>OV884058.1:138750749-148750749 GCA_930367215.1 Pollenia angustigena | reverse complement strand
ACAAATATTTATGTGTTTATCTAGTTCTTTTAAACTGACTGGCTGGCTGGCTGAATGAATGGCCGACTATTTGTTTGGTTACGGACACTTCATATGAATTAAATGATGAGGTTTTATTTTCTGGTCGTCAAAATGTAAACAAGGATGCCATACAATACTCATAACAATTCAACTTTTAATACTAATAGACAATAATTAAATTGGAAATTAGAAAATAAGGATGAAAGAAATACACATTGTTTTTATTTTTTTTTTTTAAAGAAATAAATTGTCTACGAGGGTGGTTTGAAACGTCAAATGGATTTAACTAAAATTAAAATTTAGAAACTGTTGCGCCTTATATGAGACTGCAGTTTTCAATACATGAAAAACTTGAGTTTTGCTTTTGGATTGTCTTTTTTTAATCTCTTTATTTGTTTTTCATTAAGCAGACAAAATTTTATCGGCCAGAAATGAGACCCCACGGCTCCGATTTATTGCACTTTTAAACACTCTAGCCAGAACTGCCACCGATAGGTTTCCATATTTCTGACGGCGGAATTTAATAGTCTGAGGCTTGTTGGCATAGACTCCAGACGTGAAGAAACCTCACAAAAAGACCTCTACAACGGTTAAAGAGGCCATATTGCCGGCCGGTGCAAATGTAATCGTGCAGTATTCGCCTTTGCTCCGTACAATTGATCTTATATGTTTTCCAGTGCCAATTCTTGCAGTTAAGTTAGGAGAAAGTCATTAATTATTGGTTTATGGCGTGAAACAGAATAAAGAAGTTGTAGTAGTAGCTGAAATATCGAATTTCGCTCTTCAACTTCAACTGCAACTGCAAAGACTACTGCAACTATTTATTATGTTACCACTACTTTGAAACTGCCGTTTTTAACTTTGACAGCTTGCAGCGCTATTCGTAACGTTGTACTACAGCGACTATTCTATTCCCAACTTAAAGCGCTGCCGTTCCCAGTAGTCGTTTGGCCCGCGCCTGTTTCGAAAAAATAAGGCCGGATGACGCCTTATTTGTTATTTGCAATTGGTTTTTGTAAAATCACTGTACAATGTCAATAACAGAAGCAAAGCGGAAACAAAGATAATAAACAAAATTTTGACATCCAACAATTATAAAGCTAAAATAGTTATCAGCAGGCCTTTAAATATTAACTGTTATGAATTCGCCTTGGCTGTGTGTCAGCCAAACTTTCGTCACGGTCTTGATATAACGTTCTGAACCAAAACCTCCGACCACTTTAAATAAACAAAAATTAAATACAATCAAGACACATCCGACGAGCTTAATAGAGCAAAATACAAACAAAATATCCTCGAATACCATTGAAAATGTGTGTATCTCCTCTGTTATTATCTGTCAGTTGCAAAAGGCGACATACAAAGTACGAGGAGCCTCTGCCTTTAACACCACACCATTCAATAACTTTAAGCTGGTATAATGGCTCTTTATGTGTTATGCGCGGTTTTTTGATAGCGATATTTCTGCTTTTTCAAATATCCTCAGTGATAGAGGTCATCGTCGCTTATGATGATTTGCGATTAAAAGTTGTCTCCTCTTGAGAAGTAAAGAGCTCCATGTCTTATTGCCGTTTATTTTTAATCTGTTTACAGCTCTGCCATCGTTTTCAAAGAGTACGAAGCACATTACAAATTGTTCGAACTCGAATCGAAATATGCATTAACCCCCCAAGTTAACTTAAGTTGGCACAAGAAACTATACTTAATGTAAGTCAAAAGTTTGTCACAAGATATTTGAATCGGTGGTCCTTAATGAGCTACAGCCCTTATTGAATAATCTTAAATTGTTTGAAGTTTTTTTCAGAGCTTTGGTTTTTTTTTATTAGCAGAAATTAAACAGTTTTATTTTCAGGAACAGCACGGACTGAAGACCTCATCGTTGTAGCTGATGTACGATATTCTAGTCTAATTCTATGCTTGGTGTTGGAGTTTTTCGGATGATACAGTTTCTTCTTCAACAATTTTCACACTAGGTAATAGTCATAATAGTTGGTATTGTAATGTACAAGGGCGTCATTTAATATAGAAATAATTTAATATGCGCAAAACTTAATAAGAAAATTACTTAGTCATTTTAGAAACAGTACGTATAAAGAAAAACACTCGGTATAAATTAAGTACGTAACTTTAAGTACGAGTCATACTCAAGAATACAAGTACGAATAACAATTAAACGTACTTAAAACAATCCTAAATGGACAAATTTTCGAAAACCAATCCCAGAATTTCTTAATATAAGTATAAAATTCTTAAACCAAGTAAAAAACAGATTAAACTTTTCGTTGGTGGTGCCACTCTGAGAGTAAAATTACAAAGTGAGTGTTTTAATCTCATTTAACTTTTCAAAGTTTGTTGCAGACACTACAACAATACCATACAAGTAGTTAAAAACGATTTGCTTGTTGTGTGTTTCATTATTCACATTATTTTTCTGTTAAAAAAGTAAAATAAAGAACTATTGCTTCTCATTTAGTTTATATTTTCAATTATATATGTATGTACATACAGTTTTTAAAGTAAAAACCATATCGAGAATGATGCTGGTGTTTTATAATTGAAATGTAAGGTGTTAAATGGGTAAGTAAATCAATCATAATGAAATTCTCTTTCTTATTTCACTTTTGGCTTATTTCAACTACGAATTCGGGATTAAATCAACTTTATAATATTGAATTCGGTGCATTTTGAGAATGATTCAATCTTAGTTTTACCTAAATAAATCTCATTTTCGGATTATATCAAGTACGAATTCGGGATTGAATATGGATAAATTAAGTATTTCGCGTTTGAAAATCCGTACTTGAATCAATCTTTCTGTACTTGATTCAAGAAAATCCGTACTCAACGTACTATTAATACCGCTACGACACTGATAGAACAATGCATCTTCATATTAATGATGCCCTAACATCAGAATTGTGACAAATGGCATCAATTTTGCATCATCAATCCAATGACCAACGTCTTCGTACAATTTTGTCATTTTTTACATGTCGTCTATTTTATGACTATAGTGACATCAATTCGATGCCACATTTTTTTTTTTATTATCAACATTATTTTCATGCTTACAATGTATTAAAAGAAACAAAAATTCTTATATTCTATTTTTTTAAATTATTTAGTTAAATACATCAAATTTTTAAAGTAGAATGATTGCGAAAACCATATGGGGCATGGTGGTGGTCATTTTGACTTAAATAAATGCCAATGACATTGACTTAATGACAAACTGTCATTAAATTGATGCTAAACTGTCCTTTCTCCGATACAACTGCGTCATCGCACTGACGACATGTTCGTCATTTCTGTGATGCCAATGTGTCATCCCTGACGACACTTTGGCCAAGTGATGTTAAGGTTGACATCACCATGATGAAAAGTGTCATGGGGTCAAAAACGAAGACACTTGTCATAGTACTGATGTCAAAATACATCAGCGTTATGACGCCTTTTCTATCAGTGTAGTTATGGCTACCAATAGAACAACTACTCTAATCAAGTCTTTTAAAAGCTGAAATAAAAAATTTATTTAACTTGACACAGGTATTTTCAAACTTATTCCGAAAATCTTAGTGTAAAAAATTTGTATGCACACATAGAAAAATTTTAATTTTTTACTTAGCCGTAAGCATTATATTTTGCTTTTCAGCGACCCTCGTATAGTATGTTTTGCTATAATTTTTGGGGGTAAGGGAAATAAAAATAATTAAACAAAATCAAATAATACGAAAGTAATAAAAATGTGTTTCAAATTATTATAGAACTTATTTTCAAAAAGAATATTCACCAGAATTTAACAAACAGAACAATAAGGGTCCCTTTAGTTTTTCCAGGACACCCAAGCGATTTTAACTAAATGTGTGGCTGCCAGGATATTGCACTTAATTTCTCTGTGTGATGCATTTCTTTGCTTAAACACACACTCGTAATCACTGGGGCGCACATTGTGACATTGAAATGTCACATTATTGTTTTATTATGAATTTATCAGATAAATACATTGATGCATCAATATATTCGATAAGTTAGTCAGTTATTGTTTTGCGGCGTTTTCATTTTTTGTTACTCTCAACAATTTTATATTGTAGCATTTCCGTTTCCGCACAAAAAGTATGAGTATTGATTGTGCAAATAAAAACAGATGACTAACGTTTTATGTATTGTACATCAAAACAGATATTTTTTGTACATAATACTTGCATTTATCTTTCATGGCGCCAAATTGAATATATAATGATTTATTGAAAATTTCGTTAATCCTTTGAACTGCATGAGTGTGTTGCTGATCAGACATTGTATCAAGGAAATAGGATTAGTTACCCTTGATTTATTTATCTCCAGGTGGCGGTAGGGAATGTAGTATGTATGTATTCGGAGATATTATTAAGAATATTTCAGATTGATAATGCAGTTAAAGAATGTATCTTGTTATATCCAAGGTGCTTATTATGAGTAAATGAGAAGTTTTAAAAAATTCATAATTTGTTTTGGGCTAAATTAAGGCACAATATCAATTAAGTTACAATATAATGGCTGGTAAACAATATCAATTAAGTAACAATATAATGGCTGGTGAATTAAAAAAATCCTACCCGCTGTTTTCTAAATAAAATTGCACATACATAGATGTATACCCAAACAATGCACCGCCAACGCCAAAAATTCAAATATCTACGATTTTCGAGTTTTGCAAAAATAAATGTCACCTGCTGTGCGAATCAAAGTTTTAGTTTTCTAACTTTATTCAGTTTAGTAGAAAACAATATAATTTGTCAATATTATTTATCATCGTGGGTGCCCCGTTAGGCTAGTTGGTAGTGAGCTAGTCTATCAGTGCGGGGGTTGCGGGTTCGATTTCCGCCAGAGACTCTGGTCTGCTTCACTACGACGTTACTATTGCTCGGTTAATTAAGTTAGAGTATAATTTTTTTTATTGTATTTGTAACTCTTGTTAAATAAATAAATAGAAATAAAGAAATATTTATCATTGAAAGGAAATTTTATAGCAGGCTTATGAATGCTAAGTATATATTTGAAAACCAGTCCTAAATTGATGCGCTGAGTAAGATGTTGCTATTTACACTTTTGATCTAATTTTAAATTTTTTTTAAGCTTCCCAACCATAAAATATATATGTGGCATCATCGACAATATGCCAGTTGTCGATAAATAAATGGTCAATAAATCCATGACTTTTTGGATATTCTCCCTCTTAACCTAAAGAGCAACACTAATTCTGTCTCAACAGGCGTCTGTCAGTTGACTCCTGTCAAAATTTCAAAAAGCTGCGTCATTAAGTTCGTCTTCGACAGCTCTTAATAGCAAAATACCTCGCGATATTATAAATTTGAGTTAATAGAAAAAATTCAACTGTGTGTCTATTTTTTTCTTTTATTTATTCCTATTGGGAACATAGGGCTTCTACAAGAGATTTATATTTATATATAGAGTGCCCCGGTAGACTAGCTGGTAGAGAGCTTGTCTATCAGCGCCGGGGTTGCGGGTTCGATTCCCGCCAGAGACTCTGGTTTCTTTCCTGCAGACAAGCATAGAGCTTCGCGGGATTAGAGTAGGGAATTAAAAAAAAAAAAAAAAAAAAAAAAAAAAAAAAAATATTTAATTTTGTAATAACATATTGTTTTAATTTTATCAAAGGTTTTGTTGTGTTTGCTTAGTTCACTCAATACCGTTCTTATCTAAGTATTTATAGTCCTTCCGCGACGTCGGCTGCCTTGACGATTCCATCCTAGCGTTGTCCTTGTAGTACTATTTTTATTTTTATTTTTTATTTTAAATTCCTAAACTAATCCCGCAAAGCTCTGCGCTTGTCTGCAGGAAAGAAACCAGAGTCTCTGGCGGGAATCGAACCCACATCCCCGGCGCTGATAGACTAGCTCGCTACCAGCTAGCCTACCGGGGCACTCAAGTTGTCCCATCGTCTTCATTGCTATTTAGGGTCAACATTTAACATTTAAATAAAACATTTTCTTTATATAAAAAACAATTTATGATCATACGATCGCTTTAAACAAATAAATGTTGTTTAAATCGTTAATGCAACTAAACAAAATAATAAAATAGATATAAAACATTGTTTATTGCGAGTACGACTATTAAGTATCTCGTCTTCTCGGGCAGCTGTTACTTCTTATGGGTTTGTAAACTTATTTGTTTTTTAGTCTGAGCAGTGTGTGACCTATCCAACTCCACTTCTTTTTAGCTATCTTGGTGGTTATTGGCTCCTCTTTCGCTATTCTCCATAGGTCAACGTTTCTTATTGTGTTAGGCCAAAAGATTCTACATATAATACTCAGGCATTTGTTTATAAAGACCTGCAGTCTCTGCGCTATGTTGTTGGACATCAGCCAGGTTTCGCTTCCGTAAAGAAGACCAGACTTTACACAAGCTTTATATATTCTTATTTTGGTATTTTGTGAGATCTGCGGAGACCGCCACGTTTTGTTAAGACGTCCAAAGGCAGCTCTGTGTGTCTATATAAATACCTTAAGTCTTGTTATGAGATACAAACTGAATACTTGTATCATTGTTCAAAACAAATGTATTACTAAATTGAAATTTGCTTCAAATATAGAAATCACTCTTCCGAATTATTTTAGGACACCTAAAAATTAAATGAATAATGGATAAGGTTCAATGGGCAACGGACGGATAATTTTAGTACTGATAGATATCCCCTGGTGATACCCTGAACCATTGCCTAGACTCAGCCTGTGTTTAATTTTAGTCCTGATAGAGATCCCCTTGTGATGCCCTGAACCATTGCCTAGACTCAGCCTGTGTTCAACAGATTACTGTCCAGACATCACTGATATTCGAAATTTGTTGGCTGCCTTTTTTCCTGCATACACCGACGCTCCACCCTAGTGTGACTGTGGTATAGTTAAATTAAGAATTAAGGAGTAAAATGCCACCCTCTGAAAGCCAGTTGAAATGCGTCCAAGTTGGTGATTTCTTTATTTCATAGCTGACATAAAGAAATTTATTATTGCGTAATGTTAAACAATTAGTTATTTTAAAGTCCCCCTAATAAATATAAAACAGTGCAAAAGTAATGCACTTCTATTACGAATCCGTTTTAAATTAAATTTATACTAGACTACACCTCCACTATAGAATTTTACTTAGTTTTAGGAACCTGCAAATTTTTATTCTATGTTCTTTACATCATTCCAAATTGTAGCCTACATAAAGTAATTTGCATAATAAAACCGTCAATAAATAGAAGTACTTATTAAAAATATTAACTTGACAGACTTTCTTAGAAAATAATTATTTTAATATTTCCACATCACGTTCCATTATAGCCTCAAAATAACAAAGAAACACCTGTTAATAAACAAATTTAATCAAATTATTATTGTTATTGGCATATACATAAAATTTATCAAAATTGACTGTTTGTTGAGTCACTGTCACTGGTAGAGTCACAGAAAATCAAAGCCACCAAAACAATAGTTTAGTTTATCGATTGTTTGTTTGGCTTGGTCGCTTCCATCCATTGATGTCTTAGAATCGTTGAGTAATTAAACACGTGCATAACACACATTTTTATAGATTTTTTCAGTTTTCTTTCAAATTTTATCATTATTTCATACATTTTCATACGTGTTACCCAAATTATAACAAAAAAAAAAAGTATTACAAAAACACTTTCTACACATTAACAAATGGCCATTTCCGGTCAAAACACTGCCAAAACCAAGAAATATCACCCGCTGCATATTAATTTTACACAAACAATGCCCCCATCTCGATCATGAATATTTATAAAAAAAAAAACAAATAAGTTTACAAACCCATAAGAAGTAACAGCTGCCCGAGAAGACGAGATACTTAATAGTCGTACTCGCAATAAACAATATTTTATTTCTATTTTATTATTTTGTTTAGTTGCATTAACGATTTAAACAACATTTATTTGTTTAAAGCGATCGTATGATCATAAATTGTTTTTTATATGAAGAAAATGTTTTATTTAAATGTTAAATGTTGACCCTAAATAGCAATGAAGACGATGGGACAACTACAATAACAACGTTAATAACAATAACACGCATGAGCTTTATGGAAACCACTGTTGTTTGTTTTCTTTTGTGTTACTTTGTAAAAAGAAAACAAAAAAATTTAATAAAATAATATTTTGCCGTCGCACAGTAGCGCCCGTAGAGCAAACGAGGTTGCAAAAATCAAAATTTTCATGAGCACCGACGAAGTTTTGAATAAACTCATGTTATAGGAAACTTTTCAACGATTTCAAATCTGCCACTCTTAATAATATCACATTTTTAGTTTAGAAGATATAGCCGTTCAAAGTTGACCGACTTTCGGTTTTCAAAAAAACACACAATTTTTAGTAAATTTGTTGCGATTTCAGGTGTAATATCACGAAAAATAGGTAACGAATCGCCTTATTTTTTGTTTGTATTGATTGATGCATTTATTAAATGTGTAATGATAAAAAAAAAATGAACTGTTTGCTTTGTGTTTCTCCTGGTAAATCACTATTTAAAAACTATCCGTTTTTTCACTATTTTTCAACTTTGACGGAAAATAACAAAAATCTATATTTTTCTATATTTGCCATATTTGCAAAATCTGTTCTTTGATTATTTCTTTACATAATTCAAAAATTTTATCTGCCCGTACGTGCCCGTTTGGCTTCTAGAGGTAAAAAAGGTTAAAAAGACATGGTTGCCATACTAATATTGCGGTTTAATAAAATTCTTTAATTTGGCCCCTACAGCGCGTAGGATGCTCCTAGATGGGTCAAATGTATGACCAACCCCACTTTATTATTTATTGCCGAATTTCGGTTTTTTTAGTTATTTCAATAAACTAAACCATTTTTGAGTTACGCGAATATATGCTGTGCAGCGCCTTACATTTTCGAAATAACGGTATATCTTGAAAACAAGAGCTAATTTAAAAAAACGGTTAGCACCACTGAATTCAGCGTCCCCAATTAGGGTGAAATGCCAGGTGCGCGGCATTCGAGTTATCGAGTATTCGAGTTATTCGAGTTATTGAAGAAATAAGCTCAACACATTCGGCTAATTCGGCGAAATTATGACATTTTGAGTATGACATAACTTTTGAAAAAAAAATTTTAAAATTTTTTTTCGTTCATATATGTTCCTTATAAGATAAAAGGAACATTCTCACCAAATTTCATTAAAATCGGAAGGGGTCGTGTCCCACTCTTGGTCGTTTTGACATGGAATTACCCATATACCGAAAATACAGAAAATTGAAAAAATAAATTTAAAAAAAAAAAATTTTTTTTTTTAATTTGTTGGGTAATAATTTAGAACCCTAAAGAAAAAAAAAATAAAAACAATCTAAAAATGTAAAAATAATTTTTTTTTAGGTACCATAAAATTGATTTTTCTACTAATTTTAACTTTGATAACCCATAAGTAGGCCCCTACACAGCGTAGCACCCTTTTCAAATGCACATTTCATAGGCTGAACAGTTATCTATCATATGCTGTTTAAACTGTTCAATTACCTTATTCGGTTCAAAAGATATGATTTTTGCAACGAAAAAACTCAAATGGCGCCACTGTGCGTCGAGGAGATGGCAGTGGGTGAAGGTTTGCTTTTTATATGAATAACTTCTAAGCAGGCTCTAAAGTAATGAATTCTTTGTTAGGAACATTGAAAAAGGTGAAAATTTCTACAATCGACTGCAATGAGTCGTCTATTACTAAGGACATTTCTTATTCTTGTTTTAGTTTGACAATTTCCGAATTTTTAAGATTTTGTCCTTCATTGTGTAGCATGTGAAGCCCATTATTTGCTCCAAAAAAGGTTGATCAGCTCTCCTGAAAAATTTGATTTTAAGACATACGCGGTTGCCTATGAAAATCTTTGAATTTCTTCATACCATTTGCAACCAAATCGCGTTGTTTCTCAGAGGTTTCATAATGCAAAAAGTTGTGGCAGTCCCTGGCTTAAACAACTTGTCAGTATAGGATAAATTTTGTTTTTTTTAAGTTGTTGGAAATTTTGAAATGTTTAATTTTCGGCATTTTTTGTTAAGTCCTCAAATTAGATTTAAGGATTATATTCAGGATTAGGATTTATCAAAAAGATGCAAACAGGATTCAGAATGTCTCTCATAAAGCTGTGCAACATTTTTGAAGTTATCAAGTGAAAAGTCCTTGATGATATTTGATCTAGCCAAAAGTTTTGCAAAAGCAAATAATTATTTAATAAAGCTTGTGGTAACGTGTGATATATTTTATAAGTGTGAACAAAGCTTAAGATTTGAATAAAACGCTTATTTCTTTATAATGCTTAGACCTTGTAATTCCTTGCACAGAAAAGTGGCCACGTTTAAACCACCACTTTCGTGGTAAATTTGAACTATTTTAACGCGTTATTCGGTCGTTAAAGGATCCATATTCGTTAAATTAAAGTTAAAATAAGTTGACAAATATTAAACAGCTGACAGTCTTGTCAAGCCGGCGGTTTTAAAACCACTAAATGGATAACCCTGTATATAGAATTGACTTTGTTTTGAATAAAACCATTTATATGCACAATTTTATTAAATTTTCTTTAAATTTATAAACCAGTTTCCATGTTTTGTAACTCCCGCGTCGAGAAACATTTCGATTGAAATGTGAGATATGAAACAAAAATGCCATGAATTGACACAAACAACTGTTTTTCTCACTTAACTGTGCTTGTAAAATTATTGGTGAGTATTAGCTGTCACGCAAAGAAATGACTCGCCAAAATTTGGTGTAGCCGACAATTGTAACTTTTGAACCAAATGAGATAATCAAAAATTTTAAGAGGCTTTGGAAAGATAATTTATCAACCTATGAAATGAGTGTTTAAAAAGGTGCCTACTAATGGGTTAGCAAAGTTTAATTTTGTGGAAAAATCCATTTTATGGGAATTAAAACAAAATTTTTATTTAACAGCCTGTTCATCGATTTCGAACGTTAACGTTCGCATAGATACTATATTTAAAACAAAAACAAAATTGTAAAAAATATGTAATTTTCTATGCGAACGTTAACGTTCGAAATCGATGAACTGGCTGTAAGTTTAGAAAATATGCTCAGAGAATATGGGCGAGACCAGTTTTGGCCATTTTTAGATACGATTTATTTTAATTGTTATATAGAGTAGGGAAGCTGATAAACATTTGTTACTTATTTTAATAAAAAATAAACACACCTTTAAAAACATACCAAAAAAGTAGTGATTAAACGACAATATTTCTGACACTTTAATTCTAAAGCACATTTTTTCAAAATCACCCTTCGTTTTCTTTTTTAAAAATTGTCGACTTTGAGCAGCTCAACCACCTGTAATTTTTATTGAATTAGAGAAAACTTTTTTGAATTTTGATCAGTAAGTAGATCTTTATACGATGTATTCATTCATTTCACAAAATTTTTTCATCAAATTTCGTATTTTTGCCACGGGTTTTAGGAAAAGGCGCTAAAGTGCGTCGTTGCAAATTTTTTGGTCGCAGCGATATGTGTGATTGGCGTTCTCAACGTCAGCAATTTCACACCGGCTTCGAGTGAATTATTATGAAATTTATTACTAACGACGTAATCGCTTTTAATAGTTTTCGACATGAGTTACATACACATTTTTTTCTATCGTTAGTCTTTTCAAGAAAGTGTAAAAGATTTAGCTTTGTTCCCAGGGGTCCTGTAACTGGCACAACTTGGATCTGGATCAATTATTATAGAGTGCAATATAGTGTTCAGAGCCACTCAATGTCTAGTTCGTACAGCGTCTGTAATGCAAATACAATCTGATCATTATATTCTGTATAATTGGATTACAACATATGGCTGTGTACAGCCATTTGACCAGTTTTAGACTAAGACCCCATTAACACTAAACATGTAAAGAGAGGTATAATAAGCAATTGTAGCTTTCTTTTAATATACAGCAAAGGGTTATGACTGTTTATTAAATTTCCAAGTTAATATGAAGTCTAGGATAGTTTCCAGATCATTAAAAATCATTTAAAAATTGCTAAAAAATTTTATTTAACTTAAAAAAATTTTAAATTTGTGTAAACTTGCGCGTTTTCAGTTTATCTATACATATATGTGGTTTTTACGAAAAATGGGGTGGGGGGATGTGCAATATTTTATATTCAAAATTAAACACTTCTCATATAAGGAAAGTATTTATGTCAAATGCTTTAGCTAATTCTTTTATTCGTTAAGGTTTAGTTGTGACGTGTTAAATCCCAATTTTTTTTTTTTTGAAAAAAAAACACTGAAATTTATTGTTGGGAGATAATTCTATTTGGTAGCATCGCCTCCGATGTGACATTTGTAGTAGTGCTAAGTAAAATAATGAAACGATTTGGATCACTTTCAGTATCAGATAGTTGTCGTTTATAATAAAACTTTTACTGTATTCATGAGATCGCTTTTGTTTTAAAAGTCTTAGCCTACACACAGAAAAAAATACCAATGTTAAAATAACATGGCGAAATGTTGATTGAGAATCATGGTAAATTTCTGCTAAAGTATGCCCTTCATTTAAATTTATCATTATTTCATATTGATTTAAAATGAAAAATATTAAAATAACCTTAAATCACGTTTATTTAATATTATTCACTGTTAAAATAACATTGTTCAATATTGAATTCATAAAAACCTGTTTTATATTAAAATCAAAAGTTTATCATGTTAATTTAACATGCATACACACTTAACTATGTACATTTTTTTATTTTCATGTTTAAAATATGTTATAAAAAGAAGACAATTCCCGTATTCTTTTAATTAAAATTATTTAGTTAAATAGTACATCAAGTTTTCAAAGTAGAATGATGACGAAAACCATATCGGGCCATTCTGCTGATGCTTCTGTTAACAAAGGAGATACAAAATAAGTGAAACATGTGTTTGATTAATTCTTAAATAAATGCATGTGTTGTCTCTGAAGCTTCTTGACACTGTTATATCACACTCCAACCAATTTGATTCTACATGAAATTCACGTTGTTTCAACTTGAAATAACATTCATTCAACGTGATTCGGATTGTTATTTCAATATAAATGACATTTTGCTTTAACTTTACTGCAATGTTAAATTAAAATGAATCGTAGTTATTTTAAAAGAAAAAATGTTGTTCGCAAGTTATTGTAAAATCATGTTAAATTAACACTAAACAACAATGAAGCAAAATCACTACTGAAAAATGTAAAATCAACCTTGTTTTGAACGAATTTACATTGATTTTTCTCTGTGTGTATGGGACATTTGTATAGTTATTATGGTTTAGGGGAATTCGGCCATTTTTTATAAACAATATTGCTCGTACATTACATGTTGAAGATAGCTGACTCATTGGACTATCGCATCCGCACCTAAATAAAAAATCTAATTTTTAATTCATTAAAGAAACGCATTTTCTATGAATTAGTTTTGTTGAAAAACATTTTTATTATTTATTTGAAAAAAAAAAAACCGACCAGCCGGGCACCTGGCGTTATACCCTAATTCGGGTACGCTGAATTCAGTGGTGCTAACCGTTTTTTTAGGTTAGCTCTTGTTTTCAAAATTTCGAAAACGGAGGAGGTTGCACAGCGTAACTCAAAAACGGTTTAGTTTATAAAATGAACTAAAAAAAAACGAAATTCTACAATAATATTACCTTTAAGAATTGTTATAGGTTTTTCTAATATGCGTAGTCGTTTTAGAAACAAAATTTTTTTTGGCAATGGCAATAGAACAAATTATGTGAGGTTGGTCATACATTTGACCAAACTAAGGGCAATCAATCTTGGCGCTGCAGTGGCCAAATTTAAGAATTATAATAAACCGGCATATTTTTATGGAAGCCCCCCTAAAGGGTGGTGATATAAAGCAAGTATGTTTTAAGAAAATGTTAAGCACAAAAAACTAATGAAGGTCCGTCATATATATAATCCCCCTTGAGGCGATTCCTTGGCAGTTCTGGGGCTTTTTCTTAAATATATTTCTAGTCTGTGTCGACAATTTTATATGAAAGCCCCCTTAAAGAATAAAGAAAGCGTGCAGGTATGTTACAGGGATGATAAAAGAGAAAACCAATATCGTACTAACGAACTTCTAAAATCGTACTTTTTCGACCCCAATAGCAATAAATATTTTTTTTTTTTTTTTAAAGAAAAAGACTTTTGTATTGGTTACACTTGAAATCATTGGTACATACGGTCTATTTCGTTCCTTTGTTTTTATAATCTTTTGCCATGAAGGCATATATGCTGCCGGTGATACTTGATTTAGAATGTGGCATATGCAATCGTTCAATGATCAAGTGCAAAAATCTATTCACAATAGCGAAGTTTGGTGTTTGGTGCAAATGGTCTTGCAAAGAGCAAATGCAAAATATCATAGCTGTTTTGTTAAATCCAACAACAAAATACACAGAGTTTCCTTAAGATTTCATAAAAACGCTACGAAATTTTGCATTTGCACTTTGGCAAAACCATTTGCACCAAACACTGAAATCCGTTTATATTCATTGGACAGTAAATACGAGTTGCCATTTTATATCAATTATAAATATTTAGGTTTGAAAAATTTGGAAATACAACAAATATTAAAGCTGAATTGACGTGTGTAAGAAAAAAAGTTCTAAAGAAAAAATTCGCATCAATGCTGCTGTTTACTTTTTATTTTAATAAGGTTTTGTTTAATATGAGTTTTAGAGAAAACTTGTTAAGGCAAAAGTTGTTGGAAGCTTTACTAACAACAACTTCTTAGAAAACGATTTTTATGTAAAACTAATATTTTCCTAAATATAAGTCATACAAGTCGGACTTTACGATTTTTCTCAAACTTTGGCGGGCTTGAGGGACGGCTTAGCCTTCGCCGATCGTCCTAAAAATTTTTTTAAGTTGTTTTTTTATCAATAGCCACCAAATTGGCGGGTGAGACCTAGATAAATCCAACTTTTGGTTTTAACGGTACCCTTGTGGTGTATACTTTCTTGTTGTTCTTCCCCAGGCGTATAAAGGACTTTTAATGTAATGGAAAAAAATTTTGGTGTTAACCTTTTTAGAATTCACAAATCAAATATTTTAATGCCTTAAAACATTTTAGGACTAGGTTACTTAAAAGCTCTGCTTGTAACTACATTTGTTGATCTTTGATCATTTATTAAGTATACGAGTATAAACCAAAAACAATTTACATACCAGAAACTAAAAACAAAAAACGCTACGAGTATTCGTGTTATTGTCGTCGATTTCTTTTGGAAAAGTGCGTCATACGGTTTGCATATGAGACACCAAAAAGTGCGTGCATGCATTTAAACATTCAGGTCTTATTGAAAGCCGCACCTGCGCATTAGCTTGGATGTGAGTTTGTAGTATTGCTGTTTGTGTGTGTGTTTTTTTTTGTATTTCTTTCACAAATAACTTATGCATCTACTGCATACATTTAATTTTGATACGAACAACATACATTATCTCCACTAAATGTTACTTGCATTGCAAAGTATCTGAAGTGTAGTGAAATAAACACTCGGCGGGGACTTGTATAAAGCATTACACATTCAACATTACATCCCAAATATTTACGAGTACCAACTAGTTACAATAGTACGTCGTATAACTTACGTCTGTTACGATGACGATGATATTGATGATTGTATGTACGAGTATGTAAGTAGTTTGTACCACCATCGCAGAAGGCGATTTTTAATTGCAACGACATGTTTAGACTTCAAATCAGCTGTCATTGTTGTTTATATGCTGCATTTTCCACATGACCAATATGGTCATTGTATTTTATATGTATTTGGGTACAATGTTTGCTTTTTTTTTAACTAAAATGACAACAGCAATAAAGGAAGAGAATCTAAAAAAAAAATTTTTGTTGATGCCTTTTATCTCGGCAATTTATAGTTGCAGTTGTTGTTACTTGGTTAATCTCTATCGTTGAACGTTTAATGTTGTTGATCCCTTTGATATCTTCCCTTCTGATTTGTGATTTTGAAAAGTGTTAACTTTTCAACCATTTATGGCCATGAATGTTTTAAACGCTTTACAAAGGACCATAACAAATAGGGATTTGTAATCTATCATTTAAGTTGACATTTTTGCATTGACTTAAAGTCTACATTTCATCTTTTTTGTTATTGTTATCGTTCAGGAAAGGGAGATCGTCAAGTTGGCAAGATCAAATCTGTTATAACTAATCAATTTGAAGTCAACTTTAAGACATTTTACAATTTCAAGAATGTCCTTTTAATGTGACACTTAATGAAACGTGTTCGTTTTTTGCAATGAAATTAGTAGAATTTATACTTGCTGCTGAAATGTAAGGGGGAGGTATAATATGCTGCTTCAAAGGGTAAAATATACCAGTAAACCAGTTTTAGATAGAAATATTTTGAAGAATTAACAACAGTAAAAAATAGTATTTGACGGGTCCTTTGGATCTCGTTGTCCAAGGACTTGCCAAGAGAGAACTAAAATGGTGCATTTTTTATATAAAATAACTATTGATATAATTTATAATTTATACTTATATGCATATCCCTAAAGAAATATGTGCATGACATACGTCCAAAATTAATAAATGTTTTGAAATTTTTTTTAAATCGATGCAGGAATTTGTATTGCTCTCGTAGCTTCCTTTTCCAGGAATACCTATCAGACCGACACTGACCAGCAAAGAGAAGTGAACTACATAAAAAATAATATAACCTGTTTGAAATTTCATTTATACCACTAAAAAGAGTTTTATCATAAGAAAAAAAAAAAAAAAACAGAATTATCTAGGAGTTTTTCTGTACAGTAAGCTGTCCTGGGAGAGGAATACTCAGAAGAGACTAAGAGAGGTCGCAATTCCTACAATGCTTGCAGATCATCGTTAGGTAGGAGTTGGGGACTCCCGCCGTCGGCAGTGGGATTGCTGTACACTTCGGTGGTTAGATCCATTCTTACGTATAAATGCTGTGTTTGGTGAACGCATTGAGGCTGGCTAGTCGAAGGGGCCTTCTGTCTAAGTCGTAGAGGTGTGCTTCAATCGTCATGACTTGATATTCTGCTATGGTCATGACATGCTGGCAGCCATGAGCATTTTTAGACTGAGGGAGTTAGGACTAATAGGAAATTTCACGGAGGGTCACGCGAGGATCTTGGTTGAAATTAGCGATGGTGGTTATTACTTAGCTTCGCACGGCTCCACGGATTATGTGGGCACTAATGTTGATTTTGGGCGTTTGCCAGAAACAAAATTGCTGTCTAGGAAGAGCTAGTCAGGTCAGAGCAGATTGTAAAACGGATTTACTATTTTCACTGATTGCTCGCATAGGTGCGGAGGTCTACATTGAGGAACTGGACATCAGAAGGTCATATAAACTTGCTGACAACGACAGTGTATTTCGGGAGGCGGTTTTGGAGGTTCTAAGGGCCGTGGAATTTATAAAAAGAATTAGGGAATGGGTATCGCGCAGGTTGTGGGCATTCACCAGGACCATGATATGTATTATCACTGGCCACTGTATGATAGGCAGTTGGAGATAGTTGGGCACTTTCTGTGCCACTGTCCCAGAATACAAAACAGCAGACTGAGGTGGCTGGGTAGCAGATACCTGTGCTTATTGGGAGTTGTCTCGAGCAGCATTCTTGAGAATCTGACGGGATTTATAATGGGAAGCACATAAAGAGCAGTTTTCTGTTTTGTAGGGTTGTTTTTGCTTGAGGTGTCTGATTTTTTATCTTCCACTACTTTCTCTTTTTCCTGTGCTTTTACTCTTTACCGCTTCTATATGGTCACAATACACCATATTGTTCTCTGGGTGAGGGTGTGAAGTTTACTTCGCACCAGCCTTTTTAACTTTACCTAACCTAACATAAAGATACAATTAGGACAAATGCAATTTAATTTAAAAATCCGAGGTATCCACTTTTGTTTAAGTTTTGTTACCATTTTTAGAACTTCTCCCAAAGCCTTTTTGCTATAATAATGCTTCTGATGCGTATTGGCATACTTTCAACCAAGTTCTGCTGTGGAATATTTGTCCATCGAAAGCCCACGTAAAGTTGTAGGCGGACTATAGTATCGCGCGTTGTTTTGTCCCATTCATTTTCGATCGGGTTGAGATCTGGGCTTCTGTCCACAAAATCGGTTAAATTGTCTTTTAAGTTTCAAAGGTAATTATCCCTTCATCATCAATTTTTACTCATGAACCGATATTCTACCAAGTAAATCCAGTTCAAACTATCAAGCTTCCACCTCCATGTTTCATAGTTTCTTTTATGTGCTTTTTTTTAAGTTTTGTAAGGGTTTTGTTTCATTCGATATTATCCGTTTCTACCCATTGACACTACAATTTTGGTGGTCTTTGCAGAATTTTTAGCACCCGTTAAAGATTTTATCTGATAGTGCTGGTTTTTTTTCTTTATAGCTTACACCAGACCAAGGTTTTCAAATGTCCGGCATGCTGTTAAAAGGCTTGTTTATGGCGTTTGCAGCCTGCTTAGGTGGTTTCACCCGTTTTGTAACCATTAAAGGCTCGATGGCTCGAGCATCTCTCACGGTAAGTTAACTTGGTCAAATTTTTTTTGTTTCTACTCGCTTAGGTTTTTGCTTTTTATTAAAATCACAGTTCAGTGGATTTTTTTTTTTTTTTAAGCAATATTACTTATTAACAATGTCCTTCCGTCTGGCCGGCTGATTGTCTATGGAACTTTGGAGCAAAGAAGAGGTCGCAATTTCGGAGATAATTTGATGTAAATAGATTCTAATTGGCTCAAGGATCAAGCCTGTTAAAATGTGGCGAATCGCTCTACAATTTCACATAGCCCCAATACAAACTTCGAAGATCTTGTCAGAATAGGGTATTTGTACCAATAAACCATCTTATTATGTAGGTATTTAGATCAGCGTTTAAAAAACTGCAGTCAAAGTAGAAAAACTGTTATTTCTTCCACGCCTTCTTTTGTCATTGGCCATAAAAAACTGTTGTTTTTACTTCTGATTCGTTAAATGTAAAAATTCGATGCCATTACAAATCAAAAAGGGAACAGTTGTACACATTTTAGTTTTTTTTGTTCGACAGTTTTTGGCTTCGACTGCAGTTTTTTAAACCCTGATTTAGATTAAATTTGACCAAACTTGTTTTCGTCGTAATCATCCTACCAAATTTTATTGAAATCGGTCTATATTTGACCTTAGCGCCAATTTTTATTGGAGTCGATCTATATTTGGCCATAGCTCCCATACAAATATTACTCCTGAAAATAGCTTTTAATGCAAAAACTTTCAAAAAAATGTTCGTATTAACATACAAATTTGAGATAATAACTTTTACGATAGCTCCTATGTCATGACCTGATAGGACCAAAATTAACCATAGGTCTCCCATATAAACCACCATCCTAAAATCTCATATAGATGAAAAATTTCGGCACAAAGAACTTTTACATAAATCTTAACCTCATAACATAATTTTGTTAAGGCGTGACCTTGATAGCCCATGGTCCTTAAATAGGGTACACTAGCAGAAATTTTCGTAATATACTGTGGTGTAGGGTATCATATGCTTTCTAACTTGTTTTTATTATGCATTTTAAATTGTTAATGCTTTCTTAAGTTTTCAATTTCTAACTCTTCAAATCGATAACATTAAAATTTATTTCTGCATTTATCAATACAAAACAAATTAATATTTCTGTATTATTTGCTTCCATTTAACGGATTATTGAAATGTTTCTTAACCAGAACGAATTGTTTATAGAAAATGTGGTAAAAGGGCATTTATTTGTATTTAAGAGTTTGTGAATAGACAAATAAACAAATATGACTACGAAACTATAAAAAAAACCTACTAGTTAAATACAAAAGATCTATGAACACCCGGCAAATTTTCTGCTTAAAGTAAATATTATTTCCTGAGATGCTGATGAAACGAAGATGGTTTCTATTTGCTAAACATCAAGAAATCAGTTACATGTGATGAGATTTTCTCAGTGAAGGGTTTTTCCTGCAGCAACATCCATCAGCAGCTTGAGCATTGCCAATAACATGAAGAGTAAATATAAACAAATGTTAAGATGTAAACAAGGAATATTGTAAAATAAAATGAATAAAAGTATGTTTAAAAAATTGTGGTTGGCAAAGAATGACCTTAGGATGCGCCGCGTGTGGCCAATTCCATCAAAGAGTTGCTAAGGGTTTTATTGATATTCCTTTAGTTATTTTGTAAATTATCATTTTAAATTCACAATACTTTTAGGAGCTGAAAAGTCATCAGTTCAAAAATAAAATTGTCGATTTAAAAATTTTTAGTATTATATCCACCAAATGTCTTAGTACAAGTCCAGCCAAATACTCGACGAATTTTTATCCCATGAATTTCTTTTTGCTATGATAGCAACAAGAAATCCATAAACCTAATCGCAATCGTCCCGTTGCACAGTAGCGCCCGTAGAGCAAACGAGGTTGCAAAAATCAAAATTTTCATGAGCACCGACGAAGTTTTGAATAAACTCATGTTATAGGAAACTTTTCAACGATTTCAAATCTGCCACTCTTAATAATATCACATTTTTAGTTTAGAAGATATAGCCGTTCAAAGTTGACCGACTTTCGGTTTTCAAAAAAACACACAATTTTTAGTAAATTTGTTGCGATTTCAGGTGTAATATCACGAAAAATAGGTAACGAATCGCCTTATTTTTTGTTTGTATTGATTGATGCATTTATTAAATGTGTAATGATAAAAAAAAAATGAACTGTTTGCTTTGTGTTTCTCCTGGTAAATCACTATTTAAAAACTATCCGTTTTTTCACTATTTTTCAACTTTGACGGAAAATAACAAAAATCTATATTTTTCTATATTTGCCATATTTGCAAAATCTGTTCTTTGATTATTTCTTTACATAATTCAAAAATTTTATCTGCCCGTACGTGCCCGTTTGGCTTCTAGAGGTAAAAAAGGTTAAAAAGACATGGTTGCCATACTAATATTGCGGTTTAATAAAATTCTTTAATTTGGCCCCTACAGCGCGTAGGATGCTCCTAGATGGGTCAAATGTATGACCAACCCCACTTTATTATTTATTGCCGAATTTCGGTTTTTTTAGTTATTTCAATAAACTAAACCATTTTTGAGTTACGCGAATATATGCTGTGCAGCGCCTTACATTTTCGAAATAACGGTATATCTTGAAAACAAGAGCTAATTTAAAAAAACGGTTAGCACCACTGAATTCAGCGTCCCCAATTAGGGTGAAATGCCAGGTGCGCGGCATTCGAGTTATCGAGTATTCGAGTTATTCGAGTTATTGAAGAAATAAGCTCAACACATTCGGCTAATTCGGCGAAATTATGACATTTTGAGTATGACATAACTTTTGAAAAAAAAATTTTAAAATTTTTTTTCGTTCATATATGTTCCTTATAAGATAAAAGGAACATTCTCACCAAATTTCATTAAAATCGGAAGGGGTCGTGTCCCACTCTTGGTCGTTTTGACATGGAATTACCCATATACCGAAAATACAGAAAATTGAAAAAATAAATTTAAAAAAAAAAAATTTTTTTTTTTAATTTGTTGGGTAATAATTTAGAACCCTAAAGAAAAAAAAAATAAAAACAATCTAAAAATGTAAAAATAATTTTTTTTTAGGTACCATAAAATTGATTTTTCTACTAATTTTAACTTTGATAACCCATAAGTAGGCCCCTACACAGCGTAGCACCCTTTTCAAATGCACATTTCATAGGCTGAACAGTTATCTATCATATGCTGTTTAAACTGTTCAATTACCTTATTCGGTTCAAAAGATATGATTTTTGCAACGAAAAAACTCAAATGGCGCCACTGTGCGTTGGTTAATTGTCAGGATAAAAGCAGTTTAAGATTTTTTATTTACCACACCATACAAACTTATCTACACAATGGACCAAAATAGAAACTTGCGCCTTAAGCTTTGGTTAAAATTAACAAATATTTAAAACGCCACACGTTACCCTTTCTTTATTAGACGTTTCTTTGATTTTACAAAACTTTTGCTAGATCAAACAACAATTTATTAATTTCATATTTATAACTACACTGAAAAACCAACCAATCCATCCGTACTTAAATCAAGCCGAAGCGGTGTCAATAGAACGGTAATACAAAATGCTTGATTCAAGTACGGATTATTCAAATGCGAAATACTTCACTTATCCATATTTTATCCCGTAATTCGTACTTAAAATAATCCAAAAACAGGATTGACTTAATTAAAAGTGAGATAAATTAATCTACGCTATTAAAAAAAATGCCCTATGTTCAGTTTGAACTTGTTACAATTGTTTTATATGCTATGTAATTTAATTCAGTTGTAAATAACGGACATATATATATATATATATATATATATATATATATATATATATATATATATATATATATATATATATATATAAATATTAAAAAAATAAAAATATATGCTTAATTCAAGAATTTCAAAGAGGCTAAGTCTCGATTCGTACTTGAAATAATCCGAAAGTTAGACTAGATTGATTCCAACTTAGACACTTACTCCACAGAACCAGAGAGAATATTATTATTATATTTTTGTTTACCCGTTACCAGGCGCGGATCCAGCTTGAGCCTTAGGGGGGGGGGGGGGGAATTTTGTATGGTACAAAAAAGTAAAAAATTAGTTTTTAAAAGTTTATTAATAACAATATGTGTATAAGGGTAAGTACTTTTTGCAATTTTTGCGAATATCAAATTCTTCATCACATAGCCGTATAGACGGTGAAAAAATATTAAGAAATGATATATTACTTTTTCGCGATAAAGTTTTGAATTTCAATTTTTCTCCTTACTATACAAAATAAACATTTAATTACAAAATTTTAAGTATTTTCGAATAATTTCATGAATATAACAAGAATATGAATATATCATTTGTACCGAAGAAGGGCGCACAAAATATAGCGAATGTATTTCGCGGTTGTTTTAATAAACTAAATTTTAATGGCAAATGATAGATGTTGTGATAGATGAGTTGTTTGGCGGATATATGGAACAGTGATAATTTTCAGCAGCGTAGTAATATATGCGCGGAACGAGCTAAATAGCTTTACTTTTTTGTTATACAGTTGCTTATTTTATGTATTAATGCCTGTATTCATAAAAATATTTAAAGTTTAATAAAGGCTTGAAAACCAAATTTGCTATGAAAATTTTCCTTAATAAACATTTATTAAATTTTATAATCATTTATGAGTATGGGGGCTAAAATATATAGCATATATAAATAATATATGTAATTTTTTTTTTTTGAGGAGCTTTAGAAATTGCTTTTGGTGCGGAAACTTTTTTGGCCCAAATGGCCTAAAAAAATTATTTTGATTATCAATACTAAATTGCCCATCGCGTGGTGGGATGAAGAAATTTTGTCCAAAAAAGTCGTTACCCTAATTTAAAAAAAATCGACAAAAAGGTTAAATAATATATAAGATCAGTTTAATATACATTAATCTTTTTAAATAAGCAATTTATAATCTCCTTGTGAGGAAAATTTAGACAGTACAGTGTATCTTCTGTCATTGTTGATCCGAGCCATTTTTTTATTCGACGAAGGGTAGGAAATGACCACCCGCTTGTAGCTTTACGGACGAGCATTGAATCGAAAATTTAAAATATTTTTCTAAGATTTGGGTAGATATCTTCATCACAGTTTATTAAAGCAACGTTATCTGATAGATCAAGCTCAAGTTTAGATTTTAGTAGGTGTTTATCTCTTTTATCAAATATAATCAGCTCATCAGCTAGTTGGGGTTTAAACAGTTTTTTATCTCTATATGACTTGACTAGACTTTGAGGTAAAAGTTTAGGTATGTTCAATACATTTGGTATATCTATTGGGAAAGTTGTTATCAGATCTTCTAAAGTAAATTCAATAAGAGGAATGTAACCTACAACTCGGTAGTAGTCTTCAACATTTTGGAGGTAATTATTTCGTTCAAATCTTGTCTTTTCGATAGGAACCTCAATTTGAACGCAAATAACTTTGACTTTTTTTAAAAATCGCTTTAAATTGTTCTTCGGCTTGATTTCATTTTTCTTCAAGGCACATTATTAAAGTTTTGATAAGGCTTGATCCTTTTTACAATAAGTATCACACTTAATATGTATATTCCGCAAATAAGTTCAAAAGTACTAAGGAGTTCCTTAATATAAAGGTAGAGATACTACCTTTCCACTCAGATATTTTTTCCAAAGCTTCTACTATATGATGTACACTTGTTGCAAAGACGCATAATGAAGAGACTTTGGCTCCCAACTACTTTGCTAAATTTGTTTTTCGCTTGGGACGATTATATATAAAAAATGTTGTCGTTTCTTTAACAAATGATACAACTTTTTGTATTAATGGCACTTTATTGCTTTTAGAAATTGAGTTGTTCGATTTATGGGAATAGCAAGGCGTTTGTTTCGCATTCGTCGCTTTCCAGAAATTTTGAACAGCTCCATTTTCTGCTGACATCAGAGGACACCCATCTGTTCCATCTCCTACACAATTTTTTAGGTCAGGACCAAAATTTGTCAAAGCTTTAAGAACTATTGATGATTGTGCCTTCGCATCAGTTGACACATCAACGTCATCCATATCTTTTGAAGCCTCTTCAAATGCGTTAACAACAAAGCCAATAAATTCTTTCCTAAAAACTTTTTGTTGTATGTTGAAATATCTTAAAGATAAGGAAATCTGGCTTTTCCCCGACAAATCCGTGCTTTCGTCAAAAATTATCGAATAGAATTTTGATTCATATAACACATAAATATATACATAAATATTGCAAATACTAAGGCTTTTTAATCAGCCATGTCACAGAGTACAATTCCGTTCGGAAACGGAATTCATTCCGTATTTTGGTGCTTCAGAAAATGACGAAAAAATGTTTCGGAATGAAACCATTTTTGTTTTCATGAACTGTATGGGAGTTGTCTGTATCTGAAAGTTCATAAAACTATCAAAATACCCTTTCCATCAACAAACAAATATGTTTTCTTCAATTCCGAACGGAATCATTCCGAACGGAATTGTACTCTGTGACATGGCCCAATAATTCAACCGCACGCATTATCAAGTCAAACGTTTAGTCTTCGGATATAGATGGCATCTACTGTGATTGAATGCAGAAGAAGTATTTGAATACGGTAAACTAGATGTTTCAGTTGAAATATCTATTAAATAACTATTAGGATTATTGAAAATTTCGTTACAGATTCAATAAAAAAAAAAAACAAAAAAATACTAATTGAACATTTCGTTAGAACTTCCATAAAAAAAAAACAAAAAAAAAAACCTTGCTGGGATTACCAAAAATTTTGTACATTAAAAAATATTATTATTGGGAATTCTTGTATTATCGAAATTAACAAAACATATTTTAAAAATTTACGGGGGGGAATTTAACTTTTATTGTAATCCGCCCTTTGCTTACGGAAGAATTCTCAATTATAAGACAACAGCAGCGTGCCCAATATCGTTTCCGTAATCATTATGTTTTAAAAATTTGATGTTTTTAACTAAATAATTTTAACAAATAGAATAAGGGAATTATTGCTTCTTATTTTACTCTTTAAACATGAAAATATTCTTTATTTTTTTTAATAGTGTTGTTGTTTCTATTCAAGAAAATTTTAAAATCACACGCGAATGCACGTATATTGGTTTTCGAAAGTAGTCCCATTTTGGATTGTTTTCAGTACTTTTATTTGTTATCCGTACTTAAATTTTTCAGAACGACTCGTACTAAAGTAAAAAGAAAAAACTTAAATTTATCTTTTTCTTTCTGTGTACGTTTTTTTTTTAAATAAAGTTAAGAAAATGAATAAAAAATTTAAAAAATAAAAAAATAATGGTTGTCTTTTTTTTTTTTTTGCCAAATATTTGCAAAGTGTGAACAAAATTACTAAACAAACTTTTATCCAATTTAAAGATGGTATGTATTTAAATCTTTTAATCTATATAAACTAAAATCGTATTTAAACACAGTTTGGTTTTTTCAGTGTCAAAAATTCTTATTAATTTAAAATAAAAGTATGGTAACACTACTCAATACGAATAAAAATATCATAAACAAGTGAGAGTGTGTATTCGGTTATGCCGTATCTTAAATAACCTAAAAATTTATACGATAAGAAAAAAAGGTGTATAAATACTGTTCTTTTGATATAACTAAATCTATTTGGTGCAACACCAACTTCTCCAATCCCGCCAGCATTTTTTCAGATGTTATGTACTGATAACCAAGATGATTGTACCAAATTTGAAAAGTTTGGCTCTTGCGATTTTATACATAGGGAAAAATCCCTATTCTTAGGGATTTTCTCCTAAAAAAATGGCCGTAGGGAAAAAGGACAGATTTTTTTAAATCAATAAAATCAAGGGACTTTTAAAAAATGTGGCAAAACAGCATTTATTTGGCAATCTTTTTCCATTTGTGTCAACATTCTTATAAGTTATAACAATTTTGATAAGGCAACATTACAAATTGTTAAATTTCTTTGAGTGATCGCTTGCCGCCATGTCAACTTTGATTTAAATATAAGTTTGCGAAAATGTCTTTTACAAGAATGGAGATGCTTTTAATTTTTCAGAGCAAGAAATAGATAATTTGCTAAAGATGGGAATCAATAAGTTTTGGAGTAAGGTCACGATTTTAATGAAAATTTCATTTTCCCACTTTAGTCAAAATTAGCTTGGTTTCACCACATGCGAATGCAGGTAGCGAAAGTTTCTTTTCTAACATCGATGTTAATTTTTTGGGTTTCTTTTTTAGCCAATCTTTTAATTTGTTCAGCAATTCAGTCGCTCAAGGGATAAATCAAAAAATGAACAAAAATTTATCACCCGAATGCTAGCTGGGAACAACGTTAAATAAAATGTACATATCTGTGGCATTTTGACAAAACTTTTTAAGTCGAGATAAGATAGCAAATCAGGGGGCAAATTATGGCAGTGATCGAATACTTTTTCGATTCGAAAGCAATTTTATTTCTAATTCTATCTGTCTATACTGAACGGATCGAAATTATTTTTTTAGTATTGTAAAGCATTTATTTTAGTTTTCACAACACTGCAAAAATAATAACGATTCCTTCAGTATCAACTGAAATAACATTGCCTTCGAATCTAAAAAGTATTCGATAACGACTGCCATAATTTGCCCTCAGTTTAAAAAATAAACCAAAATTAAAGAAAAATTTCATTTATAACACAAAATTTTAAAAACGTAAACAAAAATGTGACATGTTCATTAATACAAACGGGTTAATTTGTATTAATATTTTATCATTTAAAAGTTGTAGGGATTTTTGTAAAAAATATAGGGATTTTTTCGGGCTGCGTAAGAACTTTTCAAATATGTAAGTGTATAACGTCACCGCTTTGTATGGAAAGTGTCACGCACTCTTCTCCACAACCGACCATATTTTTAGAGAAGTTGTGTATTGACTGACAACCCAGCTAATTTGTACAATTTTTCTCTTACCGTTCTTTAGATATAAATAAGTCTATTTTTGTGCCACGCCCACTTCCTCAATTCCTACCGCATTTTATCGGATGCTGTGTATTGATAACCAAGATGCCTGTACCTAATTTGGAAAATTTGGGTTTTGCTGTTCTCTAGATACACACCAATCTATAATGTCTGTGTATGGGCGATGACACGCCCACTTGTGTAATATCCAATATTAATAGCTACAATAAAAGGGTCTGGCCTGCACGCAGAGAAAAAATATGGTTGGGCATGGTTACGGCAACAAATACTATGTTTATTGTAACAATATATTGTTGTCGATCACAAATAATTGTTATTATTATTTAATATCAACAATATTATAGTTACTGTAAACATACCAACGTTTATCGCAATTATAAATATGAGTATTGTTGACCGAAAAATATTTATTTTTCTAACAACTAAATTATGATAACTTTCAAAACATATTATATTACTTACAACCATATCATGATATTTAATAGCCATAACATGATAACTTTCTATACATTTATCATATTATGTTAAAGATGCAATCAAACTATTTTTACTCTAATAAAAGTATGCTAGCGCCATTTGTAAAATTATTTTGAATCAGTTGTGTCGTTTGTTTTATATGTGAGCGGTTAAACAAGATAAATTACCATGAAAAATAATAAATTTAAAGAAATAATTAATAATTAATAGTGCAAAATATCGTAGTAAAATCCAACAACAAATATTGAACTCCGCTATTTTATTTACATCAAGAAAAATTGTAAAAAGTCACAAAATAAAAAATCGATATATAAAAATTTTAATTTATTTTGTATTGTTATGACAGTAATTAAAGGAGCTGTATCATAATATGATTGCTTCTAAATTTATTATGATTAACATGATGATAATATGATTACTTCTTAGCTTATTATGATTAACATGACAATAATATGATTAATTTCTTAGCTTATTATGATTAACATGATAATAATATGATTCCTTCTTAACTTATTATGATTAACAGAATAATAATATGATTAAGAGAAAAATATTATGATGTAATCTTACGAATATATTTAGCCATTATATGATTCAATAATAATCTTAATATGGTGACTACAATCATGAATCTTATCATAATATGTTGCTCTTAGAATATGTTTACCACAACCATGTTTTTTCTTTGCGTGTGGCATTTAGATAAAAATAGACACAAACAAATTGCTTAAGAAGGTAAAATTCTGCCAGTTATTTACTGCTAGTTAGTATTTTACATATCAAACTTAGCAAGCGTATAGACGGGAAATCCTAATTTGTTCTTTTTAGTCAAACATTGACTGTAAAAAGGGACTCAAATTCGATTTAATTACCAAACCATATTATTCATTCTTTAAGTTCTTAATTCCCAATGTATGATAAGATTTCATAGTCTATACTTAAACATCCAAAAGAAACATTATTTCTTTTTGTATATGGCTAATAAGCAAATAATCACTTTTTAGCGGTACTTAAACTGACAAAAATTTTCCAACATTTCCAAATAGTTTTTCTTTTCGCTCTTGAGATTGTAATTTATTTTGAAATTTCTTCTTTTTTATTTGCTAAATGCGGTTTGGTGCTTAAGATCATTCTAGTTTGTTTTGGTTTTTTTTTGTGTTTTTATTTTCTTAATTCACAAATTTTGTTTTAACACGTAATTTTTCCAAGCCGACATCTGTGTTTAATAATGCGTTTCGTAAAGAGTGTGGAAGAGGAGGAGAAAGATTAGATGGCCGCGTCTGATGTTTTAAGTCAAGTTAAGTAGTTTGTTTAGTACGCGTGCTGACCAGCTTTAAATAACAACAAAAACAACAACAAATACTTAAGAGCATAAAGTAAAGAGAAAAAACCACATTTAAACGTCGGCATGATCATACAAATTTTTTAAATTTTCAAAAACTACAAAAGCAAATTAACTCAAGTTACTTATTTATGTATTGACAGTAATTGACAATTAGTGTTTGGCTTTTTAACAAACATTTTTTTCTCTTTAGAGATTTTTTAGTTAATTTTTCTTTAAAATTAACAGACCGAATGCAATTTATTTATTTATTTTTTTTTTGTATCTTGTATTTGCAAATTTCCAAATAATTTACTTAAACAATTTGATGTTGTTTTCAGCAAGTTTTTCATATATGGCATCAAGGCGAGTTTCAAATCCTTCACCCATTTACATACTACCATGACAAAAAAAAAAAAAAATGAAATAAACATCAATAAAAATAACTCGAGTTGTTGGCAAGTTCTTTAACATTGATGAACAAAGTTTCGTCAACAAAGTTTCATTAAATCAAACATTTGCATTCCCTAAGTCTTTGCCCCTGTATTCCGTGGTCATTTTCAAGATTGACATGCTTGAGCCAAGTGTTTTGAGTTAAGAAATTTATTGAATTTTTAATGAAGAAAATAAACTAAAATTTTTAGATGCTAAAGTTTAATAATGCAGCCTGAAAATTAAGTTATGTTCTTCTAAGTGACATTTTAGAATAGCTAAGCGGACTTTGAAGGTTTTAAGATACTTTGTAGGCTGTAGGAAGTTGATGCTATGTAGTATACAAAAACGTTTGACCTTTAGCTTTGCTGTTTTCCAAATCATGGTGAGTTTTGTGAGAAGAATGGCACCTGAATTACATTGAATAAGACAAGCGTGAAACGATTTAACTTACTATGTTTTGTTGAAAATATATTGGCCTATTGAATACTACACAGAAAAAAAATCCTTTATTATGGTGTTTTCTTTTCTGACAATAATGTTCCATATATGCTACCATTCGTGCGGGTTTTTGTTCCATTCTAAAAATATATGCAAAAATGTCAGAAGTTGTCGTTTTCCATTCTTAACATGTTGCAATAAATGGCAAATTTGTTCCATTTCTTACCCGCAGTTATAACTGAATGTGAGCTAATACCCTTTTTTGCATCTGCGTAAAGTACTTTTTTTATGCAAGCAAGTATTTTTTTTTCTTGTGTTTGCGGACAATTTGCGTTATATTGTGATTTTTTGTTATATTGTGATGGATATAAAAACTTTTTGTTTTTCGATTGTTTTACTTTTATTAAATTTTTTTTGTCGCAAAATTTTTAACAACAGCTGACATTAATTATTGAAAATCCGTGCTGTTAACGCTTATTGGAATTGTAAGAAAATTTAATGTTGAAAATTGCTACATGCGTGGTGAATATCGCTTTTAGTGCAAACTTTGCATTCAATATTTAACACGCTAAATACACATTAGCGTTGAGTGTAAAACGTAGCTATTATTTTGTTCCATTGTAATTTAGAAAAATGTATCACTTTGTAAGGGTTCGTGTAACCTAATAAATATATTACACAACTATAATGCATCATTATTTTTTTAGAAAAGAAAACACCATTAAAGTATCAAAATGTACACCATTCGTGGTCAAAAGTGAGCCAACTACGATTGTGTTCAATTCGATAGCAGATGGTTTTAACATTTTTTTAAGCACCTCGTTGTCATTTTCTTACTATTTGGTATCAATCTGACAACAAAATATTAATATATTATCACCATAATGGGGACACTACAACAACATGTTGGTTTCACTTTTGATAACACTGGTTGACAGCCAAAAAATACCAAGAACGCCGCATGCCTAGATAAGTTAATTGGGACCTCCTGAACATGAAAAACGCTGTAATTTTTTTTTTTCTAAGGTCCCACTCAAACCCTTGTGGAGCCCAACCTAAAAGTCCATATACAAAGGCATATCGTTGGAAAGGTAATTGAATGTTTTTTCCGTCGATATGCTGAAAATTTCTATCTAATATGAAATGACTGAGTTATGGCACCTCAAAATTTGACTATTTTTTACGTTTTTTTTTTCCAAATTTTTCATTTTTATTTGGGTTTTTATTAAGGATTTTGTGGAACGACAACGATCTGCCATTTATCTCGATCGGACTTTTCGCCTTGGCTCCAGCAGGGTTTGAGTGGGATCATACACCGAAAAACACAAAAGTACCGTTATCTAAAAAACAGTACTTAGAAAAAAAAAAATTACAGCGTTTTTCGTGTTCAGGAGGTCCCAATTAACGTATCTAGGCATGTGCTGTTCTTGGTATTTTTCCAAATTCAAAATTTGTAAATGGTATATTGAAAACTTTTAGTTGTCATTTCGACAACACCTTGTTCTGACTGCAAGCAATAAAAAACATATGAAATATATTTATTTACATATTACGATAACATTTATAAAAAAAAAAAAACAAAAATTGCAAATTATTTAAAAAGAACAACCAAATTCCAGTAAAATGTTTTACCTGTTTTATTAAAAGATACAAAGAATTTTTTTAATTGACTTGTTTTAACGTCGAAATTAATATTTTCTTCAAAAAGAAAAGGCCATTCGTAACATCAAAATGCAGGTTAATATATTTTTTTATTTTCTCTAATTATATTATAATTGTTTTAATATTTTTTTTCCATCTGTGTAGTTTTATGCTTTTCAGTCACTTACTTGGTTCGCTTAAAGTTCGAACATCCTTTTTCTTTTAATTAATAATTTGCGTAGTAGTACGAACCATTTGACAAAAACAATGCTAATAAAGAATATTGCAACACTCTGCCAATTAAAGAGTAGCTTATAAAATTGCAACAAAGCATGTAACACTCAACAAGCAAAATGAAAAATTGCTAAAATAATAAAGTAATTCTTACCATAATATGGTGACTTTTGACTATATTATAGCAAATTTTTACCATATTGTGGTAAGTTGTAACAATAATATAATTAATTTTGATCATATTTCATTTTAATAATATTTAGTTCATTTTGGCTAAATTATGGTTAATTTTGACCAAATTATGGCAAAATTCCACTAAATTATGATTAATTTCGATAAAATTATCTTTAAGTCAAAAAGTAATTTCAATTTTTGGGAATACAAAATTTTAATTTCAAAAGATTTTGTTATTCATGCTTAATTCCCAGTTTTTATTCTTGATAAAAACACTTGAAATTTATTGTTGATGGGATAAGCTATTTCTATGCGCATTTCACGGGTTGCTTAGGCCAGATCATCAGGAAGCTTCATCCATAAAGATTTTAGAAAAACTAAAGATATTAAACCAAATAAAACTGTTAAACGTATAAGACTTATAAGCAACAGTTCTACTTGTAACAATATCAAAGTTTAAACAAAACACATCAACAATAAACAGTGGGTTTATCTCATCTTAAGTTTAATTAAATTATGGTGATATTCTACCGTATTATGTTTATCTTTAAACAGCTGCACTGTTGAAATTCAACCATAGTGTGTTGTTATTAGTATATGGTTGCCTTCCGCCATATCGACCCCTTTGCGCGAAATTATCGTATATGCCAATTTTTTGGAAATTGTGTTTTTGATGCAATCTTGTTCTACATTCAAAGAGACGTAACCTGACAAAATACTGTAGGCAAATTCCACTTCGTTGCTCTAAAAATTGAATGTATATTTTCATTTTGATATTGCAAGCGAAAGCAGAGAAAAGTAGAAAAATGGCTGTCCTGTAAAATTTAGTTTTTGTAACATACGATAATTTCGCGCAAAGGGGTCGATATGTCTTTTTCTGCGCCACACAAAGAAAAAACATGGTTGATACAATCACAAATGCAAACTATCATTAATGGTTGTGGTTATGATTGTGTCAAACACGTCTTAACCAACAATATATGTTCAGACATAATGTAATAGCTAATTTTTGCCTCAAACATATTATGTATTATGTTCAAGAGAAAAACGAATATGATCTTTCAAAACATGTTTTTATAATTCCCAACATCATGCAAAATGTCTGTTTCCACACCTTCTATGGTTCTCACAATAAAACCAATACAAAATTTAACGTCAAAAATATATTTTTTATTAAAAATACATACATATCGAGCCCTAACCGCGAAAATAACGTAAGCGACATGATTTCCAATTTTCGTTTTTTTTTTTTAATAAATTACTTTATTGGCAACACTTGCATCATCTCCCAAAATGTCATGGTTACAAAAGGTACCGTTACGATTTTATAGCAAAAACAATTTTATTGTAAGCGACAAATTTCATACAAAATACATATGAAATAAAATAAAAAAGCTCTCTCCTGTAAAATTTGATTTTTGTCGCTTACGTTATTTTCGCGGTTATGGGTCGATATATAAGAAAAGTACATATACAGTATTAAATATGAATATTAACTTGTAAGAATAAAGTTAACACAAACTTACTTGTATTTCTATTATGAAATCCACTCTTGAATAGCAATTGAAGAAAAATCTATGCCAGTTTTAATGTTGTTGGTTTCTTTTGTCTGCACTTAAGACAACGTAATTGTAAATTTATATTTGATTATAATTATATATATATAAATAACTTACCTGTTTCAATAAACGTATAGTAATTTATTTCGCAAGTTTTGCAAGGCAGCATACCTTTGTCTGCCCGAAAAACTTAATTATTTTGGAATCATTCATGTGTCCCTATTAACTGACGCTCGCGGACGGTAGAAAATTTTATTTTCTTAAAAAGCACACACTGTTTGTTTTGACAATAAATGATTGCCTATTTAAAGAATTGGGGTATTCACAAGGTGTGCTATGATGTTATATCGTCATAATGTTCTAACATTTTACAATGGTTTAAAAATATAGTTGTTGCTTTGTAAACAAAAAGTGTCTTAAATTAATAGAACGTTGCTTGCTGTGTTTATTGTGCTGTCGTAATTAATCAGAAGAGACCAGAGCTGAGCGGCTGAGCCGTATCGCGTTAGTTCTTGTAGCCGTCGCCGTTGATGGTATAATTTTATCCGGTTAACATCAAAATTTGACCTGCGGCTAGCAATTTTTGCAAGAAATCACTTGCGGCGTCAAATAAGATCGGCTTATGACTCTGCTGTTAGGTAAAAAACAAAAAAAAAAAATTATTTCTTATTTGCGTCTGCAAAATGGAAAATAGTCAGGTAAGATCCAATTTAATTTATTAATTCATGGAAAAGAATTAAAAAATATTTTGATGTTAGGTAAATATTAATTTTTTATATTTGTTTTAAATCAGCTGCTTTAAATTCAAAAAAAGGACGCTAAATTATGAGGGGTTATTCACAAAAGTCGTATATTTTCATGTTATTATTTTAAGACATATGACTTTATGACACCTTGTGAATCCCCCAAATGTGTTTTAAAGCAAACAATAATTATGGTATTAACCATACCTTTTGTGTGAAACTTATATTATGATTTTAATTGTATTGTTAAAAACATTTCACATAATTTAATAAGTTTAGCTCGAGCAGAGTATTTTTTTATGTCTAAAACACCATATAATATTATTGTAGTGATTTTAAAAATTTTAAGGACTAAATATATTTGTTCAAGTTATACAAGGACTATAATAAAGTTCTTAGGGTAAACATATTTGGCAAATATGAATAAAAACAGTCGTAGGGACCACTTATTAATCATGTTTTTTCTCTGCGTGCGTGCATTGTCAGGGTGTAATATTAAACATTCATGCTATATGAAGTATTCTAAATCGGGTGTTCTCTTTAAACTGATTACTATTTTTTATATTTAAGGAATTTCATGTCAAGTGACCCAATTTTTGAATCGATGTCGATTTTGGTGAATTTTACACCAAGTTTAGTCTTTGAAAGCGATAAAAACTACCTTAAAGTAAAAGACATAAGCTTTCTTTCGAGCAAAAAAAAAAAAAAACATTCAAAAAAGTTTTAAATTTAAAAAAAAAGTTTAAAAAAATTTTCAAAAAACAAACAAATTGTTTACCAAATAGCTGTCTAAGCTACTTGGGACAAATTTTGCTAAAACCAATAGGTAATAAAACTCTGGATACCATCACATCTGACTGACCCTTTTACTGACTTTCTTCTGCGGGTTATCGTACAATGTGGTAACGCTAGGGACCTATCTGGTCTATGCGGGGTCTTTGTGACCGGACACTCTAACCTAACCTAACCTAACCTAATAAGTAATAAGTTACATGGATGATAAAGAACACCTGTATGGGCAAAATGTCACATTTTGACGATCTCAAACTCAGAAATTTTTTCACCGATATTGTTGAAAATGTGTGTCTAAACTACTATGGGACTAGCCTCGGTGCAAATTGTATACAAATCGGAAGACATCGATTCAAAAATTAGGTCACTGGACATGAAATGGACGTAAAAGCTTTGATGTTTATTTTGCTCGTTAGATCCACCTTTAATATTATATTCAATTGTATTGCCAACCGTAATGACAGCCTGATGTAAAATAAAAACATTTTCTCACATTCAAGAAATATTTCATTTGGCCTTAATGAGCAAATTTTGTTGCATTGTATTAACGGCGAACACAACGTTTTTATAACGACAAATTTAAACTTAATACTCAAATGCATACTTGTAGCCCCAGCAGCCGTATTCTGTTATTCGCTTAGCCAAAGCTAAAATGCGAATACAAAATTTAAAAATTTTAGCGATGACATTAAAAGATAAAATTGCGGCGAATTAAATTCTTATAGCATTGCCAAATTGAGCAATGCACGTTACAGAACTGCATTCGTAGCCAAAAATCGCTAAATCAACTTTAAAGGTTTTTAGCGATAGAGATTTAGCTTTAGCGAGTTTCAGAATACGGCTGCTGATTAACGAGTGCGAAGTGTTATCTGTAGGTCCAATTTTAAACTGCTGAATTTTATCTTGATATTAACATTTTGGTGAGATTTATGGTAGAAAAGTGATTTAAAAAGTAGGGCTTAATATGGAAGGGGTAGGCAATATTAAAACAACTTACCCAAGATTTTGTCTAGTGGTAACCGTATTCTTAAGATAATTGTGTTAATTAGTGTTAATCCTTGTAACTTGTCTTCTATATTTTTTTTAATGTTGGGAGAATTCCAACCAATTGTAGTGTGGAATGCAATTTGTTTCAGCTTTGATATCATTGAGAATAAGTCCCAATTCACACGTTGCATGTCTTATTGATCAGCTTGCTACTTTATAACGAGAGTGAAGAGAGGAAAATAAACGTTTCTCTCTCACTCTCTCTCGCCTATAAGGTAGCAAGCTGATCAATAAGACTTGCAACGTGTGAATTGGCACTAAGAATTGAGTGTTTGTAATTCTCATTCACTCTGGAGTTTTATTTGCATAATATCTTAAGCTTTTCTAAAGTATTTGGAAAAAGGTTTCCTGATGATCTGGCCAAAGCAACCAGCGAAATGTGCATAGGAACTAGCTTATTCTCCAACAATAAATTTCAGTTTATTGATCAAAAATGAAAAAAAAAAAAAATCTTAATGCAAAATTATGTATTCCCAAAAATAACTTTGATAATGTTTTTTTTATTAAAAACTTAAAATTGCAAAATATGTAATGCATTTCTTTATTATTAAACAAAATAATAATTTCATACTTTCACTATAATTTATTTCTTCATATTCTTTAACAAGCCTCAACCTCGTTTTCCAGCAATAAAAATGTTTCATAAATTTCGCGCGAAAAGCTGCTTCTGTTTACAGTTGTTAAAATATTCGCACGTTGTTTAATAATTCTTTATTGTTGTTGTTGTTATTGTTGGTGAAATGTTGAAACATGAAAGTGTTTGTCACATCCAATGGATAAAGTGACTGTATGACTGACGTTTTAAAGACACCACAAACACAGCAATAAAATTTAAAACTACGCATAAGAAAAAAAAACAACAAATCGAACAGAATGAAGAAAAAAACTATAAAATCGCGTGATATTAATGAGCTAACGCATATATAAACGTCAACAGACAACAGCACTCCAACTGCAAAATGATGTTGATGACGACGATGACGTTGAAAAAAAATGATTATAAATTGCACGCGTGCGCAATATGAGTTTTATATTGTGTGCTTTTTTTAAAACAAAATTTTAACAAACATCCACTATTATTTACATTTAGACAAACGATCAACCAAAAAAGGAGGAACGCTGTGTTAAATACAACAACTTTTAAAGTTCGTCTTTTTCCTTTCCCCCCAACTTGGCTGCAGACGAAAATCGTATTTGGTAGAAGTACGAGTTTTGTATGAATAAGAAAGAAGTCTACGTGATCATATGACTAATGGAAAGATTTAGGCCTAAAAACACATGTACTCAGCTGCTAATACTTAATGATGATTTTCTACGAGAATGAATATTAAAAAACGACAATATTTTTTCCAACAACTGCAACTTTAATCCGTGTGATGTATTGCATGCGAATTAGAATTTAATATTTTTTCGTTAATGGCAAAAAAAAGAAAAAAAATTTTTTTTCACATTTGGGAAGAATGGAAACAGAGGCGTATGAAGTTGTCGGTTATTAGGGAAGGCGCTGGAAAAATGTAAACGTAATTTAGCGTTACAAAAATAATGGTAAATTTTAAATATGTTTTTTAGCTCATTTTAAATTTTCCCCCTTTTTTTGTATTTAGTAGTGCTACCATACTTTTATCTTCAATCCTTTTTAAATGAAACTCAAAAAATCCATCTGTATTTAAATACGATCTAATTTTATATAAGAATTAGCTTAATATAGATTAAAATACTATCCTGAAAATTGGACATTAGAGGGGTTTTTAAATTTTTTATAACCTAATTTTTTATTTTGTGATGGGAAATTGTTGCATAATAAAATATTTCAACAAATTTTGTAAACAAAATAAAACTTAAATTTTATTTTTTATATTAATATTCAAAGTAAAGCTTCTCTGCAAAGTACCCTTTGGCTGGGCGCAACGATGTTCATCTCTATGTTATAACAAACACCAGCTTCGCTTACTTAATACCCAACTATAATATGGATAAGCTTGCTTAAGCTACTGTCAAAAATTAAAAAATACCCTCATATTGCCTATTTACACTACAACGAAATCTAGTACTTACGAGATTTCGAGCCAAAGTTGTCTTTGACTAGATTTCCCATACAAAACAAAATCCGCTTCGTGACTAGATTTCGACGAAATCCACTCAAAATCTATCTAGTACTTCTTAATGATGCGACTATGGTGTTTTCAATATAGCACTAAAAAATACTTCCCTGCGCAAGAAAACATTACATTTTATTAAAAAACAAGTAAGAGTGCTATATTCCGCTGTGCCGAATCTTATATACCCTTTACCTTTGTGCGAGTAGAATAGAGATCAACTAAATAATTTTTACATATACATATACATACATAGTTAAAATACTTAAAACTTCATTATAAATGAAATTTAATAAGCGAAAACTGGTAAATATTTTTTTTAAATCGTTTTTTATTTCTATTTGTTAAAATTATTTCGTTAAATATATGAAATAATAAAGAAGGGTGATAACGAAAATAATATTGGGCATTATGCTAGTATATGTAAACAAAAAAAGGGGGGGGGGGGCTGAGGGGATTGGAAGAAGAGACGACAACCGGATTTGAACTTCGCTTTGCATAAGGACCCAGAATATATATACTTTAGGACCTTCGGTGAAGGGTATAAAAAAAACAAACTTTTGGTCATCACTCTGCTATTTCTTAACCGATTTGACAGCTTTATATACCGACGTGTTAAAGAAGAAATTTACCAGTATAATTAAATTAATATTTTGGTCATAACTTTTTCGTATCTGAACCGATTTTCCCGAGTTTTTCCGAAAATATTTTCTATTAAAAATTTCCGATCTTTTGATATATAAGGCGTAACAATAGGTCATATTACAGTCAAAAAATTCAGGTTTTTATAAAATTTTTAATACTTTTTGTATGAGAGGTACCACGCCTACTTCTCCAATCCCGCCCACATTTTGTAGGATGGTGTGTATTTAAAACCTAAATGTTTGTACCTAATTTTAAAGCTTTGGCTTTTGCCGTTCTCCAGATATACAGAAAAAAGTAATAAAAATACAACAACCACAAGGGATTTTTTGGAAAAATTAGAGGCAGTCGTGGTTTGGTCATATCTCGGCCATTGTTGGACCGGTCTGGCTGAACTTCAATAGCAAGAAATGGTGGACTATATGTGACATAAATGTAAAACAACGTAGCCGCTATCATGTCTGGAGTCTCCGGAAAACACATATCAAACGTAAGACGGACAGACGGACGGATGGACGGATGGACGGATATCGTTAAATTAACGTCTCTCCTCATAAGGACCCAGAATATATACTTTATAGGGTCTAAGATCAATATTGTAGAAATTACAAACGGAGTGACAAACTTATATATACCCTTTTCCACCTGTGGTGAAGGGTATAATTAAATAAAAACTCAAAGTTTTTATTGGGATTCAAAAAATTAATATACAAGGTTTTGTTTAAATGGGCTAAATTCCCATTTCGTACCATTGATAATTTGAAATTTATTGTTGATGGGATAAGCAATTCTTATGCGCATTTCACTGGTTGCTTAGGCCAGATCTTCAAGAAACTTCATCCAAAGATTTTAGAAAAAAGAATTATAAACCGCAGTTTGGTTTGTAACAAGCTTAAACAAAAACAACAACAATAAACAATAAATTTACATTTTCTTACTGTCCCGACTAAAATAAATTGTTATAAAAAAATTTTGTGCTAAATTAAAAAAAAATAAAGACGACAAATAACATTGACAAAATAAATTATGTTGATTAGAAATAAAAGGTAATGCAGATTTTTTAATGTCTATTTATTTTTTGACTTTTAATTTTTAGTTAGTTGTTTTGTTATAAAAACAAAATCTCGCTAATGTCAAAAAAGTATAATGTAAACGCACTAGATTTTGAGGAAGATTTCAAATGAAATCTACTAGATTTCGTTCTAATGTAAATGGCCTATTAAATCCATTTAAAAAAACAAAAACAATATCAAAAAATGTTTGATTTCGTACGGAAAGTGCGTTCTGCTTCGCACTTTGCTTAAGCAAATGACAGTTTCATAAAATTTAATAAAAAGTTTTTTTAATTTCAATAAGGTTCGACGCATATGAATCACATACATGAAATCGGACAATTGCTTAAGCCAACTTAAGAAAATTTTAGTTGGGCCTTAAAGCTTCTAATTTAGAATTGGATATCGGCATTCATTCATTCATCTACCAGCAGGGCTATCAGATTGGCGATTGATCGCCAAACATGGCGATTTTGAAACGTGTTTGGAAATGGGATTTTCCACTTGGCGACCGGCAATTTTTTATTTGCGATTTCCAATAACTCTGGCGATTTACTTGGCTATTTTTACCATTTATATTATTTCAGATTTTTTTAAAAGTTTGTCATTTTTTGCCAACTTTTTTTCACCTGAAATTTGTTTTGTTATCAATAATTGAATTTTTTATTAAGTCACTATTTAATTGTAATACTTAGTTTGTATGCGGGTCAAAACACCAGTAATGAAATCGATGCGGCTGAAGTGTACGATCTTTTAGACTTGTGTACTTAATTTTAGTTTTTTTAACTGAGTATATGACCTCCATTTAATGCCATTAAAAAAAAATAACAGAAACTAAACAAAATTTCCTTTTGGCGACTTTTTTGTATTTTTTCTCAGTTTTTGGCGATTTTTGACTGAAATATTATACCAGCTGTTTTGTATGCAAAATATAATGAGCAAAATTGAAGTTTGGCGATTGCTGACATCCGGCTTGGCGATGGAGCTCAAAAAAATCTGGCAGCCCTGTCTACTAGAACAAGTAAATAGATTCTACAAGATAAAACTAATTTTATAAAAAAAATTTATTTACATGACGAAACAGAGCTGGGGCTGACGATGTTTTCCCTACAGTTTGACATAAAACTTTGCCAGAGAATGCGGGCCTGATTTTATTTTTGTTTTCGGGACTAAGTTTGAACAGCCGATTAAGTGAAGATGTAGCTAGATAATTTCTTTTCTATTTAACCCCCTTATTGTTTAGCGCCTCTGATAATGACACCAAGTTGTTACGTGCGTTATGACGCATGTCATTTTACAAACAGTTGGCTTCTGTATGGAATAAAATCAAAGGTTTTTGGACTTAAAACATTCCATGCCATACAAACAGCGATTTGTTACGTGTTAACAATACGGCTTATGATTTGTTTTTTTTTTTTTTTTTGTGACTTTCTGTTGCCTTCTTTATGCTCAAACATAAATAAATATTTAAATAGTTGAATATTTTAGATGATTTATGTTTTAGCACAAAGTCCATATGGAACTGCCACATGAAGAAACAACTACTATACCTATAACAAGTTCCCTTAAGGTGGTATGTGGTTATTGCGATTATAATAGTTTTTAAATAGTTTAATAGAAAATAAAAGCAAAAACATTGAAAATAGTAAAAATGAAGAAAAAGCAAAGGAAAGAATATAAAATATTAAAGTCAATAAAAACGCTTTTAAAAGTGATTCGAAACTTTCATTTCCCATGATGGGGTCAGTAATGAAAAAAAAAACCAAACCGTAATGATCATTTGCATACGAACGTACAACTTCAGTAAAATGAAACGTTAAAATCGACTGTGGGAATTTATGCTCTTTAACGACATTTTCCCGTCTACATTTAACCAGGGGATTTTCTTAAATGTAACTATTTAAGTTACCATTTGGCCAAGTTGAATGGTAAAAGCTGACTTCTGGTAAAAACGTTCATGTGCCGACTTAAAGGTTCTTATTTGTTTTTAGCCATAACACCTTCTTTATTACACCTTGTTAGATGAATTGTTTAATGTTCATTGTTACGCCAAGATTTTATAACTTATTTTTTCTCGGAACTAAATTTTACAAAATGCCGTAACATTTATGTTTAAAAACACACAACTGCACACACATTTTTAACTAATTCCTCTTTTTCTCTGGGCTATAAAGACAACTTGCGCCAAATGGCAGAAGAGTACGAGTAGTGAATGTGTGGAAGGTGCAAGTGAAGTTAAATACAAACAATTGTAATTATCATTGAGGCGCAATGAAATTTATTTTAACTGTTTCCAGTTAATACTGGCTGGCGTTAAGTGAGTTTATGGCCCACAAGCAAACGAAAAATAAAAAAAAAAAAATTTAAAAAGTTAATAAAATTATTTTGTGCTCTTAAGTACAGTGAGAATCAAGCAAAAAGATAAAAAGCATTTAGGAGAATAATAAAAAATGATTAACGTATAAAGATGTTTTACAGCTGTATTAAAAACAAACATGTGTAAAAGATCAACAAAATATCTAAATATAATCTAATTTAATATCTAGTGAATATGGATAATAATTAGAAACTGCAATCCATTTTAAAAAGAGTCAATTAAAAAAATTTTAATACTGTAGCCGGAAACAAAAACTGTAGTTTAGTTAAATATTTTATTACACCTAGAGAAAAGTTTTTTAAAAATATGTATTGCTTGTTATTGTTTCAATCTATTCATACATTATAGTTTTTAGAAACTTCGCAACATTGTTATCAGGATTGGGCAATACTTAAAATACTTGTAAAAGGTGGTTATTTAAGAAATTATTGTCATTTCTTTTCTCATGTTGGTATAGTTCAATTATGTATGGAACTAAATATCGGTCAAATGGCCGCCGTGACCTCGGCGGCACACATCCATCCGATGGTCCAAATTTTCGAGGAAGAAATACGGCCCGATGATGCCGGCAGCCCATAAACCGCACCAAACAACTCTATGTGGATGCATTGGCTTTTCAACTATCACTCTTGGATTATCATTCGCCCAAATAAGGCAATTCTGCTTATTGACGAATCCACTGAGGTGAAAATGTGCCTCATCACTGAAGCTGATATGCATTTAGATTTGAACGCCCATTTTCATAATAAGCCTGAATAGCTTTAACGCGTTAATCGATTGTGTATCTTTCCATGATTCAAATTATGTAAGTCTGAAATTGCGGAATGTCAAATGAAATGCAGAAAGGAACTTGACGTTTAGGTGTGGTTCACATTCAACATCGGCCCTTAAAATTTAACTTTTATTTGAAAACATATACATATACAACAAGTAAGAAAGTATAGTCGGTCAAGCCCGACCATATGATACCCTACACCACAGTATTTAAAAACACATCATGCTTATGTGTCCATATAAATATAGATTTATCTATGTTTATAAACTTCATGAAAATCGGTTTGCAAGTTTGTGAGAGGCAGAAATTGCCCCCTACCTCCCCTTGTGGTCCTATTTTTGAAAAACTGTATTGCTCATGTGTCCATATAGATATGGTTCTATCTATGTTTTAAATTTCATTGAAATCGGTTTGATAGTTTCTGATAGGAAGAAATTTCCCCCTATCTTCCCTCGTGGTCCTACGATTCAGCCCATTTTCAATAGGCTTGGTCCTTGTGCCAATAAGAACCTATGCCCAAATTTCATCAAATTATCTCCAAAATTGCGACCTGTACTTTGCGCACAAGGTTACATGGACAGCCAGCCAGCCAGCCAGCCTGCCAGCCAGCCGGACGGACATCGTTAGTTCGACTCAGAAAGTGATTCTGAGTGGATCGGTATACTTTAAGGTGGGTCTAGGACCAATATTTTAAGGCGTTACACACATCAGCACAAATGCATAATACCCTCTCCACTATTGAGGTGTGGGTATAAAAATGTATTTTGTATTTTATATAAAGGGGCTTGGACACTTTTTCATTTAAAAATAAAAACACAAAGGTATTCTTTTCACTAAATTTTTAATAATTTTTTTTTTAATTAATTTATTATTGTTATTGAATCTTTCTTATCGAAATTTACAATATGTATTCAAAGCTTAATTCAACTTGTTGTTTATTAGTTGTTACCAATGTAACCACTAACTGCTGTATTCAAATTTTAAAAATGTCCTCTAGTAAGGCTCAAAGTATCGGTTCTTTTTAGCCTCTGGTGACAGCTGCAAAATTTCGGAGTTGAAATCATTGTGAAAAATGCTTGATTTAAAATAGCAACTGCACCAAAATTTTTGCTTCACTTTTTTGCAGCAAATTTAAGAACTCTTTGCTAAAGCGGTCAACAAAACAACCACATTAAAAAGAATTGCTGTTGCTGTTAGTTATAAGTTTTTGTTTATTTTTTATACCCGCACCACAATAGTGGAGAGGGTATTATGCATTTATGCTGATGTGTGTAACGCCTTAAAATATTGCTCCTAGACCCACCTTAAAGTATACCGATCGTCTTAGAATCACTTTCTGAGTCGAACTAACGATGTCCTTCCGGCTGGCTGGATGTCCATGTAATCTTGGTCGCAATTTTGGAGATAATTTGATGAAATTTGTGTCATAGGTTATTTAGCACAAGGACCAAGCCTATTGAAAATGGGCCGAATCGTAGGACCACGAGGGAAGATAGGGGGAAATTTCTTCCTCTCAGAAACTATCAAACCGATTTCAATGAATTTTAAAACATAGATAGAACCATATCTTTATGGACACAAAATGTATGCATTTTTAAAAAAATAAGACCACGGGGAGTAGGGGCAATTTCTGCCTCTCAAACCGATTTTAATGAAATTTAAAACATAGATAGATCCATATCTATATGGACACAATAGCTATACAGTTTTTCAAAAACAGGACCACAACTAGAGGTAGGGGGCAATTTCTGACTCTCACACACTTTCAAACCGATTTTCGTGAGGTTTATAAACATAGATAAATTTATATTTATATGGACCCATAAGCATGATGTGTTTTTAAATACTGTGGTGTAGGGTATCATATGGTCGGGCTTGACCGACTATACTTTCTTACTTGTTTTTTTTTTGCTTCTGCTGTCCTTAAATTCAGCAAGTATTAACATTTTTTCTGTCGCTTGCTGTCGACGAAGCGCCTTTTGGACGTTAAATTTTTTTAATTTTCGAAGTACGTAGACGCTCAGAGATTTGAGCTCTCAGAAACTAGAATTTCCAGAAATTCGAATCAGTATTTTATTTTCATTACATTTGGCGCTCTAAAATTAGAATCCAAAATTCGAATTTCCGAGTGTTTTTTTTTTTTCTTTTTATTGTAAACACTAAAATTTTGACAATTTAGTTTTACCAAATACAAAGTAAAAAGGGGAATCTCATTTTAAAAGAAAAAAAAGTCAGTTTTTTGGTGTTAGTATTACACATACTAAATAAAGTCAAATTAACTGAATTGTTATTTCTTGTTATATTTTGTTAAGTTTTTTATAGTTCTTATGTTAAATAAACTTAAATAAATAAAAATAAAATTAAAAAAAAGAATAGTTTTTTATATTTTTATGGTCAAATTTACCTAAATTTTTGTGTAAAAAACCGTCCAGCAATTCGAATAATTCGGAAATTCGAATCGACCTAAAAACAAAGTGGTTCGAATTTCCGTGCGTGTACTGTAATAGGGTTTATAAACGATCTGCCAAAGTATACTGATAAAAAATTTAAAAAAAAATTGCACTATAACAGTACGTTTGTTATCAAACCCCTTCGTAATATTAGCGAGTGGAAAAGTCACCTTTTACATACATACAGTGACTCATGCTTAAAGTCGGACAGACGCATGAAAATATTTCTGCACGCTTATCTCTGTTTGGATAAGAGAAAAAACATCTCAGTTTTGTCGATATTATCACAAAATATCAAAAAAATTAAGTTGCGTCATAAAATGTACATGAAGGTAAAACTTAGATAAAGTCACTTTTCTGTTTCACATTGAAAGTCGGGCATTACATAAAAATTCAATAATACGGGAAAAAACACAAAGGTCCAACCAGAATGTGCTTCAGTTGGCTTAAGCAAATGTGCGAATGCATGAAATTCATATGAGGCAAACCATATTGAACTTAAGGAAACAAAGTGTGAAACTGATCGCACATTCCGTACGGAATCAAATGTTTTTTGATTTTGTTTTTGGTTTTTTTAAATACATTCGAGAGACTTTTTGTTAATTTTTGACAGTAGGTCAAGCAAGGCTATGCATATTATGGTTTGATCTTAAGTGTTTTGTTGCGGCATCGTTTTGATTCTCAACAGCATGTAGGCGTCTTGGCAGCCATTTAATTAGTTTCTTCCGAAAATCGGCAGTAATCTTAGTTCACTCTTCCTGCAGAGCAGTTTTCAAGAGTTATTTTGATGTACACGGGCCGACCTGCATCCTGCGTTCAAATTCGTCCCATGAATGCTTAATGATATTGAGACCGGGACTTTGTGCAGGTGTTTTCATCACCTTGGGACAATTAAACAATTTTCACATCAAGTGCTGAATGCTTTTGGTCGTTATCCAGATAGAATATGAAGCTAGCTTTAAGATTCTTAAGACTTTCATTTAAATTGGTTTGTAAAATTGTTAAATAAACATGCTTGTTTATTATTCCATCGATAAAATGCCAGTTGTCAACTGACAAAGCTGCCATGCGCCCTGACACAAATTTTAAGCTTCATTAGTGAAAGTGTGGCGGGTAATCCGAATTTTTCAATACCATGGCTCTCAGCAATTGGCCCTTTTTTACGGCTCATTTTTTTGGCCTGCAATTGAAGGTTATAAACGGATGGTGGCTTTCACACAACATGACCAAATTATGCTTTATTACATTATAAGTTTTCAGAACGCCACCAAAATCATGCAATTTAACACCGTTCGCCGAGATACCGCTCCAAATGTGCGAAAAGTTATAGTTTTCGACCACTTTTTCGCACTAGCACTAGTCGGTGAAAAGGATCGACTTCTGCAACCAACCTAAAGGCGGTCATTTACATGACATTCTATTTCGTACGTAATGGCACGTTCCGAGTATTTTCTTATTCAACTTTACTTTTGAAACCGAAAAATTTATAACCCGTTCAAAGCAATTTTATATTTGGACACATACAGTTTCTATTACATTTTTATCTTCTCCTTTAAAGTTACAATTATGTGAGTTAGGGCCTTTCGACATGAGACCAACGATATATACATACATACATACATAAATTGAACATTGTTTTAAAATTAAAATAAAGTATTTCGTATTTTCTATACTCGACTTTAATGTATTTTGTATTTTAAAAACATTAATGCAACTTTTTTGTCTAATCCTGAATCTTATCTGAAATCGTACTCACCACAATTATGTTTTTTTTGAGATGTCATTTAAAACCCTGTTTTGAAAACGCTTTCGAACTGCTACCGTAGGGCCTGTTGCAAACATAAAAATTGTAAATAATGATGAATAGGGATGCGATTTCCATGCAAATGCATGTTTTTTTGTCGATAGTCTAAGAACGATGTTGCCAAATTATTTTTCCGAATCATTAAATATGCGTTAAAATGGCATCGATTTGTTTTTGTATTTTGTTGCATATTTTGTTGAAAATGCATATTTTTGCATATTTAGGTTTTAAATGAATATTTTTGCATATTTTGACATGTTCGAGTGATTTTGTTTTACTTTCCGTATTATAAAAAAAGTTCTTAAAAAAAAAAACATTTTAAAATCAATAAATAAATTCTTTTGAAGCTTTGCTTTAAATACAAGATATCGACAAAATATCTTTCTCTTTTAAATCCAGCACCTGACGTGGCTAAGGCTTCCAATGTGCTTTAAATATTTTTATCCTATTACAAGTTACTTGCTTGTCACAAAGGTTATACCGTGTTGCAGAGGAAATTAGACCCCAATTCTATAATATTGCAATTTTTAATGAAGTGTATCGCTTTATTCCCCTTCCACCGCTTCCAGTAGTAACAAGATTGCGGCATGGCTAGATGCTTCAGAGTACTATTGCAAAATTTAAGAAAGTTAGAATAAACAAGTTAGAGCGCTATATTCGGCTGTGCCGAATCTTTGATACCCTCCACCGACAGTTCTAATGTTTAAGGAGTAATATCTGTATGATGTTATTATTATCTTAAACTGTGACGATTTGTTATTAATTATGGTTTAAGGCGACTAAACTGTTTTCCGATAGTAGGGTTTATATGGGGCCTAGGGTAAATTATGGACCGATCATCACGAAATATCACAGCGTCATTTCTTGTCCTTTAAAACTGTGACGTACCAATTTCTGTTATGATAGCATTATAAATTATGGTTTTAGGTGTACTAAACTGTTTTCCGGGAGTAGGGTTTCTATGGGGCCTAAGGTAAATTATGGACCGATCGTCACGAAATTTCACAGAATAATTTATAATTCTATAAAACTGTGACGAGCCAACATTTGTTATGATTGCATTTTTATTTACGGTTTTAGGCGTACTAAACTGTTTTCCGGTAGTAGGGTTTATATGGGGCCTAAGGTAAATTATGGACCGATCGTTACGAAATTTCACAGTGTTATTTCTAGTCTTAAAAAACTGTGACGTACCAAATTTTGTTACGCTAGCTTTATTTTTTACGGTTTTAGGCTTACTAAACTGTTTTCCGGGAGTAGTGTTTATATGGGGCTTAGGGTAAATTATGGACGGATCTTCACGAAATTTAACAGCGTGATTTCCAGTCAAATAGAACAAATTTTTAAAAAATCTTATCTCATTCCGTGCCTTGTTCCAGCATTTATGTTATTTTTTGTAACAAAATTATCAATTGTTTTAGGTGGTGGTTCCACATTTTGATTCATAGCTCTGGTCCTACTGAACCGATTTTGCTGGATTTCAATACCAAACAGGATAACTACAAGCAATTTGGCACCAAGTTTGTTCATTTCTTTTGAGTTGTTCGAAAGTGAGCGTGTTTTCAACAGACGGACAGACAGACGGACATGGCTAAATCGGCTTAGAATTGCTCAAGGACCCAGAATATATATACTTTATGGGATCAGAGATGAATAATAAAAAAGTTTCACACGGAATGACAAATTTAATATACCCTCTTCACAACTAATTGTGGTGGAGTCTATAAAAAGTAAAAAAAATATTAAATTTAACTAACATCAGAAGTCAATTAGCATTTGCATTTTTCAACTACGGATATATTGGTGAAACAATAATAAATTTGACTGCAGAAACGAAGAATGTTTTTAAACTAATCTGGGTGCGATGAAGTCGAATCTAGTATCAAAATTGGGCTATCATGTCTTGTTTATGCTGGGATGCTGGCAATACTGTAAAACAGTAAATACGGACACAACAATTTCACAGTTATTTATTTAACAGAAGCCCACATTCATTCTAAATCTTCATAATAGTAGCGTTAAAGCATGTCAGGGAGATCGTGTGTTACTGATTCATGCTATTTTTTCTTAGCGTGTGGTGAATATTTAGTTGGACAAAAAGGTTATGCAATATCAGAATCATTAAATTATGCATATTTACATTATTTTGGTTGTGCAGTCGGAAATTTGGACAAACCGTAGACACCGACAATGGTTGGCATAGTTTTCATCCGCATTGAGATTATTTTCCAAAAAAAAAAAAAAAAACTAGGTGCAGTGTGCGCAAGGTGCTTACCAAGATTTAATGAAAATCTACAGAATTTATCAAGGATTTTGAGACAAAAGCAGCTCTAATACGTGAAACCGAACCAACAAAATACAAACGATGTTCAAATAACGCCAATCACTTTTGAAAATTCATTGATTTTTAAATGAACTTGTGATTTTTTATGTAAGAAACGAATACAAACATTTTTTTGTGTCTCGAAAAGCTGAGGTGATGGAGAAAACCCATTAGAGATTCGAATTCAGCCCACGAAATCACCCTAGGAAAGATATTTGGTTGATCCAGTCCAAAACATTGTTGGCTAGTGTAATCAGGAGAGATTAAGTTCAAGTCAAATTAATTGATATTGCAGAAAGCAACAATGTGGAAGAAAGAATAGCACGACAAATTACAAAAAAAAAAAAAAAAAAAAAAAAAATCCAAAACGTTTAACAAAAAAATTAAGGATTTCAAAAAATAAAATAAATTTCAAATATTTTTGTGAACTTTTTTTTATTTTTATGGCATCAAAGTACAATTTTAGAAAATCTTGTTGAATTTAAAATTAAAGTTCGTTTGATTCTAAGGCGTAAAAATACTGAGTTTTAAAGTATTTTATTATTTTTTCCCAAACAATTGTCTTGTTTATGCTTTTGGTCTTGTTAAAATTCTTTAAATTCTGTTAAAATGAACTGAAGACATTTCTGTGTAATTTAATAAGGCACAGTGGGATGGGGGTGTTTTTTTTTAAAGAATGTTTGTTTAACCTTTAATTAGGCGCATTAAGAAAATCACACAATTAATCGCATGGGGTCTCACGTGATTATTTAGAAAATCCCGAGCAGCACCGGTACCAAACAGCTAGTTATGTATAAAAAAAAACAAAAACAGCATTTTTTTTATTTAAAAACATAAAATATAAATAAAATTCAGTACTGGTTTCTTTCAACTATTTTACAAGTTGACTCATCTTCATATAAAAAAAAGTTACACTATTAGTCGCATGGGGTCAACAAGAATTAGTCAAGCGACACGTGTGTACGCTTTAACGATATAATCGCAACTTATTTTTGTTCTCTTTTTAAATGAATAAAGCTATAGAAAAAACCAGTTCGCTCCGAACATTTTAACGTATACATTTCTCAATTTTAATTTCTCCTGACCCCATGCGCCTAATTAAAGGTTAAGAAAACTAATAGTTTTCTGTTGTTGTTTCTTTATAACTTTATTTATATAACTTTCTATTATCTCACCATGGTGAAGGGTACCGTTCTGCGTGCCTACTTCGCTAATCCCGCCCATTGATTGACAGTTGTTGTGTATGATAACCAATCTAGTTGTAAACTTTACTTATTTCCGTTCTCAAGATATAAAATTTTTTTTTGCCACGCCGACTTCTCCAAATTCACCCAATTTTTGACAGATATTGCGTATTGATAATCAAGAAATTTGCACCAGATTTACTAACTGTAGTTGTAACCATTCTCCAAAAATACGGAAACGTTTAATTCACTTGATTAAAAGTTTAATTCACTTGATTAAAGTTTTTAATTAAAACTGATTTTATTTTTGATTATTGCTATAATTAGTGAAAAATTTTGGTGAATTTTTTCTGCAGCTATATGCACCAAATTAGTACAATTTTTCTACCGTTCTCCAGACATAAATAAATCTGTTTTGTACCACGCCCACTTGTCCACTTTTTGGAAGATGTTGTGTATCAATACAAAGCAAAGTTGTTTAGCAAAGTTTTTCTTTGGAGTGTTTGTCTAAAATTTTATGATTTTTATTGTAACCGTTCTCCAGATTAAGGATTATTCATAATGTTTTTGTATGGTAGGTGCCACGCCCACTTGAAAGTTGAATGCCGGGTAATCATGAAATTACTGTGAAAATTTCAGGAAAATTAATTAAGTACTTTAGATTTTTTAAACCAAATGCCTGTTTTCAAACTAAAATAAAAATTTTCGCTTAGAAATTTATATTGAAAACAAAAACCAAGTGAAATTTTTATTTTATTTTAAAAAAAACAGGGAGCAAAACAGTAGAATTATTCGGGATATTAAAAATCAGTATTTTTAAATCCTGGATTTTAGGATTCTGGATTCAAAGCTTCAGGCAGATGACCCAAACCCAAATTTCTAATAGCACTTTCTTTGTGTTTTTTAATACCTATTTTAAAAGTTATCCTTCGCAAAATTTTATATCAATATATGAGCCGTTTATTTTGAAAGTGGCATTAGTCACTTTTTCAAAAAAAAAATCGAGTTAATAATAAATAATAATAATAATACTGAGAAAAAATCATTATCATGATGTATCAAATACAAGTGAATCTTCTCGAAAGTTAGCATCCATATTTTTAAACGTGTTAAAACGCAAACCCTTAAATATCTCGACTTAAAAACCGAAATGACTTAGGCCACTTTCAAAATAAACGGCTCATATATCTTAAAAAGTGCAACGTGTTCTTTACGCACAACGTTACATGGACAGGCAATCAACCATCCCGGATGAGCGGACTATAAATGGGCTCAGAAAGTGATTCTTCGTCGATCGGTAAACCAAAAAGATAGGGTCTACAACCAATAATTATGTATATTACACACATCCGCACAAATGCATAATGCCCTCTCTACTATTGGGGTGTGAGTAAATGCAACTCGTTCAAAAATAAGCAGTATAGCTAGTTATTTCGCCAATGGTGTTAACCGAAAGCGCAAATGACATAAACAATAAATATTTCGAGTTCGATGGTAAATAGTATGACGAGGTTGGCACCAGCAACAACATTATCTTTCTTCTATTTAAAAATATTTCAAATAAATTGATCATATGTAATAGAGTTGTTTCATATATTTATACTCTTATTTTGTTTTATTCTTCTAATTTTGAAATAAATATTGCAAAAAAATAAACATTACATCATCTGAATGAAGGCTTCTCTCAACTGGCTTCATGGTATGCAGAAACTCAAGGCCAATGTCACTCAATTCCTACTCTCACCTCCAGCGCGGTGCATCCTGGATACTTGAGCAACCTAATTGAAGATGTGGTATCCATTCCGCATGGGACATTAAGTCGGGGCTGCAGGAAGAGGGAGTTTCAGTTGGGCAATCTTGTCATACACAATCTAATGGCCGGTTGGAATATAGAAACTAATGCACGAGTGTAAATTTAGGAATGGTAGCGGAGAATTCATCGAATCGACCGTAGCATCCGAAGCCCAAGTCAGGTAGGGTTATGTGGTAAAGTCAGAACAATTGCAAATGACAATGCCAGCGTGGAGGCGTTATCAGAAACACCGTTACCAGGATCGGATGCTGAGGGTCAATCCTCTACTCATCTTTAAAACAACTGATTAAAGAACCCGAAACTAACACGAAAAAACGATTGGATAAACTGATGACGAAAGTCAGCATGAAACATGGATCACGAATCGGAACAGGGAATGTACGCACGGTACTGGAATGATGATTTTATTAATTGTGATACGTTATATAACCAAATAGTTTTCTGTAAAAAGGACCAAAACTTTGAACAAATCTGCAGGTATATTTGTCTTCAAAAACTTAAGAGACTACTTAGAAGAAATGAGGAGAGTTTTTTACAGCTTCAAGGCAATTATTTCTCAGATCTATCAAGATGAATGCAAAGAAAAAGCAGGATAAGTAAAAATAATACAATGCCGAAAAACACACCGTACTTAAAGATTGCTAGTTAAAATTCTTAAGAGGATCTTCCTTTAACTCTGAGTTAAATAAATAAAAGAATGGGACGATAAAGCAGTAGTTATGGCGATAGAAAACGACTAGAACGAAAGAAGCGTCAAAAAAAGTGTAACATGCCAACCTAAACGTAAACTGAAAATATTAATTACTTCTGATTTATTTTCTTAAGATAATAATAATAATTGGCACAATTATTGTGCTATGGCCTCTACTACATTTGTTCTGCTCAAAGTTGAAATATCTAAGTTGCAACTAAAATAAACAAGAACAATTGTTTTTCTTATCGTTTAGAAATAAAAATAAGTTTTAATTAATTTTTTACCGCAGACAAATTTTGTACCAAAAACAGAATATGGTTTTTCCTGCTGTTTTTTTAAGTCTTGCTATTTCGGATAACATGTTGTTTTTTGTGGAATTATAATCGTAATTTCGCTGTTATTTTTTGGTAGTTCATGTTTAAATATCCATCCCTACATGTTATTCTTGTTAAATGGATTATCTCTAATATATGTATACTTCCGTGTCTTAATATTCGTAATCTTAATTACCACAATATCAATGCATTTGTGGCCTTTATTTTAAAGTATTTGCTTCTTCGTTTTTAGTCTTTTGGATGTTATTCGTTTTAGTTTTTTTTTCGTAGTTAAATAAATTAATGACACGAATTTCTTCAATTAAATTCACACATAACAAGTGTTTGCTTTCTGCTTACTTCATTTAATTTTATTTATTCCACTGGTTTTAACTTTTTTTTGATTATAAAGAAATTAAAAAAATAAAATAAACACATTTTAAAACAGACATGTTTAAGTTTTTTTTTTTTGTTTACTCGGGTTTTCGTATATACATATTTGGAAAATTAATGAAGAACACAACTATTGTAAGTTAAATATAAATAAAACGCGATTTTGTTTCATTATTTTGCATTGAAAGTTCCAAATGCAACAACACTTGTTTCGCAAAAAAATTTGTTTCCACTTAATGCTCCGTACAATAATTATGGTTATTTTCACTTAACATGGAATACCCCCAATTGATTGCACGTACAAACACTCGTAGGGATACATGTATCGCACCGTTAGTGTTGCGGTAAAATCTCTGTAATATTCCTCTTGTTGTTTTACAAAATGTTAGTTGTTTTTATTTTAACAAATACAAACTGCAGAAATATCTTAAGGAAAAACAAAAAAAAAAAAAAAAAAATTAATAACTGTTTAAGTTTTGAGCTGTGTCCTTGGAGTAACATGAATAAAGTGAAATAATCATCAAAATAATCAAAAAATGCATTTATAATCAAATTTGAGTCAAAATACAATCAATACTACTTAGCACCATCTACCTGCCTGTTTTCCTAAAAGAGGTTTTTTAACATGTGAAAAACCGAAATTTTGTTTCGTAACCCTGTTGTTTTTAGATTTTATCGAATTCTAACTTTTAAGCAATACAATAATTAGGTCTTAAGTTCATAAATATTTCCAAATAAAGTAAGTATTCTATTAAACATTTACCTACGTATTCATAAACGATTACACTAGCCAACAAGGTTTTGGACTGGAGCAACCAAATACCTTTTCTAGGGTAATTTGGTGGGCTGAATTCGAATCTCTAATTGGTTTTTCTCTATCACGTCAAGTTTTCGCGATACAAAAAGATGTTTTTTATATAAAACTAGCTTAACCCGGTGCGCTTCGCTACACTGCTTTAACCACTTCTTCAGTTGGGGGATACTTAATATATACATCCTATGGGAGGTATTTCCCCCCTGCGCCTACCCGATTTATTTTTATTTTCAAAAGTGTGGTATACCATAAGAGTGATTTCTACAAAGTTTGAACATTCTTACTATAACAGTTCTAAAGATATGCGATATTAAACATTGGCGTCCTATGGGGGTAACACTTCCCCCGCTCCTATTTTATTTCAATTTTGGGGCTCAGAAGATCCTACTACCAAAAGTTCAACAAAATGCGTGCAGCGGCTCTTAAGATATGCGATATTTAATATTGGCATTCAATGGGGAGTACCAATTCCCCTGCCCCTATCGAAAAAATAAGTAGCCTATTTTATTTTTAGGGCTCACATTATGTTACTGTCAAAATTTCGGAATCGGAAAATCGGTTCAGTAGTTAAGGAGTCTATAAGCCAACAAACAAACATACAAACATTTTTCATTTTTTTTAATCCAAATTTTAATATTTTTAATCAAATTTATTATTTTCATCAAATTTAATTTTTCATTAAATTATTTTTATGAAGAAAGGAATTTTACAACATGAAAATTAATTAAAATTTTTATTGATAATTTTTCATTCTTGACCAGTGTTGCCAAAAGATTTTTTGAAAAATACCTACGCATACTAAAAAAATCCAATTTTTCCCTACACGTTTCAAAAATTTTCCGTACAAAAATCCCTACGCGTTTTAGTCATTAAAGTATAAGAAGAAACAATAGTTATAAAAAACTTATTTCATTCGCATATGTTGAGTAAAGCTCTAACTTACAACAAAAAAAAGTAATAAAACAAAAAAAAATGTATGTGCTTTTTTTTAAATTTTAAATTTTTTAAATTCAATGAAAAAACACGAGGTTTAAAAAAAAATATGTACCCCCGTATCCATAAACATTTATTAAGTTTACCAAGCGTTTTTCAAGTAAAATTTTCATAGAAAATTTGTTTTGTAAACCTTTATTAAAATAAAATTATTTTTATGAATACGACAGGTAATCGTTATATGATCACTTTAATTAATTCAGGTACAATAGCAATAGGTTATTTTACAAATAATCGGCCATGTCATGGCAATCAAAGTCACGTGAAAATGAAATCGAACAAATTTTGAAAACTCTCTCAAAAAAATATTTCCTTTAATATACCTGAACTACTTTTGAATTCAGGAAAAGCTGCTTTCATTTTTACAATAATTTAATTAAGAATCTTCGTCGATTTCAATTTCACGTTACCACGACCATTAGTATATTCGAAATTAATGCAGCCTCTTCCGTTTTTTTTTTTTTTTTTTGCAAAAATGATCTTATAATACAAATTAAACTTAAAGTTGTGTGGCTCAATTTGTATCGCTTTCTTGTGGTCTCACTGCATCACCATTTGCATTGGTAAAACCAAACTAAATCCGAACCAGTTTTGATAAATTTGGAAACACAACCTCGTCATTATAGTTTTTCCTTTTACCATTTTTATCGAAAACTGTTTCAACTCCATGTTTCAAAACAAATTAGTTTCACAATTTCAGAAAATTAATTTTATGCGATTGTTCTACACTCATACAAAAGATCACTGAGGCTTTAGTTAAATTGTACTCATCTTTTTTTTGTCCCAAAATATGTTCGAGACTTCAGAATTCCATATCTTTAAATATTAAATCATTAATTAAAATTCATTTTTTGCATTTATTTCGTATACAATGCAATATGAGAAAATATACTTACATTTTGGCGAATATAAAAAATCTGTCCGATTTCCCTACGCTCCTATTTTAGTAACAAACAACCCTACATGTAGGGATTTTTCCCTACTTTTGGCAACACTGTTCTTGACTGACCTGAGATTCGAACCCAGTCGGCTGGCTTGAGATTCGAACCCAGGCGGCTGGTTACCCTGACATGTGTCGATCACAACCACTTGATCTCCTCAGAGGGATTTGCCGTCTTACACTCGCAGCCATCGACGACTGCTGACGTCAATAGTCAAACATCAATCCTTAAACCAAATTGTATTTTAACCTTTGGTAGATCGATTTTACATGTTCCTCCTTACCACTGTTTTTTCGTACTTTTTGTCAAGAATTCTTCTTGAAGTCCAAAGTACATTTTTGTTTTTTCCATTTTGTCTTTCTTTTTCCTGTTGACCTTTTTCAGCACAACTTGAAGGACAAATGTACACATAGAGCTCGTGCCCTAGCTTTAAAAATAATTAGTATTGTGGGTATTTTGTCGAACTATTTATGGTTTTTTTTTAATCGAAATTTTAATATTTTTAATCAGGCTTAAGTTCATCAAATTTAATTTTTCATTAAATTTTTTTTATATATATATAGAAATCACTAGTTTATTCAAAAATCAAAAAATTTACAAAAGTGAATGGCGTTATTTGAAAGTCGTTTGTAATTTTGCTGGTTCGGTTTCACGTAATAGAGTCCAGCAATAGTCTTCCAGCACGCTTTTGTCTCAAAATTCTTTAAATTTTCATTAAATTTTGGTGAGCACGCTCCTGTTGTTCGCACTAACTGCACCTATTTTTTTTTTTTTTGGAAAATAATCTACTAGCGGATAAAGCATATGTAAAGCATTGTCGGTGTCTACGGTTAGTCCAAGTCTCTGACTGCACAACCAAAATAATGTAAATATGCATATTTTAATGATTCTGATATTGCATATCCTTTTTTCCAACCAAATATTCACCACATGCAAAGCAAAAATAGCTTGAATCAGTTACACACGATCTCTCCGACATGCTTAACTCTAAAATCACCCTTGTGTGAAAAACCACACAAAATGAACTATTTTTACACGATAAACAAAAAAATTGTTGAGGTACGCTAAAGAAACTTCTTGACTGTGTTAGCAATATCAATTAAGTAGTGAAAACACATTTTTATACCCTTCACCACAGGTGTAAAAGGTTTGTCATTCCGTTTGTAATTTCTACAATATTGATCTTAGACCCTGTAAAGTATATACATTCTGGGTCCTTATGAGGAGAAAAGTTAATTTAACGATATCCGTCCATCCGTCCGTCTGTCCGTCTTACGTTTCATATGTGTTTTCCGGAGACTCCAGACATGATAGCGGTTGTAAGTATTGTAAATATGTATGTATATGTAAAAATTATTTAGTTGCTCTGTATTCTGCTCGCACAATGGTGAAGGATATATAAGATTTGGACATCCGAATATAGCACTTTTACTTGTTTAATTAAAGAATATTTTTTAGTAATGACATAATTCCGAACTTACGCTAGTAACCCTCGTGTGTGGTTTTTCACACATATGTAGTTTCTATGTAATTTGCACTAGACGCAAAATTTTCCGTCGGCAAGTGTGAATATTTTTGATATTGTTGCGAACTTCATGCAATGTATGTTTTATAAACTAAGCACTTATATAAACATTGTATGGTTTGTTGTTGATCACCAACAGGATGTATACATCATTAATGTTGCGTAAATCATGACTTTGATTACAAACGAACTATGGCGCCACAGCAAAGTGGGCATACATTGCATATGTGTGAAAAACCACACACGAGGGTAACTAACGTATTTTTTTAAGGGTGACTTAAGGGTTAAACGCTACGATTATGAAGATTTAGAATGAATGTGGGCTTCTGTCAAATAAATAACTGTGAAACTGTGTTTTACAGGACTGCCAGCATCCCAGCATGAACAAGACGTGATAGCCCAATTTTGATGCCAGATTCAGCGCACCCAGATTAGTTTAAAAAATGCTTCGTTTCTGCAGTCAATTTTTTTCCAAATTTGTAGACCAGTGTTATTTAATTAAACAAACGTTTATTAAGGAAAATGTACATACAAATTTTTTTGTAAGCCTTTATTAAATTTAAAATATTTTTATGAATACAGACATTAAGGTCTTTCTTTCCGCTAATAAGGATTTTGTTCTTATTAGTTTCTTATAACAAGTCATTTAATCCTTCTCCTATAATATGCATTGACGTTATGATTCAAAATAGTAAAAAATTGTTACCTTCACCTGTAAAAAAGCTAAGTCAAGTTATAATAAATTTGAAACGAGAGAAAAAAAACTTTTTAAAATGTTAAGTCCTGAATTAATTTTAAAACTGCAAGTGAAGTGTGGTATTATTTTGCTATAAAATTTTATATTAAAAGGGGACTCATCACTTTTTCACTAAAATTTGGCATTTTTACGTACTATTGAAAAACAATAAATGCGGCCTTCAAAAATAACGTTTTTCTTTAGAAAACTATATACTTTTCTTAACTATGATGCAGAGTAATCAACGACTGAATTTTCATAAAATGTGGACTAAAGGCGACCATACACGACATGTTTTTGTCATCTCACATGTCAAATTTCCCACTGCAAAATACATACATGTCGTGTGTTACCATTTAAACTTTGCTTCTGTAAAAGTCAGATGCAAAGTCATCTGACAAAATTTCAATGAGAGCATGCTCTATTTTCTTCTGACAAACCATCTGACATCAGAAATCTATGCCGAGAGGAAACCGGCAGCGGCGTCTTTTTAATAATTTACGAAAATGCAACCCTGCCATGATAAGTTGTTATTGCTTTTTGAAAATTTTCAAAGAATAATTAGATCAGGGAAGCATTTCTGAAAATACTTAAGACTTTGTGGGATAGTTTGTAACGGCCTTTAGTAGTCTTGATCCAATTCGCTTGGAAAATGAGGACCACAAAAAGATTTTTCAATTACTTTCAAGTGTGACCTGTAATGCACCAAACTTCTTCAAAAAAATTAAATCAGCCAGGTTTGCTTTCATCTTAAGATTACGTCGGAACAGTCCGTTTAGCCCGCAATCCGTGTAATTTTCAGCCATAATAAAGTTTTATTATTTCGCCGATGTGGATGACAAATGCAATCCTAATTTCTGCAGTCCGGGAAGTGGGGTTCCAAAAGTAGTTTCGATGTCTCTGTGCTACTTTAACTAACATTATCTTCCAGCCATATGAAGAATACTTGAGTAGTATTTTCCAGTAAGGTTATACTGCACTTGTTGTCGTATGTTAGTTATCCATTTATTCTTCTGTTTACACTTTTGAAAGTAAGAAAAATCTGTCGACAGTTTCATCGTCTTTTGTTTCTCTTTTTTTTATATCTTAAAATTGCTCTGCATTTATTCCGAAGATGTCTGAGCTATCTTACTATTTAGAAGACTCAGATAAAAAGATTGTAAAGGGTGGTACATTTCGTGTACTTCGTGATTTTTTTGGTCAGCATAATCGACCAAATGTGTCCACAATCAGGAGAATTGTATGCAAATTTCAGCAAACCGGGTTAGTAGGAAATATGAAAACAACTGTGCATGCTCGCCCAGTTCGTTTATGAGGTGGCGACGTAATAGGGCCGTACTTCTGCGACACTGAGGTCGGCCAAGCAGTTACCGTGAATGAAAACGGACTTCTTGTGGCCACACTCAAAAGAAGAATCAATCTATCCGTACTTAAATCAATCCGAAGTGGTATTTAAAGTAAGCTGAGTACGGATTTTCTTGAATCAAGTAGAGAAAGATTAATTCAGGTAAGGATTTTCAATCCCGAAAAACTTAACTTATCAATATTCAATCCCAAATTCGTACTGGAAATAATCCAAAAATTAAATGGATTTAAGTGAACCTAAGATTGAATCAAACTCAAAATGCGCTTGATTCAAGTAATATAAATTGATTCAATCCCGAGTTCGTACTTGAAATAAAGCAAAAGTGAAATTAAAAGAAAAATTTTATTATTACCCGTTTTACACTTTATAGAATTTCAATTATAAAACTTAATGTACATATTTAACTGAAAATATAAACTAAATAAGAAGCAAGAATTCTTAATTTTACTTTTTAAACAGAAAAATAATGTGTTTTCGTCTTGTTATGTTGTTTTTGTTGTTTCTACACACAACAAGCAAATCGTTTTTAAGCTACTTGTAGTGTCTGCAACAAACTATGAAACTCCGGGATTGATTTTAAGTAATCCCATTTAAGATTTTATTCCGCGTATTTCACTTTCTAAGTAGAAATTGAGGATATGGACTGGACGATATGTGGTTCCAACTGAATATTACCACTTGCCACACAGCCAACGGAACAATGTTTCTTTTGCGCGAGAAATTCAATGGCCTTGGTATCTCAAGTCATGGCGATGGTCATTGGCCGCTTCTTCTTTTTTTTAGGGTGTATTTAAAAGAAAAAGTGCACGTCAATAAACCAAGAATAATTCAAGACCTAAAGGATGAATTATTCGGCACTTTAAGGACATTGAACCTCAATTATGTCTCAGATTCATTAAATATATCGAAGTCGTGGCAAGCATTTGGCCGATATTTTGCTCCAAACGTGATAATCATAGATCCTTCTATCAAAATAACTATATGAAGATAATTCTTTTATTTACATTTAACATTGTGCCTTGAAAAATATTTGCATGGCTATCTCCCTAGATCATGCTTCATGAGTGTGAGGGCAATCAACACATTCAGGTAGATATTTGAGAGCATTATCAGGAAAGATTATACACTCGCCCGGTTTTTAGGAGCTGACGCTCTTTAACCTCTACTGTTCTTGCAAAAATGCTAGCAGCATCTGTTGAGTAGCAACATAAACTAGGGATGTTCAGTCTTAACGCTCCAAGAAGTGATAAAGAATCCAACCTTTAGCCGGATTTTGGGGATATCCCTTCTTTCGACTTTGGGTTTAAGCCAGAGTGATTCCCAAAGGTATATTCCTGAAAACTAGAAAGAATTCCGGCAAAAATCATATTAACGGAGGTCTTAACCAATAGTCCGGGGATATAAGTTGTACAGTGGGCAAAATTTAAAACTATTCATTTAAATTCTCCTTTGCAAAAATTGTTTTATTTGTCGGGGTAACTACGGTTAATTGTATGGTTAAAAAAATATAATTTTTGCGTTTTTTTTTTAATAAACAATAAGCACGTTTGCTGTTTTTTTTCTGATTTTTAATAAAAACATTATCATGATTATCATGTGTGATTATTGCAATTGCTGCAGTTGTTTCTGCCATTGTATTGTTTAAATAGTTGTTTTTGTAAATGTTTTAACATTTACTGATGTACTTTTTTTATTAATTTTATTTTTTTTATTAATTTTTTGCTTTCAATTTCGTATACTGCTTGTAAATTTTGCATTTACAATTCATTTCGAATTCTGCAACATTTGCAAAAGTCAATAACATTTTTAACATCAACAGCGTCAGTGGGCGAAACAGCACCTCAGTGCCACTGTGCATACCCCCCCTTAACACCCGCTATTAGCAAACGTTTGCCATTGTTAAGATGTTACATTATTAATGTACAATACGATACGATATTTTATTAATATTTTTTATTAGTTTTTTTTTTCATTTAAACATGCCACTGTAATAATTAAGTATTCCGAAAAATGCATTTAATAAAATAAACAAGCCATAAACAATTAAAACTAATAATAAAAAAAAATATCTCGAATTAATAAGCGAAATATGTACTTGTTTGCACTTGTCTTTGATGTGAATATTTAAACCGAATGAAGGTTGGTACATATTTAATTATTAAGAATTGTTTAAGTAAAATTTAGTTGTAAATATTCATAAATGGTAACATGAATTTATCTCTCATATTTGTAGTTTGCAGTTCTCAAACAACAATTTGCTTTTAGCAACTACTACGATGAAGTGTTCCACATGTGGCGTCACGGGGGCCACAACAAAAATTCGTTTGTTACTGCATTCATAAAAATATTCAAAATTTAATAATTGTTAACAAAACAAATTTTCTATATAAATTTAACTTAACAAACGTTTGTTAAATTTAATATAATTAAACTTATAAAAATAGAACGTAGTTTTAAGGATTTTTAACTAAAATTTTAAGTATCTATATAAGTTTTAGATCTATTTTCGATACGGATAGCTTTAGAACAAACCAACTAATATAACATAGTATTAATTGGAAAACATAAACTGACTTTGTAGGTGTCATGTTATCATACGTTTAAAACATTAAAAGCTTAAAAAAGGACTTAAAATGTTGAACGGAAATCGTTTTTAATATAGATGCATCTCTCCCGTATTCTCGATCATCGAAAGTAGCTCGTCGACAATCGCCGAATTTTATTTCTGATAAGAGTCATGACCTCGTTCATGTTATAAAATCTTCTGCGAAACATTTGAGTTTGATGGTGAAAGAGGAATTTTTAAGTTTGGCCCATGCAGCACGTAGGATGCTTCTAGAAGGATGAAATGTATACCGACCACACTTATTTTTCATCTCCATCATTTATATCACCATTCCTTAAGGGGGATCCCCTACACTGATAGAAAAGGCATCATAACGCTGATGTATTTTGACATCAGTACTGTGACAAGAAAAAAAAATGGTGATGTGGTGATTGAGTGCCCCGGTAGGCTAGCTGGTAGTGAGCTAGTCTATCAGCGCCGGGGTTGTGGGTTCGATTCCCGCCAGAGACTCTGGTTTATTTTCTTTAGACAATAAATAAAAAAGACAAGAAATAAAAAAAAAACAAAACAAAAATGTCAACCTAACATCAGTTGGCCAAAGTGTCACCAGGGTCAAAATGAAATTGTGTCATCAATGGGATGACACATCGGCATAACAGAAATGACGAACATGTCCTCAGTGCGGTGACGCAGTAACATCGGAGAAAGGACTCATTAGCATCAATTTAATGCCAGTTTGTCATTAAGTCAAAGTCATTGGAATTGACTTAAGTCAAAGTGAGAGAATATTATTATTTACATACCCGTTACGTAAGTTTGTTTCACGTTTGTTGAACTACGACCTTTGTTTATAGCAGAACTCTCAATAATAAGACACCAACACCATGCCCCATATAGTTTTCGCAATCATTCTACTTTTAAAATTTGATGTATTTAACTAAATAATTTAAAAAAATAGAATATAGGAATTTTTGCTTTTTATAATACATTGTAATCATGAAAATAATGTTAAAAATATACAAAATGTGGCATCGAATTGATGTCACTATAGTCATAAAATATATGACACGTAAAAAATTACAAAGTTGTACGAAGACGTTAGTCATTGGAATGATGTTACTTTTTGCATCATTTATGCCATTTGTAGTAACTTTGATGTCACAATTCTGAGATAAAATTAATGACCGCCCTTTATTAGTTATTTGTTTTTAATATTTTCCCAAAAAATACTCATACAAATATACGTTTTATGAAATTCTTAAATTTTTTTCGTGTTTTGCGAAAACGTTAAAAGTTGTAACCAGATTTTGATCATTTATAGATTGTTTTGTTTGCAACTTCGAAACATAGCTGCATTTTCCACTTTTTTTTTTTGAATATTTGAAAACAAAAATTTCGAAATTTTGCTTACAATTTATTTTTTTTTTTACAAAACGCCTTTTCAAAAAATTCAAAAATTTTATTTCGGGAGCCTGAGCTAACTTTGCGAAGACTTTTGGCAGATTTGCTCTACTAGTACATACTTTCATTTCGCGTTGCAAGTGTTGAGGCTGGCGGCGATGAACCGAATTTTGTTGCACTGTGTAATAACAATAGTATTTTCCTCTTTTTTCCAAGCGTGCATGCATGCTATAGTTAAAAACGACTATGCTTTTATAAGTGTTAACCATATTTTTTGTTATTATTCACCATAACATAATCGGAGGGAACCATAATATTGTTGTGACTTCCTGCTGAAGCACTAGTTCAAACATAATATGGTTGCTGATCACTATAATTTGGTTTCATTTACCATAATATAATTAAAAATTTTCGTTAAAAATAGTTTTGTTAGAAGTGACCATAATAAAAATTGTTTTTTCTCTGAGTGTACTTGTAATACTTTTTCTATCTACAAACTAACCCAATTGTACAAAGTTTCTCTTCCAGCTGCAAATGAATACAAAGTTAAAATACATTTGAAATAAGAAAATATATATTCATATATATTCTCGTATTTTATAATTAAATCAACCCATGTAACAAATAACATTGATGAGTCTTGAAAGACAAAATCCCCATAAAATAAATATTTTATTAAATATACTTTATGTTTGTTGAAAAAAAAAAAATGCATACAAGACATGTTCTTTGAACATTGCAACATCATGTCTAACTCAGCTCTGCATTTCATATATATTTGTGTGTGTGTGTGTGTGTTTTTGTGTTGAATGTTTTAGATATTATTGCATAAAATTTGCACCTTTTCAGACTTTGTTTCACTTGTTTGTTTAACACGCAAAAGGTCACCCACCAACTACTGTTAAACATGACAGCAACAGACGAAACGAACTGAACTAAACTTAACTGAAGAAAACAAACAACCTTGTCTTCGAAAACAGAACAGAAACTACTGCTGTAGCTGCAACACGCTTGACAGTAGACTGTGGCACATTATGTGTGAGCAAGTAGGTCTAAGATGCAAGGTAAATCGCTACTTGGTGCAATCATACAATGTTTGATATTAAAGCAAGTAAATTTTGTTAAGTTGTGCATAGTTTCGTATAATTTTTTGAAAATAAGAATTTATTGGAAAAAGCACTTTAACCCTAACTTGGGCTGTATTATCATTTGGAATTATTTAATTTGTGACTAGGTTTTCTTTGCTAATTGTAAAGGCAGGTCACATTATCTCTAAGCCTCTTTCAAAATTATTCGGAAAACTATAAAAACTATATTATTATACCTATTTTCGAATTATCAAAAAGTAATTAAAATTTTTGGAAATACAAAATTTTAATTTCAAAAGATTTTGTTATTTGTGCTTAATTCCCAGTTTTTATTCTTGATAAAAACACTTGAAATTTATTGTTGATGGGATAAGCTATTCCTATGCGCATTTCACTGGTTGCTTAGGCCAGATCATCAGGAAACTTCATCCATAAAGATTTTAGAAAAACTAAAGATATTAAACCAAATAAAACTGTTAAACGTATAAGACTTATAAGCAACAGTTCTACTTGTAACAATATCAAAGTTTAAACAAAACACATCAACAATAAACAGTGGGTTTATCTCATCTTACATTCCCCACTACAGTTAGTTGAAATTCTCTCAACATTAATTGTAGTTGTAAGAAGGTTAAGAAAAACAAAAAAAAAAAACAACAACAACTTACAAAAGATGTTGTCAATTAAGTGTTTTTTTAGGCCGTGCACTTGCCTGTTTATTATCAAAAAGCAATTTCAATTTTTGGAAATACAAAATTTTAATTTCAAAAGATTTTGTTATTCGTGCTTAATTCCCAGTTTTTATTCTTGATAAAAACACTTGAAATTTATTGTTGATGGGATAACCTATTTGAATTCTTAGGAAAAATAGGTGCCCAAGTTTACAAAATTTTAAATATCAAATCTTTGGATTGATTTTGTATGGTCTAGCATATCATGGCTTGCGCCAAACCAATAATGAGCTGACGATATATTCGCGTAAAAAAAACGGTTTAGTTTATTGAATAAACTAAATAATAAGAACATTTAAAAAAAATTTTTTTTAAGAAACGCTTTTCTTATAAAAAAAATTTTGCCCATTGAGTAAAAGGCGATCATTTTACAAAAAAAAAAAAAAAAAAAAAAATTGCCCCCCCCCCCCCCCTAGATTTTATCCTGGCTACGCCCATGTATTCGTGTATCACCTACACGAAAGGTTAAAAGTTTTACTTATATTCGCAGTCGTTATAGAAGCATAATTAAATAAATTTTGGCAAATATACAATTTTTTAGCAAAATTTCAAAATGTTTGTTCTTTAAAAAATTCTAAAAAAATTGTTAAATTTATAAATGCCACAAATCATTTAAATCTGTTTACAACTTTTGATTTTATTCTTAAAAGACTTATGGCCATTTTCTCAATGTATCGACAAACTGCCTGTTACTTAATGTCAACATAAATTTATTGGAACGATAAACTGTCCGTTAACGATTTTGGGTTTCTCAATATACCGACAAAAAACATTGTTTTCAGCTGGCAACGCCACTCAAAATACATGTAAAAGTTGGGAGTCAGCTGATTGAATTTATCTGTACGGCAAATAAAAGGAAAATAAATAATTGGCAGATGAGTGCCGGTTAGCTTTGCGATAAAATCGAAGCAAATGAGACATTGAGAAAACCAAATTTCTTTAATGTGCAGTTTTTCGTTGGGTAAAAAGATAATTGCCTAATGAGAAAATGGCCATTAAGGTTTAAGAATTTAATAAAACGCAATATTTGTATGGGAGTCTGTCTCCCTTAGAAGTGTTGTTAAAGGGCAAGTATGTTTAAGGAAAATGTTAAAAACTAATGGAGGTCGGCCATATATTTTATCCCTCTAGGGGCGACTCCTTGGCAGTTATAAGGCTTTTTTTTCAATAATAAAGTGGGGTCGGTCATACATTTGACCCATCTAGAAGCATCCTAGGCGCTGCAGGGACCAAATTTATTTTAGTTAGGTTTTGTTAAATATGAGATCTAGGGAAAACTTGTTAAGACAAAAGTTGTTGGCAACTCACTAATAACAACTTCTTAGTAAACGATTTTTATGTAAAATTCCAAATTGTGAGGCATTAAAGTCGGACTTCACTTATTGTCCTAAATTTTTTTGGCGTTGTTTTTTATCAATATCCGCCGAATTGGGAGAAAAAAGCAAATATGGCATGGAAAAAAGCAAATATGCTCCATACAGTTAATGACCACCCTAATCGGCCTATAAATCCTACCGTGCAGAGAGTTTTTAGGATGTATTAGTGCTTTCAGAATGGCTTGAAGATAATCTGTCGCTTCAAATGCGGCAACTTTATTTTTGGAAATATCCATTTAATGAAAAGTGCGTTTCATCACTGAACAAACTTTTTGAATAAATTTGCCCAAAGAGTTCGTCGAATTATACAAAGATATTTAAAATAAACAAACGAACCTCAAACTAACCGAGAACTGTCAAATCAGCTGTCACAAAAAACCGTGCTATATTAAGTTCTCCAATAAAAAATATTATTATCAAATATACGATTTTTTCAACCATCAAACTTTGTTGTTGGCGCCCTATGCTCCAGTGGGAGTTAGTGGAATATATATTTATAATTTATTTTATATATAAACTTTGTTGTTGCGGACCTAACCATGCAATTTCAAAAGTTTAAATAAATTTGTGATTACAGTTTGTAAGTGCTGTTCCATACTATTTAGAATTATTTTTTTTTTTTTATATATGAAAATAATTAGTACCGTGGTTATTTTGTTGAACTCTCTTTTAATCCAAATCAAAGCAAATTACGATCTACCAAGGGTTAAATACAAGTTGGTTAAAAGCTTGATGTTTAACTATTGACTGCCAGCAGTCGTCAATGGGTGTGAGTGTTAAACGTCAAAACCCTCTGAAGAGATCGAGTGGTTGCAATTGAAACATGTAAGGGTTATCTGTCCGTGAAAGCCTGGGTTCGATTCCCGCGGCAGTCAGAAATAAAAAATGATTACTAAATTTAAATTAATTTCATGTTGTAAAATTCCTTTCTTCATAAAAATAATTCGATGAAAATTAAATTTGATGAACTTTATTTAGCCTTATTTAAATGAAAATAAAAAAACAAGTAAGAGTGCTATATTCGGCTTTGCCGAATCTTATATACCCTTCGCCATGATGAGATAAGAACAAAAAGTTATATGCATAAATAACGTTCTTTAGATAGGTATAAATAAATATTAATTGAGCCACGCCAACTTTTCATTTCTTCATGCCGAAGAATATAAAAAAACAAAAAATTTATATATGCACCTAAGCCCGTTTTCTCTTTTGCCAAAGTTGATGTTTGAAATTCGTTTTATAATCTTAAAATCGTTTTTTAGAACATAAAAAAATTAAAAAAAAAAATTTTGGGATTCGAACTGGCAATATCATCAGTCTCAGGAGAGAACTTAAAAACTCGGCTACTGATGCTTTTACTGGAGAAGCGTTAAATTAAAATATATTGAGTCTATGAGTTTGTTTCTTTATTTGAGCAGCATTTCATATAAAACTAAACACATTACAAACAAAATCCACTACTTGTAGTGAACAGTGATGCCAACTTTTTGAGAGCAAAAAGAACTTTATAATTTAAAAAAAAAAGCACTAAAAAGCACTATTTCGAACAAAAAAAGCGTAAAAAAAATCCAAAATTTAAAAAAGGCGACGGCGTTGAAGGGGGACCATTTTCATAATAATATCATCCAAATCATTTTTCATCATTAGCTGAGTTTGAATTGGACATAAAATAGTTTTAAAGTAATACAAAGCGAGCTCGATTTTAGCAGCTAGAAAAAACATGGCCTGTTGCAATTACCAAAAATTTGCAATGACCGAACATTGCTTATAAAATTTAATGACAGCCCATATTTTAATAAAAACCTTATATTTTATAGTTTCAATAAATCGAAATTAAAATCGTGGAAAGTTTAATAAAACAATTGGCGTATGATACTATCCAGTTATTTTAACCTATGTACGCGCTTGAATAAAGAACACACATAAGATGTAAAACTGAAAAAACATGTATGTATGTACTCTAATATATTTGGAGACGAGTGTCGGGCGTTTGAAAACTAAAGCGCATAAAAAATGGCAGGTTACAAAAGCAAGTTATAAAAGCATTTTTTGTCAGCTGTTTTTAATTTATTTAGTACTTTGCTTATACCAAGTTACGGCTACTTTTTTTGTATTTAAGTCTGCGTACGGTATCCGACTGCATGTTTTTTATGGAATACGTTTTTCCTACATGACTTAAACTCGTTGTTTATTTTTCCATTCACAATTCCTTATATTTTCCAAGCCATTTTCTATTTTTGTAACAGTGTCTACATTTTTAAGAAAAATGTTTACCGAAAACAAATACGTTGTTTTTATTACGATTACGAAATATATTGTCAACGCTAAAAAGTGCAACGTTTTGTAAAATTTCTAAATTGCTAGGAAGCCTAGCTCTATCCTCGTAAATAAAGTTTTTGGTAAAACGAATGCAAGTTTCTTTTATCACTTTTTTTATCATTTAAAATCTTAAAATCTTTACAGGCCTTCTCAAAATTGTACTCCAAATAGCAAATCTCATATAAATCACCCTCTATATAACAGAAGTTTTGAAAAATGGTAGCAAAAAAATATAAATTGTAAAAAGCACCAAAGGCACTAACGAAAAATTTAAAAAGCACCAAGTTACAGCTGTTTCTTAGTTTGGTACTAGGGATACAATTTTGGCGTTTTGAGGCATCAAAAAGCACCATAAATAGTGCCAAAAGCACTTAGTTGGCATCACTACTAGTGAAGGGTACAAAAAAAACAACAAAAAAAAAAACAACATTACCAACACTGTATTACCATAGACACTGTATGACCGTAGAAACCAAAATTGAATTGGTTTGTATGGTATGTTTATTTCGTTTTGGTAATACAGTGTTGGTATGGTAATGTCACGTCTAATTGGACCTTTAAAGGAACAAATTTAAGGCAGTCGTGGTTTTTTACTCATATGTCAACCATTTGTGGACCGTTCTTGCTGAATTTCAATAGCAAAAGATTGCGGACCATATGTGACATAAAAGTATAATAACCTGGCCCCCATCATATATGGAGTCTTCGGAAAACCCATTTCAACGGACAGATGGACAGACGGACATCGTTAAATCAACTTCGCTCCTCATAAGGACCCAGAATATACATACTTTATAGAGCCTAACATCAATATTATAGGAACTACCAACGGAATGACAAACTTATGTATACCCTATTCACCACCTGTGGTGAAGGGTATAAATATATGTAAAAATGTTACACTTTTTTTAAAGGAGATCTGATGTTTTTATGACCAAAAGTATATGCAGTAATTCAAAAATTTTAAATTATATATCGGGAGCCTGAGCTAACTTTTCGAAAACTTTTGGCAGATTTGCTCTGTTAGTACATAGTATACTTTCATTACGCGTTGCAAGTGTTGAGGCTGGCGGCGATGAACCGAATTTTGTTGCACTGTGTAATAACAATAGTATTTTCCTCTTTTTTCCAAGCGTGCATGCATGCTATAGTTAAAAACGACTATGCTTTTATAAGTGTTAACCATATTTTTGTTATTATTCACCATAACATGATCGGAGGGAACCATAATATTGTTGTGACTTCCTGCTGAAGCACTAGTTCAAACATAATATGGTTGCTGATCACTATAATTTGCTTTAATTTACCATAATATAATTAAAAATGATATGGGGTCTTCGGAATCCCCATTTCAACGGACAGATGTACAGACGGACATCGTTAAATCAACTTTGCTCCTCATAAGGACCCAAAATATATACACTTTACAGGGTCTAACATCAATATTATAGGAATTACAAACGGAATGACAAACTTATGTATACCCTATTCACCACCTGTGGTGAAGGGTAGAAATATATGTAAAAATGTTACACTTCTTTTTAAGGAGATCTGATGTTTTTATGACCAAAAGTATAAGCAGTAAATTCTGTAAGCTGTTACAGATGCTTAGTAACTGCTTAAGGGTACTTTACACTATGCCACTTTTTATAAAGACATGTCTTTAACTCAAATAATATGTATGCAAAAGTGTCTGAATTCAATGTGTTTTGAAAATGACAATTATTACGAAAAAAAAAATTTACATCCCATACGAGTTCATCGATTTTTAAAATTTTTCTAAAGAATTATACTTTTCAATTGATCAGGGTTGCATTTTAACAGAAGCAAATAAAATTTTTATTTCATGTGTGATAGTGTTAATACAAACTGTAATGCTAAATTAGATTTTTTGACAGTCGCAACGAAACTCATTTGATTTCTTTCTTACAAATTATTATAGAATACGTACGACTTGTGTGATAGTGTAAAATACCCTTTAACAATTGCACAAAGTTTGCTTTTTGAATGCAAAAATAGAAAAACTTTTAACCACAATAGAAAATATCATTGATATTTTTGATGGCATCTTTCAGCACAAAATCGAATTTTTTATTACTTCCTGAAGCTCTAATTTTATGCCCAACCTAGTTTTTTTTATTATCAATTTTTTAAATATTAAATGTCAAATTTTTGTCGGCACTAGAAACATAAACATATATGTTCATATGTCCTTAAGTACATACATATAACTTTTTATTACTTTTTAAACAATTTTGTTTGCTATTAATTTGACCATTAAAATTTAATTTTTTTTGTACTTTTACAAAGTATTTCCCTCTTATTTACAGTTCTCGTTGGACATGTTTTAACTGAAAAATATTTAAAAAAAAACTTCCCGAATTGATTTATTCGGTTTATTGATCATTAACGACACTAACTGGTCATTTTAAATGTTTATTTAGTTTTTTCCCCCAGTTTCGAATTCCACAATTGTCGCTAATGAAAATAAACAAAAACAACAATAAAACAACTTAAATGTTTGTTGTTGTGTTTTTTTTAAATAAAAACACATTTTTAATTAATTAAATTTTTTCCATTGAGAAAAAAACGTGAGTCTTGACATGCAGTTAAATGGAATGGAATTGGAAAAAAAACGTAAAAACACTTATAAAATAGATATTTTGGCGGTGCCTTAATTGGAAATTGTATATCACTTAGTAAAACAAAATTTTGTTGAATGTTCAAACAAAAAAGTGCCGGCAAACTTAATGAATAATAAAAAATGGACAAACACACATATAAATATAAAGACCAACCAACCACCCAGGAACATACTCACTCAATTACTCCGAAAGCACATGCCTCAAATTTGGTCAACGAAAGTAGTTAAAAGTGACCTTTTATCGATACATAAACTAAAATAACTTTGAAAATTTCCCAATTTAACGAAAGCAAATAAAAGAAACAATTATTTGAACTATAGAAATATTTGTAAAGCACTGGGTACGAAAACGAGTACTCGTGAACACAACTTAATACAGAAAATATTTGCTCAAAGAGGGGCGTTGCCTTACGTTAGAAATATGTATGTGCTGTATAGATAGTTAGCAGACAAGCATTACTGTAATAGTTTCTAGTAGAGTCATCGGTAGTTCATCAGACAATAATTGTAGACTATAACTACTGCTTATTTACCGTGAAACACCTTTCGGAAACCTTTTTCTTAGTTTATCTCACATACAGAATAATTGTTTCTTTTTTGTTTAAACAATTAAGGCGCGTTAAATACTTTGATACGCATGGCTTTATGCATCTAAATACATATCTATAATGTATTAAAATTGTGTAACCCTTCAACTTTCTCATTGTCTTTTCTTAATAGAAATAAAGATATTAATCTTACTTTTTCATTAGCACTTGCTAAATACACTGTAAGAAAATTTGTAGTTAAAACAACGTTTATAAAGTGATCTATGATCCCACATGTCAACCATAAGTTTTGGCTTCTTGATGGAGGACTAATTTAAAAATAATATGGTTAAATTAACCATAAGATGCTTAAATAGTTTCATTTCAAATAGCTTTGTTTTTTATTTTTCTCCAGTTTCATGAAAATCTGCGCAAAATTATACAGTATTTTGCTATCTCTCCTTTAGACATTCCAAATATGTACAAATTTGACCTTTGACCTTCATGATTTTAGGGTTAATGTTTTCCGATTTTAGTAAAACGTTCAGTATAAATTAAAATTATATAGACTATAATGTTCTGAGCAGGCTTTTTAAAACTCATTTCGGTTAGGAAATAGGGCTCAATTCGCAAAAATATAGCTAAAAAGGGGGTTTCCCAAAACAGCAAAATTTAAATCGTATGAACAGAAGAAATATAGGAGTTATTTTCTAAATTTCTTTATATGTTTGTTCCCCATTATATCGTCAATAAATCCCAATGTGAAGATCAAAAAATTAGGAAATTTGTTCAACAAAACTTTTAAAATTTGAAAACGAAGTATTGAAACTGCCCCCAAAAAAATAATCGTTTGTTTTTGTGGTGACACCAGCGAATAGGTTAACGGTATCCTTCGAAGACAAAAACCCATATACAAGTAAATACGGGTATATTTGAACCAAAAATTAGCTCTTGTTCAAATATTTCTCGAAATATGTTAATTTTGTTATTACATTTCTTGTACGAGTGGCCTGAAAATGGCCTGGGAAAATTTTAATAACTTTAATATTTTCTAACCAAATTTTGTCTCTTATTTTTTTATATTTTATTTTAATAAGAGTCAAAAGTACAATTACAAATTATATTCTAACTTAACTAATTAATTGCAAAAGTAATTATTTAATGGTAAAATTTTTACAAAAACTGAAAAATTTATTGTTTCCCCTTGTAAATGCATCTTCAAAATTAAGCGTTGTTTCGGATTCAGTTATTGTTAGTAAGCTTGCATAACGTATATCTATAATACAATTTTAGGGGGGAGGGGTCACGGCCGACGCCTTGAAATTTTTTTCGTCCATACATTCTTGTAGCACTCTAATGCGCACACATGACTTACTTTCAAAAACTTTGAAAACATTTATTGAGAACAAGTAAAATATATACATATACTTGCATTTAACCCGCTACTTCGTTAGCGTCTCCTTTTCCTTCGAGAACATATCTGTATGCCAAAGTTTATCTAGGTTTTAACTTGTTTAAACTTGCATTTAACCCGCTACTTTGTAATCAATCCTATTTTTTCATGAACATATTTATATGCCAAAGTTTATGCTCCTAGGTTTTAACAAAAAAGTTCCAACATGTTTTATCCCATATGCTGATATATATAATAACCTATAATTTTGTTTTTCTAAGTTCAATATTATAGAAAATTCAAAAAGTAGCAACTTTAATTTTATGTTTATAGGTCCAATACTTACGGAAATTCAAAAAGGACCAGTGAAAGAACAAAACAGTACCAAAAAGTTTCCTTATAGATTCGTATCCACTCAGGACGTTGCATGTTGAATTTTTTAATTATCTTTAATATGTATTGGACTTTAAATTATAAAAAATTCAACATGCAACGTCCTGAGTGGATACGAATCTATAAGGGAACTTTTTGGTACTGTTGTAGAACCAAAAAGCTGAAGAAAGATATTAAATTTCCCGTATTTCCCATTTTGATACTATTTTTTAAAGTATCAAAAATTGCAGTATCGTAGTGGGGCCTATAATTTAGTACGAATATGTCAATTAATGAAGAAAATTGTTTTATAAAAAAAGGACCAAAAATAGTTAAATTTTCGAATTTCGAAAAAGTACCAAATTTACATTCGTATTTTTTTGATAAGTTTCGAATGTGGTATTAATTTTATTTCTAGGTTTATTGGCTCAAAAGATAGATGGGGAACAACGATAAGTATTACAGTTTTTTTGTATCTCTTTTAGTTTTAGAGATATAAGGTTATCGAATTTACCCGTTTTTACCCTTTTTAACCCCCTTAATATCCTAATTTCCAAAAATCCCGTCTTAGTGGATCGATTTTGGGAGAGACCCACCTCCGGTCCAAATTTCAAGTTTTTAGCTTCAGGCGTTTCAGGTGCGATGATGAATCAGTCAGTAACGTTACATTTTTATGTGTATAGATATAGTCCCGTTGTTACTTTTAGGAGCATAGGGCTTCATGTTGTTGGTCTACTATCAGTCGGGTCCAAGGTGGTGGACAGGGAAACGCCGGTAACAGGTAGTTACGAAATAAAATAGATACCCCGAACCAAAACCAACAAATGAGTCTTCGGATCGTCTGTCCACCAGGTTATTTGCGGTTCCATACCAAATATATTCGGTTATGCCGAATCTTATATGCCCTTCACCATGGTGCGATAAAAAAAGAGTTATATAAATACCATTCTTAAGATATAAATAAATCTGTTTCGTGCCACGATAAAAAATTTCGATATAACAAATAACTTTTATGTGCCACGCCCACTTCTCCATTCCTGCCCACATTTTGTGGGACGTTGTGTATTGAAAACCAGGATGATTGTACCTAATTTGGCTCTTTCTGTTCTCCAGACTCAAAGAAATTTATAATGTGTTTGTATTGGAACTGACATGCTCACATGCTTAATTACGCCCATACTATTTCGAATTTTGTGTATTTTGGCTTTTGTTGTTCACCAGATATACAGAAAAACAGAATAAAAAAACAACAAACACAAGGATCAATTACAGGCAGTCATGTTTTTTTGGTCATTTCATAATCATTTATGGACGGATCTGGCTGAGCAAACAACAACGCAGTATATGTAACATAGATATATAGCAACCTAGTCCCTATTATTTCAAGGACAGACGGACATCGTTAAATCAACTTCGCTAATCATAAAGATCCAGGATATATATCAAGTTTATAGGGTCTGGGATCAATATTGTAGAAATTACAGACACCATTATTAATACCCTTTTACCATCGGTGAAAGGTATAATAATGACGCTATCAGAAATCACAATTCTCTCGCGCTGTTCGTTCACAATAAAAAATAAACTTCGATAAGTCGGTCCCACAGACCGACGAAATACGTGAGTGTAGGGGAGCTAAAGACAAAGTTGTTAAAATCGGCGGTTTCGCAGAGCCCTTGGAGTTCCTTGCAGCTTTCCAGGGAAGACAGGAAAAGTACGTGGGATATTGTTTTAAAGCTTTTAAAATAATACTTTTAAATAAAGTTGTCGGTTATTGATTCTTTAAGTTTCTTTTGCGTTGGACTTGGTTCCTTATCGAGTTATAAATAATCTAAGTATGTCTAATTTTAAAAGATTTTGTGGGATATGACAACGACATTCACCGTGTAATATCTTTGCGTTTGTATATTCTCTTAAACTTCGAAATAACCATCTTCGAAGTGTAAAAATCATTAAATTACGCGTGGAATACTGGATGAAAAAACGTTAAAATTTTCATAAAACTTTAGATTTTATCCACTAGACCTCAGGAATTAGTTATCCGAACAAAGCCATTAGATATAAATAATTTCAATTGAATCAGCACTTGACTCTGGATAGCGGCTGAAAGAGAAGTTTAGAGTGAAAAATACAAACGGACTGTACTCTGATAAAACCAAATAAAAAATGGAGCTTCCAACGAAGCAGGTTTGTAAGGGAGAAACATAAAAGTTTCGCTTACCATTGCGCTTGCGGAAACCATGAATTTTATATGGCGAGTTCCCACTTTGAAGCAATACATTTTTGACACATAAAGCGCATTTTTCAGCGCACATAAAAATTGTTGGGTGTAACGATCAGCTTTACACACTGAATGTTTTGATACAGTTATTTTTTAGTATTCTCCCTTACAAACCTGCTTCGTGGTAGGGGAATGCCGTAGCACTTGAAATGTTATTTTTTTTTTTTAATAAAAGATGTTGAGAGTTCTTTCACTTACTGCATTTCTGTATGTCTTATTACGTAGCGCATAATTGTGCGCTTATTTTTTAAATGTACCTTTAGTGCTTCGCAAAATGATAAGATTTTTTATTGGGAAGTGTCGTGATGGAAGAAGACTGAGTTCATATGAAGGCGAATATGAACCCAGTTTTCTCCATGCCAAAAAAAAAGTAAGAATCACTTGGAATGGTTAAAAAAAAACTTTTAAAAAGTATTAAAATGTCTATCTGTGTTATTCGCGATTGAAGCATATTCTTCTATAATAAGTGCAAAAACGTCTACCCCCTTCTAATAAGTATTTTAATTGCATTGCACTTAGTTCAGTGTGAGCGTGTGTGGTGAATGAAGTATTTATATGTATGTGTAGCACCTATTAGAAAAGTCATATAAAAATTATTTTTTCGTTCTTAATATTTAATCTTCAAGATATACATAGAACTTTATGAGATTCTTCTACATATAAAAATCGAACATATTTGTACAAGAACTGTTCTCTTTTTTAATGGTCCCGGGTGACCATTTCGGGTTTATGTCTTTAATAACTTCTTTAAATTTGCTTCAGTTGAGGGGACATTTTTACTCACAGAACATATTGTTAAGTTCTTTAAAAAAAAAAAATTAAAAAAGAAACACAAATTGTTTAACGAAAACTTGTTTGTCGCCTATTAACATATGTGCAGCACCGCTTGGATGGGTATTGATAAACATGTACATAAAAACCTTTGGTAAGGCGAAGTTTTACCTTTAAAATACAATAAGAAATAAGTGAATTGATGATTCGCTCCATGTAAATACCTGTAGAATAGAACATCATGTAAAAGGGACTTATTACTCTTTTAAAACTTCTTACATAAAATACCTTTTCATCTTTCCTTTATCAAGGGTGGTTGAATTTTAAGGGCCGATGTTGATTTTGAATGAAACACAAATTATTTAGGAAACTATTGTCATATCTTTTTATTATGATAATATTGGCATGGTTCAATTATTTATGGAAAAAAATATCGGTTAAATGGCCGCCGCGACCTCAACGGCACACCTCCATCCGATGGTCCAATATTTCGATGACGCTGAGGCATAATTGAGGTTCTATGACGTTAATGTGCCGAATTTTCTCATCCTTTAGCTCTTGAATTGTTGCTGGCTTATCGACGTACACCTTTTCTTTGAAATAGCCCCAAAGAAAGAAGTCCGGTGTCAAATCACATGCTCTTGGCGGCCAATTGACATCGCCACCACGTGAGATAACACGGCCATTGAATTTATCGCACAATAGAGCCATTGTTTCGTTAGCTGCGTGCCAAGTGGCACCGCCCTGTTGTTGTCCTGTTACATACAATTTATTATGTTTTAAAAGGGCCTTAAAAACGACTTCTTCACGACTTCTTCCTCCGTTCAGTATTCTTAATCATGCTTTTTTGCTTCTAATGGCTTTCCTGTTGGTTTCTTTTTTTTTATTTCTTTAAAAAATTTGATAATTTATGATGTTTGTGTGTACGTTAGAAAGTGGTAAATGTTTCTATATGTTGTTGTTAGTGTTGCTTAAATTTTGTTTGATGTTCATTATCGTGAAATGTGGATATGGCATATACTTACACCTGTAGGAATATATGTATGTGTGTCTTTTTGTGTTTACTACACATTGCTTCTGTGTTTATTGTTAAGTTATTCATTCCTTCATTCATTCAATGGAAATTATTTGGATAGTGTTTTCATTTCGTTGTCATGATAATAAAACCACTAAATGTCAGCCTATAAAAAGGTAATTTTCCACACCTGCTTAATAAATACATAAAGAAACAGTCACTTTCTCTCTTTAAAACACGCTTAAACAACAACTAAAGAAAAAATTTTTATTAATTTTTATTCTTCTGAAAAGACACAAACATTTTTAGTTTGACTTTAGAAATTATTAATTTATGACCAAAATTATGAACAAATTTTAATCATCAACAAACGTTATGTGAGGTCCTTTAAGAAAAAAACAGACATGCTCTTTTTAAAACATCATTACGGATTAAATAGAGGAAATGTTGAAATTTCTAAAATAAATTTAAATTTGATGATAGAAATGATCTATTTCCCTTATTAAAGACATACAATTAGAAATTAATTAATTAATTTTACGGGGCATGATGATAGACCAAAAAATGTGTTGATAATTACGTGCTGATAATAACTTTGTTCAGTATCAAACAAATTCTATCCCTTTTTAAATAAGATTTTTTTTATTAAAAATACAAAAATGGAAAAAAAGCTGAAGCATTTACAAGGTGTCCACTTTTTTAATCCATATTCATGAATTTGTGTACTTAAGTTGTTATTAAGAACAAAACTATAAACATTCCTGAAAATATGTCTTTATTTTCCGAACCCCTGTTATAACACGGGAGTTTTCAGAGGAATGACCATGAACCCCAGGGGCAAACAGCTGTGTTCAATATTAACGTGAGTATCTGTTATGGTCAGCCCGGCATCACCATTGTCTAAGCACCAGGTTAAAACAATGATCCCTTAAGCGTACATACTAATCATAAGTGCAGTTCCTATTATATCCCCTGGTTCTCAATGTAAAATATAGAACTGTGATTAGTGTACCAAAAGAGAAAACAGCAGTTATTGTGTTTAATTTTACGCTTAAAAAGCAAAATTTTATAAAAGCACTGTTGTTACCCGATTTTTAAAACGGGTATAACATTGCGTTAAACGCAAAATATAATATTTAATAGGAAATAACCTTAAACTATTTAATGTAATTTTCGGCAAAAATGGATTTTACCGAATCGTTCCGGCTTCTCTGCATTTGATTCGAGTAAAAGCTCCAAAAATTAAATTCAGCACCACAGTAATTTCATTATAATTAATTTTGTAAACCTTTGAATCGATTTAGCGAAGGTTTTTGACACCCTTAAAATCTGAAGCCACTGTTAAAAAAAGATTTTTATGTAAATATGAAGATAACATAGAACATCTAAGTATATATGAATTAACATGTTTCAAACATTTATTTTTTCCGTCTTAGTGGATCGATAGAGTGCCCCGGTAGGCTAGCTGGTAGCGAGCTAGTCTATCAGCGCCGGGGTTGCGGGTTCGATTCCCGCCACAGACTCTGGTTTCGCTCCTGCAGACAAGTGTAGAGCTTCGCCGGATATTTATTTATTTATTTATTTCCTGCACAACAAGAAAAAGTCTTATAATTAAAGTACAGGATTATATTGGTTTATGAGGATTACCATATAAAAGATTTTAATAGTTAACATTTAACATTAAAATAAAAATAATAAATATAATAAAAGTAATATTACAAGTTATATTAAAAATAAAAAAATTAATACAATATATAAAAAAAAAAAATTAAACAAAATAAAAAAAAATAAAAATAAATATAAAAGCATTTAATAAATTTATCACGAACATTTTTAGTTTAAGCTAAGCGAAAGTTTTAAATAAAAATTTCCTAGAATGAGTTGCGTTGCTATTTGTTTGTTGGTAGTTTGGCACACCATTCCGAAGACGAACGGCGTTTATAAAAAATTGCCATTCCGACACAAGACATTTAAATCTAGGTATAATCATGTTCTTACCCCTGGTGGACTAGCAAATTGTATAAAATTATAAATGTATTGTGGTTTCTTTGTATATACAACTTTGTGCAGAAAAATAAGGACTCTTATTTTAAGAAGGTTTTCGAAAGATACTCCATAAAGGTTTTTTGAAAATGCAGAGACTCCATCACTCTTCCTTAATCCGTAAACATATCTTATAATGTTGTTGTATAAAACTTCTAATTTTTTCCTACTGATGGAATCACATTTAGGGAAAAGTTCACAACCGTAAGTAAGACTAGGAATCAGATAAGCCTTTGCAAGAAGCTGCCTTATTCTTAGTGGGGTGAAGTGTTGTGTGGACCACAGCGTTCGAAGTTTGATATACGTCCGAACTACGAGAGTATTTATGTGGCTTGACCAGGTTAAGTTGTTGTTGAACACTATCCCTAAGTTCTTAACTCTTTGCACCATGTCGATTTTTTGATTATTTATTAAAATGTCATCTTCAATAATTGGTGTAATGGATTTTTTATGAATTATTAAGCATTTCGACTTTTGTGGATTCAGACAAAGTCCGTTTGCAACTGCCCAGCAATGTATTTTGTTCAGATCATAATTAAGTTTATCGACATTTTCCCTAATAGAGTTTGCCGGACTACTTAAGTACAACTGAACATCATCCGCATACATATTGTTACGTTTTTCCTTTAATAAACGCGTTCGGTTTACTCCCTTTATAATAAACCGTTGAGTTCTTTTAATTGCAAATATAAATAAATACACGCACTTATTCAACTTTACAAACTTTATTGAAATTAATTATTTTGTTCACAATTGTTAGTTACGAACAGAACCGTTTTTCAAAACAGACTAACTTAATTTTACATGAGTCACCCCTTTTTATATTTCATAATTATTTCTAGATTTTTCCTGAACCTTCCCGTAAAAACTTTTATTATGTTCTATAACCATTTCTAGAAATTACTGGGAAATTTATATAGGAACTATTTTTAAAATAACAGTTGTGTTGAAAATTATACATGACAATTTTAAGTAACATAAAACTATAACTTACAAGATAACTTATAACTATAACTATAAATAATTCTTAGATAATTTAACTTTCGTAACACTGCCCTCCACTTAAGCCTGTTCGTCCCGAATAGGCTCAGATTCTCCTTTTCCATAATTGGCCAGTCGTTCTAGATGCACCACTTTCATTTTTGATCTTGGGCTCTTATATTTCTGGATCCGATACACCACGTCATTCAATTTCTTTATTACTTTATATGGGCCATCCCAATGAGTCTGCAGCTTTGGAGATAGTCCTTTCTTCCGTTGCGGATTAAAAAGAAAAACCAGCTGGCCTTCTTTGAAGCCTTCCGAATTTGCCACTCCATTGTTTCTGGCTTTCATCTGGTCATTTGATGAATTAACACGCCTTCGTCTTAACTCGTTTTTCTGCTCTTGGGTAGAGTCATTATTATTCGCTGGTACGGATAGTTCACCAAAGTTGTACTGGTGGACCGGATTTCTACTTTCTCCAATTAGACCACTGTCTGCAACGCACTGTGGGCATGTAATTACGCAATCAATCACGGCTTGCTTGCAACCGATCCAATAGTAGCTTGCTTTTAACTTCTTTATGGTTTTCGTAACGCTTAGATGCCCACCACCAGTACCTTCGTGGAATTTCTTCACAACTTCACATACTTTAGAAGTCGGTACTACAATAAGGGTTTTAACCGTTTTGCCATCAGTACTTTCCCATGTACGGTATAGGCAACCATTTATCATCCGCAGACTACTCCACTGCGCCCAATACGCTTTCATTAGTGGAACGTTCAATTTAATTTCTTCACGAGTCGGCCTTTCACCTTCTTTTTTAGCCATCATAATTTGCGCTAATAAGGGGTCGCTTTTCTGCGCCGTTGACCAGTCTTCGCTGGGTTCCACATGAAATAAGCGAATCTCATTTATGCGTTTCTTGTTTTTAGACTCTATACCGTGCTTGCTTTTATGTTTACTGGGCCGTCTCGAATATGTGCTCGCTTTCCCACGTTTTTCATCGTTTCTTTGGGAGGACAATTTCTTATGATCACTAGTGACTAGCTGTCTTACAAGGGCTTCACTTCCATTCCCAACGTTAAGGGGTACTTCTAGACCATACCAATTCATAATTTGTCGTCCCATGTCTAGACTAATGCCTTGACGAATCATAAAATATGCTCCAATTATGACCTCGTCCATAATTTCAGCCACAATAAACTCATCAAAAACTAACATATCGGCCATTCTTATTTCCACTCTTGCTTTGCCATAGACAATAACAGGCTCTCCCGTAGCTGTTCGCAAGTTTACACCACTTAGCGGCTCGACAGCTCCCTTTATCAAATCAGCTCTTATAATGGAATGTCCTGCACCAGTGTCGATAGTCAAAATGCGGATTTCACCATTTATGTAACCACAGGTCGTAATATTTCTGTTACTCGTTTTCACTACTAAATTGATCGTAAGATCTTCAGTTTCCTCTGCACTGCTAGCTCTTCTCAGCTTTAGCGGTGGCTCCCGTGATGATTGTTGACTTGCTCTTCGTTTGTTCCTTTGCAGCGAAGCAGATCTCGATCGTTGTTTGGGTGCTTTGCAGTTTCGCTGAATGTGGCCAATCTTACCACAATTATAGCATTTTGCCTTGTTTTTACCTTTTTTCTCGCTCAAAGCTCGCAAAACTGCCTCCTTCATGCTTCTCATTTCCTTTAAAATATCTCTTCCTTCTTCAGCAGCAAAATCAAGTTTCCGCACCATATACGTTTGTGGCTTTGAAATTATCCTTGCGGTTTCTTGGGCTAGGGCAAATGATACCGTTTCTGCAAATGATGGCTTCTGTGATGCACATACCGCTAGTTTTACATCAGCATCCCGTATACCGTTTACAAATGCCTCGGTCTTAAAATGATCTAGCAATGGATGACTTTCACCTGGATAAGTAAGCTGCACCAAGCGCTCAATCTCTAATGCGAAATCGTGTAGCGTCTCGTTTGGCTTTTGTACTCTACCCCGTAATTCCATTCTGAATATTTCTTTTCTATGTTCACCACCATACTTGCGTTGCAGTGCTGCCATAATGTCATCATAATTATTTCTGCAACTTACTGGTACACTTTCTAGAATTTCAGCCGCAGTTCCTTTTAAAGCCAGAATCAGCTCTATGGCTTATTCTTCATTGTTCCAAGCATTTTTATTGGCAACTGTGTCAAACTGGAACTTAAACACATTCAATGGTGAGCTGCCGTCAAAACTTGGAGCTCTTATTCTATTCGAGACTTCTGGAAAAACTCGCACCACTCCCTCTTGGCACTGAAGACTATTTACTCTTTCTTCCAGATGATGAAGTTTTCCATCAAAAACCGTGACTTGTGTTTTCACATTAGTGACTTGAGTTTTTACATCAGTGACTTGTGTTTTTACATCAGACAATTCTATTTCCATATCGTCTACTCTTTCGTTTATAACAGTAGAAATCTCTTGAAGCTTCTCAAGTTTTTCATTAGTAGCCTGAAGTTTCTCGTTTGTCACTTTAGAATTTTCTTGAATTTCGGCTAAGATGGTGCTTGCATTTTCTTTTACCATCTTCTCCATATTTTTAGAATTTTCTGCTACGATAGCTTTTGAATTTTCTTCCATTTTTCTAGAGGTTACAGCCGAATTTTCTTTTACCATTTCCTCCATTTTTCTAGAATTTTCTTCCATTTTTCTAGAAGTTTCTGCCGACATTTTTTCCATTTTCTCCATCATAGCAGCAAACATTGTACGAAGATCCATGTTGCTTGTTACTGCACGGGTAGCAACTTCTATTTCTTCTTTTTCTTCAAATTCATAAGTTGCGATGTCAATATTGCGTCGCTTAAATTCATCGCTTAATCTTTTCTGCAGCTCAGCTTTATTTCCAGCAGTAGGCAGATCCAACTTGCCCAACTCTTTCTTCAGCTGTTCAACTTTTAGCTCATCGAATTTCATTGTTGTTTGTATAGTTTTTTTTTTTTATTGCAATTTCACTTCTGACACCAATTGTTACGTTTTTCCTTTAATAAACGCGTTCGGTTTACTCCCTTTATAATAAACCGTTGAGTTCTTTTAATTGCAAATATAAATAAATACACGCACTTATTCAACTTTACAAACTTTATTGAAATTAATTATTTTGTTCACAATTGTTAGTTACGAACAGAACCGTTTTTCAAAACAGACTAACTTAATTTTACATGAGTCACCCCTTTTTATATTTCATAATTATTTCTAGATTTTTCCTGAACCTTCCCGTAAAAACTTTTATTATGTTCTATAACCATTTCTAGAAATTACTGGGAAATTTATATAGGAACTATTTTTAAAATAACAGTTGTGTTGAAAATTATACATGACAATTTTAAGTAACATAAAACTATAACTTACAAGATAACTTATAACTATAACTATAAATAATTCTTAGATAATTTAACTTTCGTAACAATATGTATTTTACAATAAGTAAGTTGCTGTGGTAAATCATTAGCATAAACTGAAAAAAGGAGGGGTCCTAGAATCGATCCCTGTGGCACACCTTTTGTGAGTGTTATTGGATTTGAAATAGTGTTATTAACGTGTACGGATTGACTTCTATCAGAAAGATATGACGATATTAATTAAGTTGATGAGGATGAAAAGTTGAAAAATGACTCAATTGCATACATAAGGTTTCATGGTTTACAGTGTCAAATGCCTTGGAATGGTCGAGAAGTATCAAGAAATTAGTTTTACCATTATCGAGTTCGCGTCTTATATTTTCAGACACGTCAACCAGTGCAGTTACACAGCTGTGGTTGGGACGAAACCCCGATTGTTTATCGGACATTAAACGATTTGCATGTATGTAGGCACTCATTTGCAAATGCAAAATCTTCTCCAAAATTTTTGAAAGAAAACTTAGAATTGCTATTGGACGATATTCCGTGTTAGACTTTGGTAGTGGTATAACCTTTGCGTGCTTCCATTTTGTAGGAAAGGAACTAGAAGTTATAATTGAATTAAAAAGGTGAGTTATGAATGGCAGTAGTAACGGTAACAGAATTTTAATAAAATAAGGATGTATATTGTCGGAACCCACAGCATTGGATTTAACCAATGAAAAGCAAGACAAAACCTCAACCTGGCTAACACAAGAAAACTGGAACGAATATACTCGAGAACACGAGTTATTATTAAAAGAAGTAATGTTTGGTATCACATAATTTGTAGAAACCGATGGTATATTGGTGAAGACATTATTGAGTTCATCAGCATCAATGGTACAGCTATTAGTTTTAACAGCTTTCCCGATACCAATGTCTCGAATGGTCTTCCATGTGTTTCTAGAGTCAATGGCAGAGCTAAAGCGTTTAGTATAATAGTTGGATTTAGCCAATCTTATTTGGTTATTAACATTCCTTCTGGCAGAGCGGAATTCACCTTTAAGTCCAGCTGTTCTAAAACGTTTCCATCCAGAGTAGGCTAGATCCCTACGTTGTATGGACTGCTCAATGTTTTTGGTGAACCACGGTTTGTTCTTACTTGTAATTTTTTTCCTTATTAATAGCACAGTCTCATCATATAGGGATAGAATATTGTTCTCCAAAAATGTTAGCTGATCATCAACAGAACTCATAAAGTAAATGTTGATCAAAAGAATAGAAACTTTCATATAGCAAGTCGTAGTTTAAGTTTTTAAAATCCCGGTAACTATAAACCTGATCCTCCTGTTGTAGTGAGAAATCATATACTAAAAACATCAAATCATGTTTTGAAAAACAAGAAGCAGAGATTTGATCATATAAAGCGACTTTAGATGGGTCACCCACAAATATAATATCAATCAATGTACTATTGAAAGTTGTAAAATGTGTTGGTATTGAAAGATTGGTAGGTGAAAATCCTAATGATTCCATACTATCCCTAAGGGTCGATTCTCTGAGAAGATTTGAATTAAAGTCACCTAATATCACTACATCATTGTACGGCATGGTCAGAATTTCTAAAGTTTCAATAAAACTGTCAAAAGGTATGTTAAATTTGGGTCTATAAACACATCCAACTAGTAATTTTCTCCCAAATGATGAGATTTCAGTAAAAATATATTCAATCATGTCGGTTTGTTTTGCCTTGAAACAAAATTTGCATGTGAAACCATTTTTTACAAATGTTGCAACTCCACCTCCACCACACCTGGTCCTATCAAATCTAAACACTTTATAGCCATGAAGGCTTATCAAACTATCTGGAATAGATTCAGTGAGCCAGGTCTCAGAAACACGCACAACGTCAACATTTGAATTTTCGAAAATGAATCGAAATTCATCAATTTTACACAATAAACTTTGTGCATTTATATGGCAGATTTGTACACCTTGCTTTTGTTTTGCTAAGATATTAACCATATTAAACGTCGCATCTTTGGAATTTTGTCTTGTGCTAACAAAATTGTTCATCGAAATAAAAATTTATATGAGTTTTTAAATAAAAACCAACCCTAACAGCAACGCAATCTGATTTATTAATTGAAAGTTTGGAAGATAAAAAAATTTTTTAAAAAAAGATAGTTAGTAAAAAAGAAAAAAATAAAGCTATATAAAGTTTAAAAAATTTGGTAAAATTAGTGACTTCAACGTAGTGTTGATGAAAAAAGCTAGATAGCAACATTGCCATCCGGTACATTATCATGTTGAGTAAACGAATTGAAATAATCACCAGTACGAAAAAAACTGTTCAGAGCATCCAAGCTTTCAATATAAGTCGGCTTATCGGTAATGGATCGTTTAACGTAGACAAGTCCTCGAAAGGAATAGGCAGAGTGTAGACGATTTTGCTTTTTTAAAGAGACTGCCTGACGAAGTATTTTAAAGTTTCCATTAGTTAAGTTTTCATGCACGTAGAAATACTTGTTTTTTTCATTTGCTTCATCTGGTTCAAAGCCAAGGATACTTAACTTTAAGTTCTTGTTTTCTTTTTTAAATTCGTTAAGCGACTTAAGCACAAAATTTTTATCAAACGGTGTCAACAGTTTGGCAATGATTACACCGTCGGGAGAATTTACATTATTTTTATTATATCTATTTTGTACCCGGTTAATTGATTGTAATGGAGGTGTTGGAATTTTGATGGTTTTACATATTGTGTCGAAAATACCATGCAAGTCTTCATCAACATTATAGGGAACACAGTTTATACGTAAATCACAAGCAAGGATGGAATTAGAATGCTTCTGTGATTGTATTTTTAACTTTTTTATTTCATTCCTAAGTTCTATTATTTCGCCCGTCACTGTTTCGAGTTTGGCGACACGCTCAGTAACATCACTTAATTCTTCTCTTAGTTCACAAAATCTCTTATCGATCTCATTTAAGAGACGATTTTCAGCTTCCTTAACGAATGATATTATTTTTTCCTTGATACGATCTTCACCCAGAGTTGCCAATTTAGCGCCTTTGGCGCTAGATTAAGCGCTTTTTAACTGTCGAAAAGGCGCATATTTTTTCCTTAGCGCTTTTTTTAAAAAGAGCTCTAAATTAGCGCTTTTATTGATACCCAACATTTTTGTACTTTTATTTGCATACATTAAAATCAAGACACATTAAACCAAAATTTGTTTCCGTTTTGAAAATACTTTACTCTGAAAAGCATTCTATACAAGGAAAGAAGTTTATTTTCTAAAGAAATCCATTTCGTTTCTTCAAACAAGAAAATTCAAAACTAAATAACTGATTTTAACTTATTTTGTTCGTATTAAGTAAAAGTTTCTTAAATAAAGAAACATTTTCTCATGATTAAAAAATTCACGTTTTTGGTATATGATCAAAAATTTCAAGAAGCATTTATTTAATATTAGTCTGATTTTAAAATAGAATCAAGAAACAAAGTTTTTTTTTATATAAACTAACTAGTGCTATACGTTTTTATGGACAAATTTTAGGCTTTTCTTCTGATTTTGTAAAATAAAAAGCAAAGAAAACTTGATTTAAGCAACTATAGAATTAAAATTAATTTTTTAGCTGTATTTTAGTAAATTTTAGTTCGCTTTGAGTCACAACTTTTTGCTTATGTTTGGCTTGGACGAGAACAGTGCAAAATTTTCGTGGTTCAAGACATATTTTCTGGTGAATTAGTAAATAATTCTTTCCGCGTATAGTTGAAATTATATTACTTTAAGCTTCCTTAAATATCAGAAAAGGCTTTTTAAAAATATTAAAGTTTTATTAACACTGGTCGGCAAAAAACTAAAAAAAAGTCGATCTAGAGAACTTGATTATGTGATTTTAATTCACTTTAGCGTGCTAAATGCAAATAGTTTATTCAATCACGTCTAGTTAACATTTTGTTTACTGATTTCTTGCTTTTTTTATTCATAATATACCTGGATTTCTGATAAATGATAAAAATACTAATTTGCATGGAAAAATATAATATAAAATATAAAATAATAATTTGTAAAATATCAATATCGTTCTCAAGTTATGATAAAATATATGTAGCATAAATGCCTTATTTCGGTCAAAATATGAGTCTAGCCCATAAAAGAACAAGTCATGATAGAAACAACTGAAAAAGGATTTGAATTAAGCGCAGTAGTATCTTTGTTTTTCATAAATTTTTATTTAAAACGATTTTTTTTGACGGCCAGTGTTATTAATAAAACTTGGATCTTACTAATGTCATTACACATTACACATGTCATTAAGTTTTTTATTTAAATTTTATTTAGCGCTTTTTAGCGCTTTTTTATTGGAGACACGGCGCTTTTTGATTAGAAATAGTTCAAAACCCTGTCTTCACCTTCTCTTAAAAGAGAGCTGAATTGAGAGATTTTCATATTAATACTCTCGTTTTGGTTGGATAATTTTTTGTCTAACCATTTCCAGAGACGAGATGCCGAATCAGACTCACATATTATAGGACTTAAATAACCCAAGTCAGCATCACTTGCTGTTCTCTTTGACGTTTGGCGCGTATTCATCATATTATATATAATATTAAGTGAAGGTTGTTGTTGTTAAAGAAATTGTTTGTTGATTTGTTTGTGCCAGTGTGACCACAATTAAAAAAAAAATTGGATGCTAAGTGGGGCTAAAAACAATGCTAAAAATGCTAAAAATTAAATTTGAAAATGCTTAAAAAAATGCTAAATTTTCTTAAATAATTGTACCATTTTAATGAATGAATTATACATTAAGTTACCTGAAAATATTATATTTCTTTAAAATTTAATGCAAGTTTATATAAAAAAAATTATATACATAAATACATAGATTTATTTAATAAAAACAATTCAGTAATTTGACAAAAGTTAGCGATTTTTTAACCAAAAAAACAAAAGGCCCTATCTATAAAATATTACATGATAAACGCTTAAAGCCCTAACCTACTGTTTGCAAAATATGCAACATTGTCAACTGTTAAGGCGCAACCATAATGTGCTTAAGTTGGCTTAAGCGAATGTGCGAATACATGTAAATCATATGAGGCAAACCATATTGAACTTAAAGAACATTTTTGTTAAGTTTTATGAAACTGTAATTTGCTTAAGCAAAGTGCGAAACTGATCGCACATTCCGTACGGAATCAAATGTTTTTTGATTTAGTTTTTTAAATACATTTGAGAGACTTTTTGTTAATTTTTGTTTTTTAAATACATTTGGGAGACTTTTTGTTAATTTTTGGCAGTAGGCTCAGCAAGGCTATGCATATTATGGTTGGGCCTTTAGGTTTTACAAGAAAAGTAGAAGAAAAATAAATTATCAACAGTTTAATTCGATTAATATATTTATCATTTTAAATAGTTTTTTGTAAAATGTTCAAAATCTTAGATAGGGTTTTTTGCGTTTTAGGTAACGATATACATACATATCTGTGGCAATAAATAATAATGGTTTAAGTCGAAATTTTGTGTTGTGAGATATTAAGAGTTTTGTCTAAAATGAATTGTGTGTTGTATTGTGAAAGTTAAAATATAAATGCGTATAGTTTTATTAATAATGACATTTTATACTTGAAATGAAGCTGCGTCATAGATCTTGAAGAAGATAATAAGAATATGTAATAAAATTAAAAAGCACTTAAGTCAACTTAAGCCATTATTATTTATTGCCACAGATATATGTTATTAAATACAAAATATAAGTAAAAACAAACATTATCATTGAAAACATATTCAACAGCATTTTCAGTAAGTTTAATTACACATTAAACACACTATTTAAGGTATGAATAGTTTTCCTTAATTTTCAAAGTTTTGGTCAAAATACCATTAGAATATGATCTGTTTTCATCATATTCTAAACACCTATCCAGAATTCAATAGCTGAACTTTGGTTCATCAATGCGTATGCATTCAGCTCTTGCCATTGCTGTTCCAAAACCGTTATTTCTTCTGTAATTTTTAAAATTTGTTTGATGTGTACAGGGTTGCTTATTTTATACATTTGTATAAACGTTAACAATATACAATTATAGAGATTGACAGAATGATAAGTTATTTTGTGAAATAGGAATATATAAAAATAATTTTGATTTTAGTTAAACTGTTAATTTTTAATTTTTGATATTCTTTAATTAGGCTTGAGTTCATCAAAATTAATTTTCATTAAATTATTTTCACTGAGGGAAGGAATTTTAAAACTTGGATTTTTGTTTTTATTAAAATTTATTGATAATTTTTCTTGGTTGAACCGGGATTTGAGCCCGGGTTGATCTTTACATATTTCAAGAATCACCACATTCTATCGTCGGAAGATCTTTGAGTTCTACCCACTGCACTACTGCGGTGCCCGTAAGCCAACAGTCAAACATCAATCCAAGAAAAATTATCAATAAATTTGAATAAAAAAAAAAATAAAATTCCAAGTTGTAAAATTCCTTCCCTCAGTGAAAATAATTTAATGAAAATTAAATTTGATGAACTCAAGCCTAATTAAAGAATATCAAAAATTAATATATACAATTTTTAAGATTAAAAAATGCTAAATAATGCTACAAAAATATTCCAAAAATGCTGAAAATAATGCTAAATGCTATTTGAAAAATTCGCTGCTAAATCAAAATAAATAATGCTAAATTTAGCAGTGAAAATGCTAAAAGGGTCACACTGGTTTGTACTATTGTAAAAAAAAATTGTTTGTTGATAATATTAAGTAAAGGTTGTGGTTGTTGTTGTTGTTAAAGAAATTGTTTGTTGATTTGTTTGTACTATTGTAAAGAAATTGTTTGTTGATTTATTTGTATTATTGTACAAAAAAGTTTGTTTTTATTTTTGAAATTTATATATTTGGTTTAAATTCTTCTTGTTGTTTGTTTATTATTACGAAAAAAAATTTTAGAATTATGTAGTTTAAATTAAACTTTTAATTTTGTAATTTTAACTTTTTGTTATTGAAATCAGAACAGAGCAAAACTAAAAACACAACCGTCTCTCACGATAAGATTAGGGAATTAAAAAAAAAAAAATTTGCGAGGGACCACCCTCCGGTTTATATGTTATCTCCAACGTAAGTTAACTTAATTAAGGAAGTTCAATAAAAAAAAAATATCAATTAAGTACCAATTGAAAAAACAGAAGAGTATCAAAAAGTCTCCTCATATAGTTTCTTATCTACTCAGGACATTGCATTTCTAATTTAATGTTTCTATGTCTAATATTGGGGAAAATTTATCAAAGTACCAAATGCAGAACTATAAAGTACCAAAAGGCTCCGCCTTACTCAAAGCCATATACATATGTTTACTATTATCTTTATAGGTACAATGTTAACAAAAATTCAAAAAGTACCAGATGAAAAGCAAAAAGGACCAACATTTTTGATCTCATAGGTAACATCGCCACGACTTGAGACAACACGCCAATTGAATTTCACGCGTGATAAATCCATTGTTTCGTTGGTTATTGTACATTTTTTCCTTTTATTTGAAAGAAATTTATGGATTTATTTGTATGATGTTTGAGTGAATCTGTGTTGAAGAAGTTTCGTGTTATACGAAAACTATACACAAATATCGGGTGATTTTTTAGCTATTATCTTTTTGGCAACACTGGTTTAAACAGCTGACGCACGTTTCGTGTTTTGTTTCACTGTCAAACATCTTTTGTTTGGTTTATAATTTAACCATGAATCGTCTTACAAACGAACAACGCTTGCAAATTATTGAATTTTATTATCAAAATGCGTGCTCTGTTAAGAAAGTTCATCGCGCGCTTCTTGTGCTCAGCGACGAAGCTCATTTTTGGCTCAATGGGTACGTTAATAAGCAGAATTGTCGATTTTGGAGTGAAGATCAGCCAGAAGCATTGCAAGAGCTACCAATGCATCCAGAAAAAGTCACAGTTTGGTGCGGTTTATGGGCTGGTGGCATCATTGGACCGTACTTCTTCAAAGATGATGCGAATCGTAATGTAACTGTGAATGATGAGCGCTACCATCAGATTATATCCAACTTTTTTTTGCCCAAAATGCAAAAGCTTGACTGGCATGACATGTGGTTTCAACAAAACGGTGCCACATGCCACACAGTACGCTTAACAATGGACTTATTGAGAGGCGAGTTCGGTGAACATTTTATTTCACGTTCGGGACCGGTCAATTGGCCGCCTAGATCGTGCGATTTAACGCCTTTAGACTTTTTTTTTTTTGTGGGGCTATGTTAAAGCTCATGTCTAAACACTCATGCCCGCTTCAATTGACGCATTGGAAGACAACATTGAAGCATTTATTCATGAGATACCAGCTAAAATGTTGGAAAAAGTATGCCAAAATTGGACTAAGCTGATGGACCATTTGAGGCGCAGTCACGGTCAATATTTGCATTAAATAATCTTCAAGCATTAAATTATATGGATCGTACTATCGATTCAAATAAAGATTTCATGCATTTTTCTGAATTTGATGTGTTTTTTTTTAACTTTCCTAAAGCTCTTAAAAAATCACCCGATATTTAACTGTGTCCTAACAGGTCCCTATTGTACAAGTACTGTTTTATACGGGGGTTGACTGTATTATTAAAAATAGTAATTTTAAATACTTTTGTCATTGCAAAAAAAACCCCCGATAACCTTTACTTAATTTCTTACATTGCCAGATTTTTAACAACATTTAATAATCGGTTTCGACTTGTATACAGTATACTGCGAATTTTGATGTCCCTTTCAGGAAATACGTTGTTAAAAGCAATAAAAATTTTGATAAATCGTTTCAAACTACGTTTTAATTAAGGAATTTTACAACTTACAAGATAAATCGATTTTGATAAAAATAATTGAAATAATTAAAATAATTATAAATCCTAATGTTAAATAAACACGAAAAAAGAAAGTGATATTTTCGTAGTTTTTGTTTTATATAAAGAAGGAATATTAGTGAAAATCACATCAAATTCAGAAAGATGTTCTTTGTAATAATATTAATAATTTGTGCAATAACTGGTAACCAGGCGGTAATAAAAATGGTTTTGTAAAATAAAATTATTAAAAAAAAGTTTAAGTGAAAAATGACTTATGAAACCGCTCACAACTTACCGATAACTAAAGTTCGTTCCATTGTTCCTTATAACCTGGTAGGCTAAGGTAAAGTTGTAATAATGGAACATTTTTTATACGATTAAGTCCTACCTTTAGCTGTTAAGCTGTAAAAACGGATCTTCATAAGTATAGTTTCACTTAAACTTTTTTTAATAAAAAATTATACTTCATTTACAATGAAAAATAAAATTTTTTCACATTTTATTTAATTTTTGATCCTTTGCAGAAACCACAATATACATTAGAAATTATTGACGTGGAATACAATTTTACATTAGACAGCAATTTCGAAATGGATATGAAAATATCACGACCCTCGCGTGGAGTTTTGGCCATTAGCGGAGTCTTTGAATTTAAAGAAGATATAAATACTGATAATGCCGTTGTTTGGGTAAATGTCTACTACAGTCCCAATGCTATTTCCTATGTGTTGACACCGTATCGTATACAACGTACAATATTTACAGATGGTGTAAATTTTTTTTACAAAAATTATTTAATGGACACTATGAAAGGTTGTTGTGAAAATGCCCTAGATTTTGAGGACAAATTCGTGCAGCCATTAACAAAACGTCGAATGATATGTAAGGATTGTGTTCTTAAAAACGACAACTATCCCCCGCACATGCGAATGGGCTTTTATAAATTTGAGGGAATTTCAGCAGGAGAAATTACGTTTGCAGTTACAATAACAGTGAAATTGGAAAAGGAATGAAATTCAAGGAATATCAGAGCAATAAAAACTTAATTAATATTTTGATCTTAAACTTAAGCCAGATAAAAAATATATAACATACACACACATACATACATGCTTATGACAACCAATTTAAAAGTTGTTGGTTTTTTTTTTGTTTTCTTGCAATTAATTCAATGATTAGGCAATAAGGCCATTATGGCTTTATCTCCCAGTCAATTGAGCAATAATGCCATCATGGCCTTATCTACCATTGTTTTAAAGCACCCCCCCCCTAAAATAATATGTATTTAAATATTATACGAATAATTTTCAAGATCTTAAATTATAAAAAAAATATATTAATTACAGAATATCAGGCGAACCGAATCGAAGTTTCATGCATCACTAGCAATAAAATGGCAACAAAACGTTAAAAAATTGCCATACTTTAGCATAAATTCGCGGCTGTAGGAAATATCGCCCAAAGAAAAATGGCCCAAAAAAAAAAATGAAAAATCACCCAAAAAAATTCCATGTAAAATTGGGCCTTAATTCATATGAAAAGTGACCCAAAATTTTTGGGCTTTTTTTTCGTTATTATTGGGTGATTATATGAAAAATAGCCCATTTTTTCGGGCCATCTTTATTTAATATAATTGTAATTTATTTAAAAATAAGTTTGTTGTTTTTTCTCTGGGTGTTTATATTAAATATATAACGAAAACACTTTTGGGCGCAAGGATTTTCTCCTCAAGGATATAATATATACCGGCTGCGCTAACTAAAGCTTCTCTGCAAAGTCGGCCTTCGGCCGGGCGCAAGGATTTTCTCCTCTATGGTATAACAAACACCGGCTTCGCTAACTAAAGCTTCTCTGTATAGCCGGCCTTCGGCCGGGCGCAAGTATTTCCCCTCTATGGTATAACAAACACCGGCTTCGCTAACTAAAGCTTCTCTGCGTATATGGCCTTCGTTCGAAAACAAGGCAGATTTTAGAAGCTTTACTTAGCGAAATCGGTACTTGTTCTACCATAGAGGAGAAAATCCTTATAACCACTTTTTTGCAAATTGGGTAATTTTTAATTTTTTTTCGGAAAAATTCGTTTTTGCTTTTTGGGTCATTTTTCATTTTTTTTTGGGCCCTTTTTCGTTTTTGTTGGGCAAAATTTCATATATAACTTTTTGGGTCATTTTTCATGTTCTTTTGGGCGATTCTTCATTTGGGCGATTTTTAATTTTTTTTTTTGGGCCATTTTTCTTTGGGCGATATTTCCTACAGCCTAAATTCGCTACAACTGTTAATAGTTAAATAGAAGTTAATGTACGTTTATGAATACACGTTTTAATAAGACGTTTATAAGACATTATGCGTTTAATAGTTATAACCAGTTTTGCCAATTTAGCTTTTTTTTATCTCACTTGTGATTAAATTAAATAAGTACGGGGTACTTGAATAATCCAGACTTAAATCAAGCATTCTGTACTTGATTTAAGCAAATCCGTTCTAACCGTACTATTGACACCGCATCGACTTGATTTAAGTATGAATGTATTAATTTGTGGAATGTGATTCTCAGTCGTCGGGTATATTAAAAGGTCTTTTAACATGCTATAAAAATTTTAGCACAACTGAATAAAATCCTCACCAACTATGAGAGGGTATTAAATTATTAGCTTTAAGATATAGTACGCTTACAGATATCTTAACTTAACACTGACTTTAAATTTCTTTTTCCGCAAGTCCATTTATCTAATTAAATTGTATTAGAGCTGATATTCCCCGTATGTGAAATACAGTGTGTTTTCTCCATCGAACTGTTTTTAACCGAATACAAATTCTGCGCTGAAATTTTTGTTATTAGCTAATGATATTATTGAAATATAACATATTGTAGAACGAACAACGTTAAAATTAAAAATTTTATATTTACAATCGCTTTTACAAAAACTGGCAAATTTCACACACAAGTAAAAGCCTTCCAAACAAACTTTGATATTCCGCTTGACGACAGTATTTTTGGTTTGGCGACAACTTGGGAAAAACGAAAAAGGGAGAAATGCCAAAATAAGGCTTTTTTTCATTAATTTTTTCAGATAAATCGAAAACTATGTATGGAAAATCATCTACAGTGGACACCTCAAATATAAATTTGGAAATGGTCAACGAGAAATTTTCAAATCTTCCCAATGTCTCTTCAAATTTATCGTTTTTTGATTCAAGTCAGAGCACAAATTGTCACAATAATTCATTCAGTTTTAAATGTTTGAATGAAAATTATGTACTGACTAGCTGTCTTAATATTAAATCAAATGCCGTCGCTTTTGATGAGATTCACCCAAAATTTTTGAAAATGATTGTTATGATAAACTTACCACATATAACTTATCTTTTTGACAATATAATAACAAAGAGTGCTTATCCACAAAGCTGGAAATATGCAAAAATAATACCAACACCGAAAACAAAGAATGTCTTTCGTCCAATTGCTATAATTCCTTATTTATCAAAAGTCTTTGAAAGGTTACTGCATAATCAAATAAGCAAATATATAAATGAAAATAACATACTTACAAAAAGGCAGTCAGGATTTCGCCCTGGCCATAGTTGTATAACACCCTTAATTGTTGTATCTGAAGAAATACGTGGAAATATTGATGATGGCAAAGTCTCGTTTCTTGTTCTTCTAGATCACTCAAAGTCATTTGATATGGTAGACCATGAAGTTCTCTGCTAGAAGTTATAGAGAATGTTTAATTTTTCCGCGGCTTCTCTTCGTTTAATATCATCTTATTTGACAAATCGTATGCAGTCAGTATTCTTAAACAACAAAACCTCACAAATGCTGCCAGTCCCAAAGGGTGTTTGCTCCTTACGCCAATGATCTACCTACCCAATTACAATACATATTTCAAGAATCACCACATTCTATCGTCGGAAGATCTTTGAGTTCTACCCACAGCACTACTGCGGTGCCCGTAAGCCAACAGTCAAACATCAATCCAAGAAAAATTATCAATAAATTTGAATAAAAAAAAAATAAAATTCCAAGTTGTAAAATTCCTTCCCGCAGTGAAAATAATTTAATGAAAATTAAATTTGATGAACTCAAGCCTAATTAAAGAATATCAAAAATTAATATATACAATTTTTAAGATTAAAAAATGCTAAATAATGCTACAAAAATATTCCAAAAATGCTGAAAATAATGCTAAATGCTATTTGAAAAATTCGCTGCTAAATCAAAATAAATAATGCTAAATTTAGCAGTGAAAATGCTAAAAGGGTCACACTGGTTTGTACTATTGTAAAAAAAAATTGTTTGTTGATAATATTAAGTAAAGGTTGTCTCTCACGATAAGATTAGGGAATTAAAAAAAAAAAAATTTGCGAGGGACCACCCTCCGGTTTATATGTTATCTCCAATGTAAGTTAACTTAATTAAGGAAATTCAATAAAAAAAAATATCAATTAAGTACCAATTGAAAAAACAGAAGAGTATCAAAAAGTCTCCTCATATAGTTTCTTATCTACTCAGGACATTGCATTTCTAATTTAATGTTTCTATGTCTAATATTGGGGAAAATTTATCAAAGTACCAAATGCAGAACTATAAAGTACCAAAAGGCTCCGCCTTACTCAAAGCCATATATATATGTTTACTATTATCTTTATAGGTACAATGTTAACAAAAATTCAAAAAGTACCAGATGAAAAGCAAAAAGGACCAACATTTTTGATCTCATAGGTAACATCGCCACGACTTGAGACAACACGCCAATTGAATTTCACGCGTGATAAATCCATTGTTTCGTTGGTTATTGTACATTTTTTCCTTTTATTTGAAAGAAATTTATGGATTTATTTGTATGATGTTTGAGTGAATCTGTGTTGAAGAAGTTTCGTGTTATACGAAAACTATACACAAATATCGGGTGATTTTTTAGCTATTATCTTTTTGGCAACACTGGTTTAAACAGCTGACGCACGTTTCGTGTTTTGTTTCACTGTCAAACATCTTTTGTTTGGTTTATAATTTAACCATGAATCGTCTTACAAACGAACAACGCTTGCAAATTATTGAATTTTATTATCAAAATGCGTGCTCTGTTAAGAAAGTTCATCGCGCGCTTCTTGTGCTCAGCGACGAAGCTCATTTTTGGCTCAATGGGTACGTTAATAAGCAGAATTGTCGATTTTGGAGTGAAGAAGCATTGCAAGAGCTACCAATGCATCCAGAAAAAGTCACAGTTTGGTGCGGTTTATGGGCTGGTGGCATCATTGGACCGTACTTCTTCAAAGATGATGCGAATCGTAATGTAACTGTGAATGATGAGTGCTACCGTGAGATGATATCCAACTTTTTTTTGCCCAAAATGCAAAAGCTTGACTGGCATGACATGTGGTTTCAACAAAACGGTGCCACATGCCACATGCCACATGCCACACAGTACGCTTAACAATGGACTTATTGAGAGGCGAGTTCGGTGAACATTTTATTTTATGCCAAAATTGGACTAGGCTGATGGACCATTTGAGGCGCAGTCACGGTCAATATTTGCATTAAATAATCTTCAAGCATTAAATTATATGGATCGTACTATCGATTCAAATAAAGATTTCATGCATTTTTCTGAATTTGATGTGTTTTTTTTTTAACTTTCCTAAAGCTCTTAAAAAATCACCCGATATTTAACTGTGTCCGAACAGGTCCCTATTGTACAAGTACTGTTTTATACGGGGGTTGACTGTATTATTAAAAATAGTAATTTTAAATACTTTTGTCATTGCAAAAAAAACCCCCGATAACCTTTACTTAATTTCTTACATTGCCAGATTTTTAACAACATTTAATAATCGGTTCCGACTTGTACTGCGAATTTTGATGTCCCTTTCAGGAAATGCGTTGTAAAAACTATAAAAATTTTGATAAATCGTTTTAAACTACGTTTTAATTAAGGAATTTTACAACTTACAAGATAAATCGATTTTGATAAAAATAATTTAACTAATTAAAATAATTATAAATCCTAATGTTAAATAAACACGAAAAAAGAAAGTGATATTTTCGTAGTTTTTGTTTTATATAAAGAAGGAATATTAGTGAAAATCACATCAAATTCAGAAAGATGTTCTTTGTAATAATATTAATAATTTGTGCAATAACTGGTAACCAGGCGGTAATAAAAATGGTTTTGTAAAATAAAATTATTAAAAAAAAGTTTAAGTGAAAAATGACTTATGAAACCGCTCACAACTTACCGATAACTAAAGTTCGTTCCATTGTTCCTTATTACCTGGTAGGCTAAGGTAAAGTTGTAATAATGGAACATTTTTTATACGATTAAGTCCTACCTTTAGCTGTTAAGCTGTAAAAACGGATCTTCATAAGTATAGTTTCACTTAAACTTTTTTTAATAAAAAATTATACTTCATTTACAATGAAAAATACAATTTTTTCACATTTTATTTAATTTTTGATCCTTTGCAGAAACCACAATATACATTAGAAATTATTGACGTGGAATACAATTTTACATTAGACAGCAATTTCGAAATGGATATGAAAATATCACGACCCTCGCGTGGAGTTTTGGCCATTAGCGGAGTCTTTGAATTTAAAGAAGATATAAATACCGATAATGCCGTGGGTTGGGTAAATGTCTACTACAGTCCCAATGCTATTTCCTATGTGTTGACACCGTATCGTATACCACGTACAATATTTACAGATGGTGTAAATTTTCTTTACAAAAATTATTTAATGGACACTATAAAAGGTTGTTGTGAAAATGCCATAGATTTTGAGGACAAATTCGTGCAGCCATTAACAAAACGTCGAATGATATGTAAGGATTGTGTTCTTAAAAACGACAACTATCCCCCGCATATGCGAATGGGCTTTTATAAATTTGAGGGAATTTCAGCAGGAGAAATTACGTTTGCAATTACAATAACAGTGAAATTGGAAAAGGAATGAAATTCAAGGAATATCAGAGCAATAAAAACTTAATTAATATTTTGATCTTAAATTTAAGCCAGATAAAAAATATATAACATACACACACATACATACATGCTTATGACAACTAATTTAAAAGTTGTTGGTTTTTTTTTTTGTTTTCTTGTAATTAAAAGGACCTTGGTACAAACAAACATTTTTATAATACCTTACGGCAAAATTTTGTCCAGAATCTAAAGTAAGGGGGGGAGGGGGGGGGGGGGGAGTGCTTTAATAGATAAGGCCATGATGACTTTATCTCACATTCAATAGGGAGATAAAGCCGTTTTTGTTTTTTTTTTTTTATTTGAATGGGAGATAAAGCCATCATGGCCTTAGCTCACATTAGCAATATTAGAAAATGGCTTTATCTCTCATTTCAGTTCCGGAGACACTAATGTTAGGTATTGAAATCTGGCTTCGCATACAAAAGTTTTTCTGCGTGACGGCCTGCGGCCGTGCTTAGGTGCGGCAGGTGGCTTCGCTGAATAAAGTTTTCCTGCGTGCGTCACAAGAATAAAAATTTTTTTTTCAATGATAACTAAGGATTTTCCCTTTTACATAGTGTTTACACAATGCATAACAATTTTCTGAAAAAAATATGGCTTTATCTCTCATTTGCGAAAAAAAATATGGCTATATCTCTCATTTCGCAAAATTTAAAATATGACCTTACCTCTCAATGATTAGGCAATAAGGCCATTATGGCTTTATCTCCCATTCAATTGAGCAATAATGCCATCATGGCCTTATCTACCATTGTTTTAAAGCACCCCCCCTAAAATAATATGTATTTAAATATTATACGAATAATTTTCAAGATCTTAAATTATAAAAAAAATATATTAATTACAGAATATCATGCGAACCGAATCGAAATTTCATGCATCACTAGCAATAAAATGGCAACAAAACGTTAAAAAATTGCCATACTTAAGCATAAATTCGCTACAACTGTTAATAGTTAAATAGAAGTTAATGTACGTTTATGAATTCACGTTTTAATAAGACGTTTATAAGACATTATGCGTTTAATAGTTATAACCAGTTTTGCCAATTTAGCTTTTTTTTATCTCACTTGTGATTAAATTAAATAAGTACGGGGTACTTGAATAATCCAGACTTAAATCAAGCATTCTGTACTTGATTTAAGCAAATCCGTTCTAACCGTACTATTGACACCGCATCGACTTGATTTAAGTATGAATGTATTAATTTGTGGAATGTGATTCTCAGTCGTCGGGTATATTAAAAGGTCTTTTAACATGCTATAAAAATTTTAGCACAACTGAATAAAATCCTCACCAACTATGAGAGGGTATTAAATTATTAGCTTTAAGATATAGTACGCTTACAGATATCTTAACTTAACACTGACTTTAAATTTCTTTTTCCGCAAGTCCATTTATCTAATTAAATTGTATTAGAGCTGATATTCCCCGTATGTGAAATACAGTGTGTTTTCTCCATCGAACTGTTTTTAACCGAATACAAATTCTGCGCTGAAATTTTTGTTATTAGCTAATGATATTATTGAAATATAACATATTGTAGAACGAACAACGTTAAAATTAAAAATTTTATATTTACAATCGCTTTTACAAAAACTGGCAAATTTCACACACAAGTAAAAGCCTTCCAAACAAACTTTGATATTCCGCTTGACGACAGTATTTTTGGTTTGGCGACAACTTGGGAAAAACGAAAAAGGGAGAAATGCCAAAATAAGGCTTTTTTTCATTAATTTTTTCAGATAAATCGAAAACTATGTATGGAAAATCATCTACAGTGGACACCTCAAATATAAATTTGGAAATGGTCAACGAGAAATTTTCAAATCTTCCCAATGTCTCTTCAAATTTATCGTTTTTTGATTCAAGTCAGAGCACAAATTGTCACAATAATTCATTCAGTTTTAAATGTTTGAATGAAAATTATGTACTGACTAGCTGTCTTAATATTAAATCAAATGCCGTCGCTTTTGATGAGATTCACCCAAAATTTTTGAAAATGATTGTTATGATAAACTTACCACATATAACTTATCTTTTTGACAATATAATAACAAAGAGTGCTTATCCACAAAGCTGGAAATATGCAAAAATAATACCAACACCGAAAACAAAGAATGTCTTTCGTCCAATTGCTATACTTCCTTATTTATCAAAAGTCTTTGAAAGGTTACTGCATAATCAAATAAGCAAATATAGAAATGAAAATAACATACTTACAAAAAGGCAGTCAGGATTTCGCCCTGGCCATAGTTGTATAACACCCTTAATTGTTGTATCTGAAGAAATACGTGGAAATATTGATGATGGCAAAGTCTCGTTTCTTGTTCTTCTAGATCACTCAAAGTCATTTGATATGGTAGACCATGAAGTTCTCTGCTAGAAGTTATAGAGAATGTTTAATTTTTCCGCGGCTTCTGTTCGTTTAATATCATCTTATTTGACAAATCGTATGCAGTCAGTATTCTTAAACAACAAAACCTCACAAATGCTGCCAGTCCCAAAGGGTGTTTGCTCCTTACGCCAATGATCTACCTACCCAATTACAATATTGCCATCAGAGAACGGCTTTGTGCAATTGAAAAAAAATCGCATTAAATCAACAGCAACAAATACACTCACTTGCGGTCATACAATTAAACTTGCGCAACCGAAAATATTCGCTGCTGATTTGCAGTCATTCAAAAAATGCAAATCGTGCTTTTTATTTATACCATCGTTATCTTCGTTTTTTAATAAAGATGTTTGTGTGTTTGGTGCGAAAATGATTGTTTTGGTAAAGAAAAAAGAGATACAAACAAAAAAGCCAGAAATGAAGCAATTATTACTCATAAATACATTCAGCAGTAACTATGTATGTAGTACAAGAAAAACAAATTGAAATGAAACTAAACGCACATATGTAGGTACAAAAAATTTCCATAGAAACAGACTTTTTTCATCTTAAAAAGTACAGTAGTTCTGTATGTAGCTACAATGTATTCTTGTTATTGTTGTTAATTTTAACAAAGCGTCTCATCGAGTTGTTTATTGTTGTTAATGTTAACAAACCGTCTCATCGAGTGGGCAATGACTACTTGAATGCAAAAGCATAAGAATCTGTTCCTTTTGAATTTACACGGTTGTGTTATATTGCGTGCGCAACAAAAATCCAAATAAAGCACTTTCAATAAAAAACGTATACATGCAAAAATCAAATGTGTACGAAACGATGTAAAAATTACCAACGTTGAACTTTGTTTTGCAAGCAAAGAGTGAATGTAAATTTGAGCGTATGAATAAATCAAGAAAAATAGTGATTTTGCAGTTCTCTGATTGCCATATCCATTTGTACGCGGATGATGTCCAATTTTATTTTAGTAGTAGCCTTAGTAAGATAGGTAAATGTGTTGAAAAGTTAAATACTGAGCTAAAACATGTCCAGGTTTGGGCAAATGCAAATGGTTTGTGTCTTAACCCACAGAAATCTAAGTGTCTTATAATAACTGAGAACACAATAAAGTTGCCTTTTGAAACGAGAATAATGCTTGACACTCAAAAAATTGATATAGTAACATCTGCTAATGACCTTGGTATAATATTCAATAACACACTTAAGTGGTCAGATCACATAAATTTTGCAGCTGGGAAGACATACGCAAAGCCAAGGACTCTATGGAACACTCAACATATAACCCCACTTAATATACCTACTTTGCTGGCAAAAACATATCTTATGCATTCATTGTTATATGGCTGTGAAATATGTATATGCATGTTGTGATTATGTCAGCCGTAGAAAACTAACAAATACCTACAATGCAATTTTGAGATATGTATGTGTTTAATTTGCGGAAATATGACCGGATTTCTGAATATGTGACAAAACTCTACAATGTCACATTATTTAATATAATGAAAATAAGAACCTTAATGCTTCTACACAAGATTATCTACACCCTTGAACCAGTCTATCTGTTCGATAAAATCGTATTTACACAATTCAAATGACATTATTCATATAAGATACCGAACTTTACTATCTGAGTGCCAATTTTATGTGCATGCAATCCGTCTTTGGAACTCGTTAACACCGACTACACAGTTTATACGCAACGCACTGCACTTTAAAAAAGAATTGCTAAAGCAATATACAGCTGCCGTCAAAAAAATAGCACCAGGATATAGAAAAAAGTTTTTCGTAATATATTTGTAAATAGGTCAAACTGATTTCATTGAATACTTGTCATAAGAAACTTACAGGACTGTCAAACAATATTTAATAAAAAGCAATTGATTTGGTTTTGAATTTGATATAAAATTTTTAACTTTTTTAAAACAACTTAAAAAACACTCAGTCAAAAATCAGTCAAAGCTCTTATTCTATTAAAATTAAATACTTAAACCAGGGACCGTAACAGTTATGCCTTTTTTCATAAAAGTCAGATGACAACTGTTATTTTTTGATTTTTATTTTTTTGAGCAAAAATAACAGTTATTTTTTGATATTTATTTTTTTGAACAAAAATAACAGTTATTATATTCAACATTTTGAACAAAAATAACTGTTATTTTTTGATTTTTATTTTTTCGATCAAATTTAACAGTTATTTTTTGATTTTTATTTTTTTTGAACAAAAATAACAGTTATTATTTGATTTTTATTTTTCGAGCAAAAATAAAAGTTATTCTCGATATAAATTTACGTTTTTTAATAATTTAGATGACTTTAATAATTATTTTAATATGCATAAGGAATTCCAATGATAATTACAAAATAAAAATTTAAAGTCAGCTAAATTATTAAATCACGTACATTTTTTTCGAGAATAACTTTTATTTTTGATCGAAAAAATAAAAATCAATAAATAACTGTTATTTTTGTTCAAAAAAATAAAAATCAAAAAATAACTGTTATTTTTGTTAAAAAAAATAAAAATCAAAAAATAACTGTTAAGTTTGATCTAAAATATAAAAATCAAAATTATAAAAATCAATATATTTTATCATTGACAAGTGCAAGAGGAACAATATGGTATACTTGAATCAGTTTTTCGACATTTAATTCTATATGCTTTTTTTGTTTTAAAATTCCAATATAACTGTTATTTTCGGTCCCTGACTTAAACTAAAAATAAATTAAAAATTTTGAATCCTGGTTTTTATGATGTCTTCTCATATTGAAAACAATATTTTGTTGCGTGCCCATTATTGGCAATAACCTTTGCACAACGTTTTTGCATCGATTTAACTAGATTTTGGCACCTCTCCTTCGAAATTCTGTTCCAGATTTGCTGAACTGCCATCCAAAGGGCTTCGTTACTTGTTGGTTGTGTTTGAGATACTCCCTTCTTTATATCTGTCCATAAGTTCTCGATTAGATTTAGATCTGGGGACTTAGCTGGCCATTCCATAACTTTTTTTTTTTGTCCTGAAACCACTTTTTGGCAAGTTTGCTGGTATGCTTCGGGTCATTGTCTTACTTAAACACCCAACCAAGCGGCATTTCCTTATAAGCATATCGCACCTGTTCATCAAAAGTAACACAACTCAAAATTTACAAGTTTTCAGTAGAGGCAAAAAACTAATTCCGCCAATATAATGTAATTATTGTTATAAACAAATATACCGTTGTAAAGGAAACTCAATAATATTTCAATAAAATCGCAAAATTTATTTCTCTTCTTCCTTTTTCCGAAATTATTACGGATTTTTGATTTAATACAGTTTTCATGAAATTTTTTGATCTACATGTCAATATTATTTCAAGTTATGCTTATCACAACCCAAAATCAACAGCTATTGATAAACAGATTTTTAACATGAAAACAATCACAACTCGAATTAATACACTTTCGCTGATTCATTTGAGAACTGTAACCATTGAACACTTCAACGCAACTAAAATTACAACTCTTTAATTGAATCAAAACAAACAATATGAGTACGCAAAGAAAGACATAAAGGCATTTCTCTCATGAAATATTACAAATAGAATACCAAAAATTTTACAGTCGTTAGATATGGTAATCATACACTGTTTCCTTCAAAAAAGTGGAAAATAGAATTTTTTGAGTTGTGTTACTTTTGATGAACAGCTGCGATATGGTAGCATTAATTCCTGGAGGATATTAACGTATAGTGTCTTATCCATGATTGTTCTGATTCAATATATGGATCCTACTCTATAGTAGAAAAAGCACCCCCATACCATTATGCTTGAAACACCATGTTTAACGGTTTTTGTTGTGAATTTTGGATTGAATTCAGCGTTAGGGGGTCTTCTGACGTAAGAACGCAATCATTTGCCTCAAAATAAAACAACCTTGGATTCATCTGTCCAAATAACATTGCTGCACTTTTTAGTTGGTAATTCCAAATGAGTTCTAGCAAAATTCAAACGTTTTGCAACATGCTTACGTGAGAGCAGGGGCACTTTTCGGGGACTACAGGCATTCAAGTTGTTGGCATTCAACACTTGCGGTCACACTTAGCTCCTTTTTTCGCTCTGTAGCTTGCATAAACAGGGTATTCTTGCATTGTCTGACCAAACTCTTAACCATTAATGGTGGCAAAACTTTCTTGCGACCACGTATTTCCCACTTTTGAGCTAATTTTATTGCATTCAACACCATATTATTGGAACACCCAATCAAATTTCTTATTTCAGAATATGATTCATGCTTAGAAACCATTTTTTAATAAAAGCACGTTTTTCAGATGTACAATGCTTTCCACATCCTATTTCTATGAAAATCAATAATGTAATATGCGATGAATTATTTTATTTATTTTTACCTTTAGCATTTGCTCCTTTTATTTCAACTATTAAATCACTATTTATATTTTTTAAAGAATTTTTGTTATTCGGTGCTATTTTAATGACTGCACTGATGTAGAGTTTTTTTATAATTTCGATCATTGGAAAAGAACCAGTAAAATTTTTTGTAAAAAATAAAGACGTTCGGAGAGAATATACATATTACAATAGTTTTGCATACTTTAATTTCAAAAGATTTTGTTATTCGTGCTTAATTCCCAGTTTTTATTCTTGATAAAAACACTTGAAATTTATTGTTGATGGGATAAGCTATTCCTATGCATTTCACTGGTTGCTTAGGCCAGATCATCAGGAAACTTCATCCATAAAGATTTTAGAAAAACTATAGATATTAAACCAAATAAAACTGTTAAACGTATAAGACTTATAGCAACAGTTTTATTTGTAACAATATCAAAGCTTTAACAAAACACATCAACAATAAAAAAGTGGGTTTATCTCATCTTACATTCCCCACCACAATTAGTTGCAATTCTCTCAACATTAATTGTAGTTGTAAGAAGGTTAAGAAAAACAAAATAAAAAAAAAAAAATAAAAAAAACAAACAACAACTTACAAAAGATGTTGTCAATTAAGTGTTTTTTTAGGCCGTGCACTTGCCTGTTTATTATCAAAAAGTAATTTCAATTTTTGGGAATACAAAATTTTAATTTCAAAAGCTTTTGTTATTCGTGCTTAATTCCCAGTTTTGCATACTTTATTTAAAATAATTAGCTCAATATATTTGTTTTCACTAGAATGAACATAGAATAGGCTATTGGTGCTATTTTTTTGACTGGCACTGTAGATGATTCGCTCTGTCAAATTAAGTAATTACTATTGTGTGTTTTTATTAATTAATTTTGTAAAAGAATAATTTTTTTGTATATCTGTTTTATGTAACAAATTTAAATGAATACTAGATATTGTACATCATGTTCCTATACAATTTAAAAATCCATTACTATAATCATAAGATTTTAAATCTTGTTGTATTGGAAATCAAATAAATAAATAAATATGTTTCCAAATTAGGTACAAGCATCTTGTTGCACAAAATTTATTTATTCATATCTAAGGAGCAGTAAGAAAAAAATTGTCCAAATATGGTTAACATAGCTGGTTTATCAATACATAATCTCTCTAAAATATAGGTGTGCTTGAAGATGTTGGCGAGGCGCTTGCCAAACAAAAACTTTATAGATTTCTGTATAGCTGGAGATGGGCAAGAGCCAAAGTTTCCAAATCAGCTACAAGCATTTTGGTTATCAATACCAGTGCCCATGTTCTGTAACTCTCGCGTCGAGAAACTTTTAGATTGAAATGTGTGAAATGAAACAAAAATGCCATATATTGAAACAAACAGCTGTTTTTCTCACTTAATTGTGTCTGTAACTTTTTTTTTTTTTTTGGCGAGTACAAGCTGTCACGTAAGGAATTTACGAATAATAAAAATAATATTTTGTTCTTGGCACATTTTTTCATTGTTTTATTATTTTGCTTTTAACATTTTTATAAAATTTACGAATTTTTTCAAAGCTCGTTTGCAAAAAAAAAAAAAACATTAAAGTCGCACTTTACATTTGTTGGTATAGCCGACGGTTGTTTTTTAGCCGCCGTCGTTGAAAATGTTTAAATTTTAGTAAATTTTGATCGTCGTCAACGATATGTGTGACTGGAGCTCTCAACGTCTGCAATTTCACATCGGCTTCGAGTGTAATATTATGACATTTATAACGTTACGACGTTATCTCTTTTGATAGTTTTCGACATGAGTTACAGACACACTTTTTTCTCACTTTTCGAGAAACGATGGAATATTTTGTTTCACATCTTTTCGATGCGAGAAGTTCTCACTAGAGTTACAGAGCATGGGTACAGGGCTATGGAGTCGGAGTCGCAGCTGTGGAGTCGGAATTAAGGTTTTTGTACCGGAGTGGGAGTCAAGTACCTACAAAAACTCGCGACCCAAAAATGTTTCGGCTTAACAATTTAAAAAAATTTTCTAATATTTACTAAAATAAAAAAAATTCAAAGCGAGTCTGCTTTAAAAAATTTTAATTCAGAAAATTTGGGCCAGTCTACTTTACATATGCTTATAGCTATATTAAATCCAAAGGACCAGTTTCATATGCATTTAGAATCAAGGTAAGAATAGGACTCGGAGTAGGAGGCAGAGTTGAAGTCGGAGTTAGAACTGTGTTTAGACGATTCCAAAGCCCTAATCAATACAAGACATCCGACAAAATGTGGAAGGGATTGGAGAAGTGGGCGTGGCACAGATTGGTTTCTTTAAAACTTTTTGCTCTTATCACACCGTGCTATATAAAGATATAAAGGTATAAAAGATTCGACATAGCCAAATGTATTATGCAGAACAGCTCTGTATTTTAGAGCTTTGTTCTGGCAGCATTATTATCTCTCTTTTTGTCTTTTTGTTTCGTATTCTAAACAACATAAATATTTCAGTTGAACTTAATACATATTTAAATTGGAATTTCATAATGGGATGGTTATTTACCATTTAATAGTCATCATATGATCGGCTTAATGAATATCTCTAAAGTGATTTAAAAAGTAGACTCTGAAACGTATTATGCATGTATTTGGCATTATATAAGCAATAACATTTGTAAATTCATTGACTTGTTGTACCACCATGAATCAATATAAAGAACGAGTATTTAAAACTATTTGTAGTTAATTTCTTCGGTAATAGTCACGTTCATTGTTATTTAGGCCTTAAACAAAGTTTTAAATGATGTTCATTCCAAAAGACGTGACATGGAAAAACGACAACAAAAGTTGCCCGAAACTAAAAACAAAATCTCAAACAACTACGTACATATGCAAGTCAAAAAAAAATATCTAAAAGCAACAAAATCTTCATAATCACCTTTATCTATAACTAAAACCGAATCCGTTTACCACAAAGTCTGTCTTAAAGTCATTTAGCCCATGTGTCATTTGGTCGCTTCAAATGTTAGCGATTGATTTTAATATTCCGCTCAGAACATATTGAAATTGTCAATCGTACAACAATGATTGCTAAATAATGTGTCAAAAATGATGTTTTCGTTTTGAATATTTTTGTCGTTTCGTTTTCTTATTTTTATTCAATTTAATTTTGGTGATTGTGTCTGTTTTAGTTTTCGGTAAAATCGTTTGTTTTCCCATATACGAATACGATTGATTTCAAATATAAAACTGAAAAAAAAAACTTTTTCCTATTTACATGTTTAAACATTTTTTGTTAAAAATCTTATTGTTTTTTTTCGGGGCTCTTGCAAACGCGGACGAGCATTCTGCCATCGAAAACAAAAACGAACCCCTTTCAATGGGTCTTTGTTTTCCTACTTTTTGTTGTTTTTGTGTTTCTTCAGACATGCTACTGTGAATTTTAAATGCTTTGGAATCTGATTGAAAAAAGCAAAAAAATCACATTTAATATTCGATTTTTATATGGTACATTCTACTAAATACTACTTACGTATGCATAATATTTAAGTCCAAAAAAAAAAAAAAAAAGTGCCATTGTGTCCGAATGTTTGTCTGTCTTTTCCGTAGGCCCCCCAAATAGTCACAGTAGCTTGTAAAGAATGGTTGGGTGAGTAAATGGTAGTGATAGTAGTAGTGTAATTTTTTGGTGACTGGATGACTGACTGTGTCATATTCCTGGACATTCTGTTGTAATGTGTAAGTTTTAACACTCGCTCGCATGTCGTGCCAAAATAATGTACATGACAACCAACAATAATGAAACAAAGTTTTTGTTTTACAAACTCTGAATGACACAGCAAAAAGCTTAACTTAAATAAATAAAGCACATAAATAAATTGGTGAAATAATGTAAATGTAATATGTATTTATATTATTTTTTATCATTAAGGTATCGCGAACCAGAGAGATTTTTGACATTTTGAAGATTCCATGAATTTATCTAATAAGCTTTTCAAAATTTTTTGATTCTACAAAAACAAGAAAAAGAGAAATATGTATTAGTGATGTAACGAATATTCGTATTTGTATCGCCGAATATTTGCATATTTTCAAAGATTTTGCGAATACATTTAAAAAAATATACAAAAGTGTAAAAAATGCATAAAATGAAACAAACAAAAACTAATCTTTAATAACACTGATTGACAATAACGAACTTTTAATTTGTCACATGAACTTTTTTGGTCTTTTTCACTTTATTTTGACTTCCTAAGCTGGAAAATAGAGGTAGAAAAAATTTTACAACCATTGTTTTTTTTTTTGGTTTTGACAGGAATTTTATCTTCTTTATATATAAAAAGAAGTGTACACTTTGATGTCACCACTAACTGCGGAAACGGTTCGACCGATTTCAACCAACATTTTAGGGTATGTTGGGGATAGTCTGTAGATGGTTTAAGTTAAGTTTGCACGAAATTGGCTTAGGCGTTCCGCAGATATGGCATTTAGATTTTCCTATGTATTCCCATACAAATATCAACAAAATGCCCTCCATTTTGAGCTCCTCCAAAACGGCTTGACTGATTTTAAGGAAATTGAGTATGTGTATTTGTCAGGTATGAGAATAGGTCGTAGATCATATTTTATACAGCTAGATGGCGCAAAATAGGGCATAAGCTCCCCTTCCCTATATCTCCTTAGCTAATCAACCTGTGAAATAGGGCAAGAGGGGTAAAAGCTCCCCCTCCCTATATCTGCTTAACAAATCGACCGATTTTCTTGAAATTTTGCAGGAAAATATTGTAACATATGAAAAGAACTATAGCCTCAAATTTGTATTATTTAGGGCGTGAAATAGGGTAATAGGGGTAGAAGCTCCCCCTCCCCAATATTTTAAACTAATCAATCGGGTTCTCTTTAAATTTGGCATGCAGACACTGTAACATCTGAAAGGAAATAGGGAATGGGATGTGAAATAGGGTAAGAAGGGTAAAAGCTCCCCCTCGAAATATCTTCTTAACTAATTGACCGAATTTCTTGAAATTTCGCAGGCAAATAGTGTTACAGCTAGAAAGTTATATAGTTTTTATTATTAAGAGCGCGAAGCAAGAGGGATAAAATCTCCCCCTCCCTATATCTTCTTAACTAATCAACCGGTTTTCTTAAAACTTGGCATGCAGACACTGTAACATCTGAAAGAGAATAGGGCAAGAGGAGTAAAAGCTCCCCATCCCTATATCTTCTTAACTAATCAACTGATTTTCTTAAAATTTGGCATGCAGACACTATAACATCTGAAAGAAATAAGTTATATGGCAAAACAACGTTTGCGGGTCGGCTAGTATTTCATAAAAAGTACTGATACTTTACATACAAAAATACTTGACTATATGTTTTTTATAAATAAAAACTATGATTTTCTGGAGTATTTGACCTGATGCTGGTCTCTTACAAGTGTCCAACAATAATCTGCCAACATTCGATAACTCAATTTGCCCTGGTTTCGTTTTTCCATGGTGGAAATATCCTGATGGAACCTTTGGACGTGTTCGTCGCTAACGGCTCCTAGGTTATCGGGAAAGAAATCGAGGTGGGAGTGTAGAAAGTGTATTTTGAGTGACATGTTACAACCCAATGCTTGATACGTCGAAAGTAGTTCTCTTATTCGATATTTTTCGTTACTTGCTTTGTGGTTGCCCAAAAAGTTTTGTGCTACATTTTTAAAACTTTTCCAAGCAGATTTCTCCAACAAACTTAACTTTTCTTCGAATATGTTATCCTTTAACTATTCCTTGATCTGAGGTCCGACCAAAATTCCTTCCTTTATTTTTGCGTCACTAACTTTAGCAAACTTTCTCACAAGTACGTGAAATCTTAGCCGTTTCGATCCATGGCTTTGGCAACATTTTTTATCAAACCTACACTGAAAGAATTTTCTTCGCAAAACCAATAAACTTTGACATTAATCCCATGAAAAATTGCATTAAAAAGGAACCTATGCAGCGCTTCGTTGGATCAATGAAACCTGTTTCATAAAATGTATTTAATGAAACATTACATTAGATCTATGAATATTATTCATTGGATGAATACTTTCAATAGAGTAAAAAAAATTTGTTTTTAAATCTTTTTTTTAATTATTTGTTTTTTATATTATTTTATTTTTTCTTATTTTATTTTTTCCCCCTATCTCTGGCGGGAATCGATTGCGCAACCTCGGTGCTGATAGACTAGCTCACTACCAGCTAGTCTACTGGGGCAGTGTAGTTTTGTATAAAAAAACTATGATTTTTACTCAATTATGAACGTAAATATGAGATTAAATTGTCCATAACAACAATAACAACGTTTATTGAAAGTTGTTGGTTCATTACTATAATGACATTTTTCATTTATTGCAATATGTATGTTGCTTTTATAAAAAAATTTTTTGATTTCATAAATTTAATGGCATATTACATTAGATGTATGAAATAATGAAATCTTTCATTTTTTGATAATTTTGTATTAATTTATGAATAAAGTTATGTTTGTATATTGTTTTTTTATGTTCCCAATTAACATTTTTTGTTCAACTTGGGCAAACTTAAGTTTTCATATATCCAATGAAAATTTTTAACGTAATTACGAAATCTAATGAATAGAAACTGGGAATTATTTCTTTCCGAAGGTTACTTTATATTAAATTCAACATTTTTCATTTTTCGAATTTATTCAATGAGCTAAATTTCAGTTATGTATTTTATAAAGCTTTTTTGTAAAAGTTCTATTCCTTCAATTCTTCAGAAACGACTTTATACTTTATAATATAAAGCAACCTTCGGAAGGAAATAATTCCCAGTTTCTATTTGTTAAAATTGTTGAGTTAAATACATTCAACTTATAAAGTATCACTATCCAGTGTGACACAAAGAATGCTGACGAAGGCCAGGAAATGCATTACATTCTGCTGGCCTCATTGCTTTCCAAAGGAAAGCTAAGGTAAAATGTAACAAGAAAATACAATATAAGAGTCTGGTAGTGTATAAAGTTATTTCTGAAAAATTTAAGGAATAGTACTATTACAAAAAGCTTTATAAAATACATAACTGAAATTTAGCTCATTGAATAAATTCGAAAAATGAAAAATGTTGAAATCCAATGAAGCGATTTTAACGAAAACAATTCATTATAACTATTAAATTCCATTTAGACAATAAAAATTTCCATTTACCCAAGGAAAATTTTTTTATGAAAATTATTCATTAAATATATGAAGCATTTTTCTTTCAGTGTCGTTTAATATGTAGTGGAGATAAAAGTACTGTGGTGGACTCGACAAGAGGGGGGTGTAAAACATGTAACACTTTTTTAAATGAAAACTTGATGGAATTAATCCGTACGTACAGTAGTATTAACGCAAAATAAGTTACAATCATAAGTGAGTGTCGCAACAAAACTGTGTGTGAAAGAAACAATTTAGTTTGTGTTTTGCAATGAGGGTATATAGTTAAGTAGTAATTAGCATACAGAATCCGCGTGGCAAAAACCTTGTTGATCAGTGTAATTTTAAATTAAAAAAAAAAACCTTTTTGTTCCGGAGTCAGAGTCGGAGTCGAAGTACCAACAAAAACTCGCGAATTCAAAATTTTTGGGCACAAAGAATTTAAAAAAATGTTTCTAATATTTTTCCAAATAAAAATTCTTTAAAATTGGCGATGCAATATTTAAAATACTGATTTGAAAGTTTTACAGAATAATTTATTAAAAAAGAGTTTTAATTCTAATATGGACCAGTCTCATTTAAATTAAGCATCAATGTTAGAGTTGTTCTACTTATAAATCAATAATTAAGGGTTCGATATCCAAAGTTTTGAAAAATAAAGAAACAAACATTTAATTAAATATGTGAACGCTCACCGACATAGGTCGCTTCAGCATCGTGAGAAACATGAAATTTTAAAGTATTTAAGTTAAGGGTGGTCCAACAATGATGCCCGATGTTTTTTGTGAGTCAAACCTTAACGTCAAGTTGTTATGTAGAAAATGTGAAAACACCTGTGCATGCTCGACATGTTCGTTTTGGCTGGCGGCTTCATCGGAACCTACTTCTTCGAAAATGAGGTCGGGCAAGCAGTTACCGTGTATCGCTACACTGAACCAAAAATCCAATGAAAATGTACGTAAAGCAAACGAATTACGTTTATTAAAAAATTTTCGTTAGCTCAACGAATTATTCGTTAATATAATGAAAATAATACCTAATAAAAATAAAATTTGCATTATATTAACGCATAATGCGTTGAGCCAACGAAAATATTTTAATAAACGCAATTCGTTTGCTTAACGTACATTTTGATTGGATTTTTGGCTCAGTGTACCACGAGATTATAGCCGACTTCTTGTGGCCAGAAATTAAAGATATGAACCGGGACGATATGTGGTTCCAACAGGATGGTGCCACTTGCCACCAGCCAATGAAACAATGGCTTTTTGCGAGAGATATTCAATGGCCTTGTTATCTCATGTCCTGCCGATGTGAATTAGTCATCACGATCATTTGATTTGAAACCGTTCTTCACCGATTTCTTTCTTTGGGGACATTTAAAAGAGAGAATGTTTGTCATTAAGCAAGGAACAATTCAAAAACTAAAGGATGAGATAATTCGGCACATTAACGACATTGAACGTCAATTATGTCTCTGAGTCATTGAAAATATGGACCATCAGATGTGACAGAAGCCGTGGCAAGAATTTAGCTGATATTTTGTTTCACACATAATTGGAAGGATCTATTTCCATACATAAAAATATTAAGATAATTCTCTGAAAAACAGACCAAAAAATCAGGTTTTAATAAAATTTTTAAAATTTTTTTTACGGGCGGGACCACGCCCACTTCTCCACTCACGCCCACATTTTGTGGGATGCTGTGCATTGATAAGCTAAATGTTTGTACGGGAGGTTCCACACCCACTTCTCCACTCCCGCCCACATTTTGTGGGATGCTGTGCATTGATGAGCTAAATGTTTGTACCTAATTTGGAAACTCCAGATATACAGAAAAAAGTAATAAAAATACAACAACCAAAAGGGATTTTTCGGAAAAATTAGAGTTAGGTAGTCGCTCATATCTCAGCAAATTTTCGGCCGATCTGGCTGAATTTCAATAGCAAGAAATGGTGGACATAAATGTAGAACAACCTAGCCGCTATCATGTCTGGAGTCTCCGGAAAACACATATCAAACGTAAGACGGGCAGACGGACGCACGGACGGACATGGTTAAATCAACTTCTCTCCTCATAAGGACCCAGAATATATATACTTAATAGGGTCTTAGATCAATATTGTAGAAATTACAAACGGAATGACAAACTTATATACATATACCCTTTTCCACCTGAGGTGAAGGTATAAAAAGTAAGAATTTGTGCTCTTATTATTTCTTGCTCGTAGTTTGATTTTGAACTTATTACTAACATTAACTTAAAATCCCTATTTCGTTATTGTTATTAGTTATTTTTCATTGATATAATGAAACATTAAAATTTACTATTTTTTCACTAATTTTCATGCCTTTTGCTTTTAACACAGTTTAAGGAGAAAAATATTTTCTTGTTATAAGAATTTTGTAGTTAGAGAACTTTATTTTTTATTCATTGATTAAGTGATATTTTCATTTAAAATATGTAGCTTCTTTTTTCATTAATTTAAAGATATTTGAATATTCTATTGAAATAATGTAAAATAAACTAGTAGTTGGATTTGTGTTTTAAAAGTGATATTAAATTGTCAATAATCCAATGAACAATTTTAAGTAAATTACGAAATTCAATTTCGTAGTGTTAATGAAAACGCCTTATTAAATTTGTAAAATGTCATCCTCGTAATGAAATTTGTCATTGGATCAAAGAAAAAAGTTCAATGAAACAGATTCATTACATTTATGAAGCACAATTCTTTCAGTGTAATGAAAGGTTAAGCTGTAGAAAGTTTAAAGATCTGGTCACACTGGTAAGTGTGCAAGCATAATAAAGATCCTTGGAGTTAACATAATGACTTCAGGTGAAGTATTTAAAAACAAAAAAATGGTCGCCAAATTTTTTCCATTACACCATTGATCAAAAACAAAATCAGTTTTTATTTTATCAAGTGAATAAAACTCTAACTTATATCAATAACATTTTGCTGAAAATGTAGTTAATTTAAAAAAAATATTTAATTGATATCTTTAATTTGCTTACTATGCAAATTAAAAAATTTTCTTAATAATATTACAAATTTTTAAATGGAAATCATTTTTTTATTTTTATCTACTCTCTCGCCTCTCACCGTTAATTGGCTTCATTTGTAGCACACATCTACTTGGGCTGCACAAAAGATACTGTGGGTCCTTTAAGATCTGACTCAGGTATCCGAGAATATTATTAAATCGATTGTTGACACTGGCAATGTTTTTTAGGGTGTTGTAGGGTTCAGCACAGACTTATAACACATTCCATTAATGAAATATAAATTTTAATTTCAAGCAAAATGAAAATGCTCAAAACTAACGCTGTTCCCAATTTTAATTACATTTGAAAATATTTATGATTTGAAATAACACTAAATAAATATATTTAAATACGTGTCTACAACATGTTACTTTTTACTACATACAAGAGAATACAAGAATTTGGATACAAATCGTAGAGACCAGACCGTACACATGTTTGTGAACTCGTATATATTAACGACTATCTGAATACCCCCCCCCCCCCCAAAAAAAAAAAATACAAGAATAAAGAAGATATTGTATTGTATTGCGTATGTTAATAAATGTATTTATTTGCTTAATATGGTGTCACTCCTTTGACTGAATACATGAGTATTTTCTTTTGTATTTTGTGAACATAAACGAACGTTCACATAATTCATTAGTAATTTATTATTTTTAGTAGTTGTTCTGTATACATAATTATCATTACTACTGTATAATTTTGAACATAGCAACAACACTAATAGGCCCAGTAGTTTTGAAGGAATTAATCAAGTATGTCGTTTTAATAAAAAAGAAGTTTTTATTTTTGTTTGTTTAACTAAATTATAATACCCACCCCAGAATAGTGGAGAGCGTATTAAGCGTTTGTACGGATGTATGTAAGACTAAAAATATGGATCCTAGGCCCATTTTTAAGTATGTCGATGTTTCTGAGTCTAAATAACGATGTCCATCCATCAGGCGGGCCGGTTGTCAGTCCATGTAACCTTGTGCATAAAGTACTGGGGATTATGCCAATCGTGATCAAATACTTTTTCGATTCGAAAGCAATTTTATTTCTCATTCTTTCTGTCCATACTGAATGGATCGAAATTTTTTTTAGTGTTGTAAAGCATTTATTTTAGTTTTCACAACACTGAAAAAATAATTACGATTCGTTCAGAATCGACGGAAATAACATTGATTTCGAATCAAAAAAGTATTCGATCACGACTTCCATAATTTGCCCCCAGATCGCAATTTTGAAGATCATTTAATGAAATTGGGTACATACTTTTTGGTAAGGACGAAGGCCACAAGGACGAAGGCTGCTGAAAATTGTGAGAATAGGTACTTAATTTCACAACGCCTCCATACAAACTTCTTTCCAGTGGCCGTATTCTGTAATTCGCTTAAGCTAAATCTCTTTCGTTAAAAATCTATAAAGTTGATTTACACACAGAAAAAAATACCAATGTTAAAATAACATGGCAAAATGTTGATTGAGAACCATGGTAAATTTCTGTAAAAGTATGCCCTTTATTTATTTTTTATCATTATTTCATATTAATTTTAAATGAAAAAAATTAAAATAACCTTAAATCACGTATATTAAATATTATTTACTGTTAAAATAACATTGTTCAATAACATAAAAACCAGTTTTATATTAAAATCAAAAGTCTGTCTTGTTAAATTAACATGCATACATACTTAAGTATGTCCATTTTTTTATTTTCATGCTTAAAATATGTTATAAAAAGAAGACAATTCCCGTATTCTTTTAATTTAAATTATTATGTTAAAAAGTACATCAAGTTTTCAAAGTGATGACGAAACCATATCGGGCCATTCTGCTGATGCTTCTGTTAACAAAGGATATACAAAATAAGTGAAACACGTGTTACAGGGGTAAGTGTTTTCAATTATTCTTAAATATATGTATTTGTTGTCTTCACACTGTTATATCACACTCCAACCAATTTGATTCTACATGAAATTCACGTTGTTACAACTTGAAATAACTTTCATTCAATGTGATTCGGATTGTTATTTCAATATAACTGACATTTTGCTCTAACTTTACTGCAATGTTAAATTAACATGAATTATAGCTATTTTAAAAGGAACAAATATTGTCCGCAAGTTATTGTAAAATCATGTTAAATTAACATGAAACAACTATGAAGCAAAATCATTACTGAAAAATCAACCTTGTTTTGAACGAATTTACATTGATTTTTTCTGTGTGTAGCAATACAAATTTACTTCGATGTAATTTTCGCTTTCAATGTCATCGCAAAAATTTTTAAATGTTGTACCTCAAAGGCATTTTAGCGATCGAGTTTTAGCTTTAGCTAAGCGAATTACAGAACACGACTGCAGAATAGTCTGTAAATACTGTGGTGAAGAGTATCCTATTCTTATTTGTTTTAAGAATGTAAAATTGCAAAATTAGCAAAAGTTAATGGCTTGCTAGATGAATTATTTGTAATAAATGAAGACCTTAACAAACCCACGAGAACTAGAGGGTACATGTAAATATGTGTGGAATTTCTAATATTCGTGCAATTAGTTCCCATCATATCCGAAGTCTTCGGAAATCCATTTCAACAGACAGACTGGCATCGCTCAATCTACTTCTCTCCTGGGGACCCTGGGAGTTCCATTATAGGGACCCAGAATATTGATATTTGACCTTATAGGGACTTAGATTAATATTGTAGAAATTACAAACCAAATAACAAACTTATTATATCCTTCACTAGATGTGAAACGGGTATACCATATGTAGTGAAGGATATAATAAAGTTGAACCAAACAACTTTTTTTTGTTGATTTTACGGTTTCTGCTGCTTTTCTGAAGGTCACCTTAGATGGGACTTATGCTCAATTATGGGCCCTCTATCACGATTTCATTAAAGTCTTAGCCGTATTAAGGCGTTTATTTAAAACCGGATTGATATGAGGCATATGGAAAATTGTGGACGGATCATCACGAAATTTGGTCGTGTGTTTTCAGTCTTATAAAACTCAACCACAATTAAGCAATAGCAATGTTTTCCAAAAGCGGGCTTTATATGAAGCCTGTGGTACATTATGGACCGATCTTCACGAAATTAGGTGGTAGGATTTTTAGTCTTATGAACCTATGAGAGACCAACTTTTACTGCTGTTATTTATCGTAAAATATCGGTGCATTCCGCCAGCCTTTCATGCCAGTTTTTGTAGGAAAAAATATGAATTTTTTAAGGGTGATTGTTCTACTTTTCGGTTTTTAACTCTTTAACTGCCGAACCTATTACGCTGGACTTATATCACGAACTGCTCAGGAAAGATTGAAAAAATTTGACACAAAAATTGTTTTTTTTTTTTTATTGTTTGAGTCACTTCAAAGTGAGATTGATTTTAACCGACGGTCAGAGGATAGACAAACATACGACTTACAATTACTCAAGGATTCGGAATGTACGTATAAACTTTATTGAGCCTTAGATTATAATTATAGATAATTAAATCAAAATTTTGTTTACCCCTATTAACCGCAAGTGGTGAAGTGCGTTAAAAATACGCAAATTCTAATCCCATTTTATAAAAAAAAAACTTGTCATGACTTAATTGTAAAAATTATTGCAGAAGTTTGTAATGATGTTGTTAAATCGCACAGATCACAAGTACACAAATCGACTTTGGAGTATGCTTAAACAGTTCTTCACAAAATAACTTCAATAACACTGAGCAGCAAAAAAAACAGTAAAATTTGTCGCAGAAAATATTCGTGGAACATTTTACCCTCTAAAGTGTCGTTTAAGTATACTTTTGTGGGGAAGCTAAAAAAGGACAAAATTGACCCTTAAAAATGAGTATTAAAGGGTTAATACATTCTAAGCAAAGAATCGCCATACAATTTACTGAACACATCTGAAATAGTATTTTAGTTCAGAAGTTCATTCAGTATATTTTTTTGACTTATAAACGCAGAGAAAAAACATGTTTAAATATGGTCACCTCCAACAATACTATGTTTAAGGAAAATTTTTACCATATAATGTTTAATTTAACCATATTTGTGTCACCGACAACCATATTATGGTTAAATTAGTCCCCTATCAAGATGCCACAACCATATTATGGTTGCCTCTAAACATGTTATGTTTAAATATGACAATTATATGTTTTTAAATTAAAAATAGTGTTTTTCTCTTTTTCAAGAGCAACATGTTATGATTGAAAACCAGCCATGCTTTTATAAGTTTTAAACATATTTTAGTTATTTTTAACCATAATATGTTCGGAGGCAACCATAATATGGTTGTGGCTTCTCGATGGAGGACTATTTTAACTATAATATGGTTGGCGTTGACAATAATATTGTTAAATTTAACATATTATGGTTAAAACTTTCTTTAAACATAGATTTGTTGTAGGTGACCATATTTAAACATGTTTTTTCTCTGGGTGTACCAAACACCTTTTCAAAAAATTCAAAAACTTTAGGAGCCGATATTTCGGGAACCCGAGCTTTTTAAAATGCTGACATTGAATTAAAATTTGACAGAATTTAGCTAAGTATAGTAAATTATAACGTTAATTAAAAATCTCCTGAAGATATTTTTTCGTGGTAGCTCTTTAATTCTCTGTGATTTCTTTATCCACAACTGTGGGGCATTTTAAACAAGAAAATTTAAGTATTTTTTTTGTTTTTTTTTTCTTTTTGTAAAACTTAACAATGTTTGCGGTATTCAAATCAATGTTTCGTACTCAAACACATTTAACAAAGTTTGGCAGCAACGTAAAAAAAAATAAAATTTTTAATTCTTTTGAAACAATTTGCATATATATTTTTTGTTTGTTTTTGTATTGCGGTTGTGTTAAAGTGTGCGGTGGTTGATAATTTCGAAAAACAAACATATATTTTGTAACAAAATGTTTTTTTGGTTTTTATTTTTAAAACAAAACATACATGTGTACAAATATCCTTCCATTCATCTACTGGAATACGATGTGTCTTCGTGTCCGTGTCAGTCTGGTTGTTCGCTTGTTGGTGGTTGCCTGGCTGGCTGGTTTGTTAAAATATAAAAACAAGGTGTGAATTAATTTGCTTTGATTCTTTTACCTTTTGAATCGGACTTAAAGCTGAAATATTGAACAAAAAAAATCATAAAAAACTGGCTAAGAATACAAAACTAAATAAATAGTGTACGGAAAAAGCTTTGGGTGCCAATTCTTTGATGCAATAGCCAAATAAAAATCCTTTAACTGTGGTCTTTCTTAAGGTGTTTTTCAACGACATGTATTTTGCAGTGGCTTTGCCAATGTAAAATTCATTTGTTATTGCTCTTGTTTGTCAACATTAACAAGTACAGAAGTTTAAAAGTTTTTACTTTCACACATTAATTTTTAGTTTCATCTGCCATAACCTGAAATCGTTCACAACAGCAAATAATATACAGTGATTTATATTTCAATACACTTTTAATTGTTAGTCAGCTTATTAAAGAAGTGTTTTTTTTTTTAAATATGTAGTAAAATATATATATTTTAATGTATATTTGCCACCACAAACAAATGACGTTCAAAACAGCTGATTTCAGATGGTTTGTTAGTTGAAAATAAAACACGCTCTAATTAAAAATGTTTAACACTTCAAATTTGAGCTGACATTTACAGAAGCAAACCATTTTTGCTTTTATAAAACATGTATTTATGTATGCATTTTGCAGTGGGAAGTTTGACAACCACACTGCTAAATACATGTCGTCTAAAACGGCTTTCAGTACATCTTTGATTTTTATTTCCTTTTTTAGGCTGACCATTCTTTTAATTGTGATTTTGACTTATCTTTTTGCATATTTTTTTTTTTTTATAAACAATTTATACATATTTAAGTAAACAATGCAAAAAAAAAATGCAAAATTTAACTTAAATTTTGCTTTTTTCCGAAATTATGTAATCTGTGCAAATGTTCTGTAACGCCCGCGTAGAGAAACTTTTCGATTGGAATGTGAAAAATTAAACAAAAATGCCATAAATTGAAACAAACAGCTGTTTTTCTCACTTAACTGCGTCTGTAACATTTTTGGCGAGTAATAGCTGTGACGTAAGAAAAAGTGTTTCTGTAAAATTTTTGTGAGAAAGATACCGCTTCTTGGTTGATTTATTGATTGTTTAATTATTTTGCTGTTAACAGTTTAGAAAAATATACGAATGTTTTCAAAGCCACTTTTTAAGCAACAAACATTAAAGTCGCACTTTACAATTTTTGTTATAGCCGACGGTTGTATTTTCGCCGCCGCGTTGAAAATTTTTCAATTTTGGTAAATTTTGGCCGCCGTAAACGACATGTGTTACTAGCATTCTCAACGTATGCAATTTCACATCGGCCTCGAGTGGACTATTTTGACATGTATAACGTAACGACGTAATCTCTTTTGATAGTTTTCGACGTGAGTTTCTGACACACTGTTTTCTTACATTTCGAGAAACGATGGAATATTTTGTTTCACATCTTTTCGATGCGAGAAGTTCTCACTAAAGTTACAGAACCTAGGTAGTGTTTGTAGTCTGCGTCACCTTTTATTTTATCGAAATTTCCTTTTTTTCTCTTGAATTGCTCATTAGACTGGCTACTAACTAGACCGTCTTAGAAATTCATAAGGAGCTATACATTTTATATGGTTTCCGATTATTATTTCGATGTGTTACAGTACATCAGCTCATTATTGGTATGACCTCCCGACTATTTTTATAAAAAATTTAGTTAGGTATGGGATATATAGATTTTGAAAACCCCCTCTTTGAATCCAAAACCTGCTTCACGAAATTGTTTATGGGTTCTGAACTTAAGCATTAACCCGAGACATACCCTAATTCGCCCAGGAATCTACTACCCAGCCACCTCAGCCTGCTGCCCTGTAACCTGGGACAGTGGCACAGAATGTGCTAAACTGTCTCCAACTCCTCAGAGTCCTTACACAACCTTCATATATCCGACAACCCGAATCCCATCCTCACCGCCTATCATACAGTTGCCCGTGATCATTCCTATCGTGGTCCTACCGCAGACCCCACTCCTGCCCAGCAGCGACCCCGAATCGGACTTTCTAAGCACCGGCCACAGCGTCCGTAATACCCGGCAGTCCGTTCGGTTCCGCAGGCCCGATTGGTCGCTCCCAGAATCTACTCCCTGTTTCTTCCATAAAACAAGCCTATTGGAGGCCTAACCCCCTACATACAGTTAGGATCCTCCATCTCTGAGCCCTGTCTCACCAACTCATCAGCAACCGTATTGCCGCCTATGTTGCAGTGACCCGCCACCCAGCACAATCTTAGCAAATAATCCCCTAAGACTCCAGAGCCTTCCTAGAATCATCAACTAGCTTGGAGCTCACATAACAGCCCCTTACGGCCATAAGAGCCGCCTGGCTGTCCACATATATAGTGACCTCCGAGCCCCTATCAATGTTGTCCCTCATCAGTTCCACGGCCCTCAAGGCCCCCGGAACCTCCCCCTGAAAATCACTTTAGTCGTCAGGAAGCCTATATGACCTTCTAATGTTCAGATCCTCAATGTAGACCCCCGCACCAGTGCCCCTCATGGGGAAGTTAAAAAATTACCCCTTAAAATGAGTGTTAGAGGGTTAATATATTCTAAGTAAAAAATCGCCGTACAATTCTACTGAAGACATCTGAAATAGAATTTTTGCTCAAAAGTTCATTAAGTATATTTTTTTGACTTGTAATGCGCTGACGAATAGTAATAACCAGGATAACCTGAAAAATGCTCTAAAAACACGATATATGCGCATTAAATATGCAGTAAAAACTTGAAAATGTTCCCTGAAAATTGTTAAAAATATTCCGCAAAACATTCAAAAATTGCTAATTTGAAAACAAAATTTTCAACAATTTAATAACAGTTCGATTTAATAAAAACAATCCTAAAATTATAATCAGTAAAGTCCACACACCATAGCATTTGCAGTCGAATTTTCGAGACTTTAGACTATTTTAAACGATTGGCAGTCATGGGCTCACAAAAACAAGTTATGTTAGGAGGTTAAAATTCATATGGGAGTTATTTGTACCCAATATTATCTAGGTATTAACATCCATATAAGATTTTTTTGTCGTAATGGTATTTGGGGACGGTCGCAAAACGTTTTATTAATGTCATCATTTAAAAGGAAGCTAAAACTATTTATAGCTGTGAGCTTTGGGCAAATGTAAACTGATTCGAAAAGAATTTAATTTGCAGTAAAATATTTTTGGGGCGAATTTAATCCTCCTTCTCCTCATTACCTTTTTTTTCCTAATACCAACACAATGAACTGCATTTGTAGAGGGCATCCCCTGAACGTTGGTTCAAAGAAAAAAAAAAAATACCAACCTGTATTGGAATGAAGTTTTTATGGGGCATATGTAAAATTTTAGACTCAGCATTTACATATTTATCAAATCTCGGTATATTAAAAGATTGGCCTAGATTTTTGTGTACTATACACATTTCCAAAAACGTACATATATATGTAATTGGTTTTTCCTTGGTTTTTTGCTTATATATAAAATAAAAGTTTAAAATAACATTTATCTTTAATGACAAAGTAAAAATTATACGTAGATGGCGAAATTGAAGCAACACGTTGGGTATACAGATAGATATTTAAACCAGAAAAGCCAAAATTTCGCAAAAAAAAAATTTTATTTGCTGCGAAAGCTCTTCTAAGCATCTAGAAAAATTTAACATGTATCAAAATATGCCTTAAAAAATGCTCCTAAAACTTAAAAAATGCTACAAAAAGCTCTTTTTAATAAATTATGCAAAAATTGCTGCAAACGGTAAAATATTTAAAAATATGCACTAACAAATCGATGCCAAAATTCATAAAAAGCTCTAATACGGATATAAATCTATTGTTTCTGCCTTCATCGTTCGCGCAAGGAAACAGCATTATGTCCCCATCTTTTTCATTGTGGGTATCTTATTAACAAAAAATCGAATATAGTGTATTGGAAAACACTTCGTTTTTAGTAGCGAGTATAAAAAATAAAGACATTAAGCTAAAATTCCAAAATTTTAAACATTTTGAAATTCACACTCTTATACAAAAACAAACAGTTAACAAATATTTGTTCCAGACCCATATAAGATCGTCTTCGTCCACAAGGGAGATATAGACGTAAGACCAATAAGTCCATCCTCCTTTCTACTGAAAACACTGGAGAGGATTTTGGAAATTCATATTAGATCATTGTTAGGCGGTAAAACTTAGGGCCACTGGAGCATGGATTATCGGAAATGTTAAAATACTGTTTGAGATAAATTGGCGCATGAATGTTGATTATGTCACACCTGAGCCAATGTTGTATCCGGGCTTCACCATAAGCATTTTGGATAATATGGTTCACTATGATGACCAACACATTCCCGCGAGTGTGATTCAGATATTCACTGAAGGATCGAAGACACTAAGCGGTGTCGCCTCTGGCATATTCTCCGAGCAGCTTAACTGGAGTATTTCTATTAAACTGCCGGATTACTGCAGTGTTATTCCGGCAGAAATAATGGCCACATACACAGCCGCGAGACACATTCGGTATGGTGAAATATCTGGCAGCGATATTCACATTATTACCGATAGCAAGGCGGCCATCAGATCCCTGGAGAATGTGGTCATCATATCGAAATTTGTCCAAGAATGCCGGATGTCTCTGGAGGAGATAGCAAGACATTCTGTGGTTACCTTTAAGTGGGTCTCCGGACACAGAGATATACATGGAAACTGTACCAAAATATTAAATTAAATTTTAAAAATTTAGAAAAAATTTTTAAATAAATTTTTAAAATTTTTATCTTTGAATTCAACATGCGATATAGGTGTTTCACTCCCAAACATTAAGCAACTTATTGCACAAAAGTTTCATATTGCTGCCGGTCAGAGATGGCTTGATGAAACCACCAGGAAAATTTGGCCCATCATAGATGCAAAAAGGAATAGGAGGGCATAACAGCTGTCCAGATATCACCTAAGGAACCTTATTGAGGTTATATCTGTCCACTGACCGATTGGTAGGCACGCCCAAAGGCTAGGGCATCCTTACATTGACTTATGTAGAAGTTGCGGCAACGAGGAGGAGGAAGAATCAACGGATCATCTTCTTTGTTATTGCCCGGCATTCGGAGATCTAAGACTAAGACTGTTTGGTCGAACAACCCTTGGAGAAAAACTTGTCTCTCTAGTATTATTTTAAACAGGTTCCACTCCTTTATTGAATTGACTGGGTGGCTGAGTGAGATAGCGGCTGCCAATTGAACCTACTTAGATCCATATTTTAATATACCGAACGACTCAGAATCATTTTCTGAGCTAAAAATAAGGTCACCCCAATTTTGCTATTGAAGTTTATTCATTTCCTTTTTTTATAAATATCCAGACATACAGACAGACACTTTATATTGGTCAATTTTATCATGAAATCTTTTATTGTTAAATTCAACTACTCTATACAAAAGTATTTTTTGCTTTTTTCTTAGAAGTTTTAGATTTGTAACACCTCAAAAAAATAAGAATAAAACTAAAAGAGTTTTGTCTGCAATTCTTTGATTTGGTATGTTGACACTTTTTTTCTCAATTGAAACAGTTTATTCCCCAACAACTCCCCAAGGGTCTTAAGAATGAATAAACCGAAGAAAAAAAGTACTGAATCAATTTCATTCACAAAAATCGGTTTAACGACAAACTCTTCGCTATGGCTCTTAATACAACTGAATGAATCTCCAAAATTGAATGACAAACGGAAATTCGTTTCTTCTGGTTGTTTTGTTATTGAGGATTTTTGGCTTGGAGTTTTTTTTTTCTTTTCTTTAATTTCATCTTGACTTTTTGGTGATTGTCATTGTTATTATTGTTTTTTTTTTCTTTTGTATTTTATTTGTTAGTAACGTTATCGTTTCCATGCCTAAGCTCCAGCAATCAAATACAAGCTGTTGCTGTTTGCTGCCTGTCCAACAGGCTGACTGACTGACCGACTGCATCAGTATCGCTGAGCGATGACTGGTGGTGGCTACAATTGCTGCACGTATTAAGATTATTTTTCTTGTTGCGTGTCATCCATATTGTTTTGCTTTTCCTTGCAGACTTTTGATGTTTATTCCTTTTTGGCCAATGTCATACAGAAAGGCCAAACCGAAGACAAGAAGGAAATTTATAAATCGGCAATCTTAGTAGAATGTCATCAAATCCCTGTTTATATTTTCTTTGTTGATTGAGAGGATTTCTTTAAGACTTAATTCTTTGTTTTCTTACATGGCCTTTCACTGTTTTCTATGGATTATTTGAAATGATTTTGTTGTAAAATTGAATGCCAGCTGAAAAGGAAAAATCAATTGAGTTTCCTCAGTGTGGTCTGTGTTAGAAGATAAACAAATTTGTTGTTGTATTATTGTAGTAGGAAACCTAAATTATTGAAGGGCAATATTTTTATGTACTTATTTTCCAACACTCTTAAACACTGCTTTAAAGTTATTAAACACTTTAAAGCAAACAAGTATTTATTTTCATACAATATCATTTTTAATTGAAAAGCAAAAGACTTCTTGAATTTAACGAGAGTTACATTGGTCGCAACCGAAATTATGGCCTCATTGATGACTGAAATGGGTCCCATTTAGTATTGAATATCACACCAGAATTCAGAGACTCTTCTCTTTCCTTTTTTCAAGTCATTCTGTTAATTTAGTGAAAGTGGGAATTTGGTATTGTTACAGATCTTATGATTAACAAAGATGTTATTTTTTCTAGTTTTGTAGATAAAGTATGTTATTGCACTATTTGCTTATCCATACTAAATCGGGGTTTTCAGTTTCACTTACCCATCTTTTAATGCTTATATTGCTTATGTAGATAGATAAGGTTAATAATGAGGGAGAAGAACACATATGTCTATTGCTAATGTATTCGTAAAGGCCTAACCAGAATTAGCAAAAACGAGCTTAAGCTATTGTCAAAAATTAATGAAAAGCTTTTTAAATGCATTTAAAAAACAAAAAGAAAATAAAAAAGCAGCTGATTCCGTACGTATTGTGCGATCACTTTGCTTAAGGAATTTGCAATTTCATAAAACTTAACAAAAAGTGTCCTTAAGGTCAATATGGTTGGACACATAATATAAGTTCCTCTAATTCCCACCGAAGCATAGAGCGACGAGTGATTCGTTAGCATTGATGATTTCAGAAAGGTGGGTTGCTGGCCTTCCTCTCCTATATTGCTGATAGGGCTGCTTTCTGTCTGATCAATCCAACGTTGCAGTCATGCTTCAGCAAACATTTATAAATCATTTACCTATTTGCCTAAGACGTCATGACTATTCGCCTTCAGACTCTAGCTAGCTTTCAGCGGAAGCCAAAAAAGCCATTGACCGGGAACTACTTGGCCTATGAGCTGCTTGGATAGTCAGCACAGAAATCATTTCTCGTCACTCCGAAGTGAATGACAATCAGAAACTTTTCGCACTACGTGCACCTCTGAAAAAGTCCCAGAAACACATTAGATTTACATGTATTCGTACAGTTGCTTAAACCAGGGTATGTACATTCTGCTGCTTAAGCAAGTCCGGTAGCTCGTCAGTGGCCAAACAAATCGTCGTTTTAAAGCATCATTGGGGTGACCAATAAAGGGGTAGATGGAACTATTTTAAATTTAGGATCCTCTATTTATTGTACTAAAGTCTGGGATATGTGTGAGTATTGGGTTTTCTAAAATTTTATCGTATTATATAACAAGTTATTTTGTGCCTATTAGTCTTTAATTTGTGGTTATGACTTGTATGAGCTTAATTTAGTTTCGCTAGCAATTTTTTTTCTAATTGTTTTTATCCAAAAAGTCTCAATCACTTGCTTGGTTTGTTTAAAATTCTCGAATTCTTTTTCATTTAATTTTTAATTGAAATAAATAAAATTCACTTAGAAAAACAAACCATTCAAACCGAATAAATGCCATTCTATCGACCCATTTGCGCGAAATTATCGTTTATGCCAATTTTTTTGAAATTGAGTTTTTGATGCAATCTTGTTCTACATTCAAAGAGACGTCGCCTGAAAAAATATTGTAGGCGAATTCCACTTCGTTGCTCCATAATTGAATGTATATTTTCATATTTATATTGCAAGTGATAGCAGAGAAAAGTATAAAATTGGCTCTCCTGTAAAATTTGGTTTTTGTAACATACGATAATTTCGCGCAAAGGGGTCGATATAAGTGGAAAATAAGATAAAAACAGGAATTAAAAAACAAACGTAATAAAACTACAACTTGGCTCAAAAAGCACATTGAAAAAATTTCTAAAATAAATGTCCATAATATGTTTAATATTAAGCTATTGGCTGATTTTGTCTATATTATTGCAAATTTTCAAGTAATAATTTAGTTAACTTTGATCATATTATGGTCAAAATTAGCCATAATATGATTCCCGCAAAAATTTGCCTCATTTAAATGTAACCATAGTATGCTGCTTTCAGAACATGGTTATCTCGAACACTATTTTACTTATTGGTGTGAAGGGTATAACAAAATATCATAGAACATTTTTTCGTTCTAATTCATTAAGATTTTTTTTAGCAAGAGAGTCGTTATTAGAATTTCTATAGCTTTAAGGGTGATAGCCTGAGAGATTATTAACAGTTACGAAACGCACATTAGGACAATAACTTAACAAAATATTTTTAGTAAAATCTGCAAATATGATTTTCACCTTTGCGAAACAAAGTCTTTAATTCATTCAACTAAAGAATGTCACACTTCATGCTAAATTGAAAAAAAATAACTCTACTAAAAATTGCAAAAGTGAAAAAAAAATCCTAAAATGGAAATAACATGTCACCAAATCCTCAGTGTCATTTATTTTTCAGAAACAACAAATCGCCACCAAGGAATTAACAACGCAAAAAAGAGTAAATTGTCCGTATGTAGTTGTTGTTATTTCGTAGTTTTTGTTATCAAAAACTTAAAATCGGTACGAAAAAATTTTACCTACCGCGCTTTTTTAATACTCGTACCTTTAACGATTGCAAAAAAAATATATATGTACCTGTATATATAAGCGACACTATGAGCAACTTGCAATCGAATACGATTGATCTTTATTTTCTACCAAACACTCGACAATTCAACATCAAGAAGAAAAAAAATATTAAACAAGAGGCAACAGCAACAAAACAGTTGCAGCAACATTCACAGACAACAACAGTAGTTAAATGTTTTATGAGTAACACTACACGGACGGACGAAAAAAGGACAGACAGACAGTCAAACATACAAAAAAAGCTCTGTTTAAATGTATTCTGCTCGTACGACTGTAGTGTCAATGAATTTTTATACGCAGGAAGCATTTGTGTCCTCTTTGCCATAAAACAAATGCAACATTTATGTTTTTTTTTTTTGGTGAACTTTTTTTTTTTGCTTTGGACTGTTGTAACAAACCGACAACATCTATAACGTTGCAAAAAGTGACAATAAGTGTGAGGCAAGTTAAGGTGGCAAAAACGAAAAAAAAATTAAATGTTTAACAATCGCGACCGGATGTACCAAATCAGATTTTGTATTAACGTACTCTCTTGAATTGAACATTTTCGTTTTCTGATTATTTTTTTCATTGAATGTATGATTGTTTCACAGTTCAGTTTTTTGTCCATACTTTTATTCAACGGTTCCCAAATGCGGAGCCGTAACAGATTTTCAGAGGGTCTGCAAAGAAATTTTCAAAAAAATTTTCTTAAAAATTTCTTACTAAATAAGAGCTACCCAAATTTTTAGGTATACTGTGAGTTTTATTTACAGTTATATTTTTGAACAACAAGATAATTTTTCCCGAAATAAGTCCAAAAAATTTTAGGTTATAATTTTTTATCGCAATACCAATTTTGATTTTAGTTGAACTGTTAATTTTTAATTTTCGATTTTCTTTAATTAAGCTTGAGTTCATCAAATTTAATTTTCATTAAACTATTTTCACTGAGGGAAGGAATTTTACAACTTGGAATTTTTATTAAAATTTATTGAAAAGTTTTCTTGGATGAGGTGGGTTTTGCGGGTTGATCTTTACATTTTTCAAGAATCACCACATTCTATCCTCAGAAGATCTTTGAGTTCTACCCACTGCACTAAGGTTTAGGGCCCACAAAAAAAAAAAAAAAATATAATCTTAGGGGTCCGCTACAAAAACCTGCAGAACAACTGTTTTAGGTGAATTTACTTTTTTGTGAACAAAATGAAAAAAATTCATTCAGAAATTATTAAGTAAAAAAATTGTTCGTTTTAGGGTTTGCAATACAGAAATAATCCAAGTTCTAGTAAGTTTTTACACCCAGAACCACCTTTGAGTAAACCGGTCGACTTTCTATTAAGACTACTAATCGTCCTTTTGAGTCAATCTAACGATGTCCAGCCGTCCGGCTGGCCTGAACAGCTGTCTTGTGCGCAAAGTACAGGCCGCAATTTTGAGAAAATTTAATGAAATTTGATACATAGGTTCCAATTAAAACAAGGAGTTAGCCTAGGGAAAATGGAGTGAATCGGTCCAAAATGTCACATAGCCCTCACACGCAGAGAAAAAACAGGTCTAAATAAAGCTATTTGTAAAGAAAATTTTAACCATATTATTGTCACCGACAACTATATTATGGAAAAATTGGTCCTTCATCAAGAAGCCACAGCCACATTATGGTTGCCAATAAACATATTAATTTAAAATAATTAGTGCTTGATTAAGTTTTAAAATATCTTTATTATCAAAGTAATTTTTGGAAAGATTTTGTCAGTCGTAGTGGGGAATGTAAGAGATAAACTCACAGTTTATTGTTGTTGTTATACCCTTCACCACAGGTGGAAAAGGGTATATATAGGTTTGTCATTCCGTTTGTAATTTCTATAATATTGATCTTACACCCTATAAAGTATATATATTCTGGGTCCTTATGAGGATAGAAGTTGATTTAACGATGTCCGTCTGTCGGTCCGTCTGTCCGTCTTACGTTTGATACGTGTTTTCCGGAGACTCCAGACATAATAGCGACTAGGTTGTTTTACATTTATGTCACACATAGTCTTCCATTTCTTGCTATTGAAATTCAGCAAGATCGGTCTACAAATGGCTTAGATATGGCCAAAAAACCAAGACTACCTCTAATTTTTTCCGAAAATCCCTTGTTGTTGTATTTGTATTACATTTTTCTGTATATCTGGAGAACGGCAAGAGCCAAAGTTTCCAAATAAAGTACACACATTAAGATTACAAATACACACCATCCCACGAAATGTGGGCGGGATTGGAGAAGTGGGCGTGGTACCTTCCATACAAAAAATATCAAAAATTGTATAAAAACCTGAATTTTTTGACTGCAATATGACCTATAGCTACGCCTTATACATCAAAAGATCAGATTTTTAGTAGAACATATTTTCTGAAATCTCGGGAAAATCGGTTCAGATACGAAAAAAATACCAATTTTCGGGAACCAAAGATCTTCTCGAGTCCAAGTTTTATAACCAAAATAACTGGCAAATTTCTTCTTTAACACGTCGGTATATAAATCTGTCAAATCGGTTAAGAAATATCTGAGTTATGACCAAAATACTGAATTCCATAAAATTACTCTTTTTTTATACCCTTCACCACAGGTGGAAAAGGGTATATATAAGTTTGTCATTCCGTTTGTAATTTTTACAATATTGATCTTAGACCCTTTAAATTATATATATTCTGGGTCCTTATGAGGAGAGATGTTGATTTAACGATATCCGTCCTTACGTCTGTCCGTCTTACGTTTGATAAGTGTTTTCCGTTTTCTTGCTATTGAAATTCTGCCAGATCGATCCAACAATGGCTGAGATATGACCAAAAAACCACGACTGCCTCTTATTTTTCCAAAAAATCCCTTGCGGTTGTTGTATTTTTATTACTTTTTTCTGTATGTCTGGAGAACGGCAAGAGCCAAAGCTTTTAAATTAGGTACAAACATTTAGGTTATAAATACACACCATCCTACAAAATGTGGGCGGGATTGGAGAAGTAAGCGTGGTACCTCTCATACAAAAAGTATTAAAAATTTTATAAAAACCTGAATTTTTTTACTGTAATATGACCTATGGTTACGCCTTATATATCAGAAGATCGGAAATTTTTGATAGCAAATATTTTTTGAAAAACTCGGGAAAATCGGTTTAGATAAGAAAAAGTTATGACCAAAATATTATTTTTTTTTTTTTAAATACCCATTTTCAGGAACCATTGATCTTCCCGAGTCCAAGTTTTATACCCAAAATAACTGGCAAATTTCTTCTTTAACACGTCGGTATATAAATCTGTCAAATCGGTTAAGAAATAGCAGAGTTATGACCAAAATACTGAAATCCCACAAATTACTCTTTTTTATAATTAAGTTTGTTTTTTATACCCTTCACCGAAGGTCCTACACCCTATAAAGTATATATATTCTGGGTCCTTATGCAAAGCGAAGTTCAAATCCGGTTGTCGTCTCTTCTTCCAATCCTCTCACCACCCCTTCGTATTTGTTTACATATACTAGCATAATGCCCTATATGATTTTCGTTATCACCCTTCTTTATTATTTCATATATTTAACGAAATAATTTTAACAAATAGAAACTAAAAACGATTTAAAAAAAATATTTACCAGTTTTCGCTTTTTAAATTTTATTTATAATGAAGTTTTAAGTATTGTAAATATGTATGTATATGTAAAATTATTTAGTTGCTCTCTATTCTACTCGCACAATGGTGAAGGGTATATAAGATTCGGCACAGCGAATTAGCACTCTTACTTGTTTATAATTAAGTTTGTTTTTTATACCCTTGACCGAAGGTAAAAGGGTATATAACTTTGTCATTCCGTTTGTAATTTCGAAACTATTTATCCTACACCCTATAAAGTATATATGTTATGGGTCCTTATGAAAAGCGAAGTTCAAATCCGGTTGTCGTGTGAGTTGCAGGCGCGGATTCAGGGGGGGGGAAATAAGGAAATGTTCCCCCCGTAAATTATAAAAATATGTTTTGTTAATTTCGATAATACAAGAATTCCCAATAATAATATTTTTTTAATGTAAAAAATTTTTGGAAATCCCATCAAGGTTTTTTTTGTTTTTTTTTTAATGAAATCTCTAACGATTTTCAATAAGTATCCATATCTTAATCCTAATAGCTATTTACTAGACATTTCCAATGAAACATCTAGTTAAATGTATTCAAATACTTATTATTCTACATTCAATCCCAGACTAAACGTTTGACTTGATAACACGTGCGGTTGAATTATTAAAAAGCTTAGACCCGTTTTCACAACTTACCGATAGCTAAAAGTGACTTTAACTGGCCTTATAAAAAGTGTTCTATTATTTAAACTTCACTTTAACCTAAAGTGAGCGATAAAGTATATTAATGTTCATCCTACCTGGTAGGGCAAAGAAAAGTTGTAATAATGGCACACTTTTTATACGGCCGATAAAAGCTTACCCTTTGCTATCGGTAAGTTGTGAAAACGGGCCTTAGTATTTGCAATATTTATGATTATATTTATGTGTTATATCAATCAAAATTCTATTCGATAATTTTCGACGAAGGCACGGATTTGTCGGGGAAAAGCCAGATTTCCTTATCTTTAAGATATTGCAACATACAACAAAAAGTTTTAAGGGAATAATTTATTGGCTTTGTTGTAAACGCATCTGAAGAGGCTTCAAAAGATATTGATGACGTTGATGTGTCAATTGATGCGAAGGCACTATCATCAATAGTTCTTAAAGCTTTGACAAATTTTGGTCTTGACCTTAAAAATTGTGTAGGAGATGGAACATATGGGTATCCTCTGATGCCAGCAGAAAATGGAACTGTTTAAAAACTCTGGAAACCGCGACAAATGCGAAACAAACGCCTTGCTATTCCCATAAATCAAGCAACTCAATTTCTAAAAGCAATAAAGTGCCATTAATACAAAAAGTTATATCATTTGTTAAAGAAACGACAAAAATTTTTTAAATATAATCATCCTAAGCGAAAAACAGTTTTAGCAAAGTATTTGGGAGCCAAATTCTCTTCATTATGCGTTTTTGCAACAAGTGTACATCATATAGTAGAAGCTTTGGAAAAAATATCTGAGTGGAAAGGTGGTATCTCTACCTTTATATTATGGAACTCACTTAGCACTTTTAAATTTATTTACGGAATATTCATATTAAGTGCGATACCTATTGTAACACAGCCACTTAGTATCATTTTACAAAAGCAAGATATAGACCTTCAAAAAGGATCAAGCCTTATCAAAATTTTAATCATGTGCCTTGAAGAAAAAATAAATTAAGCCGAAGAACAATTTAAAGCGATTTTTGAAAAAGTTAAAGTTATTTGCGTTCAAATCGAGGTTCCTATCGAAAAGACAAGATTTGAACGAAATAATCACATCCAAAATGTTGAAGATCGGTAGTGTTGTAAGTTACATTCCTCTTATTGAATTTGTTTTAGAAGATATCATAACAGCTTTCCCAATAGATATCCCAAATGTATTGAACATTCCTAAACTTCTACCTCAAAGTGTAATCAACTCGTATACAGATACAAAACTGTTAAAACCACAACTAGCTGATGAGCTGATTATATTTGATAAAAGAGATAAACACCTACTAAGATCTAAACTTGAGCCTGATCTATCAGATAACGTTGTAGATGCTTTAATAAACTGTGATTGACTATATCTACCCAAATCTAAGAAAAATATTTAAAATTTTCGTTTCAAAGCTCGTTAGTAAAGCTACAAGCGGGAGGTCATTTCCTACCCTTCGTCGAATAAAAGCATGGCTCAGATCAACAATGACAGAAGATAGACTGTACTGTCTAAATTTGCCTCACAAGGAAATCATAAATTGCTTATTTAAAAAGATTAATGTATATTGAATTGATCTTATATTTTATATAACCTTTTTGTTGAGTTTTTTAATTAGGGCGATGGACAATTTAGTATTGATAATGAAAATAATTTTTTTAGGCCATTTTGGCCAAAAAAGTGTCCGCACCAAATGAAATTTCTAAGGCACCTCAAAAAAATTTATTTTTTTTTAATTTCCATACACATTATATATGGTACATTTATTGTTTAATATGCTATATAATTTAGCCCTGATATTCATAAATGATTATAAAATTTAATAAACGTTTATTAAGGTAAATTTTCATAGAAACTTGGTTTTCAAGCCTTTATTAAATTTAAAATATTTTTATGAATACAGACATAAATACATAAAATAAGCAATGTATAACAAAAATGTTAAGCTATTTTTTTGGGTTTAGTGAAATAAATATTAAGTTTAAAGTGTGAGTTGATTTACATAATGGAAAAATATCTTGTGCAACTTTAATAGCTCGTCCCACGCATATATTACTACGCTGCTGAAAATTATCACTGTTTCATATATTCGCCAAACAACTCATCTATCACAACATCTATCATTTGCCATTAAAATTTAGTTTATTAAAAAAACCGCGAAATAGAGTCGCGATTTTTTTGTGCTCTTCCGTACAAGTGGTAAGATCTTGTTATATTCATGAAATTATTAGAAAATACTTATAATTTTGTAATTAAATGTTAATTTTGTATAGTAAAAAAAATTGAAATTCAAAACTTTATCGCGTTTGGTGCGAAAACTTTCTTCACGCTCGCGAAAAAGTAATACATCATTTCTTAATATTTTTTCACGGTCTATACGGATATGTGATGAAGAATTTGATATTCGCAAAAATCGCAAAAAGTACTTACCCTAATACACATATTGTTTTTAATAAACTTTGAAAAACAAATTTTTATCATACAAAATCCCCCCCCCCCCTTAAGCCTCAAGCTGGATCCGCGCCTGGTGAGTTGTGAACATTAAACGGTCCATATTTAATTTTAATGATATTTAAACAATGTTCCTTCATGGTTCATGGGGTGTTATAAGTTAGAAATTGTGAGTTCCCTGGTTCGAATCTTGGTTTTTTAAAATAAATTTTTTTAATATTTTTATGTTCTAAAAACGATTTAAAAAAAAAATATTTACCAGTTTTCGCTTTTTAAATTTCATTTATAATGTAGTTTTAAGTATTGTAAATATGTATGTATACGTAAAAATTATTTAGTTGCTCTGTATTCTACTCGCACAATGGTGAAGGGGATATAAGATTCGGCACTCTTACTTGTTTTTGTTTAAACTTTGATATTGTTACAAGTAGAACTGTGGCTTATAATTCTTATACTCTTAACAGTTTTATTTGGTTTAATATCTTTAGTTTTCCTAAAATCTTTTTGGATTAAGTTTCCTGACGATCTGGCCTAAGCGACCAGTGAAATGCGCATGGGAAAAGCTTATTCCTTCAACAATAAATTTCAGTGTTTTTATAAAGAATTAAGGACGACTGACAAAGTCTTTTAAATTTAAAATATCTCTTGTATCTTGTATCCATCTAGCGGTTTTCGGTTGACTGCGCCATAAACTTACAAACTTTCATAATTATGAAGAAAAAGACCTTGTATCCCATTTGGGTAAAACACTTCCCTTAGACCCCTCTTGTTGTGGAATTTTTGGCTCTTTATCATCATATTCCGAAATCAGTTGGACCAAGTTAAAAAACCTTAAATGCCTTAATATGAGAAGAAGGCATGGCGGAAGCACACTATTATCAAAATTTTCCTTAATGGTTAACAACTCTGTGCAAAATTTGCTTTACATCGGGCACGTTTCCTATTTTTGTCAAATAACACACCACATGTTTAACTAGTGCGGCGTCCTGTGCGTCCGTTACTGTTTGATTAGACTATTTAAATACAAATTAACTTATAAGTAAATCAAACTGTAGAAACCCACCCAATTTACATATTACTTTTATACATTTCCCATTTGTAATGTTAAATTACATTGTAGCAATTGTTAGACAATTTAATTAAATTAAATTGCGACCTCAAGCTCATCTACATATGAACGTTTAATGAGTATGAAAAGAAAACAAAAATTAAAAAGTTAAATAAACAAATAAATACTGCGTGTAAATTAAATAAAATGCAAAATTTTAAACAAAAGCAAAAACATATGTAAATATTTTTAGCATGAACAAGTTCGAGCAAGTGTTGGGTCCCTTCCGTCTGTCTGGCCGTTAATACAAAAATGTTTTATTTATGAGTTGAAACGAAGGACAAAAAAATAAAACAAATATTTTAAATTTGTGCCTAATGACGATGGGTGAGATGGCAGAAAAGCAAATTGCAAATAATTTAATCTACGATTCTTGATATTTCTTTTTGTAATTATTTATTTATTTATTTGTTGCATTTATTGTTGATGGTATTTCAATTATACTCGTAAATTAAGACAACATTATTATTCAAAAATAAATACGCAAACACACACGCACACATTCTAAGCAATAATATGCAACACTTTACTAAATGACATTTTAATTAAAAATTATTAACAATTAAAATTAATTTATTTCAAAAGTATGTAGACGCAATAGATAATGTGGGTGAACTATTTAACTCTAAATACTCGTAATAATACGAGTGCAAGGCATCAAATGGAATGTTTTATAAGTTGTATAATTAGAATGCAATTGAAGATTTAATTTATGGTAAGCATTAGTTGGCATTTCGAACATTGACATGGTTAATAATGAGTTTAATGATTTATTGAAATTTTGCAGACAATAGATACTAAAACTGCGTAAGACGTCTTAAATAGTAGAAGTAGTATTAAATATTAAATTAAATTGGGAGATAGCTCGCCTTTGGATTCGCTTTGGGCTCTGGTTATTTCTCTGCATTAAACCTGTTCCCAGTATAAAAAGGAAACCGATACAAATACTGAAAAAAAATATCGCAGATATCGATTTAAGGCATACTGAATTTGAATTCAAGTTGAAATTAACTAAACTCAATTAGAGGAATTTGTTTTATTATACAAAATTACAGTGCAAGCGATTATTAATATTTAAAATTGAATAAGATTTAAAAAACAAAGAATTAAATTTGATTTCATGATAAAACTGAAATGCGTTCGCGTATACAGTGCACTCGCGATAATATGAATGCCCTACTATATGAACACCCCAAAATATGAACACTTATTTTCTTCCATTGCCTACTCTAAAATATGAACTTGTGCAAAAGCTTTAAAATATGAACAACATATAGTTGTATTTTTAATGGTTTTTATTTACCTACACAGTGTTAAATCAAAATCAATTTGTATTCAACGACATAATAACCTAGGGATTTCCCCAGCTATCGCCTTAAAGTTGTCTTCAGTTGCTAATCAAAATGTTTGACATATACTTTTAGTTAGTTCTCACGTTAACATGGAATTCTATATACATTTTTAAATACAATTTTAACGTGAAAATTTTTTAAAGATGAATTAAAAAAAGGATAAGTTTTGAACTTTAAAAAGCAAAATCTGAAATTTTAGAACATTTAGGAAAAGGTTTTACCAATTTAGCGAATAAATTTGTTTTTTTTTAATGTTCTAACAATACGTTTATTTGACTTTGAAAAAGAAAAATGTGCGGTCTTCCGAATACCCAAAAAATGGAAAATGCATGCACCGATGGTTTTTGAAAATAAGATACAAAAAGATCACTGTTAGCCGGCACGGAAAATATCTGGAGATTTTTAAGAGAGCGGGCCGTTTTTAAGCTGATTGAGCGAAAGAAAATCACAGACTTTTTCGCATAACTTTAAGTTTGTTTTTCTTTTTTAAAAATCAATAGTTTTTTAAATGCAATGAACAATAAATAAAACAACTTTAACATTAGAAACTTTTATTTATATGGAAAACACGTTTTTGAGGGGAAATTAGATGCCATTCGCAAATATGAACAATCTTGCAAAAGTGAACTGGCTTTGTTTTAATTAGTTCATATTATCCCGAGTGCACTGTACTTAAATTTGTAAAATTTTCATTTTACTCACCTACTGCATTTTACTGGAAAAGTAAACGAACGCACATAATACTAACAAAAAATTAATTTTTTTTACAAAAATAAAAGCGTAAGAAATTAGTTTTAATATTTAAAAGTGACATTAATAAGATTTTTGCTAAGAAAACAAAGTAAAGGGTGTTTTAATTTTAAGGGCCGATGTTGAATGTGAACCACACCTAAACGTCAAGTTGTTTGTTGCATTTAATTTGACATTTCCTTATTTCAGAATAACTCAATTTGAACCATGGAAAGATACACAATCGAGCAACGCGTTTAAGTTATTCAGGGTTATTATTAAAATGGGGGTTTGAATCAAAATGTATATCGTGCACTTTGTAGTTTTTTTCGGTCAATTCAATTGTCCAAATGTGCATACAATCGGAAAAATCGTGTTGTTGGATATTTGAAAACACCTGTGCATGCTCGTATACAGCGTTGCCAGAATTAATATTTAATCTTATTTTTCAAGATTTTTTGAACAAAATAAGATTTTAAGATCTTTTTTCTCAAATTAAGATTTTTTATTTTTAGATATAAAGATTTTTAACTTTAAGTTTGTACAACATACATCATTTTCTTTTACAGTTTTTTAAACAGTAAATTTTTAAAACTATGAGCTTTTTTATCAGCTTGTTGTCTATTGGTTTTGCACACTTTTGTACTAACATGCATCATAGATTCGCGGTTGCTCATTTTGGGAATATTGATAAAATAATTATTTGTGAAAAGAAAAAATTTATGGTATATATTTAAAGATTAATTTATTAAAGAACAAAAAAGTTCATGTATTTAGTTACTAGGGTATTCATTCGGTTAACCGTCAACCGGTTAACCGATTTATTACTACCCGATTAACTGATCGGTTAATTCCAAATTGGCTTTTTTCGATTAACGAGTAAACCGGTTAATTTTAGTCGATTAACCGATTAACCGAAGTAAACAAATTTTCAATATTTTGTAGTATTATAACATATTTCTTTTTGTGTTTTTAATAATTTCTTTCGTCGCATATACAAAATGTGTTTGTTTAGAAAATTTGTTTTCATACAAACAAAGAAGGTGTTCAGTGATCTTCATTTTAACCCATTTTTCAATGTTTTTTATCTTTATCATCGATCAACAGGAATGTGGCGAAAAATGGGTTAAATATATGATTGCCAACACCTTTTTTTGTTTCACGTACTTTTTATATGTTTGTGTTAAGTTATTTAAATAAGAAACAATTGTTTCTTATCATATCTTCTCATATCAGTCTTTTAACAAAATTAACCGAAACAATTAGAAGTGTTAAACATTTTTAAAAACTCTAATGGCATAATGGAGTATTTTATATGTTTAGAGAAATCCTGGAAAAGTACTGAGAAATTAGATATTCATCTACGATAAGTGAAAGAATTTTTTTCCAAGTCAACTTTTGTCAAAACTTAAGAAAAGAATCGCTTTAATCCTAAACATTTAAACCAAATTGCTTTTTTAAAAGATTTTTTTATAAGATGTCCTTTAACTATTGAAACTATTAATAACTAATAAAATTATCTCAGTTTATTTTTGAATAAATATGTAAATATTTTGTCGATTCACAAGGTAGTCATAAAGTCTTATGTTTTAAAATAATTACAGGAAATATATATGTTCGGCTTATTATGCAAACCGGCTAAATCCTTTTTTATGTAAATTGAGATTTTGATGCCGTGTGGTAGAGAAAGATACGCCTCGTCGACCAGCATGTAGATTCTCTTCTATTTAGGTCATGAAGTGTGTAAAACTGACTGTAATTTTAATTTTCTATCAAGCTTCAAATAGGAAAAATAAAAAGTTTTTTGTGCTGAAAGTGAGTTAGCAGGTTTGCATATTAAGACAACGATATGACTGTTGTAAGCTACCGCTTATAATTTAGATTTCTACTATACAGTTATGGCGAAACAATGAACACAGCATTACAATTTTTATTTTGAAACACAACAATATTTATTTTAAACAATTTTAAATATTATTTAGGATATTATGACGATGTGACTTGATACCACACCTTGTGCATTAATTGAAAAATGCATATTACATATTTATGAATTGTTTTTTTTTTGCTTGCTCGTTTTAGTTCAAGAATTGTTATGTATGGTATGTTATTCTTTTTCTTTTACTTATAAACTCCAAAAAAATAAGCAATTAATGCATTTTTATATATTGAAATTTCTTAATTTATAAAAAACTTTATTAATCGGTTAACCGATCAAAAACAAAATTAACCGATTATTAACCGATTAAACCAAAACCTCGGTTAATTATTCGAGCGATTAACCGATTAAAGCAAAAGGTCGATTAAATGAATACCCTATTAGTTACTATGTCTTAGTACCAAAAGGTAAAACTAATGGAACTAAACCCTAAGATTACCGTCTTGGTCGGGCCAGACCAAATTTGTGTTTTCCTTGCAATATTTTTCGAATATAACAAACAAACAGGGTGCTGAATCGAATGAAACTAATTTGGATTCGATTGAAGCAAACTAGTGAGATGAAATTTTATTTTTATATAAAAGTCTATAAAATTACCCTTTTGACCAGACCGAATTCTTGTTTTCTTGCAATATTTTTCAAATAGGAGAAAATATCAAAAAAATAGAAACGTGAATTCTATAAATGATATGTTCTGAATTGAATGAATCAAGTTTAAATCAAATGTGTGGTAGATGCGAAAAAGCAATGTGCAAAATTAAGGACTACATATTCGATGACATGCAGGTAAAATAAAATAATATAAATATTTAATAAATTCGTATAATCCAGCAAATAACATACGTTCAATAAAAAAAATATATTTATTAACTTTTTATTTAATTGGGTTTTTTAGCTGTTCTAAAAATTAACTAAAGCACAATTTTAAACCTACAATTAACCGCAATTACGTAATTTAATTTAGATATGTAGTTTCAATAATAAAAAGTATTGTCTTTTAAAAAATTAATAATTTTTACTTTTTTGCCTTTGTTATAAAAAATTTCAAGATTTTTCACTTCAAAATAAGATTTTTTTTTCGCCAAAAGAAGATTTTCCTTCCAAATCTTCTGGCAACGCTGCTCGTATAGGTCATACTGCTGAAAATATTGCTGCTGTTCGCGATAGCGTCGTGCCCAACAATTGTACCTCTCACGCTCGCCGATGATGAACATTATGCATAAAGACTTGCATTTACACGCTTTCACCTCAGTGGATTCGTCAATGAGCAGAATTTCCGCATTTGGGCGAATGATAATCCAGGAGTGATTGTCGAAAAACCAATGCACCCACAAAAAAATACTGTTTGGTGCGGTTTATGGGCTGGCGGCATCATCGGGCCGTATTTTTTCCAAAATGAGGCCGGTCAGGCAGTTACTGTGAATGGTGTTCGCTATCGTGAGATGATAACAAACTTTTTATGGTCCGAATTGGTAGATATGGATGGGGACGATATGTGGTTTAAACAGGGCGGTGCCAGTTGCCACACAGGTAACGAAACAATGGCTTTTTTGCGCAATAAATTCAATGGCCGTGTTATCTCACGTGGTGGCGATGTCAATTGGCCGCCAAGATCATGTGATTTGACCCCGTTGGACTTCTTTCTTTGGATTTATTTGAAAGAAAATGTGTACGTCGATAAGCCAGCAACAATTCAAGAGCTAAAGGATGAGATGATTCGGCATATTAGCGGCATAGAACCTCAATTATGCCTCAGCGTCATCGAAAATTTGGATAATTGAATGGAGGTGCTCCGCCGAGGTCACGGCGGCCATTTGGCCGATATTTTTCCATACATAATTGATAATAATAAAAAGAAATGACAATAATTTCCTAAATAATTTGTGTTTATCAACATCGGCCAAACTTAACCACCCTTTATTAGCAACTTTTCTGAAGATAGACGATTTCGCAAGTCCGTTTGAACCAGACCTGCAGTGGAAAATAGTCTCTCAGATGCGACACATTTGAGAACTTAAGGATTTCTGCTCTAATCAAGTTTGGGTGTAACATGTCATCGCGGCCGTAAACAAGCAGATCTGCGTCTCTATAAATATTAGAAGATCTAAGGGATCTTTCGAGTTCTTTTCTAGCACAATCATCCTGCTTGGATTCTCTTAAAATTTTTAAACAAACGGTCCAAAGGCCAGTTCTTTTAGACCAATGAGAACTTGTACCACACGTAGGGTGACCTTGGGTTCACCACTTTCGGAACACAGAGACTGTTAAGTAGCTTTATAAGAAGTTTTTACGATTGAAGTCGATTGTATTTTAAATGTTCAAGCATTGTACTGAGGGTCAGGAATTTTTTTTATTTATTTTTTTTTTATTTTATGCGTTTTTGCCTCCACGCTTTGCATTACTTTTATACTTTACTTCCGATCAACGTTTCAAGTAACCATAAAATTTTATTTGTCAAAATCGTACGCTGCTTAGGATGCTTACAAAAGTAGAAAGTAAACCTACTTTTCGGCGTGAAACGCCCCGTGTGGACTTCCTGCTTCAGTCAGCAGCTAATATTTTATTCCACCCTTTGTTAACAGACTCTAAATTATAAGACATCAGCAGCATGCCTGATATGGTTTTCGTTATCAATCTACTTTGCAATTTTGATATATTTAAGTAAATAATTTAGGCAAATAAAATATGGGAATTTTTGATTCTTATTTTACTTTTTAAACATGAAAATAATGTTAATAATACACAAAATGTGAAATCGAATTGATGTCACTGAAGTCATAGCATAAATGTCGCATAAAATATGACAATATTTTATGATGATATTCGTCATTGGTCACATTGATGTCGCAAAAAATTCCAGATGTTATCGACTTTGGCGTGGTCAAAAACATCCCCACAGAAACGATTCATGTTGAAGCTTCCTTAGAATTATCATCCGACCACACACCTACAATTGTTACTATATCGAACCCAAATAGAATTGTATTTCCGTCAGGTTACTTAGCGACGCCAGCCACACAAATAAATTGGTTAAAATATAAAAAATTTCTCAGTGCCCATTGCACAGAAAATATTCCGCTTAGTACACCGGAGAATGTGGATCTCTCTCTTGTTAACTTTGACAGTTATCTTAAACTAGCTGTTCAACACTCCAGCGTTACCCCCAAAAAAATTAAAAATAATAAAATATGTTCTTCAGATGTCGAGCGGCTCTTGACTGAAAAAAGGAGAGTTCGAAGAGAGTGGCAACTTTACAGATCCCCGCAACTTAAGATTTTATTAAAAGAATGCGCAAAAAGGCTAAGAAAGTTGCTACAGAATCAGAAAACGGCTTCTCTAGAAAAATATCTTAAGGAACTTGATGCAACTCCACAATCTGACTACTCATTATGGCGTGCAGCTAGAAATCTAAAAAGGCCAGTTATATCTAAGCCACCATTAAGAAACTTGAATGGTAGCTGGGCAAGAAATGATAATGAAAAAGGAAACCTGTTTGTAAATCATTTGAAAAACGTATTTACACCAAAAATTTATCTCACAATATTGCGGTCGAGTTACCACCTGTTGATGCTAGAGCAGCTATTCCCCTCAGATTCGAGATAAGAGAAATCGAAAAGGCTATTTGTGACTTAAACACTAAGAAGGCACCTGGTATTGATAAAATCAGTAATAAAATGCTTTTGGAGCTACCTCGCATAGCAAAGAAAATTATTCTTTTTATTTTTAATGCTATTTTACGCCTTGAATACTTTCCTGAAAAATGGAAGGTTTCCTTAGTTACCATGATACCAAAGCCAGGTAAAGATCATACAAAAGTTGAGTCTTATAGGCCTATTAGCTTATTATCAAATATGTCAAAGTTGTTTGAGAAATTATTAGTTTCAAAATTAACACCGATTTTAAGTATAAATAGATGTATTCCAAACCTGATGGTTTGGAATACATAATAAACTGATGTTCGGATTTAGAAGAAAACACAGCACAATCGAACAGACTCATCGAATAGTAAATGTCATAAGAAAAGCATTTGAAGAAAAGAAATATTGCTCAGCACTCTTCATCGATGTTTCGCAAGCTTTTGATAAAGTCTGGCATGAAGGCTTATTACATAAATTGAAGCAAAATTTACCAGCAAACACACACAAGCTGCTAGAAAGCTACTTAGTCGGTCGTCAATTTATTATTAAAGAAGGAAATTTCTTAAGTTCACCTCAGCCCATTGCCGCTGGAGTCCCACAAGGCAGCATCCTGGGCCCCCTATTATACTTAATTTATACTTCGGACATGCCAACAAGCAACTATACACAAACTTCAACATTTGCAGACGATACAGCTTTTCTAAGCGTCCACGAAAATCGTTATGAAGCATCGCGTTACTTACAGCATCATATATTTCAACTAGAAATATGGTTAAGACAATGGAGGATAATGGTCAATGAGCAAAAATGTGTACATATAACATTCACTTTGCGCCGGGGGCACTATTACAATCAATAATCAAATAATTCCTCAACATTCGCATGTTAAATATCTCGGCATACATCTGGATCGGCGATTAACGTGGAAATGCCATATAGAGGCAAAATTAACTCAAATGAAACTAAAAGCCATTCAAATTCATTGGCTTATTGGAAGAAATTCTGTCCTTAGTCTCGATTGCAAGCTTCTACTTTACAACTCTATCTTAAAGCCTATCTGGTGCTACGGTATTCAACTATGGGGCACTGCCTCGGCCTCTAATATCGACAAAATTCAAAGGCGCCAAAATAAACTTCTTCGAATAATCACAGCCGCTCCCTGGTATGTTAAAAACTCAAACATTCATAAGGATCTCAATGTGCCATTAGTGAAATCTATGATTACAAAATATGCAATAAAATATTTAAAAAGGCTTGAACAACACCCAAATCCACTAGCTCGAAATATTTTAAATCATGGCGGCCACACTCGCTTAAGAAGAAGAGACACTGCAGCACTTACCCAATTAGATGAGCGATAAACACCTATAAAAGTGAACATAACCCGTGATGAAGAAAATTTTGTCTGGCACTGGCAGGAGATAAAATAACGTATTAGGTTAAGATTTGATTAATTATTGTTAGTTCATATTTAATATATGAAGATTCAATAAACAAATAATGACAAAAAAAAAAAAAAAAAAAAAATGTGCCACTTTTGTGGACAATGAATATTGTGAAGCACCATTTATAGAAAACGTTTTTCAAGTATAAAAAACCAGGTGGCAAATGAGAGCATTCGATGAACTTTTTCTTTTGGGTGGATTTTAGCTACACGGACATGGGGGTTGGGTCATAATGAACCACGTATAAAAAATATATCGTCGGCTTAATATGCAAAGCTGCTAACGCCCTTTCAACAAATTTTACAAGAGCGACAAAAAACTTTCTATTTTTCCTATTTGCTGCTGTTTTTATGTGCCACTTTTGTGGCACTTTTAAAAGTGTCATAATGTCCACAACTTAACTTATAATGAAAAATATTAAAATGTAAACAAATTTGTGATCATAGCCGGCCTTCGGCCGGGCGCAAGGATTTTCTTCTCTATGGTATAACAAACAACGGCTTCGCTAAGTAAAGCTTCTAAAATCTGCATTGTTTCCGAACGAAAGCCGACTATGCAGAGAAGCTTTAGTTAGCGAAGCCGGTGTTTGTTATACCATAGAGGAGAAAATCCTTGCACCCGGCCGAATGCAGGCTGTGCAGAGAAGCTTTAGTTAGCGAAGCCGGTGTTTGTTATACCATAGAGTAGAAAATCCTTGCGCCCGGCCGAATGCCGGCTGTGCAGAGAAGCTTTAGTTAGCGAAGCCGGTGTTTGTTATACCATAGAGGAGAAAATCCTTGCGCCCAAAAGTGTTTTCGTTATATATTTAATATGTACACCCAGAGAAAAAGCAGCAAAACCAAATTATGTTTAATTTAACCAAATCATTGTCACCGACAACCATATTATGGTTAAATTAGTTTCTTTAAAAATAGTTTTGTTGGTTGGGACCAATATGAAACATGTTTTTCTCTGCGTGTATGCAGATAATTTTTTGTGTAATTAACTTCTTAAGTAATTATGGACATAATGACACTTTTGAATGTGTCATAATGTCCATTTGCAAAGTGTCCAAATTTTTTTGAGTATTAAAGAAGAAAAAAAATAAATCTAGAATCTGAATTCGCTTTCTTTTAAGTTAAATAACGACGATCCAGAAGCTTGTTAAAAATTTTAATTCTTAATACATTTTTTTCATGTTAATATACGTAGGTGGGTATCATGGTACCCGGGTATTAACACAAGGGTTAAAAAAGTTAACAAAGGAGGCCTTCGTCTAGCTTAAATAAAATGAACACTTATTTTGTTATCAGTCATTTGGACCATATTTACCTTTTTTAACTTTAAGCACGTGTTACTCGAAGTACAATCGCCATGCGATTGATTTGAAATGTATAACATTCAGAGAGATTCAATATCTCCATCAACTGAGAAGAGCGTAGAGAAGAGAAGTACATTTTCAAAACCACAATCAATTCGAAAAGTGACGGGTAATTTTGACCCATCCCCTCGGCGCCGGGTTAAATGCTCATTTGTGATTTCTGAACGGTACTTTAATTTCATAAACCTCATTGTTGCATACGTTGCGCCGATTATGAACAGTATTCTGTAAGCAACGTATTCGCTTAAAATATTTTCTTATCAATTTTACAGAGTCTATTCTTCAGACGAATGAGCATTTTTGTAGTTAAATCGCGTTTAAACTGCTAAATTAAATTTGATAAAACTTAGAATCGTCTGAATAAGATCACTTATATATAAATTTATCTTTCCTTTTAATGCTAGGTTGAGGGATTACATATGTTCTATTGTATCTGTTAAGAACAACAATAATTAATCCATTTATCATTCTTTAGTTCTAGATAGTTTTCTTTTTTCTTTAAGAAAATTGTTAATACGTTCCATCAAATCCAAAAATCCAGCACTATAATTTCTACGTCCAGATTCGTCCCGATATCGGAGATATATAATTTTGAAAAATTTGGTTTTTCATTGACTTAGTATGAAAAATATGGTAATTTTCAAGTCCAAAAAATAGGTATTTCGAGAAGACATGAATTGGGGTACCAGGAGAGTGGAAGTAGCCTAGGACTAGTAGATCTGGACGTAGAAATTATAGTGCTGGAATCTACTAGTCCTAGGCTACTTCCACTCTCCCGGTACCCCGATTCATGTCTTCTCGAAATATCCATGGGAACAATCTATATTTGACCCTTTTATAATTGAACTTCTATGAAAATACTTTTTTAATGAAAAAAAATTATCTTTTTAATAAATATTTCAGTTTGTTTTTTATTGAAAAAATTTTATTGTTTTTAATTTTAATAATTATATTGGTTTTTGTTTGTTTTAGCAATTCGTTTAACAGCGTGTGGAACGTATTTAAAATAACTGTAGGACGTATTTAACTGACGAATTTATCTTCACACCTTTGTAGATACAAATGTTTTTAAAAACTTTATTATTGAAAACTTCATATTTTTTAAATTGTACCAAAAAAGGATAAATGTAACAATAAAGTTTCGATTGTACCAAATTTGGTACAATTGTACCACAAATCCCATCAGTGTTTTGTATCTCATTTCTTTTCGAGAGCCACACTCATTTTTTCAAAGAGCCGCTTGCCGCAATTTGGACATGTGTGCAGTGATGTTAACCGTACGGTAATTACCCCTTTTTAGGGTAATTTTGGGCCGCAAAAGGTAGCAAGGTAATTTTATTTCAAACACGGTAATTTAAAGAAATTTGAATTTTTGTAGGTTTTATAATTTTAACTTTTGAAAGACGATTTTCGAGTAAAAAATGGATAAATGTTATACAAAAATTTAAGAACATTAAGTTTCTCCAAATGTTTTCGTAACACCTTTTTGTTTGTTTTAAAATCAACATTTCTTAAACATAAAATAGCCGCAATGTTACACATTTAACTATAGTTTTCGGATTATTTTAAGTACGGCTTAAATGTGACTAAAGTTAAGTACAGATGGATTGATTTTATTGAAAATTATTTTACTGCCTAATTCATAAAAAAATACAATCATTTTTTTTTTTTTTTTTTAAATTTATTTTTATTATTGAATCTTTCTTATCGAAATTTACAATATGTATTCAAATCTTAATTCTACTTGTTGTTTATTAGTTGTTACCAGTGTAACCACTAACTGCTGTATTCAAATTTTAAAAATGTCTTCTAGTTAGGCTCAAAGTATCGGTTCTTTTTAGCCTCTGGTGACCATCGAACTGAAGCAAACCCCGAGCGAGGTAGTTAGGGTGGACCATTAGTTTATCGATGTAGCTTATTGAATATTTTTTAATTTCCTCCTGGATAGTGGGGACGTTGAGATCTCTGTGGATAATTTCATTACGTATATACCATGGGGCGCAGACAATTTGTCGTAATATTCTAGACTGTCTTCTTTGAAGCTTTTGGATGTTGGATGCGCATGCAGTACCCCATAATTGGATGCCATATGTCCATATTGGTTTTATGATGGACTTGTATAAGAGAATTTTGTTGTCTAAGGACAACTTTGAGTTTCGACCGAGAAGCTAATGTAGTTGAGCTGCTTTAAGTTTCATAGCCGTTATTTTCGCTTCAATATGACGCGACCAGGTCAAGCGTCTATCTATATGAATTCCCAAGTACTTAACATGGTTTTCTACCGGAACAGTGATGTTATTTATTTTTACAGCTGGGCACGTTTGTCTTCTGAGCGTGAAAGTTAAGTGAGCACATTTAGCCGGGTTAACCTTTATTCTCCATTTTTCTAGCCAGGCCTCTAGTTCATTGATGTGGGACTGCAGATTTTGCGATGCGACTTTTGGGTCATGGTTAACGCTAATAAATGCTGTGTCGTCTGCAAATGTAGAGGTTTGCGTGCTCAGGTTTGTTGGCATATCCGCTGTGTATATTATATATAGAAGCGGTCCTAATATGCTGCCTTGGGGAACACCAGCAGAAATTTTCTTGAGGGGGGAGTATTTATTAGATGAGGAGTTATACTTAAAACGAATATTTGTTCGAAAAGCTTCGATAGGATTGACAATAAGCTTATCGGTCTGTACGACGCAACCTGGCTAGCATCTTTTCCTGGCTTGGGAATCATAACAATTATAGACCTCTTCCATGAGGATGGGAAGTATCCGACTCTTAATATAGCGTTAAAAATGAGCAGCAAGATTCTGGAAGCAGACGATGGTAGGTTTCTTATCATTGACCCTGTGATGCGGTCAGGTCCGGGAGATTTTCTAATATTCACTTTTTCTATTGCAGATTTTACTTGAGTTATGTTAAATTTTAATGGATGGTTTACCTTATCAGGTATGATTGGACGACAGGAACAAGTATGTGCATCATGTGGCGTGAAAACTTTCTCAAGGTGGCCCGCGAAAGCGTTTAATTTTTCATGTGTGTTTTTGGCCCAAGTGCGGTTTTCCAGTCTTAATGGAGCTTCTTGGGTTATAGGGCATTTCATATGCCGTACAGCCTTCCATAAGCTATAATTGGAGTTTTTTGTGGCGTCTAGGCTGTTTAGATAGCCTTCTATTGCGGACTCGTGGTTCTGTCTCAATTTGTTGCGAAGTGTGGTCAGGCATAATTGTAGTTGGGCCTTAGTGGTTGGGGAACGACTGTTTTGCCATTGTCTTCTTAACTTCCTTTTTTCTCTGATAAGGGCCTCTATATCCGTCGATGTATTGTAAGGAGCACGTTTAATTGTCCGCTTGATTGGGGTTGCATTTCTTGCTGCAGTATCCAAGACTTCTGTAAATCGGTCGACAGCTATTTGGATGTCAGATGAATTTTTTAGGGGAATGCACTGTGATAGGTGAGAGCTCACATACATTTTATACTTTAACCAATTTGTGTTTCTGTTTGGATAGGAAATAAAGTTTGCATCTGCAGCGTCAGAGTTACCTTTTAAAATGAGGATTGAAGGTGAATGATCAGACGAAAGATCATAGGAGGAACTAACTAGTACCTGATCGCGCTTGATGTTTTTAATTACAGCAAAGTCAATAAGGTCTGGTAGCTTATTGAAGTCGGTTGGCCAATAGGTAGGCTTACCACTCGATACCACATCAAAATTATTTGCAGTTACGGTATTGTATAGCTGATTACCTCTAGGACTAATAAGTCTGGAGCCCCAATATGCATGTTTAGCGTTGTAGTCGCCAGCAGCAATGAATTTCTGGCCCAATGTGGAGAAGAAGTTGATCATTTTTGTTAAAAATGTATTTTAAGACAAAAATTTTCTTAAAACACATTTTAAATTTAAATATGTAAATGGTTTATGAATACTGCTCTTATGTGCTATTTCCAAATGACAGGCGATGGACTGAGTGCTTTTCATATAAATTTTACAACACAATCAATCGCCAGTCATTAGAAAACAGCACAGTAATGTTTTGATTAAAAACCTTTGCGTACGGTAATTTCTTCTCAAAAACGGTAATTTTTAGAGGGCCGTAAGGTAATGAAAAAATATAAGTTAACATCACATGATGTGTGTAAAAGACTAGTGATGTTGCGATTATAAATTTGTAATATTCGCGAATACGAATATCTGCCTCAATATTCGCCGAAGACTATAATATTACTGCAACTAATTCCACAAGTTAAGAAGTAGAAGTTTTCACCAAAAACTTAAGAATATGGAATTACAAGAATTGATATAGCCAAAATATAAATATGTTGGATAACTACTTTTTTTCTTTTGTTCAATAGAATTTAGCCGTTCTCCTCTTATCATTAAAAAAACTTTTTTTTTTTTTTATTTTTTTTTTGTTAACTATTTTCCGTTAACATTTCTCCAGCACCCCACCTTTTTTAATGTTTAAATGATTTTTTATATTTGTTCAAAAAAGTTTACTAACGGCTTCCTATTACCACTTGGCTGTTGTTGAATTCTGTTTTCTTTCTCTCTTTAAAAAAAATCCACCTACACCTTGTCAAAGAAAACATTTGTTTTTTATCTAAGAAAAAATGTAACTAATTGTTAAACAGACATTTAAGTTCGATTTGTAATGAAGTAAAACATGCGACAAAATTAATTCCATTCCACAATCAACACAATAGAAAATGAGTTTGAAAAAAAGACAACAGAAACTACAAAATGTTTTTTGTTTTTTCTAAATAAATAATTTGAACAACACACCTTGTTCTGTTGCTGTTTGTTAATCAAAGTTAGTGAATGTTTTAAGATAATAATTGGAAAAGAGGGCACAGCCACGAGGCGACAATTATCTAAAATTTATAGTCGTATCGATTCATATGCAAAAGTTTTATTCATATTTGATGCATTTAAATGGAAGAAAAACTTTGTTTCAAATTAAATGCAGGAAGATGTAAAATCTATTTCTAATAAACTGGGTAACAATTTTCTTTTGAATATCTTAGAACTAGTTATACCCACACCACAATAGTGGAGAGGGTATTATGCATTTGTGCTGATGTATGTAACGCCTTAAAATATTGGTCCTAGACCCACCTTCAAGTATACCGATCGACTCAGAATCACTTTCTGAGTCGAACTAACGATGTCCGGCAGGCTGGCTGGCTGGCAGGCTGGCTGGCTGGCTGGATGTCCATGTAACCTTGTGCGCAAAGTACAGGTCGCAATTTTGGAGATAATTTGATAAAATTTGGGACATAGGTTCTTATTGACTCAAGGACCAAGCCTATTGAAAATGGTCCAAATCGTAGGACCACGAGGGAAGATAGGGGGACATTTCTTCCTCTCAGAAACTATCAAACCGATTTTAATAAAATTTAAAACTAACATAGAACCATATCTTCATGGATACAAAAGGGATGTATTTTTTAAAAAATAGGACCACGAGGGGAGATAGGGCCAATTTCTGCCTCTCAACCCGATTTTAATGAAATTCAAAACATAGATAGATCCATATCTATATAGACATATAAGCAGTTTTTTCAAAAATAGGACCACAAGGGGAGGTAGGGGGCAATTTCTGCCCCTCACAAACTTTTAACCCGATTTTAATAAGTTTTATAAACATAGATAAATCCATATTTATATGGACATATAAGCATGATGTGTTTTTTAATACTGTGGTGTAGGGTATCATATGGTCGGGCTTGACCGCCTATACTTTCTTACTTGTTTTGTTATAAAATATAAATCTCTAACCTTAATCTACTGTTTAACATTGTAATACAATGTATTTAATTTACGTGGTGTAATGCCTGCAAAATAACAAGTGTTAATCTTTAAAGCTGATCTTTGTTCAATTCCAAATTTAATTTGAATTAATTTCTGTAGAGCTGAGTTTAATAATAATTTTTTTTTCTAAGCAAATGTCATAGTTTCTATAATCTTGATAAGCTTAGTGTTAATTTGTATCAAAACATTTAAAGACGTCAAAATTAAAAATAAATTTAAATAAATGCGTTTAAATAGAAAAATGGTTCCGCTGTACAGATTCTGGCTCTCCGCGGTGGTAAGGATATTTTTCCTTCTGGAGTTACATCCTCCAAAGAAATCAGGTGCAGCCAATACCTGGAACTCGGCAGTAATTCACGGATCTACAAAGATAGTGGCTGACCAGAGATCATATCTGATACCACGGGAGTCAGTAGCCCATGGTGATTTGGTTCAATACTGACTATTATTGAAACAGGCCCAGAAGGCGTACTTTTGTAAAATAATGATTTTCGCTACGAAAATATTGCTTTTGTGGGGCGTAATTTTCTTGAGAGGATGTGTTTTTGTTGAGAAAATACATTTTGTGAGAAAAAAATTTATTGAGGTAGTCGAAATGGGTGATAATAACGAGGTGTAATATGAGGTTATGCTCTGATTTAGTGAATGAAGAGCGGTAAATCGTCTAGACAAGGTTGAAGAGTGTTGGATTTCATGAATGAATGAATAGTCGAGGAACCGAGGATGAAGAAAAGGTGTGTTATTTAAAGGGTGTAGGCTTGGATCTGTTGTATGAAGAGTCGTGGAACCGAGGATAAAGAAAAGTGGTGTATGTTGGATGAAGAGTTCGTCTTGGATTTGGTCGAGAGGCGAGGATGCGGAAGAAGTTGACTTTTCTCATAGGATGTTGTTTTGGCAGGAGAATTTCTTTCACAGAGTGCTTTTATCACAGTAAGATGCTTTGGGGATTACTTGGTGGTTGTGGTTTTAACTCAAAACCTCGGAAAGGGGGGTTCCTGATCTGCAAGAGAGCTTTACACCTGTGGAAAGTTTGAATGGTGTATACGGATCGTCCCTAGGTACTGTTGCTATCCGACAGATGATACTGTCTATTCTTTAAGCAGTGCAGCTAAGGATCTAGCCGGATTATACACTCACAATGCTACCTGGTTGTTTGTTGGTTGATGTCCTACACGAGGGCGATTGGAAACGAATTGTTTGTTTTCCAGATTTAGAAACAATTTTAAACTCCATTTTTATTTCCAAGCTTTGCTTTTCCGATTTACCAAAGAACGGAGTAATTTTTTGGGCGAATAGTCACATACAGTATGATGATAAAGGGTATTTTTTTAAGCCCGATAGAAACTAGTATTATGAAGCTATGGTCAAATTTAACAAACATTTGACGTAACCACTATTTTTATAAAACATTATCAAAATTTAACAACAGAGGACTTTTTGTGTCTCTGGTGCCTCGGGAGTCACTTGCTCTCGGTGAGCAGGCACCGGTCTGACTATTGATTGAGACCTTCGTTACAACATAGAAAGAAAAACACTCGGGATAAATCATGTTTTTTTGATTACTTTAAGTACGAGGCGTACTCAAAAATTCAAGTACGAATAACACTAAAACGTAGACAAAACAATCCTATATGGGACTAGTTTCGAAAATCAATACCAGAATTTCTTGAAATAGGTATACAATTCTTAAATCAAGTAAAAAAATGATAAAACTTTTCGTTATGTTTAACCCTCCAGCTTACGCATGTTTTGATTTTCTATACACATTGAAAAAAGTTCTGGCCAGACTCGTAGTTCACATGAAGGGTGAAAAAGTAAATTTGAACTTTAATTTTTTCATTTAGTATATATTTTTGATTAAATATGTACCCTCACAATATTATTACAGTAGCGGACTGTAGTTTATTTAAGAAATATTCCGTTCAGTCATTTTTAAATAAATAAACATTTAAAATTCTAAGCAAATTTATTTTTAACTGATTCTAACAGTTATTCAAAAAACTAAGTGCATACTAATACGGATTTTCAGTTGCAGTTAATATTGTCCGTTGATTGAGTTAAATTCTTCTTTATGTTAAATTAAATAAAAATGTAATTTAAAGCAACGAAAAGTTAATTAAATTTTTACTGTCAAAAATTCAACCGCGAATTCCGTAAAAACCAATGAATATTCAGTTATCTTATATAAATTAATTGTCAAAAAATTAACTACATATTCCGTAAACACAAATAAATATGCAGATATTTCATAAAATTTTACTGTCAAAAATTCAACACCATATTCAGTAAAAACAATTAAATATTCAGTTATTTTATATAATTTAATTACCAAAAATTAATTTTTACTTATCTATAAAAAATGAATAGCTTGTTTTGTGTAAGCAATTCCCATTTTCTATTTGTAAAAATAATTTAGTTAATACATCAAATTTTAAAAGTAAAATAATTGCGAAGCCATATCGGTCATGCTGCTGGTGTCTTATAATTGAGAGTTCTTCTGTAAACAACAGTGTGGCCATATTCAAAAATATTTTACAGCTAAATCGGCTTTAAAAGAATGCTAAAAAAAAATCATAAACTGCCAAAAAATAATGCTAAAGTTTAAATTGTATTATTTTTTTTTGTTATTTTAGTTAATATACCTTTATACATTATTTATTTTTAGCCTGTATTGAATTATTTTGCATAATTCTTCCCTATAAACTAACCTTATATCAAGAGAACAAACTGATTAAAAAATAACAATAAAATATTTAATTAGTATTGTGGTTATTTTGTTGAACTATTTATGGTTTTTAATCCAAATTTTTAATAATTTTAATTAGGCTTAAGTTCATGAAATTTAATTTTCATTAAATTATTTTTATGAAGAAAGGAATTTTACAACATGAAAATTAATTAAAATTGTTATTGATAATCTTTCATTCTTGACGTGGCTCGGGCTCGAACCCTGGCCGGAAGGTTACCATGACATGTTTCGATCGCAACCACTCGATCTCCTCAGATGGATTTGCCGTCCTACACTCGCAGCCATCGACGACTGCTGACGTCAATAGTCAAACATCAATCCTTAAACCAAATTGTATTTAAACATTTGGTAGATCGAAATTTGCTTTCCTGAATGATTATCCATCTTAATTGATTTTACATGTTTTTTCCTTACTTCTGTTTTTTTTTTTTTTTTTTTTTAAATAAAATATTTATTAAACATAAAGTCTTAAAACTATAAAGGAAATATATTTCAGTCTTTATATACGTACATAAAAAGTTTTCAAACAAAAGGTACCATACCATAACAAAAAGTTAAGGGAACTTGACTCACAAATGGCTATTATTTATATTTTTGTTTTATGATCAATGTTATATTTAATATTATTATTGAGGTTTTTTGTTTTCCTCACGGGCTAATATGATCAATCGTTTTTTTCTTTTCCCAACGTTTCGTTCGCTTTTTTCGAACTTCATCAGGGGTTATTTTTATTCCATAAAAATAAATTAGGGTTTACATTTGTATTGCACTTTTTAACTATTTTATATTAAAAACTGGACTACACGACACAGAAATAAATAAATAATTAATAAGTAAAATACAACACAAACACCGAATAAAAGTCAAACTTAATGTAAATATCACAGAACTATAACTTATATATATATTTAATTTAAATATTTAATATATTTAATATTTCAATAAAATTTATCATATAGATATCATTATTATATATGTTATTATTGCTTTTTTATATGAGATCGTACAATTTTTTAAAACTATCGCAACATTTTAAACCACACCTAATATAAAGTAGCGATTTCATAGACTTTAACGTCATTCTATTTCGAATTTTCGGTTTTAAGAGATTTATACCACTAAAACCCTATTTTAAGAACCAAAGACTTCATTGCAAAATAAGCTAATTCACTGAATGGATTTTCATTTAATGCATTTTTATATCCATATACATTTATCCAGAAATCAACTGTTGAGTTATTAATTAACAATTCATATGAATTTAGTTTCTACCACACAGAAAAAATTATTTTTCCAATTCAAATAAAAAATTTGTAGAATCAAACAATTTTTTGTCTGAAATCGGTCCTATAAACAAATTCGCATATTCAAACAATTTATTTGCATTTTGTTTATTGAAGAAACACTGATTTTTTCAAACAAATAATTTAACTGAATCAAACAAAAAGTTTACTGAAATTCATATACTAAATTTCAAAATAAAAAAAAAAACAGGTTTTTGCACAAGCAATGATGCGCACACCAGCAGGCACTGTATTAGAAGATGATGGCAGAGAGAGCAGAGCGGCTGGCTGGCTTTGAGACACATTTTTTTGTTGGAATAATTTTTGAACGAAGTCTTTTTTTATACACACAATGTTTTTCGTGAGCACTCACTGATGCTGTATCCTTTCCTTTGCTAATGAAGTAGAAATGTAACCCAAAAACGGCGACAGACCGACTCGATATGTCTTTCGTCATCGTTATATTTTTGTATTTGATGTATTTAAGCAAACAGTTTGAAAAAATTGAATACGGGATTTTGGTTTTTTTTTTTAACCAACTTTGAAACCAAGCAAAAATTTATTTTGTTTCTTATAATGTTGTTGTTGTTTCTGTTGTTTAAAAAGAGTGAGACGTTTTTTTACCTGTTATTTTTTTTTACTTCAAACCTCTTCATCTTTCTTACTGTTGTACTATTTTAGTTGTAGTTCTTATATTTCACAATAGGAAGTGTTGCTTACGATCAAATAAAAAAATACAAAAAGACGACAACTTAAAAAGCTTTAAATATTTCATACAAAATTATGAAAACTTGAAACCAATAACGCGTGTATTATATTTTTGAATGGTTGTCAACATTTTTGTTGGTTAAATAAAAATCAAACAAAAATTTTAATTGAATCAGTAAAAAAATTTGTAGAAATTAAAAAAATTTTCAAACAAGCGTTTTGTTTGTGACCCAACGTGCGGCAAAAAAAACTTTTTTTTGAAACCGCCTTTCAAAAATAATTTATATTAGGGGCCGCACGGAGATTTTTTAAGGCACATGTATGTAAAAAACGTACAAGAAACATAATTATGTTTCAATCGAAATCTTCTGATTCATCAGCCAATGCAATTTTAAAAAATAAAAAGTTTTAGCATTTATGAAGATGGAATAACTTTGCCACAGCAAACTAAATAATTTTTAAGGTACACGATTTTTTGTGCAGGTAAATCAAAAATGCAGTTATCTTAAATGCATTTACCTGCCTTAATGTGCAGGTACACAATTGTGGTTACCTTAACAAAAGTGCAGCTAAAGTAAAGTGTTTGATTTAAAAGTAGAATAAAAAAATTATTTTATTAATAGGTCCATAAATTAATATATTATTAAAATTTCATTTCAACCCAGCTAGTATTTTCAATCGTCTTGAAGTCCACTGGGAATCTCACAAAGAGTGTTTTTGATCGTCGATTCGTATGAGAGATTCTTTTTTTATATTAATCATAAAGGGAATCGTTTATGATGTATGTAGTAGTGCTGGGAAACTATCGATAGTCTTAAAATATCGAAAATATCGATAGGAAAAATATAAATATCGATATTATAATTATATTAAAGTACAGCTATGAAGACATCTAACAGCAGCTATACACACACGGTTTTTTGCCTCAAATTTTTACTTTCTATTATTAATTCGCGCTGAATTGCAGCCAGCAATGAATACGAACAACAAGAATGGCAAGTGGTATGGATGGCTTGGCTGTGCTTTTTACTGCTAATTATAGGCATTTATGTGTAAAATTTATATATGTTCACATAGGGACTGAAATATTGAATATTTTTGTAATGTTGTAAATAAATTGCAAGTCCAAATGCAATTGCAAGCATAGGACAAAACAATGAACGACCATTAGAGGACAAGTCCGCTATATTGATTACCTTTTTGGGTTTAGAATTTAGAACATTTTTTAAAGTTGCGACGGTTCCTTTAGAAAGGTTCTTATCAATTTTTAAAAAATTGCCATCTAAAATAACGTGCGTATATACATCCGTCTCATACATTCAATAAAGTGATAAAAACAACGGACTGTAGCCTTTTAAAAAAATAATTAAAGTTTTACTGCAAAAGTACAAACATTCAGTCGATAGTAATATCGATATATCGATAGTGATATCTGAACTATCGATAAATATCGATAGTAGAAAATATCGATAGTATTCCAGCACTAGTATGTAGAGATTACCTAACGAGTCTTTCAAAAAGCATGCCAAGAGTCGTATGAAACTCATTTAGGTATCCTGTCGGAAAATCCTTTTTTACATTAAAAAAAGATTTAGATGTTTTTGTTGTTGTTACTCGTATGATAATCATCAGAAGATTATTTTAGGAGTTGTATATTAAACATAATCGTCTAACAAACGGCCTATGCTAATTGGGAAATAACAGATCATTTTATACATGTATGTATGTTTATTTAATATAAAAGAAACATTAACAACAACAATGAGAATTCACAAAGAACATAAAAATTTATGGAAAAAAATAAAATATGTAATTGCGATTTATATTTTTATAAACAGCTTAAATTGGATATTTATGTGAAAAAGTGATCACCATATATTTGTATGTGTGCAGCTAACTTTGATGTTTTGTATGAAAATATTTTAAAGCTGCTCAAAAATATGAAAAATGTGCAGGTATACAAAATGCAAGTAAAAAGGGATTTTGAAGAATTATTCCAGAAAATATGTACTTTGAGCAGTTAAGTCAAAGTTCAGCTAACTTTAATTTTTTGTATGAAAATAATTTTAAAATCCCAAAAATTCTGTGCATTTATCTTAAATGTGCAGGTATAGAAAGTGCTTTTAAAAAGGAACTTGTATGGAATTATAAAGAATAATTCCAAAAATGAATAATTTTGTGCAGTTAAGCCAAAAGTGCACGTAAACAAAAGGCAGTTAAGTCAAAACTACTGTACTGCATTTTGCTGCAAACTTTGGCTTTGGTTGTATTCATTATAGAAAAGACTCGTTCAACACAAGCGTTTTTTGATGGTACAGAAAGCATATATAAAACTGTTTCAGTAACCTCTTTGGCTGTAGGAAAAATCACCCAAAAAAAAAATGAAAAATCGCCCAAATGATGGTATAACAGACCGGCTTCGCTAGCTAAAGCTTCTCGGCGCAGACGGCATTTGGGCGGTCGCAAGGATTTTTTCCTTTATGGTTTAACAAGTACCGGTTTCGCTTAGTAACGATCTAAAATCTGCCTTGTTTCCGAACGAAGGCCGACTTCGCAGAGAAGATTTAGTAAGCGAAGCCAGTATTTGTTATACCATAGAGGAGAAAATCTTTACGCCCGGCCGAAGGCCGGCTATGCAGCGGTGCTTTAGTAAACGCTGCCGGTATTTGTTGCACCATAAGGGAGAAAATCCTTAAATCCACTATGACACTGGACGTTATGACATGCCTGCTTTTTGCAATATGTCCTGTTATTTTTATAAATAACATTAAGGAATTCGACGTATAATGATAATGAATGATTTAGACAAATAGTATGTAAGATTTTAAAAATGAAAAATGGCCCGATAAAATGGGCTATTTTTCATACAATATTTTTATGAAAAATCACCAAATTTAAAAAACGAAAAAATCACCCAATAATAACGAAAAATTGCCCAAAAATGTTGGGTCACTTTTCATATGAATTCAGGCCTAATTTTACATGGAATTTTTTTGGGCGATTTTTCATTTATTTTTTTTTTTTTGCCATTTTTCTTTGGGCGATTTTTCCTACAGCCAAGCTCTTTAAATAAAAACACGTTGGACTAAAAAAGACTTAAATGTGTACCCACATCTTGGCATTTATAATAAAATATTATTCCCAAAAATCCCCAGAGAAAATTATGCTCTTTCCCCAACGACTTTAACGAAATTTTCATCCCCAATTACAAAAATAAAGTCCCCTATTTAGGTGCAATTCCCCAAAACTGAGACCGCAATGGCTAAATTTGCTTCCAGAAATTTTACATTCTGTGCCACTGTGATTTGAAAAATCTATTTGTTAGAGAACTTAAGTAAATTTTCCCCATTAACCGGGATTAACCGTATAATAAAAACTAAGCACTGGCAGATAACGACTGATTCATTAACTATTTCTGGATTGAATTTTTACAACAAACTATCTCAATCTACAATTTTAATTAAAATTACATTGTCACAGGCAATAAAATTAATTAATTTTATTTATTTCTATAATTAATAACAATGTTTTTATTAATTATAGAGTTATAGAAATAAATAATATTTAATTTTTTGTCTTAATATTGCTATTAAACAATTAGCAATATAACACATTCTCTAATGGGACTTTTAAGGCGATAATTGTCGCTCTAACGCGTGTATTTAATCGATATCTAATTTAATATTTAAGTATATGTACTGTAATTGCACAAAATCGATTTATGGCGTTTTGCTTGTTAAGATCTTCCGCTTATTAACTGGTTTAATTATTTAAAACGTGTAGTGCAAATTAATAGAACTGTAAGTATGTTTTTTTACTACAGATATTATAGATTAATTATCGTGTTTATTAAAAACATGATAATTTATTTTAATAGAAAATTATTTTTTTTGTTTTTCATATTATATTGTTTAGTGTTTTATTTTGCATATTGACAATAACTATTGACAGCTAAAAGTTGGTGAGAATTATAATTTGTTTTGTTGTTTTCTAATGCCTTTATGAAAAATGTTTAATATATTACAAAAAATATCGAGGGTTATTTTTCAAATAGTGCTATCTGAAATTTTTCAAACATATGTTTTTTATAGAAACGAGTTCACTAACTGAAGGGTCATCTGTCATTAAAATTTAAAAAAAAGACTTTTTGCAAAACGTTTTTTTTTTTTCATAAATATTGTATTGCGCTATCTAACACACACGTTTAATTTTTTTGTAAAAAAGTGCTATCTAATAATATTACTTCATATAATAAAATTATAAAAATTGTTATTACAAAGTAGACATGTTATACATCAAAGGGTTGGGAAATGTGTCTAGATTTCATAAACTAATATAATTTTAAAATTCGTTGTAGAAATTTTGCAAAAAAAAAACTGCAAAAAATAGTTTTATGAGTTTTTGTAAACAATATAAATATTTAGTATTTATCAAATATGAAAAATTGGGAATTTAGCACGTCATACGAAAATGTTAATAATAAATTGTGTATTCCCGTAAATAACTTTGATAATATACTTGCATGTGCCCGTGCAGGAAACTGAATTGCCAAATAGGTTTTTTTCTGTTGTTTTCTTGCGAAGACAATAGAATGAAACAATTTGTTTTTTTATTTAGTTTTTTCTTTTTACCCACTTACAACTACAATTCGAGTCGGAAAGAACCCAACCAATTGTAGGGGGATGTAAGAAAAGATAAACTCACTGTTTATTGTTTGTGTTTTGTTTAAGCTTTGATATTGTTACAAGTAAGACTTTGAGTGTTTGAAACTCCTATTCGCTTTAGGGTTTTATTTGTATAATATTTTTAGCATTTCTAAATTCTTTGGAAAAGGTTTCCTGTGGTGCGATTCACTAACTTTTAACGATCCGACAATCGTAATATTTGTCGACATTTATATTCGCTTGCAGTAACGATAGTGTGATTCTGTAATTTTTTTTAACGATAGTACACAGGATGATCTGGCCTAAGCAACCAGTGAAATGCGCATAGAAGCTAGCTTTCCCTCAACAGTAAATTTCAGTGTATTTATCAAATATGAAAAATTCGTATGACGTGCTTATCTTAATAATATAAATTTGAATTTATGCAATAAAATCTTTGTTAGCTAATATTTTACAAGTAAGTACATGTTTTAATGCTAAATACAAATTAGCTCAAACTTACAAAACGAATCCCACAATTCCCAAAAAACAGCCGAAAATATCAAAAAATTAGTGTTTTTTTTTTAATATAATGGCTACCAAGCACGGGTCTTAGTTTTTATGTTGCACAATTATCGTAAACATATCGGGTCATACAAATTCGAACAAGTCGCCCAAAATTGAACCGTCCGAATGGATCACCTCAGACGAAGTCATTGCCAACATTAACATGATATTATACAAATAAAACTGTTAAGCGAATTTATTTGGATGAAGTTTCCCGATGATCAGGCCTAGGCAACCAGTGAAATGCGTATAGGAATAGCTTATCCCATCAACAATAAATTTTAGTGTTTTTATCAAAAATAAAAATTGGGATTTAAACACCACAAACAAACTCTTGTTGATAACTCACAAAAAAATATTTTAAACAAATTATGATAGATTTGAGTCTTATATTTCCAAGATACTAGACCAATTATAAATTATGAAGAACTCGGCAAGCCCATTTCACTAAAAAAATTATTTTTAGCATCCGGCTAAAATCCAGAATTAAGGATCGTTTTTAGTTTTTGTTATACCCGAGGTGTCCTAAATTGGGAGCTTATAGCACCTCTCCTTTAGACCTCAAATCCAAGACTTAAACTCGACTACAACTATTTAATTGTCACTTTAAACTGCATTCCAATCGGACCAACCGTTTATAAAATATAGAAATATTTCCATTTTCTTCCAAATTTCCCACACTGTGTAGCGATCATATAAATAGAAGCGAAACCATTACAATCTGGCCCACGTTCTTTTCAACTTAGCAAACGGATGCATTTTCAAGAATATCATTGTTTTTATGATAATTTAAAAGATGCGGATAAAGTTTAATTATTTATTGCTTTTCAATAAACGTAGGTGTAAAATTTTAATTTAATTTGGAGCTCTGTTAACATGATTACGCGTTTCTTTAAATTTTACTAATTATTTTCATAAAAATTCGTGTAACTTAAACTTAAGTCTCAAATAGTTTTCATTACAGCCCGTTTTCATTTTTGTTCAAATAGTGCTATCTGCTTATTTCAATGTTCAAATCGATAAAATATTTATTTGTAAATAGTGCTAGCAGACATATAAGCGCGAATATCAGGAATTAAGAAAACAATTATCATATGCAAGATTTGGACGTTATTATACCCTCCACCACAGTTAGTTGTGAAGAGGGTATATTAAGTTTGTCATTCCGTGTGAAACTTTTTTATTATTCATCTCAGACCCCATAAAGTATATATATTCTGGGTCCTTGAGTAATTCTAAGTCGATTTAGCCATGTCCTTCTGTCTGTCCGTCTGTTGAAAACACGCTCAATTTCGAACAAATCAAAACAAATGAACAAACTTGGTGCCAAATTGCTTGTAGTTATCCTAAGCAGTTTGGTAGTGAAATCCAGCAAAATCGGTTCTATAGGACCAGAGCTATGAATCAAAATGTGGAACCACCACCTAAAAAAATTGATAATTTTGTTACAAAAAATAACATAAATGCTGGAACAAGGAACGGAATGAGATAAGATTTTGCAAAAATTATTTGACTAAAAATCATGCTGTTAAATTTCGTGAAGATTTACCCTAAGCCCCATATAAACAATACTCCCGAAAAACAGTTTAGTACGCCTAAAACCGTAAAAAATAACGCTAGCGCAGCAAAATTTGGAACGTCACAGGTTTTTAGAACTAGAAATAACACTGTGAAATTTCGTGACGATTGGTCCATAATTTACCTTAGGCCCCATATAAACCCTACTACCGGAAAACAGTTTAGTACGCCTAAAACCGTAAAAAATAATGCAATCATAACAAATTTTGGCTCGTCACAGTTTTATAGGACTATTAATGATACTGTGAAATTTCGTGAAGATCGGTACATAATTTACCCTAGGCCCCATAGAAACCCTACTCCCGGAAAACAGTTTAGTACACCTAAAACCATAATTAATAATGCTAGCATAACAGAAATTGGTACGTCACAGTTTTAAAGGACTAGAAATGACGCTGTGAAATTTCGTGATGATAATAACAAATCGTCACAGTATAAGATTATAATAACATCATACAGATATTACTCCTTAAACATTTGAACTGTCGGTGGAGGGTATCAAAGATTCGGCACAGCCGAATATAGCACTCTAACTTGTTTTTTAATAACATTGTAAAATAAAGTTTAGTTAATACTCTTAGCATTATCGAAAAAATCAGTTTTTTCGCTCTCCTGTAAAATTGTGATTTTGCTGATAGCACTATTTGAAAACTAACCCTCGATCTATTAAATAAATAAACCTTTCTAAGGCCGGTGTTCCATTTAGATAGTTTTTCAGAATGTTGCTTAAAAAAATGTTTTTTTTTTTTTTTTTTGTAAAATATTTTATTTTAATTTAATGCATTATACTTTATTTCTCAAATTTTTGGCATTAAAAATTTACTGTATAAATTAAAATAATTATAAAAATTATGCTAAATAAAACCTTTTAAAACTATTTGTATTATATAACATTATAAAAAAGAATTATTTAAAATAAAATTTTTTACACCGAAATACATTTAATTTTTATTGCGATGCCATCATATAAACTGAAAATAAGGAAGAAAATCCAGAACTCTAATGAAAACCATTTAAAAACATGTTCTAAAAAGTGTTTCACATTTATATGGTTTTATAATTTTATAGCCATAATTTGAAGAAAAAAAAAATTTTTTTTTTGCTTGACTTAAAAGAGAAGAAAATTGCATTTATAAACTCAATACACTTTTGGCTTAAATACGTTCATGACTAAGTCAAAATATCTGAAAGAGTTTTCGTTGGAGCTCTTTGGTGCAAGAATCAAATAAAGGTTCACACAAAATCTGGAAAGTGTTATTTTATTCACTCACACGCCAATGTAAGGTAAAAGACACTAAAAATATATTTTAAAAACAATATACATATGTGTCTTCTTCTTCTTTTTATTTTCTTCTTCTTACTTCTATAAACACATATAAAAATGGAATTAGTGAACCGTTTTCCGTGAAATTTTTACAGTATTTTTCTGACTATCCAGCGCCTAACAAAGCTTTTACATATTTGTAAAACTCTTAGTACGCACACTGAAAAAATTTTCTTCACAGATCCAATGAAATTTACATTAAAATTCAACCTATGTAACCCTTCATTGGATTAATGAAGGATTAATAAAATCAATGACAAAATTTTCATTGATTTTATGAATCCTTATTGAAAAAATTGATAAAATAAACGTTTGTCATTAAACTAATGCAAAATGTTCATTGATTTTATGAAACATTTCATTAATCCAATGAAGGGTTACATAGGTTGAATTTTAATGTAAATTTCATTGGATCAGTGAAGAAAATTTTTTCAGTGCATGACACCTCCCATACATATACATTTAAAATAAGTATTTGGTACAAATAGTTTGATTATCAATACAAAACTTATGTCCAAATGTGGGCTGGATTAAAAACGCTAGGCGTACTATCTTCAACACAAAGACAATATAAATACCCCATAACTGAAAAACGGTTAAAGAAAAGGTATCAAAGTTATGTAAAAAATAATTGGATGTCAATACTCAACATTTGTCAAAACATATGTATGTCACAACAGATATCAAAACCTGGGATAAGAGAAGTGGACGTAACGCCTCCCTTTTAAGACAATATAAATTTCTGTATATCTGGAGAACGGTAACCGAAAAGGTACCCAAATTTTGTACAACCAAATTGCTTATCAATAGACAACATCTGACAAAAAGTCAACTGGATTAGGGAATTGGGCGCTGTACCCTTTGCTTAAAAACAATAAAGATTTCTGTAAATCTGTACAACGGTAGCAGTAAAAGTATCCAAATTTAGTTTAAACTGCTTCGTTATCAAAAAGGGGTAGGGGGGGAGGTGGATTGCAGAAGTAGGCTTGGTACCTGCCATACAAAGGCAATTAAGACTTATTTATAACTGGCGGACGATAACAGTAAACGTAGATATAAATACCAAAAATTCCCTGTGGTTTTATTTTCTAACGGCTTTTTTAACGGCTGAAGCAAATGCAATATTTAAACCTTAAACGGACTTAGTATATTGAATTGTTTTCTGAGAGAGGGCATGGATCTTACGGTAAATTATGGAGCGATTTCAAAATATGTCGTAGTTTAATGTTAACATTTTTTTTTTTTTTTTCTTAACCCGCTTACAACTACAATGAATATTGGGAAAATTCCAAGCAATGGGAGTGGGGAAAAGAAAAGATATAAATACTCACTGTTAATTGTTGGTATTTTGTTGAAGCTTTCATATCGTTGGAAATAAAATTTTTGTGCGTTTGTAATTCTCATTGCATATCTAATATCTTTAGCTTTTCTAAAGTTTTTGGAAAAAGGTTTCCTGATAATCTGGCCTAAGCAACCAGTGAAACTCGCATAGGAAGTAGCTTAACCTCCAACAATAAATTTCAGAATTTCAGAATGAAAATTTGTAATAAAGCACGATAAACTAAATTTTGTTAATTTATAATTGTGTATTCCCAAATATGACTTTAATAATAGTTTCATACACTTCAAGATGTGCTTTTTTCAAATTTGGTTGTTATGGTTGACTAAACAAATTGATTTTATCAATTTATTTTGTATTCAAATATTTTTAATTCAATTCAAATTTCAATTATTCATCTTAATTCATTTAATGAGAATTTTAACTTAATCTTGCAAGTAACCTTCATAAGGTCTTCAAATTTGCTGACGTTTACGGTCTTCGGGTCAAATTTGACCCAAATAGAAAATTTTATATAAAACTTACTTTTTTTCAATTAAGTATGTTGTAAAAGTTGATATTTTATTTCTAGATTTATTCAGTATATTGAAGATGTATTTATTGCTAGCATTTGTTGCGAATACAAAATTACATTTAATTAAATTAATTAAACAATTAATATTAAACCAAAGAAAACTGTTAAGCGTATAAGAATTATAAGCCACAGTTTTACTTGTAACAATATCAAAGCTTAAACAAAACCAACAACAATAAACAGTGAGTTTATCTTTTCTTACAGTCGCGACCACAATTGGTTGATTTTTTGTCAACTCTAAATGTAGAGTTGTAAGTGGGTAAAGAAAAAACAAAAATAACACAAATTTCTTTATTTTATTTTGCCAGTTCAGTTTTATTTACACTGCCACATGCATATTAGAAAAAATATAACTTTCACTTCAAGATGGGTCAGATTTGACTCAAAGACCTTATAAAGGTTAAATCAATTAAACCAGCTATTGATTTATTCGTAATAATCTCAATTCAATTTAATATATCTTGATGACATTTTTTTTATTTATTTATTTTTAATTGATTAAAAACAGATTATAAGTTTTAAATAGCACAGTTTTGGGATCATATTTGTAATTAAATTACTCAATAATTCAGCCAAAAATCATGATTTAAAATTTTTTACAAATTTTAATAATCATTTTGGTGATAATGTGTTTGCTAGCTGCATTGTTTTCCCCTTTTTAAGCTGACAATAGTTCTACTTTAGAAAAATTTAGACAAAATGATAATTTTTCCTTATAGAAAAAATTTCTTAATTTAAAAATGTTTCCTTTATTTATATGATCCTGATTTATCTTTCGGATTTTTGAAATTTTGTTCGAACCGTACTCAGTTTAAGAGTGTTGACTTTTAAGTCCATGCTAAATGAACAAAGCAAACTACATTTACACAACCGTTTTATAACATTAAAGTTATAAAGTCTAACACATTTCATCGGTTCATGTTAATAGATCTTTGGGGCGTCTGTTCAAACAGTTGAAACTCTGCCATGCAGTCAGTTGTTCATTTTTGTTAAAGTTTAATTTTATTCAATTTAATTTCATTATACTTTATTCTCAATGTGCGTGCGTGTGGTCCGGTTTGAGTTATTTTTTCTTAGTTTTTTGCCTAAAATAGAAATAATAAACCGCAAACAATCACCAAGTCTAACTTTAAAACAAAAGAAATCCACAGTTCATACAACGTTAGTTTGGAGTAGGCCATTAATCGTTAAATACATTTATGGCTACAATTACACTGTTAAATGTTTATAAAAATATTTATAATAAACCACAAAATGTTGGGGCTACAAGTCGTAGAACACTAAAAATCTAATGTTTTAACTCATGTTTGTATTTGTTCACATTTACCATGGTATCCATCCATCCATCCATCCATTCGTCCCATTCATCCACTCCTTTGCTGGCTTGTTATTTCTTTCATTTCTACACATTTCGCCATGACAAGTCGTGTTGCCGAGTTTAACAGTCAAAATCATTCAGTCAATTTAAAATATTTTGTAGAAAATATATTTAGTTCTTTTTTTGTAAGTTTTCTAATCACGATGATGGTATTTGGGTGGAACTGTATATAAGCAAACATTTCACGTTTAACATACAGAGTGAGAAGGAATCGTTTTTAAAAAAAAGACTGCTTAATTTCATTGGCGAGTGGTCAACGTGATATCTCACAGACTGTTAGAAATATAAATAGTCTTGGGGGGTGACTCCGTTATGAAAAGACCACGTAACTCGCCAAAATCATAAAATGTGATTTTAGTGTGAGAAGTACAGAACTCAGTCCATTGCCCTAAGATATCCCAGTAGATGCACTACCGTTATATCAGATATCGAGCACGGACGGGTCAGATTTTCTGTTTCATAAACAAAGTAGCTTCCATCCTTTGTGGAGTCTTCTGAAAGTTGATTTTAACCAAAACACAAATATAGATTATAAATTTCTACACAATTGACCAATAAAGAATTTGACAAAGTTTCTTTGGAAAGGCGTATTCATTAAATCCATCTATCTTATAGACTAAAATTATTTGTCCATGAAAGCGAAATTTTTAAGTACTTTGAGTGCGAAAGTAGCAAGGAATGTCATAATCTTGACAACAGTAGGATTACAAAGTTAACGCGGCCCTTCGCTCATGTGAAATGTGCAAAGCAGCTTATGATAACTACCCCGAGAGGCATCTAAAAGTTGCTGGCAGTTTGAAGGAGTTAATGGCTTATAACAATTCATACAAAAGGACTAGGTTAACCATATAACGCATGTTTTCCCAGTCGCGACGATCCACAGAATTATAAATATAACATATATATATCAATTCAATCCTTTAATCCCCAGTGGAACGTAGGGCCGCAGGAAATATTCCCATTGTATTTTTATATCTTTAGCTGGGTCTCTCTCTTTGTGGCTTAATTTAATTGGCGTTTACAATAGCTTGCATAGTACTTATTTCGCGACTCGATATACAGGGACAAAATTGTTCAAAAATTTTGTGTTATTGGCAAAATAGGCTATAAATTTTTGTTTTATTTATAACTATTTAAAATTTTTTTAACAATATGAAAAGTAGAACAATTTAAGAACTCAAATATAAAAACTTTTCCAAAAAAATATGTGTTCGTAATATTTTACAGAGTATACACGCAGAGAAAAAATATGGTTGGGCATGGTTACGGCAACAACACTATGTTAAATGCAACAATTTATTGTTATCGTACACAAATAATTGTTATTTTTTTTTAATATCAACAATATTATAGTTACTGTAAACATATCAATGTTTATCGCAATTATGAATTTGAGTATTGTTGACCGAACAATAATTATTTTTCTAACAACTAAATTATGATAACTTTCAAAACATATTATATTACTCACAACCATATCATGATATTTAATAGCCATAACATGATAACTTTCTATACATTTATCATATTATGTTAAAGATGCAAACAAACTATTTTTACTCTAATCATATTATGTTAGCGCCATTTGTAAAATAATGTTGAAGCAGTTGGGTCGTTTTTTTTATTTGTGAGCGGTTAAACAATTTAAAGATAAAATTCCATAAAAAAATAAGTTTAAAGAAAATAAAAAATTAAAATATTAGCGGAGTTCATTCAAGTATTAGTGATGTATTAGTGCAAATGCAAAATATCATAGTTTTTTTGTAAAATCCAACAACAAAACACACAGAGATTTCGTTATATTTTATGACAGTGCTACGATATTTCATGGGCAACCGCGTATGTCTTAAAACAAATTGCTCAGGAAAGCCGAAAAACCACTCTAGATCAAACTATGGGCTAGGTATTGCACATTTTAAACATTGTCATTACGTTAATAAATCAGAATTGATCCATCTTTTTTCAAAAAAATGTAAAGAGCGTTCAAAATTAGGCAATATGGCATCAACATCTTAAAATCGAAAAAATGGACACACGCTGTTGCCCATGAAAACCACAGATTTTTCATTTGCTCTTTTGGAAGCCTTATATTGAACTCCGCTACTTGATTAACATTAAGAAAAATTGTAAAAAGCCACAAAATAAAAAATCGATTCAAAAATATTTAAATTTATTTTGTATTTTTATGACAGCTATGAAAGGTGCTGTATCATAATATGATTGCTTCTAAATTTATTATGATTAACATGATGATAATATGATTACTTCTTAGCTTATTATGATTAACATGACAATAATATGATTAATTTCTTAGCTTATTATGATTAACATGACAATAATTTGATTACTTCTTAACTTAATATTATTAACAGAATAATAATATGATTAACGGAAAAATATTATGATGTAATAGAACGAGTATATTTAGTCATAATATGATTCAATAATAATCTTAATATGGTGACTACAATCATAATTCTTATCATAATATGTTGCTCTTAGAATATGTTTACCACAACCATGTTTTTTCTTTGCGTGTAAGTATTGAGGTCTGGATGTGAACAATTATGACCCTAGTTATAAATAATTGTTATATTTGGGTCCTAGCGTCTGGTATATTGTCCATTTGCTCTTTTAAGCTGCCTTAATCCTTTTTCCATTCTTTTTCAAAAGTTCTTAGCACTTTCGGCTTAATTTTTTCCAAGCTTAAACGGCAAGCTCGCAAAGCTTATATACAGTGTTAGGCGGGTTCCTCTGAGAAAAAAAAGAAAACAAAAATGGTGTTTTGGAATGGACCAAAGGTACTCATGTGGGTACTAATTAGGTAAATTTATTTTTGAACTTGTATTTCCTTAAAACTAACTTTTAGCTATTTCTGAAGTATGCTTAAGATCGTAGTCCTACATAATGACATCACCCTGTCGTGGTTCTTAGCCGAATATGGCTTATCTTTGAATCAACGGGTCTTTAATGATGATTATATAGTACTTGGCACACATTTCTGAATTAGCGAAGTTCTCGAAGCTGGTTCCCGCGAAAACAATCTCAAGTCATTTATGAGATCATCAAAATTTTAACATTTGGAAATATTTCAGTCTTTTACGAAAAAACTTTTACGTCAGCCATGTTAACTCCCGTCCGCCTGCCTGCAATCTAATAATTTTTGTCCGATCTAAGCATGTTAGACGCATTGAATCTTTAAAACTGAATTTTTCTTACTTTTTTGCAAACTTCAGCCGTTTTCAGCTTTTATTTTTTTTTTTGTCGTTCATTATTTTAGCTACTTATCTACAAGAACTTAAGCAACTTTGTACGATTTTAATGCTTACATCTTAATTGTACTCTATGCTCAGTATTTGCCGGACCTTAATAGCTATGCTGACTACACCAGTAACAATAACTTGCTTTGATTCGCGAAAATCATTTGGCGAACGTTTTTTTAGGGCGACCAGCTTTGTTGCTTTTGGTATCCAAACTACACTTTTTTTTATTAACATTCAAATCTCTCTGAAATGATGTATTTTTTGTGATCTTGCGATGTGAGACTCCTTTTTTTAAATTTTTCGCAATGCTTTGTTTTTAAAGAGCCGTTCTTGAAGAAACTAGACAAAATTTAATTGGTCAAATTTTTTTCAAATTTTATATTAAGAATTAATTTACTCATTTTAAAAGCAAATCCCACTGATAAAACCTTAATTTTTTTTGGAATTTTTATGAAAGATTCACAAAGGGTCATAGGGTTCACACATATAGTTTGGATGTTAACTTAGTATTAATATAAAAACTAACGGTACTTTTGAAAATAAGTTAACATAGTTTCATAATAAAATGTAGAAGGCCAAACAATAGTTTCAGAAAGTTTCCAAGTTGAAACTTTAATAGTTTTCATGATATACATAAATTTTTTACAATTTCGTGAACAATTTGTTCCTAACTCTATTTCATGTTTCGCAGACATATAGAAGCACAGATTACACATTGCTCTTAAAAACCTTGACTTTGGTGTGAGTTGATATATTTAGCGATGTCCACAAGCTTGCCTTAGTTTGCAATGTCTATTCAGAATATTTTCTTTGCTGCCCCCACTTTTGAATCTATTCGCCAAAGATAGCAAAAGTTTTCAACACCATCAGTCCGTTGTTCCGAAAGCTAGAAGTTCTTGTTGTACGATGAAGTAATGCGCATTGATTTGGTTTTCTCGATGTAAATTTGTAAGCCAGCTTTAGCTGCAGATGTTGCAAAGGTTTTGATCTTGCACTGCATGCAAGAGAAACGGTGGGGTGAGCGCCATCCGAACGACTGTTCGTCAATTACCCTCAATCTTGTTCTCGCTTTAGCTGTGGTTCAATGATGGTTTGCCATGTTTAAAAGAGTTATGCCGCTCCATTTGGAGCAGTCTTTTAAGTTCCCTTTTGTGGGAGTTTGATTATAAGGCCCTCTCTTAAATCATAAAGAACTTTTTTATTTAACCAGAAATTATAAATTAACCAAAAATCTCGAAAAAGCTGTTTTGTACATAAAATCAACTTTCAGAAGACTCCACAAAAGATGAAAGCTACTTTGTTTATGAAACAGAAAATCTGGATGGACACAGTTTTAAGCCGAATTTTATTAGCAAAAACTCACTGCAAGTATAAAAATAGTTTTTAGTGGTATGAGTCGTATCACGCTAAATTTCTAATACAAATTAAAATAATGTCATTGACCTTGTACTTTACAACAGGACATAATACTACCAAATCGTGAGAGGACATACGCTCGAATACAGTATATATAAACACAACTGCGACGAACGACGAACTTCGCATGGCTTGACAAATTCGTTGCGTAAATTCATCAAGTAAGACACAATGAGTGCGTGAAGACCAGGACAAAAAGCGATGACCCTGTCCTAATTTATTCGTCGTTCGTCTGCGCAAAAAATAGAAATAAACCTGACGCAGAAGGAGAATACTAAAAAATAACTGTAAAAAACATTCAGTGTGTAAAGCTGAACGCTCAAGTTCACCAGTTTTTTTATGCGTTGAATAAAGCGCAAAAATGTATTGCTTTAAAGTGGGAACTCGCCATATAAAATTTAAGCCTTCCGTTAGCGAGATGGTAAGCGAAACTCTTATATTTCTCCTTTACAAACCTGAATAATTCGTTGTTCGTCCCAGTTGACTTTCTGGCGTAATTGATAATTGCCCGTGTGACTTATAAAAGGTAAATTACCGGGAAATGCTTAATCCTATAGCAAACGATTGGCCTTTGATAAAAATAAACACAATATGATCAAGAATATTAACACCCCTAATTGCGGTTTTTATTACTTCCCACCCTGTATAAGATGACATACATGGTTCAAATATACATACATACATACATTTATTTTAGAATTTCCATTTATTTTCTTTTTCTTTAAATACAGGCACAAATCTTTAAATTGTTGTCGCTGACTTGTTTGTCTTAAGGCGTGTTTTAAAAGTTTAGTCCTACTCTTTTGGAGAAAAATTAATTTAAGTTCATTTTTCTTCATTCCAACAACGTTAAACATTATTTGAGTTTTGTTTTTGTTGTTGTTTTTATTGTTTGGAAGTAGTCATTAAAATCTTGTAAGTGGTAAAATTAATTACTTGTAGTTACATTCACCAACAATAGCAAAAACAACAATATGACCGCTGTGTTGTTTTGGTTGTTGTGATTGTAACTCCACTAGCTGTACATGATTGTCGGCAATGTTGCCAAACATTAATTCGGAAAAAAAGAAAAAATTATAGACAAAAGTCTAGAAGTTGAAATTTATTCTTAAACAAAAACAAATCTAAAAGAAAACAAAAAAATTAATTTTAGACTCTTTATACACATACAGACACTCGTTATAAAGTGTCTTTAAGAACTATTTAAAATGATAGATATCTTTAGTTTATCGCAAAATTTGTTACTAGAATTATTATTAATGCCCATTGGTGGAAGGTGGACAGGGAGATGGCATCATACATTTTTGTGCAAAAAAATATGAGGAGTGTTTCTAGCTCATTTACAGTTGGCACCGAGATTTTTATCAGTGTCTTAAAAGCTGCAGTCAAAGAAGAAAAACTGCCATTTCTTCCACTTCTTAATTATTCATTGGCAAAAAAAAAACTGTTGCTTTTACTTCTGTTCAATTAAAAATGTAAACCGTCACTGTCATTCCAACTCTGAAAGTGAAAAGTTGTACACAAATTTTCGTTTTTTTCGACAGTTTTTGGTTTCGACTGCAGTTCTTTTAACCCTTATTAATAGTAGCTTACCCCTATAGCCCCACCGCCCATACAATCCTCATCGATTTATTTACATGAAATTTTTCCTATCCAAGAAAAGTCTTCAAATTTTGTTACATACACTTTATCGAATAATGCATGCCAAGTTTTATCAACATCACCTGCGCCCACTTCCAACACAACTAAAATCTAATTTTTTGCATATTATTTTTCCTAGCCAAGCCCTTTTGCTTCAAAATTGTTCACACTTTTTTTAAAATAAGCAAAAGAAGCGCCAAGATTTATCAATTGCGCCCACCGCCCATATAAAGGTTTAAGTAAAATGAGTCCAAAATAATCCAACATTTTGTTCAACAATTGCTTATTATTTATTTACGTTCATCATCGAACCACCAATACAATTGGTTAAAGATTGTTATTTAACTGTTGGCTGGCTGGCACCGCAATGGTGCAGAGGGCGGAACGCAAAGAATTCTGATGATGGAAATATGGTTATTCCCGAAACGTAAATTCAACCCGAGTTCGAGCCTCAGCTCAGCCAAAAATAAAAATTATCAATAAATTTTAATTAATTTCATGTTGTAAAAATCATTCCTTCAGTAAAAATAATTTAATGAAAATTTAATTTGATGAACTCAAGCCTAAACTAAATATCAAAAACTGAAAAAAAAAATCACAATTGTCCATCAGCTATAGCTTGTTCTGCTTCGTCGAAGAGCATACCAATAGGGAGTACTACAAGGGATGCAAACGATACATCGATGTTTAGAAAACATCCATGTATCGCTCATAAACGTCGATATTAACATCGATGTTTTGATGGACGATATATCGGCGATTCATCGGCGTCAAAACAAAAAAACATCGACATCGTCCATTTAATATTTTCATTTATTTAAATTGATTAATAATATTTTTACCATTTTTAATTTTGATTTTTTCAACTAAACCCTTTTTTTAAAATTATAAAAAGTGTGTTTCTTATTTCGTTATGTGGTTCCATGGTGAAATAAATACAACCTTACAACAAAAATCGAAATTTGTCTTCCCATACGTCAAAAATTATTTTAAACCAAAATCAAATTTCGTTGCTGAACGGATGAATTAAAAAATATTTCAGACAATTTTTATTTTTATTTATTTTAATTAAAATAACCATAATAATGAAAATTAAATTTAATGAACTCAGGCCTAACTTAATAAAAAAAATAATAAAAAAAATTAATAATCAAAAACTTTAATACAATAAACTAATCACAACACACCAAGTAGACTTTTTGTAAACATAAAAAAAAAACTAGAAACTGGGAATTATTTCCTTGTGAAGGTTACTTTATATTTTTTATTAAACATTTTTTCATTTTTCGAATTTATTCTATGAGTTAAATTTCAGGTCTGTATTTTATAAAGCTTTTTTGTAATAGTTCTATTCTTTTAATTTTTCAGAAATGACTTTATACACTATCAGACTATTATATTGTATTTTCTTTTTACATTTTACCTTAGCCTTCCTTTGGAAAGCAATGAAGTATATTGAATGTACAGAAAAATTTACAATTATTAGACACCAGCAGAATGTAATGCTTTTTCTGGCCCGCTACGGCCTTCGTCAGCATTCTTTGTGTCTCACTGGATAGTGTTACTTTATAAATTGAATGTATTTAACTCAACTATTTTAACAATTAGAAACTGGGAATTATTTCCTTGTGAAGGTTACTTTATATTTTTTATTAAACATTTTTTCATTTTTCGAATTTATTCTATGAGTTAAATTTCAGGTCTGTATTTTATAAAGCTTTTTTGTAATAGTTCTATTCTTTTGAAAAGTTAGCTCGGGCTCCCGGAATATGGGCCCCCAAAGTTTTTGAATCATTTGAAAAGGCGTTTGGTATAAGTCAAAAAAAACATACCTAATGTACTTCTGAGCTAAAAAATAATTTCAGATGTCTTCAGTAAAATAGTACAGCGATTCTTTTCTTAGAATTTAATAACCCTCTAACTCTCATTTTAAGGGGTAATTTTTGTCCTTTTTCCTAACACTTACACAAAAGTAAACTAAAACGGCACTTCTAAGGGTTAAAATGTTCTACGAATATTTTTTGCATCAAATTTCACTAGGGGTCTTCAAAGACCAAAAGTTCGTGCAATTTAGGTGTCTTCTAAGACCAAAAAATCGTGCAATATATTTAAAACGGGTTTTCGAAATTCCGGGCCTTGTATTTTTTAAATTTTTCGAAAATCCATTTTGCATATATTGCACGATTTTTTCGTCTTAGAAGACTCCTAGTGAAATTTGATGCAGAAAATATTCGTAGAAAATGTTAACCCTCTAACGTGCCGATTTAGTGAAGAAGTTACAAAAAGACAAAAATTACCCCTTTAAATGAGTGTTAGAGGGTTAATATATTCTATGAAAAGAATCGCCATACAATTCTACTGAAGACATCTGATATAGTCCTTTACGTCAGAAGTACATTTAGCATATTTTTTGACTTGTACCAAACTCCTTTTCAAAAATGCATAAATGTCAATGCCCGAAATTTCAAGACTTCGTTTTTAATACATCGCACGAACTTTTGGTCTTTAAAGATCCCTAGTGAAATTTGATGCAAAAAATATTCGTAGAACATTTTAACCTTTAAAAGTGCCGTTTTAGTTTACATTTGTGTGGTGTTGGGAAAAAGGACAAAAATGACCCCTTAAAATGGGAGTTAGACATCTGAAATTATTTTTTAGCTCATAAGTACATTAAGTATGTTTTTTTTTGACTTATACCAAACGCCTTTTCAAAAAATTCAAAAACTTTGGGGCCCATATTCCGGGAGCCCGAGCTAACTTGTCAAAACCCCTTGGCTGATTTGCTCTACTAGTAGTCTAGTTTCATTTCGCGTTGCAAGTGTTGAGGCTGGCGGCGATGACCCGAGTTTTGTTGCACAGTGTAATCAAAAGTAATTTTGATTTTGAAAACAGACGCCTTTAGCATTAATCCTGCGAAGTGTTTGCTTTAAAGACTTCCTAAAGGAAAAGCAAATTTAGATCTACCAAAAGTTAAAATACAATTTGGTTTAAGGATTGATGTTTGACTATTAACGTCAGCAGTTGTCGATGGCTACGAGTGTAAGACGGCAAATCCATCTGAGGAGATCGAGTGGTTGCGATCGAAACATGTCATGGTAACCAGCCGGCCAGGGTTCGAGCCCCGGCCACGGTCAAGAATGAAAGATTATCAATATCAATTTCAATTAATTTTCATGTTGTAAAATTCCTTTCATCATAAAAATAATTTAATGAAAATTAAATTTGATGAACTTAAGCCTAATTAAAATTATTAAAAATTTGGATTAAAAACCATAAATAATTCAACAAAATAACCACAATACTAATTATTAAACGAAAACATAAATATTAAAACGACCTCATTGGGGATCTTTTAAAATTGTTAGATGATATTTTTAATGTACTTTTGTAATTAAAAAGTTATGTGCATTTTTTTATTTATTTATTTAGATATTTACTATAATTAAAATTACAATTAATCTTTAAGCTAAAGCACTAGCAACTGAGGCTATCGGCTTGAATATTTTTTAATTCTGACGATTTTTGTTGGAAATTATTAGCTCCGCAAAATAAACCCTCAGTAGAACCACCCGCGTTTCTATTTTGAAGCAATTCGTTTCTGACATAAAAAAAGCGCTTTATTCAACGCATATGAAAACTGATCAGTGGAACGATCTGCTTTACACAATTAGTTTTTGTTACAGTTATTCTTTAATATTCCCCTTTTAAACATTTTTCATAGAAGGGGAATACCGTGCTTCTTTGAATGTTAGTTTTTTTTTATAAAATTTGTTAATAATTCTTTCATTTAGCGCATAAATGTAAGTTAACTCTTTTAAAATGAACTATTTCTGCTTTGCAAAGTAAGAAAATATTTTATTGGGTAAATCGGGGATAATAACAAAGTAACTTTTGAAATAAAACTTACTTTGTTTTTTCATTTTTTTATTTTCCATTAGAAAATAACTAGAAACCATAAAAGCTAAGAATGTATAGTATATAATGAAATTTTTTTTAAGTGACACATGATTTTCAAAGATATATGTTGAAAGGTATTTTTGTGAGACTTATTTAAACATAAATTTATTTTAACATTTTTATTTTTTCGCCAAAATTATTGTGTTAAGATATTTGTCTAATTAAAAAAGATATTCGGATATCGCTCTTTGCCAGTCTGACCTTATCCAATGAGTATGTTTTGTGTCAACTATTGTTTCATTTCGAGTGTACTTGAACTTTTTTAACCCAGTGTACGGTTGCATTTTACGCTAAGTAAACAACACATAGATGTTGTGCGACTATCACTACGTGTAGTGTGTATGTTGTATTGTTTCAATTAAATTTTAATATTCATTATTTTCTGGCAAATATTTATAAGGTTTGCGTGATTAGATGCTTTAAAATATTTTTTTCACTAAGAAGTTTTCGTTAGTGTTGTATATTTAAGTAGTTGCTATTTTATGTTTTAACACAACATTTCAATGAATATGTTTTTATTACTTTAAATTTTGTTGTATTAATATTGTTTTTTTTTTTTTTTTTTTTTGTTTCTGCTTAAATGCCAATTGATTTATGACCATGTTAAATTTTTCGCTATATTAGATAAACAACTTTTTATTAAGTTTTTATATATTTTGTTTTGTTTTGTGATAAAGGGGCAGAAAACAGTTAAAGGAGTTAAGAAAAATAGGAAAGTTTTCAAAGGGAGTAATCTTTTCGAAAGTCTAACTGACTTATGTAAGTTTGATCTGGTCTTTAGTCAAAAGTACATGAAGCTAGTAATGAGATTATTAGTATTTGAATTTTAAGATTTGAGAACAGTGGTGGGCAGCATATTTTTATACAATCTCATTATCTTTGAAAGTGAAGCTGGCTTAGCGAAATTGAAAGAGGCGATTTTTTACTTTTTTCTTTCTCAGCCTTTAAAAATAATCAGTCAAGAAAATAAAAAAAATAAGTTATTAGCCATATTTTACGCATGAGACACAACGTTTAATTTTATGTTCACAACAGATGCTTTTCTGGCATACATAACATGTACTTCTCGTCATTCTGAGTTTGCTTTAGGGACAGAGATGACAAATTCTACGCTCTTTTGGTCCTTTGACAACATTTTCGACGGATTCTTTTCGATTAGGTATTTTATTTTGAATTTTTTCCTTAATAAGGCCTGCTAGGGAGGTGTCTCGAATCAGCCTCTTAAATAGGGAGCCACGAGAAATAAATGAAGATTTTTCAGACACTGTCGTCGGTTTTGGGGTTATCGATCTTTATGGAACATATTGTGAGTATGTATATATGACGTAGCTGTTGACAAAAGTATGTAATATGAAAAATTAAAAAAAAAAAATAGACACAAAAACTTACACTAGGGTTACTCTTCGTCGTTGCTGAATTTTAACTTAAAAAAATGAGGATCCAGCGTACGTCCACTCACTTCAAGCTAACGGCATAAGCTAACGTTGTTGAAAAAATAGCGTTATTTGAATACATATAAACAAGTTATATGATAAAATGTAAATGAGCTTCGTCGATTCGACGAACAGTAACCGTGCAGGGTTAAACATGCATACTTTGCATCGGGTGCAGCTGATGAGAATCTATCTTTCTAAAGCAGACAAAAGGGAGATCGATTATTCGACTTTTTTCAAAAGCCGCTTTTCGAATGTTCCGAATAGTTACTATTTGAAAAAACCGGTGTTCGGTTAATCATTAATTAATAACCGGTTAACCGGTTTTAATTGGAATACTTAAAAATAAAAAAAATAAAATAAGTTTTTGTTATAAAAAGTTAATTTGAATAAAAACAAAACAATTAACGAAGGTAAGGAACCAACAAAATCCATAGATATGACCTAAGATATGTTCAGACCAAACAAATATTTGACGATAGAATCAAAAAAAAAAAGCGTGACCAGTAAATTGATCAAAATTAGGCTGTATTTTTTATAATTTCTATTTATCATTATAGTACAATGTAATTTAAAAACTGTTAATTAATTAATATTTGCTCTAGCCAAACGTTTTGCACAAGCAAACAATTCTTTAAGAGAACTAGTGGTTACGAGTAGGACGTCAAATATTTTATAGGTGTGAGCATTAGAGTGGGTCAATTTGTATGCACTAAAAAAAATTCACCAAGCGGTTGTCAAAATCGTAATCTATGACGAATTTTAAGAAGGTTTGCCAAAGAAACCGTGGGCCTAAAATCAAAATCGAGCTTCCCGTTTTTAAAGAGAAACTTTTCTTTTCGTTTATACTAAATTACAAAGAGGTAATGCAGGAGGTAATCTTCGTAACCGCTGAACCGATCCTTATGAAACTTTTACAGTATATTATTGATGGTCTGGGAGTTGCTATAGGATGTATATTTTTTTGAAATTTAAAGTGGGCGTGGTACCTCCTATACAAAGACATTATAGATTTATGTTTATCTGTAGAACGACAAGAGTTAAAGTTTTCAAATTTGGTACGAATATCTTGGTTATCAGTACACAACATCCAACAAAATCTGTGCGGGAGAAAATTTTAGCATATTTAAAAAATATATAAATTTCGAAAAGGGAATTTTGTTGATAAAAACGGGAAGCTCGATTTTGATTTTAGATCCTTCTTAGAATTCGTCGTAGATAACGATCTTGACAACCGCTTGGTCGAGAAAAAAATTGACCCACTGTAGTGAGCAAAGCTTTAGAATTTTCGAAAAACTTTGATTTTAAAAAATTATAGGAATTTAATAAATTTTGTTATTTGCCCAAAAATTATTTTAAATGTGTTTTAATTTGTTGGTAGTAAATTGCAACCATATTTTTGAAAAGTTGCAAAAGACCCGCTTAGCCAGGATATATTTCAAATTATTTTGTTTCAGCATTATATAAACGAATAGTAATATAAACATGATTTTTGTATGAAATATCTGTCAAGTCGTCGATTACAATTTAAAACCTTTCATGACTTTATTTGATTCCTTAAAATTAGTCTTTAGTTCTTGGTGTTTTAATAAATAAAACTGATGAATTTTCCCATATCGTTGATTACGCCGGTATGTGTTTTTTAAGCATGAAGACATGCTAGAACTACTCAGAAGTTTTTCATTATTTTTTGTCAGCATACTTTAGTAAAGAATTATTTGCAGTGTCTTAAGAACTACTTGGAACAGCTTGACTCTGACTCTTTACTTGGCGTATATTGATGTCAAGCTTGTGGACTAATAAAAGGTGATAACTATGTCGTGACGTTAAAAAACTTTTGCAACTTTTCACCCTTAGGGCCCTTTCAGCACCATTGTCACTTTAACCAGTTCGAAATATTACCAGAGATGACATCTCTATAAAAATATACATAATATTTGGAATTGCAAATTTCATTTTAAGCGGTTTTTTTTCTGTTTTATTTTGAATTGTTTTTGGATTTTTTTACAAGAACACACGCTTATATAATCGATTTGTATTTACATTGCTCAGAATGTTTTTTGACTTTTGTGACTTTGTTTTAACGTTCTTTATTAAAAGTTTAAGTTCGCCCATACTACAATTAGAAAATACTAAAATTACGGGTGCAGTTACGAAAAAAGTAAGGAAAACGTATATAAATTACACATTACAAAAATAATCGGTCTATTTTACCAAAATAACCGATTTATTCGATATTCGAAAAATGGAAATTTTAAGATATTCGACTTGAGCAAAACTAATATAACCGGTTTAAGCCAGACGAATTATATTCGATCGATCATCTTAGCAGACAACAGGGATCCAAGTCTGTGTTTATACGGCTCTTGTCTTATTGACATAATTGCTACTTTATAGGAGAGAGGGAGGAGGGGAAAAGAAACGAGTACACAGATGCATGTACTGTCTTTACGTTTTGCTTTTTCATTCGTTGTTTAATTTGGTTATTGTTTTCAATATCAAATAAAACCAAATAAAAAACATGTCGTCAACATGACATGAATCATTTGAACGTCAATTCATGTTCAAAGAAGAAAAAGGAAGAATCTTGTCAATAAGACATTAGCCGTATGAACTCAGACTAAGTCAATACAAAATATTAAGAGAAAAAAAAAAATCAAAGCATTTAATAAATTTAAGTAAAAATCATTTTGAAACTTGCATTAAATGCACTGAATATTAAAAAAATAAACAGAATTAAAAAATTATAATGGATGAACTCTTTATATTGGGGAAAACTGACCCAAAAATAATAAATGCGTTTCAGTTTTGTAGTACAGTAAAAGGGTAATTTAAAATGGTTACGAAAGAACAATCGAAGGTCTACGTTGTAGGTTTTACAAAAAAAAAAAAAATTCTTTCTGATTTTCATAGGTGCTCAATTAAAATTTAAAAGCTTATAGGGTAAAGTATTTTTGGTTTTTTTTAAGAATTTTTGGAATAGGTTTAGAGGTCGCGCAAATGGAGTTTTCATAAAAAACGGAGTTTTCGGCCTTTTTTTTAACTTTACTCATAACTTGGTTAATACCATCGAGTTTCTTCACTGCTGAGGAAACAGTTTTAAAGAAAAGTATCCAAGTTTTATTCCTGTGTGAAAAAATTATAAGTTTTGGTGATGAGTTTACTTAATTAGATACCCTTAATTACAATTTTTCGTAATTTTTTAAAAAAAAGTTTGTAATAACGCTTTACAACTTTTTAAGTTTAAATAAAAACGAAAAAAACTAATGATGCAGTTTGAAAGACAAATTAATTCCTATTAATATGAATAAACAATTTTTAAATTTGTTCTTACCGTTCCTGAGTTATACCCATTTTTTTTTTTCTTTATACCCAGTATTTGTTATTATAAGCTGTTTGCCAGTTTACCAATCTTACTCTGTGAAAAATCATTTATTGCGGTTCTTGCGATGTAGTTATATACCTTGCAATAAATTCTGGTAATCAGTTTCAGAAGTTATACATTAATATAAGTATTGGCCAAAGCCAGACCTCGTTCTGCCACATTATTTTCTGCTTGTAATTGTTGAACTTTTTTCTTTGCCTCTTGAAATGACTTGTTGGCTTTCCAATTCTGTGGATCTATTTTTAAAAAATCTATTGAAATATTGCAAGCTTAAAAAAAAGTAAGACTGACTTTTGAAATGAATTGTTAAATTTCTTTATTTCTAAGGTTTTCTTCCGTTAAAGTTACATTTGCTACTTCATAATCGCTGCATGGAGTATCTGCAAGTTTTTTTTGTCATTAAGTGCTAAGTTTTGGTGTCGATACGTTCATCAAAAAACGCTGGGGTGGCCAATTTCGGAGTAAAGAACCACTGATGACCTAGAAAAGTTAAAGCGAGGCTTTTGCAACTGCTTTAATAATAATTTTATAACTATCCAATTCCTTTAATAGGCTCAGATCATTGAGAGGAGCGTATCGAGGGCACTTGCAGAGGCAACAATATTTGATATTTAGTCTTAAAATAAATGAACTAAATTCAAGCAAGGCATCAACTGTTGATTTGTCTATATAAGAATGCAACTGGTTTCGGAGAATGAATATTTTCCAAGAATAGATCATTTTCATCATCCAGCGAGCCCGATTGATAGCTTCTGGAGCACACATAAAATAGAAAGTGAAAATGACAGCGTGTAACGCTTTAGATCAATAAATGTCAGAAGTTAATGACAGTTAAAACGTAACTATAAAAATTAATGGAAATATACAATAATTATAACGAAAAAAGTATCACCATTTTTAAGGTACAAACTATAAAAATAGTGTAACTCGGAAACTGTAGGACAAAATTCCATTTTTGTTTTCCTTAATTGTTTAGAACTTATCGGTATTCAAAATCGCGTCACTAGTTTTTATACCTTTCATATAAATTTGAAAAGTAATAAACCGTTTTTACAGAATTTGTAAAAAAATTACAAAAGAACTTAATATGTGGAATCGTAATGGACAAAAAAATTGCCGGAACTTAAAGTTTTTGCATATGAAAATAAAGTTTGGGAAATTTTCTTTAGAAATATTCGGTCAAAAAATTAAATGAACGTGGTTATTGACTTCCTAAAATCTAAAAAAAATTCAAAAATACTGGAACCTATAAGCTTTCAAATTATGCTTGAGCCTCTGACAAAAAAAAATGTTGGGACACCCTAATGGACATGCATGTGTTGTTTGAACTCTTTTATGGAATAAATCTAAAATCCACAAAGTTTTGTAGAAAAAGGTTTTTTAATGATAGTGCCCGATTACATTGGGCGATTTTTGTAGCTACGATTCTTACTTTAGAGCAGCGTTACCGTTCAAAATTTTCAAAAAGGGGCACAAAAATGGGATTTTCAAAAAGGGTCACAAAAAGGGGAATTCTGAGAAAAAAAGGGCCAACTTTAAAAACAGGAAAATTTTCAAAAAAAAAAAAACAAACATGTATTTATTAAATTATTTCCATCGAAAACTAATTATAACAAAAAATAAACTTCATATTTTTAAAAAAATAAATTATATAAATTATAAATTATATACATATTGTTTGGGAAAACCACACACACATATGTATATACATATATCGTGGAAATCCATGTCTGGTTTGCAAGTAAACGTTTATGAACTGTTGCATACAATTTTTATTTCAATTATTTATACAAAAACAGCTACGAATTACTTGTAAATAGAACGAGCAGCGTTGCCAGAAGATTAGGAAGCAAAATCTACATCTAGCGAAAAAATATCTTATTTTAAAGAGAGAAATCTAAAATTGTTTATAACAAGGGCGAAAAAGAAAAAAATTATTAATTTTTTATAAGAACATATCGAGCCCTAACCGCGAAAATAACGTAAGCGACATGATTTTCAATTTTCGTTTTTTTTTTTAATAAATGACTTTATTGGCAACACTTGCATCATCTCCTAAAATGTCATGGTCACAAAAGGTACCGTTACGATTTTATAGCAAAAACAATTTTATTGTAAGCGACAAATTTCATACAAAATTAATATGAAATAAAATAAAAAGCTCTCTCCTGTAAAATTCGATTTTTGTCGCTTACATTATTTTCGCGGTTAGGGGTCGATATGTACTTCTTATTAAGGAAACTATTTAAATTGAAATACAAATTATTTATACAAAATTAAATTGGTTTTTAGTTAAATTTTTTATAAAAATTTTTCTAAAAATACATTTTGAAAATCCAATAAACAACAAGCTGATACAAAACCTTATTGTTTTAAAAATTAACGCCCGTATTTATAAAAATTTTTTAAATATAATAAAAGCTTACAAAACAAATTTTGTATGGGAATTTGCCTTAATAAACGTTTGTTAAATTTAAAAATCGTTTATAAATACGGGGGTAACTGTTTAAGAAACTGTGAAAAAATTATTTATTTTGCACAAACAAACTTATGGCCATTTTCTCAATGTATGGACAAACTGTCTGTTACTTAATGTCAACATAAATTTATTGGACCGATAAGCTGTCCGTTAACGATTTTGGGTTTCTCAATATACCGACAAAAACCCAAATTTTCAGCTGGCAACGCCACTCAAAATACATGTTAAACTTGCGAGTCAGCTGATTGAATTTATCTGTACGGCAAATAAAAGGAAAATAAATAATTGGCATATGAGTGCCGGTTAGCTTTGCGATAAAATCGAAGCAAATGAGACATTGAGAAAACCAAATTTCTTTAATGTGCAGTTTTTCGTTAGGAAAAAAGATAATCGCCTAAAGAGAAAATGGCCATTAAAGTTAAAAATCTTAATTCGTGAAAAAAAATCTTTAAATCATATTTTGGTTAAAAAATCTTCAAAAATAAGATTAAATCTTCATTCTGGCAACGCTAAGAACGAGCTTAATATAGTGTAACAACACTACTTACCAAACCAAAAAAAATAATTCATAATATGATTTGATACAAAAAAACTTTACATTTAAATAGATAGACATATCGCACCCCAAATACTAAAGGGTCACAACTCAAAATTCTTAAATTTTCAGGAGAGCCAAAAAACTGTTTATTTAAAAATCGTGCTTATATTTAAAAACAAATTAATTCCCTTATGAAAAAAGTTCAATTTGAAGAAATTTTTGCTTTGGCTTTTTCAATTTTGTAAGTAGCTAGAGATGTGAAATGAGAATTAATTTATGAAAAAAAGTAATTTTTGAAAATTTTTGAGTTGTGACCCTTTAGTATTTAGGGTGCGATATGTATATATGTATGTAAGTATATGCACATACACTTTTGGTACTTAAATTATTTTACTTTTTTTCGAAAAAAATTAAGTTACGAAAAATCCTCGAGGAAAAAGCATATAAAAGTATTGATAGGAGGATAGTTAATATCAGGTTTTTTTGAAAACGTAAATCTATATTTGTTAATCAATTCATCACTTGGTATCCAATTTTCGAAGTTATTTTGATACAAATTTAAAGCGGATAATATGGACTGACAAGTATCTACTTTCAGTCTATTCGACAATTTAAAACAATGTTAAAACATACGAAGCAAATTTAAACAAGTTTGGATATAAATTGTCACCCAGTTTTTTAAATTGCCAATTTCGTACCAAAATGTTTCAGGCTAAGATACTTTAAAAATTTCTTCAAAACTTTTATCGTTTGATCTGTTTTCTAAAAGTTTAAACTCTTTTACAAAATCCTCTGGGTTAGTAATTACCAGGGAAACCAGAAATATGCTCTAAAAAATACGTTTTATGCGCATTAAATATGCAGTAAAAACTGGAAAATATGCCCTGAAAAATGTTAAAAATATGCCCTAAAAATTAAAATTGCTCATTTGAACAACAATTTAATAACGAATTCTAAAAAAAAAACCTAAAAAAGGTTAGAATTCATATAAGAGATGTTTGTGCCGAATATTATCTAGATATTAACATCCATATGGGTTTTTGTCTTAAAGGGATTTTAGGTACGGTCGCTAAATTGTTAACAAATGTTTTAAAAGGAATTTAAAGCTAGTTAAGGACAGGAGCTTTGATCAAATGTGAACCGATTCGAAAATAATTTAATTGGAAGTAGAATATTTTTGGCACGAATTTAATTTAAATACCATCCTAAATAGATAGGTTGCGGACACAAAGAGTCTGATTTGGATGTGAAATTATAGACCGATTCTCACCATCCATATTTGATCGAATTATCTACAAAATTGTAACATGTACTCTGCGCACAAGGCTAACATGGTCAGACAACCAGCCAGGCGGATGGATGGACATCGTTAGTGATTCTGAGTCAATCGGAATACTAAAAGATTGGTCTAGATACAAATCGCATAACATTTATTATTAATGACAACCTGCTTTATCTTACAATTTAAGGGTAAAAATTAAATGTAGATGTCGAAATTAAAGTAACAGATTTTCGAAAAAAAAAATTTTTTTTATTTGCTGAGAAAGCTATTGTAGGCATCTAAAAAAATTGAATATGTATCAAAATATGCATTAAAAAGGCAAAATATGCGCTATAAACTTAAAAAACTGCTGCAAAAAGGCTCTTTAAACTAAAATATGCTGCAAATGGTAAAATATGCAAAAATATGCACTAACAAATCGATGCCAAAATTCATAAAAAGCTCTAAAACGGATAAATATATTGTTTCTGCCTTCATTAGTCGGACAAGGAAAAACATGCAATTGCATATTTCTGGTTTCCCTGGTAATTACATATATCAATAAAAACGGAAACAATTTCAAAGTAATTTATGTCTTCAGGTGAATTAATAAATACTGGAACTAAAACCTTTAACGAACTCAGTCTCTAATTGCTAATATAAAAAGGGGCAAACGGGGCACAAAAAACTACAAAATGATACAAAATGGGATTTAAAACAAAGGGGCCAAAAAAGTAGCACGGCATTCAAAAAGGGGCAAAAATGCGATTATAATAAAACTCTATTAACCGAAAAATAGTAACTCAGATATTCAGCCGGTTGTAGTGAAACAGACCACGGTCTCTGACGGGAATCGAACCCGCAACCCTCATGCTGATAGACCTGCTCACTACCAACTAGCCTGCCCGGTAGGTTTTATAATTACTTCATTTAATGACATGTTCTTGATGGCACTCAAAGATAAAAGTTTACGAATACTTAAATAAGTTTCATTACAAATTTAGATTTACTTAGCAACAAAATAAATAGCACTTCAATACAAGACTTTTTTTACAACTAATCGTACAATTACAAGTACAAAAAAAATATTTAAAAAAGAAATCGTAATAAAATAAATATTCAAAAGAATGCAAAATTAAACAAAAGCGCGATACACAGCAACACTTTTAAACAATTAAAAATTCAACGTTTTATTTGAATATTTTAATTTATTTAGTTAATTTTTTTTTTTCTTTGTTGCAGTTTTATTTATTTGTAATAGAATACCAAAATGTTATAAAAGTTGTTTTTATTAAACATACTTTTTGTTTTTGCTTCTTCTTTGCTAAATAAAAACGTTTTGCGTTATGGGTTGGTTGAATGAAATTCAAAACCGTTTGGTAGAGACGATCGAAAATAATCGTAACTTTTAGTAAAAACATGCAATTTTACATGTAACAAGTATCAAATGATCATGTAATTTAGTAAATTATGATGGTAACTCAACTAAAGCCAACTCTGCTAAACACAATCGCAACAATTCCACTTACAAACAACTGCAAAAATTGTGGAAAAAGGCTTTGAAACTTAAGTGGTAGACAAAAAAAAAAAAAAAAAAATAATAATAATTAATTATAATTTTCAAAAACAGACAAACGGACAGCCAGACTGTCAGACAATTTGTAATTTAAGACGTTGGAAACAAGTAGTTTTTGTATCGTTGTTTTCGATTTGTTAAAAATCAATGAAAGAAATTGTTATTGAATTAAAATTTGTGTGTTTTGTTGAATAAAATTTTTGTTAACATTGCAAAATAAAGTCATTAAGCAATTATTTAGGTCTTTTTTAAGGTTCTTCTTTATGTGGCTTTTGGTTAATTAAATGCCCCCACAAGAAAAAAAAATTGACTAAATGCCAGCTTAGATAAGTGCGAATTTAACAAGACCGGAAATAGACCCAGTAGAATTTTATGACAAAGTCAACCACATTTTTGTAAACTCGTTTCTTTTTGCCATTCAAGCAAAATTTTTACGAACTTTTTGTTAAAAAGTATTTTTTTTTTCATAGATAATTACAAGAGCATATTTTTATGCCAAAAGTTAGTGACAAGGTTACCAAAATATAAAATAGAGCTAGAATCTAACGACAAACGATATTAAGCAGGGTCAGCGAAAATTTTTGGCACACGAAACTCCACTGCAACAAAACTAATGAATAAGTAAAATGTGCGTGCAAGAATAATTTTAATCCCAATTAGGTCAAGTGCAGAACTTTAATATTTCCATTTTTTTAAGAAAAACAGTTTAGAAAATTTAAAAATTTTCCTGAAACCAGAAGTTTTTATTTGAACATGTTTTCATAACTTTGAAAATTTACAGTCAGTCTATGTCACTTAAACATCAAAACGTTTTAAAATTACTCTGGCGACTACAATAACTGTAATACAAAATGCCCCAGAGTCTATGCAACTACATTATGCTCGAACTAATCGTTAAAATCTTGGCCGTTCAAAAGAGTGTGCGTAAACAGTCAGGTATATCGATTCTACGCCACTCGCATTCGCTGAACGTCAGTGTGGTCAGTTTGTGATTGATTTTACAAAAGGCTTTGTTTTTTTTGCGTAAAGCCCACCAAACATTTAAAAAGTTGCAAATTGGGTTTTAAACCAGATGAAAATTGACGAGGACTTTCACAAGAAAATAATCACCCTTATTCCGTTTAGCGTCGTCGTCATCGTCATCAATTTAATATCAAAATCAATTTTTATCGACATCGTCATCAATTCGATACAAAACTTGTATGCCATAATAGCAATGTAACGATGTCGATTGTTTATCGTTTTTTAAACCACATCTCTAATAATTTAGACAGTTGGTTTGTTTTGTTTACAGTTTTTGTAATTCTGATCCGAATGATGAGGAAAATAAGAAAAACTTGGTGTTGAAAGAAGATTTATAAGGCAGAAATCAAACATATTTCAATTACCTGATGATAAGTAAGTAATAAATTAAGTGTTCTTTCTATTTGCCAGGAGGTAATTTCTTATTTGTTTGAAAGGTTCGAAAGTTGTTTTCGCTTAAATAAAGATGCATTTAAGTATGTGCTGGAGACTATTACACCACATTTAAAAGTGGGAGTCAGGTCGACACACATTTCAAATACAATAAAATTTGCGACAACGTTAAGGTTTTTAGCGCAAGGATCCTACCAGCTTAGTGTCGCTAATGATTTTAACTTAGGATTATCGCAGCCAGTGGTGTCTAAGATAATTTCGGAGATTCTGAATGTTTTGGAAAGGAAAATTTGTCCACAATGGATAAAATTTGTTATGACAGACGAAGAAAAAACTGAATCAAAACTGCATTTTTTCAAAAATCTGACTTTCCTGGTGTCGTTGGGTGTGTGGATGGTACCCACATAAAAATATTGACTCCAAGGGCATTGAGTATTATTGAAATTCTTTCCCATTGCTCTTTAAAATCAAAAGGAACACTGCCTTTTTGAAAACCTTTGGCAAGTGCAGGATTTTTTTCCATCTCCTGGACTAACATATCAAATTGGCGAGTATTTGGAATTTTTTTTTCTTTTTCCATTTTTTGAAATCAAGACTATTGTTAAAAACAAAATTAAAAAGGAATAAAACTGTTTCGACACCAATAAGACTGACGACAAAATCAGAGTCAATTTAAATCGATGCCGCCGTTAACGTTTCGTACGGCATACCAAAAATACATCGACGCTTATCGATAAAACTTGATATTGACAATAGGCATACCAATTTCCAAGAATCGACACAAAACGGTATCGTTTCGTATTGATGACGCTAAATGGAATAAGGGTGAATAATTTCGGATAAGGGTCGATGGTTTTGTTGACAAGCATTTGTCGTATTTGGACAAGTGAGTAACCTCAAGATATGATAAGCTGTTAAAGGCAATTGCTACAATTCTCGAAACTATGAACTTAGTGTTTTACTACCTACTCCCATTGAAAGGAAGAAATACATCTTATGGACATATCACATCCGGTGTTACATCGTCGCACTGTGGACCGTGTTTTGCCAAGGCGTGTTTTTATGGTTGCCACTCATTTAAATGTAAATACCAGTGAACCTCGGGAGCCAAAATTAGTAGTATGAAGTATTTAATTACATATTAATGTTATTTATAAGTTAATTATAAGCTGTTAGTGCTACAAAAAAAGGTTAAGTGTCTCTAAGAAAAATTCCTTAATCGTTTACTTAATAGAGCATAACATCTTCCCGTTAAAAGTAGACAAAGAAAAGCTCCCTCCTTTACAACCCATACCCCATTGTATATTCTAGGTTCCGTGTAAGCCAGAAAACTTTTTCTAACCCAAGGTCAGATATTATGTTTTCCAAAGAAAATTTACCTTTTGTATGGAAGCCCCTTTAAGGAATGAAGATAGTGGGTAGATACATATGTTGGAAACAATTGTTTGGGATCAAAAATAAAGTTGGATGGATATTTACTATGACCTATCTGAGAGCATTTTAGGCGCTGCACACTGGGGCTAAAAACATTTGTTCGCGCATCAACTCATATCCCCACAGTTGTAATAGTGAGGCACATAAAAGTTGACGAGCGTAACACTTAGGGCCAATATTACAACCTTATGATAAAGTTCCTGATAGTTAACTTAAACAATAGCTATCATGACAATAAAGTGGTCCTTAAGATTTTTCCTGCTGTCTGATAAACTGAAAAATGTAATTTATTTTCTGTGGCAACATTGCAGTAGACCTCGACTACTTTTGGTCGTAATAAATTCGTAGCGGCAACGATTTACTTTTATTTATTTCTTTAATTGAAAGCAAAAGTCAAGTTTTTGTGCTTAATTTTTTTCTATATTTAATTTGTAAAGTTTGAATAATTATTCTGTGGCATTTTGACAAAACATCTTAATTCAAATTTAAAAAGTTGAAAAAAATTTGTTAATCATACGAATTTGCATTAAAAAAACATATTTGAACACGTTTTTAAAATTTTGCATTATAATTTCGGTTTATTTTATTATTTGCGAAAAATTATTTTTTCATCGAGTTTTTTAAAAAACTTTTTTGTAATCTTATCTCGACTTAAGATGTTTTATCAAAATGCTGCAGTATTATATCTGTGGCTTGGTGCTAATAATAACACTGTGCAAGAAATTTACACTTTTTTTGAGACAAGCCGGGCACAAGGCGATTTAACATAATTCGGGTACGCTGAATCCAGCGGTGCTCTCGGTATACCTTTATTTCCAAAATGGAGAAGGTTGCACAACATTTATTCGCGTAACTCAAAAACGGTTTAGCTTATTGAAATTACTACAAAAACCGAAAAAAATTGCTAATATGAGCAGTCGTTTTTGAAACATATTTTTTTTTTTTTTTTGAAAAAAATTAAGTTCTTAAAGTTCACTTGTAAAGTTACCATAATGATAAACCTGCTGTTAACTTATCAGTCACTTTTAGAATAATGTCAACTTTAAATAACCAAAAACCATTTATCTGTCAGATAACATCCTAAAAATAACTATTTGTAAGTTGTTGCAATGACCCTTAAAATATAGTGCATATTCTAAAAAAATCTTTAAGTTATAGTAGGGGGAGACTGGTAACCCCATACTAAAATGTGGACGGGATTGGAGAAGTGGGCGAGACACAAAATATTGAGAGTTATAGTACGGAAATAATAGTCAAATTCTTCTGACATCGGTTTTTCACAACTTACCGATGCTTAAGGTAGAATTTTATCGGTTGTAGGAAAAGTGTTCTATTATTACAACTTTACTTTAAGCTAACTTGCCAAGCTAATGTATAAATGGGTACTCTTACGTAAACGTAACGTTGCGTTGCGGATGAACGTGATAAATTAAAATTTCTATCCGTTTTTACACTGAAAGAAAAACGCTTCGTAACAGGAATGAAGCCGTTACGTTAACCCCCTTACATTAATGTAATGAAAAGTTTCATTAATTAAATGAAAATGTACATAATAGTAATGAAAGTTACATTAATGCAATGAATCGTGTAAGACAGGAGTTTTTAGACAATTCGTAGTTTCATTGGGGCTACGAAATGTATTACATTCGAGCAACGAACAACTTTTAAGCACGATTTAAGGCATATAGTTATAGAAAAAAGTGATTATGATTACCTTTTTGGGCTACAATTATTAAAATCTATTAATTTAAGTTACCCTTATTTAAATAAGTATTGAACTGCAGCAATAACAGCATCTGCAAAATTTTAATGAAATATTTACGTAGCATTAATGAAGCTTTACATTTCTGAGTGACAAAAGTTGTTTCTGTTTTTTAAGAAAAATAATGTAATATAATCTGTACATAAAAAAAGTAAAACTTTTAATTAAAAGAATATAATTTTTATAGTTTTTATTGATTTTATTGTTTATTTTACGAGTTTTTAGTAACGTACAATTTACATTAATATTATGACAAATGTCATTCTTTTTGTCATTTTACGTTAACTTTCTATGGAAGTGTTCTTGTAATTTCGTAACTATGAGTAAACTTTAATGACAAAATTGCATTATAGTAATGTATCTTTTCATACAGTTATTCTTAATACAGAAACAATACACTTATTCACATATATACACATGTAAGTATGTACATTTTTTATTTTCATTATTAAAATATGTTATAAAAAAGGAAGACAATTCCCGTATTCTTTTAATTAAAATTGTTTAGTTAAATAGTACATCAAGTTTTCAAAGTAGAATGATGACCATATCGGGCGATTCTGCTGATGTTTCTGTTAACAAAGGAGAATACAAAATAAGTGAAACATGTGTTACAGGGTAAGTGTTTTTAATTATTCTTACATACGTAAATGCAAATGTTGTCTCTGAAGCTTCTTCACACTGTTAAAATACACTCAAACCCATTTGATTCTACATGAAATTCACGTTGTTTCAACTTGAAATAACTTTCATTCAACGTGATTCCGATTGTTATTTCAAAATAAATTACATTTTGCTCTAACTTTACTGCAATGTTAAATTAACATGAATTATAGTAATTTCAAAATAATATATTAATGTTAAATATCATTACATTAATGAAACAATATCATTAAATGAATGCAGCTTTTCATTTTATCTACGACAAACGTACATTCCAATAAGGACACAATTTCATTGTAAATTCCAAATGTTTTCATTGCAATTATGAAAACTTACATTATTGTAACGTAAGGTTTCATTATATAAATATTTGAGTGTTATAATATTAATGACATAATTTCGTTATATTAATGAACATTTCTAACCTAATGAAACAATTTTCATAGCGGGAATGACGCGTTACGTTGGTTCAAAATCGATGACAAAATCGTTTCTGTAATGCAAAAAAACATTACATTTACGAAGCTTTTTCTTTTAGTGTACGTATCAGCTGTGTAGAATTTTATTATTCTTTTCAAGCAGTTTTGTCAACAAAACTTATTAACCAGCGGTTTACTTTAAAATTTTATTAATGAGATTCTGTTCAAAACATCAATTTAAAGAATATATGGGCATTCCCGTCAAAAGGTCCACCGTGACCAAAAATTTAAAAGTTATTAAAAGCTGATTATTTAACGATATTATTATAAGGAAATATTTAGATTGTACTAATTTTATAAATTAACCCATAAATTTGTTCACTTAGATGAACAATCAGACTGCAAAGTTGTACAAACGTAATTTCTACTATGTCCGCTCTTTTATTAGTATAAAAAACTTTTGTTTTGTTGTAGAAGCTACCAACTTATAAATAAATAAATAAAATAAAAAAAAATAAAAAAAAAATGTTTTATTGTATGTGTTCTTTAATATTTATATATCTTAAAAGAGGTGATATTTGATAAAAATTATTCTAAAAAAAATTTCTTACATGGTCTGCAATCTAAGGAAGAGTAAAAAGAGAAATATGTTATTCGGATTAACGTTAAATTTTTATTTTATTTTGATCATTATTCAGAAAATACAGAAGATTTTGGAATCAAACCAATACATTTCATAATTACATTGTTACGTTAAATTCTGAAAATTGTTTGACTAAAAAATTGTGCCAAGTTTCGACGAATTACGCGTTTTTATACATGGCCACAAAAACTTCTTCTGTTTTTTTTTCACGTTCGAACCACTACATCTTTTGCTATTATCTTTGACCTAGAATCGCGCCCTCCATAAACTTTAGCATAGATAACAGTGCTATAATTTAAGGGTTAAGAAAACGTAAAAATATTTTTCGCTTAAAATGTTATTGCATTTTTGAAGCGTACGACTGTCACGTTCAACACTTTGGAATTACCCATATACATAAGCATTTAACTATCTAACAGGTTTTAATGAAATTTAAAAGTTTGATAGATCCGTACCTATATTGACACACTAGCTATGTATTTTAAAAAAAAATAGGACAACGAGGTGAGATAGGGGTAATCTGCCTCTCCATAACTATCTAACAGATTCGAATGACATTTAAAACATAGATAGATCCATATTTAGATAGGCACATACGCTATGAACGTTTTCAAAAATAGAACTACAAGAAGCACACGCCAGGTATCCGCATCGATATTATAAAAAAGAGGTTTAACGGCCCAACCGATTTTAATGAAACTTGGTAAGAAGACAGAATGTTAAAGCGAAATTATTAAAGGCTACATTTTCACGGAATTTTGGAACAGGGATGGGTAAAATATGGTCAAAAATTGGCAAAACTGGAACCTATTTTTTTAGTAACTCTACTTCTTATATCCATTTTTTTGTGCTAATTTCTATAGCTACTTTGCATGTTACAAAAAAGTATTTTTCGAAAATCGGTCTTTTAGTGGGTAAAAGTGGTTAAAAAGGACATTTTGATCAGCGCCATTAAGACTGCAAAATTTTAAAAGTTTAATTATTCTTGTGCTAAAACTATCATCACGGACAGACGTAGGTAAAAAGAATAAATTAAAGGGACACAACAGGATGACAATTCTTCTTTTTGCAAATACGTTTTTGTCAAAATAATTTTGTGCAAAATTTAAACCTGTTTCCTTTGACATAAAGATAGCAAGCAAATAAAGTACATTTGTACTTTTGCTACTTATTGTAAACACGGATTTTTTAAATAATTGAACGTTCCGTTTAAGTATACTTTTGTAGGAAAGTAAAAAATGAGGACAAAAATTACCCCTTAAAATAAGTGTTAGAGGGTTAATATATTCTAAGAAAACAATTGCAATACAATTCTACTGCAGACACTGGAAATAGTATTTTAGCTTAGAAGTACATTACTTTTCAAAAAATTCAAAAACTTTAGGGGCCGATATTTTGGGAACCCGAGCTAACTTTTCCAAACACTTTGGCAGATTTGCTCTACCAATAGTCTTGTTTCATTTCGCATTGCAAGTATTGACGATGGTTTTTTTGTTGCACAGTGTTATCAAAACACGCCTTGGTTCTCAATACACAACATCCAATAAAATTTGTGCAAGATTGTACAAGTGGGCGTAAAACTTTCCATATACATATATTAAAGATTTCTGTATATCTGGATAATGACAAGAGCTAACGTTATCAAATAAGGTATAAGCATCTTAGTTATCAAAACACAACATCCAACAATATGTCGCCGGGATTTGATAAGAGAGCGTTGCACTTCCCATACAAAAACATTATAAATTTATGTATATCTGAAGAACGCCAAGAGCCAATATTTTCAAATTAGAAACAAGAGCCTTGGTTATCAATCAGAGAACTGCAAAATCCACTATTTTTGTTGATTTACTCGTGCGCTATAATTTACATTAACTCTATGCCTGCAAAACAAAGTTCAACTTTGGTAATTTTGACATCGTTTTGTACACATTTGATTTGTGCATGTGTGAGTTTTTTTATTGAAAGTGCTTTGTTTGCATTTATTGTTGCGCACGCAATAGCACAACTTCTAAAAGTCAAACGGCATTTATTCTTTTGCTTTTGCATTTAAGTAGTCATTGTCCACTCGATGACACAACGACGAATGTAAATTGGTATGAGTACGAGTCGCTTTGTTGGTATGATTGTTGTAGGCATAAGTTCAAATAAACTTGTTGTATTGTCCAAATTGTTTACCCTGCAAATAATATTGGACCACCTGATTTTGATCAAATGGACTACTCATTAGACTAGTCCGATGTAATGCAAGCATGGACCATGTCATTGTTAAAAAGTGTTTGTAGTGAGACGACATGTCTTCGTTTTTTAACGAAATGTGTTCGTTTTTAAACGACTTCAAAACTAATCCTCTTAAGTATACCATGGAGTTATTTTAGTACTACTCCTTTGTAATCCAAAGCTGGGTTATATGGTCCTGCCCTAGGACATCGTAATGATAAATACACCATGTTTTTTCGATACGTTTGGGTTACTTTTGGAGTATTCCTAGTCCCTTGTGGGCTACATTTTACACGCGTGTTTGGATTAGTCTTATTATTTGCAGGGTATTTTTTTAAAAGCGTAACAAGCAACATTAACAAAAATAACAACAATACATTGTACAATTTACATACAGAACTGCTGTACTTTTTAAGAAATGATAAAAAATAAAACCATCTTCTATGGAAATTGTTTCAGCTGCTGAATTGTCATCAGAGCAATGATTTTTGTGTATTTTTCTTTGTATATGTTTTTTACCAAAGCAATAATTGGCGAACCAAGCCATGATTTTTTGTATCAACAAGAATGTCCTTTCTTTTTCAGTTTGTGGTTTAAAATTGAATGGCAAAGCCAATACGCTGTGCATGACTTGAATGAATTTTTAAACAACACCGATGTGTGTGGCTGAGAAAGTTTGATTGCATGAACACAAATGAGTGTATTTGATGTTGTTGATTTAATGCGAATTTTTTGCAATCGCACAAAGCCGTTCTCTGTTATCAATACACAACATCCGACAAAATTTGTGCGAGATTGGACACGTGGGCGTGGCACTTCCCATAAAAAGTTATTAAATATTTCTGTTTATCTGGATAATGGCAAGAGCCAACGTTATCAATTTAGGTACAAGCAGTTTAGTTAACAAAACACAACATCCGACAAAATGTGGTCGGGATCGGACGAGTTGATTCATTTATACCGAAAGATCGCTAGCTATATAACTTTCTGTAATTATCGCACCATGGTGATAAAATTCGGCACAGCCGAATACAGCACGCTTACAGGTTTTTTTTCTTTTTGTAATTTCTTTTTATGAAATGAATCGTTAATTTGATATTAAGTAACGCTGGATGAACCTTCCTTTGACTTATCGCTTACTTTAGTAAAAAAAGAAAAGCTATAATAACGGAAAACAATATATACGTTCAATAAAATTCTACATTTAGCTATCGGTAAGTAGAGAAAACGGGATGTAAAGTATTTCTTTGTTATATAATAGACATAGATTTATTGACTCAATAAGTTTGTTTATTAACAAGTATGAAAGATTTAATAAAAAAAAAGTAAATTTGTGTAGTAATTTAAATCCCGTAAAACCACCTAAAGCTTAAAAATGGTTTTTGGAACATTATCATAAATTTGGCCATTTAATGAGACATGTCAATGCTATGATTTTTTGTATCAACAAGAACATCCTTTCTTTTTCAGTTTGTGGTTTAAACTTGACACATTGATGGTTACACAACAAATTAGTATGACAAACTTTTATAATAGTTTTTACTCGTTGCATAATAAACTTAAAACCCAACATGTCCTAAAGCCCCTTAAAAATTAACCGCACACATTATTTTTTTAACAAATTTAATTCAAATTTTTTTTTGTGTAACCTGAAACATCAACATGAAACACCAAAAAAAAAAAAAAATTTTTTAAATCAAATCCCGCACGCTTTTATTAAGTACACCGGATGAAAAATTTTCATAATTTTAAGTTAATAAATTGAAACTATCATTAATTTTAAACTATTTCAGGATTTATTAAATAAGAGTAGGCTAAATTGTGTCTAAATACCAACATAATAACATGATGAATTATGACTACAAAGACTATACTCCGAAAATAAGCTTGTATGGTGCCTACATGGACCGATTGACAACATTTTCAATATGACCTGTGGACCAAATTTCTTCAAATTATATTTGAAATTGCGTCTGTTATTTGCACATAAGGTAATTTGCACATAAGGTTTGCATAATCTCTACACTATTGTGGTGTGGCTATAAAAAGTCACAATAACACAGGCCAACAAATGTTTAACCCATGGACCAGAACATTATTTTCTAAAGGTTTGAGTTACGTTGAATCCAAATCACTACTCAGATTTTCTTCATTAAATCAGTTTTTCGCTTAAAATATACAAAACCCTGTTTTTCGTCATATTCAAGACGTTTTTTTTAATTTTGATTTAATTTTTGCATTGAAATTTCTTCAAAATTACGAAATCAATGAAATAGTTTAGAAACAATTTATTCTAAAAATAATAAAAATAAATTAAATTGTTGTAGTTTTAACGACAAAAAAAAATATAAAGTTACAAGCCAAAACTGTAATGACCCGTTATTTACTTCGTATTTAAGTACGTTAGTAATAAATTTGTATATAAATTTAAGTTTCACTTTTTAAACGGCCCATACACTTGCAATATTATTGTATATGATATTCGCCATATTATTTCAATTTTGTCCTATATTATGCAATAAGTCGCACAATGGTTTTATTCATTCAATTAAAAGGCGAACATAACCTATAGGAATAATATAAACAGCAATGTACAACTTTGCCAGCACACATCACTTCGTTGTGCAATAAAAATCAAAAGTCTTTTGATTGTTGCCAATATATTTGCCACCTCCGAATACCACATACACATTGGCGATATAATTGTACAATACGTAACATTGAACAATTTTATTGCAAGTATATGAGCCGCTTTAAGTGCTACTTTATTAAGACTTTTTAATTAAAATTCAAGTATGGTAACACTACTGAAAGGCAGACTCAAAAAAACAGCTGATGGTTTTTTTCTTTGCCTGTTGTTTTAGTATTGTCGTCACACTCGTAAAACTGCTCTGAGTGGAGAAGCAGCTCGCGCTCGTTGTTTTTTTTTTTTAGAGGACAATCAGGTCGTTCTTGTTTGTCTGCTTTTCGTGCGTTTTGCGGTGTCACCCCACATTGGTTAATGGCTTGGCGTGGCATAACTGAACCGAGTTACGGTTTTTGCGGCTGTCACCATTGATTTTGTGCAATCGTTTTTAACCTCAATTTGTCTGGTGGAGAACCATTAATAACTCAATGTGACTGGTGGAGAACCAAATATAACTCAGACGTTTTACTGGTGGAGTACCAAGGAAATAACTCAGAAGATTACTAGTGGAGACCAATATTCTCTGGAGCTAATTCTGGAAGCTCTCGCCTTCCTAAACGAAGGCTTAGGTCGAACGAGGACTTTGTGGTTGAGGCTCCTAAAATTTGTGTGATACCCTGGCAATATAACTATAAATAGTTCGCCAAAAAATTTTTAGTTTTAAGAAAGCCAAAAAAAAAAATAAAAAAAATGGTATTGTCGTGATACTGAGGCCACCTCTTCAATTAAGAAAAACATTCTATTGGCTACTTAAGAATCATATGAAAAAATCACTGGAAAACTATTTTAAATACTTAAATAAAACTTAAAGATAAAAAATATTTAGATATGAAGTCAAAAGCTGTTCTTTAGCTAGTTTCCTTTAAATTGCTTACATATTAAACGACATTATACCAAATTTTGTTAAGCTTTCGTTGAACTGCATTCTTAGCGGGAAAGCAGCTTCCGCGTCTTTGTCTTTTAAAAACAAACAGGGCGTGCGGTTTACTTTACACCCCGCATTGGCTAGTGGCATGGCATCGCATAACTGTACCAAGTTACTGTGCTGGCGATTCCATCATTAATCATGTTCAACACAGAAAACAAATTTTCAGCAATTAAAGCGCTAATCAAAAATTAAATCAGTTTTAATTAAAAATTTAATCAAATGAATTAAACGTTTAATGCAGTGAATTTGTTTACTGGTGCAAAAAAATAGCATCAATTAAATTTTTAATTCAATTCATTAGCTTTTTTAATTAAAACTGGTTTAGTTTTTGATTAATGTTTTAATTGGTGAAAAATTTTTTCTGTGAGTCGTTTATAACCAAGATATTTTAACGTTTTTTTTATTTGGTGGAGGAGAAAGAAAAAAAACTCAAGATTGACAAGTGGAGTACCACAAAAAAATCCTCGCCTCCCTATACGAAGGTCTTGGTCCACCAAGGACTTGTGGATTAGGCTCCATACAAATCGTGTGATACCCTGGCAATATAATCAAACACAGTTACCCAAAAACTTTTTGTCTTAAGAAAAACCAAAAAAAAAAAAAAAAAATTTTCTAAAACGTAAATTTTTTTATTAAAAATTTTATCAAATTAAATAAGCAATTTGTTAATTTATTATTAAAATTTTTTTTTTTTTATAAACGTGTTTTGTAAATCATTTTTTCGATTCATCTGTCGTTTATGGCTTATTATGATTCGGCGGTATATATGTATTTTAATGGAAATGGGGTTTCCAGGATCTTTTTTTTTCTAAACTAATTTCTTTTTTCGGGTGTACTATTCACAATTCAAGCTTACAATGCATTTGTAAAAAAAAGGTTTAAAAAAACATTATTTAATACAAATGAAACTCATGTCAAAAGGCACCCACAACACAAAACAACGATATCAAATTTCGAATATTTTAATGACATGTGGTACTTAAGTTCTAAATACAGGACATAAGTAACAAGAAACAAACACAATGTAATACAACAACGAGTACATGAGTTTTCTAATACACACATGAACTCTGGCCGTCAAAGGTGTAGCAAACTCACAAGTTAAGTTCAACCTGATGACATTATTAATAAAATAATGACTTTACATGACTGACATGACACAAAGAGGACACGCAAAGTGTTCGTTTAATGAAAAGTTAATGAACGATTTGAAAGGCTTAAAACCAAAAAGGATTAACTTGAGCCAAACAATGAAAACTAATTTTTATCAGTAAACTTATTAACTCTAGTCATTTAAGAATCCTTGTAATGAATTAGATAAAATCATTGGACAGTGTTCGTTTGCTCCCTCTGCCATCAAGTCAAAATCGGGTACATTCTCTAGTCGTCTCTTTGTGCGTAGCAATGTAGATGTATTTTTTGTTTTGTTTTGTTTTTGAAATGTTGTACTTGTGTCTACACATTTAGCGCCAAGTTGACGCCAAGATTTTCAAGTGACTAAAACAATCATGATTGTATTCAAGTGCTTAAGGAGGCAATGATTATTGAAGGCATATGTACGAGTATTTTGGCGTCGGTATCTTTCTCTTTATCAATTCACATGATAGTGATTATAAAGCGGGTGGTGTCACACACAAGCACTTTTCATTTCATTTCAATATTGTGTCACATACAATTCATTTTCTTACCAATTATTGACACTTTAAATGTCTTTAGAGTGAAGAATAATATACAAATATTGTGGCAATCGCCGTTTAACGTTTCGTTTCGTTTACTTTACGTATTTGTTTGCCTTGGCATTTGTATTTAGTATCGTATCTAGTATCTGTTTAAATATCTGTGTGTCGGTTTTACTGTCTCTAGTCTTCACTCAATGGCTGGCATATTGTTTGTTATTTTCTTTTAATTTTCATTTAGTATTTATTAAAAACAAAAAAAAAAAACAAAAATCAAAGAAAAAACTATCATCAATGACAATGATGTTGATGTTATTATTTTTGATAACTTGTGTTTGAATATTTTATTGCGTATTCGGCTGGTTGCTGATGTTTGTTGTCACTTTGATGGTGTTAAGTGCTAAAGAGTCTTTAAGCAAAACTATTGGAAAATATTGAGTACGAATTAATGCAACAGATATGTAAAGCATGCATTTAATTAAACAGATTTTTTCGAGGTTTCAAATTTAATTAATTAAATTTAAATTTGTAATAGAAGTTTTCCCTTTTCTTAATAAATTCTTTTTCCTTTTAATTAATTGCATTTGATTTTTATTAAATAATGTGATAAAAATCTTTGTTTCAAATATGAACTTATATGCAAGACATAAAAATATATGAAGGGTGGTCCTACCATAATACACGATATTAATTGTTATTCACATTTTAACGTCGAGTTTTTTGCCCAACTTAATATGGCATTTCTTTGTTTCAGTGAAAAATGTAACCATGAAGAGGTACACAATCGAGCAGAGCGTTACGACTGTTGAAGCCTTTTACGAAAATGGTCTTTCAAATTAAAATGCATTTCGTAGCGTACGCTATCGCGAGGTGAGAACGGACTTCTTGTCGCCAGAAATTGAGGTTATGAACCTGGACGATATGCGGTTCCAGCAGATTTGTGCCACTACTCACACAGCCAACGAAACAATAACTCTTTTGCGAAATAAATTCAATGGATGTTTTAACTAACGTCATGGTAATAGTAATTGGCCGCCAAGACCATGTGATTTGACACCGTTAGACTTCTTTCTTTGGGGAAATTTAAAAGAAAAAGCATACGTCAAATAGCCAAGAACAATTCAAGAGCTTAAGGATTAGATAATTCGAAACATTAACGACATTGATCCTCAAGTCATTGAAAATATGGACCATTAGATAGAGGTAAGCTACCGAAGCAGTGACGCGCATTTGGCCGATAGTTTGTTTCACACATAATTGTCATAGATCCTTATATTATAATAAAAAAAAACTTTTTGTTCTATTAACAATCAATATCGTGCGTTTTGGTTGGCCCAACTTAACACAGGCTGATTTGGCTGATTTTGAAAAGAAAAAAAATCGAATAAGAAGACTAGTTGAGCCCAATTTCAACAAATTAGCTAATTCTGTTTAGACTCTATCATACACAGAAAAAAATTCTGCATAATTTTCCATGAATAAAAGCATTAATCAAAAATAAAATTAGTTTTAATTAAAAATGTAATCAAGCGAATTAAATTTTTGATTAATACTATTAGTATGTTTACTGGTACAAATTTAATTAATTTTTTAATTAATATTACAAACTTTTTAATTGAAATTAGTTTATATTTTTTTCTGTGTACTGGAACCCGTAACTCGGAAGGACACTTGTAATAGGCAAATTTGGCTTGGTTTTAATATTTTTCTTAATTTTAAAAAATATTAAAGTCAAATGCTCATGTGGTATTTGCGCTATTGAGTTAAAACCATTTTTGTTATTTGTCTATAAATTGGTCCTTCAGAAAACGATTTTGTTAATTCATTACCAGTGCCCATTAATTAATTTCATTACCAGTGCCCATGTTCTGTAAAGGTGTTATGATACTTACTATTTTTTGTATTTTTTCTATATTGGAGAACAGTGCAAATATATCTGCATAGGAAAACTGACTTAGTGTAAATAGTATGATTATATCATAAAAAACCTTGAAATGTCAAACAAATATACATGTGTTATCGATAAATAATCTAAGACTGTCAAAAAAAATATAAAAATTTTTAACTTAAAATTGACATTTCCAGATTAATTGTTAGCACTGTTGCCAATTTTTTCAGTTTTTGATCGAAAGTAGCGGTTTTTAACTTTTGTTTTTGCGATTTTTAGCTTTTTTACGGGTTTTTGTGGGAAAAAAACGTTGGCAATATTGTCTGTTTTGTTTACATTTTATTTTGGAATCACAAACTTTTTGTTTTTAAATACAATAAAATTGAATGCAAATAATGAAAAATATTACGAATTACATCGTGGTGTATTCTTTAATTGAAAATGTATGATTTGAAATCCCATATGAAGGGCACCTGCTTCATTTCACTTATCAAAAACAAAATACACAGTTTCATTTACCCAAGCTTTTGCCATTTTTTTTTTTTTTTGTTTTAGTCAAAATGAGAAATGTCAATCAGAAAAAAGGGTTTGTTAATCAATTTGTATTTCTTGTTCTTTCTCGCATTTGGTGTTTCATTCAGTTAATCCTAAAAACAATCCAATACAAAAAATAGCAAGTATCATAACACCTTAACTCTCGATTCGAGAAAGTTTTTGATTGAAATGTGTGAAATGAAACAAAAATACCATATATTGAAACAAACAGCTGTTTTTCTCACTTAACTGTGTCTGTAACTTTTTTTTTGGCGAGTACAAGCTGTCACGTAAGGAATTTACAAATAATAATAATAATATTTTGTTCTTCGCACATTTTTTCATTATTTCGCTTTTAAAATTTTTATAAAATATACGAATGTTTCAAAGCTCGTTTGCAAACAACAAACATTAAAGTCGCTGTTTACACATTTTGGTATAGCCGACGGTTGTATTTTCGCCGCCGTCGTTGAAAAATTTTCAATTTTAGTAAATTTTGGTCGCCGTCAACGCCATGTGTTACTGGCGTTCTGAACGTCTGCAATGTCACATCGGCTTCGAATGCATTGTTATGACATTTATAACGTAACGACGTAATCTCTTTTGATATTTTTCGACATGAATTACAGAACACATTTTTCTCACTTTTCGAGAAACGATGGAATATTTTGTTTCACATCTTTTCGATGCAAGCAGATCTAACTAAAGTTACAGAACATGGGTACAGCATTCTAGAAGGTGAAGGTAAAAGATTAAAATGCATAAATTATAGGAGGCGAAAAAAAGTAAAGGTTTATTGGTAAAATGAAAAATGTATTGTTAACAATTAGAGCAAATCGAAGTTTTTATACCGACACAACAATAGTGGAGAGGGTATTATGCATTTGTGCTGATGTGTGTAACGCCTTTAAATATTGGTCCTAGACCCACCTTAAATTATACCGATCGACTCAGAATCACTTTCTGAGTCGAACTAACGATGTCCGTCTGGCTGGCTGTCCATGTAACGTTGTGCGTAAAGTACAGGTCGCAATTTTGGAGATAATTTGATCAAATTTGGGACACAAGTTCTTATTGGCAAAAGAACCAAGCCTATTGAAAATGGGCCAAAGCGTGGGACCACGAGGGAAGATATGGGAAAATTTCTTCCTCTCAGAAACTTTCAAACCGATTATAATTTCAAACATAGATATAACCAAAAGGGATGCATTTTTTTAAAAATAGGGCCACTAGGGGAGATAGGGGCGATTTATGCCTCTCAAACCGATTTTAATGAAACTTAAAACATAGATAGATCCATATCTATATGGACACATAAGCTATACAGTTTTTCAAAAATAGGAGCACAAGGGGAGGTAGGGGGCAATTTCTGCCTCTCACAAACTTTCAAACCGAATTAAATAAAGTTTATAAACAGAGATAAATCCATATTTTTATGGACATAGATGCATGATGTGTTTTTTAATACTGTGGTGTAGGGTATCATATGGTCGGGCTTGACCGACTATACTTTCTTACCTGTTTTTTTTTTTTTGTATTTCACCCATTTGCTACTCAATCTTTTTGATTTTTAATAACCAACTATTCCTGACTATATGTTATATAAATATATTGCAACCTAGTTTCGATCATATCTGGGGTCTTCGGAAACCCCATTTCAACAGACACGCGTACAAACGGACATCGCTAATCGTAAAGCCCCAAAATATATATCGGCATTTCCTGGGGTCACGAACGTACGTTCGTACGTTTTTGATGTACAAATAATATAAAAAACAAAACTTTTCCCAGCATTTTTTTTTTCGATTCGATAGCATTAAGGGTTTTTTGCGCCAGTAAAAGAATTCATTATAAATAAAATCGGTTTTAATTAAATATTTAATCAGGTTAATTAAACATTTAATCAAGCGAATTGAACGTTTAATTGAAATATTGTAAGAACAAAGACTTTTTTATAAAAATAAACAATAAAAGACGATGATAATCAACATTTTATTTTTTTATCCTGGTAGACCATTCTGGGGAAATGCCCATATACTACAGAACGTCAAAGATCAATCTAATAGTAATAGAAAATGGAATGACATACTTATTTTTTTTGTAATTTTTTTGTTTGGATATTTTTTCTCTAACCAAAAAATTGCACTTTTTTAGTTGTAAAAACAACAGAATAATAAACTCTTTTGCAACTCTGCCTCACTTTTCGCTTAAAAAGCAGATTTTTTCATTGTTTGTTGGCATTTTTTTCTGTCATTTTGTGTTTTATTTTCTTATCATTTTTCAATTATCTATCGATCGTTATGAATTTTTAATATTTATTAATATTAATAATACAACTATTTTATATTTGTAAAATGGACAGACAGACAAACTTCCAAACAAATTCATACTGTATAAATTTTTTTTTTTATATTTCATACTTTAATTCTTTTGTACTCCTCATGTATTTCTTAAATGGTCAATACAAAAATTAAAAAAAAAAAAAAATTATCATTTAGTTTTTTGAAATTCTTTTAGTTTAAAGCCGCCTTTATCTGCCGCTTTCTCGTTTCATTTTAGTGATTGCCTTTGAATAAAATAAATAAATAAATAAACACTTAATCATGAGGCAAAAACACAAAAGAAACAAAAATATAATAAATAAAAAAAATTCAAATAAATAATAAAGTGTTAATACACGAACATCTGAAAACGCCAAATACTCGTGCGATTTATTAGTTTGGCCAGCACAGACAGACGGACGGACGGACAGCCAGTTAAGCCAACTCAATCAATGCGTGGCCTAATCGTTGATTTTGAATCTCTACTTTGTTGGCCGTTATTATCTGTGTTTAGTTGATTTTCGTTTTTGCTATTCATTGATGCAGGCGTTTTCTTTGAAAACACTTTCTTGAATATTTAGTAAATTGATCACGAAAGCTTGTTGTAAATTATCATAAGGAATGTTTTTATTTTTACTTAATATAAAATTGGAAATTAGAATTTAATTTACAACGACAAACATAATCACAAATGCGAATTTATATTATAATAATAAGAAATAACACTGAAAAAATATTTCGCTTGCCTGATCGAACGAAGATTTGTTGGCGAGGGTTGATTGCGGACTTCTACTGTTGGATATATTTATTGTAATTAAAAATAGCACTTATTTATTTTTAATCAAAACTAGTTTGGATTGCATAGCGTTGTTCTTTACATGATTTTCCCACACTTTATCAATTTTCCAGACTAGTTTCTATATCACGATTGTATTCAAAACTTTGTTTTAGTTATTTTAAGATACTTAGAAACAAAGTACCCTCCTCGAATATGATACACCGACAATCAACAGAGCTTTTTTTTAGCTTAAGTTTGCAGATCCCTCAGAACGCACTATTGAACAGCTGTTTACAAAAAAGCGTTCTGCGAAAAGAGTTAGGGAAAATTTTGTTTTCAAAACTTTTAAGTTGCTAATTCTTATTTGCTTAATAGTCCTACAATAGATCTTTCTGTATACATTAAGGTAAACATTAGAATATCCAATTGATTAATCGTTGTTTGATTAATCGAGGAATTTTTCCGCCATTATTTGATCAAATAATTAAAATAGCCAATTTCGAATAACGAATAACTCGATAAATTTATGGCAATTGATCGATTAAAATTAATTTCTTAGAAAATTCTACTTTTTTAATGTAAAAATATTATGTTTAGATTTCCAACTTTAAAACTATATTACATGTTGTTACCTTTTGCATTTATTTTAATTACTCACACTTTTAACATATTTTAGTCCATTTTTAGATTTGGGCGTGTGTGACAAATGATGTTAATCACTATTAACAGGGTTTAAAAAGTGCAGTCGAAACCAAAAACAAACGAACAAAAAACTAAAATTTGTATACAAATGTTCGCTCTTCGAGTTGGTTTGATAGCGACTGTTTACATTAAATGAATCAGAAGTAAAAGCAAAAGTTTTTTTTTGGCCAATGACAAATGAAGAAGTGGAAGAAATTGAAGCTTTTCTACTTTGACTGCAGTTTTTTTAAACGCTGACTATAAATGTCAAATTCGTTAAAAAAAATTCATCAGCAGTTATAAATTTTTAAACCATGTACCGTCAGATAATGGGTAACCTGTAGCCCGTTTCTGTATTTCTCACATCGTAAAACTTTTCACATGAAACGTGTGAATTGCAACAAAAATAGTGTGAAATGAAACAAAATATGATTTTGCTCACACAAGTGTTTCTGTATTTTTTTTTGCGAGAATTATCTGTCATTTAAATAATTTCCCAGCAATTATTGGAAGGATGCGAGAAAAAGTGTTTCTATAACAATATTTTGCGAAAAGTTTCTTTCAACAACTGTCAAAATAAGTCACATTTGAAATTGGTGGCGAGAAAAACAAAATGTAGATAGAATTGTGTTTTTAATTACATAAAAGATTATAGGCCGTATTAGCTTAACCAGGAAATACAAACAGGTAGATATTTTGAATTTAAAATATGTATAAATACTATTTTATCAAAAAGTAATTTCAATTTTTGGGAATACAAAATTTTAATTTCAAAAGATTTTGTTATTCATGCTTAATTCCCAGTTTTTATTTTTGACAAAAGCACTTGAAATTTATTGTTAATGGGATAAGCTATTCCTATGCGCATTTCAGGTTGCTTAGGCCAGATCATCAGGAAACTTCATCCAAAAAGATTTTAGAAAAACTAAAGATATTAAGCCAAATAAAACTGTTAAACGTATAAGACTTATAGCAACAGTTTTACTTGTAACAATATCAAAGCTTAAACAAAACACATCAACAATAAACAACAGTGGGTTTATCTCATCTTACATTCCCCACTACAATTAGTTGAAATTCTCTCAACATTATTGTTGATGTAAGTAGGTTAAGAAAAACAAAATAAAAACAACAACAACTTACAAAAGAAGCTGCTGTCAAATAAGTGTTTTTTAGGCCGTGCACTTGCCTGTTTATTATCAAAAAGTAATTTTAATTTTTGGGAATACAAAATTTTAATTTAAAAAGATTTTGTTATTCGTGCTTAATTCCCAGTTTTTATTCTTGACAAAAACACTTGAAATTTAAAGATATTAAACAAACTAAAACTGTTAAACCTATATGACTTATAGCAACAGTTCTACTTGTAATACAAAAAGAAACCAAGCTTAATAAAATAAACATACATCCTTTTTTAAAATAAATATATACATATTTACAAAAACCGAGATCAGAATGGAAAATTATTGAAATATAACTATATCGGTTTACAAATGGCTGAGATATAAATCTTTAATTTACCTATTCCTATGATCTTTTTCTTTTTTACCTGAAATAGACTTAGTAGAATACCTGGTAGTTAAAATTAAAAAAATCGGTTCATAATTAAAAAATACCTCGCATAGCAAAGAAAATTATTCTTTTTATTTTTAATGCTATATTACGCCTTGAATACTATCCTAAAAAATGGAAGGTTTCCTTAGTTACCATGATACCAAAGCCAGGTAAAGATCATACAAAAAATGAGTCTTATAGGCCTTTTAGCTTATTATCAAATATGTCAAAGCTGTTTGAGAAATTATTAGTTTCAAAATTAACACCGATTTTAGGTGTATTCCAAACCGTCAGTTCGGATTTAGAAGAAAACACAGCACAATCGAACAGACTCATCGAATAGTAAATGTCATAAGAAAAGCATTTGAAGAAAAGAAATATTGCTCAGCACTCTTCATCGGTGTTTCGCAAGCTTTTGATAAAGTCTGGCATGAAGGCTTATTACATAAATTGAAGCAAAATTTACCAGCAAACACACACAAGCTGCTAGAAAGCTACTTAGTCGGTCGTCAATTTATTATTAAAGAAGGAAATTTCTTAAGTTCACCTCAGCCCATTGCCGCTGGAGTCCCACAAAGCAGCATCCTGGGCCCCCATGTCCGAAGTATAAATTAAGTATAATTAATTTATACTTCGGACATGCCAACCAGCAACTATACACAAACTTCAACATTTGCAGACGATACAGCTTTTCTAAGCGTCCACGAAAATCGTTATGAAGCATCGCGTTACTTACAGCATCATATATTTCAATTAGAAATATGGTTACGACAATGGAGGATAATGGTCAATGAGCAAAAATGCGTACATATAACATTCACTTTGCGCCGGGCATCTTGCCCCCCTATTACAATCAATAATCAAATAATTCCTCAACATTCGCATGTAAAATATCTCGGTATACATCTGGATCGGCGATTAACGTGGAAATGCCATACAGAGGCAAAATGAACTCAAATGAAACTAAAAGCCATTCAAATTCATTGCCTTATTGGAAGAAATTCTGTCCTTAGTCTCGATTGCAAGCTTCTACTTTACAACTCTATCTTAAAGCCTATCTGGTGCTACGGTATTCAACTATGGGGCACTGCCTCGGCCTCTAATATCGACAAAATTCAAAGGCGCCAAAATAAACTTCTTCGAATAATCACAGCAGCTCCCTGGTATGTTAAAAACTCAAACATTCATAAGGATCTCAATGTGCCATTAGTTAAAACTATGATTACAAAATATGCAATAAAATATTTAAAAAGGCTTGAACAACACCCAAATCCACTAGCCCGAAATATTTTAAATCATGGCGGCCACACTCGCTTAAGAAGAAAAGACACTGCAGCACTTACCCAATTAGATGAGCGATAAACACCTATATAGGTGAACAGAACCCGTGATGAAGAAAATTTTGTCTGGCACTGGCAGGACATAAAATAACGTATTAGGTTAAGATTTAATTAATTATTGTTAGTTCATATTTAATATATGAAGATTCAATAAAAAATAATGACACAAATAAAAAAAGAATAAATAAACGGGTTAAAGACCCAGTAAAATCTTCCCCTACAAAATAATATGTTAAGTAATCAGAAACACATAAAAGCACTACATACAATTCTACTGAAAAACTAATGAATTTTACAAGGGTTTTGCCAAAATGAACAAATTCAAAAGTAAGTCATTTTTTTATCTAAATACATCCAGAAAAAAGTAGTTATCGAAGTTCTTATGGAAGAAAGCTACTAAATAACTAGTGAAAGAAGCTATCCATTTTGAAAAAGTTTTTACTGGGAGACAAACAAATTTCTTTCTTGCCAGAATAATGGTTTTGGCACAAAAGTGTACATATAAGATAAGAATATCAAATATCAATCATATTTTGTATATGTATATAAGAAGTATTAAATGTTCAAAATAAGCCAAGTCGGTCCATTACTTTCCCTCGAAATTTTGCTTTTGCCGATACATTTTTTAGGGAAGAGACAAACAATTTCGAGGACAATTTTCGCAATAGGGATAAATATAAAATTTTAAACCTTGTTTCTAAAGATATCTTTTTTTCTAATAAACAAACATATAAAAATATTTACAATTATCTTATTTCGAAGACTAAGTGTAAAACGCAACGCCAACAATTTCATTAAAAGCAAAAACAAAAACAAAATCAAATACATTCATATTATTTTTTTTTTAAATTTTCAACGCCACAAAATAGAAGTGTTTGAAATTTAAAAATTCAAGATGAATTTCTATAGAAAGTAACAACAAAATTATAAAATATTTTTGATTTTGTTTTTGCTTTTGCTTTCGTCACTCATCGTCAAGATGACGATAACTCGTCAAATCTGGCAGCCCTGTTTTTATTATATTTATTTCTTTTGTTGACGTTTCGCTTTTATTTGACTGGAAATATTCCAGTATCAACAGAATTTGTTGTGTCTGATTTCGCATTCATATACAGAAACACTTTTATCTCATAAATCGAGAAACGATGGAATTTTTTGTTTCACACTTCATGTAAGAAATTTTACGATGCGAGAAATACAGAAACGAGCTTCTGTTATTAAACTACTGTAAAGTTTTTAATTACCTCGTATCTTCTAATCGGTGTGCTTGTTTGAAAACTAAGTTTCTGGTTTTTGTCGTGAAATAGTAATACGTTGAAAAATAAATTAACCAAACCTTTAGAGTAGAATTTTAAAATAAAGGAAATTAAAAATGGTTTTAAAAACAAAAATCCTGTTTTAAAAGATAATAAAAAAATTACTGTAATATATTTATTATACATTGAATTTTAATCTTTAACAGAATTTTTCTTAAAACCAGAAAAAACTGCGGTGATTTTTAAAAAAATTTAAAGCAGACTCTCCATCGAATTAAATTTCACTCGATTTTAAGAAATAATAAATTGGTTTAAAATGTTTTTCATAACTGGCTGGCTCATCTCCCCTCTCTTTTTCTGTTTATTAATACAATAAAAGTATGAGTTTGTTTGTTTTGGATAAAATTATTTGAATTCTTCGAGTTATTCGAACAATTTAAAACCTTTAGTCGATTAATCGAGCAATTTTGAAATTAAAAAATCGATTAATTCCTTACTCGAACAAAAACAAAAGTCGAATAATTGGATACTCTAGTAAACACCTTGAAGACTTCGTCAGTTGAATATATTAGATATATTTTCTGCGGAGCGCACATCTTCTGTATTTGCCAATGAATCTTTAAATTGATCTCAGTTAAACTAGGTTTAGTTAATCTGAAAACTGAGTTGTGCCACCATTACCAAGTTTGTATACAAAATTTTTACGGAACAGCTTAGTTTTGCTTAAAATGATAGAGTAATGAAAAAAATCTCATTTTTGCAAAAATATTCCAGTTTCGGCTACGTTAAACTATGTTTAAACTTAATCCACATCTCAAAAACCCGGCCTAAATGAATACATTCATTTGCTAATATCTTTTCTTTATCATAAGGTTTCTTTTGACGAGTTTATTTGCTTGAAGTCTAAACTGATTTATTCTTATTTTAGATACATCATCAAAAAAGTTGAAGTTAACAAAAACGATTTACTCAGAGTATCCAAAATATATAATAGCAAACATTTGTATGAAAATGTTCTTGTCTAGAAAATGGTGCTCTTTCATTTACCCCTGACTCGTCTGACTAAAGTTTCTTTGTTTTTTGTGACGACAATCTATTGATAATATTCTTAAACTCCAGACAGCTCTTTGGCTTTTTCCTGATGGGTTTTATTAGCAGCATTAAAACAATCTAAAATTAAATACCAACCAATAACTAGAAAAGCTGTTTCCGGATGCTTAAATTGTAGTCTGAACCGTTTAATTTACGACTACTTATGAATCTAAGGTTGAAGGAAATGTTGGGTAATTTAAATAACTTAACAATTCAATAATTTCTAAAAATTAGAAACTTATTGTACTGAGGAAAAAATAGTGTGGTTTAAATATAGCTTTGTTCTTATCATAATTATCTTAGTCACGTTTTTTCTTTAAAAGCATTCATCCACAATCTATTGCACAGAAAAAGATGATGAACTTCAATTTCGCATATCAGAACAAAAGCATTACATTTCTTTTTCTTAGGATAATAACTAGGAATCAGGGGCATAAACATATATGACTACAATTGAGGGGCTTAGAGCACAAGGGGTTTCAGTGCCTTTTTCTAACATTTAGTTTACATATGGAATTATAGGTATAGTTCGGAGAAGTTGTTCAGAGCACAAGAGTTGAATGTAGGATTCTCATCCGGACGCTAGATATAGTGAACAATTCAAGCACTTGACATTAAATTACCTGCTTCGCTTGGAGCACAAGCGAAACAACCGCTTCTGTCTCATTATTTTAAATAAGGCACTTGAACCCCTTATGCTTTACGCCCCTCAACTTGCAGTGCAAATTGGAATGTATAACACGTCTCTAAAAAACAAGGTTAACGCCAAGTCAAATATCTATTGCGCCAAATTACCCCCAGGGGTTGGTAGGTTTCTGGTGCTGCAACCTCCAGGGAGATATGGTGCAGCCAATTCAAAATTGACATGTTTCTTAAGATCCCGATCTCTTGAAATCGTGGCTGACAAGATATCTTATATGGTATTACGGGCCAGTAGTCCCTGGTGCCTCGCAGTCTGACTATTCGTTGAGGACCCCAGGAACAAGCTGTCCTAAGAGAAGGTGTCTTTGGGCTTGAGATAAATTCTGTGAGAAATATATTTTTTATGATATGTAAAATGGGTGATTATGATAGTTGCTATGGGGAAAATTTTAGTGTGATGCTTTAGCTTGGCGGAAGAGCTTAAGTTGTGTGATGAGGCTGTAGCTTGGTTGGAGAGCGGTAGTTGTGTGGTGAAGACCGAGTAGTTAATTAAAGCTAGTTTATACTATCTCACAAGTCGTACGTATTATTGTTTAGTAATTTTTCAAAAAACGATAAAGTCGTATGGGATGTCATACTTTTTTCATAATACCTGTCATTTCCGTGACACATTGCATTCACACTATCACACTTTGTTATATTACTTGAGATTTTGAGATGTATTAGTACACAGTATAATAGTGTAATCCAGCCTTTAATGAATCAAATGGCGAAGCTCTTTTGAAATGTCATCGAGGAAGTCGTGGATTTTTTTGAAGTAGTGAAAAGTTTAGGTACCGGTGATGAAGAGTGTAGGTCTTTGATAGAACTCGTGAAGACTTTGAAGCTGCTGATAGCGAAAAGCTTTGGTGGAAGTGGTGAGACTTTGATTTGGGCCTAAAAGAAAAGACGAGAGCCGATGATGAAGTATAAGTTGACTGTTAAATGAAATCTGTTTTTCACAGAATAATGCTCTTTCACAGAAATTGCTGTTCTAACGTGGTGGCTGTGTTTAAACAACAAAAACGCGGGAATGGTGTTCCTGAACTACTTGAGAGTTTTCACTTGTAAAAGTTCAAATTGTGAGGACGGATTATGGCTCTTGCTATTCAACAGATGCTTTTGGAGGTTCGAAAACTCAAGCTTCTATACAAGGAGCGAAAATATAATTCTGCCGGATTATGCACTCATATCGATACTTGTGTGTGCTGGTGGCTCTTACACTCAGGGGCGTTTGGTATACTTATACTTTGTCACCCAAGTTTATAAGATCCTCAATGACGTATGCCTCTGTATCAGAAGAAAACATTTGTTGTATTTGTATGTACCTCTTAATATTGTCATATTATAACATGTAACGTTTGTATAATTTCTCGGAAAAAAGATTATTTAGAAAATTATAAAACGTACAAAGTTTGAAATTATAAATATTTATCCCATATAATTGTATTATCAAAGCTTTTTTTAATGAAATAATCAAATTAAAACAAAAAAAAAATATGATAATAGGAACACACTCTTCTGTTGTTTTATACAAAGGAGATTAGTAAAAATGTGTTTAATATCGATAAATATTAAAATTAATTAACAGTTCGGCAAAAGAAAAAAATGATAATATTAATTAAATAACTAAAAGAAAATTAACTAGAAATATAAAAACCAGAGATATCCAAATTTATTTTTGGCGCCAGCTTATCGCGATCGGCAAAAGGGGTGGGATAGTTAATGAGTAATAAATATTTAAACAAATTAACAAATTTTTAAAGCGATTCGATAAAAATGATGAAATTTGATTTAAACAATTGAATATATTTTTTAATAAAGATCTTATATTCTTTATCACAGTTGGAAAGTTGTGTTTATATCGACAGCTACATTCAAAAACATGTTAAGCCGAATTAGCAAGTTTTAAAATCTTTTACGATTTTAAAATGAGTATTGTTTAAGTTAAACTCTGTAAAATTTTGGCGTTAACCGGTTTATCTAATCCGAGTTTATGCACAAACAAGTAACTAAGCATATAACTGCATGTCCGATTGACTTAAGAGCTTCTCCTACAAAACTCACTTTTTCGACTTAGCATATTTTGAAATTAAGATGGCGATATAAGTTTGTCATTACGTTTGTAATTTCCACAATTATGATGCAAGGCCCCATTAGGTCCATATGTTTATCATTATGAGAAGGGAAGATAACTTAAAGATTTCCATCTGCCCTGTTGCTGTTGTGTTTTCCCTTTTGGCTGCTTAAAAAACCAAACATTTTTTACAAAAACAAAATATACATACGAAAAAAAACAAAAAGCCAGCAAAATAATTTTACACAAACAAAACATATTCATAATACACACACAAGCTGTTCGTGCTGCGATCGTTACTAAAATTTTTTGTTTGTTCATTTCTTCATCAAGGAAAAAAAATAAATATTATAGAACATTAACATATAATGTTTGTCTACAGTATCACTACAATTGTTCTGTTTTTTTAACGAAGAACAGAACGCTTTATAATGTTCGGCTATTTCTTGAAAATAGTTACGAACGGTATTAAGGGTTGTGTTCGTCTACACAAACACTAAAAAATAGATATCGTTGCTGGGTGTGTGAGCCTAAAAATGCTAAATAATGTTCTGGTTATTTTCGAATACTGATATTCAGGTATGTGATGAAAATCGATCGATTTAAAAACGATATTTTTAAAGGTGTGATGAATTTCGAGCGATTTCAAAATCTATTTCTGAATTATAGTCTTAATTTTTTGTGTAAAACAAAGTTCGATTAATATATAAAACAAACAATTAAAAAGAAAATTGTATATAGGAAAACTGAGTAAAATTTATCATATAAATTATGGGCTGATTTATTTTATATTTTTTAACAAATAGAATGTGAGATTTATTTCTTTTTAAAAGTTATTTTTATATTTTAACCATTTTTATAAATATTTTAACTTTCACGCATAGAAAAAACATGGTTGTGGTAAACATTTTCTTTGAGCTACATATTATGATAAGATTTTAGTACTAATTTCGGAATTAAAGAACTTGAGAATAGAAGATCAGTGCATTCTATTTTGTTCTTATTTGAAATAATAAATTAGAACATAAAATGTCCTTATTTATTAACAATAATCAATTTTAAAGTTTCTTGTGGATCTTTAAGGTATCATTACGGTGGCCATTCGTCCTTTTTTTAGGAGGACAGTCCTTTTTTTTGAGACGATGTCCTTTAAGATTTAAAAAAAGGACAGTGGATTGTCTTCTTTTTAGTGAATTTTTCTTTTGTTACCCCGAAATTATAACATTAATACAGCAAAACACGCTGGTTAGCATTAATTCCAGCGTTAGATCGAAATATAAAATTTTATTTTCCATTGAAAGAATATTTTCTCTCTCAAAAAAGCAGCCCGATGACATTGCAAAAATTTTTTTGATGATCCATGTGCTGGATTGTGGTTACTTTTGGCACATAGCCAAGCCTTAATATTTCATAAATATATTTGTGGTCTAAAGTCACAACATATTTCAATGCCTGAGGATGCTCTTACTTTAAAGGACTTTAAATTAAAATGAAATACATCCATGCAAAGAAAATGTGTTTTTTACTATTCGTTATTTAAACCAGTTTGGCATACTAAGTTGGCTGGTAGTATTCTGTATTGACGATTTAAATCAATTTTCTGCAGCGTTTACAAAAATTTAACATTTAGATTAACTGATAAGTATAGAAAAGATGATGTATGTTGTGGATCAAATATAGATGGAGCATTTTGGCTACTTCAATGAAAAGTGAGCCAACAAAAAGATTACTTTCAATTGCTAAAAAATTTTGGATTGTCTAAAAATCCTAATTAAAAATGGTTCATCACTTTTAATAACAAAGTGCAGATTTCAAATGGACTGTGCAGAATTTAAATAAGTTTTATGAAAAAACAGGCATATTTTAAAAAATTACTTCTGCAGAAATATGTATATCAATTATTTTTAATTATTAAATTTTATTTTGTTTTATTAAAGACTTTTACATAATTTTTTTTATATGAATTTCTAGGAATATTAGTATATGTATTAATAGTAGTTCTACTTGCTAATATCATATTCTTTGAACAATCTTATTACCTATCCAATAACATTGACTTTTTATCATTTTTGCAGCATTTTGATATGCCTTTTTTATCGTTTGAAAAATATGGTCGCCGTAGGTATCATACATATTTCGATATTGGATTGCATAAGACTAATTATTCACTAAATGAGCAACTTGCTAGATCCCAACTTTTGTTTAATAATTTAAATGAAAATGTTATAATCATAATAAGTTAGGAAATAATCATATTATTGTCATGGTAATCATCACAAGTTAAGAAGTGATCATATCTTTATCATGTTAATCATAATAAGTTTAGAAGTTATCATATTATGATACAGCACCACTTTAACAACAATAAAAAAAAGTTTTTTTTTTGTATCGATTTTTTATTTTGTGGCACTTTTAAATTAAATACAATTTCTTTATTTTTTTATTTCTGTAAACTTGCTTTTTTTGGCGGCATGAAATAACCCCCCAAAAGTTTGTACAGAGAATAACAAAAACGATTTTTGCGGAGTTATTTCATTTTGTTTGGGGTGTTATTTCAATTTTTTAATTGGGGTATTATTTCATATGAAATTATCCCCCAAAAAATCATTATGAAATAAAGCCCCAATATATTTTTTGGGGGATTATTTCATTTTCAAATTTATAATGAAAAAGTTTTTGGGCGCAAGGATTTATCCACTTTGGTATACAGAACACCGGCTTCGATAAATAAAGCTGCCCTACATAACCGGCCTTCGGCCGGGCGCAGTGGTTTTCTTCTATATGGTATACCAAACATCGGCTTCGCTAACTAAAGATTCTCTGCGTAGCCGGGTCGAGTCGGTATTTTTATACTATAGAGGTAAAAATCCTGGCGCTATGCAGAGAAGCTTTAGTTAGCGAAGCCGGTGTTTGGTATACCATAGAGGAAAATGTCATAGCGCCCGGCCGAAGGACGGCTATGCAGAAAAGCCTTAGTTGACGAAGCTTGTGTTTGGTATATCATACCATGATATCTATTGCGTGATTCTTTAAAGCAAAAGTGTATAATTGATTGTATTACATATACTGGGCTCTTATTTTATTTCAGAAATTGAGGTTTTATTTCATATATGAAATAAGCCTCCAAAAATTAGGGAATTATTTAAATTATGTTCGGGGCGTTATTTCATTTCGTTGGGGGCTAATTTCATTTTCAAAATTGGGGCTTTATTGTATATGAAATAAGGCCCCACGTTTTGGGGTGTTATTTCATTATTTTTTTGGGGGGTTATATTTTGGGGGGTTATTTCATGCCGCCGCTTTTTTTAGTGGGTATTTTTTAATTCTTTGAACACCCACTAACAAATAATTCGCTAGGCATATTTAAAACAAACGACACAACTGATACAAAATTATTTTACAAATGGCGATAACAAAATATTATTAGAGCAAAGATATTTTGATTGCATCTTAAGCATATTATGATTACGTATAGAAAGTTATCATGTCATGGCTATTTAATATCATGAAATGGTTGAAAGTAATATAATATAATATGTTTTTAAAGTTATCATTATTTAGTTGCTAGAAAAATAATTCCGTACCCTAATTTACAATTGCGATGAACATTGAAATGTAACAGTTTCTATAATTTTGCTTATATTAAATAAAAATAAAAATTTTTTGTGTACAACAACAATATATTGTTACAATAAACATAGTGTAGTTGCCGTAGCCATGCCAAACCATCTTTTTTCTCTGCGTGTTAAAGTTTTTACATTTTTATCGATATTTGTCGGTAATTTGTATTTAAGAAAATATTTGTTTACAAATTCGTTAAAGTAACCGAGAATTTTCGTAACTTTACAATATCGGTAGTTTAATTCAAAAAGTTACAGAATTGAGGAAATGATACTTAAATAATATTATTTTAAATCGAAATTGTAATCAACTAAAGCGATACAGATATTTTAATTTGCATTCTTAAAATTTTAATATAAATGTTCTCTATTTCTTTATATACTTTCAAATAGAATTTCACTTCGTTTAAATTTTGGGTTTTTAATTAATTAACTTAAAAAATTTCAAATAAAACTAGTCAACAAATATTTGTTTGAATATATTTGCAATGTTCTTTTTTAACGAATAAGCCAACTTGAATATTTTAACAAGTAAAACAAAATACCATAACAGCTGCTTTGCACAGTTGACACAAATAATAGCAATCGTGTGACCTGTGGCAATTATTGTACCCATTTCGCTTTGTACCAACTAGCGGCAATTAAATTATGTATAAAAAAGGCAATCGTGTGATTTCAGAAAACCTTTTGGTTGGAGAATTTTCATTATTCTGCTTCAATAAAGCACAATCAAAATTGTGTCATATTGGTTCATTTGCGGCAATCGTGTGATCCTACCTTAAGGTCGAGATATACAAATTTTTTTTAATTGAAATATCAGAAAATTACTTTACAAAGTTTTTAATATGTAATACTAAAAAATATTTTGTTATTATCTCACATAAGGAAGTCATGTTTGATTCATATTTTCAAAACCATTTTCATTCCGTTTAGAAATTTATTTATTTTTATTATGTATCTAAAACCAATATGATAACTGGTCTGCAAAATTAATAAATAAATAATAATAATTAATTTTTAATAAATAATTTATAATTAATAAAGTCTAAGGAGGTAAAATTAGAGCAGCCCTATAAAAGGATCTGTGCGTGATAGAAGGCAACTTAAGCACCCTCATCTCTACGAATTTTTGTATTTTTACTTAAAGGAAAATTTTGAAGCAGGCCAGTGAAATTTGTATGTAATGGAAATCGTTTTAAAAAACTAAACGATTTGAAATCTTTATATTGTTTCGTATGTTATAAATTGATTTCTAATTGGTATCTTTTCTTCTTATTTCCTGTCTGTTCCTATTCATTTAAAATTTATATTAATTATGTTAGTTGAACTGTAAACTGAACAAAAAATTAAGACTATAATTTGGAGGGCTCCGAGCTGAACCGAACCAAGTCATAAAATATATCGCGTATATGTATTTCAAAGCTGGTGCGAAAATCTCCGCAAAATTTAACTCAATCCAGTTCTGCAATGGGGTAAATCAAAAACAGTTTCGTTCCCAAGGTAACGGTAATAAACCCAAGTCAGTGGCTCCAGTAAATAATGGCAATTTACTTACTCAAACTCAATATATTTTCGAATTTTCTTTTTTGACTTGGTTCGCTTCAGCTCTGAGCCCTCCATTTAGAAATGGAATTTTAAATCGACCGAAATTCATCACACATTTCAAAAACGTTCGTTTTGCAATCGATCGGTTTTCATCACATACTGGATTATTATTATAATTATGTGGTTCCTTTAAGCAACAAGGGCCACCGGTATAACCTACCGGATATTCCTACAAATAAAATTATTTTCTTCATTCATAAATAGGTACCTATTATAATTTGCTTCATTGTATTTTAACTCTTTTGTAATAATAAAAGACAATTTTTTAAAAAAGAAATGAAAATTAAATTGTTTTTAAAACAAACAAACATTTACCATCCGCTGACAAATCACTAACCTGACACCATCGACCAGCTAAAAAGCTAAATAAAATAAACTTAATAAAATTAAGGAAAGAGTGCAATAAAGCAAACAACAAAAAATTACTATTGAGTACGTTTTGGTTTTCACTCAAAAATAAATTAAGGGGAAATTGCGCACGCACACTTATGCAATCAGATAAATTTAAAAAAAAAAAACAAGATAAAGAAACTTTGCTCCACAAAACCAGAAATATGGTTGAACTCTTCCAGCACACAGCGCCAAAAAAAGATGATCGTTTCGATACAGGCAGACAACAGCAGCAGCAGCCATTTTTGGGGACTGGCAGTTTTGTTACTTTTTTTGCTTGACTTCAAAAGCACTCGAAATAAATGGATTTTAATGAACAGCAAAAAAATGTGCTCCAACAAAGAAAATAGTGGGAAAAAATATTTGTAATAAATGGAAAAAAGTTATATAAAAGTAAAACTTTTGTAAAGAATTGCTTTAAACAAGGGAAAACGAAAATTTTTGTGAGTGTGTAAATACATTTTTTTTTAACTTTCACAAAAAAACCTTCTAAACGGCAAACAGCACAAGAGTTTTAATACTTTGTATCCATTTGGCATCCAATGTACGTCAAGCTTTTTATGTTTAAAAATTTTGTTACATTTGTTGGCGTTGAAAGCTTATAACGTTTTACCTACAGTGAAATATTATACATAAAGTGCTAAAGGTTCTATTAAGAGCTTTCGGCTATGTGCCTACATAACAAAAGTTTTAACCCTTTAGGATTGCCCAAACGTTTTTACACCTCCTCAAAAAAAAGAAAAAGTTTTTAGTCCAATAAAATCATTCGTCTGTTTTTAAATTGGAATAAATTTAATAATTAGGTAGACGTAAAATAGGCAAAAAGAAGCCCAAATTTAAGGCCGCATATTAGACTTAAGTGCCAAAAATTGCAAACAAACAAAGTTATTATTACAAACAATTTAGGTCATAATATAAAATTTATTTATCTCTGATAAAATAATTAACCTCCCTGCACATAGATAGCTATGCCCACAGAGGGCAATGTGCGTTTGTGCTGATGATTTAAGTATTGGCCTTAGACCTGCCTTTAGTACACCAATCGACTCAAAATATCTTTTTGAATCAATCTAACAAAGCTCGTTCGCCCGCCCATCCGGCTGGCTGGCTGTCTATGAAAAACTTGTGCACAAAACGCAGATCGCAATTAATGCGATTCAGTCCATAATTTCACTTAGGCCCCATGCATGCTTTTTTCTGCGTTAGAGTATTTATGCTCATAAAATACCTTTTATGTTGATATTAAGATAAAATTGAATTCAAACTTATTTGATTGCAACTAAAATAATGTTATCAAATTTCATTAATTTGACCAAAGCTTCCATACAAATACCACTCCGTCCAAAAGCCGGCTTAGCGTCGCCGCCGGTGTATTTTCTTCGTAGCATTAGCCGCCGCCGATAGTTCCGATTTGGATTTTAAGCCGACTTAACCAGCCTAGCCGAACATTTTTTGGCTAGAATAAAAAATTACACATTTTAAGACTTTTTTTGTTGCAGGGAAACCAAAAATATGCAATTGCATGTTTTTCCTCGTGCCACCAATAAAGGCAGGAACAATATATTTATCCGTTTTAGAGCTTTTTATGAGTTTTGGCATCCATTTGTTAGTGGATATTTTTGAATATTTTACAGTTTGCAGCATTTTTTGCATAATTTAGTTAAAAGAGCTTTTTTGCAGCATTTTTTAAGTTTACAGCGCATATTTTGCCTTTTAAAGGCATATTTTGATACGTTTTAGATTTTTTTTTTTTGTGCCTACAAGAACTTTCACAATTTTTTCTTGCGAAATTCTGTTTTAAATTTCTCTCTATTACCCAACGTATTGCTTCAATTTCCCCAACACTTTTTAAAGTGATCTTACGATGTCCATCCGTCCTTCTGGCCGGTTATCTGTCTATGTTAACCTTGTGCGCAAAGTATTAATTGCAATCTTATAGATAATTTGAACAAATTTGGTAAAAAAATTTTATTTGTAATAAGAACAAAGTCTATGTAAATAGTGAGAATCGGTCTATAATTTCACATATTGCCCACCCATAAGAACTTCTTTCCAAATAAAACTCTTTGTGTCCGTTAATCATCTTTTGTTGGTATTTAGATTGAATTCGCCTTAAAAATCTCAAAAATTCGTCTGTAAATACTATGGTGTTTGGGCTTTACCGATTATAATTTTAGGATGAAACTGCTTACAAATTGTTGAATATTTTGTTTTAAAATAAGCAATTTTAAATTTTTTGGGGCATATATTCAACAGTTTTCAGTGCATATTTTCTAGTTTTTACTGCATATTTAATGCGCGTAAAACGCGTTTTTAGAGCATATTTCTGGTTTCCCTGTTTATAAGCTATTCATAATGATTCATTTCCATATGGTTATATGGGAAAACGACGTTGCAAATATGTATTTCGTTATTTTCGCAACATTTATACATGCATAATTCATTCCAAGTAATCTTGGTACTACAACAAGTAAAACTTGAACAAAAACCACAAGCAATTTGTTTTTGTTAAACCACAATGCCAAAAAAAAGAAGCAAATATAATTAACAAAATTTTGACATCCAACAATTATAAAGCTAAAAAAAGTTATTAGCAGGGCTTTTAAGACCAACTGTTATGCCTTCGTACATAAAAATTTAACTACGAATAACACCTAAACGTACTTAAAACAATCCTAAATGGTACTACTTTGGAAAACTAGTCCTGGAATTTCTTAAAAGAAGTATTAAATTCTTAAACTAATGGCGATTTCTTTTCTGAGAAATATGTTGCATAAATCTCAGAAAAGAAATCGCCATAAGTAGAAAAAGATTGCACTTTTCGTTTATAAAGCCACTTTAAGACTAAAATAACAAAGTGAACGTGTTAATATCATAGTACTTATAAGTCTCATCTCTCATCATTGCATTCCTTTGCGTTCATACGCTTGTGTTTCTCAAAGCTTTTTATAGAAACAACAACAACACAAAGTAAAAAACTACTTGCTTGTTTCGTGTAAAACAACAACAACAGAAGTAACAGAAAACCATACATTATTTTCATGTTTAAAAATTAAAATAAAAACCAAAACTTCCCATTTAGTTTACGTTTGTTTAAATACATAATTTTTTTAAAATAGTAACCATGCCTGGTTTTATAAAGTTTTGTAAGGTGTAAAACGGATAAGCAAATCAATCATAATAGCTGCTTTCACCCTTGATAGTAAAGTCCCTTGTAGACCTATGTAATCTTATTAATTTAGTTAAAGTCGTACGATTTACAACAGTGCAACAACAAAATGTATTATACTAAAATTTACTAAACTGTTGTTGAAAAGTCCAGCAAAAAGCTGTAGTTAACACGTTTGTTAAATAACCCAGAATAAAACGATTGACGAAACTCTATCTGTCTCTTTCTCTCACTCAGAAAATTCATTAATTTACAATACATCCGAAAAAGACACTCACGATGTGTAGTATAAAATCGTATTAAGTAAATCAGAGCTGTACTGTTAATACAAAGGGTGAAAACCGCTAATAATATTCTAATTCTGTCTCTGGGGTAAGTGTTTTCGGTTAAAATTAATCTAATTTTACTTTCGGATTATTCCAAGTACGAATTCGGGAATAAATCAACTTTATGGTACTTAAATCAAACGCATTTTAAGTTAAATGTTTCGCAACTGAATAATCCGTACTTGAATTAATCTTTCGTACTTACCGTACTATTTATACCGCTTCGGATTGATTTAAGTACGGATGGATGAAAAAATAACAAAAGTACAAGTATGTATTGGCAAGAGATATATCGTCTCCTAAAACGCAAAAGGCCCTATCTGACATTTTGAAAATTTTACATGAGAAGCAAAAACTATTTAAAATGATAAATTGATAAATCGCTTTAAAATGTTTATAATTTATTTTTCATCTATTTTTCTTTAAAAACTTACCAGTTGTTTTGACAATTGACAAAATTGCATATTATACAAAATTTTTAGTTAGGTATTTTAGCGTTTACCAAATAATCTTTTGTAGAAAGGGCCTTTTGCTTTTTGCTAATAAAATCGCCAATTTTGGTCGAAAGATTCTCATTTTTGGTGTCATTTGTGTTGATGCAATAAATCAGAATCACTGATAGAGTTGATTTCGAATTCTTGGTTAGTTAGGGCCTTTTGCATTTCAGGTAACGATATAGCTTAAAAACACATATTTTGCAAGATATTTTTTGATCAAATAAATATAATTTTTAGTACCCTTCAGCGAAGGTAAAATAGTATATCTGAGATTTAAAAAAAAACTCGGTGAAAAAATAATTTTTATTAAAAAGTAAAATAACCAAAATTAAAGAATTTCGTTTATAATAAAAAAAATTTTAAACGAAACAAAAATGTTTTTTTTAATGAAAATTTAATGGGAATTTAGCACATTATAACGAAACCTTGTTAATTAATTTAGAATCCCAAGAAAAACTTTGATAACTATTATGCATGTGGCAGTGTTTGCGGCCCTTTGTTCCTACTAGGAACCACAGGACATAATATATGTGGCAGTGTAAATAAAATTGAACTGGCAAAATAAAATAAAGAAATTTGTTTTATTTTTGTTTTTCTTTACCCACTTATAACTACATTTAGAGTGGACAAAAAAATCAACCAATTGTGGTCGGGATTGTAAGAAAAGATAAACTCACTGTTTATTGTTGTGGTTTTTTTTTAACTTTGATATTGTTACAAGTAAAACTGGGGGCTTATAATTCTTATTCGCTTAACAGTTTTATGTGTATAATATCTTTAGTTTTTCTAAAATCTTTGGATGAAGTTTCCTGACGATCTGGCCTAAGCAACCAGTGAAATGCGCATAGGAATAGCTTATCCCATCAACAATAAACTTCAGTTTGTCAACAGTATGAAATGGGAATTTAGCACATTAAAACGTTACCTTGAAAATTCGTGTGATTAGCAAAATTTTTTTCAACTTTCTAAATTTGACATCAGATGTTTTGTCAAAATGCCACAGATATAAAAGTTTGTTTTTAATAAATGAAAATTAGTTAATTCGGCTTCAGGCGGCTTAAGGCCGTTACCCGATAATTATCTTTAAGCCGTCGCCGCGGGTAATTATAAATCGGTTAAGACCTCTGCTCGTGAAAATAGCTTTTAGTGCCATATCTTCCTTATTCATGTTAGTACTGACATCAAAATTAGCGAATTATATCATTCAATATTAATAAAATTTACAATAACATTCAAGTGGTATTATACAAATTTTAGAGCTCCATACAAGAAAAATATTTTTAGAATTTCCGAGAGTCTTGTGACAAAAAATTTTGTAAGAGTTTCTAATATTCCATTGATCCAAACTACGACACTCGTTATCAGTAAAATTTGCAATGCAGATCGAATGGAAATTTCGATCGATACATAATGGCATAATTAAGCTCTAAATCTTTATTTCTGTTTTAATCAGTTCTTAATAAATAAAATAACTCCAAGCCACTTTTGTAATTGGTACAAATTAAAATGGACAAATTTGCTTACAAATAAAGCTGTGTCTATATTTCTTATTTTTAAAATACAACTTATTGAGAAATAGGAAATTGTAAGTAAAACATATCTGGGTAATTCTATGTCAAATTGCCCAAGAGTGGGACCCGACCGCTTTCGATTTTATTGAAATTTGGTGAGAAGGTTCCTTTTATCCTACACACAGAAAAAAATCAAGTTAAAAACGTCGAAAACAAGGTTGATTTAAATTTTTTCGGTGGTGATTTTGCTTCATTCGGGTTTCATGTTATTCAACCTGATTTTACAAAGCTGCGAACAACATTTTTTCTTTTGAAATAACTATAATTCATGTTAATTTAACATTGCAGTAAAGTTAGAGCAAAATGTAATTTATATTGAAATAACAATCGGAATCACGTTGAATGAAAGTTATTTCCAGTTGAAACAACGTGAATTTCATGTAGAATCAAATGGGTTTGAGTGTATTTTAACAGTGTGAAGAAGCTTCAGACAACATTTGCATTTATGTAAGAATAATTCAAAACCCTGTAACACATGTTTCACTTATTTTGTATTCTCCTTTGTTAACAGAAGCATCAGCAGAATCGCCCGATATGGTCATCATTCTACTTTGAAAACTTGATGTACTATTTAAATAAACAATTTAAATTAAAAGAATACGGGAATTGTCTTCTTTTTATAACATATTTTAAAGTGAAAATAAAAAATGTACATAATTAAGTAGGTATGCGTGTTAATTTAACAAGATAAACTTTTGATTTTAATACAAAACAGGTTTTTATGGGTTCAATATTGAATCCAGATTTATTTATATTTTAATATTTTTTTATTTTTATTTTTTTAACAGTAAATAATATTAAATAAACGTAATTTAAGGTTATTTTGATATTTTTTATTAAAAATTAATATGAAATAATGATAAATTTAAGTAAAGGGCATAATTTTTCTGAAATTTAACATGATTCTCAATCAACATTTTTCCATGTTAATTTTACATGGGTATATCTCAAGAAAATTTTTAACAACACAGTTTGTTAAAAATATAATTTTTGTTCAACAAACTTTTTGTTTGATTCAATGAAAAAATTTATATACTATACACTTGGCAAAATAGCACTCAATAAAACATATTTAATAATGAAATATTTAAATATTTCTTGATATTTAATAAAACAAATATTTGAATCAACGTTAAAACAGTATTTTTACAACTCTTGTCCATTGTATAATAGGTCATAATTCTCATTATCTTAACACTTTTATTTGGTTAAATATCTTTAGTTTTGCCAAAGTCTTTAGAAAAAGGATTCCTGATGATGCTTATCCCCCAATAATAAATTTTAGTGTATTTATCAAAAAATAAAATTGGGAATTTAGCACATCATTATTAATAAACAAATAAATAAAGATTCGATAAACATTTTGTTTGATTTATTCAACATTTCCAACAATTTATTTTAACAAATCACGTAAAAAACATTTTGTTGAAAAAAATTATTTTGGGCAACAACTTTTTTTATTGATTCAATAAACTTGGTTGTTGACTAAAAATTCAATAACTATACCTACAACCTTTTTTATCAATAATGAAAAAATCGTCATCGCAGAAAATGCAAAAAATTTTCGAAATAACGGTATATCTTGAAAACAAGAGCTAACCTCAAGAAAAACCCGGTTGGTACCACTAGATTCAGCGTTAAAACGTCTGTTTTTTGCAACAAGCACAGTGTACTTATTGCTTAGATTTACAATATAAAATATGTATATTGTTTGTAGCCCCAAGTATTCTCTTTAAAATGACATATAAATATTGAATATACAATAGATATCGAAGAAATAAGCTCAACACATTAGGCTAATTCGGCGAAATTATGACATTTGAATATGACATAAATTTTGATTTTTGAATGTTAAAATTATTTTCGTTCATAAGTGTTCCTTATAGTATAAATTGAACCTTCTCACCAAATTTCATTAAAATCGAAAGGGGTCGGATCCCACTTGGGGTCGATTTGACATGGAATTACCCATGTAACTGTTTGTTAAAAATATTTACTCATTTCAAAATATTTTTTGCGTCTTGTCGCTAAAAAATATTTTTATTTTTGAGAGTTTCCTGACAGTTTTTAATATATCACCAAGGAATTTATTTTTGATCATATAAAGTTTTTTTATAGAAATATATACAAATGTTACCTTATCAGTTTAGCTATTTTCAAAAAACGTTTTGGAACCACTGCGAACTAGTTCTATTTTGCCTTCAACATATTAAATGTATACAATTTTAAAGCTTTTTAAGGCACAGTTGCAAACTATTGAATGCAACTGAATAAAAACAGACATACAAAAATTTAGTTTCTTTAGCTTTTAGGTAACGACATTTGATTTCGTGCACCTAAAAAGCTTTTTTACAAAAGCTTTAGGGTACATTTAGAAACTTCACAACCAGAGGACGCTTTTCTTTAATTATCTAAACAAATTTTAAAAACTCCTTTCTTTTGTGCATGCCAGGAAACTTTAAATTTTCTACTAATTGCTAACAAGAAATCAGAAAATGAAAAAAATTTATTTGTGTCATTTACAAGGCGCACAACATCGCATGCGTTATCTTTGATCAACGTACCACTTGTAAAAGCAAATCTTGATGCTACAGCAAAGATGATGATGGTGATGATGAAAAATTTATAGCCAAAAGGAAATCAACAAAAGGAACAAACGACGTATGTGAATGTGAAAAAAAAATTTTGTACTCCTTAGTAAATCATAGAATTGAAATTTAAATTTTAACTTTAAGAAGACATAAATTTCTCATCATCGACAACAACAGCGACGAACAGTATCACTCACATTTGCGGTATCAGTATGAATACAAAAAAAAAAAAGAAAGAACATTCCAAATTAGTTTGTTTACTTTAAAAAGTTATCATTAATACTTGTAGTTGCTCTATAAAAAAAATAATCATCCGAAATAAGAAATAGATACGTATCTGTTAAGAAAAGACTAACAACTTATTTTTGTTTGTAACCAATGAAAAAGACAAATCTGAAAACTCTTTTGAATATGAAATACATAAAAAAAAACCCTTCATCATCATCAGCAACATGTATTTGAAGAGTTTGCTCAGGATATTTAAATGTTTCAAAGTTGCCAGATATTTTCAACAGCAAGTTTGAAAAATATAGAAAAAAAGGCTAATGGACTCTAGAGCTTTATTGTTCTGATATCCTGGGATATAGCCAACAGATAGTGACTGCGGTTAATCAAAGAAAAGCTTTAAGAAACATTGTCATGATGGAAAAAAGCATGCACGGTAAATACCTTCCATTCATATAAGCTCCAGATGTTGTTCTTTTTTCTAAATACAAGTCTGTGTAGTAACGATTTTATTCGCAACCGTAAAGTCTAATCAGGAAAGAACATATGTGACGCGAAAAATAAAAAGGGACCTAAGGGTTTTGCCATTTTAAAGATTTAAATACGTGTATCTTTGGTGTACCATCACTGAGCGTGTTGGTATTTCTTTATGCGCTTTCACATATACAGAAGATAATACCAAAAAGGGTGACTATTATCTCTCCTTCATTTTTTGCAGGAAACGTTATCCTTAAACCTTTTGATTTGGCACGCAAAAGCACCATTAATTTTGCGAATGACGTTGACGATTGTGGTTTCGATTATCCAGCTTTTTCTCCATTTTTATTTCATTATCGGGAATATCAGGGGAATAAATGTGAAAAGGTCTATTAGACTTATAATATTAATTATATTAAATGCTGGTTTATATAATGCGAACCATGAATTTCCTCATGAATCATAAATCAAAAATTTTAAACTTTTTTTCGCAGTCATGAATGAACTGGCAATATTTCGCGCAATCACTCATAAACATGCGGAGCTCAAAAAAAATTTGGCATATCCAAGCTAATGTTGAATGAGCAAATAAAAAATTTTAGCAACGCTCCTCACTAGTATTGTTGTTGGTACTCGACAATTTTAACGACCACAGCACGAAAAGCCTGTGCTGTTTTTTTTTTGTGAGTAATTTTTCATGAGTGAATTAGCTCAAAGTGTTTAAACGTTCACGCTTGCTCATGACTGAATAATAAGTGAACGTTTCGGTACTCTACTCCTAATACGATGGAATTTAAATAAATTAAAGCAAAAAGTCTTGACAAGAAAAAAGAAATTTGATTTTTGAAGATATTTCAGATCAAATCTAAAGGTACCAACTTAAAATCGGGACATTTGTGTTTCCCTTTAATGTGTTTAAATATAAAGGGTTTTTCAACAAGAACTTTGTTTTCCAAAACAAAATGAAACAAAAAATTTAGATGAAGATGATTCAAATTTGTAGTGTATTACGAAGAGAAAAGTTCGGCCATTATGAATGAAAAATGATATCTGGCAAATGTCCACCACGAGCACGCTGACAGATATCAATTCTTTCATCAAAGTTTTTAATAAATTTTTGGCAAAATGGCGGATCTATTTCGTTCGATGTTCGTGAAATTATGCGATTGGAAAATGGGGCTTGCAATAATTAGATCGTTTCATTGGCTGTGTGATATTTGGCACCGTCCTATTAGTGTCGGCACATTTTGTATCGAGCCTGTCGACTCAAATTTAACGACCAGATCCTTAATTCTAATTCTATGAAATGTAACTCTAACAGAACCATTATTTTCATAGTGCCAATGCATTGACACACTCGTCTTTTAGTCTTGTAATGAACCTTCTGCGACTCTCTGTAATAGTCATAGAACAATTACTGAGCTACCTTAATAAAAGCGTTTTTGAGATATTAATATTCAATACAATTTCAATAATTCAAACCGACATTAGGATTTGAAAAAAAGGATTTTGCGACAGAATGGTGTTGATTTCGCGACCGTAAGTTTTATTTTAAATAAATTATTTGAAAATTAGAAGTTTTGACATGAAAAAAAGCTTCATGGTAGCTTACTGAGCTACCTAAACAACAGCGGCAAGTGCTTTTTTTTAACATGAAAATTCTATTGCCAATAATATACAACGACCAAGCGATCTATCAAATAAGATTTTTCAGCCGTGTGGTGTTGAACTCGCGTTCTAAAGGTTTGATACGTATAAACTGTGTGAAAATGAAAAGTTTTGACATTAACCAGACGCTTGCGGCTCTCATTTAGGAAGCTTAGTTAGTTATACGGCTGAGCATTTCACCCGTTGTAAAATAATCCCTTTATAAGTCTCATACGACTCTTGGCATGCTTTTTGAAAGACTCGTTAGATAATCTCTACATACATCATAATAATACATCATAATGATTAACATAAGCGTGATGATTCTCTCATACGAATCAGTACGTGTTACAGTTTCTCCTCGAGGAATTGTCTACAATTAAATAATGAGCTCGTCGACGATCAAAAACACTACTTTTGAGATTCCCAGTAGACTCCTAGATGCTAGAAAATGCTTTCTGGGAATATAGACCGATTCCAAATACCACCATAATAAAATGCTTTATGGGCACAAAGACTCAACACCGTTAAGAAGCTTGTATGGGGGCAATGTGAAGTTATGCACCGATTTGTATCATTTTCAATAGGCTTGGCCCTTGTGTCAATTAGAACCTATGTAATTATTAAAAGTTAGTAAAACTTATTGTCATTTCTTTTTATTATGATAATATTGGTATGGGTCAATGATGTATGGAACAAACTATCGGCCAAATGGCCACCGCGACCTCAGCGGCACACTTCCATCCGATGGTCTTAATTTTCGATGACGCTGAGGCATAATTGAGTTTCTATGCCGTTAATGTGCCGAATTATCTCATCCTTTAGCTCTTGAATTGTTGCTGGCTTATCGACGTACACCTTTTCTTTCAAATAACCCCAAAGAAAGAAGAGATAACACGGCCATTGAATTGGTCGCGCAAAAGGGCCATTGTTTCGTAAGCTGTGTGGCAACTGGCACCGTTCTGTTGAAACCACATATCGTCCACATCCATATCTTCCAATTCGGGTTATCATCTCACGATAGCGAACACCATTCACAGTAACTGCCTGACCGGCCTCATTTTGACAAAAAATATGACCCGACGATGCCGCCAACCCATAAACCGAACCAAACAGTCGCTCTTTGTGGGTGCATTGGTTTTTCGACAATCACTCTTGGATTATCATTCGCCCAAATGCGGCAATTCTTCTTCTTGACGAATCCACTGAGGTGAAAATATGCCTCATCTCTGAATCACGAAGTGCACGATATGCATTTTGATTTGAACGCCCATTTTCATAATAAGCCTGAATAACTTTATCGTGTTGCTCGATTGTGTATCTGTCCATGGTTTAAATTGAGTAAGTCTGAAATTGAGAAATGTCAAATGAAATGCAGAAAAAACTTGACGTTAAGGTGTGGTTCACATTCAACATCGGCCCTTAAAATTCATCAAATTATCTTAAAAATTGCAAACTGTAATTTGTGCACAAGTTTCACAGCCAGACGAACGGAGATCGTTAGATCTATTCAACTCCACTATTGTGGTGTTGGTTTCAAAATCATGAAATGATTCCGAACTAACTGAGCATTAGAAAATTGTATTTTGAAATACAAACTAAAATATTTTACAAAAAAAGTTCTCAGAGATCTATGGGTCAATTTCGGATGGCCATACAATGAACTTGAGTTGCCAGCAGCGAAATTATTCAGCGCCGCTGATTTATTTTTTATTTTAACATGAGCGGCGTTGCCTGATTTCGCTGCTGGCAACTAAACTAAAGTTCAGTTGCCATCCGTAATCGACCCATTATATTTTCTTAAAAAAAAAAAAAAAATGTTGCGAAAAAAGTCTTTCCAGTCTGGCATCGCTGGAGCTATTGTGTGTGTGTGGTTGAGTGATAGTGTACAAGAGTTTGAATAACAACTAAGACATCCTTTAATAAAAATAACAAATGTCGCATAAAAGTATCGGCGTTTTGTTTATTTGATTGTAGGCAACATAATAATCGTCACGGCCTAATCATCATTATTATTATTATTTTTATCATCTATGAAATTGTCATATGATACAAAATATACACACAACAAACACACACACTTGTCACATGGATACTGGCACATAAGATGTTTTTATATGTGTACCTTCATATTTATGTAAATGATGTTGTACTATATTTGTTGTTTTTGTGTATACAACGCGTTGCTTTAGCCGCCGCCTTTAATATTCCTTTGATGACTTTGCGCGCTTGTTGTCAATGGCATCGTCATCGCCGTCATCATCCTTAGCGACATCTTTTTTTTTTGGTTTCGCATATTGAAATGTTTTTATTTTAATTTTTTTTCCTTTTTTGTTTAATTTTCTTTATCTTTTTAAGTCGTTTAAAGTCAATAATATTGAAATGATTTCTTTACTTCTTTCTATAACTTATTGCGATGCTATTAAAGTTGTTGTTGTTGTTTTTTAATGTAAAAAAGTTGTTGTGTTCTTTGATATGTAAAACATATTGCTTTATTTGTTTCTCTTGTTCGTCTTATGTATTGATCTCAACTCAATTGATATTTGGACTTGTGTGTGTGTGTGTTTCTCTGTATGTGCGTTCGATTTTGTCTTTGAAAATGTTGTCCAAGTGTTTTGTGTGTTCGTAGTTGTTGTTGCTACAATTTTTAGTTGTCATTTGTTGTTTTAAAGTGATTAATTAATTTCAATAACATTTTGCACATCATTGCTACAATTTTGATCAGATTTTGAGATTCGAGGGAACACAGACGAAACAAAAAGCAAAAAAAAAAGATGAAATAAAATTTAAAAAAAGTTTAAAGAAACGTAGAAAATCCATAAAAAGGTAAATTCATTGATATACTTTGATATTAAGCCGCTTTTTTAAGTTTGATAAAACTTGTTATGTATAAATGTACATATAGCATGAGTGCATATATATTTAATTAAGACAATGTTATTGTTTAAAGGACTATAGCTAATGTTTTAAGAAGTATTGAAAATAGAATAAACGTTTTATTATATCACCATTACAATGCTATTTTTTTTTTAAATGACTCTATTTTAGACTTTCTGAGACCAAAAGTATTTATTACAGAAGAATAAGTATTTGAGGCCTTTCAATGATAGCGTAAAATTATTATATACAAGAATGTTGACTTAAATTTCTGAAAGCTGGCAACGTTGGTTCTTCTTATAACAAAAACTGAAATATCAATGAGTAGTGGAAATACTTGCACCCAAATTGTCCACGGTTCTTTTGAAAAAGATCTATAGTTATTACAAAATCAAATCTTGAGAATTTTTTTGCAAAGGGCCTTACCTTGGGTCTTCAGTTGACAATTTTTTGTCATAATAAACGTCAAACTTCATATAAAATAAAAAACGCTGACAAAATTTTTAAAGTTTTTTTATATAGACTTTAACGTTTGGTATGAAAAAAAATTGGCAGGTGAAGACCCCATGTTACTTATGTATATGACATTAAATGTTTCTAACTTACATTTTATTAATGTCAAAAAAGATGAATTTGTGTACTGGAGAAAATGACTACCAATTCTTAAAACAAAAAGTGAATCATGTAGTCGTTTGTTTATGTTGGTTTTAATTTTCCAGCTTCACTTTAATTAATTTAATTTCAATTTTTCTAATTTAATAATATTTTATACACAGACACACAACAAAATGAAATTATTTTTGTGTTTTCAAATGCAGTATTTGATTAAAAACATAATGAAAGGAGAAAAAAATATATTGTTAGCTAAAATGCAAAAAGGCATAACGAACAAAAAATTCAAAATTGAGTTTTTGATTGGTTATAATTAGGGAAGCGATTTGCAGCAAATGCATTTTTTTGTCGATAGTCTTATAACGATGTCGACCATTCATTAAATTTGCATTAAAATGTCATCGATTTGTTTTTGCATATTTTGATGAAAATGCAAATTTAGGTATTAAATGCATATTTTGACGCTTTTGAGTGATTTTTTTTTTAATTTCCATATTATAAAAAAAGTTAAATACACAAAAAAACCTTCCAAAAAAAAATTTGAAATCAATAAATAAATTCTTTTGGAGCTTTGCTTTCAATACAAGATTTTTAAGATTTCGACAAAATATCCTTCTTTTTTAAACCGATGCAGTACCCTTCATGAGTTTCAATGGGTTTAAAATATTGTATGTAAACTGTTACAAATTACTTCTTTGGCACGTGGGTTATACCGCGTTGCAGAGGAAATAAGAAGCCGATTCAATAATATTGCAATTTTTAATGGTTATAATTTTGTTTTTAGTAAAATTAAAAAACCATTTTTTATGGACATTTTTTCAGCTTTTAGTTCATATTTTTTATTTTGTTAGTGCATATTTGGGATTTCTTAGTGCATATTTTAAGCGCATATTTTCGATTTTTTAGTGCATGAAAATCTCATCTCTAGTTATAATGAACTACATGTCTTCACAAATATTTACACTTCTTTAACTAAAAATAAACGGACGTAGCTACAAGTTTGTTATTGATGAACGCAAAACTACATAATTACACATTTTTTTTTTCAAAATAGAAAATTATTTATTAAGTTCCAAGGACGACTTATCAATCCATGTTTTTCTGAAGTTGGTTAATAGAATATCATTGTCACAACAAGTAAGCAAGTAAATTTCTTTGTATTTATGACTAATATCCCTTAGAGACCCAAGTAACTTGCAAAAAGTGCATGCTTTTTCAACTTTAAAGAAACTAATGGGCACAATTATGAGTGTCGTTGTCGTTTTCGAAAATAACATTTTCATACAAATTGAATCTCAATATTTCCCAAATAACGAAAAACTTTTGCATTTGAATTATAATAATACCTCTGTCTTGGTACTTTTCCAGTAGCAAATACTCAGTAAATTTTTTTGGGAGAGTAAGACCAATATTACTCTATCGGCTGAAAAAATCTCAAAAAGTACGCAGACAGTTTCCAGTGAAATTTTGCAAGAAAACAGCTGATCGGTGTGTAAACAATTGAAATTTGAATTCTCGGGGTAAATTAAAAAATTATTAATTAAAGTGAAGCTTAAAAAGTGTTGTAAATTAAAAAACTTGTTTATTACACTGTTATTAGTTTGGTAAATTCAATTTCTTCTTAGTTTTTAGTTTTATTTGTCGGGTTTTATCTTTTGCTTACATTGCCCAACATAGTGCCGGCTTACAATGGAAAAAAAGAATGAAATGCCCAATACTGTGCCCTCCAACAGCTTGACAACGGAGAAAAATAATTTGGATGTGAAGTGCTCGCCAGGAACACAATTCCAAATACTCGCCTCTTCAATTGCAAAGTTTGTCCCACAAAGTTCTGCTGGTTCTATCGGTTCTGCCATCTCCACTCCACTTACGCCACGGTCGCACTGTATATTTGGATGTTTCTAGCATGAAGTAAAATGTTTTGTTTATTATAATTTATTATAAACGTTAAAAATCATACAATTCTAACTACTTAACTCTGCCATTGTTAAATTTAAATTTTTATTTTCATTTCACAAAAACTATTTCATTCAAACAGCTGTTCAAACTATTTGCAAAATCTTGCAAGCGGAAATTTCTCCAGTAACATTTTGCAAGTTCTCTAACTTCAAACTGTGAAAAAATTCTCTTTTTGGCTCTCTCACTGCAAGAGATTTGGAGTACGCAGACAACAATGTACGCAGACAGACCTAATATTGTAATATTTTTGCTGTATACAGTAGTGCTGGGAAACTATCGATATTTTCTACTATCGCTATTTATCGATAGTTCATTTTTCACTATCGATATTACTATCGACTGAATGTTTGTACTTGTGCAGGAAAACTTTAATTATTATTAAAACCTTTTCTTTAGCTTCACTTCGGAAAATCAAATCTTATAACGTTAATTTAACCGCCTTATACTCAATGCAAATGGATGAAACTTTGCAGGCATACATATTCCCGATGACAATACACGAATACATGGGCGTAGTCGGGATAAAATCTAGGGGGGGGGGAAATTGTTTTTTTTTTTTGGTAAAATGCTTTTTTGACCGCCTTATACTCAATGCAAATGGATGAAACTTCGCAGGCATGCATATTCCCGACGAGAATACAGGAATACATGGGCGTAGCCAGGATAAAATCTAGGGGGGGGGGAATTTTTTTTAAATGTTCTTTTTTAAGAAAAGCGTTTCTTAAAAAAAATTTTTTTATATGTTCTTATTTTTTATAAGGCTACGTTATTTTTATCACTTTATCGAATGTATATACTAGGGTAATCATTTAATCGACCTTTTGCTTTAATCGGTTAATCGCTCGATTAATTAACCGAGGTTTTGGTTTAATCGGTTAATAATCGGTTAATTTTGTTTTTGATCGGTTAACCGATTAATAAAGTTTTTTTATAAATATAGCAATTTCAATATATTAAAATGCATTAATTGCTTATTATTTGGAGTTTATAAGTAAAAAAAAAACAATAAAATACCAAACATAACAATTATTGAACTAAAACGAGCAAGCAAAAAAAAAACAGTTCACAAATATGTAATATGCATTTTTCAATTAATGTACAAGGTGTGGTATCCAGTCATATCGTCATAATATCCTAAATAATATTTAAAATTGTTTAAAATAAATATTGTTGTGTTTCAAACAAAATAAAAATTGTAATGCTGTGTTTATTGATTCGTCATAACTGTATAGTAGAAATCTAAATTATAAGAGGTATGCAAATCTACTAACTCACTTTCAGCACATTTTACAGGAGAGACAAAAATCTTTTTTTTATTTTTCCTATTTGAAGCTTGATAGAAATTTAAAATTACAGTCAGTTTTACACACTTCAAGACTTTAATAGAGGAAAATCTACATGCTGGTCGACGAGGCGTATCTTTCTCTACCACACGGCATCAAAATCTCAATTTACATAAAAAGTGGATTTAGCCGGTTTGCATATTAAGCCGACGATATATATTTCCTGTAATTATTTAAAGACATAAGACTTTATGCCTACCTTGTGAATCCACAAAATATTTACATATTTATTCAAAAATAAACTAAGATAATTTTATAAGTTATTTCAATAGTTAAAGTACATCTTATAAAATAATCTTTTAGAAATGTTAAATGTTTAGGATTTAAGCGATTCTTTTCTTTAGTTTAGACAAAAGTTGACTTGGAAAAAAATTCTTTCAATTATCGTAGGTCAGTTCGGTTTGTGCTTTGTTGTGATACAGACGTGTATTTTTAGCCCCGCATACGATTTGAACTATTAATTAATCACATTTGATTTTGTAATACATAAATATAAGCAGCGAATGGACGCTTAAAAAAAAAAAAAAATAATATATTTTGTTATTTAAATTACTTAACATAATAGTGAACAATTTAAAACGATAAAATTAAATTAAATAAAACAGTAAAAATTTATATGTATGTACGTATGAATGTTCATACATGTGTATACATATTCTGAACAAAACATTTAAATTCTGGTTTTTTTCTTTTGTTGTTGTAAAATACAATAAATAATAAAAATATTTAAGCAAAGCAAAACGGTGAAAAACAAAAACAACTCTTTGCATGAGTACAAACAGTGAAACAACACTAAGACAAAATGAAAGAAACGTTTACGTTTTAGTTAATGCAAATGAAAATAATGCAGAAATAAATAAAACAAAACAAAACAATATTAACTACCTAACGGCTAAGCCAATTACTCGAACACGTTCCCTCTCACCCTCGGTATTTACACAAACGGTGGATAGTAACTCATTAAAAAAACTACAACAAGATTTGGTGACAAGTGTTGCCAGGCCAGCAAGTATTGCCGTGACGTCAAAAACAAATTTAGTGGGAAATGATACCATGAACTCAAACGCAAATGCAATGGAAAACCCCCCTGTAAAAAGTTGTCAAAAGCCTACAGTACAAGTTGGTATGGACAGGTACATAACAGTGCTTAAACGGGGACGCAGCCCTACCTCTGCAGCAGTTGCTTCGGCCTCAAAAGTACCATCTTTTGATAAAATAAATACTCAAAATCGTTTTGCAATTCTGGAGGATGAATCCTCTGAAGCACCAAACGTCATTAAACCATCCAAGCCTCCCCCGATATATCTAAGGGAGCAAAATTCAAATGAGCTCATAAAGAGTTTGATATCGGTGATAGGTGAAAATTCGTTTTACGTAGCGGCTATAAAGCGTGGAAGTATAAACGAGACAAAAATACAAGTCAATAATGAGAATGATTTTCGCAAAATAGTAAACAACTTCGAAACGCTTAAAAAAAACTTTTATACCTACCAACTGAAAAGCAGTAAAGGTCTACAGGTAGTTATTAAGGGTATTGACTCATGTGTGGACCCAGAAGAGGTTAAAACATTCCTAGAAGAAAAAGGCTTCAAGGTAAAACATGTAGTAAATATTAAAAATAGAGAAAAAATTCCCCAACCACTTTTTCGAGTGGAGTTTGAACCCGGCGACGTAAAACTTAAAAAAAACGAAACACATCCTATTTACAATTTAAAATATATTCTCTACAGAAGAATAACTATAGAAGAGCCGCACAAAAAAAATGGACCTGTTCAGTGCTTAAACTGCCAAGAATTTGGCCATACCAAGGCATACTGCTACTTACCCCCTGTCTGCGTAGTATGTGGTGAACTACACGGTACAGTTTCTTGCGATAAGTCTAAAACCGACCCCAACGTAAAAAAATGTAGCAACTGTGGCGGTAATCACACTGCCAATTATAGAGGATGCCCAGTATATAATATTGTCAAGCAGACGGTTGGACCGAAAACAAATACCCCTCAAATACAGGTTGCAAATCAGGTAAACACAAATGCAATTCAAGCCCCCCAGCCTAGTAATAACAGAACCTCTTACGCTAACGTCCTAAAATCAAACCATCAGCCAATGCAAGGTGCCTCGCCAAGTAATGATGAAACTCCGGTTTCTAATTTAAGTCGTTTAGAAATAACCATGGAAACATTAGTGCAAACAGTAAATAATTTTACGAACACAATGGGTAATATGATGCAGGAAATGCTTAGAATGCAATCGATGTTATTGCAAGCTGTACTTAACCATGAACTGTTTAAAAATTTGTTTTTGGAACGCAAACGGCATCCGCCAACATAAAAATGAATTAGAATACTTTCTTAAAAATAAACAAATTGATGTCATGATGATTTCTGAAACTCATTTGACCTCAAGAAATACGTTTAAAATCAATGGTTATATACTATATGATACCAAGGACCCTCGAGATAGAGCTTGTGGAGGTTCTGCCATCTTAATAAAAACTCGAGTCAAACACTACATTATGTGTGATCACCGTGAAGACTATCTGCAAGCAACGACTATTTGTGTTGAGGAGCTAAATCGAAACATAGTAATTTCTTCTTTATACTCTCCACCTAGATTTTCCATATCAGAAGGCCAATATTATAAATATTATAAATCATTAGGACCCTGTTTTCTGGCCGCTGGCGATTATAACGCTAAGCATACCTTCTGGGGGTCACGACTTATAACACCAAAAGGTCGTGTTTTGTTTAACACAATCTCTAAAATGGGTTTAAATGTGGTCGCGAGCGGGCAACCAACATATTGGCCTACTGATCAGCAAAAAATTCCAGATGTTATCGACTTTGGCGTGGTTAAAAACATCCCCACAGAAACGATTCATGTTGAAGCTTCCTTAGAATTATCATCCGACCACACACCTACAATTGTTACTATATCGAACCCAAATAGAATTGTATTTCCGTCAGGTTACTTAGCGACGCCAGCCACACAAATAAATTGGTTAAAATATAAAAAATTTCTCAGTGCCCATTGCACAGAAAATATTCCGCTTAGTACACCGGAGAATGTGGATCTCTCTCTTGTTAACTTTGACAGTTATCTTAAACTAGCTGTTCAACACTCCAGCGTTACCCCAAAAAAAATTAAAAATAATAAAATATGTTCTTCAGATGTCGAGCGGCTCTTGACTGAAAAAAGGAGAGTTCGAAGAGAGTGGCAACTTTACAGATCCCCGCAACTTACGATTTTATTAAAAGAATGCACAAAAAGGCTAAGAAAGTTGCTACATAATCAGAAAACGGCTTCTCTAGAAAAGTATCTTAAGGAACTTGATGCAACTCCACAATCTGACTACTCATTATGGCGTGCAGCTAGAAATCTAAAAAGGCCAGTTATATCTAAGCCACCATTAAGAAACTTGAATGGTAGTTGGGCAAGAAATGATAATGAAAAAGGAAACCTGTTTGTAAATCATTTGAAAAACGTATTTACACCAAATATATCTCACAATATTGCGGTCGAGTTACCACCTGTTGATGCTAGATCAGCTATTCCCCTCAGATTTGAGATAAGAGAAATCGAAAAGGCTATTTGTGACTTAAACACTAAGAAGGCATCTGGTATTGATAAAATCAGTAATAAAATGCTTTTGGAGCTACCTCGCATAGCAAAGAAAATTATTCTTTTTATTTTTAATGCTATTTTACGCCTTGAATACTTTCCTGAAAAATGGAAGGTTTCCTTAGTTACCATGATACCAAAGCCAGGTAAAGATCATACAAAAGTTGAGTCTTATAGACCTATTAGCTTATTATCAAATATGTTAAAGTTGTTTGAGAAATTATTAGTTTCAAAATTAACACCGATTTTAAGTGTAAATAGATGTATTCCAAACCATCAGTTCGGATTTAGAAGAAAACACAGCACAATCGAACAGACTCATCGAATAGTAAATGTCATAAGAAAAGCTTTTGAAGAAAAGAAATATTGCTCAGCACTCTTCATCGATGTTTCGCAAGCTTTTGATAAAGTCTGGCATGAAGGCTTATTACATAAATTGAAGCAAAATTTACCAGCAAACACACACAAGCTGCTAGAAAGCTACTTAGTCGGTCGTCAATTTATTATTAAAGAAGGAAATTTCTTAAGTTCACCTCAGCCCATTGCCGCTGGAGTCCCACAAGGCAGCATCCTGGGCCCCCTATTATACTTAATTTATACTTCGGACATGCCAACAAGCAACTATACACAAACTTCAACATTTGCAGACGATACAGCTTTTCTAAGCGTCCACGAAAATCGTTATGAAGCATCGCGTTACTTACAGCATCATATATTTCGACTAGAAATATGGTTAAGACAATGGAGGATAATGGTCAATGAGCAAAAATGTGTACATATAACATTCACTTTGCGCCGGGGGCACTATTACAATCAATAATCAAATAATTCCTCAACATTCGCATGTTAAATATCTCGGTATACATCTGGATCGGCGATTAACGTGGAAATGCCATATAGAGGCAAAATTAACTCAAATGAAACTAAAAGCCATTCAAATTCATTGGCTTATTGGAAGAAATTCTGTCCTTAGTCTCGATTGCAAGCTTCTACTTTACAACTCTATCTTAAAGCCTATCTGGTGCTACGGTATTCAACTATGGGGCACTGCCTCGGCCTCTAATATCGACAAAATTCAAAGGCGCCAAAATAAACTTCTTCGAATAATCACAGCCGCTCCCTGGTATGTTAAAAACTCAAACATTCATAAGGATCTCAATGTGCCATTAGTTAAATCTATGATTACAAAATATGCAATAAAATATTTAAAAAGGCTTGAACAACACCCAAATCCACTAGCTCGAAATATTTTAAATCATGGCGGCCACACTCGCTTAAGAAGAAGAGACACTGCAGCACTTACCCAATTAGATGAGCGATAAACACCTATAAAAGTGAACATAACCCGTGATGAAGAAAATTTTGTCTGGCACTGGCAGGAGATAAAATAACGTATTAGGTTAAGATTTGATTAATTATTGTTAGTTCATATTTAATATATGAAGATTCAATAAAAAATAATGACAAAAAAAAAAAAAAAAAAAAATTATCGTAGGTGAATATCTAATTTCTCATTACTTTTCCAGGATTTCTCTAAACATATAAAATACTCCATTATGCCATTAGAGTTTTTAAAAATTTTAACACTTCTAATTGTTTCGGTTAATTTTGTTCAAAGACTGATATGAGAAGATATGATAAGAAACAAATAACTAAACACAAGCATATACAAATTACGTGAAACAAAAAAGGTGTTGGCAATCATAAATTTAACCCATTTTTCGCCATATTCCTGTTGATCGATGATGAAGATAAAAAAAAACATTGAAAAACAATGTGATTTTAGCCATCGGTCAGCGGAAAATGGGTTAAAATAAAGATCACTGAACACATTCTTTGTTTGTATGAAAAAATATTTTCTAAACAAATACATTTTGTATATGAGACGAAACAAATAATTAAAAAAATATGTTATAATACTACAAAATATTGCAAATTTTGTTACTTCGGTTAATCGGTTAATCGACTGAAATTAACCGGTTTAATCGTTAATCGAAAAAAGCCAATTTGAAGTTAACCGATCAGTTAATCGGGTAGTAATTAATCGGTTAACCGGTTGACGGTTAACCGAATGAGTACCCTAGTATATACGCATGTTATTTTAGATGGCAGTTTTTTAAAAATTGATAAGTACCTTTCTAATGGAACCGAAGTAACAGGGACTATAAGATATTCGATTGCAACTTTAAAAAAATTTTCTAAATTCTAAACCCAAAAAGGTTATCAATCTAGCGGACTTATCCTCTAATGGTCGTTCATTGTTTTGTATTATACATGCAATTGCATTTGGATTTGCATTTTTTTACAACATTACAAAAATATTTGACATTTCAGTCCCTATATAAACATGTAAAAATTTCGACTTAAAGTCCTTAAATAAGCAGTAAAAAGAACTGCTAAGCAATCCATACCACTTGCCATTCTTGTTGCAAGTAAAAATTTGCGGCAAAAAAACTGTGTGTATAGCTGCTGTTAGATGCCTTCATAGCTGTATTTTAAATAATAAAAATATCGATATTTATATTTTTCCTATCGATATTTTCGATATTTTAGGACTATCGATAATATCGATAGTCTATCGATAGTTTCCCAGCACTAGTATACAGCACATTTTATTTAAATTTTTTAAAAAATAAATTTTTTTTTAAATTTATTTCATTTGATTTTAGGTAAAATAACTCCGTAACTTGGCATACGAAGCAACTGCAACCATTTACTTCAAAACAAATATAACTGAAGATAACGAACAGCTTTCAAAAAGAATTGAAAAGAGATAAATAAAATGGCAACATCTTCAGGATCTCAAACAATTACTGTCTGCACACTGTCATTATTTCTATGACAACATTCCATTCTAAAAATTATTTTAAATGTATATGTATAAAAAATTATTCATATTAAAAAAATTAAAAAATAAAAAAATAAATATCTAATTTAACTTATGAATAAATAATATTATTTAGCAAGCTCAAATTAAAAATGCAAAAACCTTTAGTATCTTTTGTTCTTAAGTTTAACTTTATTTTAATCAAAAAACTAAATTTTTTATAATCAATTAGCGGATCACCGGCGTGTGCTTATATTCCCTTCCCCTCGTACTCCTATTTTGAAAAAAAAAAAAACATAGCTTATTTGTCTAAATTGGGATCTTTCATTAAGTTCGGTAAGATTGTTTCGGAGAGTCAGAAATATAAACTTATTTTCGTTAATTATATCTGTGGCATTTTGACAAAACATCTTAAGTCAAATTGAAACAGCTGAAGCAAATGTAGTAAATCATACGAATTTTCATTCGAAAAGTACTTTGTTTACGTTTTTAAAATTTCGTATTATAAACGAAATTTTTCTTCAATTTTGGTTAATTTGAATTTGATAAAAATGATTTTTTCACCGAGATTTTTTTAATTTTATGTCAAAATGCCACAGAATATGTGTTTTGTGAATTTTGGCCAAATCGTAGCATAAATTTTACGACAACAGTGCCACCTTTCGGGATTAAACATCAAAGAAACCTAAACTACTAAACTAATTTATTGTCCAAGTTTGCTGTCAATCCTTTCAGCGGCTCTTGAGTTGTAGTAACACGTACCCGGAACAAACGTTTTTTTATTAATTCACAAGATTATTAATTCTTACACATTCTTTAAGCCCAAAATCAGTGTTGCCAAAACTTAGTGACCAAAAATGGCTAAATTTTCGGAAAAAAATGGCTTAAAATGGGCTAAGAACGTTTTTAAATACAAACACATTAACATTCATAACAAAACAGAAATAATTCATTTAAAGTATTTTACGATGAAATTGTAAGTTAAGATCAATTTATTAAATAAAATTAAATCATCGATAAATTCGATGTCGTTATTGTTCATCTCTTAGGAATCACTCGTGCCTCTAATAGGCAACGCAAGTCATAATCACGACAGCATTTACCCAACCTTTTGAGTTTAGATCTACAATAAAAAAACCAATTAAGAAAGTATAGTCGGTCAACCCCGAATATATGATAGCCTACACCACTTTAGAACCTATGTATCAAATTTTATTAAATTATCTGCAAATTTGCGACATGTACTTTGCGCACATGGACAGCCAGCCAGCCGGACAAACATTGTTAATTCGACTCAGAAAGTGTTTCTGAGTTAATTGGTAGATATACGTAAAGGTGGGCTTAGGACCAATATTTAAAGGTGTTACAAACATCAGCACAAACGCATAGTACCCTCTCCACTATTGTGGTGTTGGTATACAAATTTTATTGTTATGGTAATAATATTTACCTAATTGATATCGAATTAACGGTTGCTAAATGTACCCTTGTTCTTCAATTACTTTTAACGATGTTTACTTGGCAAAATACCCTCTCTACTTCAGCATTAGACCATGGAAGTGAGAGCAATTTTATAGTCAATTCTGAAAATGTTTAAAAAAAAATTGCATCTCTTTATTGAAATACTTGCAACCCGAAAAAAACACCGATGTTTGTGTTGATCCATTTTTTAAATTTAATATTGGAATACTGTTCCTTTATTTATTTATTTATTTATTTAGGTTTAACATTATAATATAAATAGTTTAATGCTATTAAGTATAGCTATAGCTGCAAGACCTTAAGCTGTTCCTTTTTTTTTTTGAAAGATGTTTCATAATGATGGTTTATAGCGATTTTCAACATTTGTAAAAGTTGTGATTTAAATTAAAGGCGTTTTAATTGTTCAAAATGTTTATTTTTCTTCTATTAATTTTTATAATAAAATAAAAATTATTCTTTTAAAAGAAAAACGGAAAATAAAATTTTATGGCTAAGCAAGTTGAAAAATGGCTAATGGCTTAACAGGGTTAAAAATGGCTAAATCTAGCCACTAAATGGCTAAATTGGCAACACTGCCCAAAATAGACATTTTATATATTACAAAACACTTCCACTAAGTATATGTTTAAACCTTTTAGTTGTAGATAAGAGTGATGTTAAGACATTCGTATTCATATTCGCCAAATTAAAGGGAATATTTTTTTATATATCAGAAGAGAACATCGCACAATTGAACAAACCCATCTTATAAGCAATTGAAGAAAGAAAATATTGTTCCGCTCTCTTCATCCATGTTTCTCAAGCTTTTGATAAAGTCTGGCATGAAGGCTTATTACATAAATTGAAGCAAAATTTTACATCCGCCAATTAGCGCTGTAGTCCCACAAGGCAGCATCCTGGGCCCTCTATTATACTTAATTTATACTTCGGACATGTCAACAAACAACTACACCCAAACTTCAACATTTGCAGCCGATACAGCTTTTCTAAGCGTCCACGAAAACCGTTATGAAGCATCTCGTTACTTACAGAATCATATACTTCAATTAGAAATATGGTTAAAACAGTGGAGAATAATGGTCATTCACCTTGCGCCGGGAATCTTGCCCCCTATTACAATCAATAATCAAATAATTCCTCAGCATTCGCATGAGAAAAATCTCGGTATACACCTGAATCGGCGATTAACGTGGAAATGCCATATAGATGCAAAATTAACTAAAATGAAACTAAAAGCCATTCAAATTCATCGGCTTATTGGAAGACAGCTCTATCTTAAAGCCTATCTGGTGCTACGGTATTGAACTATGGGGCACTGCCTCGGCCACTAATATCGAAAAAATTCAAAGGCGTCAAAATAAACTTCTTCGAATAATCACAGCTGGTATGTTTAAAACTCAAATATTCACAAGGATCTCAATGTTCCGTTAGTTAAAACTATGCTAAAGAAATATGCCGTCAAATACTGAAAAAGGCTCGAATTGCATCCGAACCCACTAGCACGAAATATTTTAAATGATAGCGGCCACACTCGCTTAAGAAGAAGAGACACTGCAGCACTTATCCAATTAGATGAGCGATAAACACTTACATATGTGAACAGAACCCGTGATGAACGATAAGCACCTTTATATGTGAACAGAACCCGCAATGACGAAATTTGTTGTCTGGCACTGGCAGGACACAAAACAAAGTATTAGAATTGATTAATTATTTTTAGTTCATATTTAATATGTATGAAGTTTCAATAAATAATGAAAACAAATATTTACATTCCAATTTTTATTAAAAAAAAAACTTTTGTCTCTAATGCTAAATAAAATCTTCTTTTAGTAACGTTAAAAACCAAACAAACATAGTGCTAGGAACACAATTAAGTTGTACGTCGTATGAACGTAGGACGTGACGACGTGAATTTTTAGAAACACGCTTCACTTACCCACAAATCCTTCGTGAACGTATTTTGTTTCCTTTTGATAATATTATTAAAAAAATTCCGAATTTATTCAAATAATTGTTTTTTTTCGATCCTTTTATTTTGTTAACAAATATTTAATTTGAAAACAGAAAAATAATTTGATTTTATATTTTTTTAATTTTTTTTCTATGACAATATGGTCGTAACCGGCGTATGAAATATAGTTAGATCTATGTCGACGTACGACGTTGATACGCTTTAACGTCTACGCCAGCTATCGTGTGCCTTTGTATTAAGTGTTATACGTTTTAATATGACAGCTTTTCTACGTCGTACGCAACTACGTTCATACGGTGCAATTGTGTTCCTACGGTTAGAAGTATTGTGCCGCCGCAAAAAGAATGTATGAAAATAACTCAAGTTGATTTTATGCATTCTTAGACAAAGTATCATTTGTATCGTACGCACATTATCGATATCAAGATAATTCTTATTATACAATAATTACGAGTGGGAAGCTAAACCGTTTTATATCCATTATAAAGCACTGTAAGCAACAAAGTTAGGCAGAAAAAGGTAAGAAAAAAAAAGGAAAAATATGTGAGAAACCACCGAAATAGGTCGGTGAATAACACTAAAATATTTTTAGATCAAGTTTGATCTAAATATCAACACAATAATAAGATGGTTCATGGTCACTTAGTAGTTGCTAAATGGGCTTTGAGATGTTATGGATTGACTCTCACTTTTTTTAACAGGCTTCGTCCTTCTAACACTAAGAACATATTTACGAATTTGTATCAATTATTAACTCTAAAACTGCAAGCTGTACTTTAAAACAAGCCAGGAAGGAATGTTACAACATTAAATTAATTAAAATTAATTAATAATTTTTATTCTTGGCTGAGCTGGGGATCGAACTCGGGTTGAATTTACTTTTTGAGAATAAATTTGTATTGTATTTAACAAGTGTTAAAATAACCCTGAAAGAAATGACGATAGTTAAACTGTACTGATTTACTATTGATTTCGTCGACAGTACTACTGACCACTTATACCCCAGGTGATGCTTTCTACTGTAGACATTTACATGTGCTTGTCACTAAGAATCCACTCTTGCCCTTAGTACTATTGACTAGATGGTTCTTATGGAACTACATAGAGATATTGGAACCAATAATCACTAGTACATTTTAATAATTCTAGTCTTCATTTTAGAACTTTTTATTATATTTTCACACTAGTAATATGGACAAAAGTAGTGACTTCGAGACACTTTACTCCAGGCTTCCTTCAGAAAATATTTAAGATAACAACAACTTTTGTCATACAATATTTTTGAACAAATTTTTATACCCTCCACCACAATTAGTTGTGAAGAGGGTGTACTAAGTTTGTCTTTCAGTGTGAAACTTTTTTATTATTAATCTCAGACCCCATAAGTAATTCTAAGTCGATTTAGCCATGTCCGTCTGTCTGTCCGTCTTTCGAAAAACTCAAAAGATATAAACAAACTTGGTGTCAAATTGCTTGTTGTATCCTAAATGGTTTGGGATTGAAGTTTAGCAAAATTGGTTTAGTAGGATCAGAGCTATGAATCAAAATTTAGAGCCACCACCCTAAAAAATTGATAATTTTGTTACAAAAACTTACGTTATTGGTGGACTAATGCACGGAATGATAAAAGATTTTACAAAAGTTCGTTTTATTTGACTAGAAATCACACAAATTTTGTGAAGATCGGTCCATAATTTGCCCTAGGCCACATATAAACCCTACACCCAGATTAGTACGCCTAAAATCGTAATAAATAATGCTATAATAATAGAATTTAGTACGTCACAGTTTTGTAGGACTAGAAATCGTCGGTTGATTATTTAATTGCCGTATGTCGTATGTAATTTGTATCCACATTTAATTGTCGTATGTGGATACAAATTACATACGACATTGAGCAATTAAATTATCAACCGATGAATTAACAACGTAAAGTTTCGTAAAGATCGGTCCATAATGTACTATAGACCTCATATAAAGCCCACTCTGGTAAAATAATTAATCACGCCTTAAACCGTAGCAGATATAGCTATTGCGGTAAAATTTCCTCCCACTTAGCTTCAAACACGCAGAGAAAAAACATGTTTAAATGTGGTCACCTCTAACAAAACTGTTTTTAAAGAAAATTTTAACCATATTATGTTTAATTTAACCATATTTTTGTCACCGACAATCATGTTATGGTTAAATAAGTCCCCTATCAAACCAAATTATGGTTGCCTCTAAACATGTTATGGTAAAATATGACAATAATTTGTTTTTAAATTGACAATAGTATTTTCCTCTTTTTCAGGAGCAACATGGCATGGTTGAAAACCAACCATGCTATTATAAGTGTTAAACATATTTTAGTTATTATTAACTATAATGTGTTCGGAGGCAACCATATTATGGTTGTGGCTTCTTGATGAAAGACTATTTTTAACATAATATGGTTGTCGTTGGCAATAATATGGTTAAATTATACATGACATGGTTAAAATTTTCTTTAAACATAGTATTATTGGAGGTGACCATATTTAAACATGTTTTTTCTCTGGGTGTATGGCCAGAAAAAATTTCATGCAATTTTGTGATATACGGTCCATAATTTACCTTAAATTCACTGTAGACGCTAAAACTAATTTCACCGCTGTATTGAAATTTATTCAAATTTATGTTTGTTAAGACAAGAAATAACTCTGAAATTTTTTTTAAATATTGGTCCATAACTTACCATGGCTCCAATATAAATTCCCGTCCTGAAAATCATTTAAGTTCGTTTTCAACGGTTACGAATCATAATATTTTACTCAAGCTAGTTAAAATTGCTACAAAAAAGCATTAAACTTTCTGATTGTGGGTCATTAATTTAATAATTTTAATGCCGACACCGTCTGTTTTTACAAAGATAAATTAATAATTAATAGATATTCGGTGAAGGGTACCAAAGAATCGGCACAGCCGAATATAGAACTCTAACTTGTTTTATATATTGTTTATAGAATATTGGCGTATAGTAAATGGAAGCATCAATGATGATAGAAAAACATCAGCCTCTAACACTGTAATTTAACCATCAATCATAAGAAAATTATAAAATTTTTAAAAAAAAAAATTTTGGCGAAAAATGTCCATTAACTCGTTAATATGTATAAATTTAAGATTAAATAAAATAAACAAAAATGCTCAAAATGTTTTAAAATTTGAAAATATTTTTATAATCAGGTTTAAAAATTGCATTTTAATAATCCATCAACGTGTTGCAAAGAAGGGGTTATACTATACAACTCTACAAACACACAACCACACGCCCTTTTTTAAAAATTTTAATTTAAAACTTATTAACATGTGTTTCAAAATTAAAAAGAAGAAAAAAAAACTGTTGTATGCAAAATTGTCTATTTATAATTTTAAGATAAAACAAAAACCAACCCATCATACTTTAAATCATAATTAACACTCATCCATCACGAGTAAAATGTCAAATGCACACGTTAAACAAATCAAAGTGACAGCGAGCTACAAAAACCTTAAAAGTCATCTAATGGAACTGCGAATTTTTTAACGAAAAAGGATAAAGCGTTATGTCGTTTTAAAGTCTTTTATGCAAAATGTGACAAAAAGATTATGATGACTTTTTTTTACTTGTTTTTTTTTTTTTAATGAATGAGTATTATTTCTGTAAGCACATCTGCATGTTAAAACATGTAAAATTAGAAAATTAAATGAAAAAAAAAACACAGAACTACCCCTGTTTATGAAGAAGATACGATAAAAGAAAATTGCCCAATTTGAATGCTTTTCAATCAAGAAATAATGGAAAGCCTTCCAAAAAGTGAAACTTGTAGAATTTGTTAATTAAATTGATAGATGCGTATGAAAATTTGACAAATTTCAAGTAAACATACGACCTTAGGCATAAAATTTAGATAGTTTGTTTTAAAAATAAATAATTTATTCCTCGTATTTGTCGTTTAGTTCGTTTTGTATGAATAATTGCTCACCCACGGAAACAGTCAATAAATTATTCAAGTGTCCCTGTTTTGTTTTGACCAGTGTTTAAGTAAAATACAAAAGCAGGTCTATTCGCTTTTCGGTCATCTTTTGTTCTCCTATTATACGGTTGTCGTATTGTATTTGACCAAATGACCATAAAAATGTCTCAAATTTGTCTTGAATAAAAAATTGTTGGTTCTAGTATGGCTGGGGTATCTGTTCGATTGTCTTATACCCGAAAAAAAAACAAACAGTAGACAAATGTTGCTTTTATGAGTTGTTGTTTCTGTTTTTTTTGTTTTTTTTATTTAAAACTAAAAAGTGAACACCATTTGACCAGTTGACCGGTGTATCTTTTTGACATGTATGAAATGGTCTAAACAATGTAAACACATCTTAACATGTTTTAACATCCATATGCGTACGAATAAGTCAAAAGTATCTGTTCGTTTGTGTATCTTGTTCAAGATGTTGTTTCGCATAAATTATTTTCTTGAATTCGTATTTTCTTCTACCTGTATTAACTTTTTGTTTTTTTGTTATACAAAAATGTTAATATTGTTTTTGTATAATTTTACATTTGTTAAATTAGTCAAGCGTAACATTTGTTTAATTGGTGTATTATTATTATTTTTGTTGTTGCTTTTGTATCACTAAATGTTTTATGATATTTATGATGTCGCACAAAAACTATTGGAGCATTGCTCTAAAACAAATAAGAAGAAAGAAAAAAAACAATTTAGTAAATGGCGTGAGAAGTGCTTCTGAAATTTATTCAAAAACGAAATTAAATTAAAACTATTTTAAACGCGTAAAACTGGTAGATATGCCATTTAAACATATTTAAACTATTTGTTATCATGTTTAAAATCTTAAATGAATAAAACTATAATTGTCAAGGCTTTTGTGAGATATGTTACATAATTCAGAACAAAAATATTTAAGCAGCGGACATAAAGTCCAGATGAAAATTTTACTTTTATTCACTACAAGATAGTGGTTTCAGTTTAAGCTTGGCTGTTTGCTCGAGAGATATAAAAGCTGTTCTAAGGTCTTAAGCAGCGTGGCAATTTACAAAAATAAAAACCTGCAGTTTAAAATTTTAGGATCAAAATTCTTAGGTTAGGCACCCCGTACACAGATAGAAAAATATTCGGGATAAGTTAAGTGTTTTATACTTACTATAAGTACAAGTCGTACTCCAAAATTCAAGTACGAATAACAATAAAACGTTCTTGAATTTCTAAAAATAAGTACCAAAATCTTAAGCCAAGTAAAAAAAAGATTAAAGTTTTTGTTGGCAGTACCACTCTGAGAGTAAAATTAAAAAATTACATTTTAGTTATCAAACTTTGTTGCAGACACGACAACAACTTGACACAAGTAGTTAAAAAAAGATTGGCTTGTTGTGCGTAGAAACAACAAAAACCACAGAACAAGACGAAAACACATTATTTTCATGTTAAAAAGAAAAATTGAGAACTCTTCGTTCTCATTTGGTTCATATTTTCAGTTAAATATGTACATTAAGTTTTTAATGTAAAAACCGGATCGGGAATGATCCTGGTGCCTTAAAATTGAAATTCTGTAAAGTTCAAAAAGGGTAAGTAAGACGGCATTTACATCTATGCAATTAACGCCGAGTTTTTTTTCTATTTTCTATTTTCTTTTAAAGTAGTTTCTACGAAACTCTTTTCACATTTACATTTACAGTTTTTCAAGCATTTTTTCAACTTTTTCAACCCCGTTTTCTTCCCTACACCTCTTGCTAACAAACAAAAAGTTGCAAGCGAAAGTTGCGGCGTTAATTGCATAATGTAAATATGGTCTTAATCAATCATAATAAAATTTTCCTTCTAATTTCACTTTTGGTTTATTTCAATAACGAATTCGGGATTGCATCAACTTTATAATATTTTAATTAAACGCATTTTGAGATTGATTCAATATTAGTTTTGCTTAAAAGAATCTTATTTTCGGATAATTTCCTGCACGAATTCAGGATTGAATATGGAAAAGTTTAGTATTTCTTGATTGAAAATCCGTTCTTTAATCAATCTTTCTGTACTTGAGTCAAACAAATCCCTACTCACCGTACTATTAATACCGCTTCGGATTGATTTGAGTACGGATGGATTGATTTTTCTTTTGAGTGTACAATTCAAAATAATAAAATTTAATTATTTGGGACCAATTTTAGAAATAGTGGTACTTATTAAAACTAATTTTCAAAATCTAAAAACCAACGACAGTTAGTTCTAAGAAATACATATTTAGTTAATATTATATTTTAAGATATTATATGTCTTAAATAAAAATTTTTTTCAGTAGAGACAACAAATTTCCTTTTGGATTTATAAGCTTGTTAAAATTTAGCTTCGACTTTTTTTAACTGTCACTAAAAATGTCCGTTTATAAAACGTCATGTGACTAATTTAGACCCGTTTTCACAACTTACCGATAGCTAAAGGTAGTATTTTATTGGCCATATAAAAAGTGTTCCATTATTACAACTTAACTTTTACCTACAAGGTAGGATGAACCTTATTTTACTTTATCGCTTACTTTAGGTTAAAGTAAAGTTTTGATAATGAAACACTTTTTATAAGGCCGGTTAAAGTCTACTTTAAGCTATCGGTAAGTTGTGAAAACGGGCCTTAGTCAGTTATGAAGAACACAAAAAAGCAAAAAAAGAATATTTGTTAAAAATGTTTGTAAATGTTTCCGAAAAGGGACGTCAATAAACAATATGCAAAAAATAGAATTTAACATTACAGTTTGTGAAAAACTTCAAAAAACGATGAAGTCGTGTGGGATTTCCAATTGTTTTTTGTTATACTTGTCATTTTCATGACACATTGCATTCACACTTTCTCTTATTCCCAACAAACACGAAGTCAAACCTTTGATATGAAATGACTTTATTATTTGACGTCAAACACAATTCTCAAACGTTTTTCAATAGTTTGATTTTAACATTTAAATTCAAATTGATAATGATTTGAAAATAAACATTTGACATCAAATGCTTACGCAATTTCATGTCAAATGTTTAAATGTAAAAAAAAATGGCGATTAAAGTTAAATCTTTTACTTCGTGGTTAAACGTGTTTTACAAGAGAACGATTTATTTCTTGTGAAAAATAAGAATTATGTGTGAGTTATAAAAATGATTAAGAAAGAATACGAATTAAAAAAAAATAAGACGGGAAAGTGAAGAAATTATAAGTTTGTTTAATGGTCGCGGTGCTACAATCCTCAAAATAAAAGAGAGCCAAGTATATCGTCTTTCCAAGAATACGAGGACGGAAAGAACATTATTTCATCTTTTAGCTATGGCGAATGTTAATTTTAGGCTTGTGTCGTTCTTGAATGAACTACTTCCACTGAATGATTCACTTAAGTGAAAGAATGAAATATTTCCGTATTTTCGTTCCATTTCTTTCATCATTCGGTTTCATCTTGTATTTTTTCATATTCTGTTTTATGTCTATCTTGTTTGTTAGGCTTCTTCCCTTCTATTGATTTTTTATTGAAATTAAGTTTTTTTTTTTAGCGAATGACAATAAGAGCAATCTGAGCTTTTACATACATACAATATTAAATGTGTGCTTATTTTATACTTACATTTTTCTAAAACAACTCTTTAACTTTAACTTTAATTTCCATTAACTATAAAAATACGATTTTGTTTTAAAAATATCAATTTAATCATTCCTCAAACGAACTTGACACTTCATTCTGAAAGCTGTTTGTGATTTAGAAAGGTGAAAGAAAAGAATGAATTAATTCACTTAACCTTTCTGAAAGAGAATGAAAGATTCACATATATGAAAGATTTTGCCCAATACTAGTTAATTTCCCCTTTTTGTTGAGAATGCTAGGATTTAAAATCAAAATCAAACGTTTGTCGTTTAAGAATAGGTTTGATTGCAAATCACTTTCAATTTGATATCAAACCTCCGTGTTTTTGTTGCGATTACTTGCATTTTTGCATGTATTAATACAAAGTATAATAGAGTAAACAAGCCTTTACCATTATATGGTATTGTGGTACTTCCTGCTAATTTTTAAAAGTCGTATCTAATGGGATTTGCAATATCTTCTTAATTATCTTTAAAAATGTGGGTTAAATATTTTTTGCAAATAGCTGTGGGAAAGAAATCTGGCCATCTAAGCAAGTAGGTGTGTATACCACACTACCATCACTTACTCAAGCGTTCTTTTAAAGTATAAAATTGTTACACAAATGCCAAGTATGTATAGTCAAGCCAAATCATTTTATATCCTACACCAGGGGTCACCCATTTTATGCGGACCTTGTGTTAACAATACAAAATATTTTACATGTTGTAAGAACAAATTTATGAGAAATATATTACTTAAGTTTTCTTAGCGATAAAGAAAACGTAACTTCCATTGCTTTCTTATCAGATATTTTTAAACACATCAATAATCTGAACCGTAAACTTCAAGGCAAAGGAAAGCTTATATGGGAGCTCCTGACAGAAGTAAAAAGCTTTTTGCGAAAACTCGATCTTTGCAACATTGATCTGGATAATGAACGACTGCACTTCCCTAATTTAAAAAAATCTGCAATGACAACGAGCTTGAGGATCTAAAATCAGAATTTGAAAACAGATTCGCAGATTTTAAGAAAATCAGGGATGTCGTCAATCAGGATCAGTAACATTTACTCTCTGAATCCTGGAGATAAATGAAGTAATAAAGCTGCAATTATTTTCGGGAGTAATAAAGCTTACCTCCAGATGGAAATAGTAGATTTCCAAGAAAATATAGTTTTAAAACACTAAAAACAGGAAGGTTCTTGTCAAGAGTTTTGGATAAAATTTGTTTGTGCTAATAAATACTTAGAATTAAAAAAATTAGCCTTGAAACTTCTCACTTTGTTTGGCTTTACATAAGTTTGTGAAGCAGCATTTTCTAAGATGAACTTTGTTAAAAAAAAAATTCCGGAACAGACTTGCCGATGAACATCTCCAAGATTTAATGAGAATAGCCTACACAAGCTTTGCTTCAAACTTCAGACGGATAGTCCATGACAAAAAATTTTAATTTTTCTCATTAATATTGTAAAAAGCCTTAGTTCTTAATCCTTTTTGTTCAAAGCATTTGTTTAATATTAAATAAAATAATGCACCAAAACCCATTCGTTTTACTTGTTCATTGATTCAGTATCTAAACATATTATTTAAATAGTTCAGTTTATTACCTTTCGGACCGCGGCGGTCGCGATTTAAAAAAAAACGGACCCCAAATGAAAGTAGTTGGTGACCGCTGCCCTACACTATAGTATAAACAGGCAATTATAAAATCAGCAAAACAAAATTATATTATTAATCTAAGATTCATGACAGTTCTTTCGAATATTGTATCGATATTAACATTAATGTGACATTTTTCTGATTAAAGTGATTTGAGGGAGGGGATAATTATGGTATCTATGGCCAATACTATTATAAAAATTATCGCAGACAAATTTTGTATCAATGCCCAAATTAATACAGTTGTCTTGGCATTTAAAACAATTTCTGTGAGTGGTATGGGAGCTATGGTCAAATGTGGAGCGATTCCAAATTAATTTGGTTTGATTAAAAAAATGTTTAAACAAAATTTAATTTAAATACTAACATAATAAGTTGGTAAGTTGGCGCCAAGACTAACAAGGTTCACATGATATACAACTACCACACTGTGGGAGATTTTGGAAAAAATTTTAAATAATTCTGAATTTTTTAAACGGCTTTTGCTATTCAATTAACTTGTATTCGAGCTTAAGTTTTGGATTTGAGGTTAATAGATACATCATGAGGGCGTTCCGAAAGTAGCCCTACTTTCCTCATGCATTCAAAATATTAAAAACGTTCTAGAATTCTTAATTAAAGTCTGATTTTAAAATGTTTTATCAATAAGATTTTCTAGTTGAGTTCTACAACATGCATAGTTTCTTTTCTGCAGTTTGGGAAATATTTGACATTGAAAAATAAAATTCGCTGTTTTTGAACTTCTTTGGTCTAGTATTTTGCAATTAGAAGACACTAGTGCTGGGATACTATCGATATTTTCTACTATCGATATTAATCGATAGTTCAGATTTCACTATCGATATATCGATATTACTATCGACTGAATGTTTGTACTTGTGCAGGAAAACTTTAGTTATTTTTTTATAAGGCTACAGTTCGTTGTTTTTATCACTTTATTGAATGTATGAGACGTATGTATATACGGTAGAGCGACTCAAGTTGAATGGAAGCCAAATTCATGCTCGATGTACCCTCCTAATAATGAACTTTGGACTTTTTTAAGATGACATTTTAAAAACTTCGGCTCCAGCTTTGACCTCTCGTGTGCTGGACCAGTTTGAAAAAGGGTCTGTTTTTGCATGTTTTGTTTATTTGAGAATCTGTTTCCATACCGACGTATACAAATTGGGTATCGTAAGAAAGGGTTTTTTAAGGCGCGTCCAACTGTATATACGATTTGTCCAAGGACGATCATCCATGTCCTTTTTTTAAGGATTTTCTGTAAAAAAATCGGTTTTGGAAATTTTTGTTCGGGGTTGTTTGTAATAAAAATGCCAAATTAACATATTTTAATCTTTAGTCGATTTAATTAAATACGCGTCTCAGCTTTTTTTGAAATTCGTGCTAGTTCGCGTTTTGACAAAAATTTAATGGGATGGTAACCCTTCGTTTTAAATATGGCAATATGGGTATCAAAGAAAAAAAGAAATGATCCACGACTTAAATTTTTTTTTTTAATTTGCGAAAAAAATATGCCGCCAAAAAGTCGCGGATCATTTCTTTTTTTCTTTTTTTAGTCCTATTTTCATACATACATGATCTAGAAACTAAATCCGCTATTATATTAAAGTTCTTACAAAATTTGTTAAAAATCTTTTGAAAGCGAAACTTATATGCATTTGAAGTTAATTTGAAAAAGTAATTTTTTGCCATTTTTTTAAATTAAAATTGTTTTCATTCTTTTTGATTTACCAAAAGAAAAAATAGTAAATTAAGGCCCCTATTACGATTTCTTAATTTCTGTATTATGGTTAACAACTTTGCTATATTGCGCTGAACCAAAACATAATAAAAATTACAACTGATCACAACCAGTTATCTTAATTACAACTCAACTGAGTTGGGTTGTAAACCGTAATAGGGGCCTAACATATTTTTTATTTAAATTGAGTATTCTGGACCGTTTTAATTTGTAACCTCTCGGTGGTCCTCATGATATCTCAATACACTCCAACTCCAAAACTTGAAACTCCTTACTTGTCGCATAAAACTTGACTCTAATCGGACTGACCGTTTACAAAATACCGAGTTATTTAAATTTTTTTTTTTCAAAATCTCCCGCTGTGCACCCGGTCAGTCAGGTGGAAGGACGGACATGGTTAGATAGACTCAGAAAGTGATTCGTAGTCAATCGGGCCTTAAATCAATACTTTTTTATCACTCTCTACTATTGTGGTGTGGGTATTAAAAGTTTTAAAAATTACATAATTAACTCAAAGTCAGAGAAGGGCAGTAACTGGAGGCTGCCGGCAAAATGACCATAAGCAATATCGGCAATATGGGAAATATGAAAAATCACCTTATTTTTATTGTCAAATTTTTATTTAATAATTTTTGCAAAGTAGTTTTAAAGATACATTTTATTGGGACCAAATGCCCGAAACATAAAATCCCGAGTCCAAAATCCCGAATTTGCAATATCCGACTCGCTAACTAAAGCTTTTCTGCACATCCGGCCTTTAGCCGGGCGCAAGGATTTTCTATGGTATAACAAATGCCGATCCGCATATTACTTAAGCCATTGTTTGAAAATGAACACTTAACAACGTTCCATAGTGTTCGGTTCGTTATATAAAAATTTAAAAAAATAGCGTTCCCCTGTTTGTCATCCTTTCGAACACAAAAATAATACTGTTTTTATCCAACTCAACAAAAGATTAGTAAAATAAAACCCAACATTTTTTACCTAAACAAAATATAATACGAAAAAACAAACATAAAGTCAACAAAATAATTTGACACAAAAAAAAAACATTAAGGGTCCTCATGATATCGTTTATAAGTCTCGTAATCTGTGCAAACTGTGCATTCTTACGCCCTCGTAAATGAACTGTCAAAAATTGTATGAGAATTCATTTACACAAACAGCTTAAATTTGCCCAACAATTTTGACTCGTAAACTTGCGCTGTTCAATTGTGCATTTATACAGACAAATTTTTTTAATGCTTACCGCCGTTTTCATTGAAAACTTCAAGTGTTAATAAATCACAAACAATAAATTCTTGCAATGATATAACCATATTAGTCTTTTGGCTTTCTTTATGCATGTTTAAAAACAAATTTCATTTTTTATTAACAAATTTCAACTTTTTTATTATATTTTTGATTATTTTATTTAATATATATTGCATTGACGTTTCAGTTTGAAATGACATTAATTCTTAAAATTATACAAAAATTAAAAAGGAACTTCATGAATAGAGTCTCGCAAGTTTACCCATTTACACAAATGGCAATTTTAAGCTATATCATGAAGACCCTTATTGTGTATATGTATACTAGGGTGGTTAAAAGAAATCAATGTTGGATTTTCCATCGGCGCAACTCCCTTATATGTGCCGATAGCATAGAAAATGCGATTGACAATGTTTCAGCTCAATCGGTTAACGCTAACATGTGCCTCATTGAGAATAAATTAAGGAAAAACAGCGATTTTTCACTAAAATTCGTATTTCTTTGCCTTTATAACAGAAACCATTCATTCTAGGAATCTGAGTCGAGTCTTGCTATATATAAAATTTTATTCTTATTAATTTAGATAATGATAGTTTTGTGACTTATACCAATAGATAAAGTGATATTTAGCATTAATTAAACCATTTCGTCCCAGCGATTTTTTTTCGAGTAACTTTATAAAACGTGGTGGCTGATAGATAATATGAGAAAACACGAATCTGAAATCCAACTTTTTTTTAGATTTTTTGTTTTTGAGAAAAATGGTGTTCGATTAATCGAACATTGGGCATTATTTAGCATTTTTGTTTAATTGCTCCTATTGATTGTAAATATAGAAAACCTTAGTTTTTTATAAACTGAACGTAATTCATTTTATTTAATTAAAGAAAAATAGAACAAGGCATTTATTAAAATTAAAAATATACAGTTGAACCTCGATTATCCGACTCTCACAGGACCGGGCTGAGCATTGATAATAAAAAAACTGGTTTATAGATATATCGGGTGATTCATCGTGAACTTGATATATTTATTATCGGTTAAAATAAAAATTTATGGCATTAACTGTTTGTAAATGATATCATGGAAATGTTGGACATGACTTTGTCTGAGATGGTCCATTCGGAACGTCCAATTTTGGGCGATTCATTCGAGCATAGCGACTAGTATTTCGCGAATAACACGAGTAATGTTAGCTTCCAAAACGTCAATCGTAGCTGACTTATTCCGGCAGACCCCAGACATTACATATTTAAAGAGAAAGTAGTCTATAAGGTGTGATATCGCACGATGTAGGTGGCTAATTTACCAAAGCAAATCATGAAATTAAATTAAAATGTATGGCTCAAAGTGCTGTGCTGTTGAAACAAGATCTCACCAAGATCATTCGTTTGATTTTCAGATTGCTCTACTGGATACCTACTGTCCCAGTTATCATTTTGGCGAAAGTAAGGGAATTGCTAAAGATATTTCCAAGTCTGACAGAGTTTGACATGGTGCACTCTTGTCAAAACTTGTTGCATTTGGTGTCGGTGATAATTTCTCTCGATTAATATTGAGTTTTCTCAGAGATCGCATTAAACGAGTTGTTATAGATGGAGTTTCGTCAAACGAGTTCAAAATTGGACCTCCTATGTCAAACTTCCAACCCTATCTACTCTTTTTCTAATGACGGCAACCTTTACCTTTCAGAGAAAAAACAAAAGTGCTCAATAGTGCCCAGTGTTCGAAAAATCGAACACTGCTTTTTCAAGTCAAATAACAAAAACACAATTGAAAAACGCGGAAATTTTTTTGCTGTTGTTTAAAGTTCAATCGTTTTTAAATAGAACTACATTTTCACTTTTTTAATTTTTTTATATTTTATACAAAGTCTTCAGTTTTTAAAATGATGCTAAAATTAAGGGTTTTTCTTCCCCCTTGTTATCAAGGGAGGAGTGAAGTGGGTAAGAACTTTTATTTTTATATTTGTAGCTAACCACTTACAATATATAATTGTTTAAAAAAATTAGTTCTTTGTCTTACCTAAAAAAAGTAAAAAAAATTACAAAAACGCGTAAAATTTACTGTTCGAAAAATCGAACATTGGGACGATATGGGTTAAGGACAAAGAAATACGAATTTTAGTGAAAAATCACTGTTTTCCCCTAATTTATGCTCAATGAGGCACGTGTTGGCGTTATCCGATTGGGCTTAAACTTTCTCAATCGCATTTTCTAAGATATTGGCAAAAGATAGCCCCCAAAAAATTTTACCATATCTTGTAACGACCCTAATAGGGTGGTTACCAGAAATCAATGCTGGATTTTCGACCGGGGCACCCACCTTATATGTGCCAATAGAATAAAAAATGAGATTGACGAAGTTTCAGCCCAATCGCATAACGCTAACATGTGTCTCATTGAGCATTAATTAAGAAAAACAGCGGTTTTTCATTCATTCTAGGAACCTGAGTCGAGTGTTGTTTTATAGAAAATTTTATTCTTATTAAGTTAGATTTTGATAGTTTTGTTCCTTATACCATTAGATAAAGAGAGATATTTAGCATTAATTAAGGACAAAGAAATAAGATTTTCCACTAAAATTTGTATTTCTTTGTCCTTAACACATAATGTGTTCGTGCTGCTGTCGTTATTAAGAACATTTAAAAAATTGTTTTTAAGAAACGCTTTTCTTAAAAAAGAACATTTAAAAAAATGTTGCCCCCCGATAGATTTTATCCTGGCTACGCCCGCGTATTCGTGTATTGTCATCGGGAATATGCATGCATGTAAAGTTTGCATTGAGTAAAAGGCGGTCAAAAAAGCATTTTACAAAAAAAAAAAAATTATATATAAAATTATACATTATATAATGTTCGGTTCTTTCTTGAAAATAATTACGAACGGTACTGTTTATTTTCGAACGCTGACCTAAACTATAGTTTAATTTAACGACATATGAAATACGCTATTAACTGATATTCAACGACATTAATTTTTTATAAATATTGATTTGCTTCTATAACATCTATAACGGTTTTTGTAGTTTATAATTGTTGTAATTCATAATTAATATAAAATTTGTTCGTTTAGAACCAAAAGAAGATTTTTAAAACATACCATTACATAGTTAAGCAACTTTTTTCATTTTGTGTTAAAAATATGTGATTTTTTTTGGCTGATCTAAATACGACACTTTTTGAATTCCTTATGTTTTTAAACAATGTAGGCAGTGAAAAGTTTGATTTGATTAAGTTTAACCAAATTTACACTTTTGTCATCAAATTTGTTCAAAATGGGAAGAAAGAAAGCTTTACCAAATGAGGAAATCGGAAAAATAAAAGCATTTAGGGAATATGGTCTTAATATTAGCCAAATAGCGAATTAAATCGGTCAAACTCGCTGTGTGATCACCAATTATTTGCGCAACCCATCCAGTTACGGAAAAAATATGAAAGGCGGTACTTATACCGTTGTTTTTGCAGCAGATACAAGACTTATCATCAGAAGTGCCTCAAACTCCCAGGATTCTGTAGCAAAAATCAAGGTAAAACCGGTGTTAAGGCTAGCTTAGCAACTGTAAAGCGGATGATAAAAAAAGCTAGTAATCTTAAGCGATTAAAAATTAAAACGAACACACCTCTCAACCCAACTAGAAAATAAACTAGATTACTTTTTGGTCGGAATTATATGACATGGGCAAACCAGTGCACTGTGGTCGGAAATTTCATTTCGTTGGCCAAAAGTCAAAATTTTTACACTCAGGAAATATGTTTTTGTTTTTGAAATCTAGTAGTCAACACTTCAAATCAACTAAAAATTAATTTTGTTGTTGTAATATGTAATTCACCGTTATTCGGTGAGTCATCGAAGTTGAATTTGTTTGCTTCATTTGTAAACAGAATTGCGTTTGGTTTTTTATAGTGCTTACTTCAATTGTTTGTAAAAGCTGAAAACAAAGAGTGTTAAATAAAAGTTTTAATGGAAAACGAAGGTGATGGTAAGTTTATTAATTTTATAAAATATAATACTCAAAAATTGGATACTCTTAAAAAATAATATAACTTTTTCCAAACGTCTTTAACATTTTGGAATTTATTTTATTTTTTAAGTTTGAGTAGGCTTAACACATTTTGTTTAGGAGTGTTTAGCATAAGATTAAAAACGAAATTACCTTGAAGTGTTTAGTTTTTGAAAATGTTTATCTCGATTTGCGGTTTTTTGCGGTTTTTGAGTATTTTTTTAGTTTTTTCAGTCAACATTTGCTTACAGAATTCAGCAGTTTTTGATATTTGGTTGACCCAGCAGAAGAAAGGAAAACATAAGGACGCACTAATAAATTATTTTATACAAAAATGTGGAGCCGATAAAATTTCAGATGAATACTATAAATATTTAACAGAAAAAGCACGCATGCTTAACAATAATTTGTCTGCAAAGTGGGAAAAGTGTCATAGAAGATTGGATTAGATTTTTTGAGTTCGTACTACATTTAGGATACAAGATGGAAGTAAAAAAATGGCAAATAAGATCGGAGGAAGATAAAGATGCAATTAAGAAAAGAAAAGAGTATATTCAGAATGAGTTTTGGAAAGAACTAAGTCTTCGTGTTGATGTTCCGAAAGCAGGTGGTTGTGGTTCCTCAAATGACGGCAACACGTCGCGTAGAGCTCTTGACACATCGGATCCATTAATTTCATCTCTTCGCTTAAATACACGTGTGCACAAAAGAAAGCGTTTAACACTGCCACCAGAAGTAAAGGAATTATTGTATTGTGAGGATATCGGTGAAACATATGCGACTGAGAATTTTGGAAATATGGATGACGACGAGGACGAATATCCAGAAGAACTTGAAGAGGAAAATACATTTTTGGATAATGAATTGTATTTTAATTAAAGAGTTTAATAAAATTTAAATATTTTCGTAAATACGTGTGTAAATCATATTTTCAATTTCCAGAAACAACATATTTACTCGTAAGTATCGTATATTTTCTCATTTAGAACTAAAGAAAATAAAAACTCAGAAAGAAAAGAAAAAAAAATGTATGTAAAATTTTTTTTTTAAATTTTAATTCTAAATGTTGATAATTTAAAAAAAAAATTAATTATTTTATACAAAACACTTAAAATATACTGCAAATTCAAATTCCAGTTAAAAATTCCGTTATTTTAAGTTTTAATAGTTTTGGCCAAGAAAAGTGATGTTTCCGACCATAGTGCAGTGGCACCGAGTAGTCTTTTCCGATGAAAACAAATTTAATTTAGAGGGACCTGATGGCTACAGCTTCTATTTTCATGATTTGCGTAAGGAGGAGATTTATTTGGACCGTCATCATAGTTGTGCTGGAAGCGTGATGGTTTGGGGAGCAATATCGTACTATGGAACTGCGGAATAACAATTTTTGAGCTCAAAAATGAATGCCAATTCGTACAAAACTGTTTTGGAAAAAGCATTTTCCCAATTTTTCAATATTTTTAGCCCATTGTCATGGACATATCAACATGATAATGCTCCCATTCATACTGCAAATGCTGTAAAGAAGTGGATAAAAAAGCAAAATGTGGCATTACTCGATTAGCTGCCATACTCCCCAGACTTCAATATAATAGAAAATGTTTGGGGATGGTTAGCGCGAAAAGTTTATGAGTCCGGGAAGCAATATGAAATCAAACATGATTTAATTGAAGCCATTCAGGAAGCTTGGAATACTATTTCTTTGGATTATATAAAAAGTCTTTATGACTCAATTTCAAGATGCATTTTCGAAGTTATCTCCAACAAAGGTGGAAGTACACATTATTAATATAATCAAGAAATATTATTAATTTTATTGTTTGACTAAAAAGTATCAAAATAAACGTAATTTTTAGCTTTATAGATGTATGTCGTTTTTAGATGAGCCAGATTTTTAGTTATTATTTTGACATTTCTTAAATAAAACACCTATTCTTAAAAAAGTATTATTTTTATTGTTATCGTATTTCTTGTGTAATGGCCTAACTACATAAAGTTAAATATAAAATAGGAAGTACATTTCAACAGTTCTTTGTTCGAAATATTTCCATCGCGAAACTTTTGTATCGTATATGTCGTATTCAAGTGAGCGGCACTGTACATAGAATATCTAAGCAAAGTAAAGTTTTATATAAAAAATAAATTACATTAATATTTTAAGTGCATCAGTCCTTCGACATGCGATATAACTCTCGCAACCATCTGACTAAAGGGAACATAAGGATGGCACGGCATCGTTAACTACAAATCCTTTAATATTGAATTAAGTTGATATGCTGTTGAAAATAAACGTTACTAAAATACTTTGTAGTGAATAGTCCTATTCGACTGGTATCTTATCGAAAATTCGCTAAACGTTTGAAGTGTTGAAGCGATCATCGTAAATTTTCATCCACTTGGAATGTGTGTGGTGATCTTAATTTTATATCAATCCAACCTTATTATCACATACACAAAACACATCGAAATATCTGTACCAGTATGGTCAGTAAGTAACCTTTAAAATTTACAAAATGTGCCAACAGATTTATGATCTTATGCTGGCCAATTTAAGTTGGCGCCATTACCAATAGGAATTTAATTCCCTGTAGTCCTCCGCAAATCTCTTTATCTAATCTAAAAGTAAAGGACCTTTTTTTCGAGTGAAGAACAGAAAACTAAATACATGAATGACAATCTATTAGACAACAATTACTCTGCAGTGTACTGACGCCAATGTTATCATAAACCTCTGCTGTTTTACTTGGCCTGTTTTATTGTCCTTCACGAAATATGTTCTAATATGACGTCTAAGATTATTTCATCTATTCATTGACAAAATTTCAAATTCATTGATTTGAATGTTTTTGAATGTTAAAATACTTTTTATGGTTTTATAGACATCATGCTGAGTTTTTGTTTAATGCAGGTATTTAGAGGTAAAATCTCTTTCTCTTCGTTAGTTTTTATGCCCTTTGAGTCATTTTTAAATTGTTGTATGATTTTTGGGTTGTCCTATCTTAAGGTCGTGTATTTAGTTGTACAATGAAGATTTAATAGTCGTAAAAACAAGTCTCTTTAAGATAAAAACTCTGTAGTTTTGTATGATTTTAAGTTCTTGCTTGCGTTCTTGAATGAAATCATTGTAATTTTATGAGCATAAAATGCGAAGGAAGTTCTTTTAACTCATATGGGAAGATTGCAGTTTAAATACACAATTTTGCTTTACCTGTAAAATGCTTTTGGACTTTTATTTTTATTTCCTTTAAATTGAATATAGGGAGTTCGTCATTTGCGGTTTAACTCTTTGTGACTGTATAGACCGTTGAACATTAAGGAATGATTAGTATACAATCATAAGAAAATCTTGGTAGAAAATCTAGTCGTTATTTATTGAAACTTATGTTCTATTAAGAAATTACTATTTATATGGTTTAAGGCAGAAAAGTTTAATTGAAATCTAGGCCAATGATGCACTAATGGTAATACTGTTTAAATGCAAGTCGTCAAGTTGGACACTGCACAAAACAAATGTTAAGATTTTCATGGCATGATGCTAACTATTATTAATTGGTGAAGTAATAATCCGATAAATTCTCCTAATTTCCTTAATTACCGTATAATTCAGTTTGTTAGGAACAAGATCTTTTATGCAGGGCATCGCAAGCACAATCCGCTTGTACACCCAAAACTCTGAGAAGCAGGCGCGGATCCAGCTTAAGCCTTAGGGGGGGGGGGGGGTAATTTTGTGTGATACAAAAAAGTAAAAAATTTTTTTTAAAAGCTTATTAAAACAATATGTGTATTAGGGGTAGTACCTTTTGCAATTTTTGCGAATATCAAATTCTTCACCGCATAGCCGTATAGACCGTGAAAATATGTTAAGAAAAAGTTTTGAATTTCAATTTTTCTCCTTACTATACAAAATTAACATTTAATTATAAAATTTTAAGTATTTTCGAATAATTTCATGAATATAACAAAATCTTACCATTTGTACGGAAGAAGGGCGCAAAAAAATCGAGATTCTATTTCGCTTCGCGGTTTTTTCCATAAACTAAATTTTAATGGCAAATAATAGATGTTGTGATAGATGAGTTGTTTAGCGAATATATGAAACAGTGATAATTTTCAGCAGCGTAGTAATATATGCGCGGAACGAGCTATTAAAGTTGCACAAGATATTTTTCCATTATGTAAATCAACTCGCACTTTAAACTTAAAATTTAGTTCATTAAACCCAAAAGTTGCTTATTTTATGTATTTATGCCTGCATTCATAAAAATATTTTAAATTTAATAAACGCTTGAAACCCAAATTTTCTATGAAAATTTTCCTTAATAAACGTTTATTAAATTTTATAATCATTTATGAATATGGGGGCTAAAATATATAGCATATATAAACAATAAATGTACCACATATAATGTGTATGGAAATTAAAAAAAAAATTTTTTTGAGGAGCTTTAGAAATTGCATTTGGTGCGGAAACTTTTTTGACCAAAATGGCCTAAAAAAATTATTTTCATTATCAATACTAAATTGCCCATCGCGTGTTGGGATGAAGAAATTTTGTCCAAAAAAGGCATCATCCTAATTAAAAAAACTCAACAAAAAGGTTAAATAAAATATAAAATCAGTTCAATATACATTAATCTTTTTAAATAAGCAATTTATGATTTCCTTGTGAGGCAAATTTAGACAGTACAATCTATCTTCTGTCATTGTTGATCCGAGCCATGTTTTTATTAAACGAAGGGTAGGAAATGACCTCCCGCTCGTAACTCGTAGCATTGAAACGAAAATTTTAAATATTTTTTTTAAATTTGAGTAGATATATTCATCACAGTTTATTAAAGCCTCTATAACGTTATCTGATAGAGCAGGCTCAAGTGTAGATCTTAGTAGGTGTTTATCTCTTTTATCAAATATAATCAGCTCATCCGCTAGTTGTGGTTTTAACATTTTTGTATCTGTATATGACTTGATTACACTTTGAGGTAGAAGTTTACAATTCAATACATTTGGATATCTATTGGGAAAGTTGTTATGAGATCTTCTAAAATAAATTCAATAAGAGGAATGTAACCTACAGCTCGGTAGTAATCTTCAACATTTTGGATGTGATTATTTCGTTCAAATCTTGTCTTTTCTATAGGAACCTCGATTTGAACGCATATAACTTTAACTTTTTCAAAAATCGCTTTAAATTGTTCTTCGGCTGTATTTCTTTTTTCTTTAAGGCACATGATTAAAATTTTGGTAAGGCTTGATCTTTTTTGAAGATCTTTATCTTGCTTTTCTATAATTATACAAAGTGGCTGTGTTAGAATAAGTATCACACTTAATATGTATATTCCGCAAATAAATTTAAAAGTACTAAGTGAGTTCCTTAATATAAAGGTAGAGATACTACCTTTCCACTCAGATATTTTTTCCAAAACGTCTACTATACGATGGACACTTGTTGCAAAGACGCATAATGAAAAGAGTTTGGCTCCCAACTACTTTGCTAAATTTGTTTTTCGCTTGGGCTGATTATATATAAAAAATTTTTTCGTTTCTTTAACAAATGATACAACTTTTTGTATTAATGGCACTTTATTGCCTTTAGTAATTGAGTTGTTCGATTTATGGGAATAGCAAGGCGATTGTTTCGCATTTGTCGCTTTTCCAGAAACTTTGAACAGCTCCATTTTCTGCTGGCATCAGAGGTCACCCATCCGTTCCATCTCCTACACAAAATTTGTCAAAGCTTTAAGAACTATTGATGATAGTGCCTTCGCATCAATTGACACATCAACGTCATCAATATCTTTTGAAGCCTCTTCAAATGCGTTTACAAGAAAGCCAATAAATTCTTCCATAAAAACTTGTTGTTGTATTTTGAAATATCTTAAAGATAAGGAAATCTGGCTTTTCCCCGACAAATCCGTGCTTTCCTCAAAAATTATCGAATAGAATTTTGATTCTAACAACACATACATACATAAATATTGCATTTACTAAGGATGATTAATAATTCAACCGCACGCATTATCAAGTCAAACGTTTAGTCTTTGGATATAGATGGCACCTGCTGGGATTGAATGTAGAATAATAAGTAATTGAATACCGTAAACTAGATGTTTCTTTGGAAATATCTAATAAATAACTATTAGGATTAGGATATGGATGCTTATTGAAAATCGTTAGAGATTTTCCTTATTCCCCCCCCCCCCCCCCTGAATCCACGCCAGCTGAGAAGAGACAACTTTATTTTCAAGGATTAACAATATGAATCGTATGTACCAGAAAACAATATTTTTTATACTCTTGAGATCATTTAAATCAATTGTATCAGTAACATTTTTTGTTATTTTTATTCGCGAAATAATGTTTTCTCGATTTTTAATTACCCTCCTCCACCACTTATTGTGAAGTTTGTCGTTCAATGTGAAACTTTTTTATTATTCATCTCAGACTCCAAACAGTATATATATTCTGGCACCTTTAGCCCTGCACGGTTACTCATCGCCGAATCGACGAAGCTCATCTACTTTTTATCATATAACTTTTTTATGAGTGTTCCAATAACGCCCTTTTTGTCAACAACGTTAGCCGATGCCAAAAGCTTGTAGTGAGTAGACGTACGCTGGATCCTGATTTTTTTAATGTTGAAATTCAGAGGTGTGTACTCGTCACATCTACGAAGAGTAACTTTAGTGTAAGTTTTTGTGTCTATTTTTTGGACTTTAAAATATTGCATTTGTCAATATATGTTACATAAATATCGAAAACCCAAACACTGACGACAGTACCTGAAAAATCTTCATTACCCTCTCGTGGCTCCCTATTTAAGAGGCAGATTCGAGACACCTGCCTTGCAGACCTTAATTATGGGAAAAATTCAAAATAAAATACCTAATCGACAAGAATCCGTCGAAAATGTTGTCCAAGGACCAAAATAGCATAAAATTTGTCACCTCTGTCCCTATAGCAAACGCAGAACGACGAAAAGTACATGTAATATATGCAATAAAAGCATCTGTTACGAACATAAAGTTGAACTTTATGCCTCATGCGTAAAATAAGGCTTATAACTAAATATTTTTTTTTTTTTTTTTTTGTATAATTTAACTGAGTATCTTTAAAGGCTGAGTAAGAAAAAAGTTTTTCCTTTTTTACATTTTTAGGTTTTGTTGTTTTAAAAATGTAGTTAATTTAAAAAACAAAAAAAAAAGAGTTCAAATTCGCAATTTTTTAATAAAACACTTAACTAAAACAGATTGTTGTCTTCAAATTGCTTCTAGTTACACCCAGAGAAAAATATGTTTAAATATGGTCACCTCCAACAAAACTATTTTTAAAGAAAATTTTAAACATACATCTTATGTTTAATTTAACCATATTATTGTCACCGGCGAACATATTATGGTTTATATAGTCCTCCATCAAGAAGCCACTACCATATTACGGTTGCCTCCAAACATCTTAGGGATTATAATAACTAAAATATGTTTTACACTTATAATAGCATGTTTAGTTTTCAACCATAGCATGTTGCTCTTGAAAAAGAGGAAAATAGTATTGTTAATTTAAAAAAAAAAATTATTTTTATATTTGACCATAACATGTTTAGAGGCAACCATAATACGGTTGTGGCATCTTGAAGAAGTTCAAATTAAAACGTAATATGGTTGTCGGTGACAAGTATATGGTTAAATTAAACATAAACCCCCGTATTCATAAACTATTATTAAAATTAACAAACGTTTGTTAAGAGAAATTATCAAAGAAAATTTGTTTTGTAAACCTTTATTAAGTTAAAAATAATTTTATGAATATAGGCAAAAATTTTTTAAATTTTCTTTTAAAATAGTTTTGTTGGAGGTGACCATATTTAAACATATTTTTTCTCTGCGTGTATCCTAAGCAGTTCGGGATTGAGACCCACCAAAATTGGTAGAGTAGGATGAAAGATATGAGTCCAAATGTGGAACCACCAACCAAAAAATTCATAATTTTGTTCCAAAAACTAAAATAAATGGTAGTATAATGAACGGATTGAAATAAGGCTTTCGTTCAACACGATTAAAATTCACACTGCTCAAAAATTCCAACATTTACAAACGGTCCCATATAAAGCCTTCTCTCGGAAAACAGTTTAGTAAGTCTAAATCCAAAACGAATAAGGTTTTTGTAGTGGAATTTGGTCTTTCGTAGTTTCGTAAGGCTTTAAATCACAGTAGAGAATATCGTGAAGATCGGTCCATAATTTACCATATGCCCAATATAAGCCCCACTCTGGAAATTTTTTTTAAATTTGGCCCAAATTAGCTTCATATGGCTAGAAATAATACATGCAATTTTGTAATAATCGGTCCATAGGTCTCATATTAAGCAGACTTCAGAAAACTTTAAAACGCTTTAACAAATTGCACTTCTTTATCGAAATTGGTTCTAATTAAGGTTTTAAAATACCAGAAATCAATACAGAATTATATGGTGATTGGTATATCATTTACCAAGGGTTTAATATAAATTCCCCTCTCGGAAATAATTTTAGTTCGGTTCAAATTGTTACAAATCATGATATTGTACTCAAATATGTTTAAATTAACTTTTATTTGACTTGAAATAAATGGATACAACTTTTTGTTTGTCCGATAATAATTTAGCATATGTAGGTCTAAGCCGCGACGAATTTTAATACTGACGTCCGTTTTTATAAAGATGAATTAATAATTTATATGAAACCATAAATAACTCAAGCCTGAAATATTCTACTGTCGGTGAAGGTTATCAAAGATTCGGCACAGCCGAAAATATCACTTTTATTTGTTTTCAATGAATTTTTTTTCTTAGCTCTATTGAATACACTTTATTAGTGGCAAATTGTGAGAAGCTGGGCATCATGCTGGTAAAAATAGTTCCAGTACGCTGAATTCAAAGCAAGAGCTCGTATTCGCAATTAAAAATTTTAAAGATGTTGCAATTTTTCCAACAAAATTTTGTTTGTTTTGACTTTGCGATTAAAACATAAAAATAAAATAATACATAAAAAAATATTCAATGGAACTAAAAATTACGAAAAACTCTATCCATGCGAGTCCCAAAAGTATAAAAAATATGGTTTGTTGGTACAAAAAATATTAAAACTTAAAAAACGGCTATCACCATTGAATTCAGCGAACTCGAATTAACTTCACCAGTAAGGTGACCAGCTTTTTAAAATTTGCGACTGACACAGTGTAATTAACCGAAATTTTTTTATGTGAAATTATCGACATCGAAAAATTTTTATGAACAACATTTTGCTAGGTGTAAAAATATCAAAATTCCCCCAAACTTTTTGTCCCCCAATTTTTTCTAAAAACTCCTACAAAATGTAATTTAATACGAGTACATGCGCCGTTGCAGCTTGTTGTTTCTTTATTTTATTATTAGTTAATTCATTTAAGGATTCAGATTCAGATCGATTCAATGTTATGTTGAAAATTCTTTTATGTTACGAGTAGAACGATAATGTGTAGTTTTTGGTCCCTCGTATCTATTGGGACATTTGTTAAGCTTGTAGCAGTGGCCGTGTTTTACCTGTTTGTTAATGGCGTTCATATTAACATGAGTTTCTGTTGTTGTTCATTCACTCGTTTTAGATATAGACCATTGTCATTGTCAACCACACATTTCATCTTAGGCAAGTACATGTCGCAGCGGCCCCTCTACAATTGGAACAACACCAAGTCACAAAAATAACAACAACAATAACCCAGAACCCAGAACATCAAAAGCCGCAGCCTTTTTAATGGCTGAAAATTAAAGAAATTTAAAAAAATTAGAATCAGAACCAAGAGACAAGAAAAGCAAAAAGTTATCTTATAATCCAGTCAATATGGATTTTAATATCATTAACTATTTTATAGTTGTTGTTGAAAATTATGTTGTTGGTGTCTTTAACTTATAAATTTGTTATCACTTGAATGAACACCAAACATTTGTTACCAATCAACATTTTCTTAATTTTTACGACTCGTACGTTTAATTCGCATAAAAGCGAAGTGAATTTTTAACACGATGACATGTTGTTGTAGCCCCTTTTGTTTGTTTGTTTTTTTTTTTGCTGTTTTGTTTTGTTCTTTTAAATCAGACTTAAAAGCCAACCATTGTCGCAAATGAGTTTTTTTATTGCTCTACTTTACAGTGTGCTTTTAGTTTTTCTTAGTGCGTTCGACGCGTTTGTTACATAGAAAAAGAGTGGAATTTTTCTTAGGGTGTGTTTAATTGTGGTCATTTTGTAGTACATCAATTAATCAATTGTTGGATTGGGCTAACGCATGCGAATCTGGTATTGGGACTGCCAGCAGGCCCCCAGCCAGGAAAATAAAAATTGCATACCCCCTGAGATAGAGAGCTAGGAGCCGCAGGCCTCAGCCATACACATTGTAAACCAAGGTCAACTGTGAATATTCACCCCTATCGTGAATAAAAATTCCTTGGGAGTTTTTCCCTTTTCTCATTTTTAAAATTGAATTAACATAGGAAAATAGGAAAAGGAAAAAAACTCTCAAGTATATTTTATTCATGATATGGGTGATTATTACGCCGCTCATGTTAAAATAAACAATTTTTTATTTAATATTTTAACATGAACATCAACTCAAATTCAGCTCAGTCGTCATCCGTAATCGATCCATCACAGAATAATACCTTATATGATTTAATTTTTGGCGATATTTTAAAATAGTTGGCGATTTTGTTGGCTATTTTTGGTGAGTCATGTATTTGTTTTGAAACTCGTTAAATTCAATACGAAAAAATTATATTATTTTTATTTTAGTATTTTTATGCATGAAATTTAGGCTTTTATAGTCAGTATGTATTTGAAAATAAATTATGTTATGTTGAAATGACTGATGAATATATTGAAAATCCAGAAGAAAATTATTTTCAATATATAAAAAAGAATTAATAAAGCATCAATATAACTATTTCAAGTTTACGAACTTTTCTCCATTACAAAATGTGGCAAATTATTATCAGAAACAAAATTCGTTGTTATTAAAGATATTAATGAATCGTAACGTACTTTTGGATGTTTACGAAACACAATGGACAAAATGACCGTTTGTAATTGGATGATATTCCATCTTATTTAAATCAGTTTTGGCCAAAAGCCTATAGCTATTAGGACACGTCAGGAACGTACCATTTTAAATAACTTGCTTTGGCTGTTCATTATATGGTGCTAAATCCAACTAGTAATGACTGTGTTGAACATGGATTTTCAATAATGAACTTCACTAAAACTCTCCTTCTAAGTAGAATGCAGTTCTTGACGTGGTTTTACGAGTTATAAATTATGTATATGAATGTTAATACTACATTTTGTACCTTGGTTGAAAACATTCAATATACTTACAATGTAAATCAAAAAAGAAGACAAAAGGGAGTTTTAGCGCTGAAGTGTATAGCGTTTTAGATATATAATAGAACTCCAACTACATACATACATATATCCAATATTTGTTTAATACTAACCACAAAAATTCTTTCTTTGCTGCTTTTAGTAGACTACTATTAACTATTTAATAGTGCAATGTTAATTTTTTTGTCTTCACTAATCATTTTTACTTGGTTCTAAATAAAAACTAAACAGAATATATATTATGGCGACTTTTTTTAAATTTTTGGCGGATTTTAGCGACTTGGAACAAATTTATTATTTTGAAGATTTATAAAAAATATTTTTAATAATTTAAATCATCTATATTTTATTGTCAAAAAGTTAAACATAAAGGCTTTGGCGATTTTGGCGATTTTTGGCATTGAATTTGGCGAAAAAGGTCAAAATCGATCTGACAACCCTGATAACAACTTATCATGACAGTGTTGCATTTTCATAAAATACGTTAGACTTTGTGGGATAGTGTGTAACGTCCTTAAGCAAATTTGTATGAATAAAAAAGATACTTTTTTAAATAAAAATTGCAAAAAATCGACTTTTTTAGATGGTAAATAAAAAAGATTTTTTTTTTTATAATATGCAAAATATAGAATATTAATTTATTTGCTGGTAGTTCACAAAAAAATATTTCAAACAAATTATGATAAATTTGAGTCTTATATTTCCAAAATACTAGACCAATTATAAATTATGAAGAACTCGGCAAGAGCATTTCACTAAAAATTATTTTTTGCGTCGAGCTAAAATTAAGAATTAAGGATCGTTTTTAGTTTTGTTATACCTGAGGCGTCCCAACTTGGGAGGTTATAGCACCTCTCCTGCAAGTCTTTAGATCTCAAATCCAAGACTTAAACTCGACTACAACTCTGTAATTGTCACTTTAAACTGCATTCCAATCGGACCAACCGTTTATAAAATATTGAATTATTTCCATGTTTTTACAAATTTCCTACACTGTGCAGCGATCATATAAATAGAAGCGAGTCCTTAATCTGGGCCACTTTTTATTTAACTATTTATTGCTTTTCAATGAAGGTAAGTGTAAGATTTTAACTTAATTTCAAGTTCTGTAAACATGATTACGCGTTTCTTTAAATTTTTCTAATTCACCCCTATCGTGAAAAATGTTTCCCTCGTAATTTTTCCACTTTTCACATATTTGCGATCATGAACAACTCCCATGAAAAAATGTAATTCAAAGGAGAATAATAACGTGAAAAAATTTTCACGGGAAAAAATTCCCCTTATCGTGAAAAATTATTTCCCTCGTAATTTGTTCACATTTCCCTTAGATTTTCTCACTTTATTTTTGCTAGGGAGCAGAACATGTAGTATGTAAGAAGCTCTTCCTATAAATCGAATATTAAGGGTTAATAAAGCTAAAAAGTTATAAACCGATATATTGCTCAACAAAATGCAAAACAACAGGTCGATTGCTTGCGGATTTGTAAAGCATTCGATTGACTTGGTGGCAGACTTTTGGAAAATATTTTACAACATTAAATTTAAAAAGTGCAAAAAACTAACGTTGTAACCAAACTATCCCTCCAATACTAAATATTTTGCGTTATTATTTTATATTTTCTTTAAAATATATACTTGTATAATTTTTAACAAAAATTTCATTGATTTTAAATTTTCTTAATCTTTCTTCTTTTTTTTTGCATTCACTGGAACTGATAGCGTGAAAATTTTTTCACATGAGATTCACGATTGCTTTTTTCCCTTCGAGGGGAATGAAAATTTCATGGGAACAAAAATTCCACTTGTTATTCACGATAGGGGTGATTAAGAATTAAGGATCGTTTTAAGTTTTGTTATACCCGAGGTGTCCTAATTTGGGAGCTTATAGCACCTGTTCTGCTAAGTCTTTAGACCTCAAATCCAAGACTTAAATTCGACTAAACTCTTTAATTGTCACTTTAAACTGCATTCCAATCGGACCAACCGTTTATAAAATATGGAATTATTTCCATTTTTTTACAAATTTCCCACACTGTGCAGCGATCATATAAATAGAAGCGAGTCCTTAATCTGGGCCACTTTTTATTTAACTATTTATTGCTTTTCAATGAAGGTAAGTGTAAGATTTTAACTTAATTTCAAGTTCTGTAAACATGATTACGCGTTTCTTTAAATTTTTCTAATTACTTTAATAAAAATTCGTGAAACTTAAATAGTTTTCATAACAACTCATTTTAATTTTCAAATAGTGCTATCTGCTTAATTCAATGTTGAAATCGATAAAATTTTAATTTGTAAATAGTGCTTTTGAGATATGTAAGCGCGAATATCTTGAATTAAGTAAAAAATTAGCATATGTATGATTTAGACGCTGTTTTTAATAAACATTGTAAAATAAAGTTTGGATAATACTCTAAGGTCTAAAAAATCAGAGCAAGTCAATCTCTCTTTTTGGTTTAAAATGCGTTTTAACCAACGAATATATAAATCACTAAACATATAAACCATCTTTAAACGCATAAAATTGGGCGTTTAAACTACCAATACAGACCATATGAATTTGATAAGATTTATCGCCACATGTTATTTTTTTAACTACATATGTATAATACATGGGACACCGATTTATAGTTGTTGAATTTAAACTACATAAAAATTCAAGTTTGGTTCAACTAAACCAGTGTTTAAACCATCAGTGATCTATTAGCCATTACAGTTATCGAAAAGATCAGTTTTTTCGCTCTCCTGTAAAACTATGATTTTGCAGATAGCACAATTTGAATAATAACCCTCGATATACCGCATGCTACTTTCAAATATTTTTAAAAAATACTTAAAATTCACAATCCCATAAAAAAATTCAACTTTTCCGTAGGGTATCAACTATGGCCAAAAACTTCTGCCTTCCTTTTAGAAATAAAAAGTTAAATTCATGTATCCATTCGTAGCTTTTTGTCGGTGTAACCACAAAAATTAGTCTCATCATTGTCGTCATCATCATCAGATTGGTGTCTTAAGGTTGTGATCAATTATGTATATCTTAATTGGTTTTGATGTTATTTTGTTTCTTTCGTTCAAGACTTTTTTAAATTTTCAGATTTTTTTTTTTTTTTTTTTAGATGTCGTTTCTTCTTGATTTTAAAAGCGTGGAAATTTATGATGGTTTCTTATTTTTTAAAACGACAAAAACAAAAAAAAAAGGAATTAAATTTGACTGGCGCAAAAAACAAAACCATTTTAGTTTGTTCCTTTTTTTGTTTTGTTTTTAACTCTTTATTTAAATGTGTCTGTAAGATTTTTTTATTTGTGGTTTTTATTATTATTTACGACAGATTAAATTTCTTTATTTAATGACACAGGAAAGACATATATTTTATTTAAATAGGTGCTCATACATTTCGTGTTTTTAGATCTTAAAAAAGCAGCAAAATAGAATTTTGAAGTGAAATTAAAAACAAGGATTTGTAATTTGGTTAACAAACTGATTCTTTTTCTTGCGATGAAATCTAAAGAATGTTTAAAATGATCGTAAATAAACTGAAATTTTAAGTTCTTTGCTTCTCAAAAAAAAAAAAAAAATAAAAAATAAAAATGAAAATTTGATCCTAATTGTCACTACGGAATTAAACCATTTCGTGTGTGGCTGTGTTTTAACTGTTTAATATAGACACAATATTTTCAAAACCGGAAGAGCTTTTAATACTTTTTAATATTATTAAAAAATATTTTAAATTCAAATCACTTCCCTATTACTATCTTATAATTTACAATTAGGTGAATATACATAAATTATAAAATACTTTCAAATAAAGTTGCAACAACTTTAATTCAATCAATAAACAAATAACAATAAAACAATAGAACTGCTTCTGTTTATTGATATTTAATTTGCAAAATTGTAATTCAACCTCCGAAGAGATGCAAAAAGATGAATAATAAAAAGGAGCAAAACTGCATCATAATGTTGCAGATAGACATTGGGCGCCACCTGTCACCCATATGGCACAATAACAAAATTTCTGCACGATTTTTCTTTATGAATATAGTGGCATTGTTATTATTTTGAAGTTAGTTAGTATGTTAAATGCCGATTCAGGAATAGTGGGATGCATATTGTACGGGTATTCTAAAGATTGTAGTTATGAATTGTATGTATGTTTGTATAGAAGCGCATGATGATATCTTTTTGATAATGTTTACAAAAGGAATATAAACAAAAACAAAAAACGAAACATAAGTTAAAACACTATTATCTTATGAATAACAAGCTTATAGGGTTAAAAAAACGTTTGAATCACAACTGCAATGGAGTAACACTCACCAACTACCAGAGTAAGTAGAAATATTATGATTTACAGTTCTGGATTTGTATAAATATACGGAATTTTGAATTTCATATTCAAATTTTTATAAACTGAACAAAGGCATAGACAAGTAATGGCCGGGATTCACGACACAAAAAATGTCTGCGTAATCTGTTGTCAATGCCACACTTTCACACAAAAGAGATGCAAATTTGACTCAGTCATTTTACAAAAAATACAGCTCTGATCTCATTGAAAGAACATTTTCATAAACATTTACCAGCCGCACAGATTTGTCAACAAAAATCTGTCGCTCAATTTAATTTAGCCGGCGATACACTATCCTATTCAGTCTTACGAGTTGTCAAAAAAATCGTGTGTGCTCATAAAGTAGGATAGTGTGACTTAAAAATGAATAAAGTGCCAGATTTTTTTGACAAGTCTGTCCGACTTGCAAATGTTTATGAAAATTTTCATAAAATGATAGTTTCTTTGCGATCAGAGTAGCATTTTCTTGTAAAGTAGCTGAGTCATTTGAGTTGGCATAATTTTTGTGGGATAGTGTAGCATTGACAACAGATTTTAAAAAACTTTTTTTTGTGTCGGATAGAATTCCATCCGATTTTTGTGTATAAGAATCGTACGATTGTGTGGGATAGTGAATTCCGGCCTTTTACGTGCACAAACGATTTTTTTGATGAATCGTACGACTGAATAGGATTGTGAATCGCCGGCTTAAACGTCATAAGAAAAGCCTTTAAGGAAAGAAAATATTGCTCTTCACTATTCATTGATTTTTCTCTAGCGTTTGATAAAGTCTGTCAGGAAGGTGTATTAAATAAATGAAAGCTAAATTTGCCTACACACAAGCTGTTAGAAAGTTCTTAGGCGGTCGAAAATATATTATTAAAGAAGGAAATTTTTAATGTTCTCTTCAGCCAATTGACGATGGAGTCTCACAAGAAAGTATGTTGATGACTCTATTATACCTAATATAAACAAACAACTACACTGGAAGAATTTTCTTCGCAATACCAATAAATTTTGACATTAATCCCATGAAAAATTGCATTAAAAAGGAAGTTATGCAGCGCTTCGTTGGATCAATGAAACTTGTTTCACTAAAATGTATTTAATAAAACATTACATTAGATCTACGAATATTTTTCATTGGATGAATACTTTCAAAAAACTGTTTTTTTTATTTTATTTTTTCTTGTTTTATTTTTTTTCTGTCTCTGGCGGGAATCAACCTTGGTGCTGATAGACTAGCTTACTACCAGCTAGCCTATGTTTTTTACTCAATTAAGAGCGTAAATATGAGATTAAATTGTCCATAACAACAGTAACAACGTTGATTAAAAGTTTTTGTTTCATTACTATAATGACATTTTTCATTGTCAATTTTTCAATTTAAATTATTGAAATACATATTTTGATTTCATAAATTTAATGGCATATTACATAAGATGTATCTTACATTTTTTGATTAACAATTAAACATTTTTTTAAGGAAACTATAATTTTGTATTAATTTATGAACATAGTTATGTTTGTATATTGTTTTTTTATGTTCCCAATAAAATTTTTTTGTTAAACTTGGACAAGCTTAAGTTTTCATATATCCAATGAAACTTTTTAACGTGATTACGAAATCCAGTGAAGCGATTGTAACAAAAATACTTTATTATAACTATGAAATTCCATTTAGACAATGAAAATTTTCATTTACCCAAGGAAAATTTTTTTATGAAAATGATTCATTAAATATATGAAGCATTTTTCTTTCAGTGTACAATCAAACTGATTATACTCTAAGCATACACGAAAACCGCCATGAAGCATTTCGTTAATTACAGGATCATACACAGAAAAAAATATCTCAATAAACTTTTTAGCAAAACGGTTTGTTAAAAATAAAATTTTGGGTCAACAAATATTTTATTTGATTCAATGAAAAACTTTATCAAAATTGCGCTTTGCAAATAGCACTCAATAAAACATATTTAATAAAGAAATTATTAAATACTTCTTCATATTCAATAAAAAAAAAAAAAATTAGATTCAAAGTAATGACAGTATTTTTACAACTCTTGTCCATTTTTTTAATAGCTTTTATATCGTTGCAAGTAAGACTTGAGTGTTTGTACTTCTCATTCGCTTTACAGTTTTATTTGTATAATATTTTTAGTTTTTCCAAAGTCTTTGAAAAAAGGTTTCCTGATGATCTGACCTAAGCAACCAGCGAAATTCGCATAGGTACTAGCTTATCCCTAAACAATAAATTTTAGTGTATTTGTCAAAGACTAAAAATTGGGAATATAAAAAGTATCATAATTAATGAATTAATAAATAAGGATTCCATAAACATTTTGTTGAAAAAAAATTATTTTGGGCAAACACTTTTTATTGACTCAATAAACTTGGTTGTTGACTAAAAACTCAATAACTATACCTAAAAACTTTATTATCAATATCGCAAAAATCGTCATCGCAGAAAATTCAAAAATATTTTTACCCGTTTTCAAATATGAAAATAGTTTTTTCTGTGTATATTTCAGATAGAAGTGTAGGTAAAACAAAGTAGGATGAAGGTCAATGTATAAGCACGTGTATATATAACATTCACTTTCCGACGGGAATCATGACCTCATCCAAGTCAATAATCAAATAATACCCCAACACTCGCATGCAATATAAATTTGTAAGCACTTAAATTGGTTTTTAACGTGGAAATTTCATATCGAGGCAAAATAAATTTAAATGAAACTAAAAGTGGTTTTCCGTCCTTAGTCTTGATCTTAAGGCCAATCAATACGGTATCTAGTTATAGGGGCACTGTCTCGGCTTCTAATATTGAAAATACCCCAAGGTGCCACTTCTAACTTCTAAGTTAAAAACTCGAAATTTTACTAGGATCTCAATGCGGCATTAGTTAAAACATTGATCAGGAAATATTCGGTAAAATACTTCAAATGCTTGAACTCTAACCCAATCCTCTAGCTCAAAATACTTCAACTGATGGAGGCAACATACGCCTAAGGAGAAGAGACATTGCAACTCTTATCCGCATAGAAGAGCGCTAAGAAGCTACATATGAAAACAGAGATTGTGATAAGGTTTTTTTTGTCCGCCACCGGCAGGTCATAAGCTACAGGATTTTGTTCGATGTATACGACTTCGAAAATACTTTACCTCTTCAGTGAATAAAAATCATTTAAATAAAAGTTTAAACAAATGGCCCATCAAAAGAGTTATTTTTAATTGTGGACGGACTTATCGTAATTAAATTTGTTAGAGATATCTCTTATTTACTTGTGTTGAATTTGACTCCGATACTGATGTTTTAGTGTATAATGCGTCAAAAATTATGCAAGCGCCCCTTGTTTAGCAGCCAAAACTGTCTAACCTCAATTGCTATATTAAGATCTAGCAACTTCTCTTGAAAAGCAACAGCATCTGGTGAGAACCTCCACAGACCAAACTTCTCCATAATGTTAACAAATAAGTCTTTCAGGTGGAATAACAGTGTAATCTGTTAAGTACCTCGGCCTAAAGAGATCAAAGACTTCAAGTGCCCTGCCATTTTGGATGTTTGTCGCATCCCAGGTATGCGTGCAGCTGATTTGCCCGGAGAATATAACACAGAAAAGTTAAATATTATTAAGAGGATCCCTACACCGCCCGGTGGAAATATAGGAGGCAATAAGCAATACTAACAATTGGATCTCCTATGCAGCCACAATATTGAACATTATAGATCTAGATAGTATAAATTTGAATCCATAATGGTTTCATCAAGAAGCTTTCCTATCTAAGAGTCCCTATGGTAGAACAGTTGTTGAGCAGATGTTCAGATGTGTCATAATTCAACTCGCAGAATCTGCATTGTTACCTAAATTAAAATAATGGTATATGAAACTACTGCGCCCAATAAATAGCCCAGTAAGTGCTTTTAGTTCACTTTTCTCATTTCCTTATTCATTTTCTTGAAGTATATTATGTGAATTGCTCTTTTACAATGTTGCATGGGGGGTCTAAAAGACGCCACATTTTGTCTCCATTATGAGCATTTTTTTTTTTGTTTGTCGCTAACAAAACAATTGTAAAAATTGTGTAACTATGAAAAACATGATTGTTAATGTTACAATGGAAGTCATGTTTTTCTACTCGTACTTTATTAAAACATGGTACACAATACCAATTCGAAATCCTCGAAAGAGAATACACAAAAAACAACAAAACAGTTTACAATAAGACCTCACAAATAGCCTAGGAGGGAACCCAAAAGCGTTGTAACCAAATTAAAAGATATTTGTTCATATTTGAATGTATAGTAAACAAATTTAACAGATTTTTTTAAAATTACAAATGAAAGAGTATTTAACGAGACATGTCTAATACTAATAGCCACCAAACAATATGTTGCAACATTTAGCTGTTCGTCTGTCTCGACGTCTTTAATAACTCGTACTAATTCCGAATGTCGCGTCTTTTTCACTGCGTTAATGATTTTCGAAACTCTTATTTTTGTTTTGCAATGCCAATTCTCAGTTAAATTATTATTTCCTTAACGTAATGTCTCTATCTTTACCACTTCCAGCTGAGAAAAACCACAAAATATATTCTGTCTTTACACCCAACAGTTTCATTGTTTTGCAGAACTGTTTTCAAAACTCATTCATCTTTTACTTCAATTCATCAATGATCAAGAACAAGAAAGACAAACTCCGTTTGGAAAAATACTAAAAAAAGTTGTGTAAACGGGGTCCGTCTGTGAGTGTTTATGTTCGAGGCAAATATCCTGCTGTTAAAGATTGCGTGTATAGTCAGACGTCTTTAATTAAGTTATCCTTAGAGGTCAGCTACATTAGTGGTAGTAGTCTATGGCTAGCAGAGTTCCTTAAATTTCTTGTTGTGTCAAAAAGGAGTTTTGAGCCTGCAAGGCATGCAACTCTCCTATACCCATAAATAAGTTTGTGTGTGTTCTTTGCCTTAAGTATGTTTTCAGTTCATGTTTTGACAGTTATTAATACCTGAATGTCATTTAAAATGATCGTATTTTTATTCCTAACGTTTTTTTTTCACTTCTCTTATTTATTTTCGTCACTCAGTTTTTTTCTTACTTCTTTGCCATGATTTATGATATCTAGATGACCTTATTGGTTTTTTTTTTTTGTTTTGTTTTACCTGAAACTAAGATTTTTTTGCTTGGCACTATTGCTAGTTTTGCTTGCTATTTAGTTTTCTTTATCTAATACAATTGTCGTCGTCTTTTTTGGCTGTGTGTATTGTCTGCAACTCTGTCCATATGTCTGGCTAAGGGAAAGATCTTATAGGGATATTTCTTTGGTTACTGTTTCAAAACAACAATATATTGGGAAAGAGAGTTAGACCCCATACAGCTTTATTGTTGATTTTGTTTTGACTTCTTCCATTTAGTTCGAGAATTTTTATTTGTTTGAAAAATGTTTGCAATATCATCTTATGCAAAATAAAGTTAGATCCTATTATATTTTGTTGTGGAGTATTAAATCAACAATTATTTAATTCCTTTGTTTGCTGCATATGGTTGGTTTTATTTCACTGTCATTTCCTTTTGTGCTTCTGGGATGTGTAACGAATTGTAATTAAATTGAGTTATTATCATACCTTTAGAAAATACGGTTGAGTGTTGTTTAGTTATAAGCAGATCTAAGAAAAGGTGTGATACTTTTCACAATAAAAAAATAATTGAGTTTAAAAGAACTAAGATCTTTAAGTATTCAAGAGCATTTTGATCTATTTATTTATTGTATTAAATAAAAAGGGCCTTTGAGAAAATTTCTCTGAGCAATTAACACATTTTGAGAAATTCTTAAGGGATCCAACCGTTATTTAAATAATAAAAACTTTTTGCGATTAATAAAACTAAATGATTTATTTTCTTCAATGAATCTGTTCTAGAAATAATAGAAAACGATCAACGCAGTTGCATTGCACTGATTTTACTTTCAATGGATGAATTTGCTTTTAACAATACGATCGTTACTTGCACCCAACTCTAGCCTTTTTAAATTTTTTAGCGCATACTTCGTTATAATTGTCCTTACCAGTGGCACATTGAGATCCTTGTGGATATTTGAGTTTTTAACATACCAAGGAGCAGCTTTGATAATGTGAAGAAGTTTATTTTGGCGCCTTTGAATTTTTTCGATATTTGAGGCCGCGGCAGTGCCCCATAGTTGAATACCGTAGCACCATATTGGCTTTAAAATAGAGTTGTAAGTAGTAGTTTGCAATCGAGAACAGAATTTCTTCCAATAAGCCAGTTAATTTGAATTGTTTTTAGTTTCATTTGGGTTTATTTTGCTTCTATATGGCATTTCCATGTTAAACGCCGATCTAGATGAATACCGAGATATGGGACATGCGATTGTTGAGGCACTAGTTGATTATTGATTTTAATAGGGGGGCATGTTTCCCGACGCAAGGTGAATGTTATATGTACGCATTTTTTCTCATTGACCTTTATTCTCTATTGTTTTAACTACAGTTTTAGTTGAAATATATAATCCTAGAGGTGTCGAGATGCTTTACGACTGTTCTCGCGCACGCTTAGAAAAGCTGTATCATCAGCAAAAGTTGAGGTTAGGGTGTAATTGTTTGTTGGAATGTCCGAGGTATATATAAGGTAAACAAGTGGATCCAGGATGCTTCCTGAGGGACTCCAGCTTCAATTGGCTGAGGAGAACTTAAAAACCACCTTCTTTAATAATAAATTTTCGACCAACCTAGTAGCTTTCTAACAGCTTGGGTGTGTTAACCGTTAGATTTAGCTTCAATTTATGTAACAAGCCTACATGCTAGACTTTGCCAAAAGCTTAAAAACCATCGATGAAGCAATATTTTCTTTCTTCAAAGGCTTTTCTAATGGCGTTTACTATCCGGTGGGTTTGTTCAATTGTGCTTTGTTTTCTTCTGAAACCGAATTGATGGTTAGGTATATACCCATTGTTATTTAAAATTTGGGTTAATTTAGACGCTAGGAGCTTCTCAAACAGCTTTGATGTATGAAGGCCTATATGACTCAACTTTTGTGAGATCTTTTCCTGGCTTTGCTATCATCGTAACTAAGGAGACCTTCCAATCTTGAGGGTACTATTCAAGGCGTAAAATAGCATTAAAAATATAAAGAATAATTTTCTTTGCTATGCGAGGTAGCTTTTTTACTTCGCCGGTAACATTAACAAGCGGGAACTCGTCCGCTATATCGTCAGATGTATTTAAGCTTTAACAATTGAACACTTTTTATAAGGCCGGTTAAAGTCTAGTTGTAGCTATCGGTGAAAGCGGACCTTAGATGAATAAGCGCATATTAGGGCTGTCAATACTTTAATACTCCTCCGAAATTTGCTCCAAACTACTGAAGTTGTTTAAAATGTTTTTTAAAATTTTATTTATTAGGTAAAAAAAGTTTGTTTTATATTTTTGGCTTTTCTAAAATCTTTGGAAAAGGTTTCCTGATGAGCTGGCCTTAGCAACCAGTGAAATGCGAATAGAAGCTAGCTTTCCCTCAACAATAAATTTCAGTGTATTTATCAAATATGAAAAATTGGGAATTTAGCACGTCAGACGGATATCGTATAAATAATAATCTTTGTATTCCCGAAAATAACTTTGATAATATAATTGCATGTGCCCGTGCATAAAATTGAATTGGCAAATTGGTTTTTTTTTTTTTGTTTTCTTACGAAGACAACAGAACGAAGCAGTTTGTTTTTTAATTTTGTTTTTCCTTTTAACCCACTTGCAACTACAATTCGAGTCGGAAAGAACCCAACCAATTGTAGGGGTATGTAAGAAAAGATAAACACACTGTTTATTGTTGGTGTTTTGTTTAAGCTTTGATATTGTTACAAGTAAGACTTAAGAGTGTTTATAATTTCTTAATTACTAGTGTTTTTTATACGGGATTTCCCTTTAGTCTAGCACAACTCCTTCTTATCGTTTTCATCTGCTCTTAGGAAAAAAGTCTATGAAATATACCAAGTAAATATTTTTCGATTGAACATAACGAAAAACTACAGTTTCTGATTTAAGAAAGTTTTGCCAAAATCCAAAGAGATGTCAATTCATAACCGATTAGTAAGGTCAATGTTTAATGCTCTGAAATTTCGAAAGAAGAAGAGTAAAAAATGTACAGAATTGTTTAAATACCCAGATTTATTTTATAATAACGAAAAAAAGTTGTTCCCACCTGCTTCAAAAAAATTTAATGATTTTATATGCATAGCAGCTACAAAAAAGATTTTTCTGATTTTTAATAACAAAATTTATTAATAAAGATTCGAAAAAAATAATTTTTTTTTTTAAGAATTAAAAGTTTTGAAGGAAGTGCTAACAAAACTGAAAGTATCTTCACGTTGAGAAAAAACATGTTTAAATATGGTTACCTCCAACCAAACTATGTTTAAAGAAAATTTTAAACATATCATGGTTAATATAACCATATAATTGTCAGCGACAACCATATTATGGTTAAATTAGTCCTCCATGAAGAACAATAGTATTTTCCTCTTTTCCAAGAGCAACATACTATGGTTGAAAGTTAACCATGCTATTCTAAGTATTTAACAAATTTTAGTTATTATTGATCACAACATGTTTGGAGGCAACAATAATATGATTAGGACTTTTTGGTGGAGGCCTAATTTTACCATCATATGGTTGTCGCTGACAATAATATGGTTATAACAAACATAATATGTTTAAAATTTTATTTTATAATAGTTTGGTTGGAGGTGACCATATTTAAACATGTTTTTTCTCTGGGTGTAGAGATTATATAACGTTGCTTGGACTATAAAGGCAAACATCCGTAGAAAGGAAACGTATTTTCTCATTGAAATTTTCTTGATAAAAATTAGAAATAGGCTTTCAAATGATTCTGTTAATGCTTATTCTGAGCTTAAATTAAGTGCTTAAGTCTATTTGTTAAGTTTTATAGGAGAACAATTTAAAACTTTAAAGGTGGCTTTTGGAAATTTAATAAGAAATTAATATAATCATCAGTTCTCTGAGGTTATATTTTTAAGTCCTAATGTCACATACCGGAGGTTTTTATTATTCCAATAGTTGTTGCACATTGAAAACATATAAACAAAAAGTAATTTTGCTTTAACTTTCTTAAAAATCCTACAAAGTAATTGAAATTTTGGCCATCTGTACTTTTGAACATGAAGGTAATAAGGTGCGATTAACCCATTAGAAGTCACTGTACTCAAATGAGTACAGCTGACATTTTACAAAAGTTGTGAAGGTATGAACACTATTTTGATAATATTGAATTTTTGTTTGTAATTTTAAATTATTATAATTAAAATCGGATCAAAATTACTCACAGACATTAACGCCTGTATTTATAAAAAAAAATTTTAAATTTAAAAAAGTTTTACAAAACAAATTTTGTATGAAAATTCTCCTTAATAAGCGTTTGTTAAATTTAATAATCGTTTATAAATACGGGGGTAACAAATTACTTATCAAAAAAATAATAAAAGTAGAACACTATAAAATTGACTGTACTCGTTTGAGTACACTGACAACATGCATAGGTAAAAAATAAGTTTTTTTTTTGGTAGATTTTAACTATGAGTGGAGAACATTTTACGGCCCAAACGTGATTCAAAAGCGTACAAGAAGCTGTTCATAGCATATCATGTGGTGAAGAGGTGTTGAGGAACAATAAACGGTTTCAAGCCTACCAAAAGACAAACCTGGTACTCACAGACGTCAGTGACGATAGTGATGATGAACCGTTGGCACCAAAGAAAACTCGGCATGACACTCGCAAAGCAAACAACTCCTATTTGGAAATGCTTTCCATCGCAGAGCTCAACCCCCCAGCAGAACGCTGAAGTTTGTGATAAATTAAATAAGGTACGTGAAGAAATGTTTGAAAAATCGTTGATCCCAATGCCTTTGATCTTCTACCCTGCAATTCTTGGAGTCGAATCGACCTGGCTTTCTTCGAATGAAATGCTTAGCAGGATGGTGGCCAAAATATTCCTAAAGACGAGCCAATAATGAAGCATTTTGATTACCATAACGCTTAGCAATTCATTCGAGGAAATCCAGTTCGATTTTGCTTCAAAAACTGTGTTGCTGGGTACTGCAAGAAATTATCGTGTATTTTACAACTTTTTTATACCCTCCACCACAATTAGTTGTGAAGAGGGTATATTCAGTTTGTCATTCCTTGTGAAACTTTTTTACTATTCATCTCAGACCCTATAAAGTATATATATTCTGGGTCCTTGAGTAATTTTAAGTCGATTTAGCCATGTCCGTCTGTCTGCCCGTCTGTCCGTCTGTTGAAAACACGCTCACTTTCGAAAAACTCAAAAGAAATCAACAAACTTGGTGTCAAATTGCTTGTAGTTATCCTAAGCAGTTTGGGATTGAAATTCAGCAAAATCGGTTCAATAGGATCTGAGCTATGAATCAAAATGTGGAACCACCACCTAAAAAAAATTGATAATTTTGTTACAAAAACTAACATAAATGGTGGAAAAATGCACAGAATGATATAAGATTTCGCAACAATTCGTTTTATTCAACTGAAAATCACGCTGTGAAATTTCGTGAAGATCCGTCAATAATTTACCCTAGGGCCCATATAAGGCCTACTCCCGGAAAACAGTATATTAAGCCTAAAACCCTAACTAACAATTGTATCATTACAAATTTTGGCAAGTCACAGTTACATAGGACTAGAAATTAAACTGTTAAGTTTCGTGAAGATCGGTCCATAATTTACCATAGGCCCCATATAAAACCTACTTCCGGAAAACAACTTAGTACGCCTAAAAACGTAAAAAATAATGCTATCATAACAAAATTTGGTACATCAAAGTTTTATTGGACAAGAAATAAAACTGTGTAATTTCGTGAAGATCGGTCCATAATTTACCCTGGGTCCCATATAAACCCTACTCCCGGAAAACAGTTTAGTACGCCTAAATCCGTAAAAAATAATGCTATCATAACAAAATTTGGTACATCAAAGTTTTATAGAACTGGGAAAAAGACTGTGAAATTTCGTGAAGATCGGTCCATAATTTACCCTAGGCCCCATATAAACCCTACTACCGGAAAACGGTTTAGTCGCCTAAATCCATAATTAATAACAAATCGTCACAGTTTAAGATAATAATAACATCATACAGATATTACTCCTTAAACATTCGAACTGTCGGTGGAGGGTATCAAAGATTCGGCACAGCCGAATATAGCACTCTAACTTGTTTTAGATACAATCCTTATTTTGAGTAAAGCATTGACCCAGATGTTTGCAGATTTATCTCAGGATGTGGCTGGACACTATCATTCTAAGCTACAAAACCATCTGTGTCCATTTTTTTGCCATTTAAGAGCTCTTTGGCAGTATAAGAAGTGCTTTAAACACTTTGCATTGAAAAACAATGTTCTGAAAATGTTCATACATAAGAGGTCAGTTGAGTACATCCCAAAAACTCAGTTAAACATTTTTTTTTTATTTTCTTTTGATTTTATGTTTTTTTCAATATTTATTTTAATCAATAAATAAATTTGAACTTGAAAAATTGTGAACAGTTTTGTTTGACCTATAGTGGGTTAAGCACTTTTTCTAACAGAAATAAAAAAGTTGAGTGCAGTTATATAATATTTTGCAGTTATATAAAATAATATGTACAGAGCGGGAATTCCCGGGATTCCGGAAAATTAAAAAAATAAGTCCGGGAAAAGAAAAACTCTATAAACCACTCACACCTAACAAACAGATAAAATTCAAATCTTTTGTTTTACGTTGTTTAAAAATCATTTATCGGGGTCTTTACGATGTAGTTTTATGCCCTGCAATAAGTTCTGAAAATCAGTTTCAGAAGTTGTAACATTGATGCAAGTGTTAGCCAAGGCCACACCTCGTTTTGCAACATCATTTACCACTTGTAAATGTAAAAATTTGTTCATAGTATCTTGAAATTACTTTTTAGTTTCCCAATTTTCTGGATCTCTTTTTTAAAAATCAATTGAAATAGTGCAAGCTTCAAAAAATAAGACTTGCTTCGCGAATTGATCCTTGAATTTCTTTACATTTAAGGTTCGCTTCTGTTAAAAAAATATTAAAGGGTTGTATAGTAAACACTAAGGTGGTTGCAAAAGTGTTGACCCATTCACACCCTAGGATTACAGATTAGTTGACAAAAATTCTAGAGATTTTTTTTTTAATTTTTGCAACGCCTCTGGATTCCACTCTTTTTTGTTTCTTGTATACTGCGTCACTAATTGTACTCCAATCATAACATATTTCGTATCTATATTCACGGCTATTTTATGGCTTCATTTTTGCCTCCGACATCAAAATCTGGGCGCCACTTATGCCATCTCGAAACCAAGTATCCAAAAAATTAATTGTGATATTTTACTTAATTTTTATTTTATTAGGGCTGTTAAAGCTAAAGTTGAAAATATTAAATATAAGTATGTATGTATGGGAGACGTATAATAATTGTATTAATGTACAAACTTAACTAACCAGCCTACATAAACAAGCGCCTAAAATCACACTCAGTGCAATATGCGCCTACATAAATTTGCATAGCTTTTAAACTTATGGAGATCGCATTGTAAAAGATTAACAATATTATAAGTACGCAGTAGGTTAATTTCGGTTAAAAGAAATTTCAAAAATTAGTTCAAAGTAAGAAAAATTTGAACAAAATTTAAGATTTTTTGTTTATAACGGTCCCTTGCAATAAAATTATTTCTCATTGCAAAATTTAAAAACATTTAAGAAATGAACTAAGTCCCCAAAAATTAATTTAGGGGTGCAGTTTATTACTACTTTTTGGGGACTTCGTTCATATGTACTAACTCCCCAAAAAAATAAAACGAACGATGCCCCCAAAAACGTGAAGGAAGTCCCCAAATATCGTTGTTGTTTTTTCGCATACAGTCGTTTGGGAACTTAGTTCATTTTGGATTTGGGGAGTTAGTTCATTGAGGACTTAGTTCATACCGCCTTCTCTATCACGTCAGGTTTTCGATATACAAAAAAATGTTTTTATTCGTTTCTTACATAAAAAATGACTAGTTTATTTAAAACTCAATTAATTTTCAAAAGTGAAAGGAGTTATTTGAACGTCGTTTATAGTTTTTTGGTTCGGTTTCACGTATTAGAGTCCAGCAATAATCTCCCAGCATGCTTTTTCCCAAAACCCCTGACAATTTCTTTCAATTTACTTTAAATCTTGGTGAGCACGCTGCACCTGGCTTTTTTTTTTTGAGAAATGAGAATATGCAAAACATTAATCGGTTAACCGATTAACTACTTCCCTATTAACTGCTCAGTTAATTTAAAATTGACTTTTTCGATTAACGATTAAACCGGTTAATTTCAGTCGATTAACCGATGTAACAAAATTTTTTGATTTTTTGTAGTATTAAACCATATTTTTTGTGTTTTTAATTATGAGTTCCAAAACGGCAGTTGCGAACCAACTCGCTTTTTTCAATACATTCTCCGATACAATCATGTAGAATTTCACAATCACCCTTATTGTGCTTGGCGTATTTATAATACGCCTACGACTGTTTGGTAATAGATTAAAGAGAACGTGACCTTTTTTCCAATAAGGGTAAATGTCATCTGTACCAAAGTTCACCAAAAAAGTTACCAAGGTGCACCAAAAAAGTTGTGCTTAGAAATATTTTTTCATACAAAAAAGAATTTTTAATTAACTTCATGTTGTAAAATTCCTTTTTTTCATAAAAATAATTCAATGAAAATTAAATTTGATGAACTCTAGCCTAATTAAAAATATTAAAAAAATTTGGATTAAAAACCATAAATAGTTCAACAAAATAACCACAATACTGATTACAATTTATTTCCTTCAAGAAATTTATTCTTAAAATGCAGTACAAAAACAGAAACTAAGGAATGAACGTTTTTGCAGAATGCCAGGATGGGTAAGATGATGACCTGCCAACAGAAGAAACTCTCGATATTAACACAAGGACAGAATTAACCGAAATAATTAGAAGTGTTAAAATTAAAAAAAAAATAAAGCAGGACTCTACTGTAATGGCGTAATGGAAGATTTTATATCTTTAGAAAATTCCAGTAAAAGGTCTGAGAAAACAGAAATTTTGTATTAGGGGTTGCTTTCGATTTCTCCAACATCTACGATACTTGAAAGAATTTTTTCCATGTCAAGTTTTATCAAAATTAAAGAAAAGTAAGATTTCCTTAAACTATTGAAATGAAATGATCTCGCAGTTTATTTTTTAATAAATATGTACATAATACATATGGTCATTTCCTGGGGTCACGAACGTATGTTCGTACGCTTTTGATGTACAAATTATATTGAAAACAAAACTTTTCCTAGCATTTTTTTTTTTTGAGATTCGATAGCATTTGGGTAGCTCTATGTTTAGTGCAAAGCTCTATGTTTAGTACAAAAGATGGATTTCATCGAGTTTAGGTTTTCATAATGATAGGTAAAAACATGTGGTCCCGAACGTACGCAAAATAAAAGTAAACTTTGGCTGACAGTAGTGAAATGTAAAAATCTGCGTAATGGAACGGAATATTCAAAAGTGAAAAATTTATTTTAAAAGTGTATTTATGTAGGTCTCCATCCAGTATTTACAAAATAAAATATCTCTCTTGGTTTTTGTTAAATTGGCTTATGTACCGGTCCCGAACGTACGATTTTTTCATATGTTTTTTATTATTATCACCATGCATTTTCCAATAAATATCTTCAAATTTCCTTATTAAAAAAAAACTTAATACTCCTTTTACAATTCGTTGTTATGGAGAGATTATGAAGAATAAGTGTAAACATCACGTATTTTTTTCATGTAAAATATGCATTTTAAAAAGAAAAAATAAAATTTTCCAGTTTTCAGCGCAATTTCCTCAAGGAAAACAGCTGAGATATGCTTTTTATAATAATAAAAAATAAAAGACGATGATTATCAACATTTTATTTTTTCATTCACCATCCTGGGAAAATGCCCATATTTAAAATATGTATAACATAGTAATGAATTATTTTTTTTTGGTTGCTTGTTTTAGTTCAAGAATACGCTATAGTCACCTAACTGCAAAATTCATAATTATTTATTTTTTTAAAAATTTTTTTTAAAAAATTTGAGATTTTTGAAGAATCTGCTCCATACATCTTGTCGTAACTTTTGGATGACGTCCTCGATTTTGTTATGCAATACGTCAAAAAAAAAAATTTAACTACACCAGATTTAAGTCTTTCTAATATAATTTTTATTTATTTTTTTTTGTTTAATTATAAAATTTTTGAACTCATTCAAATCAACAAATACTTCCCAGTTTTGGTACTGAATCGTAAAGTTGCATCTCGAAAAGCTATGGAAAAATTCCTGTTTTATTCCCGATAAACTGAAGGAATCTAGTTTTGAACATAAAATAAACATGTTGCTCGACACAAATTTGCGATAAAAAAAAATGTCAAAACTAGGTACTTTCACTTAATGGTAACAAAAACCGAATTTATCCATGGATTTTCATGAAACAAAATTTATTTTGTTTTTATTATATGTAGCTTTATGAAAAAATAACTAAAGAAAAGGAGTAAAAAAAATATTGTCTTATAAAAAGGTAAAAATTTGTGATTTTAGCTCTACACTTATTTGCAAAAAAATGTCAAAGTATGTACTTTCAGTTTATCGGGAATAAAACAGGAATTTTAACATGGATATTCATGAAATAAAAAAATGAATTTTTTAAATTCAAAAATTTTATAAAAAAAACCACTTCGGCCTCAATAACACCAAAAATAATGGCTAAATTAAAAAATGATATTAAAAAAAAAAACTTAAATCTGACGTAATTTAAAATATTTTGCCGGATTGCATAAAAAATCGGGTACGTCGTTCCAGAGTTACGATAAGATGTAAGGAGCAGCCTTTTCAAAAATCTCAATTTTAAGAACAAAGTTTTTTATTAAAAAACCTTAACAAAGAATTTGATACAATGATGATTTTTGCAGTAAGGTGACTATAGCGGATCAAAAAATATAGTGCTTATTCAAGGGAAAAAAACTTCCCATTTTTGCATAGTGTTATTAACCGATTAAACCAAAACCTCGATTAATTAATCGAGCGATTAACGGATTGCAGCAAAAGCCCGACTAAATTAAAACCCTAATACATATGTATGTACTATGTACTCATGTGTTCATATATTTTCGTTATTTGTCATAATGTTAATTAACTGCCTGCTTTTCGAACCAATATAAACATTTTCGTTTCGTCCTCATCCATATTATGAAACATTTGCTGTAAAAACTTTCTTCAATTCTCTTTCGAAACTTTTGTTTTTGTTTAACAGCATTGAAAGATTTTCTATGCCTTCTCTGTTTCTTTCAATAACAAACTTACCAAAACTGCTTCTACATCAACAAACTCAAATGTTTCGCAGCAAATGCTTCATAATATGCATTGGGACTTAGAAATTTATATTAAAAACAAAAACATATTTGAGTTTTTTTATTGTTTTTTCCATATAAATTCCCAAGCGGAAATTTTTATTTTATTTGAAATGGGTGATGATTATTATTTAATTAATAAATAACATAATAAAAAAATTTATTATCTTCAATGTCTGCTACCAATAACCAAAATTAAATTCAATATTAAGTCTTTTTGAATTAACCCTAATTTCACCAAGTTCAGTTATAATTAACTATCAGTTATAGCTGTCAAAATATTTGTCAACTGAAAGTTAAAGTACTAGTTAGTTTTAACTGAACTTGGTGAAATTGGGGGTTAAACTCTTAAACTATTTCAAATATTTTAATAGTCCTACTCATTTTGTATATCGATTAATTTTACCCATCCCTGTTAAAAATAAAGGCAATTTCATTTAACACCACATTTACAACCAAAAAACACCTGACCTACAACAAAAATACTAAGTACAACAAAACTCTACATATTAACATTAATCACTTACTAAATTTGTTTTTGTCGTTGTTATTGCACAATTATTTAATTCCCCTTCCCACCACTTCTTACAATAATTCAATTTTATCTTGTTTTATGCTTCGTAAAATATTCGTGATGCGTTGACCACTACATTATTGTTACATACAGAAACAACATCCAAATAAAAAAACTAAAGTTGTTGTTTAAAAGAAATATTCTTTCCTCTCCCCACTCCCCCTTTATTATGATCACAAAAAGAGATTTTTTATTTGGTTTCCTTTGCCTTTTCCTCTTCTTCTTTTTAGTTTCTAGAAAATTTTGAAGTGCGTGAACGTTTGCTTCTTTTGTTAAGAGAGTCGCGTCGTTAAAGTATTGTGCTGAGGGCGGAAGCAGAGAGTTAAAAAAGTTTTTTGTGCTAAACAGGGTGTGTGTGCAAATAAAATAAAATTCTTTTTGGATTAGTGCAAGGCGAATTCGATTACAGGTGGTGTCTGAACTACAGCAATCCAAAAACAGAAACAGCATAGTATTTTTCGCATTGCATTGTTGGTGCTTATGGCTCAAAAAGTCAGCCATTCTAAGCAAAACACTACCAAATCAAAAAAAATAGGTTCGAACTGTCAAAATTAGATGCCGTTTCGATACCACATGTAGTTAATTCGCTTTGGTTTAGTGAAAACCAAAGTATGTAATTCAGATCAAAGTAAAGTGTAGTTCTTTTTTTTTATTTTTATAAGGGTGATAAAATGCTAATTTATAGAAAGAAGAGTAAATAAGAAGATGTGTTTTTGCAGTAAGAATAAAAGTAATTTTGTTAAAATAGCAAATTGCCACAAAATATGGCATGTTTTCAAATTAAAATGAGCAAAAGAAAGAAAATTTTAATGTTAAAATGTGTAAAGGCTATAAAGTTAAAGTTATAGCGAAATTGTGTAGGACACATTTATGAAATTAAGTTTAAAAGGTGTATATCAAAATCGACTTTTAGCAAAAGAAGAAATTATTATTTTTGATAATGATTCCTTGGGTCCTCTTCAACAATAGTTGTTTTACGACTTTTTTTCATATTTGGCTTTTCCGAAGATTTATCTTTTTTGTCAGTTATTGAAGAAAATTAGACCCTTTAAACCTCGAAAGAGGACTTATCAATGTTTAACAAATATTTTAGAACGGTTGTTTCTCGAGTTTTTGTTAACAACTCAAAAAATTTTAAATAATGGTAAATTGGTATCGTTTTTTTGCAAATACTTGATTAGGGCCATCTTGAGTTTTGAAACAACTGATAAAGCAAGCCATCCAAAAAGGAATGCATTTCTTATAAAAGTAGGATAAAAAAATTTGGTAACTAGAGGCAAAAGTGTATAAATAAAACCTTAAAATCCCATAATAAAAAAACTCTCGCATTTAAATTAACTAACATATGCATTAGGGTGGCAGCGAAATGTATGGAGCAATTTTTTTGTATTAATATTGATGTCTCCCGGCCGGAATATTGTGCCACATGGTCTATAACTGAAGTGGAAAAAATTTCAGCCAAATCGGATAATTTTAACCCGTGCCCCTTTGAAGTCAAAGTTCAAATGATAAAAAAAAAAAATTTTCCATACAAGCAAAAAATTTTTTTTTCGATTTTTTTTTTTTTTTATTTTTTAATATTAGTTAGCTTTATTAGCTTATTAACAACAAAAAATTTCATTTTGATCGGACAAGATTTTCAGTTTCAAAAGTGACTGAAAATGGAAATTTTTTTTTTATCATTTGAACTTTGACCTCAAAGGGGCACGGGTTAAAGTTATCCGATTTGGCTGAAATTTTTTCCACTTCACTTTTTAAATATACGTGGATTTGAGACAATGTTAATTTTAGGTTTAAATTTTTTATAAGTTTTTAAAAATAAAAATTTTCTCATCTTACCAAAACAAAAAATATTTTTAATCAGTATAACAGCCCCATCAAAAATCGCAAATCCAAAAAAAAAGTTTTTTAAAAAAATGTATCCATAGAATTTAAAATTTGAACTGTTTTTGTAGTAAGGGGTTTGTAAAGCAACAAAAAATCTAGTTTTAACCCTTTAAATTTTTCTTGTTGCACAGTGTTATAACTGAACTTGGTTAAGTTAGCAATTAATTTATACACTTCAAGAACATATAGTTCGGTTAATTTTTATTTCTCAAAATCTGAAAATATTAAATTAATAAAAAACAAATTGCAATAAAATGTATTAAAAAATTTTTGATGTTGTCTTTGTCTAAGGTGTGTTTAATGCATACAGAATTAATATCGTGGTAGATATAGGGAAATACTATTAGAAAAAATATGACTGCTGTGAGTAACGCCTCATAATAAAGATTGTTAGAATAATAACAAAACAATATAAATAATAACAAAAATAAAAAATCCTATTATTCTAGAACTTTCTTGTTTGGAACACAACAACAATATTGTAAAATATTAGTTAACTAAATAAAGTTAAATTTTGCACCATTCTCGTCCAAGCCAAAAATTTCTTTTTGTAAATATATGTGTCTTGCGTTAAGCGAAAAGTTATGACTCAAAGAGAAATTGAATTTACTTAAATACAGCTAAAACGAAATTATTTTAATTCTATAGTACTTTAATCAACTTTTCGTTGCTTATGGCCAATTTTACCAATTCTATTTACATATCAATTCATATTTAAATATAGTTTTCATATAATTTTATTTTTGTTTGACATGAAAAACGAATTTTAAACATAATTTGATATTTGAATAAATCGGGCAAATCAGCCACTAATATTTAGCAAAATACGAAGACAAGCCTGAACATTTTACATAAAAACGTGTAGAATTAGTTAGTGAATAAAAACTTAATATAAAAATAAGAACCTTTTTATTGATTTACTTTACATGTCGATTCAAATAAAATTAATTGAATTAATCCAAGTTTTCTTGAGCATTTTCTGAAAAAAATAAAGAAATCCCTTGCATTTGTTTCATAATGCAAGAATTTCGATTTTATTTAAAAATCAAGCAAACCAGACTTATATTTAAAAACTTCAGCTGGATCTCAGAATTATATTTCTTATTTTTAATAAAATCAAACAACTTTTGTATTTCTAATATGATTTTCGTATGACGTGCTAAATTCCCAAGTTTGTATTTCTTGTTTTAAGAAATTTTTGGTCATAACCAAAAACGTGGATTCTTTGATCATTGGTAAATGTTTCTTAATTTAAGAAAATTTTACTTAATACGACCAAAATAATTTAAAATCATGAAATTATTTTTGGATTTTGAATTTTCTTGTTTAAAGATACGAAACTGATTATTTTAGAAAATAAACTTCTTTGGGTGTCGTGCATAAAACAGTGCAATAGAAAAAAAATCAGTACCCGTACCGCTAAAAGCACCCCTACTTTAATCTGCCACATGGAATGGTTTAGAGGACCTAAAACAAGCCTTTAATTGACAAAAAAAAAAGAGAATCCCTTATCAATAATCGGTTAAGCATTTTTAATACAAATATTCAAATGTACTCACCCTTAAGAAGTCATTAACATATTTAAGTATGTGAAAGTTTTTATATCTTTAATTGACCTTAATTGATTTATTATAATTTTTAATTTTATTTTATTTTCTTTATTTATTTATTTATTTAATTTTTCTTATAATTTACAACTTTTTAAAATTTAATTTTTCTTTTTTAATCATTTCTATAAAAATCGGCTATATTTTCCTCTAAATTAACCTCTTTAATAACTGACTTTTATTTCATATATTCAAGATAAACGCAGTTTTTTTATTTCCGCTTTTAAGCAAATAAAAACCAAAACAAATAAACATTAAACTTTTATTTGCACTATTTACTTTTTTCTTGCACTTTGCTTTTGCGCAAAAATTTTCATTTCACTTTTTGTAAACAAACACTCTTTTTTACCAAAAAAAAGCACACCACTTTTTGCTTAAGCATTCTGCCAATCTTCGTAACGACGCGACTCTCTTAAATAACACAAACAGCATTGCAACAGAGACTGCGCTGCTTTATAACTCTGCTTTATTTGAATAAAATTTTCAACACATTTTTTACTACGCCACACACAACTTTTTGGTCTATTTTTTTATATAATAGTGAAATAGCACTTAAATTAAATTTATTTATAAAAATTTTAAATTTTTAACACTTTTTTCCTATTAATTTAATTAATTTATCAGAGAGTTTGCACTTAAACGTTCACGCACTATTAAATTTTCTAGAAACTAAAAGAAAGTGGGAAGGAAAATTAGACAAAAGGGTAGCAAAAAAAGCTTTTATTCTTTAAATGAGTATGAAACAGGAGTGGGAGTTTTTAATTGCTTTTAAATTTTTCGCCGCGAAAAATGCTTATGTCAGTGCACGTTGCATTTTTTTTTTATTTTGACTCCCAATTTCTCGATGTCGAAGAAACGATTTCATTCGCACAAATACTTTTGAAATACAGTTTTAAGAATTTAATTTTGTTTTAAATGTAGCTGTGCAAAAGAAAGAGTTCTTTTGCATTTAGAGAAATAGGCAGTTAATGTTTTTTATCTTTGGTGGCAAAATTTAATTTTATTATAAATCTTCATAAAGTGCAACCAAAATTTTTTATTACACAATAATAAAATAAGTTTGCAGAAATTCTGTGGCAATTTTAAAAATGCGGCTTAAATTAAAAGAACGTTATTTGATAGATTACCAGTATCTCAACCATAATCAAACCAACAAATGTTTAATGACGAAATAAATTGTATCTAATTAATATAATTAGTCGATATTCTTAAGGATGTGCAAGGTGCTAAGCTGGCAAATGAATCTTATTGTGGCAGCTAAACTAAACGATTTTATGATTAACAACACCTTTTAGAAATTTAAATTTCCAAATAGTTAAACCTGACAGTTAGTTCGATTTTTTAACAGTTTGTTACTCGGATTTCAGGTTAGCAGTGCGACAAAAAGAGAGGTATCTTAAAACGGCTACCAATTTACAAGAACATTAGTTGAAGAGATGCGTGCCAGATTGCCTTTAAAATGTGGTGCAAAATAGAGGATTTTTCCAATTTTTGAAATGATATGATAGCTTTATCTACAGAATTTTGTCGTAATCAAACAGTTAAATATTTATTTTGTTAAAGACAAAAGATTTTTATATAAATAAAAATCTTAAATAAAATGAAAGAGTGATCATCGGTTTTCGCCTTTTTTGACAGTAGATATAACAATTGAGTTTCGATGAAAGATATGAGTGATCAGAATTTTCGGTATTTTTACGATTGGACGCTTATACAACTTTCAATGAGGTCCCTTATGAAGAATTCTTCAATTTTTCACATGACAGTGGTGTACACCACCACTAAACCAGTCACTATAAAAAAAAAAATATGTAGGTACATTATTTTTTGCTGGGCAATCGATTGAGACTATTTATTTTAAAATCGGAGAGGGGTCGTCCAAAAATTTGCCAATTTTGATCGTTTTCATATGGTCCTCATCCATATTATGAAACATTTGCTGTAAAAACTTTCTTCAATTCTCTTTCGAAACTTTTGTTTTTGTTTAACAGCATTGAAAGATTTTCTATGCCTTCTCTGTTTCTTTCAATAACAAACTTACCAAAACTGCTTCTACATCAACAAACTCAAATGTTTCGCAGCAAATGCTTCATAATATGCATTGGGACTTAGAAATTTATATTAAAAACAAAAACATATTTGAGTTTTTTTATTGTTTTTTCCATATAAATTCCCAAGCGGAAATTTTTATTTTATTTGAAATGGGTGATGATTATTATTTAATTAATAAATAACATAATAAAAAAATTTATTATCTTCAATGTCTGCTACCAATAACCAAAATTAAATTCAATATTAAGTCTTTTTGAATTAACCCTAATTTCACCAAGTTCAGTTATAATTAACTATCAGTTAAAGCTGTCAAAATATATTGTCAACTGAAAGTTAAAGTACTAGTTAGTTTTAACTGAACTTGGTGAAATTGGGGGTTAAACTCTTAAACTATTTCAAATATTTTAATAGTCCTACTCATTTTGTATATCGATTAATTTTACCCATCCCTGTTAAAAATAAAGGCAATTTCATTTAACACCACATTTACAACCAAAAAACACCTGACCTACAACAAAAATACTAAGTACAACAAAACTCTACATATTAACATTAATCACTTACTAAATTTGTTGTTGTCGTTGTTATTGCACAATTATTTAATTCCCCTTCCCACCACTTCTTACAATAATTCAATTTTATCTTGTTTTATGCTTCGTAAAATATTCGTGATGCGTTGACCACTACATTATTGTTACATACAGAAACAACATCCAAATAAAAAAACTAAAGTTGTTGTTTAAAAGAAATATTCTTTCCTCTCCCCACTCCCCCTTTATTTTGATCACAAAAAGAGATTTTTTATTTGGTTTCCTTTGCCTTTTCCTCTTCTTCTTTTTAGTTTCTAGAAAATTTTGAAGTGCGTGAACGTTTGCTTCTTTTGTTAAGAGAGTCGCGTCGTTAAAGTATTGTGCTGAGCAGAGCTGCCATTTTTGGTTATTTCTAACCAAAATTGGTTATATTTTTCTGCAATGTGGAGATGTGAATATATTTTTAATTTTGGTTACTTTTTTTTCTAAAATAACAATACGTTCGAATGTGTTTTTCTTGATACAATTATTAACTAATAATAATTTGTACAGCGTACAATGATTTTTTCATTGTTTGTTACCAATGAACGAAAGTTTTTTATACTTTATCGAAAACATAAAATCTCTTTCATAATTGCAACCAAATAATTTTTTAAGATTTTTGCTAAGAAAAATATTGCCATTTGTGATTTTTATATTAAAAACGGCCCTGTTCGAAAGCATATGAAGTTTTAATCGATGGTGATTTTCAATTTTTTTTTTTTTTAATGAGCGTAGCTTTTCCTGATTTTAAGAGTACTAAAGATAAGTAGAAAGTGCATAAAATCATGCGGAATCGATTTCAGAAGATGACTGAAAAATTACACAAAAGTCGTTTAAGTGTTTCTAAAAACTTGAGTATATGTTAAATGTTCTAAATTTAGGTTATTTCCAGAAGTAGATATATGTAGTTAAATATACTGTGAGCGTCAAAATAAAGTATACAGCTTGTTTTCAAATAAAAAAAGTGTTATGTTAAGTTATAAAAGTTAAATTTCTACTTTGCCAAATTTCATCAGACTTCAAGCTTGCAGGCATCTGTGAAAAATACGTTGCTCCAAATGTGTACGAAAGCAAGTTGGATAAAAAAAAAAGTGATAAAAGTAGAAATAAGAAATTCAACGGAAAAAAATACAGTATCTAAAGTGAAGCGTGGTAGGTTTGCCTTTTGTAATACGTCCTAAGATTGATGGATAAGCCCAATAGTCGATATCAACTCAATTAAACATCTGGGAACATTTGGACAGACGAATTAAAAAAAAATATAAGCAGCAAGCACTCTCTGAAGAAAATTCTGCAGGAAGAGTGGCCAAAATTGTCTACTGAGCAAACTTTAAAATTGGTGGAATCGATGCCAAAGAGACAAGAAGACGTCCTAAAAGCAAAAAAAAAAAAAAATCAAACAAAGTATTTGCCATTTCACTTTTCTTAGTATTTTAAAACTGTACACTTTTTTTGACGCGTTAAAAACGGAGTTAATTTTTTTTTATTGTACTGTTTTTGGAGTATTTCAAATTTTTAATTTTAAATTGTAATAGCATTGTCCGAAAGTTTTGTAAATACTAATAAACTTTTAAAAAATTTTATTCTTTTTTACTAAAATAACACTTTTTATATTGGAAAACCAGTTGTACACTTTATTTTGACGCTGACAGTATATTTGAAAATACACATAGAAATTTTTAAGATTTTTTTTAAATTACATTGATTTATAATATATAATTTTAAAATTTATGGAACTTTCTGTGTAAAAAGGCTGTAAGTTTAAGAAATTTGACATTTTTCTGTTTATAACTTGTCGGTATGTATAGTTATTTAATATTTTTAGATAATTATTTGGCAATATTTTTAATTTATAAAAAAACCTTTGACTTCAGTCATATACTTTTTCACCATTGAATGTACGTTACGAAAGGCGAATTTTTTAATAATGTTAATTGTTAATATTTTATAATGATTCACAAAATGTATCAAATAAAACAATTTTGATATAGTTATTAATAATAAGAATTATTAATTTAAAGTAAAATTTACTAACAAGAGAAAAAAGTATTTATAACATTTTAGATATATGTAAATTAAAAAATATTTACATAAAATGCATTTCGCCAATCGTTTTCAATTTCGCCAAAACAATCGCCAAACGTAAATTTCCATCGACAAAAGGATTAAAAAATCGCCACATTTGACAGTACTGTCAATGAAAGCTAAAAAGCGGGAAGCAATTTTCCTTTTCGTGATTTATAACTGTGATGTACAAATTTCGTTTATTGTAAACGAAATATCAAAAAATATTTAATTTATTAACTTTCAATGAATATACCGAATTTTGTATGTACATTTGACGGGTTTATAATAAATACATATAATAAATTAAAATATTTTTTACGAAAAAAAGTCTCAAACAAATAAAAACTTTTACCCCTCATTTTCACCAAGTTCTGTTATAATTAACTATTAACTAGTTATAGCTGTAAAAACACATTGTTAACTGGAACTTAAAGTAATAGTTAATTTTAACTGAACTTGGTGAACTTGGTAAATAATTAAGTTTCTCGTTATTTTTTTTAATATGTAAAAGAATTTCATTTCTTGCTTTGTTTTCTTGACTTATAATTATTATTATAAAGTGCAAATATCTTAACTTTGTATTACAATGCAACTTAAAATAAATTTTAATGATTTTCTCAATTAATAAAATTCATTTTAAACTTGGTTATATTTTTTAACATTTGGTAACTTTTTCAAAATTTTTGGTTGTAAAAATTGTATTGGTTGTGGCAGCACTGGTGCTGAGGGCGGAAGCAGAGAGTTAAAAAAGTTTTTTGTGCTAAACAGGGTGTGTGTGCAAATAAAATAAAATTCTTTTTGGATTAGTGCAAGGCGAATTCGATTACAGGTGGTGTCTGAACTACAGCAATCCAAAAACAGAAACAGCATAGTATTTTTCGCATTGCATTGTTGGTGCTTATGGCTCAAAAAGTCAGCCATTCTAAGCAAAACACTACCAAATCAAAAAAAATAGGTTCGAACTGTCAAAATTAGATGCCGTTTCGATACCACCTGTAGTTAATTCGCTTTGGTGTAGTGAAAACCAAAGTATGTAATTCAGATCAAAGTAAAGTGTAGTTCTTTTTTTTTATTTTTATAAGGGTGATAAAATGCTAATTTATAGAAAGAAGAGTAAATAAGAAGATGTGTTTTTGCAGTAAGAATAAAAGTAATTTTGTTAAAATAGCAAATTGCCACAAAATATGGCATGTTTTCAAATTAAAATGAGCAAAAGAAAGAAAATTTTAATGTTAAAATGTGTAAAGGCTATAAAGTTAAAGTTATAGCGAAATTGTGTAGGACACATTTATGAAATTAAGTTTAAAAGGTGTATATCAAAATCGACTTTTAGCAAAAGAAGAAATTATTATTTTTGATAATGATTCCTTGGGTCCTCTTCAACAATAGTTGTTTTACGACTTTTTTTCATATTTGGCTTTTCCGAAGATTTATCTTTTTTGTCAGTTATTGAAGAAAATTAGACCCTTTAAACCTCGAAAGAGGACTTATCAATGTTTAACAAATATTTTAGAACGGTTGTTTCTCGAGTTTTTGTTAACAACTCAAAAAATTTTAAATAATGGTAAATTGGTATCGTTTTTTTGCAAATACTTGATTAGGGCCATCTTGAGTTTTGAAACAACTGATAAAGCAAGCCATCCAAAAAGGAATGCATTTCTTATAAAAGTAGGATAAAAAAATTTGGTAACTAGAGGCAAAAGTGTATAAATAAAACCTTAAAATCCCATAATAAAAAAACTCTCGCATTTAAATTAACTAACATATGCATTAGGGTGGCAGCGAAATGTATGGAGCAATTTTTTTGTATTAATATTGATGTCTCCCGGCCGGAATATTGTGCCACATGGTCTATAACTGAAGTGGAAAAAATTTCAGACAAATCGGATAATTTTAACCCGTGCCCCTTTGAGGTCAAAGTTCAAATGATAAAAAAAAAATTTTCCATACAAGCAAAAAATTTTTTTTTCGATTTTTTTATTTTTTATTTTTTAATATTAGTTAGCTTTATTAGCTTATTAACAACAAAAAATTTCATTTTGATCGGACAAGATTTTCAGTTTCAAAAGTGACTGAAAATGGAATTTTTTTTTTTTATCTGCGTTCATTGATTCGTCATAACTGTATAGTAGAAAACTAAATTATAAGCTGTAGCTTACAACAGTCATATCGTTGGCTTAATATGCAAACCTGCTAACTCACATTCAGCACATTTTACAGGAAAGAAAATAAACTTTTTATTTTTCCTATTTGAAGCTTGATAGGAAATTAAAATTTCAGTCAGTTTTACACACTTCAAGACTTAAATAGAAGAAAAACTACATGCTGGTCGACGAGGCGTATTTTTCTCTACCACAAGGCATCAAAATCTCAATTTACATAAAAAGTGGATTTAGCCGGTTGGCATATTAAACCGACGATATATATGTATTTCCTGTAATTATTTTAAGACATAAGACTTTATGACGACCTTGTGAATCCCCCAAATATTTACATATTTATACGAAAATAAACTGAGATAATTTTATTAGTTATTTCAATCGTTAAAGGAGATCTTATAAAATGGTCTTTAAGAAAAGTTATTTATTTTAAATGTTTAGGATTAAAGCGACTCTTTTCTTTAGTTTAACAAAATATGACTTGGAAAATATTATTTCACTTATCGAAGATGAATGTCTAATTTTTCAGTGAAACAAAAAAAGGTGTTGGCAATCAAATATTTAACCCATTTTTCGCCACATTCCTGTTGATCGATGATGAAGATAAAAAACGTTGTAATTTTAGTCATCGGTCGGCGGAAAATGGGTTAAAATTAAGAGAACTGAACACCTTCTTTGTTTGTATGAAAAAATATTTACTAAACAAATACATTTTGTATATGAGACGAAACAAATAAATAAAAACACAAAAAAATATGTTATAATACTACAAAATATTGAAAATTTTGTTACTTCGGTTAATCGGTTAATCGACTGAAATTAACCGGTTTAATCGTTAATCGAAAAAAACCAATTTGAAATTAACCGATCAGTTAATCGGGTAGTAATTAATCGGTTAACCGGTTGACGGTTAACCGAATGAATAACCTACTAAGTACAATATTTTACATTATATTGTAAATTTTGAAGACTTTTAGTTGCGATTTGTATCTCTGAGACCCTGCTAAAGTCAGGAAAGTGAAGAAAATTATATGAGATTTAAATGTTTTTTTCGGTTTCTGGATGTTTATATGATATTATTTTTGCGGCTAAACAAATAAAGGTTAAACAAAGATTATTTTTTTCGCTGAAAGGTTTGATCAAAAGTTATTTAAAAAAAAAAAAAAAAAAAATTTAAATATGTTGAATATTCATGTTGAAACAATTCGTTCAAAAGCTAAAAAAACAAATTATACACTTTTTTTTTGCAAAAAAAGGAAAAGAAGAGGTTTTTAAAAGTGAGGTTAGCATGTCTACGAATTATGTTTGATACCACAATAAAATTTGGAATCTCTAATTTTAAAAACCAAAAAAAAAGTGTGCTCAAGTTTGCGCCATTATTTTTTAAGATTTTTTTAAATTTTCACATTTCTTCTATTTTTGCTCATCGGGCACTTTTTCTTATACCTTTATATCGTCATAAACTTTTATGTATTTTGAATTATTGATTTTAACCGTTATTCACCTCACTTTTAACACTTCACAATATTAATACCTGCCTACATGTAATTATAAATTGCAAAAATTCTTAATTATCCATAATAGTTTTAAGGGAATGTCCCACACATCCCCATAAAAGATATTTTAAAGAACCTGCCGAGGCCGGAAATAAGCACTTACGATTATATCGTACGAATTATTCGAGGAAATTCAGCAGAAGCGATACAAATCGAGATGTCTTGAATAGGTTATTTCTGAGCAGTGGCCCTTTTATAAGCTGCAGTACGCAAAGAGAACGGAATAAAAAAAAAGCTTTTTCATCAGAAACCATCACACTTCTTCTTCCTGACACCGATGATGCAGCTAATGAGGATACGCGTACGACATAATAATTAGTAAGGAATTTTTATTAGTTTAACTTTTCGTTTATTAAGTATTAAATAATATAAAATAAATATAATAAAGCCTTTTTTCATAAAAAAAAATACTGTTTTATAAAAGCCTTACAATTTTCAAAAATTTTTTTTTTAATTAGACTGTAAATCATATGTATGTATGTATGTATGTATGTATGTACAGTCTGTCAAGAATGAGTTTAAACCTTTAAAATCAACATTTGTTAATTGAGTTTTGCGATTTATACCAACTTTTATTCCTTAGGAATGTGGCTTTTAGAAAAATCTTAAAAATTTAAACTTTTTGATTCTTAAATTTTTTTATTGCATTTTGAAAACAAAAAATTTTACGCGTTCTTTTCGCCATTAAATTTTTAATAACTCCAAAATAGTAATAGATATAAAATAAATGTGTATGGTTAGCTTAAGCCGAATTTTCCGGTGCATCTTCTGATCCTCCTGCTTTTAAAATCGGAGAACACGTTTTCAAGTTATGGCAAAATATATAAGGCAACCCAACGATTTAGGGGGTGAAGTATGCCACGCCTTTAAAAGAAAATCCTTACGTACGAGAGAAAAACGGAAAACAGATTTGAATTAAGGGCATCAAAATCCATATAGTCCACATACTTTTATTTCTAGGGTAGAGAACATTTTTTTTGTTGCGCAGTGTACTTTTGTTGCGCAGTGTAATTTTTTCAAAATCTGCCACTAGACTTTTTATTTACTACACCTAAAACTATCAAAAAACAAAAACTTTTAATTCAAAAAACACGTTTAATAATTTTGGCCAGCTTTTCAGGCCAAATACTCCTCTGTGCGTTGTTCGTTTGTAAGACGATTCATGGTTAAATTATAGACTAAACTGAAGATGTTTGACAGTGAAACAAACCACGAAACGTGCGTCAGCTGTTTAAACCACTGTTGCAAAGAAGATAATAGCTAAAAAATCACCCGATATAAAACACTTCATATTCCCATAAATCATTTACTAATGTTGTTGTTGTCGTTGTTATTGCAAAATTATTATTTCCACCACTTCTTGCATTAATTCAATTTTATCTTCTTTTATGCTTCGTAAAATATTCGTGATGCGCTGACCACTATATTATTGTTACATACCAAGGCGAATTGACTAGAAGGTGGGGTCAAGTCAACATATGGTGTTTTTTTTCGATGGTCGCCTTGTCAAAGTTTGTATACAAACTAGTTTTTTATGTAAACAAACCTGTTTTTTTACTAGCAATATTTTTGACAACCCGAGCACAGAAGCATTGTAGTTGTAGAGTTGACCTCACCTTCTAGTCAATTCGCCTTGGTTACATACAATAACAACATGCAAATAAAAACCTAATGTTGTTGTTTAAATGGAATATTCTTTCCTCTCCCCAATCCAAGAGACAAAAAGAGATTTTTTATTTGGTTTCCTTTTCCTCTTCTTTTTAGTTTCAAGAAAATTTTGTAGTGCGTGAAAGTTTGCTTCTTTTGTTAAGAGAGTCGCGCCGTTAAAGTAGTGTGCTGAGGGCGTAAGCGAAGAGTTAAAATCGTTTTTTTTTTTTTTTGCTAAACAGGGTGTGTGCAAAAAGAATAATTCTTTTTTGGTTTAGTGCAAGGTGAATTAAACTAAAGGTGGTGTCGGAAGTTCAGCAATCCAATCACAACATAGAGTTTTTTGCATTGCATTGTTAGTGCTTATCATAGCAAAACACTAACAAATCAAAACAAATAGTTTCGAACTGTCAAAATCAGATGCCGTTTCGATACCACCTGTAGTTAAAAGATCATAATAAAGTGTAGTTTTTTTTTTTTATTAGGGTGATAAAGAGCAAATTTATATACATAGGTAGAAAGAAGAGTAAATAAGAAGATGTGTTTTTATTTTGCAGTAAATATAAAAGTCAATTTGTAAAGATGGCAAATGGCCGCAAAAGTATGGCCTGCTTTCAAATAAAAATGTGCAAAAGAAAGAAAATTAAGTGGTTCAAATGTGTTAAGGCTTTAAACTGATAGTTATATGAAAATAGTTTTGGACACACTTATGAAATTTAAGTTTAAAAGGTACGTTATGTAGCAATATATCAAAATCGACTTTGCTGCATCAAACAATATTTTTATTAAATGGTTCTTTAGAGTCTCTTAAACAATAGTCGTTCTAAGACTTTTTTCATATTTGGCGTATCCAAAAATTCAAGTTGTTAAAGAAAATTGTCAATTAGACCCTTCAACAAAAAGCATACAGAGATGAAAAAAGTGACAATTTGTAAAAACAGGCCGCTACTATCAACACAAATTGCATAATCAAAACAAAAAACGCAAAAAGGGCACTTTTCGAAGAAAAAGACATAAAAAAAAACACAATATTTTCTGTCTCGTGACGCCTCTGTGTGCCCTTAAAACCTCGAAAGATCATTTACCAATGTTTTAAAATTTTTATAGAACGGATGTTTCATAAGTTTTAGTTAACATGCCAACCTCAAAAAATTTCAAAAAATAAAAAATTTGTAGCGTTTTTTTGCAAAACAACTGATATAAAAATTTAGGTAACAAGAGTGTATAAATATTAAAATACCATAATTAAAATAAAAGAAAATACTAGCAATTAAAGTTTCTAGCATGTTTAAATATGAAGAATTTGAAAAAGTGATATTTTTCTTTTTCATTATAGGATTTTTCGTTTCTACCCGATTTTGGTGCATTATGGCAATAAAGTTATAAAACTATGGATTTTGTTATTAATTGAGGTACAAAACATCTTTTGAAATGACAACAAAGGACTACAACTCAGGCATTTTTTATTCGCTTAAAACCAGTCAGCCACTATTCGACTCGTAAGTTAGTAGCGTAAAATTGACTTAAACTTAAAGTTAAAAATCATGATTACTATAAATAAAAAAATTTTCATTTGAGAAAAAATCGTAAAATCATATTTTGGTCAAAAAATCATCAAAAGTATGATAAAATCATCATTCTGAACGTGAAATCGGCAGTCAAAATATAACACAAGTGCATCAAGCACTGACTCAAGCCGAATTTAAAAAGGTAAGTGCAACTCTACAACTACAAAAAGCCCCATGTATTTTGTTTTTGAAATTTAATAGATAGCTGTTAAAAGTTTTTTATTGCAAATTAAAATTATCACTTTTTATACCCTCCACCACAATTAGTTGTGAAGAGGGTATATTAAGTTTGTCATTCCGTGTGAAACTTTTTTATTATTCATCTCAGACCCCATAAAGTACATATATTCTGGGTCCTTGAGTAATTCTAAGTCGATTTAGCCATGTCCGTCTGTCTGTCTGTCCGTCTGTTGAAAACACGCTCACTTTCGAACAACTCAAAAGAAATGAACAAACTTTGTGGCAAATTGCTTGAAGTTATCCTAAGCAGTTTGGGACAAAATCGGTTCAGTAGGATCAGAGCTATGAATCAAAATGTGGAACCACCACCTAAAAAAATTGATAATTTTGTTACAAAAAATAACATAAATGCTGGAACAAGGCACGGAATGAGATACGATTTTGCAAAAATTTGTTTTATTTGACTGGAAATCACGCTGCTGAATTTCGTGAAGATCCGTCCATAATTTACCCTAAGCCCCATGTAAGCAATACTCCCGGAAAACAGTTTATTACCCCTTAAACCGTAAAAAATAACGCTAGCGTAACAAAATTTGGTACGTCACAGTTTTTTAGGACTAGAAATCCCACTGTGAAATTTCGTGACAATCGGTCCATAATTTACCTTAGGCCCCATAAAAACCCTACTCCCGGAAAACAGTTTAGTACACCTAACACCATAATTAATAATGCTAGCATAACAGAAATTGGTACGTCACAGGTTTAAAGAACTAGAAATGACGCTATGAAATTTCGAGATGATTGGTTCATAATTCACCCTAGGCCCCATATAAACCCTACTACCGGAAAACAGTTTAGTCACCTATAACCATAATTAATAACAAATCGTCTCAGTTTAAGATAATAATAACATCATACAGATATTACTCCTTAAACATTCGAACTGTCGGTGAAGGGTATCAAATTTTCGGAACAGCCGAATATAGCACTCTAACTTGTTTATAAAAGAAATTATTAAATTAACTTTAATTATTCGCAGTTTTGAAATTTTTTTATTATAAAAATAATATTTTTAACACTTTTCATTCAACTTCTTCTCAAAACATAATTATATCGAGCTCTAACAACGAAAATAATGTAAGCGACATGATTTTCAATTTTTAATAAATAAATAATAAATGACTTTATTGGTTTTAATGTAAGCGACAAATTTTATACAAAATTAATATGAAATAAAACGAAAAAGCTCTCTCCTGTAAAATTTGATTTTTGGCGCTTACATTATTTTCGCGGTTAGGGTCAGGGTTGTCAGATGTGGCGATTTCTCGCCAAACGTGGCGATTTTCAAACTTGTTTGGCGAACTAATTTTTGACTTGGCGACATGGCGATTTTTTGGCGATTTAACAAAAAAGTTGGCGATTTTGTTGGCTATTTTTGATGAGCTATGCATTTGTTTTGAAAATCGTTAAATTCAATACTGAGAAATAATATTAATTTTATTATACTTATATTATTTTTATGTATGAAGTTTGAGGCATTCATATGTATGGTCAGTATTTGAAAGTTCAAATGGCTGATGAAGATAATGAATATCTTCGAGAAAATAGTTTTTCATATTTAAAAGTGCTCTTGAATGAATCAATAAATAGAAATTAGCATAAATATATTTAAAGTCTATGAACATTTTTTCATTATATGTATGTGGCAATTTTTTATCCCAGATACAATACGTTGTTGTCAGTGATATTTTAAAGATTTTTATGAACTCTTACATATCTTTGGACATTTTTGAAACCCAATGAAAACATTAGCGTTGGTTAATTGCAAAGATAAATAAGTTTATGCCAAGACTTTAAAGCTACAACGAAACGGCAGGTACGTACAATTTCAAGGAACTTACTTTGACTGTTCTTTATATGTTCTTTATATTATTATTAGTAATGCCTGTGTTTAAGCTATGAACTCCACTACAACTCGCTTTTGAAGTAGAATGCAATACGAACTTCTAGACGCGTTGTTACGAGTTATAAGTTGCACTTCTTTTGAACCATCGTTGAATACATGAAAAACCCTTACAATGTATACCAAAAAAGAAGACAAATAGGTAGCTTTGCCGGTGAAGCGTTTTAGATATATAATAAAACTGCAACTACATACATATATAAAAATGTAAATATATCCAATATTTGTTTATTACTAGCCGCAAAAAAACTTTTTTTGTAGTAAAAATCGTACCATTTTTGTGTTCACTAGCTATTTTTACTTTTTTCTAAATAAAAATTAAGCAAAATATATACCATGGCGACTTTTTTGAATTTTTTGAATTTTTTGAATTTATAAAGAATATATTTAATAAATTAAAAAATATGTACTTTACTGCCAAAAACTTGAAAATAAAGGCTTTGGCGATTTTGGCGATTTTTGACATTGAATTTGGCGAAAAAGGTCAAAATCAATCTGACAACCCTAACTTAGGGGTCGATATTTTGATAATAACGTATTTTTTAATTCGCCGAGTTAAGTTAAGCTTTTTAAATTCACCTTGCACTGACTATAGACCAGGGATGATAAATGACAAAACCCATATCGTACCAATAAACTTTTAAAATCGTACTTTTTCGGCCCCAATAGTACTAAATCATTTTCTTATAAATTTTTCTTTTATTTAATGAGACAAAAATTTAATTCAACGAAAACAGAAGGAACTTTAAATTTATTTGTACACGTAAAGTATAGATAGCAAAAAAAAAAAAAAAAATTATCACTTATTATACATAATAAATGGGTGGGTAAAATTTCTTCATGTCAAAAGTATGTACATGGCGATTCTTGTTCTATAAGTCATTCCAAAAAAACTTTGCCAAAGATTTTGCAAAATAGTTTGTTTTTTTAAATATTTAAGAATAGAGGCAAACAAATTGAATTTGGTCTAGCCAGACCTGTATCACGCGGTATTTAGGTTCGAGATGTCCATTAATTTTTATTTTTAACTGCCGCCAGAGAGCGTTTTCGTACACTTTTTATGGAAAATAAATTAGTGAATGTTTTAACGTTGGTTTATATGAACTAAACTTAAATTTATATGTTGTTTAAACGCAACAACTATAAATCAGTGTCACATGTATTATATGTAGTAAAAAAATAACATGTGGCAGCACTATGATAAATCTTGTATGCGTTAAAAGATGGTTTATATTTTTACTGTTTTAAAGATTTTTTGGTTTAAACACATTTTGAACCAAAAATATAGTTTAACTTGTTCTGATTTATTAGCCCTTAGAATTTACGAATATTTTTCAAAATGTAATCTCTAATTTTAAACGAAAATAAAATTTTTAAGCGTTCAAAAAATATGTGCATATCTTTGGATTACATTTCCAAATTTATTGTGTTTACAATTTTCAATATGTTCTGCAGAAACAGGAAAGGAGTAGAAATTCCGAATATAAAAAATTTAATTAATCGCTTGTATAATCTCCTTCAAACTAATTCGGAGTAAAATAATGATGGAGTGGGCTCCTACTGTTGCCAAATTCTGGTGATTACTTCTTGAAGTGACAATCATCTTGTTGACGAATATTTGAAAATATTATGAGTACGTTCCAAAATAATCTTGAATTGAGAGGAAGTCGTCTCTTCTAGTAAGTAGAACTTTTGCAGAAGTCGTTTCCTATATATTTAAAAAACTTGTCAATATCATCAGAAATTGCACGCTTATATGCTACATATAAATTTAGAATGTGGTACTGTACTTTTCGCTTATAGTCCACTACTATAGTTGCACAACTTTTGTGGACTATAAGCGAATTTGGACTATAACCGATTTTTTTTATAAGCCGTTTTATGGATAATAAATGAAACCTAGTATAATCCACATTTTGGACTGTATAAATATTATTTTCTTCAATAAATCCACTCTTTTTAAACAAAAGAAAAGTTTATTTAAAACATAACCAAATATTGATTTATTTTAAATAAATAGTTAAAACAAAAATCTTTTTTATTAATTAATTCAAATGCTTTAAAAGATTTCAATAAAAACAAATGCGTATGAGATTCATTTTAATTCTTTGGATGACGAAATCAAAATATCAATTTCATAGGATCTTTACATGGGCTCTTCACCTGACAATTTTTTGTCATACCAATCGTCAAAGTCTATATAAAAAAACTCTAATATTTTTATTAGCTTTTTTGATGAAGTTGGACGTTTATTTAACAAAAAATTGTCAGAAAGGTAAATTAAAACATGCTGCCACTTGATTAAAAATATATAAAAAAACAGAGTGGACTATAAGCGAACATTTTTGCATGAAGAATTATATACGCATGCTAAGGAATTGTGGCTTTTAAACGAAAATGGACTACAAGCGAAATGGACCTTAGAACAAATAATTTATATGAAATTCGAAAAAATCTGCATGTGAATATGACAGTTTTGGCTTATATCCGTTTTTGGCCTTTAAGCGGAATGGACTATAAGCGAAAAGTACTGTAAAAGCAATCGTTCAATGAGCAAGTGCAAAAATCTATTCAAAATAGCGGAGTTCAGTGTTTGGTGCAAATGGTCTTGCAATAGAGCAAATGCAAAATATCACTTTATATCAATTATAAATATAAAGGTTTGAAAAATTTGAAAATAGTACCAAATAGGTCACGGGTGTACCAACGTACTTTTTAGCTTTGAATGGTACCAAAAAAAGTACAACTGTACCAACTTTATCGACCCTGCTATAGACATTTTCGCGGCAAAAAAATTTAAAGAGCACCAAAAACTCTCAGTCCCGTTCTCTCTTAATACTCATTTAATGAATAAAAGCTTTTTTGCTCCCCTTTTTTCAGCTTTTCCTTTCCAATTCCTTTTAGTTTCTAGAAATGGTGCGTGAACGTTAAAGTGCAAACTCTCTAATAAACTAATTAAATTAATAGGAAAAAAGTGTTAAAAATTTCAAATTTTTATAAATAAATTTAATTTAAGTGCTATTTCATTATTATATAAAAAAAAGACCAAAAAGTTGTGTGTGGCGTAGTAAAAAATGTGTTGAAAATTTTATTGAAATAAAGCAGAGTTATAAAGCAGCGCAGTCTCTGTTGCAATGCTGTTTGTGTTATTTAAGAGAGTCGCGTTGTTACGAAGATGCATGATGGGCAGAAAGTTTAAGCAGAAAGTGGTGGGCTTTTTTTTTTTTGGTAAAAAAGAGTGTATAAGTGCAAGTTTTTGTTTACAAAAAGTGAAATGAAAATTTTTGCGAAAAAGCAAAGTGCAAGAAAAAGTAAATAGTGCAAATAAAGGTTTACTCCCGTATTTATAAAAAATTTTTAAATTTAATAAAGGTTTACAAAACAAATTTTGTATGAAAATTCTCCTTAATAAACGTTTGTTAAATTTAATAATCGTTTATAAATACGGGGGTTAATGTTTATTTGTTTTGGTTTTTATTAGTTTAATAAACATCAATTGTTTAAAAGAGGAAATAAAAAAACTGCGTTTATCTTGAATATATGAAATAAAAGTCAGTTATTAAAGAAATTAATTTAGATCAAAATTAAATTATAAAAAGGTGTACAATTATAAGAAAAACTAAATAAATAAATAAAGTTTCAAAAGATTTTGTATTCCCAAAAATTGAAATTACTTTTTGAAAATAAATAAACAAAATAAAATTAAATTAAAAATAATAATAAATCAACATATTAATGATATAAAACTTCGAAAACCTCAATATGTTAATGACTTTTTAAGGGTGAGTACATTTGAATATTTGTATTAAAAAAGCTTTACCGATTACACGGTGCTACAAATGAGCACTTTTTTTATACTTGAAAAGCGACCTAGTGTAGGTTATAGACCTTACTGAGTAGATCATAAGTCAATTTTAAAAAGTTCGGAAACACCCTCAAATTTCGGAGTTATTCCGAAAAAACCATTTTTGGGTAGGTTCGAGTACGTATGATCACGTAACTCAGTTGATTATAATCCTATTTTTTAAACGGTTTCAGAAAGAAGAGACATGTGCATAAAATGAAGCCACTGTCAAACCATGAACACCGATATGCGATTTGATGAGATAAGACTTTAAATGGCAGCGCTATATATAAAAAACCAAAAGGGCTGCATTTGTGGGCGTAGCAGAAAAAAATAAATATAGGTATTTCCTGTTTTAGAAACTTTATTGACATATCTTTCATTCTACGGGGAGATTGGCATAATTTTTGTTTTTTATGGAGGTTGACCCGCTCTATTGAACAATATTTGAAAAAGCTAACTTTTGAAAAACCTTAATAACTTTTTTATTTTTTGTTCGATTTTATTAAATGAAAGCTGGTTTAACTCAAAGCTAAATTAGCTTTAATAGTGTGTATACATATTGGTATGTTTCTGAACAAACTAATTTAAAAAAATGGCACCAAATTTGAAAAATCCAGAAAAAATCAAATTAAAATCAGATATTATTAAGAATATCACTACAAAAATTGTATACACATACCAAAAAGTGTATACATTTAGAAAGGCACACGTCTCTTCTTTCTGAAACCGTTAAAAAAAATAAAAATCGGATAAAAATCAACTGAGTTACGTGCTGATAAGTACTCGAACCTACCCGAAAATGGTTTTTTCGCAATAACTCCGAAATTTGAGGGTGTTTCCGAACATTTTAAAACTGATTTGAGATCTACTCAACAAGGCCTTCAACTTACACTAGGTTATTTTCCAAGTATATTTTCACTGTAGCACCGTGTTATTGATAAGGGATTTTCTTTTTTTTTTTTGTCAATCTAATGGCTTGTTTTAGGTCCTCCAGCCCATTCCATGTGGCAGATTAAAGTAGGAGTGCTTTTAGCAGTACGGGTACTGATTTGTTTCTATTGTACTGTTTTATGCACGACACCCAAAGAAGTTTACTTCCTAAAGTAATCAATTTCGTTTCTTAAAACAAGAAATTTCAAAATCCAAAAACAATTTCATGATTTTAACTTATTTTGGCCGTATTAAGTAAAATTTTCTTAAATAAAGAAACATTTTCCAATGATCAAAAAATTGAGGTGATCAAAAATTTCTTAAAACAAGAAATACAAAAGTAGCTTGATTTTATTAAAAATAAGAAAGATATTTCTGAAATCAAGCTACATTTATTTGATATGTACGGATTTCTTGATTTTAAAATAGAATCAAATTTCTCGCATTAAGAAACAAATTCAAGGAATTTCTTTAATTTTTCAGAAAATGCTCAAGAAAACTTGGTTTAATTCAATCAATTTTATTTGAATAGACATGTTTAACAAATCAAATAAAGGTTCTTATTTTATATTATTTTTCTGAAACGAACTAGTGCTGCACGTTTTTATGTGAAATATTTAGAATTTTCTTCGTGTTTTGCAAAATATTAATGGCCGATTTCACCGATTTATTTAAATATCAAATTATGTTTAAAATTTGTTTTTTATTCCAAATTTTTAATATTTTTAATTAGGCTTAAGTTCATGAAATTTAATTTTCATTAAATTATTTTTATGAAGAAAGGAATTATGTCAAATAATAATAAAATTTTATGAAAAACTATAATTAAATATGAATTGATATTTAAATAGAATTGGTAAAATTGGCCATAAGCAACGAAAACTTGATTTAGGTACCATAGAATTAAAAGTATTTCTTTTGTATTTCATTATCAAGCTAATACGGCCTAAAATCTTTAATGTAATTAAAACACAATTTTTAATACATTTCTTCCCGACGTTTCGTCGATTTTTTGTCGACTTCTTCTGGGGATACGTCTATTTAATAAAAACATAACATTTATTAACAAAATTTTAAACAAAAAACATTGAAAACTTACATTTTTTTATATTATTACATCAAAATGACAAAATTTACATTTAACATATATAACGTAACAACATAAAATATTAAGTTATTTTTAAACAACATATTTCCACAACACAACTTATTTTATAGCGACTCGATAACTTGCACAAATGTTGTTCGTATCTTCTTTTAGATTCATTGTATTTTTTATGTTTTGTTGGATCCTTAAGCTTTCTTTAGTAAATCGTTTTCTTATAGAGTCTTATTTGTCTAATATCCTTATTTGTTCGAAATCTGGTACATGTTGTGATTCAATCATATGCATAGCTAATGCTGTGGTCTCCTTCTGTTTTGTAATGTCCATTTTATGTTCTCCGATCCTTGTAGATAACGCCCTCTTTGTTGTTCCAATGTATATTTGATTACATTGTTCTTTGTCATTTCCCTTACACCTAATTTCATAAACAACATTACTTTGTTGTTGTTTTTCCACTGGCGCTTTTATTTTCGTAAATATTGCACTTGTTGTTTTGTTTGGTTTGTACGCAAAACATATGTTATTTTGTTTTAGTGTTTCTCTCATGTTTCTGTTGTCAGTAAGGCCAGGGATGTATTGTACACTGTAAAATTTCCTGTTTTCTTTTTCATCAGTGTTGTCAGTTATATTAATATTTTTTTTATTATTTATTAACCGCCTATATACGTCGTCAATTAAAGATTTCATAAATCTTTTTGGGAAACTGTTTTGTGTTAATATTTCACAAATTTTGTTTATGTTTTTATGATGAAATAGTTCGTCGCTGATTTTCAATACCCTCTCTATAAAGTTTTTTGCTGTATTTATGATTTTGACTCCTGGGTTGTGTAGCGTTGAAATTCATGAGTCTACCTGAAGCTGTTTCCTTTGAGTACCAATTGAAAACAATTTTGTCCTTAATTCTGCGTAGTTTTGCGTCAAGATATGCTATTTCATTGTTTTCTTCAATTTCAAGGGTGAAATTGATTCTTATGATGTGAATTAAAAGTTTTAAGAATTTCATCTTTATCGTCTTTATTAATTATAGCAAAAATGTCGTCTACATATTTTGCTATGTATTTAATATTAATATTTTTGTTTTTTAATTCTAATATTGCATCGTCCAACAAATTGTCAAGAACAATATCAGCTATTGTTGGCGAGAGCGGGTTGCCCATTGGCATTCCAAATATTTGATTTATTACCTTTCTACCATAAACAAAGTAGTTATTGTCTGTCAAACAGAATTTCAAAATTTCTAAAAACTTTGGTCTTGGGATATTAGTGAACTGTTTGATTGTCGGCCATTTCTCCATAATGTTCTTGATAGCTGTGTGTACCGGTATATTTGTAAATAGTGAGATAACATCAAAAGAAACTAATATGCCCTGTGTCTCAAGTTTTATATTAACCAATTGATTCTTTAATTCAATTGAATTTTTAATATTGTATTCCCTAGAAGTAATGTTGTTGAGAATTGTTCCCAAATATTTGGACAGACTATAACATGGCACTTGTACTGATGACACAATTGGCCTAAGAGGAACGTCTGGTTTATGGATTTTTGGTAACCCTTTCTTTTCAGCTGTATTTCAGTAAATTAAAGTTCGCTTTGAGTCATAACTTTTCGTCTTACGCAATTCGGACGAGAATGGTGCAAAAATTTTCTTGGTTCAAGCCATATTTTCTATCAACTCATTTTGGCTTAATTAACTAATATTTTACAATATTGTTTGTTCAGTTCCAAACAAGAAAGTTCTAGAATAATAGGATTTTTTATTCTGTGTTTATTGTTTTGTTATTATTCTAACAATCTTTATTATGAGGCGTTACTCACAGCAGTCATATCAACATCAAACATTTTTTAATACATTTTATTGCAATTTGTTTTTTATTAATTTAATATTTTCAGATTTTGAGAAATAAAAATTAACCGAACTATATGTTCTTGAAGTGTATAAATTAATTGCTAACTTAACCAAGTTCAGTTATAACACTGTGCAACAAGAAAAATTTAAAGGGTTAAAACTAGATTTTTTGTTGCTTTACAATCCCCTAACTACAAAAACAGTTCAAAAGATTTTGTTTTCAAAAGATTATAAAAAATTTAAAACTAAAATTAAAATTGTCTCAAATCTACGTATATTTCAAATAAAGCAAGCTTTATTTAAATAAAATGGATGGATAAATGTTGATTTTATTCCCAATAAACTGATATATCCTGATTTAACAAAAAAAAAAAAAAAAAAACATTTTTATAACTTGAGACAGATTCGTCCAACTTTGTTAAAAATTAATTTAATTGATGAGAATTTAAGGCGAGTTAATACCATAAAATAAAAATTTTAAATTCGATTTTTTTTTCAAAGCTATACGGACTAGAGCAAAATTAATAAAAACCTGTGATCAGTTTAATTTTCCAGTAAAAATTTATTTTCCTAGGATTTTTGAATGAAAAACTTTAAATGATTTTTGTATGAATTAATGTTCTTATGATTTTTGTATGAAAAACTTTAAATGCGTTTTTCTTGAAAACTATAAGAGCTAGAGCCAAAATAACCAAAATCTGTGACCACTTCTATTTTCATATAAAAACTGATTTTCTAAGGATTTATATATGGAAAACTTTAAATTCGTTTTTCATGAAAACTATAAGAGCTAGAGCCAAAATAAGCAAAATCTGTGATCACTTCTATTTTCATATAAAAATTGATTTTCTAAGGATTTTTATATGGAAAACTTTAAATGCGTTTTTCTTGAAGCCAAAATAAGCAAAATCTGTGATCACTTGTATTTTCATATAAAAATTGATTTTCTAAGGATTTTTATGTGGAAAACTTTAAATGCGTTTTTCTTGAAAACTATAAGAGCTAGAGCCAAAATAAGCAAAATCTGTGATCACTTCTATTTTCATATAAAAATTGATTTTCTAAGGATTTTTATGTGGAAAACTTTAAATGCGTTTTTCTTGAAAACTATAAGAGCTAGAGCCAAAATAAGCAAAATCTGTGCTCACTTCTATTTTCATATAAAAATTGATTTTCTAAGGATTTTTATATGGAAAACTTTAAATGCGTTTGTCTTGAAAACTATAAGAGCTAGAGCCAAAATAAGCAAAATCTGTGATCACTTCTATTTTCATATAAAAATTGATTTTCAAAGGATTTTTATATGGAAAACTTTAAAGTCGTTTTTCTTGAAAACTATAAGAGCTAGAGCCAAATTAAGCAAAATCTGTGATCACTTGTATTTTCATATAAAAATTGATTTTGTAAGGATTTTTATATGGACAACTTTAAATGCGTTTTTCTTGAAAACTATAAGAGCTAGTGCCAAAATAAGCAAAATCTGTGATCACTTCTATTTTCATATAAAAATTGATTTTCAAAGGATTTTTATATGGAAAACTTTAAAGTCGTTTTTCTTGAAAATTATAAGAGCTAGAGCCAAAATAAGCAAAATCTGTGATCACTTGTATTTTCATATAAAAATTGATTTTCTAAGGATTTTTATATGGAAAACTTTAAATCCGTTTTTCTTGAAAACTATAAGAGCTAGAGCAAAAATAAGCAAAATCTGTGATCACTTCTATTTTCATATAAAAATTGATTTTCAAAGGATTTTTATATGGAAAACTTTAAAGTCGTTTTTCTTGAAAACTATAAGAGCTAGAGCCAAAATAAGCTAAATCTGTGATCACTTGTATTTTCAAATAAAATTGATTTTCTAAGGATTTTTATATGGAAAACTTTAAAGTCGTTTTTCTTGAAAACTATAAGAGCTAGAGCCAAAATAAGCAAAATCTGTGATCACTTCTATTTGCATATAAAAATTGATTTTCAAAGGATTTTTATATGGAAAACTTTAAAGTCGTTTTTCTTGAAAACTATAAGAGCTAGAGCCAAATTAAGCAAAATCTGTGATCACTTGTGTTTTCATATAAAAATTGATTTTCTAAGGATTTTTATATGGAAAACTTTAAATGCGTTTATCTTGAAAACTATAAGAGCTAGAGCCACAATAAGCAAAATCTGTGATCACTTGTATTTTGATATAAAAATTGATTTTCTAAGGATTTTTATATGGAAAACTTTAAATGCGTTTTTCTTGAAAACTATAAGAGCTAGAGCCAAAATAAGCAAAATCTGTGATCACTTGTATTTTCAAATAAAATGGATTTTCTAAGGATTTTTATATGGAAAACTTTAAATTCATTTTTCATGAAAACTATAAGAGCTAGAGCCAAAATAAGCAAAATCTGTGATCACTTCTATTTTCATATAAAAATTGATTTTCTAAGGATTTTTATATGGAAAACTTTAAATGCGTTTTTCTTGAAAACTATAAGAGCTAGAGCCAAAATAAGCAAAATCTGTGATCACATCTATTTTCATATAAAAATTGATTTTCAAAGGATTTTTATATGGAAAACTTTAAAGTCGTTTTTCTTGAAAACTATAAGAGCTAGAGCCAAATTAAGCAAAATCTGTGATCACTTGTATTTTCATATAAAAATTGATTTTCTAAGGATTTTTATATGGAAAACTTTAAATGCGTTTTTCTTGAAAACTATAAGAGCTAGAGCCAAAATAAGCAAAATCTGTGATCACTTGTATTTTCATATAAAAATTGATTTTCTAAGGATTTTTATGTGGAAAACTTTAAATGCGTTTTTCTTGAAAACTATAAGAGCTAGAGCAAAATCTGTGATCACTTCTATTTTCATATAAAAATTGATTTTCAAAGGATTTTTATATGGAAAACCTTAAAGTCGTTTTTCTTGAAAACTATAAGAGCTAGAGCCAAAATAAGCTAAATCTGTGATCACTTGTATTTTCATATAAAAATTGATTTTCTAAGGATTTTTATATGGAAAACTTTAAATGCGTTTTTCTTGAAAACTATAAGAGCTAGAGCCAAAATAAGCAAAATCTGTGATCACTTGTATTTTCATATAAAAATTGATTTTCTAAGGATTTTTATATGGAAAACTTTAAATGCGTTTTTCTTGAAAACTATAAGAGCTAGAGCCAAAATAAGCAAAATCTGTGATCACTTGTATTTTCAAATAAAATTGATTTTCTAAGGATTTTTATATGGAAAACTTTAAAGTCGTTTTTCTTGAAAACTATAAGAGCTAGAGCCAAAATAAGCAAAATCTGTGATCACTTCTTTTTGCATATAAAAATTGATTTTCAAAGGATTTTTATATGGAAAACTTTAAAGTCGTTTTTCTTGAAAACTATAAGAGCTAGAGCCAAAATAAGCAAAATCTGTGATCACTTGTATTTTCATATAAAAATTGATTTTCTAAGGATTTTTATATGGAAAACTTTAAAGTCGTTTTTCTTGAAAACTATAAGAGCTAGAGCCAAAATAAGCAAAATCTGTGATCACTTGTATTTTCATATAAAAATTGATTTTCTAAGGATTTTTATATGGAAAACTTTAAAGTCGTTTTTCTTGAAAACTATAAGAGCTAGAGCCAAAATAAGCAAAATCTGTGATCACTTGTATTTTCATATAAAAATTGATTTTCTAAGGATTTTTATATGGAAAACTTTAAAGTCGTTTTTCTTGAAAACTATAAGAGCTAGAGCCAAAATAAGCAAAATCTGTGATCACTTGTATTTTCATATAAAAATAGATTTTCTTAGGATTTTTATATGGAAAACTTTAAATGCGTTTTTCTTGAAAACTATAAGAGCTAGAGCCAAAATAAGCAAAATCTATGATCACTTCTATTTTCATATAAAAATTGATTTTCTAAGGATTTTTATATGGAAAACTTTAAATGCGTTTTTCTTGAAAACTATAAGAGCTAGAGCCAAAATAAGCTAAATCTGTGATCACTTGTATTTTCATATAAAAATTGATTTTCTAAGGATGTTTATATGGAAAACTTTAAATGCGTTTTTCTTGAAAACTATAAGAGTTAGAGCCAAAATAAGCAAAATCTGTGATCACTTGTATTTTCATATAAAAATTGATTTTCTAAGGATTTTTATGTGGAAAACTTTAAATGCGTTTTTCTTGAAAACTATAAGAGCTAGAGCCAAAATAAGCAAAATCTGTGATCCTTCTATTTCATATAAAAATTGATTTTCTAAGGATTTTTATGTGGAAAACTTTAAATGCGTTTTTCTTGAAAACTATAAGAGCTAGAGCCAAAATAAGCAAAATCTGTGCTCACTTCTATTTTCATATAAAAATTGATTTTCTAAGGATTTTTATATGGAAAACTTTAAATGCGTTTGTCTTGAAAACTATAAGAGCTAGAGCCAAAATAAGCAAAATCTGTGATCACTTCTATTTTCATATAAAAATTGATTTTCAAAGGATTTTTATATGGAAAACTTTAAAGTCGTTTTTCTTGAAAACTATAAGAGCTAGAGCCAAATTAAGCAAAATCTGTGATCACTTGTATTTTCATATAAAAATTGATTTTGTAAGGATTTTTATATGGACAACTTTAAATGCGTTTTTCTTGAAAACTATAAGAGCTAGTGCCAAAATAAGCAAAATCTGTGATCACTTCTATTTTCATATAAAAATTGATTTTCAAAGGATTTTTATATGGAAAACTTTAAAGTCGTTTTTCTTGAAAATTATAAGAGCTAGAGCCAAAATAAGCAAAATCTGTGATCACTTGTATTTTCATATAAAAATTGATTTTCTAAGGATTTTTATATGGAAAACTTTAAATCCGTTTTTCTTGAAAACTATAAGAGCTAGAGCAAAAATAAGCAAAATCTGTGATCACTTCTATTTTCATATAAAAATTGATTTTCAAAGGATTTTTATATGGAAAACTTTAAAGTCGTTTTTCTTGAAAACTATAAGAGCTAGAGCCAAAATAAGCTAAATCTGTGATCACTTGTATTTTCAAATAAAATTGATTTTCTAAGGATTTTTATATGGAAAACTTTAAAGTCGTTTTTCTTGAAAACTATAAGAGCTAGAGCCAAAATAAGCAAAATCTGTGATCACTTCTATTTGCATATAAAAATTGATTTTCAAAGGATTTTTATATGGAAAACTTTAAAGTCGTTTTTCTTGAAAACTATAAGAGCTAGAGCCAAATTAAGCAAAATCTGTGATCACTTGTGTTTTCATATAAAAATTGATTTTCTAAGGATTTTTATATGGAAAACTTTAAATGCGTTTATCTTGAAAACTATAAGAGCTAGAGCCACAATAAGCAAAATCTGTGATCACTTGTATTTTGATATAAAAATTGATTTTCTAAGGATTTTTATATGGAAAACTTTAAATGCGTTTTTCTTGAAAACTATAAGAGCTAGAGCCAAAATAAGCAAAATCTGTGATCACTTGTATTTTCAAATAAAATGGATTTTCTAAGGATTTTTATATGGAAAACTTTAAATTCATTTTTCATGAAAACTATAAGAGCTAGAGCCAAAATAAGCAAAATCTGTGATCACTTCTATTTTCATATAAAAATTGATTTTCTAAGGATTTTTATATGGAAAACTTTAAATGCGTTTTTCTTGAAAACTATAAGAGCTAGAGCCAAAATAAGCAAAATCTGTGATCACATCTATTTTCATATAAAAATTGATTTTCAAAGGATTTTTATATGGAAAACTTTAAAGTCGTTTTTCTTGAAAACTATAAGAGCTAGAGCCAAATTAAGCAAAATCTGTGATCACTTGTATTTTCATATAAAAATTGATTTTCTAAGGATTTTTATATGGAAAACTTTAAATGCGTTTTTCTTGAAAACTATAAGAGCTAGAGCCAAAATAAGCAAAATCTGTGATCACTTGTATTTTCATATAAAAATTGATTTTCTAAGGATTTTTATGTGGAAAACTCTAAATGCGTTTTTCTTGAAAACTATAAGAGCTAGAGCAAAATCTGTGATCACTTCTATTTTCATATAAAAATTGATTTTCAAAGGATTTTTATATGGAAAACCTTAAAGTCGTTTTTCTTGAAAACTATAAGAGCTAGAGCCAAAATAAGCTAAATCTGTGATCACTTGTATTTTCATATAAAAATTGATTTTCTAAGGATTTTTATATGGAAAACTTTAAATGCGTTTTTCTTGAAAACTATAAGAGCTAGAGCCAAAATAAGCAAAATCTGTGATCACTTGTATTTTCATATAAAAATTGATTTTCTAAGGATTTTTATATGGAAAACTTTAAATGCGTTTTTCTTGAAAACTATAAGAGCTAGAGCCAAAATAAGCAAAATCTGTGATCACTTGTATTTTCAAATAAAATTGATTTTCTAAGGATTTTTATATGGAAAACTTTAAAGTCGTTTTTCTTGAAAACTATAAGAGCTAGAGCCAAAATAAGCAAAATCTGTGATCACTTCTTTTTGCATATAAAAATTGATTTTCAAAGGATTTTTATATGGAAAACTTTAAAGTCGTTTTTCTTGAAAACTATAAGAGCTAGAGCCAAAATAAGCAAAATCTGTGATCACTTGTATTTTCATATAAAAATTGATTTTCTAAGGATTTTTATATGGAAAACTTTAAAGTCGTTTTTCTTGAAAACTATAAGAGCTAGAGCCAAAATAAGCAAAATCTGTGATCACTTGTATTTTCATATAAAAATTGATTTTCTAAGGATTTTTATATGGAAAACTTTAAAGTCGTTTTTCTTGAAAACTATAAGAGCTAGAGCCAAAATAAGCAAAATCTGTGATCACTTGTATTTTCATATAAAAATAGATTTTCTTAGGATTTTTATATGGAAAACTTTAAATGCGTTTTTCTTGAAAACTATAAGAGCTAGAGCCAAAATAAGCAAAATCTATGATCACTTCTATTTTTATATGAAAATTGATTTTCTAAGGATTTTTATATGGAAAACTTTAAATGCGTTTTTCTTGAAAACTATAAGAGCTAGAGCCAAAATAAGCTAAATCTGTGATCACTTGTATTTTCATATAAAAATTGATTTTCTAAGGATTTTTATATGGAAAACTTTAAATGCGTTTTTCTTGAAAACTTTAAGAGCTAGAGCCAAAATAAGCAAAATCTGTGATCACTCGTATTTTCATATAAAAATTGATTTTCTAAGGATTTTTATATGAAAAACTTTAAATGTGTTTTTCTTGAAAACTATAAGAGCTAGAGCCAAAATAAGCAAAATCTGTGGTCACTTGTATTTTCATATAAAAATTGATTTTCTAAGGATTTTTATATGGAAAACTTTAAATGCGTTTTTCTTGAAAACTATAAGAGCTAGAGCCAAAATAAGCAAAATCTGTGATCACTTGTATTTTCATATAAAAATTGATTTTCGAAGGATTTTTATATGGAAAACTTTAAATGCGTTTTTCTTGAAAACTATAAGAGCTAGAGCCAAAATAAGCAAAATCTGTGATCACTTGTATTTTCATATAAAAATTGATTTTCGAAGGATTTTTATATGGAAAACTTTAAATGTGTTTTTCTTGAAAACTATAAGAGCTAGAGCCAAAATAAGCAAAATCTGTGATCACTTGTATTTTCATATAAAAATTGATTTTCTAAGGATTTTTATATGGAAAACTTTAAATGCGTTTTTCTTGAAAACTATAAGAGCTAGAGCCAAAATAAGCAAAATCTGTGATCACTTGTATTTTCATATAAAAATTGATTTTCTAAGGATTTTTATATGGAAAACTTTAAATGCGTTTTTCTTGAAAACTATAAGAGCTAGAGCCAAAATAAGCAAAATCTGTGATTAGTTGTATTCTCATATAAAAATTGATTTTCTAAGGATTTTTATATGGAAAACCTTAAATGCGTTTTTCTTGAAAACTATAAGGGCTAGAGCCAAAATAAGCAAAATCTGTGATCACTTGTATTTTCATATAAAAATTGATTTTCTAAGGATTTTTATATGGAAAACTTTAAATGCGTTTTTCTTGAAAACTATAAGAGCTAGAGCCAAAATAAGCAAAATCTGTGATCACTTGTATTTTCATATAAAAATGAATTTTCTAAGGATTTTTATATAGAAAACTTTAAATGCGTTTTTCTTGAAAACTATAAGAGCTAGAGCTAAAATAAGCAAAATCTGTGATCAGTTGTATTTTTGCATATAAAAATAGATTTTCTAAGGATTTTTATATGGAAAACTTTAAATGCATTTTTCTTGAAAACTATAAGAGCTAGAGCCAAAATAAGCAAAATCTGTGATCACTTGTATTTTCATATAAAAATTGATTTTCTAGGGATTTTTATATGGAAAACTTTAAATGCGTTTTTCTTGAAAACTATAAGAGCTAGAGCCAAAATAAGCAAAATCTGTGATCACTTGTATTTTCATATAAAAATTGATTTTCTAAGGATTTTTATATGGAAAACTTAAAATGCGTTTTTCTTGAAAACTATAAGAGCTAGAGCCAAAATAAGCAAAATCTGTGATTAGTTGTATTCTCATATAAAAATTGATTTTCTAAGGATTTTTATATGGAAAACTTTAAATGCGTTTTTCTTGAAAACTATAAGGGCTAGAGCCAAAATAAGCAAAATCTGTGATCACTTGTATTTTCATATAAAAATGGATTTTCTAAGGATTTTTATATGGAAAACTTTAAATGCGTTTTTCTTGAAAACTATAAGAGCTAGAGCCAAAATAAGCAAAATCTGTGATTAGTTGTATTCTCATATAAAAATTGATTTTCTAAGGATTTTTATATGGAAAACTTTAAATGCGTTTTTCTTGAAAACTATAAGGGCTAGAGCCAAAATAAGCAAAATCTGTGATTAGTTGTATTTTCATATAAAAATTGATTTTCTAAGCATTTTTATATGGAAAACTTTAAATGCGTTTTTCTTGAAAACTATAAGAGCTAGAGCCAAAATAAGCAAAATCTGTGATCACTTGTATTTTCATATAAAAATTGATTTTCTAAGGATTTTTATATGGAAAACTTTAAATGCGTTTTTCTTGAAAATTATAAGAGCTAGAGCCAAAATAAGCAAAATCTGTGATTAGTTGTATTCCCATATAAAAATTGATTTTCTAAGGATTTTTATATGGAAAACTTTAAATGCGTTTTTCTTGAAAACTATAAGGACTAGAGCCAAAATAAGCAAAATCTGTGATTAGTTGTATTTTCATATAAAAATTGATTTTCTAAGGATTTTTATATGGAAAACTTTAAATGCGTTTTTCTTGAAAACTATAAGAGCTAGAGCCAAAATAAGCAAAATCTGGGATCACTTGTATTTAAATATAAAAATGGATTTTCTAAGGATTTTTATATAGAAAACTTTAAATGCGTTTTTCTTGAAAACTATAAGAGCTAGAGCCAAAATAAGCAAAATCTGTGATCAGTTGTATTTTTGCATATAAAAATAGATTTTCTAAGGATTTTTATATGGAAAACTTTAAATGCGTTTTTCTTGAAAACTATAAGAGCTAGAGCCAAAATAAGCAAAATGTGTGATCACTTGTATTTTCATATAAAAATTGATTTTCTAAGGATTTTTATATGGAAAACTTTAAATGCGTTTTTCTTGAAAACTATAAGAGCTAGAGCCAAAATAAGCAAAATCTGTGATTAGTTGTATTCTCATATAAAAATAGATTTTCTAAGGATTTTTATATGGAAAACTTTAAATGCGTTTTTCTTGAAAACTATAAGGGCTAGAGCCAAAATAAGCAAAATATGTGATTAGTTGTATTTTCATATAAAAATTGATTTTCTAAGGATTTTTATATGGAAAACTTTAAATGCGTTTTTCTTGAAAACTATAAGAGCTAGAGCCAAAATAAGCAAAATCTGTGATCACTTGTATTTTCATATAAAAATGGATTTTCTAAGGATTTTTATATAGAAAACTTTTAAAGCGTTTTTCTTGAAAACTATAAGAGCTAGAGCAAAATAAGCAAAATCTGTGATCAGTTGTATTTTTGCATATAAAAATAGATTTTCTAAGGATTTTTATATGGAAAACTTTAAATGCGTTTTTCTTGAAAACTATAAGAGCTAGAGCCAAAATAAGCAAAATCTGTGATCACTTGTATTTTCATATAAAAATTGATTTTCTAAGGATTTTTATATAGAAAACTTTAAATGCGTTTTTCTTGAAAACTATAAGAGCTAGAGCCAAAATAAGCAAAATCTGTGATTAGTTGTATTCTCATATAAAAATTGATTTTCTAAGGATTTTTATATGGAAAACTTTAAATGCGTTTTTCTTGAAAACTATAAGGACTAGAGCCAAAATAAGCAAAATCTGTGATTAGTTGTATTTTCATATAAAAATTGATTTTCTAAGGATTTTTATATGGAAAACTTTAAATGCGTTTTTCTTGAAAACTATAAGAGCTAGAGCCAAAATAAGCAAAATCTGTGATCACTTGTATTTTCATATAAAAATTTATTTTCTAAGGAATTTTATATGGAAAACTTTAAATGCGTTTTTCTTGAAAACTATAAGAGCTAGAGCCAAAATAAGCAAAATCTGTGATCACTTGTATTTTCATATAAAAATGGATTTTCTAAGGATTTTTATATAGAAAACTTTAAATGCCTTTTTCTTGAAAACTATAAGAGCTAGAGCCAAAATAAGCAAAATCTGTGATCAGTTGTATTTTTGCATATAAAAATAGATTTTTTAAGGATTTTTATATGGAAAACTTTAAATGCGTTTTTCTTGAAAACTATAAGAGCTAGAGCCAAAATAAGCAAAATCTGTGATCACTTGTATTTTCATATAACAATTGATTTTCTGAGGATTTTTATATGGAAAACTTTAAATGCGTTTTTCTTGAAAACTATAAGAGCTAGAGCCAAAATAAGCAAAATCTGTGATTAGTTGTATTCTCATATAAAAATTGATTTTCTAAGGATTTTTATATGGAAAACTTTAAATGCGTTTTTCTTGAAAACTATAAGAGCTAGAGCCAAAATAAGCAAAATCTGTGATCACTTGTATTTTCATATAAAAATGGATTTTCTAAGGATTTTTATATAGAAAACTTTAAATGCGTTTTTCTTGAAAACTATAAGAGCTAGAGCCAAAATAAGCAAAATCTGTGATCAGTTGTATTTTTGCATATAAAAATTGATTTTCTAAGGATTTTTATATGGAAAACTTTAAATGCGTTTTTCTTGAAAACTATAAGAGCTAGAGCCAAAATAAGCAAAATCTGTGATCACTTGTATTTTCATATAAAAATTGATTTTCTAAGGATTTTTATATAGAAAACTTTAAATGCGTTTTTCTTGAAAACTATAAGAGCTAGAGCCAAAATAAGCAAAATCTGTGATCAGTTGTATTTTTGCATATAAAAATAGATTTTCTAAGGATTTTTATATGGAAAACTTTAAATGCGTTTTTCTTGAAAACTATAAGAGCTAGAGCCAAAATAAGCATAATCTGTGATCACTTGTATTTTCATATAAAAATTGATTTTCTAAGGATTTTTATATGGAAAACTTTAAATGCGTTTTTCTTGAAAACTATAAGGGCTAGAGCCAAAATAAGCAAAATCTGTGATTAGTTGTATTCTCATATAAAAATTGATTTTCTAAGGATTTTTATATGGAAAACTTTAAATGCGTTTTTCTTGAAAACTATAAGGGCTAGAGCCAAAATAAGCAAAATCTGTGATTAGTTGTATTTTCATATAAAAATTGATTTTCTAAGGATTTTTATATGGAAAACTTTAAATGCGTTTTTCTTGAAAACTATAAGAGCTAGAGCCAAAATAAGCAAAATCTGTGATCACTTGTATTTTCATATAAAAATTGATTTTCTAAGGATTTTTATATAGAAAACTTTAAATGCGTTTTTCTTGAAAACTATAAGAGCTAGAGCCAAAATAAGCAAAATCTGTGATCAGTTGTATTTTTGCATATAAAAATTGATTTTCTAAGGATTTTTATATGGAAAACTTTAAATGCGTTATTCTTGAAAACTATAAGAGCTAGAGCCAAAATAAGCAAAATCTGTGATCACTTGTATTATCATATAAAAATTGATTTTCTAAGGATTTTTATATGGAAAACTTTAAATGCGTTATTCTTGAAAACTATAAGAGCTAGAGCCAAAATAAGCAAAATCTGTGATCACTTGTATTATCATATAAAAATTGATTTTCTAAGGATTTTTATATGGAAAACTTTAAATGCGTTTTTCTTGAAAACTATAAGGGCTAGAGCCAAAATAAGCTAAATCTGTGATCACTTGTATTTTCATATAAAAATTGATTTTCTAAGGATTTTTATATGGAAAACTTTAAATGCGTTTTTCTTGAAAACTATAAGAGCTAGAGCCAAAATAAGCAAAATCTGTGATCACTTGTATTTTCATATAAAAATTGATTTTCTAAGGATTTTTATATGGAAAACTTTAAATGCGTTTTTCTTGAAAACTATAAGAGCTAGAGCCAAAATAAGCAAAATCTGTGATCACTTGTATTTTCATATAAAAATTGATTTTCTAAGGATTTTTATATGGAAAACTTTAAATGCGTTTTTCTTGAAAACTATAAGAGCTAGAGCCAAAATAAGCAAAATCTGTGATCACTTGTATTTTCATATAAAAATTGATTTTCTAAGGATTTTTATATGGAAAACTTTAAATGCGTTTTTCTTGAAAACTATAAGAGCTAGAGCCAAAATAAGCAAAATCTGTGATCACTTGTATTTTCATATAAAAATTGATTTTCTAAGGATTTTTATACGGAAAACTTTAAATGCGTTTTTCTTGAAGCCAAAATAAGCAAAATCTGTGGTCACTTGTATTTTCATATAAAAATTGATTTTCTAAGGATTTTTATATGGAAAACTTTAAATGCGTTTTTCTTGAAAACTATAAGAGCTAGAGCCAAAATAAGCAAAATCTGTGATCACTTGTATTTTCATATAAAAATTGATTTTCTAAGGATTTTTATATGGAAAACTTTAAATGCGTTTTTCTTGAAAACTATAAGAGCTAGAGCCAAAATAAGCAAAATCTGTGATCACTTGTATTTTCATATAAAAATTGATTTTCTAAGGATTTTTATATGGAAAACTTTAAATGTGTTTTTCTTGAAAACTATAAGAGCTAGAGCCAAAATAAGCAAAATCTGTGATCACTTGTATTTTCATATAAAAATTTATTTTCTAAGGATTTTTATATGGAAAACTTTAAATGCGTTTTTCTTGAAAACTATAAGAGCTAGAGCCAAAATAAGCAAAATCTGTGATCACTTGTATTTTCATATAAAAATTGATTTTCTAAGGATTTTTATATGGAAAACTTTAAATGCCTTTTTTTTGAAAACTATAAAGGCTAAAGCCAAAATAAGCAAAATCTGTGATCACTTGTATTTTCATATAAAAATTGATTTTCTAAGGATTTTTATATGGAAAACTTTAAATGCGTTTTTCTTGAAAACTATAAGAGCTAGAGCCAAAATAAGCAAAATCTGTGATCACTTGTATTTTCATATAAAAATTGATTTTCTAAGGATTTTTATATGGAAAACTTTAAATGCGTTTTTCTTGAAAACTATAAGAGCTAGAGCCAAAATAAGCAAAATCTGTGATCACTTGTATTTTCATATAAAAATTGATTTTCTAAGGATTTTTATATGGAAAACTTTAAATGCGTTTTTCTTGAAAACTATAAGAGCTAGAGCCAAAATAAGCAAAATCTGTGATCACTTGTATTTTCATATAAAAATTGATTTTCTAAGGATTTTTATATGGAAAACTTTAAATGCGTTTTTCTTGAAAACTATAAGAGCTAGAGCCAAAATAAGCAAAATCTGTGATCACTTGTATTTTCATATAAAAATTGATTTTCTAAGGATTTTTATATGGAAAACTTTAAATGTGTTTTTCTTGAAAACTTTAAGAGCTAGAGCCAAAATAAGCAAAATCTGTGGTCACTTGTATTTTCATATAAAAATTGATTTTCTAATGATTTTTATATGGACAACTTTAAATGCGTTTTTCTTGAAAACTATAAGAGCTAGAGCCAAAATAAGCAAAATCTGTGATCACTTGTATTTTCATATAAAAATTTATTTTCTAAGGATTTTTATATGGAAAACTTTAAATGCGTTTTTCTTGAAAACTATAAGAGCTAGAGCCAAAATAAGCAAAATCTGTGATCACTTGTATTTTCATATAAAAATTGATTTTCTAAGGATTTTTATATGGAAAACTTTAAATGCGTTTTTCTTGAAAACTATAAGGGCTAGAGCCAAAATAAGCAAAATCTGTGATCACTTGTATTTTCATATAAAAATTGATTTTCTAAGGATTTTTATATGGAAAACTTTAAATGCGTTTTTCTTGAAAACTATAAGAGCTAGAGCCAAAATAAGCAAAATCTGTGATCACTTGTATTTTCATATAAAAATTGATTTTCTAAGGATTTTTATATGGAAAACTTTAAATGCGTTTTTCTTGAAAACTATAAGAGCTAGAGCCAAAATAAGCAAAATCTGTGATCACTTGTATTTTCATATAAAAATTGATTTTCTAAGGATTTTTATATGGAAAACTTTAAATGCGTTTTTCTTGAAAACTATAAGAGCTAGAGCCAAAATAAGCAAAATCTGTGATCACTCGTATTTTCATATAAAAATTGATTTTCTAAGCATTTTTATTTGGAAAACTTTAAATGCGTTTTTCTTGAAAACTATAAGAGCTAGAGCCAAAATAAGCAAAATCTGTGATCACTTGTATTTTCATATAAAAATTGATTTTCTAAGGATTTTTATATGGAAAACTTTAAATGCGTTTTTCTTGAAAACTATAAGAGCTAGAGCCAAAATAAGCAAAATCTGTGATCACTTGTATTTTCATATAAAAATTGATTTTCTAAGGATTTTTATATGGAAAACTTTAAATGCGTTTTTCTTGAAAACTATAAGGGCTAGAGCCAAAATAAGCAAAATCTGTGATTAGTTGTATTTTCATATAAAAATTGATTTTCTAAGGGTTTTTATATGGAAAACTTTATATGCGTTTTTCTTGAAAACTATAAGAGCTAGAGCCAAAATAAGCAAAATCTGTGATCAGTTGTATTTTCATATAAAAATTGATTTTCTAAGGATTTTTATATGGAAAACTTTAAATGCGTTTTTCTTGAAAATTATAAGAGCTAGAGCCAAAATAAGCAAAATCTGTGATCACTTGTATTTTCATATAAAAATTGATTTTCTAAGGATTTTTATATGGAAAACTTTAAATGCGTTTTTCTTGAAAACTATAAGAGCTAGAGCCAAAATAAGCAAAATCTGTGATCACTTGTATTTTCATATAAAAATTGATTTTCTAAGGATTTTTGTATGGAAAACTTTAAATGCGTTTTTCTTGAAAACTATAAGAGCTAGAGCCAAAAAAAGCAAAATCTGTGATTAGTTGTATTTTCATATAAAAATTGATTTTCTAAGGATTTTTATATGGAAAACTTTAAATGCGTTTTTCTTGAAAACTATAAGAGCTAGAGCCAAAATAAGCAAAATCTGTGATCACTTCTATTTGCATATAAAAATTGATTTTCAAAGGATTTTTATATGGAAAACTTTAAAGTCGTTTTTCTTGAAAACTATAAGAGCTAGAGCCAAAATAAGCAAAATCTGTGATCAGTTGTATTTTCATAAAAAAATTGATTTTCAAAGGATTTTTGTATGGAAAACTTTAAATGCGTTTTTCTTGAAAACTATAAGAGCTAGAGCCAAAATAAGCAAAATCTGTGATTAGTTGTATTTTCATATAAAAATTGATTTTCTAAGGATTTTTGTATGGAAAACTTTAAATGCGTTTTTCTTGAAAACTATAAGAGCTAGAGCCAAAATAAGCAAAATTTGTGATCAGTTGTATTTTCATATAAAAATTGATTTTCTAAGGATTTTTATATGGAAAACTTTAAATGCGTTTTTCTTGAAAACTATAAGAGCTATATTTTCATATAAAAATTGATTTTCTAAGGATTTTTATATGGAAAACTTTAAATGCGTTTTTCTTGAAAACTATAAGAGCTAGAGCCAAAATAAGCAAAATCTGTGATCACTTGTATTTTCATATAACAATTGATTTTCTAAGGATTTTTGTATGGAAAACTTTAAATGCGTTTTTCTTGAAAACTATAAGAGCTAGAGCCAAAATAAGCAAAATCTGTGATCAGTTGTATTTTCATATAAAAATTGATTTTCTAAGGATTTTTGTATGGAAAACTTTAAATGCGTTTTTCTTGAAAACTATAAGAGCTAGAGAAAAAATAAGCAAAATTTGTGTTCAGTTGTATTTTCATATAAAAATTGATTTTCTAAGGATTTTTATATGGAAAACTTTAAATGCGTTTTTCTTGAAAACTATAAGAGCTAGAGCCAAAATAAGCAAAATCTGTGATCACTTGTATTTTCATATAAAAATTGATTTTCTAAGGATTTTTATATGGAAAACTTTAAATGCGTTTTTCTTGAAAACTATAAGAGCTAGAGCCAAAATAAGCAAAATCTGTGATCACTTGTATTTTCATATAAAAATAGATTTTCTAAGGATTTTTATATGGAAAACTTTAAATGCGTTTTTCTTTAAGAGCTAGAGCCAAAATAAGCAAAATCTGTGATCACTTGTATTTTCATATAAAAATTGATTTTCTAAGGATTTTTATATGGAAAACTTTAAATGCGTTTTTCTTGAAAACTATAAGGGCTAGAGCCAAAATAAGCAAAATCTGTGATCACTTGTATTTTCATATAAAAATTGATTTTCTAAGGATTTTTATATGGAAAACTTTAAATGCGTTTTTCTTGAAAACTATAAGAGCTAGAGCCAAAATAAGCAAAATCTGTGATCACTTGTATTTTCATATAAAAATTGATTTTCTAAGGATTTTTATATGGAAAACTTTAAATGCGTTTTTCTTGAAAACTATAAGAGCTAGAGCCAAAATAAGCAAAATCTGTGATCACTTGTATTTTCATATAAAAATTGATTTTCTAAGGATTTTTATATGGAAAACTTTAAATGCGTTTTTCTTGAAAACTATAAGAGCTAGAGCCAAAATAAGCAAAATCTGTGATCACTCGTATTTTCATATAAAAATTGATTTTCTAAGCATTTTTATTTGGAAAACTTTAAATGCGTTTTTCTTGAAATCTATAAGAGCTAGAGCCAAAATAAGCAAAATCTGTGATCACTTGTATTTTCATATAAAAATTGACTTTCTAAGGATTTTTATATGGAAAACTTTAAATGCGTTTTTCTTGAAAACTATAAGAGCTAGAGCCAAAATAAGCAAAATCTGTGATCACTTGTATTTTCATATAAAAATTGATTTTCTAAGGATTTTTATATGGAAAACTTTAAATGCGTTTTTCTTGAAAACTATAAGGGCTAGAGCCAAAATAAGCAAAATCTGTGATTAGTTGTATTTTCATATAAAAATTGATTTTCTAAGGGTTTTTATATGGAAAACTTTATATGCGTTTTTCTTGAAAACTATAAGAGCTAGAGCCAAAATAAGCAAAATCTGTGATCAGTTGTATTTTCATATAAAAATTGATTTTCTAAGGATTTTTATATGGAAAACTTTAAATGCGTTTTTCTTGAAAATTATAAGAGCTAGAGCCAAAATAAGCAAAATCTGTGATCACTTGTATTTTCATATAAAAATTGATTTTCTAAGGATTTTTGTATGGAAAACTTTAAATGCGTTTTTCTTGAAAACTATAAGAGCTAGAGCCAAAATAAGCAAAATCTGTGATCACTTGTATTTTCATATAAAAATTGATTTTCTAAGGATTTTTGTATGGAAAACTTTAAATGCGTTTTTCTTGAAAACTATAAGAGCTAGAGCCAAAAAAAGCAAAATCTGTGATTAGTTGTATTTTCATATAAAAATTGATTTTCTAAGGATTTTTATATGGAAAACTTTAAATGCGTTTTTCTTGAAAACTATAAGAGCTAGAGCCAAAATAAGCAAAATCTGTGATCACTTCTATTTGCATATAAAAATTGATTTTCAAAGGATTTTTATATGGAAAACTTTAAAGTCGTTTTTCTTGAAAACTATAAGAGCTAGAGCCAAAATAAGCAAAATCTGTGATCAGTTGTATTTTCATAAAAAAATTGATTTTCAAAGGATTTTTGTATGGAAAACTTTAAATGCGTTTTTCTTGAAAACTATAAGAGCTAGAGCCAAAATAAGCAAAATCTGTGATCAGTTGTATTTTCATATAAAAATTGATTTTCTAAGGATTTTTGTATGGAAAACTTTAAATGCGTTTTTCTTGAAAACTATAAGAGCTAGAGCCAAAATAAGCAAAATTTGTGATCAGTTGTATTTTCATATAAAAATTGATTTTCTAAGGATTTTTATATGGAAAACTTTAAATGCGTTTTTCTTGAAAACTATAAGAGCTAGATCACTTGTATTTTCATATAAAAATTGATTTTCTAAGGATTTTTATATGGAAAACTTTAAATGCGTTTTTCTTGAAAACTATAAGAGCTAGAGCCAAAATAAGCAAAATCTGTGATCACTTGTATTTTCATATAACAATTGATTTTCTAAGGATTTTTGTATGGAAAACTTTAAATGCGTTTTTCTTGAAAACTATAAGAGCTAGAGCCAAAATAAGCAAAATCTGTGATCAGTTGTATTTTCATATAAAAATTGATTTTCTAAGGATTTTTGTATGGAAAACTTTAAATGCGTTTTTCTTGAAAACTATAAGAGCTAGAGAAAAAATAAGCAAAATTTGTGTTCAGTTGTATTTTCATATAAAAATTGATTTTCTAAGGATTTTTATATGGAAAACTTTAAATGCGTTTTTCTTGAAAACTATAAGAGCTAGAGCCAAAATAAGCAAAATCTGTGATCACTTGTATTTTCATATAAAAATTGATTTTCTAAGGATTTTTATATGGAAAACTTTAAATGCGTTTTTCTTGAAAACTATAAGAGCTAGAGCCAAAATAAGCAAAATCTGTGATCACTTGTATTTTCATATAAAAATAGATTTTCTAAGGATTTTTATATGGAAAACTTTAAATGCGTTTTTCTTGAAAACTATAAGAGCTAGAGCCAAAATAAGCAAAATCTGTGATCACTTGTATTTTCATATAAAAATTGATTTTCTAAGGATTTTTATATGGAAAATTTTAAATGCGTTTTTCTTGAAGCCAAAATAAGCAAAATCTGTGATCACTTGTATTTTCATATAAAAATTGATTTTCTAAGGATTTTTATGTGGAAAACTTTAAATGCGTTTTTCTTGAAAACTATAAGAGCTAGAGCCAAAATAAGCAAAATCTGTGATCACTTGTATTTTCATATAAAAATTGATTTTCTAAGGATTTTTATATGGAAAACTTTAAATGCGTTTTTCTTGAAAACTATAAGGGCTAGAGCCAAAATAAGCAAAATCTGTGATTAGTTGTATTTTCATATAAAAATTGATTTTCTAAGGATTTTTATATGGAAAACTTTAAATGCGTTTTTCTTGAAAACTATAAGAGCTAGAGCCAAAATAAGCAAAATCTGTGATCACTTGTATTTTCATATAAAAATTGATTTTCTAAGGATTTTTATATGGAAAACTTTAAATGCGTTTTTCTTGAAAACTATAAGAGCTAGAGCCAAAATAAGCAAAATCTGTGATCACTTGTATTTTCATATAAAAATTGATTTTCTAAGGATTTTTATATGGAAAACTTTAAATGCGTTTTTCTTGAAAACTATAAGAGCTAGAGCCAAAATAAGCAAAATCTGTGATCACTTGTATTTTCATATAAAAATTGATTTTCTAAGGATTTCTATATGGAAAACTTTAAATGCGTTTTTCTTGAAAACTATAAGGGCTAGAGCCAAAATAAGCAAAATCTGTGATTAGTTGTATTTTCATATAAAAATTGATTTTCTAAGGATTTTTATATGGAAAACTTTAAATGCGTTTTTCTTGAAAACTATAAGAGCTAGAGCCAAAATAAGCAAAATCTGTGATTAGTTGTATTTTCATATAAAAATTGATTTTCTAAGGATTTTTATATGGAAAACTTTAAATGCGTTTTTCTTGAAAACTATAAGAGCTAGAGCCAAAATAAGCAAAATCTGTGATCACTTGTATTTTCATATAAAAATTGATTTTCTAAGGATTTTTATATGGAAAACTTTAAATGCGTTTTTCTTGAAAACTTTAAGAGCTAGAGCCAAAATAAGCAAAATCTGTGATCACTTGTATTTTCATATAAAAATTGAATAAATAAGCAAAATCTGTGATCACTTGTATTTTCATATAAAAATTGATTTTCTAAGAATTTTTATATGGAAAACTTTAAATGCGTTTTTCTTGAAAACTATAAGAGCTAGAGCCGAAATAAGCAAAATCTGTGATCAGTTGTATTTTCATATAAAAATTGATTTTCTAAGGATTTTTATATGGAAAACTTTAAATGCGTTTTTCTTGAAAACTATAAGAGCTAGAGCCAAAATAAGCAAAATTTGTGATCAGTTGTATTTTCATATAAAAATTGATTTTCTAAGGATTTTTATATGGAAAACTTTAAATGCGTTTTTCTTGAAAACTATAAGAGCTAGAGCCAAAATAAGCAAAATCTGTGATCACTTGTATTTTCATATAAAAATTGATTTTCTAAGGTATTTATATGGAAAACTTTAAATGCGTTTTTCTTGAAAACTATAAGAGCTAGAGCCAAAATAAGCAAAATCTGTGATCACTTGTATTTTCATATCAAAATTGATTTTCTAAGGATTTTTATATGGAAAACTTTAAATGCGTTTTTCTTGAAAACTATAAGAGCTAGAGCCAAAATAAGCAAAATCTGTGATCACTTGTATTTTCATATAAAAATTGATTTTCTAAGGATTTTTATATGGAAAACTTTAAATGCGTTTTTCTTGAAAACTATAAGAGCTAGAGCCAAAATAAGCAAAATCTGTGATCACTTGTATTTTCATATAAAAATTGAATAAATAAGCAAAATCTGTGATCACTTGTATTTTCATATAAAAATTGATTTTCTAAGGATTTTTATATGGAAAACTTTAAATGCGTTTTTCTTGAAAACTATAAGAGCTAGAGCCAAAATAAGCAAAATCTGTGATCACTTGTATTTTCATATAAAAATTGATTTTCTAAGGATTTTTATATGGAAAACTTTAAATGCGTTTTTCTTGAAAACTATAAGAGCTAGAGCCAAAATAAGCAAAATTTGTGATCAGTTGTATTTTCATATAAAAATTGATTTTCTAAGGATTTTTATATGGAAAACTTTAAATGCGTTTTTCTTGAAAACTATAAGAGCTAGAGCCAAAATAAGCAAAATCTGTGATCAGTTGTATTTTCATATAAAAATTGATTTTCTAAGGATTTTTATATGGAAAACTTTAAATGCGTTTTTCTTGAAAACTATAAGAGCTAGAGCCAAAATAAGCAAAATCTGTGATCACTTGTATTTTCATATAAAAATTGTTTTTCTAAGGATTTTTATATGGAAAACTTTAAATGCGTTTTTCTTGAAAATTATAAGAGCTAGAGCCAAAATAAGCAAAATCTGTGATCAGTTGTATTTTCATATAAAAATTGATTTTCTAAGGATTTTTATATGGAAAACTTTAAATGCGTTTTTCTTGAAAACTATAAGAGCTAGAGCCAAAATAAGCAAAATTTGTGATCAGTTGTATTTTCATATAAAAATTGATTTTCTAAGGATTTTTATATGGAAAACTTTAAATGCGTTTTTCTTGAAAACTATAAGAGCTAGAGCCAAAATAAGCAAAATCTGTGATCAGTTGTATTTTCATATAAAAATTGATTTTCTAAGGATTTTTATATGGAAAACTTTAAATGCGTTTTTCTTGAAAACTATAAGGGCTAGAGCCAAAATAAGCAAAATCTGTGATTAGTTGTATTTTCATATAAAAATTGATTTTCTAAGGATTTTTATATGGAAAACTTTAAATGCGTTTTTCTTGAAAACTATAAGGGCTAGAGCCAAAATAAGCAAAATCTGTGATTAGTTGTATTTTCATATAAAAATTGATTTTCTAAGGATTTTTATATGGAAAACTTTAAATGCGTTTTTCTTGAAAACTATAAGAGCTAGAGCCAAAATAAGCAAAATCTGTGATCACTTGTATTTTCATATAAAAATTGATTTTCTAAGGATTTTTATATGGAAAACTTTAAATGCGTTTTTCTTGAAAACTATAAGAGCTAGAGCCAAAATAAGCAAAATCTGTGATCACTTGTATTTTCATATAAAAATTGAATAAATAAGCAAAATCTGTGATCACTTGTATTTTCATATAAAAATTGATTTTCTAAGAATTTTTATATGGAAAACTTTAAATGCGTTTTTCTTGAAAACTATAAGAGCTAGAGCCGAAATAAGCAAAATCTGTGATCAGTTGTATTTTCATATAAAAATTGATTTTCTAAGGATTTTTATATGGAAAACTTTAAATGCGTTTTTCTTGAAAACTATAAGAGCTAGAGCCAAAATAAGCAAAATTTGTGATCAGTTGTATTTTCATATAAAAATTGATTTTCTAAGGATTTTTATATGGAAAACTTTAAATGCGTTTTTCTTGAAAACTATAAGAGCTAGAGCCAAAATAAGCAAAATCTGTGATCACTTGTATTTTCATATAAAAATTGATTTTCTAAGGTATTTATATGGAAAACTTTAAATGCGTTTTTCTTGAAAACTATAAGAGCTAGAGCCAAAATAAGCAAAATCTGTGATCACTTGTATTTTCATATAAAAATTGATTTTCTAAGGATTTTTATGTGGAAAACTTTAAATGCGTTTTTCTTGAAAACTATAAGAGCTAGAGCCAAAATAAGCAAAATCTGTGATCACTTGTATTTTCATATAAAAATTGATTTTCTAAGGTATTTATATGGAAAACTTTAAATGCGTTTTTCTTGAAAACTATAAGAGCTAGAGCCAAAATAAGCAAAATCTGTGATCACTTGTATTTTCATATAAAAATTGATTTTCTAAGGATTTTTATATGGAAAACTTTAAATGCGTTTTTCTTGAAAACTATAAGAGCTAGAGCCAAAATAAGCAAAATCTGTGATCACTTGTATTTTCATATAAAAATTGATTTTCTAAGGTATTTATATGGAAAACTTTAAATGCGTTTTTCTTGAAAACTATAAGAGCTAGAGCCAAAATAAGCAAAATCTGTGATCACTTGTATTTTCATATAAAAATTGATTTTCTAAGGATTTTTATATGGAAAACTTTAAATGCGTTTTTCTTGAAAACTATAAGAGCTAGAGCCAAAATAAGCAAAATCTGTGATCACTTGTATTTTCATATAAAAATTGAATAAATAAGCAAAATCTGTGATCACTTGTATTTTCATATAAAAATTGATTTTCTAAGGATTTTTATATGGAAAACTTTAAATGCGTTTTTCTTGAAAACTATAAGAGCTAGAGCCAAAATAAGCAAAATCTGTGATCACTTGTATTTTCATATAAAAATTGATTTTCTAAGGATTTTTATATGGAAAACTTTAAATGCGTTTTTCTTGAAAACTATAAGAGCTAGAGCCAAAATAAGCAAAATTTGTGATCAGTTGTATTTTCATATAAAAATTGATTTTCTAAGGATTTTTATATGGAAAACTTTAAATGCGTTTTTCTTGAAAGCTATAAGAGCTAGAGCCAAAATAAGCAAAATCTGTGATCACTTCTATTTTCATATAAAAATTGTTTTTCTAAGGATTTTTATATGGAAAACTTTAAATGCGTTTTTCTTGAAAACTATAAGAGCTAGAGCCAAAATAAGCAAAATCTGTGATCAGTTGTATTTTCATATAAAAATTGATTTTCTAAGGATTTTTATATGGAAAACTTTAAATGCGTTTTTCTTGAAAACTATAAGAGCTAGAGCCAAAATAAGCAAAATCTGTGATCACTTTTATTTTCATATAAAAATTGTTTTTCTAAGGATTTTTATATGGAAAACTTTAAATGCGTTTTTCTTGAAAACTATAAGAGCTAGAGCCAAAATAAGCAAAATTTGTGATCAGTTGTATTTTCATATAAAAATTGATTTTCTAAGGATTTTTATATGAAAAACTTTAAATGCGTTTTTCTTGAAAACTATAAGATCTAGAGCCAAACTAAGCAAAATCTGTGATCACTTGTATTTTCATATAAAAATTGATTTTCTAAGGATTTTTATATGGAAAACTTTAAATGCGTTTTTCTTGAAAACTATAAGAGCTAGAGCCAAAATAAGCTAAATCTGTGATCACTTGTATTTTCATATAAAAATTGATTTTCTAAGGATTTTTATATGGAAAACTTTAAATGCGTTTTTCTTGAAAACTATAAGAGCTAGAGCCAAAATAAGCAAAATCTGTGATCACTTGTATTTTCATATAAAAATTGATTTTCTAAGGATTTTTATATGGAAAACTTTAAATGCGTTTTTCTTGAAAACTATAAGAGCTAGAGCCAAAATAAGCAAAATCTGTGATCACTTGTATTTTCATATAAAAATTGATTTTCTAAGGATTTTTATATGGAAAACTTTAAAAGCGTTTTTCTTGAAAACTATAAGAGCTAGAGCCAAAATAAGCAAAATCTGTGATCACTTGTATTTTCATATAAAAATTGACTTTCTAAGGATTTTTATATGGAAAACTTTAAATGCGTTTTTCTTGAAAACTATAAGAGCTAGAGCCAAAATAAGCAAAATCTGTGATCACTTGTATTTTCATATAAAAATTGATTTTCTAAGGATTTTTATATGGAAAACTTTAAATGCGTTTTTCTTGAAAACTATAAGAGCTAGAGCCAAAATAACCAAAATCTGTGATCACGTGTATTTTCATATAAAAATTGATTTTCTAAGGATTTTTATATGGAAAACTTTAAATGCGTTTTTCTTGAAAACTATAAGAGCTAGAGCCAAAATAAGCAAAATCTGTGATCACTTGTATTTTCATATAACAATTGATTTTCTAAGGATTTTTAAATTGAAAAACTTTAAATGCGTTTTTCTTGAAAACTATAAGAGCTAGAGCCAAAATAAGCAAAATCTGTGATCACTTGTATTTTCATATAACAATTGATTTTCTAAGGATTTTTAAATTGAAAAACTTTAAATGCGTTTTTCTTGAAAACTATAAGAGCTAGAGCCAAAATAAGCAAAATCTGTGATCACTTGTATTTTCATATAAAAATTGATTTTCTAAGGATTTTTATATGGAAAACTTTAAATGCGTTTTTCTTGAAAACTATAAGAGCTAGAGCCAAAATAAGCAAAATTTGTGATCAGTTGTATTTTCATATAAAAATTGATTTTCTAAGGATTTTTATATGGAAAACTTTAAATGCGTTTTTCTTGAAAGCTATAAGAGCTAGAGCCAAAATAAGCAAAATCTGTGATCACTTCTATTTTCATATAAAAATTGTTTTTCTAAGGATTTTTATATGGAAAACTTTAAATGCGTTTTTCTTGAAAACTATAAGAGCTAGAGCCAAAATAAGCAAAATCTGTGATCAGTTGTATTTTCATATAAAAATTGATTTTCTAAGGATTTTTATATGGAAAACTTTAAATGCGTTTTTCTTGAAAACTATAAGAGCTAGAGCCAAAATAAGCAAAATCTGTGATCACTTTTTTTTTCATATAAAAATTGATTTTCTAAGGATTTTTATATGGAAAACTTTAAATGCGTTTTTCTTGAAAACTATAAGAGCTAGAGCCAAAATAAGCAAAATCTGTGATCACATGTATTTTCATATAAGGATTTTTATATGGAAAACTTTAAATGCGTTTTTCTGTGATCAGTTGTATTTTCATATAAAAATTGATTTTCTAAGTTTTATATGAAAAACTTTAAATGCGTTTTTCTTGAAAACTATAAGAGCTAGAGACAAAATAAGCAAAATCTGTGATCACTTGTATTGTCTTATAAAAATTGATTTTCTAAGGATTTTTATATGGAAAACTTAAAATGCGTTTTTCTTGAAAACTATAAGAGCTAGAGTCAAAATAAGCAAAATCTGTGATCACTTGTATTTTCATATAAAAATTGATTTTCTAAGGATTTTTATATGGAAAACTTTAAATGCGTTTTTCTTGAAAACTATAAGAGCTAGAGCCAAAATAAGCAAAATCTGTGATCACTGGCATTTTCATATAAAAATTGTTTTTCTAAGGATTTTTATATGGAAAACTTTAAATGCGTTTTTCTTGAAAACTATAAGAGCTAGAGCCAAAATAAGCAAAATCTGTGATCACTTGTATTTTCATATAAAAATTGATTTTCTAAGGATTTTTATATGGAAAACTTTAAATGCGTTTTTCTTGAAAACTATAAGAGCTAGAGCCAAAATAAGCAAAATCTGTGATCACTATTTTCATATAAAAATTGATTTTCTAAGGATTTTTATATGGAAAACTTTAAATGCGTTTTTCTTGTAAACTATAAGAGCTAGAGCCAAAATAACCAAAATCTGTGATCACTTGTATTTTCATATAAAAATTGATTTTCTAAGGATTTTTATATGGAAAACTTTAAATTCGTTTTTCTTGAAAACTATAAGAGCTAGAGCCAAAATATGCAAAATCTGTGATCACTTGTATTTTCATATAAAAATTGATTTTCTAAGAATTTTTATATGGAAAACTTTAAATGCGTTTTTCTTGAAAACTATAAGAGCTAGAGCCAAAATATGCAAAATCTGTGATCACTTGTATTTTCATATAAAAATTGATTTTCTAAGGATTTTTATATGGAAAACTTTAATTGCGTTATTCTTGAAAACTATAAGAGCTAGAGCCAAACTAAGCAAAATCTGTGATCACTTGTATTTTCATATAAAAATTGATTTTCTAAGGATTTTTATATGGAAAACTTTAAATGCGTTTTTCTTGAAAACTATAAGAGCTAGAGCCAAAATAAGCAAAATCTGTGATCACTTGTATTGATTTAAATTGATTTTCTAAGGATTTTTATGTGGAAAACTTTAAATGCGTTTTTCTTGAAAACTATAAGAGCTAGAGCCAAAATAAGCAAAATCTGTGATCACTTGTATTTTCATATAAAAATTGATTTTCTAAGGATTTTTATATGGAAAACTTTAAATGCGTTTTTCTTGAAAACTATAAGAGCTAGAGCCAAAATAAGCAAAATCTGTGATCACTTGTATTGTCATATAAAAATTGATTTTCTAAGGATTTTTATATGGAAAACTTTAAATGCGTTTTTCTTGAAAACTATAAGAGCTAGAGCCAAAATAAGCAAAATCTGTGATCACTTGTATTGTCTTATAAAAATTGATTTTCTAAGGATTTTTATATGGAAAACTTAAAATGCGTTTTTCTGTGATCAGTTGTATTTTCATATAAAAATTGATTTTCTAAGTTTTATATGAAAAACTTTAAATGCGTTTTTCTTGAAAACTATAAGAGCTAGAGACAAAATAAGCAAAATCTGTGATCACTTGTATTGTCTTATAAAAATTGATTTTCTAAGGATTTTTATATGGAAAACTTAAAATGCGTTTTTCTTGAAAACTTTAAGAGCTAGAGTCAAAATAAGCAAAATCTGTGATCACTTGTATTTTCATATAAAAATTGATTTTCTAAGGATTTTTATATGGAAAACTTTAAATGCGTTTTTCTTGAAAACTATAAGAGCTAGAGCCAAAATAAGCTAAATCTGTGATCACTGGCATTTTCATATAAAAATTGTTTTTCTAAGGATTTTTATATGGAAAACTTTAAATGCGTTTTTCTTGAAAACTATAAGAGCTAGAGCCAAAATAAGCAAAATCTGTGATCACTTGTATTTTCATATAAAAATTGATTTTCTAAGGATTTTTATATGGAAAACTTTAAATGCGTTTTTCTTGAAAACTATAAGAGCTAGAGCCAAAATAAGCAAAATCTGTGATCACTTGTATTTTCATATAAAAATTGATTTTCTAAGGATTTTTATATGGAAAACTTTAAATGCGTTTTTCTTGAAAACTATAAGAGCTAGAGCCAAAATAAGCAAAATCTGTGATCACTATTTTCATATAAAAATTGATTTTCTAAGGATTTATATGGAAAACTTTAAATGCGTTTTTCTTGTAAACTATAAGAGCTAGAGCCAAAATAAGCAAAATCTGTGATCACTTGTATTTTCGTATAAAAATTGACTTTCTAAGGATTTTTATATGGAAAACTTTAAATGCGTTTTTCTTGAAAACTATAAGAGATAGAGCCAAAATAAGCAAAATCTGTGATCACTTGTATTTTCATATAAAAATTGATTTTCTAAGGATTTTTATATGGAAAACTTTAAATTCGTTTTTCTTGAAAACTATAAGAGCTAGAGCCAAAATATGCAAAATCTGTGATCACTTGTATTTTCATATAAAAATTGATTTTCTAAGGATTTTTATATGGAAAACTTTAAATGCGTTTTTCTTGAAAACTATAAGAGATAGAGCCAAAATAACCAAAATCTGTGATCACTTGTATTTTCATATAAAAATTGATTTTCTAAGGATTTTTATATGGAAAACTTTAAATTCGTTTTTCTTGAAAACTATAAGAGCTAGAGCCAAAATATGCAAAATCTGTGATCACTTGTATTTTCATATAAAAATTGATTTTCTAAGGATTTTTATATGGAAAACTTTAATTGCGTTATTCTTGAAAACTATAAGAGCTAGAGCCAAACTAAGCAAAATCTGTGATCACTTGTATTTTCATATAAAAATTGATTTTCTAAGGATTTTTATATGGAAAACTTTAAATGCGTTTTTCTTGAAAACTATAAGAGCTAGAGCCAAAATAAGCAAAATCTGTGATCACTTGTATTTTCATATAAAAATTGATTTTCTAAGGATTTTTATATGGAAAACTTTAAATGCGTTTTTCTTGTAAACTATAAGAGCTAGAGCCAAAATAACCAAAATCTGTGATCACTTGTATTTTCATATAAAAATTGATTTTCTAAGGATTTTTATATGGAAAACTTTAAATTCGTTTTTCTTGAAAACTATAAGAGCTAGAGCCAAAATATGCAAAATCTGTGATCACTTGTATTTTCATATAAAAATTGATTTTCTAAGAATTTTTATATGGAAAACTTTAAATGCGTTTTTCTTGAAAACTATAAGAGCTAGAGCCAAAATATGCAAAATCTGTGATCACTTGTATTTTCATATAAAAATTGATTTTCTAAGGATTTTTATATGGAAAACTTTAATTGCGTTATTCTTGAAAACTATAAGAGCTAGAGCCAAACTAAGCAAAATCTGTGATCACTTGTATTTTCATATAAAAATTGATTTTCTAAGGATTTTTATATGGAAAACTTTAAATGCGTTTTTCTTGAAAACTATAAGAGCTAGAGCCAAAATAAGCAAAATCTGTGATCACTTGTATTGTCATATAAAAATTGATTTTCTAAGGATTTTTATATGGAAAACTTTAAATGCGTTTTTCTTGAAAACTATAAGAGCTAGAGCCAAAATAAGCAAAATCTGTGATCACTTGTATTTTCATATAAAAATTGATTTTCTAAGGATTTTTATATGGAAAACTTTAAATGCGTTTTTCTTGAAAACTATAAGAGCTAGAGCCAAAATAAGCAAAATCTGTGATCACTTGTATTGTCATATAAAAATTGATTTTCTAAGGATTTTTATATGGAAAACTTTAAATGCGTTTTTCTTGAAAACTATAAGAGCTAGAGCCAAAATAAGCAAAATCTGTGATCACTTGTATTGTCTTATAAAAATTGATTTTCTAAGGATTTTTATATGGAAAACTTAAAATGCGTTTTTCTGTGATCAGTTGTATTTTCATATAAAAATTGATTTTCTAAGTTTTATATGAAAAACTTTAAATGCGTTTTTCTTGAAAACTATAAGAGCTAGAGACAAAATAAGCAAAATCTGTGATCACTTGTATTGTCTTATAAAAATTGATTTTCTAAGGATTTTTATATGGAAAACTTAAAATGCGTTTTTCTTGAAAACTTTAAGAGCTAGAGTCAAAATAAGCAAAATCTGTGATCACTTGTATTTTCATATAAAAATTGATTTTCTAAGGATTTTTATATGGAAAACTTTAAATGCGTTTTTCTTGAAAACTATAAGAGCTAGAGCCAAAATAAGCTAAATCTGTGATCACTGGCATTTTCATATAAAAATTGTTTTTCTAAGGATTTTTATATGGAAAACTTTAAATGCGTTTTTCTTGAAAACTATAAGAGCTAGAGCCAAAATAAGCAAAATCTGTGATCACTTGTATTTTCATATAAAAATTGATTTTCTAAGGATTTTTATATGGAAAACTTTAAATGCGTTTTTCTTGAAAACTATAAGAGCTAGAGCCAAAATAAGCAAAATCTGTGATCACTTGTATTTTCATATAAAAATTGATTTTCTAAGGATTTTTATATGGAAAACTTTAAATGCGTTTTTCTTGAAAACTATAAGAGCTAGAGCCAAAATAAGCAAAATCTGTGATCACTATTTTCATATAAAAATTGATTTTCTAAGGATTTATATGGAAAACTTTAAATGCGTTTTTCTTGTAAACTATAAGAGCTAGAGCCAAAATAAGCAAAATCTGTGATCACTTGTATTTTCGTATAAAAATTGACTTTCTAAGGATTTTTATATGGAAAACTTTAAATGCGTTTTTCTTGAAAACTATAAGAGATAGAGCCAAAATAAGCAAAATCTGTGATCACTTGTATTTTCATATAAAAATTGATTTTCTAAGGATTTTTATATGGAAAACTTTAAATTCGTTTTTCTTGAAAACTATAAGAGCTAGAGCCAAAATATGCAAAATCTGTGATCACTTGTATTTTCATATAAAAATTGATTTTCTAAGGATTTTTATATGGAAAACTTTAAATGCGTTTTTCTTGAAAACTATAAGAGATAGAGCCAAAATAACCAAAATCTGTGATCACTTGTATTTTCATATAAAAATTGATTTTCTAAGGATTTTTATATGGAAAACTTTAAATTCGTTTTTCTTGAAAACTATAAGAGCTAGAGCCAAAATATGCAAAATCTGTGATCACTTGTATTTTCATATAAAAATTGATTTTCTAAGGATTTTTATATGGAAAACTTTAATTGCGTTATTCTTGAAAACTATAAGAGCTAGAGCCAAACTAAGCAAAATCTGTGATCACTTGTATTTTCATATAAAAATTGATTTTCTAAGGATTTTTATATGGAAAACTTTAAATGCGTTTTTCTTGAAAACTATAAGAGCTAGAGCCAAAATAAGCAAAATCTGTGATCACTTGTATTTTCATATAAAAATTGATTTTCTAAGGATTTTTATATGGAAAACTTTAAATGCGTTTTTCTTGTAAACTATAAGAGCTAGAGCCAAAATAACCAAAATCTGTGATCACTTGTATTTTCATATAAAAATTGATTTTCTAAGGATTTTTATATGGAAAACTTTAAATTCGTTTTTCTTGAAAACTATAAGAGCTAGAGCCAAAATATGCAAAATCTGTGATCACTTGTATTTTCATATAAAAATTGATTTTCTAAGAATTTTTATATGGAAAACTTTAAATGCGTTTTTCTTGAAAACTATAAGAGCTAGAGCCAAAATATGCAAAATCTGTGATCACTTGTATTTTCATATAAAAATTGATTTTCTAAGGATTTTTATATGGAAAACTTTAATTGCGTTATTCTTGAAAACTATAAGAGCTAGAGCCAAACTAAGCAAAATCTGTGATCACTTGTATTTTCATATAAAAATTGATTTTCTAAGGATTTTTATATGGAAAACTTTAAATGCGTTTTTCTTGAAAACTATAAGAGCTAGAGCCAAAATAAGCAAAATCTGTGATCACTTGTATTGTCATATAAAAATTGATTTTCTAAGGATTTTTATATGGAAAACTTTAAATGCGTTTTTCTTGAAAACTATAAGAGCTAGAGCCAAAATAAGCAAAATCTGTGATCACTTGTATTTTCATATAAAAATTGATTTTCTAAGGATTTTTATATGGAAAACTTTAAATGCGTTTTTCTTGAAAACTATAAGAGCTAGAGCCAAAATAAGCAAAATCTGTGATCACTTGTATTGTCATATAAAAATTGATTTTCTAAGGATTTTTATATGGAAAACTTTAAATGCGTTTTTCTTGAAAACTATAAGAGCTAGAGCCAAAATAAGCAAAATCTGTGATCACTTGTATTGTCTTATAAAAATTGATTTTCTAAGGATTTTTATATGGAAAACTTAAAATGCGTTTTTCTGTGATCAGTTGTATTTTCATATAAAAATTGATTTTCTAAGTTTTATATGAAAAACTTTAAATGCGTTTTTCTTGAAAACTATAAGAGCTAGAGACAAAATAAGCAAAATCTGTGATCACTTGTATTGTCTTATAAAAATTGATTTTCTAAGGATTTTTATATGGAAAACTTAAAATGCGTTTTTCTTGAAAACTTTAAGAGCTAGAGTCAAAATAAGCAAAATCTGTGATCACTTGTATTTTCATATAAAAATTGATTTTCTAAGGATTTTTATATGGAAAACTTTAAATGCGTTTTTCTTGAAAACTATAAGAGCTAGAGCCAAAATAAGCTAAATCTGTGATCACTGGCATTTTCATATAAAAATTGTTTTTCTAAGGATTTTTATATGGAAAACTTTAAATGCGTTTTTCTTGAAAACTATAAGAGCTAGAGCCAAAATAAGCAAAATCTGTGATCACTTGTATTTTCATATAAAAATTGATTTTCTAAGGATTTTTATATGGAAAACTTTAAATGCGTTTTTCTTGAAAACTATAAGAGCTAGAGCCAAAATAAGCAAAATCTGTGATCACTTGTATTTTCATATAAAAATTGATTTTCTAAGGATTTTTATATGGAAAACTTTAAATGCGTTTTTCTTGAAAACTATAAGAGCTAGAGCCAAAATAAGCAAAATCTGTGATCACTATTTTCATATAAAAATTGATTTTCTAAGGATTTATATGGAAAACTTTAAATGCGTTTTTCTTGTAAACTATAAGAGCTAGAGCCAAAATAACCAAAATCTGTGATCACTTGTATTTTCATATAAAAATTGATTTTCTAAGGATTTTTATATGGAAAACTTTAAATTCGTTTTTCTTGAAAACTATAAGAGCTAGAGCCAAAATATGCAAAATCTGTGATCACTTGTATTTTCATATAAAAATTGATTTTCTAAGGATTTTTATATGGAAAACTTTAATTGCGTTATTCTTGAAAACTATAAGAGCTAGAGCCAAACTAAGCAAAATCTGTGATCACTTGTATTTTCATATAAAAATTGATTTTCTAAGGATTTTTATATGGAAAACTTTAAATGCGTTTTTCTTGAAAACTATAAGAGCTAGAGCCAAAATAAGCAAAATCTGTGATCACTTGTATTGTCATATAAAAATTGATTTTCTAAGGATTTTTATATGGAAAACTTTAAATGCGTTTTTCTTGAAAACTATAAGAGCTAGAGCCAAAATAAGCAAAATCTGTGATCACTTGTATTTTCATATAAAAATTGATTTTCTAAGGATTTTTATATGGAAAACTTTAAATGCGTTTTTCTTGAAAACTATAAGAGCTAGAGCCAAAATAAGCAAAATCTGTGATCACTTGTATTGTCATATAAAAATTGATTTTCTAAGGATTTTTATATGGAAAACTTTAAATGCGTTTTTCTTGAAAACTATAAGAGCTAGAGCCAAAATAAGCAAAATCTGTGATCACTTGTATTTTCATATAAAAATTGATTTTCTAAGGATTTTTATATGGAAAACTGTGTGATCAGTTGTATTTTCATATAAAAATTGATTTTCTAAGTTTTATATGAAAAACTTTAAATGCGTTTTTCTTGAAAACTATAAGAGCTAGAGACAAAATAAGCAAAATCTGTGATCACTTGTATTGTCTTATAAAAATTGATTTTCTAAGGATTTTTATATGGAAAACTTAAAATGCGTTTTTCTTGAAAACTATAAGAGCTAGAGTCAAAATAAGCAAAATCTGTGATCACTTGTATTTTCATATAAAAATTGATTTTTATATGGAAAACTTTAAATGCGTTTTTCTTGAAAACTATAAGAGCTAGAGCCAAAATAAGCAAAATCTGTGATCACTGGCATTTTCATATAAAAATTGTTTTTCTAAGGATTTTTATATGGAAAACTTTAAATGCGTTTTTCTTGAAAACTATAAGAGCTAGAGCCAAAATAAGCAAAATCTGTGATCACTTGTATTTTCATATAAAAATTGATTTTCTAAGGATTTTTATATGGAAAACTTTAAATGCGTTTTTCTTGAAAACTATAAGAGCTAGAGCCAAAATAAGCAAAATCTGTGATCACTATTTTCATATAAAATTTGATTTTCTAAGGATTTTTATATGGAAAACTTTAAATGCGTCTTTCTTGAAAACTATAAGAGCTAGAGCCAAAATAAGCAAAATCTGTGATCACTTGTATTGTCATATAAAAATTGATTTTCTAAGGATTTTTATATGGAAAACTTTAAATGAGCTAGAGCCAAAATAAGCAAAATCTGTGATCACTTGTATTTTCATATAAAAATTGATTTTCTAAGGATTTTTATATGGAAAACTTTAAATGCGTTTTTCTTGAAAACTATAAGAGCTAGAGCCAAAATATGCAAAATCTGTGATCACTTGTATTGTCATATAAAAATTGATTTTCTAAGGATTTTTATATGGAAAACTTTAAATGCGTTTTTCTTGAAAACTATAAGAGCTAGAGCCAAAATAAGCAAAATCTGTGATCACTTGTATTTTCATATAAAAATTGATTTTCTAAGGATTTTTATATGGAAAACTTTAAATGCGTTTTTCTTGAAAACTATAAGAGCTAGAGCCAAAATAAGCAAAATCTGTGATCACTTGTATTTTCATATAAAAATTGATTTTCTAAGGATTTTTATATGGAAAACTTTAAATGCGTTTTTTCTTGAAAACTATAAGAGCTAGAGCCAAAATAAGCAAAATCTGTGATCACTTGTATTGTCATATAAAAATTGATTTTCTAAGGATTTTTATATCGAAAACTTTAAATGCGTTTTTCTTGAAAACTATAAGAGCTAGAGCCAAAATAAGCAAAATCTGTGATCACTTGTATTTTCATATAAAAATTGATTTTCTAAGGATTTTTATATGGAAAACTTTAAATGCGTTTTTCTTGAAAACTATAAGAGCTAGAGCCAAAATAAGCAAAATCTGTGATCACATGTATTTTCATATAAGGATTTTTATATGGAAAACTTTAAATGCGTTTTTCTTGAAAACTATAAGAGCTAGAGCCAAAATAAGCAAAATCTGTGATCAGTTGTATTTTCATATAAAAATTGATTTTCTAAGTTTTATAAAAAAAACTTTAAATGCGTTTTTTTTGAAAACTATAAGAGCTAGAGCCAAAATAAGCAAAATCTGTGATCACTTGTATTTTCATATAAAAATTGATTTTCTAAGGATTTTTATATGGAAAACTTTAAATGCGTTTTTCTTGAAAACTATAAGAGCTAGAGCCAAAATAAGCAAAATCTGTGATCACTGGCATTTTCATATAAAAATTGTTTTTCTAAGGATTTTTATATGGAAAACTTTAAATGCGTTTTTCTTGAAAACTATAAGAGCTAGAGCCAAAATAAGCAAAATCTGTGATCACTTGTATTTTCATATAAAAATTGATTTTCTAAGGATTTTTATATGGAAAACTTTAAATGCGTTTTTCTTGAAAACTATAAGAGCTAGAGCCAAAATAAGCAAAATCTGTGATCACTATTTTCATATAAAAATTGATTTTCTAAGGATTTTTATATGGAAAACTTTAAATGCGTTTTTCTTGAAAACTATAAGAGCTAGAGCCAAAATAAGCAAAATCTGTGATCACTATTTTCATATAAAAATTGATTTTCTAAGGATTTTTATATGGAAAACTTTAAATGCGTTTTTCTTGAAAACTATAAGAGCTAGAGCCAAAATAAGCAAAATCTGTGATCACTTGTATTGTCATATAAAAATTGATTTTCTAAGGATTTTTATATGGAAAACTTTAAATGCGTTTTTCTTGAAAACTATAAGAGCTAGAGCCAAAATAAGCAAAATCTGTGATCACTTGTATTTTCATATAAAAATTGATTTTCTAAGGATTTTTATATGGAAAACTTTAAATGCGTTTTTCTTGAAAACTATAAGAGCTAGAGCCAAAATAAGCAAAATCTGTGATCACTTGTATTGTCATATAAAAATTGATTTTCTAAGGATTTTTATATGGAAAACTTTAAATGCGTTTTTCTTGAAAACTATAAGAGCTAGAGCCAAAATAAGCAAAATCTGTGATCATTTGTATTGTCTTATAAAAATTGATTTTCTAAGGATTTTTATATGGAAAACTTAAAATGCGTTTTTCTGTGATCAGTTGTATTTTCATATAAAAATTGATTTTCTAAGTTTTATATGAAAAACTTTAAATGCGTTTTTCTTGAAAACTATAAGAGCTAGAGACAAAATAAGCAAAATCTGTGATCACTTGTATTGTCTTATAAAAATTGATTTTCTAAGGATTTTTATATGGAAAACTTAAAATGCGTTTTTCTTGAAAACTATAAGAGCTAGAGTCAAAATAAGCAAAATCTGTGATCACTTGTATTTTCATATAAAAATTGATTTTCTAAGGATTTTTATATGGAAAACTTTAAATGCGTTTTTCGTGAAAACTATAAGAGCTAGAGCCAAAATAAGCAAAATCTGTGATCACTGGCATTTTCATATAAAAATTGTTTTTCTAAGGATTTTTATATGGAAAACTTTAAATGCGTTTTTCTTGAAAACTATAAGAGCTAGAGCCAAAATAAGCAAAATCTGTGATCACTTGTATTTTCATATAAAAATTGATTTTCTAAGGATTTTTATATGGAAAACTTTAAATGCGTTTTTCTTGAAAACTATAAGAGCTAGAGCCAAAATAAGCAAAATCTGTGATCACTATTTTCATATAAAAATTGATTTTCTAAGGATTTTTATATGGAAAACTTTAAATGCGTTTTTCTTGAAAACTATAAGAGCTAGAGCCAAAATAAGCAAAATCTGTGATCACTTGTATTGTCATATAAAAATTGATTTTCTAAGGATTTTTATATGGAAAACTTTAAATGAGCTAGAGCCAAAATAAGCAAAATCTGTGATCACTTGTATTTTCATATAAAAATTGATTTTCTAAGGATTTTTATATGGAAATCTTTAAATGCGTTTTTCTTGAAAACTATAAGAGCTAGAGCCAAAATATGCAAAATCTGTGATCACTTGTATTGTCATATAAAAATTGATTTTCTAAGGATTTTTATATGGAAAACTTTAAATGCGTTTTTCTTGAAAACTATAAGAGCTAGAGCCAAAATAAGCAAAATCTGTGATCACTTGTATTTTCATATAAAAATTGATTTTCTAAGGATTTTTATATGGAAAACTTTAAATGCGTTTTTCTTGAAAACTATAAGAGCTAGAGCCAAAATAAGCAAAATCTGTGATCACTTGTATTTTCATATAAAAATTGATTTTCTAAGGATTTTTATATGGAAAACTTTAAATGCGTTTTTCTTGAAAACTATAAGAGCTAGAGCCAAAATAAGCAAAATCTGTGATCACTTGTATTGTCATATAAAAATTGATTTTCTAAGGATTTTTATATGGAAAACTTTAAATGCGTTTTTCTTGAAAACTATAAGAGCTAGAGCCAAAATAAGCAAAATCTGTGATCCCTTGTATTTTCATATAAAAATTGATTTTCTAAGGATTTTTATATGGAAAACTTTAAATGCGTTTTTCTTGAAAACTATAAGAGCTAGAGCCAAAATAAGCAAAATCTGTGATCACATGTATTTTCATATAAGGATTTTTATATGGAAAACTTTAAATGCGTTTTTCTTGAAAACTATAAGAGCTAGAGCCAAAATAAGCAAAATCTGTGATCAGTTGTATTTTCATATAAAAATTGATTTTCTAAGTTTTATAAAAAAAACTTTAAATGCTTTTTTTTTTGAAAACTATAAGAGCTAGAGCCAAAATAAGCAAAATCTGTGATCACTTGTATTGTCATATAAAAATTGATTTTCTAAGGATTTTTATATGGAAAACTTTAAATGCGTTTTTCTTGAAAACTATAAGAGCTAGAGCCAAAATAAGCAAAATCTGTGATCACTTGCATTTTCATATAAAAATTGATTTTCTAAGGATTTTTATATGGAAAACTTTAAATGCGTTTTTCTTGAAAACTATAAGAGCTAGAGCCAAAATAAGCAAAATCTGTGATCACTTGTATTTTCATATAAAAATTGATTTTCTAAGGATTTTTATATGGAAAACTTTAAATGCGTTTTTCTTGAAAACTATAAGAGCTAGAGCCAAAATAAGCAAAATCTGTGATCACTTGTATTTTCATATAAAAATTGATTTTCTAAGGATTTTTATATGGAAAACTTTAAATGCGTTTTTCTTGAAAACTATAAGAGCTAGAGCCAAAATAAGCAAAATCTGTGATCACTTGCATTTTCATCTAAAAATTGTTTTTCTAAGGATTTTTATATGGAAAACTTTAAATGCGTTTTTCTTGAAAACTATAAGAGCCAGAGCCAAAATAAGCAAAATCTGTGATCACATGTATTTTCATATAAGGATTTTTATATGGAAAACTTTAAATGCGTTTTTCTTGAAAACTATAAGAGCTAGAGCCAAAATAAGCAAAATCTGTGATCAGTTGTATTTTCATATAAAAATTGATTTTCTAAGTTTTATATGAAAAACTTTAAATGCGTTTTTCTTGAAAACTATAAGAGCTAGAGCCAAAATAAGCAAAATCTGTGATCACATGTATTTTCATATAAGGATTTTTATATGGAAAACTTAAAATGCGTTTTTCTTGAAAACTATAAGAGCAAGAGCCAAAATAAGCAAAATCTGTGATCAGTTGTATTTTCATATAAAAATTGATTTTCAAAGTTTTATATGAAAAACTTTAAATGCGCTTTTCTTGAAAACTATAAGAGCTAGAGCCAAAATAAGCAAAATCTGTGATCACTTGTATTGTCATATAAAAATTGATTTTCTAAGGATTTTTATATGGAAAACTTTAAATGCGTTTTTCTTGAAAACTATAAGAGCTAGAGCCAAAATAAGCAAAATCTGTGATCACTTGCATTTTCATATAAAAATTGATTTTCTAAGGATTTTTATATGGAAAACTTTAAATGCGTTTTTCTTGAAAACTATAAGAGCTAGAGCCAAAATAAGCAAAATCTGTGATCACTTGTATTTTCATATAAAAATTGATTTTCTAAGGATTTTTATATGGAAAACTTTAAATGCGTTTTTCTTGAAAACTATAAGAGCTAGAGCCAAAATAAGCAAAATCTGTGATCACTTGCATTTTCATATAAAAATTGTTTTTCTAAGGATTTTTATATGGAAAACTTTAAATGCGTTTTTCTTGAAAACTATAAGAGCTAGAGCCAAAATAAGCAAAATCTGTGATCACTTGCATTTTCATATAAAAATTGATTTTCTAAGGATTTTTATATGGAAAACTTTAAATGCGTTTTTCTTGAAAACTATAAGAGCTAGAGCCAAAATAAGCAAAATCTGTGATCACTTGTATTTTCATATAAAAATTGATTTTCTAAGGATTTTTATATGGAAAACTTTAAATGCGTTTTTCTTGAGCCAAAATAAGCAAAATCTGTGATCAGTTGTATTTTCATATAAAAATTGATTTTCTAAGTTTTATATGAAAAACTTTAAATGCGTTTTTTTTGAAAACTATAAGAGCTAGAGCCAAAATAAGCAAAATCTGTGATCACTTGTATTGTCATATAAAAATTGATTTTCTAAGGATTTTTATATGGAAAACTTTAAATGCGTTTTTCTTGAAAACTATAAGAGCTAGAGCCAAAATAAGCAAAATCTGTGATCACTTGCATTTTCATATAAAAATTGATTTTCTAAGGATTTTTATATGGAAAACTTTAAATGCGTTTTTCTTGAAAACTATAAGAGCTAGAGCCAAAATAAGCAAAATCTGTGATCACTTGTATTTTCATATAAAAATTGATTTTCTAAGGATTTTTAAATGGAAAACTTTAAATGCGTTTTTCTTGCAAACTATAAGAGCTAGAGCCAAAATAAGCAAAATCTGTGATCACTTGTATTTTCATATAAAAATTGATTTTCTAAGGATTTTTATATGGAAAACTTTAAATGCGTTTTTCTTGAAAACTATAAGAGCTAGAGCCAAAATAAGCGAAATCTGTGATCACTTGCATTTTCATCTAAAAATTGTTTTTCTAAGGATTTTTATATGGAAAACTTTAAATGCGTTTTTCTTGAAAACTATAAGAGCCAGAGCCAAAATAAGCAAAATCTGTGATCACATGTATTTTCATATAAGGATTTTTATATGGAAAACTTTAAATGCGTTTTTCTTGAAAACTATAAGAGCTAGAGCCAAAATAAGCAAAATCTGTGATCAGTTGTATTTTCATATAAAAATTGATTTTCTAAGTTTTATATGAAAAACTTTAAATGCGTTTTTCTTGAAAACTATAAGAGCTAGAGCCAAAATAAGCAAAATCTGTGATCACATGTATTTTCATATAAGGATTTTTATATGGAAAACTTTAAATGCGTTTTTCTTGAAAACTATAAGAGCTAGAGCCAAAATAAGCAAAATCTGTGATCACTTGCATTTTCATATAAAAATTGATTTTCTAAGGATTTTTATATGGAAAACTTTAAATGCGTTTTTCTTGAAAACTATAAGAGCTAGAGCCAAAATAAGCAAAATCTGTGATCACTTGTATTTTCATATAAAAATTGATTTTCTAAGGATTTTTATATGGAAAACTTTAAATGCGTTTTTCTTGAAAACTATAAGAGCTAGAGCCAAAATAAGCAAAATCTGTGATCACTTGTATTTTCATATAAAAATTGTTTTTCTAGGGATTTTTATATGGAAAACTTTAAATGCGTTTTTCTTGAAAACTATAAGAGCTAGAGCCAAAATAAGCAAAATCTGTGATCACTTGTATTGTCATATAAAAATTGATTTTCTAAGGATTTTTATATGGAAAACTTTAAATGCGTTTTTCTTGAAAACTATAAGAGCTAGAGCCAAAATAAGCAAAATCGGTGATCAGTTGTATTGTCATATAAAAATTGATTTTCTAAGGATTTTTATATGAAAAACTTTAAATGCGTTTTTCTTGAAAACTACAAGACCTAGAGCCAAAATAAGCAAAATCTGTGATCACTTGTATTGTCATATAAAAATTGATTTTCTAAGGATTTTTATATGGAAAACTTTAAATGCGTTTTCCTTGAAAACTATAAGAGCTAGAGCCAAAATAAGCAAAATCTGTGATCACTTGCATTTTCATATAAAAATTGATTTTCTAAGGATTTTTATATGGAAAACTTTAAATGCGTTTTTCTTGAAAACTATAAGAGCTAGAGCCAAAATAAGCAAAATCTGTGATCACTTGTATTTTCATATAAAAATTGATTTTCTAAGGATTTTTATATGGAAAACTTTAAATGCGTTTTTCTTGAAAACTATAAGAGCTAGAGCCAAAATAAGCAAAATCTGTGATCACTTGCATTTTCATATAAAAATTTTTTTCTAAGGATTTTTATATGGAAAACTTTAAATGCGTTTTTCTTGAAAACTATAAGAGCTAGAGCCAAAATAAGCAAAATCTGTGATCACTTGTATTTTCATATAAAAATTGTTTTTCTAGGGATTTTTATATGGAAAACTTTAAATGCGTTTTTCTTGAAAACTATAAGACCTAGAGCCAAAATAAGCAAAATCTGTGATCACTTGTATTGTCATATAAAAATTGATTTTCTAAGGATTTTTATATGGAAAACTTTAAATGCGTTTTCCTTGAAAACTATAAGAGCTAGAGCCAAAATAAGCAAAATCTGTGATCACTTGCATTTTCATATAAAAATTGATTTTCTAAGGATTTTTATATGGAAAACTTTAAATGCGTTTTTCTTGAAAACTATAAGAGCTAGAGCCAAAATAAGCAAAATCTGTGATCACTTGTATTTTCATATAAAAATTGATTTTCTAAGGATTTTTATATGGAAAACTTTAAATGCGTTTTTCTTGAAAACTATAAGAGCTAGAGCCAAAATAAGCAAAATCTGTGATCACTTGTGTTTTCATATAAAAATTGATTTTCTAAGGATTTTTATATGGAAAACTTTAAATGCGTTTTTCTTGAAAACTATAAGAGCTAGAGCCAAAATAAGCAAAATCTGTGATCACTTGTATTTTCATATAAAAATTGATTTTCTAAGGATTTTTATGTGGAAAACTTTAAATGCGTTTTTCTTGAAAACTATAAGAGCTAGAGCCAAAATAAGCAAAATCTGTGATCACTTGTATATTCATATAAAAATTGATTTTCTAAGGATTTTTATATGGAAAACTTTAAATGCGTTTTTCTTGAAAACTATAAGAGCTAGAGCCAAAATAAGCAAAATCTGTGATCACTTGTATTGTTATATAAAAATTGATTTTCTAAGGATTTTTATATGGAAAACTTTAAATGCGTTTTTCTTGAAAACTATAAGAGCTAGAGCCAAAATAAGCAAAATCGGTGATCAGTTGTATTGTCATATAAAAATTGATTTGCTAAGGATTTTTATATGGAAAACTTTAAATGCGTTTTTCTTGAAAACTATAAGAGCTAGAGCCAAAATAAGCAAAATCTGTGATCACTTGCATTTTCATATAAAAATTGATTTTCTAAGGATTTTTTATATGGAAAACTTTAAATGCGTTTTTCTTGAAAACTATAAGAGCTAGAGCCAAAATAAGCAAAATCTGTGATCACTTGTATTTTCATATAAAAATTGATTTTCTAAGGATTTTTATATGGAAAACTTTAAATGCGTTTTTCTTGAAAACTATAAGACCTAGAGCCAAAATAAGCAAAATCTGTGATCACTTGTATTGTCATATAAAAATTGATTTTCTAAGGATTTTTATATGGAAAACTTTAAATGCGTTTTTCTTGAAAACTATAAGAGCTAGAGCCAAAATTAGCAAAATCTGTGATCACTTGCATTTTCATATAAAAATTGATTTTCTAAGGATTTTTATATGGAAAACTTTAAATGCGTTTTTCTTGAAAACTATAAGAGCTAGAGCCAAAATAAGCAAAATCTGTGATCACTTGTATATTCATATAAAAATTGATTTTCTAAGGATTTTTATATGGAAAACTTTAAATGCGTTTTTCTTGAAAACTATAAGAGCTAGAGCCAAAATAAGCAAAATCTGTGATCACTTGTATTGTCATATAAAAATTGATTTTCTAAGGATTTTTATATGGAAAACTTTAAATGCGTTTTTCTTGAAAACTATAAGAGCTAGAGCCAAAATAAGCAAAATCGGTGATCAGTTGTATTGTCATATAAAAATTGATTTTCTAAGGATTTTTATATGGAAAACTTTAAATGCGTTTTTCTTGAAAACTATAAGAGCTAGAGCCAAAATAAGCAAAATCTGTGATCACTTGCATTTTCATATAAAAATTGATTTTCTAAGGATTTTTTATATGGAAAACTTTAAATGCGTTTTTCTTGAAAACTATAAGAGCTAGAGCCAAAATAAGCAAAATCTGTGATCACTTGTATTTTCATATAAAAATTGATTTTCTAAGGATTTTTATATGGAAAACTTTAAATGCGTTTTTCTTGAAAAGTATAAGACCTAGAGCCAAAATAAGCAAAATCTGTGATCACTTGTATTGTCATATAAAAATTGATTTTCTAAGGATTTTTATATGGAAAACTTTAAATGCGTTTTTCTTGAAAACTATAAGAGCTAGAGCCAAAATAAGCAAAATCTGTGATCACTTGTATTTTCATATAAAAATTGATTTTCTAAGGATTTTTATGTGGAAAACTTTAAATGAGTTTTTCTTGAAAACTATAAGAGCTAGAGCCAAAATAAGCAAAATCTGTGATCACTTGTATTTTCATATAAAAATTGATTTTCTAAGGATTTTTATATGGAAAACTTTAAATGCGTTTTTCTTGAAAACTATAAGAGCTAGAACCAAAATAAGCAAAATCTGTGATCACTTGCATTTTCATATAAAAATTTTTTTTCTAAGGATTTTTATATGGAAAACTTTAAATGCGTTTTTCTTGAAAACTATAAGAGCTAGAGCCAAAATAAGCAAAATCTGTGATCACTTGCATTTTCATATAAAAATTGATTTTCTAAGGATTTTTATATGGAAAACTTTAAATGCGTTTTTCTTGAAAACTATAAGAGCTAGAGCCAAAATAAGCAAAATCTGTGATCACTTGTATTTTCATATAAAAATTGATTTTCTAAGGATTTTTATATGGAAAACTTTAAATGCGTTTTTCTTGAAAACTATAAGAGCTAGAGCCAAAATAAGCAAAATCTGTGATCACTTGTATTTTCATATAAAAATTGATTTTCTAAGGATTTTTATATGGACAACTTTAAATGCGTTTTTCTTGAAAACTATAAGAGCTAGAGCCAAAATAAGCAAAATCTGTGATCACTTGTATTTTCATATAAAAATTGATTTTCTAAGGATTTTTATATGGACAACTTTAAATGCGTTTTTCTTGAAAACTATAAGAGCTAGAGCCAAAATAAGCAAAATCTGTGATCACTTGTATTTTCATATAAAAATTGATTTTCTAAGGATTTTTATATGGAAAACTTTAAATGCGTTTTTCTTGAAAACTATAAGAGCTAGAGCCAAAATAAGCAAAATCTGTGATCACTTGTATTTTCATATAAAAATTGATTTTCTAAGGATTTTTATATGGAAAACTTTAAATGCGTTTTTCTTGAAAACTATAAGAGCTAGAGCCAAAATAAGCAAAATCTGTGATCACTTGTATTTTCATATAAAAATTGATTTTCTAAGGATTTTTATATGGAAAACTTTAAATGCGTTTTTCTTGAAAACTATAAGGGCTAGAGCCAAAATAAGCAAAATCTGTGATCAGTTGTATTTTCATATAAAAATTGATTTTCTAAGTTTTATATGAAAAACTTTAAATGCGTTTTTCTTGAAAACTATAAGAGCTAGAGCCAAAATAAGCAAAATCTGTGATCACTTGTATTGTCATATAAAAATTGATTTTCTAAGGATTTTTATATGGAAAACTTTAAATGCGTTTTTCTTGAAAACTATAAGAGCTAGAGCCAAAATAAGCTAAATCTGTGATCACTTGCATTTTCATATAAAAATTGATTTTCTAAGGATTTTTATATGGAAAACTTTAAATGCGTTTTTCTTGAAAACTATAAGAGCTAGAGCCAAAATAAGCAAAATCTGTGATCACTTGTATTTTCATATAAAAATTGATTTTCTAAGGATTTTTATATGGAAAACTTTAAATGCGTTTTTCTTGAAAACTATAAGAGCTAGAGCCAAAATAAGCAAAATCTGTGATCACTTGCATTTTCATATAAAAATTGATTTTCTAAGGATTTTTATATGGAAAACTTTAAATGCGTTTTTCTTGAAAACTATAAGAGCTAGAGCCAAAATAAGCAAAATCTGTGATCACTTGAATTTTCATATAAAAATTGATTTTCTAAGGATTTTTATATGGAAAACTTTAAATGCGTTTTTCTTGAAAACTATAAGAGCTAGAGCCAAAATAAGCAAAATCTGTGATCACTTGTATTGTCATATAAAAATTGATTTTCTAAGGATTTTTATATGGAAAACTTTAAATGCGTTTTTCTTGAAAACTATAAGAGCTAGAGCCAAAATAAGCAAAATCTGTGATCACTTGCATTTTCATATAAAAATTGATTTTCTAAGGATTTTTTATATGGAAAACTTTAAATGCGTTTTTCTTGAAAACTATAAGAGCTAGAGCCAAAATAAGCAAAATCTGTGATCACTTGTATTTTCATATAAAAATTGATTTTCTAAGGATTTTTATATGGAAAACTTTAAATGCGTTTTTCTTGAAAACTATAAGACCTAGAGCCAAAATAAGCAAAATCTGTGATCACTTGTATTGTCATATAAAAATTGATTTTCTAAGGATTTTTATATGGAAAACTTTAAATGCGTTTTTCTTGAAAACTATAAGAGCTAGAGCCAAAATAAGCAAAATCTGTGATCACTTGCATTTTCATATAAAAATTGATTTTCTAAGGATTTTTATATGGAAAACTTTAAATGCGTTTTTCTTGAAAACTATAAGAGCTAGAGCCAAAATAAGCAAAATCTGTGATCACTTGTATATTCATATAAAAATTGATTTTCTAAGGATTTTTATATGGAAAACTTTAAATGCGTTTTTCTTGAAAACTATAAGAGCTAGAGCCAAAATAAGCAAAATCTGTGATCACTTGTATTGTCATATAAAAATTGATTTTCTAAGGATTTTTATATGGAAAACTTTAAATGCGTTTTTCTTGAAAACTATAAGAGCTAGAGCCAAAATAAGCAAAATCTGTGATCACTTGCATTTTCATATAAAAATTGATTTTCTAAGGATTTTTATATGGAAAACTTTAAATGAGTTTTTCTTGAAAACTATAAGAGCTAGAGCCAAAATAAGCAAAATCTGTGATCACTTGTATTTTCATATAAAAATTGATTTTCTAAGGATTTTTATATGGAAAACTTTAAATGCGTTTTTCTTGAAAACTATAAGAGCTAGAACCAAAATAAGCAAAATCTGTGATCACTTGCATTTTCATATAAAAATTTTTTTTCTAAGGATTTTTATATGGAAAACTTTAAATGCGTTTTTCTTGAAAACTATAAGAGCTAGAGCCAAAATAAGCAAAATCTGTGATCACTTGCATTTTCATATAAAAATTGATTTTCTAAGGATTTTTATATGGAAAACTTTAAATGCGTTTTTCTTGAAAACTATAAGAGCTAGAGCCAAAATAAGCAAAATCTGTGATCACTTGTATTTTCATATAAAAATTGATTTTCTAAGGATTTTTATATGGAAAACTTTAAATGCGTTTTTCTTGAAAACTATAAGACCTAGAGCCAAAATAAGCAAAATCTGTGATCACTTGTATTGTCATATAAAAATTGATTTTCTAAGGATTTTTATATGGAAAACTTTAAATGCGTTTTTCTTGAAAACTATAAGAGCTAGAGCCAAAATAAGCAAAATCTGTGATCACTTGCATTTTCATATAAAAATTGATTTTCTAAGGATTTTTATATGGAAAACTTTAAATGAGTTTTTCTTGAAAACTATAAGAGCTAGAGCCAAAATAAGCAAAATCTGTGATCACTTGTATTTTCATATAAAAATTGATTTTCTAAGGATTTTTATATGGAAAACTTTAAATGCGTTTTTCTTGAAAACTATAAGAGCTAGAACCAAAATAAGCAAAATCTGTGATCACTTGCATTTTCATATAAAAATTTTTTTTCTAAGGATTTTTATATGGAAAACTTTAAATGAGTTTTTCTTGAAAACTATAAGAGCTAGAGCCAAAATAAGCAAAATCTGTGATCACTTGCATTTTCATATAAAAATTGATTTTCTAAGGATTTTTATATGGAAAACTTTAAATGCGTTTTTCTTGAAAACTATAAGAGCTAGAGCCAAAATAAGCAAAATCTGTGATCACTTGTATTTTCATATAAAAATTGATTTTCTAAGGATTTTTATATGGAAAACTTTAAATGCGTTTTTCTTGAAAACTATAAGAGCTAGAGCCAAAATAAGCAAAATCTGTGATCACTTGTATTTTCATATAAAAATTGATTTTCTAAGGATTTTTATATGGACAACTTTAAATGCGTTTTTCTTGAAAACTATAAGAGCTAGAGCCAAAATAAGCAAAATCTGTGATCACTTGTATTTTCATATAAAAATTGATTTTCTAAGGATTTTTATATGGACAACTTTAAATGCGTTTTTCTTGAAAACTATAAGAGCTAGAGCCAAAATAAGCAAAATCTGTGATCACTTGTATTTTCATATAAAAATTGATTTTCTAAGGATTTTTATATGGAAAACTTTAAATGCGTTTTTCTTGAAAACTATAAGGGCTAGAGCCAAAATAAGCAAAATCTGTGATCACTTGTATTTTCATATAAAAATTGATTTTCTAAGGATTTTTATATGGAAAACTTTAAATGCGTTTTTCTTGAAAACTATAAGAGCTAGAGCCAAAATAAGCAAAATCTGTGATCACTTGTATTTTCATATAAAAATTGATTTTCTAAGGATTTTTATATGGAAAACTTTAAATGCGTTTTTCTTGAAAACTATAAGAGCTAGAGCCAAAATAAGCAAAATCTGTGATCACTTGTATTTTCATATAAAAATTGATTTTCTAAGGATTTTTATATGGAAAACTTTAAATGCGTTTTTCTTGAAAACTATAAGAGCTAGAGCCAAAATAAGCAAAATCTGTGATCACTTGTATTTTCATATAAAAATTGATTTTCTAAGGATTTTTATATGGAAAACTTTAAATGCGTTTTTCTTGAAAACTATAAGAGCTAGAGCCAAAATAAGCAAAATCTGTGATCACTTGTATTTTCATATAAAAATTGATTTTCTAAGGATTTTTATATGGAAAACTTTAAATGCGTTTTTCTTGAAAACTATAAGAGCTAGAGCCAAAATAAGCAAAATCTGTGATCACTTGCATTTTCATATAAAAATTGTTTTTCTAAGGATTTTTATATGGAAAACTTTAAATGCGTTTTTCTTGAAAACTATAAGAGCTAGAGCCAAAATAAGCAAAATCTGTGATCACATGTATTTTCATATAAGGATTTTTATATGGAAAACTTTAAATGCGTTTTTCTTGAAAACTATAAGAGCTAGAGCCAAAATAAGCAAAATCTGTGATCAGTTGTATTTTCATATAAAAATTGATTTTCTAAGTTTTATATGAAAAACTTTAAATGCGTTTTTCTTGAAAACTATAAGAGCTAGAGCCAAAATAAGCAAAATCTGTGATCACATGTATTTTCATATAAGGATTTTTATATGGAAAACTTTAAATGCGTTTTTCTTGAAAACTATAAGAGCTAGAGCCAAAATAAGCAAAATCTGTGATCAGTTGTATTTTCATATAAAAATTGATTTTCTAAGTTTTATATGAAAAACTTTAAATGCGTTTTTCTTGAAAACTATAAGAGCTAGAGCCAAAATAAGCAAAATCTGTGATCACTTGTATTTTCATATAAAAATTGATTTTCTAAGTTTTATATGAAAAACTTTAAATGCGTTTTTCTTGAAAACTATAAGAGCTAGAGCCAAAATAAGCAAAATCTGTGATCACTTGTATTTTCATATAAAAATTGATTTTCTAAGGATTTTTATATGGAAAACTTTAAATGCGTTTTTCTTGAAAACTATAAGAGCTAGAGCCAAAATAAGCAAAATCTGTGATCACTTGTATTTTCATATAAAAATTGATTTTCTAAGGATTTTTATATGGAAAACTTTAAATGCGTTTTTCTTGAAAACTATAAGAGCTAGAGCCAAAACACAAATAATGCTACACATTTTACAAGTACAAACAACACACTTCTTGATCTGTGATCAGTTGTATTTTCATATAAAAATTGATTTTCTAAGTTTTATATGAAAAACTTTAAATGCGTTTTTTTTGAAAACTATAAGAGCTAGAGCCAAAATAAGCAAAATCTGTGATCACTTGTATTGTCATATAAAAATTGATTTTCTAAGGATTTTTATATGGAAAACTTTAAATGCGTTTTTCTTGAAAACTATAAGAGCTAGAGCCAAAATAAGCAAAATCTGTGATCACTTGCATTTTCATATAAAAATTGATTTTCTAAGGATTTTTATATGGAAAACTTTAAATGCGTTTTTCTTGAAAACTATAAGAGCTAGAGCCAAAATAAGCAAAATCTGTGATCACTTGTATTTTCATATAAAAATTGATTTTCTAAGGATTTTTATATGGAAAACTTTAAATGCGTTTTTCTTGAAAACTATAAGAGCTAGAGCCAAAATAAGCAAAATCTGTGATCACTTGTATTTTCATATAAAAATTGATTTTCTAAGGATTTTTATATGGAAAACTTTAAATGCGTTTTTCTTGAAAACTATAAGAGCTAGAGCCAAAATAAGCAAAATCTGTGATCACATGTATTTTCATATAAGGATTTTTATATGGAAAACTTTAAATGCGTTTTTCTTGAAAACTATAAGAGCTAGAGCCAAAATAAGCAAAATCTGTGATCAGTTGTATTTTCATATAAAAATTGATTTTCTAAGTTTTATATGAAAAACTTTAAATGCTTTTTTTTTGAAAACTATAAGAGCTAGAGCCAAAATAAGCAAAATCTGTGATCACTTGTATTGTCATATAAAAATTGATTTTCTAAGGATTTTTATATGGAAAACTTTAAATGCGTTTTTCTTGAAAACTATAAGAGCTAGAGCCAAAATAAGCAAAATCTGTGATCACTTGCATTTTCATATAAAAATTGATTTTCTAAGGATTTTTATATGGAAAACTTTAAATGCGTTTTTCTTGAAAACTATAAGAGCTAGAGCCAAAATAAGCAAAATCTGTGATCACTTGTATTTTCATATAAAAATTGATTTTCTAAAGATTTTTATATGGAAAACTTTAAATGCGTTTTTCTTGAAAACTATAAGAGCTAGAGCCAAAATAAGCAAAATCTGTGATCACTTGTATTTTCATATAAAAATTGATTTTCTAAGGATTTTTATATGGAAAACTTTAAATGCGTTTTTCTTGAAAACTATAAGAGCTAGAGCCAAAATAAGCAAAATCTGTGATCACTTGCATTTTCATCTAAAAATTGTTTTTCTAAGGATTTTTATATGGAAAACTTTAAATGCGTTTTTCTTGAAAACTATAAGAGCCAGAGCCAAAATAAGCAAAATCTGTGATCACATGTATTTTCATATAAGGATTTTTATATGGAAAACTTTAAATGCGTTTTTCTTGAAAACTATAAGAGCTAGAGCCAAAATAAGCAAAATCTGTGATCAGTTGTATTTTCATATAAAAATTGATTTTCTAAGTTTTATATGAACAACTTTAAATGCGTTTTTCTTGAAAACTATAAGAGCTAGAGCCAAAATAAGCAAAATCTGTGATCACATGTATTTTCATATAAGGATTTTTATATGGAAAACTTAAAATGCGTTTTTCTTGAAAACTATAAGAGCTAGAGCCAAAATAAGCAAAATCTGTGATCAGTTGTATTTTCATATAAAAATTGATTTTCTAAGTTTTATATGAAAAACTTTAAATGCGCTTTTCTTGAAAACTATAAGAGCTAGAGCCAAAATAAGCAAAATCTGTGATCACTTGTATTGTCATATAAAAATTGATTTTCTAAGGATTTTTATATGGAAAACTTTAAATGCGTTTTTCTTGAAAACTATAAGAGCTAGAGCAAAGAGCAAAATCTGTGATCACTTGTATTTTCATATAAAAATTGATTTTCTAAGGATTTTTATATGGAAAACTTTAAATGCGTTTTTCTTGAAAACTATAAGAGCTAGAGCCAAAATAAGCAAAATCTGTGATCACTTGTATTGTCATATAAAAATTGATTTTCTAAGGATTTTTATATGGAAAACTTTAAATGCGTTTTTCTTGAAAACTATAAGAGCTAGAGCCAAAATAAGCAAAATCTGTGATCACTTGTATTTTCATATAAAAATTGATTTTCTAAGGATTTTTATATGGAAAACTTTAAATGCGTTTTTCTTGAAAACTATAAGAGCTAGAGCCAAAATAAGCAAAATCTGTGATCACTTGCATTTTCATCTAAAAATTGTTTTTCTAAGGATTTTTATATGGAAAACTTTAAATGCGTTTTTCTTGAAAACTATAAGAGCCAGAGCCAAAATAAGCAAAATCTGAAAACTTTAAATGCGTTTTTCTTGAAAACTATAAGAGCTAGAGCCAAAATAAGCAAAATCTGTGATCAGTTGTATTTTCATATAAAAATTGATTTTCTAAGTTTTATATGAAAAACTTTAAATGCGTTTTTTTTTGAAAACTATAAGAGCTAGAGCCAAAATAAGCAAAATCTGTGTTCACTTGTATTGTCATATAAAAATTGATTTTCTAAGGCTTTTTATATGGAAAACTTTAAATGCGTGTTTCTTGAAAACTATAAGAGCTAGAGCCAAAATAAGCAAAATCTGTGATCACTTGCATTTTCATATAAAAATTGATTTTCTAAGGATTTTTATATGGAAAACTTTAAATGCGTTTTTCTTGAAAACTATAAGAGCTAGAGCCAAAATAAGCAAAATCTGTGATCACTTGTATTTTCATATAAAAATTGATTTTCTAAGGATTTTTATATGGAAAACTTTAAATGCGTTTTTCTTGAAAACTATAAGAGCTAGAGCCAAAATAAGCAAAATCTGTGATCACTTGTATTTTCATATAAAAATTGATTTTCTAAGGATTTTTATATGGAAAACTTTAAATGCGTTTTTCTTGAAAACTATAAGAGCTAGAGCCAAAATAAGCAAAATCTGTGATCACTTGCATTTTCATCTAAAAATTGTTTTTCTAAGGATTTTTATATGGAAAACTTTAAATGCGTTTTTCTTGAAAACTATAAGAGCCAGAGCCAAAATAAGCAAAATCTGTGATCACATGTATTTTCATATAAGGATTTTTATATGGAAAACTTTAAATGCGTTTTTCTTGAAAACTATAAGAGCTAGAGCCAAAATAAGCAAAATCTGTGATCAGTTGTATTTTCATATAAAAATTGATTTTCTAAGTTTTATATGAAAAACTTTAAATGCGTTTTTCTTGAAAACTATAAGAGCTAGAGCCAAAATAAGCAAAATCTGTGATCACTTGTATTTTCATATAAAAATTGATTTTCTAAGGATTTTTATATGGAAAACTTTAAATGCGTTTTTCTTGAAAACTATAAGAGCTAGAGCCAAAATAAGCAAAATCTGTGATCACTTGCATTTTCATCTAAAAATTGTTTTTCTAAGGATTTTTATATGGAAAACTTTAAATGCGTTTTTCTTGAAAACTATAAGAGCCAGAGCCAAAATAAGCAAAATCTGTGATCACATGTATTTTCATATAAGGATTTTTATATGGAAAACTTTAAATGCGTTTTTCTTGAAAACTATAAGAGCTAGAGCCAAAATAAGCAAAATCTGTGATCAGTTGTATTTTCATATAAAAATTGATTTTCTAAGTTTTATATGAAAAACTTTAAATGCGTTTTTTTTGAAAACTATAAGAGCTAGAGCCAAAATAAGCAAAATCTGTGATCAGTTGTATTGTCATATAAAAATTGATTTTCTAAGGATTTTTATATGGAAAACTTTAAATGCGTTTTTCTTGAAAACTATAAGAGCTAGAGCCAAAATAAGCAAAATCTGTGATCACTTGCATTTTCATATAAAAATTGATTTTCTAAGGATTTTTATATGGAAAACTTTAAATGCGTTTTTCTTGAAAACTATAAGAGCTAGAGCCAAAATAAGCAAAATCTTTGATCACTTGTATTTTCATATAAAAATTGATTTTCTAAGGATTTTTATATGAAAAACTTTAAATGCGTTTTTCTTGAAAACTATAAGACCTAGAGCCAAAATAAGCAAAATCTGTGATCACTTGTATTGTCATATAAAAATTGATTTTCTAAGGATTTTTATATGGAAAACTTTAAATGCGTTTTTCTTGAAAACTATAAGAGCTAGAGCCAAAATAAGCAAAATCTGTGATCACTTGCATTTTCATATAAAAATTGATTTTCTAAGGATTTTTATATGGAAAACTTTAAATGCGTTTTTCTTGAAAACTATAAGAGCTAGAGCCAAAATAAGCAAAATCTGTGATCACTTGCATTTTCATATAAAAATTGATTTTCTAAGGATTTTTATATGGAAAACTTTAAATGCGTTTTTCTTGAAAACTATAAGAGCTAGAGCCAAAATAAGCAAAATCTGTGATCACTTGTATTTTCATATAAAAATTGATTTTCTAAGGATTTTTATATGGAAAACTTTAAATGCGTTTTTCTTGAAAACTATAAGAGCTAGAGCCAAAATAAGCAAAATCTGTGATCACTTGCATTTTCATATAAAAATTTTTTTTCTAAGGATTTTTATATGGAAAACTTTAAATGCGTTTTTCTTGAAAACTATAAGAGCTAGAGCCAAAATAAGCAAAATCTGTGATCACTTGCATTTTCATATAAAAATTGATTTTCTAAGGATTTTTATATGGAAAACTTTAAATGCGTTTTTCTTGAAAACTATAAGAGCTAGAGCCAAAATAAGCAAAATCTGTGATCACTTGCATTTTCATATAAAAATTGATTTTCTAAGGATTTTTATATGGAAAACTTTAAATGCGTTTTTCTTGAAAACTATAAGAGCTAGAGCCAAAATAAGCAAAATCTGTGATCACTTGCATTTTCATATAAAAATTGATTTTCTAAGGAGTTTTATATGGAAAACTTTAAATGCGTTTTTCTGAAAACTATAAGAGCTAGAGCCAAAATAAGTAAAATCTGTGATCACTTGTATTTTCATATAAAAATTGATTTTCTAATGATTTTTATATGGAAAACTTTAAATGCGTTTTTCTTGAAAACTATAAGAGCTAGAACCAAAATAAGCAAAATCTGTGATCACTTGCATTTTCATATAAAAATTTTTTTTCTAAGGATTTTTATATGGAAAACTTTAAATGCGTTTTTCTTGAAAACTATAAGAGCTAGAGCCAAAATAAGCAAAATCCGTGATCACTTGCATTTTCATATAAAAATTGATTTTCTAAGGATTTTTATATGGAAAACTTTAAATGCGTTTTTCTTGAAAACTATAAGAGCTAGAGCCAAAATAAGCAAAATCTGTGATCACTTGTATTTTCATATAAAAATTGATTTTCTAAGGATTTTTATATGGACAACTTTAAATGCGTTTTTCTTGAAAACTATAAGAGCTAGAGCCAAAATAAGCAAAATCTGTGATCACTTGTATTTTCATATAAAAATTGATTTTCTAAGGATTTTTATATGGACAACTTTAAATGCGTTTTTCTTGAAAACTATAAGAGCTAGAGCCAAAATAAGCAAAATCTGTGATCACTTGTATTTTCATATAAAAATTGATTTTCTAAGGATTTTTATATGGAAAACTTTAAATGCGTTTTTCTTGAAAACTATAAGATCTAGAGCCAAAATAAGCAAAATCTGTGATCACTTGTATTTTCATATAAAAATTGATTTTCTAAGGATTTTTATATGGAAAACTTTAAATGCGTTTTTCTTGAAAACTATAAGAGCTAGAGCCAAAATAAGCAAAATCTGTGATCACTTGTATTTTCATATAAAAATTGATTTTCTAAGGATTTTTATATGGAAAACTTTAAATGCGTTTTTCTTGAAAACTATAAGAGCTAGAGCCAAAATAAGCAAAATCTGTGATCAGTTGTATTTTCATATAAAAATTGATTTTCTAAGTTTTATATGAAAAACTTTAAATGTGTTTTTCTTGAAAACTATAAGAGCTAGAGCCAAAATAAGCAAAATCTGTGATCACTTGTATTGTCATATAAAAATTGATTTTCTAAGGATTTTTATATGGAAAACTTTAAATGCGTTTTTCTTGAAAACTATAAGAGCTAGAGCCAAAATAAATCTGTGATCACTTGCATTTTCATATAAAAATTGATTTTCTAAGGATTTTTATATGGAAAACTTTAAATGCGTTTTTCTTGAAAACTATAAGAGCTAGAGCCAAAATAAGCAAAATCTGTGATCACTTGTATTTTCATATAAAAATTGATTTTCTAAGGATTTTTATATGGAAAACTTTAAATGCGTTTTTCTTGAAAACTATAAGAGCTAGAGCCAAAATAAGCAAAATCTGTGATCACTTGCATTTTCATATAAAAATTGATTTTCTAAGGATTTTTATATGGAAAACTTTAAATGCGTTTTTCTTGAAAACTTTATAGTTAGAGCTAGAGCCAAAATAAGCAAAATCTGTGATCACTTGTATTTTCATATAAAAATTGATTTTCTAAGGATTTTTATATGGAAAACTTTAAATGCGTTTTTCTTGAAAACTATAAGAGCTAGAGCCAAAATAAGCAAAATCTGTGATCACTTGTATTGTCATATAAAAATTGATTTTCTAAGGATTTTTATATGGAAAACTTTAAATGCGTTTTTCTTGAAAACTATAAGAGCTAGAGCCAAAATAAGCAAAATCTGTGATCACTTGTATTTTCATATAAAAATTGATTTTCTAAGGATTTTTATATGGAAAACTTTAAATGCGTTTTTCTTGAAAACTATAAGAGCTAGAGCCAAAATAAGCAAAATCTGTGATCACATGTATTTTCATATAAGGATTTTTATATGGAAAACTTTAAATGCGTTTTTCTTGAAAACTATAAGAGCTAGAGCCAAAATAAGCAAAATCTGTGATCAGTTGTATTTTCATATAAAAATTGATTTTCTAAGTTTTATATGAAAAACTTTAAATGCGTTTTTCTTGAAAACTATAGGAGCTAGAGCCAAAATAAGCAAAATCTGTGATCACTTGTATTGTCATATAAAAATTGATTTTCTAAGGATTTTTATATGGAAAACTTTAAATGCGTTTTTCTTGAAAACTATAAGAGCTAGAGCCAAAATAAGCAAAATCTGTGATCACTTGCATTTTCATATAAAAATTGATTTTCTAAGGATTTTTATATGGAAAACTTTAAATGCGTTTTTCTTGAAAACTATAAGAGCTAGAGCCAAAATAAGCAAAATCTTTGATCACTTGTATTTTCATATAAAAATTGATTTTCTAAGGATTTTTATATGGAAAACTTTAAATGCGTTTTTCTTGAAAACTATAAGAGCTAGAGCCAAAATAAGCAAATTCTGTGATCACTTGTATTTTCATATAAAAATTGATTTTCTAAGGATATTTATATGGAAAACTTTAAATGCGTTTTTCTTGAAAACTATAAGAGCTAGAGCCAAAATAAGCAAAATCTGTGATCACTTGCATTTTCATATAAAAATTGTTTTTCTAAGGATTTTTATATGGAAAACTTTAAATGCGTTTTTCTTGAAAACTAAAAGAGCTAGAGCCAAAATAAGCAAAATCTGTGATCACATGTATTTTCATATAAGGATTTTTATATGGAAAACTTTAAATGCGTTTTTCTTGAAAACTATAGGAGCTAGAGCCAAAATAAGCAAAATCTGTGATCACTTGTATTGTCATATAAAAATTGATTTTCTAAGGATTTTTATATGGAAAACTTTAAATGCGTTTTTCTTGAAAACTATAAGAGCTAGAGCCAAAATAAGCAAAATCTGTGATCACTTGTATTTTCATATAAAAATTGATTTTCTAAGTTTTATATGAAAAACTTTAAATGCGTTTTTCTTGAAAACTATAAGAGCTAGAGCCAAAATAAGCAAAATCTGTGATCACTTGCATTTTCATATAAAAATTGATTTTCTAAGGATTTTTATATGGAAAACTTTAAATGCGTTTTTCTTGAAAACTATAAGAGCTAGAGCCAAAATAAGCAAAATCTGTGATCAGTTGTATTTTCATATAAAAATTGATTTTCTAAGTTTTATATGAAAAACTTTAAATGCGTTTTTCTTGAAAACTATAGGAGCTAGAGCCAAAATAAGCAAAATCTGTGATCACTTGTATTGTCATATAAAAATTGATTTTCTAAGGATTTTTATATGGAAAACTTTAAATGCGTTTTTCTTGAAAACTATAAGAGCTAGAGCCAAAATAAGCAAAATCTGTGATCAGTTGTATTTTCATATAAAAATTGATTTTCTAAGTTTTATATGAAAAACTTTAAATGCGTTTTTCTTGAAAACTATAAGAGCTAGAGCCAAAATAAGCAAAATCTGTGATCACATGTATTTTCGTATAAGGATTTTTATATGGAAAACTTTAAATGCGTTTTTCTTGAAAACTATAAGAGCTAGAGCGAAAATAAGCAAAATCTGTGATCACTTGTATTTTCATATAAAAATTGATTTTCTAAGGATTTTTATATGAAAAACTTTAAATGCGTTTTTCTTGAAAACTATAAGAGCTAGAGCCAAAATAAGCAAAATCTGTGATCACTTGTATTTTCATATAAAAATTGATTTTCTAAGGATTTTTATATGGAAAACTTTAAATGCGTTTTTCTTGAAAACTATAAGAGCTAGAGCCAAAATAAGCAAAATCTGTGATCACATGTATTTTCGTATAAGGATTTTTATATGAAAAACTTTAAATGCGTTTTTCTTGAAAACTATAAGAGCTAGACCCAAAATAAGCAAAATCTGTGATCACTTGTATTTTCATATAAAAATTGATTTTCTAAGGATTTTTATATGAAAAACTTTAAATGCGTTTTTCTTGAAAACTATAAGAGCTAGAGCCAAAATAAGCAAAATCTGTGATCACTTGTATTTTCATATAAAAATTGATTTTCTAAGGATTTTTATATGGAAAACTTTAAATGTGTTTTTCTTGAAAACTATAAGAGCTAGAGCCAAAATAAGCAAAATCTGTGATCACTTGCATTTTCATATAAAAATTGTTTTTCTAAGGATTTTTATATGGAAAACTTTAAATGCGTTTTTCTTGAAAACTAAAAGAGCTAGAGCCAAAATAAGCAAAATCTGTGATCACATGTATTTTCATATAAGGATTTTTATATGGAAAACTTTAAATGCGTTTTTCTTGAAAACTATAAGAGCTAGAGCCAAAATAAGCAAAATCTGTGATCAGTTGTATTTTCATATAAAAATTGATTTTCTAAGTTTTATATGAAAAACTTTAAATGCGTTTTTCTTGAAAACTATAAGAGCTAGAGCCAAAATAAGCAAAATCTGTGATCACATGTATTTTCATATAAGAATTTTTATATGGAAAACTTTAAATGCGTTTTTCTTGAAAACTATAAGAGCTAGAGCCAAAATAAGCAAAATCTGTGATCAGTTGTATTTTCATATAAAAATTGATTTTCTAAGTTTTATATGAAAAACTTTAAATGCGTTTTTCTTGAAAACTATAAGAGCTAGAGCCAAAATAAGCAAAATCTGTGATCAGTTGTATTTTCATATAAAAATTGATTTTCTAAGTTTTATATGAAAAACTTTAAATGCGTTTTTCTTGAAAACTATAGGAGCTAGAGCCAAAATAAGCAAAATCTGTGATCACTTGTATTGTCATATAAAAATTGATTTTCTAAGTTTTATATGAAAAACTTTAAATGCGTTTTTCTTGAAAACTATAAGAGCTAGAGCCAAAATAAGCAAAATCTGTGATCACTTGCATTTTCATATAAAAATTGATTTTCTAAGGATTTTTATATGGAAAACTTTAAATGCGTTTTTCTTGAAAACTATAAGAGCTAGAGCCAAAATAAGCAAAATCTGTGATCAGTTGTATTTTCATATAAGGATTTTTATATGGAAAACTTTAAATGCGTTTTTCTTGAAAACTATAAGAGCTAGAGCCAAAATAAGCAAAATCTGTGATCAGTTGTATTTTCATATAAAAATTGATTTTCTAAGTTTTATATGAAAAACTTTAAATGCGTTTTTCTTGAAAACTATAAGAGCTAGAGCCAAAATAAGCAAAATCTGTGATCACTTGCATTTTCATATAAAAATTGATTTTCTAAGGATTTTTATATGGAAAACTTTAAATGCGTTTTTCTTGAAAACTATAAGAGCTAGAGCCAAAATAAGCAAAATCTGTGATCAGTTGTATTTTCATATAAAAATTGATTTTCTAAGTTTTATATGAAAAACTTTAAATGCGTTTTTCTTGAAAACTATAAGAGCTAGAGCCAAAATAAGCAAAATCTGTGATCACTTGTATTTTCATATAAAAATTGATTTTCTAAGTTTTATATGAAAAACTTTAAATGCGTTTTTCTTGAAAACTATAAGAGCTAGAGCCAAAATAAGCAAAATCTGTGATCACTTGCATTTTCATATAAAAATTGATTTTCTAAGGATTTTTATATGGAAAACTTTAAATGCGTTTTTCTTGAAAACTATAAGAGCTAGAGCCAAAATAAGCAAAATCTGTGATCAGTTGTATTTTCATATAAAAATTGATTTTCTAAGTTTTATATGAAAAACTTTAAATGCGTTTTTCTTGAAAACTATAGGAGCTAGAGCCAAAATAAGCAAAATCTGTGATCACTTGTATTGTCATATAAAAATTGATTTTCTAAGGATTTTATATTTAAATGCGTTTTTCTTGAAAACTATAAGAGCTAGAGCCAAAATAAGCAAAATCTGTGATCACTTGCATTTTCATATAAAAATTGATTTTCTAAGGATTTTTATATGGAAAACTTTAAATGCGTTTTTATTGAAAACTATAAGAGCTAGAGCCAAAATAAGCAAAATCTGTGATCACTTGTATTTTCATATAAAAATTGATTTTCTAAGGATTTTTATATGGAAAACTTTAAATGCGTTTTTCTTGAAAACTATAAGAGCTAGAGCCAAAATAAGCAAAATCTGTGATCACTTGTATTTTCATATAAAAATTGATTTTCTAAGGATTTTTATATGGAAAACTTTAAATGCGTTTTTCTTGAAAACTATAAGAGCTAGAGCCAAAATAAGCAAAATCTGTGATCAGTTGTATTTTCATATAAAAATTGATTTTCTAAGTTTTATATGAAAAACTTTAAATGCGTTTTTCTTGAAAACTATAGGAGCTAGAGCCAAAATAAGCAAAATCTGTGATCAAATGTATTGTCATATAAAAATTGATTTTCTAAGGATTTTTATATGGAAAACTTTAAATGCGTTTTTCTTGAAAACTATAAGAGCTAGAGCCAAAATAAGCAAAATCTGTGATCACTTGCATTTTCATATAAAAATTGATTTTCTAAGGATTTTTATATGGAAAACTTTAAATGCGTTTTTCTTGAAAACTATAAGAGCTAGAGCCAAAATAAGCAAAATCTGTGATCACTTGTATTTTCATATAAAAATTGATTTTCTAAGGATTTTTATATGGAAAACTTTAAATGCGTTTTTTTTGAAAACTATAAGAGCTAGAGCCAAAATAAGCAAAATCTGTGATCACTTGTATTTTCATATAAAAATTGATTTTCTAAGGATTTTTATATGGAAAACTTTAAATGCGGTTTTCTTGAAAACTATAAGAGCTAGAGCCAAAATAAGCAAAATCTGTGATCACTTGCATTTTCATATAAAAATTGTTTTTCTAAGGAAAACTTTAAATGCGTTTTTCTTGAAAACTAAAAGAGCTAGAGCCAAAATAAGCAAAATCTGTGATCACATGTATTTTCATATTAGGATTTTTATATGGAAAACTTTAAATGCGTTTTTCTTGAAAACTATAAGAGCTAGAGCCAAAATAAGCAAAATCTGTGATCACTTGTATTTTCATATAAAAATTGATTTTCTAAGGATTTTTATATGGAAAACTTTAAATGCGTTTTTCTTGAAAACTATAAGAGCTAGAGCCAAAATAAGCAAAATCTGTGATCACTTGCATTTTCATATAAAAATTGTTTTTCTAAGGATTTTTATATGGAAAACTTTAAATGCGTTTTTCTTGAAAACTATAAGAGCTAGAGCCAAAATAAGCAAAATCTGTGATCACATGTATTTTCATATAAGGATTTTTATATGGAAAACTTTAAATGCGTTTTTCTTGAAAACTATAAGAGCTAGAGCCAAAATAAGCAAAATCTGTGATCAGTTGTATTTTCATATAAAAATTGATTTTCTAAGTTTTATATGAAAAACTTTAAATGCGTTTTTCTTGAAAACTATAAGAGCTAGAGCCAAAATAAGCAAAATCTGTGATCACATGTATTTTCATATAAGGATTTTTATATGGAAAACTTTAAATGCGTTTTTCTTGAAAACTATAAGAGCTAGAGCCAAAATAAGCAAAATCTGTGATCAGTTGTATTTTCATATAAAAATTGATTTTCTAAGTTTTATATGAAAAACTTTAAATGCGTTTTTCTTGAAAACTATAAGAGCTAGAGCCAAAATTTTTATATGGAAAACTTTAAATGCGTTTTTCTTGAAAACTATAAGAGCTAGAGCCAAAATAAGCAAAATCTGTGATCACATGTATTTTCATATAAGGATTTTTATATGGAAAACTTTAAATGCGTTTTTCTTGAAAACTATAAGAGCTAGAGCCAAAATAAGCAAAATCTGTGATCACTTGTATTTTCATATAAAAATTGATTTCCTAAGTTTTATATGAAAAACTTTAAATGCGTTTTTCTTGAAAACTATAAGAGCTAGAGCCAAAATAAGCAAAATCTGTGATCACTTGTATTTTCATATAAAAATTGATTTTCTAAGGATTTTTATATGGAAAACTTTAAATGCGTTTTTCTTGAAAACTATAAGAGCTAGAGCCAAAATAAGCAAAATCTGTGATCACTTGTATTTTCATATAAAAATTGATTTTCTAAGGATTTTTATATGGAAAACTTTAAATGCGTTTTTCTTGAAAACTATAAGAGCTAGAGCCAAAACACAAATAATGCTACACATTTTACAAGTACAAACAACACACTTCTTGATCTTTTCTTTGTCAGTGATATTGCGAAGGTGCTACTTTATGACCAATTGTCTGCCTCGTGCTTCTCGCGCCATGACCTAATTTTCATAACGTATTATTTTCCGCTTAATTCACCTGAACGATTTATTAGATATCGGGACTTTAAAAACATTGATTATAGTAGGTTAGAAGTAGAATTCTCTAGTATTGATTGGAGCGTGCCATATAATTTAATTTCTGTGGACGATCAGCTCTCATTTCTACAGAACAATCTAGATTATTTATATAATCTTGCGGTTCCCTTAAGAACAAAAATTGTAAATCGAAACAATAAGCCCTGGTTTTCTCACGAAATAGAACAAGCGATTAGTCGCAGAGATTCCCTATATGCTCGGTGGAAACGTTTTAAAACCGCAGAATTGTATGAAGAATACCGAGTATCACGTAGGATAAGCAACAGACTAATTAAAAATGCCAAATCTGACTTTTATGCCTCAAAGTTCTCGACTGCCATAGACTCGAAGAAAAAGTGGCAAACGATACGCGAAATTGGTATTGGCAAGCCTGGTGTTCAAGAACAATGTACAGCCGATGCAAATACTTTAAATGCACAATTTTTAAATACTCCAAATGTCAAACCAATTTCTGACTACTACCATTTCTCTAGTGACATTTTAGACAATGGTTTCAATTTTGCAAACGTAAGCCAATATGATGTCTTATCCAGCCTGTTGTCAATAAAATCCAATGCAATTGGTGTGGATGGAATTGATCCTAGGTTTATTAAAATTCTCATTCCAAGACTGCTTCCATTTATAACATTTGTTTTCAATAAGATTTTCACAACTAGCTGCTATCCCAAAATATGGAAACTTGCTAAGATTATTCCTATACCGAAAACTCATGCTGATTATAGGCCGATAGCAATCTTACCATTTTTATCTAAGGCTTTTGAAAGATTGATTCATAACCAAGTCTCACAGTATCTTGAAACCAACAATATGCTCACTGATCGGCAATCTGGTTTTCGTAAAAATCACAGCTGTATCACGGCACTGATAGATGTTTCTGAGGATATAAGACAACAAGTAGACTGCAATAATGTTACATTTTTAGTTCTCTTGGATCATTCCAGAGCGTTCGATATGGTTGACCATAATATATTGTGTCTTAAACTTAACCATATGTTTAGATTTGCATCAACTGCCACAAGTCTTATATATTCATATCTAACAGATAGATATCAATGTGTTGAAACAACTACATCAGTTTCGGGCTCTTTGCCATTGAGTCGTGGTGTTCCGCAAGGTTCAATTTTAGGACCATTACTTTTTTCGTTATACGTGAATGATCTTCAGAATAAGCTTGAGCATTGTAGGGTAAGATTGTATGCAGACGATGTTCAGCTCTATATTAGTTGCAGCAACACTGTGATTGATGAATGTGTGAGGACCTTAAATCAGGAGTTAGATCGTGTTTACGGGTGGGCCACCGCTAATGGGCTAGCAATTAATCCTATCAAATCCAAGTGTTTGATTATTAAAAAGAGGTCGTTAAAACTTGAGGGAAATCCTAATCTAACTTTAAATAACCAGTCCATTAAAATTGTAAACTCTGCCAAAAATCTTGGTATATACTTTAACAACACCCTCACTTGGTCTAACCACGTTAATTTTGCATGTGGTCGAACGCTTTCAATGTTAAGGAATCTGTGGCAAACCCAGTATTGTACTCCAATTAAAATAAGAATACTCATTGCCAAAACATACTTGATACCCATCTTATTGTATGGCTGTGAATTATTTGCCAGCTGTGACAGCGGAAGTAAAAGGAAACTTAATGTGGCGTTTAATAACATTGTTCGGTACGTCTATGGTTTAAGGAGATATGACCATATTTCTTCCTACGTTATCTTGCTTTACGGAATCACTTTTGATGATTACTTAAGAGTGCGTATTTTACTGTTTCTGCACAAAATTATATACACACATCAGCCTGAGCATCTCTACACACGTTTAAACTTTTCAACACTTGACAGAGGTAAAAGACTTCTAGCATTTGGTCATCGAACACTGATTTCTAAATACCATTTCTTTATTCACGCAATCAGTCTATGGAACGGAATCCCCTATATATCACAAAAAATAAGTAACGCACGTCAATTCAGGAACTATATTTTTTGTCATATTTCTCATTTTCCTTTTTTTAGCTTGTTTTAATTAATTTCGCTAACTTTATGTAATAAAGCGTAATTAAATTTTAAATTTTATTTTATTTTTAAAACTACTTAATATGATTTTATACAATTTTGTTATTTTTTAATTTCTGATTTTTTCTTATTTCCGATTTATTGTATTTACATATGCTCAGTTCCATACTGCGATATAAGACTTAAGTCTTGTGTACGGAACATCGAAAAAAGAAATAAATAAATAAATAAAAAATAAAAAAAAAATAAGCAAAATCTGTGATCACTTGTATATTCATATAAAAATTGATTTTCTAAGGATTTTTATATGGAAAACTTTAAATGCGTTTTTCTTGAAAACTATAAGAGCTAGAGCCAAAATAAGCAAAATCTGTGATCACTTGTATTGTCATATAAAAATTGATTTTCTAAGGATTTTTATATGGAAAACTTTAAATGCGTTTTTCTTGAAAACTATAAGAGCTAGAGCCAAAATAAGCAAAATCTGTGATCACTTGTATTTTCATATAAAAATTGATTTTCTAAGGATTTTTATATGGAAAACTTTAAATGCGTTTTTCTTGAAAACTATAAGAGCTAGAGCCAAAATAAGCAAAATCTGTGATCACATGTATTTTCATATAAGGATTTTTATATGGAAAACTTTAAATGCGTTTTTCTTGAAAACTATAAGAGCTAGAGCCAAAATAAGCAAAATCTGTGATCACTTGTATTTTCATATAAAAATTGATTTTCTAAGGATTTTTATATGGAAAACTTTAAATGCGTTTTTCTTGAAAACTATAAGAGCTAGAGCCAAAATAAGCAAAATCTGTGATCACTTGTATTTTCATATAAAAATTGATTTTCTAAGGATTTTTATATGGAAAACTTTAAATGCGTTTTTCTTGAAAACTATAAGAGCTAGAGCCAAAATAAGCAAAATCTGTGATCACATGTATTTTCATATAAGGATTTTTATATGGAAAACTTTAAATGCGTTTTTCTTGAAAACTATAAGAGCTAGAGCCAAAATAAGCAAAATCTGTGATCACTTGTATTTTCATATAAAAATTGATTTTCTAAGGATTTTTATATGGAAAACTTTAAATGCGTTTTTCTTGAAAACTATAAGAGCTAGAGCCAAAATAAGCAAAATCTGTGATCACTTGTATTTTCATATAAAAATTGATTTTCTAAGGATTTTTATATGGAAAACTTTAAATGCGTTTTTCTTGAAAACTATAAGAGCTAGAGCCAAAATAAGCAAAATCTGTGATCACTATTTTCATATAAAAATTGATTTTCTAAGGATTTTTATATGGAAAACTTTAAATGCGTTTTTCTTGAAAACTATAAGAGCTAGAGCCAAAATAAGCAAAATCTGTGATCACTATTTTCATATAAAAATTGATTTTCTAAGGATTTGTATATGGAAAACTTTAAATGCGTTTTTCTTGAAAACTATAAGAGCTAGATCCAAAATAAGCAAAATCTGTGATCACTTGTATTTTCATATAAAAATTGATTTTCTAAGGATTTTTATATGGAAAACTTTAAATGCGTTTTTCTTGAAAACTATAAGAGCTAGAGCCAAAATAAGCAAAATCTGTGATCACTTGTATTTTCATATAAAAATTGATTTTCTAAGGATTTTTATATGGAAAACTTTAAATGCGTTTTTCTTGAAAACTATAAGAGCTACAGCCAAAATAAGCAAAATCTGTGATCACTTGTATTGTCATATAAAAATTGATTTTCTAAGGATTTTTATATGGAAAACTTTAAATGCGTTTTTCTTGAAAACTATAAGAGCTAGAGCCAAAATAAGCAAAATCTGTGATCACTTGTATTTTCATATAAAAGTTGATTTTCTAAGGATTTTTATATGGAAAACTTTAAATGCGTTTTTCTTGAAAACTATAAGAGCTAGAGCCAAAATAAGCAAAATCTGTGATCACTTGTATTTTCATATAAAAATTGATTTTCTAAGGATTTTTAAATGGAAAAGTTTAAATGCGTTTTTCTTGAAAACTATAAGAGCCAGAGCCAAAATAAGCAAAATCTGTGATCACTTGTATTTTCATATAAAAATTGATTTTCTAAGGATTTTTATATGGAAAACTTTAAATGCGTTTTTCTTGAAAACTATAAGAGCTAGAGCCAAAATAAGCAAAATCTGTGATCACTTGTATTTTCATATAAAAATTGATTTTCTAAGGATTTTTATATGGAAAACTTTAAATGCGTTTTTTTTGAAGACTATAAGAGCTAGAGCCAAAATAAGCAAAATCTGTGATCACTTGTATTTTCATATAAAAATTGATTTTCTAAGGATTTTTATATGGAAAACTTTAAATGCGTTTTTCTTGAAAACTATAAGAGCTAGAGCCAAAATAAGCAAAATCTGTGATCACTTGTATTTTCATATAAAAATTGATTTTCTAAGGATTTTTATATGGAAAACTTTAAATGCGTTTTTCTTGAAAACTATAAGAGCTAGAGCCAAAATAAGCAAAATCTGTGATCACATGTATTTTCATATAAAAATTGATTTTCTAAGGATTTTTACATGGAAAACTTTAAATGCGTTTTTCTTGAAAACTATAAGAGCTAGAGCCCAAATAAGCAAAATCTGTGATCACTTGTATTTTCATATAAAAATTGATTTTCTAATTTTTATATGGAAAACTTTAAATGCGTTTTTCTTGAAAACTATAAGAGCTAGAGCCAAAATAAGCAAAATCTGTGATCACTTGTATTTTCATATAAAAGTTGATTTTCTAAGGATTTTTATATGGAAAACTTTAAATGCGTTTTTCTTGAAAACTATAAGAGCTAGAGCCAAAATAAGCAAAATCTGTGATCACTTGTATTTTCATATAAAAATTGATTTTCTAAGGATTTTTATATGGAAAACTTTAAATGCGTTTTTCTTGAAAACTATAAGAGCTACAGCCAAAATAAGCAAAATCTGTGATCACTTGTATTTTCATATAAAAATTGATTTTCTAAGGATTTTTATATGGAAAACTTTAAATGCGTTTTTCTTGAAAACTATAAGAGCCAGAGCCAAAATAAGCAAAATCTGTGATCACTATTTTCATATAAAAATTGATTTTCTAAGGATTTTTATATGGAAAACTTTAAATGCGTTTTTCTTGAAAACTATAAGAGCTAGAGCCAAAATAAGCAAAATCTGTGATCACTATTTTCATATAAAAATTGATTTTCTAAGGATTTTTATATGGAAAACTTTAAATGCGTTTTTCTTGAAAACTATAAGAGCTAGATCCAAAATAAGCAAAATCTGTGATCACTTGTATTTTCATATAAAAATTGATTTTCTAAGGATTTTTATATGGAAAACTTTAAATGCGTTTTTCTTGAAAACTATAAGAGCTAGAGCCAAAATAAGCAAAATCTGTGATCACTTGTATTTTCATATAAAAATTGATTTTCTAAGGATTTTTATATGGAAAACTTTAAATGCGTTTTTCTTGAAAACTATAAGAGCTACAGCCAAAATAAGCAAAATCTGTGATCACTTGTATTGTCATATAAAAATTGATTTTCTAAGGATTTTTATATGGAAAACTTTAAATGCGTTTTTCTTGAAAACTATAAGAGCTAGAGCCAAAATAAGCAAAATCTGTGATCACTTGTATTTTCATATAAAAGTTGATTTTCTAAGGATTTTTATATGGAAAACTTTAAATGCGTTTTTCTTGAAAAATATAAGAGCTAGAGCCAAAATAAGCAAAATCTGTGATCACTTGTATTTTCATATAAAAATTGATTTTCTAAGGATTTTTAAATGGAAAAGTTTAAATGCGTTTTTCTTGAAAACTATAAGAGCTAGAGCCAAAATAAGCAAAATCTGTGATCACTTGTATTGTCATATAAAAATTGATTTTCTAAGGATTTTTATATGGAAAACTTTAAATGCGTTTTTCTTGAAAACTATAAGAGCCAGAGCCAAAATAAGCAAAATCTGTGATCACTATTTTCATATAAAAATTGATTTTCTAAGGATTTTTATATGGAAAACTTTAAATGCGTTTTTCTTGAAAACTATAAGAGCTAGAGCCAAAATAAGCAAAATCTGTGATCACTTGTATTTTCATATAAAAATTGATTTTCTAAGGATTTTTATATGGAAAACTTTAAATGCGTTTTTCTTGAAAACTATAAGAGCTACAGCCAAAATAAGCAAAATCTGTGATCACTTGTATTTTCATATAAAAATTGATTTTCTAAGGATTTTTATATGGAAAACTTTAAATGCGTTTTTCTTGAAAACTATAAGAGCCAGAGCCAAAATAAGCAAAATCTGTGATCACTATTTGCATATAAAAATTGATTTTCTAAGGATTTTTATATGGAAAACTTTAAATGCGTTTTTCTTGAAAACTATAAGAGCTAGAGCCAAAATAAGCAAAATCTGTGATCACTTGTATTGTCATATAAAAATTGATTTTCTAAGGATTTTTATATGGAAAACTTTAAATGCGTTTTTCTTGAAAACTATAAGAGCCAGAGCCAAAATAAGCAAAATCTGTGATCACTATTTTCATATAAAAATTGATTTTCTAAGGATTTTTATATGGAAAACTTTAAATGCGTTTTTCTTGAAAACTATAAGAGCTAGAGCCAAAATAAGCAAAATCTGTGATCACTTGTATTTTCATATAAAAATTGATTTTCTAAGGATTTTTATATGGAAAACTTTAAATGCGTTTTTCTTGAAAACTATAAGAGCTAGAGCCAAAATAAGCAAAATCTGTGATCACTTGTATTTTCATATAAAAATTGATTTTCTAAGGATTTTTAAATGGAAAAGTTTAAATGCGTTTTTCTTGAAAACTATAAGAGCTAGAGCCAAAATAAGCAAAATCTGTGATCACTTGTATTGTCATATAAAAATTGATTTTCTAAGGATTTTTATATGGAAAACTTTAAATGCGTTTTTCTTGAAAACTATAAGAGCTAGAGCCAAAATAAGCAAAATCGGTGATCAGTTGTATTGTCATATAAAAATTGATTTTCTAAGGATTTTTATATGGAAAACTTTAAATGCGTTTTTCTTGAAAACTATAAGAGCTAGAGCCAAAATAAGCAAAATCTGTGATCACTTGCATTTTCATATAAAAATTGATTTTCTAAGGATTTTTATATGGAAAACTTTAAATGCGTTTTTCTTGAAAACTATAAGAGCTAGAGCCAAAATAAGCAAAATCTGTGATCACTTGTATTTTCATATAAAAATTGATTTCCTAAGGATTTTTATATGGAAAACTTTAAATGCGTTTTTCTTGAAAACTATAAGACCTAGAGCCAAAATAAGCAAAATCTGTGATCACTTGTATTGTCATATAAAAATTGATTTTCTAAGGATTTTTATATGGAAAACTTTAAATGCGTTTTTCTTGAAAACTATAAGAGCTAGAGCCAAAATAAGCAAAATCTGTGATCAATTGCATTTTCATATAAAAATTGATTTTCTAAGGATTTTTATATGGAAAACTTTAAATGCGTTTTTCTTGAAAACTATAAGAGCTAGAGCCAAAATAAGCAAAATCTGTGATCACTTGCATTTTCATATAAAAATTGATTTTCTAAGGATTTTTATATGGAAAACTTTAAATGCGTTTTTCTTGAAAACTATAAGAGCTAGAGCCAAAATAAGCAAAATCTGTGATCACTTGTATTTTCATATAAAAATTGATTTTCTAAGGATTTTTATATGGAAAACTTTAAATGCGTTTTTCTTGAAAACTATAAGAGCTAGAGCCAAAATAAGCAAAATCTGTGATCACTTGCATTTTCATATAAAAATTTTTTTTCTAAGGATTTTTATATGGAAAACTTTAAATGCGTTTTTCTTGAAAACTATAAGAGCTAGAGCCAAAATAAGCAAAATCTGTGATCACTTGCATTTTCATATAAAAATTGATTTTCTAAGGATTTTATATGGAAAACTTTAAATGCGTTTTTCTTGAAAACTATAAGAGCTAGAGCCAAAATAAGCAAAATCTGTGATCACTTGTATTTTCATATAAAAATTGATTTTCTAAGGATTTTTATATGGAAAACTTTAAATGCGTTTTTCTTGAAAACTATAAGAGCTAGAGCCAAAATAAGCAAAATCTGTGATCACTTGTATTTTCATATAAAAATTGATTTTCTAAGGATTTTTATATGGAAAACTTTAAATGCGTTTTTCTTGAAAACTATAAGACCTAGAGCCAAAATAAGCAAAATCTGTGATCACTTGTATTGTCATATAAAAAATTGATTTTCTAAGGATTTTTATATGGAAAACTTTAAATGCGTTTTTCTTGAAAACTATAAGAGCTAGAGTCAAAATAAGCAAAATCTGTGATCACTTGCATTTTCATATAAAAATTGATTTTCTAAGGATTTTTATATGGAAAACTTTAAATGCGTTTTTCTTGAAAACTATAAGAGCTAGAGCCAAAATAAGCAAAATCTGTGATCACTTGCATTTTCATATAAAAATTGATTTTCTAAGGATTTTTATATGGAAAACTTTAAATGCGTTTTTCTTGAAAACTATAAGAGCTAGAGCCAAAATAAGCAAAATCTGTGATCACTTGTATTTTCATATAAAAATTGATTTTCTAAGGATTTTTATATGGAAAACTTTAAATGCGTTTTTCTTGAAAACTATAAGAGCTAGAGCCAAAATAAGCAAAATCTGTGATCACTTGCATTTTCATATAAAAATTTTTTTTCTAAGGATTTTTATATGGAAAACTTTAAATGCGTTTTTCTTGAAATCTATAAGAGCTAGAGCCAAAATAAGCAAAATCTGTGATCACTTGCATTTTCATATAAAAATTGATTTTCTAAGGATTTTTATATGGAAAACTTTAAATGCGTTTTTCTTGAAAACTATAAGAGCTAGAGCCAAAATAAGCAAAATCTGTGATCACTTGTATTTTCATATAAAAATTGATTTTCTAAGGATTTTTATATGGAAAACTTTAAATGCGTTTTTCTTGAAAACTATAAGAGCTAGAGCCAAAATAAGCAAAATCTGTGATCACTTGTATTTTCATATAAAAATTGATTTTCTAAGGATTTTTATATGGAAAACTTTAAATGCGTTTTTCTTGAAAACTACAAGAGCTAGAGCCAAAATAAGCAAAATCTGTGATCACTATTTTCATATAAAAATTGATTTTCTAAGGATTTTTATATGGAAAACTTTAAATGCGTTTTTCTTGAAAACTATAAGAGCTAGAGCCAAAATAAGCAAAATCTGTGATCACTTGTATTGTCATATAAAAATTGATTTTCTAAGGATTTTTATATGGAAAACTTTAAATGCGTTTTTCTTGAAAACTATAAGAGCTAGAGCCAAAATAAGCAAAATCTGTGATCACTTGTATTGTCATATAAAAATTGATTTTCTAAGGATTTTTATATGGAAAACTTTAAATGCGTTTTTCTTGAAAACTATAAGAGCTAGAGCCAAAATAAGCAAAATCTGTGATCACTATTTTCATATAAAAATTGATTTTCTAAGGATTTTTATATGGAAAACTTTAAAGGCGTTTTTCTTGAAAACTATAAGAGCTAGAGCCAAAATAACCAAAATCTGTGGTCACTTGTATTTTCATATAAAAATTGATTTTCTAAGGATTTTTTTATGGAAAACTTTAAATTCGTTTTTCTTGAAAACTATAAGAGCTAGAGCCAAAATATGCAAAATCTGTGATCACTTGTATTTTCATATAAAAATTGATTTTCTAAGGATTTTTATATGGAAAACTTTAAATGCGTTTTTCTTGAAAACTATAAGAGCTAGAGCCAAAATATGCAAAATCTGTGATCACTTGTATTTTCATATAAAAATTGATATTCTAAGGATTTTTATATGGAAATCTTTAAATGCGTTTTTCTTGAAAACTATAAGAGCTAGAGCCAAAATAAGCAAAATCTGTGATCACTTGTATTTTCATATAAAAATTGATTTTCTAAGGATTTTTATATGGAAAACTTTAAATTCGTTTTTCTTGAAAACTATAAGAGCTAGAGCCAAAATAAGCAAAATCTGTGATCACTTGTATTGTCATATAAAAATTGATTTTCTAAGGATTTTTATATGGAAAACTTTAAATGCGTTTTTCTTGAAAACTACAAGAGCTAGAGCCAAAATAAGCAAAATCTGTGATCACTATTTTCATATAAAAATTGATTTTCTAAGGATTTTTATATGGAAAACTTTAAATGCGTTTTTCTTGAAAACTATAAGAGCTAGAGCCAAAATAAGCAAAATCTGTGATCACTATTTTCATATAAAAATTGATTTTCTAAGGATTTTTATATGGAAAACTTTAAAGGCGTTTTTCTTGAAAACTATAAGAGCTAGAGCCAAAATAACCAAAATCTGTGGTCACTTGTATTTTCATATAAAAATTGATTTTCTAAGGATTTTTTTATGGAAAACTTTAAATTCGTTTTTCTTGAAAACTATAAGAGCTAGAGCCAAAATAAGCAAAATCTGTGATCACTATTTTCATATAAAAATTGATTTTCTAAGGATTTTTATATGGAAAACTTTAAAGGCGTTTTTCTTGAAAACTATAAGAGCTAGAGCCAAAATATGCAAAATCTGTGATCACTTGTATTTTCATATAAAAATTGATTTTCTAAGGATTTTTATATGGAAAACTTTAAATGCGTTTTTCTTGAAAACTATAAGAGCTAGAGCCAAAATAAGCAAAATCTGTGATCACTTGTATTTTCATATAAAAATTGATTTTCTAAGGATTTTTATATGGAAAACTTTAAATTCGTTTTTCTTGAAAACTATAAGAGCTAGAGCCAAAATAAGCAAAATCTGTGATCACTTGTATTGTCATATAAAAATTGATTTTCTAAGGATTTTTATATGGAAAACTTTAAATGCGTTTTTCTTGAAAACTACAAGAGCTAGAGCCAAAATAAGCAAAATCTGTGATCACTTGTATTGTCATATAAAAATTGATTTTCTAAGGATTTTTATATGGAAAACTTTAAATGCGTTTTTCTTGAAAACTATAAGAGCTAGAGCCAAAATAAGCAAAATCTGTGATCACTATTTTCATATAAAAATTGATTTTCTAAGGATTTTTATATGGAAAACTTTAAAGGCGTTTTTCTTGAAAACTATAAGAGCTAGAGCCAAAATAACCAAAATCTGTGGTCACTTGTATTTTCATATAAAAATTGATTTTCTAAGGATTTTTTTATGGAAAACTTTAAATTCGTTTTTCTTGAAAACTATAAGAGCTAGAGCCAAAATATGCAAAATCTGTGATCACTAGTATTTTCATATAAGAATTGATTTTCTAAGGATTTTTATATGGAAAACTTTAAATGCGTTTTTCTTGAAAACTATAAGAGCTAGAGCCAAGATAAGCAAAATCTGTGATCACTTGTATTTTCATATAAAAATTGATTTTCTAAGGATTTTTATATGGAAAACTTTAAATGCGTTTTTCTTGAAAACTATAAGACCTAGAGCCAAAATAAGCAAAATCTGTGATCACTTGTATTGTCATATAAAAAATTGATTTTCTAAGGATTTTTATATGGAAAACTTTAAATGCGTTTTTCTTGAAAACTATAAGAGCTAGAGTCAAAATAAGCAAAATCTGTGATCACTTGCATTTTCATATAAAAATTGATTTTCTAAGGATTTTTATATGGAAAACTTTAAATGCGTTTTTCTTGAAAACTATAAGAGCTAGAGCCAAAATAAGCAAAATCTGTGATCACTTGCATTTTCATATAAAAATTGATTTTCTAAGGATTTTTATATGGAAAACTTTAAATGCGTTTTTCTTGAAAACTATAAGAGCTAGAGCCAAAATAAGCAAAATCTGTGATCACTTGTATTTTCATATAAAAATTGATTTTCTAAGGATTTTTATATGGAAAACTTTAAATGCGTTTTTCTTGAAAACTATAAGAGCTAGAGCCAAAATAAGCAAAATCTGTGATCACTTGCATTTTCATATAAAAATTTTTTTTCTAAGGATTTTTATATGGAAAACTTTAAATGCGTTTTTCTTGAAATCTATAAGAGCTAGAGCCAAAATAAGCAAAATCTGTGATCACTTGCATTTTCATATAAAAATTGATTTTCTAAGGATTTTTATATGGAAAACTTTAAATGCGTTTTTCTTGAAAACTATAAGAGCTAGAGCCAAAATAAGCAAAATCTGTGATCACTTGTATTTTCATATAAAAATTGATTTTCTAAGGATTTTTATATGGAAAACTTTAAATGCGTTTTTCTTGAAAACTATAAGAGCTAGAGCCAAAATAAGCAAAATCTGTGATCACTTGTATTTTCATATAAAAATTGATTTTCTAAGGATTTTTATATGGAAAACTTTAAATGCGTTTTTCTTGAAAACTACAAGAGCTAGAGCCAAAATAAGCAAAATCTGTGATCACTATTTTCATATAAAAATTGATTTTCTAAGGATTTTTATATGGAAAACTTTAAATGCGTTTTTCTTGAAAACTATAAGAGCTAGAGCCAAAATAAGCAAAATCTGTGATCACTTGTATTGTCATATAAAAATTGATTTTCTAAGGATTTTTATATGGAAAACTTTAAATGCGTTTTTCTTGAAAACTATAAGAGCTAGAGCCAAACTAAGCAAAATCTGTGATCACTTGTATTTTCATATAAAAATTGATTTTCTAAGGATTTTTATATGGAAAACTTTAAATGCGTTTTTCTTGAAAACTATAAGAGCTAGAGCCAAACTAAGCAAAATCTGTGATCACTTGTATTTTCATATAAAAATTGATTTTCTAAGGATTTTTATATGGAAAACTTTTAATGCGTTTTTCTTGAAAACTATAAGAGCTAGAGCCAAAATAAGTTAAATCTGTGGTCACTTGTATTTTCATATAAAAATTGATTTTCTAAGGATTTTTATATGGAAAACTTTAAATGCGTTTTTCTTGAAAACTATAAGAGCTAGAGCCAAAATAAGCAAAATCTGTGATCACATGTATTTTCATATAAGGATTTTTATATGGAAAACTTTAAATGCGTTTTTCTTGAAAACTATAAGAGCTAGAGCCAAAATAAGCAAAATCTGTGATCACTTGTATTGTCATATAAAAATTGATTTTCTAAGGATTTTTATATGGAAAACTTTAAATGCGTTTCTCTTGAAAACTATAAGAGCTAGAGCCAAAATAAGCAAAATCTGTGATCACTTGTATTTTCATATAAAAATTGATTTTCTAAGGATTTTTATATGGAAAACTTTAAATGCGTTTTTCTTGAAAACTATAAGAGCTAGAGCCAAAATAACCAAAATCTGTGGTCACTTGTATTTTCATATAAAAATTGATTTTCTAAGGATTTTTATATGGAAAACTTTAAATTCGTTTTTCTTGAAAACTATAAGAGCTAGAGCCAAAATATGCAAAATCTGTGATCACTTGTATTTTCATATAAAAATTGATTTTCTAAGGATTTTTATATGGAAAACTTTAAATGCGTTTTTCTTGAAAACTATAAGAGCTAGAGCCAAAATAAGCAAAATCTGTGATCACTTGTATTTTCATATAAAAATTGATTTTCTAAGGATTTTTATATGGAAAACTTTAAATTCGTTTTTCTTGAAAACTATAAGAGCTAGAGCCAAAATAAGCAAAATCTGTGATCACTTGTATTGTCATATAAAAATTGATTTTCTAAGGATTTTTATATGGAAAACTTTAAATGCGTTTCTCTTGAAAACTATAAGAGCTAGAGCCAAAATAAGCAAAATCTGTGATCACTTGTATTGTCATATAAAAATTGATTTTCTAAGGATTTTTATATGGAAAACTTTAAATGCGTTTTTCTTGAAAACTATAAGAGCTAGAGCCAAACTAAGCAAAATCTGTGATCACTTGTATTTTCATATAAAAATTGATTTTCTAAGGATTTTTATATGGAAAACTTTAAATGGGTTTTTCTTGAAAACTATAAGAGCTAGAGCCAAACTAAGCAAAATCTGTGATCACTTGTATTGTCATATAAAAATTGATTTTCTAAGGATTTTTATATGGAAAACTTTAAATGGGTTTTTCTTGAAAACTATAAGAGTTAGAGCCAAACTAAGCAAAATCTGTGATCACTTGTATTTTCATATAAAAATTGATTTTCTAAGGATTTTTATATGGAAAACTTTTAATGCGTTTTTCTTGAAAACTATAAGAGCTAGAGCCAAAATAAGCAAAATCTGTGATCACTTGTATTGTCATATAAAAATTGATTTTCTAAGGATTTTTATATGGAAAACTTTAAATGCGTTTTTCTTGAAAACTATAAGAGCTAGAGCCAAAATAAGCAAAATCTGTGATCACTTGTATTGTCATATAAAAATTGATTTTCTAAGGATTTTTATATGGAAAACTTTAAATGCGTTTTTCTTGAAAACTATAAGAGCTAGAGCCAAAATAAGTTAAATCTGTGATCACTTGTATTTTCATATAAAAATTGATTTTCTAAGGATTTTTATATGGAAAACTTTAAATGCGTTTTTCTTGAAAACTATAAGAGCTAGAGCCAAAATAAGCAAAATCTGTGATCACATGTATTTTCATATAAGGATTTTTATATGGAAAACTTTAAATGCGTTTTTCTTGAAAACTATAAGAGCTAGAGCCAAAATAAGCAAAATCTGTGATCACTTGTATTTTCATATAAAAATTGATTTTCTAAGGATTTTTATATGGAAAACTTTAAATGCGTTTTTCTTGAAAACTATAAGAGCTAGCGCCAAAATAAGCAAAATCTGTGATCACTTGTATTTTCATATAAAAATTGACTTTCTAAGGATTTTTATATGGAAAACTTTAAATGCGTTTTTATTGAAAACTATAAGAGCTAGAGCCAAAATAAGCAAAATCTGTGATCACTTGTATTGTCATATAAAAATTGATTTTCTAAGGATTTTTATATGGAAAACTTTAAATGCGTTTTTCTTGAAAACTATAAGAGCTAGAGCCAAAATAAGCAAAATCTGTGATCACTTGTATTTTCATATAAAAATTGATTTTCTAAGGATTTTTATATGGAAAACTTTAAATGCGTTTTTCTTGAAAAATATAAGACCTAGAGCCAAGATAAGCAAAATCTGTGATCACTTGTATTTTCATATAAAAATGGATTTTCTAAGGATTTTTATATGGAAAACTTTAAATGCGTTTTTCATGAAAACTATAAGAGCTAGAGCCAAAATAAGCAAAATCTGTGATCACTTGTATTGTCATATAAAAATTGATTTTCTAAGGATTTTTATATGGAAAACTTTAAATGCGTTTTTCTTGAAAACTATAAGAGCTAGAGCCAAAATAAGTTAAATCTGTGATCGCTTGTATTTTCATATAAAAATTGATTTTCTAAGGATTTTTATATGGAAAACTTTAAATGCGTTTTTCTTGAAAACTATAAGAGCTAGAGCCAAAATAAGCAAAATCTGTGATCACTTGTATTTTCATATAAAAATTGATTTTCTAAGGATTTTTATATGGAAAACTTTAAATGCGTTTTTCTTGAAAAATATAAGACCTAGAGCCAAGATAAGCAAAATCTGTGATCACTTGTATTTTCATATAAAAATGGATTTTCTAAGGATTTTTATATGGAAAACTTTAAATGCGTTTTTCATGAAAACTATAAGAGCTAGAGCCAAAATAAGCAAAATCTGTGATCACTTGTATTGTCATATAAAAATTGATTTTCTAAGGATTTTTATATGGAAAACTTTAAATGCGTTTTTCTTGAAAACTATAAGAGCTAGAGCCAAAATAAGTTAAATCTGTGATCGCTTGTATTTTCATATAAAAATTGATTTTCTAAGGATTTTTATATGGAAAACTTTAAATGCGTTTTTCTTGAAAACTATAAGAGCTAGAGCCAAAATAAGCAAAATCTGTGATCACTTGTATTGTCATATAAAAATTGATTTTCTAAGGATTTTTATATGGAAAACTTTAAATGCGTTTTTCTTGAAAACTATAAGAGCTAGAGCCAAAATAAGTTAAATCTGTGATCGCTTGTATTTTCATATAAAAATTGATTTTCTAAGGATTTTTATATGGAAAACTTTAAATGCGTTTTTCTTGAAAACTATAAGAGCTAGAGCCAAAATATGCAAAATCTGTGATCACTTGTATTTTCATATAAAAATTGATTTTCTAAGGATTTTTATATGGAAAACTTTAAATGCGTTTTTCTTGAAAACTATAAGAGCTAGAGCCAAAATATGCAAAATCTGTGATCACTTGTATTTTCATATAAAAATTGATTTTCTAAGGATTTTTATATGGAAAACTTTAAATGCGTTTTTCTTGAAAACTATAAGAGCTAGAGCCAAAATAACCAAAATCTGTGGTCACTTGTATTTTCATATAAAAATTGATTTTCTAAGGATTTTTTTATGGAAAACTTTAAATTCGTTTTTCTTGAAAACTATAAGAGCTAGAGCCAAAATATGCAAAATCTGTGATCACTTGTATTTTCATATAAAAATTGATTTTCTAAGGATTTTTATATGGAAAACTTTAAATGCGTTTTTCTTGAAAACTATAAGAGCTAGAGCCAAAATATGCAAAATCTGTGATCACTTGTATTTTCATATAAAAATTGATTTTCTAAGGATTTTTATATGGAAAACTTTAAATGCGTTTTTCTTGAAAACTATAAGAGCTAGAGCCAAAATAAGCAAAATCTGTGATCACTTGTATTTTCATATAAAAATTGATTTTCTAAGGATTTTTATATGGAAAACTTTAAATGCGTTTTTCTTGAAAACTATAAGAGCTAGAGCCAAAATAAGCAAAATCTGTGATCACATGTATTTTCATATAAGGATTTTTATATGGAAAACTTTAAATGCGTTTTTCTTGAAAACTATAAGAGCTAGAGCCAAAATAAGCAAAATCTGTGATCACATGTATTTTCATATAAGGATTTTTATATGGAAAACTTTAAATGCGTTTTTCTTGAAAACTATAAGAGCTAGAGCCAAAATAAGCAAAATCTGTGATCACTTGTATTTTCATATAAAAATTGATTTTCTAAGGATTTTTATATGGAAAACTTTAAATGCGTTTTTCTTGAAAACTATAAGAGCTAGCGCCAAAATAAGCAAAATCTGTGATCACTTGTATTTTCATATAAAAATTGATTTTCTAAGGATTTTTATATGGAAAACTTTAAATGCGTTTTTCTTGAAAACTATAAGAGCTAGAGCCAAAATAAGCAAAATCTGTGATCACTTGAATTGTCATATAAAAATTGATTTTCTAAGGATTTTTATATGGAAAACTTTAAATGCGTTTTTCTTGAAAACTATAAGAGCTAGAGCCAAAATAAGCAAAATCTGTGATCACTTGTATTTTCATATAAAAATTGATTTTCTAAGGATTTTTATATGGAAAACTTTAAATGCGTTTTTCTTGAAAAATATAAGACCTAGAGCCAAGATAAGCAAAATCTGTGATCACTTGTATTTTCATATAAAAATGGATTTTCTAAGGATTTTTATATGGAAAACTTTAAATGCGTTTTTCATGAAAACTATAAGAGCTAGAGCCAAAATAAGCAAAATCTGTGATCACTTGTATTGTCATATAAAAATTGATTTTCTAAGGATTTTTATATGGAAAACTTTAAATGCGTTTTTCTTGAAAACTATAAGAGCTAGAGCCAAAATAAGTTAAATCTGTGATCGCTTGTATTTTCATATAAAAATTGATTTTCTAAGGATTTTTATATGGAAAACTTTAAATGCGTTTTTCTTGAAAACTATAAGAGCTAGAGCCAAAATAAGCAAAATCTGTGATCACTTGTATTTTCATATAAAAATTGATTTTCTAAGGATTTTTATATGGAAAACTTTAAATGCGTTTTTCTTGAAAAATATAAGACCTAGAGCCAAGATAAGCAAAATCTGTGATCACTTGTATTTTCATATAAAAATGGATTTTCTAAGGATTTTTATATGGAAAACTTTAAATGCGTTTTTCATGAAAACTATAAGAGCTAGAGCCAAAATAAGCAAAATCTGTGATCACTTGTATTGTCATATAAAAATTGATTTTCTAAGGATTTTTATATGGAAAACTTTAAATGCGTTTTTCTTGAAAACTATAAGAGCTAGAGCCAAAATAAGTTAAATCTGTGATCGCTTGTATTTTCATATAAAAATTGATTTTCTAAGGATTTTTATATGGAAAACTTTAAATGCGTTTTTCTTGAAAACTATAAGAGCTAGAGCCAAAATAAGCAAAATCTGTGATCACTTGTATTGTCATATAAAAATTGATTTTCTAAGGATTTTTATATGGAAAACTTTAAATGCGTTTTTCTTGAAAACTATAAGAGCTAGAGCCAAAATAAGTTAAATCTGTGATCGCTTGTATTTTCATATAAAAATTGATTTTCTAAGGATTTTTATATGGAAAACTTTAAATGCGTTTTTCTTGAAAACTATAAGAGCTAGAGCCAAAATATGCAAAATCTGTGATCACTTGTATTTTCATATAAAAATTGATTTTCTAAGGATTTTTATATGGAAAACTTTAAATGCGTTTTTCTTGAAAACTATAAGAGCTAGAGCCAAAATATGCAAAATCTGTGATCACTTGTATTTTCATATAAAAATTGATTTTCTAAGGATTTTTATATGGAAAACTTTAAATGCGTTTTTCTTGAAAACTATAAGAGCTAGAGCCAAAATAACCAAAATCTGTGGTCACTTGTATTTTCATATAAAAATTGATTTTCTAAGGATTTTTTTATGGAAAACTTTAAATTCGTTTTTCTTGAAAACTATAAGAGCTAGAGCCAAAATATGCAAAATCTGTGATCACTTGTATTTTCATATAAAAATTGATTTTCTAAGGATTTTTATATGGAAAACTTTAAATGCGTTTTTCTTGAAAACTATAAGAGCTAGAGCCAAAATATGCAAAATCTGTGATCACTTGTATTTTCATATAAAAATTGATTTTCTAAGGATTTTTATATGGAAAACTTTAAATGCGTTTTTCTTGAAAACTATAAGAGCTAGAGCCAAAATAAGCAAAATCTGTGATCACTTGTATTTTCATATAAAAATTGATTTTCTAAGGATTTTTATATGGAAAACTTTAAATTCGTTTTTCTTGAAAACTATAAGAGCTAGAGCCAAAATAAGCAAAATCTGTGATCACTTGTATTGTCATATAAAAATTGATTTTCTAAGGATTTTTATATGGAAAACTTTAAATGCGTTTTTCTTGAAAACTATAAGAGCTAGAGCCAAAATAAGCAAAATCTGTGATCACTTGTATTGTCATATAAAAATTGATTTTCTAAGGATTTTTATATGGAAAACTTTAAATGCGTTTTTCTTGAAAACTATAAGAGCTAGAGCCAAACTAAGCAAAATCTGTGATCACTTGTATTTTCATATAAAAATTGATTTTCTAAGGATTTTTATATGGAAAACTTTAAATGCGTTTTTCTTGAAAACTATAAGAGCTAGAGCCAAACTAAGCAAAATCTGTGATCACTTGTATTTTCATATAAAAATTGATTTTCTAAGGATTTTTATATGGAAAACTTTTAATGCGTTTTTCTTGAAAACTATAAGAGCTAGAGCCAAAATAAGTTAAATCTGTGGTCACTTGTATTTTCATATAAAAATTGATTTTCTAAGGATTTTTATATGGAAAACTTTAAATGCGTTTTTCTTGAAAACTATAAGAGCTAGAGCCAAAATAAGCAAAATCTGTGATCACATGTATTTTCATATAAGGATTTTTATATGGAAAACTTTAAATGCGTTTTTCTTGAAAACTATAAGAGCTAGAGCCAAAATAAGCAAAATCTGTGATCACTTGTATTGTCATATAAAAATTGATTTTCTAAGGATTTTTATATGGAAAACTTTAAATGCGTTTCTCTTGAAAACTATAAGAGCTAGAGCCAAAATAAGCAAAATCTGTGATCACTTGTATTTTCATATAAAAATTGATTTTCTAAGGATTTTTATATGGAAAACTTTAAATGCGTTTTTCTTGAAAACTATAAGAGCTAGAGCCAAAATAACCAAAATCTGTGGTCACTTGTATTTTCATATAAAAATTGATTTTCTAAGGATTTTTATATGGAAAACTTTAAATTCGTTTTTCTTGAAAACTATAAGAGCTAGAGCCAAAATATGCAAAATCTGTGATCACTTGTATTTTCATATAAAAATTGATTTTCTAAGGATTTTTATATGGAAAACTTTAAATGCGTTTTTCTTGAAAACTATAAGAGCTAGAGCCAAAATAAGCAAAATCTGTGATCACTTGTATTTTCATATAAAAATTGATTTTCTAAGGATTTTTATATGGAAAACTTTAAATTCGTTTTTCTTGAAAACTATAAGAGCTAGAGCCAAAATAAGCAAAATCTGTGATCACTTGTATTGTCATATAAAAATTGATTTTCTAAGGATTTTTATATGGAAAACTTTAAATGCGTTTCTCTTGAAAACTATAAGAGCTAGAGCCAAAATAAGCAAAATCTGTGATCACTTGTATTGTCATATAAAAATTGATTTTCTAAGGATTTTTATATGGAAAACTTTAAATGCGTTTTTCTTGAAAACTATAAGAGCTAGAGCCAAACTAAGCAAAATCTGTGATCACTTGTATTTTCATATAAAAATTGATTTTCTAAGGATTTTTATATGGAAAACTTTAAATGGGTTTTTCTTGAAAACTATAAGAGCTAGAGCCAAACTAAGCAAAATCTGTGATCACTTGTATTGTCATATAAAAATTGATTTTCTAAGGATTTTTATATGGAAAACTTTAAATGGGTTTTTCTTGAAAACTATAAGAGTTAGAGCCAAACTAAGCAAAATCTGTGATCACTTGTATTTTCATATAAAAATTGATTTTCTAAGGATTTTTATATGGAAAACTTTTGATGCGTTTTTCTTGAAAACTATAAGAGCTAGAGCCAAAATAAGCAAAATCTGTGATCACTTGTATTGTCATATAAAAATTGATTTTCTAAGGATTTTTATATGGAAAACTTTAAATGCGTTTTTCTTGAAAACTATAAGAGCTAGAGCCAAAATAAGCAAAATCTGTGATCACTTGTATTGTCATATAAAAATTGATTTTCTAAGGATTTTTATATGGAAAACTTTAAATGCGTTTTTCTTGAAAACTATAAGAGCTAGAGCCAAAATAAGTTAAATCTGTGATCACTTGTATTTTCATATAAAAATTGATTTTCTAAGGATTTTTATATGGAAAACTTTAAATGCGTTTTTCTTGAAAACTATAAGAGCTAGAGCCAAAATAAGCAAAATCTGTGATCACATGTATTTTCATATAAGGATTTTTATATGGAAAACTTTAAATGCGTTTTTCTTGAAAACTATAAGAGCTAGAGCCAAAATAAGCAAAATCTGTGATCACTTGTATTTTCATATAAAAATTGATTTTCTAAGGATTTTTATATGGAAAACTTTAAATGCGTTTTTCTTGAAAACTATAAGAGCTAGCGCCAAAATAAGCAAAATCTGTGATCACTTGTATTTTCATATAAAAATTGATTTTCTAAGGATTTTTATATGGAAAACTTTAAATGCGTTTTTCTTGAAAACTATAAGAGCTAGAGCCAAAATAAGCAAAATCTGTGATCACTTGTATTGTCATATAAAAATTGATTTTCTAAGGATTTTTATATGGAAAACTTTAAATGCGTTTTTCTTGAAAACTATAAGAGCTAGAGCCAAAATAAGCAAAATCTGTGATCATTTGTATTTTCATATAAAAATTGATTTTCTAAGGATTTTTATATGGAAAACTTTAAATGCGTTTTTCTTGAAAAATATAAGACCTAGAGCCAAGATAAGCAAAATCTGTGATCACTTGTATTTTCATATAAAAATGGATTTTCTAAGGATTTTTATATGGAAAACTTTAAATGCGTTTTTCATGAAAACTATAAGAGCTAGAGCCAAAATAAGCAAAATCTGTGATCACTTGTATTGTCATATAAAAATTGATTTTCTAAGGATTTTTATATGGAAAACTTTAAATGCGTTTTTCTTGAAAACTATAAGAGCTAGAGCCAAAATAAGTTAAATCTGTGATCGCTTGTATTTTCATATAAAAATTGATTTTCTAAGGATTTTTATATGGAAAACTTTAAATGCGTTTTTCTTGAAAACTATAAGAGCTAGAGCCAAAATAAGCAAAATCTGTGATCACATGTATTTTCATATAAGGATTTTTATATGGAAAACTTTAAATGCGTTTTTCTTGAAAACTATAAGAGCTAGAGCCAAAATAAGCAAAATCTGTGATCACTTGTATTGTCATATAAAAATTGATTTTCTAAGGATTTTTATATGGAAAACTTTAAATGCGTTTTTCTTGAAAACTATAAGAGCTAGAGCCAAAATAAGCAAAATCTGTGATCACTTGCATTTTCATATAAAAATTGATTTTCTAAGGATTTTTATATGGAAAACTTTAAATGTATTTTTCTTGAAAACTATAAGAGCTAGAGCCAAAATAAGCAAAATCTGTGATCACTTGTATTTTCATATAAAAATTGATTTTCTAAGGATTTTTATATGGAAAACTTTAAATGCGTTTTTCTTGAAAACTATAAGAGCTAGAGCCAAAATAAGCAAAATCTGTGATCACTTGCATTTTCATATAAAAATTGATTTTCTAAGGATTTTTATATGGAAAACTTTAAATGCATTTTTCTTGAAAACTATAAGAGCTAGAGCCAAAATAAGCAAATTCTGTGATCACTTGCATTTTCATATAAAAATTGTTTTTCTAAGGATTTTGATATGGAAAACTTTAAATGCGTTTTTCTTGAAAACTATAAGAGCTAGAGCCAAAATAAGCAAAATCTGTGATCACTTGCATTTTCATATAAAAATTGATTTTCTAAGGATTTTTATATGGAAAACTTTAAATGCGTTTTTCTTGAAAACTATAAGAGCTAGAGCCAAAATAAGCAAAATCTGTGATCACTTGTATTTTCATATAAAAATTGATTTTTAAGGATTTTTATATGGAAAACTTTAAATGCGTTTTTCTTGAAAACTATAAGAGCTAGAGCCAAAATAAGCAAAATCTGTGATCACTTGTATTTTCATATAAAAATTGATTTTCTAAGGATTTTTATATGGAAAACTTTAAATGCGTTTTTCTTGAAAACTATAAGAGCTAGAGCCAAAATAAGCAAAATCTGTGATCACTTGTATTTTCATATAAAAATTGATTTTCTAAGGATTTTTATATGGAAAACTTTAAATGCGTTTTTCTTGAAAACTATAAGAGCTAGAGCCAAAATAAGCAAAGTCTGTGATCACTTGTATTTTCATATAAAAATTGATTTTCTAAGGATTTTTATATGGAAAACTTTAAATGCGTTTTTCTTGAAAACTATAAGAGCTAGAGCCAAATAAGCAAAATCTGTGATCACATGTATTTTCATATAAGGATTGATTTTCTAAGGATTTTTATATGGAAAACTTTAAATGCGTTTTTCTTGAAAACTATAAGAGCTAGAGCCAAAATAAGCAAAATCTGTGATCAGTTGTATTTTCATATAAAAATTGATTTTCTAAGTTTTATATGAAAAACTTTAAATGCGTTTTTCTTGAAAACTATAAGAGCTAGAGCCAAAATAAGCAAAATCTGTGATCACTTTTATTGTCATATAAAAATTGATTTTCTAAGGATTTTTATATGGAAAACTTTAAATGCGTTTTTCTTGAAAACTATAAGAGCTAGAGCCAAAATAAGCAAAATCTGTGATCAGTTGTATTTTCATATAAAAATTGATTTTCTAAGTTTTATATGAAAAACTTTAAATGCGTTTTTCTTGAAAACTATAAGAGCTAGAGCCAAAATAAGCAAAATCTGTGATCACTTTTATTGTCATATAAAAATTGATTTTCTAAGGATTTTTATATGGAAAACTTTAAATGCGTTTTTCTTGAAAACTATAAGAGCTAGAGCCAAAATAAGCAAAATCTGTGATCACTTGCATTTTCATATAAAAATTGATTTTCTAAGGATTTTTATATGGAAAACTTTAAATGCGTTTTGTTGAAAACTATAAGAGCTAGAGCCAAAATAAGCAAAATCTGTGATCACTTGTATTTTCATATAAAAATTGATTTTCTAAGGATTTTTATATGGAAAACTTTAAATGCGTTTTTCTTGAAAACTGTAAGAGCTAGAGCCAAAATAAGCAAAATCTGTGATCACTTGTATTTTCATATAAAAATTGATTTTTTAAGGATTTTTATATGGAAAACTTTAAATGCGTTTTTCTTGAAAACTATAAGAGCTAGAGCCAAAATAAGCAAAATCTGTGATCACTTGTATTTTCATATAAAAATTGATTTTCTAAGGATTTTTATATGGAAAACTTTAAATGCGTTTTTCTTGAAAACTGTAAGAGCTAGAGCCAAAATAAGCAAAATCTGTGATCACTTGTATTTTCATATAAAAATTGATTTTTTAAGGATTTTTATATGGAAAACTTTAAATGCGTTTTTCTTGAAAACTATAAGAGCTAGAGCCAAAATAAGCAAAATCTGTGATCACTTGTATTTTCATATAAAAATTGATTTTCTAAGGATTTTTATATGGAAAACTTTAAATGCGTTTTGTTGAAAACTATAAGAGCTAGAGCCAAAATAAGCAAAATCTGTGATCACTTGTATTTTCATATAAAAATTGATTTTCTAAGGATTTTTATATGGAAAACTTTAAATGCGTTTTTCTTGAAAACTGTAAGAGCTAGAGCCAAAATAAGCAAAATCTGTGATCACTTGTATTTTCATATAAAAATTGATTTTCTAAGGATTCTTATATGGAAAACTTTAAATGCGTTTTTCTTGAACACTATAAGAGCTAGAGCCAAAATAAGCAAAATCTGTGAACACTTGTATTGTCATATAAAAATTGATTTTCTAAGGATTTTTATATGGAAAACTTTAAATGCGTTTTTCTTGAAAACTATAAGAGCTAGAGCCAAAAAAAGCAAAATCTGTGATCACTTGTATTTTCATATAAAAATTGATTTTCTAAGGATTTTTATATGGAAAACTTTAAATGCGTTTTTCTTGAAAACTATAAGAGCTAGAGCCAAATAAGCAAAATCTGTGATCACATGTATTTTCATATAAGGATTTTTATATGGAAAACTTTAAATGCGTTTTTCTTGAAAACTATAAGAGCTAGAGCCAAAATAAGCAAAATCTGTGATCAGTTGTATTTTCATATAAAAATTGATTTTCTAAGGATTTTTATATGGAAAACTTTAAATGCGTTTTTCTTGAAAACTATAAGAGCTAGAGCCAAAATAAGCAAAATCTGTGATCACTTGTATTGTCATATAAAAATTGATTTTCTAAGGATTTTTATATGGAAAACTTTAAATGCGTTTTTCTTGAAAACTATAAGAGCTAGAGCCAAACTAAGCAAAATCTGTGATCACTTGTATGTTCATATAAAAATTGATTTTCTAAGGATTTTTATATGGAAAACTTTAAATGCGTTTTTCTTGAAAACTATAAGAGCTAGAGCCAAAATAAGCAAATTCTGTGATCACTTGCATTTTCATATAAAAATTGTTTTTCTAAGGATTTTTATATGGAAAACTTTAAATGCGTTTTTCTTGAAAACTATAAGAGCTAGAGCCAAAATAAGCAAAATCTGTGATCACTTGCATTTTCATATAAAAATTGATTTTCTAAGGATTTTTATATGGAAAACTTTAAATGCGTTTTTCTTGAAAACTATAAGAGCTAGAGCCAAAATAAGCAAAATCTGTGATCACTTGTATTTTCGTATAAAAATTGATTTTCTAAGGATTTTTATATGGAAAACTTTAAATGCGTTTTTCTTGAAAACTATAAGAGCTAGAGCCAAAATAAGCAAAATCTGTGATCACTATTTTCATATAAAAATTGATTTTCTAAGGATTTTTATATGGAAAACTTTAAATGCGTTTTTCTTGAAAACTATAAGAGCTAGAGCCAAAATAAGCAAAATCTGTGATCACTTGTATTTTCATATAAAAATTGATTTTCTAAGGATTTTTATATGGAAAACTTTAAATGCGTTTTTCTTGAAAACTATAAGAGCTAGAGCCAAAATAAGCAAAATCTGTGATCACTTGTATTGTCATATAAAAATTGATTTTCTAAGGATTTTTATATGGAAAACTTAAAATGCGTTTTTCTAGAAAACTATAAGAGCTAGAGCCAAAATAAGCAAAATCTGTGATCACTTGTATTTTCATATAAAAATTGATTTTCTAAGGATTTTTATATGGAAAACTTTAAATGCGTTTTTCTTGAAAACTTTAAGAGCTAGAGCCAAAATAAGCAAAATCTGTGATCACATGTATTTTCATATAAGGATTTTTATATGGAAAACTTTAAATGCGTTTTTCTTGAAAACTATAAGAGCTAGAGCCAAAATAAGCAAAATCTGTGATCAGTTGTATTTTCATATAAAAATTGATTTTCTAAGTTTGATATGAAAAACTTTAAATGCGTTTTTCTTGAAAACTATAAGAGCTAGAGCCAAAATAAGCAAAATCTGTGATCACTTGTATTTTCATATAAAAATTGATTTTCTAAGGATTTTTATATGGAAAACTTTAAATGCGTTTTTCTTGAAAACTATAAGAGCTAGAGCCAAAATAAGCAAAATCTGTGATCACCTGTATTTTCATATAAAAATTGATTTTTTAAGGATTTTTATATGGAAAACTTTAAATGCGTTTTTCTTGAAAACTATAAGAGCTAGAGCCAAAATAAGCAAAATTGTGATCACTTGTATTTTCATATAAAAATTTATTTTCTAAGGATTTTTATATGGAAAACTTTAAATGCGTTTTTCTTGAAAACTATAAGAGCTAGAGCCAAAATAAGCAAAATCTGTGATCACTATTTTCATATAAAAATTGATTTTCTAAGGATTTTTATATGGAAAACTTTAAATGCGTTTTTCTTGAAAACTATAAGAGCTAGAGCCAAAATAAGCAAAATCTGTGATCACTTGTATTGTCATATAAAAATTGATTTTCTAAGGATTTTTATATGGAAAACTTTAAATGCGTTTTTCTTGAAAACTATAAGAGCTAGAGCCAAAATAAGCAAAATCTGTGATCACTTGTATTTTCATATAAAAATTGATTTTCTAAGGATTTTTATATGGAAAACTTTAAATGCGTTTTTCTTGAAAACTATAAGAGCTAGAGCCAAAATAACCAAAATCTGTGATCACTTGTATTTTCATATAAAAATTGATTTTCTAAGGATTTTTATATGGAAAACTTTAAATTCGTTTTTCTTGAAAACTATAAGAGCTAGAGCCAAAATATGCAAAATCTGTGATCACTTGTATTTTCATATAAAAATTTATTTTCTAAGGATTTTTATATGGAAAACTTTAAATGCGTTTTTCTTGAAAACTATAAGAGCTAGAGCCAAAATATGCAAAATCTGTGATCACTTGTATTTTCATATAAAAATTGATTTTCTAAGGATTTTTATATGGAAAACTTTAAATGCGTTTTTCTTGAAAACTATAAGAGCTAGAGCCAAACTAAGCAAAATCTGTGATCACTTGTATTTTCATATAAAAATTGATTTTCTAAGGATTTTTATATGGAAAACTTTAAATGCGTTTTTCTTGAAAACTATAAGAGCTAGAGCCAAAATAAGCAAAATCTGTGATCACTTGTATTTTCATATAAAAATTGATTTTCTAAGGATTTTTATATGGAAAACTTTAAATGCGTTTTTCTTGAAAACTATAAGAGCTAGAGCCAAAATAAGCAAAATCTGTGATCACTTCTATTGTCATATAAAAATTGATTTTCTAAGGATTTTTATATGGAAAACTTTAAATGCGTTTTTCTTGAAAACTATAAGAGCTAGAGCCAAAATAAGCAAAATCTGTGATCACTTCTATTGTCATATAAAAATTGATTTTCTAAGGATTTTTATATGGAAAACTTTAAATGCGTTTTTCTTGAAAACTATAAGAGCTAGAGCCAAAATAAGCAAAATCTGTGATCACTTGTATTTTCATATAAAAATTGATTTTCTAAGGATTTTTATATGGAAAACTTTAAATGCGTTTTTCTTGAAAACTATAAGAGCTAGAGCCAAAATAAGCAAAATCTGTGATCACTTGTATTTTCATATAAAAATTGATTTTCTAAGGATTTTTATATGGAAAACTTTAAATGCGTTTTTCTTGAAAACTAATTTTTATATGGAAAACTTTAAATGCGTTTTTCTTGAAAACTATAAGAGCTAGAGCCAAAATAAGCAAAATCTGTGATCACTTGCATTTTCATATAAAAATTGATTTTCTAAGGATTTTTATATGGAGAACTTTAAATGCGTTTTTCTTGAAAACTATAAGAGCTAGAGCCAAAATAAGCAAAATCTGTGATCACTTGTATTTTCATATAAAAATTGATTTTGTAAGGATTTTTATATGGAAAACTTTAAATGCGTTTTTCTTGAAAACTATAAGAGCTAGAGCCAAAATAAGCAAAATCTGTGATCACTTGTATTTTCATATAAAAATTGATTTTCTAAGGATTTTTATATGGAAAACTTTAAATGCATTTTTCTTGAAAACTATAAGAGCTAGAGCCAAAATAAGCAAAATCTGTGATCACTTGTATTTTCATATAAAAATTGATTTTCTAAGGCTTTTTATATGGAAAACTTTAAATGCGTTTTCTTGAAAACTATAAGAGCTAGAGCCAAAAAAAGCAAAATCTGTGATCACTTGTATTTTCATATAAAAATTGATTTTCTAAGGATTTTTATATGGAAAACTTTAAATGCGTTTTTCTTGAAAACTATAAGAGCTAGAGCCAAAAAAAGCAAAATCTGTGATCACTTGTATTTTCATATAAAAATTGATTTTCTAAGGATTTTTATATGGAAAACTTTAAATGCGTTTTTCTTGAAAACTATAAGAGCTAGAGCCAAAAAAAGCAAAATCTGTGATCACTTGTATTTTCATATAAAAATTGATTTTCTAAGGATTTTTATATGGAAAACTTTAAATGCGTTTTTCTTGAAAACTATAAGAGCTAGAGCCAAAATAAGCAAAATCTGTGATCACTTGTATTTTCATATAAAAATTGATTTTCTAAGGATTTTTATATGGAAAACTTTAAATGCGTTTTACTTGAAAACTATAAGAGCTAGAGCCAAAATAACCAAAATCTGTGATCACTTGTATTTTCATATAAAAATTGATTTTCTAAGGATTTTTATATGGAAAACTTTAAATGCGTTTTTCTTGAAAACTATAAGAGCTAGAGCCAAAATATGCAAAATCTGTGATCACTTGTATTTTCATATAAAAATTGATTTTCTAAGGATTTTTATATGGAAAACTTTAAATGCATTTTTCTTGAAAACTATAAGAGCTAGAGCCAAACTAAGCAAAATCTGTGATCACTTGTATTTTCATATAAAAATTGATTTTCTAAGGACTTTTATATGGAAAACTTTAAATGCGTTTTTCTTGCAAACTATAAGAGCTAGAGCCAAAATAAGCAAAATCTGTGATCACTTGTATTTTCATATAAAAATTGATTTTCTAAGGATTTTTATATGGAAAACTTTAAATGCGTTTTTCTTGAAAGCTATAAGAGCTAGAGCCAAAATAAGCAAAATCTGTGATCACTTGTATTGTCATATAAAAAACTTTAAATGCGTTTTTCTTGAAAACTATAAGAGCTAGAGCCAAAATAAGCAAAATCTGTGATCACTTGCATTTTCATATAAAAATTGATTTTCTAAGGATTTTTATATGGAAAACTTTAAATGCGTTTTTCTTGAAAACTATAAGAGCTAGAGCCAAAATAAGCAAAATCTGTGATCACTTGTATTTTCATATAAAAATTGTTTTTCTAAGGATTTTTATATGAAAAACTTTAAATGCGTTTTTCTTGAAAACTATAAGAGCTAGAGCCAAAATAAGCAAAATCTGTGATCACTTGTATTGTCATATAAAAATTGATTTTCTAAGGATTTTTATATGGAAAACTTTAAATGCGTTTTTCTTGAAAACTATTAGAGCTAGAGCCAAACTAAGCAAAATCTGTGATCACTTGTATTTTTATATAAAAATAGATTTTCTAAGGATTTTTATATGGAAAACTTTAAATGCGTTTTTCTTGAAAACTATAAGAGCTAGAGCCAAAAAAAGCAAAATCTGTGATCACTTGTATTTTCATATAAAAATTGATTTTCTAAGGATTTTTATATGGAAAACTTTAAATGCGTTTTTCTTGAAAACTATAAGAGCTAGAGCCAAAATAAGCAAAATCTGTGATCACTTGTATTTTCATATAAAAATTGATTTTCTAAGGATTTTTATATGGAAAACTTTAAATCCGTTTTTCTTGAAAACTATAAGAGCTAGAGCCAAAATATGCAAAATCTGTGATCAGTTGTATTTTCATATAAAAATTGATTTTCTAAGGATTTTTATATGGAAAACTTTAAATCCGTTTTTCTTGAAAACTACAAGAGCTAGAGCCAAAATAAGCAAAATCTGTGATCAGTTGTATTTTCATATAAAAATTGATTTTCTAAGGATTTTTATATGGAAAACTTTAAATGCGTTTTTCTTGAAAACTATAAGAGCTAGAGCCAAAATATGCAAAATCTGTGATCACTTGTATTTTCATATTAAAATTGATTTTCTAAGGATTTTTATATGGAAAACTTTAAATGCGTTTTTTTTGAAAACTATAAGAGCTAGAGCCAAAATAAGCAAAATCTGTGATCAGTTGTATTTTCATATAAAAATTGATTTTCTAAGGATTTTTATATGGAAAATTTTAAATGCGTTTTTCTTGAAAACTATAAGAGCTAGAGCCAAAATAAGCAAAATTTGTGATCACTTGCATTTTCATATAAAAATTGATTTTCTAAGGATTTTTATATGGAAAACTTTAAATGCGTTTTTCTTGAAAACTATAAGAGCTAGAACCAAAATAAGCAAAATCTGTGATCACTTGTATTGTCATATAAAAATTGATTTTCTAAGGATTTTTATATGGAAAACTTTAAATGCGTTTTTCTTGAAAACTATAAGAGCTAGAGCCAAAATATGCAAAATCTGTGATCACTTGTATTGTCATATAAAAATTGACTTTCTAAGGATTTTTATATGGAAAACTTTAAATGCGTTTTTCTTGAAAACTATAAGAGCTAGAGCCAAAATATGCAAAATCTGTGATCACTTGTATTTTCATATTAAAATTGATTTTCTAAGGATTTTTATATGGAAAACTTTAAATGCGTTTTTTTTGAAAACTATAAGAGCTAGAGCCAAAATAAGCAAAATCTGTGATCAGTTGTATTTTCATATAAAAATTGATTTTCTAAGGATTTTTATATGGAAAACTTTAAATGCGTTTTTCTTGAAAACTATAAGAGCTAGAGCCAAAATAAGCAAAATTTGTGATCACTTGCATTTTCATATAAAAATTGATTTTCTAAGGATTTTTATATGGAAAACTTTAAATGCGTTTTTCTTGAAAACTATAAGAGCTAGAACCAAAATAAGCAAAATCTGTGATCACTTGTATTGTCATATAAAAATTGATTTTCTAAGGATTTTTATGTGGAAAACTTTAAATGCGTTTTTCTTGAAAACTATAAGAGCTAGAGCCAAAATATGCAAAATCTGTGATCACTTGTATTTTCATATTAAAATTGATTTTCTAAGGATTTTTATATGGAAAACTTTAAATGCGTTTTTCTTGAAAACTATAAGAGCTAGAGCCAAAATATGCAAAATCTGTGATCACGTGTATTTTCATATAAAAATTGATTTTCTAAGGATTTTTATATGGAAAACTTTAAATGCGTTTTTCTTGAAAACTATAAGAGCTAGAGCCAAAATATGCAAAATCTGTGATCACTTGTATTTTCATATAAAAATTGATTTTCTAAGGATTTTTATATGGAAAACTTTAAATGCGTTTTTCTTGAAAACTATAAGAGCTAGAGCCAAAATAAGCAAAATCTGTGATCAGTTGTATTTTCATATAAAAATCGATTTTCTAAGGATTTTTATATGGAAAACTTTAAATGCGTTTTTCTTGAAAACTATAAGAGCTAGAGCCAAAATATGCAAAATCTGTGATCACTTGTATTTTCATAAAAAAATTGATTTTCTAAGGATTTTTATATGGAAAACTTTAAATGCGTTTTTCTTGAAAACTATAAGAGCTAGAGCCAAAATAAGCAAAATCTGTGATCACTTGCATTGTCATATAAAAATTGATTTTCTAAGGATTTTTATATGGAAAACTTTAAATCCGTTTTTCTTGAAAACTATAAGAGCGAGAGCCAAAATATGCAAAATCTGTGATCACTTGTATTTTCATATTAAAATTGATTTTCTAAGGATTTTTATATGGAAAACTTTAAATGCGTTTTTTTTGAAAACTATAAGAGCTAGAGCCAAAATAAGCAAAATCTGTGATTAGTTGTATTTTCATATAAAAATTGATTTTCTAAGGATTTTTATATGGAAAACTTTAAATGCGTTTTTCTTGAAAACTATAAGAGCTAGAGCCAAAATAAGCAAAATCTGTGATCAGTTGTATTTTCATATAAAAATTGATTTTCTAAGGATTTTTATATGGAAAACTTTAAATGCGTTTTTTTTGAAAACTATAGGAGCTAGAGCCAAAATAAGCAAAATCTGTGATCACTTGTATTTTCATATAAAAATTGATTTTCTAAGGATTTTTATATGGAAAACTTTAAATGCGTTTTTCTTGAAAACTATAAGAGCTAGAGCCAAAATAAGCAAAATTTGTGATCACTTGCATTTTCATATAAAAATTGATTTTCTAAGGATTTTTATATGGAAAACTTTAAATGCGTTTTTCTTGAAAACTATAAGAGCTAGAGCCAAAATAAGCAAAATCTGTGATCAGTTGTATTTTCATATAAAAATTGATTTTCTAAGGATTTTTATATGGAAAACTTTAAATGCGTTTTTCTTGAAAACTATAAGAGCTAGAGCCAAAATAAGCAAAATCTGTGATCACTTGTATTGTCATATAAAATTTGATTTTCTAAGGATTTTTATATGGAAAACTTTAAATGTGTTTTTCTTGAAAACTGTAAGAGCTAGAGCCAAAATAAGCAAAATCTGTGATCAATTGCATTGTCATATAAAAATTGATTTTCTAAGGATTTTTATATGGAAAACTTTAAATGCGTTTTTCTTGAAAACTATAAGAGCTAGAGCCAAAATAAGCAAAATCTGTGATCAGTTGTATTTTCATATAAAAATTGATTTTCTAAGGATTTTTATATGGAAAACTTTAAATGCGTTTTTCTTGAAAACTATAAGAGCTAGAGCCAAAATAAGCAAAATCTGTGATCACTTGCATTGTCATATAAAAATTGATTTTCTAAGGATTTTTATATGGAAAACTTTAAATCCGTTTTTCTTGAAAACTATAAGAGCGAGAGCCAAAATATGCAAAATCTGTGATCACTTGTATTTTCATATTAAAATTGATTTTCTAAGGATTTTTATATGGAAAACTTTAAATGCGTTTTTTTTGAAAACTATAAGAGCTAGAGCCAAAATAAGCAAAATCTGTGATTAGTTGTATTTTCATATAAAAATTGATTTTCTAAGGATTTTTATATGGAAAACTTTAAATGCGTTTTTCTTGAAAACTATAAGAGCTAGAGCCAAAATAAGCAAAATTTGTGATCACTTGCATTTTCATATAAAAATTGATTTTCTAAGGATTTTTATATGGAAAACTTTAAATGCGTTTTTCTTGAAAACTATAAGAGCTAGAGCCAAAATAAGCAAAATCTGTGATCAGTTATATTTTCATATAAAAATTGATTTTCTAAGGATTTTTATATGGAAAACTTTAAATGCGTTTTTCTTGAAAACTATAAGAGCTAGAGCCAAAATAAGCAAAATCTGTGATCAGTTGTATTTTCATATAAAAATTGATTTTCTAAGGATTTTTATATGGAAAACTTTAAATGCGTTTTTCTTGAAAACTATAAGAGCTAGAGCCAAAATAAGCAAAATCTGTGATCACTTGTATTGTCATATAAAATTTGATTTTCTAAGGATTTTTATATGGAAAACTTTAAATGTGTTTTTCTTGAAAACTGTAAGAGCTAGAGCCAAAATAAGCAAAATCTGTGATCACTTGCATTGTCATATAAAAATTGATTTTCTAAGGATTTTTATATGGAAAACTTTAAATCCGTTTTTCTTGAAAACTATAAGAGCTAGAGCCAAAATAAGCAAAATCTGTGATCACTTGTATTTTCATATAAAAATTGACTTTCTAAGGATTTTTATATGGAAAACTTTAAATGCGTTTTTCTTGAAAACTATAAGAGCTAGAGCCAAAATAAGCAAAATCTGTGATCAGTTGTATTTTCATATAAAAATTGATTTTCTAAGGATTTTTATATGGAAAACTTTAAATGCGTTTTTTTTGAAAACTATAAGAGCTAGAGCCAAAATAAGCAAAATCTGTGATCACTTGTATTTTCATATAAAAATTGATTTTCTAAGGATTTTTATATGGAAAACTTTAAATGCGTTTTTCTTGAAATCTATAAGAGCTAGAGCCAAAATAAGCAAAATTTGTGATCACTTGCATTTTCATATAAAAATTGATTTTCTAAGGATTTTTATATGGAAAACTTTAAATGTGTTTTTCTTGAAAACTATAAGAGCTAGAGCCAAAATAAGCAAAATCTGTGATCACTTGTATTTTCATATAAAAATTGATTTTTTAAGGATTTTTATATGGAAAACTTTAAATGCGTTTTTCTTGAAAACTATAAGAGCTAGAGCCAAAATAAGCAAAATCTGTGATCGCTTGTATTTTCATATAAAAATTGATTTTCTAAGGATTTTTATATGGAAAACTTTAAATGCGTTTTTCTTGAAAACTATAAGAGCTAGAGCCAAAATATGCAAAATCTGTGACCACTTGTATTTTCATATAAAAATTGATTTTCTAAGGATTTTTATATGGAAAACTTTAAATGCGTTTTTTTTGAAAACTATAAGAGCTAGAGCCAAAATAAGCAAAATCTGTGATCACTTGTATTTTCATATAAAAATTGATTTTTTAAGGATTTTTATATGGAAAACTTTAAATGCGTTTTTCTTGAAAACTATAAGAGCTAGAGCCAAAATAAGCAAAATCTGTGATCACTTGTATTTTCATATAAAAATTGATTTTCTAAGGATTTTTATATGGAAAACTTTAAATGCGTTTTGTTGAAAACTATAAGAGCTAGAGCCAAAATAAGCAAAATCTGTGATCACTTGTATTTTCATATAAAAATTGATTTTCTAAGGATTTTTATATGGAAAACTTTAAATGCGTTTTTCTTGAAAACTATAAGAGCTAGAGCCAAAATAAGCAAAATCTGTGATCACTTGTATTTTCATATAAAAATTGATTTTCTAAGGATTTTTATATGGAAAACTTTAAATGCGTTTTTCTTGAAAACTATAAGAGCTAGAGCCAAAATAAGCAAAATCTGTGATCACTTGTATTTTCATATAAAAATTGATTTTCTAAGGATTTTTATATGGAAAACTTTAAATGCGTTTTGTTGAAAACTATAAGAGCTAGAGCCAAAATAAGCAAAATCTGTGATCACTTGTATTTTCATATAAAAATTGATTTTCTAAGGATTTTTATATGGAAAACTTTAAATGCGTTTTTCTTGAAAACTGTAAGAGCTAGAGCCAAAATAAGCAAAATCTGTGATCACTTGTATTTTCATATAAAAATTGACTTTCTAAGGATTTTTATATGGAAAACTTTAAATGCGTTTTTCTTGAAAACTATAAGAGCTAGAGCCAAAATAAGCAAAATCTGTGATCAGTTGTATTTTCATATAAAAATTGATTTTCTAAGGATTTTTATATGGAAAACTTTAAATGCGTTTTTTTTGAAAACTATAAGAGCTAGAGCCAAAATAAGCAAAATCTGTGATCACTTGTATTTTCATATAAAAATTGATTTTCTAAGGATTTTTATATGGAAAACTTTAAATGCGTTTTTCTTGAAAACTATAAGAGCTAGAGCCAAAATATGCAAAATCTGTGACCACTTGTATTTTCATATAAAAATTGATTTTCTAAGGATTTTTATATGGAAAACTTTAAATGCGTTTTTTTTGAAAACTATAAGAGCTAGAGCCAAAATAAGCAAAATCTGTGATCACTTGTATTTTCATATAAAAATTGATTTTCTAAGGATTTTTATATGGAAAACTTTAAATGCGTTTTTCTTGAAATCTATAAGAGCTAGAGCCAAAATAAGCAAAATTTGTGATCACTTGCATTTTCATATAAAAATTGATTTTCTAAGGATTTTTATATGGAAAACTTTAAATGCGTTTTTCTTGAAAACTATAAGAGCTAGAGCCAACATAAGCAAAATCTGTGATCAGTTATATTTTCATATAAAAATTGATTTTCTAAGGATTTTTATATGGAAAACTTTAAATGCGTTTTTCTTGAAAACTATAAGAGCTAGAGCCAAAATAAGCAAAATCTGTGATCAGTTGTATTTTCATATAAAAATTGATTTTCTAAGGATTTTTATATGGAAAACTTTAAATGCGTTTTTCTTGAAAACTATAAGAGCTAGAGCCAAAATAAGCAAAATCTGTGATCACTTGTATTGTCATATAAAAATTGATTTTCTAAGGATTTTTATATGGAAAACTTTAAATGTGTTTTTCTTGAAAACTGTAAGAGCTAGAGCCAAAATAAGCAAAATCTGTGATCACTTGCATTGTCATATAAAAATTGATTTTCTAAGGATTTTTATATGGAAAACTTTAAATCCGTTTTTCTAGAAAACTATAAGAGCTAGAGCCAAAATATGCAAAATCTGTGATCACTTGTATTTTCATATTAAAATTGATTTTCTAAGGATTTTTATATGGAAAACTTTAAATGCGTTTTTCTTGAAAACTATAAGAGCTAGAGCCAAAATAAGCAAAATCTGTGATCAGTTGTATTTTCATATAAAAATTGATTTTCTAAGGATTTTTATATGGAAAACTTTAAATGCGTTTTTCTTGAAAACTATAAGAGCTAGAGCCAAAATAAGCAAAATCTGTGATCACTTGTATTGTCATATAAAATTTGATTTTCTAAGGATTTTTATATGGAAAACTTTAAATGTGTTTTTCTTGAAAACTGTAAGAGCTAGAGCCAAAATAAGCAAAATCTGTGATCACTTGCATTGTCATATAAAAATTCATTTTCTAAGGATTTTTATATGGAAAACTTTAAATCCGTTTTTCTTGAAAACTATAAGAGCTAGAGCCAAAATAAGCAAAATCTGTGATCACTTGTATTTTCATATAAAAATTGACTTTCTAAGGATTTTTATATGGAAAACTTTAAATGTGTTTTTCTTGAAAACTGTAAGAGCTAGAGCCAAAATAAGCAAAATCTGTGATCACTTGCATTGTCATATAAAAATTGATTTTCTAAGGATTTTTATATGGAAAACTTTAAATCCGTTTTTCTTGAAAACTATAAGAGCTAGAGCCAAAATAAGCAAAATCTGTGATCACTTGTATTTTCATATAAAAATTGATTTTCTAAGGATTTTTATATGGAAAACTTTAAATGCGTTTTTCTTGAAAACTATAAGAGCTAGAGCCAAAATAAGCAAAATTTGTGATCACTTGCATTTTCATATAAAAATTGATTTTCTAAGGATTTTTATATGGAAAACTTTAAATGCGTTTTTCTTGAAAACTATAAGAGCTAGAGCCAAAATATGCAAAATCTGTGATTACTTGTATTTTCATATAAAAATTGATTTTCTAAGGATTTTTATATGGAAAACTTTAAATGCCTTTTTTTTGAAAACTATAAAGGCTAAAGCCAAAATAAGCAAAATCTGTGATCACTTGTATTTTCATATAAAAATTGATTTTCTAAGGATTTTTATATGGAAAACTTTAAATGCGTTTTTCTTGAAATCTATAAGAGCTAGAGCCAAAATAAGCAAAATTTGTGATCACTTGCATTTTCATATAAAAATTGATTTTCTAAGGATTTTTATATGGAAAACTTTAAATGCGTTTTTCTTGAAAACTATAAGAGCTAGAGCCAACATAAGCAAAATCTGTGATCAGTTATATTTTCATATAAAAATTGATTTTCTAAGGATTTTTATATGGAAAACTTTAAATGCGTTTTTCTTGAAAACTATAAGAGCTAGAGCCAAAATAAGCAAAATCTGTGATCAGTTGTATTTTCATATAAAAATTGATTTTCTAAGGATTTTTATATGGAAAACTTTAAATGCGTTTTTCTTGAAAACTATAAGAGCTAGAGCCAAAATAAGCAAAATCTGTGATCACTTGTATTGTCATATAAAAATTGATTTTCTAAGGATTTTTATATGGAAAACTTTAAATGTGTTTTTCTTGAAAACTGTAAGAGCTAGAGCCAAAATAAGCAAAATCTGTGATCACTTGCATTGTCATATAAAAATTGATTTTCTAAGGATTTTTATATGGAAAACTTTAAATCCGTTTTTCTAGAAAACTATAAGAGCTAGAGCCAAAATATGCAAAATCTGTGATCACTTGTATTTTCATATTAAAATTGATTTTCTAAGGATTTTTATATGGAAAACTTTAAATGCGTTTTTTTTGAAAACTATAAGAGCTAGAGCCAAAATAAGCAAAATCTGTGATTAGTTGTATTTTCATATAAAAATTGATTTTCTAAGGATTTTTATATGGAAAACTTTAAATGCGTTTTTCTTGAAAACTATAAGAGCTAGAGCCAAAATAAGCAAAATCTGTGATCACTTGTATTTTCATATAAAAATTGATTTTCTAAGGATTTTTATATGGAAAACTTTAAATGCGTTTTTTTTTGAAAACTATAAGAGCTAGAGCCAAAATAAGCAAAATCTGTGATCACTTGTATTTTCATATAAAAATTGATTTTCTAAGGATTTTTATATGGAAAACTTTAAATGCGTTTTTCTTGAAAACTATAAGAGCTAGAGCCAAAATAAGCAAAATTTGTGATCACTTGCATTTTCATATAAAAATTGATTTTCTAAGGATTTTTATATGGAAAACTTTAAATGCGTTTTTCTTGAAAACTATAAGAGCTAGAGCCAAAATATGCAAAATCTGTGATCACTTGTATTTTCATATTAAAATTGATTATCTAAGGATTTTTATATGGAAAACTTTAAATGCGTTTTTCTTGAAAACTATAAGAGCTAGAGCCAAAATATGCAAAATCTGTGATCACTTGTATTTTTATATAAAAATTGATTTTCTAAGGATTTTTATATAGAAAACTTTAAATGCGTTTTTCTTGAAAACTATAAGAGCTAGAGCCAAAATATGCAAAATCTGTGATCACTTGTATTTTCATATTAAAATTGATTTTCTAAGGATTTTTATATGGAAAACTTTAAATGCGTTTTTCTTGAAAACTATAAGAGCTAGAGCCAAAATATGCAAAATCTGTGATCACTTGTATTTTCATATAAAAATTGATTTTCTAAGGATTTTTATATGGAAAACTTTAAATGCGTTTTTCTTGAAAACTATAAGAGCTAGAGCCAAAATAAGCAAAATCTGTGATCAGTTGTATTTTCATATAAAAATTGATTTTCTAAGGATTTTTATATGGAAAACTTTAAATGCGTTTTTCTTGAAAACTATAAGAGCTAGACACAAAATAAGCAAAATCTGTGATCACTTGTATTTTCATATAAAAATTGATTTTCTAAGGATTTTTATATGGAAAACTTTAAATGCGTTTTTCTTGAAAACTATAAGAGCTAGAGCCAAAATAAGCAAAATCTGTGATCACTTGTATTTTCATATAAAAATTGATTTTCTAAGGAATTTTATATGGAAAACTTTAAATGCGTTTTTCTTGAAAACTATAAGAGCTAGAGCCAAAATAAGCAAAATCTGTGATCACTTGTATTTTCATATAAAAATTGATTTTCTAAGGATTTTTATATGGAAAACTTTAAAAATGCGTTTTTCTTGAAAACTATAAGAGCTAGAGCCAAAATAAGCAAAATCTGTGATCACTTGTATTTTCATATAAAAATTGATTTTCTAAGGATTTTTATATGGAAAACTTTAAATGCGTTTTCCTTGAAAACTATAAGAGCTAGAGCCAAAATAAGCAAAATCTGTGATCACTTGTATTTTCATATAAAAATTGATTTTCTAAGGATTTTTAAATGGAAAACTTTAAATGCGTTTTTCTTGAAAACTATAAGAGCTAGAGCCAAAATAAGCAAAATCTGTGATCACATGTATTTTCATATAAGGATTTTTATATGGAAAACTTTAAATGCGTTTTTCTTGAAAACTATAAGAGCTAGAGCCAAAATAAGCAAAATCTGTGATCAGTTGTATTTTCATATAAAAATTGATTTTCTAAGGATTTTTATATGGAAAACTTTAAATGCGTTTTTCTTGAAAACTATAAGAGCTAGAGCCAAAATAAGCAAAATCTGTGATCACTTGTATTGTCATATAAAAATTGATTTTCTAAGGATTTTTATATGGAAAACTTTAAATGCGTTTTTCTTGAAAACTATAAGAGCTAGAGCCAAAATAAGCAAAATCTGTGATCACTTGCATTTTCATATAAAAATTGATTTTCTAAGGATTTTTATATGGAAAACTTTAAATGCGTTTTTCTTGAAAACTATAAGAGCTAGAGCCAAAATAAGCAAAATCTGTGATCACTTGTATTTTCATATAAAAATTGATTTTCTAAGGATTTTTATATGGAAAACTTTAAATGCGTTTTTCTTGAAAACTATAAGGGCTAGAGCCAAAATAAGCAAAATCTGTGATCACTTGCATTTTCATATAAAAATTGTTTTTCTAAGGATTTTTATATGGAAAACTTTAAATACGTTTTTCTTGAAAACTATAAGAGCTAGAGCCAAGATAAGCAAAATCTGTGATCACTTGCATTTTCATATAAAAATTGATTTTCTAAGGATTTTTATATGGAAAACTTTAAATGCGTTTTTCTTGAAAACTATAAGAGCTAGAGCCAAAATAAGCAAAATCTGTGATCACTTGTATTTTCATATAAAAATTGATTTTCTAAGGCTTTTTATATGGAAAACTTTAAATGCGTTTTTCTTGAAAACTATAAGAGCTAGAGCCAAAATAAGCAAAATCTGTGATCACTTGTATTTTCATATAAAAATTGATTTTCTAAGGATTTTTATATGGAAAACTTTAAATGCGTTTTTCTTGAAAACTATAAGAGCTAGAGCCAAAATAACCAAAATCTGTGATCACTTGTATTTTCATATAAAAATTGATTTTCTAAGGATTTTTATATGGAAAACTTTAAATGCGTTTTTCTTGAAAACTATAAGAGCTAGAGCCAAAATATGCAAAATCTGTGATCACTTGTATTTTCATATAAAAATTGATTTTCTAAGGATTTTTATATGGAAAACTTTAAATGCGTTTTTCTTGAAAACTATAAGAGCTAGAGCCAAAATATGCAAAATCTGTGATCACTTGTATTTTCATATAAAAATTGATTTTCTAAGGATTTTTATATGGAAAACTTTAAATGCGTTTTTCTTGCAAACTATAAGAGCTAGAGCCAAAATAAGCAAAATCTGTGATCACTTGTATTGTCATATAAAAATTGATTTTCTAAGGATTTTTATATGGAAAACTTTAAATGCTTTTTTCTTGAAAACTATAAGAGCTAGAGCCAAAATAAGCAAAATCTGTGATCACTTGTATTGTCATATAAAAAAACTTTAAATGCGTTTTTCTTGAAAACTATAAGAGCTAGAGCCAAAATAAGCAAAATCTGTGATCACTTGCATTTTCATATAAAAATTGATTTTCTAAGGATTTTTATATGGAAAACTTTAAATGCGTTTTTCTTGAAAACTATAAGAGCTAGAGCCAAAATATGCAAAATCTGTGATCACTTGTATTTGCATATAAAAATTGATTTTCTAAGGATTTTTGTATGGAAAACTTTAAATGCGTTTTTCTTGAAAATTATAAGAGCTAGAGCCAAAATATGCAAAATCTGTGATCACTTGTATTTTCATATAAAAATTGATTTTCTAAGGATTTTTATATGGAAAACTTTAAATGCGTTTTTCTTGAAAACTATAAGAGCTAGAGCCAAAATAAGCAAAATCTGTGATCACTTGTATTTTCATATAAAAATAGATTTTCTAAGGATTTTTATATGGAAAACTTTAAATGCGTTTTTCTTGAAAACTATAAGAGCTAGAGCCAAAATAAGCCAAATCTGTGATCACTTGTATTTTCATATAAAAATTGTTTTTCTAAGGATTTTTATATGAAAAACTTTAAATGCGTTTTTCTTGAAAACTATAAGAGCTAGAGCCAAAATAAGCAAAATCTGTGATCACTTGTATTGTCATATAAAAATTGATTTTCTAAGGATTTTTATATGGAAAACTTTAAATGCGTTTTTCTTGAAAACTATTAGAGCTAGAGCCAAACTAAGCAAAATCTGTGATCACTTGTATTTTTATATAAAAATAGATTTTCTAAGGATTTTTATATGGAAAACTTTAAATGCGTTTTTCTTGAAAACTATAAGAGCTAGAGCCAAAATAACCAAAATCTGTGATCACTTGTATTTTCATATAAAAATTGATTTTCTAAGGATTTTTATATGGAAAACTTAAAATGCGTTTTTCTTGAAAACTATAAGAGCTAGAGCCAAAATATGCAAAATCTGTGATCACTTGTATTTTCATAAAAAAATTGATTTTCTAAGGATTTTTATATGGAAAACTTTAAATGCGTTTTTCTTGAAAACTATAAGAGCTAGAGCCAAAATATGCAAAATCTGTGATCACTAGTATTTTCATATAAGAATTGATTTTCTAAGGATTTTTAAATGGAAAACTTTAAATGCGTTTTTCTTGAAAACTATAAGAGCTAGAGCCAAAATATGCAAAATCTGTGATCACTTGTATTTTCATAAAAAAATTGATTTTCTAAGGATTTTTATATGGAAAACTTTAAATGCGGTTTTCTTGAAAACTATAAGAGCTAGAGCTCTTATAGTTTTCATATAAAAATTGATTTTCTAAGGATTTTTATATGGAAAACTTTAAATCCGTTTTTCTTGAAAACTATAAGAGCTAGAGCCAAAATATGCAAAATCTGTGATCACTTGTATTTTCATATTAAAATTGATTTTCTAAGGATTTTTATATGGAAAACTTTAAATGCGTTTTTTTTGAAAACTATAAGAGCTAGAGCCAAAATAAGCAAAATCTGTGATCAGTTGTATTTTCATATAAAAATTGATTTTTTAAGCATTTTTATATGGAAAACTTTAAATGCGTTTTTCTTGAAAACTATAAGAGCTAGAGCCAAAATAAGCAAAATCTGTGATCAGTTGTATTTTCATATAAAAATTGATTTTTTAAGCATTTTTATATGGAAAACTTTAAATGCGTTTTTTTTGAAAACTATAAGAGCTAGAGCCAAAATAAGCAAAATCTGTGATCAGTTGTATTTTCATATAAAAATTGATTTTCTAAGGATTTTTATATGGAAAACTTTAAATGCGTTTTTCTTGAAAACTATAAGAGCTAGAGCCAAAATAAGCAAAATTTGTGATCACTTGTATTTTCATATTAAAATTGATTTTCTAAGGATTTTTATATGGAAAACTTTAAATGCGTTTTTTTTGAAAACTATAAGAGCTAGAGCCAAAATAAGCAAAATCTGTGATTAGTTGTATTTTCATATAAAAATTGATTTTCTAAGGATTTTTATATGGAAAACTTTAAATGCGTTTTTCTTGAAAACTATAAGAGCTAGAGCCAAAATAAGCAAAATCTGTGATCAGTTGTATTTTCATATAAAAATTGATTTTTTAAGCATTTTTATATGGAAAACTTTAAATGCGTTTTTTTTGAAAACTATAAGAGCTAGAGCCAAAATAAGCAAAATCTGTGATCAGTTGTATTTTCATATAAAAATTGATTTTCTAAGGATTTTTATATGGAAAACTTTAAATGCGTTTTTCTTGAAAACTATAAGAGCTAGAGCCAAAATAAGCAAAATTTGTGATCACTTGCATTTTCATATAAAAATTGATTTTCTAAGGATTTTTATATGGAAAACTTTAAATGCGTTTTTCTTGAAAACTATAAGAGCTAGAACCAAAATAAGCAAAATCTGTGATCACTTGTATTGTCATATAAAAATTGATTTTCTAAGGATTTTTATATGGAAAACTTTAAATGCGTTTTTCTTGAAAACTATAAGAGCTAGAGCCAAAATATGCAAAATCTGTGATCACTTGTATTTTCATATTAAAATTGATTTTCTAAGGATTTTTATATGGAAAACTTTAAATGCGTTTTTTTTTTAAACTATAAGAGCTAGAGCCAAATATGCAAAATCTGTGATCACTTGTATTTTCATATTAAAATTGATTTTCTAAGGATTTTTATATGGAAAACTTTAAATGCGTTTTTCTTGAAAACTATAAGAGCTAGAGCCAAAATATGCAAAATCTGTGATCACTTGTATTTTCATATAAAAATTGATTTTCTAAGGATTTTTATATGGAAAACTTTAAATGCGTTTTTCTTGAAAACTATAAGAGCTAGAGCCAAAATAAGCAAAATCTGTGATCAGGTGTATTTTCATATAAAAATTGATTTTCTAAGGATTTTTATATGGAAAACTTTAAATGCGTTTTTCTTGAAAACTATAAGAGCTAGACACAAAATAAGCAAAATCTGTGATCACTTGTATTTTCATATAAAAATTGATTTTCTAAGGATTTTTATGTGGAAAACTTTAAATGCGTTTTTCTTGAAAACTATAAAAGCTAGAGCCAAAATAAGCAAAATCTGTGATCACTTGTATTTTCATATAAAAATTGACTTTCTAAGGATTTTTATATGGAAAACTTTAAATGCGTTTTTCTTGAAAACTATAAGAGCTAGAGCCAAAATAAAATCTGTGATCACTTGTATTTTCATATAAAAATTGATTTTCTAAGGATTTTTATATGGAAAACTTTAAATGCGTTTTTCTTGAAAACTATAAGGGCTAGAGCCAAAATAAGCAAAATCTGTGATCACTTGTATTTTCATATAAAAATTGACTTTCTAAGGATTTTTATATGGAAAACTTTAAATGCGTTTTTCTTGAAAACTATAAGAGCTAGAGCCAAAATAAGCAAAATCTGTGATCACTTGTATTTTCATATTAAAATTGATTTTCTAAGGATTTTTATATGGAAAACTTTAAATGCGTTTTTCTTGAAAACTATAAGAGCTAGAGCCAAAATAAGCAAAATCTGTGATCACTTGTATTTTCATATAAAAATTGATTTTCTAAGGATTTTTATATGGAAAACTTTAAATGCGTTTTTCTTGAAAACTATAAGAGCTAGAGCCAAAATAAGCAAAATCTGTGATCACTTGTATTTTCATATTAAAATTGATTTTCTAAGGATTTTTATATGGAAAACTTTAAATGCGTTTTTCTTGAAAACTATAAGAGCTAGAGCCAAAATATGCAAAATCTGTGATCACGTGTATTTTCATATAAAAATTGATTTTCTAAGGATTTTTATATGGAAAACTTTAAATGCGTTTTTCTTGAAAACTATAAGAGCTAGAGCCAAAATAAGCAAAATCTGTGATCAGTTGTATTTTCATATAAAAATGGATTTTCTAAGGATTTTTATATGGAAAACTTTAAATGCGTTTTTCTTGAAAACTATAAGAGCTAGACACAAAATAAGCAAAATCTGTGATCACTTGTATTTTCATATAAAAATTGATTTTCTAAGGATTTTTATGTGGAAAACTTTAAATGCGTTTTTCTTGAAAACTATAAGAGCTAGAGCCAAAATAAGCAAAATCTGTGATCACTTGTATTTTCATATAAAAATTGATTTTCTAAGGATTTTTATGTGGAAAACTTTAAATGCGTTTTTCTTGAAAACTATAAGAGCTAGAGCCAAAATAAGCAAAATCTGTGATCACTTGTATTTTCAGATAAAAATTGATTTTCTAAGGATTTTTATATGGAAAACTTTAAATGCGTTTTTCTTGAAAACTATAAGAGCTAGAGCCAAAATAAGCAAAATCTGTGATCACTTGTATTTTCATATAAAAATGGATTTTCTAAGGATTTTTATATGGAAAACTGTGGTCACTTGTATTTTCAGATAAAAATTGATTTTCTAAGGATTTTTATATGGAAAACTTTAAATGCGTTTTTCTTGAAAACTATAAGAGCTAGAGCCAACATAAGCAAAATCTGTGATCACCTGTATTTTCATATAAAAATTGATTTTCTAAGGATTTTTATATGGAAAACTTTAAATGCGTTTTTCTTGAAAACTATAAGAGATAGAGCGAAAATAAGCAAAATCTGTGATCACTTGTATTTTCATATAAAAATTGACTTTCTAAGGATTTTTATATGGAAAACTTTAAATGCGTTTTTCTTGAAAACTATAAGAGCTAGAGCCAAAATAAGCAAAATCTGTGATCACTTGTATTTTCATATAAAAATTGACTTTCTAAGGATTTTTATATGGAAAACTTTAAATGCGTTTTTCTTGAAAATTATAAGAGATAGAGCCAAAATAAGCAAAATCTGTGATCACTTGTATTTTCATATAAAAATTGACTTTCTAAGGATTTTTATATGAAAAACTTTAAATGCGTTTTTCTTGAAAACTATAAGAGCTAGAGCCAAAATAAGCAAAATCTGTGATCATTTGTATTTTCATATAAAAATTGACTTTCTAAGGATTTTTATATGGAAAACTTTAAATGCGTTTTTCTTGAAAACTATAAGAGCTAGAGCCAAAATAAGCAAAATCTGTCATCACTTGTATTTTCATATAAAAATTGACTTTCTAAGGATTTTTATATGGAAAACTTTAAATGCGTTTTTCTTGAAAACTATAAGAGATAGAGCCAAAATAAGCAAAATCTGTGATCACTTGTATTTTCATATAAAAATTGACTTTCTAAGGATTTTTATATGGAAAACTTTAAATGCGTTTTTCTTGAAAACTATAAGAGCTAGAGCCAAAATAAGCAAAATCTGTGATCACTTGTATTTTCATATAAAAATTGACTTTCTAAGGATTTTTATATGGAAAACTTTAAATGCGTTTTTCTTGAAAACTATAAGGGCTAGAGCCAAAATAAGCAAAATCTGTGATCACTTGTATTTTCATATAAAAATTGACTTTCTAAGGATTTTTATATGGGAAACTTTAAATGCGTTTTTCTTGAAAACTATAAGAGCTAGAGCCAAAATAAGCTAAATCTGTGATCACTTGTATTTTCATATTAAAATTGATTTTCTAAGGATTTTTATATGGAAAACTTTAAATGCGTTTTTCTTGAAAACTATAAGAGCTAGAGCCAAAATAAGCAAAATCTGTGATCACTTGTATTTTCAGATAAAAATTGATTTTCTAAGGATTTTTATATGGAAAACTTTAAATGCGTTTTTCTTGAAAACTATAAGAGCTAGAGCCAAAATAAGCAAAATATGTGATCACTTGTATTTTCATATAAAAATTGATTTTCTAAGGATTTTTATATGGAAAACTTTAAATGCGTTTTTCTTGAAAACTATAAGGGCTAAAGCCAAAATAAGCAAAATCTGTGATCACTTGTATTTTCATATAAAAATTGATTTTCTAAGGATTTTTATATGGAAAACTTTAAATGCGTTTTTCTTGAAAACTATAAGACCTAGAGCCAAAATAAGCAAAATCTGTGATCACTTGTATTTTTATATAACAATTGATTTTCTAAGGATTTTTATATGGAAAACTTTAAATGCGTTTTTCTTGAAAACTATAAGGGCTAGAGCCAAAATAAGCAAAATCTGTGACCACTTGTATTTTCATATAAAAATTGACTTTCTAAGGATTTTTATATGGAAAACTTTAAATGCGTTTTTCTTGAAAACTATAAGAGCTAGAGCCAAAATAAGCAAAATCTGTGATCACTTATATTTTCATATAAAAATTGATTTTCCAAGGATTTTTATGTGGGAAACTTTAAGTGCGTTTTTCTTGAAAACTATAAGGGCTAGAGCCAAAATAAGCAAAATCTGTGATCACTTGTATTTTCATATAAAAATTGACTTTCTAAGGATTTTTATATGGAAAACTTTAAATGCGTTTTTCTTGAAAACTATAAGAGCTAGAGCCAAAATAAAATCTGTGATCACTTGTATTTTCATATAAAAATTGATTTTCTAAGGATTTTTATATGGAAAACTTTAATGCGTTTTTCTTGAAAACTATAAGAGCTAGAGCCAAAATAAGCAAAATCTGTTATCACTTGTATTTTCATATAAAATTGATTTTTCTAAGGATTTTATATGGAAAACTTTAAATGCGTTTTCTTGAAAACTATAAGGAGCTAGAGCCAAAATAAGCAAAATCTGTGATCACTTGTATTTTCATATAAAAATTGACTTTCTAAGGATTTTTATATGGAAAACTTTAAATGCGTTTTTCTTGAAAACTATAAGAGCTAGAGCCAAAATAAGCAAAATCTGTGATCACTTGTATTTCCATATAAAAATTGATTTTCTAAGGATTTTTATATGGTAAACTTTAAATGCGTTTTTTCTTGAAAACTATAAGGGCTAGAGCCAAAATAAGCAAAATCTGTGATCACTTGTATTTTCATATAAAAATTGACTTTCTAAGGATTTTTATATGGAAAACTTTAAATGCGTTTTTCTTGAAAACTATAAGAGCTAGAGCCAAAATAAGCCAAATCTGTGATCACTTGTATTTTCATATAAAAATTGATTTTCTAAGGATTTTTATATGGAAAACTTTAAATGCGTTTTTCTTGAAAACTATAAGAGCTAGAGCCAAAATAAGCAAAATCTGTGATCACTTGTATTTTCATATAAAATTGATTTTCTAAGGATTTTTATATGGAAAACTTTAAATGCGTTTTTCTTGAAAACTATAAGGGCTAGAGCCAAAATAAGCAAATCTGTGACCACTTGTATTTTCATATAAAAATTGACTTTCTAAGGATTTTTATATGGAAAACTTTAAATGCGTTTTTCTGAAAACTATAAGAGCTAGAGCCAAAATAAGCAAAATCTGTGATCACTTATATTTTCATATAAAAATTGATTTTCCAAGGATTTTTATGTGGGAAACTTTAAGTGCGTTTTTCTTGAAAACTATAAGGGCTAGAGCCAAAATAAGCAAAATCTGTGATCACTTGTATTTTCATATAAAAATTGACTTTCTATGGATTTTTATATGGAAAATTTTAAATGCGTTTTTCTTGAAAACTATAAGAGCTAGAGCCAAAATAAAATCTGTGATCACTTGTATTTTCATATAAAAATTGATTTTCTAAGGATTTTTATATGGAAAACTTTAAATGCGTTTTTCTTGAAAACTATAAGAGCTAGAGCCAAAATAAGCAAAATCTGTTATCACTTGTATTTTCATATAAAAATTGATTTTCTAAGGATTTTTATATGGAAAACTTTAAATGCGTTTTTCTTGAAAACTATAAGAGCTAGAGCCAAAATAAGCAAAATCTGTGATCACTTGTATTTTCATATAAAAATTGACTTTCTAAGGATTTTTATATGGAAAACTTTAAATGCGTTTTTCTTGAAAACTATAAGAGCTAGAGCCAAAATAAGCAAAATCTGTGATCACTTGTATTTCCATATAAAAATTGATTTTCTAAGGATTTTTATATGGTAAACTTTAAATGCGTTTTTCTTGAAAACTATAAGGGCTAGAGCCAAAATAAGCAAAATCTGTGATCACTTGTATTTTCATATAAAAATTTACTTTCTAAGGATTTTTATATGGAAAACTTTAAATGCGTTTTTCTTGAAAACTATAAGAGCTAGAGCCAAAATAAGCCAAATCTGTGATCACTTGTATTTTCATATAAAAATTGATTTTCTAAGGATTTTTATATGGAAAACTTTAAATGCGTTTTTCTTGAAAACTATAAGAGCTAGAGCCAAAATAAGCAAAATCTGTGATCACTTGTATTTTCATATAAAAATTGACTTTCTAAGGATTTTTATATGGAAAACTTTAAATGCGTTTTTCTTGAAAACTATAAGAGCTAGAGCCAAAATAAGCAAAATCTGTGATCACTTGTATTTTCATATAAAAATTGTTTTTCTAAGGATTTTTATATGGAAAACTTTAAATGCGTTTTTCTTGAAAACTATAAGGGCTAGAGCCAAAATAAGCAAAATCTGTGATCACTTGTATTTTCATATAAAAATTGACTTTCTAAGGATTTTTATATGGAAAACTTTAAATGCGTTTTCTTGAAAACTATAAGAGCTAGAGCCAAAATAAGCAAAATCTGTGATCACTTGTATTTTCATATAAAAATTGACTTTCTAAGGATTTTTATATGGAAAACTTTAAATGCGTTTTTCTTGAAAACTATAAGAGCTAGAGCCAAAATAAGCAAAATCTGTGATCACTTGTATTTTCATATAAAAATTGTTTTTCTAAGGATTTTTATATGGAAAACTTTAAATGCGTTTTTCTTGAAAACTATAAGGGCTAGAGCCAAAATAAGCAAAATCTGTGATCACTTGTATTTTCATATAAAAATTGACTTTCTAAGGATTTTTATATGGAAAACTTTAAATGCGTTTTTCTTGAAAACTATAAGAGCTAGAGCCAAAATAAGCCAAATCTGTGATCACTTGTATTTTCATATAAAAATTGATTTTCTAAGGATTTTTATATGGAAAACTTTAAATGCGTTTTTCTTGAAAACTATAAGAGCTAGAGCCAAAATAAGCAAAATCTGTGATCACTTGTATTTTCATATAAAAATTGATTTTCTAAGGATTTTTATATGGAAAACTTTAAATGCGTTTTTCTTGAAAACTATAAGGGCTAGAGCCAAAATAAGCAAAATCTGTGACCACTTGTATTTTCATATAAAAATTGACTTTCTAAGGATTTTTATATGGAAAACTTTAAATGCGTTTTTCTTGAAAACTATAAGAGCTAGAGCCAAAATAAGCAAAATCTGTGATCACTTATATTTTCATATAAAAATTGATTTTCCAAGGATTTTTATGTGGGAAACTTTAAGTGCGTTTTTCTTGAAAACTATAAGGGCTAGAGCAAAATAAGCAAAATCTGTGATCACTTGTATTTTCATATAAAAATTGACTTTCTATGGATTTTTATATGGAAAATTTTAAATGCGTTTTTCTTGAAAACTATAAGAGCTAGAGCCAAAATAAAATCTGTGATCACTTGTATTTTCATATAAAAATTGATTTTCTAAGGATTTTTATATGGAAAACTTTAAATGCGTTTTTCTTGAAAACTATAAGAGCTAGAGCCAAAATAAGCAAAATCTGTTATCACTTGTATTTTCATATAAAAATTGATTTTCTAAGGATTTTTATATGGAAAACTTTAAATGCGTTTTTCTTGAAAACTATAAGAGCTAGAGCCAAAATAAGCAAAATCTGTGATCACTTGTATTTTCATATAAAAATTGACTTTCTAAGGATTTTTATATGGAAAACTTTAAATGCGTTTTTCTTGAAAACTATAAGAGCTAGAGCCAAAATAAGCAAAATCTGTGATCACTTGTATTTCCATATAAAAATTGATTTTCTAAGGATTTTTATATGGTAAACTTTAAATGCGTTTTTCTTGAAAACTATAAGGGCTAGAGCCAAAATAAGCAAAATCTGTGATCACTTGTATTTTCATATAAAAATTTACTTTCTAAGGATTTTTATATGGAAAACTTTAAATGCGTTTTTCTTGAAAACTATAAGAGCTAGAGCCAAAATAAGCCAAATCTGTGATCACTTGTATTTTCATATAAAAATTGATTTTCTAAGGATTTTTATATGGAAAACTTTAAATGCGTTTTTCTTGAAAACTATAAGAGCTAGAGCCAAAATAAGCAAAATCTGTGATCACTTGTATTTTCATATAAAAATTGACTTTCTAAGGATTTTTATATGGAAAACTTTAAATGCGTTTTTCTTGAAAACTATAAGAGCTAGAGCCAAAATAAGCAAAATCTGTGATCACATGTATTTTCATATAAAAATTGTTTTTCTAAGGATTTTTATATGGAAAACTTTAAATGCGTTTTTCTTGAAAACTATAAGGGCTAGAGCCAAAATAAGCAAAATCTGTGATCACTTGTATTTTCATATAAAAATTGACTTTCTAAGGATTTTTATATGGAAAACTTTAAATGCGTTTTCTTGAAAACTATAAGAGCTAGAGCCAAAATAAGCAAAATCTGTGATCACTTGTATTTTCATATAAAAATTGATTTTCTAAGGATTTTTATATGGAAAACTTTAAATGCGTTTTTCTTGAAAACTATAAGAGCTAGAGCCAAAATAAGAAAAATCTGTGATCACTTGCATTTTCATATAAAAATTGACTTTCTAAGGATTTTTATATGGAAAACTTTAAATGCGTTTTTCTTGAAAACTATATGAGCTAGAGCCAAAATAAGCAAAATCTGTGATCACTTGTATTTTCATATAAAAATTGATTTTCTAAGGATTTTTATATGGAAAACTTTAAATGCGTTTTTCTTGAAAACTATAAGATCTAGAGCCAAAATAAGCAAAATCTGTGATCACTTGTATTGTCATATAAAAATTGATTTTCTAAGGATTTTTATATGGAAAACTTTAAATGCGTTTTTCTTGAAAACTATAAGAGCTAGAGCCAAAATATGCAAAATCTGTGATCACTTGTATTTTCATATAAAAATTGATTTTCTAAGGATTTTTATATGGAAAACTTTAAATGCGTTTTTCTTGAAAACTATAAGGGCTAGAGCCAAAATAAGCAAAATCTGTGACCACTTGTATTTTCATATAAAAATTGACTTTCTAAGGATTTTTATATGGAAAACTTTAAATGCGTTTTTCTTGAAAACTATAAGAGCTACAGCCAAAATAAGCAAAATCTGTGATCACTTGTATTTTCATATAAAAATTGATTTTCCAAGGATTTTTATGTGGGAAACTTTAAGTGCGTTTTTCTTGAAAACTATAAGGGCTAGAGCCAAAATAAGCAAAATCTGTGATCACTTGTATTTTCATATAAAAATTGACTTTCTAAGGATTTTTATATGGAAAACTTTAAATGCGTTTTTCTTGAAAACTATAAGAGCTAGAGCCAAAATAAAATCTGTGATCACTTGTATTTTCATATAAAAATTGATTTTCTAAGGATTTTTATATGGAAAACTTTAAATGCGTTTTTCTTGAAAACTTTAAGAGCTAGAGCCAAAATAAGCAAAATCTGTGATCACTTGTATTGTCATATAAAAATTGATTTTCTAAGGATTTTTATATGGAAAACTTTAAATGCGTTTTTCTTGAAAACTATAAGAGCTAGAGCCAAAATATGCAAAATCTGTGATCACTTGTATTTTCATATAAAAATTGATTTTCTATATGGAAAACTTTAAATGCGTTTTTCTTGAAAACTATAAGAGCTAGAGCCAAAATATGCAAAATCTGTGATCACTTGTATTTTCATATAAAAATTGATTTTCTAAGGATTTTTATATGGAAAACTTTAAATGCGTTTTTCTTGAAAACTATAAGAGCTAGAGCCAAAATATGCAAAATCTGTGGTCACTTGTATTTTCATATAAAAATTGATTTTCTAAGGATTTTTATATGGAAAACTTTAAATGCGTTTTCTTGAAAACTTTAAGAGCTAGAGCCAAAATAAGCAAAATCTGTGATCACTTGTATTGTCATATAAAAATTGATTTTCTAAGGATTTTTATATGGAAAACTTTAAATGCGTTTTTCTTGAAAACTATAAGAGCTAGAGCCAAAATATGCAAAATCTGTGATCACTTGTATTTTCATATAAAAATTGATTTTCTAAGGATTTTTATATGGAAAACTTTAAATGCGTTTTTCTTGAAAACTATAAGAGCTAGAACCAAAATAAGCAAAATCTGTGATCACTTGTATTTTCATATAAAAATTGATTTTCTAAGGATTTTTATATGGAAAACTTTAAATGCGTTTTTCTTGAAAACTATAAGGGCTAGAGCCAAAATAAGCAAAATCTGTGACCACTTGTATTTTCATATAAAAATTGACTTTCTAAGGATTTTTATATGGAAAACTTTAAATGCGTTTTTCTTGAAAACTATAAGAGCTAGAGCCAAAATAAGCAAAATCTGTGATCACTCGTATTTTCATATAAAAATTGACTTTCTAAGGATTTTTATATGGAAAACTTTAAATGCGTTTTTCTTGAAAACTATAAGAGCTAGAGCCAAAATAAGCCAAATCTGTGATCACTTGTATTTTCATATAAAAATTGATTTTCTAAGGATTTTTATATGGAAAACTTTAAATGCGTTTTTCTTGAAAACTATAAGAGCTAGAGCCAAAATAAGCAAAATCTGTGATCACTTGTATTTTCATATAAAAATTGACTTTCTAAGGATTTTTATATGGAAAACTTTAAATGCGTTTTTCTTGAAAACTATAAGAGCTAGAGCCAAAATAAGCAAAATCTGTGATCACTTGTATTTTCATATAAAAATTGTTTTTCTAAGGATTTTTATATGGAAAACTTTAAATGCGTTTTTCTTGAAAACTATAAGGGCTAGAGCCAAAATAAGCAAAATCTGTGATCACTTGTATTTTCATATAAAAATTGACTTTCTAAGGATTTTTATATGGAAAACTTTAAATGCGTTTTTCTTGAAAACTATATGAGCTAGAGCCAAAATAAGCAAAATCTGTGATCACTTGTATTTTCATATAAAAATTGATTTTCTAAGGATTTTTATATGGAAAACTTTAAATGCGTTTTTCTTGAAAACTATAAGAGCTAGAGCCAAAATAAGCAAAATCTGTGATCACTTGTATTGTCATATAAAAATTGATTTTCTAAGGATTTTTATATGGAAAACTTTAAATGCGTTTTTCTTGAAAACTATAAGAGCTAGAGCCAAAATATGCAAAATCTGTGATCACTTGTATTTTCATATAAAAATTGATTTTCTAAGGATTTTTATATGGAAAACTTTAAATGCGTTTTTCTTGAAAACTATAAGGGCTAGAGCCAAAATAAGCAAAATCTGTGACCACTTGTATTTTCATATAAAAATTGATTTTCTAAGGATTTTTATATGGAAAACTTTAAATGCGTTTTTCTTGAAAACTATAAGAGCTAGAGCCAAAATAAGCAAAATCTGTGATCACTTGTATTTTCATATAAAAATTGACTTTCTAAGGATTTTTATATGGAAAACTTTAATTGCGTTTTTCTTGAAAACTATAAGAGCTAGAGCCAAAATAAGCAAAATCTGTGATCACTTGTATTTTCATATAAAAATTGTTTTTCTAAGGATTTTTATATGGAAAACTTTAAATGCGTTTTTCTTGAAAACTATAAGGGCTAGAGCCAAAATAAGCAAAATCTGTGATCACTTGTATTTTCATATAAAAATTGACTTTCTAAGGATTTTTATATGGAAAACTTTAAATGCGTTTTTCTTGATAACTATATGAGCTAGAGCCAAAATAAGCAAAATCTGTGATCACTTGTATTTTCATATAAAAATTGATTTTCTAAGGATTTTTATATGGAAAACTTTAAATGCGTTTTTCTTGAAAACTATAAGAGCTAGAGCCAAAATATGCAAAATCTGTGATCACTTGTATTTTCATATAAAAATTGATTTTCTAAGGATTTTTATATGGAAAACTTTAAATGCGTTTTTCTTGAAAACTATAAGGGCTAGAGCCAAAATAAGCAAAATCTGTGACCACTTGTATTTTCATATAAAAATTGACTTTCTAAGGATTTCTATATGGAAAACTTTAAATGCGTTTTTCTTGAAAACTATAAGAGCTACAGCCAAAATAAGCAAAATCTGTGATCACTTGTATTTTCATATAAAAATTGACTTTCTAAGGATTTTTATATGGAAAACTTTAAATGCGTTTTTCTTGAAAACTATAAGAGCTAGAGCCAAAATAAAATCTGTGATCACTTGTATTTTCATATAAAAATTGATTTTCTAAGGATTTTTATATGGAAAACTTTAAATGCGTTTTTCTTGAAAACTATAAGAGCTAGAGCCAAAATAAAATCTGTGATCACTTGTATTTTCATATAAAAATTGATTTTCTAAGGATTTTTATATGGAAAACTTTAAATGCGTTTTTCTTGAAAACTATAAGAGCTAGAGCCAAAATAAAATCTGTGATCACTTGTATTTTCATATAAAAATTGATTTTCTAAGGATTTTTATATGGAAAACTTTAAATGCGTTTTTCTTGAAAACTTTAAGAGCTAGAGCCAAAATAAGCAAAATCTGTGATCACTTGTATTGTCATATAAAAATTGATTTTCTAAGGATTTTTATATGGAAAACTTTAAATGCGTTTTTCTTGAAAACTATAAGAGCTAGAGCCAAAATATGCAAAATCTGTGATCACTAGTATTTGCATATAAAAATTGATTTTCTAAGGATTTTTATATGGAAAACTTTAAATGCGTTTTTCTTGAAAACTATAAGAGCTAGAGCCAAAATAAGCAAAATCTGTGATCACTTGTATTTTCATATAAAAATTGATTTTCCAAGGATATTTATGTGGGAAACTTTAAGTGCGTTTTTCTTGAAAACTATAAGGGCTAGAGCCAAAATAAGCAAAATCTGTGATCACTTGTATTTTCATATAAAAATTGACTTTCTAAGGATTTTTATATGGAAAACTTTAAATGCGTTTTTCTTGAAAACTATAAGAGCTAGAGCCAAAATAAAATCTGTGATCACTTGTATTTTCATATAAAAATTGATTTTCTAAGGATTTTTATATGGAAAACTTTAAATGATTTTTTCTTGAAAACTATAAGAGCTAGAGCCAAAATAAGCAAAATCTGTGATCACTTGTATTTTCATATAAAAATTGACTTTCTAAGGATTTTTATATGGAAAACTTTAAATGCGTTTTTCTTGAAAACTATAAGAGCTAGAGCCAAAATAAGCAAAATCTGTGATCACTTGTATTTTCATATAAAAATTGATTTTCTAAGGATTTTTATATGGTAAACTTTAAATGCGTTTTTCTTGAAAACTATAAGGGCTAGAGCCAAAATAAGCAAAATCTGTGATCACTTGTATTTTCATATAAAAATTGACTTTCTAAGGATTTTTATATGGAAAACTTTAAATGCGTTTTTCTTGAAAACTATAAGAGCTAGAGCCAAAATAAGCAAAATCTGTGATCACTTGTATTTTCATATAAAAATTAATTTTCTAAGGATTTTTATATGGAAAACTTTAAATGCGTTTTTCTTGAAAACTATAAGAGCTAGAGCCAAAATAAGCTAAATCTGTGATCACTTGTATTTTCATATAAAAATTGATTTTCTAAGGATTTTTATATGGAAAACTTTAAATGCGTTTTTCTTGAAAACTATAAGAGCTAGAGCCAAAATAAGCAAAATCTGTGATCACTTGTATTTTCATATAAAAATTGACTTTCTAAGGATTTTTATATGGAAAACTTTAAATGCGTTTTTCTTGAAAACTATAAGAGCTAGAGCCAAAATAAGCAAAATCTGTGATCACTTGTATTTTCATATAAAAATTGATTTTCTAAGGATTTTTATATGGTAAACTTTAAATGCGTTTTTCTTGAAAACTATAAGGGCTAGAGCCAAAATAAGCAAAATCTGTGATCACTTGTATTTTCATATAAAAATTGACTTTCTAAGGATTTTTATATGGAAAACTTTAAATGCGTTTTTCTTGAAAACTATAAGAGCTAGAGTCAAAATAAGCAAAATCTGTGATCACTTGTATTTTCATATAAAAATTGATTTTCTAAGGATTTTTATATGGAAAACTTTAAATGCGTTTTTCTTGAAAACTATAAGAGCTAGAGCCAAAATAAGCTAAATCTGTGATCACTTGTATTTTCATATAAAAATTGATTTTCTAAGGATTTTTATATGGAAAACTTTAAATGCGTTTTTCTTGAAAACTATAAGAGCTAGAGCCAAAATAAGCAAAATCTGTGATCACTTGTATTTTCATATAAAAATTGACTTTCTAAGGATTTTTATATGGAAAACTTTAAATGCCTTTTTCTTGAAAACTATAAGGGCTAGAGCCAAAATAAGCAAAATCTGTGATCACTTGTATTTTCATATAAAAATTGATTTTCTAAGGATTTTTATATGGTAAACTTTAAATGCGTTTTTCTTGAAAACTATAAGGGCTAGAGCCAAAATAAGCAAAATCTGTGATCACTTGTATTTTCATATAAAAATTGACTTTCTAAGGATTTTTATATGGAAAACTTTAAATGCGTTTTTCTTGAAAACTATAAGAGCTAGAGCCAAAATAAGCAAAATCTGTGATCACTTGTATTTTCATATAAAAATTGATTTTCTAAGGATTCTTATATGGAAAACTTTAAATGCGTTTTTCTTGAAAACTATAAGAGCTAGAGCCAAAATAAGCAAAATCTGTGATCACTTGTATTTTCATATAAAAATTGATTTTCTAAGGATTTTTATATGGAAATCTTTAAATGCGTTTTTCTTGAAAACTATAAGAGCTAGAGCCAAAATAAGCTAAATCTGTGATCACTTGTATTTTCATATAAAAATTGATTTTCTAAGGATTTTTATATGGAAAACTTTAAATGCGTTTTTCTTGAAAACTATAAGAGCTAGAGCCAAAATAAGCAAAATCTGTGATCACTTGTATTTTCATATAAAAATTGACTTTCTAAGGATTTTTATATGGAAAACTTTAAATGCGTTTTTCTTGAAAACTATAAGGGCTAGAGCCAAAATAAGCAAAATCTGTGATCACTTGTATTTTCATATAAAAATTGATTTTCTAAGGATTTTTATATGGTAAACTTTAAATGCGTTTTTCTTGAAAACTATAAGGGCTAGAGCCAAAATAAGCAAAATCTGTGATCACTTGTATTTTCATATAAAAATTGACTTTCTAAGGATTTTTATATGGAAAACTTTAAATGCGTTTTTCTTGAAAACTATAAGAGCTAGAGCCAAAATAAGCAAAATCTGTGATCACTTGTATTTTCATATAAAAATTGACTTTCTAAGGATTTTTATATGGAAAACTTTAAATGCGTTTTTCTTGAAAACTGTAAGGGCTAGAGCCAAAATAAGCAAAATCTGTGATCACTTGTATTTTCATATAAAAATTGATTTTCTAAGGATTTTTATATGGAAAACTTTAAATGCGTTTTTCTTGAAAACTATAAGAGCTAGAGCCAAAATAAGCAAAATCTGTGATCACTTGTATTTTCATATAAAAATTGACTTTCTAAGGATTTTTATATGGAAAACTTTAAATGCGTTTTTCTTGAAAACTTTAAGAGCTAGAGCCAAAATAAGCAAAATCTGTGATCACTTGTATTTTCATATAAAAATTGATTTTCTAAGGATTTTTATATGGAAAACTTTAAATGCGTTTTTCTTGAAAACTATAAGAGCTAGAGCCAAAATAAAATCTGTGATCACTTGTATTTTCATATAAAAATTGATTTTCTAAGGATTTTTATATGGAAAACTTTAAATGCGTTTTTCTTGAAAACTATGTGATCACTTGTATTTTCATATAAAAATTGATTTTCTAAGAATTTTTATATGGAAAACTTTAAATGCGTTTTTCTTGAAAACTATAAGAGCTAGAGCCAAAATAAGCAAAATCTGTGATCACTTGTATTTTCATATAAAAATTGATTTTCTAAGGATTTTTATATGGAAAACTTTAAATGCGTTTTTCTTGAAAACTATAAGAGCTAGAGCCAAAATAAGCAAAATCTGTGATCACTTGTATTTTCATATAAAAATTGATTTTCTAAGGATTTTTATATGGAAAACTTTAAATGCGTTTTTCTTGAAAACTATAAGAGCTAGAGCCAAAATAAGCAAAATCTGTGATCACTTGTATTTTCATATAAAAATTGATTTTCTAAGGATTTTTATATGGAAAACTTTAAATGCGTTTTTCTTGAAAACTATAAGAGCTAGAGCCAAAATAAGCAAAATCTGTGATCACTTGTATTTTCATATAAAAATTGATTTTCTAAGGATTTTTATATGGAAAACTTTAAAAGCGTTTTTCTTGAAAACTATAAGAGCTAGAGCCAAAATAAGCAAAATCTGTGATCACTTGTATTTTCATATAAAAATTGACTTTCTAAGGATTTTTATATGGAAAACTTTAAATCCGTTTTTCTTGAAAACTATAAGAGCTAGAGCCAAAATAAGCAAAATCTGTGATCACTTGTATTTTCATATAAAAATTGATTTTCTAAGGATTTTTATATGGAAAACTTTAAATGCGTTTTTCTTGAAAACTATAAGAGCTAGAGCCAAAATAACCAAAATCTGTGATCACGTGTATTTTCATATAAAAATTGATTTTCTAAGGATTTTTATATGGAAAACTTTAAATGCGTTTTTCTTGAAAACTATAAGAGCTAGAGCCAAAATAAGCAAAATCTGTGATCACTTGTATTTTCATATAAAAATTGATTTTCTAAGGATTTTTATATGGAAAACTTTAAATGCGTTTTTCTTGAAAACTATAAGGGCTAGAGCCAAAATAAGCAAAATCTGTGATCACTTGTATTTTCATAAAAAATTGATTTTCTAAGAATTTTTATATGGAAAACTTTAAATGCGTTTTTCTTGAAAACTATAAGAGCTAGAGCCAAAATAAGCAAAATCTGTGATCACTTGTATTTTCATATAAAAATTGATTTTCTAAGGATTTTTATATGGAAAACTTTAAATGCGTTTTTCTTGAAAACTATAAGAGCTAGAGCCAAAATAAGCAAAATCTGTGATCACTTGTAAATTCATATAAAAATTGATTTTCTAAGGATTTTTATATGGAAAACTTTAAATGCGTTTTTCTTGAAAACTATAAGAGCTAGAGCCAAAATAAGCAAAATCTGTGATCACTTGTATTTTCATATAAAAATTGATTTTCTAAGGATTTTTATATGGAAAACTTTAAATGCGTTTTTCTTGAAAACTATAAGAGCTAGAGCCAAAATAACCAAAATCTGTGATCACGTGTATTTTCATATAAAAATTGATTTTCTAAGGATTTTTATATGGAAAACTTTAAATGCGTTTTTCTTGAAAACTATAAGGGCTAGAGCCAAAATAAGCAAAATCTGTGATCACTTGTATTTTCATATAAAAATTGATTTTCTAAGGATTTTTATATAAAAAACTTTAAATGCGTTTTTCTTGAAAACTATAAGGGCTAGAGCCAAAATAAGCAAAATCTGTGATCACTTGTATTTTCATATAAAAATTGATTTTCTAAGAATTTTTATATGGAAAACTTTAAATGCGTTTTTCTTGAAAACTATAAGAGCTAGAGCCAAAATAAGCAAAATCTGTGATCACTTGTATTTTCATATAAAAATTGTTTTTCTAAGGATTTTTATATGGAAAACTTTAAATGCGTTTTTCTTGAAAACTATAAGGGCTAGAGCCAAAATAAGCAAAATCTGTGATCACTTGTATTTTCATATAAAAATTGACTTTCTAAGGATTTTTATATGGAAAACTTTAAATGCGTTTTTCTTGAAAACTATATGAGCTAGAGCCAAAATAAGCAAAATCTGTGATCACTTGTATTTTCATATAAAAATTGATTTTCTAAGGATTTTTATATGGAAAACTTTAAATGCGTTTTTCTTGAAAACTATAAGAGCTAGAGCCAAAATAAGCAAAATCTGTGATCACTTGTATTGTCATATAAAAATTGATTTTCTAAGGATTTTTATATGGAAAACTTTAAATGCGTTTTTCTTGAAAACTATAAGAGCTAGAGCCAAAATATGCAAAATCTGTGATCATTTGTATTTTCATATAAAAATTGATTTTCTAAGGATTTTTATATGGAAAACTTTAAATGCGTTTTTCTTGAAAACTATAAGGGCTAGAGCCAAAATAAGCAAAATCTGTGACCACTTGTATTTTCATATAAAAATTGACTTTCTAAGGATTTTTATATGGAAAACTTTAAATGCGTTTTTCTTGAAAACTATAAGAGCTAGAGCCAAAATAAGCAAAATCTGTGATCACTTGTATTTTCATATAAAAATTGACTTTCTAAGGATTTTTATATGGAAAACTTTAAATGCGTTTTTCTTGAAAACTATAAGGGCTAGAGCCAAAATAAGCAAAATCTGTGATCACTTGTATTTTCATATAAAAATTGATTTTCTAAGGACTTTTATATGGAAAACTTTAAATGCGTTTTTCTTGAAAACTATAAGGGCTAGAGCCAAAATAAGCAAAATCTGTGATCACTTGTATTTTCATATAAAAATTGATTTTATAAGAATTTTTATATGGAAAACTTTAAATGCGTTTTTCTTGAAAACTATAAGAGCTAGAGCCAAAATAAGCAAAATCTGTGATCGCTTGTATTTTCATATAAAAATTGATTTTCTAAGGATTTTTATATGGAAAACTTTAAATGCGTTTTTCTTGAAAACTATAAGAGCTAGAGCCAAAATAAGCAAAATCTGTGATCACTTGTATTTTCATATAAAAATTGATTTTCTAAGGATTTTTATATGGAAAACTTTAAATGCGTTTTTCTTGAAAACTATAAGAGCTAGAGCCAAAATAAGCAAAATCTGTGATCACTTGTATTTTCATATAAAAATTGATTTTCTAAGGATTTTTATATGGAAAACTTTAAATGCGTTTTTCTTGAAAACTATAAGAGCTAGAGCCAAAATAAGCAAAATCTGTGATCACTTGTATTTTCATATAAAAATTGATTTTCTAAGGATTTTTATATGGAAAACTTTAAATGCGTTTTTCTTGAAAACTATAAGAGCTAGAGCCAAAATAAGCAAAATCTGTGATCACTTGTATTTTCATATAAAAATTGACTTTCTAAGGATTTTTATATGGAAAACTTTAAATGCGTTTTTCTTGAAAACTATAAGAGCTAGAGCCAAAATAAGCAAAATCTGTGATCACTTGTATTTTCATATAAAAATTGATTTTCTAAGGATTTTTATATGGAAAACTTTAAATGCGTTTTTCTTGAAAACTATAAGAGCTAGAGCCAAAATAACCAAAATCTGTGATCACGTGTATTTTCATATAAAAATTGATTTTCTAAGGATTTTTATATGGAAAACTTTAAATGCGTTTTTCTTGAAAACTATAAGAGCTAGAGCCAAAATAAGCAAAATCTGTGATCACTTGTATTTTCATATAAAAATTGATTTTCTAAGGATTTTTATATGGAAAACTTTAAATGCGCTTTTCTTGAAAACTATTAGGGCTAGAGCCAAAATAAGCAAAATCTGTGATCACTTGTATTTTCATATAAAAATTGATTTTCTAAGGATTTTTATATGGAAAACTTTAAATGCGTTTTTCTTGAAAACTATAAGAGCTAGAGCCAAAATAACCAAAATCTGTGATCACGTGTATTTTCATATAAAAATTGATTTTCTAAGGATTTTTATATGGAAAACTTTAAATGCGTTTTTCTTGAAAACTATAAGAGCTAGAGCCAAAATAAGCAAAATCTGTGATCACTTGTATTTTCATATAAAAATTGATTTTCTAAGGATTTTTATATGGAAAACTTTAAATGCGTTTTTCTTGAAAACTATAAGGGCTAGAGCCAAAATAAGCAAAATCTGTGATCACTTGAATTTTCATATAAAAATTGACTTTCTAAGGATTTTTATATGGAAAACTTTAAATGCGTTTTTCTTGAAAACTATAAGAGCTAGAGCCAAAATAAGCAAAATCTGTGATCACTTGTATTTTCATATAAAAATTGACTTTCTAAGGATTTTTATATGGAAAACTTTAAATGCGTTTTTCTTGAAAACTATAAGAGCTAGAGCCAAAATAAGCAAAATCTGTGATCACTTTCTAAGGATTTTTATATGGAAAACTTTAAATGCGTTTTTCTTGAAAACTATAAGAGCTAGAGCCAAAATAAGCAAACTCTGTGATCACTTTCTAAGGATTTTTATATGGAAAACTTTAAATGCGTTTTTCTTGAAAACTATAAGAGCTAGAGCCAAAATAAGCAAAATTTGTGATCACTTTCTAAGGATTTTTATATGGAAAACTTTAAATGCGTTTTTCTTGAAAACTATAAGAGCTAGAGCCAAAATAAGCAAACTCTGTGATCACTTTCTAAGGATTTTTATATGGAAAACTTTAAATGCGTTTTTCTTGAAAACTATAAGAGCTAGAGCCAAAATAAGCAAAATCTGTGATCACTTGTATTTTCATATAAAAATTGACTTTCTAAGGATTTTTATATGGAAAACTTTAAATGCGTTTTTCTTGAAAACTATAAGAGCTAGAGCCAAAATAAGCAAAATCTGTGATCACTTTCTAAGGATTTTTATATGGAAAACTTTAAATGCGTTTTTCTTGAAAACTATAAGAGCTAGAGCCAAAATAAGCAAACTCTGTGATCACTTGTATTTTCATATAAAAATTGATTTTCTAAGGATTTTTATATGGAAAACTTTAAATGCGTTTTTCTTGAAAACTATAAGAGCTAGAGCCAAAATAAGCAAAATCTGTGATCACTTGTATGTTCATATAAAAATTGACTTTCTAAGGATTTTTATATGGAAAACTTTAAATGCGTTTTTCTTGAAAACTATAAGAGCTAGAGCCAAAATAAGCAAAATCTGTGATCACTTGTATTTTCATATAAAAATTTGTTTTCTAAGGATTTTTATATGGAAAACTTTAAATGCGTTTTTCTTGAAAACTATAAGAGCTAGAGCCAAAATAAGCAAAATCTGTGATCACTTTCTAAGGATTTTTATATGGAAAACTTTAAATGCGTTTTTCTTGAAAACTATATGAGCTAGAGCCAAAATAAGCAAAATCTGTGATCACTTGTATTTTCATATAAAAATTGACTTTCTAAGGATTTTTATATGGAAAACTTTAAATGCGTTTTTCTTGAAAACTATAAGAGCTAGAGCCAAAATAAGCAAAATTTGTGATCACTTTCTAAGGATTTTTATATGGAAAACTTTAAATGCGTTTTTCTTGAAAACTATAAGAGCTAGAGCCAAAATAAGCAAACTCTGTGATCACTTTCTAAGGATTTTTATATGGAAAACTTTAAATGCGTTTTTCTTGAAAACTATAAGAGCTAGAGCCAAAATAAGCAAAATCTGTGATCACTTGTATTTTCATATAAAAATTGACTTTCTAAGGATTTTTATATGGAAAACTTTAAATGCGTTTTTCTTGAAAACTATAAGAGCTAGAGCCAAAATAAGCAAAATCTGTGATCACTTTCTAAGGATTTTTATATGGAAAACTTTAAATGCGTTTTTCTTGAAAACTATAAGAGCTAGAGCCAAAATAAGCAAACTCTGTGATCAGTTGTATTTTCATATAAAAATTGATTTTCTAAGGATTTTTATATGGAAAACTTTAAATGCGTTTTTCTTGAAAACTATAAGAGCTAGAGCCAAAATAAGCAAAATCTGTGATCACTTGTATGTTCATATAAAAATTGACTTTCTAAGGATTTTTATATGGAAAACTTTAAATGCGTTTTTCTTGAAAACTATAAGAGCTAGAGCCAAAATAAGCAAAATCTGTGATCACTTGTATTTTCATATAAAAATTTGATTTCTAAAGATTTTTATATGGAGAATTTTAAATGCGTTTTTCTTGAAAACTATAAGAGCTAGAGCCAAAATAAGCAAAATCTGTGATCACTTTCTAAGGATTTTTATATGGAAAACTTTAAATGCGTTTTTCTTGAAAACTATATGAGCTAGAGCCAAAATAAGCAAAATCTGTGATCACTTGTATTTTCATATAAAAATTGACTTTCTAAGGATTTTTATATGGAAAACTTTAAATGCGTTTTTCTTGAAAACTATAAGAGCTAGAGCCAAAATAAGCAAAATCTGTGATCACTTGTATTTTCATATAAAAATTGATTTTCCAAGGATTTTTATGTGGGAAACTTTAAGTGCGTTTTTCTTGAAAACTATAAGGGCTAGAGGCAAAATAAGCAAAATCTGTGATCACTTGTATTTTCATATAAAAATTGACTTTCTAAGGATTTTTATATGGAAAACTTTAAATGCGTTTTTCTTGAAAACTATAAGAGCTAGAGCCAAAATAAGCAAAATCTGTGATCACTTGTATTTTCATATAAAAATTGATTTTCTAAGGATTTTTATATGGAAAACTTTAAATGCGTTTTTCTTGAAAACTATAAGAGCTAGAGCCAAAATAAGCAAAATCTGTGATCACTTGTATTTTCATATAAAAATTGATTTTCTAAGGATTTTTATATGGAAAACTTTAAATGCGTTTTTCTTGAAAACTATAAGAGCTAGAGCCAAAATAAGCAAAATCTGTGATCACTTGTATTTTCATATAAAAATTGATTTTCTAAGGATTTTTATATGGAAAACTTTAAATGCGTTTTTCTTGAAAACTATAAGAGCTAGAGCCAAAATAAGCAAAATCTGTGATCACTTGTATTTTCATATAAAAATTGATTTTCTAAGGATTTTTATATGGAAAACTTTAAATGCGTTTTTCTTGAAAACTATAAGAGCTAGAGCCAAAATAAGCAAAATCTGTGATCACTTGTATTTTCATATAAAAATTGATTTTCTAAGGATTTTTATATGGAAAACTTTAAATGCGTTTTTCTTGAAAACTATAAGAGCTAGAGCCAAAATAAGCAAAATCTGTGATCACTTGTATTTTCATATAAAAATTGATTTTCTAAGGATTTTTATATGGAAAACTTTAAATGCGTTTTTCTTGAAAACTGTAAGGGCTAGAGCCAAAATAAGCAAAATCTGTGATCACTTGTATTTTCATATAAAAATTGATTTTCTAAGGATTTTTATATGGAAAACTTTAAATGCGTTTTTCTTGAAAACTGTAAGGGCTAGAGCCAAAATAAGCAAAATCTGTGATCACTTGTATTTTCATATAAAAATTGATTTTCTAAGGATTTTTATATGGAAAACTTTAAATGCGTTTTTCTTGAAAACTATAAGAGCTAGAGCCAAAATAAGCAAAATCTGTGATCACTTGTATTTTCATATAAAAATTGACTTTCTAAGGATTTTTATATGGAAAACTTTAAATGCGTTTTTCTTGAAAACTATAAGAGCTAGAGCCAAAATAAGCAAAATCTGTGATCACTTGTATTTTCATATAAAAATTGATTTTCTAAGGATTTTTATGTGGGAAACTTTAAGTGCGTTTTTCTTGAAAACTATAAGAGCTAGAGCCAAAATAAAATCTGTGATCACTTGTATTTTCATATAAAAATTGATTTTCTAAGGATTTTTATATGGAAAACTTTAAATGCGTTTTTCTTGAAAACTATAAGAGCTAGAGCCAAAATAAGCAAAAAGTGTGATCACTTGTATTTTTATATAAAAATTGATTTTCTAAGGATTTTATATGGAAAACTTTAAATGCGTTTTTCTTGAAAACTATAAGAGCTAGAGCCAAAATAAGCAAAATCTGTGATCACTTGTATTTTCATATAAAAATTGACTTTCTAAGGATTTTTATATGGAAAACTTTAAATGCGTTTTTCTTGAAAACTATAAGAGCTAGAGCCAAAATAAGCAAAATCTGTGATCACTTGTATTTTCATATAAAAATTGATTTTCTAAGGATTTTTATATGGAAAACTTTAAATGCGTTTTTCTTGAAAACTATAAGAGCTAGAGCCAAAATAAGCAAAATCTGTGATCACTTGTATTTTCATATAAAAATTGATTTTCTAAGGATTTTTATATGGAAAACTTTAAAAGCGTTTTTCTTGAAAACTATAAGAGCTAGAGCCAAAATAAGCAAAATCTGTGATCACTTGTATTTTCATATAAAAATTGACTTTCTAAGGATTTTTATATGGAAAACTTTAAATGCGTTTTTCTTGAAAACTATAAGAGCTAGAGCCAAAATAAGCAAAATCTGTGATCACTTGTATTTTCATATAAAAATTGATTTTCTAAGGATTTTTATATGGAAAACTTTAAATGCGTTTTTCTTGAAAACTATAAGAGCTAGAGCCAAAATAACCAAAATCTGTGATCACGTGTATTTTCATATAAAAATTGATTTTCTAAGGATTTTTATATGGAAAACTTTAAATGCGTTTTTCTTGAAAACTATAAGAGCTAGAGCCAAAATAAGCAAAATCTGTGATCACTTGTATTTTCATATAAAAATTGATTTTCTAAGGATTTTTATATGGAAAACTTTAAATGCGTTTTTCTTGAAAACTTTAAGAGCTAGAGCCAAAATAAGCAAAATCTGTGATCACTTGTATTTTCATATAAAAATTGACTTTCTAAGGATTTTTATATGGAAAACTTTAAATGCGTTTTTCTTGAAAACTATAAGAGCTAGAGCCAAAATAAGCAAACTCTGTGATCACTTGTATTTTCATATAAAAATTGATTTTCTAAGGATTTTTATATGGAAAACTTTAAATGCGTTTTTCTTGAAAACTATAAGAGCTAGAGCCAAAATAACCAAAATCTGTGATAACGTGTATTTTCATATAAAAATTGATTTTCTAAGGATTTTTATATGGAAAACTTTAAATGCGTTTTTCTTGAAAACTATATGAGCTAGAGCCAAAATAAGCAAAATCTGTGATCCCTTGTATTTTCATATAAAAATTGACTTTGTAAGGATTTTTATATGGAAAACTTTAAATGCGTTTTTCTTGAAAACTATAAGGGCTAGAGCCAAAATAAGCAAAATCTGTGATCACTTGTATTTTCATATAAAAATTGATTTTCTAAGGATTTTTATATGGAAAACTTTAAATGCGTTTTTCTTGAAAACTATATGAGCTAGAGCCAAAATAAGCAAAATCTGTGATCCCTTGTATTTTCATATAAAAATTGACTTTGTAAGGATTTTTATATGGAAAACTTTAAATGCGTTTTTCTTGAAAACTATAAGAGCTAGAGCCAAAATAAAATCTGTGATCACTTGTATTTCCATATAAAAATTGATTTTCTAAGGTTTTTTATATGGAAAACTTTAAATGCGTTTTTCTTGAAAACTATAAGAGCTAGAGCCAAAATAAGCAAAATCTGTGATCACTTGTATTTTCATATAAAAATTGATTTTCTAAGGATTTTTATATGGAAAACTTTAAATGCGTTTTTCTTGAAAACTATAAGAGCTAGAGCCAAAATAAGCAAAATCTGTGATCACTTGTATTTTCATATAAAAATTGATTTTCTAAGGATTTTTATATGGAAAACTTTAAATGCGTTTTTCTTGAAAACTATAAGAGCTAGAGCCAAAATAAGCAAAATCTGTGATCACTTGTATTTTCATATAAAAATTGACTTTCTAAGGCTTTTTATATGGAAAACTTTAAATGCGTTTTTCGTGAAAACTATAAGAGCTAGAGCCAAAATAAGCAAAATCTGTGATCACTTGTATTTTCATATAAAAATTGATTTTCCAAGGATTTTAATGTGGGAAACTTTAAGTGCGTTTTTCTTGAAAACTATAAGGGCTAGAGCCAAAATAAGCAAAATCTGTGATCACTTGTATTTTCATATAAAAATTGATTTTCTAAGGATTTTTATATGGAAAACTTTAAATGCGTTTTTCTTGAAAACTATAAGAGCTAGAGCCAAAATAAGCAAAAAGTGTGATCACTTGTATTTTTATATAAAAATTGATTTTCTAAGGATTTTATATGGAAAACTTTAAATGCGTTTTTCTTGAAAACTATAAGAGCTAGAGCCAAAATAAGCAAAATCTGTGATCACTTGTATTTTCATATAAAAATTGACTTTCTAAGGATTTTTATATGGAAAACTTTAAATGCGTTTTTCTTGAAAACTATAAGAGCTAGAGCCAAAATAAGCAAAATCTGTGATCACTTGTATTTTCATATAAAAATTGATTTTCTAAGGATTTTTATATGGAAAACTTTAAATGCGTTTTTCTTGAAAACTATAAGAGCTAGAGCCAAAATAAGCAAAATCTGTGATCACTTGTATTTTCATATAAAAATTGATTTTCTAAGGATTTTTATATGGAAAACTTTAAAAGCGTTTTTCTTGAAAACTATAAGAGCTAGAGCCAAAATAAGCAAAATCTGTGATCACTTGTATTTTCATATAAAAATTAACTTTCTAAGGATTTTTATATGGAAAACTTTAAATGCGTTTTTCTTGAAAACTATAAGAGCTAGAGCCAAAATAAGCAAAATCTGTGATCACTTGTATTTTCATATAAAAATTGATTTTCTAAGGATTTTTATATGGAAAACTTTAAATGCGTTTTTCTTGAAAACTATAAGAGCTAGAGCCAAAATAACCAAAATCTGTGATCACGTGTATTTTCATATAAAAATTGATTTTCTAAGGATTTTTATATGGAAAACTTTAAATGCGTTTTTCTTGAAAACTATAAGAGCTAGAGCCAAAATAAGCAAAATCTGTGATCACTTGTATTTTCATATAAAAATTGATTTTCTAAGGATTTTTATATGGAAAACTTTAAATGCGTTTTTCTTGAAAACTTTAAGAGCTAGAGCCAAAATAAGCAAAATCTGTGATCACTTGTATTTTCATATAAAAATTGATTTTCTAAGGATTTTTATATGGAAAACTTTAAATGCGTTTTTCTTGAAAACTATAAGAGCTAGAGCCAAAATAAGCAAAAAGTGTGATCACTTGTATTTTTATATAAAAATTGATTTTCTAAGGATTTTATATGGAAAACTTTAAATGCGTTTTTCTTGAAAACTATAAGAGCTAGAGCCAAAATAAGCAAAATCTGTGATCACTTGTATTTTCATATAAAAATTGACTTTCTAAGGATTTTTATATGGAAAACTTTAAATGCGTTTTTCTTGAAAACTATAAGAGCTAGAGCCAAAATAAGCAAAATCTGTGATCACTTGTATTTTCATATAAAAATTGATTTTCTAAGGATTTTTATATGGAAAACTTTAAATGCGTTTTTCTTGAAAACTATAAGAGCTAGAGCCAAAATAAGCAAAATCTGTGATCACTTGTATTTTCATATAAAAATTGATTTTCTAAGGATTTTTATATGGAAAACTTTAAAAGCGTTTTTCTTGAAAACTATAAGAGCTAGAGCCAAAATAAGCAAAATCTGTGATCACTTGTATTTTCATATAAAAATTGATTTTCTAAGGATTTTTATATGGAAAACTTTAAATGCGTTTTTCTTGAAAACTAAAAGAGCTAGAGCCAAAATAAGCAAAAAGTGTGATCACTTGTATTTTTATATAAAAATTGATTTTCTAAGGATTTTATATGGAAAACTTTAAATGCGTTTTTCTTGAAAACTATAAGAGCTAGAGCCAAAATAAGCTAAATCTGTGATCACTTGTATTTTCATATAAAAATTGACTTTCTAAGGATTTTTATATGGAAAACTTTAAATGCGTTTTTCTTGAAAACTATAAGAGCTAGAGCCAAAATAAGCAAAATCTGTGATCACTTGTATTTTCATATAAAAATTGATTTTCTAAGGATTTTTATATGGAAAACTTTAAATGCGTTTTTCTTGAAAACTGTAAGGGCTAGAGCCAAAATAAGCAAAATCTGTGATCACTTGTATTTTCATATAAAAATTGATTTTCTAAGGATTTTTATATGGAAAACTTTAAATGCGTTTTTCTTGAAAACTATAAGAGCTAGAGCCAAAATAAGCAAAAAGTGTGATCACTTGTATTTTTATATAAAAATTGATTTTCTAAGGATTTTATATGGAAAACTTTAAATGCGTTTTTCTTGAAAACTATAAGAGCTAGAGCCAAAATAAGCAAAATCTGTGATCACTTGTATTTTCATATAAAAATTGACTTTCTAAGGATTTTTATATGGAAAACTTTAAATGCGTTTTTCTTGAAAACTATAAGAGCTAGAGCCAAAATAAGCAAAATCTGTGATCACTTGTATTTTCATATAAAAATTGATTTTCTAAGGATTTTTATATGGAAAACTTTAAATGCGTTTTTCTTGAAAACTATAAGAGCTAGAGCCAAAATAAGCAAAATCTGTGATCACTTGTATTTTCATATAAAAATTGATTTTCTAAGGATTTTTATATGGAAAACTTTAAAAGCGTTTTTCTTGAAAACTATAAGAGCTAGAGCCAAAATAAGCAAAATCTGTGATCACTTGTATTTTCATATAAAAATTAACTTTCTAAGGATTTTTATATGGAAAACTTTAAATGCGTTTTTCTTGAAAACTATAAGAGCTAGAGCCAAAATAAGCAAAATCTGTGATCACTTGTATTTTCATATAAAAATTGATTTTCTAAGGATTTTTATATGGAAAACTTTAAATGCGTTTTTCTTGAAAACTATAAGAGCTAGAGCCAAAATAACCAAAATCTGTGATCACGTGTATTTTCATATAAAAATTGATTTTCTAAGGATTTTTATATGGAAAACTTTAAATGCGTTTTTCTTGAAAACTATAAGAGCTAGAGCCAAAATAAGCAAAATCTGTGATCACTTGTATTTTCATATAAAAATTGATTTTCTAAGGATTTTTATATGGAAAACTTTAAATGCGTTTTTCTTGAAAACTTTAAGAGCTAGAGCCAAAATAAGCAAAATCTGTGATCACTTGTATTTTCATATAAAAATTGACTTTCTAAGGATTTTTATATGGAAAACTTTAAATGCGTTTTTCTTGAAAACTATAAGAGCTAGAGCCAAAATAAGCAAACTCTGTGATCACTTGTATTTTCATATAAAAATTGATTTTCTAAGGATTTTTATATGGAAAACTTTAAATCCGTTTTTCTTGAAAACTATAAGAGCTAGAGCCAAAATAACCAAAATCTGTGATCACGTGTATTTTCATATAAAAATTGATTTTCTAAGGATTTTTATATGGAAAACTTTAAATGCGTTTTTCTTGAAAACTATAAGAGCTAGAGCCAAAATAAGCAAAATCTGTGATCACTTGTATTTTCATATAAAAATTGACTTTCTAAGGATTTTTATATGGAAAACTTTAAATGCGTTTTTCTTGAAAACTATAAGAGCTAGAGCCAAAATAAGCAAACTCTGTGATCACTTGTATTTTCATATAAAAATTGATTTTCTAAGGATTTTATATGGAAAACTTTAAATGCGTTTTTCTTAAAAACTATAAGAGCTAGAGCCAAAATAAGCAAAATCTGTGATCACTTGTATTTTCATATAAAAATTGACTTTCTAAGGATTTTTATATGGAAAACTTTAAATGCGTTTTTCTTGAAAACTATATGAGCTAGAGCCAAAATAAGCAAAATCTGTGATCACTTGTATTTTCATATAAAAATTGATTTTCTAAGGATTTTTATATGGAAAACTTTAAATGCGTTTTTCTTGAAAACTATAAGAGCTAGAGCCAAAATAAGCAAAATCTGTGATCACTTGTATTTTCATATAAAAATTGATTTTCTAAGGATTTTTATATGGAAAACTTTAAATGCGTTTTTCTTGAAAACTATATGAGCTAGAGCCAAAATAAGCAAAATCTGTGATCCCTTGTATTTTCATATAAAAATTGACTTTGTAAGGATTTTTATATGGAAAACTTTAAATGCGTTTTTCTTGAAAACTATAAGAGCTAGAGCCAAAATAAAATCTGTGATCACTTGTATTTTCATATAAAAATTGATTTTCTAAGGTTTTTTATATGGAAAACTTTAAATGCGTTTTTCTTGAAAACTATAAGAGCTAGAGCCAAAATAAGCAAAATCTGTGATCACTTGTATTTTCATATAAAAATTGATTTTCTAAGGATTTTTATATGGAAAACTTTAAATGCGTTTTTCTTGAAAACTATAAGAGCTAGAGCCAAAATAAGCAAAATCTGTGATCACTTGTATTTTCATATAAAAATTGATTTTCTAAGGATTTTTATATGGAAAACTTTAAATGCGTTTTTCTTGAAAACTATATGAGCTAGAGCCAAAATAAGCAAAATCTGTGATCACTTGTATTTTCATATAAAAATTGACTTTCTAAGGATTTTTATATGGAAAACTTTAAATGCGTTTTTCGTGAAAACTATAAGAGCTAGAGCCAAAATAAGCAAAATCTGTGATCACTTGTATTTTCATATAAAAATTGATTTTCCAAGGATTTTTATGTGGGAAACTTTAAGTGCGTTTTTCTTGAAAACTATAAGGGCTAGAGCCAAAATAAGCAAAATCTGTGATCACTTGTATTTTCATATAAAAATTGACTTTCTAAGGATTTTTATATGGAAAACTTTAAATGCGTTTTTCTTGAAAACTATAAGGGCTAGAGCCAAAATAAGCAAAATCTGTGATCACTTGTATTTTCATATAAAAATTGATTTTCTAAGGATTTTTATATGGAAAACTTTAAATGCGTTTTTCTTGAAAACTATAAGAGCTAGAGCCAAAATAAGCAAAATCTGTGATCACTTGTATTTTCATATAAAAATTGATTTTCTAAGGATTTTTATATGGAAAACTTTAAATGCGTTTTTCTTGAAAACTATAAGAGCTAGAGCCAAAATAAGCAAAATCTGTGATCACTTGTATTTTCATATAAAAATTGATTTTCTAAGGATTTTTATATGGAAAACTTTAAATGCGTTTTTCTTGAAAACTATAAGAGCTAGAGCCAAAATAAGCAAAATCTGTGATCACTTGTATTTTCATATAAAAATTGATTTTCTAAGGATTTTTATATGGAAAACTTTAAATGCGTTTTTCTTGAAAACTATAAGGGCTAGAGCCAAAATAAGCAAAATCTGTGATCACTTGTATTTTCATATAAAAATTGACTTTCTAAGGATTTTTATATGGAAAACTTTAAATGCGTTTTTCTTGAAAACTGTAAGGGCTAGAGCCAAAATAAGCAAAATCTGTGATCACTTGTATTTTCATATAAAAATTGATTTTCTAAGGACTTTTATATGGAAAACTTTAAATGCGTTTTTCTTGAAAACTATAAGAGCTAGAGCCAAAATAAGCAAAATCTGTGATCACTTGTATTTTCATATAAAAATTGACTTTCTAAGGATTTTTATATGGAAAACTTTAAATGCGTTTTTCTTGAAAACTATGAGAGCTAGAGCCATAATAAGCAAAATCTGTGATCACTTGTATTTTCATATAAAAATTGATTTTCTAAGGATTTTTATATGGAAAACTTTAAGTGCGTTTTTCTTGAAAACTATAAGAGCTAGAGCCAAAATAAAATCTGTGATCACTTGTATTTTCATATAAAAATTGACTTTCTAAGGATTTTTATATGGAAAACTTTAAATGCGTTTTTCTTGAAAACTATAAGAGCTAGAGCCAAAATAAGCAAAAAGTGTGATCAGTTGTATTTTCATATAAAAATTGACTTTCTAAGGATTTTTATATGGAAAACTTTAAATGCGTTTTTCTTGAAAACTATAAGAGCTAGAGCCAAAATAAGCAAAATCTGTGATCACTTGTATTTTCATATAAAAATTGATTTTCTAAGGATTTTTATATGGAAAACTTTAAATGCGTTTTTCTTGAAAACTATAAGAGCTAGAGCCAAAATAAGCAAAAAGTGTGATCAGTTGTATTTTCATATAAAAATTGATTTTCTAAGGATTTTTATATGGAAAACTTTAAATGCGTTTTTCTTGAAAACTATAAGAGCTAGAGCCAAAATAAGCAAAATCTGTGATCACTTGTATTTTCATATAAAAATTGATTTTCTAAGGATTTTTATATGGAAAACTTTAAATGCGTTTTTCTTGAAAACTATAAGGGCTAGAGCCAAAATAAGCAAAATCTGTGATCACTTGTATTTTCATATAAAAATTGACTTTCTAAGGATTTTTATATGGAAAACTTTAAATGCGTTTTTCTTGAAAACTGTAAGGGCTAGAGCCAAAATAAGCAAAATCTGTGATCACTTGTATTTTCATATAAAAATTGATTTTCTAAGGACTTTTATATGGAAAACTTTAAATGCGTTTTTCTTGAAAACTATAAGAGCTAGAGCCAAAATAAGCAAAATCTGTGATCACTTGTATTTTCATATAAAAATTGACTTTCTAAGGATTTTTATATGGAAAACTTTAAATGCGTTTTTCTTGAAAACTATAAGAGCTAGAGCCAAAATAAGCAAAATCTGTGATCACTTGTATTTTCATATAAAAATTTACTTTCTAAGGATTTTTATATGGAAAACTTTAAATGCGTTTTTATTGAAAACTATAAGAGCTAGAGCCAAAATAAGCAAAATCTGTGATCACTTGTATTTTCATATAAAAATTGATTTTCTAAGGATTTTTATATGGAAAACTTTAAATGCGTTTTTATTGAAAACTATAAGAGCTAGAGCCAAAATAAGCAAAATCTGTGATCTCTTGTATTTTCATATAAAAATTGATTTTCTAAGGATTTTTATATGGAAAACTTTAAATGCGTTTTTCTTGAAAACTATAAGGGCTAGAGACAAAATAAGCAAAATCTGTGATCACTTGTATTTTCATATATAAATTGATTTTCTAAGGATTTTTATATGGAAAACTTTAAATGCGTTTTTCTTGAAAACTATAAGAGCTAGAGCCAAAATAAGCAAAATCTGTGATCACTTGTATTTTCATATAAAAATTGATTTTCTAAGGATTTTTATATGGAAAACTTTAAATGCGTTTTTCTTGAAAACTATAAGAGCTAGAGCCAAAATAAGCAAAATCTGTGATCACTTGTATTTTCATATAAAAATTGACTTTCTAAGGATTTTTATATGGAAAACTTTAAATGCGTTTTTCTTGAAAACTATAAGAGCTAGAGCCAAAATAAGCAAAATCTGTGATCACTTGTATTTTCATATAAAAATTGATTTTCTACGGATTTTTATATGGAAAACTTTAAATGCGTTTTTCTTGAAAACTATAAGAGCTAGATCCAAAATAAGCAAAATCTGTGATCACTTGTATTTTCATATAAAAATTGATTTTCTAAGGATTTTGATATGGAAAACTTTAAATGCGTTTTTCTTGAAAACTATAAGAGCTAGAGCCAAAATAAGCAAAATATGTGATCACTTGTATTTTCATATAAAAATGGACTTTCTAAGGATTTTTATATGGAAAACTTTAAATGCGTTTTTCTTGAAAACTATAAGAGCTAGAGCCAAAATAAGCAAAATCTGTGATCACTTGTATTTTCATATAAAAATTTACTTTCTAAGGATTTTTATATGGAAAACTTTAAATGCGTTTTTCTTGAAAACTATAAGAGCTAGAGCCAAAATAAGCAAAATCTGTGATCACTTGTATTTTCATATAAAAATTGACTTTCTAAGGATTTTTATATGGAAAACTTTAAATGCGTTTTTCTTGAAAACTATAAGAGATAGAGCCAAAATAAGCAAAATCTGTGATCACTTGTATTTTCATATAAAAATTGACTTTCTAAGGATTTTTATATGGAAAACTTTAAATGCGTTTTTCTTGAAAACTATAAGAGCTAGAGCCAAAATAAGCAAAATCTGTGATCACTTGTATTTTCATATAAAAATTGACTTTCTAAGGATTTTTATATGGAAAACTTTAAATGCGTTTTTCTTGAAAACTATAAGAGCTAGAGCCAAAATAAGCAAAATCTGTGATCACTTGTATTTTCATATAAAAATTTACTTTCTAAGGATTTTTATATGGAAAACTTTAAATGCGTTTTTATTGAAAACTATAAGAGCTAGAGCCAAAATAAGCAAAATCTGTGATCACTTGTATTTTCATATAAAAATTGATTTTCTAAGGATTTTTATATGGAAAACTTTAAATGCGTTTTTCTTGAAAACTATAAGAGCTAGAGCCAAAATAAGCAAAATCTGTGATCACTTGTATTTTCATATAAAAATTGACTTTCTAAGGATTTTTATATGGAAAACTTTAAATGCGTTTTTCTTGAAAACTATAAGAGCTAGAGCCAAAATAAGCAAAATCTGTGATCACTTGTATTTTCATATAAAAATTGATTTTCTACGGATTTTTATATGGAAAACTTTAAATGCGTTTTTCTTGAAAACTATAAGAGCTAGATCCAAAATAAGCAAAATCTGTGATCACTTGTATTTTCATATAAAAATTGATTTTCTAAGGATTTTGATATGGAAAACTTTAAATGCGTTTTTCTTGAAAACTATAAGAGCTAGAGCCAAAATAAGCAAAATATGTGATCACTTGTATTTTCATATAAAAATGGACTTTCTAAGGATTTTTATATGGAAAACTTTAAATGCGTTTTTCTTGAAAACTATAAGAGCTAGAGCCAAAATAAGCAAAATCTGTGATCACTTGTATTTTCATATAAAAATTTACTTTCTAAGGATTTTTATATGGAAAACTTTAAATGCGTTTTTCTTGAAAACTATAAGAGCTAGAGCCAAAATAAGCAAAATCTGTGATCACTTGTATTTTCATATAAAAATTGACTTTCTAAGGATTTTTATATGGAAAACTTTAAATGCGTTTTTCTTGAAAACTATAAGAGATAGAGCCAAAATAAGCAAAATCTGTGATCACTTGTATTTTCATATAAAAATTGACTTTCTAAGGATTTTTATATGGAAAACTTTAAATGCGTTTTTCTTGAAAACTATAAGAGCTAGAGCCAAAATAAGCAAAATCTGTGATCACTTGTATTTTCATATAAAAATTGACTTTCTAAGGATTTTTATATGGAAAACTTTAAATGCGTTTTTCTTGAAAACTATAAGAGCTAGAGCCAAAGTAAGCAAAATCTGTGATCACTTGTATTTTCATATAAAAATTTACTTTCTAAGGATTTTTATATGGAAAACTTTAAATGCGTTTTTATTGAAAACTATAAGAGCTAGAGCCAAAATAAGCAAAATCTGTGATCACTTGTATTTTCATATAAAAATTGATTTTCTAAGGATTTTTATATGGAAAACTTTAAATGCGTTTTTATTGAAAACTATAAGAGCTAGAGCCAAAATAAGCAAAATCTGTGATCACTTGTATTTTCATATAAAAATTGATTTTCTAAGGATTTTTATATGGAAAACTTTAAATGCGTTTTTCTTGAAAACTATAAGGGCTAGAGACAAAATAAGCAAAATCTGTGATCACTTGTATTTTCATATATAAATTGATTTTCTAAGGATTTTTATATGGAAAACTTTAAATGCGTTTTTCTTGAAAACTATAAGAGCTAGAGCCAAAATAAGCAAAATCTGTGATCACTTGTATTTTCATATAAAAATTGATTTTCTAAGGATTTTTATATGGAAAACTTTAAATGCGTTTTTCTTGAAAACTATAAGAGCTAGAGCCAAAATAAGCAAAATCTGTGATCACTTGTATTTTCATATAAAAATTGACTTTCTAAGGATTTTTATATGGAAAACTTTAAATGCGTTTTTCTTGAAAACTATAAGAGCTAGAGCCAAAATAAGCAAAATCTGTGATCACTTGTATTTTCATATAAAAATTGATTTTCTACGGATTTTTATATGGAAAACTTTAAATGCGTTTTTCTTGAAAACTATAAGAGCTAGATCCAAAATAAGCAAAATCTGTGATCACTTGTATTTTCATATAAAAATTGATTTTCTAAGGATTTTGATATGGAAAACTTTAAATGCGTTTTTCTTGAAAACTATAAGAGCTAGAGCCAAAATAAGCAAAATATGTGATCACTTGTATTTTCATATAAAAATGGACTTTCTAAGGATTTTTATATGGAAAACTTTAAATGCGTTTTTCTTGAAAACTATAAGAGCTAGAGCCAAAATAAGCAAAATCTGTGATCACTTGTGTTTTCATATAAAAATTTACTTTCTAAGGATTTTTATATGGAAAACTTTAAATGCGTTTTTCTTGAAAACTATAAGAGCTAGAGCCAAAATAAGCAAAATCTGTGATCACTTGTATTTTCATATAAAAATTGACTTTCTAAGGATTTTTATATGGAAAACTTTAAATGCGTTTTTCTTGAAAACTATAAGAGCTAGAGCCAAAATAAGCAAAATCTGTGATCACTTGTATTTTCATATAAAAATTGATTTTCTAAGGATTTTGATATGGAAAACTTTAAATGCGTTTTTCTTGAAAACTATAAGAGCTAGAGCCAAAATAAGCAAAATATGTGATCACTTGTATTTTCATATAAAAATGGACTTTCTAAGGATTTTTATATGGAAAACTTTAAATGCGTTTTTCTTGAAAACTATAAGAGCTAGAGCCAAAATAAGCAAAATCTGTGATCACTTGTATTTTCATATAAAAATTTACTTTCTAAGGATTTTTATATGGAAAACTTTAAATGCGTTTTTATTGAAAACTATAAGAGCTAGAGCCAAAATAAGCAAAATCTGTGATCACTTGTATTTTCATATAAAAATTGATTTTCTAAGGATTTTTATATGGAAAACTTTAAATGCGTTTTTATTGAAAACTATAAGAGCTAGAGACAAAATAAGCAAAATCTGTGATCACTTGTATTTTCATATAAAAATTGATTTTCTAAGGATTTTTATATGGAAAACTTTAAATGCGTTTTTCTTGAAAACTATAAGGGCTAGAGACAAAATAAGCAAAATCTGTGATCACTTGTATTTTCATATATAAATTGATTTTCTAAGGATTTTTATATGGAAAACTTTAAATGCGTTTTTCTTGAAAACTATAAGAGCTAGAGCCAAAATAAGCAAAATCTGTGATCACTTGTATTTTCATATAAAAATTGATTTTCTAAGGATTTTTATATGGAAAACTTTAAATGCGTTTTTCTTGAAAACTATAAGAGCTAGAGCCAAAATAAGCAAAATCTGTGATCACTTGTATTTTCATATAAAAATTGACTTTCTAAGGATTTTTATATGGAAAACTTTAAATGCGTTTTTCTTGAAAACTATAAGAGCTAGAGCCAAAATAAGCAAAATCTGTGATCACTTGTATTTTCATATAAAAATTGATTTTCTACGGATTTTTATATGGAAAACTTTAAATGCGTTTTTCTTGAAAACTATAAGAGCTAGATCCAAAATAAGCAAAATCTGTGATCACTTGTATTTTCATATAAAAATTGATTTTCTAAGGATTTTGATATGGAAAACTTTAAATGCGTTTTTCTTGAAAACTATAAGAGCTAGAGCCAAAATAAGCAAAATATGTGATCACTTGTATTTTCATATAAAAATGGACTTTCTAAGGATTTTTATATGGAAAACTTTAAATGCGTTTTTCTTGAAAACTATAAGAGCTAGAGCCAAAATAAGCAAAATCTGTGATCACTTGTATTTTCATATAAAAATTTACTTTCTAAGGATTTTTATATGGAAAACTTTAAATGCGTTTTTCTTGAAAACTATAAGAGATAGAGCCAAAATAAGCAAAATATGTGATCACTTGTATTTTCATATAAAAATTGACTTTCTAAGGATTTTTATATGGAAAACTTTAAATGCGTTTTTCTTGAAAACTATAAGAGCTAGAGCCAAAATAAGCAAAATCTGTGATCACTTGTATTTTCATATAAAAATTTACTTTCTAAGGATTTTTATATGGAAAACTTTAAATGCGTTTTTCTTGAAAACTATAAGAGCTAGAGCCAAAATAAGCAAAATATGTGATCACTTGTATTTTCATATAAAAATGGACTTTCTAAGGATTTTTATATGGAAAACTTTAAATGCGTTTTTCTTGAAAACTATAAGAGCTAGAGCCAAAATAAGCAAAATCTGTGATCACTTGTATTTTCATATAAAAATTGACTTTCTAAGGATTTTTATATGGAAAACTTTAAATGCGTTTTTCTTGAAAACTATAAGAGATAGAGCCAAAATAAGCAAAATCTGTGATCACTTGTATTTTCATATAAAAATTGACTTTCTAAGGATTTTTATATGGAAAACTTTAAATGCGTTTTTCTTGAAAACTATAAGAGATAGAGCCAAAATAAGCAAAATATTTGATCACTTGTATTTTCATATAAAAATTGACTTTCTAAGGATTTTTATATGGAAAACTTTAAATGCGTTTTTCTTGAAAACTATAAGAGCTAGAGCCAAAATAAGCAAAATCTGTGATCACTTGTATTTTCATATAAAAATTTACTTTCTAAGGATTTTTATATGGAAAACTTTAAATGCGTTTTTCTTGAAAACTATAAGAGATAGAGCCAAAATAAGCAAAATATGTGATCACTTGTATTTTCATATAAAAATTGACTTTCTAAGGATTTTTATATGGAAAACTTTAAATGCGTTTTTCTTGAAAACTATAAGAGCTAGAGCCAAAATAAGCAAAATCTGTGATCACTTGTATTTTCATATTCTAAGGATTTTTATATGGAAAACTTTAAATGCGTTTTTCTTGAAAACTATAAGAGCTAGATCCAAAATAAGCAAAATCTGTGATCACTTGTATTTTCATATAAAAATTGATTTTCTAAGGATTTTGATATGGAAAACTTTAAATGCGTTTTTCTTGAAAACTATAAGAGCTAGAGCCAAAATAAGCAAAATATGTGATCACTTGTATTTTCATATAAAAATGGACTTTCTAAGGATTTTTATATGGAAAACTTTAAATGCGTTTTTCTTGAAAACTATAAGAGCTAGAGCCAAAATAAGCAAAATCTGTGATCACTTGTATTTTCATATAAAAATTTACTTTCTAAGGATTTTTATATGGAAAACTTTAAATGCGTTTTTCTTGAAAACTATAAGAGATAGAGCCAAAATAAGCAAAATATGTGATCACTTGTATTTTCATATAAAAATTGACTTTCTAAGGATTTTTATATGGAAAACTTTAAATGCGTTTTTCTTGAAAACTATAAGAGCTAGAGCCAAAATAAGCAAAATCTGTGATCACTTGTATTTTCATATAAAAATTTACTTTCTAAGGATTTTTATATGGAAAACTTTAAATGCGTTTTTCTTGAAAACTATAAGAGCTAGAGCCAAAATAAGCAAAATATGTGATCACTTGTATTTTCATATAAAAATGGACTTTCTAAGGATTTTTATATGGAAAACTTTAAATGCGTTTTTCTTGAAAACTATAAGAGCTAGAGCCAAAATAAGCAAAATCTGTGATCACTTGTATTTTCATATAAAAATTGACTTTCTAAGGATTTTTATATGGAAAACTTTAAATGCGTTTTTCTTGAAAACTATAAGAGATAGAGCCAAAATAAGCAAAATCTGTGATCACTTGTATTTTCATATAAAAATTGACTTTCTAAGGATTTTTATATGGAAAACTTTAAATGCGTTTTTCTTGAAAACTATAAGAGCTAGAGCCAAAATAAGCAAAATCTGTGATCACTTGTATTTTCATATAAAAATTGACTTTCTAAGGATTTTTATATGGAAAACTTTAAATGCGTTTTTCTTGAAAACTATAAGAGCTAGAGCCAAAATAAGCAAAATCTGTGATCACTTGTATTTTCATATAAAAATTTACTTTCTAAGGATTTTTATATGGAAAACTTTAAATGCGTTTTTATTGAAAACTATAAGAGCTAGAGCCAAAATAAGCAAAATCTGTGATCACTTGTATTTTCATATAAAAATTGATTTTCTAAGGATTTTTATATGGAAAACTTTAAATGCGTTTTTCTTGAAAACTATAAGAGCTAGAGCCAAAATAAGCAAAATCTGTGATCACTTGTATTTTCATATAAAAATTGACTTTCTAAGGATTTTTATATGGAAAACTTTAAATGCGTTTTTCTTGAAAACTATAAGAGCTAGAGCCAAAATAAGCAAAATCTGTGATCACTTGTATTTTCATATAAAAATTGATTTTCTACGGATTTTTATATGGAAAACTTTAAATGCGTTTTTCTTGAAAACTATAAGAGCTAGATCCAAAATAAGCAAAATCTGTGATCACTTGTATTTTCATATAAAAATTGATTTTCTAAGGATTTTGATATGGAAAACTTTAAATGCGTTTTTCTTGAAAACTATAAGAGCTAGAGCCAAAATAAGCAAAATATGTGATCACTTGTATTTTCATATAAAAATGGACTTTCTAAGGATTTTTATATGGAAAACTTTAAATGCGTTTTTCTTGAAAACTATAAGAGCTAGAGCCAAAATAAGCAAAATCTGTGATCACTTGTATTTTCATATAAAAATTTACTTTCTAAGGATTTTTATATGGAAAACTTTAAATGCGTTTTTCTTGAAAACTATAAGAGCTAGAGCCAAAATAAGCAAAATCTGTGATCACTTGTATTTTCATATAAAAATTGACTTTCTAAGGATTTTTATATGGAAAACTTTAAATGCGTTTTTCTTGAAAACTATAAGAGATAGAGCCAAAATAAGCAAAATCTGTGATCACTTGTATTTTCATATAAAAATTGACTTTCTAAGGATTTTTATATGGAAAACTTTAAATGCGTTTTTCTTGAAAACTATAAGAGCTAGAGCCAAAATAAGCAAAATCTGTGATCACTTGTATTTTCATATAAAAATTGACTTTCTAAGGATTTTTATATGGAAAACTTTAAATGCGTTTTTCTTGAAAACTATAAGAGCTAGAGCCAAAATAAGCAAAATCTGTGATCACTTGTATTTTCATATAAAAATTTACTTTCTAAGGATTTTTATATGGAAAACTTTAAATGCGTTTTTATTGAAAACTATAAGAGCTAGAGCCAAAATAAGCAAAATCTGTGATCACTTGTATTTTGATATAAAAATTGATTTTCTAAGGATTTTTATATGGAAAACTTTAAATGCGTTTTTATTGAAAACTATAAGAGCTAGAGCCAAAATAAGCAAAATCTGTGATCACTTGTATTTTCATATAAAAATTGATTTTCTAAGGATTTTTATATGGAAAACTTTAAATGCGTTTTTCTTGAAAACTATAAGGGCTAGAGACAAAATAAGCAAAATCTGTGATCACTTGTATTTTCATATATAAATTGATTTTCTAAGGATTTTTATATGGAAAACTTTAAATGCGTTTTTCTTGAAAACTATAAGAGCTAGAGCCAAAATAAGCAAAATCTGTGATCACTTGTATTTTCATATAAAAATTGATTTTCTAAGGATTTTTATATGGAAAACTTTAAATGCGTTTTTCTTGAAAACTATAAGAGCTAGAGCCAAAATAAGCAAAATCTGTGATCACTTGTATTTTCATATAAAAATTGACTTTCTAAGGATTTTTATATGGAAAACTTTAAATGCGTTTTTCTTGAAAACTATAAGAGCTAGAGCCAAAATAAGCAAAATCTGTGATCACTTGTATTTTCATATAAAAATTGATTTTCTACGGATTTTTATATGGAAAACTTTAAATGCGTTTTTCTTGAAAACTATAAGAGCTAGATCCAAAATAAGCAAAATCTGTGATCACTTGTATTTTCATATAAAAATTTACTTTCTAAGGATTTTTATATGGAAAACTTTAAATGCGTTTTTCTTGAAAACTATAAGAGCTAGAGCCAAAATAAGCAAAATCTGTGATCACTTGTATTTTCATATAAAAATTGACTTTCTAAGGATTTTGATATGGAAAACTTTAAATGCGTTTTTCTTGAAAACTATAAGAGCTAGAGCCAAAATAAGCAAAATATGTGATCACTTGTATTTTCATATAAAAATGGACTTTCTAAGGATTTTTATATGGAAAACTTTAAATGCGTTTTTCTTGAAAACTATAAGAGCTAGAGCCAAAATAAGCAAAATCTGTGATCACTTGTATTTTCATATAAAAATTTACTTTCTAAGGAGTTTTATATGGAAAACTTTAAATGCGTTTTTCTTGAAAACTATAAGAGCTAGAGCCAAAATAAGCAAAATCTGTGATCACTTGTATTTTCATATAAAAATTGACTTTCTAAGGATTTTTATATGGAAAACTTTAAATGCGTTTTTCTTGAAAACTATAAGAGATAGAGCCAAAATAAGCAAAATCTGTGATCACTTGTATTTTCATATAAAAATTGACTTTCTAAGGATTTTTATATGGAAAACTTTAAATGCGTTTTTCTTGAAAACTATAAGAGCTAGAGCCAAAATAAGCAAAATCTGTGATCACTTGTATTTTCATATAAAAATTGACTTTCTAAGGATTTTTATATGGAAAACTTTAAATGCGTTTTTCTTGAAAACTATAAGAGCTAGAGCCAAAATAAGCAAAATCTGTGATCACTTGTATTTTCATATAAAAATTTACTTTCTAAGGATTTTTATATGGAAAACTTTAAATGCGTTTTTATTGAAAACTATAAGAGCTAGAGCCAAAATAAGCAAAATCTGTGATCACTTGTATTTTCATATAAAAATTGATTTTCTAAGGATTTTTATATGGAAAACTTTAAATGCGTTTTTATTGAAAACTATAAGAGCTAGAGCCAAAATAAGCAAAATCTGTGATCACTTGTATTTTCATATAAAAATTGATTTTCTAAGGATTTTTATATGGAAAACTTTAAATGCGTTTTTCTTGAAAACTATAAGGGCTAGAGACAAAATAAGCAAAATCTGTGATCACTTGTATTTTCATATATAAATTGATTTTCTAAGGATTTTTATATGGAAAACTTTAAATGCGTTTTTCTTGAAAACTATAAGAGCTAGAGCCAAAATAAGCAAAATCTGTGATCACTTGTATTTTTATATAAAAATTGACTTTCTAAGGATTTTTATATGGAAAACTTTAAATGCGTTTTTCTTGAAAACTATAAGAGCTAGAGCCAAAATAAGCAAAATCTGTGATCACTTGAATTTTCATATAAAAATTGACTTTCTAAGGATTTTTATATGGAAAACTTTAAATGCGTTTTTCTTGAAAACTATAAGAGCTAGAGCCAAAATAAGCAAAATCTGTGATCACTTGTATTTTCATATAAAAATTGACTTTCTAAGGATTTTTATATGGAAAACTTTAAATGCGTTTTTCTTGAAAACTATAAGAGCTAGAGCCAAAATAAGCAAAATCTGTGATCACTTGTATTTTCATATAAAAATTGACTTTCTAAGGATTTTTATATGGAAAACTTTAAATGCGTTTTTCTTGAAAACTATAAGAGATAGAGCGAAAATAAGCAAAATCTGTGATCACTTGTATTTTCATATAAAAATTGACTTTCTAAGGATTTTTATATGGAAAACTTTAAATGCGTTTTTCTTGAAAACTATAAGAGCTAGAGCCAAAATAAGCAAAATCTGTGATCACTTGTATTTTCATATAAAATTTGACTTTCTAAGGATTTTTATATGGAAAACTTTAAATGCGTTTTTCTTGAAAACTATAAGAGCTAGAGCCAAAATAAGCAAAATCTGTGATCACTTGTATTTTCATATAAAAATTGACTTTCTAAGGATTTTTATATGGAAAACTTTAAATGCGTTTTTCTTGAAAACTATAAGAGCTAGAGCCAAAATAAGCAAAATCTGTGATCACTTGTATTTTCATATAAAAATTGAATTTCTAAGGATTTTTATATGGAAAACTTTAAATGCGTTTTTCTTGAAAACTATAAGAGCAAAATCTGTGATCACTTGTATTTTCATATAAAAATTGACTTTCTAATGATTTTTATATGGAAAACTTTAAATGCGTTTTTCTTGAAAACTATAAGAGCTAGAGCCAAAATAAGCAAAATCTGTGATCACTTGTATTTTCATATAAAAATTGAATTTCTAAGGATTTTTATATGGAAAACTTTAAATGCGTTTTTCTTGAAAACTATAAGAGCTAGAGCCAAAATAAGCAAAATCTGTACTCACTTGTATTTTCATATAAATATTGACTTTCTAAGGATTTTTATATGGAAAACTTTATATGCGTTTTTCTTGAAAACTATAAGAGCTAGAGCCAAAATAAGCAAAATCTGTGATCACTTGTATTTTCATATAAAAATTGACTTTCTAAGGATTTTTATATGGAAAACTTTAAATGCGTTTTTCTTGAAAACTATAAGAGCTAGAGCCAAAATAAGCAAAATCTGTGATCACTTGTATTTTCATATAAAAATTGACTTTCTAAGGATTTTTATATGGAAAACTTTAAATGCGTTTTTCTTGAAAACTATAAGAGATAGAGCCAAAATAAGCAAAATCTGTGATCACTTGTATTTTCATATAAAAATTGACTTTCTAAGGATTTTTATATGGAAAACTTTAAATGCGTTTTTCTTGAAAACTATAAGAGCTAGAGCCAAAATAAGCAAAATCTGTGATCACTTGTATTTTCATATAAAAATTTACTTTCTAAGGATTTTTATATGGAAAACTTTAAATGCGTTTTTCTTGAAAACTATAAGAGCTAGAGCCAAAATAAGCAAAATCTGTGATCACTTGTATTTTCATATAAAAATTGAATTTCTAAGGATTTTTATATGGAAAACTTTAAATGCGTTTTTCTTGAAAACTATAAGAGCTAGAGCCAAAGTAAGCAAAATGTGTGATCACTTGTATTTTCATATAAAAATGGACTTTCTAAGGATTTTTATATGGAAAACTTTAAATGCGTTTTTCTTGAAAACTATAAGAGCTAGAGCCAAAATAAGCAAAATCTGTGATCACTTGTATTTTCATATAAAAATTGATCACTTGTATTTTCATATAAAAATTGACTTTCTAAGGATTTTTATATGGAAAACTTTAAATGCGTTTTTCTTGAAAACTATAAGAGCTAGAGCCAAAATAAGCAAAATCTGTGATCACTTGTATTTTCATATAAAAATTTACTTTCTAAGGATTTTTATATGGAAAACTTTAAATGCGTTTTTCTTGAAAACTATAAGAGCTAGAGCCAAAATAAGCAAAATCTGTGATCACTTGTATTTTCATATAAAAATTGACTTTCTAAGGATTTTTATATGGAAAACTTTAAATGCGTTTTTCTTGAAAACTATAAGAGATAGAGCCAAAATAAGCAAAAAGTGTGATCAGTTGTATTTTCATATAAAAATTGACTTTCTAAGGATTTTTATATGGAAAACTTTAAATGCGTTTTTCTTGAAAACTATAAGAGCTAGAGCCAAAATAAGCAAAAAGTGTGATCAGTTGTATTTTCATATAAAAATTGACTTTCTAAGGATTTTTATATGGAAAACTTTAAATGCGTTTTTCTTGAAAACTATAAGAGCTAGAGCCAAAATAAGCAAAATCTGTGATCACTTGTATTTTCATATAAAAATTGATTTTCTAAGGATTTTTATATGGAAAACTTTAAATGCGTTTTTCTTGAAAACTATAAGAGCTAGAGCCAAAATAAGCAAAAAGTGTGATCAGTTGTATTTTCATATAAAAATTGATTTTCTAAGGATTTTTATATGGAAAACTTTAAATGCGTTTTTCTTGAAAACTATAAGAGCTAGAGCCAAAATAAGCAAAATCTGTGATCACTTGTATTTTCATATAAAAATTGATTTTCTAAGGATTTTTATATGGAAAACTTTAAATGCGTTTTTCTTGAAAACTATAAGGGCTAGAGCCAAAATAAGCAAAATCTGTGATCACTTGTATTTTCATATAAAAATTGACTTTCTAAGGATTTTTATATGGAAAACTTTAAATGCGTTTTTCTTGAAAACTGTAAGGGCTAGAGCCAAAATAAGCAAAATCTGTGATCACTTGTATTTTCATATAAAAATTGATTTTCTAAGGACTTTTATATGGAAAACTTTAAATGCGTTTTTCTTGAAAACTATAAGAGCTAGAGCCAAAATAAGCAAAATCTGTGATCACTTGTATTTTCATATAAAAATTGACTTTCTAAGGATTTTTATATGGAAAACTTTAAATGCGTTTTTCTTGAAAACTATGAGAGCTAGAGCCATAATAAGCAAAATCTGTGATCACTTGTATTTTCATATAAAAATTGATTTTCTAAGGATTTTTATATGGAAAACTTTAAGTGCGTTTTTCTTGAAAACTATAAGAGCTAGAGCCAAAATAAGCAAAATCTGTGATCACTTGTATTTTCATATAAAAATTGATTTTCTAAGGATTTTTATATGGAAAACTTTAAATGCGTTTTTCTTGAAAACTATAAGAGCTAGAGCCAAAATAAGCAAAAAGTGTGATCAGTTGTATTTTCATATAAAAATTGACTTTCTAAGGATTTTTATGTGGAAAACTTTAATTGCGTTTTTCTTGAAAACTATAAGAGCTAGAGCCAAAATAAGCAAAATCTGTGATCACTTGTATTTTCATATAAAAATTGATTTTCTAAGGTTTTTTATATGGAAAACTTTAAATGCGTTTTTCTTGAAAACTATAAGAGCTAGAGCCAAAATAAGCAAAATCTGTGATCACTTGTATTTTCATATAAAAATTGATTTTCTAAGGATTTTTATATGGAAAACTTTAAATGCGTTTTTCTTGAAAACTATAAGAGCTAGAGCCAAAATAAGCAAAATCTGTGATCACTTGTATTTTCATATAAAAATTGATTTTCTAAGGATTTTTATATGGAAAACTTTAAATGCGTTTTTCTTGAAAACTATAAGAGCTAGAGCCAAAATAAGCAAAATCTGTGATCACTTGTATTTTCATATAAAAATTGATTTTCTAAGGATTTTTATATGGAAAACTTTAAATGCGTTTTTCTTGAAAACTATAAGGGCTAGAGCCAAAATAAGCAAAATCTGTGATCACTTGTATTTTCATATAAAAATTGACTTTCTAAGGATTTTTATATGGAAAACTTTAAATGCGTTTTTCTTGAAAACTGTAAGGGCTAGAGCCAAAATAAGCAAAATCTGTGATCACTTGTATTTTCATATAAAAATTGATTTTCTAAGGACTTTTATATGGAAAACTTTAAATGCGTTTTTCTTGAAAACTATAAGAGCTAGAGCCAAAATAAGCAAAATCTGTGATCACTTGTATTTTCATATAAAAATTGACTTTCTAAGGATTTTTATATGGAAAACTTTAAATGCGTTTTTCTTGAAAACTATGAGAGCTAGAGCCATAATAAGCAAAATCTGTGATCACTTGTATTTTCATATAAAAATTGATTTTCTAAGGATTTTTATATGGAAAACTTTAAGTGCGTTTTTCTTGAAAACTATAAGAGCTAGAGCCAAAATAAAATCTGTGATCACTTGTATTTTCATATAAAAATTGATTTTCTAAGGATTTTTATATGGAAAACTTTAAATGCGTTTTTCTTGAAAACTATAAGAGCTAGAGCCAAAATAAGCAAAAAGTGTGATCAGTTGTATTTTCATATAAAAATTGACTTTCTAAGGATTTTTATATGGAAAACTTTAAATGCGTTTTTCTTGAAAACTATAAGAGCTAGAGCCAAAATAAGCAAAATCTGTGATCACTTGTATTTTCATATAAAAATTGATTTTCTAAGGATTTTTATATGGAAAACTTTAAATGCGTTTTTCTTGAAAACTATATGAGCTAGAGCCAAAATAACCAAAATCTGTGATCACTTGTATTTTCATATAAAAATTGACTTTCTAAGGATTTTTATATGGAAAACTTTAAATGCGTTTTTCTTGAAAACTATAAGAGCTAGAGCCAAAATAAGCAAAATCTGTGATCACTTGTATTTTCATATAAAAATTGATTTTCCAAGGATTTTTATGTGGGAAACTTTAAGTGCGTTTTTCTTGAAAACTATAAGGGCTAGAGCCAAAATAAGCAAAATCTGTGATCACTTGTATTTTCATATAAAAATTGACTTTCTAAGGATTTTTATATGGAAAACTTTAAATGCGTTTTTCTTGAAAACTATAAGAGCTAGAGCCAAAATAAAATCTGTGATCACTTGTATTTTCATATAAAAATTGATTTTCTAAGGTTTTTTATATGGAAAACTTTAAATGCGTTTTTCTTGAAAACTATAAGAGCTAGAGCCAAAATAAGCAAAATCTGTGATCACTTGTATTTTCATATAAAAATTGATTTTCCAAGGATTTTTATGTGGGAAACTTTAAATGCGTTTTTCTTGAAAACTATAAGAGCTAGAGCCAAAATAAAATCTGTGATCACTTGTATTTTCATATAAAAATTGATTTTCTAAGGTTTTTTATATGGAAAACTTTAAATGCGTTTTTCTTGAAAACTATAAGAGCTAGAGCCAAAATAAGCAAAATCTGTGATCACTTGTATTTTCATATAAAAATTGATTTTCTAAGGATTTTTATATGGAAAACTTTAAATGCGTTTTTCTTGAAAACTATAAGAGCTAGAGCCAAAATAAGCAAAATCTGTGATCACTTGTATTTTCATATAAAAATTGATTTTCTAAGGATTTTTATATGGAAAACTTTAAATGCGTTTTTCTTGAAAACTATAAGAGCTAGAGCCAAAATAAGCAAAATCTGTGATCACTTGTATTTTCATATAAAAATTGATTTTCTAAGGATTTTTATATGGAAAACTTTAAATGCGTTTTGCTTGAAAACTATAAGGGCTAGAGCCAAAATAAGCAAAATCTGTGATCACTTGTATTTTCATATAAAAATTGACTTTCTAAGGATTTTTATATGGAAAACTTTAAATGCGTTTTTCTTGAAAACTGTAAGGGCTAGAGCCAAAATAAGCAAAATCTGTTATCACTTGTATTTTCATATAAAAATTGATTTTCTAAGGACTTTTATATGGAAAACTTTAAATGCGTTTTTCTTGAAAACTATAAGAGCTAGAGCCAAAATAAGCAAAATCTGTGATCACTTGTATTTTCATATAAAAATTGACTTTCTAAGGATTTTTATATGGAAAACTTTAAATGCGTTTTTCTTGAAAACTATGAGAGCTAGAGCCAAAATAAGCAAAATCTGTGATCACTTGTATTTTCATATAAAAATTGATTTTCTAAGGATTTTTATATGGAAAACTTTAAGTGCGTTTTTCTTGAAAACTATAAGAGCTAGAGCCAAAATAAAATCTGTGATCACTTGTATTTTCATATAAAAATTGATTTTCTAAGGATTTTTATATGGACAACTTTAAATGCGTTTTTCTTGAAAACTATAAGAGCTAGAGCCAAAATAAGCAAAAAGTGTGATCACTTGTATTTTCATATAAAAATTGATTTTCTAAGGATTTTTATATGGAAAACTTTAAATGCGTTTTTCTTGAAAACTATAAGAGCTAGAGCCAAAATAAGCAAAATCTGTGATCACTTGTATTTTCATATAAAAATTGACTTTCTAAGGATTTTTATATGGAAAACTTTAAATGCGTTTTTCTTGAAAACTATAAGAGCTAGAGCCAAAATAAGCAAAATCTGTGATCACTTGTATTTTCATATAAAAATTGATTTTCTAAGGATTTTTATATGGAAAACTTTAAATGCGTTTTTCTTGAAAACTATATGAGCTAGAGCCAAAATAACCAAAATCTGTGATCACTTGTATTTTCATATAAAAATTGACTTTCTAAGGATTTTTATATGGAAAACTTTAAATGCGTTTTTCTTGAAAACTATAAGAGCTAGAGCCAAAATAAGCAAAATCTGTGATCACTTGTATTTTCATATAAAAATTGATTTTCCAAGGATTTTTATGTGGGAAACTTTAAGTGCGTTTTTCTTGAAAACTATAAGGGCTAGAGCCAAAATAAGCAAAATCTGTGATCACTTGTATTTTCATATAAAAATTGACTTTCTAAGGATTTTTATATGAAAAACTTTAAATGCGTTTTTCTTGAAAACTATAAGAGCTAGAGCCAAAATAAGCAAAATCTGTGATCACTTGTATTTTCATATAAAAATTGATTTTCCAAGGATTTTTATGTGGGAAACTTTAAGTGCGTTTTTCTTGAAAACTATAAGGGCTAGAGCCAAAATAAGCAAAATCTGTGATCACTTGTATTTTCATATAAAAATTGACTTTCTAAGGATTTTTATATGGAAAACTTTAAATGCGTTTTTCTTGAAAACTAAAGGAGCTAGAGCCAAAATAAGCAAAATCTGTGATCACTTGTATTTTCATATAAAAATTGACTTTCTAAGGATTTTTATATGGAAAACTTTAAATGCGTTTTTCTTGAAAACTATAAGAGCTAGAGCCAAAATAAGCAAAATCTGTGATCACTTGTATTTTCATATAAAAATTGATTTTCCAAGGATTTTTATGTGGGAAACTTTAAGTGCGTTTTTCTTGAAAACTATAAGGGCTAGAGCCAAAATAAGCAAAATCTGTGTTCACTTGTATTTTCATATAAAAATTGACTTTCTAAGGATTTTTATATGGAAAACTTTAAATGCGTTTTTCTTGAAAACTATAAGAGCTAGAGCCAAAATAAGCAAAATCTGTGATCACTTGTATTTTCATATAAAAATTGATTTTCCAAGGATTTTTTTGTGGGAAACTTTAAGTGCGTTTTTCTTGAAAACTATAAGGGCTAGAGCCAAAATAAGCAAAATCTGTGATCACTTGTATTTTCATATAAAAATTGACTTTCTAAGGATTTTTATATGGAAAACTTTAAATGCGTTTTTCTTGAAAACTAAAGGAGCTAGAGCCAAAATAAGCAAAATCTGTGATCACTTGTGTTTTCATATAAAAATTGACTTTCTAAGGATTTTTATATGGAAAACTTTAAATGCGTTTTTCTTGAAAACTATAAGAGCTAGAGCCAAAATAAGCAAAATCTGTGATCACTTGTATTTTCATATAAAAATTGATTTTCTAAGGATTTTTATATGGAAAACTTTAAATGCGTTTTTCTTGAAAACTATATGAGCTAGAGCCAAAATAACCAAAATCTGTGATCACTTGTATTTTCATATAAAAATTGACTTTCTAAGGATTTTTATATGGAAAACTTTAAATGCGTTTTTCTTGAAAACTATAAGGGCTAGAGCCAAAATAAGCAAAATCTGTGATCACTTGTATTTTCATATAAAAATTGACTTTCTAAGGATTTTTATATGGAAAACTTTAAATGCGTTTTTCTTGAAAACTATATGAGCTAGAGCCAAAATAACCAAAATCTGTGATCACTTGTATTTTCATATAAAAATTGACTTTCTAAGGATTTTTATATGGAAAACTTTAAATGCGTTTTTCTTGAAAACTATATGAGCTAGAGCCAAAATAACCAAAATCTGTGATCACTTGTATTTTCATATAAAAATTGACTTTCTAAGGATTTTTATATGGAAAACTTTAAATGCGTTTTTCTTGAAAACTATAAGGGCTAGAGCCAAAATAAGCAAAATCTGTGATCACTTGTATTTTCATATAAAAATTGACTTTCTAAGGATTTTTATATGGAAAACTTTAAATGCGTTTTTCTTGAAAACTGTAAGGGCTAGAGCCAAAATAAGCAAAATCTGTGATCACTTGTATTTTCATATAAACATTGATTTTCCAAGGATTTTTATGTGGGAAACTTTAAATGCGTTTTTCTTGAAAACTATAAGAGCTAGAGCCAAAATAAGCAAAATCTGTGATCACTTGTATTTTCATATAAAAATTGACTTTCTAAGGATTTTTATATGGAAAACTTTAAATGCGTTTTTCTTGAAAACTATGAGAGCTAGAGCCAAAATAAGCAAAATCTGTGATCACTTGTATTTTCATATAAAAATTGATTTTCTAAGGATTTTTATATGGAAAACTTTAAGTGCGTTTTTCTTGAAAACTATAAGAGCTAGAGCCAAAATAAAATCTGTGATCACTTGTATTTTCATATAAAAATTGATTTTCTAAGGATTTTTATATGGAAACTTTAAATGCGTTTTTCTTGAAAACTATAAGAGCTAGAGCCAAAATAAGCAAAAAGTGTGATCACTTGTATTTTCATATAAAAATTGATTTTCTAAGGATTTTTATATGGAAAACTTTAAATGCGTTTTTCTTGAAAACTATAAGAGCTAGAGCCAAAATAAGCAAAATCTGTGATCACTTGTATTTTCATATAAAAATTGACTTTCTAAGGATTTTTATATGGAAAACTTTAAATGCGTTTTTCTTGAAAACTATAAGAGCTAGAGCCAAAATAAGCAAAATCTGTGATCACTTGTATTTTCATATAAAAATTGATTTTCTAAGGATTTTTATATGGAAAACTTTAAATGCGTTTTTCTTGAAAACTATAAGAGCTAGAGCCAAAATAAGCAAAATCTGTGATCACTTGTATTTTCATATAAAAATTGACTTTCTAAGGATTTTTATATGGAAAACTTTAAATGCGTTTTTCTTGAAAACTATAAGAGCTAGAGCCAAAATAAGCAAAATCTGTGATCACTTGTATTTTCATATAAAAATTGATTTTCCAAGGATTTTTATGTGGGAAACTTTAAGTGCGTTTTTCTTGAAAACTATAAGGGCTAGAGCCAAAATAAGCAAAATCTGTGATCACTTGTATTTTCATATAAAAATTGACTTTCTAAGGATTTTTATATGGAAAACTTTAAATGCGTTTTTCTTGAAAACTATAAGAGCTAGAGCCAAAATAAGCAAAATCTGTGATCACTTGTATTTTCATATAAAAATTGATTTTCCAAGGATTTTTATGTGGGAAACTTTAAGTGCGTTTTTCTTGAAAACTATAAGGGCTAGAGCCAAAATAAGCAAAATCTGTGATCACTTGTATTTTCATATAAAAATTGACTTTCTAAGGATTTTTATATGGAAAACTTTAAATGCGTTTTTCTTGAAAACTAAAGGAGCTAGAGCCAAAATAAGCAAAATCTGTGATCACTTGTATTTTCATATAAAAATTGACTTTCTAAGGATTTTTATATGGAAAACTTTAAATGCGTTTTTCTTGAAAACTATAAGGGCTAGAGCCAAAATAAGCAAAATCTGTGATCACTTGTATTTTCATATAAACATTGATTTTCCAAGGATTTTTATGTGGGAAACTTTAAGTGCGTTTTTCTTGAAAACTATAAGGGCTAGAGCCAAAATAAGCAAAATCTGTGATCACTTGTATTTTCATATAAAAATTGACTTTCTAAGGATTTTTATATGGAAAACTTTAAATGCGTTTTTCTTGAAAACTAAAGGAGCTAGAGCCAAAATAAGCAAAATCTGTGATCACTTGTATTTTCATATAAAAATTGACTTTCTAAGGATTTTTATATGGAAAACTTTAAATGCGTTTTTCTAGAAAACTATATGAGCTAGAGCCAAAATAAGCAAAATCTGTGATCACTTGTATTTTCATATAAAAATTGATTTTCCAAGGATTTTTATGTGGGAAACTTTAAGTGCGTTTTTCTTGAAAACTATAAGGGCTAGAGCCAAAATAAGCAAAATCTGTGATCACTTGTATTTTCATATAAAAATTGACTTTCTAAGGATTTTTATATGGAAAACTTTAAATGCGTTTTTCTTGAAAACTAAAGGAGCTAGAGCCAAAATAAGCAAAATCTGTGATCACTTGTATTTTCATATAAAAATTGACTTTCTAAGGATTTTTATATGGAAAACTTTAAATGCGTTTTTCTTGAAAACTAAAGGAGCTAGAGCCAAAATAAGCAAAATCTGTGATCACTTGTATTTTCATATAAAAATTGACTTTCTAAGGATTTTTATATGGAAAACTTTAAATGCGTTTTTCTTGAAAACTATATGAGCTAGAGCCAAAATAACCAAAATCTGTGATCACTTGTATTTTCATATAAAAATTGACTTTCTAAGGATTTTTATATGGAAAACTTTAAATGCGTTTTTCTTGAAAACTATATGAGCTAGAGCCAAAATAAGCAAAATCTGTGATCACTTGTATTTTCATATAAAAATTGATTTTCCAAGGATTTTTATGTGGGAAACTTTAAGTGCGTTTTTCTTGAAAACTATAAGGGCTAGAGCCAAAATAAGCAAAATCTGTGATCACTTGTATTTTCATATAAAAATTGACTTTCTAAGGATTTTTATATGGAAAACTTTAAATGCGTTTTTCTTGAAAACTAAAGGAGCTAGAGCCAAAATAAGCAAAATCTGTGATCACTTGTATTTTCATATAAAAATTGACTTTCTAAGGATTTTTATATGGAAAACTTTAAATGCGTTTTTCTTGAAAACTAAAGGAGCTAGAGCCAAAATAAGCAAAATCTGTGATCACTTGTATTTTCATATAAAAATTGACTTTCTAAGGATTTTTATATGGAAAACTTTAAATGCGTTTTTCTTGAAAACTATATGAGCTAGAGCCAAAATAACCAAAATCTGTGATCACTTGTATTTTCATATAAAAATTGACTTTCTAAGGATTTTTATATGGAAAACTTTAAATGCGTTTTTCTTGAAAACTATATGAGCTAGAGCCAAAATAACCAAACTCTGTGATCACTTGTATTTTCATATAAAAATTGACTTTCTAAGGATTTTTATATGGAAAACTTTAAATGCGTTTTTCTTGAAAACTATAAGGGCTAGAGCCAAAATAAGCAAAATCTGTGATCACTTGTATTTTCATATAAAAATTGACTTTCTAAGGATTTTTATATGGAAAACTTTAAATGCGTTTTTCTTGAAAACTGTAAGGGCTAGAGCCAAAATAAGCAAAATCTGTGATCACTTGTATTTTCATATAAAAATTGATTTTCTAAGGACTTTTATATGGAAAACTTTAAATGCGTTTTTCTTGAAAACTATAAGAGCTAGAGCCAAAATAAGCAAAATCTGTGATCACTTGTATTTTCATATAAAAATTGACTTTCTAAGGATTTTTATATGGAAAACTTTAAATGCGTTTTTCTTGAAAACTATGAGAGCTAGAGCCAAAATAAGCAAAATCTGTGATCACTTGTATTTTCATATAAAAATTGATTTTCCAAGGATTTTTATATGGAAAACTTTAAGTGCGTTTTTCTTGAAAACTATAAGAGCTAGAGCCAAAATAAAATCTGTGATCACTTGTATTTTCATATAAAAATTGATTTTCTAAGGATTTTTATATGGAAAACTTTAAATGCGTTTTTCTTGAAAACTATAAGAGCTAGAGCCAAAATAAGCAAAAAGTGTGATCACTTGTATTTTCATATAAAAATTGATTTTCTAAGGATTTTTATATGGAAAACTTTAAATGCGTTTTTCTTGAAAACTATAAGAGCTAGAGCCAAAATAAGCAAAATCTGTGATCACTTGTATTTTCATATAAAAATTGACTTTCTAAGGATTTTTATATGGAAAACTTTAAATGCGTTTTTCTTGAAAACTATAAGAGCTAGAGCCAAAATAAGCAAAATCTGTGATCACTTGTATTTTCATATAAAAATTGATTTTCTAAGGATTTTTATATGGAAAACTTTAAATGCGTTTTTCTTGAAAACTATAAGAGCTAGAGCCAAAATAAGCAAAATCTGTGATCACTTGTATTTTCATATAAAAATTGACTTTCTAAGGATTTTTATATGGAAAACTTTAAATGCGTTTTTCTTGAAAACTATAAGAGCTAGAGCCAAAATAAGCAAAATCTGTGATCACTTGTATTTTCATATAAAAATTGATTTTCCAAGGATTTTTATGTGGGAAACTTTAAGTGCGTTTTTCTTGAAAACTATAAGGGCTAGAGCCAAAATAAGCAAAATCTGTGATCACTTGTATTTTCATATAAAAATTGACTTTCTAAGGATTTTTATATGGAAAACTTTAAATGCGTTTTTCTTGAAAACTATAAGAGCTAGAGCCAAAATAAGCAAAATCTGTGATCACTTGTATTTTCATATAAAAATTGATTTTCCAAGGATTTTTATGTGGGAAACTTTAAGTGCGTTTTTCTTGAAAACTATAAGGGCTAGAGCCAAAATAAGCAAAATCTGTGATCACTTGTATTTTCATATAAAAATTGACTTTCTAAGGATTTTTATATGGAAAACTTTAAATGCGTTTTTCTTGAAAACTAAAGGAGCTAGAGCCAAAATAAGCAAAATCTGTGATCACTTGTATTTTCATATAAAAATTGACTTTCTAAGGATTTTTATATGGAAAACTTTAAATGCGTTTTTCTTGAAAACTATAAGAGCTAGAGCCAAAATAAGCAAAATCTGTGATCACTTGTATTTTCATATAAACATTGATTTTCCAAGGATTTTTATGTGGGAAACTTTAAGTGCGTTTTTCTTGAAAACTATAAGGGCTAGAGCCAAAATAAGCAAAATCTGTGATCACTTGTATTTTCATATAAAAATTGACTTTCTAAGGATTTTTATATGGAAAACTTTAAATGCGTTTTTCTTGAAAACTAAAGGAGCTAGAGCCAAAATAAGCAAAATCTGTGATCACTTGTATTTTCATATAAAAATTGACTTTCTAAGGATTTTTATATGGAAAACTTTAAATGCGTTTTTCTTGAAAACTATATGAGCTAGAGCCAAAATAAGCAAAATCTGTGATCACTTGTATTTTCATATAAAAATTGATTTTCCAAGGATTTTTATGTGGGAAACTTTAAGTGCGTTTTTCTTGAAAACTATAAGGGCTACAGCCAAAATAAGCAAAATCTGTGATCACTTGTATTTTCATATAAAAATTGACTTTCTAAGGATTTTTATATGGAAAACTTTAAATGCGTTTTTCTTGAAAACTAAAGGAGCTAGAGCCAAAATAAGCAAAATCTGTGATCACTTGTATTTTCATATAAAAATTGACTTTCTAAGGATTTTTATATGGAAAACTTTAAATGCGTTTTTCTTGAAAACTAAAGGAGCTAGAGCCAAAATAAGCAAAATCTGTGATCACTTGTATTTTCATATAAAAATTGACTTTCTAAGGATTTTTATATGGAAAACTTTAAATGCGTTTTTCTTGAAAACTATATGAGCTAGAGCCAAAATAACCAAAATCTGTGATCACTTGTATTTTCATATAAAAATTGACTTTCTAAGGATTTTTATATGGAAAACTTTAAATGCGTTTTTCTTGAAAACTATAAGGGCTAGAGCCAAAATAAGCAAAATCTGTGATCACTTGTATTTTCATATAAAAATTGACTTTCTAAGGATTTTTATATGGAAAACTTTAAATGCGTTTTTCTTGAAAACTATATGAGCTAGAGCCAAAATAACCAAAATCTGTGATCACTTGTATTTTCATATAAAAATTGACTTTCTAAGGATTTTTATATGGAAAACTTTAAATGCGTTTTTCTTGAAAACTATATGAGCTAGAGCCAAAATAACCAAAATCTGTGATCACTTGTATTTTCATATAAAAATTGACTTTCTAAGGATTTTTATATGGAAAACTTTAAATGCGTTTTTCTTGAAAACTGTAAGGGCTAGAGCCAAAATAAGCAAAATCTGTGATCACTTGTATTTTCATATAAAAATTGATTTTCTAAGGACTTTTATATGGAAAACTTTAAATGCGTTTTTCTTGAAAACTATAAGAGCTAGAGCCAAAATAAGCAAAATCTGTGATCACTTGTATTTTCATATAAAAATTGACTTTCTAAGGATTTTTATATGGAAAACTTTAAATGCGTTTTTCTTGAAAACTATGAGAGCTAGAGCCAAAATAAGCAAAATCTGTGATCACTTGTATTTTCATATAAAAAATGATTTTCTAAGGATGTTTATATGGAAAACTTTAAGTGCGTTTTTCTTGAAAACTATAAGAGCTAGAGCCAAAATAAAATCTGTGATCACTTGTATTTTCATATAAAAATTGATTTTCTAAGGATTTTTATATGGAAAACTTTAAATGCGTTTTTCTTGAAAACTATAAGAGCTAGAGCCAAAATAAGCAAAAAGTGTGATCACTTGTATTTTCATATAAAAATTGATTTTCTAAGGATTTTTATATGGAAAACTTTAAATGCGTTTTTCTTGAAAACTATAAGAGCTAGAGCCAAAATAAGCAAAATCTGTGATCACTTTTATTTTCATATAAAAATTGACTTTCTAAGGATTTTTATATGGAAAACTTTAAATGCGTTTTTCTTGAAAACTATAAGAGCTAGAGCCAAAATAAGCAAAATCTGTGATCACTTGTATTTTCATATAAAAATTGATTTTCTAAGGATTTTTATATGGAAAACTTTAAATGCGTTTTTCTTGAAAACTATATGAGCTAGAGCCAAAATAACCAAAATCTGTGATCACTTGTATTTTCATATAAAAATTGACTTTCTAAGGATTTTTATATGGAAAACTTTAAATGCGTTTTTCTTGAAAACTATAAGAGCTAGAGCCAAAATAAGCAAAATCTGTGATCACTTGTATTTTCATATAAAAATTGATTTTCCAAGGATTTTTATGTGGGAAACTTTAAGTGCGTTTTTCTTGAAAACTATAAGGGCTAGAGCCAAAATAAGCAAAATCTGTGATCACTTGTATTTTCATATAAAAATTGACTTTCTAAGGATTTTTATATGGAAAACTTTAAATGCGTTTTTCTTGAAAACTAAAGGAGCTAGAGCCAAAATAAGCAAAATCTGTGATCACTTGTATTTTCATATAAAAATTGACTTTCTAAGGATTTTTATATGGAAAACTTTAAATGCGTTTTTCTTGAAAACTATAAGAGCTAGAGCCAAAATAAGCAAAATCTGTGATCACTTGTATTTTCATATAAAAATTGATTTTCCAAGGATTTTTATGTGGGAAACTTTAAGTGCGTTTTTCTTGAAAACTATAAGGGCTAGAGCCAAAATAAGCAAAATCTGTGATCACTTGTATTTTCATATAAAAATTGACTTTCTAAGGATTTTTATATGGAAAACTTTAAATGCGTTTTTCTTGAAAACTAAAGGAGCTAGAGCCAAAATAAGCAAAATCTGTGATCACTTGTATTTTCATATAAAAATTGACTTTCTAAGGATTTTTATATGGAAAACTTTAAATGCGTTTTTCTTGAAAACTATAAGAGCTAGAGCCAAAATAAGCAAAATCTGTGATCACTTGTATTTTCATATAAAAATTGATTTTCTAAGGATTTTTATATGGAAAACTTTAAATGCGTTTTTCTTGAAAACTATATGAGCTAGAGCCAAAATAACCAAAATCTGTGATCACTTGTATTTTCATATAAAAATTGACTTTCTAAGGATTTTTATATGGAAAACTTTAAATGCGTTTTTCTTGAAAACTATAAGGGCTAGAGCCAAAATAAGCAAAATCTGTGATCACTTGTATTTTCATATAAAAATTGACTTTCTAAGGATTTTTATATGGAAAACTTTAAATGCGTTTTTCTTGAAAACTATATGAGCTAGAGCCAAAATAACCAAAATCTGTGATCACTTGTATTTTCATATAAAAATTGACTTTCTAAGGATTTTTATATGGAAAACTTTAAATGCGTTTTTCTTGAAAACTATATGAGCTAGAGCCAAAATAACCAAAATCTGTGATCACTTGTATTTTCATATAAAAATTGACTTTCTAAGGATTTTTATATGGAAAACTTTAAATGCGTTTTTCTTGAAAACTATAAGGGCTAGAGCCAAAATAAGCAAAATCTGTGATCACTTGTATTTTCATATAAAAATTGACTTTCTAAGGATTTTTATATGGAAAACTTTAAATGCGTTTTTCTTGAAAACTGTAAGGGCTAGAGCCAAAATAAGCAAAATCTGTGATCACTTGTATTTTCATATAAAAATTGATTTTCTAAGGACTTTTATATGGAAAACTTTAAATGCGTTTTTCTTGAAAACTATAAGAGCTAGAGCCAAAATAAGCAAAATCTGTGATCACTTGTATTTTCATATAAAAATTGACTTTCTAAGGATTTTTATATGGAAAACTTTAAATGCGTTTTTCTTGAAAACTATGAGAGCTAGAGCCAAAATAAGCAAAATCTGTGATCACTTTTATTTTCATATAAAAATTGACTTTCTAAGGATTTTTATATGGAAAACTTTAAATGCGTTTTTCTTGAAAACTATAAGAGCTAGAGCCAAAATAAGCAAAATCTGTGATCACTTTTATTTTCATATAAAAATTGACTTTCTAAGGATTTTTATATGGAAAACTTTAAATGCGTTTTTCTTGAAAACTATAAGAGCTAGAGCCAAAATAAACAAAATCTGTGATCACTTGTATTTTCATATAAAAATTGATTTTCTAAGGATTTTTATATGGAAAACTTTAAATGCGTTTTTCTTGAAAACTATATGAGCTAGAGCCAAAATAACCAAAATCTGTGATCACTTGTATTTTCATATAAAAATTGACTTTCTAAGGATTTTTATATGGAAAACTTTAAATGCGTTTTTCTTGAAAACTATAAGAGCTAGAGCCAAAATAAGCAAAATCTGTGATCACTTGTATTTTCATATAAAAATTGATTTTCAAGGATTTTTATGTGGGAAACTTTAAGTGCGTTTTTCTTGAAAACTATAAGGGCTAGAGCCAAAATAAGCAAAATCTGTGATCACTTGTATTTTCATATAAAAATTGACTTTCTAAGGATTTTTATATGGAAAACTTTAAATGCGTTTTTCTTGAAAACTATAAGAGCTAGAGCCAAAATAAGCAAAATCTGTGATCACTTGTATTTTCATATAAAAATTGATTTTCCAAGGATTTTTATGTGGGAAACTTTAAGTGCGTTTTTCTTGAAAACTATAAGGGCTAGAGCCAAAATAAGCAAAATCTGTGATCACTTGTATTTTCATATAAAAATTGACTTTCTAAGGATTTTTATATGGAAAACTTTAAATGCGTTTTTCTTGAAAACTAAAGGAGCTAGAGCCAAAATAAGCAAAATCTGTGATCACTTGTATTTTCATATAAAAATTGACTTTCTAAGGATTTTTATATGGAAAACTTTAAATGCGTTTTTCTTGAAAACTATAAGAGCTAGAGCCAAAATAAGCAAAATCTGTGATCACTTGTATTTTCATATAAAAATTGATTTTCTAAGGATTTTTATATGGAAAACTTTAAATGCGTTTTTCTTGAAAACTATATGAGCTAGAGCCAAAATAACCAAAATCTGTGATCACTTGTATTTTCATATAAAAATTGACTTTCTAAGGATTTTTATATGGAAAACTTTAAATGCGTTTTTCTTGAAAACTATAAGAGCTAGAGCCAAAATAAGCAAAATCTGTGATCACTTGTATTTTCATATAAAAATTGATTTTCCAAGGATTTTTATGTGGGAAACTTTAAGTGCGTTTTTCTTGAAAACTATAAGGGCTAGAGCCAAAATAAGCAAAATCTGTGATCACTTGTATTTTCATATAAAAATTGACTTTCTAAGGATTTTTATATGGAAAACTTTAAATGCGTTTTTCTTGAAAACTAAAGGAGCTAGAGCCAAAATAAGCAAAATCTGTGATCACTTGTATTTTCATATAAAAATTGACTTTCTAAGGATTTTTATATGGAAAACTTTAAATGCGTTTTTCTTGAAAACTATAAGAGCTAGAGCCAAAATAAGCAAAATCTGTGATCACTTGTATTTTCATATAAAAATTGATTTTCTAAGGATTTTTATATGGAAAACTTTAAATGCGTTTTTCTTGAAAACTATATGAGCTAGAGCCAAAATAACCAAAATCTGTGATCACTTGTATTTTCATATAAAAATTGACTTTCTAAGGATTTTTATATGGAAAACTTTAAATGCGTTTTTCTTGAAAACTATAAGAGCTAGAGCCAAAATAAGCAAAATCTGTGATCACTTGTATTTTTATATAAAAATTGATTTTCCAAGGATTTTTTATGTGGGAAACTTTAAGTGCGTTTTTCTTGAAAACTATAAGGGCTAGAGCCAAAATAAGCAAAATCTGTGATCACTTGTATTTTCATATAAAAATTGACTTTCTAAGGATTTTTATATGGAAAACTTTAAATGCGTTTTTCTTGAAAACTATAAGAGCTAGAGCCAAAATAAAATCTGTGATCACTTGTATTTTCATATAAAAATTGATTTTCTAAGGTTTTTTATATGGAAAACTTTAAATGCGTTTTTCTTGAAAACTATAAGAGCTAGATCCAAAATAAGCAAAATCTGTGATCACTTGTATTTTCATATAAAAATTGATTTTCTAAGGATTTTTATATGGAAAACTTTAAATGCGTTTTTCTTGAAAACTATAAGAGCTAGAGCCAAAATAAGCAAAATCTGTGATCACTTGTATTTTCATATAAAAATTGATTTTCTAAGGATTTTTATATGGAAAACTTTAAATGCGTTTTTCTTGAAAACTATAAGAGCTAGAGCCAAAATAAGCAAAATCTGTGATCACTTGTATTTTCATATAAAAATTGATTTTCTAAGGATTTTTATATGGAAAACTTTAAATGCGCTTTTCTTGAAAACTATAAGAGCTAGAGCCAAAATAAGCAAAATCTGTGATCACTTGTATTTTCATATAAAAATTGACTTTCTAAGGATTTTTCTATGGAAAACTTTAAATGCGTTTTTCTTGAAAACTGTAAGGGCTAGAGCCAAAATAAGCAAAATCTGTGATCACTTTTATTTTCATATAAAAATTGACTTTCTAAGGATTTTTATATGGAAAACTTTAAATGCGTTTTTCTTGAAAACTATAAGAGCTAGAGCCAAAATAAGCAAAATCTGTGATCACTTGTATTTTCATATAAAAATTGATTTTCTAAGGATTTTTATATGGAAAACTTTAAATGCGTTTTTCTTGAAAACTATATGAGCTAGAGCCAAAATAACCAAAATCTGTGATCACTTGTATTTTCATATAAAAATTGACTTTCTAAGGATTTTTATATGGAAAACTTTAAATGCGTTTTTCTTGAAAACTAAAGGAGCTAGAGCCAAAATAAGCAAAATCTGTGATCACTTTTTTTTTCATATAAAAATTGACTTTCTAAGGATTTTTATATGGAAAACTTTAAATGCGTTTTTCTTGAAAACTAAAGGAGCTAGAGCCAAAATAAGCAAAATCTGTGATCACTTTTTTTTTCATATAAAAATTGACTTTCTAAGGATTTTTATATGGAAAACTTTAAATGCGTTTTTCTTGAAAACTAAAGGAGCTAGAGCCAAAATAAGCAAAATCTGTGATCACTTTTTTTTTCATATAAAAATTGACTTTCTAAGGATTTTTATATGGAAAACTTTAAATGCGTTTTTCTTGAAAACTATAAGAGCTAGAGCCAAAATAAGCAAAATCTGTGATCACTTGTATTTTCATATAAAAATTGATTTTCCAAGGATTTTTATGTGGGAAACTTTAAGTGCGTTTTTCTTGAAAACTATAAGGGCTAGAGCCAAAATAAGCAAAATCTGTGATCACTTGTATTTTCATATAAAAATTGACTTTCTAAGGATTTTTATATGGAAAACTTTAAATGCGTTTTTCTTGAAAACTAAAGGAGCTAGAGCCAAAATAAGCAAAATCTGTGATCACTTGTATTTTCATATAAAAATTGACTTTCTAAGGATTTTTATATGGAAAACTTTAAATGCGTTTTTCTTGAAAACTATAAGAGCTAGAGCCAAAATAAGCAAAATCTGTGATCACTTGTATTTTCATATAAAAATTGATTTTCTAAGGATTTTTATATGGAAAACTTTAAATGCGTTTTTCTTGAAAACTATATGAGCTAGAGCCAAAATAACCAAAATCTGTGATCACTTGTATTTTCATATAAAAATTGACTTTCTAAGGATTTTTATATGGAAAACTTTAAATGCGTTTTTCTTGAAAACTATAAGAGCTAGAGCCAAAATAAGCAAAATCTGTGATCACTTGTATTTTCATATAGAAATTGATTTTCTAAAGATTTTTATATGGAAAACTTTAAATGCGTTTTTCTTGAAAACTATAAGAGCTAGAGCCAAAATAAGCAAAATCTGTGATCACTTGTATTTTCATATAAAAATTGATTTTCTAAGGATTTTTATATGGAAAACTTTAAATGCGCTTTTCTTGAAAACTATAAGAGCTAGAGCCAAAATAAGCAAAATCTGTGATCACTTGTATTTTCATATAAAAATTGACTTTCTAAGGATTTTTCTATGGAAAACTTTAAATGCGTTTTTCTTGAAAACTGTAAGGGCTAGAGCCAAAATAAGCAAAATCTGTGATCACTTGTATTTTCATATAAAAATTGATTTTCTAAGGATTTTTATATGGAAAACTTTAAATGCGTTTTTCTTGAAAACTATAAGAGCTAGAGCCAAAATAAGCAAAATCTGTGATCACTTGTATTTTCATATAGAAATTGATTTTCTAAAGATTTTTATATGGAAAACTTTAAATGCGTTTTTCTTGAAAACTATAAGAGCTAGAGCCAAAATAAGCAAAATCTGTGATCACTTGTATTTTCATATAGAAATTGATTTTCTAAAGATTTTTATATGGAAAACTTTAAATGCGTTTTTCTTGAAAACTATAAGAGCTAGAGCCAAAATAAGCAAAATCTGTGATCACTTGTATTTTCATATAAAAATTGATTTTCTAAGGATTTTTATATGGAAAACTTTAAATGCGCTTTTCTTGAAAACTATAAGAGCTAGAGCCAAAATAAGCAAAATCTGTGATCACTTGTATTTTCATATAAAAATTGACTTTCTAAGGATTTTTCTATGGAAAACTTTAAATGCGTTTTTCTTGAAAACTGTAAGGGCTAGAGCCAAAATAAGCAAAATCTGTGATCACTTGTATTTTCATATAAAAATTGATTTTCTAAGGATTTTTATATGGAAAACTTTAAATGCGCTTTTCTTGAAAACTATATGAGCTAGAGCCAAAATAAGCAAAATCTGTGATCACTTGTATTTTCATATAAAAATTGATTTTCTAAGGATTTTTATATGGAAAACTTTAAATGCGTTTTTCTTGAAAACTATAAGAGCTAGAGCCAAAATAAGCAAAATCTGTGATCACTTGTATTTTCATATAAAAATTGATTTTCCAAGGATTTTTATGTGGGAAACTTTAAGTGCGTTTTTCTTGAAAACTGTAAGGGCTAGAGCCAAAATAAGCTAAATCTGTGATCACTTGTATTTTCATATAAAAATTGACTTTCTAAGGATTTTTATATGGGAAACTTTAAATGCGTTTTTCTTGAAAACTATAAGAGCTAGAGCCAAAATAAGCAAAATCTGTGATCACTTGTATTTTCATATAAAAATTGACTTTCTAAGGATTTTTATATGGGAAACTTTAAATGCGTTTTTCTTGAAAACTATAAGAGCTAGAGCCAAAATAAGCAAAATCTGTGATCACTTGTATTTTCATATAAAAATTGACTTTCTAAGGATTTTTATATGGAAAACTTTAAATGCGTTTTTCTTGAAAACTATAAGAGCTAGAGCCAAAATAAAATCTGTGATCACTTGTATTTTCATATAAAAATTGATTTTCTAAGGTTTTTTATATGGAAAACTTTAAATGCGCTTTTCTTGAAAACTATAAGAGCTAGAGCCAAAATAAGCAAAATCTGTGATCACTTGTATTTTCATATAAAAATTGATTTTCTAAGGATTTTTATATGGAAAACTTTAAATGCGTTTTTCTTGAAAACTATAAGAGCTAGAGCCAAAATAAGCAAAATCTGTGATCACTTGTATTTTCATATAAAAATTGATTTTCTAAGGATTTTTATATGGAAAAATTTAAATGCGTTTTTCTTGAAAACTATAAGGGCTAGAGCCAAAATAAGCAAAATCTGTGATCACTTGTATTTTCATATAAAAATTGACTTTCTAAGGATTTTTATATGGAAAACTTTAAATGCGTTTTTCTTGAAAACTGTAAGGGCTAGAGCCAAAATAAGCTAAATCTGTGATCACTTGTATTTTCATATAAAAATTGATTTTCTAAGGATTTTTATATGGAAAACTTTAAATGCGTTTTTCTTGAAAACTATAAGGGCTAGAGCCAAAATAAGCAAAATCTGTGATCACTTGTATTTTCATATAAAAATTGACTTTCTAAGGATTTTTATATGGAAAACTTTAAATGCGTTTTTCTTGAAAACTGTAAGGGCTAGAGCCAAAATAAGCAAAATCTGTGATCACTTGTATTTTCATATAAAAATTGATTTTCTAAGGATTTTTATATGGAAAACTTTAAATGCGTTTTTCTTGAAAACTATAAGAGCTAGAGCCAAAATAAGCAAAAAGTGTGATCAATTGTATTTTCATATAAAAATTGATTTTCTAAGGATTTTTATATGGAAAACTTTAAATGCGTTTTTCTTGAAAACTATAAGAGCTAGAGCCAAAATAAGCAAAAAGTGTGATCACTTGTATTTTCATATAAAAATTGATTTTCTAAGGATTTTTATATGGAAAACTTTAAATGCGTTTTTCTTGAAAACTATAAGAGCTAGAGCCAAAATAAGCAAAATCTGTGATCACTTGTATTTTCATATAAAAATTGACTTTCTAAGGATTTTTATATGGAAAACTTTAAATGCGTTTTTCTTGAAAACTATAAGAGCTAGAACCAAAATAAAATCTGTGATCACTTGTATTTTCATATAAAAATTGATTTTCTAAGGATTTTTATATGGAAAACTTTAAATGCGTTTTTCTTGAAAACTATAAGAGCTAGAGCCAAAATAAGCAAAAAGTGTGATCAATTGTATTTTCATATAAAAATTGATTTTCTAAGGATTTTTATATGGAAAACTTTAAATGCGTTTTTCTTGAAAACTATAAGAGCTAGAGCCAAAATAAGCAAAATCTGTGATCACTTGTATTTTCATATAAAAATTGACTTTCTAAGGATTTTTATATGGAAAACTTTAAATGCGTTTTTCTTGAAAACTATAAGAGCTATAGCCAAAATAAGCAAAATCTGTGATCACTTGTATTTTCATATAAAAATTGATTTTCTAAGGATTTTTATATGGAAAACTTTAAATGCGTTTTTCTTGAAAACTATAAGAGCTAGAGCCAAAATAAGCAAAATCTGTGATCACTTGTATTTTCATATAAAAATTGATTTTCTAAGGATTTTTATATGGAAAACTTTAAATGCGTTTTTCTTGAAAACTATAAGAGCTAGAGCCAAAATAAGCGAAATCTGTGATCACTTGTATTTTCATATAAAAATTGACTTTCTAAGGATTTTTATATGGAAAACTTTAAATGCGTTTTTCTTGAAAACTATAAGAGCTAGAGCCAAAATAAGCAAAATCTGTGATCACTTGTATTTTCATATAAAAATTGATTTTCTAAGGATTTTTATATGGAAAACTTTAAATGCGTTTTTCTTGAAAACTATAAGAGCTAGAGCCAAAATAACCAAAATCTGTGATCACTTGTATTTTCATATAAAAATTGATTTTCTAAGGATTTTTATATGGAAAACTTTAAATGCGTTTTTCTTGAAAACTATAAGAGCTAGAGCCAAAATAAGCAAAATCTGTGATTACTTGTATTTTCATATAAAAATTGACTTTCTAAGGATTTTTATATGGAAAACTTTAAATGCGTTTTTCTTGAAAACTGTAAGGGCTAGAGCCAAAATAAGCAAAATCTGTGATTACTTGTATTTTCATATAAAAATTGACTTTCTAAGGATTTTTATATGGAAAACTTTAAATGCGTTTTTCTTGAAAACTATAAGGGCTAGAGCCAAAATAAGCAAAATCTGTGATCACTTGTATTTTCATATAAAAATTGACTTTCTAAGGATTTTTATATGGAAAACTTTAAATGAGTTTTTCTTGAAAACTGTAAGGGCTAGAGCCAAAATAAGCAAAATCTGTGATCACTTGTATTTTCATATAAAAATTGATTTTCTAAGGATTTTTATATGGAAAACTTTAAATGCGTTTTTCTTGAAAACTATAAGAGCTAGAGCCAAAATAAAATCTGTGATCACTTGTATTTTCATATAAAAATTGATTTTCTAAGGATTTTTATATGGAAAACTTTAAATGCGTTTTTCTTGAAAACTATAAGAGCTAGAGCCAAAATAAGCAAAAAGTGTGATCACTTGTATTTTCAAATAAAAATTGATTTTCTAAGGATTTTTATATGGAAAACTTTAAATGCGTTTTTCTTGAAAACTATAAGAGCTAGAGCCAAAATAAGCAAAATCTGTGATCACTTGTATTTTCATATAAAAATTGACTTTCTAAGGATTTTTATATGGAAAACTTTAAATGCGTTTTTCTTGAAAACTATAAGAGCTAGAGCCAAAATAAGCAAAATCTGTGATCACTTGTATTTTCATATAAAAATTGATTTTCTAAGGATTTTTATATGGAAAACTTTAAATGCGTTTTTCTTGAAAACTATAAGAGCTAGAGCCAAAATAAAATCTGTGATCACTTGTATTTTCATATAAAAATTGATTTTCTAAGGATTTTTATATGGAAAACTTTAAATGCGTTTTTCTTGAAAACTATAAGAGCTAGAGCCAAAATAAGCAAAATCTGTGATCACTTGTATTTTCATATAAAAATTGATTTTCTAAGGATTTTTATATGGAAAACTTTAAATGCGTTTTTCTTGAAAACTATAAGAGCTAGAGCCAAAATAAGCAAAATCTGTGATCACTTGTATTTTCATATAAAAATTGATTTTCTAAGGATTTTTATATGGAAAACTTTAAAAGCGTTTTTCTTGAAAACTATAAGAGCTAGAGCCAAAATAAGCGAAATCTGTGATCACTTGTATTTTCATATAAAAATTGACTTTCTAAGGATTTTTATATGGAAAACTTTAAATGCGTTTTTCTTGAAAACTATAAGAGCTAGAGCCAAAATAAGCAAAATCTGTGATCACTTGTATTTTCATATAAAAATTGATTTTCTAAGGATTTTTATATGGAAAACTTTAAATGCGTTTTTCTTGAAAACTATAAGAGCTAGAGCCAAAATAAGCAAAATCTGTGATCACTTGTATTTTCATATAAAAATTGATTTTCTAAGGATTTTTATATGGAAAACTTTAAATGCGTTTTTCTTGAAAACTATAAGAGCTAGAGCCAAAATAAGCAAAAAGTGTGATCACTTGTATTTTCAAATAAAAATTGATTTTCTAAGGATTTTTATATGGAAAACTTTAAATGCGTTTTTCTTGAAAACTATAAGAGCTAGAGCCAAAATAAGCAAAATCTGTGATCACTTGTATTTTCATATAAAAATTGACTTTCTAAGGATTTTTATATGGAAAACTTTAAATGCGTTTTTCTTGAAAACTATAAGAGCTAGAGCCAAAATAAGCAAAATCTGTGATCACTTGTATTTTCATATAAAAATTGATTTTCTAAGGATTTTTATATGGAAAACTTTAAATGCGTTTTTCTTGAAAACTATAAGAGCTAGAGCCAAAATAAGCAAAATCTGTGATCACTTGTATTTTCATATAAAAATTGATTTTCTAAGGATTTTTATATGGAAAACTTTAAATGCGTTTTTCTTGAAAACTATAAGAGCTAGAGCCAAAATAAGCAAAATCTGTGATCACTTGTATTTTCATATAAAAATTGATTTTCTAAGGATTTTTATATGGAAAACTTTAAATGCGTTTTTCTTGAAAACTATAAGAGCTAGAGCCAAAATAAAATCTGTGATCACTTGTATTTTCATATAAAAATTGATTTTCTAAGGATTTTTATATGGAAAACTTTAAATGCGTTTTTCTTGAAAACTATAAGAGCTAGAGCCAAAATAAGCAAAAAGTGTGATCAATTGTATTTTCATATAAAAATTGATTTTCTAAGGATTTTTATATGGAAAACTTTAAATGCGTTTTTCTTGAAAACTATAAGAGCTAGAGCCAAAATAAGCAAAAAGTGTGATCACTTGTATTTTCATATAAAAATTGATTTTCTAAGGATTTTTATATGGAAAACTTTAAATGCGTTTTTCTTGAAAACTATAAGAGCTAGAGCCAAAATAAGCAAAATCTGTGATCACTTGTATTTTCATATAAAAATTGACTTTCTAAGGATTTTTATATGGAAAACTTTAAATGCGTTTTTCTTGAAAACTATAAGAGCTAGAGCCAAAATAAAATCTGTGATCACTTGTATTTTCATATAAAAATTGACTTTCTAAGGATTTTTATATGGAAAACTTTAAATGCGTTTTTCTTGAAAACTATAAGAGCTAGAGCCAAAAATAAGCAAAATCTGTGATCACTTGTATTTTCATATAAAAATTGACTTTCTAAGGATTTTTATATGGAAAACTTTAAATGCGTTTTTCTTGAAAACTATAAGAGATAGAGCGAAAATAAGCAAAATCTGTGATCACTTGTATTTTCATATAAAAATTGACTTTCTAAGGATTTTTATATGGAAAACTTTAAATGCGTTTTTCTTGAAAACTATAAGAGCTAGAGCCAAAATAAGCAAAATCTGTGATCACTTGTATTTTCATATAAAAATTGACTTTCTAAGGATTTTTATATGGAAAACTTTAAATGCGTTTTTCTTGAAAACTATAAGAGATAGAGCCAAAATAAACAAAATCTGTGATCACTTGTATTTTCATATACAAATTGACTTTCTAAGGATTTTTATATGGAAAACTTTAAATGCGTTTTTCTTGAAAACTATAAGAGATAGAGCCAAAATAAGCAAAATCTGTGATCACTTGTATTTTCATATAAAAATTGACTTTCTAAGGATTTTTATATGGAAAACTTTAAATGCGTTTTTCTTGAAAACTATAAGAGCTAGAGCCAAAATAAGCAAAATCTGTGATCACTTGTATTTTCATATAAAAATTGACTTTCTAAGGATTTTTATATGGAAAACTTTAAATGCCTTTTTCTTGAAAACTATAAGAGCTAGAGCGAAAATAAGCAAAATCTGTGATCACTTGTATTTTTATATAAAAATTGACTTTCTAAGGATTTTTATATGGAAAACTTTAAATGCGTTTTTCTTGAAAACTATAAGAGCTAGAGCCAAAATAAGCAAAATCTGTGATCACTTGTATTTTCATATAAAAATTGACTTTCTAAGGATTTTTATATGGAAAATTTAAATGCGTTTTTCTTGAAAACTATAAGAGCTAGAGCCAAAATAAGCAAAATCTGTGATCACTTGTATTTTTATATAAAAATTGACTTTCTAAGGATTTTTATATGGAAAACTTTAAATGCGTTTTTCTTGAAAACTATAAGAGATAGAGCGAAAATAAGCAAAATCTGTGATCACTTGTATTTTCATATAAAAATTGACTTTCTAAGGATTTTTATATGGAAAACTTTAAATGACTTTTTCTTGAAAACTATAAGAGCTAGAGCGAAAATAAGCAAAATCTGTGATCACTTGTATTTTTATATAAAAATTGACTTTCTAAGGATTTTTATATGGAAAACTTTAAATGCGTTTTTCTTGAAAACTATAAGAGCTAGAGCCAAAATAAGCAAAATCTGTGATCACTTGTATTTTCATATAAAAATTGACTTTCTAAGGATTTTTATATGGAAAACTTTAAATGCGTTTTTCTTGAAAACTATAAGAGCTAGAGCCAAAATAAGCAAAATCTGTGATCACTTGTATTTTCATATAAAAATTGACTTTCTAAGGATTTTTATATGGAAAACTTTAAATGCGTTTTTCTTGAAAACTATAAGAGCTAGAGCCAAAATAAGCAAAATCTGTGATCACTTGTATTTTCATATAAAAATGGACTTTCTAAGGATTTTTATATGGAAAACTTTAAATGCGTTTTACTTGAAAACTATAAGAGCTAGAGCCAAAATAAGCAAAATCTGTGATCACTTGTATTTTCATTTAAAAATTGATTTTCTAAGGATTTTTATATGGAAAACTTTAAATGCGTTTTTCTTGAAAACTATAAGAGATAGAGCGAAAATAAGCAAAATCTGTGATCACTTGTATTTTCATATAAAAATTGACTTTCTAAGGATTTTTATATGGAAAACTTTAAATGCGTTTTTCTTGAAAACTATAAGAGCTAGAGCCAAAATAAGCAAAATCTGTGATCACTTGTATTTTCATATAAAAATTGATTTTCTAAGGATTTTTATATGGAAAACTTTAAATGCGTTTTTCTTGAAAACTATAAGAGCTAGAGCCAAAATAAGCAAAATCTGTGATCACTTGTATTTTCATATAAAAATTGACTTTCTTAGGATTTTTATATGGAAAACTTTAAATGCGTTTTTCTTGAAAACTATAAGAGATAGAGCCAAAATAAGCAAAATCTGTGATCACTTGTATTTTCATATAAAAATTGACTTTCTAAGGATTTTTATATGGAAAACTTTAAATGCGTTTTTCATGAAAACTATAAGAGATAGAGCGAAAATAAGCAAAATCTGTGATCACTTGTATTTTCATATAAAAATTGACTTTCTAAGGATTTTTATATGGAAAACTTTAAATGCGTTTTTCTTGAAAACTATAAGAGCTAGAGCCAAAATAAGCAAAATCTGTGATCACTTGTATTTTCATATAAAAATTGACTTTCTAAGGATTTTTATATGGAAAACTTTAAATGCGTTTTTCTTGAAAACTATAAGAGCTAGAGCCAAAATAAGCAAAATCTGTGATCACTTGTATTTTCATATAAAAATTGACTTTCTAAGGATTTTTATATGGAAAACTTTAAATGCGTTTTTCTTGAAAACTATAAGAGCTAGAGCCAAAATAAGCAAAATCTGTGATCACTTGTATTTTCATATAAAAATTGACTTTCTAAGGATTTTTATATGGAAAACTTTAAATGCGTTTTTCTTGAAAACTATAAGAGCTAGAGCCAAAATAAGCAAAATCTGTGATCACTTGTATTTTCATATAAAAATTGATTTTCTAAGGATTTTTATATGGAAAACTTTAAATGCGTTTTTCTTGAAAACTATAAGAGCTAGAGCCAAAATAAGCAAAATCTGTGATCACTTGTATTTTCATATAAAAATTGACTTTCTAAGGATTTTTATATGGAAAACTTTAAATGCGTTTTTCTTGAAAACTATAAGAGCTAGAGCCAAAATAAGCAAAATCTGTGATCACTTGTATTTTCATATAAAAATTGACTTTCTAAGGATTTTTATATGGAAAACTTTAAATGCGTTTTTCTTGAAAACTATAAGAGCTAGAGCCAAAATAAGCAAAATCTGTGATCACTTGTATTTTCATATAAAAATTGATTTTCTAAGGATTTTTATATGGAAAACTTTAAATGCGTTTTACTTGAAAACTATAAGAGCTAGAGCCAAAATAAGCAAAATCTGTGATCACTTGTATTTTCATTTAAAAATTGATTTTCTAAGGATTTTTATATGGAAAACTTTAAATGCGTTTTTCTTGAAAACTATAAGAGATAGAGCCAAAATAAGCAAAATCTGTGATCACTTGTATTTTCATATAAAAATTGACTTTCTAAGGATTTTTATATGGAAAACTTTAAATGCGTTTTTCTTGAAAACTATAAGAGATAGAGCGAAAATAAGCAAAATCTGTGATCACTTGTATTTTCATATAAAAATTGACTTTCTAAGGATTTTTATATGGAAAACTTTAAATGCGTTTTTCTTGAAAACTATAAGAGCTAGAGCCAAAATAAGAAAAATCTGTGATCACTTGTATTTTCATATAAAAATTGACTTTCTTAGGATTTTTATATGGAAAACTTTAAATGCGTTTTTCTTGAAAACTATAAGAGCTAGAGCCAAAATAAGCAAAATCTGTGATCACTTGTATTTTCATATAAAAATTGACTTTCTAAGGATTTTTATATGGAAAACTTTAAATGCGTTTTTCTTGAAAACTATAAGAGCTAGAGCCAAAATAAGCAAAATCTGTGATCACTTGTATTTTCATATAAAAATTGACTTTCTAAGGATTTTTATATGGAAAACTTTAAATGCGTTTTTCTTGAAAACTATAAGAGCTAGAGCCAAAATAAGCAAAATCTGTGATCACTTGTATTTTCATATAAAAATTGACTTTCTAAGGATTTTTATATGGAAAACTTTAAATGCGTTTTTCTTGAAAACTATAAGAGATAGAGCGAAAATAAGCAAAATCTGTGATCACTTGTATTTTCATATAAAAATTGACTTTCTAAGGATTTTTATATGGAAAACTTTAAATGCGTTTTTCTTGAAAACTATAAGAGCTAGAGCCAAAATAAGCAAAATCTGTGATCACTTGTATTTTCATATAAAAATTGACTTTCTAAGGATTTTTATATGGAAAACTTTAAATGCGTTTTTCTTGAAAACTATAAGAGATAGAGCGAAAATAAGCAAAATCTGTGATCACTTGTATTTTCATATAAAAATTGACTTTCTAAGGATTTTTATATGGAAAACTTTAAATGCGTTTTTCTTGAAAACTATAAGAGCTAGAGCCAAAATAAGCAAAATCTGTGATCACTTGTATTTTCATATAAAAATTGACTTTCTAAGGATTTTTATATGGAAAACTTTAAATGCGTTTTTCTTGAAAACTATAAGAGCTAGAGCCAAAATAAGCAAAATCTGTGATCACTTGTATTTTCATATAAAAATTGACTTTCTAAGGATTTTTATATGGAAAACTTTAAATGCGTTTTTCTTGAAAACTATAAGAGCTAGAGCCAAAATAAGCAAAATCTGTGATCACTTGTATTTTCATATAAAAATTGACTTTCTAAGGATTTTTATATGGAAAACTTTAAATGCGTTTTTCTTGAAAACTATAAGAGATAGAGCGAAAATAAGCAAAATCTGTGATCACTTGTATTTTCATATAAAAATTGACTTTCTAAGGATTTTTATATGGAAAACTTTAAATGCGTTTTTCTTGAAAACTATAAGAGCTAGAGCCAAAATAAGCAAAATCTGTGATCACTTGTATTTTCATATAAAAATTGACTTTCTAAGGATTTTTATATGGAAAACTTTAAATGCGTTTTTCTTGAAAACTATAAGAGATAGAGCGAAAATAAGCAAAATCTGTGATCACTTGTATTTTCATATAAAAATTGACTTTCTAAGGATTTTTATATGGAAAACTTTAAATGCGTTTTTCTTGAAAACTATAAGAGATAGAGCGAAAATAAGCAAAATCTGTGATCACTTGTATTTTCATATAAAAATTGACTTTCTAAGGATTTTTATATGGAAAACTTTAAATGCGTTTTTCTTGAAAACTATAAGAGCTAGAGCCAAAATAAGCAAAATCTGTGATCACTTGTATTTTCATATAAAAATTGACTTTCTAAGGATTTTTATATGGAAAACTTTAAATGCGTTTTTCTTGAAAACTATAAGAGCTAGAGCCAAAATAAGCAAAATCTGTGATCACTTGTATTTTCATATAAAAATTGACTTTCTAAGGATTTTTATATGGAAAACTTTAAATGCGTTTTTCTTGAAAACTATAAGAGATAGAGCGAAAATAAGCAAAATCTGTGATCACATGTATTTTCATATAAAAATTGACTTTCTAAGGATTTTTATATGGAAAACTTTAAATGCGTTTTTCTTGAAAACTATAAGAGCTAGAGCCAAAATAAGCAAAATCTGTGATCACTTGTATTTTCATATAAAAATTGACTTTCTAAGGATTTTTATATGGAAAACTTTAAATGCGTTTTTCTTGAAAACTATAAGAGATAGAGCCAAAATAAGCAAAATCTGTGATCACTTGTATTTTCATATAAAAATTGACTTTCTAAGGATTTTTATATGGAAAACTTTAAATGCGTTTTTCTTGAAAACTATAAGAGATAGAGCGAAAATAAGCAAAATCTGTGATCACATGTATTTTCATATAAAAATTGACTTTCTAAGGATTTTTATATGGAAAACTTTAAATGCGTTTTTCTTGAAAACTATAAGAGATAGAGCGAAAATAAGCAAAATCTGTGATCACTTGTATTTTCATATAAAAATTGACTTTCTAAGGATTTTTATATGGAAAACTTTAAATGCGTTTTTCTTGAAAACTATAAGAGATAGAGCCAAAATAAGCAAAATCTGTGATCACTTGTATTTTCATATAAAAATTGACTTTCTAAGGATTTTTATATGGAAAACTTTAAATGCGTTTTTCTTGAAAACTATAAGAGCTAGAGCCAAAATAAGCAAAATCTGTGATCACTTGTATTTTCATATAAAAATTGACTTTCTAAGGATTTTTATATGGAAAACTTTAAATGCGTTTTTCATGAAAACTATAAGAGATAGAGCGAAAATAAGCAAAATCTGTGATCACTTGTATTTTCATATAAAAATTGACTTTCTAAGGATTTTTATATGGAAAACTTTAAATGCGATTTTCTTGAAAACTATAAGAGATAGAGCCAAAATAAGCAAAATCTGTGATCACTTGTATTTTCATATAAAAATTGACTTTCTAAGGATTTTTATATGGAAAACTTTAAATGCGTTTTTCTTGAAAACTATAAGAGCTAGAGCCAAAATAAGCAAAATCTGTGATCACTTGTATTTTCATATAAAAATTGACTTTCTAAGGATTTTTATATGGAAAACTTTAAATGCGTTTTTCTTGAAAACTATAAGAGATAGAGCGAAAATAAGCAAAATCTGTGATCACATGTATTTTCATATAAAAATTGACTTTCTAAGGATTTTTATATGGAAAACTTTAAATGCGTTTTTCTTGAAAACTATAAGAGCTAGAGCCAAAATAAGCAAAATCTGTGATCACTTGTATTTTCATATAAAAATTGACTTTCTAAGGATTTTTATATGGAAAACTTTAAATGCGTTTTTCTTGAAAACTATAAGAGATAGAGCGAAAATAAGCAAAATCTGTGATCACTTGTATTTTCATATAAAAATTGACTTTCTAAGGATTTTTATATGGAAAACTTTAAATGCGTTTTTCTTGAAAACTATAAGAGCTAGAGCCAAAATAAGCAAAATCTGTGATCACTTGTATTTTCATATAAAAATTGACTTTCTAAGGATTTTTATATGGAAAACTTTAAATGCGTTTTTCTTGAAAACTATAAGAGATAGAGCGAAAATAAGCAAAATCTGTGATCACTTGTATTTTCATATAAAAATTGACTTTCTAAGGATTTTTATATGGAAAACTTTAAATGCGTTTTTCTTGAAAACTATAAGAGATAGAGCGAAAATAAGCAAAATCTGTGATCACTTGTATTTTCATATAAAAATTGACTTTCTAAGGATTTTTATATGGAAAACTTTAAATGCGTTTTTCTTGAAAACTATAAGAGCTAGAGCCAAAATAAGCAAAATCTGTGATCACTTGTATTTTCATATAAAAATTGACTTTCTAAGGATTTTTATATGGAAAACTTTAAATGCGTTTTTCTTGAAAACTATAAGAGCTAGAGCCAAAATAAGCAAAATCTGTGATCACTTGTATTTTCATATAAAAATTGACTTTCTAAGGATTTTTATATGGAAAACTTTAAATGCGTTTTTCTTGAAAACTATAAGAGCTAGAGCCAAAATAAGTAAGATCTGTGATCACTTGTATTTTCATATAAAAATTGACTTTCTAAGGATTTTTATATGGAAAACTTTAAATGCGTTTTTCTTGAAAACTATAAGAGATAGAGCGAAAATAAGCAAAATCTGTGATCACATGTATTTTCATATAAAAATTGACTTTCTAAGGATTTTTATATGGAAAACTTTAAATGCGTTTTTCTTGAAAACTATAAGAGATAGAGCGAAAATAAGCAAAATCTGTGATCACATGTATTTTCATATAAAAATTGACTTTCTAAGGATTTTTATATGGAAAACTTTAAATGCGTTTTTCTTGAAAACTATAAGAGATAGAGCGAAAATAAGCAAAATCTGTGATCACATGTATTTTCATATAAAAATTGACTTTCTAAGGATTTTATATGGAAAACTTTAAATGCGTTTTTCTTGAAAACTATAAGAGCTAGAGCCAAAATAAGCAAAATCTGTGATCACTTGTATTTTCATATAAAAATTGACTTTCTAAGGATTTTTATATGGAAAACTTTAAATGCGTTTTTCTTGAAAACTATAAGAGATAGAGCGAAAATAAGCAAAATCTGTGATCACTTGTATTTTCATATAAAAATTGACTTTCTAGGATTTTTATATGGAAAACTTTAAATGCGTTTTTCTTGAAAACTATAAGAGCTAGAGCCAAAATAAGCAAAATCTGTGATCACTTGTATTTTCATATAAAAATTGACTTTCTAAGGATTTTTATATGGAAAACTTTAAATGCGTTTTTCTTGAAAACTATAAGAGATAGAGCGAAAATAAGCAAAATCTGTGATCACTTGTATTTTCATATAAAAATTGACTTTCTAAGGATTTTTATATGGAAAACTTTAAATGCGTTTTTCTTGAAAACTATAAGAGCTAGAGCCAAAATAAGCAAAATCTGTGATCACTTGTATTTTCATATAAAAATTGACTTTCTAAGGATTTTTATATGGAAAACTTTAAATGCGTTTTTCTTGAAAACTATAAGAGATAGAGCGAAAATAAGCAAAATCTGTGATCACTTGTATTTTCATATAAAAATTGACTTTCTAAGGATTTTTATATGGAAAACTTTAAATGCGTTTTTCTTGAAAACTATAAGAGCTAGAGCCAAAATAAGCAAAATCTGTGATCACTTGTATTTTCATATAAAAATTGACTTTCTAAGGATTTTTATATGGAAAACTTTAAATGCGTTTTTCTTGAAAACTATAAGAAAACTATAAGAGATAGAGCGAAAATAAGCAAAATCTGTGATCACTTGTATTTTCATATAAAAATTGACTTTCTAAGGATTTTTATATGGAAAACTTTAAATGCGTTTTTCTTGAAAACTATAAGAGATAGAGCGAAAATAAGCAAAATCTGTGATCACTTGTATTTTCATATAAAAATTGACTATCTAAGGATTTTTATATGGAAAACTTTAAATGCGTTTTTCTTGAAAACTATAAGAGCTAGAGCCAAAATAAGCAAAATCTGTGATCACTTGTATTTTCATATAAAAATTGACTTTCTAAGGATTTTTATATGGAAAACTTTAAATGCGTTTTTCTTGAAAACTATAAGAGCTAGAGCCAAAATAAGCAAAATCTGTGATCACTTGTATTTTCATATAAAAATTGACTTTCTAAGGATTTTTATATGGAAAACTTTAAATGCGTTTTTCTTGAAAACTATAAGAGATAGAGCGAAAATAAGCAAAATCTGTGATCACATGTATTTTCATATAAAAATTGACTTTCTAAGGATTTTTATATGGAAAACTTTAAATGCGTTTTTCTTGAAAACTATAAGAGCTAGAGCCAAAATAAGCAAAATCTGTGATCACTTGTATTTTCATATAAAAATTGACTTTCTAAGGATTTTTATATGGAAAACTTTAAATGCGTTTTTCTTGAAAACTATAAGAGATAGAGCGAAAATAAGTAAGATCTGTGATCACTTGTATTTTCATATAAAAATTGACTTTCTAAGGATTTTTATATGGAAAACTTTAAATGCGTTTTTCTTGAAAACTATAAGAGCTAGAGCCAAAATAAGCAAAATCTGTGATCACTTGTATTTTCATATAAAAATTGACTTTCTAAGGATTTTTATATGGAAAACTTTAAATGCGTTTTTCTTGAAAACTATAAGAGATAGAGCGAAAATAAGCAAAATCTGTGATCACATGTATTTTCATATAAAAATTGACTTTCTAAGGATTTTTATATGGAAAACTTTAAATGCGTTTTTCTTGAAAACTATAAGAGCTAGAGCCAAAATAAGCAAAATCTGTGATCACATGTATTTTCATATAAAAATTGACTTTCTAAGGATTTTTATATGGAAAACTTTAAATGCGTTTTTCTTGAAAACTATAAGAGCTAGAGCCAAAATAAGCAAAATCTGTGATCACTTGTATTTTCATATAAAAATTGACTTTCTAAGGATTTTTATATGGAAAACTTTAAATGCGTTTTTCTTGAAAACTATAAGAGATAGAGCGAAAATAAGCAAAATCTGTGATCACATGTATTTTCATATAAAAATTGACTTTCTAAGGATTTTTATATGGAAAACTTTAAATGCGTTTTTCTTGAAAACTATAAGAGCTAGAGCCAAAATAAGCAAAATCTGTGATCACTTGTATTTTCATATAAAAATTGACTTTCTAAGGATTTTTATATGGAAAACTTTAAATGCGTTTTTCTTGAAAACTATAAGAGATAGAGCGAAAATAAGCAAAATCTGTGATCACATGTATTTTCATATAAAAATTGACTTTCTAAGGATTTTTATATGGAAAACTTTAAATGCGTTTTTCTTGAAAACTATAAGAGCTAGAGCCAAAATAAGCAAAATCTGTGATCACTTGTATTTTCATATAAAAATTGACTTTCTAAGGATTTTTATATGGAAAACTTTAAATGCGTTTTTCTTGAAAACTATAAGAGCTAGAGCCAAAATAAGCAAAATCTGTGATCACTTGTATTTTCATATAAAAATTGACTTTCTAAGGATTTTTATATGGAAAACTTTAAATGCGTTTTTCTTCAAAACTATAAGAGATAGAGCCAAAATAAGCAAAATCTGTGATCACTTGTATTTTCATATAAAAATTGACTTTCTAAGGATTTTTATATGGAAAACTTTAAATGCGTTTTTCTTGAAAACTATAAGAGATAGAGCGAAAATAAGCAAAATCTGTGATCACTTGTATTTTCTTATAAAAATTGACTTTCTAAGGATTTTTATAGGGAAAACTTTAAATGCGTTTTTCTTGAAAACTATAAGAGCTAGAGCCAAAATAAGCAAAATCTGTGATCACTTGTATTTTCATATAAAAATTGACTTTCTAAGGATTTTTATATGGAAAACTTTAAATGCGTTTTTCTTGAAAACTATAAGAGCTAGAGCCAAAATAAGCAAAATCTGTGATCACTTGTATTTTCATATAAAAATTGACTTTCTAAGGATTTTTATATGGAAAACTTTAAATGCGTTTTTCTTGAAAACTATAAGAGCTAGAGCGAAAATAAGCAAAATCTGTGATCACTTGTATTTTCATATAAAAATTGACTTTCTAAGGATTTTTATATGGAAAACTTTAAATGCGTTTTTCTTGAAAACTATAAGAGCTAGAGCCAAAATAAGCAAAATCTGTGATCACTTGTATTTTCATATAAAAATTGACTTTCTAAGGATTTTTATATGGAAAACTTTAAATGCGTTTTTCTTGAAAACTATAAGAGCTAGAGCCAAAATAAGCAAAATCTGTGATCACTTGTATTTTCATATAAAAATTGACTTTCTAAGGATTTTTATATGGAAAACTTTAAATGCGTTTTTCTTGAAAACTATAAGAGATAGAGCCAAAATAAGCAAAATCTGTGATCACTTGTATTTTCATATAAAAATTGACTTTCTAAGGATTTTTATATGGAAAACTTTAAATGCGTTTTTCTTGAAAACTATATGAGCTAGAGCCAAAATAAGCAAAATCTGTGATCACTTGTATTTTCATATAAAAATTGACTTTCTAAGGATTTTTATATGGAAAACTTTAAATGCGTTTTTCTTGAAAACTATAAGAGATAGAGCCAAAATAAGCAAAATCTGTGATCACTTGTATTTTCATATAAAAATTGACTTTCTAAGGATTTTTATATGTAAAACTTTAAATGCGTTTTTCTTGAAAACTATAAGAGCTAGAGCCAAAATCTGTGATCACTTGTATTTTCATATAAAAATTGACTTTCTAAGGATTTTTATATGGAAAACTTTAAATGCGTTTTTCTTGAAAACTATAAGAGCTAGAGCCAAAATAAGCAAAATCTGTGATCACTTGTATTTTCATATAAAAATTGACTTTCTAAGAATTTTTATATGGAAAACTTTAAATGCGATTTTCTTGAAAACTATAAGAGATAGAGCGAAAATAAGCAAAATCTGTGATCACTTGTATTTTCATATAAAAATTGACTTTCTAAGGATTTTTATATGGAAAACTTTAAATGCGTTTTTCTTGAAAACTATAAGAGCTAGAGCCAAAATAAGCAAAATCTGTGATCACTTGTATTTTCATATAAAAATTGACTTTCTAAGGATTTTTATATGGAAAACTTTAAATGCGTTTTTCTTGAAAACTATAAGAGCTAGAGCCAAAATAAGCAAAATCTGTGATCACTTGTATTTTCATATAAAAATTGACTTTCTAAGAATTTTTATATGGAAAACTTTAAATGCGTTTTTCTTGAAAACTATAAGAGATAGAGCGAAAATAAGCAAAATCTGTGATCACTTGTATTTTCATATAAAAATTGACTTTCTAAGGATTTGTATATGGAAAACTTTAAATGCGTTTTTCTTGAAAACTATAAGAGCTAGAGCCAAAATAAGCAAAATCTGTGATCACTTGTATTTTCATATAAAAATTGACTTTCTAAGGATTTTTATATGGTAAACTTTAAATGCGTTTTTCTTGAAAACTATAAGAGATAGAGCGAAAATAAGCAAAATCTGTGATCACTTGTATTTTCTTATAAAAATTGACTTTCTAAGGATTTTTATATGGAAAACTTTAAATGCGTTTTTCTTGAAAACTATAAGAGCTAGAGCCAAAATAAGCAAAATCTGTGATCACTTGTATTTTCATATAAAAATTGACTTTCTAAGGATTTTTATATGGAAAACTTTAAATGCGTTTTTCTTGAAAACTATAAGAGCTAGAGCCAAAATAAGCAAAATCTGTGATCACTTGTATTTTCATATAAAAATTGACTTTCTAAGGATTTTTATATGGAAAACTTTAAATGCGTTTTTCTTGAAAACTATAAGAGCTAGAGCGAAAATAAGCAAAATCTGTGATCACTTGTATTTTCATATAAAAATTGACTTTCTAAGGATTTTTATATGGAAAACTTTAAATGCGTTTTTCTTGAAAACTATAAGAGCTAGAGCCAAAATAAGCAAAATCTGTGATCACTTGTATTTTCATATAAAAATTGACTTTCTAAGGATTTTTATATGGAAAACTTTAAATGCGTTTTTCTTGAAAACTATAAGAGCTAGAGCCAAAATAAGCAAAATCTGTGATCACTTGTATTTTCATATAAAAATTGACTTTCTAAGGATTTTTATATGGAAAACTTTAAATGCGTTTTTCTTGAAAACTATAAGAGCTAGAGCCAAAATAAGCAAAATCTGTGATCACTTGTATTTTCATATAAAAATTGACTTTCTAAGGATTTTTATATGGAAAACTTTAAATGCGTTTTTCTTGAAAACTATAAGAGATAGAGCGAAAATAAGCAAAATCTGTGATCACTTGTATTTTCATATAAAAATTGACTTTCTTAGGATTTTTATATGGAAAACTTTAAATGCGTTTTTCTTGAAAACTATAAGAGCTAGAGCCAAAATAAGCAAAATCTGTGATCACTTGTATTTTCATATAAAAATTGACTTTCTAAGGATTTTTATATGGAAAACTTTAAATGCGTTTTTCTTGAAAACTATAAGAGCTAGAGCCAAAATAAGCAAAATCTGTGATCACTTGTATTTTCGTATAAAAATTGACTTTCTAAGGATTTTTATATGGAAAACTTTAAATGCGTTTTTCTTGAAAACTATAAGAGATAGAGCGAAAATAAGCAAAATCTGTGATCACTTGTATTTTCATATAAAAATTGACTTTCTAAGGATTTTTATATGGAAAACTTTAAATGCGTTTTTCTTGAAAACTATAAGAGATAGAGCGAAAATAAGCAAAATCTGTGATCACTTGTATTTTCTTATAAAAATTGACTTTCTAAGGATTTGTATATGGAAAACTTTAAATGCGTTTTTCTTGAAAACTATAAGAGCTAGAGCCAAAATAAGCAAAATCTGTGATCACTTGTATTTTCATATAAAAATTGACTTTCTAAGGATTTTTATATGGAAAACTTTAAATGCGTTTTTCTTGAAAACTATAAGAGATAGAGCGAAAATAAGCAAAATCTGTGATCACTTGTATTTTCTTATAAAAATTGACTTTCTAAGGATTTTTATATGGAAAACTTTAAATGCGTTTTTCTTGAAAACTATAAGAGCTAGAGCCAAAATAAGCAAAATCTGTGATCACTTGTATTTTCATATAAAAATTGACTTTCTAAGGATTTTTATATGGAAAACTTTAAATGCGTTTTTCTTGAAAACTATAAGAGCTAGAGCGAAAATAAGCAAAATCTGTGATCACTTGTATTTTCATATAAAAATTGACTTTCTAAGGATTTTTATATGGAAAACTTTAAATGCGTTTTTCTTGAAAACTATAAGAGCTAGAGCCAAAATAAGCAAAATCTGTGATCACTTGTATTTTCATATAAAAATTGACTTTCTAAGGATTTTTATATGGAAAAATTTAAATGCGTTTTTCTTGAAAACTATAAGAGATAGAGCGAAAATAAGCAAAATCTGTGATCACTTGTTTTTTCATATAAAAATTGACTTTCTAAGGATTTTTATATGGAAAACAATAAATGCGTTTTTCTTGAAAACTATAAGAGATAGAGCGAAAATAAGCAAAATCTGTGATCACTTGTATTTTCATATAAAAATTGACTTTCTAAGGATTTTTATATGTAAAACTTTAAATGCGTTTTTCTTGAAAACTATAAGAGCTAGAGCCAAAATAAGCAAAATCTGTGATCACTTGTATTTTCATATAAAAATTGACTTTCTAAGAATTTTTATATGGAAAACTTTAAATGCGTTTTTCTTGAAAACTATAAGAGATAGAGCGAAAATAAGCAAAATCTGTGATCACTTGTATTTTCATATAAAAATTGACTTTCTAAGGATTTGTATATGGAAAACTTTAAATGCGTTTTTCTTGAAAACTATAAGAGCTAGAGCCAAAATAAGCAAAATCTGTGATCACTTGTATTTTCATATAAAAATTGACTTTCTACGGATTTTTATATGGAAAACTTTAAATGCGTTTTTCTTGAAAACTATAAGAGATAGAGCGAAAATAAGCAAAATCTGTGATCACTTGTATTTTCTTATAAAAATTGACTTTCTAAGGATTTTTATATGGAAAACTTTAAATGCGTTTTTCTTGAAAACTATAAGAGCTAGAGCCAAAATAAGCAAAATCTGTGATCACTTGTATTTTCATATAAAAATTGACTTTCTAAGGATTTTTATATGGAAAACTTTAAATGCGTTTTTCTTGAAAACTATAAGAGATAGAGCGAAAATAAGCAAAATCTGTGATCACTTGTATTTTCATATAAAAATTGACTTTCTTAGGATTTTTATATGGAAAACTTTAAATGCGTTTTTCTTGAAAACTATAAGAGCTAGAGCCAAAATAAGCAAAATCTGTGATCACTTGTATTTTCATATAAAAATTGACTTTCTAAGGATTTTTATATGGAAAACTTTAAATGCGTTTTTCTTGAAAACTATAAGAGCTAGAGCCAAAATAAGCAAAATCTGTGATCACTTGTATTTTCGTATAAAAATTGACTTTCTAAGGATTTTTATATGGAAAACTTTAAATGCGTTTTTCTTGAAAACTATAAGAGCTAGAGCGAAAATAAGCAAAATCTGTGATCACTTGTATTTTCATATAAAAATTGACTTTCTAAGGATTTTTATATGGAAAACTTTAAATGCGTTTTTCTTGAAAACTATAAGAGCTAGAGCCAAAATAAGCAAAATCTGTGATCACTTGTATTTTCATATAAAAATTGACTTTCTAAGGATTTTTATATGGAAAACTTTAAATGCGTTTTTCTTGAAAACTATAAGAGATAGAGCCAAAATAAGCTAAATCTGTGATCACTTGTATTTTCATATAAAAATTGACTTTCTAAGGATTTTTATATGGAAAACTTTAAATGCGTTTTTCTTGAAAACTATATGAGCTAGAGCCAAAATAAGCAAAATCTGTGATCACTTGTATTTTCATATAAAAATTGACTTTCTAAGGATTTTTATATGGAAAACTTTAAATGCGTTTTTCTTGAAAACTATAAGAGATAGAGCCAAAATAAGCAAAATCTGTGATCACTTGTATTTTCATATAAAAATTGACTTTCTAAGGATTTTTATATGTAAAACTTTAAATGCGTTTTTCTTGAAAACTATAAGAGCTAGAGCCAAAATAAGCAAAATCTGTGATCACTTGTATTTTCATATAAAAATTGACTTTCTAAGGATTTTTATATGGAAAACTTTAAATGCGTTTTTCTTGAAAACTATAAGAGCTAGAGCCAAAATAAGCTAAATCTGTGATCACTTGTATTTTCATATAAAAATTGACTTTCTAAGGATTTTTATATGGAAAACTTTAAATGCGTTTTTCTGGAAAACTATAAGAGATAGAGCGAAAATAAGCAAAATCTGTGATCACTTGTATTTTCATATAAAAATTGACTTTCTAAGGATTTTTATATGGAAAACTTTAAATGCGTTTTTCTTGAAAACTATAAGAGCTAGAGCCAAAATAAGCAAAATCTGTGATCACTTGTATTTTCATATAAAAATTGACTTTCTAAGGATTTTTATATGGAAAACTTTAAATGCGTTTTTCTTGAAAACTATAAGAGCTAGAGCGAAAATAAGCAAAATCTGTGATCACTTGTATTTTCATATAAAAATTGACTTTCTAAGAATTTTTATATGGAAAACTTTAAATGCGTTTTTCTTGAAAACTATAAGAGATAGAGCGAAAATAAGCAAAATCTGTGATCACTTGTATTTTCATATAAAAATTGACTTTCTAAGGATTTGTATATGGAAAACTTTAAATGCGTTTTTCTTGAAAACTATAAGAGCTAGAGCCAAAATAAGCAAAATCTGTGATCACTTGTATTTTCATATAAAAATTGACTTTCTAAGGATTTTTATATGGAAAACTTTAAATGCGTTTTTCTTGAAAACTATAAGAGATAGAGCGAAAATAAGCAAAATCTGTGATCACTTGTATTTTCTTATAAAAATTGACTTTCTAAGGATTTTTATATGGAAAACTTTAAATGCGTTTTTCTTGAAAACTATAAGAGCTAGAGCCAAAATAAGCAAAATCTGTGATCACTTGTATTTTCATATAAAAATTGACTTTCTAAGGATTTTTATATGGAAAACTTTAAATGCGTTTTTCTTGAAAACTATAAGAGATAGAGCGAAAATAAGCAAAATCTGTGATCACTTGTATTTTCATATAAAAATTGACTTTCTTAGGATTTTTATATGGAAAACTTTAAATGCGTTTTTCTTGAAAACTATAAGAGCTAGAGCCAAAATAAGCAAAATCTGTGATCACTTGTATTTTCATATAAAAATTGACTTTCTAAGGATTTTTATATGGAAAACTTTAAATGCGTTTTTCTTGAAAACTATAAGAGCTAGAGCCAAAATAAGCAAAATCTGTGATCACTTTTATTTTCGTATAAAATTGACTTTCTAAGAATTTTTATATGGAAAACTTTAAATGCGTTTTTCTTGAAAACTATAAGAGATAGAGCGAAAATAAGCAAAATCTGTGATCACTTGTATTTTCATATAAAAATTGACTTTCTAAGGATTTTTATATGGAAAACTTTAAATGCGTTTTTCTTGAAAACTACAAGAGCTAGAGCCAAAATAAGCAAAATCTGTGATCACTTGTATTTTCATATAAAAATTGACTTTCTAAGGATTTTTATATGGAAAACTTTAAATGCGTTTTTCTTGAAAACTATAAGAGCTAGAGCCAAAATAAGCTAAATCTGTGATCACTTGTATTTTCATATAAAAATTGACTTTCTAAGGATTTTTATATGGAAAACTTTAAATGCGTTTTTCTGGAAAACTATAAGAGATAGAGCGAAAATAAGCAAAATCTGTGATCACTTGTATTTTCATATAAAAATTGACTTTCTAAGGATTTTTATATGGAAAACTTTAAATGCGTTTTTCTTGAAAACTATAAGAGCTAGAGCCAAAATAAGCAAAATCTGTGATCACTTGTATTTTCATATAAAAATTGACTTTCTAAGGATTTTTATATGGAAAACTTTAAATGCGTTTTTCTTGAAAACTATAAGAGCTAGAGCCAAAATAAGCTAAATCTGTGATCACTTGTATTTTCATATAAAAATTGACTTTCTAAGGATTTTTATATGGAAAACTTTAAATGCGTTTTTCTGGAAAACTATAAGAGATAGAGCGAAAATAAGCAAAATCTGTGATCACTTGTATTTTCATATAAAAATTGACTTTCTAAGGATTTTTATATGGAAAACTTTAAATGCGTTTTTCTTGAAAACTATCCGAGCTAGAGCCAAAATAAGCAAAATCTGTGATCACTTGTATTTTCATATAAAAATTGACTTTCTAAGGATTTTTATATGGAAAACTTTAAATGCGTTTTTCTTGAAAACTATAAGAGCTAGAGCCAAAATAAGCTAAATCTGTGATCACTTGTATTTTCATATAAAAATTGACTTTCTAAGGATTTTTATATGGAAAACTTTAAATGCGTTTTTCTGGAAAACTATAAGAGATAGAGCGAAAATAAGCAAAATCTGTGATCACTTGTATTTTCATATAAAAATTGACTTTCTAAGGATTTTTATATGGAAAACTTTAAATGCGTTTTTCTTGAAAACTATAAGAGCTAGAGCCAAAATAAGCAAAATCTGTGATCACTTGTATTTTCATATAAAAATTGACTTTCTAAGGATTTTTATATGGAAAACTTTAAATGCGTTTTTCTTGAAAACTATAAGAGCTAGAGCGAAAATAAGCAAAATCTGTGATCACTTGTATTTTCATATAAAAATTGACTTTCTAAGGATTTTTATATGGAAAACTTTAAATGCGTTTTTCTTGAAAACTATAAGAGCTAGAGCCAAAATAAGCAAAATCTGTGATCACTTGTATTTTCATATAAAAATTGACTTTCTAAGGATTTTTATATGGAAAACTTTAAATGCGTTTTTCTTGAAAACTATAAGAGATAGAGCCAAAATAAGCAAAATCTGTGATCACTTGTATTTTCATATAAAAATTGACTTTCTAAGGATTTTTATATGGAAAACTTTAAATGCGTTTTTCTTGAAAACTATATGAGCTAGAGCCAAAATAAGCAAAATCTGTGATCACTTGTATTTTCATATAAAAATTGACTTTCTAAGGATTTTTATATGGAAAACTTTAAATGCGTTTTTCTTGAAAACTATAAGAGATAGAGCCAAAATAAGCAAAATCTGTGATCACTTGTATTTTCATATAAAAATTGACTTTCTAAGGATTTTTATATGTAAAACTTTAAATGCGTTTTTCTTGAAAACTATAAGAGCTAGAGCCAAAATAAGCAAAATCTGTGATCACTTGTATTTTCATATAAAAATTGACTTTCTAAGGATTTTTATATGGAAAACTTTAAATGCGTTTTTCTTGAAAACTATAAGAGCTAGAGCCAAAATAAGCTAAATCTGTGATCACTTGTATTTTCATATAAAAATTGACTTTCTAAGGATTTTTATATGGAAAACTTTAAATGCGTTTTTCTGGAAAACTATAAGAGATAGAGCGAAAATAAGCAAAATCTGTGATCACTTGTATTTTCATATAAAAATTGACTTTCTAAGGATTTTTATATGGAAAACTTTAAATGCGTTTTTCTTGAAAACTATAAGAGCTAGAGCCAAAATAAGCAAAATCTGTGATCACTTGTATTTTCATATAAAAATTGACTTTCTAAGGATTTTTATATGGAAAACTTTAAATGCGTTTTTCTTGAAAACTATAAGAGCTAGAGCGAAAATAAGCAAAATCTGTGATCACTTGTATTTTCATATAAAAATTGACTTTCTAAGAATTTTTATATGGAAAACTTTAAATGCGTTTTTCTTGAAAACTATAAGAGATAGAGCGAAAATAAGCAAAATCTGTGATCACTTGTATTTTCATATAAAAATTGACTTTCTAAGGATTTGTATATGGAAAACTTTAAATGCGTTTTTCTTGAAAACTATAAGAGCTAGAGCCAAAATAAGCAAAATCTGTGATCACTTGTATTTTCATATAAAAATTGACTTTCTAAGGATTTTTATATGGAAAACTTTAAATGCGTTTTTCTTGAAAACTATAAGAGATAGAGCGAAAATAAGCAAAATCTGTGATCACTTGTATTTTCATATAAAAATTGACTTTCTAAGGATTTGTATATGGAAAACTTTAAATGCGTTTTTCTTGAAAACTATAAGAGCTAGAGCCAAAATAAGCAAAATCTGTGATCACTTGTATTTTCATATAAAAATTGACTTTCTAAGGATTTTTATATGGAAAACTTTAAATGCGTTTTTCTTGAAAACTATAAGAGCTAGAGCCAAAATAAGCAAAATCTGTGATCACTTGTATTTTCATATAAAAATTGACTTTCTAAGGATTTTTATATGGAAAACTTTAAATGCGTTTTTCTTGAAAACTATAAGAGCTAGAGCGAAAATAAGCAAAATCTGTGATCACTTGTATTTTCATATAAAAATTGACTTTCTAAGAATTTTTATATGGAAAACTTTAAATGCGTTTTTCTTGAAAACTATAAGAGATAGAGCGAAAATAAGCAAAATCTGTGATCACTTGTATTTTCATATAAAAATTGACTTTCTAAGGATTTGTATATGGAAAACTTTAAATGCGTTTTTCTTGAAAACTATAAGAGCTAGAGCCAAAATAAGCAAAATCTGTGATCACTTGTATTTTCATATAAAAATTGACTTTCTAAGGATTTTTATATGGAAAACTTTAAATGCGTTTTTCTTGAAAACTATAAGAGATAGAGCGAAAATAAGCAAAATCTGTGATCACTTGTATTTTCTTATAAAAATTGACTTTCTAAGGATTTTTATATGGAAAACTTTAAATGCGTTTTTCTTGAAAACTATAAGAGCTAGAGCCAAAATAAGCAAAATCTGTGATCACTTGTATTTTCATATAAAAATTGACTTTCTAAGGATTTTTATATGGAAAACTTTAAATGCGTTTTTCTTGAAAACTATAAGAGATAGAGCGAAAATAAGCAAAATCTGTGATCACTTGTATTTTCATATAAAAATTGACTTTCTTAGGATTTTTATATGGAAAACTTTAAATGCGTTTTTCTTGAAAACTATAAGAGCTAGAGCCAAAATAAGCAAAATCTGTGATCACTTGTATTTTCATATAAAAATTGACTTTCTAAGGATTTTTATATGGAAAACTTTAAATGCGTTTTTCTTGAAAACTATAAGAGCTAGAGCCAAAATAAGCAAAATCTGTGATCACTTGTATTTTCGTATAAAAATTGACTTTCTAAGGATTTTTATATGGAAAACTTTAAATGCGTTTTTCTTGAAAACTATAAGAGATAGAGCGAAAATAAGCAAAATCTGTGATCACTTGTATTTTCATATAAAAATTGACTTTCTAAGGATTTTTATATGGAAAACTTTAAATGCGTTTTTCTTGAAAACTATAAGAGCTAGAGCCAAAATAAGCAAAATCTGTGATCACTTGTATTTTCATATAAAAATTGACTTTCTAAGGATTTTTATATGGAAAACTTTAAATGCGTTTTTCTTGAAAACTATAAGAGCTAGAGCCAAAATAAGCTAAATCTGTGATCACTTGTATTTTCATATAAAAATTGACTTTCTAAGGATTTTTATATGGAAAACTTTAAATGCGTTTTTCTGGAAAACTATAAGAGATAGAGCGAAAATAAGCAAAATCTGTGATCACTTGTATTTTCATATAAAAATTGACTTTCTAAGGATTTTTATATGGAAAACTTTAAATGCGTTTTTCTTGAAAACTATAAGAGCTAGAGCCAAAATAAGCAAAATCTGTGATCACTTGTATTTTCATATAAAAATTGACTTTCTAAGGATTTTTATATGGAAAACTTTAAATGCGTTTTTCTTGAAAACTATAAGAGCTAGAGCCAAAATAAGCTAAATCTGTGATCACTTGTATTTTCATATAAAAATTGACTTTCTAAGGATTTTTATATGGAAAACTTTAAATGCGTTTTTCTTGAAAACTATAAGAGCTAGAGCCAAAATAAGCTAAATCTGTGATCACTTGTATTTTCATATAAAAATTGACTTTCTAAGGATTTTTATATGGAAAACTTTAAATGCGTTTTTCTGGAAAACTATAAGAGATAGAGCGAAAATAAGCAAAATCTGTGATCACTTGTATTTTCATATAAAAATTGACTTTCTAAGGATTTTTATATGGAAAACTTTAAATGCGTTTTTCTTGAAAACTATAAGAGCTAGAGCCAAAATAAGCAAAATCTGTGATCACTTGTATTTTCATATAAAAATTGACTTTCTAAGGATTTTTATATGGAAAACTTTAAATGCGTTTTTCTTGAAAACTATAAGAGCTAGAGCGAAAATAAGCAAAATCTGTGATCACTTGTATTTTCATATAAAAATTGACTTTCTAAGGATTTTTATATGGAAAACTTTAAATGCGTTTTTCTTGAAAACTATAAGAGCTAGAGCCAAAATAAGCAAAATCTGTGATCACTTGTATTTTCATATAAAAATTGACTTTCTAAGGATTTTTATATGGAAAACTTTAAATGCGTTTTTCTTGAAAACTATAAGAGATAGAGCCAAAATAAGCAAAATCTGTGATCACTTGTATTTTCATATAAAAATTGACTTTCTAAGGATTTTTATATGGAAAACTTTAAATGCGTTTTTCTTGAAAACTATAAGAGATAGAGCCAAAATAAGCAAAATCTGTGATCACTTGTATTTTCATATAAAAATTGACTTTCTAAGGATTTTTATATGTAAAACTTTAAATGCGTTTTTCTTTAAAACTATAAGAGCTAGAGCCAAAATAAGCAAAATCTGTGATCACTTGTATTTTCATATAAAAATTGACTTTCTAAGGATTTTTATATGGAAAACTTTAAATGCGTTTTTCTTGAAAACTATAAGAGCTAGAGCCAAAATAAGCTAAATCTGTGATCACTTGTATTTTCATATAAAAATTGACTTTCTAAGGATTTTTATATGGAAAACTTTAAATGCGTTTTTCTGGAAAACTATAAGAGATAGAGCGAAAATAAGCAAAATCTGTGATCACTTGTATTTTCATATAAAAATTGACTTTCTAAGGATTTTTATATGGAAAACTTTAAATGCGTTTTTCTTGAAAACTATAAGAGCTAGAGCCAAAATAAGCAAAATCTGTGATCACTTGTATTTTCATATAAAAATTGACTTTCTAAGGATTTTTATATGGAAAACTTTAAATGCGTTTTTCTTGAAAACTATAAGAGCTAGAGCGAAAATAAGCAAAATCTGTGATCACTTGTATTTTCATATAAAAATTGACTTTCTAAGAATTTTTATATGGAAAACTTTAAATGCGTTTTTCTTGAAAACTATAAGAGATAGAGCGAAAATAAGCAAAATCTGTGATCACTTGTATTTTCATATAAAAATTGACTTTCTAAGGATTTGTATATGGAAAACTTTAAATGCGTTTTTCTTGAAAACTATAAGAGCTAGAGCCAAAATAAGCAAAATCTGTGATCACTTGTATTTTCATATAAAAATTGACTTTCTAAGGATTTTTATATGGAAAACTTTAAATGCGTTTTTCTTGAAAACTATAAGAGATAGAGCGAAAATAAGCAAAATCTGTGATCACTTGTATTTTCTTATAAAAATTGACTTTCTAAGGATTTTTATATGGAAAACTTTAAATGCGTTTTTCTTGAAAACTATAAGAGCTAGAGCCAAAATAAGCAAAATCTGTGATCACTTGTATTTTCATATAAAAATTGACTTTCTAAGGATTTTTATATGGAAAACTTTAAATGCGTTTTTCTTGAAAACTATAAGAGATAGAGCGAAAATAAGCAAAATCTGTGATCACTTGTATTTTCATATAAAAATTGACTTTCTTAGGATTTTTATATGGAAAACTTTAAATGCGTTTTTCTTGAAAACTATAAGAGCTAGAGCCAAAATAAGCAAAATCTGTGATCACTTGTATTTTCATATAAAAATTGACTTTCTAAGGATTTTTATATGGAAAACTTTAAATGCGTTTTTCTTGAAAACTATAAGAGCTAGAGCCAAAATAAGCAAAATCTGTGATCACTTGTATTTTCGTATAAAAATTGACTTTCTAAGGATTTTTATATGGAAAACTTTAAATGCGTTTTTCTTGAAAACTATAAGAGATAGAGCGAAAATAAGCAAAATCTGTGATCACTTGTATTTTCATATAAAAATTGACTTTCTAAGGATTTTTATATGGAAAACTTTAAATGCGTTTTTCTTGAAAACTATAAGAGCTAGAGCCAAAATAAGCAAAATCTGTGATCACTTGTATTTTCATATAAAAATTGACTTTCTAAGGATTTTTATATGGAAAACTTTAAATGCGTTTTTCTTGAAAACTATAAGAGCTAGAGCCAAAATAAGCTAAATCTGTGATCACTTGTATTTTCATATAAAAATTGACTTTCTAAGGATTTTTATATGGAAAACTTTAAATGCGTTTTTCTGGAAAACTATAAGAGATAGAGCGAAAATAAGCAAAATCTGTGATCACTTGTATTTTCATATAAAAATTGACTTTCTAAGGATTTTTATATGGAAAACTTTAAATGCGTTTTTGTTGAAAACTATAAGAGCTAGAGCCAAAATAAGCAAAATCTGTGATCACTTGTATTTTCATATAAAAAATGACTTTCTAAGGATTTTTATATGGAAAACTTTAAATGCGTTTTTCTTGAAAACTATAAGAGCTAGAGCGAAAATAAGCAAAATCTGTGATCACTTGTATTTTCATATAAAAATTGACTTTCTAAGGATTTTTATATGGAAAACTTTAAATGCGTTTTTCTTGAAAGCTATAAGAGCTAGAGCCAAAATAAGCAAAATCTGTGATCACTTGTATTTTCATATAAAAATTGACTTTCTAAGGATTTTTATATGGAAAACTTTAAATGCGTTTTTCTTGAAAACTATAAGAGATAGATCCAAAATAAGCAAAATCTGTGATCACTTGTATTTTCATATAAAAATTGACTTTCTAAGGATTTTTATATGGAAAACTTTAAGTGCGTTTTTCTTGAAAACTATATGAGCTAGAGCCAAAATAAGCAAAATCTGTGATCACTTGTATTTTCATATAAAAATTGACTTTCTAAGGATTTTTATATGGAAAACTTTAAATGCGTTTTTCTTGAAAACTATAAGAGATAGAGCCAAAATAAGCAAAATCTGTGATCACTTGTATTTTCATATAAAAATTGACTTTCTAAGGATTTTTATATGGAAAACTTTAAATGCGTTTTTCTTGAAAACTATAAGAGCTAGAGCCAAAATAAGCAAAATCTGTGATCACTTGTATTTTCATATAAAAATTGACTTTCTAAGGATTTTTATATGGAAAACTTTAAATGCGTTTTTCTTGAAAACTATAAGAGATAGAGCGAAAATAAGCAAAATCTGTGATCACTTGTATTTTCTTATAAAAATTGACTTTCTAAGGATTTTTATATGGAAAACTTTAAATGCGTTTTTCTTGAAAACTATAAGAGCTAGAGCCAAAATAAGCAAAATCTGTGATCACTTGTATTTTCATATAAAAATTGACTTTCTAAGGATTTTTATATGGAAAACTTTAAATGCGTTTTTCTTGAAAACTATAAGAGATAGAGCGAAAATAAGCAAAATCTGTGATCACTTGTATTTTCATATAAAAATTGACTTTCTTAGGATTTTTATATGGAAAACTTTAAATGCGTTTTTCTTGAAAACTATAAGAGCTAGAGCCAAAATAAGCAAAATCTGTGATCACTTGTATTTTCATATAAAAATTGACTTTCTAAGGATTTTTATATGGAAAACTTTAAATGCGTTTTTCTTGAAAACTATAAGAGCTAGAGCCAAAATAAGCAAAATCTGTGATCACTTGTATTTTCGTATAAAAATTGACTTTCTAAGGATTTTTATATGGAAAACTTTAAATGCGTTTTTCTTGAAAACTATAAGAGATAGAGCGAAAATAAGCAAAATCTGTGATCACTTGTATTTTCATATAAAAATTGACTTTCTAAGGATTTTTATATGGAAAACTTTAAATGCGTTTTTCTTGAAAACTATAAGAGCTAGAGCCAAAATAAGCAAAATCTGTGATCACTTGTATTTTCATATAAAAATTGACTTTCTAAGGATTTTTATATGGAAAACTTTAAATGCGTTTTTCTTGAAAACTATAAGAGCTAGAGCCAAAATAAGCTAAATCTGTGATCACTTGTATTTTCATATAAAAATTGACTTTCTAAGGATTTTTATATGGAAAACTTTAAATGCGTTTTTCTGGAAAACTATAAGAGATAGAGCGAAAATAAGCAAAATCTGTGATCACTTGTATTTTCATATAAAAATTGACTTTCTAAGGATTTTTATATGGAAAACTTTAAATGCGTTTTTGTTGAAAACTATAAGAGCTAGAGCCAAAATAAGCAAAATCTGTGATCACTTGTATTTTCATATAAAAAATGACTTTCTAAGGATTTTTATATGGAAAACTTTAAATGCGTTTTTCTTGAAAACTATAAGAGCTAGAGCGAAAATAAGCAAAATCTGTGATCACTTGTATTTTCATATAAAAATTGACTTTCTAAGGATTTTTATATGGAAAACTTTAAATGCGTTTTTCTTGAAAACTATAAGAGCTAGAGCCAAAATAAGCAAAATCTGTGATCACTTGTATTTTCATATAAAAATTGACTTTCTAAGGATTTTTATATGGAAAACTTTAAATGCGTTTTTCTTGAAAACTATAAGAGATAGATCCAAAATAAGCAAAATCTGTGATCACTTGTATTTTCATATAAAAATTGACTTTCTAAGGATTTTTATATGGAAAACTTTAAGTGCGTTTTTCTTGAAAACTATATGAGCTAGAGCCAAAATAAGCAAAATCTGTGATCACTTGTATTTTCATATAAAAATTGACTTTCTAAGGATTTTTATATGGAAAACTTTAAATGCGTTTTTCTTGAAAACTATAAGAGATAGAGCCAAAATAAGCAAAATCTGTGATCACTTGTATTTTCATATAAAAATTGACTTTCTAAGGATTTTTATATGGAAAACTTTAAATGCGTTTTTCTTGAAAACTATAAGAGCTAGAGCCAAAATAAGCAAAATCTGTGATCACTTGTATTTTCATATAAAAATTGACTTTCTAAGGATTTTTATATGGAAAACTTTAAATGCGTTTTTCTTGAAAACTATAAGAGCTAGAGCCAAAATAAGCAAAATCTGTGATCACTTGTATTTTCATATAAAAATTGACTTTCTAAGGATTTTTATATGGAAAACTTTAAATGCGTTTTTCTTGAAAACTATAGGAGATAGAGCGAAAATAAGCAAAATCTGTGATCACTTGTATTTTCATATAAAAATTGACTTTCTAAGGATTTTTATATGGAAAACTTTAAATGCGTTTTTCTTGAAAACTATAAGAGAAAGAGCGAAAATAAGCAAAATCATTGATCACTTGTATTTTCATATAAAAATTGACTTTCTAAGGATTTTTATATGGAAAACTTTAAATGCGTTTTTCTTGAAAACTATAAGAGCTAGAGCCAAAATAAACAAAATCTGTGATCACTTGTATTTTCATATAAAAATTGACTTTCTAAGGATTTTTATATGGAAAACTTTAAATGCGTTTTTCTTGAAAACTATAAGAGCTAGACCCAAAATAAGCAAAATCTGTGATCACTCGTATTTTCATATAAAAATTGACTTTCTAAGGATTTTTATATGGAAAACTTTAAATGCGTTTTTCTTGAAAACTATAAGAGCTAGAGCCAAAATAAGCAAAATCTGTGATCACTTGTATTTTCATATAAAAATTGACTTTCTAAGGATTTTTATATGGAAAACTTTAAATGCGTTTTTCTTGAAAACTATAAGAGATAGAGCGAAAATAAGCAAAATCTGTGATCACTTGTATTTTCATATAAAAATTGACTTTCTAAGGATTTTTATATGGAAAACTTTAAATGCGTTTTTCTTGAAAACTATAAGAGCTAGAGCCAAAATAAGCAAAATCTGTGATCACTTGTATTTTCATATAAAAATTGACTTTCTAAGGATTTTTATATGGAAAACTTTAAATGCGTTTTTCTTGAAAACTATAAGAGCTAGAGCCAAAATAAGCAAAATCTGTGATCACTTGTATTTTCATATAAAAATTGACTTTCTAAGGATTTTTATATGGAAAACTTTAAATGCGTTTTTCTGGAAAACTATAAGAGCTAGAGCCAAAATAAGCAAAATCTGTGATCATTTTGTATTTTCATATAAAAATTGACTTTCTAAGGATTTTTATATGGAAAACTTTAAATGCGTTTTTCTTGAAAACTATAAGAGATAGAGCCAAAATAAGCAAAATCTGTGATCACTTGTATTTTCATATACAAATTGACTTTCTAAGGATTTTTATATGGAAAACTTTAAATGCGTTTTTCTTGAAAACTATAAGAGATAGAGCCAAAATAAGCAAAATCTGTGATCACTTGTATTTTCATATAAAAATTGACTTTCTAAGGATTTTTATATGGAAAACTTTAAATGCGTTTTTCTTGAAAACTATAAGAGAAAGAGCGAAAATAAGCAAAATCTGTGATCACTTGTATTTTCATATAAAAATTGACTTTCTAAGGATTTTTATATGGAAAACTTTAAATGCGTTTTTCTTGAAAACTATAAGAGCTAGAGCCAAAATAAGCAAAATCTGTGATCACTTGTATTTTCATATAAAAATTGACTTTCTAAGGATTTTTATATGGAAAACTTTAAATGCGTTTTTCTTGAAAACTATAAGAGCTAGAGCCAACATAAGCAAAATCTGTGATCACTTGTATTTTCATATAAAAATTGACTTTCTAAGGATTTTTATATGGAAAACTTTAAATGCGTTTTTCTTGAAAACTATAAGAGCTAGAGCCAAAATAAGCAAAATCTGTGATCACTTGTATTTTCATATAAAAATTGACTTTCTAAGGATTTTTATATGGAAAACTTTAAATCGTTTTTCTTGAAAACTATAAGAGATAGAGCGAAAATAAGCAAAATCTGTGATCACTTGTATTTTCATATAAAAATTGACTTTCTAAGGATTTTTATATGGAAAACTTTAAATGCGTTTTTCTTGAAAACTATAAGAGCTAGAGCCAAAATAAGCAAAATCTGTGATCACTTGTATTTTCATATAAAAATTGACTTTCTAAGGATTTTTATATGGAAAACTTTAAATGCGTTTTTCTTGAAAACTATAAGAGCTAGAGCCAAAATAAGCAAAATCTGTGATCACTTGTATTTTCATGTAAAAATTGACTTTCTAAGGATTTTTATATGGAAAACTTTAAATGCGTTTTTCTTGAAAACTATAAGAGCTAGAGCCAAAATAAGCAAAATCTGTGATCACTTGTATTTTCATATAAAAATTGACTTTCTAAGGATTTTTATATGGAAAACTTTAAATGCGTTTTTCTTGAAAACTATAAGAGCTAGAGCCAAAATAAGCAAAATCTGTGATCACTTGTATTTTCATATAAAAATTGACTTTCTAAGGATTTTTATATGGAAAACTTTAAATGCGTTTTTCTTGAAAACTATAAGAGCTAGAGCCAAAATAAGCAAAATCTGTGATCACTTGTATTTTCATATAAAAATTGACTTTCTAAGGATTTTTATATGGAAAACTTTAAATGCGTTTTTCTTGAAAACTATAAGAGCTAGAGCCAAAATAAGCAAAATCTGTGATCACTTGTATTTTCATATAAAAATTGACTTTCTAAGGATTTTTATATGGAAAACTTTAAATGCGTTTTTCTTGAAAACTATAAGAGCTAGAGCCAAAATAAGCAAAATCTGTGATCACTTGTATTTTCATATAAAAATTGACTTTCTAAGGATTTTTATATGGAAAACTTTAAATGCGTTTTTCTTGAAAACTATAAGAGCTAGAGCCAAAATAAGCAAAATCTGTGATCACTTGTATTTTCATATAAAAATTGACTTTCTAAGGATTTTTATATGGAAAACTTTAAATGCGTTTTTCTTGAAAACTATAAGAGCTAGAGCCAAAATAAGCAAAATCTGTGATCACTTGTATTTTCATATAAAAATTGACTTTCTAAGGATTTTTATATGGAAAACTTTAAATGCGTTTTTCTTGAAAACTATAAGAGCTAGAGCCAAAATAAGCAAAATCTGTGATCACTTGTATTTTCATATAAAAATTGACTTTCTAAGGATTTTTATATGGAAAACTTTAAATGCGTTTTTCTTGAAAACTATAAGAGCTAGAGCCAAAATAAGCAAAATCTGTGATCACTTGTATTTTCATATAAAAATTGACTTTCTAAGGATTTTTATATGGAAAACTTTAAATGCGTTTTTCTTGAAAACTATAAGAGCTAGAGCCAAAATAAGCAAAATCTGTGATCACTTGTATTTTCATATAAAAATTGACTTTCTAAGGATTTTTATATGGAAAACTTTAAATGCGTTTTTCTTGAAAACTATAAGAGCTAGAGCCAAAATAAGCAAAATCTGTGATCACTTGTATTTTCATATAAAAATTGACTTTCTAAGGATTTTTATATGGAAAACTTTAAATGCGTTTTTCTTGAAAACTATAAGAGCTAGAGCCAAAATAAGCAAAATCTGTGATCACTTGTATTTTCATATAAAAATTGACTTTCTAAGGATTTTTATATGGAAAACTTTAAATGCGTTTTTCTTGAAAACTATAAGAGCTAGAGCCAAAATAAGCAAAATCTGTGATCACTTGTATTTTCATATAAAAATTGACTTTCTAAGGATTTTTATATGGAAAACTTTAAATGCGTTTTTCTTGAAAACTATAAGAGCTAGAGCCAAAATAAGCAAAATCTGTGATCACTTGTATTTTCATATAAAAATTGACTTTCTAAGGATTTTTATATGGAAAACTTTAAATGCGTTTTTCTTGAAAACTATAAGAGCTAGAGCCAAAATAAGCAAAATCTGTGATCACTTGTATTTTCATATAAAAATTGACTTTCTAAGGATTTTTATATGGAAAACTTTAAATGCGTTTTTCTTGAAAACTATAAGAGCTAGAGCCAAAATAAGCAAAATCTGTGATCACTTGTATTTTCATATAAAAATTGACTTTCTAAGGATTTTTATATGGAAAACTTTAAATGCGTTTTTCTTGAAAACTATAAGAGCTAGAGCCAAAATAAGCAAAATCTGTGATCACTTGTATTTTCATATAAAAATTGACTTTCTAAGGATTTTTATATGGAAAACTTTAAATGCGTTTTTCTTGAAAACTATAAGAGCTAGAGCCAAAATAAGCAAAATCTGTGATCACTTGTATTTTCATATAAAAATTGACTTTCTAAGGATTTTTATATGGAAAACTTTAAATGCGTTTTTCTTGAAAACTATAAGAGCTAGAGCCAAAATAAGCAAAATCTGTGATCACTTGTATTTTCATATAAAAATTGACTTTCTAAGGATTTTTATATGGAAAACTTTAAATGCGTTTTTCTTGAAAACTATAAGAGCTAGAGCCAAAATAAGCAAAATCTGTGATCACTTGTATTTTCATATAAAAATTGACTTTCTAAGGATTTTTATATGGAAAACTTTAAATGCGTTTTTCTTGAAAACTATAAGAGCTAGAGCCAAAATAAGCAAAATCTGTGATCACTTGTATTTTCATATAAAAATTGACTTTCTAAGGATTTTTATATGGAAAACTTTAAATGCGTTTTTCTTGAAAACTATAAGAGCTAGAGCCAAAATAAGCAAAATCTGTGATCACTTGTATTTTCATATAAAAATTGACTTTCTAAGGATTTTTATATGGAAAACTTTAAATGCGTTTTTCTTGAAAACTATAAGAGCTAGAGCCAAAATAAGCAAAATCTGTGATCACTTGTATTTTCATGTAAAAATTGACTTTCTAAGGATTTTTATATGGAAAACTTTAAATGCGTTTTTCTTGAAAACTATAAGAGCTAGAGCCAAAATAAGCAAAATCTGTGATCACTTGTATTTTCATATAAAAATTGACTTTCTAAGGATTTTTATATGGAGAACTTTAAATGCGTTTTTCTTGAAAACTATAAGAGCTAGAGCCAAAATAAGCAAAATCTGTGATCACTTGTATTTTCATATAAAAATTGACTTTCTAAGGATTTTTATATGGAAAACTTTAAATCGTTTTTCTTGAAAACTATAAGAGATAGAGCGAAAATAAGCAAAATCTGTGATCACTTGTATTTTCATATAAAAATTGACTTTGTAAGGATTTTTATATGGAAAACTTTAAATGCGTTTTTCTTGAAAACTATAAGAGCTAGAGCCAAAATAAGCAAAATCTGTGATCACTTGTATTTTCATATAAAAATTGACTTTCTAAGGATTTTTATATGGAAAACTTTAAATGCGTTTTTCTTGAAAACTATAAGAGCTAGAGCCAAAATAAGCAAAATCTGTGATCACTTGTATTTTCATATAAAAATTGACTTTCTAAGGATTTTTATATGGAAAACTTTAAATCGTTTTTCTTGAAAACTATAAGAGATAGAGCGAAAATAAGCAAAATCTGTGATCACTTGTATTTTCATATAAAAATTGACTTTCTAAGGATTTTTATATGGAAAACTTTAAATGCGTTTTTCTTGAAAACTATAAGAGCTAGAGCCAAAATAAGCAAAATCTGTGATCACTTGTATTTTCATATAAAAATTGACTTTCTAAGGATTTTTATATGGAAAACTTTAAATGCGTTTTTCTTGAAAACTATAAGAGATAGAGCCAAAATAAGCAAAATCTGTGATCACTTGTATTTTCATATAAAAATTGACTTTCTAAGGATTTTTATATGGAAAACTTTAAATGCGTTTTTCTTGAAAACTATAAGAGATAGAGCGAAAATAAGCAAAATCTGTGATCACTTGTATTTTCATATTAAAATTGACTTTCTAAGGATTTTTATATGGAAAACTTTAAATGCGTTTTTCTTGAAAACTATAAGAGCTAGAGCCAAAATAAGCAAAATCTGTGATCACTTGTATTTTCATATAAAAATTGACTTTCTAAGGATTTTTATATGGAAAACTTTAAATGCGTTTTTCTTGAAAACTATAAGAGCTAGAGCCAAAATAAGCAAAATCTGTGATCACTTGTATTTTCATATAAAAATTGACTTTCTAAGGATTTTTATATGGAAAACTTTAAATCGTTTTTCTTGAAAACTATAAGAGATAGAGCGAAAATAAGCAAAATCTGTGATCACTTGTATTTTCATATAAAAATTGACTTTCTAAGGATTTTTATATGGAAAACTTTAAATGCGTTTTTCTTGAAAACTATAAGAGCTAGAGCCAAAATAAGCAAAATCTGTGATCACTTGTATTTTCATATAAAAATTGACTTTCTAAGGATTTTTATATGGAAAACTTTAAATGCGTTTTTCTTGAAAACTATAAGAGATAGAGCCAAAATAAGCAAAATCTGTGATCACTTGTATTTTCATATACAAATTGACCTTCTAAGGATTTTTATATGGAAAACTTTAAATGCGTTTTTCTTGAAAACTATAAGAGATAGAGCCAAAATAAGCAAAATCTGTGATCACTTGTATTTTCATATAAAAATTGACTTTCTAAGGATTTTTATATGGAAAACTTTAAATGCGTTTTTCTTGAAAACTATAAGAGAAAGAACGAAAATAAGCAAAATCTGTGATCACTTGTATTTTCATATTAAAATTGACTTTCTAAGGATTTTTATATGGAAAACTTTAAATGCGTTTTTCTTGAAAACTATAAGAGCTAGAGCCAAAATAAGCAAAATCTGTGATCACTTGTATTTTCATATAAAAATTGACTTTCTAAGGATTTTTATATGGAAAACTTTAAATGCGTTTTTCTTGAAAACTATAAGAGCTAGTGCCAAAATAAGCAAAATCTGTGATCACTTGTATTTTCATATAAAAATTGACTTTCTAAGGATTTTTATATGGAAAACTTTAAATGCGTTTTTCTTGAAAACTATAAGAGCTAGAGCCAAAATAAGCAAAATCTGTGATCACTTGTATTTTCATATAAAAATTTACTTTCTAAGGATTTTTATATGGAAAACTTTAAATGCGTTTTTCTTGAAAACTATAAGAGCTAGAGCCAAAATAAGCAAAATCTGTGATCACTTGTATTTTCATATAAAAATTTACTTTCTAAGTATTTTTATATGGAAAACTTAAAATGCGTTTTTCTTGAAAACTATAAGAGATAGAGCGAAAATAAGCAAAATCTGTGATCACTTGTATTTTCATATAAAAATTGACTTTCTAAGGATTTTTATATGGAAAACTTTAAATGCGTTTTTCTTGAAAACTATAAGAGCTAGAGCCAAAATAAGCAAAGTCTGTGATCACTTGTATTTTCATATAAAAATTGACTTTCTAAGGATATTTATATGGAAAACTTTAAATGCGTTTTTCTTGAAAACTATAAAAGCTAGAGCCAAAATAAGCAAAATTTGTGATCACTTGTATTTTCATATAAAAATTTACTTTCTAAGGATTTTTATATGGAAAACTTTAAATGCGTTTTTCTTGAAAACTATAAAAGCTAGAGCCAAAATAAGCAAAATCTGTGATCACTTGTATTTTCATATAAAAATTGACTTTCTAAGGATATTTATATGGAGAACTTTAAATGCGTTTTTCTTGAAAACTATAAAAGCTAGAGCCAAAATAAGCAAAATCTGTGATCACTTGTATTTTCATATAAAAATTGACTTTCTAAGGATTTTTATATGGAAAACTTTAAATGCGTTTTTCTTGAAAACTATAAGAGATAGAGCGAAAATAAGCAAAATCTGTGATCACTTGTATTTTCATATAAATATTGACTTTCTAAGGATTTTTATATGGAAAACTTTAAATTCGTTTTTCTTGAAAACTATAAGAGCTAGAGCCAAAATAAGCAAAATCTGTGATCACTTGTATTTTCATATAAAAATTGACTTTCTAAGGATATTTATATGGAAAACTTTAAATGCGTTTTTCTTGAAAACTATAAGAGCTAGAGCCAAAATAAGCAAAATCTGTGATCACTTGTATTTTCATATAAAAATTGACTTTCTAAGGATATTTATATGGAGAACTTTAAATGCGTTTTTCTTGAAAACTATAAGAGCTAGAGCCAAAATAAGCAAAATCTGTGATCACTTGTATTTTCATATAAAAATTTACTTTCTAAGGATTTTTATATGGAAAACTTTAAATGCGTTTTTCTTGCAAACTATAAGAGCTAGAGCCAAAATAAGCAAAATCTGTGATCATTTGTATTTTCATATAAAAATTGACTTTCTAAGGATATTTATATGGAAAACTTTAAATGCGTTTTTCTTGAAAACTATAAGAGCTAGAGCCAAAATAAGCAAAATCTGTGATCACTTGTATTTTCATATAAAAATTGACTTTCTAAGGATTTTTATATGGAAAACTTTAAATGCGTTTTTCTTGAAAACTATAAGAGCTAGAGCCAAAATAAGCAAAATCTGTGATCACTTGTATTTTCATATAAAAATTTACTTTCTAAGGATTTTTATATGGAAAACTGTAAATGCGTTTTTCTTGAAAACTATAAGAGCTAGAGCCAAAATAAGCAAAATCTGTGATCACTTGTATTTTCATATAAAAATTTACTTTCTAAGGATTTTTATATGGAAAACTTTAAATGCGTTTTTCTTGAAAACTATAAGAGATAGAGCGAAAATAAGCAAAATCTGTGATCACTTGTATTTTCATATAAAAATTGACTTTCTAAGGATTTTTATATGGAAAACTTTAAATGCGTTTTTCTTGAAAACTATAAGAGCTAGAGCCAAAATAAGCAAAATCTGTGATCACTTGTATTTTCATATAAAAATTGACTTTCTAAGGATTTTTATATGGAAAACTTTAAATGCGTTTTTCTTGAAAACTATAAGAGCTAGAGCCAAAATAAGCAAAGTCTGTGATCACTTGTATTTTCATATAAAAATTGACTTTCTAAGGATATTTATATGGAAAACTTTAAATGCGTTTTTCTTGAAAACTATAAAAGCTAGAGCCAAAATAAGCAAAATTTGTGATCACTTGTATTTTCATATAAAAATTTACTTTCTAAGGATTTTTATATGGAAAACTTTAAATGCGTTTTTCTTGAAAACTATAAAAGCTAGAGCCAAAATAAGCAAAATCTGTGATCACTTGTATTTTCATATAAAAATTGACTTTCTAAGGATATTTATATGGAAAACTTTAAATGCGTTTTTCTTGAAAACTATAAGAGCTAGAGCCAAAATAAGCAAAATCTGTGATCACTTGTATTTTCATATAAAAATTGATTTTCTAAGGATTTTTATATGGAAAACTTTAAATGCGTTTTTCTTGAAAACTATAAGAGCTAGAGCCAAAATAAGCAAAATCTGTGATCACTTGTATTTTCATATAAAAATTTACTTTCTAAGGATTTTTATATGGAAAACTGTAAATGCGTTTTTCTTGAAAACTATAAGAGCTAGAGCCAAAATAAGCAAAATCTGTGATCACTTGTATTTTCATATAAAAATTTACTTTCTAAGGATTTTTATATGGAAAACTTTAAATGCGTTTTTCTTGAAAACTATAAGAGATAGAGCGAAAATATGCAAAATCTGTGATCACTTGTATTTTCATATAAAAATTGACTTTCTAAGGATTTTTATATGGAAAACTTTAAATGCGTTTTTCTTGAAAACTATAAGAGCTAGAGCCAAAATAAGCAAAATCTGTGATCACTTGTATTTTCATATAAAAATTGACTTTCTAAGGATTTTTATATGGAAAACTTTAAATGCGTTTTTCTTGAAAACTATAAGAGCTAGAGCCAAAATAAGCAAAATCTGTGATCACTTGTATTTTCATATAAAAATTTACTTTCTAAGGATTTTTATATGGAAAACTTTAAATGCGTTTTTCTTGAAAACTATAAGAGCTAGAGCCAAAATAAGCAAAATCTGTGATCACTTGTATTTTCATATAAAAATTGACTTTCTAAGGATTTTTATATGGAAAACTTTAAATGCGTTTTTCTTGAAAACTATAAGAGCTAGAGCCAAAATAAGCAAAATCTGTGATCACTTGTATTTTCATATAAAAATTTACTTTCTAAGGATTTTTATATGGAAAACTTTAAATGCGTTTTTCTTGAAAACTATAAGAGCTAGAGCCAAAATAAGCAAAATCTGTGATCACTTGTATTTTCATATAAAAATTTACTTTCTAAGGATTTTTATATGGAAAACTTTAAATGCGTTTTTCTTGAAAACTATAAGAGCTAGAGCCAAAATAAGCAAAATCTGTGATCACTTGTATTTTCATATAAAAATTTACTTTCTAAGGATTTTTATATGGAAAACTTTAAATGCGTTTTTCTTGAAAACTATAAGAGCTAGAGCCAAAATAAGCAAAATCTGTGATCACTTGTATTTTCATATAAAAATTGACTTTCTAAGGATTTTTATATGGAAAACTTTAAATGCGTTTTTCTTGAAAACTATAAGAGCTAGAGCCAAAATAAGCAAAATCTGTGATCACTTGTATTTTCATATAAAAATTTACTTTCTAAGGATTTTTATATGGAAAACTTTAAATGCGTTTTTCTTGAGAACTACAAGAGCTAGAGCCAAAATAAGCAAAATCTGTGATCACTTGTATTTTCATATAAAAATTTACTTTCTAAGGATTTTTATATGGAAAACTTTAAATGCGTTTTTCTTGAAAACTATAAGAGCTAGAGCCAAAATAAGCAAAATCTGTGATCACTTGTATTTTCATATAAAAATTGACTTTCTAAGGATTTTTATATGGAAAACTTTAAATGCGTTTTTCTTGAAAACTATAAGAGATAGAGCCAAAATAAGCAAAATCTGTGATCACTTGTATTTTCATTTAAAAATTGACTTTCTAAGGATTTTTATATGGAAAACTTTAAATGCGTTTTTCTTGAAAACTATAAGAGCTAGAGCCAAAATAAGCAAAATCTGTGATCACTTGTATTTTCATATAAAAATTTACTTTCTAAGGATTTTTATATGGAAAACTTTAAATGCGTTTTTCTTGAAAACTATAAGAGCTAGAGCCAAAATAAGCAAAATCTGTGATCACTTGTATTTTCATATAAAAATTGACTTTCTAAGGATTTTTATATGGAAAACTTTAAATGCGTTTTTCTTGAAAACTATAAGAGATAGAGCGAAAATAAGCAAAATCTGTGATCACTTGTATTTTCATATAAATATTGACTTTCTAAGGATTTTTATATGGAAAACTTTAAATGCGTTTTTCTTGAAAACTATAAGAGATAGAGCCAAAATAAGCAAAATCTGTGATCACTTGTATTTTCATATAAAAATTGACTTTCTAAGGATATTTATATGGAAAACTTTAAATGCGTTTTTCTTGAAAACTATAAGAGCTAGAGCCAAAATAAGCAAAATCTGTGATCACTTGTATTTTCATATAAAAATTTACTTTCTAAGGATTTTTATATGGAAAACCTTAAATGCGTTTTTCTTGAAAACTATAAGAGCTAGAGCCAAAATAAGCAAAATCTGTGATCATTTGTATTTTCATATAAAAATTGACTTTCTAAGGATATTTATATGGAAAACTTTAAATGCGTTTTTCTTGAAAACTATAAGAGCTAGAGCCAAAATAAGCAAAATCTGTGATCACTTGTATTTTCATATAAAAATTGACTTTCTAAGGATTTTTATATGGAAAACTTTAAATGCGTTTTTCTTGAAAACTATAAGAGCTAGAGCCAAAATAAGCAAAGTCTGTGATCACTTGTATTTTCATATAAAAATTGACTTTCTAAGGATATTTATATGGAAAACTTTAAATGCGTTTTTCTTGAAAACTATAAGAGCTAGAGCCAAAATAAGCAAAATCTGTGATCACTTGTATTTTCATATAAAAATTTACTTTCTAAGGATTTTTATATGGAAAACTTTAAATGCGTTTTTCTTGAAAACTATAAGAGCTAGAGCCAAAATAAGCAAAATCTGTGATCACTTGTATTTTCATATAAAAATTGACTTTCTAAGGATTTTTATATGGAAAACTTTAAATGCGTTTTTCTTGAAAACTATAAGAGATAGAGCCAAAATAAGCAAAATCTGTGATCACTTGTATTTTCATATAAAAATTTACTTTCTAAGGATTTTTATATGGAAAACTTTAAATGCGTTTTTCTTGAAAACTATAAGAGCTAGAGCCAAAATAAGCAAAATCTGTGATCACTTGTATTTTCATATAAAAATTTACTTTCTAAGGATTTTTATATGGAAAACTTTAAATGCGTTTTTCTTGAAAACTATAAGAGCTAGAGCCAAAATAAGCAAAATCTGTGATCACTTGTATTTTCATATAAAAATTGATTTTCTAAGGATTTTTATATGGAAAACTTTAAATGCCTTTTTTTTGAAAACTATAAGAGCTAGAGCCAAAATAAGCAAAATCTGTGATCACTTGTATTTTCATATAAAAATTGACTTTCTAAGGATTTTTATATGGAAAACTTTAAATGCGGTTTTCTTGAAAACTATAAGAGATAGAGCGAAAATAAGCAAAATCTGTGATCACTTGTATTTTCATATAAAAATTGACTTTCTAAGGATTTTTATATGGAAAACTTTAAATGCGTTTTTCTTGAAAACTATGAGAGCTAGAGCCAAAATAAGCAAAATCTGTGATCACTTGTATTTTCATATAAAAATTGACTTTCTAAGGATTTTTATATGGAAAACTTTAAATGCGGTTTTCTTGAAAACTATAAGAGATAGAGCGAAAATAAGCAAAATCTGTGATCACTTGTATTTTCATATAAAAATTGACTTTCTAAGGATTTTTATATGGAAAACTTTAAATGCGGTTTTCTTGAAAACTATAAGAGATAGAGCGAAAATAAGCAAAATCTGTGATCACTTATATTTTCATATAAAAATTGACTTTCTAAGGATTTTTATATGGAAAACTTTAAATGCGTTTTTCTTGAAAACTATAAGAGCTAGAGCCAAAATAAGCAAAATCTGTGATCACTTGTATTTTCATATAAAAATTTACTTTCTAAGGATTTTTATATGGAAAACTTTAAATGCGTTTTTCTTGAAAACTATAAGAGCTAGAGCCAAAATAAGCAAAATCTGTGATCACTTGTATTTTCATATAAAAATTGACTTTCTAAGGATTTTTATATGGAAAACTTTAAATGCGTTTTTCTTGAAAACTATAAGAGCTAGAGCCAAAATAAGCAAAATCTGTGATCACTTGTATTTTCATATAAAAATTGACTTTCTAAGGATTTTTATATGGAAAACTTTAAATGCGTTTTTCTTGAAAACTATAAGAGCTAGAGCCAAAATAAGCAAAATCTGTGATCACTTGTATTTTCATATAAAAATTGACTTTCTAAGGATTTTTATATGGAAAACTTTAAATGCGGTTTTCGTGAAAACTATAAGAGATAGAGCGAAAATAAGCAAAATCTGTGATCACTTGTATTTTCATATAAAAATTGACTTTCTAAGGATTTTTATATGGAAAACTTTAAATGCGTTTTTCTTGAAAACTATGAGAGCTAGAGCCAAAATAAGCAAAATCTGTGATCACTTGTATTTTCAAAAAATTGACTTTCTAAGGATTTTTATATGGAAAACTTAAAATGCGGTTTTCTTGAAAACTATAAGAGATAGAGCGAAAATAAGCAAAATCTGTGATCACTTGTATTTTCATATAAAAATTGACTTTCTAAGGATTTTTATATGGAAAACTTTAAATGCGGTTTTCTTGAAAACTATAAGAGATAGAGCGAAAATAAGCAAAATCTGTGATCACTTGTATTTTCATATAAAAATTTACTTTCTAAGGATTTTTATATGGAAAACTTTAAATGCGGTTTTCTTGAAAACTATAAGAGATAGAGCGAAAATAAGCAAAATCTGTGATCACTTGTATTTTCATATAAAAATTGATTTTCTAAGGATTTTTATATGGAAAACTTTAAATGCGTTTTTCTTGAAAACTATAAGAGCTAGAGCCAAAATAAGCAAAATCTGTGATCACTTGTATTTTCATATAAAAATTGACTTTCTAAGGATTTTTATATGGAAAACTTTAAATGCGTTTTTCTTGAAAACTATAAGAGCTAGAGCCAAAATAAGCAAAATCTGTGATCACTTGTATTTTCATATAAAAATTGACTTTCTAAGGATTTTTATATGGAAAACTTTAAATGCGTTTTTCTTGAAAACTATAAGAGCTAGAGCCAAAATAAGCAAAATCTGTGATCACTTGTATTTTCATATAAAAATTGACTTTCTAAGGATATTTATATGGAAAACTTTAAATGCGTTTTTCTTGAAAACTATAAGAGCTAGAGCCAAAATAAGCAAAATCTGTGATCACTTGTATTTTCATATAAAAATTGACTTTCTAAGGATTTTTATATGGAAAACTTTAAATGCGTTTTTCTTGAAAACTATAAGAGCTAGAGCCAAAATAAGCAAAATCTGTGATCACTTGTATTTTCATATACAAATTTACTTTCTAAGGATTTTTATATGGAAAACTTTAAATGCGTTTTTCTTGAAAACTATAAGAGCTAGAGCCAAAATAAGCAAAATCTGTGATCACTTGTATTTTCATATAAAAATTGACTTTCTAAGGATATTTATATGGAAAACTTTAAATGCGTTTTTCTTGAAAACTATAAGAGCTAGAGCCAAAATAAGCAAAATCTGTGATCACTTGTATTTTCATATAAAAGTTTACTTTCTAAGGATTTTTATATGGAAAACTTTAAATGCGTTTTTCTTGAAAACTATAAGAGCTAGAGCCAAAATAAGCAAAATCTGTGATCACTTGTATTTTCATATAAAAATTGACTTTCTAAGGATTTTTATATGGAAAACTTTAAATGCGTTTTTCTTGAAAACTATAAGAGCTAGAGCCAAAATAAGCAAAATCTGTGATCACTTGTATTTTCATATAAAAATTGACTTTCTAAGGATTTTTATATGGAAAACTTTAAATGCGTTTTTCTTGAAAACTATAAGAGCTAGAGCCAAAATAAGCAAAATCTGTGATCACTTGTATTTTCATATAAAAATTGACTTTCTAAGGATATTTATATGGAAAACTTTAAATGCGTTTTTCTTGAAAACTATAAGAGCTAGAGCCAAAATAAGCAAAATCTGTGATCACTTGTATTTTCATATAAAAATTTACTTTCTAAGGATTTTTATATGGAAAACTTTAAATGCGTTTTTCTTGAAAACTATAAGAGCTAGAGCCAAAATAAGCAAAATCTGTGATCACTTGTATTTTCATATAAAAATTGACTTTCTAAGGATTTTTATATGGAAAACTTTAAATGCGTTTTTCTTGAAAACTATAAGAGCTAGAGCCAAAATAAGCAAAATCTGTGATCACTTGTATTTTCATATAAAAATTGACTTTCTAAGGATATTTATATGGAAAACTTTAAATGCGTTTTTCTTGAAAACTATAAGAGCTAGAGCCAAAATAAGCAAAATCTGTGATCACTTGTATTTTCATATAAAAATTTACTTTCTAAGGATTTTCATATGGAAAACTTTAAATGCGTTTTTCTTGAAAACTATAAGAGCTAGAGCCAAAATAAGCAAAATCTGTGATCACTTGTATTTTCATATAAAAATTTACTTTCTAAGGATTTTTATATGGAAAACTTTAAATGCGTTTTTCTTGAAAACTATAAGAGATAGAGCCAAAATAAGCAAAATCTGTGATCACTTGTATTTTCATATAAAAATTGACTTCCTAAGGATATTTATATGGAAAACTTTAAATGCGTTTTTCTTGAAAACTATAAGAGCTAGAGCCAAAATAAGCAAAATCTGTGATCACTTGTATTTTCATATAAAAATTGACTTTCTAAGGATTTTTATATGGAAAACTTTAAATGCGTTTTTCTTGAAAACTATAAGAGATAGAGCCAAAATAAGCAAAATCTGTGATCACTTGTATTTTCATATAAAAATTGACTTTCTAAGGATATTTATATGGAAAACTTTAAATGCGTTTTTCTTGAAAACTATAAGAGCTAGAGCCAAAATAAGCAAAATCTGTGATCACTTGTATTTTCATATAAAAATTTACTTTCTAAGGATTTTTATATGGAAAACTTTAAATGCGCTTTTCTTGAAAACTATAAGAGCTAGAGCCAAAATAAGCAAAATCTGTGATCACTTGTATTTTCATATAAAAATTTACTTTCTAAGGATTTTTATATGGAAAACTTTAAATGCGTTTTTCTTGAAAACTATAAGAGCTAGAGCCAAAATAAGCAAAATCTGTGATCACTTGTATTTTCATATAAAAATTGACTTTCTAAGGATTTTTATATGGAAAACTTTAAATGCGTTTTTCTTGAAAACTATAAGAGATAGAGCCAAAATAAGCAAAATTTGTGATCACTTGTATTTTCATGTAAAAATTTACTTTCTAAGGATTTTTATATGGAAAACTTTAAATGCGTTTTTCTTGAAAACTATAAGAGCTAGAGCCAAAATAAGCAAAATCTGTGATCACTTGTATTTTCATATAAAAATTGACTTTCTAAGGATATTTATATGGAAAACTTTAAATGCGTTTTTCTTGAAAACTATAAGAGCTAGAGCCAAAATAAGCAAAATCTGTGATCACTTGTATTTTCAAATAAAAATTGACTTTCTAAGGATATTTATATGGAAAACTTTAAATGCGTTTTTCTTGAAAACTATAAGAGCTAGAGCCAATATAAGCAAAATCTGTGATCACTTGTATTTTCATATAAAAATTTACTTTCTAAGGATTTTTATATGGAAAACTTTAAATGCGTTTTTCTTGAAAACTATAAGAGCTAGAGCCAAAATAAGCAAAATCTGTGATCACTTGTATTTTCATATAAAAATTGACTTTCTAAGGATTTTTATATGGAAAACTTTAAATGCGTTTTTCTTGAAAACTATAAGAGATAGAGCCAAAATAAGCAAAATCTGTGATCACTTGTATTTTCATATAAAAATTGACTTTCTAAGGATTTTTATATGGAAAACTTTAAATGCGTTTTTCTTGAAAACTATAAGAGCTAGAGCCAAAATAAGCAAAATCTGTGATCACTTGTATTTTCATATAAAAATTGACTTTCTAAGGATTTTTATATGGAAAACTTTAAATGCGTTTTTCTTGAAAACTATAAGAGATAGAGCCAAAATAAGCAAAATCTGTGATCACTTGTATTTTCATATAAAAATTGACTTTCTAAGGATTTTTATATGGAAAACTTTAAATGCGTTTTTCTTGAAAACTATAAGAGCTAGAGCCAAAATAAGCAAAATCTGTGATCACTTGTATTTTCATATAAAAATTGACTTTCTAAGGATATTTATATGGAAAACTTTAAATGCGTTTTTCTTGAAAACTATAAGAGATAGAGCCAAAATAAGCAAAATCTGTGATCACTTGTATTTTCATATAAAAATTGACTTTCTAAGGATTTTTATATGGAAAACTTTAAATGCGTTTTTCTTGAAAACTATAAGAGATAGAGCGAAAATAAGCAAAATCTGTGATCACTTGTATTTTCATATAAACATTTACTTTCTAAGGATTTTTATATGGAAAACTTTAAATGCGTTTTTCTTGAAAACTATAAGAGCTAGAGCCAAAATAAGCAAAATCTGTGATCACTTGTATTTTCATATAAAAATTTACTTTCTTAGGATATTTATATGGAAAACTTTAAATGCGTTTTTCTTGAAAACTATAAGAGCTAGAGCCAAAATAAGCAAAATCTGTGATCACTTGTATTTTCATATAAAAATTGACTTTCTCAGGATTTTTACATGGAAAACTTTAAATGCGTTTTTCTTGAAAACTATAATAAGCAAAATCTGTGATCACTTGTATTTTCATATAAAAATTTACTTTCTAAGGATTTTTATATGGAAAACTTTAAATGCGTTTTTCTTGAAAACTATAAGAGCTAGAGCCAAAATAAGCAAAATCTGTGATCACTTGTATTTTCATATAAAAATTGACTTTCTAAGGATTTTTATATGGAAAACTTTAAATGCGTTTTTCTTGAAAACTATAAGAGCTAGAGCCAAAATAAGCAAAATCTGTGATCACTTGTATTTTCATATAAAAATTGACTTTCTAAGGATATTTATATGGAAAACTTTAAATGCGTTTTTCTTGAAAACTATAAGAGCTAGAGCCAAAATAAGCAAAATCTGTGATCACTTGTATTTTCATATAAAAATTTACTTTCTAAGGATTTTTATATGGAAAACTTTAAATGCGTTTTTCTTGAAAACTATAAGAGCTAGAGCCAAAATAAGCAAAATCTGTGATCACTTGTATTTTCATATAAAAATTGACTTTCTAAGGATTTTTATATGGAAAACTTTAAATGCGTTTTTCTTGAAAACTATAAGAGCTAGAGCCAAAATAAGCAAAATCTGTGATCACTTGTATTTTCATATAAAAATTGACTTTCTAAGGATATTTATATGGAAAACTTTAAATGCGTTTTTCTTGAAAACTATAAGAGCTAGAGCCAAAATAAGCAAAATCTGTGATCACTTGTATTTTCATATAAAAATTTACTTTCTAAGGATTTTCATATGGAAAACTTTAAATGCGTTTTTCTTGAAAACTATAAGAGCTAGAGCCAAAATAAGCAAAATCTGTGATCACTTGTATTTTCATATAAAAATTTACTTTCTAAGGATTTTTATATGGAAAACTTTAAATGCGTTTTTCTTGAAAACTATAAGAGATAGAGCCAAAATAAGCAAAATCTGTGATCACTTGTATTTTCATATAAAAATTGACTTCCTAAGGATATTTTATGGAAAACTTTAAATGCGTTTTTCTTGAAAACTATAAGAGCTAGAGCCAAAATAAGCAAAATCTGTGATCACTTGTATTTTCATATAAAAATTGACTTTCTAAGGATTTTTATATGGAAAACTTTAAATGCGTTTTTCTTGAAAACTATAAGAGATAGAGCCAAAATAAGCAAAATCTGTGATCACTTGTATTTTCATATAAAAATTGACTTTCTAAGGATATTTATATGGAAAACTTTAAATGCGTTTTTCTTGAAAACTATAAGAGCTAGAGCCAAAATAAGCAAAATCTGTGATCACTTGTATTTTCATATAAAAATTTACTTTCTAAGGATTTTTATATGGAAAACTTTAAATGCGCTTTTCTTGAAAACTATAAGAGCTAGAGCCAAAATAAGCAAAATCTGTGATCACTTGTATTTTCATATAAAAATTTACTTTCTAAGGATTTTTATATGGAAAACTTTAAATGCGTTTTTCTTGAAAACTATAAGAGCTAGAGCCAAAATAAGCAAAATCTGTGATCACTTGTATTTTCATATAAAAATTGACTTTCTAAGGATTTTTATATGGAAAACTTTAAATGCGTTTTTCTTGAAAACTATAAGAGATAGAGCCAAAATAAGCAAAATTTGTGATCACTTGTATTTTCATGTAAAAATTTACTTTCTAAGGATTTTTATATGGAAAACTTTAAATGCGTTTTTCTTGAAAACTATAAGAGCTAGAGCCAAAATAAGCAAAATCTGTGATCACTTGTATTTTCATATAAAAATTGACTTTCTAAGGATATTTATATGGAAAACTTTAAATGCGTTTTTCTTGAAAACTATAAGAGCTAGAGCCAAAATAAGCAAAATCTGTGATCACTTGTATTTTCAAATAAAAATTGACTTTCTAAGGATATTTATATGGAAAACTTTAAATGCGTTTTTCTTGAAAACTATAAGAGCTAGAGCCAATATAAGCAAAATCTGTGATCACTTGTATTTTCATATAAAAATTTACTTTCTGAGGATTTTTATATGGAAAACTTTAAATGCGTTTTTCTTGAAAACTATAAGAGCTAGAGCCAAAATAAGCAAAATCTGTGATCACTTGTATTTTCATATAAAAATTGACTTTCTAAGGATTTTTATATGGAAAACTTTAAATGCGTTTTTCTTGAAAACTATAAGAGATAGAGCCAAAATAAGCAAAATCTGTGATCACTTGTATTTTCATATAAAAATTGACTTTCTAAGGATTTTTATATGGAAAACTTTAAATGCGTTTTTCTTGAAAACTATAAGAGCTAGAGCCAAAATAAGCAAAATCTGTGATCACTTGTATTTTCATATAAAAATTTACTTTCTAAGGATTTTTATATGGACAACTTTAAATGCGTTTTTCTTGAAAACTATAAGAGCTAGAGCCAAAATAAGCAAAATCTGTGATCACTTGTGTTTTCATATAAAAATTGACTTTCTAAGGATTTTTATATGGAAAACTTTAAATGCGTTTTTCTTGAAAACTATAAGAGATAGAGCCAAAATAAGCAAAATCTGTGATCACTTGTATTTTCATATAAAAATTGACTTTCTAAGGATTTTTATATGGAAAACTTTAAATGCGTTTTTCTTGAAAACTATAAGAGCTAGAGCCAAAATAAGCAAAATCTGTGATCACTTGTATTTTCATATAAAAATTGACTTTCTAAGGATATTTATATGGAAAACTTTAAATGCGTTTTTCTTGAAAACTATATGAGCTAGAGCCAAAATAAGCAAAATCTGTGATCACTTGTATTTTCATATAAAAATTGACTTTCTAAGGATTTTTATATGGAAAACTTAAAATGCGTTTTTCTTGAAAACTATAAGAGCTAGAGCCAAAATAAGCAAAATCTGTGATCACTTGTATTTTCATATAAAAATTGACTTTCTAAGGATTTTTATATGGAAAACTTTAAATGCGTTTTTCTTGAAAACTATAAGAGATAGAGCGAAAATAAGCAAAATCTGTGATCACTTGTATTTTCATATAAACATTTACTTTCTAAGGATTTTTATATGGAAAACTTTAAATGCGTTTTTCTTGAAAACTATAAGAGCTAGAGCCAAAATAAGCAAAATCTGTGATCACTTGTATTTTCATATAAAAATTTACTTTCTTAGGATATTTATATGGAAAACTTTAAATGCGTTTTTCTTGAAAACTATAAGAGCTAGAGCCAAAATAAGCAAAATCTGTGATCACTTGTATTTTCATATAAAAATTGACTTTCTCAGGATTTTTACATGGAAAACTTTAAATGCGTTTTTCTTGAAAACTATAATAAGCAAAATCTGTGATCACTTGTATTTTCATATAAAAATTGACTTTCTAAGGATTTTTATATGGAAAACTTTAAATGCGTTTTTCTTGAAAACTATAAGAGCTAGAGCCAAAATAAGCAAAATCTGTGATCACTTGTATTTTCATATAAAAATTTACTTTCTTAGGATTTTTATATGGAAAACTTTAAATGCGTTTTTCTTGAAAACTATAAGAGCTAGAGCCAAAATAAGCAAAATCTGTGATCACTTGTATTTTCATATAAAAATTGACTTTCTAAGGATTTTTATATGGAATACTTTAAATGCGTTTTTCTTGAAAACTATAAGAGCTAGAGCCAAAATAAGCAAAATCTGTGATCACTTGTATTTTCATATAAAAATTGACTTTCTAAGGATTTTTACATGGAAAACTTTAAATGCGTTTTTCTTGAAAACTATAATAAGCAAAATCTGTGATCACTTGTATTTTCATATAAAAATTGACTTTCTAAGGATTTTTATATGGAAAACTTTAAATGCGTTTTTCTTGAAAACTATAAGAGCTAGAGCCAAAATAAGCAAAATCTGTGATCACTTGTATTTTCATATAAAAATTGACTTTCTAAGGATTTTTATATGGAAAACTTTAAATGCGTTTTTCTTGAAAACTATAAGAGCTAGAGCCAAAATAAGCAAAATCTCTAAGGATTTTTATATGGAAAACTTTAAATGCGTTTTTCTTGAAAACTATAATAAGCAAAATCTGTGATCACTTGTATTTTCATATAAAAATTGACTTTCTAAGGATATTTATATGGAAAACTTTAAATGTGTTTTTCTTGAAAACTATAAGAGCTAGAGCCAAAATAAGCAAAATCTGTGATCACTTGTATTTTCATATAAAAATTTACTTTCTAAGGATTTTTATATGGAAAACTTTAAATGCGTTTTTCTTGAAAACTATAAGAGCTAGAGCCAAAATAAGCAAAATCTGTGATCACTTGTATTTTCATATAAAAATTGACTTTCTAAGGATTTTTATATGGAAAACTTTAAATGCGTTTTTCTTGAAAACTATAAGAGCTAGAGCCAAAATAAGCAAAATCTGTGATCACTTGTATTTTCATATAAAAATTGACTTTCTAAGGATTTTTATATGGAAAACTTTAAATGCGTTTTTCTTGAAAACTATAATAAGCAAAATCTGTGATCACTTGTATTTTCATATAAAAATTGACTTTCTAAGGATTTTTATATGGAAAACTTTAAATGCGTTTTTCTTGAAAACTATAAGAGCTAGAGCCAAAATAAGCAAAATCTCTAAGGATTTTTATATGGAAAACTTTAAATGCGTTTTTCTTGAAAACTATAATAAGCAAAATCTGTGATCACTTATATTTTCATATAAAAATTGACTTTCTAAGGATATTTATATGGAAAACTTTAAATGTGTTTTTCTTGAAAACTATAAGAGCTAGAGCCAAAATAAGCAAAATCTGTGATCACTTGTATTTTCATATAAAAATTTACTTTCTAAGGATTTTTATATGGAAAACTTTAAATGCGTTTTTCTTGAAAACTATAAGAGCTAGAGCCAAAATAAGCAAAATCTGCGATCACTTGTATTTTCATATAAAAATTGACTTTCTAAGGATTTTTATATGGAAAACTTTAAATGCGTTTTTCTTGAAAACTATAATAAGCAAAATCTGTGATCACTTGTATTTTCATATAAAAATTGACTTTCTAAGGATTTTTATATGGAAAACTTTAAATGCGTTTTTCTTGAAAACTATAAGAGCTAGAGCCAAAATAAGCAAAATCTGTGATCACTTGTATTTTCATATAAAAATTTACTTTCTAAGGATTTTTATATGGAAAACTTTAAATGCGTTTTTCTTGAAAACTATAAGAGCTAGAGCCAAAATAAGCAAAATCTGTGATCACTTGTATTTTCATATAAAAATTGACTTTCTAAGGATTTTTATATGGAAAACTTTAAATGCGTTTTTCTTGAAAACTATAAGAGCTAGAGCCAAAATAAGCAAAATCTGTGATCACTTGTATTTTCATATAAAAATTGACTTTCTAAGGATTTTTATATGGAAAACTTTAAATGCGTTTTTCTTGAAAACTATAATAAGCAAAATCTGTGATCACTTGTATTTTCATATAAAAATTGACTTTCTAAGGATTTTTATATGGAAAACTTTAAATGCGTTTTTCTTGAAAACTATAAGAGCTAGAGCCAAAATAAGCAAAATCTGTGATCACTTGTATTTTCATATAAAAATTGACTTTCTAAGGATTTTTATATGGAAAACTTTAAATGTGTTTTTCTTGAAAACTATAAGAGCTAGAGCCAAAATAAGCAAAATCTGTGATCACTTGTATTTTCATATAAAAATTTACTTTCTAAGGATTTTTATATGGAAAACTTTAAATGCGTTTTTCTTGAAAACTATAAGAGCTAGAGCCAAAATAAGCAAAATCTGTGATCACTTGTATTTTCATATAAAAATTGACTTTCTAAGGATTTTTATATGGAAAACTTTAAATGCGTTTTTCTTGAACATATAAAAATTGACTTTCTAAGGATTTTTATATGGAAAACTTTAAATGCGTTTTTCTTGAAAACTATAAGAGCTAGAGCCAAAATAAGCAAAATCTGTGATCACTTGTATTTTCATATAAAAATTGACTTTCTAAGGATTTTTATATGGAAAACTTTAAATGCGTTTTTCTTGAAAACTATAATAAGCAAAATCTGTGATCACTTATATTTTCATATAAAAATTGACTTTCTAAGGATATTTATATGGAAAACTTTAAATGTGTTTTTCTTGAAAACTATAAGAGCTAGAGCCAAAATAAGCAAAATCTGTGATCACTTGTATTTTCATATAAAAATTGACTTTCTAAGGATTTTTATATTGAAAACTTTAAATGCGTTTTTCTTGAAAACTATAAGAGCTAGAGCCAAAATAAGCAAAATCTGTGATCACATGTATTTTCATATAAAAATTGACTTTCTAAGGATTTTTATATGGAAAACTTTAAATGCGTTTTTCTTGAAAACTATAATAAGCAAAATCTGTGATCACTTGTATTTTCATATAAAAATTGACTTTCTAAGGATTTTTATATGGAAAACTTTAAATGCGTTTTTCTTGAAAACTATAAGAGCTAGAGCCAAAATAAGCAAAATCTGTGATCACTTGTATTTTCATATAAAAATTTACTTTCTAAGGATTTTTATATGGAAAACTTTAAATGCGTTTTTCTTGAAAACTATAAGAGCTAGAGCCAAAATAAGCAAAATCTGTGATCACTTGTATTTTCATATAAAAATTGACTTTCTAAGGATTTTTATATGGAAAACTTTAAATGCGTTTTTCTTGAAAACTATAAGAGCTAGAGCCAAAATAAGCAAAATCTGTGATCACTTGTATTTTCATATAAAAATTGACTTTCTAAGGATTTTTATATGGAAAACTTTAAATGCGTTTTTCTTGAAAACTATAATAAGCAAAATCTGTGATCACTTGTATTTTCATATAAAAATTGACTTTCTAAGGATTTTTATATGGAAAACTTTAAATGCGTTTTTCTTGAAAACTATAATAAGCAAAATCTGTGATCACTTGTATTTTCATATAAAAATTTACTTTCTAAGGATTTTTATATGGAAAACTTTAAATGCGTTTTTCTTGAAAACTATAATAAGCAAAATCTGTGATCACTTGTATTTTCATATAAAAATTGACTTTCTAAGGATTTTTATATGGAAAACTTTAAATGCGTTTTTCTTGAAAACTATAAGAGATAGAGCCAAAATAAGCAAAATCTGTGATCACTTGTATTTTCATATAAAAATTTACTTTCTAAGGATTTTTATATGGAAAACTTTAAATGCGTTTTAAAAATTTAAAAATTTACTTTCTAAGGATTTTTATATGGAAAACTTTAAATGCGTTTTTCTTGAAAACTATAAGAGATAGAGCCAAAATAAGCAAAATCTAAGGATATTTATATGGAAAACTTTAAATGCGTTTTTCTTGAAAACTATAATAAGCAAAATCTGTGATCACTTGTATTTTCATATAAAAATTGACTTTCTAAGGATATTTATATGGAAAACTTTAAATGTGTTTTTCTTGAAAACTATAAGAGCTAGAGCCAAAATAAGCAAAATCTGTGATCACTTGTATTTTCATATAAAAATTTACTTTCTAAGGATTTTTATATGGAAAACTTTAAATGCGTTTTTCTTGAAAACTATAATAAGCAAAATCTGTGATCACTTGTATTTTCATATAAAAATTGACTTTCTAAGGATATTTATATGGAAAACTTTAAATGTGTTTTTCTTGAAAACTATAAGAGCTAGAGCCAAAATAAGCAAAATCTGTGATCACTTGTATTTTCATATAAAAATTTACTTTCTAAGGATTTTTATATGGAAAACTTTAAATGCGTTTTTCTTGAAAACTATAAGAGCTAGAGCCAAAATAAGCAAAATCTGTGATCACTTGTATTTTCATATAAAAATTGACTTTCTAAGGATTTTTATATGGAAAACTTTAAATGCGTTTTTCTTGAAAACTATAAGAGCTAGGACCAAAATAAGCAAAATCTGTGATCACTTGTATTTTCATATAAAAATTGCCTTCCTAAGGATTTTTATATGGAAAACTTTAAATGCGTTTTTCTTCAAAACTATAAGAGCTAGAGCCAAAATAAGCAAAATCTGTGATCACTTGTATTTTCATATAAAAATTTACTTTCTAAGGATTTTTATATGGAAAACTTTAAATGCGTTTTTCTTGAAAACTATAAGAGCTAGAGCCAAAATAAGCAAAATCTGTGATCACTTGTATTTTCATATAAAAATTTACTTTCTAAGGATTTTTATATGGAAAACTTTAAATGCGTTTTAAAAATTTAAAAATTTACTTTCTAAGGATTTTTATATGGAAAACTTTAAATGCGTTTTTCTTGAAAACTATAAGAGATAGAGCCAAAATAAGCAAAATCTAAGGATATTTATATGGAAAACTTTAAATGCGTTTTTCTTGAAAACTATAAGAGCTAGAGCCAAAATAAGCAAAATCTGTGATCACTTGTATTTTCATATAAAAATTTACTTTCTAAGGATTTTTATATGGAAAACTTTAAATGCGTTTTTCTTGAAAACTATAAGAGCTAGAGCCAAAATAAGCAAAATCTGTGATCACTTGTATTCTCATATAAAAATTGACTTTCTAAGGATTTTTATATGGAAAACTTTAAATGCGTTTTTCTTGAAATCTATAAGAGATATAGCCAAATAAGCAAAATCTGTGATCACTTGTATTTTCATATAAAAATTTACTTTCTAAGGATTTTTATATGGAAAACTTTAAATGCGTTTTTCTTGAAAACTATAAGAGCTAGAGCCAAAATAAGCAAAATCTGTGATCACTTGTATTTTCATATAAAAATTTACTTTCTAAGGATTTTTATATGGAAAACTTTAAATGCGTTTTTCTTGAAAACTATAAGAGCTAGAGCCAAAATAAGCAAAATCTGTGATCACTTGTATTTTCATATAAAAATTGACTTTCTAAGGATATTTATATGGAAAACTTTAAATGCGTTTTTCTTGAAAACTATAAGAGCTAGAGCCAAAATAAGCAAAATCTGTGATCACTTGTATTTTCATATAAAAATTGACTTTCTAAGGATTTTTATATGGAAAACTTTAAATGCGTTTTTCTTGAAAACTATAAGAGATAGAGCGAAAATAAGCAAAATCTGTGATCACTTGTATTTTCATATAAAAATTGACTTTCTAAGGATTTTTATATGGAAAACTTTAAATGCGTTTTTCTTGAAAACTATAAGAGATAGAGCCAAAATAAGCAAAATCTAAGGATATTTATATGGAAAACTTTAAATGCGTTTTTCTTGAAAACTATAAGAGCTAGAGCCAAAATAAGCAAAATCTGTGATCACTTGTATTTTCATATAAAAATTTACTTTCTAAGGATTTTTATATGGAAAACTTTAAATGCGTTTTTCTTGAAAACTATAAGAGCTAGAGCCAAAATAAGCAAAATCTGTGATCACTTGTATTTTCATATAAAAATTGACTTTCTAAGGATATTTATATGGAAAACTTAAAATGCGTTTTTCTTGAAAACTATAAGAGCTAGAGCCAAAATAAGCAAAATCTGTGATCACTTGTATTTTCATATAAAAATTGACTTTCTAAGGATTTTTATATGGAAAACTTTAAATGCGTTTTTCTTGAAAACTATAAGAGATAGAGCGAAAATAAGCAAAATCTGTGATCACTTGTATTTTCATATAAAAATTGACTTTCTAAGGATTTTTATATGGAAAACTTTAAATGCGTTTTTCTTGAAAACTATAAGAGCTAGAGCCAAAATAAGCAAAATCTGTGATCACTTGTATTTTCATATAAAAATTGACTTTCTAAGGATTTTTATATGGAAAACTTTAAATGCGTTTTTCTTGAAAACTATAAGAGCTAGAGCCAAAATAAGCAAAATCTGTGATCACTTGTATTTTCATATAAAAATTTACTTTCTAAGGATTTTTATATGGAAAACTTTAAATGCGTTTTTCTTGAAAACTATAAGAGCTAGAGCCAAAATAAGCAAAATCTGTGATCACTTGTATTTTCATATAAAAATTGACTTTCTAAGGATTTTTATATGGAAAACTTTAAATGCGTTTTTCTTGAAAACTATAAGAGCTAGAGCCAAAATAAGCAAAATCTGTGATCACTTGTATTTTCATATAAAAAATGACTTTCTAAGGATTTTTATATGGAAAACTTTAAAGTGTTTTTCTTGAAAACTATAAGAGCTAGAGCCAAAATAAGCAAAATCTGTGATCACTTGTATTTTCATATAAAAATTTACTTTCTAAGGATTTTTATATGGAAAACTTTAAATGCGTTTTTCTTGAAAACTATAAGAGCTAGAGCCAAAATAAGCAAAATCTGTGATCACTTGTATTTTCATATAAAAATTTACTTTCTAAGGATTTTTATATGGAAAACTTTAAATGCGTTTTTCTTGAAAACTATAAGAGCTAGAGCCAAAATAAGCAAAATCTGTGATCACTTGTATTTTCATATAAAAATTGACTTTCTAAGGATTTTTATATGGAAAACTTTAAATGCGTTTTTCTTGAAAACTATAAGAGCTAGAGCCAAAATAAGCAAAATCTGTGATCACTTGTATTTTCATATAAAAATTGACTTTCTAAGGATATTTATATGGAAAACTTTAAATGCGTTTTTCTTGAAAACTATAAGAGCTAGAGCCAAAATAAGCAAAATCTGTGATCACTTGTATTTTCATATAAAAATTTACTTTCTAAGGATTTTTATATGGAAAACTTTAAATGCGTTTTTCTTGAAAACTATAAGAGCTAGAGCCAAAATAAGCAAAATCTGTGATCACTTGTATTTTCATATAAAAATTGACTTTCTAAGGATTTTTATATGGAAAACTTTAAATGCGTTTTTCTTGAAAACTATAAGAGCTAGAGCCAAAATAAGCAAAATCTGTGATCACTTGTATTTTCATATAAAAATTGACTTTCTAAGGATATTTATATGGAAAACTTTAAATGCGTTTTTCTTGAAAACTATAAGAGCTAGAGCCAAAATAAGCAAAATCTGTGATCACTTGTATTTTCATATAAAAATTTACTTTCTAAGGATTTTTATATGGAAAACTTTAAATGCGTTTTTCTTGAAAACTATAAGAGCTAGAGCCAAAATAAGCAAAATCTGTGATCACTTGTATTTTCATATAAAAATTTACTTCCTAAGGATTTTTATATGGAAAACTTTAAATGCGTTTTTCTTGAAAACTATAAGAGCTAGAGCCAAAATAAGCAAAATCTGTGATCACTTGTATTTTCATATAAAAATTGACTTTCTAAGGATTTTTATATGGAAAACTTTAAATGCGTTTTTCTTGAAAACTATAAGAGCTAGAGCCAAAATAAGCAAAATCTGTGATCACTTGTATTTTCATATAAAAATTGACTTTCTAAGGATTTTTATATGGAAAACTTTAAAGTGTTTTTCTTGAAAACTATAAGAGCTAGAGCCAAAATAAGCAAAATCTGTGATCACTTGTATTTTCATATAAAAATTGACTTTCTAAGGATTTTTATATGGAAAACTTTAAATGCGTTTTTCTTGAAAACTATAAGAGCTAGAGCCAAAATAAGCAAAATCTGTGATCACTTGTATTTTCATATAAAAATTGACTTTCTAAGGATTTTTATATGGAAAACTTTAAATGCGTTTTTAATGAAAACTATAAGAGCTAGAGCCAAAATAAGCAAAATCTGTGATCACTTGTATTTTCATATAAAAATTTACTTTCTAAGGATTTTTATATGGAAAACTTTAAATGCGTTTTTCTTGAAAACTATAAGAGCTAGAGCCAAAATAAGCAAAATCTGTGATCACTTGTATTTTCATATAAAAATTGACTTTCTAAGAATTTTTATATGGAAAACTTTAAATGCGTTTTTCTTGAAAACTATAAGAGCTAGAGCCAAAATAAGCAAAATCTGTGATCACTTGTATTTTCATATAAAAATTGACTTTCTAAGGATTTTTATATGGAAAACTTTAAAGTGTTTTTCTTGAAAACTATAAGAGCTAGAGCCAAAATAAGCAAAATCTGTGATCACTTGTATTTTCATATAAAAATTGACTTTCTAAGGATTTTTATATGGAAAACTTTAAATGCGTTTTTCTTGAAAACTATAAGAGCTAGAGCCAAAATAAGCAAAATCTGTGATCACTTGTATTTTCATATAAAAATTGACTTTCTAAGGATATTTATATGGAAAACTTTAAATGCGTTTTTCTTGAAAACTATAAGAGCTAGAGCCAAAATAAGCAAAATCTGTGATCACTTGTATTTTCATATAAAAATTTACTTTCTAAGGATTTTTATATGGAAAACTTTAAATGCGTTTTTCTTGAAAACTATAAGAGCTAGAGCCAAAATAAGCAAAATCTGTGATCACTTGTATTTTCATATAAAAATTGACTTTCTAAGGATTTTTATATGGAAAACTTTAAATGCGTTTTTCTTGAAAACTATAAGAGCTAGAGCCAAAATAAGCAAAATCTGTGATCACTTGTATTTTCATATAAAAATTGACTTTCTAAGGATATTTATATGGAAAACTTTAAATGCGTTTTTCTTGAAAACTATAAGAGCTAGAGCCAAAATAAGCAAAATCTGTGATCACTTGTATTTTCATATAAAAATTTACTTTCTAAGGATTTTTATATGGAAAACTTTAAATGCGTTTTTCTTGAAAACTATAAGAGCTAGAGCCAAAATAAGCAAAATCTGTGATCACTTGTATTTTCATATAAAAATTTACTTCCTAAGGATTTTTATATGGAAAACTTTAAATGCGTTTTTCTTGAAAACTATAAGAGCTAGAGCCAAAATATGCAAAATCTGTGATCACTTGTATTTTCATATAAAAATTGACTTTCTAAGGATTTTTATATGGAAAACTTTAAATGCGTTTTTCTTGAAAACTATAAGAGCTAGAGCCAAAATAAGCAAAATCTGTGATCACTTGTATTTTCATATAAAAATTGACTTTCTAAGGATTTTTATATGGAAAACTTTAAAGTGTTTTTCTTGAAAACTATAAGAGCTAGAGCCAAAATAAGCAAAATCTGTGATCACTTGTATTTTCATATAAAAATTGACTTTCTAAGGATTTTTATATGGAAAACTTTAAATGCGTTTTTCTTGAAAACTATAAGAGCTAGAGCCAAAATAAGCAAAATCTGTGATCACTTGTATTTTCATATAAAAATTGACTTTCTAAGGATTTTTATATGGAAAACTTTAAATGCGTTTTTAATGAAAACTATAAGAGCTAGAGCCAAAATAAGCAAAATCTGTGATCACTTGTATTTTCATATAAAAATTTACTTTCTAAGGATTTTTATATGGAAAACTTTAAATGCGTTTTTCTTGAAAACTATAAGAGCTAGAGCCAAAATAAGCAAAATCTGTGATCACTTGTATTTTCATATAAAAATTGACTTTCTAAGAATTTTTATATGGAAAACTTTAAATGCGTTTTTCTTGAAAACTATAAGAGCTAGAGCCAAAATAAGCAAAATCTGTGATCACTTGTATTTTCATATAAAAATTGACTTTCTAAGGATTTTTATATGGAAAACTTTAAAGTGTTTTTCTTGAAAACTATAAGAGCTAGAGCCAAAATAAGCAAAATCTGTGATCACTTGTATTTTCATATAAAAATTGACTTTCTAAGGATTTTTATATGGAAAACTTTAAATGCGTTTTTCTTGAAAACTATAAGAGCTAGAGCCAAAATAAGCAAAATCTGTGATCACTTGTATTTTCATATAAAAATTGACTTTCTAAGGATATTTATATGGAAAACTTTAAATGCGTTTTTCTTGAAAACTATAAGAGCTAGAGCCAAAATAAGCAAAATCTGTGATCACTTGTATTTTCATATAAAAATTTACTTTCTAAGGATTTTTATATGGAAAACTTTAAATGCGTTTTTCTTGAAAACTATAAGAGCTAGAGCCAAAATAAGCAAAATCTGTGATCACTTGTATTTTCATATAAAAATTTACTTTCTAAGGATTTTTATATGGAAAACTTTAAATGCGTTTTTCTTGAAAACTATAAGAGCTAGAGCCAAAATAAGCAAAATCTGTGATCACTTGTATTTTCATATAAAAATTGACTTTCTAAGGATTTTTATATGGAAAACTTTAAATGCGTTTTTCTTGAAAACTATAAGAGCTAGAGCCAAAATAAGCAAAATCTGTGATCACTTGTATTTGCATATAAAAATTGACTTTCTAAGGATTTTTATATGGAAAACTTTAAATGCGTTTTTCTTGAAAACTATAAGAGCTAGAGCCAAAATAAGCAAAATCTGTGATCACTTGTATTTTCATATAAAAATTTACTTTTTAAGGATTTTTATATGGAAATCTTTAAATGCGTTTTTCTTGAAAACTATAAGAGCTAGAGCCAAAATAAGCAAAATCTGTGATCACTTGTATTTTCATATAAAAATTGACTTTCTAAGGATTTTTATATGGAAAACTTTAAATGCGTTTTTCTTGAAAACTATAAGAGATAGAGCCAAAATAAGCAAAATCTGTGATCACTTGTATTTTCATATAAAAATTGACTTTCTAAGGATTTTTATATGGAAAACTTTAAATGCGTTTTTCTTGAAAACTATAAGAGCTAGAGCCAAAATAAGCAAAATCTGTGATCACTTGTATTTGCATATAAAAATTGACTTTCTAAGGATTTTTATATGGAAAACTTTAAATGCGTTTTTCTTGAAAACTATAAGAGCTAGAGCCAAAATAAGCAAAATCTGTGATCAATTGTATTTTCATATAAAAATTTACTTTCTAAAGATTTTTATATGGAAAACTTTAAATGCGTTTTTCTTGAAAACTATAAGAGCTAGAGCCAAAATAAGCAAAATCTGTGATCACTTGTATTTTCATATAAAAATTGACTTTCTATATGGAAAAGGGATTTTTATATGGAAAACTTAAAATGCGTTTTTCTTGAAAACTATAAGAGCTAGAGCCAAAATAAGCAAAATCTGTGATCACTTGTATTTTCATATAAAAATTGACTTTCTAAGGATTTTTATATGGAAAATTTTAAATGCGTTTTTCTTGAAAACTATAAGAGATAGAGCCAAAATTAGCAAAATCTGTGATCACTTGTATTTTCATATAAAAATTGACTTTCTAAGGATTTTTATATGGAAAACTTGAAAACTATAAGAGCTAGAGCCAAAATAAGCAAAATCTGTGATCACTTGTATTTTCATATAAAAATTGACTTTCTAAGGATTTTTATATGGAAAACTTTAAATGCGTTTTTCTTGAAAACTATAAGAGATAGAGCCAAAATAAGCAAAATCTGTGATCACTTGTATTTTCATATAAAAATTGACTTTCTAAGGATTTTTATATGGAAAACTTAAAATGCGTTTTTCTTGAAAACTATAAGAGCTAGAGCCAAAATAAGCAAAATCTGTGATCACTTGTATTTTCATATAAAAATTGACTTTCTATATGGAAAAGGGATTTTTATATGGAAAACTTTAAATGCGTTTTTCTTGAAAACTATAAGAGCTAGAGCCAAAATAAGCAAAATCTGTGATCACTTGTATTTTCATATAAAAATTGACTTTCTAAGGATATTTATATGGAAAACTTTAAATGCGTTTTTCTTGAAAACTATAAGAGCTAGAGCCAAAATAAGCAAAATCTGTGATCACTTGTATTTTCATATAAAAATTTACTTTCTAAGGATTTTTATATGGAAAACTTTAAATGCGTTTTTCTTGAAAACTATAAGAGCTAGAGCCAAAATAAGCAAAATCTGTGATCACTTGTATTTTCATATAAAAATTGACTTTCTATATGGAAAAGGGATTTTTATATGGAAAACTTTAAATGCGTTTTTCTTGAAAACTATAAGAGCTAGAGCCAAAATAAGCAAAATCTGTGATCACTTGTATTTTCATATAAAAATTGACTTTCTAAGGATATTTATATGGAAAACTTTAAATGCGTTTTTCTTGAAAACTATAAGAGCTAGAGCCAAAATAAGCAAAATCTGTGATCACTTGTATTTTCATATAAAAATATACTTTCTAAGGATTTTTATATGGAAAACTTTAAATGCGTTTTTCTTGAAAACTATAAGAGCTAGAGCCAAAATAAGCAAAATCTGTGATCACTTGTATTTTCATATAAAAATTGACTTTCTAAGGATTTTTATATGGAAAACTTTAAATGCGTTTTTCTTGAAAACTATAAGAGCTAGAGCCAAAATAAGCAAAATCTGTGATCACTTGTATTTTCATATAAAAATTGACTTTCTAAGGATATTTATATGGAAAACTTTAAATGCGTTTTTCTTGAAAACTATAAGAGCTAGAGCCAAAATAAGCAAAATCTGTGATCACTTGTATTTTCATATAAAAAATGACTTTCTAAGGATATTTATATGGAAAACTTTAAATGCGTTTTTCTTGGAAACTATAAGAGCTAGAGCCAAAATAAGCAAAATCTGTGATCACTTGTATTTTCATATAAAAATTTACTTTCTAAGGATTTTTATATGGAAAACTTTAAATGCGTTTTTCTTGAAAACTATAAGAGCTAGAGCCAAAATAAGCAAAATCTGTGATCACTTGTATTTTCATATAAAAATTGACTTTCTAAGGAATTTTATATGGAAAACTTTAAATGCGTTTTTCTTGAAAACTATAAGAGCTAGAGCCAAAATAAGCAAAATCTGTGATCACTTGTATTTTCATATAAAAATTTACTGTCTAAGGATTTTTATATGGAAAACTTTAAATGCGTTTTTCTTGAAAACTATAAGAGATAGAGCCAAAATAAGCAAAATCTGTGATCACTTGTATGTTCATATAAAAATTTACTTTCTAAGGATTTTTATATGGAAAACTTTAAATGCGTTTTTCTTGAAAACTATAAGAGCTAGAGCCAAAATAAGCAAAATCTGTGATCACTTGTATTTTCATATAAAAATTGACTTTCTAAGGATATTTATATGGAAAACTTTAAATGCGTTTTTCTTGAAAACTATAAGAGCTAGAGCCAAAATAAGCAAAATCTGTGATCAGTTGTATTTTCATATAAAAATTTACTTTCTAAGGATTTTTATATGGAAAACTTTAAATGCGTTTTTCTTGAAAACTATAAGAGCTAGAGCCAAAATAAGCAAAATCTGTGATCACTTGTATTTTCATATAAAAATTGACTTTCTAAGGATTTTTATATGGAAAACTTTAAATGCGTTTTTCTTGAAAACTATAAGAGCTAGAGCCAAAATAAGCAAAATCTGTGATCACTTGTATTTTCATATAAAAATTTACTTTCTAAGGATTTTTATATGGAAAACTTTAAATGCGTTTTTCTTGAAAACTATAAGAGCTAGAGCCAAAATAAGCAAAATCTGTGATCACTTGTATTTTCATATAAAAATTGACTTTCTAAGGATTTTTATATGGAAAACTTTAAATGCGTTTTTCTTGAAAACTATAAGAGATAGAGCCAAAATAAGCAAAATCTGTGATCACTTGTATTTTCATATAAAAATTGACTTTCTAAGGATTTTTATATGGAAAACTTTAAATGCGTTTTTCTTGAAAACTATAAGAGCTAGAGCCAAAATAAGCAAAATCTGTGATCACTTGTATTTTCATATAAAAATTGACTTTCTAAGGATTTTTATATGGAAAACTTTAAATGCGTTTTTCTTGAAAACTATAAGAGCTAGAGCCAAAATAAGCAAAATCTGTGATCACTTGTATTTTCATATAAAAATTTACTTTCTAAGGATTTTTATATGGAAAACTTTAAATGCGTTTTTCTTGAAAACTATAAGAGCTAGAGCCAAAATAAGCAAAATCTGTGATCACTTGTATTTTCATATAAAAATTGACTTTCTAAGGATTTTTATATGGAAAACTTTAAATGCGTTTTTCTTGAAAACTATAAGAGATAGAGCCAAAATAAGCAAAATCTGTGATCACTTGTATTTTCATATAAAAATTGACTTTCTAAGGATTTTTATATGGAAAACTTAAAATGCGTTTTTCTTGAAAACTATAAGAGATAGAGCGAAAATAAGCAAAATCTGTGATCACTTGCATTTTCATATAAAAATTTACTTTCTAAAGATTTTTATATGGAAAACTTTAAATGCGTTTTTCTTGAAAACTATAAGAGATAGAGCCAAAATAAGCAAAATCTGTGATCACTTGTATTTTCATATAAAAATTGACTTTCTAAGGATTTTTATATGGAAAACTTTAAATGCGTTTTTCTTGAAAACTATAAGAGCTAGAGCCAAAATAAGCAAAATCTGTGATCACTTGTATTTGCATATAAAAATTGACTTTCTAAGGATTTTTATATGGAAAACTTTAAATGCGTTTTTCTTGAAAACTATAAGAGCTAGAGCCAAAATAAGCAAAATCTGTGATCACTTGTATTTTCATATAAAAATTTACTTTTTAAGGATTTTTATATGGAAATCTTTAAATGCGTTTTTCTTGAAAACTATAAGAGCTAGAGCCAAAATAAGCAAAATCTGTGATCACTTGTATTTTCATATAAAAATTGACTTTCTAAGGATTTTTATATGGAAAACTTTAAATGCGTTTTTCTTGAAAACTATAAGAGATAGAGCCAAAATAAGCAAAATCTGTGATCACTTGTATTTTCATATAAAAATTGACTTTCTAAGGATTTTTATATGGAAAACTTTAAATGCGTTTTTCTTGAAAACTATAAGAGCTAGAGCCAAAATAAGCAAAATCTGTGATCACTTGTATTTGCATATAAAAATTGACTTTCTAAGGATTTTTATATGGAAAACTTTAAATGCGTTTTTCTTGAAAACTATAAGAGCTAGAGCCAAAATAAGCAAAATCTGTGATCAATTGTATTTTCATATAAAAATTTACTTTCTAAAGATTTTTATATGGAAAACTTTAAATGCGTTTTTCTTGAAAACTATAAGAGCTAGAGCCAAAATAAGCAAAATCTGTGATCACTTGTATTTTCATATAAAAATTGACTTTCTATATGGAAAAGGGATTTTTATATGGAAAACTTAAAATGCGTTTTTCTTGAAAACTATAAGAGCTAGAGCCAAAATAAGCAAAATCTGTGATCACTTGTATTTTCATATAAAAATTGACTTTCTAAGGATTTTTATATGGAAAATTTTAAATGCGTTTTTCTTGAAAACTATAAGAGATAGAGCCAAAATTAGCAAAATCTGTGATCACTTGTATTTTCATATAAAAATTGACTTTCTAAGGATTTTTATATGGAAAACTTGAAAACTATAAGAGCTAGAGCCAAAATAAGCAAAATCTGTGATCACTTGTATTTTCATATAAAAATTGACTTTCTAAGGATTTTTATATGGAAAACTTTAAATGCGTTTTTCTTGAAAACTATAAGAGATAGAGCCAAAATAAGCAAAATCTGTGATCACTTGTATTTTCATATAAAAATTGACTTTCTAAGGATTTTTATATGGAAAACTTAAAATGCGTTTTTCTTGAAAACTATAAGAGCTAGAGCCAAAATAAGCAAAATCTGTGATCACTTGTATTTTCATATAAAAATTTACTTTCTAAGGATTTTTATATGGAAAACTTTAAATGCGTTTTTCTTGAAAACTATAAGAGCTAGAGCCAAAATAAGCAAAATCTGTGATCACTTGTATTTTCATATAAAAATTGACTTTCTAAGGATTTTTATATGGAAAACTTTAAATGCGTTTTTCTTGAAAACTATAAGAGATAGAGCCAAAATAAGCTAAATCTGTGATCACTTGGATTTTCATATAAAAATTTACTTTCTAAGGATTTTTATATGGAAAACTTTAAATGCGTTTTTCTTGAAAACTATAAGAGCTAGAGCCAAAATAAGCAAAATCTGTGATCACTTGTATTTTCATATAAAAATTTACTTTCTAAGGATTTTTATATGGAAAACTTTAAATGCGTTTTTCTTGAAAACTATAAGAGCTAGAGCCAAAATAAGCAAAATCTGTGATCACTTGTATTTTCATATAAAAATTGACTTTCTAAGGATATTTATATGGAAAACTTTAAATGCGTTTTTCTTGAAAACTATATGAGCTAGAGCCAAAATAAGCAAAATCTGTGATCACTTGTATTTTCATATAAAAATTGACTTTCTAAGGATTTTTATATGGAAAACTTAAAATGCGTTTTTCTTGAAAACTATAAGAGCTAGAGCCAAAAATAAGCAAAATCTGTGATCACTTGTATTTTCATATAAAAATTGACTTTCTAAGGATTTTTATATGGAAAACTTTAAATGCGTTTTTCTTGAAAACTATAAGAGATAGAGCGGAAAATAAGCAAAATCTGTGATCAATTGTATTTTCATATAAAAATTTACTTTCTAAGGATTTTATATGGAAAACTTTAAATGCGTTTTTCTTGAAAACTATAAGAGCTAGAGCCAAAATAAGCAAAATCTGTGATCACTTGTATTTTCATATAAAAATTGACTTTCTAAGGATTTTTATATGGAAAACTTTAAATGCGTTTTTCTTGAAAACTATAAGAGATAGAGCCAAAATAAGCAAAATCTGTGATCACTTGTATTTTCATATAAAAATTTTACTTTCTAAGGATTTTTATATGGAAAACTTTAAATGCGTTTTTCTGAAAACTATAAGAGCTAGAGCCAAAATAAGCAAAATCTGTGATCACTTGTATTTTCATATAAAAATTGACTTTCTAAGGATTTTTATATGGAAAACTTTAAATGCGTTTTTTCTTGAAAACTATAAGAGCTAGAGCCAAAATAAGCAAAATCTGTGATCAATTGTATTTTCATATAAAAATTTACTTTCTAAAGATTTTTATATGGAAAACTTTAAATGCGTTTTTCTTGAAAACTATAAGAGCTAGAGCCAAAATAAGCAAAATCTGTGATCACTTGTATTTTCATATAAAAATTGACTTTCTATATGGAAAAGGGATTTTTATATGGAAAACTTAAAATGCGTTTTTCTTGAAAACTATAAGAGCTAGAGCCAAAATAAGCAAAATCTGTGATCACCTTGTATTTTCATATAAAAATTGACTTTCTAAGGATTTTTATATGGAAAATTTTAAATGCGTTTTTCTTGAAAACTATAAGAGATAGAGCCAAAATTAGCAAAATCTGTGATCACTTGTATTTTCATATAAAAATTGACTTTCTAAGGATTTTTATATGGAAAACTTGAAAACTATAAGAGCTAGAGCCAAAATAAGCAAAATCTGTGATCACTTGTATTTTCATATAAAAATTGACTTTCTAAGGATTTTTATATGGAAAACTTTAAATGCGTTTTTCTTGAAAACTATAAGAGATAGAGCCAAAATAAGCAAAATCTGTGATCACTTGTATTTTCATATAAAAATTGACTTTCTAAGGATTTTTATATGGAAAACTTAAAATGCGTTTTTCTTGAAAACTATAAGAGCTAGAGCCAAAATAAGCAAAATCTGTGATCACTTGTATTTTCATATAAAAATTTACTTTCTAAGGATTTTTATATGGAAAACTTTAAATGCGTTTTTCTTGAAAACTATAAGAGCTAGAGCCAAAATAAGCAAAATCTGTGATCACTTGTATTTTCATATAAAAATTGACTTTCTAAGGATTTTTATATGGAAAACTTTAAATGCGTTTTTCTTGAAAACTATAAGAGATAGAGCCAAAATAAGCTAAATCTGTGATCACTTGGATTTTCATATAAAAATTTACTTTCTAAGGATTTTTATATGGAAAACTTTAAATGCGTTTTTCTTGAAAACTATAAGAGCTAGAGCCAAAATAAGCAAAATCTGTGATCACTTGTATTTTCATATAAAAATTTACTTTCTAAGGATTTTTATATGGAAAACTTTAAATGCGTTTTTCTTGAAAACTATAAGAGCTAGAGCCAAAATAAGCAAAATCTGTGATCACTTGTATTTTCATATAAAAATTGACTTTCTAAGGTTATTTATATGGAAAACTTTAAATGCGTTTTTCTTGAAAACTATAATGAGCTAGAGCCAAAATAAGCAAAATCTGTGATCACTTGTATTTTGATATAAAAATTGACTTTCTAAGGATTTTTATATGGAAAACTTAAAATGCGTTTTTCTTGAAAACTATAAGAGCTAGAGCCAAAATAAGCAAAATCTGTGATCACTTGTATTTTCATATAAAAAATTGACTTTCTAAGGATTTTTATATGGAAAACTTTAAATGCGTTTTTCTTGAAAACTATAAGAGATAGAGCGAAAATAAGCAAAATCTGTGATCAATTGTATTTTCATATAAAAATTTACTTTCTAAGGATTTTTATATGGAAAACTTTAAATGCGTTTTTCTTGAAAACTATAAGAGCTAGAGCCAAAATAAGCAAAATCTGTGATCACTTGTATTTTCATATAAAAATTGACTTTCTAAGGATTTTTATATGGAAACTTTAAATGCGTTTTTCTTGAAAACTATAAGAGATAGAGCCAAAATTAGCAAAATCTGTGATCACTTGTATTTTCATATAAAAATTTACTTTCTAAGGATTTTTATATGGAAAACTTTAAATGCGTTTTTCTTGAAAACTATAAGAGCTAGAGCCAAAATAAGCAAAATCTGTGATCACTTGTATTTTCATATAAAAATTGACTTTCTAAGGATTTTTATATGGAAAACTTTAAATGCGTTTTTCTTGAAAACTATAAGAGATAGAGCCAAAATAAGCAAAATCTGTGATCACTTGTATTTTCATATAAAAATTGACTTTCTAAGGATTTTTATATGGAAAACTTGAAAACTATAAGAGCTAGAGCCAAAATAAGCAAAATCTGTGATCACTTGTATTTTCATATAAAAATTGACTTTCTAAGGATTTTTATATGGAAAACTTAAATGCGTTTTTCTTGAAAACTATAAGAGCTAGAGCCAAAATAAGCAAAATCTGTGATCACTTGTATTTTCATATAAAAATTAACTTTCTAAGGATTTTTATATGGAAAACTTTAAATGCGTTTTTCTTGAAAACTATAAGAGCTAGAGCCAAAATAAGCAAAATCTGTGATCACTTGTATTTTCATATAAAATTTAACTTTCTAAGGATTTTTATATGGAAAACTTTAAATGCGTTTTTCTTGAAAACTATAAGAGCTAGAGCCAAAATAAGCAAAATCTGTGATCACTTGTATTTTCATATAAAAATTGACTTTCTAAGGATTTTTATATGGAAAACTTTAAATGCGTTTTTCTTGAAAACTATAAGAGCTAGAGCCAAAATAAGCAAAATCTGTGATCACTTGTATTTTCATATAAAAATTTACTTTCTAAGGATTTTTATATGGAAAACTTTAAATGCGTTTTTCTTGAAAACTATAAGAGCTAGAGCCAAAATAAGCAAAATCTGTGATCACTTGTATTTTCATATAAAAATTGACTTTCTAAGGATTTTTATATGGAAAACTTTAAATGCGTTTTTCTTGAAAACTATAAGAGCTAGAGCCAAAATAAGCAAAATCTGTGATCACTTGTATTTTCATATAAAAATTTACTTTCTAGGATTTTTATATGGAAAACTTTAAATGCGTTTTTCTTGAAAACTATAAGAGCTAGAGCCAAAATAAGCAAAATCTGTGATCACTTGTATTTTCATATAAAAATTGACTTTCTAAGGATTTTTATATGGAAAACTTTAAATGCGTTTTTCTTGAAAACTATAAGAGATAGAGCCAAAATAAGCAAAATCTGTGATCACTTGTATTTACATATAAAAATTTACTTTCTAAGGATTTTTATATGGAAAACTTTAAATGCGTTTTTCTTGAAAACTATAAGAGCTAGAGCCAAAATAAGCAAAATCTGTGATCACTTGTATTTTCATATAAAAATTTACTTTCTAAGGATTTTTATATGGAAAACTTTAAATGCGTTTTTCTTGAAAACTATAAGAGCTAGAGCCAAAATAAGCAAAATCTGTGATCACTTGTATTTTCATATAAAAATTTACTTTCTAAGGATTTTTATATGGAAAACTTTAAATGCGTTTTTCTTGAAAACTATAAGAGCTAGAGCCAAAATAAGCAAAATCTGTGATCACTTGTATTTTCATATAAAAATTAACTTTCTAAGGATTTTTATATGGAAAACTTTAAATGCGTTTTTCTTGAAAACTATAAGAGCTAGAGCCAAAATAAGCAAAATCTGTGATCACTTGTATTTTCATATAAAAATTGATTTCTAAGGATTTTTATATGGAAAACTTTAAATGCGTTTTTCTTGAAAACTATAAGAGCTAGAGCCAAAATAAGCAAAATCTGTGATCACTTGTATTTTCATATAAAAATTTACTTTCTAAGGATTTTTATATGGAAAACTTTAAATGCGTTTTTCTTGAAAACTATAAGAGCTAGAGCCAAAATAAGCAAAATCTGTGATCACTTGTATTTTCATATAAAAATTTACTTTCTAAGGATTTTTATATGGAAAACTTTAAATGCGTTTTTCTTGAAAACTATAAGAGCTAGAGCCAAAATAAGCAAAATCTGTGATCACTTGTATTTTCATATAAAAATTTACTTTCTAAGGATTTTTATATGGAAAACTTTAAATGCGTTTTTCTTGAAAACTATAAGAGATAGAGCCAAAATAAGCAAAATCTGTGATCACTTGTATTTTCATATAAAAATTTACTTTCTAAGGATTTTTATATGGAAAACTTTAAATGCGTTTTTCTTGAAAACTATAAGAGCTAGAGCCAAATAAGCAAAATCTGTGATCACTTGTATTTTCATATAAAAATTGACTTTATAAGGATTTTTATATGGAAAACTTTAAATGCGTTTTTCTTGAAAACTATAAGAGATAGAGCCAAAATAAGCAAAATCTGTGATCACTTGTATTTTCATATAAAAATTTACTTTCTAAGGATTTTTTATATGGAAAACTTTAAATGCGTTTTCTTGAAAACTATAAGAGCTAGAGCCAAAATAAGCAAAATCTGTGATCACTTGTATTTTCATATAAAAATTTACTTTCTAAGGATTTTTATATGGAAAACTTTAAATGCGTTTTTCTTGAAAACTATAAGAGCTAGAGCCAAAATAAGCAAAATCTGTGATCACTTGTATTTTCATATAAAAATTGACTTTCTAAGGATTTTTATATGGAAAACTTTAAATGCGTTTTTCTTGAAAACTATAAGAGATAGAGCCAAAATAAGCAAAATCTGTGATCACTTGTATTTTCATATAAAAATTTACTTTCTAAGGATTTTTATATGGAAAACTTTAAATGCGTTTTTCTTGAAAACTATAAGAGCTAGAGCCAAAATAAGCAAAATCTGTGATCACTTGTATTTTCATATAAAAATTTACTTTCTAAGGATTTTTATATGGAAAACTTTAAATGCGTTTTTCTTGAAAACTATAAGAGCTAGAGCCAAAATAAGCAAAATCTGTGATCACTTGTATTTTCATATAAAAATTTACTTTCTAAGGATTTTTATATGGAAAACTTTAAATGCGTTTTTCTTGAAAACTATAAGAGATAGAGCCAAAATAAGCAAAATCTGTGATCACTTGTATTTTCATATAAAAATTTACTTTCTAAGAATTTTTATATGGAAAACTTTAAATGCGTTTTTCTTGAAAACTATAAGAGCTAGAGCCAAAATAAGCAAAATCTGTGATCACTTGTATTTTCATATAAAAATTTACTTTCTAAGGATTTTTATATGGAAAACTTTAAATGCGTTTTTCTTGACAACTATAAGAGATAGAGCCAAAATAAGCAAAATCTGTGATCACTTGTATTTCATATAAAAATTTACTTTCTAAGGATTTTTATATGGAAAACTTTAAATGCGTTTTTCTTGAAAACTATAAGAGATAGAGCCAAAATAAGCAAAATCTGTGATCACTTTATTTTCATATAAAAATTTACTTTCTAAGGATTTTTATATGGAAAACTTTAAATGCGTTTTTCTTGAAAACTATAAGAGCTAGCGCCAAAATAAGCAAAATCTGTGATCACTTGTATTTTCATATAAAAATTGACTTTCTAAGGATTTTTATATGGAAAACTTTAATGCGTTTTTCTTGAAAACTATCAAGAGCTAGAGCCAAAATAAGCAAAATCCTGTGATCACTTGTATTTTCATATAAAAATTTACTTTCTAAGGATTTTATATGGGAAAACTTTAAATGCGTTTTTTCTTGAAAACTATAAGAGCTAGAGCCAAAATAAGCAAAATCTGTGATCACTTGTATTTTCATATAAAAATTTCACTTTCTAAGGATTTTTATATGGAAAACTTTCAATGCGTTTTTTCTTGAAAAACTATAAGAGCTAGAGCCAAAATAAACAAAATCTGTGATCACTTGTATTTTCATATAAAAATTTGTTTTCTAAGGATTTTTATATGGAAAACTTTAAATGCGTTTTTCTTGAAAACTATAAGAGCTAGAGCCAAATTAAGCAAAATCTGTGATCACTTGTATTTTCATATAAAAATTTACTTTCTAAGGATTTTTATATGGAAAACTTTAAATGCGTTTTTCTTGAAAACTATAAGAGCTAGAGCCAAAATAAGCAAAATCTGTGATCACTTGTATTTTCATATAAAAATTTACTTTCTAAGAATTTTTATATGGAAAACTTCTAAATGCGTCTTTTCTTGAAAACTATAAGAGCTAGAGCCAAAATAAGCAAATCTGTGATCACTTGTCATTTTCATATAAAAATTTACTTTCACAAGGATTTTTATATGGAAAACTTTAAATGCGTTTTTCTTGAAAACTATAAGAGCTAGAGCCAAAATAAGCAAAATCCTGTGATCACTTGTATTTTCATATAAAAATTTACTTCCTAAGGATTTTTATAAGGAAAACTTTCAATGCGTTTTCTCTTGAAAACTATAAGAGCTCAGAGCCAAATATGCAAAATCTGTGATCACTTGTATTTTCATATAAAAATTTACTTTCTTAGGATTTTTATATGAAAAACCTTTAAATGCGTCTATTCTTGAAAACTATAAGAGCTAGAGCCAAAATAAGCAAAATCTGTGATCACTTGTATTTTCATATAAAAATTGACTTTCTAAGGATTTTTATATGGAAAACTTTAAATGCGTTTTTCTTGAAAACTATAAGAGCTAGAGCCAAATTAAGCCAAAATCTGTGATCACTTGTATTTTCATATAAAAATTGACTTTCTAAGGATTTTTATATGGAAAACTTTAAATGCGTTTTTCTTGAAAACTATAAGAGCTAGAGCCAAAATAAGCAAAATCTGTGATCACTTGTATTTTCATATAAAAATTTACTTTCTAAGGATTTTTATATGGAAAACTTTAATGCGTTTTTCTTGAAAACTATAAGAGCTAGAGCCAAAATAAGCAAAATCTGTGATCACTTGTATTTTCATATAAAAATTAACTTTCTAAGGATTTTTATATGGAAAACTTTAAATGCGTTTTTCTTGAAAACTATAAGAGCTAGAGCCAAAATAAGCAAAATCTGTGATCACTTGTATTTTCATATAAAAATTGACTTTCTAAGATTTTTATATGGAAAACTTTAAATGCGTTTTTTCTTGAAAACTATAAGAGCTAGAGCCAAAATAAGCAAAATCTGTGATCACTTGTATTTTCATATAAAAATTTACTTTCTAAGGATTTTTATATGGAAAACTTTAAATGCGTTTTCTTGAAAACTATAAGAGATAGAGCCAAAATAAGCAAAATCTGTGATCACTTGTATTTTCATATAAAAATTGACTTTCTAAGGATATTTATATGGAAAACTTTAAATGCGTTTTTCTTGAAAACTATAAGAGCTAGAGCCAAAATAAGCAAAATCTGTGATCACTTGTATTTTCATATAAAAATTTACTTTCTAAGGATTTTTATATGGAAAACTTTAAATGCGTTTTTCTTGAAAACTATAAGAGCTAGAGCCAAAATAAGCAAAATCTGTGATCACTTGTATTTTCATATAAAAATTGACTTTCTAAGGATTTTTATATGGAAAACTTTAAATGCGTTTTTCTTGAAAACTATAAGAGATACAGCCAAAATAAGCAAAATCTGTGATCACTTGTATTTTCATATAAAAATTTACTTTCTAAGGATTTTTATATGGAAAACTTTAAATGCGTTTTTCTGAAAACTATAAGAGCTAGAGCCAAAATAAGCAAAATCTGTGATCACTTGTATTTTCATATAAAAAATAACTTTCTAAGGATTTTTATATGGAAAACTTTAAATGCGTTTTTCTTGAAAACTATAAGAGCTAGAGCCAAAATAAGCAAAATCTGTGATCACTTGTATTTTCATATAAAAAATTTACTTTCTAAGGATTTTTATATGGAAAACTTTAAATGCGTTTTTCTTGAAAACTATAAGAGCTAGAGCCAAAATAAGCAAAATCTGTGATCACTTGTATTTTCATATAAAAATTTACTTTCTAAGGATTTTTATATGGAAAACTTTAAATGCGTTTTTCTTGAAAACTATAAGAGCTAGAGCCAAAATAAGCAAAATCTGTGATCACTTGTATTTTCATATAAAAATTTACTTCCTAAGGATTTTTATATGGAAAACTTTAAATGCGTTTTTCTTGAAAACTATAAGAGCTAGAGCCAAAATAAGCAAAATCTGTGATCACTTGTATTTTCATATAAAAATTAACTTTCTAAGGATTTTTATATGGAAAACTTTAAATGCGTTTTTCTTGAAAACTATAAGAGCTAGAGCCAAAATAAGCAAAATCTGTGATCACTTGTATTTTCATATAAAAATTTACTTTCTAAGGATTTTTATATGGAAAACTTTAAATGCGTTTTTCTTGAAAACTATAAGAGCTAGAGCCAAAATAAGCAAAATCTGTGATCACTTGTATTTTCATATAAAAATTTACTTTCTAAGGATTTTTATATGGAAAACTTTAAATGCGTTTTTCTTGAAAACTATAAGAGCTAGAGCCAAAATAAGCAAAATCTGTGATCACTTGTATTTTCATATAAAAATGTACTTCCTAAGGATTTTTATATGGAAAACTTTAAATGCGTTTTTCTTGAAAACTATAAGAGCTAGAGCCAAAATAAGCAAAATCTGTGATCACTTGTATTTTCATATAAAAATTGACTTTCTAAGGATTTTTATATGGAAAACTTTAAATGCGTTTTTCTTGAAAACTATAAGAGCTAGAGCCAAAATAAGCAAAATCTGTGATCACTTGTATTTTCATATAAAAATTGACTTTCTAAGGATTTTTATATGGAAAACTTTAAATGCGTTTTTCTTGAAAACTATAAGAGATAGAGCCAAAATAAGCAAAATCTGTGATCACTTGTATTTTCATATAAAAATTGATTTTCTAAGGATTTTTATATGGAAAACTTTAAATGCGTTTTTCTTGAAAACTATAAGAGCTAGAGCCAAAATAAGCAAAATCTGTGATCACTTGTATTTTCATATAAAAATTTACTTTCTAAGGATTTTTATATGGAAAACTTTAAATGCGTTTTTCTTGAAAACTATAAGAGATAGAGCCAAAATAAGCAAAATCTGTGATCACTTGTATTTTCATATAAAAATTGATTTTCTAAGGATTTTTATATGGAAAACTTTAAATGCGTTTTTCTTGAAAACTATAAGAGCTAGAGCCAAAATAAGCAAAATCTGTGATCACTTGTATTTTCATATAAAAATTTACTTTCTAAGGATTTTTATATGGAAAACTTTAAATGCGTTTTTCTTGAAAACTATAAGAGCTAGAGCCAAAATAAGCAAAATCTGTGATCACTTGTATTTTCATATAAAAATTGATTTTCTAAGGATTTTTATATGGAAAACTTTAAATGCGTTTTTCTTGAAAACTATAAGAGCTAGAGCCAAAATAAGCAAAATCTGTGATCACTTGTATTTTCATATAAAAATTGACTTTCTAAGGATTTTTATATGGAAAACTTTAAATGCGTTTTTCTTGAAAACTATAAGAGATAGAGCCAAAATAAGCAAAATCTGTGATCACTTGTATTTTCATATAAAAATTGATTTTCTAAGGATTTTTATATGGAAAACTTTAAATGCGTTTTTCTTGAAAACTATAAGAGCTAGAGCCAAAATAAGCAAAATCTGTGATCACTTGTATTTTCATATAAAAATTTACTTTCTAAGGATTTTTATATGGAAAACTTTAAATGCGTTTTTCTTGAAAACTATAAGAGATAGAGCCAAAATAAGCAAAATCTGTGATCACTTGTATTTTCATATAAAAATTGATTTTCTAAGGATTTTTATATGGAAAACTTTAAATGCGTTTTTCTTGAAAACTATAAGAGCTAGAGCCAAAATAAGCAAAATCTGTGATCACTTGTATTTTCATATAAAAATTGATTTTCTAAGGATTTTTATATGGAAAACTTTAAATGCGTTTTTCTTGAAAATTATAAGAGCTAGAGCCAAAATAAGCAAAATCTGTGATCACTTGTATTTTCATATAAAAATTTACTTTCTAAGGATTTTTATATGGAAAACTTTAAATGCGTTTTTCTTGAAAACTATAAGAGCTAGAGCCAAAATAAGCAAAATCTGTGATCACTTGTATTTTCATATAAAAATTGATTTTCTAAGGATTTTTATATGGAAAACTTTAAATGCGTTTTTCTTGAAAACTATAAGAGCTAGAGCCAAAATAAGCAAAATCTGTGATCACTTGTATTTTCATATAAAAATTTACTTTCTAAGGATTTTTATATGGAAAACTTTAAATGCGTTTTTCTTGAAAACTATAAGAGCTAGAGCCAAAATAAGCAAAATCTGTGATCACTTGTATTTTCATATAAAAATTGATTTCTAAGGATTTTTATATGGAAAACTTTAAATTCGTTTTTCTTGAAAACTATAAGAGCTAGAGCCAAAATAAGCAAAATCTGTGATCACTTGTATTTTCATATAAAAATTGATTTTCTAAGGATTTTTATATGGAAAACTTTAAATGCGTTTTTCTTGAAAACTAAAGGAGCTAGAGCCAAAATAAGCAAAATCTGTGATGACTTGCATTTTCATATAAAAATTGATTTTCTAAGGATTTTTATATGGAAAACTTTAAATGCGTTTTTCTTGAAAACTATAAGAGATAGAGCCAAAATAAGCAAAATCTGTGATCACTTGTATTTTCATATAAAAATTGATTTTCTAAGGATTTTTATATGGAAAACTTTAAATGCGTTTTTCTTGAAAACTATAAGAGCTAGAGCCAAAATAAGCAAAATCTGTGATCACTTGTATTTTCATATAAAAATTTACTTTCTAAGGATTTTTATATGGAAAACTTTAAATGCGTTTTTCTTGAAAACTATAAGAGCTAGAGCCAAAATAAGCAAAATCTGTGATCACTTGTATTTTCATATAAAAATTGATTTTCTAAGGATTTTTATATGGAAAACTTTAAATGCGTTTTTCTTGAAAACTATAAGAGCTAGAGCCAAAATAAGCAAAATCTGTGATCACTTGTATTTTCATATAAAAATTGACTTTCTAAGGATTTTTATATGGAAAACTTTAAATGCGTTTTTCTTGAAAACTATAAGAGATAGAGCCAAAATAAGCAAAATCTGTGATCACTTGTATTTTCATATAAAAATTGATTTTCTAAGGATTTTTATATGGAAAACTTTAAATGCGTTTTTCTTGAAAACTATAAGAGCTAGAGCCAAAATAAGCAAAATCTGTGATCACTTGTATTTTCATATAAAAATTTACTTTCTAAGGATTTTTATATGGAAAACTTTAAATGCGTTTTTCTTGAAAACTATAAGAGATAGAGCCAAAATAAGCAAAATCTGTGATCACTTGTATTTTCATATAAAAATTGATTTTCTAAGGATTTTTATATGGAAAACTTTAAATGCGTTTTTCTTGAAAACTATAAGAGCTAGAGCCAAAATAAGCAAAATCTGTGATCACTTGTATTTTCATATAAAAATTGATTTTCTAAGGATTTTTATATGGAAAACTTTAAATGCGTTTTTCTTGAAAATTATAAGAGCTAGAGCCAAAATAAGCAAAATCTGTGATCACTTGTATTTTCATATAAAAATTTACTTTCTAAGGATTTTTATATGGAAAACTTTAAATGCGTTTTTCTTGAAAACTATAAGAGCTAGAGCCAAAATAAGCAAAATCTGTGATCACTTGTATTTTCATATAAAAATTGATTTTCTAAGGATTTTTATATGGAAAACTTTAAATGCGTTTTTCTTGAAAACTATAAGAGCTAGAGCCAAAATAAGCAAAATCTGTGATCACTTGTATTTTCATATAAAAATTTACTTTCTAAGGATTTTTATATGGAAAACTTTAAATGCGTTTTTCTTGAAAACTATAAGAGCTAGAGCCAAAATAAGCAAAATCTGTGATCACTTGTATTTTCATATAGAAATTGATTTCTAAGGATTTTTATATGGAAAACTTTAAATTCGTTTTTCTTGAAAACTATAAGAGCTAGAGCCAAAATAAGCAAAATCTGTGATCACTTGTATTTTCATATAAAAATTGATTTTCTAAGGATTTTTATATGGAAAACTTTAAATGCGTTTTTCTTGAAAACTAAAGGAGCTAGAGCCAAAATAAGCAAAATCTGTGATGACTTGCATTTTCATATAAAAATTGATTTTCTAAGGATTTTTATATGGAAAACTTTAAATGCGTTTTTCTTGAAAACTATAAGAGCTAGAGCCAAAATAAGCAAAATCTGTGATCACTTGTATTTTCATATAAAAATTGATTTTCTTAGGATTTTTATATGGAAAACTTTAAATGCGTTTTTCTTGAAAACTATAAGGGCTAGAGCCAAAATAAGCAAAATCTGTGATCACTTATATTTTCATATAAAAATTGATTTTCTAAGGATTTTTATATGGAAAACTTTAAATGCGTTTTTCTTGAAAACTATAAGAGCTAGAGCCAAAATAAGCAAAATCTGTGATCACTTGTATTTTCATCCTTTCTAAGGATTTTTATATGGAAAACTTAAAATGCGTTTTTCTTGAAAACTATAAGAGATAGAGCCAAAATAAGCAAAATCTGTGATCACTTGTATTTTCATATAAAAATTGACTTTCTAAGGATATTTATATGGAAAACTTTAAATGCGTTTTTCTTGAAAACTATAAGAGCTAGAGCCAAAATAAGCAAAATCTGTGATCACTTGTATTTTCATATAAAAATTTACTTTCTAAGGATTTTTATATGGAAAACTTTAAATGCGTTTTTCTTGAAAACTATAAGAGCTAGAGCCAAAAAAAGCAAAATCTGTGATCACTTGTATTTTCATATAAAAAACTTTAAATGCGTTTTTCTTGAAAACTATAAGGGCTAGAGCCAAAATAAGCAAAATCTGTGATCACTTATATTTTCATATAAAAATTGATTTTCTAAGGATTTTTATATGGAAAACTTTAAATGCGTTTTTCTTGAAAACTATAAGAGCTAGAGCCAAAATAAGCAAAATCTGTGATCACTTGTATTTTCATATAAAAATTTACTTTCTAAGGATTTTTATATGGAAAACTTTAAATGCGTTTTTCTTGAAAACTATAAGAGCTAGAGCCAAAATAAGCAAAATCTGTGATCACTTGTATTTTCATATAAAAATTTACTTTCTAAGGATTTTTATATGGAAAACTTTAAATGCGTTTTTCTTGAAAACTATAAGAGCTAGAGCCAAAATAAGCAAAATCTGTGATCACTTGTATTTTCATAAAAAAATTGATTTTCTAAGGATTTTTATATGGAAAACTTTAAATGCGTTTTTCTTGAAAACTATAAGAGCTAGAGCCAAAATAAGCAAAATCTGTGATCACTTGTATTTTCATATAAAAATTGATTTTCTAAGGATTTTTATATGGAAAACTTTAAATGCGTTTTTCTTGAAAACTATAAGAGCTAGAGCCAAAATAAGCAAAATCTGTGATCACTTGTATTTTCATATAAAAATTTACTTTCTAAGGATTTTTATATGGAAAACTTTAAATGCGTTTTTCTTGAAAACTATAAGAGCTAGAGCCAAAATAAGCAAAATCTGTGATCACTTGTATTTTCATATAAAAATTGATTTTCTAAGGATTTTTATATGGAAAACTTTAAATGCGTTTTTCTTGAAAACTATAAGAGCTAGAGCCAAAATAAGCAAAATCTGTGATCACTTGTATTTTCATATAAAAATTTACTTTCTAAGGATTTTTATATGGAAAACTTTAAATGCGTTTTTCTTGAAAACTATAAGAGCTAGAGCCAAAATAAGCAAAATCTGTGATCACTTGTATTTTCATATAAAAATTGATTTTCTAAGGATTTTTATATGGAAAACTTTAAATGCGTTTTTCTTGAAAACTATAAGAGCTAGAGCCAAAATAAGCAAAATCTGTGATCACTTGTATTTTCATATAAAAATTTACTTTCTAAGGATTTTTATATGGAAAACTTTAAATGCGTTTTTCTTGAAAACTATAAGAGCTAGAGCCAAAATAAGCAAAATCTGTGATCACTTGTATTTTCATATAAAAATTGATTTTCTAAGGATTTTTATATGGAAAACTTTAAATGCGTTTTTCTTGAAAACTATAAGAGCTAGAGCCAAAATAAGCAAAATCTGTGATCACTTGTATTTTCATATAAAAATTTACTTTCTAAGGATTTTTATATGGAAAACTTTAAATGCGTTTTTCTTGAAAACTATAAGAGCTAGAGCCAAAATAAGCAAAATCTGTGATCACTTGTATTTTCATATAAAAATTGATTTTCTAAGGATTTTTATATGGAAAACTTTAAATGCGTTTTTCTTGAAAACTATAAGAGCTAGAGCCAAAATAAGCAAAATCTGTGATCACTTGTATTTTCATATAAAAATTTACTTTCTAAGGATTTTTATATGGAAAACTTTAAATGCGTTTTTCTTGAAAACTATAAGAGCTAGAGCCAAAATAAGCAAAATCTGTGATCACTTGTATTTTCATATAAAAATTGATTTTCTAAGGATTTTTATATGGAAAACTTTAAATGCGTTTTTCTTGAAAACTATAAGAGCTAGAGCCAAAATAAGCAAAATCTGTGATCACTTGTATTTTCATATAAAAATTGATTTTCTAAGGATTTTTATATGGAAAACTTTAAATGCGTTTTTCTTGAAAACTATAAGAGCTAGAGCCAAAATAAGCAAAATCTGTGATCACTTGTATTTTCATATAAAAATTTACTTTCTAAGGATTTTTATATGGAAAACTTTAAATGCGTTTTTCTTGAAAACTATAAGAGCTAGAGCCAAAATAAGCAAAATCTGTGATCACTTGTATTTTCATATAAAAATTGATTTTCTAAGGATTTTTATATGGAAAACTTTAAATGCGTTTTTCTTGAAAACTATAAGAGCTAGAGCCAAAATAAGCAAAATCTGTGATCACTTGTATTTTCATATAAAAATTTACTTTCTAAGGATTTTTATATGGAAAACTTTAAATGCGTTTTTCTTGAAAACTATAAGAGCTAGAGCCAAAATAAGCAAAATCTGTGATCACTTGTATTTTCATATAAAAATTGATTTTCTAAGGATTTTTATATGGAAAACTTTAAATGCGTTTTTCTTGAAAACTATAAGAGCTAGAGCCAAAATAAGCAAAATCTGTGATCACTTGTATTTTCATATAAAAATTGACTTTCTAAGGATATTTATATGGAAAACTTTAAATGCGTTTTTCTTGAAAACTATAAGAGCTAGAGCCAAAATAAGCAAAATCTGTGATCACTTGTATTTTCATATAAAAATTGATTTTCTAAGGATTTTTATATGGAAAACTTTAAATGCGTTTTTCTTGAAAACTATAAGAGCTAGAGCCAAAATAAGCAAAATCTGTGATCACTTGTATTTTCATATAAAAATTGATTTTCTAAGGATTTTTATATGGAAAACTTTAAATGCGTTTTTCTTGAAAACTATAAGAGCTAGAGCCAAAATAAGCAAAATCTGTGATCACTTGCATTTTCATATAAAAATTGATTTTCTAAGGATTTTTATATGGAAATCTTTAAATGCGTTTTTCTTGAAAACTATAAGAGCTAGAGCCAAAGTAAGCAAAATCTGTGATCACTTGTATTTTCATATAAAAATTGACTTTCTAAGGATTTTTATATGGAAAACTTTAAATGCGTTTTTCTTGAAAACTATAAGAGCTAGAGCCAAAATAAACCAATCTGTGATTTTCTAAGGATTTTTATATGGAAAACTTTAAATGCGTTTTTCTTGAAAACTATAAGAGCTAGAGCCAAAATAAGCAAAATCTGTGATCACTTGTATTTTCATATAAAAATTTACTTTCTAAGGATTTTTATATGGAAAACTTTAAATGCGTTTTTCTTGAAAACTATAAGAGCTAGAGCCAAAATAAGCAAAATCTGTGAAGACTTGTATTCTCATATAAAAATTGATTTTCTAAGGATTTTTATATGGAAAACTTTAAATGCGTTTTTCTTGAAAACTATAAGAGCGAGAGCCAAAATAAGCAAAATCTGTGAAGACTTGTATTCTCATATAAAAATTGATTTTCTAAGGATTTTTATATGGAAAACTTTAAATGCGTTTTTCTTGAAAACTATAAGAGCTAGAGCCAAAATAAGCAAAATCTGTGAAGACTTGTATTCTCATATAAAAATTGATTTTCTAAGGATTTTTATATGGAAAACTTTAAATGCGTTTTTCTTGAAAACTATAAGAGCTAGAGCCAAAATAAGCAAAATCTGTGAAGACTTGTATTCTCATATAAAAATTGATTTTCTAAGGATTTTTATATGGAAAACTTTAAATGCGTTTTTCTTGAAAACTATAAGAGCTAGAGCCAAAATAAGCAAAATCTGTGATCAGTTGTATTTTCATATAAAAATTGACTTTCTAAGGATTTTTATATGGAAAACTTTAAATGCGTTTTTCTTGAAAACTATAAGGGCTAGAGCCAAAATAAGCAAAATCTGTGATCACTTGTATTTTCATATAAAAATTGATTTTCTAAGGATTTTTATATGGAAAACTTTAAATGCGTTTTTCTTGAAAACTATAAGAGCTAGAGCCAAAATAAGCAATATCTGTGATCACTTGTATTTTCATATAAAAATTGACTTTCTAAGGATTTTTATATGGAAAGCTTTAAATGCGTTTTTCTTGAAAACTATAAGAGCTAGAGCCAAAATAAGCAAAATCTGTGATCACTTGTATTTTCATATAAAAATTGATTTTCTAAGGATTTTTATATGGAAAACTTTAAATGCGTTTTTTTTGAAAACTATAAGAGCTAGAGCCAAAATAAGCAAAATCTGTGAAGACTTGTATTCTCATATAAAAATTGATTTTCTAAGGATTTTTATATGGAAAACTTTAAATGCGTTTTTCTTGAAAACTATAAGAGCTAGAGCCAAAATAAGCAAAATCTGTGATCACTTGTACTTTCATATAAAAATTGATTTTCTAAGGATTTTTATATGGAAAACTTTAAATGCGTTTTTCTTGAAAACTATAAGAGCTAGAGCCAAAATAAGCAAAATCTGTGATCACTTGTATTTTCATATAAAAATTGATTTTCTAAGGATTTTTATATGGAAAACTTTAAATGCGTTTTTCTTGAAAACTATAAGAGCTAGAGCCAAAATAAGCAAAGTCTGTGATTACTTGTATTTTTATATAAAAATTGATTTTCTAAGGATTTTTATATGGAAAACTTTAAATGCGTTTTTCTTGAAAACTATAAGAGCTAGAGCCAAAATAAGCAATATCTGTGATCACTTGTATTTTCATATAAAAATTGACTTTCTAAGGATTTTTATATGGAAAGCTTTAAATGCGTTTTTCTTGAAAACTATAAGAGCTAGAGCCAAAATAAGCAAAATCTGTGATCACTTGTATTTTCATATAAAAATTGATTTTCTAAGGATTTTTATATGGAAAACTTTAAATGCGTTTTTCTTGAAAACTATAAGGGCTAGAGCCAAAATAAGCAAAATCTGTGATCACTTGTATTTTCATATAAAAATTGACTTTCTAAGGATTTTTATATGGAAAACTTTAAATGCGTTTTTCTTGAAAACTATAAGAGCTAGAGCCAAAATAAGCAAAATCTGTGATCACTTGTATTTTCATATAAAAATTGATTTTCTAAGGATTTTTATATGGAAAACTTTAAATGCGTTTTTCTTGAAAACTATAAGAGCTAGAGCCAAAATAAGCAAAATCTGTGATCACTTGTATTTTCATATAAAAATTGATTTTCTAATGATTTTTATATGGAAAATTTTAAATGCGTTTTTCTTGAAAACTATAAGAGCTAGAGCCAAAATAAGAAAATCTGTGATCACTTGTATTTTCATATAAAAATTGATTTTCTAAGGATTTTTATATGGAAAACTTTAAATGCGTTTTTCTTGAAAACTATAAGAGCTAGAGCCAAAATAAGCAAAATCTGTGATCACTTGTATTTTCATATAAAAATTGATTTTCTAAGGATTTTTATATGGAAAACTTTAAATGCGTTTTTCTTGAAAACTATAAGAGCTAGAGCCAAAATAAGCAAAATCTGTGATCACTTGTATTTTCATATAAAAATTGACTTTCTAAGGATTTTTATATGGAAAACTTTAAATGCGTTTTTCTTGAAAACTATAAGAGCTAGAGCCAAAATAAGCAAAATCTGTGATCACTTGTATTTTCATATAAAAATTGATTTTCTAAGGATTTTTATATGGAAAACTTTAAATGCGTTTTTCTTGAAAACTATAAGAGCTAGAGCCAAAATAAGCAAAATCTGTGATCACTTGTATTTTCATATAAAAATTGACTTTCTAAGGATTTTTATATGGAAAACTTTAAATGCGTTTTTCTTGAAAACTATAAGAGCTAGAGCCAAAATAAGCAAAATCTGTGATCACTTGTATTTTCATATAAAAATTGATTTTCTAAGGATTTTTATATGGAAAACTTTAAATGCGTTTTTCTTGAAAACTATAAGAGCTAGAGCCAAAATAAGCAAAATCTGTGATCACTTGTATTTTCATATAAAAATTGATTTTCTAAGGATTTTTATATGGAAAACTTTAAATGCGTTTTTCTTGAAAACTATAAGGGCTAGAGCCAAAATAAGCAAAATCTGTGATCACTTGTATTTTCATATAAAAATTGATTTTCTAAGGATTTTTATATGGAAAATTTTAAATGCGTTTTTCTTGAAAACTATAAGAGCTAGAGCCAAAATAAGCAAAATCTGTGATCACTTGTATTTTCATATAAAAATTGACTTTCTAAGGATTTTTATATGGAAAACTTTAAATGCGTTTTTCTTGAAAACTATAAGAGCTAGAGCCAAAATAAGCAAAATCTGTGATCACTTGTATTTTCATATAAAAATTGATTTTCTAAGGATTTTTATATGGAAAACTTTAAATGCGTTTTTCTTGAAAACTATAAGAGCTAGAGCCAAAATAAGCAAAATCTGTGATCACTTGTATTTTCATATAAAAATTGATTTTCTAAGGATTTTTATATGGAAAACTTTAAATGCGTTTTTCTTGAAAACTATAAGGGCTAGAGCCAAAATAAGCAAAATCTGTGATCACTTGTATTTTCATATAAAAATTGACTTTCTAAGGATTTTTTATATGGAAAACTTTAAATGCGTTTTTCTTGAAAACTATAAGAGCTAGAGTCAAAATATGCAAAATCTGTGATCACTTGTATTTTCATATAAAAATTGATTTTCTAAGGATTTTTATATGGAAAACTTTAAATGCGTTTTTCTTGAAAACTATAAGAGCTAGAGCCAAAATAAGAAAATCTGTGATCACTTGTATTTTCATATAAAAATTGATTTTCTAAGGATTTTTATATGGAAAACTTTAAATGCGTTTTTCTTGAAAACTATAAGAGCTAGAGCCAAAATAAGCAAAATCTGTGATCACTTGTATTTTCATATAAAAATTGATTTTCTAAGGATTTTTATATGGAAAACTTTAAATGCGTTTTTCTTGAAAACTATAAGAGCTAGAGCCAAAATAAGCAAAATCTGTGATCACTTGTATTTTCATATAAAATTTGATTTTCTAAGGATTTTTATATGGAAAACTTTAAATGCGTTTTTCTTGAAAACTATAAGAGCTAGAGCCAAAATAAGCAAAATCTGTGATCACTTGTATTTTCATATAAAAATTGATTTTCTAAGGATTTTTATATGGAAAACTTTAAATGCGTTTTTCTTGAAAACTATAAGAGCTAGAGCCAAAATAAGAAAATCTGTGATCACTTGTATTTTCATATAAAAATTGATTTTCTAAGGATTTTTATATGGAAAACTTTAAATGCGTTTTTCTTGAAAACTATAAGAGCTAGAGCCAAAATAAGCAAAATCTGTGATCACTTGTATTTTCATATAAAAATTGATTTTCTAAGGATTTTTATATGGAAAACTTTAAATGCGTTTTTCTTGAAAACTATAAGAGCTAGAGCCAAAATAAGAAAATCTGTGATCACTTGTATTTTCATATAAAAATTGATTTTCTAAGGATTTTTATATGGAAAACTTTAAATGCGTTTTTCTTGAAAACTATAAGAGCTAGAGCCAAAATAAGCAAAATCTGTGATCACTTGTATTTTCATATAAAAATTTACTTTCTAAGGATTTTTATATGGAAAACTTTAAATGCGTTTTTCTTGAAAACTATAAGAGCTAGAGCCAAAATAAGAAAATCTGTGATCACTTGTATTTTCATATAAAAATTGATTTTCTAAGGATTTTTATATGGAAAACTTTAAATGCGTTTTTCTTGAAAACTATAAGAGCTAGAGCCAAAATAAGCAAAATCTGTGATCACTTGTATTTTCATATAAAAATTGATTTTCTAAGGATTTTTATATGGAAAACTTTAAATGCGTTTTTCTTGAAAACTATAAGAGCTAGAGCCAAAATAAGAAAATCTGTGATCACTTGTATTTTCATATAAAAATTGATTTTCTAAGGATTTTTATATGGAAAACTTTAAATGCGTTTTTCTTGAAAACTATAAGAGCTAGAGCCAAAATAAGCAAAATCTGTGATCACTTGTATTTTCATATAAAAATTGATTTTCTAAGGATTTTTATATGGAAAACTTTAAATGGGTTTTTCTTGAAAACTATAAGAGCTAGAGCCAAAATAAGCAAAATCTGTGATCACTTGTATTTTCATATAAAAATTGATTTTCTAAGGATTTTTATATGGAAAACTTTAAATGCGTTTTTCTTGAAAACTATAAGAGCTAGAGCCAAAATAAGAAAATCTGTGATCACTTGTATTTTCATATAAAAATTGATTTTCTAAGGATTTTTATATGGAAAACTTTAAATGCGTTTTTCTTGAAAACTATAAGAGCTAGAGCCAAAATAAGCAAAATCTGTGATCACTTGTATTTTCATATAAAAATTGATTTTCTAAGGATTTTTATATGGAAAACTTTAAATGCGTTTTTCTTGAAAACTATAAGAGCTAGAGCCAAAATAAGCAAAATCTGTGATCACTTGTATTTTCATATAAAAATTGATTTTCTAAGGATTTTTATATGGAAAACTTTAAATGCGTTTTTCTTGAAAACTATAAGAGCTAGAGCCAAAATAAGCAAAATCTGTGATCACTTGTATTTTCATATAAAAATTGATTTTCTAAGGATTTTTATATGGAAAACTTTAAATGCGTTTTTCTTGAAAACTATAAGAGCTAGAGCCAAAATAAGAAAATCTGTGATCACTTGTATTTTCATATAAAAATTGATTTTCTAAGGATTTTTATATGGAAAACTTTAAATGCGTTTTTCTTGAAAACTATAAGAGCTAGAGCCAAAATAAGCAAAATCTGTGATCACTTGTATTTTCATATAAAAATTGATTTTCTAAGGATTTTTATATGGAAAACTTTAAATGCGTTTTTCTTGAAAACTATAAGAGCTAGAGCCAAAATAAGCAAAATCTGTGATCACTTGTATTTTCATATAAAAATTGATTTTCTAAGGATTTTTATATGGAAAACTTTAAATGCGTTTTTCTTGAAAACTATAAGAGCTAGAGCCAAAATAAGCAAAATCTGTGATCACTTGTATTTTCATATAAAAATTGATTTTCTAAGGATTTTTATATGGAAAACTTTAAATGCGTTTTTTTTGAAAACTATAAGAGCTAGAGCCAAAATAAGCAAAATCTGTGAAGACTTGTATTCTCATATAAAAATTGATTTTCTAAGGATTTTTATATGGAAAACTTTAAATGCGTTTTTCTTGAAAACTATAAGAGCTAGAGCCAAAATAAGCAATACCTGTGATCACTTGTATTTTCATATAAAAATTGACTTTCTAAGGATTTTTATATGGAAAACTTTAAATGCGTTTTTCTTGAAAACTATAAGAGCTAGAGTCAAAATATGCAAAATCTGTGATCACTTGTATTTTCATATTAAAATTGACTTTCTAAGGATTTTTTATATGGAAAACTTTAAATGCGTTTTTCTTGAAAACTATAAGAGCTAGAGTCAAAATATGCAAAATCTGTGATCACTTGTATTTTCATATTAAAATTGACTTTCTAAGGATTTTTATATGGAAAACTTTAAATGCGTTTTTCTTGAAAACTATAAGAGCTAGAGTCAAAATATCCAAAATCTGTGATCACTTGTATTTTCATATAAAAATTGACTTTCTAAGGATTTTTATATGGAAAACTTTAAATGCGTTTTTCTTGAAAACTATAAGAGCTAGAGTCAAAATATGCAAAATCTGTGATCACTTGTATTTTCATATAAAAATTGATTTTCTAAGGATTTTTATATGGAAAGCTTTAAATGCGTTTTTCTTGAAAACTATAAGAGCTAGAGCCAAAATAAGCAAAATCTGTGATCACTTGTATTTTCATATAAAAATTGACTTTCTAAGGATTTTTATATGGAAAGCTTTAAATGCGTTTTTCTTGAAAACTATAAGAGCTAGAGCCAAAATAAGCAATACCTGTGATCACTTGTATTTTCATATAAAAATTGACTTTCTAAGGATTTTTATATGGAAAGCTTTAAATGCGTTTTTCTTGAAAACTATAAGAGCTAGAGCCAAAATAAGCAAAATCTGTGATCACTTGTATTTTCATATAAAAATTGATTTTCTAAGGATTTTTATATGGAAAACTTTAAATGCGTTTTTCTTGAAAACTATAAGAGCTAGAGCCAAAATAAGCAAAATCTGTGATCACTTGTATTTTCATATAAAAATTGATTTTCTAAGGATTTTTATATGGAAAACTTTAAATGCATTTTTCTTGAAAACTATAAGAGCTAGAGCCAAAATAAGCAATACCTGTGATCACTTGTATTTTCATATAAAAATTGACTTTCTAAGGATTTTTATATGGAAAGCTTTAAATGCGTTTTTCTTGAAAACTATAAGAGCTAGAGCCAAAATAAGCAAAATCTGTGATCACTTGTATTTTCATATAAAAATTGACTTTCTAAGGATTTTTATATGGAAAACTTTAAATGCGTTTTTCTTGAAAACTATAAGAGCTAGAGTCAAAATATGCAAAATCTGTGATCACTTGTATTTTCATATAAAAATTGATTTTCTAAGGATTTTTATATGGAAAGCTTTAAATGCGTTTTTCTTGAAAACTATAAGAGCTAGAGCCAAAATAAGCAAAATCTGTGATCACTTGTATTTTCATATAAAAATTGACTTTCTAAGGATTTTTATATGGAAAGCTTTAAATGCGTTTTTCTTGAAAACTATAAGAGCTAGAGCCAAAATAAGCAATACCTGTGATCACTTGTATTTTCATATAAAAATTGACTTTCTAAGGATTTTTATATGGAAAGCTTTAAATGCGTTTTTCTTGAAAACTATAAGAGCTAGAGCCAAAATAAGCAAAATCTGTGATCACTTGTATTTTCATATAAAAATTGACTTTCTAAGGATTTTTATATGGAAAGCTTTAAATGCGTTTTTCTTGAAAACTATAAGAGCTAGAGCCAAAATAAGCAAAATCTGTGATCACTTGTATTTTCATATAAAAATTGACTTTCTAAGGATTTTTATATGGAAAGCTTTAAATGCGTTTTTCTTGAAAACTATAAGAGCTAGAGCCAAAATAAGCAAAATCTGTGATCACTTGTATTTTCATATAAAAATTGATTTTCTAAGGATTTTTATATGGAAAGCTTTAAATGCGTTTTTCTTGAAAACTATAAGAGCTAGAGCCAAAATAAGCAAAATCTGTGATCACTTGTATTTTCATATAAAAATTGACTTTCTAAGGATTTTTATATGGAAAGCTTTAAATGCGTTTTTCTTGAAAACTATAAGAGCTAGAGCCAAAATAAGCAAAATCTGTGATCACTTGTATTTTCATATAAAAATTGACTTTCTAAGGATTTTTATATGGAAAGCTTTAAATGCGTTTTTCTTGAAAACTATAAGAGCTAGAGCCAAAATAAGCAATACCTGTGATCACTTGTATTTTCATATAAAAATTGACTTTCTAAGGATTTTTATATGGAAAGCTTTAAATGCGTTTTTCTTGAAAACTATAAGAGCTAGAGCCAAAATAAGCAAAATCTGTGATCACTTGTATTTTCATATAAAAATTGATTTTCTAAGGATTTTTATATGGAAAACTTTAAATGCGTTTTTCTTGAAAACTATAAGAGCTAGAGCCAAAATAAGCAATACCTGTGATCACTTGTATTTTCATATAAAAATTGACTTTCTAAGGATTTTTATATGGAAAGCTTTAAATGCGTTTTTCTTGAAAACTATAAGAGCTAGAGCCAAAATAAGCAAAATCTGTGATCACTTGTATTTTCATATAAAAATTGACTTTCTAAGGATTTTTATATGGAAAACTTTAAATGCGTTTTTCTTGAAAACTATAAGAGCTAGAGTCAAAATATGCAAAATCTGTGATCACTTGTATTTTCATATTAAAATTGATTTTCTAAGGATTTTTATATGGAAAACTTTAAATGCGTTTTTCTTGAAAACTATAAGAGCTAGAGCCAAAATAAGCAAAATCTGTGATCACTTGTACTTTCATATAAAAATTGATTTTCTAAGGATTTTTATATGGAAAGCTTTAAATGCGTTTTTCTTGAAAACTATAAGAGCTAAAGCCAAAATAAGCAATACCTGTGATCACTTGTATTTTCATATAAAAATTGACTTTCTAAGGATTTTTATATGGAAAACTTTAAATGCGTTTTTCTTGAAAACTATAAGAGCTAGAGTCAAAATATGCAAAATCTGTGATCACTTGTATTTTCATATAAAAATTGACTTTCTAAGGATTTTTATATGGAAAACTTTAAATGCGTTTTTCTTGAAAACTATAAGAGCTAGAGTCAAAATATGCAAAATCTGTGATCACTTGTATTTTCATATAAAAATTGATTTTCTAAGGATTTTTATATGGAAAGCTTTAAATGCGTTTTTCTTGAAAACTATAAGAGCTAGAGCCAAAATAAGCAATACCTGTGATCACTTGTATTTTCATATAAAATTGACTTTCTAAGGATTTTTATATGGAAAGCTTTAAATGCGTTTTTCTTGAAAACTATAAGAGCTAGAGCCAAAATAAGCAAAATCTGTGATCACTTGTATTTTCATATAAAAATTGATTTTCTAAGGATTTTTATATGGAAAACTTTAAATGCGTTTTTCTTGAAAACTATAAGAGCTAGAGCCAAAATAAGCAAAATCTGTGATCACTTGTATTTTCATATAAAAATTGATTTTCTAAGGATTTTTATATGGAAAACTTTAAATGCGTTTTTCTTGAAAACTATAAGAGCTAGAGCCAAAATAAGCAATACCTGTGATCACTTGTATTTTCATATAAAAATTGACTTTCTAAGGATTTTTATATGGAAAGCTTTAAATGCGTTTTTCTTGAAAACTATAAGAGCTAGAGCCAAAATAAGCAAAATCTGTGATCACTTGTATTTTCATATAAAAATTGACTTTCTAAGGATTTTTATATGGAAAACTTTAAATGCGTTTTTCTTGAAAACTATAAGAGCTAGAGTCAAAATATGCAAAATCTGTGATCACTTGTATTTTCATATTAAAATTGATTTTCTAAGGATTTTTATATGGAAAACTTTAAATGCGTTTTTCTTGAAAACTATAAGAGCTAGAGCCAAAATAAGCAAAATCTGTGATCACTTGTATTTTCATATTAAAATTGATTTTCTAAGGATTTTTATATGGAAAACTTTAAATGCGTTTTTCTTGAAAACTATAAGAGCTAGAGCCAAAATAATCAAAGTCTGTGATCACTTGTATTTTCATATAAAAATTGACTTTCTAAGGATTTTTATATGGAAAACTTTAAATGCGTTTTTCTTGAAAACTATAAGAGCTAGAGTCAAAATATGCAAAATCTGTGATCACTTGTATTTTCATATTAAAATTGATTTTCTAAGGATTTTTATATGGAAAACTTTAAATGCGTTTTTCTTGAAAACTATAAGAGCTAGAGCCAAAATAATCAAAGTCTGTGATCACTTGTATTTTCATATAAAAATTGACTTTCTAAGGATTTTTATATGGAAAACTTTAAATGCGTTTTTCTTGAAAACTATAAGGGCTAGAGCCAAAATAAGCAAAATCTGTGATCACTTGTATTTTCATATAAAAATGGACTTTCTAAGGATTTTTATATGGAAAACTTTAAATGCGTTTTTCTTCAAAACTATAAGAGCTAGAGTCAAAATATGCAAAATCTGTGATCACTTGTATTTTCATATTAAAATTGATTTTCTAAGGATTTTTATATGGAAAACTTTAAATGCCTTTTTTTTAAAACTATAAGAGCTAGAGCCAAAATAAGCAAAATCTGTGATCACTTGTATTTTCATATAAAAATTGACTTTCTAAGGATTTTTATATGGAAAACTTTAAATGCGTTTTTCTTGAAAACTATAAGAGCTAGAGCCAAAATAAGCAAAATCTGTGATCACTTGTATTTTCATATAAAAATTGACTTTCTAAGGATTTTTATATGGAAAACTTTAAATGCGTTTTTCTTGAAAACTATAAGACCTAGAGTCAAAATATGCAAAATCTGTGATCACTTGTATTTTCATATTAAAATTGATTTTCTAAGGATTTTTATATGGAAAACTTTAAATGCGTTTTTCTTGAAAACTATAAGAGCTAGAGCCAAAATAAGCAAAATCTGTGATCACTTGTATTTTCATATAAAAATTGACTTTCTAAGGATTTTTATATGGAAAACTTTAAATGCGTTTTTCTTGAAAACTATAAGAGCTAGAGTCAAAATATGCAAAATCTGTGATCACTTGTATTTTCATATTAAAATTGATTTTCTAAGGATTTTTATATGGAAAACTTTAAATGCGTTTTTCTTGAAAACTATAAGAGCTAGAGCCAAAATAAGCAAAATCTGTGATCACTTGTATTTTCATATAAAAATTTACTTTCTAAGGATTTTTATATGGAAAACTTTAAATGCGTTTTTCTTGAAAACTATAAGAGCTAGAGCCAAAATAAGCAAAATCTGTGATCACTTGTATTTTCATATAAAAATTGACTTTCTAAGGATTTTTATATGGAAAACTTTAAATGCGTTTTTCTTGAAAACTATAAGAGCTAGAGCCAAAATAAGCAAAATCTGTGATCACTTGTATTTTCATATAAAAATTGACTTTCTAAGGATTTTTATATGGAAAACTTTAAATGCGTTTTTCTTGAAAACTATAAGAGCTAGAGCCAAAATAAGCAAAATCTGTGATCACTTGTATTTTCATATAAAAATTGATTTTCTAAGGATTTTTATATGGAAAACTTTAAATGCCTTTTTTTTGAAAACTATAAGAGCTAGAGCCAAAATAAGCAAAATCTGTGACCACTTGTATTTTCATATAAAAATTGACTTTCTAAGGATTTTTATATGGAAAACTTTAAATGCGTTTTTCTTGAAAACTATAAGAGCTAGAGCCAAAATAAGCAAAATCTGTGATCACTTGTATTTTCATATAAAAATTGATTTTCTAAGGATTTTTATATGGAAAACTTTAAATGCGTTTTTCTTCAAAACTATAAGAGCTAGAGCCAAAATAAGCAAAATCTGTGATCACTTGTATTTTCATATAAAAATTGATTTTCTAAGGATTTTTATATGGAAAACTTTAAATGCCTTTTTTTTGAAAACTATAAGAGCTAGAGCCAAAATAAGCAAAATCTGTGATCACTTGTATTTTCATATAAAAATTGACTTTCTAAGGATTTTTATATGGAAAACTTTAAATGCGTTTTTCTTGAAAACTATAAGAGCTAGAGCCAAAATAAGCAAAATCTGTGATCACTTGTATTTTCATATAAAAATTGACTTTCTAAGGATTTTTATATGGAAAACTTTAAATGCGTTTTTCTTCAAAACTATAAGAGCTAGAGCCAAAATAAGCAAAATCTGTGATCACTTGTATTTTCATATAAAAATTGATTTTCTAAGGATTTTTATATGGAAAACTTTAAATGCCTTTTTTTTGAAAACTATAAGAGCTAGAGCCAAAATAAGCAAAATCTGTGATCACTTGTATTTTCATATAAAAATTGACTTTCTAAGGATTTTTATATGGAAAACTTTAAATGCGTTTTTCTTGAAAACTATAAGAGCTAGAGCCAAAATAAGCAAAATCTGTGATCACTTGTATTTTCATATAAAAATTGACTTTCTAAGGATTTTTATATGGAAAACTTTAAATGCGTTTTTCTTGAAAACTATAAGAGCTAGAGCCAAAATAAGCAAAATCTGTGACCACTTGTATTTTCATATAAAAATTGACTTTCTAAGGATTTTTATATGGAAAACTTTAAATGCGTTTTTCTTGAAAACTATAAGAGCTAGAGCCAAAATAAGCAAAATCTGTGATCACTTGTATTTTCATATAAAAATTGACTTTCTAAGGATTTTTATATGGAAAACTTTAAATGCGTTTTTCTTGAAAACTATAAGAGCTAGAGCCAAAATAAGCAAAATCTGTGATCACTTGTATTTTCATATAAAAATTGACTTTCTAACGATTTTTATATGGAAAACTTTAAATGCGTTTTTCTTGAAAACTATAAGAGCTAGAGTCAAAATATGCAAAATCTGTGATCACTTGTATTTTCATATTAAAATTGATTTTCTAAGGATTTTTATATGGAAAACTTTAAATGCGTTTTTCTTGAAAACTATAAGGGCTAGAGCCAAAATAAGCAAAATCTGTGATCACTTGTATTTTCATATAAAAATGGACTTTCTAAGGATTTTTATATGGAAAACTTTAAATGCGTTTTTCTTCAAAACTATAAGAGCTAGAGCCAAAATAAGCAAAATCTGTGATCACTTGTATTTTCATATAAAAATTGATTTTCTAAGGATTTTTATATGGAAAACTTTAAATGCGTTTTTCTTGAAAACTATAAGAACTGGCGCAAAAATAATAAAAATCTGTGATCACTTCTGTTTTCATATAAAAATTGATTTTGTTCGGATTTTTGTATAAAAAACTTTAAATGCAATTTTCTTGAAAGCTATCAGAGCTAGAGCCAAAATAAGCACAATCATGCGTTTTTCTTGACAACTTTAAAAGCTAGAGCAAATATAGTAAAAATGTGTGTCACTTCTATCCCAATAAAAAATGGAGCTTCCAACGAAGCAGGTTTGTAAGGGAGAAACATCAACGTTTCGCTTACCATTGCGCTTACGGAAGACATGAATTTTATATGGCGAGTTCCCACTTTAAAGCAATACATTTTTGACACATAAAGCGCATTAATCAGCGCATATAAAAATTGTTGAATGTAACGATCAGCCTTACACACTGAATGTTTTGATACAGTTATTTTTTAGTATTCTCCCTTACAAACCTGCTTCGTAGTAAGGGAATGCCGTAGCCCTTGAAATGTTATTTTTTTTTTATAAAAGTTGTTGAGAGTTCTTTCACTTACTTTACTGCATTTCTGTATGTCTTATGGCGTAGCGCATAATTGTGCGCTTATTTTTTTAAATGTACCTTTAGTGCTTCGCAAAATGATAAAATTTTTTATTGGGTACTAACTTACGCGTCAATTAGTGGCGGACTGATTTAATCTGGTAAAAAATGCCTGAGTAGTTGTGGACCAAATCTTAGATATTTTTAAAATTTAGACGGTTTTCACCATTTATTGCCCTTTCGAAAGATGTTTTGTACCTCAATTAATAACAAAATTCACAGTTTTATAAATTTATTGTTTAGTATATTTCATCATAAAAGTTTTAAGACACAATGCACCAAAATCGGGTAAAAACATTAAATCCCATATCGAGAAACGGAAGTCACGCTAGTAAATTTAAATGCTAGTGTTTTCTTTTTTATTATGGTATTTTAAGGTTTTATTTATACACTTTTGCCTCTAGTTACCATATTTTTTTTATCCAATTTTGGTAAGTAATACATTTCTGAAGAGCTTGTTAAATTATCTTATTAATTGCTTTAGCAGTTTTTTTAAAACGTAAGATGGCGCTTATCAAGTATTTCAATAACTTACAAAAAAGGTAAATTTGCGGATAAGCCAAATATATATTAAAAAAAGTCGTAAAACAACTATTGTTTAAGAGGCCCCAAGCAACCATTGTTAACAATGGGCAAATCCCAGAAACAGTCCACCAACCAAAAATTTTTCAAATGAATTTTTTTTTTAACGGAATATAAGACTAGATGTTTTATTTCATTTTTATATTAGTAAATATGTATTTCAATGATCATCAATGCAATATTTTTTACCAAATCCTACCCCACTGCTGATTTTTTAATAAAATACGTGAATTTAGCATTATTTTAGGTGATTTTTGTGCTTAAAATAGCACTTAGAGCAAACTTATCAAAATATAAATTTCGTTAAGAAAAAGTTGATATTCATTAGTAAACAAATTAGTTTAAGAAATGCAATTCATAAAAATATAATTTGCTTTGTTAAAATAAATAAAATATAATAATAAAATACTACTGGAAAAACTGTAGCGTGCGTTACGTAGCGTGCGTCAAAAAGGGTTAACGGCTTTTGTAAAAAAATCACAAAATTTTTTGGCTGCAAATAAGTGCGTTTAGAATTCTCTTATACTCATCTTTCATTTAGGAATCAGATTTTGTATACCTTATGATTATGGTTTTTTCCCGGGATTTCCCGTCCCGGGAATTCCCGGGAATTTCAATAATTATATTTCCCGCTTTCCCGGGATTTTTCATGCGGGATCCCGGGAAATAAAAAATTCCTCATAGTTTAAGAAAACAGCTATTTATACTTTGAAATTTAGTTTTCTATTTTCTTAAAATAAGCATCTGTGGATGGGTTGTCGATTAGATCAATTACAAGAAGTGAGTACATACGTAAATCAATGTCTCCTGATGCAATAAATCTACTTAAAACAGAATAGGCAGTGCAACAGTTGATAATAAATAAATTTAGTGAAGTGAAAAGTTAATAAAGAACATTAATTCAAAATAAGATGCAGGTCGTAAAGTTTAGTTGTCCATGGACAAGTCTTTAAAATAGCATATACCTAAACATATAGCTCCTTTATTGTAACATAGTCATATCTACAAAAACAAATGAACTTGGCAAAATGCGATTAAAGTTTTCAAAATGTACCGATTTAAAGATATATTTTGCTATAATTTCGGTTCAGTTTGAGATAAAATACGAGAAGGCATGAAGGAACAATTTGCTTAAATAACTTACAATTTTTGATTTTTTGAGATATGACTATGTTGCAATGAAGGAGCGATATGTTTATTAGGTGATAAACAAAAATTTTTTTTCAATTTGTGTTGGTGCGGGGAAACCGAAATAAAAAAAATTTGGAAACTCGTGTAAGATACTACAACATACAATTTGAAAAACACATTGTCCTAAAGATTACAGATAGACCTAATGAAATGAAAAGGTTTGTAAGAGGTTGATGCTATTTTTTGCATGAACCTTGACATACATTTGACTGATATAGACGTTGTTTATATCTGCTTCAATGCTTCTTATTGTGAATCAAAAGCCTTCTACAACGGTGCACTTTTAACTATTTATCCAACCTCGGTAAAAAAATGAACGAAATTTTTCGGAAACATGGTAATTAGTAAATAAAATAATCAATATACTTTTTGACGACTTACTAAGTGCTTTGAATGTGTCAGAAAGTTATTTCCTAAGCCGTTAAAAAATGTTAATATATTTATTTAAAATATTTTATCTATTTTATGAATTAACTTTTTGATCTCATATCTTGAGTACCTCAATTTGTGTTTGTTTTTATTATTGTTTTATGAATTAAATTGTTATGTTTATCTTAATTTTTTATCTTGTATCTAGAGCATAATAATAATACGGAATTTACATATAAAACCGTAAGGTAATAATAATTCAAGTTCCTCTTTTAATCTTCATTTAATTTTGTAGTATTTAAGGATTTCTTTTATTTAATTTACTGTGTATTATTTATATGGAGCGGGATCCCGGGATCCCGGGAAATTCAAAAAAATTTCCCGCTTTCCCGGGAATCGAAAAACTCCGGGAAAAAAAAAACTCTACTTATGATGCAAAATTCGCTAAAAATTAGGAAAACGCACTTCAACCTTTGAAGTTACTTCCACTTTTTGTAGCGTGCGTCACGAAACTTTGGGTTCAATTATTTCGCAACAAATACTTTTAAGAAATTATGATATATGCCATTCGTAAGTACATATTAATGTCACTAAATACTATATATAAGTTGAAGCTATCTTTTTTGAAAGACCAAAAAATGTGTATATTTCAATCAGAAAACGCGTGCGAATGTAGCGTTCGTCACGCAGGATTTGCCCATATGTATTGCTACATACCAATAGTAACTTACCTTTTAAACTTAAATTTCATAATTGTGTCCCACACAATTTCCCTATAACTATTTCTTTGAAGCCTTTCACATTTTAACAATTAAATTTTATTTCTTTTGCACATTTTTATTTGAATGCTGGCCATATTTTGTGACTATTTGCCATTTTTACAAATTGACTTTTATTTTTACTGTAAACTATAAACACATCTTCTTATTTACTCTTCTTTCTTTAAATCCGCTCTTTATCACCCTAATAAAAACAAAAAGAATCTTAACTTTATTTTGATCTGAATTACTTTGATTTTCACTAAACCAAGGCGAATTAACTACAGGTGGTATCGAATTTGTATTTGATTTTGACAGTTTGATCCTATTTGTTTTGATTTGTCAGTGTTTTGCTAAGAATGGTTAGCATTTCGAAAATTTCTATGTTGTTTCTGTTGTTCTTGGATTCTTGTAGTTCCGGCACCACCTGTAGTTGAATTCGCCTTGCACTAAACCAAAAAAAAATTTTATTTTATTTGCTCACACACCCTGTTTACCACAAACAGCTCTTTTAACACTCTGCTTCTGACCACGACACACTACTTTAACGAAGCGACTCTCTTAATAAATGAAGTAAACGTTCACGCACTACAAAATTCTCTAAAAACTAAAGAGAAGAGGAAAAGGAAACCGAATAAAAACCGTGTGAAAAAAATCTGATAATGACAATTTAATAAAGGGGGAGTGTGGAGAGAAACGAATATTCCATTTAAACAACAACTTTAGTTTTTTAGGTGTATGTTTGTATTGTATGTAACAATAATAAGTGGGCAGCGCATCAGGAGTATTTTACGAAGCATAAAAGAAGATAAAATTTAAATAATGCAAGAAGTGCTGGGAAGGGAAAATTAAACATTTTGCAATAACAACGACAACAACGACCTCAGTAAGTGAATGATAGGAATATGTTGTGTTTTGTAGTTGTAAGTCAAGTGTTGTTATTTTGTTGTAAAAGTGAAGATATGTATATGAAATTGCCTTTATTTTGAACAGGGATGGGTAATACTAATCGATATGCATTAAGGGTAGAATTATTTAAATAATAGAAATTGTTTAAGGAGTTTAATTCAAAAGGATTTAATATTGAATTAAATTGTGTTTGTGTTGCCAGACAGAAGAAAGAGAATTTTTAACAATAATTATCATAAATTCATATTTTCAATAATAAAATTAAATTTACTTTAATGACAAATTTTATTTATGTCATCAATATTTAGTTTTTTATGAATATATGTATAAAATCGGTTCTAGTTTCTTATAGCAGCGTCTTATCGTGAAAACTATTTAATATTTAATTTTAATAATTACTAATAACAATCGGCTTTGCTATGAAAAAATTTAAGTGACCTTTAGTTCTGTAAATAAGCATACAATCGTTTAAATACCGACAAACTATGATCACTCATACTTTCCAGAAAAAATCGACTTTTATATGAAAAAACCTCAATCAGCTCTGGTTTCTTAAATAAGCGGCAACTTATTAAAACAACGAAAATCAGCCCTTCTTCCGATCGTCAAAAAGGCGAAAATCTATGACCACTCTTTCATTTTTTAAGATCTCTATTTTTATAAAAATCCTTTGTCTTTAAATATTTATACGACCGTTTTTCATTTTAAAATTATGTGTTTAACAAAATAAATATTAAACTGTTTGATTACAACAAAAACCAATAATTTCTGAATAAAGTAAATGTAACATAATTTAAATCTACTTCACTACCAACAACAATCCAAATTCCTTCCCAATTCCTCGTGAAAATAAAGTTCAATAAACTAATTTTTTTTTTTTTACTTTAGTAGTGTTTGTCAAGTCTTGTCTAGTTTTCAAAAAATCTATCAATTTTCATCATTTTAATTCAATTTAAAGAATTGAAAATAATGAAATAATAATAGGCTAAAAGTTTTATTTATATCATCACGTTCAGCAACACATTTTGATATTTGCTGCACATTTTTTTTGACGTACATATAACAACAAAAAAAATATTTGCTTTGAAGTAGTATATTCAAAAATCGTGTATGATAAAATCTGAAACATGAGTAGTAATACATGTTTCAACTAATGTTGCCAAGTCTGTGGGCGGTTTAATCGAAAGCGTTGGCAATTTTTAGATTTCAAAACGCAATAAAGTCGAGAAACTCTAAATATAATTTTTTTAATTTAATTAAAAATTTATAGGAAAATGGTTTTATAGTTTTCTTTTAATTTATTTATATCATTTATAAAAATTACTGAATTTTCAAAAGTGAATGGCGTTATTTGAACGTCGCGACGCGTCGTTTGTATTTTGTTGTTTCGATATTACGTATTAGAGTCCAGAACAGTCTTCCAGCATAAATTCGTCTCAAAATCCTTTCAATTTTTATTAAATCTTGGTGAGCGCGCTTTTCTTGTTCGTCGCTCACTGCACCTAGTTTTATTTTGGAAAAAAATCTAAAATCGAATGAGGAATATGCAATACATTGCCGGTGTCCACGGTTTGTCCAAGTTTCTGACTTCAAAATCCAAAATAATGTAAATATCCATATTTTAATGATTCACACAAAGTTAAAACAACTTAAATCAGTAGCAAACGATTTCCCTGACATTCTTAAACCCTACTTTTATGCAGATTTAGAATGAGCGCGGGCTTCTGTCAAATACACAATTGAGAAATTGTAGTTTTTTTTCGAATTCAGCGCACCCATTTTAGATAAAAAACATGTTTCGTTTCTGCATTAAATCTTTTTTCCAAATTTGGAGACCAGTGTTATTTACTTTTTTAAGTGTATAGAAAAAAAGTATATATTAACATTTAAAACAACAATAGTATTAAAACAAAATTACAGTTTTTAAGGCAAATAAATATCAACAAAAGTTAAAAGGAAAAATTAATAATAAAATATTTACACTAGCAGTTAATTGGAATTTACTCGTTTTTAAATACTTTTGCTTTTAAATATGGAAATGGCGAAAATTTAAGGAAGTATTTACTTATGCACCTATATAACATTAAACTTCAGCTCAAAGATCTAATGTAGAATCAACATTATTGCCACGCATTCAATACTAGATAACATTTTGACATTGGACTCAAATTCTGTATATAAAGGCATCATGTCATTTTTAAGTAGGATAAATCCTTTATTTTGCGTCAAATTTCAAAGGCAATCTGGTCCGTATCAATTCTTGCAAATGGGTAGAAGTTTTTTTTTTTTTGTTGCACTGACAACTTAAAACACAAGTAACAAACTGTTAAAAAATCGAACTCACAAGCAGCTTTAGCCATTTTGACATTAAAATTTCTTAAAGGTTTTGCAAATCATCAAATAATTATGTTTGGCTGCCACTGGATTAGATTCAATTGCCAGATTAGCACCGTGCATATCTTAAATACATTCCGTACCATATATGGTACATTACTTATTTCGTTTATTATTCAACTAAATGAAATGTAAACATAAAATAATGCTTCAAGATAAGCCAATCAGTGTAACTGTACTTTAATTTACAGTTTCAGCTTTCTAACATTTTTTTTATGTATCCGCAAGATGTTAAAGTATACCCTGATTATAATGCATGCTGCATATAAGGGTTAAGAATATCAGATAAATTTTTTTTAAGTTGGTTTGATTATTGTTTTTAATCCATTAAGTAACGTCTTTGTTTTAACTCAAGCCTCATTTTTAACATTGCCTTAATGAAGCTTTCTATTGGACACAAGCGAATTTCTGCATGCTTATTTTATTATTGTGTACTTAAACATTTTTGTTACAATTTAAGAAATTTTTTTAGATATAAACCCACCAAAAAAAAAAAAAAAACATTACCTGCCTATTTCACTAAATGCAAAAGAACTATTTCTTTCGCACAGCTGGATTTAAAACATTCACAATTTTAACAACTTTGTTTTTGTTTCAAATGTGTTTGTGCGGCATCGTTAAATTAGCAGTCAAAAAAAAAAAAATACATCCAGCACTGACTAAAGAATTTTTCGCGGCGAAAAAATTAAAAAAGCACTAAAAACTCTCACTCTCGTTCTCTTTTTATGATTTTTTAAGAAATAAAAAGTTTTTTTTCGGCCTTTTTGTCTGATTTTTCTTTCCACTTCCTTTTAGTTTCTAGAAATTTTAATAGTGCGTGAACGTTTAAGTGCAAACTCTCTGATAAATTAATTAAATTAATAGGAAAAAAGTGTTAAAAATTTAGAATTTTTATAAATAAATTCAATTTAATTGTTATTTAATTATTACATAAAAAAATAAGCAAAAAAAGTTGTATGTAACGTGGTAAAATATGTGTTGAAATTTTTTTCATATATAGCAGCGCAGTCTCTGTTGCAATGCTGTTTGTGTTATTTAAGAGAGTCGCGTCGTTATGAAGATGGGCAGAAAGCTTATGCAAAAAGTGCTGCGAGTTTTTTGTTTAATAAAGAGTGTATGAGTGCCAGTTTTTGGTTACAAAAAGGGAAATGAAAATATTTGCGCAAAAGCAAAGTGCAAAATCAATGTTAATTGTTCAAATAAAAGATTAATGTTAATTTTTTTAGTTTAATAAATATCAGTTACAGTAGTTTTACGGTTTAACGAACCAGTACTTTGTCAGGCCTGGGGGGTTACCGCGTATTTCGAACAATTTGTACTGTGTATTACGATTTTCGTACTATTTGTTTCGAATGAACGGAAGTTATAGATACCTTTTAGAAAACAAAAAGTCCCTTTCGTAACGGCAACTCTATATTACGAATAATAAAAATCCGTTTCGAAACTCCAACTCAGTATTACAAAAACGAGCGTCAGTTATGTAAAAAGCGTTAGGAAATTGTTCGAAAGCTATTTTGTAAGTCTGAGTTCATACGGCTCATGTCTTATTGACAAGATTCTTCCTTTTTCTTCTTTGAACATGAATTGGCGTTCAAATGATTCATGTCATGTTGACGACATGTGCTTTTTTGATATTGAAAACAATAACAAAATTAAACAACGAATGAAAAACCAAAACGTAAAGACAGTACATGCATCTGTGTACTCGTTTCTTTTCCCCTCGTCCCTCACGCCTATAAAGTAACAATCATGTCAATAAGACAAGAGCCGTATGAACACAGACTAAGTGACAAAGTGCAAATGACAAAGTTTAAGATAAATAATAGTGTAAAACAAACAAATAAAACCTAATAATATTATAATTGATATAAAATAAATGTTTACTAACGTTATTATTGAAAATGTTTTAATATTTCGTCACCTAAAAGACGAAATAACCTATCTGCAGTTTTCAAAAGTTTACAGGAGAGGGAAAAAACGTTATAAAATTGGAACTATTAACGATATTGAAACGAAAACTACACATTTTGATTAAAATGAAACCAGTAATATATATCGGTTGAGAAAATTTTGTTTTTCTAATCACAGCTTATGTTATGACACTTAGGTTTTTTGGAATTGTAAAAATCTGAAACCAAATAACCTATCTGCAGTACTAATTAGTATGATTAAATAAAAAATTTTTTACGCATGAATATTATATACCTTAAACAATTACAGTAGTAGATTCTTTTACTGGTTTAAGCAAAAACAAGTACTTAATGATTGTTTAAATTACACTATACAACAACATTAACTTTTATCGTGATTTTTGATGATTTATTTTTCTCTTTTTATGTGCGTTACGGTCCTCTAGGTACAAAAACTTTGTGATTTGTAATAAAAATGTTACATGTTCAAAATTTTGCACACATATGCGTTATGATATAGGGAATAAAAATCCATAAAAAACTCAATTTTGAAATTTTTGCAGATAGGTTATTTGGTCTTTATGATGACGATTTGTTGTCTTGAAATTTTAAAAAAAGAAAATACATTTACAAACAAAAAGCAGTATTAAGTAAGGTTGGCTTTTTCTTATTTTTCTTAACCCACAGGGGAAAACAATACATTTTTATTAGAAAATCCAACTATAATATTTTTCACACATTGAATAGTATTTATTATTTGTTTTGTTGTAGGATTTTTTCGTCCATTTTGGTATTTTTATAGCAGTGCTACCAACTTTTAATCAAATTTCCCATTTGTTTATAAATTCTACTCTGTCATCGTTTCGAACGGGCTACGCAGTACAGTTTAACTTTCGAATCGGAAATTGCTTTCGAAAAATTTTGCTTTTCGAATCGAAATACGCGGAAACCCGCCTGTTCGGTTAACTGAAAAGTTCGTTATATGACATACTAATGTCTAGTACCCATGTTATGAATACATAAATAACTAGACTTGTTTTATTTGTGGTTTATTTTGAGATCTGTATAATATATTAAAAAAAAATTAAAAAAGGTACAATTGATTACTCTAGTACCGTAAAACCTAAAATAATTTTAATGAAAAATAAGTTCTAACTCATTTTCAATTTCCTTGAAAATTTTACATAAAAAATTTGTCGAGCCGCTGTCGTAAAAACCAAGAAAAAAGTTGTTTCTTTATTCTTGGAAATTCACCTTGTTTCATGGCTTTCCTATTTTTAAATCCAAAGTTTGTACTTCTTGTTACTTTTTGCACAAATCCACAACTCGCAATCCATTTTGGTAATCATCCACAATTTTTAGTTTTTCTTTTACAAAAAAGTCTCTTTCTTGTACTCATTTTACTGATCATTGAAACCTAATCAAACAAAAATGCTACATAAACAAAACCTAAAATAGCGGTACTTTTTGCTACTCACTTTGTTTTTAGTTAGAAATTACTTCACATTATGCTTTTTTAAACTAAAATTATGAATCCTATTTGTTCGCTAAATTGAGTACAAACAAATATTTTTTGTTCGCTATATAAGGTACTCAATGGAGCACTTCTGTGTTCGTTAAGTGCGATGTTCGCATAATCGAAGGTTCGTTAAACAGGAATACTACTGTATTAAATGAGGAAATAAAAAAAAACTGAGTTTATTTTGTATATATGAAATAAAAGTCAGTTATTAAAGAGGTTAATTTAGATCAAAATATAGCCGATTTTTGTAGAAATGAGTAAAAAGAAAAATTTAATTATAAAATGGTGTAAAATTATAAGAAAAACTAAATAAATAAATAAAGACAATTAAATTAAATTAAAATAATAATAAATCAACAAAGGGGGATTAAAGATATAAAAATTCCAATACTTAAATATGTTAATGACTTTTTAAGGGTGAGTACATTTGAATATTTGTATTAAAAAAGCTTTACCGATTATTGATAAGAGATTCTTTTTATCTATTTTTTTTTTTTTTTTTGTCAATTTAAAGGCTTGTTTTAGGTTCTCTAGCCCATTCCATGTGGCAGATTAAAGTAGGGGGCTTTTAGCAGTACGGAATCCGTACTATGGATACTGATTTTTTCTATTGTACTGTTTTATGCACGACACCTAAAGAAGTTTATTTTCTAAAGTAATCAGTTTCGTTTCTTAAAACAAGAAATTTAACTTATTTTGGTCGTACCTATTAAGTAAAATTTTCTTAAATAAAGAAACATTTTTCAATGATCTAAAAATTAAGGTGATCAAAAATTTCTTAAAACAAGAAATACAAAAGTAGCTTGATTTTATTAGAAATAAGAAAGATATTTCTGAAATCAAGCTGCATTTTTTGATTTTAAAATAGAATCGAATTTCTCGCATTTATAAACAAATTCAAGGGATTTCTTTAATTTTTCCAGAAAATCCTCAATATAACTTGGTTTAATTCAATCAATTTTATTTGAATCGACATGTTTAACAAATCAAATAAAGGTTCTTATTTTATATCATTTTTCTGTAACTAAATAGTGCTACACGTTTTTATGTAAAATATTAAGGCTTTTCTTCGTATTTTGCAAAATATTAATGGCCGATTTCACCAATTTATTAAAATATCAAATTACGTTTAAAATACGTTTTCATGTCAAACAAAAATAAAATTATATGAAAAACTATATTTAAATATGAATTGATATTTAAATAGTATTGGCAAAATTGGCTATAAGCAAAGCAACGAAAACTTGATTTAAGTACTATAGAATTAAAATAATTCATTTTTAGATTTATTTAAGAAAATTTAAGTTAAGCTTTGAGTCATAACTTTTTGTGTACCATAAGAAATTTTAAGCCTGGACGAAAATGGTGCAAGATTTTCTTGTTCAAGCGATATTTTCAGGTGATTTAGTAAATAAATCTTTCAGTGTGCTGTTTTCCCCTTTGTACTGTTTGGTTTGGTTTAGTCTACTAAAAAAAACATAGATTTATAGAAAAACTCAGTGAAGGTATTACATATTTGGTGATTTATAAGCGGTATGCCATCAAGTCATTTTGGCTCAATATACACTAATATTTTGCAATATTATTGTTGTGTTCCAAACAAGAACGTTCTAAAATAATAAAATTTTTTATTCTGTGTTTATTGTTTTGTTATAAATCTTACAATCTTTATTATGAGCCGTTGCTCACAGCAGCCATATTTTTTCCAATAGTATTTCCCTAAATCTATTAGATTATTAATACTGTGTGCATTAAACACGCCTTATACAAAGACAACATCAAAAATGTTTTTTAAATTGTATTTGTTTTGAAATAAAAACTTTTTCCAACTCATTTAACTTTTATTCGTTAATTTTGTATTAAAGAAAGAGATTTTTTAATACATTTTATTGCAATTTGTTTTTTTATTAATTTAGTATTTTCAGGTTTTGAGAATTTAAAATTAACCGAACTATGTCTTGAAATTTTATAAATTAATGGCCAACTTCACCAAATTCAGTTATAACACTGTGCAACAAGAAAAATTAAAGGGTTAAAACTCGATTTTTTGGTGCTTTACAATCGCCTAGCTACAAAAACAGTTAAAATTTTTATTTTTAAAAACTTATAAATATTTAAAATGAAAAAACCTTTCAATTTTATAAAATCGTCTCAAATCTACATATATTTCAAAGAAAACAAGCTTTATTTCATGAAAAAGGATGGATAAATGTTGATTTTATTCCCAATATATCCTAATTTAAGCAAAAAATAAGTTTTTATAGCTTGAGACAGATTCGTCCAATTTGGTTCAAAATTAATTTTATTGATGAGAATTTAAGTCGAGTTGTTACCATAAAATAAAAATTTAAAATTCGTTTTTCATGAAAACTATAAGAACTGGAGCAAAAATAATAAAAATCAGTGATCACTTCTGTTTTCATATAAAAATTGATTTTGTTCGAATTTTTGTATGAAAAACTTTAAATGCAATTTTCTTGAAAGCTATCAGAGCTAGAGCCAAAATAAGCACAATCATGCGTTTTTCTTGACAACTATAAAAGCTAGAGCAAATATAGTAAAAATGTGTGTCACTTCTATTTTTCAATAAAAATTTATATCCTTATGATTTCTGTACGAAATACTCTCAAGTCATATTGACATAATATCTATCCTGGTATTTTACAATAGTTGAAAAAATTGTTGTGCTCCAAATAAAAAAGTACTACAAGAATAAGATTTTTAATGCTAGGTTTATTGTTTTGGTAAATAAAATGAGTTATACATACGTATGTTTGAAAGGCTACCCAATAAAAAATGGAGCTTCCAACGAAGCAGGTTTGTAAGGGAGAAACATAAGGGTTTCGCTTACCATTGCGCTTACGGAAGACATGAATTTTATATGGCGAGTTCCCACTTTCAAGCAATACATTTTTGACACATAAAGCGCATTATTCAGCGCACATAAAAATTGTTCCGTGTAACGATCATCTTTACACACTGAATGTTTTGATACAGTTATTTTTTAGTATTCTCCCTTACAAACCTGCTTCGTAGTAAGGGAATGCCGTAGCCCTTGAAATGTTATTATTTTTTTTTTATAAAAGTTGTTGAGAGTTCTTTCACTTAGTGCCGGTTCACACACGTCAAGTTTAACTCGTCAAGTCTTGAGCTTTTAGGAGAGAAGGGAAAAGAGGATGCCATATCTTTTCCTCTCTCTCCTAAAAACTCAAGACTTGACGAGTTAAACTTGACGTGTGTGAACCGGCACTTACTTTACTGCATTTCTGTATGTCTTATGGCGTAGCGCATACTTGTGCGCTTATTTTTTTAAATGTACCTTTAGTGCTTCGCAAAATGATAAAATTTTTTATTGGGTACTAATTTACGCGTCAATTAGTGGCGGACTGATTTAATCTGGTAAAAAATGCCTGAGTAGTTGTAGACCAAATCTTAGATATTTTTAAAATTTAGACGGTTTTCACCAATTATTGCCCTTTCGAAAGATGTTTTGTACCTCAATTAATAACAAAATTCACAGTTTTATAAATTTATTGTTTAGTATATTTCATCATAAAAGTTTTAAGACACAATGCTCCAAAATCGGGTAAAAACATAAAATCCCATAACGAGAAACGGAAGTCACGCTAGTCAATTTAAATGCTAGTGTTTTCTTTTTTATTATGGTATTTTAAGGTTTTATTTATACACTTTTGCCTCTAGTTACCATATTTTTTTATCCAATTTTGGTAAGTAATACATTTCTGAAGAGCTTGTTAAATTATCTTATTAATTGCTTTAGCAGTTTTTTTAAAACGTAAGATGGCGCTTATCAAGTATTTGCGAAAAAACGATACCAATTTTCCATCGAAATTTTTTGAGTTGTGCATGTTTACAAAAACTTTCTTGAGTTCTAAAAATTTCTTTAAACGTTGTTAAGTCCTCTTTCGGGGTTTAAAGGGTCTCATTAGCGATTTTTTTCAATAACTTACAAAAAAGGTAAATTTGTGGATAAGCCAAATATATATGAAAAAAGTCGTAAAACAACTATTGTTTAAGAGGCCCCAAGCAACCATTGTCAACAGTAAACATTTTTTCTTTCGCTAAAAGTCGATTTTGATATATGTATTGCTACATACCAATAGTAACTTACCTTTTAAACTTCAATTTCATAATTGTGTCCCACACAATTTCCCTATAACTATTTCTTTGAAGCCTTTCACATTTTAACAATTAAATTTTCTTTCTTTTGCACATTTTGATTTGAATGATGGCAATATTTTGTGACTATTTGCCATTTTTACAAATTGACTTTTATTTTTACTGTAAACTAAAAACACATGTTCTTATTTACTCTTCTTTTTATAAATCCGCTCTTTATCACCCTAATACAAACAAAAAGAATCTTAACTTTATTTTGATCTGAATTACTTTGATTTTCACTAAACCAAGGCGAATTAACTACAGGTGGTATCGAAACGGTATTTGATTTTGACAGTTTGATCCTATTTGTTTTGATTTGTTAGTGTTTTGCTAAGAATGGTTAGCATTTCGAAAATTTCTATGTTGTTTCTGTTGTTCTTGGATTCTTGTAGTTCCGGCACCACCTGTAGTTGAATTCGCCTTGCACTAAACCAAAAAAAATTTTTTATTTTATTTGCACACACACCCTGTTTACCACAAACAGCTTTTTTAACACTCTGCTTCTGACCACGACACGCTACTTTAACGAAGCGACTCTCTTAATAAATGAAGCAAACTTCACGCACTACAAAATTCTCTAAAAACTAAAGAGAAGAGGAAAAGGAAACCGAATAAAAACCGTGTGAAAAAATCTGATAATGACAATTTAATAAAGGGGTAGTGTGGAGAGAAAAGAATATTCCATTTAAACAGCAACTTTAGTTTTTTAGGTGTATGTTTGTATTGTATGTAACAATAATAAGTGGGCAGCGCATCAGGAGTATTTTACGAAGCATAAAAGAAGATAAAATTTAAATAATGCAAGAAGTGCTGGGAAGGGAAAATTAAACAGTTTGCAATAACAACGACAACAACGACCTCAGTAAGTGAATGATAGGAATATGTTGTGTTTTGTAATTGTAAGTCAAGTGTTGTTATTTTGTTGTAAAAGTGAAGATATATGAAATTGCCTTTATTTTGAACAGGGATGGGTAATACTAATCGATATGCATTAAAGGTAGAATTATTTAAATAATTGAAATTGTTTAAGGAGTTAAATTTAAAAGGATTTAATATTGAATTAAATTGTGTTTGTGTTGCCAGACTGAAGAAAGAGAATTTTTAACAATAATTATCATAAATTCAAATTTTCAATAATAAAATTAAATTTACTTTAATGACAAATTTTATTTATGTCATCAATATTTAGTTTTTTATGAATATATGTATAAAATCGGTTCTAGTTTCTTATAGCAGCGTCTAGTCGTGAAAACTATTTAATATTTAATTTTAATAATTACTAATAACAATCGGCTTTGCTATGAAAAAATTTAAGTGACCTTTAGTTCTGTAAATAAGCACACAATCGTTTAAATACCGACAAACTATGATCACTCATACTTTCCATAAAAAATCGACTTTTATATGAAAAAACCTCAATCAGCTCTGGTTTCTTAAATAAGCGGCAAATTATTAAAAAAACGAAAATCAGCCCTTCTTCCGATCGTCAAAAAAGCGAAAATCTATGACCACTCTTTCATTTTTTAAGATCTCTATTTTTATAAAAATCCTTTGTCTTTAAATATTTATACGACCCTTTTTCATTTTAAAATTATGTGTTTAACAAAATAAATATTAAACTGTTTGATTACAACAAAAACCAATAATTTCTGAATAAAGTAAATGTAACATAATTTAAATCTACTTCACTACCAAAAACAATCCAAATTCCTTCCCAATTCCTCGTGAAAATAAAGTTCAATAAACTAATTTTTTTTTTTTTTACTTTAGTAGTGTTTGTCAAGTCTTGTCTAGTTTTCAAAAAATCTATCAATTTTCATCATTTTAATTCAATTTAAAGAATTGAAAATAATGAAATAATAATAGGCTAAAAGTTTTATTTATATCATCACGTTCAGCAACACATTTTGATATTTGCTGCACATTTTTTTTGACGTACATATAACAACAAAAAAAATGTTTGCTTTGAAGTAGTATATTCAAAAATCGTGTATGATAAAATCTGAAACATGAGTAGTAATACATGTTTCAACTAATGTTGCCAAGTCTGTGGGCAGTTTAATCGAAAGCGTTGGCAATTTTTAGATTTCAAAACGCAATAAAGTCGAGAAACTCTAAATATAATTTTTTTAATTTAATTAAAAATTTATAGGAAAATGGTTTTATAATTTTCTTTTAATTTATTTATATCATATATAAAAATTACTGAATTTTCAAAAGTGAATGGCGTTATTTGAACGTCGCGACGCGTCGTTTGTATTTTGTTGTTTCGATATTACGTATTAGAGTCCAGAACAGTCTTCCAGCATAAATTCGTCTCAAAATCCTTTCAATTTTTATTAAATCTTGGTATGCGCGCTTTTCTTGTTCGTCGCTCACTGCACCTAGTTTTATTTTGGAAAAAAAATCTAAAATCAAATGAGGAATATGCAATACATTGCCGGTGTCCACGGTTTGTCCAAGTTTCTGACTTCAAAATCCAAAATAATGTAAATATCCATATTTTAATGATTCACACAAAGTTAAAACAACTTAAATCAGTAGCAAACGATTTCCCTGACATTCTTAAACCCTACTTTTATGCAGATTTAGAATGAGCGCGGGCTTCTGTCAAATACACAATTGAGAAATTGTAGTTTTTTTTCGAATTCAGCGCACCCATTTTAGATAAAAAACATGTTTCGTTTCTGCATTAAATCTTTTTTCCAAATTTGGAGACCAGTGTTATTTATTTTTTTAAGTGTATAGAAAAACAAATACAAAAGTATATATTAACATTTAAAACAACAATAGTATTAAAACAAAATTAAAGTTTTTAAGGCAAATAAATATCAACAAAAGTTAAAAGGAAAAATTATTAATAAAATATTTACACTAGCAGTTAATTGGAATTTACTCGTTTTTAAATACTTATGCTTTTAAATATGGAAATGGCGAAAATTTAAGGAAGTATATACTTATGCACCTATATAACATTAAACTTCAGCTCAAAGCTCTAATGTAGAATCAACATTATTGCCACGCATTCAATACTAGATAACATTTTGAAATTCTGTATATAAAGGCATCATGTCATTTTTAAGTAGGATAAATCCGTATCAATTCTCGTAAATGGGTAGAAGTTTTTTTTGTTGCACTGACAACCTAACACACAAGTAACAAACTCTTAAAAAATCGAACTCACAAGCAGCTTTAGCCATTTTTACATTAAAATTTCTTAAAGGTTTTGCAAATCATCAAATAATTATGTTTGGCTGCCACTGGATTAGATTCAATTGCCAGATTAGCACCGTGCATATCTTAAATACATTCCGTACCATATATGGTACATTACTTATTTCGTTTATTATTCAACTAAATGAAATGTAAACATAAAATAATGCTTCAAGATAAGCCAATCAGTGTAACTGTACTTTAATATACAGTTTCAGCTTTCTAACATTTTTTTTATGTATCCGCAAGATGTTAAAGTATACCCTGATTATAATGCATGCTGCATATAAGGGTTAAGAATATCAGATACATTTTTTTTAAGTTGGTTTGATTATTGTTTTTAATCCATTAAGTAACGTCTTTGTTTTAACTCAAGCTTTCTATTGGACACAAGCGAATTTCTGCATGCTTATTTTATTATTGTGTACTTAAACATTTTTGTTACAATTTAAGAAATTTTTTAATACAATTAGATATAAACCCACCAAAAAAAAAAAAAACATTACCTGCCTATTTCACTAAATGCAAAAGAACTATTTCTTTCGCACAGCTGGATTTAAAACATTCACAATTTTAACAACTTTGTTTTTGTTTCAAATGTGTTTGTGCGGCATCGTTAAATTAGCAGTCAAAAAAAAAAATACATCCAGCACTGACTAAAGAATTTTTCGCGGCGAAAAAATTAAAAAAGCACTAAAAACTCTCACTCTCGTTCTCTTTTTATGGTTTTTTAAGAAATAAAAAGTTTTTTTTCGGCCTTTTTGTCTGATTTTTCTTTCCACTTCCTTTTAGTTTCTAGAAATTTTAATAGTGCGTGAACGTTTAAGTGCAAACTCTCTGATAAATTAATTAAATTAATAGGAAAAAAGTGTTAAAAATTTAGAATTTTTATAAATAAATTCAATTTAATTGTTATTTAATTATTACATAAAAAAATAAGCAAAAAAAGTTGTATGTAACGTGGTAAAATATGTGTTGAAATTTTTTTCATATATAGCAGCGCAGTCTCTGTTGCAATGCTGTTTGTGTTATTTAAGAGAGTCGCGTCGTTATGAAGATGGGCAGAAAGCTTATGCAAAAAGTGCTGCGAGTTTTTTGTTTAATAAAGAGTGTATGAGTGCCAGTTTTTGGTTACAAAAAGGGAAATGAAAATATTTGCGCAAAAGCAAAGTGCAAAATCAATGTTAATTGTTCAAATAAAAGATTAATGTTAATTTTTTTAGTTTAATAAATATCAGTTACAGTAGTTTTACGGTTTAACGAACCAGTACTTTGTCAGGCCTGGGGGGTTACCGCGTATTTCGAACAATTTGTACTGTGTATTACGATTTTCGTACTATTTGTTTCGAATGAACGGAAGTTATAGATACCTTTTAGAAAACAAAAAGTCCCTTTCGTAACGGCAACTCTATATTACGAATAATAAAAATCCGTTTCGAAACTCCAAGTCAGTATTACAAAAACGAGCGTCAGTTATGTAAAAAGCGTTAGGAAATTGTTCGAAAGCTATTTTGTAAGTCTGAGTTCATACGGCTCATGTCTTATTGACAAGATTCTTCCTTTTTCTTCTTTGAACATGAATTGGCGTTCAAATGATTCATGTCATGTTGACGACATGTGCTTTTTTGATATTGAAAACAATAACAAAATTAAACAACGAATGAAAAACCAAAACGTAAAGACAGTACATGCATCTGTGTACTCGTTTCTTTTCCCCTCGTCCCTCACGCCTATAAAGTAACAATCATGTCAATAAGACAAGAGCCGTATGAACACAGACTAAGTGACAAAGTGCAAATGACAAAGTTTAAGATAAATAATAGTGTAAAACAAACAAATAAAACCTAATAATATTATAATTGATATAAAATAAATGTTTACTAACGTTATTATTGAAAATGTTTTAATATTTCGTCACCTAAAAGACGAAATAACCTATCTGCAGTTTTCAAAAGTTTACAGGAGAGGGAAAAAACGTTATAAAATTGGAACTATTAACGATATTTAAACGAAAATTACACATTTTGATTAAAATGAAACCAGTAATATATATCGGTTGAGAAAATTTTGTTTTTCTAATCACAGCTTATGTTATGACACTTAGGTTTTTGGGAATTGTAAAAATCTGAAACCAAATAACCTATCTGCAGTACTAATTAGTATGATTAAATAAAAATTTTTTTGCGCATGAATATTATATACATTAAACAATTACAGTAGTAGATTCTTTTACTGGTTTGAGCAAAAACAAGTACTTAATGATTGTTTAAATTACACTATACAACAACATTAACTTTTATCGTGATTTTTGATGATTTATTTTTCTCTTTTTATGTGCGTTACGGTCCTCTAGGTACAAAAACTTTGTGATTTGTAATAAAAATGTTACATGTTCAAAATTTTGCACACATATGCGTTATGATACAGGGAATAAAAATCCATAAAAAACTCAATTTTGAAATTTTTGCAGATAGGTTATTTGGTCTTTATGATGACGATTTGTTGTCTTGAAATTTTAAAAAAAGAAAATACATTTACAAACAAAAAGCAGTATTAAGTAAGGTTGGCTTTTTCTTATTTTTCTTAACCCACAGGGGAAAACAATAAATTTTTATTAGAAAATCCAACTATAATTGTTGTAGGATGTTTTCGTCCATTTTGGTATTTTTATAGCAGTGCTACCAACTTTTAATCAAATTTCCCATTTGTTTATAAATTCTACTCTGTCATCGTTTCGAACGGGCTACGCAGTACAGTTTAACTTTCGAATCGGAAATTGCTTTCGAAAAATTTTGCTTTTCGAATCGAAATACGCGGAAACCCGCCTGTTCGGTTAACTGAAAAGTTCGTTATATGACATACTAATGTCTAGTACCCATGTTATGAATACATAAATAACTAGACTTGTTTTATTTGTGGTTTATTTTGAGATCTGTATAATATATTAAAAAAAAATTAAAAAAGGTACAATTGATTACTCTAGTACCGTAAAACCTAAAATAATTTTAATGAAAAATAAGTTCTAACTCATTTTCAATTTCCTTGAAAATTTTACATAAAAAATTTGTCGAGCCGCTGTCGTAAAAACCAAGAAAAATGTTGTTTCTTTATTCTTGGAAATTCACCTTGTTTCATGGCTTTCCTATTTTTAAATCCAAAGTTTGTACTTCTTGTTACTTTTTGCACAAATCCACAACTCGCAATCCATTTTGGTAATCATCCACAATTTTTAGTTTTTCTTTTACAAAAAAGTCTCTTTCTTGTACTCATTTTACTGATCATTGAAACCTAATCAAACAAAAATGCTACATAAACAAAACCTAAAATAGCGGTACTTTTTGCTACTCACTTTGTTTTTAGTTAGAATTTACTTCACATTATGCTTTTTTAAACTAAAATTATGAATCCTATTTGTTCGCTAAATTGAGTACAAACAAATATTTTTTGTTCGCTATATAAGGTACTCAATGGAGCACTTCTGTGTTCGTTAAGTGCGATGTTCGCATAATCGAAGGTTCGTTAAACAGGAATACTACTGTATTAAATTAGGAAATAAAAAAACTGAGTTTATTTTGTGTACATGAAATAAAAGTCATTTATTAAAGAGGTTAATTTAGATCAAAATATAGCCGATTTTTGTAGAAATGAGTAAAAAGAAAAATTTAATTATAAAAAGGTGTAAAGTTATAAGAAAAACTAAATAAATAAATAAAGACAATTAAATTAAATTAAAATAATAATAAATCAACAAAGGGGGATTAAAGATATAAAAATTCCAATACTTAAATATGTTAATGACTTTTTAAGGGTGAGTACATTTGAATATTTGTATTAACCTAATACGTTATTTTATGTCCTGCCAGTGCCAGACAAAATTTTCATCATCACGGGTTCTGTTCACCTATATAGGTGTTTATCGCTCATCTAATTGGGTAAGTGCTGCAGTGTCTCTTCTTTTAAGCGAGTGTGGCCGCCATGATTTGAAATATTTCGAGCTAGTGGATTTGGGTGTTGTTCAAGCCTTTTTAAATATTTTATTGCATATTTTGTAATCATAGTTTTAACTAATGGCACGTTGAGATCCTTATGAATGTTTGAGTTTTTAACATACCAGGGAGCTGCTGTGATTATTCGAAGAAGTTTATTTTGGCGCCTTTGAATTTTGTCGATATTAGAGTCCGAGGCAGTGCCCCATAGTTGAATACCGTAGCACCAGATAGGCTTTAAGATAGAGTTGTAAAGTAGAAGCTTGCAATCGAGACTAAGGACAGAATTTCTTCCAATAAGCCAATGAATTTGAATGGCTTTTAGTTTCATTTGAGTTAATTTTGCCTCTATATGGCATTTCCACGTTAATCGCCGATCCAGATGTATACCGAGATATTTTACATGCGAATGTTGAGGAATTATTTGATTATTGATTGTAATAGGGGGGCAAGATTCCCGGCGCAAAGTGAATGTTATATGTACGCATTTTTGCTCATTGACCATTATCCTCCATTGTCGTAGTTGAAATATATGATGCTGTAAGTAACGCGATGCTTCATAACGATTTTCGTGGACGCTTAGAAAAGCTGTATCGTCTGCAAATGTTGAAGTTTGTGTATAGTTGCTTGTTGGCATGTCCGAAGTATAAATTAAGTATAACAGGGGGCCCAGGATGCTGCCTTGTGGGACTCCAGCGGCAATGGGCTGAGGTGAACTTAAGAAATTTCCTTCTTTAATAATAAATTGACGACCGACTAAGTAGCTTTCTAGCAGCTTGTGTGTGTTTGCTGGTAAATTTTGCTTCAATTTATGTAATAAGCCTTCATGCCAGACTTTATCAAAAGCTTGCGAAACATCGATGAAGAGTGCTGAGCAATATTTCTTTTCTTCAAATGCTTTTCTTATGACATTTACTATTCGATGAGTCTGTTCGATTGTGCTGTGTTTTCTTCTAAATCCGAACATCAGTTTATTATGTATTCCAAACCATCAGGTTTGGAATACATCTATTTATACTTAAAATCGGTGTTAATTTTGAAACTAATAATTTCTCAAACAACTTTGACATATTTGATAATAAGCTAATAGGCCTATAAGACTCAACTTTTGTATGATCTTTACCTGGCTTTGGTATCATGGTAACTAAGGAAACCTTCCATTTTTGAGGATAGTATTCAAGGCGTAAAATAGCATTAGAAATAAAAAGAATAATTTTCTTTGCTATGCGAGGTAGCTCCAAAAGCATTTTATTACTGATTTAATCAATACCAGGTGCCTTCTTAGTGTTTAAGTCACAAATAGCCTTTTCGATTTCTCTTAACTCAAATCTGAGGGGAATAGCTGCTCTAGCAGCAACAGGTGGTAACTCGACCGCAATATTGTGAAATATATTTGGTGTAAATACGTTTTTCAAGTGACTAACAAACAGATTTCCTTTTTCAATATCGTTTCTTGCCCAATTACCATTCAAGTTTCTTAATGGTGGCTTAGATATAACTGGCCTTTTTAGATTTCTAGCTGCACGCCATAATGAGTAGTCAGATTGTGGAGTTGCATCAAGTTCCTTAAGATATTTTTCTAGAGAAGCCGTTTTCTGATTCTGCAGTAACTTTCTTAGCTTTTTTGTGCACTCTTTTAATAAAATCTTAAGTTGCGGGGATCTGTAAAGTTGCCACTCTCTTTGAACTCTCCTTTTTTCAGTCAAGAGCCGCTCGACATCTGAAGAATATATTTCAGTATTTTTAATTTTTTTGGGGGTATCGCTGGAATGTTGAACAGCTAGTTTCAGAAAACTGTCAAAATTGTCAATAGAGCGATCTACATAATCCGGTGTACTGAGCGGAATATTTTCTGTGCAATGGGTACTGAGATATTTTTTATATTTTAACCAAATAATTTGCGTAGCTGTCGTCGCTATGTAACCAGTCGGAGGTACAATTCTATTGGGGTTCATTATAGTAACAATTGTAGGTGTGTGGTCGGAGGATAATTCTAGGGAGGCTTCAACATGAATCGTTTCTATGGGAATGTTTTTAACCACGCCGAAATCGATGACATCTGGTATTTTTTGATGATCACTGATCATTTATAGCTTGTTTTGTTTGCAATATTGTATTTTATATGACTCTATAAAATTAGAAGCATAGCTCCATTTTTCAATTTTTTATGAATTTTTAAACAAAAATTCCGAAATTTTAATAAAAAAATTATTTTTTTTTCCAGAAAAAAAAATTATGTTTCTAAAACGACTGCGCATATAAGAAAAACGTTTTACGTTTCTTAAAGTAAATTTTATTGCGGAATTTCGTTTTTTTTAGTTTTTCAATGAGCTAAAGCGTTTTTGAGTTACGCGAACATATGTTGTGCAACCTCCTTAATTTTCGAAATACCGGTATATCTCGAAAACCAAAGCCAATATGAAGAAAAAAGTTTTAACTTTCTTAACCCTTATGTGTGTGGAAAAAAAAACACCTTCTATAGGGTGGATAGGTACCTGGGTACCTTCATGCAAATTGTATGAGAAATCTAATTTTTTGTCTTGTATTGTACAAACAATCGATGGTTAATGATATAACATTAGAATTTTACTCTGGTTTTCTCCTTTTCATATATTTTTTAAAATTCTACACCCAAAAAAAAAAATTTGGAATATAAAACACCTTCTATAGGGTGGATAGGTACCTGGGTACCTTCATGGAAATTGTATGAGAAATCTAATTTTTTGTCTTGTATCGTACAAACAATCGATGGTTAATGAAATAATATTAGAAGTTTACTCTGGTTTTCTCCTTTTCATATATTTTTTAAAATCCTACACCCAAAAAAAAAAATTTGTAATATAAAACGTATACAGGTACCCAGGTACCTATTCACCCTATTAAGGGTGAAAAAAGCAAATTGGTATGCCACGCCCCCCCAAACTCATATTGTATATAAACACCTATGAAAATATAATAATAACAAAAAGTTAGGAGTTCTCATGAAATTGTAGAATTGTAGACTAAAATCTTATATAAAAAATTTCGATTTGAAAACGCAATAGGTACACAGGTACCTGTCCACACACATAAGGGTTAAAGTAAATTTTATTGCGGAATTTCGTTTTTTTTTTGTTTTTCAATAAACTAAAGCGTTTTTGAGTTACGCGAATGTATGTTGTGTAACCTCCCTAATTTTCGAAATATCGGTATATCTCGAAAACCAAAGCCAATATGAAGAAAAAAGTTTTAACTTTCTTAAAGTAAATTTTATTGCCGAATTTCGGTTTTTTTTAGTTTTTCAATAAGCTAAAGCGTTTTTGAGTTGCGCGAACATATGTTGTGCAACATCCTTAATTTTCGAAATAACGGTATATCTCGAAAACTTAAGCTAACCTAAAAAAACGGCTGCCACCACTGGATTCAGTGACCCCGAATTAGTTAAAATTAGTTAAAAATCTTTCGTTCGTATCATACTAAAATATTAAACTGCAAATACTTTAATCTATCTATACAATATATAATTTCTTAGTATGTCAGGATGTTTGCATGTATGTCCTATTCTTTCCGCAACTTTCTGAAACCATCTAATAACATAGGAAGCTGAAATTTGGCACACTTGAAGTACTTTCTCTGCCGAATATCGTAGCGTAGTCATATTTTAGTATTATATAGTAATACTATAAAGATCTGATAGAAAAGATGTTTTTTTTTATAAAATGGGGAACTTTGGGCCCCACTTGGCACGACTAGGCACCGTCGGATTGAGCTGAAAAATAAGGACTTGATTTCTTACACCAAACCTCATATTTTAAGCAGCGCAAACATGTAAATTTAAAAAAAAAAAAAATTGCGACCAGTCTAATGTATATGGCATGCACCAGCTCATTGTGTTATTGTTTTCATTATTTTGTAACAATTTGCTAAAATGAGTTCGAAAATCATCTGCTCTTAAGTTTCCTTTGATAACCTGCTTACATGCTCTCATTGATTTTGACAGTTTCCACCAATCATTACTGCATTTGACTTTATTTAACTCGTCTAAATTTTTGTTGTACATTTCTAGTTTTTTGTCTTTGCATAATTTTACATATTTAGCTCGAGATAGAAAGTAACGGGATTTGTTTGTAATGTGTGATTTTTTCTGTATAGCCTTAGCTTTTTTAACATAAACTTTCGATAACGAGCACACTTCCAGTCAAACCATTTTTGCTTGGTCTCAAAATAAGTTGTTGTATTTGCATTACCCTTGCAGCTTGTTTTATTTTATTTGACGTTAAAGTAACCAAATCATCTATGGGAACATTTGTTTGTATATCAACGATTGTAGTAAGGGAGCTAAGTTTTTCGACATATATAGGCTTATGTTTGTCTTTCCATCGCAATCTGAGCAGAGAAGAGTTTTCATTTCTCTCCGCATTTGGACATAAACATTTAATTTTAAAACATAACGGCATGTGGTCAGAGTAGGGTTTTAATGCCACCGAGAAATTATCAACAAATTGCAAGAAACTATGTGAATAAATACAATAATCGATGACCGAACTACCCATAACACCGCAAAAGCTGTATTCTCCTTCAGCATCGCTACCCATCCTTCCGTTAAGCACTTCTAAATCTTCAATTAACTACATAAGTTTTTTGCCTTGAGTATTAAAAATTTTATCTTTCGAGCATCTATATTCTCGTATATGTGGTAAACCTTGTAAAAAATTTGAGTCCAAAATTTGTTCATCAGAAATTCTGGCATTGAAATCACCAACAATGCAAAAATTGGTAGGGTTGAGCTCTCGCAAAAAATATTCAAATTGTGCTAAGTCCGAATTTCAATTCGTACAGTTTTAATACCTTGGTATAAAATAAAACATATTTCCTTCTAATTTAGCCGTTAACACTGAGTTGTTGTATATATTTAAAAATTTAAAAGTATATATTTTCCTAAGTTAATTTTTAAAACCAAACAAACAGCCACCACTTGCCCGTCCCGCGCTATGTACATTCTTTGCAGCAATCCAGTGTAGAGAATAATCTTTAAAATAGGAAGTAAATAGATGTTGATTAGCTGCAACTACGTGGGTTTCGAACAGAAAAAATACATCAAATTTATTTATATAGGTTAAAAAATTACCAAAGTTTATTGATTTAGCTAAATTGGCTACATTATACGACAAAACATTGAAAACACTAAATTGCTACAGTACTTTTCGCTTATAGTCCATTACTATAGTTGCACAACTTTTGTGGACTATAAGCGAATTTGGACTATAACCGATTTTTTTTATAAGCCATTTTATGGATAATAAGTGAAATCTATTATAATCCACATTTTGGACTATATAAATATTATTTTCTTCAATAAATCCACTCTTTTTAAACAAAAGAAAAGTTTATTTAAAACATAACCAAATATTGATTTAATTTAAATAAATAGTTAAAACAAAAATCTTTTTTATTTATTAATTCAAATGCTTTAAAAGATTTCAATAAAAACAAATGCGTATGAGATTCATTTTAATTCTTTGGATGACGAAATCAAACACAAAATAAATATCAATTTCATATGATCTTTACATGGCGTCTTCACCTGACAATTTTTTGATATACCAAACGTCATAATCTATATAAAAAACTCTAATATTTTTACTAGCTTTGTTTTTATGAAGTTGGACGTTTATTTAACAAAAAATTGTCACACGAAGACACCATGTCATGAAATACAATAAATTGCGAAATTTGGCATTTATTATAGTTGCCAGAAAGGTAAATTAAAACATGTTGCCAGTTGATTAATAATATATGGGCATTTCCCCAGAAAGGTCTACCAGGATGAAAAAATAAAATGTTGATTATCATCGTCTTTTATTGTTTTTATACCCTCCACAATTAGTTGTGAAGAGGGTATATTCAGTTTGTCATTCCGTGTGAAACTTTTTTACTATTCATCTCAGACCCTATAAAGTATATATATTCTGGGTCCTTGAGTAATTTTAAGTCGATTTAGCCATGTCCGTCTGTCTGTCCGTCTGTCCGTCTGTTGAAAACACGCTCACTTTCGAAAAACTCAAAAGAAATCAACAAACTTGGTGTCAAATTGCTTGTAGTTATCCTAAGCAGTTTGGGATTGAAATTCAGCAAAATCGGTTCAATAGGATCTGAGCTATGAATCAAAATGTGGAACCTCCACCTAAAAAAAATTGATAATTTTGTTACAAAAACTAACATAAATGGTGGAAAAATGCACAGAATGATATAAGATTTCGCAACAATTCGTTTTATTCAACTGGGAATCACGCTGTGAAATTTCGTGAAGATCCGTCAATAATTTACCCTAGGCCCCATATAAGCACTACTCCCGGAAAACAGTATATTAAGCCTAAAACCCTAACTAACAATGCTATCATTACAAATTTTGGCAAGTCACAGTTACATAGGACTAGAAATTAAACTGTTAAGTTTCGTGAAGATCGGTCCAGAATTTACCATAGGCCCCATATAAACCTACTTCCGGAAAACAACTTAGTACGCCTAAAAACGTAAAAAATAATGCTATCATAACAAAATTTGGCACATCAAAGTTTTATTGGTCAAGAAATAAAATTGTGTTATTTCGTGAAGATCGGTCCATAACTTACCCTGGGCCCCATATAATCCCTACTACCGAAAAACAGTTTAGTACGCCTAAAACTGTAAAAAATAATGCAATCATAACAAATTTTGGCTCGTCACAGTTTAATAGAACTATAAATAATACTGTAAAATTTCGTGAAGATCGGTACATAATTTACCTTAGGCCCCATAGAAACCCTACTCCCGGAAAACAGTTTAGTACACCATAAACCATAATTAATAATGCTATCATAACAGAAATTGGCACATCACAGTTTTAAAAGACTAGAAATGACGCTGTGAAATTTCGTGATGATCGGTCCATAATTTACCCTAGGCCCCATATAAACCCTACTACCGGAAAACAGTTTAGTCGCCTAAAACCATAAATAATAACAAATCGTCACAGTTTAAGATAATAATAACATCATATATCTTTATATATCCTTTAACATTCGAACCGTCGGTGGAGGGTATCAAAGATTTGGCACAGCCGAATATAGCACTCTAACTTGTTTTATTATAAAAAAGTCTTTGTTCTTATATCTCAGCTGTTTTACTTGAGGAAATTGGGCTGGAAACTGGAAAATTTTATATTTTTCTGTATTTGCTATTTTTAAAGACATTTTTATATACCTATTTTACAAGCAAGAAATATGTTATGTTTACGCTCTTTCTTCATAATCTCTCCATTACAATCAATTGTAAAAGGAGTATTTAGTTTTTTGTTTAGGAAATTTTAAGATATTTATGATATATGGAAAAATCGTACGTTCGCGACCCGTACATACGCGACCGGTAAATAAGCCAGTTTTACAAAAACCAAGAGAGATATTTTATTTTGTAAATACTGGATGGAGACCTACATTAATACACTTTTAAAATATATTAATCACTTTTGAATATTCCGTTCCATTGCGCAGATTTTTACATTTCACTACTGCCAGCCAAAGTTGACTTCTATTTTGCGTACGTTCGTGACCACACGTTTATAACTCTTATTTGGAAAACTTAAACTCGGTGAAATCCATCTTTTGCACTTAACATAGAGCTACCAAAATGCTATCGAATCGAAAAAAGAAATGCTAGGAAAAGTTTAGTTTTCTATATTATTTGTACATCAAAAGCGTACGAACGTACGTCCGTGACCCCAGCAAATGCCCATATAAAAAACAGAGTTGACTATACATAAGCGAACATTTTTGCATGAAGAATTATATACGCATGCTAAGAAAATGTGGCTTTTTAACGAAAATGGACTACAAGCGAAATGGACCTTAGAACAAATAATTCGTATTAAATTCGAAAAAATCTGCATGGGAATATGACAGTTTTGGCTTATATCCGTTTTTGGCCTTTAAGCGGAATGGACTATAAGCGAAAAGTACTGTATTGCGATGCAAGGAACTCATTTTGGTCATTGCTATTTTTTCGAACTTCTCTAAAAGTTACTTCAACTGGGTAGTTGCACTTTGATAAGAGTTTAGACAAGTACTCAGCATTTGTAACCGTATCTGCCATAATTTTACCATTCGACCATGTAAATTTATTATTTTTTATATATATATGCAGAATTCTCCAAGCCGTACTTTGATTGTTTCATTTATTTTAGGAATATTTTTGCTTAGCTGCCGCAGATTATATCGAACGTTTTGCTCCTCTTCTGTGTAGTCTTTTTGAATATAAACCTCTCCACCCTTTAACTTCTTTTTAGCAGTAGTAACATTGTATGCCTGCAAACTAGTCTCTAGGGTGAAACAAAAAGATTTTCCGCCAGATATAATACGGGTTGACATAATAATGGCGTTCACTATAAGCTCCTTTGAACACAATTCTAAAAATTCTGCTTTAGCCGCCTTAATGTTTTTACTATTTAGCTTCGTTACAATAACGTTTGCTAACCGAGATCTGCGATCAATAAATTCAAGACGGGAAGTAAGTTTTTTAACGTCATTTTTTAGTTTTAGGTTTTCTTCTTTTAATTCTTCGATTTCTGTTTTAATAGCAATCAAATCAGATTTTCTTGTAACATCCTTTAATTTAACATCTAAGAGGTAGCACAATTTTTCCCATGAGAAAACGTCTTGTTCATTGTTTTGGTTTGATTTTTGCATGTTTTCACAAGTTACAAATTTTTTACAATTGTTTTGCTCAGTGTAATCTGGTGATGTTGATTAAAGTGTTCTTTTATAATTCATCTGCTTTAAAGCATAATTTTAGGCACCCAAGTATAAAATAGTATGCAACTTGGCAGCACTTTTTGTATAAAGAGAATTGTAGATAACAAAAAGGTAGCAATCAGTGTTACCACCAGCAAGATTCAAAATTACACCTGAGATGAAGCAAAATTACCCGATTTAAATGAAATTATACCTGATATAAAATTTAAGTTTTATTTAATAAAAATACATTTACGAAGAAGCAAAACACAACAAACTCTTTAAAACAAGATCAATATTAGTCAAACTGTTAATTTTATTTAAATTAATAAAACATAAAATAAAACTGCTAAAATAATGAGTTTAACTTCCACATTTGGTTGATATATCTTGGGAAGGTTTAAAATGTTCCTTGTCATTGCTTTATAGAAGATGCTTTTTAGCCCCATAGAGCTTTCGAAAGGTAAGCTGTCAAACGAACTGTCATACTGTTTTCACTTTTTGATCAGGTACATCATCATGAACAGATTCATGCTTGAACAACGCCAACAAATTATCCAAATATACTTTGAAAATTAGCCATCGATTTTCGGAACTTAAAGTTGACTTCATGATTTAAATGACGCAACTTTTTTCACAAATGAAGACGATGTGGTGATTAAGAGAAAATAACCTGTCAATTAGACTTCAAGGCCGTGCGATGTGACACTTATTTATTGATTTCCATGAAGTCAGTGGTTAAAGCTGATAAACCAGCAACAATCGGTGTTTTGGAGGTCAACATTGTTCATTTTATTCGAAAAAGTTGGACGCCTGCAATGCGTTTCGTCAAGGACAGGCGCGGTGTCTTTTTGTTTTAAATCAGTTTCAAATGGTAATGCCGTGTATCAATCTGCGATTAAAATTAATTTTTTTTTTGTGTTGTCTACCATTTTAAGTTTCATGGTCTTAAAAAATATCCTTTATACCTTATTTAGTAAACAAAATACCTGCAGAGTTTTATGCAACTGTCCCTTTCGTAATTCAGTTTTACAACTGCAAAGGGCGTTCAATATTCTTTAAACTAAAACATTAAAAAGTAGCTAGATAGAAAGAAAATTAATTATATGTTGCAATATTGGAAACTTATCTTCCCCCAGGCAAGTTTTTAGTTTGAATAACTTTTTTCAATAAACTTCAGGTTCTAAACCCCTATGATAGGCATCTTTATCCAAATCTAAGGGTCCATCTTGCGACATTCATTAGCAAACAATTGAAAATATATGTGTGTTTAATGATTGAAGTCGTTTCTTAAAAAGAAAGCGAGACTTTGGTTCAGAAGGCTGTGCATTTCTTAGCAACAATATTTAAAAAGAAATAAATGTCATCACTGAAATCGAATCTTAATTTTGTTTGGGCATCTGAAGTAAAAATTTCAAATTACACCTAATAGAAATTACCCACGCTCTACCCACGACTGTAAAAATGATACCAAATTCGGGTAATTACCCACAAAGTGGCAACACTGGTAGCAATAAACAATGTAACACAGCCAACAGAGTAATCATCATATATACATATATATTATTTCTAAAGCACTTTTTTTTGTCGGTTGCAAATATCTCCCATACCACCGCATCAAATTTAATGAATGATATCTCATTTTAAAGCTTATTTCTAACACTAATGACGAAAAATAATTAGAAATTGAAAAATTAATACCTATTTTCATTAATAAAAATTACGGTGTGCAATATTCGCACGGGTCATCTAGTATTACATATAATTGCAAATTTTAAAATTTTCACCTTAAAATTTTAAAAACTTACGTATATTAGATCCAAAATATACGCTTATTATCAATTTACTTTACTTTAAGAACTTCCAATGCACTATTTGTAGAGATCAGGCCTTTAGACACCGACCGCCAACAACAGAATCATTAGTGTAGACGACAAGAACATGTTTATTAAACGACTTCTGATGAAATACTCCAACGTAGAACAACTCACTGCACCAATATGAATCCTTTAAAACAGTTTTAGCTTGTTTAAGCAGTTAAACTATAAAAGCTAGAGCAAAAAAAGTAAAAATTTGTGGCGCTTCTATTATCAATAAAAAGTGATTTCCTTATGATTCATGTGTAATACGCTCAAGGCATATTGACATAATATCTATCCTGGTATTTTGCAATAGTTGAAAAAATCGTTGTGCTCCAAATAAAAAAGTAGTAAAATAATAAGAATTTTAATGCTAGGTTTATTGTTTTGATAAATAAAATGAGTTATATATGGGCATTTCCTGGGGTCACGAACGTACGCTCGTATGCTTTTGATGTACAAATTATATAGAAAACAAAACTTTTCTAGCATTTTTTTTGCGATTCGATAGCATTTTGGTAGCTCTATGTTTAGTACAAAAGATGGATTTCATCGAGTTTAAGTTTTCATAATAAGAGTTATAAACGTGTGGTCACGAACGTACGCAAAATAGAAGTCAAATTCGGCTGACAGTAGTGAAATGTAAAAATCTGCGTAACGAAACGGAATTTTCAAAAGTGATTAATTTATTTTAAAAGTGTATTAATGTAGGTCTCCATCCAGTATTTGCAAAATAAAATATCTCTCTTGGTTTTTGTTTAATTGGCTTATGTACCGGCCGCGAACGTACGGATCGCGAACGTACGATTTTTCCATATGGTTTTATTATTATTATCACCATGCATTTTACCATAAATGTCTTCAAATTTCCTTAACAAAAAAACTTAATACTCCTTTTACAATTGATTTTAATGGAGAGATTATGAAGAAAGAGTGTAAACATAACATATTTTTTGCATGTAAAATAAGTATATATAAGACCATTTAAAAAAATTTTTTTTAAGAAACGCTTTTCTTAAAAAAGAACATTTAAAACAATTTTGCCCCTCCTAGATTTTATCCCGGCTACGCCCATGTATTCGTGTATTGTCATCGGGAATATGTATGCCTGCAAAGTTTCATCCATTTGCATTGAGTAAAAGGCGGTCAAAAAGCATTTTATCAAAAAAAAAAAAAAAAATTTTTGCCTGCCCTCCCCCCTAGATTTTATCCCGGCGACGCCAATGTATTCGTGTATTGTCATCGGGAATATGTATGCCTGCAAAGTTTCATCCATTTGCATTCAGTATTGATTTTCCGAAGTGAAGCTAAAGAAAAGGTTTTATAAAATTTTGCCCGCCCCCCTAGATTTTATCATGGCTACGCCCATGTATTCGTGCACTGTCATCGGGAATATGTATGCCTACAAAGTTTCATCCATTTGCATTGAGTAAAAGGCGGTGAAAAAAGCATTTTACAAAAATAACTTTATTGTTTAGTATATTTCATCATAAAAGTTTTAAGACACAATGCACCAAAATCGGGTAAAAACTTAAAATCCCATAACGAAAAACGGAAATCACGCTAGTAAATTTAAATGCTAGTGTTTTCTTTTTTTATTATGGGATTCTAAGGTTATATTTATACACTTTTGCCTCTAGTTACCATATTTTTTCATCCAATTTTGGTAAGTAATACATTTCTGAAGAGCTTGTAAAATTATCTTATTAATTGCTTTAGCAGTTTTTTCAAAACGTAAGATGGCGTTTATCAAGTATTTGCGAAAAAACGATACCAATTTTCGATTATTTGAAATTTTTTGAGTTGTGCATGTTTACAAAAACTTTCTTGAGTTCTTAAAATTTCTTTAAACGTTAAGTCCTCTTTGGGGGTTTAAAGGGTCTCATTAGCGATTTTTTTCTATAACTGACAAAAAAGACAAATTTGTGGGTAAGCCAAATATGTATGAAAACTATGAAAACTATAACTATCACTTTAAAGCTTTTACACATTTAAACAATTTAATTTTCTTTCTTTTGCACATTTTTATTTGAAAGCAGGCCATATTTTGTGACTATTTGCCATTTTTACAAATTGACTTTTATTTTTACTGTAAACTAAAAACACATCTTCTTTTTTTATATTCTTTCTATAAATCACCCTAATAAAAACAAAAAAAAAACTTCACTTTATTTTAATCTGAATTTTCACTAAACCAAGGCGAGTTAACTACAGGTGGTGTTGAAGCGTCATCTGGTTTTGACAGTTTGAACCTTTTTGTTTTGATTTGTTGGTGTTTCGCTAAGAATGGTTAGCATTTCGAAAATGTCTATGTTGTTTCTGTTGTTCTTGGATTCTTGTAGTTCCGGCACCACCTGTAGTTGAATTCGCCTTGCACTAAACCAAAAAAAAAAAAATTTTTATTTTATTTGCACACACACCCTGTTTAGCACAAAAACGTTTTTAACTTTCTGCTTCCGACCTCAACACACTACTTTAACGACGCGACTTTCTTAATAAATGAAGCAAAAGTTCACGCACTACAAAATTCTCTAGAAAGCCCCCTTTCACACTCGGCAAGTAACTTGCGCAAGTAACTTGCCGAGTGTGAAAGGGGGCAAACTAAAGAGAAGAGGAAAAGGAAACCAAATGAAAAAAATCTGATAAGGAAAATTTAATAAAGGGGGAGTGGGAAGAGAAAAGAATATGCCATTTAAGCAACAACTTTAGTTTTTTATGTGCATTTTTGTATTTAGACTTGCCAACTGTACTTTATAATGAAGTATTGTACGTTATTTCGAGTAATTGTACTCTATACTTTATGAGAATAATAAAGTACGCGAAAATACTTTATTTCGCATGATTTGATTTATCTAGAATAGATTCAGGTTATATTAGGCATACAATTATTATACTTATGGCTAATAAATCACAGATGGTTTAGTTGAACTAAACTTGAATTTCTATGTAGTTTAAACTCAACAACTATAAATCAGTGTCCCATGTATTATATGTTGTTAAAAAAAATAACATGTGGCAGCACTAAGATAAATCTTATCAAATTTATATGGTCTGTATTGGTAGTTTAAACGCCCAATATTATGCGTTTAAAGATGGTTTATATTTTTAGTGATTTATAGATTTGTTGGTTTAAAAAAATTTTAAACTTAAAATAGTGCTTAACTTGCTCTGATTTTTTGGCCCTTATTGTACAAGTTTTTTTTTAGAAAAACTAAAGAACAACTAATTAATATTAGTCAGGGCCATTTGTTGTTGTTTTTTTATATCGGCAGGACGATATTTCGAAAAAAAAAAATAATCTGACAGCACTATTCCACTTGTTTGTTTTCTTTGAGTACAATAACTGCCTTTTTTTAAACACGAGTGCAAAAGTCTTTCAAATTACTGCCTGCGAGCACAAAAGTGACTCGTTTAACAAACATTTAAAACAAAATTTCAAAATTTCCATTCCTTAAGGGGGCTCCCATACAAAATGTTAAATACAGACTAGAAATATATTGAAGAAAACGTAATAACAGCCAATGAGTAGCCTTAACTATTTCTCGAGACATACTTGCCCCTTATCACCATTTCTAAAGGGGGCTCCCATACAAATATTGCGTTTTATGACATTTTTAAATATATTAAAATTTTTCGACTTTTGTGGCTAAAATCAAAAGTTGTTAACAGATTTTAATTATTAATAGCTTCTTTTGTATGAAGCTTTGTTTTTTATATGCCTGGAAGAAGCACAGCTGCAATTTTTTATTTTTTAACAAACAAAAATTTCGAAATGTTGCTAAAAAATTATTTTTGTTGCCAAAAAAAAAAAAATAAACAGCCTGTTCATGGATTTCGAACGTCATCGTTCGCATAGAAAATTACACATAAAACAAACAAAAATTCGAGCATTGTTCGAAGTTTGTTTTGTTTTTTTAATGTAATTTTCTAAGCGAACGATGACGTTCGAAATCGTTAAACAGGCAGTATATTTCTAAAACGACTGCGCATGTTAGAAAAAAATTTAACGTTTTAAGGAAATTTTATTCCGGATTCCTTTTTGAACCGGTGTTGGATTCAGCGTACCCGAATTAGGTTAAAGCGCCAGTTGCCCGGCTTGGCCCAAAAAAAAGTGTCAAATTCTAGCACAGTGTAACTGTTTGATAAAACATGCGAAAAGCAATAAAAAAGGTTTTTAAAAATAACAATAAAAAGAAATTAATTGTACCTACTTTATATTTATACTGTGTACTTTTTTTCTTAACCTTTAATAATCAATGTACTTTAATTGCAACAAAAAAAGTTGGGAGCCCTATTTGTATTGTATGTTACAGTAATAAGTGGTCAGCGCATCAGGAATATTTACGAAGCATAAAAGAAGATAAAATTGAATTAATGCAAGAAGTGCTGGGAAGGGAAAATTAAACATTTTGCAATAACAACGACAACAACGACCTCAGTAATGCTATGTTCACATTTGGCTTCTTAAACGCGTTTAAGCAGCTCGAACGTGATTAAGCTCTAATCACTTCAAAATCGAGATGATTAACCATACATTGAAGTGATTTGTTAATCACTTCAAATCGACATGATTACAACTAAATCACTTCATAAACCACATAGAATCCACTGAACATACCCCAAATGAGAATCGCCAACATGATCGTGTACAACCGGCCAAGATGGCTGCTTAATGTTTTTATTTTTTTTTCTTAAATAATTCATAAATTTTCACAATTACATCATTAAAATTATTAAAATAATCTTCTGATAACTTTATAAAAGTGTTTTTATAAAGTTTTTAATACTTGAAAGAAATTTAAATTTGTTTGTTGTTTTTTTGTGTGTTTGTGTGTGTGTTTTTTCTTAATCATCTGTCATCTTAATCATCTCAAATTAAATGTGAACGGCTTTGATTAGCTAAATCAACATTTTGCTTAAACGCGTTTAAAAATACAAATGTGAACATAGCATAAGTGAATGATAGGAATATGTTGTGTTTTGTAGTTGTAAGTCAAGTGTTGTTATTTTGTTGTAAAACCCATGTATTGTATTACCCATACATTGAAGTGATTTGTTAATCACTTCAAATCGACATTTTTTTTTTTGTCATTATTTTTTTTTTTTTTATTGAATCTTCATATATTAAATATGAACTAACAATAATTAATCAAATCTTAACCTAATACGTTATTTTATCTCCTGCCAGTGCCAGACAAAATTTTCTTCATCACGGGTTATGTTCACTTTTATAGGTGTTAATCGCTCATCTAATTGGGTAAGTGCTGCAGTGTCTCTTCTTCTTAAGCGAGTGTGGCCGCCATGATTTAAAATATTTCGAGCTAGTGGATTTGGGTGTTGTTCAAGCCTTTTTAAATATTTTATTGCATATTTTGTAATCATTGATTTCACTAATGGCACATTGAGATCCTTATGAATGTTTGAGTTTTTAACATACCAGGGAGCGGCTGTGATTATTCGAAGAATCGACATGATTACAACTTAATCACTTCATAAACCACATAGAATCCACTGAACATACCTAATAATGTAGAATCGCCAACATGTCGTGTACAACCGGCCAAGATTTCTGCTTAATGTTTTTATTTTTTTCCTTAAATAATTCATAAATTTTCACAATTTCATCGTTAAAATGATTAAAATAATCTTCTGATAACTTTATAAAAGTGTTTTTATCCATTTTTAATACTTAAAAGAAATATAAATAAATAAATTTTTTGTGTGTTTGTTGTGTGTTTTTTTCTTAATCATCTGTCATCTTAATCATCTCAAATGTAATGTGAACGGCTTTGATTAGCTAAATCAACATTTTGCTTAAACGCGTTTAAAAACCCAAGTGTGATCATAGCATAAGGAGTTAAATTCAAAAGGATTTAATATTGAATTAAATTGTGTTTATTGGCAACAGACAGAAGAAAGAGAATTTTTAACAATAATTATCATAAATTCATATTTTCAATAATAAAATTAAATTTACTTTAATGACAAATTTTATTTATGTCATCAATATTTAGTTTTTTATATATCTAGTTTCTTATAGCAGCGTCTAGTCGTGGAAACTATTTAATATTTAATTTTAGTAATTACTAATAACAATCGGCTTTGCTATGAAAAAATTTAAGTGACCTTTAGTTCTGTAAATAAGCATACAATCGTTTAAATACCGACAAACTATGATCACTCATACTTTCCATAAAAAATCGACTTTTATATGAAAAAACCTCAATCAGCTCTGGTTTCTTAAATAAGCGGCAAATTATTAAAACAACGAAAATCAGCCCTTCTATGACCACTCTTTCATTTTTTAAGATCTCTATTTTTATAAAAATCCTTTGTCTTTAAATATTTATACGACCGTTTTTCATTTTAAAATTATGTGTTTAACAAAATAAATATTAAACTGTTTGATTCCAACAAAAACCAATAATTTCTGAATAAAGTAAATGTAACATAATTTAAATCTACTTCTCTACCAAAAACAATCCAAATTCGTTCCCAATTCCTCGTAAAAATAAAGTTCAATAAACTTGTTTTTTTGTTTACTTTAGTAGTGTTTGTCAAGTCTTGTCTAGTTTTCAAAAAATCCATAAATTTTCATCATTTTAATTCAATTTAAAGAATTGAAAATAATGAAATAATAATAGGCTAAAAGTTTTATTTATATCATCACGTTCAGCAACACATTTTGATATTTGCTGAATATTTTTTTTGACGTACATATAACAACAAAAAAAATTTTTGCTTTGAAGTAGATAATCAAAAATCGTGTATGATAAAATCTGAAACATGAGTAGTAATACATGTTTCAACTAATGTTGCCAAGTCTGTGGGCAGTTTAATCGAAAGCGTTCACACAGAAAAAAATACCCTTGTAAAATTAACATGGAAAAATGTTGATTGAGAATCATGTTAAATTTCAGAAAAATTATGCCCTTTACTTAAATTTATCATTATTTATGCCATATTTCAGCTTCATATGTCATCAGATGGCTTCAGAAAGTTGCGGAAAGAATAGGACAAATATACAAAAATCTGGACATACTAAGAAATTATATATTGTATAGATAGATTAAAGTATTTGCTATTTAATATTTTAGTATTAGTATTTAGTATTTCGTTCGTATCATACTAAAATATTTTTCATTTTATTTTTCAAATAATATTTACAATTACATCTTAAAGTTCTATGTAAATAGTTCAAGTTTTGTACTTTTTCTTCTTAAAAATTTATAGTTATATACAAAATTATATATACATTTTTTATAGTTATATTGTAATTTTTACTTTTTTGCCTTTGTTATAAAAAATTTCAAGACTTTTCTCTACAAAATAATTTTTTTTTCGCCAAAAGAATATTTTCCTTCCAAATCTTCTGGCAACGCTGGTTCCAGTTCACCTAACATATTTAAAAACTTTTTACACTTCTAATTGTTTCGGTTAATTCTGTTAAAATATTGTTTATGTTACAATCGAGAGTTTCTTTAATGTCAAATTATCTTCTGACTGATCCTGGCAAAGCTCATCGACAAAGAAATTATATATTGTATAGATAGATTAAAGTATTTGCTATTTAATATTTTAGTATTAGTATTTAGTATTTCGTTCGTATCATACAAAAATATTAAATAACAAATACTTTAATCTATCTATACAATATATAATTTCTTAGTATGTCCAGATTTTTGTATATATGTCCTATTCTTTCCGCAACTTTCTGAAGCCATCTGATGACATATGAAGCTGAAATATGGCATACTTTAAGTATTTTCTCTGCGGAAGATGTTAACAAAACCAGATTTTTAATTTTCGGTCTTTGGGACCGGCTTTTTAACTAGTATAACTATAAAGAACTGATTGAATAGATGTTTTTTTATAACATGGGGAACTTTGGGCCACACTAGGCACTGACGGATTGAGCTGAAAAATTAGGACATGATTTCTTACAAAAACCCTCATATTTTAAGCAGCGCAAACAATTAAATTAAAACAAGTTAGAGTGCTATATTCGGCTGTGCCGAATCTGTGATACCCTCCACCGACACTTCGAATGTTTTAGGACTAATATCTGTATGTTGTCTATTTATTATTATAATCTTTGTAAAAACAGACATCTGCATTAAAATTTGTTGCGGTTTCGACCTATATAAAATTATTGATCGACAATCAGAATCAATTTTAAAAAGTTTGAGTAGAATATCAGTTTAAGATGAACTTAAAAGATTTTCAAGAGAACAAATTATATAAAAGCCGTGGTAAGCTATGAACCAATCATCCCAAATTCTGCAGAACGATTTCTGGTATTAAAAAACATAAATTTCAATACAGCGGTGCAATTAGTTTAAGCGTTTGCAGAAAATTTCAAAAGGCTGCTAAAATGGAATATAAGGAAAATTATGGACCGTATATCACAAAATTGCATAACATTTTTTCTGGCCATATGAAGCTAAACTGGAAGAAAGTTTACCGCGTATTTAATTATTTTACCAGAGTGGGCTTTATATGAGGCCTATGGTAAGTTATGCACCGATCTTCACCAAATTTCACAGTGTCATTCCTAGTTCTATAAAACTGTGATGTATCAAATTTTGCTATGATAGCTTTATTTTTAACGTTTTTAGGCGTACTAAGCTGTTTTCCGGGAGTAAGGTTTATATGGGGTCTAGGGTAAATTATGAACTGATCTTCACGAAATTTAACAGTCTTATTTCTAGTCCTGTAAAACTTATATGTTCCAAATTTTGTTATGATAGCATTATTTTTTACGCATTTAGGTTTACTAAGCTGTTTTCCGGGAGTAAGGTTTATATGGGGCCTATGGTAAATGATGGACCGTTCTTCACAAAATTTTAAAGTCTTATTTCTCGTTCAATAAAACTGTGATGTACCAAATTTTGTTATGATAGCATTCTTTTTTACGTTTTTAGGCGTACTAAGCTGTTTTCCGGGAGTAAGGTTTATATGGGGCCTATGGTAAATTATGGACCGATCTTCACGAAATTTCACAGTCTTATTTTTAGTTCCAAAAAATTTTGATGTACCAAATTTTGTTATGATAGCAATATTTTTTACGGATTTAGGCGTACTAAACTCTTTTCTGGAAGTAGGTTTTATATGGGGCCTATGGCAAATTATGGACCGATCTTCACGAAACTTAACAGTTTCATTTCTAGTCTTATTTAACTGTGACGTGCCAAAATTTGTTATGATAGCGTTGTTAGTTAGGGTTTTAGGCTTACTATACTGTTTTCCGGGAATAGGGCTTATATGGGGCCTAGGGTAAATCATGGACGGATCTTCAAGATATTTTACAGCGTGATTTCCAGTTAAATAAAACGAACTGTTGCGAAATCTTATATCATTCTGTGCATTTTTCCACCATTTATGTTAGTTTTTGTAACAAAATTATCAATTTTTTTTAGGTGGTGGTTCCACATTTTGATTCATAGCTCAGATCCTATTGAACCAATTTTGCTGGATTTCAATCCCAAACTGCTTAGGATAACTACAAGCAATTTGACACCAAGTTTGTTTATTTCTTTTGAGCTTTTCGAAAGTGAGCGTGTTTTCAACAGACGGACAGACAGACGGACATGGCTAAATCGACTTAAAATTACTCAAGGACCCAGAATATATATACTTTATAGGGTCTGAGACGAATAATAAAAAAATTTCACACGGAATGACAAACTTAATATACCCTCTTCACAACTAATTGTGGTGGAGGGTATAAAAAAAAAATGTATGCGACCAGTCCAATGAATACCCTAGTAAATACCACTCATTTTTGCACCATATCAAATAAAAACAAGTTAGAGTGCTATATTCGGCTGTGCCGAATCTTTGATACCGACAGTTCGAATGTTTAAGGATATATAAAGATATATGATGTTATTATTATCTTAAACTGTGACGAATTGTTATTAATTATGGTTTTAGGCGTCTAAACTGTTTTCCGGTAGTAGGGTTTCTATGGGGCCTAGGGTAAATTATGTACCGATCTTCACTAAATTTCACAGTAAATTTCATAGTCCTATAAAACTGTGACGAGCCAAAATTATGTTATGATTGCATTATTTTTTACGGTTTTAGGCGTACTAAACTGTTTTCCGGTAGTGGTGTTTATATGGGGCTTAGGGTAAATTATGGACGGATCTTCACGAAATTTAACAGCGTGATTTCCAGTCGAATAAAACAAATTTTTGCAAAATCTTATCTCATTCCGTGCCTTGTTCCAGCATTTATGTTATTTTTTGTAACAAAATTATAAATTTTTTTAGGTGGTGGTTCCACTTTTTGATTCATAGGTCTGGTCCTACTGAACCGATTTTGCTGGATTTCAGTCCCAAACTGCTTAGGATAACTACAAGCAAATTGGCACCAAGTTTGTTCATTTCTTTTGAGTTGTTCGAAAGTGAGCGTGTTTTCAACAGACGGACATGGCTAAATCGACTTAGAATTACTCAAGGACCCAGAATACATATACTTTATGAGGTCTGAGATGAATAATAAAAAAGTTTCACACGGAATGACAAACTTAATATACCCTCTTCACAACTAATTGTGGTGGATGGTATAAAAAGTGTAAGTGTTGTCGTTTTGAATTTCTTGTGTACCCGAAGTAGCCCACTGCCGCTTTCAAAAGAGATAGCTTCAACTTATATATAGTATTTAGTGACATTAATATGAACTTACGAATGGCATATATAATAATTTCTTAGCAGGTATTTGTTGCGAAATAATTTATCACAAAGTTTTGTGGTGCACGCCACAAAAAGTGGAAGTAACTTTGAAAGTTGAAGTGTGTTTTCCTAATTTTTAGCGAATTTTCCCTCATCATAAGGTATACAAAATCTAATTCCTAAAAGAAAGATGAATATAAGAGAAATCTAAAATCACTTATTCGCAGCCAAAAAATGATGTGATTTTTTGACAAACGCCGTGAATCCTTTGTGACGCACGCCTCACAATGCATGCTACAGTTTTTCCAGTAGTACATATAATAATAAACCCAATTTTATGAAACTAATTTTGTGATTATTAATGAAATTTATATTTCGATGAGTCTGCTGTAAGTGCTATTTAAAGCACCTAAAATAACCATATACGGACACCACTACGTGATAAAAGACCAGTGTCTCCCAGTTTTGCCCAAAGTCATGCACTTTTTTTTATGAGCTCCCAAAGATTTGGGGCCTCGGTGTAATTTTTGCAAAAAAGCAATAATTTTCTCAGGATCATATCTTGCAAACCGTTCGGAATTTACCCTCTAAGACAAAGTTGTAGCTCTTGCCATAAAGAACAAAAGTTGTGAATATTTAAAATCAAAAAACTTCATCTTCAAGATCAAAATGCAAAAAACTTTAAAAAAAATTTGTTTACCTTTTTTGACACTGTTCAGGTCCATAGATAGCAAACCGTTAAAAATTCAAGGAAACAATGAACTACAAAAATGTACTTAAGATCTCAATATAAACTTCCTATAGGAACGATTCTTAACACCGTTTAGGTAGCGCTGTGTGTGAAAAATTTTCCGAAATTTCGATTTGTTTTACCTTTTCGGACACAAAGAGTCAGCCAGTGAAAGAACGTTGTAAGTTACTTACAAAATTATAAAGGGTGGTTAAATTGTAAGGGCCGATGTTGAATTTGAACCACACCTAAACGGCAAGTTTTTTTCCGAATTTTATTTGTCATTTCTCTATTTCAGACTTACTCAATTTGAACCATGGAGAGATACACAATCCAACAACGTGTTAAAGTTATCCAGACTTATTATGAAAATGGGCGTTCAAATCAAAATAAATATCGTGCACTTCGTGATTTTTTTGGTCAATTTGATCGTCCAAATGTGCGTACAATCGCAAAAATCGTGGAAAAATTCGAGCAAACCGGGTCTGTAGAAGATGTTAGAACACCAGTGCATGCTCGTACAGCTCGTACTGCAGAAAATACTGCTGCTGTTCGCGATAGTGTGGCTGAAGGGCCGTCCACCTCAACTCGTCGTCGTGCCCAACAATTGCACCTCTCACGCTCGTCGTTGATGAACATTATGCATAAAGACTTGCATTTACACGCTTACAAGGTGCAATTGGCTCAAGAACTGAAGCCTCTTGACCATTCCAAACGTCATCAATGGTCAGAATGGTGGCAAGAAATGGCAACAGTGGATGATCAATTTTCGAAGAAAATCATCTTCAGTGATGAGGCACATTTTCGTCTCGGTGGATTCGTCAATAAGCAGAATTGCTGCATTTATGCGAATGAGAATCCAAGAGTGATTGTCGAAAAACCAATGCACCCACAAAGAGTGACTGTTTGGTGCGGTTTATGGGCTGGCGGCATCATCGGGCCGTATTTTTTCCAAAATGAGGCCGGTCAGGCAGTTACTGTGAATGGTGTTCGCTATCGTGAGATGATAACGAACTTTTTATGGCCCGAATTGGAAGATATGGATGTGGACGATACGTGGTTTCAGCAGGACGGTGCCACTTGCCACACAGCTAACGAAACAATGGCTCTTTTGCGCAACAAATTCAATGGCCGTGTTATCTCACGTAATGGCGATGTCAATTGGCCGCCAAGATCATGTGATTTGACACCGTTGGACTTTTTTCTTTGGGGTTATTTGAAAGGAAAGGTGTACGTCGATAAGCCAGCAACAATTCAAAAGCTAAAGGATGAGATAATTCGGCACATTAACGGCATATAACCTCCATTATGCCTCAGGGTCATCGAAAATTTGGACCATCGGATGGAGGTGTGCCGCCGCGGTCGCGGCGCCCATTTGGCCGATATTTTGTTCCATACATAATTGAGTAATACCAATATATCATAATAAAGTAAAATTACAATAATTTCCTAATACAAACGAAATGGTTTTGCAACGTGGAATAACGTTTTAAGAGCCGCTTGCGTAGTGGATAAACGTTTAAACTGACATCGCGAGTGTGGATGTGAAACGTTTTTCCACTAAAAAATTATAAACTGAAAATTTGCGTGTTATTTTAAATTAAAATTTCTTGATATTTTGCATAAAAGTTTTTACTATCATTAGTTTTTACAATAAGGGTATTCATTTCAGTTTTTTTTATTTGTTGGAAAAATGGAAAAGTGGAAAAATGTAATTTTTGTTACAACAACCACAAGAAAAAAAATTCCACCAAAAGTTACATTTTTATCAGACTATAACCAAGTATAAAAAAGTCAGGATAAAAAGATGTAATTTTCCGTTTTAAACGTCAAACGAAATGATGTTGTCATTCATAAAAAATTGCTAATTTTTTATACAAAGTACGAAAAATTGCATCTCTTTTTATAAACTCTTGAATTGTACAACTCTGATTTTGAAACTAATTTTTTATAGTTACATTTAATCATTTAATCTTTCAAAAAGAAAAAATTCATATTAAATATGTGTTCAATGAAAAAAGTTATTAAAAAAGAATTAAAAAAAAGAAATGGGGTCAAAAAAAATTGACAGAAGCTGAAGTTAATAAAATACTCGACTTTTTGGCAGACAATCACCATTTTGAGTAACTTTTTCTAGTCGAATATTATGATGAAAATAACACCAATCACTTCGTTTTAAATTTAATAATCAATTTATTCACTTTTAACACCTTTGTTCGGCATCTTGAAAAATATCAATTACTTCCACGAATTATTTGACAGTTTGTAAAAAAAAAAAAAAAACCCGTTCACGTCAATAAGAGTGTAATTTCTCTTTTTTCCACTTTTCCAACCAAAAAAAAATTGAAATGAATACCCTTAATATGAAATAATTGTCGCGTTATTCGCGGCTGTGCTATTTCTTGATTTCTATATTTTGCATAAAAATAATAATTCTTATTTTGGTATAATGACTTCAGCCAAAGCTTAACTTGCTAAATATAATTGTAAAAAAGGCTTGAAATATGAAACTGCAAAATATAATAATAATGAATATTATTTTTGTCAAGCTAATAGGGCCTAAATTTCTTCAATGTAAATAAAATTCAATTTTTAATTACAATATTTTGTTCCCAACGTTTCGTCGATTGTTTGTCGACTTTTTCAAGGGATTGTAATATGAAAATTTAATCACATTAAAAAGTTTTAGATGTACTCAGGATCATACAAATATATAAATATTTATTTTAATATTTAAAAAATACATATTACTTTAAACTTTAAATATATCACAGCTTAAGTAATGGCAACAATATGATAGTTTTTCCAAAATTATTTCAGAAACGTGACTTTTGGAATCGTATTGAGGACCCTTTGGACTACCATTCCTATATAGTGGTATATATATGTGCAACTCCATATTTGTCCAAAATGGTCATTCAAATCATGATTTTATGTATCCGTAGTATATTACTATGACTGTTAAGTCGTTAACATTGCTCTGTTAACTGCAAAACGAGCAATGTTATAAAAAATATGGTTTGCGTCTTTGCTAGTTAAATACGAATTTATCTGCACACACATGTTATCTTCATATGTTTATTCAAATTTATGGTCGAATTTTGACCATTAGGCTAATGCTATGTTCACATTTGGGTTTTTAAACGCGTTTAAGCAAAATGTTGATTTAGCTAATCAAAGCCGTTCACATTACATTTGAGATGATTAAGATGACAGATGATTAAGAAAAAAACACACACACAAGCACACAAAAAAACAACAAACAAATTTAAATTTCTTTAAAGTATTAAAAATGGATAAAAACACTTTTATAAAGTTATCAGAAGATTATTTTAATCAATTTAATGATGAAATTGTGAAAATTTATGAATTATTTAAGGAAAAAAAATAAAAACATTTAGCAGACATCTTGGCCGGTTGTACACGATCATGAGCGATTCTACATTATTAGGGTATGTTCAGTGGATTCTATGTGGTTTATGAAGTGATTTAGTTGTAATCATGTCGATTTGAAGTGATTAACAAATCACTTCAATGTATGGGTAATCATCTCGATTTTGAAGTGATTAGAGCTTAATCACGTTCGAGCTGCTTAAACGCGTTTAAGAACCCAAGTGTGAACATAGTATAACGTTAATTCAATTAAAACAATCATTTTTGTACATAAAAGTTGAGAAATTTAATATTGTATTTTATTCGACCGAGGGCTATTTTTGAGCATTTTAAGACTCTGCATAAAGCCTAGTACTCTCTTCAAATTTGTAATAAATGTTGAGCAACATTAATTATTTCACACGAAAATTTTGACATGTATCAATGTTACCTATCATGCGAGTTTGTATAATTTGACGATTTTATTCCTGCAAAGTATGCGACATTGTTTTGCGCATGTAAACAAACGCCACATGTTTTTACTAAAAATAATTTTTTTTTAATAAAAACTTTAATAAAAAAGAAAGTAAATATGGATAAGAAACTGTTAGCGGTTGTGTTATTTTAATTTTTTATTTCGTATTTAATAATCAGTACATACTTTTTTGCTTTTGCTTAAAATTCCACGCGAAATAAGTGCAGCTTACATTATTTCGCAGTTGTAAAAAAATGTTGCCAGAAACATTTCGTTACTTTTTCACAAAATGAACAGAGTACAACTCTATCAACATTATTTCATAGATATTCCGCACAAGTTTTTTTTATATGCGTTTTGACAGCATTTCACGTCAAATGTTGAACAGAGTACCAGGCTTAAAGGTCAACCGCTATTTTAAATTCAGACACAAAATATATACACAAAAGAGGAGACATCCATGTTAAAGATAAAAATGTTCACATATTTGGAACTTCAAAAGGAAAGATAGCGAAAGGGTAAAATATACCCTGAAGTCATACGAAAACAAAATAATTGTGGCGTATATTCTTGTGTATTGTTGGGAAAACTACTTGACACCTGTATTGGAAAATTAAAAACTAAACCTAAGTTTCAGTCTAAATATGTAGATGATCTTTTTGGAATTGTGAGGGAGAGTGCAATAGAAGAAATTATGACGAGTCTGAAAGATTTTTACCCTAGTATTAAGTTTCCAATGGAGGATGAGTGCAATAAAAAGTTACCATATCTGGACACAACTGTGATAAGCAGAGCAGAAATGGTACACTTAAAATTTACTGGTATCAAAAATCTAGTGCTCAAGACGAATAATTAATTTCTCCTCCCAAAAACACAGAATAATTATTAACACGGCAAAGAATTGCATAAGAAGAACGTTAACTATAAGTGACACAGAAAGAAGATACTTAGCGACAACAATTTTCAGGTCAATCTGCTTAATAAATTACTTTTTAACTATGAAAAATATAAAAAAAAAAGAATTTGGATGGTGAACAGCAACCGAAAATATATAAATCATTTATAACAACAATTTTGATTTTTAGTTGAACTGTTAATTTTTTAATTTTTTTTGATATTCTTTAATTACACAGTACAACATTTTTCAGGTGATTGATTCCGGACTCAATTCTGATAATTGCTTACGAAAGTAGACCCAAAAAGAAGAACTTCTGCGTCATTAGTTTGTTTATGATAGCTCAATAAATAACTTAAAAATTAATTTGAATTTAGTAAGTATCGTATAGGGGAATTTGTCACGTTTTATGCTCTTTTGTTTGTCATATCTCGGGAACCACTAGTCCGAATAAGCTGAAACAAATTTAAAAAAATTAAGACTTACAATTCCTTTAATTTGTTTATACAACGTTTCGCTACATAAGCAACAGTTTCGTAGTTATAAGTAAATATATGAAGAAAATTCATAAAAAATCCAAAACGGTAAAACAATGTCAAGTCCCATTACTTTCAAGTAAAGTCGCATAACCTATGAACAAAATGATACATAAATCATTAAAATCGATGAACGCGTTTCGCTTTTATTCACAATTAAGTAAAGGTATGAATTCCAAAAATTTGCTCGAGATCTCCACAAAATTCTTTGGAGAAAACATTGATGACTTTTTTATTGATTCTTCATTTTGCATGAAAATAAACATTCCGATTCTTACACAGAAAATATGCAATTTTTACATGTTATCTATGCATGGAAACAAAATTTAGAACATTTGCAATTATTGTCACTATCCATTGAGGTAATTGTGCCAAAAAGGTTTCAAGGTGGAAATGCAAGAAATGTAATTTTAAAGTCATGGAGGCATTGATTTTTTCAAAATAATTCAGCAAGTTGTCCACTCGTGTCTGTATGTCATCTCGCTGTACACGATTCTTTCCTAAAACGCCTTCGATGTCTTGTTTCAATGCGTCCCATGCACATAGGTGGTTAAAATGGTTCGAAAGCATATTTTTGAAAGATTCGCATTTCATTAATTTTCGTATATCCGGTCCATTGAGAAAACCTATTTGAAATATATAAAAAAAAACATTTACAAAAAAATTATTGGTAATGCGAATACCTGGATTTATCATGTCCAGTTACGTCTTCCACCCAAATTATTGGCTTCATAAAAGAAAACTGGCCATCTTTTCCATGTATCCACGATTTTTGCACACTGTGTTCGGCGTAAAATTTGCACCACTTAAATCTGCTTCATCAAAATAATGACAATACGCTGTTTTGAATTCCTTAGTAATTAATTTTTTTCGATCCAGTTGGCCTCTTTTTGGGACGATATGACCACAAACGTAACAAAAATTATCCAATTGTGGGCACTTGTTATTTTCCATATTTGAAAAATATATTATATACGCTTATTACTTCGCTACCGCAATCATAACAATCAAAAAACCTTTTGTTAATTACTTTTTTTTAATTCTGAGAATCATTAAAAAAGTCATCAATGTTTTTTCCAAAGAATTTTGTGGAGATCTCGAGCAAATTTTTGAAATGTATACCTTTACTTAATTGTGAATAAAAGCGAAACGCGTTCATCGATTTTTATGATTTATGTGTCATTTTGTTTATAGGTTATGCGACTTTACGTGAAAGTAATGGGACTTGACACTGTTGTACCGTTTTGGATTTTTTATGAATTAAAAATAAAAAATTTAAATTTTTTGGGCAAAAAATATTTTTTTCTTCATACATTTATTTATAACTACGAAATTGTTGCTTATGTAGCGAAACGTTGTATGAACAAATTAAAGGAATTGTAATTCTTAATTTTTTTAAATTTGTTTCAGCTTATTCGGACTAGTGGTTCTTGAGTTATGACAAACAAAAGAGCATAAAACTCGACAAATTCCCCTATACGATACTTACTAACTTCAAATTAATTTTTAAGTTATTTATTGAGCTATCATAAACAAACTAATGATGCAGAAGTTCTTCTTTTTGGGTCTACTTTCATAAGCAATTGTCAGAATTGAGTCCCGAAATCATGTGTTGTACTGTGTTAGGCTTGAGTTCATCAAATTTAATTTTCATTAAATAATTTTCACTGAGGGAAGGAATTTTACAACTTGGAATTTTTTATTAAAATTTATTGATAATTTTTCTTGGCTGAGCTGGGATTTTAACCCGGGTTGATCTTTACATGTTTCAAGAATTACCACTTTCCATCGTCGGAAGATCTTTGAGTTCTACCCACTGCACCACTGCGGTGCCCGTTAGCCAACAGTCAAACATCAATCTTTAACTAGTAGTACTGGTGGTTCGAAATTTGCTGTTATTATCACTTAAATTTCAAATTACATGTTGCCTCCTTTTTCCTCCGTTTTTTCGTATTCCTTCTGTCAAGACTTTGTCTTGAAAACCTGAATACATTTGTTTATTATGTTTTTTTGTCCACTTTCGTCCACATTTTATTTGTACAGTTTAAACATCAAATCAACTAAAACTATGCTACTATGCAAGTTACTAACAAAACGATGAAATCGAAATGGTTTTGCAGTGCGGAATAATGTTTTAAAAGCCTTTTGCATAAAAGTTTTTATTATCATTATTTTTAATAATAGAAAAAAAAAATATTTTTTAAACAAAACGTCAAAAAACGTTTTTTGCTCTCCTGAAAAATTATAATTTTGTAACTTAAAACGTTATTCGCGGCTGTGCTTCATTTATTAAACTGTGTTGAAAAAATGTAACAAAAATAGAAACATAATTATTCACTAAACATGACTGTTTTTTTTAATTCTAACGGGCACATGCATTTGGTTTGTTTATTCGACTTAAAACTTTAAGAAAATATTTACATTTAACAGATATACTATTTATTATTATCATTCGATTAATCGGTATAAATTCTTTGATTAATCCTTTAATCGAAATTAGCAATTTTAAATTATTCGAACAAATAATCGTCTAAAATTTTTCGTTTAATCGATCAATAATTAATCTACTGAACACCCTAATCACAACCTTTTTAAGAAATCGTCAAAAATAAATATATTAAAAAAATCAGACAAATGAAATTTTATTTTTAAGGAGTTTTTTTTATACATTCATATGTATATTAGATCGTACCTCAAAAAAAGTTTCCCCGTACCACCTCTAATATAAAGTATTTTTGCAAGGAGGATCGAAAGAATTTTTGTTTTGCTGAACGAAGGGGCCGCCTTTTTAGTTTTTTCGTTATATCTTAGGCATTTACAGTCCGTTCTTAAAGAATGATATACCAATGTTTTTGTCTCGAGAAGACCAATGTTTTGCCCCTAATGTCAGAAAATTAAAGCTCGCAAGAAACTATTTGACTTTTGCTGAGGAAGTAATTCGATAATTCCAGCAGAAATATTTTCAAATGTAATTAGAAAATGAAAGCTCGCTAAAAATCATAAAAGTTTTGTCAAGGAAGAATTACTATAATTCCTGCAGAACAGTCAGCATTTACAGTCGGATCTTTAAATATTATGTTACGAAATTGTGTCTTTTTGTCTACCCCTCTTGCCTTTCTGCAATTTCAAAGCCATTTAATTAAAATTAATTTGGTTTGTCAATCTGGTGGTTTCATCTCCATTTTTTATTTCTGTTACGTGGGTTTTAGTAAACAAGAAAGTTAACACTACTGTTCGTGACATAACGTTGAAGCTCTTGTTTAGGTATGGCATATCAGCGTAAATGCTAAGTGGAATAAAACGTTCCGCCTTCCGTTTTTTTTTAGGTACGGCTGTAAGAATGATTAGGGATATAAATCGTTGCATAAATGAGCCTTATAGAAAGTCTGAATTTTGTCTTACGAAATTCCATCAACACTTTTATTCTGCATAATGCATTACATCCGATAATGCTTTATTATTATTTTACGTAGACTATGGTTACAAGATTCAATGCTTATTAAGAAAATTTTTACCTAAAGAGACACTATTTAATTCCTCAAAAATTATAATTTCCAAGGGAATATATTTAAATATTCTAAATAAAGCAGACTTATTTTTAAAATATAAAATAAACTATTAAGATTTTTGTATGACGTGCTAAATTCCCAATTTTCCATATTTGATAAATACACCGAAATTCATTGTTGAGGAAAGCTAGCCTCTATGCGCATTTCACTGGTTGCTTAGGCCAGATCATCAGGAAACCTTTTCCAAAGATTTTAGAAAAGCTAAAAATATTATACAAATAAAACCCTAAAGCGAATAAGAATTTTAAACACTCAAAGTCTTACTTGTAACAATATCAAAGCTTAAACAAAACACCAACAATAAACAGTGAGTTTATCTTTTCTTACATCCCCCTACAATTGGTTGGGTTCTTTCCGACTCGAATTATAGTTGTAAGTGGGTAAAAAGAAAAAAACAAAATTAAAAAACAAATTGCTTCTTTCTATTGCTTTTGTTTAAGCTTTGATATTGTTACAAGCAAGACTTTGAGTGTTTAAAATTCTTATTCGCTTTAGGGTTTTATTTGTATAATATTTTTAGCTTTTCTAAAATCTTTGGGAAAGGTTTCCTGATGATCTGGCCTAAGCAACCAGTGAAATGCGCATAGAGGCTAGCTTTCCCTCAACAATAATTTCGGTGTATTTATCAAATATGGAAAATTGGGAATTTAGCACGTCATACAAAAATCTTAATAGTAAATTTTGTATTCCCGTAAATAACTTTGAAAATAAACATTTGAAAATAAAAATTTCAAATTGTGCCAAATAAGACACGGCGGTACTAGTGTTCCAACAAAGTCTAAAATGTACAAAAAAAAAGTATAATTTTACCATGAATTATGCCATCTTTGTTAAAAAAAAAAAATAAAATGTATCATAACCACTTCAAGCAATTACATTAAAAGATTTACGGCCAATTTCACTAAGTTCAGCTAAAACTGACTTTTCCTTTAACTTCCAGTTAACAATATGTTTTTGACAGTTTTAACTGATAGTTCATTTTAACTGAACTTGGTTAAATTGGCCGTTAATTTAAATATCGTTTCTCAGCCTTTCTGACTCATGTTAAAACGATTTTTTATAACACAAAAATACATTTGTACTCAACAATAATCATCGATATAACTTTTTTTTATAGTTGTCGTCCAACATTAAGATCGTGTTTGTCTTAAATTGTTCTATTTTATAACTTGTAGACACAAGTGTATGATAAATAAACAAATTTCATGAGATTTACGTTTCAATTTTTGTGTATTAATGAGGTTAACTGTCTATTTTACGATGTCGAAAGAATTCTTTCTTTTGCGCGTGAATATAAAACAAATTCTTAAACTTTGTTTTTGTTTCTAATGTAGGGGTACGAAAAAAAGAATTCTTTCGATATCGTGGAAAATTAAGAAAGTGATGCTTTGGAAAACTATTTCCTATTCAAAGCGCTTACATGGTAACTCCTAATTTACTATGAGTTAATTAGTAATAACAACAACAAAGAATTTAATTAATCAATAATTAATTTTGTTTATTTTCATAGTTTAAACACAAAAAAAAAACAAAGAAAACGTACTTAATAGTCATTAACAGGGAAACCATAAATATGCAATTGCATGTTTTTCCTTGTGCGACCTATGAAGGCAGAATCAATATACATATTTATTCGTTTAAGAGCTTTTTATGAATTTTGGCATCGATTTGTTAGTGCATATTTTTGCATATTTTACCGTTTGCAGCAATTTTTTTTGCATAATTTAGTTAAAAGAGCCTTTTTGCAGCATTTTTTTCGTTTATAGCGCATATTTTTTTTCGAAAATCTGTTACTTCAATTTCGACATGTACATTTAATGTTTACTCTTAAATTGTAAGACAAAGCAGGTTGTCATTAACAATAAATGTTATGCGATTTGTATCTAGACCAATCTTTAAGTATTCCGATCGACTGAGAATCACTTTTTAAAGTCATCTAACGATGTCCATCCGTCCGTCTGGCTGGTTGTCTGTCCATATTAGCCTTGTGCGCAAAGTTCAAGTTCCAATTTTGTAGATAATTTGATCAAATATGGACGAAGCCTATGCAAATGGTGAGAATCGGTCTATAATTTCACATACAAATTAGACTCTTTGTGTCCGCAAGCTATCTAATTATGATAGTATTTTAATTAAATTCGTCCCAAAACTATTTTACTGCAAATTAAATTATTTTTTAATCGGTATACATTTGCTCAAAGCTCTCATCCTTAAATAGCTTTAACTTCCTTTTAAATGTTAACATTTGTTAACAATTTAGCGACCGTACCCAAAATCCCTTTAAGACAAAAACCCATATGGATGTTAATATCTAGATAATATTCGGCGCAAACATCTCTTAATAAGTTTTACTTAAAATTAATAACAGTAAGCCTTGTAAATTGCTTCTTTGGTCGGTTCTAAATAATTTAAGATTTATGTATGAGTTACTAGCACTTAAAGGCTCCGTCATCTTCTCTACCTATATGTAATAAGCAGAGCACAGTGGTACGCATAAGCAGAGCACAGTGGTACACTGTTTAGATTTTTATTTTGTGCACAAATAATACTATTTTGCTCATTTCTAGAGCAATTTAATTAAGTAATTGATCGAAAACTGTTTGCTTGTATTGCATTATATACATTTATACTAGAGTTTGCTAAAATTCTTAAAAATGTGAAACCGCGGTTTCGGTTGTAAAATGATTAAAACCGGTCGGTTTCGGTTCGGTTTTGAAAATATAAAAGTTAAATTCATACATACAAATATGTATTTTTTTTTGCATGTAATGCAATTCAGGTACTTTTATCCGCCCTTAAGTGTATACCTGTGCCTGGCCAGGAATTTTTTTTGACTTTTTTCCAGTTTTATTTTTTTTATGTAATTATTAAGTATATAGAACGAAACAGTATGTATCTAAGCCTGGTCAGGCCCTTTCCTATAATATATGTACTGCAGTAAATAAAATCAACGTTTCAAAAAGCATACACAACACATAAGAATTCTTTCTTTTCTGTTTTTTCGAAAAATTATTTTATTTCCCAACAAAATGTTCCTGCTATAGCCATAAAACTCCATACATATAAAAGTAGTCCCAGCCTTGAGTTTTTTCTATAGCCACAAGAAACACCATACAAAATTCAAGTGGCCCGGGTGGCAGTTTATGTCTCACAAATAAGGTTTGCACTTAAGAGTTATTAAGATAACATTTGTTCTTCTTAGTACTTGTTTTGAATTTTAAGAATTTTGAAATACCTTGTCATTGTTGAAGGCTGTTATGTATAAAGTTTTTGAACATGAAGTACCAGTATTATCTAAAATTTGCAATTTCTTTAAGCATAAATATAATGTTAAAGTAAAAGCTAAAACCGAGGTTTTTTTTTTATCGGTTTTCGGTTTCGGGTTTTAGGCATTTAAAACCGCGGTTTCGGTTAAAACCGAACAGCAATCTCTAATTTATACCTACTGATTACATTTCGTTTTAATACACTTTAAGCTATTTATTAAGCGTTTGTTAAAAAGTTCAGCATTGTCACCAGATCTGGAGTAAACAAATAAAAAAAAAAAAATATACAACAATTGGTTCTAAATAAAAATAAATAAAGTTTTAGTCGAAATCGAATAATGGTTATTGACTGATTTAAAAAGTTAGATATTTGCTACTACAGTCGATCTTCGCTACACTTGCTTAGCTGCAAAAATGTTAAATTGTCAACACTGTGCCAACAATATATAAAGTGTGAGTTTGTTCAGTATCAGTAGTCAGTTATATTTTGTATCTGCTTTTGTGAACATTAGTGTAAAGTTGGAACATACAATGAAATACGTTTTAGTTTTGTGTCTAATAACTTTGGTCAATTTTACCACTGCTAAACCCTTATGCGTTGGTTGTCCGAGTGATGTATCTGGAGAAGATCGTGAGACTTTTACAGCAGATGTTGAAAATGCGCTGGTGGCATTGAATCGTGGAAGAAAACCTTATACGTAAATTAAAAGATTTTTATTATATTTCATTAATAATGACACGATACATTTGTAATTACTTATTTCAAGGCTGGTAAGGATAAAGTCTGTTCGAAAACAGGTCGTAGCCGGAAGCAAACTTTCAGTAGTCGCTGATCTAAAGAAAAATAACAGAGTACAAACTTGTGATATGGAGATATGGAATAAACCATCGTCGGGAAAACGCGTCCAGTTGAAATGCCCTGGTGAGGAGGAATTGGTCAAACATTTAACTGGTTAAAAAGAGAAAGTTAGTGCTTATGGTTCGTGTGCTGCATTAACTGAAAATGTTTTGTTTTCAATAAAGTTGTAAACTTTTTATAAGAAAATGTTATTCAAACTAAATATTAATTACAAAATTAAATCTTCTATTAAATTGGTTCTTTATTTTTTAGTTAAACAAAAATTTAAGATGTTATAATTTATGTTATCTTTAGAGTTTTTTTCGTAAAGTTTTTTGAATAAATATTAAATACCATTTAGCACCAAACAAGCATACGAAAACAAATTCAATAATTTTTCATAAATGTTAAAACATATTTGGAAAAATGTGCCAAATACGAGAAAAGTATTTCTAAATATGTGCACTTAAAAAAATCAATCTATCCGTACTCAAATCAAGCCACAGCGGTGTCCATAGTACCGCAAGTACGGATTTTCTTAAATCAAGTACATAATGCTTGATTCAAGGATTCTTCAAGTGCCCAGTACTTAAAATAATCCGAAAACGAGATTGACTTATGTAAAAGTGAGATAATCGAGCTGGGCTTGATACTAGAACATATAAGTTGGTTTAATCTTGAGGTCGTACTTGAAATAATCCGAAAGTGAGATTGTTTCTATCCTTAACACTTACCCTAGAGAACCACATTTAGAGAGGATATTAATATTTATTACCTTTACTTACCCACCCGTTCGTTACACATTTTTGCACCTTTGTTGTATTCCCCTATTGTTTACAGAAGAACTCACAATTATGAGATACCAGCAGCATGACCGATATGGATTTCGTAATCATTCTACTTTGAAAATTTAACATATTTAACTAAATAATTTTATCAATTAGAGAATTTGGGAATTTTCGCTTCTTATTTTACTTTTTAAACATCAATATAATATATGTTTTTCTTCTTGTAGTGTTGTTGTTGTATTTTTTACAAACCAAGCAAACCGTTTTTACACCAAAAAAATTTTACAAACGCAAGCGTATGCACGAATAAACAATATAAAGTGGCACGACCAACGAAAAGTTCGGGATTTTTTTTTTTCTTGATTTAAGATATTAAAAACGCCGGGGCTGGGTTTCGGAACTTATTCCATTTAGGACTTTTTTAAGCACTTTCGTACTCAAATTTTTAAGTAAGACTCGTACTAAAAATAGCGAAAAAAAAACTTGAATTTAGTATGAGTTTTTTCCTTTTGTGTAAAGATGTAAGATATAAACATAAACCAATTCGGACAGTTGATTTTGTCATACACACGAACAGCCGGACATTGTGAAAACAACCCCCTACTCATAAGAATCCAAAATATATATACTTAATGGGGCATAAGATCAATCTTGTCACACTGTGTTTGACTTATAAACGATAAATTATGTTTTAACTCTGAAATGCATAGGTTATCAGATCTTTTCGAGGAATATATAATTATTATATGCAAACCGACAAACAAATAATCTCTCAGAAAAATAATCTGGTTTATATGTTTATGATTTAAGCAATTCTTTTTTTTTAGTTTTAATTCAACTTGACTTGGAAAAAGGTTTTTTACTTATCGAATAAGTTGGAGAAATCAAAAGCAACCCATAATACAGAATATCTAATTTCTCAGTCCTTTTCATAGATTTCTCTAAACATATAAAATCTTGCATTATGACATTAGTGTCCTGTTTTATTTTTTTTTTTAAATTTTAACACTTCTAATTGTTTCGGTTAATTCTGTTAAAATATTGTTAATGTTACAATCGAGAGTTTCTTTAATGTCAAATCATCTTCTGACTGATCCTGGCAAAGCTCATCGACAAAGAAATTATATATTGTATAGATAGATTAAAGTATTTGCTATTTAATATTTTAGTATTAGTATTTAGTATTTCGTTCGTATCATACTAAAATATTAAATAACAAATACTTTAATCTATCTATACAATATATAATTTCTTAGTATGTCCAGATTTTTGTATATATGTCCTATTCTTTCCGCAACTTTCTGAAGCCATCTGATGACATATGAAGCTGAAATATGGCATACTTTAAGTATTTTCTCTGCGGAAGATGTTAACAAAACCAGATTTTTAATTTTCGGTCTTTGGGACCGGCTTTTTAACTAGTATAACTATAAAGAACTGATTGAATAGATGTTTTTTTATAACATGGGGAACTTTGGGCCACACTAGGCACTGTCGGATTGAGCTGAAAAATTAGGACATGATTTCTTACAAAAACCCTCATATTTTAAGCAGCGCAAACAATTAAATTAAAAAAAAAAAAATTTATGCGACCAGTCCAATGAATACCCTAGTAAATACCACTCATTTTTGCACCATATCAAATAAAAACAAGTTAGAGTGCTATATTCGGCTGTGCCGAATCTTTGATACCCCCCACCGACAGTTCGAATGTTTAAGGATATATAAAGATATATGATGTTATTATTATCTTAAACTGTGACGAATTGTTATTAATTATGGTTTTAGGCGTCTAAACTGTTTTCCGGTAGTAGGGTTTCTATGGGGCCTAGGGTAAATTATGTACCGATCTTCACTAAATTTCACAGTAAATTTCATAGTCCTATAAAACTGTGACGAGCCAAAATTATGTTATGATTGCATTAATTTTTACGGTTTTAGGCGTACTAAACTGTTTTCCGGTAGTGGTGTTTATATGGGGCTTAGGGTAAATTATGGACGGATCTTCACGAAATTTAACAGCGTGATTTCCAGTCGAATAAAACAAATTTTTGCAAAATCTTATCTCATTCCGTGCCTTGTTCCAGCATTTATGTTATTTTTTGTAACAAAATTATAAATTTTTTTAGGTGGTGGTTCCACTTTTTGATTTATAGGTCTGGTCCTACTGAACCGATTTTGCTGGATTTCAGTCCCAAACTGCTTAGGATAACTACAAGCAAATTGGCACCAAGTTTGTTCATTGAGTTGTTCGAAAGTGAGCGTGTTTTCAACAGACGGACAGACAGACGGACATGGCTAAATCGACTTATACTTTATGAGGTCTGAGATGAATAATAAAAAAGTTTCACACGGAATGACAAACTTAATATACCCTCTTCACAACTAATTGTGGTGGAGGGTATAAAAAGTGTAAGTGTTGTCGTTTTGAATTTCTTGTGTACCCGAAGTAGCCCACTGCCGCTTTCAAAAGAGATAGCTTCAACTTATATATAGTATTTAGTGACATTAATATGAACTTACGAATGGCATATATAATAATTTCTTAGCAGGTATTTGTTGCGAAATAATTTGTCACAAAGTTTTGTGGTGCACGCCACAAAAAGTGGAAGTAACTTTGAAAGTTGAAGTGTGTTTTCCTAATTTTTAGCGAATTTTCCCTCATCATAAGGTATACAAAATCTAATTCCTAAAAGAAAGATGAATATAAGAGAAATCTAAAATCACTTATTCGCAGCCAAAAAATGATGTGATTTTTTGACAAACGCCGTGAATCCTTTGTGACGCACGCCTCACAATGCATGCTACAGTTTTTCCAGTAGTACATATAATAATAAACCCAATTTTATGAAACTAATTTTGTGAATATTAATGAAATTTATATTTCGATGAGTCTGCTGTAAGTGCTATTTAAAGCACCTAAAATAACCATATACGGACACCACTACGTGATAAAAGACCAGTGTCTCCCAGTTTTGCCCAAAGTCATGCACTTTTTTTTATGAGCTCCCAAAGATTTGGGGCCTCGGTGTAATTTTTGCAAAAAAGCAATAATTTTCTCAGGATCATATCTTGCAAACCGTTCGGAATTTACCCTCTAAGACAAAGTTGTAGCTCTTGCCATAAAGAACAAAAGTTGAGAATATTTAAAATCAAAAAACTTCATCTTCAAGATCAAAATGCAAAAAACTTTAAAAAAAATTTGCTTACCTTTTTTGACACTGTTCAGGTCCATAGATAGCAAACCGTTAAAAATTCAAGGAAACAATGAACTACAAAAATGTACTTAAGATCTCAATATAAACTTCCTATAGGAACGATTCTTAACACCGTTTAGGTAGCGCTGTGTGTGAAAAATTTTCCGAAATTTCGATTTGTTTTACCTTTTCGGACACAAAGAGTCAGCCAGTGGAAGAACGTTGTAAGTTACTTAGAAAATTATATTTACAAACGAAATGGTTTTGCAACGTGGAATAACGTTTTAAGAGCCGCTTGCGTAGTGGATAAACGTTTAAACTGACATCGCGAGTGTGGATGTGAAACGTTTTTCCACTAAAAAATTATAAACTGTAAATTTGCGTGTTATTTTAAATTAAAATTTCTTGATATTTTGCATAAAATTTTTACTATCATTAGTTTTTACAATAAGGGTATTCATTTCAGTTTTTTTTATTTGTTGGAAAAATGGAAAAGTGGAAAAATGTAATTTTTGTTACAACAACCACAAGAAAAAAAATTCCACCAAAAGTTACATTTTTATCAGACTATAACCAAGTATAAAAAAGTCAGGATAAAAAGATGTAATTTTCCGTTTTAAACGTCAAACGAAATGATGTTGTCATTCATAAAAAATTGCTAATTTTTTATACAAAGTACGAAAAATTGCATCTCTTTTTATAAACTCTTGAATTGTACAACTCTGATTTTGAAACTAATTTTTTATAGTTACATTTAATCATTTAATCTTTCAAAAAGAAAAAATTCATATTAAATATGTGTTCAATGAAAAAAGTTATTAAAAAAGAATTAAAAAAAAGAAATGGGGTCAAAAAAAATTGACAGAAGCTGAAGTTAATAAAATACTCGACTTTTTGGCAGACAATCACCATTTTGAGTAACTTTTTCTAGTCGAATATTATGATGAAAATAACACCAATCACTTCGTTTTAAATTTAATAATCAATTTATTCACTTTTAACACCTTTGTTCGGCATCTTGAAAAATATCAATTACTTCCACGAATTATTTGACAGTTTGTAAAAAAAAAAAAAAAAACCCGTTCACGTCAATAAGAGTGTAATTTCTCTTTTTTCCACTTTTCCAACCAAAAAAAAATTGAAATGAATACCCTTAATATGAAATAATTGTCGCGTTATTCGCGGCTGTGCTATTTCTTGATTTCTATATTTTGCATAAAAATAATAATTCTTATTTTGGTATAATGACTTCAGCCAAAGCTTAACTTGCTAAATATAATTGTAAAAAAGGCTTGAAATATGAAACTGCAAAATATAATAATAATGAATATTATTTTTGTCAAGCTAATAGGGCCTAAATTTCTTCAATGTAAATAAAATTCAATTTTTAATTACAATATTTTGTTCCCAACGTTTCGTCGATTGTTTGTCGACTTTTTCAAGGGATTGTAATATGAAAATTTAATCACATTAAAAAGTTTTAGATGTACTCAGGATCATACAAATATATAAATATTTATTTTAATATTTAAAAAATACATATTACTTTAAACTTTAAATATATCACAGCTTAAGTAATGGCAACAATATGATAGTTTTTCCAAAATTATTTCAGAAACGTGACTTTTGGAATCGTATTGAGGACCCTTTGGACTACCATTCCTATATAGTGGTATATATATGTGCAACTCCATATTTGTCCAAAATGGTCATTCAAATCATGATTTTATGTATCCGTAGTATATTACTATGACTGTTAAGTCGTTAACATTGCTCTGTTAACTGCAAAACGAGCAATGTTATAAAAAATATGGTTTGCGTCTTTGCTAGTTAAATACGAATTTATCTGCACACACATGTTATCTTCATATGTTTATTCAAATTTATGGTCGAATTTTGACCATTAGGCTAATGCTATGTTCACATTTGGGTTTTTAAACGCGTTTAAGCAAAATGTTGATTTAGCTAATCAAAGCCGTTCACATTACATTTGAGATGATTAAGATGACAGATGATTAAGAAAAAAACACACACACAAACACACAAAAAAACAACAAACAAATTTAAATTTCTTTAAAGTATTAAAAATGGATAAAAACACTTTTATAAAGTTATCAGAAGATTATTTTAATCAATTTAATGATGAAATTGTGAAAATTTATGAATTATTTAAGGAAAAAAAATAAAAACATTAAGCAGACATCTTGGCCGGTTGTACACGATCATGAGCGATTCTACATTATTAGGGTATGTTCAGTGGATTCTATGTGGTTTATGAAGTGATTTAGTTGTAATCATGTCGATTTGAAGTGATTAACAAATCACTTCAATGTATGGGTAATCATCTCGATTTTGAAGTGATTAGAGCTTAATCACGTTCGAGCTGCTTAAACGCGTTTAAGAACCCAAGTGTGAACATAGTATAACGTTAATTCAATTAAAACAATCATTTTTGTACATAAAAGTTGAGAAATTTAATATTGTATTTTATTCGACCGAGGGCTATTTTTGAGCATTTTAAGACTCTGCATAAAGCCTAGTACTCTCTTCAAATTTGTAAAAAATGTTGAGCAACATTAATTATTTCACACGAAAATTTTGACATGTATCAATGTTACCTATCATGCGAGTTTGTATAATTTGACGATTTTATTCCTGCAAAGTATGCGACATTGTTTTGCGCATGTAAACAAACGCCACATGTTTTTACTAAAAATAATTTTTTTTTAATAAAAACTTTAATAAAAAAGAAAGTAAATATGGATAAGAAACTGTTAGCGGTTGTGTTATTTTAATTTTTTATTTCGTATTTAATAATCAGTACATACTTTTTTGCTTTTGCTTAAAATTCCACGCGAAATAAGTGCAGCTTACATTATTTCGCAGTTGTAAAAAAATGTTGCCAGAAACATTTCGTTACTTTTTCACAAAATGAACAGAGTACAACTCTATCAACATTATTTCATAGATATTCCGCACAAGTTTTTTTTATATGCGTTTTGACAGCATTTCACGTCAAATGTTGAACAGAGTACCAGGCTTAAAGGTCAACCGCTATTTTAAATTCAGACACAAAATATATACACAAAAGAGGGGACATCCATGTTAAAGATAAAAATGTTCACATATTTGGAACTTCAAAAGGAAAGATAGCGAAAGGGTAAAATATACCCTGAAGTCATACGAAAACAAAATAATTGTGGCGTATATTCTTGTGTATTGTTGGGAAAACTACTTGACACCTGTATTGGAAAATTAAAAACTAAACCTAAGTTTCAGTCTAAATATGTAGATGATCTTTTTGGAATTGTGAGGGAGAGTGCAATAGAAGAAATTATGACGAGTCTGAAAGATTTTTACCCTAGTATTAAGTTTCCAATGGAGGATGAGTGCAATAAAAAGTTACCATATCTGGACACAACTGTGATAAACAGAGCAGAAATGGTACACTTAAAATTTACTGGTATCAAAAATCTAGTGCTCAAGACGAATAATTAATTTCTCCTCCAAAATACAGAATAATTATTAACACGGCAAAGAATTGCATAAGAAGAACGTTAACTATAAGTGACACAGAAAGAAGATACTTAGCGACAACAATTTTCAGGTCAATCTGCTTAATAAATTACTTTTTAACTATGAAAAATATAAAAAAAAAAGAATTTGGATGGTGAACAGCAACCGAAAATATATAAATCATTTATAACAACAATTTTGATTTTTAGTTGAACTGTTAATTTTTTAATTTTTTTTGATATTCTTTAATTACACAGTACAACATTTTTCAGGTGATTGATTCCGGACTCAATTCTGATAATTGCTTACGAAAGTAGACCCAAAAAGAAGAACTTCTGCGTCATTAGTTTGTTTATGATAGCTCAATAAATAACTTAAAAATTAATTTGAATTTAGTAAGTATCGTATAGGGGAATTTGTCACGTTTTATGCTCTTTTGTTTGTCATATCTCGGGAACCACTAGTCCGAATAAGCTGAAACAAATTTAAAAAAATTAAGACTTACAATTCCTTTAATTTGTTTATACAACGTTTCGCTACATAAGCAACAGTTTCGTAGTTATAAGTAAATATATGAAGAAAATTCATAAAAAATCCAAAACGGTAAAACAATGTCAAGTCCCATTACTTTCAAGTAAAGTCGCATAACCTATGAACAAAATGATACATAAATCATTAAAATCGATGAACGCGTTTCGCTTTTATTCACAATTAAGTAAAGGTATGAATTCCAAAAATTTGCTCGAGATCTCCACAAAATTCTTTGGAGAAAACATTGATGACTTTTTTATTGATTCTTCATTTTGCATGAAAATAAACATTCCGATTCTTACACAGAAAATATGCAATTTTTACATGTTATCTATGCATGGAAACAAAATTTAGAACATTTGCAATTATTGTCACTATCCATTGAGGTAATTGTGCCAAAAAGGTTTCAAGGTGGAAATGCAAGAAATGTAATTTTAACGTCATGGAGGCATTGATTTTTTCAAAATAATTCAGCAAGTTGTCCACTCGTGTCTGTATGTCATCTCGCTGTACACAATTCTTTCCTAAAACGCCTTCGATGTCTTGTTTCAATGCGTCCCATGCACATAGGTGGTTAAAATGGTTCGAAAGCATATTTTTGAAAGATTCGCATTTCATTAATTTTCGTATATCCGGTCCATTGAGAAAACCTATTTGAAATATATAAAAATAAACATTTACAAAAAAATTATTGGTAATGCGAATACCTGGATTTATCATGTCCAGTTACGTCTTCCACCCAAATTATTGGCTTCATAAAAGAAAACTGGCCATCTTTTCCATGTATCCACGATTTTTGCACACTGTGTTCGGCGTAAAATTTGCACCACTTAAATCTGCTTCATCAAAATAATGACAATACGCTGTTTTGAATTCCTTAGTAATCAATTTTTTTCGATCCAGTTGGCCTCTTTTTGGGACGATATGACCACAAACGTAACAAAAATTATCCAATTGTGGGCACTTGTTATTTTCCATATTTGAAAAATATATTATATACGCTTATTACTTCGCTACCGCAATCATAACAATCAAAAAACCTTTTGTTAATTACTTTTTTTTAATTCTGAGAATCATTAAAAAAGTCATCAATGTTTTTTCCAAAGAATTTTGTGGAGATCTCGAGCAAATTTTTGAAATGTATACCTTTACTTAATTGTGAATAAAAGCGAAACGCGTTCATCGATTTTTATGATTTATGTGTCATTTTGTTTATAGGTTATGCGACTTTACGTGAAAGTAATGGGACTTGACACTGTTGTACCGTTTTGGATTTTTTATGAATTAAAAATAAAAAATTTAAATTTTTTGGGCAAAAAATATATTTTTCTTCATACATTTATTTATAACTACGAAACTGTTGCTTATGTAGCGAACGTTGTATGAACAAATTAAAGGAATTGTAATTCTTAATTTTTTTTAAATTTGTTTCAGCTTATTCGGACTAGTGGTTCTTGAGTTATGACAAACAAAAGAGCATAAAACTCGACAAATTCCCCTATACGATACTTACTAACTTCAAATTAATTTTTAAGTTATTTATTGAGCTATCATAAACAAACTAATGATGCAGAAGTTCTTCTTTTTGTGTCTACTTTCATAAGCAATTGTCAGAATTGAGTCCCGAAATCATGTGTTGTACTGTGTTAGACTTGAGTTCATCAAATTTAATTTTCATTAAATAATTTTCACTGAGGGAAGGAATTTTACAACTTGGAATTTTTTATTAAAATTTATTGATAATTTTTCTTGGCTGAGCTGGGATTTTAACCCGGGTTGATCTTTACATGTTTCAAGAATTACCACTTTCCATCGTCGGAAGATCTTTGAGTTCTACCCACTGCACCACTGCGGTGCCCGTTAGCCAACAGTCAAACATCAATCTTTAACTAGTAGTACTGGTGGTTCGAAATTTGCTGTTATTATCACTTAAATTTCAAATTACATGTTGCCTCCTTTTTCCTCCGTTTTTTCGTATTCCTTCTGTCAAGACTTTGTCTTGAAAACCTGAATACATTTGTTTATTATGTTTTTTTGTCCACTTTCGTCCACATTTTATTTGTACAGTTTAAACATCAAATCAACTAAAACTATGCTACTATGCAAGTTACTAACAAAACGATGAAATCGAAATGGTTTTGCAGTGCGGAATAATGTTTTAAAAGCCTTTTGCATAAAAGTTTTTATTATCATTATTTTTAATAATAGAAAAAAAAAAATATTTTTTAAACAAAACGTCAAAAAACGTTTTTTGCTCTCCTGAAAAATTATAATTTTGTAACTTAAAACGTTATTCGCGGCTGTGCTTCATTTATTAAACTGTGTTGAAAAAATGTAACAAAAATAGAAACATAATTATTCACTAAACATGACTGTTTTTTTTAATTCTAACGGGCACATGCATTTGGTTTGTTTATTCGACTTAAAACTTTAAGAAAATATTTACATTTAACAGATATACTATTTATTATTATCATTCGATTAATCGGTATAAATTCTTTGATTAATCCTTTAATCGAAATTAGCAATTTTAAATTATTCGAACAAATAATCGTCTAAAATTTTTCGTTTAATCGATCAATAATTAATCTACTGAACACCCTAATCACAACCTTTTTAAGAAATCGTCAAAAATAAATATATTAAAAAAATCAGACAAATGAAATTTTATTTTTAAGGAGTTTTTTTTATACATTCATATGTATATTAGATCGTACCTCAAAAAAAGTTTCCCCGTACCACCTCTAATATAAAGTATTTTTGCAAGGAGGATCGAAAGAATTTTTGTTTTGCTGAACGAAGGGGCCGCCTTTTTAGTTTTTTCGTTATATCTTAGGCATTTACAGTCCGTTCTTAAAGAATGATATACCAATGTTTTTGTCTCGAGAAGACCAATGTTTTGCCCCTAATGTCAGAAAATTAAAGCTCGCAAGAAACTATTTGACTTTTGCTGAGGAAGTAATTCGATAATTCCAGCAGAAATATTTTCAAATGTAATTAGAAAATGAAAGCTCGCTAAAAATCATAAAAGTTTTGTCAAGGAAGAATTACTATAATTCCTGCAGAACAGTCAGCATTTACAGTCGGATCTTTAAATATTATGTTACGAAATTGTGTCTTTTTGTCTACCCCTCTTGCCTTTCTGCAATTTCAAAGCCATTTAATTAAAATTAATTTGGTTTGTCAATCTGGTGGTTTCATCTCCATTTTTTATTTCTGTTACGTGGGTTTTAGTAAACAAGAAAGTTAACACTACTGTTCGTGACATAACGTTGAAGCTCTTGTTTAGGTATGGCATATCAGCGTAAATGCTAAGTGGAATAAAACGTTCCGCCTTCCGTTTTTTTTTAGGTACGGCTGTAAGAATGATTAGGGATATAAATCGTTGCATAAATGAGCCTTATAGAAAGTCTGAATTTTGTCTTACGAAACTCCATCAACACTTTTATTCTGCATAATGCATTACATCCGATAATGCTTTATTATTATTTTACGTAGACTATGGTTACAAGATTCAATGCTTATTAAGAAAATTTTTACCTAAAGAGACACTATTTAATTCCTCAAAAATTATAATTTCCAAGGGAATATATTTAGATATTCTAAATAAAGCAGACTTATTTTTAAAATATAAAATAAACTATTAAGATTTTTGTATGACGTGCTAAATTCCCAATTTTCCATATTTGATAAATACACCGAAATTCATTGTTGAGGAAAGCTAGCCTCTATGCGCATTTCACTGGTTGCTAAGGCCAGATCATCAGGAAACCTTTTCCAAAGATTTTAGAAAAGCTAAAAATATTATACAAATAAAACCCTAAAGCGAATAAGAATTTTAAACACTCAAAGTCTTACTTGTAACAATATCAAAGCTTAAACAAAACACCAACAATAAACAGTGAGTTTATCTTTTCTTACATCCCCCTACAATTGGTTGGGTTCTTTCCGACTCGAATTATAGTTGTAAGTGGGTAAAAAGAAAAAAACAAAATTAAAAAACAAATTGCTTCTTTCTATTGCTTTTGTTTAAGCTTTGATATTGTTACAAGTAAGACTTTGAGTGTTTAAAATTCTTATTCGCTTTAGGGTTTTATTTGTATAATTTTTAGCTTTTCTAAAATCTTTGGAAAAGGTTTCCTGATGATCTGGCCTTAGCAACCAGTGAAATGCGCATAGAGGCTAGCTTTCCCTCAACAATAATTTCGGTGTATTTATCAAATATGGAAAATTGGGAATTTAGCACGTCATACAAAAATCTTAATAGTAAATTTTGTATTTCCGTAAATAACTTTGAAAATAAACAAGTTGTGTCAATATCAATTAAAAATTTCAAATTGTGCCAAATAAGACACGGCGGTACTAATTTACCAACAAAGTCTAAAATGTACAAAAAAAAAAGTATAATTTTACCATTTGTTAAAAAAAAAAATAAAATGTATCATAACCACTTCAAGCAATTACATTAAAAGATTTACGGCCAATTTCACTAAGTTCAGCTAAAACTGACTTTTCTTTTAACTTCCAGTTAACAATAGTGGTATTCACACCGAACTTGTTAATTTGTTACTCGGTAGTTTGTTAATTTGTTAAAGTTACCAACTGTGAACGACCCCCTTTTTAAAACTTTGTTAGTCTGGTAACTTTCGTAGTAAAACAACTGATTTATTGTTCTGACACAATTTATTATTCTGGAAAAAATAAAACATGCCATGATAAAGTGTAAAAAAACAATTGTCAACCATTTAATTACTCATGCTTTGACACAAATAACGACGGTAAGTAGTGAGTTACCAACTAACAACTATTTCATCAGGGGTACCGTGTCGTTAATTTGTTAAATGTTAATACGGTAGCGCGTTAAATATACAAAAACAAAATGCTTGTAAAAAAGTAACGATTAACGACTAACAAACTAACAAGCTCGGTGTGAATTCAGCTAATATGTTTTTGACAGTTTTAACTGATAGTTCATTTTAACTGAACTTGGTTAAATTGGCCGTTAATTTAAATATCGTTTCTCAGCCTTTCTGACTCGTGTTAAAACGATTTTTTATAACACAAAAATACATTTGTACTCAACAATAATCATCGATATAACTTTTTTTTATAGTTGTCGTCCAACATTAAGATCGTGTTTGTCTTAAATTGTTCTATTTTATAACAAAGTTATAACTTGTAGACACAAGTGTATGATAAATAAACAAATTTCATGAGATTTACGTTTAAATTTTTGTGTATTCATGAGGTTAACTGTCTATTTTACGATGTCGAAAGAATTCTTTCTTTTGCGCGTGAATATAAAACAAATTCTTAAACTTTGTTTTTGTTTCTAATGTAGGGGTACGAAAAAAAGAATTCTTTCGATATCGTGGAAAATTAAGAAAGTGATGCTTTGGAAAACTATTTCCTATTCAAAGCGCTTACATGGTAACTCCTAATTTACTATGAGTTAATTAGTAATAACAACAACAAAGAATTTAATTAATCAATAATTAATTTTGTTTATTTTCATAGTTTAAACACAAAAAAAAAACAAAGAAAACGAACTTAATAGTCATTAACAGGGAAACCATAAATATGCAATTGCATGTTTTTCCTTGTGCGACCTATGAAGGCAGAATCAATATACATATTTATTCGTTTAAGAGCTTTTTATGAATTTTGGCATCGATGTGTTAGTGCATATTTTTGCATATTTTACCGTTTGCAGCAATTTTTTTGCATAATTTAGTTAAAAGAGCCTTTTTGCAGCATTTTTTTCGTTTATAGCGCATATTTTTTTTCGAAAATCTGTTACTTCAATTTCGACATCTACATTTAATGTTTACTCTTAAATTGTAAGACAAAGCAGGTTGTCATTAAGAATAAATGTTATGCGATTTGTATCTAGACCAATCTTTAAGTATTCCGATCGACTCAGAATCACTTTTTAAAGTCATCTAACGATGTCCATCCGTCCGTCTGGCTGGTTGTCTGTCCATATTAGCCTTGTGCGCAAAGTTCAAGTTCCAATTTTGTAGATAATTTGATCAAATATGGACGAAGCCTATGCAAATGGTGAGAATCGGTCTATAATTTCACATACAAATTAGACTCTTTGTGTCCGCAAGCTATCTAATTATGATAGTATTTTAATTAAATTCGTCCCAAAACTATTTTACTGCAAATTAAATTATTTTTTAATCGGTTCACATTTGCTCAAAGCTCTCATCCTTAAATAGCTTTAACTTCCTTTTAAATGTTAACATTTGTTAACAATTTAGCGACCCTACCCAAAATCCCTTTAAGACAAAAACCCATATGGATGTTAATATCTAGATAATATTCGGCGCAAACATCTCTTAATAAGTTTTACTTAAAATTAATAACAGTAAGCCTTGTAAATTGCTTCTTTGGTCGGTTCTAAATAATTTAAGATTTATGTATGAGTTACTAGCACTTAAAGGCTCCGTCATCTTCTCTACCTATATGTAATAAGCAGAGCACAGTGGTACGCATAAGCAGAGCACAGTGGTACACTGTTTAGATTTTTATTTTGTGCACAAATAATACTATTTTGCTCATTTCTAGAGCAATTTAATTAAGTAATTGATCGAAAACTGTTTGCTTGTATTGCATTATATACATTTATACTAGAGTTTGCTAAAAACTAAGTTCATGAAATTTAATTTTTATTAAATTATTTTTGTGAAGAAAGGAATTTTACAACATTAAAATTAATTAAAATTGTTATTGATAATCTTTCATTCTTGACGTGGCTCGGGCTCGAACCCTGGCCGGCAGGTTACCATGACATGTTTCGATCGCAACCACTCGATCTCCTCAGATGGATTTGCCGTCTTACACTCGCAGCCATCGACGACTGCTGACGTCACTAGTCAAACATCAATCCTTAAACCAAATTGTATTTTTTTTTTTTAACATTTGGTAGATCGAAATTTGCTTTCCTGAATGATTATCCACTTTAATTGATTTTACATGTTTTTTTCCTTTACTTCTGTTTTTTTCGTACTTTCGTCAAGAATTTTTCTTGAAGTCCAAGTACATTTTTTGTTTTTTCACTTTGTCTTTCTCTTTTTCTGTTGACCTTTTTCAGCACAACTTGAAGGACAAATGTACACATAGAGCTCGTGCCTTAGCTTTAACAATAATTAGTATTGTGGTTATTTTGTTGAACTGTTTATGGTTTTTAATCCAAATTTTTAATATTTTTAATTAGGCTTAAGTTCATGAAATTTAATTTTTATTAAATTATTTTTGTGAAGAAAGGAATTTTACAACATGAAAATTAATTAAAATTGTTATTGATAATCTTTCATTCTTGACGTGGCTCGGGCTCGAACCCTGGCCGGCAGGTTACCATGACATGTTTCGATCGCAACCACTCGATCTCCTCAGATGGATTTGCCGTCTTACACTCGCAGCCATCGACGACTGCTGACGTCACTAGTCAAACATCAATCCTTAAACCAAATTGTATTTTTTTTTTTTTTTTTAACATTTGGTAGATCGAAATTTGCTTTCCTGAATGATTATCCACTTTAATTGATTTTACATGTTTTTTTCCTTTACTTCTGTTTTTTCGTACTTTCGTCAAGAATTTTTCTTGAAGTCCAAGTACATTTCAAAAATAATTTAATAAAAATTAAATTTCATGAACTTAAGCCTAATTAAAAATATTAAAAATTTGGATTAAAAACCATAAACAGTTCAACAAAATAACCACAATACTAATTATTGTTTGCTAAAAACCTTAAAAATGTGAAACTGCGGTTTCGGTTGTAAAATGATTAAAACCGGTCGGTTTCGGTTCGGTTTTGAAAATATAAAAGTTAAATTCATACATACAAATATGTATTTTTTTTGCATGTACTGCAATTCAGGTACTTTTATTCGCCCTTAAGTGTATACCTGTGCCTGGCCAGGAATTTTTTTGACTTTTTTCCAGTTTTTTTTTTTATGTAATTATTAAGTATATAGAACGAAACTGTATGTATCTAAGCCTGGTCAGGCCCTTTCCTATAATATATGTACTGCAGTAAATAAAATCAACGTTTCAAAAAGCATACACAACACATAAGAATTCTTTCTTTTCTGTTTTTTCGAAAAATTATTTTATTTCCCAACAAAATGTTCCTGCTCTAGCCATGGTTGGTTGGTTGGTTATCGTGGTAGCACGCAAAGGTCCAGGCGTGCAGCAAGTAGAGCCGACAGTGGCCCTGTTTTGACACCACACAACTCGTCAAGAAATTGGAACCCCCCGATCAGACTTGAACCAGGGGGGCAATGCCGAGGTGGCTAGAGCCAGCCCGTTGCGTTGAGATATTTCAGCAGGCTGTTGAGTCCCACCCGCGATATCTCCGAGAGTCCCCGTAGAAGGTAATCCCCAAATAGTCTATGTCGCGTTGAGTTAAACGCCGGGCAATCACATAGAAGATGAAATACTGTCTCCTCAGTTCCAGGTTCCCTGCAGCTGCGGCAGCATTCATTGAAAGGGAGGCCGAGTCTCATAGCGTGCCTGCCAATCGTCCAATGACCAGTAAGCACGTATGTGAGTCTCGACACGTCCTTCCGACTGAAGTTGAGAAGTCGCTCAGAGCGACCTATGTCATATGTGGGCCACGTTTCCCTGGTAGCCCTGCAGCCATCTAGTTTCCTCCATTTATTGTCAGCCATATCCAGATAGTGCCTGAAGATTTCGCTCCTGATAGTTCCCAGGGGTGTTGCGACTGACACCACCTGTGAAATATCAAGAGCTGCTCCAGTTTTGGCCAGCCCATCCGCCTGTTCATTGCCGTAATGGTCCCAATGCGCAGGGATCAAAATTAAGGTAATGTCAGATAGGCTGCCCAATCTGGACAGTTCTTCCTTGCACTGGTTGACGAGGATGGATGTTGTCTTATGCGAGCTCAGTGACATCAGAGCCGCCTGGATATCGACGAAGATGCCAATTTTGCCGCTGATGTTCCTGCCGTATAGTGTTCTGCATGCCTCTCTGATCGCCAGTATTTCAGCCTGAAATACGCTGGCCCAATCTGGCAGACGAAAAGAGAGGTTCACATGTAGTTCCTCTGAGAAGACCCCGGAGCCGACACCACAAGTCATCTTTGACCCATCTGTGTAAACCCTCGTTCGGTATTCATCGGCCAGGATTCCCCCACTCCATTCCCGTCTTGACGGAAATATGACCCTGAATTTCCTATCAAAGTCCATGCGGGGTATCATATAGTCCGTTGGTCGTTTCAGAGATGTTGGTTGCCTATGTAAGATCCCTGCATGACCGTACGTCCTCGCCTTCCAACATCCCGATGCAGAGAGCCTGACCGCGCTATTTGCGGATGTGGCCATAAGGTGTATTTCAATTGGAACAAGGTGCAGCATAGTGTTCAGAGCCTCTGAAGGACTAGTGCGTAGAGCGCCTGTTACTCCAATGCAGGCTGATCTTTGTACTCTGCCCAGCTGAACCACGATGTACTTCTTGCCCGTCGCGGTCCACCATACCAGAGATCCATATGTAAGAATGGGCCGTACTATTGCCGTGTATAGCCATTTGACCAGTCTAGGATTAAGGCCCCACCTGGTGCCAAACATTCTACGGCAGCCGTAATAAGCCACCGTAGCCTTCCTGACCCTGTGCTGAGTATTCAATTTCCATGATAGTTTCGAGTCCAGGATAATTCCCAGATATTTAGCGTGATTCGACAGGGGAAGTCTCTCCAGAGTTTTGAGCAGAAAAGATGATAGACTGATTGGACGAAAGTCCCCCGCAGTCTCATGACTACTCTTTCCGATTTTGGGTATAAAAACCACCTATACCCTCCTCCAATTAGCCGGAACATAATTGAGGGATAGGCAGAGTCTATACATTAACCTTAACCAGGGAGTGACATATCTCCGTGCGCTCTGCAGCATCCTAGGAAAAATGCCATCAGGTCCTGAGGATTTATATGGGGCAAAACTACCGATCGCCCATTGGATTCTTTCCTCCGAAATGATATTTTCATCAATCTCGGAGAACGAATCCTCGTATACTGGTTCCCCATCAGTAGCGTCCAAGCAACCAGGGAAATGAGTATTAAGTAGAATGTCAAGTGTTTCCTCCGATGATTCCGACCAGGTGTCATCCGTTCTCTTGACATAAGTTGGGTTCGAGTGGCCCTTGGCCAAAACTCTGCTAAGTCTGGCAGATTCTATGGTATTATCTATTGATTCGCAGAAGTTCCTCCATGATCTTCTTTTTGCGACTGTTATTGCCTTTTTATATGCCCTCTGTTTTTCGCGGTATTCCTGCCACGAATTACTGGCATAGCCCGTGTTGAAGGCCCTACGGGCCTCCCTTCTTAGAGCCGAGAGTTCCGAGTTCCACCAGGGAGGGAAGCTCTTTCCGGCCCTTGTAATGGGGCAGGAGATTTCAAACGCCCTAGTCAGGGCGCCACTGAAGGTCTCATCCACCCCCTCGAGTGCAGAGATTGAATCCCGAATCACCGGCATTCTCCTGAGTCTACGTTCAAGAATTCCGTTCGTCCAATGTCGAAGAGTATCCAGTTGTGGTCCGAGAAGGACCTACTACTCGATACCCCCCACCTATCAACTGATAAATTAGACCTGTCGTTCATAAGCGTCAAATCTAGAACCTCTTCCCAACCATTGAAATTACCCGAACTAGGAAATCTAAATGTTGGCCTAGAGCCAGAGTTACAAATGGTAATTTTGTTAGTATTTATGAAATGTAATAGACACTCACCTCTATTGTTGATTTCACTGCTGCCCCAGATGGTGTGCCTGGCGTTGGCATCACATCCAAGAATGAAGTCCTCTTTGGCGCCTGAAGAGGATAGGAGCGCCCGTACCTCGTCTGGAGGGGCGTCTTTGTCATGTGCCATATAGCATGAGGCAATCAGAAAGCTTCTTTTGTCCGCCATCTCGACCCTTGCAACTGAAAGGTCCGCTGAGCTAAGCTGTGAACAGAAGAAGATATTAATGTGTTTTTTCGCAACAAGACATGCTCTTGGCCTACCCCTGTCCTTTGCGTACAGTATATTATATGTTTTGGCCGGAAACCCTTTCACCACTCCGTTTACCGTCCAGGGTTCCTGAACCAGCGCTATGTCGAGGTCCTTCTCGGCTAGGAGGACCCCGAGGTTGTCGGAAGCACATCTCGAGTGCTGCAGATAAATCTGCACGGCTCTCAATGCCATCGGGTGGCTTCTCCTCCGACTCGGAGAGCTGCTATAGCCATAAAACTCCATACATATAAAAGTAGTCCCAGCCTTGCCCAGGTGCTCGTTAGTGTGAGTTTTTTCTATAGCCACAAGAAACACCATACAAAATTCAAGTGGCCCGGGTGGCAGTTTATGTCTCACAAATAAGGTTTGTACTTAAGAGTTATAAAGATAACATTTGTTCTTCTTAGTACTTATTTTGAATTTTAAGAATTTTGAAATACCTTGTCATTGTTGAAGGCTGTTATGTATAAAGTTTTTGAACATGAAGTACGAGTATTATCTAAAATTTGCAATTTCTTTAAGCATAAATATAATGTTAAAGTAAAAGCTAAAACCGAGGTTTTTTTTATCGGTTTTCGGTTTCGGGTTTTAGGCATTTAAAACCGCGGTTTCAGTTAAAACCGAACAGCAATCTCTAATTTATACCTACTGATTACATTTCGTTTTAATACACTTTAAGCTATTTATTAAGCGTTTGTTAAAAAGTTCAGCATTGTCACCAGATCTAGAGTAAACAAACAAAAAAAAAAATATAACAATTGGTTCTAAATAAAAATAAATAAAGTTTTAGTCGAAATCGAATAATGGTTATTGACTGATTTAAAAAGTTAGATATTTGCTACTACAATCGATCTTCGCTACACTTGCTTAGCTGCAAAAATGTTAAATTGTCAACACTGTGCCAACAATATATAAAGTGTGAGTTTGTTCGGTATCAGTAGTCAGCTATATTTTGTATCTGCTTTTGTGAACATTAGTGAAAAGTTGGAACATACAATGAAATACGTTTTAGTTTTGTGTCTAATAACTTTGGTCAATTTTACCACTGCTAAACCCTTCTGCGATGGTTGTCCGAGTGATGTAGCTAGAGAAGATCTTGAGACGTTGACAGCAGAGGTTGAAAATTCGCTGGAGCTATTGTATCGTGGAAGAGACCCTTTAACGTAAATTAAAAGATTTTTATTATATTTCATTAATAATGACACGATACATTTGTAATTACATATTTCAAGGCTGGTAAGGATAAATTCTGCTCAAACACAGGTCGTAGCCGGAAGCAAACTTTTAGTAAACGTTGATCTAACGAGAAATAACAGAGTACGAACTTGTAATATGGAGATATGGAAGCAACCATCGTCGCAAAGCATCGAGTTGAAATGCCGTTGGGAAAGGATGGTCATACATTTTGCTGTTTAAAAAGATAAAGTTAGTGCTTATGGTTCGAGTGCTGCATTAACTGAAAATGTTTTGTTTTCAATAAAGTTGTAAACTTTTTATAAGAAAATGTTATTCAAACTAAATATTAATTACAAAATTAAATCTTCCATTAAATTGGTTCTTTATTTTTTAGTTAAACATAAATTTAAGATGTTATAATTTATGTTATCTTTAGAGTTTTTTTCGTAAAGGTTTTTGAATAAATATTAAATACCCTTTAGCACCAAACAAGCATATGAAAACAAATTCAATAATTTATCATAAACGTTAAAACATATTTGGAAAATGTCCCAAATACGAGAAAATTATTTCTAAATATGTACACTAAAAAAAATCAATCTATCCGTACTCAAATCAAGCCACAGCGGTGTCCATAGTACCGCAAGTACGGATTTTCTTAAATCAAGTACATAATGCTTGATTCAAGTACGGATTTTTCAAGTGCCCAGTACTTAAAATAATCCGAAAACGAGATTGACTTATGTAAAAGTGAGATAACCGAGCTGGGCTTGATACTAGAACATATAAGTTGGTTTAATCTTGAGGTCGTACTTGAAATAATCCGAAAGTGAGATTGTTTCTATCCTTAACACTTACCCTAGAGAACCACATTTAGAGAGGATATTAATATTTATTACCTTTACTTACCCACCCGTTCGTTACACATTTTTGCACCTTTGTTGTATCCCCCTATTGTTTACAGAAGAACTCACAATTATGAGATACCAGCAGCATGACCGATATGGATTTCGTAATCATTCTACTTTGAAAATTTAACATATTTAACTAAATAATTTTATCAATTAGAGAATTTGGGAATTTTCGCTTCTTATTTTACTTTTTAAACATCAATATAATATATGTTTTTCTTCTTGTAGTGTTGTTGTTGTATTTTTTACAAACCAAGCAAACCGTTTTTACACCAAAAAAATTTTACAAACGCACGCGTATGCACGAATAAACAATATAAAGTGGCACGACCAACGAAAAGTTCGGGATTTTTTTTTTCTTGATTTAAGAATTTTAAACGCCGGGGCTGGGTTTCGGAACTTATTCCATTTAGGACTTTTTTAAGCACTTTCGTACTCAAATTTTTAAGTAAGACTCGTACTAAAAGTAAGCAAAAAAAAACTTGAATTTAGTATGAGTTTTTTCCTTTTGTGTAAAGATGTAAGATATAAACATAAACCAATTCGGACGGTTGATTTTGTCATACACACGAACAGCCGGACATTGTGAAAACAACCCCCTACTCATAAGAATCCAAAATATATATACTTAATGGGGCATAAGATCAATCTTGTCACACTGTGTTTGACTTATAAACGATAAATTATGTTTTAACTCTGAAATGCATAGGTTATCAGATCTTTTCGAGGAATATATAATTATTATATGCAAACCGACAGACAAATAATCTCTCAGAAAAATAATCTGGTTTATATGTTTATGATTTAAGCAATTCTTTTTTTTTAGTTTTAATTCAACTTGACTTGGAAAAAGGTTTTTTACTTATCGAATAAGTTGGAGAAATCAAAAGCAACCCATAATACAGAATATCTAATTTCTCAGTCCTTTTCATAGATTTCTCTAAACATATAAAATCTTCCATTTTGCCATTCCAGTCAGCGTTGCCAGAATTAAGATTTTATCTTATATTTCAAGATTTTTTGAACAAAATAAGATTTAAAGATTTTTTTTCTAAAATTAAGATTTTTTATTTTTAGATATAAAGATTTTTAACTTTAAGTTTGTACACCATACATAATTTTCTTTTACAGTTTTTTAAACAGTTAACTTTTAAAACAATGAGGTTTTATATCAGCTTGTTGTCTACTGGTTTTGCACACTTTTGTACTTTTGTACTAACATGCATCATTATTTCTGGGCATACAAAACATTAAAAAAGCATCATAGATTCGCGGTTGTTCATTTTGGGAATATTGATAATAAAATTATTTGTGAAAAGAAAAAATGTATAGTATATATTTAAAGATTAATTTATTAAAGAACAAAAAAGTTCATGTATGTATTTAGTTACTATGTCTTAGTACCAAAAGGTAAAACTAATGGAACTAAACCCTAGGATTACCGTCTTGGTCGGGCCGGACAAAATTTGTGTTTTCCTTGCAATATTTTTCGAAAATAACAAAAAAACAGGGGCTTCGTTAGAAGCAAACTAGTAGGGTGAAATTTTATTTTTTTATAAAAGTCTATGAAATTACGCTTTTGGCCAGACCGAATTCTTGTTATCTTGAAAATATTTTTCAAATAGGAATACATATCAAAAAACAGAAACGTGAATTCTATAAATGATATGTTCTGAATTGAATGAATCAAGTTTGAATCAAATGTGTGGTAGATGCGAAAAAAGCAATGTGCAAAATTAAGGACTACATATTCGATGACTTGCATGTAAAATAAAAAAATAAAAATATATAATAAATTCGTATAATCTAGTAAATAACATACGTTCAATAAAAAAAATATATTAATTAACTTTTTATTTAATTGGGGTTTTTTAGCTGTTCTAATTGTGGTCTGCCTAGACCAAAAGGAGTGGTAAAAAGTAACAGTTAAGGGTTATGAAGTTTTTGGTTTGAAAATACCACATTCCATGTTTATGATAATTTGTAAACAAAGTATTTATACATAAGTGCTTAAGAATATCTGATTAAACGTGTACCACCTTATTTTAATAAAAATTCATTAGGAATATATTTAGGAAAATCCATTGTTTTCAGTGAGCTTTTTTTACATGCAATTTTCTCAAAATGCCTTCGATATAACAACGGTATCAAAAAATATAATATTAAATTGAGAACTCCCAAACCAAAATTTTTTTGCCCAAAATTTATATGTACATCTCTAATATAAAAATTTAATTACTTTCGATGAAACTTCTTTATATAGATGGACTTTTTTAACATTCTTATTTATTAGAAATTAAATGCATTTAAAATGTATTTTGTTGGAATATATAACTAAAACATAATTTTAAACCTACAATTTAATTTTGTATAATTACCGCAATTACGTATTTTAATTTAAATATGTAGTTTCCATAGTAGTTTCTTTTAAAAAGTTAATAATTTTTACTTTTTTGCCTTTGTTATAAAAAATTTCAAGACTTTTCTCTACAAAATAAGTTTTTTTTTCGCCAAAAGAATATTTTCCTTCCAAATCTTCTGGCAACGCTGGTTCCAGTTCACCTAACATATTTAAAAACTTTTTACACTTCTAATTGTTTCGGTTAATTCTGTTAAAATATTGTTTATGTTACAATCGAGAGTTTCTTTAATGTCAAATTATCTTCTGACTGATCCTGGCAAAGCTCATCGACAAAGAAATTATATATTGTATAGATATATTAAAGTATTTGCTATTTAATATTTTAGTATTAGTATTTAGTATTTCGTTCGTATCATACTAAAATATTAAATAACAAATACTTTAATCTATCTATACAATATATAATTTCTTAGTATGTCCAGATTTTTGTATATATGTCCTATTCTTTCCGCAACTTTCTGAAGCCATCTGATGACATATGAAGCTGAAATATGGCATACTTTAAGTATTTTCTCTGCGGAAGATGTTAACAAAACCAGATTTTTAATTTTCGGTCTTTGGGACCGGCTTTTTAACTAGTATAACTATAAAGAACTGATTGAATAGATGTTTTTTTATAACATGGGGAACTTTGGGCCCCACTAGGCACTGTCGGATTGAGCTGAAAAATAAGGACATGATTTCTTACAACAACCCTCATATTTTAAGCAGCGCAAACAATTAAATTAAAAAAAAAAAAATGTATGCGACCAGTCTAATGAATACCCTAGTAAATACCTCTCATTTTTGCACCATATCAAATAAAAAAAAGTGTAAGTGTTATCGTTTTGAATTTCTTGTGTACCCGAAGTAGCCCACTGCCGCTTTCAAAAGAGATATTTAGTGACATTAATATGAACTTACGAATGGCATATATCATAATTTCTTAGCAGGTAATTTTTTGCGAAATAATTTGTAACGCAGTTTACTTTCCCAGCTGAGGTATGACTCAGTCTGTCCAGGCTCAATTCGAAGGTCTGCTTCCTTTGAAATGAAACACGGGATGTTTTCTCGCTTACAAAAATTTCAACAAAGCTTTATTTACGAAATCTTAATCTACGCTAAATACTTAAAACTAACGACAGTCCTCGATGAGTCGGTGCGGCTGCGGACGGGAACGGCTACGGAACTGGGAGGCGGTGTTACTGGAGCCGGGCTATGAAACGGGAATGATCTGGTAAAGAGACTGGTAACGGCTTCGGTTATTTCGGGTTAGGTAAGCTGTAGCAAACTACTGGGGTGATTTACTCGGACACCTACGGAATTCTAGAGCCAGGTGTTCGGGCGAATACGACTAACTACTGGTTTTATTACTAGGGCACCAACGGAATGCGAGAGCGTGGTGTACGACTAAATACTGGTTTGGTTTACTCGGGCACCAACGGAATGCGAGGGCGAGGTGTTCGGGCAAAACGACTAACTACCAGTTAAACTACTCGGACACCAACGGAATTCGAGAGCGAGGTGTTCGGCTAATATATGATTAAATACTGGTTCGGTTTACTCGGGCACCAACGGAATACGAGAGCGAGGTGTTCGGGTTAAACGACTAACTACTGGTTAAACTACTCGGACACCAACAGAATTCGAGAGCGAGGTGTTCGGCTAATATACGATTAAATACTGGTTCGGTTTACTCGGGCACCAACGGAATGCGAGAACGAGGTGTTTGGGTAAAACGACTAACTACTGGTTAAACTACTCGGACACCAACGGACTTCGAGAGCGAGGTGTTCGGCTAATATACGATTAAATACTGGTTCGGTTTACTCGGGCACCAACGGAATGCGAGAGCGAGGTGTTCGGGTAAAACGACTAACTACTGGTTAAACTACTCGGACCCCAACAGAATTCGAGAGCGAGGTGTTCGGCTAATATACGATTAAAGACTGGTTCGGTTTACTCGGTCACCAACGGAATTCGAGAGCGAGGTGTTCGGGTAAAACGACTAACTACTGGTTAAACTACTCGGACACCAACGGATTTCGAGAGCGAGGTGTTCGGCTAATATAAGATTAATTACTGGTTCGGTTTACTCGGGCACCAACGGAATTCGAGAGCGAGGTGTTCGGGTAAAACGACTAACAACTGGTTAAACTACTCGGACACCAACGGAATTCGAGAGCGAGGTGTTCGGCTAATATACGATTAAATACTGGTTCGGTTTACTCGGGCACCAACGGAATGCGAGAGCGAGGTGTTCGGGTAAAACGACTAACTAAGTGCTTACTACGAAGAGTAAATACTGGGGTTAGTATCAATATCTACTCTCTTTGCTTTGAGGCAAACCTTGTCTATTTATTCAAAAATAAAATGAACTAAATGAGAATTATGTATACGGTAAAAAGGTTATGTAGGTAAATAGTAAGGGTGTTCATAGTAGTAAGTAAAATAATAAGGGTATTCAAGGTGTTGGGTTCTTCATGCTTTGTGATGTTAGTATTAAATGTATATGTAGGGCTAGTTTGTAACGTCACGTTACAGTCCCCGCCTACTTTAAATAAAATAAAAAAAAAAATTTTGTGCACACTAGCCGCTCTTTTTTTTTTTTTTTTTTTTTACAATTCAATAATAAAAAATAATAATACCAATCCAATAATATTACAATTCAATAAAAAAAAAATAATAATCTAATACAAAACTGAAATAATTCCAGGGAAATACGGGGCCTCGGAAGCACATCGTGGGATGTTGAGTTACCTGTCCCCTAGGGGAATCATCTTTTCCTTGCCCAGAGCGCGCAATCGGGCTCGTTTCCCGATTATCGTTACTTCGACCTTGGGTCTGCCCCTTGGATATATTATCCATCGCTTCACCTTGCGTTGTGGGTCCTGCGGTATGACTATTCCCCTAAAGGGGTCTTCGGCATTTTCCAACTCCTCGAGGTCGACGGGTGTTAAATTGAGAATGTCGTTCGCCAGGTCGTTTTCTAGGTGGTGCGGGTCCTCTCGAGTATTAGTGAGGCTAGTTTCTTCCTTGGGGGTTTTTTTCACCCCGCCCCAGGACAATGGTGCGAGAGGTGGTGGTCCCTGTAGAGTCGCGTGTAGTGGTTGCTGGGTCCTTCGCTCCCATAACGTTTCAGCTAGCTTGTCCAGCTCTCGGTTCCCTGACTGAGCAACTGGGCATTTCTCCACCGTATGGATTCGGGGTCGGGCTTCGAAAGGTGGTACAAATGGTGGTACGTGGCGGGGCATGGCCGTACGCCATAGGTACTACGTAATTTTGCCATGTGCTGCTGATCTGGTTGACTTACTGTCCATGGTGCAAGTGTGCGGTTTCATATTAATAACGTGCTCCTCCATATTACAGGGTCCCTTGATGGCTGCGAACGCAGTGCGAGCGTCGGTTAGTACCCTGTGCAATCGGGTTTCTTGTTCCGGGGGCAGTTCCTCGCGAAGGGTGATCGAGTGCAGCGCATGTGGTTGGTTGTCCTCTGGTGCCTTGGAGGTTTGTAGCTCCACCCCATCAATCACAAAACAGGTCTGCCGACGGCGAAGGAAATCCATGCCGAGGATGAGTGGCTCCGCCAGGCTATCAAGGGCGGAGGCCAACAGCCGCGTGGTGCCTCCGCTGGTTTCCAAGATGAGTGGGTGGACGTTTAAACTGGATCGACAGAAGCCATCGGCCAACTGAATGCTCCGTTAGTGACCGCGAGGCCGGATATTATGGGACTCCAGCAATTGGCGCATCCTCTTTCCCAGATATGTCAGGGTTGACCCAGTGTCGACCAAGGCTCTAATAGGGGTACCACAAACGGTGACGTTGAGGTAGTACCGTTCATCGGAGTGGGGTTCGCTCCTGCAGGAGCATTCTCGAGTGAGCCTGCCTCCTTGGCCGCACCATGAGCAGAACCGTACTGATGTGTTCGGACAATTTCCTCGCATATGGCCAGGTTGCCTGCAACGCCAGCAGTGAGTGTTACGCTGGTAAGTAGAGGTGTCAATGTAGTGGGTGGGCTGCGGTCTTCCCTGTTTGGCTTCTTCCTTTCGGAGCCACTCGTACTCGTCGGTCAGCGCCATGAGCTCATCCAGCGAGCGGAAATCGGTGCGGCGGACGTACAGTTTATATTCGCAGCGTAGGCCGCCATAGATGCGGTCAGTGTGGTCGACTTTCCGTAGGTCGGGATGCTGCCGTATGAGGGCTTGGAGGCTCATGACATAGTCCTTTGCTCTCTCTATATTGCCTTGCTTACGATGGTAGATTGTTTCCTCCAGGTGGGCGAGGTGTCGTCTCGGCAAAAAGAACCGACTGGCTTCCTCCTTGAAGTCGTCCCAACTGCGGATTTGCTCTCTTTTGAACCGATACCACTTTAACGCCTTCCCCTTCAATATTTCTAGTAGCGAAAATAGCAACCGATGACGCTCGAAGCTGTAGCATTCGGCTAATTCCTCCAGACGCTCGATGAACTCCATCAGATGTTCGCCCCCGTCGTACGTCAGATCCCACCGCCCGATGGTGGCCATGACTTCTGAGTCACTGGGGACGCTCGGGAGACTTTTCCGGTCTTCGGCACAGTGTACCTCCACGCTAACTGGAGCGCGTAGTGGTCTTTTTTCTTCCTCCAGGATTTCCTCTTCTAGCGCACGCAGTAGATTTTCCGACGACGCTCGCTGCCGTTTTAATTTCACCAGTTCGCTTAGCTGACGACGAAGCTGATCCACCGTAACTCTGTCTGTGATGGCGATGCCGTACTGTCGACAAATTTCTATAAGTTTGTCTTTTCTGAGTAGGCATATCCAGCCCAGGGAATCCGTTTGTAGAGTATTCGGCGTAGACATGATTTCGGTGCTTTGTGCTTGTTCTTGACCCGATCCAGTGCCGTTGGTGGTTTGGGTTAGAGTTTTTCCACAGGTTGCGGTTTTGGAATCGGGTTCCTGCTCGGGCGCCATTGTACCGCAGTTTACTTTCCCAGCTGAGGTATGACTCAGTCTGTCCAGGTTCAATTCGAAGGTCTGCTTCCTTTGAAATGAAACACGGGATGTTTTCGTGTATGTTCGCTTACAAAAATTTCAACGAAATCTTAATCTACGCTAAATACTTAAAACTAACGACAGTCCTCGATGAGTCGGTGCGGCTGCGGACGGGAACGGCTACGGAACTGGGAGGCGGTGTTACTGGAGCCGGGCTATGAAACGGGAATGATCTGGTAAAGAGACTGGTAACGGCTCGGTACACCACGCTCTCGGAATGCGAGAGCGTGGTGTACGACTAAATACTGGATCGGTTTACTCGGGCACCAACGGAATGCGAGGGCGAGGTGTTCGGGCAAAACGACTAACTACTGGATAAACTACTCGGACACCAACGGAATTCGAGAGCGAGGTGTTCGGCTAATATATGATTAAATACTGGTTCGGTTTACTCGGGCACCAACGGAATACGAGAGCGAGGTGTTCGGGTAAAAAGACTAACTACTGGTTAAACTACTCGGACACCAACAGAATTCGAGAGCGAGGTGTTCGGCTAATATACGATTAAATACTGGTTCGGTTTACTCGGGCACCAACGGAATGCGAGAGCGAGGTGTTTGGGTAAAACGACTAACTACTGGTTAAACTACTCGGACACCAACGGAATTCGAGAGCGAGGTGTTCGGCTAATATACGATTAAATACTGGTTCGGTTTTTCGGGCACCAACGGAATGCGAGAGCGAGGTGTTCGGGTAAAACGACTAACTACTGGTTAACCTACTCGGACACCAACGGAATTCGAGAGCGAGGTGTTCGGCTAATATACGATTGAATACTGCTTCGGTTTACTCGGTCACCAACGGAATTCAAGAGCGAGGTGTTCGGGTAAAACGACTAACTACTGGTTAAACTACTCGGACACCAACGGAATTCGAGAGCGAGGTGTTCGGCTAATATACGATTAATTACTAGTTCGGTTTACTCGGGCACCAACGGAATTCGAGAGCGAGGTGTTCGGGTAAAACGACTAACTACTGGTTAAACTACTCGGACACCAACGGAATTCGAGAGCGAGGTGTTCGGCTAATATACGATTAAATATTGGTTCGGTTTACTCGGGCACCAACGGAATGCGAGAGCGAGGTGTTCGGGTAAAACGACTTACTAAGTACTAACTACGAAGAGTAAATACTGGGGTTAGTATCAATATCTACTCTCTTTGTTCTGAGGCAAACCTTGTCTATTTATTCAAAAATAAAATGAACTTAATGAGAATTATGTATACGGCAAAAAGGTTATGTATGTAAATAGTAAGGGTATTCATAGTAGTAAGTAAAATAATAAGGGTATTCAAGGTGTTGGGTTCTTCATACTTTGTGATGTTAGTATTAAATGTATATGTAAGGCTAGTTTGTAACGTCACGTTACAAATTTATCACAAAGTTTTGTGGTGCACGCAACAAAAAGTGGAAGTAACTTTGAAAGTTGAAGTGTGTTTTCCTAATTTTTAGCGAATTTTCCCTCATCATAAGGTATACAAAATCTAATTCCTAAAAGAAAGATGAATATAAGAGAAATCTAAAATCACTTATTCGCAGCCAAAAAATGATGTGATTTTTTGACAAACGCCGTGAATCCTTTGCGACGCACGCCTCACAATGCATGCTGCAGTTTTTCCAGTAGTACATATAATAATTAACCCAATTTTATTTGTTTTTAACCAAACAAATTATATTTTTATAAAACTAATTTTGTGATTATTAATGAAATTTATATTTCGATGAGTCTGCTGTAAGTGCTATTTAAAGCACATATAGCACCTAAAATAACCATATACGGACACCACTACGTGCTTAAAGACCAGTGTCTCCCAGTTTTGCCCAAAGTCATGCACTTTTTTTTATGAGCTCCCAAAGATTTGGGGCCTCGGTGTAATTTTTGCGAAAAAGTAATAATTTTCTCAGGATCATATCTTGCAAACCGTTCGGAATTTACCCTCTAAGACAAAGTTGTAGCTCTTGCCATAAAGAACAAAAGTGTTGAATATTTGAAATCAAAAAACTTCATCTTCAAGATCAAAATGCAAAAAACTTAAAAAAAAAATTTGTTTACCTTTTTTGACACTGTTCAGGTCCATAGATAGCAAACCGTTAAAAATTCAAGGAAACAATGAACTACCAAAATGTACTTAAGATCTCAATATGAACTTCCTAGGAACGATTCTTACGCCGTTTAGGTAGCGCTGTGTGTGAAAAATTTCCCGAAATTTCGATTTATTTTACCTATTCGGACACAAAGAGTCAGCCAGTGAAAGAACGTTGTAAGTTACAAAATTATACAAACGAAATGGTTTTGCAACGTGGAATAACGTGTTAAGAGCCGCTTGCGTAGTGGATAAACGTTTAAACTGACATCGCAAGTGTGGATGTGAAACGTTTTTCCACTAAAAAATTATAAACTGTAAATTTGCGTGTTATTTAAAATTAAAATTTCTTGATATTTTGCATAAAAGTTTTTACTATCATTAGTTTTTACAACATGAAATAATTGTCGCGTTATTCGCGGCTGTGCTATTTCTTGATTTCTATATTTTGCATAAAAATAATCATTATTATTTTGGTATAATGACTTCAGCCAAAGCTTAACTTGCTAAATATAATTGTAAAAAAGGCTTGAAATGTGACACCTAAAGAAGTTTATTTTCTAAAGTAATCAATTTCGTGTCTTAAAACAAGAAATTTCAAAATCCAAAAATTATATCACGATTTTAAGAAACATTTTCCAATTAAGAAACAAATGCAAGGGATTTCTTTAATTTTTTCAGAAATTGCTAAGAAAACTTGGTTTAACTCAATTAATTTTATTTGAATCGACATGTTTAGCAAATCAATAAAAAGGTTCTTATTTTTATATTAATTTTTCTGAAACTAACTACCGCTACACGTTTTTATGTTAAATATCCAGGCTTTTCTTCGTATTTTGCCGATTATGTAATGCAAGAATTTTTGTTAAAAGAAATATAAATTTTTTTATGGATTTTTTTTATAAATTTCAGTTATTGTTGTGTTTTTATTTTAAATAATTTTTCTATTTCTTTTACTTAGAATAAGAATGTTTTTATTGAAATTATTTACTTCATTTAGTATTTTCTAAAACTTATTAATACATTCTTTATTTGTAATATTAAAAGCCAGTATTTTCATATTATGTATACTAATTTTGAATATACACCGAAATACGTTAATAACATGTTGTTATGAACCTTTATTATTAGCAACATGTTATTTCTTACTTGTACAATGTACATATCGTCAGCTTAGAGTGCAAAGGTGCTAAGTCCACATTTTAAGACTTTACAGGAGAGACATAAAACTTTCCTAAATGAATCTATGGAAATATTCTATAAAACTTTAAACGTAATTTTATCGGTGTTGGTTCATTTTTTAATTATCAAAAAGGAGCAATTGAAAAATAGCACACGCTGCTGATTTTCAAGCATTTTCGGGACTTAGCTCATTTTCTGTAACTTGTTTTATGTTTGTGCATTGGACTTAGCACATTTTCTTAAAATCATTTGTTAAATATTTATGAAAAAAAAAAAAAACAATTTTATAATTTTTTTTTTTCTTTTATTGTAACAAAAAACATTAAAGACAGTCTTATTTCATTGCTGTTAAATAAAAAAATATCACATTAATTATTAATTAATTAATTAGTTATTAATGAATCATTCGTGAGGTAAATCGTCGTAGAATTTGTGGTGATCTTTCGGCAAAGTAGTTTTTAAATATTGCAGGTCTTCATATTTTTTAGCTGTTATTTTTCTTCTTTCCTGGTAAAGCTGTTGAAAATTTGACCAGTCCAAGGCCACTACATTACCATCTATTCTTTGGGGTAGTACTTCCCATGGATCAGGAAATCTGAGCTTAAAATATATTTCACCATTCGGTGTATATTTAATACCACGAATATCCGTTACTTTTGCATCGCCTTTTCCACGACCAGGTCGAATATTTTTGATAAATTTAACGTTTTTAAATGTTTTAAAAAAGGAATGATCCAAATAGGTAACATCATATGGTTCGGGGTTTTTTCGGGCTCCTTTACATATTCCAATATATTCCGCAGGAACATCAATATTTCTATTTTTAATAGCACGCTCAATTGTAGAATGAACGCTATCTGCCTCCATTTGGGTATGCCCGGTTTCAAGAATTTTTTGTTCTATAGTAACATTATGTTTGATTGCTGTATTTAACAGGGCGTTACTCATTAAGCAATTACGATTTTGATAATTACACCCATCGCTGTAAAAAATAATTTTTTTAGGGTCATTTTCACGGATAATTTTTTCTTCAATAAAAAAAACCCATATGCTTGCAAATTCCTCAGCAGTTACTCCGCCTTCAGCTTCATTCCATAAGAAACAGTATGCCTTTTGGTTTATAAGATTATGAAAAACCAAATTGTGCACCTGCAACTTTGTCCGGTAGTAGAGACTGCTGACTTGAGATTTCGGAGCCATTAAGACAGCTTGAAGATCAACGGTGAACACATTTGCTTCTTCATTTCTGTCTTGGTTTTTTTCATTTCTAGCTTCTTCTTTTTTTTCTTGGTGAAGAGTGTAGTCTTCATATGAAAGGTTGTCGACTGAATAACGTGAACAGGTTTCACATTGATCCTTCTTTGGTGAGAATAAGCTAAGATATTTGATATCAAATATTTCGTAGAATACCGAAATCGAGAGCGGGTGCACTTTTTGGCTTTTACACCAATCATTAACATAAAAGTCGTAAATCATTTTTTTCGAACGCCATTCAGGCAAAAGATATCTTTTATTCGTTGAAGCACGACAATAATGGGATTCCATAGATGGTAGCGAGTCAAAAAATGAGTTAAGGGATTGTCTGTCTTGACTACATTTTTTCGGAACACTTTCATTTAAATTAGATTTTGAAACCAGAGGTTTCTTTAGCCAATTAAGCACAGCACGTCGACCTACGTTCAATGTATTTAAAAAAAATGTTCTGCATACACGTATATATTTATTTTGCACTTTGAGGTGATATTGTAAAGTAACGCTCCTTCTGGATTCGTTGCTTACCTTTCTATTTCGGGATCTTGCAGGTGCAGTTGTTTGTATCAATGTGTTTACATAAACTTTTTTTGCATTCCAATCCATTTGCCAGAATTGTTTAAATATTTTTTGTCTTTCTTCATCATTGATTTGGGCACATTTTATGGTAGAAGCATCACTTTTACACTTACATCTTTGTTTAATGGCTCGTGGTTCTTTAATTTTTTCATAATTCCAAATGTCGCTCTCTTTTTGTTTCCCATAATAACGTTTTCCTCTTTCTCTGGATTTCTTATTTTTGGCCGCAAACCAAGCTGACTTCTGCACCTGAACTCTCTTTTTGCGATTTTGGGTCTTAGTCGGTAAGTCAAAAGAGTCGTCAGAATCGCTATTAAAACCATAAGGAACTAGCCCAACAACTCCATCATCTGGTTCAATGCCATAGTTGTCGTAATTGTTGCATTGAAGCGGTTGTGGACCAGTGCTATTGCTGTTATGAAGAGACATTTTAACATTCTATGAAAAAAAAAATATTTGAAAGACATATTCGTAAAAAAACAACAAAAAAAGCAAATTGTTACTTACCTTTTGGTGATAAAATGAAATTGGCAAACTGATAATACTAGAAGTTTTCTTTCACGTGAATGTTTATTAAGCAATAAAAATTAGTTTCATTACTGCGATTGAAAAATTTGATTAAAAAGAACAAGTAGGTTTTTTTTTAACGGGACTTAGCACGTGCGATATGGCAGGTGTGGACTTAGCACTTTTGCACATCAGTGTTTACAAACAATCATAAGCGAAATAACTGTACTTTTTTTTGTTTAGTATGATGTATTTTTCATTTATCTTTCGTTCTGCATCAAAATGTAAATTTGTATAAAAAGTGGACTTAGCACCTTTGCACTCTAAGCTGACGATATACTAATTATAACAGTGACTAATGGCTGAAACAAAATGTTGATAAGAGTTTTGGTAATGTCCGAATTAAGCAGCAGAAAACTGATATATGTATTTGTGTTGCTCATTTGTTGAGCCATCGGAAAACGAAGAGGACATTCGTTATAGCTATTATCCTTTTAAACTTCATAATAAAGTAGGATTTGTTTCTGATTTTATAAAAATTAAAAATAAAAAAATAGAAGTCAAGCTTTGTTTAGTGGCAATAAACGTTATTATCATTTATGATTGATAGTGGTAATTGATGGTGACAATATCTTTCTGGCAACTGCTTTCGTCTACAACATTGCTTTGCTTGAACATTAGTCAAGCAAGAAAAAAAAAAAAAACTAAAGCGTGGTTTATGAGGTGTTAGAGAAGCAAATTCGCGTCTTTAAAATTCTTTTCTGACAAGCTGTGAGTCCGTAAGGATTAACTTCGGAAAATATATTCATCTGCCCACTAAAAAGTGAAACTTAATTGTTTTTCATCAAAGTTATTCAGTTTGAAATCAAAGTGAAATTTAAATATATTATAGTTAAAAGTGTTTGAACCAAGGACAGGTAATTCTTTTTCTCATTATTATGAAATTTATCAGGAAATTAACAAACTAAAAAATTTTAGTGATTCGGTTATAAAAAAAAAAGAAAAAATCCACCTTGCTTGCAGTTGGTTGTTCCAGGAGTTATTATACCCTGCCAAAGGAAAAGGATTCGCTCTAAAAATTTTCATTCGTTTTTAGAAAGAAAGAACTCGCAAATAACCAAAATTTTATTACCAAGAATTGTTCACGAATTGTGCCTAAATAAAGGTAAACGATTTACTTACGGTTGTTAATCATATTTTTTAAACTTGATCTTTTTCTATTACCTGTATTAGGAGCTACAAAAAAAGCAATAATTTTCATATTGGTGGTGGCTCGTAATACGAGTCATCACGGCAAATTTAATTATTTGCAAAGATTAACGCTTTCAATTATTGCAATTAATTTATTAAATCTCCAATTCTCAAATACGTATTTTTGCTCATTAACTACATCACAAGAGAACGAACAAACAAAAGAAACACAGAAAAAAAAACAGTAAGCCTATACGTAGCAACCTCTTCATCAGCGGTCACAACCTCAGTTTTGCTTTTACTGCTCAGATAAAAAGAATTATTTAAAAAAAAAAAAAGGAAAAAAAAACAAGTTTGCCCGAGAAAGAAATAATTGAATAAAATAAATCTTACATTGAAGTTCAAACCTTAGAAGTGAGACAGTCCCATCCAAATTAGTGGAAGTTTCGTGGATGATTTCAGAACCCAAATATCAACAGTATATTCTAAATCCACAAGTTTCACCATCAAGGTCACCAGGTCATCCTACTATTCTAATGATAGTATAAAACAATTAAAATGTGTACAAAAATCTCTTCACCGTAACTATAATAATGAATTTAAAATATCTAAAACTAAATTTCTTAATGCTTTAAAACTTAATTTACCCTAAACCTAATTTCCCTAAAACTTAATTTACCTAAAACTTAATTTACCCTAAAACTTAATTTACCCTAAACTTAATTTACCTAAAACTTAATTTGCCTAAAATGCATTTACCTTAAACTCAATTTATAGTATACTGCATAACCCTCTTAATAAATTTAACGAATCTAAGTTCATAGATTCCCTAACGAAACGAAAATAAGTGGTTGTAACTCCTTAAATAAAAATAAAATATTCATTAAAAGCTATATTGTACTTTATATCACAGTAAATTTTGGTAGAAAAAGCATTATGGAATTTAACAAGATCTTTCATATTAAATAAGTAACTATTTCTTTTTATTTAGTTAAATTAACCTTACTTTAGTTTTTGTATGGAAATACCCATTCTATTTGTTTCAATTTTTTTTTACACACCTTCATCAACTTATCACACAATTAACTCCATCAGAACCAGCAATTGAGGAGGCCTCATCAACAGCTGCTGACAACATTTGTTTTGGGTGAGTGAAGCAACATTTTTATCATATAGAATTATTGAAGATAACAATATACAAGGGGCACTTGTGAAACATTTGCTTAATGTAATTTTACTTTCGCAACATCGTTATCAACATGTTGATACCGAGAGTTTAATTAAAAGGCGCTCTTAATATTGTATATTGCTGTTACTTATTTTATTATTAATTGAAAAAGTGGTATAGATATTTCCATACATTTAGAAACCATAAGTGCCTTTAGTTGTTTTGATGATCTGCTTAAAATTTAGTTTCTCCTAATGTTTAGTGAAATATTTGTTCAATATTTTTTTTTATTTATTTAAGATTTAAACCTTTTGATTAAATTTAGTCAAGTTTTGTTGGCGAAAGAAGATGAAATTTTTTACATGAATATATTTTTAAATAAAAAGTGAATTGATTGATATTATCATGGAAAACTAGTTCAAATAACGTTTTTTTACTGCAAGTGATGTGAGGGATAAAGAGTAGCTCACGTTGTGGGATTTTAGTATAATTAAGATTTTTTTTGCGCTACTAAAATCAATGGTAGGGAGGGTATAGACGCGCATATTTATCCCAGTACATCGGGGATAGACTTTAAAAATTTTTTTAGGTTGATTTAGTTTAATCCGATTTGTTTTTAGTTGATCTCTATAGGGGTTAGATTAACATCATGCTATTTTTTGTATTTTAGATCAACATCCGGTCCATATTGTTCTAGTCTTAGGGAGTCTATAAAAATATTTATGTGAACGAAATTCTATTGGCATAAGAAAAGTTCGAAAACAAGAACCCCCCCAACCGACTGACCGCTAGTGGTTAACAATGGCTCCCATTCGTTTCCGCTTTTCTTCTAAGAGCAACCAAATAGATTTAGATCTTTTATTTTTTTAGAAATAATGCATTTGAATCAATGATTCATGCTACCACCGGCATTTTGTACATTACATAAATTGGCGCCCAACGTGGGGCCCAGAGGATTTAATATACTGTGCTTAAAGTGATTATATTAGATTTTCTTTGCTCTACAAAAATTCACATCATAGTTTAATAGATTTCATTAACTTATGGAAATATTATTTTATACGTAATGGAAGTTTAACTTGCAAATAATTTTCAGCTTTATTCGGATTTCGATTATCTGAGGATTTCAGGTTCGGATACTTCGACCAGTAATTACCTGTAAATCCTTTTGTTTGTAACTTAAAGTTATGTTTGATTATAATATCTTTCGTAGCAGCTTTTAAAACACTTATCTTTATTTTTTTAATAAAACTCGGTTTTAGATATCCTGATTTTGCCTGGATCTACAATAGAATTGTGGGCTTCGCGATTTATTGTCCGCTAAAATCAGTTTTGACAAGTCTATCGTTGTATATCTTTTAGTTTGTTAACAAAATAATGGTAATATAGTTTTTAGCTCCATAGCCCTGATTTTATTTTCTTTCAACCTAAACAAATTTTTTTTTATTTTTACTACTCTTGCGATTCACATCACTAAAAGTAAGAGAACATTTACTATATAATTACACCTGCTTATATCTGTTATTGATTTTTTTTTTGGAAAGGAAAAGAAAAAAAACAAAGATTTGTTTCCAAAAATCTTTTTGTTAAGAAGTTAAAGTATTTTTTTATATTCTTGAACTGTTAGCATTTTTTTCCAATTTTGTTTAATTCTTGGTAATTTTGACAACAAAGTGCCTGATACATACATTTGTATGCATACATACATATTTGTTTGTTTTAAAGTCCCTATTCCAACTAATTTTCGTATACTTTTATTTTTTTATGTAAGTTTACAGATGTTTTATAGGGATTACAGTAATTTGGGTCAAATTACAAGAAAATCTCGATATTTTTTTTATAATTTCATGTCCTGATTGTTTTTTAAAAAGGTAGTGTTTTAATTTTCGGTCTGATATTCAAAACATTTGATATACATTGTCATATTCATTTATTATTTAACAATATTTTGGTAAATAGCTTTTTTGATTCATTACTGTTGTTAGTTATTTTTTTCTTTTTCTTTGATTTAAGCAAAACAAATTTTCTTATCTCAAAGTTAAATTTTGTTTGCATATTTAACGAAAATTTGTGGTTTTTTTATTTTCATTACCTTTTGTGACGAATCTATATAAAGTCTTGAAAAGACAAGATATCAGAGAAATTGATTTTTCTATCGTTATTTTAAAATACTCAATAGTAATTGTAGAGTATAAAGCACTTACCCCTAACTTGTCATTAAGATTTTTTTTATTCACATCTTCATCACTGCGATCTATAATAATGGAGAGATCACCGCCTCCAATAATGCAGCCACAGGCTTCAGCTTTAAACGTTCCCAATAATGATCAAGGTTGTATTATTTGTAATGAAAAAATGTTGGATGGACAGGATTGTCTGATTATTTCCGAATGCAATCATGCGTTTCATCGTTCTTGCATTGAGGATCATTTAGCCAACACCTCGGAGTGTCCCTCTTGCAAACGGCCTTGCTTACTAGCGGAACTTAAAACCATAAATATTCAAGAGCATATACAGCTTGGCGAAAAATCTAAGAAAGTTAGTTGTAGACCGCGTGGAGCCATGGCAAAGCAATATAACACGCGAAGTAACGTTAGAAATTTGTTTGGTGAATCACAAACACCTTCAATTAACATAAATAGACAGACAACCAATCAAAATATACCTGAAGATTCCCCTACACGCAGAGAAAAAACATGTTTAAATATGGTCACCTCCAACAATACTATGTTTAAAGAAAATTTTAACCATATTATGTTTAATTTAACCATATTATTGTCAACGACAACCATATTATGGTTAAAATATACCTCCATCAAGAAGCCACAACCATATTATGGTTGCCTCTAAACATGTTATGGTTAAATATGACAATAATTTGTTTTTAAATTAACAATAGTATTTTCCTCTTTTTCAAGAGCAACATGCTATGGTTGAAAACCAACCATGCTATTATAAATGTTAAACATATTTTAGTTATTATTTACCAATATATGTTCGGAGGCAACCATAATATGATTGTGGCTTCTTGATGGAGGACTTTTTTAACCAAAATATGGTTGCCGTTGACAATAATATGGTTAATTTTAACATAATATGGTTAGAATTTTCTTTAAACATAGTATTGTTGGAGGGAACCATATTTAAACATGTTTTTTCTCTGGGTGTACTTCTCAAAGACCGCAATCATTTTTATCAAGTAATAATTCTCCACAGACTAATAGGCGGTATACAAATTATAGCAATGGTACCGGAAATTCTCGAAATATTGACCATTCAAATTTAAATTATTTAATTGAAAACACCGTAACACGTTTACTGCAAAATTTAAACTTCATTCCCCCTCAAAATGTAACTCATACTCAAAACATTCAACCCCCAACGTCTCAACATCAAACTCCTTTTCAAGATGTTTACAATATCCCTCAAGCTCGTCCTGGTTTTCGTCAAAATAATAATAATTCATCATTTGATGATAATTTTGCAATACGGGCAGACAAAATCACATCTATAATACAAAATTGGAATTTAAAATTTGATGGCTCCAGTAATGGTATAGGAGTTGACGAATTTTTATATAGAGTGAGAACTTTGACAAAAGAAAACTTTAACAATGATTTTTCGGTAATATGTAGAAATCTACATATCTTGTTAGCCGGCAAAGCGCGAGACTGGTACTGGAGGTACCACAAACAAGTTGACGTTGTTGAATGGAGAGAGTTTTGTGCAGCCCTGAAGTATCAATACAAAGAATTCAAGTCAAGTTTCGATATACATGAAGAAGTAAGAAATCGTAAAATGAAACCCAACGAAAGTTTCGAGTCATTTTATGAGTCTATATGCATGATGTTAGACAAACTTTCTACACCCATTCCAGAATCTGACCTGGTAGAAATATTGACCAGAAATCTTCGTCCAGAAATAAGGCACGAATTGCTTTATATCCCTGTATATTCTATAGCTCATTTGCGGAAATTGGTACAGATGAGAGAACACTTAATGGAAAGTGATCTCTTCCGCAAGAATATGTCCAACAGATTTTCCCCAAATTATAATGCAAGAAGGCAAGTCGCCGAAGTCGATGGTCCTGGTGAACTTAATTCTTTAGGTCCTCAAACGGAACCGGAAATATCTGTTGATGCAATTCAGAAAACATCAACGATATTGAAGTGTTGGAACTGCGATCAACCAGGTCACCTCTGGGAGGATTGCCTTGAGAGCCGAAATATATTTTGTTATGGGTGCGGCATTAAAAACACGTATAAGCCACAGTGCACCAAATGTACAAACAAAAAACATTCTCTTTCAAAAAACCTAATGGCTCAAAGCAATGTCCGGAATTACCCCTAAAAATTACTTCTGTAAATCCATATACTTCTAATACTCATTCAAATATCAACCCTACTAAAAACAGACAAATTTTGAAACATGAATATACACAAAATCTTGAGAATGCTAAAGATATACATAACGGTAAACATTTATATCCAATTATACCTTATCATATTAGGTTACAGAAATATTTAGACACCAGAAAGTCCCTTTTTGAAGTAAACGCCATTAATAATTTAACTGTACGAAGACCAAAACGTTCCACTATTAGGTTACGTGTTTATTTTAAAAATCGTAAAATTACTCGTAAATATATTGTATCTTCTATTATAAACAATTTATCCGATAAGCGTTTTTATGCGCCTGTAAAATTTCTTACTTTCTCAGAATTTGGTCTCTTAGATACAGGAGCTAACGTCTCTTGTATAGGCTCAGATTTGGCCAGTTTTAATTTTAAAAAATTTACGGAATTTTGTCCAATAAAAACCTGTGTAAAAACTGCGGATGGTGGTATCCAAAAGGTCCTTGGCTTATTGCACGTAGATGTAAATTTTGGAGGTATGGTAAAAAAATTAAAAATTCTCATAGTCCCATCAATAAATCAAAGACTTATTTTAGGGCTTGATTTTTGGAGAGCTTTTGATTTAGCTCCACATTTATTTGAGAATGCTCTTTTTTCATCTGTGGATGAAAATCCACTTAAGGTCATATCAGAGTTGTCTATTTCCAAAGTTTTAGTTAATGCAAATAATGGTAAAGATTATCCATTGACACCTAATCAAAAACAGCAGCTTTATACTATAATATCTCTTTTTCCTAATTTTGAAAAACAGGGATTGGGCCGCACAAGCTTAATCGAACACACCATAGATGTGGGTTCTGTAAAACCTGTAAAACAACGTTTTTACCCTGTATCCCCTGCTGTTGAGAAGTTGATGTTTCAAGAAATAGATCGTATGCTAGAGTTAAAGGTTATAGAGCCATCTACTTCACCATGGAGCTCACCCATGAGACTCGTAGTTAAGCCCCATAAAGTAAGACTTTGTCTAGATGCTCGTAAATTAAATGAGTTTACTCGGAAAGATGCGTACCCGTTGCCTAATATAGAGGGCATATTTGCAAGATTACCTAAGGCCAACATTATTTCTAAATTAGACTTAAAGGATGCCTACTGGCAAATTGGTTTGTCGGAAAAAGCAAAGCCCCTAACAGCCTTTACGGTCCCGGGAAGGCCGTTGTACCAATTCGTTGTTATGCCTTTCGGGCTTTGCAATGCTCCTTCCACCATGAGTCGTTTGATGGACAGTATTATACCTCCTGATCTTCGTCATTCAGTATTTGGATACTTGGACGATTTAATTATTGTTTCAGAGGATTTTAATTCTCATTTGCTAGTACTGGTAAGAATTGCCGAACAATTCAAAAAAGCAAATCTTACTTTGAATATTTCGAAGTCCAAATTTTGCGTTACTGAGGTAAATTATCTTGGCTACATCATTGGTAATGGTGGCATTAAGACTGATCCGGAAAAAGTGCAGTCTATTAAAGACTGGCCAACTCCTAAAAATATTAAACAAGTCCGTGGATTTCTTGGCTTAGCTGGTTGGTACCGCAGATTTGTTGCAAATTTTTCGTCTATCGTTTTCCCTATTACTGAGGTGCTTTCAACCAAGCGAAAATTCTGCTGGACACCTGAGGCTCAAAACTCGTTTGAATTAATAAAAACCCTACTCACCTCCGCTCCTGTGCTGTCGAATCCTGATTTTTCGAAAAAATTCTATTTACAATGCGACGCTAGCGACTTTGGCATCGGTGCTGTGCTAGTTCAATTCGACGATGACGGCAACGAAAAGCCCATAGCTTTTATGTCGAAAAAGTTGAATTCTGCTCAGCGCAATTATAGTGTCACCGAACGCGAATGCTTAGCAGCGCTAGAAGCAATAAAAAAAGTTCAGATGCTATCTTGAACTACAAGAATTTGAGGTAATAACTGATCATTCTTCTTTAGTGTGGCTTATGAAACAGCAGGATGTGACAGGGCGGTTAGCGAGATGGGTATGGAAACTGCAGGGTTACAAATTCACTATAAGCCACAGAAAGGGAAAGGATCATGTGGTACCGGATGCTTTGTCCAGAATCCCTTTTGAGGAAATAGCCGCTCTTGACCTGGCGGAATCGGAAATTGACTTGTGTTCACCTCATTTTAATGACATTGATTATCTTGATTTGAAAAGAAAGATTAGCGATAATCCCTCCAAGTATCCTGATATTAAGGTTATTGATAATTATGTGTATATCAGAACATCATACTATACCGGAGACAATGAGCAGGATAACGAATCCTGGAAACTCTGGATACCGTTAAATTTAAGAAATAACATTTTGTTAAGATTTCATAATTCCCCTGTTGCCGCACATGGAGGCATGGTAAAAACGTGGGAATTGATTCGTCGCAAGTTTTATTGGCCTGGTATGGTTCGAGACGTCCGTAATTACGTAAGATTGTGTGAGACGTGCAAGGAATGTAAAGCTCCAAATAGTATCTTAAGGCCAAGTATGGGTGCTCAAGTTGTAACTTCTAGACCTTTTCAGCGATTATATGTCGACATTTTAGGACCCTACCCTCGCAGTAAACAAGGCCATATTGGCATACTGATCGTCCTAGATCATATGACCAAGTTTCATTGGTTATGCCCCCTTAAAAAATTTACCGCGTCTATTATTCAGAAGTATCTGTTAGAACACATTTTTCACGTTTATGGGGTTCCCGAGACATTGGTCAGTGACAATGGCTCCCAGTTTAAAGCCAATGAGTTTAACGCGTTTTTGACCGAAATGGGTATCAAGCATGTTTATACTGCCATCTATTCACCCCAATCTAATGCCTCTGAGAGGGTAAATAGATCCATTATTTCTGGTATTAGATCGTATTTGAAGAAGGATCAAACCCTTTGGGATAAAAACTTAAGCTTTATTAGCTGTGCGTTAAGAAATACCTTCCACCAAACCATACAGGGTTCTCCTTATCAGGCAGTTTTTGGGCAGGAAATGGTAACCCATGGTAGCTCTTATAATTTGCTTAGAAATTTAAATGTTTTTAATGAGCCTTGTGCAAAACTTAGTAGAAATGATAAGCTACAATTAATTCGAAATGATATTCAAAAACATATCGATAGAGCCTTTGAGACAAACAGAAGTCAATACAATTTAAGAACAAGGCCCATATCCTACGATATAGGACAAACTGTATATCGAAGAAATTTTGCGCAGTCGAACCTTGAAAAAAAATTTAATTCAAAACTCGCTCCCACTTTTCTGAAATCAAAGATAAAGGAAAAAGTGGGTCATCATTATTATATCCTCGAAGATGACAATGGAAAAATTTTAGGAACATATCACGCGAAAGACCTTCGTATATAATCTTTCTTCCTCCTAATACGGTAGTGAAAAAATACCAGTATTATGCGGTTTGTAATGCAAGAATTTTTGTTAAAAGAAATATAAATTTTTTTATGGATTTTTTTATAAATTTCAGTTATTGTTGTGTTTTTATTTTAAATAATTTTTCTATTTCTTTTACTTAGAATAAGAATGTTTTTATTGAAATTATTTACTTCATTTAGTATTTTCTAAAACTTATTAATACATTCTTTATTTGTAATATTAAAAGCCAGTATTTTCATATTATGTATACTAATTTTGAATATACACCGAAATACGTTAATAACATGTTGTTATGAACCTTTATTATTAGCAACATGTTATTTCTTACTTGTACAATGTACATATCGTCAGCTTAGAGTGCAAAGGTGCTAAGTCCACATTTTAAGACTTTACAGGAGAGACATAAAACTTTCCTAAATGAATCTATGGAAATATTCTATAAAACTTTAAACGTAATTTTATCGGTGTTGGTTCATTTTTTAATTATCAAAAAGGAGCAATTGAAAAATAGCACACGCTGCTGATTTTCAAGCATTTTCGGGACTTAGCTCATTTTCTGTAACTTGTTTTATGTTTGTGCATTGGACTTAGCACATTTTCTTAAAATCATTTGTTAAATATTTATGAAAAAAAAAAACAATTTTATAATTTTTTTTTTTCTTTTATTGTAACAAAAAACATTAAAGACAGTCTTATTTCATTGCTGTTAAATAAAAAAATATCACATTAATTATTAATTAATTAATTAGTTATTAATGAATCATTCGTGAGGTAAATCGTCGTAGAATTTGTGGTGATCTTTCGGCAAAGTAGTTTTTAAATATTGCAGGTCTTCATATTTTTTAGCTGTTATTTTTCTTCTTTCCTGGTAAAGCTGTTGAAAATTTGACCAGTCCAAGGCCACTACATTACCATCTATTCTTTGGGGTAGTACTTCCCATGGATCAGGAAATCTGAGCTTAAAATATATTTCACCATTCGGTGTATATTTAATACCACGAATATCCGTTACTTTTGCATCGCCTTTTCCACGACCAGGTCGAATATTTTTGATAAATTTAACGTTTTTAAATGTTTTAAAAAAGGAATGATCCAAATAGGTAACATCATATGGTTCGGGGTTTTTTCGGGCTCCTTTACATATTCCAATATATTCCGCAGGAACATCAATATTTCTATTTTTAATAGCACGCTCAATTGTAGAATGAACGCTATCTGCCTCCATTTGGGTATGCCCGGTTTCAAGAATTTTTTGTTCTATAGTAACATTATGTTTGATTGCTGTATTTAACAGGGCGTTACTCATTAAGCAATTACGATTTTGATAATTACACCCATCGCTGTAAAAAATAATTTTTTTAGGGTCATTTTCACGGATAATTTTTTCTTCAATAAAAAAAACCCATATGCTTGCAAATTCCTCAGCAGTTACTCCGCCTTCAGCTTCATTCCATAAGAAACAGTATGCCTTTTGGTTTATAAGATTATGAAAAACCAAATTGTGCACCTGCAACTTTGTCCGGTAGTAGAGACTGCTGACTTGAGATTTCGGAGCCATTAAGACAGCTTGAAGATCAACGGTGAACACATTTGCTTCTTCATTTCTGTCTTGGTTTTTTTCATTTCTAGCTTCTTCTTTTTTTTCTTGGTGAAGAGTGTAGTCTTCATATGAAAGGTTGTCGACTGAATAACGTGAACAGGTTTCACATTGATCCTTCTTTGGTGAGAATAAGCTAAGATATTTGATATCAAATATTTCGTAGAATACCGAAATCGAGAGCGGGTGCACTTTTTGGCTTTTACACCAATCATTAACATAAAAGTCGTAAATCATTTTTTTCGAACGCCATTCAGGCAAAAGATATCTTTTATTCGTTGAAGCACGACAATAATGGGATTCCATAGATGGTAGCGAGTCAAAAAATGAGTTAAGGGATTGTCTGTCTTGACTACATTTTTTCGGAACACTTTCATTTAAATTAGATTTTGAAACCAGAGGTTTCTTTAGCCAATTAAGCACAGCACGTCGACCTACGTTCAATGTATTTAAAAAAAATGTTCTGCATACACGTATATATTTATTTTGCACTTTGAGGTGATATTGTAAAGTAACGCTCCTTCTGGATTCGTTGCTTACCTTTCTATTTCGGGATCTTGCAGGTGCAGTTGTTTGTATCAATGTGTTTACATAAACTTTTTTTGCATTCCAATCCATTTGCCAGAATTGTTTAAATATTTTTTGTCTTTCTTCATCATTGATTTGGGCACATTTTATGGTAGAAGCATCACTTTTACACTTACATCTTTGTTTAATGGCTCGTGGTTCTTTAATTTTTTCATAATTCCAAATGTCGCTCTCTTTTTGTTTCCCATAATAACGTTTTCCTCTTTCTCTGGATTTCTTATTTTTGGCCGCAAACCAAGCTGACTTCTGCACCTGAACTCTCTTTTTGCGATTTTGGGTCTTAGTCGGTAAGTCAAAAGAGTCGTCAGAATCGCTATTAAAACCATAAGGAACTAGCCCAACAACTCCATCATCTGGTTCAATGCCATAGTTGTCGTAATTGTTGCATTGAAGCGGTTGTGGACCAGTGCTATTGCTGTTATGAAGAGACATTTTAACATTCTATGAAAAAAAAAATATTTGAAAGACATATTCGTAAAAAAACAACAAAAAAAGCAAATTGTTACTTACCTTTTGGTGATAAAATGAAATTGGCAAACTGATAATACTAGAAGTTTTCTTTCACGTGAATGTTTATTAAGCAATAAAAATTAGTTTCATTACTGCGATTGAAAAATTTGATTAAAAAGAACAAGTAGGTTTTTTTTTAACGGGACTTAGCACGTGCGATATGGCAGGTGTGGACTTAGCACTTTTGCACATCAGTGTTTACAAACAATCATAAGCGAAATAACTGTACTTTTTTTTGTTTAGTATGATGTATTTTTCATTTATCTTTCGTTCTGCATCAAAATGTAAATTTGTATAAAAAGTGGACTTAGCACCTTTGCACTCTAAGCTGACGATATACTAATTATAACAGTGACTAATGGCTGAAACAAAATGTTGATAAGAGTTTTGGTAATGTCCGAATTAAGCAGCAGAAAACTGATATATGTATTTGTGTTGCTCATTTGTTGAGCCATCGGAAAACGAAGAGGACATTCGTTATAGCTATTATCCTTTTAAACTTCATAATAAAGTAGGATTTGTTTCTGATTTTATAAAAATTAAAAATAAAAAAATAGAAGTCAAGCTTTGTTTAGTGGCAATAAACGTTATTATCATTTATGATTGATAGTGGTAATTGATGGTGACAATATCTTTCTGGCAACTGCTTTCGTCTACAACATTGCTTTGCTTGAACATTAGTCAAGCAAGAAAAAAAAAAAAAACTAAAGCGTGGTTTATGAGGTGTTAGAGAAGCAAATTCGCGTCTTTAAAATTCTTTTCTGACAAGCTGTGAGTCCGTAAGGATTAACTTCGGAAAATATATTCATCTGCCCACTAAAAAGTGAAACTTAATTGTTTTTCATCAAAGTTATTCAGTTTGAAATCAAAGTGAAATTTAAATATATTATAGTTAAAAGTGTTTGAACCAAGGACAGGTAATTCTTTTTCTCATTATTATGAAATTTATCAGGAAATTAACAAACTAAAAAATTTTAGTGATTCGGTTATAAAAAAAAAAGAAAAAATCCACCTTGCTTGCAGTTGGTTGTTCCAGGAGTTATTATACCCTGCCAAAGGAAAAGGATTCGCTCTAAAAATTTTCATTCGTTTTTAGAAAGAAAGAACTCGCAAATAACCAAAATTTTATTACCAAGAATTGTTCACGAATTGTGCCTAAATAAAGGTAAACGATTTACTTACGGTTGTTAATCATATTTTTTAAACTTGATCTTTTTCTATTACCTGTATTAGGAGCTACAAAAAAAGCAATAATTTTCATATTGGTGGTGGCTCGTAATACGAGTCATCACGGCAAATTTAATTATTTGCAAAGATTAACGCTTTCAATTATTGCAATTAATTTATTAAATCTCCAATTCTCAAATACGTATTTTTGCTCATTAACTACATCACAAGAGAACGAACAAACAAAAGAAACACAGAAAAAAAAACAGTAAGCCTATACGTAGCAACCTCTTCATCAGCGGTCACAACCTCAGTTTTGCTTTTACTGCTCAGATAAAAAGAATTATTTAAAAAAAAAAAAAGGAAAAAAAAACAAGTTTGCCCGAGAAAGAAATAATTGAATAAAATAAATCTTACATTGAAGTTCAAACCTTAGAAGTGAGACAGTCCCATCCAAATTAGTGGAAGTTTCGTGGATGATTTCAGAACCCAAATATCAACAGTATATTCTAAATCCACAAGTTTCACCATCAAGGTCACCAGGTCATCCTACTATTCTAATGATAGTATAAAACAATTAAAATGTGTACAAAAATCTCTTCACCGTAACTATAATAATGAATTTAAAATATCTAAAACTAAATTTCTTAATGCTTTAAAACTTAATTTACCCTAAACCTAATTTCCCTAAAACTTAATTTACCTAAAACTTAATTTACCCTAAAACTTAATTTACCCTAAACTTAATTTACCTAAAACTTAATTTGCCTAAAATGCATTTACCTTAAACTCAATTTATAGTATACTGCATAACCCTCTTAATAAATTTAACGAATCTAAGTTCATAGATTCCCTAACGAAACGAAAATAAGTGGTTGTAACTCCTTAAATAAAAATAAAATATTCATTAAAAGCTATATTGTACTTTATATCACAGTAAATTTTGGTAGAAAAAGCATTATGGAATTTAACAAGATCTTTCATATTAAATAAGTAACTATTTCTTTTTATTTAGTTAAATTAACCTTACTTTAGTTTTTGTATGGAAATACCCATTCTATTTGTTTCAATTTTTTTTTACACACCTTCATCAACTTATCACACAATTAACTCCATCAGAACCAGCAATTGAGGAGGCCTCATCAACAGCTGCTGACAACATTTGTTTTGGGTGAGTGAAGCAACATTTTTATCATATAGAATTATTGAAGATAACAATATACAAGGGGCACTTGTGAAACATTTGCTTAATGTAATTTTACTTTCGCAACATCGTTATCAACATGTTGATACCGAGAGTTTAATTAAAAGGCGCTCTTAATATTGTATATTGCTGTTACTTATTTTATTATTAATTGAAAAAGTGGTATAGATATTTCCATACATTTAGAAACCATAAGTGCCTTTAGTTGTTTTGATGATCTGCTTAAAATTTAGTTTCTCCTAATGTTTAGTGAAATATTTGTTCAATATTTTTTTTTATTTATTTAAGATTTAAACCTTTTGATTAAATTTAGTCAAGTTTTGTTGGCGAAAGAAGATGAAATTTTTAACATGAATATATTTTTAAATAAAAAGTGAATTGATTGATATTATCATGGAAAACTAGTTCAAATAACGTTTTTTTACTGCAAGTGATGTGAGGGATAAAGAGTAGCTCACGTTGTGGGATTTTAGTATAATTAAGATTTTTTTTGCGCTACTAAAATCAATGGTAGGGAGGGTATAGACGCGCATATTTATCCCAGTACATCGGGGATAGACTTTAAAAATTTTTTTAGGTTGATTTAGTTTAATCCGATTTGTTTTTAGTTGATCTCTATAGGGGTTAGATTAACAGCATGCTATTTTTTGTATTTTAGATCAACATCCGGTCCATATTGTTCTAGTCTTAGGGAGTCTATAAAAATATTTATGTGAACGAAATTCTATTGGCATAAGAAAAGTTCGAAAACAAGAACCCCCCCCCAACCGACTGACCGCTAGTGGTTAACAATGGCTCCCATTCGTTTCCGCTTTTCTTCTAAGAGCAACCAAATAGATTTAGATCTTTTATTTTTTTAGAAATAATGCATTTGAATCAATGATTCATGCTACCACCGGCATTTTGTACATTACAATTATTAATTTTTTTTTTTTTTTTTTTTTTTTTAAATTTTGTAATTCCCTATGCTAATCCCCGCGAAGCTTGACGCTTGTCTGCAGGAAAGAAACCAGAGTCTCTGGCGGGAATCGAACCCGCAACCCCGGCGTTGATAGACTAGCTAGCCTACCGGGGTTGATGTCACTAATTTATTTAAATATCAATTATGTTTAAAATTTGTTTTTCATGTCAACTAAAAATAAATTTATTTATATGAAAAACTACCCAGTAAAAACTTCGCTTACTTTTTCAAAATGAATAGCTCTTTTACCTCATTATTTAGTAGCTTTCTTCTATAACTACATTTATAACAACTTCTATAACTACTTTTTTCTGGATGTATGCAGGTAAAAAAAATAATGACTTACTTTAAAATGCGTTCATTTTGGGACATCCCGTGTAAAATTCATTAGTTGTTTCAGTAGAATTGTAAGAAGTGCCTTCATGTTTTTCTGATTACTCAACACATTATTTTGTACACAGAAAAAATTATTTGCAGATTTTTTTCAATTAATAGTGATTTTTGAATTTTAAAATAAATTTGATTACGTTCTTAATTGATTGAATTAAAAACAAATAGTTTTTTTCAATTAAAATTTTACTTGTTTTTAAGCTTAATTTTAATTATAAGTTTAATTGAATCAATCAACTCGGTTCTTTGAATTGAACACTTTGTTGCTTTCTCCTTGCTTTCCTCCCTCATCAACAGTTTGCGAAAAATTTTACAAGTTCAACCAACATCTTTATAAATTTATTGTCTTTGCCCTTACATGAACATACACACAAACACACATATTTTTGTCATTAAAAAGAACAGTAAGCGTCGCGTGCAAAAAAAAAAACTATCAACAAGTAAAAAATGAACTGAAATTTGTTATAGACGAATTACAAATATGACCACCAACAATGTCAATAATGAGCCTACATACATAGGTATGTATATTATGCGTAAAATAAAAAATCGACTTGTGGCTGACCACAGTGTTGACGGTGGTTATGGTCGGAATCGAAATTTGGTGTTTATTTTCTTTGTTTGTTAATTCTTGAATTATTTTTGGCGTCATTTCATGTTGTGCGTTTAAAGTGAATAGGTGAAAAAAAGTACAGCCAAATTACACAACAAAAACAGCTTTTTGTTTCCAATCTTGAATACCCTGAAGAATCAGAGTTATTCTACAATTTTATACAAAGTTGTACGTGTGAAATTCCTTTGTCAAAAAAATCTTCCAAAATTTGTACAATTAAGCATGAGCTATTACAATTAAACAAATAAAACAAGTTATTTTTAAACCATATTTAAATAAATCATATATTTTAAATATCATTATTTTGCTTCATTTAACCATCAACTGAATTGATTTAACAAACTTATTCAATTAACAATTTGTTTGATTGAATAATTTGCATAATTGAATTTAGATTGTATTACGAATACACTGTTTAATTTATTCAATTAAAAATTTAATCGTTTTAATGCGAAAATTCAATCACTGTTTTAATCAATACAATTATTAAATAATTAATTTTCTGTATTGTAATCAATTACGTTAGTAATTCATTCAATTAAAATATTGATTTTTTTTAAATTAATTTGTTACTTCATTCAATTAAAATACTGTTTAATATTGTTACGAAAGTTAAATTATCTAAGAATTATTTGTAGTTATAGTTATAAGTTATCTTGTAAGTTATAGTTTTATGTTACTTAAAATTGTCATGTATAATTTTCAACACAACTGTTATTTTAAAAATAATTCCTATATAAATTTCCCAGTAATTTCTAGAAATGGTTATAGAACATAATAAATAGTTTTTACGGGAAGGTTCAGGAAAAATCTAGAAATAACTATGAAATATAAAAAGGGGTGACTCATGTAAAATTAGTTTAGTCTGTTTTGAAAAACGGTTCTGTTCGTAACTAACAATTGTGAACAAAATAATTAATTTCAATAAAGTTTGTTAAGTTGAATAAGTGTGTGTACTTATTTTTTTATTTGCAATTAAAAGAACTCAACGGTTTATTATAAAGGGAGTAAACCGAACGCGTTTATTAAAGGAAAAACGTAACAATTGGTGTCAGAAGTGAAGTAAAAAAAAAATAAATAAAAATAAAATAAATAAACAAATAAAAAAAAGGATAAAAAAAAAAACTATACAAACAACAATGAAATTCGAGGAGCTAAAAGTTGAACAGCTCAAGAAAGAGTTGGGCAAGTTGGATCTGCCTACTGCAGGAAATAAAGCTGAGTTGCAGAAAAGATTAATCGATGAATTTAAGCGACGCAATATTGACATCGCAACTTATGAATTTGAAGAAAAAGAAGAAATAGAAGTTGCTACCCGTGCAGTAACAAGCAACATGGATCTTGGTACAATGTTTGCTGCTATGATGGAGAAAATGGAAAAAATGTCGGCAGAAACTTCTAAAAAAATGGAAGAAAATTCTAGAAAAATGAAGGAAATGGTAAAAGAAAATTCGGCTGTAACTTCTAGAAAAATGGAAGAAAATTCTAGAAAAATGGAGGAAATGGTAAAAGAAAATTCGGCTGTAACTTCTAGAAAAATGGAGGAAATGGTAAAAGAAAATTCGGCTGTAACCTCTAGAAAAATGGAAGAAAATTCTAAAAACATGGAGAAGTTGGTAAAAGAAAATTCAAACGCTATCCTAGCAGAAAATTCTAAAAACATTGAGAAGATGGTAAAAGAAAATTCAAGCACCATCTTAGCCGAAATTCAAGAAAATTCTAAAGTGACAAACGAGAAACTTCAGGCTACTAATGACAAACTTGAGAAGCTTCAAGAGATTTCTACTGTTATAAACGAAAGAGTAGACGATATGGAAATATAATTGTCTGATGTAAAAACACAAGTCACTGATGTAAAAACACAAGTCACGGATTTTGATGGAAAACTTCATCATCTGGAAGAAAGAGTAAATAGTCTTTAGTGCCAAGAGGGAGTGGTGCGAGTTTTTCCAGAAGTCTCGAATGGAATAAGAGCTCCAAGTTTTGACGGCAGCTCACCATTGAATGTGTTTAAGTTCCAGTTTGACACAGTTGCCAATAAAAATGCTTGGGACAATGAAGAAAAAGCCATAGAGCTGATTCTGGCTTTAAAAGGAACTGCGGCTGAAATTCTAGAAAGTGTACCAGTAAGTTGCAGAAATAATTATGATGACATTATGGTAGCACTGCAACGCAAGTATGGTGGTGAACATAGAAAAGAAATATTCAGAATGGAATTACGGGGTAGAGTACAAAAGCCAAACGAGACGCTACAGGATTTCGCATTAGAGATTGAGCGCTTGGTGCAGCTTACTTATCCAGGTGAAAGTCATCCATTGCTAGATCATTTTAAGACCGAGGCATTTGTAAACGGTATACGGGATGCTGATGTAAAACTAGCGGTATGTGCATCACAGAAGCCATCATATGCAGAAACGGTATCATTTGCCCTAGCACAAGAAACCGCAAGGATAATTTCAAGGCCACAAACGTATATGGTGCGGAAACTTGATTTTGCTGCTGAAGAAGGAAGAGATATTTTAAAGGAAATGAGAAGCATGAAGGAGGCAGTTTTGCGAGCTTTGAGCGAGAAACAAGGTAAAAACAAGGCAAAATGCTATAATTGTGGTAAGATTTTCCACATTCAGCGAAACTGCAAGGCACCCAAACAACGATCGAGATCTGCTTCGCCGCAAAGGAACAAACGAAGAGCAAGTCAACAATCATCACGGGAGCCACCGCTAAAGCTGAGAAGAGCTAGCAGTGCAGAGGAAACTGAAGATCTTACGATCAATTTAGTAGTGAAAACGAGTAACACAAATATTACGACCCGTGGTTACATAAATGGTGAAATCCGCATTTTGACTATCGACACTGGTGCAGGACATTCCATTATAAGAGCTGATTTGATAAAGGGAGCTGTCGAGCCGCTAAGTGGTGTAAACTTGCGAACAGCTACGGGAGAGCCTGTTATTGTCTATGGCAAAGCAAGAGTGGAAATAAGAATGGCCGATATGATAGTTTTTGATGAGTTTATTGTGGCTGAAATTATGGACGAGGTCATAATTGGAGCAGATTTTATGATTCGTCAAGGCATTAGTCTAGACATGGGACGACAAATTATGAATTGGTATGGTCTAGAAGTACCCCTTAACGTTGGGAATGGAAGTGAAGCCCTTGTAAGACAGCTAGTCACTAGTGATCATAAGAAATTGTCCTCCCAAAGAAACGATGAAAAACGTGGGAAAGCGAGCACATATTCAAGACGGCCCAGTAAACATAAAAGCAAGCACGGTATAGAGTCTAAAAACAAGAAACGCATAAATGAGATTCGCTTATTAGATGTGGAACCCAGCGAAGACTGGTCAACGGCGCAGAAAAGTGACCCCTTATTAGCGCAAATGATGATGGCTAAGAAAGAAGGTGAAAGGCCGACTTGTGAAGAAATTAAATTGAACGATCCACTAATGAAAGCGTATTGGGCGCAGTGGAGTAGTCTGCGGATGATAAATGGTTGCCTATACCGTACATGGGAAAGTACTGATGGCAAAACGGTTAAAAACCTTATTGTAGTACCGACTTCTAAAGTATGTGAAGTTGTGAAGAAATTCCACGAAGGTACTGGTGGTGGGCATCTTAGCGTTACAAAAACCATAAAGAAGTTAAAAGCAAGTAACTATTGGGTCGGTTGCAAGCAAGCCGTGATTGATTGCGTAATTACATGCCCACAGTGCGTTGCAGATAGTGGTCTAATTGGATAAAGTAGAAATCCGGTCCAGCAGTACAACTTTGGTGAACTATCCGTACCAGCGAATAATAATGGCTCTACCCAAGAGCAGAAAAACGAGTTAAGACGAAGGCGTGTTAATTCATCAAACGACCAGATGAAAGCCAGAAACAATGGAGTGGCAAATTCGGAAGGCCTCAAAGAGGGCCAGTTGGTTTTACCTTTTTATCCGCAACGAAAGAAAGGACTATCTCCAAAGCTGCAGACTCATTGGGATGGCCCATATAAAGTAATAAAGAAATTGAATGACGTGGTGTATCGGATCCAGAAATATAAGAGCCCAAGATCAAAAATGAAAGTGGTACATCTAGAACGACTAGCCCATTATGGAAAAGGAGAATCTGAGCCTATTCGGGACGAACAGGCTTAAGTGGAGGGCAGTGTTACCAAAGTTAAATTATCTAAGAATTATTTGTAGTTATATGTAGTTATAAGTTATCTTGTAAGTTATAGTTTTATGTTACTTAAAATTGTCATGTATAATTTTCAACACAACTGTTATTTTAAAAATAATCCCTATATAAATTTCCCAGTAATTTCTAGAAATGGTTATAGAACATAATAAATAGTTTTCACGGGAAGGTTCAGGAAAAATCTAGAAATAATTATGAAATATAAAAAGGGGTGACTCATGTAAAATTAGTTTAGTTTGTTTTGGAAAACGGTTCTGTTCGTAACTAACAACTGTGAACAAAATAATTAATTTCAATAAAGTTTGTTAAGTTGAATAAGTGTGTGTATTTATTTTTTTATTTGCAATTAAAAGAACTCAACGGTTTATTATAAAGGGAGTAAACCGAACGCGTTTATTAAAGGAAAAACGTAACAATATTAATAATTTTTTCAATTATTTTTGTAATTAACCCTTATGTGTGTGGACAGGTACCTGTGTACCTATTGCGTTTTCAAATCGAAATTTTTTATATAAGATTTTAGTCTACAATTCTACAATTTCATGAGAACTCCTAACTTTTTGTTATTATTATATTTTCATAGGTGTTTATATACAATATGAGTTGGGGGGGGCGTGGCATACCAATTTGCTTTTTGCACCCTTAATAGGGTGAATAGGTACCTGGGTACCTGTATACGTTTTATATTACAAATTTTTTTTTTGGGTGTAGGATTTTAAAAAATATATGAAAAGGAGAAAACCAGAGTAAAATTCTAATGTTATATCATTAACCATCGATTGTTTGTACAATACAAGACAAAAAATTAGATTTCTCATACAATTTGCATGAAGGTACCCAGGTACCTATCCACCCTATAGAAGGTGTTTTTTTTTCCACACACATAAAGGTTAAAATATAAAAACTTTTTAAGTGGAAAAAAATCCTTGTTTTGCAATTTTTGCAAATTTGAGTAATTGGTATAATCATTTCGGTGATAGGTGCAAAATTAAACAATTTTTTGCTTGTTTCAATTATTTTGGTGATCAAAACCTTTTTTTACTTTTTTCTGTGTCATTAATCTTACAATCTTTATTATGAGCCGTTGCTCACAGCAGCCATATTTTTTCCTATAGTATTTCCCTATATCTATTAGAATATTAATACCAGGCGCGCATCCAGCTTGAGCCTTAGGGGGGGGGGGGGGTATTTTGTAGACCGTGAAAAAATATTAAGAAATTATGTATTACTTTTTCGTGATCGTGAAGAAAGTTTCCGATCCAAACGCGATAAAATTTTGAATTTCAATTTTTCTCCTTACTATACAAAATTAACATTTAATTACAAAATTTTAACTGGCGTATTCATAAAAAATTAAAATCGATTTGAAATGCATTTTAAGAAAAATTTGTATGAAAATTTTGCTTTAAAACACATTTCAAACTTATTTTATTTTTTATGATTAAGGCAGTAAGTATTTTCTAATAATTTCATGAATATAACAAGATCTTACCATTTGTACGGAAGAGCGCAAAAAAACGCGACTCTATTTCGCGGTTTTTTAAATAAACTTAATTTTAATGGCAAATGATAGATGTTGTGATAGATGAGTTTTTTGGCGGATAAATGAAACAGTGATAATTTTCAGCAGAGTAATAATATATGCGCGGAACGAGCTATTAAAGTTCCACAAGATATTTTTCCATTAAACTTAAAATTTATTTCATTTTTTAAAAAATGTTGTCGTTTCTTTAACAAATGATACAACATTTTGTATTAATGGAACTTTATTGCTTTTAGAAATTGAGTTGTTCGATTTATGGGAATAGCAAGGCGTTTGTTTCGAATTTTTTGCTTTTCCAGACATTTTGAACAGCTCTATTTTCTGCTGACATCAGAGGACACCCATCTGTTCCATCTTCTACACATTTTTTTAGGTCAGGACCAAAATTTGTCAAAGTTTTAAGAACTATTGATGAGAGTGCCTTCGCATCAATTGACACATCAACGTCATCAATATCTTTTGAAGCCTCTTCAAATGCGTTTACAACAAAGCCAGTAAATTCTTCCCTAAAAACTTTTTGTTGTATGTTGAAATATCTAAAAGATAAGGAAACCTGGCTTTTCCCCGAAAAAACCTTGCTGGGTTCCAAAAATTTTGTATTATCGAAATTAACAAAACATATTTTTATAATTTACAGGGGGGGGGGGGGAATTTCCTTATTCCCCCCCCCCCCTGAATCCGCGCCTGATTAATACTGTATGCATTAAACACACCTTAGACAAAAACAACATCAAACATTTTTTTTAAATTTTGTTTGTTTTAAAATACAAAATAAAAACTTTCCAACTAATTTAACATTTATTCCCCAGTAAAAACTTCGCCTACAAAATAATGTGTTGAGTAATCAGAAAAACAAAAAAAACTACTTACAATTCTACTGAAAGAACCAAATTTTTACAAGGGATGCCCCAAAAGGAACGCATTTAATAGCAAGTCATTATTTTTTTACCTACACACATCCAGAAAAAAGTAGTTTTAGAAGTTGTTATAGAAGTAATTTTAGAATAAAGCTTCTAAATAATGAGTGAAAGAAGCTATTCATTTTGAAAAAGTAAGCGAAGTTTTTACTGGGTCATTAATTTTGAATTACAGACAGAAATTTTTTTAATACATTTTATTGCAATTTGTTTTTTATTAATTTAATATTTTCAGATTTTGATAAATAAAATTTAACCGAACTATGTTCTTAAAGTTTTTAGATTAATGGCCAACTTCACCAAATTCAGTTATAACACTGCGCAACAAGAACAATTTAAGTGGTTAAAACTAGATTTTTTGATGCTTTACAATCCCCTAACTACAAAAACAGTTGAATTTTAAATTCTATGGATATATTTTTTTTAAAAAACTCTTTTCTAAAATTTACGATTTTTGAAGAGGCTGTTATACTGATTTTATCATGACTTAGAAAGAAATTACCCAATTTTATTACAAGGATTGCTGAGGACCTTGTCTTTAAGTCGTTAAAATATTATTTTTTCAACACTCAACGGTTTCCGAATAATTTAGACCGCAATGAAAAAAAATATTTTTTTTTGGTAAAATTAGAAAACTTTTATATATAAAAACTTATAAAATATTTTAAATGAATCAAACTTACAATTTTATAAAATTTTCTTAAAGCTACGTATTTTGCAAGTTAAACAAGCTTTATTTCAAGAAAATGGATGGATAAATGTTGATATTATTTACGTTTTTATAACTTGAGACAGATTCGTCCGATTCTGTTAAAGTTAATTTGATTGATAAGAAATTTGTTCGAATCGATCACAACGAAATACAGATTTTTATTACGTTTTTCTTGAAAACTATAAGAACTAGTCCAAAAATAATGAAAAGCTGTGATCACTTCTATTTTCCATTAAAAATTTTTTATTCTATTTTCTATTTTCCAATAGAAATAACGGAAAATCTGTGATCACTTCTATTTTCATATAATAATTGATTTTCTAAGGATTTTTATATGGAAAACTTTAAATGCATTTTTCTTGAAAACTATATGAGCTAGAGCCAAAGTAAGCAAAATTTGTGATCACTTTCATTTCAGAGTTCAGTTTGTGCTTTGTTGTGATACAGACGTGTATTTTTAACCCCGCATACGATTTGAACTATTAATTAATGGCATTTGGTTATGACATATATCAGCAGCGAATGTACGCTTAAAAATAAATGATGTATTTTGTTATAATTAATTATTTAACATAATAATGAACAATTAAAACGATAAAATTAAATAAAATAAAAGAGTAAAAATATATACATACGTATGAATGTTCATTTAGACCGGGTCGACCTCCATACAAAAAAAAAAAGTTGTGCCAGTCACCCCCTAGAATGAAAGATATGTCAATGAAGTTTCTAAAACAGGAAAAAATTTTTTTTTGCCACGCCCCAAAATACAGCACTTTTGGTTTTTTATATGTAGCGCTGCCATTTAAAGTCCAATCTCATCATATCGCATATCGTTGTTCATGGCTTGATAGTGGCTTAATTTTTGTCTTTGGTGACTTTTCAATCCGTCCTGAAATTCTGGGCGCCACTTATGCCATCTCGGATCCTTCCCCTAAATGTCCAATTTTTTTGACGGTCCAAGAAAGTCCTTATAAAACTACGTATGTTAAGATTTTAATATGCTCACTTTTATGACACGCCTCCAAATAAAGCCCCTTTTTCTGTTTCACATACATACTACATTAAAACAAGTAGAAGTCAATACAAACCAAAAAAATTTCCCTCAGTCACGCCCTAGAATAAAAGGTATATTTATACAGTTTTAAGGACTTTAAAAAAAAAATTGCCACGCCCCTAATAACAGCCCTTTTTGTTTTAGATATATAGCAAAAATTCTGTAAAAGCCTCAATTTTTTTAATGGCTCCCTAAGCCATTATCAATCTCGTACAAAACTCTGTAAGTTACGCGCAATTTTTGTTTAATTATTCAATAATCCTGAAAACCACCCTCTATGGCTTGTCATTTGAATTTTTAAAAACTGTTTCTTAGCCTTTGGTTTTTTTTTAACTAAGCGGTGTTTTCAAGTGGACTACTCATATTTTAATGAAAGTGAGACGGATGAATTTATTGACAAGCTTTCTCGATCTGAACTACTAGCGTTTTTTTTTTTTTTTGCCAGTTTTCATATTTTGTGCAATTTTTCGTGCCATTTTTTTTTTGCTGGACTGTGAAACTCAAATTAAAAATTTAAATTAAGACATTTGTAAAAGCAAACATAATGTCATATATGAGACCATGATACAGAGTTAAAACAAGAACTAAAAAATATAAAGAAACTGCAGGATTCTAAAAATAAAAAAAAAAAATAATTTAAATGCATAAAAATTCGGTGTATATAAATCTTAGCTAGACTCAAGGTGACTCAAAGTTTTAGAGGGACTTTCTTAGCACGTGAAAAAATTAGACATCAGAGGGAAGGATCCGAGATATCATAATTGCCATCTAGAATTTTAAGTTAGTTTAAAAAAGCATTAAATACGAAAATAAAGGCACATTCTAGCCATTAACAATGATATACGATACGATGAGATTGGACTTTAATTAACGATGCTGTATATATAAAACAAAAAGGGCAGTAATTTAGGGCATGGCAAAAACAATTTTTTTAAAGTTCTTAAAACTTAATAAATATACCTTTTATTCTAGGGCGTGACTGATGAACATTTTTTTGGTTTGTATTGGCTTCTACTTGGTTTAATGTAGTATGTGTGTGAAAAAGAAAAAAGGGCCTTAATTTGGAGGTGTGTCATAAAAGTGAGCATATTAAAATCGATACATACGTAATTTTATAAGGACTTTCTTGGACCGTCAAAAAAATTGGACATTTGGGGGAAGGATCCGAGGTGGCATAAGTTGTATCCAGAATTTCAGGTCGGATTGAAAAGTCACCATGAACAACGATATGCGATATGATGAGATCGGACTTTAAATGGCAGCGCTACATATAAAAAACCAAAAGTGCTGTATTTTGGGGCGTGGCAAAAAAAATTTTTTTCCTGTTTTAGAAACTTCATTGACATATCTTTCATTCTAGGGGGTGACTGGCACAACTTTTTTTTTCGACCCACCCTAATGTTCATACATATATGTATTTATACATATTCTGAACAAAAACATTTAAGTTTAAATTTCTTATTTTTTTGTGTTGTTGTAATACAATAACTAATAAAAATATTAAAGGCAAAGCAAAACGGTGAAAAACAAAAACAACTCTTTGCATGAGTACGAACAGTGAAACTACACTAAGACAAAATGAAAGAAACGTTTACGTTTTAGTTCATGCAAATGAAAATAATGCAGAAATAAATAAAACAATATTAACTACCTAACGGCTAAGCCAATTATTCGTACACGTTCCCTCTCGTCATCGGTATTTACACAAACGGTGGATAGTGACTCATTAAAAAAACTATAACTAGACTTGGTGACAAGTGTTGCCAGGCCAGCAAGTATTGCCGTGACGTCAAAAACAAATTTAGTGGGAAATTATACCATACCATGAACTCAAACACAAATGCAATGAAACCCCCCTGTAAAAAGTTGTCAAAAGCCTACAGTACAAGTTGGTATGGACAGGTACATAACAGGGCTTAAACGGGGACGCAGCCCTACCTCTGCAGCAGTTGCTTCGGCCTCAAAAGTACCATCTTTTGATAAAATCGGTTTGCAGTTCTGGAGGATAAATCCTCTGAAGCACCAAACGTCATAAAATCGTCCAAGCCTCCCCCGATACATCTTAGGGAGTAAAATTCAAATGAGCTCATAAAGAGTTTGAAATCGATGATAGGTGAAAATTCGTTTTACGTAGCGGCTATCAAGCGTGGAAGTATAAACGAGACAAAAATACAAGTCAATCATGAGAATGATTTTTGCAAAATAATAAACAACTTTGAAACACTTAAAAAAACTTTTATACCTACCAACTGAAAAGCAGTAAAGGTCTACAGGTAGTGATTAAGGGTATTGACTCATGCGTGGACCCAGAAGAGGTAAAAACATTCCTAGAAGAAAAAGGATTTAAGGTAAAACATGTAGTAAATATTAAAAATAGAGAAAAAATTCCCCAACCACTTTTTCGAATGGAGTTTGAACCCGGCGACGTTAAACTTAAAAAAAAACGAAACACATCATTTTTACAATTTAAAATATATTCTCTACAGCAGAATAACTATAGAAGAGCCGCACAAAAGCAATGGTCCCGTTCAATGTTTACACTGTCAAGAGTATGGTCATACTAAAGCATACTACTATTTACCCCCTGTTTGAGTAGTATGTGGTGAATTACATGGCACAGTTCTTTGCGATAAGTCTAAAACCCACCCCAACGTAAAAAAAATGTAGCAACTGTGGCGGTAATCACACTGCTAATTATATAGGATGCCCTGTATATAATATCGTCAAGCAGTCGTTTGGACCGAAAACTTATCCTCCCCAAATGCAGGTAACAAATCAAGCAACCACAAATGACATACAGGCTCCGCAGCCTTGTAATAACAGAACCTCTTATGCTAACGTCCTAAAATCAAACCATGTGCCAATGCAAGGTGTCTCGCCAAGTAATGATGAAACTCCAGTTTCTAATTTAAGTCGTCTAGAAAAAACCATGGAAACATTAGTGCAAACAGTAAATAATTTTACAAACACAATGGGTAATATGATGCAGGAAATTCTTAGAATGCAATCGATATTGTTACAAGCTGTACTTAACAAACCATGCACTGTTTAAAAATTTGTTTTTGGAACGCAAACGGCATCCGCCAACATAAAACTGAACTAGAATACTTTCTTAAAAATAAACAAATTGATGTTATAATGGTTTCTGAAACTAATCTGACCTCAAGAAACACATTTAAAATTAATGGTTACATACTATATGACACCAAGGACCCTCGAGATAGAGCATGTGGAGGTTCTGCCATTTGGATAACAACCCGAGTCAAACACTACCTTATGTGTGATCACCGAGAAGACTATCTGCAAGCAACGACTATTTGTGTTGAAGAGCTAAATCGAAACATAGTAATTTCTTCTTTATACTCTCCACCTAGATTTTCCATATCAGAAGGACAATATTATAAATATTATAAATCATTAGGACCCTGTTTCCTGGCCGCTGGCGATTATAACGCTAAACATACCTTCTGGGGGTCAAGACTTATAACACCAAAAGGTCGTGTTTTGTTTAACACAATCTCTAAAATGGGTTTAAATGTGGTCGCGAGCGGGCAACCAACATATTGGCCTACTGATCAGCAAAAAATTCCAGATGCTATCGACTTTGGCGTGGTTAAAAACATCCCCACAGAAACGATTCATGTTGAAGCTTCCTAAGAATTATCATCCGACCACACACCTACAATTGTTACTACATCGAACCCAAATAGAATTGTATTTCCGTCAGGTTACTTAGCGACGCCAGCCACACAAATAAATTGGTTAAAATATAAAAAATTTCTCAGTGCCCATTGCACAGAAAATATTCCGCTTAGTACACCGGAGAATGTGGATCTCTCTATTGTTAACTTTGACAGTTATATTAAACTAGCTGTTCAACATTCCAGCGTTACCCCCAAAAAAATTAAAAATAATAAAATATATTCTTCAGATGTCGAGCGGCTCTTGACTGAAAAAAGGAGAGTTCGAAGAGAGTGGCAACTTTACAGATCCCCACAACTTAAGAATTTATTAAAAGAGTGCACAAAAAGGCTAAAAACGTTACTGCAGAATCAGAAAACGGCTTCTCTAGAAAAATATCTTAAGGAACTTGATGCAACTCCTCAATCATTATGGCGTGCAGCTAGAAATCTAAAAAGGCCAGTTATATCCAAGCCACCATTAAGAAACTTGAATGGTAGTTGGGCAAGAAACGATATTGAAAAAGGAAATCTGTTTGTTAGTCACTTGAAAAACGTATTTACACCAAATATATCTCACAATATTGCGGTCGAGTTACCACCTGTTGCTGCTAGAGCAGCTATTCCCCTCAGATTTGAGATAAGATAAATCGAAAAGGCTATTTGTGACTTAAACACTAAGAAGGCACCTGATATTGATGAAATCAGTAATAAAATGCTTTTGGAGCTACCTCGCATAGCAAAGAAAATTATTCTTTTTATTTTTAATGCTATCTTACGCCTTGAATACTATCCTCAAAAATGGACAATGATACCAAAGCCAGGTAAAGATCATACAAAAGTTGAGTCTTATAGGCCTATTAGCTTGTTATCAAATATGTCAAAGCTGTTTGAGAAATTATTAGTTTCAAAATTAACACCGATTTTAGGTGTAAATAGATGTATTCCAAAGCGTCAGTTCGGATTTAGAAGAAAACACAGCACAATCGAACAGACTCATCGAATAGTAAATGTCATAAGAATAGCATTTGAAGAAAAGAAATATTGCTCAGCACTCTTCATCGATGTTTCGCAATCTTTTGATAAAGTTTGGCATGAAGGCTTATTACATAAATTGAAGCAAAATTTACCAGCAAACACACACAAGCTGCTAGAAAGCTACTTAGTCGGTCGTCAATTTATTATTAAAGAAGGAAATTTCTTAAGTTCACCTCAGCCCATTGCCGCTGGAGTCCCACAAGGCAGCATCCTGGGCCCCCTGTTATACTTAATTTATACTTCGGACATGCCAACAAGCAACTATACACAAACTTCAACATTTGCAGACGATACAGCTTTTCTAAGCGTCCACAAAAATTCCACGAAAATCGTTATGAAGCATCGCGTTACTTACAGCATCATATATTTCAACTAGAAATATTGTAAAGACAATGGAGGATAATGGTCAATGAGCAAAAATACGTACATATAACATTCACTTTGCGCCGGGAATCTTGCCCCCCTATTACAATCAATAATCAAATAACTCCTCAACATTCGCGGCGATTAACGTGGAAATGCCATATAGAGGCAAAGTGAACTCAAATGAAACTAAAAGCCATTCAAATTCATTGGCTTATTGGAAGAACTTCTGTCCTTAGTCTCGATTGCAAGCTTCTACTTTACAACTCTATCTTAAAGTCTATCTGGTGCTACGGTATTCAACTATGGGGCACTGCCTCGGCCTCTAATATCGACAAAATTCAAAGGCGCCAAAATAAACTTCTTCGAATAATCCCACCGCTCCCTGGTATGTTAAAAACTCAAACATTCATAAGGATCTCAATGTGCCATTAGTTAAAACTATGATTACAAAATATGCAATAAAATATTTAAAAAGGCTTGAACAACACCAAAATCCACTAGCTCGAAATATTTTAAATCATGGCGGCCACACTCGCTTAAGAAGAGGAGACACTGCAGCACTTACCCAATTAGATGAGCCATAAACACCTATATAAGTGAACAGAACCCGTGATGAAGAAAATTGTTTCTGGCACTGGCAGGACATAAAATAACGTATTAGGTTAAGATTTGATTAATTGTTGTTAGTTCAAACTTATTATATGAAGATTCAATAAAAAATAATGACAAAAAAAAAAAAACTTCAATTTTCTTATAAAAATTGATTTTCTAAAAATTTTTGTATGAAAAACTTTAATTGCGTTTTTCTTGAAAACTATAAAAGCTAGAGCAAAAATAATAAAAATCAGTGATTACTTCTGTTTTCATATAAAAATTGATTTTGTTCGGATTTTTGTATGAAAAACTTTAAATGCAATTTTCTTTACAACTATAAAAGCTAAAGCAAAAATAGTAAAAATTTGTGTTACTTCTATTTTTCAATAAAAAGTGATATCCTTATGATTCCTGTATGAAATAGTCTCAAGTCATAATGACATAATATCTATCCTAGTATTTTACAATAGTTGAAAAAATTGTTGTGCTCCAAATAAAAAAGTACTAAAATAATAAGATTTTTAATGCTAGGCTTATTGTTTTGGTAAATAAAATGAGTTATATATATGTACACTCAAAATATTGGCGGGGTGCAATAACGCCTTTAAGGCTTTATTTCACTTTCAATTGAGAAATAAGACCTTTTTTGCGAAAAAGGCTTTACTGCTCAATTGAAAGTGAAATAAAGCCTTTATTGGAATTTAGCCAATGGTGCAATAAAGCCTTTATTTTACATGTAAGTATATATTTCCGGTGGCATGTCATAATGTCCATGAACATTGTGACACACGAATAGTGGCATAATGTCCATGGACTTTATGCACTACGTAGGAAAAAGCCACCTAAATCTTCACTTAAAACAGTTTTTCTGCGTGGCGGCCTGTGGCCGCTCTTAGGGGTTTTCTCCTCCATGGGACGCGGCAGGTGGCTTCGCTGAATACATTTTTCCTGCGCGCGACTCATTATCAACCGTAGTGTGACGCGCGCAGGGAAACTTTATTCAGCGAAGCCAACTGCCGCGTCCCATGGAGGAGAAAACCCTTAAGAGCGGCCGCAGGCCGCCACGCAGAAAAACTTTATAAAGCAAAGATTTTCAATATTGTTGCAGTTAAATTAACATTTGTGTATGCTTTTTTCCAGACATTTCCTTTTATGTACATTTTAATGTCATGCACGGCGGGGTGCAATAACGCCTTAAGAAATAAGGCCTTTAAGGCTAATGGTGCAATAAAGCCTTTATTTTATATTTTTTTGATTCTTTTGTTTCCGGTGGCATGTCATAATGTCCATGAACATTGTGACACACGAATAGTGACATAATGTCCATGGCCTTTATGCACTACGTAGGCCTTAAAGGCCTTATTTCGTAAGGCGTTATTGCACCCCATCACAAATTATATGTCTGTGGGTCAAAGTTATTTAAAGTAAACAGGTATTAAAAAATGTATTCCAAACGGCATTGGAGAAGACTTTTATTATAAGACTTTTGAATAATATAATTTATTCCAAAGAATGAATTATTTAATTCATTCGCAGGATACATTAAAATAATTTATTACAATCCTAGGACATGGTCTGTGTTAAGAATAATGAATTCTGGAATCAAATATCATACAAGATATGTATTACTTTCTCGATTCCTAATAATTCCATTTTCCCGCTGGGTAAAAACGCATATTTTTTTCTCTTTTTCCTATAAATTCGCTCTTTATCTACACTTAATTTTGATCTGACCCAGCGGGAAAATGTAATCAATAGGAAACGTGAATGTAATACATATATTGATAAATATTTGATTCCAGAACTCATTACTCTTAACACAGAACATTTCGTAGGATTGTAATAAATTATTTAAATATATACTGGGAATGACTTAAATAATTCTAAAAAAATACAAATAACTGTCACGAACAGAAGAAAAAACAAGAAAATTTTTTGCGAACAGAAACAATACATTCCGCGTTCTGGAAATGTGAGAATATACGTGGTAATCAAATCATTATTATTGTGTCAATAAAATTACCTTCTCGATTCCCATGAATGCATTATTATTCTTTCGAAAATAATACATTATTTTTTTAATTGTTTATGTATTCGATTCCGTATTTTTCCGCAGGTGAATTACTTTTATTTTCACTAAACAAAGGCGAATTAACTACAGGAGGTGTCGGAAGGCATCTGATTTTGACAGTTCGAACCTATTTGTTTTGGTTTGTTAGTGTTTTGTTAACATTTCGAGCCATAAGCACTGACAATGCAATGCGAAAAATACTATATTGTTTCTGTTTTTGTATTGCTGTAGTTCAGACACCACCTGTAGTTGAATTCGCCTTGCACTAAGCCAAAAAAAAAAATATGATTTTATTTGCACACACACCCTGTTTAGCACAAAAAACGTTTTCAACTCTCTGCGTCTGACCTCTGCACACTTCTTTAACGACACGACTCTCTTAACAAAACAAGCAAACGTTTGCGCACTACAAAATTCTTTAGAAACTTAAAAGAAGAGTAAAAGGAAACCAAATAAAAATCGTGGGGAGTGTGGAGAGGAAACAATAAGCAATTTACAAAAAACATTAGTTTTTTATTTGCGTGTTGTTATTGTATGAACAGTAATGTAGTAGTCAGCGCATCACGACTATTTTGCGAAGCATACATCATGATAAAATTGAATAAATGCAAGAAGTGCGGGAAGCGAAATTAAATAATTTTGCATTAACAACGACAACAGCAAAAGCAGTTAGTGGTAAATGGGAATATGTAGTATTTTGTTGTTGTAAGTCAAGTGTAAAAGTCAGTGTTGCCGTTACGATACGAAAGATACATTTTTCGTATCTTTTGATGGCTTCACGTACCATGTATAATCCTGACATTTTTCGTATCTTTTGAATCTGTATGCAAAATGTACTAAAACTTACTAAGACTGATCATCGTAACCGAATCAATACTTATACAATAGCAGCTTTCATATTGGTGAAAGAAATCAATTTCAACATACGATTTACATAATCGAGGAATACAAGTAGTGCGAAGTTGTTCGGAGGAAATATGAACATCTTTTATTTTCAGGAAATTTATATGAACTTTTTGATATAATCTTAGTATTAACGACTTAACTCATATATTAATTTTTACAAAAAATGAATTTGTTTCAATAACATCCAAAGAAAGTTACAAAGGTATAATTAATTTTAATGTTTGTTAATTTTTTTTTAAATTGCATTCCTTATATTTATGACTTAAATAAATATAAAAATTAATTTATATGATATCATCAGGGCTGCAAGATAAATTTGTAAGGAAATCTTCAGTTTCCTGAGAAAAAATAAAAAAATCGTCTTTATCGTTTCGAAAAAATCGGAAAACTTAAAATTTAATTTTTTTTATACAATTAAACAATTTTTTAAATGGCACAGCGAAAGACACTTCTAAAATCGTTGTGGAATCGTTTAAGACGTGGGGAAAGATAATCTAGTGAGACTTTCATGTCAAGAATCTCTCTCATACAAATCGTGAAATGCTCGCCGTATAATTGTTGAAAATATGATTTATACAGACAGTCGTAAAAGGTTCATTCGATGATGGTTCGACGAAAGATAAACAAAGTGTAACACTGTTGTTTTTGTACTTGCATATTACAGCCGTACTTAAACCAAAGCGGCACGCTTTGCATTCATTTAATACACAGAAAAAATTATTGCCGAATTATTTTCAAACAAAGGCTTGTTTGAAAATTTTTTTGATTTCTACAAATTGTTTTACTGATTCAATCAATATTTTTGTTTGATTTTTATTTAACCAACAAAAATGTGGACAACTCTTCAAAAATTTAATAAGCGCGCTATTGGTTTGAAGTTTTCATAATTTTGTATGAAATATTTAACGCTTTTTAATGTTGTCGTCTTTTTGCATTTTTTTTATTGATTGTAAGCAACACTTCTTTATGTGAAATATAAGAACTACAACAAAAAATACATGCAGTCTATTTTTGGACGCTTTAAAAAAGTACAGCAATAAGAAAAATGATAAAATAGCGTGACAAGGTTTGTAGTAAAAAAACAACAAAAACAATAGCAGGTAAAAAAACGTTTCATTTTTTTTAAACAACAGAAAAAACACATTTAAGAACCAAAATAAATGTTTGGTTGGTTTCAAAGTTGGTAAAAAAAAAAATAAAATCCCGTATTCAATTTTTTTCAAATAGTTTGTTTAAATACATCAAATACAAAAATAGAATGATAGCGGAAAACATATCGAGACGGTCTGCCGCCGTTTTTGGTTACATTTCTTCTTCATTAGCAAAGGAAAGGATTAAGCAACAGTGAGTGATGAAGAAAAACACTGTAAGTATAAATATGACTTCGTTCAAAAATTATTCCTACAAAAAAATGTGTCTCAAAGCCAGCCGGCCGCTCTGCTCTGCTTCATCTTCGCCAACAGTGCTTGCTTGTGCCAAAACTTTTTTGTTTGATTCAGCAAAATTATTTGTTTGAAATTTATATGAATTTCAGTAAACTTTTTGTTTGATTCTGTAAAATTATTTGTTTAAAAAAATCGGCGTTTTTTTTCAATAAACAAAATGCAAATAAATTGTTTGAATATGCGAATTTGTTTGTAGGACCGATTTTAGACAAAAAATTGTTTGATTCTACAAATTTTTTGCTTGAATTTGAAAAATAATTTTTTCTGTGTAGTAAAGTCTGCCGCTATTGCTAATTAATAATGGCAATTTAGCTACTTTTTGGTCAATCTAACGTTTTTATCGCTATTACTATTGATAACACTACGTAACAAAATTTCAACGAAGTCGTGACCAAATGAATCTGACAGCTAAACATTATGTAAAATTTTCCGCTGAATCCGAATATGAAGTCAGAATTGTAATTTTTGCATTTCAGTCACAGCATCTTTTTTAAAAACACAAATAACGGTTATTTTGGAATATCTCAAAAACTGTTCTACTTTTGACAATTCTTACATAAAGATTAGGTGTCAAATTCATTTGGTCAAAAAATTGTCACGTAGTGTAATTTGTGGGTTTTATTAAACAAAAAAAATATTTCACTACTGTTCGTGACACAACGTTGACGCTCTTGCTTTGGTATGGCTGTCAGCGTAAAAGCTAAGCGAAAGAAAACTTTCCGCCTTCCGCTTTTGTAAAGGTATGGCTGTTAAATATTCCAAGATAAAAAACGATATTGTTAGAAAATGTGATGTTTTATTCAGACTTTGGAGACGAAAAAAATCGTCACTTTTTAGAACAAAATCAGCAAATCGCCAATTTGCTAATTTCGGAACAAAAATCGTCGAAATGACGATAAATCGCCAAATCTGGCAGCCCTGGAGTATGAAATAAAAATGTAATGTTAATAAATGTTAAACGTTGAAATTGGATTTAAATTTTTTTTTTATGTATCTTTTTGGGAAAAAGTGTATCTTTTTGGAAACTAAAATGTATCTTTTTCGAAATTCCACTGGCAACACTGGTAAAAGTGGAATTAAATAAAATTACCTTTATTTTCAACAGGGATGGGTAGTACTAAATACTATATATCACGAGAAGGATTATTTAAATAATTGGAATTGTTTAAGGAGTCAAATTCAAAAGATTTAATATTGAATTGAATTGTGTTTAATGGTAACATACATTGAAGATAACACATTTCTTTTTTATCACAATAAGAGAATGGTAAACAATATAGAAATTATAATTAGTATTGTGGTAATTTTGTTAAACTATTTATGGATTTTAATCCAAATTTTCAATATTTTTAATCAGGCTTAAGTTCATAAAATTTAATTTTTATTATATTATCTTTATGAATATAAAAATTAATATGGACTCAAATTCTGTAGATAAAGGCATCATATCATTTTTAAAATGGGAAAAATCGTTTATTTTGCATACAATTTTAAAGGCAATATGGCACGTATCTCTTCAATTAATGTTCTTGTAAATCGGTAGCCGTTTTAAGATATCTCTCTTTTTGTTGCACTGCCAACCTGAAACCCAAGTAACAAACTGTTAAAAAATCGAACTCACTCTCAGGTTTAACTACTTTGAAATTAAAATTTCTTAAAGAATTTGTAAGCATCTTTTGGCCAAAAAAAGAATCACATTTTGAAAGGAAAAATCAAATTTTTTACAACAATTTTTTATACAAAACACTGTTTAGTATGTTTACTATTTCAATGGAAATACAAGCGTACATCCTATGAAATCTAATGGGTTCTTAATAAAATATTATACTATTTTTGATATCGTTGTAATATCGTAGTAATTTTGGGAAAATTGCATTAAAAAAAAAAAAATTATTAAAGTAATATGGATTTTCCTTAATAAGTTCCTAATGGGATAGTTATTAAAATAATATTATTACACCGTTTAAAAGATATTCCTAAGCACTTATATAATCATACTTTGTTTAAAAATGATCATTAACATAGAAGATGGAATTTTCAAACTGAAAGCTTGAACTGTTTGGTTCTTAAATATACGAAACTTAAAAGAAATAAGTTTCTTTTCACAAATGATTTGTTTTATCAATATTCTTAAAATGGTAATCTAAGATGATAATAATGCATTTCTGCGTATGCTAGACACTGGGTACAAAATGTGTGCAAAACCAATACAATTTTTTAAAATTTACTCTTTAAAAAACTATAAAAAGTTATGTATTTTTTTTTTTTTTTTTTTTACTGTTAGGACCAGCACTCAGGGGATGACCCCTACTAATGCATTGCATTGTGTTGGAACTAGGAAAATAGGTTGTGGGAAGGAGGATAGAGGAAGTAGTGTTTGTGAACATTCGATTTGAACTTAATCATGTTGTAAGTGAGGGGGAAGACTTCTGCAGGAAGGTTATTCCACATACGAACTGTGCGGGAAAAAAATGAATTCTCTCTGTAATGCGTTGTACGATTCACCTGCCAATCGACCACATAAGGATGGGCTCTTGAGGAAAAACGTGTATTACGAACAAACGTACGGGTTTCGGGAACCAGATCCCTAATTTCGTCAGAACACATCCCATTGTAGTAACGATAAAACAGACAAATACAACCCACATTGCGACGGTGCTCGAGGGAGTCAATAGAATTGGATACGCTACTGTCACCAATGAGAACCTTCGCCCTCTCCTGTACGCGGTCGAGAAGCTCCAAAATAAAAAAACTTAAAGCTTAAAACAGAGACCCGAAAACATTTTTTTTATTTAAATAGCATATAAATATCTTTGTTGATTAAAATTATTTTCATCTATTGAAAAAAAAATTAAGCATTGATATTTAGTTTTTTAAATTTTAAAAAAATTTTTCTAAACAAAAAATTCTTATATACAGCAACTAAAATTCGTTAATCGTTTTTAACTTCGCCCAAAAAAGAGGAATGTTAGAAGTTTGTAGTGTTCATCTGTGCATATTTGTGTGCATCTATGTATCTGCCCATTCCATGATAGAGTAAAAACGTATGGCTCCATTTTTATTTTGATTCGATCGAGAGCGTTCTTAGCTTTGGTTGAAGAAAATCGGTCCAACCGATTAAAAGTTATATCCTCTTTTCTACCTGTATCCTCTTGAATATGGGTAAATCCAAAGTGTTGAACGTGGCAGTCGTATGCATCAAAAATAAAATAACATTTTAAACAACAAATATTTTTAAGTTCTCTTAACCCTTAAATTAAAGCACTAAGAAAGCACTGTTACTTATGCTAAAGTTTATGAAGGATGCGATTCTAGGTCAAAGATAATGGCAAAAAATGTAACGGTTCGAAAGTGAAAAAAATAGAAGTAGTTTTTGTGGCCATGTTTAAAAAGGCGTAATTCAGCGAAAGCTGCCACAATTTTTTAGTCAAACTACTTTCAGAATTTTACTTAGCAATGTAACATTAAAATGTCTTTGGTTTGATTCCAAAATCTGCTGTATTTTTTTTAGCCGAAATCTGGGTCGATACGTGTCCTTTCGAACCTGAAATTTTTTCCATAATAATTTAACTGAATAATGATTAAAACAAAATTAAAATTTACCGTTAATGATGAAACAGAACTGGGGCTGAACGATGTTTTTCATACAGTTTGACATAAATGATGAAACAGAACTGGGGCTGCCAGAGAATGCGGTCGAGAAATAAAATCATTTTTATTTTGAGGACGTTTTTTCTAATGCGCTCACATAAATACAATTATTCTCTTAACAATGCTACCATACTTTCATTCAATTTCATACATTTTGTAAACAAAGAAAAATAAGAACAAAAGAAAATGAAAGAAATGAGAGAGAATTTGAAGTTACTGCCGACGTTTTAATTATGGGCTTTAAAATTATTGCCTGAAGTTGAAGACTCAGTTCTGCTTCATCATTAAAATTATGCCAGAGAATGCGGTCGAGAAATAAAATCAATTTTATTTTGATGACGTTTTTTCTAATGCTCTCACATATAGACACTTATTCTCTTAACAATGCTACCATACTTTCATTCAATTTCATACATTTTGTAAACAAAGAAAAATAAGAACAAAAGAAATGAGAGAGTATTTGAAGTTACTGCCGACGTTTTAATTATGGGCCTTAAAATGTTTGCCTGAAGTTGAAGACTCAGTTCTGTTTCATCATTTAATCCGAATAACATATTTCTCGTTGAACTCTTCCTTAACCCTGCCTTTACACATGCAAGTAATTACTTGCAAGTAGTATATACGTATTATCAACGAAAAAGTCGAAGAAAAAGCCGAAAGTCTTGCAAGTAGCTTGAGTGTTTACACAGTCAGTTGTAAGTTCATTTTTCAAATGTTCTCGAAGCGAAAACATCCTATAAAAAACTTTGTTTTTTTTAGTTTAACAACATTACCATGTTAAAAATATTAACAAGTTATAACAAAATAAATTAAATAATTCCTTCTTTATTTAATTTTTGGTCCATCTTGATGAAAAAATTATGTTTATTTTATAAAATTTCTGACTCCAGTATTGCCGTAGTGGCGATTTCATAATATTACTGAGAAAATATTTTCATTAACAATTTTTTTTTTTCAAAATGCTTGAAATTTATGATAAAATTACCATTGAGATGGGTTGTTGTATAGTTGTTCTCTTTTTTACGTGTTATTTTTTATAAATACACAGAAAATCCGCTATAAACATAACTTTTATATTACTAAGTACTAGTTAATTGATACAAAAGTCATCCATGGTAACACTGTTTCTTCATTTGTCATTTTACTTGCTGCAAGTGCCAAAAATTTACTTGCAAGCAAATTCTCTTGCAAGTTGGGCTGCAAGTACGAAAAATGTGATGGTGTTAGTAAAAATGTGTGAGTGTATTGAGTTTTTCGAACTTGCACTTGCAAGTGTAAACCCTAGGTAAGGCCAGTTTACACGGTAATACAATGTATTACGGCATTGCAAAAAATGATGTAGAATGAGAAAACTCTTATCGTGTAAAAGCAAAATGTGTTGAGCAAGAGCGAATACGAATACAAAATCTGATAAGCGGTCGGTAACAGAGAACAGCTTTATACGATTGAAAAAAAATCGCATTTAATCAACGACAAGAAATACACTCGCTTACGGTCATACAGTCAAACCTGCGCAACCGCAAATATCTGTGGTTTTCATGGGCAACGGCGTATGTCTTAAAATAAAATTTTTCAGGAGAGTCGAAAAAACCTTTCGAGATCAAACTATGGGTTAGGAATTGCACCTTTTGAACTTTGTAATTGAGTTAAAACATCGGAATGGGTCTAGCTATTATCAAAACTTTTTAAAAAAATGTAAAGAGCGCTTAAAATTAAGCAATATGGCATCAACATTTCAAAATCGAAAAAATAGACATACGCGGTTGCCCATGAAAACCACAGATATTCGCTGCTGGTTTGCAGTCAGTCAAATAATGCACATCGTGCTTTGTTATTTATACAATCGTTACCTTCGTTTTTTAATAAAGATGTTTGAGTGTTCGGTACGACAATGATTTTTTTTGGTAAAGAAAAAAAAAAATACAAACAAAAAAGCCTGAAATGAAACAATCATTACTCATGAAGACATTCAGCAGCAACTATGTAGTAAAAGCAAAAAAATTTAAATGAAACTAAACAACATACATATGTAGGTTAGAGTGACTCACCAAAAAAACTGCTCGATGTACCCTCCTAAAAATGAACCTTGGACTTTTTTAAGATGACATTTTAAATTTTTCGGCTCCAGCTTTGACATCTCGTGAGCTGGACCAGTTTAAAAAAGGGTCTATTTTTGTATGTTTTGTTAATTTGAGAATCTGTTTCCTTACCAACTTATACAAATTGGGTATGGTAAGAAAGGTTTTTTTAAGGCGCATCCAACTGTATATACAATTTGTCCAAGGACGATCATCCATGTCCTTTTTTTTCAAGGATTTTCTGTAAAAAAAAGGTTTTTGAATTTTTTGTTCGGGGTTGTTTGTAATAAAAGTGCCAAATTAACATATTTTAAACTTTAGTCGATTTATTTAAATACGTGTCTCAGCTTTTTTTGAAATTCGTGCTGGTTCGTGTTTTGGCAAAAATGCAATGGGGTGGTAACCCTTCGTTTTAAATAGGGCAATATGGGTATCAAATTTTATCTTTTGGCAAGTAGATCATCTTTGTATGTAAATAGTTTAGAGTTTTGCAAATTAGATGCATTTTACACGGTGCTCTGGAATATATAAAAATGCAATTTTGTAGTAACTCTAATATGATAGCGGATTTAGTTTCTAGATCATGTATGGATGAAAATAAGACTAAAGAAAGAAAAAAAGAAATGATCCACGACTTTTAGCGACATATTTTTTTCGCAAATTAAAAAAAAATCAAGTCGTGGATCATTTCTTTTTTTCCTTCTTAAGTCCTATTTTCATCCATACATGATCTAGAAACTAAATCCGCTATCATATTAGAGTTACTACAAAATTGCATTTTTATATATTCCAGAGCACCGTGTAAAATGCATCTAATTTGCAAAACTCTAAACTATTTACATACAAAGATGATATACTTGTCAAAAGATAAAATTTGATACCCATATTGCCCTATTTAAAACGAAGGGTTACCTCCCATTGAATTTTTGCCAAAACGCGAACCAGCACGAATTTCAAAAAAAGCTGAGACACGTATTTAATTAAATCGACTAAAGTTTAAAATATGTTAATTTGGCACTTTTATTACAAACAACCCCGAATAAAAAATTCAAAAACCGTTTTTTTTTTAAAGAAAATCCTTAAAAAAAAGGACATGGTTGATCGTCCTTGGACAAATTGTATATACAGTTGGATGCGCCTTAAAAAAACCTTTCTTACCATAGCCAATTTATATAAGTTGGTAAGGAAACTGATTCTCAAATTGACAAAACATACAAAAATATACCCTTTTTTAAACTGGTCCAGCTCACGAGAGGTGAAAGCTGGAGCCGAAATATTCAAAATGTAATCTTAAAAAAGTCCAAGGTTCATTTTTAGGGGGGTACATCGAGCACGATTTTTGCTTCCATACAACTTGAGTCGCTCTAATGTAGGTACACACAATTTCCATAGAAACAGACTTTTTTCATTTCAAAAAGTACAGTAGTAGTAGTAGTAGTAGTAGTAGTAGTAGTAGTAGTAGTAGTAGCCCTGCAAATAATAGGACCAGTCCAAACACGCGTGTAAAGAGTAGTCCACAAGGGACCAGGACTAGTCCACAAGTAACCCAAACGTATGGAAAAAACCTGGTCTATTTAACATTACGATGTCCTAGGAGAGGACCATATAACCCACCTTTGGACCACTAAGGAGTAGTTTTAAAACTACTCCATGGTATATAACCCACCTTTGGACCAGTAAGGAGTAGTTTTAAAACTACTCCATGGTATACTCAAGAGGATTAGTTTTGAAGTCGTTTAAACACGAAAGCATGTCGTTAAAAAACGAAGACATGTCGTCTCACTACAAACACTTTTTAACAATGGCATGGTCCATGCTTGCATTACATCGGACTAGTCCCTGGAGTAGTACATTTTATCAAAATGGGTCAGGTGGTCCAATTTTATTTGCAGGGAGGGTACAATGTATTCTTGGTACAATGTATATTGTTGTTAATTTGGAAAAAGCGTCTCATCGAGTGGTTTATTGTTGTTGTTAATGTAAACAAAAGATTAAGAATGTGTTCTTTTGAATTTACTCAGTTGTGTTATATTGCGTGAGCAACAAAAATGCAAATAAAGCACTTTCAATAAAAAACGAATAAATGCAAAAATAAAATGTGTACGAAAGGATGTAAAAATTACCAACGTTGAACTTTGTTTTGCAAGCAAAGAATGAATGTAAATTTTAGCGTATGAATAAATCAAGAAAAATAGTGATTTTGAGGTTCTCTGGTCGGTAAATGCTTTTTTTTCTAAAACATTTTAGAAACTTATGTATTCTCATCACTCCAGAGGTGTATTTTAGCAGAGTATATTGAAGGTGGTAGCATTTTTTAAAAATTACAAAAACAACTAAAATCAACTCAGGAATTTTTCATGTTGTTTTTGTAAAAAATTAAAACTGCAACCATCTGTATTTTTGTTATTATTTTTGATTTTACTTCTACCATCCGTGTAAACATAAATTTTACTTACAAAAGATTTTTATTTTTTTCTTTTAAACTCGGAGAGAATTTCATAATATTTTAATTTTACAAAGTCGAAATACATTGTATTACCGTGTAAACTGGCCTTTAGATTACAGACCATGTAAGCAATTTTCTTTGGAATAATTTTTATTAAATATCACCTCTTTTAAGGAAGATAATATTAAAGAAAACATACAATAAAACATTCTCACAAATAAGAAATTACGTTTGCACAACTTTGCAGTCTGATTGTTCATCTAAGTGAACAAATTTATAGGTACATTTATCAAATTAGTAAAATCTAAATATTTCTCAATAACAATATCGTAACATAATCAGCTCTTAATAACTTTCTAATTTTCGGTCGCGGTGGACCTTTTGACGGAAATTCCCATATGGGCAAATCCCAGAAACAGTCCACCAGACAAATATTTTTCAAATTAATTTTTTTTAATGGAATATAAGACTAGATGTATAATTTCATTTTTAATTTAAAAAATATGTATTTCAATGATCATAAATGCAATAATTATTACCAAATCCTACCCTACTGCTGATTTCTTAATGTTATACGTGAATTTAGCATTATTTTAGGTGATTTTTGTGCCTAAAATAGCACTTACAGCAGACTTATCAAAATATAAATTTCGTTAAAAAAAGTTGATATTCATTAGTTAAGAAATAAGTTTAGGAAATGCAATTCATAAAAATATAATTTGTTTTGTTAAAATATATGAAATATAATAATAAAATACTACTGCAAACCTGTAGCGTGCGTCACAAAGGGTTCACGGCTTTTGTCAGAAAATCACAACATTTTTTGGCTGCGAATAAGTGCGTTTAAAATTCTCTTATAGTCATCTTTCTTTTAGGAACTAGATTTTGTATACCTTATGATGCAAAATTCGCTAATAATTAGGAAAACGCACATCAACCTTTGAAGTTACTTCCACTTTTTGTAGCGTGCGTCACAAAACTTTGAGATCAATTATTTCGCAACAAATACTTTTAAGAAATTATGATATATGCCATTCGTAAGTACATATTAATGTCACTAAATACTATATATAAGTTGAAGCTATCTGTTTTGAAAGACCAACAAATGTTTAGATTTCATTTAGAAAACGCGTGCGAATGTACCGTACGGCACGCAGGATTTGCATCGATTGAATTGATTTTAATTTAGTTTTTGTTTTTTGAATTCTTCCGTTAACTTATCGCTCACTTAAGATTAAAGTAAAGTTGTAAATACGGAACACTTTTCATACGGCCGATAATCTATCGGTAAGTTGTGAAAACGGGCTTAAATGTACATATAAGCATTCTTTTATCTTACTGTTTTCCTCGTATAATTTTTTCTTACAAAACATTTTGATTATATAAAAATTTTTTCATCCGATAAAAAAAGATGAAAATAATTTTTAACTTTTGTGAAAAAAAATTTTTTTCGAAAAAAGAAAGGAAAATAAATATTTTTTTTAAATTAAAAAATACAGATGGATAAAAAATTTTTAAATCACAAGTTTTTTCTTTTTATATGAAATAAACAAAACCTATTAAAATACGATATCTGGTGTAAAATCATAATTAATAAAAATAAAAAAATTTCCATTTGAGAAGAATATAACAAAATCATATTTTGGTCAAAAAATTATCAAAAGTATGATAAAATCATCATTCTGGCAACGCTGATCGTGAAATCGGCAGCTAAAATATAAAACAAGTGCATCAAGCACTGACTAAAGGTCCAATTAGACGTGTCATAACCATACCAAAACTGTATTAGCATAGCCACTGTATTACCAAAACGACATAAACATACCATACAAACCAATTTAATTTTGGTTTCTAAATTCGCCGTTACGGCTGTGGCATTATGGTAATGTCACGTCTAATTTGAGCTTAAAGACAGGGTTGTCAGATCAATTTTGACCTTTTTCGCCAAATTCAATATCAAACATCGCCAAAATCGCCAAAGCCTTTGTTTACAAGTTTTTGACAATAAAATACATATTTTTTAAATTATTAAACATTTTTTTTATAAATCCTAAAAACCAAATTAGTTCCGTATCGCTTAAATACGCAAAAAATTCAAAAAAAATCGCCATAATATATATTCTGCTTAATTTTTATTTAGAGCAAAATAAAAATAGTTAGTGAAAACAAAAAAAGTTACGATGTTTACTATAAAATAATTTATAGTAGTCTACTTCAGGTAACAAAAAAGATTTTTTGCGGCTAGTACTAAACAAATATTAGAAATGCACTTTATACAATAGTTGCAGTTATATTATATATGTTAAACGCTTCACCGTCAAGACTCACTATTTGTCTTCTAATTTGGAATACTTTGTGAGGGTATAACATTTATTTAACGAAAGTACAAAAGAAGTGAAACATGTACTATTCCCGTTCATATAACTTATCAGGCATGTTCTGAAAATCAGTTTTTGTGATTTGATCAGATAAGTGGCCGCCGATTTAAAATAACTTGCTTATTTGTTTCCACCATTTTTAACTAAGTTAAAAGTTTTGTGGTTTCAAAACACCCATTAATCACAATTGTGATTTCAAAATCTTGTGATTTACAGAACATGCCTGTATAAATCCTAATAACGCGTCTAGATGTTCGTATTGCATTCTAATTCGAAGGCGAGTTTTAGTGGAGTTCAAAGATTCAACACAGACATTAGTGCTGGGAAGCTATCGATAGACTATCGATATTATCGATAGTCTTAAAATATCGAAAATATCGATAGGAAAATATAAATATCGATATTTTTATTATTTAAAATGCGGCTATGAAGACATCTAACAGCAGATATAGACACAGTTGTTTGCCGTAAATTTTTACTTGCTATTATTAATTCGCGCTGAATTACAGCAATGAATACAAACAACAAGAATGGCAAGTGGTATGGATTGATTAGCAGTGCTTTTTACTGCTAATTAAAGGCCTTTAAGTCGAAATTTTTACATGTTTATATAGGGACTGAAATGTCAAATATTTTTGTAATGTTGTTAAAAAAAATGCAAATCCAAATGCAATTGCAAGCATAGGACAAAACAATGGCGACCATTAGAGGATAAGTCCGCTAGATTGATTACCTCTTTGGGTTTAGAATTTAGAAAATTTTTTAAAGTTGCAATGGAATATCTTATAGTCCTTACTTCGGTTCCTTCAGAAAGGTACTTATCAATTTTTAAAAAACTGCCACTTAAAATAACGTGCGTATATACATAGGTTCAATAAAGTGATAAAAACAACGAACTGTAACCTTATAAAAAATAATTAATGTTTTCCTGCACAAGTACAAACATTCAGTCGATAGTAATATGGATATATCGATAGTGAAATCTGAACTATCGATATATATCGATAGTAGAAAATATCGATAGTATCCCAGCACTAACAGACATTACTAGTTGTAATAACTGCATATTAGGGGCAGCCAAAGTAAAGTCCTTAAAATTTTACGTACCTGCCGTATCCTTGTAGCTTTAAAATATTGGCCTTACTTATTCAGTTATCTTTCCAACTAACCAACGCTTATTTTTCCATTGTGTTTCATAAACGTCCACAGGTGTGATAAGATTCATACAAATCTTTAAAATACAGTACTTTTGACTTAACTGCCACACCGTGTTTTGCACGCATTTTGTGGCAGGTAAGTCAAAATGGCACTTAAGTTAAATTTTTTTAAGTGCCAAAAATTGGCAGTTGTCTGATTCGTTTACCAGCCACAGAAGTGGCCCATAAGTGCGATTCACACAATTCCCTATTTTTACAACCAAAACTTAAAAAAAATAAAAATTTTATTTTCATTTATTAGTTATTAATAAAACATCATAAAGGTACTTCAGGAAAAATAACAAAATTTTTCAGTCTTTGCAAATAAGTAAAAGGTACTTAAAAAGTACATAGCATTTAAGAAAAATATTCAGTAATTGAAGTTTGCTTAAAAGCTTTTTTAGACCCTTTTAGGATATGATCCTCAATAGTTTCTGGAATTATATCAATCTTGTGGTGCATACAATATTTTTGGAGGACATTCAAAGCTTCTAATGCCTTCTTAGTCGATGGAATTTTGAATGAGACGTTATTTTCTTTATTGTCTCCTTCATCTTCAATGTCTTCATCCTCAGTAGGAGTAGTTTCTGTAATAGGCACGAGAATTTCGTTATCCGATAACTCTCCGTAACAATCAACATCGGCGTCACAGTTAATATAGTCTGAATAATTTGGTATCAGTTCTAGAAAGTCTGTATCTTGAATGATAAGGTCTCTTTCAGTTAAAGCAGTTAAAGTTTAAATTTTCTGGCAGTTAAATGAAAAATTATCAATGAGTATGGGATAATAATTTCAAATATTTGTGGCAGCTTACTTAAATTGGCACGTATGAAATTGGCACTTAAACAAGTACATTTCATACGAAATTGAAGAAATGAGTGAAATTTTGTGGTTTTTAGCAGGTATCTCAAATTGGCAGCTAAAAGAGTGGCAGTTAAGTCAAAACTACTGTATCACTAAAAGCAACATATTTTATCTGTGATAATAAATTGCCACATACATATAAGTACAATGTGAAAATGTTTATAGACTTAAAACATATTCGTGTTTTAAGGAATTCTATTTATTGATTTTTTCAAGAACAATTTTATATATAAAAAACTCTTTTCTAGAAGATTTTCGTTAACTTCATCAACCATTTGAACATACCTTCAAATACCTATCATACATATATGATTGCCTAAAACTTAATATTATTTCTAAGTATTGAATATAACGAATTTCAAAACAAATTCATAGACCATCAAAAATAGCCAGTTGGCGATTTTAACTATTTTATAAATCGCCAAAAAATCGCCATGTCGCCCAATCAAAAATAAGGTCGCCAAACATGTTTGAAAATCGCCACGTTTGGCGAGAAATCGCCATATCTGACAACCCTGTTTAAAGAAATTTTCGCGGCGAAAAAAATTAAAAAGCACCAAAAACTCTCACTCCCATTCTCTCTTTCATACTCAGTTAAACAAAAAAAGCTCCAATTATTTGCTTCCACTTTGTCTGCTTTTCCTTTCATTTCCTTTCAGTTTCTATAAATTTTAATGATGCGTGAATGTTTAAGTGCAAACTCTCTGATAAACTAATTAAATTAATAGGAAAAAAGTGTTAAAAATTTAAAATTTTTATAAATAAATTTAATTTAAGTGCTATTTCATTAGTATATAAAAAAAATAAACCATAAAGTTGTGTCTTTCGTAGTAAAAAATGTGCTGCAATTTATTTTTTCAAATAAAGCAGAGTATTAAAGCAGCGCAGTCTCTGTTGCAATGCTGTTTGTGTTATTTAAGAGAGTCGCGTCGTTCTGAAGCTGAACAGAAAGCTTGTGAGAAAATGATTTTTGTGATTTTTGTTAAATATTGAGAGTATGAGGGGAAGTTTTTGTTTACAAAAAGGGAAATGAAAATTTTTGCGCAAAAGCAAAGTGCAAAATAAAAGCAAATATGTAGTACAAATAAAAGTTAATGCTATTTTTTTTTGGTTTTTATTAGTTTAATAAAAATCAATTATATAAAAGAGGAAAAAAAAAATTGCGTTTATTTTGTAAAGTAAAGTAAATTATTAAAGAGGTAAATTTACGGCAAAATATAGCTGATTTTTATAGAAATGAGTAAAAAAGAAAAATTAAATTTTAAAAAGTTGTAAAGTTATAAGAAAAATTAAAGAAATAAAAATTAATTAAGTAAATTAACAGAATATTAATTAAATAAAAGTCAATTAAAGATATAAAAATGTTTAAACACATAAATAAAAGGCTTTTAAAAGGTGAGTTCATTTGCATATTTGTATTTAAAAAAGCTAATTCTTAATAAGTGTTTCTGTTTATCTTTTTTTTGTGCCAATTTAAAGGCTTATTTTCAGTCTCTAACCCATTACATGTGCCAGCGTAAAGAATGGGTGCCAAACATACTGGTTTTAGCAGTACAGGTACGGATTTTTTTTTTCAATTGTACTATTTTATGCACGACACCCAATGAAGTACGCAAATGTACACGGAAAGAAGTTTTTTTCTTATGTAATCAATTTCGTTTTTTAAAACAAGAGAGTCCAAAATCCAAAAATAATTTCATGATTTTTACTTAATTAATTCGTATTTATTAAAATATTCTCGAATAAAGAAACATTTTCTCATGATCAAAAAACTAACGTTTTGAGTTATGATCAAAAATTCATTAAAACAAGAAATGAAAAAGTAGCTTGTTTTAACTAAAAATAAGAAAGATATTTCTGAAATCAAGCTGCATTTTTTATTAGTCTGCACTTACAATATTCCGTACGTAAAATTAACTGAAATTGTAATTTAAAATAAATGAAAATTCAGTTAAAAACCCTAAACATTAAAAATTAAATGAACGTTTTGTTCTTTTAAATTACATTTTCATTTTATTTTACATACAGAAGAATTTAACTTAATCAACGGACAATATTAACTGCAGAAAATCCGTATTAATATGCACTTAGTAATAAGAAATAATTATATTTTTGTTTTATGATCAATGTTTTATTTAATATTATTATTATTGAGGTTTTTTTTCCTCGCGGGCTAATATGATCAATCGTTTGTTTACCAAATGTAACTAAAAAACATTTATGGTTAATTTATTTTCTATTCCCAAACGTTTCGTTCGCTTTTTTCGAAATTCATCAGGGGGTATTTTTATTCCATAAAAATAAATTAGGGTTTGCATTTGTATTGCACTTTCAACTATTTAATATTAAAAACTGGACTACACGACACAGAAATAAATAAATAATACCTTCAATTATATAAAAAAATTAATTCTTAAATGAAAATAACACGAATATTTACGTATTTTTAGAAAATATATTGATAATCAGATAATATTCTGAAAATTCCCTACATTTGGCTCAGAATAAAAAATCTGTCCTTTTTCCCTACGCGTGAAATTTTCCAAAAAAAAAATCCCTACAAAAATGGAGAATTTCATACAATTGGCATCACTGATTCCGGCTGTCCGTCCGTCTGTTTAAATGGGTTTTCCGAAGCCCCCAGATATGATGAGGACTTGCTTGGCTTATATTTATATCAGGTATGATCTTCGTAATTTTGCTATTGCAATTCAGTCTGATCGGTCCAAAAATGGCAGAAACCCACGACTAACTCTAATTTTTTCAAAAATCACTTGTTGTTGTTTTTTATTTCTTTTTTCTGTTTATCTGGAGAACGGCAAGAGCCAAAGTCTCCAAATAAGGTAAAAACATTGAGGTTATCAATACACAGTATCCCACAAAATATGGGCGGGCAGTGGGCGTAGTACCTTCCGCCCAGAAAACATCAAAAAATTTTATAAAAACTTGGGCTTTCATATAACCTATGGATACGCCTTATCGGAAATCTTTAGTAGAAAACATTTTCTGAAAAACTCGAAAAAATCGGTTCAGATACAAAAAAAAATAACACCAAAATATAAATTTTTTTTTTGTTTGAAAAATACCTATTTTCGGGAACCATAGATCGTCCCGAAACCAAATTATATAGCCCAAGTAATTGGTGGATTTCTTCTTTAACACGTCGGTATATAAATTTGTCAAATCGGCTTAAAAATGGATGAGTTATAACCAAAATATACAATAACAATTACTCTTTATTTTTATACCCTTGACCGAAGGTAAGAGGGTATATATAACTTTGTCATTCCGTTCGCAAGTTCCACAATATTGATCCTACACCTTATAAAGTATATATATGCTGGGTCCTTATGAAAAGCGAAGTTCAAATACTGTGTTGAGTTGTGGACCGTCAAACGGGCCATATTTCATTTCAATGATATACAAACAACGTTTTTTCATGGTTCAGTTGTCTAGGGGGTTTGTTAAGGTTAGAAACTGAGAGTCCCCTGGTTCGAATATTGGTTTTTCGAAAAGAATTTTTTTTTTAATTTTTATGTTCTAAACACGATTGTGAAAAAATATTTAAGGTGCATGTAGACGACATGTTTTTTACATCTGACTTGTCAACTTTTCAAGTCACATGTAATTGTGCATGTCTGTCAAAATGGCTGTTTTACAGAAGGTTTATAATATTCGGTCACAAACGTACATGTAATTTGCTTCTGACATTGTCTCTGTTTTTTTCCCATAGTTGTTGCAAAAACCAAAATAAAAATGCCGCCACGAAAATTTTTATTTACGCCGTAAAATAATTTAGCCATCTTAACATGTTTTTCTTTTAATTCAAAGATACCAATTTAGGATATATAATGAAATGGTTTTTATATATATATTTACAAAAATTCTATTCAATAGTGGGATGATCATACATACCTCGGTATTGTAAAATATAAACTTCAGCCGGCTAATAACTCCGTCAATAATGGACGACGCTGCCGGTTTCCTTTCGGCATAGATATCTGATGTCAGATGGTTTGTCAGAAGAAAATAGAGCATGCTCTTATTGAAATTTTGTCAGATGACTTTGCATCTGACTTTTACAGAAGCAAAGTTTAAAAGGTAACACACGACATGTATGTATTTTGCAGCGGGAAATTTGACATGTCAGATGACAAAAACATGTCGTGTACGGTTGCCTTTACCAGTTTTCGCTTTTAAATTTAATTTATAATGAAGTTTTTAGTATTGTCAATATGTACATAAGTATATGTAAAAATTATATAGCTTAGTCTAGTTGCTCTGTATTCTGCACGCACAATGGTGAAGGGTATATAAGATTCGGCACAGCCGAATATAGCACTCTTACTTGTTACAAATAAGTTTGTCTTTTAATATATTTAATAGCACGCAAACATGTGCAAAGATTTAAATGCAATTAAGCGATAAATGTTTTATAAATATACATATATTTAGATATAAGTATATAAAAACTTCTGTTCTTTCCCAACCATGGTGAAGGGCATATAAGATTCGGCATAGCCGACTATAGCACTCTTACTTGTTATATAACGTTTTCTTTTGCTGACTAGTGCTACTCGTTTTTATGTAAAAAATTCTGGCTTTCCGTCGTATTTTGTCGTATTAATGGACCATTTCACCAATTTATTTAAATATCAATTTATGTCTAAAATTCATTTTTCATGTCAAATAAAAATAAATTTATATGAAAAACTATATTAAAATATGAATTGAAATAGAATTGGTGAAATTGGTCATTAGCAACGAAAACTTTATTTAAGTAACTATAGAATTAAAATATTTTTTTTTTAGCTGTATTTAAATAAATTAAAGTTCGCTTTGAGTCATAACTTAAGCCACACATATGTTTACAATAAGAAATTTTTGGCTAGGACGAGAATGGCGCAAAATTTTTTGGTTCAATCCATATTTCCTGGTTATTTAGTAAATAATTCTTCCCTCTTTGTACTGTTTTTTTTTTTTGGCTCATTCTATTAGTATTACACATTTTTCGGTTTATAGAAGGTATGCTATCAAGTCATATTGGCAAAGTATACTAATATTTAACAATATTATGATTGTGTACCAAACAAAATAAGCTCTAAAATAATAAGACCTTTTATCCTGTGTTCAGTGTTTTGTTATTTTGAGGGGTTGCTCACAACAGTCATACTTTTTCTTGGTATTATTTTAATACGTATGACTTTGTGACTACTGTTTGAATCCCCCAATAATATTTCCTTATATCTACCATTATTTTATTACAATATGCATTGAACACACCAGGTGAAATACAAAAAAAAACCTTTTTGAATTCCTTTAACTTTTATTCGTTAATTTTGTTTTACAGACATACATTTTTATAATAAATTTTATCAGAGATCCGAAAACTTTTAATTTTTTTATTGCCATACCATGTTCATATTTTTGTTGATTAAAATTTATTTTCAATTGTTAAAAAAAAAATAAAACATTGATAAGGGCGATTCTATTCCAGACAACTTTAAACATAAATTTTCAAATCACACTATTTGATACTTTTTTGAATCCAATTTAAAGTAAATTATCTATATTTTATAATAATATAATTTTATCAAAAAATAATTTAAATTTTTGGGAATACAAAATTTTAATTTCAAAAGATTTTGCTATTCGTGCTTAATTCCCAGTTTTTATTCTTGACAAAAACACTTGAATAAATTTCAACAGGCAAGTGCACGGCCTAAAAACACTCAATTGACAACATCTTTTGTAAGTTGTTGTTTTTTTTTTTTTTTTTTTTTTTTTTTTTTTTTTTTTTCTTAACCTACTTACAACTACAATTAATGTTGAGAGAATTTCAACTAATTGTAGTGGGGAATGTATTATTGTTGATGTGTTTTGTTCAAGCTTTGATATTGTTACAAGTAGAACTGTTGCTATAATTCTTATACGTTTAACAGTTTTATTTGGTTTCATATCTTTAGTTTGTCTAAAATCTTTATGAATGAAGTTTCCTGATGATCTGGCCTAAGCAACCAGTGAAATGCATAGGAATAGCTTATCCCATCAACAATAAATTTCAAGTGTTTTTGTCAAGAATAAAAACTGGGAATTAAGCACGAATAGCAAAATCTTTTGAAATTATAATATAATTTTTATAGACGTAAGCTTAAATATAACTTTGTTGTGCACTTCGAAGCATTAAGATTCATAGATTTGGCGCGAACTGAAAATTAATTGCATGTTGCACCCGTCATGGCTTAAAGAGCAAATTTCTTATTATTGGATTATATTTCTCTAAGATGTTTGATTTGATAATCATCGTCTAAAATCTCATATTTCACAATAAACAAGAATAATACAATAATGGCCATTTTCTCAATGTATCGACAAGCTGTCTGTTACTTAATGTCAACATAAATTTATTGGACCGTTAAACTGTCCGTTAACGTTTTTGGTTTCTCAATATACCGATAAAAAGCAAAGTTTTCAGCTGGCAACGCCACTCAAAATACATGTAAAAGTTAAGAGTCAGCTGATTGAATTTATCTGTACGGCAAATAAAAGGAAAATAAATAATTGGCAGATGAGTGCCGGTTAGCTTTGCGATCAAATCGAAGCAAATAAGACATTGAGAAAACCAAATTTCTTGAATGTGCAGTTTTTCGTTGGGAAAAAAGATAATCACCTAATGAGAAAATGGCCATAAACGTTTAAAAATTAACAGAGTTTTGTGTTTTTGTGGTATGATCTTATGAAAGTTGGTAAATTTGGTTGCACCCGTCATGCACTTTAAAGTTTTGTCGTGGCTATTTGATCGTTTCACATTAATTCTTGTAAATAGATAACAATAGTATATAAAAAAATGTTACCCCTTCTAGAAATAACTTAATTGCAAATGTGTTTCTTTCTATTAGTAAAAGACGTTTAAAGCGTCTAAATGTTGCACCCGTCAGAATAGAATCGCCCTTTTTTTTTTTTTAAATATAAATACCCACCATAATGAAAAAATAAAAATCCTTAAACGATAAATAATAGAAAAAAACTTTTCAAATTTAAATAAATTTTTTATTTTTTGTTTAAACAAAAAATTTCTTTTATAAAGCATTTTAAATTCATAAATTAGAGAACCCCAATTGTTTTTAACCCCGCTCAAAAAAGAGTTTTTTCAACTTTTGAGATAAATTTGATAAGCGATTTTCATTAAATTTTGTTTCGAAACGAAAAAAAAAAAATATTTGGTTTCAAACAAAAATATCCAGATGAATAAATAAAATGTTTAAACCTTCGACTAATACTAATAGTTCGACAGTTTTTGTATTTAGGAGACCACAGTTACTATCACTATAACTGTCAAAAAATCTCTTGTTAACTGGCAGTTAGAGTAATAGTTAATATTATAGTGGTAGAAAGAAACATTTTCTCATATTCTATTCGATTTGTGCAACTACGTGTGGGGTGAAAATTGCTTTTAAAACCAATATGTTTAAAGAAAATCCTACTGACACGATCAATGAGTGAATTTGTTTAAGCTAAGTTAAGTTTTTCTCTTTTTATCTCTTTCGATATTAGTCATTCTTACATGGCCTACAGCTCTGTTATTGTTTTCCTGCCTTCATATTTTGAAAAAGAAGGTTTATAACAAGTTCAAAGTAACATTATTAAGATACATTGGAACATGAAGCTGGCCAAATGCTTCGTTTGTGATGTTTGCCTTTTAAACGCAAACGGTGTCATTTCGTGTATGCAATAATGCTGTAACGTTATACTTTTTAGTGTTTTTATTTTTATTGTTGCCTATTATAAACTAACTTCAATTTTCGACAGCAGCTGAATTAGCTAGCGAGTTTTCATTAGGTATTATGGCGCGAATTCGATAAAAAGAACTATTGCAAATTAGTTTGTTTACGGCAGAACATTTCTTTAAGCTGGAACTTTTAATAAAAAATTTTTGTTCATTTTAAATTTAAAATTAAAGTTTAACATGATCACGACGGAATTGTGGTTGTTCAAACAACTAATTAAAAAAGCTGAATTTCAATGCAATTTCTTTTTGCCTAAAAGGAATTTTGCTTCAAAAAGAAAACGAGGCTTTTGAATAGCTGTTTACGATCTTAAACTTGTATTTGGTATACAAAAACAAATAACATTTACAAATATTAATTAGTATTGTGGTTATTTTGTTGAACTATTTATGGTTTTTAATCCAAATTTTTAATATTCTTAATTAGGCTTAAGTTCATGAAATTTAATTTTTTATTAAATTATTTTTGTGAAGAAAGGAATTTTACAACATGAAAATTAATTTAAATTGTTATTGATAATCTTTCATTCTTGACGTGGCTCGGGCTCGAACCCTGGCCGGCAGGTTACCATGACATGTTTCGATCGCAACCACTCGATCTCCTCAGATGGATTTGCCGTCTTACACTCGCAGCCATCGACGACTGCTGACGTCACTAGTCAAACATCAATCCTTAAACCAAATTGTATTTTAACATTTGGTAGATCGAAATTTGCTTTCCTGAATGATTATCCATCTTAATTGATTTTACATGTTTTTTCCTTTACTTCCGTTTTTTCGTACTTTCGTCAAGAATTTTTCTTGAAGTCCAAGTACATTTTTTTTGTTTTTTCACTTTGTCTTTCTCTTTTCTGTTGACCTTTTTCAGCACAACTTGAAGGACAAATGTACACATAGAGCTCGTGCCTTAGCTTTAACAATAATTAGTATTGTGGTTATTTTGTTGAACTATTTATGGTTTTTAATCCAAATTTTTAATATTCTTAATTAGGCTTAAGTTCATGAAATTTAATTTTTTATTAAATTATTTTTGTGAAGAAAGGAATTTTACAACATGAAAATTAATTTAAATTGTTATTGATAATCTTTCATTCTTGACGTGGCTCGGGCTCGAACCCTGGCCGGCAGGTTACCATGACATGTTTCGATCGCAACCACTCGATCTCCTCAGATGGATTTGCCGTCTTACACTCGCAGCCATCGACGACTGCTGACGTCACTAGTCAAACATCAATCCTTAAACCAAATTGTATTTTAACATTTGGTAGATCGAAATTTGCTTTCCTGAATGATTATCCATCTTAATTGATTTTACATGTTTTTTCCTTTACTTCCGTTTTTTCGTACTTTCGTCAAGAATTTTTCTTGAAGTCCAAGTACATTATTTTTGTTTTTTCACTTTGTCTTTCTCTTTTCTGTTGACCTTTTTCAGCACAACTTGAAGGACAAATGTACACATAGAGCTCGTGCCTTAGCTTTAACAATAATTAGTATTGTGGTTATTTTGTTGAACTATTTATGGTTTTTAATCCAAATTTTTAATATTCTTAATTAGGCTTAAGTTCATGAAATTTAATTTTTTATTAAATTATTTTAATTTTTTATTAAATTATTTTTTACAAATATTTACATATTCCACAAGAACACGCAAAGAAAAAACATCGTTGTGGTAAACATATTATAAGAGCAACATATTATAATAAGATTCATGATTGTAGTCACCATATGATGATTATTATTGAATCATAATATTACAACATTATATTTTCCCTTAATCATATTATTATTATTCTGTTAATCATACTAAGTTAAGAAGTAATCAAATTATTGTCATGGTAATCATAATAAGCTAAGAAGTAATCATATTATCATCATGTTAATCATAATAAATTTAGAAGCAATCATATTATGATACAGCCCCTTACATAACTGTCATAAAAATATAAAATAAATTGAAATTTTTTTGCATCGATTTTTTATTTTGTGGCTTTTTACAATTTTTCTTAATGTAAATCAAATAGCGGAGTTCAATATAAGGCTTGCAAAAGAGCAAATGCAAAATCTGTGGTTTTAATTAACAACCGCGTATGTCCATTTTGCCGATTTTGAGATGTTGATGTCATATTGCCTAATTTTAAATGCTCTTTACATGTTTCATAAAAAGATGGATCAATTTTAATGACAAAGTATAAAAAATGCAATACCTAGCCCATTTGATCTTGAATGGTTTTTCGGCTTTCCTGAAACATTTGTTTTAAGACATACGCCGTTGCCCATGAAAACCACAGAAATATCGTAACATTTTTATAAAATATAACGAAATCTCTGTGTGTTTTGTTGCTTAATTTTTCGCATTTGCACTATTACATCACTAATACCGAATGAACTCTGCTAATATTTTAATTTTTAAACTTATTTTTTTTATGGGAATTTATCTTTAAATAGATTAACCGCTCACATATAACACAAACGACACAACTGATTCAAAATTATTTTAAAAATGGCGCTAACATAATATTATTATAGTAAAAATAGTTTGATTGCATCTTAAACATAATATGATTAATGTATGGAAAGTAATCATCTTATGGCTATAAAATATCATGATATGGTTGTGAGTAACATAAAATGTTTTGAAAGTTATCATTACTTAGTTGTTAGAAAAATAATTATTTTTCGGTCAACAATACTCAAATGTATGATTGCGATAAAGATTAATATGTTTACAGTTACTATAATATTGTTGATATAAAATAAAAATAACAATTATTTGTGTACGATAACAATATATTGTTACATTTAACATAGTGTTGTAGCCGTAACCATGCCCAACCATATTTTTTCTCCGCGTGTATTTTAAATTCATTTGCAGTTTCGAAAGCAAAATGGTTTTCGTTTAAAAATTCGACGCACATCGAATTTTTCGACAGTATTCTGTCAAACAAAGTCTGGGGTCTAATCACCGCATTCGATACTATCGTATCGAATAAACTATCGAATTTTTTTGCATACGATAGAGACACTCACAATATTCTGTACGTAAAATTAACTGAAATTGTAATATAAAATAAATGAAAATTCAATTAAAAACCGGTCTACTTATTTTTCATTTATTTTTTACAAAAAGTTCATTTAATTTATACTGTTAAAAATTCAACACCATATTCCGTAATATAAAATTAATATTCAGTTATTTTGTATAATTTTACTGTCAAAAATTCAACACCACATTCAGTAAAAACAATTAAATATTCACTTATTATTTAAAATTTTACTGTCAAAACATTGACCCCATATTCAGTAAAAACAATTAAATATTCAGTTATTTGATTAATATTCAGTAATTTTCGTTTACTCCACAAAAGAGCCGAATTTCTAAAAAATACCAGACAGACACCTGTCCGCTTGTTTTTCTTATAAGCGATAGAGGGAGAATATTATTATTTACTTACCCTGTTACACACGTTTGTTTTACTTTTGTTGTACTGACCACGTTGTTTACAGAAGAACTCTCAATTATAAGACACCAGCAGCATGACCGATATGGCTTCGCAATTATTTTACTTTTAAAATTTGATGTATTTAACTAAATTATATTAAAAAATAGAAAATGGGAACTACCAAGGCGAATTCATAAAGGTGACATTTTCACGTCATCTGTTTTTTGTTTATTTTTTTGTATGTATACTGAATGTCAAGTTTTGTTTACATTTTGTGAAAAAATTAATTCAAATTTTAAATTCAACAAAATTTTAAATTCTTGAAAAAAAACTTATTTAAATTTTATAAAATAAAAAAGTGAATCTAAAAGATAAACACAAGGAAATTAAGAGGCGTAAGGAATAAGTGGAGTCACCATTAATTTGCAATAGAGGAAAAAGATTTACTTTCTAAAGAAATTGTGTATACATATTTTATAAACAAAAAATTTCCTTTTTTATATTTTCAACAAATAATTTTGACAGTCACTCTAACTTTTTACAAAAACAAAATACATAGTATTTTTCAAAAAAAGGGATAGCTAGCATAACTCTATCTCATGATGCGGTCACCTTTATGAATTCGCCTTGGGAACTACATACACAAAACAAGCAATTCATTTTTTATAGATAAGTAAAAATTAATTTTTGGTAGTTAAATTATATAAAATAACTGAATACTTAATTGTTTTTACTGAATATGGCGTTGAATTTTCGACAGTAAAATTTTATAAAATAAAATAACTGCAAATTTATTTGTTTTTACGGAATATGTAGTTAATTTTTTTAAAAATTAATTTATATAAGACAACTGAATATTCATCTGTTTTTACGGAATTCGCGGTTGAATTTTTGACAGTAAAAATTAAATGAACTTTTCGTTGCTTTAAATTTCATTTTTATTTAATTTAACATAAAGAAGAATTTAACTCAATCAACGGACAATATTAACTGCAACTGAAAATCCGTATTAATATGCACTTAGTTTTTTGAATAACTGTTAGAATCAGTTAAAAATAAATTTGCTTGGAATTTTAAATGTTTATTTATTTAAAAATGACTGAACGGAATATTTCCTAAATAAACTACAGTCCGTTACTGTAACAATATTGTGAGTGCACTGACGTATCGAATGAAAACTCGATAAATGTAATGTCGAGTTACTCGATATCGAATGGTATTATTTCAAATACAATACATTTCATTCGATATCGAGTTTCATGATACCAAAATAAATAATAACGATCAATTTTGCTCGATATCGTATGCGGTGATTAGACCCCTGAATTTGATAGTAGATGTTCGATCGCGTAAATCGTTTGTCGAATGCAACTCAATTTTGTTCTTGCTTATTGAATCAAAAGAAAAAATATTATATTCAATTAATGTACTTTTTTTTAAATGATTGTACTGCTTCTTTTATTTATTAATAAATTAAAAATCTAGCTACCTTAAGCAGAAAGCTAGTTTTTGAAATTTAAAACGAATTGTTCATAATTAGGAGGGAAAACTCGCGGTTATATTCAGAAATAGACCAATAAAAGAAAAGCTTCAAGACGCCCACAATATATTGCAAGGTATTGTTCAAGACACACTATAAATAAAGCGATGAATCTTATTTTACCGATTACATATATATTTAATCAATTTCAAGATATGTATATCATTTACCTTTAGAAGCCAGCTTTATGATTTTATTAATAAATATACTCACACAGAATCTCCAGGTTTGAATTCTTCTTTTTCTGTCCCCAATTCCAGTCGTAACGAAACCTTGCCTGTAGAAGCTCGGTTACTAAAAGTTTATATTTCCACCTTTTCAGGTGATTAATTTTCCTTCATTGCTTAAGCCCTTATGACACTACATTTTTCATTCATTGAACTGATAGAAACAGTAAATGTTGTAAAGAGCAAACTATAAAAAATGTAAACAAAATTTTTTTTAAAAAATAGAAACTGGGAATTATTTCCTTCCGAAGGTTACTTTATATTATATTTAACATTTTTTTATTTTTTCGAATTTATTCTATGAGCTAAATTTCAGTTATGCAATAAAGCTTTTTGTAATAGTCCTATTTCTTCAATTATTCAGAAAATACAATATAATAGTCTGATAGTGTATAAAGTCATTTCTGAATAATTGAAGGAATAGGACTATTACAAAAAGCTTTATAAAATACATAACTGAAATTTAGCTCATAGAATAAGTTCGAAAAAATAAAAAAAATGTCCAAAATTTTTGTTTCAGTTTTTCTTTTGTTGTGATTTTGTTTATTTTATTAAATGATGCCAACTTTTTGTTTATGAGAAACACAAAAACAATAAGCGGTAAATCGCCAAATTTGCCCATAAACCGCTGATTCAGCAACACTATTAATATTTCAAGCATGAAATGTCAATTTTAAGTTGGACAATTTCACATTTTTCTGACAACTTTATTTTTTATCGATAATTTTTTTAAAATTTTCGACAGTTTGCTATTTATCTAAATACAGCTGAACTCTTTGCGATTGTTAAATTTAAAATTACATTATTTTTGCACTGTTCACCAAAGCTTGAACAATGCATTAAAAATGTAGTGTCATATGGCCTTTACAGAGATATGCTTATGTCGCTTGTGCACAATAACAAAGCTTCAACAAACGTTCACAAGTGTTCGGATTCGCGTATCCAGCATTATAACCTGACTTGGAATGCCCTCAATTGCTGATTTCACAATATGCGTAAAATGGTTGATCACCAGGGAAACCAGAAATATGCAATTGCACACTCATAAAATTATTACAGTAACTGATTGTGGGTTAATAAATTTGTATTTCCGTACTGTTAAAATTTAATAAAAGTATAGTTATTTTACAAATAATTTGATTTTTTAACATTTATGTTTGTTATTCAAAAAACAAACTACCAAAAAAAAAAATGTTTTTCCGTATTTATTTTGTTATGTAGTTTGATTTTTGTCGGTTAAAATATATTTTTTAAAAGGAATATGAAGTTCAATAATAGAAAATTAAAAAAATTAATATAAAAGTCATTTGTTTAAAATGAAATGTAAATGATCCGTTTTCTAAACGAATTTTAATTTGTTTAAAAAGAACTTTCGTTTGAATTTAACTACATAATATTTTGAGTACATGTTTTTCCTTGTGCGACTTATGAAGACAAAAACAATATATTTATCCGTTTTAGAGGTTTTTATGAATTTTGGCATCGTTTTGTTCGTGCATATTTTACCGTTTGCAGCATTTTTTGACATATTTTAGTTAAAAGAGACTTTTTACAGCATTTTTTAGGTTAATAGTGCATATTTTGCCTTTTTAATGCATATTTTATAAATAAAAAATTTTTTTTTTTCGAAAATCTGTTACTTCAATTTCGACATCTACATTTAACTTTTACTCTAAAAATGTAAGACAAAGAAGGTTTTTATTAAGTACTAGCTTAACCCGGTGCGCTTCGCTACACTGCTTTAACCACTTTTTCAGTTGAGAGCTATTTAATATATGAATCCTATGGGAGGTGTTTCCCTCCCGCGCCCACCCGCTTTTTTCTATTTTCAAAAGTGTAGTATACCATAAGAGTAACTTCTACAAAGTTTGAACATGCTTACTATAACAGTTCTTAAGATATGCGATATTAAACATTGGCGTCCTATGGGGGTAACGTTTCCCCGCTGCTATTTTATTTCAATTTTGGGGTTCAGAAGATCATACTACAAAAAGTTAAACAAAATGAGTGCAGCGGCTCTAAATTATATTTCTATCTATGAGGGGTACTGCTCCTCCTCTGTCTACCCCGCCCATTTCTATTTACCATAATAGTAGCTTTAACCACGTTTGAAGACTATCCCTATAATAGTTCTTCAGTTGAGCGATATTTAATATATGCATCCTATGGAAGGTATTCCCCTCTGCGCCTACCCGCCTTATTTTTATTTTCAAAAGTGTAGTATACCATAAGTGTGACTTCTACAAAGTTTGAACATTCTCACTATAACAGTTTTTAAGATATCCGATATTAAACATTGGCGTTATATGGGGGGAACCACTTCCCCCGCTGCTATTTTGTTTCAATTTTGGGGCTCAGAAGACCCTACTACCAAAAGTTCAACAAATTGCTTGCAGCGGCTCTTATTAATATTTCTATCTATGAGGGGTACTGCTCCTCCTCTGTCCACCCCGCCCATTACTATATTGAAATTTAAAGTTTGCTATAATAGTAGCTTTAACCACGTTTGAAGACTCTCCCTTTAATAGTTCTTCAGTTGAGCGATATTTAATATATGCATCGTATGGGAGGTATTTCCACCCCTGCGCATGCCCGCTTTATTTTTATTTTCAAAAGTGTAGTATACCATTAGAGTGAATTGTACAAAGTTTGAACATTCTCACTATAACAGTTCTTAAGATATGCGATATTAAACAATGGCGTCCTATGCCACTTCCCCCGCTGCTATTTTATTTGAATTTTGGGGCTCAGAAGATCCTACTACCAAAAGTTCAACAAAATGCTTGCAGCGGCTCTTAAAATATGCGATATTTAATATTAGCATCCACGAAAAAATATATCACCGCCCCTTTGTCCAATACACCTTTTTACCACTGTTTTAATTAAACGTATTTCTATTCATGGCAACAACATATATACCAAATATTATCGGCGTAGGTCAAAAAATGTCATAGATAACACGATTTAAAATTTTGGGTTGTATGGGCGTGGCATCGCCTCTTTGCCCAGTAACAATTTTATATAGCCTAATGTCTCTTCCAGGGTCACAGTTACAGGCTGTGAAAATTTCAAGGGCATCGGTCAAGTGGTTTGGCCTCCTATAAGGCACAAATATATATATATATAAATATATATATATATATATATATACAAATATACATACATTCACTTTTATATATATAGATAAATGTTATGCGATTTGTATCTAGACCAATCTTTTGGTATTCCGATCGACTCAGAATCACTTTTAAAAGTGATCTAACGATGTCCACCCATCCGCCTGGCTGGTTTTCTGTCCATGTTAGCCTTGTGCGCAGAGTACAAGTTCCAATTTTGTAGATAATTTGATCAAATATGGACGAAGTCTATGCAAAAGATGAGAATCGGTCTATAATTTCACATTCAAATTAGACTCTTTGTGTCCGCAAGCTATCTAATTAGGATGGTATTTAAATTCGTGCCAAAAATATTTTACTTCAAATAAAATTATTTTCGAATCGGTTCACATTTGCTCAAAGCTCCCATCCTTAACTAGCTTTAAATTCCTTCTAAATGAACACAAATTTAGCGACCGTACCTAAAATCCCTTACGACAAAAACCCTGATATTAATGTCTAGATAATATTCGGCGTTTTTTTTTAGATTTTGTTATTAAATTGTTGAATATTGTGTCTTCAAATGAGCAATTTTAAATTTTTAGGGCATATTTTTAACATTTTTCAGGGCATATTGTCAAGTTTTTACTGCATATTTAATGCGCATAAAACTTGTTTTTAGAGCATATTTCTGGTTTCCCTGTTGGTCACATTTATGCAAGACATTTTTCTATTTCTCATAATAATGGTACAGCGTAGATATACAGAAAATTTTGAACACAACTCGTAATTGCATTGCCTCACTTAATACTTGACTTAGAGCAAAAATAATGAAAACAATTTTATTACTTCTATTTCTCAATAGCAATTGATTTCCTTATTATTTTGTGTACACATTTTACAGCGTTTTTCTTGAAAACTAGAAGAGCTAGAGCAAAAATAAGCAAAATGTGTGATCACTTCTATTTTCGAATAAAAATAAGGTAAAAATAAGCAAAATCTGTGATCACTTATCAAAAATTTAAAATGCGTTTTTCTTGAAAACTATAAGAGCTAAAACAAAAATAAGCAAAATCTGTGATCACTTCTATTTTCATTTAAAAATTAATTTTCTAAGGATTTGTGTATGAAAAATTTAAGATGCCTTTTTCTTGAAAACTTTATGGACTAAACCAAAATTTTATATTTTACTCAATAATTCGATTATTATATGATCAGACTAGTTTTCTTAAACACACACTTAAGGCTCAATTAGTTGGGAGTAGGGATGCCAATCCCGATTTCTGGATTCAGCAGATCCCGAAATTGTTTAAAAAATTTTCTTGCTTTACCTCTTTTTATAAAAAGAAATTCATCATGATATTCCCCCTTGAGAGCATAGGGAACAAAATACTGATCTTTGCTATTTACTTGATTATTTCGGTTAATACTGTCATTGAAAACGAAACAAAAAAGTAAAACTGTGTCTGTTTTAAGCGTGTCTAACAATTATAAAGAAATTTTAACGAGAAGTGAAGAAAATAATTGAAGAAGAAAATTAATAAAGGAAAAAAATGTCTTTTGAAATGCACAAAACATTCCACTGGTGCACCAAATTTGACATTAAAACTTTACTCTTCACAGGGTTAGAATAATAAAAGTGTTGTACGAGAGTAGGCATAGGAACTAGGGCAATTTATGGAGCGATTTTACAATATTAAGAAGTGTATTTTAAACACTACACAATTCCTACCACTTTGTGGTGGGTATAAAAATGTTTTTTTTTTTTTTTTTTTTTTTTTTTTTAAATAAGATTTTTGAGGTTAACTAAATAAATTGATTTTGATACTTAATTTCGAACTCAAATTTTCATTATTGATTCTAATTTACATAATAAAAATTGGAATGGAATCTTATAAATAAATCAATTACATACAAGTTTGCTCTATTCAATTACAATATAAAATTTTTTTATTATTATTGAGGTTTTTTGTTTTCCTCACGGGCTAATATGATCAATCGTTTTTTTTACCAAATGTAATTAAAAAACATTTATGGTTAATTTATTTTCTTTTCCCAACGTTTCGTTCGCTTTTTTCGAACTTCATCAGGGGTTATTTTTATTCCATAAACATCTAGACAATAAGATAATAATTATAATAAATTTTTGAACTTTAATAATATCACATCTTAACTTACAAATTAGGGTTTACATTTGTATTGCACTTTTTAACTATTTTATATTAAAAACTGGACTACACGATACAGAAATAAATAAATAATTAATAAGTAAAATACAACACAAACACCGAATAAAAGTCAAACTTAATGTAAATATCACAGAACTATAACTAATTATAATCATTAACTATTGCAGCGGAGTATTGCAGTTTTGTATTGTCCTTGTCTTCTTTCGTATTCATTGTATTTTTGATTTTCTCTTGGATTCGTAAGCTTTCAAGAGTGTAACGTTTGTTCTCTCTCCGCTCTCTGTCTAATATTTTTATATTGTCGAAGTTCATGTTGTGATTGCACTCTTTTACATGCAGAGATAGTGCCGTCGCTATTTTACCTTTTTTGACGTCTGTTTTGTGTTCATGAATTCTCTTCTCTAACCTTCTTTTTGTTGTTCCAATGTAAACCTTATTACACCTTTCCCTTTCGTTTCCGTCACATTTTATTTCATAAACCACATTATCTATTTTACATATGTCCAGTTTGGTGTTTTTATATGTAAACAAATGCCTTAGTGTCTTGTTTGATTTATGTGCAATTGTTGTTGTTTTTTCCGTGATCAAGTTCTTTAATGTTCTTGTCTCCGTTAGTTTTGGGATGTATGGTACACTGTAAAAATATTTTTCTGTTTCCGATTCTTTCTTTTTCTCAAGATTTTTGCTTTTTAGAATTTTATTTATTAATGAATTTGTTAAGTGTGTTGGATAATTGTTCATAGTTAAGATATTTTTTATTTTGCATATATTTTTCTTTTTAAATTTTTCGTCGCTGATATGCAGTACTTTCTTTATTAGATTTGTCGCTGTGTTCGTTTTCATTTTCAATGGTTGTGATGAATTGAAATTGATCATTCTTCCTGATGACGTTGGTTTTGTGTACCAGTCAGTTGTTATTCTACCGTTTTCTCGGATAATGTTGATGTCCAAATATGGTATTGTCATGTTCTTTTCACGTTCGATAGTAAAACGGATCTTATTGTGGTAAGAATTAAGCAAAAAGGTCATCTACATATTTTGTTATAAACTTGATTTCTATATTCTTCGATCTGAGTTCGTCTATTGCATCGTCGAGTAGTGCGTCCAGTACTATATCAGCAATTGTTGGCGATAGAGGGTTTCCCATTGGCATACCATATAATTGATGGTAAAATTTGTTGTAAAATGTGAGATAATTGTTGTCAGTTAAACAGAATTGTAGAATCGTTAAGAATTTTCTTTTTGGTATTGTAGTATGTCCCTTTAGGATTTCCCATTTTCCCAATATGTTTTTTATTGCCAGGTGAACCGGAATGTTGGTGAATAATGATACCACGTCGAAGGAAACCATGACATCGTCATTTCCAATGTTATTTCTTTAAGTTTTTGTTTAAGTTCCAATGAGTTTTGTATGTTGTAAGTTTTTGAAATGGTGTTCTTTATTATATTTCCCACATATTTTGCTAAGTTGTAGCAAGGCACTCCCATTGATGAGGATATTGGCCTCAGTGGTACATTTTCCTTATGGATTTTAGGTAAACCATATAGTTCAGGTGCTGCTGCAGCGTGTGTTGTCAATTTAAATTTTTCAAATTTTGTTAATAAACCTTCCTTAAAAAGTTGTATAACTAGATTATTGTTTCTCCTCTGTAAGGTTTCTGTTGGGTCTGTTTCGATTTTTTTGTACGTATTTTTGTCCTCAAGTAAATTATACATTTTTTCCATATAATCCTTTTTATATATTACCACTGTCTTGTTTCCTTTGTCTGCATTTGTTATAATTATATTATCTTTTTGTTTTCGTATAAATTTCTTTGTGTCCTCATATATGCTTAAAATAAATTTTTCCTTTTCCGTGTTTTTTAAATTCCTCTTAAAATTAGCTATCCTATTTGCAATCTTCGATCTTGTTATGTCTTTCTCGGTGTTGTCCGTTATATTTTGAACCCATTGTTCAATGTCAGCTATTAGAGGAATTGGTTTGAAATTCCTTCTTTCTACTGGTATCGCAAATTTATTCCCTAGCGATAATATCCACTTATGTTCCTGCTTTTTTTTATTTAGTTTGAATCAACTGCGGTAATTGAATAAAATATAGATTTTTTGGTTATTATTTTTTATTTGAATCAATTAACACATTGTTAGAAATCGTACGTTGTTTTTTTTTATCATATTTTTAATTAAATCAATCATTAATTAAGAAAGAATCACAATCACAATCACAAAAAAATAACATTATCTCTAACTTTAAAATAACAAATTCATTGAAAACTTTTGCTTGTTAACCGCTTTTAATGACTTTTTTTTAATAAATATATACAAAAAGCATTTATCTTCTAATTTTCCAAAACCCCGAATCCCGAAAAATCCCCGGATTCCGGGATTTGAATTTTTGAAATCCCGAATCCCGGGATTTGCGAAAACCAGTCCCGATTGGCATCCCTAGTTGGGAGTAACAATAACGTTGCGAATCAGCTGCTACATCTTGTTAATGTTTTTTTCAAAGATGTTACGTCTCAAACTGTAAAAAATAGATTGGTCTTACTTTTTTACGGTAGGGTTAAGTTACTGTTACTCCCGGCTAACTGGGCCCTTAGTTAGGCATCGTTAGATCAAACGATTTGTAAACTAAATAAAAGGCTTAAAAACCATCTTTTTGAGTGTCACTTAACACAGCATCAGTAAATTAGTTGAAAGATATTGAATTTTTACTCACAGTACAAATTAAGCAAAATTCAATTGAAGTTTAAACTTTTTAATCGTCAAAAACTCAAGAGCAGAAATAAACATTTGCATAAAAAACTATTTTATTCTTTTTTTAAGAATTTTGCCATCATTTTCTATTTTCCTTTTTCATTATTGTTCTAAATAAGTTTCCAATTGGACGTTATTATATGACAACTAAAACTATGCTATAGAATTTATTTATTTTATTTTATTCTTTTTTTAAGAATTTTGCCATCATTTTCTATTTTCCTTTTTCATTATTGTTCTAAATAAGTTTCCAATTGGACGTTATTATATGACAACCAAAACTATGCTATAGAATATTCAAGATTTTAATTTATAATAATGAGATCAATTTTTTTTAAACCCCTAAGTTAGGCTATAGACTTTGTATGTAATAAATAGGGAAGACTGGTGCAGCTCGGCACTGGGGTACATTCGTCAATGACGTTTTCGATATGATTCACTTATTTTACATCACTAACTATTTATTTAAATTTATCGAAAATCAAAATAAATAACTCCCCCAAAGCTTGTCATCTCTAGCTTACCAACTGAAAAAGCTACACGTGTTTAAGTGTTTTTCCAAGTGTTTTTGTAATATTTTGATTCTATTTAGTAAGTATTTTGTATTTGAAAATTATCAATATTTTAAATAAAAATTACAAACCCACATTAATAATTGTACTAGTTTCCTAAAAAACAAATTAAATCTAAATCTTTGTTGAAGAATAAAAGAAAAAATGGAAATAGTGTAAATAGTGCTATCGGGATAGATTCGGCATTTCCAATTGGGGCACATTCGGCCTAGTCAAACTTGGTCGATATAAGTAGTAATAATCGAATTGATCAAGTTACTGAGATTACTTAATCTCTTGAACACAAAGCATACAGAGATGAAAAAAGTGACGTATGAAAAATGTCCAAATCATTTGCGAGGGCAGCTTTCAAAGAAAGAGAAAGAAAATGTTTTTTGGTAGTGAAGTGGCAATGTGTAAAAACAAGCCGCTACTATCAACACGAACTGCGTAATCAAAACAAAAAATGCAAAAAGGGCAGCTTTCGAAGAAAAAGACAGAAAAAACACAATATTTTCTGTCTCGTGACGCCTCTGTGCTCTTGACGACTGCATCTCAATAATAAACTTCCTTCGCATGCTTGATATCTTTTTTATCTCTATTTGTTAAGCCTAAAAATGAAAATATCTCGCTAGTTCTATGGGCGAAAGAAAACTTAAGTTACTAAGGTGCCCAGATTGATAATGGCTTAGGGAGCCATTTTAAAAAACAAATTAAATGCTATATGTATAAAACAGAAGCGCTGCAACTAAGGGCGTGGCAAAAATAATTTTTTTTTTAAGTTCTTAAAACTTAACAAATATACCTTTTATTTTATGGCGTGACTGATGAAAATTTTTTTGTTTTGTATTGGCTTCTACTTGGTATAAAGAGTTTGCTAAAAACCGCAAAAATGCGAAACCGCGGTTTCGGTTTTAAAATGATTAAAACCGGTCGGTTTCGGTTCGCTTTTCGATTTTGAAAATATCAAAGTTAAATTCATACATAAACATTTTTTTGCTTGGAATACAATTTTTTTATTTGTTTCAATTCAGGTACTTTTATTCGCCCTTAAGTGTTTACCTGGGTCTGGCCAGGCTTTTTTTGACTTGTTTCCAGTTTTTTTTTATATAACTAATAAGTATATTAGAACGAAACTTTATGTATTCCTCAATTTCGCAATTGGCCAAATGAAAATTTTGTGCATATTGTATCCACCTGGGCCTGGTCAGGCCCTTCCCTATAATATATACGGCAGTAAATAAAATCAAAATGAAACGTTTCAAAAAGCATACAGAACACATAAGAATTCTTTCTTTTCTGTTTTTTTTTTTCAGAAAATTATTTTATTTCCCAACAAAATGTTCCTGCTATAGCCATAAAACTCCATACATATAAAAGTAGTCCCAGCCTTGCCCAGGGGTTCGTTAGTGTGCGTTTTTTCTATAGCCACAAGAAACTCCATACAAAATTCATGTGGCCCAGGTGGCAGTTTATGCCTCACAAATAAGGTGTGTACTTAAGAGTTATAAAGATAACATTTGTTCTTCTTTGTACTTATTTTGAATTTTAAGAATTTTGGAATACCTTGTCATTGTTGAAGGCTGTTATGTATAAAGTTTTTATATATAAAGTATGATGTTTAATTTGCAATCTCTTCAAGCATAAATACATTGTTAAAGTAAAAGCTAAAACCGTGAAAGAATTTTCTTCGCAACACCAATGAATTTTGACATTAATCCCATGAAAAATTGCATTAAAAAGGAACCTATGCAGCGCTTCGATGGATCGATGAAACCTGTTTCATTAAAAGGATTTAATATAACATTACATAAGATCTATGAATATTAGTCATTGGATGAATCTTTCAATAAAGTAAAAAAAATTTCATTTTTTATTTGTTTTAAATTATTTTTTTTTATTTTTTATTTTTTCTTATTTTATTTTACTTTATTTTATTTTTTATTTTTTTTCTGTCTCTGGCGGGATTCGATCGCGCAACCTTGGTGCTGATAGACAAGCTCGCTACCAGCTAGCCTACTGGGGCAGTGTAGTTTTTGAATAAAAAAACTATGTTTTTTGCCATTACTCAATTAAGAACGAAAATATGAGATTAAATTGTCCATATGTACATACATACATAAATTGTCCATCATTATAATGACATTTTTCATTGTCATAATGAATATTTAAATTTATGAAGGCATGTTTTTTTGAAATATTTTTATACTTTTAATCATTGAGACTAAAGAGTTATTTGAATGTTAAAAATATTTTTTTTTTTTCAATTATTGAAATATGTTGCTTTTATAAAAAAATTTTTTGATTTCATAAATTTAATGGCATACATGTAACATTCGATGTATTTCCAATTAAATTTTTTTGTTTAACTTGGACAAACTTAAGTTTTCATATATTCAATGAAAATTTTTAACGTAATTACGAAATCCAATGAAGTTATTTTAACGAAAATTCTTCATTATAACTATGAAATTCCATTTAGACAATGAACATTTTCATTTACCCAAGGAAAGTTTTTTTATGACAATGATTCATTAAATATATGAATCATTTTTCTTTCAGTGTATGTATGTGAAAAATAAAAAAAAGGGGCTTAATTTGGAGGCGTATCATAAAAGTGAGCATATCAAAGTCTATGCATACGTAGTTTAATAAGGACTTCTTGGCACGTAAAAAAATTTGTACATTTGGGGGACGGATCCGAGATGGCATAAGTGGCGCCCAGAATTTCAGGTCGGATTGAAAAGTCAGCAAAGACAAAAATGAAGCCACTATCAAGCCATGAACAACGATATGCGATATGATGAGATCGGACTTTAAATGGCAGCGCTACATATAAAAAACCAAATTTGCTGTATTTTGGGGCGTGGCAAAAATAATTTTTTCCTGTTTTAGAAACTTCATTGACATATCTTTCATTCTAGGGGGTGGCTGGCACAACTTTTTTTTTGTGTATGCAGGTCGACCCGGGGTCTAATCACTGCATTCGATACTATCGTATCGAATAAACTATTGAATTTGTTTGCATACGATAGACACTGGCGTATCGAATGAAAACTCGATAAATGTAATGTCGAGTTACTCGATGTCGAATGCTATTATTTCAAATTCAATACATTTCATTCGATATCGAGTTTCAAGATACCAAAATAAATAATTTCGATGAATTTTGCTCGATATCGTATGCGGTGATTAGACCCCCGGTCTAGTATCCATCTAATAATAAGAACATTTAAAAAAATTTTTTTAAGAAATGCTTTTCTTAAAAAAGAACATTTAAAAAAAATTTTGCCCTCCCCCTAGATTTTATCCTGGCTACGCCCATGTATTCGTGTATTGTCATTGGGAATATGCATGCCTGCAAAGTTTCATCCATTTGCATTGAGTAAAAGGCGGTCAAAAAACAATTTTTGATCTGTTGCATACATTCTTAGATTCAGGGCTTCAAAAAAAAAGTGCCGAAGCTGCCCCAGTCTCCCCTAAATAGTTTTTGCATGTATAAGTGATCGCAGATAAAAAAAACCTTGGAAAGAAATACTTTAAAATTTTTAAATAGACCTGTTTTCAAAAATATATGCTGATGTTTCGGATCAAGTAAGAATATTTTTAACATTTTCATATTGAACATAAAAAAATTTCTTGTTTCTTTTAAGGAATTTTGAAATACGATACTTATTTCTATTATTTTAAAATCAAATTTGCACTCATTTTCATTTTAACTCCAAAACTTATTAATTGTTTAATGCAACAATTTTCCTAAACATGTTAAAAACATAACCATAGTTAAAATTCATTTCAGTTTATTGATGTTAATTTTGATATAGACTTTTTATTTTAATACAAGTTCTCATCGTATTTTTGCAACAGAAAATATTCTTAAAATTCTATTTACATTTTCATTGAAAGATTTTTTTTGTTTTATTTCTTAATTTCATTTAAAACATAACAATTTCAATTGATTTAATTTTTTTTTTAATATTTCATAGCTTTTATTTGTGTTTTTTTGTTTTGCTTTGTTTAAAACAAAATAAAAAAAATTATTAATGCAAGAATTCCAGTACAGAGTAGAGAAGAAATTGGTATTTGGAATTGAAAAGTTAAACTTCTATTGATACGTATACAAAGGAAACATTTTTTAATTTATTTATTATCTAAACTATCTATTTAATACACAGTTATAATAGAACTATAAAACATTGTTTTCTATTTCAAATAGAATGATTCATTAAAAAAAAAAAAACAAAATGTAAAGCGGGTTGATGTTAGTGTGTAGTAAGTGTAAAGGTAATAAATGGTGATTTTAATGCGTAACTGAAGAATGCCCTACACCTTTAAAACTATGACAAGTTTTTAATTAAGCAGTATGAGATATCATAAAATCACAAAAAACTTTTTTTGTTTTATAGACCACGTAAAATGCTTTTAAATGCATAAATCCCATGTTATGGTTAAATCAGTCCTTCTAAGTAAAGCCACATCCGTCATATGGCTGCCTACGATTCTGTTATTTTGATCACATTTCTTAAATTTTAAAACAATTGCATATATTAATATTATTTTTTAGGGCAACAATATATGAAATTGTATTAAAATTTAAGAAATGTGATCAAAATATTTGAACCCGTGGACCGATTTTGCTTATTTCTTACAACTGAGAACAGTAAGAAGTATTTAAGCATGTCGACGTCATTTTTCTGTTTTTGTCACATAAGGTCGACGGCTACATCACCCCGAAGTTAATTTGGTATTTTATAAGACTTTTGTGTAGACTAGTCACCGAAAATTTAACAAAAATTCCCATATCAAATTTTTTTTCTTCTTAAGTTATGTTTTAGTGTTTTTTTTTTTAATAAATTTGGAGAACTAAAAATGAAAAAATAAACTTACTGCCTCTCATCTATTTCCGAACGAAGATTTCGTACGCTTAACTTACATTTAAAACATAAATAAACTATAAAATATTTATATAATATGTATTTTATTCGACCTTTCTAATTTTGAAGTGTTAATAAATTTTCGAGCTTGAGGTCTTTTTATACCCACACCACAATAGTGGAGAGGTTATTATGCATTTGTGCTGATGGGTGAAATGCCTTAAAATATTGGTCCTAGACCCACTTTTAAGTATACCGATCGACTCAGAATCACTTTCTGAGTGGTACTAACGATGTCCGTCCGGCTGGCTGGCTGGCTGTCCATTTAACCTTGTGCGCAATGCACAGGTCGCAATTTTGGAGAAAATTTGGTACATAGATTTTAATTGTCACAAGGACCAAGCCTATTGAAAATGGGCCGAATCGTGGAACCACGAGGGAAGATAAGGGGAAATTTTTTCCTTTCAGAAACTATTAAAACGATTTTATTGAAAGTTAAAACATAGATAGAACTATATCTATATGGACACCAAAGGTATGCATTTGTTAAAAAATAGGACCACGAGGGGAGATAGGGGCAATTTCTGCCTCTTAAACCGATTTTAATGAAATTTAAAACATAGATAGATCTATATCTATATGGACACATAAGCTATACAGTTTTTCAAAAATAGGTACACAAGGGGAGGTAGGGGGCAATTTTTTCCTCTCACAAACTTTCAAACCGATTTTAATGGAGTTTATAAACATAGATAAATCCATTTTTATATGGACACATGAGCATAATGTGTTTTTTAATACTGTGGTGTAGGGTATCATATGGTCGGGCTTGGCCGACTTTACTTTCTGACATGTTTTTTTCTTTTTGTTTTCTCATTTAAGCTTAGCGAACGAAGTTTACGTTCGAAATCGATGAACAGGCCGTTAAAGTAAAGAATGCAATCTGACGGCTTTCGTTTCGTCACCATAGGTAGCATTTGGCCAGTCTTAAATCAATGTTATTGTACACATAACATTTTACCAATTATTAATAAACTGTGTGTATTCATAACATCTTTTTTTTTTTAACATATTAACTAAATATATTTCTATCTGAAATTTCGACTAAAACAGAATCATTTCAACTCGACTTTTAGTTTAACCCATTAAGGTTCGAGCCATGATCCCATTGAGCTAAAATGATGAAACTTTTAAAATTTTATTGCTTATACCTAAATATGAAAGAAAACAAATTTTGGCCAAATCGGATACGTGGGAGCCCAGATTAAATTAAAATTTTTTATTCACGTCTTTAGGAAAAAAAATTAAAAAAGATATTCATATACATTTCATTTTTAACTCAATTATGATATGCTCCAAATCACTTTCGGTGCACTGCTACGTCACATTTCTCACATTTGTAATTGATCGGCCCATAATTTACCATAGGCCCCATATAAAGCCCACTCTCGAAAAACACTTTAGTACGCCTAAAACCATAACAAATTATTCTATTGTAATAAATTTTGTTCTGTCACAGTTTTATATGACTAGAAATCACACTGTCAACTTTCGTAAAGATCGGTTCATAATTTGCCATAGGTGCAATATAAGCCCACTCCTGAAATATCCTAGCTGTAAGTGGATGGTATCAAATATTTGGCATAGCCGAATATAGCACTCTTACTGGTTTTTCTTTAATATCCTGGGAGAGGATAATTTCACATTACTTGTTCGATTTTCTCTTACTGTACCTTGTGAATTAACCCTGGGGGAAATTTGTGTCAATTATTCCAACAGACTGGTCCTGGGATTTGTGAAAATAGAACAAGTTCAAAAAGATAGAATTCATGAAAGTGAACTTATCATCTAACTGATATATTAAGAAGAAAATGGTTAAAAAAGTAATGAATTACAGTACAGTCTTCACCGATGGTGTGACACTTTTTTTGGGACTTACTAAAATTTGGTTCTTAAATTTAGTTCTGGGGACTTGTTTTATTGAAATATGACAACCCAATCTTAAAGTGATAGGTCGTATTCATATAAAGTGATAGAACTAGAACCGGTCTCTATCACCAAAGACCTATCACAGGACTACTTTGGTGTAAGTTCGCTTCCCTCTAGGAAAATAAAACACTTTGGGCATAAGAAAAAAAAGTAATTGTCATAGAGAATTTACCTACTGCGAAATATCCTGCATTTTAAAAATTAGTCATTAGTTTGAAAAAGGTAAAAAATTTGTCGAAAATGTTAAAACACATAAATAATAACAACTTATAATTAACATATATACAAGTTTTTATTTTGTTGTTTTAAATAGCAAGTGATTGTATAAATATATTTTATTTGATAATTTTTTGTAATTTGTATATGGTATAGGCCCAGTGTTGCGTTTTCGCATCACGGATATATCCAATCATAAAAAAAGACTCAAATGTCTACGATGATTGGATTTTTCAGTAGAAATAATAATGTTCGTATGGTCGTATATTAGCTACCTCCTTCAGAAGTTTCAGATAGGTATATTATATATTACTTTATTTTTTTAACTTTTTTCAAAAGTACCCAAAAAACAGGAAAAATTAAAAATTTAAATTAAAAATTTTTATAAAAAAAACATGCATTTTTTTATTTTTTTTTTTTAATATCCTAAGCTAGTCCCGCGAAGCTTTTCGCTTGTCTGCAGGAAAGAAACCAGAGTCTCTGGTGGGAATCGAACCCACAACCCCGTTGCTGATAGACTAGCTCACTGCCAGCTAGCCTACCGGGTATGATACAAATGCAAAAACAGGTCGATTAGATATTAAGTTAAATTTTATTTCACTGTGCTTTATAACAATATCACGTAACAACAAAATGCCTGAGTGGAGGTTTAAGCGAACGTTGCGAAAACGCAACGCAGGGCCTTAATGGGTTAAAGCGCCTTAGAAAATACCACGTAACTGTCAATAGTAATCGATTTTTGTCAATAGCGACTAAGGAAATACAATTGTTGTTCTGGTGCTGCCGATTTGTGTCGACGTCGCCTTTCATACTAGGGGTAAATATGTTAAATCATAACATGTAAGATCGTAAAGAAAAATATGTTTTATTTACATGTAATTGAAGTAGTAACAAAAAAATAAATTATTGAAAATTTCGGAACTGTATCATATTGAATTCTTCAGATTATTTATTAAGAATTATGAATATACATATGTTATTACAAATTATATTATAACTTAATTTACCTAACATTTGCAACTTAGACCTTCAGCTTGCATCCCTCGCACTGATAGACTAGATCGCTACAAAAAAACTAACCGCGGCAACCGGTACAATGTGGTATTCACATTAAAAGAATTCAACTATTACAAATTTACCAATAAAACAAATTGCATAAAACTAAGAGCAAAAAATATCGCACTTGTTCCTCTAAAGAGATTCACTCAAAATTTATAAATTTTCAGTAGAGACAAAAACTGTTTTCTTTTTATATAGTACATATGTATGTAGTCTCTTATACTACAAAGAGGGAAGCAATTGTATTTTTTTTTTTTTCTTTTTGCAAAATACTAGAGAAATTGATCTAAGATTTTAACAATGCGAAGATATGACCACTGTTCATAGATTTCTCGCAAAAAGTGAAAATTTAAAAATTTTGAGAGAGTCACTCTCTTTAGAGGAACAAGTGCGATATATTATTTCGACTCTTTAAAATGTCATTGACCATATAATTATGCATTTACAAGGAATATAGAAAAAATTAGTCTTTTATCAAAACGTGCATTTTTATATACATATGTACAGACAATTTTAAATATCTTATTAAGAAAAAGTACATCGCTTGTGATTATAAAAGGCCTATTAAACAGTTCCGGGAGAATAACTGCAACATTATTTATAACAGCTTACAGCCGTAGCTAAACAAAAGAGGTACGCATTTTCTAGTTGTTTAAAATTGAAATGCCCATACAATTTGTATGAAGCTTCACTAAAAAGCACGGCGTCCACCCTTTGCGATTGGAAAATCCGATTTTGACAGCACGATTAATAGTGAAGTTGACCGCAATGGTTAAAAAATATAACAGCAATTTAGCTATTTTTTAGGCAATCTTTTGGTTATATCTCCAATTTTTATTTATCGTTGGCATAATATGTAAACCTGCTAGCTACCTTTCAACACATTACACATACAGGAGAGACAAAAAACTTTTTATATTTCATATTAGCAGCTTAAAAGGAAAACCAAAAATATGGTTGGTTTTACACACTTCAAGACTGAAATTGAAGAAAAACTACATGCTGATCGACGAGGCGTATCTTTCTCTACCACACGGCATCAAAATCTTAATATACTTAAAAATAGGATTTGGCAGGTTTGCATATTAAGCCGGCGTTATATTATGTGGGTCTTTTTAAACAAGAAAGTTAACACTTCTGTTTGTAACACAACGTTGACGCTCTTGTTTGGGTATGGTAAGTTATCAGCGTTAAGCTAAGCGAAAGAAAGCTTTCCACCTTCAGCTCTTGTTTAAGTACGGCTTTTACTCAGTCAGCTAAGGATCTGTTATCACAAAAAATTTGTTTGGGAAAAGTTAGCTGACTGGTTTAAACTCACAATTATGAAAAAAGCTTTTTGTCCAGAACACCTTTTTTGTGATTTCAAATCACTTTCACAAAAAGTGATTTTCAGAACATGCCTGATAACTTTGTAGTTTTTATTTGCAGAAAATATGTTTCTGCGAATTTTTTTATTGATATTCAATTAATTGTAGAGTCAAAACAAATGAAAATTTTGCGAAAAAAAATTTGCAAAAAAAATTACAGATTCTTTAAAAATCGTAATCGCGAAAAAATAGTTTTACCAGTAGGGTGTCCAGCTTGTTGAAATTTGCGACTAGCACATTGTATTTAATAGAGTTTAGAAAAAATTTCTTTAAAAAAAAAATCACGAATAGCGAGTCCTAACTTCGAAAAATTACTGGTACAATTGAGTTCAGGGTACTCAAATTAGCTTTACCGGCTGGGCGCCCAGCTTTTAAAAAAATATGTTTATTTGCACAGGAAAGTCTACTATTTGTCAAGCATTTTAAATTGTTTCTCAAAGGATAACACAGCCCGACAAAATTAAAAAATATTTTTGCTTCTTTAAATTTATCAACTGATTCTAGTTAATTTGGGTGCGCTGAATTCAAAACTGTAATCAGTTTGTCTCTATCAGTTTTCATGATATAACTTTTTATACCCTCCACTTATGACCTCCAATTACACCAATTACCCAAATTTTTTTTCCAATTTTTTTTTTATCAAAATTTTTTATTTACTGTTATAGTTATTGCCAAAAAAAAAAAAAAAAAAACCCAAATTGGAGGTCATAAGTGGAGGGTATATAAAGTTATATCATGAAAACTAGAGCTGATAGAGACAAACTGATTACAGTTTTGAATTCAGCGCACCCAAATTAACTAGAATCAGGTGATAAATTCAAAGAAGCAAATTGAGTGTTGGCCTGTGTAATTTATGTTCAGCCCAATTATTAGCGAAAATTCCCCAAGAGTTTTCTCCCTGCTCCCAATTTTAATATGTAAATTCAATCGCAAATATGGGAAAAGGGAAAAAACTCCCGGGGAATTTGTGTTTAGCACATTTTTATATGGTCTGTGTAAAATAATGAGCCATTTTGAATAAAAGAAATTATCGTTACCGTCATTCTCCTGCAAAAGTCTTATTTAATGAGCCTAACAAGAATGATTAATTAAGAGGGCAATGTCAAAACACCTGCTCTTTGGTCACGATTATATGGCCTAAATATGTTCAGCGGAAGTTCGACATGTATCTAAGGTTTGGAAGGGACCAAATTAGGACGAAACCGGAAATTTTGGGTAACTGGCTGATAGGGACTTATGCAAAGAGGCTGGTCCATAACTCTGTGGTTTTAATGGGAAACTGCGTATGTTTTAAAATCCAATTTTGCAGCAGAGCCGAAAAAGCATTCTAGATCAAATTACGGATGGGTATTGCACTTTTTGAACATTGTTATTATGTTGAAAAATCAGAATTGGTGCATCTTTGCAGAAATTTTTAGAACCATGTAAAAAGCGTTTAAAATTAAAAAATATGACATCTACATCTCAAAAATAATAATAATACGCGGTTGCCCTTGAAAACTAATCACTACTGAAGCGGCTACCAAAGTAAAGAGTAGTAAGATCCGATAATTCGCTTTCATTGGCATTGCTATAAGGCATTTTCGTAGACCAGAGGGCTATTCCCTATTACGATGCGAATCTAATTTTGATACGAAAGCTAAATGCAATAGGAGGCCAATTTGGTTCTCTTTATCGCTTTCGAAAAAATTGTTTAAAAAATGAATGCTAAGCCGCTTAACCAGTTTTTATTTGAAAATTTAAATAAAATTATAATAAATAGTGATGATATGCGAAAAGAAAAAAGATGCGAAAGAAAAACGCGAAAACACATTCCAAGATTTACTACCCTTTTTCTTTCGCCTCGCAATAGAGAGTAGCCCACCCAGATTTCTAGTAATTTTTGTACTTCGTACATGATTCTTTTACTTTTTCAATTCTTATTTTTTTTATTTTGTTTTTTAATTTAAGACTTGTAATTATTTCTCTTAAAATCTTATTCGATTTTGAAACTTAGCAAACAATTGTCTCAATAATTTAAACTTTGCAAAAGTCTAAACACATAAAAAAATTTTGAACCAGTAAGAGCATTAATCAAAGATAAAATCACTTTTATTTAGCAATTTAATCAAGTGAATTAAACGTTTCATCAAGTAAATTAAACGTTTAATTGATATTATTAATTTGTTGACTGCTGGAAATTAAAATTGTCGATTAAACGTGTAATACACTTGATTAAAAGTTTAATTCACTTGATTAAGCGTTTAATTCACTTCATTAAATTTTTAATTAAAACTGGTTTTATTTTTGATTAATGCTTTTACGGGTGCAAAATTTTTTCTGTGAATAGTAGCTTAAAAATTTACTAAAGTATACATAATGCACGATGTTAATTGTGAGTCACAACTTAACTTCAACTTAATTTGACATTTCTTTGTTTCAGTTTTTGATAAATTCTACCATGGAGAAGCACACAATTGAGCAGTGCGTTAAGATTGTTGAAGCGTTTTAAAAAAGGGCGTTCAAATCAAAATGCATTTCGTTCACGTTTTTGGTCAGCATAATGTATTCGTTAACAAGCATAACTGCCGCATTGCGGCAATCGAGAATCCACGAGTGCTTGTTGAAAAGCCGATGTATCCAGAAAGACTGACTGTTTGGTGCGGTTTATGGGCTGGATGCGTCACCCAAGCAGCAACCGTAAATGGTATTATTTGCTACAGCGAGATGTAAACCGAGTTCTTGGGGCCAGACATTTAGGGTTTTAACGAAACAATGGCTCTTTTTTCGCGAGAAATTCAATGTCCGTATTATCTCACTTCGTGGCGATGTAAATTTGCCGCCACAATCATGTGATTTGACACAGTTGGACTTCTTTCTTGGGAGATATTTAAAGAAAAAGTGTACGTCAATAAGCCAAGAACAATTGAAGATCTAAATAATGCGATTATTCAGCACATTTCCGTCATTGAACCTTAATTATGTCACAGAGTCCTTGAAAATTTGCACCATCGAGTAGAGGTATGCCACCGAATTCGTGGCGAGCATTTGGCCTATATTTTGTTTTACACATAATTGTCTTAGATCCTTCTATTAGAATAAAAAATAATAAGATAATTCTCTGAAAACTTTTTGTTTTCTTTACAATTAACGTCGGGCGTTTTAGCTGGGACACAATTAATTATCACTAAAGTAAAGTTCTAAACACTATTATGCTTGAATGGTTACCGATTCTTTAAAAAGATTAAAGATAGTGGCTCAATTTCATTCATTAATTTTTTTATATTGTGGGTACTGGGTTAAAAATTTTTTTTAAAAAGTTCAATCGTCCGAAATTTTCCATACCTGTCTAAAATTGAAATTAAATTTGAAAATTTCTGTAGTAAGGAATAAGTAGTAGTTGCATATTTCATACAACATGAGAAAAAAATTAATTTAACCCTTATGTGAATGGCATAAAAAACACCCTTGACGGCATTGCAAGATACCCGGGTACCCATATGGAAATAGTATTAGAAACTTAAATTTTTTGTCGAAAATAAATATGTGCATAATCACGAAAAATAACTCTGAGACTTACAAAAGAAGTTCATTTTCAGTAAAATTTGTAAATTTGCAGATTCAAAATGATGCTACAGTTCAAAAGTTTTGACAATGATTTTTTTCGAGATTATTTATACAATGTTGAATCAAAATTTACGTCAGAGATATAAACCATTTTTGGCTTTCGATGCAATAAACTCTTATCCTTTGCATGGAAAGTTATTACAACCAGCAGAAAGCGTAATGTAGAATCTACTTTTGCTGCTAAACCTGAAAGTTTTACAATAAAACCAAAGGAGGAGTTGACAAATGGGCAAACTATTGGGCGAATGTTCCTGCAAACGCAGAGCATATCGATTTTATAATAATGTAGATGTAGCAGCGTTAGCATCTTATATCATATACATATTTATATGGAAAACCATTCACAATTGCGTTCCACAGACCATCGTAGACAATTTTTGAAAGTGAGGCAAAAGTGCCCTTTACGGGGCGTACGAAAAAAGTATGCTACCCGATTCAGAATAAAAAAAGAAAAAAACCATAATTAAAATTTAAGGGGGCCTCTGGTCCAAAAAACCGCCCCGCCCACTTAGTGGAATGTGTGGTTACTCAAATTAAAGGTAATTGTACAAGAAAAACGAAAATAATAAAATTTAGGGCGGGCGGGACTTTTGTCCCCCATCCACTCACATCTATGTGTAGGTACTCAAATTAAAGGTAGTTTGCTTAACATTGTAAATATTTTGTTTTATTTTGTATTTTTTAATGTTTTATGTTCGATTTAAATAAGAACATTTAAAAAAAAAATTTTTTAAGAAACGCTTTTCTTAAAAAAGATTTTATCCTGGCTATGCCCTTGTATTCGTGTATTGTCATCGGGAATATGTATGCCTGCAAAGTTTCATCCATTTGCATTGAGTATAAGGCGGTTAAATTAACGTTACAAGATTTGATTTTCCGAAGTGAAGCTAAAGGAAAAGTTTTAAAAATGTTGCCCCCCCTAGATTTTATCCTGGCTACGCCCATGTATTCGTGTATTGTCATCGGGAATATGCATGCCTGAAAAGTTTCATCCATTTGCATTGAGTATAAGGCGGTCAAATTAACGTTACAAGATTTGATTTTCCGAAGTGAAGCTAAAGAAAAGGTTTTAAAAATTTTGCCCGCCAACCCTAGATTTTATCCTGGCTACGCCCATTATTCGTGTACTATCATCGGGAATATGTATGTCTGCAAAGTTTCATCCATTTGCATGCAGTAAAAGACGGTCAAAAAAGCATTTTACAAAAAAAAAAACAATTTTTCCCCCCCACCCCCGCTAGATTTTATCCTGGCTACGCCCATGTATTCGTGTATTGTCATCGGGAATATGTATGCCTTCAAAGTTTCATCCATTTGCATTGAGTATAAGGCGGTTAAATTAACGTTACAAGATTTGATTTTCCGAAGTGAAGCTAAAGAAAAGGTTTAAATAAAAAAAAAAATTATATTTTTTTGTAACTAATAGCCTATTTCCGATGTGCTAAAGAATTCTTTTCTGCGTAGCATGCCTTCGAATAAAAAAAAAGGCCTTGGAATAAAAAAACCTTCTTGGCTAACTAAAGCTTCTCTGCATAGCGCAAGGATTTTCTGCTCTATGGTATAACAAAGACCGGCTTCGCTAACTTAAGCTTCTCTGCATAGCCGGCCTTCGGCCGGGCGCAAGGATTTTCTCCTCTATAGTATAACAAACACCGGCTTCGCTAACTTTAGCTTCTCTGCATAGCCGGCTTTAGGTTGGGCGTAAGGATTCTCTCCTCTATGGTATAACAAACACCGGCTTCGCTAACTAAAGCTTTTCTGCACCTAAAAGATACTTCAATTAACCTAGAGAGGAAAATATTATGCGAACACAAAGACAAAATACATTTTTGCAATCGTGAGCAAATTACCTTTAATTTGAGTACCAACACATATCACAAAGTGGGCGGGGCAGTTCTTTGGGTCCAGAGGGCCCCACGGGCCTCAGCCCCCTTAAATTTTAATTATGGGTTTTTTCTTTTTTTTTTCTGAATCGGGTAGCATTCAGTACACTTCAGCCGAAAGTGATCAGCTTTGAAGTGTGTTAGTAAAATATTCAACAACGCATCATAAACCAAAAATTATCTCAGTCAAATCTGCAATACCCAGTTTGCTGGGGTAAAATTTTAATGTATCCACGTCAAACATTTTCGTACTCCCGTAGTAGGGAATTGTCGCGTGTGCTCGCATCTACTTATGAAGCAAATAAAGACAAGCAAAGCTTGCACTTAATGTTCCAAACCAATTTGAAATGAGCATTCAATTCAACAAAATCGTTCGCGAAGCGATCAATGAAAATTTATTTGTATATATAAAATAATTTTTTTGTTTGTTTTTCTTTTACCAAATAAAAGTTTTAATCTAAAATATTCATAGCGACTTCCTTTAATTTTTTTTAGTAACACTTCACTAAAAATATACTTGCAATAATCGTTGTTTGATACTTAATGTTGTCATACCGTTAAGGGTGTAAGATGAAATATGGTACACCAAGGCCTTCCAAAATGATGATTTTTAGCTAAAAAATAATGATAACTTAAAATTTATTCATAGTTAGGAGTTCTCAAGAAGTTTTAGCTATGTGGAGCATCTCCTTCCATAAAAAAAATGTATCTGAATACGTCAAAGGTACCCGGGTACCTTGCCATTCACATATCGGCTACACAGCTTTAAATTAAATTACATCAAAATGGCTCTTTAGGTTACTGTACCACAATCGGTACTATTTGCAATAAAGGGCTAAATTGTGTACAGTTTTCTTATTACTGGTTTACTGCTTAATCTTAATATACCGTTATTTAAGGTGTAGGGTGCTACAATACGAAATCGAAAACAATTCAATTCTAACAAATACAATCAATAGTTAATAGTTTTTTTTGTTTTCTTTTTAATAATAAACAAATAATATTAATAATTAAAAAAAAAAAAAATAATAATACTATATAGACAATACAACACAATATTTGGTTCTTATGATATTTCTCTTTTTTTGCACTTGTGCCCAGTTATTTAATAGATAGTGTTTGTTTTTCTAGTTTTAAATTTAAGTTTACAACAATTCAAAATGTTTTAGTTTTTAAATATTTAATTTAAAAAAGTAAGAATTATTGTTTGGATACGTTTTTATCTTATTTTGCAAACATTTCTTGATTGATTCTATAAAAAATATTAAACTACATTTGGTGCTATCGGCGTTCCATTGGGTAACCGGCAACCGTTGCTGGTGCTGCTGCTGCTGCGGCTGCAGATGAGGATGTTGACAACAAGTGATGCTGATGAGGAGGCATTAGAAGGGAAGTGTCGTAACTGATTTGAGGTCTCATTGTTGGTGATACGGCTGCATGTTGGGGGTGTGAATATTGCTGGTTGGCAGCTGCAGCAACTGCGGCATTGGTGTAATAGAAATTAGTTGAATACTGCTGCAAGTTTTGAGGTAAAGCCAAATGATAGGGATCTGTAAGAGAAGTGAGACTAGTAAATTTTAAGATTCCAAAGTAAAAATCAATAACATGAAACGATTTTCAAATTATACTCTTTTTTTTACATCACCTTAACAGCCAGCATGAAAATAAAAAAGAAGGTAAATTAAATTTTATTATTCGTTAAAACAAATTTAAAATTTATTGTATATTATTTTTTTTATTTAATATTGAGTCGTATGCACGTTTTTGTCTGACACATGTATAAGTGCTTGTAACCATTACTTTTCTAGGTTTAATACTTTCAGACAGGTCTGTCTCTCCTTCTAATCGTTGTAGGCGAAACAAGTTTTCAGTTGGTTGTGGTCTAAAAAAAAAATGCTTTTATTGCAGCACTAAAAATGTCTTTAAGCAAATGTTAAGTGTCTTATTAAGCTTTAAATGGGATATAAAGTTTCGTTAAATAAATTATCAAACAAATTAACCGTGAAATTTATGAGATTTTTCCACAAATAAGAATAATTTAATGCAGATATTTTAATAGTTGAATTGTTTTACATTAAAAATTAGATTAAAAGTTTTAAATTCATGTCCCTGAATTTGTGTGAACAAAAATTTTAAGCGATATTAATCTATAACTATATAAACGCCTAAACCTAAAAACTTGAAATATGGACCGGAGGCGGGTCTCTCCCCAAATCGGATGGGATTTTTAGTAGTTCGAATGTTAAAGGGGTAAAAAAGTGTAAATTCGGAAACCTTTTATCTCCAAAGCTAAAAGATATAAAAAATAAGTGGACAGGTATCTGCTACTTTTTTGAAATTCGGCTCTTTTAGGATGAAAATGGGTAAAACCTGAATTTTGGTACGTTTTTGTCCGCCCATCTATCTTTTGAAACATTAAACCTAGAAATAAAGGTTATACCACATTCGAAACTTATCAAAAAATACGAATACAAGTTTGGTACCTTTTCGAAATTCGAACGTTTAATGGGTGAAAATCGTAACTATTTTTGGTACTTTTTTACAAAAGATTTTGCTTCACTCATTCACATATTCGTACTTTATTATGGGTACCCACTAAAAACCTGAAATTTTTGATACTTTAATGGGGGAAACAAATAGTACCAAAATGGGAAATACGGGAAATTTAATAATTTTCTTCAGCTTTTTGGTTCTACAACTGGAATTTGTTAATTATCGTTAATATTGGACCTTAAAACATAAAATTCAATATGCAATGTCCTGAGTGAATACGAATCTATGAGGGAACTTTTTGGTACTTTTTTTTGTTATTTACTGGTACTTTTTTAATTTTCGTTAGTATTGGACCTAGAAACATAAAATTCAAGATGCAATGGCCTGAGAAAGTAAACGCGCACAACCTGTACATATTTTGGCATAATACGGGAAATTAACATACTTTCTTCCATTTGCTTTAGTGTTCTACGAGTGGTAATTTTTTAATTTTCTATACTATTGAACTTAGAAACACAAAATTATAGGTTAAATTTATTAAAACCTAGGAACATAAACTTTGGCATATAAATATGTTTATGAAAGAAAAGGCCCGATAACAAAGAAGAGGGTTAAATTCCAGCATTTATACAAGTTAAAACCTAGAAAAAATAAACATTGGCATACAAATATGTCCACGAAGAAAAAGGAGACACTAACGAAGTAGCTGGTTAAATGCTAGTACATATATAAAATACAAACAAATGTTTCTATGTTGCGTTATAGACTCTGATACCATCCAACCAATATGCTTCAAACCGGTTTCCTTACAAACTCAATTTTGTGAAGATGATTTTAGGCTTAATATTTTTTTGATCACGAGGGGATTTAGGAGGCGATTTCTGCCTCTCCGAAACTATCTAACAGATTTTAACGAAATTTTAAAGAATCCTACTTTAATGGACAAACGAAAAATAAAGGTACACGAGGGAAGGTAGTGGGCGATTTCTGCCTCCCTGAAACTTTCTAGCGGACTTAAATGAAACTTAAAACATAAACGATGAATGTTTTCAAAAATGGGACTACAAGAAGGGGGAACGAGGTAGGATACGCCAGGTATCCAGTTAAAAATATAATAAGGCTTATCAAGAAAATTTATTTCGAATCGAATATAAAATATCAAAATGCAGTCCAGTCCCAAAAATCAGTTCCGATCAAAAGTGTATGCATTTCGTATTTTGCTTTTTCAAAAACGAAAGTTTTATTTTAAAGCTAAGAAACATTTGGATGGAAATGTGTAGCTTTGAAAGTTTATAAATTTGTTGAAATTTTTTACACCGCATTTAATGAATCAGTCAAATCCATCGACAAAATTAAATAATGTTTAAAACAATTTTCTGTTTCGAATGGAATTTTATTTCCTTCATGTGCCTTTAATCGTCCCCTCAATATAACAATAGCGTATAATTTTTTGGGTTTTTGAGAAAATCGTATTTAAAGTTTTTGTCAAATCGGCTGTCTATTAAAACCTCAATATTGCGGTAAATACAAATTCTTCATATTGGATTTTTCTACGAATACAAAATAACGTTTCTTGTCTTTAAATTGACCAATTTTTTTTATTCTACGCATTCTTTAAGACCATAATTATGTCGTTCAAAGTGCAAGTCCTCCATAAAGGCTATTTTATTGTTTAAGGAATTCGTATGATGTATCTGATACACTATTTTATTTTGTATGTATTTGTATTTTTATACCCTTCACCGAAGGTAAGAGGGTACATATAACTTTGTCATTCCGTTTGTATGTTCCACAATATTGATCCTACACACTATAAAGTATATATATTCTGGGTCCTTATTTTTTTTTTTCCATATTTATTTATTGAATCTTCATAAAATATATGAACTAACAATAATTAATCAAATCTTAATCTAGTAATTTTTAGGTTTGCGTCCTACCAATGCCAGACGACAGTACCCCTAAAAAACGGTTCACATTGGTGTTAAGCGCTCTTCTGATCGGATAAGTGCTGCAGTGTCTCTTCTTCTTAAGCGAGTGTGGCCACCATCATTTAAAATATTTCGAGCTAATGGGTTTGGGTGCGATTTTCAAGTATTTAATTGAATATTTAGTGATCATCGATTTTACTGATGGTACATCGAGGTCTTTGTGAATGTTCGAGTTTTTTACATACCAGGGAGCGGACGTAATGATTCGAAGAATTTTGTTTTGACGCCTTTGTATTTTCTCTATGTTGGAAGCCGAGGCAGTGCCCCATAACTGAATACCATAGCAGCATATTGGCTTTAAGATAGAGTTGTAAATAAGGAGTTTACAATCTAGACTTAGGGTCGAATTTCTTCCAATGAGCCAATTTATTTGAACTGCTTTTAGTTTCATTTGAGTTAACTTTGCCTCTATATGGCATTTCCACGTTAAACGTCGATCTAAATGTAACCCGAGATATTTTACATTCGAATGTTGTGGTATTATTTGGTTATTGATTTTAATAGGGGGACATGATTCTCTACGCAAAGTAAATGTTATATGTATGCATTTTTGTACGTTTACCTTTATTTTCCATTGTTTTAACCATTTTTCCAATTGATATATATGGTTCTGTAGGTATCTAGATGCTTCGTAGCGATTTTCGTGGATGCTTAGAAATGCTGTGTCATCAGCAAAAGTTGATGTGTGGGTGTAGTTGCTGGTTGGCAGGTCTGAAGTATATATTAAATACAATATTGGCCCTAAATTACTTCCCTGTGGGACTCCAGCATTGATCGGTTGGGTTGAACTTAAAAAATCTCCTTCTTACTACTAAGTAACTTTCTAACAGTTTATGTGTGTTTACGGGTAAATTAAGCTTCATGCCAGACTTTGTCGAAAGCTTGAGAAACATCAATGAAGAGTGCAGAACAATATTTTTTTTCTTCAAAAGTTTTTCTAATGGCGTTTACTAGTCTGTGTGTTTGTTCGATTGTGCTATGTTTCTTTCTAAATCCAAATTGATGATTTGGTATACTTTCATTTTCATCCAATATCGGAATTAATTTAGAAACTAACAGTTTCTCAAACAGCTTTGAAATGTTAGATAATAAGCTAATCGGCCTATATGACTCAGCTCTTGTGTGATCTTTCCCTGGCTTAGGTATCATGGTAACTAGTGAGACCTTCCATTCTGAAGGGTAGTATTCTGTTCGTAAAATTGCATTAAAAATGAAAAGGATTAATTTTATTGCTATGCGGGGGAGCTCGATAATCATTTTGTTACTTATTTTGTCGTAACCAGGTGCTTGGGGTTTAAATCGGCAATAGCTTTTTCAATTTCTCTTATCTTAAATCTTAGGGGTATAGCTGTTCCGCTAACGACAGGTGGCAACTCGACTATTCTGTCGTTTGGTAAATTAGGGATGAATACATTTTTTAGGTGTTCAACAAACAGGTTTCCTTTTTCAACATTATTTCTTGCCCAGCTTCCATTTGAGTTTCGCAACGGGGGTCTGGATATAATCGGTATTTTTAGATTTTTAGTTGCACGCCATAATGAGTAGTCAGATTGTGGAGTCGCGTCAAGTTCATTAAGATATTTTTCCAGAGATGCTGTTTTCTGGGACTGCAGTAACTTTCTTAGTTTTTTTGTGCATTCTTTCAATAGACTTTTAAGCTGGGGCGATCTGTGGAGTTGCCATTCTCTTCGAACTCTTCTTTTTTCAACTAAGAGTCGCTCGACATCTGCAAAATATATTTGGTTATATCTGGTTTGTTTAGGGGGCATGGATGAATGTTCAACAGCTTGTTTGAAACTTCTGTTAATATTGGCAATAGAGAGGTCTATATCTTCTGGCGTACGTAGCAATATATTTTCTGTACAGTGGGTACTTATATATCTCTTGTATTTTTGCCATTTTACCCGCGGGGCAGCTACTGATGAATAAGCAGTTTTATTAGGGTTCATTATAGTAACTATAGTTGGCGTGTGATCAGAAGATAGTTCAAGGGAAGCTTCTACACAAATCGTTTCTATCGGGATGCTTTTAACCACGCCAAAATCGATGACATCTGGGATTTTCTGCTGATCAGCAGGCCAGTAGGTGGGCTGTCCGCTCGCTATCACATTAAGACCCATTTTGGAAATTGTATTATATAAATCTCGACCTTTTGGTGTTATAAGACGTGACCCCCAGTAGGTGTGTTTAGCGTTGTAATCACCAGCAGCCAGAAAACAGGGGCCTAGTGATTTATAATATTTATAATATTGACTTTCTGTTATTGAATATCTAGGTGGACAGTATAATGATGAAATTACTAAGTTTCGATTAAATTCTTCAACACAAATGGTTGTTGCTTGAAGGTAGTCTTCACGAGACTCACACATAAGGAAATGCTTGATTCGAGCTCTTATTAAAATGGCCGAACACCCACAAGCTCTACCCCGAGGATCCTTTGTATCATGTAGTATATAGCCATTGATTTGAAACGTATTTCCTGGGTCCTTATGAAAAGCGCAGTTCAAATCCGGTTGTCCGTGTGTATGTTGAAATGGGTTTTCCGAAAACCCCAGAAATGATGTGGACTAGGTTGATGTATATTTATGTCACATATACTCCGTTTAAGTTTGCTATTGAAATTCAGCCAGATCGGTCCAAAAATTACGGAGATATGAGCAAAAACCACGACTACCTCTAAATTTTTCCAAAAATCCCTTGTTGTTGTTGTTGTATTTTTTTATTTCTGTATATCTTGGGAACGGCAAAAGCCAAAGTTTCCAAATTAGGTACACACATTTAGGTTGCCAATACACACCATCCACCATTGAAGAAGCGGGCGTGGTACCTCCCGTACAAAATAAAGTAAAAATTAATTTAAGGGCTGCCATATGTTCTATAGATATGACTTATATACCAAAATATCGAAAATTTTTAGTAGAGCATATTTTATAAAAAACTCGGGAAAATCGGTTATGACCAAAATTAATTTTTTTTTAAATACCCACTTTCGGGAACCATAGATGTCCCCGCGTCCAAACTTTATAACCCAAGTAAATGGTAAATTTTTTCCTAAGCACGTCGGTATTTAAATCTTTCAAATCGGTTTAAAAATGGCTAAGTTATAATCAAAATACTGAAATCCCAAAAATTATTTTTTTTATACCCTTCACCTCAGGTGGAAAAGGGTATATATAAGTTTGTCATTCCGTTTGTAATTTCTACAATATTGATCCTACACCCTATAAAGTATATATATTCTGGGTCCTTATGAAAAGCGATTTTAATGATATTCAAACAACGTTCCTTCATGGTTTAGTTGTCTAGGGGGTGTGTTAAGTTAGAAACTGTGAGTTCTCTGGTTCGAATCTGGTTTTTTTAAAAAGAAAATTTATTTTTTAAATTTTTATTTTTTTTATGTTCTAAAAAGATTTAAAAAAAATATTTACCAGTTTTCGCTTTTTAAATTTAATTTATAATGAAGTTTAAAGTACATATTGTTAATATGTGAGTATACATATGTAAAAATTATTTAGTTTTTGTCTAGTTGCTCTGTATTCTGCTCCCACAATGGTGAAGGGTATATAAGATTCGGGACAGCCGAATATAGCACTCTTACTTGTTATTAAAATATTTGATCTCAATAATATCATTTCTGTAACATTATAAAACAGTGATTAATTCATAGTTTTGTTAATTCAGTGGCACATATTCATTACTTTCCAATTTGGGTTATTATAAGCAAAAAACTATTACAAATTAAGGTATATATTGCGTAAATCAAAAATAACTAGTCTTCTTTCTCTTCCTCTGCTACATCAGGCTCATCTAAACAATTTCGCTTTTTTCCACCTTGTAAGTTAAAAAAAAATGACTGCGAGCCACGAGGAATTACATTACATTATAGTTTCGAAAATAACATTTAATGAAAGTTCTTCGAGAAACATATAAAACTATTGTTTAGAAGAGTTAAATAACTTCTGATGAAACCTCAATATTCGGAAACGAATATTGCGAATAAATTATTTCAACCAAGTCACCTGAATTCGGTAGACTTTATTAAACAATTTAAAATAGAGTCCAAACATATAGCGAAAATACAAAGAAAATGATGTTCGGATCGCCCTTAAAATAATAATTTCGAGTGGACTTTATTTATGACTTATCATATGCCATATGTTCTATAGATATGACTTATATACCAAAATATCGAAAATTTTTAGTAGAGCATATTTTATAAAAAACTCGGGAAAATCGGTTATGACCAAAATTAATTTTTTTTTAAATACCCACTTTCGGGAACCATAGATGTCCCCGCGTCCAAACTTTATAACCCAAGTAAATGGTAAATTTTTTCCTAAGCACGTCGGTATTTAAATCTTTCAAATCGGTTTAAAAATGGCTAAGTTATAATCAAAATACTGAAATCCCAAAAATTATTTTTTTTATACCCTTCACCTCAGGTGGAAAAGGGTATATATAAGTTTGTCATTCCGTTTGTAATTTCTACAATATTGATCCTACACCCTATAAAGTATATATATTCTGGGTCCTTATGAAAAGCGATTTTAATGATATTCAAACAACGTTCCTTCATGGTTTAGTTGTCTAGGGGGTGTGTTAAGTTAGAAACTGTGAGTTCTCTGGTTCGAATCTGGTTTTTTTAAAAAGAAAATTTATTTTTTAAATTTTTATTTTTTTTATGTTCTAAAAAGATTTAAAAAAAATATTTACCAGTTTTCGCTTTTTAAATTTAATTTATAATGAAGTTTAAAGTACATATTGTTAATATGTGAGTATACATATGTAAAAATTATTTAGTTTTTGTCTAGTTGCTCTGTATTCTGCTCCCACAATGGTGAAGGGTATATAAGATTCGGGACAGCCGAATATAGCACTCTTACTTGTTATTAAAATATTTGATCTCAATAATATCATTTCTGTAACATTATAAAACAGTGATTAATTCATAGTTTTGTTAATTCAGTGGCACATATTCATTACTTTCCAATTTGGGTTATTATAAGCAAAAAACTATTACAAATTAAGGTATATATTGCGTAAATCAAAAATAACTAGTCTTCTTTCTCTTCCTCTGCTACATCAGGCTCATCTAAACAATTTCGCTTTTTTCCACCTTGTAAGTTAAAAAAAAATGACTGCGAGCCACGAGGAATTACATTACATTATAGTTTCGAAAATAACATTTAATGAAAGTTCTTCGAGAAACATATAAAACTATTGTTTAGAAGAGTTAAATAACTTCTGATGAAACCTCAATATTCGGAAACGAATATTGCGAATAAATTATTTCAACCAAGTCACCTGAATTCGGTAGACTTTATTAAACAATTTAAAATAGAGTCCAAACATATAGCGAAAATACAAAGAAAATGATGTTCGGATCGCCCTTAAAATAATAATTTCGAGTGGACTTTATTTATGACTTATCAAAAATAACAGACCACTACCAGCAATGGGGTTAAGACTTTTTGTTTTTTGTGCACAATTTGAGCACAAATGGAAAATCTCTTGAAAAAGAACATCGGTTGCGTAAGAAGCTACAAGTTCTATTTTTTCGAAGCACATTCCTTTCTAGTAACTGTTATTTAAACAGTAAAATGTTTCACTTAATTTACTAGACCGGGTCAACCTCCATACAAAAAAAAAAAAAAGTTGTGCCAGTCACCCCCTATAATGAAATATATGTCAATGAAGTTTCTAAAATAAGAACAATTTTTTCCGCCACGCCCTCAAATACAGCCCTTTTTAAAAAAAGTTTACATTTGGGGGAAGGAACCGCGATGGCATAAGTGGCGCCCAGAATTTAAAGTCGGATTAAAATGTTATCTAAGGCTTTTTGCCTGTCAAGCCATGAACAACGATATGCGATGTGATGAGATCGGACTTTATATGGCAGCGCTACATATAAAAAACCAAAAGGGCTGTATGTGGGGGCGTGGCAAAACAAAATTGTTCATGTTTTAGAAACTTCATTGACATATCTTCCATTATAGGGGGTGACTGGCACAACTTTTCTTTTCGACCCACCTTAATGAAAACGCTATCGTTATCGATTTGAGTCTAAAACTTCGTCAAGCTTTAGCAGCCACAACCAAAAATGCCATTATGTTTTTTGAAATAAAAAGACTGACAAAACCATACAGGAAAAAATCATCGACAAAAATCTCATATAATAATTATATTTTTTTCAAGTTAAAGTCATATAAACTACACAAACAACTTAGCAAACGTTTAAAAATTATGCGTTCGAACAAACTTTTTTTGAAGGGGTGTTTTATAGTTTGACAAACGGTCAAAGCATGTTTGTAGAAAAAGTCAAAAATATTTCATTTTTGTTCAAACATTATAAATATTTGCCAAACTATTAAGACTGCCTACTGCTTAATTGAGTAATGAAAAAAATAATAAGGGCATTCACGTTACAAGTTGCACCCTTGCAAAAAAGCAAACGTGCAAAAATAAAACAACAACCACACAGACTATTGGTTGTGCGTAAATAATTGTCTTTGTGGTTGTTGTTATATTTTTGCACTTTTCCATTTTGCAAGGGTGCAACTTGTGACGTGAATACCCCCAATGAAATATTTTGCAGTCAAGAACGAGAAGAAGAAATATAAAACAAATTGACGATTTTTTTATTTAAATTGATTTAAAAATTAATAATTATATTTATGTTATTTATTTGCGAACGGAAAGAATTTGTTTGCCAAGCCGTTTGTGTAGTTTATTTGCCTTTTAAAGATTACAACTGTTAAGCACTTGCGGATTTATTATAGCTTTAGACTTAAGAAGTCTAAACTTTTAATATAGAACCTGCAAAATCTGCACTGTTTACAAAAAAACTTTTTTTAACAAACAACTTAAAAAATGCTTAATGCTTAGAAACTACAAAATGCAGGTAAATCTGCACATTTGGCAAGGCTGACGACAACAGATATTAAAGCGCGATCATGCCTTGGTGGCCTGTAAATGTTTTTCTTACAAAGAGAGTAGTAGGTAACATAAGAAGTAGATTATAGGGGCTTAGTGTTTGGTGAAAATCAATTCAACTTAAAATTGTGGCAATACTATAACAATCCAAAAACAATAGAAACAACAGAGGTATTTTGTATTGCATTGCTAGTGTTGACGGTTCGAAATATCAACGGTTTCTAACCAAACCAAAGCAAATTGGTTCAAACTGAAAAAAATCTTTGGTGCAAATTGTCTTGCCAACGAGCAGAATGTACTTAAAAAGTGACGTCAGTTATGCAGCTGTTCGCAGTGTTTTTCTTCGTGCTGTGACGTTTTGTGTCTCTTTTTGTTTATTTGCATTTTTTATATTTGGCATTTTGACATTTGCCGTCACAATTCTACCACCAAGTGTCTGTTGTTGTTTCTATTGCTGTAATGTTGTAGTACTGATATCACTTTACTATTACATTTTGTTGAACAAGCAAATGCAAAATATCGTTGCTCTTATTGAAATCTAACGGAAATTCTGTGTACTTTTCCTTGAAGAGACAAGCGTTTTTGCATTTTGCTTTTTCGCAAGACCATTTGCACCAAATACTGAACCGCTAACTTTTTTGTTTGAATTTCCTAGGATAGAATAATATTTTCAACAACCGATTTTCTTTCTATAAAATTTTGAAAAAAATTTCCAAGGCTTCTATGTGGACACGTGGAGAGTGCTACAATAATTGTTTTAATGCCAACTTGTTTATCATTAATTAAATTTAATTTCAAGGTTATACAAATCAATTAATGCTTTTCCTTAATTTCTTGCAATTATTGAAATTAATTTCTTCACATGTTTTAATTTAAAGTCCTTGATTTCATTTCATTTCAATTATTAAATTTTATTTTGAAAATCATTAATGACAGCATAAACTTTTGGCAGACATAAATCAATACAAATAAACAAATCAAGGGATAAATAAATAAAAATAAATTATCTGCAATTAATGGCTCAATCACTTTTTTTTACTTCTACGTTTGCCTTTATAATTTGTAGACTGTGGCGTGTGAATGGTGAAACAACTAACTCCAACTCTCGCTCTCTTAGATCGACCTGATTAATTCTTAATACTTAAATTAGCTTAAGTCTTTGAAATCAATTAAAATTTGAACAATGTTTATTGGCGAAAACCCATCCCTCACATCTATCCATCCACCAGTCATTGTGTATAACGTTTTTTATTCAAGCGACCACCAAACCACGCCACCAGCAACAACAACAATAGTAAAAATATATAATGCCACCACATCATGGCTATTTGAAATCCCAACAACATACAGCATCGTACGACTGAGAGATAATTGCTTAAGAAATTACTCACTTCATTAACTTCTTGACGGACATTTGATTGTAAATAAAGTGACTGCAATTAGAATTTGAAGGTGGTTTGCTCGTGAAACCAAAAGATAAAGTTTTATTTATTAGGAAAGATTTCATTTCAGTTCAATTCAATTCAACATCTTTAAGCTTTTGTTCTCTTTTTTTCTCGTGCTTTGAGGAGGGGCTTTATGAACGGGGAAGGGGTTGTCGTTTTTGCTTTTAATAATGTCTAAAGGACAAATGCAAAGAGTTCAAGTGAAGTCATTTGGAAAATTAAATGAATTAATTAAAACTCAATCAGTAGACATTAAATCTTAAAAGGAATAAAGGAACAGAAAAAAAACCTAAACGTTTATTGAAGTGTAATAGAGTGAAGTTGTGTTGAATTAGTTTCTTAAGATGGAGTGTGTAGCAGGAATATAAAGGAATGCGGTGTTTTATTATTGTAAATAAAACTTAAATTTGATTCCTTAAAATTTCAGGAAAAAATAAGTTTCAAAATTGTAGCAAAATTTTGAATTGCGAAAACTTCTTTTAAAATAGATACAAGTAGATTGTAGCATTAGAAAACTTCGCGACGCACATTGGTTCAATTAATTAATTTTTTTCATGTTTGCCGATTTGGATAATTTTTTGGTATTTTGTTGTCAGATATCGGAATATTAAGATTCCGTAATATAAGCCTGATATATTTATAATTTCTTTGGACAGACACGCTCGTAGTACATATGTATATGTTCGCTTGTTTAAAATGGCATGCGAATTTACTGTATATTCTGCAAATAATTTTGATGTCGTATCGAGTGGTGAGCCTACCTATTCGCCAACCGACTTCAACAAGCTACTAGACCTTATTTTAAAAGGCAACTCTGACGCCACAGCTGCAAACTTTATTTCCTATCCAAACAGAAACACAAATTGGTTAAAGTATAAAATGTATGTGAGCTCTCACCTATCACAGTGCATTCCACTAAAAAATTCATCTGACATCCAAATAGCTGTGGACCGGTTTACAGAAGCCATGGATTCTGCATCAAAAAATGCAACCCCAATTAAGCGGACAATTAAACGTGCTCCTTACAATACATCGACAGATATAGAGACCCTTATTAGAGAAAAAAGGAAGTTAAGAAGACAATGGAAAAACAGTCGTTCCCCAACCTCTAAGGCCCAACTACAATTATGCCTGACAACTCTTCGCAACAAATTAAGACAGAACCACGAGTCTGCAGTAGAAGGCTATTTAAACAGCCTAGATGCCTCAAAAAAATTATAGCTTATAAAAGGCTGTACGGCATAAGAAATGATCTATAACCCAAGAATCTCCATTTAGACTGGAAAACCGCATTTGGGCCAGAAACACAAATGAAAAATTTGTGTTTTTGGAAAACCTTGAGAAAATTTTCACGCCACATGATGCACATACTTGTCGTCCAATCATTCCTGATAAGGTAAATCATTTAATAAAATTTAACATAACTCAAGTAAAATCTGCAATAGAAAAAGTGAATATTAGAAAATCTCCCGGACCTGACCGCATCACAGGGTCAATGATAAGAAACTTACCATCGTCTGCTTCTAGAATCTTGCTGATCATTTTTAACGCGATATTAAGAGTCGGATATTTCCCATCCTCATGGCAGAGGTCTATAATTGTTATGATTCCCAAGCCAGGAAAAAATGCTTGCCAGGTTGCGTCGTACAGACCGATTAGCTTATTATCAATCCTATCGAAGCTTTTCTAAAAAAGATTCGTTTTAAGTTTAACTCCTCATCTAAATGCACAACACCATCCCGGATCACCAGTTCGGATTCAGAGCGAAACATGGTACAATAGAACAGGTGCACAGAATTGTCACCCGGCGTTTGAGAAAAAGCAATACTGGTCAGCTCTGTTTATAGACATTTCCCAAGCATTTGACAAAGTTTGGCATGATGGGCTACTCATCAAAATAATACGAATGCTTCCTCAAAACACTCACAAGCTTCTGGAGAGCTATCTAACAGGCAGAACATTCATGAAAAGGTCGCAAGATAAATACTCCCCCCTTAAGAAAATTACTGCCGGTGTCCCCCAAGGCAGCATATTAGGACCGCTACTATGTATAATATAATAAATAACATAAATAACATAAATAACATAAATAACATCACTGTTCCGGTAGAAAGCCATGTTAAGAACTTGGGCATTCATATAGATAGACGCTTGACCTGGTTACCTCATATTGAAGCGAAAATACGGCTATGAAACTTAAAGCAGCTCAACTACATTGGCTTATCGCTCTAAACTCAAACTTGTCGTTAGACAACAAAATTCTCTTATACAAGTCCATCATCAAACCAATATGGACATATGGCATCCAATTATGGGGTACTGCATGCGCTTCTAACATCTAAAAGCTCCAAAGAAGACAGTCTAGAGTATTACGACAAATTGTCCGCGCCCCATGGTATATACGTAATGATATTATCCACAGAGATCTCAACATCCCTACTATCCAGGAGGAAATTAAAAAATATTCAATTAGCTACATCGATAAACTAATGGCCCACCCTAACTACCTCGCTCGGGGTCTGCTTCAGTTCGAAGGTTACCAGAGGCTAAAAAGAACCGATCTTTTGAGCCTAACTAGAAGACATTTTTATAATTTGTAAACAGCAGTTAGTGGTTACATTGATAACAACTAATAAATAACTAGAAGATTTAAGATTTGAATACATATTGTAAATTTCGATAAGAAAGATTCAATAATAAAAAAATACATTTCAAAAAAAAAAAAAAAAAATATTCAATCTTTTGGTACAATCACAGTATATTTTCGTAAATAACAATTGTCATAGATGAGACTTGCATTAAAACAAGTTGGAAAAAGTGTCATATAAAAAATTTCGTAGAACAAAATATAAACAACATCAAAATTTCAATGTTCACCATCTTCAACTGAGTTGAGTTGTAAACCGTAATAGGGGCCTAAATCAAATTATTTTAAACGTCAAAAACAATTTCATACAAATTGTTGCTGAAGTTAAAGTAGACTCAACTTTAGTTACATTTTTAAAAAAATTTTAGTTACATTTTTGTTCTAAAAATGAAAGGAAAATATATGAAATACTTTGAGAAGAAAAAACGAAATTGTTGCTCTAATTGTGAACAAAGCTTTATATCCCAATTCCTTGTCTGTTCTGCGTTGTGTGCTTTATTATTTACTGGGTATGTGCGTACAAATAAATACATTTAAGTGGAACTCTTCCACTCCACATAAGAATGCAGAGAATGAGTTATTATGTAAGGTAATGGTCGGCTTATATACAACAAATGGAATAACAACATTTTAAGGGTAAAACAAAACTCCCTGGGGTTTTCACTTTTCCAAACATTCAACTTATATTGCTACTTAAAATAATGAAATTTACGAGTAGAGCTGCCCACGAAGGCATCAAGGATGACAGAAGGAGGTTGGGTTTAGCTTAAGCTCAGCAAGGGGTTAATTCGTTAAAGGTTTTAAGCAATTTAAACGCTGACTTTCGACACAAATATGCTTAATATTTAAAATGAAATTCAATTAAAGTTTTGTTAGTCAACTATTTTATCACAAGTTTTTAGCAAATGTTATAAGAAACACCCTCTCCTGATTGCTGGGTTGTTGGCTTGAACGAAATGTTAAGAAAATAAATAATTTTTTTTTTAAATTTTAAGTTAACAACGTTCATTCATGGTAGGGTGATTGTTTGGATGGTCGTTCGTTTGTTCCTTAGCTTACTTGCCAGCTTAAATGTGTCTCTTATTGTGGCATCATTTATCAGCTACGCAGCATCTTTCATAATCAGGCCAGTGTAAAATGCAAACGATTCCGTAAAGCCAACACACGCTCATTGATAAATTTACAGAAATACTAATATAAATATAAATACATTTGTATGTGTGTTTAATGTGAGTTAAGACATACGTGGTTGGTTCTCTGGCAGATTCCAACTTTAAAACAGCGGCAGTTTTTAATTTATAACCAGCATTCGCCCATTTCTCAGCATTAAATAATTAATGAATGAATGAATAAATGTGTGTACTCGTGAAAATACAGTTTTGAATAAAACTAAAATCACAAATAAGAAAATTCATCTTTCGATAATTTTGACAAATAAAGTTTTGATCACTAAGAAATAGAGAATCCAAATTTTAATTCAACACGAAAATCTCTGCCTTGGATTTCGTACTATATAAAATAACTAACTAAATACGGTTTTAGGTCTTTTTCGCAACATTAAATAAAATTTTGGTTCTATTAACCTTACTTTTTCTATTTCTGGGAACGGCAAACTCTGTTTTATTTCCAGATAATCATGGGAATTTTATGCAAAGAAATTTAAAAAAAAAATCTATTAGATTTTTATGAAAAAAAAAGAAATTATGTCTGGGAGAATTCTGCATCAATATTGTTAGTTGTACACAGATTTGTATCTTAGCTAATCAATAGATTTTGTTACATTTTAAGACGTCCATAGTTTCCCATTGCCACGTTGGCCTTAAGAGTTCCTCTGAAAGTCAACTGGTAATCATAAATACTTTCCAAGCTCTTGACAATAAAATTTAGCATAAACAATTTATATATCTCACTTGATCAACAAGAGGGTATTAACTTACAATTTATAAAGTTTCAGCAGGAGCAAAACTATTTTTAATTAATATTAAAGGCATATGCAAAGGAATTTTTTAGTCAACCGTTTCATTAAAAAAAGAAGATAAAAAGCACGATATTTTAACACGTGTCGATTTCTTCCAAAAAGTGAAAAAAATCAAAATTTTGAATAATACCCTCTTGTCAATCAAATGCAATAGAAAATGTTATCCTATTAAACCTTTTTTACAAAATTTCATAAAATCGGTCAAGACGTTTCAGAGGAGTTCGAAATGGAGGGCATTTTGTTGATATTTGTATGGGGATATATACATAGGAAAATCTAAATGCCATATCTTCATATCCCCTGGGCTAATTTCGTACAAACTTCACATAAACCATCTACAGACTAACCCTAACGTACCCTGAAATTTTGGTTGAAATCGATCTACCCGTTTCCGCAGTTAGTGGTTACATCAAAGTGTACACTTATTTTTATATATATAGATTATTATGAATATTTTATTGTGGTTGTTGTACATTTTGATTAATAACTCTTATCCTACTGAAGCAATTTCGCTGGGTTTCAATTCCAAACTGCTTAGGAGAACGAGAAACAATTTGCAATCAATATTGTTCCTTTCTTTTGAGTCGTTCGAAAGTGAGCGTGATTTCAAATGACGAACAGACAGTCGGACATGGCTTAATCGACTTATACACTGAAAGAATTTTCTTCGCAATACTAACGAATTTTGACATTAATCCCATGAAAAATTGCATTATAAAGGAACCTATGCAGCGCTTCGTTGGATCAATGAAACCTGTTTCATTAAAAGGACTTAATGAAACATTACATTAGATCCATGAATATTATTCATTGGATGAATACTTTCAATAAAGTAAAATTTTTTTTTTTTTATTTATTTTTTTTCTTTTTTCTTATTTTATTTTACTTTATTTTATTTTTTATTTTTTTCTGTCTCTGGTGGGATTCGAACATGTAACCTCGGTGCTGATAGACTAGCTCACTACCAGCTAGTCTACCGGGGCAGTGTAGTTTTTGTATAAAAAAACTATGTTTTTTTCTCAATTAAGACCGTAAATATGAGATTAAATTGTCCATAAAAACAATAACAACGTTGATTGAAAGTGGATTGAAAGTTTTTGTTTCATTACTATAATGACATTTTTATTGTCATAATGAAAATTTAAATTTATGAAGGCAATTATTGAAATATGTTGCTTTTATAAAAAATTTTTTTGATTTCATAAATTTAATGGCATACATGTAACATTAGATGTATGAAGTTATTAAATCTTACATTTTTTAAATAACAATTAAACATTTTTTTAAGGAAACTATAATTTTGTATTAATTTATGAATATAGTTATGTTTGTATATTGTTTTTTTAAGTTCCCAATTAAAATTTTTTGTTTAACTTGGACAACCTTAAGTTTTCATATATCCAATGAAAATTTTTAACGTAATTACGAAATCTAATGAAGCGATTTTAACGAAAATACTTCATCAAACCTATGAAATTCCATTTAGACAATGAAAATTTTCATTTACCCAAGGAAAACTTTTTTATGAAAATGATTCATTATATATATGAAGCATTTTTCTTTCAGTGTAATTACTCAATGATCCAGAATATATATACTTAATGGGGTCCTAGATGAATATTAAAAGGAATTACGGTTCGATGATTTGTCAGCAAAACAAGGTTGACGGGCACTTTCAATATATTGGAAAATGAAGTAAATTCCTAACTAAATTTTAATTGGCAGCAATTTTGTGCTCGGGGATGGGATCGTATCAGCTCTGCGTTAGAAATTAAAATATGCTAGGCCGTCTCCAGCCTACGGTAAAGTGTTTTTAGAAGTTCCAAAAGTTTTGGAAATTTGTATTTGCCAAAGATTTTTTTTTTTTTTTTTTTTTTTAAATTTATTTTTATTATTGAATCTTTCTTATCGAAATTTACAATATGTATTCAAATCTTAATTCTACTTGTTGTTTATTAGTTGTTACCAGTGTAACCACTAACTGCTGTATTCAAATTTTAAAAATGTCTTCTAGTTAGGCTCAAAGTATCGGTTCTTTTTAGCCTCTGGTGACCTTCGAACTGAAGCAAACCCCGAGCGAGGTAGTTAGGGTGGACCATTAGTTTATCGATGTAGCTTATTGAATATTTTTTAATTTCCTCCTGGATAGTGGGGACGTTGAGATCTCTGTGGATAATTTCATTACGTTTATACCATGGGGCGCAGACAATTTGTCGTAATATTCTAGACTGTCTTCTTTGAAGCTTTTGGATGTTAGATGCGCATGCAGTACCCCATAATTGGATGCCATATGTCCATATTGGTTTTATGATGGACTTGTATAAGAGAATTTTGTTGTCTAAGGACAAGTTTGAGTTTCGACCGAGAAGCCAATGTAGTTGAGCTGCTTTAAGTTTCATAGCCGTTATTTTCGCTTCAATATGACGCGACCAGGTCAGGCGTCTATCTATATGAATTCCCAAGTACTTAACATGGTTTTCTACCGGAACAGTGATGTTATTTATTTTTACAGCTGGGCACGTTTGTCTTCTGAGCGTGAAAGTGAAGTGAGCACATTTAGCCGGGTTAACCTTTATTCTCCATTTTTCTAGCCAGGCCTCTAGTTCATTGATGTGGGACTGCAGATTTTGCGATGCGACTTTTGGGTCATGGTTAACGCTAATAAATGCTGTGTCGTCTGCAAATGTAGAGGTATGCGTGCTCAGGTTTGTTGGCTTATCCGCTGTGTATATTATATATAGAAGCGGTCCTAATATGCTGCCTTGGGGAACACCAGCAGAAATTTTCTTGAGGGGGGAGTATTTATCTTGCGACCTTACTATGAATGTTCTGCCTGTTAGATAGCTCTCCAGAAGCTTGTGAGTGTTTTGAGGAAGCATTCGTATTATTTTGATGAGTAGCCCATCATGCCAAACTTTGTCAAAAGCTTGGGAAATGTCTATAAACAGAGCTGACCAGTATTGCTTTTTCTCAAACGCCGGGTGACAATTCTGTGCACCTGTTCTATTGTACCATGTTTCGCTCTGAATCCGAACTGGTGGTCCGGGATGATGTCGTGTTCATTTAGATGAGGAGTTATACTTAAAACGAATATTTGTTCGAAAAGCTTCGATAGGATTGACAATAAGCTTATCGGTCTGTACGACGCAACCTGGCTAGCATATTTTCCTGGCTTGGGAATCATAACAATTATAGACCTCTTCCATGAGGATGGGAAGTATCCGACTCTTAATATAGCGTTAAAAATGAGCAGCAAGATTCTGGAAGCAGACGATGGTAGGTTTCTTATCATTGACCCTGTGATGCGGTCAGGTCCGGGAGATTTTCTAATATTCACTTTTTCTATTGCAGATTTTACTTGAGTTATGTTAAATTTTAATGGATGGTTTACCTTATCAGGAATGATTGGACGACAGGAACAAGTATGTGCATCATGTGGCGTGAAAACTTTCTCAAGGTGACCCGCGAAAGCGTTTAATTTTTCATGTGTGTTTTTGGCCCAAGTGCGGTTTTCCAGTCTTAATGGAGATTCTTGGGTTATAGGGCATTTCATATGCCGTACAGCCTTCCATAAGCTATAATTGGAGTTTTTTGTGGCGTCTAGGCTGTTTAGATAGCCTTCTATTGCGGACTCGTGGTTCTGTCTCAATTTGTTGCGAAGTGTGGTCAGGCATAATTGTAGTTGGGCCTTAGTGATTGGGGAACGACTGTTTTGCCATTGTCTTCTTAACTTCCTTTTTTCTCTGATAAGGGCCTCTATATCCGTCGATGTATTGTAAGGAGCACGTTTAATTGTCCGCTTGATTGGGGTTGCATTTCTTGCTGCAGTATCCAAGACTTCTGTAAATCGGTCGACAGCTATTTGGATGTCAGATTAATTTTTTAGTGGAATGCACTGTGATAGGTGAGAGCTCACATACATTTTATACTTTAACCAATTTGTGTTTCTGTTTGGATAGGAAATAAAGTTTGCAGCTGCAGCGTCAGAGTTACCTTTTAAAATGAGGATTGAAGGTGAATGATCAGACGAAAGATCATAGGAGGAACTAACTAGTACCTGATCGCGCTCGATGTTTTAAATTACAGCAAAGTCAATAAGGTCTGGTAGCTTATTGAAGTCGGTTGGCCAATAGGTAGGCTTACCACTCGATACCACATCAAAATTATTTGCAGTTACGGTATTGTATAGCTGATTACCTCTAGGACTAATAAGTCTGGAGCCCCAATATGTATGTTTAGCGTTGTAGTCGCCAGCAGCAATGAATTTCTGGCCCAATGTGGAGAAGAAGTTGAGAAATTTATCGTTTACAATTTTGTGCCTCGGGGGAAAATAAACGGATGTTAACGTTAGATTGAAATCAGTAAGATTTATAGATGTGGCCTGGATACAATCATCTTCGTACTCTGGCAATGGCAAGAGTCTGATGTGTTTGTGCACAATTATGGCTGTGCCACCATAGGCTCGTCCGCTGGGATGTTTGCCAAAGATAAATCAAATAAAATTATTCAGCAGCAAAAAGAAGAAGATTGAATCGCACTTTTTACAGCCTTTACTATTATGAAAATTCGATTTGCCAATAAAAGATCTGGTTTTATATGGAAAAGGAGCTTTTTCAAAAACCTTACCCTGCATAGAATTAAAAGAAATAATTAAAAAAGTGGAATTTGGTCCATTTGTAAATACTGACATTTGCAGCGCCTAAAGAATTTTTTTTTTTAAATTCGACTCACACCAAAATTTCATACAGTGCAGTCAATTCTTTTGTCGAATGCAACTCATAAAAAAGGCCAAAGTTTAAAAAATTATAATATTCTATTATACATTATCTAAATCATCCACTCCCAGAGAAAAAACATGTTTAAATATGGTTACCTCCAACAAAACTATTTTTGAAGAAAATTTTAAGCATATTATGTTTATTTTAACTATATTATTGTCATCGTCAATCATATTATGGTTAAATTAGGACTCCATCAAGAAGCCACAACCATAAAATTGTTGCCTTCGAACATGTTATGGTTAATAATAACTAAAATATGTTTAACATTTATAAAAGCATGGTTGGTTTTCAACCATAGAATGTTGCTCTTGTAAAAGAGGAAAATATTATTGTTAATTTGCAAACAAATTAATGTCACATTTAACCATAACATGTTTTGTGGCAACCATAATATGGTTGTAGCCTCTTGATAGGGGACTTATTTAACCATAATATGGTTGTTGGTAACTATAATATCGTTAAATTAAACATAATATGCTTAAAATTTTCTTTAAAAATAATTTTGTTGGACGTGACCATATTTAAACATGTTTTTGCTCTGCGTGCAGCTTTAATATTCCACTCGTTCGTCACTATGTCCACGTAAATCCCAAAATCAAGGTTAAATTCAAAAATTTTGGACCCAAGGTACGAATTCTACTTAAAATTTTTACAATCGGAATCACTGCATACAACGTCAAAAGCTTTTAAAATCCGTTGCGTCCCCCGGTAGGCTAGTTGGTAGTGGGCTAGTCTATCAGCGCCGGGGTTGCGGGTTCGATTCCCGCCAGAGACTCTGGGTTCTTTTTTGGAGACAAGCGGAGAGCTTAGCGGGATTAGCTTAAATTAAAAAAATCATTTTGTCAAACAGCTCGATCTTGTTTGTACAGATAATACTTAGATTAAAAAAGTTTAGAACTAATGTGTTGTTTCCAGGTGACAAACAATTGATTGTGAAGTAAAATTTATATGAAAAGCATTAAAAAAACCGAGTGATTTTCATAAAAATTTTTCTACACAATCATTTGCCTGTCACCTGGAAACAGCAAATAAGCCATTTGTACATCGTGGACCTAAAACAATCGGACTTTATTTAAAACTTGTATATTCCAATAACTTGCGCCACAACTGTTTTACGAGTATTTAAAAATACATCCATTTATGTACGTACGACGACACAATTTCTTTTGTCTTTTTCTTTGTCTTTTTTAAACTTACTCATACACCCTACTTACAAGCATATACATACTATAAATACATATTTGAGCTATTTAAATGCATGTGAGTATGGATGGATGGACGGTGCTATTTTCGTTAAAGGTTTGGGGTTTGGTAGTGCCAGACAAAAGGTCGACATTCCACCAACGAACTTAATTAATTTATGCGACTTCGGTAAAACATCCAAAAAAGAAAACAAAACTCAAACCAAATAAAAAGCAGGCCAAATTGGGCGAACGGGGGCGAGCGAGAAAAGCAATGCAAGGACAGACAGACAGACAGATAGCCCAACACATGGTCCCATTGAAAAAGACAAAACAAAAAGGAAGAAGAGCCCAACGTAAAAATGCATTTATACAGTCTTTGACAAGGTTAGAGTATATTTAGTAAATAACAACAACACAAAAACTACTAGTATGGTGATGATGCGAATGAAACTTTATTTCAATATATTTCATTTGAAAACGAGCCTAATTTTAAAATTAATGAGCAGTATTTTGATGAGAGATCTAAAGTAAAGATAAGCAGAACTCATTGATGTTTCCATAAGCAACATACACACAAAGAATGAGTAAAACAAAAAAAAAAAAAAAATAAAAACAGAAATCAACGGACTATAGCACACAGTCTTCCACCAACTTGCAACATATTGTTGAATATTCGTATAAATATTTCTTTTGAATCTTATACAAAAGTAAATCACGTGTTTATTAGCACTTATTCTGTATTTGTTTTTTGTTTCTTTTCGAGTTTTCAACATCTTCAAAAATATATTTTTACTCAACTATAGAAAAAGAAAAAAAAAAAAAAAAAAAATTTTCAGTTTCTTTTAAAAGTCATCAATTAAACCCACCAGCCTTGTGGACAAACTGCGAGTAAAACCAAAGTGTATCGAGGTTTGTTTTGGTTTTTTTTTCATCATCGGCACAGCTTCAAAGTGCATTAAGAAATCCCTTTTTCGATTCTTCCAAATCTTGATTTTCTATCTTTTTTTCAACTCAGCTTTTCGGACAATCTATATGGCATATTTAAAAAAATTCTTACCGGAAATCTTTTATCTTTGGGGACATCTACCACTTGTTTTTTTTCAGTTTTTGTCAATTTGTGTTAAGAGCTTCTAAAGGTAATTAATGGGCTTAAAATTATTGTGCCTTAGACATTCCAATGAGAAATTAATTGAAATTATGTATGAAACTAATATGGAAATTTGTTTGTTTTTTTTTTTTTTCTAAATTTTCGTAAATTTGTAGTAGTAGAAGGTGAAAACTATGGAAACAGTGGTTTGAAAGTTTTCTTGTGAAATTTATTTGTTAATATTAACTGTGGTTCTGGTGCTAAGGTATTCAGTTAGGCTGAGTTCCTAAACATCATAATACTTTGCAGTCAAAGTCAAAAAAGTATCATAGAGTTTAACTATATCTAGTTTGATTATTGTGTACGCATCGATATTGTTTTTAGTGAACTTTGGTACAGATAACATTGTACAATTTTTCACGGTTGCTTGGTAGAAAGCACTTAAAAAAGCCAGTTGCTTTGCAACTGATGTTTTGGAACTCACCCTTATTTAGCACTGCTTTTTCCTTTAATATTGAAAAAATTTCAAAACGCCGAAATAAACTTCGTCAAATAATCACAGCCGACCCTGGAATGTTAAAATTTTGAATATTTACAGGGAACTTTGTGTGTCTCTATAAAAACTATGATCACGAAATATTCTGTCAAATTATTAAAAAGGCTTGAACTCCCAAAGCGATACCGCAGGATATATCCGTATAGCGGAACGCTAAACATATGTGAACAGAAACGGTGATGGGGAACGTTTTTTAACCATTCTACCTGCTTCTTATGTTTTTGCGAATGCTGAAGCTGAATATGAACTCAGTTTTCTCCCATCACGTCCCATTTATCAGATAATGGTACATTTGTGATGTACTCAACATTTAGGAAAATTGTAATTATGTCGATATTGCATTGCGGGTGCGACATATTGGGAACAAAATGAGTTCGTTGTTTTGAAGATTAATTTATATAAAAGGTGGTCCAACTTTAAAGCACGATGTTAATTGTGAGTCACACTTTAATGTCAAGTTTTTTTGCCCAACTTAATTTGGCATTTCTGACATATGAGATAATTTGGCACATTAACGATTTTGAAGCTTAATTATGGCTCAGAGTCATTGAAAATATGGACCATCGGATAGAGGTATACCACCGAAGCCGCTGCGATCATTTGGCCGAAGTTTCATAGATCCTTCTATAACACTGCTTTACAAATTTTGAATTTGGAAAATTACCAAGAACGCCACGTGCCTATATAAGTTAATTTTGACCTCCTGAACACGAAAAACGCTGTAATTTTTTTTTCAAAAGTACAGTTTTTTAGATAACGGTACTTTTGTGTTTTTCGGTGTATGGTCCCACTCAAACCCTTGTGGAGCCCAACCGAAAAGTCCGATCGAGATAAATGGCATATCGTTGGAAAGGTAATTGAATGCCTTTTCCGTCGATATGCTAAAAAAAATCGGATGAAAAATAAAGTTTTTATTAAAGATTTTGTCGAACGACAATATTTTTCATCTCATATAAAATTCCGTTTTTTTAAATACGTTAAAACTGATGGTTAAAAAAAGGCGGAATTTTATATGGGATGAAAATATTGTCGTTCCACAAAATCCTTAATAAAACCTTTATTTTACATCCGATTTTCAAATTGCGCTTAAAACGTTGGTAATCACATATACTATTTGGTTAAAACATAAAACATTCCAGATATTTAACATAACGTAGAAAAAAAACGAAATAAAAATGAAAAATTTTGAAAAAAACGTAAAAAATAGGCAAATTTCGAACTTTGAGGTGCCATAACTCAGCCAATTCTTATCAGATATTTTAGCATATCGACGGAAAAGGCATTCAATTACCTTTCCAACGATATGCCATTTATCTCGATCGGACTTTTCGGTTGGGCTCCACAAGGGTTTGAGTGGGACCATACACCGAAAAACACAAAAGTACCGTTATCTAAAAAACTGTACTTTTGAAAAAAAAATTACAACGTTTTTCGTGTTCAGGAGGTCAAAATTAACTTATCTAGGCACGTGGCGTTCTTGGTAATTTTTGGCTGTAAACCAGTGTAATAAATCAAAATATAAGAACAATTTATTTACAATTAGCATCGTGCGTTTTGGTTGGACCAAGCTTTATTTAGATTTTATTCTAAATCATATTTTCACTAAAGTTGCTAAATATTATTGTTGTTATTTTCTTTTTATATGGCACATTAACATTGAAGTATAGTTATCTAACTTTAAATTGTATTAAAAAAAACAAGTAAACGTGCTACATTCAGATGTGCCGAAACCAATATTAAGAATCTATAAACTATTCACGAGTCTCTATGAAACCTGAGCTCAATATATTATAATTCGTTACGTTTTTAGGCGTATTATAGTCTATTCCAAATATATGGTAACTTTAGTAAATAACGTGCCGATCATCACAATGATTTATGATTTTTTTTAGTCAAATTAAACTAAATTTGACCTCATTGATACAAAATATCATGACTCGTTAAAGTCTAAGGCGTATAATGCGTGTCTGCAAATCAAAAAGTAGTAGCATTATTCTACTTCTTCCAGTGGATTCAGTGATAAAAACCAAAACGGGATAAACGCAAGAGTCATGGAATGCAGCAATTAAAGATATCAATGCAATCCAGACATTCATCAATTGCTGTCCACGACGCATCCTGAAAATAACTAATCCCTATGGCGGAGCAAACAGCAGTCTGAATGCAAATCCTCCAAAGGAAATGGAGATGGATTGACCACGGGTCGACACCACGAAAGCAGACATTGAATCGAACCCACTGGGAACCCGAAGAAGTGGAAGACCAGCTCATACCTGGAGAATACAAAAATAGAAGGAAGCTGCGGCACATGGGATAAGTTGGAGTCAACTGAAACCATTAGCAACTGATAGTTGTGAATAAAGAAAGAATTCGTTATGGTCCTACATTGCTCGATGGATCAAAGAGGTACTAATAATAGTAATAAAAAGTGATTTTCAGTAGAGTATTTTATTTTGGAACGATTTTTTGTATAATTTTAATTAATTAAATTAAAATTTGCCCACGCACGAGTGATTTGTTCGCGTACCATTTCTCCATACACGACGAATAAATCACAATAACCTTAAACGGCAAAAATAAAACATGAATTGTGAAGCGATTGATGCAATTTATTTGTAAACACAACAAAAAAAAAAAAAAATATCAAAAAATTAAGCAAATGGAATGAATGGCTCTTAAGAAGAAATAGGCGTTCACATGTAATTTTATTAAAGAATATAGAAATGACATCTTCGCAATAAATACAATCGACGTTTCGTTGTACACTAAAATGAAATTTTTTTGAAATGTTAGCGCACAATCCCACTAACACATCGAACTAATGACAAGAAATTGAAAATCTTTAATTACTTGTTATTTGTGCTCGCACAGCCCTATTAATAAGTAACACGTAACGTCGAGCACGAACAAATTACACGCACAAATCAGTCGTGTGTGTGCAGCTTTATATAAAACGGTTTCTGCAGAATGTATTGAAAATCGGTGCATTCCGTCACCAATTTATTTTAGTTTTTCCACAAAATCAATTTTTTGGGGAGGTCGTTTCACATTTGGGTCTTCAATTTTTTTTCCAACTTTTACGATTGTGCAAACTGCTAAGGGGAACTAGAAAAAGCACAATTTCAACAGATATCTCACTCGACTTTAAATAACTCAAGGACCCAGAATATATATGTCCATACCTTATGGGGTCCTAGATGAGAATTAAAAAAGTTTTACGCGAATTTGCAAACTTAGTATACCCCATTCAACAATAGTGGGGTTGGATTGTACAAAAATATAATAAAAAAATGTGTAAAAACAAATTTTTTCACACATTTTGCTTTAAAAAATTAAATTAAACTTTATATTGTCCAAAATTTCAAAGTGTTCATAAATAAATTCAACATTATTTTCCCTGAAATGTCATCTCTAGACATAAGTGTGAAATAAATGTGTTGAACATTTAACACTTGGCCTCTTTTGGAAAATCTCTGTATTTTATATATTTTCCATTTATTTGTTTGAATAAGTGTATGTGTGTGTGTATATTTGTGTAAGTATTGTTATAAAAGTAAAACTTTTAACAGACTTTTAAATAATTAGTGTCAATTATTTTAAACAAAAAATGGTAAAATGCATACAAAAAATAAAATCTTAAAACTAAAAAATCCGAAGAGACATTTTCATTATAATTGAAATTTCAAGCACAGTCACTTGACTTAAATCTGTTAGAACGGTTTTAAGGCCAAAAAAAGTATATAAATATTTTATGATATCAATTACAAAGCACTTAACTTTTATGAAATTTAATATAGAATAAGAAAAAAAAAAAACAATCATGGCAAAACTGAGAAAAAATAAATTTCGATTCTTTTCGTTTCTACTAAATACTCAGTCATGGCCAAGTATTAAAAGTTTATTGCCAAAAAAAATTCACATCTATAACAATCTCTTTTAACCCTGTTGCTATAAAACAACATTAAAACTCCCTCCCCGAAGTAATAAAATCAATGTTTTTCATTTTAGTTGTATTTTATTTTTTGGTAGTCCATTGTCTTAAAATTTATAGCTGTAGAGCAAAATCTTTTGCTATCTGGACATTTATTATGACTGGGAAAAAACCATCAGATTGTTGTTTGTTTTTTTTTTATTTTTTTATTTGGCCATATCGCGTGCCAATATATTTTTTCTTACACACATGCCATAACCAATATACTCGCAGATACATTCACCTAGTGGATTTGCGTTTCTATGAGTGGTGAAATATGTTTTCCATAGTTTCTGTTTTGTGAGTTACACATGATTTGAGTTTAAACGCTCCTTCGTTTCGTATTGGCTTTGCGATGAGTTTCTAATTCACCACCAGATTTGTGTCATTATCAAAATCTTATCATTTCTATAAAGATTTTTACAAAAAGGGAAGTTTTATTTGATTTAGTCTTAAGGGTAGTTTTAATTATATTTATTGTGTACTTGTGGATACCTGTTTGTTTAAGAATGTATTAGTTTTTTATTGGTAAAAATGTATTAATCTTAATGCAATATACAGTGAAATCTCCCACAACCGGACACTAATTGTCGCGGTATTTTTGTGTGGTTATGTGAGAAATCAGCTTATGAGTCAGGTACACATTTATTATTTTAATACTTATTTTATAATGCTAAATCTTATTGTTCAAAAAATTTATTCAGAGTATACACAGAAAGAAAAACGCTCGGTATATATTAAGTTTTTATACTTGTTTTAAGTACGAGTCGTACCTAAAATTTCAAGTAAGAAAAACACACTTACTTTCGAAAATCAATCCCGGAATTTCTTAAAATAGGTCAAATATTTTAAAACTAAGTAAAAAAAAGATTAAACTTTTCGTTGTTAGTGCCACTCTGTGAGCGTTTTAATCTCATTTACCTTATCAAAGGTTCTTGAAGACACTACAACAACACCACACAAGTAGATAGTTAAAAAAAGATTTGATTGTTGTGTGTAGAAACAGCAAAAACAACAGAGCAAGACGAGAACACATTATTTTCATGTTTAAAAAGTAAAATTGAGAACTCTTGCTTCTCATTTAGTTCATATTTTCAATTATATATGTACATATGGGTAATTCCATAGTGTCGAACGTGACAGTCGTACGCATTCAAAATGCGGCTGTAGGAAAAATCGCCCAAAGAAAAATGACCCAAAAAAATAATGAAAAATCGCCCAAAAAAATTCCATGTAAAATTGGGCCTGAATTCATATGAAAAGTGACCCAAAATGTTTGGGCTATTTTTTGTCATTATTAGGTGATTTTTCGTTTATTAAATATTGCATGAAAAATAGCCCAAATCTTACATACTATTTGTCTAAACCATTCATTATCATTATACATCGAATTGCAATATTGCAAAAAGGTGGAATGTCATAACATCCAGTGTCATAGTTTCCGTGGACACTTTCACACTCCAAAAAGTGTCACAGTGTCCATGGACTTTATGACACTTTTAAAAGTGTCATAATGTCCATCAAGATGTGTCATAAAGTCCGTGGACGTTATGTCACTTTGTAGACTTACAAACTCGAAAGCGTAGCAAGGATTATCTTCTCTTTGATAAAAAAAAGTACCGGCTTCGCTAACTAAAGCTTTTCTGCACAGCCGGCCATCGGCCGGGAGCAAGCATTTTCTCCTCTGACTTCGCCAAAAGTGTTTTCGTTATATGTTTAATATATGCACCCAGAGAAAAACAACAAAACCACTTTTAAACAAATTTTAATCTTATTATGTTTGATTTAACCAAATCATTAAAAATAGTTTTGTTGGTTGTGACCATATTAAAACATGTTTTTCTCTGCGTGATCTTTCTTTTGTATTTAACATCTTTAGTTATTATGGACCTTATGACATTTTTAAAAATAACATATTGTCCATTTGCAAAGTGTCTTAATGCCCACGGACATTATGACATTTTCAAAAGTGTCACAGTGTCCATGCACACTACGACACTGGACGTTATGACATGCCACCTTGCATAGAGCAATATTCTGTTTTAAGTAATTGATTGTAACTATGCAGTGATTAATTAATATTTAACTATTGAAGAGTGCACAAAGTTAAGCGGAGGGCTCAAATAAGTATTACTGTCCATACTGCCGAGCAGCTGTTAAAAGTACAATGCAATTGTTTTCTTAAAACTTAGATTTGTATGTAACTAAATTTATATGAATAATAAACACTTTTTTGCAAATTGGGTAATTTTTCATATTTTTTTTTTAGAAAAAATTAGTTTTTGCTTTTTGGGTAATTTTTCACTTTATTTTTTGGCCAATTTTCGTTTTTTTTGGGGCAAAATTTCATATTTAACTTTTTGGGTCATTTTTCATGTTCTTTTGGGCGATTCTATATTTGGGCGATTTTGCATTATTTTTTTTTGGGCCATTTTTCATTGGCCGATTTTTCCTACAGCCGAAAAATGCAATTACATTTTAAACAACAACAACTATGTTTACGTTTACACTAGTATCCATGCTAAAGTTTATGGAGGGCGCGATTCTAGGCCAAAGATAATGGCAAAAAAGTTGCGGTTCGAACGTGAAAAAATAGAAGTAGTTCTTGTGGCCATGTATAAAAAGCGTAATTCAGAAAACCTGACACAATTTTTTAGTCAAACTACTTTCAGAATTTAACGGAGCAATGTTACATTAAAATTTCTTTGGCTTGATTACAAAATCTTCTGAATTTTTTTTTTAAGCCAAAATGAGTTTGATACGTGACATTTCGAACGTGAAATTTTACGTAATAATTTAACTGAATAATGATTAAAATAAAATAAAAATTTACCGTTATTCCGAATAACATATTTCTCGTTGAACTCTACCTTAGATTACAGACCATGTAAGAAATTTTTTTTGGAATAATTTTTATCAAATATCAGTTCTTTTAAGGAAGATAATATTGCAGAAAACATATAATAAAACATTCCCACAAATAAGAAATAACGTTTGTACAACTTTGCAGTCTGCTTGTTCGTCTAAGTGAACGAATTTATTGGGGAATTTATGAAATGAGTAAAAAAGAATATGCTTTTAATAACTTTAAATCACGGCCACGATGGACCTTTAAAAAGAAATGCCCATATGAACATTCAGTTTTTAAAGTAAAAACCATATCGGGAATGATGCTTGTGTTTTATAATTGAAATTTTGTGAGGTGTTAAACGGGTTAGTAAATCAATCATAATAAAATTCTCCTTCTAATTTCATTTGTGGCTTATTTCAAGTATGGATTCAGGATTGAATCAACTTTATAATTCTTAAATCAAGCGCATTTTGAGATTGATTCAATCATAGTTTTACTTAAGTCAATCTCATTTTCAGATTATTTTAAGTACGAATTCAGGATTGAATATGGATAAGTTAAGTATTTCGCAATTGAAAATCCGTACTTGAATCAATCTTTTTTTACTTGTTTCAAGAAAATTCGTACTCACCGTACTATTAATACCGCTTTGGATTGATTTGAGTGCGGATGGATTAATTTTTCTTTTGAGTGTACTTTAAATTAGATCGGTTTAATTCGAGCTGTTGAGTTTCAAAATTCCCTTTAATGTTTTTGTGATGTTTTTTTAGTACGACAAAGTCGCCTCTAGCAAATTTCTTCAAAAATGGCAATTTGCTTTAATCATAAGAATTTATGGATTCAGATATTACTACATTTACCTTGTCCTCAGAGTATTCAGACTGTCTAATCTCCTCCACTGTGCTTAAATTTAATATATCAATCTTCAGTGTAGACGCTTTCATTTACATACTTTAAACAATTCTTCAAAGCCTTTTGATTGACCGAACGGTTGAATGATTGAGGTGATGAGAATTCACACAAAAAAACTTCTCCAAAATTCTTCACTAATTAAAGCATTAATCAAAAATAAAATCAGTTGTAATTAAATACTTAATCATTTCATTTAAATGTTTAGTTGATACTATTAATTTGTTTACTGGTGCAAATTTAATTGATTTTTTAATTAATATCACAAATTTTTTAATTGAAATCTATTTTTATTTTTATCTGTGCAGCCAATTTGTAGTTCGAAAGCAGACATCACGAGCTTAACAAACAACTTCTGAATATAACCTGCAATTTCTTTGCCATCGCCAACACAAATCTAAATTTGTGTTAAAAGGGGTATCACAAATTTTACTGACATAAACACAAACATGAATTGATTAGTTTATTTTAAAAGCCAGTCAAGCACCAAAAAATCGAAAATTGAGTTATTGGGCGATTAATATTTTTTAAGGTAAATACATCGTTAAATGCAAAAAAATTAAATACTGTCCCCATGTGATGGTGAAGCAACGCCGAGAACTTTGAAGAATATCAGTTTTGTAAAGTTAATTTTAAGGTTGCTTGGAAGTTTTCTTTAATTTGCTCAAAATCAAAAAAATGTTCGCTTGTCTAGTTTTTAAAATTTTCTACTCCTACTGCTTAACAGAAAGATAACCAACCTGAGGTTTAATACTGATACATCCAGTGCATCACAAGCTTCATCAAAAATGTATAATATTCTCCCCACTTATGGCTTAAATTAACAAGTCTTTTTTTTATTATTGGTCTGTGTTAAAGTAATTTGACCAAAAATATTCTCCCCTGCAATGCATTCTGCATATGTATATCATATATAAGCGAGTTTATGTATTTATTTGCCGCATGGTTCGTTGAGTATCACGTGACTTCTAAAATAAACAAAATGTCAAGGATGTTAAATTTAATGATAAAGCTTTTAACTTATTCCCCTCTTGAAGTTACAAAGTCGGTATATTCTATTTGTATCTTTATCCAACATGAGATACCGACTTATTAATACACATATAAATGCATCATTTTCATTGAGATGAGATAAGTTAGTGGTGTGTGTATGTGTAAACAAAATATAAACAAATACTTAAAGCTCAAGTACACTTGTATACAACATTCATACAAATATGTACATACAAACATACTTAATGTACTGGTAGTCTTTGTGTTTTTCCATGTGAGTCTATGTAGTTGTCAAATATAATTCATCATTTTTCACATCTCTCCATCAACATAAACATCACCACCGCCATTCCCATCGTCGTCGTCATCATAAGAAGCAGCATCAATATCACCGTTTAAACAACAACCACCATTGTCTTCGTACAGAAGTACGGAAAGAAAAAGTTATCACTGTTAACAAGTCACTAGGAACTCACTCATACTAACATGGTAATCACTTTACTTTAGACTTTGTTTATTTTTATAGGCCGTTTTTGTTGGCTGCTTTTTTGTTTTCTTTATCTTGCTTGGTTTGTTTTGCGAGCAAAACCCAAGTGCATGAGGGCAATATCATCCACATCATCAGTGGTATTTTCATTAGTAAGATATTTTTATAATTTCTCCCCTAGACTACCGATATACTACGCTTGCAGACACATTCAGTCTCTGTTACATTGAGTACGTTACAACTTAGTGTGTGTGTGTGTGTGTGATAACAATGACAGGTCATCATCACAGGTTTCCACGTGCTTATTAAGGGGAGATTTATGCCACATGCTAAATGTTTGTGTTTCAGCATGTTTTTGTTGTAGTATGAATGTTTATATTTAGAAATTTTTATGAGTAATTGAGATTTAAGTATTTTGACTTTGAAGTAATTTGTTATTTAACATTGTCAAATGACAGACAGCTAGTTTGAAATACATTTTAAGGATATTTTCAAGGATATTAAATATTTAAGAGAGACTAAGTACAAAAGCAGTAGGTAAGTGAACAAAATAAGTCCAATTTTTTTTAGGCAATTCAAAAGATAATAAATTATTATTGATTCTTATTTTCAAATAATTTCAATTTAAAATAGAAAAAATGTTCATATTTACAATTTTTTATAAAATAAATTTTTATACGAGTCAATGTCGTTTTTAATGGAATTGTATTATAGTTGTATTTTGATACACAATTTTTAAATGAATGAATTAAATGAAGCTAACTTACGTACTTAACCTCAAATTAGACGTGACATAACCATACAACACAGCTTATGCGCCACACTGTATTTGATTATAGGTGACATACCATGACACAATAGCCATAACTAGGGATGCGATTTCCATGCAAATGCATGTTTCTTGTCGATAGTCTAAGATCGATGTCGACCAATTATCTTACCGAATCACTAAATCTGCGTTGAAATGGCATCGATTTGTTTTTGAATTGAATTTTAATAAACGTTGTTCGTTTGCTTAACGTACATTGTCATTGGGTTTTTGGTTCAGTGGAGTCATTTTCTACGCCTTCTCTCTTTGTTTCAATAACAAACTTACAAAAACTGCTTGTACATGAAACAAGTTACACTTTTCTATTCGTCTTTCTTCTTTCATCAACAAACTCAAATATTTCGTAGCAAATGTTTCGGAATTGATTGCTATTGAAATTCAGCAAGATCAGTCCACAAATGGCTGAGATATGAGTAAAAACCCACGACTGCCTCAATTTTTTTCCTTTAAAGGTCCAATTAGACGTGACATTACCATACCAACACTGTATTACCAAAACGACATAAAGATACCATACAAACCAATTCAATTTTGGTTTTTACGGTCAGACAGTGGCTATGGTAATACAGTATTGGTAATGTGTTTTTTTTTTTTTGTTGTTTTTTATACCCTTCACTACAAGTGGTGGATTTTATTTGTAATGTGTTTAATTTTACGCATACACATAAATGCATGTATATGATATGCCGCTCAAATAAAGAAACTAACTCATAGACTCAATATATTTTAATTTAACGCTTCTTCAGTAAAAGCATTAGTAGCCGAGTTTTTAAGTTCTCTCCTGAGACTGCTGATATTGCCAGTTCGAATCCCAAAAAAGAATTTTTTTTCATTTTGTTATTTATTTTTTTTATGTTCTAAAAAACGATTTTAAGATCATAAAACGAATTTCAAACATCAACTTTGGCAAAAGAGGAAACGGGCTTAGGTACATAAATAAATTTGTTCTTTTTTTTTAATATTCTTCGGCATGACGAAATGAAAAGTTGGCGTGGCTCAATTAATATTTATTTATACCTACCTAAAGAACGTTATTTATGTATAAACCTTTTTGTTCTTATCTCATCATGGTGAAGGGTATATAAGATTCGGCATAGCCGCATATAGCACTCTTACTTGTTTTCTTTTATTTTTGTTTAAAATAAATTTAAAAAAATCGCATTTTAATTGAAAATGATCATGCTTTTAATGGATATTTTTTATTTTCAATGGAAAATTTGGAGTTTTTAGTGCATATTTTATGGGCATATTTTCGATTTTTTAGTGCATGAACATCTCATCCCCAGTCAAACCCATACAAACCAATTGCATTTTGGTTTCTATGGTCATGGTTAAGATTATGGCATTAGTTTATATTACGTCTAATTGCCCCTTTACTTACTTAATGATGCCAAATTTGGCAATAGTATTTCAATTATCAAAGATTTCACCATGACTCAATCTAATCATAATTTTGTGAAGAAATTTATAATCAGAACCGTTGATCACAAATTTCGGCAAAGTGATTTCTAGATTACAAAAACATAAATTGGAAAAATGTTTTCAAGAATTGGCTTTACATTGGGCATATAGTAAATTATCATCAGATAGTCACGAAATTTGGTGTTGTGATTTCTCATCCTATGGAAAACGAACCTAATTTTATAACAATAGCATTATTCGCTATGGTTTTAGTCATAGTAAAGTGTTTTCCGTGAGTAAAGTTTATATGGGGCCTGTGCTAAATTATTAACCGATCTTCCCGAATTTCACTAGTACAATTTCTAATCATATAAAATAATTTTGTTTTTGCATACTACCATCAACTCATGTTAGTTTTTTTAACGGGAAATATAAATTGTTTAGGATAGTTTTCCACATTTTGGTTCACAACTCTTTTCCTACTAAAACGATTGTGCTGGAGCGCACATTGGGGTAAAAGGATGCATTTTGTAACACTAATTTAACCTCTGGGTTTTGACGAACGTTGTATACATCATCTTAAAAGCATAATTGTTATGTTGAGTTTATCTAAAAATATGCAAAAATTTCTTTGCAAAATTAAGAAAAATTGCACAAAAACCAAAAAAATCATTAAAAGTTTAATATTGAGACGGAGGTATTCATTACATGAGCCACAAATATTAGTAGTATTAGTAGTAGTGGGATTATATATTTGGTAATATGTAAAGAAATTATGGATGAAAAATTAAATATTCTTAGTAAAAAATTAAAAAGTTTTTAAAAATAATTTTTAAAAGTTAAACGAGAGTTATGGTACGTTCAGACTAAAGAAATATATTCGCGAAAAATTGCAAACTTGGGAACAAAAACCTAAAATTTATTTGAAATCGATTAATCGGTTAACAAAAAGAACAAAATGTAGGGGAAAACAAAAAAAAATTTTTGCAACAATAGTGAAAATTCGCGAACAATTTTAACATTTCAAACAAAACCATAAAATTTATTAAACGCGCCTAAAACTAAAAGTAATGACAAAAATTCTATAAAAATTGCTTAATTAGCGGAAATTCGCAAAAATTTGCCAACAGCGGCATGATAACAAAGTCTAATAATTATAAAAAATCTTTAAAACTGTAAAGAATCCGAAAACTTACAAGTAAAATTGCTTCTATAGGTAACATGGCTAAAATTATTGGTCGTTGTTTGCTCTTACAATTTTTTTGTAATATCAAATAAATGTTTGCTCTAAAACTACTAAAATATTTGATTTTTTGTGTTCATATTATGTTCACATTGGACAAATATTTGTATGCCGGCAAATACTTTTAGTTGCTCAAAATCAGCTGTTATTTATTTGACACTCAAAAATATTTTGTGTTCAAATATTTCATCAGTCTGAACGTACCTTTAGTAAATTAAACAACTTAGAGTGCTATTTTCGGCTGTGCCGAATCTTTGATACCCTCCACCGACAGTTCGAATGTTTAAGGAGTAATATCTGTATGATGTTATTATTATCTTAAACTGTGACGATTTGTTATTAATTATGGTATAAGACGACTAAACTGTTTTCCGGTAGTAGGGTTTATATGCGGCCTAGGGTAAATTATGGACCGATCATTTCGAAATTTCACAGCGTCATTTCTAGTCCTTTAAAACTGTGACGTACCAATTTCTGTTATGATTGCATTATTAATTATGGTTTTAGGTGTACTGAACTGTTTTCCGGGAGTAGGGTTTCTATGGGGTCTAGGGTAAATTATGTACCGATCTTCGCGAAATTTCACAGTATCATTTATAGTCCTATAAAACTGTGACGAGCCAAAATTTGTTATGATTGCATTATTTCTTACGGTTTAAGGCATACTAAACTGTTTTCCGGTAGTAGGGTTTATAAGGGGCCTAAGGTAAATTATGGACCGATCGTCACTAAATTTTACAGTGTTTTTTTTAGTCCTAAAAAACTGTGACGTACCAAATTTTGTTACGCTAGCGTTATTTTTTACGGTTTTAGGCGTACTAAACTGTTTTCCTGGAGTAGTGTTTAAATGGGGCTTAGGGTAAATTATGGAAGGATCTTCACGAAATTTAACAGCGCGATTTCCAGTCAAATAAAACAAATTTTTGCAAAATCTTATCTCATTCCGTGCCTTGTTCCAGCATTTATGTTATTTTTTGTAACAAAATTATCTATTTTTTTTAGGTGGTGGTTCCACATTTTGATTCATAGCTCTGGTCCTACTGAACCGATTTTGCTGGATTTTAATCCCAAACTGCTTAGGATAACTACAAGCAATTTGGCATCAAGTTTGTTCATTTCTTTTGAGTTGTTCGAAAGTGAGCGTGTTTTCAATAGACGGACAGACAGACGGACATGGCTAAATCGACTTAGAATTACTCAGGGACCCATAATATATACACTAAATGGGGTCTGAGATGAATAATAAAAAAGTTTCACACGGAATAACAAACTTAATATACCCTCTTCACAACTAATTGTGGTGGAGGGTATAAAAATAGCATACACTATATAGGTGCTATTTTATATGTTCTACTACTATTTAATAACACAACATTAAGCTTTATTGAAATCAGTGAAACATATTTAAAAAGCAATTGCTCAAAAAGGGCACTTTCGAGCAAGATTTTAAGACTGGTTCAAGTTCAAAACATTTCAGCCTACCAATCGGCGAAGCTGTTATACACTGAACCAAAAATCCAATGAAAATGTACGTTAAGCAAACGAATTACGTTTATTAAAATATTTCGTTGGCTCAACGAATTATTCATTAATATAATGAAAATAATACCAAATAAAAATAAAAATTTAATTATATTAACGAACAATTCGTTGAGCCAATGAAAATATTTCAAAATAGTTCATTTGCTTGACGTACATTTTGGATTGGATTGGATTTTTGGTTCAGTGTATGTCAACAGGGGGTTTCTCTTTAGCTTTTTGACAATTATTTTTCTCGTTCCTCAATTTTCCAAAAATAACTGCTTAAAATGCGCGTAACTCTTAAAATAAAAAATATAAATTTATGAGAGTTAATCAAATTGTTGTTGGTAAAATAACCTTCAAATGTATGTGCATGGCTATTATTAGGGCAACCAAATAAAATCACTAAAAAGCATTAAAATACATTAAAAACATGGAAATAAGTTGTTAAAATTAGAAAACGCTATTTAAATTGATTTTTTATTTTCCACTTTGTTTGTCTAATATCCCAATAAAAAATTGAGCTTCTTACGAAGCAGGCTTGTAAGGGAGAAATGAAAGAGTTTCGCTTACCATCTCGCTTACGGAAGGCAGGAATTTTATATGATGAGTTCCCACTTTGAAGCAATACATTTTTGACACAAAAAGCGCTTTATTCAACGGATATAAAAAGTGGTGAACGAAGCTATCAGCTTTACACACTGAATGTTTTTTTTTTTTAAAGTTATTTTTTATTGTTCTCCCTTACAAACCTGCTTTGTAGTAAGGGAATGCCGTGGCACATAAAACATTATTTTTTTATAAAACTTGTTAAGAGTCCGTTCACTGACTTTACTGCATCTATGTATGTGTTGTTGCGTAGCGCATAATTCTGCGCTTATTTTTTTAAATGTACCATAAGTGCTTCGCAAAATGATACAAATTTTTTACTGGGACGTTGTTACCGTAAATTATAAATTGATGCAATAAATTTTCGAAAAGAAAATTATGTCAACTTGGTGTCAGCACGTTCTTGTACATAGAAAAAGTTTTTTCTACGTCTACAGATGTTTAGGGAGCATATTTCTCTGGAGTATATTTTATACCATTGGACTTACAATTCCGCTTGCCTTCCAAAATATCCCCAATATCTTTTAGTACTAGTACTAAACTAATTTAAATTTTTTCTCTCCTACATTTTTCTTACGGTGTCCATAACTATATTCAATTGGGAAACCAATGAAATATTGTTTCCAGCTTTGTAACAACTTCGTGTAAAAACCCAAAATTTGCAGAAATGAACAATATTTGGTGCCGCAAATCACTTTCATTCCAATATATACAGAGAAATTCTTAATATGTAGCTAAAACTATTAAAAAAAAAAAACGTTACTATACCAAAATCAGAGACAAGGGAAACTAACAGATGTTACTTTATACTAAAACTATATTTAAAAATAAATAATACGTTCCAAACTATAATGGTAAAAAGACGTTACAGAAAGAGTATTATTGTATGAAGTGACTGTGTGACTGAGGAATTTGATCGTTAGAATACAGCTATGGAATTTCGGAGAAAAGAGCTAGCAAATAATAAAATACGTTGATAAAAACGCTTAATACTAAAAACTTAAATACTTAAAAAATATATACAACAATATAAAAAGTGCGTTGCAGTACCGCTTAGACAGAGTAACATAAAAATCAAGTAAAAAGTATAGTGGGTCAAGCCCTACGATATGATACCCAACACCACAGTATTTGAAAACAAATTTTCGAGAGTGTATGGCTATATGAATAGGGATTTATCTATGTTTTAGATTTCATTAAAATCGGTTTAATAGTTTCTGATAGGCAGAAATTTCCCCCTATCTCCCCTCGTGGTACTATTTTTTAAAAAATGCATACCCTATGTGTCCATATAAATATGGATCTATCTTCATATGATTTTAATTTCATTAAAATTGGGTGCAAAGACTCTATTCCTGAAAGCAGGCTATATAAAGTTATGGACCGATTCGCCCTTGTGCCAATTAGAACCATTTACCAAATTTCATTATGTTATCTTCATAATTGCGACCTGTACTTCGCGCACATGGTTACATGGACAGCCAGCCAGCCAGCCGGAAGGACATTGTTAGATCGAAATTGATTCTGAGTTGATCGGTTTACTTTAGGACCAATATTTAAGGTGTTACATACATCAGCACAAATGCATAATAACCTCTCCACTCTTAAGGTGTGGGTATAAAACTGCGATCATCACAAAGAGAGACAGTTAAAAATGTGTGGTGAGTGCAAAGAGAGGAAAATAAATTTACTCGTTTGAGACATTTACTATGTGTTTTGTTCTTGTTTTTTAAAAGTGTAGCTTTTTACAATTGTTTCGGTAACCTTCGTGTTGTGTGTGTGTGAAATTCACGAAAAGTGCTCGGCCCCCGGGGGCAAAGCGTGATGATCGCTGGTATAAAACATAGAGAGATAATATACACAGAAAAAATGTTCACCAAAACTTTTTCAATTAATTCTATAATGCTATTTCAAACAATTTTTTAATCGTTCCAATTACTTTGACTTAATTGAAAATAAAAATTATAATGTTTGTGTGTATATGTATTTGCAAATACGAAAACATACACACAAACTTTTAAATATTTAAAAAATTTCAAACAATTTTGTCAAGTGCAGAAAAGTGTAAGCTTTGAATTGAAAGAAAGACATTTTTAAAAATCGCAAATTCAAAAATTGAATTGTTGCCAAGATCCCCCATATACCTGCCCCAACGTGGAATGTTATTTCAACTGACGGAAAGAGAGATTAATATATTTTGGTCCCCACAATAGTCACAAACTATTTTTGTTTTTAACATGACTATGCAAAGAGACTGTTCCATATCTGGTGCACATGGCCAATCATGGGCCAGGCAAAACAAAATTTTGTTATGAGGTTAAGATTCGCCGGTTATTATGTGAATATCACCATCCATATGAGAGTTGTTCGTTTTAAAGCGATTTTGGAGAGCGGATTTGAAAAGGTCACATGATCAATTCTGGATCTACGAGTACAAAATTTTGTCATGACAAAGTAATTATTACAAAATTTACTGTCGCTATGGCAATAAAATCTATTTTCGGGAGTGACATTTTCTGCTAGGGTCAACAGTTATTTCTTCTATTCTATTTCTTTTCGGATTATTTTAAGCACCGGGCACTTAAATAATCCGTACTGGAATCAAGCATTGTGTGCTTCATTTAAGAAAGTCCATACTAATTGTACTTACTATTAATATCGCTTCGGCTTGATTTAAGAATGGCTAAAATGACTTTTCAGTGTACTTAATCAAACGTTATAACAGATTATACTTCTTCTAAAGTATATAAAATAAAGTGTTTCAGATGCACTAAGTAACTTTTTTTCAAAATAATTTAAATCTATTCAAAGCTTCAAAAATATTGGGGTTCTAATCCAAATGCCCATTATTTCAACGGATTAGCAAAAAAATAACCCTTAAAATTAATTTTCAAAAATATAATTAAATGTTTATTTTTAAAACCATTAAGCCATTTATTTCACATATAAATTATTCCATTTTTCTGTGTTGATAGTCATTTGTCAACCATATGACAAATTCATAATTTGATCATAAATAATAGACAGTTTCCAGTAACAGAGTAAAAAAGTGAGCATTCAGCTAATTAATAGAAGACAATTTAATGACAAAACACACTCACACATTCACTTGAATATTTCCTAATGACATTAGAATTTGAACCCCAACAAATAAATACAAAAACAAAATATAAAACACCCTTTTCCAAAACACACCATCAGCTTTACCATACACTTGCTAAGCAAAAAGATACTGGATGAATGATATTATGCGCCAAATTAAATTCAACCTCAATTGAGGGTTAATTTTCTTTCCTACATTACATTTAAATGAAGGACGGGAAAAACTAAAGTAATGTGATATGAATTCGTGTAGCAGGACAAATGTTTATGCTGAAGTTGTTCAGGAGTCGTACTTAACAACTGATGCTTTAATAATTTCACCACTCAATTTATAACAATAATGAATGATAGAAAAAAAAAACAATAATATCAACACACAGAATAAGAAAATCTTTATTTCATTTACACCCTTTCGAAAAGAAAGCAATCGTTATGTATGTTTGTGCATGCTACAAAAATATAATACTTTCAATTCTTAACGAGTGTCATTGAGCTCTTTATTACGTACAGTGTACATTTTATGCGACACATCATACGCCCTCGACGTCTTTTCCGGATTTGTTTTTGCTGCATTTAATCCAACACCACACATTGTCAAGGCCAGCCAAAGTTATTCTCTGTGTTAAAAGTTATTGAAACATAAAGAACAGAGATTTAAAGGTATTCGATTGTCGAAATGTTTTCGTCATTCTTCTAATTGTCAGCACTGATGTTTGTAACGCAAATTTTAAAGAAAATTTGGTAAAATTTTGCATTTTTTCTGTTAACAACAAAGGCTTGATAAATAGACGCCAAAAAAAATTTAACATAAACAATTCGTCAAAATGTTACATAACAAGTAAGAGTGTTATTGTGTTTTGACAAAGTGTATTAATGTTAGAGTGTAATTTTTCCTATAGCCCTTGGTTTTTTTAATAGCTGTCAGGGTTTCAGCTGGTAACTTAGGCGTTAGGCCGAATTATCTGAGGCTTGCAATCAAAAACACAAGGGAAGTTGTTGCCGAATTAGTTTGGTAATTACAAGTCTGTCTTTATTTTAATTTGCAAGTGCTTATATAATATACATGAGATTTGTACCCAGCCGTTCTTACTCATTCTAATTATCGACAGAGTTTTATTTATCTCTGTCGGTATTATGAAGATATCAATAATTTACTCTTTCTATGATTATTCTTACCATTCAAAATGTTGGAGATTGGAAGCACCCATTTACATTTTTCACTTAATTTAGTGTCATTCACTTACATTCTGATTGATTAGCATTGTTTTATATTTGCCGTCATTCAGTTATGCCGTTATTTGATTTTGTAAAATACCCTACTCCGCTTGAGTTGGTATATGGGTAATTCCAGGTCAAAACGACCATAAGTGGAACACGACCCCTTCCGATTTTAATGAAATTTGGTGAGAAGGTTACTTTTATCTTATAAGGAACATATATGAACGAAAAAAAAAATACAAATTTTTTTTTCAAAAGTTATGTCATATTCAAAATGTTATAATTTCGCCGAATTAGCCGAATCTGTTAAGCTTATTTCTACAATATCTCGAAAACTTCTTGACATACGAGTATGATTTTATTGTAATTTTAAAGAGAATACTTGGGTTAAATTTATGATCATTAGGGTGGCCGTTATTTTTTTTTTTCGTATTTTCACTTGGCAAACCCCTTAGAATGATTCCAAATTAGAAAAAATATATATACAAAATTTTAGATCGTTTGCATAGTTATTAGCCGTGCCTTGAGCCCACAAAGTTTGCTAAAATGCTATTTTTCCCACCATGGGTCGCTTTAATTGTTGATAACTTCCGTAATATTTATTTTAGAGAAAACCCTTATTTACAAATATTCTAGGGCTATATATTATGAACAATGTTGCCATGTATTAGTTTTCTTTAACATTAATATTTGATCTAGAAAAAAAACAAATTAAAAAATAACACCGAAATTTTCACATATCTTCGCATTCTTTGCCTGGTGATTACACTACGTGACAAATTTTCAATAAAGTCGTGACCAAATGATTCTGACAGACAAAAAAAATTGCCCATATAACTTGCGGTCACACTAATGACCATTCCCACTTTATTATTGATTGCCGAATTTCGGTTTTTTTTAGTTATTTCAATAAACTTAACCGTTTTTGAGTTACGCGAATATATGCTGGGCAACCTGTTACATTTTGGAAATTACGGTACAACTTGAAAACAACATAGAGCAATTCCATATGAAAACGATCAAAATTGGCAAATTTTTGGACGACCCCTCTCCGATTTTAAAATAAATAGTCTCAATCGAGTGCCCAGCAAAAAATAATGTACCTACATATTTTTTTTTTTTTTTATAGTGACTGGTTTAGTGGTGGTTTACACCACTGTCATGTGAAAAATTGAAGAATTCTTCATAAGGGACCTCATTGAAAGTGGTTTAAAAAAAAACTGCTAAAGCGATCGCAACGAGTGATAGCTCGTTGGAAAGGTATTGAATCAGGCTTTAATTGAAAAATAAAATTTTCCTAATTTTTCTTAGAAATTTACCTTTAAATTTTCCCATGAAAATTAAATTTTCCGATTTTCCACAGAAGCTCCTAAATTTTCCGGCTAATTTTTTTTTTTTGGATTCCTCATAATTTTTGCTTTAAGAATCAGCAATAAAAAAATGGGCCCCGACTCCTTGTTTGGACAGGAGAAGAGCATTTAAGAGACCACCTTGTTAAAAATACATTTTAAAAATTATTTTACAGTTAAAAATACATTTATGAAGAAAAAATCTTTCTTATTTTGCTGCTTATACTTAATTACAATATTTAATAAAAATTTCAATTGTCTTGGCATCATTATAAAATTAAAGTAACTTTAAATTTAGCACGTCGGCAGACGAAGAGTACCGCTTTACATTAATTGACATATCAGAAATATTTGGTATGAAGCAATGAAACTTTTGCGTTCCAGTTATAGTTTTGACATTATTATATCTGTTTTGAATTCGTCGCTCCATGGCATCGTGTTCTTTTTGAGTGCATAAAACTGTGTTAATGGCAATTTCCTTGCTTTGAATCCACGAAAACAAATGTTGTACATTTAAGATCTGGTCAGTATATGGCCTTTGCAAACTTGCCTTAGTCGCCATGCGTTTTAGGGTTCCCCCTAACGCATCGCATGGGCCCTTACCGTGGGACGTCGCGAAAAAGTGCCACTCGACCTTGCAGTTTTGTTCTTCTTCAATTATGCAAAGATTGTAAAAATTTTTTTTATTCTTGTACTGAGAAGCCGCGCCGTCTGAGAAAAACGTTACTTTGTCGATTGCATCGAATTTTGATCTTAAGAATTCAAACAGTTTCATTTGAAATAAATAAACGGACACATAATTATGAGCTAAACTCTCCGCGACAACAACAAGGCTTACGGTCTGTAGTTCGTTATCTTCATTTTGGGCTAATTTCTCCTTACTTTCCTTTAGAAATTTCGATTGCATCTCGGATATGAAATGGTGCGTCTTCAGTTCATTCAACTTGAATCCGAATTCCTCGATGAATTCTGGAATCTGCTTTACCACGGTCTCAAGGGAACATCTGCCGCTGCTAATTATCCACTGTTTGAAATGCACCTCCTGAATTAACAGCTGTTCAAACTTTTCCGCCAAATATTGCTCTAGCTCGTCAATCTTCGGACAATTGTCGCATTTGGGCAGATGACAATTTTCCGTGGGGTATGCGCACAACGACTTCGACAGGAGGTCCCTATATGTTTCAATTTCACCGTGAAATACTTTCAATTTCTTGCATGGAAAGAAAATTAATTTGATGAAACATGCAAACGCAGACTGAATGCGTTCCGTGCCTGTCTAATGCCAGCACGCATTCTTTTGGTCGTAGGATGGCAAACTTAGAAAATCCCACTTTTTCTGCTGGGTATTTCTCATTGAACTGATGGTATGCTTCGGATAGATTACATAATAATAATCTGCGCTGCTTGTGTACTTTTTCTCCATCTTCACGTGTGATAACATAGTCACGTGTACCTGGGCAGGCGCGGCTGTTGTCATCATTGCAGTAAAAATCTTGAATCAATTTCACCGTTGCTTCGCTGAGGGTCCTTGAGCCAAATTTCTTGGTGGGAGTCGCCAATATGCCCTTCTGTCGAACTAATTCTTTGCTTCTTCTCGCGATGTAAAAAGATGTTTGAAACTGTTCAGAAATCTTGCGTATAGACCATGATTGAGGCAGCATAGATAAAATGAGATATTTCTCCGGAAAAGTGGTCGCTAAATTGAATTTTCTTTTCAAGTGCTCATTCATTTGTTTGCCGTCATCAACGTCATCTGCTTGACTGCATTCGTTATCAGAGCCTTCATCAAATATTGTCGCGATTGCACTCATAACCTTGCCTTTTTTCTCTTTCCTGTATGTTTCACTTCGCAACTTTCTTTTTCTAATAGGCGTTTCACCTAAAGTAATAGCCTCATTCAAAGGACTCAAAGACATATTGACCATCGGAATGTCTGCATCACTATCAGATGAAACATTTTGTTCACTTGTTATTTCACTCTCGGATTGTGGCTGCATTTGTTTCAATGCATTTGCTTGTTGAGACAAATCGATTTTACACTTGGGGCAAATGAATTCTGCTTCTTCACCGTATTGTATATTTAATTCATTCATGTATCGCTTCGAAACACCAGTTAATTTTAATACTTTTATCTTTTTCGAATGATGTCCACTCTTGTTAAACGGATTGCAGCAAAATTTATTCATTTTACTTTAAATTGTCTTTACAGCTTCACTCTTTACTTTACAAAAAAAAAAAACACTTTAACACTTTCACGTTTAGTATTCAACTGAAATTTGACTCAGAGTGTGTGAAGTATTTATATTTATTTTTTGGTAAAAAATAGGTAAAAAAAATAAGCGATATTTGCTTTTCTTTAATAGGAAAATTTGCGTGAACTACTGGTCATAAAATGTTTTATAAAGAGGGACTTAATTGGTTACTGCCAATAAGCCGACCACAGGTCATAAAATGTTTTGCAAATTTTTTAAATTACCAGGTAATAAATATTTCGCCATATTTATGGAAAATCCGTGTTTAATGACTTGTTTCTGCACGTGTCATTTTAGGCGAAATATTTATTACCTGGTAATTTAAAAAATTTACAAAACATTTTATGACCTGTAGTCTCAGTCGGGTTTGGTGTGCCATTACATGCCACTGCTGCTATTATCCATGGATTTATGGCCGATCTTGTGAAGGCAGGCAGACCATATTCACTACACACTCAACTTGGGGCTCTTAAAAAAAAAATTGATTTTTTCTTTATAAATGTATTTTTAACTGTAAAATAATTTTTAAAATGTATTTTTAACAAGGTGGTCTCTTAAATGCTCTTCTCCTGTCCAAACAAGGTGTCGGGGCCCATTTTTTTATTGCTGATTCTTAAAGCAAAAATTATGAGAAATCCAAAAAAAAAAAAAAAAATTAGCCGGAAAATTTAGGAGCTTCTGTGGAAAATCGGAAAATTTAATTTTCATGGGAAAATTTAAAGGTAAATTTCTAAGAAAAATTAGGAAAATTTTATTTTTCAATTAAAGCCTGATTCAATACCTTTCCAACGAGCTATCACTCGTTGCGATCGCTTTAGTAGTTTTTTAAAACAACTTTCAATGAGGTCCCTTATGAAGAATTCTTCAATTTTTCACATGACAGTGTTGTACACGTCCACTAAACCAGTCACTATAAAAAAAAAAACAAATATGTAGGTACATTATTTTTTGCTGGGCAATCGATTGAGACTATTTATTTTAAAATCGGAGAGGGGTCGTCCAAAAGGTGATCGCTTTCATATGGAATTGCTCCATATGGTTTGTAGCCAAGTATTCTCTTTAAAATGACATTAAAACCATCTTCGTATGTCAAGTAGTTTTCGAGATATTGAAGAAATAAGCTCAACACATTCGGCGAAATTATAACAACTTTTGAAAAAAAAAAAATTTTAAATTTTTTTTCGTTCATATATATATGCTCCTTATAAGATAAATGGAACCTTCTCACCAAATTTCATTAAAATCTATAGGGGTCGTGTCCCACTCTTGGTCGTTTTGACATGGAACTACCCATATGTAAGTATCAGAGTGGTCTAAGGGTATGCAGGGGTAAAATATAAGGTACACTACACTATATTTGGCTATGTCGAATCCATTCACCATCGTGCGATAAAATCGTTATATAAATACAGCTATTTAGATTTAAATAAAACTATTTTGTGCCACTCCTACTTATTCGCTCTCTCCCAAATTTTGTCTCATGTTGTACCTAATTTTTTTCTTGCCGTTCTCCAGTTATGCATAAAAAAAAACTCAACAAGTGATTTATGAGTAAAATAAGAGGCAGCCGAGTCTTTTACTCATATCGCAGCAACTTGTGGACTGATAAGTCTGAATTTTAATAGAAACGATTCCGGACAATATGTGACATAAATATATAAGGGCCTAGTTCCTGTCTTATCTGAGATAAGAAGATATATCACTAATATCTGAATGCCATAAATGTCATTCCAATTTTCCAATGTACGTACAATTTGGTACAAGTATCATTCGTACGCATGACAGATATGGGTAGGTCCCATTACTGTATCAGTTTTAGGCCCTGCGTAAGGCACTTCCTATTTTTTTAAATAGGTGCTAGTCACGTGCTATTGAAAAAAGGACAATCCAGCTGATCAAGTAGGTACATTTACTTGGCGACACTCTCCCTTTCTCTCAGGAGCCGCTTAGCGCTTGCCTGTGGAAAAGCAAAATCTTAAAGGCTCAACCATAATATGCATAGTCTTGCTTAACCTACTGTCAAAAATTAACAAAAAGTCTCTCAAATGTATTTAAGAAAACAAAATAAAAAACATTTGATTCCGAACGGAATGTGCGTTAAGATTCGCACCTTGCTTAAGCAAATGACAGTTTCATTAAACTTATCAAAAAGTTTCCTTAAGTTCAATATGGGGTGCCTCATATAACTTACATGTATTCACGCATTCGTGGTTGGGCCTTAAGTATTTAACATATTAAGTTATAAGTTCTCTTGTAAGAAATAATAAAGTTTATTGTGTTTTCAGAAAACAGAGCGATTAAGACCCGATCGAGCCAGGACTTCCCTGAGCCTACGCCAGCATCCAGCGAAAATATGTCGTTATACCATAACCCGTATCACCATAAACTATCTAATGTCTTTTATTTAAGTCCGGCCACTTCACTTTTTTAAAGGTAAAATTAAGGTAAAAATAATGTTAATTTTAGACAGCCAAATAAAATTCAACAAAGTGAATAAGCAGCGATATTCTCGTTGTTTTCACTTCCCAGTAAAAAATTTTAAGGTTTTCGGAAGCAAGAAAAGTACAAGAGCGCTGATATATGCGCTGGCTATTACATACTACTTAGAAGCAACAGGGAAGCGAAAACCATTGAAGTCAATTTTTAATATAAGTAAATGAAAATTATTTAATAGCTTCGCATAATCCCTTATAAGTAAGCAGGTTGTAAGGGAGTAGTTGAAATGATTATTTAAAAGAAAAAATTTACGACCAAAGTTCAAAGTGCTTCTGTTAATCCCTTACATGGAAGCACGTTGTATTGCAATGATTTCAAAATGTGTTTACGATTATTCCCGACATGTATTCGAAAACAAGAGATGCTTAAAATTACTTCTTTTTTATTACGCAATCAGTCAGCAAATTGTTTTTAGCAGAGAGGACGCAAGCAAATTTTTGTGTGGTCAATTACTAGATTTGCTGTTGTTTTCTTTTTAATTTGCGTACAGTTTCGTTCTATTTCAAAAATTACATATTAACTGTGTTGTGTGTTTGTTTTGCTTTTTTTTTTTTGCATAAGTTTTTGTGTTGCGCTTCTTGTAGGTATACAGTATAAAAGCAATTAATCAAAGGTATGAAAGCTGCGGTTTTTGGAAGCTATTCCTTCACGGAATAATGTAAGCCATGAAAAACGCAGTGATGTTACAAAAAAGTAGTGCTTCCAAGTGGGAATTCGCCATGTAAAAATCATGCCTCTTGTAAGCAGGTTTGTAAGGGGGAATTGTGCTTCTCTCCCTTACAAACCTGCTTACCAGTAAGCACCATTTTTTACTGGGTTATCTATAAAAAATAAATAAAATAAAAGAAACTTTTTTATCTCATGTATGAAAAAGAAATAATAAATTTTAAAATTTTCAGTAATTATAAATATTGGAAATGTTTGTGTGTTTTAGCGTTTATACACGAACAATTCAAAAAAGTGTAAACATCTGTTCCTCTCTTTCTCTCTCATCTCTTTATCGCACTTAGTCATTGAACAAATTATCCCTTCATATATGTATATATAATAAATCTCAGTTTGTCAATAGTATGAAATGGGAATTTAGTACATTAAAACGAAACCTTATTAAATAATTTTTGAATCGCAAGAAAAACTTTGATAAAAAAGTTTTTTGTTTTTTGCTCCAAAACTATTTGCTAACAAAGAAAAAATTGGGTACTACGCGAGTTGAAACCGAGATAACATGAAAGCCGATTTTGCATGTCCAAAAAGAAGCTTGAAATCAAATAAAATTATTTTCCTTTATGTTTTTATACTGTTTACAAAATGTCATTTGAAATCTTAATCTTAAGTTTTAATAAGTTGATCAAACTACGTAGAAAAAACACACTCTTTTTCCCCTTTTTGGAAATTTTTTAAAATACCCAACGGTAACGCTGTTCAAGATACGAGCATTAAAGTCTATTTTAGTTTCCTTTGGTATTTTTAAATAAATCACTATCGAAACAAAACATTCAAAATTGTACACTACCGTTTTATTTTAGAAAAAAATAAATTAAATTTCTTTAATTTCTTCTCAAATGAAAGTAAAGGGCCGATATGTTTTTATTTTGTAATTGGAACTGATTGACTTAAAATGATTTTATTGGGAAAAACTTAAAAAATATCCAATACATATTTTTCTTGCAATTAGCATGAACAATTTGACCATGCTCTGTAACTTTGGTGAGAGCTTCTCGCATCGAAATGATGTGAAACTAAATATTCAATCGTTTTTCGAATGTTCAACGACGGCGGCGAAAAGTGCGACTTTAATGTTTGTTGTTCACAAAATGGTTTTGAAAACATTCGCATATTTTTAAAAAATGTTTAAAGCAAATAATTAAACAATGAAAAAATCAACCAAGAACAAAATACTTATTTATTTTTTTCGTGTTATAATTCATTGCATTTTTAGTCGTGGGTTTATTTGACAGTTCAAAGCGGGAACTTTCTCACAAAAACTTAGCAGACACACTTTTTTGTAAGTTGAAGAGTAATTTCCTCATTTACTCGCCAAAAATGTTACAGACCACTGATGTGATTTGTGGTACAATTGTACCAGATTTGGTACAATCGAATCTTTACTGGTACACTGTTACAATTCATAATTTTTTGGTACAATTTAAAAACTTACAAATTAAAAAAAATACCCATCAAGTTTTATCCTTGGCTCACTTTTCTCTTCAATAATATAATTTTAACAACATATCTCAAGCCCTGACCAGTACCTGTATTCCGTAATTCGCTTAGCTAAAGCTTAATCTCGATCGCTAAAATGCCTAAGAGAATAAAAAATTGAAACATTTTTGCGATAACATTAAAAGCTAAAATTGCGGAGAATTAAATTGTTACGGCATTGCGAAATTTAGCAATGCACGTTACAGTATTGCATTCGTAGCCAAAAAACGCTAAATCAACTTTATAGATTTTTAGCGATAGAGATTTAGCTTAAGCGAATTACAGAATACGGTCACAGAACTACCAAAATTGCATAATTCTTAATTTGTGTTCATGATGTTCTGCTAACATAGTAAGTACATACATAAGTACTTGTAGTTGTATCCGTGTAGGAAGCCTGGTGTCAAGAGTCTCCAAATCGCTACTTTTGTCGATTTAGTGACACTGTCTACACTTTTGTCCGCCTTTGACGAAAAAGGGAATTAGAGTCATATTTGCTTCTTCTCTATTTTGTATACCCACACCCAAGAATGATAAAAACAAGATTACATATTGCACATGTTTACAAAATATAACTGATAATATGACGTCACATCAGGAAATTTTTTACATTGGTTTCAATTCATAAGCCTGGTACTCTGTTTAACATTTCACGTGAAATGCTGTCAAAACGCATATGAAAAAAACTTGTGCGGAATATCTATGAAATAATGTTGATAGAGTTGTTCTCTGTTTATTTTGTGAAAAAGTTACGAAATGTTTCTGGCAACATTTTTTTCAACTGCGAAATAATGTAAGCTGCACTTATTTCACGTGGAATTTTAAGCAAAAGCAAAAAAATATCAACTAATTATTGAATAAGAAATAAAAAATTAATATAACACAACCAGTTACAGTTTTTTATCCATATTTACATTCTTTTTTTATTAAAAAAAATAAATTTTAGTAAAATCCATGTGGGCTTTGTTTACATACGCAAAACAATGTCACATACTTTTTAAGAATAAAAACGTCAAATTGTACAAACTCGCAAGATGGGTAACATTGATACATGTCAATATTTTCGTGTGAAATAATAAATGTTGCTCAACATTTTTCACAAATTTGAACAGAGTACTAGGCTATTAGGACGAAGAGTGTTGAAAATAATAAGAATCGGTTCATAATTTCACATAGCCCCCATACAAATTTCTTTGCGGTGTAGTGTTTGTGCCTTTAAAGCATCTAATTATGTTAATATTTAGATTAAATTTGGGCCAAACTTTTTTTATTGCTATCTAAATTTTCTTACCAAATTTTATTGGAATCGGTACACATTTGACGATAGCTCCGATGCAAATACTATTCCCGGAAATTGCTGTTAATGCCATAGCTTCCTTATAAATGTTGGTATAGACATAAAAATTGGCTACAATTACTTTTCCGATAACAACTCTGTTATGCTGGTAGGTCCAGAATTACTATAGGCCCCATAAAAGAGCCGTTTCTAAGATCACTTGAGGGCAAACAAATCTCATATAGATGAATTGCTTAATTCCCAGTTTTTATTATAAGATGAGATGAACCCACTGTTGTTTATTGTTGATGTGTTTTGTTTAAACTTTGATATTTTTACAAGTAGAACTGTTGCTATAATTCTTATACGTTTAACAGTTTTATTTGGTTTAATATCTTTAGTTTGTCTAAAACCTTTATGGATGAAGTTTCCTGATGATCTGGCCTAAGCAACCAGTGAAATGCATAGGAATAGCTTATCCCATCAACAATAAATTTCAAGTGTTTTTATCAATAATAAAAACTGGGAATTAAGCACGAATAACAAAATCTTTTGAAATTAAAATTTTGTATTCCCAAAAATTGAAATTACTTTTTGATAATAGATGAATTTATTTAAATAATATTCGGAAAAAAGAACTTTCACATGAATCTTAACCTCATAACATAATTTTGTTCTGACGGGTCCATGATTGCCACAGGCTTCCAAATAGGGTACACTCCCGAAAATTAGTTTTTATATACTATGGCGTAGGGTATCAAATGGTTGGCTTGAATAAAAAAGTGTTATGAATTATTACGTATGCTTTTTTATTTTATTGGGAAATTTTGGTACAATTTATGTCAATTTAGTACAATTTTTCTATTGAGTCGGTACAATTTAAAAATTGTCAGATCCCAACAGTGTTACAGACTCAGTTAAGTGAGAATTATGGCATTTTTTTTTAATTTCTCATGTTTCAATCGAAAGAACATCAAGAACGTGGGTACTGGTCATTTATTTCACTTGACTAAATAAATTTTCTCTTTTCGAATAATGAAATTAAAATTCAATTAGAACACTCTACTATAAACAAAAAAGTTTGCCTAAAACGAATTGATTCTTTTAAAATCAAGCTTTAAAACCGTTACACATTGAAGCATGTGCATAATTATGTATGCATGTATGTGTGTTACAATAAAATTGAAAAATGATGCTAAACATTAAATAAGTTTGTATTCATTTCATATGAATGCTGTTGCTTTTAACTTATATATTTATTTTTTCTTCTGTTTTGGCAACCCCTTTGATTCAACACAACGGGTATCCATCCATTCATCTCCCCCACCAACAATTTCTCACTTACCCCTTCTCGCCATATCGCGAGAATAACGTGCTGCGTAAGTTTCACTTTAGCCAGCGACAATGAAGAGAAAAAACTGAACATTATTCAGAGTGCGTGGCAAACGTGGCATATTCCATAGAAACGTTTTATTTTTGGTTAACCAACTCACAATTTTTTCACACAAATACACTAACACTTGTATACTTTTTCACATTTGTACGCGTACGTAAAAAATAAGTCAAAACGCCCTTAGTTTATGCTTTTGATTTCGATTTCATCTTGCCAATTTTTTTGTCGTTATTTTGGTCTGTCCAAAGTGGCCCGGAAGTTTTTTCCCTCTGTTTGCCACAGCTTCTAACGTTGATGTTGAAAGTTTTTGTTTTGTTTTTGTTATTGCTGTTTATTTGTGAGTTGAAGCTATAAACATATGCAGCTCACGTTGCCCGGCATAAATCTAATGCGTTCTGCTCAACGCCTCTTTGTTAAATTCCGAATTGTATGCGTTGCTTTATTGTTGCCGACTTTCTGTGACTGAATGTAAGCATTTGAATTGTTGAATTCGAAGTGTATGACTCGACTCAAGTTTAAGTTAATTTTCTATGGAGGGCGAGCGACTGCGTCTCGTCTAGTCGTCTAAATGTGATTTTTATTTTATTTCATTTGTTTGCTGATTGTGAGGGGTTAAACGGCTGACAAGTATGCTGGCTGGCTGGCTGGCTGGCTCAATGTCTGACTAAGGGACTGGCTGAATTACTGGGACCCTTTGTGTTTATTGTTTGCCCAAAGTATAATTTCGGTTAGAAAGGGGAAACCACTGCATTTTGTTTGGCCAAATATTTTGTGGGTCTCTATTTTATGAGCTGTGTGTTAAAGAGCTGGGTTGAGACAGAGTCTGTTACATGCTCTAACGCCTTATTTAATCTCTCTGGGGACATTTTCAGTTTGAAAGCTTTTTATTGTGTGCTAAAAGGACTATTTATTTAAAGTTGGGGTTATTTTTTCCACTTCTGTATTTATTATGTTCTTTTTGCAAAATTTAATTGAATTAAAGTAAATAATAACAAAGAAAAAATAAAATAAACTTGACCTACCTTACAATGAATTTCGAAAATGTGTATAAACAGCAGTTTTATATAAATATTTGATGCAATAGATTTAAGATTGAAAAAGTAATTTCATTTCCAACATAAAAAAAATAGTTACAGTTAAGATTGGTGAAAACCTAAAAAAGAGTTATTGCTCTTTTGAGTATTCAACTTCATATCAGTTAACAGTTTAACCAGCAGTTGAAGGTCATAAGAAATTCAGCCATATGGGACACATGCTTCCCCGTCAACTAACACGTCTTAATGCAAAATTTTCTTAAGTAAAATACTTTTTAAGTTTATATTTTCATGCTTCTAAGCTGGCTTTCCGATGTTTTACTTGAAAACACTGAAAGAGGTTTTTGTACCGAAAGATAACGTGGATGCAAAGTTGCTCAATTTTCAATCGACTGCATTTGCTGAATTTATTTATGAATTTTGAAGTTTTTTTCGACTTAGTGCTTTAAATTTATTATTTGGCAAGTATTATGTTATTTAAATATTTTAAATTTGTAAATAAAAAAGTAGAATTTGCACGAAATTCAAATGGGACACTGGTGCCCGTGTATGCATAGGCGGATTCTTGTCAATTACTACGTTTATACGTAGCCTATTCGCGAATAAAAATTATTTGCGATTTACTAACTTACTGTTTTTATGTCTATTTCTTAATGAAAATTCTCATTTTTAAGTGCTGCCAGATGGAAATCTTTTTCATTTAGTAGCACTGTATGTATATAAACTTTTTATACCCTCCACCACAATTAGTTGTGAAGAGGGTATATTAAGTTTGTCATTCCGTGTGAAACTTTTTTATTATTCATCTCACACCCCATAAAGTATATATATTCTGGGTCCTTGAGTAATTCTAAGTCGATTTAGCCATGTCCATCTGTCTGTCCGTCTGTCCGTCTGTTGAAAACAAGCTCACTTTCGAACAACTCAACAGAAATGAACAAACTTGGTGCCAAACTGCTTGTAGTTATCCTAAGCAGTTTGGGATCGGTTCAGTAGGACCAGAGCTATGAATCAAAATATGGAACCACCACCTAAAAAAATTGATAATTTTGTTACAAAAAGTATCATAAATGCTGGAACAAGGCACTGAATGAGATCAGATTTTGCAAAAATTTGTTTTATTGGACTAGAAATCACGCTGTTAAATTTCGTGAAGATCCATCCATAATTTACCCTAAGCCCCATATAAACAGTACTCCCGGAAAACAGTTTAGTAGGCCTAAAACCGTAAAAAATAACGCTACCGTTACAAAATTTGGTACATCACAGTTTTTTAGGACTAGAAATAACACTGTGAAATTTCGTGACGATCGGTCCATATTTTACCTTAGGCCCCATATAAACCCAACTACCGGAAAATAGTTTAGTACACCTAAAACCGTAAAAAATAATGCAATCATAGAAAATTTTGGCTCGTCACAGTTTTAAAGGACTAGAAATGATACTGTGAAGTTTCGTGAAGATCGGTCCATAATTTACCCTAGGCCCCATATAAACCCTACTCCCGGAAAACAGTTTAGTACACCTAAAACCCTATTTAACATCATACAGATATTACTCCTTAAACATTCGAACTGTCGGTGGAGGGTATCAAAGATTCGGCACAGCCGAATATAGCACTCTAACTTGTTATTTTTCAAATGAAAAAGATCAAAAATTATTGTGTATTTTTAAGTTTATTTGCACATGTTTGATATAATTTTACTTTTGTCGTCATATGAATGTGCCACATCGAAATAAAAACGTAATAACCGTTGCAATGCTTAAAATCTTATTTGTAAATAATGCCGTTAACCAGGAATTGTTTTCATGAGTTAGTTATCCGCAAATAAAAATTTAATTCACTGTTTATGCGGCAATATTCTCTTCTTGCAATGTATTTATTTGCGAATAAGTGGTGCGTATAAACGTAGAAAATAACAATTTAGTAGCTTACTAAAACAATTCTAAAACAAGACAAACCTTTACCACTTATTCCAGAAAATGCTTTAGGAACGCGTAGAGAATTTGTAATAAACAAAAATGAGATATTCGAAGTTTTTATGGCTGGTTGTGGGATGACGAGGATGGTTTTTTGGCGTCCAACAATTTCTGCCGCAAGACGTTGGTTCATTTCACTCCAGTGAACAGTGTTGCGGTAGGCAAATCTAGTTGGAAATAAGTCATAACTTTGCTTTGGAAGCAGCTTAGCTGCAAAGAAAATCAAAACATCCGTACTTGAATCAAGCCAAAGGGTTGCAATAGTTCGGTTAAGTACGGATTTCCTTAAATCAAGTATAGAATTCTTGATTCAAGTACGGATTATTAAGGTGCCACGTACTTAATATAATTCGAAAACGGGATTGACTTAAGTAAAAGTGAGATACAAATTCTTCATAAGCTGTGCTATTTTCAAGAATTTCAAAGCTGGATTTCAGCCCAAATTCTTACTTGAAGCTAAGCACTTAAGCCAAGGCAACACAGAGAGAGACATAAAATATTATTATTTACTTGCCCTTTTTCATATCTGTTTTTCTTATGTATGTATTGCTCCCATTGTTTGCAGGTGAACTCACAATTATAGTGCACCATCAGCATGTGTTAGCAAATAGATTTCGGGAATTTTTGCTTCTTTTTTAACCATAAACATAAAGTACTTTGTTCTTGTTGTAAGGGTTTTACCTACTTTTGTAGTTGTGTTGTTGCTACAACATACTTTAACAAATGACAATGGTTTTCGAAACTTATCCAATTATGGCTTGTATGAAGTACTTTTTGTTCTTATTCGTACTCAAACTTTTAGGCTCGAGTCAGGTTTATTTTAGTATTTGTGTGGACGCGTGCAAAAAAGATGATCATGTCTCGCAGTGCGGAAGACAAGATATGTAATTGTCATTATTTTGTTTAAATTACACTAGATGTATGAAGATTTTGTTATTATTTTGTAACAAAGGCATCATACATTTAAATAATATGTACCTACACTGGAAGAATTTTCTTCGCAATAAAAATGAATTTTGACATTAATCCCATGAAAAATTGCATTAAAAAGGAACCTATGCAGCGCTTCGATGGATCGATGAAACCTGTTTCATTAAAAGGATTTAATGAAACATTACATTAGATCTATGAATATTATTCATTGGATGAATACTTTAAATAAAGTAAAAATTTTTATTTTTTTTATTTTTTTTAATTATTTTTTTTATCTATTCTTTTTTTTATTTTACTTTATTTTATTTTTAATTTTTTTTCTGTCTCTGGCGGGATTCGATCCCTCAACCTCGGTGCTGATAGACTAGCTCGCTACCAGCTAGTCTACCGGGGCAGTGTAGTTTTTGTATTAAAAAACTATGTGTTTTACTCAATTAAGAGCGTAAATATGAGATTAAATTGTCCATAATAACAATAACAACGTTGATTGAAAGTGGATTGAATGTTTTTGTTTCATTACTATAACGACATTTTTTTGTCATAATGAAAATTTAAATTTATGAAGGCAATTATTGAAATATGTTGCTTTTATAAAAATTTTTTTTGATTTCATAAATTTAGTGGCATACATGTAACATTCGATGTATGAAATTATTAAATCTTACATTTTTCAATTAACAATTAAACATTTTTTTAAGGAAACTATAATTTTGTATTAATTTATGAATATAGTTATGTTTGTTTATTGTTTTTTTATGTTCCCAATTAAAATTTTTTTTTTTTAACATGGACAAACGTAAGTTTTCATATATCCAATGAAAATTTTTAACGTAATTACGAAATCCAATGAAGCGATTTTAACGAAAATACTTCATTATAACTATGAAATTCCATTTAGACAATGAACGTTTTCATTTTCCCAAGGAAAGCTTTTTTATGAAAATGATTCATTAAATATATGAAGCATTTTTCTTTCAGTGTACACATATGTGTAATATGGGTTTCTACTACCTCAATTTTGCGTAAGAAAACTGTGATTAGGTGCAAGCGTTTGGTGAGGACTTTGCCGATTAATTCCTTTGTATTCTTTGTTCAGTATTTTACCAGCATACTACTTTTGATGCGTTTGGCGGGAATGAATGTGCATGGAACTGGCACAATACAAACAAATCATTTGCGCCTAAAGTAACAAGTTATTTTCGCAAACAAAAGGAAGGAACATTTTTTGAAAAATAGTTCAAAAAACACTAAAAAAACAAAATTAAATCAAAATATTTACAATCGTGAGCAAATTACCTTTAATTTAAGTATCCTAATAAAGATATAACTGGAGAGGATCTTTTTTTGCCCCAGAGGGCTCCAAAAGTCCCGCCCACTCTAAATGTTTTTTTCTTGTAAAATTACCTTTAATTCAAGTACCTACACATAACATTAAGTGGGCGGGCCGTTTTTTGGATTCAGAGAGCCCACGGGCCTCAGCCCCCTTAAATTTTAATTTTGTTTTTTTTTTCCAGAGGTGTTCCAATTTTTTTTCGTAAACTACACTTTTGCAAAAAATGCTTATATTTTGTCCAAGTGAAATCCCAAGGTACACATATGTGTATGTCCTGTTTTTAAGGACATGGGCGTTGTGTGTACTTTAAAAGTTCATTTTTACGTTAACTTTGCGCGAATTATCATACACTGAAAATTTCATTGAAATCCGCCAACTTTGAAATTGCTTGGGTCGGAAAGGGATAGCCATCAACTCCGGAGGCGGCCACTTGGCTGGAATTTGATGGAATAAATTATAATGGATTAAATAAACAAATTTCACAAGCAGAACCAACGATTTTTATTAAAAAAAATTACAGCATTACTTTGAAGGTTTTTTGAGCCCACTTCTGCCAACATGAAAATTTTTTAAAATGTCTGAATGGATTTTATAGAGATTTAGCAAAATAACACTTTTATGGCACTCAGGAGATCTTCCACCACCAAAATGAGAATTACACTACGTGTAAAAGCATTTACATTTTCCTTAAATAATTCACATATTATAAAGCTGTCTTGTAATATAGCGCGTTTAAGCAGAAAATCTTTTCTTTCTAAAGTAGACTTCGTGCAGATCAAGAATGACAGAAATAAAGATTATGTCATTCCAAAAACAAAGCTTTATCAACGTATTCATAGTAAATTTGTTCTTTAAACCCATATTAAATGTAAAAACATTTTTGTGACTACAGGCATAAATCTTCTACGCATGTCGCACAAATGACGTCACGCGAACTTCATTCCTATTGGCTAGTAATTTCAAGCTGAAAAACTTAATATAGTTGTTGTTTTATTGCGGAACTGTCAGCTCTTATAAAGTGAATTTTTTTCTTATAACAATAATTCGTGATTCTTAGGCCCTTTTATACTTGGCAACCCTTGTCACGTCTTCTTGGTACAGATTAGGGTATTCATTCGGTTAACCGTTTATATGTTTGGAGAAATTCAGGAAATGGACTGAGAATTGGATATTCTGTATTATGGGTTGCTTTCGATTTTTCCAACATCTACGATAAGTTAAAAAATTTTTTCAAGTCAAGTTTTATCAGAACTAACGAAAAGAATCGCTTAAATCCTAAATATTTAAACCAAATTATTTTTCTAAAAGATTATTTTATAAGATCTCCTTAAACTATTGGAATAACTAATAAAATGATCTCACAGTTTATTTTTTTTGTAACTACATAATATGTTTTAATTAAAAAATATGTATTACATATTTATGAATTATTTATTGTTTGCTCGTTTTAGTTCAAGAAATGTTATGTTATGCTATGTTCACACTTGAGTTTTTAAACGCGTTTAAACAAAATGTTGATTAAGTAATTCAAAGCCGTTCACATTACATTTGAGATGATTAAGATGACAGAAGATTTAGAAAAAAATGCAACAAACAAATTTATATTTCTTTGAAGTATTTAAAATGGATAAAAATACTTTTATAAAGTTATCAGAAGATTATTTTAAACAGATAAAAGATGAAATTGTGAAAATTTATGAATTATTACATTACGCAGAAATCGTGGTCGGTAGTACACGTTCATGTTGGCCGATTCTACATTATACTCAGTTTGGGGTATGTTCAGAGGATTCTATGTGATTATTTCAGTGATTTAGTTCTAATCATGTCAATTTGAAGTGATTAACAAATCACTTCAATGTATGGTTAATCATCTCGATTTTGAAGTGATTAGAGCTTAATCACGATCAAGTTGCTTAAACGCGTTTAAGAACCAAAGTGTGAAAATAGCATTATTTTCACTTTTGTCTTAAAAGTACAAAAAAAAAAAACAAAAGCTTTTCCCAACGCAAACATTTGCTTAATGTCAATGTCCCTTAATATTTAAATTTGCTATTTATTATTTAAAAATTGCTGTCCATCTAATTTTTCATTGCGCGATAAAAATATATTTTAAATCTTACCTTAATTTTCCAAAGTTAAAATTATTAGAATTTTATACACTACCTTTCACTTGCGTGGTTAATCCTGTAATACTATGATGATTTCCAGTGAGATCTGTTGCAACACCCACGCCAGCCAAAGAGCCAGCACTTAAAGCACCACTGTTTGCCACATTGTTGTTAAGGCCTATAGCGCCATTACCACCTGTTGCACTTAAATGTGTTTCGTATTCCACACGCTTAAGCGTTGGCATAGCGGATGACTGTAGAGGTGGTGGCGGTGGTTGTGGTGCTGCTGCAGCTGCTAAACTTGCACTTGATGTCGAACGTATTCTAGCATCGTCTTCATGTTCTTTTTCCTCATCTGAGCCCAGAGCATCTTCATCTTCCGTACGATTCTTGGGTTCCCATGTCATTTTGTTTTCCTTTTTCAAACGTCTACGAGCATTGGCAAACCATGTGGAGACCTGCGTCAGAGTCATTTTAGTGATTATTGCCAGCATGATCTTCTCGCCTTTGGTTGGATATGGATTTTTCATGTGTTCATTTAGCCAGGCCTTCAGTGTTGCCGTCGACTCTCTTGTAGCATTCTTGCGACGTGATGCTAAATCATAACTGGCGCCATAACTGCAAAACGTAAAGAAAGCATAAAAAATTAAAAAAAAAGTAACGCATAAACTGAAAGAAAAAGAGATGAGTGCAATACAAAGCAAAATTATTGTTAACTTTGTTAGCAGTGAAAATAAGAGTTAAATGTTTGTACGCGTATTTATTGCCTGTTGTGGCTTTGTGCAACCCATTAACGCAGCAACAACAACAATAACATAAAAATGAACGAAAAGAAAATGCTCCAATAGTTTATGTAAGAGTTTGAAGCCCACATGAGGTCCGAGTATAAAACGTAAAAGCCCCCCTTAGAGCTGGAGCTGTGTAAGACACATTAGCACAATAGTACATTTTCTTATTTCTGCTTTTTCGTCTTCTGGCGGTATGGCAGTTTTACCCACAACAATTTATGCAACGTTTTGTTATTATTGTTGTTGCTGCTTTGTTGTTCTCGTTGTTGGCAGTCTTAAGACTTAAATATTCATCATTTACAGTTGATTCATAACTTTATTAACTTGATAGTGAGCAATTGATATTTGCCCTGTTTTTAATATCAGATATTTTTCTTTAAATACAAGCTGTTCAGAGGCACCCTACGTTACATTTTAATGCATTCTAAAGGGTTTAAATAACTTAAAACTATTATGGCCGTTTTCCCATTTCGCGAATATCTTTTTTCCCAACGAAAAACTGGACATTAAAGCAGCTGACCCCCAACTTTTACATGTACTTTGAGAGGTGTTGCCAACTGAAACTCATGTTTTTTGTCGGTATATTAAAAATTAACGGACAGTTTATCGGCCTAATTAATTAATGTTGACATTAACTCGTCTGCACTCCTTGGGTCAATTTGACCCAATTTTGGTTTTCAAACGCAAAAGTTTTCCCTTTAAAAATAAGATATGGACGTGAAACTTTAATTTATCCATTACAGGTACGAAAATCATAAATTTAAATGAAAATAATGAAATTTAAATTTTTCCTCCCCCCTCCAAAAAACACGATTTACACACTTTTAATATCCTTTGGGTCAATATGACCCAACAAGCGATATTGCAAGTTTCATTCCACTTTAAAATTTTTTTCCTATTGAATTGAGTTCATCTGCATTCAGAATCATCGATCAATAATTTTTTCAGTCAAATAATCAATAAAATCGCGTTTATTTTTTATTACCAGGGAAACCAGAAATATGCTCTAAAAACTCGTTTTATGCGGATTAAATATGCAGTATAAACTGGAAAATATGCCCTAAAAATGTGTAAAATATGCCCTTAAATTTAAAAATTGCTCATTTGAAAACACAATATTCAACAACTTTGGAAATTGGACTTTGCGCACAAGGCTAACATGGAGAGACAAATAGCCAGACGGACGGATGGACATCGTTAAATCACTTTAAAAAGTGATTCTGGGTCGATCGGTACACTGAAAGATTGTTCTAGATACACATCGCATAACATTTATCCTTAATGATGACCTGCTTTGTATTACAATTTAAGAGTAAAAATTAAATGTAGATGTCGAAATTGAAGTAGCAGATATTCGAAAAAAAAAAATTAATATTTGCTGCGAAATCTCTTGTAGGCATCTAAAAAAAATTGAATTTGTATCAAAATATGCCTTAAAAAGGCAAGATATACGCAATACACTTTAAAAATGCTGCAAAAGGCTCTTTTAACTAAAATATGCAAAAAAATGCTGCAAACGGTAAAATATGCAAAAATATGCGCTAACAAATCGATGCCAAAATTCATAAAAATCTCGAAAACGAATAATTATATTGTTTCTGCCTTCATTGGTCGCACAAGAACAAACAAGCAATTGCATATTTATGGTTTCCCTGTTTGTTACACTTAAATATGAAATGTTGTTTACATTTAATGGTTGGGTCATATTGACCCAAAGGATCATATCCAGGGGATGCAGAAGGGTTAAGTAACAGACAGTTTGTCGATACTTTGAAATATGGCCATTAATGTTCTTTATGAAGATTTTAAAACCATTGTTTGATAACTTGACAATTGGCTAATAATGGCAAAATAATTAGCGAGTCTCATTCTTGAGAGTTCCGATAATCGCTGACAGTTTTTCTTGAATAAAAACTCCTAAGTTATTATAAGTTCTTAGAGATGTGGAACCAATTGAATTATTCTAAAATAAAACAATGCTTTTGAAAATTTTGACTCAGAGCAAAACAAATATTTAGCCGGCTATTTTGGCATTAAGGAAATAATAAAAAAATCTTATAAAAATTTAAGTTTTTTTTTTTTTTTGAAAAATCGCTAAATTTTATGAACTTACCTACTTTATATTTATAACATCATCGGCCTTATTATAAGTGCCGTTGTCGTAAACTAGTCGTTTTTAGAAATTGGTATTCTAATTGTCGTAAACGATATAAATACGACAAACTTTCTATGTGCTTTTTATCGTCATAGTCGTAAAATCTTAATCGTATCGACGAAAATTTCAAACGACTACGACTTCGAGCACGACAACGACTATCGTAATAAGGCTTCATAATCGACCAAAATTTAAAATGTTATATCTCGAGGGGGGTTTGAAATTTATTTATCGTTCCTTCACAACCCGTTTTTCTATACCCACACATTCATGCCACATTGAAAAAAATTATGATTTTCTTTGAAATTCGCAATTTCGTTTTGAGGTACATACAATATAAAATTGGTGTGATATTCTTATATTATTAAAAAAATACTACACAAATTTTGAATTGTAAAAAGGTAATTATCGTTTAATTCAAAATAAAAAAGATTTGTTTAAAAAAGAAATAAAGATATATAGCACGGCTTATTCATTAAAATAAAACATTTAACATAATGCATATAATCTATATTGAATATTGATGGAACTTCCAACACCATCTGGAGGATCTGGCCACAGCGATATATCGACCCCTTTGCGCGAAATTATCGTATGTTACAAAAACCAAATTTTACAGGACAGGCGTTTTTCTACATTTCTTTGCTTTCGCTTGCAATATCAAAATGAAAATATACATTAAATTTTTGGAGCAACGAAGTGGAATTCGCCTACAATATTTTGTCAGGTGACGTCTCTTTAAATGTAGAACAAGATGCATCAAAAACTCAATTTCAAAAAAATTGCCATATACGATAATTTCGCGCAAAGGGGTCGATATGTCGGATGTCTTCAAGGCATAGGGACATGTAAGACCAAATCGTTGACATCATTATCGAATCTCAACCAGTTGGTTTTAAGATCAAAGGCCCAACCATAATGTGCTTAAGTTGGCCTAAGCAAATGTGCGAATACATGTAAATTATATTAGGCAAACCATATTAAACTTAAGGAAACGTTTTGCTAAGTTTAATGAAGCTGTCATTTGCTTAAGAAAGGAGCTAATCAAATCGTACATTCCGTACAGAATCAAATGTTTTTTTATATTGTTTTTGTGTTCTTAATTACAGTTGAGAGACTTTTTGTTAATTGTTAACAGTAGGTTAAGCAAGGTTATGCATATTATGGTTGAGCCTCAAATCTAAGAAGACGAAAGCTGAAGATAAATTCACTCGATCCAAGCATAGAGCTCAAAGCGGCCGTTGATTTAATTGAAAGTGCCAACTCTTTCAATTTCCTTGACAGTGTAATTTCGGCGGTGCTGCCAGTGCCAGTCTAATCAGGATTTCTAAAGCTAAAGGTGCCTTTTCTGAGTACTGGAAAATCTGGAAATCATCCTTTATTAAATGTAAAATCGCTTCTGTAGTTCGGCTGCAAGACTTGGTTTATGACAGAAGTTGCCGTGAGTAACCTTCAAACGTTTTTCCACAAGTATCTCATTTAAATTTGGATGACTGCACTACAGCGATTCTCTATTAAATTTTAACATAATTTAAATTGTTAAAAGTATTTAACAGCAAAGTTAGCGTAGATTTTATTCAGTAACCTTTTTAACAATAACGTTTACTGCTATGTACTATCTTAACGCCATGTATTTAAGTTTAACTTAACGGCAAAATATTTTTCCTTGATTATTTTTAAATTCTTAGTTATTTAAAAAAAAAAAAAAAAAAAAAAAAAATTGGCAGGTTAACGCCACATTAACATTTTACAAATTTAAATTATTTACATACATTTTGCAAAAATAATATTAAAAAACTTGTTTTCGGGAATTTGATTCTTTTATTTATTAAAATCATTAAAAATATTACATTTTAGATGCAGCTTATGAAGTCACTAAAACTGTTTTCTTTTCTACACAAAAAATCATGCCGATGTTAAAAAACTTTTGCGAATTTCCGCTAATTTAGTAATTTTTAACGAATTGTTGCCATTCCTTATAGTTTTAGTGACTTTAAATAAATTTTTTGGTTTGCTTGAAGTATTAAAAAATTTCGTGACTTTTCGGTATTTTTGCACATTTTTTTTTTTTGTTATTTTCCGACATTTTTTTTTTTTAACCGATTAAGTGAAATCAAATGAATTTTAGTGCTTCTCTCCAAGTTTGCATTTTTTTTGCGAATTACAGCCACGTTCGCGTTTAAAGCTATTTAAAGCTAAAGTTGGAGAACTCCACTACTGGTGGCCGAACACAATATCAAACGAAGAACTTTGGAATAAATCTAAACAAACAGCGTTACATCTAGAAATTAAAAGAAGGAGGTGAAAATAGGAAATGATAATCTGCGGAAGCATCCAACTGAAATCTGTTGACAAGACCTCCACAGCAACCCGCAAGGGCCCAGAGCACGAAGAGAACCAAAACGCACATGGAGGCGCACAATAGAAAAATATATACAACAAGCTGGATATTCCTTTAACGAAGTGAAATATATTGCAAGGTATCGAATTTAACGGCGATGTCGAGGCGCTATGCTCTACCAGAGGACGTAAGAAGAAGATGTTGAAAACAACCTGCGAAGATTAAAATGATATACCCTCAGGATCATTTAGTTTTATGTTCTGCTGGGGAAACTTCACTATTATATATATTTTTCAATCTTTAGGCTATCTATCTGTCCCACAATGTCGACATGAAATTTTCTTGTCCACAGTGTGGGCCAGGCAGTAAATTTAAATGAATATTTTAGAAAATTACAAAAAAAACTGCCTCCTTATACGACTCCATGCAGAAAATTTAATTTTGATCGTTACTGACAGGTCCATAGAAATGGAGGAGTAAAACAGACGTATAAATCGCTGTGATTATAGAAGGCAATTGAAAACTCTAACCCCATCATGCAAAAAAAAAGTTAAAGTTCCCATTAGTTAACCAACACAATAAGATTAGCAAAAGGGTACAGGTTTTTATGTGTTGGATAACTAACGTGAACTTTAATTTATTTTTGTATAATGGGATTTTTGGATAAGAAGGTAATAAAACTAACCGAAGCTTAAACAGGTGATCTTCAAGTGTAATCATAAGAACCCCTAGTCCTTAGATACTATACATAGATGTAGGGTACCCTATGGTCGAATACTATCAACAAATTCTCTTTTACCAACTTTTTTTAACTACTTTAAATAATTTTCTTAATAAACATCGCACTTAGGTCTTCGCTGTCTAACTAAATGGCTAAATTGGTAAATGGCTGACCAGCCGATCGGCCGAGTATCTGACTGACCATTTTCGTACAACATTTGGTCTCACATCAAAAACTGTATGCATTGGCCATTATTTTTGACTCAGCAGGTGTTTGTCATTGTGATGTATTTTAGCGAATTCGTTTTTAGTCAGTTTGTGTTTTTTATTGCATTTTATTTATTTATGTTGTCACAATTCGACTAATATGTTTAGTGGCATTGTAACAGCAGGATTATTTAAAGAAAAACCAAAAAAAAAAAAACAAAACAGAAACAGAAACTGCTGCAAAAAAATTTCTAAATGGGGCTTAAAATAAAGCCGGTTGTTTAAACGCGTAATAATATTTGTCAAAACGTTTATATGGAATAATTTCAATTTAAGTTAATGTCCATTGAAAAATTTGAAATAAATCAATCAATAGTTGAACTAGTTTTCACTGCTCGGGCACACAGTATTTCGTCCATCACATCAATCTTTGGAAATAATTAATTTTTAAGGAGCTTTTAAATGGCATTTAGCTGTTAGTTTAATTGCAAAAATTATTTCAATTAACATTTGACACAAACAGTCGGCAATTTAAAATAAATTACATAAACTTCTGGTTTAGTACTGTTTTAAATGACCATAAATATTTAGATTGGGTGTTAAAATTTAAGTTGAATTCAATTAGTCACAGCAACAACATATTGGTTTAAATTATTTAAAAAAAAAATACGAACCATTTTCATTAGATGAAAGAGTTAAATGGCTTCCCGAATACAAAAAGTAAAAAATTTGTGTGTTATGATATGGAGGAAATGAGGGTAATTTTAATATATCATTGTATATCGTATTGTATATGTATACTTTTCGAAAATAAAAAGTCCTTTTTGCACCTGATTAACAAGTGGATATTAATTCATATCTACCCGCTATTTTATCTACCTTTTGGTAATGAAACGGTTGATTTAAAAATTCTTTGATTTAAAATGAATTTTACTTTTGACTTAACACGCTCTTGCTGATCAAGTGCGATTTATTAAGCGCTTCCTAACTTTAAATTTAAATAAAACCAAGTATGTGTATGACATTTTCGATGCCTTTTTTTTTTGCAAGGCATATCGAAGCCTCGACTTCACTGGATATTGCGCATTCGAAATGTGAAAATTTCTATGACTCTGGCACATAAATCACGTTGAATTTCAGCGATAGTATAATTACCGTTGGCTTTGAGGGCCGCTATGGTTTGTGGTTTTAACGCATTTGCCTGTGATTTAAGAAAACGGCACAAGAAAAAGTCTTAATGGGTAGTATCGCTCGATACCTGCACAGAAAAAAATTTTGCCTCAGTAAACGCATTAATGAAAAATATAATCAGTTTTAATTAAAAATTTAATCAAGTGAATTAAACGTTTAATTAAGAGAATTAAACGTTTAATCAAGTGTATTAAACGTTTAATTGACAACATCAATTTGCACCAGTATACAAATTAATAATATCAATTAAACTTTTAATTCACTTGATTAAACGTTTAATTCACTTGATTAAATTTTTAATTAAAACTGATTTTAGTTTTGATTAATGCGTTTCCTGGGGCAAAATTTTTTCTGTGTGTGGCCAGTTCACATAACTTTTACGAGAGATGACCAAACCCTCAAATCGCTCGTCCGGAATGCTTAATGTGGCATGAGCTGCGTGGCACATAGCGCCGTCATATTTAAACCACATGCCATCCAGTTTAATCCAGAAGAAGTTGGTAATCATTAACCTATGTTAAGCTTTCGCCATTTGACGTTTTTCTTAAAGAAATAAAGATCGTGACCAGCCAGCCCAAAATGAGCACTAAACATTGACTAAATTGACAAGCATTGGACTCTCTTGGATCTCATGTGATTAAGTATCGCCTCAAATTCGACAATTTATTTGGTTGACATGGGTAAGCCAGAAATCGGCCTCGTCGCTTAAGATAGTTTTTTGATGAAAACTACAGTACTTTTAATAAAACTATTTTATCATTTGCACTTTTTTTGAACGCTGTAATAGTCTATGGTGATTTGGCAAAATAGACTGAATAAATAGCAACCTAGTCGACCAATAAAGCTTCAATAATATGACCACTTTCAACTGTCAAAATCGAAAGTTCCAATTGGAAGGCACTTTGTATGTATTCATGGCAAGGTTTTGTGAAAGTGTAGCAAACAAATCGTTTTTTGGAATTTTGTGCAAATGTATGTTTGGTTTCTTAATAAAATAACCACCCAGCAAATAATAGGACCAGTCCAAACACGCGTTTTAATTCTAGCCCACAAGGGACTAGGACTTGTCCAAAAGTAACCCAAACGTATAGAAAAAACATGGTCTATTTAACATTACGATGCCCTAGGGCAGGACCATATAACCCAGCTTTGGACTACAAAGGAGTAGTTTTAAAACTACTCCATGGTGTACTCAAAAGGATTCGTTTTGAAGTCGCTTAAAAACGAAAGCATGTCGTTAAAAAACGAAGACATGTCGTCCCACTACAAACACTTTTTAACAATGAGATGGTCCATGCTTGCATTACATTCGACCAGTCGCAATTATGAAAATTTGCTAGTGGTATTTTACAGTTATGGAGAAATTCACACAGTGGGAACATTTTTGTAACTTCGATGTACCGATTCTTTGATATTCTCCACCGAGTTTGGGAACTTTTCAGGAGGTAATGAATTTTAATTATAAACTGTCTTAGCGCAAGCTTCTTTGCAGTTGCATGTTCTCAAGCGCACCTGTGCAAATTTGACTAAGAAAAGCATTTCTTAAGTCATCTGTTTTAAAGCTGATATACAAACATGCTTTGGGAAAGTTTTAAATTCCAATGCATTTGATTTGCAGTGCTTGTAAACTATAACTGCTTAAATTAAACACTCCTTTGACCCAATCTTTATAAAATATGTCCTCGCATAATTATTTGTTGCGGTTTTTTGGCATACTGAAGTTTTTTCCGAGAGCACGCTTTATATGCGACATATTACAAAGTCCGAGCACCACAAAATTGTATTATTTTTTTGTAGACATATAAAACTTAATCATAACTTATTTTTATCAAAATATTGTTATTGAAAACATGTAAGAAAGTATAGTCGGTCGAGCTGACCATAAGATACCCTACACCACAGTATTTAAAAAGACATCATGCTTATGTTTCTATCTATGATTCAAATTTCATTCAAATCGGTGACAGGCAGAGAATTTCCCTATATTCCCTCGGTTTCGCCCATTTTCAAAAGGCTTGTGCCAATAAGAAACTATGTTCCAAATTTTATCAAATTATCTCTAAAATTGCGACCTGTACTTTGCGCACAAGGTTACATGGACAGCCAGCCAGCCTGCCAGTCATCCGGACGGACGTCGTGTGTTCGTCTCAGAAAGTGATTCTGTGACGTGGTGTTTCTTACATCAGCACAAATGCATAATATCCTCTCCACTATTGTGGTGTGGTTATTATTATAAAAATCGATTAATTATAACAAAGCCGGCAATTAAGCTTATGCTTGGAAAAGAGTTCTATCTATTAAGTCGTTGCTTGACAATACAAATCTTCATATTCATGTCGTTCATGGGGATTTTGCAGTTGAAGTTTTGCAGTCATGCCAAACTTAAGAAAAAATTACAGAGTTTTTTAAGCATTTAAAATTTATTGAAATAAGTAGTAAATTGGATGTTCATTAACAGATTAACTTTGAAAATCAGTTGGATTTTCGACACTAACAGACGACTTTGGGATTTTTAGGGTAGGCGGCTCGGCTCATTTTTTGCCAAGGGAATTTTAATGCCGCATATGAAGTAAAAGCAATCAACCACGGAATTTACAAGCTCCGCTTCATCCAGAAAATGCATAGTTTGTTGCGACTTACACGCTAGTGGTATAATCGGACTTTATTTCTTTAAAAATGCTCCAAAATAAGACATCCAGAATGAGCATCTTCAAAAAAAAAAGGAGAAGCTGAGTTTCTTCTACGTGGAAATTTATTTTTATTAAGATGGGAAAAAGCCATAGTCAACGTGGGCTATAGTTTTAAATCTTATTAAAACAAAGCTTTAACTCTTCCATCACTAATATGTCTTGAAGAAAATTTAACGTTCTAATGAAATTAATATAAACAGAAACAAATTAAAATTGATTTTAATTGATTAATTTTTATTTATTTAAATTTCGAAAGGTCGAATAAGAACAACTTGGATTGATTTTAATTAAAAAATTTATTATATCAAAAAGTAATTTCAATTTTTGGGAATACAAAATTTTAATTTCAAAAGATTTTGTTATTCGTGCTTAATTCCCAGTTTTTATTATTGATAGTTTTTTTTTAAATCTTTATGGATGAAGTTTCCTTATGATCTGGCCTAAGCAACCAGTGAAATGCGTATAGGAATAGCTTATCCCAGCAACAATAAATTTCAAATGTTTTTATCAAAGAATAAAAACTGGGAATTAAGCACGAATAACAAAATCTTTTTGAAATTAAAATTTTGTATTCCCAAAAATTTAAGTTACTTTTTGATAATAAACAGGCAAGTGCACGGCCTAAAAACACACCTAATTGAGAACATCTTTTGTAAGTTGTTGTTGTTTTTATTTTGTTTTTCTTAACCTACTTACAACTACAATTAATGTTGAGAGAATTTCAACTAATTGTAGTGGGGAATGTAAGATGTTTTGTGTTTTTTTTAAACTTTTATATTGTTACAAGTAGAACTGTTGTAACGTCTTATACGTTTAACAGTTTTATTTGGTTTAATATCTTTAGTTTTTCTAAAATCTTTATGGATGAAGTTTCCTGATGATCTGGCCTAAGCAACCAGTGAAATGCGCATAGGAATAGCTTATCCCATTAACAATAAATTTCAAGTGTTTTTATTAATAATAAAAACTGGGAATTAAGCACAAATAACAAAATCTTTTGAAATTAAAATTTATTATATTAATTTAAAAAAAAAATCTAATTAAATTTGCACCAGTAAACAAAAATAATTGTATCAATTAAATATTTTTTGATATAAAAAACATTTTCTGCAGTCATTTTGTTGATATAAGTAAACTTTTAATTTAATTGATTAAATTCTTAATTAACACTGATTTTATTTTTGATTAATGTTTTACTTGAGTAGTGCGTGCCAAAAAAACAATTTTTATTCCATAAATTATTTAAAATTTAAACGACTTGTCTTGAAATAAGCCAAAGACACTTTGCAGATTTCATCATTAGGGTTAAGTGTGTTAGTTATTCATCAATCTTACATTATTAATTTTACGTCAATTTGTTAAATTCACTCCTTTTTTTCGATATTTTCGTTAAAAGAAAAACAACAATATAGCTAAAGTTTATGTAGAGTTGAAGAAAGTTTAAGAAAAAACTACCTCTGTCTGAATGCCACTAAAAGTGTGGCATATAAATTTATTTTCAAAATAACGTTAAATTCATTATGTGAATGAAAAACGACATTGAATTTGCACACATACCTATACATACATATAGACACATACAAATGTTAAAAAATACACAATCATTTATAAAGCAGTGTGTCGTAAAAGTATGTTGACTTTTATATGTAAGTTTACACAGAAAGAAACTCGTACTAAACTTAAGTTTTTTCTTCTTACTTCAGTACGAGCCGTAATCAAAAATTAAGCACGGTTAACACTTAAAAGTAATTAAAGCAATCCAAAATGGGATAACCAATATTCGTGCATATGCGTGTGCTTGTAAAAGTTAGTTGTAAAACCAACAACAATATGCAAGAAGAAAAATATGGACTATTTTGATGTTTAAAATGTTAAATAAGAAGCAATAATTCCCATATCCTATATTTGTAAACTATTTAGTTAAATACATAAAAATTTTAAAGTAAAATGATTACGAAAACCATAATAGGCATGCTGCGGGTGTCTTATAATTGCGAACTCTTCTGTAAACAATGCGCGGAATAGAACCAAAGTGAAATCTCTCTAGTTCTGTGGGGTAAGTGTTTAGGCTAGAATCTATCTAATATCACTTTCGGATTGTTTCAAGAACGCATTCTTCATCTCGCTTTTAATTAAGTCAGTCCTGTTTTCGGGTTATTTTAAGTACGAATTATGGATAAGTGAGGTTTTGCGCACTTGACTAATCCATACTTGAATCAAGCGTTCTGTACTTGATTTAAGGAAATCTGTACTAACCGTACTATTGACACCGCTTCGGCTTCAGTGTAGAATACTTTAAGGAATAGTATGATAGAAAATGGGAATAATCAGCCATCTGTCAGAGTAAAATTCCGTTCGGAATCGAAGAAAATATATTTGTTTATTGATAGAACGTGTGTTTTGGGTTTTCAGATACAGAAAACTAACATTCCGTTCATGAAAACAAAAGTGGTTTCATTCCGACATTTTTTTCCGGTATTTTCTGTAGCACCAAAATACGGAGTGAATTGCGTTTCGGAACGGAATTGTACTATGTGACATGGCTGAATAAATATGTTTTAGGCAAATGGCTCTAATATGAAAGGTGTGGTCAACTGACGCCCTCTGTGCCGTAACTTATTATATGAAGACCCACATATTTGCTATTGTTATAAATTAGGAACCTACAAAATTTGGTAAAAATCAAATTATTTCATCGAGTTGAATAATTACATCAAGGATGATCATATTTCTAAGTCCGCGAATAGTTTGTGTAGCATTAAGTTGCATTATTAAAACAATTTCATTTAAATAAGGGCTTTCTTTTTTGGCAAAAACCCCATTTAAGCTTACTTTTATTCAAATTTTTATCCTAAGTGATGTTTATCTTCAATCCGGCTAGCTTTGCGTTTTCGCTAACTAGATTTAGCTTTGACTGCATGTCTGATACTTTTTGCACACACTGTATCCCACAAATACTGAGCACATACTTACGTACCACATAAGACTACATTAATGTAAAACGTAAACATTTGTCAACTGCTTGTCAAAGTCGTAAAGAGGCAAATAAATTTGTTATTTTCTATAACGTTATGCACAAATTTTTCTGTATACAAATGAATACCTTTATTTGTATATAAAAGTGTGTGTGTGTGTGTGCTATAAAATATATATGGCTTGAAGTAAATTTTATTTTAGGTTTAATACGCGTATGTGTAAGAATATATAATTAAATGTGAACTTACCGAATGAGTGATTAAACACCCGCAGCAGAGCCTTAAGGTTTATAAAACATTTGCGCTTTAAAAACTGCTAACATACTCACATAAGTTGGCATATATACAAATTTACACACATCTGTGTGTGTTAGTGATTTTTAGTGTAAAATACCATAAAAAGAAGTACCAGAGATTTACATTAACCACATGCGCGTCTGCGTGACATTTCGATATCAATCATTAAAAATCTAAATGAAAAAAAAAACGAGCAGACTTTAATTTAAAGTCAAAAAACAATAATGAAAACCCAACCCGTCTATATATTTCATTTCAAATTGAATGGATTTCTTTCTTTAGACTTCATTAATTTGCGAGTCCCTTTTTACATTCTATAAGAGCTCAACGTTATAAAAGTGTCAAAATAAGACATTTTGACAAATTTCTTAAAAATATAATTTACCATTCAAATACCTCCTCTCACACATGACAGTTAGTCTACATACATACATACAAACATTCGTATTGACTGACATAAAGTTTTAGGGTTAACTTGGTTATTTAAGGATGATTTCAACTTTTAGGTGTTAATATTAGTCAAGGCCAAAAATAGGAAAGTTTATTGTATTTTCTTTAAAAAATTTAATAAACTTCATTAATTCACAAATCTATTAAATATTTTAACACTTCTTTTTATTTTATTTTTTATAGTCATGTCATTGAGCAGAAACTAAAAAATCCTTGTAATATTTTTATTATTGTTGAGGCAACAGGCACTCCTAGTTTGAACTAAATAAATGTTATTTGTATTTTTGGTTTATTTTGCATGTTCACATGTACAAAATGCAAATATTATTGCTTAACATGACCATCTTAAACAAAAAAGGCTTTCATAAGTTTTCAAAGTTTTTCTTAAAAGTCAAAAATGCATTAACAAGGTTTCGCTTAAATGTAATTAATTCCCAATTCGTACCATTGATAAACTGAAATTTATCGTTGGTGGGATAAGCAATCCCTATGAGCATTTCACTGGTTGATTAGGCCAGATGATCAGGAAACTTTTTCCAAAGATTTTAGAAAAACTAAAATTATGCAAATAAAATTGTGAAGCGAATAAGAATTATAAACATTCTAGTTTTACTTGTATTAATATCAAAGCTTAAACAAAAGCAATGAACACTGACTTTATCTTTTCGTACAATCCCGACTAAAATTGGTTGGTTTTTTTTAACTCTTAGAGCCATTATTATAAGTTGGCGTTAGCTGTTATCCGACAGTTAACAGACGCTTTTTGACAGATAACACATTATTATCTGTCAATTTAATCTTAACTTTAGCTAACTTCAAGTTGTAATAATGGCCCTTAATGTAGTTGTAAGTGGATAACGAAAAAACAAAAATAAAACAAATAACTTTATTTTAATTTATCAGTTCAGTTTCATTGCACTGACACTTGCATATTTGTAATCATTGTCTCTTTAGTTGTTTGGTACTGGCAGTACAAATAAGTTTTCCCAGTTCGACAACGAAATTTTGTCGATTTTAAAATACTTCGATAAAAGAAACGATATATTTAATTTTTATTATCATTAAATGATTTGCAGAATTTGATGTCTGAAAATTTGTCGAACATTCTATGAATCTTTGCCGAAATCACTGAAAGTGCAATACATACTCTGAACAATTTTCTAGGGAAATTCTATAGGAATTTTTGTCGTAAGTTTTTCATTTTCTGATACTTTTTAACTCCAGTAGTTTTAATATCGATGAAAAGTCAGAGCCAAAATTAGAAATTTATCAGAACTGTCGTATATACAAAACTCGCACAAAGAAATAATAAAATTGTGAATCTTTTGTGTTTTTTCTGGCGGCATGTACGTATTTATTACAAATAAAAAAACTTTAATTTTAAAGATTTTGTTATTCGTGCTTAATTCCCAATTTTTATTATTGATAAAAATAATGAAATTTATTGTTGATAATAAAAAACTTAAATTAGAGTGTTTGCAGAAGTGACGTACGTGAAGTCTGTGTGTAAGTGCAGTACGAGAGAAAGGAAATCTAACGTAATGCTCAAATAGAACTGCGTCGAGACCACATTTTCCATACCGCTTTCAGACCTGATTCTAAACATCTTGAAATTTTTTCATATTTTTTGGAATATATAGTCTCTATATCTTTTAGATATATAATCAATAATCAGTATTGTGGTTATTTTGTTGAACTATTATCAATAAATTTTAATTAATTTCATGTTGTAAAATTCCTTTCTTCATAAAAATAATTTAATGAAAATTAAATTTGATGAACTTTAGCCTAATTAGGAATATTAAAAAATTTGGATTAAAAACCATAAATAGTTCAACAAACTAACCACAATACTGATTATTGTTAAAGCTAAAGCACGAGCTCTATGTTTGCATTTGTCCTTCAAGTTGTACTGAAAAAGATCAACAAGAAAAAGAAAGACAAAAAAGTGAAAAACAAAAACAAATAATGTACTTTGAACTTCAAGAAGAATTCTTGACAAAAGTACGAAAAAGCAGAAGTAAGGAAAAAACATGCAAAAATAAATTAAAATGGATAATCATTCAAAAAGCAAATTTCGATCTACCAAAGATTAAATACAATTTGGTTTAAGGATTGATGTTTGACTATTGACGTCAGCAGTCGTCGATGGTTGCGAGTGTTTAACGGCAAGCCCTCTGAGGAGATTGAGTGGTTGCAATCGAAACATGTAAGGGTAACCTGTCCGTGAAAACGCCTGGGTTCGAGCCCAGCTTCAGTCAAGAATGAAAAATGATCAATAAATTTTAATTAATTTCATGTTGTAAAATTCCTTTCTTCATAAAAATAATTTAATGAAAATTAAATTTGATTTACTTTAGCCTAATTAGGAATATTAAAAAAATACAATCAATGTTTAGGTTTTACCATTTGTATATCCTACGAGGTTTAGCAGAAACAATTGATGCATCTCGTTAAATTTTTTAGTTAAAACGCATTTTTTTTACATCAAATGACTTCAGTTGGCTTAAAACATTAAAATTTATAATTTTTTTAATTAAAATATGCCCACTACACTATTTGTTTACGCGATTATTATATACGTTTGTAATTGAAAACACACCTAACTTCTGCGGCACATTTAGGACAAATTGAAATAATTCAAGTAGCGGTTAAGCGAACAGCGGATAATGTAAGAAACAGACATAAAGAACAACTAGAGCAATCGGTTTATGCCGGTGTATTTGACATTTGGCAAATAGAAGCGAAAATATTTAGACCGTAACCCACCTGCACAATCGATGCATCACGGTCTGAAAAGGATACCATGTGGCATACAAATTTGCCACAGAAATCTGTCGTGAAATATAATATTTTTATACCCACACCACAATAGTGGAGAGGGTATTATGCATTTGTGCTGATGTGTGTAACGCCTTAAAATATTGGTCCTAGACCCACCTTAAAGTATACCGATCGTCTTAGAATCACTTTCTGAGTCGAACTAACGATGTCCGTCCGGCTGGCTGGCAGGCTGGCGGGCTGTCCATGTAACTTTGTGCGCAAAGTACAGTTCGCAATTTTGGAGATAATTTGATGAAATTTGGGTCATAGGTTCTTATTGGCACAAGGAATCGTAGGACCATGAGGGAAGATAGGGGGAAATTTCTTCCTCTCAGAAAATATCAAACCGATTTCAATGAAATTTAAAACATAGATAGAACCATATCTATATGGACACAAAATGTATGCATTTTTTAAAAAAATAGGACCACGAGGGGAGATAGGGGCAATTTCTGCCTCTCAAATCGATTTTAATGAAATTTTAACCATAGATATTTCCATATCTATATGGACGCATTAGCTATACAGGTTTCCAAAAATAGGACCACAAGGGGCGGTAGGGGGCAATGTCTGCCTCTCACAAACTTTCAAACCGATTTTCATGAAGTTTTTAAACATAGATAAATCTATATTTATATGGACACATAAGCATGATGTGTTTTTAAATACTGTGGTGTAGGGTATCATACGACTATACTTTCTTACTTGTTTATTTTGAGATCAGTTTTTCTTACGCTCTCACACATAAACACATTTTCTTTCAACAATGCTGCCATACATTCATTAAATTTCATATATTTTCTAAACAGAAAATGAAGAACAAAAGAGATAAAAAACGACAATAATAAAATGAGAGAGAATTTGAAGTAACTGTCGAAGATTTATTTATGGGCTTTGTAAAATTTTTCCTGAAGTTGAGGAGACAATTCTGTTTGAACACTGATGCGCAGCGCAGTCATGCATTACCGAACAGGCCCTAAAGCTTGGCGGCTTTATCTCTTTACTGCCGGAGGTGATATGGACCAGCTCCATTTTCGCTGAAGTATATGCAGAAATTATATAAGATATTCAGATGTTGAAAAAGATGATGAAAGCCAGTTTAAGCCTTCGTCATGGGTATCAGGAAAAACTCAGAGAATATATGCCGCAGCCCCCAAGAACTGGCAACCCAAATATAATGCGAAAAAAATTGCAAAACGGTTTTGGGAACTTATTCTATCGGCTTCACCATCTTTTGATACTTTTGGCACTTTCAGGAGGTAACACTGCGATCCCGTTTAAGCACTGTTATATAGCTATCAATAACAACATGTTTTTGAAGCTTTTGACAGTTTTTAATTTGTGAGGCAGAGTTTTGAATTGCGTCCATTTTTAAATTGAAAATGTCATAATTTTCTAAAACTATTTTTCTGTTGCAGCAACACTTTCAGGTGCAAGTAAACGAATAATACTTTCTAACGTATAACAATCAACCTATTTGTTAACACAGAGAGGGAAAGGAGCACGCACGAGTAATTGGTTAAGCTGTTAGGGTAAAATGTATGAGCATCCTCAAAAAGTTTGTTGTCCTAAATATGTCCCCTTATCTCCATACAAATCAGCCGGTTTAATGAAATTTCTAAATTTGGCCCCTGCAGTGTCTAGAATGCCCTTAGACGGGATAACTGCATAACCGACCCCACTTTATTTTTTATACTCAACATTTGTATTAAGCATACCTACACGATATCTCTATTCCTTAAGGAGGCCCTCGTACTAAATTTACAATGCAAACTAGAAATATATTGAAAGAAGGCCCATAAGTGATTAGGAGTACCCCTACGGGGGTAAAATATACGACCGACCTCCATTAGTTATTTTGTCTTAAACATTTTGTTAACATATCTGCCCCATATATACACTCCCATACAAATATAGCGGTTTATTAAAATTGTTAAACTTAGTCATGTTAACCATTTTTTCTAACGCACCTGAACGCTTTCTCCATTCCCTAAGGGGACTCCCATACAAACATTTTAGCACAGACTAGAAATGTATTGAAGAAAAAGTGCCGTAAAAGCCTATGAATCCTCCCTACCATATGACGGATATTTGTATGATATCTGAGTAAAAGGTAAAAAAAAATCTAGTCCACTTCGATTATCAAGCAAGTCTGTTGTGTTTAAATTATTTTGTTAAAGTTTTATTCCTTATAATCCGTTTTTGTGCATACCATTGTCATCCAAACATTTTAAAACTTAAGTGCGGCTTCAACGGTTAAGATGCAATGGCAAAAGAAAAAATCGATTGACAAGATATCCGAGATGATTAAAAGAACCGAGAACCAAGGAGTATTTGTTTATATGTGATGACATATATCGAAGGATAGAGTAATACATTTGTATTTTTGTTCTTAAGCTTCAAGGATATTAAAGCAAAATAATCTGATTATAACTGTGATAAGAATATTACTTTTAATCTTTTGTAACTGCTGATATAAAGGATGCAAAACACTGTCAGCTTAGTTTGGATCGATTGAAGCATAAAAGGCTTCCAATTATTCTTTGCAACAATATAATATTCACAATTGGTCACATTATGTTTTGCATTCGTGCTTTAGGGGTAACATGACGTATGCTTGATAATAATTCAGGGCGAAAAAATGTATTCTTAATATTATGACTGGTATTATTTTTATTATTATTGTTGGGGATATGTTGCACGTATGAATGAGTGAATGAATGAGTGTTTGTAAAACATATAACATGGCTGGAATAAGAACCGAAATACGTGTCTATATTTCAATATTTGTGTATTTATATTTCTAAGTGTTTGTTGTTGTCGTCGTTTTGTTGCGATTTCATTTGATTTGATTTATTTTATTTGTTTTATATGACACCCTCAAGTGTTTCGTTGTTATTTATTTTATTTTGTTGTTTTTGTTTTTTTACTTTTGCCTGTGTACAACTTCCACTACTAGAACACATTAATAAAATGTTTTTTTTTTTTTTCTTTTGTGAAAATACTTACGAATTTGTATATTTTCGGGAGTTTATTTAACTGACTTGATATATTTCATTCATTATTTGTACAATATATTTATTTTTGGGTGTTAAGCAATTTCGTGTGAATATTTTGAAAAATGGCGTAACATTTTTGTTTTGCGAAACAAATGTGTTACGGTACAAAAAAAAAAAAACAATTGAATAAATGTGGGAAAATTTGTTATGTAGTAGATGTGTCAAATAAATATAAAAATTTGTAAATTAATTAAAAGGTGGTTCCCTTTTAAAATTATAATAAAAAAGAAGCTTAAATTATGATAAAGGATTTCTTGAAAAACCATCTGTCGAAATCAAATAACTGTTACAAATTGAAATATTATACGTTTTGGAAACTTTACATGTACAGAGACACTCTCATATTAGGGCAGCTTAGTTTTGCTCATAAATTGCTGCCAGAAAAATGGCCGTTAGCAAAATCGCCCAAAGGAAAAATTGTCCACACAATATATCGCCCAACGTAAAAGAAAAATGGCCCACAAAATAAAAATAGTACTACTCCTTGTTTAGGGGTTGGAGCTATCTAGTCTCCACTGCTTACAAGTGATCCAAGCAGTTTCAAAAAGAAAGTCACAACGATCCTCAAGCATCAAGGATGCAACCAATAACCACCACTTGATGCCGATCTGATGGCTTGTGAGAACCATCAAACTGACATCTTACACCCCCCAGGCTGATGCAAATGTCCATGTTTAACTTGCATACCTGTACTCGGACATAATTGCATGGTGGGTCTTAGCCACTGAGTTATATACATTAACTAAATGTCGATGTACAGAGTTGACAAGTCTCGCATATCTTGCAATATGTAAACAGTTGACGATACTGAATACATTCAAACTCCTTGCTAGGAAGTTCGAGCTATATAACCTCTATTGCATTGTTCGAACCTGTCGTGCAGCTCTTGTTGATTAGCAACAGGACAAAGATGTTTCCTCCTTACAACCGAACCCACTCCACTGGTTCCGATTGTAATTTGGAAACAATCTACCCGCGTAAGTTTGGGTAGCACCAACAGCCACCTCGTGTAATTGGTTTATCGACATCATTGTAAGAAAAGCCTCGTTTTTGTCCAGTAACACTAATCTTTTGTAAAGGAAACAACTGCTGCAAACCAAGATCTTATTTTGGACAAATTTTTGGAACGGAATGCAACGGGTACCGACGGAGAGTTTTCACCTGCCTTCCCCTCGGGCTTGTACTGTGTAAGGGCACACAGAAACAACCGTATCAGGATGGTGTCACTCATCCCATCTTGGTATCATAACGCTACAAACCTTTCCACCCAGACATAAATGTCTTGTCCAATTTGCTTTACAAAAAAACAACCATTTAGTGCAACATCCAATGTATGAAGACTTTCACACTTTCTTTTCGGATCAGCATCTGGCAGCGTACTTACTCAGAAAGGCTACTAACCAGCATACATAAATGTCCACTACACCACTTCTGACATCTCTACAACACTCCATATAACCACACGTCTCCAACGGTGACGGACTGTCCTTCACAAATAGTGTTACAAGACAAAAATGTGGCTTTCTGAATCAAAATCCCTTCACCTTACAAGAGTCTTCCACTGCAAATGGATGATAAACCAATCCTCATCCAATGATCAGCACAGGTGTTTGCAACCCACCTGCGGGCCACTGATCCCCGAGGAGAGCCATATAACCTTAAGTACTATGGTGAATACTTCAAGCCATTGATCCTTCCGTTCAAGGACGCTAGACTTTTGCATCTCGTATCGTCACATCCTAGCCTTGTATTTTAGCCATCAACAAGAAATGTGTCCAAGGATTACCACGGGGAGGTAATATATAGGCTTTTGTTGCAAGTTAAAGGTATACCACTAGGGCCGTCCTTCTGAACAAGCAACTTAATCCCTCCCAGGCTGATACAGATATGATCAAACTGGTTTTTGTGTGTTTCCATCTGGCGATTTCTTGGTAACCTTGCGCAAGTGCTTATGTGGAAATGATGTGCCGCCAATTTTGAATAAATAATTGTGGCATAATTCCACGAGATGTTCTCCGTTGTCGTTTATCATACCAAGTCCATGCACTCCCATTACATGCTGAAGTTACGTATTATTAGAGCATTGACACATTGGCATTGAAGTCTCCCATTAATATCTTCAAATCGTTTTTACCGTTGTTGCTAAAGTGCTATTAAGCATATCGTATAAGGCGCCCTACCTACAGTTGGAAGGTAACATTGTATAACTGTAAGGTTATTGCAAAGACCTATGAACCTGCTGGTTATTATACGTTCATTAAGGAGCTTATAATCAATCACAGCATTACAAAACCTTCTGTCTACTAATAGACCAGCACCATATCAGCGTGTATCGGCTACGTTAGGTAACTTCTAAAAAGGTAACAATATAAATTTATTCAGAATATTAAACATCATATGGCATTACCTTTTCCCATTTTAAGCCAAGAATGTGTCGAGGTAATTCCTTAAGCATGTTTTAGTGTAAAGAGTATTACAGTGATAGTGTCATACAACAATGAAAAAAAGTGGTAGTCGGCTAAAGCAAGTTCTAGAATATATAGCAAGTTAGGAAAGACTTCACAAGTTTCTAAGCAGTCTTAATCAGAACTTATAAACGGCGTTCTCGCGAACGTTTTAATTGATGAAATATATTGAGGATAAACTGCGGTTTTTTTACACAATTTTCGCTTTTGTTTTTTTTTTCTTGCATATATTAAAATTTTTTAATGACATTAAATCTTCTCCTGTGCCCACGTTCTGTAACTTTAGTGAGAACTTCTCGCATCGAAAAGATGTGAAACGAAAAGTGGGGAAAAGTGTGTCTGTAACTCATGTCGAAAACTATCAAAAGAGACTACGTCGTTACGTTATAAATGTCATAAAATTGCACTCGAAGCCGATGTGACATTGCAGACGCTGAGAACGCCAGTAACATATATCGTTGACGGCGACAAAAATCAACTAAACTTGAAAAATTTTCAACGACGGCGGCGAAAATACAACCGTCGGCTACAACAAATAAATTTAAGTGCGACTTTAATGTTGGTTGTTAGCAAACGACCTTTGAAAACATTCCTATATTTTATAAAAATATAAAAAAAAAACAATTAAACAATAAAAAAATGTTCCAACAAAATATTATTATTATTATTCTTTATATTTTGCATTTTTAATTGTTCGTGAGTTTATTCGACAGTTCAAAGCGGGAACTTTTCTCACAAAAATGTTACAGACACACTTGTTCTGTAAAATTGCGAATAATTTCCTTACGTGACAGCTAGTACTCGCCAAAAAAAGAAACAGACACAGTTAAGTGAGAAAAACAGCTGTTTGTTTCAATATATGACATTTTTGTTACATTTCACACATTTCAATCGAAAAGTTTCTCGACGCTAGAGTTACAGAATATGTCCATTGGTTATTATATACCGGAGGGAAATCCATGCATTCGAAACCGATAGAAATTTCAAATAATTTAAATAGAAATTTCGATCTTGAATTTTCTGTAATTAACCCCCAGTTCTGACAGTCTATTTTATAATTTTAACACTTGCGAATTTGTAATTATTTGATATACTTTTCTCTGACCTTGGAACACCACTTCCTTAACTAATATATTTATCAAATCAAATCATGCAAAGTCGTTATAATATAATTTTTATTGGAAAATAAATTTCGCAAGCAATTGTGCAATAATGGAAAACCAAACGCTAAGTCTTTTCTGTAGCAAATCTCATTTCCTTACTAAATTGAGTTTAAAATGGATATTTAAAAAATTCTTTTTTGCGTGTGAAATCAATTTTAAATTCAAACTTTAAAGCTATTTTTCAAAAAATTCTTCCATTTAAATATTCCTTGAAAAAAAATGTTCCATTTAAATTAATATTTTATTCTAAAAAAGTTTCAACAAATTATTCAGTTTCTACTTCTTTTTCGATTTGATGCAAAAAATAAGAAATCCAAACACTCTTAGTGTGCCCTGAGGGTATTTCAATGAACTGCTAATGAAAAGGAAACTCTTCGTCAAAAAGCCTGAGGAAAAATATTGACATTCAAACACGTAAACACTCCAACAAATACCAAACACTGATTGATGAGGAAAAATGATGATAAACGTCACAATCTATCTTTGAAATCTTCGACAACAAGTAGTAAGAAATAGACATTCTAATTCACATACTCGCAGATATGTAGATATAAACAATTTGTTAAGGCAAAAAGAAATTTAAAAATATAAAAGAGAAAAAAAAATGAAGAAACATTATTTATGCATACGTTTCTTTTGCCACATAAAACATTCAATTGAAACGAAATGAACGAATGAAAGAATAAATGAATAAAAAAATGTAGGTGTAAAACATTTAATAGACTGTTTATATAAATGTAATATTTCCTTTTCAATGCATTAGTGTATCTATATGTCTGTATATGTCTAACCGGAAGGGAGGGTAACTGATAAATCACATATTTTCGCTGATCAAATCAATCTAATTGACATTACTCAAAATGATGGCTTAACTCTGTTGGAAAAATGTTTTTTAATACGTATGAATGTAAGTATGTATTTGTGTATATGTTTAGCTGTTGGCGTATCTTTTTGTGTACGTTTGTATTTTAACATGGGGGAAACAAAAATACGGAAATGGAAATGTGATTTAAATGAGACTACCAAACAGACGGTGAATGATTGCAAAAGTTTTAACAGAGTGTGTGCGTTTTTTATTTTTGTTTTTTCATGGTGTGTTGGGGCAGGAGGGTGCTCTACAAAACTTGCACATATTTCAATATAAAATACGAGTGGTTTAAAATTTCTACGCACATCCAATACAAACACATAGTCACAATGATTTATTTCATTGATGAGCCACCCACTTTGAATGGTGGAATACGAATGAATACGTTTAATGAAATGTGGAATATGAAAAAAAAACCTGATACACAAGTGAATTTAAATTGAAATGCAAATGCCACAAATACGCGCAATACAAAATGAAAATCACACTCAAACACACATACACACACACATTTAATGCTCACAGACCGGCACTTGAATAAGCGAAAAGCACCACCATAAACAACTGAATCAAGTTACAATCATACAACACTTTCAAAGCGCTCTTGCACACGAAGAGAAAAACCTTTTTCAATATGGTCACCTCCAACAAAACTATTTTGAACCAACCAATTTTTAAGCATATTATTGTTCAATTAACCATCCGCCATTAAGAAGCCACAACCATACGAGTATTATGGCTGCCTTTAAACATTTTATGGTTAAATATGACAGTAATTTGTTTTTTAATTAAGAATAGTATTTACCTTTTTTCTAAGAGCAACAGGCTATGGTTAAAAAACAACCATGCTATTAAAAGTGTTAAACATATTTTTGTTATTATAAACCATAAAATAGCCATATTATATTTATAAATTTTCGTTAAAAATTCTTTAAAAAAGACCGCCACTTGAATAAGCGAAAAGCACCACCATAAACACCTAATTCAAGTTTCAATTATGCAAAACTTTCAAAGCGCTCTTGCACACGCAGAGAAAAACAGTTTTCAATATGGTCACTAGACTGGTCGCATCTTGTATGGGATTTTTTTTTAAATTTAATTGTTTGCGCTGCTTAAAATATGAGGTTTGGTGTAAGAAATCATGATCTAGTTTTTTAGGTCAATCCGACGGTGCCTAGCCGTGCCGAGTGGGGCCCAAAGTTCCCCATATTATAAAAAAAAAAACATATTTTCTATCAGATCTTTATAGTTATACTTGTTGAAAAGCCGAAAATCAAAAATATGGCTTCGTTAGGATCTTCCGCAGAGAAAGTACTTCAAGTGTGCTAAATTTCAGCTTCCTATGTCATCAGATTTCTTCAGAAAGTTGCGGAAAGAATAGGACATACATGCAAACATCCTGACATACTAAGAAATTATATATTGTATAGATAGATTAAAGTATTTGCTGTTAAATATTTTAGTATGATACGAACGAAAGATTTTTACCCTAATTCGGGGTCGCTGAATCCAGTGGTGCTAGCCGTTTTTTTAGGTTAGGTTTTGTTTTCGAGATATACCGTTATTTCGAAAATTAAGGAGGTTGCACAACATATGTTCGCGTTACTCGAAAACGCTTTAGCTTATTGAAAAACTAAAAAAAACCGAAATTCCGTAATAAAATTTACTTTAAGAAAGGTAAAACGTTTTTTCGGCTTTTCAACTAGTATAACCCTTTCAGACCTAGCTGAATCAATTGTGCGATCTGCCTTTGTTTGCCTCAAGTTACATGAAATAATAATTTTTTGTCTATTAACCGGCAAGCAATGATTGTGAGTTCTTGTCTCTGTTTAAAAAAAATAAAAAGAAAAAAACTAGCTATCAGAAATAAAAAACTACAGCTTAAGTTTAATTGTGTCTTTCCACAAGTGTAAACATGCGTCCACAAGTAAATTGTTTTTGTAAAGTAATATTAAAATACATATTTAGTCTTAGTAGTGGTATCTGTAAAATGAGTTTTTGCAACAAACAGGCTCGTTAGTGTTGATATTGTGCATAGTAACAAGGAGTCAGCGCTGAATAAATTACAGATAGCACAATTGTGCTGATCAGACACAATATGACATTTTGTTTTATGCTCACGTTTATGCTATCTAATAATTTTACAGGGAAATTATGATGTTGAGGCAGTTTTAAACATTCTTAACGATTCTTATGCTGAGCTAAGTGTTGATGATAATGTTGCTAATGAAACATGGATCCTTGTAATGTAAATACAGATGCACAAGAAAGTGATTTTTTAATTCCCTATGCTAATCCCCGCGAAGCTTGATGCTTGTATGCAGGAAAGAAACCAGAGTCTCTGGCGGGAATTGAACATGGTCAGAAAGTGCGTTACGTACCAGCAGATATAAAAAGATTTGACTGGTGCGATAAGAATGTACCGGGCGAGTGGAAGTAAAATTACTGCCGTTTATAACTTCATGTCCCGCGATAAGTTCTTACAGCTACGTCCAAATACACATTTGGAAGATAACTCCACGCCATACTCGACAAATAAGTTTGAGAGAGTTCAACCAAAAAATTTATGAATTGGCAACAGAAATCACGAATTACTTACCCCTATTACGGTTTACAATTCAACTCAGTTGAGTTTTAATTAAGAGAACTGGTTGTGCTCACCGCAATATAGCAAAGTTGTAAACCATAATACAAAAATTAAGATATTACAACTCAACTCAACCGTAATAGGGGCCCTAATTGATGGGCAGATGATATTTTCTTGTACTTGAAGTAATTAGGCCAAACCACAACCCGTTGGGTTGAGAATTCTTATCTGTCCTACTTCTAGAGGTGTTGTAGTGAACTTTAAAATGTTGTAGATTAAAGATTGTGGTCTTGGTCTTGGACCGTTTATATCCTTTAATATATATTTCGGACCGACTTTTTACACAAATACCACTGTTAGAAGCATTACACCAGATGGGTTGCTAGCCACAGGTACAAATATGGAAAATAGAGTGTAAAATTTCCTTTGGACAAAGAAATGAGTCGGAGCGAATATTCCAATTTACCAATATCGAAATTGTAGCTGTTGTGAAATGGAAGGACATATAGGCAGTGATAGCCAGTAGACTAGATGATAGTGAGATAGGTTATCAGTGAGGGGGCTGCGGTTTCGATTCCTGCAAGAGACTCTGGCTTCCTGCAGGCAAGCGTAGAGCTTCTCGGGATAAGCATAGTTTGGAAAAAAGTAACTGTGGAAAATATCCTATACGAAAAATTAGAAGATGGAACAAAAACTTGAAACTCCTCTGATTATATTCTTTATTTCTTACAACGTACTAAAGGTTCTGTATTTTTTAAGTTTAATAAACGCTAGAAAAGTTCCAAACTATGTTTTATCAGTTAGAAGGTTCTTAACAGATATTGACCTAGACCGCACAATTGTGCGATGCCCTGTTTGCCAAAAAGAACCATTTAGAAATATTTTATGGGTCTATCTTATACAAAATACAAAAATATTTTGTTTGATTTTTATGATTAAGGGTAATTTAAAATCAATTTAAAGCTTGGGTCTGAAAGGGATAACTATAAAGATCTGATAGAAAAGATGTTTTTTTTAATATGGGGAACTTTGGGCTCCACTCGGCACGGCTAGGCACCGTCGGATTGACCTGAAAAATTAGATCACGATTTCTTACATCAAACCTCATAGTTTAAGCAGCGCAAACGATTAAATTAAAAAAAAAAATTGCGACCAGTCTAATGGTCACCTCCAACATTTTATGGTTAAATATGACAATAATTTGTTTTTAAATTAGCAATTGTTTTTTCCTTTTTTCTAAGAGCAACTTGCTATGGTTGCAAAATAACCATGCTATTAAAAGTGTTAAACATATTTTTGTTATTATTTAGCATAACATGTTCGCAGGCAACTATAATAAGATTGCCGCTTCTTAATGGACAACGAATTTAAGCATAATATGGCTGCCGGTGACAATAATATGGTTAAATAAGCCATAATATATTGAAACATTTTCGTTAAAAATAGTTTTGTTGAGGGTGACCTTATTGAAAAACCTTTTTTCACTGTGTGCATCTATTTATACAGTTCTTTTTGTGCTTGTTTGTATGTATGTATGTCTATGTGTATGTATGGATCTATTTAAACTTATGTATGTATGTGTGCTTTGCATTGGTCTGTCAACTCAGGATTTCACTGTTTGTCTGTTTAACTTATTTACCATGCTTGCAACAGTTATTCCTCGTTGATGCTGTTGTTTTAGTGCGAGATATGTTTTGAAAGCTGACTGAATTCCTTAAAATATTTTGTATAAAGTTCTAATAAAACTCAATAGGGTAATCAGTGGTACATCGTTGAAATAGTGCAATTGTCTCAAACTTTATTGTCTGCGTCGTTTGTATCGACAGATCGAGAAGCAAAAGTATATGAGATGATATAGCATAATTTTTCGATTTAAGTCTAGATCAAAAAAAAAAACACGAAATTTTTTTGTTTTATCTTTAACAATATTTTTTTTATTATTGCCACAGGGGCAAGTAACTACCAGACAAACTTGCGACGTGAGAGTTTTAAATTGTTAGGGACCGATTCTAGTTCTCACACTTAATAAGAAGGGGACTTGTCACTTTAACCGTTGTCCTAGTAGTTGATTAAATGCCACCTATTTAACACTTTGTAACAGGTCACTGAAAGAACAAAAGTGGGTACATTAAATGTCGCTAGAAATAATGCCTATCGCAGATATTGTGCTGAATGAACCAAGTTTAAATGATAGATTCCCTTTTTATAAAGTCATACAACCAGATAGAATCAGCCACTACCCGCACAATATCCAGTCACATGACTAGTTTTGTGTCAATTGCCTTTCCCTGGAATAACCAATCTTAAAAGACAATATCACCAGTTAGGTGATTTGTCTTGCTTTCACCTATTACAATTCGCAAATTTTATTATGATATTGTGTTCACTGGTCAAGGGAGATAAGTGATATAATAGCAATTGGCACAAATTTCTCGCAGTGTAGTTTCCTTTCAATCTATCGAGGATCATAGGGCCATAACAAATTCTTTCCATTGACACCAGTTGACTGCAACTCATCCTGTGTACTGCCGCTTCATTCTCTATCGCCCACTTCTTCGGCTTCCCTGTGAGTTTCTTTCAATAGCTGCATTTGCAATATCGCCATTCGGTTTCCGTAGGGAATGTCCAATCCATTTCCATTTACTTCGGAGATTTTCCGTTTTTTCTTGGGTTTGTGATCTCTGCCATAGGAATTAGTTGGACAAAATTTTTCAGGAAGAGTCGTTGACAGCGATTGATGAATGTCTGGATTGCGTTGATATCTCTTATTGCTCTATTCCATGATTCGCATCCGCAGATAAGCGTGGATTTTGCACACGTGTTGGAAGATATGTACGGAGATCAACAAATAGGATTAAGAAGGATAAAAGTTTGGTTGCTGGCAATAATTCCGTTGCGGACGTCAGAATTAGACATCTGTTCATCTTTTGATGCTCAACCGTTCTGTTCTTAGGAAAGGGAACAAAGAAGAAAGGGGGTTGGTAAGGAGATACTTGTACTCGGTCAGTACGCCTTGTGTTTTTATTCGTTGGTATATGTCCAACGATGGCCGCTTTTATATTTTTTTCTGTGAATAAAATTGTTGTTGTTTTGAACCGAAAAAAGTTGAAACCGATTGCTGCGTGTGATCATATTGGCATCTTTAAAAGGGAATTGAAAAGAAGTTGAGCATGAAAAGATGAAACGTGTGTCTTTTAAGTATTTTTAAATATTTAAAATATTTTAAGAACAATTTTGATTTTAGTTGAACTGTTAATTTTTGATTGATGTTTGACTGTTGGCTAACGGGCACTGCAGTGGGTAGAACTCAATGATCTTCCGACGATAGAATGTGCTGATTCTTGAAATATGTAAAGATCAACCCGGGTTCAAATCCCAGCTCAGCCAAGAAAAATTATCAATAAATTTTAATAAAATTCCAAGTTGTAAAAATGCCTTCCCTCAGTGAAAATAATTTCATGAAAATTAAATTTGATGAACTTAAGCCTTATTAAAGAATATCAAAAATTTATAATATTTTTTTAAAAGGTACTATGTTTGTAATACACGATCCATTTAACATTATGTTTCAGCAAAAAGTCAAAGCTAAACTATTAATTTTTCAACGCACTTACGCTCAGCCTACCACGCACGGAACAACGTTTGATATTTCAGTTTTTATATATTTTCGAAACATTTTGCATGTTGGATGTATGAACCCCTTCAGAAAGTCCCTTTTTTCCTTTCTTTTTATTGTGTTATTTTTTCCAAAAATCTCTATAAAATTTTATTTTGTATAAGTTTAAAGGTCCTCAGATGGCAATAATTATCACGTTTACGCATATTCTAATCGTAAAGTTTTCATAAAACTTTTTATGATCAAATTATTTTAGAAACCATTATAAAACTAATTAAAATTTAATTTTAATGGCTAAAACAAAAATCACATTTTCCTCACCATACAAATGGAATCAGTCTAATGTATTGAACATACTTACAGACATACAGATGATCAGGTGGCTGCTGTAATAACATACATACGCACACAAACTCATGTTTTATACAGGATGATTTAATGCTGCAGGATGTACAGCACTTATGTGGATGATGATAGTGATGAAACCATTTTAATAGAGTACTACTCGTTTAAATTGTGCAGAGCATGCAGCTTTAACAGTTAACAAATGAAAATCCATCATGGCATTTTCTCATGCCAAAAAAAAAATAGCAGCAACAAAAAACATTAAGATTTAAATACAACTGCTAAAAATACTTAAGTATTCCGATTTCAAAATTATTTGCATCAGACAATGGCTGACAATGCGTATGAGTACGAATATTTTATATAAAACTCATACTGATACATGTGAATGTATGAATGTAGTATGTAAATGCTTGTGCATTGTTTTACAGGTTTGTATATTTATGGGTTTTCAATATGACAGTGATGCTGTGATGATGACGACGAGGGTGATGTGTGTGTTATTTGGGGTTTAAATCTGTTCTTTGCATAAAAGATGGAATTTAAATTTGCTTAAATTACTTTTCTTTTAATTTTAATTGTTTGAGGAATCGTCAAATTAATTAAGTTTGAAAGTTATTAGTGAAAGGGAATTTTGAAATCAGATTTTTGTGTCGATAGACTAGAGGAAATCTTAAATAGATTTGATTCTTTTTAACGCACCACTGCGTTGCCTGCCAGCCAACAGTCAAACATCAATCTTTTACCAGTGGCACCGCAGTGGTGCAGAGGTTAGAACGTCAAAGAATTCTGATGAAAGAATGTGATTATTCTTGAAACATGTAAATTGGTGGCATGTCATAACGTCCAGTGTCATAGTGCCCATGGACGTTATGAGACTCCAAAAAGTGTCACAGTGTCCATGGACTTTATGACACTTTTGAAAATGTCACAATGTCCGTGGGCATTATGACACTTTGCAAATGGATATTAAGACATTTTCAAAAGTGGCACAGTGTCCATAATTATTAAAGAAGTTTAATACAAAAAAAGATCTGCATATGCGCAGAGAAAACATGTTTTATCATGGTCGCAACCTATTTTTGAAGAAACTAATTTAACCATAATATGGTTGTCGGTGACAATGATTTGGTTAAATTAAACATAATATGGTTAAATAAATTAAAAAATGGTTTTGTTGTTTTTTCTCTGGGTGCATATATTAAATTAATACAGAAACACTTTTGGGCACAAGGATTTTCTCCCCTATGGTGTAATAAATACCGGCATAGCCGGCCTTTGACCGGGCGCAAGGATTTCCTACTCAATGGTATAACAAAGACCGGCTTCGCTTACTAAAGCTTCCCTGCACAGCCGGCCTTCGGTCGGGCGCAAGGATTTTCTCCTTTCTGGTACAACAAACACCGGCTTCGCTTACTAACGCTTCCCTGCATAGCCGGCCTTCGGCCGGGCGCAAGGATTTTCTACTCTATGGTATAACAAAGACAGGCTTCGCTAACTAAAGCTTTTCTGCACAGACGGCCGTTGGGCGGGCGCAAGTATTTTTTCCTTTATGGTATAACAAGTACCGGTTTCGCTAAGTAGAATCTAAATCTGCCTTGTTTCTGAACTAAGGCCGATTTCGCAGAGAAGCTTTAGTTAGCGAAGCCGGTCTTTGTTATACCATAGTGTAGAAAATCCTTGCGCCCGGCCAAAGGCCGGCTATACAGAGAAGCTTTAGTTACCGAAGCCGGTGTTTGTTATACCATAGAGGATAAGAGAAACTTTAGTTAGCGAAGCCGGTACTTGTTTTATCAAAGAAAATAAAATTCTTGCGCCCGGGCTAAGGCCGGCTATGCTTTCGAGTTTGTACGGACTTTATGACAATGCTCTGATGGACATTATGACACTTTTAAAAGTGTCATAAAGTCCATGGACAATGTAACACTTTTGGAAGTGTCATAGTATCCACGGGCACTATGACACTGGATGTTATGACATGCCACCTGTACATTCAACTCGACTTCTTTCCCCGGCTCAGACAAGAATAAAAATTATCAATAAATTTTGATAAATTTCATGTTGTAAAATTCCTTCTTTCAGTAAAAATAATTTAATGAAAATTAAATTTGATGAACTCAAGCCTAACTAAAAATATCAAAAATGTCAATGTTTGTTTAAAGTCTATAGGCGGCTATACTGCGGGAATTTTCACAGCGTCTTCCTGTAAGTCTGGAAGGAAACAAAGGCTATATTTTGTTTTGAAATTGCAAGTAAAGCGAGTTGTCACGCCCAATTAAACAATAATTGATAAAATTTGTTTATCTCAGAAACAGCTAGAGTCTTCAAATTAAGTACGGTCAACTTTGACATCCACACGAACATTTAGGTAACAAATGGGCGGACTTGCAATAGCAGGCATGGAATCTCACATATGCATTAAATACTTAAATTGGTATATTTGGAAAACGATGACAGTTAGAGTATCTAAATTTTCCAAGAGCAACTTTGACATCTATATGATTATTTGGATAAGAACTAAATGCATTGGCAATTGTGGGCATGTCACCTCCCATATGAATTAAATACTTAAATTCATAAATATGCGAATTTATAACAGCTTAATTATCAAGGTTTGCACAGGCAACTTAAACATCCATATGCACATTTAGGGAAGAGATGAATGCGCTTACAAAAGTGGGCGTGGCACTTCCGTTATAAATTTGATACCACAATATGTATGTTTGGAAATCTACAACAGCTAGAATCCCGAATTTTCGTAGGAGTAACTTAAGTATCAATATAAATATTTTGGACAAAAATGGTCGAACTAACATCAGTGGACGTGGCATTTCCTACAAGAAGTAAATTTGTGATCTAGAGCCGCCAAATTTGGTACGAGTAACTTTAATATCAATATGAATATTTAAGGCAAAAATGACCAAATCATTAATTGTGGGCGTGGCACCTCCTGTATGAAGTAAATAATAAAATGTCTATATCTCGGAAACTATAACAGTCTCCTTAATTTGGAATAGCTGACGTGTTATCTCCCATATAAATTTAATACTAAAATTCGCATATCTGGAACTCTGGTAGGCCAGCTGGTAGCGCGGCAGTTGTGGGTTCGATTCCTGCCAAAGGCTCTGGTCTTCTGCAGGCAAGCGTAGCCTGCAAAAAACATATCAAAAGATTTTGACGTTCTACTTTGTGTTAACAATTTGTTTTTTTTTTTTTTGAGTTCCCGTTTTTTTGTCCTCTTATGAGAGAACTTACTCTCCTTTTCAAGAACTTTTCCCAAAATGTAAAAAAACGGACCTAATACCAAAAATAAAGGTTTTAAGAAAAAACAGCAGAAAACTTTTTAGTAAAAAATGTACGCAATGATTTTAGTTGTTGCGTTCGTCATATGGCCATAAAGCCATATGGCGTCAAGTCCCATTCCACTGAGACAAAAGGGCATATGCCAGTAAGTCTCAATATAATGGGACTTGACGCCATAAATTTTTTCCGAAAATGAGACATTAAGCCATATTTTTGATAGTTATTGCATGTCACCCCATTTCATGTAAAAAATTCATTGTACATGTCGCCCTGTTTTATGTCAAAAATGTCTTTGTTTGTCAAAATGTTGTTGGCAATCAATCAAATTCCGACATTGCAGGTGGTCCACGTGTTTAAAGATTTAACTGATATGGAAAATTCGGAAGATATTTTTGAATATAATATAATATCCGGATTTAGGAAGAATAGCAAGTTGGTATACGTAGAAAAAGAACAGCAAATTTGTAACTATAAATACAAATATAATAATGCTGATTATTATTATTCTTATGAAAAGAACTGTAATATGGCAGTTGTAATTGAGTTCAACAGTGCGTTATATTGCCGTAAAATTGGTAAACAGGATAAAAAAGTACATAATCATGAGCCGCAAAATGATCTTTCTGAAAAATTAAAAGTAATAAATTCAATTAAAAGCGATACTAAAACTGCAAGTTTGAAGAGATCAAGTGTACGCGAATTGTTTGACGATAACTGTAAAAAGCATAAAGCAGGGGGGGATGTTAATAGAATATGGTAAGAAATGTAGGATTTTTTTAAATCATTAATTTCATGGATAAATAGGCATATTAAATAAAATAAAGCATTTGTAACGCAAAACATCAACCGTAATGGTTTTATGTCCCATTCCACTAAAATGTATATGGGTAATTCCAATGTGTTGAACGTGACGGTCGTACGCATCAAAAATGCAATAACATTTTAAGCAAAAAATATGTTTACGTTTTCTTAGCCCTTAAATTATATCACTAAGAACGCACTGTTATCCATGCTAAAGTTAATGGAGGGCGCGATTCTAGGTCAAAGATAATGGCAAAAGAAGTAGCGGTTCGAACGTGAAAAAAACAGAAGTAGTTTTTTTGGCCATGTATAAAAAGGCGTAATTCAGCGAAACCTGGGACAATTTTTTAGTCAAACTACTTTCAGAATTTTGCGTAGCAATAAATCTTTAAAATGTCTTTGGTTTGATTCCAAAATCTTCTGTATTTTCTTTTTTTTAAGCCAAAATCTGTGTCGATACGTGACATTTCAAACGTGAAATTTTTTCCGTAATAATTTAACTGAATAATGATCAAAATAAAATAAAAATTTACCGTTAATTCGAATATTTTTCTTTGAACTCTTCCTTAGATTACAGACCATGTAAGAAAATTTTTTTGGAATAATTTTTATCAAATTTCACCTCTTTTAAGAAAGATAATATTAAGGAAAACATACAATAAAACATTCTCACAAATAAGAAATTACGTTTGCACAACTTTGCAGTCTGATTGTTCATCTAAGTGAGCAAATTTATGACTAATTTTATAAAATTAGTAAAATCTATATATTTCGCTATAACAATATCGTAAAACAATCAGCTTTTAATACCGTTTTAATTTTCGGTCACGGTCAGGGGGACCTTTTGATGGAAATGCCCATATGAAACTTAAGGCCAAAGCAAAATTATGGCTTTATGTCCGTTTGAATTGAGACATAAACCAATTAAAAGGTAGGTTTCTATAGAATTTTAAAAAAATATTTACTTCAGTTCCCCTGAACAAAAATAAAAAAAAATTGCTTAAAGGGGGGGGGGTTGGTGCTTTAATACCATGGTAGATAAGGCCATGATGGCTTTATCTCTCATTCAATAGGGAGATAAAGCCTTTTTTGTTTTTTCATTTGAATGGGAGATAAAGCCATCACGGCCTTAGCTCCCATTAGCAATATTAGAAAATGGCTTTATCTCTCATTTCAGTTCCGGAGACACTAAAGTTAGGTATTGAAATCTGGCTTCGCATACTAAAGGTTTTTTCCTACAGTAGAACGCGGCAGGTGGCTTCGCTGAGTAAAGTTTTCCTGCGTGCGTCACAAGAATAAAAAAATGTTTTTCAATGATATCTCTCATTTGGCAAAATTTTAAATATGACCTTACCTCTCAATGATTGGGCAGTAAGGCCATTATGGCTTTATATAATGCCATCATTGCCTTATCTACCATGGTTTTAAAGCACCCCCCAAAAAAAAAACCATATCCTTAAAAGTTTCTATTAAAATTTTTTTAAATATTTGAAATTGTATGATTTTATTTCTCTTAGTTTAGAAGGTGGATTGTTTTCTTTAGGTACATTGCCCTTTTTGTGTGCCTCTCAACATCCGCCGTCAATCTTGAAGTTGCTTCCGATTATTCAGTTGATGGGTTTCTTGCGGCTTTTAAAAGGTTTGTGTCAAGACGCGGTATTTGCTCCACATTAACCAGCGACTGTGGCACTAATTTTATAGGCGCTGATTAAGAACTAAAACGTCTTTTTAATCAATCGTCTAAAGAGTTCTCGGAATTGTCAACTGTTTTAGCTAATGATGGTACTCAATGGAAGTTTAACCCCCCTTCTGCCCCCCACTTTGGAGGAAAATGGGAAGCCAGTGTCAAATCGCTTAAATTTCATCTGCGCAGAATCATTCGTGACACTGTCTTAACATATGAAGAGCTATCAACTCTTTTAGCACAGATCGAGGCAGTCCTTAATTCACGGCCTTTATGCCCCCTTTCTGACGACCCCACAGATGTCAGTGCAATTACACCTGCCCATTTTTTAATTGGATCATCACTCAATGCTGTACCAGAACCATCTCTACTCGATTTGTCAGCTTCAAGGTTATCACGTCTTCAACTCATTCAAAAAATGTCTTAAAGCTTTTGGAAGCGTTGGTCAAATGAGTATTTGCAGCTGTTTAAATCAATATCTAAATAGAAGTGTCAGGAAAATTCAATTCAAAAGGGGACGTTAGTTCTTATTGCTGATGAATGGTATCCTCCTACTAAATGGCCTTTAGGTCGCATCCTAGAGGTGCATCCAGGCCCTGATGGACTAATACAAGTAGCAACTGTGCAAACTACATCATCAGTGCTGAAACGCCCTGTGGTTAAACTTTGCCCCCTTCCTGTGGAATGCGAACAGGATCTCAAGGAAACTTCAGTTTGAGCGATTTCATAGTTATTTGGCATTTATTATATGTATTCTTTAAATACTTAATTTTTTACTGAATTGTTTGTTAATTATAACTTAAATATTAGTATTTCGTTTCCTGTGGGAACGAGGCGGGCGGAATGTTCGGAAAAATTTTGTTGTTGAACTGTGTAAAATGTAAGTCCTATGTTCCATCAAACCCCTTTTGTAAACTTCGTTTTTTCCTTAAATACCTCGCCCCATCTAGTTAAGTTGCAGTCGCTTTATTAGTTTGTTACCCAACAGTTCTTGTGAAACTTATCGTTTGTTAAATAAACTTTCATTTTACCAAAACCGTTTTTTTATTACTAGTGGATCCATAATGTATGCTTTTAATGTCCGCATACATTTTAGCGAATACGATTATTCGCCGCCGCCCTAAAGCAAACGTAAATGGTTTTGGCACTTGTTGATTGCCACGCTGTTAGGATTTCTAGTTAAAAATACAACACTTATATGAAAAATTTTAATTTTTAAATAAAAAAATAATACGAATACTTACGTATTTTTACACAACATAAAATGAGATAATATATTGAAAATTCCCTAAATTTGCCTTAAAATAAAAAATTTGTCCTGTTTTCCCTACGCTTGAAATTTACCGAAAAAACCCCTACAAAAAGGGGAAATTCCCTAATCTTGGCAACACTGAAAGGAACGTGTATTGTGGCCGATGCTACATCATACTCAGTTTGAGGTATGTTCAGAGGATTCTATGTGAATAATGAAATGAATTAGTTTTAATCATGTAGATTTGAAGTGATTAACATATCACTTTAATGTATGGATAATCATCTTGATTTTAATGTGATAAGAGCTTAATCACCTTGGAGGTGCTTAAAGGCTTTTAAAAACCCATGTGGGAACATAGCATAACTTTGTAACTAAATATTTAAGCCAGCGTTCGAAAATAAACAGTACATTATTTAGTGTTCGGCTCAAACGCCCAAGAACGATTTCTATTTATTGAGTGGTTGTGTAGAGGAACACAAACTTTAATACCGTTCTTAACTATTTTCAAGGAAGATCCGAACATTATATAGTGTTCTGTTCTTCGTTAAAAAATAGAACAATTGTAGTTATACTGTAGACAAACATTATATTTTAATGTTCTATAATGTTTCTTTTTTTACATTGATAAAGAAATCAACAAACAAAACATTTAAGCAATGACCGCAGCACAAACAGCTTGTATGTGTATTGTGTATATATTTTGTTTGTGTAAAATTATTTTGCTGGCTTTTTGTTTTTTTTTTTTGTTTATGTAAAAAATATGTTTTTTTTTTGCCAGCCAAAAGGGACGAACATTAATGAGCCGAACCGAACAAAATGAAGTTTGTGGATTTAAAAAAACCGAACAGAATTAAATTTTCTCATCTTTTGTTGATTTTGATAAGAACAGTATTATTTTTGTGTTCGAAAGATGATTAACAGGGAAACGTTATTTTTTTCGTGATTTTCTACACAAACTCTATTAGCGTTTGTGTTTTCCACAAATCTACCGAACCGAACAGTAAGGAGCGATATTTAGTGTTTATTTTCGAACACTGATTTAAACGAGTACCCTAAATGAAAATTAAAAATTAAATTTTTTTTTTTTTTTTTTAAGAAATTAACTTTAACAATTGTTTTAGAAATTTTTATTTTGTTGCAAATGCACTTTCTTGCCCATTAATCTGATAATCACGCGCTACTGTACAATAAAAAGTTTATAAAAAGAGGAAACACATTCGAACAAAAAATAAAGAACTTTTTTTTGTGGTGGCCACAACCACTTAAAACAATTTAAGTTTTTGCAAAATAACTCACTGATGTTTGCAATAAATGAAAATCGGACACGGGGTTGTTAGGAAATTGCATACAAATCAATCTACACATTCATTTACACATCCTGGTTTTCTCTAGACGCCAAAAAAGGTGCCTTTACAGAATTTGCTTAAAATATATTAAAAATACCAATTTCAAATAAATAGAGACATGTTATTAGGGAAAAAAATTTAAATTATTTTAAATTCTGATCCGATCTAAAACATTGACATTATATTGGAGTTTTTTCTAAAAACTTAAATTTTACAGCAATTTCCAAGTAGAAAAGTGGTTGCACAGAAAAAATTATTGCCGAATTATTTTCGAACAAACGCTTGTTTGAAAATTTTTTTAATTTCTACAAATTTTTTACTGATTCAATTAAAATTTTTGTTTGATTTTTATTTAACCAACAAAAATGTTGACAACCATTCAAAAATATAATACACGCGTTATTGGTTTCAAGTTTTCATAATTTTGTATGAAATACTTAACGCTTTTTAATGTTGTCGTCTCTTTGCATTTTTTTATTTGATCGTAAGCAACACTTCCTAATGTGAAATATAAGAACTACAACAAAAAACACACACAGTCTATTTTTGGACACTTTAAAAAAGTACAACAGTAAGAAAGATGAGAGGTTTGAAGTAAAAAAAATAGCAGGTAAAAAAACCTTTCACTCTTTTTAAACAACAGAAACAACAACAACATCATAAGAACCAAAATAAATTTTTGGTTGGTTTCAAAGTTGGTTAAAAAAAAACCAAAATCCCGTATTCAATTTTTTCAAACTGTTTGCTTAAATACATCAAATACAAAAATATAATGATGACGAAATACATATCGAGTCGGTCTGTCGCCCGTTTTGGGTTACATTTCTTCTTCATTAACAAAGGAAAGGATACAGCAACAGTGAGTGATGACGAAAAACATTGTGTGTATAAAAAAAGACTTCGTTCAAAAATTATTCCATCAAAAAAATGTGTCTCAAAGCCAGCCGGCCGCTCTGCTCTCTCTGCCATCATCTTCTAATACAGTGAGTGCCTGCTTGTGTGCGCATCATTGCTTGTGCAAAAACTTTTTTTTTTTGATTTTGAAATTTAGTAATTCAGTAAACTTTTTGTTTGATTCAGTTAAATTATTTGTTTGAAAAAATCAGTGTTTTTTTCAATAAACAAAATGCAAATAAATTGTTTGAATATGCGAATTTGTTTATAGGACCGATTTCAGACAAAAAATTGTTTGATTCTACAAATTTTTTGTTTGAATTGGAAAAATAATTTTTTCTGTGTGGGTGCACTGATAGGCTAGTTGGTAGTGAAATAATCTGACAGTGTAAAGGTTGCGGGTTCGACTTCTGTAGGAAATTCTAGTCGGTTTCACTACAACGGGCTGAAGGGTTACGTTACTATTTTTGGGAAAAGTTAGCATATAGATTGCAACCAATAACAAATAAATAAAACAAATGCCTATGATTTTAAGAGAAAAGTTCCCGCTTTGAACTATCAAATAAACTCTCGAAAAAAATGGGGCGAGGAAAATTTTAACAATAAAAACCATTAAAAACGCAAAAAATAATAATAATAATATTTGGTTCTTGGCACATTTGTTATTGTTTATTTATTTTGCTTTTAACATATTTATAAAATAAATGCATGTTTTCAAAGCTCGTTTGCAAACAACAACGTCGCACTTTACATTATTTGGTATGGGCGACGGTTGTTTTTTCGCTGCCGTTGTTAAAAATATTTCAATATTAGTAAATTTTTGTTGCCGTGGACGATATGTGTGACTGGCGTTCTCAACGTCTGCAATGTAACATCGGCCTCGAGTGAAATATTATGACGTAACGACGTAATCTCTTTTGATAGTTTTTGACATGAGTTACAGACACAGTTTTTTCTCACTTTTCGAGAAACAATGGAATATTTTGCTTTACATCTTTTCGATGCGAAAAATTCTCACTAAAGTTACAGAACATTTTTAAGGAAAAATTTAAAAAAAAAATCGATTAAACATTTTAAATTCACCAGTTTTGAAATGCTTTCTTAGTTTCTTCAGAAAAAATTAACTCCTTGAAAGTATTTATTGGGCACAACTAAGGCCCAAGATAGATTTGCCTTTCACGATGTATTTGGTAGCTTTTTTTTGTGTTTGCACAACCCACAAATCAAAAAGGGAAAACAATTCCCTAAATACCTTGTAGTCCAATAATACCACTTTACTTAACATTATTGTTATTGTACAACAAAGAAAAACAACAAAATCGACATTGCCAACAATAAAAACAAACGCGAATAAAAACAGCAAAAGCTTAAGTAAATTATAATTCCAGTTACTTTTTGGCGCATCTCCGTTTCAACGTTGTTAAAAGTACTTTTCATACAACTTGTATGAGTACAAGTTCAGTCGTTCTCTCTTTGAGTGTGTGTTTTAGTGAGTGGAAGTGTTAGTATGTGTGTGTGTGTGTAAATAAAACAACAATATAACAGTGATTTTATTCAATTTATTTTTCTGTTATCATTTGTTGTTTTTGCTGTAAATGTTGACTATGGCGTCCTTCCGGTTTTTTTTTCTTTTCTTTGTTTGTTTTGCTTCAATATGTGTGTGTTTTTGAAGAGTTTTTGTGTTTTTATTGCATTTTGTATTGTTGCGTGTAGCTGTTATATTGTAGAATATTTGTTGTTGAGGGTTGATATTTTTTATTATTTTTTTTTAAGGAAACTAACGGAAAAGTCCTTTTAGAATAAACAAAATCTTATATGTTTGTGGTTACTGTTTTTATTTAATTTAATTTACGTCATTACTCGGAATACCGACGCCATAACACGGTTCGTGCTGAGGTTTGTAGCACATTAAAAGGAATTTAAGTATCCCTAACGACTTAGAATCACTTTTTGAATCGCAAGTTAACGTTCGAAATCGATGAACAGGCTGTAAGAATCACTTTTTGAATCGACAAACGATATTCGTCCGGCTGGCTGTTCATGTAAAACTTGTTCTCAAATTTAGACATAGCTTGATGAGATTTGGTATTTAGGCTCTAATTGGACCAGGGAGTTATTGAATATTGAAGAGTGAACATCGGTCCACAATTTCATAGCCCCCATACAAGCATCTTTCCGAAATAGGGTCTTTGTGCCCATAAATCATCTTATTATGTTGTCATTTAGGTTAAATTTAGTTTAAACTTTTTTCATTGCAATCTTAATTATCTAACCAAACTTTTTTGGAATCAGTCCATATTTGAAAGTATGTTCCCCAGTCCTTGGAAGTTCATTTGTGAAGCCATCCTATATAAATATTCATTGCTTAGGCCTGTAAAAGATTTTTGTAATTACTGTCTTAAATTTACGTTATCTTTCTTCTATTACTTTTCAGGATAAGGGTGTGAACAAGTTATCTTGGGAATTCTGGGGGTTAGATAGTTGGCTTATTAGAGTTTAGTGGACGTAGAGTTAGCTATGCCTATAAGGGTATAAGTATAAGCCAACTAGTCAGGTTGTTCCCGTTTACTTGTTATACGCGGCTTTATAATTTCTCTCGTCGCCAGGAGAAATTATAAAGGAATTTGAGTTTGGTTAAGTTTTTGGGGTTAGAAAAAATAAAAGAGTTAGGGTTAGATTCAGTATAATTACAAATTCAGGTTTTATTGATGATGCTCACCGTTGGCTAGCTTCTAGACAAGTGCAATCTTTTGTTTACAATTTCAAGTTAGTTTCGTTAACAATTGTGTGTATAGCAAGATTCCATTATAACATTTTAAAGTTTAATTCACAATAATAGAAACTTAATCGTTACATGATATTAACATTAAGGAGTAAATTCAATATTCTGTTAATATAATCCGTTAAAAATATGTAACTTCAAAATAAAAGGAAATTTCGTGTTTATAATTTTGATTTTAAACAGGGTGTATAGAGATAAATATTTCTCGGGCATCATCGGTATTATTTTTGTATTCTGCATAGCTTCTCTTGTAAACGGCAGAGAGATGGGCAACTTATTTTTTTAGTGTTGTTTCTTTGCATATGACTACTTTAATTACTTATAAGTTAATTTCCGTTAATTTGTTTTTCTTTTGCCCGACACTGTATGCTAAAAGGCATACAAATATAAAGGATGTAAATTCAGATAAAATTGTTTTTATTAAATCTCATGTCTGATATGTCATCCAAAAAAGGCATTCATAAATCTGCAATAAATTGCATCCTTTAAATTAAACTTTTTATTAAAGATTTATTAAACAAATGACCTTAACAACGTTGAGAAGCTTAGATTTTTTGTTTAACGAAAAGACATTATCATATTGCTAAGCTTAATCCTACGGTCAATTACCGGGTACCCGGGTACCTTTTTCAGCTTAAAAATGCTCGCAAATCTTTCACAATGAAGATGTGGCGATGAAACTCCAATTCGTCGCTATTTAGGACTTAAAAGACATTATAAAAGAACAAAAATAAAACCGTTTAACATTTGACACCTACGCGAGTCAATGACCGGGTACCCCGGTACCCCTGCAAGTTTTTTTTTTTGTTTTTCCTTGCAAATTACCACGGTTATTTTGAATTTGATCAATAAAACATATAAATTTGTTTTTAAACAACTTTTTTATTGTTCAAATGTTATATTTGTGGGCATCGGCTTGTGTTGACAGCATTTAATAGCAGATCGTGATGAATAGTGGCGACTAATTGGAATGTTCCGCAAAATCAAGAGTGGTAAAAAAATTATCTATTGCGATGGTGCACCAACTATCATGGAACGGACCTGTTAGATCCCTAACCACTCTTTTTTCTTGTCGTATCTCAGGACCCATTGGTGATTTCCCGGTATATAGTTGGTCATTGACCGGATAGGAGTATTTTGCATCACAAATCCACAATACTTTAATCCCTAATTTGGCTGATTCGCATTCGTATTCACTGGATGTTTACATCGTCAAACCGTATAAAACGTCGCAGTGACCAGAATCTGTTAGTGGCCATTGTTACTCGACATAGAGAATAAGATGTGATGGCACATAAATCTTTCGTATTATCATGACATGAATGATTTGCACCTTTCATTACTAAAATGTCAGTAAAGGCATATATTTCATTTACTGTTACATATTTTCAATTAAGTCGTTGTTTTGTTGGGTTAGTTCCAATATAGACTGCATATGTAACATCTGCTTTTTTGTTTGTCTGACGCACTATAATGTCCACCATATTTACTCTCAAGTTTAAGCTTTTGACAGCAATTCCGTTGATCGTGCAGGCCCACAACGTTGCCGTAGAATATTAAGACTTCTAGTTTTGATGGGATAACAAATTGTGTTTTTGCCACACGGCAAAATATTTACTTCGGCATAACTTTCAACTGAAGACTCATCGTAAATATCAGCATTAGACAGATTATATTTCCAGTATATGGTGTTTCATCGTCTACTCTCTCAGACAACTGTTCATCGTCCGCGATATCGTCAAAAATAGATCAGTAATATTTAACTTTTTTTCATCTGATAAATGTTTGGCTTTAGGATAGAAACTTCACTTTACGCGACATTCTTACCTTATTTTAAATTAAAACACCAGAAGCACTATAAAATGTTCTGCTGAAACTCTCTCAATTTTTTCTTTCTTTACCTACAAGGGTAGTAGCTATACTTCTATAAACCGACCTACTGCATGTACATATGCATTATGTATGACAAGCAAATGCTTTAAGTATTTAAAAGCTATACAAATTTTAACAAAGCACCGTAATCAAAGAAGAACAAAAAAATTGCTATGTGTTTACTTAAGCGACTTCTCAAATGGCTTTGAGACAGTAGACAAAGTGAGTCGTAGCGACTTAAAACAAAAATCTACATAATTTGATTATTTTTGCAAAGGGGTACCGGGGTACCTGGTTATTGACTAACGTATATTTTGTTAGTTATTGACCGTAGGGTTAAATTAATATATTTCCAACTGCTTTAATATAATTCTTTAAAATACTTCAAAAACACTACAAAAAAAGAAGATACAAAAAATGATCTGGAAAGGATTTTATTTGTAAAAATTTAAAAAAAAAAAAATAATAATTCCACATTTACAATTTCAATTACAATGGTCATTTGTAAAATTGTATAAGAGTAAAAAAATTGTCTTTTTTTTATAAATTTCCCTTACAAAACCATAGATACTTCTATAAATAAAAACAAAAAATATAAAAATTTTCCATTTTCATAGTGCTAAAAACACATGTTAATAGTAGCCAGGAATACAAAGAGTATAAAGGAAAACAGGAACAAAGCCAATTAAATGTACACACATAAAAATTTATAAGAGGTCAAAAACAGGGATCAATAGTAGATTAAACAATTTTAAAATATTTACTACCTGTTTCTCTCTTTGCGATGGAATACATCCATCACTAACTTACATTAAAAAAATGACAATATTTAATATTTGTTTTTCCTTTTAAATGTTAGTAAAGCGATCTAGGTCTTCATTTGCAAATTGATGAACAGGCAGTAAAATCAGGAATGTGATTCAAATCTATCGGTTAAATTTAAATTATCCTTTTTAAAAGGTGTGATGAATTTTGAAAAATTTGTATATCTCTTCCTGAATTAAAATTTATATTTTTGTTCCAAAAAACAATTCAAGTAACATACACACAGCGCACTGTGTCACGAGGGTGGCCAAAAATGGTTAAAGTCAATGTTAGAATTTGAACGTTTTTTTTTTATTTATTTTTTTTTAACACTCTGGTTAGATGATATCTGAAATATCATCTTAAAATGTTTACAAATTGTAAAGTTATAGTGGTTCAAAGTTAAGATTTGTTTACAGCATACGAAATTTATGGAAAAATCCCAAATTTAATGTTCAGTTATAATACTAAGAATTTAAGTATTTGAATATAACGGCTACCAAAATTTGTAACAGGGTTGTAAGTGATGCTTCTAGTTATAATTACAGCACTGTGTTTGTTTACAAATATTGATCATATGTCAGATACCGTTAGAAAAAAATAGTGGTGAGGCATTGTCAAGATTTTTCAGCAACCGTGAACTTTCGTAGAGAATTTAAAAGAAAGTAGAAATAACACTTTTCCTGTTTTTTTGTATTTTTTAGCTGCAAGTATGTATTTTAATATATTTAAAGTTCAGCTGCCCGATATTGCCCGAATTCTTTTTGTAATTGTTTTTTAGTGTCAACCTCGTTGCGGATTCGTACTATTTTTCAACTGTGGCTAGAGATAAACCAAAACAGACCCTGCGATGTTATGCGTTATGTTAAAGATTTTGTAGAAAATCATTTTAAACAAGTATTATTAGAAAGGGAACAACAGAAAATAAGGCTTACTCTTTTAAAATTTTCTAACAATTGGTCTAAATATAATCGCATGAGAGATAGATTTGAAACTGAGTTGAGTGACTGGCTAGATAGCGAATTATTTGGTGAATTCATTGGTAATGTAAGTTTCCGTATAAAGTTTTGGTTTTGCAATAAAACTAAATTGTGTTATACTATATTAGGAAGCAAATACAAGTGGTAGAGGCCGACCGAATGTTTCCTACGAGGAGGGTTTAATGAGAACAAAAAGGAGGCGAGTGGAAGAACTTGTCGCTTCTACTTCATCTGAAGCTCTTAAAAAAGCCGCAGAAAGGGTAACAGGTTCAAATACTAATAAGAAAATTTCTGTTGAAAGTGCTCAAGCATTATACATTGATATGGATTTATCTATGAGGCAGTACAATATGATGAGAAAAGTAGTAAATGCTCTTCATGAAGATTGCTTTCCGTCATACTATATGATTTCAGATGCTAAAAAAAGATTTTGCCTGACATTCAAGTAACAGAAACTTCTGCAGAGAATCATTTTAGATGTTCATGATATTGATACCGAAAATGATATAGTTTTGGAATGCAAGTGGGGATTTGACGGCAGTAGTGGTCATAGTGTATACAAACAAAAATTTGAAAATGAGGAAGCTAGTGATGAATTTATGTTTGTTACTTCTTTCGTTCCTTTACGCTTGTTGGATTGGGCAGATGATCAAGTAGTTTGGGAAAATGATAAACACTCATCTTGGAGGTTATGTAGACCACTTAAAATTATTTTTACAAAGGATAATCCAAATGTAATTCAATCAGTAAGGGATAGCATAAATTCAGAAATTGAAGGTCTAGATACATATAAATACATTTCAAAAAACAAAAATCTTAACGTTCATTATAAAATGCAGTTGACGATGATAGATGGTGCAGTTTTAAATGTATTAAGTGGAAACAGTAGTAGTTCAACTAAGCCATCTGAAATGAACAGCTTATCGGTTTTCGAAAGGCCTGTGAATGAGCAGTGCTATCAGTATGGATTGTCGACATTACATGCATGGATCAAATGTTTTGAATGCATTTAGCATATTTCTTACAAACAGCATAAAAAGAAATGGAAAGTGGTAGGAAAAGAAAATAAAGATCAGGTTGCTGAGCAAAAGAGAAATATTCAAGCCAAATTTAAGTCTGAAATGGGTCTTATAGTTGATAAGGTTAAGACGGGGTATGGCACAACGAATGATGACAATACTGCAAGGCGCTTCTTTTCTAATGTGGAACTTTCAGCTCAGATTACTTATGTAGATGTAAGGTTAATAAAAAATTTTTCCATTATTTTAAGAACACTTTTAAGTGGTCATTATATAAATATATCAAGTTTTGAAAAGCTTTTAAAAGATACTGCACTTTTATACTTCGAATTATATTCTTGGTACTATATGCCTTCAACTGTGCACAAAATTTTAGTTCATGGTATAGATTTTATTAAATATTTTACCATTCCCATTGGAATGTTATCAGAAGAAGCAATAGAATCAAGTCACAAAATTATATGAAATGCAAGATTAAGACATACGAGAAAAATAAGTAGGATTGCCTCCATGAGAGACCTCATAAATTATCTTATTTTGCAGTCAGAGCCATCAATTTCGATGCATAGTCAGAAAATACTTTAAAGAAAAAGTGATTTAAATGATCTGAAAGGGTATTTAGTTGAAAAGAAAAGATTTAACGACATAAAAACAGCGAATGAATCATTGGTAGAATCTGAAAGTGATTACAGTGATAATTGTTAATATACTTTGATTGCCTGTAATACTTATATATATTTTATGTATGTATGTTAAATATGTTATGTTAAATAAATAAAATTTATGTTTCTAAATTTGTTTTTACTGAGCGGCAAGGACTTACGTACTAAATTTACTTTTGTAAAATTTTGCTCTTATCTGATCACTTATTTACAAATTATAATAATTTTTTTATTTGGGTTGTATGGGAGGTGGGCGTGGCGCTTGTCCGATTTTTTTGAAAATTGGAAATATGTTAAAATATTAATAAATATATTCACATGTTAACTGTCGCTCTTATCTGATTACTAATTTCCAAGTTTTAACAATTTTTAAATTTAGGTTGTATGGGAGGTGGGCGTGGCACTTGTTAGACTTTCTCCAAATTTCGCATAAATACTTCTTTTCCTAAGAAAAACATTCATGCCAAATTTCACCTCCCTACTCTAGCTGCTTCTATTTTTGGCCACCAGTTGTATGAAATCGCGACACAGTGCAGCGTCAGCAGTCACACGCCTTATCACAGTTCAATGGGATATACGTTATTGACTTTATTTGTGTAAAATTTTTAATGGTTGCATATTTATTGAAAAAAAAAAAGATAAATGCGAAATATTTGCGGATGTTGACTCATTTTTAAAGCTCATGGTACACAAAGAGAATTATTAACTAAATCAGCAGAAAAAATGGCTTGAACCAAAAAAATGTTGCACCATTCTCGTCCGAGCCAAAAAAATTTTTAATTTACTAAATGCGAACAAAATAAGCTTAAATAAAAATATTATTTTTGGAATTTGGATTTTCTTGTTTTAAGAATTTTATTTATCGGGCTTAATTCTCAATTTTGATTCTTTATAAAAACAATAAAAATTTATTGTTGGGGGACAAGCTAGTTCCTATGCGCATTTCACTGGTTCAGGAAACCTTTACCTAAAAATTTTAGAAAAGCTAAAAATATTATTATTATTAATAAGTTCAGACCAAATTTAATCTTAATACCAACAAAATAAGATGGTTTATGAGCACAAAGACTCTATTCCTGATGACCTATTCATTATGGACTTATTGTCACCATTTTCACTCGGTTGGTCCTTGTGACAATTTGAAGTCTATGAAAATAAATACGTATGTACCAAGGTAACAATGGATAGCCAGCTGGGCGGACGGACATCGGTAGACAGAATCAGAAAGTAATTCTGAAACATCAGCAATAACGCATAATACCCTTTCCGCCATTGCAATGGGGTGGATATAATTAATTGTTTTGACAAATATGCGGTGTTTAACAAGAACTTTGTTTTTTAATTGTGGCAGCACCAGCAACAAGATAGTTCTGACATTATTAAGGTTTTTTGCGTATTAGCAGTAGATGCATTGTCAATTGTTACAATGAATTCAATTTCGAAGCCCATTTTCACTTGTCATACTTGTCATGAAAATCCTAGAGCGATTATTGAGAAGCCTTTGCATGCTGAACGTGTTTTATCTAGATTCGTGATTGTGCTTTTTTCAAAGATGAGTCTAAAAATGCGGTAACGGTCAATGTATCACGCTATCGCGAGATGCTAACAACTCAATTTTGGACCATGATTGATCACATGGATATCACTGACATGTGTTTTCAACAGGACGGTCCCACATGTTACACAGCCAATGAAACGATCAATTTATTACAAACTTAATTTCCAGATCGCAAAATTTCACGAACATCAGCTGTTAAGTGGCCAGCCAGATCGTGTGACTTAACACCACTGGATTATTTTTTGTGGGGTTATGTTAAGGACAGAGTCTATACGTGGCCAATCGAATCGATTGCAGCCTGCAAACTCAAAATCCGTGATGTGATTAACGAAATAGACCCAGCATTTTGCCGAAAAGTGATTAAAAACTTTGATGAAAGAATTACCCCCCACTTTGGGGTAATACTGTAACTTTTAAACGACAAAACTTTGTCGTTAAGTAGAACATTTTAACTTAAAAAAACCTTAAAATTTACCACTTAACGACGAATTTTTGTCGTTAAAAAGTTACAGAATTACCCCAAAATCGATCGAGGATGATTGACAAACATTAAATATTGACATTGTTTAAAAAAGATTGATATTGAATAAATTACAGCAACAGTGCTATATTTTTTATACCCTCCACCACAATTAGTTGTGAAGAGGGTATATTAAGTTTGTCATTCCGTGTGAAACTTTTTTATTATTCATCTCAGACCCCATAAAGTATATATATTCTGGGTCCTTGAGTAATTCTAAGTCGATTTAGCCATGTCCGTCTGTCTGTCCGTCTGTTGAAAACACGCTCACTTTCGAACAACTCAAAAGAAATGAGCAAACTTGGTGCCAAATTGTTTGAAGTTCTCCTAAGCAGTTTGGGATTGAAATCCAGCAAAATCTGTTCAGTAGGACCAGAGCTATGAATCAAAATGTGGAACCACCACCTAAAAAAAATTGATAAATTTGTTACAAAAAATAACATAAATGGTGTAACAAGGCACGGAATGAGATAAGATTTTGCGAAAATCTGTTTTATTTAACTGGAAATCACGCGGTTAGATTTCGTGAAGATCCGTTTATAATTTACCCTAAGCCCCATATAAACACTACTCCCGGAAAACAGTTCAGTACGCCTAAAACCGTAAAAAATAACGCTAGCGTAACAAAATTCGGTACGTCACAGTTTTTTAGGACTAGAAATAGCACTGTGAAATTTCGTGACGATCGGCCCATAATTTACTTTAGGCCCCATATAAACCCTACTACCGGAAAACAGTTTAGTCGCCTAAAACCATAATTAATAACAAATCGTCACAGTTTAAGATAATAATAATAAATAGACGTCATACAGATATTACTTCTTAAACATTCGAACTGTCGGTAGAGGGTATCAAAGATTCGGAACAGCCGAATATAGCACACTAACTTGTATTTTTTTGGAATCATGTCGACCCATTTGCGCGAAATTATCGTATATGCCAATTTTTTTGAAATTGACTTTTTGATGCAATCTTGTTCTACATTCAAAGAGACGTCGCCTGACAAAATATTGTAGGCGAATTCCACTTCGTTGCTCCAAAAATTTAATGTATATTTTCATATTTATATTGCAAGTGATAGCAGAGAAAAGTATAAAAATGGCTCTCCTGTAAAATTTAATTTTTGGAACATACGATAATTTCGCGCAAAGGGGTCGATGTTATTAAATAGAAGTTTTGTAAACACATTATTAAATAAATAAATAAGTTTTCATTAACATTAAAGCCTATCTGGTGCTACGGTATTCAACTATGGGGCACTGCCTCGGCCTCTAATATCGACAAAATTCAAAGGCGCCAAAATAAACTTCTTCGAATAATCACAGCCGCTCCCTGGTATGTTAAAAACTCAAACATTCATAAGGATCTGTGCCATTAGTGAAATCTATGATTACAAAATATGCCATAAAATATTTAAAAAGGCTTGAACAACACCCAAATCCACTAGCTCGAAATATTTTAAATCATGGCGGCCACACTCGCTTAAGAAGAAGAGACACTGCAGCACTTACCCAATTAGATGAGCGATAAACACCTATAAAAGTGAACATAACCCGTGATGAAGAAAATTTTGTCAGGCACTGGCAGGAGATAAAATAACGTATTAGGTTAAGATTTGATTAATTGAAGCACAGCCGCGAATAACGTTGTAAACGCCACATTTTTCAAAAACTGTTTTTTTGCAGATAACCGTTGACCTTGCTCTCTTACACAGTGTAAACATCAAATCAACCAAAACTATGCACCTTAACGCCTTCAAAATGGCATACAAAGTGCCAGCCAGTGGAAGAACATTGCAAGTTACTAACAAAATGATGAAACCGAAATGGTTTTGCAGTGCTGAATAATTTTTTTAAAGCCTTTTGCATAAAAGTTTTTATTATAATTGTTTTTAATAATAGAAAAAAAAATTTAAAACAAATAATGCTGCCTGTCAAAAAACGTTTTTTTGCTCTCCTGAAAAATTATTATTTTGTAACTTAAAACGTTATTCGCGGCTGTGCTTCAATTATTGTTAGTTCATATTTAATATATGAAGATTCAATAAAAAATAATGACAAAAAAAAAAAAAAAAAAAAAAAAAAAATTAACATTTTTAGACAAAATTAATTTATATTCAACATTTTTCATTTTTCGAATTTATTCTATGAGCTAAATTTCAGTTATGTATTTTATAAAGCTTTTTTGTAATAGTTCTATTCCTACAATTTTTCAGAAATGACTTTATACACTACCAGACTATTATATTGTATTTTCTTTTTTAATTTATTTATAAAATATTTTCCCAATAAAAAATTTTCTTATTTTTTGCAGCTCAATAATAAATGGCGAGATGCAGTAAGGTAAGTGAACGAATTCTTAACAAATTTTTTAAACAATATAACATTTAAGGTGACCTTCATTTCATTACTACGAAGAAAGTTTGACGAATGAATATGCAAGAATAAAACATATTTACTGCCCTATTCATAAAAATATTTTTGATTATTACAGGTTTACAACACATATTTTCTATGAAAATTTTCCTTAATAAATGTTTGTTAAATTAAACAATCGTTTATGAATACGGGGTTTAGTGTTTAAAGATGATCGTTACACTTCACCAGTTTTAATATGCGTTTTTGTGTACATTTAAGTGCTAATTCTCAAAATTCATATCTACCGCAAAGGATGTTTTAGACGACAGGTATGTTATCCATATGTTATTGCGCATGTCTGTCAAAATTAACAAACACAGAAGGTTTTTAATTTTTTCTTTGACACGTTCATTTTTGGTTTCATCTGACATAACCCTGCGGGAAATTTTTATCGTTTTTCCTTTCTGTGACCAGTGCGCATAATATCATATTAAAATGTACCAAATTGTGATACGTGACAGCAAGAGATATCGCTGTACTGATAATACAGTACAAGTACATGCAAGGTAATTTACACAAAACAAGTCATTGGACTGGAATTTGTACGGACTGATACTATCTGTTTATATTACTTTATATAAAGAAGATCGATCTCCCATATTAATATGGTCCACTTGGGACAATATCTGCGACATTAATTCTTTTAACCAATTTACCCCCTTAAAGGACATCGCATTCCCCTATGGAACCTTAAATCGTTAACAAAAGCTAGTATATGCTGCTATATATTTATGAAAAATTATGAGAAAATTTGCTATTCTCATACTTATATATGTAGATCTGAATAATAACACGAAAATCAAATTAATTATTGAAATAATAAGTTTATTTGAATACAAACGAAACAATTCACAATTGTTATGACTGTACCTGCCTGTTTTTAGAAAACGTAAACAAGTGAGTGAGTGAGAAATTATATTGAAAACAACAATAAAAAACGAACATTTGTTTTTGTTTTCAATATACAGGGGTGTCATGGAAATCGAAAACGCAAAACGAAAGAATTTGGTAGTTCTTTTTATTAAACTTTTAATCTAATTTTAAAAATTTTTGTTTAGAAATTCTGTTTAATAGAGCATCCCAGCAAAAACTTTACTTACAATCCTACTTTTAATGACTTCAAGAATTCATTACTTTGTAGCTTTATTCTTTACATTTTGCATTATTAGTTATATATTAAATAATAACTTTATTATTATATCTCAAATATACATTACAAAACAATTAATATTATTTTACGATTTTAAATAAATATTTAAGTCAATTTGCAGTATACTCCGTTAATATTTGTTAGACATTTGGTAATACTATATAATTTTAACAATAATTTTGATGTTAAATCCATGGAAAATCTAAAAATCAAACAAATGTATGTAACTATATACATAAATGTGTTCCAAAATTACCCTCGCAGTATATTTTTGTTATAAGAACACTAGTTGTTATATCGATATAATGTAAACGATGTATTTTGGACAACATAACATTTACATTACGCGCATTTGTATTACAGTGTTAGAGTTATAAATGATTTTGTGCAGCTCCTTATTAAATGTTTTCTTACATTTCGAAAAATTTATTATTGTGCGCACTTTCATGCATACTAGAGCAATTTAATTAAGTGTATTTTAGCATTTTTTAATTAATTTGCAATAACTATATATTTTTATAAAAATTTTAAGTATAAAAAAACATATTATTTTTTAGGTTATAATAGGCCAAATTATAAAGGATTACTTTTTTGACATCTCGAACAAAAATAAGTACTTTTTCTAGTAGAAAGTAAGTAGTCGGCTAGTCAAATTCTCATTATTTTTCGCTTATTTAGTAAGCAAAGTTTTTGCTGGGTTTATTTCTTTCGTTTTACGTTATCGATTTCCATGACACCCCTGATAATTTCTCACTCACTCACTTGTTTACGTTTTCTAAAAAAACAGGCAGTAAATTTCTAAAGAATTTTGATTTTAAACAATTATAGGAACTTACGGCCTATTTCCGATGTGCGAACGAGTTCTTTCTTTCGTACAAATACATTTAAAAAAAAAAAAACAATATTTTTAAAATTTAAGATATTCTCCGAATTTTATTTAAAACATTTTAAGCCTCCGTTTGCCTTTTTCTTAACCTAATGGCATTTTTGAAACGCCCAAGAGTTGCTTGTTACTACTAAAAGTATCTATAAAATAAAGTCTTTCAACTTTCCTCCCGCCGCGCCGCCTTGCAGTCCCACCAACATTTTTTTCGTCCCATTTCATTAGGCATTTTTCATAAAAAAAACTGTATAAAAATGGAAATTTTATATGAGAGTGGCCTTAAGAAATGGAAATAGCAGGGAGCTATATCAGAAACAAGGGTCGTTTATACATTTAATCCGCCTAGAAACAGTTGCATTTAAGTGACATCATCTTTTTCAAAAACACAAGTAACGGTTATTTTGGAATATTCGAAAACTGTTCTGCTGTTGATAATTCTGACTTCATATTCGAATTCAGCGGGCAATTTTACATTAAGATTAGGTGTCAAATACATTCGGTCAAAAAACTGTCACAACTGGAACATATTGTTACGTTACTGCCTTTCAATAACGTTTTGGTTTATTTCCTTTATAATAAACCGTTTCGAGTTCTTTTATTGCAATTCAAATAAAACAAATAAACACAACACTTTTGCTACTGTTTACAATTAAACAACTTTATTTAGTACTTAGTTACTTTAACAACCGTAATTATAGCTCTTATTTACAACCAACTATAAATTTCTCAGCGTGATTCGTTAATGACAAAGTTAGAACTTAGAATGAATCATGCCATATCTTTGGATCCTATTTATACTCGGGCAAATGACCATAGAACGTTCGATGGCTCTAGCTGGCTCTATAAAGTTCGCCAAATAACGGCTATTTCGTTAATTAAACTTATTCAGCTATTACTATCTATGTGGCTGAATTAATTGAGTTATTAGGCATCATAAACTAAGGCATACTTTAAGGCGTTGCCATAGATTGAGATAACTTAATAAAGAACATTCTAGTTTACAGTGGGGTTGAAGTACAATTATGCACAACAATTTTAACATTACATCTGTACATTGATTTTTACACTCGAAGTGTGAATAACTTATACAATAACAATTTTAATTAATAAAATAACTAACAAATACTTAATAACTAATCAATACAAGATAACACATAAATTAATCTAATTCTTAACCAATAATTACAAATAATTCTTAACTAAAGTTACTTTCGTAACAATATTTATCAATTCTACATACATAGATACATTAAATATTAGTACACATGTCCCAGCTGGCAAAACTGCCGTCGACGAGACATTGAAGTCAACGTGTACGAAAAAATTCTAGACATTGTCTAGTGCACTGTCTTCTAAAGAATTTTATAAATGACGACATTAAAGACATGTACTTGAAAGTACTTTTCAGAAGTTAAGTAAATTATTAACAAGTAGAAAAGGTGTAAAATCTGTAATATTGACAAATTTTTTTACATTTACTTTTAACCGCTTTTAAAGTTGTTACAAATGCGATAATATACAGACTTAAAGCAAAAACACTCCTCAAATAATACTTCAACAAAACTGAGGATACCTCGAAACTACAATATTCGACGTAAGATACTTTTCAATATTGGCATAGAAGGTATCGTGCATATTTTTTGTTATTTCTGGACTCAAATAAAACATAAAAGGTACAAGATGAACCCTGTACTTATTTTGTGTGGGTTTTTTTCTTGTCCATTACCCTCTTTTAGGTCCATATTGCTTCCACAAAGCATCGCCATCTTACCAGATTTGTTGCCTTTGTTTTCGCGTCTTCTCATGAAAGGTTTCACTCTCCTAGTTCTTAGAGTGTCTATCTATTTAGTATTGCAATTTTGTCTTGTATCAGTTTCGTTAACCGAATGTTGTTCTAGCTAAGTAGATGATTGGTATGCTGTAGCAGGCCCTTGAATAACAGGACTGCCATCTGTCGTTGCCTAGAAACAACGCCCTCCGTATATTTGGCGTAGTTGAAGGGAGCCTTGCTAATCTTTGGTTTCACCTTTTATCCTGACCTTTGCCATTATGTTATCCTATTTTCCAGGATAAGGGGTGGCCTGGGAGGGCGGTCCTCAAAATGACCCCAGGAAATATGACCCCCAAAAAAATGAAGAACGGCCCCAAAATTTTACATGAGACACAACAACACGAAATTTTAGGGCAATTTTTTGGGGTCTTTTTTCATTTCTTTGTTGGGGTGTTTCTGGATTTTAAATGGAATGAAAAATTATCCCAATATCAAGGAATGAAAATTGGCCCCAAATAAAATCACAATTTTTACTTTGGGGCTATTTTTCGTTTACTAATGAAAAATTTAAATTTTAAGAAATGAAAAATCACCCCAAACATTTTTACACATATTATATAAAATTTTAGGTAAAAGTTTCTAGGGATAGTTTAAAAAACCCGAATTCTTATACCAAAGTGCCGGTTATGCCGAGATGCTTTAGTTAGCGAAGCCGGTGTTTGTTATACCATAGAGAAGAAAATCCTTGCACCCGGCTAAAGGACGGCTATATACAGAAGCTTTAGTAAGCAAAGCCAGTGTTTGTTATACCATAGAGAAGAAAATCCTTGCGCCCGGCTGAAGGCCGGCTATGTAGTATAATTATTCGGATTTGGAAATCAAGATTCAAAATTTGGGAATTTTAGTTTCGGGCATATGAACTCCACGAAAAATTTTTAATATAACTTTCTTTGTGTTCTTTTTTGGGGTTAAACTTCATTATAAATTATGAGCTGATTTTTCATAACAAAAAATTACCCCAAATTTAGGGTCATATTTCATTTTATATTTAGGGTTATTTTTAATTTTTTGGGGTTATTTTTCATTAAAAATATGGGGTCATATTGCATTATGAAAAAAAGCCCCAAATTGGGGGTAAATTTTCATTTAGTTTTTGGGGCTATATTTCGCAGCGCCATCTGGAAGATTCCTAACTTGTGTTGCTCAGTGTTATTAAAAAAACTTTTCGCCAAATTCAAACCACATTTTACTCTATATATCTTTAATTTTTTGTTAGAACTTGCTATATGGCAATAACATTTCTTTTATAAAATCAATATTAAAATATTTAAAATAAAAAAAGCAATGTTTAAAGTTAGATAAAACTATTTAATTTGTTTTTAAACTAAAAACTAATTTTATAACAAACTTGGCTTTAGCGCCAAATTTTTGAGATTTTTAAAAGTGATTAAAAAACTTTTCACAACTTGAAAAACGAAAGAGAAAAAATATTCTTGGCAATTCTAAAGAATTTGTTGACTATTTTCATTTAAGTTTTAAGCAAATTTTTCCATTGTAACCAAAAGAAAGAGCTTAGATTTGATTGCAAACTAGTGTAAGTAGATAATACCGGAAAAAGTTTCCTAAATCCCTTTTGATTTGTTTTATTACTGGTAAACAAACACTTTTGACTATACACACAAACACACACACACACACGTTGGAACCCACAATCCACGGTTTGTAAAACATTTTGTTAATTTTACTTTAGTTTCCTGTACTCTCAAATACAATAATTTTGAAAGTATGTATGTGTGTGTGTGTGTTTTTGTATGCAGCAACGTGTTTGTTTGTGTGTGTGTGCCGTAGTAAATATAAATTTCTAGTAGTTGATTTTTTTCTATAAATTTTATTTCTATTTTTTATGTTAGTACTTGTACATTAATTTACATAGTTTCTAGAGCAATGTGTCCATGGACGTAAAATGTTGCAAGTCGGCATTAAATCCTTATTTTACATGAGCTTTTGTATGCCATTGTCTGGCACTCAGCTGTTTTTTTTTTTTTCTCTTCTAAAGACCCAAACAATACATTACAGCAAAAAAGACACACCAACAAAAAAAAAAGAAGAACATCAACCTCAACTACTTGCATGTAGTGGAATACCATATAACAACAACTGCAAAGAAAAAACATTAATGCAGCAGCGTATGTGTGATGGAAAAAAAGAGCAGAAATGTAAATAAACAACTGGTAGAAAATATCAGTGATAAAAAAGGCAACAACAAAGTTTTAAAACTTGTAGAAAACGTTGTAGACAGCGTGTTTTCATTTTATGCGAATTTAGCTGGCACTTCAATAAAAATGTAAAAAAAAAACAATTCACACATATTGTTGCTACAATAGCAACATATATTTATGTTGCAAAAACACTATCCATATGTACACTTATTTGTATGTAGTATGTGTTTGACTATAAGTGGACATTATTATTATTCACATATTTACATGCAACAATGGCTGCAAAGGAAGTAAAAGACGAAAAAGCCATCATCACATTCAACGTTCGTCTATTTACTGGAGACGAGTCCTTTTCTATATACTACAAAGTGTAAATGGATGACAGACACACACAAACACACACATGGAGACAACACATGGTTGCAAAGTGGTTGAGTGGTATTAGTATCAGCCGTAAATATGCTCTCTAAAATAGGCAAAAATTTGATATTTCATTCTAAGATGAGGCCAACCAACGAAATAACCAGTCATTTAGACAAACACATATTGTATGCAGCCTGTCATTGTTTATGTCTCTGGATTGAAAGTAATGCATCTACGTATGTTTTAATATGCTCATGTGCCTGGCTCTACACTCAAAATTTGGCTGTAGTAAAATTATAATAGTTTGAAATATTTTTTTCGTCGGCATCGCATCGTTCGCTATAAAACTTCGATCTGTTTGTAAGACATCATAATAACATTGTACAACACAAAATAGGAAAAAAACGGAGTTCTAGCAATGGCTTCTGGTAGAGTAGGCCAAAAATAAAGTATACGAGTTGCAAGTGTTGAAAGATCAAATCGTTATTTTATTTTAAGAGGAGTTCAAAGTTAAACCTTTTGTACTGTTCTTGCAGCATATCGCTACAGTTTCATGTGTGTTGTGTTCTTCACAGTTGAGGCATAAGGTAACCTAGAGGGAAGCGAACTGACACCAAAGTAGTCCCGTGATAGGTCTGTGGTGGTAGAGACCGATTCTAATTCTAACACTTTATATGAATAAGACCTATCACTTTTACATGGGGTTGTCATTGGAGGGGGTCAATTGACACCAATCGACCAGTAACACATCTATTCTCAATGAACGTGTTTAGTGCTAGTAACTACAATGCATTGCAATGTCGTACTATTTCAATACAATGTACTATTATTTCAGTAAAACAAGTCCTTGAACTTAATTGAAGAACCGAATTTTAGAAAGTCCCAAAAAACGTGTCACACCACCGGTGAAGACTGTAACTGTAATGCCTTACTTTCGCTACTTTTGTGGTCTTCCGTGCCAGTTAAATTATTGGTTCTCCTTTAACTGATCTTGAGTTTTTTCTTTTTGTACTTGTTCTATTTTCACAATTCCCAGGACCAATTGTTGGAACAATTGACACAAACATCCCGCAGGGTATGTTCAGCAACTTTGTTGAACATTTTACGGCAAATATTTTAACCTCCTTCATAACGGTAATTTTTGGCCCTATTTTAACAAATCATAAAAAACACCCCTACAAGAAGCGATTTGTTCCGAAAAAATGTTGGTCATGAATGCACACCAAAGCACAAAACTTAGCACAAACTGTAAAAACAGCCAAACTAAAGAGTCAATAAAAATAAACCAATCGGCTGGGTTGTACTGTATGCGCAATTTATTCGATTAGTCTACAGTGCACAGTGGGGATGCTTACATATTATATATCAAAATTTGGGAAATAGTGCATTAAAAATATTTTACAAAAAAGGGCGAAAATGTGTTTTTTGAGTTTATGTCAAAAATATAAATTTAAATTAACGAAATTTAAATCTAATTAAGGTTTCGTTATAATGTGCTAAATTCCCATTTCATACTATTGACAAACTGAAGTTTATTGTTGATGGGAATAGCTATTCCCAGACGCATTTAACTGGTTGCTTAGGCCAGACCGTCAGGAAACTTCATCCAAAGATTTTAGAAAAACTAAAGATATTATAAACCCCTGTCTTACTTGTTACAATATCAAGGTTAAACAAAAACAACAACAACATCAACAACAGTAAACAGTGAGTTTATCTTTTTTTACAGTCCCGACTACAATTGGTTGATTTTTTGTCAACTCTAAATGTAGTTGCAAGTGGGTAAAGAAAAAACAAAAATAAAACTAATTTCTTTATTTTATTTTGCCAGTTCAGCTTTATTTACACTGCCACATGCATATTAGTTATCAACGTTTTTCTTGGGATTCAAAAATTAATTATCAAGGTTTCGTTATAATGTGCTAAATTCCCATTTCATACCATTGACAAACTTTAGTTTATTGTTGATGGGATAAGCTATTCCTATGCGCTTACAACTACATTTAGAGTTGACAAAAAATCAACCAATTGTGGTCGGGATTGTAAGAAAAGATAAACTCACTGTTTATTGTTATTTTTTTTGTTTAAGCTTTGATATATTCAAAATCTCCCGTGAGCTAAACCACGTCAAAAATGGTATATTTTATGAATAAATAATTCGGGAATTTTTTTTTTTGGCCAGTGAATGGCCAAATATAACAGATATTTTGGAATTCTTTGATTCTGCATTAAACGATTTTAAAAATTGGTCATGAACGGCTTTTTGTGGTATTGGAAATGAAAATCGGACAAAAAATGGTTAAAATATTTAAAATTTCATTAAAATTGAATTGAAAAGCATCAAAAAACTGACATAAACATCTCGCTATCTGGAGTCTGTAGTTAGATGTTTAAAATGTTTTAATGCAGAAGCAAGGAATTCCTATTTATCTATTATATTTGGCCACTCATTGGACAAAAAAAAGATGACCAAGCATTTTATTCATGAAAAATACAATTTTTGGACCATTTTTGACGCGGTTTAGCTCATGGGAGATAATAACTAGAGCCAAAATATTTTGGGAGTCTTCATAAAACATGTCAAAGTTAGTTTTATTTGAGTCGAACTAATGTACACATGGATTTAAGTTACTTTAACTTTTTTATAATAAGTTTTGATCGATCTTTTTTTTATTACGCTAAATAGTTTATATAGTTTCCTATATGCAGGCTTTCAAGGTCATTAATTTAATGTAAATAAAAGATTATTTATTTCATTTTCAATAAAATACTTCGCACAGTGGTTCAGCTTCATACGATTGGCGGCATTAAATATAAGGAAACATGGTTTCGGTACGGACAAATATTTTCTTGTGATAAAAACATGCTGCAAAAACGAAGAAAATCCGAGCACAACCACGCCTACTTCCCATATAACACAAAAGTTAAAAATCATTGCAGAGTCACAATTTTTTGCTCATTGCAATTTTATCAAAAATCTGCTAACAACCACGCCTACCTCTCACACAAAATGACCACAAAAAATCCAATATTTTCCTTATTAGCAAAGCTAGATCGATTAAAACAGCTACACAGGTTCAAATTTTCGTGTTTTTTATTTGATTAAAATATAAATAAAATGCAGCAACAGTCACGCCCATATTCAATGAAAATATCTGTAAATAAATAAAAGAAAATATTAAAACAAAGTTATTGGTGTACTAACAAATTTTTTACTTCATCAGGAAATTCCAATATATCCTTCTCGCAAGTAACATATGCATGACATCTTCAATCGTCTAGAGGTATTGCCTTCGTTCGTTGAGCCCATTCCTTGTTTAACCATGTCCACATTTATGCCTAGAACCAATTTCAAATTCCTTTGGATTTCCGCTTTTGATACTTCTCTTTCATGTTTTGTATCTTTTGTTACTCTCCACTTTGAAAAACTTTTGTTGTATGCTATATGCAATATGCACTCCATAAATTTTATTCTCGCATGTAAAGGGAAACTCCAAACTGAAGCTCTTCTTCCGAAACTGGGTTTGTCCTTAATACATCCAAATTGTTCATTTCGCTTGGCTTAGCTTGACATATAAAACATACAGCCATTCCTGATGTTTGTATGATTGTATTCGAAACTTTTCCATCAATCAAGGTTAAAACAGGAGTATGTAAAATTTCAAAACTTTTGTCATCAATGTTAACAACAGTTTTTTTCAAATCTTTAATTTCATTTTGCACTCTTTCAACTTCTTCAGAAATAACATTTGCCGTTTTTTTTACAAATTCAAATTTTATTGGCCTACAAAAAGTTGTTGAAGATGGCCTTGTTTTTCGCCAGTAATCATTTGTGCCATCAATACATTTCAAATTGAGAGGAACAATACTTGTTAAAAAATATTTTTGTCACTTAAATTTGGATCATTGAATTTTTTATGGTGTTCACCATGTTTTTTTTTTAAATATCGGCGATATTTATCGATTTTTTTTAAATATTGATATTTTTGCCCCATTCCTATGCGCAATACCATGCTTGTGAATGAAATTTGTCCTAATTTTTTTAGTTTTTTACGCTGGAATTGCTTAGGGGCAAAAATGGGCAGCTGAACTTTTGAGTATCGTTAGCTGAGACTTCAAGCTTTAATTTGATATAAGTCTCAGGCTAGAGGTCGTTGGAGATCAATATATGCAAGCCATAGAAGTTGGAGAAAATAAATATTTTTGGACAATTTATAGTAGTAAAAGAATTTTTTTTTTTAATTTCCAAAATTTTTTTTATTTGCATATATATAATTTATAACATCCAATTGTAAAAAAAAATTATTGTAGTGTTGTTACAAGAGTATTTTAAAAGCACGAAGCGATAGAAAGTAGCATATATTATACGGCCATTTCAAACGCATTCACTTAGGTCAACTTTGAATGTCTCTGGACAAAAAAGTAATAAAGCTATAAGCCTAATATTTTGGATACATGATAATTAGAGTGTTTATTACAAACTGTGGAAAAAAGAGGTAGATCAGCAGACATGAAAAAAATTAATTAATGCCGCTCTTGAACCAGTGTGCGTCGTTTCGTTGGTATTATTTCCAACTTCTTTAGGGATTGAGTTTTTATTAAAATCTGACAACATTGTAAAAATACAAAGTAAAAAGTAGTCAATAATAACAATAATTTTAATCTTCATATTTTGACAAATTAACTTACACCAGCAAATCGAAAAATATTCTACAGAATTGTGAAAAAAATTACTTGCAATGAAATAGAAATTTTTATTTGAAGTTAAAATTCTTTTTTTTTTTGCCATTTTCATTGTTTTTTATTTATAAAAAAAATAAACGAAAATTCTGATAGTGTATAGAAAATATTCTTAGAATATATTGAAGGAATAAGACTATTAAAGTATAAAAGCTTTTGATGATTGTAATTTGACTTAGAAGACACATTTGAATATTATCATAAATTTATATATAAAAAAATATAAAAAAACTGCACTAGCACAACACTGCATTGAAAACGAACACAAGCCAAACTTTGAAAAAGTAAGAATTTTAGATAAAGACAAATGTTAAAATAAGAGATACACGTTGGAGAGCTTAAGAATACAACAAGAATCGACAAGTGCAATAAAGACAAAAGAAGACAAAGACGATACAAATGCAAACTACACCATTGCAACACTTTAGTAAAAATATCAACTGTGATCAAAAAAGTACAAATTTTCTGTGATAATTTTTTAAATTTACATACATTTATTTTAATATTTTAATGGCCATTTTCTCATTAGGCGATTATCTTTTTTCCCAACGAAAAACTGCAAATTAAAGAAATTTGGTTTTCTCAATGTCTCATTTGCTTCGTTTTAATCGCAAAGCTAACCGGCACTCATCTGCCAATTATTTATTTTCCTTTTATTTGCCGTACAGATAAATTCAATCAGCTGACTCCCATCTTTTACATGTATTTTGAGTGGCGTTGCCAGCTGAAAACTTTGTTTTTTGTCGGTATATTGAGAAACCCAAAATCGTTAACGGACAGTTTATCGGTCCAATAAATTTATGTTGACATTAAGTAACAGACAGTTTGTCGATACATTGAGAAAATGGCCATAAGTTTTGTGTTGTGTTGTCCACCTATACAAAATACTGTGATATAATCTATAGATGATGTAAACTGATGAAAAAGATCGAAAAAATCCGGACAAATTTGAATTCAATATTTGCAAATTTTAATTTTCACAGTCGGATATTTTCTAAACTAAAAGAAAAAAAATGGCGGTGCGCAAAATGACCCCAGGAAATATGGCCCCAACAGTAGCCCCAAAATTTTTCATGAGACACAACAACACGAAATTTTGGCGCAATTTTTTTGTTTTTATTGGGGTTATTTTTCATTTTTTCCTTAGGGTGTTTTTGAATTTTAAGTGAAATGAAAAATGACCCCAATATCAAGGAATGAAAAATGGCCCCAAATAAAATCACAATTTTTACTTTGGGGCTGTTTTTCGTCTACTAATAAAAAAAATGCAAATTTTAAGAAATGAAAAATCCACCCAAACATTTTTATACAAATTTTATAAAATTCTTTGTAAAAGTTTCTATGGATAGTATAAAAACAAGAATTCTTATACCAAAGTAGAGAAGATCCTTGCCGGTTATGCAGAGATGCTTTTGTTAGCGAAGCCGGTGTTTGTAATACCATAGAGGAAAAAATCGTTGAGCCCGGCCAAAGGCCGGCTATATAGAGAAGCTTTACTGAGCGAAGCCAGAGTTCGTTATACCATAGAAGAGAAAATCCTTGCGCCAGGCCGCAGGCCGTCTATAACGTGAAGCTTTAGTAAGCAAAGCCAGTTTTCGTTATACCATAGAGAAAAAAATCCTTGCGCATGGCCGAAAGCCCAACCCTGCTGTCAATCGTACGATTTTTAAAACCATAGAAAATCCTTGCGCCCGGCCAAAGGCCGGCTATGTAGTGAAGCTTTAGTGAGCGAAGCCAGTGTTCGTTATACCAAAGAGAAGAAAATCCGTTCACCCGGCCGAAGGCCGGCTATGTAGAGAAGCTTTAGTTAGTGAAGCCAGTATTCGTTATACCATAGAAGAGAAAATCCTTGCGCCAGGCCGCAGGCCGTCTATAACGTGAAGCTTTAGTAAGCAAAGCCAGTTTTCGTTATACCATAGAGAAAAAAATCCTTGCGAATGGCCGAAAGCCCAACCCTGCTATCAATCGTACGATTTTTAAAACCAAAACTGTATAATTATCCGGATTTTGAAATCGGGATTCTAAATTTGTGATTTTTTGTTTCGGGCATATGAACTCCACCGAAGATGTTTAATGAAACTTTCTTTGTGTTCTTTTTTGGGGTTCAATTCATTATAAATTTTGAGGTGATTTTTCGTAATGAAGAATAATCCCCAATTTAGGGTCGTATTTAATTTTATTTTTAGGGTTATTTTTAATTTTTTTGGGGTAATTTTTCATTAAAAAAATGGGGCCATATTGCATTATGAAAAATAGCCCCAAATTTGGGGCCAATTTTAACTTATTTTTTGGGGCCATATTTCGCAGCGCCAAAAAAAATATGCATGTCGCCATCTTTTTTGTAGAACTCGACAAGTACATTTCACCAAAATTTTCAAATCGGGCTTAAATTAAGTATTCTGAAAAATTTTTAATTTTTATAATACCTGATTTGCAAAGAAAAAATAATAATTCATTTCAATTAGAACTTTTTGATATTAATTTAATAACACTATGCTAGTTGCAGAAATAGGGCACATGGCGTTTTAACATACTTCGGGTATGCTGAATCCAATGGTGCTAACCGTTTTATTTTTTTTTTAGATTAACCCCTGTTTTCAAGATATACCGTTATTTCGAAAATGGAGGCGGTTGCACAACATATATTCGTGTAACTCAAAAACGGTTAAGTTTATTGAAATTACTAAAATTCGGCAATCAAATTTCCTTTAAGAAAGGTAATTCTTTTTCTAATATGCGCATTCGTTTAAGAAACATATTTTTTTTTTTTTTTTGAAAAAACATTATTTTTTTTTTATCAAAATTTCGAAATTTTTATTTTTTCTAGAAAAAATTGGAAATGCAGCTAGGCTTCTACTTTTTTGCAAACATATAAAAAATGAAGCTGCAAACAAAACAAGTCATAAATGAATAAAATATGTTAGCAACAATCTGTTAGTAAACAAATTAAAATTATAAATTTAAAAGATTTTGTTATTCGTGCTTAATTCCCAATTTTTATTCTTGATAAAAACACTTAGTTAAACGTTTAATTCACTTGATTAAACGTTTAATTGAATTGATTAAACGTTTAATTCACTTGATAACATTTTTAATTAAACCTGATTTCATTTTTGATTAATGCTTTAATTGGTGAAACATATTGTAGATTTTTTTGTGCGTATAAAGACGCCAAATTCAAAACTTAAGATCTAAAGTGCTTAATTGGCACCTCAAATTTTATTTCAATCTAAAGGCAATCTTGAGCTTGGCAGTTTTATTATGTTATTGTTACAGAATTATCTTTGAAATAAAGTCCAAAAAATAAAAAACTCGGTAAACCTATTTATTTTATCTTAAGGGATCAATTTTAAATGATAGTTTTTTATAAAAGGTCTACAAAATAAACTTTTTTAAATTTTAAGGCCTGTAACTCAAAATTTTTTTTATACAATCAACGCAATGGAGGCATTCCCTGAAAGAAGAGGGAGATGTATTTTTAACAGGGAAAAACTTATTTTACTTAGATGAACCGTTGTCGAGATTTTTGGTCAATAAAAAAAAACATTAATCCAAAAGAAAAGCGTATTTTACACATTAAGAAAAGTAAATGTAAAAAAGTAAAAATAAACTCATATAAGCTAAGTAAATGTTTGTTATTAAGATATGACAAAAGCTTAGGAAGTCAAAAATTGCAATGTTAAAAAAAAATAGTAGATATTTGAAGTGCAGTGAGTTACATAAAACTATAGAAAAATGGAAAATGTTGCGTCATATGATGTTTCACAAACTACTCGATTTTATCTCATTTTCAAAATCTTGATGTTGCGGTGAAGTGCTAAAAGCCGATACAAATTTTTTTTTTTTTTTATTATTTTTTTCCCATGTATTTAAGAATTAAATGCAGTATTTTAGTGCTATTCGAAATTGAAATTCGCTCAATGTTCGGCATAGCCGAATATAGTATTTTTCTAAAATCTTAATTTTGTTTTCATCCTATTTTTAAGACTCTGTTAGTTCAAAACATTTTCTCTTCGATTTTGCTATTTAGTTGAAGTGCAAAAATGCTGCATAATGACTCAAACTGCACAATTCTAATCGTCACAAGAAAAATTTAGTTTTTAATAGATTTTTCAGGTTTAATTTAACACACTAAAACCCGAACTTGAACCATCTCAACACAGAAAAAAATTATGCACCAGTAAACGCATTAATCAAAAATTAATAGCCTGTTCGTCGATTTCGATCGTTGACGTTCGCATAGAAAATTACATTTAAAACAAAAACATATTTTCGAATATTGTTTTTGTTTTAAATCTAATTTTCTATGCGAACGTTAACGTTCGAAATCGACGAACAGGCTGTAAATCAGTTTTAATTAAAAATTTAATTAAGAGAATTAAACGTTTAATCAAGTATATTAAACATTTAATTGACAACATCAATTTGCACCAGTATACAAATTAATAATATTCACTTGATTAAATTTTTAATTAATGCGTTTACTGGTGCAAAATTTTTTCTGTGAAACTCAGGCCTTAAAATAGTAAGTTTTTTGGAAAGTCTAGGTTCACACTATGAAAGTTTTCCTTCAGCAAGTCTGAGACTTTCTAAAGGAAAACTTTCATAGTGTGCACCCGGTCAAAGAATAGAAAAGAATGATGGGGTGGTTAAATAATTACATATACATCGATTCTGGATGTTTGTGGATCTGTGCAAATTTATGCTTAATGTTCAAGTGAAAATAGTAAAGAAAATTTTATGAAACCTGACATTTCATTAACACAAATATGATCTAGGAAAAAACATGATCATAAACTCAGTCTGAGGAAAAAACTAAATGGGTAATAAATTCGAAATTTACTTTTTGAGTGTAAGACTTGTGTATCTGAGATTGTTTACATTTTTCTAGAGTTTTAAGCACAATGTAAATTTTGTGGTGTTTAGTTTATGTAAAATGAAAGAACTTTCACCACAACAACAACAACTACAGCAAATCGCACATACACATGCAAACTTTCCTACTTACATACAAAAACTTTTTTATATTTACTTCATAATACTACATGCATACATACATGGATAAAGTAGTAAAGGACATTAAAACTCACTCTTATACATGCACTTTTCTTCTATTACGAATACAATACATTTTTTGCACTACACGGCTGTGTACTTCACATAAAACACATAACGAACACAAGTGTGAGTACATATTTACAAATCTATATATACGTAGGCATATATATACATACACACATATGTATTAATTTACGTAAAATGTATGTAATTTAGGTGCTGTAGGTTTTGTACTTTGCTTTTATGCAGTTTTTGAGTCGCATTCTCAAAAAGAACATTGACTTTAATAAAGTATTCGATACAAAGGCTTATTATAGTTTGCACATACATTTATTCGTAGATTTGTCTACACATACAGATGAACATATCGTCACCTTTAATGCAAGCGGACGTAACTACACAAAAATTCAAATCGAGTTTTTGATTGATTGTGGCTAGTGTTGCCAAACTAGGCACCATGAAATAACCCCCCAAAATAAAAATTAAATCACCCACCAAAAGTTTTTACAGAGAACAAGAGAAACGTTATTTTGGGGTTTTGCACGTCTTTTTGGGTATTATTTCATTCATTTAATTGGGGGATCGTTTGATATGAAATAATCCCCCAAAAGATCATTATGATTTGGGTAGAAAATTCTTCATCACAGTTTATTAAAGCATCTACAACGTTATCTGATACATTTTCATGATAGATATATTTCATCTTTATTGCCAATGCAACAGTTCAGGCTCAAGTTAAGATGTTTATAGGTTTTTATCTCTTTTATCAAATATAATCAGCTCATCAGCAAGTTGTGGTTTTAAAACTTTTGTATCTGTATAGGACTTGATTACACTTTGAGGTAGACGTTTAGGTATGTACAATACATTAAGGTTATCTATTGGGAAAGTTGTTTTGAAATCTTCTAAAATAAATACAATAAGAGGAATGTAACCTACAACTCGGTAGAAATCTTCAACAGTTTGGATGTGATTATTTCGTTCAAATCTTGTCTTCTAGATTGGAACCTCGATTTGAACGCAAATAACTTTAACTTTTTCAAAAATCGCTTTAAATTGTTCTTCGGCTTTATTTCTGTTCTCTTCAAGGCTCATGATTAAAGTTTTAATAAGGCTTGATCCTTTTTGAAGATTTATATCTTGCTTTTGTAAAATGATACTCAGCGGCTGTGTTACAATAAGTATCACACTTAATACGTATATTCCGCAAATAAATTCAAAATTTCTAAGTGAGTTCGTTAATATAAAGGTAGAGATACTTCCATTCCACTCAGATATTTTTTCAAAGCTTCTAACTATATGATGTACACTTGTTGCAAAGTGTAAAATTTAGTCGTGCCGGTCCACCCATCTTGTCTCGCAAAATGTAGAGTTTGGCTCCCAAATACTTTGCTAAAACTGGCGTTTCGCTTGGGATGATTACATTTAAAAAATTTTGTAATTTCTTAAACAAATAATACAACTTTTTGTATTAATGGCACTTTATTTCTTTTAGAAATTGAGTTGTTTGATTTATGAGAATAGCAAAGCGTTGGTTTCGCATTTGTCGCTTTTCCAGACATTTTGAACAGCTCCATTTTCTGCTGACATCAGAGGACACCCATATGTTCCAACTCCTACACAATTTTTTAGGTCAACACACAGAAAACAAATTGGTTGGGAAACGGTTGCAGTAATAAAATATTGATCAAGTAACATGATTTATTATTGCAACTATTAAAAATGTATAGTTCTAACTGATTTTTAATTCTCTTGATTATAAAAATGATGTTCCAACTGAAATATGATTCCTTTAATTCTTTTATTAGTTATGATAACTAATTTAATTAAGTTCTAAAAATTAGTACAAATGGTTAGAATCACAACCGAATTTAATATAGGGCAATACTGAATATTGGTCATTGTAATCAATAATTTGCTTTCGTCACTAAATTTTGTAATATAAATGTTTATTCATTTATTGCAGCTAATTATTGATTGTTGGAATAGATTCAATTCGAGTACAACAAATGAAAATATAATTATTCGGAATTCACAACCAAAAAATAGTTAAAAGCCCCAATTGCTTACTAAATTTTCTGTCAAAACATTTGATAGATTAAATTAATTTTTAATATTTTATTTAAAAAATATCTCTGCGGTCAAAAATGGAAAATGTGAAAAACTTAATAAATATGGGTAAGTAATTTACGTATTCTTATAGGTATGAACATATACACGTACATATGTATGAATGTATGTATAATTTTTTTATACCCTGCAAATTATATTGGACTTCTTGATCCATTGTTATCCTGGACTGGTCTAATGTAGTGCAAGTATGGATCATGTCATTATTAAAAGAGTTAACAGTGAAACGACATGTCTTCGTTTTTTAACGACATGTTTTCGTTTTGAAACGATTTCAAAGCTAATCCTCTGGAGTATACCATGGAGTAGTTTTAAGACTTCTCCTTTGTAATTCAAGCTGGGTTATACGGTCCTGCCCTAGGACATCGTACTGTAAAATAAGCCATTTTTTCCATTCATTGGACAAGTCCTTGCCCCTTATGGGCTACATTTGACCGGTTAAAAAAAATATGTTGATAACGACAATCGAATCTCTTGTTATGAACACCAATTATGTGTTAATTCAGTTGCAGCTATCATTTATTCGGGTATAAGCACAATTTTGTTTCTAATAATCATACTAACAACTAACAATATCTGCTGTTATGACTGATAGTGTACTAAAATTCAAATGTGGCTATCAAAACTATTATGCTAAGCAACGAAATTTTCAGTAATTGGAACCGAATTGTGTGATAGTACATGCAAACGACGAAATTCGATTGGCGCCAAATTCGGTTGTGATCACGAATCTGTTTTCTCTGTGAAGACCAAAATTTGTCAAAGCTTTTAGAACTATTGATGAAAGTGCCTTCGCATCAATTGACACCTCAACGTCATCAAAATCCTTTGAAGCCTCTTCATATGAGTTTACAACAAGGCCAGTAAGTTCTTCCTTAACAACTTTTTGTTGATATATCTTAAAGATAAGGAAATCTAGCTTTTCCCCGACAAATCCGTGCTTTCGTCAAAAATTATCGAATAGAATTTTGAACACATACATTCATAAATATTGCATTTACTAAGGCTTATTAATAATTCAACCGCACGCATTATCAAGTCAAACGTTTAGTCTTTAGATATCGATAGCACCTGCTGGGATTGAATGTAGAATAGTAAGTATTTGAATACGGTAAACTAGATGTATCACTGGAAATATCTAATAAATAACTATTAGGATTAAGATATGGATACTTATTGCAAATTTCGTTAGAGATTCATTAAAAAAAAAAAAAACAAAAAAAACTTTGCTGGGATTTCAAAAAATTTTGTACATTTGAAACAAATATTATTATTGGGAATTCTTGTGTTATCGAAATAAAAATAACATATTTTTATAATTTAGGGGGGGGGGGGGGGGGAAAAAGGAAATTCCTGAATCCGCGCCTGATGGTAGAGGAAAACATTTTTGCGCCCGGCCGAAGTCCCAACAATGCTTTCTATTACGCGATTCTTTAAACAGTAAGTGTAGAATTAATTGTATTATACATATTTCCTCTCACAAATCAGGGTCTTATTTCATATGATATACATAAGTCTCCAAAAACTAGGGTATTATTTCATTTCTGTTTGGGGCGTTATCGCATATGAAATAAGGGCCCACACTTTGGGGTGTTATTTCATTATTTTTTTGGGGGTTATATTTTGGGGGGTTATTTCTTGCCGCCGTCAGACAACACGTTTCCGCGGATTTTTCGACCGCTGCAAACACAAACGGCGCCTTTATTAAGGAAATTCAAATACCAAAAATACTTTATAAATATTGATTTTGAAACGTTTTTTTCTCGTCTAAAAAAAAAAAAATAAAAGTGTAGTTACGTTCATTTGCATTTAAGGTGACGATATTTACGTATCGGCTAGTTTACGCAAAGGCCGCATATGCGAGCACATACATAAATAAATTCATGCAAAATATATAACTCTAGTTGCCTTTTAAGCCTATAAGGCTTCTTGCAGTATCTCATCTTTAGACTTTGTCAGTCTTTTACTTCTCACATACTGACGTTTGAAAAATCAGTCTTCCTTTTAGAAACCTGACCAAATGGATTTGAATCTGCCATCTTGTACTGCTGCTTTACTTGTGTTTATACATTGTATGCCTTGTACTTTGTTTTTCTTTTCATCCTGTTTGTTTGTTTTTTTTTTTTGATAGTCTTTGTGCGCCAAAACATCCTTTAAACCCTTGCTGAAAAGTTGGATTTAATTTACATTCCTTAAATTCATCATCAGCTGGTGTCCATCATTTTCAATGTTTTTATTAAAGGCAAAAGACATGAACCTATAAATTTAAATAATAAAAAATTTTGTAAAAATATTTCGAAATTGTAACTAAATTCTCTTAAATATATATCCATGGCATGTTGACAAAACATCTTAAGTCGAGATAGATAGCAAAAAAGTTTTTAAAAAAATCATTTTTAACCCTCTACTGCATGAACATGTTTGTAGTTCAGAAAGAAAATTAAACACAGTAAATATATGTTCATTTAGGACTATTAAATATATATTTAACAAAAAATTCACTTGTTACTTCGGAAGAAAAAAAATGGAGCCAAATATGGCCTTATATGCATTAACAAAAATAAATTTATTCTGTGTGAAAACTTGTGAAACAATTTCTTTTGTCGTTATAACATAAGAAGACGTTGCATTTTTCGCAAAAGGTGTATGAACGAAAGGAGCAATCATTTTGACAAAGTTGTCGGCTTTTCATCCATTGGTAGAAATGTCCTATTCCGTCAGCCCGTACAGAATTTAAGGGGAAATCCTGTCGCATTCTTTTTGATGGAGAGTTTGATGGTGTTAAGATTGGTCGATCTCATTTTTTTAATTTGCCAACCTTGCAAAGATGTTCAGCTATTGCAAGCTTTAAGTCAAACAGCGGCATATATTGTTTGGATATCCTGCGCCACAGAATCCAAGCATTGAAAACGCACATGTCAATCATGTGAAAAAATATCTATTTTTTTTTGTTTTTATTTGTATTCTATAAAGAAATAGCAAAGAATCCAATAAATCTACTCCACATATAAAACAATTATATACGTCAATTGCCCTAGGGAAGTTGATTTCAATATGCCTTTTCTCATTTTTACTGAAACGCTTCTTTGTTGATATAGGGTGACATCCAACGTATGCTGAAAGAATACTAACGACTTGATTGTCAATCCATGTGACGACACCAAGTTCAACTCCATCAATGTTAGCAACTTTCTCGACCATGCTCCCTCGGCCCAACTTTTTTATTTCCTTTTCAGTTGGCATTTTGCAGTTTGTTACGCGATTTAGCCTTTTCGATAAGCCCACAAATCTTGATGCTTTGATCAAATTAAGGAGAAATTACTCCTTTTTCATACATCTCTTGTTAGAAAATTCGTAATAGATCTTTATTATTAAATGAATCGTTATTATCAACAATACATTTCGGTTTATCAACTGAAATGGAAATTTAGCACATTTAAACGAAACCTTGTTAATTAATTTTTTGACTCCCAAGAACAACTTTGATAACTAATATGCAAGCGGCGGTGAAGCTATGCAAACTTTATTGCTTTTTTGAAAATGTTCGCTTAATTTTTCTAAAAAAGAACATTTCACATTATTTAGTAGGTAATATTAATAAAAATTCTCGGCACCCTGCCCAACCGGAGGGATCGACTCTTTAGCCGGTTCTGCTTCTAAAGACAAATTTCATTGATTCACTTTAAGTTCTACTTATTGCATACTACAAGCCCTGCAATAAAAGCTTTTTAAATATGTTTTAAGGCGCTGCGAAATACGGCCCCAGGAAATATGGCCCCAAAAAATAAATGAAAATTGACCCCAAATTTGGGGCAATTTTTCATAATGCAATATGGCCCCATTTTTTTAATGAAAAATTACCCCAAAAAAATGAAAAATAACCCTAAAAATAAAATGAAATATGACCCTAAATTTGGGGTTATTCTTCATTATGAAAAATCACCTCAACATTTATAATGAATTTTAACCCCAAAAAAGAACACAAAGAAAGTGACATTAAACATTTTCGGTGGAGTTCATATGCCCAAAACTAAAAATCCCAAATTTAGAATCCCGATTTCAAAATCCGGATAATTATACAGTTTTGGTTTTAAAAATCGTACGATTGATAGCACGGTTGGGTTTTCGGCCATGCACAAGGATTTTTTTCTCTGTGGTATAACGAACACTGGCTTTGCTTACTAATGCTCTACGTTATAGCCGGCCTTCGGCCGGGCGCAAGGATTTTTTTCTCTATGGTATAACGAACACTGGCTTCGCTAACTTAAGCTTCTCTGTATAGCCGGCCTTCGGCTGGGTGAAAGGGTTTTCTTCTCTTTGGTATAACGAACACTGGCTTCGCTCATTTAAGCTTCACTACATAGCCGGCCTTCGGCCGGGCGCAAGGATTCTCTTTTCTATGGTATAACGAACTCTTCTAGTAATAGCCGGCCTTTGGCCGGGCTCTAGGATTTTTTCGTCTGTGGTATAACAAACACCGGCTTCGCTAACTAAAGCATCCCTGCATAACCGGCAAGGATTTTTTCTACTTTGGTATAAGAATTCCGGTTTTTTATGTTATCCCTAGAAACTTTTACATAGAATTTAAAAAATTTGTATAAAAATGTTTGGGTTGATTTTTCATTTCTTTAAACTTGCATTTTTTATTAGTAGATGAAAAATAGCCCCAAAGTAAAAGTTGTGATTTTATTTGGGGCCATTTTTCATTCCTTGATATTGGGGTCATATTTCATTCCACTTAAAATGCAAAAACACCCTAACGAAAAAATGAAAAATAACCCCAAAAAAAACAAAAAAATTGCGCTAAAATTGCGTGTTGTTGTGTCTCATGTAAAATTTTGGGGTCGTTATTCATTTTCCTTTTGGGGCGATATTTCCTGGGGTCATTTTGCGCACCGCCATGTTTTAAAGATAAAGATCTAGAAAAAAAACAAATAAAAATCTGTGATTAAGCGATCAGGTGTGTCTTTCTCCAGAAGCATGGAACCTTTTTTTTAAATAAAACACAACAAATTTAATGGAATGACCAAAATGTTGGCTTTAAATATAAGTTCACAAATTTCATGTCATTTAATGCTTAAAAATAATTTCTGGTATATGGCCTCCGCGACAAAAAGTAGCCCAAAGGTGTTAAATCACACGAATTCGGTGGACAATTCACAGGTATATTTCTTAAAATAATTTTGTCACCAAATATTTGGCTCACCTTCACCTCGGTTTCACGCGCATGTTGGGTCATTGTGTTGGAACCATTTCTCCTACATGAGCAGTAAAATTTGCGATTGCCATTCATGGTAATGTCGGCACCGGTTTCGGATTTAAAAAAAAAATAGCACGAAGAAGCCTTCGGTATGTTAACCCCACCAAATAATGATTTTAAAACAGAAATGAGGCTAATCGCTGAATATGATTTGTTGATAGAAATCTGGTTCAAGTTCCATTAACCGAGCACACGACGCAATTAATGTAGCTCAAGATATTTTTCTTTAACATTTTCCAAGTGTAGAGGACGGACAGACTCCGAGTTGCCGAGAACGGTGTCAGATCAAAAAATTCGAATACTCTATCACAATCACATCTTAAGCGGCGATGGCTTTTTCTGTACTTACTACGGGCTTAATAAGGATGAATATAATCCGAATGAGCAAATGTGATCATGAATCGAACCATAATATTTCTTTTAGCTGCTCAAATGGACTAGTATGCGCACCGTTAATATAACGAATAAATGTTCACGATTTGTAAACATTGTTCTGCACTGATAGAAAAGGCGTCATAACGCTGATGTATTTTGACATCAGTACTTAACAAGTGTCTTCGTTTTTGACCCCATGACACTTTTCATCACGGTGATGTCAACCTTAACATCACTTGACTAAAGTGTTATTAGGGTCAAAATGAAATAATGTCATCAATGGGATGACACATCGTCATAACAGAAATGACGCACATGTTCTCAGTGCGATGACGCAGTAACATTTGAGAAAGGACACATTAGCATCAATTTAATGAAAGTTTGTCATTTAGTCAAAGTCATTGGAATTGACTTAAGTCAAAGTGAGAGAATATTAATATTTACCTACCCGTTACAAATATTTGTTTCACGTTTGTTGAATTACCACCTTTGTTTACAGCAGAACTCGTAATAATAAGATACCAGCATCATGCCTCATATGTTTTTCGTAATCATTCTCCTTCAAAATTTGATGTATTTAACTAAATAATTTTAAAAAATAGAATATAGGAATTTTTGCTTCTTATAATACATTGTAATCATGAAAATAATGTTAATAATATATAAAATGTGGCATCGTATTGATGCCACTATAGTCATAAAATAGATGACACGTAAAAAATGACAAATTTGTACGAAGACGCTAGTCATTGGATTGATGTTACTTTTTGCATCATTGATGACATTTGTAGTAACATTGATGTCACAATTCGCAGAAAGAAAAGACGGCCAACAATACTTGCAGAATCCGAAGCAAAAATGGCGGGAATAAGCACACCAATGAGCACCATTAGAAGATTTCATTATAAGCCTTTGTTCCACCCTGCAACTTGAGAAATCAATTACATATTTCGTTTGAAAATTGTTGCAAGTGAGATGCCCTATTATTAGAATTATATTTTTCAACAAGATTTTTTTACTGCAGAACTTATACGATTTGGAGAGCGCTAAAAACCAACATTATTATGTTAATGGAAACCTTAATTAGGAGAATTTTCGTCCGGCATTGGCAAGACGTAAACTTAAGAAATATATTAAGATTTAATAATATATTGTTAGTTCATATTATTATACATTAATGGCCATTTTCTCAATGTATAGATAAACTGGCTGTTACTTAATGTCAACAAAAATTTATTGGAGCGATAAACTGTCCGTTAACGATTTTGGGTTTCTCAATATACCGACAAAAAACATTGTTTTCAGCTGGCAACACCTCTCAAAATACATGTTAAAGCTTGGAGTCAGCACAGAAAAAAATATCTCAAGAAAATTTTTAACAACACAGTTTGTTAAAAATATAATTTTTGTTCAACAAACTTTTTGTTTGATTCAATGAAAAAATTTATCAAATATACACTTTGCAAAATAGCACTCAATAAAACATATTTAATAATGAAATATTTAAATATTTCTTGATATTCAATAAAACAAATATTTGAATCAACGTTTAAGCAGTATTTTTACAACTCTTGTCCATTTTATAATAGGTCATAATTCTCATTCGCTTAACAGTTTTATTTGGTTAAATATCTTTAGTTTTGCCAAAGTCTTTAGAAAAAGGTTTCCTGATGATCTCGCTTAAGCAACCAGGGAAATGCACATAGGAACTAGCTTATTCCCCCATAATAAATTTTTGTGTATTTATTTAAAAAGGAAAAAATTGGGAATTAGGCACGTCATAATTAATAAATAAAGATTCGATAAACATTTTATTTGATTTAGTCAACATTTCCAACAATTTAACATTTTGTTGAAAAAAATTATTTTAGGCAACAACTTTTTTTATTGATTCAATAAACTTGGTTGTTGACTAAAAATTCAATAACTATACCTACAAACTTTTTTGTCAATAATGCAAAAATCGTCATCGCAGAAAATTCAAAAATTTTTTTCATCAAATATGCGATTTTCGTATTCAAATATGAAAATTATTTTTTTCTGTGAGCTGATTGAATTAATCTGTACGGCAAATAAAAGAAAAATAACTAATTGGCATATGAGTGCTGGTTAACTTTGCGACAGAAAAGAAGCAAATGAGACATTGAGAAAACCAAATTTCTTTAATGTGCAGTTTTTCGTTGGGAAAAGAGATAATCGTGTAATGAGAAAACGGCCATAAGTCTCAATAAATAATTATGAAGAACAACTACGGCTTCTTGAATAATACAAATAATAATAAAAAGACCGTCAAAATTTTAGTTTTCAAATTTATTATATTATAAAATTTAAAAAAAATATATAACTGTTTATGCTTCTTAAAAAAAAATTATTGTTTTTTACTAAATCTTTAAACTTTATTACCATAAACAATTGAAATAATCTGTCCTCATAAATGCCATTAAATACAACACTTAAAATGTACTTTTGTTGTTGCTGTTGTTTTGTTTGTATGTGAAACAGAAATCTCTTAACTACGAAGTTTTTTTTTTTTTTTTTGTATTTACGTTTGTTTTTATTTAAGTCGGGGGTTTTATTACTCGTACAATATAAACAACTTCTTAAATTGTTGGCAAAATTCCGAACTTTTGAACTTGATGCAATAAAAAACCTCATACAACGACGTGAGATAATTCCAGCTGGTGAATGAATAAAGCAATGAACAAACGAACGAGTCGAGTGCGTGTGGCAAATGCCAACAACAGCACAACCCTACAAACACTTTCTACTTTTAATAGAAATAGGACTGACTCCTTTTTTCTTTTTTTTTTAGTTAAGGAGACCATCACACTTAGATTTGTATCGCAGTTGCTTTGTTTTATTTTCTATTTTTGGTTGGATATAAAATTCACCTCCTCATACACACACACACACAGGCAATCACGAGAAAGAAAGATGAACATTTTAAGTGGTTGTAACTGCCAACATGCTCGAAAATATAAAAGAGCAAAAGTAACAAACAAAAAAAAAAAAACTTTACCAGACATCACACACAGAGTAAAAGCACTAAAAAAAGATTGTTTCAAACAAAATCTTTTTGCTATTTCTCAAGGAGTGGGTGTGTATGGCATTGCTTCTGACTTGGTGTGTGAGTGTTTGTGTGTTTTCATCTACATACATAAAAACTTACATTTTATATAAAGACAAAGTGAAAAGTCAGAAAGCAAAAGTGCCCAGTTTAAAGTATTTAAAACTGTTTTCAACAATACAACAAGGAATTTTCCCATTACGGAGTTGGGCTTTTTTGTGAGAAAAATTAAAAAACAGCAAAAACAGAATGAAAGTCCTTAATAGGGAAGTCAAATGTTAGACGATTTAAGTAACTAACAAATATGCCATATTGTATGTCAGGCGACAAAGTTCTTTAAACTTTTTGTTTTTTTGTTGAATAATTCATCTTTGTTGTTGTTTTGAGTTCCCTACATCACGGCAGGAAATCCATTATTATTAAACCGTTGTCTAATTTGCAGGCTTTAATAAAAGTAATACTACAAAAAGTTTAACATGATTTAAGGGTCATACACAGGTTGCGCATTTCTTGAGTGGAGTTGACATTGTATATATCACTGTTTAGGGTTAACTTAAAGTATTAAAAACCTAATTAAATTATTTAAATCAATTCTTTATTACACGCATTCCATACGATAATACATCCAATACTTAAGTAGAACAGATAGATCGATTGGTATTAAATTAAACATAACAATATTTGAAGTAAAGAATTGAGGAATTACTTCATATACATACTTTTTCAAATAGGATCCCTTGGAAAAATTTTTATATGGTTCCCACATTCCAATTCATCATACGAACTCGAATTTTGCATGTTATTCGCGAGCTCAAAATTTTTATTTCTCATATAAGTCTTTAACTTTCACCCATTTACTTATTACTTTTTCTTACACAGAAAGAAAAAACTCGTACTAAATTTAAGTTTTTTCTACTTACTTTTAACACGAGTCGTACTTACACTAAGGGCTAATAAATCAAAGCAATTTAAACTCTCTTTTTGGTTTTAAATGTGTTTAAACCAACAATTCTATAAATTCATTTAAACTACCCATACAGACCATATGAATTTGACAGCATTTATAGTAGTGCTGCCACATGTTATTTTTTAATACATGCGATGCTAGAGGCTTATTCTGAATTGCGATGCGAAAATCAATGCGATGCGAAAATGCATAAATGCGAACAATTGCTATTCTGTATTGCGATGTTCGCAAAGTTTTTTGTTTTAATCGCATATCAAATGCGAAAAGGTGACAAGTCGGTATTCTACATTGCGAAAACAAATGTCAAATTCGCAAAATTTATTCGACAACAAAATAGCATTCGCAAAGTACAAAAATGTTAGTGAAAGATAATATTTTATTTATTTATTCATCATATATTTATTATTTAATTCAGGGAAGCAAGCAATAAGACCACCAAACCGCGTCAATTTGAAATAATGATAGAATATATGAATAAGCACAGCCAATTGGCAAGAGGCCATTTGAAAACACCAAATGCACATCAGTTGGCAAATACGTTGTGGCAATCGTTAACTGAAGAACTAAATATCAATGCACCACCTATTAGAGAAGCTGCAGGATGGAAAAAGTATGAAATATATAAAGTAGTTCAAACATATTTGACTTTAACTTAAATTGTAATAGGTTTGGTCCGATTTTAAAGTACACACAAAACATTTTCGGTTTCTTCGTCGTCGAACCACAGTGCCACAAAATCCATTTTTATTATTTTTTTTATTACAGAATGTCCTAAATAAATTTTTTTAACTATTTTCACAGCCAAACACAAACCATTTATTTATTTTTAATTTGACTTTTATTGACACTTACTACGTTTATACGCACCACTTATTCGCTAGTTAATATATTGCAAGTAGACAATATTGCCGCATAAACAGTGAATTAAATTTTTATTTGCGAATAGCTAACTCATGAAAACAATTTCTGATTAACGACACTATTTGCAAATAAGATTTTAAGCATTACCACACTTTTAACCGTTTTACGTTTTTATTTTGATGTGGCACATTCATATGACGACAAAAGTAAAATTAAATCAAAAATGTGCAAATAAATTTAACAATACACAATAATTTTTGATATTTTTCATTTAAAAAATAAAAACTTTATATACATGCAGTGCTTCTAAATATAATAAATTTTCCATCTGGCATCACTTAAAAATAAGAATTTTCATTAAGAAATAGACATATAAACAGTAAATTAGTAAATCGCAAATAATTTTTATTCGCGAATAGGATACGTATAAACGTAGTAACTGACGTATATTTGAGCAGCGTTGCCACGATTTGAAATAAATTGCGAATGCGAAAGTCGAGCAGAATACCAATTTTCTTTCGTATCGCATTTCAATTGCGCATCGCATTTCATTTGCGCATCGCATTGATTTTCGCACCGCAATTCAGAATAAGCCTCCTGATTTACAGCTGTTGAGTTTAAATAACATAAAAATAAGCCAGCGTTTTAACGTACACTGATTTATTAGCCATAACCAGTGCATTATACATGTGAGCATACGCTAGTCTGTGTAAAAATTTGTGGTAGAAACAAGCTTTTGTGTAGAAACAACAACACTACAAAAAGAAAACATAGATTATTTTTAAGTTTTAAAAATTAAACATTTTAAGAACAACAAATCTTATAAAAAGTGCAAAAAGAACATGGAACAGAAAGAGAGAGAACCAAAAATGTATAAAAGTATATCAAATGTTCCTGGACTCTCTGAAAGATGGAGAAACTCAGATATTTATGACCAGGGAAACCAGAAATATGCTCTAAAAATGCATTTTATGCGCATTAAATATGCAATAAAAACTTGAAAATATGCCCTGAAAATTATAAAAAATATGCTCCAAAAAACTCAAAAACTGCTAATTTGAAAACAAAATTTTCAACAAAATAAAATATTCAACAATTTAATAACAGTTCCCTTAAATAAAAACAATCATACAATTTTAATCGGTAATGCCCAAACACCATAGTCTTTACAGACGAAATTTCGTGATTTAACCCTATTTGTAAAAGATGGACAGTCATGGACTCACAAAAACAAAGTTATGTTAAGAGGTTAAAATTCATGTAAGAGTTATCTGAACCGAATATTATCTAGAAATTAACATCCATTTGAGATTTTTTGTCTTAAAGGGACGGTCGCTAAATTGTTTATTAATGTTAACATTTGAAAGGAAGTTAAAGCTGTTTATTGATGGGAGCTTTGGACAAATGTGAACTGATTCGAAAAGAATTTAATTTGCAGTAAAATTTAATCTAAATAACAACATAATTAGATGGTTTACGGACACAGAGAGTTTAATTTAGAAAGGAGTTTTAAAGGGGAAATATATGAAATTATAGACCGATTCTCACCATTTACATGGAGTTCGTCTTTAGTACAATGAAAATGTATTTACCAAATTAAATAAAATTATTTACAACATTGCAACTAGAACTTTGCGCACAAGGTTAATATGAACAGACAACCAGCCAGACGGACGGACGGATGGACATCGTTAGATTACTTTAAAAGTGATTCCGAGTCAATTGGGATACTAAAAGATTGGTCCAGATTTCTATATAATTGACTTTTCCTTAATTATAGTTAATATATAAAATTTCAAGTAAAAATTATATGTCGAAAGTGAAGAAATACCAAAATTTCGCAAAAAAAAAAATTATTTGCTGCGCAACAGGCATATACAAATTGAACATGTATCAAAATATGCCTTAAAAAGGCAAAATATACTCTGAAAACTTAAAAAATGCTGCAAAAAGGCTCTTTAAACTAAATTATGCAAAATAGTGCTGCAAACGGTAAAATAAGCAAAAATATGCACTAATAAATCGATTCCAAAATTCTTAAAAGGCTCTAAAACTGCTAAATCGCACAAGGAAAAACATGCAATTAATTTCCCTGTTTATGACTAAGAAAAATTTTAACTAGCATTCGGAACGGACAACACTTTGAATGAGTTATTTGGTAAAACAAAATTAAAATTTAAAAAAGAAGACAAGTCAAATGTAGTATATAAAATTCCCTGTAGTAGTTACGGGCTCAGTATATCCAATTAAGTATACGTTACGACGACAAAAACAAAACTTGTTAAGACAAGAATATGTTTGCATAAATCTGGTTAATCTATTAAACAAAAAACTGCACCAGCAGCCCACTGTGCGTTGAAAAATTACAAACCACATTTTGAATGAGTACAAATATTACGAAAAGAGAGAAATTACTCAAGGAGATATACTACGTAAGAGACAGTGTTGTGAACTATTTCTAATCAAAAAAGGCCATGCCTCAAATCACAAAAAAGGCTGCTTGTTAAAACTGTTAAAAAAATCAAACATTTTAAGAAAATATTAAAAAAAAAAATGGAAGAGATGAATAATATTGATAAAATGCCGTTATATTTTTAAAAACGATACAGATAGAACGAGGTGAATAAAAGCTCACAATATAAAAATTGAACATTAAGTTCACATCAAATGAGAATCAAATATAAAATATAAATCTTTAAATGAATTACATTTAGAGTATTTCCTACTTCGTCTTAAATCGAATGGATTCTACTCAACAAGAAAAGTTTGACTTACATATATTTTTTTTAAGTACAAAATTTGTTTTTCTCCTTTTCAACTGGCAAATGGTGACTTTGGTTAAATTTTACTTTTTACCAACTTTTTTTTATTTTCATCAATATTTTTACTCTTTGCTGCTTGCTAACAACATAATGTTGTTAAATTTAATTCAATTAAGAAATTTTCTTTGCCTTATTTAATTTATAAATCAAACTTTTTCTTTCTATAGAATTCATTATGCCCATTTATCAGATGTTTTCTTTTTTTATCTGCAAAATATTGTCTCCTTATAAAAAAATAAAAACACAGAAGAATGAACTGAAATAAATCAGTTTAAAACTTTACAAATACTTCATTATGGCCTTAAGGTAAAGTTCCTGACGATGGGTGCTGTTGGAGAGAGTTGAATTCGTATTCATTAAACTTTTCAATTGTTGTCCAAATAATATGAAAAGTACTTTGTATGTATTGAACCCTGTTTATCAACCCCAAATGAGAGGGCAGAACAAAACAATATAAAACTTCGTTTTTTATCTTTTGTATTGCACTTTAAAACAAGGTTATTGGCATTGTCATTGGTGTGTTCTCAATTTCAACGCAACCAAGTGAACATTTTGCGTTTAGCTTTAGGGGTATTGAAATTAATGATTTTTAAAATTGAGCCTAGAGATTTGCAGCATCAAATTTAGCAGTTCAAATGTGTATGTTTAAGTCCTGATCGGAAAACTCATTATAAGTTAGGTAAAGAAATATACATATCGTCGGTTAATAATTTAAATGTCGTATGTGGATTTTTTGCTGCTTTGGGTTAAGATCGATTCCTTAGGTTTTCCGACCTGATCTTTCATTTGGCGTAATCAGTTTTTCAATACCTCATACGGTTTTCGAGATATGGAGTTTGTCGTATGTGGTATTTGCTGAAGCACTTTTCAGATTAAATGTCGTATGTAACTGCCGAACGCCCCATACGACAAATTTCCATATAAAACGACAAAAAAATTGATTTATTATTTAAATGTCGTATGTGAATTTTTCATGGCACATACGATTTTTAAATAACTTTTGTTTTAAAAATTTTGTGTTTAAATGTCGCATGTAAACATTTCGGAAGCAAAATGTCGTATGTAGCTATTTAAATGACAAAAATGTTCCATTTTGCCACATACGACAATTTAATTCTGAACAGAAATCAAAATATTTTCTAACCCAAATGAGTGATAGGAATCAATTAAATTTATAAAAGTTCAAACTTCAAACTTAATTTACTCGAAACTATCGGAATCCACATATGACAATTAAATTATCAGCCGACGATATGCTGCGAATTCTATTTCGATATCGATTCGGGTTATCTATTACATAACCTGACCACTTAGTTTAATAGAGCGTTAATTAGAGTAAAAATTATTTTTGGAGTTTTGTTTTATATGGTTTCTGCACGCATAAAAAAATATGGTTGGATCTAACCATATTCTAAGAGTAAGTGGATTTTAGCAATAAAAACATTAGCAGGTAACAATATTTTGGTTAAATGTAACCATAATATGGCTAAAATTAACCATAATTTAACCGGAATTAACCATAAAACATAACCCACATTTTGGTCAAAATTAACCACATTTTGGTCAAAATTAACCACATTTTGGTCAAAATTAACTATTATATGGTCAAAATTACCCAAAAGTAGCCATATTACGGTCAGAATTAACAATAATATGATCAAGTCAATGTTTATAATATTATCGCTATTTACTATTGGGACATATGGGCAAATCCCAGAAACAGTCCACCAACCAAAAATTTTTCAAATTAATTTTTTTTAACGGAATATAAGACTAGATGTTTAATTTCATTAAACATTCTAGGAATTTTCAGCAAAATCAAAAAAGTATAAACTAATTATTTAAAAAGAAATAAAAAATTAAAATAACACAAGCGGTAACAGTTTTTCATCCATGTTTACTTTAATTTTTATTAAATTTTTAATTATAATAAATTATTTTTAGTAAAATACATGTGGGAGTTGTTTACAAACGCAAAACGATGTCGCATACTTTGCAGGAATAAAAACGTCAAATTGTGCAAACTAACAAGATGGGTAACATTGATACATGTCAAAATTTGCGTGTGAAATAATCAATGCTGCCCAACATTTTTCACAAATTTGAACAGAGTACTAGGCTTTAGACAAAAATAGCTATTGAACTAAAAAATATTTTAACCCTTGTGTTAATACCCAACTTTATCCACGTTGCTTAGCACCCGGGGTACTTTTAAAAGGCTTATTAAATTATATTTATGTTAAAATATGATTTTTTTAACTTTGTATTGCACAATGGCTTAAATCTTAAACTTTTTATACAGGACAGTATTTTTTAGTATAACAGTTGAACAATTTTGGTCATACATGATATGTAAATGAGACATCCCCGTATTATAATACTCACGCCTTGGAAACTAAGCTTATGTAATTGTATGATACAGAATTTAGTTTCTTGAATTTTTTGAGCAGTTTAAACGTGTTTGTGTTATCTCATTAAGTGTATTGTAGTGTATTGGGTACCAGGGTACCCGGGTGCGCATGATGCGATGGTTAAAGTTCAAGCAAATTTTTTGGAGTATTAAAGGAGCAAAAAAATAAATCTAGAATCTAAATTCGTTTCTTTTAAGTTAAATAACGACGTTACAGAAGCTTGTTTAAAAATTTTAATTCTTAATACATTTTTTTCATGTAAATATACCTAGGTGGGTACCCTTGTACCCGGGTATTAACACAAGGGTTAAGCAGGCCTTTTAAAAGGCCTGAAGTAAAAAGATCTTCTGAATTTTCCCGCTGGGTAGTTGTTGTCTGGAAAAGTATTCGTAAGTACATCCCAACAAACACGAACTCAAAAAACCTTTGATATGAAATGAAGTAATCATTTGACATCAAACAAAATTTCCAAACCTTTTTCAATTGTTTCATTTAAAAATTTGAATTAAAATTGATAATTATTTGAATATTAACATTTGCCATCAAATGTTTTATGAATTGGATGTAAAATTTAAATCAAATGTTATTCTCAAATCAAAAAAAAAAACTTTTCAGAACTGAAGCGAAAAATTAATGTAAGCACTAAAAAATGCCGATTAAAGTAGGGATGGGCAAATTGAAAAAATATATCGATATATATCGAATCGTAATTTTTAAGAGTATCGATATTCATTATTTCAAAAATATCGATATATCGAACGTATTTTGCTGAAACTATTACCAAATTAAAAAAATTTAATTTATACTATATATGGGCAAATCCCAGAAACAGTCCACCAACCAAAAATTTTTCAAATTAATTTTTTTTTAATGAAATATAAGACTGGATGTTTATTTTCATTTTTATATTAAAAAATATGTATTTTAATGAACATTAATGCAATAATTTTTACCAAATCCTACCCCACTGCTGATTTCCTAATAAAATACGTGAATTTAGCATTATTTTAGGTGATTTTTGTGCTTAAAATAGCACTTACAGCAGACTTATCAAAATATCAATTTCGTTAAAAAAAAAGTTGACATTCATTAGTTAAGAAATTAGTTTAAGAAATGCAATTCATAAAAATATAATTTGTTTTGTTAAAATAAATAAAATATAATATTAAAATACTACTGGAAAAACTGTAGCGTGCGTTACCTAGCGTGCGTCACAAAGGGTTCACGGCTTTTGTCAAAAAATCACAACATTTTTTGGCCGCGAATAAGTGCGTTTAGAATTCTCTTATAGTCATCTTTCTTTTAGGAATCAGATTTTGTATACCTTATGATGCCAAATTCGCTAAAAATTAGGAAAACGCACTTCAACCTTTGAAGCAGTGTTGCCACTTTGTGGGTAATTACCCAAATTTGGTATAATTTTTACCGTCGTGGGTAGAGTGTGGGTAATTTCTCTTAGGTGTAATTCAGGTGTTATTTGAAATTCTTATTTTAGATACCGAAATAAAATCAAGATTCGATTTCAGTGATTACGTTCATTTCTTTTTAAATATAGGTGCTAAAAAATGCACAGTCTTTTGAAACAAAGTCTCGGTCTTTTTTTAACAAAAAGTTTGGTAATGAATGTGGCAAGATGGTCCCTTAGATTTAGGTAAAGATGCCTATCATAGTTACTTAGAACCTTAAGTTTATTGAAAAAAGTTATTCAAACTAAAAACTAGCCTGGGGAATAAAATGTTTCCAATATTCCAACATGTAATTAATTTCATTTTTATTTGGCAACTTTTAAATGCTTTAGTTTGAAGAATATTTAACGCCCTTAAGGCATTTTGTTTACTAAATAAGTATTTTTTTAAAGGGTATTTTAATCGCAGATTTATACGCGGCATTACGAATTGAAACTGATTTTAAACAAATAGGCACCGCGCCTGTCCTTGACGAAACGCATTGCAGACGTCCAATTTTGTTCCTCTTTTTCGAGCATTGCTGGCTGCCTGTCACGAATAAAATGAACAATGTTAACCTCCAAGACGTCAATTGCTGCTGTTTATAAGCATAAATCAGTGACTTCACAGCCCTACGGAAAAAAAATCAAGAGGTGTCACATCGCACGGCCTTGAAGTCAAGTTGACAGCTTATTTTCTTTAAATCAACACATCGCCTTCATTTGGGACAAAATAAGTTGGGTCAGTTCGATCATGAAGTCGCCTATAAGTTTCGAAAATCGATGGCTGATTTTCAAAGAAAATTTGGATAATTTGGTGGCGTTGTTCATGCATGAATCTATTCATGATGATGTGCCTGAGAAAAAAATTGAAAGCAGTATGACAGTTCGTTTGATAGCTAACCTTTCGTTACCTCTATAGTGCTAAAAAAAACACCCATTATAAAGGAATTGCAATGAGCATTTTGAACCTTCCCTAGATATATGCAACCAACTGTACAATTAGTTAAGAATAATTACTAAAAAGAATAATAATTTGAAAATAGCAAAAGTATAAAATTAATAAAAAATAATTACTGAAAAGAATAATAATCGAGAAATAGCAGAAGTATACAATTAGTTATAAAAAAAATATAATAATAATTTAAATAATAAAAATAATATGTTTAATTGGGTGTGGAGTCTAAATTTGTTTATATTGGTAATATTCGGAAAAAAATAAAAATTTTCCTCTTAAAATCTAACGCGTTCAATGAGTGTTGTGATTTGGCTTCTTTGTAAATCTATTTTTATTAAATAAAACTAAAATTTTTTATCAGGTGTAATTTCATTTAACTCGGGTAATTTTGCTTCATCTGAAGTGTAATTTTAAATTTTGCTAGTGGTAACACTGCTTTGAAGTTACTTCCACTTTTTGTAGCGTGCGTCACAAAACTTTGTGATCAATTATTTCGCAACAAATACTGTCTAATAAATTATGATATATGCCATTCGTTAGTACATATAAATGTCACTAAATACTATATATAAGTTGAAGCTATCTTTTTTGAAAGACCAAAAAATGAGTATATTTCAATCAGAAAACGCGTGCGAATGTAGCGTTCGTCACGCAGGAATTGCCCATATGTATCCCACTGAATGTTCCCAGAGTCCTAGCATTGAAGTTTTTCACTTTAAATGGTTCAAAATCTCCCATGTAGTTATTTAGACGTTTAAAAACAAATATTCAACAAAGTCTTACTTATTATCATAACACGTGTTGTTTGGAGGAGTTTTTTTGATCAGTTATCCAAAATATATGAACTAGACCGTTAATCACAGAAATGGTGGAATAAAGTTTTTACATACATACATATATGGATCATATATATGAATTTACAACGTTAAAGGAAAAACAATTTCTTGATTTTGTATACTCTTTTTTTATATGTTTATGACAAATGGGACTTGTCCCATGCCAAACTTCTGATGGGACGTATATGTCCCACCCCAAGTATCTTGCCTGGGTAGGGGCACTCAAAAAAAAAGATAAATTTTAGTTTAATATGCATACCATTGTAAAAATAGTTCATTATAAAAGCTTGAAACTAACTAATCGTCTCCCGTACTGAAAGGGTTAAGCCATTTTTTCAGTTTTCTAATTGGAGTCAAGTTACAATATTATTTCGTCTTTTAATGCTGTTATATTATATGCTACCATTTTCATTACCTATCCAATGCAGTTGATTCTTTTACAAATAATTTTCCAACTCGGGACGACCTTTATCAGCATTCCTTCGGTTTCACCTTTTTTACTAGTAAATTTCATGTCTTTAAATTATTAATTTAAAAAAAGAATTTGGGAATTATAAGCAAACAAAGCAAGCAGCTACTATAGAGAGCAAAATAACCATAATTATTTTTAAATGAAACATACAAAGGTGGTAAATTCTGGACGTACAATTTAGACTACTTTTCGAGCATAGCTGGCACTATGTCACAAATAACAAGAACAATATTGATTTTCAAGGCACTAATTGTTGCTAGCTTATCAGCATAAGCCACTGACTTGACATAGCCTTACTGAGAAGACTCAAGGGTTTTAAATCGCACAACCTTAGAGACCAATTAACATTTCTATTTACATTTTTTATTTTTCAGATTTATTCTATGAGCTAAATTTCAGTTATGTATTTTATAAAGCTTTTTTGTAATAGAATAAATTCGAAAAATAAAAAATGTTGAATATAATATAAAGTAACCTTCGGAAGAAAATAATTCCCAGTTTCCATTTCTATTTACCTAAATCAACTCATCGCCACAGTTTGATTTCAAAAAGTCTTCGCTGCTTGCAAAGTCTGTAATGAATCCTGTAGGGCCTGTTGTGATCTGGGTCACTTAACATGCGGCACTTTGTAAATAGCTGTAGTTAGTTTTACACTGATTGCAACGTCTTTTCAATTACACATTTAGACAATCTAGAAAATTTGTCACTTGGATACCTTTTACTTTAAAAACTTAACATTTTAATAATATTGTTAAATTCCCTTTTAATACATTCGATTTTATAGAGATTTTTGTTTTAAAATTGCTAGACTGTATTTTAATTTTTTGATCTCGTTTATTTTTATTTGTTTTTATGTCCAGCACATTCAATTGTTTTCACATACATACATACAAACATATGTCTATCTGTCTGTTTGTGTATTAAATGTGCAAAAGTGCTCACATGTGTGTATTAAAGTTTGTGTGTGTGAAAGTGTAAAAGAAATTTACATAAATCGATTTTTATAATTATTTGCATATGAAAAAGATGCAAATATTTTTTTTATTAAATTTATGCATTTGTTTAAATTTTTATGCATTTATTCCAAAGAATCTTTCAAACAGAATGTGTTTACGGTAAATGACAATTTTAATTTATAGCAAAATGTATTGTGTAAATAAATATTATGCATTAAAGTTTCTTAAAGTTATTGATGAAGAGGTAAAATTTATATTTGTTTGCGTTACATTTGTGAAAGTCAATTTGATTAAAAAATTGCAACCGTGATTTTGAAGTCAGTTTTCGGTCTCTCCTTAGCATTTTTGAATTTTAGTTTGTGCCTGTTTATGATTTAGTGTGCGATATGTACACAGAAAAAATAAAAATTGATTTCATTAAAAAAATTTGTGACATTAATTAAATTTACACCAGTAGACAAATTAATAGTATCAATGAAACGTTTAATTTACTTGATTAAACATTTAATTCACTTGATTAAATTATTAATTAAAACGGATTTTATTTTTGATGAATTCTTTAATTGATGAAAAATTTTGGAAAATTTTTTCAGTGCAGATGGATAATAATTTTAAAACGGTGTTTCAGAACGAGAACTGATTTACAATTGTGCTTAATTGGATGCTTAAAGTCATATTAATTAATTGTCTAAAAATTATTAATTTTTTTTTAAACTAATGGACAATAAGACTAAGAAACTTCAACAAGAAATTCCTTATCATTTCATCAACTGAAACTTATTTAACCACTCTGGTTCTCTGTACGCATTGTTTTAAGAAAAATATAAGTAATACGAGCGCAATATAAATGGTGGTACTGTTAATTTTCAGTGACTTTATGAAATGTGTCTCTACGTTGTTAAAGTTGTCCCAAATTTGTAGTGACTAAACAGAAAAAAATTAATATTAATTTTAAATAAAAATTTTTTTATATTAACTTAAAAATTAATTAAATTTGTTCTAGTAAACCACTTAATAGTATTTATTAAATAAACATTTTCTCTAATAATTGTTGATATAAGTAAACGTTTAATACACTTGATTAAATTTAAATTAAATTAAAAAAAATTGGCGAAATTTTTTTCTGCACAGAAGAAATTTTAAATTGATTTCAATTAAAAAATTTGTGATATTAATTAAAAACTTTATTAAATTTGCGCCAGTTATCAAATTAATAGTACATATCAATTAAATATTCTTTGATAATAACAACATTTTCTGCAGTAGTGTTGTTAGCATACCTGTTAAATATCGATTACAGTGAGTAATCAATTAGATTACTTTTGAAAAACAATCGTAATTATTATGTAATTCTATGAGGAGTAATTTCTGATAACTAATTGATAACGATTACAAATAATTGAAAAATAATTAGGATTACTGGTGATTACTACAAAATAATCAATAAGTAATCCGATTTTTTTAAACGATTACTTTTGATTATTTTTGATTACTTTCAACAATTGTTAATTCATTCGCACTAAAATTTCTTTCGAAACAGTTGATAACCTGTTTAAAGTTTTCAAAATCGATTAGTTTAAATATATTTATTTAAAACAAAAAAACATAAACAACAACATTAAGATATAATAATTTCGTCCAAATATTTGTTTGTTAAAAAATTCATATTTATTTATTCATTGAAATTTTTTGGAAATTCCTATTTTTTTGGTACTTTTTACAAATTATTTCATTCATTGACATATTTGTACATTCAAACGTTTTAAATTATGGGCTCCACTATAATAGTGAAATTTTTGATACTTCAATGGGGAGAAAAAAGTATCTTAAAGGATAAATACGAGAAATTAAATTTGTTTCTTTTACTTTAGTTTTTTACGTGTGGTACTTTTTGAATTTTCTATCATATTGAACTTAAAAACACAAAATAAAAGTTTTGAATAATGAAAAACGTTTAAATTTTTTTGTTAAAGCCTAGAAACATAAATGTTGCCATATAAATATGTCAATGAAAGAAAGGAACCTGCTTACAAAGTAGCGGGTAAAGGAGCCGCTAAGGAAGTAGCGGGTTAAATATAAGTGATTACATATTTTTACAATTGGGTTTCATCAAATAAAATTTGTAAAGGATAATAAAAAAAAAAAAATACCAAAAGCAATTGTTTTCAATTGCAAGCCAATGAAATCAAGAAGAATACAACCAGATTAACAACAATCAAAACACTCACAAGCTTCTGGAGAGCTATCTAACAGGCAGAACATTCATAGTAAGGTCGCAAGATAAATACTCCCCCCTTAAGAAAATGACTGCTGGTGTCCCCCAAGGCAGCATATTAGGACCGCTTCTATATATAATATACACAGCGGATATGCCAACAAACCTGAGCACGAATACCTCTACATTTGCAGACGACACAGCATTTATTAGCGTTAACCATGACCCAAAAGTCGCATCGCAAAATCCGCAGTCCCACATCAATGAACTAGAGGCCTGGCTAGAAAAATGGAGAATAAAGGTTAACCCGGCTAAATGTGCTTACTTAACTTTCACGCTCAGAAGACAAACGTGCCCAGCTGTAAAAATAAATAACATCACTGTTCGGGTAGAATACCATGTTAAGTACTTGGGAATTCATATAGATAGACGCTTGACCTGGTCGCGTCATATTGAAGCGAAAATAACGGCTATGAAACTTAAAGCAGCTCAACTACATTGGCTTCTCGGTCGCAACTCAAACTTGTCCTTAGACAACAAAATTCTCTTATACAAGTCCATCATAAAACCAATATGGACATATGGCATCCAATTATGGGGTACTGCATGCGCATCTAACATCCAAAAGCTTCAAAGAAGACAGTCTAGAATATTACGACAAATTGTCTGCGCCCCATGGTATATACGTAATGATATTATCCACAGAGATCTCAACGTCCCCACTATCCAGGAGGAAATTAAAAAATATTCAATAAGCTACATCGATAAACTAATGGTCCACCCTAACTACCTCGCTCGGGGTTTGCTTCATTTCGAAGGTCACCAGAGGCTAAAAAGAACCGATACTTTGAGCCTAACTAGAAGACAGTCTTAAAATTTGAATACAGCAGTTAGTGGTTACACTGGTAACAACTAATAAACAACAAGTAGAATTAAGATTTGAATACATATGTAAATTTCGATAAGAAAGATTCCATAATAATAATAATAATAAATTAAAAAAAAAAATTAACAACAATCAATTCAAGGACAGACAAAATCTTAAATTGACTTATCTGCCACTTAACCCATTTTTAACAGGACACCTTATTAGTATGGATATAAATATATAAACATGTTTTTTATATGATATATTATTACAATAAGTATAAAGTAGTATTTAGGTAATGCTGTTATTAAATATAATACCGATCAATTTGATTGCATTTAGTTTTTGTTTGGTAATACAGAACGACAATCAATACTGGTCCAATTTGACGTGAAAAAAGTATTTGGCAGTAAACTTTTGAATTATAATAACATTGAACTGTTTGAAAAAAAAAAAAAAAAATAAAAAAAATAATTGTAGTACGAATGAATACGCAAATGCGAAAGTAATCAAAATAATCAAGGAAAATAATCGGATTTCTTTTTGAATACTTCTGATTCTTTTTGATTATTTTGTATGAATCGACTGTGATTCTGATTACTTGTAATCGTAATCAATTAGTACTCATGCAAAACCAAAAATAATGGTAATCGTAGTCACTACTTCATCCTTCAAAAAAAAGTAATCTAATACGTAATTATTAAGATTACTTATCATTATTTAACAGCTATGGTTGTTAATATAAGTAAACTTTTGATTCACTTGATAAAATTTTTGATTAAAACGGATCAGGTTTTTTTAATTGAAGAGAAATGGCGACAATTTTTTAAGGATAAGCGATAAATCTGGTCAATGGCATCCGCTGAACGTGACAGGCTTCCAACAGTCATGACTTGTAAAAAATTCTCTAACATTTTTCACCAATTAAAGCATTAAACAAAACTTTAATCAGGTGAATAAAACGTTTTATCAAGTGAATTAAATATTTAATCAAGTAACTTAAACGTTTAATTAACACTATTAATTTGTTAACTAGTGCAAATTTAATTAATTTTTTAATTAATATTACAAACTTGGTAATTGAAATAAATTTTTATTTTTTTCTGTGTACGAGTGCAGGTCCCACAATTGTACCATTTTTTTTTTATTTGCGCAGGAAAATTACAGTCCGCAATAAATGCAACATGCACAAACGCGCTCTACTTAGGTGTGCCATAAATCTACTTATGATCAGACAAATATTTTAACAAAATGCATTTTGAGCATTTTTTACAATCCACAAAATCGAAAAAAAATTAGACCCACTTACCCATTTTAGATGCACTTTACAGCCATGCACAAACGCGCTCTACTTAGGTGTGCCATATTTCTACTTATGATCAGACAAATATTTTAACAAAATGCATTTTGAGCATTTTTTACAATCCACAAAATCGAAAAAAAATTAGACCCACTTACCCATTTTAGATGCACTTTACAGCCATAATATATTATGAATTTAACTTTATTTGAATAAATGGTTTATGAAGTTGTGTAACAACATCCTCCGACTTTCTAAGAGACGCCTTTTAAGGTGTTTCATATGTTTTAAGTATAATTTTTTAATTAGTATTGTGGTTATTTTTGTTGAACTATTATGTTTCTTAATCCAAAATTTTTAATATTTTTAATTAGGCTTAAGTTCATCAAATTTAATTTTCATTAAATAATTTTTAAGAAGAAAGGAAATTTTACAACATGAAAATTAATTAAAATTGTTATAGATAATTTTTCATTTTTGACTTGGCTGGGGCTCGAAACCCGGCCGGAAGTTACCCTAACATATTTCGATCGAAACCACTCGATCTCCTCAGAGGGATTTGCCGTCTTACACTCGCAGCCATCGACGACTGCTGACGTCAATAGTCAAACATCAATCCTAGAACCAAATTGTATTTTAACCTTTGGTAGATTGAAATTTGCCTTTTTTGAATGATGAACTTAAGCCTAATTAAACATATTAAAAATTTTGGATTATAATTTTTTTGTCATACAAAAAGTTGAACTTTTACAAAATAATCAGTTTGTCAGTCGCTCAAAAATCACAATAAAATCCGTCTGTTGGAATTTTTACTAAAACATTTTCGCAGGGCACAAAAAACTAAATTGGGGGTTCCACAATAACTGAACTGGCTCAAATAGTATTTTTATCATGCACTTACTGTCTCTTCATCTATTTCCGAACGAAGACTTCTTTCGCTTAACTTACATTTATTATATATAATATGTATTTTTATTCGACCTTTATTATTTTAATATGCAAATAAAATATTCGAGCTTAAGGTCTTAACATGAACTCTTAATTTTTATTTTTTACTACGAAATGTGAAGTAGGATATGGAGGTATGTAATTTAATTTAGTTTTCGTTTGCTTTTATTTTTTTTATTTTGGGCTGTCAACCAAATCCTAACGTTTGACAGCATGGAGGGAGGGTTTAGACCAGGTGTGGCAATTTAACATCTTACGCTTCACCCCAGTCATCTTCAAGCTGCACTGCTTTTCTACTGTCCCGGTATAGTTTGTTAGCGTTTGTTTTTTTTTATATGCTACCTAAAGTTAAAATCTCCTGTAGCGATTCAGAGAATTAGTTAGATTATCTTTCATTGGGAACCAGAACACCCCCATCCGACGAGCACGGCCGCATCTATTAGGTAGCCCCGTTCCCAAATAAATACACCTGATCGCAAAGATCGTTACTGTTAGCATGGTGGGCGGTATAGGTCATAGGGTAGTGTTTACCATCTCAAGCTACCCTACAATCGGCAACCACTTCTTTCATCTCTCTTCTCCCTCTAACTCTGTAGGTCATTATTTTTAGATATGCTACCTAAAGTAAAGTTTCCGGTTTCGATTCTTAAATTATTCCACCTTTTGCTATTGGGAACATTACACAACCCTCCCCACCCGACGAGCACAGCCGAATATATTAGGTCGCCTCGTTCCCAAACTTAGCATACCCAAACAGAATTTTGTTATAAAGAAAAAAACCCTGAAGAAGGCACTCAAAGGAAGTGCCGAAATATTGGTGAAAATAAATTTATAAAAAAAGTTTTTTATATAAAACAATAAGACCTTAAGCTCGAATATTTTTTTTGCATATTACATTTATAACAAAAACCGATGATATTATATTGTTTTTGTTTTACATATAAGTTAAGCGAACGAAGTCTTCGTTCGAAATCGTTGAACAGGCCATTAAAAAATCTTAAAAAGCATTTTGATATTAGTATTCAGAATAAATACCAAAACCTTTGCTTCCTCGACTAAGTTAATCTTTTTTTTTTAATGTTTTAAAAAAAAGTCCCATAGTCCCACAGCTTTTCTTTTGTAGTTGATTAAGGACTAAAATCTTCATTCTGACAAGACGGTTAAAACTGTGGGCAAATTTATACCATATCCGACAGCAAATAAACTTCAACAGTATTTTCCCAAATAAAATATTCCATTTAAAACTAAAATCTTTATTCCAGTTATTTCCAAACCACATTAAATTCTACCTTTAGCAATAATTCAAATAATCCTCATTTAAACTTACATTTTCACTTACCCGCACGCACCAAATGTTGGATCATACGTATAGTAACTTGAGGGCTGTAACGGCGTTGATGTCCAGCCTGACGTACTGCTTGCAGTTTCTTTTAAGGCATAAGGGGTTGTCTGCAAGAGAAACAAAATATAAAAAAATTATGAATTTATAAAATAAAATTAAAAAAAAAAACGGAAATTGATATCAGATTTTGCAACTTATAATTAAATACATTAACATAAATTATAAAAGAAATAAAAAGCTGGTTTCATTTAATTTGCATAAAAATAACTTCTTGAAAACATTTTTTGACAAATCATCATGTGGCAGCAACACGAAAATTTTTATTACACAAAATTAACCCACAATAAGCATTTATGTGAACATGAATTTTACAAACAACCGTAATTTGTTTTTAAAAGACTCTGTGAGCTGATTTTTTTTTGCACTCTTCGTGATATTTTCTGCTCTGATATGAAGTTTTAAATACTAGTTACGGGGTACATTCAAAATAAAAATCTACAAAGCGATTATCGATGTACAGTGGGAGTAAAAGTCTGAAAATTAAAGTACAGCTTGTCAATAGTATATCAGGGCTCTGTTTCACAAAACTACAACTTACAACTCTACAAGTAAAATATATTTGAAACAAAAACAAATATTTGGAAATTTTTGCTTTTTTAACGTATTTTACTTTTTAGTTGGTAGTGAGCTAGTCTATCACTGCGGGGTCGCGGGTTCGATTCCCGCCAGAAACTCTGGTCTCCTTGGAGAATAAAAAGAAAGAAAACTAGTTTCTGATTTCATACGAGCTTCAGGGAGGCTGGTACACAGAAAAAATTAAAAACCAACTTCAATTAACATATTTGTTAGAAATTTGTACTATTAATTAAATTCTGTACTGATTTTCCGCCAGCAAACAAATTGATCATATCAATTAACACGTTTGTAAGTTTGAGCTTTTCTTGCTGTTCAGTTTCAATCAATAGGTTTAATTGAAATGTGACCACCAGCAAAAGAGGCTAAATAAAACGTAAACACAAATAAACATATTTTTTTCAATCAACACAGTTAATTGAAACAATTAAAAAATTGTTTGAAAATTTTAAATATTTTAAAGTTTGTGTGTATGTTTTCATATTTGCAAATATACACATAAACATTATAATTGTTATTTTCAATTAAGGGAAATTAATTGGAACAATAAAAAAAAAATTTTTGAAACAGCATTATTGAATTAATTGAAAAAATTTTGGTGAAAATTTTTTCTGTGTAGTGAGCTAGTCTATCACTGCGGGGTCGCGGGTTCGATTCCCGCCAGAAACTCTGGTCTCCTTGGAGAAAAATAAAGAAACAAAAAAAGGTTCTAATGACACTGGCAAAAACACATCCACTTCTTGGTCAGAAAAATTTTTAAATAGATTTGTTGAAATTTTTATTGAATTAGTTTTGACTGGCATAATGATGAAATCTTTTAAATATCGCAAGATTAATGTTGAGAGAATTTCAACTAATTGTAGTGGGGAATGTAAGATGAGATAAACCCACTGTTTATTGTTGATGTGTTTTGTTAAAACTTTGATATTATTTCAAGTAGAACTGTTGATATAAGTCTTATACGTTTAACAGTTTTATTTGGTTTAATATCATAGGAATAGCTTATCCCATCAACAATAAAGTTCAAGTGTTTTTATCAATAATAAAAACTGGGAATTAAGCACGAATAACAAAATCTTTTGAAAATATCGCAAGATCTTAAAAGAAGCACGACCATATGATACCCGCACTACAGTACTTAGAAACAAATTTTTGAGACTGGAACCTATTTGAACGCATGAACATTCATGGACTCGCCATACAAAATAATGTTATCAGCTGAAGACTCATATGAGAAATTGTGTCGCCTTTAAGTGAATTTAGGGAGAGGGTGTATTTTGCCATGACATAGTAGGTAAAAGTTGTTGTCGGCAAATTTTATGTCAATACCGCATTTATCGGGCTTGTCATTTTTATGAAATCTATGGTCAAATATTAACCGATTCGAAATAAAATTTGGTGCACTCAAAACAAAAATCAATCCATTCGTACTCAAATCAATTCGAAGCGGTATTAATAGTACGGTGAGTACTGATTTTCTTGAATCAAGGACAGAAAGATTGATTCAAGTACGGATTTCAATTCCGAATTCGTACTTGAAATAGTCTTGAAATAGAAAATGAGATGGATTTAAGAAAATCTAAGATTGAATCAATCTCAAAATGCGCTTGATTCAACTATTATAAAGTTGATTTTATCCCGAATTAGAAAGAACAAGTTAATATGATGGATTTACTTACCCGTTTTACACTTTACAGAATGATAAAACATCAACATCATGCCCGATATGGTTTTTACTTTAACAATCTTATGTACATATTTAACCAAAAATATAAACTAAATGAGAAGCACGAGTTCAAATTTACTTCTTAACCCTTCGTGGTACACACGAGTCTGGCAAGACCTTTTTTAAATGTGTATAGAAAATCAAAACATGCGTAAGCCTGAGGTTTTAACACAACGAAAAGTTTAATCTTGTTTAACTTGATTTAATAATTTTATACTTATTTCAAGAAATTCCGGGATTGAAAGTCTGAATTTATTGGTGCGAGGGGAGAGATAAATTGCATGTTCTCTTCCCGTCTCACCAATAAACTCAGACTTTCTGAAAGAAAACTTTCGTAGTATGAACCCTGTCTTAGATGATTGAGGTTGCAATAAAATATGTTTGGACCATATTTTTTTGAAATGCCTACATTGACCGATGGTTAATGGTAAGGAAGGACATTGTTAGATCTAGACAAAGAATGATTCTGATTCGATCGCTGTACGAAAATATTTAAAGCTACATACATCAGCACAAGCGCATAATATTATCTCCACTATGAAGGTATAAATATTTGTTTTGTAAACAGATTTCTTGAGATCGCGTCTGACCAGAGTTCTTATTTGGTACCGCGATAGTCAGTGTCACCGAATGCACGGTCCCGCGGTTGTGGTTGATACCCAAATATGGGAAGGGAGATCTTAAGAGGTAGACTTGTAGTCAACTTGAGGGTAAGTTCGACCTGTTGGCGGATCTCCCTATGCAATATTGCTATTCAGCAGATGCTGCTTACTTGCTTGCTTAAAAAATGTAGCAGAGGTTAGATAGCTCCTATACAAGGCATAGGGTCGAGTTATACACTGAAACTACAACCAGTGTATGCTGGTGGCATGCACATACAGATAAGCGTTTAATTAAAGCATTGCTTGTCACCCAGTGGTTAGGACTACCAAAAGATGAGGTTAACACGACAAATGCTTATGTTCCTCTTTCCAACTACTCTCGCCCAATCGGCATAGTTTCGTGCGTGCAGTTGTAATGCAACACAAATGTTAGATAGCTCCAACTTCTAAACAAGGCACGAGTGTACTGGTCCTTCCGGATCGTATACTTTAACTGCCATCTGTGTGTTATGTTTTTAAAAGATGTTAGAATTGTAGAAAACATTATATTTCGTTTTGTATTTCATACAGTGCCTGGCTGGCGATTTGTTCTTGCATCACATACTGACACTCAAGGCGTTTGTATACGAATCCTATTCACTCAGGAGCTAAGCCGTCAAGGTCAGAATCCACGTTAATACTTTGCGTTATATTTTTGATTCGATAACTTTTGTGATTATTAACACTGACAGCCGTACCGCCGTTATGCCCCTATATTCCTCGTTCCTGAGAACAAAAACAGCCTTTGACTGTGGCTCATCTCTAACAGGATGGCTAAATCAGTTTAAAACCAGCATTATTTGGGTTACACAGACGTAACAAAGCTTAAGGCTCAGTTAGCCGAGAATAACAGTAACTTTGCAAATCATTTTTTGTATTAACAGCAATTATAACGTTTATAGTAAGCAGTAGATATTACGTCTCAATCTGTAAGAAATAGATTGCTCTTACTTTTTTACGGTAGGTTTAAGTTACTGTTACTCCCGTCTAACTGAGCCTTTAGGATAGAACTGGTACCACCTCTCGAGTTCCACTGGATGTGGCGTACCGATAACACCGTTCTCTGGTAAACTCAAACTTGGGGAAAGCGCTTTTGGTACCACAATTAACAGATATGGATAATAGTAACTCCAGGGAACTGTTTCCTCACAGAAATTATAACGATAACATTTCGCTACTTTCGATAGCCAGGAAAACGTAAATTCACTGGCTTTAGTAATTGCTAGATATGGTATAATTGGTCTTCTACCGCAGCTTTGAAGATAAAAATCCATATCTTTGCAAAAACCCACTGTTTCCAGTCCCAAAAAAAAAAAAAAAAAACGGAAAAGCCATTTTTTGTTTATAAAGATTTCCATGTTCACTCCACATCTTTGCAATCGACAGCAAATGCAAGAACAAATCATCAGCCAGCCAGCCACTGCCATTTTAAACAACGATGCATTTTGCATGAAAAACAAAACGAAATAATAATTTTTTTTCTACAATTTTAACTACTTTTAAAAACTTAAACCAACTCCCAATAATAAGAAACATTGTAAATAAGATTTTACGAACACGAGTCGAAACATGTATAATTATTTTAATGTACCTGCTGTTATTTTTTTCTTAACTGAAAAAAATTACAATACGAAAAACAAACTATTTTTAAGATAAATTTGCATAAAATTGTAATTAACTGCTTTTTTATGAGCGGCTGCACATTTGAATAGATTTTTTTTCTAGTTTTGTTTTTGCTGTAAAAGTAATATATGTAGATTTTTTATAAAAATAAATAATTTAATATAACGAAAAAAATTTATTTTTATTGGTTTTTAAATATGGAAATAAATTTTGAAAACAATAACATGCAAAAATACATATTTTTATTTTTTGCAACGAATGACTTACTGTTTTAGTTAAATATTTATATTTATATTCATATTAAAATTCAATTTATAGGAAATTTAATTTTGATTTAATCCTCCCACCACTTAACTAAAGGTTATACTAAACCTACACGTAAAGAAAACAGGCATTCTGCACGTGTGGCCCCCTTTAACAAAAATATCTTTAACGAAATATTTTAAAATTGTTTGTGTCTACTTTAATTATACTATTGCGACTGCCAACCATATGGTGAAATTAGTTTTATATTAGGAAGCCACAGCCATATTTATGGTTGTCTTCGAACATATTATAGTTAACAATAATATTGTTACGTTACTGCCTTTCAATAACGTTTTGGTATATTTCCTTTATAATAAACCGTTTCGAGTTCTTTATTGCACTTTAAATAAAAATAAATAATCTTAACACTTAAAACACTGTTTATAACTTACACAACTTTATTTAGTACTTAGTCACTTTAGCAACCGTTATTTATAGCTTTTATTCACAACCAACTATAATTTTCTCAGCGTGATACGTTATTGACAAAGTCTGAACTTAGAATGATCATGCCACCTCTTGCGATCCTATTTATACTCTAGCCCAGACGTGTAGATGATGCTAGAACCGTCTAGATGGTGCTAGAAAGTTCGCCGCATAACGGCTACTTACTCATCTATAGTTACTAACTATAGGTCTGTCTGGGTACTTTTCCAGTAGCAAATACTCAGTAAATTTTTTTGGAAGAGTAACACCAATATTACTCTATCGGCTGAAAAAATCTCAAAAAGTACGCAGACAGTATCCAGTGAAATCTTGCAAGAAAACAGCTGATCGGTGTGTAAACAATTGAAATAACAAAGCAAAAGAATTTTAGCATATGTGTACGCAAAATTGAATTCTCGAGGTAAATTAAAAAATTATTAATTAAAGTAAAGCTTAAAAAGTGTTGTAAATTAAAAAACTTGTTTATTACACTGTTATTAATTTGGTAAGTTCAATTTCTTCTTAGTTTTTAGTTTTATTTGTCGGGTTTTTTATAAAACTTCTTTTGCTTACATTGCCCAACATAGTGCCGGCTTACAATGGAAAAAAAGAATGAAAGAATGATGACAGTGCCCTCCAACAGCTTGACAACGGAGAAAAATAATTTGGATGTGAAGTTCTCGCCAGGAACACAATTCTAAATACACGCCTCTTCAATTGCAAAGTTTGCCCCACAAAGTTCTGCTGGTTCTATCGGTTCTGCCATCTCCACTCTACTTACGCCACGGTCGCACTGTATATTTGGACGTTTCTAGCATGAAGTAAAATGTTTTGTTTAATATAATTTATTATAAACGTTAAAAATCAACACAATTCCAACTACTTACCTCTGCCATTGTTAAATTTAAATTTTTATTTTCATTTCACAAAAACTATTTCATTCAAACAGCTGTTCAAACTATTTGCAAAATCTTGCTAGCGGAAATTTCTCCAGTAACATTTTGCAAGTTCTCTAACTTTCAACTGTCAAAAAATTCTCTTTTTGGCTTTTTCGCTGCAAGAGATTTGCAGTACGCAGGCAACATTTTGCAAGATTTTGCAACATTTTGCGCAGAATATGTGTACGCAGACAGACCTTATATGGCTGAATTAATTCATTTATAAGGCATCATAAACTAATGCATACTTTTAGGCGTTACCATAATTTGAAATAACTTAATAACGAACATTCGAGTATTTACAGTGGAGTTGAAGTACAATTATGCACAACAATTTTAACATTCCATCTGTACATTGATTTTTACACTAGAAGTGTGCAAAGCTTATACAATAACAATTTTAACTAATAAAATAACTAACAAATACTTAATAACTAATCAATACAAGATAAATAATAAATTAATCTAATTCTTAACTAAAGTTACTTTCGTAACAATATGTTTGTTAAACACATTCTATGGTTGTTAATAAAGTTAATAATTTTATTTTGAACTAAAACATTTTTAGAGCAAACATAAAATGGTTGTACACTAGTCTAGAGTTTCTCGAATTTCTTTTAGTAACTAACAAAACCCTATTTTAGGTTTTCTAGTTTAGTTGCCGACCAGATTTTGTCGCCTCATTAAGTTTTGGCTTAAGCTGAAGAACATGCAATTTTGTTTTCCTGCCTTCTACACAATGGCAGCTTTATACTATGAGCAAAAAGTGTCTAACACACTAACGCCAAAAAAAAAAACTGCATGTAGTGCCATAGAATTGCTGAAACTTCGCAAAATTTTCATTTCTATATCTTTTTTCACTAGACAATTTAGTAAAGTAATATTTAGAAAAAATAATCCTTAACTATATTTCAAAATTCCTTAAATTGGCAAAGATTTATGAGGTGATAGTGTGGTTACTATCGAAACACGTCAAAGCGACCTGTCCGTGAACGTGGGTTCGGGGTCCCCCGGTCAGTCAGGAATGAAAAATTATCAATAAATTTTAACTAATTTCATGTAGTAAAATTCCTTTCTTCCTTTCTACATAAAAATAATTAAATTTGATGAACTTTAGCCTGATTAAAAGAATACAATTTTTATTAAAAACCATAAACAGGTCAATGAAATAATTAAAATACTAATTATAAGTCCTCGGAAAATTATAATACTTTTCTAAAAAATAATATTGTATAATTTATTTTTCATATTTCCTGATTTTCCGTTGTAAAACACAGCTGGAAATTGTAAACAAGGTTTGGAGCTAAAGTCGTTCAATTATGAACAATAAACAATTTTGATATGAATTGAGTTAATCAAAAACATTTTTAAGTGTGAAAAATCTTCCTTAATCACTTTTAAAGAATTAAATGCTTCTTTTTAATACTTCTTTTTTTGTCAAATAAAACTTATTAAATGGTAAAGTTGCCGTGATAGTTAATCTACTAAACGGGATAATTGGAATTGTATAAAACTACTAAGTATGACCATCAAAGTAATCACTACTACACAAATGCTCAGAAGATAACAGGAAGACTAACACGCTAAACATTTCAAATACAAAAATTGCAATAACATCTTCATAATTTTCATTGGCGGTAAAATGAACTAGAAATATGTGCACAGTCAGTCAACTCGCAATAACGTTAACTAATTAAAATTTAGCACATATGTTCATATTTGTTTCGGATGTCTTAAAAAATTAGTTACAAAAAGTCAGCTACAGGGTGGCGCATAATGAACGTTAGATTTATTAAGTAAATAAATTGTTTGTTGACGTGTTTTTTCAGACTTAACATTGACAACTTTGGTAAAAATACTCTGTACAGAACAAGGAACTATGGTGGTTCCATTTTATTTAAAAATTCAGCATTCGGTTATTCAGTCACAAAGATCAAATCGAATAATGAGCGCATATGCCCATTTTCAGCTTAATGGTCAAGCTAATAAAAATATAGGACACCCAAAATCCAAGAATATTTGCATTAAAATTTATCCACTTGAATGCACAGCATAGTGTGGAATAACTTCAGAAATGATAATTTGTCCATATTTTTTATTAAAAAAGACGAACAAGTTTCGGTTAAAGTGAATGACGTTCAATACCGGATAATGATTGCATATATTTTAAGTCCCAAAGTAAAGAAAAATCAAGAATTGTGCTTCCAACAAGGTTATGCTATAGCTATTTTGTCAAAACGGAGTCACTGTCGACTCTGCTTGCAGCACGCCTACATCTGTGCGTGCTACCACGTTTACCAACATAGCTATCAAAGCCTGTCTAGCTTTGACTTCTTTTTTTCCGACCTATATTTGCCACGTAAAATTTTTTTCCTATAAAAAGAAGTCTTATGTTATCAAAGTTATTTCTTAAAATTATTCTTTGTTTCATTAAAATAAAAAACTAATATAGCCCAGTCATATTAGGGGTTTCACCTCAGAATGAAAGATAATAAGCTGAAAATTGGTATAAACCTTTGTTTTGTCATTCTAAATGTTGTCTCAAAAGTCACAAATGCTATCGTGTCCGCGTCTTAAGATATTCAAGGTCAAAGGTCATAAAAGTTTGAATCTGGTAGAAGACACGATTTATATGTTGATGAGCTGCTGCACTTGTTGGCGGTTGTGTGGCCAATTGTACAGGTTTATTTAGTTTCGTTAATTTGATGACGCTTGACTTTGTATTAGACCATATATGACTGTACGCTGCGCACTCCTTGCGCTCTACTCCAAAAACGGTTGATTGTATAAAAAAAAAGTTCTTCCAAAGTTGTAGAGAATTTTATACTCTTCAAATCTCATTTAAGCAGTAAGAAGCGAGATATTTGCGAAACCCCGATTTTTATGAATATCTTAATACGCGGACCCGATAGCATTTGTGACTTTTGAGAGAACATTTAGAACGACAAAACAAAGGTTTATACCAATTTTCAGCTTATTATCTTTCATTCCGAGGTTGGCCCCTCTTTTTACCTAGAATGACTGGGCTAATAGCCGATTGCACCAATTTATTTAAATATCAACTAATATTTAAAATTCGTTTTTCAAGTCAAATAAAAATAAAATTATATGAAAAACTATATTTAAATATGAATTAATATTTAAATAGAATTGGTTAAATTGGCCATTAAAGGAACTTTATAAGTATAAAAACAAAGCATACACCATTTTTTTCTTCTTTTCGTAAGCGATCCAACAGAAATATATTATATATTCATTTATTCCCGTGGCTCCTATAAGCAGCACTGTCGAAATTGGTTTCAAAGGAATTTGTATATATTCTGTCAGCAAAAAAATCCCCCACCTATCATGTATACGTATGCTTCGCAATCCTAAATATCCTTAAATTGTATACCTACTTATACGCATATTTATACAATATCCTGTTATACAAGCAATTAAAATTTTAAATTATTACTATCTAAAGACATGTTAAATATAGAGAGTATCTCCGATATTTCTTAAATTACAATACTGTGTTCAAGTCAGGGTTGTCAGTTTTTTTTGAGCTCCATCGCCAAACCGGATGCCAGAAATCGCCAAACGTCGATTTGGTTCAGTTTTTGTGAAATTTTCTTTTTTTTTAATTAAATTTTGCATACAAAAAACGCTAGTATAATTTTTCGGTCAAAAATCGCCAAAAACTTAGAAAAAAATCAAAAAAATCGCCGAAGTCAATTTCGTTTTGTTTCTGTAATTTTTTTTAAATAACATAAAATGGAGATCATATATGTATTCAGTTAAAAACTTAAATTAAGTAAACAAGTCTATAAGATCGTACACTTCAGCCTCACCGATTTCATTACTGGAGTTTTGACCTTCATACTATTCGAATAACATATATACTATTAGAATTAAATAGTGACTGAATTTAAAATTCACTTAATATGTTTTTTAAAATAGTAATGATAACAAAAAAATGACAAGTTGTTAAACAAAATTGCTGAAATAATATTGTTACGAAAGTTAAATTATCTAAGAATTATTTATAGTTATAGTTATAAGTTATCTTGTAAGTTATAGTTTTATGTTACTTAAAATTGTCATGTATAATTTTCAACACAACTGTTATTTTAAAAATAATTCCAATATAAATTTCCCAGTAATTTCTAGAAATGGTTATAGAACATAATAAATAGTTTTTACGGGAAGGTTCAGGAAAAATCTAGAAATAACTATGAAATATAAAAAGGGGTGACTCATGTAAAATTAGTTTAGTCTGTTTTGAAAAACGGTTCTGTTCGTAACTAACAATTGCTAACAAAATAATTAATTTCAATAAAGTTTGTTAAGTTGAATAAGTGTGTGTTTTTATTTGGATTTGCAATTAAAAGAACTCAAACGCGTTTATTAAAGGAAAAACGTAACAATTGGTGTCAGAATTGAAATTGCAATAAAAAAAAAAAAATAAAAATAAAATAAATAAACAAATAAAAAAAAAATTATAACAAAAAAAAAAAAAAAAACAAACTATACAAACAACAATGAAATTCGAGGAGCTTAAAGTTGAACAGCTCAAGAAAGAGTTGGGCAAGTTGGATCTGCCTACTGCAGGAAATAAAGCTGAGTTGCAGAAAAGATTAATCGATGAATTTAAGCGACGCAATATTGACATCGCAACTTATGAATTTGAAGAAAAAGAAGAAATAGAAGTTGCTACCCGTGCAGTAACAAGCAACATGGATCTTGGTACAATGTTTGCTGCTATGATGGAGAAAATGGAAAAAATGTCGGCAGAAACTTCTAAAAAAATGGAAGAAAATTCTAGAAAAATGGAAGAAAATTCTAGAAAAATGGAGGAAATGGTAAAAGAAAATTCGGCTGTAACTTCTAGAAAAATGGAAGAAAATTCTAGAAAAATGGAGGAAATGGTAAAAGAAAATTCGGCTGTAACCTCTAGAAAAATGGAAGAAAATTCTAAAAACATGGAGAAGTTGGTAAAAGAAAATTCAAACGCTATCCTAGCAGAAAATTCTAAAAACATTGAGAGGATGGTAAAAGAAAATTCAAGCACCATCTAAGCCGAAATTCAAGAAAATTCTAAAGTGACAAACGAGAAACTTCAGGCTACTAATGACAAACTTGAGAAGCTTCAAGAGATTTCTACTGTTATAAACGAAAGAGTAGACGATATGGAAATAGAATTGTCTGATGTAAAAACACAAGTCACTGATGTAAAAACACAAGTCACGGATTTTGATGGAAAACTTCATTATCTGGAAGAAAGAGTAAATAGTCTTCAGTGCCAAGAGGGAGTGGTGCGAGTTTTTCCAGAAGTCTCGAATAGAATAAGAGCTTCAAGTTTTGACGGCAGCTCACCATTGAATGTGTTTAAGTTCCAGTTTGACACAGTTGCCAATAAAAATGCTTGGAACAATGAAGAAAAAGCCATAGAGCTGATTCTGGCTTTAAAAGGAACTGCGGCTGAAATTCTAGAAAGTGTACCAGTAAGTTGCAGAAATAATTATGATGACATTATGGTAGCACTGCAACGCAAGTATGGTGGTGAACATAGAAAAGAAATAGTCAGAATGGAATTACGGGGTAGAGTACAAAAGCCAAACGAGACGCTACAGGATTTCGCATTAGAGATTGAGCGCTTGGTGCAGCTTACTTATCCAGGTGAAAGTCATCCATTGCTAGATCATTTTAAGACCGAGGCATTTGTGAACGGTATACGGGATGCTGATGTAAAACTAGCGGTATGTGCATCACAGAGGCCATCATTTGCAGAAACGGTATCATTTGCCCTAGCACAAGAAACCGCTAGAATAATTTCAAAACCGCATATGTGCAAGGTGCGCAAGATCGATATAACAGCCGAAGACGAAGGAGATATTTTAAAGGAAATGAGAAGCATGAAGGAGGCAGTTTTGCAGGCTTTGGGCGAGAAGCAGAGTAAAAACAAAGTAAAATGCTATAACTGCGGTAAAACTGGCCATATTCAGCGAAACTGCAAAGCACCAAGACGACGATCGAGATCTTCCTCGCCACCAGGAAACAACCAACGTGCTAGTCACCAGGTGGCACAAGAGTCACCTTTAAACTAAAAATAGCTAGCACCGCGGGGCATGGGCTAGCTTCCACATCTGAGGGCCCCACAATCTCTATATCAGTAGTGCAAAGGAGTAACAGGAATCTTACTGCTTGTGGTTACATTAATGGTCAAAAACGCATTCTTACTGTGGACACTTGGGCATCACATTCCATTATAAGGCCCGATTTAATACAAAAATCAATCGCACCACTAAGCGGGGTAAGTCTGCGAACAGCTACAGGCGAGTCTGCCACTGTCTATGGAAAAGTAAAAGCAAAATTAAGTATGGCCAATGCAATCGCCCATCACGTATTTATTGTGGCTGATATTGTAGACGAGGTAATCATTGGCGCAAATTTCATGATTGAACATGGTATTCATTTGGATATGGGTCAGCAAATTATGTATTGGCGTGATGCGGAAATACCCCTTGAAGTTGGATACGAAACCAAGGCCCATGTAAGACAGCTACTATCCCTTCAACGTGAAAAACTGCCACCCAAATCAGAAATCTTAGTATGGGCGCGAATGGAGGGAGATTGTGAGGACAACAGTTTATGGGTGGTAGAGCCAGCAGAAGTTAAAGGAGATATCGTAACAGCGAATGCCCTCGTAAAACCCAGCAAGGGTCTAGTTCCTGTGAGAGTATTAAATTTATCCAGCAGTGAAAAAGTCCTTACGCAGAACTTCAAGATTGGACAATGTACTTCAACAGAGGCAGTAATTAATTGCGAGCAGCATCAAGGCGTAGCCAGGAGAATTAGCAAAGACCACGAGCCACTAGAGGAACATGTGCGAAAATGGACCGAAAAGCTAACACCGCCTTGCAAAAATAAGGCCAAACAACTACTAAGAAAATATGCCTCTGCATTCGCTTTGAAAGGTCAAAACCAAGGCAGAACGTCAATCGTGAAACACGAAATCAACACAGGCGAAGCTAAGCCAATAAAACAGGCGCCAAGAAGCATTCCTCTAGCAAAGCGCAATGAAGTAAAAGAGCTAGTTAGCGAGATGGAAAAGAACGGAGTTATTAAACCATCGTCAAGTCCTTGGAGCTCACCAGTGGTTTTGGTGAAAAAGAAAGATGGGAGTACCAGATTCTGCGTAGATTACCGAAAACTGAATGACGTCACGAAAAAAGATAGTTATCCATTGCCTAGAATTGATGATACCTTGGACACGTTAGCCGGAACGGAATGGTTTACTACATTGGATTTGCAGAGCGGTTATTGGCAAGTGGAAATTGCGGAAAATGATAAGGAGAAAACTGCGTTTAGCGCAAGTGATGGCTTATGGCAGTTTAATGTGATGCCATTTGGACTCTGCAATGCTCCGGCTACATTCGAGTGTTTAATGGAGCAGGTGTTAAAAGGTCTTCACCGAAAGACATGTTTGGTGTACCTTGACGACATTATTGTAATGGGGAAAACATTTGATGAACACCTGAAAAACCTAGAAGAGGTGATGAAACGTATATCAATGGCAGAACTAAAACTAAATGCTAAGAAATGCTCACTGTTCCAGAAGGAAGTAAAATACCTGGGACATCGTGTAACCTCCAAAGGCATCTCAACGGACGACGATAAAATAAAAGCTGTAATGGATTGGCCACGCCCGAAAAATATTCATGAATTACGCAGTTTTCTAGGCCTATGTACATACTACAGGCGCTTTGTGCCAAACTTTGCAAATATTGCTGCAAGTTTACACGAGTTGACTAAAAAGGCGCAAAAATACATCTGGAGTGAAGCACAGGAAACAGCATTTCAGAAACTAAAGGAATTGTTGTGCTCAGCACCAATTTTGGCTTACCCCATTACTGGAGAGAAATTTGTGCTTGATACCGATGCGAGCGGATACGGAATTGGAGGTGTGCTTTCCCAAGTGGTCGAAGAGAGCTTCTGGCAGTACTAGAGTGCGTCAAACATTTCCACAAGTATTTGTATGGTCAACATTTTGAGTTAAGAACAGACCATTCTGCACTAAGGTGGTTGCTGCAATTCAAGAATCCGGAAGGTCAGATAGCTCGCTGGATTGAGCGCCTACAAAGTTATGATTTTACCATTGAGCACAGAAAAGGTGGAAAACATGGCAATGCGGATGCTCTATCAAGACGACCCTGCAAACTGGAATGCAAGCATTGTGTAAAGGCTGAAGGAAAGGAATACAACTGTGAAGTTCGCCTACTGCAGATAGAGTCCAACGAAGACTGGTCAATGGCACAGAAAGCTGACCCTATATTAGAGAAAGTTATGATGGCCAAAGAAGAAGGCAGAAGGCCGAATCGAAACGAAATATCATCTGAAAGTCCCGTAACAAAAGCCTACTGGGCCCTATGGAACAGCCTACAGTTGATAAATGGCTGCCTGTACCGAGCATGGGAAAGTGCCGATGGAAAATCAGTTCGTAACCTCATTGTAGTGCCATCGTCAAAAGTACATGAAGTTTTAAATGAATTCCATAATGGTCCAAGTGGTGGCCATCTTGGCGTAACAAAAACACTAGAAAAATTAAAACAACGTTTCTACTGGGTTGGGTGCCAACAAGCTGTGGCCGATTGGATATCAAATTGCACCCAATGCATTGCCGCAAAAGGACCAACAAGGAGAAGTCGGGGACCGCTTCAACAGTACAATTCGGGTGCCCCATTCGAGCGAATCGCAATGGATATAGCCGGACCTTTTCCTGTGAGTGATGCCGGCAACCGTTATGTGTTAGTTGTTATCGATTACTTTAGTAAATGGCCAGAGGTGTATGCCATCCCAAATCAAGAAGCCAAAACCGTTGTGGACGTATTTTTGAATAACTGGGTATGCCGCTACGGAGTTCCAATAGAATTACACTCTGACCAAGGCAGAAATTTTGAATCTGCTGTGTTCAAAAAAATGTGCGAATTGTACGGAATAAGGAAAACTAGAACAACTCCTTTGCATCCACAATCCGATGGCATGGTTGAAAGATTTAACCGCACATTAGAGGAACACTTGCGTAAAGTAGTAAGCACTCATCAGAAGGACTGGGATGAACACATTCCAAAGTTTCTGTTGGCATATAGATCAGCTGTTCATAATTCCACCTCTCGTACACCTGCCAAAATTGTCTTTGGAACGGAGCTCAGACTACCTGGAGATCTAGAATTTGGTGTTAAGCCTGGACCAACAGATGGCAGCAATGAAGGCTCTACCTCAGATGACCTTAATGAACTTCATGAGTTCGTGCGAAGTCGGATTAAGCTGTCCAGTGACAAGATGAAAGCCAGATACGATCGAGCGGCAAATTCGGAAGGTTTCAAAGAGGGCCAGTTGGTTTTACTTTTTAATCCGCAACGAAAGAAAGGACTATCTCCAAAGCTGCAGACTCATTGGGATGGCCCATATAAAGTAATAAAGAAATTGAATGACGTGGTGTATCGGATCCAGAAATATAAGAGCCCAGGATCAAAAATGAAAGTGGTACATCTAGAACGACTAGCCCATTATGGAAAAGGAGAATCTGAGCCTATTCGGGACGAACAGGCTTAAGTGGAGGGCAGTGTTACGAAAGTTAAATTATCTAAGAATTATTTATAGTTATAGTTATAAGTTATCTTGTAAGTTATAGTTTTATGTTACTTTAAATTGTCATGTATAATTTTCAACACAACTGTTATTTTAAAAATAATTCCTATATAAATTTCCCAGTAATTTCTAGAAATGGTTATAGAACATAATAAATAGTTTTTACGGGAAGGTTCAGGAAAAATCTAGAAATAATTATGAAATATAAAAAGGGGTGACTCATGTAAAATTAGTTTAGTCTGTTTTGAAAAACGGTTCTGTTCGTAACTAACAATTGTGAACAAAATAATTAATTTCAATAAAGTTTGTTAAGTTGAATAAGTGTGTGTTTTTATTCGGATTTGCAATTAAAAGAACTCAAACGCGTTTATTAAAGGAAAAACGTAACAATATAAATGGTAAAAATAGCCAAGTTAATCGCTAGTTATATCAGAAATCGCCATAAAAGTCGCCAGTCGCCAGTCGCCAAATGGGAAATCCCACCGCCAAACACGTTTCAAAATCGACACGTTTGGCGAGAAATCGCCATATCTGACAGCCCTGGTTCAAGTGCACATTCGTAGAAAGTTTTCAAATAATACATACCGCTCTTGATTATAAAGAGGGCAAAACAATTTGTAATTAAAAGGCATATGAAAACGAATTTTTAAACCAAGCGTTTCATTTCCAAAATGTAGATATTTTAACAGCGGGTAGATATGAATACATATTACATTTAGATTTTTTCCAAAAGGTGAAGTAATACAAATTTTGCGTTACTACTCTCTTTATGACCAGGTGCATTTTAATATTAACTTAAGAATACATGCTTTTTGCCAAGTTTTAAACGTTAACTGTAAAACATTTGTTCAATATAAACGTATTAACTGTATTGGCAATCAGTAGATACACCATTTCCCAGAGTTCAGACAATTTCATATATGATCGTTTCAATTTACGCATTCATAAATTTCCTCATGTATGAGAAATCAAAAATGTTAACGTTTTTTCACAATCATGACTGAATAGGTAATTTTTGCTCATTCACTCATGAACGTTAGGAATTGAAAAAAAATTTGCATTTCCTCACTCATGAGGAATGAACCAACAAAAAATGTTAATTACGCTCCTCGCTAGGATTGTTATTGTTGCTCGACAATTTGCACGACAACAGCACGAATAGCCTGTGTGTGTATTGTTTTTTTTTCCTTGTGAAGAATTTTAATATGAATAAATTAAATTTTTCATATCTGAAAAATTCACATATGACTTTGTTTGTTTGCTCACTTTTCATGAGTGAGGGCTTTAAATTTTTTATTCCTCACCCTTATGAGTATGAATTGGCAGCTTAATTTTAAAACGTTCACGCTGGATCATGACTGAATAATGAGCGAACGTTTCGGCACTGTGCCATGTACTTTTGACAATATTTTTATTAGTTTCGCGCCAAAAGAAATGCTTAATTTTTTGAGGTGAAGAATAAAAAATATTAATTTTGTACAAACTGTTTTGAGGAGAAGTGTATTCTTTTCTGCATCTACATTCTAGACTATAAGGCAGGAAAGCCATAGACGCTTATTACGGTTCACAACTCAACTCTGTTGAGTTGTAAATAAAACATTTGGTTGTGTTGAGTTGTAATTTTTTATGTTTTTGTTCGCCGCAGTATAGCAAATTTGTAAACCACAATACAAAAATTAAAAAATTATGGGCCATAACTTTCCAAACATTATTTTCTAAATTGTTTTGAACTGGTCTTGCAACAAGTGGCCGAAAGTTTTCCTTATGCCTTCTTGTCTATTTGTTAGTTTTTGGATACATGCGCGCTAAAAATGAAACGATCGTATTCGCAGGAGATCCCATTTGTTCATCTGACAGGGTCATATTATATGCAGATCATTAGCTTAGTGCAAAAGATATTTAGGTTTGGCGCTGATTTAGCTGGTTGGCCGGGCTTGTCACGTGAGTTATTTTATTTCAGGTTATCGTAATAATCCATTTTTCAGCGCTAGTTATAATTCAATGCAAAAATTACTTTTTTTTATGGCGTTCAAGCAGAATTTTAGACATGCGAAATCGTCCTTCAAAATCTTTTGGCGTTTAACTTATGTGCTACCCAATTTTCATGATTTTGAATAAATTCTGCTTCCAAACGTTTTTCAATTGCTTTTTTTAGTGGCTTTTAATTACATTGCAAGTTTTTCTTGGGCTTGACAACAATATTTATAATGTTACGCCTTTCATCTTGGTTAACTGACATCAGCGGCCTTTGTCTTTCTTTTTCGTTTAATCGCTTAGTGAGATTTTTATCCTCGAATATGCCAAAAATAACTGAAAAAAATATAAACCATGTCTGTTTTGAATATCGAAAGTAATTTTTTTTTTTGTGTTCATATGAGTGCACCTTTTAAATCCGCATTAATCTTCAGTTTAATTAATAAAAATTATTAAAAAGCTTCCACAAGTTGCATACTGTTGGCTAAATTCACTTTTCAAACTATAATTATGGGTGTCATTTCAAATTTGATTTCATTGATTTAAATTCTTTTTTTTTTCTATTGAAAAACAATCATTGATTAGCATGTCATTAAATATTCATACATAACTTCATGTTTTATGGAATATGTAGTTGTAATTTACTTGTGGTCTTCACAATATTTGCCATTTGCTGTTTCCAACAATACTTGCATTTAACATTTTACACGGTAGTAGAATCATGGATACGCCCCTCAATTTATAAGACTCTGAACCTAAAATTTACTTTCAACGTGTACTGAAAACTGCCTGCTTCCTTTTGAACAAAACTTTACTACTGGTGTCATTAAGTGAACGCAAGGAATATTATTGTATTTAAAAAGGAGCAAATAAAAAACGAATACATCAAATTAAATATGAATTCATTGTTGGAACATAATTTTGTTTAGTACCAGCAATATAAATAGTATTTGTTTTAATGTCGGTTGTTGTGGCCATAATATTTATGAGGCACTTTGTAAAAGGTTGCAATTTCATGTCTACAAATCTAACATTTCAATTCAATTGCTGTGTGCCATTCACTCATTTGTTTACCACTTATTAAGCGCATAAAACTTATACTTTTTTTTTATTTCGTTTAGAAATAAAATAATTTAACTATAATTAAGTTATTCAGTCGCTGGCACTACCGCCAAAAGTTCAGTTACAAAATAGCACATGATAGACACGTAAAACTACTTGAAGCAGTTAAAATACTGCTACTCGTAGTTAAACGCTCATTAAAAAATACTTGATCGCAATTATAGTTGAATTTAGAGAAAAAAAAATTTAAATAAATACAAAACAAGGCGCTTAATGCTAAATAAATAGTTAGTGGTTAAGGGTAAAAGATATTTTCTAGTCTACACCGAAAAAAAAATATATGCCTTATATAAAGAAAAAATGTTTTACATCGTACGGAACATGCTATGAAACTAGTGTTGCCAAAGGAAAAAAAAACATGTACGTTTTTGTTCTTACTAAAACAAGTAAGAGTGCTATATTCGGCTATGCCGAATCTTATATATACTGCACCTTGATGAGATAAGAACAAAAAGTTATGTACATAAATAACGTTCTTTAGATAGGTATAAATAAATATTAATTGAGCCACGCCAACTTTTCATTTCGTCATGCCGAAGAATATAAAAAAACAAAAATTTATATATGTACCTAAGCCCGTTTCCTCTTTTGCCAAAGTTGATGTTTGAAATTCGTTTTATAATCTTAAAATCGTTTTTTAGAACATAAAAAAATCAAATAAAAAAAATGAAAAAAAATTCTTTTTGGGATTCGAACTTTCAATATCATCAGTCTCAGGAGAGAACTTAACAACTCGGCTACGAATGATTTTACTAAAGAAGCGTTAAATTAAAATATATTGAGTCTATGAGTTTGTTTCTTTATTTGAGCGGCATATCATTTACATGCATTAATGTGATGTGTATGCGTAAAATTAAACACATTACAAATAAAATCCACCACTTGTAGAGAAGGGTATAAAAAAACAACAAAAAAAAAAACACATTACCAACACTGTATTTCCATAGGCACTGTATGACCGTAGAAACCAAAATTGAATTGGTTTGTATGGTATGATTATTTCGTTTTGGTAATACAGTGTTGGTATGGTAATGTCACGTCTAATTGGACCTTTAAAGGAAAAAATTGAGGCAGTCGTGGTTTTTTACTCATATTTCAGCCATTTGTGGACCGATCTTGCTGAATTTCAATAGCAAACAATTGACCATATGTGACATAAATGTTTAATAACCTGGCTCCCATCATATATATGGGGTCTTGGGAAAACCCATTTCAACGGACAGACGAACATCGTTAAATCAACTTCGCTCCTCATAAGGACCCAGAATATATATACTTTATAGGGTCTAACATCAATATTATAGGAAATACAAACGGAATGACAAACTTATATATACCCTATTTACCACCTGTGGTGAAGGGTATAAAAAGAAATGGACAAATTTTGTATTCTTTAACTTGTGGTGGCTTTTTTAAATAAGGGTTTTTATACCAAAAAAAAATTCTAAAAAAATAGACGTTATTGTAGTATTTTACATACAATCTTATAAGTCAAATGGCAACACAATTGAAATAAAAATGTATATTAGGTAAGTCAACTTTTGTCAGTTGCCACTTTGACAACTCGGTAACCGACAAAAAGTAAACAATAAACACAAACAAATAAAATCAAGTAAGAATGCTATATACCGAATCTTATATACCCTTGATCATGATACTATAATAACAGAAAGTTATATAAATACCGTTCTTTAGATAAATGTAAATATATATGAATTAATATTCATGATTCGCTACATATATATAAAGATAAAATAAAAAAAACCGCAACAAGGGATTTTTGGGTAAATTTAGAGGCAGTCATGGTTTTTTTAACATATCTGAGCCATTTGTGGACCGATCAGGCTAAATTTCAAAAGTAAACAATTCCGGACTATATGTGATATACATAAATATATCACAAACTAGTCCCCATCATATCTTTGGAAAAATCATTTTAACGGAAACACTGAGAGACGGACGGACAGACAAACATCGTTAAATCAAGTTCGATCCTCATAAGAACCCAGAATATATACACTTCATATTGTCTTAGATCAATACTTTAGAAATTACAATATGACACCAAAATTTTTCTTTTCTTTTGAGTTTTTCGGAAGTGAACGTGTTTTAAACAGAGGGACATACAGACAGGTAGCCGGACACGGCTAAACCGAACTTAAATTCTTTAAGGACTTAAAATAAATGGTGTTTTTTCTAGAGTGATACAAGTTTAAATCATAATAAAACATAGTGATATAATTTTGATATCAATGAAACGGATAGAAAATTTAATGACATTTATGTTTAAATAGGATTTCGGCCATGTGAGCGCCACGGCTGGCGCATAGAAAGCGCAATCTGGAACACCGCAGCATTTGCGGCCATATATCGCCTATAAGTCTTCGAATGTTGATTTCCAGGTGTTTAAGGCCCTAAATTTGTAAAACGCAAACGCAACGCCAAACATGATATTGAAAGCAAAAACAAAATCGAAAATATTTCATAATTTTGTTGTTGTTTTCTATAGAAATGTATATTGAATTTTTAAATTTTAGACGCGGCATATCTTGTGGTGTTGATAACTTTAAAACGCAATATGTATTTTATTGAGAAATCAAAAACAAAATTTTGACAAACTTTTGACATTGTTTTTGCTTTCAATGTTATTTTTGGCATTGCGTTTGCGTTTTACAAATTTAGGGCCTAATTCATCTTTGGGGCCAATTATTTCAAAAGTTTCCTTGAGTAAATTAATTGTTGCGCCCGCTGTGTGGCATGTGGCTTCGTCTTGTTGGAACCACATATCAGCAAGATTAATGCCAACTAATTGAGGTACGAAAAAACTTCGAATCATGTTCCTATACCGGTCACCATTGACAATAATATTTTGACCATCATCGTTTTTGAAGACATATCGGCCAATGACTCCGCCAGCCCAAACAGCGTACCAAACAGTCATTTTCTGTGGTTGTAATGGTGTTTCGACAAAAGCTTGTGGATTCTCCCCACTCCAAATGCATGCAACAATTCTGTTTATTTACGTTCCCATTCAACCAAAAATGGGCTTCATCGGAAAAGACAATTTGGAATGGAAATTCAGAATCAATATCAATTTGTGCTTCAGTCCATTCGCCGAATTGGCGGCGCACACGATTGTCGTTTGGCTTTAATTCCTGCACAAGTTGAATCTTGAAAGCTTTTAAGCCAAGATCTTTGTGTAAAATCTTCCATAAAGTGGAAGGACACAACCCCAGTTGATGAGAACGGCAACGAATTGATTGATTAGGAACATCTTTAATGCTTTCCTGTACAGCGGCTATAGATTCTTCAGTGCGCACTGTTCGGCGTCTCATGGGATGCGCATTATCACTAACAGTAAATGTGATCCGAAAACGATCTATTGTTCTTCGAATTAGTAGCTCTGAAGGACGATTATGTACGCCATAAAATGGACGAAGTGCACGATAAGTTTGACGAGCAGAACCATTATTTTGATTATATATTTCCACAATTTCCACAGTTGCTCTGGGGCATAATTACCGCATACGATGTCGAGCAAAATTTATCGAAATTTTTTATTTTGGTATTATGACTCTCGATATCGGATGAAATGTATAATAATTTGAGATGATAGCATTCGATATCGAGTAACCAAAGATATTAACTAGTTTTCATTCAATACGTCAGTGTTTATCGTATGCAGAAAAATACGATAGTTTACTCGCTACGATAGCTTACTCGATATCGAATGCGGCAATTATGCCCCTGGTGTTAGTCGATCCATAGTGAAATGTCAAATCAAACTTAACAAAAAGCAACTATCAGCTGTCACATGGGTGATCAAATAAAGCAGTGATGCCAAGTCAAAATTGTATCACTCCAAAAAAAACGCTTTATTAACATACACTCATCATAATAAACGATACACAGCATTCACTTCTTTTAAAAATTCATAACTTCTTTTAAAATTTCATTTACTGTTTAATTTATGAGTTCCGTGCATTTACCTTTTCTATAAACAAGAAAAAGGAATGAACGTGGCATCTGGGAGTTTCAATCCGCTAGAATCGCCGTCCGTACTTTTAAGCAAACTTTTTGCTTTATGGAAAATTTTCCTGTTGTGACTTATTTATTAAATACTAAACTAAAAATGTGCTCAAACTCATCGGTCAACAGCAAAATCTGCAATGCAACATATGTCAGCTCAAGTGCACAAGTAGGTCAAATTGTTGTCACGAGGTAATCAATTTTGTTAACCAAAATAAGAAATAAGTAATAAAACGTCAAAAATTTTACAAAAAAACGTACTTATTTTTAGCTTTAGAGCCTTTTTTACTTAAACAATCTACACAATATCCAAAACTTTACGGTTGTTTAAATAATTACGCCCTTATTCTTAAATAATAAAACAGACTTATAAACGGTTTATGAAACGAATTTTCTATGTTTTTATCAAGAATAAAAATTTGGAATAAAGCACGACAAACAAAATCTTATAAATTGAAAATTTTTTATTCTCAAAAATTACTTCGATAAAAGACAAGTGCACGGCAAAAAAAACTAAACTGGCAACATGCTTAACTTTTTGCGAAAATAATTAAGCAAGTTGTTTTTTTTTTTTTTCTTAACCTACTCACAACTACAATTAATGTTTGAAGAATTCCAACCAATTGTAGTGGAGAATGTAAGAAAAGATAAACCCACTGTTTATTGTTGTTGTTCTTGTTAAAGTTTTAACACTGTTACAAGTAAAGATGTTGCTTATAATTCTAATTCGCTTTAAAGTTTAATTTGCTTAATATCTGTAGCTTGGATGAAGTTTCCTGAAGATCTGACCTAAGCAACCAGTGAAATGCGCATGAGAATAGCTTATCCTTTCAACAATAAATTTCTTTGTTTTTTTCAAAAATAAAAATTGGGAACTGAGCACGACAAACAAAATCTTGTAATTTGAAAATTTTGTATTCTCACAAAAATTACTTGATCAATATTAATTTAATATCTTCAACAAAATTTTATTTTTAAACAAACTCGTGACAGTAAAAAAGGTCCTTTATAGCAAAACTAAATAAATAGCAAAAACTTAAATAAATTATTGTTACCAATTTTATATGGTCACCTCCAACAAAACAATTTTTAAGGAACATTTTAAATATATAATGATTCATTTAACATTATTGTTGTCATCGACAACCATATTATGGTTGATATAGTCCTCCATCAAGAAGCCACAACCATATTATGGTTGCCTCTGAACATGTTATTGTCAAAAATAGCTAAAACATGCTTAACACTTAATAGCATGGTTGGTTTTCAACAACAGCATGTTACTCTTAGAAAAGAGGAATATATATAACCATAACATGTTGAGAGGCAACCATAATATGGTTGTGGCTTCTTGATTGAGAACTATTTCAATCATAATATGGTTGTAGGTGACAATAATATGGTTATGTTAAACAGAATATGTTAAAAACTTTCTTTAAAAATAGTTTTGTTGGAGGTGACCATATTTAAAAATGTTTCCATACCGAATCAAAGTAAAAAGGGGCTTAAAGGACTAAATAGCAATAACAAAAAGGGCTAATTTTTAGTTAAGGGTACACATTTCTTTCAAATTTCATGTTCAGTAAAGGGCTAAGTTGGCTGGACTGATAAGAGGAGCTAAAGGCCCAAATACACTGGTCAAATTCCCATCCAGCATAAAGGTAGTATTAGTGAAAATGAGTTTGTATGTGTGACGCCGACGATGCTTGATGGAAAATCAAAAAATTTTGATATTTAGCATGCTTGACGAGTGATTTTGATGAATGTATTGGCGTTACTCTTCAAGCACCCACACACTTTAAACGTGATTTGAAACCGAACAGACGCCAAAAATGTCGGATGAAAAGAAAAATATGTTTTGGAGGAAAAAAAATGTTATTTAATAATTTTCTCCTTCTTATTTTCTTCAATTTTTTTTTATTTATTAAAAAGCAACACAGTTTAAAGTATGTAATCACAATTAAACACTTTTTATCTATATTTTAATATTTTTTCTGCTGTTGTTGTCACTTCAAAATAAAATGCAAAATGAATGCTTGACAGCTGATCCAGCAAATGTTTATTCTAATGTCAAGCACACGTACACGAGCTTGATGTCAAGCATTTGACAAGTGTATTTGGGCCTTAAGAGAATGGGAGTCAACTTTCTGCTTATAACTTGAATAGTTTTCTTAAACAAAGCAGTTTGCTCGATGGAAATTATGCAAGGAAGCAAGAAAGCCAAGTAGTTATTGTACATAGATAAAGCTGCCTGCTTATAGATAAAGATACCTGCTTATAGATCGTTGGGTTAAGACACACCGCAGGATAGGCACGTTATGGTATGTTTTCAGAGCTAATAGAATGAATGAATAGATAAAATGAAACTTAATGGCCTGCCAATCAAAATAGTAAAATAACGGATTGCAAAATCGTAATAAAATTCTAAATTTATAAAAGTTTAATAAAAGAAATTTTTAAATATACTCTATGAGAACAATCAAACAATTGAAACTACTCGGAAGCGACTTTTTATCCCAACCCATTATTAAATACAACACAATTGAAATTGTAGCCGTTTGCACAACAACAGCAACAAACAAAAAAGAGGTGTAAGGAATTCTCATGTTCAACTAGAATTCTTTTTCCAATGTCCAAACAAAACTACAAGCAAGCGAAAATAGAAAATGTTAAGAAATTAACAAATTCCAAAAGCAAATAAATTACATGAAGCGAAAAAATTCCTTAATAATTTCTTTATTTGCGTTTAAACTTTACATCATTTACGGCGTTTTTTTTTTTCTGTTCAAACAAAATAAAGACATTCATTTTCAATGCAATTGCAAATGATCACTTAAAAAGGGGCAACCAACGCAAACACTTGCAGTCAAACATTCCAACATTAGGAATTAAATTAATTATGAAAAACTAGAGAAAAAACAGAAAACACAAAAAGGTTTTCAATGTTTACTCAAGTTTTTTAATTGTTTTAAACATCATAATAATTTGTTATTTGCAGTGGTATTTTTTATTTCCACTTTATCATTTTTTTTTCTCAATTTAGTTTTATTTGTTGCCTTTGAGTGGCAAATATAAAACAAATAATAGTTTTCTGTAAGATTGTGTGAAACATGTTGTTAACGAGGCACCAGTGGATTATTTTTTATTTTTTTTTTTTTTCAATTCCCACTCTCAACTGAATGTGATTAATTGTTGTGGCAAAATGAAAACATAATTAAGTTTATTAATTTATTTACCCGGTTACTTAAAGAATAAATGCATAATTACAAGTACGATTATTTAGATCTGTAGGTATGTATGGGGATGTGGTCTTTTGTTTATCTATTGTTTATAAAAAATTATTACGATTTGTAATTTTGTTGAAAAGATTTCGTTCGTTTTGCAAACGAATTGAATTGTTAATGATGACAAAAATCGCAATAAAGCATAATTGTGGGGAGGAATATTTTCATTTTATGGGTAGAAAAAATAATTAATATTTTGTTTAGATTTGAATCAACATAAAGAGTAAAACAATTGAGGAAATAAAGTGATTGTTGAAACTACAAACCACAAGGTTGTTGTCAAGATTATGTAAAAACAATGCATTCAGTTTTGCAGATTTCAAGACAACAATAAGTGTAAATCATAATATATAAATTTGACCTAGATACACATGTTTGTAAACAATGAAGAAAGACGTCGGCAAGACTAGAAAAATTTGTTTTTTTTTTTGTTTCGAAAAAGGAATTATGGAAACGTATACTCTGAAACAAGGTTTTTCGTAAGATTTTCCTTCATGGACCTCTTCAGATTTCTTTTCTTTTTTTATTGTTGCCCCAAATTTAATGATTTGTATATTTACAAATTAGAACAAAGATAAGGTAAAGTTCCATTGGCAGCGGAAATCAAACGCAGCTCACGGAGTTTCATCAATAAGTTTCCGTTGTATTATCACACAGAGAAAAAATAAAAATTGATTTCAATTAAAAAATTTGTGATATTAATTTAAAAATTAATTAAAAAAATAAGTGCACCAGCAAACAAATTAAAAGTAACAATTAAACGTTTAATTCACTTGATTAAAAGTTTAATTGACTTTATTAAAGGTTTATTTATTTATTTATTTAATATATATAATTAGGTCTATGGATAAATCCTTACAGCCTAATACAAATGAGTATTTAACTTAAGTATAATATTACGTTTAACAATATTTAAATCCAGAGAAAAATCAATAAATTCAAACATTTCATTGAAGCAACAACACAGTTTTCTAAATGGGTCTGCCATAGCATAGTTAGTTCGGAAAGTTTTTATAAATAAGGGATTATAGTACCGTACCGTACGTCGTGGAATGTTAAATGATAAACTAATTAATAAAAAATTCGAGCATACTTTTCCATTTATTAAGTTAATTACAAATGAGACATTTAGCATAACTCTGCGACTTTTCAGTGTTGGCAAACGTATTAAAGATAATCTTGTAGAATATGAGGGGAGATTATCATATCCTCGATATGTATCTCTCAGGCAAAAAAGCCTTCAAAAATTGTTTTTGAATGGATTCAATATGATCACTATGAACCATATAATGTGGATCCCATACATTTGAGCCGTATTCCAAGATTGGTCTAACGAGAGATGTGTAAAGTTGTTTAGTGACGAAAGTATCATGGAATTCCTTCGCCCAACGTTTAATAAAAGCCAGAGTACAACGAGCCCTGTTGACAGTCATTGTTATGTGTTGAATAAAATCCAATTTTACATCCAGTAAGATGCCAAGATCCATAATTGTGTCAACTATCTCGATTTTATAGTCACCGAGTTTATAGTTATTTAAAATACTACGTTTTCTAGAAAAGCGCATATGTTTACATTTCATTAGGTTTAAATCCATTAGGTTATATTTACACCAATTATAAAAGGCATCCAAGTCTTCTTGAAGATAAATATGGTCTAAAGAGTTCGTGAAGTTTAAAAAAATTTTTACATCATCTGCGAACATTAGTATATGTGAATGTTTAATAATATCAGGCATGTCGTTGATGAAGAGCAGAAACAAAAGTGGGCCAAGGTGACTACCTTGCGGAACACCGGATTTTACCAATATAGGTTTAGAAGTCGAAAACCCAAATTTTACGCATTGTATTCTGCCGAGAAGATATGACCTTAGCCAGCTTAAATAAGTTTTGTCGAAACCCATAATATCAATTTTTCTCAAAAGAAGGTTGTGATTTACCTTATCAAATGCCTTACTGAAGTCGGTATATATAACGTCGGTATGCTGGTTGTTGACGAATCCCTCATTTACCAAAGTTGTCAGTTCTAAAATATTTGTCATAGTTGATGATTCTTTACGAAATCCGTGTTGAAAAGGTGTTAATAACGGTGAAACTTGATGAACCAATGAATCTAAAATGCATTTTTCAAAAAGTTTTGGAATTGCGCTAAGTTTGGCTATACCTCTGTAATTAATTATATTAGATTTATTTCCAGATTTGAACAAAGGAATTAAATATGACTCTTTCCATATTTTTGGAAAATATCCATTTTTCAAAGAAATATTAAAAATAATTGACAACGGCATTGCTAAAGCTTCCATACAGTTGATTAAAATACTGCTTGGTATACCATCAGGACCCATTGAGTTTGAATATTTAAAAGATTTTAAGCAATTGATAATATTAAGTGTGGTTATTGGTGAAAATGAAATAGTTTGACCAGTAACTATACTAAATGGATAATTGACATTTTCAGCACAATGTGCATCAGAATATGTGGGCGAAAAAAAGTCGGCGAATAAATCACTGATTTCCTTTTTATCGTGTGTTTCAGTACCCATATATTTCATGACCTTCGATGCACCATTGATTACATTTTTAATTAAAACTGATTTTATTTTTGATAAATGCTTTAATTGGTGAACAATTTTGGAGAATTTATTCTGTGTACGTTTTACTACATCCCAGGGGTTCTTTATTACCTGGGTGCCGACATTTTTATTCAGCCAGCCGTACATTCAAAAAATAAATGGATCCCATTCAAATTAAAGCGAGAGGGACTAGTTTTGTCCCAAATACCCTTTGTACACTTGCATACATTTCGGAGGAACGCATTGAAGATGTTAAAAATGTGAAACATGCGTTAACACTTGAAACATCTAAAATAAAAAATGTCACAATTTCTTACTATAAAACTTTAATTTTTTTGACTACTTTTTTCCACAAAAGTAACCAAATTTTAAAGGAAAACATCAAAATGTATTTGAAACTAATTTTGTTTAAAAATACAAAAAAAAGTTAACAAAAAAAGACTTGATATCGAGAAACTTAAGAAATTACAACGCTGCTTTAAAAAAAACGTTATTTTGTCAGTGCTGCCATAATAATATCGGGTGATTTTTTAGCTATTATCTTTTTGGCAGCACTGGTTTAAACAGCTGACGCACGTTTCGTGTTTTGTTTCACTGCCAAACATCTTCAGTTTGGTCTATAATTTAACCATGAATCGTCTTACAAACGAATAACGCTTGCAAATTATTGAATTTTATTATCCAAATGCGTGCTCTGTTAAGAAAGTTCATCGCGCGCTTCTTCCATTTTATGGTCAGTTTAATCGACCCACTGAAGCGGCTATTCGGGCTATTGTGACTAAATTTTGGAGTGAAGATCAGCCAGACGCATTGCAAGAGCTACCAATGCATCCAGAAAAAGTCATTGTTTGGTGCGGTTTATGGGCTGGTGGCATCATTGGACCGTACTTCTTCAAAGATGATGAATCGTAACGTAACTGTGAATGGTGAGCGCTACCGTGAGATGATATCCTACTTTTTTTTGCCCAAAATGCAAGAGCTTGACTTGCATGACATGTAGTTTCAACAAGACGGTGCCACATGCCACACAGCGCGCTTAACAATGGACTTATTGAGAGGCGAGTTCGGTAAACATTTTATTTCACGTTCGGGACCGGTCCATTGGCCGCCTAGATCGTGCGATTTAACGCCTTTAGACTATTTTTTGTAGGGCTATGTTAAAGCTCATGTCTATACACACATGCCCGCTTCAATTGACGCATTGAAAGACAACATTGAAGCATTTATTCATGAGATACCGGCCGAAATGTTGGAAAGAGTATGCCAAAATTTGACTAAGCGGATGGACCATTTGAGGCGCAGTCACGGTCAACATTTGCATGAAATAATCTTCAAACAATAAATTATATGAACCGTACTATCGATTCAAATAAAGATTTCATGCATTTTTCTGAATTTTATGTTTTTTTTTTAACTGTCCTATAGCTCTTAAAAAATCACCCATTATTAGAAATTATAGCCACTTTTCTAGAAAAAAGGGAACGAAATGAGATTTGATCATCTTGTTAGAATGTTGAAAAATGTTAATTTTTAGCCCTGTGTATTTCTTACGGGAAAATTACAAAACCTGTCCAAATTGATGGTAGATGTTAAATATTGACAAGTGTGAAAAGGCTATAAGGGTTTTGCGACCAAACCATTTAATACTAACAAAAAAGCATTCCTTTATAAAAAGAGAAGAAAATTTGTTCTAGCTAAAAACGGTTAACATTCTTAAGCAACGAATTGGGTGAGAATCTAATAAAACATTGATTTTACACTTCACCACAATTGTTAACCTGATTTACGTGAGCACCTGCCATATGCACTTTTTTGATGATGGTTCTCAACCTCTTGGTGATTTGTATATGTATTTACCAAATGCCCCAGTGTGAGTAAAATATCATTGGAGCGTATAATCCAACAAACATTTTACACCCAAAGCACTATGGGTGGAATGGTCGATCTACGTTGTCTAATTAAATTTTCAAAGAGCTTAATTGCGCCAAAATTGTGTATCTATCAATTACTAATATACCACAGCACTTACTTGTATATCGATTATATTATCATTGACATGATCTAGTTGTACAGCTTTGAGCTGTAGAACGCAACATATGTATATCTCAGCGGTTCATCACTAAGCTTTAATACATACATGTTTTCTTTGCAATGCTAATTTTTCTTTAAAGTTGCGTTTGTCCCAATTAAGTGGGAGAAAAGTGGTTTAATTTATTTTTAAAGGTTTGTATTAATTAAAAAAAATTTTGTTTGTGACCTGTGCTTAAATGTTGTAGAAAAAAATAAAGTTAAAGTCGACTATACAACTAACTGCTTGAAAAAGCCAAAAAAAGACTTGCGTGGACCGAAACTTCTAACATTCGTGGGTATTCACGCTAAAACATTTAAATCACCGAAATCATTATTATTGTAAGAAGAGTTTTCGCAGGATTGCGTCCAAACTACATGATCAAGGCAACAATTGGCTATTTAATACTTTGATGAAGGGTTTACAAGATTCAGCACAGCTGAATATAGCACGTTTACTTGTTTTTAGTCAGTTTTCTATTTGAAATGGAAAAATTGGTTAAAGCCCATTTTCACTACAACGAAATCTAGTGCTTAAGAGATTTCAAGCAAAATCAAGTGGTTTTTGACTAGATTTTTTCCTGCACAAGAAAAATGTGACATTTTAATAAAAAAAAATAACAAAAACAATAATGGTGCCTTGTTAAAATAGTTAAAACAATATAAAAATGTTTAAAAATTAGTTAAAAAATGGAAAAGACCAATAATATTGATGAAATAAATAAAGTTGATTATAAAAAAAGAGGCAATGCAAATTTTAAAATGCCAATTTCTTTACAAATCAGTATGTTTCACACAAAAAACTTTTAGTCAGCAGTTTTTGTTATGCAAACAAATTCTCGCTAATCTCAAAAAAGTACAAATTAAACACACTAGATTCTAAGAAAGATTTCAAATCAAATCTACGAGATGTCGCTCTAATGTTAACGACCTATAAGAAAAAGAAATCAATTGGTTTTTATATATTTTACTGATCGTTGTACGCCAGTTTCTTTTTAAACACTTACAACTTTCTTAGGCTACAAAGAAATTCACAATGCGCGAAAGCTTTTTGTTTAAACATATAATTTATCACAGGCATAAATAAAAGAGAATCAACAAAAGTTTTCAGCAACTTCCCACCTGTTGAATATAAATATAAAGGTGTAGAAAAATGCATATTTTTTTCATCATTAGCGACCTGAAGACCCAGATGCGTTAAATTGCTTCTTTTTATTTATTCGTTAATTAAATCTGCATTAAAAATTACTACATACTCAGGCAAATAAATAATCAACCTTTATCTTTTACAAGTGGAAATCATAAGAACGCAGCAAAGAGATATATTCTTCAACAGTGTCGAATTTTAGATACCCTTTAAAAAAATAGTAAGAAATTACGAGTTGATGAAATTTAGATCACTTTTGTGCATCAGAGGAGAAACTGTATTTGAACAGTAGTCGCTGTGGCAATTAAACATTTCTCTAGCTACAAATTAAACACATTAGTGATGAAATAAGTTTAATATGAACCAAATTCACCATTCTAATAAGACGAGTAAGAATAGCGTGAAGAGTGAAAGATTATGTTCACAGCCAGCAAATTATATTTAAATTGATATTATTTATAGCAGTTGGTTTTTCTTTTATTTTCATACCATTAAACGAGATAAAGGTTTTTTTCTTTAATAAGCCAAAACAGAAAATAATAATTATACCCACACCACAATAGTGGAGAGGGTATTATGCATTTGTGCTGATGTGTGTAACGCCTTAAAATATTGGTCCTAGACCCACCTTAAAGTATACCGATCGTCTTAGAATCACTTTCTGAGTCGAACTAACGATGTCCGTCCGGCTGGCTGGCAGGCTGGCTGGCTGTCCATGTAACCTTGTGCGCAAAGTACAGGGCCCAATTTTGGAGATAATTTGATGAAATTGGGGTCATAGGTTCTTATTGGCACAAGGACCAAGCCTATTGAAAATGGGCCGAATCGTAGGAGACGAGGGCAGATAGGGGGAAATTTCTTCCTCTCAGAAACTATCAAACCAATTTCAATGAAATTTAAAACATAGATAGAACAATATCTTTATGGACACAAAATGTATGCATTTTTTAAAAAATAGGACCACGAGGGGAGTTAGGGGCAATTTCTGCCTCCCAAACCGATTTTAATGAAATTTAAAACATAGATAGATCCATATCCATAGGGACACATTAGCTATACAGCTTTTCAAAAATGGGACCACAAGGGGAGGTAGGGGGCAATTTCTGGCTCTCACAAACTTTCAAACCGATTTTCATGAAGTTTATAAGCATAGATAAATCTATATTTATATGGACGTATTTACCTTAATACTTCTTAAGAGCATGGAAAATAGTAAATTTTCATGGCAAAGCAATAACCTAAAAGAGTTCGGATACATTATATCATTGTGTTGTAGTTAAAATGGAACCCAGATAAAGATATCAACTTTGCCACAGTTTTTTAAAAAGAGTACCATAATACAAATCTTTTTTAGACTAAAACACTAAGAAATATGGAAAAAAATTAATTTAAAATTCCAATTTAATTACAATTTATTTAATTAAAACTTAAGTTTTTAAACAGGGGCTTAAATGTAAAAGATAAGCAGATAATACAGTGAAAGCCCGCATTAAGGACGAAATTTTAAGACTTATAAATAGTACTGAATAGCACACAAAAAAACCGAAATTGATTTCAATTAAAATATTTGTGATATTAACAAGATAATTCCCAATTTTTATTCTTGATAAAAACAGATAAACTTACTGTTTATTGTTGTTGTTTTTGTTTAAGCTTGTTACAAGGTAAATTGTTGCTTATAATTCTTATTCGCTTAACAGTTTTATTTGTTTAATATCTTTAGTTTTTTAAAAATATTTAAATGAAGTTTCCTGATGTTCTAGCCTAAGCAACCGGTGCAATGCTCATAGGAATTGGTTATCCCATCAAAAATAAATTTCAGTGTTTTTATTAAGAAAAAAATTGGGAATTAAGCACGACAAACAAAATCTTGTTAATTGAAAATTTGTATTCCCAAAAATTACTTTGATAATTTGTGATATTAAATAAAAAATTAACTAAATTTGCACTGGAATGCAAATTGAAAGAATCAATTAAATATTTTTTTTAATATTAACAACATTTTCTGCAGTAATGTTGTTGATATCAGTAAACGTTAAATTCAGTTTATTAAATTTTAAATTAAAAATGACTTTATTTTCGATTAAAATGGTTTGATAAAAAAAATAGGAAACATATTTTCTATGTTTTTTGGGAGATTGAAAGTACAAACATTTTGTTTATCCTAACTAAGATGACAGATAAATTAATGATTGCTTTAAAATCGTACTTCCTGATTTGCCTTAATATTTTCGTGTTTACACTCAAAAGAAAAATCAACCCATTCATACTCAAAACAATCTGAAGCGGTATTAATCAGGCTTGCCAGAAGAATTCAAATTAACAGTGCTAAATTGTTATACAGCGAAAAACAAAAGTGCTAGTTTCAAATCGATTGAGCCGTTTTCTGATTTTAGGTAAATCAAAAAAAGAGGGGCGGGGCAAAATTTTCTTTCCGTTAAAACCTAAGTTGGACCATGGCAATCATTTTAAAGAAAAAAATTGTCCAAATCGGTCAAGCCGTTCTCAAGTTATGTGCTTAATAGAAAAAGTGGGCGTAAAAGTAGGCGTGGTAAACTTTTCTTTCGATGAAAACTTAAAATGGATTAATACGAACATTTGAAAGAAAAATTTGTCAAATCGATGGAGCCGGTTTCCGATTATAGGTAATTCGAAAAAAAGTGGGCATAAAAGTGTGCGGAGAAAAATTTTCTTTTCGTATAAATCAAAGTTGGACCATGGCGATCATTTTAAAGAAAAAATCGTCCAAATTATATAGATGTCATTGGTGGTCCAATATGAAAATTGGAGTTTGCCACGCCCTTCCGCCCGCAGACCGAAAATAAAAAATCTGACTTCACAGTGTCACCCGCCTGAATATTCTGAAGATTCCCTGAAAATTTGTTCGAAATCGGCCCAGCCTATTTGGAGTCCATACGTTACATACACACATCCTGTTTTATATATATAGATTTTGTTTAACACTTATTATATGCAACATTTTAATATTTATACCCCTCACCACAGGTGGTGTATAGGGTATATATAAGTTTGTTTTTAAATAAAGTTGTTACAAATGTTTTGAAATTTCAATTATGTCATTTTCATCTTCCTCATAAAAAATACCAACTTATTTCGGTACTTTTCAGATGAACCGATTTTTTTCAATATCGTCCGATATGTTTAAAGTGTGGCAACAAACGTTGTCTAATTTTGCACCTTCTTCTTTTTTTTTGATGTATAACTAAACATGATAAATAGTTCTGTTTTCATTCTAGTTCGCAGCAAGATCTTTGGTCCGATAGGAGGTTGCCTCGCTGATCTTTCTGAATAGCTTATGGTTTTTTGTCCTAATGTCATTTGTGTCTCTAGCCGAACAATGATTAACAATTAATAATAATTGTTAATGATCAGAAAACCAGACTTCGCTCTTAGTATCACTTACAAATTTACAAATAGCAAATAATTGCAATTGATATTCCTGAATAAGTATAAAAGACAAAAGTGCCAGAGTTCCAACGTACTGAGTGCAGGCATTGCCCTTATTTTATTATACGGAAAATAATAATTTTAATTTTGTTGCTTCTACAAACAACAAGCAAGTCGTGTTTTAACTACTTGTGTGGTGTTGTTTAAGTGTCTACAACAAGCTTTTATAAGTTAAATGAGATTTAAACTCTCACTTTGTAAGTTCACTCTCAGAATGGCACTACCCACCAGGGCTGTCCGATATGGCGATTTCTCGCCAAACGTGGCGATTTTTAAACGTGTTTGACGATGGGATTTTCCATTTGGCGACTGGCGATTTTTGATATAACTGGCGATTTACTTGGCTATTTTTACTATTTATATTATTTCAGCGATATTTTTTAACAGTTTGTCATTTTTTGATATCATTTCTAAATTAAAAAAACCAAAAAAATCTGGCAGCTTTTTTTAAACGATTTTGGTTTTGTTATCATTTTAAGTGAATTTTATATTCAGACCCTATTTAATCCTAATAGTATGTATCTTATAGACTTGTGTACTTAATTCTAGTTTTTTTTAACTGTATATATGATCTCCATGTTATGTTATTTAAAAAAAAAACAGAAACTATTATAATAGCTTCTTTGTATGCAAAATTTAATAAAAACAAGTAAGAGTGCTATATTCGGCTGTGCCGAATCTTATATACCCTTCACCATTGCGGGAGCAGAATACAGAGCAACTAGACAAAAACTAAATAATTTTTACATATCGCACCTGTTCATCAAAAGTAACACAACTCAAAAAATTCTATTTTCCACTTTTTTGAAGGAAACAGTGTATGATTACCATATCTAACGACTGTAAAAATTTTGGTATTCTATTTGTAATATTTCATGAGAGAAATGCCTTTATGTCTTTCTTTGCGTACTCATATTGTTTGTTTTGATTCAATTAAAGAGTTGTAATTTTAGTTGCGTTGAAGTGTTCAATGGTTACAGTTCTCAAATGAATCAGCGAAAGTGTATTAATTCGAGTTGTGATTGTTTTCATGTTAAAAATCTGTTTATCAAATTGAATTTATCAAAGACCTGCACGAGTGTATCAGTAAGTATTGTTGAAACAGATACACCAGATATATATCTGTTACTACTGATATAAATGAGAGAATGAGTGTAACTGATATTGTATGGTTTTGCTTTTGCCCACTCACCATATCTTAAAAACAAAAACAGATGCTTATGGTTTTGGATTGAGTGTGTCATAACATTTTTTTTTTTGCTTACAAACATCTGTTGTCACCATAAGTATTTCTACAATATCTGTGGTAATCTGTTGTATTTTTAAATATTGCTGGCGAGTTGATGAAAATAAGAGAGTTTGTAAAAATTTGTATAAGATCTCAACCAGGGTTGCCAGATGGTTTTAGTAAAAAATCGGCATATTTTCAAAAACAAATCGGAAATCAAATTATGAAAAAACGGCAAATTAAAATTACTGCTTTAAACACAATAAAACATATTTTTAATGGCAAAAACAACAAAGCAAAACCATTAACCATTACATAATGCTTTAAAAAAAATAAATAAAAATAAATGTTTTATAAATAAATTTTATTTAATTAAAAAAATACGGGGTATCTGATAGCAGATTTATATTTTCAAACTTAAATAAAAATTTTAATAATTGAAGCACAGCCGCGAATAACGTTGTAAACGCCACATTTTGCAAAAACTGTTTTTTTGCAGATAACCGTTAACCTTACTCTCTTACACAGTTTAAACATCAAATCAACCAAAACTATGCACCTTAACCCCTTCAAAATGGCGTACAAAGTGTCAGCCAGTGGAAGAACATTGCAAGTTACTAACATAATGATGAAACCGAAATGGTTTTGCAGTGTGGAATAATGTTTTAAAAGCCTTTTGCATTAAAGTTTTTATTATCATTATTTTTTATAATAGAAAAAAAAAATTTTTTAACACAAATAATGCTGCCTGTCAAAAAACGATTTTTTGCTCTCCTGAAAAATTATTATTTTGTAACTTAAAACGTTATTCGCGGCTGTGCTTCAATTGACACAAAGTTTTATTAAAAGCATTGCACGGTAGAATGGAAATGCGGGTTTTATTTTTTAAAGAGTATGTCATCCACATGTCTTGTGTCGACTTGAACACACTGTTCAAAACGGAGCCTTGTTTTTCGAGAATTTAAAAAAATAAATGACCCAATTTTCTCATGCGTGGATAAGGCACACCAAACATTTACCCTGGGGCAATGTAAAGGTATTTGATGTTTCAATCGAAGGTTTTAGGTTCTTGGAGACCAGTAACGGTAGATTTGTTTGTTGACGTGGCTATTTAAGTGAAAATGAACTTTGAACAAAATTGTCGACGAGCAATTAAGTAAGAATCATTACCCTTAAAAAATGTCTCCTCAGCAAACTGTGACTCACAAATCCTCCCAATCGATAATTCCAACGGCGCCGACCTTCCTCCGCACAGTTTATTACTATTTGAAATAATCGCATTTAAAAATATAATTTTGCCACCAGACACCCTTTATATGAATAGATTTTACTTAAAGGTATATTGCAGGGACCGTTAATAAGAGTGATGCATATAATTTTAGCTTGAAAACTCTCCATATTAGAGTCAGCGGAGACCTATACTGTCTAATACCAAGGTTCGTCTCATTAAGAACCTATGGTGATCTAGAATAAACGATCTTAACTCCACAGTTAAAAATAATTTTTCAATGAAAAATAAAAGTAGGTATGGATGAACTCTTAAAAAGAGAGTTTGATTTCGCAGTCATAAAATAATGACAATTAGTTTAATTGCAGTGCAAGCTGATTAGATAACAATGCTTTACAAATTGTAGTGATCTGACCAGCTACAAGCTTTGGGTGTCCAAGTACAAAATATGAATTTAATTAAATGTCGGTTAAAATCAAACTCCTGAAATGAGTTTTAATTTATGACGGCTTAATAAAACTCTTTTTTAAGAGTTAAATTCGACCTTTTATGTTTACGTTGAAAAATAGCTGTTTATATGGACTTTTTTTGTTTTTATTCCAAAAATAACTCAGGGACTAAAAATAATTACTTTTATTATTTTTTGTAAAGGTTACGAGAAAAAATTCCTTTATTTTCAATTGGGAGCCTTTAACCATTATCGTTATATATATTTTTTTTTGGTTGTGGTAACCAATTAAAGTAAAATTTATTTATTTTTGGTTATTAATAACCTAAGTAATTTTTTGTTTACAAATATCTATTGGAAAAAATTATTTATTTTTCTGGTTACAATTCTTAGCTTAAGTAAAACATATGTACCACATTTCTTTAAGCTTCTCATATGAAGTTGTATATTTTTCAAAATGTGTTTGTTGGGTTAGACGCAATACAAACACTGCATATATAAAATTAATATGTATAACCATTTTTTCCTTAAGTATCAGCGCTAAATAAATAAAAGTTGTCTCTTTGTGTAACAAGTTACCCAAAATTAATAATTTGTATAAAACAAACCAAAAATTACCGTGCTGTAAGTGTTTATCAAAAAATATGCACTTTGATAATTTAGAGGAAAAAAATCGTCAAAATGCAGATTTATCGGTAAATAAGGTAGGCCTGATTACAACGCTTCCTGCTAGTTTTTATTTTTTACAAACACAAAGTATGTACACGTGTTTAGTTCTTTCAGAATTTTTTTTTTTCAATAATTTTTGTCTACTTGGCACTTGAACGAAGAAAACGCAACCTTTCAATCTCATGAAAGAATTTTTTACACAAACAAAATACATATCGGTACCGAAAATTTCAAAAATGTTTGCCTTCCAAAAAAACAAGCAACACATTTTGTTCTTGTAAAGTTTTTTTTGTTTGTTTTTTTTGTGCTCGAACCACATCACGCAAAAATGATTGAAAAAATAACTGTTCATGTGTACATATTTTGTTTTTGTAAAAAATTATTTTTTAGCCAGCCAAAGGGTCGGCTCTTTTGCGTTCAAAAATAATTGAAAATAACGGTATCGTACAATAAGTAACTTATTGTATTCCATCAGCATCCACTAGGATCTGCTTTCGCGAAACAGATATTAGCAGATATGATACTCTCTTTCGCTTTTGAATCAACTTACATCCACTCTTTTACAAATCATATCAAGATCAACTTATATCAGAAACACAAGAGCACTCATCCATACGCATCAACTTTAGAAAAAACACAGAAACAGATACAAACAGATGTATCTGTGCAGGTCTTTAATTATCAATAGCTGTTGATTTTGGTTTGTGATACTTTAGTTGTTATAAATTTCAGTTAAAGGAGCATAACTTGAAATAATATTGACATGTAGATCAAAAAATTTCATGAAAACTGTATTAAATCAAAAATCCGTAATAATTTCGGAAAAAGGAAGAAGAGAAATAAATTTTGTGATTTTATTGAAATATTATTGAGTTTCCTTTACAACGGTATATTTGTTTATAACAATAATTACATTATATTGGCGGAATTAGTTTTTTGCCTCTACTGAAAACTTGTAAATTTTGAGTTGTGTTACTTTTGATGAACAGGTGCGATATGTATACATACATATTTACAATACTTTAAACTTCATTATCAATTAAATTCAAAAAGGGAAAACTGGTAAATATTTTTTTTTAAATCGTTTTTAGAACATAAAAAAAATAAAAATTTTTACAAAAAATTTTCTTAAAAAAAAAAAACAAGATTCGAACCAGAGAGCTCACAGTTTCTAACTTAACACACCCGCTAGACAACTAAACCATGAAGGAACGTTGTTCGAATATCATTAAAATGAAATATGGCCCGTTTAATTTTCACTGTGTTGAGTTGTAATTACTTTTGATGTTTTTGTTCACCACAATAGCAAAGTTGTAAACCATAAAACTTATTTCAGTTGTGAACCGAAATATGGAAATATATTCACCAAAATAGTTTGTGGCATGTAAGTATGCGTGTTTGATTTCTTTTATCTTTTTGGGGAGTTTTTAAGTAGCACAAAAACACAAAAATTCCTAGTTTCGATTTGTTAAAATAGTTTCGTTAAATAGATGAAATAATAAAGAAGGATGATAACGAAAATCATTGATTTTAGAAAGTAATCCCATTTAGAATTGTTTTAAGTACGTTTGAGTGTTATTCGTACTTGCATTTTTGAGTACGAATCGTACTTAAAGTTAGTATAAAAAACTTAATTTGTCCATAGTGTTTTTCTTTCTGTGTATGAAAATATTCGAAATAAGGCAACAATTTAGCAGCAAAATTAATTTCAAAATACTTGATTCCAATTTTTTATTTCCTATTAAAATTCCGTAATTTGGAACCCTTTTGTCTGAATTGCCTTTGATTTAATTTTTTTAAAAATATTTGATATTTGTTCAAGCTATAAATAAAACAAGTAAGAGTGATATAATTGGCTGTGCCGAACTTTTGCTAACTTTTGCTAGTTAGATTCGGGTTTGAGCGCATTAAAATCCATTTGGAGAATTGGGTTTATATGGAGCAAATTATTCACTTACCATCACAAAGAACAACATTATTATTCATATGCCCTGCGGGAAATTTATGTCAATTGCTCCAACAGACTGGTCCTGGGATTTGTGAAACCAGAACAAGTACAAAAAGAAAGAACTCATGACCAGTGATAGAAGAACTAATCATTTAAGTGGTATATTTAGAACAAAAAGGTATAAAAAGTAATGAATTACAGTACAGTCTTCACAGGTGGTTTGTTTTTTGGGATTTTCTAAAATTTGGTTCTTAAATTTAGTTCTAGGACTTGTTTTATTCAAATAAAACTACATTGTAGTAACTAACACTAAACATTTTCATTGAGAATAGATGTGTGGCTTGTCAAATGGTGGTTGTTAGGTGTCAATTGACAACCCCATGGCAAATTTATAGGTCTCCTTCATATAAAGTGTCAGAACTATAACCGGTCTCTACCACAAAAGACCTATCACGGGACTTCTTTGGTGCCATCTCGCTTCCCTCTAGGGTGGCTTTAGACCTTTTAAAATGTTTTTTGAGGGCGGACTTAATCTAGATCAACATGAAAGTAGTTAGAAAGAAGGTTGCACAAAATTTGCTACCCGATGTTCTTTGACTGTAATTTTTTTAATAAATAAAAACTTTTGTTTTACTTTTGCATTGTGGTTTATGGCATTTTGCATCTGTTCAATTCCAAGCGCTGTCGTTTGGTTTAACTTTAAAAAAAATACCATTTTTGTGGTGATACCCAGCAAAAACTTACATTGCAAAATAATGAGTTAAAAAGCTAAAATAACGACTCTTCACTACTTATACATTGGTATTTAACTCATTATTTTAACACGGTGATGTCATTGGAGGCAAGTACTTACCACCCTCGCTTACAAATAGGGAGTTAAATAAGTCATTACCACATTCGCTTACAAATAGGGACTTAAATAACTTATTACTCCGATGTCACCAAAATTACAACTAACATGTAATGACTCTAAAAAAATCTTTTTTTTATTTTTTTTTTAAATTATTTTTTTCTATATTTTCTAATTTAATCTTTTTTTTCTATTTTTTCTTATTTTATTTTACTTTGTTTTATTTTTTTTTTTTTCTGTCTCTGGTGGGATTCGATCGCGCAACCTCGGTGCTGATAGACTAGCTCACTACCAGCTTGTCTACTGGGGCAGTGTAGTTTTTAGATAAAAAAACTATGTTTTTTACTCAATTAAGTGCGTAAATATGAGATTAAATTGTCCATAATAACAATAACAACGTTGATTGAAAGTGCATTGAAAGTTTTTGTTTCATTACTATAATGACATTTTTATTGTCATAATGAAAATTTAAATTTATGAAGGCAATTTTTGAAATATGTATGTTGCTTTTATAAAAAAATTTTTTTAATTCATAAAATTAATGGCATACATGTAACATTAGATGTATGATATTATTAAATCTATAATAATAATATAATAAACTATAATTTTGTATTAATTTATGAATATGTTTGTATATTGTTTTTTTATGTTCCCAATTAAAATTTTTTGTTTAACTTGGACAAACTTAAGTTTTCATACATCCAATGAAAATTTTTAAGGTAATTACGAAATCCAATGAAGCGATTTTAATGAAAATACTTCATTATAACTATGAAATTCCATTTAGACAATGAAAATTTTCATTTCAGTGTAATAAACAAAAACAAATTGTAAGAATAAATATTTAAAACCAATTTGTATTAGATTTGCAAAAAACTAAACGGTAGATGCATTTTATTATGAATGGATTATAAATTTCGTTAATCAACTCATACACAAGTACTTATGTATCCGATTATATGTTAGCCATTACTAAACTACTTCTATGTAATGCAGATGGTATGAAGTAGTCATTGAAAAGTGAGTTGTTCAGTAATGGCAAGTCATTACCAAGTTTTTGCTGGGTAGTTATCAAATTCTTAAAAGAATTTTACAAGCTAACCAAACAAATCGAACAATACCAGGCCTGGCATAAGTACAAAATTTGTCAAAACACATAAAAATCGTATAATAAGTAGGGAGATCGAACGAATAGTATTCGACCGGTTTTAACCGGTTATTTAAGTTTTGCCCAAGTCGGATATTTAAAAATATCCATTTTTCGAATATCTAATTATTTGGTTATTTTGATAAAATAAACCGGTTATTTGAGTTATGTGCAATTTATATACCTTTTCCTTACTTTTGTTATAAATGTGCCCGTAATTTAAGTATTTTTCTAATTAAATATTGGGCAAACTTAAACTTCTTATGAAGAATGTCAAAACAAAATGTTACAAAAGTCTAAAAACGTTATAAGCAATGTCGATGCAAATCGCTTATAAAAGTGTGTGTTCTTGTACAAAAAAACCAAAAACAATTCAAAATGCTACAAACAAATATTCAGCTTAAAAACATTAGTAAAATATGCTGCTAAAAATTAATCAGTGGGTGAAATATTAGCCTGATGTGTTGCCGAGGCCGGAATGCCCGTTAATGCACTAAAATATCTTCATGCTTAAAACTAAAACATACCGGCGGAATCAACGATGTGGAAAAATTCTTCAGTTTTATTTATTAAACCACCAAGAACTTAAAACAAAATTGAAAGGGTCAAACAATGTCATGGAAGGTTTTAAGTTGTGATCGACGAATTGACAGATATTTTACACAAAAACATTATCATCTGAAATATATTATTATCTTAGTTAAGAGGTTTTGTTTGGAAATTTTTCAAAAATATGGTTGAAGTCTACTGATTCATATAGGCATTTTTAACCACCAACAAACTAAAACTCATTTAAAATAAATTTGGGGGAATATCTCATATAATAAATATATTGAATTCCTCTATATTTTTAAAACGAAAGTTTTTTAAAAAATCTAAAGCTATGATCACACCTATTAAATATTTAACGTCTTACGCATAGCCACTAGTTTTCTTAAATATTTATTTGCTTATAGTCAAATATTTGTTAGGTCTGAACATACCTTAATTCATATCTATGTATTTTGTTGGTTCCTTACCTTCGTAAATTGTCTTGTTTTTATTCAATTTAACTTTTTATTATAAAAACTAATATGATTTTTGTATTATTATGTACTCGAATTAAAACCGGTATTATTTTTAAAATGCTTAAGCGAAAACCGCTTTTTTTAAAATAGTAGCTATTCGGAATATTCGAAAACCGGTTTTTGAAAAATGTCGAAAAATTCATCTCCCTAATAATAAGACAACACTTTTGTATGAAAATTACCAACAACAAATATCCAACATTGTATAATTAGACGATTTTACGACGATACTACGAGCTTGGAAAATCATTCTAGCCAGCTTTTATCATCATAGAATCTTTAAGGAATCAGCTTCACAAGCAAATGGTACCCTACAGATGATTCATCTGAAAGAATCCTTTGTGCTACAATTTTCTGATTCCTTTATGAGCAATTTAAAGGAAGATTTTATAATCATTATTGGGTAGATTTCATCTAATTTTTCAACCGGAAATTATATAGGTTTTGATCATATTTAAATCATTATACCCATACCACAATAGTGGAGAGGGTGTTATGCAATTGTGCTGATGTATGTAACACCTTATAATATCGACCGATTGACGCAGAATCACTTTCTGAGTTGATCTAAGGATGTCCGTCCGGCTGGCTGGCTGGTTGTCCACGTAACCTTGTGCGCAAAGTACAGGTCGCAATTTTGGAGATAATTAAATAAAATTTTGCACATCGGTTCTTATTAAATCAAGCCTATTGACAATGGTTGTTGTTATAAATTTCAGTTAAAGGAGCATAACTTGAAATAATATTGACATGTAGATCAAAAAATTTCATGAAAACTGTATTAAATCAAAAATCCGTAATAATTTCGGAAAAAGGAAGAAGAGAAATAAATTTTGTGATTTTATTGAAATATTATTGAGTTTCCTTTACAACGGTATATTTGTTTATAACAATAATTACATTATATTGGCGGAATTAGTTTTTTGCCTCTACTGAAAACTTGTAAATTTTGAGTTGTGTTACTTTTGATGAACAGGTGCGATATGTATACATACATATTTACAATACTTTAAACTTCATTATCAATTAAATTCAAAAAGGGAAAACTGGTAAATATTTTTTTTTAAATCGTTTTTAGAACATAAAAAAAATAAAAATTTTTACAAAAAATTTTCTTAAAAAAAAAAACAAGATTCGAACCAGAGAGCTCACAGTTTCTAACTTAACACACCCGCTAGACAACTAAACCATGAAGGAACGTTGTTCGAATATCATTAAAATGAAATATGGCCCGTTTAATTTTCACTGTGTTGAGTTGTAATTACTTTTGATGTTTTTGTTCACCACAATAGCAAAGTTGTAAACCATAAAACTTATTTCAGTTGTGAACCGAAATATGGAAATATATTCACCAAAATAGTTTGTGGCATGTAAGTATGCGTGTTTGATTTCTTTTATCTTTTTGGGGAGTTTTTAAGTAGCACAAAAACACAAAAATTCCTAGTTTCGATTTGTTAAAATAGTTTCGTTAAATAGATGAAATAATAAAGAAGGATGATAACGAAAATCATTGATTTTAGAAAGTAATCCCATTTAGAATTGTTTTAAGTACGTTTGAGTGTTATTCGTACTTGCATTTTTGAGTACGAATCGTACTTAAAGTTAGTATAAAAAACTTAATTTGTCCATAGTGTTTTTCTTTCTGTGTATGAAAATATTCGAAATAAGGCAACAATTTAGCAGCAAAATTAATTTCAAAATACTTGATTCCAATTTTTTATTTCCTATTAAAATTCCGTAATTTGGAACCCTTTTGTCTGAATTGCCTTTGATTTAATTTTTTTAAAAATATTTGATATTTGTTCAAGCTATAAATAAAACAAGTAAGAGTGATATAATTGGCTGTGCCGAACTTTTGCTAACTTTTGCTAGTTAGATTCGGGTTTGAGCGCATTAAAATCCATTTGGAGAATTGGGTTTATATGGAGCAAATTATTCACTTACCATCACAAAGAACAACATTATTATTCATATGTCCTGCGGGAAATTTATGTCAATTGCTCCAACAGACTGGTCCTGGGATTTGTGAAACCAGAACAAGTACAAAAAGAAAGAACTCATGACCAGTGATAGAAGAACTAATCATTTAAGTGGTATATTTAGAACAAAAAGGTATAAAAAGTAATGAATTACAGTACAGTCTTCACAGGTGGTTTGTTTTTTGGGATTTTCTAAAATTTGGTTCTTAAATTTAGTTCTAGGACTTGTTTTATTCAAATAAAACTACATTGTAGTAACTAACACTAAACATTTTCATTGAGAATAGATGTGTGGCTTGTCAAATGGTGGTTGTTAGGTGTCAATTGACAACCCCATGGCAAATTTATAGGTCTCCTTCATATAAAGTGTCAGAACTATAACCGGTCTCTACCACAAAAGACCTATCACGGGACTTCTTTGGTGCCATCTCGCTTCCCTCTAGGGTGGCTTTAGACCTTTTAAAATGTTTTTTGAGGGCGGACTTAATCTAGATCAACATGAAAGTAGTTAGAAAGAAGGTTGCACAAAATTTGCTACCCGATGTTCTTTGACTGTAATTTTTTTAATAAATAAAAACTTTTGTTTTACTTTTGCATTGTGGTTTATGGCATTTTGCATCTGTTCAATTCCAAGCGCTGTCGTTTGGTTTAACTTTAAAAAAATACCATTTTTGTGGTGATACCCAGCAAAAACTTACATTGCAAAATAATGAGTTAAAAAGCTAAAATAACGACTCTTCACTACTTATACATTGGTATTTAACTCATTATTTTAACACGGTGATGTCATTGGAGGCAAGTACTTACCACCCTCGCTTACAAATAGGGAGTTAAATAAGTCATTACCACATTCGCTTACAAATAGGGACTTAAATAACTTATTACTCCGATGTCACCAAAATTACAACTAACATGTAATGACTCTAAAAAAAATCTTTTTTTTATTTTTTTTTTAAATTATTTTTTTCTATATTTTCTAATTTAATCTTTTTTTTCTATTTTTTCTTATTTTATTTTACTTTGTTTTATTTTTTTTTTTTCTGTCTCTGGTGGGATTCGATCGCGCAACCTCGGTGCTGATAGACTAGCTCACTACCAGCTTGTCTACTGGGGCAGTGTAGTTTTTAGATAAAAAAACTATGTTTTTTACTCAATTAAGTGCGTAAATATGAGATTAAATTGTCCATAATAACAATAACAACGTTGATTGAAAGTGGATTGAAAGTTTTTGTTTCATTACTATAATGACATTTTTATTGTCATAATGAAAATTTAAATTTATGAAGGCAATTTTTGAAATATGTATGTTGCTTTTATAAAAAAATTTTTTTAATTCATAAAATTAATGGCATACATGTAACATTAGATGTATGATATTATTAAATCTATAATAATAATATAATAAACTATAATTTTGTATTAATTTATGAATATGTTTGTATATTGTTTTTTTATGTTCCCAATTAAAATTTTTTGTTTAACTTGGACAAACTTAAGTTTTCATACATCCAATGAAAATTTTTAAGGTAATTACGAAATCCAATGAAGCGATTTTAATGAAAATACTTCATTATAACTATGAAATTCCATTTAGACAATGAAAATTTTCATTTCAGTGTAATAAACAAAAACAAATTGTAAGAATAAATATTTAAAACCAATTTGTATTAGATTTGCAAAAAACTAAACGGTAGATGCATTTTATTATGAATGGATTATAAATTTCGTTAATCAACTCATACACAAGTACTTATGTATCCGATTATATGTTAGCCATTACTAAACTACTTCTATGTAATGCAGATGGTATGAAGTAGTCATTGAAAAGTGAGTTGTTCAGTAATGGCAAGTCATTACCAAGTTTTTGCTGGGTAGTTATCAAATTCTTAAAAGAATTTTACAAGCTAACCAAACAAATCGAACAATACCAGGCCTGGCATAAGTACAAAATTTGTCAAAACACATAAAAATCGTATAATAAGTAGGGAGATCGAACGAATAGTATTCGACCGGTTTTAACCGGTTATTTAAGTTTTGCCCAAGTCGGATATTTAAAAATATCCATTTTTCGAATATCTAATTATTTGGTTATTTTGATAAAATAAACCGGTTATTTGAGTTATGTGCAATTTATATACCTTTTCCTTACTTTTGTTATAAATGTGCCCGTAATTTAAGTATTTTTCTAATTAAATATTGGGCAAACTTAAACTTCTTATGAAGAATGTCAAAACAAAATGTTACAAAAGTCTAAAAACGTTATAAGCAATGTCGATGCAAATCGCTTATAAAAGTGTGTGTTCTTGTACAAAAAAACCAAAAACAATTCAAAATGCTACAAACAAATATTCAGCTTAAAAACATTAGTAAAATATGCTGCTAAAAATTAATCAGTGGGTGAAATATTAGCCTGATGTGTTGCCGAGGCCGGAATGCCCGTTAATGCACTAAAATATCTTCATGCTTAAAACTAAAACATACCGGCGGAATCAACGATGTGGAAAAATTCTTCAGTTTTATTTATTAAACCACCAAGAACTTAAAACAAAATTGAAAGGGTCAAACAATGTCATGGAAGGTTTTAAGTTGTGATCGACGAATTGACAGATATTTTACACAAAAACATTATCATCTGAAATATATTATTATCTTAGTTAAGAGGTTTTGTTTGGAAATTTTTCAAAAATATGGTTGAAGTCTACTGATTCATATAGGCATTTTTAACCACCAACAAACTAAAACTCATTTAAAATAAATTTGGGGGAATATCTCATATAATAAATATATTGAATTCCTCTATATTTTTAAAACGAAAGTTTTTTAAAAAATCTAAAGCTATGATCACACCTATTAAATATTTAACGTCTTACGCATAGCCACTAGTTTTCTTAAAGATTTATTTGCTTATAGTCAAATATTTGTTAGGTCTGAACATACCTTAATTCATATCTATGTATTTTGTTGGTTCCTTACCTTCGTAAATTGTCTTGTTTTTATTCAATTTAACTTTTTATTATAAAAACTAATATGATTTTTGTATTATTATGTACTCGAATTAAAACCGGTATTATTTTTAAAATGCTTAAGCGAAAACCGCTTTTTTTAAAATAGTAGCTATTCGGAATATTCGAAACCCGGTTTTTGAAAAATGTCGAAAAATTCATCTCCCTAATAATAAGACAACACTTTTGTATGAAAATTACCAACAACAAATATCCAACATTGTATAATTAGACGATTTTACGACGATACTACGAGCTTGGAAAATCATTCTAGCCAGCTTTTATCATCATAGAATCTTTAAGGAATCAGCTTCACAAGCAAATGGTACCCTACAGATGATTCATCTGAAAGAATCCTTTGTGCTACAATTTTCTGATTCCTTTATGAGCAATTTAAAGGAAGATTTTATAATCATTATTGGGTAGATTTCATCTAATTTTTCAACCGGAAATTATATAGGTTTTGATCATATTTAAATCATTATACCCATACCACAATAGTGGAGAGGGTGTTATGCAATTGTGCTGATGTATGTAACACCTTATAATATCGACCGATTGACGCAGAATCACTTTCTGAGTTGATCTAAGGATGTCCGTCCGGCTGGCTGGCTGGTTGTCCACGTAACCTTGTGCGCAAAGTACAGGTCGCAATTTTGGAGATAATTAAATAAAATTTTGCACATCGGTTCTTATTAAATCAAGCCTATTGACAATGGGGCGAATCGTAGAGCCACGAGGGGATATAGGGACGATTTTTGCCTCTCAGAAACTTTCAAACCGATTTTAATGAAATTTAAAACATGGATAGATCCCTGTTCATATAGTCATACACTCTCGAAAAATTGTTTTTAAATACTGTGCTGTATGGTATCATATGGTCGGGCTTGACCGACTATACTTTCTTACTTCTTTTTTAATTGTCATGTTTTTATTTTTTTTTCTCCGCACCATTATGTCTTTTAAAACAAACAAAAGTTCTCGGGTTCTCACAAAGAAAAGCAGAAACCATTCGCACTTTCATTTACTTTCATTAGTTGACAATAATTATTGGGCTTCTTTTTTAGCCAATCTTTTTATTTGTTTGGCTGACATAAAAGTTTAATTTTTTTTATTTGGCGTGACCAAAATTCAAAATATTTAAACAAATTTAACAAAATTCAAAATATTTTGAAATGATTGTTTGAACATATTAATGACTCTTATATGAATTCTTTTTCAATTTCTAGAGTGATGAATCGGTTTTTTTTATCAGCAAAAGTGATCCGAGAAGATTCATTTAGGTGATTTTTTTAGACAAAATTGTCAACCAAATGCAGTGAATTTAATACATAAGAATATTTTGTATCTTACGGCCTTTTGGACTTAAGGTGACAATAAAGTCTGCCTTAAAAAAATCCGAATTTCAAAAAATATTTTACAAATTGCACACAATTTATTAAAATGCAAACAATAAAATCAATTTAATTTAATGTTTAAGAAATACTAACAACTAAATTTCTTATAGTGTAACACAAACACTTTTTAAATTCTTTTCCCCCTCCTTATTTCGTAAGAGCCACGTATGATTTCAAGTATGGAACATGAGGAAATGTGTTGAAAACACAAAAAAAAATAAATAATAATAAAATCATGTAACATGAAGCGCCAGTTATTAACGTACTAACTATTAACTCGTTTTTGTTGTTTTCTTGTTATTAAAATGTTTCTTTTAGTACTTTCGAACAAATATCCGTGATCTATTGCAAGTACATACTCAACATCGCATAATCTTCTAGGCAGACATACGCATTATGCTTTCAGCAATTATTTGGTTTAATTATTGAGACCATCGTAGACGTACGTCTTTCATGAGGCCAATAAGAACATAAATGCACGTATGTATGTACCTGTGAAATGCTCAAGCTACATAAGAAGCTTGTGCTTGTTTTTTTTTTTTTTTGATCATTGTATAATAATGAGAGTAAATTCAACAGTGTTGCCGTTCATTTAAAGCTGTTATACATAATATTTATATCACTTTGTATAAATAACATTTATTTAGGTGTTGAGCGGGAGTACACAAGGAAATAATAAGTTGTTTAAACTTAGTCCACAAACTAGGCAAAGAAACGTGCGTGGCAACTCTGTTTTTACCACAAAAGTTTAGAAATATTTTTGCAAGGGGTGTCTTTCAGCAAACTTGTTGTAAATTGCTTTTTAACACATTAAAATAAATATAATCTTTTAGTTCAGTTATTCTTGTTTATTAGTTTGCTGTAAGTCAGAAAACAATATAGATCATGAACAGTAGACAAACTTATGTATTTATGTAACATATGGATGAGTTCAAATTTAGGCTGTTCGGCAACTAGTGTTTCCATCTGCATATTCATACGATTTTGGTGAATATTGGAGAAGAAAATGGAGAACCTCAATGGCTGTTAAAAAACAAATACTTAAATAACCCATTATGCAAAAAAAAGTTAAAGGTCACATTATTTAAACAACACATAAAAACCCATTCATTTTTGCTGAGCTTAATGTTTTGGCTCACTAATATGAACTTATTTATTTTGCAAAAGGGAGTAAAGATTTGAGAAGAGAGATTTGTTTAACAAATTCTTAAAAGTAAATTGAAATTATACATTTTTATTTGAAGATTTTCGATAAATAGTTTGTTCGGTATTTTGTTCACGATTTTTAAAAAGAATCTAAAATAATTTCGTGTACGGGTTTGTCCAAATTAAATTGATAAAACGTTATAAACAAAGTTCTCTTTGTTTGGCGAAAATCGGTGATTTAATTGGCTTTACCTCATGGTGGATCTCAATCACGTTAGTGACTAACAATGCGTTTATCAACAGCCCCCGAGTGTTAAAAGCGCCATCACACCCAAGTATCCATTTGAGTGCATATTCCGGCAAGATTATACACTTTTCTCTTGCTTAGGAACTAGATCTATCTAATCTTGGCTTCTCTTGGAAAATTCCAGCAGCTTCTTTTGAGTAGCAAGAGCATCTAGGGAAGATCTTACATCAGGCCGAACATATCCACAAGTGATGAAAAATCAGCCCTTTAGCCACTTTGGGTAATAACCACAACCGCAACGTGATTGCCAAAAGTATCATGTCAGCGGACAAGATTTGGATTTTGGCCAAATCCTAGGCATTGGTTGCACCTAATTTCCCTACAGGATTTTAAAGCAAATGGTCAAATTAAGATGATCCCCACAAACCGCTCGAGCTATTCGGAGCATCAAATGCCCTTTGCAGATTATGGTTTGTTTGGCATATTATATAAGCCAAAGGTGCAAATAAACTCTCCGTACCACAAGTCATTTAATGTTCCACCAAAATATTAAATTTATTATCATTCAGTTTAAAATGTTTCGATTAAAAAACTTTAATTACCAACAAAGAACAAAAGAAATAGCTCAAATTGAAGGAATTAAGGTGTCCTTTTCGCTGCTTATTTTTCTTTCATACTTGCTTTCCATTATAAAGAAAAATTTTTGGACCAATATTTCTTTTAGCACAGCTGTTTCCATTTCATTTCATCAAAATAACGTGAAACGTAAAAATCATTGCAATAAACACAACCAAGAACAGCTGCTTGTACATCTGTCAGGGTTGCCAAGAGCAAAGTAGTTTACAAATTTTTTTATAAGGCAAAATAACAGCTATCAAAACAACCGCCAAGAATTTTCTTAAAAAAAAATTAAAAAATCGACTTGTGGATATCTAATCAATATTTCGACATATTGATCTGTCGAATAAGATTTTCAAGACGGGTGCTGTTGAATCCGCCTTGCAAAAGTTTCTTTCGTATAAATTGTATGAGAACAAGTTAGAGTGTGCTTTATATGGGACCTTCACAGATCTCCTGTCACATACAAAATTAAAAAAGAGTGGGCTTTAAATGGGGACTATGGTAAGTAATGGTCCGATCTTACCGAAAGTTTACTGTGGGATTTCTACTCTTGTAACACTTGGACATACCGAATCTTATTACAACAGCATTATTCGTTACGGCTTAAGGCTCAGTTAGGCGAACGTTGCTGTACCGTATCTGTACTGTATCCATCAGCTGTTCGCGTTTTGTTATATGTTAACCAATACAAAAGCTTACCGAAATGCAATGTACCGTTGTTGCAACGTACCAATCTGTATAAAATAGAATTTCATGCCGTTGTTACGTGACATTTGTAAGACAGTAATGGGCGGCTTGTATGTTACATTGAATGCGGGTAATTTTGCTTTTTTTTTTTGGTACTTTTTTTAGTATATCTATGGAATTGCGACAAAACAATTTACAATGCAACATATTTCCAAATATACAAATATACATATGTTTAGATGTTTAAAATAAACAAATGCATATGCACATACAATGGAAATGTGAAACATATAAAAGACTTTAAATGGTTTCAAAATGTTGTTTGGTGTATGCACATTTACAATATACGTATGCTAAAAATGTATATATGCTAAAATACAAATTTATTTATTGTAAATCTATAATATAAATATTAAATTATTATAATTTTTTACATACACAAAATACTGTTTTAATACCATTTAAATCACGTGGTACCTTTTCTGCACAACGGTCACCATTTGAACATTTTTGATTCTCATCACTGTTTGTTTTGTTTTATGTATACTATTACTTTTTGTTTATGTGTGGGAAAACATATGACACGTTTTTAAACGTTCTATAAGTGCACCAACGTGCTTACAGTACGGTGCGTTACATTACGGGTACAGCAACGTTCGCCTAACTGAGCCTTTACGCGTACTTAAGTGTTTTCAGAGAGTGGACTTTATATGAGGCCTGTGAACCGATCTTCACGGAGTTTTCAATCTTATATCAATATGTGCATTCCGCCACTATTTATGTTAGTTTTTGTAACGAATTTATCAATTTTTTAGGGAGGCCGTTTTACATGTTGTGTCATAACTCTTATCCTAATAAACCGATTTAGTTGGATTTCAATCCCAAACTGCAAAGGAAAACCAGAAACAATTTGATACCAACAATGTTGTTTTTAACAGACGGACATGGCTAAATCGAATTAGAATTACTCAAGAACCTTTATGGGGTCTTAGATGACTATTAAAAACGTTTTCCAAGGAATGATAATCTTGCAGCCACACCTAAACAAGACCGGAAAGAATAACGCTTTCTTTCGCTTAGCTTTTACGTACATATCTCAGCGTTAAAGCTGTGTCACGAACACATAATAATTAGAAATAAAAAAAGGAGATAAAACCCTAGATTGGCCTAAAATAGCTAAATTGCTATTATTTAATAACTATCTCAATTAACTAACTTCACGCGCTGTCAAAATCGGGGTTTGCAAATGCCAAGCATTGCCGCCGCGCTATTTCAGTATGCTACATACAATTTATATGAGCATCAGAATTTTTGACAGCTAGAAAATGCTTTCCGCTCTTGTTTAGGTATGGATAATTCACCACTAGTGGCGGAGGGTGGTTTAATAAAAGCTCTTGCCTCTCTTATTAAGTAGCTCAGTAAGTGAGAAAGTCAGAACACATGTAGTCAGTGTTAACAGAATTTAAAAGCTTATAGGGTAAAGTATTTTTACGATTTTTTTCAGATTTTCAGAAAGAGGTTTAGGGGTAGCTCAAGTCGAATTTTTGCAAAAATCGAGTTTGTCGGTCTTTTCTTGAGTTTTCTTCATAACTTTGTCAAAAAGCACGATTTTCTTCCCTTTTAAGGAAATCAATTAAAAGAAAATGTCCAAGTTTAGTTTTCTGTGCATTCACTATAAATTTTTTAAGTCTGCTTGATGTGTTTTATAAAATGGACAAGGACTAAGTACCGAAAATATCAACACTTAGCAACACGCATTTTTCTTTTTATTTTGTTTTGTGTTTTCTTCTATGAATGGTTGATATTTGTTTTTTTCAATGCAAGAAGTGGAAATAGTACAAACGTAAGTGGCAAAGTTAAGAAGTTTCCGCCGAGCTAAAAAAAAATCTGCATTTTTAGCCAAAATTCGTCAAATCTGCATTAAGGCAATTTTGGGGTATAAGATCTGGGGGGGTTACCGCGTATTTCGATTCGAAAGAAATCATTTACGGATTCGAACAATTTGTACTGTGTATTACGATTTTCTTAATCGTTCGAAACGATGACAGAGGTTGTATTTTTTAAAAAATGGGAAATTTGATGAACCATTTTTGTTCGTAATAGAGAGTAGCTTTTAAGAAAGTGATTTTTTGTTTTCAATAAAGTATGAAAAACGTCCGTTTATTCGAAACAAATATTACGAAAATCGTAATACACAGTACAAATTGTTCGAATCCGTAAATGATTTCTTTCGAATCGAAATACGCGGTAACCCCCCTGCAAAATGCGGAAAAATCTGCACTTCTGGCATCACTGCTTGTAGTCCATGGTGCCAACACACAGATTGTATCGCTATGTCAAGAAATTCAACATTACACCAAAAATTTAAATTTATCTCAGCCTATTTCAAAAATTATTTTGAACAAAAATTAAAGCGTGCCGCTGAACGAGCGAATTTTTTTATAATTAATGTCAAATATATAGAAACAGTAATTATTTCGATCTGCTCCTTCTAGCCTATTTGTCATAAATACTAGTCATCAAGGCTGCGTTAATAACATTTGACATTGGTAATTGCCACCTGTGAATGCTGCTCTTACAACCCAGTGTTAGAAACCCTATTTGTACTTTATGAATCAATTAAATATTTATTCTAACTTAGTAACTTTTGAAAACATGATCGAGTCTTCTTTGAAAATATATATTATTAATTCTTTATTTGTTTTCCGTTTTATACTTAATTATTTTTTATCATATCGGGTGATTTTTTAGCTATTATCTTTTTGGCAGCACTGGTTTAAACAGCTGACGCACGTTTCGTGTTTTGTTTCACTGTCAAACATCATCAGTTTGGTCTATAATTCAACCATGAATCGTCCTACAAACGAATAACGCTTGCAACTTATTGAATTTTATTATCATCAGTGGTCTATAATTCAACCATGAATAGTCCTACAAACGAATAACGCTTGCAACTTATTGAATTTTATTATCAAAATGCGTGCTCTGTTAAGAAAGTTCATCGCGCGCTTCTTCCATTTTATGGTCAGTTTAATCGACCCACTGAAGCGGCTATTCGGGCTATTGTGACTAAATTTTGGAGTGAAGATCAGCCAAAAGCATTGCAAGAGCTACCAATGCATCCAGAAAAAGTCACAGTTTGGTGCGGTTTATGGGCTGGTTGCGTCATTGGACGGTACTTCTTCAAAGATGATGCGAATCGTAACGCAACTGTGAATGGTGAGCGCTACCGTGAGATGATATCCAACTTTTTTTGCCCAAAATCTAAGAGCTTGACTTGCATGGCATGTGGTTTCAACAAGACGGTGCCACATGCCACACAGCACGCTTAACAATGGACTTATTGAGCCAATTTAGACTAGACTAATTTTTGGTCGGATTAACTTTTGTTCTTTCCAAACTACACTGGATTAATTATTCTGGCATAAAATTGTATACGTACACGCAGCTTTGTATGTGTTAGTATTTCTTATATTCATGTTTACACGACGGCGAACAACTAACGATTAAAATCGCTCTGCAAAAAAGAAAACACTGAACCTGTTTTTTCATAAGTGTGTATGTATTAGTTTTGTTCTGCTAATGCGGGGTTGAAGCTGGATTAAACCAAAAACGACTCTCTTCACCTCTTTCGCCTACAAACTGTCGTTTTCTGCCAGAACAATTAGTCTAGTCTAAATTGGCTCATTGAGAGGCGAGTTCGGTGAACATTTTATTTCACGTTAGATACCGGTCAATTTGCCGTCTAGATCGTGCGATTTAACGCCTTTAGACTATTTTTTGTGGGGCTATGTTAAAGCTCATGTCTATACACACACGCCCGCTTTAATTGAAGCATTTATTCATGAGATACCGGCCGAAATGTTGGAAAGAGTATGCCAATATGCCAATTTGACTAAGCGGATGGACCATTTGAGGCGCAGTCACGGTCAACATTTGCATGAAATAATCTTCAAACATTTAATTATATGAACCGTACTATCGATTCAAAGAAAGATTTCATGCATTTTTCTGAATTTTATGTGTTTTTTTAACTTTCCTATAGCTCTTAAAAAATCACCCATTAATTTTCTATTTTTAATAAATGTATATATAATTATATTCCTGACAACGTTATTTTAATTTTAAATGAAAGAACAAGCTTAGAACGTTCTTTTAAAAGGAAACAAATTTTAGGTATCTGGAAGCAAGAAAAGTACATGAGCGTTAATATATATGCCCGGGCTATTACATACTACTAAGAAACAGTAGGCGAATAACATTAAAGTGAATTTTTAATTTAAGTGAATCAAAAGTATTGAATAACTTCGAATAGTCCCTTATAAGCAAGCAGATTGTAAGCGAATAATTAAAATCATAATTTTAAAGAAAAAATTCACGAACATTGTTCTAAGTGTTTTTGTTTTTCCCTTACATGGAAGCTGGCTGTATACAGCATTATAATGCAATGATTTCAAAAAGTGTTTACGATCATTCTCGAAATATTACCGAACATAGAAGTTACTTGTTTTTTTTTTTATAACGCAACCAGTCATCAAATTATTTTTTTTTTAGCAGAGAGGAAAAAAGAAGTGCTTCCAAGTGGCAGTTCGCCATATAAAAATCATGCCTCTTTTAAGCAGGTTTGTAAAGGGGTATTATACTTCTCCCTCTTACAAAACAGCTTACCAGTAAGCTCCATTCTTTACGGGGAACATATGGATGAAATACATATTTCTCACTCTCACAACTAACGCAGAACCCTTTAAATTTAATGAAAATGTTAAAAGCGACCCAGTCAAATGTAAAACAAAAAACACAATCTTGCTAGTTCTATATTAAAACACTTTGATTGTAAAGCTTTTAGTGGAAAATTCTTCAATTAACTTCTCATCAAAAACTAGAATTGAGTTTTTCATCATTTTCTGTATTTTGTTGTTGTTGGTGTTGCATTTTGCTGCCAAACTGCATTGACGCACGCACATTAACAATTTCTAACCATCATTCAATTGTATGCAACTGCAACACATTGAGATAGTTGACTGTAAATGTGTGGCTGCAGCGAATGTTGTTGTCGTTGTTGTTGTTGGTACGTTCGAGCTTATTATCATTCAACATTCTGGCACTGCTTCTGCTGCTACTGTTGTTGCCATCATTTTTTTTAGTTCATTTCATGGAGTAGAAAAAAACGTGAATAATTGCAAAAACTTGCAAATTTTCATTTAATTAAAATCCTTAATCAGCACAAAGTCATAAATTAAAAATAAAAAAAAAAACATTATTTTCAGTTACTAAATGTTGGAAAATAAAAGAGGCGTATTTTCAGTTTGTGTTTTTTTTTCTTTCTTGTAATTCGTTTTATTTAATTTTTCCATTTAAAGTACACGAAACTCGTTAAAGAAATTTGAAGTTGGATATAAAAATAATTCTATTCCATTTAAGTTCTACCTCATTATGATGATAGGACGATAACAGTAAGAAAGAGGTTTGGCAAATTAAGGAAAATTATGTTGATGCATTTAGTTTGTTTTAAAAATTTTTCATTAGCAACTTGCAACATATTTCCGTTTAAAAGTATGCATTTATAAAATTATGACTGTTTATGAGAGCGTTTGGTTACGCATTTAAGCAACTGTCTGTCTGTCTTGCTCTCTTTTTCAAAAATATTGCTGCAAGCTAATTTTACTAAAAACCGCAAAAAAGAAACACTGTAATGCAGGGTAGCACCTATTTAAAATATTTAAATTTTTTTAATAAGAAAATAAATTTTAATCCGTCCGCCCAATTTTAACGATTCGCCCCCTTTAGCACATTCAATTTTATATATTTTATCATGTTTTTACGAACAGGAGTCTCGCTGCACTTCCTCAAATTGCTTCAACTTAATCTACCTTTATTTATTTAATCAAGTAAATTAGAGGTGCTAAAAAATGTTAATTAAACAATTTTAATTCAATTTTGGCAACAAACTTTTAAAAGTTTTTATCTATGTATTTTTTCGTTTTTATCTTTGTTAAGGAATTGAAAAATATAATTCAAACAATGACGTGCAAGTTGATCGTAAATCATTGGAAGCAAAAAAAAAAAAAAAAAAAAGTTCTGAACTTAGTCAGAAATTTTGATGCAGTTTATTTAGATTTATTTAATTCAAAATATTTTAATTAATTTGAAGTAAGTTATTGCTAATTTAATTTTAAAACAAAACTTAATTATTAACCAAAGTCTGTTGTTCTATTCAAACTTGATATCCATGTCGGTCATATCACAATTATCCTGCTTAACTTTAATCTCTGAATTATTGTATTTAAAATCATTCTACTTTTTTCACTTCTACAAATAACTTTTATTTAGATCCCGAAAATTAAAAGGCTGTCAGACCATGACATTAAAATCTGTTTCTGGCATTAAAGAACTACAGTAATCATTCTTAAAGCGTTCGTCTTAAAAGCTTTATCGCTAACAGATAAAAATTTGTTATAGAAAAAACTTCTTTTAAGAAGGCAATTTGATTGATTAAGAAGTTTGTAGATAATAGAGTTCCTATTTTTCAGAAGATTTTTTCATTCTCGGATTTAAAAAAGGTTTTCTTAAATCATTGGTAAATTAAGAACTGTTAAACTGAGTCAATGGCACCTATTTCAGATGAATGAGAACACAAATAATCATTCTTTACGCGTTTTAACGTACTCTCATTCCAAAATTTTTATAAAATAGTTTTTATGAAATTCTAGAATTTTTTATACTCTTCAAAACAGGTCGAATCGGTTTTGCTTGAGTTGCTGGCGTGCCATGAAGTAGTGTACTCCTAACACTGGGTAATACAAAAAGCGTCGACTACCACCCTCTTGACTTTCCTAGCACAAAGCTTTGACAGGGAGTGCGAGATTACCGTGTTAAGAGATGCTACTGGACATCTCTTCCATTTGATAGGAGCAGCCTACCTTACACTCCTACCGTTCTTTGAGACCTGAAACCCGGTCGCAATGCATCTCTACACCTAAGCAAATGCTCTGTCCGAGATTGAGACATAAACCACAAGCACCACGATGCTTCTCGAAGGGCAACACCAACAGTTGGGTGGAAACAGATGTTCCAGTGGCTCCCGAATTCCGTGTTCTCCGCGGGGTATGTAGGGAAACATTATAAGAATATTCCATTTTCTGGTCTTGCATCTTCTGAATTAGATTCACCTACAACCTGCAATTCGACAGAGCTTAAAATTGACAGATCTCTTGAGATTAAGGCTTACCAGAGATATTCACCCTTATTGTGTTTGGCGTAGTCGAAAAACGACAGGTGTCGTAGTTGCAGTCGTATTCACATTTTTATGTTACCGTCTAAAATTTTCGACGATTTTGAAACACCCTGTTAAAGATCTGTCAAACAAGTGTTTGAATTAAAAATAATACGCATAGTAAAATTGTTGGTAAAATTTTTGTATTATTTTACTTGTGGTTTTCTTCTTTTGAGGAGAGACAAAATACTTTTTACCAAATATTCGAAACTTTTTGCTATATATTCTTATATAATCCAAGAATTAGGAAAGATTCCGATATTCCGCCAAACAAAAAAAAAATGGAAAATTGTAAGACGGTATTTACTGATTTCTTTTCCGGTTAAAACAAAAAATCGAGTTACGTGGTTGCGGAAGAAAACCATCGATATATGTAAGAAGTTCTATTTACATGAACATAATTATACTAATTAAAACAAAATAAAAATTAAAACATTTTCCTTTTTATTGTCTTCAAGTTCAATTTTTTTTTTAATTTCTAGTTCGGTTTTGCGTATTTCAAAATGAGCTTTTCTGTTTTTCTCTTTGCTTTAGAGTTCCGCCTTATTAAACCGATTTCTCCTCTTTAGCATTCTCCGTGTGTAACGTTCCGATTCCGATAATTTATTTTTCAAATTTAAGCATAACTCTTTTTGCAGTTTTACTTGTTGTTCTAAAAGCCCTAGTTTCGCTTGTTTTTATTTTTTCTAAGCGGAGGTATCACAGGTGAAGTACTCGGGCTTTCAACTTCGGTAATGCCAGTTTTTGTGTCTAAATTTGGCTAGGGGTCTGGTGAAATCCTTCGCTTTCTCTTAATTCCAAATGGATATTTATGTTCGACAATAGCACGCATGTCTAATAGATCAATTGCTGCTTCTTCGACAGATGAAAATGTATTTTGTTTGAACCGCCCACCACCTGTTGCATAGCTTTCAGCTTTGTTATGAGTGAGTTTTTTCTTCAATTTAAATCGGCTTATAGCTTCATCTAACCCTCTCCGGAATGGCAATATAAATTTTCGGATACGGTGTTCCACTCCTCTTTAATATTGGTTTTGCTTAATTTTTTTTTGGAAGGACTTTGCCAAAAAAGGTTTTTGCTCCATTATTGCTACTTACTTCGCAAATTGTGCGGCAGTTGTGAGATTTATCCTAAAATATATACCAGAGTTAGGTACACAAGCACATAAAAACTAAATTATATTTCAATGATATTAAATTTTTTGCATGTTTACATTTTATTTCCTTCCATTGAAATTATTTCTCAAATAATTTTAATAACGTCGTGACCAAAATGTTTAACGACAATTTTTTTACACTTTTGACTGACAAATACGCCAAACACGGTACTGTTTTTTTTAAAACGGTACCGTTTTAAAAAAACGACTAATTTACGACGCAAAAACGCCAAAGACAATAAGGGTGATTATTTAGTTCCACGGAATTTAGGAGTGCCTGTCGGCACGGCAGTAGACTGACCCCGAAAGACACTTTTTTTACAAAAAGACTAACAGCTTTTTTCACAGAGTTAACTTTTGCATACAAATGCTTTTACCACAAAAAGATTAGATGTATAAATGAAGAGATATAAGAAGGATGATGGTTAGGTTAAGTAGGATTCCATTGGCAGCCGCAATCAAGCACAGCTCACGTGGCTGCATTAATTAGTTCGATTTAATAAAGGAGTGTATCCTGTTCAAATCAATATTAAAGATACAAGTTTTGTCTTCAAGGGTTCTTCAACCAAACAGTCTAAGGGTTAGATCCCCGAATGCCGGGCAATGACAAAGCAGAAGTACCGTTCACTCTTACTCCTCCTCGTCGGCGAAACTTCTACATAGGTCACTGTAAGGGAGCCCTAGCCTTTGGGCGTTCCTCCCAATGGGCCAGTGGCCAGTTACTGCCGCAATAAGGTTTCTGAGTCGATGTCTGGACAGACAGCAGTACTTATTTCGTCTATGAAGTGCCAGATTTTCCAGGTTTCACCACAGGTGGTTTTATCAAGCCATCTCTCCGGCAATAATATGAAACTTGACCGCAATCAGTTGCTTACTCCTTGGGAGCGAATCACCTATATCATACGTTGAATCGTTTGGATTCAAAGTGGTGCCCGCATGCGCCATACAGCTTCCATATATGTCCCTGTGTCCGGGGACCCACTTAAGGGTAATCACTGTATGTCTCGTTATCTCCTCCAGAGGCATCCAGCATTCTTGGACAATTGTCGATGTGATGAACACATTTCGGTTATAATGTGAATATCCCAGCCAGAAGAATGATAGATAGAAGATTATTTTTGTAGAATAATACTTTTTCCACAAAAGGAAGCTTTTTTACATAAAAGATACTCTTGGGATCCCGTGGACGCAAGATCGCGGAAAGGGAGATTCTAAAATACCTCGCTCGATGGCTGAATTGGCACTAGTTTTTGGAAAGTTTGGGCTACGGGAAGGAATATCTCTAGATGCTGTTAATGTTTAACATATGTTGCAGGCTATTGTAAGATAAGATATAAGATAGCTCCATCTCTTAAACAAGGGGCGAGTGTATAATTCTGCCAGATTGTACATTCAAATTGCATTATGCGTGTATTGATTGTTCTTACACAGGGGCAGTTGGTAAACGCGTGGTAAAGACCACGTTAAGAAAAGCTGCTCAAGTGAATCTTTTTTACTCATTGACTTCCGTGATACAAGATAAGACTCTGGTCGGCTTAGTAGCAAAAAAAAACTCCAAAATGGCCGAGACTGCTGGCCCACAAACGGCACACATGCTACGACACGAAACTACATCTATTATCTTGTGGTAAATAGTTAAAGAGTTCTGGAAACGTTTGGTTCCTTAGCCCAAGCAATAATATTTTACGACTTTATTACAACATCAATCTTCCGACTATAAAATAATATTTCAGCACTCTTTTACCTGCCTTTAAACAAAATACTCTTTGTACTAGTCACCAATCATTTGTTTTCCTCATTTCCATACAAAATGTTCATAGTAAGTTTTACTATTCTACTAGAGTATTCGATACTTTTGTATTTTTTTTTTTTTGAGAAATAGTTTCACTTGGTTACAGTTGAATGTATTGTGATAATTCATACTTCAAGGTTACGTCTGACCGGAAAATTTTTTTTTTTTTTTTTTTTGTTTGTTGGTTGGCAACTACAGGGGCTTCTTGTAAACAATACTGGAAAATTAAATGAATACGCACTAAATGTATGCTCGTGTAAGCAAACCAAGATAAACCTCTTAATAGAAAACAATTCAAAGCTGGGTGGCATCTTTAGTTGATCGTAAAGTTTGGCATTTGTATTAATTGTTCTTGTATATAACTTGTTTAAACCATTGCGTTTCGCTATCTTTATTTAAAAAAATATGTAAAGCTTATTTAATTCAAATCTTGTGTATTGATAACGAAACGATTTTTAAAAAATTCGGATACTTTTACTGCAAACGTTCGCTAGATTTATAGAAATTTATGCTGCCTTGATATGAGAGTTGTCTCGACCACTAACAATTTTACAAATATTTTTATCTTATGTTAAGCTTCGGGAACTACTGTCAACATTTCAGGAAAATTGGTTTAAAAGTTTAGTAGTGTATTATCATCGCAATTTTTGTTGCATCAATTTTTAAAATTCTGCCTTGAAATTTTATAAGAGCCCAGATTATGAAATTCATGTCTTGCAACTTTTTTATTTTTATCTTGTCTTTCCTCTTTTAATTTTTATATTTCATACATAAATACAAATACACCTACAGCCAACTTCAAGTTGAAAAGTTTGAGAACTGTAAAACAAAACCGAATTGCAGAGTACTTGAAACTGAGTATCCTTCCACAATTTTCGCACTTCTACCAGCAATAAACTTAAGAATTGTTGGAACTAAAATTGCAAGTCTGGACGATGACTAGAGAGTACACAAACAATTATACAAACTCAAATAAAAATCTATATAAAAAGTTGTTCAGTGAGAATTGAAAACATAACATAACTGATTTATGCCTAATTTCCAGGATAGTATTTAAATCAATATTAAGTTAATTTTCATAACAAACTTAAATCGTATTTAAAACAGATTGGTTTTTTGAGTTTTATTTGAAAAGTCTTATTTAATTAAGATAAAAGTATGGTAGCACTACTAAATACAAAAAAAATATATATATAAAAAGTGTATTTATTTACAAGGTGCTCTGAAAAAACAGCTGACTGTTAATGCTTTGCCTGTTGTTGTTGTATTGTTGTGATATTGAGGCCACCTTGCTAAAATATTACAATGGAAACTTAAGTTGAAATTAAGTGTACCACATCGGTGACTTAAGTTTAACTTAAATTTTAGTGAAGAAGAGAATTTTGTATTTAAAACGATTTTAAAAATAAATGTGTTTTAATATCAATCCTGAAAATTGGCCATTTAAAAAACAAGTTTCCTTCTTTAAAAAGTTCACAACAATTTTAATGTTAAAAAAATATATGTAAATTTCAATTTAAAAATTTTTTGTAAATTTAAATTTCAAGAAATTGTATAAACTAAAAAATATTCAAATCTACTGTCATGTAAACTAAGTTTCGTAGGTGATATTGAAGTCGTCCCAACTGTCAACCTCATTTCGCACGTTTTTTTTTTTATATTCGAATATCAACAAAACTGCGACAGACAACTATTACGTTTGTAGATAAATAACGGTAATAATGCGATTGAGTGCATTATCTATTTTTTTAAATTTGTAGTTCAGTGTTGAGATACAAAAGAACCATATCATTAGTTTGGTACTTTTTTAAAAGCAAAGGAACCTTTTAGTTTTGTTTGATTTTTTTATAAAAAAAAATAATACAGGTTTATTAAAAGTTTATGAAACGAATTTTCTATAAAAATTTTAATTATTTTTCTATGAAAATTTATTGGATAAGCCTTTTTTAAACCTGTTTTATTTCTTAAACGGACTTAATTAAAAAATGTTCGTTCGTACGTTAACGGTAATAAATCGAAGACAATGGCTCTAGATATTAATGAGAGTTCACCTACTCAACCCCAAAATATTTTTAAAGTTTATTCTTTGACTTGCTTCGCTTCAGCACTGAACCCTCCATATATCGACCGCACAAAAGCTTAGGCGACAAAACAGATTTTACAGGATTTTTTTATTTCATATAAATTTTGTATGAAGGTTGTCGCTAACGATAAAATTGTTTTTTTTTTTTTTTAACGTAACGGAACATTATGTGACCATGATATTTTAGGAGATGTTGCAAGTGTTGCCAATAAAGTAATTTATAAAAAAAAAACGAAAATTTAAAATGATTTCGCGTTAGCTTTTTTGCGGTAATGCCTAGATGGTATTTATATAAAAGTATATTATTTTGATTTTCTTGCGGAAACTTTAAAATAAGGCAATTTGCTTTTAGTTTTGTTTTATCTTTATCCTCTTAAAAATACATTTTGGGTCGAAAAAAGCCCAACCAATTGTAGTAGGGAATGTAAGAAAACACACGCAAAGAAAAAACATGGTTGTGGTAAACATATTCTAAGAGCATTATATTATGATAAGAATTATGATTGTAGTCACCATATTAAGATTATTATTGAATCATATTATGACTAAATATACTCGTAATATTACGTCATAATATTTTTCCCTTACTCATATTATTATTCTGTTAATCATACTAAGTTAAGAAGTAATCAAATTATTGTCATGTTAATCATAATAAGCTAAGAAGTAATCATATTATCATCATGTTAATCATAATAAATTTAGAAGCAATCATATTATGATACAGCACCTTTCATAGCTGTCATAAAAATACAAAATAAATTAAAATATTTTTGCATCGATTTTTTATTTTGTGGCTTTTTACAATTTTTCCTAATGTTAATCAAATAGCGGAGTTCAATTTAAGGCTTGCAAAAGAGCAAATGAAAAATCTGTGGTTTTCATGGGCAACCGCGTGTGTCTATTTTTTTTGATTTAAAGATGTTGATGCCATTTTGCCTAATTTTGAACGCTCTTTACATTTTTTTGAAAAAAGATGGATCAATTCCGATTTTTTAACGTAATGACAAAGTTTAAAATGGCAATACCTATCCCATAGTTTGATCTAGAATGGTTTTTCGACTTTCCTGAACAATATTTTTGAAGACATAGGCGGTTGCCCATGAAAACCACAGAAATATCGTAGCACTTTCATAAAATATAACGAAATCTCTGTGTGTTTTGTTGTTGGATTTTACAAAAAAACTATGATATTCTGCATTTGTACTATTACATCACTAATACTTGAATGAACTCCGCTAATATTTTAATTTTTTAATTTTTTTAAACTTATTTTTTTATGGAATTTTATCTTTTAATTGTTTAACCGCTCACAAATAAAAAAAACGACACAACTTCTTCAAAATTATTTTAAAAATGGCGCTAACATAATATGATTAGAGTAAAAATAGTTTGATTGCATCTTAGACATAATATGATAAATGTATAGAAAGTTATCATGCTATGGCTATTAATTATCATGATATGGTTGTGAGAAATATAATATGCTTAGAAAGTTATCATAATAAAGTTGTTAGAAAAATAATTATTTTTCGGTCAACAATACTCAAATTCATAATTGCGATAAACATTGATATGTTTACAGTAACTATAATATTGTTGATATTAAATAAAAATAACAATTATTTGTGTACGACAACAATATATTGTTACATTAAACATAGTGTTGTTGCCGTAACCATGCCCAACCATATTTTTTCTCTGCGTGCATAAACTCCCTGTTTAGTATTTATTCTAAGCTTTGATACCGTTGCAAATTAGACTTGAGTGTTTGTAATTCCTATTCGCTTAACAGTTTTATTTGTATAATATCTTTAGCTTTGCCAAACTCTTTGGAAAAGGGTTTCCTGATGATCTGGCCTAAGCAACCAGTGAAATACGCATATGAACTAGCTTATCCCCCAACAACATCATAACCCAATCCTATTAATGATTGAAACTTTGTACTTCCAGAAATAACTTTGATAGTATAATTTTTTGTAGCAACATTTTAGGCAAATTAAATTAAATTTTGGATATTACATATTAAAATAATTTCATTAAAAGCCCAAATACTTTAAATATACATTTTGATTTAAGATTTTTTTACACTATACAAATAAGATCTCAAATCCGATCATAATTCTACTCCCATAAATCCCTAATAAAAAGACTTTGGCATCTTCAAGTTAATATAATTGAAAAGTTAGTCAGCTTGGAATTCAGATAAATCTTCAGGAATTCTTTGGACTGCCTTATATGACAGTTGACTTGGGTTTCTAATTTCCCGGACTTTTTGCATTCCAGGAAACGAATAAAAAAAAAATCTTATTCCCGGGAATCACGGGATTCTTTGAATAAAACAATGATTTGATTAAATGAGTTCAAGATAAAGGTTTTTACTTTTTTTAAAGAATATACATATCGATACCTTCCCATAAGAATGTATTAAGCGACATTTCTAAAATTGTGTAGGAAACGAAAAAAACGTCTCATTAAGTTATTTATTTTTCAGATTGTATTGAAAGGAACATATTTGGAAAGCGATTTTCAGAATACAAAACATATTTAAAAATGTGGCTTAGCATAGTTTCTTTGGCGGGTAATACAAATTACAGGGTGCAACATTATTCCAGTGAGAAAACTTGACGGTTGATACAATTTTATTGTCACTCTAGTTTCCTTTGCATCCATGATAGGGCAGCGAAACCCAGGCCAAAATGAGGCGCTTAACTTCTAGTATAGTTCCACATCAAAAAGTCATTTTCGAAAAAAGTGTCGCTTAATACATTCTTATGGGAAGGTATCGATATATACAACAATCTAAAAAAATTAGCTTTATTAATTTTACAGAAAAATGTAAGTAAATATTTAATATTTTTTTTTTTTTTTTTTGGGAGATCACGAATTATTAATACTTAGTAGTTATTATTAATAGCAACTTGGTAAAATTAATTGTGCTTTTATGAAAAAATTTTTTTTTAGTATTATTAAAGTATTTAAAAGCTCATCAGAGATTTTATTTCTAATCCTTGTTGATATGTGTATATCCTGCTACCGAAAACGTGATCTCTCTTCCTACAGACGTTGGTTTTATAGTAAGAAGCGCATCATACAGAGATTTTAAATTTGTAGGCCTGTTACCCGTGACTTGATAGACGTCAAATTCTTTTTTTAAGATATTTTCAGGCTTTTGCATTTTCTTTGCATTTATTTTTTTAGAATTTGATATAGACTTTTCAAGGTGTTCTTTAAAGATAGTAGATGGTTCATCTGGTATTGGTGATGGTGCATCTTGTACATTTTCTACTTCTAGAAGCTTTTAAGACATTTCATCAGCAATTAAAGAGACCGTTGATTTATTGGCGTACGAAAAATAATTGGATTTGTAGGTAGTTTTAAAAAATGTTAGTAAAAAATATATTTTTATTGCTCGTTTTTTGATTTTAACGATGCTAACAAATTAACATTTCGAAAAATTTAATTAGAAATTCCCGAAAATTCCCGGAAACATTTTTTAAAAATGTCCTGGGATTCCCGGGAATTCTTTCCCGCGTATAAACTCTACAGTTGACGTACATAGCTTTAGCCCTTTGATGGCTCTATCGTATACCAAAAGTGAAAATCTTAGCCCAATATAAATTTCATTTCTTTTAGCAGAAAAACTTTCCCATAGTGACAATCTATAAAAGTACATAGACTGCTTAACAATTTGTTTAAGTACATAAACTCTTTTCTTGAAGTGGTTATTTGATAATGACTCAAATAATGTTCCTTAGGGTGCGTGTAATTGTGTTTTCTTTTCTGACAAAAATGTATCATGTATGCTACCATTCGCGCGGGTTTTTGTTCTATTCTAAAAATAAATGCAAAAATGTAAAAAGTTGTCGTTTTCCTTTCTAAATATGTTGCAACAATAAATGGCAAATTTGTTCCATTTCTTACCCGCAGTTATAACTGTGTGAGAGATAATACCCTTTTTTGCATCTGCGTAAAGTACTTTTTTATGCAAGCAAGTCTTTTTATACCCTCCACCACAATTAGTTGTGAAGAGGGCATATTAAGTTTGTCATTCCGTGTGGAACTTTTTATTATTCATCTCAGACCCCATAAAGTATATATATTCTGGGTCCTTGAGTAATTCTAAGTCGATTTAGCCATGTCCGTCTGTCTGTCCGTCTGTCCGTCTGTCCGTCTGTTGAAAACACGCTCACTTTCGAACAACTCAAAAGAATTGAACAGACTTGGTGCCAAATTGCTTGTAGTTATCCTAAGCAGTTTGGGATTGAAATCCAGCAAAATCGGTTCAGTAGGACCAGGGCTATGAATCAAAATGTGGAACCACCACCTAAAAAAATTGATAATTTTGTTACAAAAAATAACATAAATGCTGGAACAAGGCACGGAATGAGATAAGATTTTGCAAAAATTTGTTTTATTTGACTGGAAATAACACTGTGAAATTTCGTGACGATCGGTCCATAATTTACCCTAAGCCCCATATAAACACTACTCCCGGAAAACAGTTTAGTACGCCTAAAATCGTAAAAAATAACGCAATCATAACAGAAATTGGTACGTCACAGTTTTAAAGGACTAGAAATGACGCTGTGAAATTTAGTGATGATCGGTCCATAATTTACCCTAGGCCCCATATAAACCCTACTACCGGAAAACAGTTTAGCCGCCTAAAACCATAATTAATAACAAATCGTCACAGTTTAAGATAATAATAACATCATACAGATATTACTCCTTAAACATTCGAACTGTCGGTGGAGGGTATCAAAGATTCGGTACAGCCGAATAAAGCACTCTAACTTGTTTTCATTAAGTTTTTTCTTGTGATTGCGTACAATTTGTGTTATATTTCGATTTTTAGTTATATTGTGATGGATATAAAAACTTTTTGTATTTCGTTTGTTTTACTTTTATTTAATAATGATATTTTTTATTGTCGCAACATTTTTAACAACAGCTGACATTAATTTTTTAAAATCAGTGCTGTTAACGCTTATGGAATTCAAAGAAAATTTAATGTTGAAAATTGCTACACGCGTGGTGAATATCGCATTTAGTACAAACTTTGCATTCAATATTTAACACGCTAAATACACATCGAGTTGAGTGTTAAACGTAGCTATTATTTTGTTCCATTGTAACTTAGCAAAATGTAGCACTTTGTAAGGGTACGTGTAACCTGTTAAATATATTACACAAATACAATGCATTATAATTTTTTAGAAAAGAAAACACCATAAGTAAAGGATAACCAGGACAAGAAAAAATTCAATAGGACAATACAAGAAATAAGGAAAACACCAAATTTTTAGAAACAAATTAATTACTTTTTAAACGTTTTGTTGGGACAAAAGGGTCCAGTGAAATTTACTGCTGGTCTATAGATTCAGCTTTCTGCAAATATCCTATGTATATATTTATTTTTAGTAAATGGCTATTTATTTGTATTGATATTTAACGTACCTCATTAATTTTTTCAGTGACTTTTAAATCAGGTTAACCGTTAATTCACTAAAAATACACTTGACTAGCACGTGCAACAATCAACTGCAAAATTAAAACTTGTTGATGCTAAAATTCCAAGAAAAACTGAACATCTCTCCTGTCAGTATTGAAAGGTTAAAAGGCATGCTTTTAAAGCATAAAATAACAGTACTTTTCGCTTTTAGTCCACTACGATAATTGCACAACTTTTGTGGTCTATAAGCGAATTTGGACTATAACCGATTTTGTATAAGCCATTTTATGGATAATAAGTGAATCCTAGCATAATCAACATTTTGGACTTTATTAAAATTATTTTCTTCAATAAAATCACTCTTTTTAAACAAAAGAAAAGTTTATTTCAATTTTTATCATTTTTTATTTTAATAAATAATTAAAACAAAAATCTTTTTTACTAGTTGCTTAAAAAGCTTACAATAAAAACAAAAATATAAATATGTAATTCCAATGCTTCATAAGCCTTAAGTATGAGACTAAATGTAATTCTTTGGGCAATCAAAATCAAAATACAACATAAATATCAATTTCAATGGTCCTTTATGAAATATAAATTTCGAAATTTGACCAGAAAGGTAAATGGAAACAAGTTGCCAGTTGGTCAAAAAAATATAAAAAAGTGAAAGACTGCAAACGCAATGGACCTTCTTAGAACAAAAAATTTGTATGAAATTCGAAAAAATCTGCAAGTGAATATGACAGTTTTGGCTTAAATCCGTTTTTGGCCTTAAAGCGAATTGGACTATAAGCGAAAAGTACTGTACTAATTAATAAATAAAAAAAACTTGTCTTTGTGTTAATTGAGAGTACAAAATTTACATGTTTCTTAAAGTTTTAAGAATATATAAATTTTAATATTTTTTATCAGGATAAAGTTCATAAAATTAAATTTTCATTAAATTATTTTAATGAAGAAAGGAATTTTACAACTTAGAGTTAACTAAAATTTATTAATAATTATTCATTCTTGACTGACCTGGGAATCGAACCCATGCTTTCAAGGGCAGGTTACCCTTACATGTTTCAATGGCAACAACTCAATCTCTTAAGAAGCCTTTACCGTTTAACACTCACCGCCATTGACGACGGCTGGCAGTAAATTGTCAATCATCAATCTTTAAACCAAATGTTATTCCACTTGGATACTTTGTGGTAATGAAAAGGTTGATTCAAAAAGTCCTTTTCATATGTAGAAATTAAAATTGTTTTGTTTCTACTGAAAATGTTTAAATTTTGAGTTAATACCTTTCTGTCGATCGAGTTCGAAATTAATATACTAAGATTTTTTGTTTTCTTAAACTGTGAAAATGTACCCTAGAGGGAAGCGAACTGACACCAAAGTAGTCCTGTGATAGGTCTTTGGTGGTAGAGACCGGTTCTAGTTTTAACACTTTCTATGAATAAGACCTATCACTTTTACATGGGGTTGTCATTGGAGGGGGTCAATTGACACCATTTGACCAGTCACAAATCTATTCTCAATGGACCTGTTTAGTGACAGTTACTAAAATGTAGTATTATTTCAATACGATGTAGTATTATTTCAATAAAACAAGTCCTAGAATTAAATTTAAGAGCCAAATTTTAGAAAGTCCCAAAAAATGTATCACACCACCGGTGAAGACTGTACTGTAATTCATTATTTTTTCTACCTTTTTGTTCTTCATAAACCAGTTACATGATTGGTTCTCCTTTCACTGGTCATGAGTTCTTTCTTTTTGTACCTGTTCTATTTTCACAACACCCAGGACCAGTCTATGGGACCAATTGACACAAATTTCCCGCAGGGTACGTTCTCCATTACAATAACGAACCATTAAGCTAAGGAAGTTTTATGTTACAATAGGCCTATTCCTTTAATATGTTACATACTTTTTGTTTAAGCTAAACTTGTGTTAACATTACAGGCCGTAGCGGGCCAGAAAAGGCATAACATTTTTCTGGCGTATGATTGTACATACAGCTAACTTCATTGCTAACCAAAGGACAGCTAAAGTAAAGCATGGTAGTGAATAAAATCATTCCTAAGTACATGATCATTTATGATCCATTGTGACGCCTTATTTAAAGATAGAAATGTAAAGACGGAAAGTGGGTGAAATAAAGAGCGAAAGTATAAGATAGATTTAAAATATAGACAGGAAAATAGAGTTTCGGACTAAACCCGAGAGATATCCTACTCAGCCTGACGTGCGGCAAGCACCCAGCCTCCTCTCGCGCACAGAATGTGCTCAACTGTCTCCAACTCCTCCGGGTCCTCACACAACCCGCACATATCCGACAAGTCGCACCCAGAATCCATTACTTGATCCTTCAAAAATAGAAGCCTATTGGAGTCCCAACCGTCTCCATACAGTATGGATCCTCCATCTCTGAGCCCTGTCTCGCTAACTCATCAGCCAACTCATCACATCCTCAATACATTTTCCCCTAAGACTCCCTCCAGAGCCCTTCTACAATCATCAACCAGCTCGAAGTTCAAATAACAGCCCGTTACGGCCCTATGAGCCTCCTTGCTGCTCACATATTAAGTGATCTCCGAGCCCCTATCAATGTTGTCCCTCATCAGTTCCACGGCCCTTAAGACCTCCAGAACCTCCGCCTGAAAAACACTGCAGTCGTCAGGAAGTCTATATGACATTCTGATGCCCAGATCCTCAATGCAGGTCCCCGCATCCTTGCTTCTCATCATCGAGCCATCAGTGAAAATAGCAAGTCCACTTCATAATCTGCTCTTATCTGACCAGGTCTTCCTAGAAACATGATCATATCTATAGATTCAATGGTAATTAAAAGTTGGCTTAAGCAAAAAAATATGTAAAATATTAAGGGAATAGGACTGTTGTAAATTGAAATTTGGCTCATAGACTCATTCGAATAAAATGTTAAATAAATAAAAAAAATGTCTTATAAATTCGAATGTGTATTCGAAGTCATATAACAATTTTAAAAGCTTTTATACTTTAATAGTCTTATTCCTTCAATATTTTCCAGAAAAATTTTCTATGCACTATCAGAATTTTCGTTTTTGTATATTTTTAATTTAATTTAGCTACAGCCATACACTTGAAAATATTAGAGACACCGGCTACCATATTATGGTTCAATTTCTGCATCCAAAAGCCATAACAATATAATATGGTCTCCAAATATATAAAAGTTGCCAATAGCAATAATATGATTAAAATTATAATATTTCACAAAATTGCAACAATTTAAAAAAGGCTCAAACAATTAACAGCTTGAAAAGCATTTCAGAGAGACGGACATCATACAAACCCTTTATTGAATTTTAAAAATTATGAAAAGTACTTTCATTTAAAAATAAAATCAAGAAAATTAAATTGTTTAGGTGCCATAAATTTTACTGACATTGCGTTTGTTTTGTTGTTGCCATCTTTGGCTCCTACTATTTATTTGTCTTTCGCCCATGTTTTCCATTTGTTTCGCTCAACGGGTAACCACATACAAATTAACCTTGTTTCTCATTTTGTGGTTTAATTTTTATAACCATTTTTGTTATTCTAAACTTTTCACATTATCTTTTTTTATTTTTCAAACGAGTCAGTATGAGTGCAGCGACACTCATTTCTCTTGTTTGTATTTTTATCATACGAGAATTATTTTTTTGGCATTTTGCTAATTTTCGTCATTTTGTTTTAGTTTAAGCTTCTAAGGTACGCATTACGGACACCAGCAGGGTTCTATGAAACTAAGAATTAAAAAAACTTTTTTTTTAATTTTAATCTAATATAATAGCAAAAAAAAGCTGTTTTGTTTAGTGGTTAAAAACAGTTTATATGTTCGCTGGGTTATGTCTGAGAAGTTAGGTATAAACATATGTATGTCTAAATAATTCTCTCTCATATTTGACTTTTCTATGGTATTTTATGTCATGTTAAGACACTATTTTTTATTGTATTACACTTTTAGTTTTATAGCTGCTGTAATTATTGTTGTTGCTTTAACTGTCATTGTTGGCGTAATGTTTATGCTGATGTCAATGGGGATGCGGTTTGTGAATTTGCATTTACGATTCACTCAAAACCAAAACAAAACATTACTTGTCTGCATTTTAGAATTTAAACAAATTAGTCGACAGTTCTTTAAAAGAATATAAAATACTATTTCATGCTGGTAGACTTTATAGATAACCAAAGAAAAAATTTATATGAAAAGAAATATCTGGGGAGGGACATATTTACATAAATCATAATGATTAAGAAAGGCGCTGGTCCAGGGTTAAGGGTATTTTCTTTGCTAATAATTTTTGATAATTTATTTAGCAAAAATAAAAACAAGAGAAGAACCTTGACTTAAAATATAGAGACAATTTGTTTGGTAGAAACTGACGATAGAAAGTTTTGTTTAAAGAGAGAGAGAGGTAAAGGAAAAACATGTAAAATCAATTAAAAATGGATAATCATTCAAAAAAGTTAATTTCGATCTATCAAAGGTTAAAACACAATTCGGTTTAAGGATTGATGTTTGACTGTTGAAGTCAGCAGTCGTCGATGGCTGCGAGTGTAAGACGGCAAATCCATCTGAAGAGATCGAGTGGTTGCGATCGAAACATGTCATGGTAACCTGCCGCCTGGGTTCGAATCTCAGGTCAGTCAAGAATGAATGATTATCAATAACAATTTTAATTAATTTTCATGTTGTAAAATTCCTTTCTTCATAAAAATAATTTAATGAAAATTAAATTTTGATGAACTTAAGCCTGATTAAAAAAAATATTGAAAATTTGGATTAAAAACCATAAATAGTTCAACAAAATTACCACAATATTAATTAGAATTTTTTATACCCTCCACCACAATTAGTTGTGAAGAGGGTATATTGAGTTTGTCATTCCGTGTGAAACTTTTTTATTATTCATCTCAGACCCTATAAAGTATATATATTCTGGGTCCTCGAGTAATTTTAAGTCGATTTAGCCATGTCCGTATGTCCGTCTGTTAAAAACACGCTCACTTTCGAAAAACTCAAAAGAAATAAACTTGGTGTCAAATTGCTTGTTTGGGATTGAAATTCAGCAAAATCGGCTCAATAGGATCTGAGCTATGAATCCAAATGTGGAACCACCACCTAAAAAAAATTGATAATTTTGTTACAAAAACTAACATAAATGGTGGAAAAATGCACAGAATTATATAAGATTTCGCAACAGTTCGTTTTATTTAACTGGAAATCACGCTGTAAAATATCTTGAAGATCCGTCCATGATTTACCCTAGGCCCCATATAAGCCCTACTCCCGGAAAACAGTATAGTAAGCCTAAAACCCTAACTAACAATGCTATCATAACAAATTTTGGCACGTCACAGTTAAATAGGATTAGAAATGAAACTATTAAGTTTCGTGAAGATCGGTCTATAATTCACCATAGGCCCCATATAAAACCTACTTCCAGAAAACAGTTTAGGACGCCTTAATCCATAAAAAATAATGCTATCATAACTAAATTTGGTACATCCAAATTTTTTAGAACTAAAAATAAGACTGTGAAATTTCGTGAAGATCGGTTCATAATTTACCCTAGGCCCCATATAAACCTTACTCCCGGAAAACAGCTTAGTACGCCTAAAAACGTAAAAAATAACGCTATCATAACAAAATTTGATACATCACAGTTTTATAGAACTAGAAATGACACTGTGAAATTTGCTGAAGATCGGTGCATAACTTACCATAGGCCTCATATAAAGCCCACTCTGGTAAAATAATTAAATACGCGGTAAACTTTCTTCCAGTTAAGCTTCATATGACCAGAAAAAATGTCATGCAATTTTATGATATACGGTCCATAATTTTCCTTACGATTCCATTTTAGCAGCCTTCTGAAATTTACTGCAAACGCTTAAACTAATTGCACCGCTGTATTGAAATTTATGTTTTTTAATACCAGAAATCGTTCTGCAGAATTTGGGATGATTAGTTCATAGCTTACCATGGCTTTTATATAATTTGTTCTCTTGAAAATCATTTAAGTTCATCTTAAACTGATATTCTACTCAAACTTTTTAAAATTGATTCTGATTGTCGATCAATAATTTTATATAGGTCGAAACCGCAACAAATTTTAATGCAGATGTCTGTTTTTACAAAGATTATAATAATAAATAGACATCATACAAATATTACTCCTAAAACATTCGAAGTGTCGGTGGAGGGTATCAAAGATTTGGCTCAGCCGAATATAGCACTCTAACATTGTGCATTGTGGCGTATGACAAACATGCATTAAATTCAACAAGAGTACGCCAAGTGGTATATTTTTCTTAGTTTTCTAACCTTTTCAGCTATTTTTCTATTGTTTGATTTAAAACAAAAAATCATACATACAACTTATAAGTGAGAAAAGTAGAAGGCTTAAGATGGAGTTTGCCAATAAGTATAAAAACAAATACGTGGAGTTTAGGCAAACAATTGTTTTAACATTTTAATGTAAATTTAATTTGTTTGGAAGAGATGATCAGAAGTCTGGTGAAAACCTAATACTGGCCACAAAAAAAAAATAAATAGCAAACTCCATCCTAAGCCTTCTACTTTTTTCACCAATTAATTTTTTTTTGCCGTGGATCCTTCCTGTTATATCCTCTTTTCCGTAATGCTCTTTAAACTGTTTATGGATGAGCACGTTTATTCAAGGAATTAGCGATATCATCCACTATTTCAGTTGCGCTAACTCTGAGATTTTTCTTCACTTCTCGCGGGTCATGGCTAGGATCTCGATTAAAAAGGGATTTTTATTCGCCGCTTCTAACCATATTTCAAATTGAAGCTGCTTGTTTATAATTTCTAACGATGTTCTGGACGCTGGAAAATTGTTAATTCAACAATTTTACTATTTCTCGATAGGATTTTCGCTCTTAAAAATGTTTAATTATGAAAGATCTTACGCCGAAATCTATCTCTTTTCCTTTACTCATAGTCTGCGTTAAATTTTACAATTAGGCATCAAAAAAATAACTAACAGCAACAATTGGAACATGAACAATAAATATGATATCAAAAAAAGTAATAATAATGGGAACATAAAAGGAAGAAATGGTAATTAATTCGATAAACTTCAATGTGTATTTAAACTTTTTTCCTCGTTATTTTTTTAAATTACCGTTATGTTTTCGGAACAACTTTAGTTTTCCAGAAGTAAGAAAGTTAATTTTCTTTCGACAGATGACGTTGCTTGTGTTGTATTATTCAGGCTGTCATATATCCGAACATGCTACAAAAGAATCTATAAACAGAAACGTAAACCGAATTAGATATTGAATAATTCATAAAGAAGTGTGAAAATAGGGCGCCACATTAACTAAGAGATATTTAATACCGATTTTACGCATCAGAAATTTTAACTGAAACATCCTATTTTCCAAATTTTTTTTAATAAACTTAATAGATATGAGTACATTTTTTAAGTTTGCGGGGTGAGATTCAATATTCAAATTTCCTTCTTCTGCATCCACAACTGCACCACTATAAACAACAAATATGTGTCTTAGCACGATTTTGAATTTTATTTTTGTATGCAATACACGAATAGCTGTATAGAAAAAAGTACCAAAAATATTTATGTATTCCATCCCATCCTCGTCGCCATTTGCAATATTTAGTAAAAAGATCTTCACGCATTTATGGTTATCACGGAACTGCTCGTTTATTTCAATTATTTCATATTATCTATTTTTACAAAGTTGGAATTCAGAGTGTTTGGATTAAGTGTTGTAATTCCTTAAGTACATAATATCTGTGGCTTGAAGCTTAAAGGGCCAATTTCAAAATTTTCACTTTTGAGAAAATTGGAATTGAAGGTTATACAAAAAACTTTTATAGATGCTCTCATAGTGACATAGGCCGGCATTTTATTTATGCAACTGTTCTGGGTTAAGTATGACTAAAGCTGTTTGACCATAATGAAAGAGAGCAAGAAAACAAATCTAATGCACTGATTAACTCAAAAGAGCAAAAAAGTGACATTGGCCCTTTAAGCTCCAAGCCACAGATATAAAAAATACTAAAAGTAGTACATATTTCAAATAACATTAAATATATTGCACGAAAAGTACCAAAATGCGTTTAAGAGCTTCTTAAGGAGAGAAGAACACGATTCAAGTTGCTATATTTATTACTTTAAAAGATAAATGGGTTACTTAAAAAAGTACCAAAATTAAACTGTTTCCCCTTTTCGTCCCCAAAATGTACAAACATTAAAGAACTACCAAGCACATGTCAATTTGATATTTTATTCAATAGTGATATTTTTTTTTCAAAGTTATTTTCGGGAGTACAAAATTTATTATTAATAAAGGCCTAGTGCTAAATTCCCAATTTTTCATATTTGATAAATACACTGAAATTTATTGTTGAGGGAAAGATAGCTTCTAAGAGCATTTCACTGGTTGCTTAGGCCAGATCATCAGGAAACCTTTTCCAAAGAGTTTAGAAAAGCTAAAAATATCATACAAATAAAACCTTTAAGCGAATAAGAATTATGAACACTTATGCTTGTATTCATAAAAAAATTTTAAAGTTAATAAAGGTTTAAAGAACAAATTTACTATGAAAATTGTCCTTAATAAACGTTTGTTAAATTTAATAATCGCTTGTGAATACGAGGGTTAAAGGCTTACTTGAAACAATATCAAAGCTTAAACAAAGCACCAACAATAAACAGTGAGTTTATCTTTTCCTACAGGGGGAACTGTTTATTACTGGTGTTTTCTTTAAGCTTTGATATTGTTACAAGTAAGACTTTAAGTGTTTATAATTATTGCTCGCTTTACAAGTTTATTTTTATAATTTGTTGATCTGGCTTAAGCAACCAGTGAAATGCGCATAGAAGCTAGCTTTTCCTCAACAATAAATTTCAGCGTATTTATCAAATATGAAAAATTGGGAATTTAGCACGTCATACGGAAATCTTATTGATAGTTTTTAATTTCACATCTACCTCTGTTAGATCACAAGATATTGGGTTACCGATTTTACTCGTTTTAATCCATCTCTAACTCCTTAGGAATTTAATTTCGAAACCCCCTACTTGTTTTAGCTACGCATTGGGAGGGGAGTCTAAATACAAAATTTCAATTCTCTAGCTTTAGTTGTTGTCAGCCACGCTTATCTTATAAAAATAGATAAAGTAATTAAAAATGCTCTGGTTATTAGGGTGGCACGTAGTGGCAGCTGAAATTTATAATACGTACTTTTGATACTAAACAGTAGTAGATATAAATAGCACTTAACCTCCCCTAGAACCTACTTTTTTGTTATGGTCTTTTTAAATTTCGTTCAGCTTTTATTTATTTTTAAAGTAACCCACAATTACTTCACTTATCCAAAAAAATAACGCGCTCAAAATCATAATTGTCACATGGAATGATAAATTATTAACATGGTTTAAAAATAAGGTGCTAATTTACGAAGAAAACTTTGAAAAAAAGTCAAATGAGTTGTATGTTTTGAAGTGTTAGATGTATAAACAAATCTTTTTTGCCGGAATTGACCAGTGTGCAATATAGAAGAATACGTTTACTTTAATTGTGATTTCCTAAAAATCCAAGAGTAACGGCAAGGAATTCTTTCCAAGCCCAACGTGTTACTGTATAGTGTGCTATGTTTTCTAGAGGCGTGCTTCGGTCAAATTTTTAATAAAAGAATACAACATCTGTACAAGTGGGCATCTGTTAAAGAAAGACCCCATAAAATATTCACAGCTTTTGTTAAAATTTAAGGCAATCCCGCGATGTTCGTCTATATGCCTGTAAAAACACGATAAGCTCTAAATAGAAACCTTGGGAATATAAAATTTGGTTGGAAAATAATTTTTAGATGATACATTATTTAGTCTAATAAATCGTATTTCTTAATAGATCCACTACTACGCTTTGATCTCCCGAAATGTAGCGTTTTACTGTAACAATCTTATCTAACTTTCGCATTATTTCAAGTACGAATCAAGATTAAACCATCTTAGAATTACTTGAATAACAATTTATAATAAATCAACTTTATAATACTTGAATCAAACGCATTTTGAGATTGATTCAATCTTAGTTTTACTTAAATCAATCTCATTTTCGGATTATTTGAAGTACGAATTCGGGATTGAATATAGATAAGTTAAGTATTTCACACTTGAATATCCGTACTCGAATCAAGCATTCTTTACTTGACTTAAGAAACTCCGTACTTACCATACTATTGACACCGCTTCGGCTTGATTTAAGTACTGACGGATTGATTTGTTTTTTCAGTGTACTTTCTATGTAGGATAAGGGCTTGTGCACAAGAGCAAGGAACGCCCTAGTAAAAAAAAATTTGGCACAAACACTAAATTTGAAATCAATGTATTTTAACAAATAACAAGTTAGAGATATTCGGCTGTTGCCAAATCGTTGATACCCTCCACCGACAGTTCGAATGTTTAAGGAGTAATATCTGTATGATGTTATTATTACCTTAAACTGTGACGATTTGTTATTAATTATGGTTTAAGGCGACTAAAATGTTTTCCGGTAGTAGGGTTTATATGGGGCCTAGGGTAAATTATGTACCGATCTTCACGAAATTTCACAGTGTTATTTCTAGTCCTAAAAAACTGAGACGTACCAAATTTTGTTACGCTAGCGTTATTTTTTACGGTTTTAGGGGTACTAAACTGTTTTCCGGGAGTAGTGTTTATATGGGGCTTAGGGTAAAGTATAGACGGATCTTCAGGAAATTTAACAGTGTGATTTCCAGTCAAATAAAACAAATTTTTCCAAAATCTTATCTCATTCCGTGCCTTGTTCCAGCATTTATGTTATTTTTTGTAACAAAATTATCAATTTTTTTAGGTGGTGGTTCCACATTTTGATTCATAGCTCTGGTCCTACTGAACCGATTTTGCTGCATTTCAATCCCATACTGCTTAGGATAACTACAAGCAATTTGGCACCAAGTTTGTTCATTTCTTTTGAGTTGTTCGAAAGTGAGCGTGTTTTCAACAGACGGACAGACGGACAGACAGACGGACATGGCTAAATCGACTTAGAATTACTCAAGGACCCAGAATATATCTACTTTATGGGGTCTCACACGGAATGACAAACTTAATATACCCTCTTCACAACTAATTGTGGTGGAGGGTATAAAAAGGCCAAACCAGGCCATAAAATAACCTACACCACAGAATTTTAAGAGAAACTTTTTAGAGAGCAACCTATTCGAAACCGGTGGGCAATCCTGGAAAACAAAAATATTTAAAGAGGTTAAGATTTAAATATAAAAGTGTTTCCTTTGTAAGGATTATTATTTAGACATCTTCACCTTTTTGCAATTTTTTCATCTTAAAGCGACTTAAAATGGGAAGGATTCAATTCTGGAATAGTTCTACAATCACAATTAACACAAAAAAAAAAAAAAAATTGTCTTCAATCAACAAATTTATAGAATCAAGCAACCAAATTTTTTTATTATGCACCTATTACAAAAATGATTACAAAGATTACTACAAATTTAAAATTATGTATATTTTTTTTCAATTAATGATATTTTTAATTTTAATTAACAAAAAATGTTCAAAAACCTTTGCCGTTTCAAACAATGTGTTAATTGATTTAATTAAATTTTAATATGGCTCATGTTTTGACAATTCCCAACAACATTTCTATAAGTTTAAATTATTTTATTTTAAACGAAAAAATCTGTTAATTAATATTTTAACTAAAAATTTATTTTAAAACAACTAAAATGTTAACTTAATCAAAATTTTATTTTTAAATATTCGTTTAACAAAAAAAATTAATTAAATCTAGTTTACCGACGCAGCTCCAAATAAAAAAAGTACGTACGGTGATGAAAAATTTTAAAATAAGAAGAAAAAATTAAAGAAAAAAAATTGGCGCAAACGCTTAGTTTTCGAGTTGTGTTTAGTTTAGTTTTCATAGAAATATGTGATTTGGCTGAAGTCAATTTACGGGGCTACGAATAAAATTAAGAAAAAATATGCCACCCGACTCAGAATAAAAAAAAAAACCACAATTAAAATTTAAGGGGGCTGAGGTAATTTGCTCACGATTGAAAATATGTATTTTGTTTTTAGCGAAGCCGGTATTTGTTATGCCGTAGAGGAGAAAATCCTTGCGCCCGGCCGAAGACCGGCTATACTGAGAAGCTTTAGTTAGCGGAGCCGAAGGTCGGCTAAGCATGAAGTTTTTGTTTGCGACATTAGTGTTTATTATTTTATAAAATTTGTATTACACTTAAATTCAAATAAATAATATACTTAGTACACAAAAACTGTAATGTGAACTTAAAAGTTAAAATTTTTAAATAAATCCTATATTTCCAGAAACATCTAGTCAAAACCTTCAAAATTATACCAATATTGGACATATACCTTTAGAAAGGTAGTGGAAAAATTGCATATTTCTATGAACACTTAAAACGTCCATAACTCGAAAAGTAAGTGCTGGTTCACACACGTCAAGTTTGACTCTTCAAGTCTTGATCTTTTAGGAGAGAAGGGAAAAGAGAATGCCATTTCCTTTCCCCTCTCTCCTAAAAACTCAAGACTTGACGAGTCAAACTTGACGTGTGTGAACCGGCACTATGCGTTTGCGCCAATTTTTTTTCTTCTTATTTTTCAATTTTCTATCACCATACGTCCTTTTTTTTATTTGGAGCTGCGTCGGTAAACTAGATTTGATCCAAAAAATAATTGATTTAATTATCACATGTATTAAATTGAAATACTTTTTAAGAAATTTTTTTAATTGATAAACAAGTATTGATGATTTTTTTCTGTTTATCATTACAGTAGTTTATTTAGGAAGTATTCCGTGTAGTTATTTTTAAATAAATAAACATTTAAAATTCCAAGCAAATTTATTTTTAACTGATTCTAACATTTATTTAAAAAACCAAGTGCACATTAATACGAATTTTCGGTTGCATATAATATTGTCCGTTGATTACGACAAAGTATTCTGTACGTAAAATTAACTGAAATTGTAACTAAGAATGTAAATAAAAATCATTTAAACAACGATTTGCTTGTTTTGTGTAGAAACAAAAACCACACTACAGAAAGAAAAACATAGATTATTTGCATGTTTAATAAGTGAATTCAAAAGCAAAAATGTCCATTCAATTTGTTTATTTATTTTGTAAAATGCATCAAACTCAAAGTTTGAGATTTCTGTAAACAGAGGTACAACAAGAGTAAAGCAAACATGTGGAATGGGGTAATATTTTCTATCTCTCTTTCATTAGAAAAACAAGCGGACTGCTGTGGGATATTATTTTTTAGACAGTCGGCTCTTTTGGGGAGTAAACAAGAAAAACATGTTTTATATAAAATAATTGGAAACTCAGTTGTTTTCGAGGAATGAGCGGAACTTTTGACATTAATTGAACTTTTCATTAAAATAAAATAAAATATAAGAAGACCGGTTTTTAACTGAATTTTCATTTATTTTTTATATGATTTCAGTTCATTTTATGCACAAACTATTGTGAGTGTATTGAAACATATAAGCTAACGTCAAAGTTACAGTCGCCAAATTTGATGTCAATACCAATAAGAATAAGAAATAAATGGCATATAAAACTTTTTTTGGGAGTATTATTAATATGCTGAAATATGAACCAAAAATTTCTAAGTTTTATCTAAATACCAACATAATAAGATGGTTATTGGTCACAAAGACTGTGTTCCGGAAATAAGCCTGTATGGGGGCTATGTGAAATTATGGACCGATTCTAACGGTTTCAATAGGCTAAATTCTTGTGACAAAAATAACTTATACATGTACTTAAGTTCAACAAATTATATCCAAAAGATTTTGTTATTAGTGCTTAATTCCTAGTTTTATTTGATTTGTTGATGTGTTTTGTTTAAACTTTGATATTATTACAAGTAGAACTGTTGCTATAAGTCTTATACGTTTTACAGTTTTATTTGGTTTAATATCTTTAGTTTTTCTAAAATCTTTATGGATGAAGTTTCCTGATGATCTGGCCTAAGCAACCAGTGAAATGCATAGGAATACCTTATCCCATCAACAATAAATTGCAAGTGTTTTTATCAAGAATAAAACTGGGAATTAAGCACGAATAACAAAATCTTTTGAAATTAAAATTTTGTATTCCCAAAAATTGAAATTACTTTTTGATTATCTCCAAAAGATTGCGACCTTTTCTTTAAATAAAATATTTACACAGCCAGCCAGATTGACGGACATTTTTAGATCGATTCAAAATGCGATTCTGAATCGAGCGGTTCTCTAAAAGGTGGACTGGTATTTTAAGGTAAACAAACGAACAATACCCTCTCCACTATTGAAGTATGAGTATAGATAATTACCAAAGTGTAATTATTATAGGATCCGGGTAATTCTTAATTATCCTAGATTGTGCAAATTTTTTTGTATATTTGAGTTCTGCATAAAATTCTAAAAAATGGATCACGTTTTCTAAGCAATGATCTGTTCAACATTCTGTTTTAGAATTTTGTGTACAATCTAAAATACGCTAAAAAACCATCAGGAACTCTATTTTCTCAATCGCTGAAAAGTAGTTTCGTTTTTTTTTTTTAATTTTACGTCGAATTTGAAAACAAGTATAAGGATTGCTAAAATATTTCTAGAAACTTTTTTTAAAAGATCGCATTTTCGAATTTACTATAACGTTGACCTTTAAATTTAAAAATTAAAAGATGCAGTCATAAATTAATATTTTAAAAGTAACCGCGATATTCATGTTTAAATTATTTAATTATTTTCCTGGCGACAAATTCAACGAATCAATTCTTTTAAAATTTAAATAAAACGAAATACCAGAAAAGTAAACAAACAAAAAACCTTTAATAGTTATAAGTTTATTTTTCTTCTGTTATTTAATGTGCAAGTTTAAACCAAGTTTATGCATCAGAGAGCATTTCGATTGTGGTATTAAAAGTTCATCCTTAAACACTCTTCAGCCCTCTTTCTGCTTATCACTAACATCTGAAAACAAGTATGAGAGACCCACGCACACACTGATACATTTATTTAGCTTGCATAAACCAGGGATGGAACTAAAGATTTTGATATAATAATAAATTTTTGACAAAAAAAAAAAAACAAATTTTGGAAATGAAAGTACTTGACTCTTACATTTAGACGGTTTTGGTCTTAGACCATATTAACATTATGCAATTAACGCCACAAAGAGGTGTAGGAAGAAAATCGGGGTTGAAAAAGTTGAAAAAATGCTTGAAAAAAATATAAATGTAAATGTGAAAATAGTTTCAGAGAAATAACTTTAAAAGAAAATATAAAAAAAATTTCCATAGATCTAAAAGTATTCAAAGATGTCTTTTTCACTCGCAAAATATACCCTGCACAGTTTTATGTTGGTAAAAGATAAGGGAAAAAATAGTGAGAGTGATTACAGACTTGAATATACTGGCAAAGACGCTTAGTACTTTGTTCGTCAATTATACTGTACCGAACACAATAAATGCAACACTAACAGCAAGTAACGAAAGCTATTAAGAAGTATTTGGAAATAACCGGCTAACAGGTTTTATTGAAATAATAACACAAAAATCAAATAAGTTATTGAAATAAAAAGTTTATTTGAGTAAAAACAAACCCAATTCCCAATGGTAAAAAACCAACAATAAGAATATGTAAAAGGCATTTGCTTTTTTTGGTTGGTTTGGTAAAAATAAAATTAAAATAATTTTCAAGAAAAATTTAGATTATTTACTTAAACGCTTTAGAAATTTTAATAAAAAGCGGTCACCCTGTCCCAATTTATGCGTCGTTCGTCTGCGAAAGAAATAGAAATAAGCCTATCGCAGAGTTCGTTACGCACGACGAATTTCGCTGTACACAATGATTGCGTGTACTTTCATATACACCAATGTGTTCTATTTCTGACGATGAATATTCATTACGAATAATTCGTCGTTCGTCCCAGTTGTGTTTCTATCATTAAAGTTTTTAAAGAATTTTGGTTTTAAAAAACTATAGGACTTAACTAAATTTATTATTTTAGATATTTTCACAATCTTATTTTAAATTAATTATCAATAGTTGGTGGTTAAAAATGTCGATATATCTGCTTTTCTTTGGTGCTAAAATTAGACTTTAGCCACTTTTTTTTTAAAGTGTTTGTGCCAGAGATTTGATCATGTATAGGCAATTGTGTGATTGTGAGCTTTGCTGTAGCGATGTCAAACAAAGTTTGATACTTTGCAGATGTTAACAGTTTGTGATATTGCGAATAATGCAATTAACTTAGTTAAGAAAGTGATGATCGACCTTACACATACATACACGCAAAGAAAAAACATGGTTGTGGTAAACATATTCTAAGAGCAACATATTATGATAAGAATTATGATTGTAGTCACCATATTAAGATTATTATTGAATCATATTATGACTAAATATACTCGTACTATTACATCATACTATTTTTCCCTTAATCATATTATTATTCTGTTAATCATACTAAGTTAAGAAGTAATCAAATTATTGTCATGTTAATCATAATAAGCTAAGAAATTAATCATATTATTGTCATGTTAATCATAATAAGCTAAGAAGTAATGATATTATCATCATGTTAATCATAATAAATTTAGAAGAAAATCATATTATGATACAGCACCTTTAATAGCTGTCATAAAAATACAAAATAAATTTAAATATTTTTGAATCGATTTTTTATTTTGTGGCTTTTTACAATTTTTCTTAATGTTAATCAAATAGCGGAGTTCAATATAAGGCTTGCAAAAGAGCAAATGAAAAATCTGTGGTTTGCATGGGCAACCGCGTGTGTCCATTTTTTCGATTTTAAGATGTTGATGCCATATTGCCTAATTTTGAACGCTATTTACATTTTTTTGAAAAAAGATGGATCAATTCCGATTTTTTAACGTAATGAAAAAGTTTAAAGGTGCAATACCTAGCCCATAGTTTGATCAAGAATGGTTTTTCGGCTTATCTGAACAATTTGTATTAAGACATACGCGGTTGCCCATGAAAACCACAGAAATATCGTAGCACTTTTATAAAATATAACGAAATCTCTGTGTGTTTTGTTGTTGGATTTTACAAAAAAACTATGATATTTTGCATTTGCACTATTAACTCACCAATACTTGAATGAACTCCGCTAATGCTTTAATTTTTTAATTTATTTAAACTTATTTTTTATGGAATTTTATCTTTTAATTGTTTAACCGCTCACAAATAAAAAAAAAACGACACAACTTCTTCAAAATTATTTTACAAATGGCGCTAACATTATATGATTAGAGTAAAAATAGTTTGATTGCATCTTTAACATAATATGATAAATGTATAGAAAGTTATCATGCTATGGCTATTAATTATCATGATATGGTTGTGAGAAATATAATATGTTTAGAAAGTTATCATAATTAAGTTGTTAGAAAAATAATTATTTTTCGGTCAACAATACTCAAATTCATAATTGCGATAAACATTGATATGTTTACAGCAGTGATAACCACTCCATAGACTCGCGAGCATGTCAATAATCGTATTTTTCACTCAGACACGGTTGGCAATTCACATGTATATTACAACTTTGTTCGTTTCAAAACATCAGACTATCATCAGTCTCTGCGACCGCACACAAGCACATAATATTATGTGTGCGTGCGTTCGGGGCTTTCTTAGTTCGGGGCTTGGTTATCACTGGTTTACAGTAACTATAATATTGTTAATATTAAATTAAAATAACAATTATTTGTGTACGACAACAATATATTGTTACATTAGATTTAGTGTTGTTGCCGTAACCATGCCCAACCATATTTTTTCTTTGCGTGTATATGGAATATCAACCCCAGCGAATGACAGCATACATGGGATATTTTTGTCAAAAATTAAAACACGATAACATGAAGCTGCAAAGCCGTTAATTAACTGGAAGTTGAAAAAATTAAAAATAAAGTAGAAAACTTATATGAAATTATAATAATTAAATTAATTATAAAATATTTGCTTTGATTTCTGTTCATATTCAAAAACACTTGATTTGAAATTTCTTCTAAAAATTGGATGTGTTTATGTTCCGGTTTATGTATTATAGTTTTTTCTGACTTAAAAAGTACCAATAAAATTAATATGACTATAAGTTTTCCATGCCTGGCATATACTAAATACTGTCGTTGATGTTGTTGTCTTTTCTGCTGCTATTGCTGTTGTTGGTTTTCGTTATTGTTGCTGATGTTGTTGTATCTGTCGTTATTATTACTATTGTTGTTGTTGTTGTTGTTGTAATTAGCTACTTAATTCAATTTGTTGAAGTTGTGTGTTTTTTATTATTGTCGTTTCTCATATCGTTGTTGTTTGTTGTCGCTGTTGTCATTGCTATTATTATTAATGTTGTTGCTGCTATTGCTGTTGTTGCTGTCGCTATTGTTGTTGTGAAGACTGATGTGTGCTCATGTTATAACAACAATTATTGTAAATGTCACAACTTGCTATTGTAATTAGTAGTTATTTTGCATTGCAGTTGTTTAACCAAAGTTGCTTTTGTTTTTGTAATTGTTTCTGTTGTATTATTGAAGTTGTTTGTGTTATTACTATTGTTACTGTTAGTATTATTGTTATTTTTATGATGGTTGTGGTATTCAAACAAAAAATAAAAAAAAGAGTAAAATATAAGCAGCATGACAAAAAGAGACTCGTGAAATTTAAAACCTCATTGAATTTAACAAATAATGCTCATCAGTATTTAATTAAATGACGAGCCATTTTATTTATTTTACCTTCCTCGCATCGTTTGTTTATTTAATAATGAAGAGTAAATTATTGTAGACCAAATAATCCAGATTGTCATATTTGTGATTTAAAGGACTGTGGCCACAAATCAATCTGTTTCATCAAATGTACGCATGTGTTGGTGATATTTTCATTTTCTTAGCGCAGCCACAAATCAAATTTTTATCATCAAACTTCAAGCAAAATGTTTTATAAGTTGTCAAATTAGATTTTTCTTGTTGTTGGAAATTATACTTTTTCGAATAAAATCTAAAGAAATTCCGAAACTGGCTTAAAATTTTTGTAAAATCAAAACTGTATTTCGATTTTCGTAAAACTGATATTAAACCATACATGTGAGTTTTTGTGCCCACACCACAATATTGGAGAGGGTATTTTATGCAGGGGGGGGGGGGGGTGGTGTCAAACCACGTGAGCTAAGGCCATGATGGCTTTATTGCTCAATTGAATGAGAGATAAAGCCTTATTGCCCATTCATTGAGAGGTAACGTCGTATTTATAATTTTGCGAAATGAGAGATATAGCCATATTTTTTTTCGCAAAGAAGAGATAAAGCCATATTTTTCCAGAATATTCTTATGCATGGTGTAAACATTCTGTAAAAGGGAAAATCCTCAGTTATCATTGAAAAACATTTTTTTTATTCTCGTGACGCACACATTTAAACTTTATTCAGCGAAGCCACCTACCGCGTCCTACTAGAGGAAAAAACCCCTAAGCCACGCAGAAAAACTTTAGTATGCGAAGCCAGATTTCAATACTTAACTTTAGTGTTTCCGGAACTAAAATGAGAGATAAACCAATTTTTATACCCACACCACAATAGTGGAGAGGGTATTATGCATTTGTGCTGATGTGTGTAACGCCTTAAAATATTGGTCCTTAAAGTATACCGATCGTCTTAGAATCACTTTCTGAGTCGAACTAACGATGTCCGTCCGGCTGGCTGGCTGTCCATGTAACCTTGTGCGCAAAGTACAGATTGCAATTTCGGAGATAATTTGATGAAATTTGGGTCATAGGTTCTTATTGGCAGGACCACGAGGGAAGATAGGGGGAAATTTCTTCCTCTCAGAAACTATCAAACCGATTTCAATGAAATTTAAAACATAGGTAGAACCTTATCTATATAGACAAAAAATGTATGCATTTTTTAAAAAATAGGACCACGAGGGGAGATAGGGGCAATTTCTGCCTCTCAAACCGATTTTAATGAAATTTAAAACATAGATAGATCCATATCCATAGGGACACATTAGCTTTACAGTTTTTAAAAAATAGGACCACAAGGGGAGGCAGGGGGCAATTTCTGCCTCTCACAAACTTTCAAACCGATTTTCATGAAGTTTATAGACATAGATAAATCTATATTTATATGGACACATAAGCATGATGTGTTTTTAAATAATGTGGTGTAGGGTATCATATGGTCGGGCTTGACCGAATATACTTTCTTACTTGTCTAAATATTGCTAATGTGAGCTAAGGCCATGATGGCTTTATCTTTATCAAATGAAAAAAAAAACAAAAAAGGCTTTATCTCCCTATTGAATGAGAGATAAAGCCATCATGGCCTTATCTCACATGGTATTAAAGCACCCCCCATTATGCATTTGTGCTGATGTGTGTAACACCTTTAAATATTACCTTAAAGTATACCGATCGACTCAGAATCACTTTTTTGATCTTACGATGTCCGTCCGGCTGACTAGCAGGCTGGCTGGCTTTCCATGTAGCCTTGTGCGCAAATTTGCAATTTTGGAGTTAATTTAATAAATATAGGTGCTTATTGGATCAAGCCTATTGAAAATGGGCCGAATCGTAGCGCCAGGAGGGGAGATAGGGGGTAACTTCTGCCTCAAACTGATTTTAATGAAATTTAAAACATAAATAGATCCCGGTTCATATAGCCATACACTCTCGAAAATTTGTTTTAAAATACTGTGGTGTAGGGTATCATATGATCGGGCTTGACCGACTATACTTTCTTACTTGTTTTTTAATACAATAACAAAAAGGCTTAATATGCGTCCATGTCGCTTTATGTTAGTAAAGAAGTTTAATACTAAAGTCTGCCATTCCTGTTATTCAAGCCCCTTTCACACTATTCTGCAGGTCTTAAGATTATTGCTCTCACAAAATCCAATGATTTTTGGTCTGACTGTCAAATAATCAAATAGAAAAACTTTTTGATCACATTTTGCGTCTACACTATATTATAAAATATTAACAGGTGTTTAGTATAAACAAAATTTTATATTTTTGTTTTAGAGCGCTTTATTTTTACAGATATAAAAAATAAATAATATCTAAAATTTTTATTCTGATGCTGGCGGCAAGTTATTGAACATAATGATTAAAATAATTTTATAAAAATCTTGAAGATTAATCGCTTCGCAGGGCGTTTATCTTATATAACGATTTGAAGAATTTATTTAAGTCAATTGTTAATACAACTTGATCAAATTTGTTGAGGAAAACACCTATCTCCTATGTCTGAGAGCTATATGCAGACATTGTTTTTAAAGGACAAACTAAACCACATAAATGGCTTGACAAACACACACTTTATTTCCGTTATGTGTTCGCCAATAAGCAACACAAGCCTTTTTCGTACAAAAAGTAATCTTTCATTTCTGTTTTATTTTCAATGAATGCAAACGACGATAGTTCTGCGGCAAATTTGTTGCAATTTGATTAACACGAAGAAAATAAAAAAAAAAAAAAAAAAAATATGGAGAATTTGAAGTAAGAGTGTTTTTTGAGTGCTTTTTTATACACGTCTTCAATCCGCAAAGTTTTTGCTGAAATAGTTACATTAAGCAATAGACTCCACAAAAAGTTTGACAAATTTCCAACATGTCTGGCAAATATTAAACATTTTTACTTATTGATTCAAACATGCTTCAAATGTTTGTTAAAACACAAACACCCCAATTAACAACACAAGATATTTTTACAAGCGTAAATTTATGAAATGCTTGTCACGCAATTTGTGTGGTTTATTTTGCCCTTTAGATGGGCGTATAAAAATACATCGACTACGTTGGATAGGTCATGTTGTGAGAATGGATAAAGGTGCTCCCGCCCAAAAATCATTTGAATATGAACTGGGTTACAGAGTTTGATCTCCTTAAAAAAAAACTCGAGCAATTTTCACGGAAGTCATGTTGGCAATACGACAGAATTTAACTTGTGTGATGGCATAAATAATTGTATGAAATAGTTTTGCAATAATGTACGATTAACTTTGCAATTCCCCTTTAGTTAGAAATATCAGCTCTAATGCCAGCTTTATAAAGCAAAATTATGTAAGATTCTCTCCAGGATTAATGGTGTTAACAAATTTTCGGTACACTTAATTACGGCTCAGCTAAGAACTCCATCGGGCCCATAGCATACAGATGATTTTAAATCTTTTAAACAACGCATCACATCCTTCCTACATTGAAAAGAAAACTCAATCCGTACTTAAATCAATCCGAAGCGGTGTCAGTAGTTCTGTAAGTACTTAAATCAACAACAGAAGGCTTGAGTTATGTACGGTTTATTCAACTGCAGTGTACTTCAAATATTCCGAAAACGGGATTGACTTAAGTAAATGTGAGATAAAAATTATTCTCAAACTGTGCTTGTTTCAAGAAATTTAAAATTGATTTAATCTCGAATTCTTGCTTGAAATAATCCGAAAATTAGATTAGAATCAATCTAATCTAACAACCTAAACACTACCCCAGATAAACTGTGAGAGAGAGAGGAATTATTTTATTTACCTGTCCTCTACACATGTTTCTGTTACCTTTGTGCTGCTATTCCCCCTTGCTTGCAAGAGCTCACAATTTTATGACACCAGCAGCATGTTCGATATGGTTTTTCTTATCAATATACTCTTAAAATTTCCTGTTTTCAACTAAATAATTCTAACAAATAGAATTCGGGAATTTTTGATTCTTATTTAACTTTTTAAACACGATAATAATGCATTTTTTTTTAAAGTGTTGTTGTTTTGTTTCTACACAATACAAGCACATCGTTTTTACCTATTTTTGTAGTATTGTTGTTGTTTCTACGACAAACTTTTACAAACACATGCGTGTGTACGAAACGAAAATTCTAGGGTTTGGAATTAAGTATCATTTAGGATTGTTTCAAGTACTACTCAAGTACTAGTGTTATTGGTACTTGCATTTTTAAAAACGACTCGAACTAAAAGTAAGTGGAAAAATTTAAATTTAGAACGAGGCTTTTCTTTATGTATCTTATGGGCCAAAATTGATTAATTAGTATTAAAGAATTCAGTCTCGGAATATCTTAGCAAATTTCGTAATTGAAGGGTAATCTCCTCCTCTTCTTTAAGAGTTTACTAATTGATCAAATGATCTATGGTTAAGTTTTAAGTTCATTGACATATCCGTACTTAATTATTCGTCCTAAATTATACTTTAAAAGGGGAACAAAATAGTACCAAAAAAAGGAAATACGGTAAATTTGATATTTTTCTTTAGCTTTTCAGTTCTACAACTGGTATTTTTTTAATTATCGTTTATATTGGACCTTAAAACATAAGATTCAACATGCAATCTCCTGAGTGGATAAGAATCTGTTGCGGAACTAGTACTTTTTGAATTTCCGTTAGTATTGGACCTAGAAACATAAAATTCAACATGCAATGTCCTGAGTGGATTAGAATCGATAAGAGTGAACTTTTTGGTACTTTTTTATTCTTTGACCGTTACTTTTTGAATTTCCGTTGGTATTGGACCTAGAAAGATAAAATTAAACATGCAAGGTCCTGAGTGAATAAGAATCGGTAAGAACGCTTTTTGGTACTTTTTTGTTCTTTAACTGGTAGTTTTTGAATTTTTGTTATTATTGGACCTAGAAATATAAAATTTAACACGTAATGTCCTGAGTGGACAAGAATCTATAAGGGAAAGTTTTTGGTACTTTGTTGTTAATTAACTGGCACTTTTTGAATTTCCGTTGGTATTGGACCTATAACAATCTGACTTATCTTTGTATAACAGAAGTTCAGTTTATTATATTTGGCAGTCCAAAGCAGATTTTATGCTTTATAAAAGTTGAAATTTGTACAGCATTTAGTTTTGAAAGCACATTTTTTTTAGAAAATATACAAAAAGTACATGTTACTGCTTTTTATATTTTTAATAGATTTCTTGAAGCTTGTAAAAAATTTCCAAAAATCATTTTATTTATCAAAAAATTTTTAAAGAATAAAACGTACTTATTTACAAAAAAGTACCTAAAGAGGTTTTGTTTACCCTAGAAAAAATGCAAATATTTGTAAAACCTCTGTACATTTTTCTGTAATGCTTTCAAATCATTTTATTCAAAATTTAAACTACTTTAAAGACACATTGTGGCTTGTTACCCTGCCGATTACACAGCTTACCTGTCTTTGTTGTTATTTCCATAATAATAATGACGATCGGTCTAGTAATTTCAATGATAAAAAAAAAAAAATAAAACTTAAAAATATTTTTCTATACTTTTCTCTCTATGCCACACGATCACTATTTCATGATTTTTCCAGCCAATAGACATGCGTGATAAAAATTCATCTATTTGGATATGTGCGTTTTCGTGAGACATTTTTCATTTACATGTTATCAATGATTTGAAACATTTGGTTGCCCATGAGAAATTAGGAATTAAGTTGTCATTCTTAATATAAAATTTTAAAGGTTAAAAATATCCATTAGAAACAACAATATAAATTCTACTTTGCACACAAATTTGCAAATTTTAAATAAAAAATAAAGAACTTACCAAACTTGTATAAAACGGCGTAGCACTCTCCACCGCTATACTCGGATAGGGATTTTGATCATTTGAGGGATAGGTTGAACCGAAAACACTCATGCCCACACCCGCCACTGGAGTGGTCGACGACAGACGGGAATAGGAACCTAAGGCAGACAGTCTTGTGGAATTGCTAGCATCATATTGACAAGAACAAATCGATTGACCCGTTATAGGATCCGTAACCATGGGTCGACCATTATCACAACAATTAGCAGAGATAGCAGTGGCGGTAAGGGGATAAGGATTAGAAGGATTTTCCACGGAACTACAGGCAGCCGTTGAAGTAGTTGTACTACCTAAAGCAGAAGTCTGAGACACTGCATCGGGTGTTAGAGTACCAGCGGAACTGTCACTATTACTACTATTTACACTATTATCAGCTCCAGCAGCTGGTGAGGGACTTATTGAAGAGGAGGTGGATGTCAGAGTTGTGGCCGCTAAAGGCGATTGCACATTGGGATGACCGCTTGCTAACAGATGACTGGATGTTAAAAACTGTAAATATAAAAAAAAAAAAACCATTGAACGTGAATATTGTTTTAATTGATATCAAAAAAAGCAAAAACAAATGAAAAATATAAAACTTTTACTTTTTATTTCATTTGTAATTTATAATTTTTTTTTTTTTTTTTTTTTTTTTTTTGCTATTTTATTTTTTATTAATTTGCTGAAAACATCATCATGTAATGTAATGCACTTTAACAATAATGAAAAAAAAAAAAAAATAAAAATAACTTGTATTTAAAAAACAACTCTGTTTCAGTATTTTTTTTTTTTTATAAATTAAATGCACTCGTATCTAAAAGTTCATTACAATTTGATAGCGTGCTGAGAGATCATACACATTATATGAATATGAATACGAATACGATCGTTTCAGTTACATACAAAACAGTCTGAGTTGAGTAGTTTTTGCATGATACTTTTTTGTTTTGAGAGTTTTATTTTATTTTTATTATTTTTTTGTTCAATATTTTTATATGCACTTTATTTTGTAACGTTTTATGAATTAATTAATTCATAATTTATTTTTATTACGGTGCAAATTGCAAATATAACTAAAACAACTTAACAAAAAAAAAAAAAAACATACTGACATACAACAGTATAAAAAGAAAATTCTTGTTAAAACATAAATTAATTGTGCATCATTTATTTTAAAGCCTTCTACGACCACATAATATAAAAATTTGATGGAAAAATATTAAACAATGGCTTTGGTAGTTTCAAGAGTGCTATTTTGTTTGTTTTTAGAAATTAAATTTTAAAGGAATTTCCATTACGAAACCTTGACTATGGTTTCTGTTCGGTTTCTCTTATAGGCATATAGACCCTACAGCAATCTTACAACACAGTGGTACCGATCGCAACAAGTTTGGTATATGTTTCTTAGTATTCTATTTTAATCATAAATTCCCGAATAAGGAAATCAATTGAGTTAATGTTGACAACATAATCCACTTAAAATCGAGCAAAATTTTGGTTGAGTAAAAAGCAATCCTTGTGGCCCTTTATAATCATATCATGATACATGATAATGATACAGCACCATATTTTTTTTTTAATTTTGGTTCAACAATTCACTAACAAATAATGATAGGCATATATAAAACAAACGACACAACTGATTCAAAATTATTTAACAAATGGCGATAACAGAATATTATTAGAGAAAAGATATTTTGATTGCATCTTAAACATACTATGACTACACGTATAGAAAGCTATCATGTTATGACTATTAAATATCATGAAATGGTTGTGAGTAATATAATATGTTTTCAAAGTTATTATTATTATTAAGTTGTTAGAAAAATAATTATTTTTCAGTCAAAATACTCAAATTTGTAATTGCGATAAACATTGATATGTTTACAGTAACTATAAAATTGCTTATATTAAATAAAAATAAAAATTTTTTGAGTACGAAAACAATATATTGTTACAATAAACATAGTGTAGTTGCCGCTACCATGCCCAACCATATTTTTTTTCTGCGTGTATATTTCTCTTGAGATTTTTTTTTGCAAAAATTTTATATTAATTATTTAGAAAGTTACACATATATTTAATTTTTTTTTTTTTTAATTTGAGCCAACACTTAGCAGATGCCACCGACATTGTATTGTGTATTGCATGGTGCTAGTTTTAGGTATGATGTTGGTATGAGGAGAACGAAAGAGGGAGTAGATTTTGTGGACATCTAATTTTATATTTTCAAAACTGTAGCCGACTGAAAGGACTTCTGCTGGAAGCCTATTCCACATACGGCTAGTTCGAACGAGAAACGAATTTTCTCTGTAATGTGCTGTGCAGTACAGTCGAGAACGAAAAAATGTGATTTGCTGAAAAGACAAGTACTGCGGGATGCGGGTACCCTTCTCTGCTGAGTCAAGGAGTCAATAGAGCTGGATACCCTACTGTTTTGATGAGCTTCGGAGCACTCCTTGTACCCGGTCCAGAAGCTTCAAGATGAACCTTGAAGTACCAGCCCAGATATGGGGGTTAAATTCCATTTTCGGCCGTATATAGGCGGTATCAAAAGTGAGGAGATCAGACGGTGTGAAGTAATTCTTGCGCCGTTTTAAGAAACTAAGACACTTTAATGCTCCTTTCGACACTTGAAAAATATGTGGGCTCCAACGAACATCACATTGGATTTTCTTGCTTAGAACATCAAGAGTGTCTTATTTTTCAATAGCAATACAACCCATGGATACAGATGACACTGATTTCAGAAGCCTGCGAGGCAACATACAACATTGGTTCTTACGAGCAAGACCCCGCTCAGAGATTGACGTAGGGTTATGTTTGAGTGTTTCGTTCATATTCTGCCTCAGAGCTTCAACCTTAGTAAAAGAAAATTAATGACAAATGCTGCTGTGATCTGCGAAAAAGAAAAAGGATTGGAAGTAAAGCCCAGGAGCTGGTAAAGAAAAATAACAATGACAGTCATTTGATTTTGATTTCAATCAACTATAATTTCCAAGCGTTTTGGTTTTTTCATAATTTTAAAAGGAAATAGTAATAAAAACATTTAAAAAAAATTTTTTTTAAGAAACGCTTTCTTAACAGTTAAAATCATTGGCCAATTTATCGGCGGAAATAACACCCTACAAATTACACAGAGCGGCATTAGCTAAAAGAATTAGTGGTCCATATTTCTTTTAGGATTAAGTCGGTAATAATGTTATCTTTAATACTGCACGACACCGGAGCACATTGCAACATTCTTTAAGGTCAACTGTGACAAATAAACAAAAATATGGTTTCACATCGCATACAGCGAAGAAACAGTGAAGCTACTTTTTTGGTCAACTTAATATTTTCACACTCAGCGAGTTTTATTGTCAACATTTGGATTTAAGCGGTTTTTCTCTTTTGGGTATTAGAAATAATGAATTTCAATAGATTTACTTGAGGCACTAAGAACTAGTTAATCTATATGTTCCAAACAAAATTATAAGTTATACTTGACACTACTTGGAATAAGTATATCTCACAAATCCCGGTCTTATAGTTGAAGATATCCCGACGAAACGAGAATATGTCAATCCCAAATTTTAGGATTTTAGGGAACGGGGTTTTCCATTTGGCATCCCTAATCTACACCTACTCAAACTTTACAAAGTCTTCAATTAATATATACGTCGCAAATCTGCTTAACTTTACAACAAAGTTGTTAAAGTTCACTTAATTTTTGTTTAATTTATTATTTGTTTAATGCATTTTTTCAAGCGCAAACTAACACATGTACGAGAAAATTAAAAAAAAATTGCAATTTTTCAAAACATACACACACACCTTCATAGTAACTATAACATACTAAAAATTAATTGCATAATTTGCTATTTCGCACATAATTTAAACAAAATACTTTTAAATTTATGGTTTATAATTAAAAAGTTAAAAAAACACACACACTCGCATTCGCCCAACGGTATCTGTCATGTGAACCATATAAAAATTAAAAAAAAAAAACAAAAGCAACAACACAAAATAAAGCAAAAGAAAACTCAAAAACAAAAACTCAAATTAAACACTACACGCGTTTCTTAGTCACAGCAAACATAAAAATTCGATTTAAGCCCAAAATAGTAAAAAAAAATTAACCAACCACCTTAGAAAAGTATTTTTACGTATTTGGCAACACATACAGCGTGAGTTAGTTCTAAATTTTCCTATATTTATGCATTTATTTGAGCTTCTAACAGAGTTGAAAGAAGGGGGAACAATTATACTTTTTTCGAATCAAATATGAAAAGGGTATATTTATTTACCAGTTGCTGCATATGATCGGAATACGACAAATACTTGAAGAGAACTCTGAATTCCGTATAAAAACACGGCACATATCTTCATAGACTACCCTGAAAATAATATTGCACAACCTCCTGCAGCCGTATTCTGTAATTTGCTTAGCTAAAGCTAAATCTCGATCGCTAAAATGCCTAAGATAATACAAAATTTAAAAATGTTTGCGATGACATTAAAAGCTACAATTGCGACGAATTAAATTTTAATGGGATTGCCAAATTAAGCAATGCACGTTACAGTATTGTATTCTTAGCCAAAAATCGCTAAATCAACTTAATATAATTTTAGCGATAGATATTTAGCTTAAGCGAATTACAGAATCCGGCCACTGATCCATTTTGACAAAATGGACTGCTCCATGGACTGGTCCGGTGTAATGCAAGCATGGACCTTGTCTTCTTTTTTTAACGACATGCTTTTTGAGTATATCATGGAGTAGTTGTAAAGCTACTTCTTTGTAGTCCAAAGATGGATTATATGGTCCTCCCCTAGTACATCGTAATGTTAAATAGACCATGTTTTTTCCATACGTTTGGGTTACTTTTGAACTAGTACTAGTCCCTTGTGGGCTACTCTTTACACGCGTGTTTGGACAGGTCCTATTATTTGCAGGGTATATACAATATATTTAACCAAGGTTCTCATGATATCAACAGAACTTATATATGGAATATCAAGAAACAAATCGGAGTCACATTAAAGGTGATAACGTTGGCGAGAATGGCAACAAGTAACAGCATCAATGTGATAAGATTACGAAATTAACCTTCCGAACCTTCTTAAACGAACACCTGGTAATACCTAACTGATATCGGCAGACACTTAATGAAGTTCGAATGCACAGCTGTTAGCGTTTGCAGATGATAAGGACCTGATGAAAAGATCGGTTAACTCTATTTAAGAAAAATTACAGAGAAGTAAGCTGCACATTAATGAGAACAAAACTAAGATAATCTTAGCCGGAAACATTACTGGAAGAAAAGATTCGGGCCGCGAATTTATGTACCGCTAGGTAAAACTTCAAAGTGGTTGAGAATTTTCTATATTTAGGTTCTTATGTCAAAGCCGAAACTGATTACACAGCTGATATTAAGAAGAAAAATAAAGCTGTAACAGAAGCATTTTACATATTTAAAATCTAGAATTATTTCGGCAATGATTAAGATCAATTTGTAGAAAACGGTGATAAGGACAGTACTTATGTACATATGAGTGTGAAACGGTGACACTGAAGCTAGAAGAAGGGGACTCTGTGGATATCGCTGAAAGAAAATCAGTTGGATCCCGGGACCAGTAAAAGTAACAATATTCAAGTATTTGTACAGCATAAGAACGAATGACAAACTTAAGACAGCACTAGCTGAATCATCCCCACTTAGAAAGAAAAACACTAGGGATAAATTTAAGTTTTTTATACTTAGTTCAAGAACGAGTCGTACTCAAAAATTCAAGTACGAATAACACTTAAACGCACATAAAACAATCCTAAAGGGAATACTTTCGCAAATTACTCCTGGAATTTCTTTAAATGAGTACAAAATTCTTAACCAAGTAAAAAGAAGACTTAACTTTTCGTTGGTAGTGCCCATCTGAGAGCAAAATTACAAAGTGAGCGTGTTTATCTCATTTAACTTATCAAAGTTTGTTGCACACACGACAACAACAACACACAAGTAGTTAAAGCACGATTTGATTGTTGTGTATAGAAACAACGAAAACAACAGAACAAGACGAACACACATTATTTTCATGTTTAAAAAGTAAAATTAAAAACTCTTGCTATATTTTCAGTTATTTATGTACATTAAGTTTTTAAAGTAAAAGCCATATCGGGAATGATGCTGGTGTTTAATAATTGATATTCTTTGAGGTGTATAACGGGTTAGTGAATCAATAACAATAAAATTCTCATTCTAATTTCACTTTTGGTTTATTTCAAGTACGAATTTGGGATTGAATCAACTTTATAATTCTTAAATCAAGAGCATTTTAAGATTGATTCAATCTAAGTTTTCCTTAAATCAATCTCATTTTCAGATTATTTCAAGTACGAATTAGGGATTGCATGTGGATAAGTTAAGTATTTCGCGATTGAAAATCCGTACTTGATTCGATCTTTCTGTACTTGATTCAATATAATCCGTACTGACCGTACTATTAATAGCGCTTCGGTTTGATTTGAGTACGGATAGACTGATTTTTCTTTTGAGTGTATAAGCACTAATAAGGTCACAAATGTCAAGATAGGCTAGTACTGTAGACCGTATGGATACAAATACCACCATCAAGAGAATCTGTTTTGGCAAACCAGAAGGCAGAAGAGCAGTTTGACGACCACATTTTGAAAAGTTTTGTTTAGAAGAAAAGTGTTATTTGGAAGACCAAGGCTGAACTGTAGTACCAAGAATGGCTACCCGTTATCTCATTTATTAAAAAATGTTGCTTTTTCCTTGAAAAACAAAGTTTTTTAATATGTATTTTGCAAGATTCTTTTAAAAAATGCTTTATTTGCATTTACCCGAATGCCCACAAAATATTTCTTTCATTACCTTGCCTTCACTGACATAAATATCATAAATACACAAATGTATACACAAATTAAAATAAATTATAATAAAAAAGAAATTAAATGGTGTTTAAAAAAAATTCAAGCGAAAAACACAACTAAAATTATGTTTGTGATATTCCTAACCCTAAGTTTTGTACATAACCTATAAAAACTCCGTTTTTATTTTATTTTGCATAAACTTTTAAAAAAATTTTGAGCAGATTTCAGCATAAGACGTCCACAGCTGTTGAACTGAAGTATTCGGATCCATATACAGTTTTCTTGCGAGATTTTCGCTGTCAAACTTCAGAAGTCCCTACTAAAAGACTTTTTATAAAGCTAAAACAAAAAAAATCTTATCCCATAAGTCAGTTTGTTGTTTTGTTTTTAATTCAATATGGGTACAATTCAAAAAAAAAAAGTTAAAATTGCCATCCCTATTTGTTAAGTAACCTCAACAATTTAATTCTCTCTCCCTTAAACTCTCTGACTTTAATGCATATTCTCTTACGGTTTATCGCCATCGTAAATTCATCACAAGCCGAAATTGTGACAGGCTTTGACAAATTTTTAAAGGTCCTCAAAGGAAATTTGCCGCCTTTTATTTATTATAACTTTTTTTTATTTAGCCGTTGTTGTCGTTGGCCGTTTGCTTTTTTGTTGTTGTCGTTATTGCTGCTTTTGGTTTTAATATTCTTTTAAGGGTCGCCGTACTACCGGTTTTTTTGTTTATGCTTTGAATTTTACATTAATTTTTTTTATTTTTCTTTTTTGTTGAACCCAAAACGTACATATACCTATAATGTACCGCTGACCACATACACACACAAATATGTATGTGTGCAGTACGTTGCATGTGTGTTGCTGAAGGAGAGTTGTAAGTAACATATTCCACAAGGAAGTCATAAATTGTTCTTTTTAAGTTTTTATTTTATATAATTTTTATACTACGAGTATTTTATAATTTTTCGGTAGCAAATTCGTACGTGGTTAGTTTTACCTAAATTTGGAATTTCTTGCACTGTTTGAGCCAATACATATTTTTAAAATCAGGAAATTAAAAAGACGTTGTGTGAAGTGCCCCAGTAACATGACCATTCATTTGATTTTTTTTCAAAGCGTAACATTCAGGTGATGTCCGTTCTCCCAAATGCAAAATTCCTATTGTGGTGTTAAATGTTACCAACGTAACAAAACATGGACTGAAAATAAGCCAAGTGCCAACAGCCTCTTGGCTCAGTTTCAAATTAAAACCTTAAATACAAACTTTTTTAGTGATGTATGGATAGTATTTTTTTCTGTAAAATTTTAAACGTTTTAAAGAACAAAATATTTTTCAAAATATAACATATATGAAAAAGTCCGTCAATCCCGACTATATGATACTCTACACCTCAGAATTTAGAGGCATTCATGGAGGCATAAGAGCAAAGTAATGCTTTGAGTTGAATATTTAAATTCGAGTTTTTTGTGTTAAATATAATTTAGACAACTACATCCAAATGAGATCTTGTTGTCTTTAAGTGACTTATGGGAGAGGTTTATATGTATGGGACCTGCGGTCTACAAAATTTTGCCATGAGATAGTAGATCTTATGAAAGTTATCGTTACCAAGTCTTATATCAATAACGTTTACAAAGCACTAAAGGCACTTAAAGCTATTTTCGGAATTGGTGTTTGTATGGGAGCTGTCTTATGGTCTCCGCGACTGCGCCTGCCGGTGCAATTTTGCAACAATCTTTCAATAGTGTGTCGAGTTTTGGCTTCTAAATGATCAATCGTTGCTGGTTTACTAGTAGCACTCCAAAGGTGTCAAGTCACGCGGCTTTTCATGGGTCCATTTCTTTAGATAATTCGGTCACCAAACGTTTGGCTCAACAAAGTGATGGTTTCACACGCTGTACGGCATGTTGCGCCATCATGTTGGAACCATTTCCTCTAAATGATTTGCAATAACATGAATATAAAAGTCACGAACCATTTGCCTATAGTTTTCGCCATTCACGGTGATGTTGGTACTTGGTTCGTACTCAAAGACATATGGGGCAAATGATGCCTTTGACATGAAAGGCGCACTAAACAGTGATTTCTACGGAATGGAGTCTCATAAGGATTCTGCTCTCTCCAAAAATGACAATTCTGCTTGTTTACATACCCGTTCAGCGAGAAATGAACCTAATCGCTGAAGTTTATTTGACGATTAAAATCTGGTTCAAATTCCAGTTGATTCTCAGCCCATTCACCGAACGCAGGACGCAATTGATCATATATAGACGAATTTTTAAAACAAGTGATAGGACGATTTATGTTTTTCACTTTCTGCGTCGATCTAGCTATGCCCGTCCTTCCGACTGGATGGATTTCAACCTTTTGCCTTAAATACAGGTGACAGTTTTAGAGATCATATGATTTGTTACATATTGTCATAAGAAACATGCTTTAAGAAAATGATGAGAATTGGTCCATATTTTCAGGTAGGTCTCACATAATCCTCTTTCCGAAGTCTTATTATGTTGTTATTAAGATTTAATTTGGCCACAATATATTTCATTACAATCTGTGTCATCTTTCCAAATTTTATCGGAATCGGTTTATATATAAAAAAATACTACTAAATACAAATATCAATCCCGAAAATAGCTCTTAATGCCATAACTTCCTTATTAAAGCTGATATTAATATAAAATTTGGCGACGATAACGCTCATAATAGCTACTTTGTCCCATATAAGCCCCCTCTCTGAAATTGCCAGAAGACGAACAAATCTCATAAATATGTAGAGATCTAGATAATAATCGGCGTAAAGAACTTTAATTTAAATTTTAGCCTGATAACATAATTTTTGTTTGACTCGTCCATTGTTGCCCATGGATCTTAAATAAAGTACACTAGAGTGGTTATTAGCCATATCGAAAAATTTGTTTCCTGATTTTTTCATACTCTCGTATGCCAAATCGATGGGTATTAGGGAAAAACTGACCTAACAAAAATTTCAGATGAATCAATGTTTGAATACAATACCGGTCGGAAAAATGGAACCTGTGCTACCCAGCAAAAACTTTGCTTACAAAATAAGCAGAAAAATAATGAGAATTTGACGAGCCAACTACCTTCTTTTCTACTAGAAAAAGTACTTATTTTTGTTCGAGATGTCCCAAAAGTAATCCTTTATAATTTAGCCTATTATAATCTAAAAAATAATATGTTTTTTTATACTTAAAATTTTTATAAAAAAATATAGTTACACAAAGTCAATAAAGTAAATTTTTTTTTTTTAATTTTTTTTTTTTTTAATTTAATTTTATTTTTTTTTCTGTCTCTGGCGGGATTCGATCGCGCAACCTCGGTGCTAATAGACTAGCTCGCTACCAGTTAGTCTACCGGGGCAGTGTAGTTTTTGTACTATAATGACATTTTTATTGTCATAATGAAAATTTAAATTTTTCTGTATATTTAAGATATAATAATAAATATATATAACTAATAATCCAAAAAGCGGCGAATAAAGCTACAAAGTAATGAATTCTTGAAGTCATTAAAAGTAGGATTGTAAGTAAAGTTTTTGCTGGGTATCATTGACATTTTTTTAGAAAAATCACTTTTATGGTTACCATGTAGACACCATATCTATGAAATTATTTTGAAAAGTGTTTTTGAAGAGACATTTGTTAAAGAAGTGGAAGTCCGAATGTGGCCATTTTCTAAAAATTTAAAGACTGTATGGCCAAAATTTAATTTACAAAACTTTCGTTCCGATATTGACGACGAAACAGCATTAAATTCTGATGATTGGGACTGTATTGCTCCTTCTGTTAAAGACAAAGAAATGTTTGGTCAATTAAGGGTAGTCAACGACACTGCGGAAGGGGGAGTCAAGCTAATGGAAGAATATAATTCACTTCTGACCAAGATTATAGACGCAAATATTACGGATGTATTAAAAACTGTATGAAAACTCTCTTAAAAATTAAACAAAATTGTAATATTTAGTAAAATAAAAGTAAACAAGTTGAATTTTAATTTATGTTAAACTCGATAATAACGAATTTTTTACGAATAAGTAAAAAAATCAATATTAATATCTTTGTTAGTTAGGGCGCTTTGCTTTTTGGTATGTTTATGCAGGATATGTCAAAAAGCCATTAGAAAACCAAAAAATAATTGTAAAGAAGTAAATATTCATTAAAGTATAATTTAATTACAATTTTGATTTTTAGTTGAACTGGTAATTTTTAACTTTTGATATTATTTAATTAGATCTTCTGACGATAGAATGTGGTGATTCTTGAAACATGTAAAGATCAACGCGGGTTCAAATCCCAGCTCAGCCAAGAAAAATTTTCAATAAATTTTAATAAAAATTCCATTCCACATTTTTAATATGTCTGTGCCTGTGAAAAAAATTAATAAAAATTTTAAAAACAAACCATGGTTTAATATGGATATAAAACGAATGATTTCTCGCAGGGATTTTGCATACAAAAGCTGGAAGCGATTTAAAACATCGTATTTACATGAAGAGTATTGTTAGATGAGAACAGAAGTCAACAAAAAGATACGATGTGCTAAAGCTGCGTATTATTACCATCGTTTTAATTCTGCTGTAGGATCGTCAAAAACTTGGAAGACTATTCGTGAAATAGGTGTTGGAAAAACTCAACCAAATACTTCCACTAAAATAGATGTGGAAATGCTTAACGAGTCGTTTATAAATACTCCTAATGTTCCCGCAAATTATAATTTCTATAATGACATTCACAATCCCACACCAGATGAAAACAGGTTTTACTTCAATTGTGTAACGCAGTTAGATGTACTCTCAAGCTGTTGTGCTGTAAAATCGAATGCTGTTGGATATGATGGTTTGCATCCCAAATTTGTTAAAGCTATGTTGCCTGCAGTGTTACCTTATCTAACATATATTTTTAACACAATAATTACGAAAAGTGAATTTCCAAAAAATTGGAAATATGCCAAAATTATTCCTATACCAAAGTCCAATAATGATTTCAGGCCTGTTGCAATTCTACCATATTTATCGAAGGTGTATGAAAAGCTGCTTTACCAACAAATGAACAAATACCTACATGATAATACTTTGCTAACTGATAGACAATCAGGTTTTCGTAGTAAGCACAGTTGCGTTACCGCCCTTATTGATGTGTCGGAAGATATACGTGAAAGTATTGATGATGGTGATATATGTTTTCTTGTTCTTTTAGATCACTCTAAAGCATTTGACACGGTCGACCACAATATTCTATGCACGAAACTTTTAACAATGTTTAATTTTTCATCCTCGTCAACCAAACTCATATCGTCTTACTTATCTGGACGTTTGCAATCTGTGTTTTCTAATAACCAAAATTCACGTGCTTTGCCTGTGATTAAGGGTGTGCCTCAAGGCTCAATTCTGGGTCCACTTCTTTTTTCGATCTATATTAATGATCTAGTAAAACATCTATCATACTGCAGAATTCATTTGTATGCTGACGATGTGCAGATATATATAAATAGTAAAATAGAGAAAATTACTACTTGCGTGGATAAATTGAATGTAGATCTGGCTAATGTACACACTTGGGCAACAGCTAATGGACTATGCATTAATCCATCTAAATCGAAATGCCTAATTATAACCCGTAAGTCAGTAAACTTGATTACTGAACCAACAGTATCTATTAATAATCAACCAATTCAAGTTGTAAACTCAACCAAAAATTTGGGTATCATCTTTAATAATACTCTTTCTTGGTCTGATCATATTAATGCCGCAGCCGGAAAAACCTACTCCATGATACGTACACTTTGGACTACTCAATACCTTACCCCACTCAATATTCGTATTTTTCTTGCCAAAACCTATCTTATACCTACTTTGTTGTATGGATGTGAAGTGTTTGCCAACCTTGATTCTACTACTAAGAAAAAACTTACCGTGACTTATAACTCCATATTAAGATATGTTTTCAACTTAAGAAAATATGATCACATCTCAGCATTTGAGAAACGTCTTTTTGGGGTTAACATTATTGATCTTTTGGAGATAAGAACTTTGTTACTTTTTCATAAAATTCTTTTCACAAGTGAACCAAAATACTTATTTAACAGATTAGTCCCTACTCGATCTAGAAGATATAATGATTTGATACAAATCAGATATAGAACCTCTTTCTCTGAACATCATTTTTATATTTTTGCTATACGTCTTTGGAACGAGCTACCGCCAAATCTACAATTTATTAGTAACGCTTTGCAATTCAAAAAAGAAATTTTTAAACATTACAATTAATTATAATTGTTTTTGATTTGTCTTATAATTGTATGAAGTATGCTTGTATTGCTCTTGCCAATGTAGTTTTTTTCATAATTTTTTATACATTTTTTATAATTTTTTGTTACTTATTATAAAATTATTTTAAATTATATAATATTATTTTTTTTACTGTAATAATTATGCTAATTATCATTGCAATAATTCTGTGCGATAATAATAAGATTCTAAATCTTGTAGCACAGAAACACAAATTAAATAAATAAAAAATAAATAAAAATAAATAAATAAATTCCAAGTTGTAAAATTCCTTTCCTCAGTGAAAACAATTTAATGAAAATTAAATTTGATGAACTCAAGCCTAATTAAATAATATCAAAAAGTATAATTTAATTCTTAAAATTTTAGCTAAAAATTAAGGATCTTCTCAAACATCGACGAGCTCGCGACACGCCTTAATCTTCTCTGATGGTCTTAAAAATTTTTTTTTAGTTTTTAACTAATAACCGCCGAGTTGGGATTTGATTTGAACTTTAAGAACCACCCTAATAGTACAATTTCTAAAAGTTTTTGTTAATACTGTTGTGTAGGGTATTACATGGTCGGGCTTGAGCAACGTTACTTTTTAACTTGTTTTTAATACAGTATAATATCACAAATGCGAACCGTCACAAATTCGAACCGTCCAGAAATTAGAACCGGCCATTTCAATGTATTGGACGCTCTAAAATTAGAACCTGTGGAATCACCGAGTTATTGGCGGTGTGTACAATTCGGTCATATGCGTAGGAAATTTAATACGCTTGTAAAAATTTGGGTAAGTTGATAACTGAATATATATATGTATATATATTTATTCCCGTCGTTCCAAATTGGAGCATAGGGCCATAAGTTGATAACTGAAGGTCAATTAAAAAAAAAAAAACTTTTTAAAAGTTTTACTATGAATTTAATATGTTCAATTAATTTAATGTTATTAAATAAAAACTGTTTTGAGTTAAAATAAAGCTTACACAACTATTCATTATCTATGACTATTTCATTACGATTTCATAATTTTCTGTAAAAAAAAATGTCCAGAAATTCGAACTTTTCAGAAATTCGAACTGCCCGGCGTACAAACTGGTTGTGAGATTCTAGTGTATGCGCATATATTATATAAAGGCATATCCAAAAATCATTAAACGATTATAATGCAAAACATTGAATTACATCGTGTATCTGTTAAATGACACAGTAACTTATATATAATTTTATTTTCTTTTATGCAGTTATGTTTTCTTTAATATGAACTCATCCAAAAATTAAACAATTTAACCCATTAAAAACAAAAACTCTTAATTTTATAATTGCCGATTATAATTTTGCGGGTCTTCTAAAAACGGCTTTGAAAAACGTTTTTTAAAGTACTAAATGGAAGATATTTGGAAGTATGGATCTTTTATCAGAAAGTTGTAATTTTTGTGGTTTTCGGGAGAAATTTTTAATGGACAGGGTTTTATATATTACAGAAATTTAGTACCATCATGCAGTGCACCTCATAGATAGCAATGGGTTAATAACCGATTCATTAATAATACAACCAGACTGATGTCTATACTGCACCACTCAACACGCAAACATTAGAATGTGCCGTAAAAGCTTTAAAATGAAAAGTGCAAAAAAACCAACATCAACAACCAGAAGAATGGAAGAAAAAAAAAACTCAAAACCACCCCCTGCTGCGATGATTTTGACCAATATTTGTTAAACAAGACTAAATACTTTTTGCATCGGACACAAGTCTTGTACGGATGAAAAAAAAAAATCGTTAAAGAAAACTTATTGCAGTGTAAAATAATTGCCTTAAATACACGGAGACAGACAATGGACAGACAGCCGTACAGATATTTATTATCTGTACGTATGTGTAATTGAATGTATGTATGTATGTATGTATGTATGTATATGTTTGGGAATATTTATTGAATAAATATAAATGAAGGAGAGAATTTTTTTTTTTTAACACTTCCTAAAGTAAGAGCTACGAAAATAATAAAAAAAAACGTAAAAGTTGAAACGATATAAGAAGAACATTGAGTCAATATTTGAACAAAGATGACACAATGAAACTGGAGTGTTGTGCTTTACTTGTCTTTCGTTACACTGGAGTGTAGGAAATGACAACACTTAGCAAACACGATTAAATGGCTAAAACAACAAAAGCGACATTGTTCTTTTTTTTAAGTTAAACAAATATTTTAAATATGTATGTATGTTGACAGTGTGGGAGATATTTAAGATATGAAAGTATTTTAACAGAATTTTTAGGATTTAGTTACCCCGCAGAGTCATCTTAGTTCAATGATATTTTCTGAAAATCGGGAGTCACAATTCTGGAACTGTAGAATCGGAGACACCTATTCGAAAATATTTCTCCTTTTGGAGAATACCCATTCTGTTCAATAAAAAAAATTCGTAAAAAAAAAACCTTAGTATAGAAATATATTCCACTTCTCTTAATTTGGAAAGTCTGATCCAATTTACTTATTGGAGTTTGAAGCGATAGGAATCTAAACAACTATAACTTATCGACAGCGTAATTCTTAAACGCGCTAAGTCGACCTAGCATGTTTTAAATTTTTGAATAAAGCATTGTTTAATGTAAAAAAAGTACTAAGCATACATCTGAATGTTGTATAGCCTGTAATGTATAAGAGCTTTTCTTGCTAAACTCACTTTTTCGATGATTACCATGTTCTGGAATTGAGCTGTTAAAATTTATCACCCATTTTTAGATATTGGCGGAGCAAATAAGTTCTCGTTTTTAACCAAAGTAGAGATTTTCTTTAAAAGTTTTTTCTGTTATAACATCAACTCACAGTACAAGAAAAAAAAATTTTTTTAAGAATAAATGCTGATTTCCAAAACGTCAATTGCTTTGTATTTGAACAACGTATAATGTTTTATAACGCCGCAGTACAATAAATATACTGTTAAGTATTAGTAACACAGAAGAAAAGCAATCAGAGCAACGGTTTTAAAGTTGATGCTTTGTGACATTTAAGATTTAATTTGCAAAGAGTACATATTTTTTTTTAAATATTGCATCACTTACATTTCAAAACGTTTAATTAAACAAAACACATTGTTGCATTATTTCTGTACTTTGTTCATGTACATGTTACATTAGGGCAATAACCAAATTTTTGCCAAAGCACCAAGAAGTGACCAAGGACGTTTTAGTAATGAAAACACCTGTCTCCCTTCATTTTGCGAAAAAAACCTCATGCAGGGAAGAGATTTTGAACCGCTATGAATTGTAAACCGTAGGAAAATTTTTAAATCTAAAGCATTTAAGTGATACGTTTAGGAATATATACAAATACCAGTACCCATGTTCTTGCATCGAAAAGATGTAAAACAAAATATTCCATCGTTTCTCGAAAAGTGAGAAAAATGTGTGTCTGTAACTCATGTCGAAAATTATCAAAAGATGTCATAATATTGCACTCGAAGCCGATGTGACATTGCAGACGTTCAGAACGCCGGTAACACATATCGTTGACGGCGACCAAAATTTACTAAAATTAAAAATTTGTCAACGGCGGCGGCGAAAACACAACCGTCGGCTATACCAAATTGTGTAAAGAGCGACTTTAACGTTTGTTATTTGCAAACGAGCTTTGAAGACATTCGTATATTTTATAAAAATGTTAACAGCAAAAAATAATAAAACAATGAAAAATGTGCCAAGAATAAAATCTTTGCATTTTGCATTTTTAATTGTTTTTTAGTGTTAAAATTTTTTCTCGCCCCATTTTTGTTCGTGAGTTTATTTGACAGTTCAAAGCGGGAACTTTTCTCACCAATATGTTACAGACACACTTTTTCTGTAAATTGGCGAGTAATTTCCTTACGTGACAGCTTGTACTCGCCAAAAAAAGTAACAGACACAGTTAAGTGAGAAAAACAGCTGTTTGTTTCAATTTATGGCATTTTTGTTTCATTTCACACATTTCAATCGAAAACTTTCTCGACGCGAGAGTTACAGAACATGGGCACAGGTGTATATTTTTTAAAATTTCAGTGAGATAAAAATGGTTGTTATCAAACTTCAACCCGATCCCTGCGTGAACTTTTTTACAATCCGAAAAAATCAGCATACTTTTTATTTATAACTTTTAATTTTCTACACGATTATACCATGTCGTTTTTGATATTCGCAAAAAGTGTGAAAAAGTTATAGCCCTTATGTACATGGTTAAAATTCGGTACTAAAACTGTATACAAACTTTGTATTAGTAAGTTTTGGAAGTCAGCCAAAGTAACTATAAAGTGTCCTTTAAGACGAAAAGTAACTTTTTTAAAAAAGTGCCTTTTAAAAAAAGCACCTTTTTTAAAAAAGTACCTTTTTTAAAAAAGTACCGTTTAAGCAATAAGGAATTTTGAAGAAAAAAAGAACTTTTTTTTTAAAAAGTACCTTCAAGGAAAACTCTAGCAGAAAGAAATAGGTGCGTTTTAAGTAAAATTAACCTTTTTTAAAAAAGTACCTTTTAAGAAACAAGTACTTTTTGAGAAAAAAAGTACATTTTAAGAAAGAAGTACCTTTTGAGAAAAAAAGTACCTTTTAAGAAAAAAGTACATTTTAAGAAAAAAGTACCTTTTAAGAATAAAGTACCTTTTAAAAAAAGTTACCTTTTAAGACAAGCACCTCTTGAGAAAAAAGTACCTTTTAAAATCAAAAATTGGTGCTCTGAATATAATGCTAAAAATGGTTTATAATTTAACGGGATTAGTACATACCTACATGAATTTCACGTTTTGCGTTGTCTTCGTTGTTTACATTGGCAAATATAACAATCTCCAACGGCGGCTAAGACCCCACGACTACCATATGGTGGTTTTGAGTCCTATTCTACTGCTACAAGAATGCGTCTTCTGAAGTAAATTTTTACTCCCCTTCAAAGGAAATATTTTCTCATAACTAATTAATTTACACTGAGTCTTTTCGGGGATTCACCGTTTTCCATATTAAGTGTAGAAGATTAAAAAAATTTTAAATTATTGCTTAAAAGTGTTGTATTTCTCGTTAAGTGTCTATCAAAACATTAATTATGTGCTCATAAGGTAAAAGTAACGTTTTCTACATAAATTTATACATTTAAGCATAAAATGCTGTAATTAGCCTTTAAAAAAATGTTTTATGTACACAGGAAAGTTATTTTTCATATGCAGGAACATTTGTACCCACCCATACCGCCTGTTAAAATAATAAAATTATACCACTCGACGGCGGTTAAATAGTTAGTCAAAAACTTTTTTTAGTTCGTGTTGTACCCTTTTTGTTTTAAACAAAATCGAAAATATAATTTTGTCCTATTTGAATTTTATTTTTTAACCAATTGCTCACTAACAATTTATAAGACATGCTTTCTAATTAGGCCAAAAGTTAGAAAGACAGGAAGTTCACATACGACAATGACCAATAGTTTGCATTGCATGATTATTGAAAATGGTTTTAAAATAAATCAAATATACAGTTTGTAACATAAAAGTGAAAACATATTCTTTTACTAATTCTAATAAAAAAATTTGTGTGTTAGGTGTGAAGGCCAATACAAAAACCATTAAATAGAAACCAAATCCTTCTTAAACCGGAAAAAATAAAACAAAGAGCTGATGTTTAAATTAAGCGCCTTTAAGTTTAAAAAGCTTATACTAAAATTCCAAAATTAAATACATATTTTTTTAATTTTTTCATTTGTTTGCAAAAGGAAATTGTTTTGTTTTTTAAATTTCATGGCTCATCAAAATAAAGCAGATTTGAAGCTCTGATTTTTCTGTCGTTTTATTTAAATTTTTTTTTATTTTCCTACTAGACAAAGACAAGAAAATCGTGCTTAAAGGTAGACGAATAACAAAACCCCAAAATACCAAATTTTTTTTTTCGTTGCCAGACATTTTATTTACTTTTTTTTAACCAAATCATGTCTCTGGTAAAAAGGATGCTTTTTCTATTTGATTTTCTTTTTTTTCCGTTGTTTCAATCACTTTAAGAGCTGCCCTAAGGTGGCCTTAAAAATGTTACGAATTTTTTATAACGTTTAATTTTTTTTTTTCACTTTTTTGTTTTTGGGAGCCAAAAGTATGTAGCCATGCATAACCTAACAAGTTGGCAAAATTCTACTTTTTAACCATTTCGTATTTAAATAACTAACGAACTTGAAAATTGCTACAAAAAAAAAAATTATAATACTTGCAATAAAAAAAATTAAAAATAAAAAGAAGGAAAAGAAACAAAACACTTTTAAAACCTTAAGCAATGAATTTTTAAGTGGCGCTTAACTGGATGTTAAAAAAGTTAAGCGTCATACTTTTTTTATGGCGATTTTTTTAAAAGATAGTTTTTTACAATTATTTAAATTCATTTTTATGAGTGAATTTTTAAATACTTATAACAAGTTCCATCAAGAAAAACCTGGGCTAGAGTATGTTTATGTTTATTCTGTTGATTTTTGATAAACATTCTAACTTATTGGGTCAAAATAGTTTTTGTTAACTTTAGTTATTATCAATATGTTTAAGCCCTTATATCTATTAGTTCCTAAAGATTTCATTTCTATGAAAATTAATTATCTCTAGCTTATTTTATGTGATCAATATGGCAATAAGTTTTATTAAATTTCATCTAGCTAGTTTCAATTAATTTGAAATACATCACAAGATCATTCTTAAAGTTAGCAAGAATTCAGAATATACATACATATGAGTAGGTGAGTTGCAAAACTCGTTCGTTATAGAATTAAAAATACGAAAAAAATACGCTTTATTGTCATCTCATGTTTTTAATTTTGTAATGAACGAGTTTTGCAACTCATCTACTCATATGTTTGTCTTATGACACATTAGATATGACATAGTGAAAGACTTTTCGATTTAGAAATACTACAAATTTTTATTTTTTGAGGTTTCGAAACGAAATACATCTGGAAAAAATGGGAAAGATGTCCTTCAACTACCGAGTAGTCACCATAGAGGGATAAAATGTAACGGTGTTTTCTCTTCTACAAAAAAAAAAATGTGAAAAGGGTGAGTTTTTTAGAATAAAACAAGCCACACTTTTCGAATGGAGATAACGGATTGGTATGTTAGCAGCTACACCAAAAGCTATGTGAAACTTCCTAGAAGCTGTGTGGTGTAAAAAACAGGTGGTAAATATGTTTGGAAATCTGGGTAATAAAAATCTAATGCGGATGGTTCTCAGATTTCAGCTCTATACACCAGAGATCAGCAATGAGTAGTGAAAAAGTGAGTAGAGCTAAATCATGACTCATAAATTCTTGTACTTATACGCACTCATACTTATTCCAATGTTATTCAAACTTATATTCACTCAAAAGTTTCATTTTATTCATCGTACTCATACTTAGCAACATTTGTTGTGTTTGATTTAGAATCTACTCAAGTCAATGTGTATTGGCGAAGCAAAAAATGCGAAGCTGCCAGATTTGTACCCGAAATAGCAAAGTGACGATTTGGCAATTACAGTTTACTTAAGTTACATGTATGAAGTGGACGATTTTTTGGCAAATTTATCTGGCAGCGCTGATTATTAAGTTGTGTGTTTTCTCTGTTGTGGTAAAACGGTAAATGGATGAGCTAAATGATTTGAATCATTGTGAGTATTGTAAGTATTTTCTTGAAATTATAAATCAAGCTGAGGTCATTTATGAGTACGCGTATAATGTCGACGTCGCACTCATAAATATTTCTCTTGTGAGTATGAGTGAATCAGAGAAGTTAAGTTAAAAAGATTTCTACGCACTTATACTTACAATTGCATGAGTCAGTATGAGTAGCGAAAAAACGATTCATTGCTGATCTCTGCTATACACTGATAAAAAAGGCGCCATAACGCTGATGCCTTTCGACACCAGTACTATGTAAAGTGTCTTCGCTTTTAACCCAATGACACTTTTCATGATGTCAGCCTTAACATCACTTTGCCAAACTGTCATCAGGGCTAAAGTTGAAATTTTGTCATCAATGGGATGGTTGATGGTTTTCGTAATCATTGTACTTTGAAAATTGTACGTATTTAACTGAATAATTAAAAAAGAAATAGAATATGGGAATTTTTGTTTCCCTTTTTTAAATATTAAACATGAAAATAATGTTAATAATACAAAAGATGTGGCAACGAATTGATGTCACTGTAGTCATAGCTTAGATGACCCGTAAAATATGACAACATTTTATGATCACTTTCGTCATTAGATTGATGTTACATTTTACATCATTGATGCCATTTGTAATAACATTGATGACACAATTCTGGAGTTAGGTCATCATCAATATGACAATACATTTTTTTATCAGTTTTGGGGATTACAAAATTTTTCATTTTATAGCATTTTGAAATCTTGTTTCTAAAAATCGCTATATATCACTATCTCGTAGCTAATATACATACATATGTACTTTATTAGCCTCCGTTGATTATTGCGATGTGTTAGAAACTAAATGACAAATAATATACTGTCATACTTTGGGGAGATATACAATATTCTTCTCGTCGTCTAGTTGATTACGGGCTGCCTATATACTTGATATAGGTTGTCTTTAAGTTTTATTCATATCTATCTTGTCGTTGCTAGCGCTCCTTAGGTTGACCAATGTTGCTTAACATTTGTCCTCCCAACGGGAGTATGTAAGGAGGCCCTAAGCAAATCTCACCTTTGGAGAAATCAGACACAGTTAATACCTGGAATTCGGCGAAATTAAAAATTGCCAGATCTATTCAATCAGTACCTTTAACTTCGGTTGCAGTCTGACTATTGGTGAAGGCCCTTTTTAGGGTCATGTGGTGTCACTAAGGGATTTATTCGCTTCATTGGCTGATTTTCCACCTTGATGGGCACTTCGAGTACTGGCGGATCTTCCTGGGTGTTATTGCTGTTCAGCAGATGCAGCTTGCTTAAAAACCGCAGCGGAGGTTAAACAGCTCTAGTCCCAAACCCAGGAACGAGTCTATATTTCTGTCAAATTATATAAACAATTTGCTACATGTGTGTGTTGATTGCTCTCACAACGCATTGTGTGTCACCGTGTGCTACGACAACCGTAAGGTAAGCCACCGTGGCACGTACTAGTCGTTCATTGAGCATTCTTCCTAAAGGCACTTTTACTTGAGATGTATTTAGCAGTGTTCTTGTAAAATTGCAAATTGCATACAAGTCGTGTAAACCCTCTGTATTTGCTGACAAACACATTCGGATTTTACATCTGACACAGCCACTGCCTTAAAGTGACTGACATCTGGTAAACAGCTTGCAATGTGAAGTTTGTGAGCGACTTCTTTTCCTTCTACCTTGCCAAGAGCATGTCTAAATAACATCTCAAACCGTTTTCGTATTTCGTAAAGTATAAACGATCTATCCAATATTTGTTTAAGGATTTTAATATTAAAGTTATTAACTTTGCTCTTGCTCAAAGTTGTTTGTACGAGGCCAAAACATTTTATGAATTCATCAGTTAAGAAAACATCGTAGATTGTTTTTAGCACCAAACCATTTTAAGCTGTGTAAAAGCGTTGACTGTACCACCGCTATCAGTTAACTATTACTATTAAGAGAAACATTTCATCATTTTGTTACCACTACCGCCACAATCATATAATGGTTGCCCACGGTCAGTTTATGGTTGCTGTAAACTGTTTTTTGTAAACAACTAACAATTTTATAGTTTTTTTTTGTACAAAACTAACTAATTCTCTCAAAATGTGTTAAAAAGACTAAAATATTATTTTTAAATTTAAGAAGAAAAAACAAGTTAGAGTGCTTTATTCGACCGTACAGCAATGCTCCCTAGTGGTATCTATAAATTATCAAAAAATCTTTATAAAAGGTGACGTCAGTTTTAGAATTGGTTACAGCTCAGACCAAAGTTTAATTATTAGAAAATTGTTTGCTTTTGTTTCTAGTCATATCATACATAATTTGACCTAATTAAAATAAAAATATTCTGATTCGTAACCATTTTAGCCGTACTTAAATTATTTTCGGGAGTAGAATTTATATTGGAGCCACGGCAAATTCTGGATCAGTCATTAAAAAATTCTGTAGTGATTTATGGTAGTAAAAAACATAAATTCGACCTTTATTTAATACAGAAGTGAAATTTGTTGAAGAGATTTAAAATTCTAGACATTCACTTAAAAACCCTTGATTTTGAAAAGAATTCTTGGCAATCAATAACTTTCTAGAACAATATTTTATTGAAATATCACAATTGTTAAAACCGGTCGATGCTATCAATAATTTTTGACTATCGTATGACCATCGGTAGTTATATGCTTACAGAAAAGGAGCAATAATTATCTACAATTGCAAGGCTAATCCTCAAGTTGGTCCACCTGCAAAAAGCGTTTTAGACAAAGAATAATTAAAAATTGGTCTGTCTGACTTTAATTTATGCAGTCAATGGTAAATTGGAGCAAACCTCACCTATTACCGAAATGTTTTAGATTTGCATTTCACAGCAATCGATTGCAAATAGTCCATAAATATAAATAGCTAAATTCTTTTTACTATAAGTAAATTCGTTTTATAAATAGAAAATGTTTATGCAAATACTTAAATGGTCTTTGGCCACTTATTCAGGTGTAAATTTTGTGGTCAAAAACTCGTTTAGCATTTTTTCTCCATACAAAGTTCTCGTGACAATTACAATTGTCACCCTGTAAACTTAAACTTATAATAAAAATATTCTTTAAGTTATTTTTTTTTTTTTTCTTTTTTCGATTGGAAATTTCTTCAAAATAAAGAAGTAAAATGCCAGACTAAACGCATTGCGTGACTAAAGACATAAAAACCAACACATCAGATGAAAACTCATTACACACTCGCTCACTTTGTTTAAAGTTTAAGCCAAAATGCAATTGCACTTTAAAAGCTAAAGATATACTTGTGCACACACACACACACATGCACACAAGTCTTTTTAGCGTATACCATACAGTCAGTTATTTAGTCCAGTCTATTGCTAAGAAAGGCATTTACCGCTATCTCTATAGCACTATCGCTTGACCGACACGTTCGGCTTCAACAACGACAAAATTATCATATAAATAATGATAAAAAAAAAACTATAAAAGCCAAAGGAAGAAAAACCAAAGAAAAAAACGAAACAATTCATAAACGCAATAGTTGCAGGCTGTTTTTTTTTTCAAGTCAGTAGAGAGAAAACCCTTTTTGCTTGTAGCACTTCCTATTTTTATGCCTGTAGGTTCAATTAACGGACACTTGGTTAAATCCATCAAGTCATCAAAATCAACATACAATATCAAAAATACTTTCATTTACAGGTTTTCATAATAACTTGCCGTGTTGATCTTTTTTTCTTTTTGGGCCTTTTTAAAGGAGCCGCTAAACTTTGAAGGCACGTACACTTAACAAATTGTTGGTTTATATGGTGATATTAAAAACACATTGTCCATAGTGGCATGCGGTGGGTTGATTTTTAAAATATTTTATTAAATGGTATTGAAAGCTCCTACGGCAAATGAATTGTTATAGCATCCGAAAAGAAAATTTTGGGTTTATTAAAAAAAAAACAAGGAATTTCAATAATAATACAACGCTAATGTTTCGATCTACGACGATAACCTTTTATCAAATAATACGCACGCTCATGTTGTAAAAGCATGGAAAGCTGATGTAATTTTGGACTTCCGATTTGTCGCCGCCAGTAAATTTTCTGAGTATTTAATAGCGTTATAGTTTTCTTAGCACAGTCAATTGTATTCCTGTAATCAGCAAAGTATTTTACTTTCCGCCTTGTAAAGTTTTTTGTTCTTGAGTCAATCTCTAGGACTTCGGTTTAATTCCATATCAGATTAATTGGAGATAAGGAGTTTTCACTTTAAAAAGTAACTTTACTCTGCTGATCTTTTTGTTGTACTCTCTGTCACTAGTAGTGAATGAGGGAATGCTAGGTTTGTCATCTCGCGCTTAACACAAAGAAATATTTATTTATTTAGATATAAACCCTCTACCACTAATTTTAAGGGGCCATTTTTGTCCTTATTTTAAACTTCTCATGAAAGTATACTCAGACGGCACTTTAGAGGGTTAAAATGTTCGACGAATATTTTATGCATCAAATTTTACTAGGGGTCTTCTTAGACCAAAAAATCGTGCAATATATGTAAAACGGATTTCGAAATTCCCGGCCTTAAATTGTTGAATTTTTCGAAAACCCGTTTTACATACATTGCACGATTTTTTGGTCTTAGAAGGCCCCTAGTCCAAAATAAGGACAAAAATTACCCTCTAAAATGAGTGGTTGAAGGTTAATATATTCTAAGAAACGAATCGACATACAATTCTACTGAAGACATCTCAAACAGTATTTTGGCTCAGAAGTACATTTAGTATATTTTTGTTCACTTATACCAAAGGCCTTTTCAGGAAATTAAAAATTTCAATGCCCTTAATTACGAAAACCCGTTTTACATACATTGCAAGATTTTTTGGTCTTAGAAGACCCCTAGTGAAATTTGATGCATAAAATATTCATCGAATATCAAAGTGCCGTTTGAGTATACTTTTGTGTGAAAGTTGAACACGCTGTAACGGAAAAGGCATTCAATTACCTTTCCAACGATATGCCATTTATTTCGATAGGACTTTTTGGTTGGGCTCCACAAGGGTTTGAGTGGAACCATACACCGAAAACACACAAAAGGAAAAAAAATTACAGCGTTTTTCGTGTTCAGGAGGTCCCAATTAACTAAGCTAGGCATGTGGCGTTATCGGTATTTTTCGGCTGTAAACCAGTGTTATTAATACAATTTCTCTATGACGTGCTAAATTCCCAATTTGTATTTTTGATAAATTCCCAGAAATTTATTGTTGAGGGAAAGCTAGTTTCTATACGTATTTCACTGGATGCTTAAGGTTAGTTTACAGCATCGCACAAGTCTTATGTATACCATAATACTTTGTGAGATAGAAATCTAATGAGTTTTGTTGCGACTGTCAACAAATCTAACTTAACAAAACAGTTTGTATTCACACCATCACACAAAATATGAACACTCACACATGAAATAAAATGCAACCTGGTCCAATGAAAAGTATGTTTGTTTAGAAATTTTTCCAAAAACGATGAAGTCGTATGGGATGTCAAACTTTTTTTTTTCATAATACTTTTCATTTTCATCACACACATGCATTCACACTATCAGACTTGTACATATTACTTGAGTTTTTGACATGTATTTTTATACAGTATAATAGTGTTAACTAGCCTTTAGGCCAAATCATCAGGAAACCTTTTTCCAAAGGTTTTGAAAAAGCTAAAAATATTATACAAATAAAACTGTAAAGCGAATAAGAATTATTAATACTCAAAGTTTTACTTGTAACAATATCAAAACTTAAACAAATTCATTAAATTAGCCAACGCAATATTGGATGTGTGCAGTGGTTCATTATCTTGATAAATGAACAAACGTGACTGCCAACTTGTACACAGCTTCCTTGTCATTAAATATTCGATCAATATGCAATAGAGCAGTTTTTAAAATGCCTATCATTCGCCTAGCTCACGAACCTTGCGCCGACGATCATCCAATACCATATTGTGGATTAATTTAACCGTTTTTGGTGTGAACACCCCAATTGGTCAACCATTACGGATTCGTTTAAACTTTGCTACCCAAATTTTATTTTCGTAAACGAAGGAGTGCCTAGGCCATTATTAGATCGATTTATTCTTTGAAATTTTTCTTCTTTGTTCCAAGAAAACATCTACTTTTTAGCATCGCACTTTTAAGGAAATTTTAGCGAAATTGACGAATTTTTACAGTTTAGTAGCATAGTAATGCGCTTCACCGCAAGTCGTGAATGGTGGTTTACAAAGTTGGGTTCTGTGCCCATGAGTAACTCCAAGTCGATAACGCTATGTCCGTCCATCTACTGAAATCATGCTAACTTCCGAAAGACTCAGGAGAAAATAATAATTTTGGTTTCAAATTGTTATCCTGAGCAATTTGGCACAACTAAGAAGAAAAAGAGTCATGGGCAATCTTTTGTGGAACAATCTTCGAAAAAAAAAATTAACATTTCGGTTCCAAAAGCTAACTTTAACTTGTGGCGTTATTCACCTAAAGCAATTTGTGAAAAATCGCTTAAAATTTTTATTCAAATTGGGGTGATTTTGAAAAAGATATTTTTGGGTAATAATTCAGTTTTGCCATAGTTGAGAAAAAATTTTGGCCGATTTTTCGTTTTTTTATTTTGACAAATTCTTCAATGGGATAGTAGAAAACAACGGCGGTGGATTTTTCAGTATTGATGCATTATTATTCAATAAAATCCCAAATTTAAAAATCCCGATCCACTAACTAAAATATCTTTGCATAGCCGGTTTTTGACCGGGCGTAAGTATTTTCGCCTCTATGGTGTAACAAACACCGGCTTCACTAACTTATGCTTCACAGTATAGCCTGTCGTTGGTCGGGCGTTGTTTATTTTACCATAGACTTGGACACCAAAGCGGCCGGCCGGAGGCCGTCTATGCCGAGAAGTTTAAGTTCAACTAAGATCTATGAAAAACTAACAATAAACACGCATTTAAAAAAAATAGGACAAAAACCTTATAGGTACATGTAATTAGAAAGTTATTATTACTCATTAAGTTTCAACCGATTTTTATTTGTAAATGTGATTAGTAAAGCTGCCTTAGTAAGCTTTTTACGTAAGAGTAAAAAAAAAATACCTTATTACCGAACCATAAAATAAAAGAGCATAAACAGCTATTTCCCAACCATTTTTCCAAAAGTAAAGAATAATTTAAAAAATATGATCCAAAATAAACAAATTTATGATACTTGTATCGTTAATATAATATACTAGCTTAGCCCAGAGCGCTTGTAATTTGTTTCAATGCAAAACTCGTGCATTGTTTATGAAGTTATTTGTACCAAGTTTAAATACTCTTAGTCTGTGTTCATACGGCTTATATCTTATTGACAAGATTGCTACTTTATAGGCGAGAGGGACGAGGGGAAAAGAAACGTGTACACAGATGCATGTACTGTCTTTACGTTTTGCTTTTTCATTCGTTGTTTAATTTTGTTATTGTTTTCAATATCAAAAAAGCACATGTCGTCAACATGACATGAATCATTTGAACGCCAATTCATGTTCAAAGAAAAAAAGAAGAATCTTGTCAATAAGACATGAGCCGTATGAATTTAGACTTACTGTTAGCATTTATGGTATTTGCATCAAGTTGTTCCGCTTATGTTTACAATAAGGCAGTGTTACTTTTAGGGTCATTATTATAACTTGGCGTTAGCTGTTATCCGACAGTTAACAGACGCTTTTTGACAGATAACACATTATTATCTGTCAATTTAATCTTAAGTTTAGCTAACTTCAAGTTGTAATAATGGCCCTTAAACATATTTGGGGTATTCACAAGGTGTGCTATCATGTTATATTGTCATAATGTTTTAACATTTTACAATGGTTTAAAAATATTGTTGTTGCTTTGTAATCAAAAAGTGTCTTAAATTAATAGAACTTTGCTTGCTATGTTTATTGTGCTGTCGTAATTAATCAGAAGAGACCTGCGCTGAGCGGCTGAGCCGAACCGCTATAGTTTTTGTAGCCGTCGCCGTTGATGGTATAGTTTTATCCGGCTAATATCCGAATTTGACCTGCGGCCAGCAATTTTTGCAACAAAACACTTGCGGCGTCAAATTATATCGGCTTAGGACTCTGATGTTTGGTAAGTCCGAGTTTAAACGAGCGAACATTTGGAAGGAAAACATCTGGAATTCTCTTTTGTTTTTTCATTTGCGGTCACACAGACGAACATGTTGCCGGAAACATTCTGTTAATATTGTTGTTTTTTTTCTCAAAAAGCAAAGTAAATATCAACAAAGAAAATGAGAACAAAACGTGTCGCCGAGTGCCGAACACAAAAACCATTCTCTCTTCCCCACCCGTAATTTGCTCACAAACAAAATGTTTCCCTTCCAAATGTTTCTCTGTCTAAATGGGCACTAAACAGACAAAATAAAATTTATATGTGATTTGCGACTAAAAAATGGAAAATAGTCAGGAAAGATCTAACTTAATTTATTTATTCATGGATTAGAATTAAAAAATATTAAGATGTTGTTTATTGTTGATGTGTTTTGTTTAAACTTTGATATTGTTACAAGTAGAACTGTTGTATAATTCTTATACGTTTAACAGTTTTATTTGGTTTAATATCTTTAGTTTGTCTAAAACCTTTATGGATGAAGTTTCCTGATGATCTGGCCTAAGCAACCAGTGAAATGCATAGGAATAGCTTATCCCATCAACAATAAATTTCAAGTGTTTTTATCAATAATAAAAACTGGGAATTAAGCACGAATAATAAAATCTTTTGAAATTAAAAATTTTGTATTCCCAAAAATTGAAATTACTTTTTGATAATAAACAGGCAGTGCACGGCCTAAAAAACACTTAATTGACAACATCTTTTGTAAGTTGTTGTTTTTTTCATTTTGTTTTTCTTAACCTACTTACAACTACAATTAATGTTGAGAGAATTTCAACTAATTGTAGTGGGGAAATGTAAGATGAGATGAACCCACTGTTGTTTATTGTTGATGTGTTTTGTTTAAACTTTGATATTGTTACAAGTAGAACTGTTGTATAATTCTTATACGTTTAACAGTTTTATTTGGTTTAATATCTTTAGTTTGTCTAAAACCTTTATGGATGAAGTTTCCTGATGATCTGGCCTAAGCAACCAGTGAAATGCATAGGAATAGCTTATCCCATCAACAATAAATTTCAAGTGTTTTTATCAATAATAAAAACTGGGAATTAAGCACGAATAATAAAATCTTTTGAAATTAAAAATGTTGTATTCCCAAAAATTGAAATTACTTTTTGATAATAAACAGGCAGTGCACGGCCTAAAAAACACTTAATTGACAACATCTTTTGTAAGTTGTTGTTTTTTTCATTTTGTTTTTCTTAACCTACTTACAACTACAATTAATGTTGAGAGAATTTCAACTAATTGTAGTGGGGAAATGTAAGATGAGATGAACCCACTGTTGTTTATTGTTGATGTGTTTTGTTTAAACTTTGATATTGTTACAAGTAGAACTGTTGTATAATTCTTATACGTTTAACAGTTTTATTTGGTTTAATATCTTTAGTTTGTCTAAAACCTTTATGGATGAAGTTTCCTGATGATCTGGCCTAAGCAACCAGTGAAATGCATAGGAATAGCTTATCCCATCAACAATAAATTTCAAGTGTTTTTATCAATAATAAAAACTGGGAATTAAGCACGAATAATAAAATCTTTTGAAATTAAAAATTTTGTATTCCCAAAAATTGAAATTACTTTTTGATAATAAACAGGCAGTGCACGGCCTAAAAAACACTTAATTGACAACATCTTTTGTAAGTTGTTGTTTTTTTCATTTTGTTTTTCTTAACCTACTTACAACTACAATTAATGTTGAGAGAATTTCAACTAATTGTAGTGGGGAAATGTAAGATGAGATGAACCCACTGTTGTTTATTGTTGATGTGTTTTGTTTAAACTTTGATATTGTTACAAGTAGAACTGTTGTATAATTCTTATACGTTTAACAGTTTTATTTGGTTTAATATCTTTAGTTTGTCTAAAACCTTTATGGATGAAGTTTCCTGATGATCTGGCCTAAGCAACCAGTGAAATGCATAGGAATAGCTTATCCCATCAACAATAAATTTCAAGTGTTTTTATCAATAATAAAAACTGGGAATTAAGCACGAATAATAAAATCTTTTGAAATTAAAAATTTTGTATTCCCAAAAATTGAAATTACTTTTTGATAATAAACAGGCAGTGCACGGCCTAAAAAACACTTAATTGACAACATCTTTTGTAAGTTGTTGTTTTTTTCATTTTGTTTTTCTTAACCTACTTACAACTACAATTAATGTTGAGAGAATTTCAACTAATTGTAGTGGGGAAATGTAAGATGAGATGAACCCACTGTTGTTTATTGTTGATGTGTTTTGTTTAAACTTTGATATTGTTACAAGTAGAACTGTTGTATAATTCTTATACGTTTAACAGTTTTATTTGGTTTAATATCTTTAGTTTGTCTAAAACCTTTATGGATGAAGTTTCCTGATGATCTGGCCTAAGCAACCAGTGAAATGCATAGGAATAGCTTATCCCATCAACAATAAATTTCAAGTGTTTTTATCAATAATAAAAACTGGGAATTAAGCACGAATAATAAAATCTTTTGAAATTAAAAATTTTGTATTCCCAAAAATTGAAATTACTTTTTGATAATAAACAGGCAGTGCACGGCCTAAAAAACACTTAATTGACAACATCTTTTGTAAGTTGTTGTTTTTTTCATTTTGTTTTTCTTAACCTACTTACAACTACAATTAATGTTGAGAGAATTTCAACTAATTGTAGTGGGGAAATGTAAGATGAGATGAACCCACTGTTGTTTATTGTTGATGTGTTTTGTTTAAACTTTGATATTGTTACAAGTAGAACTGTTGTATAATTCTTATACGTTTAACAGTTTTATTTGGTTTAATATCTTTAGTTTGTCTAAAACCTTTATGGATGAAGTTTCCTGATGATCTGGCCTAAGCAACCAGTGAAATGCATAGGAATAGCTTATCCCATCAACAATAAATTTCAAGTGTTTTTATCAATAATAAAAACTGGGAATTAAGCACGAATAATAAAATCTTTTGAAATTAAAAATTTTGTATTCCCAAAAATTGAAATTACTTTTTGATAATAAACAGGCAGTGCACGGCCTAAAAAACACTTAATTGACAACATCTTTTGTAAGTTGTTGTTTTTTTCATTTTGTTTTTCTTAACCTACTTACAACTACAATTAATGTTGAGAGAATTTCAACTAATTGTAGTGGGGAAATGTAAGATGAGATGAACCCACTGTTGTTTATTGTTGATGTGTTTTGTTTAAACTTTGATATTGTTACAAGTAGAACTGTTGTATAATTCTTATACGTTTAACAGTTTTATTTGGTTTAATATCTTTAGTTTGTCTAAAACCTTTATGGATGAAGTTTCCTGATGATCTGGCCTAAGCAACCAGTGAAATGCATAGGAATAGCTTATCCCATCAACAATAAATTTCAAGTGTTTTTATCAATAATAAAAACTGGGAATTAAGCACGAATAATAAAATCTTTTGAAATTAAAAATTTTGTATTCCCAAAAATTGAAATTACTTTTTGATAATAAACAGGCAGTGCACGGCCTAAAAAACACTTAATTGACAACATCTTTTGTAAGTTGTTGTTTTTTTCATTTTGTTTTTCTTAACCTACTTACAACTACAATTAATGTTGAGAGAATTTCAACTAATTGTAGTGGGGAAATGTAAGATGAGATGAACCCACTGTTGTTTATTGTTGATGTGTTTTGTTTAAACTTTGATATTGTTACAAGTAGAACTGTTGTATAATTCTTATACGTTTAACAGTTTTATTTGGTTTAATATCTTTAGTTTGTCTAAAACCTTTATGGATGAAGTTTCCTGATGATCTGGCCTAAGCAACCAGTGAAATGCATAGGAATAGCTTATCCCATCAACAATAAATTTCAAGTGTTTTTATCAATAATAAAAACTGGGAATTAAGCACGAATAATAAAATCTTTTGAAATTAAAAATTTTGTATTCCCAAAAATTGAAATTACTTTTTGATAATAAACAGGCAGTGCACGGCCTAAAAAAAAAAAAAAAAACACTTAATTGACAACATCTTTTGTAAGTTGTTGTTTTTTTCATTTTGTTTTTCTTAACCTACTTACAACTACAATTAATGTTGAGAGAATTTCAACTAATTGTAGTGGGGAAATGTAAGATGAGATGAACCCACTGTTGTTTATTGTTGATGTGTTTTGTTTAAACTTTGATATTGTTACAAGTAGAACTGTTGTATAATTCTTATACGTTTAACAGTTTTATTTGGTTTAATATCTTTAGTTTGTCTAAAACCTTTATGGATGAAGTTTCCTGATGATCTGGCCTAAGCAACCAGTGAAATGCATAGGAATAGCTTATCCCATCAACAATAAATTTCAAGTGTTTTTATCAATAATAAAAACTGGGAATTAAGCACGAATAATAAAATCTTTTGAAATTAAAAATTTTGTATTCCCAAAAATTGAAATTACTTTTTGATAATAAACAGGCAGTGCACGGCCTAAAAAACACTTAATTGACAACATCTTTTGTAAGTTGTTGTTTTTTTCATTTTGTTTTTCTTAACCTACTTACAACTACAATTAATGTTGAGAGAATTTCAACTAATTGTAGTGGGGAAATGTAAGATGAGATGAACCCACTGTTGTTTATTGTTGATGTGTTTTGTTTAAACTTTGATATTGTTACAAGTAGAACTGTTGTATAATTCTTATACGTTTAACAGTTTTATTTGGTTTAATATCTTTAGTTTGTCTAAAACCTTTATGGATGAAGTTTCCTGATGATCTGGCCTAAGCAACCAGTGAAATGCATAGGAATAGCTTATCCCATCAACAATAAATTTCAAGTGTTTTTATCAATAATAAAAACTGGGAATTAAGCACGAATAATAAAATCTTTTGAAATTAAAAATTTTGTATTCCCAAAAATTGAAATTACTTTTTGATAGTTACGTAAATATTTATTTTTTTATATTTGTTTTAAATCAGCGACTTAAATTCAAAATAGCACACTAATTTATGAGGGGTTGTTCACAAGACTTGTATTTTTTCATGTTATTATTTTAAGACTTATGACTTTATGACACCTTGTGAATCTCCCAATTGTTTATTTATAACCAAGCTATTTGTTCCGAATTTGTAAATTGTAGCTGTGACGGTTCTCTAGATTTCCCGAAATCTAGTTTAATCTACGCCCACTTCTCCAATCTCGCACATATCTTACAAAAGCTGTCTGTATATGAAAAACCACTGAGATCATATATACGGTGCCCACTTTTTGACTGATGTTGCGTATTGATCACCAAGCTATTTGTAGCAACTTTTGAAACTTAAGCTTTTACCGTTTTATCTTGACATACAGAAATCTTTTTTGGTTTTTTCGTTAAGGGAACACGCCCATTTATCCACTCCCACCATTTTTTTTTTTTTTTTTTTTTTTTGGCAGATGTTGCGTATCGATAACCCAGTTATGTGTACCAGAGAACTGCAAAATCACAATTTTTCTTGATTTATTCATACGCTCAAATTTACATTCACTCTCTGCCTGCAAAACAAAGTTCAACGTTGGTAATTTTTACATCGTTTCGTACACATTTGATTTTTGCATGGATTCGTTTTTTATTGAAAGTGCTTTTTTTGTTTTTTTTTTGTTGCGCACGCAATATAACACAATTGTGTTAATTCAAAAGGCACACATTCTTATACTTTTGCATTCAAGTAGTCGTTGTCCATTCGATGAGACGCTTTGTTAGCATTAACAACAATAAACCACTTGATGAGACGCTTTGTTAAAATTAACAACAATAACAAGAATACATTGTTCATACAGAACTACTTTACTTTTCAAGATGATAAAAAAAAAGTATTCTGTTTCTATGGAAATTGTTTGTACCTACATCAGTATGTGCGTTTAGTTTCATTTAATTTTTTTTTTTCTTGTACTACATAGTAACTGCTGAATTCTTCATGAGAAATAATTGCTTGATTTCTGGCTTTTTTGTTTGTATTTTTTTTTTTTTTTTCTTTACCAAAAAATCATTGTCGCACCGATCACACAAATATTTTTATTAAAAAACGAAGCTAACGATGGTATTAATAACAAAGCACGATGTGCATTATTTGAATGACTGCAAACCAGCAGCGAATGTTTGCGGTTGCGCAAGTTTGATTGTATGACCGTAAGCGAGTGTATTTGTTGTTGTTCATTTAATGCGATTTTTTTGCAATTGCACAAAGCCGTTCTCTGATGTGTACCAAATTTGGGCAAATTTTCTTTTAACGTTCTTTAGATAAAAATAAATCCATCTTATGCCACGCCCACATCTTGTCGGATGTTGTGTAATGCCTACCAATATGCTTGTACCGAATTTGGCTACTTTGGCTCTTGCCGTTTTGCAGCTATCTACACTCTCTTTGTATGGGAGGTGCCTTTCCCACTTTTCCAGTCCCGCCCACACTTTTTCGAATGCTGTGCATTGATAACTAAGGTGTTTTAACCTAATTTGGAAATCTTGGCGCTTACCGTTCTCCATATTTACAGAAATCTATAATGTCATTGTATGTTAAGTGCCACGTCCACTTCTCCATTCCCGTCCAGATTTTGTGAGATGTTGTGTATTAATAACCAAAAATCTTGTTAAATTTTCAAAAAAATATATCGATACCTTCCCATAAGAATGTATTAAGCGACACTTTTTTCGAAAATGACTTTTTGATGTGGAACTATACTAGAAGTTAAGCGCCACATTTTGGCCTGGGTTTCGCTGCCCTATCATGGATGCAAAGGAAACTAGAGAGAAAATAAAATTGTATAAACCGTCAAGTTTTCTCACTGGAATAATGTTGTACCCTGTAATTTGTATTATCCGCCAAAGAAATAATGCTAAGCCACATTTTTAAATATGTTTTGTATTCTGAAAATCGCTTTCCAAATATGTTCCTTTCAATAAAATAAATAAATAAATAACTAAATGAGAAGGTCTTTTTCGTTTCCTACACAATTTTAGAAATGTCGCTTAATACATTCTTATGGGAAGGTATCGATATATAGCATTTAGATCCTTCCAGACCATCAGTAATATACTGTAAAAGTTTCATAAAGATCGGTTCAGCGGTTTAGGCGGCTATAAGGTACAAATAAACCTACATGAATTAATTTTTATAGTATACCATATAGATGTTATCCAGAATTCAGGAAAAAATTCAGGCGAACCCTTGCACATGGTAATTAATATGTTGCCACAAATTTTATCTGCAAAATGCTAACGTCGAAAATCTATGTTTAATATAAAATATGTCGACATTAGAGGAGCATTTTTAAAGTTTTACCTCTGTAAAGCTTAACATCTTAAATTTTCTTTAAGTGTACTAATAACATATAGTATACAGTAATTTTTGTTTATATTGTTGTTGTGATAAAATGTTGATAAAACAAAAAATTTATTTAATATAGTTTTTGCTTTAGCAAAAACGTTTTAAGAATTTTTAATTACTAAAATTTACATTAAACCTACAAAGTGAAGAAGAAGAAGGTTCTCATTATAAATAGTTCAATGTTGCACTGCTCCCCTCCATCAAAAATGTTTAAAGTGTTGTTTTTAAACCAGCAATGTTGCATGTTACTACAAATAAAATGCATAAACAAACTCATACATTATTTTTTTATTATACTTTGCCACAAAAAAAAAAAAAAAAATTAAAAATTAAGGAAAAAAATAAACAATATAAAATTTATTTATTTTTATTTACAAATTATATGCAGCCGCATAAACTTAAAAGTATGAACGAGTGTATGGTGTGAAGTTGTTGTTTGCTGTTGCAAGTACCACGGAGTGAAGGAACGAAGAATGAGTGAGTGAGTAAGTGAATGAAACTTAAGAATGTAATCGCCAGTATTATTTTGTATTCAGTTAATGTTACAAACACAAACATTTTTATCACTCAAACACCATGAATGAATGACTCTATGACAAATGGCCTTGTAAAGTATTTAATGTTTAAGGACGCGAAAGACACATTTCTTTATTCTTTTATTCATTTTTTTTTTTTTTTTATTTATAATTTTATTTTATTGTTTCATAAAGCCCAAAGGTGAGTCAAGTCACTTTGGCAGTAAGTCAGCTTGAGACAAATTGTGTAATATGAATTAAGTTACCAGCCAACAAGACACTCGAGGAGATATTTTCTATAAGGGCTTGCTGTGTTTTTTATTTGTTTTTTTGTTTTTTTTTTTTTTTTTTTTGTAAAAAGTGAGTAGGAAACATGTAACAACAAGTTGTCGGTTACAAAATATCAACAGTGAATTTTTCTATAAAATTGCATTAAGTTTATTTCTTCTCTTTTATGAATTAACTAATGAGGTGTTGTTTTTAGTGTTATAAAATTACAATCAATTTTATCAAAGCGTTTGATCTTAAAATGATTGTTTAATACAAATATATTTTCACCAAGACTTTTATAGGGTTTTTTGATTTTTCGATGAATTTTTGAGTTGACATTTCATTGAAAGTAGCACATGTTAGTTAAACGATTAACGACGGAAATCGTATTTACTGAATTTTCACGATATCGAAAGCTTTCTTTCTTTCTTTCGTACAACTACATTTAACAAAAATTTATAACTTCTTACTACCCGTCTCCACCATCCATCAACTTGGAAAGAACATCATGTCGCACATGAATTCTACTCGTGAAGACTGTTCATGTTCATGTTTCGTCCATGTGCTGCTATCGTTGCCTTAACATTCGTCTTAGCATCCATGTGCGCCATGATGTTGGCCATACAATGTATTTTCTGTATAATACCAAACGCACAACAACAAAAATTGTGGTCAATCAGAACATGAACATCAACACGTATTCGCCACATACAAGAACATGAACAAATTAATACCGTTGCTCTGCCGGCGTTATGGTCATGTCATGTTCTAATCGAAAGAGCATGGAGACGTGGGGTTATTACTTTAAATGTAGTTTCGACATCATGAAATATGCAGTTAAACGAAACTCCTAAAAATACGGCTCAAATAAGAATATTTTCTCTTTTTTATCCGCTGATTATTAAACAGTTTTTAATTGGGCAGTCATCTTCTATCTTCTATATACATATATAAAATAGGATGTGTGTATGTATGTATGTATGTAACGTATGGACTCCAAAACGGCTGGGCCCATTTTGATGAAATTTTCAGGGAATCTTCAGAATATTCAGGCGGCTGCCACTGTGAAGTCTGATTTTTGATTTTCGGTCTGCGGGCGGAGGGGCGTGGCAAAATCCAATTTTCATATTGCACCACCAATGACATCTATATAATTTAGACGCTTTTTCTTTAAAATTATCGCCATGGTCCAACTTAGATTTATACGAAAAGAAAACTTTGCCCCGCCCACTTTTATCGAATTACCTAAAATCAGAAAACGGCTCCATCGATTTGACAAATGTTTCTTTCAAATGTTCGTATTAATCCATTTTAAGTTTTCATCGGAAGACAAATTTACCACGCCTACTTTTACGCCCACTATTTCTATTAAGCGCATAACTTGAGAACGGCTTGACCGATTTGGACGTTTTTTTTCTTTAAAATGATTGCCAAGTCCAACTTAGGGTTTGGACTTTTCTTTCGTATTAATCCATTTTACATTTTCATCGAAAGAAAAATGTATCACGCCTACTTTTACACCCACTTTTTCTATTAAGCGCATAACTTGAGAACGGCTTGACTTATTTGGACGATTTTTTCTATAAAATCATCGCCATGGTCCAACTTAGGCGTTTACGGAAAGAAAATTTTGCCCCGCCCACTTTTTTTTTTGATTTACTTAAAATCAGAAAACGGCTCCATCGATTTGACTAATTTTTCTTTCAAATGTTTGTATCTTTTTAACGGATTTTAAAAATCGAACGCAAATATTTTTACTAATTTGGAGAGGACAACATCTGTCGTGTCAGCTAGTTTCATTACAAATATTATAGCTTTGTATATGGTAGCACTTTTTCCAAAAAAAATTTTTTTTTATCGCTTAAACAGCAGTTGTGAATTTCAAAGTCGGCAATATATATTGAATTCAGTTCATGTGCATCCCAATTTCCTTGAAAAATAAGTCCAATGTTTTTAAACGGAAGGAAAAATGACATGTTACTGTTAAATCAGTACTCCTTAAGGCTAGCAAAACTTTATTATGGATGTATACGGTCATGGTTTGGTTATTAACAGGAAAACCGGAAATATGCTCTAAAAAAAGAATTTTATGCGCTTTAAATATGCAGTAAAAACTAGATAATATGCCCTCTAAAAATATGCCTTAAAAACACCATAAATAGTAGGGAGAGCTAACGGTTACTATTCGACCGGTTTTAGCCGGTTATTTTAGTTTTGCTAAGGTCGAATATTTTAAAATGTCCATTTTTCGAATATCGAATAAACCGGTTATTTTTGTAAAATAAACCGGTTATTTTAGTAATGTGAAATTTATATACATTTTCCTTACTTTTGCTATAAATGTACCCGTAATTTAAATATTTTTCTAATTAAATATTGGGCAAACTTAAACTTTTTATGAAGAATGTCAAAACAAAATGTAACAAAAGTCAAAAAACATTATAAGCAATGTTAATACAAACCAAAAGCTTGACATAAATATACCCCAAGTAAAATTTTACTGTTCCAAATTGTTCTTAAGAGACTGCAAATAATAATTTACTGAAATATGCTGCCAAAAATTAATTATTGGGTAATATTAGTCTGTTGTGTTGCCGATGACGGAATGTCCGTTAAGGCACTAAAAACTCTTAAGTAGTTCTAGCATATCTTTATGCTTAAAACAACAACTTACATGCGGAATCAACGATATTGGAAAATTCATCAGTTTTATTTATTAAAACACCAAGAATTAAAACAAAATTGAGGGAAGCAAAAATGTCATGTTGGGTTTTAAATTGTGATCGATGAATTGACAGATATTTCATACAAAAATCATGTTCATATTTATATTCGTTTCTAATTATAATGCTGAAACAAAATAATTTAAAATATATAATCCTTGCTAAGAGGTTTTGGTTGCAACTTTTCGAAAATATGGTTGAAGTGAATTGATTCATATAGACATGATTAACCACCAACAAATTAAAACGCATTTTAAATAAATTTGGATGAAGACCTCAAATTAAAACTTTCTGAAAATTCCTATAATTTTATAAAACGAAAGTTTCTCAAAATTCTAAAGCTATGTTCACACCTATTAAATATTTAACGTCCTACGCGCAACCACTAGTTTTCTGAAAGAATTGTTTGCTTTTGCAAAACGTTTGCCCAGAGCAAACATTATTTAACAGTTTCTAAATTACATTGTACAATTATCATTTAGAAATAAAGTTTAGTAAATAATTAGAAATTCTTAAAAATTTAGTTTGATCAATTTACTAGGTTTTGTTTTTTGGATTTTATCGCCAAATCTTTGTTAGGGCTGAACATACCTTAAGCCATATCTACGTATTTGGTTGGTTCCTCAACTTCGTAAATTGTTTTGTTTTTATTCAAATTAAATTTTTATTACAAAAACTGATTTGATTTTTGTATTTTTATGTATTCGAATTAAAACCGGTTAACCGGTTTTTTACGATGTTTAACCGAAAACCGGGTTATTCAACATTGCAGCTATTCGGAATATTCGAATGCCGGTTTTTGAAAAAAGTCGAATAATCGATCTCCCTAATAAAAAGCCAAACATCTAACAATTTACTAATACTTGCACATACATAATAAAAACTAAAAAAAGTTTGTATGGAGGTTATGTGATACTATAGACCGATTCTCACTATTTCCATAGACATTTTTTTCTCTATAACCCCAAAACAAATCCTTCTTACACGATTTGTTGCAGTTGTTTTCGCGTCTTCCTATGTAAGAATCTACTGTCCAAGTTGTTGGAGTGCCGATTTATTTAGCATTGTTAATTTGGCTTGTATCGGTTTCATTAATCGGTTGTCACTCCAGCTAAGTAAATGATTGTTCTGTCGTAGCAGGTCTCAGGATAATTGGGCTGACACCTGTCGTTGCCTACGAACAACGCCCTCCGACTATTTTGGTGTAGTGGTGGGAAACCTTGCTAATCTTTGATTACTACTTTTTTCCCCAGGGGGTGCCGGCCAGCACTCTTTTTGGATGGGGTTGAAACCATTTAATGAATGTTCACATGATGATAATTTTTCGTCCGCTGCCAGCATGTTATGGTTTTAAAAACAGCCATGATATTATTTGAGGCAAACATATAAATGACATTAATAAACAGGGAAACCGTAAATATGCAATTGCATGGTTTCCACTGTGCGACCAGTGAAGGCAGGGGCAGCATATTTATCCGTTGTAGAGCTCTTATACCCTTCACCGAAGGTAAAAGGTATAAGTTTGTCATTCCGTTTGAAATTTCTACAATATTGATGTAAGACCATAAAAAGTATACATATTCTGGGCCCTTATAAGTAGCGAAGTTGTTCGTTAAAATGGGAAAATACAAGATGTGATATTGACTTGGTAGTTTTATATTTATGTCACATAAAGTCCGGAACACTTCGCTATTAAAATTCAGCCTGATCGGTCAACAAAAGGCAGAGATATGAGGAAAAAACGACTGCCTCTAAATTTACTTAAAAATCCATTGTTGTTGTTGTTATTGTTTATTTTATTTTTATGAATATCTGAAGAACAGCAGTACCCACAGTTTCCAAATCCCGGGAATTCCCGCCCAATACAAAGCTTTGCAAAATATGTATGATCAAATTTGAAATTTTGATATTTGGTTTGGCTTGAATTCATCGAATTTATCTTTCATTAAATTATTTTCACTGAAGGAAGCAATTTTACAACATGAAATTAATTAAAATTTTTTGATAATTTTTTGGCTGAGCTGAGGCTCGAACTCGGGTTGAATTAACGTTTCGAGAATAACCATATCCTCATCATCAGAATTCTTTTCGTTCTACCCTCTGCACCACTGCGGTGCCTGCCAGCCAACAGTCAAACATCAATCTTTAACCAATTGGTGGTTCGAAATTTGCTGTAATTAATTATCATTTTTCAATTTTATTTACATGTTTCTTCCTTTTCTTCTGTTTTTTTTTTACTCTTTCTGTCAAGACTTTGTCTTGAATACCTGAGTACATTTATTTATTATGTTTTTTTTTCACTTTCGTCGACATTTTATTTGTTCAACTTGAAGTACAAATGTAAACATAAAGAGCTTGTGCCACAGCTATTTTTAGAACAATTGTGATTTTTTAGTTGAACTGTCGATTTAACATTTGAAATTTTGATATTTAGATTGAATATATTTGAACAAAAAACCAAGAACAATTCATTATGTGTTATTTTTCTAAAATATTATTTAAGGAAGTTTTTAACTGGCACAAATTCTTTTCAAAATCAATCTTTTTTTGCAGTCAATGTCAATAATTTAGCAAGAATCTGGCAAGCCTACATTACATGCGAACTTTATGTGCAACACAATGTAATTACCCTTAATGTTACTTTTTAGACACTTTTATGCAGAAAATTTGCCAATTTTCCTGTATAATTTCCTGTGTAATAAAACTTATTCCTAAAAATTTTAAATTTAAGTATCTTTCTATGATCGGTAAGTTCGTATGGATGAAGTTTTTGGCAAAGTTTGTAAAAACGCGACCATTGAAAGAGGAACATTGATTCCTTGTCACTCACAAGAAATGGCGCTTTTGTATTATTCTCCACGGTAAAGTTTTTCTTAGGACTACTTAAATTTTTATGTACACAAGTTTTCAATTATCCAAAAATTAATACCAGAATCCATTTAGAGCACTCGTAAACCACCAGGAAATCAGGTTTTAAAATTTGTTAAGTTTACTATGAAGCTATTTTCGTGTCGAAAGTTTTAAGCATTTTCATTTATTAGTATGAGAGATTTTTCATGAGGCCTGAGGGCTTAATTATGTCGGTCAAACTTTTCTTTGATAAAAAAAATAAGCAGATAATGTAGTTAAAGTCAATGGGGCACATAATTGGAACTATTGGTCATGCGACACCGTTTTTATATCAGCATTGCAGTGGCATTAGGGCGTACAACATTTAAAAGCGCAAAAAGGAGCATATATCACCTTACAATTTCTTTATTCGGGAGATGAAGGCTAAACTGAACGGGTTCTCAAATTTACAATAAGGTCGCGATGCATAATAATTGGCATTTTAACTGCGCTTATCAGAAGCTATGACAATCAACCTCATAATGCCGTTGTATGAATTTGGCAAAACTTGTTGTCACTACAGTACTTTTCTCTTATAGTCCATTCCGCTTAAAGGCCAAAAACGGATTTAAGCCAAAACTGTCATATTCACTTGCACATTTTTTCGCTTGTAGTCCATTTTCGTTTAAAAGCCACATTTTCTTAGCAACCATTTATAATTCTTTATGAAAAAATAGTCGCTTATAGTCCACTCTGTTTTGTATAGTTTTTAATCAACAGGCAACATGTTTTTATTTACCTTTCTCGCAACTATTATTTTTAACAATTTATTTCAATTAAATCAATATTTGGTTATGTTTTAAATAAACTTTTCTTTAGTTTAAAAATAATGGTTTTATTGAAGAAAATAATATTTATATAGTCCAAAATGTGGATTATAATAGATTTCACTTATTATCCATAAAATGGCTTATAAAAAAAATCGGTTATAGTCCAAATTCGCTTATAGTCCAGTGTCCAATGTTGTGCAACTAGAGTAGTGGACTATAAGCGAAAAGTACTGTATAACTGAGATCCATTAAAAACCGTTATTCTGGAATTTTAAACTTCAACAATTAATAAATTACAAACTAACATAATACACTGTCACATATTAAGCCATGTTTCGCAAATCTTTCAATAAGAAATAAAAGAAATAGAATACCTTAATCGGAAAAATGTTAAAGAGAACTACATACATGTTTTTTTAAGGTGTAATTCTTTACTCATCAAATTACTAATTGTAGTTGACAGTTCATCTGGGATTAAAAGAAATCCTAGTTTAGTCGGGGAATACAATGTCCATAATTCAAACAAACAGCGCTTACAAATCACATTTTTATACCACATACCTACCACAATTAGTTGAACATCAAATTAAATACTTTGTGTTACAAATTATATAGAGCACGTTTTCGTAAAATCCGTATAAGTTTGGATTGAATTCAAAAACATTCTCACACTTGAAAAAAATAAATAAATCTAACATTTCATAAATCTCATCATGCCAACCACTTAACGTTAGCAAATCTAAATATCACTTCCATTTAAGTTTGAATAATTCTAAATGTTGTTTACAGATTTTTTTACTTTGTTTGGTTGTTTTTTTTTTTGCCAGTTCAAATGACAATTAATTGCAAAGCTAATTATTTTAGTGTTAAAAATCTTTTCAGAGAAAATATCCATCATCAATAAAGATCAACACTACTTTTCTAAACATTTCGCTCTCCTTCAATGTTTCAGAATATCTACAGCAACAATAAAATGGTTTATCAGTTTTAGAATCATCATTGTCATTGTCGTCGTCGTTGTCATCATCATCATCATGCACAATCATGATTTATCATGGTTGGAGTAGCCAAACTATCAACTCCTCATCTATAAAAGTTGCAACAGAAAAAGTAGCATCACTATCATCATTATCTTCATTGAGGCATATTATTGGTCTTAAGAGAATCGTCATTTAACATTATTCACATAACAAAAACAACAACAACAACTCGAACTAGTGTACTACTACAAAAAACAAACGCAACAACAACAGAAACAAACAAAAACGAAAACCAATATCAACAACACATTCAATATTACATTGATCAACTTCAACAAAAATGTCGTCGAGTGCATCATGTCCGATGTTGCGATAACGACAATAAATAATCTTTTTCTTTCAATGCTTTTTCGATGAATGAATGTATGAATGATTTACGATGTTTTAAAAGCGACTAAAGAATAAAAAAAACACCACGAAAATAAAAACAAACAAAAAAAAAACTGAAATAAACCAACCAACAACAAACACTCGAAACAATTTTTGCCTTAAATAATTTATTGAAAAATGAAAACTTGCTGGCTGCTGCTGCTGCAACAGTAACCAAAAATTATTTTCATACGAGCATTAATAAAAAGTTTTGATAAAAAAAAAATTCTAAAGCATAACAGAGATAGTAGAGCCAGCATATTAAAATAACAACAAGTGACAAAAAATCATTTCATCATACGAACATTATAAGCACACACTAAGTTACGTACTGTGGACTTTCGTAAATTTGTGTATAAGTTGTCCAAAACTGCACGTAAAAACATAACCCAATGACCATTTTCAGAAAAAAAAAAAATATTGTTTAGTTTCCTAGTCTAATGGCCATTTTCTCATTAGTCGATTATCTTTTTCCCCAACGAGAAACTGCACATTAAAGAAATTTGGTTTTCTCAATGTCTCATTTGCTTCGATTTTATCGCAAAGCTAACCGGCACTCATCTGCCAATCATTTATTTTCCTTTTATTTGCCGTACAGATAAATTCAATCAGCTGACTCGTAACTTTTACATGTATTTTGAGTGGCGTTGCCAGCTGAAAACTTTGTTTTTTGTCGGTATATTGAGAAACCCAAAATCGTTAACGGACAGTTTATCGGTCCAATAAATTTATGTTGACATTAAGTAACAGTAACTTCTCGTTGCCAAATTCCGGCTACGTCCTGCGGCAGTAAATGGGACTAGAAGAAAAGCCGAAAGGTTTAATACATCGCGTCTTCAAGACCCTACCACTTCAATTGTCTATAATCAAACTCTTAGATCAAATCTAGCACTCAACGAACAAAATGCAAATTCGGACGTAATAAAAGCCTGTAAAGACTCTGCAGAGTCGGTTTTGGGCCTGAAGCAAGTAAAAATTAAGCCATGGATTAGCTCTGAAACCTGGGGCGAGATAGAAAATCGGAAACATCTTCATAACCTGCGATCCGCGCCAAAACACCAACACTAAAATTACAGACAAAATTAGAATACCGACAATCGGCTCGTAAAGTAAATTATATGGTTCGTGCTGATCGTGAAAAGTATTATAATGATATTGCAGAACAGACGGAAAAGGCCGCAAACACGGGAAACCTCCGCGGTGAATACTCCGCTATTAAACAAATGAGCGGCAACAACATCAGAAGCACCGCCACGCTGAAAGCTAATGATGGTACAGACTTAACAACAACCGACGAACAGCTCGAACGTTGGCGTGAATTTTTCTTAACGCAGTCCTTTACTGAAAACCAGGCTGAAACAGCAACAAGCTCTACAAGGCGCAACCCGAGAAGGGATATCTCAACAGATCCCCCGTCGTTTACGGAAGTTGCAACTGCATTGAATAAGATGAAAAATTCCAAATCACCCGGTCCCGACAACATCCCTGCAGAGTTGTTGAAATATGGCTCTGACACGCTAGCAGAGTTTCTTACTCCACTCCACTCCACTTCCAGATTGGAAAGAGGGGGTAGTTGTTACAATTCCCAAAAAAGGTGATTTAACGCTTTGCAAAAACTGGCGTGGCATTACTGTCCTAAACGCAATTGGTAAAGTAATGGCCACTTTAATACTACAACGTATCTCGCCAGTAGTCGAACAAATTTTGCGAAGAGAGCAAGCCGGTTTTAGGCCTGGACGATCTTGTGTCGATCACGTAAACATGTTGCGTATAGTAATAGAGCAATCAGCAGAATACAACACATATCTTTACTTCCTTTTTGTAGATTTTGAACGTGCTTTTGACACAATATCTCGAACATCTATGTGGTCTGCCCTTATAAATAAAGGTATTCCAGAGAAAATTGTCACCCTAATATGTGAACTCTACAAAGATGCATCATGTAAGGTTCGCATTAATGGAAAAGAAAGCCAGCCTTTTTCAACTCTTACTAGTGTAAGGCAAGGTTGTGTCCTGTCCCACATATTATTTCTTTTACTATTAGATTGTGTAATAGAAGAAACCAACAGGGAGGCCCCTATGGGCATTCAATGGAACATGACAGAGTTTTTAAACGATATAGACTATGCTGATGACATATGTTTGATGGCTCATCGCTTTGCGGATATTGAAAAAAAGATAAAAATACTCTCCGAAAATGCTAAAAAAGTCGGATTGAGAATCAACTTCAAAAAGACAAAATTTATGCGCATTGGTACTCATGTAACAACTCCATTAACAGTAGATGGCACTGTGATCGAAGATGTAGACACCTTCAACTACCTCGGTTGTAAAATTACCAAAGATGGTGAATCGGAAGCTGATATTAATGATCGTATTAATAAAGCACGTACCGCTTTTCACAAACTACACAAAGTCTGGCGCGCTAGGAACATCTCAAAAAAGACTAAATTACGTATATTCAACTGTAGCGTAAAATCAGTTTTATTATATGGATGTACTACATGGAGCTACACGAAGCTTACTATAGCAAAGATCCAAACGTTTATAAATCGATGTTTAAGGCAAATATTAAATATCTTTTGGCCAAATTGGATATCCAATGAAGAGCTTTGGCTGCAGGCTGGTTGTTGTCCAATCGAATTCGATATACGAAAACGAAAATGGACTTGGATTGGTCATATTCTTAGAAGACCACAAAACGATATTGCTAGAGAAGCTCTTGATTGGAATCCTCAAGGTCAACGCCGGCAAGGACGACCTCGCAACACATGGATACGTTGCACAAGAAAGGAACTTGAATTAGCACAAACAACTTGGAATCAAATCAAAATACTTGCAAGAGACAGAAATTGTTGGAGAGAATTAATTAACGCCCTATGTTCCTCGTGAACATTATATTTAAGTATGTTCTTGTTATATTAAGGTATAAGTACTGTACATATTTAAATAAAGGACATATATATATATATATATATTAAGTAACAGACAGTTTGTCGATACATTGAGAAAATGGCCATAAATGTATAATATAAAAGTGCTTATCGATCCACAAGTTATTATTAAATACCAGATCCTTTTATGATTAATCAGACAATAAACCTCAGTTTATGCTAAATTTACAGTTGTAATAAAGGTCTACGCAGGACCCTATATATGGGCCTATGAACAATTATGATAATACCATAAACAATTTTTGTTTTAAGATTTAGAATAGAGCATAAATATGCGAGACATTCTTGTTTTTTATTTAGAAGATGTCCAATAAGCAACCTTTTCGAAATGCTCAATTCAGAACCAAAACAAAATCTTAGAATGATATAGAAGGTGTTTTTTAAGACCTAAGTAACTTACGAAAGGTTTAGCTGTGAAACGAAGTGGAGTACTGCGTTTTCTATTTGACATTTATAAATATTTGGAGTGCGACCAATCTACAACAGACCCCACAGACCCAATTTAATTCTTGAAAAACCGCCACCTGGTGCAGCTTGCACGCTCGACATTTATTTTATCACATAGTTATCAGAAGTTCGTGTTACGATCAATGGAGATCGTTCCCGTACTATGACTTATGATTGGTTTTTTTTTAATATAAATGACATTGATTTAGACAACATCGATAGCTCAATTTCAAAAGATGCTAAGTCGACTTATCATGTTTTAATTTTTTTGCGTTTTTGAATTGAGTTTTGATAAACTGAAATCCTGTCAAGTTTTGGTGTTGATCGGCTTATCGAATCCAAAGTTATGCACAAAGGAAATATATAAGCATGCAACTAAATGTTCATCGCCCGTAAACTTAAAGAGCTTCTCGTGCAAAACTCACTTTTTCGACTTAGCCTGTTATGGAATTGAGCTGTGGATATGTGGTAGAAATAGAATGTACGGCGACCGCTACCATCGAGTTATTGGAATTGAAATTTGGACCTATCAAATTGCCTTCAAGGTCGAGTGGGGGACACCTCCAGATTATTTTCTAGGGTCTTGTGCTGGTAAACCTCCGCGCGGGGGATGTTTCTTGAAAAACTTCGAACTCTTGATGGTACATCCACTAGGAAAAATAACAGGTGCATATTGCCAGGGATCCCATGAAGGTATTCAGAGTACTTTCTCCTTCTAGTACTACGGGAGTCAGTAGCTCACGGTGAGATGTCACCAAAATTGCTATTGGCTGTGGCCTCCGCTAGTACTCTTATTTCGAAAAATGCTTCCTGTCTATCGGCATGATTGTCTTTGCGGAAGCTTTACTTTCAGTATATTGTTTGCCGTCCAATGGGGAAGTGCCTTTTTTAAGGCGCGAACTCACAAAAGGGTTCAACGAAGACCAACTGAAGATAACGTTGATGTTTTGGTTTATACTCAAAACCGCGGAATGGGAGTCTTTTACATGGAGAGCTGATTTTTCAGCCTTTCTGCTGCTATTCGACAGATACTGCTGGATTTTAATATAGCAGTGAAGGTTCGAGAGCTCCACCTCCTAAAAAAGGGGGTGAGCGTATAATTTTTGTGGATTATGCACTTAAATTACTACCTGTGTGTGAAGTACCCGTGCACACACGGGGTGTTTGGTAAAGGCTCAAGTGAATCACCTAAGATTCATGAATCAAACAAACAAGATAGTGCAATGCACAGGTCCGTTAATTTTGTGTGTGACGAAGAATTAGAATTTGTGTTTGTGCATTTGTGTGTGTCTTACATTTGTAACAACAAAAACTTATTTGAGTCTATGATGACGTAGATGCTTAGTTAGTTTGATACGGCTTAGTGCGCAAGCTTGTTTTTGTGATCCATTAGATTAGGCCATACACAGGTGCTCATGTTAATCTTTTTCCACAGCCGTGCTCATAAATTGGTTAAAAATGAGGATTAATTCAAAAGTTTTGTCATGTTTGGTATTGGGTGAAAGTAAATAAAATTCTACATCAATAACTGCTAAGCTTAATGCTTTGAGTAACTTACTTTATGGGCAGAGAGCGTCAAATAATATTTACAAGTTTTGATTGCGGTGCTTAAAATTTAAATTTGAGATATTTCGAGTGTGTTCATTTCGCAAAAGTCTTCTAAAATTTAAATATTATAATGGAGCCATCCACTTCATGTATTGAAGTATTTAATAAAATAACTTTGATAAATGTTTTGGAAATTTTTTTTCTTTAGCAAAGCTCTACGCTTGTCTTCAGGAGACCAGAGTCTCTGGCGGGAATCGAACCCGCAACCCCCGCACTAATAAACTAGCTCACTACCAGCTAGCATGCAGGGGCTCCCCGGTTAAGTGTTCCATAAATGGGGTTTTTTTCAGTATATACATTGAGTTCAGCTTATATTTAAAAAAAAAATGTGTTTTTCTTCTAATTGCAATTATTGTAAAAGAACTCCAGTTGCTAAAAACATATCCCGAAGACGGCGGTATTTATAAAAACAAAAAGTGCTTTTTGGAGCGTGGCAAACAATAAACATTTTACTGCACTGGAATCTTAATTGATATACCTTTTATTATAGGGCGCGACTTGTGAAATTTTTGGGTTTGACCTACTTTAATGTATCATGTATGTGAAAAAGAAAAAAGGTGCACAAATTTAAGGTGGTTCATAAAAGTGAGAGTATTTAAAGCTGGAAAGAAAAAGCCTTAGATTCTCCAAGTTCGAATTGCTCTCTTGCCACATGTTAAAAAGGTTCCGAGATGGCATAAATGGCACCCAAAATTTGATGTCGGATTAAAAAAAATTTATGTCACAGACAAGCCATGAATAACGATATGCAATATGTTATTATTGAACCACAAATGGCGACGCAGTGTACAAAAAACTAAAAAAGTGTTATGCAGAAGCGTGGCAAAAAATTTAAAAATAGATTTTAACTAATCTTTAATCCAAGGTGGTGACTGGTTCAACTTAATTTTTAGAACAACCCTAATGCGTACATTGCTAAAAATTACAAAACAATTAATTAAGTTGTAGGATTTTCAAGGTCAACACATATTTTTTATAATATTTTTGTAGGCAAGATATATTTTATTTAGGTAATTTGTAAGCTCTTTTTACAAACAAACACTTATATGGAATAGATAAATTGCAAAAGTTTGCTGGGTAGTTAACCAACTACACAAATATAACGAATGTATGAAAGAGTGTAACATGGACTGAAATTCAATAATAACCAAAACTCATTGATTTAATAAAAACGATCATGGGACACACAAATAACTATTGCAACAGCAACAGCAAACACAAAAAAATTGGTCATAAAACAAATACAAGTTGCCTAAATTGGTAGAATAGAGGACGCCTCTCAGGCAGCAACCACAACAACAAACACAAACAGCAAGTGACTCAAACAGAGAACTTTATTTCATTTCATTTCATTTCTCGTTATGCATTTGAAAAATGTCAATGTTAATTCCCATCACATGCTACAAAGCAATGAGACGTGATTCCCTCCTTTTCGTTTAAACTGTTCAATGCGAAGAATACGAATAAATATGAACATGAATACATATTTTTAGAATTCTCTTTCCTTAATGCCATGCAATCGTGTGATATAAATCGATCGTATTCTCACTCTTTAGTTGGCATATTTTGTAAGGAGCCACCACTACCAACACTAACACCAGCAGTACCACGATTCCTCCAACCAACCACCTTAAGAGGGTTTCACGTAAGTAATTCTTTACAGTCCTAAAGTTTTTAATCGTAACAGGAAACAGATCAACAATACACTCTGACTTTTAAGTATATTTTGTTGTCCAATGATGCCCACTCTCAACAAAACAGTCAGTCATTCTGTCAGTCAGTCAGCCAGCCAGCTAGACTTTCATACAGGATCTTCCTCATACAACTTCTTTGAGTTAATATTTATGATTCTACTGTTTTTTTGCTGTTGCTGTTGCTGCTGCTGCCAATTCCAAAGTCTTTCTTCTTTTTAGAAGAAACTATTTGTTATTCAATGCGTGTGCCTGTCAAAATATGCATGATGGAATTATGACAGATCATCATTATAGTGATGATATATGAGTAAAAATCTTATTGCAAAAAACAACAAACACAACTGATTTGAACAAGAACTAAGAAAAAAGTATTGTGAAGAAGCAATTCAAATGGCAAAAAAGGAAGCAAAACAAAAAAAAAACACTTGCAACAAGAAATCTAAAAGACAGTGACGACAATACTGTTGTCATCGTCATATTTGTGATGTGCAGTTGACAAACAAGTTGGAAAAATATTTAATGAATTGGTCACCACATTACTCGAAGTCATACTTTTTCTTGTTCATTTAGTTATTCATTCTATTAAGGATGCCACTCGAGTTCGTTCCATCTCTTCTTGCTTAGCTCTACAGGGTATATTCGTGCCTGGTGCATTTCATACTGTGCGAAAAAATCTCTTTGGAAGATTTAACATTATACTCGCAATTATTTGTTCAGTACATAATATCACAACTGGCATATTAAATTCTAACATATTTAATTGATTTCAACATAAATTCTTTTGTAATGTAAAAGTTAGTATTATTAGGAAGTTGATAATTTTATAAATGCAGCAAAATGTTGCTGGTTACATTTTTATGGGAGATATTTTATAGGACACACAATATTTTGAAAGCAATTGCTTGTAATGAACAGTGTTGGCAATTTTGCCATTTAGTGAATAGACTTCGCCATTTTTATACCCAGACCACAATGGGGGAGAAGGTATTACACTTTTGTGCGGATATATGGACCATTCACTATTTCATCAATTTTTATCAATATCAATACAAATAAAACAATTTGTATTAATGTACTTGTTATTTAAAGTTGTTCCCAGCTAGCATTTGCGTGATAATTTTTCGTAAAAATCCACTAAATGAGTCTTCTCAGACCACTTTGGATGACTAAAAACTGATTTATCACTTGAGCGATTGAAAAAGGATTCATATGTAACTCATAGAAAGAAAATGTAACAAATAGAAAGAATTGGCTAAAATAGAAGCCTAAAATGTCAATTAATAAAAATAAATAAAATAACGAATGGTTTTGTTTGGTTCAAAATAAAATTTGTTGAAATAATCAAAAGCCTTAATAGTGCTAATTTTGTGGGAGGAAAAATTAAAAACATGACGACTTAAAAATTATTTAAAAAATAATCCAAAACTATTAAATTTACGATTGAAAAATAAGACAAAAAATACTAACCAATAATTTTAAAAACTAACATTAAATTGCTCAAAAATAGATCAGAAATTATCCTCGAGGTGTTTCATTGCTAGGGTACCATCAAGGCGAATTCACTAGAAGGTGGGGTGTTTTTTCAGTAGACAACTTGTCAAAGTGTGTATTCAAACTAGTTTTTTATGTAAATAAACGTATGTTTTACTGATTTTACAATATTTTTGACAACCCGCCCACAGGAGCAGTGTTGTTGTAGAGTTGACCTCACCTTCTAGCCAATTCGCCATGGGTACAATTTTCATGCAACAAGAGTACCGTTTATGATCGAAAAATGAGCTCATATCGATGGTTTTCTTCCGCAACCTCGTAACTCAAAAACAACTACTTTTCACGAGAGACAAAATACTTTTTTTTTAACCAAATATTTGAGACCATCGATATGCGTTTATTTCGCTCTTTACTATTTCGACGACTTTATACCAATATTTTTGATGACCATCTTTTTCAAATTATCTTTTTCTTGCTTTGTAAAACTAAGTTCAAAAGTATAAGAGATTTTCACAAATTTGCGTTAAAATCAAAACTGTACTGATGGCAAGCGATGATGAAATTTAACAATTTGTAATGTTGCCGTATCAACCATTTTTTAAGTATGATATCACCAGGGCTTGGATTTTCATGGAAATGCATATTTGCAGTCAGTTATCTAAAATCAAATTCGACTAGTTATTTTTCCATATCAAAGGATTTGCAGCAAAATAACATCGATTTGTTTTTGCATATTTCTGCATATTTTGTTATAAATGCATATTTTTGCATATTTGCCTTTTAAGTGCATATATTTCGCATTTTTTTTTTTTTTTTTTTTTGTTTTTTTGATGTATTTTTAATATTTTTAAAAGAAATTAAAATTAAATAATTAATATTTGATACTTTACATAAATAAAATCATTATTTGGCAACCCTGATTATTTTACAACACTATTTCTATAACACCCAGTCCACAACAGACATGAAATGCTTAACAATAATATGATGTTAGTGTTAGGAATAGACTCATCATGTTAAAAAATGCCCATGTTTTACCACGTTTTTTAATGCATATGTTTTAAAAACGCTTTTATAACAGCAAATCATGACAGACATTTTTACAACTGATGAAAATATTCTTTTTTGTAAAATTTGCAATAAATGTGTACATTACGAAAGAAATTTTTTAGTTGAGCAGCATCAAAATTCCCAAAAACACAAATACTTCACGCAGAGAAAAAATATGGTTGGTCATGGTTACGGCAACAACACTATGTTTAACGTAACAATGTATTGTTGTCGTACACAAATAATTGTTATTTTTATTTAATATCAACAATATTATAGTTACTGTAAACATATCAATGTTTATCGTAATTATGAATTTGAGTATTGTTGACCGAAAAATAATTATTTTTCTAACAACTTAATTATGATAACTTTCTAAACATATTATATTTCTCACAACCATATCATGATATTTAATAGCCATAACATGATAACTTTCTATACATTTATCATATTATGTTAAATATGCAATCAAACTATTTTTCCTCTAATCATATTATGTTAGCGCCATTTGTAAAATAATTTTGAAGAAGTTGTGTCGTTTTTTTATTTGTGAGCGGTTAAACTATTAAAAGATAAAATTCCATAAAAAAATAAGTTTAAAGAAATTAAAAAATTAAAATATTAGCGGAGTTCATTCAAGTATTAGTGATGTATTAGTGCAAATGCAAAATATCATAGTTTTTTTGTAAAATCCAACAATATTTTACTTAACGTTGTCGAATTGGAAAAGGTATGCTATGCAACAATTGCTCGAGCTTTCCACGATTCTATAAGTTTGTTAGGAGGCCAGTTCGACAAAAAAAAATTTGTTGTTTTTGACGGATGCCGCCCCTTATATGGTAAAAGCCGCAAATTTTTTGAGGGTGTTTTATCCCCAAATTATCCACGTAACATGTTTAGCACATGGTTTACATCGTATAGCTGAAGAAATAAGGTCCCATAAGATATAGATTTGTTGATCTCGAACGGTAAAAAAGTATTTTTAAAGGCTCCATCTCGTATTGCAATATTTAAGGAAAAGCTGCCAGGGATACCTCTTCCACCCCAACCAATAATCACTAGATGGGTTAGAGGCAGCTGAATACTATGCAAAATATTTCGATGAAATAAAGATTGTTATAGATGGATTTGATGACAGCGATGCTTACTCAATTAAAAAACTTAAAGACATTTTCAAAATAAAAACTATTAAAGCCCAACTAGAATTTTTCTGCTCAAACTACGTGATTATTTGTGAAACATTCACAAAGTTACAGGGATGCAATTCACTAAATACTCAAATTAATTGGTGATACCGTTAATAAACTTAACAATGTAAATGGAGAAATATCTGAAAAAATTAAACATAAGTTAGAATCTGTATTGCAAACAAATATAGGATTTCATGAAATAATGAAAATTGAGAGCTTATTTTATATTAATACAACAAATCCAATTGAAAATAAATATTCTCCAATGAAGTTGAGCGTACATTTCAATGTACAAAAACTTTTTGCGTCCGAATAGACAGAGTTATGTTTTTGGAACTTTAAAGAAACTTTTATTTATTTATACAAATAGGAATTCAAGTTAGATCTAATTAAGTACCTATTTTAAAAATAATTAACAAGCAATTAAAGTTTGTTTTTGCTTTATTTTATCCTTAAATTTTGTGTATAACATGTATGTATGTTTACGTTGTTACCTGAACTTTTCTTTTTTGTTATTAATAAATATAATTTAACTAAACTTGATATTTTTTCATATTTTTTTTAATGCATAATTATATATTTTTAGTGCATATTTTTTATATTTTAAATGCATATTTTCCAGTTAATAGCGCACGTTATAAGTGCATATTTTTGATTTTTAAGTGAATGAAAATCCAAGCTCTGGATATCACAAATCGAAAAAGGTTGCCAAATGTATACAGCTTTCCAGCATTACTTAAAAGCAGGGTTGTCAGATTTTTTTGAGCACCATCGCCAAACCAGATGTCAGAAATCGCCAACGTAAATTTTGTTCAGTTTTCGTGAATTTTTTTTTTTTAATTAAATTTTCCATACGAAAAAAGCTAGAATAATATTTCAGTCAAAAATCGCCAAAAACTGAAAAAAATACAAAAAAGTCCCCGAAAGTAAATTTTGTTTAGTTTCTGTTTTTTTTTTTTTAAATATCACAACATGGAGATCACATATACAGTTAAAAAAACTAAAATAAAGTTCACAAGTCTGTAAGATCATAACACTTCAGCCTCATCGATTGAATTACTGGTGTTTCGACCTACATACATACTATTAAAATTTAAGAGTGACTGAATACAAAATTCACTTAAAATGATAACAAAACAAAAATCATGTGAAAAAAGTTGCCAGTTTTTTTTTTTTTAATTAGTAATGGTAACAAAAAATGACAAATTGTTAAAAATATGAAATAATATAAATGGTAAAAATAGCCAAGTAAATCGCCAAAAAAAAGTCGCCAGTCGCCTAATGGAAAATCCCACCGCCAAACACGTTTGACAATCGCCAGGTTTGGGGAGAAATCGCTTAAAAGTCTCTACATTTTATTGATTTGAAAAAGTCTGGCTTTTTTCCTTCGTTAATTTTTTCAGAAGAATGCCCCTACGAATAACGATTTTTCCCTACGTTTAGCATCACTGTTCTAGACTCACTTATTACTTAACTGATCGACTCATAATCAATTTCTGAGTCCATCTTATGATGTCCGTCCGTCCGGCTGTCTGGTTGGTTGTCTGTTTGTCCATGTAAACTAGTGTGTAAAGTTTACGTCGCAATTTTTAAGATATTTTGATGAAATTTGGTACAAACGCTTTAGTTATTATAAAAACGAATGTCCAATTTTAAGGATAGTATTTAAATCCATATTTTGATAATTTTCATATAAACTTAAATCGCATTTAAATACAGTTTGATTTGATCACCAGAAAATATGGCTAGAATAGAATATTTTGCGCCATTCTCGTCCAAGCCAAAAATTTCTTATTGTAAACATATGTGGGGCTTGGTTTAAGCAAAAAGTTAACACAGAGCGAACCTAAATTTACTTAAATACAGCTTAAAAAAATTATTTTTACTTCTATAGTTACTTAAGTCAAGTTTTCGTTTCTTATTAGTTTAAGAAAACTTAATAAAAAAATTAAAAACTTTTTCCAAATAAAATTTTTAAGAAGTCCCTAGCATTTGTTTTTTGAAGCAAGAAATTCGATTTTATTTAAAAATCAAGAAAACCAGACAAATATTAAATAAATGCAGTTTGTTTTCAGAAATATCTTTCATATTTAATCTCAAAGGAATAAAAACTCAAGCTCGAGATAAATACTCAAGCTTTGAGATTCTATTAAGAAAAGGTCGAATAAAAAAACCAATTTTTATTTTTTATTTCCATGTTTTTTATAAAAACAAGCTACTTTTTATTTCTTGTTTTTAAGAAATTTTTCATTATATCGCAAATAATCTTGCGAAAAAGCAAATGCAAAAAATAGCACCAAACACTGAACTCCACTATTGTAAAATATTAATTTTGTCCGCTTTTTAATAGGCTTTTTTTAGTAGTCTTAAGCAACAATGAAAATTAATGCGATATTTGTATGGGAGCAATAACATTCTGCAAAAATGTTTATAAAAAGTTAAATTGCCTTATTTCAAAATGCGAGAAAGTTTCTACAAGTAAATTCCCCTTAATTCTATAACAATTTGATTTTTTAAAAACTTGTGTATTATTATCAGGAGATTTGACGACAATGCCGAGAGAACTTTATGTTCTTGCAGGAATAGAAAAAGTCCGGAAAATAAGGAACTTTAGACCATTATCACTTTGTATAATTACTTTAAAAAAAAAGTTACCTAATTATACACCCATTTATAATAAAAATTAATTACAAAAAGCAAATGAATTTTTTATGGTCATTCTGTCACAAAATATGCCGCAATTCTTTTTCTCTCTTAAAGATTTTTGCATAGCTGGTGCAAAGGCTTCCTTCTGTACACCTGTTTGCATAAAAGTCTCCCGAATCTAGGATTGTAACTTACAAGTTGGTTAAAATTCGCTTCGTTTAGTCATTGGTTAGCGTATTCACATAATAAGTGACACGGATTAACATTTGCCGCAAGCTCAGCAGGTTTTTGTCATACCAATTTTGCATAAAATACTTCGTGAACCTTGAGATCCAATTTCCATACTGCCTTCGCAATAAATTCGGTAGACTGTTTCTGTTCCATCTGCATAGACCTGGGACTTTACATATCGCTAGAGAAAAGCTTGCAATGGCGTCAAATCGCTTAAACGAGGTAAAATATTTGTTCGCCAAATGTTTCACTCAGTAACTTGATTGTATCACGCGATGCCTGACAAGTAAAAACATCCTGCTGAAACCTAAACAAACACCTGATATATTTTTCAATTCAAAACAAAAAGTTAAAAAAAAATGTTTGGAATATTTTTAAGGTGATTCAGAGTCGATCTTTAGCTAAAAAATAAATTTTGTTTCAGCAGAGCTTAAATGAAATTTGTAACTTTATTTCTTGTAAATTCAAATAAAAAGTTTCAATGTTTTCAAAAGGAAATTTCTTGTGCTTCTGATCAAAGACCTCTAAGAAATCTGTTGTGGATCGTTATATATATAAAATTGTAACTTGGCTAATAGAGGCGCTCGCCGCTTTTTAATATATTAATATAGTACTTATAAATACTGACCTTTTTTCGATATCCCTGCTGGTTACATTAGGAAGACGATTAGATCATTGCACAAATGAGAATTCAGTCGTCGTCAAATATTTTTGGGCTTTGACAAACTAAAGAGTTGTCACTTTATCCCGTAGTAAACAACGTAGGTTACTCTTGCTTGCAAAAAGTGAACTAAGCCCAATAAAAAATTGAGCTTGAAACGAAGCAGGTTTGTAAGGGCGCAATGTCAGAGTTTCGCTTACCATCTCTCATTATGTCTTACTACGTAGTGCATAATTGTGCGCTTATTTTTATAAATGTACCATTCGCAAAATAATAAAATTTGTTATTGGGAAGAAGTTTACTGGCATATTCACTAGACACTGTGGACTTAGAAACCATCAGTTTATATTAGGTAAGCAAGATAGAGGATGAGACATTTCAAAATTTTCTCTGTAACTGTCAAGTCTTAGGGTCTTATAGACAAAAATTTTTTGGAAAGCCTTAACATATCTCAGATAAATGTCTTCATATACGCTTAAACCTGTCATGGTAGATGCATTGACTGCGCAAAAGATCAAAATCGCCCCCTATATCTATCTATATATCTTAGTATATTCTAGTAAAATTTTATTTCATTATATTTCCACAATTAATCTCTTTCTTTTCTAAAAGGGAAAAAATTCCCAGGAATGACCGAAAAAACTATCTGAAATATCAGTTCATCAATGTCAAAAGCAATAAAAGAAGAACATTTTTTCATTGGGGAAATTATAACGCGTCTTAGCGAAGGAGTCTAACGTTGTTTTTGTTTGTTAAAACAGAATCATCAAATTTCCAAGTTGTCAAATTCTTGCCAAAGTGAAAATAATTCAATGAAAATTAAATTTGATGAACTCAAGCCTAATTAAAGAATATAAAAAATTAAAAATTAACAGTTCAACTAAAAATCAAAATTGTTCTTAAAATAGCTATAGCACAAGCTCTAATGTTTACATTTGTGCTTCAGTTTGTACAAATAAAAAATGTCGACGAAAGTGGACAAAAAAACAGAATAAACATTTGTATTCAGGTTTTCAAGACAAAGAACATGTAATTTGAAATTTAAAAATGATAATAACAGCCAATTTCGAACCACCAGTACTACTGGTAAAAAGATTGATGTTTGACTGTTGGCTGGCGGGCACCGCAGTGGTGCAGTGGTTAGAACTCAAAGATTTTCTGTAGATAGAATGTGGTGATTCTTCAAACATGTAAAAATCAACCCGGGTTCAAATCCCAGCTCAGCCAAAGACAAATTATCAATAAATTTTTATAAAAAAAATTCCAAGTTGTAAAATTCCTTCCTCAGTGAAAATAATTTGATGAACTCAAGCCTATTTAAAGAATATCAAAAATATTATTAAAAACTTGTCAACTTTTCAATGTCAAAAGATTTTTCACATTTTATTTCTAACTATTGATTTATATGCCCTTAATCACAAGCGGTGAAGGTATATGTGATAGTTTCAGTTCAAAGGGACTTATGGACGAAAAAATCGATTTCTACTTTTTTAGTGATTCTTAAAATAGACAATACGCTCTTTCCACTGCAGCAAACCGCAGTTTTCTAACTTCATTACTTTTGTCATAAGTAAGCTTTAAAATACACCTTTGATAAGGAAAGAAAATTAACTTGTTTACTTCAAAATCGTTTTTCAATAAAGGAGCGATATATTCTGGGTATCTTTGAGTAGCGAAGTTGATTAAACGATATCCTCCTGTCTGTGTGTTGGTAAAAATGTGTTTTCTAACGACTCTAGAATATGATGGGGACTATGTTATTTTATACTTATACGTTAATTCCGGAATAGATTGCTCTTTAAATTCGGCCTACAAAAGGCAAAGATAAATATAGTTTTTTATACTTACTTTAAGTATTCAAAAATTCAAGTACGAATACCACTAAAACGTACTCAAAACAATCCTAAATGGGATTACTTTCGAAAATCAATCGTGGAATTTCTTAAAATAAGTATACAATTCTTAAATCAAGTAAAAAAAGAATGAGCTTTTCGTTGGTAGTGACACTCTGAAAGTAAAATTACAAAATGGGGATTTTAATGTCATATAACTTATTAGTCATATCTCTCAGCATTGCATTCTATTATGTGTGTTGCATTCTATTATGTTGTTTGTATTATGTTGTTTGTAGAAATTTCAACAACACCACACAAGTTAGAAAAAACGATATGCTTGTTGTGTATAGAAACAACAGAACAAGAAGAATATCATATATTATTTTCATGTTAAAAAAAGTAAAATTGAAATCTTGCTTCTCATTTAGTTTATATTTTTAGTTTAATATGTACATAAGGTTCTTAAAGTAAAAACCAGCTTTGGTAAAAACCATATCGGGCATGATGCTGGTGTTTTTTTGTTCTGTAAGGCTTAAAATGGTTAAGTAATTCCATCAATAATAACATCCCCTTTCTAATTTCTTTTTCAATTGGAAAATCATCTTGAATTGTTATTTCAAGTACGAATTCGGGGTTGAATCAACTTTATAATACTTGAATCAAGCGCATTTTGAGATTGATTCAATCTCAGTTTTACTTAAATTAATCACATTTTATTAATATTTTAAGTATAAATTTCAGTGCTTTTATCAAGAATAAAAATTGGGAATGAAGCACGACAAACAAAATCCTTGTAATTAAAAATTTTGTATTTCCAAAAATTACTTTGATAAAAAGTTTAATATTTATTAAAATCGTTAAACCTGTAAAGAATCAGAAAACTTACATGAAAAATTGCATCTATCGGGAACATGGATAAAATTCGTGAATTTCCGGTAGTTTAGCAACTTTCATGGAATTAATGCTAATACATACTTATAGTTTTAGGGACTTTAAATCAATTTTTGGGCTTGTTTGCTATATTAAAATTTTCACGAATTGTTGCTATTTTTGCAAATATTTGTCATTTTCGCGAAGCTTTGTTGCTAGTTTTCGATTTTTTTAATTCAACATTATGTTTTTCAAAAATTAAAAAAAAAACTGTTTCGACACCAATGAGACTGACGACAAAATCAGAGTCAAATCGATGCCAACGTTAACGTTGCGTACGGCATACCAAAAATACATTAACTTTTATCGATAAAACTTTATATTGACAGTGGGCATACCGATTTACAACAATTGACACAAAACGATATCGTTTCGTATTGATGACGCTAAATGGAATATGGGTGAATAACTCCCGGGAATAAAAGGCAAATTATCCTTGAACCCGGGAATGGAAAAAGTCAGGGATTAAGAAATCCCACTGCTGCGTTACACTCACCTGATTTGCCGTCGGATATCCACAATCAATTTGATACGATGCCATATTTTTTATTTGTTTGCTTTTTCACTCTATTTTAATTTGTGTATTTTTTTAAAATGTTCATATTGGTACAGAAATATTTTAATTGACAACTTTTATTTTTATCTCTAAGAAAAGCTAAGAAAAAGTTTTTGAGTAAAAACTTTTGACACTCTTTTTTTTTTTTTTTTTTTGTTGCTGATTTAATTTGATTTATTTAGTAGAGCAAAAATGTCACTTAGATTGACATAAGAAATGTTTTGCATAAACATTTGACCAGAATACAAAATAAACAAATAAAAAACGTGCTGACAGAGAAAACAAGATAATTATAATATAATAGAATAAAACGATAAAGTCAACGGCAACGGCATCAACAACGACGACAAAGTTAATGTAAATTATTTTAATAACTTGACACTTGTTTGACGTTTAAAAGGTCAATCCTAATGGTTTTGCTTAAATATAAGTAGGTAGGCATAAGTAATTTAAATAGACGTATGCAGCACCTTCTGCTTCGGCAACACTTTTTAAAACAGGTAAATTTGCTTAACTTTTCTTTTATATTTTTGCTAAATGTTTAAGCTTTAAATGCATGACAAGGTCAAGGACTTTTTTTAAACTAATTTAGATTTTAAATGAAAATTACACTAAATATTTTTTTGGAACTTTTTTGTTTTGAAATATAAAAACACCGACGGCTTTTTTTTTTGAGTTTTAAAAATTTATTACATTTAGAGTTGGTTAAATTGTCGCCATAGAAGACGTGTGTTTTTCCATAATGTTTTTTACGCTCACTTTACGTTTAACTTCCGGTATTTTTTATTAAAGTCTAAAATATTCTCAATAGAAGTCTTGTCTTTTTCGTAAATCCAACTTGATTCTTTTCGAATGTCTTTTAGTCAATCCAATTGGAGTTGAATGTTGGTAAAAAGTGTGTGTGTGTGTTTTTGTTTTCCTTTTGTCGAATTTCTTGTTATGTTTAATGAAAACCCAAACTTGTTTTTTGCGTGCCTACTCTTGCTTAGATGCGCGCGATTTAACGTTCGAGCACAAACTAGTTGCAAGTTGTCGCAAGGTTGAAGCCAACCAACACAGCTAAACAATATATGCAACAGAAGAGGCCAACACTATAAGACTGCAATGAAAGCATTAAATACGGTATAAAAAAAAATATTGAAAGAATAAAACACAACAGTAATACTACTCATTACCCCTGAAATATCTTAAAGAGAAAAAGAGAGCAGTATATTTTTGCTTCTGCAATGGTAAACAGTTATAAAACGCTTTGCTTTACTATACCTAGTTGTTGTTGGTGGGTTATATTCTTCGTTTTCTCCTGTTATTTAGTTTTATTTTGGTTTTGAAGCAACGCCTTTAAGATTGATGCGAGTTATGGCAACTTAAGCGCCACCATGGAAAATTACGTCAATTGCTGGAACTTAACAAATCGTTACTCGTTACTTTTCTGTTAACGGCTGCATTATGAAAAGCGTTTTCCGTATCACAATCGAACCTCTTATATTTGTTTCTTTTTAACTCATCAAACCACTCAACCATCAAAACAAAATTCGTTTCAAGTGCAGCTGGAAGTGTTAATATTCCAGTAAAAGGGGAAATGTGTACAAAATGTAAAAGAAAAAATATTGTACTGCAATTGCATTTAAAATCTTTTTTTTTTTTTTAAGGTGTGTTGGAAAGTTTTTACCTTTATTTCGTTTTCTGTTGCCCCAAATTTTTGTTCTTTTTTTTGTTTGCTTTTTATTGTATTTTGTATCCATTTTACTTTTTTTTTTAATTTCCCAACATTTTAACACCTTTTTGTTGTGTGTTTGGAACAGGCGTGGTTTCCATTGCAGTTTAAGGTTTCTTTTACTGGATTTATTAATTTTGTTTTTGCAAATTTGTAGTTTTACGAGATCATTTATTACACTGTTTAATATTGTGTTAATGTGATTTTTTGTTGTTACAAACTGTTATTAAAAAAATTTTGTAATTAAATTGTTTGATTGTTTTAATAAAAGGTTACTTAAATATTTTTTCATAACTATTCTAGGTACCTATGCAATGAAAAAAAATTAAGTTTATTTTTTAAAATGAATGCAAATTGTGAACTCCAGAGTAAATTCATGTGTTTTTTTAGGTTTCGTAGGGTTAAAAGAGAACATTTTTGAAATTACATTGTAAATTGCAAACATAAGTTGTACGCTGAACCAAAAATTATGGGTAGGTAAATAGTGAAAATAGTGGATTAGTTTATGATTTATGAATAAATAAATTTATTTTTAGTTAGCTAAAATTTACATTTAATTTTGTGCAAATTCAATAAAATATTTTTTAGCTTTTAGCGAATAACGTTGTAAGTGACAAAATGATTATTTTTCAGGAGAGCAAAAAAAAACGTTTTTAAAAGGCAGGACTACTTTTTTAATTTTTTTTTTAGAATCATTATTAATGATAATAAATACCTACTTGTACCTATGCAAAATATCAAGAAATTGGAATTTGAAATAACATGCAAATTTACAGTTTATTACTTTTTTTGTAGTGAAAAACGTTTCATATCCACAATCGCGATGTCATTTAAAACGTTTTTCCACTGCGCAAGCGGCTTTTAAAACCTTATTACAATTTGCAAAACCATTAGATCGCATCCTTTTTCTTTTGTAACTAACAACGTTCTTTCACTGTCTCTTCTTTGTATTGCATTTTAAAGAGGTTAAGGTGCATAATTTTGGATGATATGATGCTTAACCGTACGATGCATACACAACTTTTTCTACGAGAACACACACCCGGGATACGTTTGTACCTACTAGCGTATTTTGGCTTTTTCTTATGTTTAAATGGTCCCATTTAATTTTTATTTTTTTTTAAAGCGGAAATAAATATTTTAAAAATGTTTTAGTTTTGTTTCATGCAAATATTCTATATGGTTCAAAAGATGTAAGCAAAAGAGTGCATGCAGGCATCTATTATTCAAGTGATAAACAAGTGTTTGTAGTATTTGGATATTCTAACGGTTGCTTTTTGATGTTGTTGTGCATTCGCCATTAGTTAGGTGATCACAAATACCGAGTGAATAATATGTAACAATAATTCATAATTTTCATTTTGCAAATAAAATAATATAAGTCCCAATTCACACGTTGCAAGTCTTATTGATCAGCTTGCTACTTTATAACGAGAGTAAAGAGAGGAAAATAAACGTTTCTCTCTCACTCTCTCTCGCCTATAAGGTAGCAAGCTGATCAATAAGACTTGCAACGTGTGAATTGGCACTAATTTAAACACTCCATAAAATGGTTTGTTGCCTTTTATTTTGATATAAACTGATGTGGCACAAACGTATCCCGGGTGTGTGTTTACGTAGGTATCGACTTTGGAAGCTCGTAGCTCCCGAACCATTGCATCAAATAACCTTTAAACAATTAGAAATTACTTTCCTATGTTTCCTAGATCCGAAATCTCCATTTCTTAAGTTAAGCCGTTTCTGAGTTACAGCACTGCAAAGTTGCAAGTGGATACATTTGTACCCGGGTGTGTGTTCTAGGGTTAAACAATGTAAGAGAGTAATGTTAACGATAATTTGCAAAAAAAAACTGATTTTGCAAAAAGTGGATATTACAACGTTATTTGCGTCTGCGCTTCAGGAAATGAGATACATAATTTGGCACACTAACGACATTGAAACTCAATTATGTCTTGAAATTATTGAAAATATGGACCATCGGACAGAGGAATGGCTCCGAAGCCGTGGCGGGTATTTGGCCGATATATTGTTTCACACATAATTGTCATAGACACTTCTACACAGAAAAAAAAAATTAAAAAATTTATGATATTAGTTAAAAATTTAATTAAACTGATTAAACGTTTAATTCACTCAATTAAACTTTTAATTCGCTTGATTGAATTTTTTGATTAATGCTTTAATTTGGAGATTTTTTGTTAGTAAATAATAAAAAACAAGTAAGAAAGTATAGTCGGTCAAGCCCGACCATATGATACCCTACACCACATTATTTAGAAACACATCATGCGTATGTGTCCATATAAATATAGATTTATCTATGTTTATAAACTTCATGAAAATCGGTTTGAAAGTTTATGAGAGGCAGAAATTGCCCCCTGCCTCCCCTTGTGGTCCTATTTTTTAAAAACTTTATAGCTAATGTGTCCCTATGGATTTTTTTGTCTATAAGGTTCTATCTATGTTTTAAATTTCATTGAAATTGGTTTGATAGTTTCTGAGAGGAAGAAATTTCCCCCTATCTTCCCTCGTGGTCCTACGATTCGGCCCGTTTTCAATAGGCTTGGTCCTTGTGCAAATAAGAACCTATGACTTAAATTTCATCAAATTATCTCCAAAATTGCGACCTGTACTTTGCGCACAAGGTTACATGGACAGCCAGCCAGCCAGCCTGCCAGCCAGCCAGCCAGCCGGACGGACATCGTTAGTTTGACTCAGAAAGTGATTCTAAGACGATCGGTATACTTTTAGGTGGGTGTAGGACCAATATTTTAACGCGTTACACACATCAGCACAAATGCATAATACCCTCTCCACTATTTTGGTGTGGTTATAATTATAATAAGAGTTTTCATGATATCGCTTAAAAGTCTCGCAATCTGTGCAAAGTGTGCATTTTTACGCCTTCGCAAAAGAACTGTCAAGAATTGTATGAGAATTCATTAATGAAACGAGTCTCGCCATTTGTCCATTTGCAGAAATAGCGATATCATGAAAACCCTTAATAGGTATAATTTTCAGAAAAGTTTTTGTTTTATTTACAATTATCATTGTGCATTTTTGGTTGGACCACCCATTATTTGCTTTTAATATCGTTATTGTTAGGTATATCGGTACAGCAATGTTTATAATCATACATATTTAGAAAAATATAATATGTAGGCTTGAGTCGGGAAACATGCATTTCTAATCAAATCAATAATGAGATAAAACCTCAACATTCGCATGTAAAATATCTCGGAATACATCTAGATTGAAGCTTAACGTGGAAATGCCATATAGAATCAAAATTACACTGAAAGCATTTTGAATGAACTGCCATATTGGAAGAAATCCTGTTCTTAATCTTGATTGCAAACTTCTACTTACAACTTAAATTTTAAAGTCGATCTGTAGCTACAGACACCGAAATAAACTTGTTCGAATAATCACATTAAAAACTAAAATATGCCCAAGGATCTCAATGTGCCAAGTTAAAACTAAAAAACTCGAATTGATCCTGAATACAATAGCTGGAAATATTTTAAGTGATGGCTTACGAAGAAGATATAACGTTAACGAAGAGTAAATCCTGCATGATTAGAAGAGCGCTAAACACCTACATATCGTCGGTTGATAATTTAAATGTCGTATGCGGATTTTTTGCGGTTTTGAGTTAAAATCGATTCCTTAGGGTTTTCGACCTGATCTTTAATTTGGCATAATCAGTTTTTCGATACCTCATTCAGTTTTCGAGATATGGAGTGTTGAGTTTGTCGTATGTGGTATTTGTTAAAGCAATTTTCAAATTAAATGTCGTATGTAACTGCCGAACGGCACATACGACAAATTTTATGACCAAAAAATTTATTTATTATTTAAATGTCGTATTTTTCATGGCACATGCGATTTTTAAATATTTTTTGATTTGAAAATAAGTGTTTAAATTTCGTATGTAAACATTTCTGAAGCAAAATGTATATATTTAAATGACAAAAATGTTCCATTTTGCCACATACGACAGTTTAATTCTGAACAAAAATCAAAATATTTTCTACCCCAAATGAGTTATATTTATCAAACTTCTAAATTAACTAGTCAAATATTAGTAGTTTCTCTTCCTAAAATTTAAAGAAAATCGCCTTGCTGAAAAAAATTTATAAGAGTTCAAACTTCAGACTCAATTTACTCGAAACCATCGGAATCCACATACGACAATTAAATTATCAACCGACGATATGTGAACAGAAGCTGTAAAGGTAAACATTTTCGTCCGGCACTGGCAGGATATTAAATAACGTACTCGAATAAGATTTAATTAATTATTGTTAGTTCATATATAATATATCATCCAGTCATGATTGGTTTAACCTACCGACCATTTTTAAGAACGTCAGTTAGGTATAGACTTTGAATAACCCCTTTCTGAATCCAAAAACCGTTTCACAATATTGTTTATGGCTTCTGAAAATTGTGTAAAGTTTACAAAGTATTGTTTTGCTCTACAGCCCACTGTTTGGCGAATGCTGCAAATTCCTCATACAAAAACGTACACAGCAAATTTCACTCTTGCTTTGCTTCATTGCCTTAAGAAAAACAGGTAGGTAGTAGGCAATACACAGCAGTACGTATACGTATGCGCACAGTATGCGTATGCGATACAAAACAATATTTTTCACTTTCAATTAAATAATACGTATAACTTTTAACTTCATTCATGAAAGTTTAAAACCCTGTAGGAAGTCAAACACATTTATAACTAACTTTAAACTGTTTTTTTTATAACCACATCTAGTTGATTAAGTGACTTTTTTCCTTGTCGACGACTCACTATTTTAACATAGGCATGTCATAGGCAGTAGTCAATTGGCCATCTTTGCATGACTTTTTAACTGACTACTAACTACTTATTTTTCAACCTATTTGTAATTAATTAAAAGTATTGTCAGTTTATAATAAATTATTTATATTTTAAATAATTTTTGTCAAAAAAATATACATATGTTCATATGAACATATGTATATCTTTATATATTTTGATATATAAACAATTATTTATGAAAATTTTGCATTAAACTGCCCTAAACAATGATGTATAATAGTCCTGAAATAAATACGCCACATAATTGCTAGTACATGAACAGATTTGTATCGATTTAATTTTTAATTATTTTAAAATGTTTGTATATATTTTTTTCATTTGACTTCATGGCATGCTTGTTTTACTTATTTTGCTTTTATTTGTGTTTTACGTGTGCCTTTTTGGTTGATATCTGCATGAGATTAAAACCAATTTGTAGTCATTTAAAAAAAAGTAAATTTATAGTTGGTGTTTTTTGCAACTGACTATTTTATTTACTACAGGGAATATTTACATTTTCCTTTTTAATATTTACCAGAAGCAATTATGACACTTCATATATGGAAATCGATTTTCAGTTTTCTCAGTAAAATGTGAATAAATAAATAAAATCAACCATTTTCAAGTTGTTCCAATATGTGTAGTGAAAGTGCCTTAATTTTGGTCATGGCGGTATATCTCGAAAAGTAGAGCTGATAGGGAAAAATGGAGATTAGATTTGCGATTTAATTCTTGACCGCACAAAAATGTTTATACTTGTTCCCTTGTGTAATCAATAACGGTTATGTCATTAATAACACTGAACGCCAAAAAAAAAAAATTAAATAAAAATATACGCATATATAAGATTTTAAAGTTTTTATTCAAATCCGTTTTCAGTTTTTTTTATCCTATCACGTCTGGCTTATTTTATGGGCAGGAGAAGAATTTCGACCATAATTAGGCTGTTCAGCTTATAGATTTTACCATTTTACTTGAGAACGATTTGTCCGATTTGAATAAAATTACCTGCAAATGATTTTATATAAAATTAGCTTTAAGGTACTCTAGCAATAATTTTCTATATTTTCAACAGTTTCGTAGAAATAAGTAGCGGTAATTTTTTAATGCAAAAAGGTAGAAAAAAAAAAAACTGAAAGCTGTCTTTGATTCAGTACTCTAAAGTCAATTAATATCACCAGTGTTATAAAAATATTAATAACAAGTAAGAAAGTATAGTCGGTCAAGCTCGACCTTACAATACCCTACACCACAGTATTAAAAAACACACGATGCTTATATGTGCATATAAATATGGATTTATCTTTGTTTACATACTTCATTAAAATCGGTTTGAAAGTTAGTGAGAGGCGGAAATTGCCCCTACCTCCCCTTGTGGTCGTATTTTTGAAAATCTTTATAGCTAATGTGTCAATATAGATATGTTTCTATCTATGTTTTAAATTTCATTAAAATTGTTTTGAGAGGCAGAAATTGACCCTATCTCCCCTCGTGGTCCTATTTTTTAAAAATACATCCCTTTTGTGTTCATAAAGATATAGCTCTATCTATGTTTTAAATGTGGGTATAAAAATATAAAAAGGGGTTATTATACCCACACCATAGTAGTGGAGAGGGTATTATGTATTTGTGCTGATGTGTTTAACGCCTTAAAATATTGCTCCTAGACCCACCTTAATGTATACCGATCGACTCAGAATCACATTCTGAGTCGAATTAACGATATCCGTCCGGCTGGCAGGCTGGCTGACTGGCTGTCCATGTAACCTTGTGCGCCAAGTACAGGTCGCAATTTTTGGAGATAATTTGATCCAATTTGGGACATAGGTTCTTATTGGCATAAGGACCAAGCCTATTGAAAATGGGCCAACTCGTCGGACCAAGAGGGAAGATAGGGGGAAATTTCTTCCTCTCAAAAACTATCAAACCGATTTTAATGAAATTTAAAACATAAATAGAACCATATCTTGATGGACACAAAAGGGATGCATTTTTAAAAAAGTAGGACTACGAGGGGAGGTAGGGGCAGTTTCTGCCTCTCAAACCGGTTTTAATGAAATTTAAAACATAGATAGATCCATATCTATATGGACACATTAGCTATAAAGATTTTCAAAAATACGACCACAAGGGGAGGTAGGTTCAATTTCTGCCTCTCACTAACTTTCAAACCGATTTTAATGAAGTTTATAAACAAAGATAAATCAATATTTATATGGACATATAAGCATGATGTGTTTTTTAATACTGTGGTGTCGGGTATCATATGGTCGGGCTGGACCGACTATACTTTCTTACTTGTTTTTTTTTATTACTTATATTTTTCTATTTAAATAAAATCAGAAATCTTTTTAAACTTAAAACTAGTCTACTGAATGAAATGAATTAAATAAGAAATTATAACGTAAGTTTCAGATGTGTTTTAAATATTATTTTGTAAAATTGTAAGAATTCTCGTAGTTGCTTTATGATTAAAGCAGTGTTCCAGCCCTGATATCAGGCGCGGATTCAGGGGGGGGGGGGATAAGGAAATTTCCCCCCCGTAAATTATAAAAACACGATTTGTTAATTTCGATAATACAAGAATTCCTAATAATAATACTTTTTTAAAGTACAAAATTTTTGGAAATCCCAGCAAGATTTTTGGTTTTTTTTTTTTATTGAATCTCTAACGAAATTTTTAATAAGTATCCAAATCTTAATCCTTATAGATATTTTTTAGATATTTCCAATGAAACATCTAGTTTACCGTATTCAAATACTTATTATTCTACATTCAATCCCAGCAGATGCCATCTATATCGAAAGACTAAACGTCTGACTTGATAATGCGTGCGATTGAATTATTAATAAGCCTTAGTAAATGCAATATTTATGTGTTATATGAATCAAAATTCTAATCGATAATTTTTGACGAAAGCACGGATTTGTCGGGGAAAAGCCAGATTTCCTTATCTTTAAGATATTTCAACATACAACAAAAAAGTTGTTAGGGATGAATTTATTGGCTTTGTTGTAAAAGCATTTGAAGAGGCTTCAAAGTATATGGATGACGTTGATGTGTCAAGTGATGCGAAGGCACTATCATCAATAGTTCTTTAAGCTTTGACAAATTTTGGTCTTGACCTAAAAAATTGTGTAGGAGTTGGAACAAATGGGTGTTAAAAAATCCTGGAAACCGCGACAAATTCGAAAAAAAAGCCATGCTATTCCCATAAATCAAACAACTCAATTTCTAAAAGCAATAAAGTGCCACTAATACAAAAAGTTGTATCATTTGTTAAAGAAACGACAAAATTTTTTAAATACAATACTCCCAGGCAAAACACAGTTTTAGTAAAGTATTTGGGAGCCAAACTCTCTACATTATGCGAGACAAGATGGGTGGACCGTCACGACTCAGCTTTACACTTTGCAACAAGTGTACATCATATAGTAGAAGCTTTGGAAAAAAATGTCTGAGTGGAAAGATAGTATCTCTACCTTTATATTAAGGAACTCCTTCGTACTTTTGAATTTATTTGCGGAATATACATATTCAGTGTGATACTTATTGTAACACAGCCACTAAGTATCATTTTACATAAGCACGATATTGATCTTCAAAAAGGATCAAGCCTGATCAAAACTTTAATCATGTGGCTTGAAGAGAAATGATATAAAGCCGAAGAACAATTTAAAGCGATTTTTGAAAAAGTTAAAGTTATTTGCGTTCAGATCGAGGTTCCAATCGAAAAGACAAAATTTGAACGAAATAATCACTTCCAAAATGTTTAAGATTTCTACCGAGTTGTAGGTTACATTCCTCTTATTGAATTTATTTTAGAAGATTTCGAAACACCTTTCCCAATAGATATCCTAAATGTTTTGAACATACTTAAACTTCTACCTCAAAGTGAAATCAAGTCATATGGACAAATCCTGCGTAACGAACGCAACATTCACACGTGTTTTCTGATTGATATTTAAACTTTTTTTGGCATTTCAAAAGAGATAGCTTCAACTTATATATAGTACTTAGTGACATTAATATGTACTTACGAATGGCATATATCATAATTTCTTAGCAGGCTTTTGTTGCGAAATAATTGATCACAAAATTTTGTGACGCACGCCACAAAAATTAGAAGCAACTTTAAAAGTTGAAGTGTGTTTTCCCAATTTTTAGCGAATTTTGCATCATAAGGTATACAAAGTCTAATATGAGAGAACTCTAAAATCACTTATTCGCAGCCTAAAAATGTTGTAATTTTTTGATTAAAGCCGTGAACCCTTTGTGACGCACGCCTTACAACCACGCTACAGTTTTTCAGTACTATACCTATAATAAACCCAATTTTATTTATTTTAACAAAACAAATGATATATATAAACTAATTTTGTGATTATTAATGAATGTATGAATCAATATCAATCTTTTTTTTAACGAAATTTATATTGTGATGAGTCTGCTGTAAGTGCTATTTTAAGCTCAAAAAGCACCTAAAATAATGTTAAATTCATGTATAACATTAAGAGATCAGGGGTGGGGTAGTATTTGGTAACAATTATTGTATTAATGATCGTCGAAATACATACTTTTAAGAATAAAAATTAAATTATACATCGAGTCTTATATTCCATTAAATATTATACCATTTATTTTAAAACCACAACTAGCTGATGAGCTGATTATGTTTGATAAACGAGATTAACACATCTTAACTTGAGCCTGAACTGTTGCATTGGCAACAAACATGGAAAATATCTGAAAATCTATCAGATTACGTTGTAAATGTTTTAATAAACTGTGATGAAGATATCTACCCAAATCTAAGAAAAATATTTCAAATTTTCGTGTCAATGCTCGTCAGTAATGCTACGAGCGAGAGGTTATTTCCTACCCATCGTCGAATAAACACATGGCTCAGATCAACAATGACCGAAGATAGACTGTACTATATTTGCCTCACAAGGAAATCACAATTTATTTTTTTAAAAAGATTAATTTTATATTTTATTTAACCTTATTGTTTTGTTTTTTATATAATTTTTTTTTTAATAAACTTTTAATACTAGTTTTTTACTTTTTTGTATCATACAAAATTTCCCCCCCGTAAGGCTCGAGCTGGATCCGCGCCTGCCTGATATATTATATTGAGATGTGTAAAGACCTTCGCAAAAAATGCAGTAACAAACACATAAAACCACAATGGTCATCTAATGAAGTGCACAACTTTTAGTTCTATTTTGGTATATTTTAAAAAAATTTCATTTTTTTTTTTTTTTTTTTTTTTTGATTTCTTACGCTTTGCAAGTTTAAAATAAGTATCTTAACATAAATCCATTAAAGTTTATTTCGTATAGAAATAAAATAAACAAATACATATTCCAATCAAACCAGCTAATATGAAAATGTCTAAAACTAGACTGCATAAATATCCGTTAGCAATAATTTTTGGTTTAATACCGATCTTTTTAAAAAACATTTTTTTTTTAAATCCATTCTTATGCAAAATATCCTGTAAGATTAAACAAAAACGCACACAAGTGTATTTCAACATACGCACACACAAAGCACAATGAAGTGCATGATAGAGGTACATGTCCATTGAAAACGAAGTGTGTTAAACATGTCATCATATTTGTGCAGACAATTTTTCAATAGATTTTCAAAACCAAAAAATACTCCAAAATAAAAACACAAAGTCTTTATAGAATGAAACGTACTTGTTGTAACTTTACTGTACATGTATGTGTGTGTACATACATATGTATGTGTGTGTTTGTTTGTCCGTCTGCCTGTGCTCGTAGTATGTTTAAGTAGAGCGTCCGTATCATCAAGCAACATCAAATAGTACATGGTCGGTGCACAGCATTAGAATCAGTTGAGTTGTTGGTATTGAGCCCAAAAGTGAATGATAGTGTTCAGTTACAGCAAAGAGTGCTGCATGCACATAAAAATGCCATTATTATGCAACTTCTACAAGGTTCTTTTATGCAATTGTTATTTGTCGGGGATGTGCAACTTAAAACGAAATAAGTACTTTGCACATAATTCTATTTTATTCCATTTTATGTTCGATTTGTTTGAATGAGTAGTTTAAAAAAGCGGATATTTTTGAAAGCCCATAAAGGCCTATTCAGGTGTTGTGAAAACAGAACGCTACACCGATTTAAAATTCCAGATTATTTGTCAGCATCACAAAGGTGAAAAATTGAGTAAAATTTTAGGTATTTCAAGTTCAAAAATCGTTGCGCTATTTTCGGCTTTTATCAAACAATTAGAGGGGATCACTGAAGGCGCTTTCTCGTACAGCGCTCAGTGATGATGCTCAAAAAAAGGAATGTTAAAGTTTAACATATTTTTAGAGAATACCAGCGATCACGAAATAAAATTGATATCTGATTAAGTTTTGTAAAGAACTGAATTGTATCGGGTGATTTTTTAAGAGCTTTAGGAAAGTTTAAAAAAAACACATAAAATTCAGAAAAATTCATAAAATCTTTATTTGAATCGATAGTATGGTCCATATAATTTAATGTTTTAAGATTATTTAATGCAAATTGTGGCCGTGACTGCGTCACAAATGGTCCATCTGCTTAGTGAAATTTTTGGCATACTCTTTCCAACATTTCGGCCGGTATCTCAAGAATAAATACTTCAATGTTGTCTTCCAATGAGTCAATTGAAGCGGGCATAGGTGTATAGACATGAGCTTTAACATAGCCCCACAAAAAATAGTCTAAAGGCGTTAAATCGCACGATCTAGGCGGGCAATTGACCGGTCCCGAACGTGAAATAAAATGTTCACCGAACTCGCCTCTCAATAAGTCCATTGTTAAGCGTGCTGTGTGGCATGTGGCTCTTGCATTTTGAGCAAACAAAAGTTGAATATCATCTCACGGTAGCGCTCACCATTTACAGTTACGTTACGATTTGCATCATCTTTGAAGAAGTACGGTCCAATGATGCCACCAGCCCATAAGCCGCACCAAACTGTGACTTTTTCTGGATGCATTGGTACCTCTTGCAATGCTTCCAAAATCGACAATTCTACTTATTAACGTAGCCATTGAGCCAAAAATGAGCTTCGTTGCTCAACAGAAGAAGCGCGCGATGAACTTTCTTAACAGAGCACGCATTTTGATAATAAAATTCAATAATTTGTTCGTTTGTAAGACGATTTATGGTTAAATTATAGACCAAACTGAAGATGTTTGACAGTGAAACAAAACACGAAACGTGCATCAGCTGTTTAAAGCAGTGTTGCCAAAAAGATAATAGCTTAAAAATCACCCGATATTATCACGAATTACTGAACCTGTTTTGAATCCTTTCTGAACACAGAAAAAAATTAAAAAGTGATTTTAATCACCAAATTCGTAAAATCAAGCAAACAATTTGTTCATTTTGCACTTATCTCCAAAATATTTATATTGATTACTAAAAATCGTAAAAATTAACAATTGGGTTTTTTAAACAAATGATATTTTCAACATTGATGAAAAATATGATCACAGAAAAAATTAAAAACTATTTCTAATCACGAAATTCATACTTAATTCATAGAATCAAGCAACCTATTTGTTGATTTTGCACCCATTACCAAAATGATTAATATAGATTATTAAAAATTATAAAAATTTTAAATTGTGTGATTTGTTACTTTATTATATACATTTTCATATTATTCGAATGTGTATTCTTTGTCAAATTAAAATTTTTAAAGCTTTTATACTTTAATATTTTCCAGGAATATTTTCTCTGCACTATCAGAATTTTCGTTTGTATATTTCTGTTATGAGGCTTACTTTAGCTTTCCTTTTTCTAGCAATGAAGTAAATTGTACAGAAAATGTATACAACTATTAGATACCAGCAGAATGTAATGCATTTTCTGGCCCGCTACGGCCTTCGTCAGCTTTCTTTGTATCTGATAACTGGATAGTGCCATAAAATTTACAATAGGCACTAAAAATAAATTTTCTGTACAATTTACTTTATTGCTAGCTAAAGGAAAGCTAAAGTAAGCCTCGTAACAGAAACCCAGTAAAAAATGTGCTCCAAAAGGAGCAGGTTTTTTGTATTAATTTATACCTCAAATCGCTTCAAACCTGCTGATGAGATGCCTGATTTTTGTATGGGGTGCTCCCGGTTTGGAGGACTATTTTCTGCTGACAAGAAGCGCTTCTTTTAACATGCATACACACCACTCCTAAAGTGCCTTTTTAAGGGCTAACTAAATAAACATATTCACAATGTTTTGGTTCTACTTGTTTAAATGCCTTTTTATACCCACACCACAATAGTGCAGAGGGTATTAGGCATTTGTGCTGATGTGTGTAAATCCTTAAAATATTGGTCCTAGACCCACCTTAAAGTATACAGATCGACTCAGAATCACTTTCTCAGTCGAACTAACGATGTCCGTCCGGCTGGCTGGCTGTCCATGTAACATTGTGCGCAAAGTACAGGTCGCAATTTTGGAGATAATTTGATGAAATTTGGGACATGGGTTCTTATTGGCACAAGGACCAAGCCCGAAAATGTTGTTTATATCAAAAAATATTTAATTGATACTATTAAATTGTTTTGCAAATTAAATTAATTTTTTTGATTAATATTACAAAAAGTTTGTAGTGTAAATAAATTTTTATTTTTTTCTGTGTAAGACATAAAACTATTATTTTTAATAAAAAAGTATACATATCCCTAAGCCTTGAAGTGTGTTACTTATAGTCTCAATATATTTATTTTTAGTGGCATCTTGAAGTTCCGTCGTAGAAAAATACTTTTTAATACTACATCAACCAAGATCCTCTCATCGTCCTTGTGGTACTATTGTATTTTTTAGTTCCTATCCTCTGTATCAAAAACAGTTCGCTCTTTTCTTCCGTAGCCGTATTGCAAGTCTTAGTCGTAGTGTGTACAACACGAGTAAGTTCATTTTGCTGAACGAGCAAACATCTTGTTGAATTAGCTAACAAATGGCTTTTGGTTTTAACTTTCATCTCCTCTATTTTTTCCATTAAATTTTTTTCCATTTCTCTTTCCATAATCGTGTGTTCGTGTGCGTGAGTGTTGATATTGTCCTGTTTGGATCCTGTGCTTGCTTTTTTTTTGTCATATCATTTGTAATGTTTTCCTATTTTGGGAGATTTTTGTAAGGATTTTGTTTGTGTTGTATCACTCACTACAATAACTAAAACTACAGTTGATACTACTATACGAGTACACACATACACACATACACACATACTCATACACAAAGGACATTATTGTTCATTCAAGTTATACTTGTTGTTGGCAGTTCTTTTTTCTATGTTTGTTAGAACTTAAAATAGTCATTGTAAGTAGCAGCAATACTAGTAGTAGATCTATAAAGATAGGATTTTAATTTGTTCGACTATCCGTTACGTTTTGTAACTTGCACAAATCCTTTGTGAATACAAGCCGTACACTTGCTCACTAACACATCTGTAAGACTAGTCTACATTGTTGTAAGTAATCAACATTTGTAACTGATATACACACATACATACATTCTTAATGTAAACAAAAAATATCTAAGAATTGACTCTGCAAAGTATTTTAATCGAAAAAAAGTAATGAAAACGAAAACATAAATAAGGCTTTAGTTTACATTAAGCCAACGATAACTTTTATACGAAATTGTTGATGGTAGAGAAAATTCTATTTTCTTTTTCGTATCTTTTTTCTATAATTTTCGTATCTCTTGTTACAATTTTAAATGAAAACTAAACAAATGGAAGAAATTAAATTAATAGTAGATGATACTTTGGAGCAAAAAGCGATTTTGATAACAACATTTTCGACATATTTTTGGTAAAAAAATTGATTTTTTGTATTGAAAAATTTAAGCCTCTGGGCCTTTTAATCATAATCTGAAAAAATTTACACTAAATTCAAAAAGTGAACTCTTACTGAGCCCCCTTTAGTTTATCGAAACTTAAGATATGGACTCCAAAGTTTTACTAAACTCTGAGTTCGAACCAATATTTCCCGAGCTATGGACTCCTAAATTTTGAATAAATTTTTCATTAACGGCCTTAAGCAAAAAAAAAAAAAAAACAAGTAAGAAAGTATAGTCGGTCAAGCTCGACCATATGATACCCTACACCACAGTATTTAAAAACACATCATGCTTATATGTCCATGTAAATATGGATTTATCTATGTTTATAAACTTCATGAAAATCGGTTAAAGAGTTTGTGAGAGGCCCCTGCCTCCTCTTGTGGTCCTATTTTTTAAGAACTGTATAGCTAATGTGTCCCTATAGATATGGATCTATCTATGTTTTAAATTTCATTAAAATCGGGTTGAGAGGCAGAAATTGCCCCCATCTCCCCTCGTGGTCCGATTTTTTTTTAAAAATTTATACATTTTGTGTCCATATAGATATGGTTCTATCTATGTTTTAAATTTCATTAAAATCGGGTTGAGAGGCAGAAATTGCCCCTATCTCCCCTCGTGCTCCGATTTTTTTTTAAAAATTTATACATTTTGTGTCCATATAGATATGGTTCTATCTATGTTTTAAATTTCATTAAAATCGGTTTGATAGTTTCTGAGAGGAAGAAATTTCCCCCTCTCTTCCCTCGTGGTCCTACGATTGAACAGGCTTCGTCCTTGTGCCAATAGGAACCTATGACCCAAATTTTATTAAATTATCTTCGAAATTGCGACCTGTACTTTGCGCACAAGGTTACATGGACAGCCAGCCAGCCGGACGGACATCGTTAGTTCGACTCAGAAAGTGATTCTGAGTAGATCGGTATACTTTAAGATGGGTCTAGGACTACTTTTTTAAGGCCTTACACACATCAGCACAAATGCATAATACCCTCTCCACTATTGTGGTGTGGGTATAAACAAAAAAAAAAAAAAAATGCTAATGTGAACTTGTCCGTTACACAAACAATTTTAGCGAACACTTCAAGTTAACATAAATTTGTTTGCCTAAGACCGTATGTCTTTAATATTCCTTGTCCAATCGGGGAAATATTGGTGTCATGGAATAGTTTAAAAAACTACCTTTCAAATTTGACAATTCCTTAAACAGGTAAATAAAGAAAAAAAAATTTAATATTTTTAAAGAAAATTTATCTATTAAAACCGGAATTTATTTAATTAAACATATTTTCTGGCATTTTCATTTTAAAAATGGTCAAATTCCATATTGAAAATTGTATAACTAAAAAATTAAATTTTACAATTCCACAAAGAATTCGATACTATCGATAGCATCGATAGTTTGTCGACAAACTATTGAAAATATCGAATGTTACGACTATCGATGGCTTGCCAGCTCTACGGGAAACGTATTTATTGACCGATATAACTTTTTATGGTGAGCAGAACCCCCTTCGATTTAGGCTGTCGCCCTGTGTAGCAAAAAAAGTACTCTATTCTACAGGGTGGCGCAAAATTACCAAAGGGGTTTGAATTGCTTATAACTTTTTTATTATAATTTTTTTTTCTTTTAAGTATTTTGTAAAGAAGACTTGGGGAATTTAAAATGCAGCAGTACTTAATTGAACAGCGTGCCCAAATTGTTGGGCTTTATTTTTCAAATCAACGACTCAGCGTGCATATCGTCGTTATTTTAATGTGCGGGTTGGAACCTCAAAGTCAACAATAAACCGTCTGGTTTCGAAAGCAAGGGGCAATAATGAACCTTTTGGTTCATTAATACGCCTAGAACCATACAGTAATTAAAAAGCAATATACGCGACGAAATAAACAACATAACACCTGAAGTTTTGCGAAAGGTTATGGAAAATGTGTTGGAAAGAGCACGAATTTGCGAAGCAGAGAATGGCCACCACTTGCGAGATATTATTTTTCATAACTAAACTAACAATATTCCCCATTTATATACTGTATTAAAAAAAAATTAATAATTTCTTAAATAAAAATGTATAACGAATTCAAACCCCTTCGTAGGGGGTTTTTATTTTAATAAAAAAGTATGCAGTGTTTTACAAAATTTCTTATAACAGAAGTTTTACCTGGGAAGTCTTCTTAATAAACTGCCTCAAGACCCTGCGAATAGTTTCATTTGAAGCGGGGGTTTCTGGCGTTACATTAAAGTATCTTTAACCCATTTCGTCTCAGCGATTTTTTTTTTCGAGTAACTTTATAAAACTTGGTGGTTAATAGATGATTTGGGACTAGAAAATACGAATCTGAAGTCCAAATTTTTTTTAGATTTTTTGTTTTTGAGAAAAATGGTGTTCGATTAATCGAACATTGGGCACTATTTAGCATTTTTATTTTATTGCCCCTATAGATTGTAAATACGGAACACTTAAATGTTTTATAAACTGAAACTAATTAATTTCATTTTATTATAGAAAAAAAAAACGAGGCATTTATTAAAATTAAAAATATACAGTTCAACCTCGATTATCCGACTTGCACATACAATCAAAAAATGGTTAATAGATAAATCGGGTGATGCATCGTGGAGTTTAAATTATAATGTAAAATAAAACACATAAATTTGAAAGTGAACTTGAAATTTTTAGTATCGGTTGAAAGAAAATTTATGGCATTAACTGAACGAAAATGATATCATGGAAATGTTAGACATGACGACTAATTCAAGCATAGCGACTGGTATTTCGCGAATAACACGAGTAATGTTAGCTTCCAAAGCGTCAATCGTAGCTGACTTATTCATGAAGACAGTCATTACCCAGAGAAAATGGTCTAGGTTGTAATATCGCAATATCTAGCTGGAAAATTTACCATAGAAAAACATGAAATTAAGTGCTCACCAAAATGTATGGCTCGTAGCGCTGTCTTGCTGAAACCAAATCTCACCGATATCATACGCTTTAATTTCAAGTTGATATTCTGGGGCTGTTCCATTTACCATTTAGGCGAAAGTAAGATAATGCTTAAGATACTTTCAAGCCGTTTGACAGAGTCTGGTATGGTGCACTTTTGTCAAAACTTATTGCATTTGGTATCGGTGATAATTTCTCTCGATTTATATGGAGTTTTATCAGAGGTCGCTTTATACGAGTTGTTTTAGATAGGCTTTTGTCAAACGAGTTCAAAATTAATTAAGGGGTGCCGCAAGGCTCCGATCTTTCTCCTACCATTTGTATTTCTTATTTTTCTAAATTACCTCCTATGTCAAACTTCCAACCCTACCCAGTAAAAAATTTTAAGGTTATGGGAAGCAAGAAAAGTACAAGAGCGCTGATATATGCGCTGGCTATTACATACTTCTTAGAAGCAACAGGGAAGCGAAAACCATTGAAGTCAATTTTATAATATAAGCAAATGAAAATTATTTAATAGCTTCGCATAATCCCTTATAAGTAAGCAGGTTGTAAGGGAGTAGTTGAAATGATTATTTAAAAGAAAAAATTTACGACCAAAGTTCAAAGTGCTTCTGTTAATCCCTTACATGGAAGCACGTTGTATTGCAATGATTTCAAAATGTGTTTACGATTATTCCCGACATGTAATCGAAAACAAGAGATGCTTAAAATTACTTCTTTTTTATTACGCAATCAGTCAGCAAATTGTTTTTGAGCAGAGAGGACGCAAGCAAATTTTTGTGTGGTCAATTACTAGATTTGTTGTTGTTTTCTTTTTAATTTGCGTACAGTTTCGTTCTATTTTAAAAATTACATATTAACTGTGTTTGTTTTGCTTTTTGTTCTTTTGCATAAGTTTTTGTGTTGCGCTTCTTGTATACAGTATAGAAGCAATTAATCAAAGGTATGAAAGCTGCGTTTTTTGGAAGCTATTCCTTCACGCAATAATGTAAGCCATGAAAAACGCAGTGATTTTACAAAAAAGTAGTGCTTCCAAGTGGGAATTCGCCATATAAAAATCATGCCTCTTGTAAGCAGGTTTGTAAGGGGGAATTGTGCTTCTCTCCCTTACAAACCTGCTTACCAGTAAGCACCATTTTTTACTGGGTATCTACTCTTTTGCAAATGACAACAACCTTTGCCATTCGTAATCATTTGATTATAGACCAAGCGTATCGAATGTTTGTGCTACGCTTCAGAACATGAATGATACGCTTCGCCGACACCGAAACCCGTACGTTTTTTTTTCAGAAGCCCAAGCTTTTGTGATCGATTGGTCGGTAAATCGTACAATGCATTACAGGGAAAATTCGTTTTTTGGCCGGACTGTTCGTATGTGGAACAACCTTCCTGCTGAAGTCTTCCCTCTCACTGTCAACATGAATATATTCAAGTCGAATGTTCACAGGTACTACTACCTCTTCTCTCCTTTCCATAACCTATTTTCCTAGTTCCAACCCATTGCAATGCATTAATAGGGGTAACATTCTGATTTTACTTAATTTTTAAAAAATTTGGACCAATGATTGCACTCTCAGCTACAGCTGTAGTAGGCCTATTATGCGAACCGAAAGTTCCTCGAATTGCACGATAAATATTTCTCACAGAACGCTGATTGTTCAACAAAAACAGAATAAATTTATTTCCGTTTATTCAAATGCTTGAAAAATGGTAATATGCGATGATTCAGTTAGCCTTTCAGAGAAAAAACAAAAGTGCTAAATAGTGCCCAGTGTTCGAAAAATCGAACACTGCTTTTTAAAGTCAAAAAACAAAAACATAATTGAAAAACACGGAAATGTTTTTGCTGTTGTTGAAAGGTTAATCGTTTTTTAGGGGAACTGCATTTTCACTTTTTTAATTTTTTAATATTTTTATACAAAGTTTTCAGTTTTTAAAATTATGCTAAAATTAATGTTTTTTCTTCCCCCTTGTTATACAAGGGAGGAGTGAAGTGGGTAAGAACTTTTATTTTTATATTTGTAGCTAACCATTTCCAATATATTATTGTTAAAACAAATTAGTTCTTTGTCTTACCTAAAAAGAGTAAAAAAATTACAAAAACGCGTTAAAAGTACTGTTCGAAAAATCGAACATTGGGACGATACGGGTTAAAGAATTTAGTAAATGCTTTATGAATCGTGTTCTAATTTTACCAATTAGGGTTTTAAGCAAATATTTTATTTGATGTTCTTTCGTTTTGTGAAAAAAATGTATTTTTTTATTTTTGTCAATTCATTTATTTTTTTATTATCATTACAGAAATGTTATTTTCATTTTGACCAGCCAGCCAGCTTGGCGGCGAAAAAGACGGTTATAAATGTCTTTGAGTAAATTGATATCTGCGTATAAAACTGGGTTCTTAGTGCTTTTTCTGGATGCACCATCTTTAGATGAATAAAACAAAAAAAAAAACCAAAAAACTATCTTAAATAACACCCAAATTTAACATTTTCCATATTGAGTGACACATAAATATACAAACGTATATAAAAATCGAGTAAACAACATTTGATTCTTCAAAGGTTTTTGTTTGGCCGTTTGTTTTAGAGCCGCCCGAAAAGAAAAAGTTGAAAACAAATTCAACTCTTCAAACAACCTACATAAAATGTGTCAATGAAAAACCAAGACCTCATCAATATTGTATTTTTAAGGGAACCCTTTTTCTTAATGCCTTTTTTCCCAGTTACATCTTAAAACAGAACAAGATGAGTGCTAGTGGAAGCAAAACAAACCTTTTAATGAATAAGAAAATATAACTTTTACCAAAAACAAAACAGACTTAAATAATTAAATCGAACTCAAATAAAAAAAATTTTAATTTTAATTTTAAACCGGTAAAGGAAGGACAGAGGTTGTGTGTTTGTTAGTTTTTTTTTGCCACGATTTTTTCTTTCTTTTCGATTTACAAAAGAAAACAATCTTTGTGGCTCTTTTATTTTCTGTACCTAAAACGCAGTAAAGTTTTATTTAAACTTCAGTTATTTTTTTTTTAAATTTCATTTAATTATCTTGAAATTGAAACAATCAATTTGATACAAGAATTTCTTTGCTTCACTAAAATGATAAAATATCAATAAACGATATCAATTAAAATGATAACGACACCAGATGATAGAGTGCACTGTAGGCTGGTGTAATGAGTTAAGTGGCGGAAAAAAACTATTCATATAAAGGTGTGATAATTTCGTATTCACAACTTCGGTTTTAAAAAAACTTTATTTAATAAAAGTTAGACTTACAAAACTTAACCCTCATGCGTTGCTTAAGATAAGTTGCGGTAAAGGTCTTCGGATAAAACCCATTTAAATATACTACGCTATAAAACCTCTAAGTGTGAGCAAACCTTTTCTTTTGTATTGTTTAAAAATCGAAATTATTTTAATATTTTCTCTACGAGAAAACAGAAGTAGGGGAAAAACATGTAAAATCGATAAAAATGGATAATCATTCAGGAAAGCAAATTTCGATCTACCAAAGGTTAAAATACAATTTGGTTTAAGGAATGATGTTTAACTATTGACGTCAGTAGTCGTCGATGGCTGCGAGTGAAAGACGGAAAATCCATCTGAGGAGATCGAGTGGTTGCGATCGAAATATGTCATGGTAACCAGCCGGCCAGGGTTCGAGCCCCGGCCACGGTCAAGAATGAAAGATTATCAATAACAATTTTAATTAATTTTCATGTTGTAAAATTCCTTTTTTCATAAAAATAATTTAATGAAAATTAAAGTTGATGAACTTAAGCCTAAAATTATAAATATATTAAAAATTTGGATTAAAAACCATACACAGAAAAAATTATTGCCGAATTATTTTCAAACAAAAGCTTGTTTGAAAATTTTTTCAATTTCTACAAATTTTTTTACTGATTCAATTAAAATTTTTGTTTGATTTTTATTTAACCAACAAAAATGTTGACAACCATTCAAAAATATAATACACGCGTTATTGCTTTCAAGTTTTCATAATTTTGTATGAAATACTTAACGCTTTTCAATGTTGTCGTCTTTTTACATTTTTTTATTTGATCGTAAGCAACACTTCCTAATGTGAAATATAAAACTACAACAAAAAACACATATAGTCTATTTTTGGACACTTTAAAAAAGTACAACAATAAGAAAGATGAAGAGGTTTGAAGTAAAAAAAAAAACAAAAAAATAGCAGGTAAAAAAACGTTTCACTCTTTTTAAACATCAGAAACAACAACAACATTATAAGAAACAAAATAATTTTTTTGTTGGTTAAAACAAAACAAAATCCCGTATTCAATTTTTTCAAACTGTTTACTTAAATACATCAAATACAAAAATATAATGATGACGAAAAACATATCGAGTCGGTCTGTCGCCGTTTTTGGGTTACATTTCTTCTTCATTAGCAAAGGAAAGGATACAGCAACAGTGAGTGATGACGAAAAACATTGTGTGTATAAAAAAAGACTTCGTTCAAAAATTATTTCAACAAAAAAATGTGTCTCAAAGCCAGCCGGCCGCTCTGCTCTCTCTGCCATCATCTTCTAATACAGTGCCTGCTTGTGTGCGCTCATTGCTTGTGCAAAAACTTTTTTTTTTTTTTTTGATTTTGAAATTTAGTATATGAATTTCAGTAAACTTTTTGTTTGATTCAGTAAAATTATTTGTTTGAAAAAATCAGTGTTTTTTTTCAGTAAACGAAATGCAAATAAATTGTTTGAATATGCGAATTTGTTTATAGGACCAATTTCAGACAAAAAATTGTTTGATACTACAAATTTTTTGTTTGAATTGGAAAAATTATTTTTTTGGTGTAAATAGTTCAACAAAAGAACCACAATACTAATTATTTTCTCTCTTTTTAATCTTATCCATTTTTGCTTCAAGAAATGTTTATACTCATTGCGCCAAATATGCCAGCTGTTTTACACTTGTAAATTTATCCAGTTACAATATCTACTAGAGTTTTTTTAATTTTTAAGAATGGCAATGAAAGCCCAATATATCTAAATATAAAAAAAGGTATGATTTCCTATTTTTCGCTCTACTAAATGCTTATCACAAATGACAACTACAAACTATCCGAACTCAGTTTAATTTCCCAATATATTCTCTTAAACATCATTGCATTAACATTTCATTAAAAAACTTTGTCTTAAAATCAAATAAAAGGAAAAACTATCATCTATTTAACACAATGATGGGTGTTTTTTATGGTAAACTCCCATTTTTCTCACCTTTTTTACGAAGCGTGTTATTTGTTAGAATTGAAATATCATTTCATTGAACAGATTTTCTGTGTGTAATCAATGAAACACAAAAACACACCGAAAGACATTAAGCATTAAATCCTCCTGGCAAACAATAGAGACAGAAAAAAAGAACTTAAAGAAACAAACAAAATCAAACAAATTTTATTAGCCAACAAAGAGCTCTAAAGAGGATATGTAATAAGGCTAAAGTAAACTATTGTTTAAATACTTGTGCAAACACAAATACAAATAGGTACAACCTTCATTTTTCATCTTCTTCATTTTCATTTCTCCCTGCAATTCTTTCAACTTTCAACGCTACTATTTAATCTCTCTTGTGTGCCACATATACTTTTGTTTAAACAAAATTTTGTTTTTATTTTATGCCCGTTCCACCTCTACAAACACAAACTATTTATCTTGATGATACTTGATTCAATACACCTACAAGATACACACATACGACAATCTCTCGCCAATAAACATTTATCGATAGTTTTCCTCCATAGATATCTACGATTAGGAATAGTTTTTTTTATTTTTTTTTGATGAAAACAAAAAGATACCGATGTTTTTGTAGGCGTCAATGATTTTGTGTGTTTAAAGCACCTGTGTCTACATGCAGCAAACAAAACATATTGAACATTTCATTTCGCAACTATCAAAGTCCTTTAATTTACCAAAACAGCAACAACAACATCAGCAACAAAGTGTTTAGTAGATAAAAAACAAAAACTATAATAATGACAATAGTTTAACCACACGGAAAACGTACCGAACTCAAACAAACCATCTTCATTGAATACATAAAAATAAAAAAAGAACAAAAAAACGAGATAAGGAAGAATCTGGAAAAAAGAAAAACTCAACGGGACATTTCTGACAAATGATTGCAATTGAATTTGAACCGCTTTCGTAAAAAAGTCAATGCTGCACACACTTCATGTGCTTGTTCCTTTTCGTGTATGTGTGTGGCTGATAATAGGACTGTTTGAGTGCAGAAAATAGTTGAATTTTTAGATTAACTTTATGACAGTGCTAGCGAAATTATTTGGTGAACTTTAATATTATTGCTTAGGCCGCCATTAACCATTTCACTTAACTCACATACAAATGTCCTTTAATTATTGTTTTTATAGGAATATTTTGATATTGATAATTGGCAAAATCTCTTTTTTTTCTTAATTATTTATTTATTGAATCTTCATATTTTTAATATGAACTAACAATAATTAATCAAATCTTAGCCTAATACTTAATTTCATGTCCTGCCAGTGCCAGACAAAAAGTTTCTCATCACGGGTTCTGTTCACTTATATGGGTATTTATCGCTCATCTAATTGGATAAGTGCTGCAGTGTCTCTTCTTCTTAAGCGAGTGTGGCCGCTACCATTGAAAATATTTCGAGCGAGTGGGTTCGGATGCAATTCGAGCCTTTTTAAGTATTTTACTGCATATTTCTTAATCATAGTTTTAACTAATGGAACATTGAGATCCATGTGAATATTTGAGTTTTTAACATACCATAGGGCAGCTGTGATTATTCGAAGAAGTTTATTTTGGCGCCTTTGAATTTTTTCGATATTAGAGGCCGAGGCAGTGCCCCATAACTGAATACCATAGCACCAGATTGGCTTTAAGATGGAGTTGTAGAGTAGAAGTTTGCAGTCGAGGCTAAGGACAGAGTTGCTTCCAATAAGCCAATGAGTTAATTTTGTCTCTATATGTCTTTCCAAGTTAAACGGCGATCTAAATGAATACCGAGGTATTTTACAAGCGATTTTTGGGGGGGGGGTGGGTGGGGGCGGTGCTTTAATACCATGGTAGATACGGCCATGATGGCTTTATCTCTCATTCAATAGGGAGATAAGGCCTTTTTTGTTTTTTTTTTTCATTTGAATGGGAGATAAAGCCATCATGGCCTTAGCTCACATTAGCAATACTAGAAAATGGCTTAATCTCTCATTTCAGTTCCGGAGACACTTAAGTTAAGTATTGAAATCTGGCTTCGCATACCAAAGTTTTTCTGCGTGGCGGCCTACGGCCGTACTTAGGGGTTTTTTCCTCCAGTAGGACGCGGCAGGTGGCTTCGCTGAATAAAGTTTTCCTGCGTGGGTCACAAGAATAAAAAAATGTTTTTCAATGATAACTAAAGATTTTCCCGTTTACAGAATGTTTACACCATGCATAGCAATATTCTGAAAATATATGGCTTTATTTCTCATTTGCGAAAAAAATATGGCTATATCTCTTATTTCGCAAAACTTTAAATGTGACCTTACCTCTCAATATGGCTTTATCTCCCATTCAATTGAGCAATAAAGCCATATGGCCTTATCTCACATGGTTTTAAACGTGGAAAGTATAACAGCTATAAATATAAATTGTATACACAGTACAAAGAAAAACATAGCGAACAGTTCTGCATCATTTACTTCAAAATTAAATTTTTTGAGTTTTGTCACTATTGAAGTAAATAAGCAACACTCAAAAGAAAAATCAGTCTGTCCGTACTCAAATCAATCCGAAGCGATATAAATATGTAGTACGGTGAGTACGAATTTTCTTGAATCAAGTATAGAAAGATTGATTCAAGTAAGGATTTTCAATCGCAAAATACTTATCTTATCCATATTCAATCTCGTTTTCGTACTTGAAAAAATCTGAAAATGAGAATGATGTAAGTAAAATTAAGATTGAATCAATCTCAAAATGCGCTTGTTTCAAGTATTATAAAGTTGGTTCAGTCCCGAATTCGTACTTGAAATAAACTAAAAGTGAAATTAGAGGTAGAATTGATCTACTTACCCGTTTTACACCTTACAGAATTTTAACTCTAAAACGCCAGCATCATTCCCGATATGATTTTTAAATTAAAAACTTAATTAACTTAACCAGAAAATATAAACTAAATGAGAAAAGCAAGAGTTCTCAATTTTACTTTTGAAACAGGAAAATAATGTGTTTTCGTCTTGTTCTGTTGTTTTTATTGTTTCTACACACAACAAGCAAATCTTTTTTAACTACTTCAGTGGTGTGGTTTTAATGTTTGCAACAAACTTTGATTAGTTAAATGAGATTAAACGCTCACTTTGTAGTTCTCTTCCCAGAGTGGCACTATCAACATACTTGTTTTAGGAGTTTTTTACTTTTTTAAGAATTTTCCGGGATTGGTTTTCGAAAGTAGTCCCATATTGTTTAAAGAACGTTTTTGTGTTATTAGTACTGGAATCTTTGAGTACGACTCGTACATAAAGTAAATATAAAAAACTTAATTTATCTCGAGTATTTCTTTCTATGTATATGTCACTCTCTTCCTTACATCCTATTTTACCTGGCCGCTAACATAATTTCTCAGCCAACCGGTTGATTCAATGAAGGAATGAGTTCAAACCAAATCCATGTGATAAAAATCGATAGATTTCAAAGCGATAGTTGCACATGGGTTCCATATCGGGAAAACTCTCTTCAATTTGTATGTAAAAAGTGTGGCGTATGGTATAAAATGGTCAGGCTTGATTGACCATACTTTGTTACACGTTTTCTTGTATAACTAAGGTAATGTTCAGACTTTAACGACTTTTGGTTTAATTCCTAATTGTTTTATTTCGATCTAATTTTGTGTTATTATTTCTTCCCGTTCTAGCCTTTGTCTCTGATTATGAGCTTTTGCTTAGATCTTAGGTGCCTCGGAGGCTAGTCAGTAGCGAGCTATACTATCAGTACGAGGGTTGCGGGTTTGATTCCGCAGACAAGCGCTAAGCTTCGTGAGACTAGATAAAAAAAAATATTTAAACCTCTTTATTCGATCCCTTCAGTCGACTACACCTTAACTTATCTTTTGCGAAGAATTTGAGAATTTTCTCTCGATTATGAAAACAATGTAAGCTTTCTCTCAATAGTAAATTTCAGTGTATTTATCAAAAATAAAAATTGGGAATTTAGCAAGTCATCGAGAAATCGTTTCATTATTAATGGGCATGAATAGATTTCGATACCCGAAGTTTTGCAGATATTATTTGTTGCAGATATTATCATTCATACAAAATAATAGAAAACGGAAAGACGAGATTCTTATCAATCTTACGTTTAAAGTATATATGGTAAATTCATGTTGATTGAATTTGTCTTAAAAAGCTCTTTTTCAAAATTGAGCTAATCCACATACATAAGTGTTCCTTTGAGAAATAGAACTAAAAACTTGTCTTTTTTTTTTTTTTTTTTGAGATCCATATCAAATGTGTTCTTTTTTCTTCCACATTGTTAATTTTACTTTGTGCAATATCAATTAATTTCACTTGAGCGTTAAGACACTAAATCCCTCCTTATTAGTTATTGTTTCACCAATATATCCGTCAGTGGAAAATACAAACGCTTTTTGACTTCTGATGGTATTTAAATTGAATATTTCGTTTACTTTTTTTATATCATAATCATCAGTATGAACAAGATCTTCTAAAATTCTTAAATTACTCGTTTTTTTGAATATATGTAATTCTAAAGCGTCTAGCCAGGCCCCATATTGTTACTACTGGATCCGGTGCAAGGGGAACCAAGGGATACATTTCATTAAAAATTTCAATATTATCGAACTGGCTTCGTATTTGCTCTGCAACGCGGTATAACCTATGTGGCAAACAAAAAACGTTTTTGACAAAATATTTTCAAATCATGTTTTGCCGAAATCTGGAAAATCTTGCACTTTTTCGTCAATGATAATTCAAAAACACTGCTTTATGACCACCTCAGTGCGTCCTGTTTTTCTAAACACGATCTTATATACATGTCATATGATTTTCAATTATCTTGCACGTGTAATTGAAAATCAAGCAGTAAGTTTTATTTATGTAATTCTAGAGGAGGAATTTTTTAAGATCTTTGTAGAAGATCATCTGCTGTTTTTAGAAGAAAACATAGTTAAACTTTTTAATATTGCTGTTCCACTGAAAACGAGAATTATTAGTCAAAGGAAAAAAAGCTTGGTTTTCCACCTCCATAAAAGATTCAATTGTTCGTCGAGATTTTGCATACGGTCGATGGAAGCGATTTAAAATATCTCAATTGCTCAAAGAGTTCAAAACTGCACGAAGGCTTACAAACAAGTTAATTAAAAAAGCAAAATCTGATTTATATGCCTCGAAATTTTCCTCTGCAATACCCTGCAAATAATAGGACCAGTCCAAAGACGGCTGTAAAGAGTAGCCCACAAGGGACCAGGACAAATCCAAAAGTAACCCAATCGTATGGAAAAAACATGGTCTGTTTAACATTACGATGCCCTAGGGGAGGACCATATAACCCACATTTGGACTACTAAGGAATAGTTTAAAAACTACTCCATGGTATACACAAGAGGATTAGTTTTGAAGTCGTTTAAAAACGAAAGCACGTCGTTAAAAAACGAAGACATGTCGTCTCACTACAAACACTTTTTGACAATGACATGGTCCATGCTTGCATTACTTCGGCCAGTCCATGGAGAAGTCTATTTTATCAAAATGGATTAGGTGGTCCAATTTTATTGCAGGGAAGGTCCAAAACAAACATGGAATACCATTCGTGAAATTGGTATCGGTAAGGTTAAGAGTCAAGAACCCTGTAAAATAGATGTAGATACAATGAATGAAAAAATTAAAACTTTGTCACATTCTCGATGATTCAGGGGCATAACTCAAAATGATGTTTTGTCTAGTTGTTTATCAATAAAGTCAAATGCCGTTGGCTCAGATGGAATACACCCTAAATTCTCCTTGATTTTATTATTACCACTACTATCACAAATTACATTTATTTTTATCCTGCTAAATGGAAAATTACTAAAATCATACCTTTACTTAAGTCAACATCTGATTACAGACCGATTTGCCTTTTTAAAGGTCTGCTTAAACATTTTTTTTGGTTCAATTACTATTCTTATCTAACAGTTAAAGGATGCCTCATAAAAGTCCTCGGCTGTTTGGAATTAAAGATAAGATACACCTTCCACTTCTTCTATGAGAAGGGAGTAGTATTGCGAGAGCGGAAGGCCTACTCCGCAATGACAACGTGTGTAAAAAAGATATGAGTATGGAATGGTGCGAGCAGGCCTTGTTTATGCAAAAGAAGGAGTACAGGGGCCTTCTAGATGCCATCCGTACTCCTTATTTTTCCCGCTGCGTATTCGTGTCTGTCTCAGTGTATATTTATTTCATTTCGTTTTATTTTGTTGTCTTCTTCTGTCGCCAACTTCCCTGAAAAGTTTTCTGTATATTACCTTAGCATTCTTAACTATTTTCTATTGAATACCGTTTTACAACCAGAGAAAGAGAGCATAAATTAAGAGTAAAAGAAATCAATTCGAACAAGCAAGTAATAAAGCATAGTCGGACAAAACCGACCATATTTTTTTAATTTAATTCCTTATGCTAATCCCCGCGAAGCTTGACGCTTGTCTGCAGGAAAGAAACCAGAGTCTCTGGCGTGAATCGAACCCGCAACCCCGGGGTTGATAGACTAGCTCACTACTAGCTAGCCTACCGGGGCACCCAAATTTATTTATTTAATATACAGATACATTATTATAACAGCTGAGAAAAAACAAAACTAATTTCAAGATTGTATCTAATTTGGAACCCATGAGCAATCATGGCTTCGCCAAAAAAAATAAAAAATTATGCTCAAAGCTTAAGATTCATGCAAAACTTCTTGTCTATGGTTTAATTTGGACCTACCAGTACAATGTAATGACATATTAGCTATTGTAAAAGTTATTGGCGCCAAATTCTAAGTCAAAAGCAATACATATAAGTTCTTTAGGGAGTAGTAATTATAGGGGAGCTATGGTCAAATATGGACCGATTCGAATAAAATTTGGTTAGATGATTTAGAAATCAAGAGAATAAGTTTATACCACATTTAGTATTAATATATTAACATAACAAGATGGTTAGGTCACCAATAGACTATTCCGAAGAAAATCTTGTATTGGGGCTGTGGGATATTATAGACCGATTCTTACCATATTCAATACGCGTGGTCCTTGTGACAATTAGAATCCATGTATTAAATTTCGATCGACTCAGAAAATACTTCTCTCCACCCTCCACTATTGTGTTATGGGTATAAAAAGTATAATTGTAAACAAAATGAGTTTTGTAGTTTCTTATTGTTGTCGCCTTTTCTTTCTCTTTTTAATTATTCTCCTATTTTATGATCTGTTACCGTTATTAAATGCTCATGCTCAGACTAAAAAAAGAAAAACATACATAGTAAATATTACTTTCATTGTGTTAGTGTGTGGTATGTGTGTGTGCAATGCATTCGTGTGCATGAGTTTGTTTGTCTTATCAATATGAATTGATTTTAATGATATTTCATTTCGTTTATCTTAAATACTGACATTTAAACGTTTTTTAAGATAATTTTATGATGATGTCGTTTTTTATGAGAATTAAATAATTTGTGATTTTATGAAATCATATTCATATGACATGCATGTCGAAAAAAGTATTTGAGATAAGGTGAAGTTATGATAACAGAATCATGTGAAATTTTCAATTTTGTTTTTAGTAGGAAGCTTCTTTTGTAGAATTTTGTGAATAGTTTAGTTATTGTTTAAAAATTCTTGTTTTCTATAGATTTTTCGACAATTGTCTAGACGAGAGCAGCATGTAGTTTTTGGCCAAATTAAAACCAAACTTAGCCTTCAAGAATATCTCAACATTTAAAATTAAAACTTTTATTCAATCATCTTTTGAGTACATAAAATTTTCTCACGTTTGTTTAGTAAACAATAGCAAAAAAAAAAAAACAAATAATATTTTGATAGATTATTTAAATAGCGGCGAAAGCTACAAAATTATAAGTAGAAAAACTGCGTACTCATTCACATAAACCCCAGGGTCAAGCGCATAAAAAAAGATACACACAAAATATAAAAATGAAAACTATTTTAAAATTATGTATTAGAAAACCTTGCATTAAAAAAAATAATAAAAAATTCAAATTAAACTATTGATAGGTTCTATATAAATAAACCGGCTGAATAATCATTAATCATAATCTTGTTAAGACTTTGAAAAACTTCCAAAGTGAACTACACAAATTAGCTGTCATTCTTTATATTCTTGGGGAAACACGTTGCCAAAAATGAACACAGAGTTTAAATATCGAAAAATAGGAGAACGTTAAAACTGACGCCATAGGCGTGGCAAAACAGGTGAGATGAGTTGGGTTTTATTATAAAAGAAAATTAAAAAACCAGAGATAAAAATTTCTCATAAAAATATGTTTTTATTTTAATACAGCCTTTGCCTGATAATAATTAAAATCATGCATTTATTTCCACCACACACAAGATCTTTTTATTAAAAAATATCCAATTATGCATACAACATACATACACATGTGGTATATGCATATTTACAATTTGTACATGTGTATGTGTGTGTGTGTTTGAAATCTCTTTAGCATATTAAAACCATTAGTTATAAAATTTATTAATTTTCGTAATTAACATTTGCACTCATACTCGCACTTTTGCAGACACTTACTCTTACACCCATACATGCAAATCATTTTCATTATGATTATTATTTTCACAAAACGAGGGTAATCCGCAAGATTTCATAAACAAATTTGTTTTTAAAATTTCTCTAATATTTGGCACGTATTTATTTATTTATTTAACTAAGTCTATGGAAACAATCCTTACAGACAAAATATCAAATTAAAAAATTTTTCTTAATATAACTGCAGTTACATCTTTCAACTTAAAATAATATAACGTTTAATAACATCAACATTTAAAGAAAAATATATACCAAGGCCCATTGAAAAGCTCTGCGCAAGAAGCCTGATGATCATTGTTTTCGTTCTTTTGAGCTTTCAAAAGTTGTTTACATACACGTTTTTTCCTTTTGCTTTGTAAATGTGGTAGTAAGTTTTTGACAGCTTAAAAGAAAAAGATTTTGTTTCTGTACAAGTAAGCAGACCTGATAGATGGGCCTTGATCTATACAATTAAACATTTCATTATACAACAACATAATTTCCTAAACGGGTCTGCCATCTCATAGTTTGTTCTAAAAGTTTTAACATATAGTGGTTGATTGAATCTTAATGTGCGTTGAGGAACATTCAATGATATTTTATTTAAAAGAAAATCTGATAAAACATTTCCGTTTTAAAGATTTACAAGAAATGAAACGTTAAGCATAATTCTTCGGCTTTTTAATGTTGGCAGTCGAATCAAAGCAAGTCGTGATGAATGTGATGGAAGCCAACAATATCCTCGATAAACATCTCTTAAACAAAAAACTAAAAACTGTTTCCGAACAGATTCGATAAGATTAATGTGAACGTGTAGCAGGGGTCCCATACAATTGAGCCATAATCTAAAATCGGTCTTACAAGTGACGTGAATAACCTTTTGGCCATCGTTTGATGAAAGCCAAGATTCCTCGAGCTTTATAAGCAGCCATCATGATGTGTTGTACAAAGTTTAATTTTCCATCCAACAAAACACCAAGATCCATAATAACGTTAACTGATTCCAGTCAATGACCACTGATATAATAAAGAGCATGAGCGTCACGCCTTCTCGAAAAAGTCACGTGCTTGCATTTTTTGAGGTTAAGTTCGATTAAATTAATGTTACACTAATTATAAAAATTATCCAAGTCCTTTTGGAGATAGTTATGATCTGGTGAATGCTTGAGGCTTAACAATATTTTAACATCAGTATATTAGAATAATTTATTGATTCAGGCAAATCGTTGATGAAAAGTAGAAATAAAATTGGGCCCAGGTGACTTCCCTGCGGAACACCATAACATTTATTGAATTTGCAGAATTAAATTTAACGGGCTGTGTTCTGCATAACAGATATGACTTTAACCAGCTTAAATAAGTATTAACGAAACCCATTTTATCTAATTTTTTAAGCAGAAGCTTGTGATTAACTTTATCAAAGGCTTTACTGAAGTCAGTATAAATGACATCAGTTTGTTGACCAATAGTAAATCCTTCATTAACCAAAGTAGTAAATTGTAGAATGTTAGTCATAGCTGAAGATCCTTTACGAAAACCGTGTTGACGTGGCGTAAGTAAGGAAGATACTTGATGAATGAGAGAGTCAGTAATACATATTTCAAATAGTTTTGGAATAGCGTTAAATTTAGCTATGCCTCTATAATTAATTATATTTGACTTATTGCCAGATTTGAATAAAAAAATGAGGAACGATTCTTTCCAAATTCTATAAACATATTTTAATGAAGTATTAAATATAATTGATAAAGCTGTTGCAATAGCTGGTGCACAGTTTTTAAAAAGACAACTTGGTATGCCATCTGGACCACACGACAGTAAGGATTTGATGTTTTTTAAACATTTTATTATGTGCGTAGTGTCAAGTAATGGGAATGATATGGTTTGAATGTAGTGAACATTAAATGGGTTCATCGTATTCGGCGTTAGAGTAAGTAGAGGCAAAAAATTCAGTGAATAAATTGCTTATTTCTGACTCATCGCTTGACTTTGTACTTAAATATTTCATAAATGTTGGGGTGCCATAATTCTTCCTTTTTGAGTTAACAAACGTAAAGAACGACCTCGGATTACGATTAAAACTATTTTTCATTTTGGTTAAGTAGTTTTTGTACAGTTGAGCATTCAGCAAATTGTGTTCAGCACGAAAAACAGAATATTTAATCAAGGTTTGAATTACTAACTGAATTTTCATTTATTTTATATTACAATTTCAGATAATTTTACGTACAGAATATTGCGAGTGTTAGGAAGGAAAGAATCGTAGATGGGCTTTACTAAGCTTTAGTAGGAAAAAATGGTATGTTATGTACATAAGCTTTTTATACTATCATTATATCTTTATCAATAAGAAAAAAGTGTTAATATTTTTTTTTTTTATTTCTGCAGAAGAGCCATTTCAAACTTTGATGGTGTCTTCGAAAATATATTTTGATTCTAATTAAACCATCACTTCTCTTCGGCTATACTTTTTATTCAAGTTTTATTTTTAAATACTTCTAATGCGGTCGATCGGACGTTAACTTAAGTTGTTATTCCAAATTTTGTTACTCATTTAAAAAAATAAGCAAAAAGGCATTTTGCTATAACTTCCTAAAAAATCGTATCAAATAATTCCAACTTTGTCAATGGGTAGTTTAAGACATGGATATTACAAAGATGCCATAAACTTAAGTCTACCCTTTTTGCTTTTTGCCACATGGTTTGTGTCTCTAATGACTTATATAGCATTTTAAAGGAGTAACCTCTGTCAATTATGAGCAGCTTATAACAAGACAGCTCAATTGGGTGCTTCAGTGGTTCCTTTGTGATACTCAGTGGTAATGCTCATGATAGAGAGTAGTTGCCGTCACTGCAGAATTTCACCAGTTCATCTTCCTAACGAGGAGAAGTAGAAACCTTAGCTCTATTTATTTTATCAATTTATTTTTTTGATTTCCAATACAACAAGATTTAAAATCTTATAATTAAAGTAATGGATTTTTAAATTGTATAGTAACATGATGTACAATATCTAGTATTCATTTAAATTTGTTACATTAAACAGAAATACAAAAAATTATTCTTTTACAAAATTAATCAATAAAAACACACAATAGTAATGTTTAATTTGACAGAGCGAATCATCTATAATGCTTTAGCAATTTGTTTTTAAAGTGCAGTGCGTTGCGTATAAACAGTGTGGTCAGTGTTAACGTGTTCAAAAGACGGATTGTATGGACGAAAAATTGCCACTCAGATAGTAAAGTTCGATATCTTATCGATAATGTCATTTGATCTTCCTGATTGTATAAATACGATTTTATCAAACAGATAGACTGGTTCAAGGGTGTTGATAATCTTGTGTAGAAGCATTAAGGTTCTTATTTTCATTAGATTAAATAATGTGACATTGTAGAGTTTTGTCACATATTCAGAAATCCGGTCATATTTCCTCAAATTACACACATATCTCAAAATTGCATTGTACGTATTTGTTAGTTTTTTACGACTGACAGAATCACAACATATATTTCACAGCCATATAACAATGATGGCATTAGATATGTTTTTGCCAGCAAACTACACAGAAAAAATTATTGCCGTATTATTTTCAAACAAACGCTTGTTTGAAAATTTTTTTGATTTCTACAAATTTTTTTACTGATTCAATCAATATTTATGTTTGATTTTTATTAAACCAACAAAAATGTGGACAACTATTCAAAAATTTAATAAACGCGCTATTGGTTTGAAGTTTTCATTATTTTTGTATGAAATATTTAACGCTCTTTAATGTTGTCGTCTTTTTGCATTTTTTTATTGATTGTAAGCAACACTTCTTTATGATAAATATAAGAACTACAACAAAAAACACATGCATTCTATTTTTGGACGCTTTAAAAAGTACAGCAATAAGAAAAATTATAAAATAGCGTGACGAGGTTTGTAATAAAAAAACAACAAAAGCAATAGCAGGTAAAAAAAACGTTTCATTTTTTTTTAAACAACAGAAAAAACACATTATAAGAAACAAAATAAATTTTTGCTTGGTTTCAAAGTTGGTAAAAAAAAACAAAATCCCGTATTCAATTTTTTCAAACAGTTTGTTTAAATACATCAAATACAAAAATAGAATGATGGCGGAAAACATATCGAGTCGGTCTGCCGCCGTTTTTGGTTACATTTCTTCTTCGTTAGCAAAGGAAAGGATAAAGCAACAGTGAGTGATAAAGAAAAACACTGTGAGTATAAATATGACTTCGTTCAAAAATTATTCCAACAAAAAAATGTGTCTCAAAGCCAGCCGGGGCCGCTCTGCCAACAGTGCTTGCTTGTGTGCGCGTCATTGCTTGTGCCAAAACTTTTTTGTTTGATTCAGCAAAAATATTTGTTTGAAATTTATATGAATTTCAGTAAACTTTTTGTTTGATTCTGTAAAATTATGTGTTTGAAAAAATCGGCGTTTTTTTAATAAACAAAATGCAAATAAATTGTTTGAATATGCGAATTTGTTTGTAGGACCGATTTTAGACAAAACATTGTTTGATTCTACAAATTTTTTGTTTGAATTGGAAAAATAATTTTTTCTGTGTACGTGTATTAAGTGGGGTTATATGTTGAGCGTTCCATAGAGTCCTTAGCTTTGCCTATATCTTCCCAGCTGCGCATTTATATGATCTGACCACGTAAGTGTGTTATTGAATATAATACCAAGGTTTTTAGCAGATATTACAATATCAATTTTTTGTCAAGCATTATTCTCGGTTCTAAAGGCGACTTTATTGTTTGCTAAGTTATTATAAGACACTTAGATTTCTGTTGGCTAAGACACAAACCATTTGCATTTGCCCAAACCTGGACACGTTTTAGCTCAATATTTAACTTTTCAACACATTCACATATGTTACTAAGGCTACTACTAGTATAAAGTTGGACATCATCCGCGTATAAATGGACATTGCAATATTGTAATTGAGTAGGTAGATCATTAACGTAAAGAGCAAACAGTACACTGAAAGAAAAATGCTTCATATATTTAATGAATCATTTTCATAAAAAAGTTTTCCTTGGGTAAATGAAAATTTTCATTGTCTAAATGGAATTTCATAGGTTTGATGAAGTATTTTCGTTAAAATCGCTTCATTAGATTTCGTAATTACGTTAAAAATTTTCATTGGATATATGAAAACTTAAGTTTGTCTAAGTAAAACAAAAAATTTTAATTGGGAACACAAAAAATCAATAAACAAACATAACTATATTCATAAATTAATACAAAATTATAGTTTCCTTAAAAAAATGTTTAATTGTTATTTAAAAAATGTAAGATTTAATAACTTCATACATCTAATGTTACATGTATGCCATTAAATTTATGAAATCAAAAATTTTTTTTATAAAAGCAACATATTTCAATAATTGCCTTCATAAATTTAAATTTTCATTATGACAATAAAAATGTCATTATAGTAATGAAACAAAAACTTTCAATCCACTTTCAATCAACGTTGTTATTGTTATTATGGACAATTTAATCTCATATTTACGCTCTTAATTGAGAACAAAACATAGTTTTTTCATACAAAAACTACACTGCCCCTGTAGACTAGCTGGTAGTGAGCTAGTCTATCAGCACCGAGGTTGCATGTTCGAATCCCACCAGAGACAGAAAAAAAATAAAAAATAAAATAAAATAAAGTAAAATAAAATAAGAAAAAAGAAAAAAAAGTAATTAAAAAAAATAAAAAAAATAAAAAGATTTTACTTTATTGAAAGTATTAATCCAATGAATAATATTCATGGATCTGATGTAATGTTTCATTAAGTCCTTTTAATGAAACAGGTTTCATTGATCCAACGAAGCGCTGCATAGGTTCCTTTATAATGCAATTTTTCATGGGATTAATGTCAAAATTCGTTAGTATTGCGAAGAAAATTCTTTCAGTGTAGGGGTCCGAGGATTGATCCTTGGGTCACACCCTTTGGGACTGAGAGCATTTGTGAGGTTTTGTTGTTTAAGAATACTGACTGCTTACGATTTCTATCTTCGATATATCATCCAAACAGGCCGAGTTCCAGGACAGTAACACAGAAAATGAGAGCATATAAGAGAATATATCCTCCATTAATCATAGTCAGGCCACAATGTCATGTGGCCACGAGTTCATCCTAATAATGAGTCCCCTACACAAAAATTTATTTCAATTGAAAAATTTGTAATATTAATTAAAAATAAGTAAGAAAGTATAGTCGGTCAAGCCCGACCATATGATACCCTACACCACAGTATTTAAAAACACATCATGCTTATGTGTCCATATAAATATCGATTTATCTATGTTTATGAACTTCATGAAAATCGGTTTGAAAGTTTGTGATGGGCAGAAATTGCCCCCTACCCCCTTGTGGTCCTATTTTTGAAAAACTGTATAGCTTATGTGTCCATATAGATATGGATCTATCTATGTTTTAAGTTTCATTAAAATCGGTTTGATAGTTTCTGAGAGGAAGAAATTTCCCCCTATCTTCCCTCGTGGTCCTACGATTCGGCCCATGCAATAGGCTTGGTCCTTGTCCAAGAAGAACCTATGACCCAAATTTTATCAAATTATCTCCAAAATTGCGACGTGTCCTTTGCGCACAAGGCTACATGGACAGCCAGCCAGACAGCCTGCCAGCCAGCCGGGCGGACATCGTTAGTTCGACTCAGAAAGTGATTCTGAGTAGATCGGTATACTTTAAGCTGGATCTAGGACCACTATTTTAAGGCGTTACACAAATCAGCACAAATGCATAATACCCTCTCCACTATTGTGGTGTGTGTATAAAAATAATTTAAAGTTGCACTAGTAAACGAACCAATAGTATCAATTAAATATTTTTTGATATAAACAACATTTTTTGCAGTGAAGTTGTTAAGTCAACCTTTAAATTACTATGGTAGAGGACTAATTTAGCTATAATATGGTGGCCGTTGACAACAATATGTCTAAATTAAACATAAAATATTAAAAAATTTTCGTTAAAAACTGCTTTATTGGTGGTGACCATATTGAAACATGTTTTTTATCTTCGTGTATGCAAAAGCATCCAGTTATGGCTGGTATTACATAAACCAAATTTTCTAACCATCCTCGTAGCTACAACTAACTCTTTTTTTCTCTGCCCAGAAATAAATAACATACATATTAAGATGACTTTTTATGGCCATAAAGGGCACCATTAGCTTCGTGTATGTGTGTATTTTTGTTTCATAAGAGACTTGATGTCATTAAAAAAAACTTGTTATAAAACATTGTTTCTATACATTAAAAAAAAACCGAGAAAAAATCTTATTTCACACCACCCTCTTGATGTTTTTTTTTTTTTTAAAATAATTGTTATATATTATGCATTTATATGCGTGTATTTTGTATATGTGTGTATGTAGATAGATGCTTTAGTACATAACGCATACATGTGTAAGCAAAACAAGTACTCAAGTATTAATATTGTTTACGACTTCATATGTTAATTACGCTGATCTAAATAAAAAAAAGTTCAAGAGTTTTAATGGTTAAATTTTGCTAATGACTATTACCCAAATATGTAGATTTTGTTAGAATATTTTATAACTTAATGTTTTTTTTTTTAACTTTTATTCTTGTTATTTAAAACAACCAGGAATTGTTAAGGAGAAAACATTAATTAAAATAATAATAAATCGGTTCAACATTTCTGGATTATTAATTAAATATATGGCAGATGTTAATATCTCCGCTTAAAAAAATAAATTCAGGAAGCTGTTTAAAATACTAATAATCAAACTACTCTTTTACAGAGACTTATAAATTATCAATAAAAATACTTGCTACAGGACAGGCGCGGATCCAGCTTGAGCCTAAGGGGGGGGGGGGGGGGGGGGGGGAATTTTGTATGATACAAAAAAGTAAAAAATTTGTTTTTAAAAGTTTATTAAAAACAACATGTATACATTAGTACATTTTGCAATTTTTGCAAATATCAAATTCTGCATCGCATAGCCGTATAGACCGGGAAAAAATATTAAGAAATAATGTATTACTTTTTCGCGATCGTGAAGAAAGTTTTTTCAATTTTTCTCCTTACTATACAAAATTAACATTTAATTACAAAATTTTAAGATTTTCTAATAATTTCATGAATATAACAAGATCTTACACAGAAAAAAATATTTCACCAATAAAAGCATTAATCAAAAATAAAATCAGTTTTAATTAAAAATGTAATCAATTGAATTAAACGTTTAATCAAGTGAATTAACCGTTTATTTAAATGAATTAAATATTTAATTGATATTAATAATTTCTTTACTGGTACAAATTAATATTATTAATTAAACGTTTAATACATTTTATTAAACGTTTAATTCACTTGATTAAACGTTAAATCACTTGATTAAATTTTTAATTAAAACGGATTTTTATTTTGATTAAAGCTTTAATTAGTGAAAAAAATTTTTCTGTGTACCATTTGTACGGAAGAAGGAGCTTTAGAAATTGCATTTGGGCGGAAACTTTTTTGGCCAAAATGGCCTAAAAAAAATATTTTTATTACCAATACTAAATTGCCCATCGCGTGGTGGGATGAAGAAATTTTGCCCAAAAAAAGTCATACCCTAATTAAAAAAACTTAACAAAAAGGTTAAATAAAATATAAGATTAGTTCAATATACATTCATCTTTTTAAATAAGAAATTTATGATTTCCTTCTGAGGCAAATTTAGACAGTACAGTCTTCTATCATTGTTGCTCGTAGCTTTACTGACGAGCATTGAAACGAAAATTTGAAATATTTTTCTTTGATTTAGGTAGATATCTTCATCACAGTTTATTAAAGCATATACAACGTTATCTGAAAGATCAGCCTCAAGTTTAGATCTTAGTAGGTGTTTATCTCTTTTATCAAATATAATCAGCTCATCAGCTAGTTGTGGTTTTAACAGTTTCGTATCTGTATATGACTTGATTACACTTTGAGGTAGAAGCTTATGTAGGTATGTTCAATACTTTTGGGATATCCATTGGGAAAGTTGTTATGAGATCTTCTAAAATAAATTCAATAAGAGGAATGTAACCTACAACTCGGTAGTAATCTTCAACATTTTGGATGTGATTATTTCGTTCAAATCTTGTCTTTTCGATAGGAACCTCGATTTGAACCCAAATAACTTAAACTCTTTCAAAAATCGCTTTAAATTGTTCCTCGGCTTTATTTCTTTTTTCTTCATTTGATAAGGCTTGATCCTTTTTGAAGATCTATATCTTGCTTTTGTTAAATGATACTAAGAGGCTGTGTTGCAATAGGTATCACACTTAATATGTATATTCCGCAAATAAATTTAAAATTACTAAGTGAGTTCCTTCCCTAGAGGGAAGCGAACTGACACCAAAGTAGTCCCATGATAGGTCTTTGGTGGTAGAGACCGGTTCTAGTTTTAACACTTTCTATGAATTAGACCTATCACTTTTACATGGGGTTGTCATTGGAGGGGGTCAATTGACACCATTTGACCAGTCACACATCTATTCTTAATGGACGTGTTTAGTGACAGTTACTACAATGTAGTATTATTTCAATACAATGTAGTATTATTTCAATAAAACAAGACGTATAATTGAATTCAAGAAACAAATTTTAGAATGACCAAAAAAATTGTTCACACCACCGGTGAAGACTGTTCTGTAATTCATTACTTTTTCTACCTTTTTGTTCTGCATAAACTAGTTACATGATTGGTTCTCCTTTCACTGGTCATGAGTTCTTTCTTTTTGCACCTGTTCTATTTTCACAACTCCCAGGACCAGTCTGTTGGACCAATTGACACAAATTTCCCGCAGGGTTAATATAAAGGTAGATATACTACCTCTCCACTTAGATATTTTTTCCAAAGCTTCTACTATATCATGTACACTTGTTGCAAAGACGCATAATGAAGAGAGTTTGGCTCCCAAATACTTTGCTAAATTTGTTTTTCGCTTGGGATGATTATATATAAAAAAATGTTGTCCTTTCTTTAAAAAATTATACAACTTTTTGTATTAATGGCACTTTATTGCTTTTAGAAATTAAGTTGTTCGGTTTATGCAAATAGCAAGGCGTTTGTTTCGCATTTGTCGCTTTTCCAGAAATTTTGAACAGCTCCATTTTCTGCTGACATCAGAGTACACCCATCTGTTCCATCTCCTATACAAAGCTTTAAGAACTATTGATGATAGTGCCTTCGCATCAATTGACACATCAACGTCATCCATATCTTTTGAAGCCTCTTCAAATGCGTTAACAACAAAGCCAATAAATTCTTTCCTAAAAACTTTTTGTTGTATGTTGAAATATCTTAAAGATAAGGAATCTGGCTTTCGTCAAAAATTATCGAATAGAATTTTGATTCATATAACACATAAATATATACATAAATATTGCAACTACTATGGCTTTTTAATAATTCAGCCGCACGCATTATCAAGTTAAACGCTTAAGCTTTGGATATAGATAGCACCTCCTGGGATTGAATGTAGAATAATAAGTAATTGAATACGGTAAATTAGATGTTTCTTTGGAAATATCTAATAAATAACTATTAGGATTAAGATATTAATACTTATTGAAAATCGTTAGAGATTCAATAAAAAAAATAAAAAAATACTAATTGAAAATTTCGTTAGAGATTCCATTAAAAAAACAAAACAAAAAAAAACCTTGCTGGGATTTCCAAAAATTTTGTAAATTAAAAAAAAATATTATTATTGGGAATTCTTTTATTATCGAAATTAACAAAACATATTTTTATAATTTACGGGGGGGAAATTTCCTTATTTTGTAATTAAATGTTAATTTTGTATAGTAAGGAGACAAATTGAAATTCAAAACTTTATCGCGAAAAAGTAATACATAATTTCTTAATATTTTTTCACGGTCTATACGGCTATGCGATGAAGACTTTGATATTCGCAAAAATTGCAAAAAGTACTTACTCTAATACACATATTCTTTTTAATGAACATTGAAAAACAAATTTTTTACTTTTTTGTATCATATAAAATTCCCCCCCTAATGCTCAAGCTGGATCCGCGCCTGGGGACCAGTTAGGTAAAGGGAACAGTAAAAACCAACTACACAAAACAAGAGGTAGGGACGACCGCGTTTTCAAGGTTGACCAACAAGGTTGATTTGTGTCGCTTTCAAATGAGACCAATACCAACACGCTCAGTGATGGTACACCAAAGATACACGTATTTAAATCTTTAAAATAGCAAAACCCTTAGGTCCCTTCCTATTTTTCGCGTCACATTTCGTTGTATTAATTAAAGGCCATGTAAAACCCTTAATTCCTTAATAGTCAGATATTACTTTGGCGTTGACAGGCCTACCATCTTCAGCTAAACTTCTGCATACAATTTCTTCTATAGAGCAAACGCTGTCTCATGTATTTTTCCTTGGACCAAGTTCGACATTTTTTGATGTCGTTGGATTACCTTTCACTACATCGTTTTCAATTACGCAAGTGGTAAAAATATATATAATTTAATAATAAAAGGATAATACAATAAAAACATTTTCTACTTTCATGATATGATTTATATGGGCAGTTCCAGCGAAAAGTCTACTTTTTGTAACGTAACGCCAGAAGTTATTTAAATTGTTTCTCAAAAAATTGTATATGTATAGTTTACTACTCCTTAGCAACTCCTTAGCGTCGATTGTTGTAATTTATTTTTCTGACTATAGTGCTACTTCATTACTTTGCATTTATAAAAACCCTTTTTACAAATTTATCCTCACGTCACGTGTAAATGCCCATGTGTATGTTAATCAATTCTTTAATTTGTTAGCGTCTTGTTTATTTATATTCTATATCACACGTTTGAGTTAAAAAGAAAACAGTTGATTGTCAAAGATTTGCTTTTTAAGAACACATTTTTGAAATACTGAGTACTCAACAGGGGTTTTGCTTAATAAACATTGAAATTAATTACAGTCAGGGCTATGGCTACAATATTTTTTAACTTTCCTACATTTTGTATAAAATCACTAAAAACGTATGAGAATAAATCAAATTCTAAGCTTTTATTTAATTTATTGTTTAATAAAAAAAATTGCTCGATTAATCGACATTAATTAATCGATTTATTCGTTATTCGAAAATCGCCATTATGAAATTATTCGAACAAGAGTTTGGGTTTGTTTGATCGATTAATCGAATTATTCTTAATCGGTTGACAACTCTACTAATTACCTTTCAACTAAGTCTTTACACAGGGAAACACGTCAACATTTTCCAGACTTCTGTCCATTGTGTTTGGGTAAATGGAGAGTACTGATTACGACGGCATCATTACTTCTTTTCTAGCAACTCTAGTTTCAAAGATATAGTGACATAAATATATCATTTGCATTACACCATTTTTTGTATTACTCGCTTAATAAAACAAAACAGGGCGAAAACAATTCACATCTGTCGGTTCACCTCCCAAAGGGGTGGAGTTAAAAAGCATGTAATTTTGAGAATATATTGAAGACGCTGGGTGCCCGGTTGAAAAACGGATTCGGGCACAGTGTTATTATTTCTGGAAATTTTTAAAAAACAATTAAAACTTGTACACTAGGGTTAAAACGTTTTTTTGAGTGCAAAATACCACTCCAGCACCATGTGGGGAATTTTCTTATGATAATAAAAAACTGTTTTTTTTTCGGTTGAAAAAGTTTCCGCACCGTAAGCGATTCCTAAACTCCATATTATGTGCGAATTTTATTTTTGAAATTGAAACCCATTTGATTTTGCATTAGACTTATGAAAAACGGTTTAATGTTGAAGATTACACTGCTTTACAAATTTTTAAGTTAATTGGGACCTCCCGAGCACGAAAAACGCTGTAATTTTTTATTTCTAAGTACCGTTTTTTAGATAACGGTACTTTTGTGTTTTTCGGTGTATGGTCCCACTCAAACCCTTGTGGAGCCCAACCAGAAGTCCGAAAATAAAGTTTTTATTAAGGATCTTGTGGAACGACAATATTTTCATCTCATATAAAATTCAGTTTTTTTTTAAATCCATCAGTTTTAACGTACATATTTAAAAAACAAGGAATTTTATATGAGATGAAAATATTGTCGTTCCACAAAATCCTTAATAAAAACTTTATTTTTCATCCGATTTTTTTCAAATTACGCTTAAAATGTTGGTAATTAAATATACTATTTGGTAAAGAAATAAAGCATTCCAGAGCAATAAAGATAAAAATATATTTACTATAACGTTGAAAAACAACGAAATAAAAATGAAAAATTTTGAAAAAAAAAATAGGCAAATTTTGAACTTCGAGGTGCCATAACTCAGCCATTTCTTATCAGATAGAAATTTTCAGCATATCGACGGAAAAGGCATCGGACTTTTTGGTTAAGCTCCACAAGGGCTTGAGTGGGCCCATACACCGCAAAACTCAAAAGTACCATTATCTAAAAAACGGTACTTAGAAAAAAAAAATTACAGCGTTTTTCGTTTTCAGGAGGTCCCAATTAACTTATCAGGCATGTGGCGTTCTTGGTATTTTTTGGCTGTAAACCAGTATTATATAAGAATATAAACAAAAGCGAGCTTATTACAAAACAAGAGTAACTAATTTAATGAAGAAAATAAATAAATAAAAAGAAAACTTCAACGCTTTCGGTGCGGAAACTTGTGACACCATATTTTTTTATGCCCCACACGGCTATGAGGTGGTATTTTTGATATCTGCAAAAATTGCAAAAAGTTATATCCCTATTGTACACGTTTACAAGAATAAGAAATGTCATTAAAGTTGAAACTGTACTTGTTTTAGTTATTTTTTTTTTTTAAATTCAGAACAAAAACTTAAAACATTTAATCTAAATACAAAACAATTGAAGGTTTTCTATAATTAAAAGTATTTTACACAATCTATCAATATCAAAAAAACCATAATGCACGATGTTAATTGTGGGTAGCACCTAAACGTCAAATTTTTGGCCAAACTTAATCTGACATTTCTTTGTTTTATTGTTTAACAAATTCAACCGTGGAGAGGTACACAATTGAACAGCGCGTTAGGATTGTTTAAGCCTTTTACAAAAATGGGCATTCAAATCAAAATGCATTTCGTGAAATTCGTGCTTTTTTCCGCATAATCGATAAAATGCGTCCGCAATCGGTAAAATTGCGTGCAGATTTCGGCAAACCGAGTCTGTAGGAAATGTGAAAACACCTGTGTATGCTCACCCATTTCGATTTTTGAGGTCGGCCAAACAGTTACCGGGAATGGTGTTCGCTATAACGAGATGATAACGAAATTCTTGTGGCCAGAAATTGAGGATATGGACCAGAAGGATATGTAGTTCCAACATAATGGTCCCACTCGCCACGACGTAAGATTGAATTTCTTGTTTCGTTGGCGGTGTGGTGAGTGGGACCATTATGTTGGAACTACATATCGTTCCATATCCTCAATTGTTAATTGGGTGCCACGATCATGTGATTTGACACCGTTGGTCTCCTTTCTTTGGGCATATTTAACATTAATGACATTATGTGTTAGAGGCATTGAAAATATGGACCATCGAATAGAAGCCGATGCGAGCATTTGCCCGATGTTTAATTTCACTCATAATTGTCTAGATTTTTCTGTAACTATAAAAAATATTAAGATGATTCTCTGAAAACTTTTGTTTTACTAACAATTAACTGCATGCGTTTTGGTTGGACCCCACCCTTAAGATATATGTTTGTTGCCCACATTGCGGTGATGGTATTTCTTATAAAATCGAATTGAACGTAGAAACTACTTTAAATGGTATAATTTTTAATAAGGCCTTGTGGGGTCCTTCTCTTTTGATGTGTCAGGAGAAAAAGTTTTTAGAGAACTAGTCTAGTAAAGAGCACTTTAGACAACATTTGCCGCTGATTAACAGCTTATATAATTTTAACTTTAAAAGAATCCGATTTTCATTAATCGGAATTTAAATTTTTATCTAAATGCCATCAATATTTGCAAGATCTAATTGTAGTCTCTCATTGACACAGTGACAGTTTGAAAAGTATTGTCAATAGGGAACGTATTTCTATTATTAAAACTGCTGGTTGTTTGCATTTATGTAAATACTTCTATCAGAATATTTTATATATTTTATCATTTCACGGTTGTTTTCACATTTCATTGCAGTTGTTTTTTTTTTAAATCGTTGATTAAAAAAAAGCGAAAAATAATGCACATACTGTGTAGTTTTGCTGTCACATGCAATGTTTTAAAATGAATTGTTAATTACACAAATTAACGCAAATTTTCATTTGATTTTCCACAATCGAATACACACACATATACTTGTACATACAAATCCCATTCAATGTATTGGTTTAAAAAAGTCTATTGTTTTATTTAATGTTTGTTATTCATGCAAAATATTGTATATCAATTTTTTTATACAATCCACCCATAGTGGTAAATGTGGGAATACTAAGTTCGTTTATCCGTACGAAACTTTTTAAATATTCTCCCATGACAACATAAAGTATATATGTTTTGAGTCTCTGAGTAATTCTAGTTAAGCCATGTCTGGCTATTCGTCCGTCCGTCTGTTGAAAACAAGATCGCTTTCGAAAGCCTCAACCGAAAAGAACAATCATATTGGTGTCAAATTTTTTCAATTTCTCCTAAACAGTTTAAGATTTAAGTCCAGCACAATGGGAAAAGAGTTATAAGTACAAATATTGAACAATCTCCCCAAAAATCAAGCATAAATCGTGGCAGAATGCGCGGATTCGCATTGGATTTTGCACAAATTCGTTTTGTATGACTAGAAAATGTTGTGAAGATAGGTTCATAATTCACAAAAGGCCCCATATAAAGCCCACTCTCGGAAATCACTTTAGTACGCTTTAAAACGCAACGAATAGTGTTGTTAAAATAAACTTAAGTCTACACTGATAGAAAAATTCATCTTCATCATCTTCATGTTACTACAATTGGCATCAATGATGCAAAAAGTAAAATCAATCCAATGACTAACGTCTTCGTACAATTTTGTCATATTTTACGTGTCATCTATTTTATGACTATAGTGACATCAATTCGATGCCTCATTTTGAATATTATTAACATTATTTTCATGATTACAATGTATTACAAGAAGCAAAAATTCCTATATTTTATTTTTTTAAATTATTTAGTTAAATACATAAAATTCTTAAAGTAGAATGATTACAAAAACCACATTGGACATGGTGCTGGTGTCTTATTATTGAGAGTTCTGCTATAAACAAAGGTTGTAATTCAACAAACGTAAAACAAACATATGGGTAATTCTAAAGTGTTGAACGTGACGCCTACGCATCAAAAATGCAATAACATTTTAAGCAAAAAATATTTTTACATTTTCTTAACCCTAAAATTAAAGCACTAAGAAAGCACTGTTATCTATGCTTAAGTTTATGGAGGGCGCGATTCTAGGTCAAAGATAATGGCAAAAGAAGTAGCGGTTCGAACGTGAAAAAAACAGAAGTAGTTTTTGTGGCCATGCATAAAAAGGCGTAATTCAGCGAAACCCGGCACAATTTTTTAGTCAAACTACTTTCAGAGTTTTACGTAGCAATGTAACATTAAAATGTTTTGGTTTGATTCCAAAATCTTCTGTATTTTCTTTTTTTTTAAGCCAAAATCTGAGTCGATACGTGACATTTCGAACGTGAAATTTTTTCCGTAATAGTTTAACTGAATAATGATCAAAATAAAATAAAAATTTACCATTAATCCGAATAACATATTTCTCTTTGAACTCTTCCTTAGATTACAGACCATGTAAGAACATTTTTTTGGAATAATTTTTATCAATCTTTAAAGAAAGATAAATATTAAAGAAAACATACAATAAAACATTCTCAAAAATAAGAAATTACGTTTGCGCAACTTTGCAGTCTGATTGTTCAGCTAAGTGAACAAATTTATGAGTAAATTTATAAAACTAGTAAAATCTAAATGTTTCTCTATAACAATATCGTAAAATAATCAGCTTTTAATAACTTTAAAATTTTTGGTCACGGTGGACCTTTTGGCGGAAATGCCCTTATGTTACGGGTAAGTAAATAATAATATTATCTCAATTTGACTTAAGTCAATTCCAATGACTTTGACTTAATGACAACTTGTCATTAAATTGATACTAATGTGTCCTTTCTCCGATGTTACGTGTGTTCGTCATTTCTGTGATGCCGATGTGTCATCCCATTGATGACATAATTTCATTTTGACCCTGATGACACTTTGGCCAAGTGATGTTAAGGTTGACATCAGCATGATGAAAAGTGTCATGGGATCAAAAACGAAGACACTCGTCATAGTGCTGATGTCAAAATACATCAGCGTTATGACGCCTTTTTTATCAGTGTATCATAGTTTCGTTAGTTAGAAACCACTCCGCCGAATATCGTACAGATTGGTCTATAATTTTCCATTGGCCCCATATTCAGCCCATTTATTTAAATGTGACTTAATTCGTAAGAAAAATAGATATTTTGGTAAAATTTGATTCATTAACCGATTCATAATCAGCCATAAATTGGTCCCATATAAAACGGCCTTCTGAAAAGCCATTTTAAAAGCAATAAATTCAGAAAAATTGGTGTTAATGTATTGAAATCTGGTCCAATTTAGGTTTTTTTTTTAAAAACTAGAAATCACTATATCGAATTATGTGATGAACGATCCATAATTTACGGTAGCTCAAATATAGAAACCCCTCCTGAAAATTACTTTAATATACTTAATAATATTTGTGAAAAAATCATGATATTTTCAGGTTTTATTAAGATTGGCTTATAGTTGCTAGATCCCAAAAAAACCATTCCTGTTATTATCGCACTCTTGCTGGAGGGTATTAAAGATTCGGCACAGCCGAATTTAGCACTCTTACTTGTTTTTTTTTTTACTAAATGCTCAATATTTTTACCAGTACAAACATTTTTGTTGGTAAAATAATAATAATTATGGGTTTCATTTTCACAGAACGAAAAGTGACAATTTGTTTTAAATAATGTTTTAATCATGTTTTTTTTGTCTTTGTTTTTTTGCAGTTTTTCCATAAAAAATGAAATATTTGTTAAAAATAAATCATGTTCTAATGTTAATTATACAGTGAGTGCATTTTAAATGGCAGCGATTTTTAATTGTCGTTTTTTTTTTATTATTATTATTTTTTTTTTTTATAACAACCAAATTAATGTGTTTTAGTTAAAAAAAAAAAAGTTTTGTTCATAAGAAATCGAAATTTGATTTACAATTGATTAATTGCTGTTGTAATCAATTTAATGAAACTGAATTATTTATTGTATTTCATAAGATTAAAAAAGAATTTAACAGGTTTATTTGCATATGAATTTATTTTAATATTCTTTTAATTAAATACATTGTTTTAGAACCGACAACAAGTTTACGATAAATTTTGCACTTGAATAAATCAAAGTTGGTGTTTTTATATTAGCACCTTCAAATAAATTTAAATATTAAGGGTATTCACAATGGGTATCTCAAAATTTTAATATGGCAACATTGTGACATCTTAAAATTTTCGCTGTGAGCAGGCAACGATTTAAACTCAGATTGGTTGTTCACGAAAAGCTGGTAATCAGTTTATATGGTTATTTAATTATAGATACTAACAAAAACAAAATACATTTATTTAATTTTTTTTAAAATACATTTTGTTGCTGTTTATATAACTACATAACAATATAACCTAATAATCCGTCTTCCGTGAACAACCCAAGTATATTGAAGTACAGTCAAAGCCCGGTATACCGAATACGCAGTTTAACGAATATCCGATATAACGAATGGCCCAATTTTTACATTAACTACATTGTAGAGCGAATGGCAAAAAAAATAATCTCGATTTAACGAATGACAAAGCAAAATAAAAAAAATCGTAGCAGAACCGTTAGATTTTTGTGTGTGTTTTTGGCTTCTTTGCTTTGTATTGAAAGAACACGTGTGATGCGTTGCTTTTCGTTAAAGTTTCAGTAGTTTTGTTTGGTTCATTGTGAAAACGAGATGTCAAAAGAATTTCTTTTGATAAGAAAATTAAAAATTTTAGAAGAGTGTAAGAAAGGTGTAAATCTTTCAGTAATATCGAAAAAGTTTGGAATACCAAAATTTTATTAAGGTTTCATTTCTACACTAAATTATAAATACAATTAAATTTTGATGTTTTTCAAATTGTGGACCACCGTTTTTTTTTATATAAAATTTTAAGGTAAACAATTACTGATCGATATAACGGATATCTCGGTATAACGAAAGGTCTGAACATTATATCATTCGTTAAACCGGGCTTTGACTGTATTGAAATAACATAATTTTTTAATTCAGAAATTATATATTCGAAAAATTTATCAAAATTTAATTTTTTTTTGCAAAATTTGACATTTGTGAAATATAAACTCACAACTACAGCTGTGGTGACTGACAGTTTTTAGTCCATATTGCGATATTGACATACTTTTTAGACTTTAAAATTTGGCACTTGGTATTAAATTAAATTTTAAATTCAATTTTAAGGAATTAAAATTGGAACGTCATTATAATCAGACATATTTTAAAACGCTATTGTGAACTCCCTTATTGTGTTCTACAGTGGTCGTTTTTTATGATATTTTAAATGAAAAATATCTTTAGTTTTTCACCGATTAATTGATTTAGACAGTTTTTATTACACAGATTTTATTAATGTCTACCATTCAGTAATTTATTTGAATCAAATATTAGGAATTTTTTTTTTTTTTAACGTATACATATTGCGTAACAGAGCAATCTTTTGACTTAAAGACAGGCACTGCTTCATAAGCAGTGTCTAGCACGAACCCATATATTATTCGAAATGCAAAAGTCTTACAATTGTTATGTATGCAAGAGCTACTGATTAACGTATTAATAAAAACGTATTAATAAAAAAGCATTTTTATTTATACGTATATTAAAAGGTCGAATAAAAACAACTTAAGCTACTGATTAACTTTATAAGCTATTGCTGATAAATAGCGAGCGGATTTATAGACATTCCAAAAATTCAAAATATCGATATTGACAATATGTTTAGTTAATAGAGTATGCGATTTGGAAAGAAACTTATTTAAAGTTCATATTATTCTTTTTTTTTTTTTGCAGATACAGTTGCGCCTTTAAGGTAGATGTTCATAGCACGCGATAATTCGTCGACGAGTATCTTGCATTTAAAAACTTTAGCGCGTGAAGAATGGCAAATTACCTAGCGCACGTTATAAAAGCCTTACTCTGCTTAAAGAATATCAAGCTTTTACTTTTTTGACAGAAGTCTACAGCGCACTCGCCGTTGTGTACTCCTTCTAAATATGGGCCATATGTTAATTACAAACACTTATGGTTTTTAATTACTTAATGTCAACATAAATTTATTGGACCGATAAACTGTCCGTTAACGATTTTGGTTTTCTCAATATACCGACAAAAAACGTTGTTTTCGGCTGGCAACGCCGCTCAAAATACATGTAAAAGTTGGGAGTCAGCTGATTGAATTTATCTTTACGGCAAATAAAAGGAAAATAAATAATTGGCAGATGAGTGCTGGTTAGCTTTGCGATAGAATGGAAGCAAATTAGACATTGAGAAAACCAAATTTCTTTAATGTGCAGTTTTTCGTTGGGAAAAAAGATAATTGCATAATGAGAAAATGGCCATTAGAGATAAGATGCTTTATTACTTCGTGTATATTATAACGTTTTCACTATGATTATCGAATATGATTAATTCTTACCATATTATGTTTAATTTTTACAAAATAATGTCGTTGTACGGTCACCTACAAATATTTCAGTGTCCTATAGAAAAAAACCGTAAAAATGTGAAACCGCGGTTTCGGTTTTAAAATGATTAAAACCGTTCGGTTTTGGTTTTGAAAATATCCAAGTTAAACTTCATACATAAACATATACATATATTTTTGTATTTGTTTCAATGCAGGTACTTTTATTAACCCTTGTATACCTGGGCCTGGCCAGGTATTATTTTTAACTTTTTTCCAGCTTTTTTATATAATTATTAAGTATATTAGAACGAAACATTATGTATTCCTCAATCAAAGTGTTTTTTGCAAGAAAATGAGAAAAAAGTGTAAACACCGTGCGTGTCGCAATTGGCCAAATGAAAATATTGTGTATATTATATCCACCTGGGCCTGGCTAGACCCTTCCTTATTATATATGAACTGCAGTAAATAAAATTAAAATGAAACGTATCAAAAAACATACGCAACACATAAGAATTCTTTCTTTGCTGTTTTTCCGAAGAATTATTCCACTTTCCCACAAAATGTTCCTGCTATAGCCATAAAGCTCCATACATATAAAAGAAGTCCCAGCCTTTCACAGGGGTTCGTAGGTGTGAGTTTTTTCAATAGCCACAAAAACTCCATACAAAATACTAGTGGCTCCAGCCAGGCGTAGGTGGTAGCTTGTGCCACACAAATTAGGTGTCAACTCAAGAGTTAAAAAGATAACATATGTTCTGCTTAGTACTTATTTTGAATTTTAAGAATTTTGAAATACCTTGACATTGTTGCAAGCTGTTATGTTTAAAGTTTTTGTATATGAAATTCCAGTATTATGTATAATTTGCAATTTCTTTAAGCATAAATATTAAATAATAAATATATTGTTATAGTAAATCCTAAAACCGTGGTTTTTTTTTGTCGGTTTTTAGGCATTTAAAACCGCGGTTTCGATTTCGGTTAAAACCGAACAGCAATCCCTAGAAAATACCTCTTATTGCTTTGCATACCATGTGAAAAATTACTTTTGTTACCGACCCTTAAGCAAATAGTTTGCAGCCCAAATAAATGCTTAAATATTTTTTAATAAATGTTTATTGATGTAAAATTAGAGTCAGTTTTGCTCAATGAAGCTTTAAGATAAAATTTTGGAATTATTGGTAACACAACAGATAAAATCGTTTAAATGCATAAGGAAGAAATAAAAAGCAGTTACACGGAATAATATATAAACTAAAGAACCAAATAAACGACACAAGCAGTTTGAGAACAACAACAAGATGATTGTGTAAATAATAACCCTTAAGTCACCCTTGTGTGAAAAACAACACAGTATGGATCATTTTTACACGATAAACAAATAAATTGTTGAAGTACACTAAAGAAACTTCTTGACTTTGTTAGCAATATTAATTAAGTATAATAAAAAAATATTTTTTGGTAATGGAATAATAATGGAACTTACGTAACTTACCCCTCGTGTGTGGTTTTCCACACATATTTAGTTTCAATGAAATTTGCACTAGAGACAAAATTGTCCGTCGGCAAGTGTGATTTTTTTGATACTGTTGTGAACTACATGTAATGTTTGTTTTGTAGAGTGAGTGCTTAAGCTTTGTACACAGAAAAAAATGAAAATCCAACTTCAATTAACGCATTTGTAAGAAATTTGAACTATTAATTGAATTCCTTACTGACTTTCCGCCAGCAAACAAATTTATCATATTAATTAACACATTTGTAAGTTTAAGCTTTTCTTGCTCTTCAGTTTCAATCAATAGGTTAAATTGAAATTTGACCAGCAGCAAAAGATGCTAAATAAAACGTAAACACAAATTAAAATATTTTTTTCAGTCAACACAGTTAATTGAAACAATTAAAAAATTGTTTGAACATTTTAAATATTTTAAAGTTTGTGTGTATGTTTTCATATTTGCAAATGTACACACAAACATTTTAACTTATATTTTCAATTAAGGGAAATTAATTGAAACAATTAAAAAAATTGTTTGAAACAGCATTATTGAATTAATTGGAAAAATGTTGGTTAAAATTTTTTCTGTGTATAATAATAATAATATGATTTTTTTTCAATAATGTTTTACATTTAAAGAATACAATTTACATTAGAATAAATCATAAAAAGACATAACGAAATTTTTGTGTGTCTGATTGGCTATTTTACATAAAAAATTGTATATAATTATAATTTTGTGCTAGAATTTGAACTGCAATTTAATGTTCAAATTCATTTAACTACGTTATCGGTATTCGGTTAAAATAAGATTTCTATATTTCAAGCAAATTTTTAAAAATTTATATAAGCGCATATAATCTTCCCCGTTCAATAGTTCAAGGACCTCTTTAGATAATAGATATTCTTTTCCAAAAATACTTAAACGAACATTGGAAAAAATTGGTCATCTGCCAATAAAATGGTACGTATTCTCATTTTCATTTGAATTACACAATGTACATATATTTGTAGTGTTGTTATAAAATGAGCGAGCATTCAAATTTAATAGCCCACCTCTAGCTTTCATAACAAGACTTAAGCCTAGTACTCTGTTCGAACTTGCGAACAATGTTGAGCAACATTGATTATTTCACACGAAAATTTTGGCATGTATCAATATTGTCTATCTTGCGATTTTTCAAAACTGAACGTTTTTATTAGTTACAAGTATACAACATTATTTTGCGAAGGTAAACAAAAACCATAGTTGGGGGTAGTGCACTTTATATTTATTTAAATCAACATTGTACTCTAACTAAATAAAACTGCAAAAAACTAGTTTTTACTAATTTTTACCAGCTTTAGGATGATTGGTATTTTTTCAGTAGCACTAAAAAAAATAATTGGTATTGCAAATTGTTTCGCTATCACTAACTGTGATTGAATATATAAAGTCAAAATTTGAACTTGCAATCAAAAAGCTGTACAAAAACATAATACAGTCAAATCCCGATAATTCGTACCCCGATAAATCGTAATTCCCGATAATTCGTAATAAACTGTCAGTCCCTTGAAAAAATCTCGTTAATTCGTAAAATTTCCATACATTTAGGTCCCCTCGCTAATTCGTAATTTTTTTTTTTTTTCAAATAAAATCTTCTTTACCTCTTATAAATCGTAATTCTTTGCTAACTCCCACTTACAATTCGTAATAAAAACAACAGAAACATAGAAATAATGATTTTTTGTTTACCACTATTTTTTGCGTGGATTTTTGCTTTTGCTTGTGTGTGGGTTTATTTTCTTAAAATCGAAAACCGCTATAATTCGTAAGAAATGGCCGGTCCCTTGCAATTACGAATCATCGGGATTCTACTGTATCACTAAAATTTAAAAAAAAAATTATTTTGTATGTGCATGGTTTTCTGATGATATGCATAAGCAAAGGAAATTAAACTAAATGAAATTCTGTCAATAACGGAAGAATTGTTGGAGTTAATCATGAAAACGTGAATTTAATCGTGCATAGTTTTTGGTCTAATGATTACTTTTTTTTAAATCCAACTATTTTTTTAACGCAAAATGTTTTAACATTACAATCACTCATGTGTAGTGAGTTTGCTGATTTTTAATTCATCACTAAACATCAACAAAATTATTGCAATCATTTTGAAGTAGTGCACTACCCCCAACTTTGACAAAAACCATGTGTTTTGATAATTGTCATTAAAAAAAGTTAAACAATTTTATTTCAATAATTTTCTAATTTTTGCACTTTTCTACATTTTTCTTTTTGAAACGCTTTTTATAAACTCCACCTCACATATGCAAAATAAAAAATTACCAAAAATGATTAGCTGTTGCTTAAAATTCCGTGCGAAATAATATGAATTGCACTTGTTTCGCACGGAAAATAAAAATGTTGCTAGAAACATTTCGCATGTTTTTCGTAATATAAATAGAGTACAACTCTATCAACATTTTTTCGTTTTTATTTCAAAGAAATTTTTTTTGTATTGACTTTTAAAACATTTCGCACGAAATACTGAACAGAGTACCAGGCTTTAGAAGGTAAACTGAATAATCGTCACGGAAATAAGTTTGTTTGCCATATTGCAAACATGGATATAGATCATGAAATCGTGAGTTTCTAGCACTGGCGACAAAGTTTTCATATTCGGTAGATCTCAGTGAATCAAGGATGATCTTGTGTTGAGAAAGTAAATTGCTACTCCTAGTCACAAAATCAAATGTAATGCCTACTTTACTATACAAAGTTCTCCAGTGTGATACCCAGGAAGTATTGAGCTCAACCGTTTTTCCAGCTAGAATACGCGGTTTGCCGAAAGATCAAATATCTTTCTAATATAACAAAAATGCAGTTGTAGAGTTTCGAGATAATGTGGAGATATGTCAGTTTCTAAATACAGCATATAATTTGGAGTGCTGCGTGGAAGAGAAAGCAATTTCTTTAAAAAATATCTCAAGAGTTTCTCAACGTCATCAAAACTAATAAAGCCCCATACTTGTGCACCATAAAACATTATGGACTTTGCAGCTGATTGGAAAATTTTCATTTTATTCGAAAGATTTATTTTCGGGTGGAGAATATATTTTGATCAGGAGGAGTTTATTGCGAATTTTGACGAAGTAAGTTTAGCAGAGACATGTTTTCTAAAAGATAAATTGTAAGTCAGAATGGTACCCAGATACCATATCACCATATTTGAAAGTCGTGCTCAAGCTTATTCTTGTACCGGTTCTAAATATCATTATATTGGACTTGTTCAAGTATATTTTCAGGAACCATTTAGCGCAGTAACTGTACAAAGCATCAATCATATTTTGAAGTATTATTGGACAGTCCGACAATATAACGATGTCGTCTGCGTATAGCAGAACTTTTATTACAACCCCAGCAACAGTAATGCCACCTGGGAGATGATCATGCAAGTCATTCATGTATAAAGAGAACAAAACTGGACTAAGCAAGCAGCCTTGCTTAACGCCCTGTGTGACACTGAAAGAATCCGATAATGAAGTGCCATCCCAGATCTGGCTGGTTGTATTGTCGTAAAGTTTCGCCAATATACGTACTATTTTGTGGGACAGTCCTAGATTACTTAGCTTGTGAAACAATAAGTTTCTAGGTATTATATCAAAAGCTGCAGAAAAGTCCACGAAAAAAGCATAAGTATTCCTTTTCTGGCTAAAGTTAAGATTGACTATACTGGTTAGATTTAACGAATTATCTATGGTGGAGTAGTTCTTGCGAACTCCGGCTTGATATATATTTATTATATTATAATAATTCATCTATGTGATAATGCGGTTGAGAATTAGGCCGGTGAATAATTTATAAATCGAGTCGAGGAGGGATAATCCCCTATAATTTGAGACAATATTAACGTCACCCTTTTTAAACAGAGGGATGATGATGGAACGTCGAAACAAGGTTAGTATTTCGTTTAAAACTCATAAGGAATTCTATCCTGTCCTGGGGCTTTATTTAGCTTAGCTGCATCTAATACTAGTAACAGCTCTCTATATGCGAAGGGAGAATCAAGTAGTAGGTCAATAATTTCAGTATTTGTTAATGAAAAACTACCATCATTTTTTCTGTGTATGGTTTGTTGTTGATCACCAACGGGATATAGTACATATACATAATTAATATTACGTAAATCATGACTTTGATTACAGACGAACTATGGCGCCACAGCAAAAAGGACAGACATTGCATATGTGTGAAAAACCACACACGAGGGTAACTAACGTAAGTTTTTTTGAGGGTGATTTAAGGGTTACAAATCTTAAGTAATCACACAAACATTCTCCATAGTCTTGTCATATGTTTGTGTAATAATTTCTGTGGTTTATTTGGCTTTTAAATCAAAAACTCCTGATCGGAGTTCAGCTCTACAACTAAAAAACTTTAAAAAAACTTCAGCTGAACCGATTTTTGAAACATAATGTACACAATTTTCGCCTTTATTTTTGCTTGGCTTTAAGACCAATAAGAAACTATAAAAAACCAGTTGCGAATCAATTATTTATTCTAAATAATAAAACATTCATATTGTAATCAATGTTTAAATATTTTACAAAAACTATAAATTCCTTCAAACTTCTGTCGCTGAACAAAAACATGAACTATAAATTTCATTTTAATAAATTCAGGCAATAAAAATTAATTATACGCAAATGAACAAGGAACTAAAAATAAAGATGCATTCGAACTAAATGAAAATTTATATTAAAGTAAAATTGCACGAATATTTTTTTTGGCAACAAATAGAAACCACACAAATTGTTAAATTGAGGGTTAAATTTACACATGCAAAACTGAACACACACTGATACAAAAACATATTCATACTAATAGTTTGTTTTAAATATAAAAATAAAAAGTTTTCAAAATAAATGTGTATGAGTGCAAAAATATTCATGCCAATTGTTCAAATAAAATGCATTTACGATAAGAAAAAACTAAAACTACAATAGAGTCAAACACATACACACACACACTCCAAAATTAAATGCAATGAACTGCAATGTGATTCGTTTATTTGTTGTTTAAACGTATTTTTCCACTTAACCGTATTTTTCCTCTTCTCGACGAGAGGGAGGCATAATGGTCTCATGGACAACCCGTATAGCGAACCAGAGCGTGAGAGGGTAATTACCGTAGAGTGTTTCGGGGGATAGTTGGGTGGGGAGGGTGTCTTGTTTAAAAACAAATAAAATTGGTTGGAATTTTATTTGGATGCGTAACATGACAACAAAATGGCCAAAACAACAAACCTCTATAATTTACCATAGTTTATGACCGCGTTGTGGCAATAAAATCGCCAACAACAGCTATAACTCATTTGGCCATGTGCAGCACACGGACACACAGTCACAGTCACAACTTTAATGAATGGCATTTAGCATACCCGTACATAAATACGCACATACAATATGTACATATATGTACATTTATTCACTGACTGCAATGCGCTACAATGCTCTACAATGGTAAAACGCGGCAACCGAAACAGCAACAACAACATAAGCAAAAACCAAAACTAGCATAAACATGCAGAATGAACAATAAAAAAAAATAATCATAAAAATTAAAAAAATAAACAATGCAAAGCCTATATGTATGCACCAGTTTAGCGGGAGTAATTTGTAACTTGATACACCAGCTACAAGTATCTCTTAAAATATGTTCCTACCGATTTACAACCCACTACCTTACTTTACGGCGAAAAAATATACGAATGCAATAAAACAGCCTCTCGCATTTAAAATGTGATTGGAAAAGAAAAGAATTGCGAAAGAAAAAGATTTTATTTTTAAATTTTTTACAGTCTGTTTATCTAAGACCGCTGAGAAAGTAATCAATCACACCATCATGTTTAGCAGTAGGGGGTTTTGGTATTTTAAAATTTAACCTGAAATTATTAAACATAGAGGCCGAACTTGATGCCGAATTTAAAGCCTGGAATTTTAACAGTGCACCTCAGAAATTAAAAACGATGTCACATTCTTAAAGTACCTAAAATCTAAACTTTTCTTTTTAATAACGTTTGGAGAACGATTGCAACATAATTTACAAATCGTTAAGTCAGTTTTCAAAACATTTTTGAAGATGAGTTCTCTTTGTACACCTCGTTTTAAACGGGTTTGTCATAATTGCGCCACACCATATAACAAATTCAGTCGACTCTCATTAATTTGACAATTTTCTGTTGCTCCTGGTGTTGATTTTCATTACTTTCGTTTTGGAGATGTTAATATCGATACCACATTTAGCTGCTTCCGCTTCAACTGATTTTAATTTCGATCCCATAGCAGAGAACTTATGTGATAGGAGACATATATCATCCCCGTAGTCTAGATCTTCTAAATGATTATATGGGACCTGGGTTTTTTGTAGTATTTCTCATTATGTTGTCGATTAAGATATTAAATAGTAGAGGGGATAGTGGACAACCCTGTCGTACTACTATTTCTACATCTATAGGTTTGCGGATGCTGTTTTCATTTAGTGTGCGACAGCTTGCGTTACTATAGAAGGTCTTTGTTAAATTTATTATCATGGGTGGTATACCCTCCACATAGCGCTATGGTTGAGTATATCAAAGGTCTTTCAAATTCTATGAATACCAGATACAGCGGAGACCTCCATTCCACAGACTGTTCAACAATGATCCGAAGACTGCAAATGTGGTCAACGCATCATTGTATATGGTGAAACTCCGCCAGTTCGCAGCGAATATCAAATTTGGGGGCAGTAGAGAGCCGTTGTCAATATAAAGGGTGGTTAGATTTTGAGGGCCGATGTTGATTTTGAATAAAACATTTCTTTTTATTATGATAATATTGGTATGGTTTAATTTTGGAACAAAATATCGGCCAAATATCGCCGCTGAGGCATAATTGAGGTTCTATGCCGTTAATGTGCCGAATTATCTCATCCCTTAGCTCTTGAATTGTTGCTGGCTTATCGACGTAACCCCAAAGAAAGAAGTCCAACGGTGTCAAATCACATGATCTTCGCGGCCAATTGACATCGCCCCCATGTGAGCCATTGAATTTGTCGCGAAAAAGAGCCATTGTTTCGTTAGCTGTGTGGCGAGTGGCAACTTCATATCCATATCTTCCAATTCGGGCCATAAAAAGTTCGTTTTCATCTCACGATAGCGAACACCATTCACAGTAACTGCCTGACCGGCCTTATTTCGAAAAAATACGGCCCGATGACGCCACCAGCCCATAACTTTAACGTGTTGCTCGATTAGGTATCTTTCCATGGTTCAAATTAAGTTAGTCTGAAATTGAGAAATGTCAAATGAAATGCAGAAAAGAACTTCACACTTAGGTGTGGTTCACATGCAACACGGCCTTTAAAATTTAACAAGGAGTTTTAAAAAAAAGAAAAAATGGAATGGAGTTGATTTTTTGGTGGGGTAAAAACGAATTTTAACTGAAAGATGCCAAAATTCAACAATTCATTACCGTTAAATTAATCGCTGGTGTTTAATAGAATTTAATTGCATACTTCTTCCCCCCATAATTTACATTCAAAAAAGCAAAAAAGGGACATTAGGAGTACGTTTCTACGTAAAACTGCAGTTATTCAATACTGCGTAAGTTTATCTGGTAGACTTAATTTGTTTGTTACTCTTCTGGGGTCATTCATTCACTCACTCACTCATTCATTCATTTATTGATTCTTGGCTCTTTGTCAGTGTTCTTGTGTGAGTCCATATTGAACAAGTTTAATGTTGACTTCATGCAAATTGCAGCAGCAGCTTTAACAGGCTAACATTTATTCATTTTATATACTACTTACGAGTATCTATACATACACAAATACAAACATTCATGCGAACAATTGATTTTATACTGCATAATAATTTGTTGTTGCCGTTGTTGTTGTTATTGTTGTTGTGCTGGCTGTATGCTGCAATGCGTGCAAAACTAATTAAATTATTTATTCAAATGTTACCACAAAATGACACAAAAGTGGTCTTTCATATTGGGGATGGCGCGGACTCCACAACAACCAATATATTTGTTTTTTTTCACCATGCCAGCGACAGGCAGCAGTGAGATGTATGCCACAGAAATGTTTAACAAAAAATGCAAAAAAACACAATTAAAATTATGGCTTTAAGGGCCAGAATCAGTTGAAAAATTAAATAAAAAACCAACAACAAAATTAAATTAAATCGATTTTGTGGCATTAACTGGGCAAGGTTCAACATCATATTAATGGTCAATGAAGTACGCCATTTTTTTTTTTTTTGCTTCTCTTTTTGTATAATTTTAATATGTAAAACAGGCCTATGACCAATAAAATAAAATGAAAAAAAAAAATTTGCCATTAAACATACACATTGATGTTGTTGTTGCAAGTAAAATAAAAAAAAAACAAATCATACAAAAAAGTTGCAACAACAGAGAAAAATAAGGACGCGTGTTTCTATAACCGCAGAAACTGTCTAGACAACAGCAAAAAATACCAAAACGCATCCATCCATCCAAACGTCCATCTATTCACTATTCTCCCGGGATATACTACAAAGGATGGCAAGCGCAAAAGTCCTTAAACCAAGATGTTTTAAAAAAATAAACAGTTTCGCCTGCAGGGGGTCTCCGCTGTGCTGTTCTTTAAATTTTAGGGCCGATGTTGAATGTGAACCAAACCGAAACGTCAAGTTTTTTTCTGCATTTCATTTGTCATTTCTCAATTTCAGTCTAACTCAATTTGAACCATGGAAAGATACACCATCGAGCAACGCGTTAAAGTTATTCAGGCTTATTATGAAAGTGGGCGTTCAAATCAAAATTCATATCGTACACTTCGTGATTTTTTCGGTCAATTTGATCGTCCAAATGTGCGTACAATCGGAAAAATCGATCAAAAATTTGAGCAAACCGGGTCTGTAGGAGATGTGAAAACACTACTGCATGCTCATACTGCGGAAAATATTGCTGCTGTTCGTGATAGTGTAACTGAAGAGCCGTCCTCTCAACAATTGCACATCTCGTCGTGCCAACAATTGCACATCTCTCTTTCGTCATTGATGAACATTATGCATAAAGACTTGCATTTACACGGTTACAAGAAAATCATCTTCAGGGTTGAAGCACATTTTCACCTCAGTGGATTCGTCAATAAGCAGAATTGCCGCATTTGGGCGTATGATAATCCAAGGGTGTTTGTCGAAGAACCAATACACCCACAAAGAGTAACTGTTTGGTGCGGCTTATGGGCTGGCAGCATCATCGGGCCGTATTTTTTCCAAAATGAGGAAAGTCAGGCAGTTACTGTGAATGGTGTTCGATATCGTGAGATGATAACGAAATTTTTATGGCTGAATTGGAAGATATGGATTGAACGATATGTGGTTCAGACAGGACGGTGCCACTTGCCACACAGCTAACGAAACAATTGCTCTTTCGCACGACAAATTCAATGCCCGTGTTATCTCACGTGGTGGCGATGTCAATTGGCCGCCAAGATCATGTGATTTGAAACCGTTGGACTACTTTCTTTGGGGTTATTTGAAAGAAATGTTGTACGACGATAAGCCAGCAACAATTCAAGAGCTAAAGGAGGAGATAATTCGGAACATTAACGGCATAGAATCTCAATTATGCCTCAGCGTCATCGAAAATTCGGATCATCGGATGTAGGTGTGCTGCCGAGGTCGCGGCGGACATTTGGCCGATATGTTGTTCCATACATAATTGAACCATACCAATGTTATCATTACAAAAAGAAATGACAATAATTTCCTAAAAAATTTGTGTTTTATTCAAAATCAACAGCGACCCTTAAAATTTAGCCACAACAGAGGCTGTTATTGTAGTGCAGTTTATATGGATTTGGTTTTGCGTATTCAATTGGCACCTTGGTGTTTATTTTTAGCATGAGGGCGTTAGTTGATGCATTGTCTGCATTCTGTGTTAAGGGCACCCTGAGGTTAGGGCATCACGACAGGTACTCACGTTAATCTAGAGCATTTTACAAACTTAAAATTAATCAATGCGAAAATGCTTTTGATCCTTCTTTGTATATCGCTTAAGTAGAATATCAAAAATACAGAGTTGTACAACTTACAAGTAACAGAAATACCTGGATTCTTTAGAATAATCTAGCAAGCTTAACATTAGTGTAGAAAGAATAAGTGTAGGAGCTACGGTCTAGCATAGACCCATTCCATAAGGCTTGGCCACATGAATTTATTGTCTCCAAAAATTGTTTTTCAATTTCAATATAAGAAGTTTTGTGAAGAATATTTTGAAAGAAAATTTGCATAAAAACGTAGACTGATTCTCACAGTATTAAGTGGCATCCGTCTCGACTATTACAAGCTTATTTATAAAATCTCAGCCAATTACATTGCGACATGTACATTGTGCCACCAGGTTTACACACATACAGCTAGCCAACAAATAGGACGAATTGATAGACGGTATGCTTAAAGCGACTCAGAAAATGATTCTAAGCCAATTTGTACACTGAAACCATTGCCTAAGTCAAATGGTGAATATCGACCAACAGCCTTCTTGTGCTATCTACCTAAAGTTTTGGAAAAGCTATTGCATAATCAAATGTTGGGATATATTAATGAACATAATTTGCTTTCTAATATGCAATCTGGTTTTCGCCGGGGTCATAGCTGTATTACAGCTCTTACGGAGGTATGTGAGAATAAACGACAGAGACTTGATAATGGGCACATTAACTTGTTGGTGCTTCTTGATCATTCGAAGGCATTTGACACAGTGGATCATCAGATGCTTATTAGTAAACTGAGACACTTTTTTCGATTTTCCAATACATCTACTAATCTCATTTTTTCTTTCCTTTCGGCGCGTACACAATCGGTATTTTTGAACGACTCTTGGTCAAACTCTTTATCTCTAATTAAAGGGCTAATGAAAGGGCTCTATTTTGGGGCCACTTCTTTTTTCGATATATGTAAATGACTTACCTGAACAATTATCCAATTGCAAAGTCCACTTGTATGCGGATGATGTGCAACTTTATTTAAGTAGCCCTGTTAATAGTATTGCTTTGGGTATATCATCTGTAAATACTGAAATGAACAAAATATACCTGTGGGCTTCTGCAAACGGGCTCTGTTTGAATCCTCGGAAATCTTAGTGCATTGTTATATGTAGAAAAAGCATTGCTCATACCATTGTTCCCACCATTGCTCATAACATTGTCATAAATGGTGAGAAGATTGAGATTGTGAGGGCAGCGAAAAATTTGGGAATAATTTTTAACAATAGTCTCACTTGGAACGATCATGTGAACTCTTTAGTTGGTCAGTCCTTTATTAAGTTACGGGCCCTATGGTTGACACAATACTTTACCCCATTGAGGATAAGAATTTTACTTGCCAAGACATACCTGATTCCTAGTTTAATTTATGGATGTGAACTGTTTGCAAACTGTGATTCAATTAGCAAAAGAAAATTAAATACTTTGCTCAACAATATTTTGAGATATGTGTACGGTCTAAGACGTTTCGATCGTGTTTCATCCGTTTCAAACAGTCTGTATGGAGTCTCTTTCGAAAATCTTTCGAAAATCCGAACTCTTATTTTTTTACACAGAGTGATAAACACTAAAACACCCAAATATTTATTTGAGAGGATACGTTTTTTTCAATCTTGAAGGAACCATAATATTATAATTCCACGGCATCAAACCTTAGTCTCCGAATGGCAATGTTTTATTCGTGCTGCTCGTCTTTGGAACCTTCTTCCACTAAATCAACAACTAAATCGCAATGCTAACAGTTTCAAAATGTTTTTATATAACTTTTTTCATAATTATTTTTTGACTGAAAATGTTTTATATGACTTATATTCTTTTTAATAATTGTATTTTTTGTTTGTTTTAATACTATGAACTATGAACCATTTTGTAATAATTATATGCAATATTTTATATAAACTAGAAATATGTAAGTATATAAAACAAAAACATCAATTATATGCATGTTTAATTCTGACAACCCTAAAAAGTTCAAGATAAACCGAATCAAAACTTTTAAAAAAACTTATAAGACTGCCCCTTTGCATGCTAACGTATTTGCACTTATAGCTTAAAAACAGGACATCACTTAAGGCATAGTAAATGCCTGGCTCCTGTTTGTCGTTATAACTCTTGTTTATAACACGCAAACCTTTTTAGCCTAAAAGATCGCTTTTACTACGACAATCAGAATGCGGACGAATTAAAAGTTTCTCGATCCCTTCTCCACCTTCTCTGGCTTAATTTCCATAATCAATTCGTTTTTGGTTTTTTTCGAAAAAGTTTTACAATTTTTTCTTTAAGACTTTTTTTTCATTGGGCTTGAGCTTTAAGCGCGTGTTTTTTTTGCAATTTAAAACCATTTTCTTTCACATTTTTAAGTTGGTCAATTAAGTTTATGTTTTGGGGTTTTTTTTTTGTTGTAGTTGTTGTTTTTGTGGCAAGTATATGTGGTATGTATGAATACTTTTTATTTTGTGAGTAAAGTTAAAACTCCTTCATTGGAGCTTTATCTTGATTTTTTGATCGAGCATCGTTGTTGTCAACTTGTGAAAACGTTGTTTGTTGACTGAATGCGAATAATAAAAAAAAAAACTCTAAATCTGATGATGCCTGACCGCACTTGCTTAGTTTTTTGTTTGTTTTACATATTTAACTTTTTTTTTTTTTTTGTTTTTGTTGTTTTGTTCAGTTTATAAAATTATTCAACTTTAAGATTTATCTGCATCCGGAATGAAATAGCTTCTGACATAAGGAAAATACACTGAAGAAAACTGAAACTAGAAACGTCCCATTGTTTTCTATTAAAGAACAGTATCTATTGTTTTAAAAAGTTTCATACAGGGTGTCATTTTTATCTCTGAATATGCTTTTAGATTTTTTGAACTTTTATAAAAACTAACAAATTTTAAAGATAAACAAGAATTTAAATTCTATATCTTTTTTTTTTTTGAATAAGCGCGTGTTTCTAAGGTTAGTTTTGAGTAATGGCGGCATGAAATAGCTCCCCACGAAATAAGTCCCCAAATTGGAAATGAAATAACTTCCCAAAAAAATATATGAGAGGCAACAACAACGTTTTTTAGGGATTTATTTCATTTTTTTGGGGACTTATTTCATTTTCATATATGGGAGTTATTTCATATGAAATAAGTCCCCAAAAATCTGAAATTAAATAAGTCCCTTAAAATATTTTGGGGACTTTTTTCATTTTCAAATTTATTCCAAAATCGTCAAAAATGCAGATTATTTCCCGTTATAATATGTAAACAAAACTTGTATACAATACTTACTAGGCAGTTAGTTTAAAGAATAATTTTGCGGTAAGGAATGAAATAAAGCCATTATGGTGTTATTGCTCATATTTTTTTTTTGCCGGATCCACTTAATCCAGGTATTAATTCATATTCGTATATTTGGTCTTCCATTTTATTATTTGATTTAATTTTTTAATGATGTTTTCTTGTAACACGCGGATAGTATATTGAATTGATAATGTCATGTAATAATAAAAAAACGTGCTGATATAAACTAACATTTCTTCATACATAGTCAGTCCATTACTTTCTCTTTTGATAAGTTCTTAACTAAGTACAGTATCACAGAAAACTTGAAATGTTGGTCATAGCAACAGACAAAAATGCTTCCAATATATTGAAGAACGGCGGTTAAAATGCAATATAGAGCGCACCGACACGCGCGACGCGATCGCCCGCCGAACGCGCTCCCCCTTCCACTTCCTGTACCATATTTTTTCAAGACTTGACAATGGCAACTCATTCTTTTGGCAATTTGCAACCATAACAAATACAGTGTTATGGCGTTATTTCCACTTTGGTTAATAAACGATTATGGTGATATTGCACTTGGATGTAGGCAATAAAGCCATATGATTTCATTTCTCATTTCATAGAGAAATAAGGCCATATTGCTTTATTGACTTTGTTTTTATAACACTGCATCCAAATAGATTTATATTTTGAATTGATTTGATGTTTTGAATACTTTTTGGGGATTTATTTCATTTCAGGAATTGGGGATTTATTTCAAATGAAATAACTCCCCAATTTTTGGGGATTTATTTCATTTTGATTTGGGGAATTATTTCGTTTCGTTGGAGTTTCATTTCATTTTAAAATTGGGGGTTTATTTCATATGAAATAGGACCCCAAAAATTGGGGAATTATTTCATAATTTCGTAGGGGACTTATTTCGTGGGGGGCTATTTCATACCGCCTTGAGTAATACTTATACAGCAAAAACCCTGAAGAGAAATTATTTGGCCACGAAATTTTTAAAAATCCATCAGAAATTCGCCTCATTGGCAACTACTCGAACGAAGTCAAACCTCAGCCCCAGATTAAGATTGAAAAGATGAGTTTTTGTTAGTACCCCACCAGCACGATCCAAAGGAGTTAAATTTAAGAGATTTTCGAAAGATTATTATATAGTTATGGCTTGCAATGCCAAATGCAGGCAAACAAAGTCGACTGGATTGCCCAAAAACTTTAATTTAATATTCAAGTTGTAATTAGCTTAAAGTTTGAAAACGTTTTCGAAATTCTTGGGAATAGAAAATGGAGGATAAGCTAGTTTCTATGCGCATTTCAATGGTTGCTTAGGCCATATCATCAGGAAACATTCTCCCAAAAAACTTTAGAAAATGCCAATTTATTAACAAACAATACTGCAGAGTGAATGAATATTGCAAACACTCGAAAAGCCTTATTTGCTTCGGAATTTTGAAAAGGAACGATTCGGGATTATAGAAAATAAGATATTCTCCTGTAAAATTTTATTTATGTCGCTTAAGCATTTTTGCGTTAATGACTCGAAATGATAAAAATGGTCTGCAAAAGTCAACATTTTTCTTCTGCTTTGCGTAAAAAAATTTGACAAATATTTGTGTTGCCTTCAGTTTTTCTCAAAGCTCTTTTTTTCTTTCATTCCCTTTAAAAAGTGGTTACTCCGCAAATTTTACTTAAACTCAAGAACGAATTGTCTAAAGGGATTTATTTAAAAAGCCTAATATTCGTAATAATAATTTCTTAAATAAGTGTTGTTTTATCTAATTAACAGTTTAAAAGTTATTAAAAAAAATTATTAGATGTGTCGCAGAAACCAAATCCGTACGAAGGGAAACTATCAGGGATTATTACATTTACTTAAAGTGATTTCTCTATAAAAAACGGCACTAAATGTTTTAAAGTTATATTTCGAAAGCTTCGATAAAATCAAGAACCTTATAAGATTAACTTCTGCTGTATATTTTCCTTTAAAACAACTCTTTTTTATAATAGAGTCTGGCAAATCAGAGAAAAGGCTTAGTAAGGCCATAAAGTTAGCCATTTCTGATTTAGACTGACACCCTATAATCCATTACCTTCGGATCCTTTTTGTTATTACGAATTATAAGACCACCCCGATTATTCGATTAACAAACTAGATTCCAACATACCAGAAACTGAATTGGCAAATTGATTTTTTTTTTTTTTTTGTTGTTTTCTTACGAGGACAATATAATGAAGCAATTTGTTTTTTAATTTTGTTTTTTTTACCCACTTACAACTGCAGTTTGAGTCGGAAAGAACCCAACCAATTGTAGGGGGATGTAAGAAAAGATAAAATCACTATTTATTGTTGGTGTTTTGTTGAAGCTTTGATTTTGTTACAAGTAAGACTTTGAGTGTTAAAAATTCTTATTCGCTTTAGGGTTTTATTTGTATAAAATATTTTTGGCTTTTCTAAAATTTTTGGAAAAGGTTTCCTGATTGTCTAGTTTAGCAACCAGCTAAGAAGCTAGCTTTCCCTCGACAATAAATTTCAGTGTATTTATCAAATATGAAAAATTGGAAATTTAGCACGTCATACAGAAATCTTATTAATAATAAATTTTGTATTCCCGAAAATAACTTTGACAAAGAGAGTGTTTTATAGTTGCACTTTCTTCTTTTTATAACAATTTTAATAGTGCCCATTTTAGGATGTATATTGTATCCTAGATTGTGCTCTGGCAACACAGCAATAATTTTTTTTTCAGCTGACAGTTAAGGTTACCATAACGATAGTTAGGGATGAAACGATACGAGTAAATACAAGTACATATTCGATACTTTTATATAATTACCAAGTATTTTTGTAATCGATACTAAGCAACCGAGTAACAAGTGGTATCGATAAAAAAGTACTCGGTATCGGTCAAAAGTAATCGTTTCACTTTGGTATTGAAATTAATCTTAAATTTTTGATTATTTTCCAAAGCTGGAGCAGCAGTAACGGTGTCAAGAAACCGTTTGACCAGTTAACACCTATAAACCTCAAATCGTTTAGGTCCATTTCCTCAATTTATGGCCATAGGAAGTCCGTTATCATCTCGCGATAGCGAACACCATTCGAAGAAGTACGATAACGCCGCCAGCCGCAGAACTAACTGGGCGAGCATGAACATTTGTTTTTACATTTTATTCAGACCCGGTTGGCAGAAATTTGCGCACAATTCTCCCGATTGTGGAAACATTTGGTCGATTATGCTGACCAAAAAAAATCACGATGTGCATGAAATCATTTTGATTGAACGATCATTTTCGTAAAAGGCTTTAAGAATCTTAACGCGCTGCTGAATTGTGTACCTCTCAATGGTAGATGCTGTCAAATACTGAAACAAAGAAAGATCAAATTAAGTTGCGCAAAAAACTTGACGTTAAGGTGTGACTCACAATTAACATCGTAGATTATGGTTTTACCACACTTTATTATATATTTACCAATTTAAAAATAAAATACATATTTACATTTAAAATAAATACACAGTGACATTGTTGATTTCTGGAATAAAAGTTGAATGAAGGATTTATCCTGAACGTTCTATAAAATTTCGTTTCCTAAGATAAAAAAAGACTTTTCGGAAGGGAATTGGTACTAGGTGGTAACAAAAAGTGGTCTCAATTTTTTAAACTTTTCGTTTTGCACAAAAATTTGAAAGGGTCGTAGTTCTTATTGTATTATATAGTACATACTAAAACACTAATGAGAACGTTTATAAATGCTTCTTTCTATTCTTTTATCATACAAACCGATACAAGTACCGATACAAGTAAGTATCGACACTTTGTTTTCGATACTGAGTAAGTATCGATACTTTACGAGCGTATCGAGGTATCGTTTCATCCCTAACGATAGTTGCTCTCGAAAATATTACTGACTCAACAAGCCCATATGTTTCCCTATTTTTAGCTAGTTGATCCGAATATTTAAAATAATTGTTTGTTCTGGTACTTAGAAAAACTCCATGTTATTCTATGTCGTATGTCGTAAGAACGTAGGACGTAACTCCGATAATTTCTAAAAACAGGCTCTGTTTACATACAATTTCATCGTAGACGTATTTTGTTTTCGTTTAAAAAATATATAGAAAAATCAAAATTTATTGAAATTGTTGTTTATTTTCTTCTTCTTTATGGTATAAACACAACTAGGACGAACGACGAACTTCGCATAGTACGACGAATTCGTCGACAAGAATTCGTTGCGTAAGTTCGTCAAATGAGACACAATAAGTGCGTAAACTCCAGGTATTAATTTGACTTAACATTTTTTTTTAATTTTGGATGCTGGACTATACAAACACTTATTATTCTTAACTTTTTTAATTATTTTACTGCATCCGTTTTAATTTTTTTAACAATGAATAAATATTAAACTTTCTTTATAATTCATTTGCTTCCCACCCAGTAAAAACTTCGCCTACTTTTTCAAAATGAATAGCTTCTTTAACTCATTATTTTGTAGCTTTCTTCTATAACTACATCTATAACAACTTCCATAAGTAGTTTTTTCTGGATGTATGCAGGTAAAAAAAATAATGACTTACTTTTTAATGCGTTCATTTTGGGACATCCCTTGTAAAATTCATTGGTCCTTTCAGTAGAATTGTAAGTAGTGCTCTTATGTTTTTCTGATTACTCAACACATTATTTTGTAGCTTTCTTCCCAGTAAAAACTTCGCCTACAAAATAATGTGTTGAGTAATCAGAAAAACATAAGAGCACTACTTACATTTCTACTGAAAGAACCAATGAATTTTACAAGGGATGTCGCAAAATGAACGCATTAAAAAGTAAGTCATTATTTTTTTACCTGCATACATCCAGAAAAAAGTAGTTATGGAAGTTGTTTTAGATGTATTTATAGAAGAAGCTACAAAATAATGAGTTAAAGAAGCCATTCATTTTGAAAAAGTAGGCGAAGTTTTTACTGGGTTGTTAACATTTATGAAATCATAGGTTGACCATATTTCAACAAAAAAATAATTAAAAAAAAAACGTTAAAAACTATGAATCGGGTGAATCCACTCTAAAGTTTCCTTCAGCATTTTTGGTGTTCCGCATTTCAGTTTAGTGATCTCTAATTAGTTTTTGGGTTTGTTTCAAATTTTGCAAATTTTCGCGAATTTCAGCCATATTTGCGATTAAAGCGATTTGTTCCTGTACGTTTTCTGGATCTTTACCGCTTTAACGATTTATAATAAATAGTAGACATTGCTATCATGTCGCTGTTTTTTTTTGCCATTCCTTATAGTTTTAGTGACTTTTAATAAATTGTATGGCTTGTTTGAAATATTAAAAATTGTCGCCAAATTCGCTATTTTTGTTGTTGTTATTTTCCGACATTTTATTTTTTTTTTCACCCATTTTGCGATTTCAAATAAATTTTATTGTTTGTTTAAAAGTTTGCAAATTTGCGCGAATTTAAGCCAAATTTGCAATAGAAGCGATTTGTCCCTGTGATTCTTCACAGCTTTCACGATTTTTAACTTACATATATAAGACTTTTCTATCATGCTGCGCTATCCCTTTCCCAATTTATTCGTCGTTCGTCTGCGTAAGAAATAGAAAAAAACCTATCGCAGAGTTCGTTACGCACGACGAATTTCGGTCTACGCCACGATTGTGTGTACTTTCATATACACCAATATGTTCTATTTCTAATAACGAATATTCGTTGCGAATAATTCGTCGTTTGTTCCAGTTGTGTTTCTATCATTATATTTCTTTTCAAATATTCAATTTGAAAATACAAAAGTTATTTCAATTAATATTTTTGATATTTATTTTTCTGTGACTATGAGGCAGTTACCAGCGCATGAAATAGAATTAAATCTATGTCGACGTAAATACGCCTTTACGTTTGCGCCAACTATTGTGTGCCTTTGTATTAAATATGACACGTTTTAATTCGACACCTATCAACGTCAAACGGTTAAAATGTCTTGCCAACTTGCTTAAAATTGTATGCCGGAAAAGCAGCTAACAAATAATTTATTATACGATGGCGAGGGGGTCAATAATTTCGCGAATTGTTTAATTTCCCGCCTCTTACCTGAAAGGGCAACTGTGCTCAGTAGACTCTTGTCACTCTTGTCATTTTTATACCCTTCTGTTAACAATAACCAAATAACTCTGCTTGATAAAATTTTGACAAGATGCATGGTGATTTGGGGACAAAATGGTGAATATCTTGTGCTTATTAATCATTTCACGGCTAAAATACATAAATTAAGCTACAAATTTCTCTTTCAACCAGCATATTTTTTCAGATTAGGCCTCAAGTGACTATTTCTTGTTTCCAAACCTCAACCTCAACTTGGCGGGAAGAGAAAAGTAGACTTTGTTACATAGTAACCTGTGCCCATGTTCTGTAACTCTCGCGTCGATTGAAATGTGTGAAATGAAACAAGAATGCCATAAATTGAAACAAACAGCTGTTTTTCTCACTTAACTGTGTCTGTAACTTTTTTTGGCGAGTACAAGCTGTCACGTAAGGAAATTACTCGCCAATTTACAGAAAAAGTGTGTCTGTAACATTTTGGTGAGAAAAGTTCCCGCTTTGAACTGTCAAATAAACTCACGAATAAAAATGGGGCGAGAAAAAATTTTAACACTAAAAAACCATTAAAAATGCAAAGAATAATAATAATAATATTTTATTCTTGGCACATTTTTCATTGTTTTATTATTTTGCTTTTAACATTTTTATAAAATATACGAATGTCTTCAAAGCTCGTTTGCAAACAACAAACATTAAAGTCGCTCTTTACACAATTTGGCATAGCCGACGGTTGTGTTTTCGCCGCCGTCGTTGAAAAATTTTCAATTTAAGTAAATTTTGGTCGCCGTAAACGATATGTGTTACTGGCGTTCTGAACGTCTGCAATGTCACATCGGCTTCGAGTGCAATTTTATGACATTTATAACGTAACGCCGTAATCTCTTTTGATAGTTTTCGACAAGAGTTACAGACACACATTTTTCTCACTTTTCGAGAAACGATGGGATATTTTGTTTCGCATCTTTTCGATGCAAGATGTTCTCACTAAAGTTACAGAACATGGGTACTGGTTAAGACTTTTTTTCAATTTTTACTTTCAAAATTTAAAAAAATATGTTTAAAAATATATCCCCTTACGTTATACATTAATTGTAATTCTCTTACGGTGCAAGAAGTATGCGCCACAGTTAGATAATTACTTTAAGATATGTACATAAATTCTACAAAGTTACTCGGTAAGTGTCTCATTTAAATAGTTAAAGAAAATGTCATGAGCAGGGAAACCAGAAATATGCTCTAACAACACAATTTATGCGCATTAAATATGCAGTAAAAATTTGAAAATATGCCCTTAAAATTGTTAAAAATATGCCCCAAAAAATTCAAAAATTGCTAGTTTCAAAACAAAATATTAAACAATTTAATAACAGTTCTATTTAATAAAAACAATCCTAAAATTATAACCGGTAAAGCCCAAACACTATAGTATTAACAAACGAATTTTCAGGATTTTCCCCTATTTATAAATGATGAGCAGTCATGGGCTCAAAAAAAAGTTAGGTTATAAGTTATTTGTGACGAATACTATCTAGATACTGACATCCATATGAGATTGTTTTGTCTTAAAAGGATTTTAGGGATGGTCCCTAAATTGTTTATTAATTTAAACATTTAAAAGGAAGTTAGAATTTTTTATAGATGGGAGTTTTGGGCAAATGTGGACTGATTCGAAAATAATTTAATGTGCAGTAAAATCAAATTTAATTTTCATTAAATTATTTTTATGAAGAAAGGAATTTTACAACATGAAAATTAATTAAAATTTACTGATAATTTTTCATTCTTGACTCAATCTGGGCTAGAACCCAGGCGTTTTTACGGCAGGTTACCCTGACATGTTCCGATTGCAACCACTCAATCTCCTCAGAGGGCTAGCCGTTTAACACTCGCAGCCATCGACGACTGCTGACGTCAATAGTCAAACATCAATCGTTAAACCAAATTGTATTTAACCTTTGGTAGATCGAAATTTGCTTTGAATGATTATCTATTTTAATTTATTTTAACATGTTATTCCTTTACTTCTGTTTTTTCGTACTTTTGTCAAGAATTCTTCTTGAAGTTCAAAGTACATATTTTGTTTTGTTTTTTTCATTTTTTTGTCTTTCTTTTTCTTGTTGACCTTCTCAGCACAACTTGAAGGACAAATGCAAACATAGAGTTCGTGCCTTAGCTTTAACAATAATTAGTATTGTGGTTATTTGTTGAACTATTTATGGTTTTTAATCCAAATTTTTAATATTTTTAATTAGGCTTAAGTTCATCAAATTTAATTTTCATTAAATTATTTTTATGAAGAAAGGAATTTTACAACATGAAAATTAATTAAAATTTACTGATAATTTTTCATTCTTGACTCAAACTGGGCTCGAACCCAGGCGTTTTTACGGACAGGTTACCCTGACATGTTTCGATTGCAACCACTCAATCTCCTCAGAGGGCTTGCCGTTTTTTAATGAAATTTAATGAAAATTAAATTTGATGAACTTAAGCCTAATTAAAAATATTAAAAATTTGGATTAAAAACCATAAATAGTTCAACAAAATAACCACAATACTAATTAGTGCAGTAAAATATTTTTGGGAATTTAATCTCAATACAAACCATCTTTACGGACACAGAGTCTAGTTTGGAAAGAAGTTTTTGTGGAGAATATGTAAAGTAATAGACCGCTTCTCACCATTTACATAGACTTCGTTCTTAGTACAATTAAAATGTGGTTATCAAATTAACATGGACAGGAATTAACGTTGGCCAGACAGCTAAAATTTCGCAAAAAAAAAATTTTGTTTGCTGCGAAAGCTCTAGCAGGCATCTAAAAAAATGTATCAAAATATGCCGCAAAAATACAAAATATGCCCTAAAAACTTAAAATATGCTGCAAAAAAGTTCTTTTAACTAAAATATGCAAAAATATGCATTAACAGATCGATGCCAAAATTCATAAAAAGCTCTAAAACGGATAAATATATTGTTTTTGCCTTCATTGGTCGCACAAGGAAAAACATGCAATTGCATATTTTTGGTTTCCCTGGTCATGAGTATTGCATTATGGCTAATATTATGCATTTTTCGTAATATATATTATTAGGGCAAATTTTTAACAACATCGTAGTAAAATTATGATCTTTTGCCACTAACTACTATATGAATCTTTAAAGGAATCTATGATTCTCCAGTGTTGCCAGAATTTTTTATAAATTCCTATAATATTAATATAATTAATAAAAAATCCAAGGGTGCCATTTGGGAACCGCTATCTCAAGGCAATAGAGGTGTCATATAAAAAGTACCTTAAGGTTGGAATTGAAGATTTAATTATTTTAAGTAATATGTAAACAATCCAGAGATTTGAAATTTAACAAAATATATCTAGTACATATTGCACTTTAGGGAAAGAATAGACACGTAATATTCCTATCTACCCGCTCTAAAAATTTCGTGTTATTTTGTCCACTTTTTGGTAATTTTTGTATTGCAGGACAGTGCTACATCGTAAGAACCCCAATATATGATTTTTGTAGGGTATGAGTAATAAAATCATTAACAGCGTATAAATCTGAAAACCGGTATAACTCAAGAACGGGAAGAGAAAATTCAAAAATATATATATGCTTTCAAATTATTTAAAAAGAATTGATCTTTGAAACTGCGTTGTAAGTTTTTTTCATCTTTTAAAAAATTTTAAAAGTTATAAAGCGTTATTAACAATATTTATGGAAAAATTACGAAAAATACAATGTAGCGTACCTAAATGAGCAAAGTCATTGCAAGAACTTATAGTTTTTGAACCAGTGCTCAAAAATAAACAGTACATTATTTAGCGTTTGGCTAACACACCCAAGAACGATATCTATTTTGTTCATGATTGTGTAGACGAACACGACCATTAATACCGTTCGTAACTATTTTCAAGAAAGAGCAGAACATTATAAAGTGTTTTGTTCTTCGTTAAAAAAACTGAACAATAGTAGTGATACTGTAGACAACCATTGTATTTTAATGTTCTATAATGTTTATTTTTTTACACTGATAAAGAAATGAACAAACAAAAAATTTTAGCAACGACCGCAGCACGAACAGCTTTTGTGTGTATTGTGTATATGTTTTGTTTGTGTAAATAATTTCGCTGGCTTTTTGTTTTATTTTTTTTTTTTGTTGGAAGTATGTGTATTTCGTTTTTGTAAAAAATTTTTGTTTTTTTTTACCAGCCAAATGGGACAAACATTAAAGAGCCGAATCGAACCGCACACAATGAAGTTTGTGGATTAAAAAAAAAAACCGAACGGAATTAAATTTTTTCATCTTGAGTTTGATAAAAACAGTATTATTTTTGTGTTCGAAAGATGACAAACAGGGCATCGTTATTTTTTTAATGATTTACTAAATAAACACTATTAGGGTTTGTGTTTTTCTCATATCTGCTGAGCCAAACACTAAGGAGCGATATTAAGTGTTTAGTTGCGAGTGCTGTTCTGAACACAAAAATAAAGTTTGGAAATTTTTCTTTAAAATGTTTTCCTTAAAAGTGAAGAAAATTTTGGTTTTTGACCAAGTAAAGAAGAAAACTCAAAAAAAGATCGGAAAACCCGATATTTGGCAAAAGTTCGACTTAAGCGACCTTTTAACCTGAAAATAATCTCAAAAATACTTTACTCTAAAAGCGTTTAAATTCTGCTTTAGCCCTACAATTTTCCTTTTTTGGGACACACTAATGTAAATGTGGTGGTTAATACAAAGCCATAGTTCGACTGCTGACAATTGTCCTTGAATTGTTAAAGATTTCCTAAGAGCTAAAAAAATTTTCTTTCATTAAAATATAGAATAGAACTTCGATTATGTATGTTTCATTGATAATTTTATCACTTTTAAATTTTTGTTTCTTTGATCGCAGTATTTGAGCCATTTGGTAAAACTTTTTTAAAAATTAAATTTGACTGATTAACTAGGCAGAACAATTTGACATTTTACACTTAAAAAGTGTAAAGCTTTAAAACGTCATCTAAAGGTGTGGCCTGGCATACCACTTAAGCATAGACAATCTGCCATCAAACGAGCCACTTACTCATGCACTTGGTTAGCTTTTCAGCTAACAGCATTTCAGGTCTCTCACATTTATTTCAAAATCAATTTTGTATTTTTTGTTAACATTATTTTTTTATTTTTTTTTATTTAAGCTTCATTTGTTGTTTGGTCCAAGGCAAGAGGCTTGATACAAGTTCCGTTTTTTTTAATAAGAATTGTTTTGCTGTTGTTGTTATTTATTTATTAGACCTGCAGGCCATCAATACTAGTTTTGTTAATATTTTTTATTTAATTTTTTTAAGCCCGCATTTGCTGTACAAAATTTTTAATCTGTAAAAGTTTAAATATTTTTGTGTATACATTTTTGTCCGAGTATCTTAAGCGAAATGGCTTGAGGCACAGCAAGAGATTTGACAAGTGTCATTGTCACCATTTATTTAACTCTTCTGGTCTCTGGTCCTCAAGCTGTTTCGTTTGAAGTGTGGCTTTAAATGACACGATGTGATTACTGTGATTAATCAAATTTGTTTTTGGTTTTTAAATAATTGTTATTGAAAGATGACTAATGCATTAGTGCTCAAATGAAGTACAATGTGTTTAAAGTTTGTTTTATAATGATTTAAGAGGGAATGTTCTTGAAGTGAAAAATATCTCGGAGGGACTTTTCAAAATTTGAAAATGTCTTACTTTATGCGTAAGCAGCAAAGTGTTTAAATCGGTTAAGCTTTCATCCAGCATTAATAGGCTCATGGTCGTATACACTATTTCGTTATTAGACCGCAGTTTAGACGCCTATTGAAAGAAAGTAATTCTGGTAGAAATCTACAATTCAGTATTTTAAAGTTTAAAAAAAAAACTTCTAAAAGGTTTTTAGGACAAATTATTTTAAACTAAAAAAAAACATTCTGAGTGTTAACAATTTAAAATTTAAACTTCTCTCTAAGTTATTTATAGCGAGTATCTTACACCAATTTAACTTTATACATATAAGTTTAAAATTTGTTCAGAAATATAAGTTAATTAAGCAGGCAACACTGCTTCTTTTTCACGACTAGATATGGCCTAATTTTTAGCAAAAAATGTATACATGGCAAGTTTGTCATCAATATGGGGCAATAATTGCTTAAAGTTCTGCGATTAGTTGGTGCGGCTCATTTATTGCTTGCAAGAGAACAAAGTACCTCTACTCAATGTATCTGTGACCAGGGGCCTATATTATCCTAATATTAAACTGCTTAGCCACCTCACTTAGGGATAAGTGAAGGGCTGTTCTTGTCCTCAGCAATGAGAAATTCAAGGCCATAATTGGGGCAAGGATATCAGTATCACTTCTCGCAGTAGATAATTTAAGCCACTCCTCGATCGTTGATATTTCTGCTAGAAAACACCACAATAATCCGGAAGTCTCTGCGAAATATTGAAGTGCACTTCATGGAGCTTCCAAGAGTATATTCTGAAGCGCACTTCTTCTCTGTTTAGAAATTTACACCAGCAGTCGTAATCCGTAATTTGCTGCAGCTAAGTCTCTATCGCTAACGTGCATTGCTAAAGTTGGCAATACCATAAAAATTTAACTCACCGCAATTTTAGCGTTTAATGTCATCGATAAAATGTTTAAATTTCGTAATCTCTATGGCCTTTAAGCGATCGAGATTTAAGGTTCAACCATAATATGCATAGTAGGGTGGGTCGAAAATATTTTTTTTCTCTTATCGACTTCTAATAGCGTAAATATGTTGTATTTTTGTCTGCAATAGACCCCTGTAAAATATTATTAATTTATTTTTAGTGTAACAGCCCGCGCTTTGACCTTCAATTTTGTTCAATTTTGAATATAACAACAATAGCATTGTATTGCAGAAAAGCATATTACTGTATTTTATCGACTTGAAAGTTCGTGAAAATAGTATCAGAAGCATCCATAACTCTTTGCAATAAAAAATTAAGAGAAGGTTTAACATAGACGAAACTTGAATCAAGACGATAGATGCCTAGATTTTACAGTAAACAAGATTTTGTGACCAATAAATGATTTTATTGTTTTCTGTTGTATAAAAACCAAAGTTTTATTTTTCTTTACGTTAAATTCAAAATGTTTTCAGTTTTAATTAATAATAATTGATAGTAAATAAAATATTTAAATTTAAAAAATTTACTTTTCTTACACATACTTAATTTTTAGGAGCTCTTGCTGAAGATGTGCTTTTTTTTTACTTATTTTTTTGCAGTTTTTATTTGTTTTGACGTAAGACAAAAAAATATTGCTATTAGAACATGATTCGAGAACTTTTATTTTTTCTCATACAACAGTGACCCACCCTAATGCATAGCCTTGCTTAACCTACTGACAAAAATTAACAAAAAGTTTCTCAAGTGAACTTAAGAAAACAAAAACAAAATAAAAAACATTTGATTCCATACGGAATGTGCGATTAGATTCGCGACTTGCTTAAGCAAATGACAGTTTCATTAAACTTAGCAAAAAGTTTCCTTCAGTTCAATATGGTTTGCCTTATATAATTTACAAGTATTCGCACATTTGCTTAAGCCAACTTAAGCACATTATGGTTGGTCCTTAAGCTTTAAATAAGCGAATTACAGAATACGCATGCTGTCCTTTTGATTGGAGAAAAACACTCTCTGCATTCCGGCTTGGTAACGGAGTTAAATAATGATGAGTTTGCATCAACACTGAAGAGCTGTGATCGTGGGTGATGGGTACATTTTAGGTGAATTGCCAATTTTTTTACACATCAAGTCCAATGGTGGTTGATTGAGGATAATATGCAGCGCATCCGTGGTTCCGAGAAGCCATTGTAATTCACAGGCTTCACTGAACCTTTTCCATTCTTTCCAAGTATGTCCTCTTCTCCAAACATTGGCATCGAACAAGTACATTGTGGATTGGCTTATTCTTGGGGTCAACACTTGGTTTTTATCAATGACTATTTTGTCATTCAACTGTTGCTTTTCTAACACGCCTCATTATATTATAATTTGAACTTTTTGCCAGTCTTATCTCGATGTTTTTCGGGATAATAGCCTGGAAGTCGGGTATATTATAATACTGATGAAAGTGTGTCTTTTTAGGATTGACAGCAAGTATCCGTGTTTCAGCACGTTTGCAAAGGCGGCTAAGACCGCTCTATAACACATCGCGTATCACTGGGGAAAGTTTCCCTTAAATTCAATCGCAACATTACCAACGTATGCAATCATCCTGTAGCCGCATTATTCCAGACACATCAGAAATGTATTCAGAGCCAGGTTTTATAACAATCGGAAAGAATTCCTTCTTATAGGCATGTGATGGTGGAGGAACTTTGAAGTAGATTCTTTATCCGCTGCAAATTATGCTTCTAGAGTTATATTGTTAAAAGCTCCTTCGACACCCATATAAGCCACTAAAGTGTTTTCACTAAACGAGAGAGAATTTTTAATTAATTTCACCAGATCCTCTAAAGCCATTTCCGTTGGTTTCCCTCTGTTGTATGCATGCTGATGACTTGAAAAAATACTCGGTTCAATTAGCATCTGAAGGTCCAGTGTTTCAAGAGAAAAATTATAGTCTAATTGTTCAAAAGTTCTTAGGAGTGGTGTGAGAATTTCTTTCCTTCTCAAGGAATTAATACGGCGCTCGTATCTCTCCCCTTGGCGGCAACCCAACAAGCTCCAGTAGCCCAGGAGTTTAATTTTAAAAAAGTAAATTGTTAGTGGTATCTTTTGGCTTTAATTTATCGGTTTTTTCTTCTAATTGTTTTCAATTTGCTTACAAATGGTCAACACAAATATTCCTGAGATTGTATGTGTTTATACAGTTTGAAAATAACTTCAAGGAGTTTATTACAAATTGTTTTTATGCAACTATTAAAAAATAAAATATTTTATTACGCAATTCAAAACTTATTAAATTTATGTTTACAACACTTTTGCAAACAAGCTACAAAATATAAATTAATAAATTCCTAAAAATCTTGTAAATAAGTGTGAATTTGTGTAAAATTACTTGTGTACTTTGTGGTTTTCTTTAAGTATTTAAATTTTAGAATAAAACCTCAAAGAAAAAATTTGTCTTTCATTATTATTTTTTAAACCATAAAAGCTTATAAACAAGAACAAATTTGTTTTTGTTTTATCTTAAAAAAAGCAAAAAAGATTAAAATAAACGAAGGAAAACTACTTAAAACTAAATCTTACTAAAACTGAACACTAAAGAAATCATGTTTTAAGAAGTTTTTCATTATTTAACACACACTCACACTCGTAATACATGGATACAATACCTTAACTTTTCGACTTGGACATAAAGAAAAACTTTAAGAAAAAAAAATACATACATTTGTATTAATTCAGTTATGTAAAGGAATAAGTTTATTTTTTCGACAGAAGAGTTGAAAACACCCTGCAGGAAATGTCACTAGTGAATCTGAACTGATTCACTATTGACACAGTCACTAGTACTAGTGACTTACTATACCCCAGGCAATGTTATTTGCTATAGACATTTAACATGTGCGTGTCATTGGAAATCTACTACTGACGTTGGTACTACTGACTAGGTAGTTCAATTGGAAACATATGTAGACATTGGAACCAGAGAATCGCTAGTACATTTTATTAAAAGTAGTCTACACTTTTTGTAAGAATACGAAATCATAACAATCTTTTTTTATTATTTCATCAGCTTTTACATGAATTGTACTTCTCAGTTGTTATTGATAAAATCTTTTTTGTATTAAAGTCAAATATAGTGGGAAATGTAATGTAGTGTAGACACTTCGTTGACAATGTCACCAATATAGTCGACAAAACTGCTGACTTGGAGACACTTGCACCCAGGTTTCCTTCAGGGAAGCGTTCAAATTTGCTACTAACACATATGTAAATACAAAATTTGGCCTGAAGGAAACCTGGGTGCAAGTGTCTCCAAGTCACCAGTTGTGACCTGTGCCATCAAGTTTAGTCGGCGGTGGCGGCTAATATTGCGACGGCTCAAAGCCGGCTAAGCCGACTTAAACTTAGGCCAATTTAAAAATAATTTTTTACCAACTTTCATATTTTAGTTTGAATAATAAAATTAATTTGCATTTATACTTATTTTAATGCTTGTGACTATAATCTATTCCTATATGAGATTTAAAATTTTTACCGAAAAACCTTTAAAACTATGCAAGGACTTTATCTTGCTCATTAACATTTTATTTATTTAAAAAAAAACTGTTTTTATTAAAAATAAAAAGAATGGGAAACATTTTTTTCTAGTTTTGGTTATGCATTTCTCTGTAGGGAATATTCGATTAAATGACTATAACCGGCGGCTGATTTTAAGCCGAGTTTAGTAGATAAATTTTCGGCGGCGGCAGCTGTTAAAAATAATCGGCGGTGCGGCTCAGCCGGCTTCTGCCGTCAAGGCGCAGGTCTCTGACAATCCATCATGCTTAAGGCGAATATCCGAAAAGAAGTGAAGTCGCTGCTAGGATCTGCAATTCTAAGAAAAGTTATGGGAAATGCTCTGGAAAGAGCGTGTCAGGTCGAAGGTAACAATGGGCCCCATTTGAAAGACATTTTGTGCAAAATTTTAATAAATGCCAACGTTAAAAAAAAATCGGAAAGAAAAATAACGTTACTTATTTTCAACGTAAGTTATTTAACAAATTTAATTATTTATCAAATTACCTTCAATTTTAGATGAGTAAATGAGGTTTACTAAATGTTATAAAAAAAAATCTTAAGGAGATTTAAAAAAAAAAAATATTGATTAGGCTATTTGTTCGTATGAAGCTGGAAAATTGGTTTAAGTTTTCTTTGGAACACTACGTTAAAGCATGTAAAGCAAATATATTTAGTTCTAGAACAAGAACTACTCATTCTGTTGTCAGCAAATTTATTTGTCCTTATGATATTTATTTCGCTCTGCTTTAATATCTGCAGTTTTTCAAACATCTGCATGTTGTATGAAACGTTTTAAGAGAAATACGACAATAATGGACATAAAATACATAATTTTTAGTAGAAGTAGTTGTTGTAGTAGTAGTTAACAAACATGTATAAATAGTCGTACAAGTTCATATGTAGTGTTGTCTAATGGTTGTTTTTTTTTTTTGTTTTGCTAAAGAAAAGTGTCCTTTTTTTATTATAAAAAAATGTTAATAAAATAAAAAAAAGAAAATAGACCAAGTTTTTCTACTCTACATAAAACATCGTGTAAGTTGAAACACTTACTTGGTCTCTTTGCATACAAGTTTCAAATGAATCGGGAAATGAACGTACTGTAAAAGTTTAGGCCAAGGCGTGGTAAAATGGCAAACAATTCCAAATGCATAATTTTTGAAAAATATAAAACTTGTTTTGTACCAGGTTTTACAGTGGGGGAAAATAACAAAAGCACATTGTTTTTATAAGTAAAAAATTTTTTTTGACAATTTTAACATCCAGTTCTTTACTTTGCAGTGTGAAACATGTAAAAATGTTGGTGCTTGAACCATTATTCTTATGTTTTGTTGATGTGAACCTTGCGGGCAAAATACAGGTCCCAACTTGAAAGATAATATAATGAAAGTGCGTATATGTTTTTAACAATTATTTATATAATTTTTTTTTTTTTTTTTCATTATTTTTTATTGAATCTTCATATATTAAATTTGAACTAACAATAATTAATCAAATCTTAACCTAATACGTTATTTTATCTCCTGCCAGTGCCAGACAAAATTTTCTTCACCACGGGTTATGTTCACTTTTATAGGTGTTTATCGCTCATCTAATTGGGTAGGTGCTGCAGTGTCTCTTTTTCTTAAACGAGTGTGGCCGCCATGATTTAAAATATTTCGAGCTAGTGGATTTGGGTGTTGTTCAAGCCTTTTTAAATATTTTATTGCATATTTTGTAATCATAGATTTCACTAATGGCACATTGAGATCCTTATGAATGTTTGAGTTTTTAACATACCAGGGAGCGGCTGTGATTATTCGAAGAAGTTTATTTTGGCGCCTTTGAATTTTGTCGATATTAGAGACCGAGGCAGTGCCCCATAGTTGAATACCGTAGCACCAGATAGGCTTTAAGATAGAGTTGTAAAGTAGAAGCTTGCAATCGAGACTAAGGACAGAATTTCTTCCAATAAGCCAATGAATTTGAATGGCTTTTAGTTTCATTTGAGTTAATTTTGCCTCTATATGGCATTTCCACGTTAATCGCCGATCCAGATGTATACCGAGATATTTTACATGCGAATGTTGAGGAATTATTTGATTATTGATTGTAATAGGGGGGGCAAGATTCCCGGCGCAAAGTGAATGTTATATGTACGCATTTTTGCTCATTGACCATTATCCTCCATTGTCTTAACCATATTTCTAGTTGAAATATATGATGCTGTAAGTAACGCGATGCTTCATAGCGATTTTCGTGGACGCTTAGAAAAGCTGTATCGTCTGCAAATGTTGAAGTTTGTGTGTAGTTGCTTGTTGGCATGTCCGAAGTATAAATTAAGTATAATAGGGGGCCCAGGATGCTGCCTTGTGTAACAAATACAATTACAAATTACATTAATAAGCCGAGCAATAGTAACGTAGAGCTTCAGCCCGTTGTAGCGAAACAGACCAGAGTCTCTGGGAATTGAACCCTCAACTCCCGTACTGATAGACTAGCTCACTACCAACTAGCCTACCGGGTCACCAAGCCTTAGTACCAAGATACTCAGATGGTTAATGGGTAAAAAGACTCTATAGCAAAATTGTGTTTAAATGGTGGCTATCTGATATTATAGCATTATTTTCGTACAAAACTTATATAACAGGCAACCAGCCAATCGGACGGACATTGTGCGATGGCCTCAGAAAGTGATTCTGAGTCCATCGGTATATTAAAAGGTGGGTTTATTACCAATATATTATGTATACATTATTGATTTATGTATTACATTATAGCCTTTTAACAATTTTAAACATCTACCATCAATTTAGATTTTAAATTTTTTCCATTAGAAACACATAGAGCTTAAACTCAACATATTTACAAGATTTTTCTATCTCACTGTATTGCACTCTACATGTTCCGCTTATTTTAGTGCCATCACTAGAAAAGTGGCAATAAGCTCTATTTTTATTGTGGCATCACTGGCAAAATGGCATTTGCCCAGCAAACCCGTCAAACCTTTGATATGAAATGACTTTATCATTTGACATCAAACATAATTCTCAAACGTTTCTCAAATGTTTGATTTAACATTTATATTCAAATTGATAATGATTTCAAAATAAACATTTGATATCAAATGTTTCATCAATTTGATGTCAAATTTTTTTCAAATGTTAAATTCAAATCAATAATAAACTTGGCAACACTAAAGCGAAAAAAGCATTAAAAATGGCGATTAAAGTTACATTTTTTACTTTGTGGTTACATGTGTTTTACTATTAAAAATAAATTTTAATATAAAGTGAACAGTTTATTTCTTGTGAAAATTAAAAATTATTTGTGAAAAATTTCAATGATTTAGAATACAAAAAAAAGGAAAATCTGTGGTTTTCATGGGCAACCGCGTATGTCTTAAAATGACATTTTTCAGGAGAGCCGAAAAAACCATTCTAGATTAACCTATGGGTTAGATATTGCATCTTTTGAAGTTCGTAATTGAGTTAAAACATCGGAATGGGGGTATCTGTTTTTAAAACTTTTTTAAAAAATGTAAAGAGCGATTAAAATTAAGCAATATAGTATCAACATTTCAAAATCGAAAAAATAGACATACGCGGTTGCCCATGAAAACCACAGAAATAAGACAGGAAAGTGAAGAAAGTTTGTTGAACGATCGCGGTGCTACAATACTCAAAATAAAAGGGAGCAAATGTCGTATTTGCAAGAATAACAGGACGGAAATAACCTCTTTTTATCTTTTATCTATGTTGCCGAATGTTTATCTCACAGTTTATTTAAATAAATAATGAATTTTAATTAAAAAAAACAAAATATTTTTATTTATGTTCCACATTGTATTAATATCCACATTTGAAAAACATATGAGAATTACGTTTGAAAGCAACTTGAAAATAAAGTTATTTTTCAACTTGATAAGAATTTCCCCTTTTTGTTGAGAATGCTATGATTTTCAAATCATTATCAAACGTTTGTCGTTTGAGAAAACGTTTGATTTCAAATTATTTTCAATTTGAAATCAAAGCTCCGTGTTTGTTGGGTGTCTTGAAAGCAGCGTTACCATTTGCCGAGTTTTCTTCCTTTTTTGCAAATCTTTTTGGTTAAATTTTTTTTTATTATTAAGAAAAATTAATGCCAAATACGTTTTTCTTTTAAAACTTTGGAGCTTTTGTAGTGTGAATGCATGTTGCTCATTTCAACATCTTCCCTGCGTTCCTTAGAAGTTTGTGCAAATGTACAAAGGGTATTAGTGTGGCGTGGGTATAGTAGCGATTTCTTGAGGCCACTATTCTGCATATATTTGTGTGAATTCTTGGTGACATGGTGAAGACATTTGTTCCAATTTTTACATCTAGCGAATCAATGATCTTCAAAAGATGTCAGCTAAGTTGCACAACCTTAAACCTAACATATGCTTTCATAAGACAATTGAACTTCATAATGTATACTTCTTATTCTCTCCACCACAATACTCAGTTTGTCACTCCATGTGAAACTTTTTTACTATTCATCTCAGACCCCATAAAGTATATATGTAAGTATATTCTGGATCCTTGTGTAATTCTAAGTCGATTTAGCCCAAAGAAATGAACAAACTTTGTGTCAAATTGCTTTTAGTTATCCTAAGCATTTCCTGATCCAGGAAAATCGGTTCAAAATAAAAATGTGAAACCACCACCCTAAAAAATTTATGATTTTCAGGTATGTTCTAGGTTTCGACTCGAATTGAAAACGAAAAATTTTTTAAATCCGCATAATTCATAAATTGGTGTTCTCAAATCCGCATGTTTTTGTGTATTCGAAGTTTTTGTTCAAAAAACTTTTTTTGGACTAAGGATCGCTAATTTGCTAACCGCAGCGTAAATTGTTAATATTTCAAACCAGGTTATAATTGATTAAAAGTCCCTTAAACTATTAGGATTGGCAAAAATTAGGTAAAAATTGCTAAATTCGCGGAAATTCGCAAAAATTTGCTAACATCGGCATGATAGCAAAGTATACTATTTATTATAAATCGTTAAAGCTGTAAAGAATCAGAAAACTTACTGAAACAAATCGCGAACAAGGCTAAAATTCGCGAAAAATCGTAAAATTTTAAACAAACAAAAAAACTTATTTAAGATCGCTAAATTGATTAAAAAAAAAATCAAATTGTCTGAAAATAACAAAAAAAATCGTTAAAAAAAATAAGCTGTAATTATATCAAAATAATGAAAATGTCGATTTTAAATTTAGGGTAAGTTAGGGACTTTTGCATTTTAGATAACGATATATTTTTGATTAAATTGGATAAAGAAGATTTTAAGCTAAAAACAAAATTTATTTTTTTGTTAAAAATGTTATCAAATATTAGAATAAAAGTCGATTCGTTTTACTTTCACCAACCCATTACTACTCTAATTGAAAACGAATAAAAACTTGTGGATGTGAAATGCAGAACACCAAAAATGCTAAAGTAATCCACTTTCGAGTGGATTCGGATTCTAGAAACACCCGTTTGTTACAAAAAGTAGCATAAATGGTGGAACAATGCATGGAATCATATAAGATTTTGCAAAAACTCGTTTTATTCGACTGGAAACCACATTGTAAACTTTCGTGCAGATCGGTCCATAATTTACCCTAGGCCCCATATAAACCCTACTCCCAGAAAACAGTTTAGTAGGCCTAAAACCACAATTATTAATGCTATCATAACAAAATTTGGAACGTCACCGTTTTATAGGACTAGAAATCACACTAATAAATTTAGTGAAGATCGGCTCATCATTTACTACAAGTTCCCACTCTGGTACATAATCTAAATACGCGTAAAACCGTAGCAAATATATATATTGCGGTAAAATTTGTTCCAACTTAGCTTCAAATGGGCAGAAAAATATCATGCAATTTTGTGATATACGGCCCATAATTTACCTTTGATTTCATATTTAGCAGCCACTCTGCAGAATTTTGAGATGCTTGATTCATTACCAGGGAAACCAAAAATATGCAATTGCATGTTTTTCCTTGTGCGACCAATGAAGGCAGAAACAATATATTTATCCGTTTTAGAGCTTTTTATGAATTTTGGCATCGATTTGTAAGTGCATATATTTGCATATTTTACCGTTTGCAGCATATTTTTGCATATTTTAGTTAAAAGACCTTTTTTGCAGCATATTTTAAGTTTTTAGGGCATATTTTGATACATTTTTTTAAATGCCTGCAAGAGCTTTCACAGCAAACAAAATTTTTTTTGCGAAATTTTGGCTGTCTGGCCAACGTTAATTCCTCTCCATGTTAATTGGACAAATTTGATAAACAGATTTTAATTCTACTAAGAACAAAGTCTATGTAAATGGTAAGAAGCGGTGTATATTTTCACATTTGCCCCATAAAAACTTCTTTCCAAACTAGAATCTGTATCTGTAAAGATGGTTTGTATTGAGATTAAATTCCAAAAAATATTTTACTGCACATTAAATTATTTTCGAATCAGTTCACATTTGCCCAAAACTCCCATCTATAAAAAGCTTTAACTTCCTTATAAATGTTAAAATTTAAGACAAAAAAATCTCATATGGATGTCAATATCTTGATAGTATTCGGCAAAAATAACTCTTATATGAATTTTAACCTCTTAACATAACTTTTTTTTTTTGCGCCCATGACTGCTCATAATTTATAAATAGGGGAATATCTTGAAAATTCGTCTGTTAATACTATAGTGTTTAAGCTTTACCTGTTATAATTTTAGGATTGTTTTTATTAAATGGAACTGTTATTGAATTGTTGAATATTTTGTTTTGAAACTAGCAATTTTTAAATTTTTTGGGTCAAAAGTACGAAAAAGCAGAAGTAAGGAAAAACATGTAAAAATAAATTAAAATAGATAATCATTCAAAAAGCAAATTTCGATCTACCAAAGGTAAATACAATTTGGTTTAAGGATTGATGTTTGACTATTGACGCAGCAGTCGTCGATGGCTGCGAGTGTTAAACGGAAAGCCCTCTGAGGAGATTGAGTGGTTGCAATCGAAACATGTAAGGGTAACCTGTCCGTAAAAACGCCTGAGTTCGAGCGCAGCTTCAGTCAAGAATGAAAAATTATCAATAAATTTTAATTAATTTCATGTTGTAAAATTCCTTTCTTCATAAAAGTAATTTAATGAAAATTAAATATGATGAACTTTAGCCTAATTAAAAATATTAAACATTTGTTCATTTTTCGAATTTATTCTATGAGTTAAATTTCAGGTCTGTATTTTATAAAGCTTTTTGTAATAGTTCTATTCTTTTAATTTTTCAGAAATGACTTTATACACTATCAAACTATTATATTGTATTTTCTTTTTACAATTTACCCCAGCCTTCCTTTGGAAAGCAATGAAGTATATTGAATGTACAGAAAAATTTACAATTATTAGACACCAGCAGAATTTAATGTATTTTCTGGCCCGCTACGGCCTTCGTCAGCATTCTTTGTGTCTCACTGGATAGTGTTACTTTATAAATTGAATGTATTTAACTCAACTATTTTAACAATTAGGAACTGGGAATTATTTCCTTGTGAAGGTTACTTTATATTATATTAAACATTTTTTCATTTTTCGAATTTATTCAATGAGTTAAATTTCAGGTCTGTATTTTATAAAGCTTTTTGTAATAGTTCTATTCTTTTAATTTTTCAGAAATTACTTTATACGCTATCAGACTATTATTAAATGTAAAAAGAAAATACAATATAATAGTCTAAAGTCATTTCTGAAAAATTAAAAGAATAGAACTATTACAAAAAAGCTTTATAAAATGCAGACCTGAAATTTAACTCATAGAATAAATTCGAAAAATGAAAAAATGTTTAATATAATATAAATTAACCTTCACAAGGAAATAATTCCCAGTTCCTAATTAAAAATATTAAAAAATTTGGATTAAACACCATAAATAGTTCAACAAAATAACCACAATACTAATTTTTTTTGGTGCACATTTTTAACAATTTTAAGGGCATATTTTCAAGTTTTTACTGCATATTTAATGCGCATAAAATGTGGTTTTTAGAGCATATTTCTGTGGTTTTCATGGGAAACCGCGTATGTCTATTTTTTCGATTTTGAAATGTTGATGCTATATTGCTAAATTTTAAGCGCTCTTAACATTTTTTAAAAAATGTTTAAAAACAGATAGACCCATTCCGATGTTTTAACTCAATTACAAAGTTCAAAAGGTGCAATATCTAACCCATAGTTTGATCTAGAATGGTTTTTTCGCCTCTCCTGGAAAATTTTATTTTAAGACATACGCGGTTGCCCATGAAAACCACAGATTTGTGGTTTCGCTGCTCATTACTTACCATGCCTCAAATAAAAATATTAGGGCTTAGTGAAACTCGTTGGCCTGAATCCGGCGAAGTTAAAGCCTCATATGGACTTACTTTTTATACTCAGGAAAACATACATCTGAGCCAAGGTCTAGTGGAGTCAGCTTTCTCTTATCCAAAGAGGCTACCGATTCACCTATCGACTGAAAACCACACAGCGATAGAATCATTACTGCTAGATTCTGAACAAGAGCCCGAAAGCTAACTTGTATTCAGTGCTATGCACCCACAGAGTTGGCTGAGGGCAGCGTTAAGGAAGAGTTCTATAGTAAGCCAGATAGGACTATGTCGTCTGTCCACCAAGGCGACATCATGATTCTGATGGGAGACTTTAACGCACAAGTTGGTTCCTTAAACACCAACCTAGAAAACGTGATGGGTAGACACGGTATCGGCGCGATGAACAGGAATGGGGAACTTTTTACAGAGTTGTGCGCTAAAAACTGACGAAAAAAATTATTATTTTAATAAAAACTCAATCCCTGAAGAAGTTGGAAAGAATACCAACGAAACGTCAGATTTTATTGAGAATGAAATAAATAATCTTTTATTTACATTAAATTTATGACATTGAAAGCCTGCATAAAGGAAACTATATAAACTATTTAGAGCAGCGGTCATCACAAAGAGAGACATTAAAAAATGTGTATGTAGAGGTGAGTGCAAAGAGAGGAAAATAAATTTACTAGTTTGAGACATTTACTATGTGTTTTGTTCTTGTTTTTTAAAATTATGGCTTTTTACAATTGTTTCGTTAGCCTTCTTGTTGTGTGTGTATGAAATTCACGAAAAGTGCTCGGCCCCCGGGGGCATAGCGTGATGAACGCTGATTTAGAGTAATCAAAAAAGGTCGATCAACACTTAAAATTGTAAAAAATCTAAATTTGTAATATTTCGACTCATCTACACATTACCCCCTTATTTTGTGAAACACTTCACCACACTTAAAAAATGTTTTAAAACAATATGAAAAATTTTCCAACGCAAGATTAAGTGATTTACAAAATAATCTATAATATATCGATAGAATTCAGTTTCGATGAAACTTTTTCTAATTGTAAATATTTGTTTGTGTTGTCAAATTTTTATTTTATTTTTTATTTCAAAGCAATAACACATATTATGACCACATACTGTACACCTTAATGGATGAGCCTAGAAATACTGAAAATACATAAAAAAATAATTTAAAAGACTATTTTACTATGTTTTAAGAGTGTATGTAAGTATGTGTGTAAATCTGTGTGTAAGTGTGAAAGTGTATGGTGGACAGTGGTCTGTTTTGTAAAAAGGATCGCGTTGCAAAACATGTGTTAAATCATCATTTAACACAAACGGGAAAAACAACATGCATTAAAAAATGCATGTTCTTACATGCTTTCAACATTTATACAAAACATGGCGAAGAAAACGAAAAAGAAGAACAGAAAAAAGAACACAGCATAATATTAAAAAATTAAACGAAAAAAGGAAAAATTATTAGAAACTCGTCCAAGCCATTACCGAAGATTTTCTTTCATTTTGTACAGGAATGTTTTTTATTTTTTCAATGAAAGGTGTAATTAAGTGTTGCAAGATGAAGAAAATTTAAAAATGCATAAGGGTTTCCTGTATGACCACTTTTAGCTTAATTTTAATAAATTTATTGAGTTTTCGAATTAAAATCTCAAAAATTCTTATGCCAACGCTAAGATTTTTAGAATAAAACCTGTTTTAAGAACTCTGTTTTAGTTTTGCTCTTCAACTTTTAAATTCAAGATAGATGTGGAAAAGGCATTCCTACAGTATCACTTTAACAAAATTTATCGCAGGAAGTTGTAAAGAAATTTAATTTTCATACATCTAAATGCAATTAATGTCTTCTTCAGTCACACAATCTATGTCAATAGTTATAGAATTGAATACGCATTTAATTGCGCATCCATTGAAGTGTATTATTGACAAAGAGTTTTTATACGACTTTATTTAATACAAATTTAATTTCTTAAAGAAATAAATGTTAACATTTTCTTGTAATTCTAAGTAGTATGAGAATTAAACGTCACGTTTACACAATTAGTGCCACATGTAATTTGTCTTCTATTCACTCACTCGTACTCGTTGAGAACTGTTTTCTACTGTTTTAAGAAATAAAACAAACAAAAAAAAAGGAAACATTAAAATAGTTTCTACGCTTAATTTAATTGTTTACTTTAAGTGTCATTGTAGACCGATCGATATGTCAATTTTATTAAGTATTCAGATGACATGAATCCATCAATGACATCACAATCACTTGAATGGACTTTAAGTGGCTGAAAACAAATAATTCAAAGGAAATGTGACATTCGGTTGATATAAACGGCAACTTGTTAATGGTTTTAAATGATATTGAAACTAATTAAGAAATTAAAGGAAAATCTTAGTATTTCCAGGTAGCTAATTGTGTTTGAATTTTCAAAGGGTTTTATCGTTAAATTTGTTTTCAAATTTGTTTATATCTTTTAAAGTTTACACTGTATTCATAAGATTAAGGGCTAAAAAACCAAAGCAAGTTAAACTCTCTTTTTGGTTGAAAATGTGTTTGAACCAACAAATCTATAAATCACTAAAAATTTAAACCATCTTTAAACGCATACAATTTTGCGTTTAAACTGCCAATACAGACCATATGAAGTTAATAAGATTTATCGTAGTGCTGCTACATGTTATTTACACACTGATTTATAGTTGTTGAGTTTAAACTACATATAAATTCAAGTTTAGTTCAACTAATCCAGCGTTTAAACCATCTGTGATTTATTAGCCATAAATGTGTCGTGCTTAATTCCCAATTTTTATTCTTGATAAAAAAATACTGAAATTTATTGTTGAAGGATACGCTAGATTCTATGCGCATTTCACTGGTTGATCTGGCCTAAATAACCAGTGAAATGCGCATAGAAACTAGCTTATCCTCCGACAATAAATTTCAGTGTATTAAGTCCGGGCTCACACTATGAAAGTTTTCTTTCAGAAAGTCTGAGTTTATAGGTGAGAGAGGAGAAAAGCATGTTCTCTTCCCCTCTCACCAATAAACTCAGACTTTCTGAAAGAAAACTTTCATAGTGTGATCCCAGACTTATCAAGAATAAAAACAAAATCTTTTTAATTAAAAGTGTGTTATTCCCAAAAATTGCTCTGATACATATGCAAGTGCACGTGCATAAAAAACTGAACTGGCAAGTGGTTTTATTTTGATTTTCTTGCGAAAACAATTAAGCAATTTGTTTTTGTTTTTTCAAAACCCACTTACAACTACAATTAATGTTAAGAGAATTCCAATCAATTGTAGTGAGGAATGTGAGAAAAGATAAACTCACTGTTTATTGTTGGTTTGTTTGTGAAAGTTTTGATATCGTTCCAATAACCGGCCTTGTAATTTCTTATCTGGAAGTCCAAACACAAATTGATTCCTCAATACTTTTTCCAAATAGGTACCGAAATTACAGTTTACTGCTAGTTTACGAAGAGCCACCAAAAATTCTGCCGCTGTCTCATTTTCTTTTTGTTTCCTCATGTTGAAACGGAAATTTTCTAAAAGTTCATTCGGCTTTGGGTCGAATGATCTTGTAAGATCTCGATAATTTCCTTATAAGATTTTTCCTCTGGGGTCACTGGGGTCCGACCCAATAAAATTAAGTAATAGGGGTTGCTTTGCATTCGTACAACTCCAATGCAGTCTCAAAACGTTTTACCCATCTGGACCAAGATGTTTTTTTTGCATCAAAGGACTCGAAATTAAAGAATCCAACATTTCTACTTGAAGCAGCATTCTCAGTCGTCATCTTGTTACCGTTTTATTATTTTTTTTTTGTAGGTACGTGTGTAATACTTATTGCATTTGTACTGTAAAAAATGCCAATCACTCTTTTCTTCCTCTTTATCCTCGTCGCCAAAATTGTTGCAATTAAAACAACCGTATTACTTGTTGGTTAAAAAAAAACTGGGGGGTTACCGCGTATTTCGATTCGAAAGAAATCATTTACGGATTCGAACAATTTGTACTGTGTATTACGATTTTCGTAATATTTGTTTCGAATAAACGGACGTTTTTCATACTTTATTGAAAACAAAAAATCACTTTCTTAAAAGCCCCTCTCTATTACGAACAAAAATTGTTCATCAAATTTCCCATTTACTAAAAAATACAACCTCTGTCATCGTTTCGAACGATTACGAAAATCGTAATACACAGTGCAAATTTTTCGAATCCGTAAATGATTTCTTTCGAATCGAAATACGCGGTAACCCCAACGATAATAATTTTATTTTAATTTTAGTTTATGCCAGTGAAGGGCACATTTGCAAATCCTATGTACGCGTGCATAGGAATAAAAATGCTGCTTGTGTGACGTCGGCACATGTACACTATAAACTTCTTTGTGTGGGCTGTGACAATGTACCCAGCGGTAAAAAGAAGGAGTACGGAGGCCTTCCAAAAGGCCTCTGTACCCCTTCTTTTGGATAAACAAGGCCTTCTCGCTCCATTCCATACTCATATCTTTTTTACACGCGTTGTCATTGCGGAGAAGGCCTTCCGCTTTCCTTTCTTCCCCAGAGCTTCTTAAAGGCCTTCAAATAAATGGCTCTTAGAAGGCTTTCCAGAGAAGGACTGTCAAAAGGCTTTAGCAAAAAGGTTATCTTGTTATTTAACTTTTTATATATGTATGTAGGTATGTATACCTATTTTACAAACGTATGTTTATATATTTTATTAAACTTATTGTAGTTTAATAAAACATGTGATACCTATTTTTTTATTGAAATAATCAAATTTGCTAAATATTGTAAAATAGATAATAAAATAAAACTTTTAAGCACAAGTACTATAGTTGTCAACCGATTAAGAATAATTCGATTAATCGATCAAGCAAAACCAAACTCTTGTTCGAATAATTTAAAAACGACGATTTTCGAACAACGAATTAATCGATTAATTAATGTCGATTAATCGAACAATTTTTTTTATTAAAAATTTAATTAAATAAAAGCTTAGAATTTGATTTATTCTCATACGTTTTAAGTGATTTTCTACAAAATGTAGGAAAGGTAAAAAATATTGTTGCCATAGCCCTGGTTGTAGTTAATCTCAATGTTTAGTAAGCAAAAACCGTGTAGAGTACTCATTGTATTTCAAAAATGTATTTTATGTTCTTATTAAACAAATTGAACAAACAATTGAGTGTGTGAGTTGTAAAACTCGTTCGTTACAACAAATACGAGCTGAAAATTGATTTTAACAGTTCTTTTGGCCCTTTATGAGAAGAAATATACTAATTGTATCAAAGCATGTCCTCTTCCGTGATGCAATCAGAATATTACGAGTTTTGCAACCTTCTTAATTGTATCCGCAGTTTTTATTTTAAATCAAACGTTAAAAAATGTTCAAGAAAGGGGATTTTTCAATTTCGGGTGAAAAATTTAGAAATAAACAAAAAGCTTAAAAATAAAGACTTGATTTATATAAATCATATCTTGAAAATAGAAAATGTTGTTATTATATTATATTTTTTTTTTAAATTATTTATGTATGTATATCTTTACCATTTGCGTAAGTGAAAACGATGTAGTGGAAGATAATCCAACGACATCAAGAAATGCCGAACTTCCCAACAGACCAAAACAGAGAAATTATTAGTTTTCAGTCTGTGTTTGGTTCGAAGAGTAAAGTGTTTTAAATTGCTTTAAACAGTGCACAATTGTAAAAAAGTGATTAAATTTTACATAAGTAAAAATCTTTTTGTAAATATGCCATATAAAATTAAACAGAATGCTCGTAAAGTATGTAATCAATCTTATTAAAGTTTAGAAAAGTATTTTTCTGTAAGCTTGTTCTAATATTAGACTTCTTAGCTTACATTATATTATATAAAAGTAATATTATAGCAAGGGATCAGTTTTCATTATTAAATAATTGTTTATAAGCATTTTATAATAGTAATCACAACACTTTTCTAAGCTCAAGGCTTATGCTAGTAAACTTGCTACAAGTTACTTCTAAATCTTTTTGGTTTGTTGGGATGGTTCAATGGAAAAATACATTAAGAGAGACAGCGGCTGTTTTACAGAAGAAATTGTAGACAGAAGTTTGGCTGAAGATGGTAGGTCTGTCAACGCCTTTCGAAAATCCAGAGTAATATCGGATTATTAGAGATTAAGGGTTTTACTATGCCTTTAAGAAATACAACGATATGAAGTTAAGATGAAAAATTGTATGCATCAAAAAAAGAAGAAGTCATAACGGATGGAATGGAAGATTTTCCACAGTAATTTGTTTGTAAAACTAATTTTTTTATTCGTTATTCTTATCGATTAATCGAATAATTTTTTAGATTTAATCGTTTCATCGAACGAACAAAAACAATTATTTGAATTATTCGAACAAAGTTGAAAGGCGAATAATTGACAACTCTAACAAGTACCTATCTTCCTTAATGAAAAAAACTCAACTAAAATGATTTAAGTACATTATTGTTTTTATTTTGTATTTTAATATGCACCTACTTTGTTACTTTGTTTTTATAACAGGATCTGAATTCTTTCGCTTTGGCGAAAAAAACAAAACAAAAAATTTTACTCTTTCCCTTTTCAACTTCATCTAAAATGCATTACAACATATGTTACTTTGTTTTTGTAAAGGGATCTGAATTCTTTTGCTTTTGCTTGTGCAAAAAAACAAAACAAAAAATGTTACTCCTTCTTTTCTCGCTTCTCATAGAAGCGAGTGTGGAGGCCTTCTATAAGGCATTCTTTTGCAGTTACGTAAGAATAGTAAATAAATCAAAAAAATTTTTAAGCAGGCATTTAAAAAGGCCTGAAGTAAGAAGGTCTTCCGAGTTTTCCCGCTGGGTACGTTCGGCTGTTGCTTTGTTGTTATTTCGTCAACACAAGCATAAATGTGATAAGATGTGTGTGCCCTTCACTGGTTTATGCTAACATTGCTACCAGATTATTATAATCTGCAATAATGTCAATTTAGTGATTTATACATATAAAACAGCTAATATCTTTGGCTTTTCTAAAAATTTTTTGGGGGGAATATTTCCTGATGATGCGCATAGAAACTGGCTAATCCTCCAACCATAAATTTCAGTGTATTTAGCAAGAATAAAAATTGCGAATTAAGCACGACAAACAAAATCTTATTAATTAAAAATTTTGTATTCTAAAAAATTACTTTGATAAATTTACACTATAATTTATAATTTTTTATGTTTTCTTTTTTCAGGTTAAAATCTAAAACGCAAACTGTTTAAATAATGAGTAAATTTTTAAAAGGTAAGTAAACAAATTGGATATATTATTGCGATAACACAGGCTCTAGAGCAAACATAACCCTCTATATTAAACCTTTTAAATAAATTGAATTTTTCAAGAAAATTTACCAAAATCAAAAACAATGGAATTACACCAGTAATTAAAGTTTTGAAGGTGAATCGGATCGTAGAATATAAATTATTTTTACCGTTCAATTACCGCAACCATTAAAGCTCAAATTAGATGTGACATAACCATACCAAAACTGTATTACCATAGCCATTGCAATACCAAAACGATATAAACATACCATACAAACCAATTCAATTTCGGTTTCTTAATACGCCGTTACGGCTGTGTCATTATGGTTATGTCACGTCTAATTTTAGCTTAAATTTATTGCACTTCGGTCTGATAGCATGCATTTATCCAAAGCAGAACCGATACTTGCATTAATAGTTTAGTGTGTTCCTCTTATTTCAACTTTCGAAGTCGACGGTAGAGCGTCCACTTCCAATTCCATCGCACCAGCCTGACAATTTGGTATATGAAGTAAACTGCACTAGAATTAAATACATATTGAATACAAAGGATAAAACTGTTCGTCTTCTACAATATACAAACATAACTTTACGTTTGTAATGTATTCATTTAAGTAGTCGCTCGTAATCGCCGTTGTTCTTCTGCCTCTTCTCGTTCCAGTTTTCTTTTTCCAATGTCAACGTCAAGGCCTGGACGTGTTTTTTTCTCTGTGCAAAATCTCTCTATCGTAATCGTTGTGAGTGCATTAACATGGGCAATATTGAAAAGATCGCCTAACTTTTCGACAAACTTTTCTTCTTCTCTTGTTGTGCTCGTGTTCAATTTCCTCCACTCCTGGTACAATTTGTTTACTTGCTTTATGACCAAAGACCAAAGACCAAATGTCGCAAGATGGTCCTTTAGATTTGGAAGAAGATGCCTATCATAGTGATTTAAAACCTAAAGTTTGTTGAAAAACGTTTTTCAAACTAAAAACTAGCCTGGGCGATGAAATTTTTCCAATATTCCAACATATAATAAATTTTATTTGTATCTGGCAACTTTTAAATGCTTTAGTTTGAAGAATATTTAACGCCCTTAACATTTGTAAAACTGAATTACGAAAGGGACAGTTGTATAAAATCCAGCAGGCATGTTGTTTACTAAAAAAGGTATAAAGGGTATTTTTTAAGACCATGAAATTTAAAATGAAACTATAGATAAATTTCATACAACATACTTTCTAAACGACGCAATAACACCAACGCATCGAAGGAATGTACGTTAGAGTGGGTCAATTTGTATGCATTAAAAATAACTCACCAAGCGGTTGTCAAAATCGTAATCTGCGACGAATTCTAAGAAGGTTTGCAAAAGAAACCATGGGTCTAAAATTAAAATCGACCTTCCCGTTTTTAAAGATAAATCTTTCTTTTCGTTTATTACAAAGAGATAATGTTTGTTTGTTTGTTTGCAGGAGGTAAAATTGACCCACTCTAATGTACGTGCTAAAGAGACCATCGCCGCTGTAAACGAAGTTATGGGCGAAGATCGAAATTTATCCACTCATCATCAGCCGCAGCATTTGGGCTTTCTGCGTATAGGATCCAGCTGGTGCATGACTTAAAGCAACGAGACCATTGTTTGCGTTGTTCTTTTACCAATTGAGCCCTAGAGTAGTTGGTAACTGACCCGATATTTTAACGCAAAATTCTGTGGTTTTCATGGGCAACCGCGTATGTCTATTTTTTCGATTTTGAAATGTTGCTTCATTTTAAGCGCTCTTTACATTTTTTTTAAATTATTAAAAACAGATAGACCCATTCCGATGTTTTAACTCAATTACAAAGTTCAAAAGGTGCAATACCTAACCCATAGTTTGATCAAGAATAGTTTTTTCGGCTCTCCTGAAAAATTTTGTTTTAAGACATACACGGTTGCCCATGAAAACTACAGAATTGTGTTTAGCGATAAGGCTAATTTTTTTTAAAGGGGTTTCTTGCCTTATAATGAGTAAGCCCATTCCACAACAGCCTCTGCTACATCCAGAAAAATTAACCGTTTGGCGCCTTTAACACACTGGTAGCAAATCTTCCAAAATGAAGCTTAGGCTCGCTTTACGATTACTGAATATAATTTTAGCATCATAATCAGAGTTGCCGTTTTGGTTACTTTTAACCAAAATTGGTTACTTTTTTCTCAATGTGTAATTGTGTCCTTTTTTCCATTTTGGTTACTTTTTTCAACTGAAAAATAACCAATTTTTTGTCTTACTTGGGTGTGAGACGGTCAAGATTTGCACTTCCAGTTTTTAAACCCCCAAACTTTGTTTACCAATTCACTCATACTTTTTAAAATTAAATATAATTTGCTTTCAGTTTCTCTTTGAAGTTGAGTGTTCTAGTGCAAGAAATAAGCTTTTTTTATGTAACCGATTATCAATTAAGCTGTAAATAATAACCATTCATCTGGGGCAGTGATCTTACACGTAGGGAAGATCCCTATCCGTTGGGTTTTTAAGAAAAAAAAATGGGGAAAAGAAGGAAAGATGTTTTGAAATCTTAAAAATGTAGGGACTTTTTCAAAGTTTTAGGGATTTTAGTTTGGACAATTTTTTGAGCGCTAAGTGAAAACTATTTATTTTGAAGGGCTGTGGGGTAGCCTTTTCTCAACTCCTACCGAGGCAATATGGAACCTGATAATGAACATAGATTTATAGTCTGTCGATTCTTGAAAAATTTGAAAGCTATAACTCATACAGTTTCTTTGCTTGGGAGTTGCATATTCCACAAAAAAACTTCGAAATATTAGAATGCCTATTATACCTTCCAGACCATCAGTAACATACTGTTAAAATTTTATAAAATACGATCCAGAGGTTTAGGGTGGTATATACATTAGCGTGGCCGTTTGTTGTATGGAGAACTTTTTTTTTTGATTTCTTATATTCTCCCCCCCCCCCAAATCGGTTCAGTTTTATGTAAAAAAAATACAAAAAAATTTCGTAGCGATAAGTTGTGTTTTAGGGGGGGCGTCCGCCCCTCAAAGTTTGCCATCAAGCCATTTATTCAAATGTAATTTGTTTGCATATGACTATCTCTTAAAAACAACATTTTACAAGAACATGGTATATGGCAATATTTTAGCTCTTCTAGTCAACAACATTAGCCTCGAAGAAAGTTTTTTGCTAAAATTAATATTTAAGAAAATAATTAAGAAAATAACAACAAAATTCCAAACATTTTATATACGTTTTATATATATATATAAAAGAGGGATTTAATGTCAAGTGAACTAATTTTGAAATCGAAATCTTTCGATTTGGATGAAATTTGCACCACCGTTAGTCCCATTGAATAGTAGTTCAGACACAAATTTTCAACAAGATTGGTCAAAAAGTTTCTGAGTTTGGGAGGGTCAAAGTTTGAAATTTTGGCCATACAGGTGTTCTTTCACATCCATGTAACTTATTACCAATTGGGGTTAGCAAAATTTGTCTCAAGCAGCTTAGATAGCTATTTAATCAATCTTTTTAAAAAAAATTTTTTGGTTTTTTTAAAAAATTTTTTAACATATTTTTTTTATAATTAGTATTGTGGTTATTTTGTTGAACTATTTATGGTTTTTAATCCAAATTTTTAATATTTTTAATTAGGCTTAAGTTCATGAAATTTAATTTTTATTAAATTATTTTTATGAAGAAAGGAATTTTACAACATGAAAATTAATTAAAATTGTTATTGATAATCTTTCATTCTTGACGTTTTTTTATATTTAAAACTTTTTTTTTTTTTTTTTTGCCAAGTTGTAAATTTAAAAAAAAAAATTTTAAAAATTCAAAAAAAAACAAAAAAAATTTTTTTTTAAAGATTGATCAAATAGCTATCTAAGCTGCTTGGGACAAATTTTGCTAACCCCAATTGGTAATAAGTTACATGGATGTGAAAGAACACCTATATGGCCAAAATTTCAAACTTTGACCCCCCCAAACTCAGAAACTTTTTGACCGATCTTGTTGAAAATTTGTGTCTAAACTACTATTCAATAGGACTAACGTTGGTGCAAATTTCATCCAAATCGAAAGACATCGATTTCAAAATTAGTTCACTTGACATTAAATCCCTCTTTTATATATATAAAACGTATATAAAATGTTTGGAATTTTGTTGTTATTTTCTTAATTATTTTCTTAAATATTAATTTTAGCAAAAAACTTTCTTGGAGGCTAATGTTGTTGACTAGAAGAGCTAAAATATTGCCATATATCATGTTCTTGTAAAATGTTGTTTTTAAGAGATAGTCATATGCAAACAAATTACATTTGAATAAATGGCTTGATGGCAAACTTTGAGGGGCGGACGCCCCCCCTAAAACACAACTTATCACTACGAAATTTTTTTGTATTTTTTTTTACATAAAATTGAACCGATTTGTGGGGGGAGAATATAAGAAATCAAAAAAAAAGAAAATAACGGCCACCCTAATATACATACATACTTTTATATAATCGTGGTTATTCCAAAATACGCGTCGAAGAAGTGAACATTTACATGATAACAAAAACAAAACAAAACCAAATTGACAAAAATTGTTTTTGTTTATCATACAAAATTTACAGTTTTTAAAAGAGAAAGAAAGAAACGCGTTATAACTCTCGCGTTAATTTTATTTTAGAATTGTATAGATAACAAAAACAATTTTCGTCACTTTGGTTTGGTTTTGTTTTTGTTTTCATGCAAATGTTCACTTCTTCGACGCGTATTTTGGAATAACCACGAATATTTTTTAACTTAAGTGTAAATAAAACAGTGCTTTTAATACATACATATTTTGGTTACTTTTAATTGCATGTGGTTACTTTATTTTCACATTTTGGCTACAAATTTTTTTTTTGGTCGTGGCAACACTGATCATAATCAACGATTTCTTGTTGGCAAATATAAATGACATTGGTCCGAGCGAGATGTAGTTTCAACAGGATGTCGCTACGTGGTTAACGGCGACCGCTACCGTCAACGTACTGAAATCAAAATAAGATGACTTTGGGATATACGTGTTTCAATTGGCATCCAAAGTCGATTGACTTGACACCTCTTGATTATTGACGCCTTTGATACCAACATTGTTAGACGTCTAGAATGCGCTTTGTCAAAAACAACGGCTGTGCTTAAGACTAGATAATACTATTATACTTTACATTAATACATGCTTAAAACTCAAGTACTATGTAAAAGTGTGATAGTGTGAATGCAATTTTTTATGAAAATGGCAAGTATTGATATCCCAAAGTTTTTAGAAATTTTTCTAAGCAAAAATACTTTTCATTTAATCAGGGTTGCATTTAAACAAAACACATGGTCATATGTGAAATTGTAAACACAAACTGTAATGTTAAATAAGACTTTTTGATAGTTGCAACAAAACTTATTAGACTTCGCACAAAGTATTATGAAATACGTTAGTCTTGTGTGATGGTGTAAACAAGCCTTAAGTTAATATTGGAATAACAAAATTTCTTTGATTAAAATTTGATTATTTGTATTAATTTTTACAATTTCAAGCTCTTTCGGGGTTACAATTTGTTTGCTAGTATTATATTAAAAGATTATGTTTAATAAGGAATTTAATTTTCAACGTCACTAGTCTTAAAATAAGAGATTTTTTTTAAATTGCACAATCATAAAACATACATAAAATAATTTTTCAAATATAAACCAAAAAGAATTAGTAACAATTTACGAGTATTTAAATCAAGACGACAACAAAGACAATTTGTCCTTGTGTTCAATAAGTCAACATCATCCATCTTTATGGAGCTTAACTTATAAGGACATAACTTGCAATACACTGCACATAAAGACACATATCCCAACGGTTCGGGCAGTTACAAAGGCACTACATATTAGAGTTACTACTTAAAATTATGATTGTGCACTGTACAGGGTAAAATATTGATATTTGAACAAAATTTGTTAATATGAAGAAATCTTGCGTATATTTGAGTAAAAAATCCAACGATTAACCGACATTTTCTTAAGATCCTATTAGTTATTCAACAAGATAAAATTACAGCAACCAAAATATACTTTTGACTTTTTCTGTTTTACAAATTAAGCGAAGTAAGTAAAAAGCAAGAAATACAAAAATAGGAAAAACTGTTGAGACATAAACTGTATCTTTTAAAACTGCTGGGATATAACGAAATTCTTGTATTTGTTCGCCCAAACAAACTGATATTTTTGTCTATCTCTATGTCTGGCTGACTGGCCGTTTATCTTATTTTTGCCCACCCCACCAAATGCACAAAAATCTCACACAAACTTACTTAATTAACATCTTTAAGGAATTGTACTTTGTATGTTGCATACAACAATAGTAACAAAAACTCACTCATACACTCAAGCAATTAGAGCAAGGAATGATTTAATGTCTTCGAAAATGTAGACAACCAGCAAAATATTGCAAGGATTGCAAATTTCAATACTTCAGATTTCGAGAAGACGTGTAATAAATTACACAAACAAATAAGCTCAAGTGCAGTTTTCTCATTTTGTTGGTTAGTAAAACTTTCCTTTTTAATGAGAAGCGATGTAAAGAGGAAAAAAACCAATATGTTTTCATTAAGTATTTTCAGTAAATGGCTGTCATTTAAAGGGTTTTGGCAATGATTGTGGTCGGAAAGTGCTTATTTGCAATGATGTCATCCTAAGAAATGTAATTTATAAAACTAGTTTTTCTTCAAGAAAAATACACATTTTAATTAAAAAGTTTATTTTACTGGTATCAGATCATCTTGAAATTATTCAAATTCTTTTTTTCACCTTTCAGCCAATTAATCATTTTAATCCATGAAATTGTATTTTAATAAAATGCAAACGTATTGTTGCTTGTCATACTGAATAACTCATAAATTGATTAAGAAGATCAATGAATTTTGGTTTGTATTTCAAATACCAAATTCTATTCCATTGAAATCTATCAAGATGTCCAAAATATTTTTGCCTTATGCGTTAAATAGTCGAAGCCGTTCGAAAATATTTGACTGCTCATTTGTCTGGTGTGACTGTTTATTTGTTTGTTTGTTTGTCTAGAAACGTGGCATAGCTAATTTTGTATGACGTTTTCTATAATTGCTGCGTGCTGTGGTGCGCGTAAACGTGAATGCGAGTGTGCGCATTTAATTTTTATTTTTTTTCTTTACTTTAAATGCCAAGAAACGCTTCCAAGTTTTCGAAACACTTAAAGCCAATCGTGACTTTAGACGCACGCTTAACGTACAGCTCTGATGTGCTCAAATTATTTTCAAATAACACACATTTAAATCACGCTGACATGTCAGTGTACGTTTGAGTGTGAAGATTTATGTGAAATTTTAAAAATGTGACATGGGATTCGTATAGAGTTTTTGCCCTTCTTTGTATTTTTATTTTTCTTATTATTATTGTTAATTTCGTTTGTTTATGTTCCTTCTTTTTTTTAATTTTTTCGGATTTGGGGGAAAAAAGATTGATTGAACGCCTTAAAACAAAAGGTGGCACCTAAACTAATTTAAACAGACAGTAGAATAGAATAACAAACAAAAGAAAAAGATTCAAGCGTATTTTTTAGTTGGTACGCTACAGTATGACGTCTAAACAACGTACAGTGGTCCCTTTTGACATCTACGAAAACATCGTCACTTAATTGTTGGGCGGTAAATTCATTCCAACTACTAAAAAAAACTACCTTTCACTCATGAAGTTCTAGCAAAAATTTTGTTATAGTAAAATTACGTCCGTACACTGATAGAAAAATGCATCTTCATATTGATGATGCTCTTACATCAGAATTGTGACATCAATTTTTTTACAAATCTCATTAATGATACAAAAACTGACATCAATCCAATCAAGAACGTCATCATAAAAATTTGTCATATTTTACGCATCATCTGTGCTTTGACTTCAGTGACATCAATTCGATGCCACATTAATTAGCATTATTTTCGTGTTTAAAAAATAAAATACGAAACAAAAATTCCCATGTTCTACTTTTTAAATTATTTAGTTAAATACATTAAATTTTAAAATGATTCGAAAATCATATCGAGCGTGTTGCTGGAGTCTTATGATTCAGAGTTATTCTGTAAAGAAAAGGCGAAATATATAAATGACTCAGTTTAATGACATTTTATCATTTTATTGCCTAATGAGTACTTTCTCAGATGCTACTAAGACATCGCAACAATGACATGGCTTATCAAACTAACTCCGATTCGTAATTTCTGTGATGCCGATGTGTCATCCCATTGATGAAAAAATTTTAACTTTTGACCCTGATGACAAGTTAAGATGTTAAGGCTGACATCACAATGATGGAAAGTGACTTGGGATCGAAAACAAAGACACATGCCACAGTACTGATGTCAAAATACATCAGCGTTATGACGTCTTTACTATCAGTGTAAAACTTGTATGCAAGCTGATTCATTAAGCTGCACGTTTCCTATAGGCTCCAACCCGGATATATATTCCCATTGATCCTATAAGGAGCATAGGGCCTAAACAGATTGCTCGACAATAACACGGAGATTGTTTATATGGTCGTTAGTGGATTTGTGGGGTCTAAAACCCGCCTGTTGCTGTCTCAGTGCGGATGATACCCCTGTGAAGATTCGTTTGGCGATCTTCTTTCTTCGGAATGTTTATTATTGTGTCTTCTATCACTTTGTCGGTCATACTTTTATTTTCCCAAAAGGTGCGAAAAATTGGGTGGATTATTTTGGTGCTTGTATAAGAGTCTGCTTTTAATAATTCCGCGTAGATTCCGTCTACACCTGCTGCTTTTTTGGTTTTAAGACTATTGATCGAGTTTATGATCTCATCACGTTGGGACAAGCAAAATATACATATAACTGGGTCGCCTTCATGTGATTCACAGCTAATATGGGCGCTGTGCCAATTTGAGGATACTATTTCGCTGTAGAAATCTGCCCACACATTGACTTGTTCCTCGGAAGATGTTACAAGTTCTCCATTCCGTTTTCTTAAGGGCCTATTTCTGTCGTATATTCATTGGTAAGTTTTGACACACACCTGTCCATTTCGTCTACCGTCACAAGTTTGTCGATATCGTTGTGCTGTGTTTGCTGATTAAGCTAAGCATCACGAGTTTTTGCTCTGTTAAGGTCAGCCTTTACCAACTTGCACTGTTCGATTATGTGAAACGTCTCATCTGATATCCACTTTTTCGTCAAGTTTTCTTTACAGCCAAGAATTTCAATAGCAGGGACCATAAATACACTGAACCTAAAATCCAATGCAAATGTACATTAAGCAAAAGTTTTCGTTGGCTCAACGAATTATTCGTTAATATAATGAAAATTTTATTTTATGCTAGCACAATTTTAATGCCCTACACAAGGAGTGGAGAATATACGCAGTTTCCCAGCGGGAAAAAGAAGGAAGTACGGATGCCTTCTAGAAGGCCTCTGTACTCCTTCTTTTGGATATACAAGGCCTGCTTGCTCCATTCAATACTCATATCTTTCTTACACACGTTGTCATTGCGGAGAAGGCCTTCCGCTCTTGCTTCTTTAGCAGGTACATAAGAATGGTAACGGGATCAAAAAAATAATTGTTTGCTTTTGCTTGTGCAAAAAAAAAAACAATACAAAAAATGTTACTCCTTCTCCACTTCCTTCTCATAGAAGCGAGTGTGGAAGGTGTATCTTATCTTTTACACCAAAGAGCCGAGGCCTTCTATGAGGCATTAATTAGCAGTTAGATAAGAATAGTAATTTAATCAAAACAAGTTTAAAAACAGGCCTGAAGTAAGAAGGTTTTCTGAGTTTTACCGCTGGCTTGTTGTAAAACACCTTTACAAAGAAAGATTCATCTAAGATTCCATAAATATGAACTTTCTGGGTACTTGAGTAATTCTAAGTCGATTTAGCAATTTCCCGTCTATTACAACTTGCATTACTTTCGAATAACTCAACATAAAAGAACTGTCATATGGTTCAGGCTACTTGATAGAGGACTTATTTAACCATAATATAGTGGACGGTGACAATACTATGATTGCAGTAACCATTTACGTTACATTTTTCGTTAAAAACTGTTTTATTGGAGGTGAATCGTTCAGAAAATTGTGATTCCTCTGCATGTAGGGAAAAGTTAAGGACCCAATTGAGAATAAAACCTCTTAATATAGAATCAAATTTTGAAAACCCATATTGATTATTTTTTAATGTATTCTAGTTTATATTGTTTTTTAAATAAATAATGATCGACCCGCCCACTTAAGTAAGTGGTCGCCACAGCACAAAAACCTGGATTACCACAAAATCGGTAGACGAATGCACCGATTGTGTTCAAATTTGGCACAAATTCGAGAGTATCAAGTATTCGGCGCAGACGCATAAAAAATCCTTCTTTGTTTTCAAGAAAAACAATTTTACGTTGCGAAAATAACACAATTTTTGAAATGCGATACAAATTATTTTAATTAAGAGGGTCTTTAGCGGGAATAACTGTCGAATGTCGAGGGAAATCCCTGCAAGTTTACTCGATCGTTTAATAAGGGACATTTTAAGAGGGACATATGAGCGGAATGTCTGGCAACACTTAGTAGGAGCTAGCAAAATGCGAAGCTCAGTAAGAATTTGCATAGTTGTATGGCATAACGAATTCGTTGAAGTTTGTCTAAATTTGTGATGACTATTGTTTGTAATTTTAATAAAATCATATTCGAATAATTTAAATTTTTAGAAATAAATTTCGAAACAAACAACACACATTTATTTATTTATATGTTATTAATGTCAAATCATAAAACATAAAGAGTAACTTAATTAATCTCTAAAAACATAAACAACAACAGCAAAAATCTGTATATTTCTGTTTCTAGTTTACAGAATTATTTTTTGTTTTTCTCTTTCGAATAAGATCATAATTTTTGTTTAGTTTTTTTTTATTAAAAATAGCTTTTGTTGTTGGTTCTTTTACTTTGATGAATATCAACAACATCTTGAAATTTATATTTTTATTTTAGGCAATTTTAACGCATTTACAAGTATTTTTTTTTTAAATATGATTTTTATCTCTTGTTCATGGAAGTGGAAGTTTTATTTTCGTGTTTCTAAGTTTTATTTTTTTTAATAATTTTCGTGTATTCTGGATCTCTTATTAGTTTTTTATTGAGGAAAATTTTCTTTTGGTTTTTGTTTTTTTTTTTTTTTTTTGATAAATTTATGACTAATTTTGAAAATTAAAACGTTTTTATAACATAATTATTTATTTTCGTTAATTGTTGGTTTTCGGGGCGCTACCTCCTTTTTTAATTGTGTTTTCTGTTCACTCCATCATGGTTTTCAAGTGTTTCTGTGTTCACCTCTAAATGTGCCATTTATCGTGGAATTTATGAGGCTTGTTAAACTAAATGGAAATATTTATGTCATTAATGATAACAGCAATATTCTCGGTAGAGGGGTTGAAATATTTTTTTTTTTTTTTTTTTTAATAAAGTGAGAGAATTATTATTATCTATCACTTGAAGTGAAGTGCGGCTTTTTCTTTTAATGTGTGATACATTTTTAATGTGTAGGAAAACTTTAACACTGATTTAGGAAATTTGGTTAATTATTAATATTTGTGAAAAAATTTGCGAAAACTTTTAGAAAGAAGACTTAAAATTAAGACCAAAACTTGAACAATGCCCAAACATAAGATATTTTGACAATACTTCAACATGAAAGCACTTGCGATTTTTAAAAAAATAAACACAAATGCCTGTTTTCACAAAAATATTTAAATTTTAAAAAAGGTTTATTAAACAAATTTTCTATGAAAATGTTCGCTAATAAACGTTTGTTAAATTTAATAATCGTTTATGAATACGGGCGAAAATTATTAATTTTATTAATTTACAAGTCGAATTAATAACTTATTTTATAGTGTTTTTACAGCTAAAGTTTAAACCTGTTTTTAACATTAAAACTATGAACAGCTGATTTTGTGTTCACATTACAAGTTTTTTAAATCCGGTTTTAACTCACAGTTTGCCTAATAGTTTTGTGCAAAATAAAATTAATTTCTCGTAGAAATAATTAAATTTGAATAAGAAATGAATGAAGTGTATTTTAGAATAGTTCATCGGTTTGACGTTTTTTTATTTCTTAGCATTTGTGTGATAATTTTTTGTAATTATTATCTAAATGGGTCTTCTAAGATCCCATTTGATGAATTTTCAATTAAGCGATTGAAAAAAGAAATTATATATCGTTACCTAAAACGCAAAGGCCGTTACTAATAAAAAATCGTGTTTTTCGTTGGTCGGCATCAACAGAAATGTCAGCAATATTTAAAGAAACAAAAAAATCTACAAAACATTAAATGATAAACGCTTAAAGCCAAACTAACCGTGTGCATAATATGCAACATTTTCAATTGTCAAAACAAAACTTGTAGGTTTTTTATAAGAAAACTAAATTATTAACAGTTAAAGGCAATTTATCATTTAAAGAAGTTTTTTGCTTCTCCTGTCTTCTTTTCAAAATGTTAGGTAGAGCCTTTTGCGTTTTAGGTAACGATTATTTCCGTCGATTCGTAATGATTTCTAAACATTTTTAAATATTATGTATTTTTGCCCATTTGTCTCGGCAAATTAAAAGAGAAAAAATGTAATTTTCTTGTCTGCCAAACAAATAAAAAGATTGGCTAAAAAAGAAGCCCAAAAATTACAGTCAATCAATGAAAGTAAGTGTTTTTTTTTTATTCCTTTTTTTTATTTCCTTTACGAGAACCCAATATCTTTTGTTTTGTTCAAAATAAAGTTGGTTAAAATAATCAAAAGCCATATTCGTGCTGCTTTTATCGGGGGAAAAAAAGTCAAAACATGACAATTAAAAAATTATTTGATATATAAAAAAACTATATAATTTACGATTAAAAAATGAGGCGATAAATACTAACTAATGATTAGAAAAACTACCATTAAGTTGCTCAAAAAAGAATCAGAAAATTGCATAAAAAATGATTCTTTGAGGTGATTCATCGGTAGTGTAGTATTTTCTCACGACAAGAGTATCATTTATGATCGAAAAATTAATTAATATATGCGGTTATGTGAAGCTGATACCTAAAGTATTGGATTGTGATATAAAATGATAGCTGGGATTAAACATTATCTGCTGTTTTCAATCTTTATAACTTGCTAGTTCTGAATTTAGTAAAACGAAAACATGGTTGTATATCATAAAATCTACTTAAAACCAAATCAAAAAAGGTTTAAAAATGGTTTTAAAAAATGTATTTTGTATGGTAAAACCAGGTTTTAATGATTGGTTTTATCGTTAAAACCAAAATTTGTATTAAAACTTTAAGTGTGAAAACACTATTACCTAAAGTATTTTTTCAGATAACTATTCCAGAATTTTTATTATTTCTGCTTCTTCCTTTTTTTACGCTTTTTCCCTTTTTTAATTGTTTTATTTTTTTACAAAGTCCATCTTTAGGCCAGTGTTCGAAAATAAACAGAATATTATTTAGCGTTCGGCTTACACACCCATGAACGATTTTTCTAGTGTTTGTGTAAACGTACACAACCCTTTATACGGTTCGTAACTATTGTCAAGAAAGAGCCGATTATATAGTGTGCTGTTCTACGTTAAAAAAAAACAGAACAATTGTAGTGGTCATGAGGACAAACATTATATATTAATGTTCTATTATGTTTCTTTTTTTGCATTCTACACAAAATTTGCGTGGCTTTTTGTTTTTTTTAGTATGTGTATTTTGTTTTTGTAAAAAATTGTGATTTTTTTTTACCAGGCAAAAGGGACGAACATTAACGAGCTGAACCGAAAATGAACAATGATGTTTATGATTTAAACAAAACCGCACTGAATTAAATGTTCTCATTTTTTCGTTTAAATGTGCTAAATTCCCATTTCATTATATTGATAAACTGAAATTAATTGTTGATGGGAATAGCTATTCCTATACGCATTTCACTGGTTGCTTAGGACAGATCGTCAGGAAACTTCATCCAAAGATTTTAGAAAAACTAAAGATATTATAAAAAAAAACTGTTAAGCGAATAAGAATTAGAAACCCCAGTCTTATGCTAAAAACACAACTGGGACGAACGACGAACTTCGCATAGGATGACGAATTCGTTGGCAAGAATTCGTTGCGTAAATTCGTCAAATGGGACACAATAAGTGCGTGAACCTAACATTTTTTTTAATTTTTAATAAACTATTAACCGGGTATGTCCTTAAATCCGTATCCACTCGAAATGGATTTCTTCAGCATTTTTAGTTTCGAAATGCAGAGATTTTGCGATCTCAAATTAGTTTTTGGGTTTGTTTTAAAATTTGCAATTTTTCGCTAATTTCAGCCATGTTCGCGATTTGTTCCTGTAAGTTTTTTAATTCTTTACAGCTTTGACGATTTATTATAAATAGTAGACTTTGGTATCATGACGCTGTTAGCAAATTTTTGCGAATTTCCGCTAATTTTGCAATTTTTACCGAATTTTTGCCATTCCTTATAGTTTAAGGGACTTTTTTTTTTTAATCAATTTTATGGCTTTTTTGAAATATTAAAATTTTATGCGAATTTTTGCCATTTTTGCAAATTTTTTTGTGTGTTATTTTCCGACATTTTGTTTTCTTTTTTCACTCATTTAGCGATTTCTAATAAATTTTAGTGTTTGTTTGAAATTTTTTCGCGAATTTTAGCCAAGTTCGCAATAGAAGCCAATTGTCCCTGTAATTCTTTACAGATTTCACGATTTTAAATAAATATTGAACTTTGCTATCATGCTGCGCTGTCCTTTTCCCAATTTATTCGTCGTTCGTCTACGTAAGAAATATAAATAAACCTATCGCAGAGTTCGTTACGCACGACGAATTTCGGTCTACGCAATGATTGTGTGTACTTTCATATACAACAATGTGTTCTATTTCTAATGGCGAATATTCGTTGCGAATAATTCGTCGTTCGTCCCAGTTGAGTTTCTAGCATTACTTGTTACAATATCAAATCTTAAGCAAAAACAACAGCAGTAAACAGTGAGTTTATCTTTTTTTACAGTCCCGATTACAATTGGTTGATTTTTTGTCAACTCTAAATGTAGTTGTAAGTGGGTAAAGAAAAAACAAAAATTAAAACAAATAACTTTATATCATTTTGCCAGTTCAGTTTTATATACACTGCCACATGCATATTAGTTATCAAAGTTTTTCTTGGGATTCAAAACATTAATTAACAAGGGTTCGTTTAAATGTGCTAAATTCACACTTCATCATTTGTTGAGTTGGATAAAAACAGTAATATTTTGGTTTTTGTGGGATACGTTGTTTTTGTGAATGATTAACTAGACAAACACTATTAGCATATTTAGTTATTATTTTCGAAAACTGCTTTAAACACTTGAACTAATATTCTTCAAAGAAAAAACTGTACTTTAAAATGGTATTCCTGCGTTGCTGTTTAGTGTAGAGTCGATTTTATGAGTAATTTTTAAGCATTTTTTCAATTTGGCAATGTCATAAAGATTTGCAAAGTTTTTATGCTTTTACTCTGGCAATTTTGCATCGTTTGTGCGAAATAATTGTCCATGTGGTTGTTGTTATGGTTTTGAACTTTTTTTCGCAAGAGTGCAACTTTCGACGTGAATACCCATAATGTTTAAATAAAATTTCCTGCGGTAAAACTTTATATCGATTTAAAGGAATTGGTTCTATATCGTCATTTTATAGCATTATAGCTTGGTGCTAGCTTTGGCTTGATCGATTGTTCTCATCCATTTTTCTCTATTTTAGGCTTTATGTTGCCAGTTTCGAATACCCATTATTCTTAAGTCGTCTGCTACGCAATCTCCTCATCTCGTTTGCGGCCTAGAAAATCTAATGTCGTAGATTAACATTGACTTTTGCGGTCTGCTGTCGTCCATGCTTGCCACGTGTGCTGAACATCCTAATTGTTGCGATAATATAAATTTTACCTCTCCTTCACATAGAACGTGCTGATCGTCGTTACTTTTTGGGCATATTTGAGTCTCGCATTGGGCCAAATATATTCTGCGTACAATATTTCTTTCAAATATTTTTCGTGGCCACTGTTCGTTGGCCGTCATGGACAACTTTTCGCATCCATAAATAGCAGTTGATTTATTTGGGGTTTGTAGATATGTTGGACGTAAATATTTTCTTCTGGACGAAGTACGCTCTATTTGCTGCAGATATGCGTAGGTGAGTTGCAAAACTAATTGTATCAATGCATGTCATCTTCCATTTTTATCCGGGGACATGCATTGACACAATCAGTATATCTTTTCTCATTAAGCGCCAAAAGAACTGTTAGAATCAATTGTCATCTCGTATTTTTAGTTTTTTAAACTACACAATTTTTCTTTGGATATCGTTTCTATTTCGCGGTCGTAGTTTCGGCGCTGCGAAATATGGCCCCAAAAAATAAATGAAAATTGATCCCAAATTTGGGGCTATTTTTCATTATGCCCCATTTTTATACCCACACCACAATAGTGGAGAGGTTATTATGCATTTGTGCTGATGTGTGTAACGCCTTAAAATATTGGCCCTAGACCCACCTTAAAGTATGCCGATCGTCTAAGAATCACTTTCTGAGTCGATTGGAGATAATTTGATGAAATTTGGGTCATTGGTTCTTATTGGCACAAGGACCAAGCCTATTGAAAATGGTCCGAATCGTAGGACCACGAGGGAAGATAGGGGGAAATTTCTTCCTCTCAGAAACTATCAAACCGATTTCAATGAAATTTAAAACATAGATAGAACCATATCTATATAGACACAAAATGTATGCATTTTTTAAAAAAATAGGACCACGAGGGGAGATAGGGGCAATTTCTGCCTCTCAAACCGATTTTAATGAAATTTAAAACATAGATAGACCCATATCTATATGGACACATTAGCTATACAGTTTTTCAAAAATAGGACCACAGGGGAGGTAGGGGGCAATTTCTGCCTCTCACAAACTTTCAAACCGATTTTCATGAAGTTTATAAGCATAGATAAATCTATATTTATATGGACACATAAGCATGATGTGTCTTTAAATGCTGTGGTGTAGGGTATCATATGGTCGGGCTTGACCGACTATACTTTCTTACTTGTTTTAATGAAAATTAGCCCAAAAAAATTATGAAAAATCACCTCAAAATTAATAATGAATTTGAACCCCAAAAAAGAACACAAAGAAAGTTTCATTAAACATTTTCGGTGGAGATCATATGCCCGAAACTAAAAATCACAAATTTAGAATCCCGATTTCAAAATCCGGATAATTATACAGTTTTGGTTTTAAAAATCGTACGATTGATAGCATGGTTGGGCTTTCGGCAATTTCATTAAAAATTGTGATTCTATTTGGGGCCATTTCTCATTCCTTGATATTGGGGTAATTTTACATTCCACTTAAAATGCAAAAACACCCTTACGAAGAAATGAAAAATAACCCCAATAAAAACAAAAACATTGCGCCAAAATTGCTTGTGGTTGTGTCTCATGTAAAATTTTGGCCCGTTTTTCATTTTACTTTTGGGGCCATATTTCCTGGGGTCATTTTGCGCACCGCCCGTAGTTCCACTTTGTTATCATCGATTATGAACTGTCGTCCATTTGTGTCGCCAGGGCCATTGTCATATAATTCGCTGAAATATTATCTCCGGCGGTAAACTAACTCCCCTAACCCAAAATGAACTAAGGCCCCAAACGATTGTATGTGAAAAACGATATTTGGGGACTTCGTTCACGTTTTTGGGTGCATCGTTCATTTTATTTTTTGGGGAGTTAGTAGATATGAACGAAGTCCCCAAAAAGTAGTAATTAACTAAATACCTTAAATAATTTTTGGTGCCTTAGTTCATTTCTTAAATTTTTTTAAAATTTGCAATGAGAAATAATTTTATTGCAAGGGACCGTATAAAAAAAAATTTGTGTACTCAACTTCTATTGAGTGAAGCGCGGCAGCGCGTCCGGCGGGCGATCGCTAAGTAAAGCTTCTAAAATCTGCTTTGTTTCCTAACGAAGGCCGAATACGCAGATAGCCGAAGGCCGGCTATGCAGAATAGGTTAAGTTAGCGAAGCCGGTCTTTGTTATACCATAGAGGAGAAAATCCTTGCGTCCGGCCAAAGGCCGGCTATGCAGAGAAGCTTAAGTTAGCGAAGCCGGTTTTTTTCTACCATAGAGGAGAAAATCCTTGCGCCCAAAAGTGTTTTCGTTATGTTTTTAAGATATACGCCCAGAGAAAAAACCACAAAACAATTTTTAAATAAATTAGAATTATAGTAAAAGAAAAAAATTTAAATGGGAAATAAGGCCATGTATGGCTTTATTTCACTCCTTACATGGAATTAAAGCCATATGGCCTTATTTCTCAATGGAGTGACTTCATTTCCTATGGCTTTATTGCACGGCATTTCTGTATTTTTTTAATTTGGGGACTTAGTTCACTTTCATTAGAGGACTCTTTCACTCTTGTGGAAATTTGGTGAAATTGGAGTCTTAGTTCATTCCTGCTTAGGGACTTGGTTCACCTGTTTGGGGGCTTTTTCGGGTTTTTTCCAGACAACGCTTCCTAAGGTAACTGTTCTGAATAACTGTTTTCGTTAAATCGAAGTGTAGAAGTGGATCGTTTTATGCTGTAAAGTGAAATTCCCGCAATAATTCTATTCACACAATCCCGACAAATATATAATAATTTTCAAATACATAAAAAAAAACACACACACATTTAAAGCATTTAAAGCAGCATCTTGACTTTCAGACTGCAGAGATCAATTTTTTCCGAAACATCTGGTAATAAAACTTATGTCTTTATTTGTGTGTGTGTCTTCCTTTTTAAATATTCAATCGATGCATAAACATTTAAGCTAAATATAGACTTTTCCCCCCTTTTAAAAGAACAAGAAAAAAAATTATGTAATTTTTTATGGGACAATTACAAGAAATAACACTTGAAAGAACATGTTAAAACGATTGTATACGTGATTGTGATGTATTTGTGAGAGGAGTATGTAAATTGTTTGACATATTACTGTCAATGTTTGATCGATTTTTCGATGACTTTTAGCAGTTGTCATCAGAGATCAACAATGATCGCAAGTGTCAAGATACAAACACATGCCTGAAACTTCAATTAGGGTATTTAATTTTCAAAGACTATTTTTCCTTTAAATCCTGTTACTTTAAAATTCATATAAAGCGTGAGATTTTTCTTTTTCTATGAGTTCTTTTTTTTAATAGATAGTAAGTGTGTGTGTAAATTTGATTGACGTTTTAGAGTTTAAAATTTTATTTGTTTAATTTCAAAAGATTTATAGCTGGACAAATTTGTTAAGATTAGAAAGTTAACAAAATTATATTTCTATGTTTATCTTGTATGTATTTCTTTTTATTTTCTAGTGGAAAATGTTCATACAGACATTAAAACTTTTAATGTAGTTTAGTGCATTTTATATTGAAAATCATAAATCATGTTGGCTGTCTTAATTTAAAAAAAAAAACTCAATACTCATATCTTAGGTGGGCGTAAATACACACACCAACAAATTCAATACTCATGAAATATCAAGTTAAAAAAAGCTGCCAGAAAACCTCGTTCAAATAATATATAGAAATAACTAAATATTTTTGTTCAACGTAACTCCTTTGTTCCTTTGGTTGTGTTTTTTTTTTTTTTTTTTTTGGTGGATTTGGTTTTTCTTTAGCCATAATTAAAATTTTTAATCAATTGAAGTTGTCGTCTGTGGCAGTCAGACGCAGCAGCAGTAACAGCCTTAACATAAGCAACAACTAAATGCAACAAACATCAGTAGAGGCCCCCTTCTGTTTTCGTTAAGCAACTGAAATAAATCCATTCATTTAGACAAACATGGTCAATGTTTTTGTTTTTTTTGTGTATTCCTCGTTTCTTAAGTTGTTGTTTTTGGGTTTTACTAAACAACCAATAACCAACAGCCAACATAGTAGAACATACTGGTCTATGTTTTAATCGCGATCTCAGCTTGTGATTTGCATGCACTTGATGAGACAAGTTACTCCAAGTTTAACCACTGTACGAGTATTTCCATACCCATACTTTATTTGAAGAAGTTATTCTATAATTTTCTTCTTGTAGACACTTATTTACAGAGTCTTAATAGAACAAATTGATGAAAACGAACGCTCACACAACTGACATTATGATGGTGAAATTAGTATGTTTTCATACACTATCTGTATTGCATCTATCGATAATTAAAGATCAATCAGCACAGCTATCGATTCTTAGTTGAAATGACAAAGTCTAAAATCTGCATGATTTGATCCACGATCCACAATTCATCGTAATTTCAGCACAGGGTTTCGTTCCTAGAATATTTTTTTAAAAATATCGCCATTAAGATAAAAAAATTATATTAATGTTTAACGATTATTTTAAAATTTTAAAGTAAATTCTAACCTTAAGATCTTTATGAGGAAAATATCGGTAATTTCCTAAAAAATTTATTTTAATGATCTCCGGATATTTTATTTTGAGAATTTTCGGGAATTTCATCTTAGAAATTTAAATTCAATAAGAAGTTTCTTAGAAGTCCGGCTAAGAAGATTTTTGAGTACGATCCCGAAGGTATGCGCAAGAGGGGACGGCCGAAGCTCCGCTGGAAAGATCAGGTTCAACAACAACTTTCTGATCTGAATATCCGAAATTGGAGAAAAAGCGCAGAAGATCGAAGCGCATGGCGATCAATTCTTAACTCGGCTAAAGACCTACCCAGGTTGTGAATAGCCACTTATGTATGTAAGAAGTTTTGTGTGACATAATCTATAGAATATCTTTTTTTTTCTTTCTTAATTGTAGTCGGACAAAATAAAGTTATTGCACCTCCTGGGGAACGCTGGAAGGGAAGGTTCAAGGTTTTCAAAAAACAGTTTTCGAAAATAAACATTATATACTCTTCTATAGTGTTCGGTTCGGTAGATTTGTGAAAACCATAAACGCTAAAAAGGTTTATGTAGTAAGTCATCAAAAAAAAAAAAACGTTTCTCTGTTTGGGATCTTTGAACACAAAAATAATACTGTTCTTAACCAACTCAACAAAAAGATGAGAACATAAAATTCCGTTCTTTTCTTTAACCACAAACTTCATTGTGTTCGGTTCAGCTCATTAGTGTTCGGTCGTTTCTGTTGTGCTTAACGCCCTTTTGGTTGGTAAAAAAAAATCAAAAATTTTTTAAAAAAACAAAATACACATACGAAAAAAACAAAAAGCTAGGAAAATAAATGTTCACCAACAAAACATGTACACAATGCACACCCAAGCTATCCGTGCTGTGGTCGTTGCTAAAAGTTTTAGTTCGCTAATTTATTTGTCAATTTAAAAAGAAACACTATAGAACATTAAAGTATAATGTATGTGTACAGAGCCACTACAATTGTTCTGTTTTATAACAAAGATCAGAACACTATATAATGTTAGTTACTTTCTTGAAAATAGCTATGAAAGGTATTAAGGGTTGTGTATTAATACACAAACACTTAAAAAAAGATTTCTTTTCTGGGTTTGTGAGCTGTACGCTTAATAATGTTGGGTTAATTTTAAAACCCTGGGAGTACACTGTATTACGATGCGAAATAAAATGATAGCAAATCTTGTGATTGGTACTCTTGAATGCATTTGCGCATTTGTCTTTCGCATCTTTTTATACCCTCCACCACAATTAGTTGTGAAGATGGTATATTAAGTTTGTCATTCCGTGCGAAACTTTTTTGTTATTCATCTCAGACCCCATAAAGTATATATATTCTGGGTCCTTGAGTAATTCTAAGTCGATTTAGCCATGTCCGTCTGTCTGTCCGTCTGTCCGTCTGTTGAAAACACGCTCACTTTCGAACAACTCAAAAGAAATGAGCAAACTTGGTGCCAAATTGCTTGTAGTTATCCTAAGCAGTTTGGGATTGAAATCCAGCAAAATCGGTTCAGTAGTACCAGAGCTATGAATCAAAATGTGGAAGCACCACCTAAAAAAATAGATAATTTTGTTACAAAAAATAACATAAATGCTGGAACAAGGCACGGAATTTGATACGATTTTGCAAAAATTTGTTTTATTTAACTGGAAATCACGCTGTTAAATTTCGTGAAGATCCGTCCATAATTTACCCTAAGCCTCATATAAACACTACTCCCGGAAAACAGTTAAGTACGCCTAAAACCGTAAAAAATAACGCTAGCGTAACAAAATTTGGCTCGTCACAGTTTTATAGGACTATAAATGATACTGTGAAATTTCTGTGATGAGCGGTCCAGAATTTACCCTAGGCGCCATATAAACCCTACTACCGGAAAACAGTTTAGTCGCCTAAAACCATGGAGGGTATCAAAGATTCGGCACAGCCGAATATAGCACTCTAACTTGTTATTTTTTTCTTAACGCAAATTTCACTAACTTCAATCTGTGCCATCTTTAATTTTTATTGCTGTTAGCACTTCATTTTCGAAAAATTTTGCGAAAGTGCAAGAGAGTACCTAAATGGCATTTAGCTTTCTCATCGCAATAGAGAGTAGGTCGCCTAATATCAAAACAGCACTTCATGAAATTCTGCTTGATTAAAACCAGTTGTAAAGGAAAATTTCTATGAAATGGAGTTTGAGCAAAATGCAGAGTCTGAATTCATACTTAATTAGACTCGCCTTTGTTCATTACGAAATTGTTAAAACTGTGTATTTAAAAGAAAATAAATTATTACCTTCGCTACGAAAATTATTTCATATTTTATAAAGAATCCTTTCCTTTATATCCTGTCTATTTACATTTATTTCTCTTCTCCACTTTAGCGATCTCACTCGTCGTTTGTGTGCGAGTAAATCAAGCAACAAGTAAGTCTTTTAAAATCATGTTCTGTAGACTGTTGTCTTTAACTATACCTCCTCGTGATCTTAAGTCGCATTTCCATCACTACCACAACTTAAACACCACACCACGCATCTCCATAAACATCTTCAGTTTCTGTTTACTTCAACTATTTTTTTTCTCTTTTCCGATTTTTTTTCGGTGTTTCGTTCAATATCCCGCTATGAATATGACTGAGCATAAGTCAGGTTAATTTTAAGTTGATTTATTTTGATGTTCGATCAGATCAGAAAACGAAGTCAACGTTATGAACGACAAAACCTCTAAGCACAGACTGGAGCGAAAGAAGAAAAAAAAAAACAAAACAAAACCTAAAACAGAGTCAAAGCCAAAGGTTGTATGTTGTTCAAAGCCCTTATCATGCTACGGGCTATAGGAGACACCACCACAATAACAAAAACATTTGGCAGGACAACTAAAGTTATGAGCTGAGTAGTATGTTTAAAATGTGGCAGCCACCAAAACGGACGAATCTTCCTAAACAGTTGCAGCCCATAGAGTTCAACTGTTTGTTGGCTGTCGCTGTGGCTGCTGCTTTTTGTTGTTTTGTCATATTTTGGTTGCTTGTTGTTTACTGTTGGTAAGTCTAAGGTGTTGACGTCTGCTTAACACATTATTTTGTCATATATATCCATTCGATTCGATTCCTTGGCCTTCATTTTCCTTTATTCCGTATTATAAATTATGCCTAAATCTGATTGAATTAGATTTATGTCTGATAATCATGTTACATTTGAAAGATTTAAATGTAAATGGCGCCAAAGATACCAGGTTTTCCATGTTTCGAGTTATGGCAAACGATTTGAAGAAACAAACAATGATATAGTCCACATAAACGATTACAGAGCTGCAATTCAAGTTTTAATTGAAACAATAAAATAAGTTAATTAGCCATTAGATGAACCCATTCCTGCTTTCAAATAATATTCTAATTCTATGTTTCAACTTTATGCAAAACTACATCCTTTTTTTAATTTAAATTTTAATGTGCTTAAATATTAATGAGTGCATTGAAACAATCATTTAATAATTTACCGAGATGGTTTTTTGTGTTCTCTAAACTTATCAGTCTTGATTGTTTATTATTGTTGAAATAAATGTTGCATGCGGTAATTCTCAGAGTATCATCCATCTCATTGTAATTATGGCAACCATTCAGAAATGTTGGTAAATATGACAAAACATGGAACAACATAATAATTCCTTGTATTCATTCTGTAAAGTTTTAGTTTTTTTTCCAAACTCTCGCCACAACAGTCATGGTAACAAAATGAAAAACGTTTATAAATGCAGTTATGAGCATTAAAAGGGAACTGGAGAAGACTAATAAGTGACAAATAAAAATCATTAAAATAATTATGTCAGGTTTTATGATTCGTTGCAAAGTTATTCCTCAGAACCAATTTTAGTACAGATTCATAAAATATTTCGAAAAAATCATTTAATTTTCGAAAAAATTTGCCGATAGTTTTAAATTTATTATTAGAGATCCCAATTTTATCGTTAATGGCAAAACAACTTTTTTTTATTTTAAATTTGAGTGACAACAGTTAAACATCAAAAATAGAACCCTATACTGGTTACTAGGTGGTAATTCGAAACTAAGCATTGAAAACAAACTAAAGTTATATAAAGCTATTTTAAAACCCATCTGGACATATGGAATTGAGCTTTGGGGAACTGCGAGTAATTCCAACCTTGAAATACTGCAAAGATACCAGTCAAAAACTCTTAGGCTAATTGCGCAAGCACCATGGTACATAACCAACGAAGCCATACATAGCGACCTTCGAATACCCACAATAAAGGAGGTTATAAGATCATTCAGTGACAGATATTTATCTAGATTAGACACCCACGTCAATACGTTAGCTATTTGTTTATTAGATGACACAAACGAAATAAAAAGGCTTAAGAGATACCATGTCTTAGACCTACCATTTCGAAGATAACGACTAACATTTGAATTGTTTATAGATGTTTTTTGTATATTTTGTTCTTTATCTTATAGTTTTCTGTGTATAAATAAATTTATTTTCCATATTATTAAGTTAATATTATAATATTATTTTCAAAATATTACTTATAAATATTTCAATTTATGCTAAATTATTATATAGTAATATAAATCTGTAATATGTAATTTGTATTAGAATTTTGCTATTAATTTATATGTATCTCTGTTATTATATTGTTAGTTATTTATTGTGAAACAAAAGATTATTCTGAACTTATATTTGTACTTATTAGAGTACATCTATTAATGTCAATTTACATATTTCTTCAAAATTGCTTATTATCTTAGGATAGATTGTAATTTAAATAAATGTTATATAAAAAAAAAAAAAAAAAAAAAAAAAAAAAAAATTTGAGTAAATTTCGACAATCCCGGACATACTTCTGAGCAGTGTTCAAAAATAAACCGAACATAATTGATCGTTCGGCTAACACACCAAGAACGATATAAATTTTTTTAGTGATTGTATTGACGAACACAACCCTTAATACCGTTCGTAACTATTTTCAAGAAAGAGCAGAACATTGTAAAGTACTCCGTTCTTCGTTAAAAAACAGAGCAATTGTAGACGTACTGTAGGCAAATATTATATTTTAATGTTCTATAATGTTTCTTTTCTTGCACCACGAACAGCTTGTGTGTTTTGTGTATATGTTTTGTTTGTGTAAAATTGTTTTGCTGGCTTTTTGTTTTTTTCGTATGAATGTGTATTTTGTTTTTGTAAAAAATTTTTGATTATTTTAAAAGCCATAAGGGACGAACATTAATGCGCTGAACCGAACACAATAAAGTTTGTGGTTAAAAAAAGCCGACCTGTATAAAATGTTTATATCGGTTGTTGAGTTGGATAAGAACAGTATTATGTCTAGACATTGATGTCATTGATAATACTTAAAGATGGATATGTGGCAATTAACCCCCACCGATAGTGGCTTAGTAATGTAAACAACGGGTAAAATTAACATTTCGCCATCTTTTATTTTTTTTTCAATTAAACCATTAATCAAAAAAAAAATTAGTTTTAATTAAAGATTTCATCATGTGAATTAAACTTACATCAATAACATTACCGAAGTAAATGGTGTTAATATCAAAACATACATATCAATTTGATACTATTAATTTGTTTACTGCTGCAAATTGAATTAAGATTTAAAATAATATCACAAGTTTTTTATTTCAAATAAATTTGAATTTTTCTTTTTGTAGGTATTACGATAAAATTTAAGCCAGATATCAAATCCAGTAGGAATATTTTAACGGTTTGACTAACGTTAAATCATCAAAATTAGTTACTTTTTTAGCACTTAAAATCGGTTATATAATCAAAACATGACATGAATGAGAAATACCTAATAACATCGTAGTCGGTCCATAATTAAATTTTGCGGTCATACTGTATAAAAAAACCTAATGTTTATCTTAAACTTAAAATTTAACTTTTAGAACGAAATTATAATATTTTTTTTAATATAAGTCATATTCCACTATTAACTGCAAATAAAAATTTCTGATATTAATTAAATTTTAACGAGTATAGAAATTAATAGTATCAATTAAAAATATTTTGATATTAACAACATTTTCTGCAGAAATGTTGTAGATATAAATAGTCGTTTAATCCACTTGATTAAATTTAATTAAAACTAATTTAATTTTTGATAATTTATTTTATTGAAAAAAAATTTCCTATAATTTTTTCTGTGTCAACAACTGTCTATAAAATTACGAAAAATCGATGGTTTACTTAAGATGAACATTGGTTTATGCCAGTGCTATTTGGCCAACCATTACTGTGTCAGCAAACAATTCATTTAAAATTCCAATTCAGACATAAAAATAAGTCATAAACAGGGTTTTAACTTTTCCGAACTTTTTCCATTCCCGAGAGCAAAAAATATATGTGTGTATATCTTTCTGGTATAGACGGGCAGGCAGTAAGCTATGAAATGTGCTTGTATATGAAAAACGGAATATGTATATTGTTTAATCGTTGGATCTTAATTGCACCGTATGAACGCAGCAGCATACTGCGCACAGTGGCTCAGATATTAATTCATTGGCCAAAGGTAACATTTTTTTGCTATCACCGATTTCAAAATTTTAATACCTTTAAATAACGCACCTATTAAAACTAGGGCAGCCAAAAAAAAAAAAGGTCCAAATATTGCGAATTGTAGGCGTAGCATTTTATGTTATATAAATAGATGTAATTTTTATAAATTTGATCACAAGGAAATTAGTATTCAAAAATTATTTATTCTAAATATATTTGTGGCTTGGTATTAGCAAAACGTTTCTTTATTAAAGAAAATTTTACTTAATACGAACGAATAACGCTTTAAAATATGTTTTGATCAGACTGCAAATGGCGATGCAGTTTTTAACTTATATTTAATGCTAGCGGTTGACTAGTTTAACTTAATTTATATTTCTCTTATTTTTTTAAATCAAAAAATATTTTCTAAGGACTACGTAAATTAAACATTTTTAGCTTTACTTAAAATTCCTATTTTGTTAGTTTCTTCAAAAAGCTATCTCGTTTTTGAGTTACGCGAATATATGTTGTGCAACCTTGTCCATTTTCGAAATAACGGCATATCTCTAAAACAAGAGCTAACCTAAAAAATGGTTATCACAGTTTGATTTAGCATAATCGAATAACGTTAAAACGCCAGGTTCACCGCTTGACAGTTTTTTTAAACCAGAAACAGTGTGACAAGTTTCCCTGAAATTAAACACTCAAAACTCCACCGCATGGGTCGAATAACAACAGATCCTGGGGACCCTCCACAGGGCGAATTTTCCTTCAAGGGTAAAAAATCAACCTACCATATGGAAGTCTACTTACACGCGGTTTTGCGTATAGAAAACAACCACAACGTGATTCCCAAATAATCTCTTCGTCAAAAAAGCTTCTCTTCTTTGAACCGTGTTTTGAGTTCATGTCTTGAAAAAAGCACTCCTCCATAAGACGGCGAACAATACACTAAAAAGTTACCTTCTATCTGAAAAGATAGGCTTCCGCAAAGACAATTAGTCTGAAAAACAAGAAGAATTTCGCGCAAGAGCAGACTAACAGAGGCTTCATCCAATAGGCAGTCCGATGGCATGTTCACCGGACACGAGCTAACAAGGTACTCCGTTGAGTAGCCTGGACTCAAGAAATCAAAAGACCTAAAAACCCTGTCATTTTATAAGTTTGTCGTATCTCAGGTATGCAAACATATGATTTTCCCTGGAGGATGTAGCAACAAAAGGCGAAATATACTTAAGTTGATCCCTGCGTTCCCCTGGTGCGACGGTACAATTATTTTTTTGAAATATATAAGGAGGAAATATATAAACATCTTGCCACATTTTTTTGCGAACAAAACGGATTATTTATCAGGAAAACGTTTAATTATAATAAAACAATATTTGTTAAACAATTAAACAATAATTATTGTACTACACAACCGGATTTATTTGAATACTCTTTATTGAGATTTTATTGATTTGACACTGTACCAATAATAATATTTAATGCTTTCATATGGATTAAATGTAATTTAAAATTTAATTTCAATGCTAAATTTAGACACACTTTTTTAATTTGATAAAATAGGCTAGGTTAAGTTAAGAAGGGTTATGCGACCAAGGGCACACTTCCACTCGGAGACCAATATGGTCCATTGTGAATCCCTTCAATTAAAAGAAAAAAGAAAAGACAGTAAAGAAAAGAAGTATGAGATGGATAGAAACAAGAAAGATAGAAAGTAAGAAGATATCGCGTAGAACTATTGCCCTCTCTACAGTCCCCTCAACAGAAACAGCCACACTATTTCCCTGACAAACACCAGTAGATCAGCCGGACTACTTCCAGCGATGCACCCCAGTTCGTCGTGAAACCTATCTCCTAGCCACTTCAGCCTGAGACCCTGCATCCTGGGACAATGGCACAGTACATGCTCGATTGTCTCCAGCTCCTCTGCAGAAGTCCGGTATGGCGTTGCCCCATCTGCCCGCAAAAGCCCTGACAGAACAATGACCCGTCAAGAACCCTATAAGTGTTCTAAGACTACCCCTATCCAATCCCAGTAGAACCCTGATTGCCCCCGCGTCCAATCTGGGCCATAGTACCCTGGACACCCTGCAATCCGTTCTGTCCCTCCAGGATCGGTTAACGTCATCACGGAATTTCTCCCTGCACTCGCGAGTTCGTCAGCCACCTCAATTCCATCAACCATGCAGTGTCCAGGTACCCAACACAGCCTTACATTGAATGCCTCCATGAGTCCACCAAGATCATTCCTACACCGAGCGACCAGACACGATCGCACCGTATAATTTGTCAATGCCCTAAGCGCCGCCTGACTATCGACGTAAATTGTCACCACAGATCCACCCACGATGTGTTCCAGTATCACCGCCGTCGCCCTCCAGATCGCTAGGATCTCAGCCTGGAAGACACTGCACTCATCGGGGAGTCTGAAAGACCTTTTCACCTCGGTGTCCGCAATATATAAACCGGCACCAGTGTAGGTTTCCATCTTGGGTCCATATTGAAATACTGCCCACCCCTCAAACAGTCCATTGGATCCACGCCAAATTTCCCTATCCGGGAACTCCACTGGTGGTGTTGCACCGATGTCCAGGGTCATAGCCTTATGATCCGAAATTTCCTTCGAGAATAATACCCTGATCAAGCGGACCCATCTTGTACAAAATTCTCGTGTGATCATCCCGCCTTGGTCTAACTAAGGAAGACTCGTAAAATCTAAGTAAGTTCCTAGCAGCCACACTCCTCACATAATGCTCAATAGGGGACAGATATAGAAGGATGCCCAGCGCTGCCTGCGGAGTGCTTCTCCTTGCGCCAGTGATGCCAATAGATGCACTTCTTTGAACCTTGCTGAGCATCTTCCTATAGCTATCCACTCCCAACGCACCCCAACAAACAGTGCATCCATCGGTAAGTATAGGCCTTACCACCGATGTGTTAATCCAGTTTACCATATCCGGCCTCAGACCCCAGTTCTTACCAATGGAGTTCCTGCATGTGTAGTATGCACTGAGTCCCCTTCTCATCCTCAATTAAGTTATTAAATAAGTTTTTTTTTTGATTTTCAAATAAAATTAAAAAATTTAAATTGTACCAAAGTAGTCGCGTTCCAACATGGTCTAAAATTCATCAAATATAGTACAATTTTATCATGACTTCCATCCATAAATTTCTCTATAAATTTTTTAAATGGCGGCTAACTAGCCCAGTTAAAAACAAAGTTCTGCTTCTCAAATTGTGGTAAGATGCGTTTTCATTTTCTTTTTATATGTTCTTTACACTAAAAAACTATCATCTAGTGCCATTATAGAGTAAATTCCCGATGTTTCCTGTTTAAAGTTCCGGAAATTTCAAAAATATTTTTTCCGGGAATTTTTTCCCTTTTAGAAACCCTATTATTTAACCAACAAGAAATTATGCACATACTCAAACTAACTGTATCTAACCCGTACTCATATTCATTAAGTGAAAATCATATTTATGGAATTAATTTTTAACAGAACAATAACCAACATAAAACTAATATCGTCAACATTTTGGCCAAAACAAACAAAAACAGGCAACTAAACAAAACTTCAACAAGAAGAAATAATCACCACATGCAACTTACATCAGTACCCAGCGGGAAAAAGAAGGAGTACGAAGGCCTTCTAGAAGGCCCTTCTTTTGGGTGCACAAGGCCTGCTCGCTCCATACCAAACTCATATCTTTTTTACACACGTTGTCATTGCGGAGTGTTCCTTCCGCTCTCGCTTCCTTAGCAGGTCCAACAGAATGGTACCGTGATAGAAAAAATATAATTAATTAGTTTTTTCTTGTGCAAAAACACAATACAAATAATGTGACTCCTTCTCTAATCCCTTCTCATTGAAGCGATTGAGGAAGGTGTATCTTTTTCTTATACGAAAGAGTCGAGCCCTTCTTTGAGGCCAGCTATAATAGTTAAGCCTGGTACTCTGTTCAACATTTCACGTGAAATGCTTTCAAAATGCACATGAAAAAACCTTGTGCGGAATATCTTTGAAATAATGTTGATAGAGTTGTACTCTGTTCATCTTGAGAAAAATTTCTGAGATTTTTCTGGCAACATTTTTTTACAACTGCGAAATAATGTAAGCTGCACTTGTTTCACAAAATCAAAAAAGTATAAACTAATTATTTAAAAAGAAATAAAAAATTAAAATAACACAAGCGGTAACAGTTTTTCATCCATGTTTACTTTAATTTTTATTAAATTTTTAATTAAAATAAATTATTTTTAGTAAAATTCATGTGGGAGTTGTTTACAAACGCAAAACGATGTCGCATACTTTGCAGGAATAAAAAAAAATTGTGCAAACTCGCAAGATAGGTAACATTGATATACATATGTCAAAATTTTCGTTTAAAATAAACAACGCTGCTCAACATTTTTCACAAATTTGAACAGAGTACTTGTCTTTAGACAAAAATAGCTATTGAACTAAAAAATATTTTAAGCAGGCCTTTGAAAAGGCCTGAAGTAAAAAGATCTTCTGAATTTTCCCGCTGGGTAGTTGTTGTCTGTAAAAGTATTTGTAAGTACAACCCAACAAACACGAAGTCAAAAAACCTTTGATATGAAATGAAGTAATCATTTGACATAAAACAAAATTTTCAAACCTTTTTCAATTATTTCATTAAAAAATTTTAATTCAAATTGATAATTATTTAAATTTAAATTGATAATTATTTGAATATTAACATTTGACATACAATGTTTTATCAATTCGATGTAAAATTTAAATGAAATGTTATTCTCAAATCAAAAAATAACTTTGCAGCACTGAAGCGAAAAATTAATGTAAGCACTAAAAAATGGCGAATAAAGTAGGGATGGACATATTGAAAAAATCTATCGATATATATCGAATCGTAATTTTTAAGAGTATCGATATTTAATATTTCAAAAATATCGATATATCGAACGTATTTTGCTGAAACTATTACCTATTAACTATTAAAAAATTTAGCATATACTATATATGCACAAATCTTATTATTATTTCAAATATATATCGAGCCCAAACAGCGAAAATAACGTAAGCGACATGATTTTCAAATTTCGTTTTTTTTAATAAATGACTTTATTGACAACACTTGCATCATCTCCTAAAATATCATGGTCACATAATGTACCGTTACGATTTTATAGCAAAAACAATTTTAATGTAGGCGACAAATTTCATACAAAATTATTATGAAATAAAACAAAATAGCTCTCTCCTGTAAAAGTTGATTTTTGGCGCTTACATAATTTTCGCGGTTAGGGGGTCGATATGTATAGGCACTAATATTGTTCCAAAACCGAATAAAATAAATTTTTTCAAGTTCGTTTCACTTACTTCTTCTTCTTATAAATGCCAATCATTTTAGATCTTCATATTAGTTTAAAAAAAAAATATGATGCATGTAGTGATGCCATTTCTTAAAAAAACTTATTCTTTGAATAACGGCAAAAATTTTGAGTTTTTAATGAATACTGACTATAAAAAATATCGAATTCGATAGTCGTATTTCAATATCGATATATCGGTATTTTAAATATCGGCGATATATATCGATTATTTTTTTTAATATCGATATTTTGATATATCGATATTTTTTACCCATACCTAGAGTAAAGTTAAATGCGTTACACAATTAAAAAAAAGTTATTTACTGCGTGAAGTGAATTCGTCATTAAAAAACCTTGTTTTTGTAATTAAAAAGCAATTACAACGCGAAAGAATGTGAATAAAACGGGAAAGTGAAGAACATATAAGTTTGTTGTACGATCGCGGTGCTACGCCATGACAATCCTCAACACAAAAAGAAGCCAAGTATTTTGTCTTTCCAAGAATTAGAGGACTAAAATAAAACTATTTCATCTTTCAGCTATGGTGTCAAATCTATCTCACAGGTTACTACCACAGTAAAATAAATGCATTTCTCAATTTGAAAATAATTTCCCCTTTTTGTTGAGAATGTTATGATTTTCAAATGATTTTCATTTTATTATCAACTGTTTTTCGTTTGAGAAAAGGTTTGACTTCAAATCACTTTAAATTTGAAATCAAACCCAGTAAAATCTTCGCCTACTTTTTCAAAATGAATAGCTTCTTTAACTCATTATTTTGTAGCTTTCTTCTATAACTACATCTATAACAACTTCTATAACTACTTTTTTCTGGATGTATGCAGGTAAAAAAAATAATGACTTACTTTTTAATGCGTTCATTTGGGGACATCACTTGTAAAATGCATTGGTTCTTTCATTAGAATTGTAAGTAGTGGTCTTATGTTTTTCTGATTACTCAACACATTATTTTGTAGGCGAAGTTTTTACTGGGAACCTCCGTGTTTGTTGGGATGTAGTTGTAACATGGCACACATGCATACAAACATATGAAAACATTCATTCGCACACTTGTTTTAAAGATACTGAAATGAATGAAATAAATGACTGTCAAGTCTCTGTTTTAATTTTTTTATTTTTTGCTGTATCTGCTGCAGTTGCTGATGTTGTTGTTCATATATGAGTGTTTAACAAATGTACACATGTATAATTTAATTGCCAAAAATGTTGACAAAATGTTATGTTTCATAAACTTTTGTTAACACAATCATACTGTTTACGACGAGTACGAGTATAAATGGATGAATGAATTGAAATATGATGAGACTCAAAAGTAGTCCGAGAGGAAGACAATTTCCAGCTAAGATCAAAATACAACAGGCAAAGAAAAAAGCTGAAAAAAAATATTTTTTTTAACTCATTCATTAATTTCAAAAAACACTTCCGGTAAAGATGAACGATAATAATTAATTTTGAAGACTGCAAACATTTTGCTAAGAAAAGTGCATAATTTAAATTCGCTGAATTTGTTGAAAAGATAATCTTAAGAAATGTTAACAAATTTTTTATTAATTTATCTAGGAGAAATGTTTAATGAAGGGCTACAAAAATATTGTAGTAACAACGAAAATTAGCTGTACAAATAAGTTCTCGAACTTTGTCAACAAACAGGTGCTTTTGCAATATTTGTCGCCAACAGAAAGATTCAAGGCAGTCAAAGTGCAGCAGAGAATCCCGATATTGTGGTGGAAGCTTATTACAAGCAGAAAAACATGGTTAAAGTATGTTTAAAACCCCCCATATTATTGCCTCCGTAATGGCCACAAACATACTGTTGCTTTTTTTGTAAAATCAAGCTTTATTGGCGATTATATCGTTAATTTAACAATATAATTGGGTAATTCACAAGGTGTGGTATCAAGTCATATCGTCATAATGTCCTAAACAATATTTAACAATTAAAAAAAAAAAAAATATTGTTGTGTTTTAAACAAAATAAAAATGTTGTACTGTACCGTAGAAATCTAAATTATAAGCGATTGCCCACAGCAGTCTTATATGTATACTTCTTGTACTTAGACATATGACTTAACAACTTTATGACTAACTTGTGAATCACCCCAAACGCTTAAATCAAATTCAGCTACAATGGATAGATAGGTCTTATAAACTACAACAATAATATAATATTTTTAAATATTGTAAGTTTTATTTATTAATTATATGATAAGTTAAAATGCTTAAGCTCGAGGACAGTTGTATGTAAAAGTTTTCTGTATTTTTTCCGATATTTTGATATTCTTTGAATATCATCATCAGGGAATGTTTAATTAAAATTTACATTAACCACAATAAACGAATAATATCTCTTAACGTCTCAGCATCAAAAACTACATTCCCTGATGATGATATTCAAAGAATATCGAAATATCGGAAACAAATGAAAAAAAATTTTACATACAACTGACCTCGATCTTAAGCATTTTAACTTAATATCAAATTTTAAAGGTCGAATAAAAATACTACTTAAGTAAATTATTATTTATATGTTTAAAAGTGGCTAGATTATGTTTGTTTTGCTCTCTGGGGTATTTAAAATTCTCCCATTATTTTTTTTCTTTCAATGGTTTATTTAAAGACATCAAATTTACGAAGAAGTACAAACAAGTAAAACCAAAAGAATGCTGATGAACTTCATCGCGGGAAAATAAGATACATGCAGTTTACTTAACAGTTTAATTAAAGGGTTATAGCGTATAAAAGTGGGACAAAACTGTTTAACAGAAATATAAAAAAACCAAATAAAACAACAACTTGACTAAAAAAGCACATTAAAATTTAAGAAACTATAATAAATAACTAATAATATTGTTGTTATTGACATTAATGTTGTAAGATTTGACAATAATATGAAATTTTTTACCAAATTATGGCTAACTTTATTAATTGTATGTAAACAAACATGCTTTAACTTTAACTATTTATAGAGGCAAGTGTCTACCAGTGCTGCCAATTTAGCCGTTTAGTTGCTATATTTAGCCATTTTCATCTTGTTAAGCCATGAAAAAATCAACAAAGATATTTTGTAGCAGTTTAAGTTTATTTAAATTTTAGATAAAAAAAGTATCAAATATGCTGCACTAAATGCATTGCAATTTGGAATCAATTCGTTATACGAAGTTGTTGTGTAATAGCTGTTATGTGAAATAAGCTATTCATTTTGAAAAAGTAAGCGAAGCTTTTACTTACAAAATCAGAACCAAATAATAATTGAGACTGACTGTTTTGTACTTTGAGTTGCTATCGACGACAACAATTAAACTGTTTGAATAGAAAATTATTCAATATGGCAAAACCCTGCGGGAAATTTGTGTCAATTGGTCCCACAGACTGGTCCTGTGAGTTGTGAAAATAAAACAGGTACAAAAAGAAAGAACTCATGACCAGTGAAAGGAGAACCAATCATGTAACTGGTTTATGGAGAACAAAAAGGTAGAACAAGTAATGAATTACAATACAGTCTTCACCGGTGGTGTGATACATTTTTTTTGGGACTTTCTAAAATTTGGCTTTTGAATTTAATTCTAGGACTTGTTTTATTGAAATAATACTACATCGTATTGAAATAATACTACATTTAAGTAACTGTCACTAAACACGTCCATTGAGAATAGATTTGTGACTGGTCAAATGGTGTCAATTGACCCCCTCCAATGACAACCCCATGTAAAAGTGATAGGTCTTATTCATAGAAAGTGTTAAAACTATAACCGGTCTCTTCCACCAAAGACCTATCACAGGACTGCTTTGCTGTCAGTTCGCTTCCCTCTAGGGAAATTATGACGAACGAAATATTTTGATTTTTTTATTTCACTAAAATATGACTTAAAGGACATGGCTGATATTGTAAAAAAAAACAGTCAATAACACTAGCCAACAATGTTTTGGACTGGATCAGCCAAATATCTTTCCTTGGGTAATTTGGTGGGCTGAATTCCAATCTGTTTATTTTTTTTTTAAATAAACAATCATTAGTTAATTTAATAATCAATGAATTTTCAAAAGTGAATGGCGTTATTTGAACGTCGTTTGTATTTTGTTTGTTCGGTTTAACGTATTAGAGTCCAGCAATAGTTTCCCAGCATGCTTTAATCTCAAAATCCTTGATAAATTCTTTCAATTTTCATTAAGTCTTGGTGAGAGCGCTCCCCTTGATTGCGCTCACTGCACCTAGTTTTTATTTGGAAAAAAGTCTAAATGCGATAAAAGAATATGCAAAACGTTGTCGGTGTCCACGGTTTGTCCAAGTTTCTGACTGCAAAACCAAAATAATGTAAATATGCCTATTTGAATGAGTCTGATATTGCATATCCTTTTTTTCCAAACAAATATTTACCACACACAAAGCAAAATAGCTTGAATCAGTAACACACGATCTCCCTTAAGCGCTACTATTATGAAGATTTAGAATGAGTGTGGGCTTCTGTCTAATAAATAATTATGAAATTGTAGGTCAGTATTGACTGTTTTACAGTATCGCCAGCATGCGATAAGAAATGAACAAGACGTAATAGCCCAACTTGTATACCAGATTTGAATTAACAAACATGCTTCGTTTCTGCAGTCAATTTTTTTTCCAAATTTTTAGACCAGTGTAATAAGAAAAGTTTTTATAAACGTAAACTCAATTTTTAAGTAAAACGCAGTAATATTTTGTGGTAAAAAATAGAAGACTTTTTATGGCTTGGAAAAGAACTTGACAAAAAAAAACCAAATGGTTTCTTTCATTGTGAATAAGGATTAATGTTCGGGCCAAACTACGGCATTCGATACCGATCGAAATTTTTATTTAAATTTTATTGTAATATCGATCGATATCGAATGCGGTAATTTGGCCCCTGATTATCGTATAGCTAAAGTATGAAACAACTTCTAACTTTAAGCTAGAAAATGCAATATTTAATCAACTCGGTAAAATATATCGTCATATTAAATGCAAACGGACGTAACTACACCAATTTTTGATATTGAGTTTTGTATCGATTATGGTTCGTTTTATAAAAATACATGTTCGTGCAAAATTTTAGCTTCCTACGATCAAAAATGGCAATTTTATTAGCGAAATTCAAACGCCAATTACACCTTGTTGTTATTGATTTTGTAAAGTTTTTGCTTCTCCTGAAAAAAAAAAATAAAAAGTGTAGTTACGTCCGTTTGCATTTAATATGACGATATGTAAATATACTGTCCGCAAACAGATACGGAAACTATCAGAAAATACCCGATAACATAAAGAACTATTTACTTGCTATTGTCTTTAGACCAGTAGTGCGATTCACTAACTTTTATAATTTTTAACGATATTCGCTGTCGTTTAAAGTCAGCTGTTACTTTAAACAATTTTTTTGTCGTTATCTTAGCGACAATAATTTAGTTTGTGTTTATTTTATCGATAAAATGTTTTTTATGTTTAAAATAGCTTACATACATACAAAGATATATTCATATGTATGTATATGTATGAACAAAAACAAAATAATAAATTTAAAATTTGCAAAAAGAAAGCAAATTAAGAACAAAAATAAAATTCTAAATGTAAAATTCACAAAAAAAAAAATATAAAACCACAAATTAACCCTTCGTCTTACTTATGAGTCTGGCCAGACCTTTTTCAGTGCATTTTAAATGAAAAAATATGTGTAACAAGGGGGGTTAAGAACAATTTCATATGTTTTTATTTTATTCTCTTTTGTGCTTTTCGTTTTTTTTTAACATTTTGTAGACAGAGATGTTACAAAAAAAACAGCTGTGTACTATCGTTAAAAAAAATTACAGAATCACACTATCGTTACTGCAAGCGAATATAAATGTCGACAAATATTACGATTGTCGGATCGTTAAAAGTTAGTGAATCGCACCACAGATCAAGTAATAGATTAACACTTCAAAATACTGTTGTAAATTTTTACTAGGAAAGAATCAAGCTTGCCAAAAAAAACAAGTAAGAAAGTATACTCGGTCAAGCTCGACCATTTGATACCCTAAACGTACCCTACTTTCGAGAGTGTGCCCTACATGGGACATTTATGTGAGTTTCATTCGTCTTAAAGCGGTTTTTGGAGAGGGGTTTTGGAGGGATACCATCTAATGTCACTTCTGAACCAACCAGTACAACTGTTTGTCCTGACATCATCGCCAAATGTTATGTCAATACCAACAATTATAAGGAAGTAATAGCATTTTAACCCTAGAACACACACCCGGATACAAATGTATCCACTTGCAACTTTGCAGTGCTGTAACTCAGGAACGGCTTAACTCAAGGAATATAGATTTCGAATCTAGGAAACATAAGTAATTTCTAATTGTGTAAAGGTTATTTAATGCTACGAGCTTCCAAAGTCGACACCTACGTAAACATGCACCCGGGATACGTTTGTGCCAGTGTATATCAAAATAAAAGGCGACAAACCAATTTATAGAGTGTTTTAATTATATTATTTTATTTAAAAAATGAAAATTATGAATTATTGTTACATATTGTGCACTCATTATTGGTGATCAGCTAAATAATGGCCAATGCACAACAACATCAAAAAGCAACCGTTAGAATATCTGAACCATGTAGAATATTTGCATGAAACAAAACTAAAACATTTTTAAAATATTTATTTACGCTTTAAAAAAAATATAAAAATTGAATTGGACAATTTAAACATAAAAAAATCCAAAATAAGTTAGTAGTACAAACGTATCCCGGATGTGTGTTCTCGTAGAAAAAGTTGGGTATGCATCGTACGGTTAAGCTACTTTCGGGAGTGGTGTTTGTATGGGAGCTACGTTCAACTATGAACCAAGATAGTTTTTGGGACCAAGGACTTTATTCCGTAAAGAAGTTTGTATGGAATTATGAAATTATTGAGCGTTTCTCACAATTTTCTGTAGCCTTCGTCCTTATGACAATTAAAATGTATTGTACCGAATTTCATGAAATTGTCTTCAAATTTGCGACATGTTAATTGGCCACAGGATTACATGGATTGACAGCCAGCCAGCCGGACGGACGGACATACTTAAATCGGCTCAGAAAGTGCTTTTGAGTCGACCGGTGTACTTAAGAATGGATTTAGGACCAATATTTTTAAGTGTTACATCACATCTCCACTATTTTGGTGTGGGTATAATTAAACGTCTTTTCAATGCTGTTTGTGTCCCACTGTTCTGTCGTTACTAATGGCTGCTAGCACTTAAATAAGAAATGGCGATTATTTGAAATCTTTCTGAGAACAAAAGTTAGTGCATTTGTCAAAAACACTTGACTCTATGAGATGGAAACGTGGCTAACAACGACCACTTAACACGGAAACTGCAAAGATACCAACAAATGCCTGTGTAAAATATGCAAAAATATGCACGAAATAAAACTCGATTCAGCTACTCATAAGATCAGTGTTGATGTCATTTTCAAAACTTAATTTTTTCCTCTTAAAATCTAAAGTCTAACGTTGAATTCAACAGAAACAAGTTCATGTCATTTCTTGTATATTTTACTTTCTAGTCAAATGTCAATGTTTTATTTTTTAGATAATTAACATTGAAGTACATAATTTCATAAGTGTTTTTGCAACATAAAAAAAAACTAATTAAAATGCAGATTTTTGCATTTTTGTTTTTCTTTTTTTTAATAGAGATTGCTCTTTCTGACTCTGTTTCCTGTGCAGAAACATGAGTGTGTGCAAAAAAAAAAAACAAGAAAAAATTACAATTTAGCAGAAAGAAACAATTTGTAGTGGAAATTTTGTATGTCTTTTTTATTGCCAAATTTATGTTTTACAGCCAATAAAAAGCTCCTTTTATGCGATGAGTGTTTATGAGTTGTTAATTATACTCGTTTATAATTTAACTCTGTTTTAAAGTCTGACTTTTTTCACTCACTTAAACAGTAATAATAATAATGAATGAAGATTTGAACATGAATGAATGCAGTTTTTTTTTTTTTTTTGGAACATATTTTCAAACAGGCTTTACAGAAGAATATTGGTTATACGACTACAGCAGATTGTTGGCAGCTGACAAGTTATTAATATTGATGTACTTAAAAATTCCGTTCTGAAATTCAATATTTTCTTACAAACTTATCTCATGATCTCAGTTAATTATTATTCTACTGTTTTATCTTTTTGGGACTTCTGTATGCATTTTTTTTTTTTTATAATCACGTAAATTTGTTGCAAACAATTTTTTGTCATCTGTGTCAAGTTTTTGCCACTTTTTCGCAAAAGTCATTAAATTTACATGTATCGTCATGTACGAAAATTACTTCAACACTTGTATTTTTGCTTAAACATACAAATATACTCACATATGTTAACATGGTAAGCATACGTAATTCCATACAATTCTGGTTAGAGACCACTAAAGTTTTCTCGACATATAAAGTTATGACATCATCCAACATACATCGTACATTAATCCCGGGATTTTTCGGGATTGGCATCGCAAATTTGAACCGACTTCGTAATTAGTTCACTCAGTGATATGTGTAATAAATGTTTCACTTTCAGAACTACTGGGTAACTAGCACGAATTTTGCTTAGATAAATGTCGTCATATGTGTTAGTTTCGTGTATACACATGTGAATACAGCGTCTATGCAAACATGTAAAAAAATCGAAATAATTAGTATAAATTTTTTTAATAGTTGATGGCATAACATTTGATGTTGGTGTTTGAAAGCACACTTTGAATTGAGTTGAAAATGTTAACTAAAACTTAAATATTTTCATGGAAACAAATTAATTAAATATATGCAACAATTACTGTCTGTTCCGTCACTAAGAAGCTTAATCAATTTTAAATCTATTAATAATTTTAAGCTTGTAATGTTATCATTCCTTTAAAATTTTAAATAATCCCTGTTGTTGACACCAGCCTAAAAAGGATTTACAAAATTATCTTAATTAATTCCAAAAATTTTGCAAATATCGATTTTGAAGGCGTTAAAACTTGCCTATATATCTCTGGAAATGAAATGATTATGTTAAAAAGAGTATTAACCTTTAACTGTGGAGGTGGTGGTAAATTTTACCCTCTCTTTATATTTTTTTAAAATAATCTCTTCCGTTGCGCTCAATCAATTTAATTCTCGTAGTATCTTCTTATATCGCGATCGTTGATATTCACTCGTGCTTTGACTTAGCTCGACTTAGCACGAGCGGAGCAACGCACATGCCGGTGTCAAAATTACCACTCGTCATCCTTAACGTAATTTTTTCTTTTTTCTTACGTTAGCGTAAGTATTTAGTGGAAAAAAATTTACTCCACATCAAAATAACGTAATATTTTCATGGACTTATTTTTACCACTTGCCCGTTTGCTTGTTGTTAAAAAATTATTTATTCCGAAAACGTTGTTTTATATGATACCAGCTTAACTAAGTGCGCTTTGCTACCCTCATTAAAATAAGTACAGTTAAATAAATCTCGTGCATTGTTTAGGCAGCTGTTTGTTCCAAGTTTGAATACTCTTACCGTTCAATTCTACAGTTATTAGGGTATTCATTCGGTTAACCGTTAATCGGTTAACCGATTAATTGCTACCCGATTAACTGATCGGTTAATTTAAAATTGGCAATTTTCGATTAACGATTAAACCGGTTAATTTCAGTCGATTAACCGATTAACCGTTCTAACAAAATTTTTCATATTTTGTAGTATTATAACAAATTTTGTTTGTTTTTAATTATTTGTTTTGACTCATATACAAAAGGTATGAGCTTAGAAACTATTTTTTGTGCAAAATATTTCCTTCTAGCAATACATTATTTAAATACTGTGCAAAAACAGAAACTAAGAGGTTCGGAAATAAACTTTTTTGAAGAATGTTCGGTGCTGTGATTTGCCAGGATGAGTCAGATGATAAACTGACAGCAGAAGAAACTATCGATAGTGACACAAACAATCTGTTAACAGAGTTTACCGAAACAATAAGAAGTGTTAAAAATTTAAGAAAATTAAAACAGGACTCTATTTAATATGCTTAGATTATTTTATATGGAGATCTTATCAATTGATATAATTGATAAAATGATCACAAAGTTTAATTTTAATATATACATAATATGAATTAATTAACTGCCTGTTTTTAGAAATTGAAAACAAGTGAAAGAGTGAGAAATTATATTAAAAACAAATTTTCGTTTTTTATTGTTGGTCTCAATATAATTTCTCACTCACTCACTTGTATTCATTTTCTAAAAACAGGCAGTACAAATATGTATTACATATTTATGAATTATTTTTTTGTTTGTTCGGTTTAGTTCAAGAATTGTACAAATGTTTTTGTTTTTTTTTTTTATTTTAAAAAACGCCAAATAAAAATAATTTTTGCATTTTTCTTTATTGAAATTACTTAATTTAAAATAAACATTTTATTAATCGGTTAATAACTAAGTTAACCGATTATTAACCGATTAAACCAAAACCTCGGTTAATTAATCGAGCGATTAACCGATAAAAGCAAAACCCCGATTAAATGAATACCCTAACAGTTATACATTAATCTAAGTGGTCTTTGTATTGAAGGTCTACTTTTTGAGAGCTGTTCTCCTTTAATTCCGACCATTTTTGACAGATGATGGGTATTGTTAACCATTCTATTTGTACTAAATTTAAAAAATTTTACAATTATCGATATTTAGATACATAGAATTGAATATTGTGCCATGCCCACTTATCTAATACCGCTAACTTGTTGACTGTTGTATTGTATTGTACTGTATTGTAATTTTACAATTGGGAAACTTAAGCTGTTACCGCTTGGGCAATTTTATAACTTTCTCTTACCGTTCTTTAGATACTAATCAATCTGTTTTATGCCACGCCCACTTTTCCAATCTCATTTTTTTTTGTAGAGCGGTTGTGTATTGATAATCCAGCTGTGTGTGCCAAACGTAGACAAGTTTTCTCTTACCGTTCATTAGATATCAAAAAATTTATTTTGTGCCCTGGGTAGTATATTAACTAAAGACAGCGGTAAATAAAGCTAGAGTAGAATTCAACGGTTTACAAAAGATATGAAGATCTAACCATAAATACAGAAAAACAAAAATACTAATTTTCAACTGTAGTGTCATGTCGATTGTACAACCTGGGGTTCAACACAACATCAAATGGCTAGGATACAAATGTTTATTAGCCGATAACTACCACAAATACACAAAATTTTCTGGCCAAATTGGGTGACAAATAAGCAGTTGCTGTCAATACAAGAGCTGTATTGGAATGGAATCCCCAAGGACATCGTAGACCCGATCGGCCTCGTAACACCTGGCTACGAATCCTAGTAAAATAATGCCAAATGATAAAGAAATCATGGAGTCAAATATATTTTCTCGCCAATAAGCGTCATGAATGGAGAAGAATCGTTGAAGTCCTATGAACTTTCTTATTAATAATTCACATACTTTGTGTATAATTATTATGAAAAAAAGCAATAAAAAAAAGGTTCCTTGGAATGTCATCAAGAAGACGGGTCCTTTGGTGGACCCATTATTAAACCCAATTCCAATGCCCATCCTTAAGGGAAGTTACCTTATAGGCGGCACTGCTGAATTCAACCAATTCGTCTTCCTAATGAAGAGAAGAAGCTATTAGATTTCTATCTATCTCGTCCTAATTTCCCAAATTCCAGACACTGCCACTTACTTTTCAACAGTGGTCATTGAATTCTTGTCCCATTCTCCCAGTTATCCCTGAGATCACCGTTATAATCTTTTCCCTATTGAGCCTTAATATAAAGCAACTATTGCTTATTGATCTTATGCTTCCTCGGGAATAGTACTAACTCCATCTTAGACGGATTAACACTTAGTCCACATGAGATGCAACACTTTTTTAGTTGCTTCAATGCAGCGATATGATAAACATTTTTTTCCCTTGATAACCACTGCAACATCATCAGCAAATGCCATAGTTTTAATCCACATTTCATCTATTATCTTTAACATGGTATTCAAGTTCCACAATAGTAGGGATAGAAATTTCCTTAAGAAGTGCTCATATTCACCAGTCTCTGAACTCTGTATTCAGCTATTTCAGAGCAAGTGACCCTGCCATCATGGCCTTATCTCACATGGTATTAAAGCACCCCCCCAAAGAAGTTTGTATTATAAAGTAATCAATTTCGTTTCTTAAAACATTAAAATTCAAAATCTAAAAATAAATTTCTTTATATTACATTATTTTGTTCGTGGCTTAAGCTAAGCCACATATATATTTAGAATAAGTAGTTTTTGGCTTGGACGAAAATCATGCAAAATTTTCTAGCTTCAAGGCATATTTCGTTAATAGTTCTTTCCGTGTATACATATCTCTTTATTTCTTTCGATCCTATTAGGAGTATATGGCCTTAGGAATGATTCTGAATAAAATGCCGGCAAACCGGAAAGAGTTGGAACGAATTTAAGTCGTTAGCAAATGATAAAATAAATTTGTTGATGCTTTATCCTCCCTAAGTTAGGAAACTTCCTCAACTACTTAAGTACATACAAGCATTTTTCTCGTTATAGTATAAAATCGGAGCTGCTCTATGGTAGTGAGACCTGGCAAGTAACGTACACAATTTCCAATAAACTACAAGTCTTTCTAAACAAATGCTTAAGATGTTTACTCAAAATATTTTGGCCAATTCGCATAAATAACCAAGATTTGCTTAATATCTGTGGGATGGATACAATTGATGTTGAGATCAGGCATAGAAAGTGGAGATGAATGGGGCATATTCTTAGAAAGGGAAATTCAGACATTGCTAAGGTCTGCTTTCAATGGAACCCACAAGGCTTTAGAAATAGAGGACGCCCACGTGCAACATGGCATAGATCGGTTGAAGCTGAACTTAGTAGTAGGAGACTATCGTAGAAACAGGATAGAGCTTTGTTCAGAAATTTTGTTGAATCTTTTCAAAATTTAATTTATTTGAATATAAAGGTATATATATATATATATATATATATATATAATCACTATGTATTTACTTAAATATATGTTTATTAATTTTCATTGTTGCTAAAAGCTCCATCTGTAATGACGCTCTAACAATTGTAAGAATTGTTAACTAAAATAAAAAAAAGGATCATTGGGCACATTCATATGATGTAACTGCTGCGCAACCGTTCAGTGTTTTTCCTACCAAAACACTCAACGGCTGTGCAAAAGTTACGTCTTATGAATGTGCCTTTTTTAACTTCTCGCTGCTGTTGTTGTTGGATTATTCTGCAACACTTAATTTTTACAGGTACCCATGGACAAACTCAACTCTTATCATAACATGTTTAAAATTGAATTATAAAACATTCAATAAAATTTTAATATACAAATCCATAGGATATCACACGGTTACCTCCAATAAAAGATATAATTTTCCCATTGATTTTTTAATTTTTAATATAAAATGTCCCCACTATTTATAAAACTATTAGTGCTCGAGAAAAAGAACCTTCATAAGACAAATTATTTTCAATAATTAATAGCAGATTTATACAAAATAAACTATTCTTCTTAAATCAAACAATCTAAATTCGGTTATTAATGATCTCATAAAAATTACCAACCACAAAACCTCATTTTTCTACTATTTTCATTGAAATTGAGTTTATCTTACAATTAAAATCACAGCAGTAGCAGGCCCATAATGATCTCCATTATAAAGTAATTAATAAACCATGACATCTTTTACTTATAAACTATTTTTTGTTTTTCTCTGATAAAGCAAATTCTTTTGAAAACCAACTGCCGAAATATGAAATTTACATCTTCACAGCAGGTTTTTTTCTTTTCATCGCCATTCCCATTATTGGAAAATAAGACAAACTGTTGGAGTAGCTGTTACCAAAATACAAAAATAAAGAGGCAATTTATTTACCGAAATTCTATAGAAATCATAACATTATTAGACGACTCTTTAATAGATATCACAACTATTTTTTAACAAAGAAAAAAAAAAAAAAAGATTGAATGGGAGTGTTTTTATTCGTGCCTGGGACTGTGTGTGGGGCATGAGACTAAAGCCATGGCCACACTTGGCAAATGCTTGACGGAAAAAAACGTGACCAACAGCCGAACTAACATTAAAATTCCAATATTTATTTTAATTATAATACCACATCTTACAAAAAAATCTTAAAACAGTTTTTTGCTATGTCTAGCATCTAGTTAGTTTTAATTTGTTATATTAAGACCATGTTAAATCACAGTAACTATTTACAAAAGTAGTGGTTACGCATATTTGGTCAATTATTTAATAAGTGTGACCTAAGCTTGAGAAAAATAAAAAAGTTAAGTCTTTGTTTAAGACAGAATGAATACAAGCGTATGTATTCCTAGGTATGTTTGTAACACTGTGAGTGTTTGTGATAATAGAACAATTAACCCTTTTTAAAAAAGAATTGATAAAGAATTAAACAAAAATTATAAAAAAATGCCACACATAATAAACTACCAAAAATTAAAACTATATTGACTTAGTTTTAATTGTAACTTGTATTCTTCTTCTTCTTCTTGTTGTGGTATGGTTATTAATACTGAGAAATAATAATTTAAGAAAAAAGCCAACAACTAAAACTGGTTAAAAAAAAAAACAAATAAACGAGATCACAAAGTAACCTACAAAAACTAAACACGTTCACTTTTTTCTTTCTTGATTTACACAAAAAAGGAGGAGTGTTTGTTGTTGTTCATTTTATTATAGAAAATTGTAATTCCTACGAAACCAAAACAATATTAAAGCATACGGACCAGGCAAAGGACAGACAGTCGCACACAACAAAAAAAAAAAAAAAAACAAAACAGTAGCAAACAAATATGACAGGTAAAAAAATGACAATTTATAATTTTCTGGCCTTTTTAAGAAGCCGAAGTAGTGAGAAAGACAATTCATTGAAACTACAAATACTCGCAAAATGCCTCGATCAGATACTGTATGAGGATATGTAATAAAAACAGTAATAAAAGAGGGCTAATTGATAATTACGTAAAATTTTATACAACATTAGTTTCAAACAAGTAAGAAAGTATAGTCGGTCAAGCCCGACCATATGATACCCTACACCACAGTATTTAAAAACATACCATGCTTATGTGTCCATATTTGGATTTATCTATGTTTATAAACTTCATTAAAATCGGTTTGAAAGTTTGTGAGAGGCAGACATTGTCCCCTACCTACCCTTGTGGTCCTATTTATGAAAAACTGTATAGCTAACAAGTCCATATAGATGTGGATCTATCTATGTTTTAAATTCGAAAAATAATTATTTTTCTAACAACTTAATTATGATAACTTTCTAAACATATTATATTACTCACAACCATATCTTGATATTTAATAGCCATAGAATGATAACTTTCTATACATTAATCATATTATGTTTAAGATGCAATCAAACTATTTTTACTCTAATAATATTATGTTAGCGCCATTTGTAAAATAATTTTGAATCAGTTCTGTCGTTTATTTTATATGTGAGTGGTTAAACAATTTAGAGATAAATTCCCATAAAAAAATAAGTTTAAAGAAATTAAAAAAAAAATTAAAATATTGGCGGAGTTCATTCAGTATTAGTGATGTAATAGTGTAAATGCAAAATATAGTAGTTTTTTTGTAAAATCCAAGAACAAAACACACAGAGATTTCGTTTTATTTTATAAAAGTGCTAAAATATTTCTGTGGTTTTCATCGGCAACCGCGTATGCCTTAAAACAAATTTTTCAGGAAAGCCGAAAAACCATTCACGATCAAATGGGCTGGGTATTGCACTTTTTAAACTTTGTCATTACGTTAAAAAAATCGGAAAACCTTTTTAAAAAAAATTTAAGGAGCATTTAAACTTAGGCAATATGGCATCAACATCTCAAAATCGGAAAAATGGACATTGCATTTGCTCGTTTGCAAGCGTTTTATTGTACTCCGCTATATGATTAACATTAGGAAAAATTGTAAAAAGCCACAAAATAAAAAATCGATGCCAAGAAATATTAATTTATGTATTTTGTATTTTTATGACAGCTATGAAAGGTACTGTATCATAATATGATTGCTTCCGAATTTATTATGATTAACATGAGGATAATATGATTACTTCTTAGCTTATTATGATTAACATGACAATAATTTGATTACTTCTAAACTTAGTATGATTAACAAAATAATAATATGATTAAGTTAAAAATATTATGATGTAATAGCACGACTACATTTAGTCATAATATGATTCAATAATAACCTTAATATGGTGACTACAATCATGAATCTTATCATAATATGTTGCTCTTAGAATATGTTTACCACAGCCATGTTTTTTCTTTGTGTGTACTATTGTGGTATGGGTATAAATAAAAGAATCTATAATTCCTAAACCCGTTTTTTCCATAGACGCAGAGAAAAACATCGTTGAAACATGGCTACAAAAGAGCTATTATACAGCTTTATTTTCTCTGAAATGGCCAAAGTCATTGTTGTTGATGTAAATATTACAGGTAAAATCGTCAAATTGACTTATTACATATGTGACATGAATGGGCATACAGGAAAAATTTATAGAAAAGGGAGCGATGATGCAGAGTGTGTAGTACACGACTCTCTGTAGTGGACATTATTGGGTTTATCTTTTCTACTTTTTGCTATTTTCTTATTAATGCTTCATATAATTTTTCTCAAATCAATGTTATCACAGTACACGCAAAGAAAAAACATGGTTGTGGTAAACATATTCTAAGAGCAACATATTATGATAAGATTCATGATTGTAGTCACCATATTAAGATTATTTTTAAATCAAATTATGACTAAATGGCTCCGTGCAATAACTCCCAGGTGCAATAAGTCCCAGTGCAATAACTCCCAATGAATTAAATCCCAAAATAAATGAAATAAGTCCCAAACTGGAAAAAAGAAATAAATCCCAAAAAAAAAAATTAAAGAATTTCCAAGTCTTAAATGAAACAAACCCCAACTTTTGGGAGTTATTTCATAATGAAATAACTCCTAAAGACGTTAATGAAATAATTTCCAAAAACAGTCCATCGAAAAGAAATGAAATAAGACCCAAAAAAAATTAAACAACTTCCAAAGAAATTTATTATATACATATGTATTCGTTTTACTTGAATATTTACATATTACTAATATTGAGTCCTCGACATTTTGACAACAAATGGGGCATTTTATTATATCCTGACCTCCTGCAATGGCAACTGTCTGCAGTTTAAGCACGCCGGGTACAAGGATTACCTCCTCTATGGTATAACAAACATCGGCTTCGCTAACTGAAACAAACACCGGCTTCGCTAACTAAAGCTTTTCTGCATAGCCGGCCTATGTCCGGGCGCAAGGATTTTATACTCTATGGTATAACAAACACCGGCTTCGCTAACTAAAGCTTTTCTGCATAGCCGGCCTTTGGCCGGGCGCAAGGATTTTATACTCTATGATATAACAAACACCGGCTTCGCTAACTAAAGCTTTTCTGCATAGCCGGCCTTTGGCCGGGCGCAAGGATTTTATACTCTATGATATAACAAACACCGGCTTCGCTAACTAAAGCTTCTCTGCATAGCCGGCCTTCGGCCGGGCGCAGGGATTTTCTCCTCTATGGTATAACAAACACCGGCTTCGCTAACTAAAGCTTCACTGCATAGCCGGTAACCATAAGACACTGCAATTGCAATTACCAAAATTTTCTTCTTTGATAAACTTAATTCATTGTATTCAAATAGTTTGAAATATCCCGTTATAAATACCGTTTAAAATTTTAAGCAATTTTAAGAAATTGCAAAAAACTGAAAATGAAAAAACTCCCACAAAAATGAAATAACACCGAAAACCAAAATAAAATGAAATAACTTCCACGTTAATTTTTATTGCACCTGGGAGTTATTGCACGGAGCCGACTAAATATACTCACAATATGACATCATAATATTTTTCCCTTAATCATATTATTATTCTGTTAATCATACTAAGTTAAGCAGTAATCAAATTATTGTCATGTTAATCATAATAAGTTAAGAAGCAATCATGTTATTATCATGTTAATCATAATAAGCTAAGAAATTAATGATATTATTGTCATGTTAATCACAATAAGCTAAAAAGTAATCATATTATCATCAGGTTAATCATAATAAATTAGGAAGCTATCAAACTGTCAAAAAAAATATAAAATAAATAAAAAATTGTTTGATAAATTTTTTATTTTGTGGCTTTTTATAATTTTTCTTTATGTAAATTAAATAGCGGAGTTCAATATAAGGCTTGCAAGAGAACATATGCAAAATCTGTGGTTTTCACTGGCCACCGCGTATGTCTTTTCCGATTTTGAGATATTGCATAATTTTAAACGCTCTTAACATGTTTCTAAAAATGTTTGAAAAAAGATGGATCAATTCCGATTTTTTAACGTAGTGACAAAGTTTAAAAAGTGCAATACCTAGCCCATAGTTTGATCTAAAAAGACTACGATATTTTGCATTTACCCTATTACATCACTAATACTGAATGAACTCCGCTAATATTTTAATTTTTTTAATTTCTTAAAACTTATTTTTTATGGGAATTTATCTTTAAATTGTTTAACCGCTCACATATAAAATAAACGACACAACTGATTCCAAATTATTGTAAAATGGCGCTAACATAATATTATTAGAGTAAAAATAGTTTGGTTGCATCTTTGCATAAACTTGTTTTTTATGACACTGCCAAATTTGCGAAGATCCGTCCATAATTTACTAGATATTGGTCCTTTATTAAGGCCGCTCTCGGAAAATAACTTCTAAAACCGTAATGAATAACGGTATCTTAGTAAAATTTGGTCTGTCATTATTTCTTAAGGCTGGAAATAACTCAACCAAAGTGCGTTAAGATCGGTCCTTAAGTTACCATATAAAGTTCTCCTCTGAAACATTTCTACTGATGGTGGAGGTTACCAAAGACTCGGCATTGCCGAATGAGTGTTTTTACTTGATTTTTATTCAAATCTACTAATCAGAACTAGCAAAAATCTTTCTATTTTTTCTGATAGCCTTCAAGATATGGAACATGAAAAATGTACTAATTTTTTTAATTAAACTTAAAAGTAAAACAAATTTTTTTCCGATTTTTCTAAAATAATTTTGGTTTGTCAACCTGCAAATTTGGTACATGTCTACTCCTTTTATTTTCAAAATCACAAACTGCAATGTCAGCCTGAGTCAATATAAAACTTAGACATTGCTCATAAATCCAAACAGAAGCTGTATTTTCAAGATTATAGTTTAAATATATTAAAATATCAAATTTTAATTACAAGATTTTGGTTGTCGTGCTTAATTCCCAATTTTTATTCTTGATAAAATTTTGTATTCCCATAAAAATTACTTTGACAATAAACTGGCAGGTGTACGGCTAAATAAAACTAAACTGGTAACATGCTTTATTTTTTGCGAGAACAATAAAGCAAGTTGTTTTTGTTTTCATTTTGTTTTTTCTTTACCCACTTACAATAACAATTAATGTTGGAAAAATTCCAACCAATTGTAGTGGGGAATGTAACAAAAGATAAAGTCACTGCTTATCGTTGTTGTTTTTGTTTATGCTTTGATATTGTTGCAATAAAACTGTGGCGTAGAATTCTTATTCGCTTAAAAGTTTTATTTGTTTAATATCTTTAGTTTTTCTAAAATCTTTGGATGAAGTTTCCTGACGATCTGGCCAACGCAACCATTAAAATGTTTTTATCAAGAATAAAAATTGGGAATTAAGCACGACAAACAATATTTTGTATATTAAAAATAGATTCGAATAGTATTGTGAAACTGTTAGAATGGCCTTTAATTACGTTCCCTGTAGATATTTTATATTAGTCTCAAATATCGAAGTAATTTTCATCCAAAATGTTTTAGCTTTAAACTTTAGCGCAAATATAAACTTCGATGTTCACGGTATACGGACATAATATGCCCGTTAAAATTCGCTTTAGGTTTTGCGTAGGGGCGTTAGAGTACCTTTCACATTTATTACACATAAATGTTCTTAAACTTAACATTTTTAGAGCTCATGTAAAGAACATAATGCAGCCTTTTATGATCAGGAGTTGTCATATTTGGTATCTGAAGCAACAGCGGTATAATTACTGAGAATTTTGGCTGTTATTTCGGGTTTCAAACTCTAATTATGAGCACACGCATTCTTATGCCACTACTTAGAAATTTTCCTAATCCTTCGTGGTCTTTGGCCTAAAGGTGACTTCACATTGATTTATAGTTTTCTGATTATAGGAATATTTTGCTATTCATTTTAAATAAATTTAATTTTGGAGGTCCTGGAATTATGCTGAAACGTTGTTTTCAGTTCAAATGGCTTTCAGTGATATGCAATTTAAAACTAAATTTTTAATAGCTAATAATATATTAACGTCTCATTTCATTTAATTCATAACAGACTTTTGTCTCTCAAAACATTTTTTAGGATTCATCTCTTTGTAAATGTATGAATCTTCAAAACCCGAACTCTCAACAAAATAAAAACCAGTCGAATTTATCACATTGTCGGAATCTCTTAAGACAACACATACACAAAGCAATTTTGATTCTTCTTTAAAGAACTGCAAATAAAATCAAATCTAAAATGTTTAAGATCACAAAACATGTCCTTAACTGCCTTTTTTTTTTGTTGAAAAATAAGAACAAAAACAAAATACTCTTTAAAGATCTTACATAATTACACTTAAAGGCTAAAGAAATATTAAACAAAAAAACGGTTTTATAAAGTATCATTTTTTTATGTGTTTTTGTTTTTTTTTTCTTGAATTTTAAATTCAAGTCCACCTGATGATCATTGAAAAAATTACTATCATTAATTACTCAGGCTGGCATTAAATTCATTCAGTGAGTTGGGCCAGACATCCTACGGTGGTTTTTAACCACTCATGTGGCTTATTTTTTTCCTTTTTTTCGTTTGAATTTGTGTTCACATTTTCCTCCTTATCCCTTATTTAATGCCTTATATTATTTTTTTCTTCGTCTTTATTCGAGAGCATATTAATGATTTTCAATTAATTTAAACCCAGAAGATATAGAGAAAAAAAAAATGAAAAACTGTCACAAAATGTTTTAAAACTGTCCCTACCATGATTCATTGAAAATGTCAACATTGTACCTGACAATGTGTTGTGACATAAGAGGCAAACTAAATCACACACACACACACACCCTTCTAAAAAAAATAAAGGATTATCATTAATGTAAAAAAGAGTTGGAAAATTTGTCAAACTACTACTCCAAATTCTCAGAAACTATTAAAAGTAATTTATCTTTAAATGATATATTGACCAAAAAAAAAAAAACTACAAAAAAGCAGGGGAATGAAAAGAAAACTAATTCAAATCGATTAAATTCTTCTGGTCCATTTATACGAGTTGGAATAATTGGATTGTCAGAATCATTGCTTTAAAAATAATTTTTTTTTAATTCTTCGGTTAATTTGATTTTAGAAGTACTATTCTGCCATTTTTCTTTCTTTTTATCTGCATATGAAGATCATTACATATGAAATATGAACAGTTGTTTATTATCGTCACTCCTTCGCTTGCTATTTCGATTAAAATTAAAAAGTTCGCTGCGTTATAACAAATTTTGGACCATCAGAAAGGTTGACCCTATTCAAAAAGAAATTTAATAAATATAAAAGGCCGGTTTACACCGTAATACTACATTTACACCTACGCAAAATCTAGTGTTTACGACAAAACAAAACAAAATCTACTTCGTGACTAGATTTCGACGACATCTACTTAAAATCTAGTAGTACTTAATGATGCAACTATGATTTTTTCAATAAAGCACTAAAAAATACTTCCCTGCACAAGAAAAAATTACATTAAAAAAAAAAACTACACTCGTAAAACTGCTCTGAGTGGAGAAGCAGGTCGCGCTTTTTGTCATTATTTCTTAAGGGCAAACAGGTTGTTTTTGTTTGTCTGCTTTTGTTTCGTTTTGCGTTGTCACCCCGCATTGGTTAGTGTTTCGGCGTCGTATAACTGTACCGAGTTACAGTTTTTGCGGTATCTGCATTAACTATATGCAATCGTTTTTAACCTCAATGTTTTGATGTGTTGTCTGGTGGAGAACCGAAGAAAAAACTCATGTGACTGGTGGAGAACCATATATAACTCAGACGTTTTACTGGTGGAGTACCAAGGAAATAACTCAGACGTTTTACTGTGGAGACAAGATATACTCTGGAGCTTATTTTGGAAGCTCTTCGCCTTCCTATACGAAGGTCTAGGTCGATCGAGGACTTGTGGATGAGGCTCCAACAAACCGTGTGATACCCTGGCAATATAACTCTAGATAGTTAGCCAAAAATTTTTTAGTGTTTAAGCAAAATCCAAAAAAATAAAAGGTAATGCAAATTTTTTAATGTATATTTAATTTTGTCTTTGTATGTGTAACGAAAAAAACTTTTAGTCACTAGATTTCGAAGAAGATTTTAAAACAAATCTACAAGATTTCGCCCTAATGTAAATGTAGTATAATACAATTCTTAAGCATTTTGACAAAAATGCTGCCCTGATCTAATTATTGTTTGAAAATTTTCAAAAAACAATAAAGTGACATGGTTGTATTTTCCCCAAAATACTTATAGTGTGAAACTGCCTTAAATTAAACTGTGCTTAATGTAGAAAGCCTAGTTTTAAAAATTATACACGCAGAGAAAACAACAAAACTAACGAAATTTTTTTTTAAAATATGATGGTAACATTAACCATGTTATTGTCAGCGGCGACTATATAATGTTTAATTTAATCCTCCAACTAGAAGAAAACACCATATTATGGTTGCCTACAAACTTGTTATTGTTAATAAATTAAATTTCGATAAGAAAGATTCAATAATAAAAATAAATAATTAAAAAAAAAAAAAATAATAACAATGTTATTATTTTTTCTTATTCTAATCCCACGAAGCTCAGCTCTTTTCTGCAGTAGACCTCAGTCTCTGGCAAGAATCGAACCCGCAACCTTCGCACAGATAGACTATCTCACTACCAACTAGCATGCCGGGGTACCACCAATAACAGTTAACATTACAAGTTGCTCTTGGAATAGAGCAAAATCCTACCTTTGATTTAAAACCACACAATTTTTATTGGTAAGCAAATTATTGTTATTATTAACCAAAAAATAGTCGCAGACAACCACAATATGGTTGTGGATTCTAGAAGGAGGACTTTTTTAACCATAACATGGTTGCCAGCGACAAAAATAAAGTAAAACCTTTTTGTTAATAATAGAAAAATATGTTTTCTCGGTGTTTAAGAATGTAGCAAATAAAATTGTAGTGGTTTTTTGGTTGCCGGAAAGTGCCGGTGTTAAACCCGGCTCGGGCTTGCTGGTTTGGGCTTTCTTGCCAATTAATCAGCCTGTTAGGGAATAAAAAAGAAAACAATAACAACACACAGAAAAAATTATCAATGTTAAACTAACATGGCGCTATGTTGATTAAAAATCATAGTAAATTTCTGCAAAAGTATGGACTTTATTTAAAATTATTTTGGTTTCATGTTTATTTTAAATGAAAAATGTTAAAATAACATTGTTTAGTATTGCATCCATAAAAGTTGTTTGTATAGAAACAATAACAACAATATAAAAGGAAAAACATGCATTTTTTTCATGTTTAAAATTAATTATAAAAAGAAAAAAAATTCCCGTATTATTTTTGTTAAAATTATATAGTTAAATAGTACATCAAATTTTCAAATTAGAATGATGACGAAAACCATATCGGGCCATTCTGCTGGTGTCTTCTGTCAACTAATAGAAAAACAAAAAAGTGAAACATGTGTTACAGGAAAATAAATAATTATATTCTCTCTCTCTCTCTCTCTCTCTGCTTCTACGGGCAAAGCTGGAGGTCCATCACACGCGTTTTCGCCTCCACGCAGCGCATGCTTTTATAACATTACTTGCGTTCTACGTTTCAAGTTACATGCGTAGCTTTTTATGGAGCAGCAGCACAAGTAAAAATAAAATTTAATTTGTCAAAATCAGCCGATTTGTTCAAACGCTGCTTGTGGCGCTTACAAAAGTAGAAAGTAAACATACTTTTCGCCTCAAGGCATCTACGCTTTATGCATGTAACTTACTACGTATAACTACACAGATTCTACTTTTTTGACAGCTGCGTATGCTGCGAAAAAACGAGTAACGCGTGGTGTGGACCTCCAGCTTAAGTGTTAATAATGTTTCTTAAATTTCTGCATATCGAGGGTTATTTTTCAAATAGTGCTATCTGAAAAATCACAACTTTACAGGAGAGCGAAAAAACTGATTTATTCGATTACTCTAGGAGTAATAACTAAACTTTATTTTACAATGTTATTAAAAATGAACGTCTAAATCATACATATATTAATGTTTTTTTAATTCATGATATTCGCGCTTATATGTCTGATAGCACTATTTACAAATTAAAATTTTATCGACTTGAACATTGAAATAAGCAGATAGCACTATTTGAACAAAAATAAAATGAGCTACAATGAATACTTTTTAGACTTTAATTAATTAAGTTCCACGATTTTTTATTCAGTCAGTGAACACGTTGCTATAAAAACTCCATAAATAAAAAAATATTTACTATAGACAAAAACTCATCGACAAATTTTTTGCAGTTTTTTTTTTTTGCAAAATTTCTACAACGAATTTTAAAATTATATTAGTTTATTAAATCTAGACACAATTCCTAACCATTTGATGTATAATATGTCTACTTTGTAATAACACTTTTTATCATTTTATTATATGAAGTAATATTTTTTATGTAGATAGCACTTTTTTACCAAAAAAAAAAACGTTTGTGTTAGATAGCACAAAAAATATTTATGAAAAAAAAACGTTTTGGGAAAATTTTTTTTTTTCAAATTTAAATGACAGATGACCCTTCCGTAAGTGAACACGTTTCTGTAAAAAAAAAAATTTTGAAAAATTACAGATAGCACTATTTGAAAAATAACCCTCGATATGTTGTCTCTAAAGCTTTTTCTCACTCTTTTTTTAAACTCAAACCAATTCGACTTTACTTGAAATTAAATTCTATCAACTTGAAAAAACTTTCATTCAACGTGATATGGACTGTAATTTCAATATGAATGTCATTTGCTCTAACTTTACGGGAATGTTAAATAAATATGAATTATAGTTATTTTAAAAGAAAATAATGTTATTCGCAATTTAATGTATTAATAGGATTTCACATTGATTTCTTTGTGTTTGAAGGGAATCCTCAGTGAACCACTAAGTAAATATATTTATTTCCAAAATGCAACAGATGCTTAGTGAATTTCTTATTTGCCAGATACGTTGATTCGTAGAACAAATAGGAAAATATTAAAATCCTTTCTAATTACTACATAAAAACTCGTTGCCCAATAAAGTCGTATTTTACCTTTCTATACCTACGTTTAATTTTTATCCACGTCTTACCAAATTTTGAAGTAAATTGTAATTATAAGTCTTAAGAGTAATTAAAAATATTGGATTTTCAGGGTCGTGTTAAAAAGACTTTGAACCTTCAGTAAGAAAATTCTTTATAATTACACAGGCCAACACATTATTAACACATCGACCAGAGTATATTCGTCTTAGGGCTTAAGATACGTTGAATCTGAATCTGTACTCATAACGTCGCACAGGGGCTAATTTTCTTTGATCGGATAAAAAATGACTGAGTTATAGTAAATCAAAGCAAAGATAATATGAAATTTTCAAAATTTTTTACCAATTATTGTCATTAGAAAAGTTGTTTTATACCACAATTAGTAACAAACTCCATAATTTAATACATTTATTGTATAGTTCATTACGGACCGATATCGGATAAAAACCAAACACCCTGCACTGATAGAAAAATGCACCTTCATATTGATGATGCCCTAACATCAGAATGGTGACATCAATGTAACTACATTGTAAAAGCTAAAATTCCTATATTCTATTTTTTTAAATTATTTAGTTAAATGCATAAAATTTTTAAAGTTGAATGATTACGAAAACTATATGCCGCATGGTGCTGGTGTCTTATTATTGAGAATTCTGCTGTAAACAAAGGTCGTAACTCAACAAACGTGAAACAAACATATGTTACGGGTAAGTAAATAATAATATTCTCTCACATTGACTTAAGTCAATTCCAATGACTGTGACTTAATGACAAACTGTCATTAAATTGATGCTAATATGTCCTTTATTCGATGTTACTGTGTCATCGCACTGAGGACATGTTCGTCATTTCTGTGATGCCGATGCGTCCTCCTATTGATGTTATAATTTGATTTTGATGTAGATGATACTTTGGCTAAGTGATATTATAGTTGATATCACCATGATGAAAAGTGTCATGGGATCAAAAACGAAGCCACTTGTCATAGTACTGATGTCAAAATACATCAGCGTTATGACGCCTTTTCTATAAGTGTATATTGAAACAAAATAATAAGAGAACACCGCATCCTTCTTAAACTTTATTATATTTATTTTTGAAAGAAAATTATTTCCTAATCAAAGTAATTTTCGGGAATCAGAAAATTTTGCAATTCTCATTCATTCTGCAGTTTTATTTGCTAATATTTTTGGGTTTTAAAAAAAAAAAAATTGGGAGAATGTTTCCTGATGATCTGGCCTAAGGAACCAGTGAAATGCGCATAGAAACTAGCTTATCCCCCAAAAATAAATTTTAGTGTTTTTATCTAGAATAAAAATTGGAAATGAGGCACGACAAACAAAATTTTATTAATTACAAAATTGTGTATTCCCGAAATTTACTTTGATTATAAACTGGCAAATGCACGGCTTAAAAAAACTGAACTGTAAATTGGTTTATTTTTATTTTTTGCTAAAACAGAAAAGGAAGTTATTTTTGTTTTTCTTTACCTACTAAAAACTACAATTATTGCTGGGAGAACTCCAACCTATTGTAGTGGGGAATGTAAGAAAACATACCCTGTTTATAGTTGTTATTTTGTTACAGCTATAATATCGTTGCAAATAAGACTTTTTGAGTGTTTGCTTTTCTAAAATAATTTTTGGGAGGACGTTTCCTGATGATCTGGACTTAAAGCAACCAGTGAAATTCGCATAGCAGCCAGCTTATCCTCCACCAATTAAATACATTTCAGTGATTTTATGAAGAATAAACATGGGGAATTACTTTGATAATAAATCTGAGTCTTTAAAAAAATGTTTAATTGTGTACATTGTAACTGCTCTACTTTTACTAGTTCAACACTGCCTTCCTTATCGGATTCGACATTTATTGTACATTTATTTCTTCACATAACTTATTTACAATTATATCAGCAAGGTTTCCATAATTAAATAAAAAATATCCCGAAAATCCCCGCACAAATTTTGTACCAGTAGACTGGGTCCTTGAGTAATTGTAAGTCGATTTAGCCATGTCCATCTGGATAAATCGACTTACAATTACTCAAGGACCCAGTATACACATTTTATGGTCTTAGATGCATATATCCTCCACTACTGGTAGTATATAGAAAAAGTGTCAAACTCGAAAATAATTCTAGGTCGACACCCCATTACAGGATAAAAGATATACAACTTTCGGCTGGAAATCGAATCCGTGTGAAATTAATATCGAACAAATTTTGAAACCAATACTTATTGTTCAAAGTTCATTAAAATATTTCTAGAACATGGCTGGATTTCTTGCAAATAAAATTCGTATTTATTTTATATATATTTTTAATAATTTTATATACAGTTTTATTTAAATTTTCTTTTTGTTTTTTTATAATATTGAATCTTTACGATTAATTATTCTTTACATATTGCATACATACAAACATATATTAACTAAGTGATTTATATAAGTGTTCATTATTTATTTGATTTTTTGTTTTTGTTTAAATGATTAATGAGAAACTAAGAATTACATACATACAAACATAAAATTAAACTTTATCTATAAAGAGATACTTGTACATACATTTAAATATAGTACATTTGTATTTATTTAAGTATTTTAAGTTTATTTTATTATCACAGTTTTTAATTTAATATTTTAATGGGGATATTAACTTAAGTTTTTTTTTTATCTTAAATTAAGTACATGATAATGCAAAAAAAATTTCATAAGTGTTTTTAATGACTAATTGTTTTTTTTTATATTTGAATTTTTAATTTTTAAATACTTTATTTAGTTTATATTTATAAATTGCAAAGTGCATAATTTTTTTAATTAAGTATGTGAACTTTTATTTTTTTTTTTTTTTTTTTTTTTTTTTTTTTGTGAAAACCGCTTTTAAATTAATTACGAATGATGAATTAAGTTATAAAATGAATGAGTTAAAAAATTAAATTATAGTTATAAATTTATGGTTTTTGTGTGTTTTTAAGTAGATTTTTTATGAGCAAAAAGTTTATTAGCCAAGAGTCATATTTATGGGATTATATTTTGTTTTTTAAGTTGTTAAAAAAAGAAAAAAAATTCGATAATTAATAAACCATTTCGGATTTATATGTTACGCACTGTATGTTTACTAATCGGTTTTTATACACATAAATAAATTTTATTGCTTTTTAAATATTGACTTCACAAAAATATAATAGACAGTGAAATACCTCATGAACGGACACCGATGGGATCATTTAATCAAAAAGAATTAAACATTTGCTTTAAGGCGACCGTACACGACATGCTTTTGTCATCTGACATGTCAAATTTTCCACTGCAAAATACATACATGTCGTGTGCTACCTTTTTAACTTTGCTTCTGTAAAAGTCAGATGCAAAGTCATCTGACAAAATTTCAATTAAAGCGTGCTCAATTTTCTTCTGACAAACCATCTGACATCAGAAATCTATGCGGAGAAGAAACCGGCAGCGGCGTCCACTATTGACGGAATCATTAGCCGGCTGAAGTTGATATTTTACAATACTGAGTACGATCATCGCACCATTGAATAGAATTTATGGTAATATATATATATATAAAAACCGTTTCATTATAAAATCCTAAATTGGTATCTTTGGATTAAAAGATAAATATGTTAAGATGGCTAAACTATTTTACGGCGTAAATAAACATTTTCGTGGCGGCATTTTTATTTTGGTTTTTGCAACAACTATGCGAAAAAAAAATAGACAATGTCAGAAGCAAATTACATGTACGTTTGTGGCCGAATATTATAAACCTTCTGTAAAACAGCACTTTTGACAGACATGCACAATTACATGTGACTTGAGAAGTTGACAAGTCAGATGTAAAAAACATGTCGTCTAGCTGCACAAACGCTGATGCTTAAGAAAGAAGTACCTTAGGAGATATTACACAGTCTATCTGTTAACAATTAGTCTAAGGCCATTAACTCTGTTTTTCCCATTTCTCCCTAATTAAAGGACGGATCTAAAAACGGGGTTCTTACTAACAAGCTGATACCCCGCCTATTTGTGTTATTCAAAAAAAAAATTTTTAATATTCTCGAGAATTTTTAGACCCAAAATTCTTCCTACGTCTATGACTTTAATTTAAGTTCTTTGTGCTATTAAATGGCATTTTTGACCAGAGAAACTGTAAACGCAGCTTACCGCAAACTAAGGAGCTAAACTGTAAACTTGATTTCCCAGTGAAGTCAGAGCCAGGACAGACCAAAAAATTTATAATTTAGAAAAAATTAAATCTAAAAACTATTTCGACTTTGGGGCGTAGACATAATGTTCGACTTATTGTCCGACAGAGACTTTCAAAAATATTTAACATTATGTCACAGGAGCAGGAATCTCAAATCTTCTGGTTTCAGGCAAATGGCTGCAATGTTTTTTCCAAACAAATTAATTTTTATAACGATTTGTTATTTCAAATCTTTTCGAAGATAAGAAGAATATTTTGACTTCTTGTATACTTTATAGACTTAAATATACTCCAAGCAATACAAATTATTTAGCATTTAATTAGCGTGAACTTCTACACGGATGGCTCTTAGTCAAAAGAAGCAGAAGAATTCAGAGTACATTCAAGAGAGATCAACCTCAAGTTATCACAAAGGATTCTGGATCACTGCAGCGTTTTTCTATCGTAGATATTTGAGATCAAGGGAGTTGCAGACTGGCCCAGACATTCTTCTCTGACGAAGACCTTTGTGGATATTCACACTGATAGTCGTGCTTGTTATGGCCTTGAATTCCCTCACCCTGAGAGCGAGAATAGCCCTTGACAATCGCTCATTTCTAAACGAGAAAGTTGGGCAGTTTTATATCAGGATTATTTAGGTTCCAGGGAAAGGTGATATACTTGGGAACATTAAAGCTTGTGAGCTTGCTCTACTTGGCACTACCTAACATATTACGCAGAGAGCCTCTGCTCTCCTGCTTACTCGAACTTCACCGAATGATTACACTACTTGACAATTTTTTGACCAAATGAATTTGACATCTAATGTAAAATTGTCCGCTGAATCCGAATATGAAATCAGAATTGTCAAAAGTAGAACAGTTTTCAAGATATTCCAAAATAACCGTTATTTGTGTTTTTAAAAAAGATGCTGTGACTGAAATGCAAATATCCAAAATATAAAATTTTAGCCTATTTTAATACGAACATTTTGTGCCCAATAGAAACCAGATCGGTGCGAAAATGAAAAAGTTACAGAAGATTAATTGCATTAACCCATAACAAATAATTATACAAAGCTAAATTTTTAGTAACAATAAATTGCTTGAAACTATTGAATTTCTATGGGTTAACTTACTAAATCTTCTGTAGCTTTGTCATTTTTGTAGCACTCTATGTATTGTTGGGCTCAAATTGTTCATATTAAAATAATCTAATGTCGCATGCAATAAAACATTAGGATTCTTAAATCATTGGTTTAAAAAAATAACTTGAAAAGAACAAAATTGAACAAAATCATAAAATTTTCAATGAAGTTTGAATTTTTGTCCCCTGTAACTCTGTCATTTCTTGACCAATCTTTACAAGCAATCCATGGTTATTTTAGAAATGCCTAAGCAACCAGTGAAATGCATAGGAATAGCTTATCCCATCAACAATAAATTTCAAGTGTTTTTGTCAAGAATAAAAACTGGGAATTAAGCACAAATAACAAAATCTTTTGAAATTATTTTACAAATTTTATAACCTTTCACTAAAAAAAAGAAATACATAATCTGTTTGAAATTTTTGAAGATATTTGCATTTCAGTCACAGCATCTTTTTTAAAAACACAAATAACGGTTATTTTGGAATATCTTTTGTCACGTAGTGTTACCGATATCGCCAATGACAAGATTGCCAGAAAATTATGGCCCCGCCTGGATGATGGGCGAACCATGTGTATGCTGTCGATGACCAAAAGAGACGCATCTACTACCGCGGGATACTGTCCTATAGGTAGGCATGCACAGTGTATGGTAATCGTACACTATGATAACTGCCGCAGTTGCGATAACGAAAATGAGGTCACTGTCCTGCAATGGCGAGAAGGCGACTGGCCGCAATATGATCCGCTACCGTTGACGGATTGTATCATATCTCTGGCGTTGAACTGGAGCAAATTTTTTAAACTTTTAAAAAGTTCAGCATGGTTTTATGGTGGAGTTTCCGTTTAGAGGAACTCCATGGTATTACATTGGATTTTTAACTTACCTTACCTAATAAGTAATAATTAATATTTTATATAGATAAGTTTCTTTATTATTCTTCACAAAAATTGAAGATAAATTTTCTGCGCTGCCGGAAATAAAAAAGAAATCCGGAAATTGAAGACCCTATAGTGAATATGATGTTCGTTATAAAATCTTTAAAAAAAAAAAGTAAAATTTATTGAAAGTTTTCCTGAAAGCTAGAAATCCTATAGCGCATATAAAATTCGTTTTAAAATCTTTTATAAAACAAGCACTCGTTTTGAGTATCGCCATTAAATCTGTGAATAAGTGTTAAAATTAAGTCATTAAACTTTTTAACTGTTTTTTTTTTTTCTTAAATAATTATCTGCAGTTTCGTCTTTGCTATTAAATTTTTGTTTGCGCGAGTGATGTAATTAATTAAATATGTATCGCTTACGAAAATAAAACATTGAAATGAACAAACAGTAAAAAAACACATGTTCAAGCATGTGTTGGCATGAGTGTTATTTTACTCTGCATTCATATTTGGTCTACTTCCTCAAAACAGAACATTTAAGCTTTTATTAAGCATTAAAATATTATTAATAGTCATAAACTTAAAGTTTATTTGCAATGAAAAATGGTTTTTGCCGCAACATGTAGCAGGTATTTATATGGGAATGGTATTTTATTTTCAACTTGCACTAATCCGTCTTAACAGGGGCATTAACAAAATAATAAAAAAAAAAAAAAAAAATTCTCAATGTACTTAAGACGGTTTCAAAAACGAGTATTGGTTAATGGTCTTTTAATGGAACTGGCATTTTGTGTAAATAGTTTTGGAAAATTGAAATGGGTTAAAACCCTTAAACTTGAGAGCAAATGTATTGTAGTCGAACGACGTCTATTAAACCATATAAATCAGTGATAGGCACATTCTTGATTTCGCGACATTTCTTGGCAAAATAAGAACAATACGAAGGGTTGCCAGAATTTGTATCACTTTAATCACCCGTTGGGGTATGTTCTGTAATTCGAAATGAAGTGGATTTAAAACCACATTTAAGCCACTTTACAAATATTTCATATTTGTGTGGCTTATGGCTACTCTTGTATTATAAGAAGAGCATAAATAAATGCAACACAAACTTTTGCAACGCTTTTTGTAAGTGATTGGTAAAACAAGAGATAAACTAGTTTCTTATTTTATTTTCGCAGTCTTAATCAATTTGGCGTTGATTATTCAGGGTATGAAAAATTGCGGCTTACACCACTTTTGCGCTGACGACCTCATTTATATTTGCAAGAACGGCTCCAAAATCAAGAAAACTACAGTAATTTTGAAAATAATTGAAATCAAAATCTCGTTCGATTTCAATTCGACTTCATTTCGATTATCATCGCTTAATTTGAATTTTTTCGCCTAAAAATTAACATTTCGTTAAGAAAAAATAGTATAAGAAAGTTTTGTTAACCTCGATTAATTTAAAATTTTCTTAGTTTGCCCTTTTTAGATTGCATACTTAACTATACTGAATATAACAAAATTAATACCGACAAGTTTTTCATAAGCGTGTTTTTCTATGTGAAAATGATCAAATCAAAATTTTGTTAATGTTTTTAATCGTTCTTTCATTAAAACAATACAAAAATAATGCAAAATTCGATAAGAGAAAAAAACAAAGAACTAGTAAAAGAAATTTGAACTTAACGTCAAGGAAGTTACTTTAAAGGCGATGTCTAAATCACGAGGAAGTTCTAAGAGTATCTTTACAAAGTAACGCAAAGAGCAGCGTTAAATTAGGATCAATTAAATGTTTAATTTAAACAAAACTTGCAGATTTATAAACATTAAGAAAAAGTTGAAACCATAAATTATAAACCCTTGGCCAAATCAATTTTGTATAAACAATTCAAAAGATTTTATCAATTGACAGCTCTGCACTTTAGAAAATTGTTTTTTACATATAGTTTAATCTAAAATTAATAAATCTTAAAAGAAAATTTAGTTATATATTTAGTTGCACTTTACCCTTTAGGAATTTTTGTTGTATGAGAAAGAAATCGTTAATAGATTTTTCAATTATTGCATTTCCAAACCTGAGCGGCTGGTATGTGACGAGACATCACTGCCATAGGAGTTATTTAAGCCATTCGAATTTCCCGCATATGCCAATAAAGTGGCTGAAGATGTATTGGCCATTAAACTATGCATGCTGTTGTTATGTTTCATATTGGGAGGAGTTTGAGGTGGTGTATCAGGTTGAATTTCAGGAAACCCCAAGCGACCTTGTTGCTGCAATTGCTGTAGCTGTTGGTGTTGTTGTTGAGTGTGTAAATTTTGGGCAGCATATTGTTGGCTCATATGCATCATATTTGCCGAGGTATTTCCACTATTGTTCATTTGTCCCGTCGTAGCTGCATAATTGCTGGCCGATGGGTAAGTTGTGGGGAGACGTGTGTATGGGGAGGCAGCATTCACATAACTACTCATCATGGATAGTGGGGAATTGTTGGCCAAATTATTATTTATTTGCAAGTTATTGGCATAATATGATTGGGCAGCCAATTGTTGTTGTTGGCTATTGCTCATGTAGGCCGCCTGGCTGGGGGGTGGGGTTTTATTGGCCACTGTATCAGCCACACTCCAAATTTTTGGTTTTGTGGCTGGTATAGGTATGCCACACTCATCTCTAATATTTGAGGCAGTGTTGGCTAAATAGCCTTGTTGCTGTTGATAGTAGAGGCTTTGTTGCTGCTGTAGGGACTGCTGCTGCTGCTGTTCACTTTGATAAGGATGATAGGAATTAGAGTGATGACCGGCTGTTGTACCATATAAGGAAGCTGTATTGTAATTTTCCAGTTGTCTGGTGGCTGTTAAATTTTCTGGTTTACGATCCTCATCGTCATCCTTTAAATCATGTTTAACATTGTGGTGATTATTTTTAAGTTGGTCATGTTCTAAAATTGTAACAAATAAATTGAAAAGTCAAAAAAAATTTACAATTTAAATCTTGATGTGTTTAAAATTTAAGAAATAAAAAAAATCTTTAAATGCTTCCTTTCAACTTTATGAAATACTTAATGGACTTTTTTCTACTGAGGAAGCACTTGTTTTTTTGTTGTTATTTCTTATCCTTAAGTCAAGTGCTGTCAACTTCCGGTTTAGATTTGAACGTAACATTAAGTACTCTTGTATGGCACTTTGACAATGTTTGTTAAGGTGGTGGGTTTGGCTTCTCGAAAAGCTAACAAACTTTGTATAAAAAGATTAGAAAACTAATTTAAGGAGATTTCTTAAAGGGATTTCAATAGAACTTTAACATTCAAAGGACTTTAAAGGAAAGCTTTTGTAAATTTAATTTAAATTGGGGCAGTTTAAAAAATAATTTTACCTTTATGCATTTGTTGGCCAGCATACATATTGCCAGCTGTTCCTGCACCACCTTGCACTTTGTTCATATCATTTTTATCCATCTCTTTTTCATCATCCGACAACATGGCATCGTCATCATCATCTTCGGTACGGTTCTTTGGTTCCCAGGTCATTTTGTTCTCCTTCTTCAAACGTCGTCGTGCATTTGCAAACCATGTTGATACCTGAGTTAAAGTCATTTTAGTGATAATTGCCAACATGATTTTTTCGCCTTTGGTGGGATAAGGATTCTTTTTGTGTTCATTTATCCAGGCTTTTAAAGTGGCTGTAGATTCTCGTGTCGCATTTTTGCGTCTGGATGCTAAATCGTAAGAAGCACCATAACTGAAAATAGCGGAATGAAAAAAATGAAGGAAAATTAAAAAAATATTTATTTAAAGAATTTTATTTTTTGTTTTTCATAAAAATAGAAAGTTGAATTGAAAATGCTTTTAACGTTAAGTGGATTAAATATTTGATATTTGTGTTAAGAAAACTTATAATATTTTTTTTTTTCTGTTTGTGAAAACCTCAGCACATGCTAAACTTTTTAGCATAAGTTTTTTTTTGCTTTGTGTTTCTTTATCTTAGATATTTCTGAGGCACTTGTTGAATGTTGAAAAATGTAAAGGCGAAGAAAAAGTGTGAAAAAGAGCAACACAGGGAGCGGTCAATGGATAGGAAATGTTTTTTTTTTTTTTTTTATTCTACAATATGAACCCGGGTTTGATTATTTTAAATCAATTGTAATGATATCTTGTATCTGTCCTTAATCTTGAAGAGAAATTCTAAAATAACAGAAGAAACAAGAAGAGAGCCTTATTAAGTAAAATTTTACGACATTCAATGTATACAACAACAGTCCATCAGATTTTGATGACTATGTGCAGTGTTCGAAAATAAACATTAAATAGTGCCCCATTAGTGTTCGCTTCGGTAGATTTTTGGAAATCACAAACGCTTATAGTGTTTGTTAGAAAATTTTTAATAAAATAACGTTTCCCTGTTTGTCATTTTCGAGCATAAAAAATAAAACAAGAAGATGAGTCCATTTAATTCCGTTCGGTTTTTTTTTAAACCACTTACTTCATTGTGTTCGGTTCAGCTGTTTAGTGTTCGTTCGATTCAAATGTGCTTATTTTCACACAAACAAAATGCATATCCGAAAAAACCAAAAATCTAGCAAAAGAAATTTACACAAACAAAACAATACACACACAAGCTGTTCGTGCTGTGGTCGTTGCTAACAATTTTGTTGTTAATTTCTACATCAATTTAAAAAAAGTAACATTATAGAACGTTAAAATATAATGTTTGTCTACAGTACCATTACAATTGTTCTGTTTTTTAACGAAGAACAGAACACTATATAATGTTTGTTACTTTCTAGAAAATAGTTACGAACGGTATTAAGGGTTGTGTATTAATACACAAACACTTCAAAAAAGATAACGTTATTGGGTGTGTGAGCCGTACGCTAAGTAATGTTCTGTTTATTTTCGAAAACTGACTATGAGCCGGTTCAGTTATCTGATATCTACTTGACTATATCTGGGATAATAAAATTTGACTAGATAAAAAAGTTTCGATCGGAATACGACTTTTAACCCGATCGGTTTACGCCAAAAAAAAATGTGAAAATAACTGGCCAACAAATATCGCTTTCCGAGCCTATTGACTCACGATTCGTACTAACGAGAAAGTGTTTACGCATTTTTTATATATTAATTTTATTAGCTACTTTAACTAATGAGAGTTTTAAGCCCGCAAATCGAACGTTCTTCTAATTGACTTGACAATAGGATTCCAGCGTTTATACAAATGCTATTAGTTTCATAATTACTGTTACGAGAAGCCGAATTCTGAAAAAAACATAATTTACTAGCAATTTAAAATTAGTTGTCTAAAAAGACAGTTAGGTTAGGTTAGGTTAGGTTAGAAAGGCTGGTGCGAAGTAAATTTCACACCCTTACCCAGAGTCCAATATGGTCCATTGTGACGCCTTAGATAGTGAAATAATTATGAAATTAAAGAATAGGAGGATTAAAGATTAAAAGCACAGGAAGAAGAGAAAGATGTCGAAGATAAAAATTCGGACAGCACAAGCAAAAACAACCCTACACGTGCCCAGTCTCCAGTCTCCTGCCTCGCAACCAGGTCATGCCCATTACGAATTCCGTCAGATTCTCAAGACCGCAGCTCGAGACATCTCCCAATTCAGGCAGGAATCTGCTGCCTAGCCACTTCAGCCTGCTGTTCTGTAGCCTGGAACAGTAGCACAGAATGTACTCAACTGTCTCCAACTCCTCTGGGTCAACACACAACCTACATATATCCGACAAGTCAGATCCTATTCTTACCGACGTCCTGCCTATCATACAGTGGGCCCTACTCTTGGCCAGCAGAGCATCCGAATTCGACCTACGAAGCACCGGTCACAAAGTGCGCGATACCCGGCAGTCCGCTCGGCCCCACCAATCCCGATTAGACCCGCTCAGGGTTACTTAAAACAAAACACTTGAGCATGGCACCGACTTTTTTTTTGTGTAGTCAAAAAATAAAAGCTATTTTTGATGCACCTAGCAACTTACATGTTTCTATGTGGTAACGGAAACTACTTTTAATAAACTTTTTAATCATGAACTTATCACAACCATTATACACAAATTCTTGCTTTTAATTATGGTAAAAGGGCTTAAGTAAAGGTTATTGTCGGTTGAAAAGAATGGGATAATGCATCGCCCATATGTTCAGAGGTAACAATAATATGGTTATAACTTCTTAATGGAAGCCTAATTCAAAAACAATATGGTTAAATTATCCAAAATATGTTTAAGCAATTTCGTTCAAAAAAGCTTAAAATATTAAAAAATAATGTTTCTCTGCGTGAAAATAATTCCAGTTTTGCTTTACTGTCCTTTTATATTTGTTGTTTCTAATGCGATAAAACGCAGGGCACTTGCATAAGTAGTTTTAAAGTGTCCTGTTTCCTTCGTGGCATGCTCCGCATATTGTATTTATAGAAAATCATGTGCGAGCTAATTAAGTGCGTAGTTTCATGTGACCCGTTAATACTTTAACTAGTCTTCTAAATGTTAGCTTTTTCAATTCTATTATCTCACTTGTTCATTATATTTCTGCCAAACTAACAATTTTTTGCCAGCATCCGTTATGAAACATATTTGGCTTAATTTTTATAGCGGTTAGTGTCAATTTTGGTACTTTTATAACGGATTTTATCCCCTGTGTGATAGTCCCATCCTGGAAAACAGTATTGTGACCCGATAATCGGAAGTATTAAGTTAAGTTAAGACTGTTTTAATGGCTAACTCCCCATCTGTTACCGATTTTTCCATCTTATGTAAAGTAACAGTTAATTTTATTTTATTTTAGTTTTTCATAAGTCATAAACCAAATTTTCCATATTTTTAATCAGGCTTAAGTTTACCAAATTTAATTATCATTAAATTATTTTTATGAAGAAAGGAATTTTACAACATGTAAATTAATTAAAATTGCTATTGATAATCATTCATTCTTGACTGACCTGAGATTCGAACCCACGTCAATAGTCAAACATCAATCCTGAAACCAAATTGTATTTTAACCTTTTGGTAGATCGAACTTTGCTTCTTTTTGTCAAGAATTCTTCTTTAAGTCCAAAGTACATTTTTGTTTTTTCATGTTTGTCTTTCTTTTCTTGTTGACCTTTTTCAGCACAACTTGAAGGACAAATGTACACATAGAGCTCGTGCCTTAGCTTTAACAATAATTAATATTGTGGTTATTTTGTTGAACTATTTATGGTTTTTAATCCAAATTTTTCAATATTTTTAATCAGGCTTATTAAGTTCATCAAATTTAATTTTCATTTAATTATTTTTATGAAGAAAGGAATTTAACAACATGAAAATTAATTAAAATTGTTATTGATAATCATTCATTCTTGAACATAAACATATAAACACTTAACCAAAAATCCAATGAAAATGTGCGTTAAGCAAACGAATTACGTTTATTAAAATATTTTCGTTGCCTCAACGAATGGTTCGTTAATATAATGAAAATAATACCTAATGAAAATAAAATTTTCATTATATTAACGAATAATTTGTTGAACCAACGAAAATATTTTATTAAACGTAATTCGTTTGCTTAACGTACATTTTCATTGGATTTTTTGGTTCAGCGAATGGTTACTGCAATAAAATGATTGTGAAGGTCATGTAAGCAAATGATGCAATTTAAGAATAAGTTTCAATAAAGTGACCATAAGGATAAATAGAGTGGCTCTATCTTCGCGTTTGACCTGAGATTCGAAAAAAATTAACATTCCCCACTGCGAAGAGTTAGCGAAACAAATAAGTTGGCTAAATTTCGAACAAAAGTATACGTTCGCAATAAGTAAGATATTTCGAACACATGGCAAACAAAATTTTGAGTTAGTTAGTTAAAAAAATTGTATTTTCACTTACTTTTTACTAAATCGTGTCTTCTTCTTTTTGGAATTAAAATCTTAAAAAGCAAAAAAGGTCTCTCGCAGAAGAAAGCTAGATCAAATTATACGTTTAAAAAAATACATAACGTAATCTTTTTATTTGGGGAAAAGAACACAAAATTAAGATAGAAGTTGCAAAAGCTTCTTTTTCGAACTGTTGCCAAACTAATAAAAACGAATGTTAGCGATATTAAAATCGAATGATTAGAAACATTTTTAGTGAATATAAGTTGATATAATAAAAGTTGTACGTTATAGATATGACTAGAGATTCGCTTTCAATATCAAGACAAACCTTCGAGATCGAAAGGTTTTCTGCCATAAAACTGAGCGACAGGTGAATTCTACGAGTTCTTTTTTGTTTGATTTGCAATAGTTGTTTTCAAATGTTTTATCAGAAAAACGTTTGCCAATTATTCGATAGCTATATATATTATATTCTACCTTGGTCAAGTGGGTTATAAGTGTGATATGCATACAATGATCTCCTTAATTGTACCGACCCGAATCAAAGTTACAGTATGAGTGTTCAAATTAGTCTTCAATAATATGGCCACCTCCTTTAACATTATAAAGACAATCTTAGCAATTGTAAAGTAAGAAGAAAAATTTCCTTTCGCAAAAAAATAACTAATACTTATAGAAAAAAATCACTTTACCAACTCTAGTTTCTATTGGTAAAGCTTTTGCACCACAGAATTCTATACACAACCAACAGACATTTGCCCAAGGGAATCTTAGCGATTCTATTTAATATTATAAAATCTATAAATATTTTCCTAACATGGTTGTATGTATTATTCTACAAGTACTTGAGTTTAATAGAATAGGATTATTCAAAAGATTTTCTGAAGTTCGAATTCTTAAATATTTTTTTTTTTTTTTGTAAGTTTTTTTATATTTGTTGCTGCATGTTTCCCATGTGTGTGTGTTTGTAAATGAATTTACTGATAATAAATATTGTAAGAACAACAATTTCATTGATATTCATTTTTTATAATTTATTAAGTGTTAAAAGATTTGTTAAGTTTTATACTTTTTATGATAAGAATTTATTTAAATATGGCTTTTTTCATATTTCTTACTAAATTAAGATAATTTAAATGTTGTTTTAATTTTTTTCAATATAATAAATCACTTAAGTTGTTTTGTATGTTTGTCTAATTACTTTGCGAGTGGAATTTTAAATACATAAATACAAAAATATTTAAGTGAAAAAATGCAAATATGTTTCATGACTTAAAACCTACCCATAAGCAAATGTTGGATCGTATGAATAATAACCAGTTGTTGGCTGTAAACCGGCTGTTGACCAAGCAGACATATCCGAACCAGTTGTGGATTCTTTGAGACCATAAGGATTACTCTGAAAAGATAAGAAAGTAAAAGAGTGAGTGACATTATTAACCGAATAAAAGTTATAAGGAAATATAAATATTAAATTAAACAAGTTTTTAAATTTCTTAAATTTTTTTAAAAAAATTTATACAGGAAATCGAACAATATCTATAATCGATTTACTATTTAGATCAAATTTTTTTTATTTATTTATCTTTTAAACAGTTATTTTGTGAATTAAAATCAAAAAAATCCATCTAAAACAGCTATTTTTCAACGTAAAACAAAAGTTCAAATGGAGCTCTTAAAAAGAAAGTTTTTTTAGCCATCAAAATATAAACCTTAATGGAGGAGTTAAATTTGTTCCGTCACATATAGAACTAATTTTTTCCCCGCTAGTCAGATCATTACAATTGGCAAAGCAGTGTAATCTTATCAGCTTGCATTGCAATTAAATAAATCGTCATTAAAAAACAAGAAATAAACAAAATGAGTTTTATTTCAGACGAAAAAATTTAACTTCTTGAAAGAGTTTTATTTGTTGACTTTATGCGGAAAAAATAAAATTCCTTAAAAATAAAACTCCTCTTTTTATGACGGGAAAAATAAAACTCCTTTTTTTCGTTGAAAAATATGTCTTAACTGCGGAGTTGAGATAAATTTCCCAAGATCACCATGGAATTTGATAAGCATTTCAATACAAATCTTTTGGTATATGACTGTTTTGGTCTCCATTGACTCTAATAAGAGAGAGTTTTTTAGTAAAAATTTTTCTTAAGACTGTTATTTACAGTTCTTGAAAATATAACTAATTTTAAAATCATATTTTATAGCGATGTGTGATGAGCAATGTTTTGCTTAATGTATAAATCCAACATAAAGTAACTTTTGAGCAAGAGATACTTGAAATGGTCCATACGTAATTTTAAGGGCTATGAAGCACAAACAGTTTAATTTAATTTAAGCCTATTTCCTTGATATTTCCTAAGTCTCGCCAACTCATCGACCATTTCATTACCGTTGATGTTGAAGTGACCCGGTACCCGACATAGCCTCAATACATTCTCCCCTTAGATTTCCCTTAGAGCTCTTCTACAAACCTCCAATAGCTTGAAATTCACATAGCTGCCCAACAAGGCCCTAAGAGCCAACCTAGCCTAGTGGCAACATGTTTTGTAACATTTAAGCCCACGCCAAACGTGTTGCCCAGACCATCACTATAGGTAAGATGTGATTTGGCACAATGGAAGTTGATGATGTGGACAGCAACGACATTTCGTTTAAACAGGACGACCACATTGGACTTGCTGCACAAGCCATTTGAGATTATGGTTATCTCACGTGTACACCCAGAAAAAAAACATGTTTAAATATGATCACCTCCAACCAAACTATTTTGAAAGAAAATTCTGAACATATTATGTTTAATATAACCATATTATTGTCAGCGGTAACCATATAAAGGTTATATTAGTCCGCCAACCAGAAGCCACAACTATGTTTTGGTTGCCTTCAAACATGCTTTGGTTAATAATAACTAAAATTTGTTTAACACTTATAATAACATGGTTAGTTTTCAACCATAGCATGTTGCTCTTAAAAAAGAGAAAAATACTATTGTAAATTTAAAAACAAATTATTATCATATTTAACCATAACATTTTTAGAGGCAACCATAATATGGTTGTGGGTTCTTGATGGAGGACTAATTTAACCATAATATGGCTGTCGCTGACAATTATATGGTTATATTAAACATAATGTGTTTAAAATGTTCTTTAAAAATTATTTGATTGGAGGTGACCATATTTAAAGATGTTTTTTCTCTACGTGTAGGTAATGAGAAATGTTCATTAAGATTGTGCGATTTGATCCCATGAGACTGTTTCTTGTGTGGTGTTCCAATGTTGCAGGTCTATGCGAATAAGCCGCAAGTCATAGCAGCAGTAAAATGTAACATTAACCATTTTATCTTTTATTTGACATTTCGGGTGCGCTCCAGACATTTGGACTATGTTATATTCCATCGGCATCGATTGGCCTTTCAAACAAATAAAAAGCCTTGATGATATTTCACACTTTCTCTGTGTTCATACGGCTCATGTCTTATTGACATGATTGCTACTTTATAGGCGAGAGGGACGAGGGGAAAAGAAACGAGTACACAGATGCATGTACTGTCTTTACGTTTTGCTTTTTCATTCGTTGTTTAATTTTGTTATTGTTTTCAATATCAAACAAATAAGAAAGTATAGTCGGTCAAGCCCGACCATATGATACCCTATAACACAGTATTTAAAAACACATCATGCTTATGTGTCCATATAAATATGGATTTATCTATGTTTATAAACATCATGAAAATTGGTTTGAAAGTTTGTGAGAGGCAGAATTGCCCCCTGCCCCCCTTGTGGTCCTATTTTTTAAAAACTGTATAGCTAATGTGTCCCTATAGATATGGATCTATCGTTTTAAATTTTATTAAAATCGGTTTGAGAGGCAAAAATTGCCCCTATCTCCCCTCGTGGTCCGATTTTTTGAAAAATTTATACATTTTGTGTCCATATAGATATGGTTGTATCTATGTTTTAAATTTAATTAAAATCAGTTTGATAGTTTCCCTCGTGGTCATACGATGCGGCCCATTTTCAATAGGCTTGGTCCTTGTGCCAATAAGAACCTATGACCCAAATTTTATCAAATTATCTCCAAAATTGCGACCTGTACTTTACGCACAAGGTTACATGTACAGCCAGCCAGCCAGCCAGCCTGCCGCTCAGCCGGACGGACATCGTTAGTTCGACTCAGAAAGTTATTCTGAGTAGATCAGTATACTTTAAGGTGGGTCTAGGACCACTATTTTAAGGCGTTACACACATCAGCACAAATACATAATACCCTCTCCACTATTGTGGTGTGGGTGTAAAAAGCACACATGCATACGCACGACTATACAAAATAAAAAACATGTCGTCAACATGACATGAATCATTTGAACGCCAATTCATGTCAAAGAAGAAAAAGGAAGAATCTTGTCAATACGACATGAGCCGTATGAAATCAGACTTTGATTTATTTATGTATATTTAAAGATAAAAAGCGCTTTGTAAAAGACTCCTGACATTTTGACATGTTTTTACAACACAAGTGATGGAACGTGTAGTAAAATTTATATAAAAAACAATCAAAAAAACTTGGTGCTTTTTATACAAATTTTACTACATCTTCAATCACTTGCAATGAGTGCACCGGTAAGCTAGCTTGTAGGGAGCTAGTCTATCAGCGGCAGGGTTGCGGGTTGGATTCCCGCCAGAGACTCTGGTTTCTTTCTTGCTTCGCGGGATTAGATTAGGAAATTAAAAAAATAAAAATGTGAAATCGGCACATATACTCGACATTTTGATAGACAATTTCATACAATTTTAGTTCAGATTTTCCGTCCAAATTCATCTTTAGCCGGCATCATAAAGAAGACAAAATCAGGGATTTCGTCCATAATCCCACAAAGTATTACCAACAACTTTTTATATATTTTTAATCACATTTTTAGCCAAAATTTCAACAAAGATGTTAAGGATGTAAGAACATTTTCGACGTGATTACAATTAAATAATAATATGTTTATCTTGCCCGATAATTAAAAAAAAACGGGTGGTTAAATTTTAAGGGCCGATGTTCAATGTGAACCACACCTAAACGTCAAGCTTTTTCTGCATTTTATTTGACATTTCTCTATTTCAGACCAACTCAATTTGAACCAAGGAAAGATACACAATAGTGCAACACGTTAAAGTTATTCTGGCTAATTATGAAAATGGGCTTCAAATTTTTTTTTTTTTTTTTTTTTTTTTTTTTTATTAAAACTTTTTTTTTTTTTTTTTTTTTTTTTTTAAATATCCTAAGCTAATCCCGCGAAGCTTTTCGCTTGTCTGCAGGAAAGAAACCAGAGTCTCTGGTGGGAATCGAACCCACAACCCCGGTGCTGATAGACTAGCTCACTACCAACTAGCCTACCGGGGCATATCATGCACTTCGTGATTTTTTCGGTCAATTTAATCGTTCAAATGTGCGTATAAATCGGAAAAATCGTGCAAAAATTTAAACAAACCGGGTCTGTGAAAATACCGGTGCATGCTCGTACAGCTCGTAATATTGCTGCTGTTCGCGATAGTGTGGCTGAAGAGCCGTCCACCTCAACTCGTTGTCGTGCCCAACAATTGCACCTCTAACGCTTCGTTAATGAATATTATGCATAAAGACTTGCATTTACACGCTTACAAGGTGCAATTGACTCACGAACTAAAGCCTCTTGACCATTCCAAACATCGTCAATGGTCAGAATTGTGGCAAGAAATGGTAAAAGTGGATGATAAATTTTCGAAGAAAATCATCTTCAGTGATGAGGTACATTTTCACCTCAGTGGATTCATCAATAAGCAAAATTGCCGCATTTGGGCGAATGACAATCCAAGAGCTATTGTCAAAAAACCAATGTACCCTCAAAGAGTGACTGTTTGGTGCGGTGCTGGCGGCATCATCGGGCTGTATTTTTTTCCAAAATGAGGCCGGCCACGCAGTTACTGTGAATGGTGTTCGCTATCGTGAGATGGTAACGAACTTTTTGTGGCCCGAATTGGAAGATATGGATGTGGACTATATGTGGCCACACAGCTAACTTAACAGTGGCTCTTTTAAGCGACAAATTTAATGTCCGTTTTATCTCACGTGCTGGCGTTGTCAATTGGCCGCCAAGATAATGTGATTTGACACCGTTGGACTTCTTTCTTTGGGGTTATTTAAAAGAAAAGGTGTACGTCGATTAGTCAGCAACAATTCAAGAGCCAAAGCATGGATAATTCAGCACATTAACGGCATAGAACCTCACTTATGCCTCAACGTTATCGAAAATTTGGACCATCGGATGGAGGTGTGCCGCCGAGGTCGCGGCGGCCATTTGGCTGATATTTTGTTGCATACATAACTGAACCAATATTATCATAATAAAAAGATATGACAATAATTTCCTAAATAATTTGAGTTTCAGTCAAAATCAACATCGGCCCTTAAAAGTACACAACTCATTTCAATTCAGATTGTGACGACCAAACAATGACAGTGTCCAGTCATATAGTACAAGTGCCCGGTTCAATTCCCGCGAGAGAATCTCGCTTTTTAATGCAGGCAAGCGTAGAGCTTCGCGGGATTAGCTTAGAAAATTATCAAATGGCTTATGCTTTTTCTGTAACAATTGATAAGTTCTTAATGTATAGTTATGTGCTATTATTATTTGCCAGAGTAACCATTTTTTTATACATATTTTTAATTGATTTTATGAAATTGCAAAAATCGTATGATTCCTTTATTCAACCTAAATAGAATTAAAAATATAACATACATAATTATTTTTTTGAATTGAATTTCTTATCAAGTTTTAGGCAACACTGACTTCTCGACTATTAACACACAAAACAATATTTATATGTAATAGAAAAGTTAAAAAAAATTTAAAAAAAACTTAAAAAATCAATAAAAATATTTTTCATCAAAAACATCTTTTTATAATTGAAAGGGGTTTTTTCTATTTTTTGCTCAATAGTTTTTATTATTGTTGTTTTCAAAGAACACAAAACAATAAACAAACAGAAAAATATTTATTAAATAACAAAAAGAACTTTTATTGATTTTTTTTTGTGGCAACTACACCCACAACAATAGAGTTATTTTTTTATTATTATGTATTTATAAATAAATAAAATATGTTGTAGTAGTCTGAGCATTTAGAGGCTGGGCCGTTTTTTTTTTTTTTGACAAGTAAAAGTTTCTATTGAAAATAAAGGCAAAATATTGTGGAAATAACAAAACAATACATTAAGTTGATGTATGTAGTTGTTGCTGTTGTTATGTTCTTTTATGTACATTTATTTACTGAAGTTGTGTGTCTGTGTGAGATGACGTGACAACATAAAACACTCACTAGAACGTTTGATTAGTGAATTGGGTGAGTTTAACCCTTTCGGCACGGGAGACGATTAGTTAGTTTCAAGCTTTTAAAATGCAATATTTTTACAAAGATATGCATATTAAACTAATATTTATCTGTTTTTTGAGTACCCCTACCCAGGGAAGAGGCTTGGGGTGGGACATATATGTCCCATCAGGAGTTTGGCATGGGACATATAAGTCCCATTAGTCGTAAGCACATAAAAAAATAAATAAAGAAGTTGTTTTCTTTTCACGTTGTAAATTCATAGATATGATCCACGAATTTACAGCTGACATCACCAATCTATGAAAACTTTATTCCACCATTTCTGTGATTTACGGTCTAGTTCATACATTTTGGATAACTGATCAAAAAACTTCTCCAACCAACACGTGTTATGATAATAAGCAAAACTTTGTTTAATATTTGTACTTAAACGTCTAAATAACTAAATGGGAGAGTTTTGAACAATTTAAAGTGAAAAACTTCAATACTAGGACTCTGGGAACATTCAGTGGGATACATATGTCCCAATAGGTGCGAAAGGGTTAAACGTTGCATTCATTTGTGTGTGTGTTTCTGTGTCAGTGATGATGATGATGTGTTTTGAGTGCGAGAAATGATGATGATGGTTTTGGGTGCGAACATTTTAGCATCAACCCAAACAATAAAATGAATATTTTAAAATAAAATTCTAAATAATTTATTTATAAAATGTTCTGTTTACACACATACATAAGTATGAACTTATACATACATACATATCTACATAAAAACAACGTAATATAATCAAAATGTTAAAATAACAAAAAAACACAATGGCTGCTTACAATAAATGCAGTTATGGATATGTATATACGAATGTATATGTATTGGCATGTACGAGTGCCTGTGTGTAGGGGTGAAGGGTTGTGGGATTGTTATTGTTATTTGCTGTTAAACAAATATTACTATGTGTATTAAGGGTTCTCTTTCACTATATTTTTTTTCTATGGATGATGTTGTTTTTGCCACTGTTGTAGTTATTTAAATATTATTTTATATGTACTACACACATACACATATAGTTTTTCGTAATCGTCAATGACAAAAGTTTACTTATTGATATTGTGTGTCAGAGTACACTTTTATGAAAAATAAAGATGGTGTTATTAATTTTTATTGACATGTTTGTACATGTGTTTAACATTGACAATAATATTAAGAGGATTTAAATTTCGTAAAATAAGTGAAAAGTAGCAGGGACAGCTTAAATAATTATGTAATTTTTTTCCATTTTTGTTCAAGGGGAATAAGGGGAGAAAGTCTAGGGGGATTGCTTAAGTCTAACAAGCTTATGAAAACGTGTTTAGTTATTATTATTTAGTCTTTAAGCAAATTAAAATTCCTTAAAAACCATAATGCCTCGAAGTTAAAAATAATTTTTAAAGGCCCTGAACCGCGTTTCTGTATTTCTCCGATCTTGAAGGGGTTTGAATGAAACATGAACAAAAATAGATTATTGTTTTTTTTTTTATTGAAAAATGATTGAATGTTGATAGAAAAAGTGTTTTTGGAACACTTTTAAGTGAGAAGTTTTTTGCAAAAATTGTCAAAATCAACATTTTAAAATGGCGAGAGAGCAACAAAGTTAAGCATCACATAATTTTAAATTAAAAGAATTACACACTATGGGTCTTAAATCAATCCCTATAACGCGCCTATCGACATCTTCACTTCTTTACAAAAAAAAGTATTTTTATTTTTGTAAATATTAAAAAATACATAAATTTAGGCCCCTTAAAAAAAATTCGACTAAATGTAAGTTAGACGAAGTATTGATTTGAAATCGTGGGTAAGGCGGAAATTTTTTAAATTTAAGATTTTTTTATATATATATTTGTTTGATTTATAAAAAAAAAACAAAAAAATTTCTTGAGTGTATAAATTTTCTTCACAATTTTCCAGAAACTATTACAGTGTAACCTCGGCTAACGCAATTCCATATAAACGCAACTGCTTGATAATCACAGCACCCAACTTATAACTATTGGTGACTATGTTAACGCAACTTTTCAAAAACCAAAACCGCAATTAGCGCAAATTTACAAACAAAGTTTGGTTTTATTTTCTCTGTCGATTAGTTTTTAAATTATTTTTTTTTTATGAATTAATCTTTAACTGCAAACGTATGTGCATGATTAATTAACTTTTCCAGGTGGCTTCCATATTACAACAAATACATACAACAATACAAAAACAACATGCATTTTGTGTGTTTGTAGCTTCAAAAATCAAATGTTTGAATACTCCTGAAAGCATTAACGGAGGATAATAAAAGCTCCTTAGAAGAGACAAAATGGTCTTGAAAACATTCAAGAAACTGTAGTTAAAAAACTATTTCATGTAAAAAACGCAATAGGAATATTCACACTGTTTCGTTTAAAATTTTAATTATTAACTTGATAAAAACTGCGTTAAGAAATTTACATGAATTAGAAGAACAAGTATTTTTCTTTCTTATTATAACAATTTTTTTTTTGTTAATTAGTATTGTGGTTACTTTTGTCGAACTATTTATGGTTTTTTAATCCAAATTTTAATATTTTTTTAATCAGGCCTAAGTTCATCAAATTTAATTTTTCATTAAATTATTTTATGAAGAAAGGAATTTTACAACATGAAAATTAATTAAAATTGTTATTGATAATTCTTCATTCTGGACTGACCTGAGATTCGAACACAGGCGGCTGGCCTGAGATTCGAATCCAGGCATCTGGCTACCCTGACATGTTTCGATCATAACCACTTGATCTCTTCAGAGGGATTTGCCGTCTTACACTCGCAGCCATCGATGACTGCTGACGTCAATAGTCAAACATCATTCCTTAAACCAAATTGTATTTTAACCTTTGGTAGATCGAAAAACAGAAGTAAGGAAGCACATGTAAAATCAATTAAAATGGATAATCTTTCAAAAAAAGCAAACTTCGATCTACCAAAGGTTAAAATACAATTTGGTTTAAGGATTGATGTTTGACTATTGACGTCAGCAGTCATCGATGGCTGCGAGTGTAAGACGGCAAATCCCTCTGAACAGATCAAGTGGTAGCGATCGAAACATGTCAGGGTAACCAGCCGCCTGGGTTCGAATCTCAGTTTCAGTCAAGAATGAAAAATTATCAATAACAATTTTAATTAATTTTCATGTTGTAAAATTCCTTTCTTCATAAACTAATTTAATGAAAAATTGAATTTGATGAACTTTAGCAATTTTTTGTTATTTTTCTTAGTTTTCCTTTATTCTTATCAAAATAATTTATTTAAATGCAGCGTTTAGAAACCTGCAGTATAAGTTGAAAAACTGCCATTTCTAACACTTCTTCATACGTCATTTTCAAAAAAAAAACTGTTGCTTTAACTTCTGATTTATCAAATGTAAACAGTGGTTTTTGTTTGACAGTTTTTTGTTTCGACTGCAGTTTTGTAAGCCCTGTTTAAATGTATTTATTTTTAAAGTTAAGATTTTTTTCTTTATTGGTTTAAAATAAGTTCTTTAATTGAAAGTAGGTTTACATTTTTAAATCGGTTTTCGCAACAACCTTAATTAATATTGGTTGCGTTACAGTGTTTTTTCTCTAAAGAAAAAACATAAATATTAACTATTTAAAGAAGTCTAAATTGATGATACGCCTATTTGTTATATTAACAAAAAGAATCCTTTTGAAAAATTTTCTTAGAATTTCTTATAGATTACGTTTTAACTTTGCGATTTTTTTCACCACAGAAAAAAGTTTACCCGCCCTAATGTAAACTAAATATACCCCCATATTATTTCAAAAGGTACGGATGTAAAATATTTCAACTCAGTTACAACTCCAATGAAATAATTTAATTTTTTCTTAAAACATGATTTTATATCTAAGCATGCTGTCAATATAAATTTATTGAAAGGATTAAAAACTTTAATTTTTTCCATAAAAAACAACAATAAAAAACCAACTATCTAAAAGACTCAACACTTAACAATGATAAACATTGAATGGCCACAACCAGCAGCAGCCAAATCAATAAAAGCAGCAGCAGCAACAACAACAACAACAACACCAACAACATTAGCAAGAGATATTATGCCGTTGTAATAGTACAATGGAAGTACATACATAAATACAAAAGTGCGTATGTGGAACACAGACTTAAACAAAACTAATCCAATTACCAATTTGACAGTTACAAGGTAATTAAAATCTACATACAAACGTATAAGTGCGTATGAATAAAAGTAATTTTCTTATAAGAAAAATAATAAAATGCTAACACTTAATAGGGGTTGACTATGTACTTACCAAAGGTGTATAAAATGCCGAACTATCTACACCAATACTAGAATAGGGATTTTGGTCTGTTGCGGGATATGCGGAGCCATAAACCCCTACACTACCGGTTGGCATGCGCGAGTAATTGGATAAAGCTAAACGGGCCGAATCGTATTGGCAAGAGCAAACAGTTTGACCAGATACTGGATCTGTCATAATAGGACGACCATTTTCACAACAACCACCGGCCGAGCCATCTGACGTAAGACTGGATGTAGTGCCGCCAGCAGCCGCTGCTGCTGTCGCTGTTGTACCTTCTGCACCATTAACCAAAGAATTGGCAAGCGTTGCATTTGCTGTTGCATTCGGTGGTATACTGCCAGCATTATTTGTTGAAGTCTGTGACATTGCACCTGGACTTAAGGGACCATTTGTTGTGCCGCCACCGCTTGATGAGACGGATGATGATGACGACGCCGATGAGTGGCCAGATGGACTGAGGGAATTTTCATTTGAGCCCGATAAGGGAGATGGAGCATTGTGTGACGACAGCAATGCAGATGATGTTTGACTTACATTGCCGCCAAGTAACTGCAAGAAAACAAGACACCAAAATTAAAGTGGATCAGTTTTGAGATCAAGTTTGAGAAGCAAACAAAATAAAAACAGTATAAATAAAATAATAAATAAGGTAGAGTATGTCGGTATAAACGTGTGTTGCTGAAGCAAAAAAACTAAATTGAATATAAGTCGGAATTGTTCAAACAGGTATATTTTTTCCCTAATTTTTTGTTTGTTTTTTTTTTTGTTTTTTTTGTGTTCTTTTAAGTTTAAACTTGGTCAAGTACGAGTTGGTAAATGTTTGTCTGTTTGTTTACCTTTAAAATAACATTTCGTGACGTACAAACTTTCGCATTTGGAGCATTTAAACGTTGTACTACACCATTTCCAAAACAGATTAAAAATACAACAGGTTTATAAAAAGGTTATGAATCGGATTTTCTATGAAAGCTTGATTAATAAACCCTTTATTAACCCGTTTTATTTTTTTATAAATAAGGAGGAAAATCAATCAAATATAACTTTTACAAGTAAGAGTGCTATATTCGGCTGTGCCGAATCTTATATACCCTTCACCATTGTGCGAGCAGAATACAGAGCAACTAAATAATTTTAACATATACATAATAAGTATTTACAATACTTAAAACTTCATTATAAATGAAATTTAAAAAGCGAAAACTGGTAAATATTTTTTAAAAATCGTTTTTAGAACATAAAAATATAAAAAAATGTATTTTTCTTACTTAACACACCCCCTAGACAACTGAACCATGAACGAACGCTGTTTAAATATCATTAAAATGAAATATGGACCGTTTACTGTTCACAACTCAACACAGATGACAACCGGATTTGAACTTCGCTTTTCATAAGGACCCAGAATATATATACTTTATAGGGTGTAGGACCTTCGATGAAGGGTATAAAAAACAAACTTAATTATAAAAAAAGAGTAATTTTTGGGATTTCAGTATTTTGGTCATAACCCTGCTATTTCTTAACCGATTTGATAGAATTATATACCGACGTGTTAAAATTTGCCAGTTATTTTTGTTATAAAACTTGGACTTGGCAAGATCTTTGTTTCCCGAAAATGGGTATTTTTCAAAAAAAATTAATATTTTGGTCATAACTTTTTCGTATCTGAACCGATATTCCCGAGTTTTCAGAAAATATTTTCTACTAACAGTTTCCGATCTTTTGATATATAAGGCGTAACCATAGGTCATATTGCAGTCAAAAAATTCAGGTTATTACACAATTTTTGAAATTTTTTGTATGAGAGGTTACACGCCGACTTATCCAACCCCGCCCACATTTTGTGGGTTGGTGTGTATTTATAACCTGAATGTTTTTACGTAATTTGCAAACTTTGGCTCTTGCCGTTCTCCAGATATACAGAAAAAAGTAATAAAAATACAACAACAAGGGATTTTTGGAAAAAATTAGAGGCAGTCGTGGTTTTTTGGTCATATCTCAGCCATTTGTGGACCGATCTTGCTAAATTGCAATAGCAAGAAATGGTGGACTATATGTAACATAAATGTAAAGCAACCTTGCCGCTATCATGTCTGGAGTCTCCGGAAAACACATATCAAACGTAGGACGGACAGACGGACATGGTTAAATCAAGTTCTCTACTCATAAGGACCCGGAAGATATATACTTTATATGGTCTAAGATCACTATTGTAGAAATCACAAACGGAATGACAAACTTATGTATACCCTTTTCCACCTGTGGTGAAGGGTATAAAAAAGATTGTCATTTTTTTATTGTAACAGCACACTCAAAATATTATGTAGCTAAATTCGAAAGAAAATTCATTTTAAACAACTAAAAATGTATTCAAAAAACGTTTAATTTACATTTCATTCAATATAAATGAATTTTATATTAATTTTTCAATTTTTTATTTATTAAACAGCAGTAAAATTTATTAGTGGTTACCTTTAGAAAAAATATTTTATCCGACAAAAAATCCAACTGCATAAGAATATAAGTACGGAAAAACATTATATTTTGGTTTGTTTTTTGAATAACAAAGATAAACGCCAAGAAATTAAGGTATTCGTAAAACAACTATATTTTTATTCAATTTTAACAGTACGAAAAACGAATTTAATAACCCATAATAAGTTACTGTTATAATTTTTTGAGTGCACAACTTTGAAATTTGCAAATAGAAATCTACAAGACAACTCCAAACATTAAAAGCCAATTCTTAGTTCATCGTGAGTAATGAAGAAATTATATGTACTTTCATCTGTTATTTGACCTTTTTTCAGAGTACTTCCAAATAATGAGATGCTGTTTTGTGCGACACCATTTCCAAAAAGGTTTAAAAAGTATTTCTTAAAATTGTATGGTCCTGATTTGTACTTCACCACATACGAATACAAGTTTACTATAAAATTTTAAAAATCATTATTTGTTATTGGGGGTGAAATATTTGGGGCATAAACATATTTAATTATCTTACCACGCACTGTGGACTATATTTTGAGAAGGCAAGAACGGATTTCCTTAAATCAACTACAGAATGTTTGATTCTTGTACGGATTATTCAAGTGCCCTGTGCCCTTAAAATACTCCGAAAATGGTGTTGACTTAAAACAAAGTGAGATAAAAATTAATCTCAAACTGTGCTTATTCAAGCATTTCTAACCAACTTAGAAATCCGAATTAGAAATCCCGAATTCGTACTTGAAAAAATTCGAAAGTGAGATTGATTCTAACCTAAAAAACCAGAGAGAAAATTATTTTGTACCTACCCGTTACAGATGTTTGTTTCACGCAGCGTTGAAAAAACTGCAGTCAAAGTAAAAAAACTGCCATTTCTTCCACCTCTTCACGTTTCATTGGCCAAAAAAAACGGTTGCTTTTACTTCGAATTCATTAAATGTAAACAGTGGCTGTCAATCCAACTGAAAAAGTGAAAAGTTGTACACAAATTTTCGTTTTTTGTTCGACAGTTTTTGGATTCGACTGCAGTTTTTTAAATCCTGGTTACAACTTTGTGTTATTTCCATCTCTGTTTACAGAAGAACTCATAATTCTAAGACACCAGCATGCTATGCTGATTTAAGTAAATAATTTTGACAAATAGAATTCGGGAATTTTTGCTACTTATTTTACTTGTTACACATGAAGATTATGAGTGTTTTTTTTTCTTGTAGTGTTGTTTTTTTGCTTCTATACAACACAAGTAAGCCTTTTATATACTTACTTATCTGTGTTGTTGTTGTCTCTACAACAAAGCTTTCCAAAACACATGCATATAGAATGTTAAGTGGAGATATATATTCACGAACAAAGAAAAGTTAAAGTTGTAATTTACTTGATTTAAGAATTTTATACTCATTTTAAGAAATTCTGGGACTAGTTTTCTAAAATTGTCCCACTTTGAATTGTTTTAAGTACATTCGTTCTGAAATATTTAAGTACGACTTGTACTAAATATATATATGTGTTCCTCTAACTCCCATTGGAGCATAGGGCGCCTAAACTAAAAGTAAGTGAAAAAAACATAAATTTTGCACGAGTATTTTCTTTCTGTGTAGGGTTATTAATTTTTTTCAGATTAAAGTTTTATTTCATTATAATGCTTGGACCTGGCCATACTTATGAAACCATAATCACCCGTATGCTTCAAAAAGGTTGCCACATTTGACAGCCTTGCCAGAACGGCGTTTTTAAAACCACTAAGGCCAGGTTTTTTCGATGTGGATTAAGTTTAAACTTAGTCTTACGTAGTCTCAGGCTACGGCTTATGTCGGCGAAATGTGATTTTTTTATTATTTCATTAAGCAAAACTAAGCTTTAATGTCAAAATTTTGTATTCAAACTTGGTAATGGCGGCACAAAACTCATTTTAGATTAACTAAACCTAGTTTAACTAAGATCTTAAACACCTGGATAACACTAATTCGTAAGAAATTAATAATTTTACGAATTTCCCGAGTTCCCTAATTCTAATTATAAATTATACTGAAATAGTTAGAGAGTTATTTTTATGATTTTACGATTCTCATTCATAGACCTAGAAACAGTGTAAAGTAACAGTTTCTTACAAAAAAAAACTAATTTCCAATTCGGCCATTCTGTTACCTAAATCAAGAAACCAACCCTCTCTTGTGTATATGTATGTGTAAAGGTTTGCAAGCGTATGTAGTATAAGTATACTCGTATATATTTTCAAAAAGTCATCCAAGCAGATTAAGACGATAACTCCAAATGTCAAAATATTTTATTGGCTTGGCGCAATTTGCGATCCGTTCCATCTATTTTCACTTCATTAATTTTCAATTTATCACTCGTACAGATTTCAGATTGTGAAGTTTTTGTCTGTAGAGTTTTATTTTATTTTGTATCAAAAAAGTAACAGACGGACATAAAGACCAAAAACATACATACAAGTACGAACACAGTTTAAAATTGGTAAAGGTTTTCTGTTTTTTGCTGTTTTTGTCTTTATATTTGTCTGCCGCTTTATGTGTGTGTGTGTGTGTCTGTTTGAGTTTATATATCTGATAGTTTTACTTGGAAAAAGGGTATAGTTTTTAAGAAACAAACGAATAAAAAAAGTACAGCAAAAAGCCAAAGACCACAGAAAAAAGGTCAAATTGTATAGAAGGTACGCATGCGCTTATAAACCGACAACCGCAACGAATCTTTTTCAAGTTGTATATTTCTTTTTATTTTTTTTTTTTTTATTTGGCATCTTAGAAAAAACCAGAAAAATCTAAAAGTTTTAGAGCCAACAATTTTTCAAAACAAACTATTGCTTTTTAAAATGTTTTTAAACGGAAATATAGTGAAATTGTTTAAAAGAATTTGTGACAACGAAACCTGTTTGTATTTTCGCGCAAATTTAAATGGGCTATAATTTTGGGTATAGTGTTGCCAGAATTTTTTTTTATTTAAAAATACCTTCGAATTCAATTAAAAAATTTCCTACCTAAGTCCATACAATTTTTTTTAGAAAAATTAAAAAAGTTCGAGAAGCACGTTCGAAAAAATGTTTAAATAAAAAAATATTTCATAAAATTCTATTGATCTATTTTTATATATGTTCTTAAAAAAAATTAAAAATATTAAATACTAACTTGATTTTTTAAGGATTTTTATTTTGGTTAAATTCAGGAAAAAACGATTAACCAAATTCCTAAATAAGGGGTTCTACAGGAAAAGTTAAATCGCAGACATAAAATTAAAAGCTTTTTCTAAAAATCGTCTCAAAATCAACTTCTTAGAAGTTTAGTCGACATTCGAAATCGATCTTTTAAATTTGTCTCTATTACCTTGTTAAATACAAAAGGGTACTTTACAACATCACACATGTCTTAGGTATTTCAAAAAAAACAAAACAATTTATCATGACAGTGTTGTTTTTTCCTCAAAATACGTAAGACTTGTATGAAAGTGTAAATTACCCTTAAGTAAGCATAATTTCAAAAAATTTTGTTTTATTCCCTGAAATATTTTCACTTTTTAACGTATGTATTTTTTCAAGTGTAATAATATGCCGAGCCTTTGATACCCTTCATCGACAGTAAGAACATTTCAGAAGTGGGTTTTGTATGGAATCTATAATTTTTGAATCACTGACCTCACAGTTTCTAAATTCGTTACGGTTTAAGGGGTATTCCAAATATAATTTTACGAAATTTGCCGTTATAAAGCTTGTAGTAAATTTTTGCCGGAATTTCACGAAATTTGGTCATGTTTTCCAGTCTTATAAAACTTAGAAATACCATATTTTACACCAATTTGTTAAGCTTATAGGCGAATTAAAGTTTTTACCGAGAGTTTGGGCCTATTGTAAATTATAAACCGTTCTTCACGAATTTAGTGCTGTGATTTGCAGATTTTTTAAACTAAGATCACAAAAAATTGCGCTAAAATAGCGTTATTCGTTAAGGTTTAAGGCGTACCAAAGTATTTCCAAAAGTGGGCTGCATATGAGGCGAGGCGCATGGTAAATTATTGGTGGATCTTAATGAAATTAGGGGAATGATTTCTATTCATATGTAAACAAAAAATTTGTGCAAAATTCAATGATAATCGGCACATTTCGCCTAAATGTATGTAAGTTTTTTAACAGAAATATAATTTTTTAAAGTGGTTGTTGGTATTAAATCTTTTGAAAGTCAGCGTGTTTTCAACGAACGAACCGAAAGAAAGACGGACATGTCCGAATCGTCTTGAGATTAGCCAAGGACCAAAATATTTACACATCTGTGGCATTTTGACAAAACATCTTAAGGCCCGTTTTCACAACTTACCGATAGCTGATAGTACACTTTAACCGGCCTAATAAAGTGTTTCGTTATTAAAACTTTACTTTAACCTAAAGTGAGCGATAAAGTAAATTAAGGTTCACCCTATCTGGTAGGTTAAAGCAAAGTTGTTATAATGGAACACTTTTTATACGGCCGATAAAATCCTACCTTTAGCTATCGGTAAGTTGTGAAAACGGGCCTAAGTCAAATTTAAAATGTTGGTCATCATACGAATTTTCATTCAAAAACATTTTTGTTTGCGATTTTAAAATTTTTTATTTTAAACGAAATTTTCCTTTAATTTTGGTTAATTATATTTTCCTTTAATTTTGGTTAATTATATTATTTGATAAAACCTTTTTTTGTTTTTGTTAAACTTTTTTCTCGACTTCAAATATTTTGCGAAATGCGAAATGAAGATTCAAATAGTTTCACCACTATTGTCGGAGGGTATAGGAAAGTACCAATAATTTTGCAGTGGGGAATGTAAGATGAGATAAACCCACGGTTTATTGTTGGTGTGTTTTGTTTAAACTTTGATATTATTACAAGTAGAACTGTTGCTATAAGTCTTATACGTTTAACAGTTTTATTTGGTTTAATATCTTTAGTTATTCTAAAATCTTTATGGACGAAGTTTCCTGATGATCTGGCCTAAGCAACCAGTGAAATACGCATAGGAATAGCTTATCCCATCAACAATAAATTTCAAGTGTTTTAATCAATAATAAAAACTGGGAATTAAGCACGAATAACAAAATCTTTTGAAATTAGAAATTGTATAACTCTGTTTACTTTTGACGTGCGCTTCCATTTAGGTAAAGAAGAAACATACATGATGTTATTTTCTCCACCTCTGGTAACACTGTATACATATAGAAATGCTAAAAAAAAGTTGAATAATGAGCTTGAAACTTGGAAGAGCTTCTAACAACCTCCAAACCAACTTTTTTGTAATTCAACAGACATTTGTAGTCGTTCTTTTAAATATAATCGAAATGTCAATTAATTTTGTTTTAATTCCGGAAATATTTTAAATTTCTCTTTAATAACTTAAAAATTTGTCATTTAATTTAATTAAAGTTCAGTTTAATTAACTATCAGTTATAACTGTCAAAAACATATTGGTAAATGGGAACTGAACTAGGAAACTATAATTTATTATTTAGGTAATTATTATTTATTCTAATACTTTCTTTTTAATGCTCTGCTAGTGCCGAACGAAAATTGTCACCATGATGTTAACAATAAAGATATTTTTGCTTTGCAAATCTTAAAAGCTTTATTTTTAGGAAGTTTTGCAGCACTTCTTAAGTATGAAAAAAGTTATAGCTGAAGCTCTTCCTGTCAGAAAATCCGAAATAGGCTTCATTGTTTTTGCCCTCCAAAAAATCGGACAATTTAAAATTGTTTTCAAACAAATTTTTAGATAACTAAAAAATAATCAAACAAAAACATTTTTAAAATTCATAAGTATTTTATACATACATTCTTATTTAAAATATACATTAACCCCCGTATTTATAAACGATTAGTAAATTTAACAAACGTTTATTAAGGCAAATTTTCATACAAAATTTGTTTTGTAAACCTTTATTAAATGTTAAAAATTTTTATAAATACGGGCGTAAATGTATACATATATGTGTATATAAATATACCAAGATCAAAAAAAAGTTTTAATTAAAACCGGTTAAATTACAGTATTATTAACATTTATACTTACTGTTTGAGATCTCAGTTTAACGAGGTTTAGTTAGTTAGACAACAGATTTGTGCCGCTGAATTTTTATACCCTTCACCACAGGTCGGAAGTTCGAAACAAGTTCGAAATTTCTACAATATTAATTTTAAGCTCTATATATTAGTGCTGGGAAACTATCGATAGACTATCGATATTATCGATAGTCTTAAAATATCGAAAATATTGATAGGATAAATACAAATATCGATATTTTTATTATTTAAAATACAGATATGAACCCATCTAACAGCAGCTATACACACACGGTATTTTGCCGCAAATTTATACTTGCTATTATTAATTCGCTAGCACTACTATATATATATATATTACAGATCCTTATGAGTAGCGGAATTGATAAACAATATCCGTCTGTCCACACTGATAGAAAAATGCATCTTCATATTGATGATTCCCTAACATCAGATTTGTGACATCAATGTTACTACAAATGGCATCAATGATGCAAAAAGTTAACATCAATCCAGTGACTAACGTTTTCGTACAATTTTGTCAATTTTTACGTGTCATCTATTTAATGACTGTAGTGACATCAATTCGATGGCACATTTTATATATTATTAACACTATTTTCATGATTACAATGTATTATAAGAAGCAAAAATTCCTATATACTATTTTTTTAAATTTGTGACGACCAAAAGTCGGAGCCCTCGTTTTTGAGTCACATGCCCTAGACTACACCACCACACCAGACCAATCCGGCCAAAGATGAATCATAATTATTTGAATTTATTGTTATATTTTGTGTTACACCGTATTGCATAGCTTATATTATCCTTGAGTGAATGAATTCATATTATGTTTAACTTAATTTTCTTGCTACAGTGAATTCTATAATTTATATTATCTTCGTGCTTTAATTATTTTGTATTAAATAAGAATTAATTTATGTACTAATTTTGAAATTAACGGACCGATGGCTTCCGCCATCTGTTGGCAAGTAGGAAAGAGTAGAACACGACAACATACACTTATGAGCAACCATGATTTATAATTACTTTAGTATGAGTGTGTAAATGTACACCGGCAAACAGTATAAAAGCGGAGTACGTACCATTAAACCGGGGGAGTCAGTCGGCAGCCGGCAAACAGGTGGGATCTTGTTTAGCTGTGAGAAGTTATACTTCTATAGCTAAATAATATCTAGTTATTATCGAAGAGAGGTTATACCTCTTTCGTGAAATACAACTTGTTGTCGGAAAAGATCGCAAGGCAAGAGAACAGCGGTGTAGACTAAATTCTCTTGGTTTGTTATCCATTCGTTTGGCTATAGTGAGGTAGCGGTAGAGAGCAGGGTGATACTGCATCTCGAGAGAACAGCGGTGTAGACTAAATTCTCTCGACGTGTAGTAGACCGCCCGCAAACAACTGCAAGACAAGAGAACAGCGGTGTAGACTAAATTCTCTTGGCTTGCCGTCTGCTTCTCCCTTGGCTACGTGTTCCTCTCTGTCACAGACGGCGTGTCTGTCACATCGCTAACCTCGTGTGCGTTGTCGGTTCCGTCATTAGTTATATTTAATTTATCGACTATTGTACTAACTTACGAAACTAAGAGAAATAAATAAACCGAGCGTACGTTTTATAACGTTTTGTGAAAAGAGCGAGTCTGGTGTTTCATTTCTCTGGTCATTAAATGAATTTTTGTAACGAACCCTGGGAGCCGCGAGCTCTACCCCAGCATAAGGTGAAAACACGTCGTTACAATGGCGCCCGAGCAGGGACATTAGCAGCGAAGCTGTACTAATCGTCTCAGACCAGAGAAACCACACTCTCGACTCTTGTACGGGAAAGAGAAAAAGAAGTTGAAAAAAAGAATGGAAAAAAATAATTTAAATTGATAGACTGAACTCGAAGAAAAAAATGAAAATTAATTCTGTCCGGTAAATTAAAAAAAAAAAAATATAATTTTTAAAACATGTAACAAAAATACGTGGAAAAAAATCAACTAGTTAGTAAGATGAAGAAAAAAAAATAACGGGAAGAACTTGAAAAAATACCGCGAGAACTGTTATGACACACGTGGGACAAAAACAATTTCGAATTTCGTAACAAGAAGAAGACAAAAAATAACGGAGCGAACAAACCTTCTGCGTGTACAATTAATCGACGCGTAATAAAAAAAAAAAACAACTTCTAAATCTCGTAGCGCGAAGAAGATCGAAAGTAACGGTAGTAAAAAACAATTTTCTTAAAATCGGGAAAGAATTAAACGATAATTTAAAAAAAAAAGAAGACTGTAATAGTGAGTTCCAGGTTCCTCTACAGCCTGATTCGTCACAGTAAAATGTTGTGGACATCTTGGGTGTACTCCCTTAAGACGGAAGAATTGCTATCCTGCCTGAAGGAGTTCCAATTGGACCGGCAATGTGTAGGAGTTAAGAAACCGATGGGCCAAATTTGTGAGCAGTGTCACCAGTATCACCTTAAACACAACCAATGCAGTGAGTTCGTATCCGAGATTAAGTTAGTCATCTATGCCAACATATTAGCATTACGGGTAATTCTCCTATGTTCCTTACCCAGGGACGAGAAACTCGGCAAGCGCAAAGATATTCTCCAATGTTCCTCATCAAGGACGAGAAACTCGACAACTAAATGCTTTCTAAGACGAAGTCACTGCTTGCATATGATAACCTTATAATCCCCAACCGCATGAGTGGGCCCAAGAGCTGAAAGTGATTTCCACCATAGGAAGAAGAAAATAGACGAGGACCCCATTACAGCAACAACGCTACTACAAGCTGCGGCGACGAGACTTGTATACAACCAACACTGGATATGAGAAGATAAGAACTGGCAATAGTCCAGCCCAATCATGGCCCTTACGCCAACGGCATGGCTAGAAACAGTAAAATCTTCAGCCGGATGTTCAAGTACAAATACGTCTCCCTAACGACACGCAGCAAAATCATTTTCATCGTCATATCCTCCACGTCATTACCGACATCATCGTCATCCACTACCACTTCGTCATCTGAGGCCGCCGCACCCATCGCCAACGTCCCCAGGCTTTCAATGCCAACCGTTGCCGCCACAGGCCGCCGCCGCCAAAAGTTGCCGCCGCCGCCTGACGCCGCATCCATCGCGTACATCCCCAGGCTTTCGATGCCAACCGTTGCCGCCACAGGCCGCCGCCGCCAAAAGTTGCCGCCGCCGCCTGACGCCGCATCCATCGCGTACATCCCCAGGCTTTCGCTGCCACCCGTTGCCGACCGTTGATGCCGCAGGCCACCGACGCCTGACGCCACACCCGTCGCCGACATCCCAGGCCTCAGCTGCCGTCCGTAGCCGTCTTCCGTTGTTGCCAAAGATCGCCGTTTTCATCCGACGGCGCCGCAACCCGCTAAGGCTGCAACCTGCCTATCCAGCAGTGATTTGAAAAAAGACGAAAACCCTAGTGACGAGGAAGATCCGTATTGCAGTAGCAGTACTCATCATTGACCATTCATCCTCATCATCACCAACATCATCATTTTCACCGCCGGAATCATTAGCGTCACCCACACCTGCAAAATCACCAATCTCTTCTTCACAGATCTCATCAACATCCTTAACTCCAGCCGCATCCAGGCCAGACAGGGCTTACATCTTTGTTTTGGGGAAAACCGGAGGCAATGTGACGACCAAAAGTCGGAGCCCTCGTTTTTGAGTCACATGCCCTAGACTACACCACCACACCAGACCAATCCGGCCAAAGATGAATCATAATTATTTGAATTTATTGTTATATTTTGTGTTACACCGTATTGCATAGCTTATATTATCCTTGAGTGAATGAATTCATATTATGTTTAACTTAATTTTCTTGCTACAGTGAATTCTATAATTTATATTATCTTCGTGCTTTAATTATTTTGTATTAAATAAGAATTAATTTATGTACTAATTTTGAAATTAACGGACCGATGGCTTCCGCCATCTGTTGGCAAGTAGGAAAGAGTAGAACACGACAACATACACTTATGAGCAACCATGATTTATAATTACTTTAGTATGAGTGTGTAAATGTACACCGGCAAACAGTATAAAAGCGGAGTACGTACCATTAAACCGGGGGAGTCAGTCGGCAGCCGGCAAACAGGTGGGATCTTGTTTAGCTGTGAGAAGTTATACTTCTATAGCTAAATAATATCTAGTTATTATCGAAGAGAGGTTATACCTCTTTCGTGAAATACAACTTGTTGTCGGAAAAGATCGCAAGGCAAGAGAACAGCGGTGTAGACTAAATTCTCTTGGTTTGTTATCCATTCGTTTGGCTATAGTGAGGTAGCGGTAGAGAGCAGGGTGATACTGCATCTCGAGAGAACAGCGGTGTAGACTAAATTCTCTCGACGTGTAGTAGACCGCCCGCAAACAACTGCAAGACAAGAGAACAGCGGTGTAGACTAAATTCTCTTGGCTTGCCGTCTGCTTCTCCCTTGGCTACGTGTTCCTCTCTGTCACAGACGGCGTGTCTGTCACATCGCTAACCTCGTGTGCGTTGTCGGTTCCGTCATTAGTTATATTTAATTTATCGACTATTGTACTAACTTACGAAACTAAGAGAAATAAATAAACCGAGCGTACGTTTTATAACGTTTTGTGAAAAGAGCGAGTCTGGTGTTTCATTTCTCTGGTCATTAAATGAATTTTTGTAACGAACCCTGGGAGCCGCGAGCTCTACCCCAGCATAAGGTGAAAACACGTCGTTACAAATTATTTAGTTAAATACATCAAATTTTTAAAGTTAAATGATTACGAATACCATATGGGGCATGGTGCTGGTGTCTTATTATTGAGAGTTCTGCGTAAACAAAGATCGTAATACAACAAACGTGAAACAAACATATGTTACGGGTAAGTTAATAATAATATTCTTTCACATTGACTTAAATAAATTCCAATGACTTTGACTTAATGACAAGCTGTCATTAAATTGATGCTAATGTGTCCTTTCTCCGATGTTACTGCGTCATCGCACTGCGGACATGTTCGTCATTTCTGTGATGCCGATGCGTCATCCCATTGGTGTTATAATTTCATTTTGACCCTGATGACACTTTGGCCAAGTGATGTTAAGGTTGACATCATCATGATGAAAAGTGGGATGGGATCAAAAACGAAGGCACTTGTCATAGTACTGATGTCAAATTACATCAGCGTTGTGACGTCTTTTCTATCAGTGCATGCTGAATACTATTGTGAAGGGTATGTAAGATTCACCAGGGCCGAATAAAGTACTCTTACTTATTTTATTTAAATTATATTTACTCAAAATTCTCTCTACACGCAGAGAAAAAATATGGTTGGGCATAGTTACGGCAACTAAACTATGTTTATTGTAACAATATATTGTTGTCCTACACAAAAAATAATTATTTTTATTAAATATAAGCATGTTAACAGTATCTTAACATTTCAATGTCTATCGCAATTATAAATAATTATTTTTCTAACACTTAATAATGATAACTTTAAAAACATATCATATTGCTCACAACCATTTCATGATATTTAATAGCCATAACATGATAACTTTCTATACCTGTAGTCATACTATGCTCAAAACAAAATATGTTTACTCTAATAATGTTTTGTTATCGCGATTTGTAAAATAATTTTGAATCATTTGTGTCGTTTGTTTTAAATATGCCTATGGAATTATTTTGAGTGCACAGAAAAAATTATTGCTAATTTATTTGCAAATTTTTTTTTCATTTTTACCAATTTTTTAACCGTTTCAATTAATATTTTTGCTTGATTTCATAAGTGCTTAAACAATTAAAAATAAATACCCAATAAAAACTTCTATCATTTTGCGAAGCACTAAAGGTACATTTAAAAAAATAAGCGCACAAATATGCGCTATGCAATAAAACATACAGAAATGCAGTAAAGTAAGTGAAAGAACTCTCAACAACTTTTATTAAAAAAAAAAATAACATTTCAAGTGCTACGGCATTCCCTTACCACGAAGAAGGTTTGTAAGGGAGAATACTAAAAAATAACTGTATCAAAACGTTCAGTGTGTAAAGCTGATCGTTACATCCAACAATTTTTATGTGCGCTGAATAATGCGCTTTATGTGTCAAAAATGTATTGCTTCAAAGTGGGAACTCGCCATATAAAATTCATGTCTTCCGTAAGCGCAATGGTCGAAACTTTTACCACTGTACCACTGTATCATAATATGATTACTTCTTAGCTTATTATGATTAACATGATAATAATGTGATTACTTCGTAACTTATCTATCATGACAATAATATGATTACTTATTATGATTAACCTGATAACCATGTTTTTTCTTTGCGTATACGTTGACAGGAGAATGATTTAATGGTTTATGCCTGTATTCATAAAAAATGTTTAAATTTAATAAAGTTTTAAAGAACAAATTTACTTTGGAAGTTGTCCTTTATTAACGTTTGTTAAATTTAATAATCGTTTTTGAATACAAGGGGTTAATGTTTTAATCTCGTAAACAGATTGATTCAAAATTCATGTGAATAAAAAGTAAACAGTTTTTTCTAGAAACAATTTGCTTTTGCCCATAAATTTTTTAGGGAAAAGGCCACAAATTTTGAGGAAAATTTTCACGATAGTGATATTTATAAAAATTGAAGCCGCCTCGTTTCCAAAGATGTCTTTTTTTCTGTGGTATTTAATATACAAACATATAAAAAGATTTAAAATTGTCGTCACTTGTTAGAAAAAACTTAGCCAAAATCGACACTTTGCTAATTTAGGAACAAAAATTCGTCAAAATGACGATAAATCGTAAAATCTGCTACTGATGACCAGCTCTTAAAATAAATTTATATTATAACAATTTTACACAAAATACCATTAACATTTGCCAAAACTACCTTATTCTTATACTCTATTTTGCATAATTTATTATTAACCCAGCTAAATTTTCATAAATTTTGTATTTGATTACTAAAATATTTTTAATATAATTGACTTAAAAGAACCAGTTTTTTTATTTTATTCTATCACTAATAACCCCTTAACAATTAACTCAACAACTAAAATAAATTTTTAAAACAACTTTAATTTAAAATCTTATTCTAAAGGATAAAAAAAGGAAGGCAATTTCAACATAAATAACTTAAACGCACTTTAAGTTCTTTCCTTTCTTTTTTTTTTGTAACAATAAAAAACGACTCCAAAGACAAACTTTTCATTGATCATTAAGCAAAATGCAGAAATAAATATGTCTGTATTTAAGTCCCTGTTATATTCCTAAACAAACTAACTGACAAAGTCGTGCCATTTAAAACAGATCTTAAAGCCACGATTAAAACGTAAAAAATGTGTACACCCAGAGAGAAGAAAATACGCAAATATGCAAATTATATAGTGATGACATTTAAAAACCATAAGATTCTGTTTATTTATACATATGTACATAAGTACGTACATACATACATACGTAAGTACCCACGAAAAAAAAAACAAAACAAAATAAGCAACAACAATAATAATAATACACATATCAAATTACACACTTTTAAATGATGGCTTAAACAGATTTAGCCAACAACAAATAAAAAAAAAAAGAACAACAAGCAACAAGCTGCAAAATAATAAAAATAACAAAAACAACAACAGCAATTTATGACCAGCCATGGTCAAAATCTTCAGCTTAAAGTTTTTTTTTATTCAAGACAGGAAGTCAATGTATTTTTTTTTTTTTTTTTTATTTAGTTTTTTTTTTGTTATTTTTGTTTTGTTTATATTTTCCATTTGTATATTCTCTCTTATATAAACTGAAATGCATATTAAACAAACTTCAGCTCTGCTTGTTCTCCTCAGCGTTCTTGCAAATTGTTAAGATTTATATAAATCTAATCTTTAATTACGTTTGTATGGTCATAAAAAGCTTAATGACTTCCAGCATAAAATAATCTTAAACACAATTGTGACTTCTCGCTTTAAGCCATTTCAATTTATCCATTCATTCATTTAGCTAGTTCGCCAAGAAGGCCATAACAATAATTTTCCATATCATTATTGAGTGCACAAACAGGGTATAAAAAAAAGAATCCAAAAATGCATCCCATCTTTGGAATTGGTGTTAAGAGCGTCTATGGATGGATGTTTGAGAATGTTACCTCTTTTCGAGATTTTTGCTTCATAATCACTAACAACTGCCATAATTTGTTTTATTCAAATTAAATCAGCAACAGCTTTTTTTCAATAAAATGCAAAGAACGCCATTAAAAGGCACGAGTCACAAGGACCTAAAAAATATTTATAAAATTGTCTCAATGGAAAGTTTTTTTTATATAAAATTAAAAACAAAAAAAAAAATTTTGAATGTAGAGTTGTGGGCGTGAGTGGTTTTTGACTCACAATCACACACGTTCATTAGGAAAGAAAATGTTCCCTCACGAGTCAAAAATGTTACCATTTCTGTAAAAAAAACAAACATTTTTATACCCTCCACCACAATTAGTTGGGAAGAGGGTAGATTAAGTTTGTCGTTCCGTGTGAAACTTTTTTATTATTCATCTCAGACCCCATAAAGTATATATATTCTGGGTCCTTGAGTAATTCTAAGTCGATTTAGCCATGTCCGTCTGTCTGTCTGTCTGTCCGTCTGTTGAAAACACGCTCACTTTCGAACAACTCAAAAGAAATGCACAAACTTGGTGCCAAATTGCTTGTAGTTATCCTAAGCAGTTTGGGAGCAAAATCGGTTCAGTAGGACCAGAGCTATGAATCAAAATGTGGAATCACCACCTAAAAAAATTGATAATTTTGTTACAAAAAAATAACATAAATGGTGGAACAAGGCACGGAATGAGAAAAGATTTTGCAAAAATTTGTTTTATTTGACTGGAAATCACGCTGTTAAATTTCGTGAAGATCCGTCAATAATTTACCCTAAGCCCCATATAAACACTACTCCCGGAAAACAGTTTAGTACGCCTAAAACCGTAAAAAGTAATGCAATCATAACATAATTTTGGCTCGTCACAGTTTTATAGGGCTATAAATGATACTGTGAAATTTCGTGAAGATCAGTCCATAATTTACCGTAGGCCCCATAGAAACCCTACTCCCGGAAAACAGTTTAGTCGCCTAAAACAATTATTAATAACAAATCGTCACAGTTTAAGATAATAATAACATCATACAGATATTACTCCTTAAACATTCGAACTGTCGGTGGAAGGTATCAAAGATTCGGCACAGCCGAATATAGCACTCTAACTTGTTTTTAAATAATTTTTTCTACAATAATGCCAAATATTTAAGAAAAATACCAAAATGTCTTTTTTGATCAATAATATAAAAAAAAATTAAACATTAAAGACTTGCAAAAAGGGAATAACTTGACAAATGGTAACGCTGCTTTCAAAACAACGGTCATTTTGTCAGTGATGTCACAATAATAATATAATTTATTGCCACTTTTCTAGTGATGACACTAAAATAAGCGAAGATGTAGAATGGAATACGATTGGACAGGAATATCTTGAAAATGTTTTCATTTTCAGCTCATGAATTTCTTATGGGAAAATTTTAACATCTTCGCAATTTGATGGTAGATAAAAGATGATGACATGTGTAAAAAGGCTATAAGACGAAAAAAAATCTCATATCTCGATAACAATGTAAATAATTTTTAATAAAAAGAAGTCTTATGTGAATCTTAACGACTTAATAATAATTTTGTTTTGCCGGCAACTATGGCAACTATGGACGCCTATGGGCCCAAAAAAAGTTCACCCTATAAAATTTTTCTGCAAAAACTTTAAGACAGCCTTCATGAGAGCGTAAGAAATCGTGCGTGATTTTAAAATTTTGAAACACGCACGTTCACCTGCGCAAATTCACGCGTGATAATTATTTAATAAAACCGCAATTATTTCATTTTACCACAATTACAAGTGACTCACATGTGACGCGAAAAATTCACGTCACGAGCACACCTCTAGCTGTATGATACAAGTATTATTAAATAAACAAAAACCGCCAAGAAATAAATTTTTGAGTTCAAATGTGTTTGTAGAGTATATGCATGTGTTAAAAGCTTTCGAATGTGTTATACTTAAATTTAAATTGCGTGCTGATAATAACCAGCATTTATAGTTGTTTTTATAGTACGAACGCCGGTTTGTAGTAGAAAAAAAGCCTTTATGCCATTAACAACAAGAAGCTTTTTATATTTGGACGAGTTTATACAGCTGTTGTCGTAACTGTGTCTCTAAAGCTGCTAAACTGTTTGGAAATTATGAGTGTAGAATTTTTCATTTAATTTTACACTTGGTCCATAAGAGAAAGTCAAGTCGATAGTTATACTTACTAGAATCAACATAAAGGTCGTCCCAAAAATAGCATAATATTTGAATTTTTGCCATTTGTGCGGCAAAGTGTTGGCAGCCCTAAATAAATTCAAATCTTGCTTTAATTTTGGGACACGCTTTTTATAGAAAGCATAAGTCTAAAAGATTTGTTTGTTCGTTTGCCAAAACTTTCCCAGGAACCGGGAAACAGAACATATTTTTGCCAAATTAAATAATCATCAAGGATAAAGGGCGGTGTGTAAGTGTGTAATATAAGTTATAAACATATTATTTTTGTTGTTAACTATAACAACTTCCATAACCGTAATATGGTTACACAATATGTTGAAATATTTTTTGATAATAATTGTTTTGTTGAAGGTGACCATATCATAAAATGTTTTTGACGTGTTGGTTTTAAACTTTCGAAAGTTTAGACGTCTGTAGCTTTTGAAGCTTTAAAAAAGTTTGTTTCGCAAATCCGGGAACCCATGTTTTGTTTTGAAAAGTTTGTTAGAATAACTCATATATTTTAATTCTCAGCACCATAAATCTCTATTTTTACAAATCGTTATTTATGCAACCATTTTTTTAAACCAAATCAAGTCCGAACGTTTCAAAATCTGTAGACGTCGATCAGTGGCAGTTGTGTTCAAGAATAATGTGAGTATACCTGCTTTGCTCGTCCTTACCTCACAGTTGTCTTAACACTGGCTAAGAAGAATGCGTCTGCCATTGCAGAAAGGTTAGAAAAACCAGCTACCTGAACTTTAAACATACTTCTTGATATGTATATTTCCATCCCCGCGATTAGGGTTTAAGCCACCGCTACACACAAAAAAAAATAGACATTATTGTCATATTTAACCATAAAATGTTTAGAGGCAACCATTATATATTTGTGGCTTCGCAATGGAGGACTAATTAAACCTAAATATGGTTGCCGGTAACCATACTATGGTTAAAATAATATGTTTAACAAATTTCGTTTAAAATAGTTTTGTTGGAGGTGGCCATATTAAAAAATGTTTTTTTATATACGTGCAACACCTGAACTCCGAAAGTTCTTCACAAGGAAAACCGTACAGGCCCTATGCTACAGCCAGGGCACTCACTACTGTATTTCTTATTCTCTAAAATAGTAGGGCAGGGAACATCAGACAGTTTGTTTTCAAATTCTTAAAATTGTAGGTGCATTTTTTAAATGAGTATTTTTTTATCTATTAGTGACCAGTCTTTTCACTCAGAAAACTTGATATAAAATATTACATGAAAAATAATTTTTTAACAGGCAATAATAGAAATATTCAAATTGAAAAAACACAAGACATATAAATCGTTAATATATGTACGTACATACCTACGTTTTCTGAAAGCCTAAAATAGTCCGATATTAATGATAAGAAAAAAAGCCAATTGGCTTTCAAAACATTTAATAAAAACAACGGATAATTGAGCAAAACAAAATCAAAATTGGATAACGAAGAAAAGTCCAAATTATACTAGCTGTGGTTGAAACGGGTCTAATATATGCCCAAAGGTATCTATTGGTACAACAAAAACAAAAATTAAGACAAGGATGGCTTCACATAAATCCGACGTAAAACATATGCAAAATCCATTATCAGGAAAAGCGGCTCTTCATCCACTGTTCATTAACTGGCCACTAGCCAAACTTCGAAAATATTAAAATATTATCAAGTGATGATGACTACAAAAAGTGATACACACTGGATATGCTACACATTATTGACGTACATACCACTTGACAAGAGACTGAATTATAGGAGCGATGTAGAGAAATGTGCACAGATATAAAGAAACCGATAAATGAATGAATATATTAAGACAGAATTAGTGTTTTTGCTACCGGACAAGAGAGCTTCACAAAATAAGCCCGGAAAAGCTTTTTACGTTTGTTTTTTATATTTGTGTGTTGATCGAAATATTGGGTAGAAAAAAATAGTTAAAAAAGCAATAAAAATTAAAAATTAAGTCCTAAAACAAAGGTCTACTTAAATGTACAATAACTCATGAGCAGGGAAACCACAAATATGCAATTGCATGTTTTTCCTTGTGCGACTAATGAAGGCAGAAATAATATATCTATCCGTTTTAGAGGTTTTTATGAATTTTGGCATCGATTTGTTAGTGCATATTTTGGCATATTTTACCGTTAAGAGCATATTTTTGCATAGTTTAGTTAAAAGAGCCTTTTTGCAGCATTTTTTTAAGTTTTTAGCGCATATTTTGCCTTTTTAAGGCATATTTTGATACAAATTCGATTTTTTTAAATGCCTCTTGTAAGCTTTCGCAGCAAATTAAATTTTTTTTTTTTTCGAAATTCTGGTTAACAGATTTGCTTTTCTGTTTTAAATATCTAACTGTTTACCCAACGTGTTGCTTTAATTTCGCCATCCACATTTAATATTTACTCTTAAATAAAGACAAAGCAGGTTCTCATTAAAGATAATGTTATTTTAAACATTCAAATTTTACATAAAAGCAAAAGTTAAAGAAAACGCAATTATAAACATACGATTTTGAACCAATCTTTTAGTGCACCGTTCGTTGAGAATCGCTTTTTAAAGTGATTTAACGATGTCCATCCGTCCGTCTGGCTGGTAGAATTTTGTAAATTGATTTTAATGGTACCAATTAAAATATTATATATTTTAATTTAATGTATTACCCATAAAAAATTCTTACCAAATTAGACTATTTATGTACGTAAGCTATCTAATTATGTTGGCATTCAGCTTAAATTCGCCCAAAATATATGTATCAGCAGATTAAATTCTTTTCGAATTGGTCTGTAACTACTGTTCTTTAGTATTGTTTGTTTTAAATGCAAATGTTGAATATTTTGTTTTTAAATGAGAAAATTTCTGATTTTTTTGGGGCATATATTTAACAATTTTAAGGGCATATTTTCGATATTTTGCTGCATATTTAATGCGCATAAAACTCATTTTTTTGAGCATATTTCTGGTGTCCCTGCTCATTAGTATTGGTCCCTAAAAACTTGTATAAATTAATAAAATAGACGTATAGACTTTTTCTGAGAGTAAAATGGGTGTGCCTAAGATTTTCCGTTCCCTTTTTTTGTCATTTAGATAAACAGTAACTTAAATTTTCCTTAATAGACGTTTGTTAAATTTAAAAATCGTTTACGAAAACGGGGGGTTAGTATTTCTAAATACATACATACACTTTCAACAAACTCTTTGGAGATTGAAGTTTAATAATTCGTATTTATTATTAAACAAACTAGCATTTTTGTTTTGTTCCGAAAATGGTTTTATAAAAATGTTTTTAAAGCTCCAAAAAGTTTAAAATCAATTTGCCACATGTCTGAGAGATCATTACGCAATAGGGTCCAGGCGGTTTGTCTAAATTATTCGTGTTTGTATAACAGAGATAAGTATTATATAAAAGGATTTAATTTAGAGAAACAATCTAAAAATCTGAAATTTCAAAGATAAGTAATATTCTAGCGAAAACGTAAAGCTCGCATAAAAAAATATATTCTTTGATCTGGAAAGTCGTTGTTGTGAGGAGTTAAACTTGAAACTGGTTCTGTTATAAAAATTTAGATTTTTTTTTATCCTCTCTCTTAGGAAATGGTGTAGTTTTGAACAAGTTTTCCTTTTTTAAGTATTTCTTTTTATCATATTGTACGTTTGTGTGCATATAATTTGGTTAATATACTTTTATTATTGTTGCTGCTCTTTGTTGTTAGTGTTGTTGTCATTATTGTAACCGTTCTATCTAAATTGCTCTGTTGTCTTGTTGGTACAATAAAAATAAAATATTTATAATGCCACTTGTTGAGTTTTGTCGTATTTATACATTCATTGATTCAATTTACCAATATATTGTTATGGTCGCACTGATTGCTGGTCCCCCTTTTTTTTTGTGTGTTCTCTTGTGTCTTTTTTATCACTTATTCCTTTTGAGGGACTTAAACTCAAAGATACAAATCATAAATACATATTGGTTTTTGCTGTCTTTGTTTGTTTTTGTTCCTGTTGGTGTATTTTGTTGCCAGATTATTTTATAATTCCTGTTATTTAGAGGTGTTGATTCTACCACTCCTTTATCAACAAAACACTACCAACCAATTTTATTATTAAATGTATTTATTTAATTTTGATTATATGTTAAAAAAAAGAAGGTAAACTGTTAATCTTGTTGGGTATTGTTTGTTACTGAATTGTTTATTGGAATATTATTGAAAATTGTGGGTATTTATTGCATGAAAAGTTAATAATTGAATTTAGATTTTGTATAAATTGTTATGGTTGTCATGTGTTTAATATATTTTGTTTTATATATATGTATACATGTATGTATAATAACATTTTAACATGCACAGAGATTTTTTATGTGCATGTCTTGTTAGTCAGCTACCAAATAACAATAGATATTGAATAGGTATAAAAATGAATTTAGATGAAAATATTTTAGTAGAAAATTATGTTTAAGGTGTGGGGAAAGCTGAGCAAAAAAAGGCTTATTTCAGAAAGGAAAAGGTTAGGTCCAAAACCCTCGCAAACACATATAAATAATGGTTGTTTAAAAAGTCATAAGTGAATTATAATGCTTAATCAACTACATAAGAAAGTGATAAGGAGAGAATTATTTCCTTAAACTTAGAAAAGATCAACAAACAAACAACAGAAAAGATCTACAAAGGTTTTCTAATTTTTTTTTAAGAAATTTTAAATAAACTGCATCTTTACTTCATTTTTATTTAAGACTACCCACATTTGTATTCAACGTTATGCTTAATCAAATTAAAAAAAAAATTGCATTGAAACAAAGCAAACCTCTTTTTCCTTAGAAAGAAATACAAAAAAATGTACTGATTTTAAAACTGTTTTACCACTCGTACACATCCTTCAGCTGTTTGTTGATTCATAATGTGCAAATTATTAATTATAAATATTTGTGCAAATTCAATAAACACCCAAACAACTGCAGTGAATACCAATTTTGAGAGTTTTTAAAGAAAAAAAAAAGCATATTTCAACATCCCAAGCGTATATTTCACGCATTACATAGTAAACGAAATATTTAACATTCTCGCATACAACGCGAAATTTCAAAAGGTTCTCGTGCAACAACAACACATATTCTCTGGCTTACGCACATACTTACACTTCAAAAACAGGGATGGTAAATTGGTTTGAAAACCCCAAAAAAAAAAATTGCCTGAATAGCAGTCATTCGGGTATTTACAAATTCTGAGAGAATTAGAAATCGTGGTTTTCCGGGGAACTAGATTGTTATTCACTTAAGTATGTCAAATATGCTCCCTTAAAATTTTTTATTAAAATTCGATCTTATCGGTCTACAAATGATTGCGATATTACCAAAAAAAAAAAACACTGCTGCCTCTAAATTGACTCATAAATTCCTTTTTGCTGTTTTTTTTTCTGGAAAACAGCGTGAGCCAAAGCATCCAAATAGAAAAGATGCTTGGGTTTTCAATACACAACATCCGATAAAATGTGGGCGGTATTGGAGAAGTTGGTGTGGTGCAAAGTAGAGATATTTACAACAAAATTTTTCATTATTTCTAAACATTATGAAAATAACAAACATAAATTATGAGAAAATATTGCAGATTTATTTCTTCGATGTCAGTTAAAATGTGCGGTTTCTAAAATGTAGTTTATGTTGAAGTTTAGAACACGGAATTTGCGTATATTGGATTCACGATACTGTATGTCCTGTGTTTAAAAGTGTGACACGCCATAGAGAAAGACTAATTTCTTAAATGTATTAGGGACCTCAAAACTACCTTATTCCTAATTTGAGGGTAGATATTCTTTTAAAGCCTTAAAAGCGTGCTCTAGGTGTCACTCCCTTAAACATTTAAAACTGGATCTAAAAATATTTGTTTTTCTTTCAATATGACACTAACAAGCTTTAAAGTAAAAAAGGTTTTTAGAAATCCCTTCAAAAAAGTATCGATATTATTATGTGTATTTTTTACAAAAGAGTACTTTATTACAAGGTATAATAAAAAAAGTACTAAAACGTGGAGGTTAGCATGTGAAACAATTAAAACTTAAAATGTTTTAAATAACTTTTTATTAAAATGATTACTAAATTTGTGCAATATATTGAAGACACCTGCTCCGTATCCAGGGCATTGTGGCCTGGTTTAGAGGAACGGAGAACCAGCTCTCTACAATTAAATAATTTTCTTCACAGATCCAATGGATTTTGACATTAAGCCAATGAAAAATTACATTAAAATTCAGACTATGTAACCCTTCATTGGATTAATAAAGAATGTTACATTAGCCCCCCGTTAATGAAATGTTTCATAAAATCAATGAACATTTTGCATTATTTCAATGTCAAATCTTTTTATTATTTTAATATAAATGTTTTTATATTTAAATGAAATTTTTAATTTATTTTATCCATTTTTTCAATGTGCGTTTTGAGTTGTTGTGATTTTTGTTTTTTTTTTATTCCTGGGGGCAAATTATGGCAGTCGTGATCAAATACTTTTTCGATTCGAAAGCAGTTTTATTTCTAATTCTTTACTAAACGGATCGAATTAATTTTTTTGTGTTGTAAAGCACTTATTTACTTTTTCAAAACACTGAAAAAATAATAACGATTCCTTCAGTACCAACTGAAATAAAATTGCTTACGAATCGAAAAATTATTCGATAACGACTGCCATCATTTTCGTTTTTATATTCCGTTTACATCATGTTATGTTATACTTTCATAAGCTTACCTTTAAGTAAATTGTACTAAATTCATTTTCCAGCCCGCGATGACCTTCATCTGCCTTCTTTCCATTTTTCTGGTTATAACAATAAGTTGAATTTTTCTTTTGAAAGAAAGACCTTAAGTTGTCATTAATATAATGAAAAATGTTAAAGAAATTACGAAACTCAATTTCGTAGTGTTAATGAAATAGATTCATTATATTTGTAAAGTTTCATTCCCGCAATGAAAAATTTTATGAAATTGATTCATAAGATTTATGAAGCATAATTCTTTCAGTGTACTTGGGTTTAATAGCAACCAGATTAGATCAGTTTTCTCAGTGCGATGAAAATGGGTTTGAATTCAATGACTACTGCAAGAGTTGTCTTGACGAAAAGGAAGAGGAAACTGTGTTAGTACATAACGAAGCGATACCTTGGAAAGCCGGTGTTTGGATGATCTTCTTATAATAGCACTAAGGTTGCTTCTTCTCTTCATTAGACGAATTGGTTCCGTTCCACAGTGACGCCTATTTAGTAACTGCTCTGTAGAATGGGCCAAGTGAGCTGTCTTCTCGATGGCTGCTTGATGGACCTATCCTAATCATTAAAGCCACAATATTCTAAACGTAAAAGTCCTATTGTACTGGCTTTTCCATCTCTGGTCAAAATCTCAAAACAGACATCATGACAACAATGAAATGTGAACAGAAATGATGCTGTTTATGTACTTTTTTACAATTTAAACAAGGCCAGACGCCAGAGCCACCAATAAATGATGCAAGTTTACTTTTTAATATTTTTTTGTTCTTTGCAGAATTTTCCTTATTAAAAATTTTTCTGCACTGTGAAATGACGCCAACTCTACAAAAATACACACACGCACAAACACAGAAATAAAACCAACAAACAATTTAGTTAAGACAAGCCTAAGAGCCACACACTCATGTAGATCATACAAGAAAAGTACCTTTTGCCATATAAGACCCAAAACTTGGACAGACAAACACTCGCAAAGAAATAAAATTAAGGAAGCCAAGAAATGGCACAGAAAAAAAATACCAAACAAAACTAATAATATTTTCATGCACACATTCCATAATTGATTTATGAATTTTTAATGCAAAACTATGTAATTTTTTTTAAGTTATCGACCAACATTATTGTATAAATATGCTGCTGTCTGGCAGAGTTTAAGGAAAAAGTCTGGCTGCACCAGAACGCAACAGACAGACAGACAGACAATTGTACAAAGTTGGAGTACATTTTTGTAAAAAAAAAAAAAAAATAAAAAATAAAGAAAAAAAAACAATGCCCAATACAACAATTATAAAACAATGACATGTATGGCAACAATAAACAAACAAAATAAAACTTCACTGGCAACTTCTGTGGCTGCTGCTGCCTAAAATGTTGATGATGATAATACTGCTCCTGCTTACTTCTACACCAGACTTGGTATGAGAAGTATTGGGCAAAAATTCACATGGACAAAAATTCACATGGACAAACCTCTGGAAGTTCAGTTACTTATCAACAAATTTAATGTGAGAATATGTGTGTTATTCATAATAATGCTGCCACTTTCATACTACTGTTCCTTTTTTTTCTTTCTTTGTTGGGATTTTGGCAAGAATTTTTACGCATGCAAAAAATATGCACTTTTTTGTGGCAAGTGTGTAGGTTTTTATTGATTTTTTTTATTATTTTTTAAGTACTTTTTCTCTTTTGTTGTTTTTTGACGGTGCAAGACTCCCCTTACAGTCGTTTAATATTTATGTCATTAAATTTTTGATTCAGTGCAAGACACGTCAGCCGCTGTTGCAGCAGAAGGAACGACCAGCTTACGAGTACATTTCTATGCCGGTGTTTTACCAATAACCCCGTAACAAACCATTAAAGGCTTCTGCTATTGTTTTGGAAATTTTAAGGTGACCAGTCGAATGAAAAATAGAATTAAAAAAAGAGTACATATTTTATTTTCTTAAAGAAAAAAAAAACTTGCGATACAAAGAAGAAAGTTTTGTTGGGGTATGCAAAGTTGTCTTGCCATGTAACTGAATATATTTTAGTTGCATTTAATGCCAAATTCTTTCAGCGAAATTTGTTTGGTGAGCGTTTGAAAAATAATTTTGCCCCAAATTTTTTTTAAAATTAACAAATGTAAAATGCCATTATGTATGGTTGGTAATCTAGCAACACCATCAGTCCATTTCACAGTGTCAACAGAACCCTTTCTTTCGCACAAATTCGCACAAAATTTTAAACAAACACATCGATTACGAACAAAGACTTCGTCCGCTTACATGTAAAACAAAACGGAACAAGTCCAGTTTACCAACGCAGCTCCAAATAAAAAAAAAGTAAATAGGGTAATAGAAAATCGAAAGGTTAGGTTAGGTTAAGAAGGGTTATGCGCCCAAGGGCACACTTCCACTCGGAGACCAATATGGTCCATTGTGAATCCCTTCAATTAAAAGAAAAAAGAAAGGACAGTAAAGAAAAGAAGTATCAGATGGATAGAAACAAGAAAGATAGAAAGTTAGAAGATTTCACGTAGAACTATTGCCCTCTCAACAGTCCCCTCAACAGAATCAGCCACACTATTTCCCTGACAAACTCCAGTAGATCAGCCAGACTACATCCAGCGATGCACCCCAGTTCGTCGTGAAACCTATCTCCTAACCACTTCTGCCTGAGACCCTGCATCCGGGGACAATGGCACAGTACATGCTCGATCATCTCACGCTCCTCTGAATCATCGCACAATCTGCAGAAGTCCGGTATGGCGTTGTCCCATCTGCCCGCAAAAGCCCTTACAGGACAATGACCCGTCAAGAACCCTACAAGTGTTCTAAGACTACCCCTATTCAATCGCAGTAGAACCCTGGTTGCCCCCGCGTCCAATCTGGGCCATAGTGCCCTGGACACCCTGCAATCCGTTCTGTCCCTCCAGGATCGGTTAACGTCATCACGGAATTTCTCCCGTATCACCCCATAGTAGTAACATAGGGGGGGGCTAAACCTCCCTGTCCCTTACCATTAAGTCCAGATTCTAACCCCCTCTCGCGAATTCGTCAGCCACCTTATTTCCATAAACCATGCAGTGTCCAGGTACCCAACACAGCCTTACATTGAATGCCTCCATGAGTCCACCAAGAGCATTCCTACACCGAGCGACCAGGCACGATCGCACCGTATATTTTGTCAATGCCCTAAGCGCCGCCTGACTATCGACGTAAATTGTCACCACAGATCCACCCACATGTGTTCCAGTATCACCTCCGTCGCCCTGCAGATCGCTAGGATCTCAGCCTGGAAGACACTGCATTCATCGGGGAGTCTGAATGACCTTTTTACCTCGGTGTACGCGATATAACACCGGCACCAGTGCCGGTTTCCATCATGGATCCAACCGTATATTCTGCCCACCCCTCAAACAGTCCATTGGATCCACGCCAAATCTCCCTATCAGGGAACTCCACTGGTGGTGTTCTATAGAAAATCGAAAAAAATAAGAAGAAAAAAATAAAATGGCAAAATTGCTTCTCTCAAAAACTTTTAAATGATACCAATATTGGCTATATACGTTCAAAAATGTAGTGGGAAATCGCAAATTTATATGAAAATTCAGAGGTCCATAACTCGGAAACTATGCGTTTCAGAGAATTTTGTCATTTTATTTTTCTATAACCCTATGTACTTTTTTTATTTTGAGCTGCGTTGGTAAACTGGACTTAAGCCAACAAAACTAATATTTTGTAATTTGTTTTTGTATTAAAAGGAAGTTGAGCGAACGAAGTTTTCGTTTGAAATGAATACTGTAAAACGTTACGTAGAAGTCCCCTTACTGAAGGTAATAACGCTTTCAGGAGAATTTCCAAATGTACTGTGAAGCAGAATAAAGAAAATTATGTCAAACGACACTCTAGCGTCCATATAATGAAATATTTGCTGCAGAGACTTCATTTAATTCTTTACGTTTAATGTCCATACAATTAAACTTTTGTTTTCCAAACTTTAAGTTATTGAAAACACTTTCCTCTTTGTTTTGCTTTACTTGAACAACAAACTCACAAAAACTGTATGAAGATAAAATAAAGTACACTTTAAAATTCTTCTTTTCTTTTTGACTATTAAACTCAAATGTTTTCCAGCAAATGTGTAATAATGTAAGATCTTTAAACTATACTTTTTTAAATATGAAATTTTAATTCAAAAACTTTTATTTTTTCTTTATAACCTGGTCACCTTTTCCCTTTATTTCTTAAGGTATCTCATTGTTGTTGCTTAAAACAATAAAAAGTGCAAGCTCCACCAACAACAACTATTGAAAAAGCCAAGCAACAATAATTTAATAAAATACTTTTTCATCTGTTTTTGCTCGCGCGATTTCGTGCTCTGCAACATAAATCATAAAATTAATAACCGTAAAGTGACAGCTTTAGGAGTTTTTTTTTCTTATGCGTTTTTGTTGTTATTATTTCAGCAGCAGTTGTTTAAAGTTGCCAGCAACATGCACACACACACAGATATATTGGTGCAATTATTATAAATGTAAAACAAACAAAAAAAAAAAATCTTAGCAATCGCAATTCTTCAGAGAGCGGGCGAGCAAAAATCAAAATGTTTTGATAATCTGATAAAAGGAAAAACTGAAGAAGAAAACAGATTTTAAAACAACTTAAGTCACTGATGATCATCAGCGATGATTATTTTTGCAGAGCAGTTCGATAAACATCTTTAGAATTGTTAAACAATAATTGGTTTTCATAACCCGCCAACAGACACACAGATAGATGGATGTGTTAACCCCAGCAGGAAATTTTATGTTAAAGTTAGCATAACTTGTTATTTAATAGGGGTAATAAAATAAGGAAGGGGTGGGGAAGGGTTGGGGGTGGTATTGTTGCGTTAAGAAAATATTTGTCTTCATTTTGCTTAAAACTGTCTGCAGGAAAAAATGTTAACATTCATAAGGCGACAGTAAAGTGAAATGTCAGCAATTGATCAGCTGTAGAGCATGAAATTGTGATTGATTAAAGGACAAATAGTACAAAAGTAAACAGTTTGAGGGCGCTTAATAAAAAAATCTCATAAGAGGACAGTTAAGAGAAATCCTAGCAGTTTTTTCTAGGTCTTCAGGGGGGTTACCGCGTATTTCGATTCGAAAGAAATCATTTACGGATTCGAACAATTTGTACTGTGTATTTCGATTTTCGTAATATTGGGTTTGAATAAACGGACGTTTTTCATACTTTATTGAAAACAAAAAATTACTTTCTTAAAAGCCACTCTCTATAACGAACAAAAATTGTTCATAAAATATCACACTTTTTAAAAAATACAACCTCTGTCATCGTTTCGAACGATTACGAAAATCGTAATACACAGTACAAATTGTTCGAATCCGTAAATAATTTCTTTCGAATCGAAATACGCGGTAACCCCCCAGATTGGAATTGCTGTTGGTCTTTAGATACTGAAATAAAAATTGTTTAAAGTGCAATAAAGTGGATTTGTTAGTTCTAAAGTCTGATATCTTCATAAATTTGGAGACTTTTAAGAGAAAAGTCAGCTGGCTGTCATCTTTAAATTTATTAATTTCATTTCTCCAAATCAAAAAATTAAGTGCCAAACTAAAATCTTAAAAAATTTCCTACTGGCCTCGTTCATATGTAAAGAATATCTGGGCAGGTCTTTCTTTTATGTAAATATCATTTTAGTTGGGATTTTCTTATTTCGTATTTATGTTGTGCTCTTTTGTTTAATAAATTCAGTAATAGTTTTTTTTTTCATTATGTACATCCAAACACATACATGTTTCGTTAGTACAAGTTGTAGTTAAGATCGTTTTCCCATTAAATTTAGTTTTGCTTCATAAATATTTACCTTTAATGGGGCAATTTCCGTTAATGTTATAATTTGCAAAGTGTTTTGTACTAATTGGCTTTTGATCTTTAAGCGCTTAAATAAATTCGTAGTGAAAATCTACATGACGTGTCGGGTAAACTGCGTTACTTAATGCCAACATTTACAAAACTGATTTTAGAGATAAGTTCCTAGAAATTCTGTTTTGTATCGCTTATCTGAGTGAAAATGTTACAGTGAAAACAAAAAAAAAACAAAACACATTAACTAATTAAGTATTAATATGGATTTATTTGATCTAGGGCGAAAGAAAAGTTGATTACAATTAAAAATTAATTGAGTTTCTAAAAATGCACGACTTTTGACGCAATTAAAATGGTAACTCAATTAAGCAGTACTCGGTTAATTGAATCGCCGACGCAATTAAAACGAAAATCGCTTAATTGAGCAAGATGTGCAATAAAGCGAAACACCCATGTGTAGATAGTTTAAAAAAATTGATTGGGTTTATTAAAACAAAATCTTTCATCGAACAATGTTTAAAAAGGAACTAAAATTACAAAATTTAATATAAAAGGAGATCAAAACTTAAAAATATATGTATGGAAAGGTATATTATATGTTATACAAAACTAAAAGTGATTAAAAAATCTGTCATCAACAATGGAAATTAAGATTTGTTAAGGCTTTCGATAATGCGTTTTTCTATATCATCAAGTTAATATGAATAATAATTTTGTGCTAAAAAAAAATCTCGAAGTGCATTGAGACAATTCAGGGCCTCTTTGGTTGAGGGAGAACTGATTATATCTTTGTTTTCTTCATCTTCGGAAGAGTCTGAAGTATTCCACAACATGGTAGATTATCATCGCAGCGGACGAAATTTTCGAATTCATTGTGATTTGCAACATCAACGTTTAGTTCTACAATATCATTTTCTAAATCGACTTGCTCAGCAGAGTAAAAAAAAATTTAACCCGAAATGTAACGACTGTGAAATTAATTGCACAAACAAGTGACGGAAACTTACCTTGTTAAAACAGTTTGCAATTGTAGAAGGTTTCGCAAGCCACCAAGAACTTTTTATAATATGCCATGCTTAAAAACTGCTTAAGTTCCTTATAAAATCTCTAATAGTTTTTCCGCTTTCAATTGCTGAGATTTGTTTCCTTTTAATGTTTTACGCATAGTAAGCTTTGAAGCTTTGTATTATGCCCAGATCTAAGGGTTGTCTATTGAAGTTGTATTAGCTGGTAAATATTGCAAGTCTCTGTTTGCTTACTTTGCTGATCTTTTATGGGAAGATGCGTTGTCAACGAACAAAAATTGTTTTACGTCTTTGTTTTCCCCTTTCAGCATCAATGGGAAGCAAAACTTTCTGCCATAAATCTTGAGTCATCCAATTTTTGTGTTGTGAATAATGTTCCAGAGGCAACACTTTGTTTTTAAAACATCTTGGATTTTTTGATTTGCTAATAATAATAACTTTTTTATAATCACCGGTAGCATTGCATACAAATAGAAGTGTTAAACGTTCCTTCGAGTTCTGTTGGTCTCCTTATTTTTGATAATGTTGAATTAGGTAATGCTCTGAAGAACAAACCGCTTTCATCAGCGTTAAAAATATCTGAAGGCTCATATTTTAATATTAAAGTTGGCAAAACTGTAGCAAGGAATGCATTTGCCCCATCAATATCGGCAGATGCACCTTCTCCTTGCAATTTTTTTTAGAATTATGCCTTCCCTTTTCTGCCAACGATCAAGCCAACCATTACTCGGGTAGAAATCAACACCGATTTTCACAGCAAACATTTACGCGTTTTCCAAAATTATGTTCCTGAAAATTAAGGCTCCCGATTCACGCATTTGACATGCGGACACTGTTTAAACAATCTTTCTTTCATTTGAACAGGCACCGCCCCGGTTTCTTTTTGTTGACAATCGCAATGTTTTAGATATTTCAACAATTGAATATTTCGTTAGCTAAAATGCAAAAAGACGTAACTAACAAAAATATAATTTTACAGGAGAAGCAAAAAACTTTGTAAAGTGAAAACTATGAACATGTCAGAAAAACATGCATTGATAAGTCGTCCATGAAATTTTTCAACCAATTTTCAAAGAAACCCATTTTATTATATTTTCTTAGAAAAAAAATGTGTAATTACGTCGTTTTGCATACTTCAAACAAAAAAAACTTGTAGTTACGTCCCTTTGGTTTTTGTTAATAAAAACGCAATTTTTGATCGCAGAAGTGTAAAATTTTGTCAAGACATGTAGTTTTATAGCATTAATAATAATCAATCAAAAACTCGACTTGGAATTTTTTTTTAGTTACGTCTTTTTGCATTTTAGCTAACGATTTGCTTTTTAAAACTCTTTTTATTGTGGCTTTAGAACACTTATATTTCTCGCAAAGTGCACTTTTGTCATATTTTTTTTTGGAATCATCAATTAAATTTAATTTTTGTTTAATATTTAAAGTAATGTGGCCTCTCGACGTCATTTTCGTAAACTCTTCACCTCTTGAAAATTTTCTACTAAAATTATAAAAAATTCACAAAAACATATGAATTGAAGTTCCTTTTTACATGACCGACAGAAAAAAGTCCTTTTACATGGTGAACAGAAACATGACTTTCTTGCCGCAAAAATATTTTTTGTTTACGTTTGCGGAGCAAAACCACATTAACCAAAACATTTGCTCTTGTTTTTCGCAATGCGGTCTTATTTTGCGAAATAATTAAGCGGGTGACGCAATTAAACGGAACTCAACTAAACGGGTATTTTTACATAGACAGTTATACTGAATGATTTCGTTCTATGATTTAAGTGCAATAAAACGGGAAACTCAATTAAGCGGGGCTCCATCAACCAAAAACAACCAGATTTTATACAGGATGACTTTATTGTCCAGGCTAAGATAAGAAGCGACAATAATTACCCAATAAAGTCAGGAGGCTGTTATTTATATACATACATACATATATTCCCCTCGATTCTATAAGAAGCATAGGGCCTCTAAGGCTGTTTACTTCCAGTAAAGTCTCTTAGATTCTATATGTAGACCGACACCAAGTCAGCCGAATAGAGCAAAATTTAAACCTGCTTAATATATTGCAAAAATTATTTCGCAATCATTAACTTGCTTCAAAACTAAGTAATTCACTTTAATTTTGCCCCCTAAAGCTTGAATATTAAAAATATGTATTTACATATTTAATAAAAATCTATACCAGTCGTCCATTTTAATCTATAAATTATGCATATAAAGGAAATGTTGCTTAATTTAGGTTATTAAGTATGAGAAACTAAAAGAAAAAAACTTAAAAATAGAACTTGCATTAAAAAAAGTTTTGTATGAATGAAGAAGCCAGTTTTCATAGACTTAAACAATTCAAAAACAGTCTTTTATTTTACAGCCTTCTATGAACATTTAAAGCAATTTAACATGTGTATAAGGAAAAAGTTTGTGTATGTGTAATTTATTCTAACGATATCCTTTGGTGACCATGTTTTCTAAAATGTCTGCGTTTTAAACTGATTTTAAGTATAATTACATTTGGGTATAACAAACCAAAAAATGTATGGCAGCGTAAAGCAGAGGTTTAAAATAATGCAGTAATTTTTTAAATATATCAGAAAACAAATTTGCTAAAATGTAATTGTTTTTAGGAATAATTTGTTTAAACCAGGGAAACTAATCAGGACACATGGCCATTTTTGTAAGTCTGAGTTCATACGGCTCATGTCTTATTGACAAGATTCATCCATTTTCTTCATTGAACATGAATTGGCGTTCAAATGATTTATGTCATGTTGACGACATGTGCTTTTTTGATATTGAAAACAATAACAAAATTAAACAACGAATGAAAAAGCAAAACGTAAAGACAGTTCATGCATCTGTGTACTCGTTTCTTTTCCCATCGTCCCTCTCGCCTATAAAGTAGCAATCATGTCAATAAGACAAGAGCCGTATGAAAATAGACTAAGCTAAGTTTATGAGCTTCGCTAAATGTTGGGAAATTTGTTTAGTTTCGATTTTAAAACTAGGAACATATTTTTGTTTCTAAATATCAATAATATGGGAAATTTGTACTTTTTATTGTACTTACGGCTGTGACTGACCAGTCCCGAACTATTCGGAGTTCAACTGGAAGTAGTCTTCAGAGTCTTCGTGTGATACCACGGAGTCCAGGACGCCTCTAGCACTACGGTCTCAGTCTGGCTAATGTTGAACCCCTTCAGGGAGTAAATCAAGTTTATCGATGTGGAGTTGCATTTCAATTAAGTGATGTTATGCAGAGAACAGCGGGAGTATCAGATAGGCTCTACACCTACTCAGGTCCAAATGCATGTCTTCGTTTGGTAATTTTGACCTTTCTGCCACGGCTTTGCGAATGTAAAGTGTTTGGATTTTCGTAATTTTAAGGCGCAAGTCAGGTACACCCGCTTATCTAGAACACATCTCTACTTGCCTCTCAATTTATTGTTGCAACAAAGAACACGGATATTTGTTAAATCAAAAGTAAAGTCACAGAATTTAAGCAAAAATCATATTAGAACAATTTTCACTTTACAGTAAAATCTTTTTTTGCAATGCCAAATGTCTGGAAATGATTTCATGTTCACTTTAGTTTCGTGTGAAACTTTTTTAATAGTCATCTAAGACCCCATAAAAAATATATAAACAGGGTCATTGAGTTATCCTAAGTCGATTAAGCCATGTCAGTCTGTTGAAAGCAAGCTCACATTCGAACGACTCAAAGCAAAACAATAGTATTTGTATCATATTCTTTCTAGTTCGCCTAGGCAGTTTAGGATTGAGATCCAGCACAATCGGTTCAGTAAGAAAATAGTTATGAATCTAAATGTGCTACAACCTCCCTAAGAAATTGATAGCTTGGTTGCAAAAAGTAACATAAATGGTGGCCGAATGCACGGATTGACATAAGATTTTAACTAGAAATCATACTACTTAATTTCTTGATGATCGATGTGTAATTTACCTTAGGCACCATATAAAGCTTACTTTAGGAAAACCCTTTAGTACGCCTAAAACTGCAACGAATAATGATATAGTAGTAAAATTAAATCTGTCAAATTTCATAAGACTAGAAATTACAATGCCACTGAAGATTGGTCCATAATTTACCATAGACTCTATATGAAGAAAACTCTCGGAAAGCACTTCAATCTTTTATCTGTTTAGACATTAACACGTTCGACGCTCAACAGTTTTTGCGTTTCGTGTCAAAACTCAGGAACAAAAGAAATATATGTCACACATATGTATGGGACTTATAAGTGACATGAGTTTTAAGTAAAATTGTTGTCACATATATAAGACCGCATTTACATCTATGCAATTAACGCCGAGTTTTTTTTTTATTTTCTTTTAAAGTAGTTTCTACAAAACAGTTTTCACATTTACATTTTCTTCAAGCATTTTTTCAACTTTTTCAACCCCGTTTTCTTCCCTACATCTTGGATTTTTTGATTTGCTAATAATAATAACTTTTTTATAATCACCGGTAGCATTGCATACAAATAGAAGTGTTAAACGTTCCTTCGAGTTCTGTTGGTCTCCTTATTTTTGATAATGTTGAATTAGGTAATGCTCTGAAGAACAAACCGCTTTCATCAGCGTTAAAAATATCTGAAGGCTCATATTTTAATATTAAAGTTGGCAAAACTGTAGCAAGGAATGCATTTGCCCCATCAATATCGGCAGATGCACCTTCTCCTTGCAATTTTTTTTAGAATTATGCCTTCCCTTTTCTGCCAACGATCAAGCCAACCATTACTCGGGTAGAAATCAACACCGATTTTCACAGCAAACATTTACGCGTTTTCCAAAATTATGTTCCTGAAAATTAAGGCTCCCGATTCACGCATTTGACATGCGGACACTGTTTAAACAATCTTTCTTTCATTTGAACAGGCACCGCCCCGGTTTCTTTTTGTTGACAATCGCAATGTTTTAGATATTTCAACAATTGAATATTTCGTTAGCTAAAATGCAAAAAGACGTAACTAACAAAAATATAATTTTACAGGAGAAGCAAAAAACTTTGTAAAGTGAAAACTATGAACATGTCAGAAAAACATGCATTGATAAGTCGTCCATGAAATTTTTCAACCAATTTTCAAAGAAACCCATTTTATTATATTTTCTTAGAAAAAAAATGTGTAATTACGTCGTTTTGCATACTTCAAACAAAAAAAACTTGTAGTTACGTCCCTTTGGTTTTTGTTAATAAAAACGCAATTTTTGATCGCAGAAGTGTAAAATTTTGTCAAGACATGTAGTTTTATAGCATTAATAATAATCAATCAAAAACTCGACTTGGAATTTTTTTTTAGTTACGTCTTTTTGCATTTTAGCTAACGATTTGCTTTTTAAAACTCTTTTTATTGTGGCTTTAGAACACTTATATTTCTCGCAAAGTGCACTTTTGTCATATTTTTTTTTGGAATCATCAATTAAATTTAATTTTTGTTTAATATTTAAAGTAATGTGGCCTCTCGACGTCATTTTCGTAAACTCTTCACCTCTTGAAAATTTTCTACTAAAATTATAAAAAATTCACAAAAACATATGAATTGAAGTTCCTTTTTACATGACCGACAGAAAAAAGTCCTTTTACATGGTGAACAGAAACATGACTTTCTTGCCGCAAAAATATTTTTTGTTTACGTTTGCGGAGCAAAACCACATTAACCAAAACATTTGCTCTTGTTTTTCGCAATGCGGTCTTATTTTGCGAAATAATTAAGCGGGTGACGCAATTAAACGGAACTCAACTAAACGGGTATTTTTACATAGACAGTTATACTGAATGATTTCGTTCTATGATTTAAGTGCAATAAAACGGGAAACTCAATTAAGCGGGGCTCCATCAACCAAAAACAACCAGATTTTATACAGGATGACTTTATTGTCCAGGCTAAGATAAGAAGCGACAATAATTACCCAATAAAGTCAGGAGGCTGTTATTTATATACATACATACATATATTCCCCTCGATTCTATAAGAAGCATAGGGCCTCTAAGGCTGTTTACTTCCAGTAAAGTCTCTTAGATTCTATATGTAGACCGACACCAAGTCAGCCGAATAGAGCAAAATTTAAACCTGCTTAATATATTGCAAAAATTATTTCGCAATCATTAACTTGCTTCAAAACTAAGTAATTCACTTTAATTTTGCCCCCTAAAGCTTGAATATTAAAAATATGTATTTACATATTTAATAAAAATCTATACCAGTCGTCCATTTTAATCTATAAATTATGCATATAAAGGAAATGTTGCTTAATTTAGGTTATTAAGTATGAGAAACTAAAAGAAAAAAACTTAAAAATAGAACTTGCATTAAAAAAAGTTTTGTATGAATGAAGAAGCCAGTTTTCATAGACTTAAACAATTCAAAAACAGTCTTTTATTTTACAGCCTTCTATGAACATTTAAAGCAATTTAACATGTGTATAAGGAAAAAGTTTGTGTATGTGTAATTTATTCTAACGATATCCTTTGGTGACCATGTTTTCTAAAATGTCTGCGTTTTAAACTGATTTTAAGTATAATTACATTTGGGTATAACAAACCAAAAAATGTATGGCAGCGTAAAGCAGAGGTTTAAAATAATGCAGTAATTTTTTAAATATATCAGAAAACAAATTTGCTAAAATGTAATTGTTTTTAGGAATAATTTGTTTAAACCAGGGAAACTAATCAGGACACATGGCCATTTTTGTAAGTCTGAGTTCATACGGCTCATGTCTTATTGACAAGATTCATCCATTTTCTTCATTGAACATGAATTGGCGTTCAAATGATTTATGTCATGTTGACGACATGTGCTTTTTTGATATTGAAAACAATAACAAAATTAAACAACGAATGAAAAAGCAAAACGTAAAGACAGTTCATGCATCTGTGTACTCGTTTCTTTTCCCATCGTCCCTCTCGCCTATAAAGTAGCAATCATGTCAATAAGACAAGAGCCGTATGAAAATAGACTAAGCTAAGTTTATGAGCTTCGCTAAATGTTGGGAAATTTGTTTAGTTTCGATTTTAAAACTAGGAACATATTTTTGTTTCTAAATATCAATAATATGGGAAATTTGTACTTTTTATTGTACTTACGGCTGTGACTGACCAGTCCCGAACTATTCGGAGTTCAACTGGAAGTAGTCTTCAGAGTCTTCGTGTGATACCACGGAGTCCAGGACGCCTCTAGCACTACGGTCTCAGTCTGGCTAATGTTGAACCCCTTCAGGGAGTAAATCAAGTTTATCGATGTGGAGTTGCATTTCAATTAAGTGATGTTATGCAGAGAACAGCGGGAGTATCAGATAGGCTCTACACCTACTCAGGTCCAAATGCATGTCTTCGTTTGGTAATTTTGACCTTTCTGCCACGGCTTTGCGAATGTAAAGTGTTTGGATTTTCGTAATTTTAAGGCGCAAGTCAGGTACACCCGCTTATCTAGAACACATCTCTACTTGCCTCTCAATTTATTGTTGCAACAAAGAACACGGATATTTGTTAAATCAAAAGTAAAGTCACAGAATTTAAGCAAAAATCATATTAGAACAATTTTCACTTTACAGTAAAATCTTTTTTTGCAATGCCAAATGTCTGGAAATGATTTCATGTTCACTTTAGTTTCGTGTGAAACTTTTTTAATAGTCATCTAAGACCCCATAAAAAATATATAAACAGGGTCATTGAGTTATCCTAAGTCGATTAAGCCATGTCAGTCTGTTGAAAGCAAGCTCACATTCGAACGACTCAAAGCAAAACAATAGTATTTGTATCATATTCTTTCTAGTTCGCCTAGGCAGTTTAGGATTGAGATCCAGCACAATCGGTTCAGTAAGAAAATAGTTATGAATCTAAATGTGCTACAACCTCCCTAAGAAATTGATAGCTTGGTTGCAAAAAGTAACATAAATGGTGGCCGAATGCACGGATTGACATAAGATTTTAACTAGAAATCATACTACTTAATTTCTTGATGATCGATGTGTAATTTACCTTAGGCACCATATAAAGCTTACTTTAGGAAAACCCTTTAGTACGCCTAAAACTGCAACGAATAATGATATAGTAGTAAAATTAAATCTGTCAAATTTCATAAGACTAGAAATTACAATGCCACTGAAGATTGGTCCATAATTTACCATAGACTCTATATGAAGAAAACTCTCGGAAAGCACTTCAATCTTTTATCTGTTTAGACATTAACACGTTCGACGCTCAACAGTTTTTGCGTTTCGTGTCAAAACTCAGGAACAAAAGAAATATATGTCACACATATGTATGGGACTTATAAGTGACATGAGTTTTAAGTAAAATTGTTGTCACATATATAAGACCGCATTTACATCTATGCAATTAACGCCGAGTTTTTTTTTTATTTTCTTTTAAAGTAGTTTCTACAAAACAGTTTTCACATTTACATTTTCTTCAAGCATTTTTTCAACTTTTTCAACCCCGTTTTCTTCCCTACACCTCTTGCTAACAAACAAAAAGTTGCATGCGAAAGTTGCGGCGTTAATTGCATAATGTAAATATGGTCTAAGTCACTAAATAGTTTGAAATTTTTAAACAATACCAAAATCTAAAATAATTATTAAAATTGTATTGCTATTTATGAATGTAGACATTTTATTGAATATGCCAAATTTAAAAGCAATGGTATGGATATTATCCAATTTACATATTTCCAGGTATCAGCAGACTCCACATATTAACTAATTTCTCATCAAAAATTGGCATAAAATATTATGTATGTATGTTTATATATTGATAGAGCTCCAAATTGATTTAATTATTTTTTCCAAAAAATTGTTTTTCTTGGTCTCTTCGCTCCAAGTACCTGGAATAAAGCTACTTAAAAAATCATCAAATCCAAATCACGTTCGGTGGCGAGCAAAATAGTCTTAAGAATTTTCTTTTCAGGTACATTTTTCCAATCTTTTATCTGTTTTTCTGATTACAAAGATATTTGTACCGAATTTTGATAGTTCTTCTGTGACCGTTCCATATAAAAATCCATATTGTCTTTGTATTGAAGGTGCCACGCGGATTCCTTTAAGACACCCCATTTTAACAGATGTTTTTGTATCGATAACCAAACTATGTCTATCAAATTTTTAAATTTTGACTGTTACTGTACTCTAAATATATATAAATGTATATTGTCTTTGTATAGAAAGCACCACGCCCACTTCTCCAATCGAACCCACTTTTTTACAGATGTTTTATATTGCTAACCGAGCAATTTGAACTTAACTTGTATACTTTTACTGTAACCGCTTTCCTGATATACAGAAATCTTTATTATTTTTAAATGATAGGTGCCACGCCCACTTGAAATTTTACAAATATGTATAGAAGACCGGGTCGACCTCCAAACAAAAAAAGTTGTACCAGTCACCCCCTAGAATGAAGATGTGTTAATGAAGTTTGGTTTTTTATATGTAGACCTGCAATTTAAAGTCCGATCTCTTCATATCGCATATCGTTGTTCATGGCTTGATAGTGGCTTCATTTAATTTTTGGTGACTTTTTAATCCAACCTCAAATTCTGGACGCCACTTATGCCATCTCGGATACTTCCCCCAAATATCCAATTTCTTACGTGCCAAGAAAGTCCTTCTAAAACTACGTATGTATAGATTTTAATATGCTTACTTTTACGACACGCCTCTAAATTAAGCCCCTTTTTCATACACATACTACATTAAATCTAGTAGATATAATAATAATACAAACCAAATAAAATGGAATAAAAGGTATATATTAAGTTTGAAAAACTTCAAAAAATTTGTTTGCCACGCCTTAAATTACAGCCGTTTTTGTTTTATATAAATAGCATCGTCATTTAAAGTCCAATCTCATCGTATCGTATATCATTGTTGTAGCTAGTATATTGCTTTATTTTTGTATTTAGTGCTTTTTTTAAACTAACTTAAATTCTAGATAGCATTTATAATATCTCGGATACTTCGCCTCTGATATTCAATTTTTCATAACTAGAAAAGAAATCCTTCTGAAACTGAATTATTACACTCATAAGTTTATTGCAGTAACTGATTGTGGGTTATTAAATTCGTATTTCGTAGAAACAGAATGGATAAATACTTCATTCCTTTTAACCTCTGTGGAATAACTTTGTTGGGCAAATGTTCAAAACTATTATTTTAGCAACAAAAGACGTTTAAAATTGTATGTGTGTACTTTCATTTTAACTTACACCCAGTGAACATTATTTTCAAGCTTGGATATCAGACTTTTTTATTTTTTCTGCATGTATGTATGGAAGATGTCGAAAATGTTAAACTTGCATTCACACTTGCAACATCTAACATCATTTAAATTATCAAAACAACAAACACAAATAAAAAAGTAATTCAGAAATAAAATTTACCAAAAAAAAAAAAAAACATTTCTTTTTCATTTTGTCAGTGATGCCACAATAATATTAAAAAATTGTTTAGTACTTTTCTTGTGATGACACTTAGGAATTGTAAGATGTAAAAGGGAACAAAATGAGATAGGAACATCTTGCTAAGCTGTAGAAATATGTTGATACCTTAATAGGCTTTCTTCAACATGTTTTCAACATCTAACATCTACCATCAAAGATGTAGAAAATGTGAAACACTCATTTAGATTGCTCACATCTACCAAAATTTTAAGAAAACACAAAAATGTATTTGATGTTCAATTGGTTTAAAAATATAAAAAATACTTAACAAAAAAACATTGCAGTAAAAACGAAAGCTTGACAAATGGTAACGCTGGTTTCAAAACAAACGTCTTTTTATCAGTGATGCCACAATAATAATATAACTTATTGCCACTTTTCTAGTGATGAGACTAAAATAATAATCGAAAGATGTAGAATGGAATAAAACGATATAGGAACATCTTTTAAAATGTTGAAAGATTTTGGTTTTAAGCCTTGTGTATTTCTTATGGAAAGATTTTAACATCTTCGAAATCCGTAATAAATTGATGGTAGATGTTAGATGTGGATCAGTGTAAAAAGGGTATAAGGCTCATTTAGCCGAGCGTAACAGTAGCGTTGAATGTAAAGCAATTACAACGATTATATTAAGCAGTAAAATCTTACGTCTCATTCCGTAAGAAAAAGATTGGTCTTACTTTTTTACGGTTAGGTGAAGTTACTGTTACTCTGAACTATATATATTTCCTTTATTTATCTAAAAAAAGTAATATGAATACAAGAAAATGTAAAATAAAATATTTAAATAAAATGTTCAAGGAGAACATAGGTCGTCAAATGCAAATTTGTTGACGTTTCTATAATCGATTGGGTTTAAGAAGATCGAGTCATTAGGCCACAGTTTCCGATCGTAGAGTTGGGACTGCCAACAAACTGCTAGGCCGGCTAAATACAGTTGAGTTTCAGCGACTTATTGTTATTAGATTGTCACCTAGTTTCCTCTAGGTGACCTCTAGGTTAGTCAGAACTAGCTGAGCCTATAACGGCACCATACACTATTAAAATGCTTGAAACCAATGAAAATTCACTCGTGCACGTGAATTTGCTTTGAAATCTAAATTCAATTGATTTTCCATCAAGCGTTGTCGGTATCACACATACAATCATATATTCACTTATACTACCACAGCGATTAATGGGTAATTTTTATAAGTGTGTTGCATTAATTTTGGATCAACGCATTGAAGATGTGGAAAATGTGAAACTCGAACGTCTAACATCTACTAACATCTAGTCGAACGAATTTAAAAAAATTTACCAAATAACACGAAATTTTTCCAAGCAACTATACAACTTTCGAAAGTGGAACTCAATTTTTGAAAATTGTTTAGTGGACTTAACTCATATACAGACATATGCCTGTATATATACAGATACTATAGTATTTAACAATTCTGTATACACTTAAAGTTTGTGTATGTTTAATAGAACCATTTATCAAAATTTCTAAGTAGACTTTTTGTTAAATTATAATTTAGATGTTTAGCAGGTTCCCCTAAATAACGTCGCAAAACTTAATGTCTAATATATTGCAATTTATATACAACTTATGTTACATATAAAGACACCAACATACATACTTGCAACAAGGCACATATGCATACAAATGCATTCCTTATGACAATTACAGTAGAATCCTGATTTTTTGAATTTAAATGATTTGGAAATTTCAAAAGGCTTAACGTAAAACTTTTTAAGCGAAAAATCTCTCTCGCTCTTTGTTTTCTTGTTTTTTTTTTTTTTTTGTAAAAGAAACATCAAATTTTAATGTTTGTTATCCTTTATTGTTAGATTTTACTGTTATTTTACTTAAGTGTGTGAAATAATGTTTTTGAATGAATGTTTTTCGTTATTATTTCCCAACTGCTTAAAGGAAATATAATTTTACTTAAAAGGCTGCAGGGCATTTTGGGTTTAAATAATTGTATGGATATGCTTGCATGTATGTATGTATGTATGAAATAGAGTTGTTTTAACTTAAAGCTGTTGAAATTTAAATTTATTATGAAAATTATAAAAATGTTTAAGACATTTTAGAAGGCACAAATAGCTAAATTATTAATTCGTTAAACAAAATTTTTAACTCTGTTGAACAGTTCTAAGGAAAAGTTTATGATAATTTTATTATTTCCTTGCTGCATTTTTTAATTACGATCTCTATCGTGCGTTTAACAGACTGACGAACATGGCCGGATTGTCTCACAGTTTACAAGGATCCATATGACTGTCATTCTGCTTACGAGCGCAAACATTGCTTGATCGTCTTATTATTTTACAAGGATCCTTAGTTTATATAAAGGGTGTATTTTAAGGCAAGCAGTTAAACGAACTGTCATTCTATTGCTCACTTTTTAAACAACGCAACCAAATTTACTTTGAAAATCAGTCATCGATGTTTTATTGCAAAATAGTGTGCAGCGATGAGGCTAATATTTTCGATTAATAGACGAAATTTCCGCATATGGGCATTTCTTTCTTAAGGTCCACCGTGACCGAAAATTTAAAAGATATTAAAAGCATATTCTTATATGATTTTGCTATAGAGAAATATTTAGATTTTATAAATTCCCCCATAAATTCGTTCACTAAGACGAACAAGCAGACTGCAAAGTTGTACTAACGTTATTTCTTATTTTTGAGGATGTTTTATTGTATGTTTTCTTTAATATTATCTTCCTTAAAAGAGGTTATATTTGATAAAAATTATTCCAAAAAAAATTTTTCTTACATGGTCTGTAATCTAAGGAAGAGTTCAAAGAGAAATATGTTATTCAGATTAACGGTCAATTTTTATTTCGTTTTAATCATTATTCAGTTAAATTATTATGAAAAAAATTTCATGTTCAAAATGTCACGTCACGGCTTAAAAAAAATACAGGGGTCTAATCACCGCATACGATATCGAGCAAAATTCATCGAAATTATTTATTTTGGTATCTTGAAACTTGATATCGAATGAAATGTATTGAATTTGAAATAATAGCATTCGACATCGAGTAGCTCGACATTACATTTATCGAGTTTTCATTCGATACGCCAGTGTCTATCGTATGCAAAAAAATTCAATAGTTTATTCGATACGATAGTATCGAATGCGGTTTGTTAGACCCCAGGCCGCGAATTACCGCATTTGATATCGATCGAAATTTCCATTTAAATTGTATTGTAATTTCCATCGATATCGAATGCCGTAATTTGCCCCCAAAAGATTTTGGAATCAAAGCAAAGACATTTGAATGTTACATTGCTACGTAAAACTCTGCAAGTAGTTTGACTAAAAAATTGTGCCAAGTTTCGCTGAATTACGCCTGAATTACATGGCCACAAAAACTTCTTCTATTTTTTTTTCACGTTCGAACCGCTACTTTTTTTGCCATTATTTTTGACCTAGAATCGCGCCCTCCTTAAACTTTAGCACAGATAACAATGCAATTTAAGTGCTTAAATTTAAGGATTCAAATAACGTAAAAATATTTGTTGCTAAAAATGTTATTGCATTTTTGATGCGCACGACTGTCACGCTCAACACTATGGAATTACCCATATATAGTGGGAACAATTCACAAAAGACCCTACAGTCCTTTCTATATCCTAAAAGTACAGCGTTTGGTGCGATCTACACGCTTGTGTACAGTGATTAACTGTTGGAAAATATGGATGACATTGATCCGGACGAGATGCAATTTCAACCAAATGGCGCTACGTGCCATACGACCACCGCAACCATCAACTTATTTAGATCAAAATTTTGCGATAAGTTGATTTTGAGAAATTAACCCGTCAAATACACTCCAAGGTCGTGGGATTTAACACTTCTCGATTGTTTCCAGTAGCGTCACAGGTTCATGATGATAATCCAGCAATAGTTTACGCCTTGAAGGCCAACATTGTTCATGTTACTCAAAACGTACGCAGCAATGCTTTTAATAAATATATATATCTATATATATATATATATATATATTGTTTGTTCCTTTTACTCCTCTAGGGAGCATAAGGCCGCCAATGGGAAAGTGAAGCGTTCACGAGTCACGTACTTTTTCACATAGCCAATTCTTTCCAAAAGTCAACCTCACCCACTGTCCTTTACGGGCTTGGTGTCCCCTGTCACGCTAACGAGGCTCTGACGACCGACTATTGGCGGTATAACCTTAATACCTGCACGGTATTACCGAAACTAATACAATGCTTTAAAAAGTGGCGCAAAATTTTTTGTCCAGAATTCGATTCGTCCAGAACAGCTCATACACCCGAAAGCATGTTAAAATATTATAAAAAAAAAATTTTTTTTGATTGAAATTAAATTTTTGTGTTTTTTTGTGTTATTTATTACATTTGTAAATCTAATTCAGTTCCAGCAAAAGTAACTTACTTGCCTGGACCTCCTAACAAATGTTTTATAAAATTTTTCAAGGAAATGTACATAAAGACTGTTAAAAAAAAGTTGAATAAATTAACTACATATTTTATCTACTTCAAAACCTGTTTGAATATCAAAAGCAATATCTCAACTCGATCCCTTGAAAGAAACTTCAACATTAAATAAAATCCTTTCGAACTTATATTTAAAACCAGGGGTCCAAAATAAACGGAACGTTATTTAGATATCTAGTTTTTTAGTGTTCGTGTATAAGAACACAACTCTTAATACCGTTTGTAACTATTTTTAAGAAAGAAACGTACATTATATAGTGTTCTGTTCTTCTTTATTAAATAAAACAATTGTTGTGGTTCGGTAGAACACACATTATATTTTAATGTTCAGTAGTGTTTCTTTTTTTGACTCATATGATTTATTTTCGATCACTGTTTATAACATAAGTAGTAAAAACAAAATGTATAATTTGTTTATGATGATTAAGATATTTTGTTCAATAATTGGGTATATTATTAAAAAAAAATTAAAAAAAAAAAACAAACAAACTTCCAAGAATATTTTTTTTATAGGTACTTTTATCAGGATAAAGCACTGGTTGTTTGAAGTAAACTTCTCTTTAAATAGTGGGTATTTATAAGCTCATAGTTTGATATTGAAAGGTTTAAAACCCTTAAAAAATATTAGAAGATGCACGTGGTTATTTAAGAAAAACTGCTTATCGAATTTGTGTTATTGTCGAAAAAAACTACTGCTCAAAGTCTTTAAAATTTAATGAATAAAAATAATTTTTAATTTTAGAGGTCTTCTTGAAATTTTAAAAATATTTAAATGCTTTTCCCACAAATTTTTTTACAAATTTTAAACATTTCACACATTTCAAAATTATAAGTTTTTTTCAAACGCTTTAACTTAATTCATATTGAATTTGTTTCAGTTTTCGAAAATATACCTTTTTTTAAACAGTCCGAAACAAAAACAGAGTTAATTAAGATTGTTATTAACAAACGACTTACCTGATTAGCCGACGGATAAGAACCATATCCAAATTGGGTATAAGCAGCCATATTTGATTACTGTGTAAAAAAAATCAAACAGTTTCCGAACTACAGCTGTTTTTTATGCAGTCAATATAATTAAATCCTTTTTTGTTTACCACTACATGTACACAACTACACACATTCACACATACATCAGTCTTAAGTTTAACAAAAATGTCTGATAATTGTCAACAGAAGCTTTTAGGATTTATGATATTTTTGTTGTTGTTGGTTGGTGTTTTTTTATTTCCTTTTTTAAAAATTTTTTTTTTGTTGTTTCAGTTATTTTTATTGTTGTACACAGCCACACATCTATACAGATAAAACAAATGTGTTAAAAAAGAATCCTTTTAGATTTAATTTTTTTTTTGTGCTACCGATTGAAGCTGTTTTTTTTTTTGTTTGTCTTTTCTCTTGTTGTCAGTTGCTCTTTTGGTAACGGAAATTTAACACAGCAGTATATATGGCAAAAAAGCACTAGAGTTTTGAAATAAAAACGCAGGGAACAATGACTATAAAAGCAAAAAAAAAAAGGCGAAAAGAAAGGAAACTGTATAAAAAAATCACAAGTTAACGACAATTGTTAACGTTTCCGTATTTTGTAGGGATCTGTTTGGCTTTCAAAAATGTTTGTATATATGAGATGTTGACAATGATGTTGAAGAGGCTGCTGGTGGTGATGATGATAATGATGACACTCTAACAATGTGAATGTTGGTTTTAGGAAGCAGCAATTTGTTAAAGGAACAAATAAAAGAGAAGATAACAATGTTTTTTAACAAATCTGTTAATACAGCAATTATTTAGTCCCAAAATGGTTTAACAAAGACAACGGGAAATTGTTAGTGATTTGAATAATTTTTATAGAACAGTGTTGTTTTAGGATTTTGAGAACAAGTTTTTAATTGAATTTAGAAATTTTAAAAATTTTTTTGTAATCTTGTTTTTAATTTATTAATTTTCAATAATTTTTTTGATTTTAAACACCGGTGTTTTACTTTAATTCAGAATACGTAATTTTTTGTTGTTGTTGTTTTAAGCTTCGTTTTTTTATTTTTTACACAAAGTTTACACAATTCTTATTTTATTCGGTGTATTAATTTAATTGTGTAACACACCGATGCGTACTTATTCACGTTCGAACACAAACTAGTTGCAGACGGCTGATTAAACCAAAAAATTTATTTTTGAATATCGTTTTAGTTGTTGTTATTCTTCATACATTTGTGTACTGAAAAAAAACAAGCGATACTGGCAACAACACCAACAAAACAACACAAACAAGCCAAGCAAAATATAATTTCATATTAAACTTATAACCGTCATATGTTAGAGTGAAACAACAAACACAACAGAAAACAAAAACTATAAAGCAAAAAAGGAGGAGCAGGAGTTCAATAAAATTAAAAAAAAAAACAAATACACAATGCACGAGAGAGTATGTAAACAAGAGAGTTCAGTTAGCCACAACTCGTTAGTTTGCTCTAAAAAATGTTTAACAAAAACTGAAAAGCAATGACTCGTTATTTTTCGTATGGGGGCTGTTTGCGAACACAAAATTAATTCTCAAAAACGCCTCTCTGCCTCTCGTTGTATCTTTGTAAACAAAACACAAAACATTCGCTATATCCTAACAAGCAGCACAAAGCTCCCCTGTTAAATTCCAATTGCACTTGATTTCCCCCTTAGAAAAAACAAAAAAAAAAAACAAAATTTAATATTTACTATTCCATTGGAAATCTCTTAATGGCTTTTATTTCCTTGTGCCTCAATAAAAGTAGTTTTAGTTGTTGGTATTTTTAAGCTTTCATACTATTATTGTACAATGTTTAATATGGTGGGTTAAATTTGTTGTCTTAACGTATTTTCCCCTCTTTTTTTTTTGATTTCTTTATATGTTTTGTGTAATAACACAGCACCATGATTTCGTTTCCTTTTTTTTAGTGTAATAAAAAGAAGCAGCAAAAAGTAGATTTTTTTTTGTCTGCCTTCAGGTGTGGTTTCATTTTGTAATCTTTTTATTTTAAGACCGCCTTCCTATTGGATTTTTTTTTTTTTTAATATTTTTTGTTAAATAAATCTTCTTTCTTATAAATGTTGTGTTTGTTTCTTTATACCTAGGTAGAGCTTTTGTATCATACCTATAGGTACATATTTTTTTTTATTTGTTTTATGTAAAAAAAACTTAGTTTGATGATCTTGCAATTTTTAATTTGATTTTTTGTTTAATTTAATTCTTTAGTTTTAATTGGATTTCTTTTCATTTCACCATGTGTACGATTTTTTTTTTATTAAAATGTGTGTTCGAATTAGAAAATACTAGGTAGGTAGGTATCTTTTTACTTCCAAATTTTAGAACATTGGCTTGTAAGTTTTGTAGGCCTAGACGGAATTTTAATTAAGCCTTAAAGATTTTGGCAAGGAAATAAAATAAAAATAAATAAAAAAAAGGAGATAGGAAAATAAAACTAAAAATAAATTGGGTAAAAATGTAAATTACCAAGGTAGCTAGGTATAGGTATAAAAATTTTTCCAAATCCAAAACGGTTGTTTTTTTTTGTTGTCTATTTTTTAAAGAGTTGGTTTCAATTTTTTAACAAGGATTCGTTTAAATGTGATAATTTTCCATTTCATACTAGGTAGGTATTGATAAAATCAAATTTATTGTTGATGGGATAAGCTATTCCTATGCGCATTTCACTGGTTGCTTAGGCCAGATCGTCAGGAAACTTCATCCAAAGGTTTTAGAAAAACTAAAGCTAGGTATTAAGCCAAATAAAAGTGTTCAACGTATAAGAATTATAAGCAACAGTTCTACTTGTAACAATATCAAAGCAAACAATAGGTATCAAACCAAAAATGTTTTCATTGAATCAATTTAATTTATAAATTATGTTAATTCAAATAGGTAGGTAGGTATAATTAATTAAAGATTAAATTAATTTTAATTAAAATGAAAAATTATCAGTAATTTTGAATTAATTTTCATGTTGTAAAATTCCTTTCTTCATAAAAATAATTTAATGAAAATTAAATTTGATGAACTTAAGCCTAATTAAAAATATTAAAAATTTGGATTAAAACCCATAACTAGTTCAACAAAATAACCACAGTACTAATTATTGTTAAAGCTAAGGCACGAGCTCTATGTTTGCATTTGTCCTTCAAGTTGTGCTGAAAAGGTCAGCAAGAAAAAGAAAGACACAAAAATGAAAAACAAAACAAAATATGTACTTTGAACTTCAAGAAGAATTCTTGACAAAAGTACGAAAAAACAGAAGTAAAGGAAGAACATGTAAAATAAATTAAAAATAGATAATCATTCAAAGCAAATTTCGATCTACCAAAGGTTAAATACAATTTGGTTTAAGGATTGATGTTTGACTAATGACGTCAGCAGTCGTCGATGGCTGCGAGTGTTACACGGCAAGCCCTCTGAGGAGATTGAGTGGTTGCAATCGAAACATGTCAGGGTAACCTGTCCGTAAAAACGCTTGGGTTCGAGCCCAGATTGAGTCAAGAATGAAAAATTATCAGTAAATTTTAATTAATTTTCATGTTGTGAAATTCCTTTCTTCATAATAATAATTTAATGAAAATTAAATTTGATGAACTTAAGCCTAATTAAAAATATTAAAAATTTGGATTAAAAACCATAAATAGTTCAACAAAATAACCACAATACTAATTATTTTAATTAAAATTTTTAATAGAAAAGTTATTAATTTATTGAATAAATAATTCACAAGATTTCTTTATTTAAATTTAAAATTAAATAAAATTCTTACCGCTTATCAAACAAATTTTCATAGAAAATCAAATTCATACCCCTTTAAGAAACCAGCAGCCGTATTCTGTAATTCGCTTAGCTAAAGCGGAATCTAGAACGCTTAAAAGCCTTAAGCTGGAGGTCCACACCACGTGTTACTCGCTTTTTCGCAGCATACGCAGCTGTCAAAAAAGTAGATTATGTGTAGTTATACGTAGTAAGTTACATGCACAAAAGCGAAGATGGCTTGAGGCGAAAAGTAGGTTTACTTTCTACTTTTGCAAGCGTCACAAGCAGCGTTCGAACAAATCAGCTGATTTTGACAAATTGAATTTTATTTTTACTTGTGCTGCATAAAAAGCGTTGCATGTAACTTGAAACGTAGAACGCAAGTTAGGTTAGAAAAGCATGCGCTGCGTGGAGGCGAAAACGCGTGGAATGGACCTCCAGCTTTAGAGAATACAAAATTTAAACATTTTAGCGATATAATTAAAAGCTAATATTGCGGCGAATTAAATTTGTATGGCATTGCCAAATAAAGCAATGCACGTTACAGAATGACATTCGTAGCCAAAAATCGCTAAATCAACTTTAAATATTTTAAACGATAGAGATTTAGCTTTAGCGAATTACAGAATACGGCTGCAGTTTTATTTTTTATAAATTAGGTTGTACTACTACAAAATAAATCAACAAGATTAAATAATTTTTTTAATTATTTTATTAATATTTTTATTTTTAAATCGGCACATTTTTATTAAATTGCATTTATTAAAAAAAATCGAAAAAAGTTTACATGTGAATTGTAAAAAAATACAAAAAATTAAAATTTAAAAAATGAATTTTGGTAGTGTTTGACGAAGCGAATTCTGCACGTCTAATTTTGACCAACTTTTTCCTGAATATCACAAATAATGGCGGAGCAAACGGTGCAGTTTTCTATATGTCATGGAGTCTGTAGAGTTTGTTGTGGATTGGTGTCACTCCATATGCGACAATTTTGCTTATAAACACCCCGTTCAACCAAAAAGGAGCGAAGTCGTCTATAAGTTGCGCGAATCGGTGACTGATTTCTTAAAAAAATTTGGATAATTTGGTAGCGTTTTTCGAGTGTAAAACTGCTCATGCCATAGTATAATAATTATAAATGTCAAAAGTTGAGCGCAGTATGGCAGTTAACATTTTTGTAAGTTATATAGGGCTAAAAAAACATTTCCACAGAAAAGTCAAATATTTGTCAGGTTACGCGAGTCTAGGAAATAAAAAAAAATGTAAAATAGGTAGGTATTACTTGATTATTTAAAATTAAATCATAAAAAAGCATCAGTTATATTTTTAACCGTTTTCAATCGATTATTTTACCTTGTTCATTAAAATGATTCTATCAAAAATATAACGATGGGATAACAATTTTCTCTAATTGCTCAGAATTATCAATATTAAATATTCTTAAAAATTGTGTTTCCCTTAATATGACTACAATGTTGCCAGCAGGCGCGGATTCAGGGGGGGGGGGGGGAATAAGGAAATTTTCCCCCCGTAAATTATAAAAATATGTTTTGTTTATTTCGATAATACAAGAATACCCAATAATAATATTTTTTTTAAATGTACAAAATTTTTGGAAATCCCAGCAAGGTTTTTTAATAAGCCTCAGTATATGCAATATGCAATATTTATGTATCTATGTGTTATATGAATCAAAATTCTATTCGATAATTTTTGACGAAAGCACGGATTTGTCGGGGAAAAGCCAGATTTCATTATCTTTAAAATATTTCAACATACAACAAAAAGTTGTTAGGGAAGAATTTTTGGCTTTGTTGTAAACGCATTTGAAGAGCCCTCACAGGATATTGATAATGACGCTGATGTGTCAATTGATGCGAAGGCACTATCATCAATAGTTCTTAAAGCTTTGACAAATTTTGCTCTTGACCTAAAGCATTGTGTAGGAGTTGGAACTGATGGGTGTTAAAAAATTCTGGAAACCGCGACAAATGCGAAACAAACGCCTTGCTATTCCCATAAATCAAACAACTCATATTCTAAAAGCAATAAAGTGCCACTAATACAAAAAGTTGTAAAATTTGTTAAAGAAACGACAAATTTTTTTATATACAATCACCCCAGGCAAAACACAGTTTTAGTATAGCATTTGGGAGCCAAACTCTCTACATTATGCGAGACAAGATGGGTTGACCGTCCCGACTCAGTATTACACTTTGCAACAAGTGTACATCATATAGTAGGAGCTTTGGAAAAAATATCTGAGTGGAAAGGTAGAGAAGATATACTTCATTAAAAGCCTTATATAAAGGAAATCACTTAGAACTTTTGAATTTATTTGCGAAATAAACATACTCATAAAATTATTACAGTAACTGATTGTTGGTTATTAACTTCGTTTTCGGTACTGTTAAAATTGAATAAAAATATAGTTATTTTACGAATAATTTTTTTTTTTAACATTTATGTTTGTTATTCAAAAAACAAACTACCAAAAAATAATGTTTTTCCGTATTTATTTTGTTATGTAGTTTGATTTTTGTCGGTTAAAACATTTTTTTTAAAGTAAAAACTATTCAATTTTAACGAATATGTTATTGTTTAATAAATAAAAAAATTTTAAATGAATGTTAAAATCATTTGTTTTAAATGAAATGTAAATGATCCGTTTTCTAAATGAATTTTAATTTGTTTAAAATGAATTTTCGATCGAATTTAACTACATAATATTTTGAGTGTACTTATTGTAATACAGCCGCTTAGTATCATTTTACAAAAGCACGATTTAGATCTTAAAAAAGGATCAAGCCTTATCCAAACTTTTAACATGTGCCTTGAACAAAAAAGAAATAAATCTGAAGAAGAATTTAAAGCGATTTTCCAAAAAGTTAAAGTTATTTGCGTTCAAATCGAGGTTCCAATCTAATAGACAAGATATGAACGAAATAATCACATCCAAAATGTTCAAGATTTCTAACGAGTTGTAGGTTTCATTCCTCTTATTGAATTTATTTTAGAAGGTCTGAAAACACCTTTCCCTTAATCGTTAATGTATTGAACATACCAAAACTTCTACTCAAAGTGTTATCAATTCATATACAGATACAAAACTTTTAAAACCACAACTCGAGATGAACACCTACTAACATCTAAACTTGAGCCTGATCTATCAAATAACGTTACAGATGCTTTAATAAACTGTGATGATGATATCTACCCAAATATAAGAAAAATATTTAAAATTTTCGTTTCAATGCTCGTCAGTAATGCTACGAGCGGGAGGTCATTTCCTACCCTTCGTCGAATAAAAACATGGCTCAGATCAACAATGACAAACTCCTCCTTCCCATAACCTATTTTGCTAGTTCCAACACAATGCAATGCATTAGTAGGGGTCATCCCCTGAGTGCTGGTCCTAACAGTAAAAAAAAAAAAAAATAGACTGTACTATCTAAACTTGCCTCACAAGGAAATCATAAATTGCTTATTTAAAAAGGTTAGTTTATTTTAATTTATAGGTACTGAATATTTTATTTAACCTTATTGTTGAGTTTTTTTTTTTAATATAATATACACATATTGCTTTTAATAAACTTTTAAAAACAAAAATTTTTTTTGTATCATAAAATAATCCGATACAACTTTGGATTTTCGAAAAGCGTTTGCAGACCTTCCATCTTCAGCTAAACTTCTGCGTACAACTTCTTCTATAAAACAACCGCTGTCTCTCTGTATGTATTTTTCCATTGGAAGAAGTTCGGCATATTTTGATGACGTTGGATAATCTTCGTTTTCTATTGTAATATTGTGACACTTATACTATGTTCAGACTTTAAACGCGTTTAAGCAACTCGAGCGTGATTAAGCTCTAATCACATCAAAACCGAGATAATTAACCATATATTGAAGTTATTTGTTAATCACTTCAAATTGACATGATTACAACTTAATCACTTCATTAACCACATCGAATCCTCTGAACATATCTCAAACTGAGTATAATATAGAATCGGTCATCGTGTAAGTACCCCTCGCGTGTACAACCGACCATGATTTCTTCTTAGTGTTTTTATTTGACTTTAAATAATTCGTAAATTTTAACAATTCCATAATTAATATGTTTTAAATGATGTTCTGATCACTTTATTAAAGTATTTTTATCCATTTTTAATAATTTAAAGAAATTTAAATTTGTTTGTTGCAGTTTTTTTCTTTATCATCTGTCATCTAAATCTTCTCAAATGTAATATGAACGGCTCTGATTAACTTAATCAACATTTCATGAAAATTGTTTAACGTTTGATTTAAAAAGAAAACATTTCTTACAATTGTTTATCAAAGATTTGTTTAAGGTGCTATCAGACGGGATGTATTTTACATATGTACTGTCACTTTTCTTACCCATATGTAATTCCGTATGTATGTCAAAATTTCTATTTACATACGATTCATAATTTTTGCTATCACACCTGCTTATGTTTTTCCTTCTGACATAACCTATAAATGTAAACAAAAGCTGACTTTTTTTTTTAATAAACGACTTTATTGGCAACACTTGCATCTTCTCCTAAAATGTCATGGTCACATAAGTAACCGATACGATTTTATAGCAAAAACAATTTTATCTCAAGCGACAATATTCATACAAAATTGTTATGAAATAAAATTAAAAAAACCCTCTCCTGTAATGTTATAGGTTTTTCCACATGTATTTTACACATGCAAAGTTTCACGATGTGTACAACTTTTACAGATGGAAAATTTGACAGTACATATGTAAAATACATCACGTCTGATAGCACCTTTAATACGAACATACAAGATACATTTTTGAAAAACAATGAATACTTAACACGGTTTTTGCCTACTAAACATTGAGATTAATTTCACGGAGGGCTATAGCAATAATATTTTTTACTTTTTCTACATTTTGTATAAAATCGCTAAAAACGTATGAGAATAAATCAAATTCTAAGCTTTTATTTCTTATTAGTCTTTTATTAACTTATTTTTTAATAAAAAAAAATTGTTCGATTAATCGACATAATTTAATCGATTTATTCGTTATTCGAAAATCGCCATTTTAAAATTATTCGAACAAGAGTTTGTTTTTGCTTGATCGATTAATCGAATTATTCTTAATCGGTTGACAACTCTACTGTATACTCTTAAAACAATAAAAAAAATATAATTTGACTTCAATACTTTCGGTCTAATTGTGCATATATTTGATCTTATCTTATTTTTATACTTATTGATTTCTCCGATCCAATTGCAATTAAGAATAACCTCTTAAGTCTCTTTAAATAACTTTACACAACGTTTACATTTGCCAGTACTGGCAAGACAGTAAGCATATACATATTAGTTGGCAAAACAATGCAAAAACAAAATAGCTGTAAAAGTGTTTATGTATAAGTGAACAAGTTTGAATGAATTGCTACTGTCTTGCCAGTACTGGCAAATGTAAACGCTATGTTAAGTTAAATTTATATTTAATTATTTTAACCCAAATTTTTTCACATTGCTTAGCATCCGGGGTACCCGGGTACCCGGGTACCCGTATACTATAATTAATTAATAATCCATATTTTTATGAAATAAAATAAAAATTTTAAACTTTTTTAAAGCGTATTAAATGATATTTATGTTAAAATATGATTTTTAACTTTGAATTGCATGAAGGCCAAAATTTAAAATGTTGTATACAGGACAGTATTTTTTAGTATCGCAGTTGCACATTTATGGGCGTACATGCTATGTAAATAGGACTTCCCCGTAATATAATATGTACTAACACATTCGAAACCAACCTTAAGTTAATGTATGATAAAAAACTCAGTATATTGAATTTTTTACTTCTCTGCCAATATCCAAGCATTTGTTGTCATGGAATTTCACCATTTCATGGCACACTAAAGAAAAATAAACCTTATATTCCAAATGGCATGGTCGCAAATAAACCAAGGGAACTATATTCCCCCGTTTTTGGTTTCCATGAAAAATGTATGTACCCAACAAAAAAAGCTGCAGTTCTTTTATCCACAATATGTTCAGACAAAGCTTCAAGTGTTGATGTCAAAAAGAAACCCGACATTATAAATTTTTATAATAAGTACAAAAGTGGAGTTGACACTTTGGATGAAATGGTTAGGAAATACACAATTCAGCGCCGAATTTTGAGGTGGCCCGTGCATTTATTTTTCAATATGTTAGATATTGATTCACTCTTATTGAGACACCTCTTTATGCGTAAGCTATCTAAAGAGCTTGCTAAGCCGACGATTAAGGCACGAAGACAAATGCCAAAGTTATGCGTAATTATACAACAAAAATTGCCATTAAAAGCGTTTTGGGTTGCCAGGTATTACCCATTGCAGAGGCTTCTTAGAAATTCGAAAAGCTGGGTAAAACAGAAAAAAAAGTTACAGGATCTTGTCATGTGTGACACAAGCAAAACTAAAAAAGACGCAAAACTCTGAAAAGCTGCGCTGAAAGTAGACGGCCAGTTTGTGCTGAACACTCTAAAGACGTTTTTAAATGTATAGAATGTAATATGTAAGTTTTGTAAATAAATAACATTTAAATTGTTCATATAACTTTTTTTAATAGTTTTTGATTCATATTTCCCGTACAAATTGTGCGCATGTTGCGATGGTTAAAGTTTTAGCAAATTTTTTCGAGTATAAACGGAGAAAAAAATTAAATATAGAATCGTAATTCGCTTTATTTTAAGTTAAATAACGACGATCTATACAATTTTGAAGGTATTCAGCTAGCTAAATTAGATTTAAAAAATATTTGAACGTATATCTTTTATATTTTTAAAATGTTTTTCCCTCTCATGCCCAGATAAAAAACGGCTCTTTCAATATTCTTCACTTTACTATGAACTGTCCAAAATTTTAGAGTCCTACGTATTCTAAAGCGGCAGCGAAGATACGCCCGATCCAATCTGCGATGACGGTGTCGAATGTGCGCCGCCCAGCCAAAGTGAGTTGAAACTAGCTATACACCGCCCGAAGAACAACAAGGCTGCGGGCGCCGATGGTTTGCCTGCAGAGCTATTTAATGCCGGAGGCGATGAATTGATTAGGTGCATGCATCAACTTATTGGTACTATTTGGCTAAAGGAATGCATGCCCGATGATTGGAGTCTTAGTGTGCTGTGTCCCGTTCATAAAAAAGGAGATAAATCTTCCCATCGCTTATAAGATCTTGGCAATAATATTGTGTGAATGACTAAAACCAAAAGTCAACGAAATAATTGGCCCTTACCAATGCGGTTTTAGACCTGGTAAATCCACCTTAGACTAGACATTTACATTACGCCAAATCCTGGAAAAAACCCACGAAAAGCAAATCGACACCTACCATCTGTTTGTCGATTACAAGGCCGCTTTTGACAGCCCGATTCGAGCAAAGGTATATCAGGCCATGTCTGAATTTTGGCATCCCGGCAAAATTGATAAGGCTATGCCAGATGACTCTAACTGATACGAAATCATCAGTAAAAATTGGAAATGATCTTTCCGAACCGTTTACCACCACACGGGGATTCAGACAAGGTGACTGTTTATCGTGCGACCTCTTTAACATTGTATTGGAAAAGGTGATACGCGACGCTGCAGTCAATAGAAATGGCACAATCTTTACCAAAAGCCACATGCTCCTCGCATATGCAGATGATATTGATATCATGGGAAGAACATTGCGAGACGTAACTGCTGCATTCGCAAGTATTGAGAAGGAGTCACAAAAAATGGGTCTGGCAGTTAATGAAGCAAAGATTAAGTTAATGGTTTCAACGAACAGAAAATCTACTAGATTGGATGGAACTGTGAATGTCGGTAACTTTTTGTACCTTGTTTTTGTACCTTGGACCCACCATAAATAAAACCAACAACACCAGTCTGGAAATTCGAAGAAGAATTATACTAGCAAATATATGCTACTTTGGGCTGAGCGGGCAAATCAAATCTAAAGCCCTCTCCCGAAACACAAAAATAACACTCTACAAGACACTTATACTACCAGTGCTTTTGTATAGCGCAGAGGCATGGGTACTTGCGCAGGCAGATGAAGCTGTACTTGGTGTTTTCGAGAGAAAAATTCTTCGTAAAATATATGGACCGGTTTGTGTTAGCGGAGATTATCGGCATCGTATGAACCATGAACTGTATGAGCTGTATGCCGACATTGATATAGTGAAGCGCATAAAGACACAAAGACTGCGCTGGCTAGGACATGTCGTGCGAATGGAAGCAGATGCTCCGGCTAAGAAGATTTTTGAGTACGATCCCGAAGGTATGCGCAAGAGGGGACGGCCGAAGCTCCGCTGGAAAGATCAGGTTCAACAACAACTTTCTGATCTGAATATCCGAAATTGGAGAAAAAACGCAGAAGATCGAAGCGCATGGCGATCAATTCTTAACTCGACTAAAGACCTACCCAGGTTGTGAATATCCACTTATGTATGTATGTATGTATGTATGTATGTATGTATGTATGTATGTATGTATGTATTCTAGGAGTACCAAAATGTTGCCAACAAGAATCTTTAACCACGCTTGCTGTCCATTAGGGCATAACTTTTTTTTGAGTGCAAAATACCAAAAAGTTTCCGCATTGTAAGCGATTCCTAAAACTCCATATTATGTGTGAATTTTTTTTTGGAAATTAAAATCCATTTGATTATGCATTAGAATTATGAAAAATGGTTTAATGTTGAAGATTATATATGAATTTAAACAAAAACGAAGATATTTAAGACAAGAGTAACTGATTTAATGATGAAAATAAATAAATAAAAACAAAACTTCAACGCTTTCGGTGCGGAAACTTTTTTCACGAAAGAGAAAAAGTGACACCATATTTTTTTATATTTTTTTATGCCCCACACGGATATGAGGTGGTATTTTTGATATTTGCAAAAATTGCAAAAAGTTATATCCTTACTGTCCATACTATGCAAAAATTGACTCCAAAATAATCAAACATTTTATTCTTTAACTATCAGTTTTTTAGCTACCTTGTAAAAATTCATTGGTTCTTTCAGTAGAATTGTTAGTAGTGCTTTTATGTTTTTCTGATTACTCAACACATTATTTTGTAGGCGAAGTTTTTACTGGGTACATTATTTAGTTCTAAATGATATTTATGACGCCTTTTTTTACTAATATACGGATCAGATGATGCAAGCAAACGATTCAAAACATCATCAGTATTTATTGAGGTTCTATTGCACATTCTTGAAAACCTTAATCTATACATCCTGTCCCAGTAAAAACTTCGCCTACTTTTTCAAAATGAATAGCTTCTTTAACTCATTATTTTGTAGCTTTGTTCTACATATAACTACATTTATAACAACTTCTATAACTACTTTTTTCTGGATGTATTAAGTAAAAAAAATAATGACTTACTTTTTAATGCGTTAATTTTGGGACATCCCTTGTAAAATTCATTGGTTCTTTCAGTAGAATTGTAAATAGTGCTCTTATGTTTTTCTGATTACTCAACACATTATTTTGTAGGCGAAGTTCTTACTGGGGTAATAATTATTACGTGCTTCATCTGCTTTCTCGGTGAGCATATCACTAGGGAATACTGCTGTATCAATTCTGTCATTTTAATGTATGTAAAGGTTATAGAACAACATCACTAGGTTTTTGTAATAGACGAAAAATTGCGGGCTGAAAGTCTGCAATACTTTTACTCGGTAAACTAAGTTAGTCATTATCAAGACTTGCAATTGTTGTTGCTGCAATTTTTAAAATTCTACTTTGAAATTGCATTAGTGTCCGGCATATGAAATCCCTGTTTTATACACTGAAAAAAATTTCTTCACAGATCCAATGAAATTTACATTAAAATTCAACCTATGTAACCTTTCATTGGATTAATGAAATGTTTCATAAAATCAATGAAAATTTTGCATTATTTTAATGACAAACGTTTATTTTATCCATTTTTTCAATGAGGATTCATAAAATCAATGAAAATTTTGTCATTGATTTTGTTAAACCTTCATTAATCCAATGAAAGGTTACATAGGTTGAATTTTAATGTAAATTTCATTGGATCTGTGAAGAAAATTTTTTCAGTGTATTTTATACATTAATACAAATACACCTACAGCCAACTTCAAGTTGAAAAGTATGAGAATTAAAAAAAAACAAAACAGAATTGCAAAGTTCATGAAACTGAGTACTCCTCCCGAATCGACTTACCTCTCTCACCAACTAACGCAAGAATTGCTGCAACAAAAATTGCCAGTCTGGACGATGGATTAGAATACAATTTTTGACATTTCGTTGTCGGACACAGGCATCAAATGTGATCAAATTGTTGACAGTTAAACAATTTTGGAAAAAATTAAATTGGCATTTTTATACCCTTCACCACAGGTGGTGAATAGGGTATATATAAGTTTGTCATTCCGTTTGTTATTTCTATAATATTGATGTTAGACCCTATAAAGTATATATATTCTGGGTCTTTATGAGGAGCGAAGTTGTTATAACGATGTCCGTCTTTCCGTCTGTCCGTTGCAATGGGGTTTCCGAAGACCCCATATATGATGGGGGCCAGGTTATTATACATTAATGTCACATATGGTCCGGTATTGTTTGCTATTGAAATTCAGCAAGATCGGTCCACAAATGGCTGAGATATGAGTAAAAAGCCACGCCTGCCTCAAAATGTTTCCTTTAAAGGTCCAATTAGACGTGACATTACCATACCAACACTGTATTACCAAAACGACATAAACAAACCAATTCAATTTTGGTTTCTACGGTCATACAGTGGCTATGGTAATACAGTATTGGTAATGTGGTTTTTTGTTGTTTTTTTATACCCTTCACTACAAGTGGTGGATTTTATTTGTAATGTGTTTTTTTACGCATACACATACATATAAATGCATGTATATGATATGCCGCTCAAATAAAGAAACAAACTCGTAGACTCAATATATTTGAATTTAACGCTTCTTTAGTAAAAGCATTCGTAGCCGAGTTGTTAAGTTTTCTCCTGAGACTGATAGTATTGCCACTTTGAATCCCGAAAAATTTTTGTTTTTATTTAATTTTTTTATGTTCTAAAAAACGATTTTAAGAAACGAATTTCAAACATCAACTTTGGCAAAGGAGGAAACAAGCTTAGGTACATATATAAATTTTTTGATTTTTTATATTCTTCGGCATGACGAAATGAAAAGTTGGCGTGGCTCAATTAATATTTATTTATACCTATCTAAAGAACGTTATTTATGTATAAAACTTTTTGTTCTTATCTCATCATGGTGATGGGTATATAAGATTCGGCATAGCCGAATATAGCACTCTTACTTGTTTATATTGTCTTCATTTAAAAATTCGATTCGAAGGCAATTTTAAATTAATCTTAAAATAAATGTATAAAGCAAATTTAAATAAATTTTTTAATGATTTAAAACACATGTAATTCCAATTTCATTTCTCGGTATTGTGGTTTATGTCTAATTTCAATATAAAAAAATAAGCACCACAACCAACATTCATGCAACTAGCATTCTTATCTAGAAGAGTGCTAATTGCAAATGATGAGCATGATATTTAAAGTGTGCTCAAGACAAACAAGCTCTAGATCACATTACCAGTCCTCACTCACTCCAACTTGATAAAAACTCTCGTACGCATTTTTTGTTCCTCTATGATTTATGGTAATTCGATACTGCATGTATTTATTTTGAAAGTCCATTTACAAAACAAAAAAATTTCTTAAGAATTTAAGAAAAGTGAGATTTTTGTAAATAATTTTTTTTTTTTTTTTTAATAAAATGTAAGTGGGTGTTAACCTTAAATACATTTACAATTATTCTTGTTAGTTTTGTAACTAAAAAGGACTTTTACTTTTTAATTTTTCTATTCTTTTAGGAGCAAAAAAGGATTTTAGAGCAAAGCACTTGTTGGCGCCATTCCAAACAATTTTGATAAATTTAAATATCTTTTTAAACAAACAAGTTGGTATTTTATTACAAAAAAAAAGAAAGGAAACCCTTTATAATTAATTTATCTGGGCAGCAATTGTCAAGTGTTTTTTTTTTTTGTGGACAGATGATGGAGACCTTTAAATTTTAAATAAAAATTGCGTACAAGTGCAAACGCATTTAAGATTTCAAAAAGTGAGAAAGTGAGAGAATGAATTTCTGAACGAGTATGTGATGTGTATGTATTCTAGAGTTCTGGAAATAAGTGTTGGGAATTCTTACACATGTTGTCAAGTATCTTAATAATACTGTTTTTATTTACATACAAACTACTAGATACTTACTTTTAGCTCTTTAAGGATATCAATATTCCTACATAAACACATACATCCACACAAACAAACGTACGTCTAAACACAAACACATAGGTATTCGTAGATTCATGTATGGAAAGTACCAAATAATATAAAGAAGAAAACGAAACAAGGTGTTTTTAGTGACAATCATAAAGATGCCATTGCTCATGGTGTCGTTTAAGTAACTGCTCTATTTTAAATAAGAAATCATGTCATTATAATGTTCTTGTAAAGAAGTGTATTTCAATGTAGACCTTTAAGGGTTTTATTAATGCATTTCAGAAAAAAAAGAATGCAAAAAGGGGTGTGTGCGTGGCTTAAAGGGATTCTTGTGTTAAGTGTTTAAAAAATGAGCAAATGTCAATGACAGAATTATGAAGATTGGTCTGTCGTTCATATAAACAGAATTGTTTTAAATAAAATTTAACTTTTTTCTATTCAAATAACATGTCATTTTAAAATTGATTTAATTTTTTCAAAGTCCTCAGTTGCTTTTCTAAAAATTCAAAAATACATTTTTATAACTATTAGGCTTATGTATACATAAATTTATATTTCAAGCACACGCACATGCATATATTTTTAAATACATATGGGCATTTCCTGGGGTCACGAACGTACGTTCGTACGCTTTTGATGTACAAATAAAATAGAATACAAAACTTTCCCTAGCATTTTTTTTGCGATTCGATAGCATTTGGGTAGCTCTATGCTTAGTACAAAAGATGTATTTCATCGAGTTTAAGTTTTCATAATAAAAGTTATAAACGTGCGATCACGAACGTACGCAATATGGAAGTCAACTTCGGCTGACAGTAGTGAAATGTAAAAATCTGCGTAATGAAACGGAATTTTCAAAAGTGATTAATTTATTTTAAAAGTGTACTAATGTAGGTCTCCATCCAGTATTTACAAAATAAAATAGCTCTCTTGGTTTTTATTAAATTGGCTTATGTACCGGTCGCGAACGTACGGATCGCGAACGTACGATTTTTCCATATGTTTTTTTATTATTATCACCATGCATTTTACCATAAATGTCTTCAAATTTCTTTAACAAAAAAACTTAATACTCCTTTTACAATTGATTGTAATGGAGAGATTATGAAGAAAGAATGTAAACATAACATATTTTTGCATGTAAAATAAGCATCTAAAAATGTCTATAGAAGTAGAAAATACCGGAAATTATAAAATTTTCCAGTTTCCAGCCCAATTTTCTCAAGTTTAACAGCTCAGATATGCTATGAAACCATTCTTTTATAAGAAAAAAGACTTTTTTTTCTAATAATAAACAATAAAAGACGATGATAATCAACATTTTGTTTTTTTCATCCTGGTAGACCATTCTGGGGAAATGCCCATATCGCACTTGTTCACCAATACTGTCTTAACTCAAAATTTCAGTAGGAGCAAAACAATTTTAAATTATACATTAAAGACGTTTGAAAAATAATTTTAAACCAACTTTTTCATTGCTAAAAAATAGACAAAATAGCGGATAGATATGAATTTTACTTGTCGGTTTTTTCCAAAAAGTGAAATATTAAATTTTTGAATTAATACACTCTTGTTGAACAAGTGTGATATGTATTTGTGCATAAACATGTGTATATTTCACTTTTAATTAAAGTAGAATACATTTACAAATACTGCACCGTGGCCATAAAATCAGATGGAATAACAAAACGAATATTCAATTAGAGTATGCATTATAAAGCTGATCAACCGGGGACCGCAAAAAAATGCTGTTTGCTAAATTTAATTTTATTCGCAAAAATTATTTTTGTTTTCTGATTTTAATTTATTTTTTTTTCTTGTTCCGTGTAGAATTTTTTAATATATATTTTTGAACCTATAAAGTGTTTATCGATGGCTTAATATAAAAAGGACGTACTATTTTTTTAAATAGCTTTTTTTGTTCATTCTGATAGCTAATGCCAATACGCAGACCAAGCGTATCCGATGTCGGTGCTATGAGGCAGAATATGAATTATACGCTTGGCCGAGACCTTGAAATAGTCTCGGAATGGGGTCGTGCGAATAGGGTCGATTTCAATTCCCGAAAAACCCAATGTTGCGTTCTGGCGCATAAACGCGCGACAAACCGGGGTGCTTCATCTGTATATATGGGTGGTATAATTACTGAGGAATCAGAATCTCTTGATGTTCTGGGCATGAGGATACAATGTGATGTCCGATGTACAAAACATATATTCAAGGTGTCGAAAGATGCATTCAAGTGCCTCGGTTTTCTAAGACGTTGTAAGATATACTTCACTCCATCTAGTCCATTTCCAGTCTATTTTCAGGCTTTCGACCGCGTGCAGAAGAGGGCGAAGGTTCTATTTGGTGACAGTACACGTAGAGAAAAAACATGTTTAAATATGGTCACCTTCAACCAAACTATTTTAAAAGAAAATTTTAAACATATTATGGTTAATATAACCATATAATTGTCAGCGACAACCATATTATGGTTAATTTAGTCCACCATCGAGAACCCACAATCATATTATGGTTGTCTCTAAAAATTTTATGGTTGAATATAATAATAATTTGTTTCGAAATTTACAATAGTATTTTCCCCTTTTCCAAGAGCAACATACTATGGTTGAAAACCAATCATGCTATTGTAAGTATTTAACAAATTTTAGTTATTATTGATCATAGCATGTTTGGAGGCAACAATAATATGTTTTGGGCTTCTTGATGGAGGCCTTATTTAGCCATAATATGGTTATCAGTGACAATAATATGCTTATATAAAACAAAATATGTTTAAAATGTTCTTTTAAAATAGTTTGGTTGGAGGTGACCATATTTAAACATGTTTTTTCTCTGGGTGTAGGTTACCTAATTATATTGACTCCCCTGAGCACCGTCGCAATGTGGGTTGTATTTGCCTGTATTATCGTAACCATAATGGGATGTGTTCTGACAAAATTAGGGATCTGGTTCCCGAAACCCGTACGTTTGTTCGTAATAGACGTTTTTCCTCAAGAGCCCATCCCTATGTGGTCGATAGGCAGGTGAATCGTACAACGCATTACAGAAAGAATTCGTTTTTTTCCCGGACTGTTGGTATGTGGAATAACCTTCCTGCAGAAGTCTCAAATCGAATGTTCACAAACACTACTCCCTCTATCCTCCTTCCCACAACCTATCTTCCTAGTTCTAACACAATGTAATGCATTAGCAGGGGTCATCCCCTGAGTGCTGGTCCTAACAGCAAAAAAAAAGCTAATGCCACATGTATCTTGAACTAAACATTTTAAGGGGCTGTTGTATAACGTTTGTTGGATATTTTTATTAAAAATTGCTTTAAATTTTTTTTTGGCTAAAATTTTAGGGATTTTTTCAAGTTTTTTTCTTCCCTGTGAACAAACAAAAAATTCGAGTTGGGCCTTTTTTATATTAAGCTATCGATAAAATTCCGGGCATCCGGGCATCCATCCGATGATTTTTTTTTTAGGTACGACTCCGACGCCGACTCCAACTCCTTCTCTAGCCATGATAATAAATGAATGTATATGAGACTGTTCCTTATTTTACTTTTTATTGAAATACCTGTTAAATGGTTAAATAAAGCAGGAAAATTCTGTAAAAATCTCAAATCGATATTTTAATTCTAACATGTGCCGCATTGAGCTTTAAAATAATTATTAACATATGTAAAGTAGACTGGTCCATATTTTCTGATTTGAAAACTCTTAAAGCAGACACTCTGAAAAAAATGAAAATATTTTGTATGATAGAAAAAAGTAAAAAATTAGTTTTTAAAACTTTATTAAAAACAATAAGGCCCGTTTTCACAACTTACCGATAGCTAAAGGTAGGATTTTATTGGCCGTATAAAAAGTTCTCCATTATTACAACTTTACTTTAACGTACCAGGAAGGATTGACCTTAACCTACTTTATCGTTCACTTAAGGTTAAAGTAAAGTTTTAATAATAGAACACTTTTTATAAGGCCATTTAAAGTCTACTTTAAGCTATCGGTGAGTTGTGAAAACGGGCCTAAGTTTATATTGTATTAAAAAAAAACTCAACAATAAGATTAAATAAAATATAAAATCAGTTCAATACAAATTAATATAAATTACTCTTTTTAAATAAGCAATTTAAGATTTCCTTGATCGGAAAATTTAGACAGTACAGTCTATCTTCTGTCATTGTTGATTTTATTTGAGGAAGGGTAGGAAATGACCTTCCGCTCGTAGCTTTACTGACGAGCATTGAAACGAAAATTTGAAATATTTTTCTTAGATTTGAGTAGATATCTTCATCACAACTTATTAAAGCATCTACAACGTTATCTGATAGATCAGGCTCAAGTTTAGATGTTAGTAGATGTCTATCTCTTTTATCAAATATAATCAGCTCATCAGCAAGTTGTGGTTTTAAAAGTTTTGTATCTGTATATGACTTGATTACACTTCGAGGGTGAAATTTAGGTATGTTCAATACATTTGGGATATCTATTGGGAAAGTTGTTATGAGATCTTCTAAAATAAATTCAGTAAGAGGAATGTAAACTACAACTCGGTAGAAATCTTCAACATTTTGGATGTGATTATTTCTTTCAAATCCAGTTTTTTCGATTGGAACCTCGATTTGAACGCAAATAACTGTAACTTTTTCAAAAATCTCTTTAAATTGTTCTTCGGCTTTATTTGCTTTCTCTTCAAGGCACATGATAAAAGTTTTGATAAGGCTTGATCCTTTTTGAAGATCTATATCGTGCTTTTGTAAAATGATACTAAGCGGCTGTGTTATAATAAGTATCACACTTATATTGCGCAAATAAATTCAAAAGTACTAAGTGAGTTCCTTAACATAAAGGTAGAGATACCACCTTGTTCAGATACTATATGATGTATGTACACTTGTTGCAAAGTGTAAAATTGAGTCGTGACTGTCCACCCATCTTGTCTGGCATAATGTAGAGAGTTTGGCTCCCAAATGCTTTGCTAAAACTGCGTTTCGCTTGGGATGATTATATATAAAAAATTTTGGTGTTTCTTAAATAAATGATATAATTTTTTGTATAAATGGCACTTTGTTGCTTTTAAAAATTGAGTTGTTTGATTCATGGGAATAGCAAGGCGTTTGTTTCGCATTTGTCGCTGTTTCTAGAATTTTTTAACAGCTCCATTTTTTGCCGACATTAGAGAACACACATCTGTTCCAAATCCTACACAATTTTTTAGGTCAAGACCTGTCAAAGCTTTAAGAACTATTGATGATAGTGCCTTCGCATCACTTGACACATCAACGTCCTCAATATCCTTTGAAGCCTCTTCAAATGTGTTTACAGCACTTTTTGTAGTATGTTGAAATATCTTAAAGATAAGGAAATCTGGCTTTTCCCCGACAAATCCGTGCTTTCGTCAAAAATTATCGAATAGAATTTTGATTCATATAACACATACATACATAAATATTGCATTTACTAAGGCTTATTAATAATTCAGCCGCACGCATTATCAAGTTAAACGTTTAGTCTTTGGATATAGATGACTCCTGCTGGGATTGAATGTAGAATAACAAGTATTTGAATACGGTAAACTAGATGTTTCATTGGAAATATCAATTAAATAACTATTAGGATTAAGATTTGGATAATTATTGAAAATATTGTTAGAGATTCAATAAAAAAACAAAAAAAATATTTATTGAAATGTTCGTTAAAGATTCCAAAAAAAAAAATCCGCGCCTGGTAACAAATAAATTCGAATAGTTTTATTATATAAATTATCAAAAGATTAATAAATCAAAATTAGTCATCGCCTTGATTGCAAATTTTTGTTGAGTTTATTGGTGAGAATGGTGGGCGGATTGCGGAGGCGTTCTCAGTTTAATGCACGCTTAAATGCTGTTTTGGCTGTAGATGTAGGTGTATTTGTATTTCTATGTTAAATATAAGAATATGGAGAGGAAAGATTCAATTTAAATAAGAATATTGCAAGACTAGAATTTCATAAACTGGACACAAATGCAATTTCAAAGCAGAATTTTTAAAAATTATTAACAAAATGTTCTTAAGTTGTATTTTTATTACTTTAAAATTAAATATTAAGTTAAAATGCTTAAGCTCAAGGTCTGTTGTATCTTAAATTGTTCTTTATTTGTTTCCGATATTTCGATATTCTTCGAATATCATCATCAGGGAAGTTTTAATTAAAATTTACATTAACCACAATAAAGGAGTAGTAAACTCTTCAAGTTTCAACATCAAAAGCTACACGAAGTGTACACTTAGTGTACATTATTATAAGATTTGAAAAATATTTGTTTTCTTTGCTTTATAAGGTTTTAATTATTTTGCCTTTAGTTTACATTATCATCATAAAAGACTATACATCAGATTAGAGTTGAAGAAAGAAGAGAAGTTATTTCAATGGCCGGCACTATTTGAAATAGCATGTTGTTCTACAAAAAAAAATATTATAAAACAGGTATTTTTAGACTTTTCCTCCTAATTTTGTGTCAGTGACAGTGCCACATAAAAGCAGTAATTTTGTATGTTTGATCTTTTTTTTACGACAAAATTTTTTGTTTTTTTTTTTTTTGGTAAAAAATCCTGGCAACACTTTATCTGATACCGGTGTCTTATTTGCCACAACAGTATTATTTTTTGTTAAATTCTATTACTTTTTTTATATAAGAATTTTTGAAAACAAAAACAAATTTTAAATTTGTTTTAAACAATACAATAATAAATTTACATTCTGAATACTTACAAAAATTAACAAGTAAGAAAGTAAAGTCGGTCAAGCCCGACCATATGATACCCTACACCACAGTATTAAAAAACACATCATGCTTATATGTCCATATAAATATGGATTTATCTATGTTTATAAAATTCATTAAAATCGGTTTACAAGCTTGTGAGATGCAGAAATTGCACCTACCTCCCCTTGTGGTCCTATTTTTGAAAAACTGTATAGCTTAAGTGTCCATATAGATATGGATCGATCTATGGTTTAAATTTCATTAAAATCGCTTTTTGAGGCAGAAATTGCCCCTATCTCCCCTCGTGATCCTATTTTTTTAAAAATGCATCAGTTTTGAGTCCATGGCACTATCTATGCTTTAAATTTCATTAAAATCGGTGTGATAGTTTCTGAGAGGAAGAAATTTCCCCCTATCTTCCCTCGTGGTCCGACGATTTAGCCCATTTTCAATAGGCTTGGTCCATGAGTCAATAAGAACCTATGTCCCATATTTTATCAACTTATCTCCAAAATTGCGACCTGTACTTTGCGCACAAGGTTACATGGACAGCCAGCCAGCCAGCCAACCGGACGGACATCGTTAGTTCGACTCAGAAAGTGGTATACTTTAAGGTGGGTCTAAGACCAATATTTCCACTATTGTGGTATGGGTATAATAAATCAAAAAGTTGAAATCAATAGTTTTAAATTAACTAACTATGGCGCATTTCTTTTTGTTATTTTCGCATCTCCATGATACAATTGAATTTTTTTAGCAGTGTTTTTAACGGCTAAAATTCCAACTTTACTATAGAATTTTATTAAAGCCCACAGTGCATTCCTTCAATAAACATACGAACTAACACTTTGCTGAATTTAAGCCCTTTACCTAGAGAATGCATGTGAAATTTTTATCTGTCTGTCTGTCGACTATAACAAGTGCTTTATGAACAGCTTAAGTGTTGTTTCATGTCACCTGGAAAGCATTTTGGACACAGCATTATCTTCTTTTTTTATTCTCCTTTTTTACAATCGCATATCCATCTCTGCAAATCTTAAGATTTTCGTTTATTGAAATGTTTTTCAAAATTCTTTAAGCAGTAAAAGTATTATCATGTGTGTGTGTGTTTGAGTGTGCAAAGTTCTTTTATGATTTTTCCTGACTGTTTCAGATTGCTAAAATTTTCATAGAGTAAGTGACATACACACACACACACATCCACACTTGTCGGTGATAATAAAATGGTTCATGTGTACATGTAGATTTTACCTTTAATAATAGAATTTTCTTAAAATTGAAAACATTTCTTTTGGTACAAATTTAAAGCTTCAATTCACTTTACTTGAGCGTAATAAAAATCCTTTGAAGCGTAGCACATCTTTGTCTTAAAAACTTTATATAACAATAACAAGGATAAAGGATTTAATGCAAATTATTTTATATAGAAATTTGTAGTTATTAAAAACATTTATTGTTGTTAAGGGAGTAGAAAGTATTGTTGTAATAGTTTATGGTATGTATTTTATAAATATTTTTCTTGCTAAGAGTTTTTCTATAATTGTTTTTAAAAGAAAAAACAGGGTAATAGTTTAAGTAAAATTTCCTTATGGTTAATGTTTATTATAAATTGTTTACCTTTGTATCATTTAATTTTAAATCAAAACAGAATTAAGAAAATTTCTATTAATAATTCTGTTGAAAATTCAACATTTAATTTAATACAGGTGCGCAGTTGCCACAATAATATATAATAAATTACGTGTTTATCTAGGTGTAACAACAATATAAAAATCAAGTATATAAATGTAACTTTTTAATAAAAAAAAAAAAAAAATTAATTATAAATTTAAAAGAAGTAAACAAAATTATAAGAAATTTATTAAATAAAGATGTTTCTATATGTGCGTTTTTTCACTTAACAAACCCTTTTAAAGCAGCACCCAAACGCATGAGTTTGAAATGCTTTTCAAGTTCTCCTTACAAAAGTTAATTACTTAGGAAATAATTGTATTATAAATTTAATTCTGATTTTAGTAGCTGCCTGGTTTTATTTCATTTTCCATTTAACTTTCTTTGTAATGAATTAAATAAACAAAACGCGTACAATGGCATGCGTTTTGTTCGGTTACAATATTCAATTCAAAAGTTGATCATGTTCAGAAAATGTAATGAGTTTAAATTGAAATTAATTTTAAAACTCACCAAGAGTATAAATTATTTCGTAGTTAAAAACAAAAGAACTTCCTAAATGGGTACTAAAAGTATATGAAATAGTTGAAGCCGCGATCCCCACAGTTAAAGTGGCAAGAAACGATTTAATGAAAATATTAATTCATAAATAAAATAAATGTCTTCAAATTAAAGGGTGAAGTAATTGTTAAGAAGTAAAAAGGTCTACATTTGGGTTGTCTGTTATGTTCTTAAATCTTGCGCAGTTTCCCTTACCCACTTCCAATGTACCAATTATGCCTTTTTAACTCCTAAAAACGGCAATAGCCTTCGTATAGGATTAAATGCACGCAGAGAAAAAACTTGTTTTATAATATCACCTCCGACAAAACTATTTTTAAAGAAATTACTAAACATATTCACAGAAAAAAATTACGACAAATTAATTGTCATATTGAATACCAAATACGTCAATACAATTAATTTTTAATTGAAAAGGCACCAACAACCAAATTTGTAAATATAAAAAATACATTTGTTAATTCAATTTGTTGATATTCAACAAATATTTTTAACAACGAAGTTGTTATATTGAATAAAATATTTGTTAACAAGTATATACAAATTTGAATTACGAGTTTGTCATATTAATAAAAAAAATTTGTAAAGAATGAAATAAATGCATTTAAATTATTTGTTTAATTAATTTTTATTGAAATATGCATGTCGTCGCAGGAATTAAAGAACCAGAGCCAAAAAAAACTGTATGAAAGAAAGTAGAAAAAATTCATATCACAAAAACTGTAGAACTTAGGAACATGATTTTAAAAACGTATTTTTATTATTTCCCGCTTTATATATTGGCTGTAAGCATTTCCTCTCAAGTCTATTATTCCCGATGATTCTGCGGCTTACAGCTTTTATTAATTTATTTTTTTTTTTTTTTGAGTAAGTGAACTTATTTTCATCCTACAAATATGGGAACGGGACCAATCGACGCAGTATTTTTTCTGATAAAAATGATGCAAAAAAACGTATTTTCGATTTTTTGTCAGTTACAGCGTTCTTTAATGCTGCGACGATATATTAAAAACTACATTACAAATACTATAAATATTTATTTCAGCATACTAATTAAGGCTAATGCACAAAAATGTGTTAACATCAGCATAAAAGGGAATCTTTTATGCAGAATCTAGTATTTGAAAACTAAAATAAACGAAAGACCGGTTAAAGTCTTTTAATGAGTTAAGCCCAAAATATTTAAAATTTTTTTCATATTGTATTTAATTTTTTTTTGACACAAAATAAATTTTATTATATGTACAAATTGTTAATATGACAATTTACAAACATGTTAATTAAGAAAATTGTTGAATATATTTGATTAACTTTAAAAAATTTGCATTAATTACTTAATAACTGTTGTTATTTTTTTCTGTGTTATGTTTAATTTAACCATATTATTGTCTAATCAAGAACCCGCTACCATATCATGGTTTTCAAATAAAAAATAGTATTCTCTTCTTCTCCAAGAGCAACATGCTATAGTTGAAAAACAACCATGATATTATAAGTGTTAAACATATTTTAGTTATTATTTAAACTGACATGTTCGGAGGCAACCATAATATGCTTGTGGCTTCTTGAAGGAGGGCTAATTTAACCATATTTCGGTTGTCGGTGATAATAATATGGTTAACTTAACATTATATATGTATGTATGTTTAACATTTTCGTAAAAAATAATTTATTTGGACCCAAAGAAATAATCATTTTGCCTTTGCTTGTGCGAAAAAACAATACATAAAATGTTACTACATATTTCTCTACTACCTTCTCATAGAAGCTAATGTGGAATGTGTGTCTTATCTTTTATACGAAAGAGCCGAGGCCTTCTCTGAGGCAGCTAGATAAAAATAGTGATTGAATCAAAAACATGTTTATGCAGGAAGTAAGAAGGTCTTTTGAGTTTTCCCACTGGGTTGTTTCTAGAATCTAGACCAACATTTAAGTATGCCGATCGACTCAAAATCACTTACTGAGTCGATCCAACTATGTCCGTCCGTCCATCCGGCTGGCTGTAAACCTTGTGGGCAAGTACATGTCGTAATTTAAAAAATAATTTGATAACATTTTGTACATACATTTGACTGATTAATTGTCATAAGGATCAAGCTTTTTGAAAATTAATTACTGAATAGAGTCTTTGTGCTCATAAATCATCTCAAAATGCTGGTGCTTAGATTAAATTAAGCTCAAAAACATTTTCTTTTAACCTTCATTATTTTTATCGGAATTCGTCTATAAGTATTTAGCAATAGTTCCTATACGAATCCTCTTCCAAAATTAGAGTCTAATGGCATAACTTCCTTATTAAAGTAAGTATTTAATGAAAATTTGGCGACCATAACATTTATAAGAGCTTCTGCTGTGTCACTGAAAAATGTTGTGCTACTCTGATAGAAAAGGCGTCACAACGCTGATGTATTTTGACAGCAGTACTATGACAAGTGTCTTCGTTTTTGACCCCATGACACTTTTCATCATGGTCACTTGGCCATAGTGTCATAAGGTTAAAAATGAAATTATGTCATCAGTGGGATGACACATCGGCATCACAGAAATGACGAACATGTCCTCAGTGCGATGACGCAGTAACATCGGAGAAAGGACATATTAGAATCAATTTAATGACAGTTTGTCAAAAAGTCAAAGTCATTGTAATTGACTTAAGTTAAAGTGAGAGAATATTATTATTAACTTACCCGTTACATATGTTTGTTTTACGTTTGTTGAATTACGATCTTTGTTTACAGCAGAACTCTCAATAATAACACACCAGCACCATGCCTCATATGGTTTTCGTAATCATTCTACTTTTAAAATTTGATGTATTAAATAATTAAAAATAATAAAATATAGGAATTTTTGCTTCTTATAATACATTGTAATCATTAAAATAATGTTAATAATATACAATATTTGGCATCGAATTGATGTCACTATAGTCATTAAATGGATGAAACGTAAAAAACACAAAATTGTACGAAGACTTTAGTCATTGGATTGATGCAACTTTTTGCATCATTGATGCCATTTGTAGTAACATTGATGTCACAATTCTTATGTTAGGGCATCATCAATATGAATATGCATTTTTCTATCAGTGTAGTAGGTCAAGAATTAAACATATGTTCCATAAAAGCCCCCACGCTTATATTACTTTGAAAGGAAAAAATTTAAATAAAATAATATTCCGAACATTTACGGCCCGATGACGGCGAACGAACTGGGCGATCGCTCACAGGCGTTTTCACATTCCCCGGTTTGCTGAAATTTGCGCACAATTCTCCCGATTGTGGACACATTATGACGATTATGCTGACCAAACAAATCACGAAGTGCACGAAATGCATTTTGATTTAAACGGCCATTTTCGTAAAAGACTTCAACACTATTAACGCGCTGCTCAATTGTGTACCTCTGCATGGTTGAATTTGTCAAACACTGAAACAAAGAAATGTCAAATTAAGTTTAAATTGGCATTGTATAGAATGTTCATCGCTTACTTTTCTAATTCACCTCGACTTTTGAACAGGTGTTGTGTAATGATAATCAGTACCAAATTTGTTCAACTACCGTTGTCCAGGTATACAGAAGTATATTTTGTGCCACGCTCACATATCTCGAGAACACTTTTTGACAGATATTGTTCATTTATTTACACGAACTTATTTGTACCAAATTTGTTACCTGTAGCTGTTGACGTTACTAGATACACAGCGTTATTGTTTGTGCCACGCCTGTTCCTTCAATCTCGCCTACTTATTGACAGTTGTTGTACATTGTTAACCAAATTTGAAAACTTAAGCTATTACCCTACAGAAAGAATTCCATTTTGTGCCATGCCCACACCCACTTTTTTACAGATATTGTGCATTATTAACCAAGAAATTTTTAACAATTTTATAAATTGTAGCTGTGTCCGTTTTACAGATATACGGAAACTTTTATTGCCTTTATATAGGAGTTGCCACACCCAGTGTATCAAGTTTGAACAATGTTTGTCCTACCGTTCTCCATATATAAAGAGATTTATTTTGGGTAAAACCCACTTCTCCAAGACCGCTTATTTTTTCCAGATAAACTGCATAGACATCGAAACTATTTGTACGAAATTTGGAAACTTAAGATGAAAAGAAATCTATTTTATATTTGTACGGGAGGTGCCACTCCTGCTTAACCAATGTCGCCCACATCTTGTGGGATGTTGTCTATTAATAACTAAGAAGCTTGTACCTAACTTGGGAACTTTGGCTCTTGCCGTTCTGCAGATATACAGGAATTTTAACATCTTTGTATAAGAAGTGCCTCACCCACTAATAATTAAAAAAAAAAAATTTCATAAGAACGGTTCAGCGTTTTAGGCGGCTTAAGATGCAAAATTGTGAAATTTATTAAAAAATTTATTAAAATTGCTCCAGTTAAGGGAAATGATTTTAAATGTAATTGGTTTAATAATTAATACATTGTCGACATTTAGGAAGACGAAATAATGCGGAATAAAGATTATTATCATAATGTTTATCTAAATGTTTCTAGTACTAATGTTCGCCGGCTGAAGTTGTGTTGTAGGATAAAATTGGTGACAAGTCTTTTAAAAAAAAGTTGTCATTATTAAGTAGAGAAATAGATGATTTTAAATTCATTCAAAAAATTTTAATGTACATACCAGAATAATGGATTTGTTACTATGCAAATCCCCACATTTTTTATTAAAATTTAATTTTTAACTCTTAGTTCTGTTCTGAAAATACCTTTAACTCAAATCACGTGCAGAATTGCCGAAAGCACACCGAGAAACACAAAAACTGTATGACTTTCACTACACCACAAAATTATAAGTTTGATTTCAAAAGCACGTGATTTGAAATCACGTGATTTTCAGAACTGGCCCGTCTATCTGAATTTCTTATAAATTTATAAAATTTTTTGATTTTTAAAAATTTTAAACCTCAACTTTGAATCACCCTTTACACGCAAAACAAAACACAACTTTTAGTCCCAACTTGCCTTATCCAAATAAAGTTAAAAAATTTATTTATTTTTAACTGATTTCATACAAGTTAAAAAAAAAAAAAATATTAAATTACCGGCCAAAGAAAACGAATTAAATGAAAATAATTTAGTCACTCGTGCAATAATTGTACGATTTTCTAACAAATGCTTGTAATGAAACAATTAATTTTCAATACACGATCACTTGCTGTGCCGACAACAAAATTGTGAAGGAAATCACAACTGCAACGGCAGCAGCAGCAACAACAATAACAATAGCCAGAATAAAATTGAATAAAAAGAAGTCCGTGCCGCACGCACTTGAATGGCTGCCACAAACGATCCGATCCGCATACAAAGCAAAGATTGAATATAAAATCTCTAAGGGGTATTTGTATAAGTGTGTTTATGTTGATTTTAGTTATTTACAAAATACATACAAGCAAACATTTTATTAATATTTGTTTTGTTATTATTTCTTGTGGCTTTTTCATAAAAAAAAAAAAATTAAAATACTTATGAAAAAAATACCTCTAATTAAATACAACTTTCCATTTATTGAATGGTTTTTTTTTTTTTTGATTTCATTTGATTTTCTTTCCGAAATCGTGTTCATTTCTAATTATGAAATTGATAATTGTAACCGTTGCGCCTTTGATGCTCGGTCGTCTTGTTTAAATAAAAATTAAATTACTATTTAATTTGATTTTAAATTTTCAAGTGGTTTTTGATAAGATTTATTGATTGATTTTATTTGAAAAACAAACAAAAAATAGAGTAGGGTACAAACACTTTTGGTAATGTAGTTGCTACAAAGATGTTTCGTACGGCAGTTACTGCAATGGTACAAGGAATACCAGAAATACACCCCAGACAGTACTTGTTTCTTTCAAAACCTATCAATATAGTTAAAAATGGTTTTACAATAGAAACTTTACTAAAAAATGTTTCAATTTAATATTTTATTTCTTAATAATTTTAATTCTAAGCCATAATTTGTTCAGTAATGATGAAAGATTAACGTGCTTACCTGCTATTTTGCGCTAACTCCACGTTGGTCTTTGTACCGGATAGACTCAATGCGTGTATCAATATATGAGCGCAACCAACACTTACGGGTGACAATTTGAGTTTACGATTCGTCAATAATTTATACTCATTCCATATCTATGAGCTGGATCTATTTAACCTTCGCTGCTGTTAGACAAACAGAGATTAGAGAGTTAGAGGTCTACGTCAGAAGCCCGAACTTCCCCACAATGGATAGAAAATCATCCCTTACAGCGGACTCCTTAAAATCTCGTTTCCCGCTATTTAAGGAATAAGCAATAACCGCCACGTTATTTTCAAAAAAAACCTACACCAAGAACCAGACCACAACAGAAGGGTTATTGGTTCCCGTGGCACCTGGTCTGTAGTGATCAACCTTTTAGAAAGAAGGAACCACTACCCATTTTGCAGAAAGTCGGCTGTATCTTTTTTGCCGCAGGATTTAACACCATACCCTTAGGATGTATTACAATGTAGCTACGGGGGGTCTTGATTTCTTCAATCGAAATATTTTGGTTTTTAATACTACTACTCCAACCAAAACGCAAGATGTTTATTGTAAATAAAGCAACAAGTTTTCAGAGAATTATATTAATATTTTTTTTCATTATCGAAGGATCTATGACAATTATGTGTGAAACAAAATAGCGGTCAAATGTTCGTCATGAATTCGGTGCCATACCTCTGTCCGATGGTCCATATTTTTAATGACTCTAAGACATAATTGAGGTTCATTCATGTCATTAATGTGCCGAATTTTCTTATCCTTTAACTCTTGAATTGTTCTTGGCTTAATGACGTACACTGTTTTCTTTTAAATGTCCCAAAAGAAAGTAGTCCAACGGTGTCACATCACATAATCGTGGCGGCCACTTAGCATCGCCAAGACGTGAGATAACACGGGCATTAAATATATTGAAAAAAAAACCCTTTGCTTCGTTGGCTGTGTGGCAAGTGGCACCAGCCTGTTGGAACCACATATCATCCAGGTCCTCAATTTCTTGCCACAAAAAGTCCGTTATCATCTCGCGATAGCAAACACCATTCACGGTAACTGCTTGGATGACCTCATTTTCGAGGAATTAAGGCCCGACGACTACGCCTGCCCCTTAACCGCGCCAATCCGTTACTCTCTGTGGATGCACATCGACTTTTCAACAATCAGTCGTGGATTCTCATTTGCCCAAATGCGGCAATATTGCTTGTTATCGAATCCACTGCAGTTAAAGAGCGCTGACCAAAAAAAAATCACGAAGTGCATAAAATGCATTTTTATTTAAACGCACATTTTCGTAAAAGACTTTTAGTTAGACCTCTCCATGGTTGAATTTGTCACACACTAAAACAAAGAAATGTCAAATTAAGTTGGGCATAAAACTTGACGCTAACATTAACATCGTGCATTATGGTTGGACCACCCTTTAGTTTTATATTTACAGATATCAAAATGTTATTAGATATTTATTTGCAAAGAGCTTTCTTCGCCCAAGTATTTTAATATAATTTTAATTTACTTGGTTGTATACGTTTTCTTAATACTTCTTTCAAGGATGTAGAAGTTAAGTAAAACGCTCACAAACTAAATTTTTATTCAATTATAATCGTAAGAGTTTTTATAGCCGACTTGAACTTTTTCTAATATTTTTCTAATATTTACTCCACAGTTTTTTTATTTCATCTTTTCATTATCATTATTGACATTTTTTTTTTCAATAACTATCAATTGTTTGCTTTTCTAAAGAAAACCATAATGCGGCATCAGTAAAAGGCAGGCATTTTTTTAATATTTGTTTTTCTAAAACGAATTTTTCAAAACATACAAATTTTTATCTTAACAAACACAACGAAATTAATTGTCTCATTTAATTACAAATTAAATTGTGATTTGTAATTAAAAAGAAATGCCGAATGAATTATTCGATTTCTTTTGAAGAAACTCATAATTTAATTTTAAAAAAATATTTGCATTCATTGAATGGTTTTATTTTTAACTTCTACTTCTAACTTGTTATTTGTATTAATTGGCTCCAAGTGTATCTTGTTAATTCCTTTTTAGACATTTTGCTTCTCTTTTGTCTGTTTCCTATTTTATTTTTTTTCTTTTTTTGTTGCGCAACATGTCAGACTTTATCTAATAAACCCTTGTGTTAAGCAAGTTTTAACAAATGTTTTTATACCCTTCAACTCCCCAGCCAAAAAAAAAAAAAAAAGTTCAACGGTTTTTTTTAAGGAGAAAAGTTTTTTTTTATTCTCGATGGTATTTTTATATATTTTTGCAACAACTTTTGCTATTATTGTTGTCAGTACTATTATTATTCATAAAGTACGAATGAGGATATTTCTACCTGTTGTTGAATGAGTTTTGCTAAGAGTTCGTATGAGTGTAAACATTTTACAAAAATATAATAAAGAAAAAACGAAAAAAGTTTCTATTGAGTTTTATTAACCTTTTGCTTCGGGCAGTTTTTGTTGAAAATGTTTCTGTTTTTTTTTTCTCTCTCTCTAATAAGTTGCAAAACAACGTACAAAATGTTTGTGCTCGTTAGAACATAAACAAACGAACCCTTAGAGACATTTTAAGGGTACTAAATGTTCATATTTTTACGACAAAATGAATAACTTTAATATAGTAATTGAGATGATTTGTTTATATTTTGTAATTTAAAGTACGGAATATTTAAGCAAATTTTAAATAAAACTAAAATATTGGCAGCACTTGCATCATCCCCTTAAATATCATGGTTATATAAGGTACCGTTACGATTTTATAGCAAGAACTATGGTATCTTAGCGACAACCTTCATACAAAATTTTTATGAAATAAAATAGAAACCCTGCTCTTGTAAAATTTTGTTTAAGCGTTTTTTGCGTCAATAGCTCGATATTCTTACATAATAGATGAATGCGCGCAATCTTGGCAAATTTTAAGCGTTCATATTTTTAGCAACAAATTGATTCTGGGGCTAAATAACTCGTTGTGTTAAGGCAACAAACGGTTTAATCCAGCACAGACCTATGCAAATCATATTTAGAAAAATATACTGTTAAAGCACATTCAAAGAAACTGCAGATTATGCAAAAGAAATGTCTGAAAATCATCAACTCAACTTGTCCACAATGAAACGGGATAAGGAATAAGAAAACTCAACAATAAATACTATAAATCTAATCAAGTTCCTCCTTATCATCTGATAAGGGAACGTACTTAAATGGCCTAACTACATATCCGAAAAATAAATCATTAAATTGAAACTGGCATGTAGACAACCATTATCCTTCAGATAACTTAATTGTATCTTTGTATTTTTCTTACTTACTTACTTAATTGGCTTATTCAAAACATTGGTTCCTGCAGCTGAACGTCGAATAGATTTCCAAGCGCTTTGATCTTCTGCACTTCTTCTCCAATTTGTGACACTAAGTTTCGAGATGTCTGCCTCCACCTAATCTTTCCACCGGAGTTTTGGTCTGCCCCTTCTGCGTGAACCGGCACTAGGCTTAAATAAAAATGAAAATTTAGCTGGAGCATCATCCTTCATTCTCATTCATTCATGAGCTAGCTAGCGTAATCGATGTATTTCAATAAACTTAACTACGGCAACGGCGGCATATAGCTCGTACAGCTCTTAGTTCATATGACGCCGATATTCTCCGTAAACGCAGATTGGTCCATAGCTTTTGCGAAGAATTTTTCTTTCGAATACTCCAAGTTCTGCCTTGTCGGCTTTCGCAAGTACCCATGCTTCAGAACAATATAATAGCACGCGTAGTATCAGTATATTGTAGTGGGTAATTTCCGTCTGTCGAGAGGTAGCTTTGTTCTAAAATTGCTTTCTTAGGCCGAGGTAGCATCTATTAGTCAGGATTGTTCTTCGTTTTATATCAAAACTGATGTTGTGTATTTTGTTTATGGTGGTACCGATGTATATATGAAAGTCTTGGTGGTAGATACCATCATCTTGGATTTATCTCCGTTTACTGCCAGACCCACTTTGGTAGATTCCTTTCCGACTTTCTCAAAGGTTGCAGTTACTGCTCGCAATGTTCGACCTTGATTTCGATATCGGCATAAGCGAGCAGCATGTGTTGCTTTGTGTATAGTATGCCAGTTCTACTTAGATCTGCGTCTCGTATAACCTTTTCCAGCAGGATGTTAAAAAGGACAAACCATAGACTGTCTCGTTTTCTAAAACCTCGTTTAATACTGAATGGCTCGGAGAGGTTCTTTCCTTTCATATGTCGGCAGTTCCAGCGAAAAGTCTACATTTTGTAACGTAACGCCATAAGTAATTTAAATTGTTTCTCAAAACTTGTATATGTATAGTTTACTTTTTTATATTTTGGTGTAAAGTGCATTAAGTAACAAAAGGGATAACCGTTTAATAACGTGATCCCAAAATACAACCATATTTGCATTCTGGCGTTACATTAAAAAAGTAGACTTTTCGCTGAAAATGCCCATATCTACCTTTAAACGAGCAAAGATTTTTAAGTTTGAAAACTTGAAAAATAAATCTATAGAAGTCCAAAGCTTACTAAAAGAGGTTTTATATAAAAAGTCTTGCTCAATTCGCAGACTTTTGCAGTTTTGTAATGCAAGTCAAAGTCCAATTCCGTTCTGTTTACCGTCACGCCAGCGCATATTTTTGCTTATATCTGCAAATCCTTAGCGTCGATTGTTGTAAATTTTTTTTTTATGAATATAGGCTACTTTATTACTTTGCAAATATAAAAACGCTTTTAACTTATTTCACTTTTTCATTTAATTTTTCTACATTTTGTGGTAAAAATATCACGACACATCAAAATGGAAATGCGCATATATATTTTCTAACTAATTAAAGTTTCTTAAATTTTTTTTATAAGGTTTTTTTTTTTTGAGTCGCACAAACCATCTTACATTCGTTGAAAATAATGAAATAAATTTGGATTAAGCTTTCTTAAGCAATCGAAGTAAAGTAAATCTTCTCGCCAGTGTTTGCTTATATAAAACGATGGTCTAAACAGTTTACAGGTCCCAATAAAACGAAACAACGATACGCATCCCTAGTTAGACCAATTTTGGAGTATGGCGCTATTGTATGGGATCCTGAAATAGATATGTACTCAGAACGAATCGAATTTGTTCCGAAATAATTTCTCTTATTCTGCCTTAAAAGCTCACTCAATCGTCATCCGGGGAATCTCTCTTCGTATACAGCGAGGTTATCAGTAAAAAAAAAAAATAAATATCTTAAATAGCCGAAGGACTTTGCTCAATGTTGCATTTCTGATTAATATTTTTAATGATGTCCTTTCCGACTTCATTCTTCAAAACATTTATTTTAATTTTCCACAACATTTCACCCGACACCTAATACCTCTACACCTTCCTGTTGTTCAAACAAATAATGCTGGTTCGTTTAGGAGAATATGCAAACATATCAATGAATTGTATAGTTTAACGTAGATGTATTAAACGAAATATTACTGTGTTTTATATTTGAAACAATTACTTACAACACTTCTTGCACTACTTACAATAATCTGCTAACTTGAATGTCAATTAATTTTAGCAGCTTTTTAGCACAGAGCTTATTCATAGCAAACTTTTATCCGTCTGCTAACCTTTAATAAATCAACTCTGAATTTTAATGATGCCACCATTATATTGCACAAAAATGCAACACGTTTCACATTAATCATCGTCGCTCAGTGCCTGAAAATAGTTATTCATCGGCCAAAAATCTGCAACTTTTAAACCGATAGAGATAATGTTTTTCTGGAGAGAAGATTTCATGAACTTTCCTACAGTTTTAATTTTACTAAAATGGGTTAAGCAGTTATTAAGAAATTTAACTATTTATGTTTTTTAGCATTTAGTATATTGATATTGATGATGCCCTAACATCAGAATTGTGACATCAATGTTACTACAAATGGCATCAATGATGCAAAAAGTAACATCCATCCAATGACTAACGTCTTCGTACAATTTTGTCATTTTTACGTGTCATTTATTTTATGACTATAGTGACATCAATTCAGTGCCACATTTTGTATGTTATTAACATTATTTTCATGATTATAAGAAGAAAAAATTCCTATATTCTATTTTTTTAAATTGTTTAGTTAAAAACATCAAATTTTTAAAGTAGAATGATTACGAAAACCATATGGGGCATGGTGCTGGTGTCTTATTATTGAGAGTTCTGCTGTAAACAAAGCTCGTAATTTAACAAACGTAAAACAAACATATGTAACGGGTAAGTTAATAATAATATTCTCTCACTTTGACTTAAGTCAATTTCAATGACTTTGACTTAATGACAAACTGTCATTAAATTGATGCTAATCTGTCCTTTCTCCGATGTAACTGCGTCATCGCACTGAGGACATGTACGTCATTTCTGTGATACCGATGTGTCATCCCATTGATGATATAATTTAATTTTTAACCTTATGACACTATGGCCAAGTGACCATGATGAAAAGTGTCATGGGGTCAAAAACGAAGACACTTGTCATAGTACTGCTGTCAAAATACATCAGCGTTATGACGCCTTGTCTACCAGTGTAGAGGCGTTTGATTGAGATTAAGATTTATGGTATTTTTTTCTATTCAAAAGAAGGGAATTTTAAGGTGCACTGTCTTAAGAACTTTTTATTCTACATAACTGCCAAATTTCATTATAATATCTTTATTCATGTCAGATTTATAGAATGTCAAACCTGAAAATTAATATTTTTGCTCATATTGAAAGCCCTTTCTTTCATTCATTTACACTATAGAAATAATAATTTTAATGTTTGACATTCAATGAATCAGACATTGATAGAGATATCACAATGAAATGTTGAAGTTATGTAGACCGAAGAGATCTTAAGACAGTGCACTAAAAAGAATCCCAATTTTTGATTGAGAAATATCCCAAATTCCCACTCCCGCAAAAACGGTTTAAAAAAAATTATTTTATAAAAATTACAAAATTAACAAAACTGCCACTTTTTAGCATTCGATATTGATTAGAATTTTCTAGAAAATCATGGACTAAAATCGGTAATTGAATTATTAGAATTTTTTACTTAAATTATTTTTTTTGGTTTAAAAAATTGTTTTTTCTTTTTTGTTAGGAAAGGGCATGTGGGAGATAAGATCTCAAACTATATATGAACTATTTTTTAGTTTCTGTTTTGTTAGTTACAACTTTAGTTATGATTTCTGAATATGCGCCAATGATCCTAAATATATAATTTTCTATTTTTGAAGAAAAAAAAAAAAAAAACAGCATATTTAAACCAAATAACGTTCATTTATAAAAACACACATTTAAATAATCATTTGCGGGACATTCCAATTACAATTAATTAAGCAAGTTTATACATTTTCTGATCATGTGTGACTGTGACAGATTCGGTTATTTTCATTTTATTTTAATGTGCTATTAAGAAAATTATCTAATTAAAAGGTGATAAATAACTCTGTTTGAAAACAAGGGTGGTTTATTTGCCATAAAATAAAGTGTCCTTGTAATTAAGCCTTCAAATATATTTATTTATGTGGTTTCTGTAATGTCTAGAACAACTCCATCATAAAAATCCTGCACTTACTTTTCTTTGCTAAAATTAACTCATACACACACATCAAAATATAAATGCAAAATGTAAAACTGCGGGTTGAGTTCCTCAATAAGAGTACTGAAACCCCTTAAAATAGAATAAAATGTGCAATGATCTCATTAACACGTACATAAACATCTGCCAAAATTTAACTCTCAAAAGATTTGTTTAGGGATGTTAAAACGACTAGTTTTTTAAATGGTACTTTATTAGTAATAAAAAAAATAGTACTTATGTTTAAATGAGCAAGTACCAAACATTAACTAGTTTTTACTGCTTAAACTCTTTCACTCCTTTAAACATAATTAAGAAAACATAAATCACCTTTATGAACACTTTAGCTCGCGTAAATCTTTTAAATTTGGATTCAAAATCACCAAAATTACTTTTTGCTAAAAAAAAAATCAGTAATTCTCTTTATCGTTTGTACTGGGCCGTTTTTCACAATCATTTTAACCGGAATTCATTTTTGTTTACGTGACCGAAGCAAGGTTGTCAGATTTATACCACCTTTGCCATCAAATTCTGTACCAAAAACCTTCGAAAATTTAATATAAAAAATTTTTTTGTTAGAAAAATTTTGCAAAAGATTCCTTTTTAACAAATTTAAATTGTAAAAAAATAACGCAACGGTATATCGGCCCTGCGGCTGTGTCTTGACAAAGCTCAGTCTAGTTATCCAATTGTTGGTCACTTTTTTGAGCATTTCTGGCGGAATGTCACGAAACGTTTAAACCATACCAAACACTACATTTTTCTGGATGTAATTGAGTGAATAGGGTTTTACTCCATATGCGACAATAAAGCTTGTTAACAAACTCGTTTAGTTAAATATTAGCCGTGCCTCAAAAAATATCACGAATCCGCCTAGAAGTTTTGCGAATCAATGGTTGATTTTCAAGATAAATTTGGATAATTTGGTAGCATTGTTCAATCGTGTATCTATTCATGGTGGCCAGCAGAGTACTCTGATCATCAGAGCGCGAAAAATGGTTAAAAATGGCTGGCAAAATGGCACAAAAAAGTATAAAAAAATTGTACGAAAAATTTCACAAAATGGCTAAAATAAAAATATTGTTATTTAAGAAATATTTATTTTATTAAATTTTGATTGTATAGTACAATATCATGTTTCTTCAAATAGTCAAAAATAAATATTTTCCAGTTAACGCATAAAACAGTTCAACATCGCAAGATGTAACTGGAGCATATTTGAACGCTTATAGTTCAGATAGAGAAAGGTTGTCAATAAATTCATACGTCTCACTTTCATTGAAATATGAGAAGTCCGCTTGCAAACACCGTTAAGTTAAAAAAACAAAATTAATTAATCAAATATAAAATCAGTTTTAATTAAAAATTTTATTAAACGTTTAATCAAGTGAATTAAACTTTTACCCAAGGGAATTAAACGATTAATTGATATAATAAAATTATTTACTGGTGCAAATTTTATTAATTTTTTTTTAATATCACAAATTTTTTAATTAGAATAAATTTTTTTCTGTGTGGGGCGATTCTATTCTAGACAACTTTTAACATCAATTTTCAAATCACACTATTTGACACTTTTTGATGCCAATTTAAAGTAACACAGCGTTTACATTTGACAGTACTGGCAAGACAGTAAGAAAATACATATTAGTTGCCAAAAAATGTACTAACTGTCTTCGTGACGTAGGCGTCCAGACAGTAGTTAAGACAGTTCACTTTTTAAAATATGTCAAACGTTAATGTCGCAACGCAAGCCCAGCTAAACGTATTTTGTAATAACTATATTGTGTGAACAAACATAAAACTTAACTAAAATATAAAAAATCAAAGCAAAATATGTTAAATTTTTTTTTACATTTTGATTTTTCCCCCTTTTGCTAACAAAACTTCAGATTACTGTTAGCGAATGTCAAATCACTGTCCAATTTTACTGTCTGCAAAATTAGCTAGACAGTAGACAAGACAGTTGGAAAAGTGTGCATGTATTAGTGAAAAAGTTTGAATGTATTGCTACTGTCTTGCCAGTACTGACAAATGTAAACGCCAGGTAAAATATCTATATTTTATAATAATATAATTTTTATAGACGTAAGCTTAAATATAAATTTGTTGTGCACTTCGAAGCATTAAGATTCATAGATTTGGCGCGAACAGAAAATTCATTGAATGTTGCACCCGTCATGGCTCAAAGAGACAATTTCTTATTATTGGATTATATTTCTCTACGATGTTTGATTTGATAATCATCGTCTGATAAAAGTTTAAAAATTAAGCAGAGTTTTGTGTTTTTGTGGTATGATCTTAAGAAAGTGGGCCGATTTGGTTGCACCCGTCATGCATTTGAAAGCTCTCCCGTGGCTATTTGATCGTTTCATATAAATTCTTGTAAATATATAACAATAGTATATAAAAAAAAGTTACCCCTTCTAGAAATAACTTAATTGCAAATGTGTTTCTTTCTATTAGTAAAAGACGTTTAAAGCGTCTAAATGTTGCACCCGTCAGAATAGAATCGCCCTGCGTGTTCTTTAAATTTTAATGCTATTAAGTGTAGAAAATGGTTTTCTTCATGTACCCTATTTGTGTGTTGAAAAGAAACTAGTGTAAAAAGTGTAATCTTAGACAACTTCAAATAAAAGTCTGTTGACCCTCTACGAGATCAGAAAATAAAATTTGCATTTGCTATTATCCATAACAACTCAATTGTTTTATTTGATTATCTCAAAATTAATGTTTTGAAATAGTTTCCTTACTTAGCGATTCAATTGTATTCAAAGAAAATTCAGGTTCAATAAATTGTTTTCCGGTTGGGATCAAATCTGCCAAAACGAACCTATTTTTGATATAAATTTCATCTTTAAGCCATTGTTTTGACAATCGTAAAGATTTACTCGAAATTTTGTACTTTAAACAACACAATCACTACAAATAAATCTCATTTTCGAATGCAGTAGAGAAAAGACAGCGAAAGATTTCGTTGTCATAAAAAACTGTGCGTAATTTTAAGGTGATAATTCATTTTGACATTGTTTTCCATAAAATATGTCACAATATATTTCGGTCTTGTTAAAAACCCAAAACTAAATAAGAAAAAACAACTAAATAATGTCATTTAACTGCATATGTGTGCGTGCGTTAAGTACTCATTCATTTCGTTAAATGGTGGTGGCATAAAATATTCACTTCAAAATACGGATTGCACGTATAAATGAATGTTTCCTTCATACATGAGAAGAATGTTTTATATCCGTATCATTTGCAACTGTGGGTGGTCGGACGTTGTTGGTTTTAGTGATTTTCTTTTTTTATGATCACTATTCATAACAATTTTTTTTTTGTTTGTTCTTATTTTTTCGGCTTCATTTTTTATGATTATGTTGGAAACTTTTCGACTTTACTAACAACAAGTGTTGTTGTAAATTATATCAAGATTATAAAATATGAAATACATATTTATTACTTTTTTGTTAAATGAATGAAGTGTGTATGTGTATTTTAAATGGATGTTTGTTACTGTGTGTGCTTGTGAGTATGTAGAGCACTTTCCGTTTTATTACACAAATACATTTAAATATTTACTACATAAGTAAGTTTATGTTTATAACTTTATATTACCTCATTTTCTTCTGATGAATTGTAATAAAATAATATTTTTTTATTATTTTCGGAAGGTGAAAACAAGAAAGGATAAATTTAATATAAATTCTTAGTAAATGCAGTAGTAAAATACTTTTTTTTTTGTTATCACTAAATGCGCAAAATGTCTAAAAATAATATGTTAAAAAAATTATATGTTAACAATCAAATAGATATAGGTTTAATTTGAGCTTTGTATTTAGACCAATATGGACCTCAATTCACTGCCGGAGTTATCAGAATACCCTTGGAAGATTGCAGATCTCCTTATGTCATGTCGCTTTCCTCTTAATGCAGGGTATTTTGTGCTCTCCTCTTACTTTAAATAGGCTTATTTAGTGCCTGGACTACAAATCGGTAAAAATGTGATCATTAGGCATGTTTAAGAAACGCATTGCTGAACAATTCCACTCAGCATTATATTCATCATGCCGTTCAATGGTGAAAACTTTTACATTAGAACAATTTTTCTGAAAGGCGCTGGTTAAATCTTACAGCGATGAATTGTCATTCCCAGCTCCAACAAGTCTATCAGTAGTCCTTTTGCACGTCGCACCTACTCCATCAGGCACGCCCTTGCCGTGACCGGCTTCGTGGTAATTCCACGTGAATTTTACTTAATTTAGGTAAAGTAAGAAAGAATGTTGGAACCTTAATATGGCAACGATAGAAAGAACTGGACTACCTTCTATTATTGTATATAAAACTAACTTAAAACAAAATTTACATTAAATAAGGCATACATATGTACATTTTTGAAGCGTTAAAACACGTATAACGAATATAGTGGAAATGTGTTGGTTTAATGTAAAATACTAAGAAAGAAGTAATTTCTCACTTCCTTATCTACTCTGGACGCAAAATCTCTACACTGGCATCTGATGAAGCAGGGGAAATACGCCAGGGGAGAGATGTTTTCATTAAAAAACTAGCACAATCGGAAAAATATGTTTAGTAACGAAAAATCAAACTAACACAGTAAATTATACTGAAATTAAAATAAATAAATATTACAAACAAACTAAAACCACAAATAACAAGGGAATAAAACTCTCCAGTGGAGATACATTAATCACTGACACGTGCGAGCAATCCGAGTGGTTAAATCGAATTATTGGCCCAATAAGAACACGCTAGTGGCTCGCGCGACTTTTATTGTTCAATTCACTTCGGAACAAATGTTCTGCTATTTAAATTTGCAGCGTCAACGCAGCGGCATTTTACTTAAAATACGAGGGACAAAAAATATGTAATTTTTTTCAATAAAATATGAAAGTATTTTGAAAGTTTTTTTAAATGATTACCATTGTTATTTACACTACTTTATGTAATAACTAACGATTAAATGTTTTATAAATTAGTAATGTGTTAAATTTCAATGATTTTGTTACAGAATACTAAAGGGACTGGCCAGGGTAGATACTTTTTTCTAGGTAAACATGAAGTTATGACTAAACTAAGGTAATTAAGGTATTGCAATTTAGTGGTAAAAAAGTATATTGTATTTATTATTAAACACGTTTGATATTTCCACAAATTTAAAAATTATAAATGATTTTTTAATGTAGCCGTCGATAGTTCCTATTAACGTAGAAACACCCATAAACAGTTTTGTAGCAGTTGAGCTCAACAGTTACGTTTTATGAACGTGCCCATTTTCATTCATTTTATATACCAGTTAAAAAAAGTTTATCCCGGTTATCGACAATGCACCAGTTATCCATAAAAGGTCACCTTCCTTGTATATTTCTATGCCTAGAGACCCAAATATTCCTGACGTGCGTACATGATACCCGGAGAATTTAGTCTGCTCTTAAAATTGTAACTTTCGATAACTTTCGAAATTTTCGATAACCTTTGAAAATCAATACTGGTGCATACGCGTGTATTTCTAAAAGTTTGTTTCTAAAAGTTTGTACATATAAAAAAATGTTTTGCATGGTTTGTGTAGAAACAACAACAACACTACAAGAAGAAAAAATACTTCAATTTTTTTTATCTTAATGTTTGAAAAATAATATAATTTATAAAAAGAAGGAAAAATTCCCGAATTCGATTTGTTTCTTGAGATAAGTGCTTAGAGTTATTCTAAAAAAAATTATTAATATATATTGACGTCTGAAGCTTTCTTCTCACTGTTCTGCTTTGGCTTACAAAGCAAAAAGTATGAAAAAATACAATTTCAAGTACGAATTAGGGATTAAATTTAATTTAAAATTTCTTAAATCAAGCACACTTTAAGAATAATTTTATCAGTTTACTTTACTTAAGTCAATCCTGTTTAAGGTTTATTTTAAGTACAAGGTTTAAGGTTAAGGTTTATTTTAAGTACAAAGCAGGGATTAAATACGGCTAAAGTTGCGTATTTGGCACTTGATTAATACGTACTTGAATCATGCCTTCTGTACTTTATTTAAGAATATCCGTAATTGCCGTACTATTGATACCACTTTGACTTGATTTAAGTACGTTGGATTGATTTTTCTTTTGGTTTTTGGTAATAAAAGAGATATTTTAAAAGTTTTCATTAATAAGATTTCTGTATGACGTGCTAAATTCCCAATTGTTTATATTTGATAAATACACTGAAATTAATTGTTGAGGGAAAAGCTTTTCTTTTATAAATCTTTTATGAATACTTTAACACTTCTGAATTTTAATTTCAAAAATATCGTTATCATTTGGAGCCTCTATCAGAATCTTTCACCAAATACCATGTTTAAAAAATTTTTTTCTTTCCACAAAAATTATGCATTGCAAGTTATTTTCGATTTGCATAAAATTTTTAAAATTACTATCATTATAATGTTTCATAAAAATTAAGACAAATTTCTAAGAAATTTACTAAGAAGAAATAATAAACAGCAACAGCAACAACAAGAAGAAACAAAATTAATTAGATAATTGTGGTGCAAAATACACATGTTGATACACCAGGGTGTGTAACCAGCGAAAAGTTGTGTTGTACACTAATTACCTTGCATCCTTGTTAAACAAAAATGCAACAAGAAAAAAACATAAATACTATCAACTAAGAGAAAATACAAAACTTAAACAAACACATGACGAGTTTTACAAGCTAAAACATTTTTTTAATTCAATATTATACCACAAAAATGTGCAAACTAATCTGCAATTTATAATGAAGTTTCTTGCTAAGTTCTTTTTCTGAATTTGAGTGCATCTAGTTATTTATTTATATGCATTTATGCAATTGTCAGGTACATAAAGATGCAGATGCAGGCATAGACGATCTAAAGTTGTGATATCCGAGTAAAAATATTTTAATTCAAAGTTTTATGCAATTTAGTGGCGAAACTTGAAAGTAATGCAAAACGGAAAAATAAAATAACTTTATAAATAATAAATATTGAATTGCTAATACTGCAATACGATATATTATATTAAAAGTAACCATCCGATGTATGGAGTTTAATCTTGTCTGGTTTGCTAGCAGAGAAAAAGGAAATTATACACCCCCTCCTTGATAAATCTTCTGTTTTAAATATCTCTATAACGTCTTGAATATCTACCACTATTTAAAATATCGAAATAATTATTTTGATTTAGAACAAAGAAAGAACTGCTGCAGAAAGAATAACATATTTTTAAGGCTTTGTAGTTTTAAGCCTTAAGCGTAAATTACACATCAAAAATGGTAAGTAAATAGTTTAAAAGGGGTTTAAAATTAGAGATGAGTAGGTTTATTTCATTACAAATTAAAAAATTGCTATTTATCCAAATAATCTGAAAAGCCGTAATGGCGTTTACTATATACCATACTTATCAATAAACATCCATAATCCATCTCAGCTAAAAAAGGGTCCTTCATTAAGCGCTTTCTATCTCTAAATTAAAAAAAAAATTACCATAAAAGTTTTTTGTTTTTTTCCCATAATTTTGACGCCTAAATCGAAGTAAATTTGACCTGTGGGTTATGTTGGCGTTGAGAGCCGCTGTGTTTTGTTTCTTATTTGCACAGACCTGCGAAAGAAAACCCCACAAGAAAAAGTCTAACGGTGTCAAACCGCATCATCTCGGTAGTCCGTTGTTATTCCATCCACATAAAATTTATATGAGCTCATTCGTGCAGACTACATATCGTTGGAGTCCTTAGCATCCAATTTAATACAAAACAAGTAAGAAAGTATAGTCGGTCAAGTCCGACCATATGATACCCTACACAACAGTATTAAAAAACACATCATGCTTATATGCCCATATGGATTTATCTATGTTTAAAAACTTCATTAAAATCGGGTTGAAAGTTTGTGAGACGCAGAAATTGCCCCATACCTCCCCTTGTGATCCTATTTTTGAAAAACTGTATAGCTTAAGTGTCCATATAGATATGGATCGATCTATGGTTTAAATTTCATTAAAATCGCTTTTTGAGGCAGAAATTGCCCCTATCTCCCCTCGTGATCCTATTTTTTTAAAAATGCATCAGTTTTGAGTCCATGGCACTATCTATGCTTTAAATTTCATTAAAATCGGTTTGATAGTTTCTAAAAGGAAGAAATTTCCCCCTATCTTCCCTCGTGGTCCTACGATTTGGCTAATTTTCAATAGGCTTGGTCCTTGTGGCAATAAGAACCTACGTCCCAAGTTGTTATCAAATTATCTGCAAAATTGCGACCTGTACTTTGCGAACAAGGTTACATGGACAGCCAGCCAGCCAGACAGCCAGACAGCCAGCCTGCCAGCCGGACGGACATCGTTAGTTCGACTCAGAAAGTGATTCTGAGTTGATCGGTATACTTTAAGGTGGGTCTATGACCAATATTTTAGGGCGTTACACACATCAGCACAAATGCATAATACCCCCTCCACTATTGTGGTGTGGGTATAAAAAGAATCTTAAAAAATTATGTATGTATGTTTTCAATTATTAATTTAATCAGTTTAAATATAAATTATATCACACTTTATGATTTTAATATCCTTGGTGAGGCCAATATATTTATATTACTTATTGCAATATCCAAAGCTCTTCGAATAGAGCAAACGTAGCGTAATTTGTAGTATAATATTTAATATACAGGATGTTATAGTGTCTTGATGACGAACAGGTACATTAAGTTAAAATTTTGCCAGAAGAAACAGTGAACTGAGACTTAAGTTCATTAGCTTAGCTAGAAAAAAAAACACAACCCAAAACATTTTCCGACTGCTTCTTAAAGTTGATAAATTCGAGTCAGTTAACATATGATGGAAACCTTATGCGAGGCTCCCAACCCAAGTCACAAAGATAGAACTATAAAAACTGGATTTGAACTGACTCGATTTTGAAAGCGTATTATTTCCTTATGAAATGATTTCCCAGTATCTATAGTTAAATAATTGTCCCACTATATGAAATAAACATTAAATAAAATAGAAATAATGCTCTATTGTTACACTTATAGAAAAATGCATCTTCATATTGATGATGCCCTTACATCAGAATTGTGACATCAACGTTATTACAAATGGCATCAATGAGGAAAAAAGTGACATCAATCCAATGACGAACGTCGTCAAAAAATGTTTTCATATTTTATGCGTCATCTGTTATATGACTACATTGACATCAATTCGATGCCATATTTTGTGTATTATTAACATTATTTTCATGTTTAAAAAGCAAAATAAGAAGGTAAAGTTCCCATATTCTATTTGTTTTAATTATTTAGTTCAATACATCAAATTTACAGAGTAGAATGATTACGAAAACCATATCGGGCATGCTGCTTGTGTCTCATAATTGAGAGTTCTTCTGTATAAAAAGGCCGGAATACAAAAAAGTTAAACAAACATATTTAACGGGTAATTGTATAATAATATTCTATCACAATGTCTCCATTAATAAGTCATTTCTCCGATGTAACTGAGTGATCGCACTGATGACATTTTTTATTTAACTGACTTCGATTCGTCATTTCTGTGATGCCAATGTGTCATCCTATTAATGACATAATTTCACCTGATGACACAAAGCGATGTTAAGGCTGGCATCATAATGACAAAAAGTTTCATGAAGTCAAAAACATGTCATAGTACTGATGTCAAAATACATCAGCTTTATGAAGCCGTTTTAATCAGTATGGACCTTATTTCATAATAAAACAACGAAATAAGTTTCAAGTGATCCAAGGCCCTGCTTCTCGTAACAGCTAGTTTCAAATCTACAAGTTAAAAACAAAGGTCTGATTTAAAAATATTAAAATTTTCAATTAAAAATAATAATAAAAAAATTAGGAAGTTTTTTCGTTATAAGACCTTTTCCTAATTATAAATCAGAAATAAATTCCAAAAAAAAAAGGAACTTAACACCCACAAGTCATTGTTGTTGTTGCGCTCTTGTGTTAAATGAAGTAGTCCTTTTGCTTCTCGGTATTTACAATTTCACAGAATAGTGGCGAGGATGAATTTATTACAAATTAAATATATAAAGCTCGTAAGGACATGTTCTCCTTAGGATAGATCTGGATGTCCAGTAATTTGTCCGGTAATTTGAAATTAAAAATTTACAAAACCTGCGTTTGGCCAATCCTTCTTTATGGTTGTTAAACTTGAGGTCTTGACCAACAAATTACCTGGAAACCTTAAACTTTCATTAACCGTTACCACAATCTCCCAATGACCAAGACATCCTACGAATGAATTTTTGATGGATTGGCTATACGTTAAGGACAGAGGAGAGGATTATCGCTAAAACTGCTCTAACCTACAACCCAAAAAACAGCATAATCATTTAGACATTTTCATTACAACAACTTCTCAGGAATTAAAGATAATTTTATGTGGTTCCAAAAATGTCGATATCAAACGTTTTTTTCCTATGCGATTTGAAGTGCTAAAATAAGTCGTTACAATGTAGTTATTTTGACAATATTTTTTCTTGAAATATAATGAAATGTTTTACAAGTTTTACATTAAGAAAATTGTTATTTTAAAGTTTTTACAATTTTTCAAACATTATCAAAATCGGTTCAGTTTTTAAAGTTGATTTCACTTTTTTGATGAAAGTTCGAACTTTCAGAAAATAGAGTTGACTTGTTGGTCTTTAACTCGTTTTGACTATATGGCTAACCTGTTTAGACTTTTTTAAACGTTTTATTAAATGAGGTAGTTCTGTACAAAATCAACAAAATTCCTTCAGAACCCATATTTGTTTGGCTTTTCGTTTTTGCAACGATTTGCATGCACTACGAATGTAGGCTGACATTTCTTAAAAGCCAAGCCAGCCATCATGCATTTGAACAACTCACTTGTCTGTCTGTCATTAGCACTTTTGCATAAGTACTTTCCGTATTTTACTGGCAACGTTAAAACTTGTGCATTCACTTGCATTCGGAGGAAAGATGTCAACCAAGTTGAGTTGCCTCGATGTGAAATAAGAATGAGCAGTGACAGAGACAGAGCAGCAGCTGCAGCTGCAGAAGTAAAGCATTGCCAACTCATCAAAATGATTTATATTTGATAAATCGTTTTGCTATGCTGCATTTGCTGTGTAAATGTTTGTGAAATAGACATGCGACACATAATTTTCATTTGGTGAAAGAACGAATTAAAAAAAAAACTGAATTTAAATCGATGCCACTAAAATAAAAAGTGAAATAAAATGAAAAATCTTGTACACTTTGGGTGGCAAAACATGAAAATTGCACTTACAACACTATAAAGTACAACTGTAGCAACAGCAAAACAACAAAAACAACTACACCCAAGTGTTTTTATACTTTTTTTCTTACAACATCATAAATATACTTGTAATTTGCAACAAACTCACACGAACACACAGCTAAAAGTGGCATCGCTTAAACTCACATTTCATTTTGATTGCCATAATCTGCATTTCACTTCACTCCTGGACCCATCTTAAAGGATGAAGAGAAAGAAGAAACTGTATCCATCTAAAAGGAATTTTTCCATACGAAATTTTATTATTTTCTTGTTCTTTGTTTTTTATTTTTTCTTTTCTTCTTAAAATGAAGAAGAATGAAACTGTTTGTGTCACTGTATGACACTTTGCAATGTTGCATTTTGCATGCAAAAGTATTTTGTATAAATAAATTGTATTTATGTTTGTGTCTTACTGTGTTCTGCCCTGATCTGATCCGTTGTTCTGGAGGGCTGTGCCATGCTCTGCTTTTGCCACATTTTCAACATTTGTAGTCACATTCATCTAGAGTGCATGTATGTATGTATGTTTGTGTGTGTATTTGTGTTTGTAAGGAAATTATTAATTATGGTGGCACATCTTATCCGGAGCATTAAGCATGTGTTAAACTTGTAAATGGAAATGTTCAAATGCGCTGAAGAACTTGTCACATTAATTTTATTATGTGAATTATTGTTATTTTGTTTATATTTTTCTTGTTGCTGGTTTCTTTGGCATTAATGGTGTGTGTGTGTGTGTGTGTGTGTGTGTTTTTTTATTAGCGACAATAAATAGTGCGATTTAAAAGTGTGTTGCAAAATGTATGGTAACAAATTTATCGGTTTAACTTCGAAACATCAATCTAAGATGAGCAGTGAATCCATTTACACGCTGAAAAAGTGATTACTTACGTCATACTTACATTAGGTATATAGTTTATATTTAAATTTTTTAAAAAAGAAAAATTTTAATTCCAAGAAATATACATACACTTAGCAGTAAAAGTCTGCTTACAAGCCATTGATTATTTTCGAGAACTAAAGATACAAAGACATTTTGTGTAAATTAATTAAAAATTTAATTTTATTTGTTTATTAGGATTATTCCTAAAAATATTTGTATTTATTTTTAGCAAAAACTAAAACTATGTTCATAACCGGGCTTAAAAAACTGCAGTCGCTTTTGAGCTGGTTTAACAGCTACTGCTTACATTTAATGAATCAGAAGTAAAAGCAACAGTTTCATTTTTGGCCAATGACAAATGAAGAAGTAGAAGAAATGGCAGTTTTTCTACTTTGACTGAAGTTTTTTAAACGCTGGTACATAACTTCAAAGAAACCTAACAGCAAACTCAAAAGGGCATGTGCAAAAGTATGTGTGTTCTTTGTTTCAAACTCTTAAATAAATAAAATAATATCAAGTTTTGTCATAGAATCGACCAGCTCCTAAATTTTGTTATATTCCTCACTCGATACATTTGTTAATGTTACGATGGAGGAAATTTTACGCCTATCCAATAAATCGCAATAATTTTTTATTGGACCTAAATCTGGAGACTGCGGTTGAGTTTTGAGCTGTTGTGGGACATTATAGAGTAGCCAAAGCTTTGTATTATGAGCCGTTTGCTTCGGTTTAATATCTTGTTGAAGCATGTAGTCCTTGCCCAGGTTCCATTTGTTTACGCTTAGCTGTAAATTTGAAAACAATAAGAAAAATTAAGCTTTTTATGCTTACTTTAAGTACGAGTCGTACTCAAAAATTCTAGTACGAATAACACTGAAACGTACACGCAAAAAAAAAACATGGTTGTGGTAAACATATTCTAAGAGCAACATATGATCATGTAAATCATAATAAGTTAAGAAATTAATCATATTATTGTCATGTTAATCATTATAAGCTAAAAAGTAATCATATTTCATCATGTTAATCATAATAAATTTAGAAGCAATCATATTATGATACAGGTCCTTTAATAACTGTCATAACAATACAAAATAAATTGAAATTTGTATGTAACGATTTTTTATTTTGTGTCTTTTTACAATTTTTGTTGATATAAATAAAAAAGCGGAGTTCAATATTTGGCTTGCAAAAGAGTAAATGCAAAATATCTTAACACTTTGATAAAATTAAACGAAATCTCTGTGTGTTTTGTTGTTGGGTTTACTCCGATATTTTAAAAATAAAACGAGATCTCTGTGTGTTTTGGTGTTGGATTTTACTACGATATTTTGCACTATTACATCACTAATACTGAACTCCGCTAATATTTTAATTTCTTTAAATTTATTATTTTTTATGGTCATTTATCTTGTTTTACCGCTCACATATAAAACAAACGACAAAACTGATTCAAAACTATTTACAAATTATTAGAGTAAAAATTGTATGATTGCATCTTTAACATAATATGATAAATGTATATTAATGTCATGGCTATTAAATATCATGATATGGTTGTGAGTAATATAAAATGTTTTGAAAGTTATCATAATTTAGTTGTTAAAAAAAATAATTATTTTTCGGTCAACAAAACTCAAATTTATAATTGCGATAAACATTAATATGTTTACAGTAACTATAATATTGTTGATATTAAATAAAAATAAAAATTTTTTGTGTACGACAACAATATATTGTTACAATAAACATAGTGTTGTTACCGTTACCATGCCCAACCATTTTTTTTTTCTCTGCGTGTACTTAAAACAATCCTAAATTGGATTACTTTCGAAAATCAATCCCGGAGTTTCTTAAAAGAAGTACAAAATTCTTAAACCAAGTAAAAAATAGTTTAAACTTTTCGTTGTTAGTGCCACTCTGAGAGTAAAATTCTCATCTCATTTAACTTATCAAATTTTTTTGCATACACTACAACAACACCACACAAGTAGCTCAAAAGCGATTTGCTTGTTGTGTGTATAAACAACAAAAACAATAGAACAAGACGAAAATATATTATTTTTATGTTTTTAATCCACTTTTCTCCATCTGCCAACTTTTAATAAATCAACTCCGAATTTTTATGATGCCACATTGTATTGCTCAAAAATGCAACACGTTTTGCATTAATCATCGCCGAATTTGTAATTTGTACCTTTTTTTGTTTTTCTCTTCACATATAAAAATTTTAAAAAGTTTGTTAAATTAAAATAAATGAAGTAAAAGACAGTCAATTAAAAAAAAACCAGTTAATTAAAAAAAAAAAAAATTGTTTTTGCTAACTTTATGCCAAAGTTGCATTATGAATACGGCTGTAAGTTTTTTAAGTAAAATGCATATCGGGAATGATGCTGGTTTTATATAATTAAAATTCTGCAAGGTGTAAAACGGGTAAGTAAACAAATCATAAATAAATGCTCCTTCTAATTTCACTTAGTTTTACTTAAATCAATGTCATTCTCGGTTTATTTCAATGTCCAATTATATAATATCTGTGACATATTGACAAAACATCTTATGTAGAGATAAGACAGCAAAAAAGTGTTTTAAAAAAACTCGGTGAAAAAATCATTTTTACCAAATATGAACCAAAATTAAAGAAAAATTTTGTTTATAATACAAATTTTTAAAAACGTAAACAAAAATGTTTTTTGACTGAAAATTCGTATGATAAACTTCAACCTTTAAAATTTGACTTAAGATGTTTTGTCAAAATGCCACAGATATGTACGTGAAAAAGAAAAGGGGGCTGTTTTTTGATGAAAATCGATAATTTTTGATCATTTGCAGCATCTCTAAAAATCGCATATCTCTGGGAAGTACCGTTACGAAATAAGAACAAAAACAATTTCAAACGAAACCCTAGACTTGAAGCAAAAATATTTAAAAAAAAAACTTTCTCCTGTAAAATTTTATTTTTGTTTGTTGCATCATTTTTGCTATAAGGGCTCGACATGGTCTATTCGAACACTTAAATTTTTGACTACTTTTTTAATAAATTTTGCCGTATGACGTTAATAGTGGCTTGAATATTAGCTTTCAACGCTTCAAGGGTTGCTGGTTGTTGGCGCAAGCCAATAACTTAACATACAAGCTCCATAAAAAGTAGTCCCGAGGCTTCAAATCGCGCGGACGAGCGGGCCAGTGAGCCGGATTACTTCTGGAAATAAAGTTGTCACCAAATTCATTTTATAATAAATCGATTGTTAAGTTTGCTGTATGGCAAGTTGCGCCATCTAATTAGAACCAAATATCATTGATGTTTAGTTGATTTATTTTTGGACACAAAAGTTCAATCGGCAAGGCTTCTTAGCGCTCGCTATTTGCCATAGCGAAAGCTTCTCACTCATCTCAACATAGAGAGTAAGGCGCGCCAAACAGTTAAGGCAGAATTAGTCTTTACTTTCTGTTTCTGTTCTGTTCCGTGCCTTTCTGTTTCGAAATTGTAATAGCTACTTTTTCTGTAGCAACTAATTAGCCATTTATGACAAATTTATTACTTTTGCACAGTCCATTGTTTTATTTCAATCACTTTAATGCAAATAAATTTGAAGAAATTAAATTTTATGAATTCTTAAAATCAAAAAATAGTTTATTTCAACATAAATATGTATTTTTATTATTTATTTTGCTGTCACTTACAATAACTTAACAATTTTTTGGTTTTAATAAACTGAACCGCAACAGAACAGAAAAACTAATCAATTTCACAGGTTTTTTAATAACAATAACATTTAACCAGAAATTAGCTTCGTAACATAGACGAAGTGCTCTTTGAACTTCGCAAACAGATTTATTTTTTTCAAAGTAAATTTCCAGAATTTGAAAGCGTTGTACTAGTGTTAATCGGATCATGATGACTTGCCAAACATTACTGAACAAAAACGCCAACACAGATTGACATTCTCAGCTGTCAACCCATAGTTATTCCATATTGAAAGTTCTCACACCCGATATATACCGAATATTTCCAAATTTAATTTTAAAATAATTCTCAGAGTATTGGTAGTGTAATTAAATAATATCAAAACTTCATATTCAATTAATAAATCCTATTAAAAATTAAACAACATTCTGAAATCAAATACAAAATACATTTTTAATTAACTTGAAAAAAGAAAAATTTAAATAAAATTTTTGTTAAATATCATTTCATTGACTTTCATTCAAAGCAATTCAATTCAATTACATCAATGTATCTACGTACAGAGAAAATAAAAATGTTTTGTAACAACTTCGTTTTATTGACCAAAATGTTATTTATGTTTATTTCATGTTGCATTTTTAATGCACTTTGCATCCAAAAGTTTAAAAGTCTATAACCACTTGACCCTTTATTCAACTCTTAGTTCGGATTTGGCTATAAATTTACTTTTTATCCAAATTGGGGAAATTTTGCCAATTGCACAATTTAAAGTTCAAATGCAGAAAGAAGAAAAAAAAACCAAAATTGCATCACATGTGTGTAAAATTGCGTAAATGAGAAAAAGAGGGCTGTAAAGTGAATGCAGTTTCACATTTAAAACATTTGCAATGCAATTTTTGTAAGAGAGAAAAAAAAATAAACTGCAACGAATTGAATTTAATTATACCAATACTATACACAAAAGTACATCTACAAACATTTTGATGTTGCAACTACTAAAGTACTGCATTCAGTATTTGTTTGGAAGTGTGTGCCACAGCAAATACTGAACGAATTGAAAAATTGATGATACTTCCGTAAATTTAAACAAAAATTGCGAATAATACAAATGACCAGAGTAAGATAAACTAAAAATCTGATGTAAAACAAGGCAAGCAAACAAATGCATCCATGCATTTACATTCGTTTTCGTACATTCAGATAAAACATTTTCTCCTTTTTTTCGTATTTAAAAGAAAAGCATTTCAAATGTTTGGCATTTTTTGGTTGTATTTGTAGTTGATTTTTTTTTTTTTTTTTTTTGCTTTTTACCAAGTTCTGTAAAAGGTAAAATGCATTCAAATGCAATTCATATAGATGGCATGGAGGAATGGCAAGATGATGGTTGAATGTGGTGTACATTTGCATTATAGATGAAACATATTAAGGTTGGGGATAAATCTTATTGAACAAAGTTCACTCTATTTCGAAAATAAATCTTTTAATTTTTTCAGTATTTTGAAACTCAAATTAATGCTTTACAACACCGCAAAAATAATCCAGATTTGTTCAGTATTGACTGAAATAATTAGATGTTAAATTGCTTTCGAATCGAGAAAGTACTCGATCACGACTGCCAGAATCAGGCCCCTGATTAATCACTCTTGAACGCCCAACAGAGGTTGCTTTTGAAGTATTTTTTTCCAGTGAACCGCAATGATGCATTATTAAGTTTAAAAATTTTCAAATGGGAACAAAGAAGTTTTTTTTTAATTAAACCTAACCTTCGTCTTGACAAACAAAAAGTCTTGTTTTTGGGGGAAAAATCTTAAAATCTTTTTTGCGGTTAAAAAATCTTAAAATAATAAGGTAAAATCTTACTTCTGGCAGCGCTGCTTATAAGTCTCATCTCTCAGCATTACATTATTTATTCGTGCATACGCTTGTGTTTGTCGAAGTTTGTTGTAGACACTACAACAACACCACACATGAAAGTAAAATACAATGTTTTCATTATTTTCATGCAAAAGTTCTTATTTAATTTATATTTTTAGTTAAACATGTACATACAATTTTATAAGTAGAAAAAATCTCGGGCATAATGCTGACGTGCTATAATTGAAATTGTGTAAGGTGTAACAGGGCAAATAAATCATAATAATATTCTCCTTCTGTTTTAGGTTAGAATCAATTTAAACAATTAAATCAATATCATTATTCTTGAATCAAGCGCATTTTGAGATTGATTTAATCTTAGTTTTTTTAAATCAATCTCATTCTCGGATTAATTCAAGTACGAATTCGGGATTTAATATAGATATGTTAAGTATGTACTTTGCACTTGAATAATCCGTACTACACTGAAAGAATTTTCTTCGCAATACCAATGAATTTTGACATTAGTGCCATGAAAAATTGCATTAAAAATGAACCTATGCAGCGCTTCGTTGGATCAATGAAACCTGCTTCATTAAAATGTATTTAATGAAACATTACATTATATCTATGAATATTATTCATTGGATGAATACTTTCAATAGAGTAAAAAAATTTTTTATTTTATTTGTTTTTTTTAATTTTTTTTTTATTTTATTTTATTTTTTCTTATATTATTTTTTTTCTGTCTCTGGCAGAAATCGATCGCGCAACCTGGGTGCTGATAGACTAACCACTACCAGCTGGTCTACCGGGTCAGTGTAGTTTTTGAATAAAAAAAAACTGTTTTTTATTCAATTAAGAGCGTAAATATGACATTAAATTGACCATAACAACAATAACAACGTTGATTGAAAGTTTTTGGTTCATTACTATAATGACGTTTTTCATTGTCATATTGAAAATTTTAATTTATAAAAGCATTATTGAAAAATGTTGCTTTTACAAAAAATTTTTGATTTCATAAATTTAGTGGCATATTACATAAGATGTATGAAATAATTAAATCTTACATTTTTTGATTAACAATTAAACATTTTTTTAAGGAAACTATATTTTTGTATTAATTTATGAATAAAGTTATGTTTGTATATTGATTTTTCATGTTCCCAATTAAAATTTTTTATTTAACTTGGACAAACTTAAGTTTTCATATATCCAATGAAAATTTTTAACGTAATTACGAAATCCAATGAAGCGATTTTAACGAAAATACTTCATTTTAACTATGAAATTCCATTTAAACAATGAAAATTTTCATTTACACAAGAAACATTTTTTTATGAAAATGATTCATTAAATATATGAAGCATTTTTTCAGTGTATATGAGATTTTTTCGTCTTATGGCAAATTCAGAGATGGGGTTTATTTGGGACATAGTAGCTATTAAGACAGTTATCGTCGTCAAATTTTATATTAACATCAGCTTTTATAAAGAAGTTATGGCATTAAGAGTTATTTCGGGATTGGTATTTGTATTTAGTAGTATTTTTTTAAATATAAACTGATTCCGATAAAATTTGGAAAGATGACTTACTGAACAACCTAAACAAAAGCTATGAACTATGAAATTCCATTTAGACAATGAAAATTTTCATTTACCCAAGGAAATTTTTTTTTATGAAAATGATTCATTAAATATATGAAGCATTTTTCTTTCAGTGTAGAATCAATCATTCTGTCCTTTATTCAAGAAAATTTTTCTTTCAGTGTAGAATTTTTCTTTCAGTGTAGAATCAATCATTCTGTCCATTATTCAAGAAAATCCGTACTTACCGTACTATTAATACCGCTTCGGATTGATTTTAGTATGGATGGATTGATTTTTCTTTTCAGTGTAGTGTTACCACCAGCATAATTAAAACTTCACTTGGCATGAAGCAAATTTATCCAATATCAATAAAATTAAACCTGATGTCAAAGTATGTTTTAATTTTTTATAAAAAAAAACTTTTACCAAACTATCAGATTTTTTCGTCTTTAAGTGATTTAAGGGAGGGTTTCTTATCGGACCTTTGCTCAATACTTTACCAGCGCAAACTTTTGCCATGACGTAATCTCTTTTATAAAAGTAACTGCTGTCAAATTTTAAATCTATACATACCAACATTTATAAGGAAGTTTTGGCATTGCAATCTATTTTCAGAAGTATTATTTCAAGGAGAACCAACTATGGACCGATTCCAAAATAAATTTAGTAAGACGATTTAGATTTAAATAAAAAAATTCCGGCCATATACCAACATAATAAGATTGTTTATGGGCACAAAGATTATTAAGGAAAAAGTTTGTATGGGCGCTATGTGATATTATGGACGGATTCTAAAAATTTTTAATAAAAGTATGTTCCACATTTCATTAAATTTTTTTCAAAATTTCCGCCTGTAGGCAGATAACCACCCAGCAGGACGGACATCGTCAGATCGACTTACATATTAATTCATCCATGCGTTCCGAACAATATTTTTTTCCGAAAAATAATATTTTTACTAAAAGTGCTCTGCAGAACGATTCACCCATTTCGGAAAATTTATCCGAAAAAACAAATGGCAGCACAACTAGCAAACTACTTTATTTGAACGTTTTTCTAAAAGTGTTTTAAAGAAAATAGACGATAAAGGGGTATTGATTGATATATTTTTTAAATTTATTTATTTTAATTTATTTAATAACTCAGCAAAAAACAATTGAAGAAGTCCAGCGGTGTCAATTCACATGATCTTGGCGGCCAATTGACATCGCCACCACGTGAGATAACACAACCATTGAATTTGTCGCTTGACAGAGGCATTGCTTCGTTAGCTGTGTGGCAAGTGGCGCCGTCCTGTTGAAACAACATATCGCCCTCATCCATATCTTCCAATTCGGGACATAAAAAGTTCGTTATCATATCACGATAGCGATCACAATTCACAGTAACTGCCTGACTGACCTGATTTTGGAAAAAATACGGCCCGCTTTTTGTGGGTGCATTGGTTTTTCGAGAATCACTCTTGGATTATCATTCTCTCAAATGCGGCAATTCTGCTTATTGGCGAATCTACTGAGGTGCACGATATGCATTTTGATTTCAACGCCCATTTTAATAATAAGCCTGAATAACTTTAACACGTTTCTCTGTTGTGTATCTTTTCATTGTTCAAATTGAGTTAGTCTGAAATTGAGAAATGTCAAATGAAATGCAGAAAAAAACTTTACGTTTAGGTGTGGTTCACATTGAACATCGGCCCTTAAAATTTAACCACCCATTATTAATTTAAAATAAATTAATAAAAATTTTATTAAGAACCTCATTTGGTTACATATAAAATTCCTGTAATGGATTCCAAACACACTATGTTTTTTTAAATTATTTTAATAAATGTTCAGGGCGCTAAATGTTCTCTCAAATAAAGCTTGAAAATGTCAGAACAAAAACAATATTCATTACTTTTTGTAATATTGGAAACTCATCTTCCTCCAGTATTTTTTTAGTATAAATACCTTCTTGCTCCAATAAACTTTGCGTTCTTAATCACTATGAAGCTGGTATTTATCGAAATCTAATAGTCCATCTGGCGCCATTCACTATGAATTTTTGCACGATGAAAGACGGAATTCTTTTTTTTTTAAATAAACAGTAACTTTGGTTGAACAAAATGTTAATTAAACAATATGTTTAATAGTATAAATTGTATCACTAGACTCAAATCTTTATATTAATTATTTAAAAACGATAGAATTTCAAATGAGGCCTGAGGGCAAATTACGGCATTAAATATCGATCGTAATTTCAAATTAAACTGTATTGTAATTTCGATCGATGTCGAATACCGTAATTTGCCCCCTAATCTACACCTCCCTAAATTATTCATGATTTACTTACCACAGTTAATAGCATATCTAATTCAGGTAAGTACTCACGAAGTAGCAACACTAATGGAAACCGAAATAAAATTCGTTTGTATGGTTTTTGCGTTATCATAAGGCAGCTATAACCAAATAGGTGTTGCCCCCAGTAAAAACTTCGCCTACAAAATAATGTGTTTAGTAATCAGAAAAAAAACTAAAAGCATTACTTACAATTCTACTTAAAGAACCGATGAATTTTACAAGGGATGTCCCAAAATGAACGCATTCAAATGTAATTCATTATATTTTTACCTACATACATCCAGAAAGAAGTAGTTATAGAAGTAGCTATAGAAGTAGTTATAGAATAAAACTACTTACTAATTAGTGAAGGAAACTATTCATTTTGGAAAAGTAAGCCAAGTTTTTACTGGGCCCATAATGTTGGTTCATAAGCCCGGCTTGTATGTTTATGGTTATGTCACGTCTAATTGGTCCTTTATGCTGGAGGTCCACACCACACGTTTTTTATCCTTGATACCTTCTTGGCGGTTTTAAAAACGTATGTGACGCATGCACAACTCATGCTTCATGTATTTGATGCAGATATTCACTAATTCTATTTTTTTTACTTATGCATAAACGCATCAATACATTACAAGCGTGGTGAAGACTTCTTTTTTTTTAAATATGGAGCATCATGAGAAATTTACTTGCTACCTTAAGAAATGAACACTCTTAGGGAGGCCTATGAGACAATTTCACATCGTTTTAAATTGTTGTAAAGCAATGAGAACCTATTTGATTTAAACACAAGATAAATAATTTGGAACTGTACTACAATTTAAAAACATTCTCGTAGTAAGAGGCAATACAAAGTTTGTAGACTTTACTACCAAGAAACTGGTCATGGCAATGTCTTATAGAATATGGGGCACAGAATAATTTTGTAATGGAACTAAATTTTTATAACAATGATTCTAAAATTAATATTCACAATTTAGACCAGATACTAGCTTTTAGTATTCAGAACCCGCAGATAATAGTCTCGTTCTTGTGAAGACCGGGATGCATTTTGTATTCAATTTGGATGTTTTAAGGATCAATTTTCATAATGCTAGAATTTGCCACGACAATTTTCTTCTTTACTATTCTTCGTGGGAAGTTGACGTGATTTAGCAACATTTTGACAGAATATCTATCTGTTTTCAAATGTTCACCTATTTTTCTTTAGAGTTACAAAACAAAGAACCAAATTAAGATAACTATTAAAATTTTAGGGTAAAAGGAAAAATAACACCATCAACTACATCTGCACACTAAATAAAATGAAACGAAAGCAAAAATCTGCCAGCTTTATTTCAGCCACTTAACAACAAACAGTATTGTAAACAATGGGCCAAATTTTGTAACAAATTTGTAACCTTAATCCTAATAAACAGAACAAACGATTTATTTTGTTGATTTCAATAGTCATCAAAAAATTTAAAATGTGAACTCAAAAACTTCCTCCTTATTTATTTTCTTTTATTACGTTCGTAAAAGAAATTTAAAACAAAGCTGTTTTATGACAACCTAAATATAATAATTTTCAGACTTTTATTCACCAGCGCCCCATAGTGCACACATCAATGGCAATAAGAATTCTGTTTTTGCTCATTTATTTTGCCACCAATAAATGCAAATAATTATTTATTGAATTTATGGTCATTTTGTTTTTGTACTGTCGTTCTTGTTATGTGTAGTTGAGTGTGCTGGATTCGTCTAGAATGTATGAGTGCGACGTGTACATGTGTGTGTGTGTATCCCTGTGTGCAAAGTGCGTGTTTACGTAGAAGTGTTTTAGCAAAGGCATCTACATACTTATTCGTAAATGTTGTTCAACACCAGATATAGTCCGTTTTTAAATATAAATTTTTTTCCCTGTTGACCAAAGAGATCCATTTATAAAAATTTGTGTTCATTAAAAGTGTGTTTGTGTGCGTGTATGTGTTTTTTGTATTCAATATACAATAAAAGTGGGCATGCGTTTAATTGTCATTTAGCTGACATTTGAAATGGCAAATTGGTGTGAAGTATTAACATTAAATTACGGCTTAAAAACGAATTGTATTGTTATCTGCAACAGCAAACACTACTACTTCATTTTCAACTCATTTAAATGAGTGAAAACACCATTGTTTATCTTACTTGTTGTTGTTTTTATTGTTGTCATTGTTGTTTTAAACGTTTTTTTTTATGTCTTTTTATGTGTAGACTTAAGAGTACGAGTTCGACAAACGTAAATAGTTTCAATATTCATAAATTTGAATGGTAATTAAATTTAAAAAAAATTTATTTTCATTGAAGGTAGCGATATATTAAGTTTTTTTATTGCCCAATTAATATTTTATTGATTATAGCGGATGCTTTTAATAAATAACACCACTGTTGGAAATGTCATCAACGCTACGCAGATGCATAATAAGGAATATTCAAATTTAGTTTTCCGCTTGTAATTTTGCTATTTCACTTGAATTGTTTCTATAAATTAGTTTAGTACTGAAAGTCAACTGAAAGTATGATTAATGGGGATCTTGTAATCATGACACGTTTTCTGTTGATATTTTTCGACATATTCTGTCAATAATTAATTAACAATTGTTAACATAATTTAAAATAAGGTTTGTATACCAAGTTAGCTTAATTTTTTCAATAGAAGTATCAATGCGGTTACAAATATATTGTATTTCCTTAAAGAAGATCAGCTTTTCGGGCATCCATGATATTAAGATCTGCTTAATAAATGCGACATGATTAAAAAGGTTAAAATTTGCTTATATCTGACTTTATATTTGGCTGTGAGCGCCAATATATCCAGATATTGCAATTATTATCATCGTCTTAATTTTTTTATAAATTAAGTAATCGACAAACTACAATTTCATAACATCGTTTCTTTAATTGATTAATTCATAGGTAGTCTTATTATCTGAATATTCACATATCATTGTTGATAATCAGGAATGTGATGAAAATCGAACGAATTCAATACGATCGTTTTTAAAAAGTGTAATGAATTTCGATTATCCGTATTCGTTTTCAAAATCGATTCCCTTCACATACCCGAATATAACATATATCAATGTTTATCGATAATATCACCTTATCATCCTCTTTAGCGCTGATAAAACTGTGTAACAGAATCAAATTTTTTGTAAAATAACAAGGTTCTACGGGTGATTCCTTCAGAGGGGACCAAACATAAATATACATGTACATTAGACTGGTCGCATCTTGTATGGGTTTTTTTTTTTAATTTAATTGTTTGCGCAGCTTTAAATATGAGGTTTGGTGTAAGATATCATGATCTAATTTTTCAGGTCAATCCGACGGTGCCTAGCCGCGCCGGGTGGGGCCCAAAGCTCCCCATATTATAAAAAAAAAACATATTTTCTATCACACGCAAAGAAAAAACATGGTTGTGGTAAACATATTCTAAGAGCAACATATTATGATAAGAATTATGATTGTAGTCACCATATTAAGATTAATATTGAATCATATTATGACTAAATATACTCGTAATATGTCATCATAATATTTTTCCCTTAATCATATTATTATTCTGTTAATCATACTAAGTTAAGAAGTAATCATATTATCATCATGTTAATCATAATAAATTTAGAAGCAATAATTTTATGATACAGCACCTTTCATAGCTGTCATAAAAATACAAAATAAATATAAATATTTTTGAATCGATTTTTTATTTTGTGGCTTTTTACGTTTTTTTAGGTTAGCTTTGGTTTTCGAGGAACGAAAACGTTTAAGCTTTCTTAAAGTAAATTTTATTGCGGAATTTCGGAAAACGCTTTAGTTTTTCAATAAACTAAAGCATTTTTGAGTTGCGCGAACATATGTTGTGCAACCTCCTTAATTTTCGAAATAACGGTATATCTCGAAAACCAAAGCTAACCTAAAAAAACGGCTAGCACCACTGGATTCAGCGACCCGGAATTAGGTTAAAAATCTTTCGTTCGTATCATACTAAAATATTAAACAGCAAATACTTTAATCTATCTATACAATATATAATTTCTTAGCATGTCAGGATGTTTGCATGTATGTGCTATTTGTTAATACATATTTTATTTTGTTCTTGCCTAATTATTTCCGTAATACATGGATTATTTTGTTATTGTTTAATTGTTGTCGTTTAAGTTTGTTGAACCATTCTCTGCTTAATTTAAGTTCATTGAAGTTACACACTTTTTTTTGTTTTGACATTGAAATTGAAATTTAATACTTAATAATTTTGTTTATTTAAATTTGCAACTTCATACATATTTTTTGTTTTGGCTATAAGTTTCATTGACTTTAATTTAATGTTTATTTGTTCATATGATAATTGTAAATTCGGCAGAAATATGGGTCAATGTATTATTAATCAATTTATAACAAATAGGCCGTCAGCATATTTTTCATAAGCAATTATTCATATGTTTTTAGTGTAAAAAATTAGTATTTAAGTTGGAAATTATGAATAATAAAAACACTCTTATTCTAAAGGTAAATCAAGACTTTTAATTAAGAGAAAGCAACACGGTTCAAGTGCTGTTGTTGCCCATCCAAAACCAAATTGCAACATAGTTAAAGTGCTACTGTTGTACCAATCTACTTTAGTTTCAATATAGTTTAAGTGCTATTATTGAACATTTTTATCCTGTATCCAATCTACTTTAGTTTCAATATAGTTTAAGTGCTATTATTGAACATTTTTTGGTGACCCCGACGTGATCCTGTATCAGGCACAGGATTTTCATTTAATTTGAACAAGCAAGGAGAAAGGATACACCATGACCTCGTTCGAAGAGCTTGTCATCAGCCAGCAACAGACTGGACAGCGGATTGAAGCCATCATCCGAAATTCCAAAAAGGACCCAGCTTCAAGGAAAACATCAATTAGCTACTTCCAGGAACGATTGAGACGGCTTGACGAGGAGTGGGCAAGTTTTGAAGGTACCGATAATCAGATTCGGTTACTGGAAAAGATCCCGTTGGATCATGATTACTTTGTAAAGGATTACTACAGCTCAATCATGGGCATCGTGCAGCAATATAAGGAAGAATTCGAATCTTCAATGCTAAAGGTCGGTCCTCCTGAAGCCATGAAGCGGCTAATGAACAACAGCCCAGACGATAAATGTCAGGCCACTGCTGCTGAGGAAGCCACGGCACCAAATGGTGAGCTGGTGAGACTCATGCGCAGGCAAGCAGCCATGATGTCCTCCATAGACCGACTATTGGAAGACAATTTCACATCTGAAGATGCCGTAGCTGCCACAAGGCTATGGCAAGACATCGAAGGCTTGCACTACCAAATAGCGGAGCTATGCAGTGAAGCCGTTCAACACGGGTACAATATGGGGAGGTTTATCCAGCTCGAAAAACAGGTCAGGGCAGCCTCCAGAAACAACACAACAATTCAGGGTCATTATGAGTGCAACAATGGGCGTTCCGAATCATCCACCGTGCCAATTCCAAAGATAACAATCCCCAAATTTGAAGGAGACTACATGAAGTGGAAGGAATTTCATGATCTGTTCTCGTCCCTAATCATTCATCAACCAACACCAAACGTGCAAAAAATGTGGTATCTAAAAACCCATTTAGGGGGAGAAGCAGCAAATTTAATCAAACATTTCTCCACCACAGGAGAAAACTTTGAAGCTGCATGGTCCCTCGTTGTAGAGCGCTACAACAACAGAAGATTATTGGTGAGCAAACTAATCCAGGAGCTAGTCAGTGCTCCAACCAAGACGTCAAGCGACAACTACAAGTCGCTACATGATAAAACTCAAGAGTGTCTTTTATCACTTCGAAACCTTGATATTGACACCTCATCATGGGACCCATTGCTGATCCATTTGCTGCTTAAAGGGCTGGATCAGGCCACACGACTCCGATACGAACAGTCTCTTCTACAGCCACGAGAAGTGCCAACCATCAAAGATTTTCTGAACTTCTTGGAAAGGAATTTTCAGTCGGTAGAAGCAATGTCAGAAAAAGAAAAATCGCCACACTCCAAATCCCGAGTGTGTACCTCGATTACATCCGAGTGCCAAGGCAACCCATGCTGCATTCTGTGCAAAAAGGGAAATCACCCATTATTTGCATGCAACACTTTTCTTCAGCAGTCACCGGTATCAAGGCTTCAATTTGTTCAAAAGCAAAAGCGCTGTGTGAACTGCTTAAAACCTGGTCATAACGCTAAAAACTGCCTTAGCAAAAATTGCATGAAGTGCAACAAAAAACACAATACTCTGTTGCATCTAGAAGGCACAAACCAGAACCAAGTCGCACCAGCAGCAAATAACCTGGTTTCTAACGAACGCACAACATCCGTCGCCAGAACACCGCAAATTCAGCAAAACGCAACTTCACTCGCTGCTTCAAACCACGCTCAAACAATTAACTACGTCCTTCTGGGCACAGCAATGATCAAGGTTCAATCAAACAACAAGGAGATACAATGTAGGGCAATCCTTGATTCCGGATCACAGTTAAACCTTGTCAGCGAAAGGTTAGTTAAACGCCTTGGAATCTCACTAAAACCAACCTCAATATGCATCAGCGGTATAGGCTCACGCAACACTAGAGTGCAGCATCGCGTAAACATAGCCTTACACTCACGCATAAACAACTTTAATACAAGACTTGAGGCTGCAGTTCTTCCACAAATAATTCCGCCTCAACCATCGCAAACGATCACAATTGACCACTGGCAAATTCCTAAAGACCTAGTGCTAGCCGATCCAAAATTCAACCGCCCTGATAGAATAGACGTTTTACTAGGGGCAGAATTTTACCATCAACTAATGGCAATGGGTCAGGTTAAACTTGGTAACGATTTACCGATTTTACAAAATACATTATTGGGTTGGGTCGTTGCTGGTAAGATAGGAGGACACGAAGCAAGAGGTGCAGTATGTGGAATGTGCACTGAAGACGATACAAATTTAGAAAATGCCATTGCTCAACTTTGGGAGCTCGAAACTCTAAATCAAGTCGACACAAGACTATCAACTTCAGACAAACAGTGCGAAGATCATTTTGCACAAACTCACACAATCGATAGGAATGGAAGATTTACGGTAAAAATTCCATTCTGCAACAACCCTGATACATTGGGAGAATCACATAATACAGCATTCAACCGATTTATGTCACTGGAAAGAAGGTTAGCGAAGTCCCCCGAAATAAAGGCACAATATGTCAAGTTCATGAAAGAGTACGAAGCATTAGGCCACATGTCACAAATTGACCTAAATTCCACGCCAAGACCAATGTATATCATTCCTCATCACTGCATACTTCGCCCTGAAAGCAGCACAACTAAGCTACGAGTAGTCTTTGATGCCTCTACTAAGACTTCAGACGGTGTATCATTGAATGATATAATGCACACAGGACCCACGGTGCAAAGCGATCTATTCTCAATTCTTCTTCGCTTCCGCTTACCACGGTTCGTATTCACAACTGACATCGAAAAGATGTATCGGCAATTCCTCATGCAGCCAGAAGACAGAAAATTTCAAATAATTATCTGGAGGGAAGAACCGACGATGCCAATAAAGTACTACCAGCTGAACACAATCACCTACGGAACCCGATCCGCACCATACTTAGCAACAAAATGTCTACAAAAAATTGGTGAATCAAATAAAACAAAGTATCCGCATGGAGCCCAATTCCTGCTAAACAACTTTTACGTGGATGATGGAATCGGGGGAGATGATAGCTTGCATACAGCTTTAATGATTCAGACAGAATTAAAACACATCCTAAGCAAACATGGTCTGAAATTACAAAAATGGACCGCCAATCACCAGAAGTTGCTACCAAACACCACAGAAGAACAAAAAGAAGTAAATTTCGACTTTACTAATGATAATAACCAAACGGTCAAAACCCTAGGATTAACATGGATGCCAACCTCTGACCAGTTCTGTGTTAAAGTATGCTTAAGGGAAATCCATCAGATTACTAAACGAACAGTCTGCTCAGATCTAGCTAGACTATTTGATCCCTTGGGGCTATTATCACCAATTGTAGTCACGGCAAAAATCTTTATTCAACATTTGTGGCAACTAAAACTAGGATGGGACGATGAGCTACCCGAAGACCTTTGCTCAAAATGGATGACCTTCCGCAATGATTTAAAACATATCAACAATCTAAAGATGTCTCGACATATGTTCGCAGGACAAATAGCATCGAATATACAACTTCATGCCTTTGCCGACGCATCAGAAAAGGCGTATGGTGCAGCAATCTATATAAGATCAGTCATCACGAACAATCAAGTGATAGTACGACTACTATGTGCAAAATCTCGGGTAGCACCTTTGAAGAACCAAACTCTTCCCCGCCTCGAACTCTGCGCAGCACTGCTAGCAGCTCAGTTAACATCAAGGGTTAAACGGGACTTAAAACTTGAAAGTAGCCCTACATATCTATGGACAGATTCTGAAATCGTGTTGGCCTGGATCCATTCACCATCGTCATCATACCAAACGTTCGTGGCTAACCGAATAGCTGCAATACAAGAAATATCTATTGTCGAACAATGGCGACATGTAAGATCAAAGGATAATCCCGCAGATGTTCTGTCACGTGGTCTTTCGCCAAGAAAATTATCCGAACACCCCTTATGGTTCTACGGACCCATGTTTCTTTGTAAACCTGATGGAATTTGGCCACAAAACTTCTCAAAACATAAGGCCATCAGTGACGACAGTAACATGGAACTAAAGAAAGTCACTGCCATCACAACCACAGGTGAAAATTCAACAAGTCTAATCTACCAGATAAATCATAAAGGGTCTTTCAGAACACTGCAAAGAGTGACAGGATATATCTTCAGATTCATCAATAATAGCAGAAAACAGAAGCAGCAGCGCGAACTAGAGTTATCAACCCACGAGTTGGAGCAAGCTCTCATAGTCATCGTTAGGGCAATGCAGCAGGCAGACTTTAGTGATGAGTTAAAACATTTGCTGAAACATAAGGAAGTGACCAAAGGCAGCCCATACAACAATCTTACACCATTTTTAGACTCTAATGGTCTTATCAGAGTGGGAGGACGCTTAGAATCATCAACGTTACCTTACGACGCAAGGCACCCAATGTTAATCCCATACAATGACCCAATAACAAAGTTAATAATGCAAATGACACATGAGAAGAATCGCCACTGTGGCCCCCAAGCACTATTGTCACACGTAAGACAAAGGTATTGGCCAGTAAAAGGTAAAACAGCAGCACGATCAACTGTTCAACACTGCATAAAATGCACTAGAGCAAAGCCAAAATTGCTTAACCAAATTATGGGAAACTTGCCACCAGCACGAATAACACCAGCACGACCATTTATCAACTCTGGCGTTGACTTCTGTGGACCATTTTGGATTCACTATAAAGTAAGAGGAAAAAGGCCTCACAAGGCCTACATCGCTGTATTTTGCTGTTTCGCTACTAAAGCTGTGCACTTAGAATTAGTAAGTGAGCTAACCACTGAAGCCTTCATAGGCGCATTAAAGCGATTTACAAGCCGCAGAGGACACTGCAAAAACCTATACTGTGACAACGCAACAAATTTCGTTGGTACAAAAAATAAACTTGAGGAGCTGTCGGACTCACTGTATGAAAGTTCCGCTCATGCAAAAATCCATAACGAATGTACGTCCAGAGGGATTGCATTTCACTTCATCCCACCAAGGGCGCCCCACTTTGGAGGCTTATGGGAAGCGGCGGTTAAGTCCGCAAAACATCTGCTAGTAAGGAGTGTATCAACAGCAACATTGACGTACGAAGAACTTGATACTGTGGTAATAGAGATAGAAGGTATTCTCAACTCTCGCCCAATAAGTCCCATGTCAGACAATCCAAATGATTTGGCGGCACTCACTCCCGGTCATTTTCTCATCGGGGAACCTATAAATGCACAAGCCAACATTGGAGACACACAGCCAAACACCAACCTGTTGACTAGATGGAAGTTGGTCACTCATGTCAAAGAGGAATTCTGGAGAAGATGGTCACGCGAGTATCTTTGTGAACTGCAGTATCGCCATAAGTGGCAAACACAAAAAAATAACATAAGACCTGGTGATATGGTCATCATAAAAGAAGATAACACAACACCTTTGCAATGGCCTTTAGGAAGGATTGTAAAGGTACACTATGGAGATGATGGCTTTGCACGGGTAGCGGACGTCAAAACAGCAAAGGGCATTTCCAGAAGGCCAATTGCTCGACTAGCACCACTACCAATTAACACTACAGACTCAAGTGGAACCAACAACCAAGATGATTCAGAAGAACCAACCACGTCACAAACCAATGACAATGAAATTCCTAAAAAGAGAAGACGTGCCTCTCTTAATCACACTTTAGTCACCGTGATTATAGCAATTATGCTACTTCCATTGATAGTAGGTGCACAAGTACACAATAAAAAATTCGGAAGAAAATTAGGCATACATTTCGAAGGAATCGGATCAGCAGTAATATCACCGACAGAATGGCAACTATTGATATACTATGACTTAAAGGAATTTTGGTCTGAGTTAACCATTTTCTCGGAAGGGACAAAAACACTTAACCATGTATGTAAGGAAATACAAGAAAAGACAACATGTACTAACCTGGTAAAATATTTTGAACATACTGAAGATGAACTCACCATGGACAGTATGTTACTTTCCGGAAAAAGAAAAAAAAGAGCAGCAATAGATTTAGTTGGGAACATCGCCCATTCTCTATTTGGTGTACTGGATTCCGAATATGCGACGAACATGGCACAAACAATTTCAAAGGTCAAGGAAAACGAAGCACATCTACTTAATCTCCTAAAGAATCAGACTTCAATTATTGACTCAACCATAAACATCATGAAGGCAGACCAAGGAGCTGTAAAGAAAAAATTTGATCAAATTGACTTCCAAATCGCCGAAATACATAACATGATACTCGCTGGCAAAGACGAACACCATCAGGACAGGCTCTACCGGTTGTTTTCATCACTTTGCATTCAGTTAACAATTACAGCAGCTAATCTACAGCGCACTCAATTATCAATTCTTGATGTGCTCACCAATACTCACCATGGCATCATCAGTCCATTACTCCTGACTCCACGCCAATTGCAAAAAGAAGTGGAAAAAATAAGATTCCATCTCCCTGAAGCACTAGACCTACCTGTTAACCAAGAAGACACGCTACAGTTGTACAAGCTAATGAAGGTTAAGGGAGGCCTCACTGAAAACACAGTAATATTTAGCATTACGTTACCATTAATTGAACGTGATAGTTTTGATGTCTTCAGCATAGTCCCAATACCAAATTGGGTTAATAACACGTTAATCTCAATTCAGCCATGCTCCACGTTTCTGGTCATCAACACTGATCGCAACCAGTATTACGCTCTCAGTAATCTCGAATTCAACTCATGTTTACTTCTCACAAAAGAGCGATATCTCTGTTCGAAGATTCAACTAAAGTATGACCATGGTTCATCAGCATGTAGTTGTGAAATAAATTTGTTTCACAACAGAACTCAGCTAGATTGCCCAGTGCAGCATGTCAAAAAACCCGCATCATGGGTACCGCTACGACATCCAAACAAATGGATATATTCCCTTCCATCTCAATCCCAAGCAACAGTGGTATGCAACCAACAGATCACCCAATTAACCCTCGAAGGATCAGGTTTGCTTGAACTGGAACCAATATGCACCCTGAAACATAAATTCATGACACTAAAGGGGCAGCAAGTAATATCCAGCTCCAGTAAAACATCATACACTAATCTTTGGGAAACCACCAAACAAAGCCATGAAGAACGTATAAACCCATTGCTAAATGAAATCCATACGAACGAATATATATCACAAGTTAAAAATCTAACAAAACTACAAACCTCTTTGAACACACAAAAAATTCTTCAGCTTCCGAACAAAATTGACACCAACAATTACCATCACATCACCATCGGCTACTCATCTCTAATAATCACGCTTGGCATCTTAGTTTACCTCACAAGAAGACAAAATTCTAAAAAGGCTGCTACTCCAGTTCCCACACCCCGTCAACAACAAGCCTCGTCAGAATTCACCGTCCACATTTAACAAACATCAACAACTAACTAACAAAAGGCAAAAGATCTATCTACACAGCTTCAATAAGACGAGAAGGAATGCCAGCTCAGCACAACGCGGACACATAATCTTCAAAGTTTAGTAGTAATTTTTCCATTTGTTTGCTTATTTAATTTTTTATTTTGAGCTACACTCAACGGGGGGAGCAATGTTAATACATATTTTATTTTGTTCTTGCCTAATTATTTCCGTAATACATGGATTATTTTGTTATTGTTTAATTGTTGTCGTTTAAGTTTGTTGAACCATTCTCTGCTTAATTTAAGTTCATTGAAGTTACACACTTTTTTTTGTTTTGACATTGAAATTGAAATTTAATACTTAATAATTTTGTTTATTTAAATTTGCAACTTCATACATATTTTTTGTTTTGGCTATAAGTTTCATTGACTTTAATTTAATGTTTATTTGTTCATATGATAATTGTAAATTCGGCAGAAATATGGGTCAATGTATTATTAATCAATTTATAACAAATAGGCCGTCAGCATATTTTTCATAAGCAATTATTCATATGTTTTTAGTGTAAAAAATTAGTATTTAAGTTGGAAATTATGAATAATAAAAACACTCTTATTCTAAAGGTAAATCAAGACTTTTAATTAAGAGAAAGCAACACGGTTCAAGTGCTGTTGTTGCCCATCCAAAACCAAATTGCAACATAGTTAAAGTGCTACTGTTGTACCAATCTACTTTAGTTTCAATATAGTTTAAGTGCTATTATTGAACATTTTTATCCTGTATCCAATCTACTTTAGTTTCAATATAGTTTAAGTGCTATTATTGAACACTATTCTTTCCGCAACTTTCTGAAGCCATCTGATGACATAGGAAGCTGAAATTTGGCACACTTCAAGCACTTTCTCTGCAGAAGATCGTAACGAAGCCATATTTTTGATTTGCGGCTTTTCAACTAGTATAACTATAAAGATCTGATAGAAAATATGTTTTTGTTTATAACATGGGGAACTTTGGGCCCCACCCGGCACGGCTAGGCACCGTCGGATTGACCTGAAAAATTAGATCATGATTTCTTACACCAAACCTCATATTTAAAGCAGCGCAAACAATTAAATTTAAAAAAAAAATTGCGACCAGTCTAATGTACATATCGAAATTGTTATACCTATTCCTTAGAAGGGGAAAGTTTATTATGCACTTGTGCTGAAGTGTGTAACAGTTAAAAATAATGGTCCTAGAACCAGCTTTTAGTATATTAATTGACTCAGAATAACTTTAAGACAGAAGCTTTTTTAGGCTAAAATAGGCCTCTACATTCATTACAGAAAGCTTTCGAACAAAGGGACCAAAAATACGCCATGTTTTGCGTCTCAAGTCGCTCCTGTTGACTTTGTGGTTCTGTTGTACTAAAAAAGTCCTTAAATAATTAAACAAAAATACTAAATAAAGGTGGACAATATTGTAAGTAAATTTTTTTTTTGCAAAGAATTAGAATAAAGAATTTATTTTTACAATTAACTGCGAGACACTCTCCAGAGTTCTACTATAAGTAAATATAAGTTAATTTAAAAAATCATTTAATACCATGATTTATGTTCGACAATTAGTATGACAATGTCATGCCGTTTGGAGATGCCCCAGTGTATACGGGATATCTATAATTGACGTACTAGAGATATTGATGGGTTCATTTTTCGTTATGCTGTTTTTGTTCAGACTAATAATTTGTAAACATCAAAACTTTTTCAACATTTTCACATACAAATTTTATAAATTTAAACTTCCATATCTAAATATGCACATAGATATAGCCACACATACATAGAACTTAAGTTTTGTAGGAGGGTAATATGAAAAGTCCTTTAAATTGTTACTGAATGAACAGTTTTTGTTGTCGACAAAATTTTGCATAGGAAAAGGCAACACTCCTTCTATATATAAATATCAGATAAAAAACTTTGAAGTCTTTCAATTATTGTAAGGCGGGTAAATCAATGATAACGGCTCGATTCACTAATGGGTGCTGAATAAAATTTTTTTTATTGAGTTTGACGTCGTACTTTTGAGAGAGAGATAGCGATTATTTTGTTCGTTACCTTTTTTTTACATTGGTTTAATTTTATTTCTTGTTCAGAACAAAATAAACTGATATGCCACTTTTGTTCAATTTGTACATAAAAGTTGAATTGAGCTGCCACATCTGATAGCGTTTTGCACCCAGTAAAAACTTCGCCTACAAAATAATGTGTTAAGTAACCAGAAAAACTTAAAAGCACTACTTACAATTCTATTGAAAGAACCAATGAATTTTACAAGGGATGTCCCAAAATGAACGCATTTAAAAGTATGTCATTATTTTTTTACCTACTAACATTCAGAAATTAGTAGTTATAAAAGTTTTTATAGAAGCATTTAAAGAAGAAAGTTACTAAATAATCAGTGAGAGAAGCTATTCATTTTGAAATATTAAGTGAAGTTTTTACTGGGCATTTATATTACAACATTTGTTTTTTTTTTTTTTTTTTTTGATGAATAATTTAATAAAAAAAAATAATTATGTGTCAGTTTGAGTTAAAAGGGACCTTTTTGCTGATTCCTAAAATAGACAATACGCTCTGCAATACTTTTATCATAAGTTAGCTTTAAAATACAACTTTGATAAGAAAAATATTAACTTGTTAACTTCAAAATCGCTCTTCTCAAAAACTCATTTTTTCCCATAGTTCCCTTTTAACTGAAACTGACACATATATTTAAAAATAAAACAATCACTTTCTTTTTTTTTAGTCTATTTTCTTTAGCACGCTTTTAGAAAACAGGAGCCTAATGCTGGCAGTCGTAATCGAGTACTTTCTCGATTCGAAAGCTATTTTATTTCTAATTCTTTCAGTCGATACTGAACGAATCGAAATCATTTTTTCAGTATTTTGAAACTCAAGTTAATGCTTTACAACACTGAAAAAACTATTCCGATTCGTTCAGTATTGACTGAAATAATTAGATATTAAATTGCGTTCAAATCGAGAAAGTACTCGATCACTACTGCCAGAATCAGGCCCCAGTTCAAATAAAGTAGTTCGCTAGTTGTGCTGCCATTTTATATAATTATTTACAACTGTAAACCGTATGGTAGCTCTGTTTTCCGGACAAATTTTCCGAAATGGTTGAATTGTTCTGCAGAACACTTTCAGTCAAAAAATTATTTTCCGGACAATAATATTGTTCGAAATGCATGAGTGAATTGAGCTCGAGTGATAGAGTTCGCCCGAAATAAGACGGTTATGCTAACACATTTCATCTTTACTTTAGAACCATTTTTCCGATGTTGATAAAATCACTTACAATGACAAATAAAATTTTCATTGAGTCATCTAAATAACAATAAAATATTCCAACAATAACAATAATACAATACCATATTTATAAAAGAAAATCGTTTGGGAAAACATAATTGTCAAATGTGAAAGACAGATGACCCTTCAGTCAGTTAACTAGTTTCTATGAAAAACACATTTTCGAAAAACTGCAGATAGCACTTATTAAATAAAAGCCCACGAAATGTATTTCGATATGATCACAGACAACTCATTAAGTATGGTGGCAAAAAATTATTGTGGCGTCTTGAAATATACATTATTGCAGCAACATAATATGATTAAATCAGGTACTTCCATGTCTTTCACAAACCGCTTAATAAACGCTAACATTATTATATTTTTGTAGCAACATGATATGGTTGTAAAAGCAGCTGTACAATATTTGCATCAAAAATTAAACTAATGATATTATAAACCATGACATAACTATAGGCAAACATAAAATGGTTTTGGTTACCTTATGTAGGACTGCTTAGCCAATAAAATTGTTTCGGTATATGAAAATGTTTCTTCTTCATACGAAACCATATATATCGCACTTGTTCAACAATAGTGTTTTAACTCATATTAAATTAAAAAAGATCAAGAATTATTATATAGGGATGCATTACGGCAACAACATGCCAATCAGTCAGTTAAAGTTGGCCCATCCTGAGCAATAGATAGCAATTATTGGATAACAATCTTTTTAATTAGTTTGACATCTTTTTCTTTTAATTGACTTTATGGCCTCCCCTCGTTTGTGCAACTAACTTTTAACAAATTATACTAACAAACATATGTACACATACATTCATATACACATTCATTACTACACAGAATACATTCGAACAGTCATACAATTCAACATTTAAACAAATGTATTAAATGTTTTATTAATGATTGCTTTTAAATTGCGTTGACAAGCGACACTTAGTTTTGTTTGTTTTTGTTTTTTTTCTCGAGTTTTGTTGTATTTTTTGCTGTATTCGTGTACAGTATTTGGTGAGAGTGTGTGTGCGTTTGAATTTTTTCTGAGTGTATTATGAAATAATTTTTCAGACATGTTTGCAGTTGTTCGCAATTTGTTTCACATGCTTTACATTACTAAACAAATACATACATATGTACCTACATACATACATATATACATAAATTAATACATACAAGCTCACTCGCAGACATTTTTGTATTTATAATAACTCACATCTACATAGGTAGATACATATTAATTTATATGAAACTAAACAACAATACAAATAAGTATGTTCAACAACATTTTTAACAAAAATCTCAAGTATTATGTTAAAAATATGTTTTAATTTGTTGTCTGCTTGTTCGTTTTAGTTGCCTTCTTTTTTGTCTCCTTTTTTTAATTTTGTTTTTTTTACTCTCAAAATTGAGTTTTCTGATTTGGGAATATCAATCAAAATATTGTTTAATTAATCATGCATTTCATGCACTTATTTATGTGGGAGTTTTCGAAAATTTTTGCTGTTACTGGGAAAAAGATAGTTTCAATTTTACATATAATCATAAGTATATTCATATGTACATACTTATATTTACATAAAACGTTGCAAATTTTTCAAAAATGTGTTAAGGTTATAGTTAAATGTATCATAAAATGGCGTCATACAATTTAAAAAGATTCGGACTACATTTGATTATAGCTACACAGAAAACAATATTGGCACCAGTAAAAGCTTTAATCAAAAATAAAATCAGTTTTAATTAAAAATTTTTTCAATTGAATTAAACCTTTGATCAAGTGAATTAAATGTTTAATCAAGTGAATTAAACGTTTCATTGATATTATGGATTTCTTAACTGGTGGAAATTAATATTGCCAATTAAACACTTAATACACTTGATTAAAAGTTTAATTCACTTGATTAAAAGTTTAATTCACTTAATTAATTTTTTAATTAAACCTGATATTATTTGTAATTAATGCTTTTTAAGAACAAGTTATGCTTAAAACTATTTTTATACAAGACAATTTAGGTTTGTACTTAACCATAGCTCCCATAAAAGGCCAAAATTAGTATCTAGACTCTGGATTCCAGAGGCAATTCAAAGTAGGGGGCTTGGAAAATCCTCAAAATTTTAATCATAAATTTTGTTACCACATCTATGCCCTTTTAAGTCAACTCCTTTAATATCGACCAAAATCATACTTTGGTAATTCATGATCAGGGAAAGTTTTTTTAAGTACAAACAATTTTAAAATATGCAAGCAAAACTTCAAATATGTTCAAGAAAAAAAAAAAACTGATGATTAATTTAATGTACAGAAATTTTTAAAGCAATAATTGAAACTATTTTCATCCATTTCCAGCCAGCTATTTTCCAATAGCTTATCAATGACCGTTCTGGGAAATTGCTTGTTTTTCTAGATGACTTATATTAAATGTTAATTAAATTTATTTAAGCATCTCCATTAAAGCCAGTTAAGGGTTTTAATGGCTGTCCTTTTGAACACTGACGATCAAATAATAATTTATAGCTTAATGAAATCCAAAAGAAAACCCACCTGTATCGTATCAATTGGTTGTGTCTTATCGCATCTCTAATTTCTTCCCTATTAATCATGAGAGGACTGACCCTTCCCATGGAAATGCACTGTAAAAACCCAGCACTCATACAAACATACACATACATATAATTTGTTTGTGCAAAGTAGTGTTGGTAGTCAGTCGTACACACAATTTAGAAAGAATTATATATTTTTTTTCTTTTTAAAATTTAAGAAGAAAAAAAGACTAAAATAGATTCCTTTTCTTAATTTTTTTTTTTTTATCTTGTAACCGTTTTTTTCAAGCATTCTATAAGAGATTATGCATTTTGTCAGTTGATTGAAGTTATCTTTACGACGGCATTGTCGTTTATTTTTTTAGATTTGGTTGTTGTTGTAGATTTTATTGAATACCTTTTTACAATGTCTTATTAGTTCTTTTTACCTTTAGTGGGTCGGTTTTTGTTGTTATTTCTTAAAATTTTATTTTGTTTTTAAGCGCATAAAATGTGAGTCTGTAAGTTGGAGTTGGTGCTTTTTTTATATTATTTTTTTGGTTTATAGTGGCCATTTAAGGTGGAGACACTATGTCTACCCAGGTTCAATACTATTTCTCATGCTTAATGGAATTTTCATGTTTTTTGGTTTTTTATATAAAAATTATGTATTTTTTCAAAAAAGGTTTCAGCCAATTCTTACACTGCACTGCGTTTATTTGATTCTCTTCAGTTGTGAGTTTTTTTTTTAGTTGTTTGTTATTTTAAAAGTTTTTATTTGTATATTTTTTTTTTTATAAATTTTTAGATTTTTTTAGTTGTTGTTAGTGTGTTTTGATGATGTTGGTGATGATTTAAAAAAAATGTAAGCATATGTTTGATCATGCTATAACAAGCATTGGAATGATAATGAAATGTGTTAAATGATCAAATTTGTTGTAATACTTGTTGTAATGTTTTTTCAATTTTTGTTTTTGCTTTTGGTTCAAACAATGTTGTTTTTCTGTTAAAGAAACATTTAGTATAAAGCCAACATAAAATCAATTATTTCAAATATTCAGAACATGAAGCAATTAATGTAAGACAAGAAAATCACATTGTTTTTGAATCAACACTAAGACTCCAAACGATTTTAAGAGAGTTATAAACGTAAAAGAAATTTATTATAAAAATCATAAGGATTGAAATGATCTTGTAAAAAATGTTTTTGTTAAGTTTTTCAGTTAAAGTTCTTAAAAATCGCCCAGATCAATAGAATTTATAAAAAAATATTAGTTTGAAGAGGGGTACACACTCTCGAACACGAATAATAGTTTTGCTGCAATGTTTGCTTGTTTGATAGTGTGGCCGCTAATTTTCGTCAGCAGTGATTGACTAATGAAATTTTTGACTGATTTTTTTGATTGACCCCACTTGTTCTTTTGATTGAAGAAAATATTGACAGCAGTATATTTTTTAATGACTTTAAGACGCCCTAGATTTTAAAACTACCCAGCAAAAACTTACATTGCAAAGTAATGAGTTAAAAAGCTAATATAACGACTCTTCACTACTTATACATTGGCATTTTAACTCATTATTTTAACACGGTGATGTCATTGGAGGCAAGTACTTACCTCCCTCGCTTACAAATAGGGAGTTAAAAAGTTATTACTCCGATGTCACCAAAATTACAACTAACATTGAATGACTTTAAAAAAATTTTTTTTTGTTACTTTTTTTTTTATTATTTTTTTTTCTATTTTTTCTTATTTTATTTTACTTTATTTTTTTTCTATTTTTTCTTATTTTATTTTACTTTGTTTTATTTTTTATTTTGTCTCTGGTGGGATTCGATCGCGCAACCTCGGTGCTGAAAGACTAGCTCACTACCAGCTAGTCTACCGGGGCAGTGTAGTTTTTGTATAAAAAAACGTTGTTTTACTCAATTAAGAGCGTAAATATGAGATTAAATTATTGTAGGCAACTACTTACCACCCTCGCTTACAAATAGGGAGTTAAATAAGTCATTACCAAACTACTTCTATGTAATGAAGATGGTATGTAGTAGTCATTGAAAAGTAAGTTGTTCAGTAATGGCATGTCATTACCAAGTTTTTGCTGGGTATACTTTTGTGAGAAATATCATCCACTTTTGTAATTTTATGCAATCATAATTCACATTAAAACTTTAAAGTGTTCAGGAAACCCCCAAAACATAGAAAATGACTAGAATAGAAAGAGCAGGGAAATAAAACTTAACTCAGCTGTCCTAAAACCTACCTCTGTGATTGTTTGAGTATAAATGCGTTTTTTGTGGTGTGACTTAACAAGTAGCAAATTATATAAAACATTTCTTTTGTTTTGTTTTCTTTCTTTATTTTAGTTTATTTTCCTAAAATTTCCCTAAAGAAAGCCAATTGAAAAATTGCAAAACTATTTTTGATTATAGTTTTTTGTTTTGTTGCACGTTCTTTTAGAAGGAGTGGATTTCGAAGTATAAAGAACGATGCTCAATTTCAATGTATCGTAGAAGCTTTTGGATTACTGTATTGTTTTCAGGTAGAAACCCTTTCTATCACAAAACTGTGGACTGGTTCAGATAATCTGCTGTTTAAGCGACACTGAATGCCTTACCGCCGTTGTGGCCTGAATACCTCCGCCCTGAAAACAAGATTATTCTTGGACTATACTTAATTAATGACTATCGATATTGCTTACGAAAGATGAGCAGCGAACACTGACTGTAGGACTATCAGAAATTTGTGGCCACGCATGGAAGAGAGGTGTACCATATCGATATCGATGACTTAAAAGGATGCGTCACTTTTGGTGTCTGTGAGCGCGGGACAATTTCTTATAGGTAGACATTCGCAGCGCCTTGTAGACAAATATTGTAATTACTGCTGCAGTTGCGATAACAAAAATAAGAAAGAAAATGTGTAACTTTTCCGCATCGGTAAGAAAGCGAATGGTTTTGGTTTCACATGCTGTTAAGTAAAATGCCATGCTGTCGTAATGGATCGTTGGGGGTTAGTGTGTCAGTTGAATACTGACTGCCATTTCTAGCTAACCAGCCCTATATCTATATATCGCACCTATTCAACAATACTGTATTAACTCGAAATTTTTAGTTTTTCACTTTTTGGAAATAATCGAGAGGTATTATTCATATCTACCCACTGTAAAAATATCTAACTATTTCGTCTGCCTTTTGGTAAAGGAATGGTTGGCTTCAAAATACTTTTTCATATGCCTTTCATATTAATTTAAAAATTGTTTTGCTTCTACTGAAAATTTTTTTGATTTAATGCACTATTGTTGAACAAGTGCGATATATTAAACCATAAAAGAGCTTGCTACATAACCGGATGTAGCGCAGCGAAGAGGTGTGTTCTAGATTAACATAAGTTCCTACCTTTACGGTACTCTAAACCCCGCTTCTATTGTCGACCTCGTGATTTTACATTTTTTGGATCATCCATCACGTAATTCTGGAACAGGCCTAAGCAACGGCCAGTCGTACCAAAGTTATCTTCACGTATATCAACAAAGTCCTTTTTCTGTGGTAAATTTAACAAGAGGCAAATCAAGGCAGTCGTGATCGAATATTTTTTCGATTCGAAAGCAATTTTATTTCAGACAATACTGAACGAATCGGTATTATGTTTTCAGTGTTTGAAAACTCAAATAAATGCTTTACAACACCAAAAAAATAATTTCGATCCGTTCAGTGTGGACAGAAAGAATAAGAAATTGAATTGCTTTCGAATCGAAAAAGTATTCGATCACGACTGCCATAATTTGCCCCCAGATCTATCGATCTAAGCAATTCCCAGGCCTTTATCGCTTATGAAACTGGCTTGTTTTCTCAAAGTTGATGTTTCAAATTCGTCTTCCCTTGCAGAAGTTGTATATTGAAAATATTAATTTCCAAAAAACAAACAAAAATTGTTATTTACGTGAAGATAACTTTGGCACGACGATTTGTTATCCTTTCTTTAAATAGTTGGAAGATTTTTAAATGAAAATTCCTCAAAGTTTGGTTGTAAAACTTGTAAATTCACTGAACTCAAAAATTAACAAAAATAAAAATAGATTCTGTTTTTCAATAACTAAAGAATTCTTAAATAAAATGTCTTAAGAATTTGGTTGTCTAAGAGATTTTTGTTTAAAAGTTAACACCTACAAAATTTGACAAAAAAAAAAAAAGCTTTTACAACAGTGATAACCACTCCATAGGCTCGCGAGTAAGTTAATAATCGTATTTTTCACACAGACACGGTCGGCAATTCACATGTATACAACAACTTGTTCGTTTCAAAACATCAGGCTATCATCAGTCTCTGCGACCGCACCCAAGTACATAATATCTTTGTTTGCATGCGTTCGGGGCTTGGCTAGTTCGGGGCTTGGTTATCACTGTTTTACAAGATAAGAGAAACTGTTGGCCAAGATTTAATATAAAAATAAATATTTATATGTTGTACAAAAAGTGTATATAATCGTATCTATACATATGTATACAAAATATGTATTTATATGAATATGCGGGCTAATGATCTACCGCATCTTCAAGATCTTCAAATTCGAAATAGATAAGCAATCAAAAACAAATCTCTATAAGATTTTTTAAAATAACAAATCTTTATGGTTAACAATTTACAGAGTTCTCTTCGATCTTAAACATTTATTTAAGTTCGTTTTATTTTAGGGTTTTTCTTTCAGTCGATGCATATAAATGTCAGTGAAATAATAAAATTAGCTGCCTTTAATGATGATCACAAGATCAGTTTAAATCGATATTCATTCTTTTACTTTGTCATTCATTTGTTTGTTCAATGCAGTTTGGAAATATTTAAAGTTTTTCTTAATAAAATTCAAAATCTATTTGATCTGTATCATGACTTTGTTTTTGGATGCACACGAGCAAACGTCCGTCCATGTGCTCGGCCAGACAGACAGGCTGGCTGATCAACAAGTTAAACCATGTAAGCTGGTACGAATAAATGTCGTAAATATCGCTGGCCATTTGGCTGACTTGACTTGCCCGAATGGCTGGCTGGCCGCGATGATTGGAGAGCTCTTATTATTTGTTTTTTGTTTTTAATTCTTTCCCTTCGTTGTTAATTTTCATTTCTGATTCTCATTCATGGTGGACGTTGGTGTATTTAATAAATTTTCAATTTGACATTTCTTTGTTATGTTAATTACACCGCTTTTATATTTTTCGTGTGTTTTTTGTTTTTGTTGACATTTCTTTATTTTATTCGTTCTTTTTTATATATTTTATTTATTTGATTTCATTGTCACATTCTCCTTTACGAGTTTAAGGAAATTTGATCATACTTCTAAACAGTTTGATCGGCGATATCCATTTACCTCTTCTTGGTCATCATAAAGTATTGATTGTATGCACATGAATGTGTGTGTGTGTTGAAAATAAAAGGTTTTTTGTTTTAACGGCCCAAGCCCATAAAACTTCAAGTTAATTAGATGATCGTTTGGTTTCTTATATTGATTTTAGTAGTTTTAGTTCTTTGTTTTAGGCAGACTGTTTGGAGACTTTGATTTTATTGCAGGTTGTGAATTCTTTTTCTTTCGAAATAAAATAAATAAGTTTTTTTTTTGTTTTATTAATTAAGAAAGTGTTTATTTATTTGAAAAAGGTTTAATTTCATTTAAATGTTTAATGATATAAAGACATTTTTCCGCTTCGTTTAAATTTTCCTGCAGCCCAAATTAATGAGACTGTAAGTAGGCTTTTTTACTTATTCGTCAAGATTTTATCTTGAGTTCTCAAACTTTGCATTTTGTTTAATTATGAAAACCTGAAATTATTTATTTTTCTATAATTTTTTTTAACAGAATTAAACAATAAAACTAAATTTTGATTTTAACAAATTTCGAATTCTTTCTAAGATTTTAAAAGGTAAAGTTGTTCCTATTTTTTGGAAATTGTTTTTAAATCTTTTTATGTAAGTTATAATTGAATATTCCAGTATCAGACTTGGACGTTGCAATTATTTTTAAAACACAAATTACATTAAATATGGGCATTTCCCCAGAATGGTCTACCAGGATGAAAAAATAAAATGTTGATTATCATCGTCTTTTATTGTTTATGATTATAAAAAAGTCTTTGTTCTTATAAAAGAATGGTTTCATATCAAATCTCAGCTGTTTAACTTGTGGAAATTGGGCTGGAAACTGGAAAACTTTATAATTTCCTGTATTTTCTACTTCTATAGACATTTTTATATGCTTATTTTACATGCAAAAAATATGTTATGTATAAATATAAAATTATATATCTAGTGGACGGCAAGAGCCAAAGCTACCAAATTAGTTACAAGCATCTTGGTTATTAATACACAACATACGACAATATGTGGGCAGGATTGGCGAAGTGGGTGAGGTACAAAAAAGATTTATTTCTGTCTAAAAAATGGTATTTTTATAACTTTCTGCTTTATTGCTAGATGCTGAATGGTATACAAGATTCAGCATAGCCGAATATAGCGCTCTTACACACAGAAAAAAAATGAATGTAAATTCGTTCAAAAGAAGCATGTTAATTTAACATGATTTTACAATAACTTGCGAACAAAATTTTTTTCTTTTAAAATAACTATAATTCATGTTTATTTACCATTGCAGTAAAGTTAGAGCAAAATGTCATTTATATTGAAATAACAATCCGAATCACTTTGAATGAAAGTTATTTCAAGTTGAAACAACGTGATTTTCATATAAAATTAAAATTGGTTGGAGTGTAATATAACAGTGTGAAGACAACATATGCATTTATTTAAGAATAATTGAATACACTTACCCCTGTAATACATGTTTCACTTGTTTTATATTCTCCTTTGTTAACAGAAGCATCAGCAGAGTGGCCCGATATGGCTTTCGTCATCATTCTACTTTGAAAACTTGATGTACTATTTAACTAAATAATTTTAATTAAAAGAATACGGGAAGTCTTCTTTTTATAACATATTTTAAACATGAAAATAAAAAAAATTTATATACTTAAGTATGTATGCATGTTAATTTAACAAGATAAACTTTTGATTTTAATATAAAACAGGTTTTTATGGATTCAATATTGAACAATGTTAATTTAACAGTGAATAATATTTAATAAACTTGATTTAAAGTTATTTTAATATTTTTCATTTAAAATTAATATGAAATAATGATAAATTTAAATAAAGGGCATACTTTTGCAGAAATTTACCATGATTCTCAATCAATATTTCGCCATGTTATTTTAAGATTGGTATTTGTTTCTGTGTGTAATCCTTTTTTTTATAAAGCTGCTAGTTTTAGTCAGAACATTCAAATTTTATGAATTTGATTAACAATTGTATTATTTGATTAAAAAAAGATTCGATAATCGGCTCGGTCGGATTCGGTACGGTTTTCGGTTTTGAAAATATCAAAGTTGAACTTCATACATAAACATATATATTTTTTTGTATGTAATACAATTATTAATTTGTTTCAATTCATGTACTTATATTGACCCTAAAGTGTATACCTGGGCTTGGCCATGCATTTTTGGACTTTTTTTTCAGTTTTTTTTTTTATATAATTATTAAGTATATTAGACCGAAACTTTATGTATTCCTCAATCAAAGTGTTTTTTACAAGAAAATTAGAAAAAAGTGTAAATTTAAAACACCGTGGACGTCACAATTGGCTAAATGAAAATTATGTACATATTGTATACACCTGGACCTGGCCAGGCCCTTCCCTATTAAATATCTACTGCAGTAAATAAAATCAAAATGAAACGTATCAAAAAGCATACACAACACATAAGAATTCTTTTTTTACTGTTTTTTCAAAGAATTTAGATATTCTATTTCCCATTAAAATATTCCTGCTATAGTCATAAAACTCAATACATATAAAAGTAGTCCTAGACTTGCCCAGGGGTTCGTAAGTTTGAGTTTTTTCTATAGTCACAAAAACTCCATACAAAATACAAGTGGTCCCAGTCAGGCCCAGGTGGTAGTTTGTGCTACACAAATTAGGTATTTACTTCAGAGTTAAAAAGGTTCTTCTTAGCACTTATTTTGAATTTTAAGAATTTTGAAATACCTTGTCATAGTTGCAGGCTGTTATGTATAAAGTTTTTATATATGAGGTACGAGTATTATGTATAGTTTTCAATTTCTTCAAGCATAAATATATTGTTAAAGTAAATGCTAAAACCGAGGTTTTTTTTGTCGGTTTCAGTTTTTAGGCATTTAAAAGCACGGTTTCGATTTCGGTTAAAACCGAACAGCAATCCCTAGTCCAGTCGTTAAGAAATGTTAGATTTTGTTGCAGGAAGTTTTGATTCTGCCCAGCTGTGCAGTATATGAATGTACTTTGGTAAGCAATAAACCAATAACAGTGTTGCAGCGGTAGTTAAAGAAAAGTTTTGACAAATTGTTAATTTTAACTTGTTTTTTATTAATTGCGAAATCGATATAAATTTTAATACCGAAACGGCAATACTGGTATAAACCCGAATTGCTTGACGCTAAAAAGAAAGTTTTTGTACTATTTTCGGAAGTTTGATACTGAAGATAAACAAAGACAATACCATTTTCAGAAAATAAATGTTTTTTAGTGCATAAGTTGAAGTTGAAATCAAACTAGAAGTTATTCCAGATGATGTAAGCCCAAATCAACTAAAAGCTAATAGCAAAATTCTACTACGAAGTAGTCGTAGGCCGTCTACAATAGATGAGCTGCACAACTGTTAAGCTTCTTCCAAGACTCTTCCTTAAAATTCAATATGATTTAATGGATCCGTTTAATGTATTCGTGTAACCCTTTCAATATGACTTTTGGCCAGGGTAAAAAAAGTGGTGGTAATTAATTTTAACGTGGCTGATGGATAATACCGCCCAAAACGCTAGGCAGCTCTCCAAAAAAATAATTGCATAATTGCCACAAATTGGGTTGAAAAAAATAGTCTATTATATTACCAAATTTGGCGAAAAGTTGTGGCTTTTCCAGGTCGTTAGTGAACAGAAACCTGAAGGAAGAGCCTATCACAGTACAGGCGACGTTATGTTTTAATGGCTATGGTCACTATGTTGCACTAATTGAAAATTAAAAATGTTGTGACTCGGAATTGAATTGGAAATTGGAAAACATACCCTACAAAATATGATTTATTTCAAATGCAAAATAAGCAATTATTAAAATACAAACTTTTTTCAATTAAAACCACCTATATTGCTGGGCACACCAGCTTTCTCCATACTGGATATGAGGCTGTTGTAAAAAAGTTTTTCTTTACAACAATCTGAGCCTTATAACATTATTGATGTTAGACAAAATTCTTTCCAAAAAAAGTTCTGGGACAATTCAGGTTAAGGCAAACGGTATGCGTAAACGAGTATATTGCCCAAAAAAAGTTTGGTATTGGTATCAATACCGATATAATTTTGTTTACTGTACTTAAGCATGTAACGAACTTGACCATTTGGCCTTGTCCTTGTATGGAAATTAGCTATCTTTTATTAGCAGCCATGCTCAATGGAGGGAGTGGTTCTTTTCCAACAAAGACAAGTGAAAATTCGCAACACAAAAGTAAATTATATAAGATAGCTCTTAAAAAAAAAAAATATTTAAAGTAAAAGAAAATGATCAACAAAAATAAAGAAATTATTGTGAGAATACATGATAGTGATCTACTTATCTTTATCTAGATGGTTAATGATCAAATTATATGCAAATGTATACACCATCCCATTTTGACAATTGCATTTGCTGTTACTGTTATTAATTTATCCAAATTTCAAACCTTTCGTGATTTAATTAAAACTTATTTAGAATTTCTTCGTTATAATTTTAGAGTTTTATTAATGTATATAGTTATTTAGTTTAGAAATTATTAAATTATAAGTTATATATAAAAAAATTTGTTTTCCTTATTTTATTAATGTTTTTCAGTGTAAAAATCAATTGAAGTTCAAATTTTTATTTTGTTTTTGTTTATCTTATTCAAATGTGTAATAATGTTTCTCATCAAAATTTATAAGTGTATATACAAATGTTTAGCAACATGAATTAAAATATGGATGCATTTATTGTTCTGTAATTCTTACAAACAACAAATTATCTTTCTTTGTTAACTAGGTATATATATTTTAATGTTTTAAATGGAAATATAAATCTCAAAATGTACTTAAATTTTACACCTCCAAAGTCGACAAGCGCTTGATGACTGGAACTGCATCGATTGTAAGTTTTTGATTTCTTTTTTTTTTTTTTTTTTTTTTTAAAGTGTGGGGAAATTTAGTTTAGCGTATATAAATGACAATTTAAATTTAAGAAAAAATTAAATAATATAAGCAAAATCAAAGATAACATATTTAAAAAAAAAATCAAAAGTATTTAAAATTATTTATACGTTATGAAGTTAATAAGATAACAAACAACGCGAGAAACAAAAATTAAAGTTAAAATTATTATAATAGTACAGAAGATCTAAGAATATTATATATCTTATGTTTTTGGAACCATTCTTAAAATCTTATTTGAAGTTAAATTTAAAAATATTTTTATATGTGGTTTCTTTGCTTTTGTGTATATTGTGATCCAAAATTTAGGTTTTCATTTAGTGATTTATTTTCCTCTGATAAAGATTTTAACGTCTATTTCTGTTTTCCTCCTCTGCAGTCTTATATTTTCTTCTTTTTTTATGTAAATGTCCCAAATTTTCCTTTTTCTTTTCTTTTTGTTTTAAAATCAAAAGAAATTTTATTTTTTTTTTTTATTTTTTTGCTGATAATTAATTTTTCCTTCCTTCTCTTATCAAAACAAAAATCTATTCTATCATTTTTTTTTTTTTTTATTTTTTTTTTTCCTTTTTAAATATAAATCAAAGCTACTTCTATTTATTTTTTTTTTTCTAAATTTCATTTTCAAATACATATATGGTTCGCTAATCGTCCTCATAAGCAGTACCGGTATTTATAACGTTATCGGTTGCCATCTTTGAAATATAAATAAATTAAGAACTATTTGTTAAATAATTGTTAATGACTCGTAAATTGATCATTGAAAATGTTTTGAATGATTAAACAACACTAAACATCCATCATTTTACCACAAAATTACTAATAACATTGATTTAAGACATTATTCAATAAAAACAAACAAAAAAAAACACAGAAAACCGTCTCCAATATGGAAATAAAATTCATTAGATAAAATTATAAAAAAAAAACATAGAAAATGGTGACAAACACCTACCGATTTCGTTAGGCCACCATGAGAGAAATTCATCGAAAACCACAAAATCATAATAAACCAAAAATAAAAATCAAAATAAAATTAACAAAAATACCACACACTGGTTAATAAACATTAAACATTGAACGTTTCCCATTTAAACATTTTTAAGGTAAATTTTTTTGACATGTAACGTTTGATAACATTGAATAAAAATAATTGCAGCCATTAGTATTAAAATAGTTAAGCAGGAAGGGTATTCAAATGTTATAAAACAAACTCGCATACACTGACATTCACAAATAAGCAATCGGTGTAAAGTTTAAGAAGGCAGGAGAAAAAGTTTTTTAATCAGTTGAATTTTGTTGTTCATTTCGTCAATCTAAATATAAGTACTCAAAATTTTGTTTGTATTTTTCTGAACTTTTGCTAGCAATTTCAGTAGATCGTGTAAAAAATATGATCCGCTTAAGGTTGACATGGAGCTTGTACCAAATTATGGGAAGAAGCAAGCTTCTAAGCACAGAGCATACAGAGATAAAACAAAGTGGCGTAAGAAAAATGCACAATTTATTTGCAAGGGCATCTTTCAAAGAAAGAGATGGAAAGCCTTATTTGTTACTGAAGTGGCAATGTGTAAAAACAGGCCTCTAAAATCAACATAAATTTCGTGATCAAAACAAAAATGCAAAAGTGCAGCTTTAAGAGAAAAAGACATAAAAAACACAATGTTTGCTGTGTCGTGAGGCCTCTGTATGCTCTGGGCTTCGTAGTATACTCAAACGAGCTCAATCTCAATGTATCTCCGAGACTTCCGGTCAGAAATAATTATGATCAAGAAAGTTGTTGACTGGTACGGATTATCTGAAGTTTCCATGCCTACTGTAGATAAATATACATCTATATCCGTACCGCCATTATGGCCATATCTAAACGAGATGGCTGACCAGTTGGGCATTGGGATCATATGGGCTCTAGTGCACTGCGATATACTCGGTACCACCATACGGGTTCCACTGGGATTGAAAGATAATGGATTTCCTTTACTCTCCCGTAATCCCAAACCTTGGCGTTCAACTATCAACTGCTTAAAATGGGCCGGATACACTGATTATAGAACTACAAGGCAATTGTGGTCCCGCATGGATGATAGGCGTTCCATGTCTTTTTTATTGATGACTTAGAGGGAGGTGTCGCTTTTGGTATAATCATGAAATATTGTCTTATATGTAGTTATGCACAGCGTCTAGAAGCCAGACACTATGATTACTGCCGCAGCTGTGATGGCAAAAATCATTGACGAAAATGGGATCCGCCATTATCGTTGGATCGTTAAATATCTCTGGCTTCTTCAGTGGGAGCTCTGTTTGGTAGAATTCACACTGCAATGAATTATTGGGTCTAATTTTGTCAGTTGAACACATACTGCCATTTCTACCCAACCTAAGCAAACATAGGAGAGTTTAAAAAACGACACCTGCTTAATAGTCATGTTACAATACATGGGCGTTAGTACTAAGAAGTGGCCTTTAGGCCAGAAGGTCTTCGATACACGTTAATAGTTCCAATGCCTCATTAATGTACTTGGATAGATAAGCCACTACCTTTTGGGTTTTACTTAATTTGAAAGGCGTGCTCTGTCTTTTAGAGCCTAATTGCAGCGAGAGACTATATGGAAGTAATTTAACATAAATTTTTTGTTTTGTTCAGTTTGAGAAACATAAGATTTATCCTTCATTGAACAATAACGTAGTTGAGCTATGGGATGACTTTATAAATTGTCCCTGATAAAATTCCATGTGCTTTTAACCTAAACTTTTAACCTAAACTTTTAAAAAAATTTTGTTCATTAACGGATAAAATTTAAAACAAAGAAAACAAAACATGTACTTCCAAGAATTCAAAATTTTCGGGAACGAATCTATCAAAAATTTCGAGTTACATGACAGTTGTGTGAGCCTAATCTGATAGTCTTACAAAGAAGTTTTTCGAGAGTTTGTTCTATATAACACCTAAGGTAAATAATGGAGCCATCATTTCTATTCATATACAACTTAATTGGGTCAAATTTAACCGCTATATGATTTTGACACTTAGAGCCACTTTTTGGGTTTGAGATTAAAGCTAATTTTATTCTATAATTAGCTAATCTGAGAATTAAATTAATCTGGTATCAATTGAATTTGATATTTTTGGGTGGTGGCTTAAACCATGTAGCGCTACCATACTGAGCACAAATAAATGGCAACATTTTTTGCAAATATCAACTTTTTATCAAGCAATATGGATGTTTTCAAAGAAGAAGAAGACAATGCGAGAATTTTATATTGTTTACAAGGTAGAAATTTTTTGCGTTTAAAGAAAAAATATATTACAGAAAAATATAGAATGGAAAAATTATATAAAAGTGCTAAGCAATGTTTTAAAATGTATTTTTTGTTTATATTTTTGCAAGTTCTTTATGTTAAACATGTGTATGTTGACAGTTTAAGTTTAGGTTTAAACCACCTCCGTTGACCGCTTAAACTAGCAAAAAAAAAGTTAAAAAAATACAACTCAAAAAGTAAATACGAAGATTAAAGTTAATTTAATCGCTAATCTCTAACCCAAAAAGTGGCTCTTAAACATTAAGTTTTTATGAGTCGTGCTTTCCACAAATGGCAAAATCAACTTAAGGATCCAGAATATGTATGAATATTCTTAATGAGGTCAAAATATACCCTAAATCACCACTCGTAATTGTGTGGGTAACATCAAGCAAATTATTCTTAGCACTACAGATTATGTCCCTACTAAAACTTAATCGATTACCCTCGTAGCTGCGTACGAGTATAATTCTTTAGTTCCTTAAAATATCGTATTGATATAAATGTACCGTACGGTCCAGTACTTTATTCACAAAGTGTGTGTGTGTGTGTTTGTATCAGCACAAAAAACTCAACAGGCTTTTAACAGAAGAGGTCAGTAGCTAAATGGCGTGGGGAAATTGAATTTGAAATGAATGAAAATATTTTAAAGACACTTTACACAAAATGCTCAAGTCATTTTTCATAATGACCACAACAACAAATACACTCGTTCATATATTGTAATTTTTTTTCGTTAAATAAATGAAGTAGACGTTGTAGAAGATGAACAAGAAAATGTGGTCATATTAGACGACATAAAACGATAATTTGTGGTAAATGGAAAATGACAAATCAAACACCAGAGGTGGTATTTTTTGTCTTTTAAAGGAGTAACGACTGATGAAAATAAAGGGAATGAAATTTACACAATTTTTGGACAAATGAAAAATTGAATTGACGTTTGTTAAGTGAAAGCCTAAGAGGTTTTTAAGAAAACAAAGATTCCAAGAGTTTGGTAAATTAATTTTGTGTTTACAGTTTTTAAGGCAATTAATTCTTTATTTTGAATTTAAGTTAAGAAGTAAGTTAAAACACTGTGTAGTTGGTATACATCAAGTAAAAAAATGCCGTGATAAATTCTGGTAAACACCACCAATAAATTATATATAAATAAAAATAAAAATAGTTTTGAGCTTTATGGCAAGAATTCATTCCTTTCAGCAACTGTTTTTATAAGAACTTAATCTTAAAGATTCTTGTAGTTTTTTGTAAACATATAAAATATTGCAGTTAACAAATTTTTCATAATTTAATTATTTTCAATTCTCAATAGAGTATTTAACAAATTTTCATACACATAAAACAAAAGCTCTATTTAAAAACTCATAAGCACATACATGTGTATGTAGTGTGCATATGTACATACGTGTGTGTGCATGTGTTTCCAAATGTGAATATTTGGATATTTATGGAAACTAACAAAAAACTAAATAAATAAATATTCACACTCAATTATAAAATTCCAAAGGAATAAATACCAAATTTGTTGAAAATAATTAAAAAGGAAATTCCTTAAGATGCATAAAACAAAAACTTAAGCTCCTTTATCTGATAGTTTTAAATTTAACAAGACAAACAACTCTGACAGTAGAAAAAATACAATGACAGGAAAAGGCAGGCAGTCATTTAGCAAAAAAAAAAACAAAGCACAAAAGAAAATTTACAAGTTCTTTAAGATACAAGATTCCCTTTTAAATTTGCAGAGAAAAAAGCTGAAATATTTAGTTGTGGACTCTACAATGTAGAGACACATTTTTGTATATTTGATGAAGTAAAAAAGACTAGAATTTATTAAATTTATTCTTCTATAAACCTAAAATTTTTGAAGATTTATCAGACGTAATGTCTAATTTTGTATTAATTTTAATTAATTTATTCAAAATAATCCTAAATATTGATGAATTCGAGTTGTAAATTGTTGGTTCTAAAAGGAAGATTCATCTCTAAATGGCGCAAGTTTTATACAAAGACCAAACAAAGATATACCTAAAGAGACATTACACAAATTTGAGATTATTAATAATGTAAATATGTTTTTACATTTAGAGCAAAAAAAAATGGTTTTCTTTGTTTCTCTCTGAAATACATATTTGCCTAAGCCCTAAACTCGATATAACAATTGAGGATCTTTATGACATTCTTAAAGACTTGTTACTCGTACGTAAATGTTTCGGATACGTAAATGTTGCGGTCGACTTCAATGGTTGTTACTAACTAAGGCCCGTTTTCACGACTTAACGATAGCTAAATGTAGAAAGTTATCGAACAGACAATGAGTTTTTAATTATCACAAGTTCCTTTTAATCTAAAAGTGAAGGATAAGGTAAAGAGAGGAACCTTTTACCTTTAACTTTTGTCGTAAGGTTTAGATTTGAGATTGCCATATTATATTCACATATTTTTTATATATGGCAACTCCAAGTATACGTATATTTTGAAAATTAATGACAAACTCGTATTTTGACAAATAAAATTTACAAAATGTTAAATTCGCATGTACGCGGTATTTTAATAATATTTGCCATTATTAAACAATATTTGTGCACACAAAAATTTAAAATGCGAAAAGTAAAAGAAAGTACGTAGTTGCCAGTTCGTATTTGTATTTTGGCAAAAATAATCGGTATTTACTTAAGAATTGCCACATTTTTAAAAATGTTGAGTTTATTTTATACAGAAGTTGTGAAAACGAAAAATAGTTGAAGGTAACTTTATTTCTCAGTAGTGCTAAAGGTACCATTAAATATTTCGATCTTTAAAGGTAAGTCGTGAAAACGGGGCTAAGAGTACGTAAAAGTGTTAAAAAGTGCTAAAAAGAAAACAGAAAATTTGTAAAAAATTTTTTGATATAAAATAAAAACAAAACCGTCCCCTCGCTGTAGGCGAGAAAAGCTTTTATTTTATCAGGGCCATCCGCAACTAAACGTCATATTTACGTAAGAGTACCCGTTTATAGGCTCCAAGAAAAAGATCCCCACGAAATAAGTCTCCAAAAACAAAAGAAATATAAATGTAAGTCCCCAATAATTAGTATTGTGGTTATTTTGTCCAAATTTTTAATATTTTTAATTAGGCTTAAGTTCATGAAATTTAATTTTTATTAAATTATTTTTGTGAAGAAAGGAATTTTACAACATGAAAATTAATTAAAATTGTTATTGATAATCTTTCATTCTTGACGTGGCTCGGGCTCGAACCCTGGCCGGCAGGTTACCATGACATGTTTCGATCGCAACCACTCGATCTCCTCAGATGGATTTGCCGTCTTACACTCGCAGCCATCGAAGACTGCTGACGTCACTAGTCAAACATCAATCCTTAAACCAAATTGTATTTTAACATTTGGTAGATCGAAATTTGCTTTCCTGAATGATTATCCATTTTAATTGATTCTACATGTTTTTTCCTTTACTTCTGTTTTTTCGTACTTTCGTCAAGAATTGTTCTTGAAGTCCAAGTACATTTTTTTGTTTTTTCACTTTGTCCCCAATTTTAAAAAGGAAATAAGTCCCAAATTGCAATTAAATAATACTTTAATTTTTGGGGATGTTTGAGCCTTCCGCCGGGAGCAAGGATTTTCTGCTATATGGCATAACAAGCACGGGCCTCGCTAACTAAATATTCTTTGCACGGTTGATAAAGTGAGTACAAATGTCCTTTTTTTTGTACAATTCAAACCGAAAAAGAAAGCTGGTACTCCCGTAGCCGTTTTGGTACTATTTCCAAATTTTTCAAACCTATTGTTACTTGATATAAAATGGCAACTCGTATTTATTGTGCAATGAATATAAGCGAAGTTCATTGTTTGGTGCAAATGGTCTTGTGAAAATCCAAAATTTCGCAGCTTTTTTATGAAATCTAACGGAAACTCTGTTTTTTTTTTTTTTTTTTTTTTTTTTTTTGTTGAATATAAATTGACTTTTATATTCAACAAATTTATGATTTATTTTGCGTAATTAAGGAATCGGAAATAGCAAAAATTTTAGATGCATTTAATTCCTTTCATGCGGATATACAATTTACAATGGAAAAGGAGTTTGAATCTAAATTGTCTTATTTAGATACTTTGATAATAAGAAAGGGAAAAAGTTTATTAATTGATTGGTATCAAAAACCAACATCGTCTGTTTTTTTTTTTTTTTTTTTTTTTTTTTTTTGTTGAATATAAATTGACTTTTATATTCAACAAATTTATGATTTATTTTGCGTAATTAAGGAATCGGAAATAGCAAAAATTTTAGATGCATTTAATTCCTTTCATGCGGATATACAATTTACAATGGAAAAGGAGTTTGAATCTAAATTGTCTTATTTAGATACTTTGATAATAAGAAAGGGAAAAAGTTTATTAATTGATTGGTATCAAAAACCAACATCGTCTGGTAGAATAATTAATTATTTTTCAAATCATCCTAAAAGGATTATTATTAACACGGCTAGAAATTTTATAGATAGAGTATTGAAAATAAGTGATTCTTGTTTCCATAGGAATAATAAGGATAAAATTATTAAAACCTTAAGAGAAAATAGTTTTCCGAAGGAAATTATATCTAATTTATTAACACAATATAATAACCATAGAATAAATAACTCGAACGGTAATACGGAACCAAAAGTTTATAAATCGCTAACTTATGTACCAAAATTTTCGGAGAGATTAGAAAAATCTAATATTTATGATACTGAAAGGTATAAAATTGCGCATAAATCTTATAACACAATAGGTAGATTATTTACTAATATGAAAGATAAAATAAATAAGTTGGAAATGTCGAATGTAGTTTATAAAATACCTTGTAGGGGAAATGTTAATGGACAATGTGGTAAAGTATATGTTGGTACAACGAAGAATAAACTAAAAACTAGGTTAGCAGGACATAAGTCAGATCAAAAATATAGGCACATTACATCACAAAAAACAGCTTTATCAGCCCATTGTGCAAATTTAAACCATTATCCTGATTTTGAAAATACAACAGTTTTAAATACGGAAAATAATTATAAACGTAGGTTTATGTTAGAAATGTTGCAAATTATAAATGTACCGACAATATCGAGAATTAATTTTAAGTCAGATACTGAAAGTTTAGCACAAAATTATAGGCATTTAATTTGTAAAAATATAAACGGAAGTTAATAATTTATTTATAATGTAATAGATTAGTTTTTAAATTGGAAAACCTTTTTTGTTTTTAATTGAAAATTGTTTTATGATTTTTTGTTAAATTTATTTCATTTGTTAAAATTGTTATTATTTGTCAAAAATTAAAGAAAAAAACCCTGAAGAAGGCACACAACGGAGTGCCGAAATATTGGTTCAATAAATATAATATTTTTTTATAAAAAAAAGAGACCTCAAGCTTAATAAAATAATAATAATAATAAATTTTTTTGTTGAATTGAATAAAACAGCTATGATATTTTGCATTTTATCTTTTTCAAGACCATTTACATTTTTGCCCTTGCTCATTGAACGATTGCTTATGCCACATTCTAAATTTAGTATCAGCATATAAGCGTGCATTTTCTGATTATATTGACAAGTTTTGAAAAGATATAGGACACCACTTCTGCAAAAGTTCTAGTAGAAGAGACGACTTCCTCTTATTTCAAGATTATTTTGTCAAGTCAAAAAGTAAACAATAGAAGTTTGAAACAGAAGAAGCCACTCCGAATGATTTTAAAAGCAATTTTACAAGCGCTAATTTAAATTTTATTATATCCGGACTTTCTACTCCAGCTCACAAAATACCTTTGCTGTTTCTGCAATACATATTTTGAGAACGCTAAAAATTTTTTTTTTCGTTTTAAAATTTGAGAAATATTTATCCATTTTCACAACAATTTCGTCAATTTTCCACAAAAAAAGTTGATAAATTCTTAAAAGTGCACGAAAGCGCTCTCTGGCGGCAATCAAAAATAAAAATAAATTGATTTTCCGACCCAAAAAAAATCATATAGGTTTGGCTAGAGCATATAAAATTTTTTTTGCCTCTACTCTTAAATATTTTGGAAAACATCCTTTTTTGAAAACTCCAGGGGCTCGAAATTCGTTGTTGACCTACGGTTTCTTTGGCAAGGTTTCTTGAAATGACTTTTAGAACACAAGAATCGTGATTTGCTTTTGACTCAAAAAATATTGACCACCCTATTATATGTATATGTGTATTTAATGAAGATATAGAACCAAAAATCCAATGAAAATGTACGCTAAGCAAACGAATTACGTTTATTGAAATATTTTCGTTGGCTCAACGAATTATTCGTTAATATAATGAAAATAATACCTAATAAAAATAAAATTTTCATTATATCAACGAATATTTCGTTGAGCCAACGAAAATATTTTAATATACGTAATTCGTTTGCTTAACGTACATTTAAATTGGATTTTTGGTTCAGTGTATTTTTTCGCTATCTATCCTTTACATGTATTAACTTTTTGTTAATAGAAAATAAAAAAAAAATGATAAAAATGGTTAAAGTACTATTGGGGTCAAACAAATACGATTTTAAAAATTCGTTGGTACGTTGGCTTCTTTGTATAGACGGTCTTCGGCCTGATGCAAGGATTTTCTGCTCTATTGTATAACAACCATCGAATTTGCTAACTAAAGCTTCTAAATTCGGAATTTGATATCGGATTTTTTAAATTAAGGATTTTAAACTTCGCGATTATAAAGTCCGGGATTTTGAGATTCCGAACTTTTAATAGCGGAATTTAAAAAAAAAAATCCTCATATCGAAATATTGGGATTTTGATATTAGGAATTTTTATACAATCCGATTTTTTATGCAGTTAATCGGACGGAATATATTTTTATTGTTTACAACTTTTGTATAAATTAAAAAAATAAAAAAGTCTACAAAAATATACTTGGGTTCTTATGTCACTTTATAATTTTCGGGGTTTTTTCATATGAAATATATCCCCAATACCAAATTAAAATAAAATTTTGGGGACTTATTTCATATCTTTTTGGGGACTTATAAAAACGTTGTTGTTGCATGGTTGTTGTTGTAATTTTTTTTATATGGTTTGTGACTTCTTTCGTATAATGGAATTTACACATCTTTGTTCTTACATATTTAAAATGTTTTCGAAGAGTATATAAAATAAAAAATCCCTATTTATCCCTACAACTAGTAAATGATAAAATATCAATACAAACAAAACCTTTTGCAGTACTGTACATACATAAATGTTATTTAAAGTTGTTCCCAGCATTGTGTTTGGGTTGGGTCATAATTTTTTTTTTAAATTTAACTAAATGAGTTTTTTCAGATCACTTTTGATGATTTATCACTTGAGCGATTGAAAAAGGATTCATATGTATGATTCATTACCGAACAAATAGAAAATTAACATCAATGATAGAAAAAAACCTTTTGCTTGATGTATTGTCATGTGGCAGTGATAAATCAATAAAAGCTAATTTTTACTTAAGGCGGAAAATGAAATATTCATTAAAATGGGGACTTTTCTCCAAAACATTTTTATTTCCATCTTTAGCAAATTATCTATTTATTGCTTTTAAAAATTTAATTCAAGGCATTTCCATTCTTGTAAAAGAGAGTTTCACAAATTTACCTTTAAATCAAAGCTGACATGGCGACAAGCGATCCCTCAAAGAAATTTAACAATTTGCAATGTTGTCCTATCAACAATTTTATAATTATTAAATAAGTGTTTGTACAGATGACCACATATACAAAGCTTCTTCTGGTTTGGCTTTGAGTTGTCAAAAATCGAAAAAGATTGCCAAATATATAGAGTTTTTCCACATTTTTAAGAAGTCCCTATAATATATTGATTAATTGAAAAAAATCTGTCCTTTTATCCCTACGGCCAATTTTTTTAGAAGAAAATCCCTACGAATAGGGATTTTTCCCTACGTGTAATATCACTGTCTCCAGTATGCTTGATCTTTATCAAAGATTCAAATTAAGGGCTATGTTTTCACAAGTTATCGCAATTTAAAAATTTTGTTTGGCCATTTAACAATCTGGGATTCGTTTTAAACCTCATTTGTACAATATTGTTGCAGAATACACCTTGAAAAGTTTTTAAATTTGAAATGATTCAATCAACTTGAAGAAACTTTTGTCTTGCCTTGAATTTAAACTTTTTGATATCTGAACAAACATCTAAAACAAATTTGGATTAATTTTCTAAATTAGAAAAAAATGTTCTGTATAAGGATTTTCTAGAGGGGTTAATAAGTTGGTAAAACGGTTTTAACGCTTCGAAAAAGGATTTGTAAAAGTTAGAAAGAATTTGCCAAATTCTTTTGCATACACATTCCCATCCAAATTCCTTATTAAAACAAACAAAAGCACATATTGCATCTTTCAAGACATTTGCTTTTATAAATTTATATATTTTAATACGTATCTGTGTATTATGTACAGATGTTAGTATGTTCGTAAAACAAAAGGCGTTCACAATAAATTATTGCCTGTGCTTGTCATGTTTTGTAACATGTCTACGAAAATCCTAGTGTCATTGTTACCAGTCTTAATACATGCACACATACCAACTTGTATTCAAAGGCCTAAAGAAAACTGCAACAATAAAGTTCTAAATGAAATCTGACATTTCTGGAAATGGCAGAGTGCTACATTTTCAACAAGATTCTCAATATGCCTTATTAACAGCATCAACTCTAAGACGAGTATACTACAAGTTCCATAATACCACTCACTACTCTTACAAATAAAGCAACTTGCTGCTACCAACTACTAAGACCAATATTTCCTTCAACTCGCTCTACTACTTTTAAACTGATATCAGGAAAAATACAACAGTTGAAACCGTTTAAGAAGAAGGATACCAAGATGAAGACGTGTTATCGTCTATTTCAAAGGATGTGGTAAAGAATCTAACTCACACACACATTTCTTTACTTAAATGCACAGATACACATGTGTATTTACTTATATATTTTCATGCATAAGTACTTCAAATGTCTTGAAAACAATTCAAGCATATATAAACATATACAATACAACTATAAATAGAACACAATACACAACAAAACTTTAGCAACTTTATCAATAAATACATATACAAACATTCATTTCCTTGTATGTGTATATGTGTGTTTGTAAACACACTTACAAACCTTTTTAGTGTGTAATTGTTATATTTTAGCAGTATAAGTGTTTATGTGTAGTATATGTTCGTTATTTTGGTATTTAATTCATTAAATACATCAAATTATAACATGGTTTAAACATTTTTAGAGTAGGATTTTCTGCTGAGATTATATTGTCTAGTTTTCTTAGTTTTGGTGTGAAAACTTTTAATGAAATATTTTTGTTTTTCAATTTCCGGTGATTTGTAATGTCGTATTTAAATTTTATTTATTTTAGAAAAATCTTAATATTAATATCAGATTATATTGCAACATTTGATGGCAAATTAAAACTTTATTTAAAAAAGAAATTGCGTGTAATTTTAAGAAGAAAATAATAAACAGGGGTCTAATTCTGGCAGTCGTAATTGATTATTTTCCGATTCGAAAGCAATTTCATTTCTAGTTTGTTCCGTCGATACTGAACGAATCAAAACTATTTTTTCAGTGTTGCTAAGAATTAATTTGAATTTTTACATTAAACAAAATGCTGCGGACCTTTAATATAGGGAGAAGAGAAAGGATCACAGACAAAAATAATTTTCATATTTGAATACAAAAATCGCAAATTTGATACAAAATATTTTTGAATTTTCTGCGATGACGATTTTTGCGTTATTAGGTCTGTCTGCGTACACATATTTTGCGAAAAATGTTGCAAAATCTTGCAAAATGTTGTCTGCGTACTCCAAATCTCTTGCAGCGAGAGAGCCAAAAAGATATTTTTTTGACAGTGGGAAGTTAGATAACTTGCAAAATGTTACTTGAGAAATTTCCGCTTGCAAGATTTTGCAAATAGTTTGAACAGCTGTTTGAATGAAATAGTTTTTGTGAAATGAAAATAAAAATTTAAATTTAACAATGGCAGAGGTAAGTAGTTAGAATTGTGTTGATTTTTAACGTTTATAATAAATTTTAATAAACAAAACATTTTACTTCATGCTAGAAACGTCCAAATATAAAGTGCGACCGTGGCGTAAGTGAAGTGGAGATGGCAGAACCGATAGAACCAGCAGAACTTTGTGGGACAAACTTTGCAATTGAAGAGCCGAGTATTTGGAATTGTGTTCCTGGCGAGCACTTCACATCCAAATTATTTTTCTCCGTTGTCAAGCTGTTGGAGGGCACTTTATTGGGCATTTCATTCTTTTTTTCCATTGTAAGCCGGCACTATGTTGGGCAATGCAAGCAAAAGAAGTTTTATAAAAAACCCGACAAATAAAACTAAAAACTAAGAAGAAATTGAATTTACCGAATTAATAACAGTGTAATAAACAAGTTTTTTAATTTACAACACTTTTTAAGCTTCACTTTAATTAATAATTTTTTAATTTACCTCGAGAATTCAATTTTGCTTACATATATGCTAAAATTCTTTTGCTTTGTTATTTCAATTGTTTACACACCAATCAGCTGATTTCTTGCAAAATTTCACTGAATACTGTCTGCTTACTTTTTGAGATTTTTTCAGCCGATAGAGTAATATTGGTCTTACTCTCCCAAAAAAATTTACTGAGTATTTGCTACTGAAAAAGTACCCAGACAGACCTATTGTTAAAAAAGTTTGTAGGTATAGTTTATTGAGTCAATAAAAAAGTGTTTGCCCAATATAGTTTCTGTCAACAAAATGTTACCGTGATTTAAATTTATTATGGCTAGTTCCTATGCGCATTTCGCTGGTTGCGTAGGAAAGATCATCAATCAGGAAAGACTTTGGCAAAACTTAATATATTATACAAAGATAGCTATAAAGCGAATGAGAATTATGAGCTATTAAAAAAAATTGGACAAGAGTTGTAAAAATACTGTGTGTACTTTGATTCAAATATTTTTTATTGAATATGAAGAAATATTTAATTCCTTCATTATTAAATATGTTTTACTGAGTGCATTTTTGCAAAGTATAAATTTGATAAATTTTTCATTGAATCAAATAAAAAGTTTGTTGACCTAAAATTTTATTTTTAACAAACTGTGTTGTTAAATATTTTCTTGAGATATTTTTTTCTGTGATGAGAAACTCCTGTTCAGACGCAAAAAACAAGAACATCAAAGACATGAGCGTCCTGAAAAACCTGGAAATTCTTTTAAAAATCAAGCGTCAAACAGAAGGATTAAAATGTAGTGCATTTTCTTGTAGGATCAGCGATGGCAATCTGGTAACCGCAAGGCATATTGCGGTTGTGAAAGGAGCATTTTTCCAAAGGTGATGACGATAACATTCCATCTCTTTTGCAATATATGGTCAGAAGAATGCATACCTGATGAACGGAATCTCATTGTACTCTGCCCTATCCACAAGAAAGGAGAATCTACGATTTGCACCAAATATAGGTGCAAACGTTGCATACAAGATAATTTCCTCCGTAATATGAGAACGTCTAAAGCCGTACATCAACAACCTTATAGGAAAATATCAGTGCGGATTTAGAACTGGCAAGTCTATCATGGACCAGGTATTCAAACTGCGTTAAATCCTGGAAAAGACCCAAGCAAAACAAATCGACACGCATCATCATTTTTTTTTTAATCCATAAGCAAATCCCGCGAAGTTCTACGCTTGTCTGCTGGAAAGAAACCATAGTCTCTGGCGGGAATCGAACCCGCAACCCCGGAGCTGATATACTAGCTCACTACTAGCTAGCCTACCAGGGCACTCAATCCGTCGACTATAGGGCTGTCTTCGATAGCCCGAAAAGGGAAAAATTTTACGTTGCCATTACTAAGCTTGGTATTCCAGCAGAGACCGTTCGACTTTGTATAATGACATTGCAAAATGAAAAAAGCTGCGCCAAGTTTCTCCGAGCCGTTTTGAACCAAGCGGGTTTTTAGGCAAGGCGATGCATTAGCATGCGACTTCTTCAGCCTACTAATGGAGAAGATTTTACAAGAGAACAAATTTAAAACCACTGGCATTATTTACAACAAAAGTGTCATGCCGCTTTCTTATGCCGCCGATATTGACATCATTGGTCGCAACATACAAGCAGTGAGTGGAGCTTTTGCAAAACTTGAAAACAGTCAAAGATCATGGGCCTTATGGTCAACGACAACAATACGAAGTATTTTATTTCCGGTGTTAGCAATTACAACGATGCCAGCTTAGAAATCAAGCAGAGAATAACTCTGGGCAACAGATGCACTTTGGGCTTGGCGAACGAAAATTACACCCAACAAATTGCTCATCCTGCCGGTCCTACTGAATGGTGCTAAAACATCGACAATTAAAAGATCCGATGAGACATTACTCACAGTGTTCTCCAACTTTCTCCAAGAAAAAGCTGGCATTCTATTTAAATTCAGGCTGAAACCTGCACTTAACGTTCATTTTCAGTCCTCCGGATCTGTTAGTGACTTATCTCGGAGTGGAAGACATCTTGAAACACGAAGCCAAGGTAATATGAAGCGTGTTCGGAAGAGAATAAGTGAGAACCCTAAAACATCGACTCGTAAACGTACTATTCAGCTTCAAATGTTCAGAGCTTTACTGCAGAGAATAATTAAAAAAGGTAATTCCTGTTTCTGTCTAAGACTATGTAACCCGCCTAAGATTTTGTAAAAAAAAAATTATATCAAATATGCAATGTTCAGTGACTTATGGCCCACCCCGTACTTACAATCTGACGAAATTTTAATGTTAAAACTTTATTAAATTAAAACATGAACTCCATTTAAGTTATCTGAAAATTATTTATTCCCGTTAGACTTTTTACTTCATACAATTCGTCAACACTATTCGCCCAATTCTTTATTTTCGTCGTTATGAGCGGAAGAAGTTCGTGTGGAAATATGCATGTTTTTTTAATTCATTTTCTTTATCGTTGGCTAAAATTTATGCCAGTAACAAACATTTGTATCTGTGGTCAAATCGTATGTCTTAAATTTCAACAATTTGTTTAGCAACACTTGTGTTTTATTTCGATTTTTATGAATAAAAAAAAACATCTTTGAATAAATATTTTGCTTACTACAAGTGCGACCATTAATGATAAATAACAAAATAAAAACGCGTGCATTTTATAGTCTGAAATTTTAATACTTAAAACTCATATTTCACACATGCCAAATGAGGTCTGTTTTTATTATTTTTGTTACGAGAGTACGAATACAACTACTTCAAGTTTATTTTATGCCACTTTTAATTTTCATTTTATACTTTTTTTTTTTTTTGTTTTAATGGGAAGAAATGCAATTGTGACAATTGCAACCAAGTGGAAATGCATGTTTTACACGTTTAAATACATATTATCATACAAACACATACATAGACAAACACATTTATACATCTACACATACATGTGATCAACAACGATGGTCATTTAATAATAACACGCAAACTAGGACAACATTTAACCCGCAGAAAATATATTAAAAGCATAAGTGCAGCAACAACAACTGCAACAATTTTAACAAAAATTCAAAAAATAAAAAACGAAAATGTTGCTGCAGACAACATTGCTACAACAATGCATCAACATTAAAAACACCAACAACATAAAACGAAAAAACATGTGCAACGTAATATAAGGGTTGCACACAGAATGTTTTTCATACGAACTGCTCCATCGTCTGTCCTCTCATCCTCTTGCCCATTTATCTTACTGTCCGTCTACATATTGTTGCTTATTAATTGCCAACTAAAACAGTACATTTTTAATAGTTTGGGCAACTCATTCTAGGAGAATTTGTTTTTTGAAAAATGCCTACACTCGTTGTTTAGCTTTAAGTGAGAGGTGGTTGAAGGATTCTTTTAATGCGTTTAAAATGTCATAAAGTAAAGTGCATTGTTTTTATAAATATTTACGAAGATGTAGATTTTAACGAAATAGTTATTGGATATTTTTATAATTCTGATTTTTGTGTTTATTGTACAGTTTCTAATCAAAAAATCAAGGTTATCAACAGCAACGCAATTCGGTAACGGTATTGAACTATTTTTATTATGGCTTGCTGTTCGGCTTTAACCGAAATCGAAACTGCAAACCGACAAAAAACCTCGGTTTTTAGCTTTTACTTTAAAAATATATTTGTTTAAGATATTGCAAATTGCAAATACATAAAACTTACACTTCACTTAAATTAAAAAATGTTTAAACATAACAACCTGCAACAATGGCAAGGTGTTTAAAAAAATCATAAATTAAAAAAAGTTACTAAGAAGAACCATTCTGTTATTATTTTGCAATTTCTTAATATCGGGTGATTTTTTAAGAGCTATAGGAAAGTTAAAAAAAAACACATAAAATTCAGAAAAATGCATGAAATCTTTATTTGGATCGATAGTACGGTCCATATAATTTAATGTTTGAAGATTATTTCATGCGAATGTTGACCGTGACTGCGCCTCAAATGGTCCATCCGCTTAGTCCAATTTTGGCATAAACTTTCCAACATTTCGGCCGGTATCTCATGAATAAATGCTTCAATGTTGTCTTCCAATGCGTCAATTGCAGCGGGCATGTGTGTATAGACATGAGCTTCAACATAGCCCCACAAAAAATAGACTAAAGGCGTTAAATCGCACGATCTAGGCGGCCAATTTACCGGTCCCGAACGTGAAATAAAATGTTCACCGAACTCGCCTCTCAATAAGTCCATTGTTAAGCGTGCTGTGTGGCATGTGGCACCGCCTTGTCGAAACCACATGTCATGCAAGTCAAGCTCTTGCATTTTGGGCAAAAACAAGTTGGATATCATCTCCCGGTAGCGCTGACCATTCACAGTTACGTTACGATTCGCATCATCTTTGAAGAAGTACGGTCCAATGATGCCACCAGCCCATAAACCGCACCTACCTGTGACTATTTCTGGATGCATTGGAAGCTCTTGCAATGCTTCTGGCTGATCTTCACTTCCAAATCGACAATTCTGCTTATTAACGTACCCATTGAGCCAAAAATGAGCATAGTAATGAGCACGCATTTTGATAATAAAATTCAATAATTTGCAAGCATTGTTCGGTTGTATGACGATTCATGGTTAAATTATAGACCAAACTGAAGATGTTTGACAGTGAAACAAAACACGAAAAGTGCGTCAGCTGTTTAAACCAGTGTTGCCAAAACGATAATAGCTAAAAAATTACCGGATATAACGCTTATCCATAAACAAAGTTTTGACCGTATTTTTAAAAGAAAGGTGAAAAACTCAAATTCTTATTCCTATTAACCTAAAAAATTTGGCAGTATATTAAAGCTTTTAATTAGTAATTTTGTTTAACTAATTTAATTTAAGAAATGTCTTAACTAATATCTGGTGTTTGGAGGCATTTTAAATTATTAGAGCACCAGTCTAACACAACAATATGCAAGATTTATAAGAAACTCCTTAAATATTTAAAAGGATCTACAAGTTCCATGGGAAGTCACTTAAGAGTAGTACATTCTGTTGCCACTGAAAAGGGTAAAACTAATAAGGAACTTGTACAAAACTCTTTGAAGCGTGGAAATGAATTAATGGATGCTTTCTTAAAAAAAAATCATTAGAAATTATTATTTCCAAGCTTGCAACAATAGATGGCTTTTCTTTTAGTTATAAGCCCAACGCAATCCCAATTTACAAGAGAATCAATTTCTTCTAAACGCTTTTCTCTGCCTTAAAGTGAAGCCAACGTAATGAATTTAATATTAAAAGACTTCGAAAGCAAGAGAAATTTAATAGCACTGCTTTACAAATTTTTAATTTGGAAAAGTACCAAGAACGCCACATGCCTAGATAAGTTAATTAAGACTTCCTGAAAACGAAAAACGCTGTAATTTGTTTCTCCTAAGTACAGTTTTTTAGATAACGGTACTTTTGTGTGTTTCGGTGTACTCAAACCCTTGTGGAGCCCGCACAGAAAAAAATCATCATATATATTATTTCTAAAGCATTTTTTTTGTCGGTTGCAAATATCTCCCATACCACCGCATCAAATTTAATGAATGATATCTCATTTTAAAGCTTATTTCTAACACTAATGACGAAAAATAATTAGAAATTGAAAAATTAATATTTTCGTTGAAAAAAATTACGGTGCGAAATAGTCGAACGGGTCATCTAGTATATATTATTTCTAAAGCACTTTTTTTTGTCGGTTGCAAATATCTCCCATACCACCGCATCAAATTTAATGAATGATATCTCATTTTAAAGCTTTTTTCTAACACTAATGACGAAAAATAATTAGAAATTGAAAAATTAATATTTTCATTGATAAAAATTACGGTGCGAAATATTCGCACGGGTCATCTAGTAAAAATTGATTTCAATTAAAAAATTTGTGATTTTAATTAAAAAATTAATTAAATTTGCACCAGTAAACAAATTAATAGTATCAATTAAACCAGTTAATAGTATTAATTAAACGTTTAATTTACTTGATTAAACGTTTAATTCACTTGATTAAATTTTTAATTAAAACTGATTTTGTTTTTGATTAATGCTTTTTTCTGTGCGACCGAAAAATCCGATCGAAACAAGTGGCACATTGTTGGAAAGGTAATTAAATGCCTTTTCCGTCGATATGCTGAAAATTTCTCTATTTTTTCGTTTTTTTTCAAAATTTTTCATTTTTATTTCGTTTTTTTCTACGTTATATTAAATATCTGGAACTTTTTTATTTTTTAACCAAATTGTATATTTAGTTACCAACATTTTAAGCGCAACTTGAATAAAATCGGATGAAAAATAAAGTTTTTATTAAGGATTTTGTTGAACGACAATATTTTCATCTCATATAAAATTCCGTTTTTTTTTTTTAACGTTAAAACTGATGGTCGGGCTCCACTAGGGTTTGAGTGGGACCATACACCGAAAAACACAAAAGTACCGTTATCTAAAAAACGGTACTTAGGAAAAAAAATTACAGCGTTTTTCGTTTTCAGGAGGTCCCAATTAACTTATCTAGGCATGTGGCGTTCTTGGTATTTTTTGGCTGTAAACCAGTGTAATAGAACGTCTGAAGAATCAAAAATCTGGAGGTGAAAAAAACAGCTTAACAATAGATGAGTGGACTAGTTTGTACTCGAGGTAGACGATACATAAACGTAAAAATACAAAATTTTATAAACAAGGCCTTATTCGTATTTTTTGAATATCTAATACTCTAATTTTTAAATTTTTTTCGAGAATCAGTACTGTTAATTAAAATGCCTGTTGAGGCCATTTGTCGTTAAGATGCTAATATTTTTACAGCTGAAGGAGCTCTATAATTTCTTTACCAAAAAATGAAGTGGTGTATATGAAGATATAAGTCAAACGTTGCTAACATCTATTAAAAATAGAATGCAACAACGAACAAATACAACTTGGCGAGTTGTATTTTAAATCCCATAATTACTTTCACTGGGGACATTATTAATTTTGCAACCAAACTCGTAAAACGTTTGTATCTAAAGGCCCAACCACAATGTGCTTAAGTTGGCTTAAGCAAATGTGCGAATACATGTAAATCACATGAAGCAAACCATATTGAACTTAGGGAAACTTTTTGTAAAGTTTTACGAAATTGTCATTTTCTTAAGCATAGTGCGAAACAGATCGCACATTCCGTACGGAAACAAATGTGTTTTGATTTTGTTTTGTTTTTTTTTAATACATTTGAGAGAGTTTTTGTTGGTTTTTGACAGTAAGTTAAGCCCGGCTATGCATATTATGGTTGCACCTTAACTATGACGAAAATGACAACAATTCTTTTGAGAAAGAGTTGGGATCAGCTTTAAAAAAAGCTTTAACAGACGACAAGTAAAAAAGTGATAATATCAACGTTCTCCGTCAAGAATTTATTTTTTACAAAAAAAAAAAAACTAATAACAAAACAACAAATATATTAACTCTGTTTCCTTACTCTACTTTGAGATCTCTCGGGATCCCAATTTACACGAAAAGCTTTCCTGTACTTTAAATTTGTGTAAATGAGAGCAAGTTTGAGAGAATAAAATTCTTCTTCGTCTTCTTGCACGAAACAGCCCAGGGGTCTAATTACCGCATTCGATATCGAGCAAAATTGATCGAAATTTTTTATTTTGGTATTATGACTCTCGATATCGAATGAAATGTATCGTAATTTGAGATGATATCATTCGATATCGAGTAACCAAAGCCATTACAACTCTCTAGTTTTCATTCGATACATCAGTGTCTATCGAATGCAGAAAAATACGATAGTTTACTCGATACGATAGTTTACTATATATCGAATGCGGTAATTAGGCCCCAGACTTTTTCTTTGGAAAAATTGTGTAAATTGTCAAACAGCTGTTAAACATAAACAAAACAATAAAATCCAAAGCAAAAAATCGTGAACCAAATTCTGTAAAAAGTGTTGTGGAGTAAAATAATGTACTTAAATCAGTATAAAGTTTTATATTAAAATATTAGGAAAACATAATGTTTGTTTTGTTTTATTTTTTGTAAAAGTAGTTTATTTCTTCAGACAATATAAAAACGCAAACTTTTTCCGTTTTGTAGAGACTTTCTAATCACTGACTCTTTATTTTGTGATTAATTTTGGTTTCGATATTGTGGGCCAGGCTGTTAACCCATCTTATGGCACCGGTCGATTTTTCGACCAGTACCTTTGTTAGCGTATATCTTTAAAGTTTACCATAATTCTTTTGATCTGTTTTCACAAAAATAAAATCTAAAATGATTTTTAATATATTAAAAGGATTAAAAAAAAGCCCATTTTTGACACATTTTGCCATTTAAAAAATTTATTAAAAAATATAAAATTAAATTTTTTGTTTAACATTATTTTTAAAGCATACATATTTAATTATAAGAATCGACAAAAAACGATTTGAAGTTGACAAGTTTTCTGACTTATGATTGGCCATAACCTTTGGTGGTCGAAAAATCGACCACTGGCCGGAAGCACTACAACAGCGTTATCACTTATTGGCAATCGGTTCAGATCATCTAAAAGGTATTTTCATCTATAAGATAATAGTCGTTTTGTCAAAGTTCGTCAACTTGTTGATGTTCCCAAAAACAATTGAATGCAGTTTATGCAAATTCGTTAAGAAAAACCCAATCCGTATTGAATTTAAAGCATTTTGCATATGCTTCGAAAGTGAAGATTTATTCTTCAGTATTTTATATGGTGGCTCAAACTGTTCTGTAGTTACTAGAAAATTAACGTACCTGATCCCGATTGTCATATACATAGTTTTTTTTTTGACAATTTGTTCTTATCATCTCATCTGTTTATTGAATAAGCGCGGGAATAACAGCGCTGTAGCAACTGTAATAATCAATAACTCCTCAGTCGAACCGATGGCTAATGTTAAGCGTTATTTCACAACCGAAAGCAATTCAGGAGTATAATCATGATATAAATGGTGCTCTTTCACAAAAGGATTTTCGACCTTAAGTCACAATACAGTTTAACATTTAGCATTTTTATATGTTCCTAAATCCCCAAAGGGTATGTGAAAACATTTGAAGGATATGCCAGCCTGTTTTGTCACTTCCTCTGGGCAAACCGGGTAGTCGGCATAGTTGTCATATTTCTGCAGATCGCGGCTGATCAGAGACCTATCTGGTACCAGTGTAGTCATTAGCCCCTGGAATCAAGACTCCGGTCTGACCATTGGTTTATACTCAAAGTCACCGGAAGTGAGATCTTAAAAAGTTGGCTTCAGGCACTATTTTTCGCATAGTAGTGCTTATGTAAGTCTTTTGTACTCATACTCCTTAATCCGCTATAATCAACTCAATTATTAGACAAAAACTTTGTATATTTACATGCAAAAATACATATATTTGAGGCTATCAGCGCAGAAGTAGTGTAACCCACAATGTAATTTGGTTACGGTTCTGGTGCTAGATATGTTCTTTGCACTGTTCTTTACAGTGCAATAGTCGAGTAAACCAACTGTTTGTATCCAAAACAGATGGCGCTAGAAAGATAGTTTTTACACGGGCCGTTACAACCAAGTACTATAGTGCAAGAGTAAGTAGTGTCAACTCCTCATTATCTCATAATAAGTAGTCTGGGGTTAAACCACTTCTGCGCTGATACCCTTATTTACAAAGACTTCCATTAGGATTTATAAAAAAAAAACTTTTTTAATAAAGTCTTATAAATTAAGCCTAAAGAAATATATTTTTACAAAAATATAAAATAATATTTTTTAATGTTTTCGGCAATGGGTCGATTTTTCGACCAGTCCATATAAAGAGAACTACAAATCGGGATATAAAATTTTGGGAAAAATATTCTTAATGGAAGTCTCAAAAGCAACTCCCTGCAAGGGATTTTAAAAATTCCTGCGTTTTATGGTAGCGGCCAATAATGGGTTAATATATATGTATATTGTTTGATAGTTATAGGGCTTTCGACGGGTCTTTTTTCTCTTAGGACTTTTACACGGAAAGAATTATTTACTAAGTCATAAGAAAATATGACTTAAAACAAAAAAATGTTTTACCATTTCTGCCAAAGCAAAAATTTGTTATTGTTAGTATATGTTTGGCTTGGTTTAAGCAAAATGTTATGATTGTTTTAAATCCAGCTAAAAACAATTTATTTTAACTCATGAAATATGAATTAAATTGATTTATAAAAAAAATTGGTAAAATCGGCCGTTAATATTTTACAAAATACAAAGAAAAGCCTGAATTTTGTACATTAACACGTGTAGCATCCCTGCCGTCAAATGAGTAGCTAACTACAAAAAAAGCCAACTTTAAGTTAGCTTGTATAGACTAACTTAAAGCCAACAACTAAGCAATGGAAAATTTACATTAACCAAAGTGTATACAAACACTGTATATTTTAAGTAGAGAGAGCCAAGTCGATTAACAAACAAACGTCATTATAGTCATTATAGTCAAAAAACATAGTTTTTTAATACAAAAACTACACTGCCCCGGTAGACTAGCTGGTAGCGAGCTAGTCTATCAGCACCGAGGTTGCGCGATCGAATCCCACCAGAGACAGAAAAAAAAAATAAAATAAAGTAAAATAAAATAAGAAAAAATAAAAAAAAAATAATTAAAAAAAATAAAAAAAAAAATAAAAAAAATTTTACTTTATTGACTTTGTGTAACTATATATTTTTATAAAGTTTTTGCTGGGTAGCTACAAAAAGTTAACTTTTAAGTTAACTGAAAACAATGCAGAGTCGGACAATTGACTACTTCCTAGGACATCGCAATGTTAAAATAGTTAGTTAATTTCATATAAAAGCAATGCAAGTGTCAACCACCACTACTTGAGAAATAGTTAGCTTTCAGTTAATTTAAAGTTAACTGAATGTCCGACAGGGATTAGTTAGTTTAAGAAAACCTAATATAAAAATAAGAAACTTTTTGTTGATTTGCCTGACATGTCGATTCGAATAAAAATGTATCAAGTTTTCTTGAGCATTTTCTGAAAAATTTAAAAAATCCCTAGCATTTGTTTCTTGATGCAAGAAATTCAATTCTATGTAAAATTAAAGAAAACCAGACTAATATGATATAAATGCAGCTTGAACTTAGAAATATCTTTTTTAGTTCTAATAAAACCAAGCGACTTTTGTATTTCTTGTTTTAAGAAATTTTTGATCATATGTTTACCATAAACGTTTCATTATTTAAGAAAACAGTTTTTATTATTGATAAAAACACTTGAAATTTATTGTTGATGGGATAAGCTATTCCTATGCGCATTTCACTGGTAACAGTTTTATTTGGTTTAATATCTTTAGTTTTTCTAAAATCTTTATGGATGAAGTTTCCTGATGATCTGGCCTAAGCAACCAGTGAAATGCGCATAGGAATAGCTTATCCCATCAACAATAAATTTCAAGTGTTTTTATTAATAATAAAAACTTGGAATTAAGCACGAATAGCAAAATCTTTTGAAATTAAAATTTTGTATTCCCAAAAATTGAAATTACTTTTTGATAATAAACAGGCAAGTGCACGGCCTAAAAAACCCTTAATTGACAACATCTTTTGTAAGTTGTTGTTGTTTTTATTTTGTTTTTCTTAACCTACTTACAACTACAATTAATGTTGAGAGAATTTCAACTAATTGTAGTGGGCAATGTAAGATGAGATGAACCCACTGTTTATTGTTGATGTGTTTTGTTTAAACTTTGATATTATTACAAGTAGAACTGTTGCTATAAGTCTTATACGTTTAACAGTTTTATTTGGTTTAATATCTTTAGTTTTTCTAAAATCTTTATGGATGAAGTTTCCTGATGATCTGGCCTAAGCAACCAGTGAAATGCGCATAGGAATAGCTTATCCCATCAACAATAAATTTCAAGTGTTTTTATCAATAATAAAAACTGGGAATTAAGCACGAATAGCAAAATCTTTTGATATTTAAGAAAACTTTTTCAAATACGAACGAAATAATTTAAAATCAAAAACTAATTTTTTGATTTTCTTGTTTTAAGAAACGAAATTGATTACTTTGGAAAATAAACTTCTTTCCGCGTACATATAAATGGGACAATGACATACCGGACTTCTGCAGATTATACGAGGATGCCCAAGAACTGGAGACGATTGAGCATGTACTATGCTTCTGTACTAGACAGTGTTGCCAAAACTTGGAGCCAAAAATGGCTAAATTTACGGGAAAAATGGCTAAACAAGGTGAAAAATGGCTTAACCTAGTCATTAAATGGTAGTGTCCGACCGATTAATCGGCTTCGGCTTTGGAATTGGCAAAAAATTGCTAATCGGCCGATAATGGATGTTCGACATTAATTTGGCCGATTCTTGCCGAAGACCAAACTTTTTAATAACTTTATATGTAAATGTTGCAGAATCATGCACAAATAACACTGTGATAGAAATCATCACTTTTTTTAGACAAGCTGGGCACTCGTCGTTTTAACCTAATTCGGGTAGTCTGAATACAGTGTGCTCGCCGTTTTTTAGGTTAGCTCTGGTTTTCGAGATATACCGTTATTTCGAAAATGGAGGAGGTTTCACAACATGTGTTACGCTTTAGCTTATTGACAAAACTAAAGAAAAACGAAATTCCGACATAAAATTTCCTTTAAGAAAGGTAAAACTTTTTTGGAAAAAAATTCTAATTTTTACCAGACGTATAAAAACGAAATTGCAAATGAAACAAGCCATAAGTGCTTAAAATCTGTTAGCAACTTTTATTCACAAAATTTTAATTAATTTAACAATTTCGTAAAAGGCAATATTTGTATGGGACCCCCAAAGAAGTGGTGATAAGGGGCAGGTATGTCTCGAGAAAAAGTTAAGGTCGGTCAATTAGTGGGACTTTTTCTTCAATATATTTCTAGTATGCATTGAACATTTTGTATGGTGCCCCTAAGGAATGGAGATAGCGGGTAGGTACATATGTAAGAAATAAATGATTGAGATGAAAAATAAAGTGGGGTTGGTAATACATTTGACCCATCTAGGGGCATCCTACACGGGGCGAAATTTAAGAATTTTATAAAACCGAAAGATTTGTATGGGAGCCCCCTTAAGGAGTGGCAATAAAGGGCAAGTATGTTTGGAGGAAATGTTACGGACAAAAACTGAATTAAAGTAATTGCGGAATTTCGTTTTTTTTAGTAATTTTAATAAACTAAACCGTTTTGAGTTACGCGAATATATGTTGTGGTGCAACCTCCTCCATTTTCGAAATAACGGTATATCTCGAAAACAAGAGCTAACCCAAAAAAAAAGTTCAGCACAATTGGACTCAGCGTACCCGAATTATGACAAACGCCATGTGCCCAGCTTGTCTATTTTATCAACTAGCTCAGTGTAATCAACTAAAACATTTTATCGAAAATTCGGTTGTGGTAAATTATATTGTTTCTAAAAAAGGTAAAAAAGCAAGCAATATAGAAGAAAAAAACATATTTAAATTTCTATATGGGAAATGCAGGACTTAGTTTATCACATTGATACACTGAAAGAAAAATGCTTCATATATTTAATGAATCATTTTCATAAAAATATGTTCCTTGGGTAAATGAAAATATTCATGGTTTAAATGGAATTTCATAGTTATAATGAAGTATTTTCGTAAAAATCGCTTCATTGGATTTCGTAAGTACGTTAAAAATTTTCTGTGGATATATAAAAACTTAAGTTTGTCCAAGTTAAACAAAAAATTTTAATTGGGAACATAAAAAACAATATACAAACATAACTATATTCATAAATTAATACAAAATTATAGTTTCCTTAAAAAATGTTTAATTGTTAATTAAAAAATTTAAGATTTAATAATTTCATACATCTAATGTTACATGTATGTCATTAACTTTATGAAATCAAAAATTTTTTTTATAAAAGCAACATATTTCAATTATTGCCTTCATAAATTTAAATTTTCATTATGACAATAAAAATGTCATTATAGTAATGAAACAAAAACTTTCAATCCACTTTCAATCAACGTTGTTATTATGGACAATTTAATCTCATATTTACGCTCTTAATTGAGTTAAAAACATAGTTTTTTAATGCAAAAACTACACTGCCCCGGTAGACTAGCTGGTAGTGAGCTAGTCTATCAGCACCGAGGTTGCGCGATCGAATCCCACCAGAGACAGAAAAAAAAATTAAATATAAAATAAAGTTAAATAAAAAAAAGAAAAGATAAAAAAAAATAATTAAAAAAAAATAAAAAAAAAAATTTTTTTACTTTATTTAAAGTATTCATCCAATGAATAATATTCATAGATCTAATGTAATGTTTCAATAAATCCTTTTAATGAAACAGGTTTCATTGATCCAACGAAGCGCTGCATAGGTTCCTTTTTCATGGGATTAATGTCAAAATTCATTGGTAATGCGAAGAAAATTCTTTCAGTGTATGGAAGAAAATAATGAAAAAATTCTCAAAAAGAAAAATTTTTACAGATAAATGGGATTTTCCGGTTAATAAATTAATTTATTCTTAAAATTTTCAAGTTTTTACTTGTTATGAACTTTGATAAGTAAAGTTCGGCGTCGGTTCGGCCGAATTTTGCCAACTAGGCCGAACTTCGGCATCGGCCTACTAAATGGCTAAATTGGCAGCACTGGTCCTATGGAACAGGGTCTCAGGCAGACGGCTAGCAGAAAGGTTTCACAACGAACTGTGGGATATTGCTGAATGTAATCCGGTCGATCTACTGGGTTTCGTCAGGGAAATATGCCGGTTATTTCTGATTGTAGGGAGAGTACTGTTCTCTATATTTATCTTAACTCTACCTATTAATTCTTTTCTTGTCTGTTTCCCCTTCCTCTTTATAGAAGGGATTCACAATGGACCAAATTGGTCTCCAGTTGGAGGTGTTCCCTAGGCCCTATTCTTAATCACACCTAACCCTAGTCTAGGACTAGATATTTGAAAATTAATTTGTTGCATAATTTACAAAATGTTCGATGAGCATTATTTCGAAATTTTAAATAAAAGTTTCTTGGAAACGAGAAATCTTGTTAGATAAATTCGGAATGAATCACTTCTAGTTATTTTATTAAATACAGTACAAATAGAGAACATTAAATTAAATACAGATTTTTGCAATAAAATTTAGCAATAAAAAGGGTTTTCAGGGGACTTAGTAAAACATTTGTTTATTGAGTTTTTCGTTATAACGAAGTTTCACTGTAAATTTTTCTTAAACTTTGGGATAAAAATCTTACAAAGCAAATTTCTTATTTAAATGTCCTGGGCAATACAAAAATATATTTCCCGTGAATTCAAGCGAAATTGTTCTTGCGTAGAAACCCTAACTTCTTGCCATCATCTCTTAATTTTTTTTTTTTTCTTAACTTTTTCTGTGAATCTTTTGAGACCAACAATCTTCAAAGTAATTCAAAGCAATTTAAATATCTGCAGTTTTGAAATTAAATTTAAATTCCCTTACTTTAAGCTTCAGGGAGCAATAACACCAAGATCATATAAAAACCACCAACAGCAGTTCAAAAAAAAAAAAAAAAAAATTTAATAAAAACAACTTAAAAAAATAATAATTAAAACATGCTAAACAGCGTGTTCAACTGGCTGGCTAGCTAGATGGTTGTTTGGTTAGCAGTCCTGTTGGTGGGTACTTTGCTCGTACTTTTTCTGTTTTCCCAACCAACAATCCCCCCAATATGTCCAGTTAGCAAGAGTAAGAGTATTTCATTATGTAGAGCACGTTGGTAGATGCCTGGTAACATTTCTGCTCTACAGCCTGGTTTTTTCCTTTCTGTTGCTTTTTTCGCTGTTGTTTTTTGTTCGTTCCTTTTTAATCCTGCAGTTGTTTATTTCGTTAACGTTTTTTTCTGTTGCTGTTTGTAGCTGTTAATAAGAGTATGTTGCCCTAAAGTGCAACCAAATGGGTTTTCGTGGAAACCACACTGGAGAAGCAGTTTTATTTCATATGTGTAAGTGCGAATGCTGCTTTTGATTCCTTTTTTGTTTCCACTTTAAGCTGTAAGTTCGTTCAATGATCCTTTTTTATTTTCGTTGTGTTGCTGTTTTATTCAGTTGCGTATTTATCAGATTCTTTTTACTAAAGTGGCCGAACTTAAAGTTTTTTATAGCAAAAATTAAATTTTTAAAGTGGTATTAACAAATTGCAAGTAACTTTTCCTTATTTTAAACTGAATTGTTGTTGTTGTTGGTGTTCTTGTTGTCTTTTGTTATTTATGCTGACTCTAGTGTTGCGATCAAGTAGTTGGCCCTTTTTTTATTTAATTTATTAATTACCTGAATGTTGTTTCATAACTTGTCTCAAACTGTGCTGATAAAATGTTTGTTATTTCTGGTATTTATCCACTTTGGGAAGTATGAAGGTGCATTTATGGTTGGAGTTTTAGCTCTTTCGTCCCTTTTGTGGAAACAATTTGTTGATTTTTGTACAGTGTTGTTGAAATTAATAATGGGGTTAAAAACGCAAATTGCTACAGGTGGCACATAAAAATACTCAAACGTTCGGTTTTATCTGAGGGAATAAGTTACGTAAACACACACAGTAGTAGTTTGTACTGCGCCAAATTATTAAGACCAATAAAGCAATTAATATTTATTTTTTTTTTTTTTCAAATATAATTTTTTTTCAAAATATATTTTTTTAATGTCAGGAATCGCACCCGCAAGCCTTTCACTGATAAACTAGCTCACCACCATTTTATGATAAATTATAGACCAACTTACAAAAATTATTGTAGTAACATTTTGTCTGACCCAAAACTAATTGCAAATGGATTTTCTATCCATACCAGCTTCTAATTATTTAATAAAATTCATTGTAGTAATATATATTTTTAGCTGCATAAGTACCTAGAATGGTTATACACGACAGAAATATTGTTGGCATTAATTTTACGATTTCTGTCATTTTTCCGCCACACAGTGGCTGAAAATTTTATTTCATTGGCCAAAAGTCCAATTTTTGTTTGTCACCGATTTCAAAAATTTTAATTTTATTTAATAGTAAACATATTAAAACTAAGGTAGCCAAAAAATTAGGTCAAAATATTGGTAATTGTGGTTGTGCCATGTTGTTAAACACAACTTTTTTTTTTTAATTCAGAAAAAAGTGTTTTTTTTTTTTTTAATATTTAATCCGAAAAAATTATCATTGCACTAAAACTATCAGCGATAATGACCTGCTTGCTTTTTTGCTACGTTGGTACTCTTGTTATACCCTCCACCACAATTAGTTGTGAAGAGGGTATATTAAGTTTGTCATTCCGTGTGAAACTTTTTTATTATTCATCTCAGACCCCATAAAGTATGTATATATATTCTGGGTCCTTGAGTAATTCTAAGTCGATTTAGCCATGCCCGTCTGCCCGTCTATGGAAAATACGCTCACTTTCGAACAACTCAAAAGAAATGAACAAACTTGGTGCCAAATTGCTTGTAGTTATCCTAAGCAGTTTGGGATTGAAATCCAGCAAAATCGGTTCAGTAGAACCAGAGCTATGAATCAAAATGTGGAACCACCACCTAAAAAAATTGATAATTTTGTTACAAAAAATAACATAAATGCTGGAAAAAGGCACGGAATGAGATAAGATTTTGCAAAAATTTGTTTTAGTTGACTGGAAATCACGCTGGTAAATTTCGTGATGATCCCGCCATAATTTACCCTAAGCCCCATATAAACAATACTCCCGGAAAACAGTTTAGTACGCCTAAAATCGTAAAAAATAACGCTAGCGTAACAAAATATGGTACGTCACAGTTTTATAGGACTACAAATGACACTGTGAAATTTCGTGAAGATCGGTACATAATTTACCCTAGGCCCCATAGAAACCCTACTCCCGGAAAACAGTTTAGTACGCCTAAAACCGTAAAAAATAATGCAATCATAACATAATTTTGGCTCGTCACAGTTTTGTAGGACTACAAATGATACTGGGAAATTTCGTGAAGATCGGTACATAAGTTACCCTAGGGCCCATAGAAACCCTACTCCCGGAAAACAGTTTAGTACGCCTAAAACCGTAAAAAATAATGCAATCATAACAAATTTTGGCTCGTCACAGTTTTGTACGACTGCAAATTATACTGGGAAATTTCGTGAAGATCGGTACATAATTTACCCTAGGGCCCATAGAAACCCTACTCCCGGAAAACATTTTAGTACACCTAACACCATAATTAATAATGCTAGCATAACAGAAATTGGTACGTCACAGTTTTAAAGGACTAGAAATGACGCTGTGAAATTTCGTGATGATCGGTCCATAATTTACCCTAGGCCCCATATAAACCCTACTACCGGAAAACAGTTTAGTCACCTAAAACCATAATTAATAACAAATCGTCACAGTTTAAGATAATAATAACATCATACAGATATTACTCCTTAAACATTCGAACTGTCGGTGGAGGGTATCAAAGATTCGGCACAGCCGAATATAGCACTCTAACTTGTTATCTTTAAAAAGGTAATATTTGCAACAATTGTGTTATTTATATTTGAGATGTTAGGACATATTTTCTAAACTACTATATTTTTGTCAAATTTCAACTTTAGTAGAATAGAACTTTTGCGGACCAAAAGGGACCAAGAAGGTGAAACCACTGATAGAAAGGTGAAAGTGTTTTCTTTACCCCTGTATATACTCTTGTACCCGTTTGGACCCGTCTGTTTCACTTTTTTAATTTTAATGATATTACTCAAAAAAAAAAAAAAAATACTAAACTACTATATTTTTGTCAAATTTCAACTTTAGTAGAATAGAACTTTTGCGGATCAAAAGGGATTAAGAAGGTAAAACCACTGATAGAAAGGTAGTTTTAATGAAATTACTAAAAAAAAATTTTTTTTTCAAATTGTTTTTTTACAATTTCTTTTTTATTCCTCAAAAATGTTTGCAGAAGTAACAGAAATCATGTGCTATTGTCTTCAAAAAAAATTTTATGATATAGAGAAAATTAATCGTGATCGAACATAATACAGGTAGTACATATAACAAATTTTATTAATGTTACACAATCAGAATAACGTATAGCTACCCTGATTCATCCTTATCCGTTACACTACGTTCACACTAGCGTATTTTATAGTAGAATATAGAGCTTAGACACGCGTTTACGCTAAACATGTATATTGTAGAGAAGATGTCATTAAATATCAGTTGGTGCCACTTGGAGATTTATCAGAGGAAGCTCAGGAAAAAAGGAATAAGGATTACAGATTTTATAAAGAGCACAATACTAGAAAAATTTCATGAAATTCCACTAATGAAGATCTATTTAATATATTATTGGCAACGTGATCCGTTCATCTCCAGTATTCGAAATCAATGGAAAGTGGAACATCGGGATTTAGATGAAGAAGTCAAAAAACTACTAAAGAACAGAAATAACAGAGAACAGAATATGGAATATTTGCAATCAGTCTTTCAATTAAATGAACAATAATTATAATTCATTAGATCTAAGACAGACTTTGTATTATTAAAAAATAATAATAAACAGAAACTCACATTGTTACAAAAGCTATTAAAATCTATTGCTGCTATTATTTTCAATTTTTTTATCCACATATGTATGAAATGTTTTAATAAATAAATAAGAATAAATAAGTGTAAACAAATTTGAAAGCAAAAAATTGTTTTTTTTTTCAGCAATAAAAGCAAAATTTCCAGTGGATTTTACTATATTTTTTTAATGTTAAAAATTTTTTTATAGTGTAAACATTTAATTTTTTGAGTGTCTCATTATTACAAAAAATGTTAATGATTATTATTTAAATCTAAAAATTACACTTTTAAATAATTAAAAGAAATAAAAAAAACCATATTGCAAGCTAAGGTAAAAAAAATCTAAAGTTCCACTTTGTCCTTACATTCCGCAATAACTACTCAACCGATTTTAATGAAATTTAAAGTGGAGAAAGTTTAAGAATCTATCTGTCGATTGAAAAAAAATTTCACTAAAATATCTCCTTCGGTTCAAAAGTTTCAGATTTTTGGCCAATGAAAAACGATTTTCAGCCACTGTGCGGCGATTAAGTTTTGTTTTTGGGATGACGTAATCTTTTTTTCTGTCATTCTTGATCTGCACGATGTCTACTTTAGAAAGAAAAGATTTTCTGCTTAAACGTGCTATATTACAAGACAGCTTTGTAATATGTGAATTATTTTTTTTTTGGAAAATGTAAATGCTTTTACACGTAGTGTAATTCTCATTTTGGTAGTGCAAGATCTCCTGAGTGCCATAAAAGTGTTACAGCCCCTGGCTTTTTCGTCTCGCTGTCAATCGTTGTTCTTATTCTCGCCTGTCCGTCAACAGTTTTCGTTAATTGTTTTTGTTGTGTTTGTTTTTTGGAGTTATTCATTGTGCTAGTTGGTCCCACGAGTGTAGGGGAATTGAAAGGTCCGCCACGTCATAGCCCCCATTAACGTGGTAAGGGCGTGGTCTATTTGCTGAGGTGCCCAGGTATCAGCAAAGCTCCGTAATAATATAGTCGGTAGCCCCTGACTGCAAACCAACCGATAGGCACGGGTCCCATAACACCACGGTTTAGGGGATGGATAACTTTTCGTCGCCAAGGCCTTTAAGTTCCTTGCCTTCGCCTCGGGAGTCACCAGTTGCTGGCAAAATTCCCGGGCCAAGACACGAACCACAGCCAAGACTTAAGCCACCACATCGCTTCAAGATTGTTATCCATAATAGTGGTGGGTTATTTTGCTAAATCTGTATAAAATCCATTCAAACATTTTAAAAAATGTTCATGTTGGTAGAAGTGGGCTCAAAAAACCTACAAAGTAGAGCAAAAGTAATTACCTAATGTTCTTTTGCTGCAATTTTTTTTAATAAAAAACGTTGGTTCCGCTTGAGAAATTTGTTTATTTAATCCATTAGAATTTATTCCATCAAATTCCAGCCAAGTGGCCGCCGCCGGAGTTGATGGCTATCCCTTTCCGGTCCAAGCAATTTCAAGGTTGGCAGATTTCAATGCAATTTTCAGTGTATAATAATTCGCGCTAAGATAACGTAAAAATGAACTTTTAAAGTACACACAAAGCCCATGTCCTTAAAAACAGGACATACACATATGTGTACCTTGGGATTTCACTTGGACATAATATAAGCATTTTTTGGCAAAAGTGAAGTTTACAGGGCACACGAAAAAAATTGGAACACCTCTGGAAATAAAAAAAAAAAAAACAAAACAAAATTAAAATTTAAGGGGGCTGAGGCCCGTGGGCTCTCTGAATCCAAAAAATGGCCCCGCCCACTTAATGTTATGTGTAGGTACTTGAATTAAAGGTAATTTTACAAGAAAAAAACATTTAGAGTGGGCGGGACTTTTGGAGCCCTCTGGGGCAAAAAAGTGCCTCTCCAGTTATATCTTTATTAGGATACTTAAATTAAAGGTAATTTGCTCACGATTGTAAATATTTTGATTTAATTTGGTTTTTTTTTAGTGCTTTTGGACTATTTTTTCAAAAAATGTTCCTTCCTTTTGTTTGCGAAAATAACTTGTTAGTTAAGGCGCAAATGATTTGTTTGTATTGTGCCAGTTCCATGCACATTCATTTCCGCCAATCGCCTCAAAAGTAGTATGCTGGTAAAAAACCGAATAAAGAATACAAAGGAATTAATCGGCAAAGTCCCCATCAAACGCTTGCACCTAATCACAGTTTTCTGATTACATATTACACATTTGTGTAGGTACATATTATTTAAATGTATGATGCCTTTGTTACAAAATAATAACAAAATCTTCATACATTTAGTGTAATTTAAACAAAATAATGATAATTACATATCTTGTCTTCCGCACTGCGAAACATGATCATCTTTTTTGCACGCGTCCACACAAATACTAAAATAAACCTGACTCGAGCCTAAAAGTTTGAGTACGAATAAGAACAAAAAGTACTTTAAACAATCCATAATTGGATAAGTTTCGAAAACCATTGTCATTTGTTAAAGTATGTTGTAGCAACAACACAACTACAAAAGTAGGTAAAACCCTTACAACAAGAAAAAAGTACTTTATGTTTATGTTTAAAAAGGAAGAAAAAATTCCCGAAATCTATTTGTTAACACATGCTGATGGTGCATTATAATTGTGTGTTCACCTGCAAACAATGGGAGCAATACATAAGAAAAACAGATATGAAAAAGGGCAAGTAAATAATAATATTATATGTCTCTCTCTGTGTTGCCTTGGCTTAAGTTGTAATGTATTGTGTTGAGGGGTGGCAGGATCGCCATGTAATGAGTGAGGATCGGCAGGATCGCCATGTAATGTATTGTGTTGAGGGGTGGCAGGATCGCCATGTAATGAGTGAGGATCGGCAGGATCTCTATGTAGTGTAATGTGTTTCTTTGACTTATGTCCCTATAGCCCTTGGTTATTTTAAATAGCTGTCAGGGTTTCAGCTGCTAATTAAGGCGTTCAAAAGAACTGCCGAATTTTTAAGAGTCTTTCAATTAAACACAAGGCAGGTTGTTGCCAATACTGTATTGTAATTTCAAGTCTTACTTTATTTAATTTTATTTGCTCTTATATACTAATTTTTAGATTAATTCTTAACCTCTCTAACTTATTATACTTGTTGACAAGTTCTATTTGTCTTTATCGGTATTATGGACATATGTATATTTACCCTGGTTACAATTGTTTTGACCAATAGGGATGTTTGTGGTTACACCCATTCCTATTTGTCACTCAATTTACAATTCTTTATTGAGTAGAATTGTTCGTTTGTTTCTATCATACTCATACCCCAATTAACTTGCATTCCAATCAATGTGAGTCGATTGTAAATGCCGTTATTTGATCTTGCATAATTACCCTACACAAAATAGGTTGGTATATATAGATTTGAGAGTAATTTAAGGGTAGACGGTGGCAACTTATGAGGTACACTACAAAGTGCTTAGCTTATAATCAATGGCCGCGGCTACAATATACATTGTCATTCGATCAGTCGAATGTTTCACCACTTTTTCCAACAAATCTGGCCGTATGGCGTCAATGGTGTCTTACAAAAATCCTAAGAAAATCGAGTTTTATATGAAAATAGGCTTGATCATAGATTTTGCTTATTTTGGCTCTAGCTCTTATAGTTTGCGACTACATTCAAGCCAATAATTGTCTACATCTATATATAAATCGGCTAAGGCAAAACAGTTAAGAACACTTTCCTCCTCTGTATGTCAACCGATTTGAAGAAAATATACACCATTTGAAAGAAATTTACTCACAGAAGTGCACAATATATATTTCATTAAAATCTGTTCAACAATTTTAGAGTTATAAGCGTTTAAATTTGCTACTAACACATATGCAGAACAAAATAAAAAAATAGTTTTTTACAATTATCAAATAATAAAAAATAGGGTGGTCGATTATTCGACATTTTTCAAAAACCGGTTTTCGAATATTTCGACTATATAAATTTTATGTATAAATCGGCACAGGCAAAACAATTAAGAACGCTTTCTTCCTTCGTTTGTCAACCGAACCTCTATGGGGAAAAAAGTATCAAAAAGGGAAATACGGGAAATTAAATTTATTTCTTTTACTTTTCCGTGCTGCATGTGATAATTTTAAATTTTCTATAATATTGAAATTAGAAACATAATATTATAGGTGCAGGGTCCTGAGTGGGTGAAACCCTATAAGATGAAAAATGTTGGTACTTTTTATTTTTCATCTGGAACTTTTTGAATATCCATTAATATTCGACCTATAAAGATAAAATTATACATTTAACTGGGTAAATAAGAACATGTAATGGGAGCTTTTTAGTACTTTTTCGTTTAACATCTGGTACTTTGATTCATTTTCGTAAATATAAGACATACATAGAAACATAAAATTAAACATGCAATGTTCTGAGTGGATGACAATCTATAAAGGAGACTTTTTTGTTTTCCAATTAATATTTTTTATATTGAACTTACAAATTAAATTAACTCACGTAGAAGATAAAATATGAACCGGAGGTTGGTCCCTCGCCAAATCGATCCACTAAGACGGAAACATGTAAATTCATATATACTTAGTTAGATATTCTATATTTTCTTCATATGAACATGAAAATTTATGGTCGAATTTTGACCATTAGGCGAACACTAGTATATATAAATCGACAAAGTCAAGACAGTTAAGAACACTTTCCTTCTCTGTTTGCCAACCGATTTGAATAAAATATACACCATTTGAAAGATTTTTACTTACAGGAGTGCACAACATATATTTTATTAAAATCTGTTCAATATTTTCGTAGTAATAAGCGTTCAAATTTGCTTCCAACACATATGTAAATACAACATTTTTTTTTCAATTATCAAATAATAAAAAAAGGGTGTTCGATTATTCGACATTTTTTAGAAACCGGTTTTCTAATATATTTCGACTATATAGATACGGGAAATTAAAATTCTTTCTTTTATTTTTCCGGGCTGCATGTGATAATTATTTAATTTTCTATAATATTTATAGGTGCAGGGTCCCTAGTGAATTAAAACCTATAAGATGAAAAATGTTGGTAGTTTTTGTTTATCATCTGGTACTTTTTGAATTTTTGTTAATATTCGACCTATAAAGATAAAATTATACATAAAACTGGGTGAACAAGAACGTGTCAGGGGAGCTTTTTGGAACTTTTTGTTCAATATCTGGTATTTTGATTAATTTTCGTTAATATAAGTCATATAAATATGCATTGCCCTGAGTGAATGCAAGGAGATTTTTTGATACTTTTTTATTTTTCAATAGATATTCTCTGAAATTTTTTATATTGAACTAACAAATTAAATTAACCTACGTGGAATATGAACTGGAGGCTGGCCCCTCGCCAAATCGCACTACTAAGACGAAAAAAAATAAATGCAATATGTTTTCTTCATATGTACCTACATAAAAATTTATGGTCGAATTTTGACCATTAGGCGAGCACTAGTTATTATTATTTTTCATTTTTCATTGTCTAACGCCAAAGGGTGCCCTATAAAGCCCAATAGATCTTAAAATTGTAAAAAATTTTGGACTGTTTTCTACGATGAACCCACTAGTGTCGTTAAATTCAATTTTCAAAGTGTTTAATTGTGCCAAAATTGTCTCTTTCAATTACTATTTAATATCCCACTGAACTTATATATCGATTATATTCAAACACAAAATATTTTTCAGCCGGTTCATCACTAAGATTTAACACGTGTTTTCTTTGCAATGTTTATTTTTCTCTAAAGTTGCATTTGACCGTTTTTGAAGGTCTAAATCTTGTTTTTGCAAAATAATTCCTAAAGGTTGCGTCCGCTGCTGATAGAATCTTTTAATAAAACAGCTTTTAAAGAAGAAACCCTATCTCTCCACTGAGATTAAATCGTGGTGATCAGCGCATTTTGTTTCGCATAATACTGAAAGTCTAGCCCCCGAATTTTTAACCGAAGCAGCATTTGGTTTAGCATGATGGTTTTTGAAAATTTTCCTTTTCCTTGAAAAAATTTAATGAGTTTTTGAGTTAATACCTCTTATTATTTACTTCTGCTCTAGTCAAATATTTTTGAAACTTGAAACTGCATATCCCTTTCCCCCTGTATCCACACCTTAAATAAACTTCATTAAGTCCAATATCAATACTGTGGATATTACACATGGAATGACAAACCTGGGGGTGATGGGTATAGAGAATCGAATTGAAATTGTTTAATTTGTGTGCACATGGACCACCTGTAAAATTTTTTAACAAAACTTACAAACATAATAATAAATGATCGAATCTTAACAATAAAGTCATTTTAATTTTAAATTAATTAACATGCTGACTTTTAATGTTTTAAATGTTCTAATAACTTTTCGAATAATTTTTTTAATTGATAATTGTATTGTAATAAAATGAAATCTTCTTCCCACAGATTCAATTTACAAAATTTCCCAACTGGAATTTCAAAAATGTGACAAGTGTTTATAAAACGTTTTTAGTGGGGCTACTTGTCTATAAGCCAATGTGTGTATATGTGTATCTATCTGTATTTATTCGTTTTGAATTGAATATCATCATCAAAATGATTAATTTGTTATTTGTGTCTTTTATGGTTGTACATTTTGTATTTCAAATAAAAAAACACCAACAAAAAAAAAAAAAAAGAGAAAAGAAATAAACAATTGAATTGATTTATGGCAACGAGACGCTAAGTAGACATAAGATTATGTAGTTAATGTTTAAGAGGATATTGTGACCACAAATGCACTCAACACATACTACATTTATTCTCCTTAAGATCCCATCCAAGACACACGAACACATTATGGCCAAGAAAATGCTCAAGCAGCCATCGGAAAAAGAAATCATTTGTTTGTTGGTTGGGGTTTTTTTTATAAAGAAGGTATTAATGTTGTTGTTTATGATCATATAAAAGGTGGTCTGTGTGATCTGCAATTTAACATTTTTCAAAAGTTTATAACTTTTTAACTCTCATGAATATACAAGAGAGAAAAAAACCATAGCAGTGTTGCAGAATACAGCATCATGATGTATGCATTAAAATAATTTGTGCTGCATGCAGAGTGTGATAGCCTTCTTCAGTCACTGGTTATAGACGGTTTTATGGCAACAAACAAGAAAAAAATCCCAAATAAAGAAACCGTTAAGAAAAACAAACGTTGTAAAGGAGGATTAATTTGTATGATTTTATATGTCAGTTATTAAATGGCGCTGCACAGTGGTAAAGAAAATGAAATAATGTTATTAATGGCATTAAATATTTTTTTTTTAATATTTGAAAATTTTCTTTTTTGTCAACGTGTAATTGCCACTGATATTAAATGTAATGATTCATAAGTGCTAACCATTATGCGCTCGCGGCTTTTCTATCTTAACATACTTTCTGTGTGAAGTAGAGATCACAACTACGAAGATAATTTGCGAAAGAGTAAAAAATATTTTATAGTCCCTAAAGCGCCCCCTGTGACAGTGCTTATATATCTTAAGGAGAACCTACCTCTTGGCCCTGCTCTTTTGAAAGTATATTGGTTCAGCTTATACTTGGAGCTTAAAATATGCAGACCTTTAGATTGCAGCTAATCAAAGTTGTATCTGGTACAGTAGTCACCTAATAGTTCTGGACTATATATGAGCCGTTTTAAGGATAATGTGTTTGTTGTGATTAAAAAAAGCCAGGCTTATTTTTATGTTGCTGAAGCGTATTTCGTCCTGCTGGAGGACAGTTATTTGCGTATATGCTGATGATTTACAGAAGAAACTGAAATTACAGCTTAGCTTTGTTGGCTTCTGTAAATGCGTTACGCGTGTAAAGAAATTAGCATAGCACTTAAAATTATGGAGATCACATTCTTAATCTTATAAAGATTAAGAAGGAAACTTTTTTTGTAAAAAAAAAATAAAAGAAGAATACAGGTCGCATTTAGAAAAATTTTAATTAAAATTGGTCATTTCTGGTTTTGCAGATGACAAATTGTTTTGTTTAAAATTTTTTTTTTTTTTTTTATAGATCGAACGATTTCCTGTAATGATCACTTATTTAACCCTTATGTGAGTGACGGGGTACCCGGGTAACTTTTTAATTTTTAATTGCATTTTTTGTTTGTTTGAAGTGTCTTAAGGGAGTGGAACCTCTTGAGAACTCTTATTATTGTGTTTTAAATATATTTAAATAAACATTAGCTTAGTTTCTTAAATTGAAAGGGTTCTGTGGGTCAATTTATATTTTACACCCTTAACGGAGTGACAGGGTACCCGTGTACCTTAACGAAAATATTTAAAATAACATTTATTTTTTAGTATAATTTAATTTATTGTAATGAATATCAGCTTAAAAGCATGTTGTATTGAATAAATTGGAATATTTTTTACTTTTCACATGAATGAAAATTTAAAAATAAAAAGACAGTGTTAGTTATTTTGTACATATACATATTTCGTTTATATTGTTTATTCAAACAAAAGGCTTGAAGAAAGCACAAAAAATTAGAAATTATATACACTTCACTATAGAACAAATCAGAAAAAACAAAAAAAAAAAAAATTGTATACTGAGATCCTTGGAAGAAGGATTCACACAGAGGACGGTGAATTGAATGTTCGATACAACTTGCGCACGCCCTCCTTTTTTTGGCACATGGAGCAACTGCCGACAGCTCTGAAATTACTATTACTTTCACGCAAAATTATATCGCACATCTCACTGGATAATTAAGTTTTAAATACGTCCTTAGGTGCTCCTATATTTAAGCCAGGATCAGGACCTCTGCGTTGCCGTAATTTCTGTTGATGTATTGGTATTCCGGATAGCGATCAAGACGCCAATGAGAACCATCCTTTCCAAGGACTTCAGTTGTTTCTTCACTCCCGTCAGAATCATATGAATCCTCGTTGTCCTCTATTTATCCCATATGTTTTGCATCGGATGCTTCTGATATTATATCGCACATTTTCAGAATATGTTCACATTCGTTTTATATATCATTTGTATCTATGGAAACTAAGCGTGCTTGTTTAGAACAAGAAGCCAATGTTGTTATTGCACTTTACCAAGCTAATAGGAAATTAAACGCGTTTGCATTCAATTGGGACTCTGTAGCAATCATCGGAGTTCGCGGCAGAAAAACATTTTCGTCTCGGAATTTACCATTCAAAATGGTAACTTCGATAATGTTTTTCGTCAATTTTTAACGACCAATCGTGTACCATTGCATAGCCGAAGTTGAATAACCGGAGAAAGAAAAATGTTTTAAAATATATAAACTTTTCAAAAGAATCGTTTAAATAATTAAAAAGGGATGGGGGTGCTTTAACCCGTTTTGCTTTATTGGATGTCGTAAATGCTTAAATGTATAGCCTTTAGTTCCTTCAAGACTTGAAACTATTATCGGATAATTAATTAAGAAGACATGGGTAGATGGAGCTTTTACCCCTTTTGCCATATTTTACGTCCTTATTGTTGGAATTTCCAAAAAATTTATATCTTAAAGTTCCTTTAAATCTTACAGTATCTGCATGCAAAATTTAAAGAATACCGGTAGATTAGTAAGAAAGATATAGGAAGGGGGAGCTTTTGCCTCTTTTGCCTATTTCACGCCCTGAATAGTAAAAGTAATTGGATATAGCTTTTTCCAGATGCTACACTATTTGTCTCCGAAATTTCAAGAAAATCGGTTGATTAGTTAAGTAGATATTGGGAGGGGGAGCTTTTACCCGTTTTGCCCTTTTTTACGCCCTCTAGGGATATGAAATATATATTAAGATCTATTACGAATCTCATTGTGCACATAAGGCATTACGATACATGGCTTGGTAACTTTTCAAGTGAAAATAAAAAATCATAATATGGAAAATGAAAGGCATTTTGTTGATATTTATATGGGAATAATATACAGAAAAATCTAAATGCAATATCTCCGGAAACACTGGGCCGATTTCGTGCAAACTTCACATAAGCCACCTACAGACTATCCCCAAAGTACAGTGATACTTTTCGTTTAAATCGGTTAACCCGTTTCTGCAGTTAGTAGTGACATCAAAGTGTATACTTCTTTTTATATATATAGACTAGCTTAACCCGGTGCGCTTCGCTACACTACTTTAACCACTTCTTTATTTTTATTTTCAAATGTGTAGTATACCATAAGAGTGACTTCTACAAAGTTTGAACCTTCTTACTATAACAGTTCTTAAGATATGCGATATTAAACATTGGCGTCGTATGGGGGTAGCTCTTCCCCCGCTGCTATTTTATTTAAATTTTTGGGCTCAGAAGATCCTACTACCAAAAGTTCCACAAAATGTGTCCAACGGCTCTTATTAATATTTCTATCTATGAGGGGTACTGCTCCTCCTCTGTCTACCCCGCCCATTTTTAATTGAAATTTAAAGTTTGCCATAATAATAGCTTTAACCATGTTTGAAGACTCTCCCTTTAATAGTTCTTCATTTGTGCTATATTTACTATGTTCAAACTATGGGAGGTACCCGCTTTATTTTTGTTTTCAATAAGTATACCATAAGAGTGACTACTACAAAGTTTGAACATTCTCACTATAACAGTTCTTAGTATAGTGGGCACCACTTCCCCCACTGCTATTTTATTTCAATTTTGGGGCTCAGAAGATCCTACTACCAAAAGTTCAACAAAATGCGTGCAGCGGCTCTTAATTATATTTCTATCTATGAGGGGTACTGTTCCTTCTCTGTCAACCCCGCCCATTTTTATATTGAAATTTATAGTTTACCTAATACTAGCTTTAACCACGTTTGAAGACTCTCCCTTTAATAGTCGTTGAGTTTAGCGATATTTTATATGGGAGGTATTTCACCCCCTGCGCCTACTTTCAATAGTGTAGAATTACCGCCCAGCGCCTACCCGCTTTATTTTTATTTTCAATAGTGTAGAATACCTTAAGAGTGACTTCTACAAAGTTTGAACATTCTCACTTTAACAGTTCTTAAGATATGCGATATCAAACATTGGTGTCCTATGGGGGAACCACTTCCTCCGCTGCTATTTTATTTCCATTTTGGCGCTCAGATGGTCCTACTACCAAAAGTTCAACAAAATGCGTGCAGCGGCTCTTAAGATATGCGATATTTAATATTGGCATCCAATGGGGGTACCAACTCCCCTGCCCCTATCGAAAAAAAGTAGCCTATTTTATTTTTAGGGCTCACGTGATGTAACTGTAAAAATTTCAGTAGTTTAGGAGTCTATAAGCCAACAAACAAACAAACATACAAACATTTTTTTTTATATATATATATAGATAGATTAGGGAAATTGTCCTATATTATTTTTATATATTTGGGAGTAGGTTTTCGTGAGGAGAGACTTGGGGATTTTTGCAAAATGTTCAATCATCCGTGGAGTTTTATTTAAAGAAAAATTTAAAAAATATTTTTATACCCACACCACAATAGTGGAGAAGGTATTATGCATTTGTGCTGATGTGTGTAACGCCTTGAAATAGTGGTCCTAGACCCACGTTAAAGTATACCGATCTACTCAGAATCACTTTCTGAGTCGAACTCACGATGTCCGTCCGTCCGGCTGGCTGGCTGGCTGGCTGTCCATGTAACCTTGTGCGCAAACTACAGGTCGCAGTTTTGGAGATAATTTGATAAAATTTGGGTTATAGGTTCTTATTGGCATAAGGACCAAGCCTTTTGACAATGGGCCGAATCGTGGGACCACGAGGGAAGATAGGGGGAAATTTCTTCCTCTCGGAAACTATCAAACCGATTTTAATGAAATTTAAAACATAGATAGAACCATATCTATATGGGCACATAAGCATGATGTGTTTTTAATACTGTGGTGTAGGGTATCATATGGTCTTGCTTGACCGACTATACTTTCTTACTTGTTATTATTAAATTAGTTTATCAAATTTAATAGATTATCAAAATAATTTTTTAATGAAAAAAGGAAAACTACAACAGGAAACTGATTAAAATTGCTTTGATAATTTATATGTTTCGGGAATAACCACATTCTCATCATCAGAATTCTTTGCAGTTCTAGCGTTTGCGCCACTGCGGAGGCTGCTTATGTATCTATTATAACTCATATAGATGATTTTCAACCGTTATTTCTATGTTCATTTTTAGACAAGGTATATGAGTTTCCGATGTATGATTGTTTCTTTATTTATATTAAGTACTAGAATTTAAGCCGCTACTTCGTTTGTGTGTTCTTTTTCTTCGTGGACATATCTGTATGCGAAAGTTTTTTTTCTCATTCACTCAGGACCTTGCATGTTTAATTTTATATTTCTAGGTCCAATACCAACGGAAATTCAAAAAATAAAAGTCAAAGAATAAAAAAAAGTACCAAAAATTTCACTCTTATATATTCTCATCCACCAAGATCCAATATTAACGGAAATGCAAAAAGTACCAGTTAAAGAACAAAAAAGTACCAAAAAGTCCCGCAATAGATTCTTATCCACTCAGGACATTGCATGTTGAAACTTATGTTTCAAGGTCCAATATTAATGATAATTAAAAAAATACCAGTTGTAGAACCAAAACGCTAAAGGAAAATATAAAATTTCCCGTATTTCATTTTTTGGGTACTATTTGTTTCCCCCATATTCAGGTATCAAAAATTTCAGTATTGTAGTGGCAGCCTATAATTAAGTACGAATATGTCAATGAATGAAGAAAAATGTTTGGTAAAAAAGTACCAAAAAAAGTTACGATTTTCACCCCTTTAATGTTCGAATTTCGAAAAAGTACCAAATTCATATTCGTATATTTTTGATAAGTCTGTGTTTATACGGCTCATGTCTTATTGACAAGATTGATACTTTGTAGGCGAGAGGGACGAGGGGAAAAGAAACGAGTACACAGATGCATGTACTGTCTTTACGTTTTGCTTTCTTATTCGTTGTTTAATTTTGTTTTTGTTTTCAATATCAAATAAAACCAAATAAAAAACATGTCGTCAACATGACATGATTCTTTTGAACGCCAATTCATGTTCAAAGAAGAAAAATGAAGAATATTGTCAATAAGACATGAGCCTTATGAACTCAGACTCAGTTTGGAATGTGGTATTAACTTTGTTTCTATGTTTATTGGTTCAAAAGATAGATGGGTTTCAAAAAAGTATCAAAATACCAGACACCTGTCCGCTTATTTTTCTAAAGAACAACGATAAGTATTACATTTGTTTGTATCTCTTTTAGTTTTGGAGATATAAGGTTACCGAATTTTCCCGTTTTTACCCTATTTTGCCCCCTAAACAATCGAGTTCCAAAAATCCCGTCTTAGTGGATCGATTTGGGGAGTGACCAATGTTTGGTTCAAATTTCAAGTTTTTAGCTTCAGGCATTTAGGCTTTGCGATGATGAATCAGTAAGTCAGTAACGTTACAATTTTATATATATATATATAGATTAGTACCGATTTTAGTTTCTAGATCTTCCGATAATTGCTTAAGACTTTAAGAAAAGTGGTAAACAACATGTATAAATAATATTTCAATTTGATTGCCTCTCATTTAAAACCTTATTCAATTAAATATTATCAAATAAGAATTATTTTTACTGGCTGGCCCATAATGGCGAAAAGAAAATGGCTTTTGTGTATTTATGTATATTGAAAACAATATAAGAAATATATTTGTTTTTGAATTTAATGTTAATATACGGAGGACATATTTTTCGAAATTGCGGCCAGGGGGTTAAGCTTTAAACCATAGACTAAAAATATGTTTATTATTTGCTTGTGATATTATATAACAATTTTAATTTGCAAAACTTATGATCCTTAATTTTAAAAGGCCAGGTCGGCTTACAAGGTGGTTTTGACTTTATATGTTTTACGAACAAAAATGGCAAACTTTGAAGCAAAACTGGCTAAAAGCAGCTATTTTTTGACTAAAAAATAATCTAATGACATAAATATAAGAAACAAAGTTTTCTCGTAAATAGTTAAGTGTTTCCAACTATACTGCTCCACTGTGCTGTTCAACTTACAGCTAGGAAATTTTAAAATAGAATTACCGAATGTTTTTTTATATGCTATAAATAAAAAACTGTACTTTCATTAATTTACATAAATGCAATCACTGCATCTCACATAAACCATCATAAATATCACAAGCAATTAAAGTCATCACTGCCTATTATCATCGTCGTTGCGCGTTATAAGTTGACATTTAACATTTAATCATTAATAATAATTTAACCTCCAAATTCAGCATCGTGTCAAATAATAATTGTTCAACAATTTATCTGCTAAAATTTTCAATTTGCTAATACATTGTCGATTGGTTGCCTGCCCTCTTCCGCCCATCCACCACTGGATACAGCCAACGCAATTGCATAGTTGGCTATCCGTAATAATAGTTTTACAACCTGGCTAAAGAACGTAACGTTATCAACAATTGTCTGCATAATTCTAATTTATCAAAGTTTTCGCTGCAATTGAATTGTGTTGTGAATTAAACAATTTGTTAGATTTGAACATTTGGACATGACAACAATTTGTTCTTTCTAACACTTTTGCCATTTTGCCAATCGAATTGGAATTAGATAAAAAAAAAATGTAAAACAAAAAAGAGAATATAACTGAAGTCGTAGTTCGGATTTTAGTAGCCCAGCAAGCACTTATAAGGCAAGTTAATAATATTTCAATAAGAATATTCGCTCTTTATTTTTAAACGATTAAAACGCATTTTTATTTCTTACAGATATCCTTTTGTGTAAGTAAAAATATTTACTAAAGGCTACATTGCACTATTATACTCTGTATTAATACATGTCAAAAACTCGAGAAATATGACAAAGTGTGATAGTGTGAATGCAATGTGTCACGAAATTGGCAAGTATTATGAAAAAAGTTTGACATCCCATACGATTTCATCGTTTTTTTGAAAAATTGTTAAACAATAATACTATCCATTGTATCAGGGTTGCATTTTATTTCATGTGTGAGTGTTTATACCATGTGTGATGGTGTGAACACAAACTGTCATGTTAAATTAGACTTTTTGGCATTCGCAACTAGGCTTGCCAACCGTACTTTATAATAAAGTATTGTACGTTATTTCGAGTAATTGTACTCTATACTTTATGAGAAAAATAAAGTACGCGGAAATACTTTATTTCGCATGATTAGATTTATCTAGAATTCAAAATAGATTCAGGTTATATTAGTCAGGGTTTTATTAGTCTTAAAATTATAATACTTATTGTACAAGTTTTTTTTTAAAAAACTAAAGAACAACTAATTGATATTGGTCAGTGCCATTTTTTGATGTTTTTTTATATTGGCAGGACGATTTTTCGAAAAAAAAAAAAAAATTGTTTGTTTTATTAAGATTTTTGTATGACGTGCTAAATTCCCAATTTTTCATATTTGATAAATACACTGAAATTTATTGTTGAGGGAAAGCTAGCTTATATGCTCATTTCACTGGTTGCTTAGGCCAGATCATCAGGAAACCTTTTCCAAAGATTTTAGAAAAGCTAAAAATTGGGAATTTAGCACGTCATACAAAAATCTTAATAATAAATTTTGTATTCCCGTAAATAACTTTGATAATTTTTTGTTTTGTTTGAGTACAATAACTGCCTGTTTTTAAAACACAAGTGCAAAACTTTTTCAAATTACTGCCTGCTTTTAGATTGCGAGCACAAAAGTGACTCGTTTAACTAACATTTTAAACAAAATTTCAAGATTTCCATTCATTAAGGGGGCTCCCATACAAAATGATTAATACAGACTAGAAATATATTGAAGAAAACGTACCATAACAGCCAAGGAGTCGCCTTAACAATTTCTCGAGACATACTTGTCCCTTATCACCACTTCTTAAGGCGGCTCCCATGTAAACATTGCGTTTTTTGAAATTTTAAATTAATTACAATTTTTCGACTTTTGTGAATAAAATCAAAAGTTGTTAACAGATTTTAATCATTTATAGATTGTTTTGTTTGTTTTTAATATGTCTGGAAAAAATTAGAAGCATAGCTGCAATTTTTTATAGATTTTTAGCAAACAAAAATTTCGAAATGTTGCTAAAAAATTATTTTTGTTGCACAAAAAAAAAGTTATGTTTCTAAAACGACTGCGCATGTTAGAATAAAATTTAATGTTTACAGGAAATTTTGTTGCGGATTTTCGTTTTTTTTAGTAATTTCAATAAACTGAACCTTTTGTGATTCGGTATTGGATTCAGCGTACCCGAATTAGGTTAAAGCGCCAGTTGGCCGGCTTGTTTAAAAAAAAGTGGCAAATTCTAGCACAGTGTAATTGTTTGATAAAACTTGCGAAAAGCATTAAAAAAACGTTTTTTAATATAACAATAAAAAGATATTAATTGTACTTTATATTTATACTGTTACTTTTTTTTCTTAACCTTTAAAAATAAATGTACTTTAATTGCAACAAAAAAAGTTGGGAACCCTAGTCGCAACAAAACTCATTAGATTTCTATATCACAAAGTATTATGGAATACGTAAGAAATAGTGTAAATTTGCTTTAAGTAAACAACGATTGGGCTAAAGTGGTGAGACTACAAACAACGTCTATAATTGTTACACCCGATTCATACGATGATTTTTAAAACGTAATTTTTTCTTAATTAATTTTTAAAGCAATTACCAAAAATAATTTGCGTGCATACGATGATGTTTAGTTTCATTACTTTTTTTAAATTTTCAACCCGACACTTCAAAGTAAGAAAATAAATAAAATGTAGGAAAAAGAAAAGAAACTAGTTTTAAAAGAGAGTTTCCAAAATGAGCTTGAATCCATGCATATTAAAACTGGTACACGAAGCTATCAGCTTTACACACTGAATGTTTTTTACAGTTATTTTTGATATTCTCCCTTACGCACCTGCTTCGTAGTAAGGGAATGGCGTGGCACTTGAAATATTGTTTTTTCTTTTATGAAACTTGTTCAAAGTTACTTCACTTACTTAGCTGCATCTCTGTATTTCAAATTGCGTAGCGCATAATTGTGCGCTTGTATTTTTAAATGAACCATTATAGCTTCGCAAAATGATAAAATTTTTTATTGGGGTAGTAAAAATTATCGTATGAAAGACTTGCACCCAGTCTTTTATCTGGCTTATATCTCTACTTTGGTCCTTTTTAATTGACTTTTAACTAATAATTTTTACATGCTACTTTTAATATAAATATCTATCTATCTTCTATATATATAAAATAGGATGTGTGTATGTATGTATGTAACGTATGGACTCCAAAACGGCTGGGACGATTTTGATGAAATTTTCAGGGAATCTTCAGAATATTCAGGCGGGTGACACTGTTAAGTCTGATTTTTGATTTTCGGTCTGCGGGCGGAGGGGCGTGGCAAAATCCAATTTTCATATTGCACCACCAATGACATCTAATTTGGACGATTTTTTCTTTAAAATGATCGCCATGGTCCAACTTAGATTTATACCAAAAGAAAATTTTGCCCCGCCCACTTTTACGCCCACATTTTTCGAATTACTTAAAATCAGGAAACGGATCCATCGATGTGACTAATTTTTCTTTTAAATGTTCGTATTTATCCATTTTACGTTTTCATCGAAAGAAAAATGTACCACGCCTAATTTTACGCACACTTTTGCTATTAAGCGCATAACTTGAGAACGGATTGACCGGTTTGGACGATTTTTTCTTTAAAATCATCGCCATGGTCCAACTTAGGTTTTTGTGGAAAGAAAATTTTGCCCCGCCCACTTTAACGCCCATTTTTTTCGATTTACCTAAAATCAGAAAACGGCTTCATCCATTTAACTAATTTTTCTTTCAAACGTTCGTATCTTTTTGACGGATTTTAAAAATCGAACGCAAAAAATAAAATCACTTTCTCTACTTGATATAGTTTTAATTTTTTGTCCAAACTTACTTTCCTTCATACATTTGCGAGTTATCGTTGGAATAACAAGAAAGCACTTTACCAATAAGAGTAATGTAATGCTACAAGAAGCGATTAGGTACGAAAGATAATGCGTTAGGAAATTGTTGTATAGGTAGTTGTTGTCAAAATGTAAACTAAAGTTTTTGCTGGGTTTGTTTGTAATGTTTGTATGTTACCTATAGATTCAAGTGTAGCCAGATCAGAAAGTTTTTCATTATTAAAAAAAAAAAATAGTAAGAAAAAAAGAGGAAATGATATTTTTTTTAAACTTAACATTTATTTTGGGAGCATGCAAAATAAATATCCGATATTCAATTTTAGAAAGTAAGTCCGAATTGTATTCTTATGCCCCCGTATTTAGCAAGGTTTATAAAATTTAGCAAACATTTATTAATTTTTTTCTTCTTTATTAATATTTGAGCTTAAGGTCACTTTTATTTTAAATATTTCGTATATTTTTATTATCGATATTTCGATTTCCTTTGGAAATCTTCTTCAGAATATATTTTAATTAAAATTAACAACAAGTATGTGTATGCTAATTTTAATTAAAATATATCCTGAAGAAGATTTCCAAAGGAAATCGAAATATCGATAATAAAAATATACGAAATATTTAAAATAAAAGTGACCTTAAGCTCAAATATTAATAAAGAAGAAAAATATTTAAAAAAGGTCGAAGAAATTAGAATAAAATTATAAACATTTATAAAGTAAAATTCTATTAATTTTAATATGCATTTATTAAAACAGGGCTTACAACTTTGTTGTCCTGTCATCTGTTTCTTATTAAGGCAGAAAAATGTTGACATTCAGCTTCTTGTACATTGTAATTTGTTATAGACACTACGAGTAGGTATATCTACTGAAGTAAAATCCCAACCTGGCATCACTTATTTAGTTAAAAACGTAACGAATCCAACAAAACAAATTACGCTTTTATAGATATGCCACTAACAAAACATGAAACCAAACAAATGATGGCGATAAAAAGCGTAAAATGTTCTCTCCTTTGTTCGTACGTTCGCTCATTCATTTATTCCTGCAGCCAGCCGCCATTCGTTGCTTGGTTCCTTTTGTTTGTTGCCTGATGTCGCTTATGCCCTACGTAACTATTTAGTCTTAAAGTACCCACGCAATGCAATAAATTGGCTGAGGTGCCAAATAGGTAGATAAGTAGCAAATAGAGCGTTCGTCCGCTATCAACAAAAATTTATGCTAAACAATAAAATGTGCAAAATAGTTAAAGCTAAAGTTTTGAAACAAAATTAACAAGATAAACCAATTATAAAAAAGTCATAGCAATAACTTTTTGTAATGCGTATTGCTTTTTGTTACTCTGGCAATTTTCTGTCTGTTGTTTTTTACTCATAAGCGTAGTTGAATGCACCGTTACTAATAAGAGAGTAAGCGAACAATTTAATTAACAGTAAAATTTATTGGAAATTTTAGACAGCAATGAAAAGTGCAAGAATTTCAAATTAGATTTAAACTTTTACTTTCTACCCTACACCATCATAGTTACCTAGCATTTACACGTGAAAGTAAATTTCTTGAAAGTCGCAATACACTCACACTTTTTCACTAACACACACATAATTTTAGTACTTTCAGCCAGTGTTCGAAAATAAACACTAAATATCGTTTTTTAATGTTCGGTTCGGTAGAATTGTGGAAAACACAAACGCTAATAGTGTTTGTGTAGAAAATCATTAAAAAAATAACGTTGCCCTGTTAGTCATCTTTCGAACACAAAAATATTACTGTTTTTATCAAACTCAACAAAAGATGTGAACATTTAATTCCGTTCGGTTTTTTTTTTTTTTGAAAATCCACAAACTTCAATGTGTTCGGTTCGGCTCGTTAATGTTCGTCCCTTTTGGCTGGTAAAAAACATTTTTACAAAAACAAAATACACACACGAAAAAACATTATAGAACATTAAAATATAATATTTGTCACAGTATCAATGCAATTGTTCTGTTTTTTAATGAAGAACCGAACATTATATAATGTTCGGTTTTTTCTTGGAAATAGTTACGAACGGTATTAAGGGTTGTGTATGTCTACACAATCACTAAAAAAATAAATATCGTTCCTGGGTGTGTGAGCTGAACGTTAAATAACGTACTGTTTTTTTCAGCCAATCGGCTGTTTCTTCGATTTTTCGTTGATAATACGTATACTCTACTTGCAAGAAAGTACTTTTAAGTGTAAAGCCCAGGTTAGATAGGTTATTATGGGTTTGTACTTTTAATATAACTATCGATTCAGAATCTCTTTCTAAGGGCCATTATTACAACTTGTCGTTAGTTAAAGGTAGGATTTGGTCGGACGTATAATTAATTATTTATTAATTCAACTTTACTTTAACCAACCAGGTAGGAAGAATATGGCTTTAAAATATTGCTCACTTAAGTGAAACAAATTCCTACCTTTAACTAACGACATGTTAAATAATGGCCCTTAATTGATTAACGCATATCTGTCCTTCTGGTGTTTATATGTGTCTCCATATAGACCTTGTTATTATATAACATTTTGCAATTTAAGCATAAATTGATTTAATTAGATACAATAATACTTTCTGGGTCAAAGACGATATTTTTTGAAATTTTAGAAAATGTTCCATTTTTTGTGCTACACTGATAGAAAAGGGGTCATAACGCTGATTTATGTTGACATCAGTACTATGACAATTGTCTTCGTTTTCTGACCCCATGACAAATTTCATCATGTCAGGCTTAGCATCACTTGGCCAAAATGTCAGGGTCAAAATGAAATTATATCTTCAATGGGATTACACATCGGCATCACAGAAATTACGAACATTTCCTCAGTGCGATGACGCAGTAACATCGGAGAAAGGACACATTAACATTAATTTAATTACAGTTTGTCATTAAGTCAAAGTCATTGGAATTGACTTAAGTCAAAGTGAGAGAATATTATTGTTTAATTACCCATTATATATGTTTGTTTCACGTTTGTTGAATTACGACCTTTGTTAACAGCAGAAATCACAATAATAAGACACCACCACCATGTGCCATATGGTTTTCGTAATCATTTTGCTTTAAAAATTTGATGTTTTTAACTAAATAATTTAAAAAAAATAGAATATAGAATTTTTGCTTCTTATAATACATTGTAATCAAGAAAATTATGTTAATAATATACAAAATGTGGCGTCGAATTGATGTCACAACAGTCAGATATCAGCATTGAACTTTGGTTGGTATTTGTCTTCAACACCACTTCCAGATCGCACAAGCCATATGCTGCACATCAAACGTGATAAAACATAAACGGTATTAGCTTCACCGGGAAATCGAAGTACTTTACTTCACTTGCCAAATTGAAAAAGATAAGCAAAACATCCCTTCAATAATGCTTTTTTGGGACAAAGTTAGAACACAATATTTTTCAATTACTAAGCAAGAATTAACAACAGATATTTTCACTTAAAAATGCATTGTAAGTTATTCAAGACATAAACCATTTGTTGAAGATACTACCCAGTAAAAACTTCGGTTACTTTTTCAAAATGAATAGCTTCTCTCACTCATTATTTAGTAGCTTTCTTCTATATCTGCTTCCATAACAACTTCTGTAACTACTTATTTCTGAATGTATGTAGGTTAAATAATAATGACTTACTTTTGAATGCGTTCATTTTGGGATATCCCTTGTAAAATTCATTGGTTCTTTCAGTAGAATTGTAAGTAGTGTTTTTAAGTTTTTCTGATTACTTAACACATTATTTTGTAGGCGAAGTTTTTACTGGGTACCCAGCAAACACAGAATATGAACCATATGTATTGCCATTGGTATTACCTGGATCAAAAATATTATTGCGGCAATAATCGACTTCTTATTACGGAATATACTTCCTTTTAAATAAACTAAGGTTCCTTTAATCATATTATTGTTATCGGCTACCATATTATGTTTATATTAATCCTCCATCAAGAAGAAAAACCCATATTATGGATGCCATGGATCATATGGGACAATAATTTGTTTGGCACTAAAAATTATGTGGTTTAAAGTTAACAATAGAAAGAAAGATACTTCAATGAAGTTTCTTAAAGAGGAAAAAATGGTTGTTGCCACGCCACAAAAAAATACAGCGCTTTTTGAGGAGTGTCACAATAATGAGTACATTAAAATCTATACATACACACTAATTTGGCACGCACAAAACAAATTAATCGTTAGGGGAAAGAGCCCGAGATGACATGAGTGGCGGCCAGAATTCGATGTCAGTTTTAAACAAGTTAGAGTGCTATATTCGGCTGTGCCGAATCTTTGATACCCTCCACCGACAGTTCGAATGTTTCAGGAGTAATATATGTATGATGTCTTTTTATTATTAATTGATCTTTATAAAAACAGACATCTGCATTAAAATTGGTTGAGGTTTAGACGAATATTATATAATTGACTGACAATCAGAAAGTTTTATGACTCCTATAATTTTTACTAGCTTGAGTAAAATATCATGATTCGAACCGTTTAAGCCGAACTTAAATGAATGAAAAAAAACGTAAAAAATTGGCAAATTTTGAAGGTGCCATTACTCAGCCATTTCTTATCAGATAGAAATTTTCAGCATATCGACGGAAAAGGCATTCAATTACCTTTCCAACGATATTTCGATCGGACTTTTTGGTTGGGCTCCACAAGGGTTTGAGTGGGACCATACACGGAAACACACAAAAGTACCGTTATCTAAAAAAACGGTACTTAGAAAAAAAAATTATAGCGTTTTTAGTGTTCAGGAGGTCCCAATTAACTTATCTAGGCATGTGGCGTTCTTGGTATTTTTCCAAATTAAAAATTTGTAAAGCAGTGTTATGGAAGGATCTTCGCGAAATTTTCCAGCGTGATTTTTAGTCAAATGAAAAATTATCAATTATTTTTAGGTGGTGCTTCCACATTTTGATTCATAGGTCTGATCATACCGAGGCGATTTTGCTGGATTTCAATCCCAAGCTGCTTAGGATAACTACAAGCAATTTGACACCAAGCTTTTTTTTATTTCTTTTGAGTTTTTCGAAAGTGAGCGTGTTTTCCATAGACGGGCAGACGGGCATGGCTAAATCGACTTAGAATTACTCAAGGACCCAGAATATATATACTTTATGGGGACTGAGATGAATAATAAAAAAGTTTCACACGGAATGAAAAACTTAGTATACCCTCTTCACAACTAATTGTGGTGGAGGGTATAAAGACACCAAAGAAAAAAATTAAGCCATAGTCAAGCCATGAAAAACTATATGCGATATGATGAGATCGAATTTCTAATGGCACCGCTATAAACAAAAATAAAGAGCGCTGTATTTTAGATCGTGACAAATAAAAATGGATTTTTAAAAACTTCATTGGTATATCTTTCATTCTAGGGGGTGACTGCCACAACTTTTTTTCGACCCACCTTAAACAACATTTAGATTATTGATTCTATAACTTTGCTATAAAACAGTAACTACTTCGTCTAGGAATTTAAACCTTGCACATACATATGTATGTACAATGCACATACATTACCCAGTAAAAACTTCGCCTACAAAATAATGTGTTGAGTAATCAGAAAAACATAAGAGCACTACTTACAATTCTACTGAAAGCACCAATGAATTTTACAAGGGAAGTCCCAAAATGAACGCATTAAAAAGTAAGTCATTATTTTTTTACTTGCCTACATCCAGAAAAAAGTAGTTATGGAAGTTGTTATACATGTAGTTATAGAAGAAAGCTACAAAATAATCAGTTAAAGAAGCTATTCATTTTGAAAAAGTAGGCGAAGTTTTTACTGGGTAATACATATACAGTCCAATCCCGATAATTCGTACCCCGATAAATAATAATAAACTGTCGGTCCCTTGAAAAAATCTCGTTAATTCGTAAATTTTCCATACATTTTGGTCCCCTCGATAATTCGTAATTTTTTTCAAATAAAATCTTCTTTACCTCTTATAAATCGTAATTGTTTGCTTACTACCACTTATAATTCGTAATAAAAACAACAAAAACATGGAAAGAATGATTTTTTGTTTACCACTATTTATTTTTTGCGTGGGTTTTTGCTTGTGTGTGGATTTATTTTCTTAAGATCAGTTTGTTACATAAATAACTTTTATATAGAATTTTAATATATTTTATTTTTAACAACTGTTTTTTATGTTTTTTTTATCGTTTTAGTAAATAAATTGAAAAACCCCGTTTATTCGTATTTATTTTATTTTAACCCCGTTAAATCGAAACCCCGCTAAATCGAAAACCCCTATAATTCGTAAGAAAAGGCCGGTCCCTTGCGATTACGAATTATCGGGATTCTACTGTACATATGTATATAAACTAAAATTATGTGATTGCTAAAATTTGTCGTGAATTGTTTTAAAATTTTATTTGTCGGTATTTTTATTTTTAATTGAATTAGATTTTTTGTTGCAGTTTTTTTTAGCGTAAATTTGTTTTTCTTTGGCTGTAATTAATTAAGTTTTGTTTTGATATAAATGTTTATTTAGACGTTGTTGTATTTGTAAAAGTTTATTTTATTTTTTATTTGAATTTTTCTCTTATTTCAATTTGCTGTAGGCTGTCTCTTCTTTCATGTTTTACAATTTTCAAACAAACAAAATTTCTATTTATTTGTAGTTTGTTGCATACAACAGCCACCAACTACAGCAACAATGGCAGCAGCATCATGTCGGTTGCTTAAGTTTTGCTAATTACTAACAAAATAAGAAGCTTTTTCTCGTTTGACACCGTAAAATGTTTTTTTTTTTCATTTTTGAAATCTTACTTTGACTATTTTAAGTTTTGTATCTTTTTTTTTGTCTCTTTTTTGTAATTTATTTATTGCTTGTCGGTATTAAAAGAGACAAGACAAGAAGTACAAGTAAGTATTTGAAGATTGTTTTCTTCTTTTTTTTATGTACATATATATTTCTTAAAAATTAAAAGAAAACACAAAACGATAATAAATAAAATGTAAATCTTCTTAGGTATAGAAAAAATACGTAGAAGTTGCAGCGAGCAGAGGACATGACATTTGTACTCGTACCAATGAATCTGGTTTTATTTATTCACGATTGTTGCCATCAAGGCAAAGTTATAGACACAGTCAGTTAGTCTTAATAAATTTATAAAAAAAATTAAATAGAAGATTTAACGATGTTCTGCATGTATTAAAAATAATGTGGTTCCCATGTATTTAATTCTACGAATATTCTTATTTATTTTAAGAAATATTAACTTTATTTCTTTTTTGGTATTTTCATGTCCACATGCTGCAGAAAAACATGCAAATTTTTTAATATTTTGATGCCAAATAGAAAATATTACCCGTCCAGGTTTTTTGTTAAGAAAACATAGTATTTTTAAGGAAATTAAGAATCAAAGTCAAATTATTTAATAGACGCTTAAAGGATGTTGATTTTCAACACATCTATGGTCATTTGGAAAAGAGTCGCTTAAGTTGATTTAAGACAGAATTAAGTTATTACAAGAAGAAATGTGCAATATCTTTTATATTTACAAAATTTTTTTTTTTTAATTAAGTTGAAGTATATATTGAAGTTGTAACTAATACGATAATACACACAATTAAAACAAGAAACTCCTCGAATAAAACTTCAACAAAACTGAGGATATCTCATAAGCTACTTTTCCATATTGGCCCAAAAATAATTGAATGTGATCAGTTAGAGGGTGTCGAAAAAAAATATATGTTGAACACAGGCGAAACTTGTAATCCTTTAGTTTTATCCTTTAGTGATTTTGTTTTAAGTATTGAAACTCATTTGAATTTGTGACCCAAGGACAACGAACAGATAATAAAGGGTGGTTAAATTTTAAGGGCCGATGATGATTTTGAATAAAACACAAATTATTTAGGAAATTATTGAATTATGTATGGAACAAAATATCGGGCAACTGGCCGGCGCGATCTCGGCGGCACACCTGGCACACCACCAAAATTGAGGTTATATCCTGTTAATTTGCCGAGTTATCTCATCCTTTAGCTCTTGAATTGCTTATCGACGTACACCTTTTCTTTCAAATAACCCCAAAGAAAGAAGTCCAACAGTGTCAAATCACATGAGCATGGCGGCCAATTGACATCGCCACCACGTCTGATAACACGTCCATTGCATAAAAGTTCGTTTTCATCTCACGATAGCAAACACCATTCACAGTAACTGCCTGACTAGTCTCATTTTGGAAAAAATACGGCCCGATGGTGCTGACAGCCCATAAACCGCACCAAACAGTCGCTCTTTGTGGGTGCACTGGTGTTTCAACAATCACTTTTGGATTATCATTCGCCCAAATGCGGCAATTTTGCTTATTGACGAATCCACTGAATTGAAAATGTGCCTCATCACTGAAGATGATTTTCTTCTGATCATCCACTGTTGCCATTTCTTGCCACCGTTCTGACCATTGACGACGTTTGGAATGGTCAAGAGGCTTCAGTTCATGAGTCTATTGCACCTTGGAAGCGTGTAAATGCAAGTCTTCGTGCATAATGTTCATCAACGACGAGCGTGAGAGGTGCAATTTTTGGGCACGACTACCAGTTGAGGTGGACGGCTCTTCAGCCACACTATCGCGAACAGTGGAAATATTTTCTGCAATACGAGCTGTACGAGCATTCACTGGTGCTTTCACATCTCCTACAGATCCGGTTTGCTTAAATTTTTGCACGATTTATCCGAATGTTCGCACATTTGGACGGTTAAATTGACCGACAAAATCACGAAGTGCACGATATGCATTTTGAATTGAACGCCCATTTTCAAGATAAGCCTGAATAACTTTAACGCGTTCCTCGATTGTGTATCTTTCCATGGTTCGAAGTGAGTTAGTCTGAAATTGAGAAATGTCAAATGAAATGCAGAAAAAAACTTCACGTTTAGGTGTGGTTCACATTCAACATCGGCCTTTAAAATTTAACCACCCTTTACATTACCCAACCCACCTACAATTTGCTCCTTTCAAAGCGGAACAAACTGGTTTGAATAGGACTTAGGGTGGCCGCTTGTAACCGAGCCGAGCCGACTGAAGCGTATTGCCAGAACCAATGCGAGAAAACTGGTACTATTCAAGTTAGTACAAATAAGCGCGAACAAGTCATAGTGGGAGCCGAGCTGGTCAGAGCGCAATGCCAGAAAACAGTTCCAAAGCGTATTGTTTATGTTATGTTGTTATGATTTCAACTTGTTTGGAAAACATTTAAAAAAATTAAAAACAAAAATTTAAGAAAAAGTAAAAAAATAATAAAAATTAAAAAGAAAATAAAATATAAAAAATAAAAAATAAAATAAAAATTAAACAAAAAAAAAATTCAAATAAACAATAAAAATTAAATAAAATTGTAACAATTATAAAAAAATTTAAAAAAAAAACTTATAAACAAAATTTAAAAACAATGTAAAAAAATTTCGAATGAACAACAAACCCAAATGCAAGGTATATTTATAGCAGGTAGTCTCGGAAAGCCAGCTGGTTATTTTTTATTTGCTTGTTTTGTGATACAAACTGTCAAATGTTGTATAGTATACAAGTAAACAAGTTTTTTGTCTTTATCTTTTGTCTTTTTTGTCTCTTTTTAACCCCCTTTGCTGTTTGACAGTTCGTATCACAAAATAACAATAAAAAGCCCTGTTGTTTGTTTTATTGTACAATTGTTGTAATCTCGCGGCTACCTTCTTTATAAATATACCTTGCCCAACTGCGTACAAGCATACATAAACACAAATAATAAATAAAAAAAAATATCAGCGCTGATTCTCGCATCCACTATGCACACTCAAACTTGTTTCTCGCATGAACAAGTTCTCGCAATAAGCGTCAGTCGGCTCGGCTGTCACTCTGTACGCACCCTTACAACAATCGCACAGTAGAAGATTTTGAAAAATGGAATTAATTCTAGATTTTGTAAACCGTTATTCCGATTGGAATAAAATTTCGGCCGACGATAAAGGACATGAATTAGAATTAAAGTTCTGTATTTGGAGTCTTTATACATATTATGAAAGCCGCTATAGGTTTTCCCATTAGGTCGTCTCGGGTATTACAAACGATCCAGAATTCTTTATGTCGATGAAATGTGCTACATTCGAACATCAGCCAGGCATGCTGTACAGTCGTACATAGGCTCCTCATTATGTTTAGCATAATGTTTTACTGCTTACTGAAAACATTTAAAAATTTTACTGGTTACTGAAAAAAATTGCAGTTATCAGTCAAATTTTACTGGTTACTGAAAAACAATAGTTTCTCTCAAACTATAATTATTTGCGGTTATTTACGTAAAAGTAACGGGAATCGATATTGATATGATTGATTCATAGCATGTCGCATTTATCAGACAACGGTAAATTTGTGTTTCTCTGTAAAGCGCCATCCAGAGTTAAAGGCTGGTTCGATTAAAATAATTTTGTATCTTGTTTGAAAGATTTTGTGAAAATTTTAACGTTTTTTTCCAATTATAATTAGCTACTATTCGACGCATAATTTTGTAGCATTTCAAACAAGATATTATTTATTTTAATTGAACCAGCCTCTGATAAATATGACGTGAAGGGACATCACATGGTTAAATAAACTTTTCTCCTCATAAGGACCCATAGATTTCCGATCTTTTGATATATAAGGGATAACCATAGGTGATATAACAGTCCAAAAAATCAGGTTTTTATACAATTTTTGATATTTTTGTACGGGATGTAACACGCCCACTTCTTCACTCCCTATCTCATTTTGTGGGATGCTGTGTATTGATAACCTTAATGTGTGTACCTAATTTGGAAATTTTGGCTCTTGCCGTCCTCCAGATAGACAGAAAAAAGTAATAAAAATACAACAACAAGGGATTTTTGGAAAAATTAGAGATAGTCGTGGTTTTTTGCTCAGCCATTTTGGACCGATCTGGCTGAATTTCAATAGCAAGAAATGGTGGACTATATGTGACATAAATGTAAAACAACCTAGCCGCTATCATGTCTGGAGTCTTCGGAAAACACATATCAGTCGTCTTTCCGTCTTACGTTTGATACTTTTCTCCTAATAAGGACCCAGAATATATAAGCTTTATAGAGTATTATATCAATATTGTAGAACTTACAAACAGAATGACAAACTTATATATACTCTTTTCCACCCGAGGTGAAGGGTATAATTACATGTTATTTGATTGGACTTAAAAAAAATTTGCCAAAACATATTTTTTTTGATTCTTGACAAACACTATGATTAGAAATTCTTGTAAGTCAAGAAAAATCAAAGCAGTTTTGTAAGCCTAAAAGGGCAAAACTGTTTAATTTTGACAAAATAATAAACACGGCATAAAAAGGGTTGGTAAGGACCCTTTTTATTCAAAACAAACCAAAAAATTTTCAAACTACACAGAAAAAATATCACAAGAAAATTTTTAACAACAAAAATAGTTAAAAAAAAAGAAATTTTGGTCAAGAATCCTTTTATTTGATTCAATGAAAAACATTTTTAAGATTACACTTTGCAAAATAGCTCTCAATAAAACATATTTAATAATGAAATAATCAAATTTTTCTTCATATTTAACAAAAAAAATTTTAATCAAAGTATTTCAGTATTTCTACAAGTCTTGTCCATTTTTAATAGCTTTGATATCGTTGCAAATAAGACTTGAGTGTTTGTAATTCTGATTCGCTTTACAGTTTTATTTCCACAAATCTTTTGTTTTTTCAAAGTCTTTGGAAAAAGTCTTCCTGACGATCTGGCCACAATAAATTTTAGTGTATTTTTAAAGAATAGAAATTGGGAATTTAGCAAATCATAAGAAAAAAATAAATAAAGTTTCTAAGAACAATTTCTGATTTTTAGCTGAACTGTTAATTTTTAGCTTTTGATATTCTTTTATCAGGCTTGAGTTCATCAAATTTAATTTTCATTAAATTATTTTCACTGAGGGAAGGAATTTTACAACTTTGAATTTTTATTAAAATTTATTGATAATTTTTCTTGGCTGAGCTGGGATTTGAACCCAGTAGTACTGGTGATTCGAAATTTGCTGTTATTATCAATTAAATTTCAAATTGCATGTTGCGTCCTTTTTCCTCTGATTTTTCGTATTCTTTCTGCCAAGACTTTGTCTTGAAAACCTGAATACATTTGTTTATTATGTTTTTTTGTCCACTTTTGTCGACATTTTATTTGTACAAATTAAAGTACAAATGTAAACATTAGAGCTTGTGCCATAGCTATTTCTAAGAACAATTTTTGATTTTTAGTTGAACTGTTGAACAACAATTTATTTTAACAAATCACGTAAACATTTTGTTGAAAAAATTATTGTGGGCAACAACTTTTCTTATTGACTCAATAAACTTGGCTATTGACTAAAAATTCAATAACTATGCCTACAAACTTTTTTTTTAAATGCCGCAAAAATCGTCACCACAGAAAATTCAAAAATTTATTTTATCAAATATGCGATTTTCGTATTCAAATATGAAAATTATTTTTTTCTGTGTATTGTAAAATATTGGGCTATTATGACAATAACATACCGTTAAATACCCCAAATATTTCTAATATTAGTTTAATATTCCATATCGCAACTGTATTATCTTGATCCTCTACCTTAAAGCCTTTTTTATTACAATAAATGTTACATCAGTTACACCACCATTCACAATTTTTTTTTCTTTAAAAATTAATTTCGTTATCTCAGTTCTACCTGTCAAGTTTAAAATATATTTCATTAAATCGATGAAAAGCTCAACATGATTTTAATTATTTTTTCCCGTCCACTCTCATATGGTCAGACAGTATTTTTAATGATTAATAGAGAAAATTTTTATTTTGTCACAAAAGACGTATTCGACATTTCTGTAATAAATAAAATTTATTATTTCGGCGTGTAATTGCAAATTATTGTCTATAATAAAAATAAAATCTATTTTTGATTTAATTTAACTTACAAGTGTATGTGTAAAATTGCTTTAATGTAAAATGTTATTAAAAACATACTTACAAACATATACACACTATACCATACAAAAGTATATATTATATACCTTGCATTGTACATATGTATGTATGTATGTTCAAAAATAAGTGAACTAACTGTTCATTTGCTAATTATCCATCAGAGAATTAAAATGAAAAACGACGAGAAACAAACGAAAAAGAAAAAACTGTGAAAATGGGTAAAACGTGTAAACATCAAAATATAATTACCGACATGTTTGTCCTCTGAAAATTGGTCTGAATGTGTTCAATCGTCGTGTAAATTGTTAGTTAATGTGCGTTTCTCTGTGTTAGTGTTTATATGTATAGATACATATGTATGTATATCAAAATTGAGCAGACATTGCACAAATACTTACATACACCGACAAATTCAAAAACAACATGGTCATTGACAGAGGCAAATGCGTGTTTGTTTGTAATTTCAACCAAAAAACCCAAAAGTTATACGTTGACCAACGAATTAAACAATCAACCAACCAACCGAACGATCAAGTAAATAAACAAACAAACATCCAACTACTGAGCCACTACTTAGACCGTCAGTTCATCAGCTTAATTTGAATGTGAGTGGATATAATGACGACTATGATGAACTAGTGCTTTAAAAACCTTTTTTATATTCGTATACGATACTATGAAATTTTTTTACATTATACGTGGGTGTTTTGATAAGTTACTTATTGAGTAGTCTACTTTTAAACACCGCTCTCCTCTAAAAGGTCTTATGCGCATTCACAAAAAAAAATATCTACTGATATACACGCAAATAAAAAACATGGTTGTGGTAAACATACTCTAAGAGCAACATATTATGATTAGATTCATGACTGTAGTCACCATATTATAATTATTTTTCAGTCAACAATGCTCAAATCTATAATTGCGATAAACATTGATATGTTTACAGTAACTATAATATTGCTTATATTTGATAAAAAATTACAATTTTTTGTGTACGCCAACAATATATTGTTACAATAAACAAAGTGTAGTTGCCGTAAATGTGCAACCATATTTTTTTTCTCTGCGTGTAAGAAAACCTATAAAAAATATGTGAAGACTTCTGGAAAAACACACGGACTGGAGAGTATAGATTCGATCGTATTAACAACGAGTGGTGAAACTCTATAAATTAATACAGCGATTTAGGTCACCAATTTTTTATGGACCTCAAAAAAATCTATATACTATTGATATATTCCATCAATATCAGTAAAAATTTCGCAAGTTCTAACACCAAAGGCTACCGTGAAGGCAACTGCTGATATATCAGAGCCTCCTCTTCCAAAAGTAGTGATTCTATCATCATTTAGAAAATATTTTTTATTTATGCTCGAAAAAAATCAAAAAATTACTATTATCATCGGACTTCTTGTATTATTCTTTATGTACTTCCAAAACAAGTTGCTTTTGAAAATTGCTATTTAACACAATTCTGAATATTTTCAATTGGCAACACAGCTTAACTTATTGTCGTTTATTTCCTTGAAATTGTCAAAAAAAAAAACACTTTGTTGAAATTTTCGTTGAAAGTTGACTGAAAGCAACAAAACTATAAATGTGTTAGGGAAGAACTGTGTGTGAGTTTATTTATACTTTCAGACATTTACTTTAATGTGTAAATGCTAGGGTATTCCTTTAATCGACCTTTTGCTTTAATAGGTTAATCGCTCGATTAATTAACCGAGTTTTTGGTTTAATGGGTTAATAATCGATTAATTTTGCTTTTGATCGGTTAACCGATTAATAACGTTGTTTTATAAATAAAGTAATTGCAATATATAAAAATGCATTAATTGTTTATTATTTGGAATTTATTAGGAAAAAACAACAATATACCAAACAAAGCAGTTCTTGAACTAAAACGAGCAAACAAACAAAAAACATAAATATGTAATATGATTTTTTTGAGGGGTTATTTCATGCCGCCGCATTTTTTAATTAATACACAAGGTGTGCTATCAAGTCATGTCCTCATAATATCCCAAATAATATTTTGCAATTGCTTAAAATAAATGTTGTTGTGTTTCAAACAAAATAAAAATGTTAATGCTGTGTTCATTGATTCGTCATAACTGTACAGTTGAAATCTAAATTATAAGAAGCCCACAACAGTCATATCGTCGGCTTAATATGAAAACCTGCTAACTCACTTTCAGCATCTTTTGCAGGAGAGACAAAAAGCTGTTTATTTTTCCTTTTTGCTTGATAGAAAATTAAAAATAGTTAGTTTTACACACTTCAAGACTAAAATAGAAGATAAACTAACTACATGCTGGTCGACGAGGCGTATCTTTCTCTACCACACGTTATCAAAATCTCAATTTACATAAAAAAAGGATTTAGCCGGTTTGCATATTATCTACTTCTTGTAATTATTTTATGACATAAGACTTTAGACTACCCTAATATGTATTTATAAGAAAAGAAACTGAGATAACTTAATTAGTTATTACAATTGTTAAAGGAGATCTTATAAAATAATCTTTTAGAAAAGAAATTTAGTTTAAATGTTTAGGATCAAAGCGATTCTTTTCCTTAGTTTTGACAAAACTTGTCTCATTTTCTAAAAATTCTTTAAAATTTTTAACACTTCTAATTGTTTCGGTTAATTCTGTTAAAATACTGATATGAGAAGAAACAAATAACTAAACACATACATTATAAAAGTACGTGAAAAAAGGTGTTGGCAATTAAACATTTAACCCATTTTACGCAACATTCCTGTTGATCGATGATGAAGATAAAAAACATTGTAATTTACGTCACCGGTCGGCGGAAAATGGGTTAAAATGAAGATCACTGAACACCTTCTTTGTTTGTTTGAAAAAAATATTTTCTTAACACATACATATATTTTGTATATGAGACGAAACAAATAATAAAAAACACAAAAAAAAATACTACAAAATATTGAAAATTTTCTTCCATCGATTAATCGGTTAATCGACTGAAATTAACCGGTTTAATCGTTAATCGAAAAAAGCCAATTTGAAATTAACCGATCAGTTAATCGGGTAGTAATTAATCGGTTAACCGATTGACGGTTAACCGAATGAATACCCTAGTAAATGCTCAGTAGATTAAATTGTTTCCTAAGATAAGAACAACGAAACTAACTTATTTCCTGCTGCCAGAAGCAAGCGCGGAGCCAAGAGGGGTTCACAGGGGTCATACCCCCTACTGGCATTTTTTAATTATAAATTGGGTTTGAATGTTGTCAAGACTGAATTTCCACTATGTGACCTCCTCCCACTAAACTGAAAACTTAAACCGCTCTCGACCAGAATTTTTTTATTGACACTACTTTTATTTAATATATATAAATATGAAAAAATTCAGAAACTTTTTTCCGTTAAAACGAGATTTTTAGTTTAACGAAATTAGGATTAAATTGGTTAAACGCACTTAGTTCTTTTAAGATAGCTTTGTAAAGCTTAGATATTTCATATATATATATATAAAACAGGATGTGTGTATGTAACGTATGGACTCCAAAACGGCTGGGCCGATTTTGATAAAATTTTCAGGGAATCTTCAGAATATTCAGGCGGGTGACACTGTGAAGTCTGATTTTTGATTTTCGGTCTGCGGGCGGAGGGGCGTGGCAAAATCCAATTTTCATATTGCACCACCAATGACATATGTGTATATATATTAATTTTCTTTTTTTTGAAAGCCGTTGTCATGTTTTTCAAAACGAGATATCAAACTCTTAAATCGGCAATGTAGTTGCGAAGATATTTAAAAAAACCATATGTTTATAATGATCCAATATCAAAATTTTAAAACTTTTGAAATCCACGAATTCGGATGATTTCCAACGATTTACCATTCCAATACAAGCGGCTCCAATTCCCTTTGCGGGTTGCCTTTGCTATTACCATCAGCAAAGCACAAGGCCAATCATTGACTATTGCTGACTTAAACGGCCAGTTGTATATGGCTGGCTCCCGAGCTGGCACACCAAAAAAATTATACATTTTAACACCAAATAAAAAAACAAAAACCATTGTCTATCGGCTTGCCTTAAGATGAAGTAAGAAATTAATATATAATTTCCAATTTGCCTTAAATACATGCGTTTCTTTTTTGATTGAGCCCATATCTACACCATATGTAAGCTATTCTGTAAAAAAAAAACTTTATGATATGTATTCCATGGATTTTTATTTAAAGGCCGGAAATTTCGTTAAACGCTCAATTTAAATCGTGTGGTAATACAACACTAATGTTTTCTTAGGGCCAGCAACGCGGACCGGGTCAGCTAGTAAGAAATAAATCAAAGGGTTGGAAAATAAAAGTACTTCATAATTATTATTATTTATTTAAATTCAAAATAATACAGTATTTTCGTTATTTTACAAGACATTTTGAAGCTTTTATTTTTAACAAATTCTTCAATTATTTATTTATTTTTGTTTCACAAAATCTCTAAAGCGGATTTGCTTTTAAGCACTTTTGCTTTTAAATTTGTTCAAACTACTACAAAAAATAATTTAAGCGCTATTAATGTAGTTTCAATATAAAAATAAAAAATTTTCAACCTACCTACTTTAAATAAAATAAATCCATAAAATTTTTTACACACACACACACAAATTTTCTTGCTTTTTTACTCAGATCACTCATTTGGTCACTTTTATTTTTATTACTATTTTGCATCAATACTAAAAGCAACAACAACTGAAAAAACCAACAACCATTAAAATGTTAATTAATGTCATTTAATTTGTATGAATATTCGTTGTTGGTTTTTCTTTTATTTTACATTTGTATTTACAATATTATTATTATTTTTCTTTTGTTCCTGCTTCTTTAATTATTGTTATTTAAATATTAATAAAAAAAGAATTAAATGTGAAAACAACAACCTGTGTTAACATATTTTTCATGTTTTCTGCTTTTTTTTTTGTCAAGTAATTTAATTTTAATGATCGTCCTTTTTGTTGTTATTACTTATGTATGTGTAGTAGAACAACTTACCCGTATTTAGTTGTTGTAACTTTTGTTGTTAATGTTGTTTTGCTGCTGGTTTTAGCTCTAATTGTACTACATATTTCTAAATATGCATGTGTGTGTGTGTTTTTGTGCTTTACTGTGTAACATTTATTTGTTTAGAATGTCAAGTAAATAAATTATTTTAAATAATTATACCTTACATTTGTACATTTGTATACACGTATGTAAACAATACATAAACAAAATCGAAACAAAACGAAAAATATCTGTTAAAATAAACATGAAAAGCACTCAATTTTTAAATTGTAAAATATTAAAATGTACAACTTGATACGGCTGTTCTATTTATATCAACCGATAGGAAATTGTACGTATGTCTTTTGGAAGGTAACTTGTAAAATATTTCTGTTCTGTAGTATCGTGTGCTACCACACTTTTGTAGCACATATAAAAACTATTATATTCCCAAAGAGCCAAAAATAAAACTAACGTGTTTCCAATTCCAATTCCAATCCAAGCCATATACAATATCTTATAAATTATAGCATTAGAATCAGATAAGTTATAAAGTATAGTTTTATAGAAATAATTATTCAAATTAATATTTAAACTTACAAAATATAATAAGAACTTTTTTTTTTTTTTTTAAATTTATTTTTTATTATTGAATCTTTCTTATCGAAATTTACAATATGTATTCAAATCTTAATTCTACTTGTTGTTTATTAGTTGTTACCAGTGTAACCACTAACTGCTGTATTCAAATTTTAAAAATGTCTTCTAGTTAGGCTCAAAGTATCGGTTCTTTTTAGCCTCTGGTGACCTTCGAACTGAAGCAAACCCCGAGCGAGGTAGTTAGGGTGGACCATTAGTTTATCGATGTAGCTTATTGAATATTTTTTAATTTCCTCCTGGATAGTGGGGACGTTGAGATCTCTGTGGATAATTTCATTACGTTTATACCATGGGGCGCAGACAATTTGTCGTAATATTCTAGACTGTCTTCTTTGAAGCTTTTGGATGTTAGATGCGCATGCAGTACCCCATAATTGGATGCCATATGTCCATATTGGTTTTATGATGGACTTGTATAAGAGAATTTTGTTGTCTAAGGACAAGTTTGAGTTTCGACCGAGAAGCCAATGTAGTTGAGCTGCTTTAAGTTTCATAGCCGTTATTTTCGCTTCAATATGACGCGACCAGGTCAGGCGTCTATCTATATGAATTCCCAAGTACTTAACATGGTTTTCTACCGGAACAGTGATGTTATTTATTTTTACAGCTGGGCACGTTTGTCTTCTGAGCGTGAAAGTTAAGTGAGCACATTTAGCCGGGTTAACCTTTATTCTCCATTTTTCTAGCCAGGCCTCTAGTTCATTGATGTGGGACTGCAGATTTTGCGATGCGACTTTTGGGTCATGGTTAACGCTAATAAATGCTGTGTCGTCTGCAAATGTAGAGGTATGCGTGCTCAGGTTTGTTGGCATATCCGCTGTGTATATTATATATAGAAGCGGTCCTAATATGCTGCCTTGGGGAACACCAGCAGAAATTTTCTTGAGGGGGGAGTATTTATCTTGCGACCTTACTATGAATGTTCTGCCTGTTAGATAGCTCTCCAGAAGCTTGTGAGTGTTTTGAGGAAGCATTCGTTTTATTTTGATGAGTAGCCCATCATGCCAAACTTTGTCAAAAGCTTGGGAAATGTCTATAAACAGTGCTGAGCAGTATTGCTTTTTCTCAAACGCCGATCTAATAAGGGTGACAATTCTATGCACTTGTTCTATTGTACCATGTTTCGCTCTGAATCCGAACTGGTGGTCCGGGATGATGTCGTGTTCATTTAGATGAGGAGTTATACTTAAAACGAATATTTTTTCGAAAAGCTTCGATAGGATTGACAATAAGCTTATCGGTCTGTACGATGCAACCTGGCTAGCATCTTTTCCTGGCTTGGGAATCATAACAATTATAGACCTCTTCCATGAGGATGGGAAGTATCCGACTCTTAATATAGCGTTAAAAATGAGCAGCAAGATTCTGGAAGCAGACGATGGTAGGTTTCTTATCATTGACCCTGTGATGCGGTCAGGTCCGGGAGATTTTCTAATATTCACTTTTTCTATTGCAGTTTTTACTTGAGTTATGTTAAATTTTAATGGATGGTTTACCTTATCAGGAATGATTGGACGACAGGAACAAGTATGTGCATCATGTGGCGTGAAAACTTTCTCAAGGTGGCCCGCGAAAGCGTTTAATTTTTCATGTGTGTTTTTGGCCCAAGTGCGGTTTTCCAGTCTTAATGGAGATTCTTGGGTTATAGGGCATTTCATATGCCTTACAGCCTTCCATAAGCTATAATTGGTGTTTTTTGTGGCGTCTAGGCTGTTTAGATAGCCTTCTATTGCGGACTCGTGGTTCTGTCTCAATTTGTTGCGGAGTGTGGTCAGGCATAATTGTAGTTGGGCCTTAGTGGTTGGGGAACGACTGTTTTGCCATTGTCTTCTTAACTTTAAAAACAAACTTATATATAGCTCCTAAATATTTTTGTCATTAACAGGGAAATCAGAAACATGCTCTAAAAAACAAGTTTTATGCGCATTAAATATGCAGTAAAAACTTGAAAATATGCCCTTAAAATTGTTAAAAATATGCCCCAAAAAATTCAAAAATTGCTAGTTTAAAAACAAAATAAAAAAAAACAATTAATAACAGTTCCATTTAATAAAAACTATCCTAAAATTTTAACCGGTAAAGCCCAAATACTATAGTATTAACAAACGAATTTTCAAGATTTTATGCTATTTAGAAATGATGAGCAGTCATTGGCTCAAAAAAAAAACAAAGTTATGTTAAGAGGTTAAAATTCATATAAGAGTTGTTTGTGCCGAAAACTATCTAGATATTGACATCCATATGAGATTTTTTTGTCCTAAGGGGATTTTAGGGACGGTCCCTAAATTGTTTATAAATTTTAACATTTAAAAAGAAGTTAAAGCATTTTATAGATGGGAGCTTTGGGCAAATGTGAACTTATTCGAAAATAATTTAATATGCAGAAAAATATTTTTTGATGTTTTACGGACACAGAGTCGAGTATGGAAAGAAGTTTTTATTGGTAATATGTAAAGTTATAGACCGATTCTCACCATTTACAAAGACATTGTTCTTAGTACAGTTAAAATGTGTCAAATTAACATGGACAGGCATTAACGTTTTTTTTTTTTTGTTTGCTGCGAAAGCTCTTGCAGGCGTCTAAAAAAATGTATCAACATATGCCGCAAAAAGGCAAAATATGCGCTAAAAACTTAAAATATGCTGAAAAAAAAGGTCTTTTAACTAAAATATGCAAAACAATGCTGCAAACGGTAAAATATGCAAAAATATGCACTAACAAATCGATGCTAAAATTCATAAAAAGCTGTAAAACGGATAAATATATTGTTTCTGCCTTCATTGGTCGCACAAGGAAAAACATGCAATTGCATATTTTTGGTTTCCCTGGTCATTAACAAAGGGATTCATTAGGATTTTTTTTTGGCTCCGTGCAATAACTCCCAGGTGCAATAAGTCCCAAGAAAAAAATGAAATTAGACCCAAAAATTTTTCATACAAATCCGGGAGTAATTTCATTATGAAATAGCTCCCAGCCCTCTCGGTTTTATTTCATTTTTTTGGAAGTTATTTCATTTTTTGCCTGGCAGTTATTTCATTATGAAATAAAATCCAAATGCAATAAGTCCCCGAAAAAATTAACGTGGAAGTTATTTCATTTTATTTTGGTTTTCGGTGTTATTTAATTTGCTGTGGGAGTTATTTAATTTTTTGTGGGAGTTTTTTCATTTTCAATTATTTGCAATTTCTTAAAATTGCTTAAAATTTTAAACGGTATTAATAACGGGATATTTCAAACTATTTGAATACAATGACTTAAGTTTATCACAGAAGAAAATTTTGCTAATTGCAATTGCAGTGTCTTATGGTTACCGGCTATGCAGTGAAGCTTTAGTTAGCGAAGCCGGTGTTTGTTATACTATAGAGGAGAAAATCCTTGCGCCCGGCCGAAGGCCGGCTATGAAGAGAAGCTTTAGTTAGCGAAGCCGGTGTTTGTTATACCATAGAGTATAAAATCCTTGCGCCCGGCCGAAGGCCGGCTATGTAGAGAAGCTTTAGTTAGCGAAGCCGATGTTTGTTATACCATAGAGGAGGTAATCCTTGTACCCGGCGTGCTTAAACTGCAGGCAGTTGCCATTGCAGGAGGTCAGGATATAATAAAATGCCCCATTTGTTGTCAAAATGTCGAGGACTCAATGTAAGTTTTTTGGTAACCTAATATGTAAATATTCAAGTAAAACGAATACATACATATATAATAAATTTCTTTGCAAGTTGTTTAATTTTTTTTTTTTTTGGTCTTATTTCATTTCTTTCGATTGACTGTTTTTGGAAGTTATTTCATTAATGTCTTTAGAAGTTATTTCATTATGAAAAAACTCCCAAAAGTTGGGGTTTGTTTCATTTAAGACGTGGAAATTATTTCATTTTTTTGGGATTTATTTCTTTTTTCCAGTTTGGGACTTATTTCATTTATTTTGGGATTTAATTCATTGGGAGTTATTGCACTGGGACTTATTGCACCTGGGAGTTATTGCACGGAGCCTTTTTTTTGAATTTCATTGCGTTGTTGGTGAGTTGTATATCAGTGGGAAGAAGGTCCCAGAGGTAAATTGTGGATAAGTAAAATTGATTATAAGCAGAACTGTTTTGAAATCTTAAGATGCGGATAATATAATGTTTTAAGGCTGATGTGAATCTTTTCTTGCTGGTATTCCCTCATCTTTTTTGTTATTGTTTTATGCGCAAAAATGAAACTTTAAAACTTGATGCGGTCATCGAAGCGCATGCCAAAAACAGGTTTGGAATATGGAGATACATGATCAAATCTCTGTAATTGGAAAATGTAACGCGTGATGTTGTTAAATGTTGTAAGAACCTTACGTTCGTCAATGGCATTTCAAACAGCGAAGACTTCACAGGAATACAAAAGCGTTGGTACGATTTCGCTAGCATCATTCTTATCCTCAGTGGAGTGAAGTACTGATTATACCAAAGGTTTCGCATTATACGATTTGTTATAGCTGGGTTTAAGATTCATCCAGGGAGGTTAGCGCGTATTTGGATTCAAAAGAAATAATTTACAAGTTCGAACAATTTGTACTGTATATTACGATTTTCGTTCTATTTGGTTCGAATGAACGGAAGTTGTTTATACCTTTTCGAAAACAAAAAGTCCCTTTCGTAACGGCAACTCTCTATTACGAACAATACAAATCCCTTTCGAAACTCCACCTTCGTATTACGAAAACAAGCGTCAATTATGTAAAAAGCGTTAAGAAATTGTTCGAAAGCTATTTTGTTAGTGACAAAGTGCAAATGACAAAGTTTAAGATAAATAAAAGTGTATAACAAACCAATTAAACCTAATAATATTAGATTTTATTTAAAATAAATGTTTACTAATGGTTTTATTGAATATGTTTTAGTATTTGTGGTCTTGAAATTTAAAAAAAATTTTAAAAAAATACACCTACAAATAAAAAGCAGTATAAGCTAATGGTTGGCTTTTTCTGTTGACTCTTCCAACCACAGGGAAGTACAATAAAGTTTTATTTTAAAAACACAATTAGAATATTTTTCACACATTGAAAAGTATTTATTTTTTTTTTTTTTTTTTTGTTGTGGGATATTTTTCTCCATTTTGGCATTCTAATAGCAGTGCTACCAATTTTTAATCAAATTTCCCATTTCTTTATAAATACAACTCTGTCATCGTTTCGAACGAGTTACGCAGTACGGTTTAACTTACGAATCGGAAATTGCTTTCGAATAATTTTGCTTTTCGAATCGAAATACGCGGTAGCCCCCAAGGCTTCGTTTTACCTCCAAATCTATTTCTTATTTTTCTAAATGACCCCTACACACAGAAAAAAATCAAATTAAAAACATCGAAAACAAGGTTGATTTAACATTTTTCGGTGGTGATTTTGCTTCATACGTTTTTAATGTTAATTCAACCTGATTTTACAATAACTTGCGAACAACATTTTTTTCTTTTAAAATAACTATAAAATAAGTAAATAAATGCATATGTTGTTTCTGAAGCTTCTTCTTGCTGTTATATCACACTCAAACCAATTTGATTATACATGAAATTCACGTTGTTTCAACATGAAATAACTTTCATTCAACGTGATTCGGATTGTTATTGCAATATAAATGACATTTTGCTTTAACTGTACTGCAATGTTAAATTAACATGAAGTAACAATAAAGCAAAATCACTACCGAAAACTGTAAAATCAACCTTGTTTTCGACGATTTTACATTGATTTTTTTCTGTGTGAATGGGATGTGTTCTGATGAAATAAGGTACCTTGTTTGTTCGTAATACACGTTTTCCTCAAGAGCCCATCCTTTTCTGGTCGATTGGCTGGCGCATCGTACAACGCATTACAGAAAAAATAGTTTTTTGGCCGGACTATTCATATGTGAAATAACCTTCCTGCTGAAGTCTTCCCTCTCACTTTCAACATGAATAAGTTCAAGTCGAATGTTCACAAGCACAACTCCCTCTATACTTCTTCCCATAACCTATTTTCCTTCATTCAAAAGAAAAATCAATCCATCCTTACTCAAACCAATCCGAAGCGGTATTTATTGTACGGTGTGTTCGGATTTTCTTGAATCAAGTACAGAAATATTGACTTAAGTTCGGATTTTCAATAGCGAATACTTATTTTATCCATATTCAATCCGGAATTCGTACGGGAATTAATCCGAAAAAAAGATTTACTTCAGTAAAACTACGACTGAATCAATCTCAAAATGCGCGTGATTCAAGAATTATAAAGTTGATTTGATCCCTAGTTCGTACTTCAAATAATCTGAAAATGAGATTGATTTAAGTAAAACTTAGATTGAACCAATCTCAAAATGCACTTGATTTAAGTATTATAAAGCTTAATCAATCCCTAATTCGTAATTAAAATAAACCTAAAGTGAAATTGAAAGGAAAATTTTATTGTGATTGATTTACTTACCCGTTTTACACCTTACAGAATTTCAAATATAAAACACCAGCATCATACACGATATGGTTTTTACTTTAAAAACTTAATGTACATATTAAACTGAAAATATAAAATAAATGAGAAGCAATAGTTCTCAATTTTACTTTTTAAACATGAAAATAATGTGTATTTGTCTTGTTCTGCTATTTTTGTTTTTTCTACACAACAAAAAAAAATCGTATTTTAACTACTTGTGTGTTGTTTTTGTAGTGTCTACCACAAACTTTGCTAAGTTAAATGAGATTAAAACGCTAACTCTGTAATTTTACTCTCAGAGTGGCACTTCCAACGAAAAGTTTAATCGTTTTTTACTTCGTTTAAGAATTTGTACTTATTTTAAGAAATTCCGGGACTGATTTTCGAAATTAACAATCATTAGTTAATTATTAGTAAACTAAAATGATAACTATGGCTTAACTAAAGTATCATATTTACAATAATTGGTTAAGTAAAAATTTTAATGAGACCAAAAAATGGTAACTCTATTAAAATAATAAATAATAAAAAAATAAAAGTAGTTAACCAATAACATTTGAGTGTTGAAAAAATGGTTAAGAAAAAGCTGGAAATAATATTTTATTTGTTAAACTGTTGTTATTAGCTGACTAATGACTGTAAATTTTGGCCTTAGTGTTATTCATACTTGAATTTTTAAGTACGACTCGTACTTAAAGTAAGTATAAAAAAACGAATTATAAAATGTTTAATACAGACTAGAAATATATAAAAGAAAGTGTCCCAAAAATGCCCAAGAGTCACCCCTAGTGGGATATATTGTATGACCGAACTCAATTAGGTTTTTGTCCTAAATATTTTCTTTTCTCCACTTCTTAGTGGGGCTCCCATATTCACAAAAAATTGTTTCAGAAAATCGGGACAAGTTTGAGCTTTATATCTGCAAGTTTCTAGATCAAATTGTAATTTTCAAATGTTCGATATTTTTAAACTATAAAGCAAAAACTGTGCATGTCGTACTCGAATAGTGCATTGATTAAATTTTTTATCGGGTCAATACAAGGAAATCTGGATTATTTTTATCCTACTTTGGGAACCAAAAGTGCACCTCCTGATAGGGGTTAATACACCGTATCAAAAACTTAAGCTCAAATACAAGTGCTTTAATTATTTTCTAATCGGATTAATTATTTTCCGAAATCGTCTACTGTGCAAGCATGGATTGTATGGAAAATGGCATCGTCGTGTAAATTCGGCAATTTTGTTTGTTGACCTACACCATTCGTACAGAAATGGGCCTCATTGCTGAACGTGATTTTTTTTATTAAAATGAGGGTCTATTCCAAACTTTTTGCAGGTTTTGTTGAGCGCTGTATCTGTCTATATTGATTGAAAAAACAGATTGAATATATGACAGCTAATTCGACAGATGTAACTTTAACCAGGCGCGGATTCAGGGGGGCGGGGGGGGGGGGAATAAGGAAATTTCCCCCCCGTAAATTATAAAAATATGTTTTTTAATTTCGACAATACAAGAATTCCCTATAATAATATTATTTTTATTGTACAAAATTTTTGGAAATCCCAGCAAGGTTTTTTTTGTTTTTTTTTTTTTTTATGGAATGTCTAACGAAAGAAAGAACATCTAGTTTACCGTATTCAATTACTTATTATTCTACATTCAATCCCAGCAGGTGCCATCTATATCCAAAGACTAAACGTTTGACTTGATAATGCGTGCGGTTGAATTATTAAAAAGCCTTAATATTTATAACAAGTATACATCATACAGTAGAAGCTTTGGAAAAAATATTTTAGAAGATCTCAGAACAACTTTCCCAATAGATATCCCAAATGTATTGAACATACCTAAACTTCTACCTAAAGTGTAATCAAGTCATAAACAGATACAATACTGTTAAAACCACAACTAGCTGATGAGCTGATTACACTGTGCGACAAATGGTTGGAAAGTTATATCGGTAAAAAAGAAGTTATACGTGTCCCGGCGTTTCGCTGGGTCACGTCCAGGAATCGAGATATAGCGATTTGAAAAATGGGCTAAAAAACATAAAAAGTTTTATAAAAACCTAAATTTTAGGGCTGCCACATGTCCTATGGATATGACTTATATACCAAAAAAAATCGGAAAAATCGGTTAAGATACAAAAAAGTTATGACCAAAATTAAATTTTTTTTTTTTTAGTACCCACTTTCGGGAACTTTATATCTCCCCGAGTCCAAGCTTTATAGCACAAGTTAATGGTAAATTTCTTCTTAAACACGACAGTATACAAATCTGTCAAATTGGTTAAAAAATGGCTGAGTTATAACCGAAATACTGAATCCCCAAAAATTACTCTTTTTATACCCTTCACCGAAGGTAAAAATGGTATATGTATATAAATATATATGTTCTACTAAAAATTTCGGATATTTTGGTATATAAGTCATATCCATAGGACGTATGGCAGCCCTAAAATTTAGGATTTTATATAAATTTTTATGTTTTTTAGCCCATTTTTCAAATCGATATATCTCGCTTCCTAGACGTGACCCATATAACATACCGATATAACATTTCACGTTGGTTTCATCCCATCACGATTTTGACTGTCGCATAGTGTTAAATTTGATAAAAGAGATAAACACCTACTAAGATCTAAACTTGAGCCTTATCCATCAGATAACGTTGTAGATGCTTTAATAAACTTTTATGAAGATATCTACCCAAATCTAAGAAAAATATTTCAAATTTTCGTTTCAATGCTCATCAGTAAAGCTACGAGCGGGAGGTCATTTCCTACCCTTCGTCGAATAAAAACATGGCTCGGATCAACAATGACAGAATATAGACTGTACTGTCTAAATTTGCCTGACAAGGAAATCATTAATTGCTTATTTAAAAGATTAGTGTATATTGAACTGATCTTATATTTTATTTAACCTTTTTGTTGAGTTTTTTTTAAATAGGGTTATCACTTTTTTTGGACAAAATTTCTTCATCCCACCACGCGATGGGCAATTTAGTATTGATAATGAAAATAATTTTTTTATGCCATTTTGGCCAAAAAAGTTTCCGCACCAAATGCAATTTCTAAAGCTCCTCAAAAAAAATTTTTTTTTTAATTTCCATACACATTATATATGGTACATTTATTGTTTATATATGCTATATATTTTATCCCCCCTATTCATAAATGATTATAAAATTTAATAAACGTTTATTAAGGAAAATTTTCATAGCCTTTATTAAATTTAAAATATTTTTATGAATACAGGCATAAATACATGAAATGAGCAACTGTATTACAAAAATGTTAAGCTATTTTTGTGGGTTTAATGAAATAAATTTTAAGTTTAAAGTGCGAGTAGATTTACATAATGAAAAAATATCTTCTGCACCTTTAATAGCTCGTTCCGCGCTGCTGAAAATTATCACTGTTCATATATCAGCCAAACAACTCATCTATCATTTGCCATTAAAACTTAGTTTATTAAAAAAGCTGCAAAATAGAGTCGCGATTTTTTTGCGCCCTTCTTCCTTAGAAATGGTAAGATCTTGTTATATTCATGAAATTATTAGAAAATACTTAAAATTTTGTAATTAAATGTTAATTTTGTATAGTAAGGAGAAAAATTGAAATTCAAAATTTTATCGCGTTTGGTGCGGAAACTTTCTTCACGATCGCGAAAAAGTAATACATAATTTCTTAATATTCTTTCACGGTCTTTACGGCTGTGTGATAAAGAATTTGATATTCGCAAAAATTGCAAAAAGTACTTACCCTAATACACATATTGTTTTTAGTAAACTTTTAAAAACAAATTTTTTACTTTTTTGTATCATACAAAATTCCCCCCCCCCCCTCCCCTTCCCCCGCCCTAAGGCTCAAGCTGGATCCGCACCTGCTTTAACAATATCGCCACTATTTCTTGCAAAATTTAGAAGTCCCTTATTTAAGAATCTATATTTGTATGGAAAGTTTGCTGTAGATAGTAGATAGATATGCAGAGGGCTATAAGCAACACGACGCAGTGCAACCTATGTATCTCACTACGTCAGGTGCAGGCTACGTATAAATCTATTACCCTGCCTGATGAAAAATGTCCGCCTGAAAGTCCCCAAGGCGGGATAGCAGCAGAGCAGATGTTCTGACGTTTCGTCATCAACCACACGACATCTGTATATCTTCGTACATAGATTATCCATTATACACTGCTGGAAGTTCCGCCTTCTCAATTTAGAAGTAGCTAAACTGCCTTGCCACGACACAGTGTCTTGGACTGTCTTAACCCAGCAGTGGACCTGTATGTGTGAAGGAATTCACGTTCGTACCATTTTTGTAACGTCTCATTAATGTGACCGACAGTGACACCGGAAAAAGTCTCAAGGCCTACAAATGGAAGCCAGCGCCCCCTGTTTACCTCGTTTGCCTTAATAAAGGCGTTAAACAAATATTTTTGATATTTTCATTACACACATTCCCAACAAAACATTTACTAATTATTATAAAAACTTGTCTGCAAATGATTATTTTTTTACTCGATAAATCAGACAAACTTACCACACTTTTTTTAAAAACTAATTAAAGAGAAACAACTTTATTTGTTAAATATTTTTTTATTGATTTATTAATTAAATTAGGTTATTAAGATATTAAAGTTATTATTTTTTTTTTTTGCCACTTTATTTTAAATCGTTTTGTCATTATAATTAACTTCAAATTAAATAATCTAATTGGTTTGATGGTACAGACATAAAAAAGTCACATTCAAATGTTCGTTCTCGTATGTTGTATTTATAATTAATAGTTAAATTTTTACATATTAAATTTAAACTATTTTGCAAAAGTGTTTTACAGTTACGTTTTAAAATGATTTAACATTATTTAAATTTTAATTATTGCATACAAACTGTACAAAATGAAAAATCATTAAAATTTTACACGTAATTCGTACGCATTTAAATTACAATACACACAAATCAATAAAATTACAAAAAAAAAAAAATATTTATTTATTTATTTATAATAAAACAAATTAGGAATTTATCACAGTAATAAATTTACTTAATGCTTATTTACACTGGCATTTACATACATTCACATTTACACCGGTGTTTATATATTGCCAACACACATGTTTATGTGTGCATATAGAAGTCCTCCGTGTCTATGGTTGTAGATATGTATGCATGTATGCGTGTGTAAAATGTTTTCTATATTCTTAAGAATTTTAAATTTTATAAAAATCTGTTTATTTCATTTATTATGTATTTTAATCTGAGATTAGAGACGAAACGTTACATACGACTTAACAACTAAATAAAGTTAAATTAGTTATTAAAAGAACTTAAGTCAACTATTTAATAAGAAGTATACATATTTGCACTTAACCCCTTATTATCGGTTTGAAATTGTTTGTAAAAATCAATTAGAGATTTTTTTTTGGAAACTGCTGAAAAGACAAAGAAGAATATAAAGATATAATTAATATTTGAATGAACTATGCAATCGCATTTAATATAAACTACATCGAGTAGAACGAATTTAATCTACAAGCGGAAAAAACTTAGTTGAAGTATGGTTGAAAACAAGGCGAATTCACTAGAAGATGGGGTCAAGTCAACATGTGGTGTTTTTTCGGTGGTCGGCTTGTCAAAATGTCTATACATACTAGTTTTTTATGTAAACAATTCTATTTTTTAACTAGCTATATTTTTGACAATCCGACCACAGAAGCAGTGTTGTATTAAAGTTGACCGCATCTTCTAGTCAATTCTCCTTGGTTAAAAAGCTTTCTATTGTTGTTGTTATACCCTTAACTTATGACGAATTTCACTTTTAAAATTTCTTAATTGGATGCCACATAAACGCGATCAGAGTTTGATGATTTCAATTTATCCGTCAAAACCGTTACTGAGAATAAGTATTCGTCAAAAGTCTTCGAATATCGTCCAATATGTCATAGTCGTTATAGATAACATTGTAATGGGTGATCTTTTAAGAGCTATAGGAAAGTTTAAAAAAAACCACATAAAATCCAGAAAAATGCATGAGATCTTTATTTGAATCGATAGTACGGCCCATATAATTTAATGTTTGAAGATTATTTCATGCAAATGTTGACCGTGACTGCGCCTCAAATGGTCCATCCGCTTAGTCCAATTTTTGGCATAATCTTTCCAACATTTCGGCTGGTATCTCATGAATAAATGCTTCAATGTTGTCTTCCAATGAGTCAATTGAAGCGGGCATGTGTGTATAGACATGAGCTTTAACATAGCCCCACAAAAAATAGACTAAAGGCGTTAAATCGCACGATCTAGGCGGCCAATTGACCGGTCCCGAACGTGAAATTAAATGTTCACCGAACTCGCCTCTCAATAAGTCCATTGTTGAGTGTGCTGTGTGGCATGTGGCACCGTCTTGTTGAAACCACATGTCATGCAAGTCAAGCTCTTGCATTTTGGGCAAAAAAAAATTCGGATATCATCTCACGGTAGCGCTCACCATTCACAGTTACGTTACGATTCGCATCATCTTTGAAGAAGTACGGTCCAATGATGCCACCAACCCATAAGCCGCACCAAACTGTGACTTTTTCTGGATGCATTGGTAGCTCTTGCAATGCTTCTGGCTGATCTTCACTCCAAAATCGACAATTCTGCTTATTAACGTACCCATTGAGCCAAAAATGAGCTTCGTCACTGAACACAAGAAGCGCGCGAGGAACTTTCTTAACAGAGCACGCAGTTTGATAATAAAATTCAATAATTTGCAAGCGTTGTTCGTTTGTAAGACGATTCATGGTTAAATTATAGACCAAACTGAAGATGTTTGACAGTGAAACAAAACACGAAACGTGCGTCAGCTGTTTAAACCAGTGTTGAAAAAAAGATAATAGCTAAAAAATCACCCGCTATTTGTGTTTTTCATTCCGTTTCTTTTTTCTACAATATCGATTCTTGAACCCATAAAGTATATACATATATGAAGGGCTCAGAACTGAAGCGAACCAAGTCAAAAACGAAAATTCGATAATATTTTGAGTGTGAGTAAGTGAATTTCCATTAATTTCTGGAGCCATTGACATGGGTTTGTAACCGTTACCTTTGAAAAGAAAAACTTTTTGATTAAGTCCGCCATAGATCTCGATAGAGTTAAACTTTGCGAAGAATTTCACACCAGTTTTGAAATACATATATGCATTTTATTTTATGACTTGGTTCGGTTCAGCTTTGAACCCTCCATATATTCTATATCCTTAAAATAAGATATGTTAATTTAGTAGCCGATGTACTGTCCATTGAAATTAAGTTCCCAAAGCCCCTACAACTTAAATTTAGAGTATTGCTACTCAAAAAATAAGTCAAATCGGTTTATCAATGGCTTAAAAGTGCTCAAGAAATTACTAAAAAATAATAATAAAATTTACAACAAAAATTTAATTTTTAGTTTCGCAAAATGTCGTAACAATCGGTCTATTACAAAATAGATTTATTAATGTCCAAAGAACTGTATTTATAAAACTTTTTGCACGCAGAGAAAAAACTAATTTTCGATATGGCCACCTCCAGACAAATTTTTTTTAACGAAAACTTTTAACAATGTTATAGTTAAATTAACCATATTATTGTCACCGGCTACCAAATTATGGTTAAGTTGGAGCTCCATCACGAAGCCACAATCATATTTAAATATCAACCTCCTCATTGATAAAAAAAAGAAACTATTTAGATTTGTCAAAGAAAATTCGTTTTAAAGATATGAAATATTTTTTATGAATAAGGCATTAAATCAGTGTTCGAAATTAAACAGAACATTTTTAACACACGATTCACACACACGAACACAACCCTCAATAGCGTTCGTAACTATTTTCGAGAAAGTAACGAACATTATATAGTGTTCTGCTCTTCATTGTAAAACAGAATAATAAAAATTTGTTTTTTATCAGCGAAAATGGTGCTAAATACAACTGAAACGAACGAACATTAATGTGCCAAACAGAACACAACAGAGTTTGTGGTTTAAAAAACAGAACGCAATGAAATGTTCTCATCTTTTTGTTGAGTTGGATAAGTACAGTATTATTTTTGTGTTCGAAGATCACAAACAGACAAACGGTATTATGTGTATTCCACAAGTCGACTGAACCGAACAATAAGGAACGATATTTAATGTTAATTATATAACACTACCTTAAATTAATATTTTATTTGTGTTCAATATCAAGGATTTCTTACCTTTTTAAAAATTCACGTCGAATATGAATTCTTAGTTGCTGGTAAAATGTTTCTAAGTTTTTAAACTGGCGGCACAAATCCAACTCCTGACATTTGTTGGCTGCAAATAGAGAAAAAAAATTAAGAACTTTAATAAAACGTTTTGATAATTGATATAAAAAGATCTTTTTTTTAATTATTTTTCGATAACAAATCCTAAATACACATGTAATTGAATTTAAGCTTTAAGCAATTGATTACAAACTTTGTGCAAATCTTGTGATTTGTAAAATAAAGAAACAAAAGTAATGAAATATGTACATATTTTTCTGAACGAGCTGAAATTGAGATAAGCACAACCGTGTCTCCATTTGTCCTGCGTATATCAAATTTTTGGTTTTACGTAAGAAATATTTTACTCTTTAACCAATTTTGCATAGACACAAGACACCTATTGAATTTATATTATCCACGAAAACTCAATTAATTGTTTATGATACTGAAGGCTTAATGAGGTTTCAAATTTGTAATAAGCGACCTCCATATCCCGTATTGGAAGCATAAAATAAAGCATACAATTTCAAACTTCTATTGATTAACAGAAGATGTGTGTGAACAAAAATACAGGAACGACAAAAGCCAAAAATTTAATCGAATTTTGCAAAATTTTTAGTGATTTTTATTCATTAAAAGTCTAAAAGTATTTGACTATTGCAAACGCCACATGGACACTACCTTAAATAATTTGATGCATTGATAATTATAAGGCAATATTCTTGAAAATGAAACAAAATTTATTCGCAGATCCTTCTGTATTTCAATACCATTAAATCGATCGATTCATAATAGACCAAGGAAATACTTTGGGCATAAAAAACCACTGCAACAGAAACATAGAAAAAAATAAAAAAAAAACTTTACTTCATGAGATGTGTTTACTTTGTTGTTGTGACTTTACATGTACGATCTTTTTTTTTATTTTTAAGAGAATATGTTTTCTAGTCGGCCGAACCTAATTAAGAATCAGCTGGCTTAAGTAATTGTGCGAATGCAGCTAAATCATATGTTTCCAATCATATTCAACTTAAGGAAACTTTTCGTTCAGTTTTATGAAACTGTCATTTGCTTAAGCAAAGTACGAAACTGTTCGCACATTCCGTATGGAATCAGATGTTTTTTGATTTTGTTTTGCTTTTTAAAGTGCTACGGGCTTTTCCCTATTTTTCACAGTAGCTTAAGCTAGCTTATGCAAATCAAGGTTGGGCCTTATGACTTTGGGAAGGTTTGCAATAAAAGAGAATCAAATTTAGTCTCTAATGAACTGTCCCAGTTACACAATTTTTGTACAACGGGAATAAAATTAGTTTGTTATAATCAGCCATGTCACAGAGTACAATTCCGTTCGGAAACGGAATTCATTCCGTATTTTGGTGCTTCAGAAAATTACGAAAAAAAAATTCGGAATGAAACCATTTTTGTTTTCATGCACGGAATGGGAGTTTTCTGTATCTGAAAGGCCAAAAAACCATCAAAATACACTTTCTATAAATAAGTAAATATGTTTTCTTCAATTCCGAACGGAATCATTCCAAACGGAATTGTACTCTGTGACATGGGTGATTGAATACAATTTCAAAAAGATGAAATTCGAATTAATATGGGACAAAAAGTTCTTCTTAAATTAAATAACGATAAAAAAAATACCTGCCATTCATGTAATTCAAATACTTTGATACAAATAATGTTTCAAATAATTTTAAATCTTCTCGTAACGTACCTTTTAAAAATAGTTTTATAGGGTTGCTCTTGATCATTTGAGGAACCTGAACTACAACTGCTGCCACTCGAATTTTCATCTCTCGGCGAGTAGTTATAGGAACGAGAGAAGGCCAAGTTGTAAGGATTATTATTGTTTTGGCTATTGATGTGGTGGCTGTTGTTGGTGTTGTTGATGTTGTGGCAGGTAGCGGTCATATGGGCTTGCGTAGCGGTAAGTAGTAGATTCGTGGCCAATTGAACGTTCGGCACTTTCATATTCGGTGGAGTTTGGGGAGGAGTATCGGGTTGGGCTTCGGGAAACCCCATCCCTCGTTGCAGGGTCGAGGATTGTTGATGCTGCTGCAGTTGCTGCTGATGATGATGCTGATGCTGCTGCTGTTGTGGAGTAAGATGAGAGTTTGGGGCTGGGGTTGTTAAGGATGCTGACGCCGCTGCCGCTGTAATAGGCGGAGTGGTAGGGGTATGCTGCTGAGAATTGTTGTTGCTGTGATGATTGTTGTGACTGCTGCTGCTGTTGTTGTAGGCTGTGATATTGTTGGTAGCCATAACTCCTAGAAAATTCTCGTAAGCTGTAGAGGGCCCCCGTGTATAAGGATTTATGTTGTAATTTCCACTCATCATATTGCTGCTGCTGCCGCTGCTGCTGTTGTTGTTGTTGCTGTTGTTGCTCGGTATTAAACTGCTCATTTGCTGCAGCTGTTGCATGGGATGTTGGAGCTGCTGTTGTTGGTGATGTTGTTGCCGCTGCTGTTGTTGGGCTATGAAAGCTGCCGAGTGTGGTGGTGGTGTTTTGTTGGCGACTGTGTCGGCTAAACTCCAGATTTTCGGCTTGCTGGCTGGAATTGGTACGCCACAGTCCCGGCTCATGGGGTTTTTTGGCTCACTGCTATCATGTTTATTGCCCACTAAACTTTCAGCAGCAGCATGAGCATACCCTGAGGAAAACACGGATTGCTGGTGTTGATAATAAGCCGGATGTTGGTGGTGATACGGATGATAACCATGCGGATGACTAGAACCATGATAACCCGAACCGGGAAAATTTAAACTCATTCTTAGATCACCAGGGTGATTGGGATTTTTGAGGTTGTCATCTTCATCTGCTTTATCCAAATCTGTTAAGGAAATTAAAATTCACAAAATATGCATTGTTTAAAAAGCTCATAGATTAAGTGATTTATTCTTTTTCTAACCTTTTCTTGCCGCCAAATTCATTTGACCCATTTGCGAATTTCCGCCATGCATCTGGTTCGGCTTGCCATCATCCTTGTCGTCATCCTTGTCTTCATCCGAATTTATGCCATCATCGTCATCATCAGTCCGATTCTTTGGCTCCCAAGTCATTTTATTTTCTTTCTTCAAGCGTCTTCTGGCATTTGCAAACCACGTTGACACTTGTGTCAATGTCATTTTGGTAATAATGGCCAACATAATCTTCTCCCCCTTGGTAGGATAGGGATTCTTTTTGTGCTCATTAAGCCATGCCTTTAAGGTGGCAGTTGATTCTCGTGTAGCATTTTTGCGTCTAGCAGCCAAATCGTAAGAGGCACCATAACTAAAACAAAAAAATGGTAAAAGAACATTAAAGTCAAGACTGCCTTAAATCTCAACAAAAATATTTAAGGATTTAAAGAACATCCTTTAAATCCCAGTTGCTGGTTTTTATCTTGCCACTGCGGAAGCACCACTTCAGTTTTTCAATGAACCTCATTTTGGATTTTTATTTTATTTTTCTTGTTGTTTCTATTTTATTGTTGGTTTTTCTCTGTGGTTTTTTAATTTAATCGTTTTTTTTTTGCATGGGATTTTTATAGTCCGTTTTTTCGAGCACTTGCAGCAAAATGCTACCGCAGTATGTGCGCTGAATTTAACATTCTTGTTAAAAGATGTTATTTGCTGTAGCAGTTTTATTTTCTGTTGTTTTTTTTTCAAGTTTTTTTTATGGCTTATTATGTGGTAACGGGATAAGTAAAACCTTAGCAAGGACGTTGGCCAGTGTTGGCTGGTTACTATGCGTTTTGGGTTTTAATAATATTTCTCTTTAGATTTTTTTTTTCAACTTTTTTAAAAATGGTTGTGTTGTTTTCGAGTCTTTATCTTTATGATAAAAACATTGTTGCAAGAATTTTAATTTTATTTTGGCGAGGAAAAAAGTATAAAGCATGCACTTCAAAATGTTTGAATTTTTAAATTAAACTTTTAACTATTTAATAGACATCATCTGAAGCGTATGATTAATAACTGTTTGAATTTAACCACAATCATACGCCTTGGGCTCTTATAATGTAACAACTGCTTAAAAATTTTAATAGAAATAAAAAAAAAAATTAATATTAAAGTAAAATTTCGTATTCAAGGTTTGATGTTAGGCAATGACGTATATCGAGACTTTTTATGCATCTAAAATTAAAACTTTTGACCATAACATCGTGTTATATCAAAGACAATCAAATTTACAATTTAAACCATAATTTCAATCGTTATTGACAGATACATTCTTATTGTTTTGAATAGATTTAAAACAAGTTGGTGCTAAGAAAATGATGGAAGAAATGATAGAAAGTCAAGTTTTCTACCATTTCTCCCATCATTTTCTTAATGTTAACATGAAAAATATTATGATTCGCTTATTCATTTCTTGAAGCGGTGTTATATACATATCAGAGAACTGCAAAATCACTATTTTTCTTGATTTATTCATACGCTCAAATTTACATTCACTCTTTACTTGCAAAACAAAGTTCAACGTTGGTAATTTTTACATCGTTTCGTACATATTTGATTTTTGCATGTATTCGTTTTTTATTGAAAGTGCTTTATTTGCATTTTTGTTGCGCACGCAATACAACACGACTGTGTAAATTCAAAAGGAACAGATTCTTTTACTTTTGCATTCAAGAAGTCATTGTCCACTCGATGAGACGCTTTGTTAACATTAACAACAATAACAACAATTAACCACTCGATGAGACGCTTTGTTAAAATTAACAACAATAACAAGAATACATTGTACCTACATACAGAACTACTGTACTTTTTAAGATGAAGAAAAAGTCTGTTTCTATGGAAATTGTTTGTACCTACATATGTATGTGCGTTTAGTTTCATTTAAATTTTTTTTTTCTTGTACTACATAGTTACTGCTGAATGTCTTCATGAGTAATGATTGCTTAATTTCTGGCTTTTTTGTTTGTATTTTTTTTCTTTACTCGCACCGAACACACAAACATCTTTATTAAAAAACGAAGCTAACGATGGTATAAATAACAAAGCACGATGTGCATTATTTGAATGACTGCAAACCAGCAGCGAATATTTGCGGTTGCGCAAGTTTGATTGTATGACCGCAAGTGAGTGTATTTGTTGCTGTTCATTTAGTGCGATTTTTTTACAATTGCACAAAGCCGTTCTCTGATACATATACATATATTAAGATACTATTAAATAAACCCGTTCATGACCAACATTTTTTGGAGGACATTTAAAAAAAATTTAAGTCCAGTTGTAATGCTTAAAAAAATAAAAAAAAATGCTTTATAACAGGACTTAAAAATGACAAAACGGTTTCCAAAAAATTGTTTGCAAAATGGCAAATGAAAACTTGACAGGCAAATAACCAAAACAGAAAACTTAAATTTATATGCAAAAATTATCTAATTAAAATAAAAAAAAATCAACTTGTTTTCGCTCTGCTTTTACGCTGCCTTTACACATGAAAGTTCCATACACGTTTTATAAACACAAATTAAAAAAAAAAAAAATTATAATTTTATGAAAATTAACATGAAAGAGAAATTTCAATTTCAAAATATCGTCAAAGGGAAAATTTCTATCAAAAATTGCTTTTTTTCTTCTTTTATTGTTTTGCTTATTTTAAGTTTCAGTGTTACCAAGACATTTACACACGTCGAACTTCAGGCAATCGTTCAAATAATATAAGCGGTTTTCACCCTTGTTAGTAAAGACCCTTGTAGACCTTATGAATCTTATTAATTTAGTTAAAGTACTAAGATTTCCAACACTGCAACAACAAAATGTATTAGACTAAAATTTACTACGCTGTGGTTCAAAAATCCAACAAAAACCTGTAGTAAACACGCTTTTTAAATAAACCAGAATAAAACAGTTGATGAAACTATATCTATCTCTCTCCCTCACTCAGCAACTTCATTAGTTTACAATACTAACGAACAAGACACTCACTCTTTGTAGTATAAAATCGTTTTTAGTAAAGCAGAGTTGTACACTTAATACAAAGGGTGAAAACCGCTATTTATTTTTTTAATGATATTTATACATTTTAATTAGAATAATTGTGTTCTTAATATTAAGTTGAAATAAAATAAAATTCTTTATATAAACGCCCATAACAAGTTGCTTATGTATCTGCTATTGAACACAATCCTGAAATTTCAAGTACAAATTTTCTAAAAAAAATTTTTAAAGAGTTGTTTTTAAAATGACAATAAAAGTTTTGTTTTAAAATTTTTAGATACATTCCTTTTTCCAAAATGATTTTCTCACTGCAAAAAATTTCTATGAAAGCCAAACATTTTAAAATATCTTTTTTTTTTTTGGCATTAGCCAACTAAAAAAAACTTTTTAAATTTTAATAACTCTAAATGATTAAATAACTAAAATGCGCCTTAAATTTTTTAATTTGTCATACAAAATATATTTTGTTTTTTTAACCATAATTATGAAAATCGCTCGTATACGTAATATTCCCATTATTTGTTCATTATACGCCACATATTGCTACACAATAGACAAAATATTTTACAAATTTTTATTAGCAAATTATACAACCGCTCATTAATTAAACGCTTTGGCAAATTATTTTAAAGTATTTTAGCTTTTTCCAAAAAAAAAAAAAAAAATATTATTAAAACCCAAAACAAAATGTGGAAGCTTTAAACATTTAAAATTATAGAGAAATAAACATTTTTGTTCACCTTAAAAGCTAACAAAAGTTTATGTCTTAATCTTTAGCATTAAGCGTTTATTACTACACGACACAATGTGATTTAAAGCAAAACTGGAAAAAATCTAAAAAAAAGATAAAAAAAATCTTAAAAGGTTTTATTAGAAAAGCACACATATTACATACTGTATGTTTTAGTGTGTGTGTATAACAAATTTTACAAAAACATCGCATGTGTGACAAACATTTGTAAGAATTGAATGTGAATCAGTCGAGTAGTGATTGAATGAATGAGTGAACGAGTTAATAGTATTTTCTTTTTATTATTGTTGTTGTTGTTATTATAGTGCTGCTACTGTTGCACGAATCGTTAAAGTTGTTGTTGTTGTTATTTAAACTCTATAATTTGCTTATGAAGCAGACTGAAAAAAAAAACAAAACCTGACTGCACAATATGGCAACGATACCTAAAGTGGGTGGCAATTGTGTAAAAATTATGAAAACAAAAACTACAATTCTGAAACAAACGAAAAATAAAATAAAAAATAAATAAAAATCTGCCATATAAAATCGTATAAGTCTAAAGTTGTAAACTGTGTAATCTTGTTAACAAATCAAATACTTGTTCACACACAACTCACAACACCAAACCGAGCAAAGGCGTCTAGATCCCAAACGAATGGAAAAAAATCCAACGATTTTTATGAAAAAATAAAACACACAGAATAACAACAATTATAGTTACAGTACAGTAGGGGTAAATAATAGCAGGTTTAAGTTGTTGTTGGAATAAAAATCTACAAAAACCATACAAAGCTCATGAGCGCAAGCATCACTTACAAACAAACACATGCAGCAAAACATTGACTCAAAATAGATGAAAACCTATAATTATTTTAAATTTCCTATAGAAAGTTTCCATGTCTAAAAGTGTATGATTGTGTGTGTTTTTGTATGCATTTGTGGTTACTAAGCCGTAGTCTATGGTTTTAAATCGCACATAAGATACGCATTAGTTTTGTTAACATTATAAATAATTAAATTAAACAACAGCCATGACAAAACCAACAAACAGTTGTTGGAATAGAAACAACACAATCGGCAAAGTGTGGTCAATGTTGTGGTGTTTTTTATTTTTTTTTTTTTTTTTTTTTGTTCTAAGGCGGAACAACATTATGCATTTCAAGTTGCAGGTTACTCGAGGAGAACTCAAAATGAGGAACATTACTTAAAAAGAGATAGGAATAAGGACCTTAGGTTCATTCTTTAGTATGCCCCGACCCGTCTTCGAATAATTAGTTTAGTAGATTTTATAAATTTCGGTAGACTGCTTGACTTATTGACTAATACCACTGCGTCGTCTTAGAAATAGGCAGGAACTCTCATGCAGCAATTATGTTTTATTGGAGTCAATTAAAAAATACAGAAACACCAATAATTGTTGGAACTTGTAAGTAAGTTTACTTTTATTAAAAAAAAAAGAAGTGAATTCGAACTTATTCGAATGCTGCCTATAACACTGTGCAACAAAAAAAAAACTAGCCTCAATACTTGCAACGAAATGAAACTAGACTATTGGTAGAGAAAATCTGCCAAAGGATTTTGAAAAGTTAGCTCGGGTTCCCAAAATGTCGACCCCTTAAGTTTTTAAATTTTTCATCAAATTTTACTAGGCGTCTCCTAAGACCAGAAGTTCGTGCAACGTATGAAAAAAGGTTTTACCAAAAATTCAAACATTTCCAGGCCCGGAATTTCGAAAATCCGTTTACATACATTGCACGAACTCTTAGTCTTAGAAGACCCCTAGTAAAATTTTATGCAGAAAAAATTCGTGGAACATTTTAACCCTCGAAAGGGCCGTTTTAGTATACATTTGTGGGGAAGTTGAAAATAAGTACAAAAATGACCCCTTAAAATGAGTGTAAAAGGGTTAATATATTTTAAGAAAAGAATCGCCATACAATTCTACTGAAGACATCTCAAATAGTATTTTAGGTCAGAAGTACATTAAGTATATTTTTTTGACTTATACCAATTCAAAAACTTTAGGGGCCGATATTTCGGGAACCTCACTAACTTTTCAAACCCCTTAAACAGTATTGAGTATTGAGGCTGGCGGCGATGACCGGAATTTTGTTGCACTGTTTAATTAAACTGGTAGTTATTTGTTTTAGTTGGCAGAAAAGCAGGCTATATAAATACCTTTTGTCTATAACCAAGATTTCGAAAATGGAATAAAAAAATTAAAATTCTCTTATAAATATGGTTCTGATAAAATTCCGAGTAGTATTTTGATAAAATGTGTCCTTATCTATTTTACAATATTATTGATGTATTAATTAATTAAATGCGGGTATCTTCCGAAAATTTGGCAAGAATCTTTTATTGTTCCATTGTTTAAGTCTGGCACTAGAGCTGATATCGAAAATTACCGTGGTATTGCAAAACTTAGTACTATACCTAAACTTTTTGAAAAATTAATTAGAGAAAATGTATTGTTTAAGTCTCAACCATAATAGCTCCATAACAACTAGGGATGCCAATCGGGATTGATTTTAGAAAATCCCGGGATTTCTGGATCTCGGGATTTCGGAATTTTTCGGTGTTTTTTTTTTTAAATAAACAACACTTTTTTTATTTATTTATGAATTTTCATATATTTAAAAAAAAAGAAAAATAAGAATTATAAAAATAAAAAATTCAACTGAAATATAATTTTTAATAATTTTTTTTTATGGAGTATAAAAATTCAATAAAAACGAACATTTTTGTACACAACACGGATTTAAAAAGGGCTGCTCTACCACAACAAACCTTCTTCAGCCCACAATTGCAATCAAAGCTTTTGACAAAGTCAATTAATGGGGCTTACAGATCTTAGCATATAGTGGATTTACTCTTGTCTATCGAAAAGGGTCCAAACCGTCATTTTTATTAAAACATTTTCTAGAAAAATAAATGTGCCATCAAGAGTACCTTGGACCTCTATTGTTCTTGTTTTTTTATAAATGATTTGCCTAGAGCTATAAAGTTTTCAAATGTTCTTATGCTACAACTTAAAAATGTTTTTAACTTACAACCATAGATTAGATCATCAACGTCTTCAAAATTATCTAAATTGTTTTAAGAACGGTGTGTAAATGACTCTTAACTAAATTGTAATTCGCATATTACGTTTATGATAAATAAAGCTAGAGGAACACTTGGATACATAAAACGCTGGCCAAAAGAGTTCGATGACCCGTATGAGACAAAAATCTTATAGTTGTATGTTATTTGTTAGGCCGATTCGATTATATGGGAACCTATTTACCAAACTTTTTCTAATTCAATGGAATCGGTACAAAAATAATTCGTGCTCTTCTGTATTCTCGGATTACATTTTAACCCACTAACCTTGCCTTAACACACAGCTTTAAGTCAGAGAACAATGATTTTTATTTTGACCATTATTAATGGTGGTATCGGCGCTGGATTTTTAATTATTGATATCTCATTTAATTTCGCTCAACGATTATTCCTAACTTTCATACCGACATCCGCCAAATTCTTAAGAGCTTATTATGGTGATGCTGATCTCTGAGAAGAATGTGAAACATTTTCAATCAATTACATAGATTTATTTATTTTTCATTGGATCCAAAGTCAATAAGTAGATTAATAATTGCTTTTCCTAATTGATAATAAAATTTATGTTATGTTATCAAATCTTCGTTTATAGTCTATTTTATTAAAGTGTAAATTTAAATTTGTAAAATGTCTGTCAAAATGTCTGTAAAATCCATAGACAAAATAATTAATAATAATAATTTCACATAGTCATATTCAAGCTTCTTCCGAAATAGGGTCTTTGTACCAATAAGTCATCTTATTATGTTGGTATTTAGTTAAAATTAGTTCCAAACTTATTTTATTGCAATCCAAATCATCATCTAACCAAATATTATTGGAATTGATCTATATTTGACCATAGCTATAATAAAAATTCTACTGCCGAAAATATCTTTTAATGCCATTATTTCCTTATAAATGTTGTAGAATCACAATGTTATGAAATTCTCTCCGTGTTACAAAAAAAAAAGTATATTGTAAGTACTTTCTATGTTTACACGGATGCTATAAGTAAAATAAAAGCCAAGATATTAACAGCTGAGTTAAAACCAAAAAAGGGGATGGTTACATATGTTTCTAATATGGCTAAGAAAATAAACATCTACCGACCGCTTGTTAAATTTGGTGTCTGTTCTGTTCTACTCAATACATTTTGCTTTTACATGATAAGATTTTTTTTGTATTCTACATAAATTTTTGACATATCGTAATTGTATTACCGTGTAAACTAGCCTTTAATTGTTAATTGTACTTATGAGTAATATTTGCACGTTGCGTTTCCCAGGAGCGGTGGCAAAATCCTTTACTACCGTAAGACATAAAATTTTGTATGCACGCAGAGAAAAAACATGTTTTTTAAAAGAAAATTTTAAACATATTATGTTTAATATAACCATATTATTGTCACCTACAACCATATTATGGTTAAATTTATTCTCCATCAAGAAGCCATAACCATATTATGGTTGCCTCTAAACATGTTATGGTTAAATACGACAGTAATTTGTTTTAAAATAACCAATACGGTTTTCCTCTTTTCCAAGAGCAACATGCTATGGTTGAAAAACAACCGTGCTTTTACAAGTGTTAAACATGTTCTTGTTATTTTTAACCATAACATGTTCGGAGCCAACTATATTATGGTTGTGGGTACTTGATGGAGGACTAAATCAACCATAATATAGTTGTTGATTACAATAATATGGTTAAATGAAGTAAAATATGTTTCAAATTTTCTTTAAAAATAGTTCTGTTGGAGGTTTTTCCTCTGTGTGTGGGGTTCAGGGAAATTGGAAAACCAAATATGACCTTATTTCAACATGAAATAAACTTAATATACAAAAATCATATTCTGGGAGAATACTTGAAAGTGGGCTAGATAAAATAGTACACCACTTTGGCCGATTTCGTTATATTTATTATCATGGCGAAATGCTTATATATACTTTATAGGCCGGTATGGGTGCCATCTTAAAAATGGACTGATTTAATACTTTGTCAATGTTAATTAAACGTTACTTCCTGGCGAATTCTTTCGTTCCACAAGCACGGCTGCCAGATTTAAAAAATAATCGTAATTTTGACTAATTTGCAGTCTAAATTAGACGATTTATTCTCAAATTTGACAATTTTTTAACTGCCAAATTGTGTACTAATTTATAAATGTTTTTAGTATAATTTCTTATTTTTAAATAATTTTTAGGATATTTTTATACCCTCCACCACAATTAGTTGTGAAGAGGGTATATTAAGTTTGTCATTCCGTGTGAAACTTTTTTATTATTCATCTCAGACCCCATAAAGTGTATAAATTCTAGGTCCTTGAGTAATTCTAAGCCGATTTAGCCATGTCCGTCTGTCTGTCCGTCTGTCCGTCTGTTGAAAACACGCTCACTTTCGAACAACTCAAAAGAAATTAACAAACTTGGTGCCAAATTGCTTGTAGTTATCCTAAGCAGTTTGGGATTGAAATCCAGCAAAATCGGTTCAGTAGGACCAGAGCTATGAATCAAAATGTGGAACCACCACCTAAAAAATTGATAATTTTGTTACAAAAAATAACATAAATGCTGGAACAAGGCACGGAATGAGATAAGATTTTGAAAAAAATTTGTTTTATTTGACTGGAAATTACGCTGTTAAATTTCGTGAAGATCCGTCCATAATTTACCCTAAGCCCCATATAAACACTACTCCCGGAAAACAGTTTAGTACTCCTAAAACCGTAAAAAATAACGCTAGCGTAACAAAATTTGGTACGTCACAGTTTTTTTGGACTAAAAATAACATTGTGAAATTTCGTGACGATCGCTCCATAATTTACCTTAGGCCCCATATAAACCCTACTACCGGAAAACAGTTTAGTACGCCTAAAACCGTAAAAATAATGCAATTATAACAAATTTTGGCTCGCCACAGTTTTATAGGACTATAAATGATACCGTGAAATTTCGTGAAGATCGGAACATAATTTACCCCAGGCCCCATAAAAAAACCCTACTCCCGGAAAACAGTTTAGTACACCTAAAACCATAATTAATAATTCTATCATAACAGAAATTGGTTCGTCACAGTTTTAAAGGACTAGAAATGACGCTGTGAAATTTCGTGATGATCGGTCCATAATTTACCCTAGGCCCCATATAAACCCTACTACCGGAAAACAGTTTAGTCGCCTAAAACCATAATTAATAACAAATCGTCACAGTTTAAGATAATAATAACATCATACAGATATTACTCCTTAAACATTCGAACTGTCGGTGGAGGGTATCAAAGATTCGGCACAGCCGAATATAGCACTCTAACTTGTTTATTATCAATTAACAATATTTCGTTTGTCGAGCTTAATTCTTTTTATTATTTAGTTGACAGTTATTGTCCCGTGAAAGCAGCTCATTGGACAAATATTAATTTAATAGTATTCGCTTGGAATTCTGGTAAAAGATACATTTTTTAATCATTTTTGTAAGCACTGAAACAGAGTTTCTGATGAGTAAAATTGTTGTTCGATATCTCTTAGTTCTTTTGGCGCCCAATTTTCGTACTTTTTTATGAATGATAAATGATCTTGTTACTTGCTGTCATGCATTTTCGAATACATGAAATCCTTTACAATACCAAGACAAGCTAAGGAATCTGTTGACAAGTTTCGAGAATTAATTTATATAAACTTAAATGTACTACAAAAATGTTTCCATATTAATTTAAATAAAAAAAAAAAAAAAAAAAATGAATTTAAACTTGCATTTATATTCATTTGGAGTGAGAGGCGGTTTTATTTTTGGAGATTTTTTTGATTTTAATTAAGTTCAATTAAAACAAACGGAAATAATCTTAACTTAAAATTTTCTAATGCAAACTAAAGGAAGTGTTATTTTACAAGACGTTAAGTAAGTCAATTTGATGATTTTAACGATTTTTTATGCAAAATGTGCCGATTTTCGAAACGTTTTATCTGGCAGCTATGGCCACAAGCCTAATTACGGGGATAAAGTTTAATGTGGGTTAGGTGAAATAATGCGACAATAAATTTTTACATTTTTTTGCCATATCTGATTTTTCAAAGCCCTGTTCTGAGATGGCCATAAGTAAATTGTTTTAGTATTGTACAATTATTTTTTTTAATTCTACATTTTATAACTTACCCATAGGCAGACATAGGATCATATGAGTAATACCCCGTAGTGGGTTGTAAGCCAGCCGAAGTCCAAGCTGTCATATCAGTACCCGCTGCTGTATCCTTTAAACCATAAGGATTGCTCTGAAAAGACAATAAAGTCACATTACAAGCAATAAATACACACAGGAAATTAAATAATTTATAAAAACAAAATCATCTCTAAATCAATTTAATGATCTGCATATAAATTTCATCATTAGATTTATTGTAAATGTTTAAATAAATAAAAAAAAACATGTGTTTATTTTTTTATGCCATAAAATTAATATTTTCCCACAGTATTTAAACGGGCAAATGACAACAACAGCAACTAATCTATACATATTTATTAATATGAATTAACAACAACATTCAATAGTTATTTATTTGTCACAAAAATTTTGTAAAACATGTTGTTTAACTCGTAGACATAAAAATTCAACAAATTATAAAACATTCAATACAATTTCCATTTTCAGCCTAAACAACGATAAATGTCTGTCTTTCAGTCTCTGTTTGTCTGTCTCTTTGTCATTTCGACGTCATTTATTTACTATAATTATACGAACTGGAATTCCTCGGCGGACAGACAGAAAGTCATCAGAATAAATAAATAAACAGCTTAAATAACTTAACTATATAAAGCTTGACTAGAATAATAAATTTATAGACTAAAATACTTGCTGTATTCATATGACTGGCTATCTGACTGACTGACTATGTTAAGTATTTTTTATGCTTCAACTCATCTTCTAGAATACAAAATGAAATAATGGTTTCAAATTGTTTAACTAAAAAAAATGGTTGGAATAAAAAAAAAATAATAATAATAATGGCAATAACAAAAATATCACCATTTTTGGTGTTTGAAAGAGATAAAACAATAAGTTAAACTACCAACAACAAATGTATTTTTAATTGTTTCGTTTAAACCATTTAATTTTGAATTCAAACGTATTTTCATAAACTCAATAATCATTATGTTACGCTCTGAATGTCAGTTTGCCTGCCTGCCAAGCAGTCAGCCATACAATAGAAACTGAAATTGTGAGTTTGTACAGTACTGGATCGTGCCATTGAGAAAATTACTGTAATTTATAGTAAGCAGAGTGAGAGAGAGAGAGCAGAAAGATATCCGGTTTTATAATAGAGAGTTATGGAAAGAGGGAGAAATAATTTTTTGGATAGTAACATTTTCCGATTTTGTCACAGCCGACATATAATTTGAAAATCAAACCTATAAGGGGATCCACCAGTTTAAATTCAAAACGAGGTTACTTTCTTTTTTGGATTTAGATTTTTTTTTTTTTCATTTTTATTATTAGTTTACAAATTAAAAGTTCAGATAATTTAAAGCCTAATGTTGATCAGATACACCTTAATAAACTACCACCTTCTGAATCGAATCCATCCCCCTTGAACAAATACACTTGAAATTTATTAATTCACTTAATATTTATAAGTTCGTAATTTAAAATTGAAAAATTATCAAAGATCGCTTAAAATTTGCCATTGTGGAGTTTTGCAATGTCAAATTCAATGAAATTTGTGTCTAAAAACTTGAATTTTTTTTGAAAAATATTTACATAAAGCCACAAGACAAAATTGCTCAGATTATCCCAAAACTTGTTGTTTGCGGTATGTTTATATTTGGATTTCCTGAAAAAACGACGGTAAGCATAATAAGTGAGAGTGCAATTTTCGGTTATCCGGAATTTTATATACCCTTACCCATGGTGCGATGAGAACAGGATGTTATATAAATACTGTTCATTAGATATAAATAAAGCTCTTTTGATTTCTCCCACCCCACCAACATTTTGTCGGATGTTGCGTATTGATCACCAATATGCTTGTACCTAATTTAAAAACTTTTGCTCATGCCGTTCTCCAGATATACAGAAATCTATAATGTCTTTGTACTGGTGGTGCCAGGCCCACTTCTCTAATCCCGCCCACATTTCGTGGGATACTGTGAATTGATAACCGAGAAGTTTGTGCCTTATTAGAAAACTTTAGCTCTTTTCAATTTGCAGTTTTACAGAAATCAAAAATGTCTTTGTATGGCAAGTAGCACGCCCACTACTCCAATGCCACCTATTTTTATCAGAGAGGTTGTGTATTGATAACCATGATGATTTTACCTATTTTCGAAGCTTTGGCTTTTGCCGTTCTCCAGATATACAGAACAAAATATAAGAAACAACGACATCAAGGGATTTATGGGTAGAATTAGAGGTATTTATGGACCAATCTGGCTGAATTTCAATAGCAAAGTTTAACGGATTATTTAGTTTATTTATTTATTTAGCTATTATTATATGTCTATGGAATTTTATTCCTTACAGACAATTTAAAAAATAATTGATTACAAAATGTTACACACAAAAATATAATGCATAATTAACAATAAAATTACTAAGTGTTAAGAAATGTGATTATTGCCCTTTTTATAGCATCAGGATTTAATGAAAAGTCGATAAATATATATAAGTTGTTAAATGCATTGCTCATTCTTCTGAGAGGGTCAGCATTAGCAAAATGAGCTCTAACAAATGTTACTGATAAAGGTATGTAATAACGGGATGGACGTTGAGGAATGTTGAGAGAAATTAATAACATTGAATAAAAATGACACATTAAGCATAGTTCTTCGACTTTTTATTGTAGGAAGTTTAATAAGAGCAAGTCGGGCAGCATATGAAGGCAAGTTCAAGGGGTTAAAACGTAATCCACGAAGACAAAATAACAGGAATTGTTTTTAGACCGACTCAATGGCATTGGAATGGATTTGGTAAATAGGGTCCCATATTATCGATCCATATTCAAGAATAGGTCCAACTAGTGCCATGAATAAAGTTTTACCAATATACGGATCATTAAACTCTTTAGCCCAACGTTTTATATAACCCAGTGTACCCCTTGCTCTATTTCTTATGGTTGTTATATGCAGAGTAAAACTCAATTTAGGATTAAATAATATACCAAGATCTTGGAAGCTGTCAACTAATTCCACTTTATAATCACCCAAAAAAGAAATCAGCAGCAATCGGGTTATTTCTTACAAAGCGCATTGATTTACATTTCTTTAAATTCAGCTCCATATAGTTGATGTTGCACCATTCATAAAATGAGTTTAAGTCCTTTTGAAGTCGATGATGGTCTAAAAGTTGGTTATAGGTTTGATAAACTTTGACATCATCAGCATACATTCAAATATTCGAGAATTTTACAACATTAGGCAAGTCATTAATAAAGAAGGAGAAAAGCAGCGGTCCAAGATGGCTTCCTTGAGGTACTCCAGCAAGAACATTAATATTTTTAGAATAACTGCTGTTAAAGCAAACGGTTTGCGTCCTATCTGATAAATATGAATATATCCATTTTATATGTGACATAAATATATAACATGCTAGTCCCCATCATTTCTAGGGTCTTCGGAAACTCCATTTAAACTTACAGACGGTTATCGTTAAATCAACTTCGCTAATAACATGAATTCAGAATATATGTATATTCTAAGATCAAAATTGTAGAAACCACAAACGGAATGACAAAGTGAAAAGCACATTTGAACTGCATAAGTTTTTGATCAAAAATTATTAGGCAAAGTTTGTGTAAATGAATTTTCATATTGTTTTTGACAATTCATTTGAAGGCGTAAAAATGCAGTTTGCACAGATTACGAGACTTTTAAGCGATCTCATGACGATATTTTTCATTAAAGAATAGAAATATCCTTCTGAAATAAGTTAAAACATTTTGTCTTGATATTAAATAACTGTACAAAAATTGTTTTACTAAAAGTTATTGATCACCGACATTCATAATATAGAAAAATATTAAAAAAAAAAATACAACCATAGTATGATAATATCAATAAATTGCATACCTGCTACGAACACAATATGGTTGTCAACAATTATTGAACCACCCTATTAACATATCATTAAACAATATGATTGTTATTGTTTGGATAAAGAAAAATTGTTATTTTGAAAATAGTCGTTCACTTATAGAACTGGCTGTGGTCATTACAATTTTGTTTGTCCAATATGTGGAATCCGCTCAAAATATCCCCTCTACTTTTTAGCCTACCAAACATTTGAAGTCAATCTATACTTTGCGGAAGGGATTTTGATCGTTGCAAACATTTGTATGGCTTGCTCTAATAAATCTAGTCTTTATTTCATTTCATTAATTTAGGTTGATTTCATTGTTTGTGTTATTCGTAATAATATTCCTGTGTTTTAGCTGACCTTTCATAAAAATGCCACTATTTCTTCACTTTTATCTTTCTGAACGTCAGATTCTCATTTATCAGGATATTACTTTAATTTTACGTTTATAGGTCCAATACTAATGGCAATTAAAAAAAGTACCAGTTGAAGCAGAAATAACTACCAAAAAGCTCTGTTGCAGATTCTCATCCACTCAGTGCCCTGCTGTTTAGTTTTATGTTCATAAGTCCAATAATAACGAAAATAAAAAACACGTAAGATAGTATGATACCGCACACCACAGTATTTAAAAACACATCATGTTTATAAACTTCATTAAAATCGGTTTGAAAGTTTGTGAGAGGCAGAAATTGCCCCCTACCTCCCCTTGTGGTCCTATTTTTGAAAAACTACATAGCTTATGTGTCCATATAAATATATTTCTATCCATGATTTAAGTGTCGTTAAAATCGGTTTAATAGTTACTGAGAGGCAGAAATTTCCCTATCTTTCCTCGTGGTCCTACAAATAGGCTTGGTCCTTGCGCCAATTAGAACCTTAGTCCCAAATTTTATCAAATTATCACCAAAACTGCGACCTGTACTTTGCGCACAAAGTTACATGGACAGCTAGCCAGCCAGCCGGACGGACATCGTTACTTCAACTTAGAAAGTGATTCTAAGTGGATTGGAATACTTTAGCGTCTAGGACTTATATTTAAAGGCGTTACACAAATCAGCACAAATGAATAATACCCTCTCCACTATTGTGGTGTGGGTATAAATACCAGTTAAAGGAAAAGTACCAAATAGATCCCCTTAAAGATTCTCATTAACTTAGGACCTTGCATGTTTAATTTTATGTTTTAAATCCAATACTAACGGAAAATCAAAAAGGACCAGTTATAGACCAAAAAAGTACTAGGAAGGACCAGTTGTAGATCCAAAAACCTAAAGACAGAAATTAAATTTTCCGTATTTCCTTTTTTTTGGTACTTTTTCTCCCCATTAAAGTATCAAAATTTTCAATATTGTAGTGGGAGCCCATTAAATAAGTACATGGCAAAAAATTGAGAAAAAAATAGTTACGAATTTTACCTCTTAAACGTTTAAATTTTTAAAAAGTACCATATTTGTATTTTATGTGTTTAAAAGATAGACGGGGATATGGGGTTTCACTCGTTTACTCCTTAAAAGGTCAGAATTTCAAAAAAGTACCAGACACCTATCCGCTTATTTTTGTAAAGAACAACGATAACTATTACATTTTGTCCAGTCTCTTTTAGTTTTGGAGATACGAGTGAGGTTATAATAGGAGGTTTAGCGCCCATAGACGCTATCCTAAGCACTATAGAGGAACCTTTTATAGCTTATGTCTTTCAGGAGGTTCCATTCTTCATTTTGTTGAAGAAATTTTTAAGATCGGGCCTGCAGTTCCGGAGATTACCTCCTACAAACATAGAAACATACAAACTTTTCAGCTTCTTAATATAAGTATAGATGAACAAATTTAAGAAAAAAGTCAAAAAATGCCTGGACATACACTTAAGGGTTAATATTACCGTTATTATTGAACCAAACAAACTCTGTTAATCTTTCCAAGACAACAAATTGTTGACACATGTTTTTGTCTTGAAATTTGTATTTGAACAAACATATTTTATTTAAATTTTTCCCATTTTATTCTCATTTTGTTGGGATAGAGTCATTTTGGGTCGTTTTCGTTTAATAAAGTCATAAACAACTTATGTTCCGTTTATTCACCTCTATCTGCTTAAAGGAAAAAATATTTATTTGCAATGAGATCTTTTCGTTTTGTCTGTCTGTCTGTCTGTTTCTTTGTTTGCCTTATTTGTTATTGCAAACCATGTTTTACGATTGGTCAATATTTGTTGAGTGTGGGCTGTTCTCCGCGGCACAGCACATCTGAAATATAATTCTAAACACATTAATCAGTTTCATAGCAACAATAAAAAACATTTAGTAATTTTTTCATCGTTTTGTTAATACTTTTTTTTTTGTTAAAACTTCTTTTGTATAATTTATTATCTATTCACCATTATTGCTGTTACCAAACAAAAGCCATTTTGGTAATATGCTGATTTAAGTTGTATTTGTATTTATTTACTGTATCTCAAATATTTATCGTTGTTGTTGTTGTTATTTGGTAAATTTTTCTAAAACTTGTCTTACTTTATTTAGACTGTGTACAAGAAAGAGTAGAGATATTTAAAAAACAAATTTTTTTTTATTTTAACTTGAATGTCCATAATTTGTCATGGATCGAATGTATCTGTGAGTATCTGAGTGTGCATTAGTTCGAAGATTTATTTGTATCTGCAGAGCTTATGTTCTTTATTTATTTAGTTTGTTGTGGGTCATAGTGGTAGTTACGATGTGATTTTTTTCTAATCATCTGTTTATTATTTTACCAGTCTTTGATTTATTATGCATAATTAACATTTTTAATTATTTTAACATTATGTTTCAAATAAATGTTTTATTAATTTTTTTTAAATCACCTCATTTTTCCCTTATTGGCATGCAACAACAATAAAAAATTTCAAATAATGTTCATGTTCCAAAACAACGTATGTCCATAAATTGTCTTTAACAAACGACTTTAAGTTTTTTTTCTCACGTTAAGAGTTGAATTTTGTGTTATTTTTTTTTTTTACTTTTTTTTTAAATATTTAAATGATTTCTTAATAAATTTTCTGTTAATAAATGTCAATATGGCATAAAATTGTGATTTTATTTCCGGCGTTTTTGTTTGATCTATATTTAACGCAATTTTAATGTTGAAATTATTAAAATTTTCTCTTTTGTCGACAAAAGTAAATGATCTCTAATTAAAAACGCGTTACAACTTTAAAACATAATAAATTTATGTACGTAAAATGTTTAAAAACCAGTGGAAGCAAAACATCTAATTGGTGGCAACACAACTTCAGTTGTGCTGCTAGCATCGAAATCAGGCAACGCCGCTGATGTTTAAATATAAAATTTGTTTTATATTTAAGCATCAGCGTCGTGGCCTGATTTCTCTGATGGCAACACAACGTCTTTTGTGTTGCCATCCGTAATCGACCCATTAGTTTTAATATTTTTAGTTGTTACATTTTCGATAAAATAATCTGCAAAATTAATTAAATTTTACTTTTTAATACCAACACAGAATATGGATAACAATATCTTCATCCAAGAAAAAATTTCAGGGTGTTCCTTTAGGCAAACGGTCGGCTTTTAATTTTGGCCGCAGAACGGGCAGGATCATTGGTTTTAAGGTGGTAACAGGGAACTTAGAAAGTCGTGCGGAAGCTGTTCGTAAGAAGAGCTTTATTACAGAATCGCTGCAGAAAATACAAAAATATTATGGTCACTTTATTATGCTTTATGTTCCTCAGAATTATAATATGGCATTTATAACACCTGTTTATGTCTCTGCAAAAATATTCGAAAATATGCTTTCAGACGTTACGTCTTTTGTTGCATTTTCACTTTAAATTTTCAGCACAAGAAGTCGATCGACAATACAAACGAACGATAACGTAATAGTTTTCGTACAACTTAGAGACCCACTTAAAGGCATTTGGTTGGAATATTAAACGAAGTTATTTTTTAAACACCAACACTAACTGCCTGGTCCACAATGTCGACAAGAACATACAACAAAAACAAATTTTTTTTATTATTGTTTTCAATATAAATATGCGAAAGAAATGTTCTTGTCGACATTGTGAGCTAGGCAGTACCCAGTAAAAAATGTGCTAAAAAAGGAGCATGTTTTTTGTATGAATTCATACCTCAAAGCGCTTCAAACCTGCTGATGGGATGCCTGATTTTTGTATGGGGTGTTCCCGGTTGGGAGGACTATTTTCTGCTGACAATAAGCGCTTCTTTTAACATGCAAACAAAGCGCTCCTAAAGTGCTTTTTTAAGGGCTTACTATATTAACATATTCATTAATATTTGGCTTTTACTTGTTTAAATGCCATTTTTCAATCATTTTCGTAAACCCTTCTTCCTTGTCAGCACTAAAATATCAGCTTTTTTATGTTTTATTCTTTATCATTTACTGCTTTATAAGAGCTCTCTAATTGAAGCGCTTGATTATGCGCTTTTTCTCTGTAGTGCTTCAAAATACCCACATTTTTTTTACTGGGTATATATATTTTTATAATTATATTTTTGTAAAGCAATCCCATTAATAAAAATCTGTTTTATTAGCTATATTTTACAAAGTACTAAAAATGCAAAGACAGTTTTTGTTTACTGTTTTGTTGTCATTTGTGGTAAAACAAGTAGCACAGAGTTGTATTTGTATAGCTTTATTTCCATGTTTTACCGAGATCTAGTTTCATACTAGCATTTATTTTTTGTGGATTAGCTTACGTTGCAATACACACAGTTATTTGACAATAAATAACTGCATTACGTCAGGAACGTAAAGTCTTTCGACCGACTAAGTCAACAGGTAGGGGAGCGCTTAAGAGAACAATAATGAGTGACTTGCTGTTGCTCCCTTAAGTTATCTATTAACACCGTGAGCCAGGCTGTTAGACACACTGTATAGATTATCAATTTCTTAACACTGCTACCATATTTTTTATTAAATTTCACACATTTCACAGAAACTGAAGAATATAAGAATATAAAAAATGACAACAATAAAATGAGAGAGAATTTGAAGTTATTGCTGACATTTTAGTTATCGGCTTGTGATTTTTTGCCTAAAGTTGAAGACTCAGTTCTCCCTACCACTTAAATTTTAATTTAACTATTCTTTTCTAAAAATTTACACGAATCATTTTTTAAGGATTGTCATTTCATGCGTCCTTGTATACGCCTGTCTTTCTGTTTCATGAAATATTGTGCGACATGTGTCATAGTCTACATCAGGTAAAATAATTAACTAATGTGTCGATTACGGAAGGCAGCTGAACTGAAGTTGTGTTGACAGTAGCGTTTTAATATTATATTTTAACATCAGCAGCGTTGTCTGGGGCCTTATTCTGGCTGTCGTGATCGGGTACTTTCTCGATTCGAAAGCAATTTTATTTCTAATTCTTTCAGTCGATACTGAACGAACCGAAATTTGTTTTTTTTTCAGTATTGTGAAACTAAAATTAATGCTTTACAACGTTCAGTATTGACTGAAATAATCAGATATTAAATTGCTTTCGATTAAATTGTACTCGATCACGACTGCCAGAATCAGGCCCCTGCTTTCGATGCTGACAACATAACTGCAGTTCAGTTTCCATCCGTATTCGACCCTTAAGTTTTTTTTTCAAAAAAATATACATACACAGAAAAAAATACCCATGTAAAATTAACATGGAAAAATTATGCCCTTTACTTAAATTTATCATTATTTCATATTAATTTTTAATAAAAAATATCAAAATAACCTTAAATTACGTTTATTTTATATTATTCAGTGTTAAAAAAATAAAAAAAAAAATAAATATTAAAATATAAATAAATCTGGATTCAATATTGAACCCAGAAAAACCTGTTTTGTATTAAAATCAAAAGTTTATTTTGTTGAATTAACATGCATACCTACTTAATTATGTACATTTTTTATTTTCACTTTTAAAATATGTTATAAAAAGAAGACAATTCCCGTATTCTTTTAATTAAAATTGTTTATTTAAATAGTACATCAAGTTTTCAAAGTAGAATGATGACCATATCGGGTGATTCTGCTGATGCTTCTGTTAACAAAGGAGAATACAAAATAAGTGAAACATGTGTTACAGGGTTTTGAATTATTCTTACATAAATGCAAATGTTGTCTGAAGCTTCTTCACACTGTTAAAATACACTCAAACACTCAAACACGTTGTTTCAACTGGAAATAACTTTCATTCAACGTGATTCCGATTGTTATTTCAATATAAATAACATTTTGCTCTAACTTTACTGCAATGTTAAATTAACATGAATTATAGTTATATCAAAAGAAAAAAATGTTGTTCGCAGTTATTGTAAAATCAGGTTGAATTAACATGAAACCCGTATGAAGCAAAATCACCACCGAAAAAATTTAAATCAACCTTGTTTTCGACGTTTTTAACTTGATTTTTTCTGTGTGTATTTGCTTTAAATACATACATATTTGTTCACCATAGTATAGTTATGGTGGCCAAAAAGAACTTTATTTGAATCATAATATGGCTAAAGAGAAACACACATCCATTTTTTTATTTTTTTTTTTGTCTGATTAGACGGACAGTGATATTTGGGTTCACGGGACATTGACTTAAAGGTAAGCATGCACTGCGTCTATGAGCCAGACATAAATATTACTGCCGCAGCTGCGATTGGGAAAACAAATGAAAACACCAAGTTTTGTCACTGTCCTGCATTGGCGAGAAGGCAACAGACCGAAATAAGATCGGCCCGTCACTTTCGATGAAATGTACGGCATAGAACTGGAGTGCATTTTTAACTTAGTTTAAATTTCGGGTTAATTGAATGGATAAGAGGAATTCCATTATATAACAATAAATCGACCATTGGGTGAAACAACTTAACCTAAATCGAAGCGTCATGCATTTTTATCTGTCACAAATTCTCATGCTCATATGAAGTATATAAATCGCTTTGTTGTAATTGGAATATCCGATTTTGACAACGCGTTAAGTAAAGGCCTAACCATAATGTGCTTAAGTTGGATTAAGCAAATGTGCGAATACATGTAAATCATATGAAGCAAACCATATTGAACTTACGGATACTTTTTGTTAAGTTTTATGAAACTGTCATTTGCTTAAGCAAAGTGCGAAACGGATCGCACATTCCGTACGTAATCAAATGTTTTTTGATTTTGTTATTGTTTTTTTAAATACATCTGAAAGACTTTTTGGTAATTTTTGACAGTAGGTTAAGCACGGCTATGCATATTATGGTTGGTTCTTAATGAAGTTGTTAAAAAGTGATGCCAATTTAGCAATCTTTAAGTCAATCTAGCGGGTTTATCCCTTTTTTTTAACTTGTAGGTAATGTAAATTTTAAAGTCGCTTTTTTTAATTCTTTAATCTATAAACGGTAGTCTACATTTCTTAACTGGCATTTAAAACTTTATTAAATCAATATTTATGCAAACTTGATACATGAAATTTCTTTAGCTTTTTCGTATTTTTGTTATTAATTCTTTTTTTATTAAAAAAAGTTTTATCCAGTTTTTTGGGATTTTGTTTTTGCATATTAAGTGCATAATAAAATTAATAATTTGTGTGCTCATTTGTTTTAATTAACACTTGAAAGATATTTTTACGATTTTTTTTTTCTCTCTTCAAAATTTTCCGTAACGACTCTACAGTTTGTAAATCGTCATTTTAGATTTAAAATAACTTTTTAGCTACAAATTTAAAGGCAAGGATTTATTATAAAACCATTAAACCAGCAAAAAAATTAAGTTTGTAGTGTTAATAAATTACAAAAATCTCATGTGCCTTAATCTTAGCTTTTGAAGGAAAATATTAAAAAGCTTTTTTTTATAATTAACCGTCGTAATTAAGAATAAATATCTAAAGCTGCAAATATAATTGTTTTTAATTCTTAACTCTCGAAAAAGAAAAATTTATTTCAATCTATTTGATCTATATATGTGTACAAATAGCATCGACTAAAGTCGTTGCATTCCCCCATTTCATTTACTATCATCTTTTAAACTTCTTTCCATTTCAACACACTGCAAATTGTTAATTTCATATTTTATTTTTTTATATTTCCTCTTTTTTGTCATTTTAGCAATAAGAAAACTTTCCTCAATACCCGAAGCAATTAGTTTTTATACGTTTTAAAATTGCAAAAGTTTTTCTTGAACAAACTTGTCTTTCAGGGGATAAACTTTTAACTTTTAAACAAACTGTTAGTGTTTGCCATTAGCAGTCATTAAGGTAAATCTTCATTAAGGGATTTCTTTAAAGGAAATTTAAGATATTGCTTAAAAGTAAAAAAAAAAATAAAGGTTAATGGTGACATTTGAAGCTGCACATAAAGGGGTTCTCAATAAGAACATAACATTTGCAGTAACTAAAGATGCTTATTCGAACTTAAGTAAATTCTATTATTTTAAGTATTTTTGTACCTGAACAAAACCCAAAAGAAGCTGAATAATTCAGGACGCTGCAGGCCATCTGGCAACCCCACTCATGAACATTAGAAACGGTTTTTTAGATTATACACAATTCAAGACCAAATCCCGTACTAAAGGAACCTATTTGTATGGAACTTAAGTATAATAATAGATTGATTTTGACCATTTTATTGCCAAATAAAAATATAAATAAATACATATCATTATCTGTGGCTTCTTCATGTTATTATGTCAAAATTGTTATTTCCGGAGGACATATGGAAAGCAGGTAAAATAAAGGACCAAATATTTTCTGAATTCTTTTTATTTTATATAGAAAATATCCGAAAAGGGTTACTGCTTTTTGCCACTCTCGTGGGATTCTGCCATGAACACGAAATGAAGATTACTAACATACTGTTCTGCCTTTCTGCAAGAAGACCCTATTCTTGGAAATCCCACCGCACAGAAAGAAAAACACTCGGGATATATCAAGTGTTTTATGATTACTTTAAGTACGAGTCGTACTTAAAAAATTTAAGTACGAATAACACTAAAACGTACTCCAAACAATCCTAAATTCGAAAATCAATCATACAATTCTTAAATCAAGTAAAAAAAGATTAAACTTTTCTTTGTGTTTACCCCTCCGGCTTACGCATGTTTTGATTTACTATACACATTGAAAAAGGGGTGGCCAGACTCGTGTGTACCACAAAGGGTAAAAAAGTAAATTTGAACTCATGCTTCTCATTTAGTTTATATTTTTGGTTAAATATGTACATAAGATTTTTAAAGTAAAAACCATATGCATGATGTTGGTGTTTCTCTGTAAAGTGTAATACGGGTATGTAAATCAATCATAATAATTTCTTAATTCTAATTTCTTTTTTGGTTTTTTCAAACACAAATTCAAGTTAAAATCAACTTTATAAATTATAATACTTAAATCAAGCGCATTTTGAGATTGATTCAATCTTAGTTTTACTTAAATCAATCTCCTATTCGGACTATTTCAAGTACGAAACCAAGGTTGAATTTGGACAATTTAATTATTTGGCGATTGGTAATCCCTACTCGGATCAATCTTTCTGTACTTGATTCAAGAAAATCCGTACTCACCGTACTATTAATACCGCTTCGGATTGATTTGAGTACGGATGGATTGACTTTCTTTTGAGTGCAGGATTCAGCAGGTAACATTGTCAGAAATCAAATTGATTTTATACAGATATAAAGGCGTTATTACACTTTTTTAACAAAAACTTCGACTGACCCAGGGACGGACGTGCCGTCTGACCATAATCTGCTAAAAGCAAACGGATGCACAAAACCTTCCATTAATACAAAGAGAAAAGTACGTAGCAAACTAGATATTGAATAACTCGAAGAGCCAGCTATTCGAACAAATGTAAAGGAACGTATTTTTTCCCAGGGTATTCCGAAGAAGCGACTCAGTTACACTTCAATGTTCACAAAATATTTACAAGTGTATTAAAAACTGATCGCGTCCCTATTAAAAAACCCTTTATATAAACCTTAAGCAATTAAATGGCGGCTTTATAATAAGTATTTAAACCGTTTAAGCTAAAGGTTTTAAACGCTGGCAAGATATTTTTAAAAATGTTTAAAATTTTTTAGAATAATAAATTAATAGGCCTTTTAAAATTCAGTGAAATACAAGCTCAAACATTATGATATGATTATGAAATCCAATATATATTTAATAAGACAATAGCGTGAGTAAAGGGTGGGGATTTTTTTATAAAAATTGGTTTTTTTCTTAAGTTTTTTTTTTAGATTTATGCTAACTTGTATGCATTTGTTGCCACTGAAAACAAATTTAAGCAAAAATAAGCACAATATTAATATTCTTCATAGTCTCCTCTAAAATTACACGTCTCTGTTAATCTGGAAACTATTAAAATTCTTTCTCTTAATATTTATTTTTCTTCATAAAAATATATGAAACATATTTCTTCAAATAATGGATATTTATTATGGCCACTAAAGGCATTTAAAACAAGTTAGATTGCTATATTCGGCTGTGCCGAATCTTTAATACCCTCCACCGAGACTTCGAATACATCAGACGTGGGCTTTATATGGATCTTTAAATTATAAGCCAATCTTTTTAAAACCTTACCTGATAGTTTTATAATTTGTTGGCTAATTTAAATAAAATATCATGACTTGTTTCACAAATATTCATTTAATTTCGGAAGGGGATTTTATATTGAAACTTTCATACACAGAAAAAATTTTTTTGCGCCAGTAAAAGAATTAATCAAAAATAAAATCAGTTTTAATTAAATATTAATTCAGGTTAATTAAACATTTAACCAAGTGAGTTAAACGTTTAATTGAAATATTGTCAATTAACATTTTATACACTTGATAAAAATTTTAATTCACCTGATTAAATATTTAATTAAAACTGATTTTATTTTTGATTAATTCTTTTACTGGCGCAAAAATTTTTTTCTGTGTAAATTATGGATATTTTATTAAAAAATTCGGTAGAGAGATTTCTAGTATTAAAAAAATATAAATAAGAATAATTAGATGCTTCTTAAATTGCTTCTCGAAAGGCCGTTTGATATGGAGCCTACGGTAAATTATAGACCGATAATCATAAATTCGCGTTATTTCTAGCTTTTTCCACAATATCTATATTTGCTACGCTTTTAGGCGTATTGAAATGATTTTCCAGACTTGGCTTTATATGGGGCCTATGATTAATTATGGATCGATTTTCACGAAATTTGGAAGACTACTTTCTAGTCTTATGAAACTATGAAAGGAGAAACTTTACTCCAATACCGTTATTTGTTATGGCTTAAGGCATACTAAAGTGTTTTCCGAGAGTGCACTCAAAAGAAAAATTAATCCATCCGTACTCAAATCAATCCGAAGCGCTATTAATAGTATGGTGAGTACGGATTTTCTTAAATCAACTACAGAAAGATTGATTCAAGTACGGATTTTCAATCGAGAAATGCTTAACTTATCCTTATTTAATCCCGAATTCGTACTTGAAATAATTCGTAAATGAGATTGATTTAAGTAAAACTAAGATTGAATCGATCTCAAAATTCGCGTGATGGAAGTATTATAAAGTTGATTTTATCCCGAATTCGTGCTTGAACAAAACCAAAACAGAAAAAATTAGAAGGAGAATTTTGTTATGATTGATTTACTTACCCGTCTTAGACCTTACATAATTTCAATTATAAAACACCGGCATCATCATCATCATAATGTGTTTTCATCTTGTTCTGTTGTTTTTGTTGTTTCTACACACAACAAGCAAATCGTTTTTTAACTACTTGTGTGGTGTTGTTGTAGTAGTTTACAACAAATTTTGATAAGTTAAATTAGATTAAAACGCTCACTTTGTAATTTTACTCTCAGAGTGGCACTACCAACGAAAATTTAAAGCTTTCTTTTGGTTTAAGAATTTTGTACTTATTTTTAGAAATTTCGGGATTGATTTTTAAGGATTGTTTTAAGTATGTTTTAGTGTTATTCGTACTTGAGTTTTTGAGTACGACTCGTACTTAAAGTAAGTACAATAAATTTAATTTATCCCTTGTGTTTTCCTTTCTGTGTGGGCTTTATGGAGCCTATGATAAATTTTGGACCGATCTTCACAAGCTTTTGTGGTTTGTAAAACGAATTTGTGCAAAATTTAAAAGGAATCGGTGCATTCTGTCACCAATTGATGTTAGTTTTTGTAACAAAAATACCAAATTTTTAGGGAGGTTGTTGCACATTTGAATTCATCACTCTAATGAACCGAATGTGCTGGATTTGAATCCCGAACTGCTTAGGAAAACTACAAAGAATTTGGAAACAAAATTGTTCTTTTCTGTAAAGTCTTTCGAAAGTGGGCGTGTTTTCAACAGACAGACAGACAGACGGACATGGCTAAATCGATTTAGAATTACTCAAGGACCCAGAATATATGTGATTAATGGGTTCTTAGAAGAATATTAAAAAAGTTGCACACGTAATAACAAACTAAGTGTACCATCATTCACCACTAATGGTGATGGAGGGTATAACAAGGGCAACCATTGCTCTTTTTAACTTTTTTTTTTTTGCTTTTGACTCAAAATTAAACAAATAAAAAAAACGACAAAAATATCAAATTTCATTTGATGATGAAAGCAGATAGCCATCGGCATAAGCAGACATATAGAAATTCAGTCAGATGGACAGACAGACCGATATAATACAAATGATATAAAAAATATAAGCAAACATATTTACATATGTATGTATTCAAATTTATTTATTCATACAGATGAAACCAATAGGCGAACAAACATACAGAGAAGCAGACAGACTGAAGTACGGACATACTGTGTGTGCTTTATGTGCGTTAATTTTGAGTGAGCTGCAACCAGCCATAATGATGATTCGATTTGCTAAAATAATGTTGACATGCAAATTAATGGTTGCCAGAAATAAAATGACGAAAATTGAAACAGCAACGAAGGCAATTAAGTTAAAGAAAACTTAAATAAAATAAATACTAATAAGCTTAATAGTGGTGCTTTGAAACTTAAACTCAAAACTATTTTATTACCTCTTTCTTTCAATTTGCCTAAACATTGAGTTTTCTTTAACCTTAAATTTGTGCTCTTTTCTGAAAATGCAATGATAAGTTTTCTTTTAGTTTCTTGCCAGCCAGCCAGCCAGCCAACCAACATAACAAGCAGCAACAACGAAGACAGCAAACAAGAATTGCAACCAACCAACAACAACAGCAGCAGCAATAATACGACAGACATTTTTTTAACAAAATGAATTGTTGTAAATGGTATCATGCCTACAGTATGGGCACATGTTATAAGGACAAATATATTAAGCTAGCTTAACCCGTTTGGGGCTTTCAACATAGGTGCACGTAGTGCTAAAAGTTTCCTGACTGTCATTCACTTGGGAGTGACTAGTACCGAATCCTCTGTTCGACTCACTTCTTTCGGTCTTAGACCAAGTTTTTCCCGGGCAATGGCTTTTCAGATTCATCTGAAATGAAGCTTTAGTGGGAAGGCGCCCAGTGATGTAGTTGTGCTACACTTAAGTAATTGATACCAAACGAAAGAGAAAAAAATGTAATCCTAAAATTGAGCCAATTACAAACTTAAGATTCATTTTTATTTTAACTCAAGACCTTTTTTACATCTACCAAATATTTGCGAAAAAATGGAGAAAAAAAATGTGTTCGCAAAACTAAACCTCCATTAAATTACTTTAAAAAAAATATATAAAATAGTTAAGATATATGTATCTATATATATAAAAATGAAATATGTTTGTTTGTTTGTTTGTTGGCTTAAAGACTCCAAAACATTGAACCGATTTTCCTGAATTTTTACAGTAACATCACGTGAGCCCTAAAAATAAAATAGGCTACTTATTTTTTCGATAGGGGCTGGGGCATTGGTATCCCTAATGGATGTCAATATTAAATATCGCATATCTTAAGAGCCGCTGCACGCATTATGTTGAACTTCTGGTAGTAGGATCTTTTGAGCCCCAAAATTTAAATAAAATAGCAGCGAGGGAAGTGGTACCCCCCATAGGATGCCGATGTTTAATGTCGCATATCTTAAGAACTGTTATAGTGAGAATGTTCAAACTTTGCAAAAGTCACTCTTATGGTATACTACACTTTTGAAAATAAAAATAAAGCGAGTAGCCGCAGGGGGGAAAATACCTCCCATAGGATGCATATATTAAATATCGCTCAACTGAAGAACTATTAAAGGGAGAGTCTTCAAACGTGGTTAAAGCTACTATTATGGTAAACTATAGATTTCAATATAAAAATGGGCGAGGTAGACAGAGGCGGAGCAGTACCCCTCATTCTAAGAGCTCGCATTTTGTTGAACTTTTGGTAGTAGGATCTTGTGGGCCCCTAAACTGAAATAAAATAGCAGCGGCGGAAGTGGTACCCACCATAGGACGCCAATGTTTAATATCGCATATCTAAAGAACTGTTATAGTAGAGCTGGAAAACTATCGATATTAGCAACATTCGATATTTTCGATAGTTTGTAAACAAAATCAAATACTATCGATAGTAGCGAATTCTTTTTAGATTTCTTAAATTTAATTTTTAAGTAATTACCGTACGTTTCCATGTAGCAATTTAAAGAAATACAATTTATCCAAATAATAAAGTTTAATCTTTCTTAGATTTTCAGTCACTTTCCTAGTCACAAGCTATAATTTTTCAATTATGTATATGTATGTATTAAAATATTCACAGTATGGAATAATTTGGGTAAATATCATTTTTATAACAATCTTCGGATCTTTACTAAAAAAGTTGTCATCTTTCAAATTATTTTCGATTGCATATAAAGTTGAATTTTAAAAGTTTGTATTGAAAGTAAATCACTTTTTCAAAATATTTCCATTGGTATCACGTTCTATATAAGCGTATTTATAAAGTGGTGTGCAGAGTCGCAATATCCTTTCTGACTTGATTTTTCAACGAAATAAAATATTTTATAAGTACATATTACTTAGAATATTTGTATAAAAACAATATATTCACTTTACACTTTGAAAGCCCTGCTTTTATATTGAATCAAAAACGCATATGTGTTAGAGGCTAATTTTCAAAAATAATTCATATACTCGTAATGAAACTGATTATAAGACTGTGTGTGTTGACTTGAAATATATTTCCTGCGAAGTCCTATTAATATCAAAATTTAATGCAACTTTTATGGCATTTATCCTTTACTTCATTTCTTGTCGAACGTTACATTAAGTTTCAATGACAAACGAACCATTATTTGGAAAATATTTCGAGTTCTTTTCACGCTTACAAACAGTTTTAAATCAAATTCTATTCATTTTGCAAACTGGTTAAATTAATACTTTGGCAAAATTCAATTTACAGATCTTACACGTTCTAAGTTCAAAGATATCTGTTTTAAGACGTTAAAAATATTATAATATAAAAACATTACAAGAACAAGGCTTAATGCTTGTTTTTCAAAATAATATAAAAATGTTCGTTTGTGAAAATATATTGAAACAACAATTAAACAACTAAACTTTGTTTTTGCTTTCAATATACATAAATTTCTAAACGAAAATTTTTATTTTACTGAAAACTCGTTAAATGTAATGTCGAGTTACTCGATATCGAATGCTATTATTTCAAATTCATTCAATATCGAGTTGCATGATACCAAAATAAATAATTTCTATCAATTTTGCTCGATATCGTATGCGGTGTATATGTATGTACAATTTTTTGCTTTGGCATGAGGATAAGCAAGGTATTGGAAATATGGTTGATCCTTCCGACTAGATAACTGCCGTAGTTGGCTAAGCTGGGTGGCTTGTTGTTGCCAGATAGAAACAAAAAATTATTGATAATTTTGTTAAAAAAGATTTCAACGATAGTATCGCTATCGAAAATAAACTATCCATAGGCCAATGGAAAGAGAACTATCGATACTATCGATAGTACTATCGATTGTTTGCCAGCTCTATGTTATAGTGAGAATGTTCAAACTTTGTGGAAGTCACTCTTATGGTATACTACACTTTTGAAAATAAAAATAAAGCGGGTAGCCGCAGGGGGAAACACCTCTCATAGGATGCATATATTAAATATCTCCCAACTGAAAAACTATTAAAGAGAGAGTCTTCAAACTTGGTTAAGGCAGTGTAGCGAAGCGCACCGGGTTAAGGTAGGTAGGTAGCCTAGAGATAAATCAAACTCATATTTTGTAGACTAAATTGGCAACGCCTGCCCCAGTAACAACTTTTTCAATCTTGCCCTGGCTTTAAGGAAAGATCAGCAAAATTTATTAGAGTAACCAGTGTCATTCGTTTCCAATTACAAAAAGCCAAGGTTGGGCTTACACTAATACTACCATATGCCAATCCTGTCAGTTCACTTATAACACCACAAACGTCTGTTAAATATATTTTTTTTTTTTTTTTTTTTTTTTGAAATTTTTAGTTAGGCTTGAGTTCATCAAATTTAATTTTCATTAAATTAATTTTACTGAATGAAGTGATTTTTACAACATGAAATTTTTATTAAAATTTATTGATAATTTTCTTGGCTGAGCTGGGGCTCGAACCTAGATTGAATTTACATGTTTCAAGAATCACCACATTCTTTCATCAGAATTCTTTGAGTTCTAACCTCTGCTCTGTTGGCTGCCTGCCAGCCAACAGTCAAAGATCAATATTTAACCAGTGGTACTGGTAGTTCGAAATTTGCTGTAATTATCATTTTTCAATTTGTTTACATGTTGCCTCCTTTTCTTCTGTTTTTTCGTATTCTTTCTGTCAAGACATTGTCTGGAAACCTGAATACTCTACACAAAGAAATTAATTCAGAGTCAGAGCTTTTAGAAAAAATCTAAAATCTTTGGAAAAGGTTCCCTGATGATCTGGCCTTAGCAACCAGTGAAATGCGCATAGAAGCTAGCTTTCCCTTAACAATAAATTTCAGTGTATTTATCAAATATGAAAAATTGGGAATTTAGCACGTCAAACAAAAATCTTAATAATAAATTTTGTATTCCCGTAAATAACTTTGCTATCAAGGTGACTTGTTTACATTTAAATAAAGGTACTTGATCTGATTTTGTTCTTCGCTATATTATTCGCTATATTGCACTGTACGACATAATTCTGAAAATACAGCTTAAAAAAAATATACGTATCTCAAAGTTTTCCTGTCTATCACATGGGGAAGTTTCGATTACACCCACTCCCGTTGATCGAGATGACAGATCTTTTGCTTAAATAGTTCTTACTGTTCTCGGAAGTAAAGTGTACAAAATGAGCAAAATCGGTCTACGGGATTTAAAGGTTATGATCACAATATATTTATCCGTTTTAGAGCTTTTTATGAATTTCGGCGTCGATTTGTTAGTCCATACTTTTGCATATTTTACCGTTTGCAGCCTTTTTTTGCATAATTTATTTAAAAGAGCTTTTTTGCAGCATTTTTTTAAGTTTATAGCGCATATTTTGCCTTTTTAATGCTTTTTTTATACATTTTAGATGTTTTTTTTTTTTTGCGAAATTCTGTTTTAAATATCTATCTGTAACCCAACGATTTGCGTCAATTTCTCCAACACTTTTTAGTGATCTAACGATGTTCATCCGTCCGTCTGGCTGGTTATATGTCTATGTTAACCTTAAGCGCAAAGTACAAATTGCAATCTTGTAGATAATTTGAGCAAATTTGGTAAATACATTTTAATTGTACTAAGGACGAAGTTTCCAAATAAGACACTTTGTGTCCGTTAACCATCTAATTATATTGGTATTTCGATTGAATTCGCCCCAAAAGTCTCAAAAATTCGTCTGTAAATACTATTATGTTTAGGCTTTACCGATTATAGTTTTAAGACTGTTTTTATTAAATGGAACTGTTAATAAATTGTTGAATATTTTGTTTTAGCAATCTTAAATTTTTTGGGGCATATTTTTAACAGTTTTCAGGGCTTATTTTCAAGTTTTTATTTCTGCATATTTAATGCGCATAAAACGCGTTTTTAGAGCATATTTCTGGTTTTCCTGATTATTGCTAACAACATTTCCGTATGACGTGCTAAATTCCCTAATTTTTCTTGCATGATAAAAACACTATTTGATGTATTATTATACAGCAACAACTTTTAATTTTTAATCTTATCACTAAACAAGTGTTCCTCTGGAATAAGGGTTTTGATACAACAGCGAAAAGAACAAGGGAAACAAAATTATTTCTTTATAAAATTTTGTTTTAATACTGCAAAACGGCGAAGTCGGGCTTAAAAAATGCTAACGTCCTTCCTACGAAAAAAGGTTTAACAAGGACTACTAAATTTGGCCTATTAACTTTAATGCTTTCTAGATTGCGAAGTAGAAAATACAGGCCAAGTCGGTCCATTAGTGCACTTATTCCCCAACAAAATGTTATTTACATTTTTTAAATAATGCTAATAGATAACAGACATTTTAATTGAGCTAGGGCAAAAACTTGTTTCTTAATACTTCTTATACTTCTTTAGATTGGTAGAAGTAAAAAGCCAAATCCGTCTACTTTACCACATAACTTTTCAATAACCCTAAAGATTTTAAGGCATTTAAAGAGAATTGACTCATTTGTTCCGAACTAAATTTTTCTCCGCCTTCAGTTCACCAAAGATTTTAAACCAATTGAAAAAAATACTTTACATGAAAATATAAACAATGCTAATAGCATGTGCTTCGACTGTATGTAATTTTCTACTAACAGCCAGTAGTTGTAGTTGGCTGATTATTTTTATTGTCGCAGTTTTCGTTGTTAAACACATGCATAAACAAGTTTGCATGTTGTCGGCCATTTGATGAACAACGAACAATGGAGGAGAGTAAAAGCCTAATGGCAAACTAGCGACGACCTTTTGCAGTTTTGTTTTGTTTCACTTTTTTCTTTTTATTATTTTTCAATAGAACAGACTACAAAACTAACAACAAGAACAGCAAATACGGCTATGAAAAACAAAACCTAGACACAACAATAACCAACTATATAAATTACCATGCCACTCAAATTCTAACCAACACAGATGCATTTATACTACAATAGAATGCATGCATCTTGCCATAGATGTCATATAAATTTCCTTTTCCTGTTTTTATGTTTTTTTTTTTTTTTTTGATTCTCCCGATGGTCAGTAGAACTACAAGTTCCATGTGTTTAACTTCAAAGAGAACATTGCCCCTCAGCCTATTGTAGCAAAGGACTTCCAACCATACACATGTTATGTTAATAAAACTCATATAATTTTATTTATTTGTTAATGCCACTTACCAAAGGCGAATAGAATGCTGAACTATCTACACCGATACTTTGATAAGGATTTTGTTCAGTCGATGGGTAGGGAGTGCCATAGACACCAACACTGGCAGCGGGTAGGCGAGAGTAACTTGATAAGGCCAAACGAGCTGAATCGTATTGACAAGAACACACAGTTTGTCCCGATACAGGATCTGTCATAATAGGTCGTCCGTTTTCGCAACAGGAACCGGAACCACCTGCCGAACCTCCACTGTTAGAGCCTAGAGGTGTATTCTCCATGTTTGTATTGGCAGAGGGATTATTTGATGCTGTGACATTGTTCGAATGCTGTGACAGAGCATCGGGACTTAGAGCACCTGTTGAAACCTCTGCACCAGCATTGGCTGGATTGCCACTACTGGCGTTACCAGAACCAGGTACTGTGGCTGTAGTAGTACGACATTCTTGGCCAGGGCTATGGCCGGCTGCATTTGGGCTAGTCATCGATGACTGGCCAGTGGGAGTGTCACCTGTTTGAGGTGATTGTGTAGGGTTTGATGAAAGTAGCTGTAATAAAAAGCAATAAAATTTATGGTTTATGATTAAATTTACATGATGTCTACATAACTTATATACTTAACAAGAGTATTAAAATAAATTTTATATTAAGATAAGCGGCAGCCATTATTTTTAATTATGTTTTATCTATTTCTTAAAACTTTTAATGACGTTTAAAAACACGTTAAAAAATTTTGAGAAATAATATTCATTAAAATTCATTGTTTTAAATGAATTTTATTACATGTTTAAATCTTTCATTGTTAATAAATCAATACAAATGAAATACAATTTATAAATGGATAGATAACAAGAAAATAAAAGCGACTGATGTCTGCATGTAAGTTACAAGATATTTAAAAATGGTTCAGTGACACTTAACAAAGGAACCTAAACGATGGTTATCGAACTTAAATATTTCACACAAAATAAGCTACCGAATCATGATGTATGGTAACAATATGATAGAGTATAGAAATTTAAAGTGTCAAAATCGAATTGCCGCTAATATGTTTAAATAACATATTTAAATACTTTACTTTACATAATTTAAATTAAAGATACAGAATTTAATTTCAAAAGATTTTGTTATTCGTGCTTAATTCCCAGTTTTTATACTTGATAAAAACTGGTTGCTTAGGCCAGATCATCAGGAAACTATTCCCAAAGAAATTACTTTTTGATGATACATAATTTGTTTAAAGATTGTTGTAAGTATAAGACTATGTATCAGGGATGATAAATGAGAAACCCAATATTGTACCAACGAACTTTTAAAACCGTACTTTTTCGGCCCTAATAGTACTAAATCATTTTTTTAAAATTTTTTGTATTTTATTTTTAAAAACAAAATATACATGATCATTAATTATACATAACAATAGGGTGGGTAAAATTTTTTCGCATCAAAAGCACATCGCGATTCTTGTTCTATAAGTCATTCCTAAAAACTTTGCCAAGAAACTATACACAGAAAAAATTATTGCCGAATTATTTTCAAACAAACGCTTGTTTGAAAATTTTTTTGATTTCTACAAATTTTTTTTACTGATTCAATCAATATTTTTGTTTGATTTTTATTTAACCAACAAAAATGTGGACAACTCTTCAAAAATTTAAGAAACGCGCTATTGGTTTGAAGTTTTCATAATTTTGTATGAAATATTTAACGCTCTTTAATGTTGTCGTCTTTTTGCATTTTTTTTATTGATTGTAAGCAACACTTCTTTATGATAAATATAAGAACTACAACAAAAAACACATGCAGTCTATTTTTGGACGCTTTAAAAAAGTACAGCAATAAGAAAAATGATAAAATAGCGCGACGAGGTTTGTAGTAAAAAAACAACAAAAACAATAGCAGGTAAAAAAAAACCTTTCATTTTTTTTAAACAACAGAAAAAACACATTATAAGAAACAAAATAAATTTTTGGTTGGTTTCAAAGTTGGTAAAAAAAAAACAAAATCCCGTATTCAATTTGTTCAAACAGTTTGTTTAAATACACCAAATACAAAAATAGAATGATGGCAGAAAACATATCGAGTCGGTCTGCCGCCGTTTTTGGTTACATTTCTTCTTCATTAGCAAAGGAAAGGATAAAGCAACAGTGAGTGATGAAGAAAAACACTGTGAGTATAAATATGACTTCGTTCAAAAATTATTCCAACAAAAAAATGTGTCTCAAAGCCAGCCGGCCGCTCTGCTCTGCTTCATCTTCGCAAACAGTGATTGCTTGTGTGCGCGTCATTGCTTGTGCCAAAACTTTTTTGTTTGATTCAGCAAAATTATTTGTTTGAAATTTATATGAATTTCAGTAAACTTTTTGTTTTGATTCTGTAAAATTATTTGTTTGAAAAAATCGGCGTTTTTTTCCAATAAACAAAATGCAAATAAATTGTTTGAATATGCGAATTTGTTTGTAGGACCGATTTTAGACAAAAAATTGTTTGATTCTACACATTTTTTGTTTGAATTGGAAAAATAATTTTTTCTGTGTAGGTTTAAAATGAATTTTGAGCCCCGGAATTTTCAAAATAGTTAGTTTTCCAAAATATTCAAGAATATAGGCAAACAAATTGTAATTGGTCTAGCCAGACCTGTATCATGTGGTTTTTAGGGTCGAGAAAACCATTTTTTTTTTATTTTAAATTTTCGCCAGAGAGCGTTTTCATACACTTTTTAGAATTTATCGTCTTTTTGTGGAAAATTGAGGAATATTTCTCAAAATCTCGAATTTTAAACGCAAATAAAATTTTTAAGCGTTCTAAAAATATGTGCATAAAAGCATCTTCGGATTGCATTGCCAATTTTATTGTGTCTACAAACAATAAAACAGGAAAGGAGTAGAAAGTCCGAATATAATAAAATTTAATTTAGCGCTTGTAAAATCTCCTTCAAAATAAATCGGATTTAAATAATATTGGAGTTGGCTCCCAGTGTTCCAAAATTCTGTTGATTACTTTCTGACGTGACAACCATCTTGTTGACGCATATTTGAAAATATTATGAGTTCGTTCCAAAATAATCTTAAATTGAGAGGAAGTCATCTCTTCTACTATGTAGAACTTTTGCAGAAGTGGTTTCCTATTTACATATTTTAAAAACTTGTCAATGTCATTAGAAAATGTCAATGTCATTAGAATATGCTGCCGCTGATAGTTAAATTGAATGTGGCATAAGCAATCGTTCAATGAACAAGTGCAAAAATCTATTCACAATAGCGGAATTCAGTTTTTGGTACAAATGGTCTTGTATAAGAGCAATTCCAAAATATCATAGCTGTTTGGATAAATCCAACAACAAAAAATTTAGATTCCCTAAGATATCATAAAAAAGCTACAGCATTTTCCATTTTCGCAAGACTATTTGCACCAAACACTAAACTCCGCTTATATACATTGGACAGTAAATTCGAGTTGCCATTTTATATCAATTTTAAATATGTTGGTTTGAAAAATTTCGAAATAGTACCAAATGAGTCACGGGGGTACCAGCGTACTTTTTAGTTTTGAATTGTACCAAAAAAAGTACAATTGTACCAACTTTATCAACCCTGCTATGTATAGTTGTTTCTACTGTAAAATAGTAAAAATATTAGCTGCTTGGTTTTGCATTTCAGCTAACGATATATTTTGTAATTTTTTTTTTTTTCTTTTTACAGTAACTTTTTCAACAACGTCTTTACAACCTATTTAAATTTCTGATTTGCCTAAATACATTTTTTCGGGGAATTCAAATTTTAATCTGGAATAACGAGAGAATACTAGAGCTAAGAAAGAAATTATGTTACGCACATGGAATCTTTTTAAACATACACACAGAGAAAAAACATTGTTGAAGTATGGTTAAGAAAACATATTATGGTCCCTACAATAGCAACAAACAAGCTTTTGGTGATTTTAACATCACTTTTTAACGATTGATAATATTTGGTTTCTATTTAACAATAAAGTGTTTACGTCCCTTGAAACTACAAATATGCTTGAATTTAACAATACATAATACATTTTTTATAAAATAAAGCTACAACCATACACTTAAACATATTAGGCTTACTATAACCATATTATTGTCGCCGGCAACCAAATTATGATTAAATTCATCCATCCAAAACTTATAACCATATTTTCGTTGTCTCCAAGCATGTTATGGTTAATTTTAACAATAATATTTAAAAAAAAATTATTTTAATTTAAAAAGCATCTGTTTTAAAAGCTACAACATTATGGTCATTTGCTCTCTACAATAGTTGAATGATTTTCAATAACATACTTGCTTGGTTTGCTTAAAATTCTCATAGATTTTCTTTTAATTATTGATTTTGAATAAAATACAGAAAGAGTGCTTATGAAAATGAAACAAATTACATTGTGTTACAAATTGTTTTCAAAATCGCGACCAAATTAATCTTTATGTAAAATTGTCCGCTGAATCCGAATATGGTCAAAAGTAGAACAGTTTTCGATATACTGCAAAACAACTATACTTTGCATTTTTTTAAAAATATGAGTGACATCAATAAAATCATCTTCATAAATATTCAATGGATTTTTTTATTTCTTTTTTTTTTAGTGAAGCGAATTAAAAACTATTTAAACAAACACGTGCCCTTTGCAAAAATCGTTAAAGAAATAACTGAGTTACAGGGGACCAAAGCTGCTGTTCGATCTTTTGAATGCTCTGTTCTATTGATGAGCAAATGGTACCATATTTTGGTCGTCATAGCTCCAAGATGTTTATCAGGGGGAAACCAATTTGCTACAGATATACAAATTGGTGTTTATGTTCTTCCAAAGGATATCTTTTCCAATTTCAACCATATGCTGGATCATCGGATACCTATGATAAACAACTGGGCCTTGCTGCTAGCGTAGTTATGAGTCTGATGTCGATTTGTGAGAATTCATGGCAACATAGCGTTCATTTTGACTATTTTGTTTTTTGCCGCATACCATTTGCTTTGCCTTCTAAAAGAAAAAGGTTTTCATGCAACTGGTACAATCCGCGCGAACAGATTGGTAGGCGCAAGCCTGAAAATTTGCATTGGTTCGATGGAGAGATAATGTAGTGGTCACTTTGGCTAAAAATTATGATCATATCGATTTGATAAAAAATTTAATGCGATTCGACAGAAAACTAAAAAAACGGGTCCCTGTGCCCAAGTCAACCTTATTGCCAACTATAATAATTATATGGGAGGCGTTGACTAACATGATATGTAATGTTAAAGTTAATTATCGGATTAAAATAAGAGGTAAGATGTGCTGGTGGCCACTTTGGGTTACTTGCTTGAACTAGAAGCCCATAAGTCAAATTGATTTTAAAAATTCAATAACAAAAACGCTATTGCTATCCGCCGAATCAACAAACAACGAAATATCTTCGCCGTTTGTCGTCGTACTTAAATTTTGAAGTTCGGTTTTGACTATTTATCAGTGGAGCTTTTATATTTGCTTATTTTAGATATCCCCTTTCATTACGTGATCATTTTATTTTATTTCTTATCACAATATATCGTCTCCTCAATATAACAATAGCGTATAATTTTTTCAAGGTTTTGAGAAAATCGTGTTTAAAGTTTTTGTCAAATCGGATGTCTATAAAAACCTCAATATCGCGGTAAATAAAAATTCTTCATATTGGATTTTTCGACGAATACATAATACCGTTTCTTGTCTTTAAATTGACCAATTTTTTTTATTCTACGCATCGTTTAAGACCATAATTATGTCATTCAATGTGCTAGTCCTCCATATAGGCTATTTTATTTTTTAAGGAATTCGTATGATGTATCTGATACACTATTTTATTTTGTATGGTATACGCTGTTTTATTCAATAATTTTACGGTATTTTTATTAAAATATTTGATCTCAAAAATATCAATTTGTAACATAATAAAACAGTGATTAATTCATAGTTTTGTTAATTCAGTGGCTCATATTCATTACTTTCCAATTTGGGTTATTATAAACAAAAAATTATAACAAATTAAGGTATACATTGCGTTAATCAAAAATAACTAAAAGTTCTTTCGTCTTCTTTCTCTTCCTCTGCTACATCTGGCTCATCTAAACAATTTCGCTTCTATCCACCTTGTAAGTTAAAAAAAATGACTGCGAGCCACGAGGAATTACATTCTTCTTGCACAAATTTTGGAGATCATGCAGCTTTCGATGGTCGGAATGAAACTATTTCTCAAACAATAGTGTATATTATTATAAGCTATTTTATGAGTTAAACTTTTCATAAATTGTATTTTTTTTCTACAGGCTAAAATGGAGTATAATGCGTATACACGATTATTCTTTTAACAAGTTTGGAGTGGCAATTTCAAGTAAAATAGCGTATATGAGCTTACACACTTATTGAAGGAAAATTTTGAACCAAAAATTATACACTATCTTCTAACTTTTAATTATTTCGATATTTTTCATAGATAGACTTTAACCGGACTTATAAAAGGCGTTCTATTATTAAAACTTTACTTTAACCTCAAGTTAGCGATAAAGTAAATTAAGGTTCAGCCTACCTGGGAGGTTAAAGTAAAGTTGGAATGGAACACGTTTTAATACGGTCAATAACTTCCTAGCTTTAGCTATCGGTAAGCTGTGAAAACGGGCCTAAGTATTGCTAATGTAATTATAGCTGAGAATAATTATACAAATAAACGAAAAAAAAAATCCAAAAAAGCTGTGTATTTGCTTAACTTTATTTGTAAGAAGATGATTTTATAATGTAATTAAGAAACTGTATAACGATGTTTGATCTAGCTTAACGTTTTGCAAAAGCAAATAATTTTTTTATAAAAACAAGGAACGCCAAATATTTAATAGGTATGAACATAACTTAACTAGTAAAGTTTTTACTAACAGAAATTTTCAAGAAACTTTCAAAATATCGTTGACGGAAGTCGTTGTCTTGATTGAAGTCGAAGCCGTTTGAAAATCGAAATCACGACAATGTAAAACACATAAGTAAAAAGTTTGCCGTCCATATGTCGTTTGCATCGATCATAATACACTGAAAGAAAAATGCTTCATATATTTAATGAATCATTTTCATAAAAAAGTTTTCCTTGGGTAAATGAAAATTTTCATTGTCCAAATGGAATTTCATAGGTTTGATGAAGTATTTTCGTAAAAATCGCTTCATAAGATTTCGTAATTACGTTAAAAATTTTCATTGGATATATGAAAACTTAAGTTTGTCCAAGTTAAACAAAAAATTTGAATTGGAAACTTAAAAAACAAACATAACTATATTCATAAATTAATACAAAATTATAGTTTCCTTAAAAAAATGTTTAATTGTTATTTAAAAAATGTAAGATTTAATAACTTCATACATCTAATGTTACATGTATGCCATTAAATTTATGAAATCAAAAAATTTTTTTATAAAAGCCACATATTTTAATAATTGCCTTCATAAATTTAAATTTTCATTGTGACAATAAAAATGTCATTATAGTAATGAAACAAAAACTTTCAATCCACTTTCAATCAACGTTGTTATTGTTATTATGGACAATTTAATCTCATATTTACGGTCTTAATTGAGAAAAAAACATAGTTTTTTTATACAAAAACTACACTGCCCCGGTAGACTAGCTGGTAGTGAGCTAGTCTATCAGCACCGAGGTTACATGTTCGAATCCCACCAGAGACAGAAAAAAAAATAAAAAATAAAATAAAGTAAAATAAAATAAGAAAAAAGAAAAAAAAAATAAATAAAAAAAAAATAAAAAAATTTTACTTTATTGAAAGTATTCATCCAATGAATAATATTCATGGATCTAATGTAATGTTTTATTAAGTCCTTTTAATGAAACAGGTTTCATTGATCCAACGAAGCGCTGCATAGGTTCCTTTATAATGCAATTTTTCATGGGATTAATGTCAAAATTCGTTAGTATTGCGAAGAAAATTCTTTCAGTGTACCTACTTTTAAAAACGACTATATTTCGACCACGACAACAACACTCATAAGAAGGCCAAACCAGATATTTTCCCTGATACCTAAGCCAAAAACTAATTTTTTTCATGATGAAAACAAATAAACGATTTAATTCTTAGTTCTTTTAATGGTTTGAGTCTTCGAAAATTAAAAAGAACGTAGAAAATTTTGCTAATGTAACTATAACGCCCATAATTCGATTTTCTGTTGCTCTTGATGCCTGCTTATAGATGAAGTAAGTATGTGGCAAATATGCGTTCATCGCTAAATTGACTATCACTTAAATCCTTTATTTTAAATTTACTTGTAGCGGCAGAAAAAACAGATAAATTGTAATATATCGCTAAAGTGCCTTAAAATTGTAGTGACTATAAACGAAAAGTACTGTATGATTAAATCTTATTTTTAAATTCTCATGCAATAGGCATAGGCATAAAACTTACTCTAAGCTTTGCTTTTGTTCAATAATTGATTTGTGGTCTTGCTATTATCACTAAAATATGGAACAGAAATACGTATGTTTTTTGTTTTCATAAATTACATTAATTTACTGTTTATTCAAGAAATTTTTCGAAATGTAACTTTTGACAAAAATTCTTAATTTTTTTGTATTCTTCCCCTCGCAGCACTGTTATGTATGTAAATCAAATCAAACAGCGACTTCTTCTGCGCTGCCAGACTATTACCCTTTTATCTAAATCACACATACGTTTATTCGGATAAACTGTTTTATTTATTTTAAAATATAAATAAACGTGAAATTGAAATTAAAAAAAGGCTAGGAAAAGCTAAATGCATCGTTGAAAAAAGCTAGAAAAAAAGCTTAAAGCTAAATGAAATATCTCAAGCTAAAAAGGAAAAAATCAAGCTAAATTTAGCTCGAAAAAAGCTAGTATGGTCACACTGATTAAAAGAATCGCAATCACCACGAATTACGCGTGAAACAAAAAAAGCTTAGTTTTGGCAGTTAAATTTTAAAAACAAGTTTCTAACAATATACACAAAGATGGCTTACATTAGTTTTCTTAAACTAGATTAAGGTAACTTAAACAAGTGTTTTCTGTTTAAAAGTAAGTTTTTTAGCAAACTCTATAAAAGTTTTGAATATTTTCTATTCCTTTAATTATAATAATTATTAAATACATCTTGCAACAGTTAAAGATAATTATCATAATTTAAAGAAGGTACCACATAAAGCAAAAATAAATTTGCCAGACAGAGTTTAAGTTAAAACATTTAGATATTTTCTGCAGACTAATTAAGCCTTGAGCATAGAACAAAATTATTAAAAAAAAACTGATTTTAAAAAGAATTCTTAGTGAAGCTAAAGCTAACTACTAATTAAGTATAAAATATTTCTTTAATGCCTTTTTTTAAGGCAGCTAACTGAACAGAACGGAAAACGGCAGCTCTTTTTGCAACATTTTGTTGTACATTAAAGACACGACAACACATCATCACTTCACATCACTTGAAATACTAAGTCTAAATTTACACGTTTCATCTTTTGATGCTCAAATTCTTTTCAATTCCCTTTTAAAGATGCCAAGATAATCACACGCAGCAATCGGTTTCAACTTTTTTCGGTTCAAAAAAACAACAATTTTATTAACAGCGAATCAAACAGAAAAAGAAAAGAAAAAAATTACATGCAGCCATCGCTGTGCTTATACCAACGAATAAAAACACAAAGCGTACTGACCGAGTACAGGCATCTCTGTACTAACCCCCTTTCTTCTTTCTTCTCTCACCTAAAAACATAAGAGTTGAGCATCAAAAGATGAAACGTGTGAAAGCAGACTAAAAGGCATTTTTTTTTTTAATAATTTTGAAGTTTTTTTCCAAAACAATTTATTTAAAGGAGAGTGGAAACGTAAACGCCTTTGCGCTCTTTTTATTTTGAGTTTCTTGAATAAGAACTCCAATCGACAGCTTTCGATCAATGAATTTTTTTTTTTTTTTTGTTATTTTTTGCAGAATGTACATAAATGAAAGAAATTATCTTAATTATAGGTTTTACATATTAAAATAAAAAAAAAGAAACTGAAAGAAGTTGATTTTTTGCGTTTTTGGGAAATAATTTTTTTCGCCATTATATTTTTATGGAATTTATTGCAATTTTATGCAAGAACATTGTAGCAAAGAGCTTCTTTACTTTGTTGTTTTATATGAGATGTGATCAAGGCTTGCAGTCATATTTTTTTCGGAAGCTTTTCAGTAGACTGTATACATGATTTTCTGAATAGGGTTGTTTTGTTGGCCTAAATTTAAAAGTTGCCACAATTTTTTGAATATTATCTAGACTTTCCAGATCTAAATGATTATTCGACTTTAGGCATTAACGTCTGGTCTGTTTTTTTTTCGCTTTCTTCCATATATTATTTATGCATATTATGTATCAAGTGCGTAAAAGCAGAACTGTTAAATTTGGAATTACAGGCATAATTAAATCAATGATAAAAATCAAAAATGACCAACATTTAAAAAAAAAAAAACAAATTTAATTGTATTGATCTTTTTATGATAAGAGGCTGTCTTTTCGGGTTAAACTTTCATGTAGTATAGGCGTACCCAATACCCAATACCTCTATCTCGTTTGGGGCTTAAATGTGCAAAATCTAATCAAGACCCATCTGATTCCATGTTGACCAGTAGCGCCAGTAAACTATAGACTAGCTATTGAGGCATGTGACTTTGTGGATCACTAGGTGATTTTTGTTTTAACCTTAGTCGAAGGGTAGTATGGTTTAAAACCTAGTAGTATGGTAACCTAGAGTGCATTTCCGCTGGCTGACAGATGTCTCCGAGCGGAGTTCCAGTGAAAGTTTTAAAAAGTTTTAGTTCCTTACCAACAGGTGTTAAAAAGCAGATACTTTTGACAATTTAAAGCATGTGACTGGTACACAGAAAAAATAATGTTCATATTTAAATACGAAAATCGAATATTCGATTAAAAAATTTTTGAATTTTCTGCTATGACGATTTTCGCGGTATTGATAAAAAGGTTTGTAGGCTTTTAGTCAACAACTTAGTTTATTGAGTTGAGTCAATTAAAAAAAGTTGTTGCCCAAAATTATTTTTTTTTCAACAAAATGTTTACGTGATTTGTTAAAATAAATTGTTGGAAATGTTCTATAAATCAAACAAAATGTTTATAGAAACTTTATTTACTTATTTGTTAATTATGATGTGGTAAAATCCCAATTTTTATTCTTGATAAATTCACAAAAATTTATTGTGGGGGGATAAGCTAGTTCCTATGTGCATTTCGCTGGTTGCTTACGCCAGATCATACCTTTTTCCATAGACTTTGGAAAAACTATAATATCTTTATTTTTCCAAAGTCAAACAAATCTGTAAAGCTAATGAGAATTATGAGCTATTAAAAAAATATTAATTTCAAAAGGTTTTGTTATTCGTGCTTAATTCCCAGTTTTTATTCTTGATAAAAACACTTGAAATTTATTGTTGATGGGATAAACTATTCCTATGCGCATTTCACTGGTTGCTTAGGCCAGATCATCAGGAAACTTCATCCATTAAGATTTTAGAAAAACTAAAGATATTAAACCAAATAAAACTGTTAAACGTATTAGACTTATAAGCAACAGTTCTACTTATAACAATATCAAAGTTAAAACAAAACACATCAACAATAAACAGTGGGTTTATCTCATCTTACATTCCCCACTACAATTAGTTGAAATTCTCTTAACATTAATTGTAGTTGTAAGTAGGCTAAGAAAAACAAAATAAAAACAACAACAACTCACAAAAGCATGTTGTCAATTAAGTGCTTTTTTAGGCCGTGCACTTGCCTGTTTATTATCAAAAAGTAATTTCAATTTTTGGGAATACAAAATTTTAATTTCAAAAGGTTTTGTTTTGTTATTCGTGCTTAATTCCCAGTTTTTATTCTTGATAAAAACACTTGAAATTTATTGTTGATGGGATAAGCTATTCCTATGCGCATTTCACTGTTTGCTTAGGCCAGATCATCAGGAAACTTCATCCATAAAGATTAAGCACGAATAATAAAACCTTTTGAAATTAAAATTTTGTATTCCCGAAAATTGAAATTACTTTTTGATAATTAAAAAAATATACAAAAGCTTCATTGAATCAAATAAAAAGTTTGTTGACGTAAAATTTTGTTTTTAAAAAACTGTGTTGTTAAAAATTTTTTTGAGATATATTTTTCTGAGCATAAAGAAGATAAACTGGAGGTCCACACTAGGATTTGTTCTCTTTTATGCATCTGTCAATAAAACTATATACATATATATTTAGTTCTTGAATTACGAAGTGGAACATAGGGCCTTTACAAATTCATTTCGATCCATGATACATCTACTTTCTGAAACTCGTTCTCGACCTGGCGTCTCGAGGTGATGGCAGGTCTGCCGGATCTTCTGACGCCTTTAGGGTTGTATTCGATGGCCTTTCTGGTGATAACGTTTGCAGGTTTGTTCCATCGTGTGCCCTTACCATTTCAATTAAGAGGAGCGTTTATCGAGCGCCAATGGTGTTTGGCTAGTATTATTCGCATGAAGCAGCGGTTAAGGATTTGTATTTCGCGTTTTTTTTTTGTTAAGCTATGCACAGTCTGTTCTTGATACCTTATTTACTGCCTTCGCTTTTGGATATCGAACTCCCCAGGTAACAAAAACATTCAACGTCTTCGAATGGCTGCCCCATAAGGAGTTCATACACATTTATTTAGTTTTATTGTTGTTTACTTGTTAACTAGCTTTAGCCGCATGTTCAGCGAAAAGTTGAGCATAGTTTGCATGTTTGAAAAGCGGTGGGAGATAAGACAAACATCATCCGACTTTACTAGATCATCGACAGTATCATAAAGACCCCATGGATTGCCGTACAGTTTTGTCACTGGTGACAAAACGCACCCCTGATGTACTCGAATATTTATTTAAATTGGTTTACATATTCGCCATCATGGGATACATAGCAATGCGCGCCATTGTATAGTTCTTTAATCAGTTTGACAATCTTTTCTGGAACTCCTTTACAGCTAAGAGCCTGCCAATTCATAATATGTTGGAGTTTAACGAACGCACGTTTAAAATCAACAAACAGGATTTGTTGGGCTTGAAGCCAGCTTGGTCTTAACTGAGGTTCCAGTGTTAACCTACAAAATCCACTTTTTAAGTAAATTGAGATTTTAATGCCGTATGATAGAGAAAGATATGCTCTTCAATTTGAGGCCTGAAGTGTGTCAAATCAACAATATTTTTGGTTTTCCTCTCAAGCAGTAAATAGAAAAAATATAAAGTTGTTTGTCTCTCCTGTAAAATTTGTTTAACGAGAGTTAGCAGGTTTACACTCTAAGCCGACGATATACGTATCGAACGCATAAAGCAGCTTTATTTTCGTCTTTTGCATGCGTGCTGAAAAACTGACAGCTGTTTTTGATAGCCACTGATGACAAATTATATCTTAATTTCAATGTTAACGATTAATATGTTTGTGTGAATCCTTTTCAACAATTTTTGTATTAAAAGAAGTTTTTTGTAAAACAAAAAGCTTAAGTTATAGAGACGGCAATAACTTTCAAGAATAAAAATTATTAAAATTAATTTTTAGCATTATTGTTTCTAGAAAAAATGTTCATTCTAGTTATTTCAGTTATTTATTTATACTTCGTGCCATACTCGTTGTTTAAAAATTTTTTTTTTAAAGTGCCATGGAAAAGACACTGTGGAAAATCATGAATTTTTGTCTAACAAAAGCTTACTCTTTCATATATTCTTTTTAATAATATCGACCCCTTTGCGCGAAATTATCGTATGTTACAAAAACCAAATTTTACAGGACAACCATTTTTCTACTTTGCTCTGCATTCGCTTGCAATATCAAAATGAAAATATACATTCAAGTTTTGGAGCAGCGAAGTAGAATTCGGCTACAATATTTTGTCAGGTGACGTCTGTTTGAATGTAGAACAAGATTGCATCAAAAACTCAATTTCAAAAAAATTGGCATATACGATAATTTTGCGCAAAAGAGTCGATATGTTTAAAAGTCTCAATTTCACTTTCTACTTTTGACTGGCAACAATATTCAGTTCTGTATTCAACAACATCACCGCTTTTACTGTGTCGGTAAAATATCTAAATCCAAAAAATCTTGCCGAAAATTATATTTTTGAAATATTATGTTGTTTAGACGCTTTAACGATGGATGATGGATATTTTAAGAAAATTTGCTGAAGCTTTGAGAATGTAGAATATAAGAGACAACTGTATAAGGTCCATATCAAATTCATCCATTTAAATAACAAAAATTTGCCGATAATTAATAGGCTTTTTACACTGATCAACATCTAACATCTACCATCAAAAATGTAGAAAATGCGAAACACTCGTTTAGTGCTGGTTTACTCTCTTCAAGTTTTAGCCGTCAAGTCTTGAGTTTTTAGGAGAGAGAGAGAGTAAAAGAAATGGCATTATCTTTTCCCTTCTGCCCTAAAAACTCAAGACTTGATGGCTAAAACTTGAAGTGTGTGAACCAGCACTTACTTTGCTCACATCTAACATCTACCATCAAACAAAAATGTCAGCATTTTTGAAAAAAAAATGTTTTTAAAATAAAAATGTTTTTTCTACAAAAGTGCCAAAATATAAAAAGATAACACAAAAATGTATTTGAAGTACCATTTGTTTAAAAATATAAAAAATACTTAACAAAAAAACATTGCAATAAAAGAGAAAACAAGACAAATGGCAACGCTGCTTTAAAAAAAATTTTTTTGTCAGTGATGCCACAATAATAATAGATCTTATTGCCACTTTTCTAGTGATGACACTAAAATAATCGAAAGATGTTAAATGGAATAAAAAGAGATAGGAACATCTTTTAAAGATGTTGAAAGATGTTGGTTTTTAGCCCTATGTATTTCTTTTGGAAAGATGTTAACATCTTCGCAAGTTTTGGCAAATTGATGGTGGATGTTAGATGCTGATAAGTGTAAAAAGGCTATAAGCTGAAACCTAAATATTTCAAACGCTGATTTCGTATGTAAAAATTGGATCAGGATCACATTTTGATCATATTGTGAGTAGAAATAAAAAATAAATCATTAGAATCCCAATCGTAAAATGGCATCATTAAAACAGTACCAATGAACAAAATGATTCCTTTAGTGAGCTAGATAGCTTTAAAATTTGTTATGAATTGTTGAAATCGGAAAGTTACTGCAACCTAAATTAACTAAACACATCTAAGAATTAGTGTACAAGTTTTTATTTAAAAAATCATTAAATCTTGTGCATAAAGGCCAAATTGTCACAAGGAAATCTTTTAGAATAGATGTTCGTCTATAAAAGCACCTACCGTCTGGCGTTATGTTCTCGATGCAGCCAATATCTAAACATGGCTGAGGCTCAAATTGGCAGATCTAACATTAAGTCGCTTGTAACCTTCATATCTTTCCTTTATATATAACCACACAGAAAAAAATATCTCAAGAAAATATTTAACAACACAGTTTATTAAAAATAAAATTTAAGGTCCACAAACATTTAATTTGATTCAATGAAAAAATTTATCAAAATTTCACTTTGCCAAATAGCACTCACTAAAACATTTAATAATGAAATTATAAATTTTTTTTATCATATTCAACGTAAAGACATTTTTTTACAACTCTTGTCCATTTTTAAATAGCTTTGATATCGTTTGTAATTCTCATTCGCTTTACAGTTTTATTTTTATAGTATCTTTAGTTTTTCCAGTCTTTGGAAAAAGGTTATCTGATGATCTAGCCTAAGCAACCAGCGAAATTCGCATAGATACAAGCTAGTCCCCCAACAATAAATTTAAGTGTATTTATCAAAGAGTAAAAATTGGGAATCAAGAACATCATAATTAATGAATAAATAAATAAAGGTTCGATAAACATTTTGTTTGATTTATTCAAAATTTCCAACAATTTATTTTAACAAATTACGTAAACATTTGTTTGAACTTTTTTTATTGGCTCAATAAACTTGGTTATTGACTAAAAATTCAATTACTATACCCAGAAACTTTTGTATCAATACCGCAAAAATCCTCATCGCAGAAAATTCAAAATTTTTTTAATCAAATTTCCGAGTATTGTAATCCAACATAAAATTATTGTTTTTCTGTGCATGGAAACCAGGAAGCTCTATGGATTTAGGTAGATCCTGATCCTATTATTAAGTTCTCTTCAGGTTGTCGTTATTTATTCCCAAGCATATGTAGAAAAAAATCTTAAAGAAATTGGGTTAAGACTGTTACTACGACAGCTAGATAGCTTCGTCATCCGTTCTTAAAATATAAGACAAAAGCTTTTCAATTTGTTACATTTTTTTTAAAAACTACTATAATTCGTTAGATAGAAATGTACATAAAAATAATTTACTTTTATTGTACAGTCAGCGTCAAAAGAAAGTGTACACCGAACAGTTCCACATTTATAAGACCGTAGATGATAAAAGGGGGAGAGTACAAAAAATCTGTTTTTATGTTTTTGTAGTGTATTCAGTAGTTGTTTATTTAAATAAAAAAAATTTGTCATTTATTTCTTCTTCATGTTCAAATTAACATTAATCTCAGAAAACGCCTTATTTTACGCGTCAAAAAAAAGTGTACAATCTCATATTATTTCCATGTTCCTTCGTCATAAATGTAATTTGACCCCTAGTTTTTTGTTTTTTTTTTCTTAAAATCATATTACGGATGTTTAATTATCTTTTCTATCTATACTGATCAATTAAAAGTCATGCTAACTTTAGTTTGTAAATAATAGTTAACATGGGTAAGCAGACTACAGTAGAAACTCGAAATTTAGTGGTAAAATTGGCATCTGAAGGCAAATCTTTGAGAGAAATTGGCAGTACTATTGGCAGATGTCATAATTATGTGAAAAAAAATTATAAGGTAAGTACAAAAATGTGAAAAATGTTAAAAAACTTCCACCATCTAGCAGACCTAAAACTTTGTCCGACGTGAAGAAGAGGACAAAAGTGCGAAGAGTAAAGGCTAATCCCTGGCGCAGTACAGTAAAAATAGCAGAGGAACGAGAAATAACATTAGGAGCAAGTGTTAGCTGCAGTACTGTTCGCTAAGCACTACATGAACATGGGATATATCGTAGTGTTCCCAGAAAAAAGCCACTTGTATCTGTAAAATTCAAAAAAATCGTCTGGAATATGCGAAAAAGCATAAAAACGAAGATAAATTAATATTTTTTGGCCCATAAGAAAAAATATTTTTGTTGTGTTGCTTTTTCGCATATTCCAGACGATTTTTTTGAATTTTACAGATACAAGTGACTTTTTTCTGGGAACACTACGATATATCCCATGTTCATGTAGTGCTTAGCGAACAGTACTGCAGCTAACACTTGCTCCTAATGTTATTTCTCGTTCCTCTGCTATTTTTACTGTACTGCGCCAGGGATTAGCCTTTACTCTTCGCACTTTTGTCCTCTTCTTCACGTCGGACAAAGTTTTAGGTCTGCTAGAGGGTGGAAGTTCTTTAACATTTTTCACATTTTTGTACTTACCTTATAATTTTTTTTCACATATTTATGACATCTGCCAATAGTACTGCCAATTTCTCTCAAAGATTTGCCTTCAGATGCCAATTTTACCACTAAATTTCGAGTTTCTACTGTAGTCTGCTTACCCATGTTAACTATTATTTACAAACTAAAGTTAACATGACTTTTAATTGATCAGTATAGATAGAAAAGATAATTAAACATCCGTAATATGATTTTAAGAAGAAAAAAACAAAAAACTAGGGGTCAAATTACATTTATGACGAAGGAACATGGAAATAATATGAGATTGTACACTTTTTTTTGACGCGTAAAATAAGGCGTTTTCTGAGATTAATGTTAATTTGAACATGAAGAAGAAATAAATGACAAATTTTTTTTATTTAAATAAACAACTACTGAATACACTTCAAAAACATAAAAACAGATTTTTTGTACTCTCCCCCTTTTAACATCTACGGACTTATAAATGTGGAACTGTTCGGTGTACACTTTCTTTTGACGCTGACTGTATATACATTTTTTTTCTTTAAAAACTTCTTCACATACGCATTTTCTATCAAATGCAATGGCGTCTAATTGCAGGTTTTGAAGTCATGTTTTGCTGTTTCAAATTAAAATTTCTTTTTATTTTATAATTATAATGGTTGCCATGTATTTTTTTTTCATAATAACAACGCACTTTACAATTAAAAAAAAACAAAGAAAGATTGAAAACCAAAAAAAATAAAAAATGAAGATACAGAAAAACCTTAAGGCATTTTAAGCTTCTGCATTTGACTTGCCTTTAACTTGTAACTCATAAAGCTACCGGTTGTCTGTCTACAAAATGAAAAAAATCATCAGATTTTTATAATGTGTTTTATGTTACACTCCGTGTAATTTATGTAAGAGCAGTTAAAAACAATAAAGATTGCCTTTAAAGGCTGACCGTTTCGAGTGGCGGCCTTTATATATGAACTTTTGTCAATTATCAACTGAATTGTATAAATCATATTTTCATTATACTAGACATTAAATTGTAGTCATTTACTAACATAAATCCCGAATTATCATTGTAAAATTTATTTCATAAATGTAACCGAGCTCCTAATATACACATTCGCATATTTTAAGACACTAAGCTTGAGACTGAATTTCGTAAAGAGTCAAAGGGGACGAAAATTACATACAGAATTTACACTGTAAAAACATAGTTTAGACAATTCCCCTTGTAGGGCAATGGATCACGGTGCAAGTCGTCGCATCAACTACGATCGAACCCTAAACAATAGGGTAACCTTGATAAACGTTGGACAACATACATGGGGTTCTAATCGAATACCTGATGACTTGGATTATGCAAACGACATTTGACGTTATGCTCATAAAAGTTTCCATATCTCATCTAAACTGCAAGCGTTGTACAAGAGCGTCCATACTTTGACGAATAGGCAATCCAACGGCGAATTGCGAACAAGGCAAGCTTTTGTGAATCTTTGTCTGCGTAGCATTCTTCGAATATTCTGGCCAAACATCATTCTCAATTATTAGTTGTGAAAACGGACGTGGCGTAAATAGCCCTGCTAGAATACACCCTACGCAAATCACAGGTTGATGTAACAAGACAAGGTATCAAGTAGGCATGTCAAGGAACCCGGAGAATTGGACGCCCATTCATGAAAATGGAAGCAAAAGAGGCTGCTGATAGAATAATTAATTACACTGCTAACGACAAACTTGGATGAAAATCTTTTGTGGAGGCCTTACGCTCCTCAAAGGAACTATTATATAAATATATATATTCAAATGTGCTTTAAAGTTTTAAATTTTTGTTTCTGTTTAAAAAGTTGTCACTGCATGTTTACCTCCAACGTTAAATAAGCACTATTGAATGTACTGGGTTCACTATTAGAGTTTTCTTCGAAAATTTTGAGTGAATTAGTAAGAGGGAAGAGAATAATCCCCTTTCACCAATAAACTCAGACTACGGATATGTGACAGCGCATAGAGAAAGGGACCAGTAAGGTAAAGGGAACAGTAAAAACCAACTACACAAAAAAAGAAGTAGGGACGACCTACGCGCGTTTTCAAGGCTGACCAACACGTTCCTGACGTCATGAGATGTGTCGCTTTCAAATGAGACCAATACCAACAAGCTCAGTGATGGTTCACCAAAGATACACGTATTTAAATCTTTAAAATGGCTCTCCTGAACAAAACCCTTAGGTCCCTTTCTATTTTGCGCGTCACATATATTGACCCACAATGATAACCACCATTCATCTATGTCAGTGAAGGGCACACACATACTATCACATTTATGCTTGTGTTAACGAAATAATCCTGCAAATAATAGGACCAGTCCAAACACGCTTGTAAAGAGTAGTCCACAAGGGACCAGGACGAGTCCAAAAGTAACCCAAACGTATGGAAAAAATCTGGTCTATTTAACATTACGATGTCCTAGGAGAGGACCATATAACCCACCTTTGGACAACTAAGGAGTAGTTTTAAAACTACTTAATGGTATACTCAAGAGGATTAGTTTTGAAGTCGTTTAAAAACGAAAGCATTTCGTTAAAAAACGAAGACATGTCGTCTCACTGCAAACACTTTTTAACAATGACAGGGTCCATGCTTGCATTACATCGGACCAGTCCATGGAGTAGTCCATTTTATCAAAATGGATCAGGTGGTCCAATTTTATTTGTAGGGAACAACTAAGCAACAGCCGAACGTACATTGTCACAGACCACACAAAGAAGTGTATAGTGTACATGTGTCAACGTCACACAAGCAGCATTTTTATTCCTTGGCACGCGTACATACGATTTGCAAATGTGCCTGTCACTGATCTAAGTGCAAAAACGAACCAGCGACCGATAAATATACACGTTGCGTAAACCACCAGATGATATCGCTAAAGGCCGTTACACACTATCCCACAAAGTCTTACGTATTTTATGAAAATTCTTCCCTGATCTAATTTTTGTTTAAACATTTTCAAAAAACAATAACAACTTATCATGACAGGGTTGCATTTTCATAAAATACGTAAGACTTTGTGGGATAGTGTGTAAGGGCCTTAAATAAGCTTTAGACTGGAATCCAATAGGTAACCGGCGTATTGGAAGACCAGCATACAGCTGGAAACGGCAAATTGCAATCGAATTGTCAAAATTACGCCTTAAGTGGAATGAAATTAAACAAAAATTCGAAAATATCTCTACAAATTTCAATTTTATATAAAAGTTAATTTGAAAAATGTTTTAAATAAAATGTATATATTTGATACTTATAAGAGAAACCTAAAGAACGAGTTTTTTTATTTTAAAAACTCCCTTTGTCATTGACTTTTTCCAACCAACTCTTAGAAACAACAAATTTATTTTGTGAGCAGGTCTATTGTAAACCGGTGCATAGACACACATATACATGTGTGTGTATCCATATAAGAGCTTATTACATCTTGTATTTTCTATATAAATTCACTTTTGTACACTAAAGTAAAAACTTACTATATACTCATACCAAAATGAAGAATTATTCATTGAAATTATACGGTTTCTTGAGATACTCCTCTTGACTTTAAGAATAAAATGTATTAAGTTGTTGCTTGTTGGTATCTTGTGAGTCTTTTGTCTTATTTATTTGTATATAAAAATAATTTAGTTTGTGGTTTTTTCAACATCTTGTTATTGTAGTTTTTATAATCTTCTTATTACGATTAAATTATTTTGTTAATTTTTAATGTAAATAATTTCTGTAACTGTTATATCTCGTTTTTCAAAGCAATAAACACATTTTTCGAATTTTTTTTTTTTTTTTAATTTTCCAAAGCAATTAATTTTGTATTTATTAGTTTTTATAGTTTATTGTTTTGTTAAATTATCCAGCTGTCTATATGTCTGCTTCACAGTAAGACTTTTCGTCTGCATGTCAGTCTGACAATTGTTAGCTTGGTTTGCTGCTGTTGCTACAGTTGTTGTTGTTGGTGCTCTAATAAAGATGCTGTTTGCGAGTGTTTTAACTATTGTCTTGTAAAACATGGAGTGTTGAGGTTTTTAAGGCCATAAAATTTATGTATGAAAATGTTAAAACATTTTTAAATTGTTATTTTTACGCCAATTAGTTTTGTTTAATGAATGTTTAAGTTAAATTTTATGAAAATATAAATTGTTTGTTTAAATTGTAATAAAAAATATTTGTTTGAACTAAAACCAGTGAATTTTCTCACTATTAAAAAATTAATGACAGTTTTGAAATACCTAAACATTAAAGAAGCGTGATTGGAAACAAAATAAAACTGTCATTTATGTGAATAGTTATATTACAAGAGTCTTTAATGTTGGCTATACAAATAAGCTTTTGCTGTTATAGGGGTTTCAGGCTAATGGTTTTAATATTGAAGACAAAGTACGTTCCATGGTGGAATAAGCAGGTGGCATCGTTACAGCAACAAATACAACATTACAACAAAAATGGAAGTTATATCACCGTTTACGACAAAAAATACTTTTAACAAAAATCAAAGCGTGCCGCTGAACGTAATGAAATAGATAATTTTTAAACCAATTTTTATTTAATTATGGTCAATATCTTATTTCTTTTAATTTAAAATTATCAAAACTTCAAACAAAACGTGGACTTTTTGAAAACATAAACAAAACTTTGACACTAACCTAGACAAACAATGCAAGAGCAAAAAACCGTCACCTGGCGTAGTGCTGCCACCTATTTATTTCATTCGAAAAGAAAATAAAGCATTCAAATTATTACTCATGTGAAATACAAAAAGTTTCCTACAAAATTATTTGAAGTAATAAAATAAAGAAAAAGCGCTTTTTATATGTGTATCATCTCTGACTTTAACTGTTTCGTACGATTTAGAATGTCTTACTAAGAAAAAGCCCAACTCTATTTGAAGATGTTATTTTGTACATCTGCGAATAAAGTTAGAAACAAATAACCAAATAAGACATTTCTCAGTATCAAAAATAAGCAGAATTTGAATTTAAATTCGATGACTTTTCTGTTAATTTAATCGATATGAAATTCAATGAAGAATAAGTCCAACTGAGCTACAACAAGAGGGGCAAACGTTTTTTCAAAGATGAACATTTTTTTGTCAAAATATTTTCCACAAAACAAGCTAAGCCGACCTAACGATTTTCCCGAATTCGCGTTCTAATAGTTTGTTTCGTATAACCTGTATGAAGATTATAAGTTTTGAGATAAAAAACGCTTGGCGCTCTTATTTAGGTAGCTCAGTAAATCTTTAAAAATGTTTGCTTACATCAAAATTTTCAATATTTTTTCGCAAAACTGCAAGAAAAGGATTTAAAATCAAAATATATGAATTTTCTTATTGACTATTTCAGAAAATATAAGATTAAATTCTTTAATTTATATACATTTGTATGTAGCCAGCAAAAACTTGGTAATGACTAGCCATTACTGAACAACTTACTTTTCAATGACTACTTCATACCATCTGGATTACATAGAAGTAGTTTGGTAATGGCTGACATATAATCTGATACCTAAGTACTTGTGTATGAGTTGATTAACGAAATTTATAATTCATTCGTAATAAAATGCATCTAGGGTTGAAGTTTTTTCAAATCTAATACAAATTGATTTAAAATATTTGTTCTTACAATTTGTTTTTTTTTTATTATAAATAAAAAACAATTTGTAATAAATTTGAATATGAAAAATTATGCTGTACTGAAATTTTATAGTCATGACATGTTAGTTGTAATTTTGGTGACATCGGAGTAATAACTTATTTAGGTCCCCATTTGTAAGCGAATGTGGTAATGACTTATTTAACTCCCTATTTGTAAGCGAGGGTGGTAAGTACTTGCCTCCAATGACATCACCGTGTTAAAATAATGAGTTAAAATGCCAATGTATAAGTAGTGAAGAGTCGTTATATTAGCTTTTTAACTCATTACTTTGCAATGTAAGTTTTTGCTGGGTATGTATTAAATCAAATGCCAGGATTTTTACATTTAAGTACATGTACCCAATATGCAACGTTTTGAGTCAACACAATCTTCTGAATAGCTTTCGAGCTATCATCGAAGAAGTAAACCTTATTGTATTTGCCCTTCTTTTTAACGAGAAGTGGCTACAGCTACATATTGTGCAAACGCTTCCACGTTCAACGGATTTAACTTCTTTGGGGATATTTAAAAAAAGATAAATGAAATAATAAATTATTAAAAAAAATAAACAGCTATTTTAAAATTTTAAGATCTTTAGCCGAAATATACATAATCATACATATCAACAAAATTCAACAGTAGATGAACACCCTACAGAAAGAGTGTATGTTATCAATTCCAGAACCATACCGCAACTTAAAATCAAAATTCGAAATTCGAAATTTAATCATGGACACTACACACGAGATTTTACAAAATATTGTGGAAAACAATTAAAAATAACAACAAGTATGCAAGAAAATTGCCACTATTTACGGGATATAATTTTTCAAAGCTAATCAAGAAAAATTCCCATTAATATACCTGCTTGAATTTTCTGTCAATTGGCTTTAAAGCACTTATCCCGTGACCAGAGAACAAAGTTTTATAATGAAAAGGAACGAAGTGTTATATATTAAAACAGAACATATTTGGGGGATTCCCAGGTGTGCTATCAAGTCATATCGTCATAATGTCCTAAATAATATTTAACAATTGTTTAACAAAAATATTGTTGTGTTTCAAACAACATTAAAATGTTAATGCTGTGTTCACTAATTCGTCATAACTCTACAGTAGAAATCTAAATTATAGACGGTTGCCAACAGCAGTCATATATATATATCTTGTTATTATTTTAAGACATATGACTTTACAGTTTTACCTTGTTAATTCCCCAATTATTTAAATGGTGATAACGTGTTTAAAGAGTAGTTGCTCCAGAAGAAAGAAAATTGACAAACAACTAGTCATATAACTGGATTTTGTGTGGGTGGTGACTGATAATATCTGTTTCTATTACTTTAATGAAGGGGATCTATCGTATTAACATGGTTCACTCGGGACAATATCTGCGACAGGTAATATTTTAACCCAAAATTAATCTGTCCGTTTTGGTAATTTCAGTGACCTGTTACAAAGTGTCAAAAATTTGCAAATTAACCCCCTCCTAGGACATCGCCATGTTAAAGTAACAAGTCCTCGTCATATAAAGTGTTACAACTAGAACCGATCTCTTCCACTTTAGAACTGAAATGTGAATAGTTTGGAGTTAGTTCCCTTTCCCTAGCGATGCTGTGATTAAAAAAAATAATACAATTTATACAAAAGTCATAAACAATGAACATATTGATGGCTTAATATAACAAAGGCCTTACTCGATTTGTTTTTTGTTTGTTTACAGGGGAAGAAAAAAAACTTAATAAAATCCGTAAAATTTTCGATAAAAAAAGTTTTAACGCAATTTTTAATTAAAACATCCAACAAACTTAATGCAACAGCCTCTGAAAATGTTTAAATCAAGATACATGTGGCATTAGCTATCAGAATAAGCAAAAAAGCTATTAAAAAAAAATCGAGTTACGCCTTTTTATATTAAGCCATCATTATGTAATATTTTTCGACTACATATTATATATTTTGATGGAAAATCAAGTCAAAAAAGCTTGACTTTGTAGAGTTAGCCCCACATAAAAACACACACTTGTTATCGATTTTATCTAGAGTTCGATATCAATAAAAATTTTATGGAAACGCGATAAATGTTTAAAACTAAGTCGCCTCATTTTGCATATATATACGTACGGTAAATTTAATAATCGACCATGTTGAAATTGAAATCGAGTTGAAATAAAATAGATGGAGATATTTTGAAGAAAGATCGTAGTTTTCCTGATTTTAAGAGAAGTTCTAATAAAGATAAGTGATACTCAAACTATGAATTTTATGAAAGGATACGTTTTATGAACTTCCACAACATTATTATAATTTTTTAAAACATATTGTTATAATTTTCATTTAAAACTAAATAAAAATATTATAAAGTTCATACAAATTGTTGCTGAAGTAGAAGTTGATTCAACCTTTGAAAAAAAAACTTTAAATACATTATTGTTTTAAAAATTAAAGAAAAATATATGAAATACTCTGGTAAGAAAGAAGAAAAATCAAAATTGTTGCTCTGATTGTGAACAAGGCTTTAGTTTTGAATGAAAATTTTAACCATATGTTTTAAAAAATAATAACCAATACGTTATATTGTCCTGTGTAAAATTTGCAAACGTGTTCTTGATTGAAAATGTGTGTGCTTATGAAAAAAATGTTGCTTTATAGTGGTGAACACGAAGTGTTTAAAACAAACAAAAAATTAACTCCAAATTTTGAATACTATGCTGCTTGATGGTTCTGAATTTATAGACAATTTCAATCAGATTTGCCGTTTTTTTTTGAGCAAAACGCATATACACTGATAGAAAAGGCGTCATAACGCTGATGTATTTTGACATCAGTACTCTGACAAGTGTCTTCGCTTTTGACCCCATGACACTTTTCATCATGGTGATGTCAACCTTAACATCAGCCAAAGTGTCATCAGGGTCAAAATGAAATTATGTCATCAATGGGATGGCACATCGGCATCACAGAAATGACGAGCATGTCCTCAGTGCGATGACGCAGTAACATCGGAGAAAGGACACATTAGCATCAATTTAATGACAGTTTGTCATTTACTCAAAGTCATTGGAATTGACTTAAGTCAAAGTGAGAGAATATCATTGTTTATTTACCCGTTACATATGTTTGTTTCACGTTTGTTGAATTACGACCTTTGTTTACAGCAGAACTCATAATAATAAGACACCAGCACCATGCCTCATATGGTTTTCGTATCATTCTACTTTAAAAATTTGTTGTATTTAACTAAATAATTTAAAAAAAAAAAGAATATAGGAATTTTTGCTTCTTATAATACATTGAAATCATGAAAATATTGTTAATAATATACAAAATGTGGCATCGACTTGATGTCACTATAGTCATAAAATATATGACACGTAAAAAATGACAAAATTTTACGAATACATTAGTCATTGGATGGATGTTACTTTTTGCATCATTGATGCCATTTGTAGTAACATTGATGTCCGAATTCTGATGTTAGGGCATCATTAATATAAAGCTGCATTTTTCTATCAGTGTACATAAATATTTTACTAAAAAGACAGCTAACAATAGCCGTTACCTTAAATAACATGTTAATTAGAAGTTTTCAAATTTTCGTTTAAAATTTTAAGCAAAACTTGCTACAGAATTAGTGTTATACAATTCCTTTTAAGTGAAATCAATTTATTTCTTAATTCAACAACCAAAAAAATCTCATAATCTTTATTTTTTATTACTTTTATTGTTAATTATGGTAGAAAATGTTCTATAATATCACAATTAACATAAAAAAATCGACTTTCTGATTAAACCATTAAAATGATAAACTTATTGATCATAAATAACAAATAAAAAAGCTTTATACAAGTACATACTAAATACATACGTTTTCATACAAATTTTTGGAAGCAATAATAAAAATTAATAATTTAAAGCTTAAAAAATAACAGACAAACGAAACAAGAAAAAATTTTATGAGCTCAAATCAAAATTCAATACAAAAGGGTGTTTTATTTAGCTGCATGAGAACGTAAAATGATAAAACAAGACAGAAATATTGAAGTAATGAAATTTTTCATTATAATATGGTATGTTTTAAATATGATTTCTGGCATATATTTGCACGGCTACGAGTTACATCCCAGTAAAAAATGTGCTCCAAAGGAGCAGGTTTTGTGTATGAATTCATACCTCAGATCGCTTCAAACCTGCTGATGGGATGCCTGATTTTTGTATGGGGTGTTCCCGGTTTGGAGGACTATTTTCTGCTGACAATAAGCGCTTCTTTTAACATGGAAACCAAGCACTCCTAAAGTGCTTTTCTAGGGGCTAACTATATTAACATATTCATCGGATGAAAAATAAAGTTTTTATTAAGGATTTTGTGAAACGACAATATTTTCATCTTCATTGCTCACACACTATATTCGGCGTCCATCAGTTTTAATGTATTTAAAAAAAAACGGAATTTTATATGAGATGAAAATATTGTCGTTCCACAAAATCCTTAATAAAAACTTTATTTTTCATCCGATTTTTTTCAAATCACGCTTAAAATGTTGGGAATTAAATAAACTATTTGGTAAAAAAATAAAACATTCCAGATCTTTCATGTGCTATTTATCGTTGCAATTTTATTCATGATTTTTTTTTTGCATTTGTTGAGTATGAAAATATTGTCGTTCCACAAAATCCTTTATTTTACATCCGATTTTTTTCAAATCACGCTTAAAATGTTGGTAATTAAATAAACTATTTGGTAAAACAATAAAACATTTCAGATCTTTCATGTGCTATTTACGTAAACGTAAAAAATAGGCAAATTTTGAGGTGCCATAACTCAGCCATTTCATATCAGATAGAAATTTTCAGCATATCGACGGAAAAGGCATTCAATTTCCTTTCCAACAATGTGCCACTCGGTTGGGCTCCACAAGGGTTTGAGTGGAGCCATACATCGAAAAAAACACACAAAAGTACCGTTATCTAAAAAACGGTACTTAGGAAAAAAATACAGCGGTTTTTGTGATCAGGAGGTCCCAATTAACTTATCTAGGCATGTAGCGTTCTTGGTACTTTTCCAAATTAAAAATTTGTAAAGCAGTGTTATACGCTTTTTCTCTTAAGTGCTTCAAAAAACCCACATTTTTTTTACTGGGATGTTCAATTTGATCAGTCCAATTTGTTACTACTTTCCCCAATGAATCTGGCCATATGGCGTCAATGTTGGCTTGAGTATTGGCTTCTAAGAGTTGCTGGCTTGTCGGCATAAAGAGACTTAAATTCGCAAAAACTAGGGGGCCAGTGAACAGGACTACTGCTGGAAATAAAGTTGTCACCAATTTGATTTTGCAAAAAATCGATTGTTAAGCGCACTGTATGACAAGTTGCGACGTCTTGTTTGAACCAAATGTAGTTGATGTTTAGATGGTTAGTTTTTAAAAGCAAAATTCAGTCACCCTTACTCGACTGAATGGCGACACCGTAAGGGCGGGCAGCTCCTTGCTCAAGAGCGTATAAACCGCACTAAACAGTTAATTTTAATGAATGTAATGGTGATTCTTTAACAGCTTGATGATGTCTTCGCTCCCAATAATTTTGCTTATATTTAACCAGAAACAGACGAAGTGCTGTATGAACTTCGCACACAGATTTATTCTTTCAAATTAAATTTTTACAATTTGGCAGCGTTGTTCTAGCGTTTAACAATTCATGATGACTTGTCAAGCTTCTATGAAAAGAAAGTTAACACAGTTTGACATTCTCAACTGTCACAACAATAGTTATCGATATTGAAAGTTCTCATTCAGCTAGAAAAAAACCCGATTCACAATAATCATAAGACCTGAAACAGAATAAGGTAGTTGTAGTAGTAGCTGAAGCTAAAAAATGCTCTGAAGCGCAACAAAGTTCAAAATTACGAATTTTGAGCTTTAACTACAACTACAACTACGTATTCTATTGACACTAATTGAAATTGTCGTTTTTTACTTTTGACATCTTTTAAGGCTATTACTTACGTTATACTACAGAGACTATTCTGTTCCCCACTTAAAGAAAACGCCCCTAAAAGCATACAACAAAAGAACTACAAATAAATTGTAATAATTAAACACACACACACACATCTACAACAACAAAATACACAAAGAAAAGGTAGTTCACATATAAAATCTCCCCTTACACTCTTACAAAGAAGTTATAAAAAAAACAAAATATCAAAAATTTTTACAAAAAAGCGGGAATTCTATACACAAATACCATTTTGGATACAACACAACAAAACAAATATTAACACAATGTACGCGTTATGCCGCCACGATAAAATTAAACCAATAAAAACTCAACGACTACAGAAACGAATAAAAAAAACAACAACGAAAACCCCAATAAAAATAAATGAGAAGTTAAAAAAAATAAAACACCAAAAAAACAAGATGAACAAAATAAACATAAATCATAAAATTCATAACCGTAAAGTTGACAGCGCCGCCGCAACCACAAACAAACAATAAAAACGCGACTGAGATTTTTTTCGTCTGTTACGATTTAATATCTCATACAGATGTGTTGCGAGATGCATCAAGTACGATTGTTATTTTTGATATTTAAACAATTAACAAAATCCAGAGCTGAACAAATTTTTTTAATTCATTTCAAAATGTTCACCCAAAAATGCGTTAAGTCAATTGAAATCGAATTTAATTGCGAATACTTTGCCTTTGAAAATTTATGATTTTTATCATTATTTTACAGCCAACGTAGCGCGTCATTCCCGCTACGAAAATAGTTTCGTTATGCTCGAAATCGCTATAAACACAATGATATTTTGTTATTAAGTCCATGACATAAATTCAACAAAGCAACGTTAATTTTCACTACTGAAATGTATTGTATCATTAACGCAATGAACTTAGTTGATGAAACTTACCAATAATTGAATGGAATATTCTCATTTAATTTATACAATTAAGGGATTCACAAAGTCATAATGTCCTAAATAATATTTTACAATTGTTTAAAACAAGATCACTTTAAAAATTTTTTAGATTTTAATTTCACTTGAATCCGTTTTACAGAATATGGCTGAATGTAAATAAAAATTCACTTTTTATTAAGGCCAGATCAATAAAGCAACAACAAAACGTCTTTATTATAATTTTTTAAAATGAACTTAGTTGATGAAACTTGTCAATAATTGAATGGAATATTTTCATTTCATTTATACAATTGGAGGATTCACAAAGTGTGCTATCATGTCATATCGTCATAATGTCCTAAATAATGTTTTACAATTTTTAAAAAAATATTGTTGTGTTTCAAGCGAAATAAAAATTTTAAAGCTGTGTTCATTGATTCGTCATAACTGTACAGTAGAAATCTAAATTATAAGCGGTTGCCCACAGCAGTCATATATATTTCTTGTAATTATTTTAAGACATATGACTTTAGAACTTTATGACTACGTTGTGAATCCCCCAAATGAAAAAAGTTCATAAATGCTATGTAGTTTTACATTTTACTATGGCTATTTATTTTAGTCAATTTTTTAAACTGCGTTATGAGCTGTTGTTATTTCGTTTTTTTTCATTATTGTTTCACATCAAGTTATAATTTTATTTTGTTTTTATACTCCTGCTACATCATGTGATATTCAACTTTTATAAGCTTACAACGAAATCTAGTAGATTTTATTTGAAATCTTCCTCAAAATCTAGTGCGTTTAAATTATACTGTTTTGACATTAGTGAGAATTTGTTTTTTTAACAAAAAAACTGACTATAAGTTTTTCGCGTAACACATACAAAAAGAAATAGACATTAACAAATTTTCATTACCTCTTAACCCTCAAATACCAGAAATTTAAATATGCAGTATATTGCAAATTTGTCTTTTCGCATCAAAGTTCTGACTAGAATGGTTTCTTCTTCCACACTATCTCAATCATTTAATTCAATTGGTACCGTTATACTGAGAATTTTATATTCATTGAACATTTTTGAATCGTAACAGCGTGAAGAAAAAAGGTTTTGATCAATACTTATTTTTGCTGTAGGCGGTCTTGGGTGTTTAAGGGTTAATAATAATCAACATCATTTATTTTACCAATATCATTTGTTTTTTTTTTTTTTAACAGTTTTTGTTTTTATTAAAATGTATTTTTTTCTTGTTTAGGCAAGTATTTTTTTTTTTACAGCCCGCGACGAGCACCATCAGCATTCTTGCCGTTTTTCTTTTTTGTCCTACTACGTAAATTTTGTGTATTTAAAATAACAATTTATCGAATTTAAAATTTATGAACTCATATTCGATCTTACTATGATTCGGAGTCATTGACTTTTGTGTTTAAGAAATAAAATGAAACAAATATGAACATAATATTCGGCTGTGCCGAATCTTTGATGCACTCCACCGAGAGTTAGAACATGTTATCGATCTTCACAAAATTTGGTTGTGTGATTTCTAGTCATATGAAACTATAAAGGACCAAATTTTACTACAATAAGCTTATTTGTTTTCCCTGAGAGGACTTTATATGAGGCCTATAGAAAGTTATGAACTGATGTTTCGAATTGCGGTGGTTTGGTTTCTCGGTGCATTCCTATAATTTATTATAATTTTTTTAATAGAAATATTAATTTTCTAAGAAGGTTGTCTCACATTTGCATAATTCTTTTCATATTAAACCAATTATGCTGCAAATCAGTTCAAAACTCTTCTTTTCTGTTAAGTCGCTCGGAAGTGGACTTGAGTTTAACAGACGGACGTGGCTAAATCGAATTAGAAATATTCAAGGACCCTGAATAGTTGCTGATATTGTTATGGAGAAATTATTAGATACATGTTAAAGAAAATTGACAATTAAACCAAAGATAATAACGAAATATGCAGATGACTTGTTTGTTATAGTTAATGAGAAAGAGATAGATAATCTTTTATCAACGTTTAATTCTTTTGATCAGAATATTAAGTTCACTATTAAAAGGGAATTGAATTTTTCAATTCCATATTTGGACACATTGGTGATAAGGAAAGGAAGTAGATTATTGGTAGATTGGTATCAAAAACCAACCTCATCAGGTAGAATTTTAAATTATTATTCTAAACACCCAAAGAGAATTATCATTAACACAGCTAGGAATCTAATAGACAGGATATTAACAATTAGTGACAATAGATTTCATAGGAAAAATAAGGAAATTATTGGGAATATTTTGAAGAATAATAGTTTTCCCAACAAATTGATTTGCAAATTAATAAGACAATACAATATAGATAGATCTCGTAATATTGATGAGATTTCGGCACCACGTATTTATAAGTCATTAACTTATGTACCTGGGTTTTCAGAAAGATTAGAAATTAGAAAGGGAAATACAGAATGGCACATAAGGTTATTAATAATGAAGGGAAATAATTCACAAAAACTAAGGATAGATTACTAAAGTCAGATAGGTCGAATTTAGTTTATAAGATTCATTGTGGTGGCAATGATAATGAACAATGTAGGAAAATATATGTAGGAACAACTGGGACAAAACTGAAAATTAGATTAGCTGGACATAAACATGACCAAAAATATAGGAATTATATTTCAGCCCATGGAACGGCGTTATCAACTCATTGTAGTGATTTTTATCATTATACTGATTTTGAAAACGCATCAATTTTGAATACGGAAAGTTTTAAGAAACGTAGATATATGTTAGAAATGTTGCAGATAAATAACGTTCCATTTGAGAAAAGGATTAATTTTAAAAAAGATACTGAGGGCTTAGCTCAAATTTATAGACATTTATTGAATAAAAATAAATACGTTGATGTAAGGGATAATTATAAATAGGTATTTGTCCTTGATTGTTTATAAAATAAATTTCAGATGGCATAGCTTATTATTGACGGAAAGGGACATTAAAATAGGTTTTGGGCTTTGAATAAATTTAAAATTTTGTTTTCCTTTTTTGTTTGTTTGTCTTTTTGTTTAAAGTTTGTAGAATGGAATTTTAAATTTATTATGCTAATTTTGTTTTTTGAAATTTTAAAATTTATTTTTCCATTTATTGTCAAATTTTATTTTATTTTAAAAAAATTTCCTGAAGAAGATTTCCAACGGAAATCGAAATATCGAATAAAAACATTTTAATTAATTTTTTAAAAAAGTGACCTTAAGCTTAAATAATTTAATAAAGTATAAAACTTGTATGGAAAAGTAAAAGTTTAGCCCAATACTTTCTCCACAAGCTTGATTTTGTTTATTTTACTAAAATATATGTAAAGGGTGGTTAAATTTCAAGGGCCGATGTTGATTTTGAATAAAACACAAACTATTTAGGAAATTATTGTAATTTTATTTTATTATGATATATACTCAATTATGTATGGAACAAAATATCGGCCAAATGGGCGCCGCGACCACGGCGGCACACCTCCATCCGATGGTCCAAATTTTCGATGACCCTGAGGCATAATGGAGGTTCTATGCCGTTAATGTGCCGAATTATCTCATCCTTTAGCTCTTGAATTTTTGCTGGCTTATCGACGTACACCTTTTCTTTCAAATTACCCCAAAGAAAAAAGTCCAACGGTGTCAAATCTTGGCGGTCAATTGACATCGCCATTACGTGAGATAACACGGCCATTGAATTTGTTGCGCAAAAGAGCCATTGTTTCGTTAGCTGTGTGGCAAGTGGCACCGTCCTGCTGAAACCACATATCGTCCACATCCATATCTTCCAATTCGGGCCATAAAAAGTTCGTTATCATCTCACGATAGCGAACACCATTCACAGTAACTGCCTGACCGGCCTCATTTTGGAAAAAATACGGCCCGATGATACCGCCAGCCCATAAACCGCACCAAACAGTCACTCTTTGTGGGTGCATTGCTTTTTCGACAATCACTCTTGGATTATCATTCGCCCGAATGCGGCAATTCTGCTTATTGACGAATCCACTGAGGTGAAAATGTGCCTCATCACTGTAGATGATTTTCTTTGAAAATTGATCATCCACTGTTGCCATTTCTTGCCACCATTCTGCCCATTCACGACGTTTGGAATGGTCAAGAGGCTTTAGTTCTTGAGCCAATTGCACCTTGTAAGCGTGTTAATGCAAGTCTTTATGCATAATGTTCATCAACGACGAGCGTGAGAGGTGCAATTGTTGGGCACGACGACGAGTTGAGGTGGACGGCTCTTCAGCCACACTATCGCGAACAGCAGCAATATTTTCTGCAGTACGAGCTGTACGAGCATGCACTGGTGTTCTCACATCTTCTGCAGACCAGGTTTGCTCGAATTTTTCCACGATTTTTGCGATTGTACGCACATTTGGACGATCAAATTGACCAAAAAAATCACGAAGTGCACGATATGCATTTTGATTTGAACGCCCATTTTCATAATAATTCTGGATAACTTTAACACGTTGTTGGATTGTGTATCTCTCCATGGTTCAAATTGAGTAAGTCTGAAATAGAGAAATGTCAAATAAAATTCGGAAAAAAACTTGGCGTTTAGGTGTGGTTCACATTCAACATCGGCCCTTACAATTTAACCCTTGATATACCAAAAATTGGATCAATAGGACAATATTTAGAGGTCGCGATGAATGGCGACTTTTATATTTCACATCATATACCTATTACATGCATTTTCTTTTGGCTTATCATTATTGTACTTGTTTATGTATTGGAGATACTTTTTCACACTTTTCTTTTACATTTGTTAAAATTCAAATATATTCATCCATCTACATAATTATTTAACTTATTTTTAATGCAGAATTACAAGAAACGAGTTTAGAAGGATTATTTTGAAATTTCTGACAGTGAGTCAGATTCATCGCACGAAGAAGTTAAGTTTCGCAAAAAATAAAATACAACTGAGCCAATAAAAATCAAATCTGTTTTTTAAAACGACTTTATTGGATCTATTGACCGTGTAAGTCTATCTAACCCCGAAAAATCATTTAACTATCGCAGCCTCTAAATATTCACCGATTGTGCTCAAATTTGGACTGAACATTTTTAAGCACTATTCGAATAAGATCAGTGGTGTGGAGCACGAATATTCGATACTTTTGTATTTTGGGCCACCCTAATGCATACTTTATGTGGCCTTAGACGTATATACCAAAAAAAGTTTCACATGGAATGACAAACTCTGGTATGTTCAGACCTAATTAATATTTTACGAAAATTTCCAAAAACAAGCGTGACCAGTGAATTGATCCAACTTTATTTTTTAAAATTTTCATTGATTTGCTTAACCTTATTTACAAGAAAAAAAATGGTATAATGTTATTTAGAAACTGTTAAATGATGTTTGATCTAGCAAACGTTTTGCAAAAGCAAACAAGTTTTTAATAAAACTTATGGTTACGTGAAGGTCGTCTAATATTTGATAGTTGTGAACATACCTTCAGTTCTAACACATCATAAAACTTTGCAGTCAAAGTCAAAAAAAACATCACAAAGTTTAACGATGTACAGTTTGCTTATTATCGTTTACGCATCGATTGCTTTTTTGGTGCACTTTTGGTCAGATAGCCTTGTAAAATTCTCCACGGTTGCATTTTTGTTGCACTTTAGGTGACATAACATTGTAAAATCCTACCTGCTTTGCAATCTACATTTTGGAACTCAGTCTATATGTAGTTTTTTTTATAATTTTAAAAAATTTCCTACACCCGTATTCAAGTTGGTACACCTCAGACCATTTTTAAAAGCAATTACAAATTAAAAACTTACCATAATATAATTGTAAATATTAACAATCAAAAATATAAGAAAGTTTTTTTGAAACTAAAAGATGTGACGATGATGGTTGTGATGCTTATGAATTGTTAATAAACCAACAGAAGTTGCAACAAAAAACAACAATAAAAAATTGCTTAAAGATCTTGATCATCGTGATATTTTTGTTCTTAGATACAATCAGAGATATGAGCACGTATCAAGTGTATTTTGTAAGTTAGTATGAGAATGAATACAGCATCAAAAAAAAAGCAAGAGAAAAAACTACAAAACTAAATTATAAAAATATGATGGCGCTTGTTTAATTTCATAAATACAAGTATCTGTACAATAAATGAATGTTTTATTTCAGTTGAATATGGTCAGTAGGTATGTATCTGTAGGAAAAAAAAACTTATCTGGCATATTAAAGTTTTACCTTGTAAATCTTGAAAATAAAACAAACGTAAGTTGGAAATTCTAAACTTTGTGACAACAGTAGCATTGAAAACGATAGTATCTTAAACAAAAATGAAAACAAAAAACAAAGTCATAACAAAAAAAAAAAAAAAACAACAACAACAGAAATCATCAGATGTGGATAAGGAAATGTGGAGCTGGTGATTTTGCTGACTGGCTGGCTGGTGGTGCTGGTTTTTCTTGGCGATGGCTTAATGTTGCTGATAGTGCTGCATTTGAAGAAAGATCTTGATGATCATTACAATTATCATGTAAACTTTTGTCGTCATCTTTCAACCATTTTTTCTTTAAATGGTATCAAAATGGTTTTTTTTTAAATACTTGCATTTGCTAAAGGTTTTCATTTGTTCTATAATTCCTTATTAAAATGTTCTTTCGTTCAGTTAAAAGTTTAAATTTCATTTTCCTGTTGTTATTGTTGTTGATTCATTTTCTCAAGTTTTTTTTTGATTTTATTTTAGATTTTGTAGGATATTCTTGATGATGCTTTTGAAGAAGAAAAAAATGCCTGAGAACAAAAGCAACAAGAATATCCACAGAAACTTCTACATAAAAAGAAATCTTGTACAAATAAGCTTTCAAAACGCTACGCATCTAATTTGTGATGGCACATCTTGATAAGCTTTTAGCAACATATCGTATTTTTCTTGATTTTATTCAGCATCTCTTTTAGTTCTTTTTGGTATTTTTAGTTTTTTTTTTAATAGCAGGCCATCAAACGAGTGAATTCTTTTGGTAATTTATAAAAATACTTACTGAACGGTTAAGATAAAGTAAAAAGTGAATTTGTTTCAAATACCCATGCTTATACTTTAGTTTGTTGATATAAACTTTGATATCAGCCGTGTTTTTTTATGTTTTATATATTTTCTATTAAAAATACATATTTTAAATTTACTGCCAATGGCTTTAAATTCCCACATTTTACTAAAATGTTACATGAACCTTTTTTCATATACTAGATTCCAAGACGGATGAAAAGGTATAAAAACATGATAATGTTCAGGAATATAGTTATATTTTTTTTTTTTTTTCTTAAAAGTTTAATAATCGTTAAAAAACCGTTGTTGACTCGAAAGATTGAGGACCCAAATCGGAAGCAAATAATGTTGTTTATAATTCGGGCTTAAGAGTCGTCCAGACTTTACGAACAGACGGATAATCTAGCTAGAGCGGGATCTGCCTTAGACATCTCAAGTTCGATATCAGTCATGACATCTCTCGAGACCATCAAGGGAGACATCACCAGATATTATTTTCAGAGTACAAAAAGGAGATGGTGCAGACTAGGTACATGCAGAAATGCTAGAAAATCGTAGCCTAGGTAAAATGCGTAGCGCTCTTCGAAATTGATGAACCACAATATAAAGGAAATTTTAAGACTGATATCGGTGCAAACCGGGCAAACATGAGAGCAGACTCGATATCCTGTTTAATAGAAATTATTACAGCTGCTATCGGAATTATTGACGATAAGCTTATTAGATTTTTGAACATGACAGGTTGGATCTAATTACTTCATGCAACTACTATCTAGATATTCTATGACTTTAGTATTCATATCCTATTGAATGATGGCGTCATGTCTAAACGGGGTCTTAAGACTCAACTTGCTTGTTTCTTTAAAAGCAGCCAACCAAAACATCACACATCTATATACGTCAGAAAGGATTTATCTATGTAGTACTTAAAAAAGTGATAAAGTATTTCTTAAGTCTAAAAAAATAGTCCCAAATAATTTTGGTACTTCAAGAATTATTTACCGAATACGTCCATCTCCGTACAATTAGTAATTTTAAAAATCATCACTTACATGCATACAAGGATACAGGTGGCACTACACAACAGGCCAGTTTGCGAAACTTTCACCACTAATAAGGGCGTAATAGAGAGCTGCCCACCATCACCACTCCTCTTTACAGTGGTAATAGACAGCTCAATGGAAGATTCTCTTAAAGACTTGCATTATGCCGACGGTTTTTGCGTCCTGTCACATAAACAGAAAACGAACTATCTTGTGAAGTTAGTAAAAAAAAGTCTGTTTACAAATCAATAGCAAAAAAACCAAAAAAAAAAAAAAAAAACGACCAGTACGCATGTTCTGTAACTCTCGCGTCGAGAAAATTTTCGATTGAAATGTGTGAAATCTCTAAATTCTCACTAAACTGTTTCTATAGTCTATAACTTTTTTCGGAAGGAAATAACTTGCCAATTTGCAGAAGCAATGTGTCTGTAACATTTTGGTGAGAAAAGTTCCCGCTTTGAACTGTCAAATAAACTCACGAATAAAAATGGGGCGAGAAAACAATTTTTACACTGAAAACAATTAAAAATGCAAAGAATAATAATAATAATTTTTTGTTCTTGGCACTTTTTTTTATTGTTTTATTATTTAGCTTTAAGCAATTTTCTAAAATATACGAATGTTTTTTAAGCTCGTTTGCAAGCAACAAACATTAAAGTCGCACTTTACACTATTTGGTATAGCCGAAGATTGCATTTTCGCCGCCGTCGTTGAAAAATTTCCAATTTTAGTAAATTTTAGTCGCCGTCAACGATATATATGAGTTACTGGCGTCCTCAACGTCTGCAACGTCTGCAATGTCACATCGGCTTCAAGTACAACATTATGACATTTATAACGTAACGACGTAATCTCTTTTGATAGTTTTCGACATGAATTGCAGACACAGTTTTTTTCTCATTTTTCGAGAAACGATGGAATATTTTGTTTCACATCTTTTCGATGCAAGATGTTCTCACTAAAGTTACAGAAGATGGGTACAAGTTTTAAACGGCAACTATCGAAGACAATTCGTAGATCGCTGTTGCTACTTAGGAAGTACGTTGTTGATTAACGGAGGGATAAAGAAGGATATCGCAAACAGGCTCAATAAAGCTAGAAGTGCATTTGGCAGACTTAAAAATACAAAACCCGCACCACAAATCACGAATCAACCAAAATCCTTATTTTCAATGCATGCGTTAAATCGATACTTTTATACGGAAGTAAAACACGGGTATACGAGTAGCAAAGCAACCAGACAACGACTTCAAACTTTAATAAACAAGAGCCTGCGCCTTACGCCAAAACCAACGAAAACCTCTGGAATTTGACCAGTGAGGAGCCCATTGACATACGAATTAAATGATAAAAGTGGATGTGGATATGTTATATATTGATGGCCTATAGCAGGATATATCAGCATGGCGTTGGAATAATGCCCACAAGTATGTAGACGACTAGGAAGACCCAAAAACACTTGACGCAGAACAGTGAGAAAAGAGCTTGCAGTAACCTATTAATTATGGGAATAAGCGTAACAAATAGATAAAGTTGAAAATATCTTGCTGAAGCCCTATGTTCTTTCGAGAAATGAATAAAGAAAATACAAATTTTCAAAGTAATTTTTGGGAATACAAAATGTTTAAGCCTTAAAAATTAAACATTTTTAAAAATTAAAACTTTTTTAAGCTTAACTCCCAATTTTTATTCTTGATAGATTCACTAAAATTTACTGCTGGAGGATACGCTTATTTCTATGCACATTTCACTGATTGCTTAGGCCAGATAATCAGCTTTTCTTAATTTTTTTTGGGGAAATAAAATTTTTCAGAAAATTCAAAAATTTCCAAAAAAAAATTTAAATTAGTGTTGCCAAAATTTTTTCAAAAATCCGATTTTGTTTCCAAATGCCAAAAAAGTTTTTATCTTTATTTTTTTAATTTAAGTAAAGGAAAAACCTACATTAGAAGTTTTCCCCCTTTTCTGGCAACACTGAATTAAATAAAAACAATATCCCAGAATCGTAACTTAACTCTCATAATATCTTGTTACTACAAAAAAAATTCTTAATAAATTAATTAAATGTAATCATGAATAATGCAGCGAATATTTTTTCGATTTCCGTCTATGATTTAAGCCCCCAAGAATGCCTTTAACATTTTAGTACCGAGATAAAATTATGTACTTAAAACTGTTAAATTTTAAGTTTCGCGTGCTTTCGGTTTTTGAGAGTTCTTTTTTATTCTTTCTGTTGAAAAATTGTCTTATCATTATTGTTAATTCTATTGTAGCTTAACTAAACATAAACTTCCAAGTATTTTCTTGGGATAGGTCCAAAATTAATTAGTAGGGCGCTTTACCGATAAACGCTTTTAACTACAAAAATTTTGCCGAAAAAAACTCATGCAAACATAAACGCCTTCACGTTTCTATAGTCAATTAAATTAAATCTATTTTATACCCAAGTTTCCATAGTGAAAGAATTACCAAAAATCACGTTTTTACACCGACAAGACATGTTGAAATTGGTTCAAATTGACACCTCTTGACTATGGGAGCCTTTCATTTTTAGAAATATGATTGCAATGTAAAATTTCATGACTTGAATTTACGAAAATTTTACAATGAATCTGTTTTCAGAAATAAATTTTTCCACACACAACTTTTCATACCTTGACAACCCTGCAGAATTTCAAAAAAGGAGTAGGTAAATGCCAGCTAGTTCCTTCGTTAGTTAGTTCTGAGCATAAATGTGTTTTCTGTTCACAATTTTTTTTTTTTGTTTTTTTTTTGTATTTCGGTGTAGGTTTCCTCGTTTACATTTTTTGTCGAAGTTGTTGTTTTTTGCATTCTGCAGTTCCATAAAGTTGAGTTTTTTTTTTTTTTTTTTTTTTGTTTTCCTATAATGTGCGTGTTCTTTATGGGTTGTTTTTGTTGCTGTTGTTGTATTTCAATCATGAATTATTAATTTGCAGCATTAAAACTTACCAACCAACCAAGTGTTGCCTTAAAAGGATGCGTTTCTTATTTAGATTTTTTTTAGTGCTGCAGTTTTGCCTATCAGATGCACTGTCATATTCCTCATAAATACATACATACATTTTCTTATAAGTATGATAATTTTTTTTAGTTTAGTTTTTCCTTTCTTTGCTCCAAATAGGGATAAATTCCCAGGCTTAGTTTTATAAGGAAAATTCTTTTTACCAACGTTTTTCTTTTTTAAATTGTTAAAAATGCAGACTTTTTCCAGAAAAGGACTTCATTCGTTTTCTATTGGAACTAAGTCTGGAACTAAAGCGCAAGTAAAATTAGTCAAGACGAAATTTTAATTTTCGAGTATTTTTGGTCTTTGAGAAGTTTGATTTATTCTTTGGTTTTAAAAATTAGCCTTACTTATATTATCAACTCTATTGTAGCTCGTCAAAATATTGGCCCGTAATCCTTTTAGTCTATTTTCCGAAGCTTCATTTATTCTAACACTATCTAGAAATGCCCGTCTGTTCTCTCTTAAATACAGAGTGGGCCAAACTAAACGAAGGGGTTTGAATTCCTTATAACTTTTTTTAATAACAATTTTTTCTTTGTTTTTTCCACATTTTGGGAAGAAGACTTGGGGAATTATAAATAAATAACTTACAATAGAACAAAAATAATTCGACTTGAAATTTTGCGAAAAGTTATGAAAATATGTTTAAGAGAGCTCGTATCTGCAAAGCAAAAAATGGCCACCAATTGCAAGATATATAATTTTTAATAATTTAATTAAAAATATTCTTCAATAACATACTGTATTTAAAATCAAAAAAATAATAATAATGTCTTAAATAAAAAATTATACAGCCCAATTAAGAATAAAAATTCCCCGGGAGTTTTCTCCCTTCTCCCATTTTTCCTATGTAAATTGATTTGTAAAAATGGGAAAAGGGAAAAAACTCCCGGGGAATTCGTATTCGCAATTGGACTGAACTAAAGCCTTTTCAGCCATTTTGGCCTACCCTGTATTTTTTACACATAAGATATACGGTAATAATGAAGGACTTCGTGAACCTAAATTACACTGACAAAAACCCAATTTTTTATTTTATATTTCATTCATTCCGTCCCTAAACACGTCTACCCGGTCTGCGGGGATGTAAAACGCAATAGTCGCCTCTTCATCATTATGGATTGTTAGTCATACTTTTTTTCTTCTTTAAAAATTCTGCTTTGAAACTGCATTAGTGTCCAATTTATTATATTCTAGTCTTTTTTTTTAATTTTTTTTTAATTTAATATTGTCTCTCCTCTTCTCTTTATTATATTTTACATATAAATACAAATACACATACGCCTACAGCCAACTTTTTTTAATTCCCTATGCTAATCCCCGCGAAGCGTTACGCTTGTTTGCAGGAAAGAAACCAGAGTCTCTGGCGAGAATCGAACCCGCAACCCAGGGACTGATAGACCAGCTCACTACTAGCTAGCCTACCGGGGCGCTTCAAGTTATAAGTGTGAGAATGACAAAAACAAAACTGAATTGCAGAGAATACGAAACTGAGTACCACTCCCCAATCTACTCACCACTCTTACCAATAAACTCAAGAATTGCTGCAACTAAAATTGCAAGTTTAGGCGACAGCTAATTAGCCAACACCCGAACATTTAAAGAACTCCCAATTAGGCGAGGACAATTCTGCTATAAAGTAAATCGCGAAGCAATGTAAGTAATATCAAAGCCTCAACAGTGAGTTTTACAGATAATTTAGTCCCTGTCCAGACTTGCAAATTTTGTTTTACCATTGCTTAAGTTTATGTTTAAAAGAGTTGAGAAGGCTAGGGAGGAGTACACAGTTCCATGTGCTCTGCAATTTCCTTTTTTTGTATAATTCTCACTTTTGAACTTAAAGTTTGTTGCAGGTGTATTTGTATTTATATATTAAATAAAAAAGGAGGAGGGAAAAGACGGCATAAAAATGTAAAAATTGCAAAACTGGAGTATAATAGTATGGACGCTATTATTATTATTAGAATATTCAATTTCATAGTTGAATTAAAAAAAATTGCACCAAAAGAAATGTTAAGCCTAGATGATGATTAAGATGGCTCGAGAAGAATAGAGGACTTCAATTTATCGCGTATATTGAGCGACATAATTTTGCTAAAACCTTTTTTGTGTAAGATATTGTCATAACTAATTAGCTTAACTATTTTGAAAGGACAAATTCTATATAGTCATGGTTGTTATAAATTAGTCAGTTCAATAGGCTGCCTTCCTAAGCGCACGTTGTTTTTCAGTGCCACAGTGTTATTTATTTCCACACGCTACAGTCTAAACTTGGAAAAAGTATTGCCTTTCTAAAGTCATCTATTTCGCAGCTGATATGCAAATTAACGTAACTAGCGCATTATTGAAAGTGGATATGCTTTTGCATTTGATGTGCAATGCTGTTAAGTATTATTGCTTGATATTAACACTTATTTGACAGTTCATACAGACGTTTAGGTAGGCAGCGATACTTCCGAAAGAATGAATATATTTCAATTGGCTTTTTCCGACAATATTAAGACCCCATAAAAAACGGCATTTTAAAAACACCGATTTCAATTAAACGAAAATCTGGAGGCAAATTACAGCGTTTGATATCGATCGAAACTTCTTTTTCAATTGTGCTGTAATAGCGATCAATATCGAATGCCGAAATTTTCACCTGATTCAATTTTAATACAACTTCTACTTAATTTGAATGCTAAGTAAGTTGAAAAAAATAATTAAATAAATAGTCGCTCCCTTTAACGGTTCTCGGTCTCGAAAACGATTAAAGTAACACACAACATGTGCTTTATTAAAAAAACGACTTAGTCCGAGTACCGTTAATTTAATATCAAAATCTATAAACCGTTGTTACAAATTTCAAAAATTTTGATATTGTTTAAATCATAAAGTGATCGTTTTTCTGATTTTAAACTTGATTTATCAATCTAAGCTTTTGATCTATTATTTCTTCCAACAACCTTAAATTCAAATTAAACAATATTTTAATAGATCTAATGAATTAATATTTTAAATTATTTTACTAAATTTCAATATTTTCTTTGTGAATTTATAAAGGGTGGTTTTGTGAGTCACACCTTAACATCAAGTTTTTTGCCCAACTCAATTTGACATTTCTTTGTTTCAATGTTTGACAAATTCAGCCATGGAGAGGTAGAAAATCATCTTCAGCGAAGAGGCACACTTTCACCTGAGTGGATTCGTTAACCACGAATCAATCCACGAGTGATTGTTGAAAGCCGATGCATCCACAAATAGGGACTGTTTGATGCGGTCTTCCGGCCGTACTTCTTCGAAAATGAGGTCGACCAAGCAGGTACCGTGAATGGTGTTCGCTATCGCAAAATGATAACGGACTTCTGTGGCCAGATATAGAGGTTATGAACCTGGACGATATGTGGTTCCAACAATGGCCGTGTTACCTCACGTCGTGGCGATGTTAATTCGCCATCACGATCATGTGATTTTACACCGTTGGACTTCTTTCTTTGGGGATATTTAAGAATAAACGTGTACGTTAATAAGCCAAGAAAAATTCAAGAGCTCAAGGATGACATTAAACCATAATTGAGGTTTAATGTCTCATCCTCATCTCAGACTCAATGAAAGTATGGACCATCGGACAGAGGTATGCTACCGAAGCTGTGGCAAGCATTTGGCCAATATTTTTCACACATAATTGTCAGAGATCCTTCCAACATAACGAAAAAAATTAAGATAATTCTCTGAAATCCTTTTTTTACAATAAACATAATGCGTTTTGGTTGGACCTTGGAACCCTTTATATAGCTTTTATATTTTATTAAAAAGCAAAACACAATTAAAAAGTGACATTTTGCACTTTTTAATTGTGTTTTGAATCATTATCAGGGCACGTTTTCATTCTCTTAAACATTAAAAAAATATCCTGTCCAAAAAGCTTAAGACTCGAAAAAATACCAAACATCCCACTATGCAACGCCACGAGTCTCATTTCCTTAACAATTTTCGAGTCTTTATCGCAATTCCTGTAGATGAGTTTATGTCATCCTCACTTTGTTCCTTCATTTTAAATGTGATATTTTTGTGTATGAACAACTTTTAAAAGGTGTGTATGTGATTTTTTCGACATTTTATTTATTAAAAAAAGTTTGAAGTTAATTTTTAGAAGAATTTTGAACTTTAATGTATTCGGAGAAGTAAAGCATTGTTTTAGGACAAATGTTTTTGTAAAACATTTTAAGCTATAATATCCCTATTAAAGGATACTTTTTTTTACCATTTTTAAAGCAAGGGACAAAAAAGGCCCATATGTTGTAGGGTTAAAAAGTTAAAATGGTCCATAGAAATATTCCTCGAAGAATTTCAGATAAATCTGAGGGTAACATGGTTTTTTATGCCTGTTAATCAAAAGAAAATGCCAAAACGGAGAAATGATACCCTACAAATACCTTCCGTAGTAAACTTTTAAAAGGCCGATACACGTATATTTTTTTTGTCTGCTTGCAATTTTACAAAAAACATTGATTTTGTTATATAGTGTTATCAGAGATTCCACCCAAGATCCCAATATAGTCGTTATAGCAAAAATTATATATTTGCAAAGACATTAATTGATAACCTGTTAAATATGCACTTAAATGAAAATATACCATTTTTCCAAAAATCTCGCAAAATATGCAAAAACAAATCTTATTTTTAAGAAAAACGTGTGAAATACTTGCCTTGATCATAATTTTATAAATATTTGTCTACCTCAGCTCACACCTGTAACTGTATATGTGTATACATACATATATTGTATTAATTAAAGTTTATTTATGTATATAAATTTTATAGATTACCCTGTAGGAAGTCAAACACATTTATAACTAACTTCAAACTGGTTATTTTATAACCACATCTAGTTGATTAAGTGACTTTTTTCCTTGTCGACGACTCATTATTTTAACATAGGCATGTCATAGGCAGTAGTCAATTGGCCATCTTTGAATGACTTTTTAACTGATTACTAACTACTTATTTTTCAACCTATTTGTAATTTATTAAAATTATTGTCAGTTTATAATAAATTATTTATATTTTAAATAATTTTTGTCAAAAAAAATATACATATGTTCATATTAACATGCATACATATGTATATCTTTATATATTTTGATATATAAATAATTGTTTATGAAAATTTTGCATTAAACTGCCCTAAATGATGATGTGTAATAGTCCTGAAGTAAATACGCTACATAATTGCTAGTACATAACCAGATTTGTATCGATTTAATTTTTAATTATTTTTAAATGTTTGTATATATTTTTTTCATTTGACTTCATGGCATGCTTGTTTTACTTATTTTGCTTTTATTTGTGTTTTACGTGTGCCGTTTTGGTTGATATCTGCATGAGATTTAAACCAATTTGTAGTCATTTAAAAAAAAGTTAATTTATAGTTAGTGTTTTTGCAACTGACTATTTTATTTACTACAGGGTATTTAAACAAAGTGTCTGTATAGTATACAGTGTATATGAGGATTTTTTGACATATACTTTATTTAAAAAAAAAGCCAAATATGTCAAATCATTAATTAAAATCATGATTAATGATTTCGCACATATTTCATATTTCAAATATTTTTTTTTTTAAATGATATAATTTCTTTGTATTTCTCTTGCTTTATAACAAATGAGTTAAATAAAATTGACATGAATGCGTCATCTTTATGTTGGTTGTAGTACAACTAAATTAAAAAAAAAACAATTTTCAAGATTATCTATAAGATATTTCTATAAATTTTGAATGAAATGAAATTTAAAATGAAATATGTTATAAAAGAAATATTAAGAGATAACAAAGGCATTTTAATTTAAAAAGATTTTGCCTTTTAATTTCATCACGATCTTAAGAAAATTAATATCAAATTTTTTGTTTTGCAAAGATCTATTTTATTTATTAAAAATAAACAAATAAATAAAATGGCCTTGAATTAAAAAATATAGGTATGTTTTAAAAGTTGGAACGATATTTTTTTCAAAATTAAATAGGGTTCTATTGCAGCAAATGCATAGAAATATTTGTTTGCAAAAATTGTTTAATGAATGCATATTTATAAGCCAATTTAAATAAAACTTTCAAATATTTTTGCTTTTATTACATTTAAAAGCAAATAATTAAAATATTCTATATAACTGCTGGCAAATATTCTATTTCATTTCGATGAAAAATCGGGTCTCAAAATCATCAACATTTCGAATATTTTACATCTACATTCTATAAAACTCGATTAAAATTTACAAAAAACAAGTTAGAGTGCCGAATCTTTGATACCCTCCACCGACAGTTCGAATGTTTAAGGAGTAATATCTGTATGATGTTATTATTATCTTAAACTGTAACGATTTGTTATTAATTATGGTTTTAGGCGACTAAACTCTTTTCCGGTAGTAGGGTTTATATGGGGCCTAGGGTAAATTATGGACCGATCATCACGAAATTCCACAGCGTCATTTCTAGTCCTTTAAAACTGTGACGTACCAATTTCTGTTATGATAGCATTATAAATTTTGGTTTTAGGTGTACTAAACTGTTTTCCGGGAGTAGGGTTTCTATGGGGCCTAGGGTAAATTATGGACCGATCATCACGAAATTTTACAGCGTCATTTCTAGTCCTTTAAAACTGTGACGTACCAATTTCTGTTATGATAGCATTATAAATTATGGTTTTAGGTGTACTAAACTGTTTTCCGGGAGTAGGGTTTTTATGGAGCCTAGGGTAAATTATGTACCGATCTTAACGAAATTTCACGGTATCATTTATAGTCCTATAAAACTGTGCCGAGCCAAAATTTGTTATGATTGCATTATTTTTTACGGTTTTAGGCGTACTAAACTGTTTTCCGCGAGTAGTGTTTATATGGGGCTTAGGGTAAATTATGGACGGATCTGCACGAAATTTAACACCGTGATTTCCAGTCAAATAAAACAAACTTTTGCAAAATCTTATCTCATTCCGTGCCTTGTTTCAGCATTTATGTTATTTTTTGTAACAAAATTATCAATTTTTTTAGGTGGTGGTTCCACATTTTGATTCATAGCTCTGGTCCTACTGAACCGATTTTGCTGGATTTCAATCCCATACTGCTTAGGATAATTACAAGCAATTTGGCACCAAGTTTGTTCATTTCTTTTGAGTTGTTCGAAAGTGAGCGTGTTTTCAACAGACGGACAGACGGACAGACAGACGGACATGGCTAAATCGACTTAGAATTACTCAAGGACCCAGAATATATATACTTTATGGGATCTGAGATGAATAGTAAAAAAGTTTCACACGGAATGACAAACTTAATATACCCTCTTCACAACTAACTGTGGTGGAGGGTATAAAAATCATTTTGCACACTGGGTTGATATTTTGTATGAAAATGGAAATTCAATTCGACTGGTTCGCTGCAAAGTTTGGTGACACAAACGTGTGTTCGACCCGCTCGTTGAAATGAAAAAATTACAGCCATTAAAGGAGATCCATATTTTTCAATATTTCGACGTTCTCAACAATTTCGGATATCTTTTACGAGTGCTGTCAAAAGTCAAGTGTCAAATGTCAAATACCCCTCGGGTTTTGTAGAGATCATCTTAAGGGTATTTCATCTTCTGGTGTTACATTCTCCGAGGAAATCAGATGCAGCTAATTCAAAAATTTCAATAGATCTTCGCGAGCTCTTGCGATCACGGCTGACCAGAGACCCCATCTGTTGCTACTGGAGTCAGTTTAGCCCATTGGAACCGGGCTGACTATTGGTTGAGGTTCCGTTAGTTAACATCTAGCAGAATGTTTGCTGGGCGATCACGTGGTGGTTGTGGTTTACTACCCAAAGTCGCGGGATAAGGAGAAAATCCCTTTAAAGAGCTGATTGTTTACCACTTGTGGGAGAGTTTGTCCTAAGGAAGGATTCTGTCTAGGTGCCGTTGCTACTTAACAGATGCTGCTAGCATTTTTCAAAAAGTAGCAAAGGTTATATATGTAGCTCAGGTTCTGAAACAAGAAACTACCTGGGTTCTTGGTTGCGCTCAAACTCGGGGGTTGGTTGGGAAGCGCATTGCTTGTCACCCAGTCATTAAGATCCCTCATGGAGTAGGTCCTAGGGCAGGAATCCATTTAATTTTTTTCCACAGCCATCGAAACAATAAATTTAATGCAAACTGAATTTTTTGGTCGCATAATTTTGCTACTTTTAATGTCTGTTAAAATGCCTCTTTGATTAAGCGATTTAACACCATTCGATTAATTTTAAAAAGGACCTTTTTAAAAGAAAGGGTCTACCTATACACAGACAATTGAATCGGTTGCAGGTTTAAAACTTAATAACAAAATAGAATACCGAAATAAATCGGCGATTTTGCCAAAATGTGCAGATACCTACCTAGTGTTTTTTTAAACTATAAAGGTAGGTACCTACCTAGGTACTTGGAAAATAACTTTTATTTGACTTAATATCTCCTAATTTATGAATTATGTGCTATACCTAGTAATAGTTTTTTTTTCACTAATTCTCCTATTTTGTTTTAATGCCAACTTTATTTAACAAGTTTTGGAATAAATTTCTATGTCGATATCATCTGTATTTTTTGGCCAATAAATATGTACCTATTAAACGCAATTACGTTACGGTACTAGGTAGGTATAATTATTTTTTAACACTTCTTTATATTGTATTATTTCTGAAAAAAAACACCCACCTGTGAAGCCGACGGATAACCGCCATATCCAAATTGTGTATAAGCTGCCATCTTTAGTTTCTTTTTTTTTATTATTATTATTGCACTATTAGGTATAAAAAATATTTTAGTTTTTTTTTTCTTTCAAAATAGGTAGTAGGTTTAATTTAGTACATAGGTACCTACTATGTATGTATTTTGTTAATCAGCAATACTGTCAATTGTTAATATTGTAAGTTTGTAATACCTATAATCCTTTTTTTATTCTTATTTATTTTCAAAGCTTTTTTTTTTTTTTTTTTTTTTGTTAAAATACTTTTATGTTTATAACCAAAAAAAGGTCAATATTATTATACCACCAACAAAACGACCAAAAAACATTGAGAATCACTTCACAACGAACAACAAATATTTTCACAACAAATATTTTCACAACAAACAACACGTTCGCTTGTTAGTGGGTTTGAATATTTGAACTCCAACCAACAACAAAAGAACAACAGCAATACAATAATAGTATGTATCAATATTAAACAGGAACAACAAAAAATATTGTCAAATTCACGTAGAAAACAAAAAAACACTGTATTACACTGCGTGGCAAAAAAAAGTACACAAGCACTCGTGCATTGATATTTAGTTGTGGACCATCCGCTAAATGATGACACAATAGTGCTTACCGCTAACAGGTCAAACACAAACTCTTCAAACGTACAAGGTTACAACACACACATAGTTTGACGTTGACACAACAAGAAAACGTTTGTTTGGTTTTTTATTTCTGTATTTTTTTTTTTTTTTTTTTAGAAGAAATATCGTTTTCACGTTAGGTTCGGCATTAGATAGCAAATAAGCTTTAACCCAACTAAGAAATTCCCGTAGAGAATTTATTCGGCAAAATTCCTTTAGACGCAAGTATTGATATTGAATGTTTTTTAAAGCCGTTTTACGTATAACAATGCATTATAGCTTCTGCGCACTAACGATGTTTAACAAAAGACCGTCCAACATGAACTGGTTGCATTGTATTAGCAAACATTATGAAAATTCCACTAAAATACACAAACAACAACACTAAACAGTAATAAAATACAGTGTGGCTATAGCAGCTATAGTATAGCTTATTCCTTCTTTTAGATTTTATATGAATGTAAAAAAAGAGACAGTCTTATAAGATTAAAGAAAAATAAAATTCTAATAAGACTCATTTATTTCCATTCAAGCAAAAACGAGTTTATTTAATTCTCCTTTGCTAAACAAAACAATAAACTCCTCCTTATTTAGAAAAATAGAAAAAAGAGAGTGTTCTACAATAATCGTACTCGCTACTTAACTAACGAGTACAATTTTGCTGAGCGAATTTTTTTACTCATACTTTACTCTTCTTTCTTATTAGTTTATTTTTATAAATTTTTTTCGTTGTTAACACCCCATCTCATTCTCTCTTTCACACTCACACACACTATTAAAAAAAATTTTTTAAAAATGTAAATAAGAAAGAAAAAAAGAATAACATCCAAACAATTCCCCTTTAATGAATGTGTTACTTTTTTTTGTGAATAAGAAAACATTGGAATCTTTGTGTTGTTATTGTGTTTTATAGACCAATGAAATTGTTTCATTTCACCGTTTTCATAGGCAGGTGTTAAATAGGCTTTATGTTGTTGCTATATTTTCTTTTTTATTCTCTTATTATTTTGATGTTGTTGTTGTTTTCGTTGTTAGCACATCAATGAAGGTTTGCGGTCTAACAACCATTAATTTATTTGTGTAACTCAAACCAAGTGTATGTTGTTGGATTTTCTTTTACTAAAAGGGTTATTATAGTTGTTGTTTTCTGTTATTCTAATAGACACGCCTTTTTTTGGCTTAGGTTTCAGTATTTTTTTTTTTTTAATTGTTGATACAGCTGTACGCCATTTATTGAGTTAAAAGAAGAGTTTTGTTTATTTCAACAATTCATTTTGTTACTATTTTCTTCTTATTTTAGTTAAGTCTGTTTGTTGTTTTATTGTTACAATTGTTTCCCTTTCGATATGCGGTTAGTTCTTGTTACCGTTTTTTTTTTCTCTTTTTGCTTGAATTTTAATTTATTTAAAGAACAAAAAAATATGTACCTACAAATAATTTGTATGACTTAACCATTTTTAACCACTATTTTGTTTGTTATTGTGGTTTAAAAAATAAAAAAAGGATTAAGAAAACCACCAACAACAGATCAAAACAACAATCATGAATTCTAAAATGTGTTTGAATAAAAAAAAAATGTTACAACAATAGCAATATTTAATAAATTACTGGGGTTTTGTTTTGGATAAATGTTCTACTAATATTTGAGTTGAAACTCTTTCATGCAACATTGTTGTAGGTAAAAGATAAAATGTTTAAACATGTGTATGTTTAACCGGTATCAGTGTGTGGTTTATAAAATAATTAATTACAATTGTTTGTTTATTTAAACAATATTTTTTTTAAATTAGCAAAACGAAAGATTTAAGACACATACTTTACTTCAAACTTCATGACTGGGAATATCTTTTCGTTTTAAACAATTGAAGTTCCTAAAACAGTTTAAATATGTACCTATTATGTACTTGTGTATAATTTTGTAATGTTTGAAGCTTATAAATTATTAAAACGCAATTTAAAAGATATAAAACATTGGTATTTAATTTTTTTTTTTTTTTTGTTATTGGAGTGATTCGTTGAATACATGAATATTGCATATGAACTGTAAATGTTTTATAGCTACCTATGGACTTTGTTTAAAAAGAAAATATTTCTTTAGACAAAAAAGATGTTTTATTATTACAATATTTTATTGTAATTTCAAATTAGAGAACAAGGTTTTGCCTTTTAATGATTTAGAAAAACAGAAAAAAAGAAACGAATGCTCCGATTTCGATACAATTGCAAATACCTATTGAAATGTTTTTTTTTTTTCAAATGTTCTTCTTTAAATAAGCTCTCAATTTAGAAAGCTTTCTTGCAATATTACTTCTATACAATATTTCACTTACTTCTTTGCTTAAGCCAACCTCTTGTTAACATTGAAGTAGGGAATGGTAAATGGATACCAAAATCGATTTTCGATTTTTCGATCGACTTTTTTTATAACGGTTTTTGAAATCGATTAATCGAACCTCAAAATCGATTTTAAAATCGATTTCAAAATCGTTTAAGATAAATTTGCAAACTCATACCTTATATCAAAAAGGGGTACCTATACACCAGTATTTTTTTGGAAAACTACTAGATAAATTGAACTGAGATTTTTTCTGTGTGTAGATAGGTATGGCTACTGTTTATAATTTTCCTTCAAAAATTGAAAATGTGTAAATTTTGAGATCGCCTTTAGGGGAACAAGTGCATGTACATTTTACATATTAAAATTGTGGTCTTCTGTAATCAATCAGGCCTGTCACATTAATTAATTCCGATCGAAAGTGGAAGTGAATTCGTATCTTGCTTCATATTAAACGAAGTCACTTTTGATCGGATTTAATTCTGTGACAAGCCTAAATGTATGGATAGTATTTCAAAGGATTATGACAGTAGTTCCTGATCGGTGGCGACTGTTTCTTTGCTAAGTTACTATAAAGTTAGTTTAAAAAACACGTTTGCATGTCATTGATGCCAGAAAGATGCAGAGACATTTCCTTGTAATTTCGTATTTGTTAGGATAAATTACATACTTTTTGTTTTTTCACTCAGCTTATAACTAGATTTAAATATCGCTCGCAGAGCCCTTATATTAAACTTGGAAATATATCAAGGATACTAATAGGTAAATACGTAAAATTACAACTTTAAACTGGGAAAACTGCATAAGCATACCTACAGACGTATGTACGCACACAAAAAAATAAGTTCTATTGTGCATGCCCATAATTTATCGATTTAATTAAGATTACAATTAAAAATTTCCAAAATTTTTATATAAATAAAAAAATCGATTTTAAAAGCCCAATAATCGATTTCAGTATAAAATCGCATACGTTAATTCGATTGCAAAAAATCGATTTTTTTACCACAAAATCGATTTTCGATTGGAATCGAAATCTTTATGGATTTGGATAAATTTTAGTAGACGGATAGCATATGGCCCAGATTTAAATAAAGGGTACTTTTTTAGAGGATAAAATTGGTGCTTTTTGGGGGTAAAAAACGGGATATAATTGGTACTTAATATCTTCTTGATAAATTTGATAAACATACAGATTATAGCCTACATTAACATACATTGTACACTCTGGGGGCCTGAAATGAGGAAAAGCTAGTATTCTTGGTACTATTTTACCAATGGTACTCGAAAAGATAAACTCACTGTTTATTGTTGGTGTTTTGTTTAAGCTTTGGTATTGTTACAGGTAATACTTAGAGTGTTTATAATTCTTGTTCGCTTTAGGGTTTTATTTGTTTTATTTGTTTAATTTTTTTGCTTTTCTCAAATCTTTGGAAAAGGTTTGTAATGAGCTGACCTAAGCAACCAGTGAAATGCGCATAGAAGCTAGCTCACCCTCAACAATAAATTTCAGTGTATTTATCAAATATGAAAAATTGGGAATTTAGCAGGTCATACGGAAATCGTATTAATAATAAACTTTGTATTCCCGAAAATAACTTTTCAAAAAATTTTGTATAGAGATAGATAATAACCTAGTGTACTTTTTATGAATTAAAAACGAAAAAATTTGTACTTTTTCTCTTTTGGATAAGTCTAGTATACAGATTGCAAATGTTCAACTGGCCGGAATATAAATATGTATTTAAATACCCCTTGATTTTCATATGGACAGTCGAATGTCGGTTGCTCAAGAATATCGAGTGCCCAAAACGTATATACCTATGTGTTGGCCAGGCGCGGATTCAGGGGGGGTGAAATAAGGAAATTTCCCCCCCGTAAATTATAAAAATATGTTTTGTTTATTTCGATAATACAAGAATACCCATTAATATTATCTTTTTTTAATGTACAAAATTTTTGGAAATCCCAGCAAGGTTTTTTTTTTGTTTTTTTATTGAATCTCTAACGAAATTTTCAATAAGTATTTTTTTGTTTTTTTATTGAATCTCTAACCAAATTTTTAATAAGTATCCAAATCTTCATCCTAATAGTTATTTATTAGATATTTTGAATGAAACATCTAGTTTACTGTATTCAAATACTTATTATTCTACATTCAATCCCAGCAGGCGCCATCTATGTATAACCAATGAGTAAACGTTTGACTTGAAAATGCGTGCGGTTGAATTATTAAAAAACCTTAGTATTTGCAATATTTATGTATATGTGTTATATGAAAAAAATCCTATTCGATAATTTTTGACGAACGCACGGATTTATCGGGGAAAAGCCAGATTTCCTTATCTTTTAAATATTTCAACATACAACAAAAAGTTGTTAGGCAAGAATTGTTTTGGCTTTGTTGTAAAAGCATTTGAAGAGCCTTCACAGGATATTGATAATGACACTAATGTGTCAATTGATGCGATGGCACTATCATCAACAGTTCTTAAAACTTTGACAAATTTTAGTCTTGACCTAAAAAATTGTATAGGAGTTGGAACTGATGGGTGTCGTTTGATGTCAGCAGAAAATGAAGCTGTTCAAAATTTCTGGAAACCGCGACAAATGCGAAACAAAAGCCTTGCTATTTCCCGTAAATCAGGCAAAACACGTTTTTAGTAAAGTATTTGGGAGCCAAACTCTCTACATTATGCGAGACAAGATGGGTGGACCGTCACGACTTAGCTTTACACTTTGCAACAAGTGTACATCATAAAGTAGAAGCTTTGGAAAAAATATCTAAGTGGAAAGGTAGAGATACTTCATCAAGAGCCTTATATTAAGGAACTCACTTAGAACTTTTGAATTTATTTGCGGAATAAACATATTAAGTGTGATACTTATTGTAACATAGCCGCTTAGTATCATTTTACAAAAGCACGATATAGATCTTCAAAAAGGATCAAGTCTTATCAAAACTTTAATCATGTGCCTTGAAGAAAAAAGAAATAAAGCCGAAGAACAATTTAAAGTGATTTTTAAAAAAGTTAAAGTTATTTGCGTTCAAATCGAGGTTTCAATCTAAAAAACAAGATTTGAACGAAATAATCACATCCAAAATGTTGAAGATTTCTACCGAGCTGTAGGTTTCATTCTCTTATTGAATTTATTTTAGAAGATCTCAAAACACCTTTCCAATAGATATCTTTAATGTATTGAACATACCAAAACTTCTACTCAAAGTGTAATCAAGTCATATACAGATATAAAACTTTTAAAACCACCTATCTAACATCTAAACTTGAGCCTGAACTGTAGCATTGGCAACAAACATGGAAATTATCTGAAAATCTATCAGATAACGTTGTAGATGCTTTAATAAACTGTGATTAAGATATCTACCTAAATCTAAGAAAAATATTTCAAATTTTCGTTTCAATGCTCGTCAGTAAAGCTACGAGCGGGAGGTCATTTCCTACCCTTCGTCGAATAAAAACATGGCTCAGATCAACAATGACAAACTGAACATAGACTGTACTATCTTAATTTGCTTCACAAGGAAATCATTAATTGCTTATTTAAAAAGATAAGTTTATTTTAATTTATATTGAATATTTGATTTAACCTTATGGATGAGTTTTTTTAATATAATATACACAAATTGCTTTTAATAAACTTTTAAAAAAAAATTTTTTTTGTATCATTAAAAATTCCCCCCCCCCTAAGGCTCAAGCTGGATCCGCGCCTGGTGTTGGCAAAAAATTAATAACTCCTTTAATGTTGTTTATTGAAATATTTTAACATAATTTAGTATAGATGTAGAAAACGTCATATTTTTTTTTTATATGATAAACCCTTTTCTTTAAATCTAGCTTTAGTTTTCACTTGAACGAAGTCACGGGTAAAATCTAGTCCCATATATTTTTGTAAGGTTTTACTGCCTGTTCAACAATTTCGTTCGTAAACATTCTTATAGAATTTAATGTATATGGAAAACTGAGTGCTTTTCATTGAAATTTTCTATGCAAAATTGTGAAATTTTAGAACATATGAAAAAAGGAAGGGAACCCGCAAAGACTTAAAGTCGTGAACAGCAGGTACTTGAACAAAATTTTAAACGCATTTTCTTGTTTTTTTATGTAAAATATGTATGTATGTAAAATCTGCTAGCTAAAATCTTCCAGTTAAGAAAATATTCTATTTGTTCGTTAAAGTTCTTGGGCCTGCTATCTTCTTTTTGTTAATTTCTGAAGAATAAGCCACATTTTGGTTGAAAAATAAGTTTTTGCTAAGTTCGCCAGATTAAAAAAAGCTTTATTGGCATATGAAGGTACATCTGCTTTTTTACGTATTGCACTGATCTGTTTGATAATCGATAATTTAAATAAAAAAAATTCATCAGTCTATAATTGAAGCTCAGCCGCGAATAACGTTGCAAAGGCCACTTTTTGCAAAATCTGTGTTTTTTTAGAAAGTATCGATAAAATTACTCTCTTACATTGTTTAAATATCATATCATCCAAATTTATGCACCTTAACCTCTTCAAAATGAAATAAAAAGAGTCAGCCAATGAAAGAACGTTGTAAGTTACTAAAAAAAATTATACAATCTAATGGTTTTGCAAGTTTTAATAACGTTTTAAAAACCGCTTGCGTAGTGGAAAAACGTTTTAAATGATGACATCCCAATTGTGGATATGAAACGTTTTTCCAGAAAAAAAAGTTGTAAACAGCAAATTTGCATGTTATTTTATATTCAAATTTCTTGATATTTTGCATACAAGTTTTTATATTCATAAATCTAAAAAAAAATTAAAAATAAGTAATCCTGCATTTTAAAAACGTTTGTTATGCTCTCCTGAAAAATAATTTCTTTGTCACGCGGCTGTGCTTCAATTTATTAAAAAAAAATATTAATAAGAGTTTCTGCAATAAAAAAAACGTTGTTTTGTTGTTTTTTGTATCTAGAAGGATTTTATGCAAATTTTTGGTACCACCGACCAAAAAAATATCAGGTTGTTTTGCGGGATTCCGATTTGCTGTTTTTTACTGGTACATTAACATGGAATTGAACTTTGCCATTTATATAATCGGGTCTGGTTGCTTGCTAGAGAAAGAACTCTCCCGTGGTAGTTTGATCAGGGCCCAAATCGTCACACAAGGGTTCAATTGAACTTTCGTATCGAATAAAACTTCCTCACGTATCAAAAACGGGATTTCGGCATTCGAAAGCTTTCGAATCGAAATTTGTTCAAAAAATGTTATAGATCAATATCAATTAAACGTTTAATTCACTTAATTAAATTTTTAATTAAAACTGATTTTATTTTTGATTACTGCGTTTACTGGGGCAAAATTTTTGTCTGTGTACGAGATTTTTTTGTCGTGGTCGAAGTCGTAGTTGTTTGATGTTAAAAAAGAGACATATTTTTGAATCGTTTGAATGGGGTTTTATAAAATAATAGAACAAATTTTAAGTTTTTAATAAAATCTGGACCTTAACAACAAGGTTTTCATGAAAGAACTTGTTGCAATTAAGTTTAAAAGTGATTGCGATCGAATTGGTCTATAAGTTTATCTTGGCCATGATGGCTTTATCTCTCATTCAATAGGGAGATCATGAGACGAGACCATCATGACCTTAGCTCACATTAGCAATATTATAAAATGGCTTTATATCTCATTTCAGTTCCGGAGACACTAAAGTTAGGTATTGAAATCTGGCTTCGCATACTAAAGTTTTTCTGCTTGGCGGCCTGTGGCCGTGCTTAGGGGTTTTTTCCTCCAGTAGGACGCGGCAGGTGGCTTCGCTGAATAAGTTTTCCTACGTGCGTCACAAGAATAAAAAAATGTTTTTCAATGATAACTAAGGATTTTCCCTTTTACAGAATGTTAACACCATGCGTAACAATATTCGGGAAAAATATGGCTTTGCCTCTCATTTGGGGGAAAAAAATATGGCGATATCTCTCACTTCGCAAAATTTTACATATGACCTTACCTCTCAATGATTGGGCAATAAGACCATTTCGGCTTTATCTCCCATTCAATTTAGCAATAAAGCCATCATGGCCTTATCTCACATGGTTTTAAAGCACCCCCGGCCCACGCATTCCCGTTTTGAATTTTTTACCCTTTTTAGGATGGAAAAATATTTTTCTGCTGAACAGCTTATAGCCGGAATACTTAAAAAAAAATTCATAAAGCTTTGTATACATTGGGGTAGACATCTTGCAGATTCCGTGAATTGAATATATCGGCTTTATTTTGTGCAAAGGGCACATCTTCTGTTTTTGACAATGAATCTTTGAGTTGATGTTAATGAATGCATTCATTTGCTAATGCCTCTTCTTAATGATCAGGATATTTTTTGACGAGTTTATTTGCTTGATTTTTTCTACTCTTTTGTAAATAAATATTTTGGATAAAATTTCAAAAAAGTTGAAGTTTACAAAAGTTTTTCGTAAGCAAAATGAGATAATAAATATTTTAACAAAAATATTTACGGAACCACTAATCTGACTGATTATTTTTTTTTTTCGAGACATGTATGTACCATATTGCTACTAAACTTGGACTCCGGACCACTCTTTACCAGTTTCTTCAAATTCACAAAATTGTTTATTTCTCAGATCCCTGATGTTTTTTATTATCAACATTAAGACGATCTAAAATTACATTCTAACCAGTAACTAGAATTGCTGTTTTAAGATGCTGTTTCAGATCATGAAGTCGGTTTATCGTCCTGGTTTTCTGCAACAAAGTTAAATGCATCAATTGTTGCAGACCGCTCTTTTTCTAAAGCATAACATGCATCATAACGAGCAGAGCAGCGAGTGTGAAATATATTTTTGAGTCTTTGATTTGTCCTTTGCACCAAGTTCACCCAACGTTGTGTAGTTGAAAAAAAATTATTGCTTCGGGTACAGATGCAGCTGCACAAATGAATACTAAATTTAAAAATGGGCAGCGGAAGGCACGAAATCTGCTAAAGGACTAATGCCCAATTTTCAGGATTATATTAAAATCTATATTAAGTTAATTTTCATATAAACTTAAATCGTATTTAAATACAGATTGATTTTTTGAGTTGCGATTACTACTTACTGACAAAATAGCTTGCATTTGTTTTGGCAAACGCTGCATCCATAGAATTTTTAGTAAATTGTCTGATACTTTACCCGAAGATAGTGTAGACATCTCACGAAAATGTGTTTACGGCTATTTGTCGCCCAACTCAATATCGCGCAAGAGCTTTTTCAACTGTGTTTCTTCAGAATCGGTGAAGCGTTCTTGCAACCGTTGCTTTAGAGTAACATACTTGTTGTTTTCCAAAGGATGCTAAATTATATCGCTTACCTCACAGAGAATATTAGCATCAATTAAATTGGCAATCGTATGGAATTTTGTTGAATCTGACGTAATCCTAGAGGTGATGAATTGACGTTCGACTTGCTTGAGCCATAAAGCTGGAATCATCTTCCAAAACGGAGGAACCTTAACGGAAACTCGTGCTTTTTCATTGCTTTGTGGTGAAAGTGATACCAAAATCATCTCTAGAGCTGTTTACAGACATGGTTTTAATTATCGGGGTCACCAATTTTTAGTGATTATAGAAGTGAAATAAAATTTATTTAGCTCAAGCACTAAATTCCAATTAAATAAAAAATAATTTTATGGATTTATTAAAGCTTTGTTCACAATCAGAGCAACAATTTCGTTTTTTCTTCTATCTTTTTTCTTCCCAAAGTATTTCATATATTTTCCTTTCATTTTTAGAACAAAAATGTAACTAAATTTTTTTTAAAAAATGTAACTAAATGAAACTACTTTAACTTCAGCAACAATTTGTATGAAATTGTTTCTAACGCTTAAACAATTTTGAATGACAATTTTAAAATATTGTTGTAAACAATAATAATAAATGCATAACATTGTTGCGTCTAAAATTTGCAAACGGTTTCTTAATGCAAAATGTGTGTGGTTGAAAAAGAAATTGTTACTCTATTATGAACACCAAGTGAAAATGTTTTTTTGATTGTGAACGAAGCTTAATTAAAAAATTTAAACGAGAAAAAAAATATTTTAAGTACTAGAGAAAAATTTAAATTGAAAATCAATGCTTATGTGATGAAAATATTTTAATATAACAAAGTAGGAAACCAGAAATATGCAATTGCATGTTTTTCCTTGTGCGACTTATGAAGGCAGAAACAGTATATTTATCCGTTTTAGCATCGATTTGTTAGTGCATATTTTTGCATATTTTACCGTTTGCAGCGTTTTTTGGCATATTTTAGTAAAAAGAGCCTTTTTGCAGCATTTTTTTAGGTTTAAAGCGCACATTTTGCCTTTTTAATGCATATTTTGATACATATTAAATTTTTTTAGATACCTACAAGAGCTTTCGCAGCAAATAAATTTTTTTTTTTTTCGAAAATCTGTTACTTCAATTTCGACATCTTTATTTAATTTTTACTCTTAAACTGTAAGACAAAGCAGGTTGTCATTAAGGATAATTGCAATGCGATTTTTATCTAGACCAATTTTTTTATTATTCCGATCGACTCAGAATCACTTTTTAAAGTGATCTAACGATGTCCATCCATCCGCCTGGCTGGTTGTCTGTCCATGTTAGCCTTGTGCGCAGAGTACAAGTTCCAATTTTGTAGATAATTTGATCAAATATGGACAAAGTCTATGCAAGTGGTGAGAATCGGTCTATAATTTCACATCCAAATTAGACTCTTTGTGCCCGCAAGCTATCTAATTACGATGGTATTTAAATTAAATTCGTTCCAAAAATATTTTACTTCAAATTAAATTATTTTCGAATCGGTTCACATTTGCTCAAAGCTTCCATCCTTAACTAGCTTTAAATTCGTTTTAAATGTTAACATTTTTTAACAATTTAGCGACCGTTCCTAAAATCCCTTTAAGACAAAAACCCATATGGATGTTAATATCTAGATAATATTCGGCACAAACATCTCTTATATGAATTTTATAATTTTTTAGGTTTTTTTTTAGATTTTCTTATTAAATTGTTGATTATTGTGTCTTCAAATGAGCAATTTTTAATTTTTAGGGCATTTTTTAACACTTTTCAGGGGATATTTTCCAGTTTTTACTGCATATTTAATGCGCATAAAACGTGTTTTTTAGAGCATATTTCTGGTTTCCCTGGTCATAAGATTGACCACGGCAGTTCATTATGTCCAAACCAATTTTTTTTAAGCTTAACACGGCATTTTCATTTTCTTTGGCTTTTGTAACCATACAAATTAAAATTAACCGGAGTTTTTTACAAACTATTTAATTTTCTTTAGTTAATCTGTGGTTAGAATCGAAAGCCATCTACATAATAGTTTAACTACACCAAATCAATTATTGAATCGCATTTACATTATGTTTTCTTAACATTTTGGCGTACCACAAAAACTAACTTTGACTAAAAGAATGTTTTTTTTATCAAAGTAATGTTTGTGCGAACACCAAATTTTTAATTTACAAGATTTTGTTTGTCGTTCTTAATTTCCAATTTTTATTCTTGATAAAAACACCAAAATTTATTGTTGAAGGAACAAGCCAGATCATCAGGATACTTCATCCAAAGATCTTAGAAAAACTAAAGATATTAAACAAATAACACTGTTAAGTGAATAAGAATTATAAGCAACAGCTTTACTTGTAAGAATATTAAAGCTTAAACAAAAACAACAACAATAAACAGTGAGTTTATATTTTCTTACATTCCCCACTACAATTGGTTGGAATTCTTCCAACATAAATTGTAGTACAACAAAATAAAAACAAAAACAACCTGCTTTATTGTTCTCGCAAAAAATAATAAAAAAAAAATTTTAAACAAAAACCAAACTTTATTTATACTATTTTTCGATTAGTATCTGAAATTCCTCCTTATTATTACTTAAAAGTTGTGAATCAAGCTTTTTTTTATAAACCTTTCAAAATAACTTTATTAATTATATCACAATTTTCCAAACACTAAAATAAGAAACTCATATGTTGTTGTCCTATTTACATTCCCAATTCCTTTATTTCGAATTTATTATTTATTATTATAAATCTACTTTTCTCCTAATCGCCCTCCCCTTTAAAAAAGGTTGAATTATAAAAAATATTTTGACATGCCAACAAACAATTCACATTAAATGATTTTCATTGCATTTATTAGCCAGGATTGAATGACTATATCCATTAAACACCACTCAGAAAAAAAGAGCAACCAAAAATATCTGAATTAAAGGCTGAAAATTAAATGCAAAGAAGATGAAGGAAGGTAATTTTCATAGAAAACCACAGTGACAGATGTTGCAATTAAATCTGTATAAAAATTACTCAATTTCATTCAAACGATACTACGATTCAATTAAAACGGCAACAAAACAAAAATCCCTTTTGAAGGACACAAAAAACAAAAATGAAGACTACAATGAGGGTTGTCGGATTGTGGAAAATTCAACAACAATTTTAAATGGATGTGTGACAGTTTTTATTTCATACCATGTATTATTATTATTATTGTTGTTGTTGCTATTTTCATTTCCTTTCTATTATTAAATTTTTTTTAATATTTTTTTTTCTGCAGACATCACTTAAAAGGTTGTTACAGAAATATGGAAACAATTGTTTCCTTGCAGGGCCATCATCCAATTGTCATGCAACTATTGCCGATAGTTGACAAATGCATGAAGAGATTTTATTTGGAAATACACACAGCCAAACACACACACATACATACATGAATGAATATGTTAAAGCCCAAATATAATTTCAAAATACCGTAAAAAAGGATGGGTTGTTTATTTTACAAAATCAGGACGCGTAACGTGGCAGTAAAACAAAAAAAAAAAATGTCATTTTTCCTTGACACATGACACATCAATTGTCAAAATACAATTAAACTCAAAAGTCTCTAATAGTTTTTTTTTTGCATTTTAGCCAAAAAAATATTTTGTTTTGTGAAATTTAATTTTATCTCTAAATGACAAGTGATTTTTTGGGGACATTTTTTTTTTTTTTTGCTTTACTTTAGTACTCAGTGGGTGTTACAGATTCTTAAGTGATTTATGGCTAATAATGAAAATTATTTAATCCGGTACAAAAAGGTCAACTAATCAACCATATGTTTGTATTTATTTGCAAAAAAAAAAAACAAAAAGACAATCCACGAAAATCAATATTAAAAAAACTTGATCCCTCTTACTTTCATTGTGTCTCTCCAGGATATTAAAGCCACAAAAAAGTTCAATTAAAAAACAAAGAAAGAAATCATCATCATAAAAAAAAATCTAAACAAAGTCAACACGCTTGAACTTCACAGCTGGATAATGTTGTTGTGTTGTAACGTTTGTTACTTGTTGTGGGATTTTTTTCCCCCAGATTTCAGTAGATTTTCTCCCCTTTGGTTATAGTTCATAGTTTTTAAACGGCCGTGCCAGAGAGGGAGAGTTGTCCCTGCGGAAAGACGCCAACACTTTTTGTTTGTGGTCATTTGTAACATGTTTAACACTTAAAATGTTAATAAATACAACAGTGTATTGGTTAGATTTGAATGGATAAAATATTTAGGGTTTCTTAGAAAAATTAAAAAAAAGTTTTAAGGAAGTTTTTTATTCAGTAGTTTCCTAACAAACACGGAGTTTTAAATGCAAATTTCAAATGATTTGAAATCAAGCCTCTTCTCAAACGTTTAAAAATCATAGAAATCCCAACAAAAAGGGAAAATTATTTTCAAATGGAGAAGTGCATTCATTTTTATCTTACTTTCAAACTTTATTCTTAAATTATATTCAACATTTTTCATTTTTCGAATTTATTCTATGAGCTAAATTTCAGTTATGTATTTTATAAAGCTTTTTTGTAATAGTTCTATTCTTTCAGTTTTTCAGAAATGACTTTATACACTACCAGACTATTATATTGTATTTTCTTTTTACATTTTACCTTAGCCTTCCTTTGGAAAGCAATGAGGTATATTGTACGTACAGAAAAATTTACAATTATTAGACACCAGCAGATTGTAATGCATTTTCTGGCCCGCTACGGCCAGAAGGCTAAGGTAAAATGTAAAAAGAAAATACAATATAATAGTCTTGTAGTGTATAAAGTCATTTCTGAAAAATTGAAGGAATAGAACTATTACAAAAAAGCTTTATAGAATACATAACTGAAATTTAGCTCATAGAATAAATTCGAAAAATTAAAAATGTTGAATATAATATAAAGTAACCTTCAGAAGGAAATAATTCCCAGTTTCTATTTGTTATTCTTAAATGTTTTTTAATGTAGATTATAGTACAGTAGACCACTGTTGGGATCTGACAACTCTTAAATTGTACCGTCTCAATGGCAAATTTGTACCAAATTGAGATTAATTGTACCAAACTTTCGCTATATAAAAAACATACATAGTAATTCATAACACATTTTATTTCAATAAAAATCACAACCAAAAGAATTGAAAAAGTAAAGCCGGTCAAGCCCGAAAATTTGATACGCTTATAGGGGATTTTTCATAACATAGTAGCTTTCGTAGGCAATTTGTATGTCAAAATTTAAAAGCAAAATATGGCATTAAAAGCTTTTTTCGGGAAGAGTATTTTTATGGGAGCTATCGTCAAATATAGACCGATTCTAATAAAATTTGGCAAGATAATCAAGATTGCACTAAAATAAGTTTGGCCCAAATTTAATCTAAATATCACTATTCCGGAGAGAAGTTTGTATGGGGGCTTTGTGAAATTATGAACCGATTGTCACCATTTGTAGTAGGCTTCGTTCATATGAATCGAAACCAATGTACAAAATTTCAAAAAACAGAAAACATCCTGCCTGACTGAGGAATATCGTTAAATGGACTCAGATAGTGATATTGAGTCGATCGGTATACAAAAAGGTGGGTCTAACACCGATATGTTTTAGTGTTACACACATCAGCACAAACGCATAATAGCCTCTCTACTATTGTGGTGTGGGTATACAAAATAAAGAAGCAAAATATTTCTCTTTTTTGTCGAAGGCAGACAAAAGTGTAGACAGTGTCACCAAAATAATCGACAAAAGTGGCGATTTGGAGACACTTGATGCCAGGCTTCATACAGGGATGTACTTATGTATGTATGTACTTAATATGTTAGCATTACATCATGAACACAAATTAATAATGCAATATTTGTTAGTTCTGGCCAGGCTGGAGATATATATGTTAATCCACCTGAAAGAAATGATGAAACTTCTTGGGTTTTTTTCTTTAATTGTACCAAAAAAGGATGAATTGCACCAGTGTACCAATAAAGTTTGAATCGTACCAAACTTGGTACATTTGTACCACAAATCCCTTCAGTGCAGTAGACGCTCGGTTATATGAATACCCAGTTATATGAACATCCAGAATAGTGAACAACAAAATTTTTACACATGAGGTTCTAAAGAGTGAACACAACCTACCTCTATTATGTAAACAACTTGCAACCGTTGATTTTTTTTGTAACTATTTTTTGTAAAGGGTGTTTTTTAGAGTATCGCAACTTTAAGTTGGCATCACTGCTTTATTTGAGCACCCATTTTACAGCTGATTGTTGCTTGTTGTTTAGTTTACCATGAAATTTCATTATGAATCGACTTACGGCTTATTATGAATCGAGCAACGCGCAAAATGTTGAAATTTGCAATCAAAATAATTCGGCGAATGGGCTGAAGCACAAATTGATATTGATTTTGAATTTCCACTCAAAATTTTACTGCCTGTTTGTAGAACGCGAGCGCAAAAGTGACTCGTTCAACTGACATTTAAAACAAAAACAATATTTCAAAATTTGATTTTGTTTTCAATGTAAGTTAAGCGAGTCACTTTTGTGCTCGCGTTCTACAAACAGGCAGTTATTTTCCTATGAAGCCCATTTCTGGTTCATTTGGTACGTAAGTAAACAAATTTGTCGCATTTGGAGTGTGTAGAATGAATCCACAAGCTTTTGTCGACAACAATAATACCCACAAAACTTACTGTTTGCTGCCCTTTATGGGCTGTAAATGTGTATATACGAATGCAAAGGAAAATGTATATGGTTGGTGTTTGTGAAGTTATTGCTTGGAGTGAATATAATATATCTGATAATGATATTTGGCACTGCGAAATTGCAGTTCGATTATGTGAACTTTTCCATTTAGTGAACAGGCCCTGTCTGAATTAGATCATATAAGCGAGCGGCTACTGTAATTCAATTGTTTATTAAAAAAACTGTCAGCTTTACATAGCGTTTACATTTGCCAGTACTGTGTCTTGCCAGCAATTCATTCAAACTTTTTCACTAATACATAAACACTTTTACAGCTATTTTGTTTTTGCATTGTTTTGCCAACTAATATGTATATGCTTACTGTCTTGCCAGTACTGGCAAATGTAAACGCTGTGTTATATTCGGTACTATAGCCGCTGCTGAAAGTTGAAATAGTGTTTTTTTTGTCCTTAAATTCTTGGAAAGACCAAATACTTGGCTCTTTTATATATTGGTGATTGTCATGGCTCTGCGATCGTATGTTTTTAAATAAATTTAATAATGCTGTTTCAAACTATTTTTTTAATTGTTCCAAGTAATTTGCCCTTATTGAAAATAAAAATTATAAAGTTTGTGTATGTATTTGCAAATATGAAAACATACACACAAACTTTAAAATACAGTAGAATCGCGAAAAAGTTAACCAAAATGTCCCAAGGGATGTTAACTCTTTCGAACTATTAACTTTTCTAAGCGGGTTTAAATTTGAAAAATATACAATAAAAAACATGGACCTTTCGGAAATGACACACTAAACTTATTCCAATGCCTTAGTTTTCATTATAACATAAATGAAACTTGAATTTTTCACATGTATTCGCCACAGCCTCGAAAATTTCCAAAAAAATTTTTTTTTTGAGATCCATAATCCAACGCTAATAGTTTTCCTTGAATATCTAAATTAATTTTGTTTAAAATCTCTGCTTTCTTATCATTTGAGATGTTTTTTTATAAAAACGTTCTGAAAACTTAACTTTTTAGAGCGACGCTAAAATTCGGTTAACTTATCCGCGAGATTAACTCTGTCTGGAGAAAACTTTTTCGCGATTCTACTGTATTTAAAAAATTTAAAGAATTTAAAAACTTTTTCAATTAACTGTGTTGATTGAAAACAATATTTGGATTTGTGTTTACGTTTTATTAATCACGTAAAATTTAAATCGATGAAAATTTTCAATTGAATTTTTGTAAAAATGAACGTAGCTTTTCCTGATTTCAAAAGAAGTTTAGGTAGAGGAAAGTGGTCCTCAAAGTATGAGGTATATAAAAGAAAATATGTATACCCTCATTCACCGCTATTGGGGGAGGATATAAAATAGCCAAACATCGATTAAATTGATTTTTTACTTTTTAAGTTAATCGTTTGCAAATATGAATTTTGAAAATAATTGCGTTTACCTTAATTTAAGATGAATTCATTAAACTTTTAAAAACATAAAGGAAATTCTGCAAAATTTGATTGGCAGCACTGACGATGATTTCACTCTCTCAGACAATTTTTAGATTTTTGGTGCATGAAATAATATTTGAGAAGAAGCCAAGAGCCTTTTAAAATGCTTGTTTAACAATCAAAATTAACCCTAATTTAATTATTTTTGCCAATTTGGACTTGTATAGTTGAAAAAAATGTACAGAGTTCGTGTTTTGTATGGTTCCAGACAAACAAAAACGGCCTGGTAACCCCTGAAAAATAAGAACATATATGAACGAGCTGCTATCCCACACAGAAAATCAAATATTATTTAACAGTTGTCTGTCAAAACTTGAGGTATCATCGGTCACTAGACCGACATAATTTTTCATTTTTAAACGGAACGTATTTGTAATAAACTGAAATAAGAACATTTTAAAATCTCAAAAAACCTCTTCTATTTTTATTAAAATTTAAATAGTACCTTAATTTGTGGACACCCTATAATGGTGTTTTTACAAATAAACTTTAGTAAATCAATAAAAACATTAAATTTATAAAATATTTTTTTTTTTTTTTTTCATTATTTATTTATTGAATCTTCATATATTAAATATGAACAAACAATAATTAATCAAATCTTAACCTAATACGTTATTTTATGTCCTGCCAATGCCAGACAAAAATTTTCTTCATCACGGGTTCTGTTCATATATATGGGTGTTTATCGCTCATCTAAATGGATAAGTGCTGCAGTGTCTCTTCTTCTTAAGCGAGGGCGGCCGCTATCATTTAAAATATTTCGAGCTAGTGGGTTCGGATGCAATTAGAGCCTTTTTAAGTATTTTACTGCATATTTCGTTATCATAGTTTTAACTAATGGAACATTGAGATCCTTGTGAATATTGGAGTTTTTAACATACCAAGGTTCAGCTGTGATTATTCGAAGTAGTTTATTTTGGCGCCTTTGAATTTTTTCGATATTAGAGGCCGAGGTAGTGCCCCATAACTGAATACCATAGCACCAGATTGGCTTTAAGATGAAGTTGTAAAGTAGAAGTTTGCAGTCAGGACTTAGGACAGAGTTTCTGCCGATAAGCCAATGAATTTGGATGGCTTTTAGTTTCATTTGAGTTAATTTTGCCTCTGTATGGCTTTTCCACGTTAAACGGCGATCTAGATGTATACCGAGATATTTTACATGCGAATTTTGAGGGGGCATGTTTCCCGACGCAAGGTGAATGTTATATGTACGCATTTTTGCTCATTGACCATTACCCTCCATTGTCTTAACCATATTTCTAGTTGAATTATATGATGCTGTAAGTAACGAGATGCTTCATAACGTTTTTCGTGGATGCTTAGAAAAGCTGTAGCGTCTGCAAATGTTGAAGTTTGGGTGTAGTTATTTGTTGGCATGTCCGAAGTTTAAATTAAGTATAATAGAGGGCCCAGGATGCTGCTGAGGTGGACTTAAGAAATTTCTTTCTTTAATTATAATTGACGACCGACTTAGTAGCTTTCTTATTTCTAACAGCTTGTGTGTGTTTGCTCGCACATTTTGCTACAATTTATGTAATAAGCCTCTATGCCAAAATATAAAATATAATGCAATTGTATCAATTATAAGTACGGTAATGAACTGACAAAATTTAATCGTGGCTGATATTCAGCAATAAGTAAAGATTTTGAGCTAAATTAGAACTAATCTTTGAAATTCGTTTTTGGGTAGTCGATTATTTCATTTTGTTGCCAAGTTTAAACGCCCAAAGTTGGTGGTTTAAACTTGCGACAGAACTTTCAAAAGTACGAACAGCTTATAAAAGGAAATATTTTTTATTTTTTTTTTATTTAAAATTTTATTAAATATTCCACCCTCAAGCTTAAATAATTAAAAGTAATTATAAAATAAAGCTCCAATAAGAATAAATATATATTTATAAACATATAATATTATATAACACAATACAAAATTCTCGCCTTTTCTTCTTCTTTTTCACGTTAAGAACAGTAATTTGATGACAATTTTTGGTATTTGTTTTAAACTGCCATACTTATACATAAAAGTATTGTCAATTCATATGGCAATGCTAAAAGCTTTAATCTTTCACTCAAAAATGCCACAGAGGATTAAGGCTAGATTAATTTTTTTATAAGATTAACAAATCTTACTATTGATCCTGGTTTAAGCTCTAAGTAAAAAACCCGCTCTTAAACGTTTACTTATACACAGAGTTTAAGTTTTTTTATACTTACTTTAAGTACGAGACGTATGATTGATTTCAAAATCAATCACGGAACGATCACGACTGCCAGAATTAGCCTCCTTTAGTGTAACTATTTTCAAAATGTTTGTCAAGTCCTTTTTATTTCAAAAATCGTTTGGCTTCCCCTATTAATTGCCCTTTCTTCATTACAGCAGTGTGTTTTTTTACTACCTTTGTTTATATTTATATACTTTTTCGCTATTTTGTGGTTTTATTACAAAAAAAAAATTAATTTTTTTTTATTATTTATTTTGTTGAACATGTTTTCTTATTTGTGTCACATAACAAACACCATGAAATATATTTTTTTTGTCCGTTATAACAGTTATTCATGCTATTGACTCCCTCTGAGCCCTCTCCTCATTCCACTTTAAACATTTTTAAGTACATTTTTCATTTTCTGTGGTCGCACTTTTTTCAGTTTCATCTAATGGCCCGCCCGCTTAGACCTTGTGGGGTGTTCCGTATGGCTTTTGTTTTTTGGTTTTCTTATTTCTGTGTATGTGTATGTGTGTTTTTTATTTTGTTAATACTCACGTTAATTTTACGCACATTTTTACACTTTTTATAGGTTAATTCGTTTTTATGCCAAATAAATGGTTGTCGTAAAAAAATAACATGAGTTGAAGTGACACTATTGTCGAATTTTCTTTTTTATGTATGAATGGGTGTTGAAAAATGTGAAATAAAGAAAAAATATGCTCGTAATACTCTTAATAGCTAGTTAGTGCTCGCACATGCTAATGGACTAAGAGGGCAGATTTTTACCTTCACCCCAACTGTGTGTTGTTACGTATTTTAAGTGGATGTTGGTCTGATACATAAATACATATTAAGAAGAAGTGGAAGAAGCACTTGTTAAAACAATGCTTTGCAGGCATTGAATTTTGATTGTCACTCTCTCTTCTTATTTAAGTCGATATTACAATGTGTCAAAAAGATCTTGGAATTCCGTGCCAGTAAAAGTATTTACTATAGTGACTATATTGTTTTCTCATCTTCTCAGTAGTCCTGAATAGTAACTATCCAGAATCATCTATTGGTGTCTTTGTCATATAAGTATGACCGATTATGTCCTGCTATTTATTTTGTGATCCGGTATAGATCTCCAGTTTTTCCTTCTGCTTCTTTTCCAAGGTTTTCTGCCCATTTCCTTTATCGTTCCTTGCACTTCACTTAACTTTCTTATCTTCTATGTTGTACAGCCTCCATTTGTCTTCCCTCTTTTTGGCGAAGTTAGCGTTGTTCATATCTGGTTTGTGCTGCTTTCCTTTTACAATAAGTTCCTACGTTATGTTTGAAATCCAGGGCTTATTACATTTCTTGGTATAGTCTTTTATTCCTCGCTGTTTCTGTGATATCTGATGTTAAGGTTTTAGTGTATGGAGTCATGGAGGGATTGTGAGAGGTTAGATAGAAACTTTGTCCTGACATTTTGTGGTGAAATTGGAAGTAACATCCACGTTTGTTAATCTTTTGACGTCGAGAATTCCTTTGTTGCTTACATTCGTCCGAACGGCTTTATTCATTTTTAATCGTTAGTCTGCCTTTAGTTGATGCTGGTCGCTTACAACTGATGGCAAAATGGTCGATTTGGTTCTACGTTTTGGGGTCGTGGGAAACCCAAGTTCATTTATGAATATTCTTGTATGAAAAAAGTGTACAGCCTAGTAACAGGTTGAAACTTTCACATAGTTCAAAAAGTAACTCTCTCGCTTTCGTGATTGTTATTGTTGTTTCCCACCTTTTATTATTTTGATGATGAATGTTATTGAGCACGTTGGAGAGTTTGCTGTAAAAAGTAGTTTTATCTTCCAGATCGGCGAGTTCCGCCGGAGCATGCCCGTGTTCAAAGTCGGATCACAATAATTCTGCCTGTATGTGGTTGCCACTTAATTAGCGCTTTGTAAGCTTCTTTGAAGAGAAAAAATCGAACCCCACTTGATAAGCGTTGATCCGGGTATCTGCCGGAATATACAATCCTCGATCCTTGTGAGGTGCTGAAATCACCTCTACCCGCCAATATAATTTTGCCAAGACCCAATATTAGCCCTTCGTAGTTTGTGTACTTCTCAAATTTCGCTAGTTTTTTATTCTAATGGTCGTTATCGAGAGGGTTGATAGATAAATTTCGTTACCATTTGATTCGGTCAGTTTCAGTTATCATTTTGAATTCAGATTGGTAGATAATTAGTACAAGGCATCCTAGTCTGGTGCCAGCTCTGCCATCAGACTAGCAAATTTTCTATTGTCAATAGTCTACCCTAAGATGCCTGCTCACTGCTCGTATTAGCTTCCACTGCATAAGTATGAAGTGATTCCCAATGAGTACCGGACGGAGGACATTACTCGTGCAATCAGATCCATTTGCAGATCTACGAGCCGGCTTGACTTAACTCTTGCTCAGTTAGGATATGAGACTAAAAAGGGTTGCTTTTACTACTTTGCCTTATGCAGAACTTATGCCCCAAAGAATTCAATTGCAGCCTTAAAAAAGTATAAAAGGTTTTGCATCAATTAAATTAAATATTTTGTTTGTTTTTTATTTGCTAATTTTCGAAATCGCTCTTGAAAAATAAACAGACAGAAAACTAACCAGCAGGATGACAACATATTGTTTTTGATTTCAATACAACAACAACAAATAATACCCTGTGTATTATTAATTTCGCAAAGTTACCAATTTGGCAACACTTCGTTGTTGATTTGGTATGTTTTACTTCCTTGTTCTTGATTTAACAAAGTTTTGCTGTTAATTTTACAACAGATTCTATCGAACATATTGACAATGTGTTAATACTAACAGTGGGCTATTTCGGGAGTGATTTTTTCGTTCTGTTTATGAATTTATTATGAATAGGATTCTAAAAACAATTTATTTGTATATTTTAAAACCAGGTGTATTTTGTAACATCATGCTCGAAGTTCGATTTATATTTAGTTTATTAAAACCTGATTATCTTCTTTAGAAATAAATGCTTTTTAGTTACATATATAAATAAAGGTTATTTAATAAAAAGGAAATTAACATAAAGTTCCTAAAACAGGTGTTTTTTACAAGAGAATTCCTTTTTTAAATGTTAACTTATGTTCAAAATAGAAATCCTGTGCAAAAAGTGTCAATCAAAATAAGACTTGCTCACTAAATGCAAATGTCAAATGAAAGTGACATAATCCCACTTGGGAAGTAAACTAATCTCAGCTAAGCTGCTGAGTTTCTACACATTCTCAAAAAAAAAAAAACAAAAATGCGTGAAGTAAATTCCTCTGAGAATTAAACACTATGACCGCATCAGGGACCAAAAAAAAAACCAAATAAAAGGAAAATACCATAAGGTTACCAAATAATCGCTCAAGCAAACCAAATATTCAAAAATAAAGGAGGGTGAAATAAAAATAATATTAAATCTCTTCCACAAGGGTAAAATCTCTATTAACTTCAATTTCTTTTTCCCAATTTCCAAAAGGCAACAAGGGGCAGAACAGTAAATTGCATTAAACGGCTCTGGTTGTGCCATATTTTGATTATTTATTTATGACGGTTCATTGACACCACACAACATCAGCAACAGCAGCAGCCACTGGATCTAAATGCCAGCGTTAGAGAATATTGTTTAATGTGTTGATAATGATGTTTAAATGTTTCTTTCAGGATTTGAAGTGAAAGATTAAAAAGAGAAGGAAAACAAACACGCACACACACACACATTCACTTCAATACGCGCATACATATTTGGTTTGAAGGGCTCGATTTAATGCAATTTAATAGATTTCAAACAACATGTGTGTTCTATGGCAAAGAGAAGGGCAAAGGCAAAAGATAAAGATAACACTAAAGAGCCGTAAATTGAGTGTGGAAAATGTAACACCTGAGTCTAAAGATTTTGTTGTTATTTTCTGCTTATGCCCCCATCCTCTGCAGCTATTAAAGTATTAGGAACTGTAGCAAAAACAACAAGTGTATCGAGATAATTATTTGCGTTTACAGATTATCGGATTAAATTTGAAAATCGTCAAGTGTTGAAAACATCATAAACAAATTAACAATGTTAAAAAGCATTAAGAGCACTTGTATTAGAAATCGGTTTATTCTTAATTATTTCAAATGATAAATACAGTTATAAATAAATAAGGACTTTCGAGAGTCTCTAATGTCATAAATGTTTAATTTTGATTTTATTTTCATGTAAAAGGTTCTTGTTTAAATTTCTCTACTTCTGTGAAGATATTTTGATAAAATTTTACAAACCATTTTCTTTGTTTTTAAGTCGACATTTTAAATTGTTTAAATAGTATTTTTTTTTTTTTTTTTTTGGTTAAATGTAGAATAGTTCTAGTACTTTTGAGATTTTAACACGTGATCTTAATTCTTTGCTTATGCTTCTTCCTCTTCTCTGGCCAAAGATAATTGCCAATTATGCAGTCAAGTACAAGTATTCAGTGGCAGCTATTTTAAGACTTTAGGTATTCATTGATCACATGACCTGATCATTTAAATGTCTTTGACTAGTTAAAGACAGGGGCGGGAAAACTACAAATCGTAAGTGCTGCTAACTTTATAAGACCCTATATCCTTAATTAATTAGAGGTTTCTGTAAGTGAAAACATTTTTGGAAACCAAATTATGATGTACTTTCGTTAATAACATCATAAGCAATCAAAAATTTTTGATTATTTTTGTCGCTTTCAGACTTTTTCTATAGCTAGGAAGCAGATTCATAGGGGAATTGGTTTATGTCTCAGGCTGTGGGCTCGATAATCGGATGGAATTCGTATAACAGACAAGTGAGGACTGGACGTATGTAGGACTTTTTTGATAAGATGGTTATTTTTTCTTTCTACTCCGACATTAACTGCCAATATTTCTTATCCTTTTACTATTTCTTTTTTTTTTTTCTTTTATTGTCAATCTTTTTTTTTTATTACCTAAGGCATCACAATGTATCATACTGGTCTCTGGATCAGAATATGAAGTTTGACTTCACCCCAGCCTTCCTACCTAACCTACCATAAGTGATATATATCATATATATTATTTCTAAAGCACTTTTTTTTGTCGGTTGCAAATATCTCCCATACCACCGCATCAAATCAAATGAATGATATCTCATTTTAAAGCTTATTTCTAACACTAATGACGAAAAATAATTAGAAATTGAAAAATTAATATTTTCATTGATAAAAACTACGGTGCGAAATATTCGCACGGGTCATCTAGTATATATATATATATATATACATTAGTGCTGGGATACTATCGATATTTTCTACTTTCGATATTTATCGATAGTTCAGATTTCACTATTGATATATCGATATTACTATCGACTGAATGTTTGTACTTGCGCAGAAAAACTTTAATTATTTTTTTATAAGGCTACAGTCCGTATATATATTCCAGAGCACCGTGTAAAATGCATCTAATTTGCAAAAACCTAAATTATTTACATACAAAGATGATGTACTTGGCAAAAGAAAAAATTTGATACCCATATTGCCCTATATAAAACGAAGGGTTACCACCCCATTGCATTTTTGTCAAAACGCGAACTAGCACGAATTTCAAAAAAAGCTGAGACACGTATTTATTTAAATCGACTAAATAATAAAACATATTAATTTGGCACTTATATTACAAACAACCCCGAACAAAAAATTCAAAAACCGTTATTTTTACAGATAATCCTTAAAAAAAGGACATGGATGATCGTCCTTGGACAAATTGTATATACAGTTGGACGCGCCTTAAAAAAACCTTTACGATACCCAATTTGTATATGTTGGTAAGGGAACAGATTCACAAATTAACAAAACATACAAAAATATACCCTTTTTCAAACTGGTCCAGCTCACGAGAGGTCAAAGCTGGAGCCGAAATATTTAAAATGTCATCTTAAAAAAGTCCAAGCTTCATTTTTAGGAGGGTACATCGAGCACGAATTTTGCTTCCATACAACTTGAGTCGCTCTAATGTATATACTAGAGTTGTCAACCGATTAAGAATAATTCGATTAATCGATCAAACAAAAACAAGCTCTTGTTCGAATAATTTTAAAATGGCGATTTTCGAATAACGAATAAATCGATTAAATTATGTCGATTAATCGAACAATTTTTTTATTAAAAAAATTTAATTATAAAAGACTAATAAGAAATAAAAGTAAAAAACGTATGATAATAAATCAGTTGCCTGATTCTGGCAGTCGTGATCGAATACTTTTTCGATTCGAAAGCAATTTAGTATCTTATTGTTTCTTCAATACTGAACGAATCGGAATTATTTTTTCAGTGTTGTAAAGCATTTATTTGAGTTTCACAATACTTGAAAAAATTTTTCGATTTGTTCAGAATCGACTAAAAGAATTAGAATTTAATTTGGTTTCGAATCGAGAACGTTCTCGATCATGACTGCCAGAATTATGTCCCTGATTAATTCTCATGCGTTTTTAGCAATTTTATACAAAATACATTTTATACATTTTCAACTATTTGAGTTAAATACATTCAATTTATAAAGTAACACTATCCAGTGAGACACAAAGAATGCTGACGAAGGCCGTAGCGGGCCAGAAAATGCATTACATTCTGCTGGTGTCTAATAATTGTAAATTTTTCTGTACATAAAATATACCTCATTGCTTTCCAAAGGAAAGCTAAGGTAAAATGTAACAAGAAAATACAATATAATAGTCTGGTAGTGTATAAAGTCATTTCTGAAAAATTGAAGGAATAGAACTATTACAAAAAAGCTTTACAAAATACATAACTGAAATTTAGCTCATAGAATAAATCCGAAATAATCAAAAATGTTGAATATAATAAAAATTATAGAATTGTGAAAATTTATGAATTATTAAGGGAAAAATGTAAATATTAAGAAGAATTTGTGGTCGGTTGTACCCGCGATGGGTACGTTCATGGTGACCGATTCTAATTATACTCAGTTTGAGGTATATTCAGAGGATTCGATGTGATTAATGAAGTGATTTAGTTGTAATCATGTGAATTTAACCCTTGTGTTAATACCCGGGTACCATGGTACCCACCTACGTATATTAACATGAAAAAAATGTATTAAGAATTAACATTTTTAAACAAGCTTCTGGATCGTCGTTATTTAACATAAAAGAAAGCGAATTCAGATTGTAGATATATTTTTTTGCTTCTTATATATTCAAAAAAATTTGCTTAAGCTTTAACCATGGCAATAAGTGCAACCGGGTACCCCGCTACCCAATACAATACAATACAATACACTTTATGGAAACCGTTGCTTTATGGGATAATAAAAAAAAAATTTGAACTGCTCAAAAAATTCCATAAACTAAATTCTGTATCATACAATTAAATAAGCTTAGTTTCCAAAGCGTTAGTATTATAATACGGGGAAGTCTCACTTGCATATCATGTGTGACCAAAAATGTTCAACTGTTATACTAAATAATACTGTCCTGTCAAAGTTAAAAAATCATATTTTAACATAAATATAATTTAATACGCTTTTAAAAAGTTTAAAAAATATACTTTTATTTCATAAAAATATGGACAATTTATACATTATAGTATATGGGTACCCGGGTGCTAAGCAATGTGGATAAAGTTGGGTATTAACACAAGGGTTAAAGTGATTAACAAAACACTTCAATCTATGGTTAATCATCTCGATTTTGATGTGATTAGAGCTAATCAAGTGTGAACATAGTATAAGTGTCACAATATTACCATTGAAAACGATGTAGTAGAAGATAATCCAGCGACATCAAAAAATACCGAACATGTTTCAATGGAAAAATACATAAAGAGAGACAGCAGTTGTTCTATAAAAGAAATTGTACGCAGAAGTTTGGCTGAAGATAGAAGGTCTGCAAACGCCTTTCGAAAAACCAAAGTTGCATCGGATTATTTAAGAATTGAGAATTTTAGGATTCCTTTAAGTAATACAACGACATTGAGTTAAGATGAAAAGTTGTACGCATCAAAAAAAGAAGAAGTCATAGTGGATTTAAAAAAAAAATGTAATATTGTTCATAGTTGTAAATCAATGGAATAATTTTTTATTCGTTGTTCTCATCCATTAATCGAATAATTTCTCAGATTTTATCGTTTGATCGAACGAACAAAAACAATTATTTGAATTATTCGAACAAAGCTGAAAGGCGAATAATTGACAACTCTAGTATATACGCACGTTATTTTAGATGGCAGTTTTTTAAAAATTGATAAGTATCTTACTGCAGGAACCGTAGTAACAGGGACTATTCGATATTCCATTGTAACTTTAAAAAATTTTCTAAACTCTAAACCAGTGATAACCACTCCATAGACTCGCGAGCCAGTCCATAATCGTATTTTTCACACAGACACGGTCGGCAATTCACATGTATATTACAACTTTGTTCGTTTCAAAACATCAGACTATCATCAGTCTCTGCGACCGCACACAAGCACATAATATTTTTGTGTGCGTGCGTTCGGGGCTTTCTTAGTTCGGGGCTTGGTTATCACTGCTCTAAACCCAAAAAGGTAACCAATCTAGCGGACTTATCCTCTAACGGTCGTTCATTGTTTTGTCTTATGCCTGCAATTGCATTTGGATTTGCTTTTTTTTACAACATTACAAAAATATTTGACATTTCAGTCCCTATATAAACATATACAAATTTCGACTTAAAGGCCTTTAATTAGCAGTACAAAGCACAGCTAAGCAATCCATACCACTTGCCATTCTTGTGTTTGTATTCATTGCTGTAATTCAGCGCGAAATTATAATAGCAAGTAAAAATTTGCGGCAAAAAACTGTGTGTGTATAGCTGCTGTTAGATGTCTTCATAGCTGTATTTTAAATAACAAAAATATCGATATTTATATTTTTCCTATCGATATTTTCGATATTTTAAGACTATCAATAATATCGATAGACTATCGCACAAAAATTAAAAACGGTAGAGCCTATAGTATACGAAATGTAAAAAGCCACATGCGCATGTGCTTCTGACGTAATTTCGTTGTCATCACACAACACGAACTGACTATTGTGGCTTTGTAGTGACGTCAAAATTACGTCAAAACCACATGCGCATGTGGCTTTTTACATTCCGTGTACTATAGGCTTAACGGTACACACGGTATGACCACATAAAAAATAAAAATTGATATTTAAATATAATTGAAGCACAGCCGCGAATAACGTTGTAAAGCGTTTTTTTGCTCTCCTGAAAAATTATTATTTTGTTACTTAAAGCGTTATTCGCGGCTGTGCTTCAATTGGTGAAATAGGCACTCAGTTATTCAATAAATAAAAAAAATATATATAAAAACAAGTAAGAAAGTATAGTCGGTCAAGCCCGACCATATGATAACCTACACCACAGTATTAAAAAACACATCATGCTTATATGTCCATATAAATATGGATTTATCTATGTTTATAAACTTCATTAAAATCTGTTTGGAAGTTTGTGAGAGGCAGAAATCGCCCCCTACCTCCCCTTGTGGTCCTATTTTTTAAAAACTGTATAGCTTATGTGTCCATATAGATATGGATCTATCTATGTTTTGAATTTCATTAAAATCGGTTTGAGAGGCAGAAATTGGCCCTATCTCCCCTCGTGGTCCTATTTTTTAAAAAATACATCCCTTTTGAGTCCATAAAGATATGGTTCTATGTATGGTTTAAATTTCATTAAAATCGGTTTGAGAGACAGAAATTGACCCAATCTCCCCTCGTGGTCCTATTTTTTAAAAAATAAATACCTTTTGTGTCCATATACATTAGGGTTGCCAGACACGAATCCGAAAAAAGCTGGAAATTAGGAACGAAAAAGCTGGACGACCCAAAAATAAGCTGGACATTTAAGCCTGGAACAGAATAAAGAAGTTATAGTAGTAGCTGAAGCTGACGAATTTCGAATTTTCAACTTCAACTGCTACGACTAGTACAACTACGTATTCTAATGACACCACTTTGAAACTGCCGTTTTTAATTTTTGACAGCTTGCAGCGCTATTCGTAACGTTGTACTACAGCTATAGCAAATCTTTTAGTAATTGTTCGTAAACCTCACGAAGACAACAGTAATCAATATACATTTAGGTTATCGTGGTTTTTTCTTCAGATAGTTGAAGATCTTAAGGAAGCCGTTGTAAATCTTCACAAGAAAATAATTTGTTCTTCAAATTTGTTATTGTTATAAAATCAGCTGTTCTGGTGTTGAGCGATGTTATTAGTGATGAGACAATCGGAAAATTATAGAGACAAATTTTTTTACAAAATGAACTTCATCAAGCAATTAAACAATTAAAGCATAAATCACTTTAGTAAAAAAAAAGAAAAACTACACTTTTGCAAAAGTTTTTATTACGTTATTTTTCATAAAGATAGATTATAACAATATATAAATTCTTCATCGTTTAGCTAGACATATTTTATTTTAGCTTGAAAATGAACAAGTCCTTAAAAAGCTGGACAATCCAGTCGAATCCAGATTGACTGGCACCCTAATATACATAGATATGGTTCTATCTATGTTTTAAATTTCATTAAAATCGGTTTGATAGTTTCTGAGAGGAAGAAATTTTCCCCTATCTTCCCTCGTGTCCCTACGATTTGGCCCATTTTAAATAAGAACCTTTGTCGCAAATTTAATCAAATTATCTCCAAAATTGCGACCTGAACTTTGCGCACAAGGTTACATGGACAGCCAGCCAGCCGGACGGACTTCGCTAGAACGACTCGGAAATTGATTCTGAGTCGATCGGTATACCTTAAGATGGGTCTAGGACTATTTAAGGTGTTACACACATCAGCACAAATGCCTAATACCCTCTCCTCTATTGTGGTGTTGGTATAAAAAAGAAACCACAATTTTAATAAATTTGGATTTTTCTAATATTATTTTCAAAGGAAAACAAAATACGTCTACGATGGAATTCTGGGTAAATAGATCGTGTTTTTAGAAATTTACGGCGTTACGTCCTACGTCTTACGAAATACGACCCCGTTGTGTTCCTAGCATTACGTTTGCTAATAGGGAAATTGTACTTTAATTTGTACTTTGCTATGAAAAATCCAGTTTAGAAGTCGTAAAAAACCTTTAAACACAAACTTGTTAGGAATGTGCGTTCTATGGGCCATGTCACAGAGTACAATTCCGTTCGGAATGATTGCGTTCGGAATTGAAGAAAACATATTTGTTTGTTGATGGAAAGTGTATTTTGATAGTTTTATGGCCTTTCAGATACAGACAACTCCCATACCGTTCATGAAAACAAAAATGGTTTCATTCCGAAACATTTTTTCGGAATTGTACTCTGTGACATGGCTGTATATTTTGTTACTAAATCTTGACTTGAAGTCCATTTCTCCATCTCCGTTTCGAACAAATTAATGGAAGAAAGAAAGCATAGAATTGTAAGGCCGTACTTTGAGTCTGTTCCGAAGTTGATCCTTAAGCAATGCTATCAAGACCGTCGAGAAAGGGTCAAAATGATACTTTAGTATCACAGCGGTAAGGCTGGTTGCATTTTATAGTTGCTAATTTAAATGCTGTTAAAAACTTAATTCTGTTCTGGCAAACAAATAAAAAGTTTTGCCCTAATTTGCGCTAAGAAGCGCTCACTTTTACTACGGTCCAAAAAGGTTGCTTGATTTTTTTTCTTTCGAAATAGATTGACTAATCGGAAACTTTACGTAGAAATAATTATAAATTAATCTAAAGTTCCCAGAAATTTTAAAAATATAATTATAAAGGAATTGATTTATTTCTATTGATTGGAATAGAGGACCATAACAAAGTTTTTCCAAAATGGTATTAGTGTACCATCAACTTGATTTCATTCCCGTCTCTCTCGCCACTGATTCATCTTGTCGCCTCCATGTACTAGAAATCCGTTAATTCCTTCTGCTTCCTTGAGAGTTCCACAACATAGCCAGTTTAGCAATATCGTCATTTGGTCTTCTCTCTCATCGTCCATATGATCCAGGAAGCCTTTATCCTTGTTATATATCCGTATATTCCGAATAAGGTTTAAATAAAAAATTGTGAAATGTGGCTTGGTTTGTCCCCTCCTGCGATTACTATTTTAAAAAACCAACCAAAATAGCATCCTTAAAAAAAATGATGATGATGATGATAAAATTAATGTACTCATTTTTAGGTGCTACATGGACAATTGCCATTTCTCACCATTGATCATTTTTCTGTCCATTCGTTTGTTTGTGCTGTTTTTTTTTTTTTTTTTTTTAATTTAAAAAAAAACTTCTTATTGGCCAAACATGAAATTCAAACTTTGAGTTAAATGAAAAAATAAATCAAATATCAAAAGAGCGCCATTTTAAGACAAGCCGTTCAAACTTGTTGTATTTCATTTTTTTTTTTTTTTTTGTTGTAATTCAGTTGGTGTTTTTGTGTTTCTTTGATTTCTGCACTTAATTTGATTTGTTTCGTTACTATCAGGCGCCAGACCATGTTGAGATCTTTTTTTTAACTTTTTTCCTTTTGCTATATGAACATTTTGCTGTTGTTTTCTTTAACCATTTTAGTCCAGACTCTTTTAAAGTTTCTTTAGTTTTGAGACTCTTTTTTTAACAGCCATTGTAACATGTCATAGAAATAATGAAGTATGCCCGCTACATTTTTTAAATAATTTTGTGTCTATTTTATAATGTACTTTTTCTTTAATGAGGGGAAAAAAAGTCTCCGAAAAAGGTTTTATTGCGCAAATGAGAAAAAAAAATTATCAAAATATTTTTTAAATAATTTTTTTTAAAGTCGAAAATATGTTGATCACAAAATGGTCATTATGTATGTTTGAAAAAAATTTGCAAAATTTGTTAATATTTAGTTTTAATGATATGTACCTGAATATAAGAAGACATTTATATTTTTTAAGGGAACTTGTTTTGCCAATTTTTATTTTTAATTTAAAAACTAATATTTTCAAACAAATGTTTAAACTTATCTCATAGTTTTTGTTTCTTGAGGTATTAGCACACTTCACAAATTTGTGACGAAAACAAATCCGAAAAAAGCGTGACCACTAAATTGGTCACTTTAAAAATTATTTTTTTTTTTAGCAATTTTTGCTGGTTAACTAACCTTATTTCTAAAACAAATTGTACACCCATAGAAAAAACATGTTTAAATATGGTCACCTCCAACCAATCTATTTTGAGAGAAAATTTTAAACATATTATGTTTGATATAACCATTTTATTGTCAGCGGTAATCATATTATGGTTAAATTAGGCCTCCATCAAGAAGCCCTAACCATATTATTGTTGCTTCCAAACATGCTATGATCAATAATAACTAAAATTTGTTAAACAATTACAATAGCATGGTTGGTTTTCAACCATAGTATCTTGAAAAAGAGGAAAATACTATTGTAAATTTAAAAACAAATTATTATCATATTTAACCATAACATTTTTAGAGGCAACCATAATATGGTTGTGGGTTCTTAATGAAGGACTAATTTAACCATAATATGGTTGTCGCTGACAATTATATGGTTGTATTAACCATATATTTTCTTCAAAAATAGTTTGGTCGGAGGTGACCATATTTAAACATGTTTTTTCTCTACGTGTAGAGAATGTAATAAATAAACTGCTAAATGCTTTTTGATCTAGCAAACGTAACGCACAATTAAACAAATGTTTAATAAAAGTAGTGGTTATGTCTGTGGTGTCAAATTTTTGTTGAGAGTGACCATTGCTTAAGGCAAAAAGAGAAGAAATACTGCAGCGCTTATCCGATCAGAAGAGTGCTACATATCCATGAGAACAGGAATCTTACGGCATTGGCAGGACGTTAACTTAAGAATTTAAATAAGATTTTATTAAAAATTATTCGTTTATGTTAAACCCTTTACGGCACAAGAACGCCAACTTCGTTAGTTTTTGGTTAATAGGTGGTTAATTGGCTACTATTAATGGAAAAATTAATAAACAAATTTTAATACATATTTAAGATCTTATATATTGAAAAAAATTATTTTTTGTAGAAATGCAACATTGCAGCAGTAGCTCTCAAAATTTAAGTTGAAATTAACAATATGAAAATTTGTAAAGCTGTTGTTTTGCTTATTGTAGCACAGACTAACCCCGCATTTTTTGCAAGATGTCTGCGTATAGCCTTTGCATTCTGAAAATTTGCATCTCATGCGTTTATTGACCAAAACTGGTCAGTGCCCGTATTGGTCCAACCTGACATCTTTCGGTGAAACGTGTTGATGAATATTGAATACATAAACTATAAAAAAGTTAAAATTATTGTATTTTGCATTACAAGTTGAGTTTGTTTCCTGCACTTTTTTGATTTATGGAAAAGCGTGAAATAATAATCAAATTCCCGAAGTTTCCTCCAAAAATTTTTTTATTTATCTTTTATTTCATACTTCGTAGTTAACTTCACTGAAAGAAAAATTAATCATCATATTGATGATGCCCTTACTTATAATTGTGACTTCAATGTTAGTAGAAATTACATCAATGATTCAATAAGTAACATCAATCCAATGACGAACGTCATCATAAAATTTTGTCATATTTTACGAGTGATCTATGCTATGACTACAGTGACATCAATTTGATGCCACATTTTAGTTATTACACTGCTTTACAAATTTTTAGTTTTGAAAAGTACCAAGAATGCCACATGCCTAGATAAGTTAACTGAGACCTCCTGAATACGAAAAACGATGTATTTTTTTTTTCCTTTTTTCGGTGTATGGTCCCACTCAAACCCTTGCGGAGCCCAACCAAAAAGTCCGATCGTAATTGAATACCTTTTCCGTCGATATGCTGAACATTTTTATCTGATAAGAAATGGCTGAGATGGCACCTCAAAGTTCAAAATTTGCCTATTTTTACGTTTTTTTCAAAATGTTTCATTTTTATTTGGTTTTTTTTACGTTATATTAAATATCTGGAATGACTGAATTTATTGACAGTTTGTCTAATGCCTAATTAGTCCTTGCTCCGATGTTACTGAGACATCGCACTGATGACGTGTTTTATTAAACTTACTCCGATTTGTCATTTTTGTGATGCCGATGTGCCATCCCATTGATGATATAATTTAAATTTTTGGCCCTGAAGACAATTTGGCCAAGTGACGTTAAGGCTGATATCACAATGATGAAAAGTGTCATGGGGTCAAAAACGAAGATACGTGTCATAGTTATGCGGATATGATCAAAATTTTCAAAATTAGGTTGAAAGTATTGAAGTTTAAGTATTAAATAGAATTTCTGAAAGGGCGAATAGGAAAGTATGTCGAGCATTCCTTCCAGAAATTCAAAAGGAAACGAACGCTGAACTTTGAAGTACAGGGTAATCATGGACTGTTTTACGTCTCTGAACGATTAGGGAAGCACAATAACTTGAATTTGTGTTGGGTGACCGGCCATGAGGGTCATGCGGGAAGCGCGCCATCCATTCATAGCTACTGAGCCTTTCTTCGGCGTCCCTGTTGGTCACATCAGGCGGACGTTACAAAAATGGTTCTAGCATGAATTCCTTCACGCATGGAAATCCACTTTTGGACTAAGAAAGTCCAAGAGATTTGTGACACTGTCTCGCAGCAGGGCTTGCAAGCTTCTACTGCTTGAGAAGGTGGAACTTAGACTGCTAGTTGGCCTATTAACGGGACACTGTGGTTTTATATACCTCCAGTTTAATTTAAGTAATGCATCTATCAAATTATGCAGATTTTGTGAAGTGGATAACGAAACGTCGGAACACTTGCTCTGTTGCTGTCCCGCCTTATGGACTTCTAGGCGGACATTTTTCGAGGGGTCAATAGTGAGCCCAACAGATATTTACGATCTTTCACCTGGCAGAGGAATGGGCTTTATACGTAGCGTGAACCTGACATGGTAAAGCTCATGGGCTGCACAAAAGATCCTCTGATTATGGCCGTCTGCATACATACATACAATGCTTAATATTACGAAGAAGGAGTTTTAAAACATAAAATTTCACAAATTCGGTTTATATGTCAAAAAATGTTGTGAAGGTCGTTCCATATTTTCATACGGACCCATTTTAAGACAACTGTTGGAAATCATGTTAGTATGACTAAATGCGTAACGAGTAATACTTTTGTGGTGCAATTTTGCGTTATCAACTTTCACAAGACTCGAAATCACACCACTTGATTTTGTAAAGATCAAATCTTAATTTACCATACGCGCCATATAAAACACAAACCAAACTAGTTCATAAATATCCAGTACTAGTTCTCAACTGTAAATTTTACTACACCATCTTTATGCTCAAATTAGCATTGAGTGTGCTTGGAAAATCACTAGTACTATTGTTTCTAGACGTGTAATAGTACGGTTGGACCACTTTGGGTGTTTAAGAACCAGTTTGTAACTAGTTCTTGTATATAGGAAAAATTTGTATTGTAACATTTTTTTATAATAAAAATGGCATAAATTAATGATTTAAAATCAAATTTAAGAAGCAATTTTGAAATACAAATATGTACTCGATTTTTAGTTTTGTTTCAAAAAATGCTCTCAGTCTTCAAGTGGTGCCCTTGTACTACAACAAGCACGGGTATTCATAAACACTAGTATTTTTATATAAAAACTCTAACCCCGTTAGCTGTAGTACCTCTTTTTCTAGTAATTGTACTAGTGGCATTTCGACAATTAACTCTTAATCTCCTGCAGGCTATTGTTGCAAAATTTAGACCACTACAGTTTGCTTAGACAAGAAATTAAATTTCGTGAAGATAGTTTTAAAATTTACCATAGGCCCGTTGAACTGCAGCAAAGTTTAATATTGTGGTGATATTTAGTTGGATAAAACAACTAAATACACTAGTCCCACTTAGATTTACTGCAGCTTAAAAAAAGTGTTTCTTTTAAATCCCGGGAATCCCCGCAATTAATTCCCGGAAAAGTGAAAATTTAAAACAATTGAAAATCTCTGGACGGGAAATACCGGGAACAATCTCCAAGTAAGAACAAATGTATGAATTTTTTATTATGTATGCCAAGTTGGCAAAACTGCCGTCGACGACATTTACGTCAACGATTTATACACGACATGTCCTCTATAGCTAAGAATTTCTGGAAGACAATTTGAGGAAAATGTCATGGACAACAAAATAGTCGACACTGTCTAGTGCACTGTCTTCTAAAGAAGTTTATAAACGACGACATGACCGACATTGTCTTCCAAGTTGTCGTTTATAATAGTTGATTTTTTAAGAGCTTTAGGAAAGTTTAAAAAAACACATAATATTCAGAAAAATGCATGAAAACTTTATTTGAATCGATAGTACGGCCCATATAATTTAATGTTTGAAGATTATTTCATGCAAATGTTGACCGTGACTGCGCCTCAAATGGTCCATCCGCTTAGTCCAATTTTGGCATACTCTTTCCAACATTTCGGCGGGCATGTGTGTATAGACATGTGCTTTAACATAGCCCCACAAAAAATAGTCTAAAGGCGTTAAATCGCACGATCTAGGCGGCCAATTGACCGGTCCCGAACGTGAAATAAAATGTTCACCGAACTCGCCTCTCAATAAGTCCATTGTTTAGCGTGCTGTGTGGCATGTGGCACCGTCTTGTTGAAACCACATGTCATGCAAGTCAAGCGCTTGCATTTTGGGCAAAAAAAGTGGGATATCATCTCACGGTAGCGCTCACCATTCACAGTTACGTTACGATTCGCATCATCTTTGAAGAAGTACGGTCCAATGATGCCACCAGTCCATAAACCGCACCAAACTGTGACTTTTTCTGGATGCATTGGTAGTATGCTTACCACCTTTTCACATTGCCAAAACGGGACACCACTAAAAAATCATAGAAAAATTCAAACAAATCCGTTTATGTATAATAAATATAATATATTATTTGGAAAATCAACAATAGCACATTAATTCAAATTGTGTAAAATCTAGACTTATAAAACATTACCAAAACATAAACTTAAATAAATATAATATATGTACATAGTCAATAACAATAGTTACATAAAATAGAAAAAGTGTAATTATTTCAGTACATATTTAGTTTTAAATTTATATTTTTTATAAATTTTAGCAGCTTTTATTAAATCTTTATTTAAAGTAATAAATTTAACAAACTCAGCACATCTTAAGCTAAAATTTAAATGAACCAACAACTTAGCTTTAAATAAAGGAACAATCATGCCATTTATTTGTCATTACGCTGAAAACACGCGCTACATAGCAATAAAAAATATATTGCACTATAATAAACAAATTTGGACTTTCCCCATTATCGAAAAATGTTAACCATTTTTGGATTATATAATTTGAATGGGGTATTTCGGTCATAGAAACTGATGCACTATCTATCTGTTTTTAACATATGAGTTAACTTAACTTCAATAGTTGTGCAAAAAGGGGGGAAATATATGAATACTGGAAGTTGTGATTTAGGAATTAGTATAACTATTTTTTTAATGAATTTTTTATATAAAATTTCTAATGTATAGTCATAGAATAATTCTAGATTTATTACGCCTTATAGGCTTGTAATCAATTTGAATATTTTAAATAAATAAATAAATAATGTTTAAATCTTAGTTTGACAAAGAAGTTAAAATACAGGTGTTACCCGTTTACTCTCAAAAAGGGCCGCATTTAAAACAATGCCAGACACCGTTCCACTTATTTTTTGTTATGAACAATGATAAAAATTTAATTTTTTTATCCCTTTTTTTGTCAACTCAAATTTTAATGAAACTCATATTATGCACCTCTGTAAGTAAAAAGTGCTCAAATGGTGTATATTTATGCCGTTCAGCACAGGTGGAAAAGGGTATATATAAGATTGTCATTCCGTTTGTAATTTATACAATATTGATATTAGACCCTATAAAGTATATATATTCTGGGTCCTTATGAGGAGAGAAGTTGATTTAACGATATCCGTCCGTCCGTCTGTCCGTCTTACGTTTGATATGCGTTTTCCGGAGACTCCAGACATGATAGCGGCTACGTTGTTTACATTTATGTCACATATAGTCCACCATTTCTCGCTATTAAAACTCAGCCAGATCGGTCCAACAATGGCTGAGATATGACCAAAAAACCACGACTGCCTCTAATTTTTCCAAAAAATCCCTAGTGGTTGTTGTATTTTTATTACTTTTTTCTGTATATCTGGAGAACGGCAAGAGCCAAAGCTTTTAAATTAGGTACAAACATTTAGGTTATAAATACACACCATCCTACAAAATGTGGGCGGGATTGGAGAAGTAAGCGTGGTACCTCTCATACAAAAAGTATTAAAAATTTTATAAAAACCTGAATTTTTTGACTGTTATATGACCTATGGTTACGCCTTATATATCAGAAGATCGGAAATTTTTAATAGAAAATATTTTCTGAAAAACTCGGGAAATCGGTTTAGATACGAAAAATTTATGACCAAAATATTAATTTTTTTTTGAAAAATACCCATTTTCAGGAACCATAGATCTTCCCGAGTCCAAGTTTTATAGCCAAAATAACTGGCAAAATTCTTTTTTAACACGTCGGTATATAAATCTGTCAAATCGGTTAAGAAATAGCAGAGTTATGACCAAAATACTGAAATACTAAAAATTACTCTTTTTATAATTTAGTTTGTTTTTTATACCCTTCACCGAAGGTCCTTAACCCTATAAAGTATATATATTCTGGGTCCTTATGCAAAGCGAAGTTCAAATCCGGTTGTCATATATTTAACGAAATAATTTTAATAAATAGAAACTAAAAACGATTTAAAAAAAATATTTACCAGTTTTCGCTTTTTAAATTTCATTTATAATGAAGTTTTAAGTATTGTAAATATGTATGTATATGTATATGTTAAAATTATTTAGTTGCTCTCTATTCTACTCGCACAATGGTGAAGGGTATATAAGATTCGGCACAGCGGAATATAGCACTCTTACTTGTTTTTCAAATAGAGACGTGTAGTTATGTGCTTGAAATCAATTCGACTGAAATTTGAATGGCATAGCCGAAAATACCACTTTTACTTATTATATAAAAGGTTATAATGTTTATAAATTTCTTTCAATTTAAGAATAAAAAAAAACGTAATATCTATATATAAATCGGCTAAGGCAAAACAGTTAAGAACACTTTCCTCCTCTGTATGTCAACCGATTTGAACAAAATATACACCATTTGAGAGGTATTTATTTACTCAAAGAAGTGCACAATACATATTTTAATAAAATCTGTTCAATAATTTCAGAGTAACAAGCGTTCAAAATTGCTACTAACAAAAAAGCAAAATACTTAAAAAAAAATTTGTTTCAATTATTAAATAATAAAAAATTAGGGTGATCGATTATTCGACATTTTTCAGAAACCGGGTTTCGAATATTTCGACTATATTAATCTTATGTTTAAATCCAGGCAAAACAGTTAAGAACGCTTTCTTCTTTTGTTTGTTAACCGAACCTCTATGGGGAGAAAAAGGGGCAATACGGGAAACTAATTTTTTTTTTTTTTTTTACTTTTCTGTGCTTCATGTGATCATTTTAAAATTTTCTATAATATTGAACTTAGAAACATAATATTATACTTAGGTGTAGGGTTCTGAGTTAATGATAACCTGTAAGATAAAAAATGATGGTACTTTTTGTTTTTCATCTGGAACTTTTTGAATTTTCGTCAATATTCGACCTATAAAGATAAAATTATACATTAAACTGGGTGAATAAGAACATGTAAGGGGGGCTTTTTGGTACTTTTTCGTTCAGCAGCTGGAACTTTGACTAATTTTCGTTAATATTAGACATAGAAACATAAAATTAAACGTGCAACGTCCTGAGTGAATGACAATTTATAAAGGAGACTTTTTGATACTTTTTTGTTTTTCAATTGGTATTTTTTATATTGAACTTACAAAATTAAATTAGCTCACGTAGAATATAAAATATGAACAGGAGTGTGGTTCCTCGCCAAATCAATCCACTTCGAAGGAAAAAATAAATGCTCGAAACAATTAAATTCATATATACTTAGATGAATTATGTTTTCTTCATATTTACATAAAAATTTATGGTCGAATTTTGACCATTAGGCGAACACTAGTACATATAAAAAGACGAAAGGGAATCAAAATGTTTCAGTGTTGCTAATACAGGCATACAATGACATAACAAATAAAAAAAAATCGAGAGCTTTAGCACTTATTTAACCCTTAAGCAAACACCAAAATGATTTTACACAAACGAACCCCAGGACCTGGCTGGGACTTCTTGTATTTTGTATGGAGCTTTTTGTGGCTATAGAAAAGCCTCAAACTAACGAACCCCTGGGCCTGGCTGGGACTACATTTATATGTATGGAGTTTAATGGCTATAGCAGGAACATTTTGTTGTCAAATAGGATAATTTTTCGAAAAAAAAGTAAAGAAAGGATAAAAAAGTAAGTTAAAGATAAACAGGACAAATAGCGTCCCGTTCAGAGTACCGACGGGACACGGGACATTCCACTCTAAAACTGAACTGTCCCGGCGAAAACTGGCCAGTTGGCAAGTCTAATTGGTAGATCTGGCAATGCTTCTGTCTGATCTTCACTCGAAAATCGACAATTCTGCTTATTAACGTACCGAATAGCCGCTTCAGTGGGTCGAATAAACTGACCATAAAATGGAAGAAGCGCGCGATGAACTTTCTTAACAGCACGCATTTTGAAATTAAAATTCAATCATTTGCAAGCGTTGTTCGTTTAAAGACCAAACTGAAGATGTTTGACAGTAAAACAAAACACGAAACGTGCGTCAGCCAAAAAGATAATAGCTAAAAAATCACCCGATAGAAGCCTATCCACGAAAACATGACCGACATTGTCTTGTAAGGTGTCTTATATCAACAACTCTACACGACATAAAGAGCGACAATGTCTTTATTTGTGTCGTACACTTGTTCGAAAATGTCGTTGACGATTTGTTTTGGCTGTCCCTCACATGTCTTAAAGATGTCTTAAAGACATGGCCAACTGGAATGATTTAATTAGTTTCTGAATATCTGTCATAATCGTAAGTTGGTTGTCCATGTTAATGTTTTTAATTAAACAACACATGTTGGCCTTTTTATAATTTTTTAGATAAACATAAAAGTACTTAAATTCTGAAAATCTTGCAATACGTACAGATTTTTCAAGTATGTAAATAGGTAACGAAACCCTTATTCATAATAAATATTTTTTATTAATAAAGTTTGTTTAATAAACCAGAAATATTTTTTATGAATAAAGCCTTAACACTTTCATTCTACAAAAAGTTCTCTTTTCATTTGGAATTCGTTACAAATTACAATCAAGATTTTTCCATCCCTGGTGAAAGCTATTGTCTTTAAAAGGCCGATCCGCAAACAATTTTATTTTTCAAGACTGTGAAGATTTTTTTCGGCATATCATAATTCATTACAATTTCATACATACGTTTAAGTGTATTCGGGAATGGTATTTTACAGGAGTTCGGACCAAATACGAACCGATTTGTGTAAATTTTATGGCCAATGTCACCAATTCTATTTAAATATCAATTCATATTTAAATCAAGTTTCTCATATACATACATACATACATAATTTTATTTTTATTTGACATGAAAAAAGAGTTTTAAACATAAATTGATATTTAAATAAATTTGTGAAATTGCCCATTAGCCTTTTTTATGTAATAAAGTACTATTCAGAAGTTTATATGGGAGATATGGTGATATATACAAACTTTTGCTTATTAACTTTATTTCAAAACTCCCGATCTTTAAAGCTTGGTAGATATTGAAACTCAAAAACAAGCTCACGGTCTTCCCATGATTAAGGTTGTACTCTCATGTATATATTTTCGTTCGTTACATAAACTTCTGGCCTTTAGAAACACAATATGAAAAATATTTTAATTAATAATAATTTTTTGGTAAAATAAACGTCCCGCTTAAAACGTTTATGAGTCCTTATCCAAAACAAGTTACGAATACAACGTAAATATTTATTTAAATGACAGCAAAAAAAAATGGTTAATACCACACAAAAAAGTTAAAAATCTAGAATTTATTTGTTGTATGAGAATTGAAATTATTTTACTAAAATGCAATAATTCATTTGCATACTTGGCTACCATTCATCCATTCCATACATGTCTTGGCACAACTGAAACTGGTCAAGAAGAAGATTTGTCTCTGTGTGTTGTTCGAAGCATACGTTTGTTGAGAGCTAGAATGTCTAGTTGGTTAGTTGATAATGTTGTGCTATTATTGGTGTTTGTATAGCGAGTGTTGCTTGCATTACTTATAGAAAGAGATGACGACGACAACACATGACATTTTGCAACAACTTGAAATGCAACTGAAAGATACAATCAAAATCAATGGCAATGAAAAAGGCATACAGTTTATACACATTTTTACTTGGATGTACATGTACATCCATATGTACTTATGTATTTATGTGCATATAAATATTTAAGCTCTAGAGATGATCATACATCTTACTTGTGCATACACATAAGTACATATTAAATAAATAAATATTGAAGTTACATAAATGTGAATATACAAACCACCAATACAGTGCACCCTCGGTTACAGCAACCCTTGATGAGCGCAACTCCTCTACGTCGGCATAGATCAAATTATATTTTTTACGTTTTTAATATAAATAAAATTTTTTTGCATTTTCAAATAGAATATATAAAAACAAAATAAAAAAAGAAAAAATAAATAATAATTTGAGTTTCCTAAAATAATGTTTTAAATTAAACAAAATATGTTTACGAGGGAACTGTGGGCAAATTGAGCTTGTTTAAAAAAAATACGGCTTTACGTCCTGCGTTCTCACGACCTGCGACCCAATTGTTATCCTAGCATTATTCATCTTTTCGTACATAACAATAAGAACTTATGCTTTATTTTTTTTTTATAACTTTGTAGGACCATATCAACTAAATATAGTTTGTGTACCAATACTAAAGCAATGTTGTATAAAAAATGTGAAATTTAGCCTATAAAAATTTGTGGCTCGGTTGCAGTAACCGAGGGCGCACTGTACTCATTGATAAGTATGGCAATGCGGGTGCTTTTCCGAACTCTCGGGTCTTAAAATTTTTTTCTGCAAAAATCTGTCTTCCATAAAACAAGATGGCCTATTACATCTATAGCAGACTTAATTAAATTTCAGTCTGTATAGAGGTTTTCTGTTAATCAGTTTATTAATTTATATTCTTAATTTAAATTAAGTGTCTTGTTAAGGCCGTTACACACTATCCCACAAAGTCTTACGTATTTTATAAAAATGCAGCCCTGTCATGATAAGTTGTTATTGTTTTTTGAAAATTTATTAACAATAATTAGATCAGGGAAGCATTTTCATAAAATACGTACGACTTTGTGGGATAGTGTGTAAAGGCCTTTAATGTTATCAATGGTGTAGCCAAGTTACAGGTATGAATTAGGAAGAAGTGGTACAAAGAAGGACGATTTGGAATAAAACAATGTTTAAAACGATCCTTCTGTTCAATCTACTCTTAATCGAATATGCTGGCAAGTGATTAAATGTTAAGATAAGTATCCTGTAATTTTAACTTTTGATATGCCTTGCTTATAACTAAGACAGGGTACGTTCGTAAATGCAGTTGTTGCGCATCATCTGCGCATTAGTAAAGTTTAATGTTCGTAAATGCATCACTTGTAAAAAACTTGGCATTACTTTCACGTGGAAAACGTTTTTTTATGCAGTGATGCTGCAGCTCTGCAGCAAATGTTTACAATTATTGCATCAGTTAATTTTCTGATGCAATAACTTTTAACATAAAAGAAATCGTTTTATTTTTCTTTTTGAGGCTTTTTCTTATAATTTATAAGAAATGTGACTCTTTTTGGTCCAATATTTTCAATTAAATTTGCAATCGGTATTGTTTACAACTTTTTTTTATAATTTTTTGTGTTCGCTTATAAAACTTTTAAAATGTAGCTCATGTTCAAAAATTCAATTTTAAACAGCTGTTGTGCAGTAAAACAGCATCTGCATCACAAGCGCAACTGGTGATCACGCATCAGCAACCAAATATTGCATCACTGCAGCAGTGATACACAGTTTTGATGCATTTACGAACGTACCCACAATTCTTACATATTTTCGCTTTATGGTAAATTAAAAAATTTCTAAGTACTTTAAGATACATCTGGCGATTGGTGTGGTCTTGTCAGAACAAAGTTGTTTTGGCGTTACTTGACCATTTTGCGTGATTGGAAGTACCCACCAATCAACTAGGTCTATCATCAGAAACTATCAGAAACCATTTGCAGTGCAATTTATCCTTAAAAGATTTTTGTATTGTGATAAAATTAAGCACGAATTACTTTTGTGCAAACCCAAATGGGCTAAATTTTAAACGCACTTCCAAAATTATTTCTTCTGGTATAAATCTCAAAAATATGTTTGCATCATGATCAATGTTGCCAGAAGTAGGGAAAATCTCTACATGTAGGTTTTTTCTGTTTTATAATTGTAGCGTTGTTTGAATTTTTTAACAAAAATCTTTAAAAAGATTAACTTTTCAGTACATTTAAATTTTTTAAAAACTTTGGAAAATTATAAATTTTACTAATTCAAACCTGTATATTTCGAAAGTAAGCAAGTTTTCAACGGACGGACAGATAGACGGCCATGTCTAAGATGAATACTAACAAGGTTTAATAAGGAGTAAACAACTGTGAGTATCCTTATTTACCACTAGGGGTGAAAGGTAAAACAAATTTAAAAAGGGATGTTTGTGGACTCGATTTCCGCCTGATAAGTTCTGCCTTGCATTTGCGTGGTAATGCAAGTAAGAATTTGTAATTGAATTTGTAGCATACAATAAATTAATAAATATTCTCAAAACTTCAATGGAAATAAGTGTTACATTTTTAACATTTAAAATAAAAAAAGAACTATTGTCCTGGCTTTTGAAACAGTTTCAGCTAAAGAAATATAATTTTTTTAATTTGAAATCAAATAATCTTCTTTATGGTAGTAAATACTAGACATTGTTATGGGAAATACAGGGAACAGCTAAAGAGGTTCAATGTAGGGCTTAGTCGGACGCCTAGCTGATCTAGAATATGCGAACGGCACTTGCCTTCTTATGCGCCACATACACTTTTCAATTCATTTGACAACTGAGTCTTTCAACTGAATTGACGTTTTGCCACACACTTCATCAACTGAATTAAAAAATTTCAAATTAATTTTGAAATTTAATGAAATAAAAGACAATTTTTAAAATACTTAACTTTCTTTTTTTTTTGCAAAAGAAAACTACAAACATTAATTTTGACAGCTAATCAAGAGGCTCGAGCACACACAGTACAATCGAATTGAAAGACTTGGTAGTCAACTTGAAAAAATCAAAATCTTTTGATTTTTCTTCAACCAACTCGACAGCCGTCAAACTAATCAATTGAAAAAGCCATACACGCTTTAATTTGGACAACAACCTACTCAGTTGGCAATTGAATTGAATTGAATAGTGTATGGGCTGCTTTACGCACAACTATTCGGACATGCTGGAAAGCCTTAAGATGGTAGTGAGTAAAGCTACAAAGGCAGGTCTCAGAATAATAACTCCTAAGACAAAAGTAAGCATAAACGCTAATAATGGTCTGCTGCATCCATTATTAATCCAAGATATCTAACTGCAGGATCTGCACGGCTTTTGCTGCCTGGGTAGCATCATTACCTACATCGAAGGGTGATCTTCTGATGATGATAGAGCGTTTCGACGACTCGATATCAATCTTCACCCGCACAAAAATTTAATTTCTTGTGTAAAATCGGTGGATGCTTTATGGTTGCGAAGCATGACTAACAAAGATCTGAATAACTTGTCAGTCTTCACCAATAAATACCTTAGAAGAATATTGAAAAGCTTCTGGCCCAATATTATATCAAACTGACAACTCTTGGCAACATTGTTGCCAAAACTTGGTGACCAAAAATGGCTTAATTTACGGGAAAAATGGGTAAAAATGGGCTAAAACCTTTTTTTAAATAAAAACACATTAAAATTCAATAACAAAACAGAAATAATTAATTTAAAGTTGTTTACGATGAAATTGTGAGTTAAGATCAATTTGTTAAATAAGAATAAACGTTAATGAATATTAAAATAAATTAATATAAAAAAATTAAATCATCGAAAAATTCGATGTCGTTATTGTTCATCTCATAGGAATCACTCATTAGTTTAAAATAATCATAAGTTTTAAATAATTTGAAGGTAAATCATAATCACGACAACATTTACCCAACCCTTTGAGTCCAGATCCATACTAAAAAAAAAATAAAAAAGTATAATCGCTTAAACCCGACTTTATGATACCATACACCACATAGTACATAGTACACTCTCCACTATTGTGGTGGTGGTATAAATATTGAATTGTTATGGTAAAAATATTTACCTATTTCTCAAATTACTTTTAACGATGTTTACTTGGCTAAACACCCTTTCTTCTTCAGCATTAGACCATGGAAGTGAGAGCAACATTATAGTCAATTCTGAAATTTCTAAAACAATTTTGTTACCGCCTGCATCTCTTTATTGAAATACTTGTAACCAGAAAGAAACAGCGATGTTTGTGTTGAACCATTTTATAAATTTTGATAGTGGAATACTGTTCCTTTATTTTGAAAGATGTTTCAGCGTCATAGTTTATAGCGATTTTCAACATTTGTAAAAGTTGTGATTTAAATTAAAGGCGTTTTAATTGTTCAAAATGTTTATTTTACTTTTATAAATTTTAATAATAAAATAAAAATTATTCTTTTAAAAGAAAAATGGCAAAAAAAATTTACGGCTAAACAAGTTGAAAAATGGCTAAAAAAAATGGCTAATGGCTAAACTCATTTTTTAATGGCTAAACAGGGTGAAAATGGCTAAATCTAGCCACTAAATGGCGAAATTGGCAACACTGCTTGGCACGCACTCGTCAAAGCCAAATCAATTAAAATTCAATAAATTATGTCGGCCAAGTGACCCTCCTACTGGCTCGGCAGGCTCTTAATATTTTATCAAAATTCTCAATTACGTTTTTCAATAAGCTTCTGTCAATATTTTATATCTGCTGGATAATGTTGTGTTTGTGAACTGTTGTGGGATTATTGCTGTACACTTTCGATTTCAAAAAACCTCAAAGAATTTAAAGGTGTCAAATCGCACGATCTTGATGGCCAATTCACTCCATATTTACGTGAAATAAGCGATTTGCGAACTTTTGATTCAAAAGATCCACTGTTGCTCTTGCTGTGTGGCAAGATCTTAATCATACATTTTCTGCCCCAAGTGATGGACTGGAACTCGCACGGCAGCAAAAGAAGAGACCCGCACTTGGCGAAGAGAACTAGACTTAGGGGCTTCGAGATCAGGCAAACACTGAAACGAAAGCAAGAACATTGCATCAAACATATAAATACAAATATATCAAGAGTCTTCTTTGGAACTTTTAGTAGAAGAAAGTTTTTCCGTACTCGATATACATACATATGTAGTTATATTTATCGTACTTAAACTCTACAATATTAGCAAATACTTTTTAGTTGAAACTACCTTACTCACTTTTTAAGTTTTAAGAATTGCAACAATTCGTATAGTTATATGATTGTGTGTTTGAAATGCTACATTAAGAAACAAATGAAGTATAACTGCTGGCAATTTCCAAAATGACTGCAATTGAGTGGTATGTTGTTAAAGTATCTTTGTACTTTTAACTGCAAACCAACACTCTGCAAGATTTGTGCATGTTATAATATTTGTTATTTGGTTTTGAGAAATACTATTTGTGCAAATGATAAATGACGACATTTGAACAATTTTCACATTCACAGTGACAACAAACCAATCATACACATGTGGCAAATCGAAAATGTTTTAAGAATATGATTCCAAAACCAAATCAAACAGAACACAAATCTAGAGAAAAAGAAATACTTCTGCATCTGGAAGTGACTTAAAAAGTTCTAGCAAGTAGAATATTGGGGCTGTTTGCTGCTGTTGAAGATGAAGATGACGATGGTGACAGCAGACACAACAACTGTAACACAATTTAAATTAACATACATACAGACATACATAAATGCATACATACGTACATACTTATGTACGTACCGAATGCCTAAACCAAAATGTATCTGTGTCTAAAGTATTTGTATCTTTGCGTGCCATTTTGTTAGTTTATTATTATTTTATACTTTCATTTTATTTAAAATAAATTTATTTTGTTACATGTTTCTTGATTCTGTGCAAATAGAGAAACAAAATCGTTTGGAAAAATAAAAGAAAGAAAAATGACTTCGAAAATTTGATTGTGATTAAAATGTTTGCAATTTGTAAATGTTTGTCAAGTGGAAAAACCAAATGAAATACATAGAAAATATTTATACTGCATATGGATTTCTTACAAAACACAATCTTAATGTCGTTTTTATAGACAATTTGTTGTTGTTGTTGCTTATTCATGTTATAAAAGTAATTGAAAATCAAAATTTCAATAAATAGAAACGTTCAACAACATTTTAAACAAGACAGTTTATTTAATAAAAATGAAATAAGTTTATTTCTTAATAATTTCCGCAGGAATTGAATACACACTTACTCGTTTAACTTTAAAATAGAACTCATTTATTTACATATTATTATTTCACTTAAATACTAAATTCTTATCACTAAAACAGTAACAATATTCTTACCTACTAGATCTTATAAATTACAATAATACATACATGCACCCTAAATAAACAAAAGATAAAACGATCGTTATAAACGCATTAGTGTTTATTAGAAAATAAAGGATCGCTCACATGCATGTATGTATTACATATTATATGTGTGTACCACGTGTTGAGTTTAAAATAACATTCTGGCGGCCTTGAAAGATTGTAATCTGTTTATGATGTGTGTACACCAGATGTTATTTCAAACTCAACATTCTGGCGGCCTTGAAAGATTGTAGTCTTTTAACAAATTGTTATCTCGTTAATATTTTATACGTATACATCTTTTAGTCTTAACATTATAGTTACATTAATCTAGTTAAATAATAAAGAATTAATACCTTTTACAATATAATTACATTAATCTAGGTAGAGCAACGGTTGCGGGTAAATAGTTTGAAGATATAATGCACAGCTTCCTAAATATGTAAACAACTGCAAATATAATAACACAGATTATTATTATTGTTGTAATGCTGATACCATAATGTGTCAGATGATGAACGTTGAGTTGTGTAGTTAATCCAAATAAACTGGTTGCTGTTGGGATGTCCGGAATTTTGTATATTTCCATTTCACCAGCAATCTTAACGTGAGCAATCGCTGGTATGAATTTCGAGATGTTAATTGTTGGGAAAACATAGCTTACTTCTGAATCATATACATCGTAAGCCCAAAGATTTACTTCAGCTGAATCGAGTTGACATTCAGCATACAATTTTAATATACCAGCACCTTTTATTATGATCGGATGGATTTTATCGTTACATATTACATCTGCTGACGTATCTTCCTTAACAGAAAATACCCAAGAGTTTGCAGTGTGCATCTGTTGCCAATAGTTCTTGAATCTTTTTATTTCTATTTCGCAACTATTAGGAATATTATTCGTCTTTAAGAAGAGTTCCATCTCGCAACTAGTTGTACCTCTCATCTTAAACATTGGATGAATTTGGTTGCATAACATCAGCTGATTCATTTTTTGACAATGACCAAATTCATTATTGTCTAACTTGTAGTATGAATTCTTTCGTTCATTGACAAGAATATATCTGTCGGTTGTATAAATTTTTATAGATAATCCGTCGTGTAGAATGGGATACGTATAAATTTCATACGCTTGAAGAATCTCCTTGTTGATTAAAGGAAGACGTATATTAAACAGGATGAAATCTGTCGTTGTTCTTGTTGATACCTGAGCCACTCTTTCCATTTCAATAGGATTTTCTGAAGGAAGACGCAAGTTCCGACTTATCTTTGTCTTGATCATTTCAATTTGTTGCTTAAATTTCTTTACAGGCAGTATTCGGTGAATGAAGTTGCCTTTCAAATTAAAAAGAACTTCAATTATGTCTTCTTGTACTTGCTCAAATATTTCCACCGATATCAAAATGTTTGTTATTGCTCTGATTCGTGCTGCTTCATCTTTCGTCACATGTATTTCGGTCTCCAATGACTTTATGGACTCGCTCAGCTTTACAATATTTTTAAAAACAACCTTATTTTCTTTTTTAATCACATCCAATGTCATATCTTGAACAGATGAAATATTTTGAATGACGTTCAGCATCTTCAGATTATCTTCAGAGCCTTGTTTCAATTTTCGTGATATTCTATCGGCATGTTCTTCATCCATCAAACCGAATAATGCATGCTGTATACTTCCCACGAATGGCAAAAGAGATCGTGTTTTACGTCTTGGAACTGAAGACATTATTAATTCATGCCTGTTCAACACCCGATCATACATAGTATATAGGTTTTGTTCTGCTGATGATGAAAATATTTGCTTCGTTTTTCTTAAATTGTCAAGTGTACTTTTCGCTTCATCTAGGAATGATTTGGCTTCTATATAATCCGATATGTTGACATGTACTAAAATATTCCACGAGCTTGTTGATAACCCTACCGTTTCTACCTTTTCAAAAAATATACCTGTCTTATTACTAAATTCTTTTATATCAAATTGGGCATTAATCGGATTAAGTATGGATAGTAATGATAACAAAACCAATAACATATTTTTATTTTTCAATCTTTTAGTGACGTTATTGCTACGGGTATTATAATTAATATCATTATTACTACAACTTCTTTCAGTTTTGCTCTTAGCATTATTACCTAAATGTGAATACTTTGCATTTTCTTCTTTATTTATTAACGTAGTCACTTTTTTAATGTCGTCTTCGACATCATCAGCGGGAAAAGGACAAACATTGTGAATTGACCTTTTGGTCTCCCCATTGCTTGTCCTTACATCCACCATTCTACATAAACCATCCGATCCTAATATGGTTCGGATGATCCTCCCCCGCCTCCAGCTCATTGGAGGAATGTTGTCCTCTTTTAGTAGAACTAATGTTCCCGGCTTAAGATTTTCTATAGGTTTTTTCCATTTGTACCTTTTTTGTAATTCGGATAAGTATTCTAATGACCATCGACTCCAGAATTCTTCCATATTGGATTGCACTGATTTCCAATGCTCTCGTACATTATGATAGCACTGATTATTTAATGAATCATTAAAAGTGGTCAATGACTCACCAATTAGAAATTGTCCTGGAGTTAAGACATGCAAGTCATTAGGATCATCGGACAAAGGAGTCAACGGTCGTGAATTTAAAATTGCTTCTATTTGTGTCATAAGAGTATATAATTCCTCGTACGTCATTGTGCCCTCTGTTACTGTATAAAAATGTTTTTTCACTGACTTTACGACGGCTTCCCATAATCCTCCTACATGAGGTGACCTTGCTGGTATGGTTAGCCATTCAATGCTATTATTTTCACAGAAAATATTTAAATTCCTCTTGTGATTGGATTCAGAAAAAAGTTGATAAATTCTATTTAAACTGTTAGCAGCCCCTACAAAGTTCGTTGCATTGTCCGAAAAAATTTTCTGTGGACAACCTCTCCTAGCTACAAACCTTTTTAAGGCCCCTATAAATGCTGCTGAGGTTAAATCTGAAACTACTTCCAAATGCACGGCTTTTGTAGAAAAACAAACAAATACACATACATATGACTTGTCTGTCTTTTTTCCTCTAATTTTATAATGAATTGTAATGGGACCCAGAAAATCTATTCCTACATTTAAAAATGGACGAGTCCTTATAACCCGATCTTTCGGTAAGTTTCCCATCAACTGATGCAACTGTCTTGGTCCTTTTCTAAAACATCTATAACATTTGCTAACAATTCCCTTTGTCAGCTGTCTACCATTCAATGGCCAAAAACGTTGTCTAGTTATTGTTAATAATCCTTGAGGGCCTATATGTAGATGTTCTTTATGTATTTGTTCTATTAACAATCTAACAATATCATCTTTGTAAGGTAGAACAATTGGATGTTTAGCCTCAAAAGTTAAGGAACTATTTTCTAACCTACCTCCCACTCTAATCAGTTCCTGGTTGTCCAAAAAAGGGCATAATGTTGTAAGTTTTGATGATTTTGGAAGCATCTTTTTACGTTTTAATATGGTTAATTCTTCTCCAAAGTGTTCCTTTTGAATATTTTTTAAAATAAATTTTAATGCTTCTTTTCTGAAAAATAAAAATGGTTTAGATTTTTGTCTTTTACTTAAATGAATGAACTTTAAAATATATGCTATACTATTTTGAAGAAAGTTAAATTTGTTCCTATGATTAATTGTGTTATATAAAGAGTCGACCTTTTTTACCAGCAAAACATTAACTCTTCTTTTTTGTTCTGGAATTTTTGGTTCCAAAATAAATGAAGAGTAATACGGCTCGGTTTTCTGTAAAAATTTTGGACCTTTAAACCAAAATTCATTTTGAATTAATTCTTTTGCCATTAGTCCTCTAGATATAAGGTCCGCTGGATTTTCTTCCGACCTTACATGTCTCCAATATTCTATATTAGTATTAGATTGTATGAAATTAATTCTGTTAGATACAAACAATTGCAAATTTGCCGGATCCAACTTTAACCAGCTTAATACAATGGAAGAATCAGTGTAAAAGAAAAAGTTTTTAAACTCAATTTTAAGACTCTCTATTACTACTTTCATCAACTCTGTTAGTAATACACTGGCACATAATTCCAACCGTGGAAGTGTAATCAATTTAATTGGAGCAACTCTTGATTTTGATGCTACCAAATTTGAATGTACATTTCCATAGCTGTCTATTGACCTTATATAAATTGCTGCACCATATGCTTTCATTGAAGCATCACTAAAGCCATGTAATTCTACAAGTGTTGGTTTTACACTAATAAAATGTCTAGGTATTGTTATTTCATTTAAATATTTAAAATTATTTTTTATCTTTTCCCATTTGTGACTAATTTCTTTTGGTACTTTTTCATCCCAATTTATTTTTAATTTCCATAATTCTTGCATCAGTATTTTTGTACTCACCACGACAGGTCCAACTAATCCTAGCGGATCAAATAATCTAGAAATTTCTGACAGTATGGTTCTTTTTGAAATGGTTTCGCCAGCCTCCCATTTACAGTTTAGGCTTAGTTCGTCTGCGTTTGGATTCCATATAACACCTAGAGTTTTAATAAAATTTGAACCTTCTGATTTAATATTAAGACTTTCTACTATATGGTTTTCATTTACTCCATTTAATAAAGACATATCATTTGCACACCATTTTCTTAAAGGCATACCAAACTCTAGCAAAATTTTGTTTAAATTTTTTCTAAGTATTGTAACCTTTTCAATTGAATCTCCTCCGGTCATTAAATCATCCATATAAAAATCATTTTTTATGATTGCGGATTCTTCCGGAAATTGATTTGTTTTCCAATCTGCAATTTTTTGCAGGCATTTAACTGCTAAATATGGGGCTGATGTCGTACCATAAGTTACAGTTTTGAGGGCGTATGTTTTTAATTGCTCTGTTGGGTTAAAACGCCAGAATATTAACTGATATTTTAAATCATTCTCTGATACCCAAATCTGCCTGTACATTTTTTCTATGTCGGCTGAAAAAACAAATCGATGTTTTCTAAATCTTAGTAGAATATTAAAAAGGTTTTCCTGAAGTTTAGGACCCGTGTGCATAATATCGTTCAATGATATATTTGTTGTAGTTTTGCATGATGCATCAAACACAACTCTCAGCTTTGTAGTTGTACTTTCAGGTCTAATAACACAATGATGTGGTACATAATACACATTATTTCTTAAATTTTTAATGTTTATTAATTTCATATGCCCCATTTCCAAATATTGTAACATAAACTCCTTATATTGTTGACCTATTTCCGGATTTTTGCTTAATTTTCTTTCTAGAGAAAAAAATCTTCTTTTAGCTACAAAGTCAGAATTGCCCAATTTGCTAATATGGTCTTTAAAAGGTATTGCTACTTGAAATTTTCCATCTGCCAATCTCTTAATATTCTGATCAAATAATTTTTCGCACTTCTCTTCCATGGCTGTTAAATGATTTATTTTTGGTACTTCTTCTAGTTCCCAAAATTTTTCCAATATACCTTCGCATGTTGTGTTTACCGTAACTTTAGTATTTTCACTAATACCATCTAACTTTGTCATACTGTAGGCTACCCAACCCAATTTTGTGTTCTGTAATTTTGTTTTTGTTGTTTTATCTTGTATTTTCCCATTGCATATGAGATCAAATACAAATTCGTTTGATAGAAGTAAATCAACTCCTCTTGGTATATTGTATTGAGGATCTGCTAACTTAGTATTGGCAGGAAAATTTCCTGCTAACATCTTAGAACTTGGTACATCAGACACAATCTTATTCATTACCACAGCATTTAAGAAAGTTTTATATTCAGATACCTTTGATTTAATGTTTATGCCTATTTGTTCCTGTACCGATGATTTTTTCATTTGTAATCCCTCTATTTTTTTATTTATCTTAATAATATCAGGTAATTTTAATTTGTTTTTAAATTCTTTTGTTATTATATTTAGCTGAGAACCATTATCTAATAATACTCGACAGTCTATCCATTTATTATCTCCAGTTTTAACTTGAACAATTGCTGTAGATAAGAAGACGTAATCATTATTATTATCTTCATTATCACTGTTTACCAATACCGTTTTCTGCTGGAATTTTTCTTCATGGAGAAGAGTGTTATGGTCATGTTTGCATATTCTGCAATTGAAGTTAGTAGGGCATTTTTTTTTAAAATGACCTGAGGAAAGACATTTGTGACATACTTTAAAATCTTTTACCTTCTCCAATCTATCTTTAACAGATAAACTTCTAAATTTGGAACATCTAAATAAATTATGATTTATAGAGCATCCCAATAAGCATTTCATGTTACTTGACCCAAAATCCTCTTTCTGTTCTTCTTGCTTTCTAGAATATTGAAATTCTTTTCTGTTATTTTCCCGAAAATTATTTGTTTCATGATCCCATTTTGTAAACTGCTGACATGCATCTAGAGAATATTGAATTTGTTGCAAAAATTCAATCAATTGGTCTACCTTTGGCAATTCTCTAGATGCACCCAAAAATTGCTCAAATTGGATTCTCATTTGATAATCCAATTTTCTTTGCAATATAAAACAGATTAAGGATTGATACATTTCCGCTGGATCAATTTTCACTACATTTAATGCTTGCAAACTTTCGTTTATTATATCTATAAAATTTCCCACACTTTTAGAATTAAACTTTACTGAAGGAGCGTCAAGAATAGATTTAAAATAAATTGAGGTAGTAGCTCTATTATTCGAATAATATTTTTCTAAAATATTCCAAGCTATATCAAAATTTTCTTCTCTGGAGGGTAATTTTGCTATTTTCTTTATTGCCTCACCAGTTAATTTTGATTTTAATACACACATCTTTTGTGTTTTTGAAATTGGTTGATTCATTATTAATTGTTCAAACAATTCTTTAAATGTATCCCATTCCGTAGTTTTTCCATCAAATTGTGGTAGGTCAATTGATGGCAATGTAAATGGAAGGGATTTAAAACTTATTCCAATATTTGAAATCTCCTGATATGAATCACGCAATGAGTAGAATACCTCAGTCAACTCATCATCAGGAAATTCTCCAATATATTGAAAGAACACTTTTTCTGCAATTTCAAACTTGTCTTTTACAGCATCAATTGTTATCTTTTTACATTTGAAATTGTCTATATTTACTTCTACCTCATCTAAAATATACTGAAATTGCCGTTTCAAACCAGCATGTTTTTCCCTTTCATACTCTAGCTTCACAGCAAATTTTTTCATTTCACTTTCTTCCTGAGGTAAACATTTTTTAGCCTGTATATTAGAAATAGAAGCTTGTTGCCGCATTTCTTGCTGCTCTATTCTGTCTTTTACATTTTGATACAATTTTTCAAAATTTTCTGAAATTTCCTGCACCTTCTTCACAAAGTCTGTTTTAAAATAATTATTCTTTTCCATTGTTGCGGAAGGTGGTCGGAGCTCTTTATCATTTTTATTAAATTCTTCAACTGAATTTTTAAACGATTCTCTTGTTTTTTTTACTTCAATTTTTAATCCCTGCTCATTAACATTGCCCTGAGCTAAAGCACTCAGAGCATTGTAAAGGCCTGAAATTTTCTGCCCTAACTTCTCCTGGTATTGGATAATATCGATAGGATTCATTATTTTTATTTTTATTTTTACTTACTTGAAATTGTTATTACTTTTTTCAATTATCACGTCGGGGTCACCAAAATGTTAATTTCCGCAGGAATTGAATACACACTTACTCGTTTAACTTTAAAATAGAACTCATTTATTTACATATTATTATTTCACTTAAATACTAAATTCTTATCACTAAAACAGTAACAATATTCTTACCTACTAGATCTTATAAATTACAATAATACATACATGCACCCTAAATAAACAAAAGATAAAACGATCGTTATAAACGCATTAGTGTTTATTAGAAAATAAAGGATCGCTCACATGCATGTATGTATTACATATTATATGTGTGTACCACGTGTTGAGTTTAAAATAACAGCCAGCACACATTAAAAAATTTAAAGGAAACTTTTTAGACCAAAAATTTACCAAAATATTCTATTACAGTGGCTTGTGAAATTAAGCATCTAGTTCTAGATACAACCATATTTTAGCGTGTAAGCGTAAGTTTGCAGCGATCTTGCTTGATGCTTGCGGTACTTAAAGTGCTACAATTACAAAATTTCATTGTTATATTTATAACTGTAGCATTAGTTATAAAAATATTCTGTAGCAGTAGCAATAGCATTAATACGATTTATAGTTATATAAATCAGAGTAAGAAAAGAAACAAAACGTTTGCAATCATTTTGTTTTATACGTTGCAATGAATAAAACAAAACAAAAACACTAATAATTATTTTTCCATATATTTAGTTTTGTATTATTTTAGCTTTTGAGCGCAACACATACGCTGCTAAACAGCCATCAGTATCGGTCCTCAACAATATTTTTGAAAAGGTTGATCTTTTTAAATATCTCGGTGTAGTTTTTGACGTTAGACGTGGTATCAGTTTTATATTCTACATAAACACAAAAAAAAAAAATCAAAATAGATATCGTTTCTGGTTGTGTGAGCCTTATACCATGTTCACACGGGCAGCAATATTCGTGTTTCGCTCTCCCATTCCTGTTTCGCGCCCCAAACTTGATTGAAACAACATGTTTTGCCATACAAAATTTTGAGAGCGAAACAGGTCGTTTCGTTTTGATACATGCTGGCTGCTAAGTCTGGGTTCACACTATAAAAGATTTCTTTCAGAAAGTCTGATTTTATTGGTGAGAGGGGAAGAGAACGTGCTATAATGCCATTAAACCAGTGTTGCCAGAACTTTAAGAGGTAAAATCAGCAAAAAACCATAATTTTTTATCAAAAAATCTGGAAAATCTGCGTCAAGATTTTAAAAACCTTCAATAAATCTTTAAAGCTCATTTATTAAATTTTTTATGTAGTTTATTTAGTAAACCATATAACAATTAATTTCAATATATACGGCCATGTTCTGGAATTTGAAGTCGTTGGTGAATATCTATAAGTGGTCCTTGAAGTATGCGGTATAAAAAAGGAAATATTTTTTTTAAACACAGCAAAGTTTTAAAAATTTGGTTGCATTTTAATTTTACTCGAATGCGATTTTCAGAACATGGCTGATAATTTTTGGATATTTTTACATTAAAAATATCTTCTTCTTCTTCTTCTCAAACTGAGTAGGGATTAATCACACCTTTGGTATCTTAAACAACAAACTAAAAGTAAATTGCTTGACATGTTATTTAAACTATCAAGGGTCTTATTGATAATTTACAAGATATTTTCTGCTATCGATAGTTCAGATTTCCTATACTATCGATATTACTATCGACTGAATGTTTGTACTGAAGTAGGAAAACTTTATCTAGTTTTTTATCAGGCTACAGTTCGTTGTTTTTATCACTTTATTGAATGTATGAGACGTATGTATGTATGTTCGCACGTTATTTCAGATGACCGTTCTTGAAAAGTTGTGCTGCTTATAAGCACCTTTCTAAAGAAGCCGAATTAGCAGGGACTATAAGATATTTAATTGCTATTTTCAATAATTTATATTTAAATAAATTGGTTTTGATTCACAACCTAAAAGGTGATCAATCTGCCGGAATTTTCCTCTAATGGTCTAATTGTATTTGTGTTCTCAATTTTTTGTTTTACAACATTAAAAAAATATTCGACATTTTAGTCCCTATATAAAAATCTACAATTTCGACCTAAAGGCCTCAAATAAGCAGTAAAAAAGCACAGCTAAGCAAACCATACCACCTGTAATTCGGCCCGAATTAATAATAATAAGTAAAAACTTGCGGCAAAAACTGTTTGTGTATAGCTGCTGTTATATGTCTTCATAGATACATCTGTTTTAAATAATAATAATATCGATATTTTACCTATCAATATTTTCGATATAGTCAGACTATCGATACTTCTATCGATAGTTTCCGAGCACTAATTTATACGTACATATGCATATTATTCCGTATAAATTCAGATAACATAAGTCCGGCGATATTTATGTGTTAAGACAATGCGAATTGTTAACTTTTTAGTAATCTTTTGCGAATAAAATTCCTACTAGTGAATCTTTTTCCAAACGGGTCTTCTATGAATGAATAATATATTTCGTTTATCAATGCAAGAAGTAGGAATAGTACAAACATAAGTGACAATGTAAAGAAGTTTCCACAGAGCTAAAAAATCTGCATTTTGACAATTTTGGGAATAAAATCTGCAAAATGCTGATAAATCTGCACTTCTGGCATCGCTGCATTAAACTCATACTTTCTGAAAGAAAACTTTCATAATGTGAACCCATACACACGAAAAATTTACTATCATCTCCAATTTTGATAACAATTATCGTTATTTTATCTGAACAAGCACTCAAAAATAAAATCAAAATCAAAAATAAAGAAAAAAACAAAATATAAATAACATAAAGTGATAATTATAAAATAATAATACAAGGCGAATTCATATAAGGTGGTCTTATTTTGAAAACGTTTTACAACACTGTTAAACATTTTAACGTTGTGTCAAAAATTCAAAGAAATATTTAATTTTGTTTTTATATTAAATTGTGTTTGTTTGAAATTTTATAACTTAAAAAAGTTTTAAATTTCAATATTTTAATCGAAAATTAAAGAATTTAGTTAAGATTCCCCAGAACCAACAGGACGGTATACCATTTTGACACAAGGTTAGTAATCAACTGTTGCTTACGAAGCAAGATAAGTTCACCTTGTGTAAATTCGCCTGTATGTATGTATGTAACGTATGGACTCACAAATGGCTGGGCAGATTTTGATGAAATTTTCAGGGAATCTTGAGAATATTCAGGCGGGTGGCACTGTGAAGTCTGATTTTTGGTCTCCGGGCGGAGGTGCGTGGCAAAATCCAATTTTCATATTGCACTACCAATGACATATACACATATTTATTTTTTTGCTTTTTTATTTTATTTTATTTTTTTTGAAAGCCGTTGTCATGTTTTTCAAAACGAGATATTAAACACTTAAATCAGTTATGTTGTTCCGAAGATATTAAAAAAAACCTATGTTAATAATTTTCCAATATCAAAATTTTAAAACTTTCGAAATTCACGAATTCCGATGATTTCCAACGATTTACCATTCCAATTCCCTTTGCGTCTTGCCTTTGCTATTACCATCAGCAAAGCACAAGGCCAATCGTTGACTATTGCTGGCTTAAACGGCCAGTTGTATGTGGCTTGATCCCGAGGTGGCACGCCAAAAAATTTATACGACAATCACCTCCATTTTCGAAATAACGGTATATCTCGAAAACAAGAGCTAACCTAAAAAATGGTGAGCACCATTGGGTTAAGCGTACCCGAATAATTCTAAAACGCCATGTGCCCAACTTGTCTAATTTTGCAACTAGCACAGTGTCATTAATTGAGGCTATCAGCGCAGAAGTAGTGTAACCCACAATTTAATTTGGTTACGGTTCTGGTTTTAGATATGTTCTTTGCACTGTTCTTTACGGTGCAATTGTCGAGTAAGCCAACTGCTTGTATCCAAAACAGATGGCGCTAGAAACATAGTTTTCGCACGGGCCGTTACAACCAAGTACTAAAGTGCAAGAGTAGTGTTAACTCCTTATTATCTGATAATAAGTTGTCTGGGGTAACACCAATTCTGCACTGATATCCTCAATTTTAAAACCAAAGAAATCCTTTTTTTGTGGAATACTCATAAGCTTTTTTTACAATTTTATATAAAAAATTTTTCTTTATAAAAATGTTACTCTATTTTTGCCATTTAATGTACAAGCACGTGCACATCAATTCAGCATATCTCCCCCTTATTTGCCTTGTTTCACTTTTTTTTTTTTAAAGAAAAATCTTTAATTTGTCAAAAAAAGTGATAAATTTGTATGAATTTTTTTAAATAAAACTAAAAAATTAATATCGCTACAATAATTTAACACGTAAAAATGCATGATTTGCTGTGTAATTTAAAATTTTTGTTTTTTTTCTCCTGACAATTTTAATGCCAAAAGATGTCAACCCAATTATAGAAGTGGCAGCAGCAATGATCGCAATTGAAAATGTGTGTGGTAAAAATTGTAGTTATTTTTATTTCGTAAGTGGACCCATAATGTCTCACTGATTGCGAGTTTTTGTCTGTGACAAAAAAAATATAAAAAACTAAATAATAAATACATTTACATTGAAAAATGAAGTAATTTACAAGAAGATTTACATGTTTTCTGCTGTTAAATCTAATTATGATAAATTAATAAGTGTGAGGGGAAAAGGGGCCGGATTGAAATGGAACATTCTTAGGGGATAAGGTGTAGCTTTATATGTAGTTGCTGGTGAAGAATCGGTAAACAAAACGAAAAAACTTTTTTCTATTACACGTATGTATAAGAATTTTTCGATATTGTCGTTTATATTCAATTTGAAAATTTTTGCAGATTTGTCTACTTCTACACTGTCCACAGCTTATTTTCTTATACATACATATCGAGCCTTTGGTGCAATACCGTAGTAATTCAAAAAATCGTGAACTGAGAAAATGCATTTGAAGTTTTCAGTCATCTTTTTAATAGTAGTTCCGTTTACTTAATTTTTTTTTTACAAGTTTTTTAATAAAGAGGAATGTTTTGTAATTAAAAAAGGTGAAAAATTATTAATAATATTAAATATTTTTTTTATATTAATATAAATATATGTAGTTGAAAATAGCTAGAGGCAATAAAAACAGTTTTAGCTGTAAAATCTGAACAGTTAGAGATAGAACCATAATCTTTTTTTCTTTAGATAGATATTTTCCCAAAGATCAGTTCTGCATACCCAGCTCAAAAAATTCAAATTTTGAGTTACTACGATCTTGCACCAAAGGCTATGTATTAGAGTTGTCAATTATTCGCCTTTTGCTTTGTTCGAATAATTTAAATAATTGTTTTTGTTCGTTCGATCTAACGATTAAATCTGAAAAATTATTCGATAAATCGATGAGAATAACGAATAAAAAAAATTACATATTTTAAATAAGATACATCCGTCCGTTAGTTTACAACTATGGAAAATCTTCCATTTTCTCGTTTAATTTTTCTCAAAGCCACTATGACTTTCTTTTTTTTTGATGCGTACAAGTTTTCATCTAAGCTACATATCGTTGTATTACTTAAAGGAATCGTAAAATCCTTAATTCTTAAATAATCCGATACAACTTTGGATTTTCGAAAGGCGTTTGCAGACCTTCCATCTTCAGCTAAATTTGTTCGTACAACTTCTTCTATAAAACAACCGCTGGCATATTTTGATGTCGTTGGATTATCTTCTACTACATCGTTTTATATTGTAATATTGTGACAGTTATGCTATGTTCACACTTTAAACGCGTTTAAGCAACTCGATCGTGATTAAGCTCTAATCACATCAAAATCGAGATGATTAACCATATATTGAAGTTATTTGTTAATCACTTCAAATTGACATGATTACGACTTAATCACTTCATTAACCACATCGAATCCTCTGAACATACCTCAAACTGAGTATAATATAAAATCGGTCACCATGTAAGTACCCCTCGCGTGTACAACCGACCATGATTTCTTCTTAATGTTTTTATTTGACTTTAAATAATTCGTAAATTTTCACAATTCCATAATTAATAAAATGATGTTCTGATCACTTTATTAAAGTATATTTATCCATTTTTAATAATTAAAAGAAATTTAAATTTGTTTGTTGCATTTTTTTTCTTTATCATCTGTCATCTAAATTATCTCAAATGTAATCTGAACGGCTCTGATTAACTTAATCAACATTTCATGAAAATTGTTTAAGGTTTGATTTAAAAAGAAAACAGCTGTTACAATTGTTTATCAAAGATTTGTTTAATATGACCATAAGATACATTTTTGAAATACAATGAATACTTAACACGGTTTTTGCCTACTAAACATTGAGATTAATTACAATGAGGGCTATAGCAACAATATTTTTTACTTGTTCTACATTTTGTATAGAATCGCTAAAAACGTATGAGAATAAATCAAATTCTAAACTTTTATTTATTATTTGTCTTTTATTAATTTATTTTTTAATAAAAAAAAATTGTTCGATTAATCGTCATAATTTAATCGATTTATTCGTTATTCGAAAATCGCCATTTTAAAATTATTCGAACAAGAGTTTGTTTTTGTTTGATCGATTAATCGAATTATTCTTAATCGGTTGACAACTCTAATATGTACATATGTATTTCTTATTATATTGAACATTGTTGATACATAAGAAAGTAGTTCTACCTGCACTTACATATAGGCGCAAAACACGCAGCTGCGAATTTTTGAAAGAAAAATAACGAGGTATGATAAAGGTGCTTTTATAGAAATAACCCAGCAAAAACTTACATTGCAAAGTAATGAGTTAAAAAGCTAATATAACAACTCTTCACTACTTATACATTGGCATTTTAACTCATTATTTTAACACGGTGATGTCATTGGAGGCAAGAACTTACCACCCTCGCTTACAAATAGGGAGTTAAATAAGTCATTACCACATTCGCTTACAAATAGGGACTTAAATAAGTTATTACTCCGATGTCACCAAAATTACAACTAACATGTCATGACTTTAAAAAAATTTTTTTTTTATTATTTTTTTTAAATTATTTTTTTCTATTTTTTCTTATTTTATTTTATTTTACTTAACTTTATGTTTTTTTTTCTATTTTTTTCTTATTTTATTTTACTTTGTTTTATTTTTTATTTTTTTTTTTCTGTCTCTGGCGGGATTCGATCGCGCAACCTCGGTGCTGATAGACTAGCTCACTACCATCTAGTCTACCGGGGCAGTGTAGTTTTTGTATAAAAAACGATGTTTTTACTCAATTAAGAGCGTAAATATGAGATTAAATTATTGGAGGCAACTACTTACCACCCTCGCTTACAAATAGGGAGTTAAATAAGTCATTACCACATTCGCTTATAAATAGGGACTTAAATAACTTATTACTCCGATGTCACCAAAATTACAACTAACATGTCATGACTACAAAATTTCAGTACAGCATAATTTTTCATATTTAAATTTATTACAAATTGTTTTTTATTTATAATAAAAAAAAAACAAATTGTAAGAACAAATATTTTAAATCAATTTGTATAAGATTTGAAAAAACTTCAATCGTAGATGCATTTTATTACGAATGAATTATAAATTTCGTTAATCAACTCATACACAAGTACTTAGGTATCAGATTATATGTCAGCCATTACCAAACTACTTCTATGTAATGCAGATGGTATGAAGTAGTCATTGAAAAGTAAGTTGTTCAGTAATGGCAAGTCATTACCAAGTTTTTGCTGGGAAGTTATCAAGATATCGAAACAATACTTGATGGTAAAGACGTGCCGTCATTTAACGAGGGACAAAGCTGGTCATAGGACGAGAATGCCGGAGCACAGAGCCCGAAAAAACACAAATATGACAAAAATATATGCATAACAACCTACTCCCCGTGGTTATTTGGAAAACGCATTTCAACATTCACACGATAGACGGACATCGCTAAATCAACTTCGCTTCTTATAAGGAACCAGAGTATATATAATTTATAGGGGGTAATATCATTATTGTGGAATTACAAACGGAATGACAAACTTATATACATATGTATGTATACCCTTTCTTTCTTTGGTGAAGGGTATAAAAAATTGGAATCTCTTCGTACTCTTTGCACACATTAAAAATTGTATGAAGGAACACATTTATTTTGTTACGCTTTCATATGAAGTTATAATTTTTCTTATAACATTATATTAATAGCTGGGTCGAGAACACGAAAATTTTTACAATTTTTTACTGGACTTTACTACATTTTACTAAATTGCGTTCGCGTACTCAAAATGCAGTAAATGAGAACACAAATTGAAAGCGAAAAGTGACAGTTCTCGTCTGAGTATTTACAAATTTTTACTGCAGAAAAAAACGTATGTTTCAAACGGTAAACAAACAAAAGTATCAAGCAAAATGCTTACAAATTGTGAAAAACTTTTTAAATAAAAGAAAAATTGAAATAAAAACAAGTTAGAGTGCTATATTCGGCTGTGCCGAATCTTTGATGCCCTCCACCGACAGTTTGAATGTTTTAGGGGTAATATCTCTATGATGTTTATTTAATTTTATAATCTTTATAAAAACAGACACCTGCATTAAAATTGGTTGCGGTTTAAACCTATATTAAATTATTGACCAACAATCAGAAAGTTTTATGCTTTGTTTTAGCAATTTTAACTAGCTGGAGTAAATTATCATGATTCGTAACAGTTTAAGCTGAACTTAAATGATTTTCAGGAGGGGGATTTATATTGAAGCTATTGTAAGTTATGAACCAATCATTACAAAATTCTGCAGAGTGATTTCTGGTATTATATAACATAAATTTCAATACAGCGGTGCAATTAGTTTGAGCGTTTGCAGTCACAAAATCACAAAATTGCATTACATTTTGTCTGGCTATATTAAGCTAAGCTGGAAGAAAGTTTACCGAAATATCTATATCTGCTACGGCTTTAGGCGTATTTAATTATTTTACGTGAGTGGGCTTTATATGAGGCCTACGGTAAATTTTGGACCAATCTTTACGAAATTTTACAATGTGTCATTTCTAGTCCTATTAAACTGTGACGAGCCAAATTTTGTTATGATATCATTATTAATTATGGTCTTAGGCGTACCAAACTGTTTTCCGGGAGTAGGGTTTATATGGGGCCTATCGTAAATTAAGGACCAATCTTCACGAAAATTTACAGTGTCATTTCTTGTCCTATTAAACTGTGACGTGCCAAAATTTGTTATGATAGCATTGTTAATTAGGGTTTTAGGCGTGCTATACTGTTTTCTGGGAGTAGGGCTTATATGGGGCCTAGGGTAAATTATGAACGGATCTTAACGAAATTTTACAGCGTGATTTCCAGTCGAATAAAACGAACTTTTGCAAAATCTTATGTCGTTCTGTGCATTATTCCACCATTTATATTAGTTTTTGTAAAAAAATTATCAATTTTTTTTTAGGTAGTGGTTCCACATTTTGATTCTTAGCTCTGATCCTACTGAACCGATTTTGCTGGATCTCAATCCCAAAATGCTTAGGATAACTAAAAGCAAGCTTGTTTATTTATTTTGAGTTTTTCGAAAGTGAGCGTGTTTTCAACAGACGAACAGACATACGAACATGGCTAAATCGACTTAGAATTACACAAGGACCCAGAATATATATACTTTATGGGGTCTGAGATGAATAATAAAAAAGTTTCACACGTAATGACAAACTAAGTATACCTCCTTCTCAACTAATTGTGGTGGAGGGTATAATAAAAAAAATCATAAAGTAAATAAATATTAATTTATTTTAGACTTTATTTTGTTAAGTTAATTTGTTAGAGTTGTACAAGTGTAAAGTACTTTGGTACTTTAGTAATCAATAGCAAAAAATTCCTCTTGTTATTTTGAATAAATTAACCCGCCACAATATAACCCGCCACAATATAACCCGCCACAATATAACCCAGCTTTGGACTACAAAGAAGTAGTTTTAAAACAACTCCATGGTATACTCCAGAGGATTTAGTTTTTAAGTCGTTTAAAAACGAAAGTACGTCTTCAAAAAACGAAGACATGTCGTCTCACTACAAACACTTTTTAACAATGAGTAGTCCATTTTATCAAAATGGATCAGGTAGTCCAATATTATTTGCAGGGATACACAATTAATACGCTTCAAAAATGACTATTTAAGTTTTGTCTTATATATATTTATGTATAAATTTCATATTTATAAGTACATCGAAATCTTATTTTTCTTAAGCGGCTCATACACTTGCAATAAAATTGTTCAATTTGACGTATTGTACAATTATAACGCCAATGTGTATGAGATTTTCGAGTTCGGCGCAATATATTGGCAACGATCAAAAGACTTTTGATTTTTATTGCACAGCGAAAAGAAAGTGAAATGTGTTGGCAACACTGTACAATGCTGTTTATGTTATTCCTATAGGTTATATTCGCCTTTTTATTGAGTAAATGAAACCATTGTGCGACTTATTGCATAATATAGGACAAAATTAAAATAATAAGGGGAATATAATATACAAGAATATTGCAAGTGTATTGGACGCTTTACAAGATAATTTTAACAACAACAAAATTGCATTGAACGTGTTGTCAAATTTATATGAAAACCACTCAATTTTATGAGTGTTTTTCATATAAATTTTACTTCACGTTTAAGCCCTTGTGTTGTGAATAGCGCACATACATTTTTGTTTGATTACTAAAAATTTTTGATACTGATAACACCAAAAATCATTTGAATAAAAACCAAAAAATGCAAAAAAATATGCCTTTTGCAGCGAAAACTAACATAATTTACATAGATGGGCATTTTGCAGTACCAGTACTTCTTCAGTATTTTCTTTTTTTACTGATTACTGAAAAAAAAACAGTATTCAGTAAATATATATATATATTTAATATATATAAATATGTACATATTTAATTTTTATTATTTATAATAATTTAATAAATAATTAATATTAGTATTTAATGTTTATTAAAAATTTAGACAAAATATAAGAATAATCTTTTTTTTTATATATATTTACTGAATACTGATTTTTTTTTTTCAGTAATCAGTAAAAAAAGAAAATACTGAAAAAGTACTGGTACTGAAAAATGCCCATCTATGATAAATTATATGCTTTTCTGGACATTATATCGATTACATTTTGCAGCAAAAGTTGCGATTCGGGTTAATAACTTATTCCCTTAATTAGGAGAAAACATGCGTTTGCATTAAATTTAACGCCCTATTTATTATGTTTTTTAAAAGTACTCCAAGCATTTCCAACTATTTTTTAAATATTCTTTACTTTAATAAAATATATAAATTTATATGTATTAAATTTCTTAAGTGGCACATACACTTGCATTATTATTGTATACGATATTCGCCATATTATTAACATTTTGTCCTATATTATGCAATGAGTCGCACAATGGTTTCAATTTAAATATTTGTCAACTTTCATTCAATAAAAAGGTGAACATAACCTATAGGAATAACATAAACCACATTGTACAATGTTGTTAGCACATTTCTTTTCGTTGTGAAATAAAAATCAAATGTCTTTTGTTTGTTGTCAATATATTGTGCCACCTTCGAATATCACATACTCAAAGAATTGGTGTTACTTCAATACAATAATTTAACATTTTTATCTACATCAAACTCTTGCGAACACATCCACTTTATCAAAAACCAGCACATCTCGCTGTCTGCTGTTTTCGTTGTTTATTTATTTTGCTTGTCTACTCGTTACTTTTTCTCTGCTCTCGCTTAATTCGTACAAATTGACAATTCGCTCAGCTGTTTTGTGTGTTTGGTTTTGTGTTGTTTTCCGAGAAGAAGAAAAAAAATTTGTGAATTTCTGTGTATTTTTGTTTGTAAATTAATTTGTGTTTAATTAAAATAAATAATTGTAAAATGGACGGTCCAAAAGAATTATCGTTAAGTGAAATACGTAAATATATGTTAAACAATGGTTGTAAAGTAACAAACCATGCATTAGTGAAGCATTTTAAACGTTTCCTAACACATCCCGAGACACAAAGTGAGTCATGTTGTTGTTTGTGAAGTGAATATAAACAAAAAAAAGTAACTTGTTGCTGAATGAATGACTGAAAATAAAATATAAAATTCAATAAGAATATTTTTTTCTATTTAATATGTCGTTCTAGATGAAGCCCGTAAAGAATTTAAAACGTATGTAAATATTTTGGCGACCATCAAAAATGAAAACAATCAAAAATATTTAATTTTGCGTAAAAAATACTTAAATGAATGTCCGTCTGAGGATGTAGTGCAACGTGCTATTTCACAAGCTGGTGGTACTGACTCAGCACCTAGTAGTCCCGGAGGTGTTTCTCTGAACTCTGAAATGGCAGCGGGTTCTCCTTATCGGCAGCCACCACCTTATAAGCCACCACCAGAAGTTTCCTCTCCCTTAACAAAGATTGCCCAAACGCCAGTTGCTACGGGTGTTAATGTCCACACCGAAAATGTTGATAACTATCGTGAGTGTGTTAATGAATTTGTTACGGCCATCTCACGTATTGATCCAAAACGTCTTGAGCGTCAAACTTCTGGTAATGAACCGCAGACTCCTACTCCTCAGGAAGAGGACAATAAAAGCCAAGAATTGGCAGCAAAGGCCAATCGCGATAAAAATGTTTCAAGAGCAAACTCTGTTGATGACACAGCTGGTAATAAGGAGAATATACCTCGTTTTTCATTTTCATCGGGTTCTTCGGCTACCTCGACTGATGGTAGTGGAGAGAAATCTTCCGGTCCAGATGTGGATACTGAAAATCCCATAAGTGTTAAGGAAGCAACGCGTAAATTTAATCGTATGGCTTCGGAAGAAGAGGCGAAAATTATTTCACCACCATCGAAAAAGAAACCAGAAAAGGTAAGTTTATATTTGATAAGGGGGGAAGGGTTAATGATAAGATTAGTTGGAAATTGAAATAAACATAACTAAATGGGTAGATAGTCAAGTGAAAACAGTTTTAAGCTTTAAAAAAATGCAAGCAATTGTCATTAAAATCAAAATGATTTCACTCAAATCTTTTAATTCTTTGGTTTTCAAATGATTTCAGATTTCAAAATTAAGACCCAAATTATGTAAAACGCAACGCAACGGCAAAGAATTACACTGAAACCAAAAACAAAGTCATAAATATTTTGTAATTTTGTTGTTGCTTTCTACAGAAATTCATGTACCGTTTTAAAAATTCAACGCCACAAGTTATGATGCGTTTGAAATTTTAAAAGGCAATGTGAATTTCTGTAGAAAGCAACAACAAAATTCAACAAACAACAAAATTCTTTGGCGTTGCGTTGAGTTTTCTATAACTAGGGCCTAAACCTTGTAAAAATTGCTACATTCTGTGATTGCAAACATTTAAATATCGTTTATTTTAGAAATCATTAAATGTAATTAGTTTAAGAAATCTTATTAATAATAATCTTTAATTGTAATTTTTAAACAACTGTATCCACAACATTTAGAGATTTTCCCGCTAAATCTAGTTTTTGAAATGTCAATCGCGGGGAAAAATACGTTTTAGCGGTAAGCGGGAAAACTAGCGATTCTCAAACAAATCTCAGTGGCTCATTTTCGCTACAAAAACATTTATAAAATTTTAAATTTACAGATTTTATACTTTTTCTTTTTAAGATTTTTTGTTTTTCTGGCTAAAAACGACTTGTTAATGTTTGGGATTTAACGTACTTTTAGTGAACTGAAGATTTTATGTGACATTTTTTTCCGATTTTCAATAAGTATTTTGGGCTGTATGTGGCAATTCACAACTTTAAGTTTGCTAAAATAGTAACAGTAACCTTACCGTACAATCTATTTCTTACAGATTGAGGCGTAACATCTTACTGCTAACTGTAATCGTTCTAATTGCTTTACATACAACAAAATGAATCAGCTGATTTTCAACGTTACTGTTACTCCTGGCTAACTGAGCCTTTATTTGCATCTTACTAATTTTATCATATTGCTTAAAATGGCAAATAATTGTAAAAAATAGCGTATATGTTATACACTTTTTTGCGTTTTTATAAAGCAATTGGTATACCCTCCACCACAACTAGTTGTGATGGTATACTAAGTTTGTCATTCCGGGTGAAACTGTTTTAATATTCATCTAAGACCCCATATGGCATATATATTCTGAGTGCTTGAGGAATTCTAAGACCATTTAGCCATGTTCGTTTGTCGAAAAATGATAAATATTGGCATCAAATTGTTTCTAGTTCTCCTAAACAGTTTGGGATTGAAATCCAGCAAAATCAACTCAGTAGGAAAAGAGTTATGAATCAAAATGTGAAACAACAACCCTAAAAAATTTATCTATTTTTTTACAAAAACTAGCATAACTATTGGCGGGATGCACATATTGATAACGATTTTGCACAAATTCATTGTATATGACCAAAAATCATATTATCAAATTTCGTGAAGATCGAACCATAATATACCATAGACCCCATAAAAAGCCCACTAACAAAAAACACTTTAGTACGCCTTAAACGGTAACAAATATTGCTGTTGGTATAAATTTTGGTCTGTCACAGTTTTATATGACAATCAATTACATTGTCAACTTTCGTGCCGATCGGTCCATAACTTACCATTGGCCCCGTATGAAGCCTTCTCTCGGAAAAAACTTTAGTACACGTAAAACCATAACGCTCTTAATCTGTGCTCATTATAATAAAATTTCGTCAGCCATAGTTGAATAAGACTATAAATTACTTTTTTAAGTTTCGTGAAGATCGGTCCATAATTTACCTTAGGTCCCATATAAAGACCACTCCGGATATTTTCTAACTGTATGTATAGGACATCAAAGATTCGGCACAGCCGAATACATCACTATATCCTTTTTGGGAATAAAATAGATAGGTAAGTTGAAAACCTAAGTATGTAACGTAATTTGAGAGTCGTATACCCTTGAAAAAGCAATCTACATAAGTATATCTAGATTTATAAAAAACTTTTAAAACTGTTTAGGTTTTAGCGGTATTTTTAAGAAAATCCCCGCTAAATTAAATATTTAGCGGTTTCGAAGTCCGATTTGGCGGGAAGTGTTCAAAAAAAGTTGGCAACAGTGCTTAGGGGGAAACAAATTATTTACAAAACGATAACATTAATCGATTATTGTTATATGTATAACAATTTTGTATGAATCTACTTGCATCGCTCCCAACATTTTGTATGGCGAAGCAAGTTGCTTCGTTCATGATTAGGGAATGAAGCATGAATAGAGAGCGAAGCACGTACGTGGAAACATAGCTTATGGTAATAACATCATATGCCATTATTATGAGATAATCGATTTTAAAGGTAAAAAAATACAAAGAATTGGTCTTTTATGAAGTTATACCTTTAAGAACTCCTTTAAAACGACCACAGCAACATAGCGGAAATCGCTGTTTTCAAAAATTATTGAGGCTTGTGATGTTACTGCACACAATTTTTAAAATATAATTTCGTATTTTGATATTACTGCGGAGAAAAATTAAAATTTTTTTATAAACTAAAAATTTCATGTATGTATTTGCCATATAAATTAAATTACTGGATTTTTATGCAATTACGTCATAAGCCTCCAAAATTAAAAAAAAAAATCATATCTCACGGGCTTTTTAGATTAACATATTCATTGTATGTATAGGCACACATTCATGCGTGATTAAAAAACATGACTTTCAAACACAACTTCATCGAAATTCAAAATTTAGTTCTAAGCCGTAAAAGTTGGTGTGGCTTATGATGTTATTACGAAAAATAAAAAAAAAATAATTCAAAAACATTAAGTAAGCCAATTTTTTTCTATATCCCAAACTAATTGGACAATTTTAAAGCCCTAATTGTGTAATACGCAAAGCAACGCCAGAAATGGCATTGAAAGCAAAAGCAAAAACAAATTCAAAAATATTTTATAATTTTGTTGTTGCTTTCTACAGAAATTCATTTTGCGTTTAAAAATGTTCAACGCCACAAGATATGCAGCGTTTGAAATTTAACGGCCTGTTTTTAGTACGCGAGTGCAAAACTAACTCGTTAACATTTAAAACAAAAACAAATTTAACTAACATTTAAAACAAAAACAAATTTTGTTTTAAATGTTAGTTAAACGAAACGAAATTCTGGCTTTTCTGTTTTAAATTTCTATATGTTTACCCAACTTATTGCTTCAATTTCACCATCTACATTTAATTTTCACGCTACAATTGTAAAACAAAGCCGGTTATCTTAAAGGATAAATGTTATTTTGAACTGTCAAATTTCATACATAAGTAAAAATTTAGGAAAAACCAATTATACTATATGTATGTGAGTGCCAATCTCATAGTATACCGATCGACTCACCAACCATCTTGATATTTATGTTTGAATTTATATTAAATTAAACCGAAAAATATTCTACTGTAATTATTATTTATTTTGAAATCGGTTTACATTTGACCATAGCTCCCTTTTGAATGTAAATATTAATATAAAATTTATCGACTGTCCCTAAAATGCCTTAAGATAAAAAAATTTCATATGCGTAAATGGTGTATCTAGATAATATTTGGCGCAAATAACACTTATATGAATTTTGACCTTGTAACATAACTTTGTTTTGGTGAGCCCATGACTTCCTATCGGTTCCAAATAGGGTACAATCCGGAATGTTCTAATAAAGTGACCTCACAAGCGCAGCTGTTTGCAGTGATTTTCTTCGTGTGTGACGTTTTTGTCGTCATTGTTTTTGTTTATTTACTTTTTTTATAAGGCATTTTGCCACTTGCCGTCTCAATTCTAGCCTGTTGTTTTTTTTATTGTTTCATTGTTGTAGTACTGAGGTCACTTTGTTAATACATTTTGGTACAATCTCGAAAATTCGTCCTGTAAATACTACGTGTTTTACCGAATGTTTTTTTTACTTGTTTTTTAAATGCAAATACATATTATTAAATTGTTGAATATTTCATTTTCGAATAAGCCATTATTGTTTTTCGGGGCATATTTTTAACAATTTTTAGGGCATATTTTCAAGTTTTTACTGCATATTTAATGCGCATAAAACACTTTTTTTAGATCATATTTCTGGTTTCCCTGGTTATTACTATCTTGTTGATCAAGTCTGATATATTAAATTCTGCAAGTCTTATTTACGAAATGCTGAAAAAACAAAGAATAATAATAATAATAACTAGCTTAACCCGGTGCGCTTTGCTACCCCAATTTAAATAAAACTAGATGACCCGTGCGAATATTTCGCACAGTAAGTTGTCATTTTTGTAACATAAAATGAAAATAATTAATAGAAATTTTAGTAACTTCAATACATTTTATTAAAAGTATAAAGATATTAGAAATCATAATATATATCATACATATTTATATACATACATACATATTCTTAAATGCTTTTATAATACTTCTTTGAATACAATGTTAGAGGTAACGACATGATCATCGTTAACTTTTTGCCCGTACGAATCCTTTATCAATGAAAATATTAATTTTTCAATTTCTAATTATTTTTCGTCATTAGTGTTAGAAATAAGCTTTCAAATGAGATATCATTCATTAAATTTGATGCGGTGGTATGGGAGATATTTGCAACCGACAAAAAAAGTGCTTTAGAAATAATATATACTAGATGACCCGTGCGACTATTTCGCACCGTAATTTTTATCAATGAAAATATAAATTTTTCAATTTCCAATAATTTTTCGTCATAAGTGTTAGAAATAAGCTTTAAAATGAGATATCATTCATTAAATTTGATGCGGTGGTATGGGAGATATTTGCAACCGACAAAAAAAAGTGCTTTAGAAATAATATATATGATGATTTTAAATAAAATTAGTAAAAATTTTTTAAAACAGATCTCGTGTGTTGATTACAAAGCATCCTGTACTAAATTTAATTGCTTTACAGTTACCATTCGGACTTTTTCTATTGAACTTCCTTTTTGAAAGATGTTGTGTGTTATTGTCTAAGATTTTTGTACAAAATTAGAATACTTTCACTTCTACAGTTCTCCAAATATGTATGTAGAAATCTATTATGTCAATGTAAGTAAGGTGCCACGCTCACCTAAAAACTAAAAAATATTTATAGCCTGTGTCGGGTAAAAAAATAAATAAACAAAAAATTAGTGGATCCTACAAAGCTTGAGGACTTTTATCTTCAGATGAAGGGTGTTTTTTATAAAGTGATACAAGTTTAAATCATAACAAAACATAGTAATATATTTTTGATATCAATGAAACGGTCTTTATTGGACAGAACATTTTATGACATTAATGTTTAAATATGATTTCGTCCATGTGGCCGCCACGGCTGGCGCGTAGAAAGCGCAATCTGGAACACCAATTTTCAATAACTTTTCGCATTCTGGCCATCATCGTTTTTGAAGACATATGGGCCAACTCAAAGTTGTATCACCCAAAAAAAAAAAACGTCCTTTATAAGGTATTAAACATGTTCGTTCTATGGGGGGTACTGCTCTTCCTCCGTCTACCCACCCATTTATATTTTAAAACTTATAATTTACCATAATATTGGCTTTAGCCACGTTTGAAGACTATGGGGGTACCGCTTCCTCTCCTGCTATCTTATTTCAATTTCGGGGCTCTGAAGGTCCTACTGCAAAACGTTCAAGAAAATGGGTGCAGCAACTCTTAAGATATGCGATACTTAATATTGGCGTCCTATGGATGATACCACTTACACTGCCCCTATCGAAAAAATAAGTAGCCTATTTTATTTTCGGGGCTCACATGATTTTACTGTAAAAATTTCAAGAAAATCGGTTCAGTAGTTTCGGAGTCTATAAGTCAACAAACAAACATACAAATAGGCAAACATTTTTCATTTTTATATATGGGGGATTTCATGTCAAGTGACCCAATTTTTAAATCGTATCTTCCGTTTTGGATGAAATTTGCACCAAGGTTAGTCCTATTGGATAGTAGCTTAGACACAAATTTTCAACAAGATAGGTCAAAAAGTTTCTGAGTCAAAGGGGGTTAAAGTTTGACATTTTGGCCATACAGGTGTTATTTCTCATCCATGTAACTTATTACCTATTGGTGTTAGCAAAATTTGTTCCAAGTAGCATCGATAACTATTTGAACAATCTTTAAAAAATAAAGGAAAATAAATGGTTTTGTTTTTTTTAAATTTAAAACTTTTTTTTCCGGAATGTTTTTCGGTAGATAATTGCCAGAGGCATCTTGCTTTAAAATTTCAAAGGGCTATAATATAAAATTTTTGCATCTTTTGTTTTATTAAAAATTACATTTCAACTTTTTATATATCTAAAGTTTTACGGTTTCCATTAAGTTTTTTTCTTTCCCTGTAAACTATCAAATAATCGAGTTACACCTTTTTATATTAAGCCATCGTTATGTACACTAAAAATTCCATTGGCAAAATTCGTTTACATTCACTATTATATATTAAAAAACTTAAATTAATGTTTAAGGAAAAATCCACACCAGCATTTTACTCAAAAACTGTATTTATTTTTCCAACTTTTAAAATTGCCTCTGCAAAAATCTGCTGGTCTGAAGTCTTAAGTCGATTTTATTATTGGTCATATATCTCTTCCCATGATGTTTATTTAATTCTGTCGACTTCTTAGTTATTTAAGTTTAGCTTTTTAGATTTTTGTTTGCTGTCGTTTTTGGCTGATTTAACTTTGAGTACTTGTTAACTGTCACTTGATGTCACGTAACAATTTCGAATTGCTTGGCTTTTATTATTACCACACATTTTCATCTTTCAACTGTTGCCCTCTTCTTAAAGATGTCTCGTTTCTTGTGGTTTTCCTTAGTTTGGCTTATTTTGTCTAACTTCTACACAAGAAAAGAAAAACCAGCAGTTTTTCTTCTTTTTTTGGTGAAAATTGTCACCATTTATTATTTGCTTTGTTTTTTGCTTTGGCTTTTCGTTTAAACGGGAATGTATTAAATAAATCCATTTATTTTATTAGCAGACAATAAAAATAATGTTTCTACATACACTTTAACATTAATGCACATTTACAGATACTGACGTGCTGCTCTCCATTTGGGTATTTCTATGCGCCAATTTATGTTTGTATGGATTTGTAAAGAAGACTAATTTACAAGTGCCTTCAATGTCTAACTAACTATGAGCATAAATAATGTTTTATTTAAATATTTTTTTTTTATATCTTAAAAATGCCTGGCGACGAAAAATTGTGACCGGAATCGGTTGTCTTTTATTTCTCATAAATTGTAGCGCAAAAATGGGATTTGCTGTTTAAATTTGAACCATGAATCTTCTTTTTTTACCCACAACACAATAGTGGAGAGATAGGGTATAATGCGTCTGCGCTGCTGTTTGTAACACGTAACAATATTGGTCATAGACCCACATTTTGGTAAACAGATCTAATCACTTTTTGAATCGATCTAAAAATGTCCGTCCGTCCGATTGGCAGGCTAGCTGGCTGTACATGTGTGCAAAGTACAGGTCTCAAATTTCGAGATGTTTGAAGAAATTTGTTACAATTGTCAAGCGTGTTGAAACTAGTGAGAATCGGTCCATAATTTCACATAGCCCCATACAAGCTTATTTTCGGAATAAAGTGTTTGTGGCCATAAACTATCTGATTTTCTTGGTATTTAGTTTAAATGTGGCCCAAATTTATATTATTTTCATCTGTATCATCTTATTGCAGTCGGTCCATATGTGATCATAACTCCCATACAAGTACCATTTCCGAAAATAATTTAAAATGCCATAAATTTCTTTTTAATTTTGGTATTGACATAAAAATTGGCGACAATAACTTTTACGACAGCTATGTAATCCAACCATAATGCACGATGTTATTTGTGAGTCATACCTTAACGTCAAGTTTTTTGCCCAACTCAATTTGACATTACTTTGTTTCAGTGTTTGACAAATTCAACCATGGAGAGGTACACAATTCAGCACCTCGTTAAGAATGTCGAAGCCTTTTAAGAAAATGGGCGTTCAAATCAAAATGAATTTCGTGCACTTCATGATTTTTTTGGTCATCATAATCGACCAAATGTGTCCACAATCGGGAGAATTGTGCGCAAATTTCAGCCAACCGGGTCAGTAGAAAATGTGGGCTGGCGGCGTAATCGGGCCGTACTTTTTCGAAAAGGCACTGGGCACACAGCCAACGCTCTTGCGCGAGAAATTTAACGGCCGTGTTATCTCATGCAGTGGGATGCATTTTTTAAAAAATAGGACCACGAGGGGAGATAGGGCCAATTTTTGCCTCTCAAACCGATTTTAATGAAATTCAAAACATAGATAGATCCATATCTATATGGACACATTAGCTATACAGTTTTTAAAAAATAGGACCACAAGGGGAGGCAGGGGGCAATTTCTGCCTCTCACAAACTTTCAAACCGATTTTCATGAAGTTTATAAGCATAGATAAATCTATATTTATATGAACACATAAGCATGATTTAAATACTGTGGTGTAGTGTATCATATGGTCGGGCTTGACCGACTATACTTTCTTACTTGTTTTTATTTGTTACCGCGCGTTTTAGAAGAAGAATAATAGTAAGAAAAAGTTCTTAGACCATAAAATATTTACATGACGTTGATAATGCCGATGATGATGGTCGGAACTCCAGCGTACATGTTTTTCTATTCGTCTTTCCAAAAGATTTGTTTCTTTTAGAAGTTGGCCTAATTCAATGAAAAGATTCGAACAACAACATTGTTGTACAAACATAAATGCAAAGTAGTGTTTTATTGTTGTTATTTTTTCTCTTTATTATTACTTCAACTATTTATGTTGTTGTTGTTGTTGTTGTTGTTGTTGTCAATGTTGTTTATTGTAATGTTTAAAATGTTTTTGTATTATTTGTTTATTTACAACAACAAGTTAAAATATAAAAAAAATAAAAAGAAAACATCTAATCACTTGTTAAACAGTCACTTGCCTCTTGCCAGCCAACAAACCAAGAAGAATAGTTTCCCTGGCTGGCGGGTTGTTGTTTGGCTGGTAACGGAAGACGAAAGATCTTATTTGGTTGGCTGATTCACGTACTCTATTTAAATGACTAAGAGTAGAAATTGTTGTTAGTTTGGGTTTTTTTATAGGTATTTAATTTTATTTCGGTGGTGCTGGTGGTGCTGGTGGTGGTGGTGGTCCCACCAATATGCCAACATGAGTTACTGCAGCAGCCTTGAGTGTCAGCCAAAAAAAAAAAAGCAAATAAAATAACAAATAACAACAACATTGATGTAATGTTATGTTAAGTACATTATTTTCGCACTTTTAACATTTTGTGCCATTTTTTCCTCCCAGCATGGAGACAGACTTATTTTTTTTTTTTTTTTTTATTCCTGTTTGTTGTAAATTGTTAATTTGTGTTTTTTTAGCTGTTTTACATGATGTACGTGTAGTTTGTCTACTATTATTTTTTTGTTCACTTTGTTGTAATTGTATTGTAGTTGTTGGTGTTGTTATTCGTTGCATATGTTAGTTTCAATGTTTAGGTTGTAGTTAAACATGTTGTAGTTGGTTGGTTGACGTAGTTGTTGTTTAATTTTGTTAATAAGTTTGTAGAAAAATTATATTTTTTTCTTTTTTTGTGGACTTTAATTTGTTTGTTACACAATTGGCGCAATTACATGATGTCAGGTTGATAAGTAGTACACAGTTTTTTTAACATTTAAAAACATTCTGTTAAAATTTTACTAAATGAGAAAATAATTAAAAATAATTTAATATTAGTTTAAGGGAGGATTAATGGTAGGGAGTATAGAAAATATTTGTTGTTGATTTCATAGATATGGAAATGTTTTATTTTGATCTAGACCATTACAGGGAAATTATTGTCTTTTAGTAAGTTTTCTAAAAAAAGTCTACATAGTAGGGTATTCTTTTACTACCCGATTAACTGATCGGTTAATTTAAAATTGCGTTTTTTCGATTAACGATTAAACCGGTTAATTTCAGTCGATTAACCGATTAACCGATTAACCGATATAACAAAATTTTGAATTTTTTGTAGTATTATAACAAATTTGTTTGTGTTTTTTATTATTTGTTTCGTCTCATACTCAAAAGGTATGTGTTCAGAAAATATTTTTTCAAACAATATATTTTCTTCTAGCAATACATTCTTAAGATACAGTACAAAAACAGAAACTAAGGGATTCGGAAATAAACTTTTTTGCAGAATGTGCGGTGCTGAGCTATGCCAGATGATGGCCTGACAACAGAAGAAACTCTCGATAGTAACCGAAACAATTAGAAGTGATCAAAATTTTAAAAAATTAAAACCGTACTATAATGGCATAATGGAAGATTTTATATGTTTAGAGAAATCCAGGAAAAAGACTGAGAAATTAGATATTCTGTATTATGGATTGCTTTGGATTTCTCTAACATCTTCGATAAATGCAAGAATTTTTCTCCAAGTCAAGATTTAACAAATCTAAAGAAAATAATCGCTTAAATGCTAAACATTTAAACCAAATTATTTTTCGAACGTACGGGGTCGCGAACTTACGATTTTTCCATATGTTTTTTTTATTATTATCACCATGAATTGTCCCAAAAATATCTTAAAATTTCCTTAACAAAAACCTAATACTCAATTTACAATTGATTGTAATGGAGAGATTGTGAAGAAAATGTCCAAACATAACATTTTTTTTTACATGTAAAATAATTATATAAAAATGTCTTTAGATGTAGCTTTAAAAAATATAAAGTTTTCCAGTTTCCAGCCCAATTTCCTCAAGTAAAACAGCTGAGATATGCTATAAAAACCATTCTTTTATAAAAACTTACTTTTTGTATAATAATAAACAGTGAAAGACAATGACGGGGACGGGGTTTTTCGCAGAGGCTGAAAGCTCTCTATCTGCTATCCACTTGGGGGTAGCAAGAAGCGATTCCTTTGTTCGAAATTCCCAAGCATCTCACGACTTCCGGTCTTAGACCAAGTGTTCCCTGGTAATGTCATTCAGACACCCGTCTGATGGCAGCCAAAGTGAGAAGGCGTACAGTATTGAGTATCCAGAGTGCATGCTAACACCGATGCGTCTCTGGAAACTAGGTGATACCCGACAACAATTTATCACTGAAACTCATCTGTATATTTACCGTATTACGGTCCACCGGCCTAGCGGTGTGTTGGCAGCCCCAACTCTAGGATCGGATGCTTTAGCCCAATCAGCTAATCATCTTAAATAATCAGATTACAGAAACCACAACGAAGAATAATAACCAACCGATTAACCCGATGACGACCTTTAGCTTAAAGAAATTGACACGATTTGGAACTTGGAATGTCCGTTCGCTATTAGAACATACACGTCTTGCACAAGTATGTAAAGAATTTAAAAGATATAACCTGCTATTCCTGGGTCTATGTGAAACCAGATGGCCAGAATCTGGAGAGTTTATAACATCTGATGGCCTAACATTTATATACTCCGGTAGACCAATAGATCAGCCTAAGATGAACGGGGTTGGAATGCTTTTATCAAAGGAAGCTAAGGATGCTCTTTTAGACTGGAAACCTCATTCAGACAGGATAATCACAGCACGTTTTAGAACACGTGCCAGACACATAACATGCGTGCATTGTTATGCACCAACTGAAGTCTCGGATCCTTCTGTGAAAGAAGACTTCTATAGTCTATTGACCAGGGTTACCGCATCGGTTAAACGCGGTGACATAATGCTGTTGACTGGTGACTTCAACGCTCAGGTTGGTCCCACGAATAGTGGTCTGGAAAGAGCAATGGGCCGACATGGTATAGGGAGAATGACCGAAAATGGTGAGCTGTTCGTCGACACATGTCTGAACAACAATCTGGTCATTGGAGGAACTCTATTCCCTCATAAGGAAATTCATAAGGTGACCTGGATCTCTCCTGATAATGTAACGGAAAATCAGATTGACCACATTGCTATTAGCAGAAAATGGAGGGGATCATTATTATGTACGTAATAAGCGTGGCGCTGATTGTGCCAGTGATCACCACTTAGTCATTGGCACCATTCGTTTAAAAGTAGCGGCCATCAGAAAGGACAATAAAGTTCAACGTAAATATTATGTTGAAAAATTGCTAAATCCTCCAATTAAGGCAAAATTCATCGAATCGCTCAACGCTTCCTTACATAGGCTACCAAACGGCACAGCAAATAGCTGGCCACTCGTTAAAAATTGTTTCATAGACGCTGCCGATGAACACATAGGGCATAAAGAAACAAGTAGAAAGCAATGGATTTCAGACGATACATGGGATCTTATAACGGAAAGAAAAGGTGTAAAAGGACTCTTAAACGGAGCAAAGACTCTCAACGTGAAATCAAGAATCCGCTCAATTTATAAAAGCCTTGACAAAAAAATCAAAAAAAAAGCAAGACAAGATAAGCGCAAATGGGTCGATGATCTTGCAAATCAAGCAGAATCAGCCGCCGCCACATATAGAACCAAAGATCTTTACAGAATTACAAAGAAACTTACCCAAAAAACGTTTATAACTGGCAGACCTCTTAAATCATCTACTGGGGATCTTATTACTTCAAAGAAAGATCAAATGAATGCATGGGTGGAGCACTATTCATCTATGTTAGTTAGCACGTCACACATTGGCGCCAGCCCTTGTGACTGTGACTACCACAACGTAAGAGACGACATTTCCACGGAGCCCCCTGAAGAAACCGAAATTATTGAAGCCATAACTTGCTTAAAAAATAACAAGGCACCAGGTCCGGACAATATACCGCCCGAATTGCTCAAAGCATCTCCCGTAGTCAGTGCTAAAATTATGTACCATATTATCGAACACTTCTGGCAAACTAATACACTCTGTGATGAGATAAAAGAAGGTATTATTATCAACATACCAAAAAAGGGGGACTTGTCACAGTGTAAAAACTGGCGGGGAATCACCCTCATCAATATGGCAAACAAAATAATCTCCCAAATTGTTAATAAAAGACTATCAACCGCTTTCGATCCCCTACTCCGTAATGAGCAGGCCGGCTTTCGTCCACGAAAATCATGCATAGATCATGTAAACAGTATTCGCATCATCATTGAGCAATCTGTTGAATGGAGATCTCCGCTTTACTTGGTTTTCATTGATTTTGAAAAAGCCTTTGATACTCTGTCCCATTTAGCTATATGGAGTGCACTAAAATGCAAGGGCACCCCAGACAAGATTGTCGACGTCATTAAGGCTTTGTATCATAATGCAAGCTGTCGTATTCTTCATGAAGGCTGTGTTAGTGACAAATTTCAAATTAGAACCGGAGTACGACAAGGTTGTGTACTGTCACCACTCCTCTTTAACATTGTACTGGACAACATAATGCAAAAAGCCTCACGCACGCAAAGGGGAATAACATGGGGACTTAATAGTAGACTAGAAGACCTCGATTATGCAGATGACATCTGTCTTTTATCGCATAATTACAACGACATGCAAGCTAAACTTAACGCAGTTCAGGCTGAAGCAGCAAAAACTGGTCTTAAAATAAATATTACCAAAACTAAGGTAATGAGAATAAATGCCTCCAACAACAGAGCTTTTACAATAAACCAACAGGAACTTGAAGATGTCTCAACGTTTTGTTATCTCGGCAGCTTGTTGACTACAAAAGGAGGCTCTGGTGATGACGTTCGAAACCGAATTAAATGCGGCAAACAAGCATTCGGTCAACTTAACCCAATATGGCGATCGGCGCATATCTCAAGGAGAACCAAGTTGAACATATTCAACTCCTGCATTAAATCTACTCTTCTCTATGGCTGCGAGCGAATCTTGGAATGCAGCCCCCAAAGACCTTAACTCATTGCAAGTATTTATAAATCGATGCTTGCGGAGAATTCTGAAAATATTTTGGCCTGTTACTATAACTAATACAAGATTATGGAACGAAACCGGTCAAAAGCCCATAAAAAGTGAAATATTAAGAAGAAAATGGCGCTGGATAGGGCATACTTTGCGAAAGCCCAATGACGACGTTACAAGAAACGCTATAGAATGGAACCCCCAAGGTAGCCGAAGAAGATGTAGACCATCCCACACCTGGCGTCGCCAAATCAAACTTGAAGCTGTCACACAAGATAAAAGCTGGAACGAAATAAAAACCTTAGCATCGGACAAATCACAATGGAACCAATTTGTTATGGCCCTATGCTCCTTATAGGAACCACGGGAACTAATATATATATATATATATATATAAAGACAATGATTACCAACATTCTATTCTTTCATCCTGGTAGAACATTCTGTGGGAATGCCCATATGTATTAATTAGTATTGAATTTTCTTTGTTTGCTCATTTTAGTCCAAGAATTGTTTTGTTTGTTATGTTTTAGTTTTTTTTCCACTAATAAACTCCAAATTTTTGCATTTTTATTTATTGAAACTAGCTTAACCCGTTGCGCTTCGCTACAATGCTTTAGCCAACTTTGAAGACTCTCTCTTTAATAGTTCTTCAGTAGAGAGATATTTATTTTTATTTTCAAAAGTGTAGTATACCATAAGGGTGACTTCTACAAAGTTTGAACATTCTTACTATAACAGTTCTTAAGATAAGAGATATTAAACATCGTCGTTCTATGGGGGGTACCAGTTCCCCCGCTGCTATATTATTTGAATTTTTGTGCTCAGAATATCTTACTACCAAAAGTTCAACAAAATGCGTGCAGCGGCTCTTATTAATATTTCTATATATGAGGTGTACTGCTCCTACTCTGTCTACCCCGCCCATTTTTATATTGAAATTTATACCATAACAGTAGTTTTAACCACGTTTGAAGGCTGTCCCTTTAATATTTCTTCAGTTGAGCAATATTTAATATATGCATCCTACGGGAGGTGTTTCCCCCTGCGCCTTCGCGCTTTATTTTTATTTTCAAAAGTGTAGTACACCATTAGAGTGACTTCCACAAAGTTTGAACATTCTCACTACAACAGTTCTTAAGATATGCGATATCAAACATTGGCGTCCTATGGTGGGTACCACTTCCCCCGCTGCTATTTTGTTTAAATTTTGGGTCTCAGAAGATCATACTACCAAAGGTCCAACAAAATGCGTGCAGTGGCTCTTATTAATATTTCTATCTATAAGGGGCACTGCTCCTCCCCTGTCTCTCCCGCCCATTTTTATATTGAAATTTATAGTTTACTATAATAGTAGCTTTAACCACGTTTTAAGACACTCCCTTTAAAAGTTCTTCAGTTGAGCGATATTTAATGTATGCATCCTCTGGGAGGTATTTCCCCCCTGCGCCTTCGCGCTTTATTTTTATTTTCAAAAGTGTAGTATACCATAAGAGTAACTTCTAGAAAGTTTGAACATTCTCACTATTACAGTTCTTAAGATATGCGATGTTAAACATTGGCGTCCTATGGGGGATTCCAATATCCCCGCTGCTATTATATTTCAATTTCGGGGCTCAGAAGATCCTACTACAAAAAGTTCAGCAACATGCGTCCAGCGGCTCTTAAGATATGCGATAATTAATATTGGCATCCTATGGGGGGTACCAATTCCCCTGCCCCTATCGAAAAAATAAGTAGCCTATTTTATGTTTAGGGCTCACGTGATGTTACTGTAAAAATTTCAGGAAAATCGGTTCAGTAGTTTCGGAGTCAATAAGGCGACAAACAAACAAACAAACAAACATACAAACATTTTTCATTTTTATATATATATATATATAGATTACTTAATTTATAACAAAACTTTATTAATCGGTTAACCGATCAATAGCAATATTAACCGATTATTAACCGATTTAACCAAAACCTCGGTTAATTAATCGAGCGATTAACCAATTAAAGCAAAAGCCCGATTAAATGAATACCCTACTACATAGGCACATAGATTTTAGAACAAAGTAATTGATTTATTTAAACAAAACCAAACAAATAAAAACTATATCATGTCTGATGAAATTCCTCAGTTGATTATACTAAGAAAAATTACCGGTCTGTTCGTCGATTTCGAACGAAGACTTTGTCTGCTTAACTTACATTTTAAACTTAACCAAATTTTCGAAATTTTTGTTCGAAATCGATGAAGGCAGTACGCTTTTTTGTACGAAAATATTACAGTTGTTTTCGGTTGATTGAGTTTTCCGTTTTATTGCACTAAAAATCATGGAACGAAATCATTCAGTATAACTGTCTAGAGCAAATGTTTCGTTTAATTGTTTCCGTCTACTTAGTGTGTTTTTGCTCCACAAACGTAAAACAAATTAGTTTGCGGCAAGAAAGTCATGTTTCATGTTTCTGTCATATAAAATAAATAAAGAAATTAGTTTTATTTTTTATCTCCACATGGGAGTTTCACTTTATTGCACATCTTGCTAAATTAAGCGATTTTCGGTTTAATTGCGTCGGTGATTCAATTAACCGAGTACTGCTTAATTGAGTTCCCGTTTTATAGCGTCAAAAGTCGTGCATTTTTTGAAGCTCAATTAAGCGAAAATAACTATATTATAATTTAAAACTTATTTCACTCGCTACAAATTGCTTTTTATATGTTTAACAAAAAAGTGTTAACTTAGTATTGGTAAAAAAAAACATATACAAATTTGATATATGAATGGGCATTTCCTGGGGACACGAACGTACGTTCGTACGCTTTTGATGTACAAATAATATAGAAAACAAAACTTTTCCTAGCATTTTTTTTTTTGCGATTCGATAGTATTTGGGTAGCTCTATGTTTAGTGCAAAAGATGAATTTCATCGAGTTTAAGTTTTCATGATAATAGCTATAAACATGTGTGAACGTTCGCAAAATAGAAGTCAACTTTGGCTGACAGTAGTGAAATCTAAAAATCTGAAAAATTGAACGGAATATTCAAAAGTGATTAATATATTTTAAAAGTGTTTTAGTATAGGCCTTCATCCAGTATTTACAAAATAAAATCTTTCTTGGTTTTTGTTTAATTGGCTTATGTACCAGTCGCGAACGTATGGGTCGCGAACGTACGATTTATCTTTATGCTCTTTTTATTGTTATCACCATGCATTTTCCCATTAACATCTTAAAATTTTCTTAACAAAAAAAACTTGATAGTCCTTTAACAATTGATTGTAATGGAGATATTGTAAAGAAAGAGTGCAAACATAACATATTTTTTGCATGTAAAATAAGTATAAAAGAATGTGTTTAGAAGTAGAAAATATAAAATTTTCCAGTTTCCAGTGCAATTTCCTCAAGTTGAGCTGAGCTATGCTATGAAACCATTCCTTTATAAAATCATAGACTTTTTTTTATAATAATAAACAATAAAAGACGATGATTATTAACATTTTATTTTTTCATCCTGGTAGACCATTCTGTTGAAATGCCCATTTGTATGCATGGGGACTCTTATTTTAACTGTACATTTTGTGTTATGTGTTTTTTTTTAACTTTACCAATTTAACTATTAAAAATATAATGAGAGAGTAAGATTTATATTAAAGTTTACGCCTAATTAAAAGTATAATATAAAAGTATGACCCATTTTAGACTTGGCAAGCTAGTTACGCAAGTCAATTGCCGAGTACAACAAAGTCTCTACTCAATTTTTCCCCCTTAACCCGAACTTATCGCTGACATCAGCAAACCAAGAGTTGCGCAAGTAACTTGCCGAGTCTGAAAGGGGTCTAAACAAAAGTAATACAGTGATCAAATAAAAGCAGTCAATTATTTAACATAGTATTTTTTATTAAATTCATGAAAATTTTGTAGTTTTTTTTCAATTATTTAAAAAAAGTTAACTGCCGCTTTCTTTCGCATAAATACAATTGAAGCAAAAACAAAGTTTTTAGAATTTGTTTTTGTTTCGGATGTAGTTGTGCGAAAAAAAGAGTTCTTTCGCATTTAGTGAAATAGACAGTAAATAAAAACACATTTAATTTTATTATAACGTTATTACTTCTGCTGCTTGATACTCGATTTTTATAATAACTAAAAGTTCACTTAAAAATCAATTTGGTCTTTGCGAGTTCGAACAACGAAATTTTTTGTTATTGCGATTTTCAGCACACCAATTTAGTGACTTCAAATCGTAGTCGGCTTTATTACGGAATGTGATTCTCATGACATGGAATATTCAGTTATTTTTTGAGAGTTAATTTATATAAAATAACTGAATATTCATTTGTTTTTACGGAATTCGCCGTTGAATTTTTGACAGTAAAAATTAAATGAAGTTTTAGTTACCTAAATTACATTTTCATTTAATTTTACATAAAGAAGAATTTAACTTAATCAACGGACAATATTAACTGCAACTGAAAATCCGTATTAATATGCACTTAGATTTTTGAATAACTGTTAGAATCAGTTAAAAATAAATTTGCTTGGAATTTTAAATGTTTATTTATGGGTCATTCTACGTTAAAAGGTACTATCGACGGCTACATTAAAAAATCATATATAAATTGAAAATTTGTGGAAATATCAAACGTGTTTAATAATAAATAAAGTATACTTTTTTGACAATAAATTGCAATACCTTAATTACCTTAGTTTAGTCATAACTTCATGTTTATGTTTACCTAGAAAAAAGTATCTACCCTGGCCTGTCCCTTTACTTTTCTGTAACAAAATCTTTGAAATTTAACACTAATCGTTATTTATAACATAAAGTAGTATAAATAACAATTATAGTCATTTGCATTAACTTTCAAATTACTTTCATATTCTATTAAAAAAAATTACACAAGTTTTGTCCCTCGTATTTTAAGTCTCCTCCCCTGCACATTTTTCGACCGTTTAAAAATGCCGCTAAAATGCATTGACGCTGCAAATTTAAATAGCAAAACATTTGTTTCGAAGTGGATTTAACAATAAAAACCGCGCTAGCCACTAGCGTGCTCTTATTGGGCCGATAATTCGACCACACCACTCGGATCGCTCGCACGTGTCAGTGATTGATGTATCTCCCCTGGTGAGTTTTATTCGCATGTAATTTGTGGTTTTAGTTTGTTTGTAATGTTTTTTTATTTGAATATCAGTATAATTTACTGTGTTAGTTTGCTTTTTCGTTACAATACATATGTTGCTGATTGTGCTAGTTTTTTATGAAAAAATCTCTCCCCTGCCGTATTTCCCCTGCTTCATCTGATGCCAGGGTAGAGATTTTGCGTCCAGGGTAAATAAAAGAAGTGCGATATTACTTCTTTCTTAGTATTTCACGTATATCATTTTACGTTAAAACAACACATATCCACTATACACGCTATACGTGTTTTAACGCTTTAAAAATTTAAGTATGTGTGCCTTATTTTATATGAGCAGGGTGTAAGAGTTACTTTATTACGTAGGGTAAACTTATTATCGTAGATGAGAGTGTGCCTTTGGAATGCAGGATAACGGATTCTATATATCACATTTTTTTACTACATGATTTTATGTAACTGCTTTTGTCTCTTTTCGATAGATACTTTAGAATACTTTAGACTGTATGGAAATTTTATTCTAATTTTTTTTTTTTGTTTTAAGCTATCACCAAATATTGAGTAAATAAAGTTGATTCTTAAGAAAATAAGGTTTGTTTTATTTGATTTATCTTTCCCCTGTAAAGTAGGGTATCCTGTCCTGGCCTTCATGTCTTTACCCTATGTAGAGTATCTCCCCTGGTCACTTAAAATACCGGTAAAATTAGATTACTTGACTGGCCATTATTAAACGCATTCATACTACCTGATTAAATACGATTATATTGAAAAAAGTTATTATTTTAAATATTTTTATCATGCCGCCATTCCTAATATCAGATAACCTCTTAACGTAGAATGACCCTTATTTAAAAATGACTGATTCTGAGTGTTTATTTGGGATATGGTCAAATATGGACCGATTACAATTAAATCTGGTGAAATGATTAAAATAGCAATAAAATAAGTTTGGATCAAATTTAATCTAATTACCAACATAAGATGGTTTATGGGCGCAAAGACTCTATTCCGGAAACATGCTTGTATGGGGACTATGTGAAATTGTAGACCGATTCTCACCATTTCGACTTGGTTTTTGTCACAATTATAGCCTATGTGCCAAATTTCTTCAAATTATCTCTAAAGTTGCGACCTGTACTTTGCGTAAAGGAAAGTGGACAGCTATTCAGCCGGACGATCGGACGGGCTTCGTTAGATCGATTATAAAAGTCGTTCTAAGTCGATCAGTAAACTAAAAGGTGGGCAAAGGACCACTATATTAAGGTGTTAAAAACATCAGTACAAACACGACTATTCTGGTGTGCGTATAAAAAGCACTAAGTCAAATTTCCAAAGTAAATTTGGTAGCGTTTTTCCAGCGTGAAAATATTCACGATGATTTGGCAGAATATGCTGATTTTCTGTCAAAAGTAAGCGCAGTATGACAGCTAACTCTTTCGTAAGGGCCTAAAAACGCCTTTCAGTAATTTTTGATAAAAAAAACTTTTGTTTTTTCTTCCTTAACCTCCTTTCACTTTAAAATCAAGATATAAAAAAAATAGCCAACTAATTAAAAAAAAAACTTCTTTAACAGATAATGCAATAAAAACATTACAATTCTTCACAAATAAATTCCAAGTATTTCCACTAATTAATCAACATGTTAGAGAGCAGTCCGTTTTTTTTTAGCTCTGGGCTGGTTTTTTTCTATCCATTTTATGCCATTTCTTGGGTCTATCTCTGCTGTTGTCATTGTTTCATTTAAGGGGGAAAATTAACAAACAAAAACTTTGATGAAGTTTATGATTTAGCAAACAAATAACATCGGGAAAATGCAAATGAAAATATATTTAGGAAAAAAAACTATTTTGCATTTTAAAACATCTACAAATCAACAGTAAATAAAATAAACGCTTAGAATAGAAAAAATTTAGAAAATCTCCCACACATTTATGTTTTATTACATTTCTTCTTGTTTCCTAACATTTTGGATAGAAAAGAAAAATAATGATACTTTTGTCATTGTACTGGGAAATTCATTAAAAAAAAACTTTTCTTTTTCTTTAACGAATGGGAATGAATGGGTTGTTAAATGTGGCAATTAAGTTGATTTGTAAAGTTTTCTTCTTTTCTTCTGTTAAATTATAAGCAGGGTAGTGCCAACTGTATTTTTTAATTGAAACGTTTTTAAAGTTTATTTAGAAAAATGCTTAAAGTCACCTTCTAGTGCTAGTGAAACTAAAATTTGCTGGATATTATTAAAGGCTAGTTTACACTATATCACAAGTCTTACGCATTCCATAATACTTTGTTAGATAGAAATCTAATGAGTTTTGTTGCGACTGTCAAAATCTAATCTAATTTAACATAACAGTTTGTGTTCACACCATCATACAAAGTATAAACACTCACACATGAAATAAAATGCAACTCTGATGCAATGAAAAGTATTATTTTTTAATCCAAATTTTTAATATTTTTAATTAGGCTTAAGAAGTTCATGAAATTTAATTTTTCATTAAATTATTTTTATGAAGAAAGGAATTTTACAACATGAAAATTAATTAAAATTGTTATTGATAATCTTTCATTCTTGACGTGGCTGGGGCTCGAACCCCGGCCGGCAGGTTACCATGACATGTTTCGATTGCAACCACTCAATCTCCTCAGATGGATTTGCCGTCTTACACTCGCAGCCATCGACGACTGCTGACGTCAAAAGTCAAACATCAATCCTTAAACCAAATTGTATTCTAACATTTGGTAGATCGAAAAGTATTATTGTTTAAAAAATCGTATGGGATGTCAAACTTTTTTTCATAATACTTGTCATTTTCATCACACATGCATTTACACTACGAGACTTTTACATATTACTTGAGTTTTTGACATTTATTAAGACAAAGTATAATAGTATAATCAAGCCTTAAGTAAGTACACCTCTGTGTTTTCACTTACTTAATTTAAGTTGACCTAAATACTTTTAAAATATGTGTTTGAACGTTTAAGTTAATATAACTCTTTCCAAGAGACAGTCTTAAGATGAGGGCTCTTTACCTTTGAAATTTATTTATTTTTTTTTTTTTTTTTTTTTGAGCGACTTATGCAGGTTGTAATGACCAGTTTTGTTAACAAAAATTTCCTTGGGAAAAATACAGTTTATGACATTAACTATTGACCTTAATAACTACATACATGCATACCTAATTTTTTTTTTTTTTGCTACATTTTTAAATGTTTCCTTTTGATTTTTTTTTTTTTTTTTTGTCCAACAAAGAAAAGCTGCAACCACAGTTGGTTGCAACCTGAAAAAAAATCATCAATACATCAAAAATTACAAATGCATATTTTTTTTTAGTCCAAAACAATGACACAATTTTAATAATTTCTATTATTTTACTTTATTATTTGTCATGTGACTGATAGAGGCATACAGAAATAGTAAAATAAAATCAAAAGTTGTATTGCGTTGCATTTAATGTGAAACATGTTTCAAAAAATTTGTCAAGCGTTACGAGAAAATCGCTTCAGATCAGTGTTAAATGAAACAACACGAATAAAAAAAAAATAAAACGAGACGAAGAAGAAGAAGAAAAAACGGAAATATAGATAGAAGGTAGCTGTATAAATGAAAAAGCATCCAGAGTGTAAATTGCTGTTCTTCCATGTTTCTGTTTGTTTGTTTATCTATTTGCCCATTATCCAATGTTGTGAATTGTCAAACAATTGTCAACCACTCAGGGCTGTCAATCAAATGAGTAACAAATGAAAAGAACAACAATCACAACAACCAAATAAATGAAATACATGAGACTAAAAACACAATTCCGAACGTACAAAGTAAAGACCAAATTCGAAATGTACTCCTCGTAGTAAGTCTTTGTATAGAGCGTTCGGAACAGGAATTAAAAGACAAGAGTGTTATAAATGAGAAATAAATCACTATTCTTTAACATCAAAGTGTTACAATGCACGAAAGACAGGGACTTAAAAGTTTAAATATTTTTAGTTTGATATAAAAGAAAGAGAAGACTTAAGAGATATCAGGAAGTTTTATAATGATATATCAATTTTTATACATTCTTATTAAAAACAAGTTGGAGTGCTATATTCGGCTGTGCCGAATCTTTGATACCCTCCACCGATCTATGTCTATATGAACTATCTTTAGGATCTATATCGAGACCCTATATTCAATAAATGCTATCTCAAAAAATTCAATTTCTTAGGAGAGCTTAAAAACTAGTTATTTCGCTTATTATTGAAAAAATTAACAATGTGCCTTCCATAAGTTTGTTTAAATATTGCGGCTAATTTATACCTGTGGAAAAAATTTGATATTTTGCACTTGATTGCGTATTTTTTTGAGATAGCATATTTTATTATATCAAAAAACAAATATTTTTTAAGAGATAGCATATTTTGTCGGAAAATAAAAATACGATTTTTTGAACAATATTTATTAATTAACCATTTAATAAGATGTTTTATTGAATATTAGGTATAACAAAGGAAAAAACATAACAAAAAATGCTAAAAAAAAAGATAATACATAATAAAAACTGATGTTATAATGATGTTTATTTATACTATTTCTGGCATAAGTTATCGTAAAAGTAATGATATTCTTGCGGAATAACTTTTTTTAATTCTTGTAGATGTTTAAACTTATTTGGTTGTATTGGAAGTGGTCCAGAATGCAAAGGATTTGGTTCCTGCTTGCCTCCATATTTTTTTATTCGACACGGTATATCAGTGTATTCATCGTCGAAATTAATTTTAAATTTGACGTTGCCGTTTGGAAGATAAATAAGCGAACGTAATTGTGATACTGTTGGATACTATTATACTATTAAAACGAAGTAGTTGGCTGTCATTATAATCTTTAAAAAAGTCGTGGTTTAAATAAACTGCATCGAAAGGTTTTTTTATGATCTTGTCATCAATTTTAACGGTTTTTCGAGCTTCTTTGGTATAATGTACATAATCAATAGGCAAATAAACCGAGTTGTTTTTAAATTTTTTCTCTATTTTGGCATGAGCGCTATCGCACTCCATCTGGGTATGGCCCTTTTCTAGATACTTTTGCTCTATAATTTTATTATTTTCTATTGAAAAATTGGACAGCGCGTTAGATAAGAAGTTATTTCGGTTTTGATACCCGCAACCATCTGAAAAAATTATAATTGGCAGCTCATCAGATAAACAGTGCGTCTCAAGATGACTTATTATACAAGAAATAAATGACGAAGCAGTTAAGTCGCCATTTATTTCGCTCCACCAATAGTTTGTACACTGAAGGCTTCCAATATTGTACATGGTGAAATTGTGCACTTGTAAGCGTTGTTTATAGTATATAGCTGACGCATTAATATCAGGACAAAGTTTAACTGCTTGAGCATCCATTGTGAAAACATGGCATAATCCATTTTGGGCATCAAGCTTATCTTGTTTTTTCTCAGTTTGAGCACGATCTTTTTTTACCAGATGTTCATTGTATACCTCTGAAGATATTTGTTTCGTTTTAAAGCCCACACATGTGTCGCATTCGTCATTGCGAGGTCTAAATATAGCTAAATTTTCTGCATCGAAGCATTTGGAAAATGTAAAATATGACATTGGCTTAACTTTGTTCGTTGAGCAATCAGTAAGGTAAGCATTATATACATCAGCTTTTGATGTAAAAGTTGCAGCGAGATACCTTTTGCTGGTTTTGTTACGACAATAATGACTTTCAACTCGGTCCAAATTATGCAAGTAATTTATTAGAAACGTCTTGGAAACAATGTTTTTAGAATCATTAACACCTTGTTGGTCGAGTATTTCAGGAGATGAAACTGGATTAATCAACCATCCTCTTAACATACCGCGATTTATGGATAGGGTTGATAGGAACATAATCTTACATACCTAAAGAGATTCACATTTGTAGGGAAGTTTAAAAAAAAATGTAAATTTACATACCTGCACTAATTCATTTTTGAGAGGAAGTTTGTACAAAAATGAAGTTTGTTTTTTTGAGTTTTCTGTTGTATTACATTTTTTAGCCGATTGCGAAACATGATCTTTTACAAACACCTTCTTAGCTTCCCAGGAATGCTTCCAAAAATCCTCAAAAATTTTGATTCTGTCCTCTTCCTCAAATTGATGACACTTTCTCAATTCACTATTTAAACAAAATGTTGAAGAACATTTGGGTCCTTGTTTTCTTTGAGGTTTTGGTATGTCTTGATGGATTTTTGTGTCTGATGTGGAAAATCCCAAATATTGTTTGCCTTTCATGCGTTTGATAGAATTAGTTTTACGCATCTTTGAACGAGAGTCGTGTTCTCTTTTAGATCTTTTGGAAACTATGTTTTCTTCATCCGATGAGGACTCATAATCCCTAGCAATAAGTTGTAGAGCATTGCCGTTCCAAGTATCTTCATCCATCATACTAAACCATATTGGGTATTTTATATATTTATGTGTAAATACATTAAGAGGATAACTTACCCAATTTGTAGTTATAAATTTCACGTAAATTGATAATAATTATGAATTATTGTTTAAGTCAACAATTTTTGATTTTTATTACATTTCACATTTGACATTAACCGACATTGACGTCTAACGGAGGTTGTTGTTGTTATTTGTAGATTCAAGTACTTCATTTACCTCTCTGATACACACCACACTCAAAAAAATCGGTTGGAAAATGTAGCTACTACAACAAAAACTAAAATTAGGAAATATATCTATCATTCGTCGCCAAAGGATTAAAAACTGCAATATCTCAAAAATTAGCTATTGGATAAAAAAAATTTCACCAGATTCGTGTTCAGCATGTCAATTAATTGAGATATCAAAAATATTGTATTTTTAATATGAGAGATAGCATTTATTTCCAACAAAAAAAAATGTATTTTGAGATAGCATATTAACAAAAATTGAGATAAAACGAGAACAAATTATGTTTTTGAGCTGAAATTTATATCACAGAACTTAAGTATTTGTTTAACAAGTTCACTTAAAAAAAACACTTTAATTCTTTTTTGTTTTTTATTATTAATTCTTTATTTATTCATATAACCGTAACCAGTGTCGCAACAAGACTAACTCTACATTTGTTCTTATGTTTTACATGCTACCTTTTAATCGTTGCGTTAACATGATTTTAGTAAAGTGTAAAAATTGTCAATTTTGCATTTTTGTTTCATTTAGCAATTCTTATTAAATTTATTGAAAATTATTTATGGGAACGGAAATGGAAATTTACTTATTTAAAATTTGTTAAGTGCAAAATTGTCAATTTTGCATTTTTATTTCATTTAGCAATTCTTATTAAATTTATTTAAAATTGTTCATGGGAACGGAAATGGAAATTTACTTATTTAAAATTTGTTAACGCATCGATTTTACATTTTGTTATGTTTTACTTGCTTATTGATTCTAAAAAATTATCTATTTTATCAGGAGAAGTATTCCTATATGTAACTACTCCCCCCTTTAGATTAGAATTCTCCTGAATTCTATTGTTTATCTTTATTTTAATACGTTTATGTTTTGTTATAATTATTACAATTAAAATAAGTATTACGATTATGGTTAAAATATTACAACTATATGTGATTCTCTTGTGGAACTTTAATTCTTTAATATTTTGAATATTATTTTGATTTTCTTCGTTAATTTGTTCAAGTGTTATTTTATGAGTAAAATTTTGTATAATATTGGTATTCTTATATATTGGTTTTTCTTCAGCAATTTCCAATATGTTTGAAAAGTAATAATCTTTGATTTTAATTGTACAGTTGTTAAAATTTATTATATAGTTTCCTGTTAGGACATTATCATCATTATTACAAGTTTGGTTTATAGTTATGTTGTTTGCATTTTTAATTAAATTAGTGCTTATGTCTAAGGGTATAATTTCCAAATCTGTGTTACTTATAAGTTTGCAATTATTTTTTAAAATACAATGATTGCTTAGTTTTAATTCTCTTAAATGTTTATTTTCTTCAAATTTGTAAGTTTTATTTTCGAATTCAAAATGTATTTGTTTTTCATAGTCTATTTCATTATTATTATTGTCTGGTAATGGTACAATTGTTTTTAATTCGACTGTTATAAATTTTTTGGGGATTTTTATACCAAAAATCAAAAATGAATTATTAAGATATGTTGTTCCAAGCTGAATATACTTTAGTTTATTGTAATCTATTTCATATACTTGGATTTCGTTACTAGTTAAAATGTTTGGGTGTATGATACCATATTTTGCTGAAATTACATTATCTTGTAATTGTTCTATTTTGTTTTTTATCAATTGTATATTAGTTAACTGCTCTAAGTACAAATTTTTGTTTTTTTCTATTTCTACAAATTTATTTATATAATTTAATTCATCTTCTATTTTTTTTCTGTCATTTTTTACAACATTCTTTAAATGACTTATAGTGGTATTAAAATAATCATTAATAATAATTTGTTGATTATTGTTTTCCGTTATTTTATTGATTCTAAAAAGATGGTTTTGTATCGTTTTTCTGTCCTCGTCGTCCATAGTTCCAAACAACCACTTCGATAAACTACCTATACCGTTAATTAGTCCACGTCTTTGTCTTGTTTGTTTTGGTAATAGTGTCATTAATTTATTTTTTGCGTCGTTTATTTTAGAATTTAATATTTCTCTATTGTCAATATTCATAAAATTAATGTTATCCGTTATGTTTACTAAAATGTTCTCAAGCTCTTGTAGATTAATAATATGTAAAATTATGTCTGTTTCTTTAACAATTTCCTGTTCTCTTATGTAAATATCTATGTATCCTTTTTGTTCCATTATTCGTTCAATTTTCATTAGTCCTGTGGTCTGTGTAATTCCAATCAGTATCATTAATATAGTCATCATCGTATTTACTCTTAAGTTTGATAACATCTTGTATATTTGGTGAGGCTCCACATTAGGCCTATACCGTAACTTTAGGGTTTCTTTAATCAATGTCCAGTTGTCAGGTTCTGGGATATTTATAACTGCATCTTTTGCTTGTCCCTGTATAGTTTTATAAAAAATCAGCTTCACTGCTTCTCTTCGTAAGTTGTCTTCCAGTATTGTTGATAACAGGTATTCTGTACTGCAAAAAAAACTATTTACAGTTACGTCGCCAGTTCCAGTAAATACTGGTAAATGATTGATAGTCTGGAGTACGTTTTCTCTGGAACTGTTGCGTAAAGGTTGGGTTTGTTGTTGTTGTAACTGTTGGAGTTGTTGTTGTTGTTGCTGAGTCTGTTGTTGCAATTCCGTGTAAGCTTGCCTTAAACGTTCAAGTTGTTGATCCTTTCGGGTCACTTCCTCTACTAGATTTATTTGTGATTGCTCCTCCATTCTTGGTCTTTGTTGATCAAAATGATGGGCTCTGTTACGTTTCTTTGTTAGCCACGAAATTTTTCTGGTTACGATCGATGCAATTAAAAAATTACACACTTTTTTTTTTTTAATTGTGTCCAATATGCTAATTGTTCACTGAATTAAATTTATTTTTACTTTTACTTAATTGCGTCCACTATTTTGTAATGTTCACTGAATTAAGATTTGATTTTATTTTTTCTTAATTGCGTTCACTATTTTGTAATGTTCACTGAATTAAGATTTGATTTTATTTTTACTTAATTGCGTCCACTATTTTGTAATGTTCACTGAATTAAGATTTGATTTTATTTTTACTTTAAATTTATTATATTAAAAATTTTTTATTTTTTTTTTTTTTTTTTTTTGAAGGATTCGCAAGATATCCTTTTATTTAATTATTCGTTGGTTCGAACACTGGATCCTGTCCCTTGACTTTGGATCCTACCGACTGCGCCACTTAAGTATTTGTTTAACAAGTTCACTTAAAAAAAACACTTTAATTCTTTTTTGTTTTTTTTATTATTAATTCTTTATTTATTCATATAACCGTAACCAGTGTCGCAACAAGACTAACTCTACATTTGTTCTTATGTTTTACATGCTACCTTTTAATCGTTGCGTTAACATGATTTTAGTAAAGTGTAAAAATTGTCAATTTTGCATTTTTGTTTCATTTAGCAATTCTTATTAAATTTATTGAAAATTATTTATGGGAACGGAAATGGAAATTTACTTATTTAAAATTTGTTAAGTGCAAAATTGTCAATTTTGCATTTTTATTTCATTTAGCAATTCTTATTAAATTTATTTAAAATTGTTCATGGGAACGGAAATGGAAATTTACTTATTTAAAATTTGTTAACGCATCGATTTTACATTTTGTTATGTTTTACTTGCTTATTGATTCTAAAAAATTATCTATTTTATCAGGAGAAGTATTCCTATATGTAACTCAGATGGGTATTACATAGGGAAGTTATTTCCCATCAAAAACTCATATCGCCAAAAATTTAACATGACATATTTTGAATATAGGCTCTCGATATGATATCTATTTATTATAAATGTATCTCTATAAAAACAGACAATCTAGCTTGAGTAAAATATCATGATTCGTAACAGTTTAAGCCTATCTTAAATGATTTTCAGGAGAGGAATTTATATTGAAGCCAGAGTGATTTCTGGTATTAAAAACATAAATTTCAAATCAGCGGTGAAATATGGGATGTGAGGTAAATAATGGACCGTATATCACAAAATACATAACATTTTTTCTGGCCATATGAAACTAAATTGGAAAAAATTTTACCACAGTGAAATATCTGCTACGTTTTTAGGCGTGTTTAATTAATTTACCCGAGTGGTATTATATGGGGCCTAGGGTAAATTATGAACCAATCTTCATGAAATTTTACAGTGTCATTTCTAGTCCTAAAAAACTGTGACGTGCCAAATTTTGTTATGATAGCATTATTAATTATTGTTAAAGGCGTACTAAACTGTTTTACAAGAGTAGGGTTTATATGGGGCCTAGAGTAAATTATGGACCGATCTTCACGAAATTTTACAGTGTGATATTCAGTCGAATAAAACGAACTTTTGCAATTTTTTAAGGTGGTGGGTGGTTCCACATTTTGATTCATAGCTATGATCCTAATAACCCGATTTTGCTGGATTTCAATCCCAAACTGCTTAGGATAACTACAAGCAATATAAAAAAAAGTTTGTTCATTTCTTTTTAGTTCTCTAAATTTTTTCGAAAGTTACAGACAGACGCACATAGGGGTTTTTTGCCAATCTAGCCGGACATTACTTTTTGTTTTAGCTTATATTGCTTCTTAAAAGTTATTGAGTGCCCCTAGATCGATGAAACTTGGCAGAAATATGTGATATTGTCATAGGCAGGTAAACCTCAAAAATAAATAAAATCGGACCAGGGAGGAAAAGGTTCCCCCTAGAAGAACTAATCCAACCTATGAAAAATGCAATTTTTTTTTTAACTTTTCCCATACTTTTGTTTGGCAAATGCAACTTTTAACGTCGGCGAAAGTTAAAAAACCTAAAGTAAGACCCATGAGATCGTAAAATTACACTTTTCGCCCCCGTCCCCTTATGAGGGCGGTTACATAAAATAATATTTAAAAAAAATGTAAATATTAAAAGAAATAGATTACTAACGCCTTAATACTATAAAAATTAAATTTTTGAACTTTAATGGGTAGGGGGAGGTATCCCTCCAAACACCCCCCCTCCCCCGGAACGACCCTGTAAAAAATTTTTTTTTTTTTTGCTAATTTCCAAAACATATTAATTTTTAAGATTTTATGTGACTTTTATGTATTTTATAGTATTTAATTTATCTGAAAATAATTAATATATTCGTAATAATAACTTAGTTATAATAGTAACAGCAAATTTTATTTAAAATAATAACAACTAATTTATTTAAAATAACTTCTCTTTTGCACTAAGATGATGATGAGTGCCATGGTTCTTCTTCGTCTGCTTCTTCAAAATCCTCTTCTGAATCTGAATTCTCTTCAGAGCCAAGTACAGGTGGAAGCATAAAAGAAATTGCTTCTTTCGTAAAGGGTAATGACTTTTTTTTTGGAGTTGGTCTTATGCTAGTAATCAGTGGGTCAGAACTGAGCAAAAGTCTATTTATAACATCTTTGTTACACTGAACCCTCGAAAACTTTCAAGCAAAATTCTCCCTGTAAAGCCGAAATTTTTATTTCGTGCCTCAGACGCATCTTCTGATAATAGCCCGATAGGCAACAATGCCTCACTCATTACAGTTGCGCCATGTACTAAAATCTTGCGCATTGTAGGTGTCATAGGATGCCAGGGATATAGAGTAACGTAAAGTTTTGCAGTGTCTAAGCAATAATTGGCAAACTCGTGCAAATGGATTTTGTGACCACTTGTAATTACTTCAATAATAACTTTGATCCGGTAGATGAAATCCAATGCAATTCCAGTTATTTCTGCAGCTAATTCAGGATTGGAAAAAAATCGTCTGCTGGTGTTACCATCGTTGCTGTTTCCAAATCCAGTCTTCGGTACATCCACTATTAGCCCTAATTCACTTCTAAATTTTTCTTGGATATTTTTTTCCCTCTCATTAAGAATAGTTTTATTTATTTTATGACTGGGTTTCTATCATATGTACCTATGCAAGATGAGTAAAAACAGAAAAAAGGTAAAAAAATTTTTTTGCTCTATTAAATAACGTCCTTTAGCGGCCGCACAGGTGGTTAAAACCCGTTACTTACTGTTTCGCACATCCCTTTTTTACACAGGTAATATTAGTCTTAGATGTAATAATTTAAATAAAAAACATCTACGTACAACCAACACATTTTATGACTGACGTACCTATGCAAGATGAGCAAAAACAGAAAAAAGGTGAAATTTTCAAAAAATCATAAAAAAAAATGGCGCAACAACGCGCAACGTTTTTTTTTTTAATTTAAAAGTAGAGATTTCAAATTTTATCGTGATGTATAACATTTTTAAGAACTCAGCGGAACTCACCTTCAAAAACCTTTTAAATTTTTTTTTTTTACAAAAAAGTGAACAAAAAAATCGTTTTTTTTAATTTCGTACTAATTTTTTTATCATAAAAAATTCAAATAAAATTTTTCTAAAAATTTTCGTAATTAGCTGTTTATATAGTCTTTCACAGAAAAAAAAATTCAATGTAAAATCTTTATTCGTTTATCTACAAAAAAATATATTGTAAACCTCCCAAAACCGTAAAAAGTCAATGAACACGCATGCAATTTAATCAACTTTCCTGGTTTTAACAGTGTCCCAAAACCACAAACCTCAAGCAAAAGACTTGAAAATTCACTATACGATCCAGAACTTTGTTGTCTGTCGAGCTGCGTACTTAAATTTTTCCATTTCTTAAATTAAATTTTTTGCTTAATGTCCGGCTAGATTGGCAAAAAACCCCTATGTGAGACGGTCAGACAGACGGACATGCCTAAATCGACTTAGAATTACTCAAGGAGCCAGAATACAGATATATACTTTATGGGGTCTGAGATAAATAGAAAAAAAGTTTCACACGGAATGACAAACTTAGTATACCCTCTTCACAACTAATTGTGGTGGAGGGTATAAAAATGCCGTTAGGTGTGTTCGGATCGCGCAAGATGCTCTAATCTTTTTCCATACAACGGGCCAAAGGTTTTCGTTACTATTGTCTCTGGCATAATTGACGAAGTACTTATGAATTGGTCAAAATTAAAAACTGTATCAAGAAGTTTTTGAAAAGTCTTAAATCAGGTTCTTCGATCAAAGTACGTTCGTTAATGCAAAAAAACTGTGCGTCAGTGCAGCAGTGACTAAAATTTTTGTTGCTGATGGGTGATCGCCAGTTGCAGTTGTGATGTTGATGCTTTTTTATTGTACAACGGCTGTGGAAAATTGAATTTTTTAACACGATCTTAATTTAAAAATGTTTATATGCGACCAATAGAAATAACGATGACAAATTTTATTGAAAATATTGAACCAAAAAGTGACAGTTTGGGGGGGGGGGGTGCTTTAATACCATGTGAGATAAGGCCATGATGTCTTTATCTCTCATTCAGAGAGATAAAGCCATTTTATTTTTTTTTTTTTTATTTGAATGGGAGATAAAGCCATCATGGTCTTAGCTCACATTAGGAATATTATAAAATGGCTTTATTTCTCATTTCAGTTCCGGAGACACTAAAGCATTGGTGTCCAGCCCATACCACAATTGTGGAAATAAATTCACACACATTCTTCACACGCATTCTTACGCTCTTTCATTTAGTCCACGAGAGTACACAATTCAGTCGTCGATTACCAAGCGACGAGTGCACATGCGGCGGATGCTTACATATTTTTTGTATTTTTATGAAGAATATTTGTCTCTTTATTCACTAATACTAATAAAAAACAATACAACCACAATTTAAATTTTGGACGTCACTGCACTAAAGTTAAGTATTGAAGTCTGGCTTCGCATACTAAGGGGGTTTTCGTCCAGTAGGACGCGGCAGGTGGCTTCGCTGAATAAAGTTTTCCTGTGTGCGTCACAAGAATAAAAAAATGTTTTTCAATGATAACTAAGGATTTTCCCTTTTACAGAATGTTAACACCATGCATAACAATACTCTGAAAAAATATGGCTTTATCTCTCATTTGCGAAAAAAAATGGCTAAATCTCTCATTTCGCAAAATTTTAAATATGACCTTACCTCTCAATGATTGGGCAATAAGGCCATTATGGCTTTATCTCCTATTCAATTGAGCAATAAAGCCATCATTGCCTTATCTCACATGGTTTTAAAGCAACCTCACATGGTTTTAAATTACAGGCATTAAAAAAAATAAAACGATTTCTCTTATGTAAACGTAATTGTATCAGAAAATTTACTGATGCTTATAAAAACTTTTGACATATGAAAGTAATGCCAAGATTCTTACAAGTGACGCTTATACGAACATAAAGCTTTACTTATGCCCAAGTGGTGCGCAACATTTGCATTTAGTTAAAACTTAAACAAAAAGGATGGGCAAATTTTAGGTTAAGGAGTAAATAGGCTGTCAAATGATGAAATGTTGAACATTGAGCTGTCATCCTTTGGCATTGATTTAGCAAAAACTTGGAAAATTTTATCAATGGAACGCTACTCTCTTGAATAATGAATTTAAACTCTTAAAATTTACTATCAAAATAGTGAAAATTTTACACTTTGTAAAATTCGAGCAAGTTTTCTTCGTAATCAGGCTCCTTCTAAAAACATATTATTTTTCATCGCAATTGTCTGATTTCATGCGATGTAAATTGGCCGCCTTGTTATTGTTGTTTTACGTCGCTGGACTATGTTCTCTGGTGCCATTTAAGAGATTGGGCTTTTGTAAAGGAGCCAACGCTCTGAAAGCTGAAATTTAGCGCTGCATTGACGAGAAAAGCGAAGCTTTGTTGCAAAATGTAGTTTGAAATTTAGCAAAAAGAGCGAACGCCTACCGAATTGCTGGACATATTTCCACTATCAATTCAACTGAATTGGCAAAAAAAAAGAGGTGTGTTTTTAAGGCAATTAACTTTCTAAACTTAAATTTGCCCACCCTTTATGTATTTATATCTGTACTAAAATATTCAGATAGGCTAAAAACTGTATACTGAAAAGCAAACATTTTTCTCAACTTAACTTTCATGTGGTTTTGTAAATAGATATCGTAGCTAAATTTGCAACAGCTGTATGCAATCTCAAAATTTTACTATCTTTTTGGCTTCACACAGTCGAAGGAAGTAAATAAGAGCTACGGAAGACATCCTAACCGATCAAATGATCAAAGATTTCTCGAAATGTTGGGATTACTTTGATACGAAAGTGCAATAAAACAAGCTGCCATTTAGAAAAGTCCTAGAATATTATTTATACAATTAGACGGTTACGGGTTCTATAATTTTATTTTGTCAATCTTTAAAAAAAAGTCCTAATAGGGTTAAACTCCAGGATCTTAGAAGCCAATTTAAGTATAGTCCACAAGAGATAGAACTGCCCCCAAATCACACCAAACAAAAGCTTATTGTGTGTTACCTCAGATATAAAGAGCACATAGTTTCGTATAACGAAATGCTGCACGAACAGGCCAAAAGGGAAAAACTTTAAACCCCCTAAAATAGAATTCCGGTGTGGTCTTTCAAAACGCCGACACACGTAAACTTTGGTCTCCTCTACAAGAATCCATTGTCAGAACCCCGTTATTTTTTCCTTGTCTAGAGCAATGAATATTCTGCTTTAATCAGCTTCTAACAGTTCTTAATTTAATCAGCTTCTAGCAGTTCACAATGCTTATCACACTTCCAATTACAGATTTAAAACGCCAGCGCAATGAATATTTTGCTTTAGTGTTGTGTTTTCTATTGGAGTGGAGTCACTTAGGTATTCCGACTTGTTCTTCGAATGATTGTATGAAATCTACTTACTATTCATCCCTAGTCACAGTTTGACGTTCGGCGACTTTGAAATTCTCTTAATGTGGCACTAAAGTTCCTTGCTTTTTAATGAATTTTAGTGTTTTTAATTCTTAAAGATTCTGAAAGCTTAAAAGGACATTAGCAGAGATCCTATAAATTCTGCAGATAAAGCAACCGCACATCGTAAAAGTAGATTCATCTGTGTTTCTTTAAAAATACACATTGGATAAAAACACAAAGTTAATAATCAATTGATTTTTTTAGAGGATAATATCATTTACACTTTAAACACTTTCGACTTTACACTCCTTTAGACTTCTGCTCTTTAACTAAGTAGAACATTTCAAGAATGTCTATGATTTGTATTCTGCATTTTTGTTTTTGCCACTATCCTGATGTCTCTTTCTAAAAGAGAAAACTAACAAATATACATACATGTATTCTCACATCAAAAAGGGGCATAAAATGTAGGAATGTGTCAAAGTCAACTTGTCATCTGTATGTCAAATTGTTAAAATTGCCAAAAACAACAGCAATAGCAGTGCCTTCAACAACAACTGCCACTACTAATGGCTACAACGAACATTGTATGGATTGAATTGGTATTTATCGACTGATCTATGCAATTACAACGATAGCAAGAATACTAAAAAGAAAAATATAAATGCCGACAAAAGGACAAACTCATTCAGACATTAATTTAAAAGTCAGCAACAGATTTTATTAGTTAAAATATATGTATGAAACTATGTACATATATTCATTGATACGTTAGACGTTGTTGTGTTTCATAGTAACACATACATTCATATGCACATGTACAGTTGCCCACACATGACATACTAATTTTCCAACAACAATTTTATCTATTGAATTTACAACTAGTTTGAAAATTCTCACGTTTTTCATGTTTTTTTTTTTTTTTTTTGTTGTGGATTTATTTTTCGATAAAATTACACAAAAAAGCATTTAAATGTGATTATATGAGTCCACAAATTGTCGATGTGTTTTAACATGAAATAACGCGTGCCATTTCCTGTCATTATGTGTTAAATATACTTTTATGAATGTTTAGCTGGACCGAATAGAATTAATGCTTCAGCGAGATGCGGACCCAAAAAACACTATTTAAATTTGTATTTGCCTCAAGATAGGATCAGTCAAAATCAAATTTGTTCATAAATATGACTGATCTCCGATGCCACTTGATGATTCTGCTACTCTTCGAGGCTATAAACAAATTTGTTTGTCGAAACAATGGGCGTATATTATTTGGGCTTCGTTAGATGTGATTTTGCCATTCAATAAATAGATGAGTATCCTTTGACACCAGAAATGAATCAAGCCGATTTTTGTTGCATTACTCTGGCTTAAAACGTATTTTAGCTAGTTTTCTTCTCTCTACCTCTAACCGATGGTCTATATTTTCAATGACTCTGAGACATAATTGAGGTTAAATTTCGTTAATGTGCCGAATTATCTCATCATTTAGCTCTTAAATTGTTTTTCTTTAAAATATCCCCAAAGAAAGAAGTCCAACGATGTCAAATCACATGATCGTTCCGGCCAATTAACTTCGCCACGACGCACAGTGCTTTGGCCCATAGACATAAATCAAAAAAAAAACAAGTCTTATATTGTGCTTAAAAATATACAGATCGATAGATAACAAATTAATTAAAATGAATTTTGAAGAATTTTTAAGATTTAACTCTTTTTGGCGGCGCTAGAGGGCGCCAAAGTTTGAGAATTTATAGTAAAAATGGCCAAACAACTACTTGAGTTTTACATGCTTTAGGAAAACTGTTGTAAAACTGTTGTTTTTTAAAGCACGAGATTGAAATTTTTTTCTGTAGTAGTTTACTATATTTAGAACTAACTGTAAAAAATTTTTATTGATTTATTTTCTCATAAGTGTTTTTTTATTGGTTTGAAAAATGCTTATTATTTACTTAAGCTCTAAAAATTTTCTAACTTTGATGGAATATTAAAAAAAAAAGAAAAATATGGTCTATGGGTTTTTTTCTGATTTCGAATATTTAGACTGTTTTCTAATAACTACAAAAAAAAAAATTTAAAAAATTTTACCACAACTTGAAAAAAAAAACTTTTTTTAAATGGCTATTTTCATGATTTTTGATCAAATTTTGATAGTTTTCAGGAGTTTAAAAGACAATTAACTACAAATACTGTGAAATATTAATTCAAACTTATACCATTCAATAAAAAACAACAAAAATCAAAATATGTATAAAAAATTGTTTGTGTTTGTCTGCATTTTACGGCATAAGAGGGCGCTGAAATCACAAATGCCCTTGGTTTTTTATTGTTTCAAGAAAATAATTGTAAAAAATTAATTTTTTGGATTACGAGATTCAAATTTTTTTCTGTAACAGCTAACTATATTCTAAACCATCTATAAAAAAATTTTACTGGAATTATGCTCCTATACATATTTTTTAATGGTTTGAAAAATGCTTATTATTTAGTTAAGCTCTAAAAATTTCTTAACTTTGATGGAATATTAAAAAAAAAAGAAAAATATGGTCTATGGGTTTTTTTTCTGATTTCGAATATTTTGACTGTTTTCTAATAACTACAAAAAAAAAAATTTAAAAAATTTTACCACAACTTAAAAAAAAATTTATTTAAAAAAAATGCTATTTTCGTGATTTTTGCTCAAACTTTCATAGATTGAATTAGTTAAAAAAAAATAAACTAGGAACATAATAAGAAAAAAATCCAAATATATATACTTTTGAATTAGAAAAATTGACAAGATAAATTAAAAAAAATTAGTATAACAGTTGTGTCTGTTTCTTTTTGTCGACACAAGATGGCGCTAAATTCCCAGATGACGTTGGTTTTTCATAGTATAAAGAATATTTTCAAAATGTGACTTAGTGCCGTTATTTTTTATTTAAATTGAAGATGGTTACGTGACAGAAGTTTTTTTTTTGGTAACAGCCTTTGTTTGTAGTAAGAGCAATTCTATTGTGGAGTGTTCGAAAATATTGCATACAGGGTTTTCAATTTAAAAGAAAATAAAAATTTTCTATTAAAATGTTAAATCAATTTATATATTTAATAAATACTTACTTTTACAAACTAGTAAAAGTGAGGGCGCGTGGTTCAAAAAATGAACGTGCACATCTCTAATCAATTTTATTGCAATCAAAATCAGCTTATCAAATTTTATTGGAATCTTTCTATTTTTGAACATAGCTCCCATACAAATCATTCTCCCGAAAATAGCTTTTAACGCCAGCTTCCTTAAAAATATATGTAGTAACATACCAATATAAACCATAGGTTACATATAAACCCTCATCCAAAAAACCCATATATGAAGATGAAGATATCTAAATAATATTCGGCAGAAAGAACTTTGAAACGAATCTTAACCTCATAACATAATTTTGTTCTGGTGGGTCCATGATTACAATCTAGGAACTTTGTTTTTAAATACTATGCTATAGGATATCACATGGTCGGGCTTGACCGATTATACTTTCTTACTTGTTATTTTTGCACGAGCATTTTAAGCGTTTTTCACTCATTTTTCATTAAATGATGTTTTTGTATTTTTCACATTTATAATCCGATTCTACCAAAATTTGGCACACATATATATCTAACAAATATCAATTTTCATACCAAATTTTATTACGATCGGATAATTTTTGGAAGTGTTATAACATTTTTAAGAAAAAGGATATATGGCAGGACCTTGAGTCCTTGTTCAGATTTAAGTGAAAATTTGCACATACGTTGCTAGTTGTGTGTGTATTAGTATGACCATTTTTTGTAGTTTTGTGGGCATTATTGAAGCTAAAATTACATTTTTCCATTTCAGGACACATGGGAGGTAGGCGTGTCCTTGGACCGATTTGTCCAAAAATTCACATTTTTCTTAACTAAGCTATTCTATGCTTGTGTACCAAATTTCTGACAACTCCTTCTATTTATGTCCCTTCGTTATATGGGGACAAAGCACTGTGCGACGTGAGATAACACGGCCATTGAATTTCTCGCGCAAAACAGCAATTGTTTCGTCAGCTGTGCAGCAAGTGGCACCATCCTGTTGGAACAACATTTCGTCTAGCTCCATATCGTCAATTTTTGGCCGAAGAAGTCCGTTATCGTCTCGCGTTAGCGGATTAGCTTAGTTAACTGAAAAATTAATTTATAAAAACACCATTCACTGTAACTGCTTGGCCGACCTGATTTTCGAAGAAGTACGGCCCGATGACGCCGCCAGTCCACAAACCGCACCAAAGAGTCCCTCTTTGTTGATGCATCGGCTTTTCAACAATTTTCAAAATACATACTCGGTTTGCTAAATTTTGTGCACAACTCTCTCGATTGTTGTTGTTGTAGCAGCGCGACCTGTATGTACATATATCGACCCATTTGCGCGAAATTATCGTATATGCCAATTTTTTGAAATTGAGTTTTTGATGCAATCTTGTTCTACATTCAAAGATGCGTCGCCTGACAAAATATTGTAGGCGAATTCCACTTCGTTGCTCCAAAAATTGAATGTATATTTTCATATTTATATTGCAAGTGATAGCAGAGAAAAGTATAAAAATGGTTCTCCTGTAAAATTAGGTTTTTGTAAAATACGATAATTTCGCGTAAAGGGGTCGATATTTTATTTTTATCATTCATCCTCAACTTCTGCTGACTCATCTAGATCCAGCAGATCCAATAGCCGGGCTACCTCTACTGGGTGACTCCAGATTGATTCGGCGTCCAGATCCGTCCGACTCGGGTTTGCCCTGCAATTGAATAGGTTGGTGACGTCGTGCGGGCTTTCGCCGCATGCTGGGCAGACGTTGGGGGTGTTGGGGTCAGTTATCGACCAATATGAGTTCAGTCGAGCACACCACCCAGAACGGAGTTGGGCAAGGACGACCCTTGTTTTCCGGGGCAGACGTCGTTCTTTTGCAAAAGGTGGTGGACCCAATTGTGGATACATTTGGTCGATTGTACTGACCAAAAAAATCCCGAAGTGTACGAAATGCATTTTGATTTGAAAGCCCAAATTCGTAAAATGCTTCAACAATTTTAACGCGCTGCTCAATTGTGTACCTCTTCATGGTTGAATTTGTCAAACACTGGGCAAAAACCTTGATGTTAAGGTGTGACTCACAATTAACATCATGCATTATGGTTGGGCTAACCTTTACAAAAATACCATATCAAATTTATAAGAAACATTAACGAAAGCTAAAGTTGTCGGGACTGTAATAATAGATAAACTCACTGTTTATTGTTGTTGTTTTTGTTTAAGCTTTGATATTGCTACAAGTAAAATTGGTGTTTATAATTCTTATTCGTTTATTCGGATGAAGTTTCCTGATCTGGCCTAGGCAAGCAGTGAAATGCGCATTGATACAGCTTGTCCCATCAACAATAAATTTCAGTTTATCAATAGTATGAATTGGGAATATAGCACATTTAAACGAACCCTTGGAAAGGGTAGTAATGTTGAAACATTTTATTTTGACAAGGAAGAACATTAATTTAAAGTTGCCCTATTTTGAACATTTTAATATGGAAACAATAAAGAACTAATATGGATACAATATAGAAATAATATTTTTCGACATTAAATTAATATTAAATTCTTTTAGAACATATTGCTTATATGGTTAACATATTCAGCCCAATTATGAATAAAAATTCCCCGGGAGTTTTCTCTCTTTTTCCATTTTTTTTCTATGTTAATTCAATTTTAAATATGGGAAATGGGAAAAACTCTCGGGGATTTTTTATTCATAATTGGGCTGATTACTTTAACATGTTCACAGAAAAAATTATTGGCAGTTTTTTTTCAATTAATAGTGATTTTTCAATTTTAAAATAAATTTGATTACGTTCTTAATGATTGAATTAAAAAAAAATATTTTTTTTTCAATTAAAATTTTACTTGATTTTAAGCTTAATTTTAATTATAAGTTTAATTGAATCAATCAACTCGGTTGTTTGAATTGAACACTTTGTTGCTTTCTCCTTGTTGCTTTCCTCCCTCATCAACAGTTTGCGAAAAATGTTACAAGTGCAACCAACATCTTTATAAATTTATTGTCTTTGCCCTTACATGTACATATACACAAACACACATATTTTTGTCATCAAACAGAACAGTAAGCGTCGCGTGCAAAAAAAAACTATCAACAAGTAAAAAATTAACTGAAATTTGTTATAGACGAATTACAATTATGACCACCAACAATGTCAATAATGAGCCTACATACGTATGTATATTATGCGTAAAATAAAAAATCGCCTTGTGGCTGACCACAGTGTTGACGGTGGTTATGGTCGCAATCGAAATTAGGTGTTTATTTTCTTTGTTTGTTAATTCTTGAATTATTTTTGGCGTCATTTCATGTTGTGCGTTTCAAGTGAATAGGTAAAAAAAAGTACAGTCAAATTACACAACAAAAACTGTTTTTTGTTTTCAATCTTGAATACCCTGAAGAATAAGAGTTATTCTACAATTTTATACAAAGTTGTATGTATGAAATTCCTCTGTCGAAAAAATCTTCCAAAATTTGTACAATTAAGCATGAGCTATTACAATTAAACAAATAAAACCAGTTATTTTTAAACCATATTTAAATAAAACATACATACCTATATATTAAATATTATTATTTTGCTTCATTTAACCATCAACTGAATTTATTTAACAAACTTATTCAATTAACAATTTGTTTGATTGAATAATTTGCGTAATTGAATTTAGAGTGTATTTAAAATACACTGTTTAATTTATTCAATTAAAAATTTAATCGATTTAATGCAAAAATTCAATCACTGTTTTAATCAAAACAATTATTAAAATAATTAATTTTCTGTATTGTTATCAATTACGTTAGTAATTCATTCAATTAAAATATTGTTTTTTTTTTTAAATTAATTTGTTAATTCATTCAATTAAAACATTGTTTAATATTAATAATTTTTTCAATTATTTTTGTAATTAAATTGTAAAAACTTTTTAATTGGAAAAAAATCTTGTTTTGCAATTTTTGCAAATTTGAGTAATTGGTATAATCATTTCGGTGATAGGTGCAAAATTAAACAATTTTTTGCTTGTTTCAATTATTTTGGTGATCAAAACCGTTTTTTACTTTTTTCTGTGTTGCCATATACATTTTCAAATGTTCTTATTAACTCAATATTTTGCTTTCAACTTAATTAAGAAATTAATGAAATAGAAACCTTTTAAAAGTATGTTTCAACTTTAAAAGAATGTTGATTCAATGTATCCTGCGAAACAGATAGAAAAAAATAATTGATTTAATGCATTTCAATATATAATGAAAATTATTGAATAAATTTGACGCGTTCTTATTTTAAAGTTTAAGCTTTCCCTGAGTGTGTATTTAATTAAACAAGAAAGTTAACACTATTGTTCGTGACACAGCGTTGTAGCTCTTGTTTATGTTTGGCATATCAGCATTAAAGCTAAGTGGAACAAGACGTTCCGCATTCCGCTCTTGTTAAGGTACGGCTGTAACGTTCTTAAGATGTATCCTGCATAGACGCTTGATAGTCTCTCAGTTATTAATAAATCACAAAAGAAAACAAATTTAAAACTAAAGCCTAAAGTAGGGTATAACCCCCCTAAATAAACCTATCATCCGCAAAATGTTCTATTTAATTAATTTTTTTTAACTTATTAGCATCACATCGTACCATAAAGTCCATGTTAATTAGCATTAAATGTATAAATGTATTTAAGCATCTAGATATTTTCCTATTCGAGAGTATGTGTGTTTGAAAGCGAGTGTACAATTCATCTTTCACTCGTTATTTTTAGATTTTATAAAATTTGAAATTTATTTGGATTGTGTCTGTGTCTAATGTGTCCACAAATAACATTGACCAACCACATAAGTACATGTCATGTCTAACATGCGATAGATACAAATTTCAACCAAAAAAAAAAAAAAAAACACAACTAAAACAAAATCACCAACAAAAAAAAAACTCATTACCAGTATCCACGGATGTGTATGCACAATGTGTCCTCCCCGTTTCTCTTCATACAAAATACCGCTAATTCTCCCCCTTCCCCACGTGTTGGTGTCATTTGTATCTGTGTGTGATAATTCGAATGAAAAGGATAGAGTTAAATATTTATTGTATATAAAAAAAAAAATCACACATACAAAATCTATGCCAATATTTTAGTTAAACAATGTTTGTTGTAGTTGTTGGTGTTTTTTGTCGCATGATGTTGTTTGTTGTTGTATTATTGACCAATAAACCAAACCCAAACTAACCAAAAACAACCAACCGACCGCCACCTCGCGTCATGTAACCAATTTGTACGACATTAATTTGCTGTTGTCAATTCATATAAAAGCAGCAACAACAACAACACCAACAGCAATAGCTATAATAATATCGACATCAACAACAGAAACAGCAGCAGCAACAATGTCAACATTAACGACAATGAAAACGACAACAACAACAGCAAGAACAAGAACAACGACAACAACATTTACTACTGGTAGTACGTGTAAATTTAATAGTTCTTAATATTGCTGTCGTTATTATTGTTGTTGTCAATTTAATGGGTTGTTGTGATAATTTTGCAACAATAACAAAATTTCACAAATAATAAGAGTATTTTAATTATATTTACTGCATATACATGGATATTAAATGAGTAGTAAAATGCCCTACACAGTAATTTTAATTTTTGAACTGAAGTGTGGTTAATATTAGGTTTCCGGACATTCTATTTTATTTATCTTGATCTTATACAAATTTTGTTTTATTTCCGTAAATTCTCGGTAATTTAATTAATATAAACAAGTTAAAGTTCTATATTCGACTGTGCCGAATCGTTGATAGTTTCCACTTTGCGTCAGCATTTTTGAGGAGTGGACTTTATATAGAATCTATAAATTTTGAGCCAATCCTTTTTTAATAAATGACCTCACCACTGTATTAAAATTTGTCGTGGTTGTAGGCGGATTTAAGTCTTGTTTAAAAGTACGTTTAATATGGGACCTGTAGTAACTTATCGATCGATCTTCACGAAACTCAATTGCGTAATTTCTTGTCTTATGAAACAATGACAGATTCAATTTTACTTAAATAGCATTATTCGTTACGGTATTAGGCGTAGTAAATTGTTTTGAAAGAGTGATCTTTATATGGGGACAATGGTGAATTATGGAGCGATATAAAAAGAGTTTCCCCAAAATTCAATAACAATCGGTTCATTCCGCCAAAAATTCATTTGAGTTTTTGTAACAGAAATATCACATTAAGGTCCGATTGCACTAGATAACCCCAAACTACTTAAAAGAACTAAAAACAATTTAACAGCCAAATTGTTTTTCATACGAACGTGGTGGCCAACTCTCAGGTCCATTTCTTTAGATAACTCAGTCATGGTTTCACGCGCTGTATAACATGTTGCGCCATCTTGTTGGAACAATTCATCCTACAAATGATATTCATTGACATAAAAATTAAAAAAATCATGGTGTTTGCTATTCACAGTAATGTTGGCACCAATTCGGATTTGAAGACAAATGGCATGTAAACCGCACCAAACAGTTATTTTTTCGGCAGATGTTGGAGTCTCTTGTGCTCTCTTAAAAATGGATAATTCTGCTTGTTTATGTACCCATTAAGCAAGAAATGAGCTTTATCGCTGAAGATGATTTGGCGATAAAAATCTGGTTCACACGACGCAATCGATGGTCCGCTGTATTTCATTTTTTTGGATATAAAATGGATGTAGACCAAGATACAAGCTGGGGCAAAAGTAATCGCCCTATTGAAAAACGCTATAACTTTTGCAAATGGCGTCAAATGCCAATTCGGTTTAACATTTGTAAAGTAAACAAACGCAAAATACAAATGGACAAGCTGAATTCTGAAGGAAGCATATCCAGGTCGCTTATTCTCGCGTTTTTGCACTGGCCATTCAGGCGAGATCACCCGATTTAACCGTTCTAGACCTTTTTTAAGTCGTGTTTTACGTCAACAAGACTTAGACTTTCTAATCCCTTAAGTGATGGAAAATACCGTAAAACGAGCCCGTATAGTCATCAACTCTGGCGCTGGCCACTAATTCGATATCATTCTCAAACTGATGGGATCAATTCTAATGGATTAAATAAACAACTTTCACTAGCAGATCCCAAGTTTTTCATTAAAAAAATTACAGCAAAAGAACATTGGGTGATTACTTTTGCCCCACCTTGCATTTCCTCAAAATTTCCAAGTTGTGGTCATTACTAAAAACGGCGTCGGATCGATAAATTCGAGTCCTCTGCCACATTCAAGTCTACATCGGCGATGGCTTCTGTACGCACTGTACGGTGTCGATTTGGATAAACATTATCCAAAAGAGTTAATGTGGCAATGAATCGATTCATAGCATTGCGTATCGGCCGCTCATATGGCTGCTTATGCGCACCGCAAACTTGACGAAGTGCTATATAAGTTTGGCGAACAGCGCGCGAATTTTGGAAATAAATTTCCACGATTTTATGTGGATTAAATGTTATTCGTCCAACTTTTTTTTTATATAAAATAGAAAGTTTTTTTCTAGCTCGGGGCCAAAATAAAAAAAACTGCAGTCGAAACCAGCGGTAACTAGAATGAGTAAAGAGGCCTAATAGAAGGCCTTATTTAGCAGTCACAAGCAGTCAAAAGCCCTTCTCGCCGCATTCCATACTTATTTATTTTTTACACAGGTTTTCATTGGGCGCAAGGCCTTCCACACTTCCTTTAAAAACAACTTCGATCACTTCCCAAAGAAAGGAGTAAGGAAGGTCACTAAAAATAAAAAGTAAATAAAACTGAACACCTTCCTTTCTCCCTTCTCAAAGAAGGGAGTAGCGAATGTGTACTGAATATTTCAGAAGGTCTTTTAAAAAGAAGTTTATGCCTTCTAGAAGGCATACTTCTGAAGGCAGGATATCATGCGAAGCGAATCTATTAGAAAGCAGTATAGAGGCCTTCCAAAAGGCCTGCCACTTGCGGTCCTTTCAATTTATACCGCTGGGAAAAACAGTCGAACAAAAACGAAAGTGTGTGTACAACTTGAAGCTTTTTGAGTTGGTTTGACAGCGACTGTCTACATTTAATGAATCAAAATTAAAAGCAACTGTTTTTTTTTTGCCAATGACAAATGAAGAAGTGAAGAAATGTTAGTTTTTTACTTTGAATGCAGTTTTTTAAACACTGAAATTTATATTATTTATGTATTTGTTATTTTTTCCCAAATATTTTAATATCCGTCTGATATGATTATAAAGGCTGTTCCTAACAATACAAGAAAACAACAATGTACGAAAAAATATTAACAAACACTGCACTTACATTTTTTCGATTTGTAAACCTTATTCTGCTGTTGTAGGTCTATTGTGGTGATTTTTGTGGATGGTATAAAAAGTGGGTAAGATTAACGCTGCTATGGAGAATTACTGGCCGTTTCAAGCAGCAATATGTGCACAAACAAAGGAAAACTAAGTGGTCTGTATTGTTTGGAATCTTTTAAATTATTACTGTTCAAAATCTTGCTAAATCACGCGAAAAAAGGTTTATGGATTAAGAAGAAATTTGGGAGACGGATAGCATATGGCCAAGAATCAAATATAGAGTACTTTTTAAGAGGTAAAAACGGGGAAAAATTGGCACTTTAGTACTTTTTTTCTTTTTGATAAATTTGGTATACAGATTGCATGTGGTCCAGATTAAAATGTATGGTCCTTTTGAAGATGAAAAACGGAAATAATTGGTACGTTATCTCTTTTTGATAAATTTGGTACAGTTTTTTCCGCGTGAGAAATCTTCTACGATTAAAAAATGCGCTAAAGACTATCAATAACGCTATACATGAGACTCTCAGTAGCTCTTACACGATTGAAAAATGAAGCTATTCAGCCTTATTCCGGTTGTCGTTGTCGTCATCGACGTTGTCGTTTTTTGTAATAGATTAAAGTGATAAACAGCCTGTGTTCTTTCGTCTTTTACAAAAAGACGACACTGTCGATGACGACATCGACAACTGGAATAAGGCTGATTATTTTTTTATTTGTTTAAATCGACAAATTAAAAATCGAACAAAAAAACTAGCTGCCTGTTTTTCAAACTAAAATACAAATTTTGATTTAGAAATTTATATTGAAAACAAAAACAAATATGGCTTTTTTTTTTTGTTTGTTGTTTCCCAAGCGAAAATTTTTTTTTTTTATTTTGAAAAAAAAAAACAGGCAGTAAATCGTAAGTTGTCTGAATTTTTTGACGATTTTCAAAACAAGAAAGACTTTTTTTATTTTTTCTCAGGAAATTGACGATTTTTTTATAAATTTATCTGACAGCCCTGCTGAGACACCTTAATCCATAATCTTTAAACATGTTGTAATTTTTCTGCTTGCTGGCCATTGAATCTAATATCAAGTCCATGCTCGCTCGAAAATCGATTCTGAAGATTTAAAATCTTTGAAAACTGGCAAGTAACTGTAGGAAATTCGGAATCCCAGTTCACATTAAAATTTGTTTACGTTAAAGACAAAACCATGGTCGTTTTTAATAGCCCGCTAATCATGTGTAGTACATCAAAGTTTTTGCTTTAATACCACAATTAGTTTTTATTCTCATTAGCATGTCAATTTCTAGTTTTATTATAATTTAAATAAAATTTATAAACAATAATTAGCTCATGTCAATAAAGGTAAGCAAAAAATTTTTTAAGTTTGAATTTATTGACCGGAAAAATTTAGTTCCGTAATATGTTTAGAAATTCAATTCAAAATTATTAATTGAAGTCATTTAGAAAAATTATGCAGGAATAAATTTCTGAACTAAAAAATTTTTTGCAATGGTTTTAATTAATGTATTTCCCTGAAACTATTAAAGAATCTTTTTGGATTAGATTACGAAAAATGTTGCTTGAGATTTAATATCAAATCGAAATTACATTTGAGGTTGCGTTGAGAACACAGCGGATCTCCTTTTTTCCTACCACAAATTGCGAAAGTTGCTTGTGTTTTTAACGTATCGACCAACAAAAGTAAGTCTGGGTTCACACTATGAAAGTTTTCTTTCAGAAAGTCTGAGTTTATAGATGAGAGGGGAAGAGATCATGCTTTTTTCTCTCCTCTCTCACCCATAAACTCAGACTTTCTGAAAGAAAACTTTCATAGTGTGATCCCAGACTAATAATAAAAATACAATTTTGTTTTTTTATTATGTTGTACTTGTTGTAGGTAGTATAGCCGCCACCGTACAAATGAATTCGCCTAGTTCGATATGCTTCAAAATATTTTTTTTGCAGGGTGTGCATGAAATAACAAAACAAATTTCTTTTATTTGTTTGATTTTGTTTTGCTATAAAATTATGTGAAAAAATTATATAAAGGTTGTATATGGGTCGATATCATGAATTGACTACAATCGAAATCAAGTGCGAAAATGGGTTTAAATAATTATTTTTCGGTTGATACTGTTTTATAAGAATGGGCCATGTATATTTAAGGATTTTAATGATTTTTGCACCCCACGGAAATGACAATAGTCCAACGGAAATGATGTTTGTGCGGCACGGTAATGACTGAGCAGCATGGTGATGACGTTTTATCATGTATTGCAGCTAAATAAAACACATACAGCAATTTTTGGAAACACATTTAATAAAATGCATACGTTATGTCCATTCTTTGGATTATAATTCCAGGTGTACTTTTTAAGTTTGGGGAACATCAAATTTCTTAAATAATTACCATAGATTGAATAATCTCAAATATACATTGAAAAGGTAATTACCGTGTTCCTTTTGTCATTACCGTGGTTTAGATTATTCCCATGGTAATGACTGCACAGTAATGATGGAAACGTGAGTATTCTTGGATTTAAATGTGAAAATCTTCAAAAAATGTTATAAAATATATTAGAATCTAATAAAGACTTAAAAAAATGAACAAACCAATACAACGAATTTGGAAATTATAATATAAATAACGGAAAAAAATACCACGGGAATGACAAAATTTCAGGAACATGCGCAAAAAACACTAAACACTTCAAAAGCTCTCAAACAACTGACTACATTTTTCACTTCTGTCAATACACTTTAAAACTAACGGGAATTGTCGTTACATTGACAGTTAACACCTTACAAAAAAACCGGTTTAAAGCATTTTTTTTTAATAAACAAATTGGCCCACGGGGAATGACGAAAAAAATTAGCCACGGACTAAAATGTCTCAAAATCATAAGTTTTAAAATAAAATTATATTTACGAAATTAAAATTGAGTTGGTTTATTCTTGTCGAATAACTTGACGTACTTCATTTATAATATATATTTTGAGATACTAATGAAAATCTGTGTTTTTTGAACACAAAACCTTTGGACGCACACCATGGTAATGACGATTTGCACCGTGCGACCAAATTTTTTCATAAAAATATCTAAAATATTTTATTTTGATTTCCGCGCCTCGTTGATGGACATTTTGTTTTATTTAATACTGTTCTCAGAATTTTAATTTTGTAATATTTTTAATACAAAATGCGTCGGGCCACAGAATGTAGTCATTTCGTGATATCAACCCATATATTTTGAACTTGAAAATTTAAAGACAGTACTTTTTAATCAAAGTATTCTCCGTGATGATCAATAAGCACTTTTGCATGCGCTGATACCAATTTCGTTTCCACTTCCACTTCGATTTAGGTTTCTGAAAAATATGGTTTTTTGAAAGCATCAACGACTTCTTTAGGCGCCATACAGTGAGTACATGTACACGACATTTTTTTACATCTGACTTGTCAACTTTTCAAGTCACATGTAATTTTGCATGTCCGTCAAAGTTGCTGTTTTACATAAGGTTTATAATATTTGGTCACAAACGTACATGTAGTTTGCTTCTGACATTGCAGAAACCAAAGTATGTCTCGGTTTTAAAATAGCGTGCTGTCAACACACAAAATTTTGGTTGCGCCGTAAAAGAGCTCAGCCAACTTAACATTTTTTTCTTTAAATTCTATTCAATCGTGAAATGATCTAACTTATATCGGTATTGCAAAATATTAACTTCAGCCGGCTACTGATTCCGTCAATAGATGACCGCCGCTGCCGGTTTCTTCCGGCATAGATTTCTGACACAGCTGATGAAATTGAAATTTTATCAGATGAATTTGCATCTGAATTTTATAGAAGCAATGTTAAAAAGGGTAACGCACGACTTGTATGTATTTTACAGTGCGAAATTTGATAAGTCAGATGTAAAACACATGTCGTGTACATGCACCTTACGATACTTCGCCCGTGTAGATGTTATAACATACACAGCATTTGATGCACCAGTTGGTCAGTTAGTGCATTTCTTCGCACCAACTGACACGAGCATATTTCTGATCTTATGTCAAGTTATTCGGGACTAAACGCAAACAAATCGTTTTGACAGCTTAATGTTCATGCAATATTTTGTTTATAATCGTCAAAGAAATGCCTAAGAATTTTCGTTACCGAGAATGCTGCGACTGCGATTAAATACATTACACCAGGATTTCACAATATCAGGATTGTGCTTTTCCCAATATTTAAAGTAGCCGTCCTATCTTGATAATCTAATTCAAAAGAGGTAAACAGTCAGTCAATTGTTCGCTTGGACGAAATTTTAAAGTCACTGTAAACAACACATGTTGTGCTCAAATGACAAAACGTTCTAAACGTCAGATGACACTGGTAACCACTTGTTGAGCTGGTAGACTCAAAATGAGCCATATGTACATTCCTTCCTATATAGAAACCTTTGGTGTAAAGGGGCCATATTTTAAAAGAAAAATGAAGGCAAAAACACGTATGCCAAATAAACGTTGAATAAAGTAAAGATAAATGTTGGGTTCGAACACGACCAGCTTTCTTTTTGTAGCAATTACGGGCATTAAAGGCCGACTATATCCAAATAATATTCGCCACAAGTTTTGATGTTATGTTGTAAGCAGTAAGGGATTGACTAGGGCCAAGCAGATACGAAGCAACAAAATGGATGGGTGAAGGTGAGAATCTAAACATTTAGTCCACACAGAAAAAATTATTTTTCCAATTCAAACAAAAAATTTGTAGAACCAAACTATTTTTTGTCTAAAATCGGTCCTACAAACAAATTCGCATATTCAAACAATTTATTTGCATTTTGTTTATTGAAAAAAACGCCGATTTGTTCAAACAAATAATTTTACAGAATCAAACAAAAAGTTTACTGAAATTCATATAAGTTTCAAACAAATAATTTTGCTGAATCAAACAAAAAAGTTTTGGCACAAGCAATGACGCGCACACAAGCAAGCACTGTTTGCGAAGATGAAGCAGAGCAGAGCGGCCGGCTGGCTTTGAGACACATTTTTTTGTTGGAATAATTTTTGAACGAAGTCATATTAATACTCACAGTGTTTTTCTTCATCACTAACTGTTGCTTTATCCTTTCCTTTGCTAATGAAGAAGAAATGTAACCAAAAACGGCGGCAGACCGACTCGATATGTTTTCCGCCATCATTCTATTTTTGTATTTGATGTATTTAAACAAACTGTTTGAAAAAATTTAATACGGGATTTTGTTTTTTTTTTTACCAACTTTGAAACCAACCAAAAATTTATTTTGTTTATTATAATGTGTTTTTTCTGTTGTTTAAAAAAAATGAAACGTTGTTCTTTACCAGGGTTGACAGATTTTTTTGAGCTCCATCGCCAAACCGGATGTCAGAAATCGCCAAAAATCGCCAAACGTCAATTTTGTTCAGTTTTTGCAAAATTTTCTTTTTTTTTTAATTAAATTTTGCATACAAAAAACGCTAGTATAATTTTTTAGTCAAAAATCGCCAAAAACTGAGAAAAATAGAAAAAAGTCGCCGAAGTAAATTTTGTTTTGTTTCTGTAATTTTTTTTAAATAACATAAAATGCAGATCATATATGTATTCAGTTAAAAACTTTAATTAAGTACACAAGTCTATAAGATCGTACACTTCAGCCTCACCGATTTCATTACTGGAGTTTAAACAAAATCGCCAAAATAATATAAATGCTAAAAATAGCCAAGTTAATCGCCAGTTATGTCAGAAATCGCCATAAAAGTCGCCAGTCGCCAAATGGGAAATCCCATCGCCAAAAACGTTTCAAAATCGCCACGTTTGGCGAGAAATCGACATATCTGACAGCCCTGTTCTTTACCTGCTATTGTTTTTGTTGTTTTTCTTATTGCTGTTCTTTTTTAAAGCGACCAAAAATAGACTCCATGTGTTTTTTGTTGTAGTTCTTATATTTATCATAAAGAAGTGTTGCTTACAATCAATAAAAAAATGCAAAAAGACGACAACATTAAAGAGCGTTAAATATTTCATACAAAATTATGAAAACTTTAAACCAATAGCGCGTTTATTAAATTTTTGAAGAGTTGTCCACATTTTTGTTGGTTAAATAAAGACCAAACAAAAATATTGATTGAATCAGTAAAAAAATTTGTAGAAATCAAAAAAATTTTCAAACAAGGGTTTGTTTGAAAATAATTCGGCAATAATTTTTTCTGTGCAATTTTTTTTTTACTAGTTCATTTATTTAAAAAAAAATGCATTACAATGAAAGTGCCTCAGCGCCTTGAAGGCATTAAGAGGCGAGTTCGCATTAATATATTGCATCACTTATGAAATAATTTCTAGATATTTATAATAACAAACAGAAAAAAAAATAAATAAATATTTAAATCAAAGAAGCAAAAAAATTATATTTTAACATTCAATATGAATTAGAATTAGATTAAAAGTTCCTCTATATTTTGAAACAAATAATTTTTTAAACTTGTTTTGAATAAAGAAATGCTATTTATATTTTTTCAAATTTGACGGTAAACCATTGTATTCACGACTACCCATACACTCAATACGTTGCTTCGTAGTTTTCAGCCCACACCATGCTACTGCCAAGTTCATATTATTCCTTGTTTTTAGTGAGTGCTGATAACTCGAAAAATATATTGTATGATGACCAACGCTGTTTAACACTTGAAAGCATACATAAGTAATTGGATTTTGAAAGTGTCATAAATAGGTAATACAGTTTTAAAAACATCGGTGTATAATGATAAAGTTGAATGTGTGACGGGAAGATTAGCTACCACTTTTAAAGCTTTATTTTGCAACATTTTTAATTTAGAGCTTTTCTTATGTCCATATAAAATGGCTAAATAATTAAAATGGCTTGGAACTAGTGCATTATAAATTAATAATTTGGTTTTTTTTTTTATCAAATTTGTTCTTAAATTTGTTTAAAAAACCAACAGCTTGGGCTGTTTAAATCTTAAGATTTTGGATTTGTTGATTTCAAGCAAGATTGCTCTGCAGTTGGTACGATCCGAATATGGCTTAAATCTCATAATTGAGTTTTGTTAGCATTTAAGAAAAGTTTATTCATTCGCATAAACTCTGATATAAATGCCGCATCTCGCTCTATACGTACTTTGGCTACAGTTTCATGATTGTACGGGTAAAAAGAAATGTCATAGCGTCCGCGGACGTTATGACACTTTGCAAAGTGTCATAATGTCCACAACTTAACTTATAATGAAAAATATTAAAATGTAAACAAATTTGGGATCATAGCCGGCCTTTGGCCGGGCGCAAGTATTTTCTTGTCTATGGTATAACAAATACCGGCTTCGCTAACTGAAGCTTCTGTGCACAGCCGGCCTTCGACCGGGCGCAAGGATTTTATCCTCCATGGTATAACAAACACCGGCTTCGCTAAGTAAAGCTTCTAAAATCTGCCTTGTTCCCGAACGAAAGCCGACTATCCAGAGAAGCTTTAGTTAGCGAAGCCGGTGTTTGTTATACCATAGAGGAGAAATCCTTGCGCCCGGCCGAAGGCCTGCTGTGCAGAGAAGCTTTAGTTTGCGAAGCCGGTGTTTGTTATACCAATCTGGACAAACTGCTTACAATTTCTCAAATAACTTTCCAAAAGAGATAGTTCTTTTCCACACATACAATAACACTTAAGTTTTTATAACAAGATGTTATCATCAATTAAATCAAATTACTTTGTAAGATCATAAAATAAACCAGCCACGACACAATATCCATCATCTAGACCTTTACAAATTAAATTAACAACATTAACGGCAGCTTCCTCTGTACCACATGCTTCACGGAATCCATATTAAAAATCATTTAGTAAATTATGGGTTCTCAAAAAAGTGGAAATTCGATTGTGCAAAATTCTCTCAAACACATATAACGTACCATTGTTCGTAAAGAATTATACGAGTCAGTTGGAAATTGTTAAATTTTCACCTTGACGTCTTGAATGGATTGAATGAAAAAATTATTTAGCACCTCCGCCTTTTCAGAATCATCTAAAATAAGTTCACCATTAGAATATTTAATGTTTATTGTTTTTTTTTTTTTGGAATTCTTCCAAGTGTCTCATTTAAAAACCTCCAGTTCTTTTTCGGAACTTGATAATCGACAGTATTGAACGCTTTTGAATGGTCCAGTAGAATAAGGAATGATATGTCATCAACATCATCTCGTATACCTTCAATTAAGTCTTTGTTAGACTCTGTTTTGCTCGAAATCCAGATCGTCTATTTGGCAGCAAGTAATGGTCGTTGATGTATTTATTTATTTGTTGAAGAAGTAGTCGCTCATAAACTTTTGATAAGAATGATAGAATAGCAATAGGACGAAACTCATGTTTCCAATTATGTGGGTAATCGCTTTTTGTACAAATATCATTGAAAATTTATGAAATGGTTAAATTTCAAGGGCCGATGTTGATTTTGAATAAAACACAAACTATTTAGGAAATTATTGTAATTTTATTTTATTATGATATATTGGTATTACTCAATTATGTATGGAACAAAATATCGGCCAAATGGGCGCCGCGACCACGGCGGCACACCTCCATCCGATGGTCCAAATTTTCGATGACCCTGAGGCATAATGGAGGTTCTATGCCGTTAATGTGCCGAATTATCTCATCCTTTAGCTCTTGAATTGTTGCTGGCTTATCGACGTACACCTTTTCTTTCAAATTACCCCAAAGAAAAAAGTCCAACGGTGTCAAATCACATGATCTTGGCGGCCAATTGACATCGCCATTACGTGAGATAACACGGCCATTGAATTTGTTGCGCAAAAGAGCCATTGTTTCGTTAGCTGTGTGGCAAGTGGCACCGTCCTGCTGAAACCACATATCGTCCACATCCATATCTTCCAATTCGGGCCATAAAAAGTTCGTTATCATCTCACGATAGCGAACACCATTCACAGTAACTGCCTGTCCGGCCTCATTTTGGAAAAAATACGGCCCGATGATGCCGCCAGCCCATAAACCGCACCAAACAGTCACTCTTTGTGGGTGCATTGCTTTTTCGACAATCACTCTTGGATTATCATTCGCCCGAATGCGGCAATTCTGCTTATTGACGAATCCACTGAGGTGAAAATGTGCCTCATCACTGTAGATGATTTTCTTTGAAAATTGATCATCCACTGTTGCCATTTCTTGCCACCATTTTGCCCATTCACGACGTTTGGAATGGTCAAGAGGCTTTAGTTCTTGAGCCAATTGCACCTTGTAAGCGTGTAAATGCAAGTCTTTATGCATAATGTTCATCAACGACGAGCGTGAGAGGTGCAATTGTTGGGCACGACGACGAGTTGAGGTGGACGGCTCTTCAGCCACACTATCGCGAACAGCAGCAATATTTTCTGCAGTACGAGCTGTACGAGCATGCACTGGTGTTCTCACATCTTCTGCAGACCAGGTTTGCTCGAATTTTTCCACGATTTTTGCGATTGTACGCACATTTGGACAATCAAATTGACCAAAAAAATCACGAAGTGCACGATATGCATTTTGATTTGAACGCCCATTTTCATAATAAGTCTGGATAACTTTAACACGTTCCCAGCAAAAACTTTGCTTACAAAATAAGCAGAAAAATAATGAGAATTTGGCGAGCCAACTACTTACTTTTCTACTAGAAAAAGTACTTATTTTTGTTCGAGATGTCCCAAAAGTAATCCTTTATAATTTAGCCTATTATAATCCAAAAAATAATAGGTTTTTTTATACTTAAAATTTTTATAAAAATATATAGTTACACAAAGTCAATAAAGTAAAATTTTAATTATTTTTTTTTATTTTTTCTTATTTTATTTTATTTTACTTTATTTTATTTTTTATTTTTTTTTTATGTCTCTGGCGGGATTCGATCGCGCTACCTCGGTGCTGATAGACTAGCTCTCTACCAGCTAGTCTACCGGGGCAGTGTAGTTTTTGTATTAAAAAACTATGTTTTTTTTACTATAAAGACTATAATGACATTTTTATTGTCATAATGAAAATTTAAATTTTTCTGTATATTTAAGATATAATAATAAAGTTATTATTTAATATTTAACTAATAGTCCAAAAAGTGGCGAATAAAGCTACAAAGTAATGAATTCTTGAAGTCATTAAAAGTAGGATTGGAAGTAAAGTTTTTTCTGGGTTGTTGGATTGTGTATCTCTCCATGGTTCAAATTGAGTAAGTCTGAAATAGAGAAATGTCAAATAAAATTCGGAAAAAAACTTGGCGTTTAGGTGTGGTTCACATTCAACATCGGCCCTTACAATTTAACCACCCTTTATATGGCAGCATTTGGGGAATAATAGTGTTAAAGAATTTTGAATGAATATTAAAATTAAATTAAGCCGACTGCATTGGATTTAATGTATTGACAGCTCGTTTGTTCTTAAATTTCGCTCACATAGTCAAAAAAGAATAGCTAATTTTGCTGACTTGGTAAGTTTCTACATCGATCTCCCTACTGTATGCCTTCCCTTTTTCCTCTTCGAATGCACTTTCAAAAGAGAATTGAAGAAAGTTTCTGCAGAATTGTTTTATAAAATGGGCGAGGACTTAGGAAAAAGTTTTCATTTTCCTTTTTAAAGAAAATCTTTAAAAAATTTAATTATTCTTAAATAAGTTAAGGGCGTTCATGATCTATCAATAAAAGTTGATTTAGACGTTTCAAAGATGGAGATTTTGAGCTTATAGACAAAGAACATTGGGGAAGAAGCTACTGATGAATTTAAAAAATTACTCGATGAAGACCCGCGATCAAACTTGCAGAATAATTTCGTTCAGATTGAGACGCTTTAAAAGTAAATTTTTTGTTATGAACGAATAAAATTTTGAAGGTCACAAAAGTTTTAAGATGAAAAGTCAAACTGTGACCAGAGAAAAAATGCATCATTTAGAAGATTCTAACATATTAAGCCCTAACTGCAAAGCTTAAGCGACATCATTTTCCATTTTTTTTTTTTTTTTTTAATAAATTAATTTATTAGAAACACATGCATCATCTCCTAAAAGTCATGGTCACATAAGATACCGCTACGGTTAATATCAGATCCTGACCAGCCTATCACGAGAGAGCAGTATTGATGACAACTGATTCGTTTTAAAAGTAGACTCATCGAAAAACGTCTTGTATATGTTACTAGTTACTAAACTTTTTTTTTTTTAATTATGGCAGTACTCGTCCTCAAGTTGCTGTACTAGTAAAACATTATTAGGAAAATAGAAAATATGAAATTTAACATAATCGCCTTAAAGCTCAGATCTTGCCTTTTCCGATCACTATTTGCTTCGATCGAAGCAAGATAACCAGTCGCTCTGAAGAGATGAGAGAGATCGCAAAGAATCTTAGATAACGACGACCTTAACCTGTTACTGGCAAGAAAAACTTTTTATACATTTACCAATAGAAAAAAATTATAAATAACAAATGAAAATGTAAGTTTTTAAATTCTAAGCGATTTATAAACAAATAATTTTTTTATTTAAAATATTTTTTTTTTCAATTGCGTGCAAAATTATTTGCAAGGACATTAGATAAAAAACAATATTAGGGCGCTACAATTTATGATATCCCAAATGTAGGGATTGTATACAGTCGATCATGATTGATAATTTTTTTTAATACCAACTTTCCTAAAAGAAAAACAATAATATTATTTTTTTATAATTTAATTATTAAAACTTCAACAAAATCAGTTGTAATCGCGATTTACATTAAGAAGCAACGCGAGTGGAAAAAAAATTGCAATAATTTAAGCAAAAAGACAAAAAAATTAACAAAATATTAAAATTAAATTATTTATTCGTCAGCAATTTTGTATTTAATGGAAAAATTAAAGAAAGAAACTAATAATAATAATCATAATAATAACAGCAACAGCAACAGCAAAAACAACAGCAATAATAATAATAATATTATTAAACATAACAACATAGTTGTAAGTCATAAACTGTAAACATTCAAAACAGTTAAACAAACATCAGTCGAATAAACTCACGCAACATCCAACCCAATCCATCCATCCATCCATCCATCCATCCATCCAACCAACCAGTCAGTCATTCAACCAGCCATTTAAAATTTTAAGATGAGTTTTTATTTTTGATTTTAATTTAAATTAAAATTCTTCTCTACGATTTTAAACAAAATAGAAATAAAATTTACAAAATCATGCAATGATCCTCACAATAATCATTTTTGAACAAAAAAAAAAAAAAAAACTACAAAATTTCTTATAAAGTCATTCATTAAAAATTTAGACGTACAAACATGTTCAATGTTTGTGATATTTTAAATGCTCCCGTCTGAAAAACAAAAATATTATTGGAGAATATTGATCTTTTGTAGACTTTTTTTGTTGGCGCCATTACAGCGAAAAGTCGATCAATTAAATTCGTTACGATAGTTTGTAATTAATTCGATGATTTGCGATTTGTTAGTTTTTGTTTTTGATTATTTTTTAATAAAAGAAACAATAGATTTGAATCAACTAATATTCAAGTATTTTTTACAATGATTGATTATTATTTTTTTTTTTTAAGAAAACAAGGTTAAATTTATAAACCATTTAAAATTTAAAGAAGCATTCAAAATTTGAAGGTAAAAGTCGTGGAGTGATCGAGACGATTTTTCGTGTACACTGCGAGTGGGTTTTCATTCTCATACTTTTAGAAATATTTTAGTTTGGTCAAGGCAAATAAAGGAGTTTTTAATGTACCCTAAAATCTTTTAACCTGTACCCATGTTCTGTAACTTCAATGAGAACTTCTCGCATTGAAAAGATGTGTAACAGAATATTTCATTGTCTCTCAAAAAGTGAGAAAAAACTGTGTCTGTAACTCATGTCGAAAAATATTAAAAGAGATAACGTCGAGAACGCCTGTAACACGTATCGTTAACGGCAACCAAAATTTACTAAAATTGAAAATTTTTCAATGACGGCGGCGAAAATACAACCGTCGGCTATACCAAATAATGTAAAGTGCGAGCTTTGAAAGCATTCGTATATTTTATAAAAATGTTAAAAGCAAAACCATTAAACAATGAAAAAATGTGCCAAGAACATAATATTATTATTTATTTATTATAATTTGCATTTTTAATTGTTTTTAGTGTTAACATTTTTTCTCGCCCCATTTTTATTCGGGAACTTTTCTCACCAAAATGTTACAGACACACTTTTTCTGTAAATTGGCGAGTAATTTTCTTACGTGACAGCTAGTACTCGCCAAAAATGTTACAGACATAGTTTAGTAAGAAAAACATCTGTTTGTTTCAATATATGGCATTTTTGTTTCATTTCACACATTTCAATCGAAAAGATTCTCGATGCAAGAGAGAACATGGGCACTGGTTACACTTTGGTATAGTATATTATATGGACATTTCCCCAGAATGGTCTACCAGGATGAACAAATAAAATGTTGATTATCATCGTCTTTTATTGTTTATTATTAGAAAAAAAATCTATGTTCGTATAAAATAATGGTTTCCTAGCATATCTGAGCTGTTTTACTTGAGCAAATTGGGCTGGAAACTGGAACATTTTATATTTTTCTGTATTTTCTACTTTTAAAGACATTTTTATGTACTTATTTTACATGCAAGAAATATGTTATGCTTACACTCTTTTTTCATAATCTCTCCATTACAATCAATTGTAAAAGGAGTATTAAGTTTTTTTGTTAAGCTAATTTTAAGACATTTATGGGAAAATGCGTGAAAATAATAATAAAAAAACATTTATGTATGAAGGTAATAAGTGTCACGTGCGTAATGTCACGTGCGTAATTTACAATTTATTTTTTTCTTCGCCAACCCATGCATAGTTGCTTTTGAACAAAACATGATTATAAAGCCCCATTACTAACCTTTATAAAAACATTTTTTCCGAAATAAAAACCTCCTACAATTCACTTAATTTCGCACTTTTTCTTACGGTCCTAAAAGGCACTTCTATTTTTGTCACGTGAGTAAGTCAACTTTGATTGCATGGCATTTGGGTACCCAGTGCTCAATTTACCATTATATATACTTTTTAGAAAGAACTCATCACAAACAATGTAACGGTTCTAGAATTCATTCTAAAACTCCAATCCACTTCTATTTTTTTAATATTCAAACACAATAAAACGCGTACAAATGTCGCGTGCATAACCAGAGAAACACCCATATATGTGTATAAATATAAGAACATTTAAAAAATTTTGTTTAAGAAACGCTTTTCTTAAAAAAGAACATTTAAAAAATTTTTGACCCCCCCCCCCCCCCTAGATTTTATCCTGGCTACGCCAATGTATTGTCTTCCCTGCAAAGTTTCATCCATTTGCATTGAGTAAAAGGCGGTAAAAGAAGCATTTTACCAACAAAAAAAAATCGATTTTGAATATTTTTGTTGTTGCGCCCTTTTGCATTTTAGGTGACGATCTGTTTGTGGGCTATCCATAAATGGTCTAGATTAGTTGTGTCCAATTCTCACATATCTATACTCGCCAGTATTGTGCAAAAATTCTGCTGCAGCGATGTCGACACACGTTCACTATAACTTAAGTCGTGAATGCTGATGATGAACATTTGGGAGTTGTTTTGTTTACATTTCAATTTTGTTTAAGTCAGATCTTGCTTTACAACAATTTAATTTGCACAAAATTTTAACTTCGTGTGTTGCTGCGTCTACCACGTGCATATTATAGTGAGTGATTGTGTGTTTTTGGGCACCACTGCTTTAGATGTACAAGGTAAATATTTCCCAAGCCATAGATAGAAACTAGTAAACACTTCGAGTGCCAAGCTGTTAAGAGATTGCATAATCTTGGCAGCGGTAGGATCACGAAATTAAAGTGGCCCTTCGATAATTTGATGCCAGTTTTTGTCAGGATATTGGCTGATAGAAATCCATGCCAACGAACGAAATTGTTGCAATCGCGGCGAACCTCAGAAAGAGCAAACGTTGTTTCATTTTCGCTGAGAATGTCCAGCCTAAATGTCTGAGAGACAAAGGTTCATGAACAATCTCCGCGATATCGGAAATAGGAGTGGTGATTCTTTTGGATTATCTCATGTCAACGGGCTGGGTCTAATACTGCTACAACTCGTCAATCTACAGTTTGTGAGATACCACGTTAACCTTCCAGCAGGAACCATCAGCAGAGAAAACGTTAATATCATACCACTTAGGGGGATACAATTTTTCCGCTAAAAGTCTTCACTTTTTGCAGAACGCCAATAAACTGCTTGATTCCTAAAAACGATATCGTGCCTTTTCAGCAAACACAAATTTAAACATTTGAAACATGTCTTCTTTTTTTGACATTCAAAAGTTTCCTTTCTGATTACTACTTACGAAAATCATTTTGAAAGTTGAGCTTACACAGAAAAAAATTATATTCATATTTGAATACGAAAATTGCATATTTGATTAAAAAAATTTAAAAAAGATGGTAACGACTTTTGTTTCTACATAATTGTGCCATGCCCTCAAAACTCTAGGATTCCCTTTCTAACTGAAAATCTATGCAATTTTAATACAGGAAATTTATTTTGCATTGAAAAAAGCTGTTCAGCAAACATTCAACCGACTTTTTGTGAAAGTCGACTTATGACAACAGCCGTTATGGACTCAGTGATTTATTTTTATTTTGTTTTTGATAAATTAATTGAATATTTTATTTTGTTTTAATTGAATTTGTTTTTTTTTTTTTTTTCTTACTTCAGGCCTTTTTAAAGGCCTGCTTAAAAATTTTTTTGACTTATTTACTATTCTTACGTAACTGCAAAAGAATGCCTTATAGAAGGCCTCCACACTCGCTTCTATGAGAAGCGAGAAAAGAAGGAGTAACATTTTTTGTTTTGTTTTTTGCACAAGCAAAAGCAAAAGAATTCAGATCCCTTTACAAAAACAAAGTAACATATGTTGTAAATCATTTTAGTTGAAGTTGAAAAGAGAAAGAGTAAAATTTTTTGTTTTGTTTTTTTCGCCAAAGCGAAAGAATTCAGATCCCGTTATAAAAACAATGTAACAAAGTAGGTGCATATTAAAATACAAAATAAAAACAATAATGTAAATCATTTTAGTTGAGTTTTTTTCATTAAGGAAGATAGGTACTTGTGCTTAAAAGTTTTATTTTATTATAAACTTTTTTGCAATCTATTTTACAATATTTAGCAAATTTGATTATTTCAATAAAAAAATAGGTATCACATGTTTTATTAAACTACAATAAGTTTAATAAAATATATAAACATACGTTTGTAAAATAGGTATACATACCTATATAAAAAGTTAAATAACAAGATAACCTTTTTGCTAAAGCCTTTTGACAGTCATTCTCTGGAAAGCCTTCTAAGAGCCATTTATTTGAAGGCCTTTAAGAAGCTCTGGGGAAGAAAGGAAAGCGGAAGGCCTTCTCCGCAATGACAACGCGTGTAAAAAAGATATGAGTATGGAATGGAGCGAGAAGGCCTTGTGTATCCAAAAGAAGGGGTACAGAGACCTTCTGGCAGGCCTCCGTACTCCTTCTTTTTCCCGCTGGGTAATTTTGGTTTTTTTAAATGTTTCAATGTTATTCAATTTTCTTTTTAAAAAGTAGTATTTTCGTTACCATGGAACCTATCTTCAATCTTTACATGGTTTGCTTTAGAAAATTATAATTCACTTTGCGTCGCATTTTTTTAAGACGTTACCACGACGTAAAGTGAGGTATTAGTGTACTTTGATGCAAATACTCTTTTTTATTGAATATGAAGAAATATTCAATATTAAATATGTTTTATCGAGTGCTATTTTGCAAAGTGTATTTTTGATATTTTTTTTTTTTTTTTTCGTTGAATCAAATAAAAAGTTTGTTGAATTAAAATTTTATTTTTAACACACGGTGTTGTTAAAAATTTTCTTGAGACATTTTTTCTGTGGTTAAAAAAATTTTCGATTTGATATTCAGATTATTTCTTTGCTATAGATATTCTAAAAATATGTTTGTATTAAAGCAAAAGAAGAAATGAACCGATTATACTTATTTGCTCAGTCAGTGCTTAAGCAAATGACAGTTTAATAAATCTTAATAAAAAGTTTTCTTCAGTTTAATATGGTTTGACACATATGATTTCCATGCATTAACACAGTTACTTAAGCCAGCTTATACACATTATGGTTGGGCCTTTAGCTGGCGCCTTAGATTTGTTAAACGAAAAGCACGAAGAGTAAAAACTAATTCTTAGATTAGTGCTCCCAGAAAAATCCATGTATCAGGTGTGTCCAATAAAGTTTTGTTTAGGTTTCATTAGGGATTTTGACATTTTAAACCGGCAAATCAACAACACATTTCTTATTTTCGTTATATTGCAGCCATCTGCAGCCGTATTCTGTAATTCGCTTAGCTAAAGCTTAATCTCGATCGCTACAATGCCTTAGAAAATACAAAAGTTGAAAATTTTAGCGATGACACTAAAAGCTTAAATTGCGCCGAGTTAGATTTGTATGGCATTGCAAAATTTAGCAATGCACGTTACAGAATTGCATTCGTAGCCAAAAACCGCTAAATTAACTTTATAAATTTTTAGCGATAGAGATTTAGCTTTAGCGAATTACAGAATACGGCTGCTGATTGATACATGAATTCGCTTTGGGTGTGCTTTACGTATTCTTTTTAATTCATGTTTTAATTTAGTAAGAAAAATATATTTAAAACTTTGGTGGTCTTTAAATGCTTGTGTATCTAAGTTTATTCTTCGTGTATTTAATACAGCAAAAAACAAAATTTTTTCGATAAACATTTAAACTCATGTCTACTTTAATTCGAAAAATTGGATACAGATATAAAAATCCATCTATTATTGAGTGCTAAATTCCATAAATCAAAATCGTTGTCTACGGAAATGTTGTTTCTATGGTCAGTCATATTTAGGCCTTCACAAAGTTGTTAATAGGTTTTTTTTCTCTTTAGTTCATTTACAATTTCATACAATAAATAGTTTTTATTTTTTTCTATTCTTTTAACTTTTTATCAAGAGTTTATCAGTTGTTTTTTAAGTGAACGGTGCTATGAAGATGATGATGTTGGTTGGTGTTGTGGTGATGGTTGGAAAAAATCTGCTGAGATAACAAGATTTTGACATTTTAGTTTGGTGTAGAATTAATGATGGATTGTTTAAATATTGATGAACTTGTTGTCTGTCTTTCTATTATAAACAAATTACTCATTCATATTCAAAACATTTTGGTTAAAGTTTTATTATTTCGTGAAATGTTCAAAATTTAACAAACAAAAATAAAACGCAAAATTTAATTGACCTAATATTTTTAAGCTAGAGAAAAATGTTACAGGAATTTTATTAAATTTGAATGTTTTTATTTTTTTATTTTTTTCAGTTTAAAAACTGTTTTCTATGATTTCTTTTAGAAGTAAACAAACAACTTACTCACTCCCTATTCTAACATCGATTTTAGTGTAAGAGAAGAGATTTTCCATGTGCCTGTTTTTGAAACTAAAATAAAAATTTTCGTTTGATTCAATATATTTTGTTGTTTCAATATAAATTTCTAAACGAAATTTTTTATTTTAGTTTAAAAAAACAGGCAGTTAAACCCGTAATTTGGTTATAAAATATAGACATAAAAAAAATGTTAAAATTACGAAAAGTTTGTAAAAGAAAAATTGACAATTTATACGCAAAAGAAAATTGTTAGGGAACTAAAGAACTTTCCACAATTTCTTCAGAACTAAAGAACTAGCCTTAATTGCTTTTTCCAATCCAGCTAAACATATAAGATTATTTGTTAGTTCGTTGGTTGGTTATCTTGGTAGCTTACTCCGCTCAAACAGTCTAGGAGAGTCAAAAGGACCCCGTTTTGCAAGACTAAACCACTCATTAGATTGTACTATCATTCACATCGCAATGTATACTAATTAGGGTATTCATTTAATCGGCATTTTGCTTTAATCGGTTAATCGCCCGATTAATTAACCGAGGTTTTGGTTTAATCGGTTACTAATCGGTTAATTTTGTTTTTGATCGGTTAACCGATTAATAATGTTTTTTTTTGTAAATTAAGTAATTTCAATATATAAAAACGCATTAATTGTTTATTATTTGGAGTTTATTAGTAAAAAAAAAAAAATAACATACCAAATTCTTGAACTTAAACGAGAAAAGATAAACTCACTGTTTATTGTTGGTGTTTTGTTTAAGCTTTGTTATTGTTACAAGTAAGACTTTGAGTGTTTGAAACTCTTATTCGCTTTAGGGTTTATTTGTATACTATTTTTAGCTTTTCTAAAATCTTTGGAAAAGGTTTCCTGATGATCTGGCCTAAGCAACCAGTGAAATGCGCATGATAATTCATAAATATTTAATATGCATTTTTCAATTAATACACAAGGTGTGCTATCAAGGCATATCGCCATAATATCCCAAATAATATTTTACAATTGTTTAAAATAAATATTGTTGTATTTCAAACAAAATAAAAATTTTAATGCTGTGTTCATTGATTCTTCATAACTGTACAGTAGAAATCTAAATTATAAGCAGTAGCCCACAACAGTTATATCGTCGGTTTAATATCCTTTCAGCACATTTAACAGGAGAGACGAAAAACTTCTTAATTTTCCTATTTGCAGCTTGATAGAAAATTAAAAATACAGTTAGTTTAACACCCTTCAAGACGTAAATAGAATAAAAACCACATGCTGGTCGACGAGGTGTACCTTTCTCTACCACACGGCATCAAAATCTCAATTTACATAAAAAGTGGATTTAGCCGGTTTGCATATTAAGCCGACGATATATATTTCTTGTAATTATTTAAAGACATAAGACTTTATGACTATCTGTACCTATATCCCCCAAATATGTATTTATAAAAAAATAAACTTAGATAATTTCAGTAGTTATAGGAGATCTTTTAAAATAATCTTTTAAAAAAAATTTTTTTTTTGCCAAAACTTGACTTGGAAAAAATTCTTTCACTTATCGTAGATGAATATCTAATTTCTCAGTCCTTTTCCAGGATTTCTCTAAACATATAAAATACTCCATTATGCTTTTAGAGTTTTTTTTAAATTTTTAACACTTCTAATTGTTTCGGTTAATTCTGTTAAAAGACTGATATGAGAAGATATAAGAAGAAACAAATACATAACTAAACACTTACATAAAACAGAAAAAACGTGTTGGTAATCAAAAATGTAACCCATTTTTCGCCACATTCCTGTTGATCGATGATAAAGATAAAAAAACATTGTAATTTTAGTCACCAGTCGGCGGAAAATGTGTTAAAATGAATATCACTGAACACCTTATTTGTTTTTTTGAAAAAATATTTTATAAAATCACAAAAAAATATGTTATAATACTACAAAATATTGAAAATTTGATCACTTCGGTTAATCGACTGAAATTAATCGATTGAATCGTAAATCGAAAAAAGCCAATTTGAAATTAACCGATCAGTTAATCGGGTAATTTTCGAATGAATGAATACCCTAATACTAACGTAGTACCAAATCCAGCCTGAAGCCGTGAGTTATCTAAGTAAGGCTGACGACCTCATATATCGTCAGCTTAATATGCAAACCTGCTAAATCCACTTTTTAAGTTAATTGAGATTTTGATGCCGTGTGGTTCAGAAAGATACGCCTCGTCGACCAGCATGTAGTTTTTCTTCAATTTGTGTCGTGTATTGTGTAAAACCAACTTTTTTTTTTAATGATTTTTGTCTCAGCTGTAAAATGTGCTTAAAGGGAGTTAGCTGGCTTGCATATTAAGCTGACGATGTATGAAGTCGTCAGCCCAAAAGTGGTGTAAGCCTCAATTTTTCATACCCTGACTTATCTACGCCAAATTGATTAAAACTGCGAAAATAAAATAAGAAACTAGTTTATCGCTTGTTTTACCAATCACTAACAGAAAGCGTTGCAAAAGTTTGTGTTGCATTTATTTATTTTTGCTCTACTTATAATACAAAAGTAGCCATTAGCCACACAAATATGAAATAAATGTAATGTGGCTTACACTACTTTTGAGCTGGCGGCCTCATATTGTGTAGTTGCCCAGAAATATGTTCCCGGGCATTCGCAAAAAGATGGAAGGCCGTTTCCTCTCTACAACTACGTAACTACGGTTATTGAAGGAAATTAGAATCGACTTGCATGCCCGCCTTGAATCCCATCTCCCGTTAATACAACCAGCACCTTTGAAGTATCCTTTCTATTGCAGGTTAAAGTTTCATAGTGCGTTTCCAATCCAAACAGAGGGCCAAATTATCTCGACCACTCTACATGTGTCCAAATTGCGCCATCTGGTTTTAGACTTTTGAAAAAAAGAGCCTGGATATGCTACTTTTAATAAAACCAAGCGGAATTAAGACTGGCACCGCTTTGGAGGCATTAAAAGTAGATCCTATTCTGGCTAGATTGTCTGCCTGTTCATTACCATAGCGGTCTCCAGGGTAATTTCATGCAGGCAATCCAGCCTTGACACGTCCCTCATGGGGTATATAGGGCACATCTAAAGGACATTTCGCCTTTTTGTATAACACCCTCCCGGGAAATCAGGTGCAATCAATACCTGGAATTCGCCAATATTCAAAATAAGCACATCTTTTAAGATCGCGGCTGAACAGAGATCCTATCTGGTACCACGGGAGCCAGTAGCCCCTTGTGTCTAGTCACTTGACTGACTATTGGTTGAGGCCTCCAAAAGTCTACTTTTAGCAAAGGAATGCTTTTCGCCACGAAAATATTGTTTTTGTATATATTTGTTTCTCTTTATTGTCTCACGAAAATATACTTTTGGGGATCCCGTGGTGATTGCGGCTCGGAACCAAAGTTTTGGAAAGGGCGATCTAAAAAGCATACTTCTAGGCGGATTTTCACCAGTTTTAGGAATGACCGCCCTGTGTATGAATCTCCCTTGGTGCTGATGCTATTCAACAGATGCTGCTAGCATATTACCAAAAGCAGCTGAGGTAAGATATCTGTAGCTGCTAAGCAAAGGGCGAGTGTTCTCACACACAGGGGCGTTTGGTAAACGCATTGTTTGTCACCCAGTGGCTTACACCAACTTGAGGTTAGGCCAACACGGAAGGTGGTCACTTAAACCGTTATAATTGTTCGACCAATAGCTACGTAGTAGTGTATGACTTTTATAAGATTTCGGCCTGGGAAATACTAAGTCATTCAGAATACTGTGAAGGCTAGTTGGGTGTAATTCCCACAAATACCTTTAATATTTATCAATATTTAATTTCTTGCGAACTAAAAGTCTTCCTTTTATAATAAGAAATTTCTTTTGCGGACCCAAGAAAATCTTTTACTGATTCCGGGAAGTTTTTAAAAGACCTAGAAATCCGTTACGAAGCCCCATTTAATAACCGTTGCTAGTACCTGCTAAAAAATTACTTCTTTTTCAAATTTTAAAAATCTTTTTACAATCACTTTTTACCACAGTCACCTTCTGTTGCCCAGAAATTTGGGCACATTTGGAGGATCATGACTTTCTTGGCAGATTCGTTTTAAACTGTGCCTAAATAATATTCTCCATTAGGGCGAAACTGAAACTAAAGGCCCAGCTATAATATTCTTAAGCTGCCTTAAGCAACTGTTCGACTACATGTAAATCATGTGTGTCAAACCGTAATGAAGTTAAGGAAACTTTTTGTTAAGTTTTATGAATCTGTCATTTGCTTACGCAAAGTGCCAAACTGATCGCTCTTTCCGTACAGAAAGAAATATTTTTTAATTATGTTTTTGTTTTTAAATACATTTTAGAGGATTTTTGTTAATTTTTGACAGAAGCTTAAGCAAGCTTATGCGTATTATAGTTGGGCCTTATGTCTTTATTTGCAATAAAATAGTTTTAACTCATTTTATAAAAATTGTTATTTAATAACTTTAATAACAAATTATATAACAACAAATTTAAAATAAACTTTGCTCCTTGTCATGTTTTCCTTTTCCCTCTTTAAGCCTTAAAAAAGGACAAAACTTAAAAATATTATTCCCTAAACTCGTGTAACAACAACCAATAAGTTTTTTTTAACGTTAAGAAATACAAAAACTCCTGAATAATGTCACATTGTGTCCTTTTTATGTTTTTCTATTTTTTTTTCTTCTTTTCCACTTTGTGTTGAACAACCACAAAGGACCCAATTAGAAATGTTCAAGTTAACAAAACCAACAGCAAACAAAAAAAGAAAGTTTAAAGTAAAACCTTTCACTTGTTGTTGCTGTTGGTTGAAAAGGCAAAATTTCCTTGATATCTCTTGTGTTGGTTTTCTATGTCAAGTAAGTGTGACCCGAAGCGGTAAATTCTAACAACAAAAATTTATTTCTAACAATACCTCTAATAAACAACAACTTAAATAACAATGTTTGTAAAAAAAAGAAATAAATAGACTCATAAGGGCCGAATACTTGTACAACCACAATATTATTTTAACCAACATTTTGAGGGTTTTTTATTATGGTTCTTTTAATAAAATGACAGAAATTAATGTCATATTTTAGCCACAAAATAACCACAGTTTTAGGCGAATCATAAATGGTTTTCTTTATTGTGTTGCCAAATTAAATAGGTATACGTGATGTAACGCATGTCGGTGTATTTTAAGCTGAAATGCTATCAATCAGAAAGATTTTTAATATTCCAAATGACACGATTGTCCGCTTATTTAAATCACATCCCATCCTAGGATAATTTTAATATTCGATATTTGTGATAGGAACAGGTTAAGCTCTGGACAAGCGGATTCGACAGCTAGAGCCGCAATTGAGTGAAAACATGTCAAACCATCATGCCGTTCGGCATCATCACCTCCGATTTCAGTGAAATTCACCACAAATGTTGTATACTATTGGGCTTTAACAAAACATAAATTTTCAGACCCTAGATTCTTTCGGCTTCCGAAATATGACGTCATAAAAGATGTGAAAAATGTTTAAAAAAAAACCACAAAACTTTTGAACTATAAAAGATAATATAGATTTTTTGGTATAGTTTTAAAGGTGAAAGTGGGCGTGGTACCTTCCGAACAAAAAATATCAAAAATTTTATAAAAACCTGAAATTTTGGACTGTCATATGAGCTATGGTCATGCCATATATATCAAAAGATCGGAAATCTTTAGAAAATATTCTCTAAAAAACTCGTAAAAATCGGTTCAGATTCAGGTATTTTTCAAAAAAAAAAATGTATATTTTGGTCATAACTTTTCTTTATCTGAACCGATTTTTCCGAGTTTTTCAGAGAATATTTTTTATTATAGATTTCCGATCTTTTGATATATAAGGCATGACCATAGGTCATATGACAGTCCAAAATTTCAGGTTTTTTTAAAATGTTTGCTATTTTTTGTGCGGGAGTTACCACGCCCACTTCTCTAATATCGCCCACATTTTGTGGGATGGTTTGCATTGATAACCTTAATGTGTGTACCTAATTTGGAAACTTTGGCTCTTCCCGTTCTCCAGATATACTGAAAAAATTAATAAAAATACAACAACAATAAGGGATTATTGAACACAAAACATACTTGGGATCACGTTCTGGTCTATAACTCTGACACCAGTTGAGTCTCGACCTAGAAATTTTCTAGAAATAGAAAAGGGTCTAATACTTGACATATATTTTTTCAAGGATTTTAAAAAAATATACTTTTCTAGATATGAACCTTTGAACTCAAGACCCCAAAAAATTACCTTTCTTAAAAAAACACAATATGCATATCATTTCAAAGGGTGCACTTTAACCTTTAAAACTATACTAAAAAAAACTAAATTATCTTGCGTTGTTCAAAAGTTCTATCCGCTTTTGTAAGGAGACTATTGTGTTTTTTTTTAACATTTTTCATATCTTTTATGACGTCATATTTCGGAAACCGAAAGAATCTGAGGTCTGAAAATTTATGTTTTGTTAAAGTCCAATAACATACAACATTTGTGCTGAATTTCATTGAAATCGGAGGTGATGATGCCGCAAGTGCATCCCCATAAAAGTAATAATTAAATACCTATTTTATTAAAATAAAATAATTTTTATTAAAACAAAACTGAAATTATATCACAAAAAACAAAACCTAGATCGAATTCCCATATAAATTTGGGTGATAATTTGCAGAAGAAATATAGACCATTTTTTAGGCGATTTTTCGTAATTTTTGGGTAATAATTTACTTTGTCTGGGATAACACTATGAAAGTTTTCTTTCAGAAAGTCTGAGTTTATGGGTGAGAGGGGAAAAAGGAACAGCATGTTCTCTTCCCCTCTCACCAATAAACTCAGACTTCCCGAAAGAAAACTTTCATAGTATGAACCCAGACTTTAACCACAGTTAAGAAACATTTGTTGAGCGATTTCTCGTTTTCTAATTTTAATAAAGTCTTCAATGCAAAATTTAAAAATAACGGTTGTAAGACTTACTAAAACAACTTTTGTTTTTAAAGTTTTTCTTGGGATTCAAAAATTAATTAAAAGGGGTTCGTTATAGGGATGTCAATCGGGATTGACTTTAGAAAATCCCGGGATTCGGTATTTCTCGATTTTTTTTTAAATAAACAACACTTTTTTATTTATTTATGAATTTTCAAAAGGCATCTTCTATCTTCTTCTTCTATATATATAAAAATGAAAAATGTTTGTATGTTTGTTTGTTTGTTTGTCGCCTTATAGACTCCGAAACTACTGAACCGATTTTCCTAAAATTTTTACAGTAACATCACGTGAGCCCTAAAAATAAAATAGGCTACTTATTTTTTCGATAGGGGCAGGTGAATTGGTACCCCCCATAGGATGCCAATATTAATTATCGCATATCTTAAGAGCCGCTGGACGAATGTTGCTGAACTTTTTGTAGTAGGATCTTCTGAGCCCCGAAATTGAAATAAAATAGCAGCGGGGGTATTGGAATCCCCCATAGGACGCCAATGTTTAACATCGCATATCTTAAGAACTGTTGTAGTGAGAATGTTCAAACTTTGTGGAAGTCACTCTTATGGTATACTACACTTTTGAAAATAAAAATAAAGCGGGTAGGCGCATGGGGGAAACACCTCCCATAGTATGCATATATTAAATATCGCTCAACTGAAGAACTATCAAAGAGAAAGTCTTCAAACGTGGTAAGAGCTACTATTAGGGTAAACTATAAATTTCAATATAAAAATAGGCGGGGTAGACAGGGGAGGAGCAGTATCCCTCATATATAGAAATATTAATAAGAGCCACTGCTCGCATTTTGTTGGACCTTTGGTAGTATAGATCATATCATAGATCTGAGCCCCAAAATTTAAACAAAATAGCAGCGGGGGAAGTGGTACCCACCATAGGACGCCAATGTTTAATATCGCATATCTTAAGAACTGTTGTACTGAGAATGTTCATTGAAGAATTGTTCAAACTGAAGAACTATTAAAGGGAAAGTCTTCAAAGTTGGCTAAAGCATTGTAGCGAAGCGCAACGGGTTAAGCTAGTTATATATATAACATATATTTTTAAAAAAGAAAATAGAATTATAAAATTAAAAAATACAACTGAAATATGATTTTTAATAATTTTTTTTTTTGTAGAGAGTATAAAAATTCAATAAAAACGAACATTTTTGTACACAAAAGTTGATATATGTACTAAAAATCCCGAAAAATCCCGGGAGTTTTCTATCCCGAAAAATCCCGGGATTTCGGGATTCGGGATTTCCCGTTTGGCATCCCTAGTTCGTTATAATGAGCTAAATTCCCATTTCATACTATTTGTTTTCAGTAGTGGATAAACTATTTCATTAAAATCCTGAATTTTTGAAAATAAGTTTTAATTTCAAAATAAAATGCAAAAACCAACCACTATATTTTTGCCGGTGTTAAAACGACTTTAGACAGGTCAAAGAATTTTGCTGGTACTTTTTTTTTTGTAAGAAACACAAAAAGGTTTTACTAATGGAATTTGTCAACAACAATTCAACACCATTATAAAAAAAAACGTCCAAAATGTCTTTAAACTATTTTTATATTATTTAGGTTGGTTTGTTTTAGGGCTAAATGAAATTTAAATTTTGTTTCTTTAGCCGTTTTTTTTTTTTTGCATTTATTTTAGCCAGCAGTCGCTGGTTAAAAGCTTCTGTTGTTGGTTAGTTTTTTTTTTAGATTGTTGTAACTAAAGGGTTGTTTTTGTTGTTTGTCATTCGAATGGAAGTTAGAATATTTTCAATTTCGTACTACAACAACAAAAGCAACAATATTAGTAGAAGCAGAGGCGGCAGCAGTGGCGGCAACATTTTTTTTTTTTTTTTTTTTTTTTTGAATGGGCTTTTCGTTATAAAGACAATTTTGTAAAATGTTGTAGTTTTACTGGCTTTTGTTCGCCATTAACATGGCCATTTTGCCAAAAGGGTTTGGTTAAATAAACACACACACACACAAACGTATATGAATTTTAACGTATTCAAACACATTCATAGAATTTTTACATGGTCTACAATTTTATTTGAATTTTTCATTTCAAAATTTACCTTCTTCATGCTGCAGTTTCAGGTCGAAATGAATTGTTTGAAAATAAAAATGTTTTCAATACAACCATTATTTTGGTATCGAATCAACATTGGCTGGTATTTTATTGTTGTGTGAACGGTGTGACGAAATACTTATTTTTTTGATGTAAAAAGTATTTTAAAAATTAAACAAATCTATTTTCTACAATTTTAGTTCTAAATATTTTGGTTGGAAATTCAATGAGTTCGGAAAATTTCGTTAAAAAAAAGTATTTTTAATTGTAAATTTATCGCCGATTGAAATTTAAAATTTATAGAACATTTTTATTAAAATGTTTTGCACAAATTAAAAATTTTCTAACAAAAATTTAGTGAAAATTTGTGTATCGAAATTTTAAATTGAATTGGAAATTTCTCAAAAATTTAAATTTTCTTTAGAAAATTCATCGAGAATAAAAAAAATTTTTTTATAAAAATGTTATCGATGACTTAAATTTTTTTTTAAAAAAATTTTATCGATAACTAAAATTTTCTTGGAAAAATTTATCGGAAGCTGAAATTTTGTAAAGAAAATTTATTGGAATTTGAAACTTTGTACAAAAGTGTTTTGAAAATTAACGTTTTTTTTTTTTTGAAAATTTATGGAAATAAAAATTTTTCTTTAAAAATTTGTCGAATTAAAAATTTTTCGACAATAATTTATTGATTATTAAAATCATTTTTACAAACACAAAGCAAATAAAATTTGTTTGTCAAGCACTGCCAACAAAGCGTATGTGTAGCCGAAAAAGAACCCTGCAAATAAAATTGGACTCCTGATCCATTTTGATAAAATGGACTACTTCATGGACTGGTCCGATGTAATGCAAGAATGGACCATGCCATTGTTAAAAAGTGTTTGTAGTGAGACGACATGTCTTCGTTTTTTAACGACATGCTTTCGTTTTTAAACGACTTCAAAACTAATCCTCTTGAGTATGGGTCCTCTCCTAGGACATCGTAATGTTAAATAGACCATGTTTTTTTCATACTTTTGGACTAGTCCTGGTCCCTTTTGGGCTACTCTTTACACGCTTGCTTGGACTGGTTCTATTATTTGCAGGGAACTACTGCACGCACACAACTATGTGATTGATGTGTTTATTTGATGGCATCCAGGGCGCTTAAAAATGTATTGATTTATTTTTATGATTTATTGAAATGAGCGAGAATTCAAATTATATATAAAAGGGGAATTGGGACCTGAAATGTTGTATAGAAAATTTATTGCGAATTAAAATTTTGAATAAATCTTTTTTCGATTTTTAAGTTGAACTGTCGATTTTTAATTTGAAATTTTGATATTTAGTTAGGCTTGAGTTTACCAAATTTAATTTTTCATTAAAATATTTTACTGAAGGAAGGAATTTTACAACATGAAACTTATTAACATTTACTGATAATGTTTATTCTTTGGCTGAGCTGGGGATCGAACTCGGGTTGTATTAACGTTCTCCATATTCTCATCATCAGAATTCTTTGCAGTTCTACCCTCAAGATACTTGTGAGGTGATTTTAGATATGCACAATATATTTTTTTTCTAAATTTTTTTAATTCAAGTGTTTGAAAAGCGTTTTAATTTATCTTACAGACATACGTACAAAGTTGGGTGAATAGTGCATTTTTGCCGTTCTCTTAAAATGTGTACGTTTGTGTTGTATAACACACAGGTTTTCTCGAAAGTAAATGTCGAGTGGTCGAATTTCGGCCACCTGGCGAAACTAGTATACTTTAAAGGGTTTATGGGTATACAAAATTTGTTGTTTATATTAAATTAAAAATATCTTATCCCACTGTTCATTTATTGCCATTGTTAGTACGTTACATCAATAATAACATGAAACATGTTGTTGCCATTTTGTTAACGCAATTGTTGGAATGCTCTGGTTAAAATTTTATTTCAAGATAGTCTTAATGAAGTTATAAAGATAAAAGCCATGTTTCGATTAATTATTTTAATACGAATCGTATCAAGCCTAATTAGAACTCTTGTAATGAAAAAGAATTATGTAATTATTTAACATATTTATTTTAAAAAAATATTAAAAATTTTGTGAACGAAATTATTAGTGAATGAAATTGAAATGCAAATACACTGAAAGAATTTTCTTCGCAATACCAATGAATTTTGACATTAATCCCATGAAAAATTGCATTAAAAAGGAACCTATGCAGTGCTTCGTTGGATCAATGAAACCTGTTTCATTAATAGGAATTAATGAAACATTACATAAGATCTATGAATATTATTCATTGAATAAATACTTTCAATAAAGTAAAAAATTTTTTTTTTTTTTATTTTTTTCTTTTTTATTTTTTCTTATTTTATTTTACTTTATTTTTTATTTTTTTCTGTCTCTGGCGGGATTCGATCGCGCAACCTCGGTGCTGATAGACTAGCTCACTACCAGCTAGTCTACCGGGGCAGTGTAGTTTTTGAATAAAAAAACTATGTTGTTTACTCAATTAAGAGCGTAAAAATGAGATTAAATTGTCCATAATAACAATAACAAGGTTGATTGAAAGTGGATTGAAAGTTTTTATATTTTATATTGAAATATTTTTATTGTCGTAATGAAAATTTAAATTTATGAAGGCAATTATTGAAATATGTTGCTTTTATAAAAAAATTGTTTGATTTCATAAATTTAATGGCATACATGTAACATTAGATGTATGAAATTATTAAATCTTACATTTTTTAATTAACAATAGAACATTTTTTTAAGGAAACTATAATTTTGTATTAATTTATGAATATAGTTATGTTTGTATATTGTTTTTTTATGTTCCCAATTAAAATTTTTTGTTAAACTTAGACAAACTTAAGTTTTCATATATCCAATGAAAATTTTTAACGTAATTACGAAATCCAATGAAGCGATTTTAACGAAAATAGTTCATTATAACTATGAAATTCCATTTAAACAATAAAAATTTTCATTTACCCAAGGAAAATTGTTTTATGAAAATGATTCATTAAATATATGAAGCATTTTTCTTTCAGTGTATATCAGTAATATTTCTCAGTAATTCGAAAACGGGTTGCATCGTGAGGAAACATATAATTTCCGAACTCTGAAAAAAATAAAAATAAAGTATAACAATAATCAGTATTGTGGTTATTTTGTTGAACTATTTATGGTTTTTAATCCAAATTTTTTAATATTTTTAATTAGGCTAAAGTTCATCAAATTTAATTTTCATTAAATTATTTTTATGAAGACAGGAATTTTACAAAATGAAATTAATTAAAATTTATTGATAATTTTTCATTCTTGACTGAAGCTGGGCTCGAACCAAGGCGTTTTTACGGACAGGTTACCCTTACATGTATCGATTGCAACCATTTAATCTCCTCAGAGGGCTTGCCATTTAACACTCGCAGCCATCGACGACTGCTGACGTCAATAGTCAAACCCAGGCAAAACAAAAACAAATAATGTACTTTGAACTTCAAGAAGAATTCTTGACAAAAGTACGAAAAAGCAGAAGTAAGGAAAAAACATGTAAAAATAAATTAAAATAGATAATCATTCAAAAAGCAAATTTCGATCTACCAAAGATTAAATACAATTTGGTTTAAGGATTGATGTTTGACTAATGACGTCAGCAGTCGTCGATGGCTGCGAGTGTTAAACGGCAAGCCCTCTGAGGAGATTGAGTGGTTGCAATCGAAAGATGTCAGGGTAACCTGTCCGTAAAAACGTCTGGGTTCGAGCCCAGATTGAGTCAAGAATGAAAAATTATCAGTAAATTTTAATTAATTTTCATGTTGTAAAATTCCATTCTTCATAAAAATAATTTAATGAAAATTAAATTTGATGAACTTTAGCCTAATTAAAAATATTAAAAAATTTGGATTAAAAACCATAAATAGTTCAACAAAATAACCACAATACTGATTATTGTTAAAGCTAAGGCACGAGCTCTATGTTTGCATTTGTCCTTCAAGTTGTACTGAAAAAGGTCAACAAGAAAAAGGAAGACAAAAAAATTAAAAACAAAAACAAATAATGTACTTTGAACTTCAAGAAGAATTCTTGACAAAAGTACGAAAAGGCAGAAGTAAGGAAAAAACATGTAAAAATAAATTAAAATAGATAATCATTCAAAAAGCTAATTTCGATCTACCAAAGATTAAATACAATTTGGTTTAAGGATTGATGTTTGTCTAGTCGTCGATGGCTGCGAGTGTTAAACGGCAAGCCCTCTGAGGAGATTGAGTGGTTGCAATCGATACATGTAAGGGTAACCTGTCCGTAAAAACGCATGGGTTCGAGCCCAGCTTCAGTCAAGAATGAAAAATTTTCAATAAATTTTAATTAATTTCATGTTGTAAAATTCCTTTCTTCATAAAAATAATTTAATGAAAATTAAATTTTATGAACTTTAGCCTAATTAAAAATATTAATAAAGTATAACATTTAAAAAAACCTTGTCTTTTTTCAGGGAAATTTTTAATAATTCTTTGAAATACTATTTTAAAAATTCGTAAAATAGTTCAATATAAAATACAAGAAGTATTTTTATTTGACGTAAAAACCATTCTAGATAAAAATATTCCCACACTTCAAAATTTTTTTTTATAAAAATAATAACCAAAATTTTGATATTGTTACTCTTTACTATTTTTTTTATTATTATTAATTTTAACCGGAAGCCACTACTGCAAAAGTCAAGTGGCGTAAATATCCGCACGTGGTAAATGGGGGGACAAAAGAAGAAAAAGAAGAACTTGAGTTCAAACATTAATGTTTAACATTTTTTTCTTTTTATAACTTTTTTCCGTCATTAGTGACTGTCGGCGGTCGTCAACATTGTATTCGTTGCAAAAGGCAGTAAAGCAAAGCAGTAAACAACACGTGTAACATCTTACTATTCTCTATTGTACATTGTATTTTATTGTACTCCACAGTATTGTATTTTCATAACGAACTAGAGTATTTGTAAAACTTACATGTTTTAATCTCATATAAATATTATTTATTAGAGCGCTAATTGTTGTAGTTCAACAAAAAAAAAAAAAAAAAATAGAAATAGTAACACACTCATACGCTGCTACTAACAATGACTAGAAAGGAAAACAATACAAACAAACAAACAAATACACCAAAACTTAAAACATCCTTTTGCACCGTGTGTAAGTACCGCCAAAAGGTGTTACAATTATTTACAACTACAGCAACACGCTCTACGTTTGTACATACAACCATACATTCCTATGTGAGTGTAAGTTTCTAAAAGGATGAGATTATTTCTCATATGGAAGAGGGTTAACATGTATTTGTTTGTATCTTTTCTTAAGAACACATTCTAACATTGTATAACGAAATAATTAGTTGCCTCTAAAAGAAAATAAAAATTATAATAGTTTTGATCATAAATAAAAAAGTGCACATGTTTCAAAAAAAAAGGGGGAACAAGGAGGAAAGGCAGCCAAAAATTAACAAGATTTTTGGTGTAACAAGGAAGTGGGAAAATTATGGTTCATTAAGCTTGAATGTTAAATGCGCTACTTGGACTCCAATAAAAAAAAAAAAACAAGAAAACATTTCTTTAGAAATAAAAGTTTTATGAAAACAAGATGAGATCTGATTAAAAAAAGCCCCGTAAGAGTGTAGAAAGAACCAAAAATGTATGAGAAAATTTATCGATAACTTATACATTGTATAGAAGTTTTTATACGTTTTCAATAGACAAGCTATTACTGATTTTGATAAGATAGTGGGAACACCGCTTTAATACTGCAAGGAGCTTATTTAGCATAGTCTTATTTGGTCTGTGCAGGGCAGATAGTCTTTTAAAAACATATGATTGATCTCGAGAAAACTTAGGGCAGGAAATACAGGATATTAAACAGACAAAATAAAACGGATCTGTCTGGATAGAACTGGCTGGTTTTATAACCTAAATATGAACTTCTTTAGATACTTTTTTGATATCATTAATTTTCTATTAAAAATTGGTTGATAACATACATAATTTTATAATTCAAAAGATGTTCGTTTACATTCATGTTCTAATAAACAATTTCTCGATAACTGTCTTATTCTATTGAATATTTCTTGATAACATAATTTTCTTTATAAAATGTCTCAATAACTTAAATTTTTAACAAAATTACTCGATTACCTCAATTTTCCATCTTAAACTTTTCGGTAGCATCATTTTGAATAAAAATATTTCATTACAAAAATTTCTCGATAACTTTAATTTTTAATACAAATTTATCGATAACATAAATTTTTCTAGAAAATTTCTCGATCATATTTATTTTCTAAATTAATTTTCTACATAAAATTTTCAATAAGCATTTCTCGATAACATTAATTTTTTTTAGAAAATTTGACAAAAATATACATTTTTTATACATCATTCCCCGATTCCAATATTTTTTTATAAAATAAAAAATAAAAAACTTCTCGATAGCATTAATTTTCTACATTAAATTTATCGAAAACAAAAATTTCTCGATAACTTTAATTTTTAATACAAATTTCTCGATAACATAAATATTTATAGAAAATATCTCTATCATATTAATTTTCTAAATTAATTTTCTACATAAAATTTTCAAAAAAATATTCTCGATAATATTAGTTTTCTATATGAAATTTTTCGATTAATTTCATTTTTAATAAAAACTTTCTAGATAACATAAATTTTTTTCAGAAAATTTTTCTATAATTCCAATTTTTAATAGAAAATTTCTTGATAAAATAAATTTTTCACAGAAAATTACTCGATAAAATGAATTTTTCATAGAAAATTTCTCGATAGATTTAATTTTTAATAAAAAATTTTCGATAACATAAATTTTTATAGAAAATTTATCGATCATATTTATTTTCTAAATTTTTTTCTACTTAAAATTTAAAAAAAAAAAAATTCTCGATAACACTAATTTTCTATATAAAATGTCTCAATAACTTTAACTTTCAACAAAATTACTCGGTTACTTCAATTTACCATCGTAAACTTTTCGGTAACATAATTTTGAATTAAAATTACGAATTTCTCGATAACATAAATTTTTATAGAAATTTTTTCGATCATATTTATTTTCTAAATTAATTTTGTACATAAAATTTTCAATAAACATTTCTCGATAACATTCATTTTTTTAGAAAATTTGACAAAAATATAAATTTTTTATATAACATTCCCCGATTCCATTATTTTTTTTATAAAATATAAAATAAAAAAGTTCTCGATGGCATTAATTTTCTACATTAAATTTCTCGAACACATTAATATTCAATAAAAACTGTCTCGGCAAAATTAAATTTTTAAAGAAGCTTTTTCGATAACTTTAATTTTAAGTGGAAAATTATCGATAACAGAAATTTTTTATAAATCAAAAAATTTGACAATATTTTATTTATTTATTTAAAAATAAAGTAGTTTCTTAATATCATTAATACCTATTTTGACAAAAAAAAAATTTCGATTACACTAAGCTGTTGCACAAATTTTCTCGATAACATTAATTTTCTATAGAAAATTTATCGATTACATAAATTTCTGGACACCATTAAGTTTTTATAAAAAACTTCTCGAGAACATTCATTTTTTATGAAAAATTTTTCGATGAAATTAATTTTTTTTTGGAAAATTTCTCGATGACATTATTTTCAAAGAAAAGTTTTTCGATAAGTCTATAATCTATATTAACATTTATCTTTTTACCAAAAATGTTTAATGTTACTAATCTTCTTCAAACAATATCTCGGTAATATTATTTTTCTGTAGAAAATTTCTCGATGATTCACTGTCATTAAAAAAATCCTATAGAAAATTTCTCGCTAACATTAATTCATAAAAAGTAATTTCTCGATAACATTATTCTTTTAATTTTAAAAAAATTTTGCTATTCGTGCTTAATTCCCAGTTTTTATTCTTGACAAAAACACTTGAAATTTATTGTTGATGGGATAAGCTATTCCTATGCATTTCACTGGTTGCTTAGGCCAGATCATCAGGAAACTTCATCCATAAAGATTTTAGACAAACTAAAGATATTAAACCAAATAAAACTGTTAAACGTATAAGAATTATAGCAACAGTTCTACTTGTAACAATATCAAAGCTTGAACAAAACACATCAACAATAAACAACAGTGGGTTTATCTCATTTTACATTCCCCACTACAATTAGTTGAAATTCTCTCAACATTAATTGTAGTTGTAAGTAGGTTAAGAAAAACAAAATAAAAACAACAACAACTTACAAAAGATGTTGTCAATTAAGTGTTTTTTAGGCCGTGCACTTGCCTGTTTATTATCAAAAAGTAATTTCAATTTTTGGGAATACAAAATTTTAATTTCAAAAGATTTTGTTATTCGTGCTTAATTCCCAGTTTTTATTCTTGACAAAAACACTTGAAATTTATTGTTGATGGGATAAGCTATTCCTATGCGCATTTCACTGGTTGCTTAGGCCAGATCATCAGGAAACTTCATCCATAAAGATTTTAGACAAACTAAAGATATTAAACCAAATAAAACTGTTAAACGTATAAGAATTATAGCAACAGTTCTACTTGTAACAATATCAAAGCTTGAACAAAACACATCAACAATAAACAACAGTGGGTTTATCTCATTTTACATTCCCCACTACAATTAGTTGAAATTCTCTCAACATTAATTGTAGTTGTAAGTAGGTTAAGAAAAACAAAATAAAAACAACAACAACTTACAAAAGATGTTGTCAATTAAGTGTTTTTTAGGCCGTGCACTTGCCTGTTTATTATCAAAAAGTAATTTCAATTTTTGGGAATACAAAATTTTAATTTTAAAAAGATTTTGCTATTCGTGCTTAATTCCCAGTTTTTATTCTTGACAGAAACACTTGAAATTTATTGTTGATGGGATAAGCTATTCCTATGCATTTCACTGGTTGCTTAGGCCAGATCATCAGGAAACTTCATCCATAAAGATTTTAGACAAACTAAAGATATTAAACCAAATAACACTGTTAAACGTATAAGAATTATAGCAACAGTTCTACTTGTAACAATATCAAAGCTTGAACAAAACACATCAACAATAAACAACAGTGGGTTTATCTCATCTTACATTCGCCACAAGTGTTTTTGTCAAGAATAAAAACTGGGAATTAAGCACGAATAGCAAAATCTTTTTAAAATTAAAATTTTGTATTCCCAAAAATTGAAATTACTTTTTGATAATAAACAGGCAAGTGCATGGCCTATAAAACACTTAATTGACAACATCTTTTGTAAGTTGTTGTTGTTTTTATTTTGTTTTTCTTAACCTACTTAAGGCTAGATTACACTATTATACTTTGTATTAATACATGTCAAAAACTCAAGTAATATGACAAAGTGTGACAGTGTGAATGCAATGTGTCACGAAAATGACAAGTATTAAGAAAAAAGTTTGACATCCCATACGACTTCATCGTTTTTTGAAAAATTTCTAAACAATAATACTTTTCATTGGATCAGGGTTGCATTTTATTTCATGTGTGAGTGTTTATACTTTGTGTGATGATGTGAACGATGATGTGTTACGTTAGATTTTTTGACAGTCGCAACAAAACTCATTAGATTTCTATCTCACAAAGTATTATGGAATACGTTAGCCTTGTGAGATAGTGTAATCTAGGCTTTAGAACTACAATTAATGTTGAGAGAATTTCAACTAATTGTAGTGGGGAATGTAAGATGAGATAAACCCACTGTTGTTTATTGTTGATGTGTTTTGTTCAAACTTTGATATTGTTAGAAGTAGAACTGTTGCTATAATTCTTATACGTTTAACAGTGTTATTTGGTTTAATATCTTTAGTTTGTCTAAAATCTTTATGGATGAAGTTTCCTGATGATCTGGCCTAAGCAACCAGTGAAATGCATAGGAATAGCTTATCCCATCAACAATAAATTTCAAGTGTTTTTATCAAGAATAAAAACTGGGAATTAAGCACGAATAGCAAAATCTTTTTAAAATTAAAATTTTGTATTCCCAAAAATTGAAATTACTTTTTGATTATTTTTTTAACAAAAAATATTTGGTATCACAGATCTTCTACATAAAATTTCTCGGAAACATTAATTTTCTTAGTCTGAGTTCACACTATGAAAGTTTTCTTTCAGAAAGTCTGAGTTTATGGGTGAGAGAGGAGAGAAGAAAAGCATGTTCTCTTCCCCTCTCACCAATAAACTCAGACTTTTTGAAAGAAAACTTTCATAATGTGATCCCTGACTTAATAACATTTATATTAAATAAAAAATTTCGATAACATTAATTTTTTATAAAAAAAGCTCTATATAAAATTTTTCGATAACATAGATTTTCTGTAGAACATATCCTGATACCAATAATTTAGTGTGCAAAATTTCTTTTAGAAACGTATCGGTAGTATAAAATCGAATGTGTAGGGTACTGGACAGTCACAACGAGCTACAAAATCCGTTTTTTTTTTCTAAGTAAAATTCATTACAAAGAATTATGTACGTGTACCCAGAAAAGGGATTAACTTTAATATTTAGCGGATTTTTCTTCTTTTTACAAACTAATAAATAGAATATTTTTACATGTGTGTGTGTGTCTTGTTCTGTTAAGGAAAAACATGAAAAATCTTTTCTTTTAGGGGTTGTGTTTTCTCCAAAAAAAAATTAAAAAAAATGCTCATATGTAATTTTATGGCAGCGTTTATTAACTCGTATGCTAAAAGAGCTCTTTGCTGTTTTTTTACTTTAGAGGCCTAATAAATTAAAATAATTAAAACAACAATAAGACTCTGTACTCGACTGCAAGATAATTATGAAAAACGTTAATGTGTTAAGACAATGTTTTAAACACACTTGGGATTTTAATTATACTAATGATTTATTTATTTTTTTTTTTTTTTTTTTTCTTTCTAATTTTAGCAGCTTATCGAGGAAAAAGAGTTGCCTGAAGTCACATTGGCTCATCCTAAAGCCAAAGAGTGGATCGTTTCAATGGCTAAGGCCAATTACCAAGAGTTAGCCAAGTTAGCTAACGAATATCCTGAACTGGTTAAATTGCATGTAAGTTTGAAAAACCTTTTTTTTTAATTTTTTATTAAAAATTTAAAACGTTCAAAATTATTTAAAACATATTAATACATTTTTTGAAAAAAAAAGTTGACTTTCGGAAATTTTTCTAAAAAAATTATGATATTTCCTTTAAAATATATATGCTACGGAAAATTTCCTATAACATATACATATATGCTATCGAAAAAGTCCCTACAAAAAATTTATGCTATCGAAAGATTTCCTGTCAAATATTTATGCTATCAATAACGTTCAATAAAAATTTTTACTGTCGAAATTTTCTTATAAACAATTGATGCTATCAAAATATTTCCTGGAAAAATATTATGCTCTCGAAAATTTTCTTTATTTAAAACCTATGCTAAAAACTTAATACAGTGTAACCTCGGTGAACGCTACCAATAGAAATTTTGGACTGTTGCGATAACTGAGTTGCGCAAATCAAGTCACAAATTTCTCATTCCATATAGTTTTGTCATACCTGTCAAGTTTCTTAAGAATTTTACTCTTCTTTTATTGGAAGCTTAACAAATTTTGTCACGATAGGCATTTTTGTTATTTGATGAAAGAACCCCTCATAAACAAAGAAGATTCTAAGCTAAATTGATTTCAAAAACAGAAGTACATAATAAAATATGTGTCATTCTTAGAATAACGGTAAATTAAAAAGACTAATTGCACTTAAGCATAAGATTTTACATACACACGTAGTCTTGAATTTATTTATCAAAAACCAAACTAAAAAAACAAAAAAAGCCTTACTTGTTTTGCTTTTGCAAAGTTGCGTTAAAAAAGGCTTTGTTTTTTGAAAAGTTGCATTTACAGAGTCATCAATGTAACGACAGCGAGGGGTTGCGCATATCGAAGGTTGCGTTCAACGAGGCTTCACTGTAATATTGAAAAATTTCCTATAAAATATTAATGCTATTGAAAAATTTTTGCTATCGACAAGTTTTCTCAAAAATAATTTTGCTAGCGAAAAATTTCCTATAAAATATTTATGCTATTGAAAAAGGTTTGCTATCGACAAGTTTTCTCAAAAAAATAATGTGTGCTTTCAAACAATTTCCTTTATAACATTTATGCTGTCGAAAATTTCCGACAAAAACAAATGCTATTCCCCATAAAAAGTTGATGCTATCGAAATATTTTCTATGAAAAATTTACGTATGCTGTTGAAAAATGTTCAATAAAATATTTATGCTATCAAAAAATTTACTATAAAAATTGATTCCATAAAAATGTTCTTTTAAAAAAGTTATGCTATCGAAAGATTTTATACAAAAAATATATGCTATCGAGAAATTTTTAATAAAAAATAATGCTATCGAAAAACTTCCTGTGCAGAATTTATACCATCAAGAAATTTTGTATAAAAATTGATGGTATCGAAAAAATTTCCTATAAAATATTTATACAAAATCGGGAAAATATGAATAGGAATTTTTTTTTCAAGATTGAGAAATTTTATATGCAAAATTTATTTGAAATTTTATGTTGTCGAACAATTGAAGCACAGCAGCGAATAACGTTGTAAGTGACAAAAAAAATTATTTTTCGTAGAGCAAAAAAAACGTTTTAAAATGCAGGATTACTTTATTTTAATTTTTTTTAGATTATTAAAATTTATGATAATAAAAACTTGTACGCAAAATATCAAGATATTTGAAATTAAAATAGCATGCAAATTTACAGTTTATGCCTTTTTTTAGTGGAGAAACGTTTCATATTCACAATCGCGATGTCATTTAAATTGTTTTCCACTACGCTTTTAAAACGTTATTCCAAGTTGTAAAACCATTAGTTTGTATCATTTTTTAAGTTACTTACAACGTTCTTTCACTAGCTGACTCTTTGTATTGCATTTTGAAGAGGTTAAGGTGCATAAGTTTGGATGATTTGAATTTTAAACAGTGTAATGTTAACGATAATTGGAAAACAAAACATATTTAAAAAAAAGTGGCTTATACAACGTTATTCGCGCCTGTGCTTTAATTGTTTATAAGGTTACCGTTCGTCGACTGAAGACGCAATTTGACCCATTTTTTTGCGGGCGGAGACCATGCCTGTCAAATATCGATTACGATTAGAAATCAATTAGATTACTTTTCAAAAAGATTCGTAATGATTACATTACTCTACAAGAAAAAATTTCTGATTACTAATTGATTACGATTACAAGTAATCGAAAAATAATCAGAAGTGCCGGCGATTACTACAAAATAATCAAAAAGAATCAAAAGTAATCAGAAAGTAGTCCGATTACTTTAAACGATTATTTTTAATTCTTTTTGATTATTTCAACAATTGTGTATTCATTTGCACTAAAATTTTTTCGAAACAGTTGATAACCTGTGTAAAGTTTTCAAAATCAATAAAAATAGCTAAATAAATAATAAGTTGTAAACTTATAGATTAAAGAAAAAAAAAAAGGAAAAAACAGTAATTTTATAAAAAATGTTGGTAATAAAAAAACAAATAAAAAAATTTTATTAACAAATCGTCGGCTTAGAGTGTAAAACTGCTAAATCCACTTTTTAAGTAAATTGAGATTTTAATGCCGTATGGTCGAGAAAGATATGTCCCGTCGACCAGCATGTAGTTTTTCTTCAATTTGAGTCCTGAAGTGAGTCAAATCAACAATATTTTTGGATTGCCTCTCAAGCAGCAAATAGGAAAAAACTAAAAAGTGTTTTGTTAAAAGGGAGTTAGCAAGTTTACACTCGTAAGCCGACGAAATGCCGCGCAACGTTTATTCGCCGAATAATCGGTGGGCTATTTATAATTACATATTTTTACAATTCGCTTTCATTAAAACTAATTTTTCAAAGGAAAAATCAGACAATAATTGTCGCCTTGGACTGTTGACGATCCCGGCAAAAGAAAACACTGTTCCACTTAGGGGAGTATTAAAGTATATAAATGCTTCCTTTAGCAAATGATATTTTTGCTAATTCTCGTCAGCGCTTGAATTATCGTTTAGATAGCTGAAGAATTGATGATTTAAAGCGGATCGTCGGTCAGGTTTAGGGTGCTCAACTAATCAGGTTTTATTTTTGTTCGATTAAACGATTAATCGATATTTGGCATTTTTAACTTATTAGATTAAAAGAATAAAATTTTAAAAATAATCGATTAATCGAACAATTCTAAATCCAGAAATTTTATAAATTACGAGATTTTGTTTCGATAACATTAGCAAAAATTAGTATATAAGTAAATAAAGTTTCTTTTTTCAATAAAACTTGTCAATGTAGCTCCAAATTATTGCTTCACTTTCGGGCACTTAGAGGCAATATAACTTTAGATTTTTTGAAACTTTTAACGGACATTCCATCCTCTGCTATGTTTCTGCAAATAACTTGCTCTAGAGAATCGATCAAAGTATCTTATTTAAGATATTTATTCATTGGATTTTGTTGTTGGAGCATCTTCTTCACTCACTCAAGTGAAGTGGTGTATTAGTAAAGTTGTTGAAGAACATTTACGTTAATACCGTTTTGGACACCTGTTACATTTAGCATTATTAGATTTATCTTTCGTACAATATTTTTAAGCCAAACTCATTCTAAAGAGAGTAACGCAAGAACTATTTGGTTAAAATATACGAGCGAGTTCTAGAAATCGAAATAAAGTGGATTTAAAATCGAGCAAATTTTAAAATCGACCCTGTAATGAAAGTTCATAAAAATATTCCATTTTATTTACTTCATTCTTTAAGTAACTATTATTTTGCATTTTGTAAATAATTGAATTTAAAATATCGTTCGATTTCAATTTCACTTCATTTCGATTTCTAAAACATACCCGATAAATTAATATAAATCTTTGAATTCCGGCAATTCAGGGCTTAATCATTTCAAACCATTTCATTTTGATGCTTTGAGTTAAAACAGTTGCTGCAATCGCGATATTGGCTCAGGCTGCAACGTGAAATATGGTTGAAACCTTTGTCTTAGCCGTTGTTCCATTTTCAAAATAGCAGAGGATACTTGTTGCAGCTCCTGTTTCCTACTTAGTTTATGTAGCCTATTGCTCAATTTCATAAGAGTCGGTATTAAGAATTGGTTAGTTAGGTGAACTACACTTAAATTTATATGTAGTTTAAACTTAATAGCTGTAAATCAGTGCCCCATATATTATATGTAGTGCAAAAATAATAATGTGGCAGCACTACGATAAATTTTGTCAAATTGATATGGCTTGTATTGGTAGTTTAAACGCCCAGTTTTATGAGTTTAGAGATGGTTTAAATGTTTACTTAATTAAAGATTTGCTGGTTTAAAAACATTTTAAGCCAAAAAGTGAGTTTAACTTACGCTGATTTATAAGCCCTTAGTATCATGTTATTTAATATAATACCGATCAATTTGATTACATTTTTTGTTTAGTAATAAATAACTACAGTCAAATACTGGTCAAATTTTATATGGATAAAAGTGTTCGCCAGTACATTTTTTTATAATGATAACATTTTACTGTTTCCAAAAAAAAATAATAGTACGAATGAATACGCAATTTTTGAAAGTAATCAAAAAGAATCAAAAATAATCGTTGAAAATAATCGGATTACATTTTGATTACTTTTGATTATTTTGTAGTAATCGCCGGTACTTCTGATTATTTTTTGATTACTTGTAATCGTAATCCATTAGTAATCATGTAAAACCAAAAGTAATCATAATTGTAATCATTACTTTACCCTTAAAAAAAAGTAATCTAATAAGTAATTATTACGATTACTAATCATTACTTAACAGCTATGGCTGGGACTTCTTGTGAGACTTTTTAAACTAATCTAATTTAGCGACTTTTTTTTAAATTTTGTGGCGAGCCCTTTTTCCACTTTTTTTTAAGTTGTCAAAATTTAGAAGAGTAGTATATTCTGGCATCGTCGTCGCAATATTAAAACTAATCAACAAATTCTTCCTCGTTATGCAACATTATTTAATATTTTTATTACCAACTGACATGTATAATTTAAAGGGTGTTTTTTATAGAGTGACACAAGTTTGAATCATAATAAAACAAGGAAATATATTTTTAACATCAATGAAGCGGGCTTTATTGGAAAGAACATTTTATGAAATTAATGTTTAAACATGATTTCTGGCATGTGGCCGCCACGGCTGGCGCGTAGAAGGCGCAAACCGGAATACCAATTTTCAACAACTTTTCGCAGCCTTTGCGGCCGTATTTCGCCGATAACTCTTCGAATGTTGATTTCCAACTGTTCAATTGTTGGTGGCTTATCGACGTAGACAAGTGACTTAACACAACCCCTAAGAAAATAATCCAATGGGGTTAAATCACACGATCTTGGTGGCCAATTAATTGGGACAGTACGTAAATTATTTTTTCATCAAAAGTTATTTTGATTAAATCAATTGTAGCACCCACTGAGTGGCATGTGGCTCCGTCCTGTTGGAACCACATATCAGCAAATATTAATGCCACATAATTGAGGGACGAAAAAATTTCGAAGCATGTTCCTATACCGTTCACCATTGACAGTAACATTGTGACCAACATCGATTTTGAAGACATATGGGCCAATTACTCCGCCAGCCCATAAAGCGCAACTAACAGTAATTTTCTGTGGATGTTATCGTGTTTCGACAAAAGCTTGTGGATTCTCCTCACTTTATTTACGTACCAATTCAACCAGAAATGCCACATAGGAAAATAAAATTTTGAGTTGAAGTTCAAAATCAATATCAATTTGTTCTACAGCCCATTCGCCGAATTATCGGTGCATACGATGGCCATTTGGCTTTAATTTTTCCACAAGTTGGATCCTGAAAGCTTTTAAGCCAATATCCTTTCGTAAAATCTTCCATAAAGTGGAAGACACAAGCCCAGTTGCTGAGAACGAGGACGAATTTATTGATTCTATAGTGCGCACTGTTCGGCATCTCACGGGATGTACATTATCAGTAACAGTAAATGTGGTCCGAAAACGATCTATTGTTCTTCGAATTAGCCGCCATAAAATGGAAGAAGTGCACGCTGAGGTTGATGAATAGAATAATTATTTTGATTAAAAATTTCAACAATTTGCAAACTAAACGAAAACCAACTAGCAGCTGTTAAATGGGTACTCAAATAAAGCAGTGATGCCAACTCAAAGTTGTGACACTCCAAAAAAAACACGCTTTATTAGACAGCTTTTTAGAGATTTAAAGAAAAAAAAATAAAGAAAAATTAAATATTGTTTGCTAAAACTTGTTTAAAAGCATCAACAATTTTAGCAAACTTAATCTTTTAATTGAGTCGGAAGCCTAAAACGCTTTATGTTTGATTTGTTTTTTTTTTTTATAATATAATAAACATTAAATATTATTAATTAGTGTGTATTCGGTTCGGTTCAAGAAGCCAGCGACATAGTTTTACACAAACAAAACGTGTGTACAATACACAAAGAAGCTGTTCGTGGTGTGGTTGTTGCTAAAATTTTTTGTTCGCTCATTTCTTTATCAATGTAAAAAATAATCACTATAGAACATTAAACTATAATGTATGTCTACAGAAACACTACAATTGTTCTGTTTTGCAGCTAAGAACTATTTGTTACTTTTTTGAAAAAAGTTACGAACGGTATTAAGGGTTGTGTTCGTATACACAAACATTAAAAAAAATAGATATTTTTTCTGGGTGTGTGAGCCAGCCGTACTCGAAATAATGTTCTATTTATTTCCGAACGCTAAAATAAAAGGCGTTAAAATCGTTTTGCGACTTTTATTTTCTATAATTTAACAACTTATTGTGCGACTTTATATTTATTAAATAACCTTTTGTGCAATTTTTTAAAAATTTCTAACGGTAACCCTGATTGTTTATGTTGACAAGGTTTTGCTATCGAGCAATTTTCCGTGTAGAAAATTTTTTAAAGACAGTTTATGCCAGTGTTCGAAAATAAACACTAAATATCGTTTCTTAATGTTCAGTTCGGTAGATTTGTGGAAAACACAAACGCTAATAGTGTTTGTGTAGCAAATCATTAAACGAAATAACGTTTCCCTGTTGGTCATCTTTCGAACACAAATATATTACTGTTTTTATCAAACTCAACAAAAGATGTGAACATTTAATTCCGTTCGGTTTTTTTTTTTTTGAAAAACCACAAACTTCAATGTGTTCGGTTCGGCTCGTTAATGTTCGTCCCTTTTGGCTGGTAAAAAAAAACACAATTTTTTTACAAAAACAAAATACACACACGAAAAAAACATTAAAGAACATTAAAATGTAATGTTTGTCTACAGTATCACTACAATTTTTCTGTTTTTTAACGAAAAACCAAACATTATATAATGTTCGGTTTTTTCTTGAAAATAGTTACGAACGGTATTAAGGGTTGTGTATGTCTACACAATCACTAAAATAATAGATATCGTTCCTGGGTGTGTGAGCCGAATGTTAAATAATGTACGTTTCGAGCACTGGTTTATGCTTTCAAGGAATGAATATACTTATTCAAGAGAAATTATTTTGACTAAGTAATTAATCATTATATTGTAATTCTTACGCCTTTTTCCTGACTATATTTATATTTTTACGCCCGATATGTCGCCCTTCTATGATTTAATTACTTTTTTATTCCCTCCATGGACAATAAATAATATATTAGTCTCTTAAAAGTCCCATTAAAACATTAAAGTTATTCTCTTCCATCAATATATTTTATTTAATTAGTAAATAATTCTTAATGGCTTTATTTAAAAATGCGTGTTTTTAAATTTCCATAAAAAAATACACCACCTTTTTTAATGATTTAATTTTTTTTTTTTTTCATATAAAATATCTCAATATTTTTTCCAGACAATTTTTTTAAATATCTTAAATGTCTATAAATCTTTTTACACATACATAAAGTGTCATAATAATGTAACCTCGCCTCTTGATTTTATTAAACGAAATCAAAACCCAAAATTTACACACAATCGTCGTCGTTGCCTGCATCTCACACGATCCCGAGCGTACAAAACCACACACTTGAATAGGTTGCCTCTCAATTATAATTTTGAGATTGAGAACTGTGCGCTTTAACAAGCGCATAATTCATTTTTTATGCCCACATTTCAATCGTCATCGTTTTTTGTAATGGTCGCCCTTAAACTATCGCTCCGCTTCTGCTTCTACTTCTTCTTCAGCTCGTACCCCATTTCATTTAATTTTTTTTTTTTTTTAATTTTGGTGGCTGGCATTTATCGTGATTTATAGCTCTTTAGTACTGATCTTTAAGGAATTTCTTGCGGACTTTTTCTTGGTTGTTTCTTGCGGACTTTTTCTTGGTTGTTTCTTGCTCACTGCTTTGTATAGTTGGTGTCACTGGAGTCTGCTTTAGCTTCTCTTATGTGGGAAATTAGTTAATCACATAAACTAATTGGATCGTATTATTATTTTGCTTGATCGTCTGTCGGTGCTGTGTTCCCGGAAATATTTTGTTGAGCCTAAAAGGCATCTGCACATTCATTTGTGCCATGATTGCGCTGTAATTAATTTGTATTCCAAATAATTTCTCTCTTTCACTCGAAACGCAAGAGGAGGAGGAAAAAAAATCAAATCATGCACCCACTTATTTGGCGCTTGCAAATTCATCGTTTCATTTGAATTTGCAACGAAACGGAAATGTACATAAATCAAATCACGTAATAACATACGTCGGTCGAGGCATGCTGTTGAAATTGTGGCAAGTGAATATGTGAGAATAAGTATGTTTCTTGAAGGGTCGTTCGTTAGTGCAGTTAATTCTTTGGAGTTGCCAACATAAATTCCTGTCACACAGTTTTTTTTTCTCTCGCCCATCTTGATCGCAATTTGCATTGGTGATTCTGTTCGAGATTATTGCTAAAATTTGTTACATGTCATGGATGTGTTAAACAGATTGATATACATTCGTGTTCAGGGAAAAGAATCAAGCTGGATTATTAATGATGACACAATTGTAAAAACATAATGTCTTTCAAATATTTGAATTCCTGGAAAATAATTGCAAGTATGAATATTAGGGGTATAACTGGATTGTTGGCAAAAACTAAACAGAGCACAACAATTACATTTCAATTACATACTATTGAATTAAATATCGTTTGTAATATTATGAATTGCAATTAAAGGAAACAACTAAGAGTAATTGTAACTGAAAACATTTAAAATTACAAATTACTCGTTAGTAATTAATAACAAATTACAAGTAATTGTAACGGGACAACAAATAATGTATTTATAGTTTGTTTTATTAAATAGCTATACAAATAAGGTTGTTGTAAAAAAAAATAATTTACATTTGTAATTATGTAGATATTTAAAAATTATAATAACACATTTTTCCGATTGTTCATTTCTTAGATTGAAAAGACAGCGATATCTTCGCCGCCTTTAAACAATTAACCGTCAGTTTTCGAAACAATATTCAATTATTAAAGTTCGTTGGTTAATGGTGTCCTCGTACCTTCTCATTTCGTTTCCCAAGTACTCTTGAAAACAATCTGAAAAATTAAAAGGAATTCATATTAAGATAATAACTTTATAGACCATTAAAATCCCTCCCCGTCTCTTTTGTGCCTGTTAATAAAGTTAATAATTATCAACATAGTCTTAAAATATGGAAAATATCGATAAGAAAAATATCATTATCGATATTATTATTATTTTAAATACAGCTATGAACTGGAGCCATACACACATAGTTTTTTGCGGCAAATTTTGCCTTGCTGAATTACAGCAATGAATACAAACAACGAGAATGGAAAGTGGTATGAATTGCTTGGCTGTGCTTTTCACTGCTGATTAAAGGCCTTTAAGTCGAAATGTGTACATGTTTATATAGGGACTGAAATGACAAATATTTTTGCAATGTTGTAAAAAACAATTGCAAATCCAATTGCAATTGCGATCATAGGACAAAACAATGAACAACCATTAGTCCGCTAGATTGATTACCTTTTTGGGTTGAGAATCAAAACCAATTTAGAAAAATTATTTAGATTGCAATAGAATATATTATAGTACCTGCTACTTCGGTCTCTTCAGAAAGGTACTTATCAATTTTTAAAAAACTGTCATCTAAAATAACGTGCGTATATACCAGTGAAGGGCACACACATACTATTACATTTATGCTTGTGTTGACGAAATAACAACAAAGCAACAGCCGAACATACATTGTCACAGACCACACAAAGAAGTTTATAGTGTACATCCCCTGCAAATAATAGGACCAGTCCAAACACGCGTGTAAAGAGTAGTCCACAAGGGACCAGGACTAGTCCAAAAGTAACCCAACCGTATGGAAAAAACCTGGTCTATTTAACATTACGATGTCCTAGGAGAGGACCATATAACCCACCTTTGGACGACTAAGGAGTAGTTTTAAAACTCCATGGTATACACAAGAGGATTAGTTTTGAAGTCGTTTAAAAACAAAAGCATGTCGTTAAAAAACGAAGACATGTCGTCTCACTACAAACACTTTTTAACAATGACATGGTCCATGCTTGCATTACATCGGACCAGCCCATGGAGTAGTCCATTTTATCAAAATGGATCAGGTGGTCCAATATTATTTGCAGGGTCTGTCGACGTCACACAAGCAACATTTTTATTCCCTGCAAATAATAGGACCAGTCCAAACACGCGTGTAAAGAGTAGTCCACAAGGGACCAGGACTAGTCCAAAACTAACCCAAACGTATGGAAAAAACCTGGTCTATTTAACATTACGATGTCCTAGGAGAGGACCATATAACCCACCTTTGGACCCCTAAGGAGTAGTTTTAAAACAAATCCATGGTGTACACAAAAGGATTAGTTTTGAAGTCGTTTAAAAACGAAAGCATGTCGTTAAAAAACGAAGACATGTCGTCTCACTACAAACACTTTTTAACAATGACATGGTCCATGCTTGCATTACATCGGACCAGTCCATGGAGTAGTCCATTTTATCAAAATGGATCAGGTGGTCCAATTTTATTTACAGGGTTCCTATGCACGCGTACATACATACGTCTCATCCGTTCAATAAAGTGATAAAAACAACGAACTGTAGCTTGATCAAAAACTAGCTAAAGTTTTCCTGCACAAGTACAAACATTCAGTCGATAGAAATATCGATATATCGATAGTGAAATCTGAACTATCGATAAATATCGATAGTTAAAAATATCGATAGTATCCCAGGACTAATGTATACTAGGCTATTGAAATTTTTATATTATTGTAAAGAAAGTAACAGTAATGGAAAAAAATTACCTAAAGAAAATCGGCAATCGGCCATTTCCTATAAATTACACTAGCCAACATGGTTTTGGACTGTTGCTCTAGTATATCTTTCTAAGGGTAATTTGGTGGTCTGAATTCGAATCTGTAATTGATTTTTCTCTATCACGTCAGGTTTTCGAGATACAAACAAATGTTTTTATTTGTTTCTTACATAAAAAGTCACTAGTTTATTTAATAATAATGAATGGCGTTATTTCACTTATTAGAGTCTATCATTCTTTTGTCTCAAAATCATTGATAAAATCCTTTCAATTTTCAAAAAATTACGCTCCCCTTGTTCGCGCTCACTGCACCTAGTTTTTTTTTTTGGAAAAAAATCTAAATGCGATTGAAGAATTTGCAAAACATTGTCGGTGTCCACAGTTTGTCCAAGTTTCTAACTGCAAACCCAAAATAATGTAAATATGCATATTTTGCTGATTCTGATATTGTATATCCTTTTTCCCCCACCAAATATTCACCACACACAAAGCAAAAATAGCGTGAATCAGTAACACACGATCTTCCTGACGTGGTTAAACGCTACTTTTATGAAGATTTAGAATGAATGTGGGCTTCTGTCAAATAAATATTTGTGAAATTCTAATATCAGTATTGACTGTTTTACACTATTTCCAGCATGCGATAAAAAATTAACAAGACCTGATAGCCCAATTTGTATGCCAGATTCGAATTCAGCGCACCCAAATTAGTTAAAAAACATGCTTTGTTTCTGCAGTCAATTTTTCCCCCAACTTTGTGGACCAGTGTTATTATAGCCATTAATAACTTTTGTATAAAAAATTACATTTATCGAATATCTTTTGTGTGAAAAAGTTAATAAAAAATTTATGCGAAGTTAACAATTTTATCTTAAGGAAACTTTTTAATTTTTTGTATGTCCTCCACCACAATTAGTTGTGAAGAGGGTAACTAAGTTTGTCATTCCGTGTGAAACTTTTTTATTATTCATCTCAGACCCCATAAAGTATATGGGTAATTCCATGTCAAATCGAGCAAGAGTGGGGCACGATCCCTTTCGATTTTAATGAAATTTGGTGAGAACGAAAAAAATTTTAAAATTTTGTTTCGAAAGTTATGTCATTCATAATAACGTCATAATTTCGCCAAATTAGCCGAATGTGTTGATTTTATTTCTTCAATCTCTCGAAAACTAATTAACATACGACAACAAACAGACAAGCCGGGCACCTGAATCCAGTGGTGCTAACCGTTTTTTTTCAAGATATACCGTTATTTTGAAAATGTAGGAGGTTGCACTAAATATATTCGCGTAACTCAAAATTGGTTCAGTTTAATGAAATTCCTAAAAAAAACTTAAATAAAGTGGGGTTGGTCATGCATTTGACCCATCTAGGAGCATCCTATTCGTTCATGTATGTTCCTTATAGGATAAAAGGAACCTTCTCACCAAATTTCATTAAAATCGAAAGGGGTCAGGTTCCACTCTTGGTCGATTTGACATGGAATTACCCATGTATATTCTGGCTCTTTGAGTAATTCTAAGTCGATTTAGCCATGTCCGTCTGTCTGTCCGTCTGTTGAAAGCCCACTTTCGAAAAACTCAAAAGAAATTAACAAACTTGGTTTCAAATTGCTTGTAGTTATCCTAAGCAGTTTGGGATTGAAGTCCAGTAGAATCAGAGCTATGAATCAAAATGTGGAGCAACCCCCTTAAAAAATTGATAATTTAGTTACAAAAACTAATATGGTGTAACAATGCACGGAATGATATAAGATTTTGCAAAAATTCGTTTTAAATGACGAGAAATCACGCTGTAGAATTTCGTGAAGATCCGTCCTTAATTTACCCTAGGCCCCATATGAAACCTACTCCCGGAAAAAAAGTTTAGTACGCCTAAAACCATAATAAATAATGCTATCATAACAAAATTTTGCACTTCACAGTTTTATAGGACTAGAAATGACACTGTGAAATTTCGTGAACCCTTCTCCCGGAAAACAGTTTAGTACGCCTAAAACCGCAATTAATAATGCTGTCAGAATAAAATTTTATATAACTAGAAATTACACAAATAATTTTCGTGATGATCGGTCCATATAAAGCCCACGCTAGTAAATTAATTAAATACGCCTAAAACCGTTGCAGATATAGATATTGCGGTAAAATTTCTTCCAACTTAGCTGCATATGGCCAGAACAAATGTCATGCAATTTTGTGATATACGGTCCATAATTTACCTTAGATCCCATATTTAGCAGACTTCTAAAATTCACTGTAAACGCTTAAACTAATTTCACCACTGTATTGAAATTTATGTTTTTTAATACCAGAAATCACTCTGCGGAATTTTGACATGATTGGTTCATAACTTACCATGGCTCCAATATAAATCCCCCTGCTGAAAATCATTTAAGTTCAGCTTAAACTGTTACGAAGCATGATATTTTACTCAAGCTAGTTAAAATTGCTAAAAAAAAAAAAGAATAAAACTTTCTGATTATCGGTCAATAATTTAATAAAGGTCTAAACCGGAACCAATTTTAATGCTGATGTCTGTTTTTATAAAGATAAATTAATAATAAGTAGATATCATATCGACCCCTAACCGCGAAAATAATGTAAGGAGAGAGCTTTTTTGTTTTATTTCATATTAATTTTGTATGAAATTTGTCGCTTACACTAACATTGTTTTTGCTATAAAATCGTAGCGGAACATCATGTGACCATGATATTTTAGGAGATGATGCAAGTGTTGCCAATAAAGTCATTTATTAAAAAAAACGAAAATTGAAAATCATGTCGCTTACGTTATTTTCGCTGTTAGGGCTCGATATAAATATCACTCCTGAAATATTCGAACAGTCGGTGTAGGGTATCAAAGATTCGGCACAGAATATTTTTTTTGGTGGTGCTCTGGGATGCCAGTTGGAAGTGAGCTTTTTGGCGCTAAGAACTAAGTTCCCAATTAACTAAGTCATAAAAACAAAAATGAGCTTACTCAGAAAACAACAACAACTTTTGCGAAGTTTATTAATTTTTTTTTTAAATAATTTTTAATTTTTTGATAGCGAATTGTTGCATGTGAAATAAATCCCCAAATTTTGGAAATTAAATAATGCCCAATTCATTCGTGTATCATTCAAATTGCATTTAACATTTAAACTATTGATACATGTGACTTTTTAAAGGTCAGAGACTTATTGTCCCGAATACCAATAACCCGAATTATTAATCCCGAATCGGTAACTAAAGCTTCTTTGCATGACCAGCCTTCAGTCGGGCGCAAGGAATATCCTCTCTATGGTATAACAAACACCGGCTTCGCAAAAGTTCAGCTTATTTTTGTTTTGGGGGGTTATTTCATATTTTTGGGGATTTATCACAATTAAAAATTTTGGATTTTAATTCATAATGAACTTATTTCCTAATTTTTAGGACTTAGTTTATTTTTGTTCAGATCAGACTTAATTGTTTTTGATTCCATATTAAATTGAGACTGATCTATCAGCGTAAGAGTTGTGGGTTCGATTTCCGCCAGAGACTTTGGGCTGTTTGACTACTTATAGCTTAGACCTTTCGCTAGTTGTAGTAACTTTGTAAAAATAAATCAAGATATAATAAAATTTGTAATGGTTTTCGATGAATGTTTTAAAAATAGCCGTACGTTTCTAAGAAAGATATACAATGTTTGTATTACGTATGTAGGTAGGCTTATAAGCAGATATATGTATAATCCCTTAAAATCTGTAAACACAAAGAATTTACAAAAGTGTTTTGATGTTTGAACTTACCTACGCTGCCGATTACGGTACTTTGTTTTTGTTACTTTGTTTTTGCAAAAGTGCTTTTGTGCTTTACTTGATAAAAGAGGGAAGACCAGGATATATGCATGGCATCGATAGCGAACAACAAACTGAAGAGAGGCAAAGAAAATTGTTGCAAAGGAGAGAAAAAAGTACACAAGAAGTTAACGATTTATTCAGAACTGTTCCAATAAACGATATTTCGTTAATTGAGCCGGAAAATTCAAATTGTGAAGAAAGTGCTTCTGACATGGAAAATTCAAATTGTGAAGAAAGTGCTTCTGACATGGATATTGCACAAGAGCCACCTATAAAGAAAGCTAGGGGAAATACTAATTTAGTAACTCCAAAACTTGCTGCTGTTCTTGATTCTTGCAAAATAAGTGACAGAAATGCTGTTAAAATTATCGTTGCTACTGCAGAAGCGTTTGGTCAGAGCATAAATAATTTCATTCTAAATAAAAATTCAGTTCGTACTGCTAGACAACAATTGCGGCAAGAACGTGTTGATGAAATCAAAGCCAAGATGAAAAATACTGATTTGGAAACTGTTTGTTTGCATTGGGACGGGAAACTACTTCCAGGATTAGAAGGAAAACAGAAAGTAGACCGGCTCCCTATTATAATCTCCAACGGTGAAATTGAGCAATTACTCGAGGTTCCACCTTTAGACACAAGCACTGGAAGAGCCCAAGCATTAGCTATTTGTAAAGCTGTTTACGAGTGGGGTTTACAAGATAAAGTGAAAGCGTTAGTTTTTGATACAACAGCAGTGAACACCGGTCGTCTAAACGGAACAGCTACGATTCTTGAAAACTTGTTAGAAAAAGAACTTTTGTATTTACCATGCCGGCATCATATCTATGAACTAGTTTTAAAAAGCGTGTTTGATTTAAAAATTTCAAAGTCCGAAAACCCTAATGTTGTCATTTTCCAGAAATTTCAGAAAGCGTGGCCAAAAATAAATGTCAAAAACATTAGCAGTGGCATTAGTGACAAAAGAGTTGAGAAAAAATTCTGTGCAAGTGAAATAGAAATCATAATTTCAAATTTGGAGAAATTTTTAAATGCCGAACAGCCCCGTGCCGATTATAGGGAATTTCTTTTATTTATGCGAAATTTCTATCTTTCTTATAAAAATTTATGCTGATGCATGGTTCACATCTCCTTTAAATAAAAGCACCTTTTTGTGATTTTAATTTTTTAATTAAGCTTCACGAATATGCAAAATATGATAGCGAAATCTCAAAAATAGCGTCTGAAAAATTTTGTAGGCATCTTTGGTATTTGGGTTCAGAAGCTGTCGCCTTTGCCTTTTTTGATTCAAGCGTAAATTCGGAGACTAAGGCGAAAATGGTGGAAAGATTAAATAGAGAATCATCGTCTAAACAAAATGATAAAAAGGCAAATGTAACAATTTCTGAAATCCTGGAAGAGGCCATCGAACAGTTTGTTTCGAAAACAACATTAAATTTTTTTACCAGATTTAATATAAAAATAAACTTTTTAAAAAAGCCACCCTCTGTGTGGGAAGTAGATGAAAATTATAAAGAGGCAATAGAAAAAATTAAAACGATAAAAGTTGTGAATGATGCGGCAGAAAGGGGGGTTAAATTGATACAAGATTATAATTCCATACTATCAACAAATGAAGAACAAAAACAATATATACTACAAGTAGTTCAAGATTATCGCCGCAGGTTTCCTGACTGCAACAAATACACTTTACTCAATACAAACTATTAATACATTGTTATAAAACCTACATACGTAATACAATAAATAACTCAAAATTTAACGTTTTGCAAATTAACTTATTGAAGGCGCAAATCTTGTTTGGGGGGGTATAAATCGAAAACGGTTGGAGATAATCAAAAACTTTCTTTGGCAAAATTATTCAGCGTTAAATTTCCTTCATTTCAGTAATATGTCATTTTTATGAGTAATGGGTAATAGCTGAGTTATTCAAGCCCAAAGTCAACTTTTGTGCAAAAATGCTGATTTTAGTAAACTTTGGGGGCTTTGAGGCGCAATTTCCCCCCAACCGAATTGAATAAAATTTTGCAACAATTACTTTTTTGGGAAAAGGAACCGATCTGTGGGGAACTGCAAGATTTTTTTTTTAAGTGGCAGTCTAATATACATACATTAGAGCGACTCACCAAAAAAAGTGATCGATGTACATTTTAAATATTTCGGCTCCAGCTTTGACCTCTCGTGAGCTGGACCATTTTGAAAAAAGGGTATATTTTGCATGTGTTAATTTGAGAATCTGTTTCCTTACCAACATATACAAATTGGGTTTCGTAAGAAAGGATAATTTCTTTTTCATCCATACATGATTTAGGAACTAAATCCGCTATCATATTAGAGTTACTACAAAATTGCTATTGCATATATTCCAGAGCACCGAGTAAAATACATCTGATTTGCAAAAATCTAAATTATTTACATACAAAGATGATGTACTTGGCAAAAGAAAAAATTTGATACCCATATTGCCCTATTTAAAAAGAAAGGTTACCAAACCGTTACATTTTTTTTTAAAACGCGAACTAAAACGATTTTCAAAAAAAGCTGAGACACGTATTTAATTAAATCGACTAAAAATTAAAATATGTTAATTTGGCATTTTTATTACAAACAACCCCGAACAAAAAAATTTACAGAAAATCCTTAAAAAAAGGGCATGGATGATCGTCCTTGGACAAATTGTATATAAAGTTGGACGCGCCTTAAAAAGCCTTTCTTACGATACCCAATTTGTATATGTTGGTAAGAAAACAGATTCTCAAATTAACAAAACATGCAAAAATAGACCCTTTTTCAAACTGGTCCAGCTCACGAGAGGTCAAAGCTGGAGCCGAAATATTCAAAATGTCTTCTTAAAAAAGTCCAAGGTTCATTTTTAGGAGGGTACATCGAGCACGAATTTTGCTTCTATACAACTTGAGTCGCTCTAACATACATACATATGTACATGTTAAAACTTTTAGTAGTCGATAATTATACCCACACCACAATAGTGGAAAGGGTATTATGCATTTGTGCTGATGTGTGTAGCACCTTAAAATACCTGGACCCACCTTAAAGTATACTGATCGATTCAGAATCAATTTCTGAGTCACTCTAACGATGTCCATCCGGCTGGCTTGCTGGCTGTCCATGTAACCTTGTGCAGGTCGCAATTTTGGAGATGACTTGATAAAATTTTGCTTATAGGTTCTTTTTGGCACAAGGACCAAGCCTATTGAAAATGGGGCGAATCGAAGGACAACGAGGGGAGATAGGGGGAAATTCCTGCCTTTCAGAAACTATCATTCCGATTTTGATAAAATTTAAATCATAGATAGAAACATATTTATATGGCCACATAAGCTACGTAGCTTTTAAAAAATAGGACCACAATGGGAGGTAGGGGCCTCTCACAAACTTTCAAACCGATTTTAATGAAATTTAAAACATAGATTAATCCATACTTATATGGATACATAAGCATGATTCTCCATGGGTCCCGAATAGGGTGCACTCTCGTAAACGTGTTTCAAAATACTGTGGAGTAGGGTATCTTATAGTCGGGCTTGACCGACTGTACTTTCTTACTTGTTTTTATATTTAAATATTTTATTTTTATTTTGTTTTTAAAACAATTTATCAAATGAACAAATGGTTCACTAAGTATTTTTTCATTCTTTGCTTTTATTTAAAAAGTCTTAAATGTTAATTGAAATCAATGTGCCTTAAAAGAAGATTTTAATACATAGAATTTGCTGTTTTAAAACCCACTATAATTTTTTTTTTTTTTCAAATAACCAATAGACAAAATTTTATGACAAATTAAGTACAATATTCATGTTTTTTGCAATGTTAAACATCTAAGAAAATTATGTTTTAGCAAAATTTAACAAACGAACAACAAAATAAATATTTAACAGAAAAAAATACACAAATAATAATAACAAAAAAAATTTACAAAGTTGCCAAAAATCTCTTATAAATAGATGTGTTAACCCTACGAACAGCATCGGTTTTTTTTCTTTTATATATAAAAAATTATAAAAAATGTGTGAACAAATGTTCAATTATGTTTTCGGGAAAAGACTTTTTTAAAAAACTTTATACCAAATTTTATCAGAAAAATATTTCTTATAACTTTTTAAGTCCTCTCGTAATGTTTATCGGGAATATGCTTTGGAAGATTTGGTAAATTTTTGGACTAATTCTTATAAAATTGTATATGTACTTGTAATTTCTAGTCATGTCAAAAAAAAAAAATTCATGTCACATTTTATTAAAAAACTTGTCATCGTTTTTATTCGTAATAACGCCTTATTCCGAGGTGGATTTTATATGGGAACTGTGGTGAGTTGTGGACAACGCTTCACAGGATGTTTTTTCGTGTGACGCTTGAATAAATCGCGAAAATAGGTATGTTAAATATTTAAAATGCATAAGAAAGTGCTCGTGATTGCGATATAAAACTTGCATGCGTGTTCGTGCCTGATTAAAATTTTCAATAACATACAATAACTCATGGCGCGAGAAACTTTTCTAATAGTCATCAAAGACCCCATAAAGTTTATGTAAAGGGTGTTTTTTAATCATAATAAAAAAAGGAAGTATATTTTTAATATCAATGAAACGGGCTTTATTGGAAAAAAAAACTTATGAAATTAATGTTTAAATTTGAGTTCTGCCATGTGACCACCACGGCTGGCGCATAGAACGCGCTATCTAGAACACCAATCTTCAACAACTTTTCGCACTCTGACCATCATCGTTTTTGAAGACATATCGGCCAATGACTCCGCCAGCCCATAAAGCCCACCAATCAGTATTTTCTGTGGATGAATCCGTGTTTCGACAAAAGCTTGTTGATTCTCCTCACTCAAAATGCGACAATTCTGCTTATTTACGTACCCAATAAACCAGAAATGGGCTTCATCGGAAAATAAAATTTTGAATGAAATTCAAAATCAATATCAATTTGTTCTTCAGCCCATTCGCCGAATTATTTTGATTATAAATTTCAACAATTTGCACGTGTTGCTCTGGTGTAAGTCGAATCATAATGAAATTTCAAAGCAAATTAAACAAAAATCTTTTATCAGCTTTTAAATAGGTGTTCAAATAAAGCAGTGATGCCAACTCAAAGTTGTGACACTCTAAAAAAACACCCTTTATATACATATATATATATATTTTCTGGGTCCTTAAGTAATTCTAAGCCATACTTATCTGTTGAAAACACTCTTAAGGTCCAACCGTAGTATGCATAGCCGTGCTTATCATACTGTCAAACATTTACAAAAAGTCTCTCAAATGTATTTAAAAAACAAAATATAAATGTGCGATCAGTTTCTCACTTTGCTTAGGCAAATCACAGTTTCATAAAACTTAACAAAAAGTTTTCTTAAGTTCAATATGGTTTGTCTCATAAGATTTACATGTATTCGCAAATTTGCTTAAACTTAGGCACATTATGGTTGATCCTTTACTCTTAAAAGACTCAACCGGAAAAATACAATTGTCAAATGGTTTATAGTTCTTCTTAGCAGTTTGCAATCGAAATTCAGCACAATTTAGTAGGAAAAGAGTTGTGAACCCAAATGTGGTACAATCTCCCTAAAAAATTTATATTTTTTTTTTAGAAAAACTAACATAAATTGTTGAAAGAATGCACTGATTCTTATTCAATTTTGCACAAAATTTAGTATATTATGGCTTCATAAGACTAGAAATCACATTGCCATTTTTTAAGAGTTGGTCCATTATTTACAATATGCCCCATATACAGTAGATAACGGATATGCGAACATCTCATATATTAAGTGAAATAAGCTTCTAAGAAAGTATTAGAAAAACACCGTGTGTTTTTCCATATGTGTCAATATAAAAAGTGTTCTGTATAAAAAAACTTTTCTGAAGGCAAATAATATTGGACTACCTGATCCATTGTGATAAAATTGACTACTCCATGGACAGGTCCAATGTAATGCAAGCATGGACCATGTCATTGTTAAAAAGTGCTTGTAGTGGGACGACATGTCTTCGTTTTTTAACGAAATGCTTGCGTTTTTAAACGACTTCAAAACTAATCCACTTGAATATACCATGGAGTAGTTTTAAAACTACTCCTTTGTAGTCCAAAGCTGGGTTATATGGTCCTCCCCTAGGACATCGTAATGTTAAAGAGACCATTTTTTCATACGTTTGGGTTACTTTTGGACTGGTCCTAGCCCCTTGTGAGTTTCATTTTACACGCGTGTTTGGACTGGTCCTATTATTTGCAAGGAATAATAAAAGTATGTACATATGTACACTGCAATAAGAAATAAATTTCTTTTAAGAGTAAAATTGTAATTGCTTAAAAGCAAAAAACGCCTATCAGGAAAAATTTCGTGGCTTTTTTTTATTTCTTATATCCCTTACCTACTGTATAGGAAAATAAGCAAAACTTCGCTTTAAGTTTTAATTCATAGAAAAAAAATTCAAGGCCTTCTCCGATTTAAACATACAAAAAAAAACGTTAAATTCAAAAATATTTATTATAAATATTGTCAACTTAGCTATGTTCACACTAGGGTATTCATTCGGTTAACCGTTAATCGGTTAACCGATTAATTACTACCCGATTAACTGATCGGTTAATTTAAAATTGGCTTTTTTCGATTAACGATTAAACCGGTTAATTTCAGTCGATTAACCGATTAACCGAAGTAATAAAATTTTAAATATTTTGTAGTATTTTAACATATATTTTTGTGTTTTACAAAAATGTATTTGTATAGTAAAATATTTTTCCTTCTTGCAATACATTCTTTAAATACAGTACAAGATAAGAGTATGTTCGGTGCTGAGCTTTGCCAGGATGAGTCAGATGATGGACTGACAATAAAATAAACTCTCGATTGTAACACAAACAATCTTTTATCAGAATTCGGTTAATTAATTAACCGAAGCAATTAGAAGTGTTTAAAATTTTTAAAATTAAAACTGAATTCTAATTATGTCATAAAGGAGGATTTTAAATATTTAGAGAAATACTGGAAAGGAATTGAGAAATAAGATAAGCTGCATTAGGGATTGCTTTCGAGATCTCCCTTTCATTCGTGAACATATGTACTTCTATGCCAAAGTTTATGTTTCTAGATAAAAAAAAACAACCAGTTGAAAAACAAAAAAGTACCAAAAGTTATTCTCATCCGCTCATGACATTCCATGTTAAATTATTTTTATAGGTGCAATATTAATGACAATTGAAAAAATTACCAGTAACGGACAAAAAGTACCAAAAAGACACCTCATACAGATTCTCATTCACTGAGGACCTTGCAGGTCTGAGGACCTTAGGTCCAATACTAACCGAAATACAAAAAAAATACAAGTTAAATAACAAAACTGTTATTTAGGACGCTTATGTTTATAGGTTAAATATTAACTTTAAATAAAGAAAGTACCATTGTAAAAAAAAATCTAAGGAAAGGAATTAAGTTTCCCATATTCCCCCTTTTTGGTACTTTTTTCTCCCCATTAAAGTATTAGAAATTGCAATATTGGGAGCCTGACAATTAACGTTCGAATTTCGAATAAGTAACGAATTCGTATTTGGATTTTTTAGATTAGTTTAGAATGTGATATTAACTTTATTTATATGTTTATTGGTTTAAAAGAAAGATGGGGTGACAAAAAATTTCCCAAATTACAGGTTTCAGCCGTTTACTTCCTAAAAAGGCCGAAATTCTAAAAATTTTTTTGTATCTCTTTTTGTTATGGATATATAATATAACCGAATTTATCCGTTTTTTACCCTTTTTACCCCCTTAACATTCGAACAAACTTTCATGAAAAGAACGCATATAATATTCTCTGAATTCTCGGGAGATTGCAATGTTTAGGTTTAACATTTTGACCCAAAGAGCTTGTGACCGGATATTTTTCTATGTCGCTCTTTCTGACTTAGTTTTCGAAACAACGTCGTTTTAAACTTCTAATGCTTCTGTTTTTTTTTAAGACACTATGGAGTTACCTAGTTTTGTCAAAAAATGCTTGGAGTTATCTACTTTTTACATACAAATTTTGTTCAAGAATGGTTTTTTTTTTGTTATGTCATTGTTTTTTTACTAATAAATACCATATTAGAAATCATTTTTGCATTTTTATATATTGAAATTACTTAATTTATAACAAAACTTTATTAATCGGTTAACCGATCAATTACAAAATTAACCGATTAGAAACCGATTAAACCAAAACCTCGGTTAATTAATCGAGCTATTAACCGCTTAAAGCAAAAGCCCGATTAAATGAATACCCTAGTTCACACCTTTTAAATATTTGACGTCCTACACGTAATCACTAGTTTTGTTTGCTGGACTAGATCAAACATCATTAACCATTTTCTAAATTACATCATACAATTATCTTCTTACAATAAAGATATTACTTATCAATATCAATAGAAATTGTTAAAAATTAAGCTAAAGTTTGATCAGTTTACTGTTCACGGTTTTTTTTTTTATTGATTTTTCGTTAAACATTTGTTAGGTCCGAACATACCTTAGGGCTTCGTATTTCTTTTAAAAATATAATCACACTCAAAATATTATGTAGTTAAATTCAAACGAAAATTCATTTTGAACAACTTAAAATTCATTTAAAACAAATGACTTTTAAAAATGAATATAAATTTTTTTATTTATTTAACAGTATATTCTTTAAAACTGAATAGTTTTTACTTTCAAAAAATATATTTTAACCGACAAAAATCACTTTACATAACAAAATAAATACGAAAAAAACATTATTTTTTGGTAGTTTGTTTGTTGAATAACAAACATAAATGTTAAAAAATAAAATTATTCAATTGAATCAGTACGGAAAACGAATTTAATAACGCACTATCAGTTACTGTTATAATTTTGTAAGTGCAACAATGGAATTAATGTATAATCATGAAATTGGGAATTTTTATAAAAAAATGTTTGTAAATTTGGGGGAGGGGGGGAGGGGGAGTATCGCTTAACCATCCCCCCTTGTATCCGCCCCTGTAGGGTACATATATTTTTTTTATAAGACTTCTGCTATATAGTAATGAACACAGAATAGAAATATTACAAGTTGGTATATTTTGGATTATAACACTTTTTATGCTTGACCGATTTCACTACTGAATTTGAATCTCAGAAATAGTTTGTGCACCAAGATAGTAAATTGCTATTAAGTTTTAGAAAATAAACATGGGCAATTATCATGGGCCACTGCATGATAGACAGGATGGCGGTGAGGATGGGATCTGATTTATCGGATATAAAATGTAGGTTGTGTGAGGACCCAGAGCAGTTGGAGACGGTTGAGCGCATTCTGTGTCACTGTCTCTACAGAACAGCAGTCTATGATGGCTATGTAGTAGGTTCTTGCGGGAATTGGGAGAATTGGGCCTCGATAATATGATGGGCTATGTCCTGACTGCGCAGCAGGAGACTGGGTACATGTAGAGAAGTTTTCTGTTTAGTAGGGTGTTCTTGCGTGTTTGTCCGATTTTTATCTTCCACTACTTTCTCAATTCTTGTGCTTTCACTCTTTATTTCTCGTATTCTTTTCTTATTAGAATTCTATCACTTAATGAGGACGATATTCCTCTCTGGGTGAGTGTGGAAGTTGACTTAGCACCAGCCTTTCTACCTAACATAATATTACCCAACAAAATGTAATCTGCTTATAAACCTAATGCGGTCCTAGATAAATTTTTTCCATCTGTAACACACAAAACATAGAAATCTAAGAACACTTGGAACACAGGCAAGCAAAGTATTTTAGATAAAAAAAAAAGCGGAAAGCTTATTTCTTTATTTTTCTACTAAATTAAAAAAAAATTGTGTTTTTAACATAGACAATTTTGAATATTAGCCCTCAATATGTAAAATTGATTTATTAAAGCATTATCAAGTTGTTTAAAATTTTACTTGTGTTTTTTTTAGTCAGCAAGTGGGTGTTCAATTATTTGTTGTTTCACATTTTCTTGAAAAAAAAAGAAATATGAAAACGTACAACTGCATTTGATTACTCATGGGGCCAATTTATTGATGTTTTTCCTCTGCTCAACGACTGCTTTGGCTACAAAATGTCCATAAATTAAATTAATTAAAATCTTTGTCTTTGAAAACAACAGTGACAATTAAAAACAGTATTTATGCAATCGTTAACAGAAGTATCTGGTCGAATGATTCCGGGAAGGTAGCACAACTGACTGTTAGAACATGTGTTTACTATTTGTTGCAATAAAAATTCAACATGCGATAGAATGGTTTTTTAGATCTTCACATTTTATTTTGCGAGTTCTTCTTTTTTATAGTTTTCTGTTTCATTGTGTAAAAGAGTGCAATTTGCAAAAGGCAGTTGTTATTTAAGAGTCAAATAGGTATTCAAGGGTCTTAAACACCACAATTGCAATTTAGTTATTTTTGTTGTAAAAATACACTTACAGAATAACAAAGCCACGTGTCTTGAAAGGTTTTTTTCTTGGTTCATTTAGACATTTTCTCTCATGTTAAACATTTTGTTTTACATTTTGTCTCCCACATTTTTTAAAATAAAAGACTGACTAAAATCAACCTACAAAATCCTCCATTTAAAAAACAAATAAACAAAGAGGCAGGAATTATCAACAACAACAAAAAGAAAAAAATTTACAATTAAACAAAATGAAAAACACATGTTTTACATTGCGATTGTTTTGTATCTTTTTTTTCTGTGGCTTAAAAGTATCTGCGTTTATTTTCTCTTTTATTAAAAGAGAAACCAAGAATTTTTTTTGGAATGAAAAAAAAAACAAAACATCCCAAAAAGTATTCGTCTACAAACAACGAATTGAACATGAATTTGAATTTGTTAAAATATATATAAAAAAAACAACTACAAAAGTAAATAAAATAAAGCAGGAAGAAATTGTAAATGTAAAGTATCTCTAAGAACACTTGAAAATAAGTTTATATGTATATTAAACGGTTTGAGTTTGTTTCATCAGAGTGACTCTTCAGTTCTTTGTGTTTTTTTATTTTTTAAGAATCAAATAATTCAAACAAAATGGGCGTTTTTCTTTTCGTTTTTTGTGAAAATTGATGATACCGCCAGGTAACGCCCCTTGACATGTGTAAAAGGAAACTTAAATACAGAAGTTTTTTTTCATGTATTTTTAGTCAGCGATAATTCTTTACGTTAATTTTAAATAAATTTTTCATTTAGTTACATATTTATTTTTTCATTTTACAAAATATTGTTTGTTTGCTTGTTTGTTTTAAATTTCAAATAAAACATGAAACTAATTATCTCTTAAAATGTAAAATGAATCGAATTTGTAGTAAAAGGGAAGAACTTTTCCTTAAATTTTCATCGATATCGAGTTCTATATAAAAACAGAGGGGTAACAGAGAAGTATGCCAAAAACATGAATATGTACAGGACGAAAAGGTATATTTTTTTTCATTCCCTTTGTAATTTCTACAATATTGATCTTAGACTCTGTAAAGTATATTTATTAGGGTGGGTACAATTTTTGTTTCTCATATCGACTTCTAATGGCGTAAATATGTTGTATTTTTTTCTGCATTAGACCCCTGTAAGAAATTATTAATTTACTTTAAGTGTAAGAGCCGACGCTTCGACCTTTTAAAGTTTTTTTAAAGTTAGAATATAACAACAATAGCATTGCATTGCAGAAAAGCATATAACTGTATTTTAAGGACTTTTAAATTCGTGAAAATAGTGTCAGAAGTATCCTTTACTTTATACGATAAAAATCAAGAGAAGGTTTAATATGGACGCAACTTGAATCACGACTAGAGATGCCCAGATTTGACAATAAACAAGATTTTCTGACCAAAAATTTTGTTATGTTGTATAAGAATCAAAGTTTTATTTTTTTAAGTTTAATTTAAAATGTTTTCAGTTTTATTTATTATTTCATTTTATTGTTTGCAATTCACTATTACACAAAGAATATTTAAGTTTTAGGGAGATGGTAAAAATAACTTACAGCTATAATTTTTTACTAATTGCACCAAAGGACCATACTTAAATTAAAATGTTTTTAGTTTTAATTAATAATAATTGATAGTAAATTACACCCCAGAAGTAATGGGGACTAGGTTGTTATATATTTATTTCACATATACTCCGTTAACGTTTGCTATTGAAATTCAGCCAGATCGGTCTATAAGCGACTGAGATATGAGCAAAAACCCACGACTGCCTCTTCTTTTACACATAAATCCTTTGTTATGTACGAAAATCTCGCCCATATTTTGTGGGACAGAATAGTTTTTTATATCTAAAGAACGGTAAGAAAAATTTTTTTCAAATTTGGTACATATAAATAGGTGGATAATTTGTACACAACCTCTCTTAAAATATGGCCGGGATTGGAGAAGTGGGTGTGGCATCTCCCGTACAAAGACAATATAGATTTATAAATGTCTAGAGCACGGCAGGAGCTAAAGCTTTCAAATTAGGAACATGCATATTGGCTATGAATACACAACATCCGACAAAAGGTAAATAACATAGATATTTAAGCCCTTGTGACACTACATTTTTAATGCATTGTTCACGTTTTGGTGAACAGTGCAAATCTAAAGTAATATAACAATTTACCAAGTGCGAAAGTTTCAGCTGTATTAAGATAAATGGCAAACTGTCAAAAATTTTACTAAAGTTATCGATAAAAAATGAAGTTATATCAAAAAAAATATAAAATTGTTCAACTTAAATTGACATTTCAAGCTTGAAATATTAAAGTGTTGCTGAATCAGCGGTTTATGCGCAAATTCAGCGATTTACCGCTTTTTGTTTTTAGGTTTCTCAGAAACAAAAAGTTGGCAACATTTAACAGGGATGGCTAAGTTGTTTCGATTGTACTTTTATGTTGATACTTTTTAAACTAAGATTTATAATACCGTTTTGTGGTGTTTTTTATGAACATAAATAAAATTAATTTCAACTAAAAAAATCTTTTAGTACAATTAGGGTAAAAAAGTAAAATTTTTAAAGGTTGTTGGTATAATTTTAAAAATTCTCAACGCCATCCCTGAAACAAAACCATAATAAGAGAAAAAAAAAACTGAACAACTTTGCTTACATTTTTTACAGTTTGCTCTTTCTAGCATTTACTGTTTCTTTCTATCAATTCTATATCAATTAATGATTAAAAAATGTAGACTCATAAGGGCGTTAGCCCGCTGAAGGAAGACAGAAAAAATCTCTGGCGGGAATCGAACCTGCATCGCTCATATTGATAGATTAGTTGACAAATTAAAATAACAATTCAATTCAATGATGATGTAGTAATAAGAGCGTTGTCCCATAAGGGGTTTTATTCCTTAATTTACAAAATTGATTACGAATACATTAAAAACAATTTTAATTTTTACGGATCTTTCTAATTTATTTCTTAGGGATCTTTCTATTTAACCGATACTAATAAAAACTTACCGGATAATAACTCAGTATTTCGTCCAATTATAGAGAAACATACCAGATTCTCTAGTGGGAATTGAAGCCACAATCTTCGCACTGATAGACCAGCTAGCTCACTATCAACGAGTCTGCCGGTGCAGCCTATTTTACATTAATTCTTAGTTTGAAGTGAATTTTTTTATTATCATTAAAAATGCTTTTAATAATATGTTAAATAATAAAAAGTTTCATTAGAATGTAACATACAGGGTGTCCTTTTAGATTTATCGCAGATAGCATTTTGTATCATAATCGAATCGTTTAGGAATAACCGCTAATTTTTTGGATCGTAAATGATACTTTTGGTGTAAGAAAATCACCTCAAAGAATAGTTTGTGATACAATTTGATTTGATTCCTTTTTTAACATATGAATGAATCATATCGTATTAACTCAAAATTGAGAAACTTTCAATAGAAGCAAAACAATTTTAAATGTTATCAAAAAGTAACAAATAAATCACGATATTTTTACAGTGGGTAGATATGAATACTACACGTTTTCAAAAAAGTGAAAAAAAAATCAAAATACATATTGAATTAGTACCTCTTGTTGATTAATTGCGATATGTGAATACTGTTTCAGTCGTTCTAGGGATAAGTCAGGGTTAAATTCAACACATTTTGAAATCATATTTTTAAATTATGAAATGAATCATATATAAAATCTTTTTTAATCGCCAAGTGATAAATAAGTTTTTAAACATCAAAACTGATCTCAGAAGACTCATGTAGGTGATTTTTACAAAAATTGATAACCCAAATGCTAGCTGGGATATATGTAACTTTAAATTAAAATCAAAGCAAATATTAATTTGAATATCAATTTGACAGGCCTTAACTGCCCGTCTATACCAGAGATAATTGTTGCGACATATACAGTAGTTTTGACTTAGCTGCACAATCTTCTTTGCACGATTTTTTGTGCAGGTAAATCAAAAATGCAGTTACCTTAAATGCGTTTACCTGTCTTAATGTGCAGGTACACAATTGTGGTGTTTGATTTAAAAGTAGAATAAAAAAATTATTTTATTATTTCAACCCAGCTAGCATTTTAATCTTCTAGGAGTCCACTGGGAATCTCACAAAGAGTGTTTTTGATCGACGAGCTCATTTTTTAATTGTAGACAGTTCCTCGCACGGGAGAAACTGTTACACGTGCTGATTCCTATGAGAGATTCTTCCATAACGCAGTGAAAAACGCTTATATTAATCGTAAAGGGAGTCGTTTATGATGTATGTAAATATTATCTAACGAGTCTTTCAAAAAGCATGCCAAGAGTCGTATGAGAAACATGTAGGTATTTTTTTACAACTCGTGAAATGCTCAGCTGTATGACTGAGCTACCTAAATAAGGGCATCAAGCGAATTTTTCATTCCAAAACTTCTAATTTTCATAAAATTTTTACAAAACAAACCTTAAGGTCGCGAAATCAACACCATCCTGTCGGAAAATCCTTTTTAACAGATCCTTAGGCCGGTTTGTTTTATTAAAATTGTATTGGCAATAGCATTTTCATACTTTAAAAACAGTCTTATTTAGGTAGCCCAGTAATTGTTATACGACTCTTACAGAGAATCCCAAAAGGTTTATTCCAAGATTTAAAGATGATCGTGTCAAAAAATAAATAAAAAAGTAATAACTTAAAAAGAGGTTTAGATGTTTTTGTTACTCATCAGATAATCATCAAAAGATTCTTTTAGGAGTTGTATATTAAACATAATCGTCTAACAAACAGCCTATGCTAGCTGGGAAATAACCAGCGTGGCCATTTTGGCATTTTTGCAGCTAGATTTAGCATTTTTTTGTCTGATTTAGCTGCAAATTTTTCATTTAGCAGTTAGCATTTTATCATTTTTCAACTCCATATTTAGCATTATTTAATTTAAGAGTATTCAAGTAATCTTCTTTTGAAATTCTACCACACTTTTTTGTCGAATGCATATACAAATCCCTACTCTTTTGTTATAGAAACTGTACAATCTTTTAAAAGATCTTTCATATCAAATTGTTTTAAAATTTGAAAATCTTGATCGATTAAATTTATTTTTAGCTGATTTTTTCCCTCGATTTTGAAAAATTTTTGGAAACGAAAAGAGATACCATAACTTTTAAAATAGAAAAACAAATATGAATTGCATGCCGGGATTTTATAGCTCAATTAATATGCCAACTTAGACAACGATTGCCAACAATTTTCATAATTTTACAAATTCTAACTTTTTTGTGCAGAAAATACTAATAAATGCAAATTAAGTCTGGGATCACACTATGAAAGCTTTCTTTCAGAAAGTCTGAGTTTATGGGTGAGAGGAGAGAGAAGAAAATCATGTTCTTTTCCCCTCTCACCAATAAACCCAAACTTTCTGAAAGAAAACTTTCACAGTGTGATCCCAGACTAAGCTAACATTTAAAGAAGAAATGATTGATTTTACTGTAGAAGAAATTACAACTTTGGAACATCAGCGGCAGAAACTAAATTCATATGAATTGTTAAATAAGAACTCAACAGTTGATTTCTGGATAAATGTATATGGATATAAAAATGCATTAAATGAAAATCCATTCATTGAATTAGATTCTTTTGCAACGAAGTTCTTGGCTTTGCCATTTAGCAACGCGGAAGTTAAAATAGGTTTTAAGTGGTATAAATCTCTTAAGAACGAAAATTCGAAATAGAATAACGTTAAATAGCTGAAGAAGAATATTCATTTTATGACGTATTTAATAAATAAAATTAAATTTTTTATTAAACCTCTTATATAAATTTTATTGAAATACTAAATAAAATAATAGACATTTATGCTTCAAGTTCCTTTGATTTTTTGTTATTGTATGGTATCTTTTGTTTGAAAACTTTTTATGCACATACGTATATAAAGACTGAAATATATTTGTTTTGTAGTTTTAAGACTTTTTATGTTTAATAAATATTTTATTGTTATTTTTTAATCAGTTTGTTCTATTAATATGAGTATAGGGAATAATTTTGTAAAATAGATCATGTATAAAGGTATATTGACTTAAATAACAAAACAATAACACATTTAAATTTTAGCATTATTTTTTGGCAGTTTAGGATTTTTTTTGGCATTTTTTAGCATTATTTGAAAGCCGATTTAGCTTTAAAATAGTTTTGGATATGGCCACACTGGAAATAACAGATCATTTTGTACATGTATGTATGTTTATTTAATATAAAAGAAATATTAACAAAAACAATGAGAATTAACAAAGAACATAAAAATTGATGAACAAAAAAAACAAAATAATTGCGATTTATATTTTTATAAACAACTTAAATTGGATATTTATGTGAAAAAGTGGCCACCATATATTTGTATGTGTGCAGCTAACTTTGATGTTTTGTATGAAAATATTTTAAAGCTGCCCAAAAATATGAAAAGTGTGCAGGTATACTAAATGCACGTAAACAAGTTTTTTGAAGAATAATTCCAGGAATTATGTATTTTGGGCAGTTAAATCAAAGTGCAGCTAACTTTGATTTTTTGTATGAAAAATTTTGTGCATTTATCTTAAATGTGCAGGTATAGAAAGTGCACTTAAAAAAGGAATTTGTATAGAATTATAAAGAATAATTCCCAAAATTATCAATTTTGTGCAGTTAAGTCAAAAGTGCACGTAAACGAAAGGCAGTTAAGTCAAAACTACTGTATTGCAGTAAATGTCAAAATTTTGTTATCTCTATTGTAGACTGCAATTTGTTGTACCTTTTTAATGCCGGTAATTTATGTTACAATAATTGTTAGTCCATTTTCGTTGACAATTTTTGCTAACGTAAAACGTCAAATTTGGTTGACAATTCAAAAAAAGAAGCAAAAAAGAAAAGAAAATTAGAAGCAAATTGTGGGAGAAAGAAATTGAATTTGTGGTACCAAATTATGATTGTAGTAAAAGAATTTAATTAAACATTAAAATAAAATACCAAAAATTATTTTTATTAAAATAATTTTTTCTTATTCGATCTTTATTATTTAAATTTATATTATTTTTTTTTTAAGTTTGAGTTCTTTTTTATTTAAAAATATTAATTTTACTTTAACAAAAAAAAAATTTAATAAAATTAATATAGTGATATAAAAAAGGCCTCAATTAATTTACATTTAAATAATAAAGTCGAATAAGAAAGAATTTATATTAATAAAAATAATTTTTGCAAGATAGCGCCAGTTTTTACACTGCACCTTCTTCCTTGATTTTTTCAAATTATGAGTTTCCATTAATACGTTTTCCCATGCCTTTAACATAAGCTGAGCAATAAGAAATATTGCTCAGTTATTCTGCTGCCGTTATTGCCAACTTGCTGAGATATTTATCTTTAGTGTAGACCTAGGGTAATGGTTAGATAATTTTATGTCATTACCTTGCGGGAAATTTGTGTCAATTGTTTGGTGTCATTTCGCTTCCCTCTAGGTTAGTGTTTAAACAACATTTGGGTAATGCAGCCGCCATGAATGGTGCGAACAGGGTGTAATCTGGTACTTCAATTTTCAAACACTTTTCTCAAAATTGTCGGGCTTATTTGGCCATTAACTTTGGTTACAGGTTTTCACAAACCAAAAGAAATAAATCCAATGGGATTGACAGCCTGTTGGTCGTTTTCGAACGTTAACGTTCGCATAGAAAATTATATTTAAAACAAAAACAAAATTCGGCAATTTGTTTCTGTTTTAAATGTAATTTTATATGCGAACGTTACATTCGAAATCGACGAACAGGCTGTAAGTCTGATTTTAAGTACATAAATTAATTGTAGCGTGCGCTGTGTAGCATGTGGTTTAGGGTGGTCGTTAACTGTATTGATCAAATTTTTTTTCTATTTTTCCATGCTCTAACCCCCCAATTCGGTGGGTATTGATAACAAAAACAACTCAAAAAAATGTTAAGGACGATCGGCGAAGGCTAAGCCATCCCTCAAGCCCGCCAAAGTTTCAGAAAAATCGTAAAGTCCGACTTGTATGACTTATATTTAGGAAAATATTAATTTTACATAAAAATCGTTTTTTAAGAACTTTTGCCTTAACAAGTTTTCTCTAAAACTCACATTTGTTGAAAAACGTAGTCGTTTTAGAAACCAAATTTTTTTTGGCAATGGGTGTAAAACAAATTATATAAAGGCAATCTTGGCACTGCAGTGGCCAAATTTAAGAATTATATTAAACCGGCATATTTGTATGGAAGTCCCCCTAAAGGGTGGAGATATAAGGCAAGTATGTTTTAAGAAAATGTTAAGCACAAAAACCTAATGAAGGTCCGTCATATATTTAATCCCCCTTGGGTCGATTCCTTGGCAGTTCTGGGGCTTTTTCTTCAATATATTTCTAGTCTGTGTTGACAATTTTATATGAGAGCCCCCATAAAGAATAAAGAAAGCGTGCAGGTATGTTACAGGGATGATAAATGAGAAAACCAATATCGTACTTACGAACTTTGAAAATCGTACATTTTCGACCCCAATAGTAATAAATAATTTTTTTTTATAAAAGAAAAAGACTTTTGTTTCGATTACACTTGAAACCATTGGTACATACGGTCTATTTCGTTCCTTTGTTTTTATAATATTTTGGCATGAAGGCTTATATGCTGCCGCTGATACTTGATTTAGAATGTGGCATATGCAATCGTCCAATGATCAAGTGCAAAATTCTATTCACAATAGCGAAGTTTAGTGTTTGTTGCAAATGGTCTTGTAAAGAGCAAATGCAAAATATCATAGCTGTTTTGTTAAATCCAACAACAAAATACACAGAGTTTCCTTAAGATTTCATAAAAACGCTACGAAATTTTGCACTTTGGCAAAACCATTTGCACCAAACACTGAAATCCGTTTATATTCATTGGACAGTAAATACGAGTTGCCATTTTATATCAATTATAAATATTTAGGTTTGAAAAATTTGGAAATAATATCAAATGAGTCACGGGGGTACCACCGTACTTTTTGGCTCTGAATTGTATCAAAAAAGTACAATTGCACCAGCTTTATCAACCGTGGTACGTTAGAAACAAACGATATGCGTTTGAATATTTATTTTTTTTAAGCAAACGCACACAAACACAAATATTAAAGCTGAATTGATGTGTAAGACAAAACAGTACTAAAGAAAAAATTCGAATCAATGCTGCTGTTTACTTTTTATTTTAATTAGGTTTTGTTCAATATGAGTTTTAGAGAAAACTTGTTTGGGCAAAAGTTGTTGGAAACTTTACTAACAACATCTGCTTAGAAAACGATTTTTATGTAAAATTAATATTTTCCTAAATATAAGTCATACAAGTCGGACTTTACGATTTTTCTCAAACTTTTGCGGGCTTGAGGGACGGCTTAGCCTTCGCCGATCGTCCTAAAAATTTTTTCGAGTTGTTTTTTTATCAATAGCCACCAAATTGGCGAGTGAGACCTAAAAAAATTTAACTTTTGATTTTAACGGTCACCCTAATGTGGCTCCGTCCTATTCGGAGCACATGTCAGCAAGAATAATTCCAACTAATGGAGACGGGAAAGTAATTGTAAACATTTCTATACACCGTTCACCGTATATGCTGCCCGTTTTTGAAGACATGTGGACCAATGACTCCGCCGCCCCATAAAGTGCACCAACCAGTGAGTTTTTCTCAATCTAAAGGCGTTTCGACAATGGCTTGATGACCATTATCCCATTTTATCAAATGTATGTAAAATTTCTCTTTAACTTATCATAGATTATGTTTAATACCCTGGAAACTTTATTTTTTTTTTTATTTTTAATAAAAACTTTTTATTCAAATTAATTCCTAAAAACTCGCTTGAAAAGTATTACAATTTAAAAGAAAAAAAAAATCAAAATATGCTGCCTGTATTGTTAACAAGAAAATATAGTTTTTATTTTCGAAAATGTGTGAATAACATTTGTCGTTTTCGAAAATAATAAAAATAGACAAATGTACAAAATTAACAATTTAAAACAATGAACGATGTCAACAACTGCAAATGCAGACGAGACAACAAATTTCTTGACAAGATTTCTATATTTTTTTTGTTTTTACTGAAAATCAAACTTATATTAAGACTGTGGCAGAACAGCAGTTTTAGATTTTGTTGTTTTCTGTTTGGTTTGTTGGTAACACATTTAATTGTGATTAATTTCATAATTTTAAACAGACAAACAGACACACAACAATTTCTGACACTTTCTTCAATGGAATAAATTTGAATTTAAATGTTTAAGACATCAAGAGATAATTGACAAATGAGTAGTTAGGAAAAAGTGTTTTGGAAAATGAAGGGATGAAAATATGTTTAATTTAATGAAAATCATTTATTTTACGTTAATATAACAAATTTCCTTACATTAAACAAAAAAGCGGCCTTGTGTTTGTTTTCAAAATTCCAAAAACATGATTTTTTTTTTTTTAATAAACCCAAAAATTATGAGAATAATTTAACACCAAAATTTGCTGTTCAAATCAATATTCTATTAAATAACTATTATTTATGTTATTAAAAATAAGTTTTTAATAATTTCCAAAATTCAACCTGCTGAAAAATCTTTTAAATAATTAAAAAAATCAGAATTTAGTTCTTTATTTATTGATTTTATTTAACTTTTATTTGACTCTCCCGCAAAAAGAAAATTTGGGACTCTTTTATGTTTGTTTGTTTAGTGGGGGGGGGGGCTGTTTTATTAATTTTTTACATAACAAAAAGCCATCGATCCATCCATCCATCTCTTTAACGGGACAATGCAATACTGTTTGTAACTATTAACAGCGTGTTTGAGCATTTAATCCGAAGACAAATATATTTGTGGGTTGGGAGTGTTTGGGTTTCATGCCACCACTGTTTTTACACGTAAAGACGATGAGATAAACCCACTGTTTATTGTTGATGTGTTTTGTTTAAACTTTGATATTATTACAAGTAGAACTGTTCCTATAAGTCTTATACGTTTAGCAGTTTTATTGGGTTTAATATCTTTAGTTTTTCTAAAATCTTTATGGATGAAGTTTCCTGATGATCTGGCCTAAGCAACCAGTGAAATGCGCATAGGAATAGCTTATCCCATCGAAAATAAATTTCAAGTGTTTTTATCAAGAATAAAAACTGGAAATTAAGCACGAATAACAAAATCTTTTGAAATTAAAATTTTGTATTCCCAAAAACTGAAATTACTTTTTGATAATAAACAGGCAAGTGCACGGCCTAAAAAAACACTTAATTGACAACATCTTTTGTAAGTTGTTGTTGTTTTTATTTTGTTTTTCTTAACCTACTTACAACTACAATTAATGTTGAGAGAATTTCAACTAATTGCAGTGGGGAATGTAAGATGAGATAAACCCACTGTTTATTGTTGATGTGTTTTGTTTAAACTTTGATATTATTACAAGCAGAACTGTTGCTATAAGTCTTATGGCCATTTTCTCATTAGGCGATTATCTTTTTTCCCAACGAAAAACTGCACATTAAAGAAATTTGGTTTTCTCAATGTCTCATTTGCTTCGATTCTGTCGCAAAGCTAACCGGCACTCATCTGCCAATTATTTATTTTCCTTTTATTTGCCGTACAGATAAATTCAATCAGCTGACTCCCAACTCTTACATGTATTTTGAGTGGCGTTGCCAGCTAAAAACTTTGTTTTTCGTCGGTATATTGAGAAACCCAAAATCGTTAACGGACAGTTTATCGGTCCAACAAATTTATGTTGATATTAAGTAACAGACAGTTTGTCGATACATTGAGAAAATGGCCATTATACGTTTAACAGTTTTATTTGGTTTAATATCTTTAGTTTTTCTAAAATCTTTATAGATGAAGTTTCCTGATGATCTGGCCTAAGCTACCAGTAAAATGCGCATAGGAATAGCTTATCCCATCGACAATAACTTTCAAGTTTGTTTATCAAGAATAAAAACTGGGAATTAAGCACGAATAACAAAATTTTTTGAAATTAAAATTTTGTATTCCCAAAAATTGAAATTACTTTTTGGTAAAGAAAACATATTTTTTTATATGGTCACCTTAAAGAAAACCATTTTAAACGAAAAATGTTCAAACATATTTATGTTACATCAACCATATTATTATTGATCTATTATCACATAGTTTTCAACGTATGCAGCATCAAATACAGGCGATACACTCAAATGCCCTTTAAATCGACCTGCTCATTCATCAACTTCTTCAATTCAAAACTAATGAGAATAATCACCAACGACAGTACTAGTCTTATTCTCAACAACAAAACCTTAAAAGATGAGGAAGCAAGTTGCGGTCTAGGTTGCACAATTACCAAAATGCCGCTCTTTTTAATTAAACACGTACAATCACGCATGTCTGTGAAACTTTGGGCTTATCCAAAAACCAATGTACGTAACGTTTAATTACAAGCTTCTGGCTAAACCTTTACACAACCAACCAACATCCAATCGAAAATGACATTCTCAAAAGAATGTTTGGATGGATTGGATATACACAAAGATCCAACAGCGAGATAGCAAAGGCGGCATTGCAATAAGACCCAAGGCTCTCGCCGCCGAGAACGTCCAAAAACTTCATGGCGCACTCCAACAACACAAGAACTTACTGCTGCCGGGTTTCCATGGAAAAAGGTCAAAAGAACAGCCCCCAACAGAGTCCGTTTGAAGTCAATGAAGACGGTTTGCTAAATAACATGTGCACGTATTGTTAAAATATGAAAAAAAAAGTCCTTTAAACCCTTGATGCCTACAACTCCGTCGAAATTGTTATAATTGGAGAGATATAGTTGTTGATACTCCTAGATATCGGACAAAAAAACTTAAGAACCATTTTTTAGTTCCAGATAAAAGTAAATCTGGGGATTTAAATTAAAAGTACTTTTTTATTTTATTGGATTTCATTATTTGTTTTAGGTTTTATTAATTCAAAATTTAATTAAGTGAATTCCCTTATAATAACAACATAACTGATTTAATAAAAACAAGTAAGTGTGCTATATTCGGCTATGCCGAATCTTATATACCCTTTACCATGGTGCACCATAAGAACAAAAAGTCTTGTAAATATCATTATTTTTAGTGTTGAAAATAACAACATTTTTTAACCGATTTGACAGATTTATATACCGTAGTTTTTCGAAAGAATTTTACCATTTACGTTGATGGTAAAAATTGGATTCGGGAACATCTATGGTATTTTTCAAAAAAATTTGTATTTTGGGCATAACTTTTTTTGTATCTGAACTGATTTTTCCGAGTTTTTCAGAAAATATGTTCTGTTAAAGACTTCCGATCTTTTGATATATATAAGGCTTATCCACAGGTCATATGCCAGCACTAAAATTTAGGTTTTTATAAAAATTTTGATGGTTTTTAGCCCATTTTAGGAGTATTTTACTCATAACTTGCCCATTTTTAAACCGATTTGACAGATTTATATACCGACAATTTAAAGAACAAATTTGCTATAAAAATTGAACTCGGGAAGATCTATGGTTCCGAAAATGGGTATTTTTAAACAACAAAAATGTATTTTGATCATAACTTTTTCGTATCTGAACCGATTTTTCCTAGTTTTTCAGAAAATATTTTCTACTAAAGATTTGAGTTGTAAGGCGTATCCATTGGTCATATGGCAGCCCAAAAATTCAAGTTTTTGCAAAATTTTTGATGTTTTCTGTACGGGAGGTACCACGCCTACTTCTTTAATCCCGCCTACATTTTTTGGGATGCTGTTTGTTGATAACCTAAACAATAAAAGGTATTTTTGGAAAAAAAATTTTTTTTTACTCATATCTCCGCTATTCTTGGACCGATCTGGCTGAACTTCAATACCAAAATTACTATAAGCATACCTGACATAAATTTATACGAACCAAGCCCCCGTCATATCTGGGGGCTTTGGCAAGCCCATTTCAACAGATAGACGGACAGACGGACAACCGGATTTGAACTTTCCTTCTCATATGGATCCAGAATATATAAGTATACTTTATAGGGTTTAAAATCAATATCGTAGAAATTACAAACGGAATGACACGGACAGTATTCGACCGTTTTTAAACGTTTATTTTAGTTTTGCCCAAGTCGAATATTTTAAAATCTCCATTTTTCGAATATCTACTAAACTGTTATTTTGGTAAAATAACCCGGTTATTTTTGTTATGTGTAATTTATATACGTTTTCCTTACTTTTGATATAAATGTACCCGTAATTTAAGTATTTTTCAAATTGAATATTATCCAAACTTAAACTTTTTATGAGAAATGCCAATACAAAATGTAGCAAAAGTCAAAAAAACATTATGAGCAATAAAAATACAAATCGCTTATACGTGTATTCTTTAAAAAAAAAACAAAAACAATTCAAAATACTACAAAAAAATGTTCAGCTTAAAAAGTAGTTAGCAATTTGACAGTGTATTCTAAATATAATATATATTTTTATAAAGAAACCTTTAATTAGTCTACAAGCTTGACATAAATAAACGTCGAGTAAAACTTGACTCTCTGTACCAAGCAGTTCTTAAGAGACTGCAAATAATACTTTACTAAAATATGCTGCCAAAAATTAATCATTAGGTGAAATATTAGCCTGTTGTGTTGCCGAGGACAGAATGTCCTTTAAGGCACTAAAAACTCTTAATGATATGGGAAAATTCATCAGTTTTATTTATTAAAATTCCAACTTAAAACAAAATTGAAGGAATCATTATTATTGTTGTTGTTTTTGTTAATGCTTTGATATGGTTACAAGTAAGGCTTTTGCTTTTAAGTAATTCTTATTCGCTTAACAGTTTTACTTGTTTAATATCTTTGGCTTTTTTTAAATCTTTGGATGAAGTTTACTGACGATCTGGCCTAAGCAACCAGTGAAATGCGCATAGGAATAGCTTATCCTTTCAACAATAAATTTCAGTGTTTTTATCAATAATAAAAATTGGGAATTAAGCACGACTAACAAAATCTTATAAAATTTTGTATTCCCAAAAATTACTTTGATAAGAAATCGAACAATGTCATGGAAGGATTTAAATTGTGATCGACGAATTGACAGATATTTTAACAAAAATCATGTTCATATTACTCTTCGTTTCTATAATGCTGAAACAAAATAATTTGAAATAGTTGAAATAGTGCATCGGGTAAAACAATCCTTTTAGAATTGGTTATTTGCCATATTTTTTTATGACGGCTCAAGCTCTATCAACGGCTGGTTCCGTGAAAACCATCAAATTTGTTTAATAATGTCATTCAAGCTTATCAAAATATAGCTTCCATCAGAAACTATTATAATCTTTAAAAAATGCCAATAACGTCTTTTATTTCAGTTAAAAGGGTTAAAACAAAAATAATTACGTCGTGTTTATTATGCGTAAGTTTATCGCTTTTAAACGCCAACAGCTGCGAAGCACAAGCCAAGCTTTTTTGTTACCTGGCGGAAGCTGATATGAGCACTTTTTATTTCGTTTTGGTGTGTTAACATATAATTCTCGGCAAACTCAATTTGAAGATATTTTAGAAAAAAAATTATTTTGAATTTATGCATTTTACACTAACGATGTCGCACGCTACAAACTTAAAATAAGTACCAAGGGAAAAGCACTTATTATTTTCCAGCAAAATTTTTATACCCACACCACAATAGGGGAGAGGGTATTATGCATTTGTGCTGATGTGTGTAACGCCTGAAAATATTGGTCCTAGACCCACCTTAAAGTATACCGATCGACAGAATCACTTCCTCAGTCGAAGTAACGATGTCCGTCCGTCCGGCTGGCTGGCTGGCTGGCTGTCCATGTAACCTTGTGCGCAAAGTACAGGTCGCAATTTTGTAGATAATTTGATAAAATTTTGGACATAGGTTCTTATTGGCAAGGACCAAGCCTATTGAAAATGGGCTAAATCGTAGGGCCACGAGGGAAGATAGGGGGAAATTTCTTCCTCTCAGAAACTATCAAACCGATTTTAATGAAATTTAAAACATAGATAGAACCATATCTTTATGGACACAAAAGGGTTGCAAATTTTTAAAAAATAGTACCACGAGGGGAGATGGGGGCAATTTTTGCCTCTCAAACCGATTTTAATGAAATTTAAAACATAGATAGATCCATATCTATAGGGACGCATTAGCTATATAGTTTTTCAAAAATAGGATCACAAGGGGAGGCAGGGGGCAATTTCTGGCTCTCAAAAACTTTCTAACCGATTTTAATGAAGTTTATAAACAAATATAAATCCATATTTATATGTACATATAAGCATGATGTGTTTTTTAATACTGTGGTGTAGGGTATCATATGGTCGGGCTTGACCGACTATTCTTTCTTACTTGTTTTTATTAAATGCGTAACAAAAATATCTGTTTGTTACTAATATTTGATGCGCATTGTACAAATACCCTCGAAGCACTGATAACAAATGTTCTTTTCCAATGTCGCATGCTACATCGAAATATACGGTAAAGCAAAGAAAAAATTTGCCGTAACTGTTCCGTTTACATTTTTCTTATATTGTTTGAATATAAACCGAGATTTGAAAAGCAATTGTCAATGCATAATGTTTCTCATTAAGATCATTTAGCAAAACAAAACGTGCAATAGAAATCTTCAAAACAGAACTTTTGCACTTGTTCGACTTTGCATTTGAATATTTCAAAGTGTGTTATGAATAAATGTAAAATTTGTTTACGTTATTAAAAGTTGATAGATTCCCTACAAAAATATGTTAAAATAATATACTTTTATAAACTTTAACTTTTTTTGGCTGCGGTGGACATTTCTGTGGAAATGCCTATATGTATGCATAATCCTGGCTAAGAGGTTTTGTTTGCAACTTTTCAAAAATATGGTTGAAGTCTACTGATTCATATAGACATGCTTAACCAGCAACAAATTAAAACTCATTTAAAATAAATTTGGAAGAATACCTCAAATAATAAATTTATTAAATTCCTATAATTGTTAAAAACAAAAGTTTTTCAAAAATTCTAATGTTCACACCTATTAAATATTTGACGTCCTACACGTAATCACTAGTTTTCTGAAAGAATTGTTTGCTTTTGCAAAACGTTTGGCTAGTGCAAACATTATTTAACAGTTTCTAAATTACGTTGTACAATTATCATCTTAGAAATAAAGTTAAGCAAATAAATAGAAATTGCTAAAAATAAAGCTTAAGTTTGATCAATTTACTGGTCACGCTTTTTTGGATTTTATCGTCAAATATTTGTTAGGTCTGAACATAACTTAAGTCGTATCTATGTATTTTGTTGGTTCTTTACCTTCTTGAATTGTTTTGTTTTTATTAAAATTAACTTTTTATTACAAAAACTAATGTGATTTTTTGTATTTTTATGTATTCGAATTGAAACTGGTTAACCGGTTATTTTTAAAATGCTTAACTAAAAACCGGTTTTTTGAAAATAGCAGCTATTCGGAATATTCGAAACCTGGTTATTGAAAAAAGTCGAATAATCGATCTTCCTAATATGATACCCTTTTACATTCGGTGAAGGGTATAAAAAGTATTTAATTGATATTTTTATTTTGTTTACTGGTGCAAATTAAATTAACTTTTTATTTAATATCACAAATTTTTTAATTGAATTCTATTTTTGTTTTTTTCTCTGATTTTAAATAAATTTTTTATTTAATTAACAAATACTGCAACACCGATCATATAAACTTTTATAAAACATTTTTGTACTCAAAAATGTCTCACTGAAATGTCCTTTTACTCTCATCATCGCATTCAATTTCTAAAACAACAGGAGTAACAACATAAAACTCTGGTATTAATTAAAACTTTTAACAATTTTCATGTTTTATGTATGTTTACAATTTCAATTTTTTTTGTTTGCTTTTGCTTTTTCATTTTTCCCCCATTTATTTTGTATCTAAAAAAAATGTAGACAAAATTGTTGTATCCATCTTTCATTTGAATGTAAAAATATTAATTTAACATTGAGTTGTTTTTAGAATGAGTGTGTGTGTGTGTGAGAGTTTTATTTTACATTTTATATTGTTTTAAGGTTGTGTCCATTTACATATTTTATGTGTATTTTTTCAGTTTTAAATCTATCCATCACGTTATGAAATCATCTCCAGCCAACCATCCATCAGTGCTGTAGTTTTTTGTTTTTGTTCATTTTTTAAATTTCTAAATGAGTTTTTTTGGATTAGGCGTAGACTTGTTTAACATGCAACTAAATTGAATTTTTTGTTTTAATAACATTTTTTTTTTGTATTTGTTAAAGAAACTATTTAATGTACATATCCATTTTGAATGAATTACAAAAAACAAAATACATATTATTAATTGTTTAATAAATTCAACATGATTTGACACAATTTTATTGATAAGTTACATTCTTAACAAGATATTATTTGCTGGGACTGAGGAAATTAAGTTTTCGTTTAAACAATAAATTAAAGAGAGATTTTTAAATCGTCGTGCTTAAGAATCCCAACGCGTACACGACCGGAATCTGCTCATAATCATTCTTCTTATAACTATAGGTTTTTTTTGTTAGGACCAGCACTCAGGGAATAACCTCTAGTAGTACAATAAGGAAAATTGGTTATGGGAAGTAATATAGAGGGACTAGTACAAGTGAACATTCGACTTTAACTTACACTCAATTTACATGATGAATTTTATTATTTATGTTTTATCGTTACTACAGTAGGATGTGTTCTGCTTAAATTAGGAATGTGGTTCCCGAAACCCGCACTTTTGTTCGTAATACATATTTTTCCCCAAGAGCCCCCATCCTTTTGTGGTTGATTGACCGGTGAATCGTACAACGCATTACAGGGAACATTGTTTTCTTGGCCGGACTCGTATATGGAAAAACCTTCATGCTCAAGTCTTTCCTTTCACCTTCAACATGAATAACACTTAATCTACATGATGAATTTTATGACGTCAAATTTTAGACGTAATTTTTTGTTTGGTAGCAAGCGGTGTTGAGAAGAAAGAGGGGTAGAAAAATAGACATGATGTCTGTTTTCTCTTCCTCTTTCTTCTCTACACCGTTTTCACCGGCTTTCAAGAAGCCAGAGATTAATCCTGTAGTTTTCTTACACACAAACTCTATCTTAAATTACAAACTCGTTTTGAAGTTATGGGAACCTACGTTTTACTGCGCTCCCAAAAAAGTATGCACACATACCTTGAATTAATATTACGGTCCATATAAATCCAAAATTAATATTTGGACATCTCTTCAAAGCCGTGGGTATAAGTACACAGAAAAAAGTAAAAAACGGTTTTGATCACCAAAATAATTGAAACAAGCAAAAAATTGTTTAATTTTGCACCTATCACCGAAATGATTATACCAATTACTCAAACTTGAAAAAATTGCAAAACAAGGATTTTTTTCCAATTAAAAAGTTTTTACATTTTAATTACAAAAATAATTGAAAAAATTATTAATATTAGACAATATTTTAATTGAATGAATTAACAAATTAATTTAAAAAAATCAATATTTTAATTGAATGAATTACTAACGTAATTGATTACAATACAGAAAATTAATTATTTTAATAATTGTATTGATTAAAACAGTGATTGAATTTTTGCATTAAATTGATTAAATTTTTAATTGAATAAATTAAACAGTGTATTTGAAATACAATCTTAATTCAATTACGCAAATTATTCAATAAAACAAATAGTTAATTGAATAAGTTTGTTAAATCAATTCAGTTGATGGTTAAATGAAGAAAAATAATAATATTTAAAATATGTATATGTTTTATTTAAATATGGTTTAAAAGTAACTTGTTTTATTTGTTTAATTGTAATAGCTCATGCTTAATTGTACAAATTTTAGAAGATTTTTTTGACAAAGGAATTTCATACATACAACTTTGTATAAAATTGTAGAATAACTCTGATTCTTCAGGGTATTCAAGATTGAAAACAAAAAACTGTTTTTGTTGTTTAATTTGGCTGTACTTTTTTCACCTATTCACTTTAAACGCACAACATGAAATGACGCCAAAAATAATTCAAGAATTAACAAACAAGGAAAATAAACACCAAATTTCGATTGCGACCTAACCACCGTCAACAATGTGGTTAGCCACAAGGCGATTTTTTATTTTACGCATAATATACATATGTATGTAGGCTCATTATTGACATTGTTGGTGGTCATAATTGTAATTCGTCTATAACAAATTTCATTTCATTTTTTACTTGTTGATAGTTTTTTTTTGCACGCGACGCTTACTGCTCCTTTTGATGACAAAAACATGTGTGTATGTACATTAGAGCGACTCACCAAAAAAAGTGCTCGATGTACCCTCCTAAAAATAAACCTTGGACTTTTTTAATATGACATTTTGAATATTTCGGCCCCAGCTTTGACCTCTCGTGAGCTGGACCAGTTTGAAAAAGGGTATATTTTTGCATTTTTTTTTTAATTTAAGAATCTGTTTCCTTACCAACATATACAAATTGGGTATCCTAAGAAAGGTTTTTTTAAGGCGCGTCCAACTGCGTATACAATTTTTCCAAGGACGATCATCCATGTCCTTTTTTTTTAAGGATTTTCTGTAAAAAAAACGGTTTTTGAATTTTTTGTTCGGGGTTGTTTGTAATAAAAGTGCCAAATTAACATATTTTAATCTTCAGTCGATTTAATTAAACACGTGTCTCAGCTTTTTTTGAAAATCGTGCTAGTTCGCGTTTTGACAAAAATGCAACGGTGTGGCAACCCTTCGTTTAAAATAGGGCAATATGGGTATCAAATTTTATCTTTTGGCAAGTATATCATCTTTGTATATAAATATTTTAGATTTTTGCAAATTAGATGCATTTTACACGGTGCTCTGGAATATATATAAATGCAATTTTGTAGTAACTCTAATATGATACCGGACTTAGTTTCTAGATCATGTATGGATGAAAATAGGACTAAAGAAAGAAAAAAACAAATGATCCACGACTTTTTGGCGGCATATTTTTTCGCAAATTAAAAAAAAATTCAAGTCGTGGATCATTTCTTTTTTTCATTCTTTAGTCCTATTTTCATCCATACATGATCTGGAAACTAAATCCGGTATCATATTAGAGTTACTACAAAATTCCATTTATATTTATTCCAGAGCACCGTGTAAAATGCATCTAATTTTGCCAAAAGATAAAATTTGATACCCATATTGCCCTTTTTCAAACGAAGAGTTGCCACCCCATTGCATTTTTGTCAAAACGCGAACTAGCACGATTTTCAAAAAAAGCTGAGACACGTATTTAATTAAATCGACTAAAGATCAAAATATGTTAATTTGGCACTTTTATAACAAACAACCCCGAACAAAAAATTCAAAACCCGTTTTTTTACAGAAAATCCTTAAAAAAAAGGACATGGATGATCGTCCTTGGACAAATTGTATACACAGTTGGACGCGCCTTAAAAAAACCTTTCTTACGATACCCAGTTTGTATATGTTGGTAAGGAAACAGATTCTTAAATTAACAAAACATGCAAAAATAGACCCTTTTTCAAACTGGTCCAGCTCACGAGAGGTCAAAGCTGGAGCCGAAATATTCAAAATGTCTTCTTAAAAAAGTCCAAGGTTCGTTTTTAGGAGGGTACATCGAGCACGAATTTTGCTTCCATACAACTTGAGTCGCTCTAATGTACATGTAAGGGCAAAGACAATAAATTTATAAAGATGTTGGTTGCACTTGTAACATTTCTCGCAAACTGTTGATGAGGGAGGAAAGCAACAAGGAGAAAGCAACAAATTGTTCAATTCAAACAACCGAGTTGATTGATTCAATTAAACTTATAATTAAAATTAAGCTTAAAATCAAGTAAAATTTTAATTGAAAAAAATGTTTTTTTTTTTTAATTCAATCAATTAAGAACGTAATCAAATTTATTTTAAAATTCAAAAATCACTATTAATTGAAAAAAACTGCCAATAATTTTTTCTGTGTATTGAAATTTTCAGTAGCTTTCTCATGCTGCACAGAAAAACATAATTTTCATATTTGAATACCACAATTAGTTGTGAAGAGGGTATATTAAGTTTGTCATTCCGTGTGAAACTTTTTTTATTATTCATCTCAGACCACTTAAAGTATATATATTCTGGGTCCTTGAGTAATTCTATGTCGATTTAGCCATGTCCGTCTGTCTGTCCGTTTGTCCGTCTGTTGAAAACACGCTCACTTTCGAACAACTCAAAAGAAATGAACAAACTTGGTGCCAAATTGCTTGTAGTTATCCTAAGCAGTTTGGGATTAAAATCCAGCAAAATCGGTTCAGTAGGACCAGAGCTATGAATCAAAATGTGGAACCACCACCTAAAAAAATTAATACTTTTGTTACAAAAAATAACATAAATGCTGGAACAAGGCACGGAATGAGATAAGATTTTGAAAAAATTAGTTTTATTTGACTGGAAATCACGCTGTTAAATTTCGTGAAGATCCGTCCATAACTTACCCTAAGTCCCATATAAACACTACTCCCGGAAAAGAGTTAAGTACGCCTAAAACCGTAAAAAATAACGCTAGAGTAACAAATTTTGGCTCGTTACAGTTTTATGGGACAATAAATGATACTGTGAAATTTCGTGACGATCGGTCCATAATTTACCTTAGGCCCCATAGAAACCCTACTCCCGGAAAACAGTTTAGTACGCCTAAAACCGTTAAAAATAACGCTAGCATAACAGTTTTTTAGGACTAGAAATAACACTGTGAAATTTCGTGACGATCGGTCCATAATTTACCTTAGGCCCCATATAAACCCTACTACCGGAAAACAGTTTAGTACGCTTAAAACCGTTAAAAATAATGCAATCATAACGAATTTTGGCTCGCCACAGTTTTATAGGACAATAAATGATACTGTGAAATTTCGTGACGATCGGTCCATAATTTACCTTAGGCCCCATAGAAACCCTACACCCGGAAAACAATTTAGTACACCTAAAACCATAATTAATAACAAATCGTCACAGTTTAAGATAATAATAACATCATACAGATATTACTCCTTAAACATTCGAACTGTCGGTGGAGGGTATCAAAGATTCGGCACAGCCGAATATAGCACTCTAACTTGTTGATAAAAAAGTTTGTAGGTATAGTTATTGAGTTTTTAGTTAACAACCAAGTTTATTGAATCAATAAAAAAAGTTGTTGCCCAAAATAATAAATGAAAAATAAGTAGACCGGTTTTTAATTGAATTTTCATTTATTTTATATCACAATTTCAGTTAATTTTACGTACAGAATATTGTGAGTGTAGTTCCTATGCGCATTTCGCTGGTTACTTAGGCCAGACCATCCGGAAACCCTTTTTCTAAAGACTTTGGCAAAACTAAAGATATTTAACCAAATAAAACTGTTAAGCGAATGAGAATTCTGACCTATTATAAAATGGACAAGAGTTGTAAAAATACTGTTTTGACGTTGATTCAAATATTTGTTTTATTGCATATCAAGAAATATTTAAGTATTTCATTATTAAATATGTTTTATTGAGTGCTATTTTGCAAAGTGTTTATATGATAAATTTTTTCAATGAAACAAATAAAAAGTTTGTTGAACAAAAATTATATTTTTAACAAACGGTGTTGTTAAAAATTTTCTTGAGATAGTTTTTTCTGTGTGCAATGCCTGTAACTTTTGGAAAAACAGCGGGCGGAAACACACATTCTTTATAGCCCAGACGTTGCCGCAATTTACTCAAATTTGTTTCATATACTCAGAACTTCAAATTGACATGCGATCAAGGCGTAGAAAATCACACATTTTTCAAAGCAACGTTAATCCCAATACCCAGTAAAAACTTCGCCTACTGTTTTAAAACGAATAGCTTCTTTCACTCATGATTAAATGACTTACATTTAAATGCGTAAATTTTGGGACATCCCTTGTAAAATTCAACGGAATGGAAAAAATCATATATTACCCCGTTGTTTAAAAGCGGAAGTAAACTGGAAATACCGAATAATAGAGGAATTGCAAAGCTGAATGCGATTCCTAAACTTTTAGAAAAGATATTTACTGATAGTTTATATCATCAAATCTCTTCCCTTTTATCACCTTGTCAACATGGTTTTAGGAAATCACGTTCCACTGTTACTAAAATTTAACAATTAACAACTATTGTAAATGAAGATTTTATTAATAATAAACAAACTGACGTTATTTACACGGATTTTAGCAAAGCTTTTGATAAAGTCAACCACGATATTTTACTTTACAAGTTTTCACGTATGGTATTCAGCAACAACGCAACACGCTAGCTTAAATCTTATCTTTTAGATGGAACCCAACAAGTAAAATTTAAGAACGCTACCTCAAAATGTATCAATGTTCTCTCTGGTGTGCCACAAGGAAGTCATCTTGGTCCCGTTTTATTCACATTATTTATTAATGATCTGCCATCCGTTGTTCAGCACTCCAACATACTCATGTATGCTGATGATGTAAAAATTTTTAATTCGTTTAACATCTTAAAAAAAATGTAAACACATGTCTTCAAAGTTATTTCCGGGAATACTAAATTTATTATTAAGATTTTTGTATGACGTGCTAAATTCCCAATTTTTTATATTTGATAAATACACTGAAATTTATTGTTGAGGGAAAGCTAGCTTCTATGCGCATTTCTCTGGTTGCTTAGGCCTGATCATCAGGAAACCTTTTCCAAAGATTTTAGAAAAGCTAAAAGTATTATACAAATAAAACCCTAAAGCGAAAAAGAATTCCAAACACTCAAAGTCTTACTTGTAACAATATCAAAGCTCAAACAAAACACCAACAAAAAACAGTGAGTTTATCTTTTTTACATCCCCCTACAAATGGTTGGGTTCTTTCCGACTCGAATTGTAGTTGTATGTGAGTATAAAGAAAAAACAAAATTAAAAAACAAATTGTTTCATTCTATTGTCTTCGCAAGAAAACAACAAAAAAAAAACCAATTTGGCAATTCAGTTTTCTGCACGGGCACATTTTCCGCTTATTAAAACTTGATTCTAGTTATTATCTAAATGGAACATTACTGGATAAAGTTCGCAATATTATTGATCTCTGTATTATTTTAGATCATAAACTAAAATTCTGTGATCACATTTCATTGATGGTTAATAAAGCCAATAGAGTACTTGGCTTTGTGAAACATTGGTCGAAAGAATTTTCTGATCCATATATCACTAAACAAATATATACGTCGTTGGTTCACCCTATTCTGGAATATGGATCAATTGTATGGGATCCTTACTTTAAAACATATATCAACAGCATTGAATCTGTACAGAAACAGTTCCTTTTATTTTGTTTAAGAGGTCTTCGATGGAATTCGCTTGTATTAACTTCATATGAAAGCAGACTTGGTCTTATTAAGTTACCGACGTTAAAAAGTCGAAGAACAATGCTTAGTATTTCGTTTTTAATGGGTCTAATACGCGGTGATGTCGATTGCGATTTCTTGTTGAGTAAAATTAGCTTAAATGTTCCAACTAGACCTACAAGAAACTATCAGCTGCTAAAGTTATATGATAAAGACTATTATCATCTAATTGACTTTTCTAATAGTAACGATGTTTTAAAAAGCAAAATTATTGTTTATTTAATTAATAAAATAATTCTTTATTTATTGTACTCTAATTTTAGCACTTATGTAAGGATTTTTAATCTATAGACTGAAATAAATAAAATAATAAAAAACTAAAATAAAAGAAAAATTTGCTTGAGCAACATCTTGAAAACCCTTTCTTCTCATTATTTAAATTCAAACTTCTTTTTCGTCAATGAAATAATTAATTCCCTTTGGTGATCATTACCAAAATCGTCCACAAACATACCATACATATTGATCTAATTGTGTCCGAAAAAATTTAATTTTATTAATTCATTATTTTTATTTTTAATTCACCGATTCCCCCAACTCGATCAATTTTGTTAAAGTGATTTATTCACATGTCCAATTGAATTGTTTTGCGCGTGCTTGAGCACCCAAAAATCATTCAATGGAAACAATTATCTTCTCGTCCCTTGCAGCTCGTACTGCTGCTACTTGTTTGCTACAGATTGAGAATCAAAAAAAAACCAAAATTAATAAAATAAATAAAACAATCATCGAAAAAAACCAAAAAAAAACTTATTTTATTTTACTCTTTTTCATTCAAAGCAGTAACGCAAAAATACCTTAAAAGATCATTTCACAATCATGCGCGGAAATCATTCAGATTTAAAAAGACAATTGATGTGGCCATGATTGACATGCCATGCTCTGGAAATTGAAATTTTTTGCGGGCAACCAAAATCAAATCAACCCAACGACGAAAACAATGGCTTAAAGTTTCAGGCCGTTTCTGTATTTCGTTATTGCAAATGTGCAACGACTTTAAGTCAAGTTATTGGAACATTATCTGCAACCCGAAACTCAACAAACAAACATACTTTTTTTTATAGAAGGCTCAGATGGAAAAAAGTTGTGGTGACAATTCCCTAAACAACACACAAAGGCGCCATGTTAAACAGTAGATTACCTGCCTTCCTGACTGACTTCGTCCGTAAACATTCATCCATCTAACTATCAGTCAGTCAGTCAGTTAGTCCAATAAACCAACCAGCCAACAGCCATCGAACAATTTATTTCTACAAACATCTGAAGATGTTCAGGAGGTTTATGCTGACGAGAAGATGAATTTTGTGGCGTCTGATTGCCAATTGTTTGTATTTATTGTTTCATTTAATTTATTTTTTTTCTTTTTTGTCCCGGCTTCTGTGTCTTCTTTTTGAATGATTGTTTTGCGCGCCAAGTGCTTTTTTCCTCAACTGAAACGAGTGCAAAACGCTGGCGCTAAATTGAGTTCAAATCGTTCAATAAATAAAAAAGGAAATAAAACAAAAGATCTTCCTTCTTTTTTTATGGTGACTGTTTTTGTGAGAATATTATTATTTCGCTTTGTGCATTTTTGCATTTTATTGTTGTGATGATCAAAAGGTTGGTTGACAATGACGATGATGATCTACTTGTGACTGTTGTCTGTCTATATGGACTTATTGGAGTTATTGCCTTTTTTGTGCGATATTCAAAGCGAGAATATGCGCATAATTTATGTTTGAAACTGATCGACAGATGATAATGATGTAATCAATTCATGATCAAGTGGATGGATTGGAGTATTTTCGCTTTGTTTGTTCTTGTCTCTTTATTGGATAAATTAATTTTTGGATTTTAACATTTGTGGTTTATAATCGTAAGAAGGAAAACATGTTATGTAGACCAGATTATTGTAGAATTTCGACCCGTAAATTTTTCTCTTTTCGCAAAGGAGAAAATTTAGAGGTACTAACAGTTCCACATCGTATGACTTGGGAGTACTGCCAGAATCTTTAATGGATTCCGTAAGAATAAATTGCTTTCCTGAAGAAAGTTTTAATAAAAAAAAACCAAAAAAGAGTTACTGCCTGTTTTTAGAAAATTAAAAAAAAGTATCGTGTCAGAAATTTTATTGAAAGCAACAATAAAATACGAAAAATTGCTTTTGTTTTCAATATAATTATCAGCGCAGAAGTAGTCTAACCCACAATTTAATTAAGTTACGGTTCTGGTGTAAGATATGTTCTTTGTACTGTTCTTTACAGTGCAATAGTCGAGTAAGCCAACTGTTTGTATCCAAAACAGAAACATAGTTTTTGCACGGGCCGTTACAACCACCCAGCGGTAACTAGAATGAGTAAAGAGGCCTAATAGAAGGCCTTATTTAGCAGTCACAAGCAGTCAGAAGCCCTTCTCGTCGCATTCCATACTTATTTATTTTTTACACAGGTTGTCATTGGGCGCAAGGCCTTCCACACTTCCTTTAAAAATAACTTCGATCCCTTCCCAAAGAAGGGAGTAAGGAAGGCCACTAAAAATAAAAAGTAAATAAAACTGAACACCTTCCTTTGTCCCTTCTCAAAGAATGGAGTAGCGAATGTGTACTGAATATTTCAGAAGGTCTTTTAAAAAGAAGTTTATACCTTCTAGAAGGCATACTTCTGAAGGCAGGATATCATGCGAAGCGAATCTTTTAGAAAGGAGTATAGAGGCCTTCAAAAAGGCCTGCCACTTGCGGTCCTTTCAATATTTACCGCTGGGCAAGTACTGAAGTGCAAGAGTAGATAGAGTGATAGCCTCAGTTAATGTTTAAATCTTCAAAGATGAAAGTTTAATGTTGAAAAGAGAGCATTGTCATTACAACAAAATATTGATTGAACGATAAGAAGAAACCGAGGTTCGTCAAACCCTGACTTCGCAATGGCTAGATGGCTCGAACAGATCTTACCCCATCTGACTTTAATTTGTTTTAATCAATTAAGGACAGCCAACATATTTGGAACCTAAGCCTGGATGATTGCTTGTATAAGTCCTCCCGGGGGTTGTAGGGATCATCTTAAAGATATTTTACCTTTTGGTGCTACATCTTCCGGACAAATCAGGTTGAGGTCGCTCCTGGAACTGAAAGGGGGCAATTGTGCCTTAGTTATATATAACCTCGGCGAGAGGTGTACTGGCATTCTTCGCAATTGCATACACTGTAAATAAATGAATGCTTCTTGGTAGCGTCAATAAAACTACCAAAAGACAGAATTTCTTGCGGTCCTCGGACTTCACCTAACTCGAAGTTATACCTCAGAACTATAAATTAAAGTTGCTAGGGGAGTCAGTGGCCCCCGCCCCAAACCGATCTGACTGCTGGTAAGGTCTCCGTTTAGTATGCTTCTTGAAATGCTTCCATTCTTTGATTCTCTTTGCGGAAGCCATGCCTTTCTGATGGAAGGGATACTATTCTGGAGAGCACGTAGTGGCTATGGTTTAAACCCAAAATTACGGAGAGGGTGACGTCCTGGTAAGGACTGATCTTTTGATTTGCAGTTAAAGTTTAGTCCATGGAGGGATCTCTAGATGTTGTTGCTATTCGACAGATGCTGCCAGAATCCATGTATAAAAGGCAGCGGAGGTTGGATAGCTTGGTCTCTTAAACAATGGGTGAGTGTGTATTTCTTTGCCGGCTCTGTATACTCGAAATTGCTACCTGTGTCTACAAACGAATTCAAACATATATTAACTCACCAATGGTTAAGATCCATCCTGAAATGATGTACATGTTATTCAAGACCAAATTTGTATGTATGAGTCTTAAAGAACGCCTACTTTTAGGCGCAGCTTTCGGGGCTTAGTTTACATGTCGCTTAAATTTGAAAGTACTCCTAATGGGCATTCAAAGTCTCTTATTTGGTACCTTGGGAAATAAGTAGCTGTTAGGCAGTAGGAGTAGCTTTTTTAAACCCGAATCGCAGGAATGGAGATTTCTAAACGGTCATGTTGAGGGCTGAGAAAGAAAGTAAAAGTAAAGGAATGCTGGTAGTATAGTACTACGGCTCCAAATCTCCCAGAATTTGTTCATCCCCTTAAACGTGTAACGTTTTATTATTATTTTGTTCCCGGAAAAATAATCACGACTATCGCGAATAAAAAGTAAAGATTTACAATTTTGGTTGACGGGAATAAAAATATTTGTTTTTGTAAGTTATTTGAACTTAAATTGGATGATCTCATATCGACAACTTTAGCGAGCGACAACAAGCCGCTCATTATCGTTGTCATAAGCGCCCTACTTACTATCGACTTGTCGGACGTCAGGTTTTACGTTCCTACATGATCCATGTATTTGTTGTCAAATGACCATATTGCCAAATCAACTATTTCGAAAACGCTATTTTAAAAATAAAAATCGGCAAATCATGTAAAATAAGCTATAAAATTGCAACTCTATGCTACTTCAATTGCTACAATGACAACAAAGCAATAAAGCAATAAGAAACAGCTGTTTTATAATGGAATTTTGTAAGAAATATTTTATAAAAAATAAACTTTTTTAGTTGTGTTGCTTTAGAAAAATATAATTTTAAAAAAATATTTAATCTTTGCGTTCAAAAAAATAATTTGGTTGAATATTCCAGCAAAATGCCTCTGTTGACAACCACAACGCAAGTGACTGAATTTGACATTTTTGGCAGCGTATTTCTTAGTGGGGCGCAAATTTTTGTTCACTCAATAGAAAAATCAAACCATCCGTACTTAAATCCATCTGAAGCGGTATCAATACTACGGTAATTACGGCTTTTTTGAAGCAAGTGCAGAAAGATTGATTCAAGTACAGATTATTCTAGTGCGAAGTACTTAACTTATCCTATTTAGCAGCTGAAAGCTTTTTGTTTAGTTTGCTTTGACATTTCATTATGGATCTACTTACACCAGAGCAACCCGTGCAAATTGTTGAAATTTTTAATCAAAATAATTCGGCGAATGGGCTGAAGCACAAGTTGATATTGATTTTGAATTTCCATTCAAAATTTTATTTTCCGATGAATTAAATGGGTTAAATGGGTACGTAAATAAGCAGAATTGTCGCATTTGGAGTGAGGAGAATCCACAAGCTTTTGTCGAAACACCATTAATTCCACAGAAAATAACTGTTTGTTGCGCTTAATGGGCTGCCGGAGTCATTGGCCCATATGCCTTCAAAAACGATGATGGTCAGAATGCGAAAAGTTGTTGAAAATTGGTGTTCCAGATTGCACCTTCTACGCGGCCACATGGCGGAAATCATCTTTAAACATTTATGTCATAAAATTTTCTATATAAAAAAGACAATTTTCTATAAAAAAAAACACCCTTTATGATAAAGTTAATTTAAGGCGACCGTACACGACATGTTTTTGTCATCTGACATGTCAAATTTCCCACTGCAAAATACATACATGTCGTGTGTTACCTTTTAAACTTTGCTTCTGTAAAAGTCAGATGCAAAGTCATCTGACAAAATTTCAATTAGAGCGTGCTCTATTTTCTTCTGACAAACCATCTGACATCAGAAATCTATGCCGAGAAGAAACCGGCAGCGGCGTCCACTATTGACGGAATCATTAGCCGGCTGAAGTTAATATTTTACAATACTGAGCACACATATCTCATCCCACCATTGAATAGGATTTATGTAAATATTTATATAAAAACCGTTTCATTATAATATCCTAAATTGGTATCGTGGAATTTAAAGAAAAATAGGTTAAGATGGCTAAATTATTTTACGGCGTAAATAAAAATTTTCGAGGCGGCATTTTGATTTTGGTTTTTGCAACAACTATGGGAAAAAAACAGAGACAATGTCAGAAGCAAATTACATGTACGTTTGTGACCGAATATTATAAACCTTCTGTAAAACAGCCATTTTGGCAGACATGCACAATTACATATGACTTGAAAAGTTGACAAGTCAGATGTAAAAAACATGTCGTCTACGTGCACCTTTAATCCCGAATACGTAATTGAAATAATCCGAAAGGGAAAATTAGATTGATTTTAACTTAAAACACTTACCTAAGAGAACCAGAGACAGAAGGAGAATATTATTATGGCCGACATGGCTTCTACCTTTGAAATTCGATGTATTAAACTAAATATAAACTAAATGGGAACTTTTGCTTTGACAAACACAATCGTATGCACGCATAAATAACTAAAAAGTTATATGAGATAAAAAGGCTCACGAAAAGTTCAATCTTTTTTTTTGCTTGGCTTAACAATTGTATACTTATTTTAAGAAATTTCGGGATTGGTTTAAGTAATTCATCCCATTTAGGATGGTTTTAAGTACGTTTTAGTTGTATTAGTACTTTAATTTGTAAGTACGACTTGTACTTAAAGGAAGTATATGTGTATGAAAATTATTACGTCATCGTTATCTTGCATTGTCGATCGACTTGTTGTGCTAACAATTGTAAGTGGGGCGCAATACAGCTGTTTTCCTCTTAAAATTAAAACAATTTTTCTCTAGAATTTCTGGGACTTTTTCCCGAATAGGAACCCTAATCAGCTCCATCTAACTCATCCTCCAGAAATTGTTTTAAGCATTATAAGTTGATATACCCCTCGTAAAAATGTCTTGAAAAGTCAATTCTTCACTTGCACTAAATTAAGTTACTACGCTCTCCAGACAAACTCTTCTTCGTTGCATAAAAAAGTGCAAGTTAAAATTTTGCAATACCATGGGTCTTGTTAGGATTGCGTGATTGTATTTTTTAGTTTTTTTAAGATTTGCTGACAATTTCACACAAAAACCAGGCAATTTCTTAAATGACATTATCGCCAAATTTTATTTTGTTTAGTTGTATATTCAGCCTCCTGTATTTTTTTTTTTTTTTTGGGTTTTAATTTTGCAATTTTTGCCTGCAATGCTGGTGGGCATGAAATCCAAATACCATTGATGATGCTTTTGAGCCAGTCACGGTATGAAAAGGATGTTTTTATTTTTTTATAAGAGTGAAATATCTCCTTTTTTTCTCACTACTCTAATCCAAAAACCACAAAGACTACTCTTGTGTTCACTTGTGACGATGATCATGATGAGAATCAAGCGGATGGCGTCCAGTTCTCTAACTACTAAAAGTGAATAAAAAAAAAAACAACACAAATTGCAGCCACAGTTTAAGGAAAAATTCCCTAGTTTTTCTTTAGAGTTTTGGAATGGATGCCTTCAAATGATTTTTAAATGGTTTTGTTTGTTTGGTTGGTTTCATTTGTTTTGCTTTCGATGTCAACGGAAATAACAATGATTGCGTTTAACTTACATGATCGTTGGAACGTGCAATCGTTGGCGCCAATAACGCCACCCAATAAATGCTGTTGACACAATAACAATAACAGAAAAAAAGAAGCCTAAACTTGAGATAATCTCTTGGAGTTTTGAAAGTTTTGAAAACCCAACCTGAAACTGACAACCATTTCGCGTTTTGTTTTTTTTTTTTTTTTGCTTCGTTTTTAAAAACCATAAAATTTTTTGTGAATTGTTTTGTTAAATTTTTTGTGGCTCATTCCAGTTCAACTCACAAATGCATTTAATGCCATAAAGTATTAAATACAATTTTTTACATTCCCAAGCTATTGGAAATAAATGTCTTAAATGAATGGTCTCGGTCCTTGGCTGCTTGGTTTGGTTGTTGGCCAGTAAACACCCAGTGTTTAATAACATTCGATTTAATTCATGTTCACTGTCATCTTGGCAATTTTTCATAATTAAAGAATAAAAACACCACTAAATCCAATCATTCTTGCTTTTAACTCTTCCTTTTTGAACTTCAAAGAACCAAAAAAATGAGAATAAATGAAAAGAGCCAGTTACAAAAAAAGAGAAGGCGTTTCCTTAACCAACCATGTTGTTGGTTTACCAACTAACCAACCCAGAGTTACAAGAAAAAAAAAATAAAGAATTTCTTGCATGCCAGCAGTCTGTAGTTGCAACGATCTCATAGATCGTATATTGCCTGTTGAAAGACCATTTTGTTTATGATTAAAAATCAATTTAAACTAGATGGATCTGGTAGTTGAACAATTACACCATGGAAATATGTTTTCATTACAAACAACAAAAAATCCATTTTCTTCCTTTATCGTTTATTTCTTCTGATCATGATCAATCAGCAACTATGCGTATGTGCGTGCGTGTGTGTGTATTTGTGTGGTTTTCTAGCAGGTTGTCTTAGCAACAAAGTACAACAAAGTTTGTTTTAATACATGTTTATTTTCATGATGCGCAGAGAGATGTTGCATCTTCAAAATGATCGTGCTAAAAATTCATAACTCATCGATCTCATTTATGTTATCGTCTCTCAATGATTTTGTAAGAAGCCCTCATATGCTGTACATACAACTCACATTCGTCGTATCGCACGTATTGAGTGTACTTTTTTCTATACATATTTTAAAAGGAGGAAGTTTGATTTTCCTGTTGGAATTGGCTAGACTGAATGTCAAACCTTTAAAGATATCGTCGTATTTGCTACTATTCTTAAATTTTGTTCGATTTCTAGGAAAAAATATGATTTCGGAAGGGGATCTTATATGGGAGCTATGGCCAATAATGGATCTTGCCTTCCCAAAATATAGTGAAGTTTGGATCCATAAAATAAGTCCCGAATGAAAGAAATCTCATGAAGGACACACATATGTCCCAAATTTATTTACAAACAAAACTCGGATTTATTTCATTATTAGATTATTTCACATTTTTCTCTAGAAATTATTTAATTTGAAAAAGTTCCAAAAATGTTTTCGGTTAGATTTTAATCAAATTAGGGCTTTTTTCGTTTAAATGAAAAGAAGAATTTTGGTGTCGCGCTAATATTGTTAATACAAGTGACATTTAGAAGTTCTTCTTATCGCACGGGTTATCATTACACAACCTCTTAAAAAAAATTTGTGGGATTGGAGAAGTGGGCGAAGCACCTTCCATAGAAAGATATATATGTCTGTTTATCTGGATAACGAAAAAAACCAAAGATTCCAATTAAGATACAAGCATCTTGGGTATCAATACACAACCTCCGAAAAAATTTGGGCGTAATTACAGATATAGGCGTGGCATAAAATAATTTTATTTATATCTGGAGAAAGGCAAAATAATTTTGTCCGGATTTGGTATATAAATAGCTGAGTTATCAATACGCAACCCCAAAAAATGGGTCCGATTGGATAACTGGGCGTGGCACCTACCAAACGCAGACATTTATTTCTCTATATCCGAAGAACTGCAAGAGCGAAAGTTTCCAAATTAAGTACATACAGTCATCTTGGTTAGCAATACACAACATCCAACAAAAATGTGGGCGGTATTCTAGAAGTAGGCGTGGCACAACATAGATTTATTTATTCCTCTCGAGCGGCAAGAGAATAAGTGTCCAATTTTGGTACACATAGCTGGGTTATCAGTACAAAACCTCTCTTAAGAAATATGTGGGATGGGAGAAGTGGGCGAGGCACAAAAACATATATTTATGTATATCTAGAGAACCGTACAAGCTAAAGCATTCAAATTAGGTAGAAGCAACTTGGTTTGCAATACACAACATCCGATAAAATCTGGGCGGGATTGGACAAGTGGACGTGGCAGAAAATATGTTCATTTATAACTCAAGAGCGGTAAATAAAAATGGTACAAATTTGGTATATATAGCGGGGCTATCAATACACAACATCTGTCAAAAAGTAGGTGGAAGTGGATAAGTGGGCGTGGTACCTCACTCCAGATTTCGGTATATCTAGAACACGGCAACAACTAAAGTTTCCAAATTTTGTACAAAAAGTTTGGTAATTAACACACAACACGAGTCAAAAAGTGGGCGCGATTGGAAAGGTGGGCGCAGCACAAAATATAATTCCGTGTTTCTAAAGAGCGATTAATGTTAGATTTTCAAATTTGGTACAATTAGAATGGTTATTATTACACATCATCTGTTAAAAATGGGCGGAATCGAAGAAGTGGGCGTGGCGAAAACTAGAATTTTGCATAACAAGAGAACGGCAACAGCTACAATTTACAAGTTTCGTACAAATTGCTTTGTAATAAATACACAATATCTGTAAAAAAAAATGTCCTTATTGTAGACATATAGATTCTGTGTAATTGCTGAATGGTAACATTCAGAGTAATTAAACTTGGTACAAATAGCTTCGTAAACAATGCACGAGAACTATATTAAGAAAAGTTATCTTATCTTATTTTAATGAGGGTAGCAAAGCGCACTGGGTTAGGCTAGTTTTATATGAACATTTCTTAGATTCAGGGCCCAAATTACGGCATTCGATATTGATCGAAATTACTATACAATTTGAATAGAAGTTTCAATCGATATCGAATCCCGTAATTTGGCCCCTGTTTTTATTTTCAAATTTATTAAGTCAACAGCATTAAACACAATTTCAATAAGAACATTTCTCACAGTGTATTATGATTCTGATAATTTATAAATCGGCTTTTAAACAAAGACCTTAAAGTACATGAACGCTTTCAAACGGAGGCTAAATAAGTGTTCAGTAGTTTTTTGATACACATTTTTTAAGTTGCGTGTTGTAACCAGTTAAGAAACCTGCATGTATGAATTAGTAAAAAGTTGAACAAAAAAAAAATAGTGCTTGTCTTTTCTAAAAAGGAAGTTATCAAATATTAATTGATTTCCTATAATAAATTTCAAAAATACAATTTTAAACAAAACAAGTAAGAAAGTAAAGTCGGTCAAGCCCGACTATAAGATACCCTACACCACAGTATTTAAAAACACATCATGCTTATGTGTCCATATAAATATGGATTTATCTATGTTTATAAACTTCATGAAAATCGGTTTGAAACTTTGTGAGAGGCAGAAATTGCCCCCTGCCTCCCCTTGTGGTCCTATTTTTTAAAAACTGTATAGCTAATGTGTTCCTATAGATATGGATCTATCTATGTTTTAAATTTCATTAAAATCGGTTTGATAGTTTCTGAGAGGAAGATATTTCCCCCTATCTTCCCTCGTGGTCCTACGATTCGGCCCATTTTCAATAGGCTTGGTCCTTGTGCCAATAAGAACCTATGACTCAATTTTTATCAAATTATGTCCAAAATTGCGACCTTTACTTTGCGCACAAGGTTACATGGACAGCCAGCCAGCCGGACGGACATCGTTAGTTCGACTCAGAAAGTGATTCTGAGTAGATCGGTATACTTTAAGGTGGGTCAAGGACCACTATTTTAAGGCGTTACACACATCAGCACAAATGCATAATACCCCTGGCGTTAAATGAGTAGCTAACTACAAAAAAAGGCAACTTTAAGTTAGCTTGTATAGACTAACTTAAACCAACTACTTACTAAGCAATGGAAAATTTACAATAACCAAAGTGTATACAAACACTGTGTATTTTAAGTATTTTAATTTAATTCGATTGGAAACAAACGGCTCCAAGACCCACAATTGATTTAATTATTAAGGGCCATTATTACAATATACGGAGTAGAAATTGGTAATCGGTAAAGACCAGGTTATATTATACTTAAAAAATTATATTAAATAACTAAATACAGTTTTAATAAAATAGTTAATTTAAAAAAAACAACTTAAAGCTAACTTAAAGTAGTAGTTTATAGCCAGGTTAAAAAAGTTAACTTTAAGTTAACAGCTAGGTAACTAACTTTTAAGTTAACTGAAAGTAATGCAGAGTCGGGCAATTGACTACTTCCTAGGACATCGCAATGTTAAAATAGTTAGTTAATTCCATATAAAAGTAATGCAAGTGCCAACCACCACTACTTGAGAAATAGTTAGCTTTCAGTTAATTTAAAGTTAACTGAATGTCCGACAGGGACCCTCTCCACTATTGTGGTGTGGGTATAAAAATAATTTTTAATATTGGCAGGAAATTTCATCAGAGTAATAAAAATAAAAGAAATCATCTAAGAGATCTTAATCAGCAATAGTAACGTAGACCTGTAGAAAAAAAATAGACAAGAGTCTCGGTTGGGAAACGAACCCGCAACCCTCTCAGTGTCAGACTAGCTGAGAACTTAGTAACCTAACGAGCAGGGTTGTCAGATTGATTTTGACCTTTTTCGCCAAATTCAATGTCAAAAATCGCCAAAATCGCCAAAGCCTTTATTTTCAAGTTTTTGGCAGTAAAATACACATTTTTTAATTTATTAAAAATATTCTTTATAAATTCTAAAAAAATTAATTTGTTCCGTATCGCTAAAATACGCCAAAAATTCAAAATAGTCGCCATGGTATATATTTTGCTTAATTTTTATTTAGAAAAAAGTAAAAATAGCTAGTGAACACAAAAATGGTACGATGTTTACTACAAAAAAAGTTTTTTTGCGGCTAGTATTAAACAAATATTGGATATATTTACATTTTTATATATGTATGTAGTTGCAGTTTTATTATATATCTAAAACGCTTCACCGGCAAAGCTACCTATTTGTCTTCTTTTTTGGAATACATTGTAAGGGTTTTTCATTTATTCAACGATGGTACAAAAGAAGTGCTTATAACTCGTAACAACGCGTCTAGAATTTCGTATTGCATTCTACTTCAAAGGCGAGTTGTAGTGGAGTTCTTGGCTTAAACACAGGCATTACTTATAATAATATAAAGAACAGTCAAAGTAAGTTCCTTGAAATTGTACCTGCCGTTTCGTTGCATCTTTAAAGTTTTGGCATAAACTTATTTATCTTTGCAATAAACCAACGCTAATTTTTTCATTGGGTTTCAAAAATGTCCAAAGGTATGTAAGAGTTCATAAAAATCTTTAAAATATCACTGACAACAACGTGTTGTATCTGGGATAAAAAATTGCCACATACATATAATGAAAAAATGTTCATAGACTTTAAATATATTTATGTTAATTTCTATTTATTGATTCTTTCAAGAGCACTTTTAAATATGAAAAACTATTTTCTCGAAGATATTCATTATCTTCATCAGCCATTTGAACTTTCAAATACTGACCATACAAATCGCCATGTCGCCAAATCAAAAATTAGGTCGCCAAACAAGTTTGAAAATCGCCACGTTTGGCGAGGAATCGCCACATCTGACAACCCTGCTAACGAGCCCAAAAAAAAAAGTAAATTCACAATTACAATTAATTTTTTTTTTTTTTTTTCATTCAATATTTTAAATTTTATTATAAAGTTCTTGTTTGAAAACTACTAAATTTTTTTCTTTTCCAACTAATTTACAAATGTATCTTTTTACCACACCCTTTTATAAATTTCTACTCAATTTTGTTCACAAAATAAAGTTTTTCTTTAAATTGTTCTCGAAAGTGCTGTATATTTAAATTATTTTAGAAACTTTCTCTAGTCATGGTCACACATTCCCATACTATTCTACATAGATTTCTAAAAAAAAACACACAACACAGGTGAAGAATTCCAAACAAGCTATAAAAATTTAAAAGTAATAATAATGACCAAACTAATAACAACGTCCTCACACAATGACCAACAAAAAAAAAAAACACTTCTGTTATTTCCCCAAATCAACAAAACGTTCGAAAAAGTACCATAAATATTCTTTTGCCTGAAAAAACAAAATGACAACCGAACATGTCCTCTGATAATCTCCAGAGAGCCATTTTTAAAAAGGAACAAACATTTCGACATGTTAAAGACCCAACAACGATTCCCAATGTAGAAACCAAAAAATATGAATTATAATTGATATTTATGAATGGAAGTGGGAAAATGTTTTAATGATTTTCGTTTTATTTAGTTTTGGTAGTTAAGAAAGAGAATTTGAATAAATCAATTGCAAGGGTTAATGAAAAAAATTAACATAAACTAATTACAAGTACAAAATATTTTGCAATCTAGAGAAAATTTGTTTTTTTTTCATATTTTTGATCTGTTACATAGACATTTTGTTCGCAACTGGCAAAGAGCTCAAAAGACTAATTCACTAAAAAAAATTCAATTACTTTGAAAATCCTGGCTTATTGAGTTGAAATTAAACTTGGGTCTGTGTTCATACGGCTCATGTCTTATTGACAAGATTGCTACTTTATAGGCGAGAGGGACGAGGGGAAAAGAAACGAGTACACAGATGCATGAACTGTCTACGTTTTGCTTTCTTATTCGTTGTTTAATTTTTTGTTTGTTTTCAATATCAAATAAAATTGAATTTGAACGCCAATTCATGTTCAAAGAAGAAAAAAATCTTGTCAATAAGACATGAGCCGTATAAACACAGACTTAATATTGGCAGGAAATTTCATCAGAGTACTAAAAATAAAAATTTTATTTAAATACACCAAGGACCCCTTAAATACTATAAAAGGCCAATAATAGATATTCTATAGTAAATTTAAAGATATTAAATTTAAAAAAAAAACACTTTCAATTGAATCATTTATTTCAAACCCAGTCAAGCGAAAAAATTTTCATTTTAAGTAGATCAAAGAAAACAACCTAGCAATCTTAAAATTACCTTTACAAAACTAATCATTTTCAATTTTTCATCACTATCACAAGGGGACAGTTTCTTATTTTTCTTTGGATTAACGATGCATTTTTCTTTAAAAAACACTAATCGCCCAATTGGGCCTTATTTAGAAGCCATGACTCGACATGTTGGCAGTCTTGGTGTAGTAATCAGTGTTCGAAAATAAACAGAACATTATTTAGCGTTCGGCTCACACACCCAGGAACGATATCTATTTTTTTTAAGTGATTGTGTAGATGAACACAACCCTTAATACCGTTCGTAACTATTTTCAAGAAAGAGCCGAACATTATATAGTGTTCTGTTCTTCGTTAAAAAAAAAACAGAACAATTGTAGTGATACTGTAGACAAACTTTATTTTTTAATGTCCAATAATGTTTCTTTTTTTACATCGATAAAGAAATGAACAAACCAAAAATTTAAGCAACGACGAAAGCACGAACTTGTGTGTGTATTGTGTATATGTTTTATTTGTTTTTTTTTCGTATGTGTATTTTGTTTTTGTAAAGAAATTTGGTTTATTTTTACCAGCCAAAAGGGCGCTACGCACAACAGAAACGAATGAACATTAATTAGCTGAACCGAACACAATGAAGTTTGTGGTTTAAAAAAAAAACCGAACGGAATTGAATGTTCTCAGCTTTTTGTTGAATTGGATAAGAACAGTATTATTTTTGTGTTCAAAAGATGACAAACAGGCAAACGTTATTTTTTTTTTAAATTGTCGACACAAACACTATTAGCGTTTGTTATTTCCACAAATCTACCGAACCGAACACTAAGGAGCGATATTTAGTTTTTATTTTCGAACACTGGTTGTAATTGCCTTAAAATTTGTTGGGCGAATGTTAAAATATGTTGAAATATGGTTGAGTTCCGTGCCATGATGTACTTGTGTTTGTGCACAAATCTGCTTTTAAAGGACACAAAAGACAAAAAAACAAAATTTATGTTTCCTTAACGAACGCTCTCTAAAAGTTGTCTCTAAAGCAATGTGATGTTCTCTGGACCGAATTAATTTTCTATTGTCAAGGGAAGCATTTAAGTACATACCTTGTTTTTTTTAACCGTACACTCAAAAGAAAAATCAATCCATCGGTACTTAAATCAATCCGAAGCGGTATCAATAGTAAAGTAAGTACGGATTTTCTTGACTAAAGTACAGAAAGATTGATTTAAGTACGGATTATTTAATATCGAAATACTTTACTTATCCATATTTAATCCCGAACTCGTTCCTGGACTAATCCGAAAATGAGATTGATTAAAGTTAATCTAAGATTAAATTAATTTCAAAATGCGCTTGATTCAAGTATTATAAAGTTGATTTGATCGCAAATTCATACATGAAATAATCCGAAAGTAAAATTAGATTGATTCTTACCTAAAACACTTATCCCAGAGAATCAGGGACAGAAGGAGAACATTATTATGATGGATTTACTTACCTGTTTTACACCTTACAGAATTTCAATTATAAAACACCAGCACCAAGACCGACATGGTTTCTTCTTTAATATTTTGATGTATTTAACTTAATATAAACTAAATGGGAAGTTTTGCTTGTAATTTTACTTTTAAACATGAAAATAATGTATGTTTTTCTTTTGTTGTTTCGACACAAAACAAGAAGTTCTTTTCTACCTATTTGTGTGGTGTTGTTGTAGTTTCTACAACAAACTTTGACAAACACAAGCGTATGCACGCATAAAGCATGATATACTGAGAGATGAGACTAATAAGTAATATGAAATTAAAACGCGTATATTCTTATTTTACTCTAAGAGTGACACAACCAAAGAAAAGTTTAATCTTTTTTTCACTTGGCTTCAAAATTGTATACTTATATTAAGAAACTCTGAGATTGGTTTTCGAAAGTAATCCCATTCAAATTGTGTTAAGTTTGAAAGTACGACTCGTACATAAAGTGTTTTTCTTTCAGTGCAGAAGACATCTTAAGACTTATACTGATTTTACTTAAGATTTATACTGCTTATGATTAAAATACAACTTATATTTTGGAGTAACTTGTACAATAGATCGTAAAGAAGCTAAACGGTGACAAGAGGATAACCGCCTCTATTGACTCACTGAAACGTCAACGCAATGTGGGGTGCGTTAACTCGTTTTATCAGTTCTGTAATAAACTGCTGCGCTCTGACGAGATCCTTAACCCGAACTTTCTATTTCTATTTCTAAGATTTTATACAATGCTCTCCCTCAACACGTAGAGAAAAAATATGTTTAAATATGGTCACCTCCAACCAAGCTATTTTTTTAAGAAAATTTTGAACATATTATGGTTAATATAACCATATTTTTGTCAGCGGCAACCATATTATGGTTAAATTAGTCCTCCATCAAGAACCCACAACCATATTATGGTTGCCTCCAAAAATTGTATGCTTAAATAAGACAATAATTTGTTTTTACATTTACAATAGTATTTTCCTCTTTTCTAAGAGCAACATACTATGGTTGAAAACCAACCATGCTATTGTAAGTGTTTAACAAAAGCAACAATAATATGATTGGGGCTTCTTGATGGAGGCCTAATTTAACCATAATATGGTTATCGCTGATAATATGTTTAAAATTTAAAAATAGTTTGGTTGGAGGTGTCCATATTTAAACATGTTCTTTCTCTGGGTGAACAGTCAAAGAACAAACGAAATTTCAAAATTAGAGGAAATTTCAGTTTTGCTTCTATTTCACCTCATTGTTTGGTACTATTCCATCGAAAATATTCGCTAAGGATGCGTCGGTGCCCTTTAAGGCTTCTTGCTGTTGGTTTTTGAAATTAAGTTTCTTGGAATATTAAATTTGTTTGCACCTTTGAACATTGCAAGAAACCCAAGTGTATTCACGGAATGCCTGTTTAACCTAATTTTTTTATGATTTTTGGCAGTTAATCCTATCGCTACAAAATTTTGTGTTAAGCCAAAGTTTACATAAAATTTTTTTCGATGATAATGATCCGTTATGGATTTACTATCCCAAAGTGTAGATTTTCAACCCGATAATACCAAATGTTTATTTGGACTTAACGTTATGAAAAAAAGTGTTTCATTTGATTTACTCGTTTCGAATTGATTGTGGATATCGAAATTTTGGTTAGGTCAATTACGGGCCGCAAACTTCTGATTTCCATGAAATTTATTTAAGCTGAATTTTATTGTAGCTAAAGCCTAGTACTCTGTTCAAATTTGTGAAAAATGTTGAGCAACATTTACTATTTCACACGAAAATTTTGGCATGTATCGATGTTACCTATCATGCGAGTTTGTACAATTTGCCGATTTTATTCCTGCAAAGTATGCGACATTGTTTTGCGTATGTAAACAAACCCCACATGTATTTTACTAAAAATAATTTTTTTTAATAAAAAAGAAAGTAAATATGGATAAAAAACTGTTACCGGTTGTGTTATATTAATTTTTTATTTCTTATTAATTAATCAGTTCATCCATTTTTGCTTCTGATTAAAATTCCACGTGAAATAAGTGCAGATTACTTTATTTCGCAGTTGTAAAAAAATGTTGCCAGAAACATTTCGGAACTTTTTCACAAAATGAACAGAGTACAACTCTATCAACATTTTTCATAGATATTCCGCACAAGTTTTTTTTCATATGCGTTTTGACAGCATTTCACGTGAAATGTTGAACAGAGTACCAGGCTTAAGGCTACAAATGTTTTTGTTCTGAGTACATTTAACGATGCGTCTGATTGGGGGGCTGATATATTTAAACGTAAAAATGTATTAGCAAAACTAAAAGGTTCTAGTTTAAAGTTAACACCACGGATGGAGGATCCCTTTGCCAAAAAATGTAAACGGGACTGTCCTTAACTTGAAGTCTATAATATTTCCGTTTTCAAAGTTGTGCCAACAAAATTGTTAGTTCCATATCTATATATTGAGCAACTAATGACACAAATTTAATAGTTTATGATTGTTTTTCAAATTTTCTTCTTCGGTTTGTGCTTTGTTGTGATACAGACGTGTATTTTAGCCCCGCATACGATTTGAACTATTAATTAATCACATTTGATTTTGTAATATAAGCAGCGAATGGACGCTTAAAAAAAAAAAATAATATACGTATTTTGTTATTTAAATTATTTAACATAATAGTGAACAATTTAAAACGATTAAATTAAATAAAATAAAACAGTAAAAATAAATACGTATGTATGAATGTTCATACATGTGTATACATATTCTGAACAAAAACATTAAAATTTCTTGTTTTTTTTTTTGTTGTTGTAAAATACAATAAATAATAAAAATATTAAAGCAAAGCAAAACGGTGAAAAACAAAAACAACTCTGCATGAGTACGAACAGTGAAACAACACTAAGACAAAATGAAAGAAACGTTTACGTTTTAGTTCAATCAAACGAAAATAATGCGGAAATAAATAAAACTAAACAAAATAATATAAACTATTTAACGGCTAAGCCAATTACTAGAACACGTTCCCTATCACCCTCGGTGTTTACAAAAACAGTGGATAGTGACTCATTAAAAAAACTACAACTAGATTTGGTGACAAGTGTTGCCAGGCCAGCAAGTATTGCCGTGACGTCAAAAACAAATTTAGTGGGAAATGAAACCATGAACTTAAACACAAATGCAATGGAAAACCCCCCTGTAAAAAGCTGCCAAAAGCCTACAATACAAGTTGGTATGGACAGGTACATAACAGTGCTTAAACGGGGACGCAGCCCTACCTCTGCAGCAGTTGCTTCGGCCTCAAAAGTATCATCTTTTGATAAAATAAATACACAAAATCGTTTTGCGATTCTGGAGGATGAATCCTCTGAAGCACCAAACGTCATTAAATCGTCTAAGCCACCCCCGATATACCTTAGAGAGCAAAACTCTAATGAGTTAATAAAAAGTTTAATTTCGGTGATAGGTGAAAATTCCTTTTATGTAGCTGCAATAAAGCGCGGTATCATTAACGAGACTAAAATACAGGTGAATCACGAGGATGATTTTCGAAAGGTAATTACAGTATTTGAGACTCTGAATAAAAACTTTTATACTTATCAACTGAAGAGCAGTAAAGGTCTTCAGGTAGTAATCAAGGGCATTGACTCATGCGTAGACCCAGAAGAGGTTAAAACATTCTTAGAAGAAAAAGGCTTCAAGGTAAAGCATGTAGTAAATATTAAAAATAGAGAAAAAATTCCCCAACCACTCTTTCGAGTTGAGTTTGAACCCGGCGACGTAAAACTTAAAAAAAACGAAACACATCCTATTTACAATTTAAAATATATTCTCTACAGAAGAATAACTATAGAAGAGCCGCACAAAAGAAATGGTCCCGTTCAATGTTTAAACTGTCAAGAGTACGGTCATACTAAGGCATACTGCTATTTACCCCCTGTCTGCGTAGTATGTGGTGAACTACACGGTACAGTTTCTTGCGATAAGTCTAAAACCGACCCCAACGTAAAAAAATGTAGCAACTGTGGCGGTAATCACACTGCCAATTATAGAGGATGCCCTGTATATAATATCGTCAAGCAGACGGTTGGACCAAAAACAAATACCCCTCAAATGCAGGTTGCAAATCAAGTAAACACAAATGCAATTCAAGCCCCCCAGCCTAGTAATAACAGAACCTCTTACGCTAACGTCCTAAAATCAAACCATCAGCCAATGCAAGGTGCTTCGCCAAGTAATGATGAAACTCCGGTTTCTAATTTAAGTCGCTTAGAAAAAACCATGGAAACATTAGTGCAAACGGTAAATAATTTTACGAACACAATGGGTAATATGATGCAGGAAATGCTTAGAATGCAATCGATGTTATTGCAAGCTGTACTTAATAAACCATGAACTGTTTAAAAATTTGTTTTTGGAACGCAAACGGCATCCGCCAACATAAAAATGAATTAGAATACTTTCTTAAAAATAAACAAATTGATGTCATGATGATTTCTGAAACTCATTTGACCTCAAGAAATACGTTTAAAATAAATGGTTATATACTATATGATACCAAGGACCCTCGAGATAGAGCTTGTGGAGGTTCTGCCATTTTAATAAAAACCCGAGTGAAACACTACCTAATGTGTGATCATCGTGAAGATTATCTCCAAGCAACGAACATTTGCGTTGAGGAATTAAATAGAAACCTAGTAATTTCATCGTTATACTCCCCGCCTAGATTTTCAATATCGGAGGACCAATATTATAAATATTTTAAATCATTAGGACCGTGTTTCCTAGCCGCTGGCGATTATAACGCTAAACATACCTTCTGGGGGTCGCGACTTATAACACCAAAGGGTCGTGTTTTATTTAACACAATTTCTAAAATGGATTTAAATGTGGTAGCGAGCGGACAACCAACATATTGGCCCACTGATCATCAAAAAATTCCAGATGTCATCGATTTCGGCGTGGTTAAAAACATTCCCATAGAAACGATTCATGTTGAAGCCTCCCTAGATTTATCTTCCGACCACACACCTACAATTGTTACTATAATGAACCCCAATAGAATTGTACCTCCGACGACAGCTACGCAAATTAATTGGTTAAAATATAAAAAATATCTCAGTACCCATTGCACAGAAAATATTCCGCTCAGTACACCGGATTATGTAGATCGCTCTATTGACAATTTTGACAGTTTTCTGAAACTAGCTGTTCAACATTCCAATATTGTCCCCAAAAAAAACAAAAACTATTAAAATATATTCTACAGATGTCGAGCATCTTTTGTCTGAAAAAAGGAGGGCTCGAAGAGATTGGCAATTGCACAGATCCCCTCAACTTAAGAACTTACTTAAAGAGTGTACAAAAAGACTTAGAAAGTTACTGCAGACTAAGAAAACGGCTTCTCTGGAAAAATATCTTGAGGAACTTGATGCAACCCCACAATCAAACTACTCATTATGGCGCGCAGCTAGAAATCTCAAAAGGCCAGTTGTCTCTAAACCACCATTAAGAAACTTGAATGGAAGTTGGGCAAGAAATGATGTTGAAAAAGGAAATCTGTATGTCAATCATTTAAAAAACGTATTTACCCCAAATATATCTCACGATATTGCGGTCGAGTTACCACCTGTTGCTGCTAGAGCAGCTGTTCCGCTAAGATTTGAGATAAGAGAAATCGAAAAGGCTATTTGTGATTTAGACCCCAAGAAGGCTCCTGGTTTTGATAAGATCAGCAACAAAATGCTTTTGGAGCTACCCAGCATAGCAAAGAAAATTATTCTTTTAATTTTTAATGCTATTTTACGCCTTGAATACTATCCTCAAAAGTGGAAGGTCTCCTTAGTCACCATGATACCTAAACCTGGAAAGGATCACACAAAAGTTGAGTCATATAGGCCTATAAGCTTACTTTCTAATATATCAAAGCTGTTTGAGAAGCTGTTAGCGTCAAAATTAACCCCAATTTTAAATGAAAATAGATGTATTCCTAACCACCAATTCGGCTTTAGAAGAGAACACAGCACAATTGAGCAAACCCATCGTATAGTAAACGCAATAAGAAAAGCCTTTGAAGAAAAAAAATATTGCTCCGCTCTATTCATCGATGTTTCTCAAGCTTTTGATAAAGTCTGGCATGAAGGCTTATTACATAAATTGAAGCTCAACTTACCAGTAAACACACACAAGCTGTTAGAAAGCTACTTAGTCGGTCGAAAATTTATTATTAAAGAAGGTGATTATTTAAGCTCTCCTCAGCAAATTGACGCTGGAGTCCCTCAGGGAAGCATCCTGGGCCCACTTTTATACTTAATATATACCTCGGACATGCCAACAAACAATTACACACAAACTTCAACATTTGCTGATGATACAGCTTTTTTGAGCGTGCACGAAAACCGTCAAGAAGCATCTCGATACCTACAGGATCATATATTTCAACTCGAACTATGGTTAAAGCAATGGAGGATAGAGGTCAATGAGCAAAAATGCGTACATATAACATTCACCTTGCGTCGGGAATCATGCCCCCCTATTAAAATCAATAATCAAATAATACCTCAAAATTCGCATGTAAAATACCTCGGTATTCATCTAGATCGCCGTTTAACGTGGAAAAGCCATATAGAGGCAAAATTAACTCAAATGAAACTAAAAGCCATCCAAATTCATTGGCTTATTGGAAGAAACTCTGTCCTTAGTCTCGACTGCAAACTTCTTCTTTACAACTCCATCTTAAAGCCAATCTGGTGCTATGGTATTCAGTTATGGGGCACTGCCTCGGCCTCTAATATCGAAAAAATTCAAAGGCGCCAAAATAAACTACTTCGAATAATCACAGCTGCCCCTTGGTATGTTAAAAACTCAAATATTCACAAGGATCTTAATGTTCCATTAGTTAAAACTATGATTACGAAATATGCAGTAAAATACTTAAAAAGGCTCGAATCGCACCCAAACCCACTAGCACGAAATATTTTAAATGATAGCGGCCACACTCGCTTAAGAAGAAGAGACACTGCAGCACTTATCCAATTAGATGAGCGATAAACACTATAAAAGTGAACAGAACCCGCGATGAAGAAAATTTTTGTCTGGCACTGGCAGGACAAAAAATAACGTATTAGGTTAAGATTTGATTAATTATTGTTAGTTCATATTTAATATATGAAGATTCAATAAATAAATAATGAGAAAAAAAAAAAAAAAAAAAAAAAAAAAAAAATTTTCTTCTGATTTTTTTCTAAGAAACAAAATGACAATTCAATCAACGCCGCAATTACACTTCACTTATGTATACCTCCAACGTTGTTGCCTCTAAAGAAGTAGACCACAGTTAAAAACAAACAAAAAAATTAAGGAAAATATGAAGCCAAAAACTGTGAAATGAAATTTGACAAATTTATCCCTTTTCTTTGTCATTCCAAAAACTATAAAATGTCATTTATGTCTTTGACATTTATTACTGTGGTAAAATGTTGCCTACTCTTCTTTTATTCTGTTGCTGCTACCAATTTTGTTGTCGCTGCCATTCTGTCGCAGGGGCATGTTGTTTTTGTTGTATCACGCCGTAAAATTTAATTAGTGTATTTCACATCATCAAAAATAGTTGTTTAACTATAATTTTACCGCCGCACTCACACAATCAGAATGGCACTCAATCTTTGTGTTTAAAAAAAAAAAAAAATTTAGTGGCACATAAATACTTGCAACATACACACGTACACACAATATTATTTTAACAATAATTATATCATTCGCAATTGCTTTGATGTCACATTTATGTCAAATGTAACAATTAAACACCTTCATTTTCTTGGGAGCACTTTATTGCCTGCCTTGCTGCCTGTGTGCCGTTGCGGTGCGTCTTTATTTTATGATTCCAATACAATGGAATTGTTGGTGGCAGTCGTCGTCAACTTTAGAAGATGTAAAACACACAAGTAGCGGCAGTGATGGCGTCCGTAAATGTCAACACTTTAAAATACTTGAAATTATTTGTGGCTTGACATTCGTACGGTGGATGTGCAGATAGGGGTAGTCGAAATTGTATTCTAGGAATAGAGCCGTGCAATGCTAGACAAAAAAATAATATATAACATGAATTAAAAAGAATAAAATGTTAAATTTTGGAAGTTGCGTTTTTCGCTCTACAATTTGTTGTCTCTAAGTGTAGTGGCACTTATCGAAGTTAGATAACAGAAGATAATTAGCTTTTAAAAAATTACAGCGCAGAATTCCTATTCGGTGAAAAACGGTTCGATGGAAAAAACACCCGTATTGGAAGTAGCCCAATATGTCCCAAAAACAATTAAAATAGTTGGGGATTTATATCTTGAAGTTGAAAAACAACTTTTTTGACATATTACTAACTGTACTAGTCCTACTTTGGTGCTTTGTAGTCCTAAGCAAATTACACATTAAAGTTGCAAATGAATGAATGAGGAATCGGGCAATCCGCTTGGAAATTTTTGTTTCATTACCCTGTTCCTAAAATTATCTTATATGCGTTATTTTCAAATAAAGATTACTTTTATTAAAACAGTACAAATTTATCCTTTTAAGAACACATTCGTTTAGGCTTTTTTCTAACTTTTAGCATCATACCAAAGGTGTTTACCAGTCCGATATAAATTTTAAATAAAATTATTTATTTGACTATAAAAACATTTTTTTCCGAACTTCTTTTTCAATGGATAATTAAATGTTTTCCGTAGTGCATGCAACTGAATAAATTGCCTGTGCAGGAAGTAGAAAAACCAAAAAAAAAAATTACAAAATACAAAAATTTTTGCCTTGATTTAAATATTTTAGCTAGAACTATGAAAGCTTGCGCAGGCGAACACCGACCGTCGGGGAAAGTATTAATATCTGCTTAATAGCTGCACAAGATATGCAGCTTTTGAAATTTAAAAATTCGATAGGAATTTCTGTAGAAAACAACAACAAAATTACAAAATATTTTTGACTTTCTTTTTGCTTTCAATGTAATTTTTGGCGTTGCGTTGCGTTTTACACAATTAATAGTTATTAGTAGCCTTAGTAATATTTTTTATCTGTAATTAAAAAATTACATGTAATTTTTATTTCTTAATTACAAAAATTTTTAATTTTTCGAATTTATTCTATGAGCTAAATTTCAGTTATGTATTTTATAAAGCTTTTTTGTAATAGTTCTATTCCTTCAATTTTTCAGAAATTACTTTATACACTACCAGACTATTATATTGTATTTTCTTTTTACATTTTTCCTTAGCCTTCCTTTGGAAAGCAATGAGATATATTGAATGTACTGAAAAATTTACAATTATTAGACACCAGCAGAATGTAATGCATTTTCTGGCCCGCTTCGGCCTTCGTCAGCATTCTTTGTGTCTCACTGGATAGTGTTACATTATAAATTGAATGTATTTAACTCGACTATTTTAACAAATAGAAACTGGGAATTATTTCCTTCCGAAGGTTACTTTATATTATATTCAAAATTTTTCATTTTTCGAATTTATTCTATGAAGGAAATAATTCCCAGTTTCTATTAATTACAAAACATTTATTGTTGTAATAACAATCAAAGTAGAACTTGATTTTAATTTAAAATTAAATTTGTTGCTGACTGAAAATATTTTATGCAAAATTAAGTAACTGAAAAAAACCCATTATGTAATTGTAGTTGTAAAAAAATTAAGAATTATTCATTAATTTCATGTAATCGTAATTAGGTATTTTTCAATTACAAAATTTTTTTTAATTTTAAAAAGTAAATTTAATTTAGTAAGTATTAAGTTTGTTATAAAATAGAAATCTTGAACTTACATAATACCAATTGCTCATAATTTGAAGTTTAATATTTGAATCACAATAACTCTGGAGTCTAGAGTGGAACATTTTAATTATGAATAATTTCTGATTGAATATCTTAAAATACAATTGGAGGTACTTTTAGTTAAGTTTAATCTTTAATTTCAATTAATTTATGTGTTTGGAAATAGTGTTACGTTGTTCCTTTAATAAACGCGTTTGAGCTCTTTTAATTGAAAATCCAAAAAAAAACACACATATTCAACTTAACAAACTTTATTAGAATTATTTTGTTCACAATTGTAAGAACAAACTCAACTAACTATTCATTAGTCATCCCTTTTTATATTTCATAACTATTTCTAGACTTTTCTAGAAACTCCCTGTAATAACAATTTATTATGTTCTAAAACCATTTCTAGAAATGACTGGGAAATTCATGTAGTAACTGTTAAAATCTAAATACACTGTTAGGCGGTAATACAGTTGTGTTGAAAATTATACATGACAATTTTAAGTTACTTATATGACATAATACTATAACTTACAAGATAACTTATAACTATAAATAATTCTTAGATAATTAACCTTTCGTAACATTATAAATTTAATAGAAATGGCCGTTAATATATGGGCATCTTATTATTTTATGTTCGACATCTGTATTTCCTTGTTATATTCAGCCTTATTACGAGAGTCGTTGTCGTGATCAAAGTCGTAAACGTTTTAAACTGTTGTCGATATCGATATACGACAATCATAATATCGATATACGACAATCAGTATACCAAGTTCTAAAAACGACTAGTTTTCGACTACGACAACGACACTAATAGTAAGCAGCGTTACCATTGTGATACTAAAGTATCAATTTGACCCTTTTTCGATGGTCTTGATACCTTTTATGACCCGGTTTAAAATATACTTTTGTGTCAGTTTCCCCTATTTCGTGCCACTTTTTGACCCTTTTTGGAAATAGCACATACATTTTGTTTTTTTTTTTTTTTTTTTGTCAACACTGCTGAACGTTAGTGCTAAACAAATGTTTTTAAAATAAGCGGAGATGGAGGAATAAACTTCAAGTGACGATTTAATACCAAAATATAGAACGCACATTCCTGAAAAGTAGTTAGTATTCGTAAAAAGTTTGTGTTAAAAGATGTTTTACTACTTCTAAATAAGATTTTCGATAGTAAAGAACAATTTCCCTAATAGCAAACTTAACTCATATTGTACATATTTGTTATTTTTTATTTATTGAATAACTTATGTGGTGGTTTCTTTTCAAAAAAAAAAAAAAAAAATGTGACATTTTATGTATTAAAAAAATGCAATTAGGTATTCGTTTCTTATAAATGTTTTGCTCACTTAAAGAGTAGCAAGTTGTATGCTAAAAAATTCACCTTTAATAATGGCATAAGGCATTGAACTTTTCGCCCCCTTTTAAATCGACAATGTTATGATTGCCCTGTTAACTAGGCGACTTCGGTGTATGTATGGGGCTATTTTTAAAACGGCGACGATTGCCTCAAAGAGCAACAAAGCTTCGCAAAAATTTAAAAACTCGAAAAAGTTTGCAAAAATAGCGCCTTTAAATTGATCAAAATTCACTAAAACTAACAGGAATGAAAAAATTCGGTAAAAATTGCTGAAAGTCCCAAATATCACAGTATGACGGTTTTTTGATCAAATGAATTTAACGCCTAATCTTTATATAAAACTCTGCCATTTACTGACTCATCTTCACAAACGACCCAATGTTATTTTTGAAATTTTATAACCTTTCACTAAAAAAAAAGAAATACGTACATAATCCGTTTTAATTTTTGAAGATATTTGCATTTAAATCATATCTTCTTTTTTAAAAACACAAATAACGTTTATTTGGGAATGTCTCAAAAACTGTTCTACTTTTTTACAATTCTGACTTCATATTCGGATTCAGCGGACAATTTAACATTTACAGATTCATATGGTCACGACTTTGTTGACAATTTGTGCCGTAGTGTATTTGGTAACAGCGGTATGATAGCAAAGTCAAAAAACTTACTTAAAAACCTTATATTGCTTCAATCGCTAACAGGGCTAAAATTCGCGAACGATTGCAAAGTTGGAAACAAACCCTAAAATTTATTTGGAATCACTAAATTGGAAAAAAAGAAAATGTCGGAACATAACATAAAAAATATTAAAAAAATGAGTTATAATGATGAAGAACAAACTTTTTGTCAGGTGCTAAAAACATAAAAAAGTTGAGTTTTTAAGCACTGCCTACCTGAAATAAATATTTTTTGTTTGTTTATAAAAACTTGGTCTAATTATATTTTTTAAAATGGAAAATGCTGCTTTTAAAAAACTTGACCCTTTTTTTATTGAAATACCCTTTTTTGACCCCTTTTTCCGGAAAATCCACTTTTTGTAACCCTTTTAGATAATTTCCAACGGTAACCCTGAGAATAAGGCCGACTATGTTTTTTTTTTATTCTGCCTTATTTTATAAGGTGTTGTCGAAAACGAGCGAGTTGTTTTTTGTCATAGATTAAGATTAAGTAACACACAACCTGTGTTCTTTAATCTATTATCAAAAACTACTCACTCTTTAACTTTTACTTTTCAATTGTTTCAGGAAATAAAAAAAATAATAAAATAATTTTATATTTAGTACTCATAAAAAAGTACTTTTTCTCCTTTAAATTTATCTGCTATAAAAAATAAGCTGTGTTTTATTGTTTAATTTAAAATTGAATTTATCGGAAAATGAAATGTCTTTGACACGCCCCCTCTTTTTTCTGAGTTTCAATTGCTACTCATTGAAGGAAAACATCTTCAGAGAGCAAGCAGCCTAATGCTGACTTGGCTGGTTGTTTTGGCTGTCAAGGCGCAACGAATTGTTTTGCCAATATTTATGAATGTTTAATAAAACAAACAGAGGAGGTCTGACAGGCGTTAAAAAGCAAATTGAACTTTTTTTATTAAATGCAATTTTCATAACTAACTGCCTTTAATTTTTTCTGCTTTTGTTTGTAACATTCAAAGTTTGACTTCAGTAAGAAATCGATTAAAAACGAATAAATGTAGTATGCGAATGTAAAATTGTAAAGTTAAATGTTTTTTGCATTAACTATTTGGACGACCATACAAGTGATTTAAAAACTCATAACACGTTGGCAACACCTTCTTTAAGTCTTTGTATGGATGAAGGCGATTTTGGAGCCTCATATGTATTTTGTATAAGGAAGAAAGCGTGTGTGGCACTTTGTTCTGGTGATGATCTGTTTTTATTTCCTTAAGGCAACAAAAAAAAATTATCCATATAAAATTTTTTAACCCGCTCTTTAAGCAGAACTTAGCCAGCCGAGTTTGAATATTATTTATTTTTGTAATTTATGGTTAAAGCTTGGCATTGGAGTACTAAGACCTTGTTGCTCAAGAAAATTATTGAAAGTGCTCTTTTTTCTACATACAAAACAGAATTTGACAAATTGTAAAAAACGCCTTTAAGAACACAAACGATCCATTTAGTTTTCTACATTTCATTCCGAAGTTAAGCCACATAAAATTGGGATGCTTTTTTTCTCAATCCCTTTGCTGAGGTAACTTTCAAGACTCTTCTGTGTGTGGCTGGGAATTGTAAAGCTGTGGTTGAAGTAGATGATCTTTTTGTTGCATCTTTTTGTTAGATTATTGAAACTTGCATTTCGGTAGCTGTTTAAAATACATCGAACAGTGGCAACCAAAACGACAGTTAACATGCGTTCTCTTGTATTCATTCACAAACAAACAAAAATCCGAAGAAAAAAATCCAATAAAATTGTATAAAAAAAAACATTGAAAAAACATTTTGCTCGAAATGCACACAAATTACAGCCGCCGGCAAATTAACTTCAATTTATTTACCAGCATTCGCCACACGTTGATAAATGTTTGAAAATCAATTATTTCAGAGAAAGAAAAAGAAACTTAAGCAGAGTCAACACTGACCACCGTATTTTGCTTTTATAGTTTTTTATGCCGAAATTCATTAACTTCTCCTCCTGCAGCGTAAGATTTTTTTTTCTTCCAGTTGTATTTGAATAAACGAAAAAATTTGCATTTTTATCCGACATTGCGCTAAGATTGTTGTTAATGATTATTCATTAACAAAAATCGCAAAGAGGCGACGACGACTGCAAAAGTATGACAATTTCGAGTTAATACGCAAAGCCAATAAATGATTTTCAAATACTTTGTATGAAATGGATTTTAAGTGTCAGTCTGTGCTGGAATACATTGCACCATTAAAAAGTTTAATTTAAATGCACCGTAAGATGTTTTAAAGTAGTAAATATCAGTTTAATTGAAATGGTCAAAGTTAAAATAAAAAAATTCATACCTGCTTTTCAGCCAGCTTTAGGCTTGACCCCCCCAAACAATTTTATTCTTATTCGATCAGTTGTAACATATCCGCCAAACTTTCTCACCCTTAACACTTATAACAAGTATCAGTGGAGCAAACCATAGTCGCTAAAAACCCCAGTTTATTAAGGCAATTAAACATTTTGGTGACTTCTAGGACAATAAATCTAGATATGGGTATTTCCACAGGGAAGTCTACTTTTTGTAAAATTGTTTCTCTAAGAATAATTTATATATTATTTAAATTTTTTGTATTTTGGTGTAAAGCGCAATTTAGTGACAGAGTGGAAAAATTTCAACAATATGGCTCTAAAATACAAGATTAATTGCTTAGTGGCTTAACGTGCCACTTCTGCGGAAGTGGTCATATTTCGTTTTTAATCAAGTTTTTTTATTCTTGATAATGGTTCAAGGCTTAAACGCTATGCTTTGATATCTTGCATCTGAAAAAGTTAAAAATATTATTTAGAAGTCATCTTAAAGTGACGTTAAGGTCAAAGGTCAAACAAAGTTCAAGCCTTAATTTTTTTTATTCTACAATATGAACCCGGGTTTGATTATTTTAAATCAATTGTAATGATATCTTGTATCTGCCCTTAATCTTGAAGAGAAATTCTAAAATAACAGAAGAAACAAGAAGAGAGCCTTGTTAAGTAAAATTTTACGACATTCAATGTATACAACAACAGTCCATCAGATTTTGATGACTATATGCAGTGTTCGAAAATAAACAATAAATAACGCTCCTTAGTGTTCGCTTCGGTAGATTTTTGAAAATCACAAACGCTTATAGTGTTTGTTAGAAAATTATTAATAAAATAACGTTTCCCTGTTTGTCATTTTCGAGCATAAAAAATACTGTTCTTATCCAACTCAACAAGAAGATGAGAACATTTAATTCCGTTCGGTTTTTTTTAAACCACTAACTTCATTGTGTTCGGTTCAGCTTATTAGTGTTCGTTCGATTCAAATGTGCATATTTTCACAAAAACAAAATGCATATACGAAAAAAACAAAAATCTAGAAAAAGAAATTTACACAAACGAAACATATACACAATACACCCACAAGCTGTTCGTGCTGGGGTCGTTGCTAACAATGTTGTTGTTAATTTCTACATCAATGTAAAAAAAGTAACATTGTAGAACGTTAAAATATAATTTTTGTCTGCAGTACCATTACAATTGTTCTGTTTTTTAACGAAGAACAGAACACTATATAATGTTCGTTACTTTCTAGAAAATAGTTACGAACGGTATTAAATATACTTCAAACTTAAATTTGGCAGACTAAAATATGTTAATTATATCCTCTTTTGAAACTAACAACAATGATTGCATTTGGCTTTGAAATTAAACAAAAGGCCAAAGGTCATAGAAGAAAAAAGTTCAAAAAACCCCTCAAATTATATTTGATATGTATTTAAAAAATAATGAAAATAAAATATGTGTAGCTAAAAAATCTTTCGAAAGTCACGAGATGATAAAGGTCAAAGTTCATACAAAGTTTAGACTTTAGAGTAAATGCACTCCGAACTTATATTTCACCATCACAAAATGGCGATATTAAAAAATTAGAAAAATTCGAAATAAAAATTGGCAAAGGTAAAAAAAAACTTCTAAAAGTAACGATTGAAACTTCATATTTGTCAAATAAGGTAATAAAGGTCAAAGGTCATATCAGGTAAAATCATTGAATTTAATGTACTTTAAACTAATATCCCAATAAAAAATGGAGTTGGAAACGCAGCAGGCTTGTTAGAGATAAATGTAAAAAAAGTTTCGCTTACCATCATCTCTTTTAAGGAAGACATGCATTTTATATGCCGGCTTCCCACTATGAAGCAACTCATTTTTAATGCAAAAAGTGCTATACACATTAAGAACGGGAGAGTGTTATTACAGTTATTCTTTGAAATTAAAACCCGGCTTCGTAGTAAGCGAATGCAGAGGCCTTTAAATCAGAGTACCAAACGTTCGCTCATTACTTAGTCATTATCGAGCGTACTCATGAGGGCGAGGAATAAAAAAATAAAAATAATTTCTCACTCATGAAAAGTGAGCAAACAAACAATTCAGATATGAAAAATTTGATTTATTCATATCAGGGATGATAAATGAGAAAACCAATATCGTACCAACGAAATTTTTAAATCGTACTTTTTCGGCCCCAATAGTACTAAATCATTTTTTTTTCATAAAATTTTTTTTATTTTATTATTAAAAACAAAAATTTAATACAACAAAAACTAAAACTACTTAAAATTAATTTCTTCATAGGAAAAAATACATGATCATTAATTTTACATAATAATAGGGTGGGTAAAATGTTTTTAGCGTCAAAAGCACATCGCGATTCTTGTTATAAAAGTCATTTCAAGAAACTTTGCCAAAGAAACCATAGGTCAAAAATGAATTTCGAGCCCCGGGTTTTTCAAAATAGTTAGTTTTCCAAAATATTCAAGAATACAAACAAATTGTAATTGGTCCAGCCAGACTTGTATAATGCGGTTTTTAGAGTCGAGAAATACATTCATTTGTAATTTTGATTGCCGCCAGAGAGCGTTTTCATACACTTTTTTGAATTTATCGTCTTTTTGGTGAAAAATTGAAGAATATTTCTCAAAATGCAATCTCGAATTTTAAACGAAAATAACATTTTTAAGCTTTCTAAAAAAATGTGCATACGAGCATCTTCAGCTTGCATTTCCAAATCTATTGTGTTTACAATTTTTAATATCTACTGCAGCAACAGGAAAGAAATTCTATAAGGTGGAGCAGAAAGTTCGGATATAATAAAATTTAATTTAGCGCTTGTAAAATCTCCTTCAAAATAATTTGGAGTTAAATAATAATGAAGTGGGCTCCCACTGTTCCAAAATTTTGTTGATTACTTCTTGACGTGACAACCATCTTGTTGACGAATATCTGAAAATATTATGAGTTCGTTCCAAAATAATCTTGAATTGAGAGGAAGTCGTCTTATCTACTATGTAGAACTTTTGCACAAGTGATTTCTTATATCTTTTAAAAACTTGTCAATATCATCAGAAAATGCACGCTTAAATGCTTCCGCTGATACTAAATTTAGAATGTGGCATAAGCAATCGTTCAATGAACAAGTTCAAATATCTTTTCACAATAGCGGAGGTTCAGTGTTTGGTGCAAATGGTCTTGCAAAAGAGTAAATGCAAAATATCATAGCTGTTTTGTTAAATCCAACAACAACAAAATAGTTTCCCTTAGATTTCATAAAAAAAGGCCACGAATGCACCAAACACTAAACTCCGCTTATATTCATTTGACAATAAATACGAGTTGCCATTTTATATCAATTGTATATATGTATGTAGGTTTGAAAATTTGGAAATAGTACCAAATGAGTCACGGGAGTACCAGCGTACTTTTTAGTTTTGAATTGTTCCAAAAAAAGTGCAATTATCTCAACTTTATCAACCCTGATTCATATTAAATGAAGAATACAAGGAATAAAAACAAACAAAACATGTATACAATACACACACAGTCTATTCGTGCTGTGTTCGTTTAAATTGACGCGCAAAAACAAAAATACTAGAGAGGAGCGTTGCTAAAATTTTTTTTTTGCTCATTCCTCATGAGTGAGGAAATGCAAAATATTTTTAATTCCTCACGTTCGTGAATGAATACGCGAAAAACTATCAATTCGTTCATGACTGTGAATATAAAGTTACAAAATATACAGTATAGTATACGGCATTTGGGACCCATAGGGAATAATGGATACGCCAGAACAAAATAATGTTATGAGGTATTCTTTGTGCCGCATATAATTTAGATATCTTCAACAATATGAAATTTCTTTTGTATTTTAGTCACTTTAGGAAGGGAGGTTTTTATGGGACATATGGTTAATTTTGGACCTACCATCCATCACAATATTTTGTCATGACATAATAACTATCGTTAAAGTTTTTGTGGCCAGTTATGGCTTAAAAGATATTTTCTAGAGTAGAATTTATATGGGTACTAAAAAAGTTATCGCCAATTTTTTTTTTTTTTTTTTTTCAATCGAAAATAAAATCAGTTTTAGGCCCTTGTCAAAACTTACCGGGCCTTAATCAAATAAATTAAACGCTTATCTCTATCCACAACATATAACTGCAGAAAATTTTGTAAATATCAGAGAGTATTTAATTGATACATTTAACTTGTTTAGTGGTGGAAATTTAATTAATATCACAAATTTTTAAATTGAAATCTATTTTTATTTTTTTCTGTGTATGTTCAATATGGATCGATTAAAATAAAATTTGAGTAGATGATTTAGATTGCTATCAAATAAGCTTGGACCAAATGTAATCTAAACACCAACTTATTAAAATGTTTTTGATCACAAAGACTATATTCGGGAAAGAAGCTTGTATGTCGGCTATGTTAAAATGATGAACCGATTGTCACCATCTTATTTATATTTATAATATCTGATCCTTGTCAACTTTTGTCAAATTACCTCCAAAATTGCCACCTGTACTTTGCGCACAAGCTTAACATGGACAGCCAGCCGGACGGACGGACGGGCATCGTTTGATCCACTCAAAAAGTGATTCTTAGATTCAGTATAATGAAAGGTGGGTCTAGAACCTAGAACATCATCAAAAACGTAATACGTAATACCCTCTCCTCTATTGTGGTGTGTGTATAACAATTTTTATTGGAATATAATTTTAACATTTAATAAAATTAATTTTTCTTTTTTTTTCAAAATATTCACTATGACCCAATAAACCATTGAACGATATGATAGCGAAAACGATATTATATTTTACGGCGTGTAAAATAGTATATACTAATATTTAAAACGATATCGTTACGACATCATTTTATCAAAATATTTTTTTCCAATTTAAAAACAAACATTTGAAAAAAACCTCAAATATTTTTAAACATAATAAATTATTTTAACAAAGATTAATACAAAAATTAAAAACAAAGTTTTTATTAAAATATGTATGCACATTGTGATCGAATTATCCTATAAATATTATATAAAACTGTAAGTATTAGCTATTATATTTCAAGAATTTTTCTTTCATTTAAAAAAAATTTATTTTACCTTGTTATTATATACATACACAATAGTTTTTCGAAAAATTTAAAAATGCGATTTCACTATCGTTATAATAGGAAAATATGATATCGAAAACGATATCATAATTTTATGGAAAAACGATATTATAAGGAAAGGTACAATTTAGTCCGTAAAAACTATCGTTTTCGATTCGTAAACGATTATCACTTGTGATACTTTCTATCACCTATATGATATCATTTCGATATCGTTACAATATCGCTTGGTTTACTGGGGAAGCGCATAAAATGTTTAGTATTTGGGTTTTGAATGTTTAACGTTTCACGCCAATCAATAATTTCTAAGAAAGCCCAACCTTTAAAATGTCACCCTGAACTCTACAAAACTAATATTCCACTCCAAGTTTCCTTAAAGATGAAAATTTTCCTTAAGTCACATTAATTTAACTATTATTTATTAAAATAGAAAGAATCATGTAAATCGTACATATTTTATATCAACATCATCTTCATTTCCACAAAACTTACGAGAGTAATGAACAATTTTTTTATGACACAATTGTTTTTTAGTTGAACACAAAATGCGAAATTTATATTGTGGGTGAAGACAATTTTGCTAGCAATAACATTCCCAGCTGGAAATGAAGACAAAGGATTAATTCAGTAGTCGCATAGTAACTGATTTCGATAATGTTTTTATTTATGAATTGTAATTGTTAAAGTCCCTTTTACATTATTCTACAAGTCTTAAGATTGTGCTCTCACATAGTCCAATGACTTTTGGTCTTCTGATTGTCACAAAAAATTAACATAAAGAAACGTGTGTTTTCTCTATGCTTGGATTTCTTAAATCTTAAAGTCGTTAATATTTATATTAATTCTCTTTTGGTTTGGCATCCGAAACGAATTTCGCTATCGGTGTTAAACCAGCGATAGGCAACCTATACTATTACATTTTGCGATTGTATGCCTTGTATTAACTCCACATATGTTCTTGTTTATATTGTTAAATTTCCAACAAACTAAAACGACTTAGAAAGAACTTGTAGCAAGCTAACTTACATAAAACTTAAGCTTAAAAAAGTGTTGTGATTACAATTATGAAAGGCTTATTAAAAATAATTTAATAATAAAAACTGATCCCTTGTGATAATATTACTCCACTTTAATATAATGTTAACTAAAACGTCTAATTATAGAATAAGCTTACAGAAAAATACTTTTCTAATCTATAATAAGATTACATTCTTTACAAACAATCTGTTTAAATTTATATGGCATATTTACAAAAAGTTGTTTACTTATGTATCAGAGAACTGCAAAATCACTATTTTTCTTGATTTATTCATACCCTAAAATTTACATTCACTCTTTCCCTGCAAATAATAGGACCAGTCCATACACGCGTGTAAAGAGTAGTCCACAATGGACCAGGACTAGTCCAAAAGCAGCCCAAACGTATGGAAAAAACATGGTCTATTTAACATTACGATGTCCTAGGAGTGAACCATATAACCCACCTTTGGACCACTAAGGAGTAGTTTTAAAACTACTCCATGGTATACTCAAGAGGATTAGTTTTAAAAAACGTTTAAAAACGAAAGCATTTCGTTAAAAAACGAAGAGATGTCGTCTCACTACAAACACTTTTTAACAATGACATGGTCCATGCTTGCATTACATCGGACCAGTCCATGGAGTAGTCCATTTTATCAAAATGAATCAGGTGGTCCAATTTTTTTTTTGCAGGGTTGCTTGCAAAACAAAGTTCAACGTTGGTAATTTTAACATCGTTTCGTACATTTTTGATTTTTGCATTTATTCGTTTTTTATTGAAAATGCTTTTTTTTGCATTTTTGTTGCGCACGAAATATAACACAACTGTGTAAATTTAAAAGGAACAAATTCTAATACTTTTGCATTCAAGTAGTCATTGTCCACTCGATGAGACGCTTTGTTCACATTAACAACAATAAACCACTCGATGAGACGCTTTGTTAAAATTAACAACAATAAAAACATTATTAACAAGAATACATTGTACAGAACTACTGTAGTTTTTAAGAAGAAAAAAGTCTGTTTCTATGGAAATTGTTTGTATGTATGCACCTACATATGTGCGTTTAGTTTCATTTAAATTTTTTTTTCTTGTACTACATAGTTAATGCTGAATGAATACATGAGTAATAATTGCTTAATTTCTGGCATTTTTGTTTGTATTTTTTTTTTCTTTACCAAAACAATCATTGTCGCACCGAACACACAAACATCTTTATTAAAAAAACGAAGCTAACGATGGTATAAATAACAAAGCACGATGTGCATTATTTGAATGACTGCAAATCAGCAGCGAATATTTGCGGTTGCGCACGTTTGATTGTATGACCGCAGGTGAGTGTATTTGTTCCTGTTCATTTAATGCGATTTTTTTACAATTGCACAAAGCCGTACTCTGTGCACTGTTTAAAACACTTCACTCTTCGAGCAAAACACAAAGACTGAAAACTTTAACTAATTATTAGTATTGTGGTCATTTTATTGAACTATTTATGGGTTTTAATCCAGATTTTTAATATTTTTAACTAGGCTTAAGTTCATTAAATTTAATTTTCATTAAATTATTTTTATGAAGAAAGGAATTTTACAACATGAAAATCAATTAAAATTTAAGGTTGAATACGATTTGGTTTAAGGATTGATGTTTGACTAATGACGTCAGCAGTCGTCGATGGCTGCGGGTGTTAAACGGCAAGCCCTCTGAGGAGATTGAGTGGTTGCAATCGAAACATGTCAGGGTAACCTGTCCGTAAACACCTGGGTTCGAGCCCACATTGAGTCAATAATGAAAAATTATCGGTAAATTTTAATTGATTTTCATGTTGTAAAATTCCTTTCTTCATAAAAATAATTTAATGAAAATTAAATTTAATGAACTTAAGCCTAATTAAAAATATTAAAAATCTGGATTAAAACTTTAACTAATAATAAAAATTTAGGCACGCGTCAAATAACTGTACATCAGTCTCTAAAACACTTACAAAACTATAGCAACAATAAGTCATTTGCAATCATATGTGTTCTCATCTTGTAGGAAATCCCATATGGTAAGCTTACAAGAATATATTCTACAACTAATTTCCATTTTGCTCCGTTTAGGTCTGTTGGGTTTATTATTATTATTTTATTATCACGTTATAAAAGAGAAACCAAAAGACATAGATAATAACAAAGCGCCCATGGTCGACATTTTGCCTATCTCTGTATTAAACTTTTCGTTATTAAAGTATTGGTACTTTAATTATATCGGTTTACAGAAACAGAAACGTTTATAACGCATACACTGAAAGAATTTTCTTCGCAATACTAACGAATTTTGACATTAATCCCATGAAAAATTGCATTATAAAGGAACCTATGCAGCGCTTCGTTGGATCAATGAAACCTGTTTCATTAAAAGGACTTAATGAAACATTACATCAGATCCATGAATATTATTCATTGGATTAATACTTTCAATAAAGTAAAATTTTTTTATTTTTTTTATTTTTTTTAATTACTTTTTTTTCTGTTTTCTTATTTTATTTTACTTTATTTTATTTTATTTTTTATTTTTTTTTCTGTCTCTGGTGGGATTCGAACATGCAACCTCGGTGGTGATAGACTAGCTCACTACCAGCTTGTCTACAGGGGCAGTGTAGTTTTTGTATGAAAAAACTATGTTTTGTTCTCAATTAAGAGCGTAAATATGAGATTAAATTGTCCATAATAACAATAACAACGTTGATTGAAAGTGGATTGAAAGTATCTGTTTCATTACTATAATGACATTTTTATTGTCATAATGAAAATTTAAATTTATGAAGGAAATTATTGAAATATGTTGCTTTTATAAAAAAAATTTTTGATTTCATAAATTTAATGGCATACATGTAACATTAGATGTATGAAATTATTAAATCTTACATTTTTTAAATAACAATTAAACATTTTTTTAAGGAAGCTATAATTTTGTATTAATTTATGAATATAGTTATGTTTGTTTATTGATTTTTTGTGTTCCCAATTAAAATTTTTTGTTTTACTTAGACAAACTTAAGTTTTCATATATCCAATGAAAATTTTTAACGTAATTACGAAATCTAATGAAGCGATTTTAACGAAAATACTTCATCAAACCTATGAAATTCCATTTAGACAATGAAAATTTTCATTTACCCAAGGAAAACTTTTTTATGAAAATGATTCATTAAATATATGAAGCATTTTTCTTTCAGTGTAGGCATATCGATTTTACAATTTAATGAACCAAACCAATAAGGAATTTTTAAAAAAAACATAGAAGGGTTCTAAACGACTTATACCCCTTTTAGCGACCCCTTTTGACGAAGCGAATTTCGATATCAGTATCAATCGGGTATCGGTATCAATAACGATTGATTGCCAACTTTTGTTTTAATATTATAATTAATGTTTTGTTCTAAACTTGACTCTTACTATCCTTTCTATGAGTGTGTGCAACAGTTCCCAAATGAGGGATTAAGTGCCGCAAACGCTTTACAAGATGGCCTCGAAAGTGTATACAAAAATTTACCTGTTGGTTATGTATGGAGGTGCTCAAATAAAAATGAATTTTAAAGTCTTAGAATGTCTAATTTGGATCTTTTGTATATAAAAACATTTAATATTAAATTTGGTGCCGGATGGATAGAAAAAAGTCGAGGCGGAAACCGATTGCAAATTTGAATCAAGTCGAAAAAATTACTTTTTTTTGCTTTCTTTTAAATTTTTTAAATGTTGTTTCTTTATAGATGAGGGATCATTTAAATGTCTAATGGATGTCCTTAGAAAAATTTCCTACCAGGTTTACATCTGTGTGCGTTTGTATACGGGTGTATTTGTATACACAGTATTTTGACAGTTGAGATTAGATTGAAAACTTGTTGTTAGATTTGTATTTTTGCATAATTAATGCGAGAATCCAAGCAGGTGTCGCAGTAATCGTCGTATGCCTTTTTATGTTGTCAGTTGTTAATTTTCAGTTTAGTTGGTTCGGAGGGTGTGTGTGTGTGTGCGTGAGTATGTTTTTAAGTATCTGTGTGACAACAGTTGCTGTTTATAAATAAATATTCTGCTGCTAACAAAAGTAACAACAACAATAAGAAACATGCATAACATTAAAGATTAAGTTTTTGGTTTTTGCATTTAGTTTTTTGGAGTTGATGTTTTTGGTAAAAACTATTTTTATTTTTCTTTTTTAAATAATTTTTGCCTTTTAAGGGAAATATTTCAAAATGTGTTTCAAACCCAAAAATACAAAAAAAAAAAAATAAATAGTGAATACGAAATAGTGTGAAATTCTTTTATTAAAAAACAACCTTAAAAGAGGAAAATTTACATAAAAGCTTAGAATTCACATGCCACAAAAGTGGAGAGACATACAACATGAGTTTGGGTTTTTAAGGGATTTCTTTATTTGTGTTTCTTTAGTTTTTTATATGTATAAAAAAATGTAGGCTTGAAACTACACATTATAAAGCATGGTTCGCTTACTAAGTGTTCCCCCGCACGGTAATGGAACACAGGCTCATAAATTACCTTTGAAAAAATTCCAAATAAAACAAGAAAAGTTAGGAAGAACCAAAGTGGCACAACGAAATGTGCCAACTGCTTTTTTCCAGAGTCTCGTATTTTGGGTCGCACTTTCAAACTCATACGCCGGGTAAAAGAAACATTTTTAAGTTGAGTGCATTTGCTTGTCAATGAAAAGGTTACACAGCAACAAAATTAAGAGAAAAAAAAGCATTTATTCACCAAAAAATACTTTCAAAGCAAACTAATATATTGATTCGAAAAAAGATTCTTAAAAATAAACGTTTGACCACAACAGCATGCGTTAATAAACGGAATAAAAGTCACTAAAAGGCAACGGAAAGACACAGTTAAAAAGCTAAAATACAATTGCTGTTTTATGGAAGAGACAGTGGAGCAAAGGGGAGATAATGTTAAGCTTTAAATTTTTTTGTTTTACAAAAAAGTGAATAAATAAATCTTTATTTTAAATTTCGAACGAAAAATTTAAATAAAATTTTTCTAAACATTTTTTTAAGTTGCTGTTAATATCGTCTTTCAGAGAAAAAAAATTCAATGTAAAATCTTTATTCGTTTACCCACAAAAAATATATTGTAAACCTCTCCCTCTCAAAACCGTAAAAAGTCAATGAACCCGCATGCAATTTACTCAACTTTTCTGAATTTTACTGTTTCCCAAAACCACAAATCTCAAGCAAAAGACTTGAAAATTCACACATGCAGAATTTTTTTGTCTGCCGAGCTGCGTAATTAAATTTTTATTTCTTAGATTTCATTTTTGCCTGAATTCCGGCTAGATTGGTAAAAAATCCTATGTGCAGCGGTCCCTTTGTGATACCATGAGGCTGTGACCAGAGACAAGCCCGTGCTCATCAGATTATTCTCCAGACATCACTGCAGCTTCGAACTTATCTTAACTCCCTGAGTTGTTACATAAGATAAAACATCAAAGCACGACAATTCTGATCTCCCAAAATGCCTCAAACCCCGAGACCGCGGAATTGGCAGAGAAAGTGAAACACAGTTTCCTCATCCTCCTTATCATGACAAATTCTGCAGTTGTCAGTTACATAGACGGGGTCCCTTTCAACCAGTGACCCGTTTTGGCCGATATCACCGTCCTACTCTGGTCCCTAGCAAACATGAACTTATTTTCTTTGATCTACTACCAAACAGCCGGAGGCGTATTTTAATTTCGCCAACCACGATAGGGGTGATTATTAGCATATCTGCCGGTTGTATTTTCGCTGCAGTAACGACGTAATTTCTGTTTATAATTTTCGACATGAGTTACAGACACATTTGTTCTCACTTTTCGAGAAATAATATTTTTAGCTTTTCTTAAATCTTTGGAAAAGATTTCCTGATAATCTGGCCTGAGCAACCAGTGATATGCGCATAGAAGCTGGCTTTCCCTCAACAATAAATTTCAGTGTATTTATCGAATATTAAAAAACGTCATACAAACATCTTAATAATAAATTTGATGGAACATTTTGCTTCGCATCTTTTTACGCAAGGAGTCCTCACAAAAGTTACAGGGGAAAATATATATGCCAATCAATGGACCATTTTAGATACTTAGAATTATTTATTTAATTATTTCTAATGGTTATTTGAAAACTACTAAGGAAATATTTGTATGCTGTAATTTTTTATTTATCGCCCTACTGTACTCTAACAAACCTTAATGCCCAGGCCAGAGAAAAAAATCTCTCCCAAGTATAGAAGTGGAGATCATGTTGTTAAAATGGTGCTTACTGGTCACTTAACGTATCGTGGCGGAAACATTTGTTTCAAATTCTTTGTCATAAGTCATTTGAAACTTTAACAAAAAACAAAAAAAAAAGATTTTTAGTTCTTTAAGTTCGAAAAGAAAGAAAAAAATAAAGAAAATCCACTAAATTCTTACTAAACTGAAATTAAGGTTGTCTGTTTGTTTTCTGTCTTTAGGTTTCTTAGCAACGCTGTTTTAAAAACAATAATTCGAAACCAACAACTCAACACCAGTCACAGGTTTCTTTAATTCTTAATTTTTTTTTTTTTGCAGCAATTTATTTTATAAAAATGACCACTTGTAGCTTCTTTCCAGATTGTTTCAAGAATATCAAGCAACAATTGATATTTATTTAACTGCTGCGCTTTCATTAAAAGCTTCACATGAGTTTCGTTTCTTCTTCTGAAAATGAAATTCAATATATTATTGATGCATACCCTTTTGATCTGGCAAGATGCAACTTCAAAACAATTGGGGTTCAATTTCTTAAGATGTAGGGAGCGATTTTTTTTAAATTGTTTATTTTAATTGTTTTTGAATGGAAAAGTAATTTTATATAAAAACTAATGCATTTAAATAGTGCAATTATTATTGGTTTGATCGCTTGGCAAAGCTTGGGAATTAAGAAGGTACCCAAAAATTTTAGTTGAGTATTATTTTATTTAATTTGTTTCTCAACTTTTCTTTCTAAAAAACGATCCTTCAGGGGAATATGAGTCAGTACACATGTTCTTTGGTGTGAACTTCTCACGTCGGAAAAAGTGAAACAAAATATGCCAATGTTTCTCGATAAATGAGAAAAAAAATTGTGTCTGTTACTCATGTCGAAGATTATTAAAACAGATTACGTCGTTACGTTAGAAATGACATAATTTTAAACTCGAAGCCGACTTGAAATTGCATACGTTGAGTACGCTTATCAAAGCTATAGTTGACGGCGGAGAAAATACAATCGCCAGCTTTACCAAATAATGTGTAATGCGACTTTACTGATTATTGTTAACAAAATCGTTGAAAACATTCACACATTTTTCTAAACTTATAAAAGCAAAAAAAATTTACAATGGAAAAATTACTTAAGAACAAAGTTCTTACCTTTTTCGTCTGTTATAGCTTTTTTTATTTTATCTCACCGCGTTTTTAATTTGTGAGTATATTTAAAGGTACAAAGTGGGAACTTTTCTCTAACAAATTTTACAAACACAATTTTTCGCTTCAATTTATTCCATTTTTGTTTCATTTCACACATTAAAATCGAAAAGTTTCTCGACGAGGAAGTTTTAGAATACTGCTGGCACTGATTCGAAAATCACTTAGATAAGAAAAAAGATCGTACCAAGCTCAAGAGTGATAATGCGAAACAGTTAAAATAGCCAGCAACGCTTCACAATTAGGTACCCAAAATACGCTTTTTAAAAGAATTTAAAAAATAGTTGAGTCAATTAATAACTTGTAAACTGGAAATTTCATCAATAAGAAATTGACTTGATCAGACAAAAGTTTAGTATTTTTTTCCCCTGAAAAAGTACTCTTTTGCTCGGAATTGATTAACATTTTAACATGTTTAATTCAAGGGCCCTGTTTCTCAAAACAGCAAGTTACAAATCTATAAGTAAAATATATTTGAAACAAAAACAAAGATTGTTGCTTTTTTTACTTGTAGATTTGAGAAACAGAGCCCAGTTAAGGCTTGTTTTGGATTCTTAAAACTTAAAAATTTTCATGTTGTAATAAAATGAGGTGGCAATTAAAGAATTGTAGTCGAGTTTGGATTTGTGGTCAATGCACTTATCAGGAGAGACGCCATAAGTTCCCAAAATACGGCACCTCAGGTGTCTCAAAAAGTTATTTTTTTTTTTTTATTAGCGAAATGGCCTAGTCGAGTTCTACAAAAAAGTTTGCGACGGACATACCTTAGGAAATATCCGACTTTGAAAATTCAAACTTGCTACCTTTAACATATACTGATAGAAAAGACGTCATAACGCTGATGTATTTCGACATCATTACTATGACAAGTGTCTTCGTTTTTGACCCCATGACACTTTTCATCATGGTGATGTCAACCTTAACATCACTTGGCCAAAGTGTCATCAGGGTCAAAATGAAATTATGTCATCAATGGGATGACACATCGGCATCACAGAAATGACGAACATGTCCTCAGTGCGATGCCGCAGTAACATCGGAGAAAGGACACATTAGCATCAATTTAATGACAGTTTTTCATTAAGTCAAAGTCGTTGGAATTGACTAAAGTCAAAGTGAGAGAATATTATAATTTACTTACCCGTTACATATGTCTGTTTCACGTTTGTGGAATTACGACCTTTGTTTACAGCAGAACTCTCAATTATAAGACACCAGCACCATGCCCCATATGGGTTCGTAACCATTCTACTTAAAAATTTGATGTATTTAACTATTAAAAAAAAAGAATATAGGAATTTTTGCTTCTTAAAATACATTGTACTCATGAAAATAATGTTAATAATATACAAAATGTGGCATCGAATTGATGTCACTATAGTCATAAAATAGATGACACGTAAAAAATTACAGAATTGTACGAGGACGTTAGTCATTGGATTGATGTTACTTTTGCATCATTGATGCCATTTGTAGTAACATTGATGTCACAATTCTGATGTTAGGGCATCATCAATATGAAGATGCATTTTTCTATCAGTGTACCTTGTTCTAGTAAGAAGGCTCAATTTTATCATGTTTTTTTTAAATATATTTATCTTGTTAGAACCCAATGTCGTTGATGTGTAGCTGATTAATTTTTGATCATATTGAAAAAAAAAAAATCAGTCGATGTAGCTCGATAGCGCTCGTTATTCGCCGTAGCGACAGCTCCTGGCTTATTTCGAAAGAAATATGGACCGACGATGTCGCCAGCGTGTAAAACGCACCTAGCAGTTAATTCTAATGGACGCAATGGTTATTCGTTAACGGCATGAGGATTGTCTTTTCTTAAAATTAATACGGTAATTAGCTAAATGATTTTACCCAGAAATGATCTTCGTCATTCAACAAAATTCTTTGATAAAAACGCTCATCTTAGGCCAGTTTCAAATGAGCTCAATCAGCAAAAATGCGACGCAAACAATGGTCGTTTGGCTTTAAATCTTGCTTGAGCTTTTTTTCATAGGCAAGTAAGCCAAGATCCTTACGTATAATTTTTGACGTAGTCGAAGGACAAAGGCCAACAAGATCATTTCCGCGTCTTCTTTAATACTTCGCGCTACAGTGGAAATATTCTTTTCGGTATGCACATTTCTTGTCTTTTCGATGGCTTTGAAACGAGAAAAATACAATTAGTGCAAAAACGATTAATAAATGCAGGAATTCCTTCTTACAAAGCGTTAAACGACTCATATTGACTTTGCCAAACCTTGCTGAATAGAAATGTAAACATGGTTTGACATTCTCAGCTGCCAAACCATAGTTATCGATGTCGATAGTTCTAATGCAGCTAAAATACACCCGATATATCGCACTTGTTCAGCAATACTGTATTCGAAATTTAAAAATGTTTAGTGAAATCAAAACACTTTTTAATTCAGCATTAAAATCGTATGAAAAATAATATTTAAATCAACCGTTTCATAACGAAAGATTGTCTACTCTGGCACGATAGTTTTACAGCGGGTAGATATGAATATTTCGTGTCGATTTTTTTCCAAAAAGTGAAGAAATAAAAATTTCGAGTTAATACTCTATTGTTGAACAAGTGCGATTTGTAAGGCAGCAAAAACTTCTTTTGATTTACTAGTTTCTAAAAAAACAACCAACAGCATAACAAACACAACTTTATATTTTCGTAGGTTTAGTAAGTCACAAAGAGAGCACAACTAGAATTTAAAAATTTACGCGTGGCAAAAATGTAGAAAATGTCCATGACAGTTCCAAAGTCAATATCTTAATTTGGTGGACTTAGAAGGGAGTTTTGCGCTGCGAGCTACTTTAGCCTGATCAGAGTAACACATGAGAGATTTGAAGACAATAATTGATCCGTTCACAAAGAATAATTGACGAAAAAGATCTAATAAAAAGTATTGACTAACAAGATTTTGTCTGTCGTGCTTAATTCCCAATTTTTATTCTTGATAATTAACACGACGACAATGTTCGTTTTGTTGCTGTACCAATAACATTTTTTTAAAAAATAGTGAAGTTCTTTTTTTTTTAATTTTGAAAAGGCGTTTAATATTTGTTAAGTCTGGGATCAAGAGAACATGCTTTTCTTTTCTCCTCTCTTACCTATAAACTCTGACTTTCTGAAAGAAAACTTTCATAGTGTGAACCCAGACTAACTTAATATTAGAATGACCTTTTAAAATATACTTATTTTTGCATTCCCAAGGAAAAGCTACAGAATTACCACCCTTCAAACAAAGTAAAAAATAACAATGGTTTTTTTTTAATTTTCTTTATTTTTATAACTAAAATAAGTCGAATAAATGTAAGTGCATGACATTGTGGAGCCACTGTTACAGGAATCTGTGTAAAATTCAATTGGGTTGTTTCTGTTAGAGATTTACGAGCAACGATTACATTGCTGACTCTGATCGTAAGTCGTTTAAAACATCAACAACAAACGACACAGATATATTTTTTACGAAAACTTAAAACTAAAACTATGTACAAAAACAATGTTAAGACCGACAACGACGACGTCATCGATGCAAATCATGACGGGAAACTTTAACTTTTTTCTTATCGTCAGCAGAGCAAAAAAAACCGCTCAGTCATTATCAATAAAATACTCCTCAACCTCGTTAAAGTCGAAATAATCAGTGTCCACTACATAGAGCACATTAAATCTTGAGGCTTAACAGCACGGAAGCCTCTAAGATAAGTTTATTTCTTAACATATCCATAGTTGTAGTTGTAATAAAGAAGAAACACGACGAAATTTTCTCTAAATTATAAATTGGGGATAATTTATAGTTGCCTCAAACCCCAGCTGGAAGGACTTTGTATTGGATCTAAAATCATTTAATGTGCGATTTCGCTTCAAAAAACAAAATATATTGATTGTGTAATCAACGAGGATATTTGTAAGGGGCAATGCAAAAATCCAGATATGACACGTTTTGCTCTAGGCGATGCACTCTAAAGGCATAGAGCTGCAAACAAAAACTTAAGCATGCCTGGGACAATAATTGACGAAAAGCTTAAAAATCCCCGCTGGATGGACACAAAGCGTCCACCAGCACATGAATGTGTAAATTCTGGTGTTTTGATTCAACCAGTACACCTCCACTGCTGAAATTTTGCAGATTTTGCTGATTAGCAACAGCACCTTGCGCCAACTTCCCTGCATTTGGGTGGAAAAAAAGCCATTAGATCTGACTTATTTATATTTCCCCACCCGTCATATCGGGTTCACATCACAGCTAAACGTGATTCCTAAAGGGTCCTCACCAATAACCAGCCCTCGTTGTACCAGAAAGGAACCCTGGACAGTCCTGACCGAAGATCTTTTAATTTCAGGTAATGGTTACACCCAGTTTCCCCCAGTAAGTGCAACGCCAAGAGGTTGTACCTTCCTTAAAATGCTTTGTACATCTCCGAGGTGGAGTGGTATGGGCATTTAAAGATGCATTTTATTTATCAAATTTAAAGAAGCCATTATTACCTTAAACACACAGTGCTATTTCGGGGAATAGTAGGCTCTATTGCTGGATTTCTATTATCTAAAAAATTGACGTTGGCCTTGTGATCCGATTTGTTTAACGTTTAATAAATTATTAAATAAAAATATCTCCCATTTATTTTGTCACTCCAGATCGTCGTTTGTTAGTTCCTATTGTAATCGAAATTATTGACCGATTAAGTGCTTTTTTACTGCTCGTTTGTAATAGACTAATTTGATGAATCCGATGAAATTATCTTACGAATTGTTGCAGAATGTATTAATCGGGCAACACAGAAACAAATAAAAATGGATTTCAATTAAAAAATTTGTCATATTAACTAAATTTGCACCAGTAAACAAATTAATAGTATCAAATAAACGTTTAATTCACTTGATTGAACTTTAAATTAAAACTGATTTTATTTTTGATTAATGCTTTAATTGGTGAACAATTTTGGAGAATTTTTTCTGTGTATGCAAATAATGAATTTTTGTTAGGAAAATTGGCACTTTAATGGCCATTTTCTCAATGTATCGACAAACTGTCTGTTACTTAATGTCAACATAAATTTATTGGACCGATAAACTGTCCGTTAACGATTTTGGGTTTCTCAATATACCGACAAAAAACAAAGTTTTCAGCTGGCAACGCCACTCAAAATACATGTAAAAGATGGGAGTCAGCTGATTGAATTTATCTGTACGGCAAATAAAAGGAAAATAAATAATTGGCAGATGAGTGCCGGTTAGCTTTGCGATTAAAACGAAGCAAATGAGACATTGAGAAAACCAAATTTCTTTAATGTGCAGTTTTTCGTTGGGAAAAAAGATAATCGCCTAATGAGAAAACCTTAGACCTCCTTTCTACATTTTGTATATGAACTTAGGCGGCTTTTAAAGTTTCAAATTTTAGTTTGTTAAACATTGTAACATTTAAGCTATTAAGCGAGAAACGTTCATCCGAAATAACTGAATAACCAAGTCAGCAGCATTAAGACAATTTCAAATCCTTTATGACTGTATCGATTTTTCCCCCTTAAATGAATAACATTTTGAATCCATGTACAATTTTCTTCGTGTACTCTCTTTTATAGTTAGTTTAATATCGGTGTGTGAAGGTGTATGTTGTACTGTCTTTCTTACTGATAGCCAGGAATCATAAACAAAACATTTACATGGATTTTAATGCTTGTCTTTGTTTATATGCTTTTCCGTATTTAGAACCAAGATGAGTCTCGTGTCTTCTCTGCTATCCCAAACTCTGCATACTCCACACACAGTTACATTTATTTACTGCTGCAAACTTAAGTTTTTATGCCCTCCATGCCATCACTAAAATTGGGCCACCTAAACATTTTTTAATGGCATTAATGTTGGCAGTCATGATTTTTAAAATTCACTTTACAAAATTTTCTTTTATTGTTTATATTTCAAATTATAAAAAATACCTAAAAGAACTTTCGAAAATCGATGAAAAAGTCAAACTAACGGGTTCTTCATTTTCGGTTTCGAAAGTAAAGTTAAATAAAACACACATAAATCTATCATTTCGATAAAACTTTTTCTTCATTATAAAGTTTCGACCTTGCCAATTTGTACAAAATACAAAGTCATTCAAATGACCACCTCTAGATTTTGGTTGCTGTAGTCAATGATTTTTGTGTAATCAACGAGGATATTTGTAAGGGGCAATGTAAAAATCAAGATATGACACGTTTTGCTCTAGGCGATGCACTCTGAAGGCATAGAGCTGCAAGCAAAAACTTAAGCATGCCTGGTGCAATAATTGACGAAAAGCTTAAAAATTCTCTTACGTTACGGGTTTATCCGCGTACATACATTTTTTGACGTTGCCCTTCAAAAAATTATAACGATGTGAAATCGAATTATCTTAGTGGTCAATTGACGCCGCCAAAATGTGAAATTACGCGTTCTGGAAACTTCATATGCAGTAAAGCCTAAATCGGTCGTGCTGTGTAGCTCGTGGTGTCGTCTTGTTAAAACAAAATATCGTCCAGTTTTTATTCTTCAATTGCAGTTTTAAAAAAGTTGGTTATCATAAGAGTTTTTTCCCCTGGAGATAAAAAAGCGGAAGGGAACTCGTTTACAAAGTAAGTAAAAGAAATGCTAAAATACTACAAAAATTAATTGAAGATTAAAAGAGGAACTTGAATTATTATTACTTTACGCTTTTATATGTTAATTCCGTATTATTATGCTCTACATACAAGATAAAAAGATCACATAAACATAACAATTTAATTCGTAAAGCAATAATAAAAACAAACAAAATTAAGGTACTCAAGATATGAAATCAAAAAGTTAACTCATAAAATAGATAAAATATTATTAATAAAGAAATAACTTTCTGACATACCAGTGATGGAAAATTTAAAAATTGAGATGGTACTGACCACCAAGCGAAAAAGTACTTTTTTCAACATTTTGGTACTTTTTTCAATATTTTGGTACTTTTTGAAATATATTTTATTTATTTTTTTTTAAATAAACTTAAAAAAAACAAAAATGCATAATTTTTTTTGCTCATATCTCAGCCGTTTATGAACCGAGCTGGCTAAAATTCAACAGCAAAATTCTGATGAGGTGTCTGATTAATATACCAACAAGCAAACTACAGTAGAATCCCGATAATTCGTAATCGCAAGGGACCGGCTATTTCTTACGAATTATAGGGGTTTTCGATTTAGCGGGAATTCGATTTAACGGGGTTAAAATAAAATAAATACGAATTAACGGGGTTTTACAATTTATTTACCAAAGCGATAAAAAAACATAAAAAACAATTGTTAAAAATAAAATATATAAAAATTATTCATGTTACAAACTGATCTTAAGAAAACACACACAAGCGAAATCCACGCAAAAAAATCGAATCGGCAAACAAAAAATCATTATTTCCATGTTTCTGTTGTTTTTATTACGAATTATAAGTGGTAGTTAGCAAACAATTACGATTTATAAGAGGTAAAGAAGATTTTATTTGAAAAAAAATTACGAATTAGCGAGGGGACCAAAATGTATGGAAATTTTACGAATTAACGAGATTTTTTCAAGGGACCGACAGTTTATAACGAATTATAGGGAATTACGATTTATCGGGGTACGAATTATCGGGATTTGACTGCATATACTTTTGATAAAAATTAATTTTGTGTAGGCAATTGTCAAGAGAACTGTGGAGTCGGAGTTGAGTTTTTTGTACCGGAGTCGGAGTCAAAGTACTCACAAAAAATTCGAGACCCCGACTCCAAAATTTTTCGGCATATCAAATTAAAAAAAATATTCTGGTACATAATTTCCAAAATAAAAATACTTCAGAATTGGCGATGCAATATTTGAAATTTTTACTGAATCCTTTTCTTGCTATATTTAACCATTTAAAAGGTACTGCATTAAAAAAAGGGTTTAAAGTCCGATAAGGACCAGTTTCATATACATTTAGCATTAAGGCTAGAGTAAGTACTTTTCGTTGACGACTCCACAGCCCTGGTTGACGTCAATGTTAAAAAAATATCAGCGCTTAATTTCTAAACAAACAAGCATAACCAGAAAAGAGTACTAAAACGGACGTGGGAGTGCCGTGGTATTATTGAAAGAAATAAGTTCTGAAAATAGTACCATAGTACTATATGTTCCATCACTGTGGCATACTCAAAGCACTGTGTAAGTCGTCAAAAAGTATATTTCTGATTTTATTTACTAATTACCATGTTTCCGAAAATTTTCGTTCATGTTTTTACCGAGGTTGGACAAATAATTAAAAGTGCACCGTTGTAGAATGCTTCTGATTCACAATAAGAAGCAATTTTTTTTTTTAAACAACGTCTATATCGGTCAAATGTATGTCAAAAAAATAGCATCAACCTCCTACAAACCATTTCATTTCTTTAGGTCTATCTGTAATCTTTAGGACAATGTGTTTTTCAAATTGTATGTTGTAGTATCTTACACGAGTTTCCATAATTGTTTTTATTTCGGTTTCCCCGCACTTCACGAGTATATAAACCAACAAAAATTGAAAAAAATTGTGTTTATCAACTAAAAAACATATCGCTCGTTCATTGCAAGATAGTCATATCTCAAAAAACCAAAAATTTAAACTTATTTAAGCAAAGTGTTCCTTCATACCTTCTCGTTTTATATCTCAAACTGAACCAAAGTTGTAGCAAAATACATCTTTCAATCGGTACATTTTGAAAACTTTAATCGCATTTTGCCAAGTTCGTTTGTTTTTGTAGATATGACTATGTTGCAATAAAGGAGAGATATGTTTAGGACTTGCCTCTTTCTTATTTTGAATTAATGTTCTTTATTACTCTTCACTTCACAAAATTTATTTATTATCAACTGTTGCACTGCCCATTCTGCTTTTAGTAGATTTATTGCATCATGAGACATTGATTTACGTATGTATGTACTCACTTCTTGTTATTGATTTAATTGACAACCCATCCACAGATGCTTATTTTAAGAGAATAGAAAACTAAATTTCAAAGTATAAATAGCAGTTTTCAGTTGTGATTGCAGACCCATGTGTCTCAGTTAATGAATGAAATGAAAAATGGAGTTATTAAATTAAAATAATTAAAAAAGAGTGTGAAAAAAATAGCAGTTTTCTTAAACTATGAGAAATTTGTTATTTCCCTGGATCCCGCAAGAAAAATCCCGGGAAAGCCGTACGGGAAATACCGGGAAAAAAACATAGTTATCATACGTCCAAGGCGAATTCATGTTAGCGATGGTTACGATACTACAAGTACAACACCAAAAACACAACATTATTGTATTTTATGTGTTGCTTTCGTTGTTCGGAATGTCAAAAAACAAGCAACTGTTGACATTCCTTTCTAAAAGAAAGAAAAAAAGTATCTCAGGTGTGCTTTTAACTCCACCTGAAAAATGCTGCTGCTGAGACAGCCGTGGAACGATTTCGGATTATCCGCCAAATTTTCACTAACAGAAGCGGTATTTTCGGCAGTGTGCACAATTTGATGATACATAGGCCTGTCCATATATGTAACACTTCTAGCTCTTCAAATTTTTTTATAATCTTGCCAATTCCTTGCAGAGTAGGTCGATTATGACGACCTCGTAATGCTTGAAAAGTGACCATGTTTAAACCACCACTTTTGTAGTAAGTTTTAACTTTTTTTACGCGGTCTTCGGTTGTTAAACGATCCATATTCGTAAATGGCAAACCTTTCGCTAAATAAAAGAGACTTCAGATAATAGATATTTAAAAGCTGACAGCCAGACCGGCGGTTTTGAAACCACTTAATGGATAACCCTATATTGGAAAAATTTTCTTATAGAAAATGCTCCTCAATTGAGAAAATAATCTTTTAATAAATTTTATGCCAATTTTGGAGTTAACCAGGGGATTCGATTCCAGCTAAATACACAAAAACATTTCTCTAACAAAAGTAAAGATTACACTAGTCGTCAAAATAACAAAAAAAAAAGTCGGGAGCAAGAACTTTGTTATGTGGTCTTTATTGAATTTAGCGTGCTGTATCCAAATCCAAACCGTCCGGAATAAAGAATATCTACTAAAACATTTAATCATTACTTGAGAAGGAGTTGTCCGATTGTGATTTTAATTGATTTTAGCGCGCAAATCCAAAGTTTTTAGTTTTATTTTCTACCACATCTATTTTTAATTGGTGTTTGGTGATATATTAAAAGAAAAAAGTTCATGATCTCTTTAATCTATTACCAAACAGTCGCAGGCTTATTTTCAATTCGTTTCATGTTGAAATCATAGCTGTTTATTAAATTCTTGTTTGCGAGAGACAAAATGAGCTCAACCACTATACAGAAGTACAAAATGCTGGAATAACTTCTATTAGATTGTGTACGTCTTTTTAAATCCTTTAAGCTGCTATTTTATTAGTTAAGATTAAGTATCCCTTCATTGTCTCGTGGATGAGTGTATGTATGTTTTATTGGCTCAGACCGTAATTTTAGCGTTCATCTCCTTCTTTAAAGGGCTTGTTTTTCATAAGATATTTGCATGGTAATCGCTTGTTAATTTTGGCTAATTAATTATTATGTTTAAGCACAGTAATATATAAGTTTTCTTAAGTGAATAATAACGAGTTTTTGCGGAGAAGCTTAAAATGCCTGGACGTAAATTTTAAGGTTTATTATTATTTTTTAAAATATATTTATACACGCAGAGAAAGCAATGCTACGGGAATAACTAAGCTACCAATCAATTTATGGTTTAATAAGACCTTCAAAAAGCAACAACAAACATATTTAGTTGCCTGCGATAATGTTATGTTTATTTATATCACTTATATGTTTACCATAAATAATTGTATGGTTGGTTGTACAACCAAACCATCTTGATCCTAAAATATGAAAAAAGCAAAATGTTACAATAAAATTTAAATGGTTGTGGACAGCAAATAAATTATTGTAGTAGAAATGAAATGAGCTGATTTAATTGTAATATGGTTGTGGCAAAAAACTGTATAAAGAAAGATACAATAATATTTTTGAATTTTCTTCAACCACCCGAATGTTGTTCGTGGCCATATATATTTTCTTTTTTATACTATGAAACAGTTAATGCGAAACTTTTGAGTTTGATCATGAAAGGGAAAAGCTGAATTGTACTTTGTTTCTTGTGCAAGCAGCTTTTAAGGGTTTGCTATTGAGAGAAAGAGGAAGAAGAAAGTGAGAAGGTAGAAGCTGCCCACACACGAGTGGGTAGTGCTGGTGATTTGTTCGTGCTTGACGTCTTGTTACTTGTTATTGGGGCTGTATGCGCATAAATCACAAAAAATTTAAATTTTTCAATTTCTTGTGATTTGTTTGATGTGTTAGTGGGCTTGTGCGCGAACATTTTACAATTGTTTCATTTAAGTGTACAACGAAAAGTCAAATTTTATATATTTTATTGTTAAGAAAATTACATGTCAACGCCTATTACTTCTTAAAAGCTGGTCATTCGTCCATTTTCTTCTTTTTTTTAACTCTTTTTTTTCATTCAATTCTGATTTTTTAGTTAAACTGTCGATTTTTAATTTGAAATTTTGATATTTAGTTAGGCTTGAGTTTATCATTCTTTTTTGCTGTGTACACAAATTAATTATCAAAAGTGCTTCACAATTTATGTTCTCTTCATTGACGTTTAAGGTTATTTCAATTTGTTCGTCGTGTATGGTGAAATGGTACGCAAACAAATCACACGCACAAATTACTCGTGTGTGGGCAGCTAGACAGACAAAATACTAACTGCCTGTTTTTAGAACGCGAGCGCCAAAGCGACGCGTTTAACAAACATTTAAAACAAAAACAAATGTTAAACTTTTGTTTTTGTTTTAAATGTTAGTTAAACGAGTCACCTTTGCGCTCGCGTTTTGCAAACATACGGTACACAAACGCACTGTACAGTGAAAGACATGAGCACCGAAATTGTGCAGTGTATGGCCGGTTCAAGGCACTTTTTTTCTCATACATACGTGTGCTCAAATATAAAACAAAACCAGTAAGTCTTGCTTAATGATGGATTTTGCTTGCATTAAATGTTGCCATTTATTTTATTATAAATTTAAAAACTTACAAAATCTGTAACGAACCCCAGGAAGCTTGCAGATCCTCATTTGGGTACAGTTTGCAGAACAACACTGCTAACTTTGATTCTCACTTGTCCATGGCAAAAATTTTTACGTATGCGTTTTTCGGGCTCTGGTCTAGATGCAAAACTTTCTATTTTTATGGAACACTTCTTTTTCTAATCCAAATTTCCAATATTTTTGAATAAGGCTTAAGTTCATCAAATTTCATTTTCATTAAATTATTTTTATGAAGAGAGGAATTTTACAACATGAAAATTAATTAAAATTGTTATTGATAATCTTTCATTCTTGACCGTGGCCGGGGCTCGAACCCTGGCCGGCAGGTTACCATGACATGTTTCGATCGCAACCACTCGATCTCTTCAGATTGATTTGCCGTCTTGCACTTCTTATTCTATACAATTTTTGAGAGGATTTTCTTTTTATAAAAAGTTTGTGCAAAAAATTTTCCCTAAATGGAAATGTTTTCTTTTGAATAATATTTTTGAGAATATTTGCACTTTATAGAAAATTTTGTAAAAATTTTTGAAAATGTTGAATAAATCAAACAACATGTTTCTGGAACCTTAATTTATTTCTTTATTAATTATGATGTGCTAAAATCCCAATTTTTATTCTTGAAAAAATACACAAAAATGTATCGTGGGGGGGATAAGATAGTTCCTATGCGCATTTCGCTGGTTGCTTAGGTCAGATCATCAGGAAATCTTTTTTCAAAGATTTTGGAAAAACTAAAGATATAATTCAAATAAAACTGTTAAGCGAATGAGAATTACAAATGAAAAAGAGTTGTAAAAATATTGTATTTAATTTGGTTCAAATATTTTTTTTTATTGAATATGAAGAAATATTTAATTATTTAATTATTAAATGTGTTTTATTCAGTGCTATTTTGCAAAGTGTAATATTGATAAATTTTTTCATTGAATTAAATAAAAAGTTCGTTGGCCTAAAGTTTTATTTTTAACAAACTGTGTTGTTAAACATTTTCTTGAGATATTTTTTTCTGTGCCCGAATACTGTAGTGTAAGGTATCCTTTGATCGGCTTTACTTTCTTACTTGATCGCATTGAAGATGATTTGACTTATTTTCCCTGCTTAAATTGATCATATTAAGATCGTAATATATCATGGGCTTATATACCTAATACATCTCTCGGATTTTCTTTGTGTCGTAACTATGTTTTGAGCTTCTGAAGGAATTGTTCTTATGCTTTTAAGCGAAATGTAATAGCTTTTTAGTTGATTTGTTACCAAGGATTTCATACGGATTTACTTATTTCTACAATGGCGCTCAGAGAGAATAACAGTAAAGTGAGAAAAACTTAATTGACGCCAAAATACTTTTGTAAATCCAGTAAGAATTAAGGTGGCACTCTAGAATTCAAATTTTGTGCTTAAGAAAGACTGTGGGAACATTTTATTTAAAATATATTTTATCTAAAATAAACAAATTAACTATAATATATTTTTAAAGGAAAATGTCTAATTTTATGTTGAAGTTTTTAAAGAAATTTTTAACATTCTTATCATTTCTCTTGATTCGTTGGAAATTTAAGACTTTTCATTTACGAAATCATTTTATCGCCAATTTATCTATGATTTGAAAACAATTTTTTGTCTCAATTATAAGAAATTATTTAAATTTCCAAATAATTACAATATTCTAGGATTCTAGGAAGACCCTAAAGGGTTATTTTTATTTTTTTTAATTATTTTATTATGTTAACACAATCATCTGACAAATAACGCACTATTCTTTTTCTTTTTTTTTTGGGGGGGCTTTAAAAATAAAATAAAGAGATTTTTTGGCCAAGAATGATGACCGCCTCACACAAAGCGTTCAAAACTAGTAGCCGGTTTTGACGTTATCATTTAAGAAAAATTAGTTCTTCAACGATGACAAATTAGATGTTATTAAGTAGACAGTCGTCGGCATCGTGGTTGGTTTGTACTTTTCAAGGGAATGGCTTAAGAGTTGGTCTTAACAGGAACATCATGCAAATGAACACTAACGCACACTCACAGATACAAAATCTAAAGAAACGATGATGAACTTTGCAAGATAAACGTGAAACAACATAAGCATGCGTAGTTTACTTTTTTTGTTGAAATTTCAAGAGAATTTCATATTTCTTTTTTAAATCGTATTATTTTGGCTAAAAAGCACTTTAACTACCTGTTTAAAGGGGATTCTTTTGCTGCTAAAGATTTGACCTTTGTTGTGTATGTTAGCGAGTGTGCAAGAGTTTGATGTTGTTGGTTTTCTTTAAGTGGCATGATGATGATGATCCATGTATGAACAGCCAAGTTCTCACAATTTGTTTTTTCAAACTCTATGACTGGTAACTGGATGTTTTTGTTTTGGCTTGCCTTGGTCTTCTAGGAAGGCGTTATGAATGCAACAAGTTGAAAGAAAAAAATAAATGTTTAAGTATAATGCTGCACGTTATGATTCTAAAGGTTTTTCTTTTGCTTCCCAACTACCTAAATGTTTTTGGAGTAGTAGTGTCACGTTGATCTACATTATTTATGATAATATCGTTGTTGGTTATTGTTCCTTTTATCTGCTCTAGAAACAGAAGCTCTTCCCAAAAAGAGAAAAAACAAAAAAATAAACTACAAATTTTTACAACTTGTGTGGTCGCAGTTAAATTTCACATTTTCCCTTGACTTTAGCGTAAACTTGATCTTTTTAGTACCTTAAAACACCAGTCCGTCCGTCTTTGGTCATTTAAAATGACATGACTTTATTCACAATACCAACCGTATTTCCAGAAGCTCATCTGATAATGACCAACTAACTTAATTTAATTGTATCATACCAGAACAACAACAGCAAAATTACCACTAAGACTACGAAAATCCCAAAAATAAACACGATTCTTTCCAACCGAAAAGTGGCAGGAAATTGACGCAGGCAAACAAACAAACAGACAGACGGACAGACAAACATTAATCCCATCTCAACTTATACCAAGTTTACATACGTGTGAGTTATGCGCTTTAAAAAGTTTTATATTATCGTTTTCTTTTTTTTCAAACCCCATGAATACAAGAGTCAGTGTAGTATTTTCGGGCTTAATTAAGGCTTTAAACTAAAGCCATCCATGACCAACCAGATTATACCATTGAGATGTTTTAAGCGTCAATTAATTTAAAAAGATTTTTGAAAATTCGTTGATTATTGAGAAAGATGGGTCACCACTGCTACGACCATCGCCGCCATATTAATGCCATTCTAAGTGGTCAATTAATTTCGTTAAATGCACTCGCTCGATATAAATTTTTTAACGCATTTTATCTTTTCTCAATTAATTTTGAAAATATCAATAGATTTTTCTTATAAAAGGTTTTGTAAAATCTTTACAAATATGCAAAAGGAAATCGTTAAGTTAAGAAAGAAAAAATTAACGATCACATCGAGATGCTTCTTGGGCCATAGCAATTTTGGCTCATTTTATCGCATTTATGCATGTCTCTATTCCCGTCGTTCCTACAAGAAGCAAAGGGTCTGAACAAAGTCTTTCCATCTGGATCAGCTCGTCGCGATGTTTTTTATTTAACTCCAGCTAGAATGCTTGTTTGCCGCTTCAATCATTTCATTTTGTCTGCGACTGCCTCGCGCGTTCCACTTAATAGCAGTTATAGCAATATCTATTCCTGTTCCATTTTCGCCTGGGTATTTCAACATTATAGGTTTGTTGACGTAGTATATGGCCAAAAAGCTCGAAGAGTTCTTCTTTACAAAACTTGCTTTAATAACGCAAGGGGTAGTGTTTTTCCATTCACAGCCATAATGTAATGTTGATCTAACATTTTATTTAAACATGTTTATTTTGGCACGGCGAGAGAGAATTGAAGCGTTCCATATCTTATTGAGCTGGGGTCTAATCATCGAGTTCGATACTATTGTATCGAACAAACTATCGAATTTGTTTACATACGATAGACATTGACGTATCGAATGAACACTCGATAAATTTAATGTCGATTTACTCGATATCGAATGCTATTATTTCAAATTCAATACATTTCATTCGATATCGAGTTTCATGATACCAAAATAAACAATATCGATCAATTTTGCCCGATATCGTATGCGGAGATTAGGCCCATGGCAATATTCCATATCTTATAGGCTGGCGTGGTCTTTGCTTATTCGTATCTGCACCCGATTCGTTAAATGCTGTTGTAATGGTACAGCCAAGATAACATAATGAATCAATCCTCCAAAGTATTATTATGAATAACAATAGTATTTAGCGATTGATGTGTTAATTCGCATCATTTTATTTCTACCAATGCTAATCTACAGATCAGCGTTCTTATCCAACTCTGTAAGACGTTGCAATTTAATGGTCACATCAGAGAATCGACAAGTGAGAAGGCAGTTATGATAAGCAGCGTGACCCGGTACGCTAGCTGTTAGTGAGCTTGTCTGTCAGTGCTCTCCTGCATGCAAGCGTAGAGCATCGCGAAATAAGCTTAGGGAAAAAATATTACAGATTATCTTAGCAGTCCCGAAGTCCCCACACAATTCGTCTGTTGTCCGACATAGCCTGGGTCAAACCAATATATATTGTTCATTTTACTCCTGTGAGGAACAAAGGACCTTAACAAGGTTTTTCCAGTACACTCGATCGGATGCAAGATGGTGTACTTCATTAAAGCGTAGAGATTGGCGGTATAGATAAATTTGGTTTGGCCGTTTTAATGTTTGTAGTGCTCTTCTTCGGCTGCCTTGCGAGTTCCAATCCAACACTTGTTACGTAAAGTAAGGCCTATCCAAATCTACGTTTATGGATTTCATGTATGATTGACGTTTGGTTTGTTACAGATCTGAATTTGTCTTTGGCATGTATATGGGAATGATCTTACAAAAACTTGTATGGATTTCAGCTGTCATGATGATGTGTTTCAGGTCCACAGGCATACAACAGAGTAAATTTCACGTTTAAATCGATGAGTTCCATACTGATATAAGTCGGTCGTATTCTTGGTGAGCTTTATTTATGCGGCTGGAGATATCTGATTTGGAAACGCATATCTTGTCCAATATGCTTCCCGGATAGCAGAAAAAGTCTACTTCTTTTTCAGGTGCTTGACCTCTTACGTAAAGAGTTTGCTTGTTGTTTGCATTTAATCGCATTGTTAAGGTTTTGCTGATATTTACAAAACAATATCTAACACAACATTATATCAATAAATTACTCAATAGTATTGAGTAGTGGATGGATACCTTTATTTTGCATTTAGCACTCAAAAACCTAATAGCATACACAGAGGTGTGAATGTGTTTCATATGTGTTTCTTTCAGCTGGATCTGCGCTTGCTTTTAATCGTACCCAACCATTCTCGTACTACTATGGGGTGATACGGGAAAGATTCCGTGATGATAGAACGGATTGCAGGGTGTCTAGGGCACTATGGCCGAGTTTTGACGCGGGGGCAACCATGGTTCTACTGGGATTGGATAGGGGTGGTCTTAAGAAACGTATAGGGTTCTTCACGGGTCATTGCCCTGTTAGGGCTTTTAGGGACAATTCCATACCGGACTTCTGCAGATTGTGCGGTGATTCTGAGGAGCTAGAGACGATCGAGCATGTACTGTGCCACTGTCCTGGGATGCAGGGGCTCAGAGAGATAGATTTTACGACGAACATCGAACATGTGCATCGCTGGATGTAATCTAGCTGATCTACTGGGGTTTGTCAGGGAGATAGTGTGATTGTTTCTGTTGAGGGGACTGTAGAGAGGGTAATAGTTCTACGTGCTACCTACTAACTTTCTTAATTCTATCCACCTCTTCTCTTTTTCTACCTTTTTTCATTGAAGGAATTCACAATATACCGCATTGGTCTCCGAGTGGAAGTGTGCCCTTGGGCACATAACCCTTCTCAACCTAACCTAACCATACTCGTAAAAGATGTATCCTTGAAGCTTTTTTGTAAGATTTTTTTGTAAAGTACAAAATACATAAATAATCTATGCATCTTTTTTAATAAAAATTCATAATAACGTCATAAAAGTTATTAACGTTATTATTAAAATATATGGGCACTTCCATTGTGGCAAAATTAAATAAAAAATGAAAAAGTCAAATATGTAAAAAGGGTTTTTTTATATTTGCGACGTAATTAAGTAGTACTATATTCAGTAAAAACAAAACTAACAGCAATCTATCCTAAGAATTTGAAGAAACAGGGTGCTTTTTTAGATAATACAAGACAGAAATATTGTTGGAATAAAATTTAATGAAAATCAGGCAGTAATTTCATGGCATTTATTTTCTTAATATGATTTTCGGTATGTGTCTGCCGCGACTAAGAGTTACACGGTCCATTCGATTAGTTCAGTTTATGACTACTTTTTAAATCTGGCGTCAATGGTGGCTTGAATATTGGCTTCCAATGCTTGAAAAGTTGATGGTTTGTCGGCATAAAGCAATGATTTAACAAAGCTCCTCAAAAGGTAATCTAGAAGCGTTAAATCTTACAAACGTGGGGACAGCGAACAGAACCACTTCTAGAAATAAAGTTGTCACTTAATTGATTTTGCAATTAATTGATTGTTAAGCGCGCTGTATGGGAAGTTGCGCCTCCTTTTTGGAAACAAAAATTCATTGGCCGTAACGGCAGCTCCTTGCTCATTTTTTAAGAGTGTGTAAACCGCATCAAATAGTAAATTTTAATGGATGTAGTGGTATTATTTTTTTTTTTTAATTCCCTATGCTAATCCCCGCGAAGCTTGACGCTTGTCTGCAGGAAAGAAACCTGAGTCTCTGGCGGGAATTGAACCCGCCTACAGGGGCACTCTTCGCTCTAAATACGGCAATTTTGCTTATTGATGTATCCCGATATAAGTACAAATATGCGCTGGCATTACGTTACAAAAAACAGAAATTTACAAATATACTGGTTTTTGGAATAGACTTTAACACACCTAAGGCCGCAACGAGTTCTACTACTTTGAGGTCAGGTTTTATAAAGATTGGCTTGCCATTTATAGATCACATATTCAGCACAGTCGAATATATCACTCTTACTCTTTTTATCTTTCATAATTTTTATCAAAAACTTTATACGGCTCTGCTGTAAAATAGTACTTTTTGAATTATGACAGTATTGAAGTAAATAAACAAAATGTTTTGGTGAACACATGTGAACGAAATGTCTTCTCAGATTAACTAAACCAGGCTTTCTCGATTCGAAAGCAATTTAATATCTAATTATTTCAGTCAATACTGAACGAATCGGAATTATTGTTTCAGTGTTGTAAAGCATTAATTTGAGTTTCTTAATACTGAAAAAATAATTTAGGTTCGTTCAGTATCGAATGAAAGAATAAGAAATAAAATTGCTTTCAAATCGAGAAAGTACTCGATCACGACTGCCAGAATTAGGCCCCAGGGCTTAAAAAACTGCACTCGAAACCAAAAACTGTCGAACAAAAAACAAAAATTTTGTGTACAACTTTTCGTTTGGTTTGACAGCGAATGTTTACAATTTAATGAATCAGAGGTAAAATCAACAGTTTTTTTGTTTTTTTTTGCCAATAACAAATGAAGAGGTGAAAGAAATGGTAGTTCTTCTACTTTGACTGAAGTTTTTTTAAACGCTCAACTAAACATGTTTTGATAGAAACAAAATCTCAATCAAGAAAAATTTGTACGTTTTTTTTATGGAACTCTTTTAACTTACTTTAACATCCTGCATAACTATACAGATAGAACATATTTAATAGAGTTAAATTCAATTTTTAAAAATTTTAATTATTTAATTGCAGATTTTTCACATTTATCGACTGCGCTAAAAGCGAATGTAATCGAAATCATTAATAATACGAAACATGAAAGTTTAATTGAAAAACAATTTATTTGCATACGAGAACACATAAAATTTTGCTATTTTGCTGTTGTGTATTCAAGTATTTATAAATTCATATTTATTGTTTACTTGTTTGAAATGAACAAAAAAAAAAGTAAAAAAATTATAAATATGTACTCGTATCTCCACATCATATGCTAATAACAATTTTAAAAAGTTGTTAACGTCTTAACCTAACATATCCGGCGCCTAATGTTCATGTACTCGCTGTACTTTATTGCTGCGTAAACCACGTTCGTTCATATTCATACGAGTACAAACATACAAACATGTGGCTAACAACAAAAACAGCAACTTAGAGTACAAAACGTTAATGTTGTTCAGGCGTTTGTTTGATTTTTGTTGTGCGTTTGAGCCTAAAAAAATCTGGCATTCGCTGTGCGTCTGTTTGTTTGTTTGGTGTGCTTGCGTGGCATTTGTTTTGGCAACATGTTCCCCGCAGAAGCATTAAACATCAATAATAATAATCATCATGATCATCATCCTCAACCCCATCGATGTTTTATTGATTTAAAATATTTTTTTTTTTTCTTTTCAACGCAAATCACATGAAAAAAAAGGTTTTTTGTTGGCTGCACATTTAAAAGCGTGAACGGGCCCATTAATAATTTCGCTTGTGATTTAATTGCGCATAAATTTTGTTTAGTTTTTTTTTATTATTTTGTATTTCTCATTTATTGTGGCACAGCATTTGATAATTTATAATTTTGTTGATTTTCTCAAGAGGGTGCATGTTAAAGTTGCTTAGGGATTTTTTTGTTTTTATTCGTTTATTTGTTTGTTTTAGTGGCAGCCTTCTCCATTCACTCCACTATGGATGATGTTTTTTTTATGATGTTCAGGCACGCTGGCGCATTGGCGCATGTTGCGCCGATATGTTAAAGGAGTTTAAATGTGTGTAAATGCATAAATGTCAGTGTAGTGGTGTGCTAAAGATTTTTCTTAAATTGTTTTGGTACCTTTTACTGGTACATTACACTGAATCGTTCCTTAAGTTGTCTTCTTGTTGCAATTGTTGCTGCTGCTATTTTTATTTTTTATTTTTGCTGTTGTTGTCCTCCTACGTTTTTAAGTAGAGAAAAAACAAAGAAAGGTTGAGACTTGTTATTGCTGGTGTTGTATTTGATTTTTTTTTTTTTTTTCTTTTTGCAGATGGATTTGAAGGCATAAATTATTTCCCATAGTGTTTTTTATACAGTTGTGATCTTTAATTTTTATTCAAATATCCCTACATGCGATTAAGGTGGTAAACTTGATTCTTCAGCTAGCTTTAAGAGACTGGCTACTGCTTTATCTGTTTCGGCTAAACATGTTTTCCCCTTTATTATACTCCACTTTGGAATCATTTCGGTATTTTCAATTTCTCTTGTATTAGTTTAGTTTGTCGGCTTGTAGTTCATATAGGCGGGCGACTGAGCATTGGGGCCCTAAGTTCAAAGCCATCATCCCGGCTATATGGAGACACGTTTAAATAGTTAGTCGCTTGATGCAATACAGATCCTCGCTTGCAGGCGCACCTGTCGTGTCTGAACAGTCGCTGCAATATTGCGAGATGTTTAGGCTTAGGTGCTTTTATTAAATAGTGGTACCTACTCGCCCTTTTTATGTAGCAAAGCTGTGATGACACCAACTGATTGTCCGAGGCCTATTATTTATTACTAAGACTTATTTGCACTGACCTTTATATGTGAAGGCTATTCAATATACGCAACCTGCGACTAGTCCATTAGCGTTTAGCCCGAAAAATAAAATTTATTTTTAAATTTGAAAATAATGCCAAGTAACGTTTTTCAAATCTTTGTATCTAATTGGTTTTGTTCGATCTCAGTTTTCATTAAGATCTTCAGTTAAAGTTTCATTGCAAGAGCTTTAATTAAGGTTCAACATCAACAAGAACTCCTAGAAATAATTAAAAAAATCCCCAAAATGCCCACGACTAGCAAGAGAACCCTATTTTCTATTACTAATTTCCATTAAATGCTGTACTTTATTTAGATAACAGAATGTTATTCGATCTAGGGTGCCCAGTATTTCAAACTTTCTTCGTTACCAGAAAGTTCTTAAATTTTTCTTCAATATCCGTATTCTCCCAAAAACTTTTTGCGGCGAAAATATAAAATAGTATTTAAGGTTTAATTCTTATTTGTTTAATTTTGTTTCTAAGTCTTAAAATCAAACCAAGTAATTTAGTGCTTTTAATATTTTAAACTTTTATTCCCAGTGTCGGAAATTTCATGTTAAGAAAATATAAAATAAAATTGTAGGTTTTTTAACTCAAATATTAAAAACACATCTCTCAACAAGAGTCAACCTCATATTTACCACCGTCTCTCGACTCTTCATCCAGTTCGAATCCAATCTTACCCTTCTTCCAAAATACTCCACTCTTCTTTAACCTCGATTCCCCTACTCTTTGGCCCGGCCCTCCTTCCCGGCTTCTTCACCAACTCCAAGTCTTTACCCCTTATCCATCTTTTACCACTCTCCATACAGAATCAACATCAGCTTAAATTATAACTCATCATTATCACCCAGTTTAACAACCTCAATAAATGTATTTCTTACAAAATGCATCTCTTTAAGCACAAAGACATCTCTTCTAAAGAAAACTAAGCTCCTTGTTAAAGCAAGATTTTCGTAGCGTAAAGAATTCTTTTGCAAAAAGTATGCCCTCAGGGACCTTAACCAATAGTCAGTGTGATGTCGAAGCACCAGGACTACCCTGGTATCAGACATGATCTGTGGTCAGCCACAATCTCACGAGATCCGTAAATTTTTTAACTGCCCAGAGGATACAAAGCCAAAAATCCTTCCGGGGGAGTTAAAAATTATAATGCTGACATTGACGTTGCAGGCAGCCGTTGCTAAATTGCTTAATAACTTTTATATTGCGAAAGGTAAAAAATCGTTTAACCTACTCAACAAAACCGGTCTATTTTAGATCTCTTGATGAGTCATTTTGAAAATCTGACGGTTGGTTAATTAAAAAACAGAATTTATTTTTCACCTCTCGGCTTTTTAACCAGAAAAAAACAGGTAACCGGTTTCCGGTTAAGAATCTAGGTGCAGTCTAAAATGCCCTACATTGTCTTTAAGCTTTAAATTGACATATCTCCTATAAATCTCAGTTTTCCAATGTCAAAACTGGCTTGTCGATAATCACTAGGCCTATTGCTAAGGTAAATTCGTGGATTACGTTGTAGTTGTATTTAAAACCTTAATCGCTGGAAGAAGAATCGCGTAAAGAATTATAAAAGATCCAAAAATATTTTTGAATTTGTTTCTTTTTTAATGCCTTTAAAGGCCCAACTATAAGTTCGCTTAAGCAACTGTGTGAATACATGTAAATCATATGAATCAAACCATATTGAAACATTTTGTTAAGTTTTATAAATATGTCATTTTCTTAAGCAAAGTGCGAAACTGTTCGCACTTTCCGTACGGAATCAAGTTATTAGATTTTGTTTTCTTAAATGCATTTGAAAGGCTTTTTTGACAAAAGCTAAAGCAAGCTTTTGCTTATAAACGTAGGGGATTTAGTAAGATCCTCAAAAATTATAAAAACTCCTAAAAGTTCTTTTATTTTTTTTTCTTAGACATTTAAGAACCTCGTTTAAAATTTCGAAAGTGTTTTAAAATTTCTAACAAAAACAAATTCATCTACTTTTTTCGGCCTAAAACTTACACTACACAGAAAAAATAAAAATTGATTTCAATTAAAAAATTTGTGATATTAATAAAAAAAAAAAAAAAAACTTGCACCAGTAAACAAATTAATAGTATCAATTAAATATTTTTAAATATACATATATAAAATTGTTTGCTTAGTGTTGTTGATATAAGTAAACGTTTAATTGTTTAATTGTTGATATAAGTAAACGTTTAATTTACTTGTGAGTGGATTTCGAATAGCAACTGAACTGAAGTTGAGTTGCCAGCAGCGAATTCAGGCAACGCCGCTGATGGTAAAATAAATATTTTTTATTTTCTATTTTAACCTTTTAATCGCCCTTGTGTGAAAAACCACACAAAAAGAATCAGTTTTACACGATGAACAAAGAAATTGTTGAGGTACAATAAGGAAAGTTCTTGACTTTGTTAGCAATATCAATAAAGTATTGAAAACACAAATTATAATAAAAAAATATATATTTTAGTAACGAAATATGTCAGACCTTACGTAAGCTACCCTCGTGTGTGGATTTCCACACATATGTAGTTTCTACGTAATTTGCACTAAAGACACAATTTTCCGTCGGAAAGTGTGAATATTTTTGATATTGTTGCGAACTGCATGCAATGTATGTTGTATAAAGTGAGTGCTTATATAAGCTTTGTATGGTTTGTCGTTGATCCCCAACGGGATAAATACATTATTAATGTTACGTAGATCATGACTTTGATAACAAACGAACTATAGCGCCATAGAAAAGTAGACAGACATTGCATATATGTGAAAAACCACACACGAGGCTAACTAACGTAAGTTTTTTTGAGGGTGATTTGAGGGTTAACATCCGTTGCCGTGGACTTAATTTTTAATTTTATTTTTGATTAATGGTTTATTTGAAAAAAATTGGTGAGAATTTTTTTCTGTGGAGAGGTTTAAGAGGTTAACTAAAATGGTAGAAATTAGAATTCGATAGCCTCAGTACCTTATGTAAGATCGAATTGCTCTAGCAGAAACTGCTGTTGTGGATCATAATAAGACTTCTTTATAATATACACACGTTATCATTGGCATCGTGTTGACGTTTCCAGAAATGATTCCTCTAAAAAACAACTCAAGATACATACATATATGTTTCAGAAACATATTTGCTTTCAGCTCTTCTAGAAACAAGTAGCACTCATCGTAACCGTCTAGATTCACTAAAAAAAATCACATGTAGGGAAACTTTCGAGTTAGTTCATTTTATTTATTTCCCTACTGCCTGTGTTTACTTAAAAGGTGAGGGTTTACGCAAGTATTAATTTTTTTTCTTCCTTCTTTCGTAGCTTATTTTAAACATTGGCTAAAGTTTATGTGTTAAGCTTCACTAAGAATGCTGGTGCTTTTTTTAAACCTAAAATGCAGATGCAAAGTTTCTGATTGCACGTCTGTCCAGCATGTTTGAATAAACGGGCAAACTTCTCGCACTGTACACTGCACCGCACAGCATTTGTACTGTTCAGTTAATTATGAAAGCTTGGACATTTTTTATTTATTTAGTAGTAGTATTTTTTTTTTCTTTATTTCTTAGTTTTGATGCAGATTACATTATGATTTATGCAAAATAGTAAAACCATATGAAGGCAACATGTGCCTGATTCAAACTACAACATACTCGTACACTCACTCAGACAGACAGACAGACAGACAGACAGAGAGACAGACGGACTTGGAATAAATGAAATAAAAATTAAAAATAAATACATTGTTCTGCTGTGAATTGTTTATTGTGCTAGACATATAAACGAAGGAATTGGGCAGATTTTATATTTCCCTCCACCACCCCCCCCCCCCCCCTCCCCTTCAGAGTAACCAATAACTTTGCTTTGCCCATGCATTGATTCTGTATTCATAAATACTATTCAATGTTTTTAAGTAAAATAATTTTCATATATTGAATCTGAAACTTAAGCATTAAACCCCACCATTCTTAGCATTTCATTGAGTGTCTGTCATTATTTGAATCGATATCATCGGCTAATGTCTGTCTCTCGCAAGATTTCAACATGCATTATGCATTTCGTAGTCGTAAGTATTCATTCGTATCTGTAAAAGTGTAGAAATGTCCATGTCCACTGCTATTTATCTATTTAATGTAATCGGATTCCTATTACTATTGGTCGCTGTTGTTGTTAATAAGTATTGGTGTCGGATGTGGTGCTTATGAACTCCACCTTTTCGAAATGGTCGTTTGCCATTTTCGTTAAGTGTACAGACCAGATATTAAAAATTTTTTTTTCTCATTCTGATTTTAGTTTTTTTTTCCTTTTTTATGTATTAAGTTTTAAAAATTCTGTTCTTTTTATTTATCTCTCCCTCTCTTATATATTTTTCGATATGAAATGATTGGTATTTGGTTTAAATTTCAATATTGCGTGACTTAACAGCTTCTGTTTAATTTACATGTTGTAGAGTATTTTGAGTAGATAATATTTATGTAGCAGTAGCTAATTCGAAATAACACTCTACCTGTTTTAAATCTATAATTTAGAATGAACATTTTTTTTTTGTCAGCAGACAAAAACAACATAAATCTAACAACGTATTAATTTAAATGATTAGAGAGCGCCTTTTTGCCAAGCATATTTGCCTTTCAAATTGCAATGGAATGCAGAATGATAAACAGGCTTCTTCAGGTAATTAAGTACTAAATAAAAAAAAAACAAGTATTTTAGAAAAAACTGGCCCTAATATTTAAAACATGATTAGCAAATACAGTAGAATCGCGAAAAAGTTAACCGAAATGTCCCAAAAAGGCTATTAACTTTTTCGAACTATTAACTTTTCATAGAACTATTAACTTAACATAGACATTTTGGAAAAAACACACTAAACTTATTTCAATGACTTAGTTTTTATCATTTACAAGAAAGAAACATAGATTTAATTTGTACCGGCTGCTCTTGAAGTAGAATTTATAATTGATAATTTTATACAGACACTTGTAGTGTTGCCCAAAAAGTTTTCTGAAAGAACGCTTAATGGACAAAATCAAAATACTAGAACGAATGCTAAATAAAAACTGTTTATACATTTTTATGAAACGCTTTATTTCAATATTATTTACGTAGTAGTACTTTTAAATATTTTTAAACACATCGTTGCCTTTACTCGTAAAGGAGCTAAGTCCAATTTACGGCCTGTTTTTAGAAAACGAGAACAAGTGAATGAGTGAGAAATTATATGGAAAACAAAAACAAATTTTCGTTTTTTATTGCTGTTTTCAACATAATTTATCACTCACTCGCTTGATTTCATTTTCTAAAAACAGGCAGCTAATAAATTTTTCAGGAGAGGGAAAAAGTTTCCTAAAATCTTTAGTTTTCAATAATAATTAAGTCTGAAATTTAGTTAAGTTTTGTTGTTGACACTTTTTTGGACATGCAAGATATTGGCAACTAAAAAAAATTATGGATCATTGTTTTACAAAGATTTTTGTGACTTCTGTTAAATATTTTGTGCTTTTGATGTTCTGTCTAAGGCTCAGCAGTGTACTTCGATTGGCATGACATATGCCAATAGAAATACTTCATACGCAGCTTTGGATTTTATTCTACATCTTCTGCCTATTAAGCAGTTTGTGATGAGAATTTTTTCTGTGCACCCGGTCCACAGATTACGTAGGAACTAGGATTGTCTTTAGTGAAAGCTGGTCAGGTCAGAGCAGATTAAATGAGGGATTTGCTATTTTTTCTGATGGCTCGTTGATAAGGGGCATACAAAAATAAAAGGTTATATAATCTTCCTGACGACTGCAGTGTATTTTTGACGGACGCTTTAGGGAGTTCATAAGGGGTGGGCTGTTTTATGATTCTACACTGATAGAAAAGGAGTCATAGCGCTGATGTATTTTGACATAAGTACTATGACAAGTGTCTTCGTTTTTGACCCCATGACGCTTTTCATGATTGTGATGTCAGGCTTAGCATCACTTGGCCAAGTTGTCATCAGGGTCAAACATTAAAATTATGTTATCAATGGGATGACACATCGGCATCCCAGAAATATCGAATCGGAGTAAGTTAAATAAAACTTGTCATCACTTTTCATCATTGGGTTTTGTCAGGTTTAGCATCACTTGGCCAAGTTGTCATCAGGGTCAAACATTGAAATTATGTCATCAATGGGATGACACATTGGCATCCCAGAAATATCAAATCGGAGTAAGTTAAATAAAACTGGTCATCATTGCCATGCCTTAGTAACAACTAAGAAAGGACTCATTAGGCTCAATTTAATGGCAAACTGTCATTAAATTGAGTCACTAGGTTTGGCTTGAGTCAAAATGAGAGATTATTATTACCCGTTACACATGTTCCGCCCTTTGTTTACAGAAGAACTCTCAATTATAAGACACCAGCAGCATGCCCGATATGGTTTTCGTAATCATTTTACTTTGATAATTTTATGTATTCAATTTTATGTATTTAAACAAATAGCATATGGGAATGTTTGCTTCTTATTTTACTTGTTAAACATGAATATAATATTAATAATACACAAAATGTGGCATCCAATTGATGTCACTGTAGTCATAGCATAGATGACGCATAAAATATGACAAAGTTTTATGATGACGTTCGTCATTGGATTGATTTCACGTTTTGCCTCATTGATGCCATTTGTAATAACATTGACAATTCTGAAATGAGGGCATCATCAATATGAAGATTTATTTTTCTATGAGTGAAGAAGAACTCTAGGGGAAATCTTAGTGGAGTATGTAGTGAGGCTTTGCTGGGTTTTGTCAAATGAGTTGGCGTAAATGGGGGATACTGACCTCCAGTAGACTTTTATTTGGAAAAAATAAGGGAATGGGCTCTCAACTTTACATATGGCAATGAAGCCATTAATTATTTCTGTTTCATGGCGCTTTAATTTACATACGGTCAATTTCAAGAATCTTTTGCTCAATAGTTACTTTGTGTTGCACTGACACATTTAGCAAAGCATTTTCCATCACACATCGCTTAAAATATGATTTTTTTATTATTCGAAAAAAAATAAATGATTTCGTCAACATTTAATTAAATAAAAAATGTTGATGAAACACACAAACCTTTAAAAAAGATATGAAAATTAGTATGCTTTTCTCAAAAGATCCGAACAGAAACTGCAAAAGTTTAAAATGCAAAAAAAAATCTTCTTCTTAAAAGTTAACAACCAACACGTGTTTATAAAGGGTGGTTAAATTTTTAAGGGCCGATGTTGATTTTGAATTAAACACTAATTATTATGTAATTTAGGAAATTATTGTCATTTCTTTTTATTATGATAATATTGGTATAGTTCAATTATTTAAGGAACAAAATATCGGCCAAATGGCGGCACACCTCCATTCGATGGTTTTCGATGACGCAGAGTCATAATTGAGGTTATTTGCCGTTAATATGCCCACATATTTCATCCTTTAGCTTTTGAATTGTTGCTGGCTTATTGACGGTCACCTTTTTTTTCAAATAACCCCATTGAATTTTTCAATTCCATATTTGGACACATTGGTGATTAGGAAAGGAAGTAGATTATTGGTAGATTGGTATCAAAAACCAACCTCATCAGGTAGAATTTAAAATTATTATTCTAAACACCCAAAGAGAATTATCATTAACACAGCTATTCCTATAGGAATCTAATAGACAGGATATTAACAATTAGTGACAATAGATTTCACAGGAAAAATAAGGAAATTATTGGGAGTATTTTGAGGAATAATAGTTTTCCCAACAAATTGATTTGCAAATTAATAAGACAATACAATATAGATAGATCTCGTAATATTGATGAGATTTCGGCACCACGTATTTATAAGTCATTAACTTATGTACCTGGGTTTTCAGAAAGATTAGAAAACTCGAATATATATGATAAAGGGAAATACAGAATGGCACATAAGGTGATTAGTAATGTAGGGAAATTATTCACAAAAACTAAGGATAGATTACTAAAGTCAGATAGGTCGAATTTAGTTTATAAGATTCATTGTGGTGGCAATGATAATGAACAATGTAGCAAAATGTATGTAGGATCAACTGGGACAAAACTAAAAATTAGATTAGCTGGACATAAACATGACCAAAAATATAGGAATTATAATTCAGCCCATGGAACGGCGTTATCAACTCATTGTAGGGATTTTAATCATTATCCTGATTTTGAAAACACATCAATTTTAAATACGGAAAGTTTTAAGAAACGTAGATATATGTTAGAAATGTTGCAGATAAATAATGTTCCATTTGAGAAAAGGATAAATTTTAAAAAAGATACTGAGGGCTTAGCTCAAATTTATAGACGTTTATTGAATAAAAATAAATAGGTTGATGTAAGGGATAATTATAAATAGGTATTTGTCCTTGATTGTTTATAAAATAAATTTCAGATGGCATAGCTTATTATTGACGGAAAGGGACATTAAAATAGGTTTTAGGCTTTGAATAAATTTAAAAATTTTGTTTTCCTTTTTTGTTTGTTTGTCTTTTTGTTTAAAGTTTGTAGAATGGAATTTTAAATTTATTATGATAATTTTGTTTTTTGAAATTTTAAAATTTATTTTTCCATATTTTATTTTTCCATTTATTGTCAAATTTTATTTTATTTTAAAAAAAAATTTCCTGAAGAAGATTTCCAACGGAAATCGAAATATTGAAAATAAAAATATTTTAATTAATTTTATAAATAAGTGACCTTAAGCTTGAAAAATTTATTAAAGTATTTCATAACTAATAAAATAATAATTTAAAATAATAAGATAACTAATAAATGCAACTAATAGGTCGATTACGGCGATTCAGTTCAGTTGCCAGCAGCTAAATCAGCCAACGCCGCTCATGGTAAAATTTACAAATTATTTTTTTTTTTTTATTTTATATTTTAACATGAGCGGTGTTGCCTGATTTTGCTGCTGGGAACTCAAGTTCAGTTCAGTTGGCATCCCATAATTTCTAACAAAATTTTTTTTTGGAACAATATATTGTAACCAAACTTCTTTTTAATACCGACAGCTTAATTCCAAATCGTTCTATGTTGACCTATGATATTTTATAATTTTTAACGTTTTTGAATTAGGTATTTATTGTTCAACTTTAATTCTGTCAAAATTTGGTGTTGATCGGCTAATCTAGTCCATGATAAAGCTCAAATAGTACTTAGCATACAACTGAAATTGTATCGCCCGTAAACTCTCAGAGCTTCTCTTTGAAAACTCACTTTTTCGACTTAACATGTTTTGGAATTCAGCTGTCGATATGTGTTATAGATTTTTTTTCGGATTGAAAGTATCTTATACAGAAATGTTGAATTATTTTTTAATTCTATGTAAATACAGGGTAGACCAAAGTACCGAAGGGGTTTGAATTCCTTATAACTTTTTTAATTATTAATTTTTCTTTGTTTTTTAGCGTTGTGTAAAAAAGACTTGGGAAATTAAATAGGATTAACTGTCAATCGAACAAAAATAATAACACTCGAAATTTTCCGAAAAGTTATGGAAAATATATTAAAAGGAGCGCGTATGGTATGTGCAAGGCAGAAAATACGGATTTGGAAGCAAACAATTAAACATTTTTGTGCAACCGAATTATGCTAAAACAGCATTTAGCATATTTTTTAAAAATTTGAATGCCTTAGAGTAATGCTTAATCTATCAGTGGAAATGTTTAATACCAACGCTGATCACTTGTATTATAAATGAAAGGTGGTTCATCTTACACAGAAAAAAAATTTTGCACCAGTAAAAACATCAATCAAAAATAAAATCAGCTTTAATAAAAAATTTAATCAAGGGAATTAAACTTTTAATCAAGTGAATTAAACGTTTAATTGTAAATATTAATTTATTTACTGGTGCAAATTAATATTGCCAATTAAACTTTTAATACACGTGATTAAAAGTTTAATTCACTTGATTAAACGTTTTATTCACTTAATTAAATATTTAATAAAAACTGATTTTGTTTTTGATTAATGCTTTTACTAGTGCAAAATTTTTTTTCTGTATAAGTAATCACCCCTATCGTGAATAAAAATTCCTTGGGAGCTTTTTCCCTTTTTTCATTTTTCCTATGTTACTTCAATTGTAAAAATGGGAAAAGGGAAAAAACTCCCAAGGAATTTTCAATCACGATAGGGGGAATATATGTTATTATATATCTTCTTCACAAATTTTTAGGATATTTAATTCTATGTCTTTTCTTAAAATTTGTCCACCATCCATTAATAGCATTATTGTTTCTTCAGGTTGCAATAGGCCGAATTCTAGCTTACCCGAGTTAACTATTTCGCGATTTCACTGTATTTAGTCCATTTTAATCTTTCATTTCTTCATGTCATGTTTTGCATTTGTGCTTTTAATCCTTCATGTTCCAAGGCACTATTCCCTGTATGCTTTCGCCCCAAAGGTCGTTGAAATTGCTTCTGATTGTAGAAGAAATACTTTTTCCCTTTTCAGTTAATTAGTTTTCTAGCTTATCATTGTATAAACTATTTAGGGTAATAATTGTCTTTAGCAGAAAGTTAAAAACAAAATCATTAACTTGTATAAATACAACAGCCGTATTATTGCGATCAAATCTGAAATCAGGAAAACAAAATGTTTGTGCTTTAGTTGGGTTTACCCATGTTTTTCAGATAAAAATAGTTTCTACCGAGAGTTTTCTGCAGCACGATTTTCACATTTCGAACAATTTTTTCAGGAAATTTAAAGCTGTCATGTGTACATAAATTTTAACACCTCGCAGTAAAAACATATCTTTCATATCTGTGGCCTTTTGAAAAAAATCTTAAGTCAAATTTAAAAAGTTGCAAAAAATGCTGTTAATTAAACGAATTTTCCTTCAAAAACCTTCTTATATCGACTTTAGATGTTTTGTCAAAATGCCACAGATATGTATCTCCTGCTGTCATAATAGGATAAAAGTATTGATGTCATCGCCGTAAAAGTGGCTTACCCACGTATGTATAAACGATTATTATATTTAACAAACGTTTATTAAGGCAAATTTTTAATACAAAATTTGTTTTGCAAACCTTTATTTAATATAAAATTTTTTTATGAATACAGGCGTTAGTGTCTTCACCTTAACATTTTGTTTGACAGAATTATAGCGGACTTTAGCAATTCCTAAAGATTGCCTTATTTTAATCGTTTACAATATTTAATTCCCACTATTTATTATCGTATTGTAAGCAAAGCATTAAATGATTTGATGGTATATTTGAAATAACTTTCTTAAAATTAAGAAATTGTTTTTGCATCTCTATAAAGAAAAAAACATCGAGATATTGGACTCACGACACTACTATTGACAACAATTTGTCAAGGAAGGTTGAAACAGGCAAAAAAAACGAGAACTAAATACAAAATTGTCATTTATTGAGAGAGTAAATAAAGTACCACCACCAGCTTTTATTAAGACGCCACGTTTTCCTTAAACATTGTCTGAATTTTTTTAATTTTTTTTCTTTTAATTTTGCTTCAAAAAAAAGCTCTTCTTTATTTTAAAACTCACGTTTAATTGCTAGACTTTACACACAGTCACACATTCACTCAGAAGGAACTGAAGAAACGACAAATCGTGAGTCTTTTTTTTTTTTGTCGAAAGAAAACGTTTCAATTGTACTCCGTCCGTACTCTCGTTACGAGTTGCACAAAAAAAAGAACAAAAAGTGAAAAAAGTAATTATTTCCATTAATTTTGGTCGTGATTTAATTGAAAATGAATGACAAAACGACCAGGCAACGACAAACAGACAGACAGACAGAGAGACTTGGAGAGACAACCGATGTTGTTTTCAATATCATGACACACGATTGTACTCGTAAACGAAGACAAACAAGCCAGGCTGACAAAAAAAAGCAAAACGAAAAAAATCGCTGCATTTGCTACACTCTTTGGTTGGACTATTGGTTTTTGTTTTTGGTCTAAAATAAACAAAATACCGCCCGATAATGCATAATTTAACAAATTGGCAATTATTTGATATTTTGGTCATGACAAAATTCCTTATCGCTGTATACGAGATACTGGGCCATGTTGTTCTTGTTTTAATTTTTTTTTTGTGCATTTTTTTGTGTGTTTTTAAGTCTGTTTTCGTTTTTTACGATTATGTTTTTTTTATGTTTAACGTTGATTTTCTGGTTTAAGCTGCAGTTTGGTGGCTATGTAAACATTTCCTCCCCTCTTGCATCGCTCAAATACTACTGGCACTACCAATTGCCTTCATTTAAAGCTTATTAATACTGGAATGTTATTATGGTCAGAGTGTTTTTTTTTTTTTTTTTGTTTGCATTTGGTCTTTTGTTTTGACCAAAACTGATTTGAACTCAAGACCAGCTCTAATCCACTGCACTTCAAGTCATATGCAGCAGAAGCAGTAGTATGTCGCAAAGACATTTGCTGTTTTCTGTTGGCATCGATTAGTACGTTGCGTGCCATGTCTGGTTGGTTGACTGGGTGACTGCTTGGACTAGCCAGCCTTGATGATGCTATCTTAAATACTTTTATCTAGAGGAGACACATCATAAACCACCCAGAACAATCTTATTGGAAATTAAATGTAGTTTTTGTATTTAGTTTGCTTAAAAGTTTTTAAGACATTTTAATATTATTATGAACTTACTGTAAATTTATCTTTCCTTAAAATGTCAACGTCCTTAAGCGAATTTTATTATGTATGTATATATTATGGCTTGTATTATGTTATCCAGCGATTGATAGAATGAGAAAAACGAAACTTATAATTTATTACCTGTTTCATTTCATAAATCCTGAACTTGCCATTTTTGTGAAAGTGCGCTAGTTGGAAAAATAGAGAAGCCGGGCACATGGCGTTTTAAGATAATCCGGGTACGCTGAATCCAATGGTGCTAACCGTTTCTTTAGGTTAGCTTTGTTTCGAGTTGAAGGAGGTTGTACAACATATTTTCGCGTAACTCAAAAACGCTTTAGCTTATTGAAAAAACTAAATATGCGCAGTGATTGATTTAGACGCATAAAAAACGAAATTGGCAAACAAAACAAGCCATAAATGATTAAAATCTGTTAGCAACTTTTGATTTTATTCACAAAAGTCGAAATTAATTTAAAAATTTCATAAAACGCCATATTATCAAAGTAATTTTTGGGAATACAAAATTTTAATTTAAAAGATTTTTTTATTCGTGCTTAATTCCCAATTTTTATTCTTGATAAAAGCACTGAAATTTATTGTTGATGGGACGCAATATTTTTATGGGAGTCCCCCTAAGAAGTGGGGATAAGGGGCAAGTATGTCTCGAGAAAATGTGAAGGACAAAAAACTAATTGAGGTCGGTCATACATTTTATCCCACTAGGGGCGACTCCTGGGCATTTATGGGACTTTTTCTTTAATATATTTCTAGTCTGCATTGAACTGCATGTTAGAAATATTTTACATCATACGTTTGACCCATGTGGGAGCATCCTACCAATTTTTTATGAATTTTTAAAAAACAAAAATTTTGAAATTTTGATTAAAAAATATTTTTTTTTTTTATTCAAAAACAAATATGTTTCTAAAACGACTGCGCAAATTAGAAACAGTTTTGCCTTTCTTTAAGGAAATTTTATTGTGGAATTTCGTTTTTTTTTAGTTTTTTCAATAAGCTAAAGCGTTTTTGAGATACGCGAACATAAGTTGTGCAACCTCCTCCATTTTCGAAATAACGGTATATCTCGAAAACCAGAGCTAACCTAAAAAAAACGGCTAGCACCACTGTATTCAGCGTACCCGAATTACGTTAAAACGACAAATGCCCAGCTTGACTAAAAAAAGTGTTAATTTTTAACACAGTGTAATTATTTCCAATGATTTCCAAAATCGGAAAGAGCTTTAATTGAGTTTCAATTAATGGTTTTATAGCTAGCTCAACACGCCCTTTTTATTAAATGAATTGCTGCTATTTTGTTTATCTGACAAGTAAATTTTCTGTAACGGATGAAGTGGCGTTACTAAGACCTTCAAAAAGGTTTAAAATATTTATAGACAAATAGCTTTGCGAGTCTAAAATTTAAACAAATCATAACCCGAATCGCTACCTGCTAAAGATCGTGCAAATTTTACTAAAGATTTGTGTTCTGGTCCAAACCAACTCAACAAATAAATTTCGGTGTCTATACAGAAAAACATTGGCCTAAATCTGTACACGATCCAACTGACCTAAAAGCTTAAAGCTGCGAAGTGGGATTCGCAGAACATTGGCGATTAACTTCTTAAGTAAAATGTTCATATGCCCTTTTTACAACATTTAAATCTTCGTTTTTTTATATAATTTGTTTCAGTTTAGTTTTAAGGTTATGTTTTGCATAACAATCCTCTATCTTCTTAATATTTTAAACAGTCTTCGTTAATATTGCAATTTGTATACCCACATCACAATAGTGGTGCTAATGTTTGTTACACATTAAAATATTGGCACAAGGACTAAGCCTGTTGAAAGTAGAGCGATTCAGGCCTCCATACAAGTTTCTTTCCGGAATATGAAAATTGTGCCCATAAACCATCTTATTGTGTTGGTATTTTGATTAAATTCAGTCCAAACTTATTTTACTGCAATCAAAATCATCTTACCAAATTTTAGTGGAATCGATGCATGTTTGACCATAGCTCCCATACAAATACTACTCCCGAAAATGGCTTTTAATGCCATAATTTCTTATAAATGTTGGTATTAAATTAAAAAGTGGCGATAATAACTTTTACGATAGGTAATATGTCATCACAAAATATTGTCATGTTAGGTCTAAAATAAAACATAGATCCCACATAAACCCCCATCCTAAAATCTCCTATAGATGAATTTACATATCTAAAAATATTCGGCCCAAAGAATGTTTAATGAATCTTAACCTCATAACATAATTTTGTTCTGACGGCTCCATGTTGCTCATGGGTCCTAAATAGGGTTCACTCGCAAAAGCAGTTTTTATATACTGTAGTGTAGGGTATTCTATGGCTGGGCTTGACTAGCTTTACTTTCTTACTTTTTTTTTTATTAATTTTTTTCCATAGAAACTAAAATTTCCAGCAAATAAAAATGCATTCCCTTTTGGTTTTTGTATTTTTTAATATTTCTTTAGCTATTTTAACAGATAGAGACTCCCAACTGTTTAAAGCAGTAAGGACTTCTTGTGAGTGTCCTTCAAATTTATAAGCGTAGGAATAAACCGCTGTAAGCCAAGCTACCCAACGTATTACAACTGGGTTGGGCGGCAACGAAGGGTCTGGATACATTTCTTTAAAAACTGCGACTCTCTTTGGAACTTTCAAAAACTCTTTTTTTACATTTGCTATAAATTATTCACACTTTCTTATTGGTCACTATGCACTTAAAGCCCAAACAAACTTATCAAAATTCTTATCAAGCATTGATAGTATAAGTGAAAATGTGTTTGTATCACCGACGATGCTGGATGGAAAATCAAAAAATTTAGATATGACGGCGAATATTTCGTCCAGCACACGTACACGAGTGAATTCGCCTTCTGGACAAGCATTTGACAAGTGTATTTGGCCCTTAAGCGATTAAGGCCATGGGCAATGCTTATAATATGCGTAACTTAACGGTTACACACTGCTATTGCTTAAGCAGCCTTGACCATATAAGGTACCGCCGCGTTTGTCACAAATAGCAAGACCAAGTTTTTATTAAAATACTCATCCAGTATTTTCACTGAGTTCATCAATTGTAGAATGATTCGTTTTACTCAAAACAGCAGCCGTATTCTGTAACTTGCTTAGCTAAAGCTTAATCTCGATCGCTAAAATGCCTTAGAGAATGCAAAAATTAAAATTTTTAGCGATGACAATAAAAGCCAAAATTGCTGCGAATTAAATCTACTTTATAGATTTTTAACGATGAGATTAAGCTTTAGCGAATTACAGAATACGGCCACAGGAGTGTCTATTTAAAACTTCTAGCTTTTTATAGCATTCTTCTATAGTTTACTGCTATAGTATTTTTCTTCGTCACAATGCAAAATGCCAACAATAACATTTGCCACATTTCTTTCATTAGCGTCGTTGGTTTTCTTCCATTGAAATTCATGAATATTGATTTTCTTTGCATTCACTTTCACTTTTCACAGGTCACTTTGTTATGTGCACAATGATCTTTCTTTTACTCTTGTGGTTTGTATATCGTTTTTTCCAGAATTTTGTCTTTGTATGAAATTTGACAGTTTAGAAAAATATTTATTTGTGGTAATATATTCCCCTTTGCGGTGGTAAATAAATTCGCCTTAAGTGTGAAATTTAAATATAGATGGCGAACTCTTGGTATACAAAAATATATATAAAAGAGATATGTCATCTAAAAACAATCATTCTTTTCCGGTCCGCAAGCCCTTGAACATAAAAAATGGACAAACTATTAAAATATGCTTTAAAAAGGTAAAATATGCGCTAAAACTTAAAAAATGCTGAAAATGCACTTTTAACAAAATTATGCAAAAGCAAAATGCTGCACAGTAAAATATGTAAAAAAAAAACGCACTAACGAATCGATGTCTTCATTGGTTGCACAATGAATAACACTCAATTGCATTTTTTCGGTTTCCCTGCTTATCAATTACAAAACTACGTTTTGCACTCAATTCTCAAATGTCAATAAGAATATGAACCTAAACTGTTGAATCGATTATGGGTTGCACACTAAAACAATTTTTTTGGTTATATGATAGCAACGCAAATGTGGTTCGATTGCCATCCATAATCATGTTTTGTTTTGGAGATGGTTCTAAGATATAGAATTTACCTTGACACTTTTTCTACCCACTGGTCTTATAGATATAAAATCACATCAAAAATGTTCCTATTCAAATCACCCAAACTACACTGTAACTTGTTTCCCAAACTATAGATACAACTTTTCTAACTGGAGTCAAGGCGCTTGATTTGATTCCTTCAAACATATCTTGATAGCTTTTTGTGTTGCCATACTAAAGAGATTGTTATCTCATTATTGTAGCCACCTTTCGAAATAATCCCACAAAACATACTCCTGGGGCAATCGGGTATCAACAAAAACTATATAAAAATTCTTTTTACCAGCGATAAAAACAATGATGACGATAATAAATCAACGCAGCAATGAAAAGGTATCATAAAATCGCTTAAATTAATCATTTTAAATGTTTATTTGTTTCTTATTTAACTCACTCAGTTTATGATGGCAACCAAGCTTTAAGGCCCTTTCCGTTGGCCAGTTAGCCAGCCAGCCAGTCATCCAGTCAGAGTTCTAAACAATAAAAAAAAAATGAAATAAGCATAAACGACTGGCTGGGGCAAGACGTCACCCAGTCAGTTGGACGAGCGAACAAGCATCACTACTCACTACCTCATGCTTCCAGCCGTACTCCACATGCCACTGCGGCACGACTTTGGCAACAGGTTGTTACTAACAATCGGACTTTTTATGAGCTGGCATTCATTCTATTGCTTCGTTTGTTTGTTTTTAGCTGCTTAATTTTAAGCGCCACCAGCTACAAAAAACATTTCCCAAGATATTTTGTTTATTTTCTTTTTTTATTATTGTTTCTTTCCTCCTCTTGATTTTTTTTATTTGATTTTAGTCTGTTTATACAAACGGTTTCGTTTTTCAGTAACGAGCATCCTAGTTAAAGAAGAATAGTACCATCTTCTTCTTTTTAGAGTTTATTTTGGCCATTTATGAGTGCGGGCATCATAAAAGTTTTGTCGTAAAGTTTATTGTAGAAAAGAAAAAAACAAAGAAAAAAAGCTTAAAAGCCAAAATATGCCTAAATGGCAAATTGCCTTTTAACTTTTAAACCTTGTGAATCACTTGGAATTTTGTGTAGCATAAACGGGATCTATCTACAATACAATAACCGAATGTATGTAAATTGAGTGTATATGGATTGTCATGTCGTTTCTTCAAATTCAATAAGGAAATCTTTTAAGTTTGCCCCACAGGAGAAGAGTTTATGTTTTTTAAATAAAATCCAATTAGCATTCACATATTGAATAAAATTACGCTAAAAGGAACAATTAAGGTTTAATTAGCAGGGCAAGTCTTTTTTATATTTCCCAAAAATATATATATCAAATATGCCAGCAAAGAGCTTAAGCGATATGCTTAAGAAATAAGCAAAAAATTGCTTCTAAATGCATATCAAAAACATCGTTATTTTGCTTATTAAATTTCCGATGAAAAGTATAGAAAATATTTTTTCCGAAATTTTGATTTAATATCAATATCCAAAGTCTTTGTTGAAAACAAATTATGGATAATTTCTCCAATACTTAGAAAGTATACAATAATTTTTTTGTTATAAATAGTTGGCTGAATTGCCAAAAATATACTGCCCTGCTTCAGGTAATCATAGGTTGTCCTCAAAGTATGAGGTACATATATTTATATGCATATGTACTACCTTAACCCAGTGCGCTTTGCTACCCCCATCGAAATAAAATTGGTAAAATTTTTTTAAAACAGATATCGCATATTGATAACAAAGCATCTTGTACTTAATTTAAATGCTTTTACAGTAACCGTTCTACAGATATACAGAAATTTCAAGGTGCTGTGCCTACTTTTCCCACTGAACCTACTTTTTGAAAAATGTTGTGTATTATTATCTTAGCTATTTGTACAAAATTGAAATACTTTCACTGTTGTAGTACTCCAAATATGTAGAAATCTTTATTGTCATTGTTTGGGACCCACTTGACAGTTAAAAATCTTAATAGCCTATGTTGAGCGCCGGGTAATCAGAGAATTACTGTGAAAATTTCAGGAAAATATGTTCAGTAGCCTAAATAGGAGTCTATAGGGAACAAACAAAGATAAGCTTTTTCGTTTACCAATAAAAAATTTAAGGTTACGGAAGACATGAATTTTATATAGCGAGTTCCCACTTTAAAGCAATAAATTTTTGACACAAAATGCGCGTTATTCAACGTATATAAAAACTGGTGAGCTTTAAACACTGAATGTTTTTTGCAGTTATTTTTGATATTCTCCCTTACAAACCTGCTTTATAGTAAGAGAATTCCGTGGCACTTGAAATATTATTTTTTTTATGAAACTTGTTAAGAGTTCCTTCACTTACTTAACTGCATCTATGTATGTCGCGTAGCGCAAAATTGTACGCTTATATTTTAAAATGTACCATAAGAGCTTCGCAAAATGATGAAATTTTAATTGAGTATATATTACTTCTTGCTCCCCCTGCACCTTACCCCTTATTTTGATAGGTGTAGTTTACCGTAAGAGTGGGTCCTACAAAGCTTGAAGACTTTTGTCTTTATATATTCGGTATTTAGTATTTTCGTCCGTCAACTCCTCCTATTTTTATTTTAAAATTTGCCATAATAGTGGCTTTAACCACGTTTCAAGACTTTAGATGTAATAGTTCTTCAGTTAGGCGATATTTAATATACGCATCCTATGGGAGGTATTTCTTCCCTGCGCCTACCACTTTAATTGTTTTCAAAGGTGTAGTTTACTATAAGAGTAATTCCTACCAAGTTTGAGCATTCTCACATTAACAGTTCTTAAGATATGCGATATTTAACCTTGGCGTCCTATGTAGGGTACCACTTCTTCTGCTGCTATCTTATTTCAATTTCGCGGCTTAGAAGATCCTACTGCAAAAAGTTAAAGCAAATGGCTGTAGCAGCTTTTAAGATATGCGATACTTAATATTGGCCTCCTATGAGAGGTACCAGTTCCCTTGCCCCTATCAAAAAATTAGTAGCCTATTTTTTCGGGGCTTACATGATGTAACTGTAAAAATTTCAGGAACATCGGTTTGGTAGTTTAGGAGTCTAAAAGCCAACAAACAAACAGACAAAAATTTTTTATTTTTATATGTACAGTACTTTTCGATTATAGTCCATTCCGCTTAAAGGCCAAAAACGGATTTAAGCCAAAATTGTCATATTCACTTGCAGAATTTTTCAAATTTCATACAAATTATTTGTTCTAAGGTCCATTTCGCATGTAGTCCATGTTCAATTAAAAGCCACATTTTCTGTTTTTTATATTTTTAATCAACTGGCAACATGTTTTCTGGCAACTATTATAAATGCCAAATTTCGCAATTTATATTTCATAAAGTACCAATGAAATTGATATTTCTTCATCCAAACAATTAAAATGAACCATATACTTAAGGCTTATAAAGCATTGAAATTATTAACATTTTGTTTTTATTGTTAGCTTTTAAAGCATTTGAATTAGTTAATACAAAATATTATTGTTTTAACTATTTATTGAAATTAAATCAATATTTGGTTATGTTTTAAATAAACTTTTCTTTTGTTTATCCCCGTTGCCATAAGCAAGTACTTGCATGTGGGTTAAATAGAGTGGTTTAATTGAAGAAAAGGATTTTTCTAATTCCAAAATGTGGAATTTACTAGGTTTCACTTATTATCCATAAAATGGCTTATAAAAAAATTAGTTAAAGTCCAAATTCGCTTATAGTACAGTAGTGCAACTATAGAAGTGGACTATAAGCGAAAAGTACTGTGTAGATATTGGTTACTGTAGTTCCTATAAGGTACATAAACCCTCATAAGGTAATCGGTAATCAGTTGGTTTGGAACTGGGGCTGCCAGCGTAGCCTCCAGACAGGCTTAGTTGCCTCGTGTCACGTTTACATTACAAGCCGCTTGCAACAATATCCGACGCCCACTGTCAGCCGCCCCTAACATGGGAAACAGACTCTGGCTGATGGTGGCTATTGATTATTGAAAGGCGCCAATCACTCGCCTTGGCGTTTCAAGTATCATAGGCACTCAGAACTTGTTAGAGGTCAGGCGCCACCGGAATCCGTGTGAGACTCTCCTCTTGAAACCTTTGATTTTCCGCGACTCCATTAGCAGCTGCAACACACTTCTCTGTTAAAATTGTAATTTCTTCAGCCCGTTGTAGTGATACATATTAGAGTCTTTGGCGTGTATCGTCCCGTCCCTGCAACCCTTTCACCTATAGACTAGCTCACTACCAACTAGCCTACCGGGGCGCTCATATTGATTTTAAATATTTGCATAAGACAAAATCATAGTTAGGTATTGTCTTGAAGATTTCAAATATCTATAGTACAATATAAAAAATGTACTTAGATTAATGTTTAGTTCAATAAAGTACAATTTGAGAAGAAAGTTTGTTTAATTTTAAAACTCGCTTTGCCATCCCTGATCCCTTAGAACATACTCAGGAAAAACCGTTGTTTTCATTTGTCGCTTAATGATATTAATTAAAACAATTTAGTCTCGATTGAGCATTTAAGCAATAACGTAACTCGTTTATCGATTGGTTTTGTTTTAAAATAGAGATAAAAAGTTAAGATTTAAAAGAAATACTAAACACCTAACGAACTTTTTTGGGAAATAAACAAACAATTCTTACAATTCTTTAAGCGATGCGTGAAAGAGCAAACATTAAGTAGTATATATTTCGCTGGGATACATCGATATTTTATAAAATTACGAAGTTCTATAAAGAAGTGCAATAATACTAAATTGCTCACCCATTTGTTCAATTAAAAAGCTCCGTCGTAAGGCTTATCGCTTAAAAAATACGATTTTTGTGTATGCACTTATGAACAGACAAATTTGTTGAATCTTGAACCAGGTATGGGAGTTTTAATATTAGTTGAAATGGTAATAAATATTAATAAATAAGAAATTATTATTAAAATAGTTAAAAAAAATTAATTAAAATTAATTAAACATATATTAATCATCAAGAAGAATTAAATTTGTTGTGGTTGTTATCCCATTCTAAAAACAATTTTATAAATTCACAAAACAAATCGAACATTTCTAGGCCTGTTATAAATACAATATTTTTCAAAATGTATAAAAATCTATCGTATAATTATACCTCACCTTACCAACACAAATACAACGTTGAATAATAATACGATTATACAACAAATACGACGATAATGCGAGCGAGCTTGTGAATTAACTATTAATAAACCTCTTTTTTATGAAAAACTCCTTTTATTTGCTTAAAAAATTTTCCATTTTTCTTGGGTCCCTAAAGGCAAGTTACTTTTCTATCAGTTGGATGGCTGCGGGTTCCATTTTTGGCAGAGACTCTGCTCTGTCTCACCAATACGGGCTTAAGGCCAACGTCACTATTGCGCTGTAAATTAGGATAGAATATTGCTTGTTATAAAAATTTTAAAAAAAAATTATTTTTCATATCGCTTATCTCTTTTAGCCCAACCTCTTGTTCCTTTTTATTTTTATTTATAAAATCCTCGAAAAGATTAAAAATTCAAAGTTAAAATTATAACAGTCGCAATACTTAATTAAATTGCATAAAATCCAAAGTGTAATTCAAGCCTGACATCAATTGCTGCAATTTAATCTTATCAATTGTTGTTAATCCTTCGAAATGGATTAAAATTAACAAAAAAAAACATGTTTTTATTATTTCAATCAAGCAAAATCGATTAAATTTGATAACGCACATTTAAGAAAAACTGCTACTTCAAGTACTCTTCATTCACAATAAGGTACTTGTGCAGCATGTCTGGTCATGTATGTATGTAAATGTATGTATATTAGGGTGTCCCTTATACGGTAAAAAATTTTTATTTTTGAGAAATTCGATACGCATAAACTCTTCATTTTTTCTATTTGATTCCAAGCACTTATATATTTGCAAAATATCTGTAGTGCGATTCACTAACTTTTATTTATATATTTTTTCATCAACTTAAGGAAGCAAAGAAATTGATATGGAGATTTTTAATTTAAGCACATTGCGCCCATTGTTTAACGTAGGATGTTGCTATAAATAAGCTCACATCTTAAAATTCTGCTTTATCATACGCCGATAGCTCAAATTAAGAGCTTACTAACGATATTTTCAGAGGGTATAATGCTCTAGCCATTCACCGAGCTCGGTGTATTTCACCGGGTGGTATAATTTTTGGTTCGTTTCTTTTGAATATCCACTTAGGTATAGAATAGAGAGTTCTATAAATTCTCTAAAGTCATCTCAATAATATTTGCCAATAACAATAAAGATTTGTAAAGGTCTATTATAAGCGACTACGCAGTCCGTAAAGTGTTGCTTTACCAGTTTTTTGCCAGATTAAATTTGATTTGGATTGACAGATTTCAATTATCCTAGTCGAAACATTTGGAATGTAAATTTTTAAAACACTGCAAAACTAATTTGTATATATGAAGTATGCAGGAAAACCTACATACTTTTCTGTAAAACTTTTGCTCCAAAAGCCCCATTGATTGTAGCAGTGACTACACCATTCCAAGGCTGACATTTGGAAGGAGACCACGAGTTACCTTGGAGGAGGACGGCTGGTTGGCAGGACTCCGATCCGACCATGGGACCTTCAGTTTCTACACTGACGGTTCCAAAATGGAGGACGGAGTTGGAGCTGCAGTCTTCTGCCGGGAACTGGGCATTCGGGAATCTTATAAGCTTCCCGATTACTGCAGTATATTCCAGGCGGAGATATTTGCGGCCAAAATGGCTGCTGATTTGGCACGTAATTCCATTACTGGGAACTCGCACGTAAATTTTTACATCGATAGTCAGGCGGCGATCAGGGCGATAACCGCTGACTATTCATACTCTTCGATCGTCCAGGAGTGTAGGGACTCGATGGATGGACTCTGTGCTAATAATAGAGTTCACATCTATTGGGTTCGTGGCCACCAGGGCATAGAAGGCAACGAGGAGGCGGACGAATTGGCGAAACGGGGGGTCCATTTACCATACGATAGGGTGATGGCCATTCCGGCTCCGATTCAGAACATAAGGAGGGATACGAACTCTCCTATACGGAGGAGATCAGAGGCGATTTGGGATAGCACCAGAACGTGCAGGGTCTCCAGGGTAATGTGGGGATCCTATGATCCAGTGTCGACGAAAATTATTCTGTCATTGCCGAGAAGGGACTGTAGACTTCTGGTAGTCTTCTTGACGGGTCATTGTTGGACTGCGGTACACGCCCGGAGGGCGGGGCGGTTGAACAGTACAACTGTAGATTCTGTGGGGTACCAGGGGAAAAGGAGACAGTGGAGCATTTAGTCTGCTACTGTCCGGCACTCGTGCGCTCCAGGGCGAACTGCCTGGGAGATCATTACCTCCAAGGTCTTGGGGAAGTCTCCGGAATTGGGTTAATGAGACTCCTGGCATTCGTCAAGAGAGTGTGGGGTACTCTGAGTACCATTACATCGGAATGACCTTTTTCTAATATTCTTCTGTGGACTATCGCACAGCGTGGTAACGCTAAGGACCTATTTGGTCTATGCGGGGTCTTTGTGACCGGCCATTTTAACCTAACCTAACCCCATTTATTTATTTGGTACGAGCTCGATGATGCTGTGTCACTACTGAGGATCTGAACTCGTCCTTTAAGACTCCAGTCAGTGATCGCCCTTCAAATTGCTTGTGACTGTTCTTTACTGGATGAGCCTTCCGACTTCGGTACAGAAAGAAGTAGTTCCTTGTATGCAAATGTTGTTTGGAAATAAAAATTAGCCAACGTTTCAATCGAAGTGGTAAGTGGTAACGGCTCAAGTTGTGTCCTTAACTGATAAAAAAATAATGCTATGAGAATGTACTACTATAAATCTACAAAGTTTCATTCAAATCGAAGTGTCAATGTTGACTATGTTTTCTTAAAATAATACGAAATATACCAACATTTTTGGATTTGGATCGTTATCCAAATTTTCAAAAAATATGAATATTACAGTTTCATCCCAAATAGAAAAAAATTATAGGGTACACGTTCAAAAATTTTGAAGTCGGATTATAAGGGACACCCTAATGTATAAACACCGAAAAAATCCATGACTTATATACAACGGAATCGCTCTTATTTTCATACTGAAGAGACCCTTTAAATGCGTCCGTAAAAAAGGAATTTTACCTCAAAGGTTTTTAAAGCGTTTCTTACGGAATGCTACCGGAACCAAGCAACAGTGTCCGTCGAACTTGGGGAAGATGTGCGTTGAGGGAAAACACTTCTTTCTGTAACGAATAAGCAAACCGCTGCGAAAATATCTTTCATAAAATGTATTGGAGCATGGATTATTTTCAGTGTATCCATGTAGCAGTAATCAAAGGTATTTAGAAGTAAAGCCTTATTTTACTTTAAAAGGCCATTTTTACTTCAAACTATATAGTTCTAGCCAAAGGTAGAGATACTACTTATGATTCTGTTGTTTTAATGATATTCGAAAAGGATTTTTAAGATATTTTTAAAGAAGGGCTGGAATAATATGCACTATGTTTTTTTTTTTTAATAATTCTTTGCAAAGCGGCACTACTTTAATATTTTTTTTTTTTTTGGCTTTACAATCCATTCAAAATTCAATGATTTCAATTTCAATGCAAAACTGCTAACGTTTTTTGGGGAACCCTAATAAAAAACGAAATATACAAATTAAATGTGCATGCGTTTTCTTTTGGTCGAATAGGAGCCGTTTTATTTTTAAGTTTAAAATTAAATTAGTTTTGATGAGTTTTTCTGTCTCATTTTAAATATAATAATCAAGCTTGTACATCAGATTTTTTATATCAACATTTATTTATTTTAAAAACGAGTAAATGGATACTTAATGGCAATAACAACAACTCTTAAATACCCTTCACAACTAATCAAATATGTTTTCCTTAAGGAACTGTTTCGAAACAATATTTCTATAGAACGTGAAAAGCAATTGCAGCAAGATTTTATTTTATTTGTTTATTAGAGTTACAAACCGTGTTCGAAAATAAACACTAAATATCGCTCCTTAGTGTTCATTTCGGTAGATTTGTGGAAAACACAAAAGCTGATAGTGTTTGTGTAGAAAATCATTAAAAAAATAACATTTCCCTGTTTGTAATCTTTCGAATAATACTGTTTTATCCAACTCAACAAAAGATGAGAACATTTAATTCCGTTCGGTTTTTTTTACCACAAACTTTGTTGTGTTCGGTACAGCTCACTAATGTTCGTTCATTTCGGTTGTGCGTAGCGCCAGCAAAATAACTTTACACAAAAAAAACATATGCACAATACACACACAAGCTGTTCGTGCTGCGGTCGTTGCTAAAATTGTATGTTTGTTCATTTCTTTATCAATGTAAAAAATAAACATTATAGAACATTAAAATAAAATGTTTTTCTACAATATCACTACAATTGTTCTGTTTTTAACGAAGTACAGAACACTATATAATGTTCGGCTCTTTCTTGAAAATATTTACGAACGTTATTAAGGGGTGTGTTCGTCTGCACAATCACTAAAAAAAAATAGATATCGTTCGTGGGTGTGTGAGACGACCGATAAATAATGTTCTGTTTGTTTTCGAACACTGATTGCAAATATAATTACAAATTATATTCTAACTTAATTAAGCAAGCAATAGTAACCGAGAGTTTCAGCCATTTGTAGTGAAACAGACTTGAGTGTCTGGCGGAAATCGAAATAATCCAGTTAAAGCCAATAAATATATAAAATCTAATTTAAGTAAATTAATAATTTTTTAATTATCAGAAGATTTTTTTTAAAATGTTCTATTTATATAGAAAATATTGCCATACATAGAAAATTGGGTCATGTCCGTTCTGAACCGAACCACACTGTGGTAAATCACAAATCTAGGTGGACAAAATAAAAAAAAATGTCTGGCAACATTCCTTCTCAATACAATAGGTAACTGTAATTCATGTTTTGTTTTTCTTTGTTTTTAGCTCTGTGCCCATGTTCTGTAACTCTCGCGTCGAGAAAGTTTTCGATTGAAATGTGCGAAATGAAACAAAAATGCCATAAATTGGAACAAACAGCTGTTTTTCTCGCTCAACTGTGTCTGTAACTTTTTTGGCGAGTACAAGCTGTCACGAAAGGAAATTACTCGCCGATTTACAGAAAAAATGTGTGTCTGTAACATTTTGGTGCGAAAAGTTCCCGCTTTGAACTGTAAAATAAACTCATGAATAAAAATGGGGCGAGAAAAAATTTTAACACTAAAAAACAATTAAAAATGCAAAATGCAAAGAATAATAATAATATTTTGTTCTTGGCACATTTTTCATTGTTTTATTATTTTGCTTTTAAAATTTTAATAAAATATACGAATGTCTTCAAAGCTCGTTTGCAAACAACAAACATTAAAGTCGCTCTTTACACAATTTGGTATAGCTGACGGTTGTATTTTCTCCGCCGTCGCACAGTAGCGCCCGTAGAGCAAACGAGGTTGCAAAAATCAAAATTTTCATGAGCACCGACGAAGTTTTGAATAAACTCATGTTATAGGAAACTTTTCAACGATTTCAAATCTGCCACTCTTAATAATATCACATTTTTAGTTTAGAAGATATAGCCGTTCAAAGTTGACCGACTTTCGGTTTTCAAAAAAACACACAATTTTTAGTAAATTTGTTGCGATTTCAGGTGTAATATCACGAAAAATAGGTAACGAATCGCCTTATTTTTTGTTTGTATTGATTGATGCATTTATTAAATGTGTAATGATAAAAAAAAAATGAACTGTTTGCTTTGTGTTTCTCCTGGTAAATCACTATTTAAAAACTATCCGTTTTTTCACTATTTTTCAACTTTGACGGAAAATAACAAAAATCTATATTTTTCTATATTTGCCATATTTGCAAAATCTGTTCTTTGATTATTTCTTTACATAATTCAAAAATTTTATCTGCCCGTACGTGCCCGTTTGGCTTCTAGAGGTAAAAAAGGTTAAAAAGACATGGTTGCCATACTAATATTGCGGTTTAATAAAATTCTTTAATTTGGCCCCTACAGCGCGTAGGATGCTCCTAGATGGGTCAAATGTATGACCAACCCCACTTTATTATTTATTGCCGAATTTCGGTTTTTTTAGTTATTTCAATAAACTAAACCATTTTTGAGTTACGCGAATATATGTGTGACATGGAATTACCCATATACCGAAAATACAGAAAATTGAAAAAATAAATTTAAAAAAAAAAAATTTTTTTTTTTAATTTGTTGGGTAATAATTTAGAACCCTAAAGAAAAAAAAAATAAAAACAATCTAAAAATGTAAAAATAATTTTTTTTTAGGTACCATAAAATTGATTTTTCTACTAATTTTAACTTTGATAACCCATAAGTAGGCCCCTACACAGCGTAGCACCCTTTTCAAATGCACATTTCATAGGCTGAACAGTTATCTATCATATGCTGTTTAAACTGTTCAATTACCTTATTCGGTTCAAAAGATATGATTTTTGCAACGAAAAAACTCAAATGGCGCCACTGTGCGTCGTTGAAAAATTTTAAATTTTGGTCGCCGTCAACAATATGTGTTACTGGCGTTCTGAACGTCTGCTATATCACATCGGCTTCGGATGCAATATTTTGACATTAATAACGTAACGACGTAATCTCTTTTGATAGTTTTCGACATGAGTTACAGACACACATTTTTCTCACTTTTCGAGAAACGATGGAATATTTTGTTTCACATCTTTTCGATGCAAAAAGTAAATAAGCTTTAAAGTCAGTTGTTGTCAGCACATACATTCAGATATCAAAGGGAAGCGTATTTTTTGTGTGACTTCGGTTTATGATTAAAAAGGCTACAGTGATTTTATTGTCATAATTTTTTTTTTCATTATGATAAAGCTCTATTTCAAGGAAATATATTACAATTTTCTTTCAATTTTTTCCATTGTAACTATTAAAACAATTTCTTTTTTTGTAAGAAGTTCAGAAAGTGCGAAAAATAAAATATTTCCTTTTTTTAAAGTAGAGTTAAAGCTGCTAATTCCGCATAATTCCGGCTATATTTGGGTTAATCTTTTAAGCGTTCACTTTAAGATAAATCAAAAACATCTTGCGCGTTTTTGCGACCGCCATACATTTTTTTTCTCTTTTCCAGTATGACCTCCACTGTTTGGTGAAAGGAAATTTTTGAAGAATGGGTAAAAACTCCCAAAATACATCGGAAAGACGTATTATTGACGTTAATAATGGTAAGATATGCCCTTCAAGATATACTAGAAGTAGAGTTTTTTCCCGGCAAAGCGGGAATTTTTTTTAAATTTCCCGGGATCCCCCTCCATATTCATTTATATATTTGATCTCATTTTTTATTTAATTCCGGAGTGAGAAGTGAAGTTTGTCCAGCTAGATTTGCGATCTACCACACTGTGCGAACGTTTATTGATAGAAAGTTTATTTTGATAGTTTTTTGGCCTTTCATATGCAGAAAACTCCCATTCCTTTCATAAAAACAAAACTGATTTCATTCCGAAAATGTTTTTCGTCATTTACTGAAGCACCAAATTACGGAATGAATTCCGTTTCCAAACGGAATTGTACTCTGTGACATGGCTGATTGTGTCCGAAGTTTTCTATTTATAAAAAATTCTGTTGAAAATTTACTATTTTTAAAATTTTGGCACAAATTGTTTATTTATATGAAAAATTGGCAAAAAAAATTTAACATTTTATAGAAAATTGTTAATAATATAAAAATAACTTATAAGAAGCAATGATATTCACATTCTTTTTTATAAAAATTTTGTCGAAAGAAAATTGTGTTTATTCAAATTCGAATTTCCATTGCGAAAATTTTGTCGCAAACTTGTTATTTTTAGGGTTTGCATAGAAATTAGATTAAACTCGAGCATGTTTGGCTTTAAAAAAACACCCTGAAAGTAAGACGTCTTAGATTGTTAATGTCACAAACCCATCCTATAAACTAAACATGCTTCTTACCCTTTTAAAAAATGGTTTACAACTAACACGTATCGAAAATAATTTTTATAATATGCCAAATACAAATACATGTGTACCAACCAAACCATCCAGCCAACAATTTTTGTAACCAAATTGTCCAGGCGTCTAAATCCATCTAGCCAAACGTACACCCGTCCGTTAGTCCGTGTGATTAGATGAAACAGCCAACAAAACAATTTTCTGTGTGTAAAATGTTTTGGAGAACAAGAACCATTTTGTAGCAGGAAGCTAAATTGTTGTTATTATTGCTTGTACTGTGTGGTTCACAAATTAAATTCCACATAAAAGCAATTTTGAAAATGTTTTTTAATGAAAATGTACAAAACATCATTTATTTAATATTTATTATTTTCTTAAGTTTTTTTCTCTTCTGCTTGGAGATACAAAATACTTCCATATATGTAAGAGAATACAAAGAAGAGGAGGGAAAAAATCTATTAACTTCCGGGCAGTGGACTATAATAATCGGACACACAAACATACGAAGAAATTATACTGAAACACTCACTCACATGCAACAAGCATTTATGCTGTACGTGATAACGATGAGCAAAACGAATTAAAAATCCAGCAGAAGGAGCAACCAGAACAAAAAGGATTATTTTCATTTATTCTAAAATTACAAAAATAAAACAAGAGAGAAAATGTTGTTTTAACATCGTTATGGACATGAATATTGACAGCATCAATAAACACAATATTCTTTATTGTTGAGGCTGTTGCAAGAAATGCGCATTAATGCAAGTAGTACACATGTTTTTTCTAAAACAACTTAAATTATTGACAACGATATTACCGCTGGCGGTACATTTTCGCAAAATAATGAAAATAACATGTTAAAAATGCGAAAAGAAAACAGCAGCACAAAAAATAAGTCCTACTAGAAGTGCAAGTTAATTTGTGTTTCGCATTTCTTATTGCACATCTGTCTTAATAATACCCTACACCATATTTTTTGTTTATGTATCTATATAGTGTTTGGATAATTACGCTGGGCTAATTTTACACGTTTATTCTGACAAGCGGGGCATTTTTTCATTTTAGCGTATAGAAACATTTTTTGTGTCATTCTTTTTATGTTGTGTACACAAATAAATTATCAAGATTTTTTTTTTTTTTTTTGTTTTTGGCATACATAAATTTTTTTATTTATTTATTTATTTCCAATTCTTTACACAAGACTTAAAGCCTCTTATTGCAGTATAGAACATTGTTTTAGCAGAAACATTTATAATTATAATTTGTAAATGATAAAATTTAAAACAAAAGAAAAAATTTAAAAGAGAGAAAAAATAATTATTAATTTAATAAATTAAATTGAAAATTAACAAAATAATAATATTTAAAATTCATTAAAAAAAATTAAAAAAAATTAACATGCAAAAAAATTTAAAATGCTTTTTTTAAAGCTCAGTGCGTTACTAGTTATTGGTATATTATGCGGGAGTAGATTCCAAAGACGGATTGCATTAAGGAAAAATTGCCAATCGGAAGTTAAACTTTGGTGTCTAAACAATAAAATTATTTTACCTCTATTAGACCTAGATATGGTTAAGCGGTTATACAGATGTTGTGGTTGTTGAGTAAACACGATTTTGTGCATAAATATCAGTACTCTTGTTTTGAGAACGTCATCAAACTGAATACCATATAATTTTACCGTAAAAGGAGAAACAGAATTACACCTTTTCACGCCATATACGTATCGTACAATGCTTTTAAAGACTGAGTTTAATTTTCCTGTACTTGCCGCATCACATTTGGCAAATAATTCGCATCCATACATCAGAATTGGCAATAAATAGGTTTTGGCAAGAAGTATTCTTATTTTGATAGGTGTACAATCCTGCGTTTGCCAGAGAGTTCTAAACATGGAATATGTACGGCCACATGCATAATTAATATGGTTGCACCATGTCAGGTTCTTATTAAAAATAATACCAGGATTTTTTGCTGTATTTACCCTTTCAATACGTTCATCACCAAGAAAAATATCAGGTATATGATCGGTTATAGTAGTTCGTTTTTGGATAACAAGATATTTAGATTTTTTTAGGTTGATGCTAAGACCATTAGCAGTAGCCCATTCATATATATATGTTTTAACTCAGTATTCAGAATTAAGACACATTGTTCAATTTCAGATGTATCACAGCTGATGTAAATCTGAACATCGCACATAGGGGTTTTTTGCCAATCTAGCCGGACATTACTTTTTGTTTTAGCAAATTTTTTTTTTTTTTTTTTTTTTACTGTTAGGACCAGCACTCAGGGGATGACCCCTACTAATGCATTGCATTGTGTTGGAACTAGGAAAATAGGTTGTGGGAAGGAGGATAGAGGGAGTAGTGTTTGTGAACATTCGATTTGAACTTAATCATGTTGTAAGTGAGAGGGAAGACTTCTGCAGGAAGGTTATTCCACATACGAACTGTGCGGGAAAAAAATGAATTCTCTCTGTAATGCGTTGTACGATTAACCTGCCAATCGACCACATAAGGATGGGCTCTTGAGGAAAAACGTGTATTACGAACAAACGTACGGGTTTCGGGAACCAGATCCCTAATCCCATTGTAGTAACGATAAAACAGACAAATACAACCCACATTGCGACGGTGCTCGAGGGAGTCAATAGAATTGGATACCCTACTGTCACCAATGAGAACCTTCGCCCTCTCCTGCACGCGGTCGAGAAGCTCCAAAATAGACTTTGAAGCACCGGTCCACACATGAGAGTTGTATTCCATACGCGGTCGGATATAGGTGGTATAAATAGTAAGGAGATCAGATGGAGTGAAGTATATCTTACACCGTCTTAGAAAACCGAGGCACTTGAATGCTTCTTTCGAAACCTTGAATATATGTTCTGTCCATCGGACATCACATTGTATCCTCATGCCCAGAACATCAAGAGATTCTGATTCCTCAATAATTATACCACCCATATATACAGATGAGGCACCTTGATTTGTCGCGCGTTTATGCGTCAGCACGCAACAATGGGTTTTTCGGGCATTAAAATCGACCCTATTCGCACGACCCCATTCCGAGATTATGTCAAGGTCTCGGCCAAGCGTATCATTCATATTCTGCCTCATAGCAGCGACATCGGATACGCTTGGTCTTCATTCGAATAAGAACGAGTTGCAAAGGTTGCTGTCATCTGCAAAAGAGTATTTTTTTTACTTTTATGGGTAGGGGATAGTATCCCTCCAAACGCCCCCCCCCGGAACGACCCTGTAAAAAAAATTTTTTTTTGTTAATTTCCAAAACATTAAATTTAATAATAAAATTGTAATTTCTCTTCAACGAGTTTAGAACTACATTCTTGTATAATTTGGAATAACTCTAATTTCGTATACACTTTTTACATTTTACTCTCGAAGCTTCAAAATGGTTCTAATAACAATTTTATGCAATAACCACAATATATATTAAAAAAAACTAAGTACCTAGAGCCCAGATTTGATTTTTTATTATATATTATTTTTGTTGTTAATGATTTTAAAAGTTATGCAAAACAGGTGGTTAAAACCCGTTATTTACTGTTTCGATGATGTAATAATTTAAATAAAAAACATCTACGTACAACGAAAACATTTTATGACTGACGAAAGGGTTTTTATCATATGTACCTATGCAAGATGAGCAAAAACAGAAAAAAGGTGAAATGTTCAAAAAATCATAAAAAAATGGCGCAACAACGCGCAACGTTTTTTTTTTTAATTTAAAAGTAGAGATTTCAAATTTGATCGTGATGTATAACATTTTTAAGAACTCAACTGGCTTCACCTTTAAAAACCTTTTACATTTTTTTTTTTTTTTTACAAAAAAGTGAACAAAAAAATCGTTTTTTTTAATTTCGAACTAATTTTTTTATCATAAAAACTTCTAATTAAATTCTAAAAATTTTCATAAGTAGCTGTTTATATAGTCTTTCACAGAAAAAAAAATCAATGTAAAATCTTTATTCGTTTATCTACAAAAAAATATATTGTAAACCTCCCAAAACCGTAAAAAGTCAATGAACACGCATGCAATTTAATCAACTTACCTGGTTTTAACAGTGTTCCAAAACCACAAATCTCAAGCAAAAGACTTGAAAATTCACTATACGATGCAGAATTTGTCTGTCGAGCTGCGTACTTAAATTTTTCCATTTCTTAAATTTAATTTTTTGCTTAATGTCCGGCTAGATTGGCAAAAAACCCCTATGTGCATCGTCAGCATACATTCTGACTTTGCAGTGTGTAAGTTGACTCGGAAGGTCATCAGCGTAAAGCGAAAATAGAAGGGGCCCAATAATTGACCCCTGCGGTACACCCCTCGTCACAGGTAGAAGTTTTGATTTATTGTTACCACTTTGAACATACTGATGCCTGTTGGTAAGATATGTTGATATCAGACGTGTAGCAGCTTGTAGTTTGTAACATAGGACGTTATGATCTACTGTATCGAAGGCTTTTGAATGATCCAAAAGTACTTAGATATTTGTTTTTCGTTCATCTATACTATTTCTTATATCTTCCGCAACATCTACAAGTGCAGTTATACAACTGTGGTTTTTCCGAAACCCAGATTGTTTATCATTAAGCAGATTATGATCATTAACATTAAAATTTCAAATGCATCATCCGCTTTACAAATCATGTTTTTTTTTTACTTTTAGTGTTATTGTGATTTGTTCGTCGTGTGTACGCGAACGAATCACACGCACAAATCACTCGTATGTGGGAAGCTTAAGATTTAAGATATGACTTTGTTGCAATAAAGGAGCGATTTGTGCTATATAGATAGTTTTAAAACTTTTAAATAAGATAAATAATTTACAAAATCAAAAAACCCATCTGCAAAAAATACAGTTTTTATACATTAAAAAGACCGAAAAAGGATTAAGAAAAACAAAATTAAATTTACACTCATTCGGTTTAAAGGGGTCTGTACACGTCAAGCATTTCTTATAAAGCGCTATGGTAGTATAAGTGAACATGTGTTTGTATGTGTCACACCGGTGATGGTGGATGGAAAATCAAAAAATTTAGATATGACAGCGAATATTACGTCCATCACACGTACATATACGAGTGAATTTGCTTGCTGGACAAGCATTTGAAATGTGTATTTGGCATTTAACAGAATATAAAATGATCTGAAAGCCAAAGTTTAGTACAGTTATATTTATAAGCAGGCGAAAACCAATAATTTTTTTCGGTTTATAATTTGCAATTGTGTCCCGCCTGCTTAACTACGCAGAGACGCTTTAGTTTTCGAAGCCGGTATTTGTTATAACAAAGATAAGAAAATTGTTGTGCTTTAGTTAGCGAAGCCGGTATTTGTTATACCGCAGAAAAGAAAATCCTTGCTGCCGGCCAAAGGCCGTCTGTGAAAAGAAGCTTTAGTTAGCGAAGCCGGTACTTGTTTTATCATAGAGGAAAAATCCTTGAGCCCGGCCGAAGTCCGGCAATGCCAAAATGCTTTAGTTGTCGAAGCCGGTATTTGTTACACCGTAAAAACGAAAATCCTTGCGCCCGGCCGGCTGTGAAGAGTAGCTTTAGTTGGCGAAGCTGGTATTTGTTATACCATAGAGGAGAAAATCCTTTCGCCCGGCCAAAGGCCGGCTATGCTTTCGAGTTTGTAAAAATGTTGTGGACATTATGACACTTTTTAGAGTGTCACGGACACTGCTCTGAAGGACATTATGACACTTTTAAAAGTGTCATAAAGTCCATGGACACTGTGACACTTTTTGGAGTGTCATGTCCATAGAAACTATGACACTGGACGTTTTGACATGCCACCATTTTTTTATACTCCTAAGTTTTTAAAATTACTTCGATTTCAGTTTCACTGATAACTTATTAAATAATTGTAATCTTCTTTAGTTTACACATATTTTTACGATAAATGTTAAACTATCGGGTGATTTTTTAAGAGCTATAGGAAAGTTTAAAAAAAATACATAAAATTCAGACAAATTCATGAAATCTTTATTTCGTCCATATAATTTAATGTTTGAAGATTATTTCATGCAAATGTTGACCGTGACTGCGCCTCAAATGGTTCATCCGCTTAGTCCAATTTTGGCATACTCTTTCCAACATTTCGGCCGGTATCTCATCAATAAATGCTTCAATGTAGTCTTCCAATGCGTCAATTGAAGCGGACCCACAAAAAATAGTCTATGCGTCAATTGAAGCGGGCCCTACAAAAAATAGTCTATAGGCGTTAAATCGCACGATCTAGGCGGCCAATTGACCGGTCCCGAACGTGAAATAAAATGTTCACCGAACTCGCCTCTCAATAAGTCCATTGTTAAGCGTGCTGTGTGGAATGTGGCACAGTCTTGTTGAAACCACATTTCAGGCAAGTCAAGCTCTTGCATTTTGGGCAAAAAAAAGTTGGATACCATCTCACGGTAGAGCTCACCATTCAAAGTTACGTTACGATTCGCATCATATTTGAAGAAGTACGGTCCAATGATGCCACCAGCCCATAAATTAAACTGACATAAAAATGGACGAAGGGCGCGATGAACTTTCTTAACAGAGCACGCATTTTGATAATAAAATTTAATAATTTGCAAGCGTTGTTTGTTTGTAAGACGATGCATGGTTTAATTATAGACCAAACTGAAGATGTTTGACAGTAAAACAAAACACGAAGCGTGCGTCAGCTGTTTAAACCAGTGTTGCCAAAAAGATAATAGCTAAAAGATCACCCGATATATATGAGAAATGGGCTATTAAAGTGCAAAATTTATAATAATGATATACATAATCTGTCTCTCACACAACAACTTCTAAAAAGGGTCTGAAATATGCTCAAAAGTTTGTGTGATAAAAATAAATGTAGAAGGAATTTAGAGTTTTCCTGTAAACTTTGCGTTATCATGGGAAATAAAGGAATAACCGCTATACATTGCATGGTCTTTTTTGACAACTTTCGACAATATTGTAAATGTAAAGCACTTACGGAATATGTTTAACAAGATTCTGAAAAACTTTAAACAATTTTCCTAATTTATATGTTTTGTTGTTTCTTTTTTACCAAAGTTTTGTTTAATGACTTTAAACCGAATCAAATTCAAGTTTAGGAAACACATTGCTCTATATTATTTTAGCTCTCATCAAAGTTGGTTTAAGTCGTATTTTTAAAACTTCTAATATATTTAATTTACAAAGATAAACACATATGTACATTAGGGTAATCTTAAATAAAGAACTAATAACTATTGATTGGATTCCATAAAGTCTACAAACACTTCATAATTTTAAAATAATTCAAAATCCATGTAAGAACTCTTTAACCACCGTGTCCCCACAGCCATACTCACCTCACCATCAGTATAGACGTACTGATGGCCTATAATTTAGTTGGTATACTTTTTTTTCTTAACTGTAAATGATTAAAAGTTCATCAGGTGTAGCAAATTCTCAATCGTTTTTAAATTAGTTTAGTGGCATTTAACTAAAATAAAAATAATAAAAACAAAAGCTGCTGCAGAAAAAGATGCAAGAAGAACGAACAATCGCCTATATGGGAGCTAAAACATGTTTCCTGTTACAATGGAACAACAAAATTACCAACACGTGATCAATATATTTTGCACTGGATCATTGTTGACCAAAAAGCATGTTTGTGTACGACGTTCGGATATTAATCGTGCAAAATGATTATATGGCTTTTTGGATAAATACGCATTAAACGCACAAAAGGTGGCCAACTGCAACTCCATTTTCTCTGTTATTTTCTTATTTTTAAACAATTTTATAAACTGTTTTTGCTTAAATCCATTTAACAATTTCTTAGTTTTTTTTAAGTTATTGGGTTGTGTGAAGGGTTTCTATTTGAGAAAAAAATTTCCAAAATTCCCAGTTTAAATATTTTTAAAATTCTCGGAATTGTTATTTATAGTTTTTGATAGATATTTTACTGCCTGTGTTCAATGAAAACATTGTTTGTTTAGGTTAGATTCCATTGGCAGCCACAATTAAGCACAGCCCACGTGGGTCTAGCATTTAGTTCCCGTTGTGACACCATTAGAGTTGTCAGCCGATTAAGAATAATTCGATTAATCGATCAAACAAAACCAAACTCTTACTCGATTAATTTTAAAATGTCGATTTTCGAATAACGAATAAATCGATTAATTAATGTCGATTAATCGAACAAGAATTTGATTTATTCTGATACGTTTTTAATGGTTTTATAAAGGGCGGTCTAACCAAAACGCATGATGTTAATTGTAATTAAGTTTTCAGAGAATATTTTGTATTGTTATAGAAAGATCTATGATAACTATTTTTGAAACAAAATATCGGCCAAATGCTCGCCACGGCTACAGTGGCATACCGCTTTTCGATGGCCCATATTTTCAATGATTCTGAGACAAAATTAAGGTTCTATATCGATAATGTGCTGAATTATCTTATCATTTAGCTCTTGAATTGTTCTTGGCTTATTGACGTACAATTTTTCATTTAACACGACCATTGAATTTGTCACGCAAAAGAGCCAAAAGAGCGCAAAAGAGTTGGAACCACATATCCTCTATTTCTGGCTACAAGAAGTCCGTTGACATGTCGTGATACCGAACACCATTGTCGAAGATATGCGGCCCGATGACGCCACCAGCCCATCAACGAGCTACGCGAGCATGCACAGCAGTTTTCACATTTTCTACAAACCCGATTGTGGACACATTTAGTCGATTAAGCTGACCAATAAAACCATGAAGTGGCCGAAATGCATTTGGATTTGAACGCTCATTTTCGTAAAAGGCTTCAACAATCATAACGCGCTGCTCAATTGCGTACCTTTCCATGGTTGAATTTGTCAAACACTAAAACAGAGACATGTCAAATTAAGGTTGTCAAAAAAAATTGACAATAAAGTGCGACTTACAATTAACATCGTGCATTATAGTTGGACCACCCTTTAAAAAAATGTAGAAGAGTTAAAAAATATTGTAGCCATAGCCCTGATTGTAATTAAACCTTGTTTAGTACTCATAGTATTTCAAAAATGTATTTTATGTTCTTATTAAACAAATATTTGACAAGCAATTATAAAAATAAAGAAGATAGTTGTAGATTAATGGAATGGAATATAATAATAATAATAATATTTTTTATTCGTTATTCTCATCGATTAATCGAATAATTTTTAATCGTTTGATCGAACGAACAAAAACAATTAATTGAATTATTCGAACAAAGTTGAAAGGCGAATAATTGACAACTCTAGACACCATGTTACACTGTCTCCCAGTGGTCTTATAATACTTGGCTGTCGGCATTTTGACTCAGCCAGCCGGTTAATTTAATAAAAGAGTGGATCCTATTTTAACCACCGTCAAAGAGACAAGTTTTGTCCCTTAGGGTTCTTCGGCCAAACAACTTGAGGCTTAGGTCTCCAAATGCCGGACAACGGCAGGGAAGATGTTCTGTTGACTCCTCTTTTTCCTCGTCATTGCAATTTCTACACAGGTCATTGCAAGAGAGCCCTAGCCTCTAGGCCAATTGACAGATATAATTGCTGTGGTGAAGCCTAGGGAGCTTTAAAGCCCGCTACATCCTTTTTTCATCTATATTGGGGCTGATTTTTTTTGGATTCCTCACAGGAAGTTAGATCAGACGATCTCTGGCTTGTAATAAAATGTAATTTATGTGCCTTTCTCTTCGAAAGCGAAACACCTACATCATATGCCCCAACCAGCTACACAGTTTCCATTAACGCCCCTGCGTTAAATCCCTTATGACACTATATTTTTAATGCATTGTTCAAGTTTTGGTGAACAGTGCAAATATAAAGTAATAGAAAAATTTACCAAGTGCGAAGGGTTCAGCTGTATTAAGATAAATGGCAAGCTGTCAAACGTTTTACTAAAGTTATCGATAAAAAAATGAAGTTATGTCAAAGAAAATGTAAAATTGTTCAACTTAAAATTGCCATTTCAAGCTTGAAATATCAAAAGTGTTGCTGAATCAGCGGTTTATGGGCAAATTCAGCGATTTACCGCTTTTTGTTTTAAGGTTTCTTATAAACAAAAAGTTGGCAACATTTAATAAAATTAACAGAACAGGGATGGCTAAGTTGTTTTAATTGTACTTTTTTGTTGATACTTTTTAAACTAAGATTTATAATACCTTTTTGTGGTGTTTTTTAAGAACATAAATAAAATTAATTTCAACTAAAAAAAACTTTTAGTACAATTAGGTACAATTTTTAAAGGTTGTTGGTACAATTTTTAAAATTCTCAACGCCATCCCTGAAACAAACCCATAACAAGAGAAAAAAACTAAAAAACTTTGTTTACATGTTTAATAGTTTGCTCATTGTAGCATTTACTGTTTCATTCTTTCAATTCCATATCAATTAATGAATAAAAAATGTAGTGTCATAAGGGCTTAAGGAACCCATTCAAGGTTAATCTTTGAATATGTCCGTATATCTGTTCCAAAGACATTCGGTATTCTTAAACAATTCTCGATGTAACAAAACCGCATTCTCCAGGGATCATATGGCCGCTTCACTATCGGTAATAACGTGAATATCCCTCTGTTCGTTTTTATGCATGTTAAACAAATAATTTTTACGTTCGTCATCGAGAAACAGGCTGCCATGAAAAGATTCAAAAATTTTACAACAATAGGCAAACTGCATAAAATGTCCACTGATTGTCAATAATTGAACTCGTTCGTATTACCCAGTTAACATAAAATTCCCAGCGAATTTCTGGGAAAGAAAGAAAAATGTTATGCGCTACCGGGATAAAAATAAAAATTTCCTGGGCAATTACAAACCCTAGTTTTGTGTTAAAGAAGACATTGTTTTCAAATTGTTTAGATGTTAATAGGAAACTTGCCTTTTAAATTAAAAATTAAGTTGTGTATTTGATTCCTAAGGAAAATTCCCACTGTTGTCGTTAACAAAATATTTGCATAAATCTTGTCATCAAATTCTATTGGCGCCACTTTTATAGATGATAGTCCAACTAGACCATGTAACCATGATCAGTTACTATCTTTGTCATTGATACAAAAATAAACACACAAAAATAAATACAATGTAATATAGAAGAGATGGAGTAGGGAAGAAGGTAGAGAAAAGCAACAAAACAAAAGAAAAGAAAAAGAAGCCTTATGACCTGTCTTTTGATTGTAACGTAAATAAACTATTGCACAGTGGGTGTAAGTTATACAAAATACTTTTAGTTCCTTTAATTTAGCAGGGCATTCAACTATCAGCCTGGTTTGAATTTTACATCAAAATCACGTCAACGTTCTTGCTTGCATCCAAGCCCGCTATTTATGTTCCATCGAGGTCCACTTTCTTCACTCCTAATACCTTCTCACATATCCAGTTCTCTTCCTTCTCCATCGTATTCGCTATGATGTTTTCCCTCGTTAAATGCCCAATTCTCATAATTACTCCCTAACGCCCGTTTGGCCAACGGTAGCACTGGAAGATCGTATGCTCTGCATTGTCAATAACGCCGTCTCCTTTTAAGATGCAAAATGGTGAACTTCATTTCTTCATTCTGTAAAGATACTTCGTAATAATTAATGTCACCATGCGTCCTCCTTATCCACCTTTCTATATCGCGTACTAGCTTTGCCTTCCATCTTCTCCTGCTCTCGCCATCTTTAAGACTTTGCCACTTTTGCAGGGTATCTACCCTCATCGCTTCATTTAAACCATTTAAACTTCCTTGCGTTCTTTTTCCTCCAGATCTCTGGGTATCATCCCTGATATAACCTGTGCGGCCGATGCTGACACCTTACGGTATGACAATGCAAATCTCAGTGCTGCTTTTCTCTGTACAGATATAAGTTTTCGTGATCTCCGCTGAGCTTGCAAAATCGTACCCCATATATTGCATCCATAGAGAAATTTTTTTGCGATCAACCAGCTCAGCTTGGCATGCCTTCTCCGAGGCATACTTTATCTGATTGGAAAATGTTAGTTTTGTGTCAAGTCTTATGCCGAGGTAATTAACAGACTTCTTTGTAAGAACTTCCACGACGTCCAGCTAGTAGCGGCTAGCGGCTAGCTCTAGTCAATTTGATCGCAACCAGCTCCTCGTACGTATCATGACTTGAATAAGACTAAGGTCACTCATATTTATTTTTTTAACCACCAATTTTTAGCTACTAAAACACTGTAACACGTTCACTCAATGAAATTCCTAAGTAGCATTGTAGCAATTGTATTTTTGGCAGACTTGAAGAAGAGACAAAACCAAAAAGCTGAAAAATCAACCACAAAAAAACCCCAAACCATGACCAAACTTACAGCTGCCACCACATATGCTTTTCATACAATAATACACTTATAGAAAAAAAGAACTACATGATTATATGCTTCTGTGTGTCCTCGTCGTGTCTAACAAGACATCAACAAAAGACTCTAGCTTTCCTCCTCGATGCTTAAAATTGTGGAAACAACAAAATGACTCGAAAAAAAGAAACCCTGCGAACAATGACAAAAATTAAAGTCTCGACAACTTGTGAGGTTGCGCCTCCACCAGGCAGTTAATTAATTCTACATACAACATGCACTCATACTTTCATCCAAACCTACATACAAACATACATCATGCAACAAGATCATGATGATGATCAATATTTGTTGAACTCATTGTCGCCGTTATGCCGCCATGCATGCATGCCTGCATGCAAGCTTTATTTTGGCGACAACGGTTTTTCCTCCACTACGTTCTTTGTGCACTTGCCTCGCAATGTCACATCATGCTCCTCCTCAGCCCCACAGCAATTTTATTCATACAGAAGAGAGTGAATAGTTAAAACCAAAATCAAGTCATTACGTTTGTCACTCTTAACTTTAAGCAACAAAGATCACTGTAAAACTAAAAAAAAGATCATCATCATTATTATCATGACTGACTGCATACATGATCAATAAGTAGAAATAGTTTTTGTGTCCTTGTTTTTCGAAAAATGTCTTAAAAGAAAAAATAAATATTGAAAATCTCTCAATTAGTCAAACAATTAAATCAGTAATCGAAACGTATTGGATTGAATCGATTGGAATGGGATTTCTTGGTACTTACTTCAAATAAACTGAACTCCAATAAACGGAATTGTCGTTGGTCGATTTGGCATTTCAATGAAATGAAATAAAATGAATTCCTATCAGGTTTCTTAAATTAATGCCATTGCCTTTTTGAGATGATGCTGCTGCAGGTTCGATCACTATTCCATTGCAATTTCTTGGTCATCATCTTATCTGCTGTTAGTCGGAGGAGCATCATCATGGCTTGGCTTTGTTTTAGTTTCCACATTATTATGTACATACGTATGTGTACGTATCTATGTATGTACTTTGGTGGTGGCAAGTTGATCAAAACCACCCGCAGGTTTTCTACTTAACATTCATTTCACAAATTGCCACCAATATTTGTTTTTTTTTCGATTTTAGTTCTCAGAATATTTCAGCTTTTTTCCTTTAACTGATTTGTTTCATTTGTTGTTATACTTTTGCTATCCAGGGCATCCATCAATGTTTCACTTAAAAAGAGATTCGTTTAAGTTTTTTTTTTTTTTTTTTTTTTTTGTTTTTCTTGTTGCAGTTATTTTTTTAAGTCATTATGTCCATTTATCCAGGTGGTGAAAATGACTTCTTGTTTTCAAACAGCTTTATAAATTAATGTAAAATAATTTCATGTGTAGATTTTTTCCTCCAACTGTATTTAGAATGTGATTGATAGACAAAAAGTTGAATGGGACCAACTGACAAGAATGTCAAGTGAGTCAAGAGACTTCGTGCAAAATTAAATTTTTAGTAAGAAAACTGCGATAATTGTTAATAATAGCGGTTTTCACTTTTGGTAGTAAAGTACCTTTGTAGACCTTGTTAATCTTAATTATGTACACAGAAAAAATTATTGCCGAATTATTTTCTAACAAACGCTTGTTTGAAAATTTTTTTAATTTCTAAAAATTTTTTTACTGATTCAATAAATATTTTTGTTTGATTTTTATTTAACCAACAAAAATGTTGGCAACTATTCAAAAATTTAATATACGCTTTATTGGTTTCAAGTTTTCATAATTTTGTATGAAATACAGTAGAATCCCGTTAATTCGTCATCGCAAGGGAACGGCCATTTCCTACGAATTATAGGGGTTTTCGATTTAACAGGGTTAAAAAAAAAATACGAATAAACGGGGTTTTTCAATTTATTTACTAAAACGATACAAAAAACATAAAAAACAATTGTTAAAAATAAAATATATAAAAATTATTCATTTAACAAACTGATCTTAAGAAAATAAATCCACACACAAGCAAAAACCCACGCAAAAATAAAATAGTGGTAAACAAAAAATCTTTCTTTCTATGTTTTTGTTGTTTTTATTACGACTTATAAGTGGTAGTTAGCAAACAATTACGATTTATAAGAGGTAAAGAAGATTTTATTTGAAAAAAAATTACGAATTAGCGAGGGGACCAAAATGTATGGAAATTTTACGAATTAACGAGATTTTTTCAGGGACCGACAGTTGATTACGAATTATCGGGAATTACGATTTATCGGGGTACGAATTATCGGGATTTGACTGTATTTAACGCTGCTTTTATGTTGTCGTTTTTTTGAATTTTTTTATGTGATCGTAAGCAACACTTCTTTATGTGAAATATAAGAACTACAACAAAAAACATGTACAGTCTATTTTTGGACACTTTAAAAAAGTACGACAATAATTTATAATTATAAAATTGCGTGACGAGGTTTGTAGTAAAAAAACAACAAAAACAATAACAGGTAAAAAAACGTTTCACTCTTTTTAAGCAACAGAAACAACAACAACATTATAAGAAACAAAATAAATTTTTGGTTGGTTTCAAAGTTGGTAAAACAAAATCCCATTCTCCATTTTTTCAAACTGTTTGGTTAAATACATCAAACACAAAAATAGAATGATGACGAAAAACATATCGAGTCGGTCTGCCGCCGTTTTTGTTTACATTTCTTCATTAGCAAAGGAAAGGATGCAGCAATAGTGAGTGATTAAGAAAAACTTTGTGTGTACATATAAATAAGACTTCGTTCAAAAATTATTCCAACAAAAAAATGTGTCTCAAAGCCAGCCGGCCGGCCGCTCTACTTTACTTCTGCTCTGGTTCATCTTCTCCAACAGTGCCTGCTTGTGTGCGCGTCATTGCTTGTGCAAAAACTTTTTGTTTGATTCAGCAAAATTATTTGTTTGAAATTTATATGAATTTCATTCAGTAAACGTTTTGTTTGACTCAGTTAAATTATTTGTTTGAAAAAATCGGTGTTTTTTTCAATAAACAAAATGCATAAAATGGTTTGAATATGCGAATTTGTTTATAGGACCTATTTCAGACAAAAAATTGTTTTATTCTACAAATTTTTTGTTTGAATTGGAAAAATGTTTTTCTGTGTAGTTAACGTATTAACATTTACGACACAGAATAACAAAATATGTTAAACTTTATTTACTACGCTGTGGTTGAAAAATCATACAAATACAAATCTCCAAGACAAAATCGTTGTCGAAACTCTAGGCTCAGTTAGCCGGGAGTAACAGTAACGTTGAAAATCAGCTGATTCATTTTGTTGTATGTAAAAGCAATTAGAACGGTTACAGTTAGCGGTAAGATGTTACGTCTCAATCTGTAAGAAATAGATTGGTCTTACTTTTTTACGGTAAGGTTACTGTTACTATTACTCCCGGCTAACTGAGCCTTCTATGTCTCTCTTCCTCTCATCCAGCAGATTCATTAAAAAAGTACACTCACGCTTTGAAGTATAAAATTTAAAAATAAAATTAATAAATCAGAGTTGTACACCTAACACAAAGGGTGAAACCCACTTATGTAAGTCCACTTAAGTTTGGTTCTTAATCTATATCGCTCGTAATAAACTCGGACCAGTTACGAAGGCTTTATATCCAGTCTTTGCCATTGATAAATATTAGACCTGTCTTAAGAATTATAAGTCAAGGCTAGCTATTCTCTATTGCGATGCAAAAGTAATTTCGATGCGAAAGCTAAAGGCAATATGAGACTAGTTTGGCAATAACTGGCAATAAGTTAAGTTTTCGTTAATACTAAACAAGTAAAATGTTTTTATTCGGATCTTATATGTTTGTATTTACTCTTGTTGAAAGTGGAACGTCTCAGTCATCTGGTTACTTCGCAAATGTTTTCAGAAACGGGTATTCATTGCTTTTAAATAAAAAGACTTGTGCGAATAGTAGTTATAGAAAGTACAAGCGATGACATTATTTATGGAATACGACAACATTAAAGAGTCCGACGTGGAAGCGCTTGACTCACTTTTCCATGATTCGCACAGTTCAAATCGGCTTATTTTCCAGAAATTGCATTTTCGATGATGGCCTGCAGCTCTTTGGACATTATTGGCTGGCTAGTATGGGCCAGTGATATTGGAGTTAGCGCACGCAACGTAGAAGCATTAAAACGTAAACTTTGATACAAAAAGAAATTAATTATTCTCCTCACGGTAAAATTACATAACCTGGCGTTTCAAATTGGGATAGGGTTGCGAAGCCGACTTCACTCACATACGAGAAACCCCCAATACGAGTGTTGCGAGTTATATTTAAAGCATTGGCGAAAAAATTTAAAGCTTCTTTACACTAACTTCATTCGATCAAAAAAAGCTCGTTATGGAAGAAATTCATATTTGATTTGGTTCGTTATGGAATAAATTCATATTTGCATTTCATATATCTGCAGTTGGTTACGTTTTTAAACGAACAGCGATTTTAAAATGGTTAAAAACTTAATTAAATATGAGCATGTGATTATTTAGTTGTTTTGCAGGAAATCTCAAGAGATCATGTCGAATGGACACAATTGATTTGTATAATTTGTAATTTAACATTTCTTTTGCAGAAATATTAAATGTACGTCTAACAGAAATACTGTCATATTTTGTTAGATTTTATAAAAATGTTATTGAGGAGTTCCATAAAAAAGCAAAAATGCTCTTAATTTTTTTCTTAATTATCGAATGGCAAAAACATTAAAATACCAATATGTTCAAATAAATTAGTGTTGTTTTACTTAGATATTATTTATTCACTTAATATTTTATACATAACACTTAGAAAAAACTTTTACTCCTTTTAGACTGACTAATCCATTACAATTAGAAGATATATTAAAATTTCTCGACGTTCCTTGTCAAATGGATTTTCCTATTAGACATATATCACCATCAGAAGTTTTAAAAGTTACAAACAAACTTAATAATATGAAATCTCCAGGTTACGACAGCATTGATTCGAGAGTTGTAAAGCTTTTGCCAAAAAAGGGAATTATCTTTCTAACCACTTTATTTAATTCTCTCATCAGATTAAATCACTTCCCTACCCAATGGAAATGTGCAAAAATCATAATGATACCAAAACCAAATAAACCTGAAAACGATGTTACATCCTACAGACCAATAAGCTTATTGCCAGTTTTTTCCAAAATATTTGAAAGGATTTTACTTACGAGATTACTTCCTATATTAGAACACAAAAACATAATACCGGATCACCAATTCGGATTTAGGTATCAATATGGCACGCCTGAACAATGTCATCGTATTGTTGAGGAAATTACAAAAGCTTTGGAAAGTAAATTATATTGTTCAGCCGTATTTTTAGATATTCAGCAGGCATTTGACAGAGTGTGGCATGATGGACTTTTTTACAAACTCAAACAACTTCTTCCTACACCGTTTTACTTGTTAATCAAATCTTATCTTCAAAAAGGTCCTTCTATGTAAATGTTAATGATGAAGATTCGAATTTTGGAAGTATTAAATCTGGAGTTCCACAGGGAAGTGTTTTGGGTCCAGTTCTGTATACAATTTTTACTTCAGATATGCCCACTATCGATGGTTTAACCATGGCAACGTATGCTGATGATACTGCCATACTGTTTTCTAATAAATCCCCAAATGAAGCATCAGCTACGGTACAAAGACAGCTTGATATGATTGGAAATTGGTTACAGAAATGGAATATAAAAGTTAATGCAGAAAAATCGGTTCATGTAACGTTTACATTGAGAAAACAATTTGCCCGGAAGTAAAGTTAAACGGAACTGTTATTCGAAATCTAATAGTGTAAAGTACTTAGGCCTTCATTTAGATAGAAGACTCACATGGAATGAACATGTAAAACCGAAAAGAAAACTTTTAGATATAAAAACCAAGAAAATGTATTGGCTACTAGGTCCTAAGTCAGAATTAAGCTTAGAGAACAAAGTCATTATATACAAAACAATTCTAAAACCAGTATGGACTTACGGTGTTCAACTATGGGGAACTACTAGTAATTCGAACATTGAAATATTACAAAGGTATCAGTCAAAAACATTGCGATTAATATCAAATGCTCCATGGTTTTTAAAAAACAGGTGTATTCATAACCATCTTGGTATCCCATTAGTAAAAAAAGAAATTAATTGTTATAGTGAAAGGTACTTCCAAAGGCTTAGTTATCATTCTAATATATTAGCGATCAACCTATTAAATGACAGTAATGAGATTCGAAGACTAAAAAGGCACCATGTGCTTGACTTGCCTTTTAGGAAGTAGTAGTTATAAGTAAATTAACACTAATGCAAATTGTATTACTTTTGTTTTTATTGAGTTCAGTCGAACTCGATATAATAAGTTATATTTAATTATTAATAATTTTGCTTAATATTTCGTGTAAAATAGATTGCAAATAAAAATACATGAAAAAAAAAATATTATTTATTCACTTAATATTTTATACATAAATACTAATAAAGCTTTTCTTTTATTTACTTTCAGGATCCATCTACGGTATGTACTCTTAATTTGGTATTCAAATTAAAAATAGAATTAGTTTAAATGTTAAGCTATCTACGGAATAATATTCCAGTTAAAACTCTTAAGGTAAGAAAAACATCGGAATATCGGTCGGAAAGCAATTCAATAGCAGAATACAGGGACGAAAGTTCCTTTATCACAAGTCCTTGTTAATGTTGAAAGCCCCGAAGTTAACGAAATTTCTGGAAAGTTTTTAAATTTTTTTTTTTTTTTGAAACACTCATCTTGAATTAATTTTTGAGGCAATCTGATATTTGAAATTAAAAAATAACACTCACTCAGCATGAGCTGTTTGTTAGGGACATCTCAAGATAATAAACGTACTCACTGGTCATTGCACGATCGGTTAAAACGCTATGAGACTCGGTCTTTGTTTAAATGAATGGGGCCGCCGCTTCAGAGAGCCTGTTGCTAAGGAGACAGTCATCTCCGATGTAATTGCCCACACGCAAAGAAAAAACATGGTTGATGTAATCACAATCGCAAACTATCATTAATGTTTGTGGTTATGATTGTGTCAAACACGTCTTTAGTAACAATATATGTTTAGACATAATGTTTTAGATTATTGTTGTCTCAAACATATTATTATGTTCAGAAAAAACGACCTTTCCAACCATGTTTCTATATTTCCCAAAACCATGCAAAATGTCTACTTCAACATATAATATGGTTCTCACAATAAAAACGATAATAAATTTTTTCTCCAAATTTTTTTTTATTAAAAATACAAATGTATGTACATATGTATACTTTGTTTTAAATAAACAGTAACGAATATATTAAAAAATAAAATTAAATACATGCATTTAAAACTGCACATTAAAGAAATTTGGTTTTCTTTATGTCTCATTTGCTTCTATTCTGTCGCAAAGCTATCCAGCACTCATCTGCCAATTATTTACTTTCTTCAATGTTGTAGGTGTTTTTGGCTGCAAGAAAGACAACGTTTATACATGTATGTATGTATTTTTATAATTATATGTATTTAAATTACTTACCTGTTTTAATAAACTTATAAGTTTTGCAAGGCAGCATTTCCTTTTTCTCCCTAAAAAAAGTTTTGATTATTTTGTAATAATCCAAATTGTCCGATTAACTGATGCTTGCAGACGTTAATGTCTTGAAGAAATTTTTGTTTTCTTTATAAATACACATTTTTTGTTTGGACAATAAATGTTTGGCCAACTAGAGAATATGTTTTAAAGCAAACAAAAATTATGGTACTAAACATACCTTTTGTGCGCAACTTAAATTATGATTTTATTGTATAGTTGAAAATATATACATTATAGTAGCAAACATTTCACATAATTTTATATGTTTAGCTAGATCAGTGTAACTTTTAAGGTGTTAAACACCATATAATATTATTACAGTGAATTTAAAAATGTTAAGGACAAAAAATATATTTTCAAGTTATATAAGGACTATAATAAACTTATTAGGGTAAACATATTAGGCAAATTTGAATAAAAATGTTCGTAGTGACCACTTATTAATCATGTTTTTTCTCTGCGTGCAGCGTTCAATTTAACACGACATGGGAATTACCTTCTACGGGGACTTTCTGAGATATCGCGGGTGAAACTCGTCAATTTGGTTAAATATCTCAACGCAACGGTCTTGCTCTAGCCACCTCAGGTGTTATGCTTAACTTATGTTTCCTTTTCTTGACGAATTGTGTGGTATTAAAATGGAGTCAGAATCGACTCTACTTGCAGCACGCCTAATCTTTGGGCATGCTACCATTTTAACCAACCAACCAAATCCAATATATAGTTCTGATCGTTATAAACCAAATTTTATACAATATCGATGCCTCAATGCAATAGAGTCATAACGCAGAATTTGCCGATTGAGTTAAGTATGCAGAAATGTTTCTTACCTGCCAATTTATCAATGACCAAAAACTAGTTGCATTCTCCTACCGTTTTCGCTCTGCGCAAAATATTTCTTTATTGTAACACTCGTTTTAGCTAATTTTTTATATCAAAAAACCTTTTCCACAATGTCCATAGGGGCAAAAGTATATCAAACCGCGCGATAAATCAACCGCTATTTTTGGTAAAAACTATTGGAAAGATAATTTTCTGTAGATATAAAATATACAACGATGTCACAACGTTCCGAAGAAAATTATTAAAAAAAAAAAACGCAAAATAAAGCCTCGTTCAAAATGCTAACAACATTTTCACATTTTTAATTAAGAAAACGTTTTCAAATTTTTCCCATAGCAATATTATGTACATACCAGAGCTGTAAATGAATCATTCATTTTTGAATTAATTCGTGAATCATTCATGCATTGGTTTAGCAAATTTTGAATTAATTCTTTTCACACAATTAAATGAATTGAATGAATTTTAAGTCAATTCAAATGAATTAGACAGAAATGAATTACAATTCGTTTTCCAATTCAAATGAATTTGTAAAATGAATTGCAATTCGTTTCCAATTCAAACGAATTTCTTAAAGTGAATTGCAATTCATTTTACAGATTCATTTGAATTGAATTGATTTTGAATTAATTCAAACTGAATTAGAAAAAAGAATTAGCAATTCATTTCCAACTCATTTGAACTGAATTGATTGAAATTTGAATTTATTTTGCATTGGAATGGAATTGTCAGGTAGCGGCAAAATAGGAATTAAATTATTAGGTATACGCGAAAATCCTATCAAAATGGAAAAATTTTGTTTATTTGCTAAAAGAAACTTAAATTTTTATTTTTATTAAATAGTGTAAAATATTATTAAAAGTGGATTAACAATAATTTTTTGTTTAAATAATCTCATATTTGTGTATTGTGGAAAATTTAATTTTTTTAAATTCAATCGAATTTTAAAGATTTTAGCAATTTTGAATCTCAACAACATTTTTTGCTGTCAAAGCTATGTTCGTTTACTCGAAATTCTTACTACTTTTACTACAATTGGAAAATTTGTTTACTTTTCTATTAAAAACTTCAAACTGCAATAAAATATAGTCAATTTTAATAATTCCCCCTAGATCTGCTCTTGAATTCGATTGATTGCAACTCATTTTTGATTTCATTCATTTGAATTGCAATTCATTTTTGTAATTCATTTCATTAAATTCAAAATTAATTCAATTTAAATGAATCTGTAAAATGAATTGCAGTTCACTTTAAGAAATTCGTTTGAATTAGAAACAAATTGCAATTCATGTTACAAATTCATTTAAATTGGAAAACGAATTGAAATTCATTTCTGTCTAATTCATTTGAATTGACTCAAACTTCATTCAATTCATTAATTTGTGTGAAAAGAATTAATTCAAAATTTGCTAATTCATTAATGAATTAAAATCAAAAATGAATGATTCATTTACGGCTCTGGTACATACATAATATGTATTATGTATTTGTTGTGATTTTTTAAAACATTTTATTAAAATTTTCATTCAAAACTACATAAAATTATTACAAACGTCATTTATAATTTCATACAAATTGTTGCTGAAGTAGAACTAGACTTAACTTTTTGAAAAATTAAGTTACATTTATGTTCGAAAAATGAAAGGAAATTATACGAAATACTTTGTGAAGAAATAAAATAGAAGAAAAAACGAAATTGTTGCTCCCATTGTGCAACAAAGCTTTACAGAAATAAATAAATTTTTTTAAATAGCCAGTGTCAATTAAAGCGGGTCGGCCTCCATACAAAAAAAAAAACTTGTGTTAGTCATCCCCTTAAATGAATAAAGTTTCCTAAACAGAAAAAAAGAAAAAAAATTAAAATTGTGCTCTTTTTCCCCCGACGATAAATCAATTCAATTCCGATTTGAAGATATTTAATAATTACACTGTGCAAGAAATTGACATTTTTTGAGACAAGCTGGGCACCTGGCGTTTTAACCTAATTCGGGTACACTGAATCCAGTGGTGCTCGCTGTTTTTTAAATTGGCTCTGGTTTTCGAGATATACCGTTATTTCGAAAATGGACAACATATATTCGCGTGACTCAAAAACGGTTTAGTTTATTACTAAAAAATTCCATTTGACCCATCTAGGAGCATCCTAGGCACTGCAGGGACCAAATTTAAGAATTTTATTAAACCGCCATACCCATATGTATGGTTGAAATTTTTAAATTAGGCTGCTGCAGTGCCTGGATGCTCCTAGATGGGTCAAATATATGACCAGCCCTACTTTATTTTTTCATTTAAATCATTTATCTCTAACATACCTACCCCTTAAGGGGGCTCCCATACGAAATAGTCAATACAGATTAGAAATATATTGAAGAATAAGCGCCATATCTGCCAAGGAATCGCCCCTAGTTGGATAAAATGTATGACTGACCTCCATTAGTTTTTTGTTCTTAACATTTTCTCAAATAATACTTCCCTTTATCTCCACCCCTTAGGGGGGTTGCCATACAAATATTGCGTTTTATAAAATTCTTAGATTTAATTAACATTTTTCGTCTTTTGTGAATAAAATCAAAAGATTTAAATCATTAACGGCTTGTTTTGTTTAGAATTTCGTTTTTTATACGTCTGCAAAAAATTAGAAGCATAGCTGCATTTTCCAATTTTGTATGAATTTTTAAAAAACAAAAATTTCGAAATTTTAATAAAAAAAAATTTTTTTTTTTTTCAAAAAAAAAAAATTATGTTTCTAAAACGACTGCGCATATTAGAAAGAAGTTTTACTTTTCTTAAAGGAAATTTTGCAGAATTTCGGTTTTTTTTTAGTTTTTTTCAATAAGCGAAAGCCGAGAACATATCGCTCATTTGATGCAAGACCGGCATAACTCAAAAAAATCCATTTCGAGATAAACGCATTTAAAGTTTTTGATTTGTTCTAACTACTTGGAAAAAAAGAAGACACATTCTCTTCAAACTGGGAAAGTATAAAAGATATAAAGATGAATTTAATACACAATATAAAGAAAAACAAAGCGAACAATTCTGTATCATTAACTGCAAAATTTCATTTTTTGAGTTATGCCGGTCTTGCAGCAAATGAGCTATATGTTGTGCAAGCTCCTCCATTTTCGAAATAACGGTATATCTCGAAAACCAGAGCCAATTCAAAAAAAAAACGGCGAGCGCCATTGGATTCAGGGTACCCGAATAATGTAAACCGCCATGTGCCCGGCTTGTCTGTTTTTCAAATGGCATAGTGTTGTTAACCATTTTTTTTCGAATGTGCTTCTATGTATAGAGTCATTCCTAAGAATAAATACATAAATCTGTAGGTTCAATGTTAAACAAAGGTAGGCTTTAGCGAAAAGTATTGAGGTACATAATAAGACTATTGTAAAAAGCTTTATAAATTGAAATTCAACTCAGATAATTTACAAAAAATAATTAGTATTGTGGTTATTTTGTTGAACTATTTATGGTTTTTAATCCAAATTTTTAATATTTTTAATTAGGCTTAAGTTCATGAAATTTAATTTATATTAAATTATTTTTTTATGAAGAAAGGAATTTTACAACATGAAAATTAATTAAAATTGTTATTGATAACCTTTCATTCTTGACGTGGCTCGGGCTCGAACCCTGGCCGGCAGGTTACCATGACATGTTTCGATCGCAACCACTCGATCTCCTCAGATGGATTTGCCGTCTTACACTCGCAGCCATCGACGACTGCTGACGTCACTAGTCAAACATCAATCCTTAAACCAAATTGTATTTAAACATTTGGTAGATCGAAATTTGCTTTCCTGAATGATTATCCATTTTAATTGATTTTACATGTTTTTTCCTTTACTTCTGTTTTTTCGTACTTTCGTCAAGAATTTTTCTTGAAGTCCAAGTACATTTTTTTTTTTTTTTTTTTTGTTTTTTCACTTTGTCTTTCTCTTTTCTGTTGACCTTTTTCAGCACAACTTGAAGGACAAATGTACACATAGAGCTCGTGCCTTAGCTTTAACAATAATTAAAAAATAAATAATTCCCACATTCTATTTGATATTCAATAAAATTTATCCGCCAACTATAGGGTCTCATAAATCTTCTCCAAATTCTTGTAACCACACAAACTTTGTTTAAAAACTTATGTCAGACTTCTTTGATGCTCGGCCTAGACAAAAACGGATCCCCAAAAAGCTTAAACAACCCTTTCAAATTTTAAGAATTCATTTCAGTTGTAAATTTCCTTTAATCATTTAGGGGATTCAAACGGTATAGTATCAAGTTGTATTGTCATAATATCCTAATATTTTACAGTAGTTTAAACAAATTGTTATTATGTTTCAAACACAAAAGAGTTCTTTTTTATGCTGGGTTAATTGTTTTGTCATAACTACACAGCAGTAGTCTAAATAATGTGTTGTTGCTCACAGCAGCCATATTTTTCGTATTATTATTTTAACACATTGTATATGACTTTATGACTACCGTTTCAATCCCCCAATTGATTTTCAAAATTTCTACTTAATGGCCATATCCAAATATTTAACAATAAATAAGTATTTGCTTAAGCTTTTGTTTTTCCTGTTAATTAATTATTTATTTTCGTCATTGGAAATAAACCAGGTGAAAACATTTGGCTACAATGTTAAACACAACAATTACATTAAAATACATGATATTACCAGGATAAATATCTTAACAAGGATAAAAACTAAACAATTATATACATAATAGAATACTAAACATTAAAGTATTTACTGGATACTTAATTTGGAAACTGAACTAAACTAAATAATTATTAAAATGAAATCAAATAAGAAGGTAATCTCAACTAAATCTACATGGACATTAACAAGCTGTTCCAATTCCCAAGACTTAATGAATAATGAACTTTAAATAGAAGAAAAACTTTTATTTTCTTGTCTGGTATTTCATTCTTAATTAACAAAGGAATCAAAATAAATAATTTCTAGTTGAAGTTGTAGTTTTATGGGCCAGTAATTAGAATATATTTACATGTATTTAGGCCGTAATTTAACGATAAAATTTAATTGATTAGAAAGTTTATTTCCGGTCTCAAATGGAATAAAAATACATGACACCAATGTAAGTTTCAAAAAAAAAAAAATGAGGACAAAACTGGTTTAATATGTTGTTATTTTTTAACAATTCCCCAAATAATTGTGAAAATTAGAATTTGCCTTAAGAAATCGTGACCTTTGCTGGAGACACGTACAAACATTTCAGTTGAAATTCTCAAACATGTTGTAAATTCAAAAAGTTTTATAAACATTTTCTTTTTATTTTTTTTAACAACAACTCACAAACATTTTTAATAAGCCCTAAAAACAATGACATTCATAACGATTGTGATAATGATGATAATGATTAAAATAAATACATGTCAGTCAGTCATTTTATTCGTATCTGTGGCAAACCATCTAAATGACATATTAAGCGCTAAACAACTGCAAACAAACAGCCACCAAAGTTACGACCAATAATTTTGTAATATTAATAATAATAATATACCCGAACGACTACAGACATTCTGACAGTCAGTTTTAGTTGTCAATTTAACCAACTGAGGCAATGGACAGGATAAATTAAGTGTCTTTGTTGATTTTGTGTAACTGCCGGGGCATGAGAAATTTGAAACCTCAAATTATGCGGATTATTAATTTAAGTGGCCTCTTAAGGGTTTTCAACAGTTTAAAACAAGAATAACGAGCATTTGTATAAGAGCAAATTTAGTGTTTGACTGAAAACACTATCATTTCATATTTAATGATTTAAAAATTTGAGCTAGGAAAATTAGGTTTTAATTTATTTTAAATAAAACTATTTTAATGCCTAACAACTCCATAAGTGGTTCTTTTACAAACGGCATCCCAGAAAAAAACTCAAAAGTAGCTTAGATTTTGTCGTAATAGATTCTTAACGGCTATGTATTACTCCTAAAAGCTTCACGACCACAAATTTACTCTCACCTCAACAAATCTCATAGAAAATTTGGTGTCAAGTTAAAATTCGGCTCAAACAACTTTATCTTTTTATATAAAATTGTAACATTACTGACTCACTGATTCATCATCCTAAACTTATAATTTGGACCAGAGGTGTGTCTCTCCCCAAAACGGTCCACTAGGACGGTATTTTTGGAAACTTGAATGTTTACGGGGTTAAAAAATGTAAAATTCGGAAACCTTTTAACTCCAAAACTAAAAGAGATACAAAAAAACTGTAATACTTATCGTTGTTCTTTTGAAAAATAAGTGGACAGGTGTCTGATACTTCTTTGAAATTCGGCACTTTTAGGGTGAAAACGGGTAAAACCTGAATTTTGGTACGTTTTTGTCAGCCCATCTATCTTGTGAAATAAAGTTTAAACCACATTTGAAACTTATCAAAAAAATACGAATACAAGTTTGGTACTTTTTCGAAATTCGAACGTTTAAGGGGTGAAAATCGTAACTATTGTTGGTAATTTTTACAAAACATTTTGCTTCATCCATTGACATATTCGTACTAAATTATGTACAGCCACTAAAATACTGCAATTTTTGATACTTTTATGGAGGGAAAAAATAGGACCAAAATGGGAAATACGGGAAATTTTATATCTTTCTTCAGCTTTTTGTTTCTACAACTGGTATTTTTTAATTATCGTTAATATTGGACCTTAAAACATAAAATTCAACATGCAATGTCCTGAGTGGATACGAATCTTTGCGGGAACTTTTTGTTACTTTTTTATTCTTTTGCTGGTACGTTTTGAATTTTCGTAAGTATTGGACCTAAAAACATAAAATTCAAGATGCAATGTGCTGAGAAAGTAAACGCGTACAACCTGTACATATTTTGGAATAATACGGAAAATTTACTTTCTTTCATTTGCTTTTGTGTTCTACGAGTGGTACTAGAAACACAAAATTATAAGTTTAATTTGTTAAAACCTAGGAATATAAACTTTGGCGTATAAATATGTTTATGAAAGAAAAGGCTCGATAACAAAGTAGCGGGTTAAATGCAAGAATTTAAACAAGTTTAAACCTGGAAAAATAAGTAGTAACGGGTTAAATGCTAGTCCAAAAAAAAAATATAATACAAAAATATTGCACTGTAGAATATATATTTGAACAAAAAAACTTTTGATCGAGGGCTTCCCACCGTTTATCGCGTTGTCTACACCTTGAGCTATATTCTAGATTTGTTAAATAGTATCCATCCTTTAATTAGGTTTCGGGTGTAGAGTAAGATTCATTATTACTCGATGAAGATCCATATCCAAAGCAAATAAAAAAAACTTGCAGAATCATTCAAAGAAACACAACCGATAATTTCGTTTTAAAGCAAAACATAAATATTTATATAAAAGCAGTTAAACAGGGTGTCGCTGAGGCCGAGGAACATCGAACACCGATTTTGCACAATGGAATAACTGATTCACTGATAACAAAATTCCACATATTTTTGAACTGACTTGAAAATAACTAAAGGAAGACTAAACGATTAAAAAGATGAACAATAATTTTACAAACCGGCTTTAAGGCCCAAATACATTGATCAAAATACTCATCAAGCATTGTGGTAGTATTAGTGGAAATGTGTTTGTATGTGTCACACCGACGATGCTGGATGGAAAATCAAAAAATTTAGATATGACGGCGAATATTACACGTACACGATGAATTCGCCGGCTAAACAAGCATTTGGCAAGTGTCTTTCGGCCTTTACGCTCTATCTTTCGCGGAATACCTGGGATGCTGCTACGGTCCCCAGAAAGATCACGGAGTCCCAGTTAAACTATGCTTTCTTTAAAAAAATTTTAGCAAGAAGCAAAAGATTTTTGGGTGATATATGTTTGACAAGTTTCTATTAAAAATTTAAGTATCGATACTATCGAAAACCTTATCGATAATTTTGTAGATGTACTTTTATCCCTGAATATATGTTCTTATATTTAAAGTTTTTTTTTTGCAAATACATATACTACAAATTCTGTTCGAAAAACAGTCTTCTCTCGTGTACGAAAATCATAAACCTATTTTTCTGCTAAAGTCCCTAAAAATGCATTTCGGCTAAATATTGTCATGTATATACAAGATACCGCTTTTAGCCAAAATCGTTGTTAATTGCTTATTGCCACTGTTATACAAAAATCTTTATTTAAAAAGGAATAATGGACCAATTTTATCAATTATCTTACCTGTGCCAACAAATCTTATAGCGAGAAGTCGTTGGTAATGTCGGCACAATTGCGCTAAATCATGAGACCGGCTTGGCGCATTTTCAATATTTAATTCATTTATTAAGAGTACACAGAAAAATGGAAAACCAACTTCAATTAACATATTAGTTAGAAATTTGTACTACTAATTAAATTCCGTACTGATTTATCGCCTGCAAACAAATTGATCATATCATATCTTGCTGTTGAGTTTCAATCAATAGGTTTAATTGACACGTGACCAGCAAGAGCAAAAAAAAAACCGTAAACACAAATCAAAATACTTTTTTAAACAACACAGTTAATTTAAACAATTAAAAAAATAGTTTGAAACTTTAAAATATTTTGACATTATAATTTCTATTTTCAATTAAGGCAAATTATTTGGAACAATTAAAAAATTGTTTGAAACAGCATTACATGATTTAATTGAAAACATTTTAGCGACCACTTTTTCTGTGTAACAAATACAATTACAACTTTCAAGTGTTTTAATTTGTTTGGAAAGTTGGTTTAATTTAATCAGGTATGTGATGAAATTCGATCGATTTAAAAAGTAAATAATTTTTTCAAATCGCCTTACCTGTGATAGATTTCGATCGATTTCATGTTCTACGATTGTTTCGTTTCCACATATCACAATTTTTTAGTGCAACATTTGTATGACTTTTGTAAAATATTTAAAGAAAATTTTATTTTTATCAACATTAATTTCATATGTAAATTTAATCAACAAATATTGCGTTAAATACTTTTTTATATCTTCATCCTTTCCTTGAAATTATCTGGCAGATCTGTTATATGCACTGGGGATGTTATAGATATAATTTTCTTTTGAATTTCTTTTGCCAAGTTAGTTTTTGGTCTTAATTGTTAAACCAAGCTTTTAATGCCACAAATTTAACCAACCGCTTTCTCTTTTGTTTAAATATATATTTAATTATAAGAACCTCCTCCAGTTAATATTGTTAGTTGCAGACAGACTTTCCAGTCACGCCACACCTAATATTTTTAAGCCCGTATTATAATTTTTTTTGGTAAAGATGGTGATGTGCAAGCAAATACGAAGTACATTAATTTATGATGCAATAGAGGAGCATGATATGGTGCATTTGCGAAAAGTTATGCATTAAAAAAGCACCGCAAAATAATTAGGTATGCAATTCAATATCACATTAATGAACAGGTCTTTATATTAAGTTAATTTAAGATTCAAACATAAGGACCTGCTTGTAAATGTAATGCTTGATTGTATCTTAAAGAAAAAAACCTAATTATTTTACGACGCTTTTTATATCTGTACGTACTTGCATATGTATCTATTATTAAAACATCAGGATCAGTTTCCATGAACTAAATTAAAGTAATTTCTTGGAGATTACTCTTATGCGTCCCCCTGCATACATATGTATGTGTGAAATAAAAAATAGCATATCATCGCTTTTCGGTAATATAAAATAAGACGATTTAAAATTTAATTTAAACTGGCATTATCGATATCGATTATCGATTATTATATAATTCGACGTATGTTACCATATCACATGTTTTGTCGATTTCAAAAAGTTTGGGCGACGAAATCGATTTCCATCACATACCTGAATATCCAGGGCTGCCAGATTTGACGATTTATCGTCATTTTGACGATTTTTTGTTTCGAAATTAGCAAAGTGCCGATTTGAGGATTTTTTTCTTACAAGTGACGATTTTCTTCAGTCTCTAAAGTCTGAATAAAACATTAAATTTTCTGACACGTTCGTTTTTTAATCTTGGAATGTTTATAAGCCATAAAGCTTTCTTGTTTAATAAAAGCCACAAATTATAAATAAAAATAGAGATAAAAACGCTACATTGACCAAAAAATAGCTAAATTTCCATTATTTATTAACAATAGCGGCAAACTTCACTATTAAACGAGCTGTGAAAGTTAGGTTTTCCAATTGCAAAGCGTGGAGGACGCTCTATATAAAAACTAGAAAACGCGTGCCGCTTTTGTTAAGGTACTGCTGTAATATGCAAGTCTCAATCTTTAAATCTTTAAATTATTATTTGCAGAGTACAAAAACAACAATGTAACACTTTGTTTATCTTTCGTCAAACCATAATTGAATGAACCTTTTACGACTCTCTGTATAAATCATATTTTTAACAGTTATACGGCGAACTTTTCACGAGTTGTAAGATAATATCAACATGAGTCTCATACGATTCTTGACATAAAACACTCGTTAGATAATCTTCGCTCACGTCTTAAACGATTCCCACAAAGATTGAAGAAGCGTCTTTTGCTGTGCTATCTCAGTCGTGTTACAGTTTTCCCTACCATTAAAAAATGTAAAAAATGCGGTCATCGACGATCAAAGACTTCCAGTATCTCTTATACAATTGAAAACGCTAGCTGGGTATGAAGTCATTCACCCCTATTATGTAAGGCGTTGTCGACGTCGACATTAATTTTTAATTGTTGTCACATCAAGGCGACGACTACATCACTTCGACGTTAATTTGGTATTTTATAAGAATGTTATCGAAAATTTGACAAAAAAAATCCCATCTCCAATTGTTTTTTTTTTTATTTTTTTGTTCTTCACTCACTTTTTAACGCTATTTATGCTATTTTCCGATATATTTTTTTAACCGATTTAGCTTTTTAAAATAAAGTGTAGAGTTTGTTTCCAATTTTGAATTTTGTTCGCGAATTTTTGGCATGTTTTTGATAAAAGATATTTTTACTGTAAGTTTTCTGATTCTTTATAGCTTTAACGTTTATTAATAAATATAAGACTTTTCTTTCATGCCGCTGTTAGCAAATTTTTGCGAATTTCCGTTAATTTAGCAATTTTCACCGAATTTTTGTCATTCCTTTCATATTAAAAATGTTCGCGAATTTTCGAAATTTTTGCAAATGTTTCCGAATTTTCGCGTTAAATTTACTAATAAAATTTGTGCCCATAACTTCTTTTAAATTTGCATTTTTTATTTCAAACGTATTCAATAAATATGTTAACATTTCATTTAAAATTTCTTTAACTTTCATTTGAGTCGTCGCAAAATTTCCTGTCGATTAAAACGGGGACAATACTACTCGACGTCGACTTAGAAGCGCCTTAGAAAATATCACTTGACTCTCAAAAGTAATCGATTATTGTCAACAACGACTCAGAAAATGCCATTAATGTTCAGGTGCCGTTGACTTGTGTCGATGTCGACTTTCATAATAGGGGTGATTATGTTTTTTGTTTTATCAAAATCAAACAAGAATTGTTAAACTAAGTTTTAAGTTGTCCGATTTTTTTTTGACGATTTTTCGAAACTTGAAATACGATTTTTTTATTTTTCTCAGGAAATTGACTGTTATTGATTGATTGTTATTGATGAAATCTTTTCATTCGATGTCTAAGGGGTTAAGTATAAATCCGTTTGATTTTTGAGTAAAATTTGAGTGGGTTTATTATCCCCTAACATGTCGTCCCTTGTTATTCCTCCTATAGCAAAAACGGATTCTACTTAAACGAACCACAGCTTAGGATTGATCGTCCAAAATGGTGGTAACTTGTGGTCTGATGATGCTTCTATTTCTTGGTTGTTTGATGTCCCTTGATTTTGCTGTTGGGTAACAATTTGCATATTTCCTTGATCCTGAGGAGTTTGTTGATTGACTTCTACCAGCGCTTCTTGATTTCCTTGGCGTATGCGTAAACATTTTCGGGGTCACCAATTTAATTGCAATAAATAAAAGACGGTCTTCTTTAGAAAATCAAATTAAAAATTATTGAAGTTCATTAATTTCAAAGCTCCTAGTATATTTTTATTTATTTTAAAATTGAATTAAGTAGATATTCTACAGAAGCACAGTCTGTAAGGATTTTTTAATTTCTTTTGTGAATATGTTCCACGAAAACCATGAAAACATGTTGCAGATTTCCCCCTCACTTTTAGCTACGGTTTTCATACTGCCCTTTTTAAAAACTGAGGTACCTACTACTTTCTTTGTACAATCAAGGTTTTATATTGGTTATCATCAGGGAAACCAGAAATATGCTCTAAAAAACACGTTTTATGCGCATTAAATAGGCAGCAAAAACTGGAAAATATGCCCTGAAAATTTTTAAAAATATGCCCTGAAAATTTAAATTGCTCATTTGAAGACACAGTATTCAACAATTTATTAACAAAATCTAAAAAAAAAACCTAAAAAAGGTAAAAATGCATATAAGAGATGAATATTATCTAGATATTAACATCCATATGGGTTTTTGTCTTAAAAGGGATTTTAGGTACGGTCGCTAAATTGTTAACAAATGTTAACATTTAAAAGGAATTTAAAGCTAGTTAAGGACGGGAGCTTTGAGCAAATGTGAACCGATTCGAAAATAGTTTAATTTGAAGTAAAATATTTTTGGCACGAATTTAATTTAAATACCATCCTAACTAGATATCTTGCGGGCACAAAGAGTCTAATTTAGATGTGAAATTATAGACCGATATTCTCACCATTTGCATAGACTTCGTCCATATTTGATCAAATTATCTACAAAATTGGAACTTGTACTCTGCACACAAGGCTAAACTAGACAGACAACCAGCCAGGCGGATGTATGGACACGTTAGATCACTTTAAAAAGTGCTTCTGAGTCAATCGGAATACTAAAAGGTTGATCTAGATACAAATCGCATAACATTTATTCTTAATGACAACCGTCTTTGTCTTACAATTTAAGAGTAAAAATTAAATGTAGATGTCGAAATTAAAGTAAAAGATTTTCGAAAAAAAAATTTTTTTTTATTTGCTGCGAAAGTTATTGTAGGCATCTAAAAAAACTGAATATGTATCAAAATATGCATTAAAAAGGCAAATTATGCGCTAAAACCAAAAAAAATGCTGCAAAAAGGCTCTTTTAACTAAAATATGCTGCAAATGGTAAAATATGCACTAACAAATCAATGCCAAAATTCATAAAAAGCTCTAAACCGGATAAATATATTGTTTCTGACTTCATTAGTCGCACAAGGAAAAACATGCAATTGCATATTTCTGGTTTTCCTGGTTATCATGATACATACCGCTTTAACATAAAATTTAAAAAATTATCTATATACAAGTATATAAAATTGTAACGTTACTGACTGACTGACTCACTGACTCGCTGACTCACTGATTCATCATCGCACAGCCTAAACGCCTGAAGCTAAGCACTTGAAATTTGGACCAGAGGTTGGTCACTCCCCAAATCGATCCACTAAGACGGGATTTTTGCAAATTCAAATGTTTAGGGGGCAAAAAAGGGTAAAAACGGGAAAATGCGGTAACCTGATATCTCCAAAACTACACTCATAAAATTATTACAGTAACTGATTGTAGGTTATTAAATTCGTTTTCGGTACTGTTAAAATTGAATAAAAATATAGTTATTTTACGAATAAATTTATTTTTCAACATTTATGTTTGTTATTAAAAAAACAAACTACCAAAAAATAATGTTTTCCGTATTTTTTTTTGTTAATTTGTTTGATTTTTATCGGTTAAAATGTATTTTTTAAAAGTAAAAACTATTCAATTTTAACGAATATGATGTTCAATAAATAAAAAACCTAGAAATTACTGAAAAAATCATTTGTTTTAAATGAAATGTAAATGATCCGTTTTTTAAATGAATTTTAATTTGTTTCAAATGAATTTTCGTTTGAATTTAACTACATAATATTTTGAGTGTAAAAGAGATACAAAAAAAAGTAGTACTTATCGTTGTTCTTTAGAAAAATAAGCGGACAGGTATCTGGTACTTTTTTGAAATTTGGCCTTATTAGGGAGTAAACGGGTAAAACCTGAATTTTGGTACTTTTTTGACACCCCATCTATCTTTTGAACCAATAAACATAGACACAAAGTTTATACCACATTCGAAACTTATCAAAAAAAAGCAGAATATAAATCTGGTACTTTTTCAAAATTCGAACATTTAAGGGGTGAAAATCGTGACTAATTTTGGTACTTTTTTTACAAAACATTTTTCTCCATTCATAGACATATTCGTACTAAATTATGGGCTCCCACTACAATACTAAAATTTTTGATACTTTGATGGGGGGAAAAAATAGTACCAAAGAAAGGAAATACGGGAAATTTTATACTTATACCCACACCACAATAGTGGAGAGGGTATTATGCATTTGTGCTGATGTGTGTAACGCCTTAAAATAGTGGGCCTAGACCCACCTTAAAGTATACCAATCGTCTTAGAATCACTTTCTGAGTCGAACTAACGATGTCCGTTCGGCTGGCTGGCTGTCCATTAGAGTGGTTCGAAAAAAATTTTTTTTGTCAGTCCCCCCAGGGTTAAAGATAATGTAAAAACAATTCCAAAAATATTTATTTTTATTTTTTTGCCACGCCTAGAAATACCGCCCTTTCAGTCTCTCATCATCATTTTCTCTGGTATTAGTTTCTTCACTATCTAACGTTAAAAGCCTTGGGCCACACTGGTCAACAAAAATGTTAATTTCATTTGAAGGGATTTTTTGCACTTGAGGACATTTGCATTCCAAATTCATTGCAATATTGCACTTACACTTTGAGATCCGAAATAGTATATTCCAATCATTTTCAATATATTTGCTTGGTTTTTTAACAGTTTTATAATAACAATCCAACAGATTCACTAACAATTTTCTAATAGAGGTCTTACTTAGTATTGGAATTTTTGTATTTTGCCACAACTCACAAATAACTTTTAATACTACTTGTATGTAACGAGCTAAACTTTTATTTTTATAATTTGTCTTTTAATATAAAAAATATGAAATAACCTCTCGTTTTGTTGGTAATTTAGTTTTTTCAATATTACACGCTTTGAAATGCATTTTTTTTTTATAAGTATACATATATAAATATTTCTTCGTAACAAAAATAATCGTCACTTTTACAGTTATAAATTTCTGTTTGTTTTTTGTGTTTTATATACATACATATGTATATTCGTATAAAATTTCAAAACTTTTCCTTCATTGAAAATGTCAAATAAAAGAAAACGCCATTTTTGTCAAAAGTGTTGCCATATTTCAAAACACGTTAAGTATTTCTTTTAACTCCTGTAACTTCTTTGTTTATGAATAAAAATAAATAGCTTCAATACAGAAGTTGGATCAATATAACACAGCTTCATTTTCGTTAAAAATATTTAGCGTTTTGGGAGGGTATAAACAGAGCTTTCGAATGACATGACTAGAATTTGCGTGGTATAAAAAAACTATTAAGGACACAAATGTAGCCCTTACAGAGCCATGAACACCGATATACAAAATGTTATGATCGGACTAAAAATGGCGACACAGTGAACAAAAAACTAAAAGGGCGGTATTTCTAGGCGTGGCAAAAAAATAAAAAAAATATTTTTGAAATTGTTTTTACATTATCTTTAATCCTAGGGGGGGACTGACAAAAAAATTTTTTTTTCGAACCACTCTACTGTCCATGAGTGGATGAGAATCTAAAAGAGGGAATTTGTTGGTACTTTTTTATTCATTAACAGGTACTTTTTGAATTTCCGCTGGTATTGTACTTAGAAAGATAAACATAATTAAACATGCAAGGTCCTGAATCTATAAGAAGTTTTTTTTTACTTTTTTCGTCTTTAGCTGGTACTTTTTGAATTTCCGTTATTATTGGACCTAGAAACATAAAATTCAACTTGTTATGTCCTGAGTGGATAAGAATCTATGAGGGAACTTTTTGTTCTTTAACTGGTACTTTTTGAATTTCCGTTAGTTTTGTGACTAGAAACATAAAATTCAAAATCTATGAGTGAACTTTTTGGTACTTTTTTTATTCTTTGACTGGCACTTTTTTAATTTCCGGTGGTATCGTACTTAGAAAGATAAAATTAAACATGAAAGGACCTTAGTGAATGAGAATCTATAAGACGGCTTTTTTGTACGTTTTTGTTTTTTAAATGGTACTTTTTGAATTTCCGTTAATATTGGACCTAGAAACATAAAATTGAACATGTAATGTCCTGAGTGGATAAGAATCTATGAGAGAATTTTTTGGTACTTTTTGTTCTCTAACTGGTACTTTTTGAATTTTCGTTAGTATTGGACCTAGAAACATAAAATTAAACATGCAAGTTCCTAAGTGAATGAGAATCTGTAAGAGAGATTTTTTTGGTACTTTTTCGTTCTCTAACTGGTACTTTTTTTAATATAATATTTAATTTTGTGCATTAAAAAAAATGCAAATAGGTGTCTGTACTTTTACGAAATTCGGCCGTTTTAGGTAGTAAACGGGTAAAACCTGTATTTTGGAACTTTTTTGTCCACCATCTAGCTTTTAAGCCAATACGCATAGAAATAAAAAATATATAACATTTGTAACTTATCGAACGTTTAAGGGGTGAAAAATGTACCTATGTTTGTTACTTTTTTTCAAAAGATTTTTTCTCCATCTATTTATCTTTCATCGCAGAGCGTAAACGTATGAAGCTAAAAGTTTGGACCGAAGGCTGGCCTCTCGCCAAATTATACCTCCTAAACTAAAAGAGATAAAAAAAATTAACACTTATTGTTGTTCATTAGAAAAATTCGATAACCTCATATCTCCTAAACTAAAAGAGATACAAAAAATTTAATACTTATTATTATTCATTAAAAAAATAAATGAATAGGTATCTGGTACTTTTTTTAGATACGGCCTTTTTGGGGCGTTAAAGGGTAAATTAAAATTCACATTCGTAGCTTATCTTAAAAATACAAAACAGATTTGGACCTATCAAAGTTATTTTCGGGAATACAAAGCTTATTATGAATACGATTTCCGTATGACGTGCTAAATTTCCAGTTTTTTTTGGAACTTTTTTTAAAATTAAAACGTTTAAGGTGTGAAAATCGTTCCTAATGTTGTTACTTTTTTCACAACATTTTTCTCCATCTATCTATATAATATAAAACTGCAAAGTTTCTGACTGACCCATCCTTAGATCCTGAAGCTAAAAAGATGACATTTGGACCGGTGGCTGGCCTCTCGCCAACTCGATCCCGCTAACCTCTAAAATCCAAAACTAAAAGAGATACAAAAAATTTAACACTTAATGTTGTTCATTAAAAAAATAAGAGGACAGGTGTCTGGTACTTTTTCAAAATTTGGTCCTTTTGGGGAGTAAACGCGTAAAACCTGTACATATTTTGGAACCTTTTGTCACGCCACCACTGTATGTACATTAGAGACACAACTTTTCTGGACATCATTGCCCCAAGGGACTATATCTTATGGGCAATATGGGCAATTTTTCAGTTCAATTTAAGCCAAAAAGTCCCTCACGCCCACCAAAGTTTTTTTCATCCTATGACAAAATCGTACCAAACTATAGGCTCCAACTACAACATTGAAATTTTTAATACATAAATGGGGAGAAAAAATGATCAAAAAGGATAATACGGGATATTAACTTTCTTTCATTTGCTTTTGGGTTCTACGAGTCGTACTTTTGGAATTTTCTATATTGAACTTAGAAGCACAAAATATAGGTGCAAAGTCCTGTGTCAATATCAACCTATGAGATGAAAAATTTGGAACTACATATTATGCTAAAACCTATTTACATACATATATGAACTTTGGCATATAAATATGTTCATGAAAGAAAAGGCCTGATTACAAAGTAGCGGGTTAAATGCTAGAATTTAAACAAATTTAAACCTAGAAAAATAAGCTTTTTGAAACAAGCGCGACACCTGGCATTTTAACCTAATTCCGGTACGTTGAATCCAGTGATGCTAACCGTTTTTTAGGTTAGCTCTTGTTTTCTAGATATACCGTTATTTCGCGTAACTCAAAAACTGTTTAGTTTATTGAACAACCTAAAAAAACTAAACAAATTCCGCAATAAAATTTCCTTTAAGTAAAGTTAAACCTTTTTCTAATATTCGCAGGTGTTTTAGAAACGTAGTTTTTTTTTGGCGAAAATAAAAGAATTTTTTAGCAAATTTCGAAATTTTTATTTTTAAAAAATCATTAAAAATTGGAAAATGTAGCCAGACATATAAAAAACGAAGTCGTTTTTCACAAAAGACGAAACATTTTAATAAAATAACTGTTTTATTTTTTATCAAGCTCTAGGTCTTTTTAATATTTAATAATAAAACAGTTATTAAATTAAACAAGCTCAAATAAAAGCTAAATATCATTTTAATTAAAATTAAGAATTTCATAAAACGCAATATTTGTATGGGAGCCCTCCAGGGCAGGTATGTCTCGAGAAAATGTTAAGGACAAAAAACTAATTGAAGTCGGTCATACATTTGATCCCCCTAGGTGCGACTCCTTTTTATAATTTTATAGATTTTAATTATTTTTCTTTGAAAAATTTTAATTTCAGTTTAAAATGTTCAAAAGTACAAAAAAAAAACTTTTTTTTTAATATATTTTTTTTTTTTCTTCAAAAACTTTTTAATTTGAGATCTTTATTATTTTGTAATTTGAGGGATATTAATTTCTATGGCATTTTGGCAAAACAAATTAAGTCGAGATACCAAAAAGGTTTAAAAAACTCGGTGAAAAAATCATTTTTATTAAAAAAAAAAAAAAATAAACCAAAAATAAAAAAAATATTCGTTAATACTACTAAATTTTAAAAACAAGGGCCGTATTTAATAATTTCAGTAAACCGCCATATTTGTAATTCGGCCCCTGCATCGTCTAAGATGCCAGGTGCCCACCGTGTCAGTTTTTTCAACTAGCACAGTGATATTATGTATGTATGTTGTTATCGCTTTTATTTTTGCACCTTATAAGTTTTATTAATTTTTGTTTCCAAAACCATAATAGTGTGCAGAAACCGCACAAATTGTTTTAAAAATCGCTAATGAAGTCCATTGTTACAACTTTACTTTAAGAAAGACATCGACATACATAAGTGTCATGTGACTAGAAATGATCGTGTTACATTTAACTTTTTGAGTTTCGTATGAATAAATTTACAGCGTCTTCGGCAATAGATAAAACCACCAAATTCCATTATTTTTTTTAAATGTAGAGTACACTATAAAATTATAAAGTAATCGTATTTAATGTGAAAAATATCCTTTATTGTTTTTGTGTAACTCTTGTGTATAAAATGTATTGTATTCTGTCAGTGTACAACTTGTCAAAAGTTGTCATTTAACCGACAATTGAGCTTGTTAACTTTAATCGTAGTTATTTTGTTCTTAAACTCACTGACTAGTCAATGGAGTTATAAATGATGTGTGTGTGTCTGCACTAAATAAAACACCCATTTTATGGAACAACAACAGCAACAAAACGGAATTGAATTAGGGAGGAGAAGACAGTAAAAACAACAGAAACAACATGAATTCATATTAAACATTAGCAATAACAACAAGAACTACTTGAAATTATACAAGATGAATTGGAAGCGGTTGGTATTGAAAGTGAAGAATGTGCAAGTGAATGAAATAAACTTAGAGGTGGATCCTGTTTTTCACTTTTAACTCTTTTTGATATTTTTTTTTTCTCAATGACAGGTGCATGTTTTTTATTGCGTTTTTTTGTTTTTAATAATAAAATTTCACCTAGTTTGTGATAATAAGCAGGTATAATATATTTATTATTGTCATACAAGTATTAATTTCATTTGGATACTCTTTCTTCTTTATAAAATTTTCAGTTGACAACAAGTATTTTATATATAAAAACTCTTAAGATGAAGACACAATTTGACATTAGTCTCTTGTTAGCAAGACGAATAGTTTTATCCCCTCTTGAAGGAATGAATTTACTATGATTTATGAGTTTATTAAACTTTGAAATAAAAAACAAAACAAAAGTTAAGGATCCAACTCTCCCTCTTGTACATTAAGTTGGGAAATACTCGTTGTTTTGCCAGCAGTAGCTGCTGACTGACTTTTACTTCGTATTTGAACGAAAGAGCTGTTAGCGGTCTTATTGCTTCGTTGTCGTCATCATAATCGACATCATTGTGCAAATGTGTCAGTTTAATATTCTCGCGTTATTCGATATCTTTAATTGGCTTCATAATCAACAGTCGAACAAACCACTACGTAAAATATTTGCACAAGATCCGACTCATTTGTCGGTTAATAAAATGAGGATCGTTTGTCTGTTGTTATTGAAAGTGTTGCCAAATATTGTTTTTTAACATATGAAAAATTATTACAATGAAAAATTTATTTTAGGATCTGCATCAAAATGGAATGTGATCCTTTAGTTAGAAAGAAATTTAAGTAGAGGAAAGGCATCACAATGCTTAATGTAAAAAGTTGGCACTGCATTAATGTTGATACTATTTAAAAAATGACACTATATATAGAAATTCTAACTAATACAATGACATATTATTGTATATTTCTGATATTTTTCAATAAATTCAAATTTGAAAATTAATTAATTAATTAATTGTTGTTGTTTGCAGGCCTGTTCTGCAAATCACGTGATTTCAAATCACATGCGCCTAATAAAACCATAAGTGTGATATTATAGCGTCCCGTTTTTGTGTGTTTTCGTGTGATATTCAATTGCCGAAAGCACACCGAAAAACACAAAAACGGCACAAAATCACGCGTGTGATTTCAAAAACACGTGATTTTCAGAACAGGCCCGTATTTATGCCTTCTTAAAAAAAATATATCTCCATGGGGTAGTAAATCGCACAGCAAGAATTCTTTCTTGATCGTAATTATCTCCCCTCAGAGCTCAATTTCCTCTTTTTCAACGTAGGAAAATTTAAATCGAATGTCCATAAACACTTCTTGCTCTTTTCTCCTTTTCACAATCTATCTTTCTGGTTTTTTTTTTTTTTTTTTTTTTTTTTTTTTTTTGACTTAGCATATTTGCTTACCATTGCACAATAACCCAAAACACAAAATTATTTTTATGTTTGAATACGGCAGCTGACAAAAATTGCCTTATCTAATGTAATTGGTCGATTACGGATGGCAACAAGACTGAAGTTGTTAGATGCAAAACTTATGTTACTTATGCCAACTATCAACCAACAGCTTGTTATTCCTGTTGCCATATTATTAAGATATTGGCAGCCATAAACTAGTAGTTGCTGCTAACATTTTTAAATAAAAGAAGGCGGCAAAACTAAAAAGAAAGTAAATTTTCTATAAACCTTTTGTGTTTTCTAAGTTTCTCGAGGTATTCGGTCTTTTGGGGAAACAAATTCCAGCACTGAAGCCACATGTAAGCGTATCGCACATTTAACAGTTTTGGACCACCGATACATACACCTGATGAGTGGCAACAAGTGTCGAATAGGAGCTACTTTTACCTATCCTCTTTTTTTTTCAATGATAAAGCGGGGAGGTTTCCCCACAGTGACAGGTACCGCGACCAGGTTAGGTCTATTGTACCCACTCCCCTTAGTTGGCCAAAAGACCCTCTGCTTCCCATAGGAACCCAACCAGGTCCTTTGCCGGTATATCACCGATTCGGGACGCACACATTATACCATGCCCGAAGTGCCTCCTTCTGGCCCATGCCAGCGCCGGGCAGTCACACAGTACATGCTCCGTCGTCTCGTCCCCGTCTAGACACATGAGGGACTGGACCTCTGCCCAACTTAATCCACAGAAGGGCTCGGGACCCATCATCCGGGCGTTAGAACCAGCCCTGGCCAGCTCATCAGCCACTCCATTACCCGGGATCCCTGAGTGCCGCGGCACCCAGCAGAGCGTCACTCTGCTCCTTGTCCTCAGCTCCTGTAGCTTTCCACGGCACTCCGCCACTAGCTTCGAGGATATTCTCCAAGAAGAGAGTGCTTAGTGGCCGCTTGGCTATCAGTGAAAATCACAATACTGCCGCCAACCATTTCCCTATCAAGAATGCTGCAACACACATCAATGGCGCAAATCTCGGCCTGAAAAACACTCGGTGATTCGCCCATTGCCATCGAGAGTCGTGTATTAGGTCCAAAAACCCCTGCACCCACTCCGTGCTCCGATTTTGACCCGTCAGTATACCTATCCTCTTGGCCTGCGCAAAATAGGTCCACAGAACTAATCATATGTTTTAATTCTATTTTATTGAACTTTATATTAATTTTGCAAGATAGCATTAGCGATAACTTTTTGACAACTCAAGAATGTTGCAATTGCAACTGAAGTTGTTTTGCCATCCGTTATCGACCCCCGAATCTTCCATTAATTCCAAGCATTAAAATTAATTTGGCAACTCTTAAATTCAACTCATAAATAACTTAAGTGAAAGAGTATTTATATTTCAAAACATTAAAAATAAAAAAAAATAAGAAACGACTTATGATAAACTTACATAGCATTCAAAAGATCAATCGATAAATATTCAGACAGGTGGAAAAGCATAATTGTAACTGACTTATTTTGCCAATTCAACAATCAAACCGACCAACCGAACGACTAAACAACAAACCAACTGACTAAACAACCATTCAACCAAACGAACAGCCCCGTCTTGATCTGAAGTATGTATGGAAAAATGACGGATGACGATGATTTTTAAGTATTTATTTGAGTTGTATTCTCTGTTGTGAAAACTGTTCGTTTTAAATGTGGCACGTTCGCAAAATTTCAAACATCACTGTTTTGTGGCACCTTCAACAGATGCATTTGTTTCGATAGCAACACACTCTTTGCATGTAGATATTTTCATTTTCTGTATTATTAAGTTGTTTAAATATTTTGACTGTTTAACATGTCAGATATCAATAATAAAGACTCGTCGTTTGCTGTATGAAGTAAAAAACGGAATCCTTGAATGTATTTCATTATTAAAATTGTTTTCGAATGCGAAAAGGGTCACTTGTATTGAATATCCTTAGGCAGGATTTAACAGTTCATAATGATTATAATGGTGATAATATACTCACAATGTTGTTCATTTGTACGGGTAAACACACAAAAAACAACAAACACTGGATTTTTGTTTCAAGTATTTGACCTATAAAGTAAATGTACTCGTAATTAGTTGTAATAACAATCGACAATAAAACAATAAGGCAACTACTACTGGTTTTAAGCTTTTAACGTTGCCAGCAGGAAGAGCTTATGTTTGTTATTTTACTGTTGGCAACAAGGTGTTTCGATATTCGATTCAACTCGATATGCGGCTGAAATTTTTTGATAGTAAATTGTTAATTTTTAAATTGTAAAACATGAATGACAATGTAATGGAATTTTTTGTTTTTTTTAATGTAAACAGTTGTAATAATCAAATATGTTGTCAATCGAGTGGTACGGCTATAAAAGTGTTTCATATGCATTTTGCCTGAACCGTGCGATTGTTCAAATGAACTTTCGATGGTGGTAAAATCAGGTGCAGTCAGTAAAAATCCAAAATTGACTGATCCGACGGAATCTGTTCGATGTCTTGAGATCGCGGTGATCCTTAAAATTCCACTCAACGGCTGATTTTGTTTCTTACTTGTGGGAACGTACGGCGTGAGAGATGGATCATCCATAGGAGGTGTTGCTACCTAACTAGTGCTGCTAGAATACATATTTACAAAGGCAGTTACAGATCCTTAACATAGGGCGAGTGTATAATCATGCCGGCTTATGCACTCAAACTGCTACCAGGGTGTGCTGGTTGCTTACCCAGTGGTTAAGATCACCATGAGCAAGAGCTTTATGTCAGGTGCTCATGTAAATTGAAAGTGAGTAGCCCAGTAGGGTAGCTGGTAGTGAGTTAGGCTATCAGCGCCGGGGTTGCAATCTTTTCCATATCTGTCTTTGGTCACATAAAAAATAAACCCAACAAATATTTCATTCCCAGGAGATATACCCCTTTATGCAAAAAAAAAGTAAAAGTACACATTAGTTAACCAACACTTTAAGACCAGAAAAATAAATGGTCTCATGTGTTGGTTAACTAATGTGAACTTTAACTTTTTTTTGCATAATGGGGATAGGATGTATGCAGGTGCAGCCAAAATCTGAAGACAATCTTATGCTTTCAGATTATTAGCAACCCGTCTTCACGACCCATTGCCCTAATCGAGCAACAAATGTGTGTTGTTTACGAATATTTGTGCGCACTACGATCTCTGACACCTATCAAAGTATTGCCATTTATGATTGCCACTATTGCCACACATGTTCTCCACAACAAAAAAAGGGAACAAATTATTCTTCCAAGGTTTTAGTTTTGTGCAGTTGTTATATATGCACAAGAAGGTGTCTTAAAGTTTACTGCTGACCAGAGTCTGTATGGTGCCAATAGCACCCAAAAGTTTGTAGGTCCATTCCTTGTAATGATTTCAACTGCGACAGGTATCCAAGAAAACATGGTTGAAAAATATTAAAATGTTATCTTCACGAAACCTATTCGATTTTAACGTATTTGAAAGAATTTTTGACATAATTTTAAATATCTCGAGGCGTAATAAATAATTCCTACACTGAAACAACAAATCAATCCACACGTAGTTAAGTCAAGTCGAAGCGGTGTCAATAGTACGGATTTCATTAACTCAAGTACAGAATGCTTGATTCAAGTACGGATTATTCAAGTGTCCTGTACTTAAACTAATCCGAAAACAGGATTGACTTAATTAACAGTCAGCCATTGGCCTAAACTGGGGAATTAACCCGAGGAATGTATACTGGCTATACGAATGTGTCATTAAACCCATTCTTTTCTACGGGTCAGCTGTTTGGTGGCCGGCTCTCAAGGTGAAGAGTCATCAAACCAGGTTTAATCGTACAATGAGAATGGTGGCGATAGCGGTAACAGGTGCCATTAGAACAACCCCCTCTAAGGCATTGTTTACGATTTTAAACTGGTTCCCACCAGACATTTTGGCGAAAAGGGAGCATGGAGGGATTACAATATCGGACATGCTAACATTCTGAATGATATTTATTGGCGCATGGATGTTGATTATGTCACACCCGAGCCAATCTTTGATCCTCCCGAGCCAATCTTTGGTCCTGGCTTTACGGTAAGCATTTTGGATAACGTGGTCCACTATGATGACCTGCAAATTCCCGCGAATGCGATTCGAATTTTCACGGACGGGTCTTAAACACTGTATGGTGTCGGTTCTGGCATATACTCCGAGCAGCTAAACTGGATGATTCCTATAAGGCTGCTGGACCACTGCAGTGTCATCCAGGCCTAGATAATGGCCATCCACACAGCCGCGAGACGCATCCGGTACGGTGAAATATCTGGAAGGGAAATTCACATTATTACCGATAGCAAGGCGGCCATAAGATCCCTGGAGAATGTGTTCATCACATCGAGAATTGTCCGAGAATGCCGGATGTCTCTGGAGGAGATAGCGAGACATTCACTGGTCACCCTTAATTGGGTCCCTGGACACGGGGACATACATGGGAATTGCATGTAGGATTCGTTGGCGAATGCAGGTACCACCTTGAATCGGGACGGTCCACATATTATGTAGGTGCTTCACTCCCAAGGTGTAAGCAACTTATAGCCCACAAGTTTCATCTTATCGCCAGTCAGAGGTGGCACGATGAAACCACCTGTGGGGAAACCAGGAAAATCTGGCCCATCATAGATGAAAGTTGCGGCGATGAGGAGGAGGAAGAGTCAACGGAACATCTTCTCTGTAATTGTCCGGCATTCGGAGACTTAAGACTCGAAATGTTTGGTCGAAGAGCCCTTGGGGACAAAACTTGTCTCTCTGATGTTGATGTAAACAGGATCTAGTCCTTTATTGAATCGACCGGATGGCTGCATGGGAATACTAGCAGCCAGATTTCATAGGACACATGGGAGACGGCGTGATATTGTAACACAACGGGAACTAATTAATGGACCCATGTGAGCTGTGCTTGATCACGGCTGCCAATGGAACCTTACCTAACCTAATTAGCAGTGAGATAAAATGAATCTCAAACTGTGCTCGATTCAAGAATTTCTAAGATGGTTAAATCTCAATTCGTAGTTGAAATAATCCGAAAGTGATATTAGATTTATTCTAGCCTAAACATTTACCCCACAGAACCAAAGAGAATATTCAGGGGTGTCATAGAAACCAATCGTCGGTATTGGATTCGAAACCGACAAAAGAAATACGTTGGTGTCATGAACATTATGTCGGTTTTAGCTGACACGGAGACCAATGTTATCGGTTTTTTTATCGAAAATAAACCAAGCAGCTTACAGCTCTTTTTCCACATGTGAACTCAATTTTAGAAAAAGGCACTTAATCCCCTTGTGCTTTGAGCCCCTCAAATGAAACCAATATTGGTTTGCAAAACCGACAATAAGCAAAACCGACTTGGATTCTATGACACCCCTGATTATTATTTTACTTACTCGTTACACATGTTTATTTCACTTTTGTTTTATTCCCCCCTTGGCTTAAAGAAGAATTTTCAATTATAAGACACCAGCAGCATGACCAATATGGTGTTCTTTATCATTTTACTTTAAAAATTGGATGTTTTTAACTAAATGATTTTAACAAGTAGAAAATGGGAACTATTGCTTCTTATTTTTCTTCAACATGAAAATAATCCTAAGTTTCTTCTTGTAGTGTTGTTGTTGTTTCTGTTCAACAAACTTTTAAAAACACCCGCGTATGCACGCATAATGGTTATCGAAAGTTATCCCATTTTGGATTGTTTTCAGGACTAAACTAAAACGGTGATTTAGTTTAACTTATCTTAAATTTATTTGTAGCTTAAACTCAACAACTGTAAATTAGTCTCCCACATATTATATTTAGTTAAAAAAATAACATGTGGCAGCACTACGATAAATCTTATAAAATTCATATGGTCTGTATTGGTAGTTTAAACGCCCAATTTTATGCGTTGAACGATGGTTTATATGTTAAGGCTGGGTTTTTGGGATCTCAGTGGAACTAGGTTTAGTTAATCTGAAAACAAATTTGTGCCACTATTCCCACTTTTGTATAGAAAATTTTGACGAAACAGCTTGGTTTTGCTTAAAATGTTGGCCTTTATTGAAATAATAGAAAAAAATCACATTTCGCCGGAAAAATCCGAGTTTTAGACTAAGTTAAACCAAGTTTAAACTTAATCCACATCTTAAAAACCCGGCCTAAGTGATTTACAGATTTGTTGGTTTAAACACATTTTAAACCAAAAAGATAGTTTAACTTAATCTGATTTATTAGCCCTTATGGCTAATAAATCAATGAACGTCCAATTTTATGCGTTCAGAGATGGTTTAAATGTTTACTTAATTATAGATTAGCTGGTTTAAACACACTTTAAACCAAAAACAGAGTTTAACTATAATTTTGTTATTATAATCTGGTAGATAATTTCATGTTATATATTTTTAAATATGATTTCCAGCTTATTTCCGCCGCGGCTACGAGTAACATGGTCCATTCGATCAGTCCAATTTCTGACTACTTTTTCCAATAAATCAGGCCGTGTGGCGAAAATGGTGGCTTGAATATTGGCTGCCAATGCTTCAAAAGTTGCTGTTTTTTTGACACAAACCAATGATATAACATAGCCCCATAAAAAGTAATCAAAAGGCGTTAAAGGCAGTGAACACGACAAATCCTGGAAAGAAATTTCTCAACAAATTGATTTTGCAAAAAATCGATTGTTAAGTCCGCTGTATGGCAATATGCGCCGTCTTGTTATAACCAAATGGCGTTAAGCCTTATCTGAATAATTTTTTGAAACAAACATGAATTCAGCATGGCTACATAGGGCTTTCCAATCACCGTAACAGCAGCTCCTTGCTCATTTCGAAAGAGCTTGTAAACCGCTCCAAACAGTCATTTTCTTTTCTTTTAATTAAATTTCCACAATTTGGAAGCCTTCTAAATTAAACGATTCATGACCAAACCTTACCGAACATCCTTAGAAGGGAAATCAATTTTCTTACCATAGATCTGCGAAGAAATTAGTTACCAAATAGAAGTTCCCCATAAACGTTCTATAAAAGCTGGTTATAGAACATTTGCTAAAACTCTTATCTTTTAAAAACTAAAGCTTTAAGATGAATTTGGAAAAGGTAAAAATATTTATCCTGGGTTTCCCAGTAGGCTAGTTGGAAGTGAGACAGGGCAGTGTTGCAGGCTCTCGCATGATTCACTACCTCGTTGCAAGGCTACTATTGTCAGGTAAATTAAGTTAGAATGTTATTCAATTCGTAACATTTAATAAATAAATAAAATATTTGCCATATTAAGTGTATAGCAATTTAAAATAATTTTATCCAAGTAAATTATTAAATTAACTAATCTAATATATGTTAAAAAGTAAACATTTTATATACTTTTTTTATATTTATCTAAATTTGAGTATTTATTTTCTCTTTTATTTGTCGGTATTTCCATCACTTAAAACCAACTAAATGACAACCGTTTCATCATTTTAATCATGAAAATCTAAATATCATGATGTCCCAACAAATCAAATGGCGGCATATAATTGTGATGATAATTATATTGGTTGTGCTGATAATACTACTATCTATCACCAAAAACAAACAAAAAAAACGACGACAAAAATATGTCTACAACGACACCACAATTCTTAACACTTAACAAACTGGACCGCACCTTATTGCTGTGCACATCTTTCAACTTCTACTGCATTCTTAACTGGCTCCAATCAACACAAAATGGAAAAAAATTAAATAAATTTCTGCCTGCTGGTAATGTGATAACGTGCGAAACGCTTCTGTCTCCAAATATGATGGGATGTTTTCTTCGCTGCTTAACTGTTTAACAACGTAATTGGTGATGGTGCTGATGCTGGTGGTAACGATGATGATGATGATGACGACGACGATAAAAATGATCATTATGTTGATGGCATTACCAAACAAACTCCTTAAAACAACACATTAATTGCCAAAATGACAAATGCATTGCTCTTCTGGCATTCACACAAACCATCGATCCAAACCCATTCATTCATTCTGTCATCCATTGAACCATTCAATTCACCTCGACCCATTGATGATGCTTTGGGGTTTGATGGTGTTGCTGTTGCTGTTGCCGGTCTGAACATGCATTACGACAATACAATGTGACACAATGACGGATGATCTTCTTCATACTATTCGACTAAATACTCTTAATGACTGCGGGATATTATATTTTCCTTCCTGCCTGCGTGCATCTTTGGGCTTTTGTCTGCTTGCTTCAATTGTTGCCTGGAATTTTGGCAAAATAAAAAATCAACGAATGAATGCATTTCAAAATTTCTTCTCAATCTAATCATATATTTTTAATACACATTTAATTTTTTTCAATATAAACTTTAAATCAACTGCCACATAAAACAGGGTGTAAGTATTTCATATATTTTTTATATTTTTAAATTAATATACATATCTACTCAGAGTATATTGACATCTGTCAATATTTTTTTTACATATATGAACTTAGTTATGCTGAATGTCAACATTCGATAACAAACAAACTGACAGCCGGAATAACCCTATGCCTTATGAATGTCCCTTGGATCTATTATCTGGTATTTTATAAACAAATATGGGCACTTTCCTTTAATCTTGTTTTTTAAACCCATGTTGTCAACATATTTCCTCTTTTTCACTTAATTGTGCTTCACACCAAAATACAAAAAAATTAAATAATATATAAGTTATTCTTTGAGAAACAATTTGAAATGCTTAGTGGCGTAACATCACAAAAAGTAGACTTTCCTGTGAAAATACCCATTTGTGCATTAACATTCGTTTAATAAGCAATTTGTACATAATCGACTTTGTCAAATTTAAAAAATTATATTCGTTATTTGGTTGAATAGAATTTTTGAAGATCCCACATAAAGTTTTGATTAAACTATGCTCTCAAAGTCAAGGTTACAAACATTTTACGAAAACAAGTAAGAGCGCTATATTAGCTCTGCCAATTCTTATTAACCCGTCCCGGTAAAAACAGAAAGTTATTTAAATACCGCTTTTAAGATATAAATAAATCTGTTTTGTGACACGCCCATTTCTCCGGTTCCGCCCACATTTTGCCGGATGTTGTGTATCGATAAGAAAGATGCTTGTACCTTGTATTTGAAAACTTTATTAAACGTAAATAAATTAATTTTGTGCCACGCCCACTGCTCAATTCTGGCTTACATTTTGTCGGATTTCTATTGACAACCAAGATGCGTGTACCTAATTGAAAACTTTGGCTCTTGCCGTTCTTCAGATATACAGAAAAAAATAACAACAGCAATTTGGGAAACGATCAGGCTGAATTTCAATAACAAATTTTATCGGAGCATATTTTTGTGGTCTTCGAAAAACCCATTTCAACAGACAGACGGACATCATTTAATTGCCTTCGCCACTCATAAGGACCTCGAATGTATATTCTTTATAGGGTCTAAGATCATTAGGCGATAATCTGTTTTCAAAACGAAAAAATTCACATTAAAGAAATTTTCTTTTCTAAATATCTCATTTGCTTCTACATATTTTGTAGCAAAGCTAACCGGCACCCATCTGCAAATTATTTATTTGCCGCACAGATAAATTCAATCAGCAATCAAACTTTAACTTGTATTTTAAGAGGTGTTGCCAACTTAAAACAATTTTTTGTCGGTATATTGAGAAACCAAAATCGTACACGGACAGTTTGTCGATACATTAAGAAAATGGCCATTATACCTAATGATCCATTGTAATAACATAGAATTCCACTAAGCCAAACGTCCACCGTTAAACCAACTTGAGCTTCTAACAAAGTTTAAAATGCACATCAGCTCACCGTTAACGATATCATACAATCCGTCAAAGGTGGCAGATCCCATTTCGGCCAGTCGCTTTTTCGCCAGTGCAGGACAGTGACAGAAAAGGTGGTGTAAGTCCTCCTTCTCATTTCCGTCATCGCAGCTGCAGCAGTAACATTTGGCTCACAGACACTGTGCATGCCGACATATACGGTAGTGTCCCATGACAAGAGATACTAAAAATGATACGTTTTTTTAATCTTCGATAGTAGTAGTAAACATGGTTCGCCCGTCATCATTGCGGCACCCTAATTGCCTGGCAATCTTTCATCCAGTGTTCGCGGATCATCTGTCATTACAAGTATCGATAGTCCTTCGCCGAATTTCGAGTTTGCAAGAGAGCAGAGGCACCCTAACGCCTTCCAAATCCAGTGGAGCTCATAAGCTAGTGCCAAGTCTAGCCAGCTCATCCGCCCTAATGTTTTCCAGTACATCCCTGTGCCCTGTGACCCATATGATCGTAATATTAAACTGTTTAACCATCTCGTTTAGAGATGAGTGGCAGTCAAGGGCTGTTCTTGTTCTCAGGTAGTTAGAATCCAAGGCTATAACGGCGGCACGACGATAAGTGTAAATATCAACAGCAGTCATCGAAACAGCTGATAGCTTAGTCTGAGCCGGTCAACACCTCCCTTGATCGCAAGTATCCTCGCATGAAAAACTCTACAGTAAGTTTTAGCGGTAAATTGAGACAAAGCTTCCTTAAGTGTACTCCAAAGCCCACTTTTTCTGTTGACCTTGAGCAGTCCGTGTAGAAGTTTACGCCTCTTATGCTTTCTGGAACTTCACGCATTCCGCTTGGTATCAGCATTCTGTAACGCCGTTCGTGAACCAAAACTGGAAAGGTGTGATCAAGCCTCTAATTCAAGGTTGTCGTGTTAATAACCCTGAAGTATCCGCCCGCTTGGTATCAGCATTCTGTAACGCCGTTCGTAAACCAAAACTGGAAAGGTGTGATCAAACCTCTAATTCAAGGTTGTCGTGTTAATAACCCTGAAGTATCCGCCTGCTTCCACTTCACTGTATTGTACATTTCATGAAAATTGCCGAGTTCTCCGCCCATTGCTTCCCATTGGAGCAAGGGGCTTAAAGCCCTTATGACACTACATTTTTAATGCATTGTTCAAGTTTTGGTGAACAGTGCAAATATAAAGTAATAGAAAAATTTACCAAGTGCGAAAGGTTCAGCTGTATTAAGATAAATGGAAAACTGTCAAAAATTTTACTAAAGTTATCGATAAAAAATGAAGTTATGTCAAAAGAAATGTAAAATTGTTCAACTTAAAATTGACATTTCAAGCTTGAACAATTAAAAGTGTTGCTGAATCAGCGGGCAAATTCAGCGATTTACCGCTTTTTGTTTTTAGGTTTTTCATAAACAAAAAGTTGGCAACATTTAATAAAATTAACAGAACAGGGAGGGCTAAGTTGTTTCAATTGTACTTTTTTGTTGATACTTTTTAAACTAAGATTTATAATACCTTTTTTTGGTGTTTTTTAAGAACATATGTAAATAAAATTAATTTGAACTAAAAAATCTTTTAGTACAATTAGGGTAAAAAAGTACAATTTTTAAAGGTTGTTGGTACAATTTTAAAAATTCTCAACGCTGTCCCTGAAACAAAACCATAACAAAAAAAAAAAAAAATAAAAAAATATGTTAACATTTTTTATAGTTTGCTTTTTCTAGGATTTACTGTTTCTTTCTATCAATTCTATATCAAAAACCCAACAAACACGAAGTCAAACCTTTGATATGAAATGACTTTATCATTTGACATCAAACACAATTCTCAAACGTTTTTCAATTGTTCGATTTAACATTTATATTCAAATTGATAATGATATCAAATGTTTTATCAATTTGATGTCAAATGTTAAATTCAAATCGAAAATAAACTTGGCAACACTGAAGCGAAAAAAGCATTAAAAATGGCGATTAAAGTTACATTTTTTACTTTGTGGTTACATGTGTTTTACTATTAAAAATAAATTTTTTATTTTCTTGTTTATTTCTTGTGAAAATTAAAAGTTATTTGTGAGTAATTTCAATGATTAAGAATACAAAAAAAAGGAAAATAAAACGGGAAAGTGAAGAAAGTTTGTGGAACGATCGCGAATGTTAATCTCACAGTTTATTTAAATAAATAATGAATTTAAATTAAAAAAAAAATAAAATATTTTTATTTATGTTCCACATTGTATTAATATCCACATTTGAAAAACATTTGAGAATTAAGTTTGAAAGCAAGTTGAAAATAAAGGCATTTTTCAACTTGATAATAATATCAAATTTTCAAATCATTATCAAACGTTTGTCATTTGAGAAAACGTTTGATTTCAAATCATTTTTAGTTTGATTTCAAATCATTTTTAATTTGAAATCAAAGCGCTCCGTGTTTGTTGGGTAATGAATAAAAACTGTAGTGTCATATGGGCTTAAGCTACAATAAATCATTATACTAAGTTCTGGTACACGGTTTTGATGCGCTTAAATCATTATGAAAAATTTTTTTAATGTATTTTATTTGTAACATAATTAGTAATTTATAAAAAAAAATTATTCGAAATGTCCACTTTTTGCCTTCCGGCATGACCAAAGTTTAACGGGACATTTGTCTATCGCAGTCCGCATTGCATCCGTAGGAAAATATCTACTGCTCGGATAAGAACTTATATATAATGTTTAATATTATTCTTACATAAACTGTATGTTAACTCATCGAATTTTGATCTTCTGTTCCTATGATTTTTCATAAATTTGTCCTTAATTCCCTAACAGCTCCTTTTAACACACCCTCTTAAATACTTTAACAATTTAACTTAAGATATAAATCTTAACTAATTAAGAACTCATTAGTATTCTTGGTTTTTTTTTTTTTGTCGAAAAATATCTATAATTAAATTTTGTTTCCTCTTTTTCATTATAAATGGAATTTTAAATCCCACAATTATTGTGGTAAATGTAGTGCATTTAAGTTCCGAATCCCAAGGAACCAGTCTAAATATATTGAGGCGTGTCCGTCTGTCATTCATTCAGTGAATTTTCAAAGGCAAATGTTTGTTTTTGTACCAGTGATGCGAATCGTTAGCAAAATACTCAAACTCCAACAACACAAAACAATTCAAAACCAACAATTTATCATTTGTTTCATTTTCCTTTTAACAAAACAAACAAACAAGAATTAAATGAAATGAGAATTAAACTAAAATGGGAAATTATTAAATATACAATGGGCGTAAAACTGTTGACAGTCAAAAACACATTTTACTTTTACACTTTACACTTCTTAACGAGCCACAATTTCAGCATAAACAAATCAACATTTAAAGATGCATTAATAAATGTTGCAGCACTCGGTTCTTCGGTCTTCGCCGTTCTACCGTTGTGCTTATTCGTACGTACAAACATACATACGTATCAATATCATATCGCATATCCATAATGCCATGCATAAGAACTACATATGACTGACTGAATATTGTGGTCGAAACGACGACACTTTAAGGATCAGCTGCCATACAATGATTAATGAATGTCAAGTCTTCCTGGCCTGGAAACTTGCCAACGTGTGTATGGTGCGTACGGAAACGTGTTTGTTTTAAAGAATAAAAAAGATCGTTTTAAAATTACGCAGATAATTTGCGTGAATGCAACATTGAAGTTAAGATTAAAAGGTGATTAGTTTAGTTTATTTTTTTTTTAAACCGGTCAAACAAAATGATAAATGGTTAAGGGTATACACTGGGCGGAAAAATTGTGGAACCATGTTTTAATATGTTCTATTAATGTCATTTAATTGGAAAATAAAAACACTAATGAATGCAATTTTCGTAAACTTATTTTTACTGTTATTCAAATGTTAGTAAAAGAGACAATTTTTATTCAAAATCGTTAGAAATATATTGCATTTAATCGTATTCCGTCCGTTTTTAATTAAATATAAATAAATACAATTCTTTACAAGGATTTTTCTTTAGAAAAGGGTGCTTTGTTTGTGAAACTAAAAATCCCATAATAATGTTAAATTTTTAGAAAATCTTAAACTTGGAGTTTTGCCAGATCACAACCAGAGCTGTTAAACATTGATTACTATTTCTAATAGTTCCTGGTTAGTTGTTTCCAAATCAATTGTTAAGGGAATAATTAAATATGATTATTTTTAAATTAAAGTCAAATATTGTTGAACCTTAAGAAAATAAATCAAGGTAGTTTAGAATAATCTTATGGGTCGATTATGGATGACGACTGAACTGAAGTTAATGGTGTTTTCTTTTCTGACAATAATGTTCCATGTATGCTACCATTCGCGCAGGTTTTTGATCTATTCTCAAAAAATATGCAACAATGTGAGAAGTTATCGTTTTCCTTTCTAAATATGTTGCAAAAATAAATAGCAAATTTGTTCCATTTCTTACCCCCAGTTATAATTGAGTGTGAGATAATACCCTTTTTTGCATCTGCGTTAAGTACTTTTTTATGCAAGCAAGTATTTTTTTATTAACTTTTTTCTTGTGTTCGCGTAAAATGTGTGTTGTTTTGTGATTTTTGGTTATATTGCGATGGATATAAAAACTCTTTGGTTTTCGTTTGTTATACCCACACCACAATAGTGGACAGGGTATTATGCATTTGTGCTGATGTGTGTAACGCCTTAAAATATTGGTCCTAGACCCACCTTAAGTATACCGATCGACTCAGAATCACTTTCTGAGTCGAACTAACGATGTCCGTCCGGCTGGCTGGCTGCCTGTCCATGTAACCTTGTGCGCAAAGTACAGGTCGCAATTTTGGAGATAATTTGATAAAGTTTGGGCCAAACCGTAGGACCACGAGGGAAGATAGAGGGAAGTTTCTTCCTCTCAGAAACTATCAACCCGATTTTAATGAAATTTAAAACATAAGTAGAAACATATCTTTATGCACACAAAAGGGATGCATTTTTAAAAAAAATAGGACCACGAGGGAGATAGGGGCAATTTCTGCCTCTCAAACCGATTTTAATGAAATTTAAACGTAGATAGATCCATATATATATATGGACACATAAGCTATACAGTTTTAAAAAAATAGGACCACAAGGGGAGGTAGGGGGCAATTTCTGCCTCTCGCAAACTTTCAAACCGATTTTAATAAAGTTTATAATCATAGATAAATATATATTTATATGAACATATAAACATGATGTGTTTTTTAATACTTTGGTGTAGGGTATCATATGGCCGGGCTTGACCGACTATACTTTCTTACTTGTTTTACTTTTATTTAATAACTATTTTTTCTGGCGCAAAATTTTTAACAACAGCTGACTTTAATTATTGAAAATCAGTGCTGTTAACACTTATTTGAATTCAAAGAAAATTTAATGTTGAAAATTGCTTATAAGTAAAAACTTCATTCAATATTTAACACGCTAAATACACATTAGTGTTGAGTGTAAAACGTAGCTATAATTTTGTTCCATTGTAATTTAGAAAAATGTTTCACTTTGTAAGGGTGCGTGTAACCGGATAGATATATTACACAATTATAATGCGTTATTATTTTTTAGAAAAGAAAACACCATAAGTTGCCGCCACTCATGATAAAATATTAAATAAAAAAAAAAATTGTTTATATTAACACGAGCGCCGTTGCCGTATTTCACTTCTGGCAACTCAACTTATGTTATGTTTCTATCCGTAATCGACCCATTAGATAAAGTTGGATTTTTTTTATACACACACCACAATAGTGGAGAAGGTATTATGCGTTTGTGCTGATGTGTGTTACACAGAATAATTATCGGAAACACATTCTGGGTCGAACTTTTTGCCCCCCATAAACTAATTCCGCGAAGCTCTACGCTTGCCTGCTGGGTACAGACCAGAGCCTCTGGCGGGAATGGCACCCACAACCTCGGCACTGATTGTCTGTTGTTCACAAATTATTAATTTTTAAAGATTATTTGACGAAATTCTTAAATTGTCATAAGAACGAAGTCTATTAAAATTGGGGGGAATCGGTTTAAACTTTCACATTGCTCGTTTACAAACTGCTATCCGAAATTAGAGGCAGTCCTGTAGTGCGATTCACTATGCCTGTTAAACCACAATTGTTTCGTTTAAAAATGTTAACCACAAAGTTAACCATTTTGCTATTAACTAACACTTTTAACATTATCTGCTGATGTTAAAAGCCAGCTTATTCAGTCAGCTGTTATTTTTAACAAAACAAATTATGGTTAATTAACATCAGCATTTTTGTTGTGGTTTAATCCGCTTATAAAAGTGTTTATTTATCGTTGTACCTATAAAGGCGATGAATAATATGGCTTTGAGGTATTAAGCCAGCCATTTGACGCAAATAATTAAAATTAAATTAAAAAAATTAATTTAATTAAAATTAAATTAAAAAAAAATAAAATAATTAATTAAATAATAAAAATTAGTAATGTTTTACGCACTTTGCACAATACTATTTATAATCTATAAATTAAAAGTTTTTGTCTTGTTATATTTTTATTCTTCTTTGTTTTCTTTATGCTATTTTGACATTTCGCTTGGCAGAGTTGCCACGACGTATCAATTTGAATAGAGAGAAATATAAAACTGTTTGCCATGGTTATAAATAAGTTAATGAATCACATACAGCCGTATTCATTACAAAAAGTTAGCCACAGTTTGTACACTACATACAACGAGCTGCTAACTAGAATGCCGATTGAGCTTAGCAGCTTTTAACTTTTCTCTCTGCTAACTTTTAATAAATCAACTCTGAATTTTAATGATGCCACATTATCTTATTCAAAAATGCAACACGTTTTGCATTAATTATCGCTGGTTTTGTCATTTTTTTCCTTTTTCGTCCACATATAAAAATTTTAAAATCAAAACAGTAAATTAAAAAAAATAAACAAAATTGTTTATCATTAAGCAACTGTTTGGCAGCTCGTTAACAAGAGTTTAGCAAATCGTTAGTAAGTTGGTAAGTGTATTATGAATAAACTTTGTGCTTACTTCATGCCAAACTTTCGTTATGAATACGGCTGACAGTAATAAGTGCAAACATCAAGATGTGTGGTTAAAGTAAACGACTTTGAAAGTGTTAAAAGTTAGTGAATCGCATTACTGGTCTGTTACTGATATCTCAGCCCATTTTGGACCGATATATCTGAATGAAGCAAACTTTTCCGGACTATTCCCCATCATATTTGGAGTATTCGAAAACCCCATTTCAATATGCACATGGACAAACTGACACACGGATAGATGAACATAATTAAATCAACTTCGCTACTCATAAGGATCCATAATATATGTACTTTCCCAATAAAAAATGGAGCTTCCAACGAAGCAGGTTTGTAAGGGAGAAACATAAAAGTTTCGCTTACCATTGCGCTTACGGAAGACATGAATTTTATATGGCGAGTTCCCACTTTGAAGCAATACATTTTTGACACATAAAGCGCATTATTCAGCGCACATAAAAATTGTTAGATGTAACGATCAGCCTTGCACACTGAATGTTTTGATACCGTTATTTTTTAGTATTCTCCCTTACAAACATGCTTCGTGGTAAGGGAATGCCGTAGCACTTGAAATGTTATTTTTTTTTAATAAAAGTTGTTGAGAGTTCTTTCACTTACTTTACTGCATTTCTGTATGTCTTATTGCGTAGCGCATATTTGTGGGCTTATTTTTTTAAATGTACCTTTAGTGCTTCGCAAAATGATAACATTTTTTACTGGGTTATTTAAAAAATCTAAGATCAGTGACGAACTTATATTAAACCGAAAATATATATGGGGGATTTCATGTCAAGTGACCCAATTTTTAAATCGATGTCTTCCGATTTGGATGAAATTTGCACAAACGACCTATTCTTTGGATATTAGTTTAGACTCAAATTTTCAACAAGATCGGTCAAAACGTTTCAGAGTTAAAGAGGGTCAAAGTTTGACATTTTGGCCATACAGGTGTTCTTTCTCATCCATGTAACTTATTACCTATTAGTGTTGGCAAAATTTGTTCAAAGTAGCTTCGATGGCGGTTTTTTGGACTAGATTTTATAAGACACGATTCAATTGAAAGAAAATAAGATTTTCCTATTGTTTCTTCAAAAATTCTACCATATCTCTGAAACTACTGAAATTACATATCTATGCAAAATGTTAAATCTTGTACAATTCAGTTGAACAGTTCTCGAGACTTTTTGAAATACCTAAAACAACTGCAGAAAACTCGATTTCGCTTATATCTCGAAAATGCTTCTTGAGAAAAATAAATTAATGCCATATTCGTGATCAGCAGCCCCGATTTTTCGTAGAAAACATCTAATTTTTGAGGTTATGGCAAAAAGTTAAAAATTTGTGAACCAGTGTAATTCAACGTTTTTTGTTTTTCTGTGGCAATAAGGGAAAAGGTTTAAGTCCATTTGCTCAGTTTTGTGAAGAGCAATTTTAAACTTTAAATGTGACTTTTGAAATATTACTGCGATATTTATGTATATAATCATAATTTCTCTGCGATTTTTTGTTTTTTTTTTTAAGTTTTTATTCATAATGTCACAGATCGGAAGTTAACTTAAGTGTATATTACAAATGTTATTGCGCATTGAAAAAAGATTACCAAAAAGTAATTTTGCTATAACTTCCTCAAAAATTGTACAAAATAATGTGAACTTGGCCATGTGTACTTTTGAACGTGAAGATCTCAAGGTGCCATTAAGCACTTTTTCCTTTTTGTCACAGAAATTGAAAAATTTAATAAATTTATTTAATTAATTTAAAAATAAATAAGGGAATTGTTTTTTGTTTAAAAAAAATTAAATTAAATAATATTTTGCATCGATTTTCCCGGGAATCCCGTTTTTCCGGGAAATGAAAAAGTCCGGGAAAATAACAACTCTAATATATACCCTTACAACCTGTGGTAAAGGGTAGAACAAATATTGTTGTTATAGTTAAAACGAACTTTTAGTATTTAAAAGATCTTATATACGAAATACTATACCGATTACCTAATACCTGCCCATTACTGCGAACCCTAGTGTTTTCCCGGAGCCTTTTAAGCTTTTATATCTTTAAAGTCAATCTGTTAGCTCTATAGATAAGACATTTTTTACTTTGAGGAATAGTTCCTTAAGTAAAGGAATTTTTAAAATAGTTTTTGTATATGTACAAAAAAAAGAACAAAAGAGAATTTTGCCGAAAAATTTTTTTGAAAGTTACTTAATATAATTTTTTAGGTTATCCCTATTTGATATTTGTTTGTTAAACACATGAGATATGGTCGGAAAAAAATCGTCAAACCTTACACTCAGCGAGCACTGCACAGTTGTCCCACGGTGTGTTTGATGATAACATATTCGAAAAAAGCAGGTATCGCGAAAACTTTAACAAATAATTTGGACCTCTCGAATTGAGATCCGCACTAATAGTCAGGCATAAGTTTGTTGAAATATTTTACACTCTTTCTGTACATTAAGTTTTTAGCCGCTTCTGCTATATTTTATTACTTCGCTTGAGCGGAACCTAATTAACACCTGAGAACTCGTAAGTGTTTTGCCTACTAAATACTAGATCTACAGTTCCTTTCCCACCTCGTACAATATGTGGCTTGTTGATGAGTGTTAAAAGCAAGTGTTTTTCACTAATAAGCCAAAGAAAAAAATATTGGATTAATTAATAAACATTTTAAATCCATTATAAATGCATTGAATGGAAAATAAAAATTGTTGTTTTACATAAAATGTAACATGTTCACCATATCGATCAAAAACGACTACAACAATCGAGCAAAAAAAATATAAAATAAAAAAGAGTAGCAACTTGTGCAACACTTTTGCATAAAGGTGGCAAAACAATCTACATCAGACAGCAAAACATTCAGTCAGTCATCAAAGACAAGCATCTGCGCTGCAAGAGAGTGAGTATTTGCAAGTATGCCAAAAACAAGAACAACAATAAAATGAATTTAACTGATGCGTGTTTGTTATCGGAAAAATATCAAATTTCGATCAAAAAAAAACGCCTCCAAAGGAAACTGGCTTTTTTTTGTAACAAAACAAAGTTAAAAACGCTATATGACTGAATAAATATAATTGGCCAACAACAAAATGATTGTCCTGCATTTCATTTAAAAGTGTAAGAACTACTTCTTTTCCTGCATTTACTGTAGATAAGAGAAACTTTTGAATAATGAAAACGATGGATGGATGCACTTGTTATATTTTCCCAACCCAAAACCCGAAATAAATATAAAAAGCCAAGATATTCAATAACCCTAATTATCATATTTAGCACTCTAAATGCAAAATATTTCCTTTTCCTTTTTTACTCTCTTTCGAGTTTAATTTTAAGTTAATAAGACAAGGACATTTTTAGCGACGTAAATACATCTATATAAACAGACAGAAGACGCTGTTCAATTGCTAGTAGTAACAACTTCTTGAGCAGGACTGCAGCTGCTGCTGCAGTTGCAGCTTATTAACAGACAACGCCTTGGTTGGCCTCATGTTTACGCTGTTGCTTTAACTAGATGTTGCATTAGCAGCTAATTACAAAGTTATCGCAATTGCAGAATTCCAATAATAAAAGATAACAAGTACTTAAGAGCTTCTTGCTTCTTATAATTACATATTTATTAATTTATCAAGACATGTATTTGGTACATTAAGCACTCATTTACTCACCTGCAGTTTAGTTTAAGCAGCACTCTTACACCCTACATATAATACAGGTTTTTTTATTTTACATATCAATAGGCAAAACCTTTGTTGTTTTTTTTTTTTTTTTTTTTAATAAAATGTTAAAAGCATTTTCTGCACTTTATTAAGACTACAATGAAGCCTACTTGAATTGTTTCAGGGTAGGAATCAGTACAAAAAGTCTTACGCTATATACTAAAATTGGACTCAACCGAACTTTAGTGGAGTTGTCAGAAATATACTACAGATGGAAACAGAAAATTCAAAGCTGTCGAACAGATTTATTAAGTAAAAAGATGGGTACATTTTTAGTTTAATTTACGACATTTTTGCCGATTAGAAAGTCTTGATTTAGTTTTACGTATTTTGAACTCCTCAAAGTATACATTAAAAAACGTACCGAAAACGTATCTAATAATTTACACATATAAATTACCCTCTTTTTTCTGTCGATATCGTACTTTGTTGTAAATAAAATTTCCCTTGTATTTTGTTACCTTTTCCCTAAGAAATATATGGGCAAATGTAAAATTTCGATTTCACTTTTTATTTGCGATAGGCATCACAGGTTAAACCTTCCTAAACGTTAGAATTTTAAGAAGAAGTACAAAGTTTCCCATTTTTTCCCCTTTAGATTGTGTAAAAAAGTATCAAACTTCCCAATATACATACCTGTTTTTATACCATCATAGACGAATAACAAAAATGTACTAAAAGGTACACATTATCGGCTCGTCATTGAATACACACAGTATGTACTAAAAATTTTATTTCGCCGTTTATTAAAAGAGAATATAAAAAAAGAGTTTGCCATTTTTAAAGTTTTCTCTTTTTAATTTAAAAGATTTTGTTATTCGTGCTTAATTCCCAATTTTTATTCTTGATAAAAACACTGAAATTAATTGTTGATAGGTTAAGCTATTCCTTTGCGCATTTCACTGGAAACTTCATAAAGATTTTAGAAAAACTACAGATATTAAACCAAATAAAACTGTTAAGCGTATAAGAATTATAAGCAACAGTTATACTTGTAACAATATCAAAGTTTAAACAAAAACAGTAACAATAAACAGTGTGTTTATCTCTTCTTACCTTTATCTTCTTCTTTATCAACAAAACGAAAGCGTTAAAAAAAATATTTTCTTTATATATGGAACTTTGTTAGCGAATGCTGACTTTCAAAATAAAATTGAACAACTTTGGATTTTTACTCTATGCTGAGTCCTTTCCCAAGTTTTTCAAAATTAAATTTAAAAAAAAAAGAAAATAAAAAATGTATATTAGGGTGTCCCAAAATTTTTTTTTGTCAGAGCCTCAAGCATAATTTGAAAGCTTATAGGTTCCAGTATTTTTGAATTTTTTTTTAGATTTTTAGGAAGAGGTTTAGAGGTCGCGCAAATCAAGTCTTTGTTAAAAATCTGATTTTTCGGCCTTTTTTCAAACCTGACTCATACCTTTGTCAATTACCACTTTCATTTAATTTTTTGACCGAATATTTCTAAAGAAAATTTCCCAAACTTTATTTCCATATGCAAAAACTTTAAGTTCCGGCAATATTTTTGTCCATTACGATTCCACATATTAAGTTCTTATGTAATTTTTTAACAAATTCTGTAAAAAACGGTTTATTACTTTTTAAATTTGTATGAAAGGTATAAAAACTAGTGACGCGATTTTGAATACCGATAAGTTCTAAACAATAAAGGAAAATAAAAATGGAATTTTGTCCTACAGTTTCCGAGTTACACTATTTTTATAGTTTGTACCTTAAAAATGGTAATACTTTTTTCGTTATAATTATTGTATATTTCCATTAATTTTTATAGTTACGTTTTAACTGTCATTAACTTCTGACATTTATTGATCTAAACCGTTACACGCTGTCATTTTCACTTTTTTTTTTATTTGTGCTCCAGGAGCTATCAATCGGGCTCGCTAATGAAAATTATCTATTCTTTGAAAATATGCATTTTCCGAAACCAGTTGCATTCTTATATAGACAAATCAACAGTTGATGCCTTGCTTGAATTTATTGGTACCTCTGCCAGTGCCCTCGATACGCTCCTCTCAATGATCTGAGCCTATTAAAGGAATTGGATAGTTCTAAAATTATGAATAAAGCAGTTGCAAAAGCCTCGCTTTAACTTTTCTAGGTCATCAGTGGTACTTTACTCTGAAATTGGCTGCCCCAGCGGTTTTTAATGAACGTATCGACCCCAAAACTTAGCACTTAATGACAAAAAAACTTGCAGATATTCCATGCAGCGATTATGAAGTAGCAAATGTAACTTTAACAGAAGAAAACTTTAGAAATAAAGAAATTCAACAATTCATTTCAAAAGCCAGTCTAACTTTTTTTGAAGCTTGCAATATTTCAATAGCTTTTTAAAAATAGATCCACAGAATTGGAAAGCCAACAAGCCATTTCAAGAGGCAAAGAAAAAAGTTCAACAATTACAAGTAGTAACTGATGTGGCAGAACGAGGTGTGGCTTTGGCTAATACTTATATTAATGTCACAACTTCTGAAACTGATTACCAGAATTTATTGCAAGGTATATAACTACATCGCAAGAACCGCAATAAATGATTTTTCACAGAGCAAAAGAAAAGTTTTTTTTTTTTTGATTGGGTAACATTGGTGAACTGGCAAACAGCTTATAATAACAAATACTGGGTATAAAGAACGGGTATAACTCAGGAACGGTAAGAAAAAATGTAAAAATTGTTTATTCATATTAATAGGAATTAATTTGTCTTTCAACTGCATCATTAGTTTTTTTCGTTTTTATTTAAACTTAAAAAGTTGTAAAGCGTTATTACAAAATTTTTTTAAAAAATTGCGAAAAATTGTAATTAAGGGTATCTAAATGAGTAAACTCATCACCAAAACTTATAATTTTTTTACACAGGAATAAAGCTTGGATATTTTTCTTTAAAACTGTTTCCTCAGCAGTGAAGAAACTCGATGGTATTACCAAAGTTATGAGTTTTTTTATGAAAACTCCATTTGCGCGACCGCAAAACCTATTCCGAAAATTCTTAAAAAAAAACCAAAAATACTTTACCCTATAAGCTTTTAAATTTTAATTGAGCACCTATGAAAATCAGAAAGAAAAAATTTTTTGGGACACCCTAATGTATATACTTATTAGATCATAACGTTCATTAAGCGCTACGATTTCGTTGTTTCTTCCCAAAGTATTTCATATATTTTCCTTTCATTTTTAGAACAAAAATGTAACTAAAATTTTTTTAAAAATTTAACTAAAGTTGAGTCAACTAGAACTTCAGCAACAATTTGTATGAAATTATTTCTGACGTTTAAAATATGTAATGTAAATTAGTTTTGAATGAAAATTGTATCATAATGTTGTAAAAAATAATAATTAACGCATAAAATTGTTGTGGCTAAAATTTGCAAACGGTTTCTTAATGCAAAATCTGTGTGTTTGCAAAAGAAATTGTTACTCTATTATGAACACCAAGTGAAAATGTATTTTTGATTGTGAACGAAGCTTTAAAATATAAATTTTTTTGCAATGCTTTGATTACTTTTCTTTTTAATTCAATCCATTAAAGGTAGAATTGTAATATTTTCAAATTAATTTGAAGTTTTAAGGAGATTCATTCACGAAATTAATTTTTTTGATACAACAGACTTTTTTTAGCGAACTAATTCTAAATAGCCCAGAATTTATAAAAAAAAAAACTTTATAGTTAAATCTGTTTAATAGTAACTAAGATACACATATCGTCGCTGTTTTTATTAAATTTTAAAATTAACTTGAGATCTTTCAATTCAGTTGGTGCAGTGTGTGGCCAAGCATCAGTTCAGTTGAAAGACTCAGTTGACAATTGAATTGAAACGTGTATGGGACGTACCCTACAAGAAATGAATGAGCGTGTAGTCACATTTTTCATTTTGGTGTTAAGAAAATGATAGAAAGAAATGACCGAAATAAAGTTTTCGGTCACATTCGGTCATTTCTTTCTATCATTTTCTTAACACCAAAATGAAAAATGTGACTACTCGCTCATTCATTTCTTGTAGGGTAATTAAAAAAAAAAAACAAATAATATTTATAAAGTGCATACAAAACTAGGCTGAGCCTACCAAATCAGCTGAAAAATACGCCGCCGATGAGCCGTTAGTTTCGGCGGCGGCGCGGCTTATAAAAAATCATCGGCTGATCAGCTAGCCGCCAGTCGCGCCGGTACGGCTTGCTTCTCTGGCGCTACCCTGTAAAACCAACTCTTTATAAATTATTAGCCAACCCATCCGTTGTTGTCCTTTCTTTTCTTTTTAAGAACTGGGGGATATTTGTCCATACATAGACTCAAAACAATGTCCTTAAAATAGGATTTAATATAAAAGCACGTTCTCACAAAAAAATTAATTTTTTGTATTATTCCGGATATTTATGAAATTCTAAAATTCACGCAAAAAAAAGTATGGTTAGAGGTAACCATATTCTAAGAGGGACACACTATTGTTGGATTTAAACAATGCTTATGTTTGCAGGTTAACATATTATGGTTAAATATTTTTTAATAATATGGTTAGAATCAACAAAAATTTGCCTGAAATCAACCAGGATATAGTAAAAATTAAGAATAATTTGGTCAATATAAACCATAATACGATCAAAATTAACAATATTTTGGTCAAACACTTCCGTAATTTGTTCAAAAGTAACAATAATGGTCAATGTATATTTCCAGCAAAACTTTATTAAAAATGCAAATTGATATGCATTTTTAAACAAAATAAGTATGTCTAAAAATGCAACTTCTAGTTATTTTTGAGTTTATGCTATAGACTAATTGGAGAGACTACACATGACGAAACCGGCTTGAAGCGCATTCGAATTCAGTTGCATTGTGATTATTGTTATTATTAACCATAAGATGTTATAAGACAACCATAATATGGTTTTGGCTGGGCTGAATGGGCTTATTTAACCATAATATGGCTGCCGGTGACAATAATATGGTTAAAGTAACTATAATCTGCTAAAGTTAATAGTTGTAGCTTAATTTTATTAAAACATTATTTTGTTATATTCAACAATATTTAAAGTTTAAAGGGAGGTAAAGGTAAAAAATTTTATTCTTAAATAGAAACAAAATTGTATAAATCTGAAAATAAAAAATTAAAACAGCAATAGTTTGTTTGTTGCCTGTGCGGGGACCATAATATGTTTTTCACTATACTCCAACCATATTTTTCTCTGCGTGCAGCGAATTCCGTTTGCTTGTCTATTCAAATCAATTAAAATAATTTGGAAGACAAATTCGTTTGGTACTAAAAATTATTCTTATTTTACTTGCCGCCATACAAATAAATGCTCACCTGAAATAAGGATTTTTGCGCGAAATCAACCACGTTGGTCGAGCTAGGGCGATTAAATCTAGCGTTAATTGTCGTCAATGGTCCAAGTCAATTCATTATTTCTTAAAATTCCCATTCTGATACTCCCAAGGATAAAGGAGTTTCACACATCTTTAGCGACCACAGGGCGATTCTATTCTTTAGACGCTTTAAACGTCTTTTACTAATAGAAAGAAACACATTTGCAATTAAGTTATTTCTAGAAGGGGTAACATTTTTATATATAATATTGTTATCTATTTACAAGAATTTATATGAAACGATCAAAAAGCCACGAGAGAGCTTTAAAGTGCATGACGCGTCATGACGGGTGCAACCAAATTGGCCAACTTTCATAAGATCATACCACAAAAACACAAAACTCTGTTAATTTTTAAACTTATTGTATTATTCTATTTTATTGTGAAAGATGAGATATCAGACGATGATTATCAAATCAAGCATCGTAGAGAAATATAATTCAATAATAAGAAATTTGCTCTTTAAGCCATGACGGGTGCAACATGCAATGAATTTTCTGTTCGCGCCAAATCTATGAATCTTAATGCTTCGAAGTGCACAACAAATTTATATTTAAGCTTACGTCTAAAAAAAATATATTATTATAAAATATAGATACACTGAAAGAATTTTCTTCGCAATACCAATGAATTTTGACATTAATCTCATGAAAAATTGCATTAAAAAGGAACCTATGCAGCGCTTCGTTGGATCAATGAAACCTGTTTAATTAAAAGGATCTAATGAAACATTACATTAGATCTATGAATATTATTCATTGGACGAATACTCTCAATAAAGAAAAAAAAATTTTTTTTTTTATTTTTTTTTTTTTTAATTTGTCTTATTTTATTTTATATTATCTTATTTTTTATTTTTTTGTCATAATGAAAATTTAAATTTATGAAGGCAATTATTGAAATATGTTGCTTTTATAAAAAAATTTTTTGATTTCATAAATTTAATGGCATACATATAACATTAGATGTATGAAATTATTCAGCCATGTCACAGAGTTCAATTCCGTTCGGAAACGGAATTCATTCCGTATTTGGTGCTTCAGAAAATGGCGAAAAAATGTTTCGGAATGAAACCATTTTTGTTTTCACGAACGGTATTGGAGTTGTCTGTATCCGAAAGGCCATAAAACTATCAATATACACTTTCCATCAACAAACAATTATGTTTTCTTCAATTCCGAAAGGAATTGTACTCTGTGACATGGCCCATTAAATCTTACATTTTTTAATTAACAATTAAACATTTTTTTAAGGAAACTATAATTTTGTATTAATTTATGAATATAGTTATGTTTGCATATTGTTTTTTATGTTCCCAATTAAAATTTTTTGTTTAACTTGGACAAACTTAAGTTTGCATATATCCAATGAAAATTTTTAACGTAACTACGAAATCTAATGAACCGATTTTAACGAAATTACTTCGTTATAACTATGAAATTCCATTTAGACAATGAAAATTTTCATTTACCCAAGGAAAATTTTTTTATGAAAATGATTCATTAAATATATGGAGCATTTTTCTTTCAGTGTATTTTACTTTAAATTGGCATCAAAAAAGTATCAAATAGTGTGATTTGAAAATTGATGTTAAAAGTTTTCGAGAATAGAATCGCCCAACACAAGATGAGTTTATAGAGCGACATTTATTGCAAAATACTTTTTTATACAAAGTAAACAAACAAGCATATCTCTTTGTCCACCTTTAAGATATAGATCACTTTTAATTTTAAGTTTTAAGTTAAATATTACATTATCCACAGTTGCTTCATTTTGCAAAAATATTTTGCGTCGTATGCATTTTTTCGATTTGGCACCCCGTTTAAAAATTATTTCAGACAAATTGTGGTTTATCTTATATTTTCCATAAGGGTAGATAAAAAGAAATGCATTTATCCTTATTTTTTGTATGTTTCTGTTATTTTACTTACCAGTATGAATAAATTTTTATTTTTGTTTTTATTAATTTCTTTTCATGTATCAAACATATGCCGCTGCTATTTTTATTGGATAACTTGGAACGTGGAAATGAAAATGATGATATTTAGTATGTAAGTAGAAATACAAATTACAAACAATTAAATACTATATTATATAAAGGTTTACTTTAAAGTTATTTACAAGATATATTAAGCTAAGCGATTTTTCTGGAAACTTAAATGAGTTCAATTCCAGTTTTTTGGGGAAATTTAAGGCAGAATGATTTTAAAGTGGAAACGAATAAGAAAGTATAATCGGTCAAGATCGACCATTTGAAACACTACACCACAGTATTTTAAAACTAATTTTCGAGAGTGTACCGTATATGGGATCCATGGCACACATGGAGTTCGCCACTACAAAATTGTGTTTTGAGGTTAATATTCCATGCAAAAGTTCTTTGTGCCGATTATTATCGGCACGGGTGCAGGCATCTTACTTAAGGATATAGATATTGTAAGGTAGTATTGGCTTCCTGCCGACTGCAGTGTATTTTTTGTCGAAAGTTCTAGGAATTTTAAAGGCAATAGAATTGATAAGGGGTAACATTTTACATATGCTTGCGTGCATTTTACATGTATTGTTAATGTTATTTAATTTTCAACAATGTGCGTGCTGTACACCAAAAATATTTTGCACCAGTAAAAGCATTAATCAAAAATAAAATCAGTTTTAATTAAAAATTTAATTAAGTGAATTAAACGTTCAACAAGTGAATTAAAAGCATTTCACTGGTTGCTTAGGCCAGATCATCAGGAAACTTTATCCATAAAAATTTTAGAAAAACTAAAGATATTAAACCAAATAAAACTGTTAAACGTATAAGACTTATAAGCAACAGTTCTACTTGTAGCAATATCAAAGTTTAAACAAAACACATCAACAATAAACAGTGGGTTAAGCTCATCTTACATTCATGGAAAATCTGAGTACAGATTCAATCACAAACCTTCAGATAATTATACTTGAGTCGGGCCTCGATTATCCGTGATCCGGTTAACCGGAAACCCCGATTAACCGTGAAGGCCAACGATCAGTCTACTGTTTTTTGTTTGCAATGTTTTCAAATTGTTTGCTTCGATTAACCGTGATTACCTCTATTATCCGTGATGGCGGTTGAAAAATATTAGACAAACAACATTACACGACTCTTTTTAAGAAATTGTATTCTTTTTTTTGCCTCATGTTTTCAGTAGAAAATTTAATACTACTTATTTAATTTAAAAATGTACATAAACTTCTTGAATTAATTTTTTTTAATGTAAATATGTATGTACCCCAATGTTCACTTGTTAAATAATAAAAATATGAAAAAAAAACTGTATAATCAAAATTGTTATTCGATTAACCGTGAAAATCGATTATCCGTAATGCTTCTGCTCCCGACCATCACGGATAATCGAGGCCCGACTATATATAAATTTGTTGGCTTGTGTAATTTTAAATTATTTCGCTTAATAATTTTTTTTTTGAAATATTCTTGCCTCTTTCATTTTGGGCACAGCAAATGAAATTTTATACTTAAATAGACATTTTGTTTTTTTTAATTTGTGAAAAATAAAAAAATACTTGTAAAACATAAGAACAAGTTTGTACAACACAAATGCGATGAAATTTGCAGCAGTTTGTCATTTTTTTTTTTTTTGTCGTCGCTACTTCTAGGGTGCAGTACTTTTAGATTTGGACATCGATATTATGTCAACATAAGAAAATATAGATAAAAAAAAACAAACACACACAATAACATAATAAATATGACATCGACATTTGTAAACAAAATAAGTGTCCAGCCAATATGAAGATATAATTGTGTATCCCCAAAAAGAAACACACCATAGACAAACCAGCCCCTTCAATTCTGCACTCAACAGTTTCTACTTTGGAAAGATTTTATTCAAAATGTTAGTCATGCTTCTTTAAGAAAGCAGGAGGAATTTGTTGGAATTATGTTGCAAAAAGAACAATGGATTGTTGTTGGTGTTGTTTTTGCAAATATCCAAACAACATAAATCACTTTGCTGCTGAAGATGTTGTTGGTGTTGTGTTGTTTAGTTGTCGGTATCATTATCTCATAAATACATCAACACTATCAATATTTTGTTGTATTCAACATACACATAATTTAGCTGGGATTTGTTCCTTATTTGTTAAATATGTCTGCCTGCCCTCAACATTTACTACTCTTCAGCATCAACACTGTTCCACAAAGCAAAAGAAAAAAACAGAACAAGAAATATTAAGAAGAAAATAAATTCGCACATGATCATGTCATGTTAAACAATTGCAATTATGATCGAATCGTCTGACGCCGGTGTATGTAAAAATTTTCACTCGAACCGCCTGGTGTTGAAATGATTTACTTGTAACATTCATTTTAATGGCATTGAAAGGCGCCTGCCATCCATCACATGGCATGACATTAAAGTTTTAAATAAACTTTTCAAGTACTCCAAATTAATCCAAAGATTTTGTAAACTCACCTCGTATCTAAAGACTTGTCTTTCAGTTTAATGTTTGAAATTTAAAATTGAGTTGCTGCATGTTTCGAAGAGATGTGGAATTCCAACAAATCTATGATGCATTACTCTACAAGCTTAACATGTTAAATTCAAAAGCATAAACTGCAAAACATAATTATGTTAACATGGTCAATGTTTTAAGCATCAAAATTGTTTGTTATCTACCAAATAGTTTCCTTTTCCGGTGATTTCTTTTTTTTCCTTTAAATATACAGTTTTATTTGCATTAAAACGGAAAATTGGCTTTGCTAAGACCGACCAGAAGTTCTAGTTCTGGCCGTAGCGGGCCAGAAAATGCATTACAATCTGCTGGTGTCCAATAATTGTTAATTTTTCTGTACATACAATATATGTACCTCATTGTTGTCCAAAGGAAAGCTAAGGTAAAATGTAACAAGAAAATACAATCACCCCTATCGTGAATAAAAAATTCCTTGGGAGTTTTTTCCCTTTTCCCATTTTTGCAATAGAATTAGCATAGGAAAAATTAAAAAACGGAAAAAACTCCCAAGGAATTTTTATTCACGATAGGGGTGAATATAATAGTCTGGTAGTGTATAAAGTAATTTCTGAAAAATTTAAGGAATAGGACTACTACAAAAAAAAAAACTTTATAAAATACATAACTGAAATTTAGCTCATAGAATAAATTCGAAAAATGAAAAATGTTGAATATAATATAAAGTAAACTTCGGAAGGAAATAATTCCCAGTTTCTATTCAAAAATATAATATTTAACCAGTGCCCATGTTCTGTAACTCTCGCGTCGAGAAAGTTTTCGATTGAAATGTGTGAAATGAAACAAAATTGCCATAAATGGAAACAAACAGCTGTTTTTCTCACTTAACTGTGTCTGTAACTTTTTTTTGGCGAGTACAAGCTGTCACGTAAGGAAATTACTCGCCAATTTACAGAAAAAGTGTGTCTGTAACATTTTGGTGAGAAAAGTTCCCGCTTTGAACTGTCAAATAAACTCACGAATAAAAATAGGGCGAGAAAAAATTTTAACACTAAAAAACAATTAAAAATGCAAAATGCAAAGAATAATAATAATAATAATATTTTATTATTGGCACATTTTTCATTGTTTTATTTTTTTGCTTTTGACATTTTTAAAAAATATACGAATGTCTTCAAAGCTCGTTTGCAAACAACAAACATTAAAGTCACTCTTTACACAATTTGGCATAGCCGACGGTTGTGTTTTCGCCGCCGTCGTTGAAAAATGTTCAATTTAAGTAAATTTTGGTCGCCGTCAACGATATGTGTTACTGGCGTTCTGAACGTCTGCAATGTCACATCGGCGTCGAGCTTATAACTTAACGACGTAATCTCTTTTGATAGTTTTCGACATGAGTTACAGACACACATTTTTCTCACTTTTCGAGAAACGATGGAAAATTTTGTTTCACATCTTTTCGATGCAAGAAGTGCTCACTAAAATTACAGAACATGGGCACAGGTATATCAACATAAAACACCAAGAAAATTGCATCCATCAGAATGAAATTTTATATCAATGAAGTATTTAGAATTGTAAACATTTAACAGTTTTATATATGTATGAATTCCATACAATAAAAATAACGGGGGTCACCTGTCGAGCAGCTGTGCTAATTTCTTCCTGGCTCGCAGTCCCATGTGACCCCCGTTATATTTATTGTATGAAATTCATACATACATATATAATACTTTTAAATGTTTACCTGGTTAAAAATACTATTTATGTGCAAAAGAATTAATGGGGTGTACTTTTGTGGTGTGGCATAAAAGTGAGCAAATTAAAACCTAGGCATACAAAGTACTAGAAGGGCTTTCTTGCCACGTGCAAAAAATTGGGCATTAGGGGCGTACGATCTGAGATGGTATAAGTGACGCCCAGAATTTTATGTCGGGTTAAAAAGTCACCAAAGGCAAAAATGAAGTCATAGACAAGCCATGAAAAACGATATTCAATATGTTATTATCTGACTTTAAATAGCGATGCAGTATACAAAAAACAAAGAGGGCGGTATCCAGAGGCGTGGCAAAAAACTAAAATTTTTTTTCTAAAATTCTTTTCAACTAATCTTTAATCCTAAAGGGTGACTGGCTCAACTTTCATTTCGAACCACCTAAGTGACCATATCGACAAATGTGCCTCCTCTATATGCATCAGCCTCGATTGAGTTATAGTTAATGATAAACGATTTTGAGAGATATTCATTCACGTCATTTCTTGAAGTCAGAGATATTTAGATTTCCCAAAATAGTTTAAAACTCAATTCAAACTGATAACCATTGCTGTGTTATTATGTTTTCACTGGCCATTTTTTCAAATAAAAAGTCAAATATCACATCCTCATAAATCGTTAAGTTTCTCAAGTCCAAGAATATTTCCTAAATGGTATTTTTTCGACATCGGTTATGTTACAGTTATTACAATTTAATGCTTCAAATAATTTCGAATAAGAGTTGAAGAATTAACTAAAAAAATTTGTAAGACGATTTATGTCGCAAAAATATTTTTTGATCTTAATACTAACATAAAAGGATGGTTTATGGGCACAGGACTATAACGGAAAAAGTTTGTATGGAAGAGGCCATGTGAATTACGGACTAATTCATACCATTTTTAATAGGCTTCTTCATTATGACAATAAACATTTAAATATCTTTAAAATTGTGACTTGTACTTTACGCACAAGGTTACATGGCCAAACAGTTGGACGGACGGACATCTTAAGATCGACTCAGCAAGTGATTCTGAGTCTATCGGCATACTAAAAGGTAGGAACAATATATTTTAGTGTTGCACACATCAGCACAAACGCATAATACCCTTTCCACTATTACAAAAAACGACTCACTCGTTAACGACAACGCCTTACACAAAAAGGATTGATCTTATGTCATTCTATTGTATATTAAGATTGTTTGATTCCTTCATTGTTATTAAAGTAAGGCTTAATTCTGTCGAACTTATAGATTTCCTCATTAGAAAGCCTAGTAATAACAAGTGCTATACGCTTTAGTTATTTCAATAAGTTCCGATACTTTAAAGTTGTAGTTCTTTTAATTTATGAGATAAAATTTTCTTAAATTACTAAATCTATTAACACATCCACAATATCGTCAATAACCAAAAATTTGGTTCCATTTTAGTTTAACAAACATATACATATGTATATTAGGGATGCCCTTAAAAAATAAACTACGATACCAAATTTTGGGCCAATAAAAAAAGCTTTGGAAATGGCTCAAAGTTTTTGAAATCTTGAAAAATTATGGTTCTAAAAATTGTTTAATTTTCATAAAGCCTGGGTACCATTTGTCAGCTTGGCTTACTCTTATTTTAAAAAAAAATAATTCTTTGTGACCTATCTAAAATTCTCGAGATCATAAAAACCGATCAGCCAATTTTAAAGTTATAAATTATAATAACTGCAAAACTCTTCTTTTTTTAAAATATAAAGAATAAATCAAATAAAACAGAACTGCAAAATTGTGCATAAACTATTATTTTTTGTATTTTTTTTGTCGTAAAAGTAACGTGAAACGATAGGATAGGATTAGGGATGAAACGATACTTTTACTCGATGTGGTATCGCTCGTAAAGTATCGATACCTACTTAGTATCAAAAAAAGGTATCGATAGTTACTTGTATCGGTTTGTATCATAAAAAAATAGAAAGCAGCATTTAAAAACGTTCTTATTAGTGTTTAAGTACTATACAATACAATAAGAACTACGACCTATTAGAATTTTTGTGCAGAGCAAAAAGTGTAAACATTGAGACCACTTTTAGTTACCACCAAGTACCAATATCAAATAACTTAAAGTGGACATTTGGAGAAAATGAAATTGAAATCGTAAATTCATATAAATATCTTGGTATGGACTTGTGTTACAATTTATCCTTTAGAAAACATTTGGAAAATAAACTGACTGCATCAAAAATGGCAATATCTTCATCTTGGTCAAAATATATAAACCATTCCAAAATATCTAATAAAAATAAACTTGAAATCTTCAGTGCTGTATCTCGGTCAGTCATGTTTTACGGAGCCCAAATATGGGGTTTCATGAAATACGAAATATTTGAAAAACTATTTAGATTTTTTATTAAAAAGATGTTACTTTTACCTAGCAACACTCCAAACTATATGCTCTTTTTAGAAACGGGTTTAAACTCTTTATACCTAGATACGTTTAAATTGCATTTTGATTACATCAACAAAGTTCTTAACATGCCTTGCAACAGATTACCTCGAAAGCTTGCAGAAATGATAATCGCTAAACAAACTTTTTGGGCTGAGGATTGGACGAACTTGTCTGCTAAAATTAATTTTGTACCAGATAATAATTCTTTACCTCTAAGCTAACATTGCAAATCAATTTTACCACATGTTAAAATTTATGATAATCAAACCTTTTTTGCCGAGGCTAGAAACTCTCAGTTTCATGACTTATACTCACAATTAAATTACTCTTTACTACAAATCACTACTACGGAACTCTCGTCTCGGGCGATAAGTCTATTGAGGAGGACTTTTGGATATAAATGCTAGATCTTTTAGAAGTACATCAGACGGAATCTGCACTCTCTGTAATCTAGACGCAACGGAAAATACTCTACACTTTATTGGTACTTGCCCCATTTATGTGGATTAAGAAGTACATTTTTCAGCAAACATCAACTAAACCTACTCGACGTTCTAAACATTCTGAATGGGGATGCATTTAATTTTGGTTCCCTTGTCAATTACATGGAATCTTGCCTCAAATACAGAAAATTGATATTAAATGAATTTGCTTCGTTCTTTTTTACATTTTATATTTTTAAATTTGCTTAGTTCCTTTTTACATTTTATATTTTTAAAATTTATATAAATATTTATACTTAGTTCTTTTGTTAAACAATTTTATGCTGTAAATATGTTTACAAATTTATCTTTTTGAATTTTTATTTTTAATAGCTTTAATTTTGCCAATCTGGCTCACAACTATATGTAATGCCAGTTATAGATCATTATTTAAATTTAAACAAATTTTGTTATTATATAAGTAAATGAATCTATTAAATAAATAAAAATAAAATAAACGTCAATTTTTTGCGCAACTTAAATTGACCTTTCTTTGTTTCAGTATTTAACAATTTCTATCATTGAGAGGTACACACTTGAGCAACCTTTAACGAAAATAGGCGTTCAATCAAAATGCATTTCGTGCACATCGTGATTTTTTTGGTCAGCATAATCGACCAAATGTTTCCACAATCGAGAGAATTTGGCGGAAATTTCAACAAACCGGGTGCTCTGTAGGCAATGTGAAAAAATATATATGCATGCTCTTCGAAAATGAGGTCGGCCATGCAATTACCGTAAATGGTGTTCGCTATCACGAGATGATAACGGACTTCCTATAGCCAGAAATTGAGAAAATGGACCTAGGCGATATGTGGTTTATAGGTGTTTACTGGTCAAACGGTTTCTTGATACCGTTACTGCTGTTCCAGCTTTGGAAAATCATAAAAAACTTAATATTAATTTTAACACCAAAGTGAAACGATTACTTTGACCGATACCGAGTATTTTTTTTACCGATACTACTTGGTACTCGGTTGCGAAGTATCGATTACAAAAATACTTGGTACTTATATAAAAGTATCGAATATGTACTTGTATTAACTCGTATCGTTTCATCCCTAGATAGGATTCATAGCACGCCACATTTTCAAGATAACGGTACATTTATCTATGTTATAATTATTATTCTCTTTTAGGTGCCACCCAGAGTGAAATGCTGGTTCGATTGGTGTGAATTATATCTTGGAAGATGTTTTGACCCTAAATTTTTACACTCTTTTCTCCCATACAATGAAGGGCCTCACTAATATAAAGATATATATCTGTATATATTTTATATTTCACTTTTATATTGCAAAATTTTTATCCCACGAATTTTGTTTTGTTTCTTTGTGTTTTTTTTTTCTCGTAGTTTTAGTGCTCATATTTATGCAAATTTTGTGCTGCTGTTTTTATGTTCTTTAAGGAATATTTACTAAAAAAAAAAAAAAAGATTTCTTATCAACTGTTTACAATCTTTGCAATCAGCTGGATAAAACTTGATTCTTAAGTTCCTTACGCAAACGCATTCTTTCCCTGAAATACCTTCCTAAAGATGTTTAAGACAAAACGATAAACGAGCAGTTGGCAGAAGAAGAAGAAGGAAAAACGTTTAAAATCAGAAAAAGATTTATAACGATTTCTGTTAAAACGAAATTTAAACAATTCAATATTATCTGCAACTAAAAACCATCATGAACTGCAAATATTTGTTTTTTTTTTTCAATGCAACAAAGATCATTCTAAACGAAAATACAGGGTGTTATAATCGGATAAGTTAAATTTTAAAGAAGTTTGGAATGCAATAAGATAAAAATGTTTTGAATTTTCTTACAGAATGAAAGATTAATTAAAACGAAATTGAAGTTTAAAAAAAAAATACTATTTATAAAATAAATCATTGTTTTAACTTTGTCCTCAAACTGTAAAAACACCCTGTAAACCTTGCTTCTTTCTATAGTGATAATGTGTATTAGGCCTGAAATGGTTGATTCCGTTTTTTTTCTTACGCCAAAATTCAATGAAAATATTTTTGGAATCTTTTTTATGATCACGAACAAAATATTCGAGGTATTTGTATGAATAAAGACAGTGACAATATTGTTTACCTTTTTCTTATAGATTTTCTAAAATTGTACACTTTAATATACATAACTTTCTCATAATAACAAATAGTTCTGTAAAATAACATGTAGATAAAATTTCACAAAGAATTGGAAATGTTGACTAAATTCTGGACTCTGAGCCACATATTTAATCACATTGGACCAGTTTTTCACCAGACCCTCATTCCGAATCTTTAATATATTATATTATATTATTTTCGTAATTTGCACTCTGATACTTTCTAATTTAGAGAACTATTGTAACGGTATAACAGTTTTTATATAGAATTTTCTGTATAAATTTCCAAAATTACAAACATTATTTAAAAGAAAAACATCAATACGCTATTTGTCTCATTCAAAAATTTTTAATATGACAGTTCAAACTTTTAACGTACAAGTTAATAAGTTTTAATGAAAAAGTTGCTTTAAAATTGTTATTGATTTTTTTGCATTTATTGAAGCTATAACTAAGAGTTATTTGTTATTGTTGCATTGAATATCCAAACTTGACTAAAATCATTCTACAAACGTACTAAACACATATACATTATGTTGTATGTAGTACGTAATAAAATCTAAAGTGTTTTGTTGCGTGTAGCAAGCAGCAACAATAAAACACATACAAACTAACAAAAAATTACACGAAGTAAAACAAATCGTTCGACAAAATAGGGCGACGCTTAATGGGAAACGCAATATATGCTACGATCAGGTCCATTCAAACAATCAGATGTAGGTATGTTTGTATACTGTATAACTATATGGACGATTAGAGACAGGATGGTTGGCATAAAATTTTTTGCTAAAAACCATTTCAAAAGAAAAGTTGAGAAAAAAGTTTCTTAGCAAATGCCAAAACCAAGTTGGTCTTAAATAAATTGACATTTAATGGAGACACTTTGTTTAAAAGCGGCAAAAGCCGAAAGCAACAACACAGAGAGCAAAACAAAAGCAAACATATGGATGGATTAATGCTCGTTCGTACAACAAAAACAAATCGAACAAATTTAAGTATCCTGTGGTAGTTGTAGCACACAATGGGGGATATTCAAAAAAAAAAAAAAAATTACAATAAATCTGTAATTTCTAAAATGGCTGTGTGATTTTGATTAAAGCCTAGTACTCTGTTCGAACTTGCGAAAAATGTTGAGCAGCACTGACTATTTGACACGAAAATTTTGTCATGTATCAATTTTGTCTATCTTGCGGTATTTCAAAACTTAACGTTTTTATTAGTTACAAGTATACAACATTATTTTGCAAAGGTAAACAAAAACCATAGTTGGGGGTAGTGCACTAAATATTGAATTAAATCAACATTGCACTTGTAACGAACCAAACCGCGAGGGCGTATTTCTCAAAGGGTTGTGCTACCTTTATAACCGGCCGTGCTAGTGGAAAATGGGGTGGTTCTTACCCTTATCGAAACAGCTTATTGATCGCCACACAAACTAAAAATTAGGTAGCTGGTTAATCGACAAATAAGATAATACGAAAGAAAGGAGAAACCTAGTAGAAGAGGAAAGGTGTTAAATCCTCTTTCGTTGTCTACACCCACCCAACCATGCTATCTATCTCTTAGCCTCCCTAGATAGCCCAAAATTTGATTATAAATTTTTCCACTAGAATTTAAAATTATTTTGCCCTGTTTCCAAATGATACACAGGGCAAAAAAAATATCACTAGGATTTCCAAAATTTAGCACTAAAATAAGTAAATTTTCCTTTAAAAAAAAAATAACTTTTTGAATTCTGTTACATACCTATTAATATAAGATTCCTCCAGATTCTTGAAATTCTCACAAGATCCGATTTAATATAAAAAAATATCCCAATGAAATTCCGTAGAATTATATTTTTATATTAATTCTCGATAAAATTTCCAATTTTATTAGAAATAATTCGTTGTTTTTTTTATTATTCAAATTCATACACAAAATGATTAAAAACAAAAAGTATAAGTAATAAAATTTTAACAGAAAATTCCAACGCAAATATGATTAAAAGAAATATTAAATATATAAATTATTATTAAACAATTCCACAAGTAAAACAACCAATGCCTCACAAAACAGGTACAATTTTGGAATATTACCTTTCAAAATTGAAACTGAAAAAGGCGAAATCAATAGTCGTTCGATATAAATTTATTATAACCAGATGTCTTTCGCATGATATGTACCTTTGTTGCCAGAATTTAGGTCCTCCAGCTCATAGTTCACACCGCCAATTCTACGCAAAACCCTAGCCTTTACTCCTACTGGTGCCAGTTTCGAATTAAAATATTCCGATTTCGAGCTTTGTGTAAATGTCCGTCTGTACACATCCTGTCCCACTGTAAAGTACTTATTTCGCGAGCGTAAATTATACGTTCTAGCATTTCTGTCATACGCCTTGCGCAAATAGTCATTAATTTTGCTCCTAATCAAATAAAATTCGTCCTGTCTTTCCATAAAAGAGTCCGCATCCGCCAAAATCTTCAGTTTGCGTAAAACCTCGAAGTCCTTACCATGAGTCAACATGCTCTGTCCAAAAACTATCTGATACGGTGTCCTGCCAACCGATTGGTGTTTACTGTTCCGCAAAGAGCAATTAATGCTGGGTACATACAAATCCCACTCTCGTTGGTCATTTCTTACATAACTCCTTAAAGCCTCGTTTATCGAGCGGTTTACCCGTTCACTAGCGTTGGCTTGGGGACTGTAAACAGCCGTCAACACATGCTCAATACCATATTTTTCCAAAAATTTCTCAAAGTCTTTGCTCCGGAATTGAGATCCGTTGTCAGAAACTAATGTTTCAGGAACACCGTAGCAGCAAAATATTTCCGTGCGCAAGTAGTCAATAATGTGTTTCGAAACGAACTTTTTTAGTGGTTTCAAAAAAGTGAACTTAGAAAAATGGTCCAAAATAATTAAAATCCCGATATGTCCAGATTTAGTCCGGGGTAACGGTCCGATTAAATCAATATATAAACGCTGAAACGGTCTTTCGGTCGATACCATCCTTCCCAATGGTGGTCTCAAAGTTGATGTCGGAGTTTTGGATGTCTTACACATATCACAATTCAGAATATAAGTCTACGTCAGTCACTAGTCCTGGCCAAAAGAAGTGTCGTCTGATTCTTTCCAAAGTCTTGGCAATGCCACTATGCGCAGAATTGGGCGTGTCATGAGCAGAATAAATTACTCCATGTCGTAGGTCATTAGGTACAAAAAGCCTCCAAGAGTCTGATTCGTCTAGGTCACCTGACGAAAAGTCCACGCGCTTATATATAAATTTGTCAATGACCTTAAAATCTGGCAACTGAGATGAAGAAAATCTCTCACGCAAGTCGCTATATTCAGCACTATCAAAAGCAGCTGATTCTAAATTAATAGAAGGTAAGGACTCAATTTCAATAGAGTCAACAAACACTTCACCCTCATGGATACGTGAAAGCGTATCTGGCACAATATTATCCTTGCCACTTCTATGCTCTATTGAAAAGTGAAACCCTTGTAACTTCAAGGACCACCGTGCTAACCTACCAGATAGATCTCGCTGGTTCATAAGCCATTTAAGACTCGCGTGATCGGTAACTACCTTAAATTCTTGTCCCTCTATGTACGGTCTAAATTTTTTAATTGCCATTAACACCGCCAGGCACTCAAGCTCTGTAATTGTATAGTTACGCTGAGCTTTGTTTAATTTTTGGGACATGAACGCAATAGGTTTTTCAAGTCCGTTGTCGTCCTTTTGCGCCAGCAGTGCACCTATACCATATGTGCTTGCATCACACTGTACAATAAATGGTTTCTTATAATCGGGATGAACAAGTAATGGGGCAGTTGTCAGTCTAGTTTTTAAAATATCGAAAGCAGCTTGTGCTCCGTTAGTCCACTTGAAAGTCTTCTTTTTCGTCAAAAGTTCTGTCAGTGGGAAAGTTAATGTTGAATAGTCCTGAATGAAACGTCGATACCACCCTGTCATTCCCAAAAAAACGACGTAAATGTTTAATAGATTGTGGTACCGGAAAGTCACGTATTGCCCTAACTTTGTCATCGTCCACTTGTAAAGTCCCGTTTCCTACAACATATCCAAGATATTTCACCTTATTGAGAGCAAAACTACTTTTTTTGACATTAATCGTCAAACCTGCTTTCCTTAATTGCGTAGCCACCTCCAACAAATGTGTCAAATGTTCGTCGAAGTTTGTCGAAACAATTAATAAATCTTCCAAGTACACAAAAACATGTGTTTTCAATTGATACGGAATCACCATGTCCATAAGTCGGCACAACGTCTGCGGTGCATTGCACAGTCCAAACGGCATTCTTGTAAACTGGTACAATGGCCTATTTGGAACTGTAAAAGCTGTCTTTTGTCTTGAGCTTTCCTCCAGTTTAATTTGCCAGAAGGCATCTTTTAAATCAATTTTTGAAATGCAATACACTGAAGGAAGTCTCGATATAAGTCCGTCAATGTTCGGTATTGGGTAAGCGTCTTTTACTGTCACAGAGTTAAGTTTCCTACTGTCCACACACATTCTCACTTTATCCGGCTTTATTACAACTACAGTCGGAGATGACCACGGAGAACTGGGAGCTTCTTCAATGACACCAAGCGATAACATTCGGTCTAGTTCCGAACACAGCTGCTTCTCAATTGCAGGAGATATAGGATAATATCTCTGCTTAATTGCCTTGGCGTCACCCGTATCAATTTGGTGTTCAACCAATTTTGTACACCCTAACCCCTCAGTCTCCGAATTAGGAAATGCTAAAATTACCTTTTCAAGTTTTTGTTTCTCTAAAGGTTCACTATATTCAATCTCCCCGATTTCCGGAACAGATATTTTCAAACCAAAAGTGGTCCAAAAATCGAACCCGCATATAATATCTTGTTGGATAGTTGGAACTACTAAAAAGTCCATCGTTTTCGTTTGTTTTTGAAAGGTCACTGTCAATGTCACCGTCCCCGAAACATTCTGTCTTTGTCCATCTGCAGTCCTTACGTTTCCGTTACACTTCCGAAAACCTTCCATCTTCCTTACGTCTAAAACCAATGCACCACCGATCACGCTTTTATTGGCCCCACTATCTAATAAAGCCAAAACTTTTTTGTTTTCAATTTTTAACTGTATGAAAGGTCTACTATCATCATCCTGCGAAATTATAGGCGAAATGGTAATGGATCGTAGAGATTTTAAGTTTTTATAAAAATTGCGTATACGTAGTGATGAACGTTTGGATTTTGCCGTATTGTCCGTAAATCAACGCACGTGGTATGGTCTCATTAATGGATGTTGGCTAACCCCACTGGAGATACCAGCTTCTGTCTCAGTTCTTGTAGCATTGTCAGGATTAAAATTAGTCAAATCAAAGTTATTCAAATCACATGTCTTGGATGCCCGCGTTAGATCCTGCGGACATCCTTCTGTCCATTTCCCTGTGATTTTACACCACAATTAGGACAAGAAGGTCTGTAGGTGTCTTTTGCACCACATCCATAGCAAAATATGCGTCTTTTGTCCAAACAGTCATAGTAATTATGTCCAGTCTTTTCGCAATTCCAACACTTACTTTCGCCACGAATTGCACAAATCTCCGGTGATAAGTCCGTAGTTAAATCGTTATCGAAATTCGTGTCACTTATTTCCGTTACATGTCCTCTGACAGTTTTCCGCGAATCGTAATTGCGAATATCCATTACAAACTTCTCGTGTCGTTTAACCTCACGACGAAGTTGAGCTACTGTCGATATGTCCAAGTGTATCAGTTCATGTCTGATTTCATTTCTGAGATTTCGAATAACAATGGAACACAAAATCGCATCAGAAAGAGGTGTTTTAAGTCTGTCCGTCATCACCGAAATGGAGTCGTAAAAGTCATCAAAGCTTTCATTTGTCCGTTGTTTGCGTCTGTGTATGTCCTCCATTACGTCATAGTCGTTGTAGTCCCCTTTGTATTGTTCACGCAAAGCTCTCGTCAAACTAAATCAGTCTAGTTCATTGTCATGTCGATGGTATCGCCAATACCAGTCCAAAGCTTTGCCGTCAAATAGTCCGTGAGCATGTTTGCCCAAAAGCCTAAAGTCCCCGTCTAAACTATTCGTTGTTAGTATATTTATCCTATAGATAAAATCGTCCACCGTCATTTGGTCGTCACTGCCAGTAAATTTAATACGCCAGTTGCGTATTATATTGGAAACCTTTTCACCTACGAAAGGTTCCCGAGAAAAATTTGATGTCCAAGGAGTTCCAGATGCGTCATTATTTGAAGATACTACGTTACGAGTTTCAGAATTACTATCAAAATTAATTTCACTTAGCATTGACCTAAGCTCATTTCTAACAAATTCTGTCATTTCACCGCGAAATTGTATCATGGAATTGGAAACAATTTGTTCAATTTTATTATGATTATCAGATTCAATATCCGCACCATCATTTCTAGTCTGAACCGGATTTCTTTTGGAACGTCTCTTGGACGTAGATTGCGTCGGATTTGTGTTAGAGTCTTCTACCGAAACTGTAAAACTGCAGTTTGTAGGTACGTCCAAGTTTAATAAATTATCATGACTTCTCGTCATAGACATTTTCAAAATTGAAAAAAAAACAAATAACAAAATTTCACTACTCAGTTAGGGTTAGAATAATATGCAGAAAAAGCTAAATTAAAACGAATAAGCTACTAAACCTTTCTCCCAAAAAAAAAAAAAAAAAACTAGAACAGATTAAAATAATATTCAGAGAACGCATACAATAAACTTTATACATTCATTGTAAGAATCAATCCTCTAAATACAAAAATAAAAAAAAACAATTATCAATGAGATTAGTATGAGAGTAGGTATTTAGATACATCCAAATACAGAAATCTCAACCACACAGCATCTCAAAGTAAAATTTTGTAAAATGAAAAGAAACTTAAAAAAATGATTACCCAAAAACATAATGTTGAAAACTGTGAGTATTATTTCAAAACAAATCTAAAATAAAAAATCTCAACAGAAGTCTAACACCAAATAAAATCTACTAAAAATTCTTCAGTTAAAACCTCCCAACTCTGAAAAGTTCAAAAATCCAGAAGAAAAATTAAAATGTAGATGACAAATAAAAAAAAATAAGAGGGAAACAAAAAAAAAGTCGATAAAAAAAAATCAGATATAAATACGTAGAAGCATCAGCACCAAGATGTAATTATGAGAATTAAAAGTTTTAGAACATTTGAATGTTTAAGAAAACTATATTGGCTGATGCCCAGGGTTACCGTTGGAAAATTTCGAAAAGGGTCACAAAAAGGGGATTTTCCAGAAAAAGGGGTCAAAAAAAGGGTATTTCAATAAAAAAAGGGTCAACATTTTTAAAAGCATTATTTCCCAGACCAAGTTTTTTTTATAAACAAACAAAAAATATTTATTTCAGGTAGGCAGTGCTTAAAAAACTTAATTTGTTTATGGAACGCCCTTTCCTGTTTTTAACAATTGACTAAAAGTTTGTTCTTCATGATTATAGCAAATTTTTTTTAATAGTTTTTATGTTATATTCCGAAAATTTTTTTTACCTATTTAGCGATTTAAAATAAGTTTTTGGCTTTGTTTCCAATTTTGCAATCGTTGGCGAATTTTTTCCTGCAAGCTTTGTGATTCTTTAAAGCTTACCGCTGTTACCAAATATTTGTGAATTTCAGCAATTTTTACTGAATTTTTTTCATTCCTGTTAGTTTTAGGGATTTTTAATCAATTTAATGGCGCTATTTTTGCAAAATTTTTCGAGTTTCTAAATTTTTGCGAAGCTTTCTTGCTCTTTGAGGCAATCCTCGCCGTTTTAAAAATGGTCCCATACATAAACCGATGTCACCTTTTTTACAGGGCACTCTTAATATTGTCGATTTTAAAGGGGGCAAAAAGTTCAATGCCTTATGACATTATTAAGGATGAAGTTTTTAGCATAAAACTTGCTACTCTATAAGAGAGCAAAACATTTATATGAAACGAACACCTAATTGCATTTTTTAAATAAAATGTCACATTGTTTTTGAAAAGAAATCACCACAAGTTATTCAATAAATAAAACTTAACAAATATGTATATGAGTTATTTTTGCTATAAGGGAAATCGTACTTTAATTTGTACTTTACTATCGAAAATCTAATTTAGAAGTCGTACAAAATCTCTTAACACAAATCTATTTACGAATACTAACTGGTTTTTTGGAATTTGCGTTCTATATTTTGGTATTAAATCTTCACTTGAAGTCCATTTCTCCATCTCCGCTTATTTCGAAAACATTTTTGAGCACTAACGTCCAGCGTTGTTGACAAAAAACAAAATGTGAGTGCTATTTCCAAAAAAGGGTCAAAAAGTGTCACAAAATAGGTGAAAATGATACAAAAGTATAATTTAAAAAAAGGGTCATAAATGGTATCAAGACCGTCGAAAAAGGGTCAAATTGATACTTTAGTATCACAACGGTAACGCTGCTGATGCCCCACGTTGGGCGCCATTTAATTTTTTTTTGTAACGAACCAAACCGCGAGGGCGTATTTCTCAAAGGGTTGTGCTACCTTTATAACCGGCCGTGCTAGTGGAAAATGGGGTGGTTCTTACCCTTATCGAAACAGCTTATTGATCGCCACACAAACTAAAAATTAGGTAGCTGGTTAATCGACAAATAAGATAATACGAAAGAAAGGAGAAACCTAGTAGAAGAGGAAAGGTGTTAAATCCTCTTTCGTTGTCTACACCCACCCAACCATGCTATCTATCTCTTAGCCTCCCTAGATAGCCCAAAATTTGATTATAAATTTTTCCACTAGAATTTAAAATTATTTTGCCCTGTTTCCAAATGATACACAGGGCAAAAAAAATATCACTAGGATTTCCAAAATTTAGCACTAAAATAAGTAAATTTTCCTTTAAAAAAAAAAATAACTTTTTGAATTCTGTTACATACCTATTAATATAAGATTCCTCCAGATTCTTGAAATTCTCACAAGATCCGATTTAATATAAAAAAATATCCCAATGAAATCCTGTAGAATTATATTTTTATATTAATTCTCGATAAAATTTCCAATTTTATTAGAAATAATTCGTTTTTTTTTTTATTATTCAAATTCATACACAAAATGATTAAAAACAAAAAGTATAAGTAATAAAATTTTAACAGAAAATTCCAACGCAAATATGATTAAAAGAAATATTAAATATAGAAATTATTATTAAACAATTCCACAAGTAAAACAACCAATGCCTCACACACTCTCACTAAATAAAACTGCAAAACATTAGTTTTTACTATTTTCTATCAGCTTTAGTACTGATTGGTATTTAATTGGTATTGCAAATTTTATTCACTATCACTAACTGAGATTGAAAGCATAAACTCTGCACTCAATTCAAATTTGTAGTTCAATATTTGAACTTGCAATCAAAAAGCTGTACAAAAACATAATATCACTAAAATTAAAAAAAAAAAATAATTTTGTATGAAATTCTGTCAATAACGGAATAATTCTTGGATTTAATCATGAAAAGAAAAGTTTTATATTTTAAATTGTGTGGAAAATTGTTAGCCAAAGTGAAGAAAAAAAAATTGCAATATTCAAATGATAGCTTTTTTAAATCAAACAATTTTTTGAGCGCAAAATGTTTTAACATTACAATCACTCATGTGTAGTGAGACTCCTAATTTTCTATTCATCACTCAACATCAACCAAATGATTGCAATCATTTTGAACTAGTGCTCTACCCCCATCTATGACAAAAAACTATGTGTTTTGATAATTGTCATTAAAAAAAGTAAAACAATTTTATTTAAATAATTTTCTAAAGTAAAAAACAAAAAAATTTAATTTTATTATTTATTTTTGCACTTTTCTACAATTTTCTTTTTGAAACGCTTGTTATAAACCCCACCTCACATATGCAAAAAAAAATTACAAAAAATGATTAGCTGTTGCGTAAAATTCCGTGCGAAATAATATGAGCTGCACTAGAACATTTCGCATGTTTTTCGTAATATAAATGGAGTACAACTCTATCAACATTTTTTCGTTTGTATTTCACAGAAATTTTTTTTATATTGATTTTTAAAACATTTCGCACGAAATACTGAACAGAGTACCAGGCTTAAGGTGTTTCTAGGTTATATTGTGGATTGGTATCACTCCATATGCGGCAACTTTGCTTATTAACTAGAGTTGTCAATTATTTGCCTTTAAAATTTTTTCGAATAATTCAAATAATTGTTTTTGTTCGTTCGATCAAAATATAAATTCTAAAAAATTATTCGATTAATCGATGAGAATAACGAATAAAAAAATTTTATTTTACAAAAAAATTACGTATTTCAAATAGATATATCCGTCCATTCACCTACAACTTTAGAAAGTTTTCCATTTTCTTCTTTATTTTTTCTCAAATCCTCTTTGACTTCTTCTTTTTTTTTGATGCGAAAAACTTTTCGTCTTAACTCCATATCGTTGTTTTTCTTAAACACAACGTAAAGCCCTTAATTCTTAAATAATCCGATATTATTTTGGATCTTCAACAAGCGTTTGCAGACCTTCCATCTTCAGCCAAACTTTTGCATACAATTTTTGCTATAGAACAATCGCTGGCTCTCTTTATGTATTTTTTTTTTTAATTGGATTAATTTCGGCATTTTTTGATGTCGTTGGATTATCACTGGAAGCAACTTTTTCAATGGTAATATTGTCCCACTTACGCAAAAAAAAATTAAATAACTACAATGTATACTTTCATGATATGATTTATATACATCAATTCCTTATTTTTTAGTTGGACCACCCTTAAAAAAATCAATAAAACCGTATAAGAATAAATCAAAATCTAAGCTTTTATTTAATTTCTTATTTAATTAAAAGAATTGTTCGATTAATCGATTTATTCGTTATTCGAAAATCGCCATTTTAAAATTATTCGAACAAGAGTTTGGTTTTGTTTGATCGATTAATCGAATTATTCTTAATCGGTTGACAACTCTTATCATTAACAAACCCGTTAAGCCAAAAATCGGTCTCATCGCTGATCACATGTTTGTGAAAAAACATTGATGACTAATTTTAAATTGGTGGTGTTTTTCAAGCATTAATCTATTCATGATGATTTGCCAAAGTCCCCATCATATCTTTGGTCTTTGAAAAACCCAGACTACCATTAACTTCCTAACAATTTTGTTTTATATATGTAATTTATGTAGGACATACACACAGAAAAAATATCAATGTTAAATTAACATTGCGCAATGTTGATTAAAATTCATAGTAAATTTCTGCAAAAGTATTGACATTGACCTAACGAAAAGTGTTAAAATAACATTGTAGAACAGTGAACCCATAAAATCAAAAATTTTTTTATTTTCTTGTTTAAAATTATTTATAAAAAGAAAAAAAAATCCCGTATTCTGCTTGTTAAAATTATTTAGTTAAATTAGTACATAAAGTTTTCAAAGTAAAATGATGACGAAAACGTTATCGGCCCATTCCGCTTCTGTCTTGTGAGTGCTTCTGTAAACAAAGTGGAAAACAAAAATGTGAAAAATGTGTTACAGGAAAATAAATAATTATATTCTCGCTCTCTATCTGGTTCCGCAATGTTTTCTCTGAAGCTTCTTCTCACTGTTATTTCAAACTCCAACCAATTCGATTCAACATGAAATTCACGTTGTTTAAACTGGAAATAACTTTCATTTAACGTGATTCGAAGTGTTATTTCAGTCAATTTGCTCTAACTTTACGGGAATGTTAAATTAACATGAATTATAGTTATTTTAAAAGAAAATAATGTTGTTCGCAAGTTGTTGTAAAATCATTTTTTATAAACATGAAGTAACTATGAAGCAAAATCACTACCGAACAATGTAAAATCAACCTTGTTTTCGCGGATTTTACATTGATTTTTTTCAGTGTTTACATATTCTCTTTAACCGAGTATTTAAAAAAGAACCATTTTGTCTGGCTTTAGTTTTGGAAATTATTTAATTACCTTTAAGGATTACTGGAGTGATCATTACGGTTTTATCGTATCGTACGGTAAATTTCAGTTTAATTTACATTACTGTTTTATTTAAAATTCTCATAAACAAAATTGTACGTAATAATAATAATTTATTTTGCTATGAACAAAAAATTATTTAAACCTAAAAAAAGCGTTTATTCTTTTTTTAAGAAAATTTCCACTGTGTGTCGGTAGTAGTTTAGCTATCGGTAAATAAAATCTAAGTGCATATTTGTAGGAAGGAACATAAGCAATCAGCTTGTACTTCTAAACACATTTGTTCGGCCATCAATTGCCAGCTATTGTTATGTACTTCTCTTTAGCAGCCTCCTTCCTGCATTTGCCAACCGTCCAACAAATTCATGTACGAGTTTCAGTATCGGTAAGAGTTTAACAGAAGCAGCACTGTGCCGATTGTTCTTCGTTGGGATGCTAATGCCAAAATGGTTGAGTAAAATAAATAAATTGCCTGATATAAGTGAATTCTTGTTTCAATTATATCCATGTTAACATAATAATTTAGTAAAAACGGAGGAGTTTGGTTTTGTTGTTTTTGTAGCTGCTGCTGATGATGATATTGGTGCATCTTTTGCCTACGCAATGCAACGAGGACGACAAGTATTTTTTTTTACGGTCATAACATTTTATTTTGATGTAGTTCTTTACAAAACAGCTGAAAAAAATAAAGTGTTCACATGACTTAAAATGAAACACATACGTACATACATTGATCGATATTGCCTAAACACATGTTAATGTGGGGCTATTCAAAAAATAGTACACTGGAATGAAATATAATGTAAAGGAAATTTTAATTTAATTTAGGAAATATGTGTTGGGACAACGGCAACAACTAAATCACCATTTTTTAATGATAATTTCAATTGAGATTTTATATTTAAGGTATGGAAATATAATGGAATTATTAAGATGGAAATAAAAAAAAGTTGTTAAGAACCTAGAGAAGACCTCTCAGCACTTGATTCATAATTTGTTTTGATCAATATTTTAGGCCCATAAAATTTTGTTCATATTTTTAAAAGCAACATGTTGTATTTGATGAATAATATTCAATAATTTTTGGCAAAACATTTCTAGGCTACTATGTATTATATATAGTCACCTAAAATGCAAAAAGGCGTAACAACACTTTTTTAATTTAATAGGGACGTGTTATTAAGTCAAGTGCATCATAATCAATAAAAAACTCGATTTTCAATTTAATTGTTGTTACGACCTTTTGCATTTCAGGTGACGATATGTTCCTTTCACTTCTCGGGGGACCATTGGGCCATTATAAGGTGGTTCCAATTCCCTTCATTTGCAATCTCGAAAGCTCTGTTGTAAGTTGCCTATCCCAGTATGATGTATCATCTGCTTCCCTGCGGTCTCCAATTTAGACATTTATTGGCAATGTAATCGTCTGGTTTACGGAGGATGTGACCTATCCAACTCCACTTTAGCTTACTTATTTAGCTTATTTACTGCTGGCTTGTCTCTATTCAAAGTTGGTTGTTGGATATTGTTGCAGACCAGTAGAACCGTAAGGTCTTGCGGAGGCATTTCTTGAAAACCCGAAATAAAAAAATTTGATTTTGGTTTGCTTTGAAATATAAAACGATTTCAAAACCTGATTTACGGTGTTTTCTTTTCTGACAATAATGATGTTCCATATATGGTACCATTAGAGCGGGTTTTTGTTCTATTCTAAAAAATATGCAAAATTGTAAGAAGTTGTCGTTTTTCTTTAAAAATATGTTGCAAAAATAAATGGCAAATTTGTTCCATTTCTTACCCCCAGTTATAATTGAGTGTAAGATAGTACCATTTTTGCATCTACGCCAAGTACTTTTTTATGCAAGCAATTATTTTTCTTATTAACGTTTTTCTTGTGTTTGCGTACAATTTGTGTTATATTGTGATTTATGATAATGATGGATAATAAAACTTTTTGTTCTTCGTTGGTTTTACTTTTAGTTAATAATTATTTTTTGCCGCAGAAATGTTTACGCTTATTGGAATTCAAAGAAAATTTAATGTTGAAAATTTCTACAACAGTGGTAAATATCGCTTTAGTACAAACTTTGTATTTAATATTTAACACGTGTTGAGTGTAAAACGTAGCTTGTATTTTGTACCATTGTTATTTAGAAAAACGTATCAATTTGTAAGCGTGCGTGTAACCTGATAAATATGTTACACAAATATAATGCATTATTATTTTTTAGAAAACAAAACACCATTAATTGCGCAAATGCACACCGTGCCTTATTAATGCGACTAAATATACATTAGACTGGTCGCAATTTTTTTTTTTTTTTTAATTTAATTGTTTGCGCTGCTTAAAATATGAGGTTTGGTGTAAGAAATCATGATCTAATTTTTCAGGTCAATCCGACGGTGCCTAGCCGTGCCGGGTGTGGCCCAAAGTTCCCCATATTATAAAAAAAAACATCTTTTCTATCAGATCTTTATAGTTATACTAGTTGAAAAGCCGAAAATCCAAAATATGGCTTCGGTACGATCTTCCGCAGAGAAAGTACTTCAAGTGTGCCAAATTTCAGCTTCCTATGTCATCAGATGGCTTCAGAAAGTTGCGGAAAGAATAGGACATACATGCAAACATCCTGTCATACTAAGAAATTATATATTGTATAGATAGATTAAAGTATTTGCTGTTTAATATTTTAGTATGATACGAACGAAAGATTTTTAACCTAATTCGGGGTCGCTGAATCCAGTGGTGCTAGCCGTTTTTTTAGGTTAGCTTTGGTTTTCGAGACTTACCGTTATTTCGAAAATTAAAGATGATGCACAACATATGTTCGCGCAACTCAAAAAAGCTTTAGCTTATTGAAAAACGAAAAAAAACCGAAATTCCGCAATAAAATTTACTTTAAGAAAGTTGAAACTTTTTTCTTTATGTTGGCTTTGGTTTTCGAGATATACCGTTATTTCGAAAATTAAGGAGGTTGCACAACATTTGTTCGCGTCACTCAATAACGCTTTACTTTATTGAAAAACTAAAAAAAACCGAAATTCCGCAATAAAATTTACTTAAAGAAAGTTTAAACTTTTTTCTTTATGTTGTCTTTGGTTTTCGAGATATACCGTTATTTCGAAAATTAAGGACGTTGCACAACATATGTTCGCGTAACTCAAAAACACTTTAGCTTAGTGAAAAACTAAAAAAACCGAAATTCCGTAATAAAATTTACTTTAGGAAAGGTAAAACGGTTTTCTTATATGCGCAGTCGTTTAAGAAACATAATTTTCTGGAAAAAAAAATTATTTTTTTTTATTAAAATTTCGGAATTTTTGTTTTTAAAAATTCATAAAAAATTGAAAAATGCAGCTATGCTTCTAATTTTATGCAGACATATAAAAAACAACATTGCAAACAAAACAAGCTATAAATGATTAAAATCTGTAAACAACTTTTGATTTTATGTATTCACAAAAGACGAAAAATTTTAATTAATTTAAGAATTTTATTAAACCGCCACATCGTTTGTGAATACATAAAATCAAAAGCTGTTTACAGATTTTAATCATTTATAGCTTTTTTTGTTTGCAATGTTGTTTTTTATATGTCAGCCTAAAATTAGAAGCATAGCTGCATTTTTCAATTTTTATTTAATTTTTAAAAACAAAAATTCCGAAATTTTAATAAAAAAATTATTTATTTTTCCAGAAAAAAAAATTATGTTTCTAAAACGACTGCGCATATAAGAAAAACGTTTTACCTTTCTTAAAGTAAATTTTATTACGGAGTTTCGGTTTTTTTAGTTTTTCACTAAGCTAAAGTGTTTTTGAGTTACGCGAACATATGTTGTGCAACCTCCTTAATTTTCGAAATAACGGTATATCTCGAAAACCAAAGCTAACCTAAAAAAACGGCTAGCACCACTGGATTCAGCGACCCCAAATTAGGTTAAAAATCTTTCGTTCGTATCATACTAGAATATTAAATAGCAAATACTTTAATCTATCTATACAATATATAATTTCTTAGTATGTCAGGATGTTTGCATGTATGTCCTTTTCTTTCCGCAACTTTCTGAAGCCATCTGATGACATAGGAAGATCGTAACGAAGCCATATTTTTTATTTTCGGCTTTTCAACTAGTATAACTATAAAGATCTAATAGAAAATATGTTTTTTTTATAATATGGGAAACCTTGGGTCCCACCCGGCACGGCTAGGCACCGTCGGATTGACCTGAAAAATTAGATCATGATTTCTTACACCAAACCTCATATTTTAAGCAGCGCAAACAATTAAATTTAAAAAAAAAAATCCCATACAAGATGCGACCAGTCTAATATACATACATATTTGCTGTTGAGCCACAATTGTATGAATTGTAGCAGAAGGACTTTACATTCTTAACATTTACCCTGATTGCTTGCAGAGAAACGGTGATCTGTGTTACCATTAATGCGGGGCGATTTTATTTTGGGTATATTTGTTTTAAACCCAACCAATTTTGTGATCCCAATGATGGGGGAAATTTTCGACTGAATCTCCGACCATAATACTGTTGTTGCTGTTAAAACATATAAACCATAATGTGTTTGCAGATAGTAGTTATATGGTTAAACTAGCCAAAATATGTTAAGAAATTTTTTGCTAATAATATTTTGTTAGCCGTGTGAAAGGTTAGGGCAATTATGGGCCGATCCTAACAAAATGTGGTTAAGTGATTTTTGTTTTGCTTAAACTTTTTATTGCAGAAAATTACATAAACGTTGGCATATTTAAGAAATTTTTTATTAGTATAGAATTTATTTTCTAAAATTCTGAAAATTTACCAAACTGTCTCTAACGTGGCGACCTGTGATTTGCCAATCGACAGACATCATATTTGTATGTATTACAAAAACTGGCATACGCTCAGAATATCCTCTTTAGGATGTTATAATTTTACAATGTACTTGTAGTCAAAAGTATAACTTCTATATCACATTTTTATACTCCTCACCGTAGGTATATATTAGTTTTTCATTTGGTACTTTCTACAATATTGATCTTAGACCCTACAAAGAATATATATTGTGGGTCCTTATCAGGAGCGAATTTGATTTAACGATGTCCGTCTGTCTGTATGGGTTTTTTGAAGATGCCAGATATTATGGGAACTTGGTTGGTATATATCGATGGCTTAATATAAAAAAGGCGTAACTCAATTACTTGTTAGTTTACAAGGGACGAAAAGAGCTTAATCAAATCTAATCAATTTAAGATATATAAAAAGTTTAAATGCAATAATTAATAAAAAGATGCAACAAATTTTATTCTACAGCCCCCTGAAATCTTATAGCAAGGTGCATTTTGCATATATCTACCTGAATAAACAAAAAACTCTTTTTTGGAAATAATTGAGTTACGCCTTTTTTTATATTAAGCAATCGATATAAAGGGTGGTTAAATTTCAAGGGCCGATGTTGATTTTGAATAAAACACAAACTATTTAGGAAATTATTGTAATTTTATTTTATTATGATATATTGGTATTACTCAATTATGTATGGAACAAAATATCGGCCAAATGGGCGCCGCGACCACGGCGGCACACCTCCATCCGATGGTTCAAATTTTCGATGACCCTGAGGCATAATGGAGGTTCTATGCCGTTAATGTGCCGAATTATCTCATCCTTTAGCTCTTGAATTGTTGCTGGCTTATCGACGTACACCTTTTCTTTCAAATAACCCCAAAGAAAAAAGTCCAACGGTGTCAAATCACATGATCTTGGCGGCCAATTGACATCGCCATTACGTGAGATAACACGGCCATTGAATTTGTTGCGCAAAAGAGCCATTGTTTCGTTAGCTGTGTGGCAAGTGGCACCGTCCTGCTGAAACCACATATCGTCCACATCCATATCTTCCAATTCGGGTCATAAAAAGTTCGTTATCATCTCACGATAGCGAACACCATTCACAGTAACTGCCTGACCGGCCTCATTTTGGAAAAAATACGGCCCGATGATGCCGCCAGCCCATAAACCGCACCAAACAGTCACTCTTTGTGGGTGCATTGGTTTTTCGACAATCACTCTTTGATTCTCATTCGCCCAAATGCGGCAATTCTGTTTATTGACGAATCCACTGAGGTGAAAATGTGCCTCATCACTGAAGATGATTTTTTTTTTGATTTGAACGCCCATTTTCATAATAAGTCTGGATAACTTTAACACGTTGTTGGATTGTGTATCTCTCCATGGTTCAAATTGAGTAAGTCTGAAATAGAGAAATGTCAAATAAAATTCGGAAAAAAACTTGGCGTTTAGGTGTGGTTCACATTCAACATCGGCCCTTACAATTTAACCACCCTTTATTTATGTTACATATACTCCGTTAAATATTGCTAATGAAATTCTGACTGATTGTTCAACAAATAGCTGAGATATGAGCAAAATACTACGAATGCCTCTTATTTTACATTTAAATACATACTTTCTTTTTTTTCTTTGTTCTGTACAAGGCGAATTCACTATGTTGAAGGTGGGGTAAAGTAAACTGATGGGTTTTTTCGGTGGTCGGGTTGTAAAAGTTTGTACACAAACCAGGGATGTTGAGTCGTCAAGAAATAGTTCTAACTCCGACTCCAACCGCTGAATTTTTTCAATCCGACTCCGACTCTAACCTTGATGCTAAATGTATATGAGACTGGTCGTTATTTGACTTTAAAATCTTTTTTTAATGCATAACCTTTTAAATAATTTAATATAGCAAGAAAATGTTTCTGTAAAAATTTCAAATCGATAATTTATTTCTAACACGTGCGGCATTGAGCTTTAATATAGTTATTTACGTATGTAAAGAAGAAAATTTTGGAGTCGGAGTCTCTTCAAAGTATTTTTTGGGAATACAAAATTTTTAATGAATAGGATTTTGTTTGTCGTGCTTAATTCTCAATTTATATTCTCGATAAAAACACTGGTTGCTTAGGCCAGATCATCAGGAAACATTCTCCCAAAATATTTTAGAAAAGCCAAATTCATCAAATAAAACTACAGAGTGAATGAAAATTGCAAACATTCAAAAAGTCTTATTTGCAATGATATCGAAACCTAAACAAAATACCAACAATAAACAGCGAGTTTATCTTTTCTTACATTCCCCACTGCAATTGGTTGAAATTCTCCCAACATTAATTTGTAGTTGTAAGTAGGTTAAGAAAAACCCAAATAAAAACAAACAAAAACGACTTGCTTTATTATTTTCGCACGAAAATCAATATAAAGCAAAATTTTTTATTAATAAGATTTTGCATGTTGTGCTTAATTCCCAGTTTTAATTCTTGATAAAAACACTGTAATTATGTTTGTGGGTACTTCGGCTCCGATTCCGGTACAAAAACCTCATCTCCGACTCTACTACTCCGACTCCACTGACCTGATACAAACTACAGGTTTTTATGTAAACAAATATCTTTGTTTACTAGCAATAAATTTAACAATCGGACCACAAAAGCAGAGTTGTAGAGTTGTCTGCACCTTCCATATATCCAGAGAACTTCAAAAGCCAAAGTTTCTAAATAAGGTACAAGCGTCTTGGTTATTAATACACAACCTCTCTAAAAAAAAATGGGAAGGACTGGGGATGTGGATGTGGCACTTTCTATTATAAATTTCTGCATAAATGGATAAGTTTTCAGTTTAGGTTGCAGCTCAACATACAACATCCGACAAAATGTGGACACGATTGGAGAACTAGCCGAGGGGTAAAAAAGATGTATTCATATCTAAAGAACGGTGTTAATATAACTTTCTTTTCTTATCGCACCATGGTGAAGGGTATAAGTACATATAAGATTCCGCATAACCGAATATAGCACTCTTACTTGTTTGTTTTAAGTCAATATAAAATACAAAAATTAAGACACAACAATTTTTTCCTAAACTACTTACGAAAGTCTCATACGTGGGGTGTGCCTCTGCAAAATGAAATTCTTAAGGATCGTTGAAGGAAGTGCATTACTCCAATCTAGTTTCTCATAGGTTTTTCTCATTTTTCTAAGTGTACACTATGTACGTGGTCGTTTAAGTAAATTTTCTTGTGAAATTTGATTATTGTATCTGGCCGTAAGAAAACTTCTCATGATTTTTTAAAACTCTTTTGTTATGCAGCAGCCAATACACACCAACAGAGCCGTCATTTCTGTAAAACATACCAAACATACATTGCAACATAAATATGTACATGCAACTACCAACAATAAGAACAGCTTAAAATTGCAGCAACAACATCAAAATCAATAGTTGTATCAGCACCTGAAATTGTTTGCAGTTTCTTCTTTTTTTTTTTTTTTTTTTTTTTTTGTTTGTTATTTTTGAGATATCAATACCATCTCATGTTGTCGGCATTTAATCTTCATTCTATTGTCCTCCACATCTGGTGTGTTAAAAACACACCACTTACTACTTACTGACTATCTCTGCTCCAGTGTCCGCTCAGAACTGGTGAATACAAAAAGCTCTGAAAACAAAAATATCTTTGAGTATCTGATACAAATAAAGTACAAGTTAAAATAAATATATAAAACGTTTTGCATAAAACGCTGATAAACAAACAAAAACATTTAACTCAAACACTTCTAGACCGAAATATGCAAAAGAAATATTTTTTAAAGTTTTAACCCTAAAAGTACACATTTATTTTAAGTGACCGCTATTGAAAACAAAGAATATAAAATATTTTATTATACTTTCACTTTCAACAGTTAACAAAAGTTTAAAATTACTTGTAACCAGCATTTTCTTAAACATTCCCCTTAAAAGTGGTTTTTATTATTTTTATAATTTTGACAAAATTCTAGGCGACAATCGATTTCGTTTAATTTTACCTCTTGCTATACAACATTTTTATTGCTATTTTAAGTTTTTTTCAACCCAATATGCGACATATTATTATTTTAATAATACGTTTGCAATTTGTTAATTGCTACTTTTCTTTTACACACAATATATTAAACATAAAAGTCATAAAAATAAAAATAAAATATTCACCGGTTACTTATCATTAAAATAAATTGCCAGCACGCAATACGAAAAGTTGCGAATGCAAAATAATAAAAAAAAATGTTACCTGTAACATTCGATAAGTTGAAAAAAAATTAACACATCGTTTTATCATCTGCCAATAATCTGCTGCGTGCAAAAATGTCCCAAAAATTTAATAATAAAATAACAAAATAAAATTGTATTGTAAATATTACGAAGACGTTGTAGTTGAAACATGATCACATTTGTGTTTTACATAAAAAATTATAGAGCGGGGGTTTTTTAGTTTTAAACGATTTTATTGCCGCATTGTTAGGAACATTTTGCGCCATTAGCATGACATGTGGCAATTTGTAATTAATTGTAATAAATTCAAGCTTTATTAAAAAAATGATTTATAAAATAAATAGAATTAAAACAGTCAGTTTACATTTAAAGAGACTTTTGCTTAAATCAAACAACATGTGTAAATCCTGTACCATAAGAAGTGAAGTGGGTATTGGGGAATAGAGCTAAGGCCACCACCTTCTTAACGATACCCATCTGTTTGTCTAAATTTTATCGATTATTTAACTTTCTCAAAATCTAGTTTTTGAAAATTTCAAACTTTCACTGGAAAACTTCAACGATTGATCTTATATGAGATTAATGTGTGGTTTTTAGAACACGAGCGCAAAACTCGTCCGTTTAACTTCAATTAAAAACAAAATTTCCAAATGTGTTTTTTTTTTTTTTTAATGTATGTTGAACGGACGAGTTTTGCGCTTGTGTTCTATAAACCACACATAAATATATCAATATTTTATATTCAACTAGCTTAGCCCGGTGCGCTTCGCTACACTGCTTTAACCACTTTTGAGAGATATTTAATATATGCATCCTATGGAAGGTTTTTTCCCCCTGCGCCTTCCCGCTTTATTTTTATTTTCAACAGTGTGACATTTCTTAAGATGTGCGATTTTTTTAACACTGGCTTCCTATGGGGGGTAACATTTCCCCGCTGCTATTTTATTTAAATTTCGGGGTTCAGAAGATCATACTACAAAAAGTTCAACAAAATGAGTGCAGCGGCTTAATTATATTTCTATCTATGAGGGGTACTGATCCTCCTCTGTCCACCCGCCAATTTTTATATTGATATTTATAGTTAACCATAATAGTAGCTTTAACCACGTTTGAAGACTCTCTCTTTAATAGTTCTTCAGTTGAGCGATATTTAATATATGCATCCTATGGGAGGTATTTCCACCCCTGAGCATGCCCGCTTTATTTTTATTTTCAGTAGTGTAGTATACCACAAGAGTGACTTCTACAAACTTTGAACATTCTCACTATAACAGTTCTCAAGATATGCGATATTAAACATTGGCGTCCTATGGGGGGAACCACTTCCCCCGCTGCTATTTTGTTTCAATTTTGGGGCTCAGAAGATCCTACTACCAAAAGTTCAACAAATTGCTTGCAGCGGCTCTTATTAATATTGCTATCTATGAGAGGTACTGCTCCTCCTCTGGCTACCCCGCCCATTTCTATATTGAAATTTCTAGTTTACCATAATAGTAGCTTTAACCGCGTTTGAAGACTACCCCTTTAATAGTTCTTCAGTTGAGCGATATTTAATATATGCATCCTATGAGAGGAATTCCCCCCTGCGCCTACCCGCTTTATTTTTATTTTCAATAGTGTAGTATACCATAAGACTGACTTCCACAAAGTTTGAACATTCTCACTATAACAGTTCTTAAGATATGCGATATTAAACATTGGCGTCCTATGGGGGTAACCACTTCCCCCGCTGCTACTTTATTTCAATTTTGGTGCTCAGAAGATTTTACTACCAAAAGTTCAACAAAATGCGTGAAGCGGCTCCTAAGATATGCATATTTAATATTGGCATTCAATGGGGGTGGCAATACCCCTGCCCCTATCGAAAAAATAGGTAGCCTATTTTATTTTTAGGGCTACTGTGAAAATTTCAGGAAAATCGGCTGAGTAGTTTAGGAGTCTATAAGCCAACATACAAACAAACAAACAAACATACAAACATTTTTCATTTTTATATATCGTTACCTAAAACGCAAAAGGACCTAACTAACAAAAAATTATAAATCGACTTTTTCATTAAATCTGATGAATTGCAATAACACTAATGTCCACAATAAATTTTGGAATCTTTTAACCAAAACTAGCAATTTTATTAACAAAAAACAAACGGCCCTATCTACAAAAGATTATATGATACGCGCTAAAAGGCCTTACTAAAAGTTTGCATAATATGCAACATTGTCAATTGAACAGCTCGTAGGTTTTACAAGAAAAATAGAAGAAAAATAAATTATAAACAGTTTAAGACAATTTATTGATAAGCATTTTTAATAGGAATTTGCTTCTCCTGTAAAATTTTCAAAATGTTAGATAGGGCGTTTTGCGTTTTAGGTAACGATATATAGATTTATTTTAGTATTTTTAATTTAGAAATTTTATATCCCTTTTTCGATTCTAATATTTTGTATTTACTTTTCTCAGTAGTTTTCAAAAAAGTGGATAACAATTCTAAAAATCACTTTTCTGTTAAAACACATTATCCTTTTCAAAAGCGGATCCAGCTTTTAGCTAATTATACTACTATTATAACATTTATGGCTTTAGAAGACCAGTGGTCGAATGTTTTAAAATGGTGATAAACCCTAAACCAGAAACACTACGGGCTATCCACGTTATCTTTAATGAATGGAACAAACCCACTTAAAAATGGCAACTTTTATAAATATTTGTTTCCACTGAATATGACGTCAGAATAATATTTCTAAATTTTTTATCTTTTTCTTTATAAAATTTCATTGAGTTAAGATTCATCTTCACACAATCTACACACAATTAATCAAAAATAAAATCAGTTTGGAGTAAAAATTTAATAACGTGAAATAAACGTTTACTTATATCAACAACAATACTCCAGAAAATTTTGTTAATACCAAAAAATATTAAATTTATAATATAAGGTGCAGTATGAATTAGTTTCTTAATTAGTATCACAAATTTTTTAATTGAAATCAATTTAAATTTTTTTTTCTGTGTATGGCGCAAATATTTTGTAATCGGTCTATACATAGATCATAGTTACCATATAAAAGTTCCTTGAATTCAAATAAGTGTCCGATCAATGTTAGTAAAAAATTTAAATTCAAAACAATAACTTCTTATAAAGGGTAACCCGAAAAATAATTTGACAACTTATACTTTGAGCAGTTTCCGAAAATAAACACTAAATATCGTTTTTTAATGTTCGGTTCGGTAGATTTGTGGAAAACACAAACGCGAATAGTGTTTGTGTAGAAAATCATTCAAAAAATAACGTTTCCCTCCTAGTCATCTTTCGAACACAAAAATATTACTGTTTTTATCAAACTCAACAAAAGATGTGAACATTTATTTCCGTTCGGTTTTTTTTTTAAATCCACAAACTTTAATGTGTTCGGTTCGGCTCGTTAATGTTCGTCCCTTTTGGCTGGTAAAAAAAAACATTTTTACAAAAACAAAATACACACACGAAAAAACATTATAGAACATTAAAATATAATGTCTGTCTACAGTTTCACTACAATTGTTCTGTTTTTTAACGAAGAACCGAACATTATATAATGTTCAGTATATAATGTTATTTCTTTCTTGAAAATAGTAACGAACGGTATTAAGGGTTGTGTATGTCTACACAATCACTAAAAAAATAGATATCGTTCCTGGGTGTGTTAGCCGAACGTTAAATAATGTACTGTTTATTTTCGAACACTGACTTAGAGCGTCCTAAGCAATAGTGCATACATATTTTAACATTAATAAATTTCTTAATTGGAAAAATTACCGATTTAAAGACCTCACATGCGATTGATTTTCGATAAACAAATGCATCAATGTACAACGTGTTTGATGTGAATTTAAAGCTGAAGGATTATTGGACCACTCCTTCTTTGAAAATGAAGCTGATTGAACTGGTACACAGACAGAAAACCCCTCAGGATAAATTAAGTTTTTTATACTTACTTTAAGTACGACTCGTAATGACCCGTCAAGAACGCTATAAGAGTCCTGAGACCTCTCTTATTCAATACTAAAAGAACCCTGGTTGCACCTGCGTCCAAACCGGGCCATAATGCCCTAGACGCTCTGCAATCCGTTCTTTTCCTCCAGGACCGGTTAACGGCATCGTGGAAACTATCACTTACTCATAGTAGTGGCTTAAGGGTCGTGTGGCTTTCTTCTTCTTGCACCAGTGATGCCAAGAGATGCACTCCTTTGAGCCTTGTTGAGCATCTTCACATAGCTATCCACTCTCAACGCATCCCACCAAACAGTTCATCCATAAGTTAGAATAGGCCTAACCGCCGATGTGTAAGTCCAGTTTACCATATCGGTCTTAGCACTCAATTCTTACCGATGAAGTTTTGTGTAGGATGTTTAGTAGAGTTGTCAACCGATTAAGAATAATTCGATTAATCGATCAAACAAAAACAAACTCTTGTTCGAATAATTTTAAAATGACGATTTTCGAATAACGAATAAATCGATTAAATTATGTCGATTAATCGAACAATTTTTTTTTTATTAAAAAGTTAATAAAAGACTAATAAGAAATAAAAGCTTAGAATTTGATTTATTCTCATACGTTTTTAGCGATTTTATACAAAATGTAGAAAAAGTAAAAAATATTGTTGCTATAGCCCTCATTGTAATTAATCTCAATGTTTAGTAGGCAAAACCCGTGTTAAGTATTCATTGTATTTTAAAAATGTATCTTATGTTCGTATTAAACAAATCTTTGATAAACATTTGTAACAGCTGTTTTCTTTTTACATCAAACGTTAAACAATTTTCATGAAATGTTGATTAAATTAATCAGAGCCGTTCACATTACATTTGGGATGATTTAGATGACAGATGATAAAGAAAAAAATGCAACAAACAAATTTAAATTTCTTTAAATTATTAAAAATGGATAAAAATACTTTAATAAAGTGATCAGAACATCATTTTAAACATATTAATTATGGAATTGTGGAAATTTACGACTTATTTAAAGTCAAATAAAAACATTAAGAAGAAATCATGGTCGGTAGTACACGCGAGGGGTACTTACATGGTGACCGATTCTATATTGTACTCAGTTTGAGGTATGTTCAGAGGATTCGATGTGGTTTATGAAGTGATTAAGTTGTTATCATGTCAATTTGAAGTGATTAACAAATAACTTCAATATATGGTTAATCATCTCGATTTTGATGTGATTAGAACTTAATCACGCTCGGGTTTAAAGTGTGAACATAGCATAATTGAAAACGATGTAGTATAAGATAATCCAACGACATCAAAATATGCCGAACTTCTTCCAATGGAAAAATACATACCGAGAGACAGCGGTTGTTTTATAGAAGAAGTTGTACGCAGAAGTTTGGCTGAAGATGGAAGGTCTGCAAACGCCTTTCGAAAATCCAAAGTTGTATCGGATTATTTAAGAATTAAAGATTTTACGATTCCTTTAAGTAATACAACGATATGGAGCTTAGATGAAAAGTTGTACGCATCAAAAAAATAAGTCATAGTGGATTTGAGAAAAAATAAAGAAGAAAATGGAAGATTTTCCATAGTTGTAAATTAACGGACGGATGTATCTTATTTAAAATATGTAATTATGTATTTTTATTCTTTATTCTCATCGATTAATCGAATAATTTTTCAGATTTAATCGTTAGATCGAACGAACAAAAACAATTATTTGAATTATTCGAACAAAGCTGAAAGGCGAATAATTGACAACTCTAATGTTTAGTAGGCATTGAGTCACCTTATCATCCTCTCCTGAGTATTCCTCTTCCAAGACAGTTTACAGTCGAGGAAGTTACCCAAGTACTTAGCACTGTCAGATAGAGTTTACTCGACGCCATCGAATACTGGCCCCTTAAAACCCTCTATCTTATACCTTCTGGTAAAAATCACCAGTTCAGTCTTCGCAGGGTTTACACCGAGCCCCGTATACTTCGCCCATGCCACGAGTTCGCCCAACATCACCTGCATAATTTCACTGGTCGTTGACATTAATTTTTCCCAGGGCAGCAGAACTGTGTCATCCGCATCGGCAACGACTTTCCTATCCATGTAATCAATCGAGCAAAGAATCCCTACCAACGAATCCTGTAGGTAAAGTAGGTAAAAGACGCTTTGCTTGTTTTGTGTAGAAACAAAGTTTAAAAAGTAAAATCAGCAGCAAAAGTTCCTCTTTAATTTAAGGTGAAAAAATAAAATTTTGATTATCATCGTCTTTTATTGTTTATTATTAGAAAAAAAGTCTATGTTCTTATAAAAGAATGGTTTCCTAGCAATTCAATAGGGAGATAAAGCCTTTTTTGTTTTTTTTTCAATCGAATGGGAGATAAGGCCATCATGGCCATCATATTAGAAAATGGCTTTATCTCTCATTTCAGTTCCGGAGACACTAAAGTTAAGTATTGAAATCTGACTTCGCATACTAAAGTTTTTATGTGTGACGGCCTGCGGCCGTGCTTAGGGGTTTTTTCTCCAATAGGACGCGGCAGGTGGCTTCGCTGAATAAAGTTTTCTTGCGTGCGTCACAAGAATAAAAAAATGTTTTTCAATGATAACTAAGGATTTTCCCTTTTACAGAATATTTACACCATGCATAACAATATTCTAAAAAAATATGGCTTTATCTCTCATTTGCGAAAAAACATATGGCTATACCTCTCATTTCGCAAAATTTTAAATATGACCTTACCTCCCAATGATTGGGCAATAAGGCCATTATGGCTTTATCTCCCATTCAATTGAGCAATAATGCCATCATGGCCTTATCTACCATGGTTTTAAAGCCACCCCCCCCCCCCCCCCCCACTTAAACTCAATGAAATCCATCTTTTGTACTAAACATAGAGCTATCGAATCGCAAAAAAAATGCTAGGAAAAGTTTTTTTTTCTATATTATTTGTACATCAAAAGCGTGACCCCAGGAAATGCCCAAATGTACAACAAATTTTAAAAGTAGAAAACATGTCGGTCATGAAGCTAGTGTTTTGTAATTGAAATTCTGTAAGGTGTAAAAATGGTAAGTTAATCAATCATAATAATATGCTCCTTCTGTCTCTGGGTTAAGTGTTTTAGGTTAGAATCAATCTCATTTTACTTTCGGATTATTTCAAGTAAGAATTCGAGATTTAATCAACTTTGTATAATACTTGAATCAAGCGCATTTTGAGATTGATTCAATCTTAGTTTTACTTAAATCAATCTAATTTTCAGATTATTTCAAGTACGATTTCAGGATTAAATATGGATAAGTTTAGTATTTTGCACTTAAATAATCCGTAATTAAATCAATCTTTCTGTACTTTATTCAAGAAAATCCGTACCATTTAATTTTTTAATTAAATTTAATTACTATTTATTTATTAGAAGTATTAGTACCGCTTCGGATTGATTTAAGTACGGACGGATTGAATTTTCTTTTCAGTGTTGTGTCGAAACAATAATAGAGACGAAATAAATGTTAAATAGCTTCTTACATTGTTGTTTAGTTTTTCAGTAATAATAGCGGAATTAAGGATTTGCTGGTTTAGACCTTGAACATCTTGTTGGTCTTGTAAATCTTTTTTTAAGCTCGACAACAACAAAATACATACATTTTCAATTTACCATGCTTACGCCACCTACAATATTTAAATTAAAACTGAAGACTTGACGAGTCAAACACGACGTATTTTAACCGGAACTTACGTCCCGTTTTTAAAAAATGAAAGCTTAATTTCGGGTGAGAAATCATATTGAAAACAAAAATAAATTTTCTGTATTTTATTTTGTTTTCAAAATAATTTCTCAATTAAAATATTGTTTTCATTTTCTTAAAACAGGCAAGGCAGTTAGTTTTTAATATTTTTTTTTTTTTTTTTTCTTTAAAGTCGATTATCTCAAAACAATTTTCTGTGGCATATCGCTCATTTGCTGCAACGTCGTCATAACTTAAAAAATAAAATTTTGTAGTTAGTGATGCAGAATTGTTCGCTATGTTTTTCTTAATATTTATGAAATTCTTTTTTACTTTCCCCGTTTGAAGGAAATTTATCCTTATTTTTCGTAAGTGGCGCGAGCAAATTTAAAACTTTAAACACGTTTATTTCGAAAAAGTTATGACGACGTTGCAGCAAATAATTGATATGATGTTATTACAATAATCCCTTCAATTATAGGTACATATTTAAAAATTTTGTTTTTAAGATATATGTTTATTCCAAAATAACTTAAATGTGTCTTATTCTTATTTCAGACTGCTTTGCACTGGGCTGCCAAACACGGCAATGAAGATGTTGTCAAATTAATAGCGGGCACATACAAGGCTGATGTAAATGCTCAAACGGTTAGTTTTTATTTTTTCTCTTTATGCAAATTTAATATTAAAAAAAATTATTCTAATTTCATGTCTCACTTTTTCTATTGTTTTGCGGATTGAATGTCTACCATAGAATGGGGTAAGTTGTTTTAAACATTTTTTTATTTTTTTTTACTAAATTTAGCATTTTCCTAAATATGCACTTGAATAGTTTAAATGTACAATTGTGTAAAACTTAATATTACAGCATACGGCAACATGTTACTTTCCAGAAAATCCCATCTTTTTATTAAAAACAGCAATGTATGTTCAATTTCTTACTCTCATGAGACAGTTTCGAATACAGATTTCAATTGGTGAAATCCAATAGAGTAAATACCACTTCCATTTAACCAAAACGAATCTTTAACATGAAGGTATACAAAAGGGTTGGGCCATTGTACTCATACACAATCCTTGGATTTATAATATAGTAAGAAACATTTTGCAATTTCAATTTTGTTATGTGTCAAACGTGAAATTTTAAAATTTAAATACATACAAAAATATATTTACAAGGCTTTGTTCATAGTTATGTATGAATATATGAATGTATGTATGTGTGAGCATTAGAATTGTATAAAATTGAAATTGGCAACACATTTGTCGCGACAAATGAAATGTTTTTTTTTATTGAGAATCACAATAAAGTGTTTTAAAGCAGATATTTAAAGGAATTTAATCTTAGATTTTTGTAAACCTTAACTAAATTTAAAACATTTTTATGAATTAAAAATTAAACTTAAAGACTTTGGCCCATATTCATAGTCAAAAATAAAGTCAACTTTTTCTAAAGTCGACTTTAAAACAATTTTATTGACATTATTTAAAACCGGTTTTAACTTAAAGTCGACTTTATTTTTGACTATGAATATGGGCCATTGTTTTATATGTATATGAACTTAGTTATTCAAAATGTCAAAACTTCATACAAAAAAAATTAATCCAGCTTAACTCTCTTTGATACCATATAAATGTGCATTAACATAGTTCGACGTTTTAAATTCGTTTTGGAATTGTTTTGAATGTTTTAAAGTATGTATGTAATAAATTATTCAAAATCAAATTTTTATTAAACCTTTCCTTATATTCTTGTTGTCATTTATTGGGACACTTAGTTTATATGTTATGGCGGCCTTTTCTTAACGACCAGATTTTTATAATAAAATTAAAAAGAATATTTAAGCTTAAAGATGAGAAATTCGAATGATGCTTTAAGAACGCATAATTAGCAATTTTTAAAATTGGAAAGCTTACGAGTATAAAACATAATATAAAACATAATTTAAATGTTTTGGAAGACCCTTTAGTTAGATTGCTAAAGCGGCTCATACACTTGCAATAAAATTGTTAAATTTTACGTATTGTACAATTATATCGCCAATGTGCATGTGATATTCGTAATTGGCACAATATATTTGCAACAATCAAATCGCTTTTGATTTTTATTGCACAACAAAAAGAAAGTCTGTTGGCAACATTGTACAATGCTGTTTATGTTATTTCTATAGGTTATGTTCACTTTTTTATTGAATAAATGAAACCATTGTGCGACTTATTGCCTAATATAGCACAAAACGGAAATAATATGGCGAATATCATTTACAATAATACTGCGAGTGTATGGGCCTCTTAAGAACAATGAGCAACGAATTCTGTAAAGAAATGAGCAGGATATCGATAAAATTTAGGCCTATATAAGCGAAAATAACGTTAACGAACTACGAGTATTAGGTTTTATAATATACCTTCAGCATAGGTCATTTAAAAAAAAGCTTTTCGTTATTTAAATATGATATAAAAAGCTTTAGCGACCTAATTTTCAATTTTCGTTTTTTTTTTTTTTTTTAATGACTTTATTGGCAACACTTGCATCATGTTAAAATATCATGGTCACATAAGGTAACGTTACGAAAAAACTATTTTATCTTAAGCGAGACAACCTTCATATAAAATTTTTATAAGTTAAAATAAAAAAAACCCTTCTCCGGTAAAATTTAATTTTTTGTATCTGTGGGCGTAGCAAACTTTGTCAAGAAATTACTATTCATATTTGTACCACCAAGGCATGGACAGGCCCTGTACTATTATATATAGACTGTACCAAATAAAATCAAAACGAAACGTTTAAAAAAGCACACGCAACACATCTTCCTTTTCTTTTTCGAAGAATTGTGCTAGTTGACAAAAAATGTAGCCATAAAACTGCGTACAGATAAAAGTAGTCCCAGCCAGGTCCTGGAGTTCGTTTGTGTGAGTGTTTGGTTCTTTTAAATATACTATTTGTCAAAAAATCTAAAAATTGAAAGATGTGACGTAGGCTACACGCAATTTTGAACAATTTGCTTTCTAGATGTCATCAAGAAAACAATTTTTAAAGACATCAAGACTAACCTTGAAATCAGCTGTTTTCTTGAACGTAAACTGAAACACTCACTGGAAAGAGACTTTAAAGGCAAGTTCGTTTAAATTTTTTAAAAGTATGAGTGCACTGGTAAAAAAGTGTGAGTTTATTAAAACTTGATAGGCAAAACTTGATCGTGTAACCCTCAAGTTACCTTTATAACATTGCTTCCGTAAAAGTCAAACCAAAAGTCGAGTGACAAAATTTTAATTAGAGCGTGCTCTATTTTCATCTGACAAACCATTTGACATCAGCTGTTTTTATTATGAAAAAAAGTTGTCAGAAATCCATGCCGTAATAAAACCAGCAACAGCGGTCCACTATTGACGGAATCATAAGCCGGATGCAGTTAATATTTTACAAAACCGATATATTTATCAGGGGTGTGCTGGAAATGGAAAACGCAAAACGCAAGAATTTAAAAAGTCGTTTTTTAATAAGTTGTGTGGAATAAAAGAATTTTATGGCAAAAATCATACAAATATTTTTCTATTAAACAGAATTTTATAACAAAACTTATAAAAATTAGATTAAATGTGTATTAAAGAAAACTTCCAAATTCTTGCGATTTGCGTTTTCGATTTCCAGCACACCCCTGTATGTTCATTTCAACATTTAAATTATGAACATACATATATAAAAATATTTCATTATTTTATCCTAAATTGGTATCTTAGAATTTAAAGAAAAACAATTCGAGATGGCTAAACTCGTTTGCGATGCAAGTAAAAATTTTCGCGACGGCAGCACGCTGCTTTGAAACCGAAAAGTTCTTTGGTTTCTGGAAAAACTTTGCGAAAAAAAACGCAAATGACATGTACGTTTGTGACGAATATTATAAACCTTCTGTAAAACAATAATTTTGACAGACATGTACAATTACATGTGACTTGAAAAGTTAACATTATATAAATAAAAATTAGTTCAAAATAACTTAGAGATTAACAGAATATTACTGCATTTTAGAGTTTTGTTCTATTTAAATTATAAAAATATAAAATATTTGTGGAAGATTTAGTAAAATTAGCAAACAAAAATACCGTTACATTTACTAGACTAGTTTCAAATTTGATGTCTAGCCAAGTCACGAGGCCCTGACTTGGCTACATGACTGTTTTACATCCCAGTGTATTGTTGCATTCCGAGGATATTTGAGACAGGAAAGTAGTATAAACAGAAAGAGCTGATATATCGGGTGTTTTTTTTTAGGGAGAAGAACTTTAAATTGAAATTAAATAGAGAAATACGGTTGTATTTCGGCAATAACGCTTCGAATATTTGCTTTCAAATGCTCAATAGTTTCTGCATTACCTGGGACTTTACAAATCATAAGAGATAGTAATCTAATGGCGACAAATCAAATGGCTAGTTATCAGGTGTTGTTTGCCGAATGATTGTCTCATTGATTGTATCACGTGATATGTAAAATGTTCCTATAATGTTCCATTGAGTCATGACAAAGTTAGCAAGGCTCAAAATGCTGTAATTTTGTTTATCGACATAGCATTTAACAAAAAATTTTGTTTCATTACTAAACAAAATTTCTAACTAAAATTGAAGTTGTCAAATTAAACCGTGGTTTGCAAACTTACCTCAAAACAACTGTGAAATCAACTGTCACAGAAGACTTTTAAGTTCTCCGTCTCTAAAAAATGATGTATTATATTGATAATGAAAAATATCGAAAATTTATGAATTCACATTTTCAAAACTCTGCTTAAGAGTATGAGATTTTTGCTTTGTACCGTTTTCCTCATTCAGCGACATCAATTTAATCAGTTTTATGTAGAAATCAAGTCAACATGAAATGATTGACACTTTGGTGTGTAACATGTTAAACGAGTGTATGTAACTTTAAAGAATTGTAAGTAACGTTGAAGGTATTTGTGTGAAGAGGTAGAAAAAGGGGTTTTAAAATTGATACGCTTTTCAAAATATTTTAAAACTGTCATGTAGTGTAATTTCTTTACTTACACAAATACGTTCAAGTATAAAGTTAATTTTTTAGCTTATTTGAATTTTATTTTTAATAATTTAATCCTTTTAAGTGTTGCAAACAAATATTAATAACTTTATTGTTCTTTTGTTTTGTTAAATTATTTCCAGGGTTATACACCTCTGCATATAGCCATGCAATTTGGAAGATCCAATATATTTGCGTTGCTCTGCAATACCTACAGTAAGTAACACCTTTAAGCTAATATTTTTATTTTAATGTTCTATTTAACAGTTGAATAATATTGGTAAAAATAGAATGTAAATATGCTTTAGTTAAGAGATAACAACGATTTGTAATCTATAGCTGTCAATCAAAAACTTTGTGTCTTATCTTTCCAAAAAAGACCTCATAAACAGAGAAACCTACTCCTCCTATCCCAGAAACAAACTAAATTTCCATTAAATATTTTCCAATAATTGTGTGTCAAACTAATTGCCCAATTCAATATTGACTATTTGAAGTTTGTTCATATTTGCTTTTTTTTTTATTACGATGAGTAGGTATTTATTTGTTTATGTTATTCTAAACGGTTGAATTCCATACGAAAGAGAGGAAAGTCTTTGATCCCTGTAGCAATATCAGCGTCAATTAAAAGAAGCGGCTTTTCTTTTATCGTAATATAACATTTTTCAATTATTTACACAGTTGCCGGTTTTGATTTTCTGTGGCACCTTTTTTTGACAGACCCAGTGGAGTCACTTTAATTACTTATCACTGCTCAAACAGAAAGACAAATGTGTTTTATTTTTCGATTTGAAGATCACACTTCTATCGCTCTTAATTACATTTATGTAGTTATTTGTTATTTTTGCGGTTTCATTGTTTTTGTCACTTAGTATTTAATCGGAAGTCATATCTTTAAATTTGGTAATTATATATGTTGTCGTTGCTTTTTTTTTTTTTTTTGAGTTGATAATTTGTATACGTTCCACCATTTGTCGTGAATGTGGGTACACTAAGTTTGGTTTTCCGTGTGAAACTTTTTTAATATTCATCTCAGACCCAATAAAGTGAATACAAACACTGGGCGCTTAAGTAATTTCACTGGTTGCTTAGGCCAGATCGTCAGGAAACTTCATCCATACAAATTAAGAAAAACTAAAGATATTCAACCAAATAAAACTGTTAAATGTATAAGAATTATAAGCAACAGTTCCACTTGTAACAATATCAAAGTTTAAAGTTTCCTGACGATCTGGCCCAAGCAACCAGTGAAATGCGCTTACACTGAAAGAAAAATGCTTCATATATTTAATGAATCATTTTCATAAAAAAGTTTTCCTTGGGTAAATGAAAATTTTCATTGTCTAAATGGAATTTCATAGGTTTGATGAAGTATTTTCGTTAAAATCGCTTCATTAGATTTCGTAATTACGTTAAAAATTTTCATTGGATATATGAAAACTTAAGGTTGTCCAAGTTAAACAAAAAATTTTAATTGGGAACTTAAAAAAACAATATACAAACATAACTATATTCATAAATTAATACAAAATTATAGTTTCCTTAAAAAAATGTTTAATTGTTATTTAAAAAATGTGAGATTTAATAACTTCATACATCTAATGTTACATGTATGCCATTAAATTTATGAAATCAAAAAATTTTTTTATAAAAGCAACATATTTCAATAATTGCCTTCATAAATTTAAATTTTCATTATGACAATAAAAATGTCATTATAGTAATGAAACAAAAACTTTCAATCCACTTTCAATCAACGTTGTTATTGTTATTATGGACAATTTAATCTCATATTTACGGTGTTAATTGAGAAAAAAAACATAGTTTTTTTTATACAAAAACTACACTGCCCCGGTAGACTAGCTGGTAGTGAGCTAGTCTATCAGCACCGAGGTTACATGTTCGAATCCCACCAGAGACAGAAAAAAAAAATAAAAAATAAAATAAAGTAAAATAAAATAAGAAAAAAGAAAAAAAAATAAATAAAAAAAAAAAATAAAAAAATAAAAAAAAAAATTTTACTTTATTGAAAGTATTCATCCAATGAATAATATTCATGGATCTAATGTAATGTTTCATTAAGTCCTTTTAATGAAACAGGTTTCATTGATCCAACGAAGCGCTGCATAGGTTCCTTTATAATGCAATTTTTCATGGGATTAATGTCAAAATTCGTTAGTATTGCGAAGAAAATTCTTTCAGTGTAGGAATAGCTTATCCCATCAAAAATAAATTTTGTGTTTTTAGCAAGAATAAAAATTGGGAATTAAGCACGAATAACCAAATCTTTTAAATTATTTTCTATAACTTTTTGCAACATTTCGGGTGTAATGGGCATGATTTCATTTCGAATGTAGGATTTTAGTTGAGGGATGATTCTTGGCTTGTTTAACTCACACTCTTTCTTTCAAATATCCTCAAATAAATCTGTCAGGAGCTGTTAAAGCCGGTGAAGGTGGAGGCGAGTTAAAATCGATTGTGCGTGAAGTAATGCGTTCGCCGACTATGTCCCTTACCAAAGCCATTAAGGCAGCTGTTGTATGAGCTGTGGTTCCATCTTGTTGAAACCACAAGTCATATATTCCACAGCTGTCCTAACAAAATTTTCCAACATCGTCCAATATTTACAACGGCTGACATAGATTAAAACACCAATGTAATTGGTCCTTTCGGACGATACACCACACAGAACCGTGCACTTTAGCGGATGTACATGTCGCTAATGAACAGATTTTAGATTCTCCGTGCACAAGTTAAAGTTTATATGGGTACAAGTCTTATGCAATGTTCACACTTGGGTTTTTCAACGCGTTTAAGCATCTCGAAAGTGATTAAGCTCTAATCACGTGATTTGCTTATCACTTTAAAATGACATGAATAAAATTAAAAAATTTCATTAATCTTATAGAAACCTCTAAACATGCCTCAAACTAAGTAGGATGTCGCAACGGCCACAATAAACGCACCTTCCAGTTGTTCTAAAGACCACAATATCTTCTATATGTTTTTTTTTCGTCCTTAAACTTTATTGAAGTATTTCTTTTCATCTTTAATACTTAAGGAAATGTGAATTTTTTGTTGTGTTTTATTTATAAATTAACTATTCTTAAAAGAGCGACGATTGCCTCAAGGGGCAACAAAGCAAAGATAGGGCCGTACAATTGATTAAAAGTCACTTTAACTAACAGGAATGACAAAATTCGGTAAAAATTTTTGAAATTCCCAAATATTTGGTAACAGCGGTATAAAAGCAAAGTCTTATATTTATTTAAAATCGTAAAAGCTTTAAAGGATCAGAAAACTTACAGGAAAAAAATCGCTTAAATCGCGAACAGGGCTGAAGTTCGGGAATGATTTAAAAATTGGAAACAAACCCTAAAATTTATTTGAAATCGCTAAATCGGTAAAAAAAATAAATTTTCGAAACATAAAAAGTATTGAAAAAATGTGTTATGATGATGAAGAACAAACTTTTTGTCAGGTGTTAAAAACATTAAAAAATAAAGTTTTTTAAGCACTGCCTACCTGAAATAAATATTTTTTGTTTGTTTATAAAAATCTTGGTCTTATTATATATTTATTAAAATGGGAAATGCTGCTTTTAAAAAACTTGACCCTTTTTTTATTGAAATCCCCTTTTTTGGAAAGTCTACTTTTTGTGACCCTTTTCGAAAATTTCCAACGGTAACCCTGTCTGCAGCGACATCGTGATACTCCAAGTTGTGTCGAACGTCTCCTTTATCCTTGTCAGATGCTGTTGAAAGACAGTCATAATTTGACGAAAAAATAAATGCTTTTTTGAAGAAAAAAAATCAACAAATTTTATCAAATACTAAATTTTATTGGAAACGGTCTATAATTGACCATAAATCCCATACAAATATACTCCCGAAAGAAGCTTTTAATACCATTACTTTCTTATAAATAATGGTACATATTGATATAAAATTGGGCAACGCAAACTTTTATAAAAGCTTTTAGTCATGTTAAAATGTTGTACTGGTATATCGGTATATCCAAAATTTTAAAAGTTCAATCTAAGCCCCCGCTCCAAAATTACTTTTAGACGAGCAAATCTAATACAGATATTGATATTGTTATAATTTTCTGCACAAAGAACTGTTGTATGAATTTGAGCCTTATAACAGAATTCTGTTTTGCCGTGTCCATGATTGCTAATGGGCCCGAAATGTCTTTTTATACTATGGTCTAGGATATTAAATTATTAAGTACGACTGACTAAACTTTCTTACTTTTATTTTATTACAACGTAAATCAGGTAACCAAATTTCGAAAATCCAAATATTGCCTTGAAAGTAAATTAGAGTATCAAAGATGTATGTTAAATGAAATTTGTAAAAACAATTTCGTACTAAAATTGTTCTTTCTGTTAATTCGATTGGTAGCTAGTGAGCATAATTTCAAAAGCTTAATCGACTTGGAATTTCTGAAGAACCTATAATATACATATGTATATCTGTGGCATTTTGACAAAACATCTTAAGTCTAGATAAGATAGCAAAAAAGTTTTAAAAAAAAACTCGGTGGAAACATCACTTTTACCAAATAATGAAATAAACCAAAATTAAAGAAAAATTTCGTTAATAATACAAAATTTTAAAAACGTAAACAAAAAGGTTTTTTGAATTAAAATTCGTATGATTAACAACATTTTTTTCAACTTTTTAAATTTGAGTTAAGATGTTTTGTCAAAATGCCACAGATATATATTAAAGTATTCACTAGGGTATTCATTTAATCGACCTTTTGCTTTGATCGGTTAATCGCTCGATTAATTAACCGAGGTTTTGGTTTAGTCGGTTAATAATCGGTTAGTTTTGTTTTTGATCGGTTAACCGATTATTCAAGTTTTTTTTATAAATTAAGTAATTTCAATGTATAAAAACGCATTAATTGTTTATTATTTGGAGTTTATTAGTAAAAAACACAATCACCCTTATTGTGTTTGGCGTAGTCGAAAAACGACAGGTGTCGTAGTTGCAGTCGTATTCACATTTTTATGTTACCGTCTAAAATTTTCGACTAGCAAAATTTTGTAAAAGAATCACAATGTAAAAGAATACACTTAATTAAATTATTTTGAAACACCCTGTTAAAGATCTGTCGAACAAGTGTTTGAATTAAAAATAATACGCATAGTAAAATTGTTGGTACAATTTTTGTATTATTTTACTTGTGGTTTTCTTCCGCAACCCCGTAACTCCAAAACATCTTCTTTTCAGGAGAGACAAAATACTTTTTATCAAATATTCGAAACTTTTTGCTATATATTCTTATATAATCCAAGAATTAGGAAAGATTCCGATATTCCGCCAAACAAAAAAAATGCAAAATTGTAAGACGGTATTTACTGATTACTTTTCCAGTTAAAACAAAAAATCGAGTTACGTGGTTGCGGAAGGAAACCATCGATATATGTAAGAAGTTCTATTTACATGAACATAATTATATTAATTAAAACAAAATAAAAATTAAAACATTTTCCTTTTTATTAAGTCTTCAAGTTCAAATTTTTTTTTAATTTCTAGTTCGGTTTTGCGTATTTCTAAATGAGCTTTTCTGTTTTTCTCTTTGCTTAAGAGTTCCGCCTTATATAAACCGATTTCTCCTCTTTAGCATTCTCCGTGTGTAACGTTCCGATTCCGATAATTTTTTTTTAAAATTTAAGCATAACTCTTTTTGCAGTTTTACTTGTTGTTCTAAAAGCCCTAGTTTCGCTTGTTTTTATTTTTTCTAAGCGGAGGTATCACAGGTGAAGTACTCGGGCTTTCAACTTCGGTAATGCCAGTTTTTGTGTCTAAATTTGGCTCGGGGTCTGGTGAAATCCTTCGCTTTCTCTTAATTCCAAATGGATATTTATGTTCGACAATAGCACGCATGTCTAATCGATCAATTGCTGCTTCTTCGACAGATGAAAATGTATTTTGTTTGAACCGCCCACCACCTGTTGCATAGCTTTTAGCTTTGTTATGAGTGAGTTTTTTCTTCAATTAAAATATTAAATCGGCTTATAGCTTAATCTAACCCTCTCCGGAATGGCAATATAAATTTTCGGATACGGTGTTCCACTCCTCTTTAATATTGGTTTTGCTTAAATTTTTTTTGGAAGGCCTTTGCCAAAAAAGGTTTTTGCTCCATTATTGCTACTTACTTCGCAAATTGTGCGGCAGTTGTAAGATTTATCCTAAAATATATACCAGAGTTAGGTACACAAGCACATAAAAACTAAATTATATTTCAATGATATTAAATTTTGTGCATGTTTACATTTTATTTCCTTCCATTGAAATTATTTCTCAAATAATTTTAATAACGTCGTGACCAAAATGTTTAACGACAATTTTTTACACTTTTGACTGACAAATACGCCAAACACGGTACTGTTTTGACGTCGTTTTTGTAATAGATTTGAAAAGTGTCGTATTCATTGGCGTTTTTCGCCAATCACGGTACCGTTTTAAAAAAACGACTAATTTACGACGCAAAAACGCCAAAGACAATAAGGGTGAATAACATACCAAACATAACAATTCTTGAACTAAAACGAGCAAACAAAAAAAAAACAATTCATAAATATTTAATATGCATTTTTAAGACAAAATAAAAATTTTAATGCTGTGTTCATTGATTCTTCATAACTGTACAGTATAAAACTAAATTATATGCAGTAGCCCACAACAGTCATATCGTCGGCTTAATATGCAAACCTGCTAACTCACTTTCAGCACATTTAACAGGAGAGACGAAAAACTTTTTATTTTTCCTATTTGCAGCTTTATAGAAAATCAAAAATACAGTTAGTTTTACAACCTTCAAGACTTAAATAGACAAAAAACCACATGCTGGTCGACGAGGCGTACCTTTCTCTACCACAAGGCATCAAAATTTAATTTACATAAAAAATGGATTTAGCAGGTTTGCATATTAAGCCGACGATATATATTTCTTGTAATTATTTTAAGACATAAGACTTTATGACTTTTTTGTGAATCCCCCAAATATTTATTTATAAAAAAATAAAATGAGATAATTTCTTTAGTTATTTCAATAGTTAAAGAAGATCTTATAAAATAATCTTTTAGAAAAGTAATTTATTTTAAATGTTTAGGATTTAAGCTCGTCTTTTCTTTAGTTTTGCCAAAACTTGACTTGGAAAAAATTCTTTCACTTATCGTAGATCTAATTTCTCAGTCATTTTCCAGGATTTCTCTAAACATATAAAACACTCCATTATGCCACTACACTCATAAAATTATTACAGTAACTGATTGTGGGTTATTAAATTCGTTTTCCGTACTGTTAAAATTTAAAAAAAATATAGTTATTTTACAATTAATTTTATTTTTTAACATTTATGTTTGTTATTCAAAAAACAAACTACCAAAAAATAATGTTTTTTCGTTTTTATTTTTTTATGTAGTTTGATTTTGGTCGGTTAAAATATATTTTTTAAAAGTAATAACTATTCAATTTTAACGAATATGCTGTTCAATAAATAAAAAATTTAAAAATGAATGTACAAATCATTTGTTTTAAATGAAATGTAAATGATCCGTTTTTTAAATGAATTTTAAGTTGTTTAAAATGAATTTTCGGTTGAATTTAACTACATAATATTTTGAGTGTAGAGTTTTTAAAAATTTTTATCTCTTCTAACTGTTTTAGTTAATTCTGTTAAAAGACTGTTATGAGAAGATATAAGAAGAAACAAATAACTAAACACATACATGAAACAGAAAAAAGGTGCTGGTAATCAAAAATTTAACCCATTTTTCGCCACATTCCTGTTGATAGATGATGAAGATAAAAAATCATTGTAAGTTTAGTCAACGGTCGGCAGAAAATGGGTTAAAATTAAGATCACTGAACACCTTCTTTGTTTGTATGAAAAAATATTTTCTAAACACATACATTTTGTATATGAGACGAAAAAAATAATTACAATCACAAAAAAATATGTTATAATACTACAAAATATTGAAAATTTTATTGCATCGGTTAATCGGTTAATCGACTGAAATTAATCGGTTTAATCGTTAATCGAAAAAAGCCAATTTGAAATTAACCGATCAGTTAATCGGGTAGTAATTAATCGGTTAACCGATTGACGGTTAACCGAATGAATACCCTAGTATTCACTAAGTCGATGTTTTGTATTATTCGATGAATCGCGCGAATAATTATTCGAGGTAAAACTTTAATCGAACGAAAAATTTAATAATATTCGGTTAATCGAATAATGTTAATTTTGTCTAGTTTAGAAGTTTAAAAAGAAGACCAAAAAAGTACCAACAATATAACAAAAGTTACTTTATGCAAAACTTTTTAAATAAAAATAGCATACAAATTTAAGTTAGTCTTCTTAAATATGTTAAAATGTTTGTGTTTCAAACGGTTTCTTTTGTTCTGATAAAACTTGATTTAGAAAAAATTATTTCACTTATTGCTGACCTTGGAAAAATTGAAAGTAAAGCGTTAAAAGGCATATTCAATTTCTTGATTTAGAAAAGATTCTTCCACTTATTCTATTTTTAATTATTTGAACAGTTAATCGCCCAAAATAAATCGATTAATGGAACAACGGTTAATCGTTTGAATACCCTAATATATACACATACTTTGAGGGTAGGAAAATAAAAAGATTTAATATTTAAAAAGTAAAAGAGAAATTGATTTCAAAAATGTACCAAAATAAATATTGTTATACTTTATGATCCTGGGATACTTATTTTGTACTTTAAATGTATCTAAATACTTATAAAGCTTCAAGCTTCTAGGAGATATATTCGGTTATACGAAATTTAAATATTTACTTACGACATGTACTTTCTACAAACTTTAAACTCATGTTGCTAAAGAATATTAAGTTTTTTTGATGCAAAATATTAATATAAATAGATATATTGAGTTTTTAAATCTGAAAAAAAAATAATACAGAATAATAAATATATCTTTCCATTTCAGAGGCCAATCGTGATTTGCTCGACTGGGCCGGCAACAAGCCTTTGGATTATAGCAAACAACAGACAAGTGTTTCGGCTTCCACCTACAGCAGTGAGTATTACTCCAAGTTTCTACTCAACGAACTTAACAACAATTATCACTTTCAACTACCACCTAATATGAAGAACGTCTCTGGTACTGTCAAAATTGCTATTGGAGGCGGTACAGTCGGTAGTGCTATAGTGCGCGGTAAAAAACGATCCCAACTAACCAGTCCTCTAACACGCACACAATCCCTACTAACGCAAACTTCGTCCATACGTCGCCAAAAGAAAACCGCCATACAATCGGTGAGATATGAAAACTTTGATGACAATTTAATTCCTTGTGAGATGTTGATATCACCACAAAGTTCGCCTGAATCTACACCACGTAGTCTATCACCCAAAGATATACGGCATGGCACTGTGGCTCGTCGTAAAGAAAGTTTTTTACGCAAAACACTACGTGCTGCTACCTCCTCCAGAAGCAACAATAATCCAGATAGTGTTACTAACAAAACTGTAATGGAATGATTTTTTTTTTTCTTATTCTCTTATTACCATAAATTTTTGAATACAGGACTTAAAAAATATGTAGATGCTACAACAACAGAAAGTTTTCTTAAATTATTTTATTTTTTCTGTTACACATACTTATTACATACATCTAAATTAATTAACATTTACGGCTAATTTCGGCAAGTTCAGTTTAAACTTACTATTTCTTTAACTTTAAGCTAACTATATGTTTTTGCTAGTTATAGCTGATAGTTAGTTATAACTGAACTTGGGGAAACTGGGCGTTAATTGGGTATTTGTTTATTTTATATTAATTATCGCATGCTTTTAAATCAATAATGTTTTATTTATTAATAATTTAAAAATTTCTATTGTTTATTTTTATTCTCTTTTGTCTTTATTTTTATTAACCTTTCGTTTATTTTATATAATAATGGCTTAATTGTTTATAACAAAATTTAATTAAATATTACAAAATTATTTGCAATAATGTTTTACCCCGGGTCTCCACGTAGCAATATTTATTGCTCAATTATATTTGCGACGTATAGCCTATATATTGCCATGAGTGTCAATCCATTGCGCAATGATTGCTCTTCTGATTGCTTGAGCAATTATTGCTTAGCAATCTGCTGTAAAATCAGTTGTCATTTATCCGACATTTCATTTCTCTGTACGTTTGTTTATGGTAAAGCAATTTTACGTATTCTCCAGCGATATAATCAGCAATTATTGCGCCATTGTTCTGCCGACGTTTTTGCATGTGCTTAGCAATAAAAATTGCTACGTGGAGACCCAGTATTAATAACAAAACTTTTTATTTGTCTTACGACCAGTTACTACCAGTTATAACTGTCAAAACATACTGTTAGTTGGAGGTTGAAGTAAAAATTAGTTAAGGCCCAAATACACTTGGCAAATGCTTGTCCAGCCGGCGAATTCATCGTGTACGTGTGCTTGACGTAATATTCGCCGTAATATCTAAATTTTTTGATTTTCCATCCAGCATCGTCGGTGTGACACATACAAACATATTTTCACTAATACTACCACAATGCTTGATGAGTATTTTGATCAATGTATTTGGGCCTTTATAGCTTAACTTAGTGATCAAGGCGAATTCATTCAGGTGCCCTTATCAGAGAGAATTATGCTGGCTGTAAATTTTTTTTGTAAGGAGTTTGACATTTAGAATACACATAACTACCAGGGTTGTCAGATTGATTTTGACCTTTTTCGCCAAATTCAATTTAAAAAATCGCCAAAATCGCAAAATACATTATTTTCAAGTTTTTGACATTAAACTACATATTTTTTAAATTATTAAAAATATTTTTTATAAATCCAAAAAAATAAATTTGTTCCGTATCGCTTAAATACGCCAAAAATTCAAAAAAGTCGCCATGATATATATTTTGTTTAGTTTTTATTTAGAACGAAGTAAAAGTAGTTTGTGAACTCAAAAAAGTACGATGTTAACAATAAAATCTATCTACCTATATAAAACAGGATGTGTGTATGTATGTATGTAACGTATGGAGTCCAAAACGGCTGGGCCGATTTTTATGAAATTTTCAGGGAATCTTCAAAATATTCAGGCGGGTAACACTGTGAAGTCTGATTTTTGATTTTTGGTCTGCGGGCGGCGGGGCGTGGCAGAATCCAATTTTCATATTGCATCACCAATGACATCTATATAATTTGGACGGTTTTTTCTTTAAAATGATAGCCATGGTCTAACTTAGATTTATACTAAGAGAAAATTTGGCCAGCCCACTTTTACGCCCAATTTTTTTTGAATTACCTAAAATCAGAAAACGGCTGCATCGATTTGACAAATTTTTCTTTTAAATGTTCGTATTAATCCATTTTAAGTTTTCATCGAAAGAAAAATTTACCACGCCTACTTTTACGCCCACTTTTCCAATAAAGCGCATAACTTCAGAACGGCTTGAGCGATTTGGACGATTTTTTCTTAAAAATGATTGCCATGGTCCAACTTTCTTCGATTTACTTTTTTCGATTTACTTTTTTCTTTTTACTTTTTTCGATTTACCTAAAATCAAAAAACGGTTCCATCGATTTGACTAATTTTTCTTTTAAGTGTTCGTATTAATCCATTTTACGTTTTCGTCGAAAGAAAAATGTACCACGACTATTAAGCGCATAACTTGAGAACGGCTTGACCGATTTGGACGATTTAAAATCATCGCCATGGTCCAACTTAGGTTTTTACGGAAAGAACATTTTGTCCCGCCACTTTAACGGCCACTTTTTTCGATTTACCTAAAATCAGAAAACGGCTCCATCGATTTGACTTATTTGTCTTTAAAATGTTCGTATCTTTTTAACGGATTTTAAAAATCGAACGCAAACATTTTTCCTTATTTGGAATGGACAACGTCTGTCGGGTCAGCTAGTAGTTTATAGAAGTCTACTTAAAGCAACAAGAAAAGAATTTTATATTTGCCATCTTTTTTTGGAATACATTGTGAAGGTATTACATTTGTTAAACGAAAGTACAAAAGAAGGGCAACATGTACTATTCCCATTCATATAACTTATAGCTCTACTTCGAAGGAGAGTTTAAGTGGAGTTCGAAGTTTTAACACAGGCATAACTAGTTTTAATAACCGCATATAAAGGAAAGCCAAAGTAAATTCCTTAAAATGTTGGTCTAAACTTATTTATCTTTCCAATTAACCAACGCCGTTTTTTTTTTATTGTGTTTCATAAACGTCGAAATGAATGTTGGGATTCATAAAAATCTTTTAAATATCACTAACAACAACGTATTTTATCTGTGATAATAAATTGCCACATACATATAACGATAAAATTTGTATACACTTAACACATATAAATGTTTAAAGTAATTCTATTTGTTGATTTTGTCAAAAGCACTTTTAAATAGGAAAACCCATTTTCTAGAACATTCTTTCAAATATCTATCATACAAATGAATGCCTGAAATTTATTCATAAACATCTTCTATATAAATAAAAATGAAATGCTGTCCGTTGCTAAGCGAATAACTTGACAACGCCTGGAACGATTTTATCTTTCTAATGATCGCCATGGTCCAACTTAGGTTTTTACGAATCAGCTACCGAGCGAAGCCGGGGCGGCCTGCTAGGACTAGAAAAAAAAATAATATAATTTTAAAGTTTTGAATTTAACGAATTTCAAAACAAATTCATAGCTCATCAAAAATAGCCAACAAAATCGCCAACTATTTTATAAATCTTCATGTCGCCAAATTTAAAATTAAGTCACCAAAGAAGTTTGAAAATCGTCACATTTGACGAGAAATTGTCAAATCTGACAGCCCTGATAACTACATAAATACACACAAACAATGGGACAGCCAGCATACCTCTCTCCCTCTCTCTCTCTTTCTGAAGCGGTCACTTGTATATATTCGCCTTGCTTTAAATAATGAGCTGATTTTTTGGATACTATCTTAACAATTTTTAGCAGGTGGTTATTTTTGCTTTTATTATATTCACATTTACTGAAAATATTTATAATTGTGGTTGGGTATAACCTGACTCACACTTCTTTCTAATAAAATAACATTTAATCTTGCACAGTAGATCTGATTGTAAAAAGACAGTAAATGTAATCATTTAAAACCGAAACTATGTCAAATTTAGGAAACATGGCTTTAATTTTCTTTTAGGCAACATAAGTTTTATAAATGTGAAGAATTAATTTTTACTGATTCCTGCAAATTTTATTAAAGTTATCACTAAAAGTTTTGTAGTAATGCAAATTAAATTTCATTATTACCAGAAAACTTCTACAGTAATCAGACAAAATATGCTGACAATGAAAATTTAAATAAAATTACTTCTATTAGATATTTACTGGTACTTCCAAGGCGAATTTATTTTTCGGGTGGCGTTAAAAGCACAGCTGTGCTACTTTTTTTCGTATTTAGAGATAGGAATGTCAAAAGTTGCTTGTGTTTTTAACGTATCGAACAACGAAAGCGACAAATAAAATACAATATTGTGTTTTTGGTGTTGTACTTGTTGTAGTATCGCCATCACCGTCTACATGAATTCGCCTTGGGTTCTTCAAAGAGACATTCAATGATATTTTACGATTTACATTATAGTGATGTTACGAATATATGTATTCGTGTCCCCAAATATTCGCCTATTTTATGACATTCGTATTCGCGAAGTTTTAGCGAATGTTTCACCAATACTTTGTGAATACGTTTCAAAAAAGTGCAGAAATAAAAAAAAATGAAGCAAAAACTTACGGGCATGATCTTGAAACCGAAATGAAGTGAAATTCAAATCGAACGAGATTACTGTACTTTGACGATATCTCTGAGCCTACTGTGCAGATAAATAAATAAGCTTGCACGTCTTAAAAATAATATTATTGTCGAATTTAAGAATTTGTATTTTACTGAATAGAGCACAGCCTTTTCAAGTTATGCTAACATATATCCAGCAAGTACATTTATTTTTCATATAACGCTAAATCTAATTATAAATTAAAAATCTGTTAATCATAAATAAGTAGAACGCGATGTACTTTAAACATGAGTAATCAAATGTCAGTAGAGCAATATTGATCTTCCAAAATAAAATATTTGAAGCCTTTTCTCCTTCAAGCCTCTTTCAGTACGGTGTGAAAATAAGTCCCGCACCACTAAAGATAAGCTCGGAAACTCGTTGGTGTTGTCACTAAATATTGCCTATAGCCAATAGGTAAAAGAAGCTCGTATTTTATTTATGAGTATAAAAATTTTAAAAATGTTCAGTAGTGCCATTTCGGAATGTCTAAATAATCTTAAAAAAATTTAGTAGTGTCACAGTTTTTTCAATTTATTGTAATCGACGCAAACCGGAGAGTTTTTCAATTAAATTCTAAAGATCGAGTGGCGCTAAATTTCAGATTAAATATTCGTATTTGGCGAACATTGGCGCAGATGTTCGTATTTGGATTCCTATTCGCGAATATTAAAAATTGATATTCGTTAGATCACTAACACATTATTAGTTTCATTAAACCTCCATGTATGCAAACAAAGAGACAATGTCTATTTGAGGGGTATAGATGCAAAGACTGCAATGTCCACTTTTTCACAAACGTAACTAATAATACCTCTTAGTTGTATTTAATGAATGCTTCCAATTAGTGAATATTACATTACCAGAAACACTTTTATCCTATAAAAATAAGTATGTTAAAAAATTAAGAATTGATGCAAAAACGGCAATGTCCATTGGAGATTGTCGTTTTTGCAATGATCACAGTTTGTTAAGCTCTTTTTCTCTCAACTATTTGCGAAAATGCACTCCATTTTTTTTTATTCTGTTTCTTTTTTTGCAGAAGAAATTAAAAAATCTAACAAATTATTTTTTTTATGAAACAGTTAGTTTTATTGTTCATATTATAACTTTGCCATTAGTCGTAATTATGGAGCTAAGTTTTTATGAAGTTCCTCCAAATCAATCAAAAAAAAACAAAGCCTTTGTTAAGTTTAAGAATTTTATAACTAATGATTTTTTTAAGTACTTGCCAATGTAAAAAAGCACCAATGTCCATTTGATTAGAGCAAACACAGAAATCTCCAATTTTATTATTATAATTGCCAGCAAACCGCTATATCGATTTGGTTAAAACTTGTTTCATATCTTTATCAAATTCAAGGCGAATTTACACCAGGTGAACTTATCTTGCTACGTAAGCAACAGCTGATTACTAACCTTGTGTCAAAATTGTATAACGTCCTGTTGGTTCTGGGGAATCTTAACTAAATTCTATAATTTTTGATTAAAATTGTGAACTTTAAAACTTTTTTAAGTTATAACATTTAACAAAAAAACACAATTTAATATAAAAACAAAATCAAATATTTGTTTGAATTTTTGACACAACGTTAAAATATTTTACAGTGTTGTAAAACGTTTTCAAAATAAGACCACCTTGTATGAATTCGCCTTGATCATATTCTTATTTACTGAATAGCATGATATACAATACATAAATATGAATATACTTTGAGCTAGAGGTTTTTACTATGTAATACGAAAACTATAAATGTGGACATTGCAGTCTTTGCATCTATACCCCTCATTTTATATATGTACATTAGACTGGTCGCATCTGGTATGGGGGTTTTTTTTTAAATTTAATTGGTTGCGCTGCTTAAAATATGAGGTTTGGTGTAAGAAATCATCTTCTAATTTTTCAGGTCAATCCGACGGTGCGTAGCCGTGCCGGGTGGGACCTAAAGTTCCCCATATATTAAAAAAAAAACATCTTTTCTATCAGATCTTTATAGTTATACTAGTTGAAAAGCCGAAAAAGGTTAAAAATCTTTCATCTTATCATACTAAAATATTAAACAGCAAATACTTTAATCTTTCTATAATACAATATATAATTTCTTAGTATGTCAGGATGTTTGCATGTATGTCCTATTCTTTCCGCAACTTTCTGAAGCCATCTGATGACATAGGAAGCTGAAATTTGGCACACTTGAAGTACTTTCTCTGCGGAAGATCGTAACGAAGCCATATTTTTGATTTTCGGCTTTTCAACTAGTATAACTATAAAGATCTGATAGAAAAGATGTTTTTTTTTATAATTTGGGAAACTTTGGGCCCCACCCGGCACGGCTAGGCACCTGCAAAATTAGATCATGATTTCTTACACCAAACCTCATATTTTAAGCAGCGCAAGCAATAAAATTAAAAAAAAAAAATTGCGACCAGTCTAATGTACATACATATGTATTAACCATATAATGGGTGGTGTATTATTGATTCCGTTCCGCGATTTCGGAAATACCTTTTCGTGCGGAAGCAAAATTTGCAATTATTCATTCCGCTTAAGCGGTATCAGTCCGTTGCTGTGGTATCGTCTCGAACATAGCGATATTGTCATATATCGAACATTGCGGTATTGCCATACATCGCAATATACATAGATATTTTTCTTCATTTTGTTTACGTTCAAATCTTACAAGAAGTTAACGAAAGGAATAAAAATGTAAGAAGTAATATTAAATTATAAAAAAATGATTACTCTCAAAATTTTTAACGACTTATTTTAAAGTTACCACGAGCTGACAAAATATCAACTTGGAAATTATTAAAACAGTGATGCTAAAAATTTTTTGCGGAAAGCTTATACCGCAGGAATGAAAATTTACAATTTGTATATCGATCGATATATTTCGAAAAAGACTTACATATGGGGGATTTCATGTCAAGTGACCCAACATTTGAAATCGATTTGGATAAAATGTACACCAAGGTTAGTCCTATTGGATAGTGCACACAAATTTTCAACAAGATAGGTCAAAAAGTTTCTGAGTTAAAGGGAGTCAAAATTTGACATGTTGGCCAAACAGGTGTTCTTTCTCATTCATGTAACTTATTACCTACTCGTGTTAGCAAAATTTGGCCCAAACAAATTCGATAACTTTTTCTTCAATCTTTCGAAAAATGTTTTTTTTTTTAAATTGTGTTTTTACAGTAGAGAAGGTTTTCTGGATAGTTTTTTATCCAATTGGACTAACCTTGGTGCAAATTCCATCCAAATCGGAAGACATCGATTTCAAATGCTGGGTCACTTGAAATGAAATCCCCCTTATATATATAGATTTTAATTAAGGCTTACCTCACATCAGCACAAACGGATAACACAAAGGAAAATTTATGTTCGCTTTTTGTGTTTTCGAAGGTTATTATAGAGTAAGCTAAAGAAAATAACACGGAGGTGGCCCTTATAACCACTTCGCTAAAACACTTTGATCCTTAAAAAAAAAGAAAAAAGACTTTACGTTAAAAAAATTAAGTACCCTTTGCAATTTTCCTGCACTCAACGTATGTATGTCTGAAATTTAGGTGTTTCGTAAATTGATCATGATAGGTGTTGTCTCAAGGTGGCGTCACGGTTGGTTTTTGGAAATTCCGTAACTTTTAAGAGAATTAAGCGAACAGTAATTGCAATAAAGTGCGAAACATTTTAAGTATTAATTGTAAACATATATATTATCGTCCATAATAACTTCATCGTACTTTGAGAAATGAAGGTAAACTATTTATTTCGTAATAATCTAAATCAATTTAGTGTATTTTAACTTTGCATGACGCATAACTACCCAACATTGTTTAATAATAATTTAAACTGATTTTAAAATGTGTTTTATTTTGTTTAACAATATTCTGTATTAACTGTGTGTTTGCTACGATAATAATTGAAACTTTTTACATAACATGTATAGTACAATAAATATAATAACGTCTCACTAAGGCTCCTTTAGACGACAGGTGATAATAACTTTCATGTTGCTTTGATAATCAATCATTTTGTTTTTAAGTACATTACAAACAGGATGAACTGGAAAAAAACCCATGAATCCTAATTAAAATCACAACACACAAGCACACATTTTTGTGAATTTGTATTAAAATAATGTCAATTTCAAATTATTTGTTTTTTTAATGCACAATCAAAAAATCCACTACTTTTTTATCATTCTCCTTCTTGCTCAACAATCGTTTACGCAACGTGGAAATACATATAAATTGTAAACACTTGAATGTGTCGACACAACCGCAGAGATCCAAGCAATGCGCCAGCAACTGATCAACAGTGGATATGGCACCTGGAGGCAAGTGGATAATCATAATCATGGCAGAAATGAACGCTGTGCTATTGAAAGCTTATTAGCACAAACCATAACATTTGATTTTTAATTATTTATTAATAATGCATTTCAGTTTTTTATTGTTTATTTATCAATAATAAAGTGTTTCAATAAAAATGTTAATTATTATGCATTTTTCTAATTATAAATTTTATAAGCTTTAAATTTTTTGTTGAAATTTCTAAAAAATTAACAAAAATAATAATATTCCAAGTTTGCAAAGCTTTTTTTATATTGTTTAACCAGTGAATATGAGAGGCGTTCAAGAACCCAAAACTTTTTACTTTTTTTACCGAACTTTAATGCATTTTACTAAATTACCTTCGCGTACACAAAATACAGTAAATGAGAATACAAATTGAGAGCGTAATGTGACAGTTCTTGACTGAGTATTCACAAATTTCTACTGCAGAAAACATTTGAGCTTAATTTTTCAGATAACCCAGTTATTACTGATTTACTGAATTTTACTGTAAAAGGACACGAATACTCTCTAGTGGTCTATTTCGCCAATTCTATTTAAATATCAATTCATATTTACTAAATATAGTTTTTCATATAAATTTTTTTTGACATGAAAAACTAATTTTAAACATAAATTGCAATTTAAATATAATTGGGGAAAATTGCGCTTAATCTTTCATTCTTCGGTCACTGTTGCTAATTTGAAGCATTACTGGCGCCTTTTATGTTAACATCGCGGAAAACAATATATTTTTAAGGTAAAATTATATGTATTTTTATTTGTCATTATCATTTAAAAAAATATATGTATGAACCCATTTAATAACATTTTTGATTGAAAATGAAAATCATATAAAATTCGAATATCATTCTTGTTATCAAAAGTATAAAAAAATTTTGATTTGTAACAATGGGTCGAGTGAATAAAAAGGTTGTTTATACTACATAGTACTAAGTACTAGCACTTGCTTTTACTTTTCAGTACTAGCTATGCTGAAAAGCTTAAACTAAAAACAGTTTGAATAACTGTAAAAATGAAACTAGTTTCTACCAGTCAGTATAATGTACTAGCTTTTACTTAAATTTTCTTCACCTCGTAACTAGTTTAAACTTCAATATTTCTAGTACTAGCTATAGCTACCTTTTTATTCACGCGGCCCAATAGAAAATTTAACGATTTTCTTAAGTGTCATATTACAGAATATGTTAAAAGAAAGTTGGCAACAGTGGTTTCAATGCATTTTATTCTACGCAAAAAGAGAGCAGTTTTTCAGAACAGTGTCGCCTAAAGAAAAATATTTTGGCTCATTTTGGCACAAATTATGCTTAAAGGGCAATACTGCTTGTTATTTGTTAAATCTTGTTTTGTGCATAAGAGCTTTTCTTTTAGTTAAAAATTTTTTGGAACGATTTTTTAATGTTCTTTTTTTATTTGTGAATACATTTTTTTGATTTATTTTTGCAAGAAAACCATTTATAATAGGGGTAAGTTTTATATCACTTTTTTGTTGGCTTATTTTTATTTGTATATCACGCATGCACATTTTTTAAACAAATATGATCCAACACATACTTTTATAATTTTTAATTTTTTTTTATTTTTCATACCTTTCAATATGTCATTAATGCTTAACTAAAAATTTTTAATAAGATGTTAATAAAAATATATTTTATTTTTTTTTTTTTTAATATTTACAGAAATCAAAGCAAAGAGAAAACCTACAGGTAAGAATTTAGTGAATTGTGTATAGTCCTCGTCCACATTATGAAATATGTTTTTGCTTGAAAACATTTGAGTTTGACGATAAAAGGTGAGAGACGAAAGGAAAAAGTGTACTTTGTTTCGTGTACAAGCAGCTTTTGTGAGTTTGTTATTGAAAAAAAGCGACAAGGCATACAAAATGCTTAAATAGTATAAAACAAAAGGTTTATATTTTATACAAGAATGTAGTTTCAAAAGAGAATTAAAAAAAGTTTCTGCAGAAAATGTTTCATAGTATGGAAGAAGACTTGAAATAAAGTATCGAATAAAATTAAAATATTAAGTCTATATAAAGGTAGCCTGTCACGTCTGGCAGCAATGTATATTCATTTTAGGACTTTACTATACCTACCATAGAAATTTTCCACAAGAGAGTAAAATTTATCTTCCAAATACTTAGAAAGAAGTTATTAACTGCCTGTTTATCTATTTGCGAACAAAAACTTCGATCGCTTTACTTACATTTAAAGCTTAAACAAATAATAAAATATTGTTTTTGTTTTAAATGTAAGTTAAGCGATCGAAGCCTTCGTTCGTAAATAGATGAACAGGCAGTAAAAACTTTACTTAGACCCCTTTTACATTTTGGAAATTATAAGGCAAAAGTTTGTAGGCATGGGAGCAAAAGTAAAGTGTGTCACGCATACAGAGTCGCCCACTTACCAACAAAATTCGTCTGTCTGCCTTTTAATTTTCAATATGTAAAAGAGGTCTTACTAAAATTAGCAAGTGCTGTTTCACACACAACTTAACCAGATTCAACGTGACGGCTAAAACCTGATGTGTGTAAATATAGCTGCAAGTTACGATATTCATTGTTAAAAGCTTTTTTTCTTCTTATCTTTTTAAACACTTTTAAAATTGTCAAAACTGCGAAATTTTCTATTTTTAAGGTACATACTTCAAAAAATTTATTTTGCAAACAAAAACAGTTTTTACAAGCATCTATGCCGAAATTGAATGTCATATTAATTTTGAAGGTTTATATGCATAAATCCAAAATTAATTTCTATGTGATAATTTCATTCGTTAGATATTCGCTTTTAATATTCCCATACATTTTAGCGAATGTAAGTGCAAATTAGGGTATTCATTTAATCGGGATTTTGCTTTAATCGGTTAATCGCTCGATTTATTAATCGAAGTTTTTGTTTAATCGGTTAATATTGTTATTGATTGGTTAACCGATTAATAAAGTTTTTTTATAAATTAAGTAATTTCAAATTCAAAAATTAATATTATTCGTTATTTAGAGTTTATTAATAAAAAAACAATAACAAGTCTTGGACTAAAACGAGCAAACAAAAAATAATTTATAACTATGTTATACATACATTTATAAAATTATTACAGTAACTGATTGTGGGTTATTAAATTCGTTTTCCGTACTGTTAAATTTGAATAAAAATATAGTTATTTTACGAATAATTTTATTTTTTAACATTTATGTTTGTTATTCAAAAAACAAACTACCAAAAAATAATGTTTTCCGTATTAATTTTGTTATGTAGTTTGATTTTTGTCGGTTAAAATATATTTTTTAAAAGTAAAAATAAATATAAAATTTAAAAATGACTGTAAAAATCATTTGTTTTAAATGAAATGTAAATGATCCGTTTTCTAAATGAATTTTAATTTGTTTAAAATTAATTTTCGTTTGAATTTAACTACATAATATTTTGAGTGTATTTTACATATGGGGGATTTCATGTCAAGTGACCCAATTTTTAAATCGATGTCTTCCGATTTGGGTGAAATTAGCACCAAGCTTAGTCCTATTAAATAGTAGTTTAGACACAAATTTTCAACAAGATCGGTCAAAAAGTTTCTGAGTTAGAGGGGGCCAAAGTTTGGCATTGTGTCCATACAGGTGTTGTTTCTCATCCATGTAACTTATTACCTATTGGTGTTAGACAAATTTGTCCCAAGTAGCTTCGATAGCTATTTGATCAATATTTTTAAAAAAAAATATTTTTGTTTTTTTTTATTTTTTAAAATTTTTTTTTAGCATATGCTTCACTATTTTGAATTTTTTCCTAAAAGACCAAAACTACCTTAAAGGAAAATACATAAGCTTTCTTTTGAGCAAAAAAAAAAAAAAACAAAAAAACATTTCCGCAAAAAAAAAATAAAAAAAAGATTTAAATATAAAAAAAAAAATTAAAAATTTAAAAAAAAAACAAAAATATTTTATTTTAAAAGATTGATCAAATAGCTATCGAAGCTACTTGGGACAAATTTTGCTAACTCCAATAGGTAATAAGTTACATGGCTGAGAAAGAGCATTGCATATGCTAAAAATTGAAAATTATTTTTTTTTATACATAAGCCACTCGTATCCCAAAAAGCGACCAAAACTACCTTAAAGGAAAAGACATAGGCTTTCTTTTGAGCAAAAAAAAAAAAAAACATTCCCGCTAAAAAAACAATAATTTTAAAAAATTAAAAAAAAAATATTTTTTTTAAAAAGATTGATCAAATAGCTATCTAAGCTACTTGGGACAAATTTGTCTAACACCAATAGGTAATAAGTTACATGGATGAGAAACAACACATGTATGGACAAATTGCCAAACTTTGGCCCCCTCTAACTCAGAAACTTTTTGACCGATCTTGTTGAAAATTTGTGTACTATTTATTTAATAGGACTAAGCTTGGTGGTAATTTCACCCAAATCGGAAGACATCGATTTAAAAATTGGGTCACTTGACATGAAATTTATTAAAAAATAAACTGCGGGATCATTTGATTTCAATAGTTTAAGAAGAAATTATAGAAAAACAATTGGTTAATTTGGCACTTTTTTAGTTTTGATAAAATTTGAGATGTTAAACATTCTTTCAATTATCGCAGATGTTGAAGAAATCGAAAGCAACCCATAATACAAAATTTCTAATTTCTCAGTCCTTTAACTGTAGTTTTCTAAACATATAAAATCTTCCATTATGCCATTAGAGTCCTGTTTTAATTTTTAAGTGGAGTTTTTACGCGGCAAAGAATTCCCGACATTTTTGTTTAAATTAATCCCGGGAAATTTTTCCGGGAATTTTCGGGAATTTCAAATTAAATTTTTTGAAATTTTAATTTGTTAGCATCGTTAAAACCAAAAACGAGCAATAAAAATATATATTCTTTACTAAAATTACTAAAAACTACCTACAAATCGAACTATTTTTCCTACGCCAATAAATCAACATTTTTTTAAAATGCTGATGAAATGTCTTAAAAGCTTTTTGAATTAGAAAATGAAAATGTACACAAAACACCATCACGAACACCAGAACCATCTACTCCCGGGATTCCTGGAAATAAGATTTTTTTGTTTCGTTTCCCGGGAATAGAAAAAGTCCGGTAAATTAGAAACCCTATTTTTAACACTTCTAATTGTTTCGGTTAATTCTGTTGTTGTGTTACTATCGAATTTCTTCTGTTGGCAGGTCATCATCCAAAGCCCGGGACATTTTTGTTTAAATTAATCCCGGGAAATTTTTCCGGGAATTTTCGGGAATTTCAAATTTAAATTTTTTGAAATTTTAATTTGTTAGCATCGTTAAAACCAAAAACGAGCAATAAAAATATATATTCTTTACTAAAATTACTAAAACCTACCTACAAATCGAACTATTTTCCTACGCCAATAAATCAACGGTTTTTTTAAATGCTGATGAAATGTCTTAAAAGCTTTTTGAATTAGAAAATGAAAATGTACACAAAACACCATCACGAACACCAGAACCATCTACTCCCGGGATTCCTGGAAATAAGATTTTTTTGTTTCGTTTCCCGGGAATAGAAAAAGTCCGGTAAATTAGAAACCCTATTTTTAACACTTCTAATTGTTTCGGGTAATTCTGTTGTTGTGTTACTATCGAATTTCTTCTGTTGGCAGGTCATCATCCAAAGCTCAGCACCGAACATTCTGCAAAAAAGTTCATTTCCGAATTCCTTAATTTCTGTTTTTGTTCTGTATTTTAAAAATGAATTTCTTTAAAGAAATATATTGTATTAAAAAATATTTCTAAACACAACTTTTTGGTGCACTTTGGTAACTTTTTTGGTGAACTTTGGTACAGATAACATTGTAAATTCTACATGATTGTATTGTTGAATGCACTCCAAAAAGCGAGTTGGTACTCAACTGCCATTTTGGAACTTACCCATAGTTAAAAAGATAAAAAAATATGGTTTAATTTTACAACAAATTAAAAATTTTGTTACATCGGTTAATCGACTGAAATTAACCGGTTTAATCGTTAATCGAAAAAAGCCAATTTTAAATTAACCGATCAGTTAAACGGGTAGTAATTAGTTGGAATGAATACCCTAAGTGCAAATGCAAATAGCTAAAATAAGCGAATAGCTGGCAAATCCATGGTTTTGGCACTTGTTGAATATTGCCAGTTTGAAAGCACTTATAGGTGGTTTCTGTTAAAAAATACTATTATTGTAATTAAAATTCTAAATGGCAATTTACATAATTTCTGTTCTTATTGCACCATGGTGAAAGGAATATAATATTCGGCATAGCCGAATTTAGAACACTTTCTTGTTTTTTATATAATCAATGTAATAGAACTATTATAAAGCAGTTTTTTTAATGATTTGAAAATAAATATTTGTCTAGGTTTGATATTTAATTTCATCAAAAACTCATGTACTTGATTTTTTGTTAATACTTCAATTCAATAATTTCAGCCGAAAAAGATTCGGGATTCCTACGGATTGGCTCTTTGAATGTACGAGTGAAGAAAACGACCGAAGCGTTCAGCAACTTCTTGGGAGTGGGCAATGGCACTGTGAACGCGATACACTCGCAACACCATCACCATCCACACGCAGCATTAACAGCAAGTCACCCTCACCAGCGGTATCCCCGTCACCATCATTATCCTCATCATCTTCACGCTCCCGCTGGTATGATGCGGAATCAGCAACATCTTCATCCGATGATGATGAAAAAATCAGCAACAATGACAATGAGGAACCCACCATTAGCGATGAACTTACCACCAGCACCTGGATCTCGAGCCAGTGTTCCAATTAATACCACAAAATATGACATGCTGCACAAATCTTGGGGTTCCGCTGATAATATTACACAAAATGGCACAAACAACACTAAAAATCGACAAAACTATATTGACAACGACGACGATGAAGATTATGAGGATGCATTAATGCCACCACCTAAAGGTTTGGACGGCGTAAAGAAACGTCAAAACAATGCTAAACGATCATCCATATCCTCAAATGCTACAGATTCGCCCCGAGATTCGATATCATCAACATCAAGTTCAAATTTTAATTCTGGCTACAGTAGCATGCCAACAACACCCAATCAACTGAGATCACCTCTGGGTTTAGGTATTACAAATAATCTTAGAGCTGATTCCGATTCTGATTCGGCTTGCGGTTTCGACTCGAATTGGTCTATAAATGGTCGAAGTTCATTAAGTAGTGGTAATTTAAAATCTTCAAAATATTAAAATAAAATTATTAATATTACAAAATAGAATTTGTACAAGTAGCACATGAAAATAAATTATCATTATTTTATGTATTAAACTAAAACATAATTTTAAAATTTGCTCGTAACTTTTATAAATGACCTTTTTTAATAAATAACAATTATTTAAATAATACATAATGTTAAATTTGTTAAATCTATATAAAATAGTTTTGATGTGTAGTCATTAGGGAATTCATCGACCTTTTGCTTTAATCGGTTAATCGCACGATTAATTAACCGATGTTTTGGTTTAATCGGTTAATTTTGTTTTTGATCGGTTAACCGATTAATAAAGTTTTTTTTATAAATAGAGTTATTTCAATATATAAAAATGCATTAATTGTTTATTTTTTGGAGTTTATTTAAAAAAAAACAATAACATATCAAACATTGCAATTCTTAAACTAAAACTAGTAAACAAAAAAACAATTCATAAATATGTAATATGCATTTTTCAATTAATACACAAGATGTGCAATTAAGTCATATCGTCATAATATCCTAAATAATATTTTACAATTTTTATACCCTCCACCACAATTAGTTGTGAAGAGGGTATATTAAGTTTGTCATTCCGTGTGAAACTTTTTTATTATTCATCTCAGACCCCATAAAGTATATATATTCTGGGTCCTTGAGTAATTCTAAGTCGATTTAACCATGTCCGTCTGTCTGTCCGTCTGTCCATCTGTCCGTCTGTTGAAAACACGCTCACTTTCGAACAACTCAAAAGAAATGAACAAACTTGGTGCCAAATTGCTTGTAGTTATCCTAAGCAGTTTGGGATTGAAATCCAGCAAAATCGGTTCAGTAGGACCAGAGCTATGAATCAAAATGTGGAACCACCACCTAAAAAAATTGATAATTTTGTTACAAAAAATAACATAAATGCTGGAACAAGGCACGGAATGAGATAAGATTTTGCAAAAATTTGTTTTATTTGACTGGAAATCACGCTGTTAAATTTCGTAAAGATCCGTCCATAATTTACCCTAAGCCCCATATAAACACTTCTCCCGGAAAACAGTTTAGTACGCCTAAAACCGTAAAAAATTACGCTAGCGTAACAAAGTTTGGTACGTCACAGTTCTTTAGGACTAGAAATAACACTGTGCAATTTCGTGACGATCGGTCCATAATTTACCTTAGGCCCCATATAAACCCTACTACCGGAAAACAGTTTAGTACGCCTAAAACCGTAAAAAATAATGCAATCATAACAAATTTTTGCTCGTCACAGTTTTATAGGACTATAAATGATAATGTGAAATTTCGTGAAGATCGGTACATAATTTACCATAGGCCCCATAGAAACCCTACTCCCGGAAAACAGTTTAGTACACCTAAAACCATAATTAATAACAAATCGTCACAGTTTAATAAGTTTAATAGATAATAATAACATCATACAGATATTACTCCTTAAACATTCGAACTGTCGATGGAGGGTATCAAAGATTCGGCACAGCCGAATATAGCACTCTAACTTGTTTTAAATAAATATTGTTGTGTTTCAAACAATATAAAAATTTTAATGCTGTGTTCATTGATTCTTCATAACTGTACAGTAGAAATCTCTACAGTCGTGTCGTCGAATTAATATGCAAACCTGCTAACTTACTTTCAGCCACTTGCCAGAAATTTTTTCTAATAAATCTGAAAAATTGGACTAAAAAATCTGAAAAATCTGGAAAAAATTGTTAAAAACTGTAAAAAGTCTGGGAGCTTAAAAAATGTATTATTGTGTATACATAGTATCATATCATCGTAGGATATTTAAAATAATTTTATGAATTTATTAATTGTAAATTTCAGAAGTCATTTGTCCTAAAGTTTCATTTTGTATTAGTGTATTAAAATAATTTGATTTATTTAATTTAAGAAAGTCTTTTGTGTACAAAATTCCTTCAAGCGATTCTTTATCTAAACGATTTTTGTGCTTTGCTTTATTTATGTATACTTACTTAATATTCGTTCCACATTAGCTGAAGACTGTTGCAAAAAAAAAATTTTTTTTAATAAAAAGGCACAATTTTCTTGATAATATTCTTGAGTCAAAACTTATAATTTTACATATGTATATTTTTCCGAAAGTGTAATAAATTGTTTTTTTTTATTTATGTATAAAATATTGAAACCAAGAATAAATTGTTTGCATATCTTCTTCGGATATTAAATTTGTAAACTGTTTTTAAAACATCAAATCACCATTAACTAAAACATCAAATCACCATTAACTAAAATATTTGGATTTATTTCTTTTAAACATTTTAATTGAACTCCTTAATCCGATCTTTCAAAAAGTTGGTCACAAAGTTTAATAAAAAAGTCTTTACAATTTCTTCAATTTTAAAAGATCTCCAATTTGACAGCAAAAATCTGCAAATCTCACTTCGTAATTTTTGCAATGAAAAATCAGCAAAATGCAGAGAAATCTGCACTTCTGGCAATAGTGTTTTCAGCACATTTAACAGGAGGGACAAACAACTTTTTATTTTTCCTATTTGCAGCTTGATAGAAAATTGAAAAGACAGTTAGTTTTACACACCTCAAGACTTAAACAGAATAAAAACTACATGCTGGTCGATGAGGCGTATCTTTCTCTACCACACGGCATCAAAATCTCAATTTACAAATGAATCATGTCATGTTGACGACATGTTTTTTATTTTGTTTTATTTGATATTGAAAACAAAAACAAAATTAAACAACGAATAAGAAAGCAAAACGTAAAGACAGTACATGCATCTGTGTACTCGTTTATTTTCCCCTCGCCCCTCTCACCTATAAAGTAGCAATCTTGTCAATAAGACATGAGCCGTATGAACACAGACTTACATTAAAAGTGGATTTAGCCGGTTTGCATATTCAGCCGACAATATATATGTCCTGTAATTGTTGGCAATCAAAAATTTAACCCATTTTTCGCCACATTCCTGTTTATCGATGATAAAGATTAAAAAACATTGAAAATCATTGCAATTTTAGTCACCGGTCGGCGAAAAATGTGGTAAAATGAAGATCACTGAACACCTTATTTGTTTGTATGAAAAAATATTTTCTAAACACATACATTTTGTATATTTCACGAAACAAATAATTAAAAACACAAAAAAAAATTGTTATAATACTACAAAATATTGAAAAATTTGTTACATCGCACAGACATATATTTGGCCCTAAAAGTCGCTCAAAATTCATTTTTTTTATATTAGCACTACACCCTTTTTACTGTTATTTTTTAAAAGTCAGGTAACCCCTCGAAACAATAGAACCAACATGGCGCAGTTCAACCTTTCACCAGCTGCATATAGTCAGTCGGAAGTTACCATTCGAAAAACGTGTTCGTATGATTTGTTCGATACGCTCAAAATTTTAGTGTCTTCAAATATTCATTTTATGGTGATAAAGTAGATTTTGTGTTAGTTTCTATTATAGATTGTGTTCAATCAGGTATGTGCTTTATCTAAAACTTAAATTTTACATTGATTCTAATTATTAACTAGTTTTTTTTTTTTGCCCTTAATGGTTAAGCTCTTCAAATGCAAAAAAAAGAACACACACATCTTCTTATTTCACAGAGGTTTTAAACTATTTCTGTTCATTTCTGAGCTTTAAATTTGGTAGTATTTTGTATAATAGATCCTTCAGAAATTTAAAAAGCACAAATCAGCCACCCCAATCCACCCCTAAATTTTTAGCGTTTTTTTTAATACATGGGCTTTGAAAACTAGGTTAATCAAGAATTTCAATAAAATTTCATTTTTTCGAGATCAACTGGGCTTATTGTTGGACATACCTAAGGCAACACTCATGATGGGAATACCGGTCGCCGCTATTTTGAAGAACACGAAAGATCAGCAGAGATATCTTGGATTGAAAAAAATTTAATATACCGGTTAAAAATAATACTTGATGCCATGTGCTTTGGTATTAAAATTAAGGATATGTACACAGAGCGAAAAAAACGTTAAAAAACTGTCAACCAGTGGTAATAAATTGATAACAAACTGTTGTCAATATTTCGACAACATTTGTTGTTAAATTTTAAACAAAATGTTGTCAAATTGGGCCGTTAGATAAAAAACGTACCATTGTTGTCAAATTGATAACACCCTGTTGTCAAATAGGTATCGCCCTGTTGTCATTATTAACAGCGTATACAAGTTATCCCACAATCAACTTTGGTATTCGAAAGTAAAAAGTGAAAAGTTTCAGTGCTGTGATTAAATTAATAAATAAAAATTTAATAAATAAAATAAAAAAAATTTCTAAAATTTGTTTTTGTTTTCAATTTAATTTTCTATGCGAACGTTAACGTGTGACATCGTGGGCCTGGCTGTAAAAGTGTGAATTTTTTATGTATTTTTTTATAAGTATATTATTTAATGTGAAATAAATTAATAAATTTACATTATTCCATTTTTTTACTTGGGTTCAGAATGGGTTATTAAGTACATACTACAATCAGAACAATGTGAAAGGACAACCGAATGTTGTCAATATATTAACGGTGTGTTGTCAAAAATGACAACAGCATGTTGTTGGTATGGTACCATTATGGTGATAATATATAACCAATTTGATGTCATATTGAGAACAAATGGTGACAAACTGACAACGAGGTGGTTAAAAAACATTGATACCATCCGTTATCATATTGAACACAAACGTAGTTGGCTCACTTTTGACAACGGATGGTGTCAATTTTGGTATTTTTATACCGGATTTTTCCCTCTGTGTAGTAGTCATATTACAACACAAACATACAAGATTAAAAATGTTTATTTGATTTAGAATTTTCCTAATTCTTCTAGAACTCAAGATAGAAACAGTAAAACAAAAGTGAGCTTCAAATTTTAACTTTAACGGTGCCGTTTTTACATTTTTTTAAAGTTAGACTTTTATCCTCTATTTTCCTAACCGGTTCTTTTTTAACTCGTTTTCGTTAACTTTTATGACGCAGCCCTTAGTTGGTATGCCGTACTTTCTTTACATATTGAAGACCACAACCAATTTTGCAATTTGTCGTTGCCATAATTTTGCATATTTTTATATTTAGATGACGCTTTTTACATACTGTTTATTGCATAATGTCTAAAAGCAGCTAACTCCCAACGAAAAATGTAGTGTACTACTACTTAAACTAAATAAAAATCACCCTGGCTATAAGAATCGAAACATGTTAAAAGTACAGTTGTTAATATGTGACAGTTTCATCCAAAGGGACCTATGGATGAAAAAATCGATTTTTACTTTTTTGGTGAATCTTAAAATAGACAATACGCTCTTTCTAATGCAGCAAACTGCAGTTTTCTAACTGCATTACTTTTGTCATAAAATACACCTTTGATAAGAAAAAAATTAACTTGTTAACTTCAAAATCGTTTTTCTCCAAAACTCAATTTTTGCCCATAGGTCCCTTTTAACTAAAATTGTCACATACATATATTATTTTTCTTGTAAAAAGGCATATATTAAAAGTTTCAACTAAAATTTCCATCAACAATAAATTTCAGTGTGTTTTTATCAAGAATAAAAATTGGGAATTAAGCACGACAAACAAATTCTTGTTAATTAAAATTTGCATTTCATATATGTATCAGGCGCGGATCCAGCTCGAGCCTTACGGGGGGGAAATTTTGTATGATACAAAAAAGTAAAAAATTTGTTTTTAAAAACAATATATGTATGTATATTATATAAAAAAAACAATAGGGTTAAATAAAATATAAGATCCGTTCAATATAAATTAAAATAAATTAATCTTTTTAAATAAGTAAATTGTGATTTCCTTGTGAGGCAAATTGAGATAGTACAGTCTATCTTCGGTCATTGTTGATCTGAGCCATGTTTATATTCGATGAAGGGTAGGAAATGATCTCTCGCTTGTAGCATTACTGACGAGCATTGACACGAAAATTTTAAATATTTTTCTTAGATTTGGGAAGATGTCTTCATCACAGTTTATTAAAGCATCTACAATGTTATCTGATAGATTTTCAGATATTTTCCATGTTTGTTGCCAATGCAACAGTTCAGGCTCAAGTTAAAATGTGTGTAAAATGGATAATCATTCAGGAAAGCACATTTCGATCTACCAAATGTTAAAATACAATTTGGTTTAAGGATTGATGTTTGACTAGTGACGTCAGCAGTCGTCGATGGCTGCGAGTGTAAGACGGCAAATCCATCTGAGGAGATCGAGTGGTTGCGATCGAAACATGTCATGGTAACCTGCCGGCCAGGGTTCGAGCCCGAGCCACGTCAAGAATGAAAGATTATCAATAACAATTTTAACTAATTTTCATGTTGTAAAATTCCTTTCTTCATAAAAATAATTTAATAAAAATTAAATTTCATGAACTTATCCCTAATTAAAAATATTAAAAATTTGGATTAAAAACCATAAATAGTTCAACAAAATAACCACAATACTAATTGTGTTAATCTCGTTTATCAAATATAATCAGCTCATCAGCTAGTTGTGGTTTTAAAATAAATGGTATATGGGCAAGTCTCAAAAACAGTCCACAAACCAAAAATTGTTCATATTAATTTTTTTAGATGTATAATTTAATTTTTATATTTAAAAATATGTATGTATTTCGACGTTCATAAATATAATAATTTTTACCAAATATAAACCCTTCCCTGATCTCTTGATGTTACACATGAATTCAACATTATTTTAGGTGCTTTTTGAGCTTAAAATAGCACTTACAGCCAGCAGACTCATCGCAATATAAATTTCGTTAAAAAAAAGATTGATATTCATTCATACATTCATTAATGATCACAAAATTTGTTTATATATATAATTTGTTTTGTTAAAATAAATAAAATTGTGTTTATTATATAGTACTAAAAACTGTAGCGTGCGTTGTAAGGCGTGCGTCACAAAGGGTTCACGGATTTTATCAAAAAATTACGACATTTTTAAGCTGCGAATAAGTGATTTTAGAGTTCTCTTATATTTATCTTTCTTTTAGGAATAAGACTTTGTATACCTTATGATGCAAAATTCGCTAATAACTAGGAAAACACCGTTCAACTTTTAAAGTTGCTTCTAAGTTTTGTGGCGTGCGTATCAAAACTTTGTGATTAATTATTTCGCAACAAATGCTTGCTAAGAAATTATGATATATGCCATTCGTAAGTACATATTAATGTCACTAAATACTATATATAAGTTGAAGCTATCTCTTTTGAAAGGCCAAAAAATGGTTATATATCAATCAGAAAACACGAGCGAGTGTAGCGTTCGTTACGCAGGATTTGTCCATATGACTTGATAACACTTTGAGGTTGAAGTTTAGGTATGTTCAATACATTTAGGATATCTATTGGGAAAGATGTTTTGAGATCTTCTAAAATAAATTCAATAAGAGGAATGTAACCTACAACTCGGTAGTAATCTTCAACATTTGCTAGTATATGTAAACAAATGTGAAGGGGGGGGGGAGAGACGGTCAACTGGATTTGAACTTTCCGGACAGACGGACAACCGGATTTGAACTTTTACCTTCGGTGAAGAGTATAAAAAAACTCTGACAAAAATTTTAAAGTTTTTTTATATGGACTTTGACGTTTGGTATCACAAAAAATTGTGAAGACCCCATGTAAGGAAAATGTAAACAACTTTTGACATCGTTGAGGAATAAACCAATTAAATATCCGGCTTCTTGCGCAGACCTATTGGATAGACCTTGGCACCGCACACATTACTACCAAGGCGAATTCATTTTTCGGGTGGCGTTCAAGGCGAATTCAAATACAGGTAGTGCCCAAGGCAAATTTACTTCAGGTGGTGTCGAAACGGCATCTTATTTTGACAGTTCGAACCTATTTGTTTTGATTTGTTGGTGTTTTGGTAAGAACCACAGAGCACACAGAGGCGTCACGAGACAGAAAATATTGTGTTTTTTCTGTCTTTTTCTTCGAAAGCTGCCCCTTTGCATTTTTGTTTTGATTACGCCATTCGTGTTGATAGTAGCGGCCTGTTTTTACACATTGCCACTTTACTACCAAAAGACATTTTCTTTCTCTTTCGTCGAAAGCTGCCCTCGCAAATGATTTCGGCCTTTTTTCATACGTCACTTTTTTCATCTCTGTATGCTTTGTGGTAAGAACGAACGGAAGCAACAAATAAAATGCAATGTTGTGTTTTTGGATTTGTATTTGTTGTAGCATCGCCACCATCGTTTACTTGAATTCACCTTAAGAACCACTATTCAAATTAAATTATCAAACAAATTTGCAAAAAATATTCAAAAGTGTATAAACAGAAATTTTGACCTAACCTCAGCGGTCATAAGATAGTTGGTAATCAGGTATGTTCTAGGTTTCGACTCGAATTGAAAATGAAAAACTTTTTGAAAATCCGTGGAAAACAATCTAAAATCGGGAAAGCAAAAGATATTCTACACCACATCAAGAAATACCCATGGCTAAGTAACCTAGCATTTACACATGCCACTGCCAGTTCGAAAAACTCAATACACTCACACTTTTTTACTAATACACGCACATTTTTCGCAATGGCAGCTCCAGTGGCAGCAAAAATTGCATGCGAGTGGAAATTTGGCACCATGGCCCAATTAGTAGGTCTGCTCGAAACGCCTGCTGATTTTTTGCAGAGTTGTGTTCTTAATAATAATACATAGCCATAAATGGGCAAAATGTCAAAAGTTGTTTACATTTTTTAACGTAATTGTGTTTATTTGAAAATTGATTTTTAATTTAAAATAATTATTTTTCTTATTGTGAAAATATCAAAAGAAAAATTTAATAATAGTGACAAAAATTGTGAACAAAAATAAAAATATTGTTACGTTTTTCCTTTAATAAACGCGTTTGAGTTCTTTTTAATTGCAAATCCGAATAAAAACACACACTTATTCAACTTAACAAACTTTATCGAAAACTAATTATTTTGTTCACAATTGTTAGTAACGAACAGAACCGTTTTTCAAAACAAACTAAACTAATTTTACATAAGTCACCCCTTTTTATATTTCATAATTATTTCTAGATTTTTCCTGAACCTTCCCGTAAAAACTATTTATTATGTTCTATAACCATTTCTAGGAATGACTGGGAAATTTATATAGGAATTATTTTAAAATAACAGTTGTGTTGAAAATTATACATGACAATTTTAACTAACATAAAACTATAACTTACAAGATAACTTATAACTATAACTATAAATAATTCTTAGATAATTTAACTTTCGTAACACTGCCCCCCATTTAAGCCTGTTCGTCCCGAATAGGCTCATATTCTCCTTTTCCATAATGGGCTAGTCGTTCTAGATGTACCACTTTCATTTTTGATCTTGGGCTCTTATATTTCTGGATCCGATACACCACGTCATTCAATTTCTTTATTACTTTATATGGGCCATCCCAATGAGTCTGCAGCTTTGGAGATAGTCCTTTCTTCCGTTGCGGATTAAAAAGTAAAACCAACATGCCTTCTTTGAAGCCTTCCGAATTTGCCGCTCGATCATATCTAGCTTTCATCTTGTCACTGGACAGCTTAATCCGGCTTCGCACGAACTCATGAAGTTCATTAAGGTCACATTGTTCCTGTGAGGTAGAGCCTTCATTGTTTTCATCTGTTGGTCCGGGCTTAACGCCAAATTCTAGATCTCCAGGTAGTCTGAGCTCCGTTCCAAAGACAATTTTGGCAGGTGTACGAGAGGTGGAATTATGAACAGCTGATCTATATGCCAACAGAAACTTTGGAATATGTTCATCCCAGTCCTTCTGATGAGTGCTTACTACTTTGCGCAAGTGTTCCTCTAATGTGCGGTTAAATCTTTCAACCATGCCATCGGATTGTGGATGCAAAAGGGTGGTTCTAGTTTTCCTTATTCCGTACAATTCGCACATTTTTTTTAACACAGCAGACTCAAAATTCCTGCCTTGGTCAGAGTGTAATTCTATTGGAACTCCGTAGCGGCACATCCAGTTATTCAAAAATACGCCTACAACGGTTTTGGCTTCTTGATTTGGGATGGCATACACCTCTGGCCATTTACTAAAGTAATCGATAACTACTAACACATAACGGTTGCCGGCATCACTCACAGGAAATGGTCCAGCTATATCCATTGCGATTCGCTCAAATGGTGCACCCGAATTGTACTGTTGAAGCGGTCCCCGACTTCTCTTTGTTGGTCCTTTGGTGGCAATGCATTGGGTGCAATTTGATATCCAATCGGCCACAGCTTGTTGGCATCCAACCCAGTAGAAACGTTGTTTTAATTTTTCTAGTATTTTTGTTACGCCAAGATGGCCACCACTTGGACCATTATGGAATTCATTTAAAACTTCATGTACTTTTGACGATGGCACTACAATGAGGTTACGAACTGATTTTCCATCGGTTCGTAACCTGCACGGTACAGGCAGCCACTTATCAACTGTAGGCTGTTCCATAGGGCTTTTGTTAGAGGACTTTCAGATGATATTTCGTTTCGAATCGGCCTTCTGCCTTCTTCTTTGGCCCTCATAATTTTCTCTAATATAGGGTCAGCTTTCTGTGCCATTGACCAGTCTTCGTTGGACTCTATCTGCAGTAGGCGAACTTCACAGTTGTATTCCTTTCCTTCAGCCTTTACACAATGCTTGCATTCCAGTTTGCAGGGTCGTCTTGATAGAGCATCCGCATTGCCATGTTTTCCACCTTTTCTTTGCTCAATGGTAAAATCATAACTTTGTAGGCGCTCAATCCAGCGAGCTATCTGACCTTCCGGATTCTTGAATTGCAGCAACCACCTGAGTGCAGCATGGTCCGTTCTTAACTCAAAATGTTGACCATACAAATACTTGTGAAAATGTTTTGCGCACTCTAGTACTGCCAGGAGCTCCCTTCGCGTCACGCAGTAATTTCTCTCAGGCTTCGAAATTATTCGGCTGTAATAGCCCACGACTCGCTCTACGCCATTGACCACTTGGGAAAGCACGCTTCCAATTCCGTATCCGCTCGCATCGGTATCAAGCAAAAATTTCTCTCCAGTAATGGGGTAAGCCAAAATTGGTGCTGAGCACAATAATGTCTTCAGTTTAAGAAATGCTGCTTCCTGTGCCTCACCCTAGATGTATTTTTGCGCCTTTTTAGTCAATTCGTGTAAACTTGCAGCAATATTTGCAAAGTTCGGTACAAAGCGCCTGTAATATGTACATAAGCCTAGAAAACTGCGTAATTCATGTAGATTTTTCGGACGAGGCCAATCCATTACAGCTTTTATTTTATCGTCGTCCGTTGAGATGCCTTTGGAGGTTACACGATTTCCCAGGTATTTTACTTCCTTCTGGAACAGTGAGCATTTCTTAGCATTTAGTTTCAGTCCTGCCATTGATATACGTTTCATCACCTCTTCTAGGTTTTTTAGGTGTTCATCAAATGTTTTCGTCAAGGTACACCAAACATGTCTTTCGGTGAAGACTTTTAACACCTGCTCCATTAAACGCTCGAATGTAGCCGGAGCATTGCAGAGTCCAAATGGCATCACATTAAACTGCCATAAGCCATCACTTGCACTAAACGCAGTTTTCTCCTTATCATTTTCCGAAATTTCCACTTGCCAATAACCGCTCTGCAAATCCAATGTAGAAAACCATTCCGTTCCGGCTTCTTGGCGCCTGTGTTGATTTTGTGTTTCACGATTGACGTTCTGCCTTGGTTTTGAACTTTCAAAGCGAATGCAGAGGCATATTTTCTTAGTAGTTGTTTGGCCTTATTTTTGCAAGGCGGTGTTAGCTTTTCGGTCCATTTTCGCACATGTTCCTCTAGTGGCTCGTGGTCTTTGCTAATTCTCCTGGATGCGCCTTGATGCTGCTCGCAATTAATTATTGCCTCTGTTGAAGTACATTGTCCAATCTTGAAGTTCTGCGTAAGGACTTTTTCACTGCTGGATAAATTTAATACTCTCACGCGAACTAGACCCTTGCTGGGTTTTACGAGGGCATTCGCTGTTACGATACCTCCTTTAACTTCTGCTGGCTCTTCCACCCATAAACTGTTGTCCTCACAATCTACCTCCATTCGCGCCCATACTAAGGTTTCTGATTTGGGTGGCAGTTTTTCACGTTGAAGGGCGATTAGCAGTCTTACATGGGCCTTGGTTTCGTATCCAACTTCAAGGGGTTTTTCCACATCACGCCAATACATAATTTGCTGACCCATATCCAAATGAATACCGTGTTCAATCATGAAATCTGCGCCAATGATTACCTCGTCTACAATATCAGCCACAATAAATACGTGATGGGCGATTGCATTGGCCTTACTTATTTGTGCTTTTACTTTTCCATAGACATTGGCAGACTCGCCTGTATCTGTTCGCAGACTTACCCCGCTTAGTGGTTCGATTGATTTTTGTATTAAATCGGGCCTTATAATAGAATGTGTCCAAAGTAAGAATGCGTTTTTGACCATTAATGTAACCACAAGCAGTAAGAATCCTGTTACTCCTTTGAGATTGTGGGGCCCTCAGATGTGGAAGCTAGCCCATGCCCCGCGGTGCTAGCTATTTTTAGTTTAAAGGTGACTCTTGTGCCTCCTTGTGCTAGCACGTTGGTTGTTTCAGTTATAGCATTTTACTTTGTTTTTACCTTGCTTCTCGCCTAAAGCCTGCAAAACTGCCTCCTTCATGCTTCTCATTTCCTTTAAAATATCTCCTTCGTCTTCGGCTGTTATATCGAGCTTGCGCACCTTGCATATATGCGGTTTTGAAATTATTCTAGTGGTTTCTTGTGCTAGGGCAAATGACACCGTATCTGCAAGTGATGCGCATACCGCTAGTTTTACATCAGCATCCCGTATACCGTTTACAAATGCCTCGGTCTTAAAATGATCTAGCAATGGATGACTTTCACCTGGATAAGTAAGCTGCACCAAGCGCTCAATCTCTAATGCGAAATCCTGTAGCGTCTCGTTTGGCTTTTGTACTCTACCGCGTAATTCCATTCTGAATATTTCTTTGCTATGTTCACCACCATACTTGCGTTGCATTGCTACCATAATGTCATCATAATTATTTCTGCAACTTACTGGAACACTTTCTAGAATTTCAGCCGCAGTTCCTTTTAAAGCCAGAATCAGCTCTATTGCTTTTTCTTCATTGTTCCATGCATTTTCGTTGGCAACTGTGTCAAACTGGAACTTAAACACATTCAATGGTGAGCTGCCGTCAAAACTTGGAGCTCTTATTATACTCGAGACCTCTGGAAAAACTCGCACCACTCCCTCTTGGCACTGAAGACTATTTACTTTTTCTTCCAAATGATGTAGTTTTCCATCAAAAACAGTGACTTGTGTCTTAAGATCAAACAGCTTCTGGTTGAATTCCATCTCCATATCGTCTACTCTAGAAATCTCTTGAAGCTTCTCAAGTTTTTCATTTGTCAATCTGGAATTTTGTTGAATTTCGGCTAAAATGGTGCTTGAATTTTCAGCCGAGTTTTCTTTTACCATTCTCTCCATATTTTCCTCCATTTTTCTAGAATTTTCTTCCATTTTTCTAGAATTTTCTTCCATTTTTCTAGAATTTTCAGCCGAATTTTCTTTTACCATTTCCTCCATTTTTCTAGAAGTTTCTGCCGACATTTTTTCCATTTTCTCCATCATAGCAGCAAACATTGTACCAAGATCCATGTTGCTTGTTACTGCACGGGTAGCAACTTCTATTTCTTCTTTTTCTTCAAATTCATAAGTTGCGATGTCAATATTGTGTCGCTTAAATTCATCGATTAATCTTTTCTGCAGCTCAGCTTTATTTCCTGCAGTAGGCAGACCCAACTTGCTCAACTCCTTCTTGAGCTGTTCAACTTTCAGCTCATCGAATTTCATTGTTGTTTGTATAGTTTTTTTTTTTTTTTTTTTATCCTTCGTTTATTAATTTATTTGTTTATTTATTTATTTTTTTTTTATTGCAATTTCACTTCTGACACCAATTGTTACGTTTTTCCTTTAATAAACGCGTTTGAGTTCTTTTTAATTGCAAATCCGAATAAAAACACACACTTATTCAACTTAACAAACTTTATTGAAAATTAATTATTTTGTTCACAATTGTTAGTAACGAACAGAACCGTTTTTCAAAACAAACTAAACTTATTTTACATGAGTCACCCCTTTTTATATTTTATAATTATTTCTAGATTTTTCCTGAACCTTCCGTAAAAACTATTTATTATGTTCTATAACCATTTCTAGAAATGACTGGAAAATTTATATAGAAATTATTTTAAAATAACAGTTGTGTTGAAAATTATACATGAAAATTTCTTATAACTTACAAGATAACTTATAACTATAAATAATTCTTAGATAATTTAACTTTCGTAACAATATATAAGTAATATATAAAAAACTAAAAGGGGGACACAATGGAGAACATTTATCGTCTCCTCCCCAGTGATGAAGAAAATGAAAAGAACATCAGTGTCAACATTTTTATTTCAATAACAGAATAGAAATTTCCAAAGACGAACATGTTGACCAAGGGGATACTTCTTTTATATCTGGTAAAGCATTTCCGTTGTTTTCTTCACACCCATATGCAGGCGGTGGAGAAATGTAAGAAGTCTTCAGTGTGCTGCTCAAATGATTATCTCCAGATTTGATTTTGTTTATTAATCCGTTCATTCTAAATATAGTTTGTAACATGCTTTGAACATGGCACTTTTGGCATCAAATAATAAATACATTGGCGCTGGTAAATCATCACTGAAAAGGAGACGATAAATGTTCTCTATTCTGTCCGCATTTAAGTTTTTTATTTATTTTTATATTTTTTCATAAAATTTTAAAACAAACAGCAAATACTGGTAGTATTTTGCAAAATGTAAAAATGTATTTTATTTATATTGCTTCTTTACATAAAATATAGAAAAAATCTTCCCATTGTCCTTTCTTTTTCATTTCCTTTATCGCCCAGTTAGTTCTAAGCACTTTTTTTTCGAAACAACTTATTTTACCAAAATTTCGATTGAAAATTTTTCATTTCACAAAATAAATACAAAACACATATTTCTTGACAGCTGACAACTTTTTGATATTTTTACCATTTGTATACACAAACAAAAGGCGTGTTGTTTTTTCTATTGTTGCATTGTTGTAGTTGTGCGCAGACCTACTAATTGGGCCATGTTTGGCACTTGCATGCCACTAAATGTCAAAACGATAAGCAATGTTACCCTGTTAAAAATTTAATTCACATTTACTGGATTGTTGTCAAATTGTTATTGAAGTTTTAACTTAATAAAGAATTATTATGATTAATTTTTTAAAAACGCGCATAAATAAAACCAAGTTTGTTAATAATAGAGCATTAATATCGTTAAAATAATGCTAATATAAATAAATGAAAAAATTTGCCATTATGATTGACTCGGTAACTCTATTTTGATTTCTGGTACTTTTTTTTTAATTTGAGAAGTAAACAAAATTGCTTAAGTTGACGCTTCAACAACATATTGAAAATGAACTCGCAGTGGCATGTGTAATCACAAAAGTTAATGGCATGAGATTCGACTATTTCGAACAAATTTTCTTTGATAATATGTATGTATACAACAATGGCATGCCGCTACTTGCATGTGTAAAGGCAGGGTAACCCAAAACTGGACAAGTTGGCGTCAGAAAATCTGCAGAAAGACTGAAACTCTGAAACAATTAGCAATATTCTGCCAACAAGTAGTTCTTACAGTAGAGCACTTCGTAAACTTCTTATCAGTAAACAAATTTAACTGGATTATACACTATCGAACTTGAGTGACAGTCAAAAGTAACATCAGTCAACATTCAATCACAAAATAATAGTTTAAATGCAATTTCGAATGTTTCATCTCAAGTGTCCCGACTTTTGAAACCGATGCCTTCCGATCGGGATAAAATATAGTAACAATTGAAACATCCTTATCTTGAGTTCCAAAACATTTATTTTGATAGATATCCCACTAAGCGACCAAAAAGCTCTTCAATGACAATATGTGAACTTAACATATTATGGGTATTGCAGCATCGAAGGTATGACATTTTAGTTAGGTATGTTACATACTGTAGGAAAGGGTAATTTGTCTAGTTTCCAGTATAATTTTTATTTTTAACTCTGCACGTTAACTCTTCGTCGAATCGATGAAGCTCATTTACTTTTTGTCATATACAGTATAACCCGGTTATTTACCCCACGCTTAAATGCCTTTCACGCTTATTTACCTCGGGTTTTAAATCCCCGTTTTTTTCTTCCATTTTTTAAAAAAAAATCCACGTTTAATTGCCATACGCTTAATTACCCGATTCGGATAATTGCCTTAAAAATTTAACTCCCAAAACAAAATTATACCTAAATTTCATTCGTTTAATTGCCTCAGTACTATTTGACAAAAACACAGCAAGTAATGCAACCAAGTTTTACATGTTAATAATTTGAAAATATGCACTCAATTTTTTTTAAAAAAATATGCCTAAAAACAAAATATGGCTTGATTGAAACAAAATATTTAACAAATTTATATTTGCATTAAAAGTTATGTTATGAGGTCAAGATTCATATAAGAGTTATATATTATCTAGATACACCAAATTTATGAGATATTTTGTCTTAAAGAGATTAAAGTTTGAAGTTTGCATGGGGACTATGTGATATTATAGACCGATTCTTACAATTTACATAGGTTTCGTTCTTATGACAATTAAACGTATATACCCAATTTTATCAAATTATCTAAAAACTGCTACATTTACTTTTCGCACAAGGTTTACATGGACATACAGCCAGCAAGATGGACGGACGCACACGAAAAGATTACTTAAACAAGTGTTTCTAATTCGATCGCTTACTAAACAATGCGTCTAGGTTTCTATGTTATAAGTTGCGAAAAACATTTATTTTCAACAAAAACTTGGTTTGGTTTAAAATTGTACAAATTTAATGTGGTTGGCGAAATTAAAGCAACAAAAAAATTCATCTGTTAACTAGAATTTTAAGCAATTTTTTTATTTGCTGAACATGATCGCATTTAGACTATGCAATTATCGCCGAGTTTTTTTTCTATTTTCTTTTAAAGAAGTTGCTACGAAACTCTTTTCACATTTACATTTACATTTTTTTCATGCATTTTTTCAACTTTTTCAACCCCGTTTTCTTCCCTACACCTCTTGCTAACCAACAAAAAGTTGCATGCGAAAGTTGCGGCATTAATTGCATAATGTAAATATGGTCCATGTATTAAAATATGTTTTAATAACTTAAAATATGTCTGCAATAAAAATGCAGCAATGGCTAAAACATGTACTTAATTATTTACAAACAAATCGATACCCAAATTCATTAAAAGCTCTAAACGCATAAATATATTGTTTCTGCATTCATTGGTCGCATAAGAAAAACCATGCAATTGAATATTTACGGGTTCCATGAGTAGTAGTAGAGTATGACAGGTCATCTCAAAAAGCACTACAGAAAAAATATAAGACAACAAATCCCATTGTTTTTTTTTACTTGCTATCTCTTAAGATTTAGCTGATGCATGTAAAAATTCTTGTCTTAAATTTTTTCATACATCAAAGTTAAGTTATCTTGTAAATAAATACGTCTAATTACCTCACTGAGGTATTTAAACGAATTCTCTTAATTACCTCAATGAGGTAGTTAAACGTATTCGTTTAAATGCTTACCCCGCATAGTTACCCAAAAATATTGGCATTTTTCTCGAGGTAATTATCCGTGGAATACTGTAACTTTTTTATGAGTGTTCAAATTATGCCCTTTTTGGCAACAACATTAGCTGATACCGAAAGCTTGTATTGAGTGGACGCACGCTGGATTCTCATTGTCTTAAAGTTAAAATTCAGAGGTGTGCACTCGTCGCAACGACGAAGAGTAACCTTAGTGTAAGTTTTTGGGTCTATTTTTTTGGAATTTAAAATATTACTTTTGTCAACAGCTACGTCACAGTATGTTCTATAAAGATCGAAAAACGCAAAAACCGACAACAGTATCTGAAAAATCTTCATTAATCTCTCGTGGCTCCCTATATAAGAGGCAGATTCGAGACACCTCCCTTGCAGACCTTAATTAAGGAAACAATTTAAAAAAAAAATTACTTAATCGACAAGAATTCGTCGAAAATTATGTCAAAGGACCAAGAGAACGTACAATTTGTCACCTCTGTCCCTTAATTAAACTAAGAATGACGAGAAGAACATGTAATATATGCCAAACAAGCATATCGTCATCTTAAAGACCTAATAACCTATCTGCAAAGCAAAAATTTCAAAATTGAGTTTTTTATGGATTTTTATTCCCTATATCATAACGCATATGTATGTGTGCAAAATTTGAACATGCTATATAACAAATGACAAAGTTTTTATACCAAGAGGACCGTTACGCACAAAAAAGAGAAAAATAAATCATCAAAAATCACGATAAAAGTTTAATTTTGTTGCATAGTGTAATTTAAACAAACATTAAGTACTTGTTTTTGCTTAAAGCTGCGTTCACAATCAAAAAAACATTTTTATTTGGTGTTCATAATAGAGCAACAATTTCTTTTGTAACTACATACATTTTGCATCAAGAAACCCTTTGCAAATATTAGCCACAACAATGTTATGCATTTATTTTTATTTTTGTAAACATTTTGTTCAAATTTTCATTAAAAACTAAATAAAATTATTTTAACGTCATAAACAATTTCATACAAATTGTTGCTGAAGTTCTAGTTGACTCAACTTTAGTCACATTTTCAAAAAAAAAATATTTAGTTACATTTTTGTTCTAAAAATGAAAGGAAAATATATGAAATACTTTGGGAAGAAAAAAGATAGAAGAAAAAACGAAATGGTTTTTTTGATTGTGAACGTAGCTTAAACCAGTAAAAGAAACTACTACTGTAATTATTTAATGTATATAATATTCATGTGTATAAAGAAATTTTTATTTATTCATACTAATTAGTACTGCAGATAGGTTATTTGGTTTCAGATTTTTACAATTCCAAAAAACCTAAGTGTCATAACATAAGCTGTGATTAGAAAAACAAAATTTTCTCAAACGGTGGTTTCATTTTAATCAAAATGTGTAATTTTCGTTTCAATATCGTTAAAAGTCCCAACTTTATAACGTTTTTTCCCTCTCCTGTAACGATATGTTTTGTTCCTTCTTTTCTTCAATTTTTTTTTTTTTATTTATTAAAAGGCAACACAGTTTAAAGTATGTAATCACAATTAAACACTTTTTATCTATATTTTAATATTTTTTGCTCCTGCTGTTGTCACTTCAAAATAAAATGCAAAATGAATGCTTGACAGCTCATCCAGCAAATGTATGTGCTAATGTCAAGCACACGTACACGAGCTTGATGTCAAGCATTTGACAAGTGTATTTGGGCCTTAAGGCTAGTTTACACGGTAATACAATGTATTACGACTTTGTAGAATCAAAATAATATTGAATTCTCTCCGTGTTGAAAAGAAAAAAATTTAAGTCTGTTGTAAGTATATTTCATGTTTACACGAATGGTATAACTAAAATCAAAAATACATAATAACAAAAAAGCAGATGGTTACAGTCAAGACGAATTTAAAAAGGTAAATGCAACTCTACAACTACAAAAAGCCCCATGTATTTTGTTTTTGGAATTTAATAGATAGCTGTCAAAATTTTTTTATTGCAAATTTAAATAATCACTTTTTTATAAAAGAAATTATAAAATTAACTTTAATTATTCGCAGTTTTGAAATTTTTTTATTATAAAAATAATCACCCCATTCGCAAACAACTACTCCCATGAAAATATTCCCATATTTTTTATTTTGTATTGTGAATGATTCCCATAACAAATTTTTTTGGTAATGAATTCCCAAACTTAAAAAATTTGGCATCGCCAATGTTTACTCTTGCGAGTATTTTTACTAAATAAATTCCCAACACGTGTTAGTGTTAACGAAAAGGGAATACGTACACCCCTATCGCGAATGTTATGGGAATATGATACATGGGATCAAACCTAAATTCCCATCCCCAACAAATCGGTATCGCAAATATTTTGGGAGTAAAAATTTCTATTGTGAATTATTTGTCAGTGGGTTTTAAACAAAAGTCTCTATTGTGAGTAACTTGTCAGAGCTTGTATTGTGAAAGAAAAATATACAAAATTAAATATTAATAAAATAAATAATGAATAGTGTTTATCTTCATTTTGTTTATGTACACTCCTTCAATAAAAGGAAAAAGTAATTTAATTTAGTCCTACTTTAGAATACAAATTAAAATTTACATGTTCCCTTCTCGTTCACATCAACACTTGTTGGGAATTTATTTAGTAAAAAACTTCGCGTTAGTAAACATTGGCGATGCTAAATTTTTTAAGTTTGGGAATTCATTCCCAAAAAATTTGCTATGGGAATCATTCACAATACGAAATCAAAAAATATGGGAATATTTTCATGGAAGTAGTTGTTTGCGATAGGGTTGGTAAATTTTAATTTGTATTCTAAAGTAGGACTAAATAAAATTACTTTTTCCTTTTATTGAAGGAGTGTAAATAAAGAAAATGAAGATAAACACTATTCATTATTAATTTTATTATATTTTTATTAGTATTTTATATTGTATATTTTTCTTTCACAATACAAGCACTGACAATTTATTCACAATAGAGACTTTTGTTTATAAAGCACTGACAAATAATTTACAATAGAAACTTTTACTCCCAAAATATTTGCGATACCGATTTGTTGGGGATGGGAATATAGGATTGCTCCCATATTACATATTCCCATAACATTCGCGATAGGGGTGAATATTTTAGCACTTTTCAACCAAATTCTTCTCAAAACAAAATTATATATTGACAATGACGTATTTTTTTTAATTCGCCGTGGAGACAGCTGATGAACGGCTAACGAGTTGAGTTTACCCTTTTAAATTCGCCTTAGTTACAGTTTACAATTTTTACAAAAACAACATGAAAATTTCCAGAGTTAATTTTAGTCGTTTTTGTTAAGCGGCTCATACACTTGCAATGCAACCTCAAATTCACCAGATTGCGTAAATGCGTTGCATAGTGTGTACCCAGCATTATGATATTCCTATAGGTTATGTTTACCTTTTTTTTGAATGAATGAAACCATTATGCGACTTATTACATAATATAGAGCAAAATGGAAATAATATGGCGAATATCATATACAATAATATTGCAAGTGTATGGGCCGCTTTAGTTCGACTCAGAAAGTGATTCTAAAATCAAAGATTAAACTAATAAATGCATTTTTAAAAAAGATTGTGTAAGAAACAATATACATAACTTAGAATCCTAGAGCAAACACAAAAATTGTTAATTTATGTAACCACAGTGAAAGTATAAAAATACTAATAAATAAACAAACAAATAGACTGAGGTTGGCAGCTCTTGATTGTAAACAGCCGAATATAGCACTTGTACTTATTTGATGTGGCAGCACTCGTTGACTCACGTGTATTTAAAATGACATCTGTATCTGACATTTGATTTGTTTTCATATAGCAAAGGCAATTTAATTTTTCAACTATAAAAAATAATAAGCAATTTTGAAATTACAGTATAAAATGGGTAAAAAAGACAAAAATAAGAAAAAAGGTAAAGGTGCCGAAAAAACTGCATTGAAAACAGACAAAAAATTAGCTGCCAAACAAAGGAAAATGTTGGAGAAACTGGGAGAGGTAATTTTTAAATTAAGTAAAAAGAAAACGTATTTAAAAGTAATTTTGATTGTAGGCTGATATAGTTGAAGTTGTAGCCAAGTTAGAAGCCGAGGAGGCTAGACAAAAAACAATAACTGAACAGATTTGTGTTGTACCGCCTTCACCAAGATCCAATTTTACTTTGGTAGCTTATCCGGATAAAGAAGAATTGATACTCTTTGGCGGGGAATTTTTCAATGGCCAACGTGTTTCTGTTTACAATGACTTATTTATTTATAATGTCGGTAAAAATGAATGGAAGCAGGTGAAGTCGCCTGGAGGCCCGGCGCCCAGAAGTGGACATCAAATGGTAACAGTTGCCACAGATGGTGGTCAGTTGTGGGTATGTTTTTTTGTTAATAGTTTTGAGTATTAATGAAGTATGGAACAAATCTAGTTTACCCAAGTTAACAAAAAAGTTTAAGGGAGTAGAACCATTTAATTTTGAATAAAAATAAAAAAATTGGTGGCGGCGCAGTTTCAGAGTTATTGGGGTCCGAAATTTCAAAAATATTTCCAAATAGATTCTGGGAATTTCTCATGGCGAGTAACATTTTTATTATATAAATTTTCATATTATGTATTCGAATGTGTTTTCTAAGTCAAATTACAAATTTTAAAAGCTTATACTTTTACATAGTATTACATATTCCTTCAATATTTTCTATGCACTATTAGAAATAGGTAGATAATATTGAAGGAATAAGACTATTAAAGTATAAAAGCTTTTAAAAATTGTAATTTGACTTTGAATACACTTTCGAATAATATGAAAATTTAAAAAATATTTCCTTTTAACTTGTTTTGATGAGATAATATAGCAACTTCGGGTATTGCGGAATAGGTGAGTAATGTGGAACCCCCCTTTATTTTCCAAACTGTTATTCAGAAACGCTCCCTGTGTTTTAACATAGCTTACAGAAAAATATAAGCATTACGGCTTTGGATATGCAAAAGGGTCACACATTCGGTCGGTCTGTAGGTGAAAACAGGTGTTGTCGACTTTTTTTCTGCGCATATAGGTATAAACCGTTATTTTGCTTCAAATATTGATATTTTTGTGTTTTTTTAAAAGGTTACTAAATTGTTAACTAAATATATGTACATTTAATTGGTAGGTGTGGAATACCATCAATACCTATGAAGGCTGAGGAATCATTTTAATGGATTTTTATTTTTATCCAACTAATTATGCCAAGAATTTAAGCAAGTCTTATGTTTTTAATTAATTAAAAAAAAAAAATATATGCTAAATTGGAGAGGTTGTCTATTGATAACAAAGATACATATGGGCACTTCCAAGATTGTAAACGGGACATTCGCACACGTTTATATTGACAAAACTGTAAAAAACAACCTGATTTTCATTTTTTAAATTAATGATTCTTTTAACTCTCAATTATCTCTTTAATTTCCGCAAATTAAATTTTTCGCTTACTGGCGTGGTTTCCGAGATAATTGCAAAAAACCAGTGATTGTAAACGGGACAAAAAACGGAAGTGGGTTTTAAGGGGTAACCGTTTAAACATTGATTTCTGCGAAACCTGACACAATATTTTATTGGGATTAATTTTAAATATTTAAAAATAAAATATTAATTACATTTTTTTAAATAAATTGTTAAAGAAATTGTAAACGAGACAATTTTTCCACCATGATTTAAAATTTTTAATGTTGCTATTTATAATCCTTTATATAAGAAACTTAATAAAAAATGTTTTTCAGATCATAAATATGCCTTAGATTAGAGTATTGTTGTTCCAAATGCATATTTTCTAATATACACAAGTATGTGCTAAAAGTTGTAGTACTTCGTTTACCATTTATCTTTTTTTTCGAATCAATTAATTTATTGCATATATTAAAAAAATATAAGCAATTCTCTAAATAAATCTTGAAAAGAAAAATTTTTTTCCCATTTTTTGTGGTTGACGTTTTTTTGGAAATAGCCATATGTGTACCAAATTTGGACCAATAAATCTATTTTCTGCCACGCCCAGTTCTCCAATCCCTCCCACATTTTGAATGATATTGTGTATTGATAACCAAGATGATTGTACCTATTTTGGAAACTAGCTCTTGCCGTTTTCCAGATATAAATAAATCTATAATGGGCTCCACAATACCCGAAGTTACTCTTTGCTATGGGTATCATAAAAATGCTTTATGACCAAGATATTTTTGATGTTTTTGTTAATCGCCCTAAGAGATTTGTAAATCATAACACGAAAACTGTAAAATTTCAACTGAACTAGAGTCGAGTTATTAACCGTTATAGAGGCAATAAATAGCTTCCCTGTATAGATGGCCCTCGGACAGACGCAAGAACTTTCCGTTCCATGATATACCAAACACCGGCTTCTCTAACTAAAGTTTACTTGCATGCACGGCCTATGTTCTACTTACAGAAAATGGCTTAGTAAACTAAAGCTAATGTGGTGTTTATAGAACACGAGCGCCTTACTCGTCCGTTCAACTAACATTTAAAACCAAAAAAAAAAATTCGAAATTTGTTTTTGTTTTAAATGTAAGTTGAACGGACGAGTAAGGCGCTCGTGTTCTATAAACTGCACATTAAATTTTTAAGGAAATATGTGTAAAATTTAAGATTCTTTGAAAGTCATTATTTAAATAAAAAGAGTGCCGCTGGTTCAAAATTATTTTCAAAAAAATGGATCCATTTTGAATTTTTCTGTAAATATACTTGTTTTAAAATAAAGTGCCGGAAAAAGGTATGTTTAATTTAATAATTTCGGGTTTTAATGGACTAATTTTTCTTACATATACGGGCATGTTCTAGAAATCGAAATTAAGTGAAATTGAAATCGAACGAGATTTTAAGTTCAATTATTTACAAAATGACCGTAGTTTGTCCTGGTTTTAAGAGCTGTTCTTGTAAATCTAATTGGTATTAAAAAAATTAAATTGATAAAATGGTATATTTTTATGAACTTTCAGTACAGTCGTTTTTAAAATTTGGTCGATTTCAAATCCACTTCATTTCAATTTCTAGAACATGCCCGATAATTTAAAGTTTTACTTATTTAGCTGTAAATGGGTTAAAAAAAAGAATAGTCAACTATAACAGGTAATTTCTTGCTCCAAAAGGACAATTAATATTTATATATGTATAACGAAAAGTGCATCCAAATTAAAAAGCCCATTACTCGGAAAATATTGGTTTCCACAAAAAAAGTATCTTTCATTTCGAACTAAATGTCATATCTCTTACTTTGGTAAACTAGATTTAAGCCTGAAGAAAATTTAGTAGATTGCATATAATTGTAGTTGTTTGGCGGTGAACATGCTAGTCCATCACAAACGCAATTCTATCACTACAAAGATTTATGGATGATGAGCCTTAAAAGCCGTAAATGGGAAAAAATTAATGCCCCCAATGGACCCAGCGCTCGTAGTGGTCATCGCATGGTCGTTTCAAAAAAGAAGCTTTTTGTTTTTGGTGGCTTCCATGATAACAATCAATCGTATCGTTACTTCAATGATGTGCATGTATTTTCTTTGGAATCGTATACCTGGTTGCAGGTAGAAGTTGGAGGAGCTATCATGCCCCCACCACGTTCAGGTTGTTGTATAGCTGCTAATCCTGACGGAAAAGTAATCATATGGGGAGGTTATACAAAATCTCAACTTAAAAAAGATGTTGATCGCGGTATAACTCATACCGATATGTATGCGTTGATACCGGAAAGTAAATATATAAGATATAATTCTCGTAAAACTTTATCTATAATATAATTCAAATATTTTTTTCAGGAAATTCTCCTGATTCTTTAAAATTAAAGTGGGTAACTACAAAAGCTGGGGGATATAAACCATTACCACGTAGCAGTGTTGGGTGTTGCACATCACCGAATAACAAAGCGTATTGTTTTGGTGGTGTTATGGATATAGATGAAGACGAAGAAGATGTTAAAGGCCAGTTTGGTGAAGAGTTATTGGCCCTTGACTTATCGGCATTAACGTGGCGTCTGATAGAAATCAACAAAAAGTTGAAGCTTGGGAAAAAGGCAGTTGCTGATGTGGAAATAGCTAGTGATGAACCAATGACGGAGTCTACAGTAAAGACAGATGGAATTTTTACAATTACTGTGGCGGCTCCCAGTAGTTCAGCACCCGCATTACCAAAAGTACCAAGTTTGTTCCCAAATAGAAGCCCTCAAAATGTACCTTCGCCGAGAATGAACCCTGGTATATGTGTTTGTAAGGGAACTTTATACATCTACGGTGGTCTTTTTGAAGAGGATAACAAACAATATACTTTCAATGATTTCTACGCCCTAGATTTACATAAACTTGAGGAATGGAAGGCTATTATACCAAATGACATGAATGCACACGATTGGATTGATAGTGAAACCAGTGATTCGGACGAAAGTGAAGATAATGACGAAGAGGATGATGAAGATTCTGAAATGGATACAGATTAAGTAATGTTCGAATTTTTTGTTTCTTATAAATAATTTTATGTAATATTTTGTTTTATATAACAAAACTACATAAATGCATTTTTAATGGAATTAATAAAGTTTTGAATAAATTCGTGATGCAGATGTAGAGAATTAATTTAGATCAAAAAAGTTTTTTATAACAGTAATAAATGCATTTTTATTGGAATTGTTCAAGTTTCAATAATTCAGTCAAAATCCTCTTGGTATCATGGGGTGAATCTACTTTGTGAGAAATAGTTCGGGGATCAATGAATATTTCATAGTCGTTGCCACCAGCCTCAGTTTTATCGCCAAAGAAATGAATTTCTTTAAACTTGTAGTTTTCTTCAATGTAACGCAACGAGTATGTCTTATCCCATCCATTGGGAAAAACGTCAAAACTTATTTGACCACCAATACTATAAGTCAGATCTACTTCAGCAAATTCCTTTTTCAAAACTTCAATCATTTTACTGCGAACATTATGATCCTTATCATAAGCTGCAAACAAATTGCGTTCTTCACGCGAACACTGACGCCCTACTGGACACACATTCATCATGCCATTTCGAAACTCCAGAAATGTTCCTCTCTTAAAAGGCAATTTTAATGTAGATAAATAACTTAACACAAAATTAATAAAGCGCTGAATGGTATCTTCGCCCAAATGCAGAATTATATTTTGTTTTCCCATTTCCTGGCCTTTTTCAATTTGCACCAATCCATTTTCCGGAAAAATAAAATCAAATTGATCCAAAATTTTTCGTCCATTCAATTGCTCAAACATTTTTTCCAAATCCGAACCACCAACAATACCAATTGTTGCACGGGGTTTTACTTCATTGTAAAAAAACTCCTCAAATTCAGGTTCCACCGTAGATCTGGGGGAAGTTAGTGTTCCGTCCACATCAAAAAGTAACAAAAGTTCATCTCTTTTTAAATTTGTCATTATTTTTTAATTTTGTACTTTACTACATCTACAAATTTACCACCACGTACCCTTAATAAATATTTATCATAAATGGGAGTCATAGTCGGTTTAAACTTTAAAGCCCCTCAACCGAGCCGCCGATAGAATTTTGAAGCCGCTACTCATGGCGAATTAATTTTTCAGGTGACGTTAAAAGCAGGGTTCCCGTTAGAAATTTTTGAGAATTCGCACAAAAGATCATTTAATAAAAATAAAGTTGCAGAAAAAAGGCGTTTGAGAAAAGAAAAGCATAGCAAAACAAAAAAAAAAAAAAAAAACAATTGAAACAAAACAGTCAGTTCCATTTTTTCATTTTCAGAAGCCTTTTTATATTATTAATGTGTTTTTTAGCATTGGGCAAAATCTTTCATTTATGTGAATCTTTCATTCTCTTTCAGAAAGGTTAACTGAATTAATTAATTCTTTTCTTTCACCTTTCTAAATGACACACAGTTTCAGAATGAAAGAATGAAGGTCTAGTTCTTTTGAGGAATGATTAAATTGCTATTTTAAAAACAAAAACGTTTTTTTTTTAAGTAAATTGAAATTTAATTTTAGTATTAATGTTAAAGAGTTGTTTAAGATATATACATATATTTAATATGCACAATTTTAGTATGTTTATTTATGTAAAACTACAGATTGGTTTTGGAAAATTGCCAAAAAAGTAATTAAAAAAACTTAATTTCAATAAAAGACAAATAGAAAAGAAAAAAACATAGCAAACAAGATATATATGTAACAGAATATGAAAGCAAATAAAAATATGAAAGAAAAATTATGAAACCGAAAGATGAAGGAAATGGAAAGAAAATACAGAAATATTTCATTCTTTCAATTAAGTGAATCATTCAGTTGAAGTAATCCATTCAAGAACGACTCAATCCTAGTGTTTTTCTATGTGAAGATGGTTGTCAATTCACTAAAAGCTGTTTGAAAATACTGTTAAAACTGCTTAGACTACATGGCTTGGTGAGGCCAAAGGTATATTTATAGCAGGTAGTCTCGGAAAGTCATCTGGTTATTTTTTATTTGCTTGTTTTGTGATACGAACTGTCAAATGTTGCTAAAGCCTAGATTACACTATCTCACAAGTCTTACGTATTCCATAATACTTTGTGAGATAGAAATCTAATGAGTTTTGTTGCGACTGTCAAAAAATCTAATGTAACATGACAGTTTGTGTTCACACCATCACACAAAGTATAAACACTCACACATGAAATAAAATGCAACCCTGATCCAATGAAAAGTATTATTGTTTAGAAATTTTTCAAAAAACGATGAAGTCGTATGGGATGTCAAACTTTTTTCTTAATACTTGTCATTTTCGTGACACATTGCATTCACACTATCACACTTTGTCATATTACTTCAGTTTTTGACATGTATTAATACAAAGTATAATAGTGTAATCTATCCTTAAGTAAACAAGTAAACCATTTTTTTGTCTTTATCTTTTGTCTCTTGTCTCTTATCCAAGGCGAATTTAAAAAGGTAAGTGCAACTATACAACTACAAAAAGCCCCATGTATTTTGCTTTGCAACTTAATAGATAGCTGTCAAAAATTTTTTATTGCAAATTAAAATTATCACTTTTTTATAAAAGAAATTATTAAATTAACTTTAATTATTCGCAGTTTTGCAATTTGTTTATTATAAAAATAATATTTTTAGCACTTTTCAATCAACTTCTTCTCAAAACAAAATTATATTTTGACAATTACGTATTTTTTTAATTCGCCGTGGAGACAGCTGATAAATAGCTGACGAGGTGAGTTTACCCAAGGAGAATTCAAAAAGGTAAACTCAACTCGTTAGCCGTTCATCAGCTGTAATTAAGGTTCATTTAATAATTTTTTTTATAAAGAAGTGATAATTTTAATTTGCAATAAAAAATTTTTGACGGCTATCTAATAAATTGCAAAATCAAAATACATGGGGCTTTTTGTAGTTGTAGAGTTGCACTTACCTTTTTAAATTCGCCTTGAGTTTACCTTTCTAAATTCGCCTTGCTCTTATCAACCCCTTTGCTGTTTAACAGTTCGTATCACATAACAACAATAAAAAGCCTTGTTGTTTTTTTTTTTGTACAATTATTGTAATCTCGCGGCCACCTGCTATAAATATACATTGTTCAAGACCAAGGCGAATTTAAGAAGGTAAACTTAACTCGTCAGCCGTTCATCAGCTGTTTCCACGGCGAATTAACAAAAAATAGGGAAACGTCAAAATATATTTTTTTTATGTTTTGCGCCAAAATAACCGAAAAAGTTTCTTAGAAAAACTGTGAAATTTGTGAAAAAGTGAATTTTTTAATTTTGTTCTTAATAAACTAATAGAAACTTTAACCAATATATCGGTCCACATACCCGTCATATAACTAGTTAAATGACCGGTAGTCTTTTTGTTGGGGGACTAATTTCACCAAGGTTTATTGCAAACTTGGCCCTTTTCGGACTAAATTCACCCCTTTTTAAGTAACTTAAAAAGGCGCAATGTTGGCCCTTTTTGTTATTTCTATTTAGCCCTATTAGCCCGTTTTTGTTTTTAGCTCGGTATGATTATATATTTTTTTTCTGGCAAAATCGAATGGTTAAATTGTCCCAAGTCGAATTCAACGACAGATGGTGTCGAAACGTCATCTGATATTGACAGTTCGATCCTATTTGTTTTTATTTGTTAATGTTTTACTAAGAATGGTTGACATTTCGAGCAGTAAAATCTAACAATGCAATGTAAAAACCCCATGATGTTTCTGTTCTTGTTGGATTGTTGTAGTTCCGACACCGCCTGTAGTAAAATACGCCTTGAACTGTTCTCAAAATTTAAAAACATGCGAATGGAAAAACATTAAAAATAGGGTAACGTTTGGATCGAGGTGTATAGTTGTAAAAATGTAACTACGTACAATCCATTAATTAATTGTGTAGTTTTGCTATAAATATATCGAAATAACCGTAGAGAGGACTTTGAGTGTCATGAATTTATTTAAAAATTAAATGTCATTAAGGGATTTAATTCATATTAAATATAGTCTCAAAAAAGTAAAGAGTTGTTGTTCAAGCTACAATTCTGATGATAAGTAAGGCAAAATTTATTACACAATTACCAGTTTTAAAACAATGTAAAAGCTGTAGTTGTGTCTCAATTTTTTATTTAAAATTTTTGGTATTTTATTAAAAAAAAAAAATTTAATAGCCTTTTTTGCGCTTTAAAAAAAATACCATGAAAATGTACGTAAGCCTTTTTTTCAATTTAGCCCTTTTTGGTCCTTTTTTGAAATTAATTTTAGTGTTCCAAGAGCTGCCGTCACTGGGTATTAATCAGCGTTGCCACGACCCAAAAAAGTTTGTAACCAAAATCAAAACAAAAAGTAACCAAAAGCGAAAAAAGGAGCCAAAATTTTTTTTGGAATAAATGTACATACATATATCTAAATTTTGTATGTGTGAATCTTGACACTTTGTTACCGATGGTCTGGAAAAAACAATAGACCATATAATTTTTCGTGGGCGTGGCACCTCAAATACTAAGTTAACACTAACTTGCGTATATTTGAACAACTTTTTGAGCTACAGCTTTAAACCTTTTTTATAAGGAGCTCTTACTAGTATAACTTTTTAAGTCTTCCTGTGTCAAAGTGCAAAGTTGAGCTAAATTATGCCGTAGCTATTTAATATATATTCGTAATAACATCTTAACTCGATTTCGGCAAGTGCTCAGTAGAGCATTTTTAAACTTAAAAACCGTTGCCAAAAATCGGGGTATTTTGATTAAGCTTTTAGTTGCAGGCTCTTTGTAAGCAATTTTATAGCATTTTATAAGTTAAATTTTTCCTAACTCGACTTGATCTGTTATTGATTGTGGGCACAGATACATATATAGATGCTATCAGCCAAGTGGAAATAGTAAGCATCATAATATTCGGCTTGGAATCGGAAAGATATTAGACCTAATCGTTGTTCCTAGAAAAGTATTTCAGTTAGACCTTTGAAATATTAAAAGGCTTCTTTGCTAATTGATGCGTTATTGGCGGACGACAACGCATTGTATTTATATATACTACTTCAATTGTTTATTCCGACTAAATTGTTTTTAATTTTTCGAAAAATTTATATAACCTATTTGCTTCAAATTTCTATTATGGTATACATCACTTTTTATATTCCATTATTCTGGCAGAGTTTCGTATTTCTAAATAAAACCTTTAAAAATGCGAGTTCAAACTAAGCCATCGTTACCGTTTGCTTGCAAAGTTCAAATGAAGTTTGTACTGAGTATGACAGAATTGCTATTACACGACTACGATGGTATGATGGCATACATAAAAAATCAACAACAAAAATAAAAAAAAAAATTTTTTTGTTCGTTTTTTATTAATTGTTTTTTTTTTTTAAATTTACTGTATTTTACTTAATTTATTTTAATTTTAAAAGCCTTTTAAAATTTTTATATGTGAAGGGAAAAACAAAAAAATTACAAATGCAGCGATGATTAATGCAAAACGTGTTACATTTTTGAGTAATACAATGTGGCATCATAAAAATTCAGAGTTGATTTATTAAAAGTTGGCAGATGGATAAAAGCTCGTTACATAGCGTCTTCGAAATTTTTTCGAAAAAATTGTCAGGTGAAGACGCTATGTTATGAATTAACTTTGTGCCAACAAGCTGCTAAGCTTAATCGGCATTCTAGTTAGCAGCTCGTTGTACGTAGTGCACAAACTGTGGCTAACTTTTTGTTATGAATACGGCTGCAAAAATTTTTAGTTTTCAAGATACCAAACTGACATACACGAACGGCATACCATTCTCACATACCAAATATGGTCGTCTAATAGGCGTATTATATGGTGAAGCTGATAGTTTGTTACAGTTTAAGATTCTATAAAAATAATTTTTAAGTAGATAAAAACAGTATTGGTGTTGGATGCCCCAATACCATAAACATTTCTAAAGGTAAAACAAAGCGGTGTGTGTAAGTAAGCTTGTCCACAAACCAAAAATTGGTTATTTTTGAGTTGAAAAAAAGGAACAAAAATGAAAAAAAAAGTACACAAGTACACATTTGAAAATAGTAGCCAATTTTGAATAAAAGTAACCAAAACGGCAACGCTGATTTTAATATTCCTTTTATTTACTCATTCGTTAGAGTTTTTTAGTTTAATTCATTCATAGATTGGGCGTGCCTCGTATTGTTTTGTTTTTTTTTTTTTAATTATGTTTTAAATTAAAAAAATATCGAATAATTGTTGAAAAATGTATAAATTCTTTATAATTAGTTTATCGTTTATATTTTTTGCTTTGCAAATACAAGGTAAATATGAAGAAAACATGAAAATTCTGTGATGGTGAGACACTACGATCAAATAAAGCAGGGCGTTTTTTATGAAACTTGAAACATTTATAATCATTTTATGTACCATGCATGTTAAGAACACAATAATTTTAAAATGCATATGATTGAAATGAAAATATTTTAGTTTAAAAGAAAAAAAAGCGTGGAATTGATTGTCAATCAACAGGTAGCTGCTTGCAAAAAGCAACAAAAAATTCTAAAATGTGTTTTTTTGTTGTAGTACTGGTGCCACCGTTTACATAAAATCGCCTCGAACTTACCGATTTAGAACCTTCGTCCGTGCAAGGGTTTGTTTAAGAAGGCAGGGTTGTCAGATTGATTTAGACCTTTTTCGCCAAATTCAATGTCAAAAATCGCCAAAATCGCCAAAGCCTTTACTTTCCAGTTTTTTGCAGTAAAATACATATTTATTAATTTATTAAAAATATTTTTTATAAATCCTAAAAAATTAATTTGTTCCGTATCGCTAAAATACGCCAAAAATTCAAAAAAAATCCGCCATGATATATATTTTGCTTAATTTTTATTTAAAAAATTATTCACTAGCTAGAACACAAAAATGGAACGATGTTTACTGTTAAATAGTTTAAAGCAGTCTATTTAAAGCAACAAAAAAACACTTTTTGCGGTTTGTATTAAAGAAATATTGGATATAAAGGGTGATTAGATTTTTTGATTTTGTTGATTTTAAATAAAACACAAATTATTTAGAAAATTATTGTCATTTCTTTTTAATATGATAATATTATATTTATATGTTCCCGAAGATCCTATTAGGAGCATAGGGCCCCATTATGATAATATTGGTAGTTTCAATTATGTATGGAACAAAATATCGGACAAATGGCCGCCGCGACGGCACACTTCCATCCGATGATCCAAATTTTCGATGACACTGAGGCATAATTGAGGTTATATTTCATCGTTAAGCTTTTGAATTGTTGCTGGCTTATCGACGTACACCTTTTCATTTAAATAACCCCAAAGAAAGAAGTCCAATGGTGTCAAATTCTTGGCGGCCAATTGACATCGCCACCACGTGAGATAACAAGGCTATTGAATTTGTCGCGCAAAAGAGCCCTTGTTTCGTTAGATTTGTGGCAAGTGGCAACGTACTGTTGACATCACAAATTGTCCACATCCATATCTTCCAATTCGGGCCTTTTCGTTCGTTATCATCTCACGATAGCGAACACCATTCACATTAACTGCCTGACCGGCCTCATTATGAAAAAAATACTGTCCGATGATGCCGCCAGCCTACAAACCGAACCAAACAGTGACTTTGTGGGTGCATTGGTTTTTCGACAATCACTCTTGGATTATCATTCGCCCAAATGCGGCAATTCTGCTTAGTGACGAATCCACTGAGGTGAAAATGTGCCTCATCACTGAATCACGAAGTTCACGAAATGTATTTTGATTTAAACGCCCGATTTCATAATAAGTCTAAATAACTTTAACGCGCTGCTCGAGTTAGTCTGAAATTGAGAAATGTCAAATGAAGTGCAGAAACATCGGACTAAGGTCCACCTTTACATTTGTATATATGTAGTTGCAGCTTTATTATACATATATCTAAAACGCTTCACCGGCAAAGCTCCCTATTTGTCTTCTTTTTTTGAATACATTGTAAGGGTATTGCATTTATTCAACGATGGTACAAAAGAAGTGCAACTTGTAACACGTAATAACGTGTATAGAAGTTCGTTATGTATTCTACTTCGAAGGCGAGTTTAATTATTTATTACTAGTAATAATTACCAGAATATAAAGAGCAGTCAAATTAAGTACCTTAAAATTGTACGTACCTTCCCTATCGTTGCAGCTTTAAAGTTTTGGCATAAACTTGTTTATCTTTCCAATTAACCAACGCTAATTTTTCCATTGTGTTTTAAAAATGTCCAAAGGTATGTAAGAGTTCTTTAAATTATCACTAACAAGAACGTATTGTATCTGTTATAACAAATTGCCACATACATAGAATTTAAAGATATTTATGTTTAATTCTATTTATTGATTCTTTTAAAAGCACTTTAAAATATAAAAAAAAACTATTTTCTCGGAGATATTCATTGTTTTCATCAGCCATTTGAACATACCTTCAAATACTTACCATACATATGAATGCCTCAAATTTCATACACAAAAATACTATAAGTATAATAAAAAAACTATTATTTCTCAGTATTGAATTTAACGAATTTCAAAACAAATGCATTGCTCATCAAAAACAGCCAACAAAATCGCCAACTTTTTTGCTAAATCGCCAAAAAATCGCCATGTCGCCAGATCAAAAATTAGGTCGCCAAACAAGATTGAAAATCGCCACGTTTGGCGAAAAATCGCCATATCTGACAACCCTGTAAGAAGGCTGAATAAGGTGGTCGCAAATCTGTTATTTACAGAAAACGTTGCTGCGATAAAAATTGAACAATGTTAACGCCAAAGCCACTTTAAAGAAGAACCGACAAAAGTTGCAGCGAAAAATTCGCTTAACGTAAATGGGCGGTAATTAAGTCTGGGTTTACACTATTAAAGTTTTCTTTAAGAAAGTCTGAGTTGATAGGTGAAAGGGGAAGAGAATATGCTATTCACCCTTATCGTGAGTGGCGAAATTAAAATACGACTGCCAGATTGGTAAAATATTAAGGAGAACGTAAACTTTTTCCTTTATCTATTACAAAACAGTCGCAGACGTATTTTAAATTCGCCAACCACGATAAGGGTAATTATTATCTCTCCGCTCATCAATAAACTCAGACTTTCTGAAAGAAAACTTTCATAGTGTGTACCCAGGGATCAACGTTTTTCCTAAATAAAGTATTTTTACATTACCAGCCGGACAAGTCGCTTAATAAAGAGAAGAATTGTATTTTTTTCTGCATCCTTTTGTAGTTTCAACTTTGAAGTTCTTATACATACATATTTCATTACGTTTAATGAATAGCCTATGACGATATTTTTTTAAAACAATGTACCTATAAAATATAATTTATACATTGTTTCCGTTGCCATTAAAATAAATAGGTATCCCATTATTTATTACCTTATTTAAGAGGTTAATTTTGAAATAAATAATTTGGAGCATTTAAAGTTTGATATCTGCCGCCTAATAAAACAGATTTGCGATTATTTCAGCGTTTAAATCTTATTCTATAAGGAAGTCCTTAAAGATGATCTTAGACTTAATGAAATATAATTCAAATCTTTGCCTATCTTAGTTATGGAAAGTACATATTTTCGAAGCTTACCTGTACTTCGAAACAGTTTCAATAGTCGAACTAGAATTAAAAGACATATTGCAGTGTAAATATTAAAGTTGTAAACCGTTTTAGCTCTACATCTTATTATACTATTAAAACCCTTCCAAATGATGTTAATTCGTTAAAATTAATGAGTTACATGTATATTCTTTGGTTTTAAAAATTTTTTTATAGCCAAATATGACTTCCAGGAGCAAAAGGTCACCGATATGGTGTGGTGTACAAAAAGCCAAGAAGAACAATATAAATGCCTTAATTTAACAACAGCTATTGTCCGCGATCGCGCATTGTTTGATGATGCAATTTTAAATCTTAGGTGTTTTATGGCATATAGTTCTGACGAATGCATTCATCATATTGATAAAGAACATGCTCACATAACAACACTCGATGCTGGTGATGTTTTTACAGCGGGACGTTATAATTCATTGGTACCGTTGCTACAAGAAAAATTTGAAGGAGGTTTTACAAACTATCATGCAGTGGCTGTAGTTAAAACAGGCACACTGCCAGAAATAACAAGTATACGTGATCTTCGACAAAAGAAGGCTTGTTTTCCATGGGTAGGAAGTTTAGCTGGTTGGATAGTACCCATTTATACGGTATATTATTTTGTTTTTTGTACTATCTTATTATAAATTTAAAAGTTGAAATGGTTTTTAGTTACAACGTGAAGGGGGAATGGAAGTTGTTGATTGTAACAATCAAGTAAAAACAGCTGCCAACTATTTTAATAATTCTTGTGCTGTATATTCTTTGATTGATAAATATAATCCAATTGGTGATAATTCCGATAAGTAAGAGAATTTTGTAATATATATATTTTTAATTTTTCTGTTATTTGGCTGTCATTTTGAAAGAAATACTAAATAAATGGCTCAAAAATAATATCAAATCGATCGAAATTTTAAACAACTATCCAAAACGAACAATTAAAATTAAAACAAAATCCCTTAACAAATAGTTTCATAACATAAATATATTTGTTTTAAGACTATGCACCTTATGCACTGGTAAAATACCTGGTGGACGTTGCTCGGCTTCCGATCCATATTATGGTTATGATGGCGCTTTTCGATGTTTACTTGGAGCAGGCGATGTAGCATTTTTGCGTGATTCTACAGTATTCGAAATGCTGAAAAGTGGTGAATTTAGTAAGTTTTTTACAAACAATTATTTGATTACCATATAATATTTTTTTTTGATTCTTAGAAAACATCTCTCCTGAACGTTTTGAACTATTATGTATCGATGGTCGCCGCGTTCCCATAACGGAATATCGACAATGTAACTGGGGTCTTATACCATCGGACGCAATTGTTACATCCTCCGCTCGCAATGCTATGGAACGTAAAAAGTATCAAAAGTTTTTAATGAAAATAGTTGAACTCTATTCAGATGGTGTTAAAGATGATCCTCAAGCCCTTGGTTTAAATAAAAATGATAATTATGGCCGACAAAATCCCTATGATAATTATCCCTACAATAATAACAATCTCGACCGCTTTGGTAACAATGGGTATCGTAATGATCGTTTAGATAGCAGCTTTACAACGGAACGTTCATACAATGAAAATGGATTAAATGAATCTGTACTGTATGAAAAATTTCGTATATTTGAATCTAAACGTTATGGAAAAGTTAACTTACTCTTTCAGGTTAGTTCAACTTTTTTAAGTTAAAAAGTGAATATGTATTATATTGTACATATGTATTATAATGTACTTAAGCAAACCTGCTAAATCCCTTTCAGCACGTTTTACAGGAGAGACAAACAACTTTTTTTCATACTAGCTGACCTTACAGAAAATTAGAAAAAATGTTTGCGTTCGATTTTTAAAATCCGTTTAAAAGAGGAAAAAAGTATTTTTAACATAAAATTTTATTCATATACATATGTGGGTTTGGGGTATGTTTGATTAACATTTAATTTGAAAATACATACATATGTATGTATATATATTAGACTGGTCGCATCTTGTATGGGATTTTTTTTTTTTTTAAATTTAATTGTTTGCGCTGCTTAAAATATGAGGTTTGGTGTAAGAAATCATGATCTAAGTTTTCAGGTCAATCCGACGGTGCCTAGCCGTGCCAGGTGGGGCCCAAAGTTCCCCATATTATAAAAAAAAACATCTTTTCTATCAGATCTTTATAGTTATACTAGTTGAAAAGCCGAAAATCAAAAATATGGCTTCGTTACGATCTCCCGAAGAGAAAGTACTTGAAGTGTGCCAAATTTCAGCTTCCTATGTCATCAGATGGCTTCAGAAAGTTGCGGAAAGAATAGGACATACATGCAAACATCCTGACATACTAAGAAATTATATCTATATATATAAAATTTTAACGTTACTGACTCACTGACTGACTGACTCACTGACTCACTGATTCATCATCGTACAGCCTAAACGCCTGAAGCTAGACACTTGAAATTTGGACCAGAGATTGGTCACTCCCCAAATCGATCCACTAAGACGGGATTTTTGGAAATTCGAATGTTTAGGGGGTAAAAAAGGGTAAAAACGGGAAAATTCGGTAATCTTATATCTCCAAAACTAAAAGAGATACAAAAAAAATTTAATACCTATCGTTGTTCTTTAGAAAAATAAGCGGACAGGTGTCTGGTACTTTTTTGAAATTCGGCCCTATTTGGGAGTAAACGGGTAATATCTGAATTTTAGTACTTTTTTGACACCCCATCTATCTTTTGAACCAATAAACATAGAAACAAAGTTAATACCACATTCGAAACCTAACAAAAATATACGAATTTAAATTTGGTACTTTTTCGAAATTCGAACATTTAAGGGGTAAAAATCGTAACTATTTTTGGTACTTTTTTTAAAAAACATTTTTCTCCATTTATTGAAATATTCGTACTAAATTATGGGCTGCCACTATTATACTGAAATTTTTTATACTTTAATGGGGGGAAAATAGTACCAAAAAGGGGAAATACGAGAAATTTGATATTTTACTTAACTTTTTGGTTCTACAACTGGTATTTTTTAAATTATCGTTTATGTTGGACCTAAAAACATAAGATTCATCATGCAATGTCCGGAATGGATAAGAATCCATAAGGGGCAGTTTTTGGTACTTTTCTGTTAATTAACTGGTACTTTTTGAATTTCCGTTAGTATTGGACCTATAAAAATAAAATTAAACATGCAATGTCCCGAATGGATGAGAATCTATAAGAGGGAACTGTTTGGTACTTTTTTGTTCATTAACTGGTACTTTTTGAATTTACGTTAATATTGGACTTAGAAACATAAAATTCAAAATGAAATGTCCTGAGTGGTTAAGAATCCATAAGGGGAAGTTTTTGGTACTTTTCTGTTCATTAAATGGTACTTTTTGAATTTCCGTTAGTATTGGACCTATAAAAATAAAATTAAACATGCAATGTCCTGAATGGATGAAAATCTATAAGAGGGAACTTTTTAGTACTTTTTTGTTCATTAACTGGTACTTTTTGAATTTCTGTTAGTATTGGACCTAGAAACATGCAATTCAATATGCAATGCCCTGGATGGATGAGAATCTATAAGAGTGAACTTTTTGGTACTTTTTTAATCTTGGACTGGTACTTTTTGAATTTCCGTTGGTATTGGACATAGACAGATAAAATTAAACATGCAAGGTCCTGGGTGGATAAGAATCTAAGAGGAAAGTTTTTGGTACTTTTTTGTTCATTTACTGGTACTTTTTGAATTTCCGTCAGTATTGGACCTAGAAACATAAAATTAAACATGCACGATACTGTGTAAATGAGAATCTTTAAGTGGGATCTTATTGGTACTTTTTTATTCGTTAGCTGGTACTTTTTGAATTTCCGTTAGTATTGGACCCAGAAACATGCAATTAAACATGGAAGGTCTTGAGTGAATGACAATCTGTTAGAGAGATCTTTTTGGTGCTTTTTCGTTTTTTAACTGGTCCTTTTTTTAAATTTTCGCTAATGTTGGTCTAATGAAAATAAAATTAAACGTGCATGGTCCTGAGTGAATGAGAATCTCTAAAAGCGCTTATAGGTACTTTTTAGTTATTAAACTGGTACTTTTTGAATATCCGTTATTATTGGACTTAGAAACATAAAATTCAAGATGCAATGCCCTAAGTGGATAAGAATATATAAGAGGGAAGTTTTTGGTACTTCTTTGTTCTTTAACTGGTACTTTTTGAATTTCCGTTAGTATTGGACCTAGAAACATAAAATTAAACATGCAAGGTCCTGAGTGAATGAAAATCTGTAAGAGGGCTTTTGGTACTATTTTGTTCTTTAACTGGTACCTTTTATATATCCGTATTTATTGGATCTAGAAACATAAAATTAAACATGCAAGCTCCTGAGTGAATGAGAATCTGTAAGAGGGATTTTTTTTTAAATAAACTGGTAATTTTTTTAATTTAATATTTATTTTTGTGCATTAAATAAAATAAAAAATTGGTGTCTGGTACTTTAACGAAATTCGGTCGTTTTAGGTAGTAAATCTAGCTTTTAAGCCAATACGTATAGAAATAAAAATTAAATAACATTTGTTACTTATCTAAAAAATACAAATGCGAATTTGGTACTTTTTCGAAATTCGAACGTTTCAGGGGTGAAAATTGTACCTATGTATATAGATCCCGCGAACCTCATACCTTCTAAACTAAAAGAGATAAAAAACATCAGCAATTCGCTAACCGTATATTTCCTAAACAAAAAGAGATACAAAAAATTTAATACTAATTATTGTTCATTAAAAAAAATAAACGGAGAGGTGTCTGGTACTTTTTTGAAGGAAGACCTTTTTGGGGTGTAAAAGGGTAAATAAATATTGTATCACATTTTTAGCTTATCTAAAAAATACAAAACAGGTTTGCCCCTTTTTTGAAATTCAAACGTTTAAGGTGTGAAAATCGTTCCTAATTTTGTTACTGTTTTCTCAACATTTTTCTCCATCTCTTTATAATATAAATTTGTAAAGTAACTGACGGATTCATCATCGCACATCCTAAACTCTTGAAGCTAAAAAGCTGACTTTTGGACCGAAGGTTGTCCTCTCGCCAAATCGATTCCGCTAACCAAAAAAAAATCCAAAATTAAAGAGATCCCAAAAATTTAACACTTATTGTTGTTCGTTAAAAAAAATAAGGGGACAGGTGCCTGGCACTTTTTTGAAAATAAACTTTGGCATAAAAATATGTCCACGAAGAAAAAGGAGACGCTAACGAAGTAGCGGGTTAAAAGCTAGTATTGTATAGATTGATTAACATATGTTCGCGCAACTCAAAACCGCTTTAGCTTATTGAAAAACTAAAAAAACCGAAATTCCGCAATAAAATTGACTTTAAGGAAGGTAAAACGTTTTTCTTATATGCGCAGTCGTTTTAGAAACAAATTTTTTTTCTGGAAAAAAAAATAATTTTTTTATTAAAATTTCGGAATTTTTGTTTTTAAAAATTCATAAAAAATTTAAAAATGCAGCTTTGCTTCTAATTTTATGCAGACATATAAAAAACAACATTGCAAACAAAACAAGCTATAAATGATTAAAATCTGTAAACCACTTTTGATTTTATGTATTCACAAAAGATGTGGCGGCGGTTTATTAAAATTCTTAAATTAATTAAAATTTTTCGTCTTTTGTGAATACATAAAATCAAAAGTTGTTAACAGATTTTAATCATTTATAGCTTTTCAACTAGTATAACTATAAAGATCTGATAGAAAAGATGTTTTTTTTTTTATAATATGGGGCACTTTGGGCCCCACCCGGCACGGCTAGGCACCGTCGGATTGACCTGAAAAATTAGGTCATGATTTCTTACACCAAACCTCATATTTTAAGCACCGCAAACAATTAAATTAAAAAAAAAAAAAAAAAAATTGCGACCAGTCTAATATATATGCATATGTATATGTATATATATGCTGACAATCTTATAGTATTCTAATGACATTTTAGTTGATAAGATCAATATTCAGGATACCAGTAAAAAAAGTAAAACATATTCGATTGCTTTGCTAGGCTATCATAATTTTGTTCATTGCAATGCTTTGTGATATAAGACACGTTTTGTTTGGTTGCCTGGCGCATAAACAAATAATGCTAATGGACTTCCGACGCGGAAACAGACGACATATAATTTACCATGCGGGAGCATGGATTCTCAAGGTTAATTCCCCAAACACGCAATGACTGCCCTTGAGATTTTTTGATTGTCATTGCATATGCGACCCTTACTGGTAACTGCAAGCGTTTAAAATTGAATGCCATGTCGGTTGGAATCATTGGGATCCGAGGTATCAAAACATTTTCTCCTTTGTACTCTGCATTAAGCATTGTTGCTTCGATGACGTTATTCATTAGTTTTTTACCGGAATCTACCGATTTGTACGTCTTCAATTCGCCAGCGATTTCACTTTGAATCTTAAAATTCAATTCATGATTTCTGTAATGTTGTGTAATGTTTGGAAACACTTTTGGGATGAGTTCGGTCTTTGATTCGGTGAACTGGCAGATCTCGAAATATCCACCTGGATTTTGCCGTCCAGGAAATGTTTGGAAAATACGTCTCGAGATTGATTGTTCTGCAGCTCGACCCGCATGTTCAGAGCAGAGAACTGCAAAATCACAATTTTTCTTGATTTATTCATACGCTCAAATTAACATTCACTCTTTGCTTGCAAAACTAAGTTCAACGTTGGTAATTTTTACATCGTTTCGTACACATCTGATTTTTTCATGTATTCGTTTTTTATTGAAAGTGCTTTGTTTGCATTTTTGTTGCGCACGCAATATAACACAACTGTGTAAATTCAAAAGGAACACAATCTTATTCTTTTGCATTCAAGTAATCATTGTCCACTCGATGAGACGCTTTGTTAAAATTAACATCAATAACGAGAATACATTGTACATACAGAACGAACTACTGTACTTTTTAAGATGATAAAAAAAAGTATTCTGTTTCTACGGAAATTGTTTGTAGTTTCATTTCAATTTTTTTTTCTTGTACTACATAGCAACTGCTGAATGAATACATGAGTAATGATTGCTTGATTTCTGGCTTTTTTGTTTGTATTTTTTTTTCTTTACCAAAACAATCATTGTCGCACCGAACACACAAACCTCTTTATTAAAAAACGAAGCTAACGATGGTATGAATAACAAAGCACGCTGTGCATTATTTGAATGACTGCAAACCAGCAGCGTATGTTTGCGGTTGCGCAAGTTTGATTGTATGACTGCAAGTGAGTGTATTTGTTGCTGTTCATTTAATGCGATTTTTTTGCAATTGCACAAAGCCGTTCTCTGGTTCAGAGTCAAATTAGACGACTTCAAACATGCATGAAGTTCATCGGCGGGCGTTGATCGATTGAATCGGCTTCGATTGTTGCGTAAATCTTGCAACGTTTTGTCTAATGCCTCCAAAGATTTTTTATGCGCCATTGTACATTCATCCCAAACAAACAGTTTGCTTTGCTGCAATACGTTATCCATCACACTGTTCTTTGATATGTTGCATGTTGGATTTTCATTGGTTTTCATATTTAATGGTAATTTAAGTGCTGAATGAGCAGTTCGGCCGCCTCCAACAATGTAGATGCAATTCCTGACGATGCGAGTGCAAGTACAATATCATTCTTTCTAGCGTATCGTTGCCAAAATTAACGCGATTAAAAAAGTCCACCGGGAGCACCTAGAAAAAAAAATGCCTCTAGCTTCATCTTTCACAGCTTTCATGAGGGTGTCGCACAGTGCTTTGGCCCATAGACATAAATCAAAAAAAAAACAAGTCTTATATTGTACTTAAAAATGTCCAGATCGATAGATAACAAAATAAATAAAATGAATTTTGAAGAATTTTTAAGATTTAACTCTTTTTGGCGGCGCTAGAGGGCGCCAAAGTTTGATAATTTATAGTAAAAATGCCCAAACAACTACTTGAGTTTTACATGCTTTAGGAAAACTGTTGTAAAACTGTTGTTTTTTAAAGCACGAGATTGAAATTTTTTTCTGTAGTAGTTTACTATATTTAGAACTAACTGTAAAAAAATTTTATTGAATTATTTCCTCGTAAGTGTTTTTTTATTGGTTTGAAAAATGCTTATTATTTACTTAAGCTCTAAAAATTTTCTAACTTTGATAGAATATTAAAAAAGAAAATTAACGTCTATGCGTTTTTTTTCTGATTTCGAATATTTAAACTGTTTTCTAATAACTCCAAGAAAAACAATTGAAAAAATTTTACCACAACTTGAAAAAAAAAAATTTTTTTTAATGGCTATTTTCATGATTTTTGCTCAAATTTTGATAGTTTTCAGGAGTTTAAAATACAATTAACTACAAATACTGTGAAATATTAATTCAAACGTATACCGTTCAATAAAAAACTACAAAAATCAAAATATGTATAAACAATTTTTTGTGTTTGCCTGCATTTTACGGCATTAGAGGGCGCTGAAATCACAAATGCCCTTGGTTTTTATTGTTTCAAGAAAATAATTGTAAAAAATTCATTTACTGGATTACGAGATTAAAATTTTTTTCTGTAACACCTAACTATATTCTAAACCAACTATAAAAAAATTTTAGGGGAATTATGCTCCTATACATATTTTTTAATGGTGTGAAAAATGCTTATTATTTACTTAAGCTCTAAAAATTTCCTAAAGCCTAGATTACACTATCTCACAAGTCTTACGTATTCCATAATACTTTGTGAGATAGAAATCTAATGAGTTTTGTTGCGACTGTCAAAAAATCTAACTTAACATGACAGTTTGTGTTCAGACCATCACACAAAGTATAAACACTCACACATGAAATAAAATGCAACCCTGATCCAATGAAAAGTATTATTGTTTAGAAATTTTTCAAAAAACGATGAAGTCGTATGGGATGTCAAACTTTTTCCTTAATACTTGTCAATTTCGTGACACATTGCATTCACACTATCACACTTTGTCATATTACTTGCGATTTTGACATGTATTGATACAAAGTATAATAGTGTAATCTAGCCTTAACTTTGATGGAATATTAAAAAAAAAGAAAAATACCGTATATGGGTTTTTTCTGATTTCGAATATTTAGACTGTTTTCTAATAACTACAAGAAAAAAAATTGAAAAAATTTTACCACAACTTGAAAAAAAATGTATTAAAAATAAATGGTTTTTTCATGATTTTCGCTCAAATTTTCATAGATTGAATTAGTTAAAAAAAAATAAACTAGGAACATAATAAGAAATATTAAGGTATAAAAGTGGCTTTATGTAATTAAAATGAAACGTAACTAATAACTAAAATAAATTTCAGGGTGCTTGTCCGAAGAAGCATTGGAAGCCAACCACAAAATCGTGAGAAAAACCAGACTTTCCCATACGAGAAAAACGTCAGGACGACACTCATAAAGATTTAATGACTCATTTAATACATTCCTCAGATCCGTTGTTATCTTCAAACAGGAATCCAAAGACTAAAAAAAATATATTTTTTGAAGAAGTTGAGAAATATGTATATACTGGGAGAAAATGTACCAGTTAAAGATGACGAAGCAAATGTTTCGTTGAGCGGCAATATTTTTTTGGAAGAATTCAGTACTGAAGATGATTTATTGTAATTAAAAAATATGAACATACATATGTAAATAATAAATAAATTAGTTTAAAGAAAATAAATTAGGAATATAATAAGAAATAATTCCAAATAATTGATTAGATCGGCTCAGAATCACTTTCTGAGTCGATCTAACGATGTCCGTCCGGCCGGCTGGCGGTCCATGCAACCTTGTGCATACAGATCGCAAATTCGGAGACAATTTGATGAAATTTGTCCCAGAGGCTCTGACTGGTACAAGGACCAAGCCTATTAAAAATTGAACGAATCGGTCCATAATTTTACAAAAGCCATCTTATTACATCGGCAAGATTAAATTTGGTCGAAACCAAACTAATTTTATTGCAATCAAAATCAGCTTATCAAATTGTATTGGAATCTTTCTATTTTTGAACATAGCTCCCATACAAATCATTCTCCCGAAAAAGCTTTTAATGCCAGCTTCCTTAAAAATATTAGTATTTACATACAAATTGGCGACAATGACTTTTACGATAGCTACTAAGTCATGACAAAATGTTGTCCAGATAGGTCCAAAATAAACTATAGGTTCCATATAAACCCTCATCCAAAAAACTTATATACGGAGCTTAAGATATCTAAACAATATTCGGGAGAAAGAACTTTTAAACGAACCTTAACCTCATAACATAATTTTGTTCTGGCGGGTCCGTGATTGCCCATGGGTCCCAAATAGATTACACTCTAGGAAATTTGTTTTTAAATACTATACTATAGGGTATCACATGGTCGGGCTTGACCGATTATACTTTCTCACTTGTTATTTTTGCAAGATCATTTTAAGCGTTTTTAACTCATTTTTTATTAAATGATGTTTTTGTATTTTTCACATTAATAATCCGATTCTACCAAAATTCGGCACACATATATATCTAACAAATATCAATACCAAATTTTATTACGATTGGATAAGGTGTTTGAAGGTGTTATAGCATTTTTAAGAAAAAGGATATATGGCAGGACCTTGAGTCCTTGTTCAGATTTAAATGAAAATTTGCACACACGTTGCTAGTTGTGTGTGTATTAGCCTGACAATTTTTTGTAGTTTTGTGGCCTACATGGGAGGTAGGCGTGTCCTTGAACCGATTTCTCCAAAAATTCATATTTTTCTTAACTAAGCTATTTTATGCTAGTGTACGGAATTTCAAAAATTTCTGACAACTCCTTCTATTTATGTCCCTGCGTTATATGGGGACAAAGCACTGTGTGTCGTATGCATATTTTTGTTGTCGATTCGTAAGTGGAACTGAATCCCTTAAGGCATCGCAACATCGGTGCAACTGTTTTCCGATTTTAAATAAACGATGAAAACTTAAAATGGATTAATACGAACATTTGAAAGCAAAATTAGTAAAATCGATGGAGCCGTTTTCTGATTTTAGGTAAATCGGAAAAGTGGGCGTAAAAGTGGGCGGGGCAAAATTTGCTTTCTGTAAATACCTTATTTGGACCATGGCGATCATTAGAAAGAAAAAATCGTCCAAATTGGCCCAGCCGTTCTCAACTGATGCAGGGACCAACGAAAAACATTGATTTTTTATTTATATAGATTGGCAGCTTGAGAGTTAAACCAAAAATATAGTTCAAGACTTCAAGACTCAAATTGAAGAAAAACTACAAGCTGGTCGACGAGGCGTATCTTTCTCTACCACACGACATCACATTCTCAATTTACTAAAAAAGTGAATTTAGCAGGTTTGCATATTAAGCCCACGATATATTAAAAGCTTCTTCCTTAAAAGCACAAATTTATAATAGAATTTTTTTTTATTTTAAAACATGGATGTGTTTTTGGTAGAATCACGAACAGTATCGATATAATTTTAAAATTCTCACATAATAACGCTCTAAAAACATATCACCAGGGTAAGCCGTAAATATAAATATCTTGTGCGACCAATAAATAATATACTCATCTGTTTTAGAGCTTTTTATGAATTTTGACATCGATTTCTTAATGCCTATTTTGGCTTTTGCAGCATTTTTTGCATATTTTAGTTAAAAGTTGCAGTATTTTTTAAGTTTAAAGCGCATATTTAACTTTTTTCAAACATATTTTGATAAATCGTCATCATTTAACATTAAATTTGGTTAACAGAAGGTTTATTGTATTATAAGTTGCCTTTGTTGTGGGAAGTATGAGCGACATTATCTTATAAGCAGTTTGAAGAATATTTAACGACCTTAACGGTTGTAAACTGAATTACGAAAGGGACAGTTGTATAAAACCTTGCAGGCATTTTGTTTTCTAAATAAGGAATAAAGGGGTTTTAAGATCATGAAACTTAAAATGGAGACAACATAAAAAAAATAAATTTTAATCGCTGATCAATACACGGCATTACCATTTGAAACTGATTTAAAAAAAATGGCACGTCCAATTTTTTTTCCTCTTTTTCGAGCATTGCTGGCTGCATGTCGCGAATAAAATGAACAACGTTGATTCAAGGCGTCAATTGTTGCTGGTTTATCTGCATACACCAGTGACTTCACAACCCTACGGAAGACAATCAAGAGGTGTCACATCGCACTCCCTTAAAGTCATCGCCTTCATTTGTAAAAAAATTAAGTTGCGAAAATCGATAGCTGACTTTCAAAGTAAATTTGGATAAATTGGTGGTGTTGTTTAAGCATGAATCTATTCATGATGCTGTGCCTGAGCAAAAAGTAAGAGCAGTTAACCATTCATAAGCTCTATTGGGCTAAAAAATACCCATTGTAAAGGAATGGCAAAGGACATTTTGAACCTTCCTTAGATATATGTAACCGAATGTGGAAGTTAAACTCATCTTAAGAGTTTTATTTTATGCTGTTTTAATTGTTTTTAAGTCTTTAATGTTCTGTTGTTTGTGTATTTAAAATTGCAATAAGAATCTAAACAGTTCACGAATATTGATCTTCTTTCATTGAGTTTGTTGAGTTTTTGCTTCTTTGTAAATGTCTTTTTATTAAATAAAACTTCAATTTTATATCAGGTGTAATTTCATTTATTTTGCTTCATTTCAAGTGTAATTTTTAGTTTTTCTGGTGGTAACACTGCTTCCATTAAAGTCTATGTGGGAAAGTATGAGCGACATTCTGCGTTAGTTGAATTCTTTTTAACCACTTGCTTTGGTTGCTTAAAATTCGCACATTCTTTCTTTATAGTAAAAAAAATTACAATTGCAACTTTACTAAAAAATTTTCTAAAATGAGTAACCATATAATAATTTTTGTCGTGGACGGCTAAATAGACGACATTGACGTGCATGATGTTGTTGACGACAAAGTAGGCGACATTGTCGTCTACGTAATCTTTCTATTGAATGAACGAAATAAAGAGCGACATTGTCTTTATTTGTGTCGGTCACGATTTAGGAACATGTTTTCAAGTTTTTACTGCATATTTAATGCGCATAAAACACTTTTAAGAGCATATTTCTGGTTTTCCTGATTGATTTGTTTAATGATACGATTTTTTATATTAAACACCACATGTTTTATAAATCCTTGTGTTTAAATTTGGAGAATGCCTCGTAACATTTTTTAATTGGAATTTCCACAAAATTAAGTTCAGGATGCATTACTCTTCTAAAAATATCATTTATTAAACAAAATTTGATACCGGACCGGAAATGCGACTCCATACTAAGTACGGCAAAAAAAGCAATAATTTTGTTATATGATTATAATTTACTTTAGAGTGTAGAATCCAAATCTGTTCACAGATAAATTCTATCACGTGATCAAAAGTTACAGATTTTTGGCCGATGAAAAACGATTTTCAGCCACTGTGCGCCGCGGAATAGGCTGGTCTGAATCGTTTTCTACTAGACGCCTGCACAAATGGATTTGTACTTAAAAAGTACATATGATTTAGCAAAGCATGAACACTTACTCGAACTATAATAAAAAACATGGTACATGTTTTTGAGAACAACAAAATTAGCGAGTAACTATTGGTTGTTACTCGACTTTTTTTGTGCTTGCTAACCACTTGTTCGTTTTTCTCTCTCACTTGACAATTCATAAAACGAACGGTCGAGTATCATGCGACAGCGAAACTTCACTAGGTACCATCAGTACCACGTGAAGTTTTGCAAACATTAAAAACAAAAAATATTGTCTTTTTTAACTGTTAAGTTTAATAAAAAAAAATGGAAATAAATGAGGAATGTGTATACCTACATAACTTTATTTATTTAGTTCATTTAGATTTTTATTTATTTATAAATATTTAAAAGTGAAATTTATTTGCAATAATATTTACTTGTATATGAAAAAATATTTAGGCAAAATTCCACAAAAAATTATCTAGTCTAAAGAAAAAAATTTTTGTCTAATTTTTGGGTAATTACACAAATTTCAGCTTTACTACAAGTACCACATGAAGTGACCATAATTTTATAGGTACTTCTTTTTCGTTGTACCCATTTTTATATGTTCCTTTTTTTCGGAACATATTTCATCTTCGGCTGCTGCATGTTAGTATTTATAAAAACAACAATCACTTCTCTTCACTTTTTGCGCGTTAAGCAAGAGAACAAATAAATACTATATTCGACAGCGAGTTTCACATGTGAAGAAAAAAGTTACTCGTTGCAGACCTCTATTTTCTACGAACGCCTGAACGGCAGCGATATTTTCGTCCACCAACCCATTGTTTCATCACGGCAGCATCACACAATGAATATGTAGACTAGGGTTTCTAATTTCCCGGACTTTTTCTATTGCCGGGAAGCGAAACAAAAAATCTTATTCCCGGGAATCCCGGGGTTCTTAGAATAATACAATGGTTTCATTAAATGAGTTCAAGACAAAAGTTTTTACTTTTTTAAAAGAATATACAACAGTTCAAAAAATTAGCTTTATTAATTTCACAGAAAACCAAAACAAAACCAAATAAATTGTTACATTCATAAATATTTTGTTTCCGACGTTTCGTCGATTGTTTGTAGACTTTTTCAAGGGATTTTCTATTTAAAATAATAAGTACAATAATATAACACAAACGATACAGACTTATGCCTGTATTTATAAAAATATTTTAAATTTAATAAAGGCTTGAAAACCAAATTTTCTATGAAAATTTTCCTTAATAAACGTTTATTACATATTATAATTATTTATGAATATGGGGGTTACAATATGAAATTTAATCACATTAAAAAGTTTTAGATGTACTCATAAGCATACAAATATAAAACATAATTTTAATATTTAAATAAATTTTCTTTAAAGAAAATTTTTTTTATTTGATTTTTTTAGAATTTGCCTTTTCAAGGTGTTATTTAAAGATAGTAGATGGCTCGTCATCTGGTGTTAGTGATGGTGTATCGTGTACATTTTCATTATCTACTTCAAGAAGCTTTTTAGACATTTTATCAAGAATTAAAAAGACCATGGATTTATTGGCGAAGGAAACCCAAGCTACCCCTATATGGTGTTAAAACTGAAAAATACACTTTATGGATTGAAACAATCTGGCCGATAATGGAATGCAAAGTTAGATAAACTTTTAAAGGGAACTGGTTTCCGATCATGTGATAGCGAACTATAATAATTAATATAACCGCAGTCTATGTTGATGATCTGCTGATTGCCTGCTCAAAGAAAGATGAGTTAAATAATATCAAAAGTCTGCTGCTGAAGTCAAGGTTGTGGATAAATGTCCAGTAAAATATTTTTTGAGTAAAATATTTTTCGAAGTGGATCGCGTTGGCGAAAAGGGTGAAATATTAATAAGCCAAAAATCACAAATTGGAAAGATGTTACATGCACATAACTTTTCAACTTGCAGACCCATAGCAATACCTTTAGATCCAAAGTACCAAGTAAGATGTCCTAACGAAAAATGTCAAAGAGCGGATCAAACTGAATAGCAGTCATTAATTGGGTCACTTATGAAAATTGCCATTAATACCCGGCCTGATATATTGCACTCGGTTAGTAAACTATCACAAAGGAATAATGACCCACATGAGGAACATGTGTCAGCTGCAAAGAGAATATTGAGATATTTATCTGCAACACAAGATAAACAGCTGAAATACCAAAAAACAGGAAAGCCGATAGAGTGCTTCACTGATGCTGACTGAGGTGGTGATACCACTGATCGTAAGTCATATACTGGATATGATTTTTTGTTTGCTGGAGCCGTTTTTTTCTTACGAATAAAAGAAGCAATCGACAGTGGCGCTCAGCAGTAGAGGCCGAGCATATGTCACTATCATCTACCTCCAAGAAAGCTACGTTTTTGAAAAACTTGCTTAATGAAATGCACCTTCCGTGCCCAAAATCATTGTTATTAAAGGTGACAATATAAACGCCATAAATCTAGTAAAGAATACAGTCAACCAACAGAGAAGCAAGCATACTGATATTAAAAATTTTTATATAAGAGATGTGTTCCAAAAAGGTGACATAAAACTAAAATATTGCTGCAGCTCCAAGAATGTAGCAGATGTTTTTACGAAAAATTTGCCAAAACCCAGCCATGAGACGTTTGTTCAAATACTTGGATTGAAGAAGTTTCATATTTTTATTTTCATAGCTTTAAATCTAGTTATAAGCAGAGTGAAAAACAAAAAGTATGTAATTTATCCTAACAAATACGAAATTACAAGGAAATGTCTCTGCATCTTTCTGGCATCAATGGCATGCAAACGTTTTTTTTAAACTAACTTAATAGTAACTTATCAAAGAAACAGTCGCTACTGATCAGGAAATACTGTCATAATCCTTTGAAATACTATCGATAAATTCAGTCTTGTCACAGAATTAAATCCGATCAAAAGTGATTTCGTTTAATGTGAAGCAAGATACGAAATCACTTCCACTTTCGATCGGAATTAATTTATGTGACAGGCCTGATTGTCTACAGAAGAACACAATTTTAATATGTAAATTGTACATGTACTTGTTCCTCTAAAGGCGATCTCAAAATTTACACATTTTCACTTTTTGCAGGAAAATTAAAAAAAGTAGTCATATCTACACACTGTAAAAATCTCAGTTCAATTTATCTAGTAGTTTCCAAAAAAAAAAAAATGCTGGAGTATACCCCTTTGTGATATAAGGTATGAGTTTGCAAATTTATCTTAAACGATTTTGAAATCGATTTTAAAATCGATTTTGAGGTTCGATTAATCGATTTCAAAAATCGTAATAAAAAAAGTCGATCGAAAATCGATTTTGGTATCCATTTACCATTCCCTAGTTGGAATGGTAATTTTTGGCAGACAATGCAACAGTGTCAAACTAACATATACTTATAAATAACACTTATGTATTTCTATTCTATGTATATATACTCTCATACATTTTGTTGTTCTTCAACTTCATTTTAGTAGTATTTGAAACCTTGCTGAATAAAGTTATACTGTGCGACGTAGCAAGGGGGTTTCTCGAATATATAAGAACCAAAGTTTTATTTTTTTGTAAGTTTAATTAAAAATTTTGTCAGTTTTAATTATTAATAATCGGCGCGGGCTCAAGATTTGGCTTTTTTTTTAGCAATTTTTATTTGTTTTAACGTTAGACAAAAAAATATGGCTATTAGAATATGATTCGAGAACTTTTATTTTTTCTCATACATCCGTGACCCACCCAAATCTCCATGTTTTATGTTATGTCAAAAAAATTTTTCCTATGACGACCAGTGTAATTGTTTCAACACGCAAAAAGTTAGTATCGGAACACAATATGGTACGAAGAATTTTTCAGAAAACACAGACGACTATATAAAATGTCGTTTGAATATACATATGTATTTATATGTATTTAAAATATAGAAATTAAAACTGCAAAACAAAGATTTAACGTACATATTTGTTTTTTAGGATGCTGCAAAAGCTTTAGCTGTTATAAACGAAGATGATCAATCATTTAGTAAATACTTACACAAAAGTATAGATTTCATTTATGGTTTACGTGAATGTCCAATACCGAGTATGACATTATGCGTTACTTCGGATCCCGAATTGGAAAAGTGTATTAAAATGAAGGTAATTAATAAAACAAACAAAAAACAGAAAAAATAATAAATTTTTAAACGTTATAAAATATTATTCTAGATTGCATTAAAGTCTCAAATTTTAAAACCTGAACTTATCTGCAAAAAAATGCATTCGCACATTAATTGTATGCAATGGATACAATCAGGCAAAGCCGATATAGCAGTTTTTGATGCCGGCGATGTTTATACCGGTGGCTTAAATTATGACTTGGTACCTTTTATGTCAGAGGTTTATAATTTGGGCGAGCCTGAATACTATGTTGTAGCCGTGGCTAAAGAAGAAGATCCTGATACAGAGTTAACTTATTTAAAAGGTAAATATACCTGTCACACTGGTATAAATACTGCAGCCGGTTGGACTTATCCAATGGCCCATTTGATATCTAATGGTTGGATTCGACCTTACGGTTGTGATTCCGTAAGAGCAGCTGCTGAATATTTCACCAAATCTTGCATACCCGGTGCTATAAGTAATGAATACAACACCGGAGTTCCGTATGATAGCATGTGCGATCTATGCCATGGAAGTAGCTATCGTTATTGTCGACGAGATGCTTCAGAAGATTATTATGGCCATACTGGAGCCTTTCGTTGCTTAGTAGAAGGAGGGGGTCACGTTGCATTTATGAAACACACTACGGTTATGGAGAACACAGGTGGCAAAAGAAAAGAATGGTGGGCTCGCAATGCCCTAAATGATGATTTTGAGCTATTGTGTACCGACGGCACCCGCGCTGAATTACACGAGTACAAAAAGTGTAATTTGGGTAAAGTGAAGGCCAATGCTATTGTGACTCGTGGTGGTATTAATTATAACGAAACCGAAATTAATGCTTATATTAATTTACTTACGTACGCCCAACAACTATACGGTCGCAAAAATTTAGATGCTTTCAGCTTTAGTATGTTTTCGTCTCCCACCGGTTTTTATGATCTTATCTTCCAGGATGCCACCCGACAATTAAAGGTGATACCAGCCAATAGTCGACGCTATGATATTTATTTAGGCAGCAATTTTATGCGTGCCAGACGTATAACAGACTGCCATGCTGGCTCTAGTCAGTTGACAGTATCAATTTTATTATTATTTTCATTCTCTATTTCGATTATAAGAATCTCGCTTTAAAACTTTGTTAATCTCTCGTAATCAAAACTTGATACATTCCAAAAGTTTTTAAATTAAAAGTTTTAATTTATAAACATACAATCAATACCTATCTCGATTAATTAGGTACAAATTCAATTTAAGTCATATTTTTGAAGCACAAACACGAAACATTTTCTTATTCTTATGTATGTAAAACTATTTTGTAGATTTTGGTTTAATATATTTCATACATATGTAAATATCGCACTTGTTCAAAATTTAAAAATTTTCAGTAGAAGCAAAACGATTTTAAATTATACATTAAAGGCGTATAACAAGTATTTTTAAACCAACCACGTAAGGAGAAATGGTTCATTTAGCGGCGCTTTATTTAAATATTAAATTTTACAATATGGCAAAACTTTTTTATTTTTTTGATAACTTATTTCTTCGTTTTATTTGCTCCCAATTTTCGCCTAGTTGTGAGCTTTCAAATTGAATATATCGTCGGCTTAATATGCAAACCTGCTAACTTACTTTCAGCACATTTTACAGCAGAAAAAAAAACTTCTTTTATTTCATATATGCAGCTTGAGAGGAAAAACAAAAATATAGTTGGTTTACACACATAAGACTAAAATTGAAGAAAACTTACATGCTGGTCGACGAGGCGTAGTTTTCTCTAACACATGGCATCAAAATCTCAATTTATTTAAAAAGTGGATTTAGTGTATCAATTATTTTCGGGCATTTTATTAGTACAAACTGTTGACAGCAAAAAGTCATACATATTTAATTTTTTTTTAATTGGATTAGTGATTTAATTAAAATTATTGGGTATGTATTATATAAAAAAGAAATGCGTTTGTGACCTGTGCTTACATGTTTGAGTTCTTTTAAGCGGCAAAATTGCCCTTTGTGATAGAGGTTTAACATGTCTAACCCTATTTTCGGTAGAACAAAAGTCGTATTGATTTGACCGGATTCGGTTCAGTTTTCAATTTTTTTGTTAATATACATAAATTGTTTTCTATGTCAAATAGTAAAATTTTTGCAGCTTTTTGATTTTTTCTTTTTTAGATGCAATATCTGTTTCAAATCGCAAGCTTTTATTAATATAGCACAGTAAACCAATGTTAATGGTTAAAAATCATGTATTTTCGTATGTTATTGATTCCTTAAAATATAGCGAAGAACAAAATCCTTCCTTTATATGAAAATGAATCAACTGATTATTTCTGAAAGCTCTGACTAAATAATTTTCTAAACATATTTTAGTGTTAAAGAGTAAAAATATAATAAAATAAGAAGGTATAATTAAAAATACTCATCTAATAAAAATTAAAACAATTATTGTTACTGCCATGTTCATAAAAAATAAAATAAGTTTGAAATGTGTTTTAAGCCAAAATTTTCGTAGAAATTTTACTTAAAATGCATTTCAAATCCATTTTAATTTTTTTATGAATACTGGGGTTAGTGTTTTAATATTTTTATTCAAAACAAGGCGAATTCATTTTTCAGGTGGCGTTGAAAGCACAGATGTGCTACTTTTTTTTTTAAATTAGAGAGAGGAATGTCAAAAGTTACTTGTGTTTTTGACTTAGCGGCCAACGAAAGCAGTAACAAAATACATTGCTGTGTTTTTGGTGTTGTTAATTGTTGTAGTATCGACACCACCGTTTACATGAATTTGCCTTGATTCAAAACTTAAAATTAAAAATAAAAAAAATAAATAAAACAACTTAAAAAAAATTTTAAATATGTATAATTAAAAAATATCTTTTAAAATAGTAACGTATTAAAAAAAAATATTACTTGCAATATTTTTCTTTTCGAAGTTATTAACTAAGCTCCAGCAGATTGCCCATTTCTCCCTGTGCAACCGTTTCAAAAAGTGAAAAAATTAAAAATTTTGAGTACATACACTATTGTTAAACTAGTGCGATATATTTAATAATAGTGCCTTAAGAAAAAAGTTTATTTATACAAACAATCCGTCCAATTAATAAATATACAATAAATAAATTTTTGCTTACATATGTATATGTATATAAATAACAATTTGTTTTTCCAGTTTTTAATAACTAATTATTATAGAAATTGAATATAAAAAAAATTATTACCAGTATAGGTTAGGTTCCATTGGCAGCCTAATTAAGCACAACTTACCTGGGTCTAGTAATTAGTTCCTGTTGTGGTATCAGGTGTCACCGTCAATTAAAGGAGATATATTTAAAAAAAATGGTTTGGTTTGATATTAAGTTACGCATTAACAAATTACGGCGTACGCCTGATTAGCCATCTCCACAAGTTACTATATGACCTACACCTACGTATAGGAATCCAATAGTTCCAAAGTTAATGCCGAACCTCGAAAAACTGTACCACGGTACCGTAAAGCGACGTCAAACAATCTACCTATTTGAACGAAACGTTAAACAATAAAATAAATTTTGCTTACATATGTATATGTATATAAATAATTTGTTTTCCCAGTTTTTAATTACTTCCCTGTAGGAAGTCAAACACATTTTTAAGTAACTTTAAACTGGTTTTTTTATAACCACATCTAGTTGATTAAGTGACTATTTTCCTTGTCGACGACTCACTATTTTAACATAGGCATGTCATAGGCTGTAGTCAATTGGTTATCGCTGCATGACTTTAAAATTGACTACTAACTACTTATTTTTCAACCAATTTGTAGTCAATTAATAGTATAGTCGGTTTATAATAAATTATTTAAATTTAAAAAATTTTTTGTCAAAAAAATATATGTACATATGAATGTATATTTTTATATATACATATGTACATATACATATATTTATATAGAAATAATTATTTAAGCAAATTTTGCATCAAATTGCTTTAAATGATGATGTATAATACATGCTGAAATAAAAACGCTACATAATTGCTTGTATATAAACAGATTTGTATTGATTAAATTTTCAATTATTTTTAATTATTTAAATATTTTTTTAATATTTTTTTTTCATTTGACTTCATGGCATGCTTGTTTTACTTATTTTGCTTTTATTTGTGTTTTACGTGTGCCTCTATGCAATATTTTTGGTTGATATCTGCATGAGATTTAAACCAATTTGTAGTCATTTGAAAAATAGTTAATTTATAGTTAGTGTTTTTTGCAACTGACTATTTAATTTACTACAGGGTTATTATAGAAATTGAATAAAAAAATTATTTCCAGCATAGGTGTTGTGTATTTCACACTGAACTGGCGATTATCGTCACTAATGTAATTGGCAGCACTAACTTCTGTCAACTCTTGATTTTATCTGTAACTGTATACATAATTAATTATTGCATCATCTTGTAAAGTCATACTATTTTAAATAAACGTTTTTTAATAAAGTACTGTTCTATATGATCGAATATCTTATTTTGAGAACACAAAAGTGGTGTCAGAAGTGGGATAGGAGACCCGTGGTACTATAACGATAATGGATCCCACACAAATAGAACCGTTGACAAAAATAATTGCGGATGCAATCCAGCAAGCGGTACAACACGCAACACAGCTAGCAATGAGTAGCGTTCCCCCACAAAATAGCGTTTCTATTACGAAGCCACCCCCGTTTTCTATCGCAGAATTCAGAGCGTCGGAGTCGACTACGGTCAGTGACTATTTTACACGCTTCGTATGGGCACTTCAACTGAGCAAAATTTCAGGGGAAGAATATGCAGATTACGCTAGGGTACACATGAGCCCCGAATTGAACAATGCTTTGAAGGTACTGGTGAACCTAAGAACACCTGAGGGTATTTTATACAATGAATTGAAAGAGGTGCTGATACAGCACTTTGATGCCGAAAAGAATAAGTACGCAGAAAGCATTAGATTCCGTCGAACAGTACAGGAAAATGGCGAATCGATGGCGAACTTTGCGCTGAGACTTAAACAAGCAACAACATCGTGCGAGTATGCAGAGTTCTTTGACAGAATGTTGATTGAACAATTTCTGGTGGGACTAAAATCTCATTCCATTTGCGATGACATAATTGCAAAGAAACCGGCCACGTTTAAAGAAGCATACGGGATAGCGCAAGCATTGGAATCGTCACATCAAACTGCAGCGGAAATGAAAACAACCAGCAAACACCGAAGGTGAAGTTGTGAAAACGAACAAAGTGGGCATTTTAGCACAACGTAATAGGGGTAAGAAATACGGCGCATATGCAGGGCAAAGGGGTAATCGGACGAGAGATGAGAATGAACACCAGGAAAAGTTACAACACACTACGTGTTACGGGTGCGGTGGCCAGCATCAGCGAAAAGTGTGCAAATTCCGTAATGCCAGGTGCCATACTTGTGGAAAAACCGGCCACATCTCTAAGATGTGCAGCTCTAAAACATTACAGCTTGGAGAGGAACCAGCCGAGGAGCAAATCGATGTTGTTGAAAGTATACATAGAGTAAACGCCAGTAGGTCAGGTAAGCGTATGATTGATACAACCATAAATGGTTTCAGCGTGCAAATGGAACTTGACACCGGTGCCCCATGTGGCATGATAAGAAGAGCCACGTTCGCCAAAATTGGAAACAAGGGTCCTCTTCAGAGGACCGAGAGGCATTTTTGTAGCTACACGGGACACGGTATACAATGCTTGGGGCGTACACCGGTGAACGTTGAAGTGGGCTCAACTGTCCGCAAACTGCACGTCTATGTTGTTGATGGTCAGTTCGACTCATTGTTCGGAAGGGAGTGGATTTCACATTTTGTTGACGAAATAAATTTCAAGAAAATATTTTCTGCATCCGCTCGAATAAATACTATTAAATTGGCAACGCCATCGTTAGCACCAAAGCAGAGTGAATCCCTTCAACAAGTTCTTAATTTGTATGATGACGTATTTAGCGACACAGCTGGTAAAATTACAAGGCTGAGATAGATTCAAAAATAGCATCTGGCTTTTATAAGCGGGTAGAATTCTCAAAAAGAATGGTAAGATTAGAATTACTGGAAATTTTAAACCAACACTGAATCCGAGAATCTTTGTAGATGAGCACCCGATTCCACGCGCAGAGCACCTGTTTAACAAGATGAATGGTGCGAAAATATTTTGCCACCTTGATATCACGGATGCGTATTCTCATCTGCTTATCGATGAACAGTTTAGTCATGCCCTGACGCTTAACACACCAACGCATGGCCTCATTCGACCGACAAGAGCAGTGCATGGCGCAGCGAATATCACTGCCATTTGGTAACGCCGTATGGAGACCGTGTTACATGGCATTGAGAATGTATATAATTTCTTCGATGATATTTTTATATATGCAAGTGATTTTAATAACATGTTACTTACTCTGCAGACTACACTGAGCCGCTTACGTGAGCAGGGGTTACGCCTAATCCGTGCTAAATGCGTATTCGCGGCACCCGTGGTTGAATTTCTGGGGCATAGAATTGACTCCGACGGCATTCATAAGTCGGACAAGCACATTACAGCCGTCAGAGATGCTCCCAGGTCATCAAGTATGGAGGAGCTGCAGCTATTTTTAGGAAAAGCCACATATTATGGCGCGTTTATTCCAAATTTATCGGCTAGAGATCGTCCACTACGAGATATTCTTAAAGGTGGACAATTTGTATGGACGGAGGGTGCAGAGAACGCCTACCAGGATATAAAGGGGGTATTAACGTCGCCCCAAGTTCTCATATCGTATGACCAGAATCTACCCCTGATTTTGGCAACAGACGCCAGCAAAACGGGCCTGGGAGCTGTACTATCACACCGTACCGGTGACAAAATGGAAAGACCCATAGCATATGCGAGTCGCACCCTTACACCTACCGAACAGAAGTATCCCCAAATGGATAAAGAAGCGCTTGCAATCGTATGGGCTGTTCAGAAATTTTTCTTATATTTATATGCTCGCCACTGACCTTAGTCACCGATCATAAGCCTCTTTCTCAAATTTTACACCCACACAAATCATTACCAGTGCTTTGTATCAGCAGAATGGCGAATTAATCGGATTTTCTTTCTAATTTTAATTATGATATCGAATTTAAGAACACAAAGGCCAATACATGCAGATAAAATAGCTCAGATCAAATCTCGGGAATGCGCATCAATGTCTCACTTAGATAACGATGGGTTCGATAGCTTTATGACTTGCCAGATAAAACAATTACCGGTGAGAAGTGAATTAATCGCGCGTGAAACATCCAAGGATCAACAGCTGGGCCACATTTTACGAATGCTGGACTACGCTGGGCCAGTTGAGGGCGCAATGCTACTGATCGTAACCGACGCTTTCAGCAAATGGGTCGAGTTGAAAATTACTAAATCTGTCGGCACTGCTGCGACAATAGGTGTACTTGATGAACTTTTCGCTGCTTACGGGGTTCCAGTTACTATAGTGTCCGATAACGGCACATGCTTCACCTCGGGTGAGTTTAAACTGTATCTTGCAATGGTCGGAGTCAAATATCACAAAAGTACACCTCCTTATCATCCGTCTAGTAATGGCCAGGCAGAGAGGTATGTCCAGACCATTAAGAATGCACTCAAAACCATGGGCACGACCAAAAGTATACTTCAGCAAAACTTAAACGAATTCCTAAGGCAATATAGAAAGGCACCTCATTCAACAACTGGTCAGTCACCAGCACAGTTATTCATGGGACGGGGCATTCGCACAAGATTGAACCTCGTATATCCTAGCGACGTCCCAAGTACAGACATGGAAAATCAGTATATGCAATTTCTACCAAGGTATCGAAGTTTTGAAAAAGGGAATAGGGTACAATTCCTCTCGTGGAACCCACGAGCGGCAAAGTGGCTATTTGGTACAGTATCGGCACGGCTAGGAGACCTGCATTACGAAATAAATTGTGGAGGTGAACTGGTTAAACGTCACATAGACCAACTAAGAAACAGGAATGCACATAAGGAAAGCAAGCGGACAGTAAACATCAATCCAACAGTTCGAACTAGTTGTTATGAACCGATGGGAGGAAGATCCGATGTCATTCGGATGTCACCACAGGATAAAAGCAAAGTATCAGGAAGCGACTTACATTATTTTACTCCAGCAGAATCCAGTACAAATTCTGCAGCTTTGGAACGAAATGATTGGCCTTCCTATAGTGGAGCAACACCTCGGGACTCTGGCCGAGAGGTCAACCCGGCATCAACACCGATGTCACTGCAGCGACAATCGGAAGCTACAAATCTTGAGTTATCATCAGGGCATAATTCCCCAGCTCCCGTACGTAGATCTATGAGACTCAGGAGAAGACGTTTGGTTTACTCACCCTAGGGGGAGAAGAAATGTTGTGTATTTCACACTGAACTGGCGATTATCGTCACTAATGTAATTGGCAGCACTAACTTCTGTCAACTCTTGATTTTATCTGTAACTGTATACATAATTAATTATTGCATCATCTTGAAAAGTCATACCATTTTAAATAAACGTTTTTTAATAAAGTACTGTTCTATATAATCGAATATCTTATTTTGAGAACACAAAAATAGGTTAGGTTCCATTGGCAGCGTAATTAAGCACAACTTACCTGGGTTCCGTTGTGGTATCAGGTGTCACCGTCAATAAAAGATATATTTAAAAAATAAATGGTTTGGTTTGATATTAAGTTACGCATTAACAAATTACGGCGTAATCAGGCGTACGCCATCTTCACAAGTTACCTACACTTACAGAAAGGAATCCAGTAGTTCCAAAGTAAATGCCGAACCTCGAAAAACTGTACCACGGTACCGTAAAGCGACGTCAAACAATCTACCTATGTATTAGAGTTGCAACGCTCACTTTTGCAATCGAACCACTTTTTTAAAGATGTGTTTTGATATCCAAACGAGGACAATTTTGGTCTTACCACTCTCCAGATATAATGAAATTAATTTTGTGCCACGCCCTCTTCTCCAATCCTGCCAACTTTTTGTCAGAGGTTGTGCATTAAAAAAAGCAGTTTGTACCAAATGATGACTATTTTGCTCTTACCGCTCCAGATATAAAGAAATCTATTTCGTGTCAATCTCGCCCACTTTTTGCCAGATGTTGTGCATCAATAACTAAGCTAATTGTACCAAATATGGAAAATTTTACTCTTACTTAAGAAATCTATTATGTGCACGTCCGCTTCAAATCCCACCTACTTTTTGTCAGAAGTGCATCAATAACAGCTACATATTTGTACAAAATATGGACAATTTTAACCTTACTGTGCTTCGGATATAAAGAGAACTATTTTGTGCCTCTCCCACTTCACCAAACGCGCCCTTTTTTATTCTCCTATTAGTGGCGATGACCAGCGTTGCCAGAATTAAGATTTTATCTTATTTTTCAAGATTTTTTAAACAAAATAAGATTTAAAGATTTTTTTTTTTCTCAAATTAAGATTTTTTATTTTTAGATATAAAGATTTTTAACTTTAAGTTTGTACAACATACATAATTTTCTTTTACTGTTTTTTAAACAGTAAATTTTTAAAACATTGAGGTTTTATATCCGCTTGTCTATTGGTTTTGCACACTTTTGTACTAACATGCATCATTTTTTCTGGGCATATAAAACATAAAAATATAATATAAATAAATATAAAAAAGTGTGATGAATTTCGAGGGATTTTAAAATCTATTTCTGAATTATAGTCTTGAATTTTCGTTCAGAAAATACTTCATTTAACGTATATAATATAACATTTAAAAGAATAAAGACTGAAAATAAAAGGAATATGTATTTAAAGTCCATTTTAAAAGATACTGAAAACGATATTTTCGGTTTCAAATCGTTTCGTTTTTAAAATCGATTTCCATCACATACCTGATAGTATATATTTAAAGATTAATTTATTAAAGAACAAAAAAGTTCATGTATTTAGTTACTATGTCTTAGTACCAAAAGGTAAAACTAATGGAACTAAACCCTAGGATTACCGTCTTGGTCGGGCCAGACCAAATTTGTGTTTTCCTTGCAATATTTTTCGAATATAACAAAAAAACAGGGGCGTTAGTACTATAATGATACGTGCTGAAGCGAATGAAACTAATTTGGATTCGATTGAAGCAAACTAGTTGGGTGAAATTTTATATAAAAGTCTATGAAATTACCCTTTTGGCCAGACCGAATTCTTGTTTTCTTGCAATATTTTTTTAAATAGGAAAAAATATCAAAAAAACAGAAACGTGAATTCTATAAATGATATGTTCTGAATTGAATGAATTAAGTTTGACTCAAATGTGTGGTAGATGCGAAAAAGCAATGTGCAAAATTAAGGACTACATATTCGATGACTTGCATGTAAAATAAAATAATAAAATTATAATAAATTCGTATAATCTAGCAAATAACATACGTTCAATAAACAAAATAAATTAAATGCAATTTTCTCATGCCTTCGATATAACAGCGGTATCAAAAAATATAATATTAAATTGAGAACCTTCAAGATTTCATATGATGTATGAGCTTTATAGCTCGCAAACCAAAATTTTTTTGTCCAAAATTTATACATCTCTAATATAAGAATTTAATTACTTTAGATGAAACTACTTTATATAGATGGACTTTTTTACGTTCTTATTTATTAGAAACTAAGTGCATTTAAAATGTATTTTTTTGGAGAATATAACTAAAACACAATTTTAAACCTACAATTTAATTTTGTATAAATACCGCAATTACGTTTTTTTAATTTAAATATGTGGTTTCCATAACAAAAAGTAGTTTCTTTTAAAAAATTAATAATTTTTACTTTTTGGCCTTTGTTATTCAAAATTTTAAGATTTTTCTCTTCAAAATAAAGCTTCGTACAGACGATGGTCAGATCTTACAATATTGTAAGCAGGCGTTGCCAACAGCAAAATTTTTCTGACAATGGTCCATTGTCAGATGCATTAATTTTGCACATCTGCAAATACAAATGAGCTTACAATGTTCACACAGTTGTAAGAAATGTTAGCCAATTTTAATGCAATTTAAGCAACGCTGCTTACCAATATTGTAAGATCTGACCATCGTCTGTACGAAGCTTAAGATATTTTTTTCGCCAAAAGAAGATTTTCCTTCCAAATCTTCTGGCAACGCTGGCGATGACAAACCCAACAAATCATAAGTCGTCGTAAAGCTAATTCCTACTGGAAGAAATTTTAAGTCTTAACAATTTTTGGGCCAACATACATGCACAAACTCAGAAAAAATTGATTTTCTTTATAGTTATCTTTTTTTTTTTGGAAGTTTTTGATTTTTTTCTGCTAAATTTTGCAAAGTTTCCAAATTACAATATGGACATTAAATACTAGAACGAGATACTTGAGGTCAATGACCCCTGAGGGCAAAATATTGATATATCATACTTTAAGATCGGACTGTAAATTCCTAAGAAAAAAAAAAGGTGACCCCTCCTTGCAAAAATACTTTATATTAGAGGGTTTACGGCGCATTTTTTCCTTGTAAGGTTGTACGCTCTAATGTACACATATAGGAGCAAAAGCGTATTTTTGCACGTTTTTGTCAAAATTATACCAAATTTATCGATGTGTTATCTACCAAAAAAATAATTTCCAAGATTCACAAACTTTTCCTAGGTATTTTATATACATATTTACATATCCATTTGTACATACATGAGACGGACTCAGAAAAAAGTTTTTGATGCACCCCCTCAAAACAAGTTACTTTTTAGATTTTATATGGCGAATAAATAACATGCGGTCTAGGGAATTAACGAACTGGTTTTTTGTATTCTTTCCTTTTTTTGTTTTTTATACCCACACCACAATAGTGGAGAGGGTATTATGCATTCGTGCTGATGTGTGTAACGCCTTAAAATATTGGTCCACCCACCCACCTTTAAGTATACCGATCGACTCAGAATCACTAACGATGTCCGTCCGGCTGGCAGGCTGGCTGTCCATGTAACTTTGTGCGCAAAGTACAGGTCGCAATTTTGGAGATAATTTGATAAATTAAAATTTTTTGTTTTATTTGTAGAATTAGGCGCTACGAAATATGGCCCCAGGAAATATGGCCCCAAAAAATAAATGTAAATTGACCCCAAATTTGGGGCTATTTTTCATAATGCAATATGACCCCATTTTTTATGAAAAATTATCCCAACAAAATGAGGGCCGGGCCTAGGGCGGCATAATTTAAAGGGCGCCAAAATTTAAAGGTAATAGAATGTAAGGGGAATTCAAATTCGAAAATTGATTTGGCCAAGTTTTACTTTAAACGAATACGAACTTTATATTAAACTAGAATTTAACCTGCTACTTCGTTAGCGTCTCCTTTTCCTTCGTGGACATATTTTTATGCCAAAGTTTTTTTTAATGTTTTGAAGAAAAAGTACCAAAAATAGTTGTGATTTTCACCCCTTAAATGTTCGAATTTCGCAAAAGTACCGAATCCATATTCGTATTTCGAATGTGGTATAAACTTTGTTTCTATGTTTATTGGTTCAAAAAATAGATGGGGTATTAAAAAAGTACCAAAATTCATGTTTTACCCGTTTACTCCCTAATAGTGCCGAATTTTAAAAAAGTACCAGACACCTGTCCGCTTATTTTTCTAAAGAACAACGATAAGTGTTACATTTTTTTATTTCTTTTAGTTTTGGAAATATAAGGTTACCGAATTTTCCCGTTTTTACTCTTTTTTTACCCCTTAAACATTCTAATTTCTAAAAATCCCGTCTTAGTGGATCAATTTGAGGAGTGACCAATGTCTGGTCCAAATTTCAAGTTTTTAGCTTCAGGCGTTTAGGCTGTGCGATGATGAATCAGTCAGTGAGTCAGTCAGTAACGTTTCACTTTTATATACATAGATAGATAGATTATACATATATTAACATTATATAATAATATATAGGTTTTTCAAAACTAGACGTCGAAATTTTCCGACTATATTAAATTTAATAACAAGAACACGGTACACAAAATCTGTAAAATATTTTGGCGATAATTACAATTATGAGGTCAAATTTTTTAAAAAAATAGCGGATTTTGTGATAATGCGGATTCAAAACTTGGTTTATTTTGTAAAGTTTAGCAGCTTGGCGTTTTGTATTAAAAAAATTTCAACTCCGTAGAATTTTCACTCTCCCAAAAAACGTTATCTATATGAAGTTTATTTCCGAAAACGTGTTAATCAGTCCATTATTAATACGATTTCCGTATGACGTGCTTAATTCCCAATTTTTCATATTTGATAAATACACTGAAATTTATTGTTGAGGGAAAGCTAGCTTCTATGCGCATTTCACTGGTTGCTAAGGCCAGCTCATCAGGAAACCTTTTTCAAAGATTTTAGAAAAGTCAAAAATATTAAACAAATAAAACCCTAAAGCGAATAAGAATTTTAAACACTCAAAGAGCCATTACTATAACTTGGCGTTAGCTGTTATCCGACAGTTAAAGGACGCTTTTTGACAGATAACATTATTATCCGTCAATTTAATCTTAACTTTAGCTAACTTCAAGTTGTAATAATGGCCCTAAGTCTTACTTGTAACAATATCAAAGCTTAAACAAAACACCAACAATAAACAGTGAGTTTATCTTTTCTTACATCCCCCTACAATTGGTTGGGTTCTTTCCGACTCGAATTGTAGTTGTAAGTTGGTTAAAAGGAAAAACAAAATTAAAAAACAAACTGCTTCATTATTTATCTTCGTAAGAAAACAACAAGAAAACCAATTTGTGAATTCAGTTTTATGCACGCGCACATGCAATTATATTATCAAAGTTATTTTCGGGAATACAGGCCATTATATAAAAATTTGTTAAGAAATTTGTTAATGAAGAATCCCCAGGATAACGTTATCCTTCCCGCAATGGGTATGCCATTCATTTTTATTTTAAGCTTTAATCAAGAGGATCAAAATAACATATTAAATGTATTTTTTTGTGCACACTTTGATTCATTTTGATTAACATTTCATGAAGAAGTCCTAAAGAACGTAATAAAGTTATTACATATATTAAACTCTTTTTTTACATTTGTATATACATTTCCTTAAAAAAAAATTCGAAACATTGCAATTTTTAGGGATCTTAAAACGTCATTCGATCTCGCTTAAATTTGGAACATATGTTGGTGTGGTTCATACGCTATATATAATTTTAGTATTTAAATAATTTTTTTTTTTGGATAATCACTCCTATATAATCAAAAAGGGCGGCATAATAAAGAGTGCCTAGGGCGGAAGCAGGCCTAAATCCGCCACTGGGTATATCGAACACTTGCTTCGCTAAATCAAGGTATATTTATAGCAGGTAGCCGCGAGATTACAACAATTGTACAATAAAACAAACAACAGGGCTTTTTATTGTTGTTTTGCGATACGAACTGTCAAACAGCAAAGGGGTTGAAAAGAGACAAAAAACTTGTTTACTTGTTTACTATACAACATTTGACAGTTTGTATCGCAAAACAAGCAAATAAAAAATAACCAGCTGGCTTTCCGAGGCTTCCTGCTATAAATATACCTTGCGCTAAATAAGGCTCAACCATTATACTACTGTCAAAAATTAACAAAAAGTTTTTCAAATGTATTTAAGAAAACAAAAACAAATTAAAAAAACATTTGTTTCCGTTCGGAATGTGCGATTAGATTCGCACCTTGCTTAAGCAAATGACAGTTTCACTAAACTTAGCAAAAAGTGTCCTTAAGTTCAATATGGTTTGCCTCATATAATTTACATGTATTCGCTCATTCGCTTAAGCCAACTTAAGCACATTGTGGTTGGGCCTTAAAGCTTCTCTATATAGCCGGCCCTCAGCTGGTTTCAAGGATTTACTTCTCTATGGTATAAGGAACACTGGCTTCGCTCACTATATTTTTCTTTTCTATGGTATAACGAACACTGGCTTCGCTCAGTAAATCTTCTATAAACAGCCAGCCTTTGGCCGGGCACAAGGATTTTTTCCTATATGGTATTACAAGCACTGGCTTCGCTAACTAAAGAATCTCTGCATAACTTGCAAGGATTTTCTCCACTCGGATATGAAACTTTAAACACAACAAAATACACCACAATAAACGAGTTCCAGGGATTGGTGGTACACCCTGTCTTGCCCTCCCAACCTGTCGTAGAAGCAACCGCTTTCACTTCATTCTACGACCCAAAAGCCGCTTGGACCCCCTCTACACTTACCGATCCATTACTTCCATTGCCTTTAAATTATTAAACCATGATTTTTTTTTATAATTTCAATACAAATCAATACATTACATAATTTATTACATATACAAACACGACAAATAAATACAATACAAATACAATCCTTATCCTCTAAAATTTTGACTTAATACTAAAAAAAATAATGATTCTTTCCAATTAAGTTTTTCTTTATATTAATCTATTAATTTAACACAACGGTCCCCTGTCTTTTATATTCAACCAAAACATATTCCAATATCTCAAAAAGTAAAAAAAAATTTCAAATTTTCTCAATTACGAATCTATACCTAGCACCCTAAAAGAGCTCTCTGAAGATACTTTTCTGCACAGACTTATATCCGTCTGGTTATAAAGAAAATACCACCGATTAACTTAAACACTCGAGATATAAGCTTATATTTGGGGGGATTTTTTTTCTCTTTACTGATAAGGAAAATTCTATTAAAGAAATAATTGCTCAAGCAATAAGAAGAGCAATCATTGCGCAATGGATTGCCACTCATAGCAATATGCGGTCTATACGTCGCAAATTTTATGGAGCAACCAAATTTGACGTTTGCCGCAATAAATATTGCTACGTGGAGACCCGGGGTTATTTGGTTTTTTCCTCAACGATATCAAGAGTTGTTTACATTTTCCTTAACGTGTATATTTTTGTTTACTGTTTTGGTTTTTTGCCACACATACATGAACACAAAACACATTTTTCCTTTTGTTTTGCCTATGTATGTAGTAGTAAGATTTTGACAACGGCGAGGAATTTTACACAAACAAAATGCCTGTTGTTTTTTGTATTGTTGTATTGTTGTAGTAGTAAGCAGACCTATTGGATAGGCCTTGATACAGCAAATACGGCATGGTAAAGGCGCCCGTACACGACATGTATTTGTCATCTGACATGTCAAATTTTCAAGTCACATGTAATTGTTCATGTCTGTCAAAATTGCTGTTTTACATAAGGTTTATAATATTCGGTCACAAACGTACATGTAATTTGCTTCTGACATTGTCTCTGTTTTTTTCGCATTGTTATTGCAGAAACCAAAGTAGTTCTCGGTTTCAAAAAAGCTTGCTGCCGCCACGAAAATATTTATTTGCGCCGTAAAATAATTTAGCCATCTTAACATTTTTTTCTTTTATTTTAAAGATACCAATTTAGAATTTTATAATGAAACGGTTTTTATGTATATATTTACATAAATTCTATTCAATGGTAAGATGAGCATACATATCTTGGTATTGTAAAATATTAACTTCAGCCGGCTAATGATTCCGTCAATAGTTGACGCCGCTGCCAGTTTCTTCCCGGCATAGATTTCTGATGTCAGATGGTTTGTTTGAAGCAAGGCCTATCCAATAGGTCTGCTTACTACTACAACAATACAACAATACAAAAAACAACAGGCATTTTGTTTGTGTAAAATTCCTCGCCGTTGTCAAAATCTTACTACTACATAGGCAAAACAAAAGGAAAAATGGGTTTTGTGTGCATGTATGTGTGGCAAAAAACCAAAAAAGTAAACAAAAATATACACGTATAAGGAAAATGTAAACAACTCTTGATATCGTTGACGAAAAAACCAAATAAACATCTGGCTTCTTAAAGGAGCGTATAGACGACATGTTTTTGTCATCTGACATGTCAAATTTCCCACTGCAAAACACACACATGTCGTGTTACCTTTTTAACTTTGCTTCTGTAAAAGTCAGATGCAAAGTCATCTGACAAAATTTCAATTAGAGCGTGCTCTATTTTCTTCTGACAAACCATCTGACATCAGAAATCTATGCCGGGAAGAAACTGGCAGCGGCGTCAACTATTGACGGAATCATTAGCCGGCTGAAGTTAATATTTTACAATACCAAGATATGTATGCTCATCTCACCATTGAATATAATTTATGTAAATATATACATAAAAACGGTTTCATTATAAAATTCTAAATTGGTATCTTTAAAATAAAAGAAAAAAATGTTAAGATGGCTAAATTATTTTACGGCGCAAATAAATATTTTCGTGGCGGCAGCATGCTATTTTGAAACCGAGAACTACTTTGGTTTCTGCAATAACAATGCGAAAAAAAAAAACAGAGACAATGTCAGAAGCAAATTACATGTACGTTTGTGACCGAATATTATAAACCTTATGTAAAACAGCAATTTTGACAGACATGAACGATTACATGTGACTTGAAAATTTGACATGTCAGATGACAAATACATGTCGTGTACGGGCGCCTTAAGCAGACCTATTGGATAGACCTTGGTCAGAAGAAAATAGAACACACTCTAATTGAAATTTTGTCAGAAGACTTTGCGTCTGACTTTTACAGAAGCAAAGTTTAAAAGGTAACACACGACATGTATGTGTTTTGCAGTGGGAAATTTGACATGTCAGATGACAAAAACATGTCGTCTATACGCTCCTTAAGTATTTTGTTAATAATTAATTTTTCCCATTTCTTTTCTATTTTCAGGTAACCTATTCTCTTTGAGGGACTGCTGGAGGAACTAAATAAGGGCAAATATGTGTCGTTTCAATTACAAATAATCTGAAACTAATACTTTTATTTCATTTCAGCCTAACATACAAACAACAAAAACACTAAAAAAAACATTGGCAAAGACAAACATAAAAATAACAAAAATGTCTTTATTTAATTACACTGGGACTCGGGCCAGGAGGTAGTGTCTCCATGAGGTTTTTAAAGCCCCTCCCCATTATTATAATATCTTTTACCGGGACTCGAGGTCGTAGGTTCATGTTGACCTCCTCCCAAAGTGGTTTTCCTAAGGAGCCGCCACGCAAAATTTTTTTTCGGCTCCCTCAAGTATCGTGCCCCCAACACCGACTTTTGGATCCAGTTTGATTTAAGTTAGTCTTGGTTCACACTATGAAAGTTTTCTTTCAGAAAGATTGAGTTTATTGGTGAGAGGGGAAGAGAACATGCTTTTTTCTCTCCTCTCTCACCCATAAACTCAGACTTTCTGAAAGAAAACTTTCATAGTGTGATCCTAGACTTACAGAGTGATGAAATTTGATACCCTTTTCGTTAAGTAGTTTAAATGTCTACACTCCCAAATGAGTCTACCTTGTGTAAATATACCTTGGATCCAAGGTATATTTACACAAGGTAAACTCGTTGCTACAACAAGTACAACAAGACAAATACAACAAGCCAAATTGTTTTTGTATTTGGAACCATGGTGTCAAAAAAAACGCAACAATGTGCCTTTAAAATAAAAACACAAATTGAAAAAAAAACAACACGTGCAGTTCAGAATAATAAGCTGAAACAATTTTTAATATATTGTGCATTCTCAAGCATAAAAATAAAGTATTATTGCAAAAAATAATGCATTTAAATGTATTTTGTTTGCTTAGTAATCACAAGAATTAAAATTTCACAAGAATTAAAATTTCACAAAAATAAAATGTTTTTTTCACAATTTTACACTTTTATAATTCAAAATGGCGCGCACTAACCATAAGTATGTAAACAAACACAAGGAACCAACGGAACCAACATAAATAACTTTTGACACTAGGGTTCCAAATGGGGTAAACAGCTGACAAACATATGGGCCAACGAGTTTACCTTGTGTAAACAGAGTTGCCAATTTAGCGCCTTTGGCGCTAGATTAAGCGCTTTTTAACTGTCGAAAAGGCGCATATTTTTTTCTTAGCGCTTTTTTTAAAAAGAGCGCTAAATTAGTGCTTTTATTGATACCCAACATTTTTGTACTTTTATTTGCATACATTAAAATCAAGACACATTAAACCAAAATTTGTTTCCGTTTTGAAAATACTTTACTCTGAAAAGCATTCTATACAAGGAAAGAAGTTTATTTTCTAAAGAAATCCATTTCGTTTCTTAAAACAAGAAAATTCAAAACTAAATAACTGATTTTAACTTATTTTGTTCGTATTAAGTAAAAGTTTCTTAAATAAAGAAACATTTTCTCATGATTAAAAAATTCACGTTTTTGGTATATGATCAAAAATTTCAAAAAGCATTTATTTAATATTAGTCTGATTTTAAAATAGAATCAAGAAACAAAGTTTTTTTTTATAAACTAACTAGTGCTATACGTTTTTATGGAAAAATTTTAGGCTTTTCATCTGATTTTGTAAAATAAAAAGCAAAGAAAACTTGATTTAAGTAACTATTCTATAGTTGAATGAATTATTTAGCTGTATTTTAGTAAATTTTAGTTCGCTTTGAGTCACAACTTTTTGCTTATGTTTATATACAATAAGAAATTTTTGGCTTGGACGAGAATAGTGCAAAATTTTCTTGGTTCAAGACATATTTTCTGGTGAATTAGTAAATAATTCTTTCCGTGTATAGTTGAAATGATATTACTTTAATCTTCCTTAAATATCAGAAAAGGCTTTTTAAAAATATTAATGTTTTATTAACAATGCTCGGCAAAACACTAAAAAAAAGTCGATATAGAGAACTTGATTATGTGATTTTAAATCACTTTAGCGTGCTAAATGCAAATAGTTTACTCAAACACGTCTAGTTAACATTTTGTTTACTGATTTTTTGCTTTTTTTATTCATAATATACCTGGATTTCTGATAAATGATAAAAATACTAATTTGCATGGAAAAATATAATATAAAATATAAAAAATTTTAATTGTAAAATATCAATATCGTTCTCAAGTTATGATAAAATATATGTAGCATAAATGCCTTATTTCGGTCAAAATATAAGTCTAGCCCATAAAAGAACAAGACATGATAGAAACAACTGAAAACGGATTTGAATTTAGCGCAGTAGTATCTTTGTTTTTCATAAATTTTTATTTAAAACGATTTTTTTAAAACTTGGATCTTAAACATGTCATTGAGTTTTTTATTTAAATTTTATTTAGCGCTTTTTAGCGCTTTTTGATTGGAGACACGGCGCTTTTTGATTAGAAATAGTTCACAACCCTGTGTGTAAATATACCTTGAATTAAAATATTAAAATATTTATAACGGTTTTAGTAAATTTGGGTTTGAGCATGTGGCAGCACGAAGTGTCTTTTGGCATTTGCTTCCACTTTTTCAAGGTATATTTATATCTTTTTATTGTTGTTTTGTGATACGAACTGTCAAACAGCAAAGGGGTTGAAAAGAGACAAAAGATAAAAAAAAAACTTGTTTACTTGCTTACTATACAACTTTGACAGTTTGTATCGCAAAACAAGCAAATTAAAAATAACCAGCTGGCTTTCCGAGACTACCTGCTATAAATATACCTTGCACTTTTTACCAGTGTTGCCACTTCGTGGGTAATTACCCGAATTCCGTATAGTTTTTATTGTCGTGGGTAGAGCGTGGGTAATTTCTCTTAGGTGTAATTCAGGTGTTATTTGAAATTCTTACTTCAGATACCCAAATAAAATCAAGATTCGATTTCAGTGATGACATTTATTTATTTTTAAATATTGTTGATAAAAAATGCACAGGTTTCTGAACCAAAGTCTCGGTTTCTTTTAAGGAAAAGACTTCAATCATTAAATGTATATTTTCAAAAGTTTGGTAATATATGTCGCAAGATGGACTCTTAGATTTGAAATATGATGACTATCGTCGTGATTTACAGCCTGAAGTTTATTGAAGAAGTTACTCAAACTACAAACTAGCCTGGGGGTAGAAATGTTTTCAATATTCCAACATATAATTAATTTTATGTGTGTGGAAACTTTCAAATGCTTTTCTTTGAAGAATATTTAACGCCCTTAATAGTTGTAAAACTGAATAACGAAAAGGACATTTGTATAAAACCATTTAAAACCATGAAACTTAAAATGTTAGAAAACACAAAACAGATGAATTTTAATTGCAGATTAATAGACGGCATTGCAGACGACCAATTTTGTTTCTCTTTTTCGAGCATTGCTGGCTGCGGTTCATGAATAAAATGAACAATGTTGACCTCCAAGACGTCAATAGTTGCTATTTTATCAACATAAACCAGTGACTTTACATTCCTACGGAAAAGTTAATTTGGATAATTTGGTGGCGTTGTGCAGGCATGAATCTGTCTGAGCAAAAAGTGAGAGCAGTATGACGTTTGAAAGCTAACCTTTCGTAACCTCTTTCGGGCTTAAAAACACCCATTATAAAGGAATCAATGAGTATTTTGAACCTTCCTTAGGTATATGCAAACAAATGTGGAAGTTAAACTCTTTATTTTAGGAGTTTTATTAATTGTTCTTAAGTCTTGAATGTTGTTTATTTTAATGTTAATTTATTTTAAACTACAATAAGAATGTTAACAGTTTGACTTAAGTCTTCTTTCAATAAGTTTGTTGTGTTTTTGTTTCTGTGTTAATGTATTTAATTAAATAAAACTTCAATTTTATATCAGGTGTAATTTCATTTAAATCGGGTTGTTTTGCTTCATCTCAAGTGTAATTTTGAATTTTGCTGGTGGTAACACTGCTTTTTACTACAATCGAAAACAGACGGTATTCTGTCAGTTGTTGTAGAAAAGTGGTGTATGTTGGAGGTGGATTTTAATTTTACTTTAAAATACTTCTCAAAAAAATATAAAATTAATAATTTAAAAATTTGCAATAGCGATTGTTTAATATTTGTTGTTTGAAAAACTAAAAAAATGTCAATTAACTTAAGAACTGTTTATGCCTTCGCCAGGGAAATGTATCCTAAGAAATCGAATGATAGTATACAATACGGCACAGCGGGATTCCGTGGCAAGTAAGTATGCATAAATATTTACAAATATTTAATTTTAAACACGCGAGTAGATTGCATTAAAGCACTCCCATAAAATTCTTAATTGGTGCTTTCAATAAAACTGGCATTATTAAGAAGAACAGGAGGTCGGTCACTTGCCTTAATCTATAAATAGATAACAATATTAAAGTTATTCCATAAAGACAAATTGAAACATTTTCTTTTTCAGACAACACATTTTCTTTTATTTTCACAATTAATAGGTATAATGAACAGTCTCTATAATGTATGAGTAATCATCTTAAGAGCAAATTATGAACATGAACGTATGTTTCTAGTTCTTTTTTTGAACAAAAGGTGTTAGCAATAGGAGTAGATACGTAATAGTTGGTGCATGTCAATATAAAAAAAATGGTTTTTAACAAAAACAACATAAAGCTAAAATTTCTTTTTAATAGTTTTACTTTTAGACCAAGTTGTTTGCCACCACATCAAAAAAAACAAATCAAAGAAAGACGTACTGTATATATAAGTATGTATAAGTATACACCTATGGACTGGCCAAACTAGAAATTTTGTGGATATTAACATACAAACACATTAGCCCAGTTTATAAGGAACAAACAACAAATATGTACATATTTACATACAACACACATACATACATATCTACATATCACTAGCTCAATATTACGAGGTTGTACCTATGTGAAATAGCAAAAATATGGAGAATAGGTATCAAGTTTATAATCTCTTTTTTTTTTTGCTCTAATATTTTCAAATAAAGTAACTTTACAAAATTTAGTTAAACAAGGAGGCCAATAAATTGTTGACGTCTCTGGATGAACACTAAAAGTTAATGTTCATACAAACATACATACATACATATAACTTGTAATATTGAGCCAGCGATATGTTGTTGACATATTTTCAGCAAGTACTACACAGAAAAAAAAAAAAATTTAAAATCAAAAAGAAACAATCTTATTTTAAAATAAAACAACTGTGAAATCGAGCCAAGCTGGTTTTCTTTTGTTTTAAAAGTTTTTGTTTTTATTTTAAAAAAAATTTTAAATCAAAAAGTGAAAATCAATTTTAAAAGAAAATATACCATTTTTGTATTAAAAATCAAAAATGTAATATTTTTAAATTAAAAATGTGTAATTTTAAATTAAAAGTACCTAATTTTGAAGGTATACGTTGCTTCATACTTACCTTTACACCAGGCAATAAGTAATTAACTCATTATTAAATTTTTAAGGTTTATTAGAGTATAAAAATATACAGCTTAGTACAACTTAAAAGTTATTTAATCTTATTTGATTTATAATTATAATTTGTAATTGAGGTATTTTTGTTTATGAAATATTATATTTATTTATTGACCTTTGTTTAGCATCGTCAGTTAATTGTATTAATATGAATAACACAACAAAGCAATACTTTAATTATATATTATTTTTGTTATTATGGCTTTTTGTAATTGTGTTATGAAAAATAGGTTTTGGAATTTAAATTAAGAAAAAGTTTTTTAAAAATTTTGTTTTGGTTTTTTTGTGTTATTCATATTAAAATTTAAGTTACTGCCGATGCAAACCAAAGGTTAGCGAAATATCGATAGAAATAAATAAATATAATATTTTATAAATAAAAAGACCTTTAGCTTAAACATCTAAAAATAATTATTATGTTCTAAAATATTTACAAAAATTTATTAGATATACATATTTAATATTATAAAATAATACAACTTATTTTTTATGTGCTAAAATAATTACAAAAACTCATTGGATGTACATATTTTGGAATACTTTTCAAAAACTAACTAAAGTAATTTTGGTCTAACATATATATTACCATTATTATTTGCATATAAGTTTATTGGAGGACTAGAAAATACTTTTATATATAAGATATACATATATAAGATAATACTTACCAAATTTGGAAACCTTGGATCTTTGAATTTAGGCCAAGTTTTTAAGAATTCAGCTACATATATTTAAACTCTTTAACTCTCTTTGCCGCAAAAGAAAACATTTTTCCCATTTGTCGATTATTGCATCCCAATTATCTTTTTCAAAGTTAAGATTGTCCTTTAAGGCTTTAGCTGTGGATTCTTCAAATTCGGCTGCGCTACTTCTAGGTGAAATAGGTTCTGGTTCTGCAGTATTTTAAATTTTTTTTTCTTTTAAATCTCATATTTACGTATTTTCCAGAAGGATTTTTTTTTACCACGCCGTGTTATAAAGTAGTATTCCTAAAAAAAATTTAAAAATAGAACATTAACAATAAATCTGTCAGATAGCCGAATATAGCACTTTTACTTGTCTATTTATTAGTTTGATTCGCAAATACTTACATGATATTTTCTTTCGTTGGGAAAAACTTTACATATGGGCCTGTTCGTAAATGCATAACTGCAGTGCATCACACAACCAAACATTGCTTTGCACGGCCAATTTAAGTTTGCTGTTGATCTTTTTTGGCAGAAGCCATTTCTCCACTCCGTATTTAAAACTTGGTTGTGCGTCTTTTGCTTAAGCAAAGTTTTTTAGGGCATTTAAATTTTCATTTGCAGCGCAGTGATGCATTTACGAACAGGCCCTATCTCATCAACAATATTTGTAAAACCCTTTGGAGATAGTGACCTATTGCAAAATAGAGAGTCCTCAACGATTATATTAATAAGTTCCGTTCACGTTGGTAAGAGCATTTGCCTTTTCGTACAAATTTAAAATGGCTTTGTTCTTTGCCGTCTCCATCAATAAAGTTTTTAAATCCTATAATTAAAGTCAGAAATTATTTCATTTGTTTATAATTCAAAGATAAAAACTTACTTTTACTACAGCTGCACCCGAGTTGTTTGATGATGATTGGGTTTGCAAATGACACAACCAATCTTGCACTTTTGACGGAGCTGATAAAGTGTCATCATCAATACCAAACTAAAAAATTTTTAAATAAAGCAAAGAATATTAAATAAACTTATTAATAAACACCTCTTTTTTCCTCCACGCAAATAACTTCTCTCTAAATTCCACTCGAAGGCCTATCAAGGGATTAATTTCTTTCAAATCTTCATTTTTTAAGTATTGAAGACTTGGTATGTTATACTACTCTCTAAAAAGATTAAAAAAAAATGGAAAGATTTTAATATTGGCGACATTTTGACTAACACATAACCTTAAAAAATGAACTTTATAATAATAAGTTGCAACTTACCTTTTAGAAATGACATTACAATCATTAAATCAAAACGTTTTAAAAGATCCACTAAAGGGTCACTTTCGGTATTTGGCTCGTGCAAAATATCATTAATGTCATATACATACCTCTAAAAAATCTTCAGCGTGGTCTTTCATTTTTTACAATATTCTTTGAGCTATAATATTTTTTTAACTTTTTTTAAACACACTGCACCGAGCTTTTAATATTTTTTTAACTTTTTATACTTTTTAAAATACACTGCACTGAGATATAGTATTTGTTTAACTTTTTATACTTTTTAAAACAATGCACCGAGCTATTAATATTTTTTTAACTTTTTGAAATTTTTAAAACACACTGCACCGAGCTATATTTTTTTAATGACGCTTAGTTGTCAACTTTTAAAATTAAAATGGTTTATTTTATTTTCAAGTACAAACCTGTTTTGATTTTAATACGTTTTTCAAATTGTTAAACTTCTTCAAACAAAAACGAAAAATTTTAAATTTTAACATGTTTTTTCTGCTTCTTATAGTAAAAACAAAAGTGTTGCCTTTTAATATAAAAGAAAACCTTTTTGTTCTTAAAAGTTTTAGTAAAAAAATAATATTTTTTGATACAAAAACGTACATTTTTGTTTTAAATATGATTTTTATTGCCTAATTTTGAAAACCACACCGTTTCTTTTTAAAATAAAATTGAACATTTTTGTTTTTAATATATTTTCAAAAAAATTGCTGCAATTTTAAAATAAAAACGCAAAATTTTGTTTTAAATAGCGTTTTTATGTACCTACACATAGTTCGTTCATCTACTATTACACCTACGATGACCATATATATTTATGAAATCAAAATTTAAAGATCAAAATCATTATTAAAAACTTTGGTTATGTAGACCAAATTGAATCTCAAATTTAATGATTTTAAAAATTTTATAACAATCTTAGAATAAGATATGTATTTGAAAAAATACATACATATGTATGCATGTCTAGCAAAAAAAATTTCACAGTGCAAGGTGGTCAATTCCGGCCAAAAATCCATAAATTCTTCATTTCTTTAAGTCAATAGCTAAAATTTGGTATCCAACTTAAAAATAGCTATTATTATTTTGGACATGTAAATACAGGGGTTAGTCGATTAAGCATTGATGACCCAAAAGTATTGAACAAAATTTAAAAAAAGAGGATTGGGGGTTACCTATGATCTTTTGTAAAGATAATATTAGTAATTTATGGAATATCTATGTATGCTCCTCGTCTGTCCACTTATTTTTGACTTCCTGGTTAAAAAAAATAGATATGATTTCTTTTATAGAAATAGGGTATAAATTTTGGTTTTTAGTGAATATCAAATTTTCCTTCTTCAGTATCCACAACTGCATAATGTTATATAATAAGTGTATTCACGTCACAAGTTGCACCCTTGCAAAAAAGCAAAAGTGCAAAAATAAAACAACAACCATACAGACAATTAGTTGTGCGTAAATAATTGTCTTTGTGGTTGTTGTTATATTTTTGCACTTTTCCTTTTTTGCAAGGGTGCAACTTGTGACGTGAATACCTCCAATAATTATGTGTCTTACATGGCGTCATATAAACTTATTTTTTTATTTACAATTTTTTGAATTTTATTTTTGTATGCAATACGCAAAAAGCTGTATAAAAAATGTACCTTAAAGATTTGTATATTCGAGAAGTACCAAAATGTGTTTGAGAGCTTCTTAAAGAGATGTGAACACATTTTAAACTTAATTACTATCTTTATATCTAAAAAAAAAAAATAAATGGGTTACCAAAATTAGAGATGTGAACACATTTTAAACTTACTGCCTGTTTGTAGAACGCGAGCACAAATTTTGAAATTTTGTTTTTGTTTTAAATGTAAGTTGAACGAGTCACTTTTGCGCTCGCGTTCTACAAACAGGCAGTTAATTACTATCTTTATTACTAAAAAAAAAAAAAAAATAAATGGGTTACCAAAACAGTACCAAAATTATATTTTTGCCCTTTTGCAAAAAACTACAAAGTACATGTCAATTTAATTTTGGATTTAATAATGATATTTTTGGAATTTTACGTCTACCTCTGTTAGATCACGAGATATATGAACAATTAAAGATTTTTACCCTTTTTAGCCATTTCTAACCCCTAAGGAATAGAATTTCTAAAAATCCCTACTAATTGTATCTACACGTTTGGAGGGGAGTCTTTAGTTGTTTGTGCTGGGCGATAATCACCCAGTCAGTCACGCTAATCTTATATATATGGTTAGGTTAGGTTAGGTTAAGAAGGGTTGTGTGCCCACAGGCACACCTCCACTCGGAGACCGAATACGATCCATTGTGATTCCCTTCAATGAAAATATGAAGTAAGAGATAGAGATAAGAGGAAGTGAAAAATAGAGAAAAAGAAGTAAGATATAGACAGAAAATTAGAAAGTAGGAACAATACCCCCCCTACAGTCCCCTCAACAGAAACAGCCGCGTTATTTCCCTGACAAACCCCAGTATATTGGCCGGATTACATCCAGCTATGCACCCCAGTTCGTCGTGAAACCTATCTCCTAGCCACTTCAGTCTGAGACCCTGCATCCTAGGACAATGGCACAGTACATGCTCGATCGTCTCTAGCTCTTCCGAATCCTCGCATAGCCTGCAGAAGTCCGGTATGGCGTTGTCCCATCTGCCCGCAAAAGCCCTGACAGGAAAATGACCCGTCAAGAACCCTATAAGTGTTCTGAGACTACCCCTATCCAATCCCAGTAGAACCCTGGTTGCCCCCGCGTCCAATTTGGGCCATAGTGCCCTAGACACCCTGCAATCCATTCTGCCCCTCCAGGATCGGTTAACGTCATCACGGAATTTCTCCCGTATCACCCCATAGTAGTAGCATAGGGGGGGTTTTCCCCCCTGTCCCCCACCACTAATTCGAGACCCGAACCCCCTCTCGCGAGTTCGTCCGCCACCTCATTCCCATCAACCATGCAGTGTCCTGGTACCCAACACAGCCTCACGTTGAATAACCCCATGAGTTCCCTAAGAGCGCTGCTACACCGCGCAACCAGGCATGATCGCACCGTATGGCTGCTCAATGCCCGAAGCGCCGCCTGACTATCGACGTAAATTGTCACCTCAGATCCACCCACGATGTGATCCAGTATCACCTCCGTCGCCCTCCAGATCGCTAGGATCTCAGCCTGGAAGACACTGCACTCATCAGGGAGTCTGAATGACCTTTTTACCTCGGTGTCCGTGATATAAACACCGGCACCAGTGCCGGTTTCCATCTTGGATCCATCCGTAAATACTGCCCACCCCTCAAACAGTCCATTGGATCCACTCCAATTTTCCCTATCCGGGAACTCTACTGGTGGTGTTGCACCGAAGTCCAGGGTCATAGTCTTGTGATCCGAAATTCCCTCGAGAATAATACCCTGATCAAGCAGACCCATCTCGTACAAAATTCTCGTGTGATCGTCCCGCCTAGGTCTAACTAAAGAAGACTCGTAAAGTCTAAGTAGGTTCCTAGCCGCCACACTCCTCACATAATGCTCGATAGGGGATAGATATAGTAGGATGTCCAGCGCTGCCTGCGGAGTGCTTCTCCTTGCGCCTGTGATACCAAGAGATGCACTTCTTTGAACCTTGCTGAGCATCTTCCTATAGCTATCCACTCCCAACGCACCCCACCAAACAGTGCATCCATAGGTAAGTATAGGCCTAACAACCGATGTGTAAATCCAGTTTACCATATCAGGCCTAAGACCCCAGTTCTTACCAATGGAGTTCCTGCATGTGTAGTATGCATTGAGTCCCCTTCTCATCCTCTCCTGAATATTTCTCTTCCAAGACAGTTTGCAGTCCAGAAAGTTACCCAAGTACTTTGCTCCGTCCGATAGAGGCAACTCGACGCCATCTAGCACTGGCCCCCTAAATCCCTCTATCCTATACCTTCTGGTGAATAGCACCAGCTCAGTCTTCGCAGGGTTAACACCCAGTCCCCCTATCCTTTGCCCATGCCGAGAGTTCACCAAGCATCACCTGCATAATTTCCCCGATCGTGGACAGAAATTTTCCCCTGACCAGCAAAACTATGTCGTCCGCATAGGCAACAACTTTCCTGCCCATGGAATCAAATGACCTAAGAATCCCGTTAACCGCAAGCAACCACAGTAGAGGCGATAATACCCCCCCTTGTGGTGTCCCCCTGGTAACCCTCCTCCTTATCACATGATCCCCCAGGCTCGAGTTTATAATCCTACTGCCAAGCATGCAGATTATCCACTCCACCAGAAAGTCCTCAACTCCCAACTCCAACAAGGAATCCCTAATCGCCTCTATCCTAATGTTATTAAAGGCTCCCTCTATATCCAGAAACGCGGCGAGAGTATACTCCTTATGCCTCAGACCGTGCTCTATACAACCCACCACCTCATGTAACGCGCTCTCAACAGATTTACCCTTCAGGTAAGCATGTTGAGCGCTGCTAATAAGGCGGGTCTCAATATTACTCCTGAGATAGAAATCTATTAGCCTCTCAAGAGTCTTCAACAAAAATGAAGACAAACTAATAGGTCTGAAATCCCCCGGTTTTGAGTGGCCTGCTTTACCAGCCTTGGGTATGAAAATCACCCTGACCTCTCTCCACCCCCTAGGCAGATACCTCCTACTGAGGCATTTCCTGAATATATCCACCAGCAGAAATGATACATCGTCCGGGATGTTGCAAAGCATAGCCGGAAAAATACCATCCGGACCCGGTGATTTATATGGGTCGAAAGTATTGACCGCCAACGCCAGCTTCTCCCTTGTGACCATTTCATCGACGCAAGCGGAAGTATGATCCGATGTCACGGACATGACGTCCCATTGACCGTCCTCCATACCACCGGTTTCCCTGCACCCGGGAAAGTGCGTCTCCATAAGTAAGGTTAGGGTCTCAGAGCTAGACTCAGTCCATGAGCCGTCATTCCTTTGGATGTAACCCAGGGCCTTAGGGTCCTTAGATAAAATCCGTCGGAATCTTGACAGCTCGTTGACATTATCGATGGACGCACAAAATTGCCTCCACGATAGTCGCTTTGCTCTCTTCAGATTCGCCTTATACCTGTTGAACTGCACCCTGTGATTGTTCCAATCCTCTGGTGCTCTAGTAAGCTTGGCCCTATTAAACAGTCCCCTCACCGCAGACCTTTGAACATGAAGTTCCCTGGTCCACCATTTAGGCTGTTTTCGCCTACCCGGAAACGCAACCGGGCAGGACTGCTCATAGCTTTCCCTTAGAAGATGAGTGAACCTATTCACCACCCCCTCCAGATCCGTCGGCAGCAAGTCGCCCAAGGCCTGATGCGCCAACCCAGTTCGGACCCCTTCCTTGAAGGAGTCCCATTTTGTCCCCCTCGGGTTCCTGAATGGAGGAGCCCTAGGTAGGTCAAAATTCAGTGTGAAGGTAATACGACTATGGTCTGAAAAAGTACAGTCCGTTGCCACCCTCCAATCAACAACAATTTGCTCGTCACGGTTTACTAATGTCAGATCTATCACTGCCTGCCTATCTTTATTTCTGAACGTCGGCGTGTTACCCATATTACAGATAATAAGATCTTATATATATACTTTTGTTGTATTTAGTGGAATAAACTAGTTTTAATATGTAGTATACATACATACATATATCGGGTGATTTTTGAGCTATTATCTTTTTGGCAACACTAGTTTAAACAGGTGACGCACGTTTCGTCTTTTGTTTCACTGTCAAACTCGCAAATCAAACAACTAATAAAAAAGAGAGATGCTGCTTATGGCAGGTGGAAAAGGTTTAAAACTGATGAGCTACAAACTGTTTTTAAATCTGCTAGAAGAGAAGTCCTAAAACATATTCAGCAGGCAAAATCATCGTTTTATCAAAGAAAGTTCTCCACAGCTATTGAAAGCAAAACTAAATGGAAGGAAATTCGGAACATTGGTATAGGGCAGAAACCCACTTTCAATAGTAATCAGATCGTTGATGTAAATGCGCTTAACACCAAGTTTCTAAATGTCAATATCCCACCACCGACCCAAAACATTTATTTATGATGACATCTGCAGTGTATCTATTGAAGATTGTTTCAGCTTTCGATGTGTTGATCAGTGTGATGTACTTGAGAGTTTTCTATCCATCAAATCAAATGCAGTTGGCATGGACGGTATGAATCCTATTTTCCTTAAAGCGATAATTCCAAAGATATTGCCTTACTTAACTCATCTGTTCAACACTATTTTAACAAAATCAGTATTTCCAGATAGATGGAAGAAATCTAAAATTATACCATTTCCTAAGCCTAACAATGATTACCGACCGATAGCAATTCTTCCTTATTTATCAAAAGTGATGGAAAATATAATGTGCAGACAAATGAATCTATATTTGAGCCAAAAAAACCTACTATGTGATCGACAATCCTGCTTTGTAAAAGCAAGAAGTTGTATCACAGCACATGCAGACGTTGTTGAGGATCTCAGGTCAAGTCTCGATCAAAATATGATATCCTTTCTTATTCTTCTAGATCATAGCAAAGCATTTGACACAGTTGTCCATCCAATCTTAATAAAGAAACTCGAAAAACTGTTCTATTTTTCAAGCTCCGCATGTAGCTTACTATCTACATACCTTACTAACAGATCCCAAGTCGTACAATTAAACGGAAAACTGTCCAACCCGCTTGATGTCAACAGAGGCGTTCCACAAGGATCAATTCTTGGGCCCCTCCTATTTTGTTTATACATAAACGATTTACCTGAAGTTACGATTAACACCAAAGTACACATGTGTGCAGATGATGTACAACTTTATACTAGCACCAATGTCGCTGACATTCAAAATAGCATTAACACTGATTTAAATCACATCAACAACTGGGCTAATGATAATGGTTTACTCATTAATCCTTCAAAATCCAAATGTATTTTTCTTTCAAAAAGTAAAACAACGTTAGATGATCAATTTCAAACTAAAATAAACAACAACATAATTCATTTCGTAAATTCTTCAAAAAACCTGGGAGTTATATTTAATAATGAACTTACTTGGTCAACCCATATCAACACTGTTGTAGGGAGAGTTTATGGTATGCTTCGTAATCTGTGAGCAGTGAAATTTTCAACACATTTAAATATTCGAATGTTGTTAGCAAAAACCTACCTTATTCCAGTGCTTTTATACGGATGCGAAATTTTTGCTAATAGTAATAGTGCTGACCTCAAAAAACTAAATGTTGCCTACAATAATATTGTAAGATACATCTACGCTAAAGAACGCCGCGAACACATATCATTGTTTTCATACCGAATATATGGGATTTGTAAATCTTCTTAAATTTAAATGCCTTTTACTGCTATATAAAGTAATAACTCAAAAACAACTAATATATGTATCTATTCAGAAGAATTCAATTTGCAAGATCGCGTCGTGGTAAGAAAATAATTCAGCAACGATTTCGAAGTCCTTTGTCAGAACGTCACTTTTTTATTTATTCCACTCGTCTTTGGAACAAAATTCCAGATAATATGCAGCTTATAGGCAACGCAAACTTGTTTAAAAAGGAGCTATTAAATCACTTTTGTTAAACTTAAATATGTTAACTAAATATACTAATTAAAATTGTTTTGTTTTAAATTTGAATATGTTAACTAATTCATTTTTTCTCTGCACTTTTTTTTGTAATTGTATATTATACTACTTAGCTTTAATTTTTGTTTGATTTTAATTCACTAAATAATAATGCTTTTTTAGTTTGATAATTTTAAATCATACATATTTTAGTTTGTTATACACACTAGCACTATCATTTATAAGATTTATCTTGTTGTGCTAGATCATCAATAAATAAATAAATAAATAAAAAAAATAAACCACCAACATGCTTACGTAGAGTGCGAAGTTAAGATGATGACAGTGTTAATGATGACCATCAATTATCGATTCGTCGCCGTTCGCAGCAATTAGGCCTCAGTTACTCCACAACGTGGAACATTTTGCAGAAGGATTTAGGTGTGAAGCCTTTCAAAATACAGCTGGTGCAAGAATTGAAGCCGAACGACCTACCGCAACGTAGAGTTTTTGGTGAATTGGAAAGTTGGCCGAAGATCCACTTTTTTTATCGAAAAATTGTGTTCAGCAACGAAGCTCATTTTTGGCTCAATGGGAACATTAATAAGCAGAATTGTCGATTTTGGAGTGAAGATCAGCCAGAAGCATTGAAAGAGCTACCAATGCAGCCAGAAAAAGTCACAGTTTGGTGCGGTTTATGGGCTGGTGGCATCATTGGACCGTACTTCTTCAAAGATGATGCGAATCGTAACGTAACTGTGAATGGTGAGCGCTACCGTGAGATGATATCCAACTTTTTTTTGCCCAAAATGCAATAGCTTGACTTGTATGACATGTGGTTTCAACAAGACGGTGCCACATGCCACACAGCATGCTTAACAATGGACTTATTGAGAGGCGAGATCGGTGAACATTTTATTTCACGTTCGGGACAGGTCAATTGGCCGCCTAGATCGTGAGATTTAACTCCTTTAGACTATTTTTTGGGGGGATATGTTAAAATCTCATGTCTAAAGACACATGCCCGCTTCAATTGACGCATTGGAAGACAACATTGAAACATGCCAAATTTGGACTAAGCGGATGGACCATTTGAAGCGTAGTCACGGTCAACATTTGCATGAAATAATCTTCAAATATTAAATTATATGGACCGTACTATCGATTCAAATAAAGATTTTATGCATTTTTCGGAATATTATGTGTTTTTTTTTAAACTTTCCTATAGCTCTTAAAAAATCACCCATTATAATAGATTTTCTTAAAAATTATTTAACTTTTACCTTAAAACTGAATAAACTTTTTTACTAAGGCCCATCTATCAGGTCTGCTTACTTGTACAAAAACAAAAAAACTTTTTCTTTTAAGCTGTCAAAAACTTACTACCACATATACAAAGCAAAAGGAAAAAAGGTGTATGTAAACAACTTTTGAAAGCTCAAAAGAACGAAAACAATGATCATCAGGCTTCTTGCGCAGACCTTTTCAATGGGTCTTGTTTTTTACATATCCAAGTCTATATTTGTCATTTTTTCAATTTATTTTGGAAAATACATTTTTAAAACTGTATCTATATACTTAGATTTTGTAAGAAATTAGATTTCCAAATTTTAAAGAATAAAATCCATATTTTTTTAATTAACAACAAATTTTACAATTTAGCTTACTGAATTCACAAATATTGAATTTTCAGATATTAATTTTAAAATATTAAACAAACTACATCCTAAACATACTGTTGAAATAAGGAAATTTAAAACATTTTACTTGCATGTACAAATTTGAAAGAAGATAAAATTCTTTTTGTATAAGTTTTTTTACCCTTCACCGAAGGTAGAAAGGGTATATATAACTTTGCCATTCCGTTTGTAATTTCTACAATATTGATCCTACACCCTATAAAGTATATATATATTCTGGGTCCTTATGAAAAGCGAAGTTCAAAACCGGTTGTCCGTCTGTCTGTTGATATAGGTTTTCCGAAGCCCCCAGATATGATGGGGACTTGGTTGGGGTATCTTTATGTCAGGTATTCTTGTTATTATTTTGCTATTGAAATTTAGCCAGATCGGTCCACAAATGGCTGAGATATGAGCAAAAAACCACGACTTCCTCTAATTTTTTCCAAAAATCCCTTGAGTTTGTTGTATTTTTATTACTTTTTGCTGTATATATGGGGAACGACAAAAGCCAAAGTTTCAAAATTAGGTACACGCATTTAGGTTGCCAATACACACCATCCTACAAAATCTGGGCGGGATTAGAGAAGTGAGCGTGGTACCTCCCTAAATTTTAGGGCTGCCATATGTCCTATGGATATTACTTATATACCAAAATATCAGAAATTTTTAGTAGAACATATTTAAAAAAAAACCCGGGAAAATCGGTTCAGATACAAAAAAAGTAATGACCAAAATTACATTTTTTTTCAAATACCCACTTTTGGGAACTATAGATCTCCCCGAGTCCAAGCTTTATAACTAAAGTAAATGGTAAATTTCTTCTTAATACACACCATCCTACAAAATGTGGGCGGGATTGGAGAAGTGGGCGTGGTACCTCCCGTACAAAAAAAATTAAAAATTGTATAAAAACCTAAATTTTAGGGCTGCCATATGTCCTCTAGATATGACTTATATACCAAAATATCGGAATTTAGTAGAACATATTTTATAAAAAACTCGGAAAAATCGGTTCAGATACAAAAAAGTTATGACCAAAACTAATTTTTTTTTTAAATACCCACTTTCGGGAATCATAGATCACCCCGAGTCCAAGCTTTATAACTCAAGTAAATGGCAAACTTCTTCTTAAACACGTCGGTACATAAATCTGTCAAATCGGTTAAAAAATGGCTGAGTTATACCCGAAATACTGAATCCCCAAAAATTACTCTTTTTTATAATTAACTTTGTTAAAATATATGTGTAAAAGTATATATAAATGTTTATACATAAATATAACTTAAGTAAATAGTAAAATTCTTCCTTAACACTTCGGTATATACAACTATCAAATCGGTTAGACAATGGGTAATTTATGAGCAAAATACTCCAAAAATGGGCTAAAAAACATCAAAATTTTTATAAAAACCTAAATTTTAGGGCTGCACTACGTCCTATGGATATGACTTATATACCAAAATATCGGAAATTTTTATGAGTTATAACCGAAATACTGGGGTCTAATCACCGCATACGATATCGAGCAAAATTGATCGAAATTATTTATTTTGGTATCTTGAAACTCGATATCGAATGAAATGTATTGAATTTGAAATAACAGCTTTCGGCATCGAGTAACTCGACATTACATTTATCGAGTTTTCATTCGATACGTCAGTGTCTATCGTATGCAAAAAAATTCAATAGTTTATTCGATACGATAGTATCGAATGCGGTGATTAGACCCCTGAATTCCAAAAAATTACCGTTTTTATACCCTTCACCGAAGGTAAAAAATTTCTACAATATTGATCCTACACCCTATAAAGTATATATATTCTGGGCCCTTATGAAAACCGAAGTTCAAAACCGGTTGTCTCTTATTTTAAAAAATATTTACCAGTTTTATTTAGTTTTTGTCTAGTTGCTCTGTATTCTGCTCGCACAATAGTGAAGGGTATATAAGATTCGGCACAGCCGAATATAGCACTCTTACTTGTTTTTTACCAGTTTCTACCTTTTTAAATTGGTGGTTTTTGGCAATTTTCGATAGTATGTATCTAGATAAAGGTGAAATAAAGTCCAACAAAGCTTGTTTGAGGTAGTATTTTTAAATATTTAAAATAATTTTAAATCTTCGCAAGTTAATTTTCTAAATCATAATAATTAGGTTTAAGGCATTCTTTTGAAATTTTTTTATGTGGTCCCTCTTCACCGCATAACAACTTTAATTTTTTTTTCTGCTCCGAAAACTATTTTTAATGACTATTCGTAAAATACTGTACGATTTTTTATGAGCACAAAAACAAGTTTGAATAACATATTACTAAATTTTTAAACTTAATTACAAATTAATCATCTGAAATAGTATTTCAAAAATACATTTTGTTAAATACATTTTTATAAATCAATAGTATGGAACATTTAAATCAGGTCATGAAAACGCAAAGTTTATTTTTATTCAGTACATACTATACTACTTGAATATCTGTTTAATGTACTCAATCGTAATTGTATAATTTCGTAAGTACTTTTTGTCCTTAAAAAAGCATGTTTTAAACTATGCAATTGCATCATTTAAAATATTTGAATGTCAAAGGAAATATTTTCATAAATACAAAATAATATTAATAGTTCTTAAATTATTTTACGTATTCAATACATTTTAGTAAATTAGGTAGGTATGTATATCTCTTTAAAATTGTGGAGAAATTGAAACGTTTAATTCATATTTTAGCTCTGAATCTTCATATACATATTAGATATGAACTATGTGCATAGTAGTTCTTAATCAAATATTATTCCTATGTTATCTTAAGTTTATGTCCTGTAAATGGAGGTTACAAAATTTTCCTTATTACGGTTTTTGTTTTCATAGTTGTTTAGTGCTCTTTTATGCGGATAAGTGATGTACAATTTCTAAAAATATTAACTTGATACTAAACAAGTAAGAGTGCTATATTCGGCTATGCCGAATCTTATATACCCTTCACCATGGTTTGGAAAGAACAGAAGTTTATATATATATTTAAATATATGTATATATATATGTATATTTATAAAATATATATAGTTTAGTTTTATTTAATTATTTGCACATGATTGCGTGCTATTAAATATATTAAAAGTTTAATTAATATATAGCACGTTAAGTTTTGATCGAATTTCAGTATTTGGTCATACCGACATCTTAAAGTATAAAATTACCATTTACTTTGGTGATAAAACTTGTAGTCGGGAAGTTCTATGGTTCACGAAAATAGGTATTAAAAAAAAAACTATATTTTTGACATTACTTTTTTTCTAAGTTTCCGAGTTTTTCTAAAGATTTCCGATATTTTGATATCTAAAACGTATGAATAGGTCATAATACAGCTCTAAAATTTTAGCTTTTATAAAAATGTTAATGTTTTTAGTCCTTTTTTGGAGTATTTTGCACATAACTTAACCATTTTTAACCGATTTGGCAGATTTATATACCAACGTGCTTAAAAATAATATTTCCATTAAATTGGCTTTTAGGCATATATATATATACCTACATATGTGTACATACATATATTTAAGCAAACTTAATTATAAAAAAAAACAAACTTAATTATAACAAGTTAGAGTGCTATATTCGGCTGTGCCGAATCTTTGATACCCTCCACCGACAGTTCGAATGTTTAAGGAGTAATATCTGTATGATGTTATTATAATCTTAAAAGGGTTTATATATATATATATCCTTTAAAACTGTGACGTACCAATTTCTGTTATGATAGCATTATTAATTATGGTTTTAGGTGTACTGAACTGTTTTCCGGGAGTAGGGTTTCTATGGGGCCTAGGGTAAATTATGTACCGATCTTCACGAAATTACACAGTTTTATTTCTTGTCCTGTAAAACTTTGATGCACCAAATTTTGTTATGATAGCATTATTTTTTACGGATTTAGGCGTACTAAACTGTTTTCCGGGAGTAAGGTTTATATGGGGCCCAGGGTAAGTTATGGACCGATCTTCACGAAATAACACAATTTTATTTCTTGTCCAATAAAACTTTGATGTACCAAATTTTGTTATGATAGCATTATTTTTTACGTTTTTAGGCGTACTAAGTTGTTTTCCGGGAGTAAAGTTTATATGGGGCCTATGGTAAATTATGAACCGATCTTCACGAAATTTCAAAGATTTATTTTTAGTTCTATAAAACTTTGATGTACCAAATTTTGTTATGATAGCATTATTTTTTACGTTTTTAGGCGTACTAAGTTGTTTTCCGGAAGTAGGTCTTATATGGGGCCTATGGTAAATTATGGACCGATCTTCACGAAACTTAACAGTTTAATTTCTAGTCCTATGTAACTGTGACTTGCCAAAATTTGTAATGATAGCATTGTTAGTTAGGGTTTTAGGCTTAATATACTGTTTTCCGGGAGTAGGGCTTATATGGGGCCTAGGGTAAATAATTGACGGATCTTCACGAAATTTCACAGCGTGATTTCCAGTTGAATAAAACGAATTGTTGCGAAATCTTATATCATTCTGTGTATTTTTCCACCATTTATGTTAGTTTTTGTAACAAAATTATCAATTTTTTTTAGGTGGTGGTTCCACATTTTGATTCATAGCTCAGATCCTATTGAACCAATTTTGCTGAATTTCAATCCCAAACTGCTTAGGATAACTACAAGCAATTTGACACCAAGTTTGTTGATTTCTTTTGAGTTTTTCGAAAGTGAGCGTGTTTTCAACAGACGGACAGACGGACAGACAGACGGACATGGCTAAATCGACTTAAAATTACTCAAGGACCCAGAATATATATACTTTATAGGGTCTGAGATGAATAGTAAAAAAGTTTCACACGGAATGACAAACTGAATATACCCTCTTCACAACTGATTGTGGTGGAGGGTATAAAAAGAGTAACTTTTGGGATTTCAGTATTTTGATTATAACTCAGCCATTTTTTAACCGATTTGACAGATTCATATACCGACGTGTTTAGCAAGAAATTTACCATTTATTTGTGTTATAAAACTTGGACTCGGGAAGATCCATGGTTACCGAAAATGGGTATTTAAAAAAAAAAAAATTAATTAATTTTGGTCATAACTTTTTTGTATCTGAACCGATTTTCCCGAGTTCTTTATAAAATATGTTCTACTAAAAATTTCCGATATTTTGGTATATAAGTCATATCCATAGGACATATGACAGCCCTAAAATTTAGGTTTTTATACAATTTTTAATTTTTTTTGTACGGGAGGTACCACGCCCACTTCTCCAATCCCGCCCACATTTTGTAGGGTGGTGTGTATTGACAACCTAAATGTGTGTACCTAATTTGGAAACTTTGGCTCTTACCGTTCTCCAGATATACAGAAAAAAGCAATAAAAATACAACAACAACAAGGGATTTTTGGAAAAAATTAGAGGCAGTCGTGGTTTTTTGATCATATCTCAGCCATTTGTGGACCGATCTTGCTGAATTTCAATAGCACGAAATGGTGGACTATATGTGACATAAATGTAAAACAACCTAGCCGCTATCATGTCTGGTTTTCCCGGAAAACACATATCAAGCGTAAGACGGACAGACGGACGGACAGGCGGACGGATATCGTTAAATCAACTTCTCTCCTCATAAGGACCCAGAATATATATACTTTATAGGGTCTAAGATCAATATTGTAGAAATTACAAACGGAATGACAAACTTATATATACCCTTTTCCACCTGTGGTGAAGGGTATAAAAAGAGTAACTTTTGGGATTTCAGTATTTTGATTATAACTCAGCCATTTTTTAACCGATTTGACAGATTTATATACCGACGTGTTTAGCAAGAAATTTACCATTTATTTGTGTTATAAAACTTGGACTCGGGAAGATCCATGGTTACCGAAAATGGGTATTTAAAAAAAAAAAATTAATTTTATATGTTCTACTAAAAATTTCCGATATTTTGGTATATAAGTCATATCCATAGGACATATGACAGCCCTAAAATTTAGGTTTTTATACAATTTTTAATTTTTTTTGTACGGGAGGTACCACGCCCACTTCTCCAATCCCGCCCACATTTTGTAGGGTGGTGTGTATTGACAACCTAAATGTGTGTACCTAATTTGGAAACTTTGGCTCTTACCGTTCTCCAGATATACAGAAAAAAGCAATAAAAATACAACAACAACAAGGGATTATTGGAAAAAATTAGAGGCAGTCGTGGTTTTTACTTATATATACCCTTTTCCACCTGTGGTGAAGGCTATAAAAAAGGAAACTGTGGCTGTGTATTGGCCGGACTTTATTCAAATATATGAAAGGAATTAAATGGCCTTACAATTTGATAACGTTATTTATTGTAAAATAATACTTAAATATAAATGCAGTTAAAATAAATTTAAAAGATTTTACCTAATTAAATGCTTTTGTTATTTTTTTAATAGAGCTGAAAATTTGGATAGTGTAATGTTTCGTATGGGAGTATTGGCAACATTGAGATCTCGCGTATTGGGTGGTTCCGTAATTGGTGTTATGATAACAGCTTCTCACAATCCTGAACCAGATAATGGTGTTAAATTAATTGATCCCAAAGGTGAAATGTTAGATTCTAGCTGGGAGGTTATAGCCACTAAACTAGCTAACGTTACTGACCAAGAACTTGAGGAAGAAGTTGCAAAAATAATACGTGAGAATGGTATTGATATTGGAACATCATCAAATGTGTTCGTTGGAATGGACAATCGTTATCATAGTCCAAGACTATTGAAAGCAGTAGCCGATGGCGTTATAGCGTTAAAAGGAAATGTAAAGGAGTATGGCATAGTAACCACACCTATGATGCATTATTTCGTTGTTGCAGCCAATACGAGAGGTGCCTACGGTCAACCAACTGAAGAAGGTTATTACACAAAATTGATTAAAGCTTTTGAAGCGTTAAGAGAAGATAAACTAGAGAACGGAAATTACAAAAACCGCTTGCTTTTTGATGGTGCAAACGGTGTTGGTGCCCGAAAAATGTTGCAATTCATTAAAAGGATGAATAAATCATTGGACATTGCGGTTTTCAATAAGGGTGATGGTAAAATAAATCACGAGTGTGGTGCAGATCATGTAAAAGTAGTTCAAAAGTTGCCCACTTCTATGCCCATCGCAGAGCCTAACACCAGATGTGTAAGTGTAGACGGCGATGCGGACAGAGTAGTATATTTCTTTAACGACGAACGAGGTGTATTTCATTTATTAGACGGAGATCGGATTGCAACACTAGTAGCTGATTTTCTGATGAATTTGGTGAAACGTTGTGGCTTAGATATAAAATTAGGCCTAGTACAAACAGCTTATGCTAATGGAGCATCTACTGATTATATTGTAAATAAATTAAAGGTTCCCGTCACATGTGTTCCAACTGGCGTCAAACATTTGCATCACAAAGCTTTAGAATTCGATATTGGAGTTTATTTCGAAGCTAACGGTCATGGCACCATCATATTTAGTGATTCAACTAAGAAATTGATTTCCAGTGCGGCAGAAGAAGGCAATGAAGATGCAAAGCGATTTTTACTTGTTATAGATTTAATTAATGAAACTGTCGGTGATGCCATATCCGACATGCTATTAGTAGAAACAATACTTAATCACAAAGGCTGGGATGTTAAGGATTGGTTGGGTTGTTATGAGGACTTGCCTAATATGCAATTGAAAATTAAAGTTCAAGATCGTAGTGTTATAACAACAACGGATGCTGAAAGAGTTTGTGTTACTCCTATTGGTTTGCAGGACGCTATTAATGAAACCGCTGTTAATTACAAAAGAGGACGTTCGTTTGTTCGTCCTTCAGGAACTGAAGACATAGTAAGAGTGTATGCTGAAGCATCAACAAAAGAAGTAAATTTTTTTATTAACGATACCATATATTGTGGGTTCGAATAAAAATATTAATATTCTTTTTTTTAGGAATGTGAAAACCTAGCTTATGATGTTGGCATTTTAGTGCAAAAAATGGCTGGTGGCGTTGGACCTGAACTTGCATATCCAAATAATTCCGTTAAAGCGCATTTCTAAATGTGTATTTTATTAGATCTTTTGATAAGTCTTATATTAAAAAGTTCTACTGTTTTAAGACGAAAATAAGAAAAAAAAAACTTGCCTGCCTGTTAAAGTAGTATGTATGTATGTATGTATAATGGTTAATAATTAAGAAGAAAACGTTTAAATCTCATATCTTTTTTACATAGAACTTAATAGTTGTTCTTATCTAAATACATACAGCCATACCCAGCAAAAAAGACATGCAAAAGAAGTAGTAAGTTAATGGGTTCCGCGGATATGCACTGGTTCTGTGTAGGTGAAACATGCATGATTTTAACATTAGCGTGTCATTGGCGAGCATGGGTTCACATTTATTTATTTTTTTTTTTTTTATATATTTTTTTATTTAATTCAATCAGTAATACAAAAGCCTTCTTGGCCAATTTAAAGCAAACATTGGCCAAACATTTAGGTAAACGGCTCGTCATTAAAAATATTGCTTAGAACCAATGAAAGTTCAGTGTTTAGATCGGGATTTTCATTGATCTGGAATATTAACTGAATTGAGTGTGAATGAAAAGCAATGAATCTTTAATGATTTTAATACGTATTTTCATTGGTGCTCGATATTAATTTTTATATGCATTATGGGAATGTATTATAAATTACATTTTTTCGTTTGTTTTTCCTATGTAGTAGTAAGATTTTGACAACGGCGGGTTAATTTTACACAAACAAAATGCCTGTTGTTTTTTGTATTGTTGTATTGTTGTAGAGGTAAGCAGACCTATTGGATAGGCCTTGATATACGCGATATAACAAATTTAAATACATATTAAATTTAAATGTATTTACATATGTATATATTAAACAAATTTAACTCAATCATTAAAGTCAATTGTATATAATATTCGTCCCTTTTCAATCCTAAAAGAATACCTAATTGTAGTGAAAAATTGCAATTCCTACATAAGAGTTGAATGGGTGCATTGCATGGAATTTTTCGTGGGTTCACTTATTTAAAAATTATTCGAATTTTGGAACGCATTGTTAATTCATTCAAGTAGTTAAGTGCTAAAGAAGTCATGAAAATATCCCTTCTACTTGAATAACTTCAAACGTTTTTTGCTGGGTAGTTAAATGTTATTACACACTAGGAAAAATTAAACAAATTTTTCTAAGGGACATTATTACAACTTGCCGTTTGTTAAAGATACGATTTTGTCCAACGTATAAAAAGTTTTTCACTATTACAACTTTGCTTTAAACTAAAGTAAAGTATGTAAGCAGTAGGTTCCTCCTAACAGGTGAGTTAAAGTTAAGTTTAAATAAAAAATAACTTGTTATACGTCCGACAAAATCCTACCCTTAACTAACGGCAAGTTGTAATAATGGCCCAAATAAGACTATTTTGCTGTTCCAAAAAAAAAAAATTGGAAAAATTATTGTTGCTTATGTGTACAGAAGTGTATAGAGTGATAGAAGCAAAATTAAAAACGTAAAGAAATAAGGACAATATTTGGAAGATTATTGGTACAATTTTTCAAAGTTTGTTTCGTAAGTGAATTTTACGATGTAAGAGCTCATATTAACATTCGCAAAAAGTTGGAAAATAGCGGTAAAAACGTAAAAATATCCCAAATACCAATGACAAGATGTAATTTTAACTTTAAAGGAGTCTAGAGCGTTATATTTGGATCAAAATACATAAATTAATTAAAAAATTCTTCATTATTAGAGAATAATAAATGTGTATTAAATAAGGAAACATTATAATGAAATATTGGAAAAAAAACACTTAAAATTGTAAACCAAAATTTTGCATCACTTGTTCATTTTTGAAAATCTTAACTAGCATTCCAATATACTGCAAGTGTGTATGGTTAAATCAGCCCAATTATGAATAAAAATTCGCCGGGAGTTTTCTCCCTTCTCCCATTTTTCCTATGTAAATTCAATTGTAAAAATGGGAAAAGGGAAAAAACTCCCGGGGAATTAACTTATGTAATTATATTAAGCCATAACTCAAAAATTCAAGTTTTACATAACTTGTTATTATCGTTATAGTTTTTATTAATAGGTTTAGTATCATTGGGTAATACCGCGGACTTATAGTTGAAGAACACACAATTCTCAATTAATTTATGTAATCATATTAAACCATTACTCAAAAATTCAAGTTTTACATAACTTGTTATTATCGTTATAGTTTTTATTATTAGGTTTAGTATCATTGGGTAATAGCGCGGACTTATAGTTGAAGACTGGACTTATTAGTAAATCATAATAACTTACAATATATTGTCCTTGTAGTTGAGATGAAACATAGTGATGCTACATTTTTTTTGTCTTGTTTAAGCTAATATCTTTTAATAATGAAAATTTTTTCGAAAGATATTTTATAATTCCACTAGCATTTAATCTGCTACTTTGTTAGCGTCTCTTTCTTTTATGAACATTTTTATTATTGGACTTCAAGAAAAATTCTTGACGAAAGTACGAAAAAACAGAAGTAAGGGAAAAAACATGTAAAATCAATTAAAATGGATAATCATTCAGGAAAGCAAATTTCGATCTACCAAATGTTAAAATACAATTTGGTTTAAGGATTGATGTTTGACTAGTGACGTCAGCAGTCGTCGATGGCTGCGAGTGTAAGACGGCAAATCCATCTGAGGAGATCGAGTGGTTGCGATCGAAACATGTCATGGTAACCTGCCGGCCAGGGTTCGAGCCCGAACCACGTCAAGAATGAAACATTATCAATAACAATTTTAATTAATTTTCATGTTGTAAAATTCCTTTCTTCACAAAAATAATTTAATAAAAATTAAATTTCATGAACTTAAGCCTAATTAAAGATATTAAAAATTTGGATTAAAAGCCATAAATAGTTCAACATGATAACCACAATACTAATCATTTTTATAATTTTTATTTATGTTTCTAGGTTTTAACAAAAAAGTTCCAAAATTTTTCATTTTATATGTTTATATTTACTAATAGTCCTACACGTACAATTTTATGTTTCACAGTTCAACATTATACAAAAATCAAAAAGTACCACATGAAGAACACATAAGTAAAAGAAAAAAAATCATTTCCCGTATTTCCCTATTTTTATACTAGTCTTCTCCCTATTGAAGTATCAAAAATTACAATATATTAGTGGGAGTCCATAATTTAATAACGTAAGATTATGTCAACGAATGGAGAAAAACACCAATAATAGGCACGATTTTCAACCCTTAAACGTTCGAATTTCGAAAAATATCAAGTTATATCAAGCCCTAACCGCGAAAATAACGTAAGCGACAAGATTTTCCATTTTCGTTTTTTTTTTAATTAATGACTTTATTGGCAACACTTGCATCATCTCCTAAAATGGTCACATAAGGTACCGTTACGGTTTTATAGCAAGAACAATTTTATTGTAAGCGACAAATTTCATACAAAATTTGTACGAAAAAAAAATAAAAAAGCTCTCTCCTGTAAAATTTGATTTTTGGCGCTTACGTTATTTTCGTGGTAAGGGGTCGATATGAATTTCTTAGATATGCTGCGAATGTGATATAAGGGCCGAATTTCAAAAAAGTACCACACACCTGTCTGCTTATTTTTATAATGAACAATGATAATTATCACATTTTTGTATCTCTTTTAGTTTTGGAAATATAAGGTTACCGAATTTACCCGTTTTTATACCCCTGAACACTACTAAACATTCGAATTTCCATACATCTCAGTGATTTCTGTTTCAGCGGGATAACATTTTTTTAGCATTTTGAACGTAAGTGTAGGAGGAAAAAAAATTTAAACATTTTCCGTTGAGTTTTAGTCGAATAGCATCGTATTGCTATTTCGACAAATAAGCATCAACCATTTAAAGATGAGTTTGTGCCTAAAATCTCTAACAATTTTTTTTTACTTCCGTACGTTTACTGGATGAAGCTTCCAAAATATCTTTCACAAGCCTAGCTAATTCTCGCTTTCCCATTTGAAACGGTCGATGTTTTCCACTTTTTATCCATTTTTCGGCTAGCTTAAAACAAATAATATTTGTATTTGCCTTTATTATGCCAACAAGACATCTTTGCGATGAATTTTGGGAGTTTTTATCCATTCTTCAAAAATGTCCTTTAGCGAAAGAGTGGAGGTCATACTGGAAAACTGAAAAAAATGTACGGCAGTGCAAAGAACATAATATTATAAAATATTAAAAGATATTCGACCTTATTGTATAAGGCGTTGTCGTTAACACCTGAGTCGTTTCTTGGAATAGATTAAAGTAACACGCAAACTGTGTTCATTAATCTATTACAAAAAAAGACTTAGGCGTTATTGACAACGCCTTACACAATAAGGCCGATTATCTAACACCAGAACCGTAACCAAATAAAATTGTGGGTTATAATATTTTTGGCTGATAGCCTCATATAATATAATATATAATTTTAAAACAAATAAAACTTTCTAATGTAATCTATGGTTTTAATACCGTTAAAATTTTTGATTTTTTCATTTCTACGTTTCTCGGTTATAATTTTACTTTTTGAAAATTTTAAAACTAATCACTAAATTGTGGTGCTAAACAATCTTAACAAAATTGTACCAAAAATGTTTGGACTTACTTGTGCAAATACTTTTGATATAAAAATAAGGTGTGTGAATACTTTTGAAATATGAAGTTTTTAACATATTTTGTAATTTTTTCTATAACCTTTACCGCTGAATTTTTAAATTTTTCTTCCATTTACTCAAAACACTTCTGGCAACACACCAGAAACAATTTTGTTTGCACATTTCTTTCAGGAACAAAAATATTGGGCTTCTTGGTATTTTTTATTAAATTTTTTGAAGTGTGTAGAAACATTTGACTATGGCTGTTTTATATATATATTGTTACTTTAATATAGAAAAGCCCTAACTAACAGCCTGTTCAACGATTTCGAACGTTAACGTTCGCATAGAATATTACATTTAAAACAAAAACAAATTTTCGAATTTTGTTTTTGTTTTAAATATAATTTTCTATGCGAACGATGACGTTCGACATCGTTAAACCGGCAGTAACGTTTTATTTACTTTACAGGAGAAGGAAAAAACTTAATAAAAATTATAACGTATAAAGTAACGATGTGCATATATCTTCGGTTGATAATTTAATTGTCGTATGTTAATTTAATTTTTTGCGGTTTTGAACTTTTTCGATATATCATACGGTTTTAGAGATATGGAGTGTTGAGTTTGTCGTATGTGGTATTTGCTGAAGCAATTTTCAAACTTCAAACTCAATTTACTCTAAACTTTCGGAATCCACATACGACAAATAAATTATCAACCGACGAGGTGTACATATCGCCCTGGTTCCTCTAAAGGGAGTCAACTCAAAATTTACAACTGTACTTTTTGCAGAAAAACAATAAACAGTGGTCATATTCACCCACTGTAAAAATTTTGGATTAATTTCTCTAGTATTTTTCAAAAAAAAAAAAAAAAAACAATACAAAAGTACATATTAAAGGAAAACTGTTTTTTTGTCTCTACTGCAAATTAATAAATTTTGAGTTAATCACCTTTAAAGGAACCAGTGTAGGCTTGCCAGACGTACTCTTTTCAGCAGTACGCGTACTTTTTTTTACTATTTGTACTGCTTTCTGCATAACATAGCGTCTTCACCTGACAATTTTTTGTCATACCAAACGTCAAAGTCTATATAAAAAAAACTCCAAAATATTTGTCAGCGTTTTTTTAATATGAAGTTTGACGTTTGGTATGACAAAAAATTGTCAGGTGAAGACGCTATGTAACCATTAAAGAAGTAAGCAATTGTACTTTTTTTAGTTTTGTACTTAATTTTGTACTTTTTTTGCACAAAAATAAACATGTTTTCTGCATATATATAATAAAGTACAACAAGAAAATTGTCGACATATACTAAAAGACTGCAAATCTGAAAGATATGTTTGAATTTTTGAATGGTTTGATATGCTGCGTCAGGTAACAACCCGACATTTCAGTCCATGATTATATATATATATATATATATATATATATATATATATATATATATATATATATATGTCCTTTATTTATCTAAATATAAATAGAATTACATTTCTGAACACCATAAATACTTAAATAAAGTTCAGTGTGAACATAGGGTGTTAAAATTTATCGACGTTTCTGTAATCGTAGTAGTTTAAGAGTGAGGGCTGATTGGACCACTGCACTCCGATCCTAGTGTTGGGGCTGCCAACTACCTCTAGGCAGGAAAAAAAATACAGCTGAGTTTCAGAGGTAAAATGAAGTCCGGATTACCACCTAATTACCTGAGACGCACCGGTGTTCGCATGCCATTCAGGTTACTCATAGCGTACGCCTACTCACTCTAGCTGACATCAGACGGGTTTCTGAACGTCATTACCAGGGGATACTTGGCCAAAGGACCGGAAGTAGTGAGCGGCTTGGGAAATCCAGCAGAGGAATTGCTTCTTGCTATTCCCAAGTGAATAGTAGGCAGATAGCGTTCCACACCGAAGTGCACCTCTGTGAAAAACCCCACCCCCCAGTCCGTGATTGCGTAGAAGTAATTCAATTGTTTTATATACTTAAATACACTTGAATATGCTTTTGGATGAGTTCATATCATTGAAAGCTTTTGCTGAAAAAAAAATAAAAAGAAAAACCAGTAGAAAAAGAATTTCTACAAAGTTGGTCATTTCCCAATTTCGAAAATATTCATATTTTGACATCCTCATTCAAACAACTGAAAGAAAAGTACAATGTTTTATTTTTGGAAAAGATAGCGAAGGTAACTCCTAATTGAAAACTAAGAGAGTGAATAAATAATAAAAATTTTTTGGACACACTTTGAGTTTTTAAATTTTTTAAAAAACAGAAAACAGTAAAAATGGCATTGTTTACGAAGTACAAAAAATTTTTTAAATTTACAATATTTAAATTGTTAAATTAGAATAATTAAATTGTTAAATTAGAATAATTAAGTTATTTAACTTACACGTGATATTCAACTGAAAATTAATTTATTATTTTACAAAACAATTATACATTTAATTTAAAACAGCTGATTAATTTAAAGATTTTAATGCACAAGTACATATTTTAAATACTAGGAATGTGTAACGATACGCCTTTTTGTTGATACGATACCGATACTGGAAATAAAATATCGGCGATATCGATACCTATACGCATATTGAATTTGAATTCAAGTGGAAATTAACAAAACTCAAGTGAAGTAATTTTGTTATTATACAAAAATCAGAGTAAGAGGTTATTACTATTTTAAATATAACAAAATTTAAAAAACAAAGTCAGCAGATAATTATATACTCTCGAAGGACGAAAAGATCCTGGCCAAACCACAATGGACGAACTCCACAATGCATTTCGCAAAATGAAGATAGGTAAAGCTGCTCTGGACATGATTGTATATCTCCTGAACTTCTAAAATGTATTGGTAGTGATGGACAGATTTTGCTACACAACGTGATGAATGCAGTATGAAGGCAGGCAACAGTGACTGGCAAGTAGCCACAATCAACCCTATTTTTAAGAAGGCAGATAACCAGGAGTCTAATCACCGCATACGATATCGAGCAAAATTGATAGAAATTATTTATTTTGGTATCATGACACTCGATATCGAATGAAATGTATTGAATTTGAAATAATAGCAATCGATATCGAGTAACTCGACATTACATTTCTCGAGTTTTTATTCGATACGTCAGTGTCTATCGTATGCAAAAAAATTCGATAGTTTATTCGATACGATAGTATCGAATGCGGTGATTAGACCCCAGCTATGCTAAAATCACCGCGGCATATCACTTCTAACTGTAGCGGAAAAATATACTCAAGAATGCTCACTGAAAGACTGATGACCAGGATAGAACATCTACTTGAAGAGGAACAATTTAATATTCACGATGAGAAAAATTTCGGCAAAAAACCATTGAATGTAATATTAAAACTCATTGCTGCTTTATATACCTAGAGAAAACTTTCGATGCGGTAAAATGGCAACAAATATGGGAGGTGCTTCAGAAACGGAATAAGTCTTTGTATTCTTTATGAATTTCTATGCATTGAATTTTATGTTTTTTATTTTTAGTTACATTAATTATTAATTTTATGTACTGAATTTTAAATTAATAAAATAAAAAATTGTACTTTTTTTTAATGTACTGCCATTTTTTTCAAGCCTAAACCAGTGCGATATGTACATATGTACTTATGTATTATTTTGGTGAAAATTAAATTGTATCCTTTTTTTTAATTTTATTTCAAACAAGCAAAATCTCTTTTACGCTCCGCTTTATTAATACAGAGGAAAGCAAACGGTAAAACAAAAGGAATATAATACTTAAACCTACTACAAAAAAAAATTACAAAAAAAAAAATTTCTTTATTATAAAGTACAGTTTTTAATACAAAAATACATATTTATAAAAAAAAACATTTGTTAAAAAATTGTATATATATATATATATTAGAGCGACTCACCAAAAAAAGTGCTCGATGTAACCTCCTAAAAATAAACCTTGGACTTTTTTAAGATGACATTTTAAATATTTCGACTCCAGCTTTGACCTTTCGTGAGCTGGACCAGTTTGAAAAAGGGTCTATTTTTGTATGTTTTGTTAATTTGTGAATCTGTTCCCTTACCAACATATACAAATTGGGTATCGTAAGAAAGATTTTTTTAAGGCGCGCCCAACTGTATATACAATTTGTCCAAGGACGATCATCCATGTCCTTTTTTTTAAGGATTTTCTGTAAAAATAACGGTTTTTGAATTTTTTGTTCGGGGTTGTTTGTAATAAAAGTGCCAAATTAACATATTTTATTCTTTAGTCGATTTAAATAAATACGTGTCTCAGCTTTTTTTGAAATTCGTGCTAGTTCGCGTTTTGACAAATATGCAATGGGGTGGTAACCCTTCGTTTTATATAGGGCAATATGGGTATCAAATTTTTTCTTTTGCCAAGTACATCATCTTTGTATGTAAATAATTTAGATTTTTGCAAATTAGATGCATTTTACAAGGTGCTCTGGAATATATCGAGTCATTACCGCAAAAAAGCTTAAGTGACAAAAACAAAATTTTACAGGAGAAGGTTTTTTTTATCTTATTTCATAAAAATTTTGTATGAATATTGTCGCTTGAGATAAAATTGTTTTTGCTATAAAATCGTAACGGTTCCTAATGTGACCATGACATTTTAGGAGATGATGCAAGTGTTGCCAATAAAGTCGCTTATTAAAAAAAACGAAAATGGAAAATGGTGTTACTTAAGCTTTTTTTGCGGTTATGCCTCGATATATAAATGCAATTTTGTAGTAACTCTAATATGATAGCGAATTTAGTTTCTAGATCATGTATGGATGAAAATAGGACTATATATATATACAACAATAAAACATGAATAAACCGCCCGACGCACAGTGGTATTTCTTCATACTGCAAAATATAGAAGGAGTGAACATACAACGATGAAATTTTGCACGCATGTTTAAATTTAAGTAGAAAAGAAAAATACAAAAATTTTTAAAATCCGTCGACTGCTTGGGGTTCCTGCCTTGGAACGCCATTTTTTCACGAATTTTTGTCCTCAATGTATAGGTCGCAATTCTTCATAGAAATTTGACACACGTCTATAAGTTGATCCAAGAAAGAGCACTACAAATTTTGGTTGAAATCCGTCGACTCCTAGGGGTACCTCCCTTGGACACCCATTTTTTTTTTTTGCTTATTTTTCTTCTCAACGTACGGGCCGCAATTCGCAACGGAATTTGATAAAATTTAGCAGATGTCCATAAGTTAATCTAAAAAAGAGCACTACAAATTTTGGTTGAAATCCGTCGACTGCTACGGGTACCTTTGGACCCCCATTTTTTTGCTTATTTTTCTTCTCAACGTATGGGCCGTAATTCGCAACGGAATTTGATAAAATTTAGCAGATGTCCATAAGTTGATCTAGAAAAGAGCACTACAAATTTTGGTTGAAATCCGTCGACTCCTAGGGTACCTCCCATGAACCCCCATTATTCCACGTAATTTTCTTTTCAATGTATAGGGCGCAATTGTCAATAGAATGTGATTAAATTTGGCACACGCGTATTAATTGATAAAAGAAAAACCTAACAATTTTGGTTGAAATGCGTCGTCTTTTATGTAACATGAATGAAAAAATTTCGTATAAATATAATTCTCATTGAAAATACTAGTAATATTTAATTAAACAAATGCATTTTATTCATCAACTATCATATCTTTAACTACCCAGTAAACACTTCGCCTACAAAATAATGTGTTGAGTAATCAAAAAAACGTAAGAGCACTACTTACAATTCTACTGAAAGAACCAATGAATTTTACAAGGGATGTCCCAAAATAAACGCATTCAAAAGTAAGTCATTATTTTTTTTAACTACATACATCCAGAACAGAGTAGTTATAGAAGTTGTTATAGATGTAGTTATAGAACAAATCTGCAAAATAATGAGTTAAAGAAGCTATTAATTTTGAAAAAGTAGGCGAAGTTTTTACATGGTACATCATCCAATTCTAAAATATTCTTATGAGGTTGACGTCTTAAGCTACTAATATATGGAACGAACGACTCAAGCAAACGATGAAAAAAAAAAATTCATAATATTCAAAATGAATTATTTTTAATTAATTTATTTTTTAAAGATGTATTTACTTTCTAACCAAGTCGCGCTTCTCCCCAACGATTTAAAAAATGACCAAAAACCTCTTTTTGAACTGCCTTTTTCACTATTTCAATTTCATCAATAGTAAGCACCGAATTTTCCTGTTTTATAAAATTTGTTAACAAATTGCGACTTCCCCTAGTTTGAGCCGACCTGTGGACTAGAAGACAGGAATCAGATGACTGGATAGGGTCTTGTGCAATTTTCGGGGGATTTTCATTTACCACATTAACAAATAACCTACTAATACCTAACAATAAAAAAATACATACATATAATTTTATACATTTTTAACCTAATCTCTATACCTTAACCCACATATATTTTTGTTTTTCAACGTTTAAGATGAATATTAGTATTATTCAATGGAACATTAGAGGTTACTTGAACAATTATAACGAGTTAAGTCTTAGTTAGCCGGGAGTAACAGTAACGTTGAAAATCAGCTAATTCATTTTGTTGTATATAAAGCAATTAGAGCGATTACAGTTAGCAGCAAGATGTTACGTCTCAATCTGTAAGAAATAAATTGGTTGTACTTTTTTACGGTTAGGTTACTGTTACTATTATTCCCGGCTAACTGAGCCTTTACAATTATTAATGAAAAAACACAATCCTAAAATAGTTGCCCTTCAGGAAACCCATTTTAATTCGTTTATTGGCATACCCACGCCATTAAACTATAAGTTACTTTTTAAAAATTCAGCTAGTCATTCTAATGGCGGTACAGCACTTCTTATACATAATTCCCTACAAACTAGTTCTATAAATCTTCCAAATAATCTCGATGCAATAGGCGTAACTATCCAGGCGAAAAATAAATTCACATTAATTAATACCTATATTCCTCCGTCAAAAAAATTTGACTTAAATACCCTGGAAAATACATTCGATCTCCCCTATAATAATATTCTTATACTCGGTGACTTTAATAGTTGGAACTCCATGTGGGGCTCTGCTACTGATAACTACAGAGGCAATATTGTAGCAGATTATATAACACAGTCAAACTACGTAGTTTTCAATGATGGTTCGCCAACTCATTTTAGCACACATAGCACTCTTACACACATTGATATATCCTTTGGTTTCCCTTCTCTGAAACTTCAATCTGACTGGAAAACGAAAAACGATCTGTACGGAAGCGACAATTTTCCCATAGTCATAAAACTGTTTTTGACACCACAACTCAACAACCCTAAACCGAGACCTAAATTTGTCACTAATAAGGCCAACTGGGCTAAATTTGAAGAACTATCACTAAAATACAACGGTAAACGACCAAGAAGTGACAACGTTAATAAGGAAGCCGCACACATACAGAAAATAATTTTGCAAAGTGCAAACTCGTCAATTCCTCAGATCAGCCCTAAAATTTGTAAAACTACACCTTGGTGGACAAGAGAACTCGAAGATTATAAGAGAAATGGAAATAGGCTATGGAACATATTAAAAAGTAATATAAACACGGAAAATATTATCAAATACAAAAGGGCAGCGGCAAAATTTAAGAAGGAACTCAAAATCTCAAAAAATAATTCGATTTCACATTTTACTTCCGAAATCAACCCTCAAACACCCACCACAAAAATTTGGTCAAATATTAGAATATTTTGCGGCTTAAAATTAAGACAATCCGTTAATACGATTCAAACCTTAGACAATCCCAACCAATTCCTGACGGTTAATGGGGACATTGCCGAGGAGTTTGGTAAATACTGGTCCACTGCATCAGAGGATGTTAATTTCTCAGACGAATTTAGAACCAACAAACAACAGTTACGGAATAGCCAAATACTTGTATATAGAGGGAGATATCTCACTAACTGAACTTAACTTTGCACTCGATAAAATGAGGGGCAAAACCCCAGGCATAGATAGAATATCCTACCCCATTATTAAGAACCTTCCCCACCAAATTAAAAACAGACTAATCGATCTCTATAACCTTATCTTATCCAGCTCCATCCCTTCATTTTATAACATAAGCACAATAACCCCCATTGTTAAACCAAATGCCGATAAAACAAAATTAGAATCCTATAGACCAATATCCCTTAATCTATGTACCTCAAAATTACTTGACAAGATTATAGCCAACCGTTTATGGTGGTTTATCAACAACAATAAATTAATTTGCACTCAACAAATTGGATTTAGAAAGGGCAAATCCATTGCTGACGCTTTACTTTTCATAGATCATTTAATTTCGGACTCCCTATCACACAAAAACTATTCATCAATTATATCTCTAGATTTCTCTAAAGCTTTCGATAAAATAGAAATCCACACCATAATCCACCAACTCTCAGAATGGGGGTTGGGTCCTAAAATAATAAAGTACGTTAAAAATTTTTTATCACAGACAAATACGAGTCAGAGATCAGAACGACTTTTCCAAATTGTATCCCTTACATAATGGAATTCCACAGGGATCTCCTCTTTCCGTAATTCTCTTTCTTATATCTTATAATAAATTAAGCGAGAAACTTTTATCTCTCAAACAATACAACTTCTGTGCCTACGCGGATGATTTTTATATCATTAAAAAAATTGGAAAGGGGAAAAATGGAACTATTGATATTAACACAATAATTAATCATATTGAAAATTGGTGTACTTACTCAGGTGCTAAATTATCCCTCGAAAAAAGCAAACATCTTCACATATGGAGGAAAAAATCGTGCAAACCAAAAGTTTGCACTGACTCTATTGTCTTAAACGAATGTTCATCGCTTAGGATATTATGCGTAATATTTAATAATAAATACAATTGGAATGGACATATTCAATATCTTACAAAAGACCTAAATCAAAGGATGAACATAATAAAATGCTTATCAAACCGCAAATTTCAATGTAACCTACCTATACTCCCTAATATCTGTTATTAAATCGTTGATCTTATCTAAAATTTACTACGGCATTTATTTATACGGGTTTTCTCCTAACACGACTCTTAGTAAGATTAAAATTATACTAAACTCTGCCCTAAGAATAACATTTAAAGCTTTAAGATCTATACCAATCTACAACATGCTGTTCGAAGTAGGCATCAATCCCATTGAAACAAGCAGAGATATAATTAACATTTAATATTTTAAAAAATATCCTTAATAGTTCAGATTCCCCCATATTTAAAATATGCTCTGAACTTTCAGTAAAATCTTATAACAACAAAATACAATCCACTATTAGCCGAATCTTTAACTTTGCAAGACTACAAGACCTACCAATAAAACCACATAGCAAACCTTTGACAGCTACCTATCCCCCTTGGCTTCTACCATTTGATAACATTAATTTAGATTAGCTCAATTCCTTAAATCAGCAACACCTTCCGACACATATAGACGTTGTTTTAATAGAATTATATCCGGGCATGGGAACCGCAAACTTATTTTTACGGACGGCTCTAAGATAGGCTTACAACCTTTAAAAATTGTGAAAACGGGACACCACTAAAAAATTCAAACAAATCCATTTATGTAAAATTAAACTGTGCTAGAAATTCACACCTATTTTTAGACAAGCTGAGAACTTGTAGTTTTTACCTAATTCGGGTACGCTGAACCCAGTGGTGCTAACCGATTTTTTAGGTTAGCTCTGGTTTTCGAGATATGCCGTTATTTCGAAAATGGAGGAGGTTGCACAACATATGTTCGCGTAACTCAAAAACGGTTTAGTTATTAAAATTACTAAAAAAAACCGAAATTCCGCAATAAACTTTTTTCTAATATGCGCAGTCGTCTTAGAAACATAATTTTTTTTTTTTTGGGAAAAAAAAATATTTTTTTTATCAAAGTTTCGAAATGTTTGTTTTTTTAAAAATTCATAAAGTATTGGAAAATACAATCGGAAAAATCGGCCCGTATTTTTTCCAGGCAGTTACTGTGAATGGTGTTCGGAACAATTCAAGAGCTAATCGATGAGATAATTCGGCAGATTAACGGCATAGAATCTCAAATATGCCTCAGCGTCATCGAAAATTAGGACCATCGGAAGTGTGCCGCCGGAGTCGCGGCGGCCATTTGGCCGATATTTTGTTCCATACATAATTCAACCATTCCAAAACATTCATAATAAAAAGAAATGACAATAATTTTCTAAGGAAGCAGTGGAAGCATTAAATAAAGACTTAAAATGTGCTGAAAATGAAAAGGTCGACCAAACTGAAATAAGGGTTTTGAATAATCTCAAAGAAAAGGCTGTTCTTAAAATGATAAAAAGAATATAAGCGATTTCTTTGCGTAAAAACTAATAGGAAACAAACCCCGTCCTTTAAACGGATATTAATTGTTTTTTTTTTTATTTGTTTTAATAAATTTTTATTCAGTTGCTAAGAATTTCAGAAAATAATTACATTTGTTAGTACATCCATATATATGTACACATGTATTTGAGTATTTTGTTTTTTAAAAGTATAAACATATTATTTTATCAAATAGGATCTGGGAATTATTTCTTTTCATACGTTACTTTATTATATTCAACATTTTTTATTTTTCGAATTTATTTTTTGCAAAAAAGCCTTATAAAATAAATAACTGAAAAGAATACAGTTCTGCTGAAAAAAAAAATTTAGTACTAAAATAAGTGCTAAAGCTCTCGATTTTTTTGATTTGTTGTGGCAGGTAATTAAAAAGTTATTCAAAAAACAAATGGGACAAATGGCGTCCATTTCAGAGTATCGACGGGACACGGGACATTCCACTCTAAAACTGGACTGTCCCGGCGAAAACTGGCCAGTTGGCAAGTCTACTATAAGAGCGATGATAACATTTCTTAAAGTGTAACAACTACTGACGCTATTATAAAAACTTCCATACTGCCTCCATACTCTACGGTGTTCACAACAGAGATAGTGGCAATATATGAAGCAATTCAATATTTGAGTAACACAACAACCGAAACTATTATTTGTTCTGACTCTCTGTCAGCATTACGTGCAATACGCAACATACATAATACAAACCATTATTCCACACTAATAAGAAACTTCTTAATCGAAAACACTAACATTAAATTGCTGTGGATCCCTGGACATTGCAACATTCAGGGAAATGAATTTGCGGATTCAGCTGCCAAAAGTTCTCTGAATTCACCCCTTTTTCTAACCTCAAACTTTAACATACAGGATATTTCTAGCCACATTAGAAACATATTAACCAGACGGGAAGATCCTTTCTCTGGAACATCGGACTGGTATAGGAGAATAAACCGGACAAAGTTGAATGTAGGGGATTTTCTTAATTTTAACCACGGCTCCTTGGTCAGCAGGTCATATGTAAAACTAAGGCTTGGACACACATTGCAGACACAGAAACTTATTTGATCACAATACTTCTAACATATGCCCTTATTGCCTTTCTGAACCCATTTCAGTAGAACACATAATAAAATATTGCTCAAAATATAACACAATTCGAAATTTAATCTTCAATAATGATCCAATTACTTATCTTTCCAACCCATCACGGGAAAATATACAAGCGGTAACCAAATTTTTAAAAATTTCAAGAATAATTAAAGATCTATAGAATGTGAAGGGAGTTTTAACACAACTAACACAATTGTAACTTAATTCTAATCATCTTGATTAGAATTATTGTATTAATTTAAGATAAATAAATAAATAAAATTATTAAAAGATATTAAAATATTTGTTTCAGACAGAATAATTTAAATGCGTTTCTTCTCTATTTATATCATATATAAGTACAATGTACACATTAGAGGCCTGCGAATATGTCTTAACCCAATACACATGCGAAAGTTTCCCAACAAATTGAAAATGATTTGAAATCAAACCTTTTCTCAAACGACAAACGTTTGATAATGATTTAAAAATTCTCCACAAAAACGAAAAATTATTTTTAAGTTGAGAAATGCATTTATTTTTAACTTGTTTTCGAACGATATTCTCAAATGTGGATTTGGAACAAGTCTAGTTTACCAACGTACATAGGGCAATAGAAAATTGAAAAATAAGAAGAAAAACTAAAATGCAAAATTCTCAGAACACAAAGTCTCCGAGTTATGGACCTCGGAAGTTTTCATATGAATTTTCGATTTCCCACTACATTTCTGAACGAATATGGCCAATATTGGTATCATTTGTAAGCTTTTGAACAGATCTTTCTAGAAATGCAGAATTTATTTAAAACTTTTAAACTCTTTAGCTCCTTATACAGTTTTTACAAAATATGTACATGAGGGGTATAACCAATTTTTTGACATAGTACCATGAGGTCAACCATGTCCTAGTAACCACGAAAATCATAATCTTTTGTAATTTTTCTCAAAAAAGTTCACGCACCAATTGGTTTTTCTAAACCAATGCAATAATGAATATTCATAATTTTATACGGTGTTTTTTATTCTTTTTTAATTTTTTTTTTTTGTTAAACAAGGTTAAAGATACGTTTTGGTTTGCGGAAAAATCTCTTACCATCTCCAAATATTAATGAAATTTCATACTTGAGCTATATTTTGTTTTAAATAAACATATTATTAATTTTTCTTAACCAAAAAGAAAATAAAAAATTTTCAAAACTTCATCGCGGTTGGTGCGTGAACTTTTTTGACCGTAGCGAAAAAATAAATATACGTTCCCGTAAAGTTGTTTATGCTCTATCGGACTGTGCTATGCCAATTTTGATATTTTAAAAAATTGTTAAAAAGTTATATCCCTAATGTACATATGTGTATTTATTTATTTTATTTATTTGATTAAATCTATGGATATGAATCCTTACAGACTACTATATATTACAAAGTTTTATATAAAGGTATTATTAACGAAAAAATTTTGTTAAGACATATTAAGTATTTAAAAACACGATAATATTGCGTTTAATTACATTTATATTAATTGAAAAATCGATTAAGCTATACAATTCATTGAAATTTTTGCATATTCTCCTCAAAGGATCAGCATCAGCATAATTTGTTTGCACAACAGGAAGGTGCAGAGGTATTAGGTGTCGGGTAAAACGTCGTGGAATATTAAAATTTATGTTACGAAGAAGGAAGACGGAGAGGACATCGCCATTTATCAAATTAACTAGAAATGCCACATTAAGCATTGTCCTTCGACTTTTTAAAGTAGGTAGTTTAATTATTGATAGCCTCGCAGTATACGAAGGAAGATTCCCAGCATAACGACCAAATGAGCTCCTTAGGCAGAATAAGAGAAACTGCTTTTGAACAGATTCAATTCGGTCTATGTGCATGTTAACTTCAGGATCCCAGACAATAGACCCATACTCCAAAATTGGCCTTACAAGGGATGTGTATAGTTGTTTCGTTACATTAGGATCTGTAAACTCTTTAGACCATCGTTTTATATAAGCAAACACACCACGAGCTTTATTAGTCGTCATAGTAATATGTTTGCAGAAATCTAGCTTAGGATCAAGTAGAATACCAAGATCCAGAAATTCTCCAACTAACTCTAGTTGATACCCGTCCAGGAAATAGTGTAGCATTGATGTGCAATTTCTAGAAAATCGCATGTGCTTGCATTTTTTTAAATTAAGCTCCATTTGGTTATATTTACACCATGCGTAAAAACTATTTAAATCCTGCTGCAAATACGCCCCATCTGAAGATAATTTGTAGCTGAGAAACATCTTAACATCATCAGCGTACATTAAAACATTACAATGCTTCATTACAAGCAGCAAGTCGTTTATGAAAATCGAAAACAGCAAAGGACCTAGGTGACTTCCTTGGGGGACACCGGAGCTAACAGAAATTTCTTTGGATGTGGTATTATCAAAAAGAACACACTGTGTCCTGCATGTTAGGTACGACCGTAACCAGCACAAAGCGTTGCTAGTAAACCCTAATAAATTCAGCTTAGTGAGAAGTAGGCTATGGTTGATTTTATCAAAAGCTTTGCTGAAGTCAGTATAAATAACGTCCATAAGTTGGCCATCCTTAAAAGCGCGATTTGTTAGAGTTGTTAGTTGTAAAATATTTGTTACTGCAGAACAACCTTTCCTGAAACCATGCTGGTATGGTGATATGATTGAGGATACACTGTGGCAGAGAGAGTCTGTTAAGCATTTTTCAAAAAGTTTGGGAATTGCACTCAATTTTGCAATGCCTCTATAATTCGTTATGTCCGACTTGTTTCCTGATTTAAATATCGGTATGATAAAGGATTTCCTCCAAAATTGGGGGAAATATCCGTATTTTAATGACACATTAAACATGATAGCCAAAGCATGAGCACAAGTTTTTAAAACGCAAGCAGGGATGCCATCAGGTCCACTACACAATGACGATTTTAATGTTTTCAAAGATAAAAGAACCTGAGAAGTATCAATAGATGAAAATGATATTGCCTGATGTTCCATCAGACAAAACGGGTATTCAGTTGATGTATCGTACTGTTGCTTAGAATATGTTGTTGCAAAAAAATCGGCAAACATATTGCTTTTAATCAAATTAATATTAGACTCATTAATTAAATACTTCATAACTCTTGGATAGCCAGTAGATTTTCTTTTCGAATTTACAAAATTATAAAATGATTTTGGGTCACGTTTAAAGTTCCTTTTCGTTTTCTCAAGGTAATTTATATATAGTCTCCTGTTGAGAAGATTATATTCTGCTCGAGATACACAGTATTTGCTATAATCATAAGCTGTTCGATATTGCTTATATTTTTTATCTTGATAGATGAGGAGAATTCCACGGTGGACCTGAATGTTTAATCACTAGAAGTTTCGGCACACACTCCTCAAAAAAATTATGCATAGTAGTATAAAATGTATTAATCATAGAGTCAATTGAAGCTGGGGTACCATTAGGAATGGATAACAGTTCAAGCCAATTAGTGTTGGTCAACAAATAGTTCAGGTCATCGTAATTTGTTTTCTTAAAACATAATTTCTTATCGTTTGTATCATCCTGATTACAAAAGGCATCAGACAAAATATTGTGACTAACTTCAAGAGTAGGGTGGTAGCGATCCTCTGGTCTAGTAACTGGTAATGTTCGCGTAATGGTGCAGTTGGTGGGTTCATTCACAAAAACCAAATCTAGAGTGTTTCCATTATCATTACAAATACCATTTTTTTGGAAAAGACATAAATCAGATAAATTATTGAGAAACTCTTCAATAAAGGCATCAGATTTGATTGGTGCATAACTGTATGAGTCTGGTAAAATTTTCCAAATTACTGCTGACAAGTTAAAATCACCAAAAACGTAAACGAAGTCCTCTGGCTGAGCTTTAGACACAACAGATTTTATGGATTCAAAATGTTTCATGTAAGTTAGTTGATCAGATTTTGGGGGAATGTAGGAACATGTTAAAAATATATGTGAGCTATTTAGTTTTATCCGAACACAGATAAACTCAATATCGGAATAATGTTCAAATTTTAACTCATCAGATTGGAAAGTATTTAAAACAGCAATTAAAACGCCTCCACCAGTAGTTAAAGTTTCTCTGTCACGTCTAAATATATTAAAATCATTGCAAAGAATTTCGGTATTTAAAGTGTTTCTATTTAGCCAAGTTTCAGTGAGAACATCTATATGGTGATTTAAATTAAAACTTTCAATATAGAGGTTAGCCAGTTTAGTGTTTATACCACGAACATTTTGATAAATAATATTTAAGTGTTTTTCAGTTTTCATGCAAAGTTTTTTTGGTTTGTAGACTCATTTGATGAAAGTCGTGCAACGTTGTTTGTTCTACGATTTTCTCTATATAAAAATTCGCGAACGAGTGCATTATTTGGCCAGAAACAGGGATCAACAACTCGATCAAAAATGTCATTCGGTACTGTAATTTTAAAGGACGCAATACTTCTGGGTTCAGAATAAGAAAACTTGTGAATTATAATACCAGTACTTGCGGGCAATTTTGATTTTAAGTAATATTCCATATCATCACTGGTTGTGTCAGAGGCGAATCGGGATACAAATACGGACTTCTTTGGAGGTATAACGCGCAATTCTCTACGCATAGATTGAGATGCAACGTTATTTATGATTTCGGACATTTGGTTGTTTGGATATATGGAGGTTTCTAACGTTTGGTTGTTTTGTTCCATTTGTGTAGTTTTGTTAGAGACATTTACAGACACAGACTATGCATATGTCGGAAAGGGAGTTACTGTTGCATTATTTATATTATTATTATTATTACTAGTGTTCGCCTAATGGTCAAAATTCGACCATAAATTGTTATGTTAATATGAAGAAAACATAATTCATCTAAGTGTATATGAATTTATTTGTTTCGAGCATTTATTTTTTCCTTCAAAGTGGATCGATTTGGCGAGGGACCAACCTCCGGTTCATATTTTCGTGAGTTAATTTAATTTTGTAAGTTCAGTATAAAAAATACCAATTGAAAAACAAAAAAGGATCAAAAAGTCTCCTTTATATATTGTCATCCACTCAGGACGCTGCTCGTTTGATTTTATGTTTCTATGTCTAATACTAACGAAAATTAATCAAATTACCAGCTGCTGAACGAAAAAGTACCAAAAAGCCCCCCTTACATGTTCTTGTTCACCCAGTTTAATGTATAATTTTATCTTTATAGGTCGACTATTACGAAAATTCAAAAAGTTCCAGATGAAAAACAAAAAGTACCATCATTTTGTATCTTATAGGTTATCATTCACTCAGGACCCTACACCTATAATATTATGTTTCTAAGTTCAATATTATAGAAAATTTAAAAAAGATCACATGAAGCACAGAAAAGTAAAAAAAAAAGAAATTTAGTTTCCCGTATTTTTTCTCCCCATAGAGGCTCGGTTAACAAACAAAGGAAGAAAGCTTTCTTAACTGTTTTGCCTGGTCCGATTTATACATCAGATTTATATAGTCGAAATATTCGAAACCCGGTTTCTGAAAAATGTCGAATAATCGATCACCCTAATTTTTTATTATTTGATAATTGAAAAATATTTTTATTTATGGATTTTGTATTTGTGTTAGTAGCAATTTTGAACGCTTATAACTCTGAAATTATTGAACAGATTTAAATAAAATATATATTGTGCACTTCTTTGAGTAAATACCTCTCAAATTGTGTATATTTTGTTCGAATCGGTTGACATACAGAGGAGAAAAGGGTTCTTAACTGTTTTGCCTTAGCCGATTTATATATAGATTATTAGATGCCGAGGGAGCTATACGCTGAACATTTAGTGCCTTATTATTGTTCCTAGCAGACTTCCGACGTTTCGGTGAAGATTGTGCCGGAGATTTATAGTTGTCCAGGGAAGAGAAATCATCAAATAATTTTTCATAGTTAGAAAGACGGTCAGATAAATTTAAAATTTCTTTTTTTATATCCAGAAAAGTTGATTTTCTTGCTTGGAAAAACTTATAAAAATCAACTCCAATTTTTCTACAGTTTATGCAGCACCAATTAACCCCTTCAGACTTAGAAATTGCTTCAGCAGCTAAAACAGGAATTCCACCACACTTGAAATGGATTAACCCATTACACAGCCAACAGGCTAGCATCCTTTCATTATCATTAACAAAAGAACATTTTTTTTTCATACACTCCATTGTATAAAATATAGCAATAATATTTATGTATTAAAAGTTTAAAAATAACGGCAAAACCAATTGGCAATTTTAATTTGGCAACAGTGACAGTAACCATGTACAATAGCTTGGCAGCACTTTTTTAAAACAAACAGTATTTGGCAGAGCGAAACAGCTGGTTTTGTTTATAATTTTAATGCGTGTGTGTGTATTACCTTTGCAAAGATTTATCTCTATCTCTTTTATTTATTCCAGTGAATTTAGATATTTTTTTATTAATTTTATCAAAAATGTAAATTTAAAAACAGTTTAAAGACAAAGGCCGTTTATAAATCGCAAAAACCGCAAACGATCACGACACAATGAAACCAGGACAAACGGCTAATTAACACCACAAGACGATAATAAGCCTTATTACAGGTTAAAACTTGGATTAAACAGCAGCGGGTAGAAAACACGTCCGTCTTGATCGACAATTCAGTTACCGTTATAGTAACTGAATTGTCGATAGTGTATATGTACATGTATTAAGGTTTTTTAGATTCCCTATTTTGCTTTATTTTATTTAAATAATTTTTAGTTTACTTACACGATATTATGTTTAATTTAACCATATTATTGTCACCGACAACCATATTATGGTTAAATTCGTCCTCCATCAAGAAACCACAACCATATTATGGTTGCCTCCGAACATGGTTAAAAATAACTAAAATATTTTTAACACGTATAATAGCATGGTTGGTTTTCAACCATAGCACGTTGCTCTTGGAAAAAGAGGAAAATACTTTTTTTAATTTTTTAAACAAATTATTGTCATATTTAACCATAGCATGTTTAGAGAAAACCATAATATGGTTGTGGCTTCTTGATGGAGAACTTATTTAACCATAAATTGGTTGTCGGTCACAGTAATATGGTTATATTCAACTTTAAAATTTTTTTTAAAAACAGTTTTGTTGGAGGTGACTATATTTAAACATGTTTTTCTCTGCGTGTAAGTAAACCAACAATTATTTATAAATAAAATAAAGCAAAATAGGGAATCAGAAACCTTAGTCCCAATTTACAACGTTGAAATTGATAGGCAGACATTTTTCTTTTTCTCTTTTAAACTTGCCTAAACTATAGACAGACAGAAATTATTGTTTTTCTTTTTTCGTTCTTTTCGCTGTTGACGAAGATGAACATTCAACAGGCATTGATACTAAAATAGTCATGTACTACACACTCTACCTCTACAACCCCTCACCAACAAACTTCGTCTGTCTGCCTTCCACTTGCCACATTGTAAAAGCCCTATCGGACATTCAGTTAACTTTAAATTAACTGGCTAACTATTTCTCAAGTAGTGGTGTATTACTTTTATGTGGAATTAACTATTTTAACATTGCGATGTCCTAGGAAGTAGTCAATTGTCCGACTCTGCATTACTTGCAGTTAACTTTAAAGTTAGCTACCTAGCCGTTAACTTAAAGTTAACTTTTTGTAGCTAGCTATAAACTTTTTATTTAAATTGTATTTAGTTATTTTATTTAATTTTTTAATTATTAAATTAATAAATTAAATCTTTTGTGGGTCTTGGAGCCGTTTGTTTGCCAATCGACTTGGCTCTCTCTACTTAAAATTCACAGTGTTTGTATACACTTTGGTTAATGTAAATTTTGCATTGCTTAGTAGTTGGCTTTAAGTTAGTCTATACAAGCTAACTGAAAGTTGGCTTTTTTTGTAGTTAGCTACTCATTTGACGGCAGGGAGGGGACTTAATACATGTACATATACACATACATATTTTGTAAAAACTATGTCTTTTCGAGAATTTTGCATTTAATTTTTTCCTATTTTTCAATTTTCTATTTTCCTTTGTACTTTTCAGAAAAATTTTTGTGTCGGATAGAATTTCATCAGATTTTCATGTTTCCCCTTTAGACAGGGGAACATTTAGTGCCATATATTTTTTTAAGAAAACTTATTTCTGAAAAAAAACTTTTTTGAATAAAAAAAACTTTTTTTCTTTAAAATAAAAAACCAAAATGTATTTGGAAATCATTTTACTTAAAAATATAAAAAATTAAATCTAAAAACATTCCTACTTTGAAAACGCCGTCGCGAAATTTCTTAATATGTTGCTCTCTCGATTTATTATCTTCCTAAAAATTAAAATAGAGTAGCTCAAGCCAATCATTATAAACTTTAGCAATATCATAAAATCTACTGAATTTGGTACAAAAGCACGTAATTGGCAAAAGCATAATTGGAAAAGGGAGACGGTGGGGGTTTGATCACCTTGAATAAGGTAACATGGGCGGTAAACACCTTTGGGTCCTACAAATCGGCGGGACCAGATGGTATATTTCCGGCGATGCTACTGAATATCGGGAAATCATAACTCCTGTCGTTGGTAGAACTGTTTTGGGTGTGTGTTCTGAACGGGTACATTCCTAGAGGGTGGAGGAAGGTTAAGGCCCAAATACACTTGTCAAATGCTTGTCCAGCCGGCGAATTCATCGTGTACGTGTGCTTGACGTAATATTCGCCGTCATATCTAAATTATTTGATTTTCCATCCAGCATCGTCGGTGTGCCACATATAAACATATTTTCACTAATACTACCACAATGCTTTATGAGTATTTTGATCAATGTATTTGGGCCTTTAGGGTAGTTTTTATTCCCAAGGCGGGTAGAACCGGTCACTCTTAACCCAAGGATTTTAGACCAATCAGCTTATCATCTTTTCTCTTGAAGTCGTTGGTAAGACTGATTGATCTACATCTGAGGACGAAGATTAACACCGGCATCGTCAGCGGCGCACACTGGGGATTTTTGTATGGAGTCGAGGAAAAAAATATATTTGTCAAAAACTCTAATGATTTCATCACAAATTTAGTTTTATTTATATAGTAATACACAAAAGTAATCAAAATAAAGAAAGTTAGAGCAATGTACATATATCGTTACCTGCAATGTAAAAAGCCCTAACTAACAAAAAAATTTAAATGATTTTTTTACTTTTCAATTTATTATTTATTTTAAATCTATTTTTAATTTATTATTCTAAAAGAGCCTTAACTTTGTCGCTTATATCACTATGCTTTTTCTGGCTAAATGAAGGAGTCAAGTGTGAGATCATGGGATCTGATGTTACCATCATTCGGTGCATAATATTTTTGTTCGTGGCAATTCGACTGCATTTAGTGGAGTGTCTAAGGCGATATTTTTTATATTCTTTGTTACGACTTTTCTGAGCCTCTTCGGATAGTAAGCCTACAGGAAAAATACACTTTGCAATTATATATTTTCCAATTAATCATAATTTTAGGTGGCATATTGTACCACTAGTACAGTGCAACAAACTCTTTTGCCGTCTCCAGATAAAAATGACCAAATTTTTTCGGATCTTCTGCCTCGGTAATTTTTATAGCTTCGAGAATTATTGAAAACCTCTTGAATATGGGTTCATCTATCGTACCAGAGCCTTGCTTAACAGTATCAACCTGTATTAAAATTTTCTCTTTAATTTCACGCTTTATCAAACATTTTCGGGCTTCTTTTATCGGACGAGTATTTGAGTCGACTCTTCCACGTTTAAATTCAATATTGTAAGCTACATACAAAAGACACTCCATAAGCTTAATACGCGCATAAAGTGTTGACATACCAAATTGCAGTGCTTGGTCATTTACGGGCATAGATTGAACTTCTTCGATTTTATTCATCTTGGATGTTGTGGCTCCACAAATAAAACAAGAAGATGCTGCTGGTGTTTCTGTTACTGATTGTGGTGTCTTTCCGTCATTCATTAGCTGCGTTCGTTTAACACAAAATTTGTACAAATTTGTGCAAATTTGTACTGGATTTTACTGAAATGCGTTCGCGTACACAAATTTTCATATTACTCACCTACTGGATTTTACTGGAAAAGTAAACGAACGCACATATTGTAAAATATAATTCCTGTTTTACTTTAAAGTAAGGATTATTTACTGTTAACTCATATTCTTTTAGTTGAGATATCTCGTCATCGACTCTTCTCTTTTCTTCTCGTATAACTTGAGGTGTCTCTTTAACGTATGCAAATTGTAGTGTTCTACAATACTTTATGGAAGAAGGTTTATTGTTGTTCCATACTAATTTATTTATGTCATCACTTAATGATAATTTAAGTGGTACAACTGATGTCATATATAAATGAGAGTCAGAAATTTTATCATCTGAAAACCTCTGTTGGTATTCGCTTTGGCCAGATGCCCCATCACATCCCAATTTATAGTACATTGTTAGATTTTCGCTTTCAATTTTATTTATTTCCTTTACTGACTTGGTCTCTAGGACTATTTTAGCAGTATGATCCAACAGATTTTGTAGAGGTCCACGCAAATTTATTACCGCTTATTACTTTGCTACCGCAATCATAAAAATCAAATAACCTTTTGTTTATTACTTTTTTTTAATTCTGAGAAACATAAAAAAAGTCATTAATGTTTTTTCCAAAGAATTTTTTGTATATCTCGAGCAAATTTTGAAACGCATACCTTCACTTAATTGCGAATAAAAGCGAATCGCGTTCATCGATTTTCATGATTTATGTCTCATTTTGTTCATAGGTTATGTGACTTTACGTGAAAGTAATAGGATTTGACACGTTTTACCGTTTTGATTTTTTATGAATTAAAAAAAAATAAATTTTTAAGGCAAAAAATAATTTTTTTTTTTTTTCATACATTTATAATTTTATATTTATTTATAACTGCGAAACTGTTGCTTATATAGCAAAACGTTAAATAAACAGATGAAAGTAATTGTAATTCTTGATTTTTTCTAAATTTCAGCAAAATCCGACTAGTGGTTCTCGAGTTATGTTAAACAAAAGAGCCTTATCAGAATTGAGTCCCGAATCAATCAGCTGAAAAATGTACTGTGTAATGCAACAAATTGAGAGGTGCCACCTGGTGGCACTTGAAGTTGATAAAAAAATGTTAAAACAGATAACACAGGGTCTCCACCTGAGATAAGATATAAGATTTTTATATCAGCAAACGTCAAATTCAATCGCAGAGAGTATTATCTTACGTGTGGACTCTCAAATAGTGTTAGTATTAATATTATAATAAATGTTATAAGACAGTTGTTATAAGAAATCTTATAACAAAGGTGAAGACCCCATGTAAGAGACAATGTATTAGTAGTGATTTCCAACTGTGGGAAAGTAAGGCTAAAATTGCAGGTTCAAATGTTTGGAGAAAAAAGGGATTTTTGTTATATGTTCATAAAAATAAACAAAAAAAAAACTTAAGTCTCTGCCGCGGCGCTCAACACGCCTATCTTAAGGGTGGATCTGTTGAGAGTGCGTTGCATGATGTGGTTGGTTATGTGGAGCGGGTTCGCGAAACAAGGAATACACCTTGGCGCCATTCCTGGATAAAGAGGGCGCCTTTAACAATTTGAGGATAGATGCTAATAGGAAGGTACTGGTTGGCCTATGGGTTCCGTGGTTCTTGGTCGAATGGATAACTATAATGCGTAGCAGCAGAGTTTTTCACTCGGACTGGGGAAATTAACGTTTAAGGAAATCGGTGACTATTTGTGGCTCTTGGCCGTCAATGTCGTTCTGTGACGTTTTAACACTTTTGATTATTTTGTAGTAATCGCCGGTACTTCTGATTATTTTTTGATAACTTGTAATCGTAATCAATTAGTAATCATTCAAAACCAAAAGTAATCGAAATTGTAATCATTACTTTACCCCTGAAAAAAAAGTAACGGCCGACTAAATCCCTAATCATGAAGGCTAAGGGAGCTGATCTTGTATAGAATCAAAGACTGCAAAGTTCACTTTTTTCACAAACGTAACTAAAAATGCCATTTAGTTGTATTTAATGAATGCTTCCAATTAGTGAATATTACATTACCAGAAACACTTTTATCCCATAAAAAAGTATGATCAAAAATTAAGAATTGATGCAAAAACGGCAAAGTCCATTGGACATTGTCGTTTTTGCAATGATCACAGTTTGTTAAGCTCTTTTTCTCTCAACTATTTTCGAAAATGCAGGCTATTTTTTTTATTTTTTTTTTCCTTTTTGCAAAACAAAACTAAAAAGAAATTAAAAAAATAACAAATTTTTTTTTATATGAAGCAGTTTGGTTTATTGTTCATTTTATAACTTTGTCTTTAGTCGTAATTATGGAGCTAAGTTGTTATGAAGTTCCTCCAAATAAATCAAGAAAAAACTAAGCCTTTGTTAAGTTTAAGAATTTTATAACTACTGATTTTTTTAAGTACTTGCCCACGCTAAAAAAGCAGCAATTTCCATTTGATTAGATCAAACACAGCAATGTCCAATTTTATTGTTATAATTGCCAGCAAACCGTTATATCGATTTGGTTGAAACTTGCGTCATATCTTCATCATATTCTTATTTACTGAATATCATGATATACAATTCATAAATATGAATATACTTTGAGCTAGAGGTTTTTACTATTTATTACGAAAACTATAAATGTGGACTTTGCAGTCTTTGATGCTATACCCCTCATTTATATATTCATTAAATATTTTGCCGAGTCATAACCAGGGAAACCGAAAATATGCTGTAAGAAGTTTTTTACTCGCATTACATATGCACGTGAGAATTTTTGTCTTAAAGGGGTTTAAGAGGCGGCCACTAAATTTTGTATTAATAATAACATTTAAAAGGAACTTAAAGCTACTTGGGCTACCGGTAATGCGAGAAGTAGAGCTTAGACTATCTGATAGTGCTAAGTACCTGGGGGTTTTTCTAGATAGCAAGCTGTCATGGGGAAGCAATACTCAGGAGAGACTTAAGAGGGGTCTCAATGCCTACTATGCTTGCAGATCGAAAGGGTTAACCGTTCGGTTAGAATATAATTTATTTTCCCCTCTCTCCAAAAACTCAGGAGTCAAACTTGACGTGTGTAAGCCGGCACTTATTCTGCCAAATTGCTGAGATATTTATCTTTGGTGCAAGGCGAATTCATCTCAGGTAATCTCGGTACTACAACAAGTACAACTCGTACAAAAACCACAAGCAATTTGTTTTTGTAAAATCATTGTACAATGTCAAAAACAGAAATAAAACAAAACAGAAACAAAGATAATAAAAGAGAATAAACAAAATTTTGACATCCAACAGTGATTTTAGCTCATATCAGCAGGACTTTTAAGACCACCTGTAATAAATTCGCCTTGCTTTGGTGTAGACCTGGGGTAATTGAAAAGAGAAATGCCAAAAATTACATTTGCTGCCAGATTAATTAAATAAAATTTATATAAAACCAAATACAAGGTATATACAAGGTATAAATATACCTTGACCAAATACAAACAAATCAAAGTAATTTTATATATAAAAGTGAATTTATATTTTCAAACACTCAAAATTACAATTAATCTTAAAATTACATACGATTATCACAGAAAAGGAGTGCAAAATATTATTAAGTTTATAAATCTGGCAACTTTACCTATAATTCTGCCACGATTTTTCTTTTGTGGTAATTTTTCTGATGCAATGCGCTACATTTCTGTTTTAAATTAAACAATTAAAAGAATTAATAATTTCATAAATAAAACAAAAAATAAATTTGTATCAGATATGGAAGGTGAAGATGTAAGTACATTATGATATATAGTAAAATTTACAGTATGTATGTTTGTATAAAATTCACGACATTTTTCGATTTGAGGTTATGGTTTCTTAAAAGGTGTTCCCAAAAAATCAAAACAAATTTTCTTGTCTTTGCAGTTTGATCCTACACTCTTGAAGAAGAAAAAAAAGAAGAAGACTTTCGATTTGGATGCTGCCCTGGGCTTAGATGATGGCTCCAAAAGGGAAGAAACTAAAGAGGTTGCTGCTGATGATGCTGCAGCAAATGAAATCGATGACAATTTAGATTTAGAAAGCTTTGGTAAAAAAAAGAAAAAGAAGAAGAAGGCTTTTAATTTGGATGAATTAGAAGGTGCTTTACCTAAGGATGGTGAAGAAGTAGCCGGGGAAGATAAGAACGGTGAACCGACTGAAACTGATGAAAACTTGGAAGCGGAACGTGATTCCGATAAGGACTACAGCTACGATGAATTGTTAAAACGCATATTTGAAATTATTTTGGATAAAAATCCCGAAATGGCTGCTGGACGTAAGCCTAAGTTCGTTATGAGACCACCGCAAGTTCTTCGTGTGGGTACTAAAAAGACTTCATTTGCAAATTTCCTCGATATTGCGAGAACTCTACATCGTTTGCCAAAACATTTGTTAGATTTCTTGTTAGCTGAATTGGGTACTAGTGGTTCAATGGACGGTAATCAACAACTAATTATTAAGGGACGCTTCCAGCCTAAACAAATTGAGAATGTATTGCGTCGTTATATTAAAGAATATGTCACCTGCCATACATGTCGTTCACCTGAAACAATACTGCAAAAAGATACCCGTCTTTTCTTCCTTCAATGTGAATCTTGTGGTTCACGGTGTTCCGTGGCTAGTATTAAATCCGGTTTCCAAGCTGTTACAGGAAAACGTGCCGCGATCAGAGCAAAAACTACGTAAATTTTATAGCAGTTTTATTTTTTTATGTTACTTCTCCCAAACAATTAGCCCCTCCAACTCAAAAGCAGAAATATACAAAACTGAACCATGTTATGATTAAAAGTGGTGTTGCAATGTAAAATTAGGACAGGTTCGTTTTCTTAAACTAATTAATTTTATGTTTTTAGAACAAAAAAAGAACTATGATTTATTATAAAACAATAAAATAAATTCAAATAAAACATTTTTGTATTTCATGAACAGTTTGTTAAAAACATACAATTATTTGTGTACCAATCTATTAAACAGTCTTTAAAAGAAATTTCTATATCACGATTTAAGTTTTCGTCTTTCATTAAGCAGTAAACGCTTAATGATATTTGTCCTCTATAACAGGTAGGCTTTCCATACAGCAACACATTAGATCCTATTTTTATATTTGAATGGTCAATCTGTTGGTTAGTTTTAAACAGCAAATTTCTCAAGCTTTCGACTATTTCGTTCTTGTTTTGTGCCAACATTTCCCTCCTAATAGCTTGCAGCTCATTCTCTAACTTCCAAACTGTTTCCATGTCACTAGTTTTTCGAAAAAGACATATATCCAAAGATGCTGTTCCATCGTCCAAAACATAACTGAAAATTGATTTAGATTCTTTGCCTTTGCTCATTATTTTTCCATAAACCAGACAATTTTTGAATTGCACTTTATCAGAAAATATTTGAATCACATTTGTGTTTTCTTTCCAGTTTTTATTTAGATTTCTTACATGTTTTAACATTAAAGGGATACAATTAAACACATCTTTAGAACAATGTAATTGCTTGGAATTTTTCTTAGGTTCTTTTGTGGAAACTGGAAGCGAGATTACTGCGTCTTCTTTTCTTAAAAAAAATTGATCCAATTGCTCCTCAAAATCCATACGAGTGGATGTAAACAAACTGAAAACAAATTTTCCGCTTTTATCTAGGTATATTTATAGCAAGGTCTGCGCAATCAGCCAGATGTTTATTTGCAAGGCGATTTCATGTAAAAAAAAAATGAATTCGCCTTGTTTATTTGGTTATTCCTCAACGATGTCAAAAGTTGTTTACATTTTCTTAAACATGTATATTCAGGTATGTGATGGAAATCGATTTTAAAAACGATACGATTTGAAACCGAAAATATCGTTTTCAGTTTCTTTTAAAATGGATTTTAAATGCATATTCCTTTTATTTTCAGTGTTTATTCTTTCAAATTTTATATTATATACCAGTGCCCATGTTCTGTAACTCTCGCGTCAGTAAACTTTTCGATTGAAATGTGTGAAATGAAACAGAAATGCCATAAATTGAAACAAACAGCTGTTTTTCTCACTAAACTGTATCTGCAACTTTTTTTGGCGAGTACTAGCTGTCACGTAAGGAAATTACTCGCCAAATTTCAGAACAAGTGTGTCTGTAATATTTTTGTGCGAAAAGTTTCCGCTTTGAACTGTCAAATAAACTCACGTATAAAAACGGGACGAGAAAAACTTGTAACACCAAAAAACACTTAAAAATGCAAAATACAAAGAATAATAATAATAATAATATTTTGTTCTTTGCACATTTTTTTATTGTTTAATTATTTTGCTTTTAACATTTATATAAAATATACGAATGTTTTTAAATCGTTTGCAAACAACAAACATTAAAGTCGCACTTTACATTATTTGGTAAAGCCGACGGTTCTAATTTCGCCGCCGTCGTTGAAAAATTTTCAATTTTAGTAAATTTTGGTCGCCGTCAACGTTATTTGTTACTGGCGTTTTCAATGTCTGCAATGTCACATCGGCTTCGAGTGCAATATTATGACATTTATAACGTAACGACGTAATCTCTTTTGATAGTTTTCGACATGAGTTACAGACACACTTTTTTCTCACTTTTCGAAAAACGATGGAATATTTTGTGTCACATCTTTTCGACGCGAGAAGTTCTCACTATAGTTACAGAACATGGGTACAGTGTTCGAAAATAAACAATACATTATTTAGCGTTCGGCTCACACACCGAAGAACGATATATATTTTTTTAGTGTTTGTGTAAACATACACAAACCTTAATACCGTTCGTAACTATTTTCAAGAAAGAACCGAACATTATATAATGTTCGGTTCTTCGTTAAAAAACAGAACAATTGTAGTGATACTGTAGAAAAACATTATATTTTAATGTTCTATAATGTTTTTTTCGTGTGTGTATTTTGTTTTTGTAAAAAATGTTTGTTTTTTTTTTATCAGCAAAAAGCGACGAACATTAACGAGCCGAACCGAACACATTGAATTTCGTGGATTTTCAAAAAAAACCGAACGGAATTTAATGTTCTCATCATTTGTTGAGTATGATGGAAACAGCATTATTTTTGTGTTCGAAAGATGACAAACAGGGAAACGTTATTTTTTTTAATGAATTTCTACACAAACACTATGAGCGTTTGTGTTTTCCACAAATATACCGAACCGAACATTAAAGAACGATATTTAGTGTTTATTTTCGAACACTGTAATAATATACGTTAACTGAAGTGTATTCTTAACGAAAATTTAAGACTATAATTCAGAAATAGATTTTAAAATCCTTCGAAATTCATCACACCTTTTAAAAACGTTCGTTTTGAAATCGATCGATTTTCATCACATACCTGATTGTTTTTTACATTTGCGGTGTTTTGCCACACATACATGCTCACAAATCACATCCCAGCAAACACGGAGCTTTGATTTCAAATTGAAAATGATTTGAAATCAAACGTTTTCGCAAACGACAAACGTTTGATAATGATTTGAAAATCATAGCATTCTCAACAAAAAGGGGAAATTATTATCAAGTTAAAAAATGCCTTTATTTTCAACTTGCTTTCAAACGTAATTCTCAAATATTTTTCAAATGTAAATATTTATACAATGAAATACATGTAACCACAAAGTAAAAAGTGTTGCCAAGTTTATTTTTGATTTGAATTTAAAATTTTAAAAACATTTGACATCAAATTGATAAAACATTTGATATAAAATGTTTATTTTGAAATCATTATCAATTTGAATATAAATATTAAATCAAACAACTGAAAAACGCAAGGCGAATTGAACAAGGTAAGTGCAACTCTACAACTACAAAAAGCTCCTTGTATTATATTTAATAGGCGGCTGTCAAAATGCTGACAAGGCAAAAATGGATTGAAAAACAAAATACAAATTTTGTTTGGGTTATAAAAGACATAATTAAGTTCACTTTAATTATTCGCAGCTATTTTAAGCAATTTTTTCGGTTATTTTGGCGCAGAACATAAACAAAATTATATTTTGACGTTGCCCTACTCTTTGTTAATTCGCCGTGGAAACAGCTGATGAACGGCTGACGAGTTGAGTTTACCTTCTCAAATTCGCCTTGGAAAACGTTTACATAGCGTCTTGACCTGACAATTTTTTGTCATACCAAACGTCAGTCTATATACAAAAAACTCGAAAATGTTTTTCAGCGTTTTTTTAATATGAAGTTTGACGTTTGGTATGACAAAAAATTTTTAAGGTGAAGACCAAGGCGAATTCAACAAGGTAAGCTCAACTCGTCAGCCGTTCATCAGCTGTATCCACGGCGAATTAAAATATAATAGGGAAACATCAAAATATAATTTTGTTTATGTTTTGCGCCAAAATAACCGAAAAAATTTCTTAGAAAAACTGCGAATAAATAAAGTGAATTAAATAATCTCTTTATTAACCCAAACAAAATTTGTATTTTGTTTTTCAATCAATTTTTGCCTTGTCAGCATTTTTGACAACCGCCTATTAAATTGCAAAAAAATACATGGGGCTTTTTGTAGTTGTAGAGTTGCACTTACCTTATTGAATTCGCCTTGGTGAAGACGCTATGTTAAGAATTGTGTTTGATGTCAAATGATAGTCATTTCATATCAAAGGTTTGACTTCGTGTTTTTGTTGGGATTTTCCTTTTGTTTTCGCTATGTAGCATGGTGGAATGGAAATTATATCACCGTTTACGTCAAAAAATAGTTTAAACCACGAAGCATACAGAGATGAAAAAAGTGACGTATGAAAAATGCCCAAATCATTTGCGAGGGCAGCTTTCGAAGAGAAAGAAAACGTTTTTCGGTAGTGAAGTGGCAATGTGTAAAAACAGGCCGCTACTATTAACACAAATTGTGTTATCAAAAAAAAAAAATTCAAAAAGGGCAGCTTTCGAAGAAAAAGACAGAAAAAATACAATATTTTCTGTCTCGTAACGCCTCTGTGTGCTCTGTGTCGGAGTGGAGAAGCAGGGGGGTTATTATGTAATACGATTCGATTTACAGATTCATACAAATTGTATTATGTAGTACGTTTTTCGAAAATTTATTTTCGAACGTTCGGAAATATTTTATTTATGCGGGATTTTTTCTACCCCTTTTCGTAAATTAAAAATTACCCTTTTACAATTGCAACTATGTTATACGAAAGCAAATGTCAGTTTATTTAAATTGTTCGTAAATTATTCGAAAGTGGCTGTGCTTGCGAAAACGATAAAAAATTTAAAAATGTAAGTAAATAAAACTTTTAACAAAAACTGTAAAATACAATTAAAAACATTAGATATCCTCTATATTTAGAACTGTGAGTGACTTGAAATCACAATTTATACCATGTGTTTGTTGTCCCAACTCTTTTTGTTTTTAGTCTGAAAATTTTTATACATAGCAAGACATATCTGATTCCTAGTTTAATTTATGGATATGAACTGTTTGCAAACTGTGATTCAATTAGCAAAAGAAAATTAAATACTTTATTCAACAATATTTTGAGATATGTGTACGGTCTAAGACGTTTCGATCGTGTTTCATCCGTTTCAAACAGTCTGTATGGAGTCTCTTTCGAAAATTTTTTGAAAATCCGAACCCTTATTTTTTTACACAGGGTGATAAACACTAAAACCCCCAAATATTTATTTGAGAGGATACGTTTTTTTCAATCTCGAAGGAACCATAATATTATAATTCCACGGCATCAAACCTTAGTCTCCGAATGGCAGTTTTTTTATTCATGCCGCTCGTCTTTGGAACCTTCTTCCACTAAATCAACAACTAAATCGTATTGCTAACAGTTTCAAAATGTTTTAATATAACTTTTTTTCATAATTGTTTTTTGATTGAAAATGTTTTATATGACTTTTATTCTTTTTAATAATTGTATTTTTTGTTTGTTTTAATACTATGAACCATTTTGTAATAATTAAATGTAATTAAATATTCTTGTAACTTTTTGCGTTCCTATACTGTAATTATAAGACATTGTCTTGTTGTACAGGAAATGAAATAAAATAAATAAATAAATAAATTAATAAATAAATAAATAGCAATTTTTTTAAATGCTTTAGGGAAAGCTCAAACAAAGCAATGTTTACAAAACCAAGACAGTATGAGGTGATGGTTGATTTTATGGTTGCACATGCAGATTTTGCAAAGGGCCACCTAAATGTTGCAAATGCTTAAAGCAAGTCGAAGGATTTGTGGCAAAGACTGTAAAAGGATTAAGATGCGGTTGGTCCACCGTATCGTAAATTGGAAAAAAGAGAGTTTTAATTTAATCGATTTTGTATTAACTATTTTTACAAATGTGCTTTGTTACTAGGTATGGGAAGACTATAAACAACACGTTAAAGTTAAATGTCTGTTTTCGGTTGAAGTATAAATGCTCATCGTACTTGGCCTTATTACTTGAATGTGAGTGAGATTTGGTTCGATTATTTCGCATACCTCAGATAAGCATTTGGAAATTGATGGGTGTGAAAGTCCCACAAGGCGATCTTGGCCAATCTGATGTTGGTATCCAACTAGTGCCAAACATTTTAATGTGGCAGCTATTTTTTTCAAAGGTGCAATGACTGTCAATCTTTCAGGTGGCTTTAAATCGCCTTTTATTCAATTGTAGATATACATAAATGAATTTTTATTAAGCTGAAAGTTTTTCACGAAACTAAAAGTAGTATTTTTATGATTAAATTTCATAATTAAAAAAATCTTTCTTACGTACTATTAGCAAGGCTCATAATCTCGGATGAATCTCTTATTATTTTCTGTTGAACTCTTTCTGCAATTGCATCACTTTCTTTATCGCTATCTTCCAACCACAATGCAACAGAATCCATGTTCTTAAGCCGTTATTTTTTTATTATTAATTATTTGTTATTTTATTTTGTATGGAAGTTTTCATTTATATTTACGTTTTGCGGAAAATTTAACGTTTTTTTTTAAACGCTTGTTTCCAAAAAAAAGTTCTGTCAATATTGACAGGTACTGTCAAATTTATTGTGTATAAATTTGGCAGCACTTTGTTTTTCCCTTTTTTTAACGAATACAAATCTGTGGTGCTTTCGAACGGATTAGAAAGTACCATTTCATGTTCGATACGGAAATTTCTTTCGAAAGTATTTTCGTTTCGAATCGAATTACATATTCACCCCTATCGTGAATAACAAGTGGAATTTTTGTTCCCATGAAATTTTCATTCCCCTCGAAGGGAAAAATGCAATCGTGAATCTCATGTGAAAAATTTTTCACGCTATCAGTTCCAGTGAATGTAAAAAAAAGAAGGAAGATTAAAAAAATTAAAAATCAATGAAGTTTTTGCTCAAAAATATACGAGTATATATTTTAAAGAAAAGTTTAAATAATAAAGCAAAATATTCAGTATTGTAGGGATAGTTTGATTACAACGTTAGTTTTTTGCACTTTTTTAATTAAATGTAGTAAAATATTTTCCAAAATTCTGCCACCAAGTCAATCGAAAGCTTTACAAATCCGCAGGCAATCGTCCTGTTGTTTTGCATTTTGTTGAGCAATATATCGGTTTGTGCCTTATTAACTTTATTTACGCTTAATATTCGATTTATAGGAGGAGCTACTTACATACATGTTCTGTTCCCTAGCAAAAATAAAATGAGAAAATCTAAGGGAAATGTGAACAAATTATTATTCTTCTTTGAATTACATTTTTTCATGGGAGTTGTTTATGATCGCAAATATGTGAAAAGGAGAAAAGTTACTAGGGACAAATTATTCACGATAGGGGTGAATAACCCCCAGCTCGCGCTCGTTGTCATTTTTTTTTAAGGATAATCAGGTCGTTCTTGTTTGTCTGCTCTTCGTGCGTTTTGAGGTGTCACCCCGCATTGGTTAATGGCTTGGCGTCGTAAAATTGTACCGAGTTACGGTTTTTGCGTCTGTCACCATTGATTTTGTGCAATCGTTTTTAGTCTCAATTGAAGGTTTTGTCTGGTGGTGTACTGTACGGGACGGGGAAATGATACCAGCTGGTTGCTGTTGAACAACAACCAGTGAGTGTGGCCAGATTGTCGGCGGCGCTGGTATGCTGGCGGTTCGCGCGGCTAGAGCTCGCCGGATGGGGGTGGTTCTTGCCGACCAAATGGCTTAAAACCCGTGTACAAAAAAAATCCATACCAGCTAGGAAATTAAAAAAACTAAAACAAAAAAAAAGTGCTGGGGCTCGAAGTAGCTGTAAAACAAAAAAAAAACAAACAAAAACACCATTTTCTCACCATTTCCACACACCTCCGGCTGATGACGTGCCGGGATTGGCCCTCCCACTAGAGACGAAGTCTCTCCATGACATCCTTCTAATTTCTGGATGTCCCAAACCTTCACCTGCAAACGGTTACTCTCCTCTACTTACCCGCCATTAACGAAATCTACCAAATCATCATTAAAACGCAGGTACTATTCATTTTAAAACGTTATAATTCATGGTTGTTTTATTAAAATTAATAAAAATTGCAAAAAAAAACAAATAAAAAAAAACTTTAATAAAAATTCATTTAAGTTCAAAACGTTTCTAAATTGACTAACAAAAATTAAGCTTTACTTTAACAATTTCTTTTTTCCCTTAAGGATTAAATTTCATTTTTTTATAAATTATATTTTAAATTTCTTTAGAAATTAAAAATTGTATTTTTAACAAAAAAAAATTGTAAATGTGAGGTTGCAAAAAAAACATTTAATAAAATCAACTTTTCCTTTTTCTCCCTTCTAGCCCCAACTTGTTACAAAAACTTGGGCTCCCGCCTCCTGGAGGAAGATCTAGAGGCCTGCCGTCCGTCCGTGAAATGTCTCCTGTCCTATCTTATGGTAAGTCTAACAAAAAACCAGTCTATCCATATATATATGTTACCTGCCTAAAAACTACCGCTTTTCTTTTTCCTAGGGAAACTTTAAAACTACGGGTAAATCTACCCTAGTCTGAACAAGAACCTAGGCTTGAGCTCAACCCTAATTACGCGCACTTCAGGCTCTAAATCGCCCAAAGGACTGAACCACGGTAAGAGTTCCCTCACAAAAAAAATAGCTTAAATTCCAAAAACCAAGTTCAATATATACATTTTATTTGTTCGTAGGTCGTCTGTTCCTTGTTTTGTCCGATGTCAAGGCAGATACCTGAATTCCACAAGGTTCGGTGGTGCTTACGGCTGGCTGTTCCAACGCTGGTGTGACACGGGAGATTCGGTGGCGCACTCGGCGGTTTCGTTTAGATTTAAAATATTTTCTATTTTCCTTTAAGAATTATTTTCAATTGTACAAGCTTACGTTTTTAATAAGTTTATAAATTCTTCTCTGCTTGTTGTAACTTTTATTTGCAATGCACTGTCTTTTACTTTTTCGTTCTTTCTTAAATACTTTTTTTGTGCTCTATTTTAGTTTACTTTAATTAAATTTTACATTTAGTTTAAAATTTAAACTTATTTATTTTACGCCATAAATTTCATAACTGCAAAATTGTCAATTACATCACTTTTAAATTTTACTTTCTCTTTCTCCAATAATAAAATAAATATAAAATTTACAAATTCTTTATGATGTTTTTTCTTTTCAACTAAATTTATTTCCTTTATTATACAGATGCCGGTGGCCACTCGTCACACTTCAGTCAATCAGTTGATCCAAAACGAAAAAGATCAACATTTTTCATTTTCGTCCCCATGAAACCTCGGGAACGCTCCCGTTCACCATCTTAAAAAAACTTTTCAGCCGTTCCTCAACATGCAAACCATAATTCCTTCTTTTTCTACATCTACTTTTCCCTTTCTTTTCATATTTACGTTTTTCTCCAGCTGTCTCACTTTAAAAACAAACAAAATTTTCCCTTCTGCATAATACACTGCCTTATCCTCTTTAGGGTGACCATAACAGTGGAGAACCATTAATAACTCAATGTGACTGGTGGAGCACCTAATAAAACTCAGACGTTTTTTAAAAAAATACTCCGGAACGGATTCTGGAAGCTCTCGCCTTCCTATACGAAGGCTTAGGTCGAACGAGGTCTTGTGGTTGACGCTCTGGAAATTGTGTGATACCCTGGCATTATAACCTAAATTGGTTAGCCCAGAAATTTTATTCGTGTGATACCCTGGCAATATAACTTTCATAGTTAGCCAAAATGCTTTTTAGTTTTAATTAAGTAAAGCCAAAAAAAGCGTGCCGCTGAACGTGATGAAATAAATAAATTTTTAGCCAATTTTCATTTAATTATGGTCATTATATTATTTATTTTAAATTAAAATTATCAAAAACTTTAATAAAATACAATAATCACAGCACAAAACGTGGACTTTTTGTAAACATAAACAAAAATTTGACATAAACCTAGCCAAACAATGCAAGAACAAAAAATCGTCATCTGGCGTTGTGCTGCCACCTGTTTATTCCACCATGCTATGTAGTAGTAAGATTTTGACAACGGCGGGGAATTTTACACAAACAAAATGCCTGTTGTTTTTTGAATTAATGTATTAATACCGAACTCCTTTGGTAGAAAGCCAACGTAGGACTGCAGCTTAAGTGATAGTGAGTTTTTATGATCAAGCGATATTTTACTAAATAAATTTTTCAATAACTTTCTTCCGACGCCCTAATTGATCAGGTGCATACAATCAAGTGGAAATTGGGTCACCATTTTTATATCAATACGCTCTAGGTCGCTTTGTTCGTTTTGAAATTTTATGTTGTGATGCTCCAGTTGGCTTCGAAGGCGAAAGTTTTAATCTGTTCTTAGAGAGCCTGACTGAGAAGTGTAAACTGTAACTTTTTCTATTCTTTTTCCTATTTGTTGGCAACGACAACATCCGTAAAATGAGCAATGACCGACAGCACCTGTGACAAAAGCACGAGCTGGTGTATCACAAATAAACGAGATGATGGTAAACTTTAATGTTATATCGTCAAAAAATAGACCATCAGTTATCAATTGCTTCGCTTCATAAATAAAATCGTGTAGAAACGAATTTATACAATTAGGTTTTCCTTCACCATAGTACGCTCCAATTAAAAAAACTAATTTTATTTTGGGACAAACGACTTTGCCTAGAATGGGCCACAATGATTTATTTGTGCTTTTAAATAGAGGAAGTCCATCAATTCCTATGTCGATTGTAATGCTGTTAACATTGTTCGCAATGCCGTTGCAAATTTACAGCAATTGGTGTCTCAACCCTAAGTGATAACTGTTGGCATCACTGTTATGCGAATGTCAAGAGATAGAAGAATGAGGACTTTAAAGAAAACGACATTAGAGTTTTAGCGGTGGAGTAAGCAACAATTGTAATTAATTATAGTGAAGTATATATTTAAGAATTAAATAAATGAATTATGAACATTAAAGTTTATATGTTGTTTCATTAAACACAACATATTTGTGGCGACGAGGTTGGGATGCACTTCTCCGCAAGGATGCTACATGGGACTGGACGGAAGAGTGTCAGCGATCTTTCAACAAATTCAAAGAGATCTTCAATTCCGATCTACTTCTCACGCATTTTGACCCAAATGTAGACATTGTCGTAGCCGCTGGTGCATCAAATGCAGGCATCGAGGCATGCCTGTACCACAGGTTTGATGACAGTTCTATAAAGGCAATCAGTCATGCGTCAAGGTCATTGACAAAAGCCGAGCATGGCTATAGCCAAATTGAAAAGGAAGCGCTTGCTTTAGTTTTTGCCGTCACCAAATTCCATTAGTACATTTTTGGCCGAATATTCACTCTACAAACCGATCACAAGCCACTGTTATCGATTTTCGGTTCTAAGAAAGGTATTCCAGTATATACAGCGAATCGGTTGCAGAGATGGGCACTCACGCTTAAAATGTATGACTTTAGTATTGAATACGTATCAACCACCAATTTTGGCTATGCAGATGTACTTTCCCGTCTGATTAACAATCACATCAAGCCAGATGAAGACATTGTAATCGCTTCAATTCATGCAGAAGACGATATCGGTCGAGTTCAAGACGACATCCTGCGTAAATTACCAGTAACGCACAACATGGTTCAAAGAGCCAAACAACAATCAGAGTTGATGCAGCGAATTATAAAACATGTTCAAGACGGCTGGCCCGCAGCCGCACAAATCATTGACTCTGACGTCCGCAGTTTTTATAAACATAAAGACGGTCTTTACATTTTAAACGACTGCCTAATGTATGGAGAACGGTTAGTAATACCACGTAAGTACAGAACCCGTATATTGCAACAGCTTCACAAAGCGCATCAAGGGATGCAACGAATGAAGACAATCGCAAGAAGCTATGTTTTTGGCCTGGTATGGATACGCAGATCGAAGATCTAGTAAAAAATTGCGATAAATGCGCCAGTGTCGCCAAATCACCTTCTAAAACGCTACTTGAGTCATGGAAAACACCAGATGCTCCTTGGGAGCGTATACACGTCGATTATGCTGGTCCAATTGAAAGCACGTATTTCCTAGTGGTAATAGACGCATATTCAAATTGGCCAGAAATTATTGCTACAACCGCAACAACATCAGGAAGAACAATTCAGTTACTACAGACCATTTTCGCGAGATTTGGTCTCCCGCAAACCTTAGTTTCGGACAACGGGAAACAATTTGTCTCAGCCCAGTTCAATTTATTTTTGTGAGCAGAATGGAGTAGATCATGTTCGAACCGCCCCGTATAACCCACAGTCAAACGGTCAGGCTGATAGGTTTGTGGACACGTTCAAGCGATCACTTCACAAAAATCAAGGGGAAGGAGGCCTACAGGTCGCGCTTCAAGTGTTCTTATCTACTTACCGTACTACACCAAATCCGTGCACACCTATGCAAAAGTCTCCAGCAGACCTCATGCTAGGATATAAAATAACTGAACAACCTAAACAAAAGCGGCAAGCGTTTTTTTAAACATGAAAATTTTATTTAAATACAATTTCAATAAAACAAACCGACATAGCGATCTGTCAAATAAGATTTATCAGCTGGGTGGTTTCCAATTCGCATTACAATGGTTTGTTTCGTATAAATTGTATGCACATGAGAATTTTTGACATACAAAAAACGCTTCCGCTCTTATTTAGGTAGCTCAGTAAGAACGCCACTAGACTTACTTAAACCCAACAACGCTCATCAAGACAACAGAGTATGCAATGAACGTCAGCAAATCCCAAACAACCAATTTAACGATTATCACAAAGCAAAATTTCGTCAAATCTCAGTCGGAGATACCGTTGATGTTAAAGTCTATAATAACAACAAGTATAAATGGTCAACTGGGTCAGTCAAAGAGCGAATAGGTAAGGTAATGTACCGTGTTCAACTATATGATTCTAAAAAGAATATCAGATCCCATATAAACCAAATGCGATTGCGCCCTAAGCAATCGAATATTGAAGAAACAGATGTAGAGCTACCTTTAGACATTTTATGTGACGAATCAATACAAGTGCCTCAGCAACTGCCAATACTTCTACCAGTTAATAACGATCAAGGGAGCGAAGAAATAACACCAACCACGAGTCGGAGACCTGCCAGAGATCGGAGACCACCTCATAGGTTCAAGGACTTTGTTTTTTGAAGAGGGGAGGTGTTGGCATCACTGTTATGCGAATGTCAAGAGATAGAAGAATGAGGACTTTAAAGAAAACGACATTAGAGTTTTAGCGGTGGAGTAAGCAACAATTGTAATTAATTATAGTAAATAAAATCGTGTAGAAACGAATTTATACAATTAGGTTTTCCTTCACCATAGTACGCTCCAATTAAAAAAACTGATTTTATTTTAGGACAAACGACTTTGCCTAGAATGGGCCACAATGATTTATTTGTGCTTTTAAATAGAGGAAGTCCATCAATTCCTATGTCGATTGTAATGCTGTTAACATTGTTCGCAATGCCGTTGCAAATTTTCAGCAATTGGTGTCTCAACCCTAAGTGATAACATTGCCCAGTATTTACGCTCCGAACAATCATTTTTTCTCTTTTGATACCGAGGAGAGTGTCAATATTCATGGGCACATCCAAATGATCTTCGTTTAAAACTCTTCACAAATCGTTACCAACAGCTTTTCTTCCATTATGTTTTACAAATATCTGCCTTAATTTTTCCCGTAAGCCTATTGATTCCTCTATACAATTTTCAGAATTATTTTCTTCTCTAATAACTTCAAGACCACTTTCACAAATATTCATATTTGACTAAAGCTTGTTCAAACGTAGTAAGTATTGAGTTTGTTTTTTTTAATTGATCTTTTTAATGATTTTTTTGAAAACATTTTAACTTACTTGCCTTATTACGTGTAATTTGCGTTTAATTTGCGAACTTTTACCTTTAAATGAAATCTTGTTATGATATATGTTCATAAATTCACTTTGAAATTTTTTTTTTTTTTTTGTTTGTTTTCACTGCTTCACTATAAAGTTCAGACTAAACTGAAACTGAAAAAACCCTAAATTTAAGTAATAAACAGAATAAAACAAAACAAAAATAATATACCGTTATTTTTGGTCAGCAGAGACGTTTAGCAGATAAAATGCTGCAGCGTTCGGTTTGACATCAACTCATACCAGACAATATCGCTTAGTTTTAACTTTTCCAATTAAAGTGACAAGGTAAAGACAGAATAAATTCAAGAAGGTAATAAATGAAACAAAACAAACAGAATAAAACGGTCTGTTATTTTCTGATTTATTCATTGACGGAGACGTGTAGCAGACAAAGTCCTGCAGCGCTCACTTCGTGATCTATTCATAACAGACAATGTCGCTAAGATTTCCTTTTAAGGGAACAGTGACACTACTACGGCATTGTCATCCATACCTCCCTCTGTTTGTGTCATTGCCACTAAGATTCATTAATGGAATTTTCATCATCGAAATTTTCGCAGAAATATGAACTTGTTACTGACTTTGTTGCGATTATTCATCGATGAAAATGTCATTATGACAATGTCGCTCATAAACGGTTGTTGTAGAAGTAAGCAGACCTATTGGATAGGCCTTGCGTGCAGCCTACTTCATTCACAGCTGTCTATTTTTGCTATTTTGACAAACAGTATATGTAACTTGGTGGCCACACGATCAAGTTTTGCCTTTCAATTCCTTTCAATATGCAATACACTCTAATGCTAAGTTCACACTTGGGTTTTTAAACGCGTTTAAGCAAAATGTTGATTTAGCTCAAGGTATATTTACACAAGGTAGACTCATTTGAGAGTACCCTACAGATAATATTGGACTACGTGGTCCATTGTGGCTTAAATGGACTACTTACAACATGGTCCAATGTACTGTAGTAGTACCATGTTATAAGAAAATAACATGCAGTGCTGCCAACAACTTTTCAAACGTTTACAGTATTACACATTGGTAGCCCTGATGGTGTCCATTATTAATTGTTTATTTAAAAGTGAAAGTTTGTGGACTTTTTGGAAAAAAGGTAAAAAAAAAATTAATAATACCAAGTAAATTTAAATAACAGCAATAATAGACTACAGTACACACCATAAAATGCGATTAGTAAAAAATGAAAAAGAAAAATGCTTAAACTACCCCTTAAGTGTACTCCATACTGTAGTAACATGGAGTATTTTTAAAACTAACCCACTTTAGTACTCCATGGAGTAGTTTAGGGACTACTTCGGTGGGTTATATGGTCCCCTCCTAGGACATCGTAATGTTAAATGGACCACCTTTTACCCATATATTTGGAGTAGTTTTGGAGTACTCCTACTCCTTTATGGACTACTCTTTACATGCATGTATGGACTAGTCTCGTTATCTGCAGGGTATATACATGCTGCTCTATAAAAGGAACCGAGTTGTCAAAATTGTCTTCATATAAAACAAAAACAATTTAACGCACACATGTACAAATTTTGGCTCATATACACGAAATTTGAAGTTTGGGTTCCAACTGGGGGTAATCAGCTGACAAACATATGGGCCAACGAGTTTACCTTGTGTAAATATACCTTGATTTAGCTAATCAAAGCCGTTCACATTACATTTGAGATGATTAAGATGACAGATGTTTAAGAAAAAAAAAAAAAACACAACAAACAAAAAAAAAAATCAAACAAAATTATCAGGGGTGTCATGGAAATCGAAAACGTAAAACGAAAGAATTTGGCAGTTCTTTCAATTAAGTTTTTAATCTAATTTTTCAATTTTTATTAAAAAATGCTGTGTAATAGAGCATTATTTGTATAATAATTGCCATACAATTTTTTATTACAAAAATCTTATTGAAAAACGACTGTTAAAATTCTTTCGTTTTACGTTTTCGATTTCCATGACACCCCTGTGTATTTCTTTAAAGCAGTGTTGCCAAAACTTGGTGACCAAAAATGGCTAAATTTACGGAAAAAAATGGCTAAAAATGGGCTAAAAAATGGCTAAAAGCTTTTTTAAATAAAAATACATTAAAATTCAATAACAAAACAGAAATAATTAATTTAAAGTTGTTAACGATGAAATTGTGAGTTAAGATCAATTTGTTAAATAAGAAAAAACGTAAATAATATAAAAAATTAAATCATCGAAAAATTCGATGTCGTTATTGTTCATCTCATAGGAATCACTCACTAATTAGTTTCAAATAATCATAAGTTTTAAATAATTTGAAGGTAAATCATAATCACGACAACATTTACCCAACCTTTTGAGTCCAGATCTACAATAAAAAACAAGTAAGAAAGAATAGTCTGTTAAACCCGACTTTATGATACCCTACACCACATTTAACCTTTGTACAAAATTTTATCAAATAATCTCTAAATTGCGACCTGTACTTTGGGCACAAGGTTTGCAAGGACATCCAGCCAGCCGGACAAACATCGTTAATTCGACTCAGAAAGTGATTCTGAGCCAATAGGTATACGAAAAAGTGGGCTTAGGACCAATATTTTAAGGTGTTACAGACATCAGCACAAACGCATAGTACCCTCTCCACCCTCCAGGTGGTGGTGGTATACATATTGTATTGTTATGGTAAAAATATTTACATTCAACATTTTTTATTTTTCGAATTTATTCTATGAGCTAAATTTCAGTTATGTATTTCGACTCTTGACGAGTACGGACGTGTATCAGTGAGTAACAAAAATACAAAAAAAAAAAAAAAAAAATAATATAATAAAAAAAAAAAAAAAAAAAGTGAAAAAATATTTACCGTAGGTGAAAAAAAAAATATTTGTAATAGGTGAAAAAAAAGAACAATAACTAGTGTGCCTGAAGAGATTTGTGAATGAGCCTCACAAATACTCCCAATAAGGAGAGTAGGCCCAGCACAAATAGCAGAAATGCGTATATTGTGGTAAGCTCCCCGAGCGTGAGCAATGAAAACATTCGATACCCTGAATTAAACAAACATCTTTTAAGTGCAAAAATTGCCAGCGCAACTGGTTTTCCATACAGAAATTTAAGTTCAAGTGTGCCCAACCTGAGCAAGTGTGTTGATCCGACCGTAAATGTGGTTCAAAGTGTGAAGCCGTCTGACCAGAGGAATAATAACGAAAAACCTGGAACATCACGATTTGCATTAACAAATACAGGAGCTGTACCAAAAAGTACTAAAGTGCAAACAGGCATGGACAGATATATAACAATAACTAAGAGAAAGGCTAGCCCTAGGTCCACCCAACAGGAACGCGTGGCCAAACAATACAAAGGCTCTAACGTAGTCTCTTTGCCAACAAATGGTAACAGATTCTCTGTACTATCCATACCTGACGATGAAGAAGCAGAACTAGCTAATGGGACAGCCACTAAAGAAGTTAAACCGCCACCTATCTATCTGCGGGAGCAAACATCAAATAGCATAGTCAACATGTTGACTCAACTTGTAGGTAAGAACAATTTCTACGTCGTTTCTATACGACGCGGACAAATTCAAGAGACCAAAATTCAAGCCAGTACAGAAACGAACTTTCGTATTATATCAAGACATCTGGACGCAGAAAATAAAAGCTACTATACATACCAATTAAAAAGTGCTAAGGGATTGATTATTGTCATAAAAGGCATAGATAGTTCCGTTCCTACAGATGAAATAAAATCTGCCGTAGAGCAAGAGGGGTACGAGGTAAAATCGGTTCATAACATTTTGAACAGGAACAAAGTTCCCCAACTACTGCACCGCATTGAGATATCGTTTGATTCATCGGTTCTCAAAACCAAAAATTCAGTTCATCCCATATACAACTTGCGCTACCTACTCAACAGAAGAATAACTGTTGAGGAGCCAATAAAACGAAAGGGTCCCTCCCAATGCACAAACTGTCAGGAATATGGGCATACAAAATCATATTGTAAATTGCCTCACGTATGTGTGGTTTGTGGCGACGCTCATAAAACCGCCGAATGCAATCGTTCTAAAGTTGACCCAAATGTCAAGAAATGCAGCAACTGTGGCGAAAATCACACGGCAAACTATAGGGGTTGTAAAGTCTTCTTGCATTTAAAAAAACCAGCTTTAGTTCAAAAATATACTCACTCCCAATATGGTCCATCACATGCGCCCAGCCAAGCCGCTGGCTCTATTGCTAGTACAACACAAACAAACAAACAAAACCAATCATATGCCCAAGTCCTAAAAGGAAACCCTAATGCGAAAAATCCCCCGAGTACTTCCAACGCAAAGCAACCTCCATACGCTAATGTTCCTAGGGAAGGTCTACAAATGCCTACCTCAATTGAAAATTTAATTCAAACTATGAATAACTTCATGGCCACTATGCAGAGCATGTTTCAGGAAATGATGCGAAACCAGAACATGCTCCTGCAAGTTCTACTCAACAAAAAATGAACCAGTTAAAAATATGTTTCTGGAATGCAAACGGGTTATCCCAACATAAACACGAAGTTGCAAACTTTCTTCATAGGCATGAAATCGACGTACTTCTTGTCTCTGAAACACACTTTACTCATAAAAACTGCTTTAGGGTAAATGGTTACCTTACGTATGACACAAAACATCCCAGCGGACGAGCTTGTGGTGGCACAGCCATAATTGTGCACAAACACATCAGACACTTACCATTGCCAGAGTTCGAAGAAGATTGTATCCAGGCCACATCTATAAATCTGACTGATTTCAAACTAACGTTAACATCCGTTTATTGTCCCCCGAGGCACAAAATTCTACACGATAACTTCTTCTCCACATTGGGCCAGAAATTCATTGCTGCTGGCGACTACAACGCTAAACATACATATTGGGGCTCCAGACTTATTAGTCCTAGAGGTAATCAGCTATATAATACCGTAACTGCAAATAACTTTGATGTGGTATCGAGTGGTGAGCCTACCTATTGGCCAACCGACTTCAACAAGCTACCAGACCTTATTGACTTTGCTGTAATCAAAAACATCAAGCGCGATCAGGTACTAGTTAGTTCCTTCTATGATCTTTCGTCTGATCATTCACCTTCAATCCTCATTTTAAAATGTAACTCTGACGCCGCAGCTGCAAACTGGTTTTCCTATCCAAACAGAAACACAAATTGGTTAAAGTATAAAATGTATGTGAGCTCTCACCTATCACAGTGCATTCCCCTAAAAAATTCATCTGACATCCAAATAGCTGTCGACCGATTTACAGAAGTCTTGGATGCTGCAGCAAGAAATGCAACCCCAATCAAGCGGACAATTAAACGTGCTCCTTACAATACATCGACGGATATAGAGACCCTTATCAGAGAAAAAAGGAAGTTAAGAAGACAATGGCAAAACAGTCGTTCCCCAACCACTAAGGCCCAACTACAATTATGCCTGACAACTCTTCGCAACAAATTGAGACAGAACCACGAGTCTGCAATAGAAGGCTATCTAAACAGCCTAGATGCCACAAAAAACTCCAATTATAGCTTATGGAAGGCTGTACGGCATATGAAATGCCCTATAACCCAAGAATCTCCATTAAGACTGGAAAACCGCACTTGGGCGAAAAACACAGATGAAAAATTAAACGCTTTCGCGGGCCATCTTGAGAAAGTTTTCACGCCACATGATACACATACTTGTTCCTGTCGTCCAACCATTCCTGATAAGGTAAACCATCCATTAAAATTTAACATTACTCAAGTAAAATCTGCAATAGAAAAAGTGAATATTAGAAAATCTCCCGGACTTGACCGTATCACAGGGTCAATGATAAGAAACTTACCTTCGTCTGCTTCCAGAATCTTGCTGTTCATTTTTAACGCTATATTAAGAGTCGGATACTTCCCATCCTCATGGAAGAAGTCTATAATTGTTATGATTCCCAAGCCAGGAAAAGATGCTAGCCAGGTTGCGTCGTACAGACCGATAAGCTTATTATCAATCCTATCAAAGCTTTTCGAAAAAATATTCATTTTAAGTATAACTCCTCATCTAAATGAACACGACATCATCCCGGATCACCAGTTCGGATTCAGAGCGAAACATGGTACAATAGAGCAAGTGCATAGAATTGTCACCCTTATTAGATCGGCGTTTGAGAAAAAGCAATACTGCTCAGCCCTGTTTATAGACATTTCCCAAGCATTTGACAAAGTTTGGCATGATGGGCTACTCATCAAAATAACACGAATGCTTCCTCAAAACACTCACAAGCTTCTGGAGAGCTATCTAACAGGCAGAACATTCATAGTAAGGGCGCAAGATAAATACTCCCCCCTCAAGAAAATTACTGCTGGTGTTCCCCAAGGCAGCATATTAGGACCGCTTCTATATATAATATACACAGCGGATATGCCAACAAACCTGAGCACGCATACCTCTACATTTGCAGACGACACAGCATTTATTAGCGTTAACCATGACCCAAAAGTCGCATCGCAAAATCTGCAGTCCCACATCAATGAACTAGAGGCATGGCTAGAAAAATGGAGAATAAAGGTTAACCCGGCTAAATGTGCTCACTTAACTTTCACGCTCAGAAGACAAACGTGCCCAGCAGTAAAAATAAATAACATCACTGTTCCGGTAGAAAACCATGTAAAGTACTTGGGAGTTCATATAGATAGACGTTTGACCTGGTCTCGTCATATCGAAGCGAAAATAACGGCTATGAAACTTAAAGCAGCTCAACTACATTGGCTTCTCGGTAGAAACTCAAACTTGTCTTTAGACAACAAAGTTCTTCTATACAAGTCCATCATAAAACCAATATGGACATATGGCATCCAATTATGGGGTACTGCATGCGCATCTAACATCCAAAAGCTTCAAAGAAGACAGTCTAGAATATTACGACAAATTGTCTGCGCCCCATGGTATATACGTAATGATATTATCCACAGAGATCTCAACGTCCCCACTATCCAGGAGGAAATTAAAAAATATTCAATAAGCTACATCGATAAACTAATGGTTCACCCTAACTACCTCGCTCGGGGTTTGCTTCAGTTCGAAGGTCACCAGAGGCTAAAAAGAACCGATACTTTGAGCCTTACTAGAAGACAGTCTTAAAAATTTGAATACAGCAGTTAGTGGTTACACAGGTAACAACTAATAAACAACAAGTAGAATTAAGATTTGAATACATATTGTAAATTTCGATAAGAAAGATTCAATAATAAAAATAAATTATTAAAAAAAAAAAAAAAAAAAAAATGTATTTTATAAAGCTTTTTGCAATAGTCCTATTCCTTCAATTTTCAGAAATGACTTTAAGGAGTAGGACTATTACAAAAAAGCTTTATAAAATACGCAACTGAAATTAAGCTCATAGAATAAATTTGAAAAATAAAAAATGCTTATGCCCGTAATTTCAACAAACAGATATCTGGTCGTGTTCGTGCCTAACAGTTATCTTTACCTATGCGGTACAACTAGTTTGGTAATTTCAACGTTAAATTTACCTACGTGTTTTTTCCTTTAAATTTTCTTTAAAAATATGGCAATATTTGTGTTTTTATTAATTTTGTGAATTAACTGTCAAAAATGGATGGTGTAAAATACACTACAGTTTAATCAGTAGATAAGACATACGTATTAAAATTATGAAAAATTCGTTACACCATAGACATCTATACACAGCTAGATATATTTTTGTAGAAATTACGGGCATTAATATAATATAAAGTAACCTCCGAAAGGAAATAATTCCCAGTTTCTATTTGTAAAAATATTTACCTAATTGATAAAATCGAATTAACGGTTGCTTAATGTAACCTATTTCTCAAATTACTTTTAACGATGTTTACTTGGCTAAACACCCTCTCCAGAGGGAGAGGAGAGCAACTTTATAGTCAATTCTGAAATTTCTAAAACAATTTTGTTACCACCTGCACCCTTTATTGAAATACTTGCAACCATAAATTATAAATTTAATAGTGGAATACTGTTCCTTTATTGTGAAAGATGTTTCAGCGTCAAAGTTTATAGCGATTTTCAACATTTGTAAAAGTTGTGATTTAAATTAAAGGCGTTTTAACTGTTCAAAATGTTTATTTTACTTCTATAAATTTTTATAATAAAATAAAAAATATTATTTTAAAAGAAAAACGGCAAAAAAATTTTATGGCCAAACAAGTTGAAAAATGGCTAAAAAAAATGGCTAATGGCTAAACTAATTTTTTAATGGCTAAAGACGGTGAAAAATGGCTAAATCTAGCCACTAAATGGCTAAATTGGCAACACTGCTTTAAAGTATTCAAAATGGATAAAAACACTTTTATAAAGTTATCAGAAGATTATTTTAATCATTTTAATGATTAAATTGTGAAAATGTATGAATTATTTAAGGAAAAAAATAAAAACATTAAGCAGAAATCTTGGCCGGTTGTACACGACATGTTGGCGATTCTACATTATTAGGTATGTTCAGTGGATTCTATGTGGTTTATGAAGTGATTTAATTGTAATCATGTCGATTTGAAGTGATTAACAAATCACTTCAATGTATCGGTAATCATCTCGATTTTGAAGTGATTAGAGCCTAATCACATTCGAGCTGCTTAAACGCGTTTAAGAACTCAAGTGTGAACATTGTATAACTTTTTTGCTAATGCTATGTTCACATTTGGGTTTTTAAACGCGTTTAAGCAAAATGTTGATTTAGCTAATCAAAGCCGTTCACATTACATTTGAGATGATTAAGATGACAGATGATTAAGAAAAAACACACACACAAAAAAACAACGAACAAATTTAAATTTCTTTAAAGTATTAAAAATGGATAAAAACACTTTTATAAAGTTATCAGAAGATTATTTTAATCAATTTAATGATGAAATTGTAAAAATTTATGAATTATTTAAGGAAAAAAAAATAAAAACATTAAGCAGACATCTTGGCCGGTTTTACACGATCATGAGCGATTCTACATTATTAGGGTATGTTCAGTGGATTCTACGTGGTTTATGAAGTGATTTAGTTGTAATCATGTCGATTTGAAGTGATTAACAAATCACTTCAATGTATGGGTGATCATCTCGATTTTGAAGTGATTAGAGCTTAATCACGTTCGAGCTGCTTAAACGCGTTTAAGAACCCAAGTGTGAACATAGTATAACACACTCACACTTTTTAAATTGACCCGAGATGGGTTTCGATTTCACTTTTCCATTTGAAAGACTATCAAGAAAGTCTTGATCAAGGCGAATTCAACAAGGTAAACTCAACTCGTCAGCCGTTCATCAGCTGTATCCACAAAAATCATGAAACGTCAAAATCAAGGTATATTTATAGCAGGTAGCCGCGAGATTACAACAATTGTACAATAAAACAAACAACAGGGCTTTTTATTGTTGTTTTGCGATACGAACTGTCAAACAGCAAAGGGGTTGAAAAGAGACAAAAAAACTTGTTTACTTGTTTACTATACAACATTTGACAGTTTGTATCGCAAAACAAGCAAATAAAAAATAACCAGCTGGCTTTCCGAGACTACCTGCTATAAATATACCTTGGTCAAAATATTGTTTTGTTTTTATACTGAAATTTGACAACAAGTAAGAAAATTGCAAAAACAAAATACATGGAGTTAATTCGCCTTGCTTTGTAGTTGTAGAGTTGCACTTACCGAGTTGCACTTACCTTGTATAAATTCGCCTTGGTCTTGATCGTGTTGCTGCAATGTATGTTGAAAAGAAAAGAAATTCGCCTTATTTGCTTACATTTTGCACTGGTTCAAGGCGAATTCAATTTTAAATTCGCCTTGGACAGTGTCAAATTCGCTTTTTATATAAATTCGCCTTTATTTATTCTTTCAAGGACGACTAAAAAATGAATTTGGCAGCACTAATAGCAATTGGCTTGATAAACGTGGTGGCATCACTTTTCGTGAACACATATTTGCTTTGTTTATATTCTATTTCGATTTGTGGTAATATTGTGAAATTAGGGATTTTTCTTAAGACTGCATTATACGTAATTAGCAAAACAAAAAATATTTCCATTTTATTTTGAAAACAAACTCTCATAGGTACAACTGAATCGAGTTATGTCTGGGGGCTCTCTTTTAACACTGAAAGAAGAATCAATTGATGGCAATGCTGCAGCAGCTGGAACAAACGTCAGCGCTCAGCAGCAATCATCGGCTGCATCACAGCAGAATGGAGCTTCGGTTGCCAGTGGATCAGGAAATGGTGCTGCACCGGCAGAAGGAACAAGGCAGAACAGTTTACAGCGCATACAACAACGAAAGCAAAAAGTATTTAATTTACCAGTAAATCAGAAATTAGCTAAATTGTCGATGTACTCTGCATGTCAATCTGAAGGATGTCGTTGTACTGGTTGGAAGACGCCCCAAGAAAATCGTCATCGTGACGTTGAGTCCTCGTACTGTCCTGAGTTGACTGAGGAATGCCGCAATACCAGCTGTCGTCATTCGCTTAGAAGCCATATTGCCCATTTAGATGGTATTTCTGGATCCGAAATGAATAATTTACTCGGGGCTATTATAGATATGGAAAATCTTTTTATGTCTATGCAACGTGTGGATGATGAGGATACGAAAAAAGTTTATCTCTACCTTTTTCGTTTGTTACGTCAATGTGTTATAACCCGTCAACAAGCAGTTATCCGAGGACCTTTAGGAGATCCTCCATTTGAGTCACCCTGCATTGCAAAAGCTGTATATTCATTTGTTTTTTATAAATACAATCATTTAAGTCCAAACGAATTGCAGACAATGACTGAAGTAGCTAAAACATTTTTAAACTTTCTAAACCACTACAATTTCGAACCACCGTCAATGAGAAGAGCCGATTTGAAAAATGATGATGCCTCTACCTATAAAATCAATTATACCAGATGGTTAGTTTTCTGCCATGTACCCGCCTTTTGTAATTCACTAAGACACTTTGAGACTTCACTGGTTTTTGGCCGTACTCTTTTGCGGACCGTGTTCCAGTATATGGCGCAACAACTAAAAAAGAAATGCATTTCAGAACGCGATCGGTTTCCAGCGGACAAACGATCTATAATAACACAAATGCCAAAATTTTTAGAAGCTCTTAAGGGAGAGCTTCTCAAAGATGACTCTCCAATATGGGATCAATCGTACCGCCCGCCCACTGCCTTTTTATTGCAACAGCGTAAACGCCAACAGGACACGTCTGTAACTAGTGGAACAGGTATTTCCAGTAGCATTGGATCCACTGCTGCGAAAAGAGCTAGTATTAGTGGTGAGCCTGTACACAAAAGAGCTAAAAAAGATGTTATTGAACGTTCCGCTGGGTAAGTTTATGTTTGTAATGATCGCTGTGATTTTAACATTAAAAACAAAAAGACTGTATTTTAATAACTTTGTTATAATTGTAGTAAATAAATTACTTAATTTTTTTTTTTTTTTTTTTTATTTAAATTGTGAAATTTGTATTTTTGAAAAATCGTTTTTAAATGTATGCGTTATTTAATTGACAATGCGTAATTATTTGTTAATTAATGAAATCCATAGAACAGGATTATATGAAAATATTCATTGGTATTGCCCATTAAAGTGTTAAATTTTGTCTTGATTAAAAATTTTAGGACTTTAATGTATACTTTTAGAAGGCGTTATAAAATTATGATTTTTGAAACACAGAAAATGGTTTGGCAAGAAATACTTTAAATAAATTATTCATAAAAAAAACTTATGAGAGCTATTCAAAACATAAATATAAAATCATTTAATAATAAAAAAAAATTTGATGAAGCCTCAACTGTGGCCACGGCGCTTAAAAAATTACAGTTTATAGAAATATTTTTCTTTAAAATTTTAACCAAACACATAACTTTTTCTAATCGTGCTTAATCGAATTAGCATTTATCAAGTAGGTATTATCTTAGAAACTTTTTAATCATTATTTTTTTAATTTAATTTTTGCCCAGAAAATAAAAGGAGGCTTGCTTTCCCTCAACAATAAATTTCAGTGTATTTATCAAATATGAAAAACTGGGAATTTAGCACGTCATACGAAGATCGTATTAATAATAGTTATTTTTATTTTGTTTTATTTATTCCTCAGAAGTTTTATTTATTCCTCAGAAATAAAAGTTATTATTTCTTGAGTTTTATTTATTCTTCAGACATAAAGTTTTTTGTTTTGATTTTATTTATTCCTTAGAAAACAAAAAAGTTTTATTTTTTGCTTAGAAAATAAAAATTGTTTTTGAGTTTTATTTTTTGCGTAGAAAATAAAAGTTACTTTTTTATTTTTATAGATTTCAAAAAAAAAAGTAGAAGAGTCCGAGCAAAAACTCTCTTTGCTAAATTAAATTAATTTTTTTTATTTTATTCAATTTGAAATTCACTTTTTTCTAAGCAAAGTAAAAAATAAAACACAAAAATATTTATTTTTATTTCTTAAGGAGTAAATCTGTGGCATTTTGACAAAACATCTTAAATCAAATTTAAAAATTTGAAAAAAATATTGTTAACCATACAAATTTTCATTAAAAAACCTTTTTGTTTACGTTTTTAAAATTTTGTATTATTAACGAAATTTGTTTTTTTTTAAAACTTTTTTGCTATCTTATGTTTTGTCAAAATGCTACAGAAATAAAACTCAGAAAGTAATCGATAAAGTTCAGTTTTTTAATAAAACCTAAAAAATAAAAATTAACACATATAAAGGAAGGCCACTGTAATAAGGATTATGGTGTATTCCTTAATTAAAAATCGTTATTTGCAGTCCATGGTAAAAAAATATAAAATGTAAACCAAAGGTTGGCTTAAGCAAAAAAGTATGTAAAATATTGAGGGAATAGGACTATTGCAAGAAAGCTTTTAATTTTAAAGAAAATATTTGGAAAACGTGTTGAAGCGCTATAGTTTCAAATTAAAGTATATGGGCAAATTCTGCGTGACGAACGCTACATTCGCACGCGTTTCTTGATTGAAATATAAACATTTTTTGGTCTTTCAAAAGAGATAGCTTCAACTTATATATAGTATTTAGTGGCATTAATATGTACTTACGAATGGCATATATCATAATTTCTTAGCAAGTATTTGTTGCGAAATAATTGATCACAAAGTTTTGTGACGCACGCTACAAAAAGTGGAAGTAACTTCAAAGGTTGAAGTGCGTTTTCCTAATTTTTAGCGAATTTGTCATGATAAGGTATACAAAATCTAATTCCTAAAAGAAAGATGACTATAAGAGAATTCTAAACGCACTTATTCGCAGCCAATGTGATTTTTTGACAAAAACCGTGAACCCTTTGTGACGCACACTACATAACGCACGCTACAGTTCTTTTGTTATTATATTTTATTTATTTTAACAAAAACAAATTATATTTTTATGAATTGCATTTCTTAAACTAATTTCTTAACTAATGAATATCAACTTTTTTTTAACGAAATTTATATTTTGATAAGTCTGTTTTAAGCACAAAAATCACCTAAAATAATGCTAAATTAACGTATAACAATAAGAAATCAGCAGTGGGGTAGGAATTGTTAAAAATTATTGCATTAATGATCATTGAAATACATATTTTTTAATATAAAAATGAAATTATACATCTAGTCTTATATTCCATTAAAAAGAAAATTAATTTGAAAAATGTTTGGCTGGTGGACTGTTTCTGGGATTTGCCCATATAAAATTTAAGTCGTCATTAAGTATAATACCGTTTTCGCGTTCATGTCGTTCTGTGCTTAAAAAAGGGAATAAATAAAAACATAATCTGAATTTGAAAATAAAATCTATTGAATTGTTATTATACCTTACACATTTTGTATATGGGTAATTCCAAAGTGTTGAACGTGACAGTCGTTCGCCTCAAAAATGCAATAACATTTTAAACAAAAAATATTTTTATGTTTTCTTAACCCTTAAATTATAGCACTAAGAAAGCACTGTTATCTATGCTAAAGTATATGGAGGGCGCGATTCTAGGTCAAAGATAATGACAAAAGAAATAGCGGTTCGAACGTGAAAAAAACAAGTAGTTTTTGTGGCCATTTATAAAGAGGCGTAATTCAACGAAACCTGGCACAATTTTTTAGTCAAACTACTTTCAGAATTTTACGTAGCAATGTAACATTAAAATGTCTGGTTTGATTCCAAAATCGTCTGTATTTTCTTTTTTTTAAGCCAAAATCTGGGTCGATACGTGACATTTCGAACGTGAATTTTTTTCCGTAATAATTCAACTGAATAATGATTAAAATAAAATAAAAATTTACCGTTTATCCGAATAACATATTTCTCTTTGAACTCTTCCTTAGATTACAGACCATGTTAGAATTTTTTTTTGGAATAATTTATATCAAATATCACCTCTTTTAAGAAAGATAAATATTAAAGAAAACACAATAAAACATTTTCACAAATAAGAAATTACGTTTGTACAACTTTGCAGTCTGATTGTTAATATAAGTGAACAAATTTATGAGTAAATTTATAAAATTAGTAAAATCTAAATATTTCTTTATAACAATATCGTAAAATAATCAGCTTTTAGTAACTTTAAAATTTTCGGTCACGGTGGACCTTTTGACGGAAATGCCCATATACATACATGGTCACTTATATATGCCTACCATATATTTTTTAAGAACTATATATGTGACGCGAAAAATAGAAAGGGTCCTAAGGGTTCTGCCATTTTAATGATTTAAATACGTGTATCTTTGGTGTACCATCACTGAGCGTGTTGGTATTGGTCTCATTTGAAAGCGACACATCTCAACCTTGAAAACGCGCGTAGGTCGTCCCTACCTCTTGTTTTGTGTAGTTGGTTTTTATTGTTCCCTTTACCTTACTGGTCCCTTTCTCTATGCGCTGTCACATATACTCTTTTGGAACAATATTTTTATTTAATTTGTAACTAGCTTTTCACTGTGACTTCGTTCACGTAAAAATTAGAGCAAGATTTAAAAAAGGGTTTATCCTATAAAACATTTACAAAAATTTTATTTAGTTTTCTACATCTAAACCTATTGCTTATATTTCTATAACAACCGTAAAATACAACTACATACATATGTACTGAGGTCTGTCAGTTTTTAATTTTGAAGAGTTCTTTTCAAAATCAAGATTTTTTTGGTGAATGCTAAGAATTTTACAAATTTGAATATGGTAAGCCTAGATTTATTTGATTAAAAATAAATATAAAAGAATTTATTAGCGGTTTTCACACTTTGTATTACTTAATACGATTTTATACTACAAAGCGTAAGTGTCTTTTTCGTAAGTATTGTAAATTAATGAAGTTGCAGAGTGAGGGAGAGAGATAGATATAGTTTCTTCAACTGTTTTATTTTGGGTTATTTAACAAACGTGTTTACTACAGCTTTTTGTTGGATTTTTCAACCAAAGCGTAGTAAATTTTGTTGTTGCAGTGTTGTAAATCTTAGTACTTTAACTAAATTTATAAGATTCACAAGGTCAACAAGGGGCTTTACTATCAAGGGTGAAAACCGCTATTATGTTATTTTTATGTTTTTGTTTAAATGCAACGAGCAAAGTATGTATATGTACATAAACTTATTTTTAAATACAGTTAGAAAATAAAAGTGTTGTATATTCATTCAGTTTGAAATATTTTATATTAAAATTATTTAATAATATGCATAATATGTATTTTATTCGACCTTTATTATTTAAAATATTAATAAATTTACTAGCTTAAGGTCTTTTTTTTATAAAATTTTAAAACTTTTATTTAAAACCAATATTTCGGCACTTCCTTGAGTTATTATTTGTTAAAAATTTATAAAATAAGGAAGAAAAAAACCCTGAAGAAGGCACTCAAGCAAGTGCCGAAATATTGGTTTTAAATAAAAGCTAAAAGTTTTTTATAAAAAAAAGTCCTTAAGCTCGAAAATTTATTAATGTGGTGTTTATAGAACACGAGCGCCTCACTCGTCCGTTCAACTTACATTTAAAACAAAAACAAAATTTCGAAATTTGTTTTTGTTTTAAATGTAAGTTGAACGGACGACTAAGGCGCTCGTGTTCTATAAACTACACATAATATTATTTAATGAATGTAAATTAAAATTATTTTTGGCAAACTAAAAAATAATTTATAAAAAAGCTGGGACCAAAAATAATGGTTATTTTTCTTTTTTTAAAGGTTACGAGAAAATTCCTTTTAAATGCATTTGGTTTTTTTCACCATTATCGTTACATATATTTTATTTTTGGTTATCGTAACCAATTAAAGTAAAAAATATTTTTTTGGTTATAAATAACAATTACTTCAACAAATAACTATAAAAATAATGAATTTGTTGGTTAAATAATTGCCCATGGCCCCCAAATAGCAACCGAATATACTTTCCTACTTATTTATAATGGATATTTGTAGCCAAAAAAAATAAATTATATGTTATAATGGTTATTTGTGAACCAAAAACTTTACGCTTTCTGAATTACAATTGACGATTTCTGAATTACAACTGTTCTTGCTTTTGTTTTTAACTGCAAACACTTGATCGTTACTTTTATGCCAATTTTCATTTCTTCGTTAATTTGCTTCTAATATTTTGTTTTTCAATTATTCTAACTTCCTGTTTTTCAAATTTAGTATGTACTGTTTTCATAAAACAATTGACAAAAATAAAAAAAAATTAAAAACACTCAAGAAACTGAGTGCTTGCCAATAAATTTTACTACACGTCCAATCACTTGTGTTGTAAAAACAGTGCATAAAATAAAAAATTTCGTTTAGAAATTTATATTGTAACCAAAAACAAATTTGAGATTTTTTATTGTTGTTTCAATATAGTGAATATATATAATGAATCTCGACTTTCAATTGCAATAATGGCTGAATTAATTTTGATTGAAATTAAGAAACATTACTTGATTCTTGTATAAAATAAAACTAATGGAGAAAATACAGTTTAATTTGTATACGTACACACCTATGTATATTTCAGTGATTCCACATACGAAGATCTTTCTGATGAAACTGTTTTAAGAGCTTTAAAAGCAATATCGGAATCGAAGGCCATTAACAAAACTGAAATTCTTTTCCCCGTCAATGTGTCACGTGATGAAAATGTTAAAGCCGAAGAACAAAAACGCGCCATAGAATTTCATGTTGTAGGCAATTCGTTAACAAAACCTGTAGATAAACAAACAATACTCTGGCTTTTGGGATTACAAAGTGTGTTTGCTCATCAATTGCCGGAAATGCCCCGAGAATATATATCACAGCTTGTGTTTGATACGAAACACAAGACTTTGGCACTCATTAAGGAAAATATGCCAATCGGTGGTATTTGCTTTCGACCGTTTCCTGATCAACAATTTACGGAGATTGTTTTCTGTGCGGTAACCATGTCGGAGCAAGTTAAGGGTTATGGTACTCATTTAATGAATCATTTAAAAGACTATAGTATTCAAAAGAATATACAACATCTCTTGACCTATGCTGATTGTGATGCAATTGGTTATTTTAAAAAACAAGGCTTCTCAAAGGATATAAAATTAGCACGACCAGTTTATGCCGGATTTATAAAGGAGTACGATGGAGCCACACTAATGCATTGTGAATTGCACAAAAATATTGTAAATACACAATTTATTTCAGGTAACATTAGATACTAAATATTTTATGTTGTTATTGGTTGAATGTAAATATGTTTTGTAATTGAATAGTAATAAGACGGCAAAGCGAAATTCTTAAAGAACTTATTGCTCAGCGACATAGCGAAGTTCAAAAAGTTCGATCTGGTTTGACGTGTTTCAAAGAAGGTCTTCCTTCCATACCTGTAGAATCAATACCCGGCTTACGGGAAATTGGATGGAAACCACAAATGCGTGCTCAAAGAACATCGAGACCTTTGGAAGAATCTTCGGATCCAGAAAAATTGGCTGCTTCATTTGCAGCAGTTTTACAATCTGTTCGTCACCATGCATCTGCTTGGCCTTTTCTCAAACCTGTAACAGCTGCCGAGGTCCCAGATTATTATGATCATATTAAATATCCAATGGATTTAAAAACTATGGGCGAACGCCTTAAAAAGGGTTATTATGTAACACGACGACTTTTTATGGCTGACATGGCTCGTATATTTTCCAATTGCCGTTTTTACAATTCACCTGAAACAGAATATTATCGTTGTGCAAACAATTTAGAACGTTATTTTCAGACTAAAATGCGAGAATTAGGTTTGTGGGATAAATGATGTCGCGCTCTATCTGCCACCTTTGAACCCCCCATAGAGAAGATTGGAGATGATGATGCAGACGGCGACAAAAACGGAGAGGAAGATGCTAATAAAATACCCAAGGAGGAACGTAGTGTAACTAATAATTTTAACAACTCTAATACAAATAATTTATCCCAAAATACTCCTTTTAATTCCACATACGAAAACACATTTTTAAGTGGAAATTTAGGCGTTTTTTCTTCTCTTCCAGATGACATTTTTACAAATTAAAAAAAATAATTACATACATATACATATGAATTTAGTTAATTTTTAAAACTTTTTTCTTTTCAAGGCAATTACATTACATTAATGTTGTTTTTCTTTAATTATTTAAAGTATTTTTTATTTTCAGTTTTATTGGTTTTGAAAAAAGCTTTCAATATTAAAAAACACATTTATAGAACTAGTTTACAACTATGTATATTGTTTGTGTTTTTCATTGACTACCGCAAAATGTTGAAAGAAATATAAATATTACTTCACTTTTGATCGTTTAATTTTTGTCGTGTAGTACAAAAGTATATGTAACTATAAGTTGTGCGATTAAACAGAATCACGGTTAATTGATTAATCAAAAAAGTTTATTCAATTCTAAATAAATAAGAATTTTATTCCAATATCTTAATAAATTTCACTTTTTGTTTGTGAGTTTTTGACATACCATATTTTGATCGCACACCATGCTTTTTAATTTTCACCACAGGTGGAAAGGGCATATATCGTCCCCTCAATAAAACAATAGTGTATACGCATGTACACCATTATTTTTTTATTGCATATTTAGAATATCCATCATTGATTTTATGTCTTGTCAAAATTTCGTCAAATTCTACTTCCAAAAAGTGGGTCAAAATGTCGTTGGAAAAAATAGTGTATAATTTCTTGTTCAAAATTTTCCTTCAATAAGTGTGTAAGCTCATATGCGCTATTTTACTTGAAATTGCCACTCCAAAATTGTTAAAAGAATAATAGTGTATACGCATTATACTCCATTTTAGTCTGTAGAAAAAAAAATTCAATTTATGAAAACTTTAACTCATAAAATAGCTTATAATAATATACACTATTGTTTGAGAAATAGTTTCATTCCGAACATCGAAAGCTGCATGATCTCCAAAATTTGTGCCAGAAGAATGTAATTCCTCGTGGCTCCAAGTCATTTTTCTTTAACTTACAAGGTGGAAAGAAGCGAAATTGTTTAGATGAGCCAGATGTAGCAGAGGAAGAGAAAGAAGACGAATGAACTTCTAGTTATTTTTGATTTACGCAATGTATACCTTAATTTCTCATATTTTTTTTTTAAATTAACCCAAATTGGAATGTAATGAATATGTGCCATTGAATCTATGAATTAATCACTGTTTTATAATGTTACAAATTGATATTTTTGAGATCAAATATTTTAATAAAAATGCCGTAAAATTATTGAATAAAACAGCGTATATCATACAAAAAAAAAAATAAAAAAATATACATATAAAAAATAAAAAAGCCTGTATGGAGGACTTGCACTTTGAATGACATAATTATGGTCTTAAAGGATGCGTAGAATAAAAAAAATTGATCAATTTAAAGACCAGAAACGGTATTATGTATTCGTCGAAAAATCCAGTATGAAGAATTTTTATTTACAGCGATAATGAGCTTTAAATAGACATCCGATTTGACAAAAACTTTAAACACGATTTTCTCAAAACCCCAAAAAAATTATACACTATTGTTTTATTAAGGGGACGATATGTACATATAAGTTCGTAATTTCTAAAATATTGATCTTAGACCCTATAAAGTTTATAAATTCTGAGTTCTTATGAGTAAAATCGCCTGTTGTTGTTTTATTATTTTTTTATTTTAATATGCAATCTATGTTTTGCTTTTTTTACATATACATAACAAATACATGATTTCCCGCTTAAAAAGAAAAATGTGTTTTAAATGAAAAAATGTACTCAACACATTTTTAAACCCTCCAAAACCACTAGTGAGGCTAAAAGTTTTTTCTTTTTCATCTTAGACCCCATAAAGTATATAAACTCTGGCTTCTTGAGTAGTTTTTAGTCGATTTAGCCATGTCCGCCTGTCTGTCTGTTGAAAACACGGACACTTTCGAAAATCTCAAAAGAAAAGAACAATGTTGGTGTCAAATTGATTTTAGTTACCCTAAGCAATTTGTGGAATCACCACCCTTAAATATGGATAATGTTGTTAGAAAACTAACATAAATGGTGCTATAATGCACGGATCGATATAAGATTTTGCACAAATTCTTTCTGTATGACTAGAAACCATCAGCCTTATTGCATAACTTCGTGAAGATCTATTCATAATTTACCATATACTCTTTATAAAGCCTACTCTCGGAAAACAGTTTAGTACGCCTTCAAATTAGGCTCTTGTAATAAAATTTGGAACATCACAGTTTAAAAGGACTGCAAAGCACACTGTTAAATTTCTTGCGAAATTTCATTTATTATGCAAATGGAAAAAATAAGGAAACAACCATGGACCCTAACAATCATAAGAGAATCGACAAACAAATTATATGTACATACATACATATATAACCATTAATATCCATGAATTAATTATAGGTAAAGGTTTTTAACATCTAAATTTAAAAACAAGTAAAAAAGTATAGTCGGTCAAGCCCGACCATATAATAACCTAAACCACAGTATTTAAAAACACATCTTGCTTATGTGTCCATATAAATATGAATTTATCTATGTTTTTAAACTTCATTAAATTCGGTTTGCAAGTTCGTGAGAGGCAGAAATTGCCCCCCGACCTCCCCTTGTGGTCCTTTTTTTGAAAAACTGTATAGCTTATGTAACTATATAGATATGGATCTATCTATGTTTTAAATTTCATTAAAATCGGTTCGATAGTTAGAGGAAGAAATTTCCCCCTATCTTCCCTCGTGGTCCTACGATTCCTTGTGCCAATAAGAACCTATGTCCTAAATTTTATCAAATGTACTTTGCACACAAGCTTACATGGACAGCCAGCCAGCTAGACGGACATCGTTAGTTCGACTCAGAAAGTGATTCTAAGTCCATCGGTATACTTTAAGGTGGGCCTAGGACCAATATTTTAAGGCGTTACACACATCAGCACAAATGCATAATACCCTCTCCACTATTGTGGTGTGGGTATAATGAGTCGTGTTTGTTTGTAATAAGTAAACTCAAAAACTACTGCACCGACTTTGATCAAAATTTGTGTGTTTGATGTTTGAGGCATGAGGAGTGTTTCTGTGGAGTTTCGTATTTATCCGATAGATATTTTTGTAATTTTCGTAATGGGAACAAGTCCAGTTTACCAACGCAGTTCCAAATAAAAAAAACGTACATAGGGTAATAGCAAATCGAAAAATAAGAAGAAATAAATGGCAAAATTCTCGGAAACGCATAGTTTCCGAGTTATGAACCTCTGAAGTTTTCATATAAATTTGCGATATTTCTGGGCAAATTCTGGGCATATTATTTTGTGATTTCAAAACGTTCAACTACGTAAACAACTTTTCGAAATCATGTTATTTTTGCGACTATTGTAAGATGACCGTCATAATAAATTACTTTAATAAAATATTCAATGTGTTGTTTATTAATTGTTTATGCAATAAACTATTTTATTTGCAACAAATCCTTTAAAAATAAGAAAATTCGACGACACTAAAAAAATGATATTTGCTTTTGAGACTTCTGTTGTGATTTCAGTTTGTTTTTTTTAGTTGAATTAAAGATCGCTAATTTGCTAACAGCGGCATGAAAGCAAAGTGTATTTATTAAAAATCGTGAGAGCTGTAAAGAATCACAGGAAAAATCGCTTCTATCGCAAAAATGGCTAAATTTGCGAAAAATTGCAAGCTTGCAATTAAAGCCCTAAATTTTATTTGAAATCGCTAAATGGGTAAAAAAATTTAAAAAAAATTTGCAAAAATGGCGAAAATTCGCAAAAAAAAATTTTATATTTCAAACGAGCCATAAAATTGATTGAAAGTCGCTAAAACTATAAGGAATGGCAAAAATTCGGTAAAAATTTCTAAATTAGCGGAAATTCGCAAAAATTTGCTATCAGCGGCATGATAGCAAAATTCTATTATTTATTTTAAATCGTCAAAGCTATAAAGAATCGAAAACTTATAGAAACAAATTGCTTTTATCGCGAACATGGCTAAAATTCGCAAAAAAAATTCCAAAATTTTAAACACACCCTAAACTTAATTTGAGATCGCTAAATCGGTTAAAAAAATAAATTTTTGGAAAATAACATAAAAAGCGTTAAAAATTGGCTATACTTTTGTAAAACAAACTTTTTGTATTTTCTTGTGCTTTCGACAATTGAAAATCACACCGAAAAACACAAAAACGGTGTGATTTACAGAACACCACAAAATCACACGTGTGATTTTAAAAGTACATGTGATTTGAAATCACGTGATTTTCAGAACAGACCTGTTTATCAGTCGAATGTTCTTATATAAAGGGCCATGCTAAAAAATACCATCAACCTCTTACAAACCTTTTCATTTCATTAGGGCAATCTGTAATCTTTAGGACAATGTCCCTGCAAAACCTGCCTAACCGATACACTAATATATTTAAAGATTTTAAAATTTTAATATATACATATGCACACTTCTATTCCATAAGTACCTTAAGTTAGAAAGAAATGGCCTTTTCGATTAAAGAAGCGTGTTATACCTTACTCTTTCTGCCATGTTACACATTATTATTTAGTGCTGTTCGAGTAAAGTTGAACAAGTGTAATAAAAGTGAAAAAATTAAATAAAGTAATTTAAATAAAATGAATAAAAAATCTCTACTAAATGCTTTAAGCGTTGAAAAAAAGAAATTTAAAACGAAAGTGGAAATATACAGAAATATAAATAAATTTGCAATTGTTGATAAAGCAGAAAGTGTAGAAAGTTGTCCGTCCGGTGAAAATGTGAATATTTTGGAACATGAAGTGGAGATGTCGGAAAATATTGAAGAAATGGGAAATGTTTCCCAAAATACTGATATAAACCAGCTCATTATCATTATCATAAATGAATTGTTTTTCTTTTACCTATATTTTTAATTATTTTTACAACATTAAATGAATTATTTTTTGGTTTTTATTATATTTTTTAAATGATCTCAAAGTGACCTCCAAAAGTTCAAACTTTAAATAAATTAATTGTTTTTATTATACTCCTTTTTTAATTTTATTTTATGTACTTTTTCTTAAAATAAAATAAATTGAAAATATTAAAGGAATACAATAACTGGTAGTAATCAGTTGTACGGTTAATTAATCGATTTATAAACCTGTTACCTAACAAGTTACTTAATAAGTAGTAATAACGGATACGTGTATCGGTTAACTAAAAAGTTATTTATAACAATACTACCAGTATCGCTACCGTTACCTAGGCAGTTATATACACGTTAGGACTGACGTGTGCGAATGAGAGCACTATTGTGTTTTCTGTTCTAAGTAATAATGTGAAAAAAAGAGATATCAGCTCACACGTACAGAAGAGAATAGGTTAGTTTTTTCCCAAAGGCCTGTATAAAATAACTGAAAGTTTTAGAATTTCTAACTTATACTTTGGTTATGAGTACTTTTTATGTAACGCGTTATTTAACCCGTACTGTTCTTGCAGGGGTGTTTTTCAAATGTATGTTCTAGTATCTTACAAGAGTTTCCAAAATTTTTTTCCGGTTTCACCGCACTTCAAAAAAAATTTGTGTTTATCACCTAATTGCAAGTCCTTCATACCTTCTCGTATTTAATCTCAAACTGAACCGAAGTTATAGCAAAATATATCTTCAAATCGGTACATTTTGAAAACTTTAATCGCAAGTTCGTTTGTTTTTGTAGATATGTCTATGTTGCAATAAAAGAGCAATATGTTTAGGTATCTGCTATTTTTCTAATTTTTGTCCATGGACAATTGACTTTACTGCCTGCATCTTATTTTGAATTATTGTTCTTGATTAACTTTTCACTTCACAAAATTTATTTATTATCAACTGTTGCACTGCCCATTCTGCTTTTAGTAGATTTATTGCATCAGGAGACATTGATTTACGCATATACTTACTTCTTGTTATTAATCTAATCGATAATTTTAAGAGAATAGAAAACTAAATTTCAAAGTTGTTACGATTCATACAGCAAGCCCTATCCTTTTAGTTGACCTGCGCTACCTATTATTACCGACCGTACTCAGGGATTGGGGTGGTGTTCTTGTCTACTTCTGAATAGGTTAAGTACCGTACATACATTTTAAAATAAAGGTAGCTTCACCTGAACATTACTTAAAAAATAAAAAAATAAAAATAACAAAACAAAAAATAAAAGAATAAGTTTGAACTCTTAAAGTTATGAGAAGATGGTGACAATTCTTCCCTTTATCTACTCTCCCTTCCTATCTATCTTCATGTAATTCGTTAAAGACAACCCTAAAATGATTCCCTAACTATATGTGTTTCACCTTTCATGAAATATATACATACATATGTATATAAACAAAAAGATTACGAGTTCATTATTGCAACTAAAAAATTACAAAAACAAAATATTTTAGATATAGTTTTAGTTTTGGGCTTTTACGTTAAATTTGGAGTATATGTTATATACAATCAGGTATGTGATGGAAATCGATTTCTTCGTCCAAACTTTTTGAAATCGACAAAACATGTTATATGGTAACATGCGCGAATTACTGTATCGATTTCATATTCCATTTTGTTTCAATAAAAATAATGACGTTTTTACTATGTGCAACAATTCGATAATGCCTGTTTGAATTCGTTTGAAAATCTGTTAAATTTACTGCAACGAATTTTTAACAAAATCCAAACAAAATGTAATTACATAAATTGATTTTAATAAAAATTAAATAAAACTAATCTTATCGTTGGTGAATAAGGGGCAAACATAAAAATAGCCTTCAAGAATATGCCTTAAAACAATTTATGGAAAACCATCCTGATATGGCGAGGGGATTTACTAAAGGAGACAGCGTGGACGTGGAAAATTTATGGCGTGACTGGAAGGCGTGCATAAAGAAGAAAATAGCTACCAATAAACGAGAAGCAAGTTCTACAGGTGGAGGTCCGTTCAACCAAATATACATCAAACATTGGTTGATGGAATAAATAACTCTGTCTCAATGATAGGGACCGAGTTTTTTTCATCTGATGATGACGCAGTTTTGTGTGAAGCTTCAGCTGCAGTAACTCCAAAATGCCGACCTGAATAAAGAAAGAAAACGGAGGATGTTTTCAATGGCATTCCAAGCACTTCCAAAAAAGCTTCCAACGAACTAAAAAACAGAGATGAGGATATTAAAAAATTTTTGAAGAAATATATGGAAAGCGGTGCAAAAACTAGAAAAGAAATTTCGGCTTCCTTTAAAGTTTTAGCAAATAGAAACTGGGAATTATTTCCTTCCGAAGGTAACTTTATATTATATTCAACATTTTTCATTTTTCGAATTTATTCTATGAGCTAAATTTCAGTTATGTATTTTATAAAGCTTTTTTGTAATAGTTCTATTCCTACAATTTTTCAGAAATGACCTTATACACTACCAGACTATTATATTGTATTTTGTTTTAACATTTTACCTTAGCCTTCCGTTGGAAAGCAATGAGGTATATTGAATGTACAGAAAAATTTACAATTTTTAGACACCAGCAGAATGTAATGCATTTTCTGGCCCGCTACGGCCGTCGTCAGCATTCTTTGTGTCTCACTGTATAGTGTTACTTTATAATTGAATGTATTTAACTCAACTATTTTAACAAATAGAAACTGGGAATTATTTCCTTCCGAAGGTAACTTTATATTATATTCAACATTTTTCATTTTTCGAATTTATTCTATGAGCTAAATTTCAGTTATGTATTTTATAAAGCTTTTTTGTAATAGTTCTGTTCCTACATTTTTTCAGAAATGACCTTATACACTACCAGACTATTATATTGCATTTATTAAATAAAGGTTTTGTATTTGAAAAAAGTTTTTTACATATGAGGGATATCATGTCGAGTGACCCAATTTTGAAATCGATGTCTTCCGATTTGGATGATATTTGCACCAAGGTTAGTCCTATTGTAGTTTAGACACAAATTTTCAAGAAGATCGGTCTAAAAGTTTCTGAGTTAGTGGGGGTCAAAGTTTGACATTTTGGCCATACAGGTGTTCTTTCTTATCCATGTAACTTATTACCTATTGGCTTTAGCAAAATTTGTCCCAAGTAGCTTCGATAGCTATTTGATCCATCATTTGAAAAAATGTTTAAAATTTTTTTTTTTAAATTTAAAACTTTTTAATTTCAAAAGATTTTGTTATTCCTGCTTAATTCCCAGTTTTTATTATTGATAAAAACACTTGAAATTTATTGTTGATGGGAATTAAGCACGAATAACAAAATCTTTTGAAATTAAAATTTTGTATTCCCAAAAGTTGAAATTACTTTTTGATTTAAAACTTTTTTTTTATTTTTTTTATGGGGAATGTTTTTTTTTTTTTGTTTAAAAAAAGCTTATGTCTTTTCCTTTAAGGTAGTTTTGGTCCCTTTTTGGGATGCGAGCGGCTTATGTATAAAAAAAATAATTTCTAACTCTAGACAAGGGTTTTTAAATTTTTAGCATATGCAGTGTTCTTTCTCATCCATGTAACATATTACCAATAGGTTAGCAAAATTTGTCCCAAGTAGCTTCGATAGCTATTTGATCAATATTTTGAAAAAAAAATTTTTTATATTTTATCCGGAATGTTTTTTTTTTGCTCAAAAGAAAGCTTATGCCTCTTTCTTTAAGGTAGTTTTGTTCGCTTTTTGGGATTCGAGTGGCTTATGTATAAAAAAAAAAATAATTTCTAACTCTAGACGAGTTCTAAAGCCTTAAAAATAAATCGTATGCAAAGAAACTAGACAAATTAACCTTTCCGACGGTATGTTACAAACCCAACTTATATTTTATACCTTCGATACTGTAATGCCCACAATATGTATATTAGGGTGGGTCACTGATGTATGAGAAAAAATAAAAGTTCTCGAATCATGTTCTAATAGCAATATTTTTTTGTCTTACGCCAAAACAAATAAAGACTGCAAAAAAAGTCATATCTTCAGCCCGCGCAAGAGCTCCTAAAAGTATATGTAAGAAAAGTAAATTTTTTAAATTAAAATTTTTTATTTACAATCAATTATTATTAATTAAAACTGAAAACATTTTGAATTTAACTTGAAAAGAAAAAAAACTTTGGTTCTTATAAAACAAAAAACAATAAAATAATTTTTTGGTCACAAAATCTTGTTTACTGTAAAATCTAGGCATCTCTCGTATTGATTCAAGTTTCGTCTATGTCAAACCTTCTCTTAATTTTTTCAGCCCAATCATTAACAAAAATTCCGTGCGAGTTTTTTCACTTTTTCCTTTTCTACTATCATGAATTTGTTTTTTCCCTTTTTTATCACCTACGGGAAAGGGAAAAAATTATGTGGGAAAAAAGTAGGCATTGTAAATTCAAAAAAAGGGGAAAAACATTGTAAATTTCTCAAATTTTTTTCACCAACAATTTAGAAGGGAATTTGCACAAAAATGTAAGTATTGTTTTAATTAATTAAATTAACATAAATAAAAATTTCAATAATTTTCAAAGGTCGAAAAGTACAAACAAACAACAGCTAGAACATTTAATAAAATTAATGGAAGCCAACTCAGATATTGCGCGTGGATATTTTAAAGGCAGCAAAGAAGCGCTTACAAGGTTTTGGCGGAAGGCCGAGGTAGAGCTTAACTCTATAGGACCTCCTTCAAAATGTATTGCTGAATGGAAGAAGGTTCGTTATTATTTCCAAGACAAATATTTTATTTATGTTTTTGTGTACTTTAAGGTTTGGGCAGACCAAAAAAAATACGTACGTCATAAGGCCGCTCAAAATTTAAAAGAAAAAAAATGTACTGGAGGAGGTCCGAATAAAGAAGTAAAATTTTCTGCTACCGAAGAAGCAATCTACAACCTTACTGCGATGAAATCTTCAGTTGAAGGCGTATCAGCAAAACTCTTTGGTTTGAACTCTCCAAATACCAAAAATAATGATGCAACATCAACTCTGGAAGAAACAATTTTCCTAGATAATCATGTGTCACAACCGATAGAACTGGAAGAACTTGTGGAAGAACTTGTGGAATATATACCATCATCAAACTGTCCTAAAATTTCAATTCTTCCAAAATCAGAAGTTGGAAAAGATGCCTCAAAAATTTCTTACGACGCACTTCAAGACGAACTTAAGGTGCAAAAAGAATTATTGGAAACAATAAAAAAAATGGAAGCAAATCAGAAAGAGCAGGAACAAAGCCGAAAAAGAATTTATCGAGCACTCGACAAAATGAACGATAACCAGCAAAAACATTTCAAATCGATGGAAAGTCTTAAACGAGACGAAATAGAGGAATTGCGGCGCCACAATGCCTTCATAGAAAATCTTAGAGCTAAAGAGGTGAAATATAAGTTAGAAAAGAATAGGATGGAGATGCAGCTACTACAGTACAATAAGTAGTGTGTTTTTAATTTTTTTTTACTTTTGTAAGTTTATTTTATCAAGATGTGATGTACATAAGCATTGTTTTTCATGATTTTTTTTATTTTAAAATAATTAATTGTGTTCTTTAGTTTTATAGTTTTGTTTAGTTTTTGCTTCTTGCGAAAAAAAGAATTGTTTTAGTTTTCTAAATGAAAAAAAATATATTAATCAGGCCTGTTCTGTATAGCATGCGGAATTATTAAATCATTAAAAGAACTGTCAAGGCTTTGATGATACAAATTAATATTTTTGCCAACAATACTGTGATAATTCAGAACATTTTCATTCCGCATAGAATACAGAACAGTTCTGAATATGATAAATAATTTTGTGTTCAGTTTCATAATATACTACAACATATCCAGCCCTTACCGCGAAAATAATGTAAGCGCCAAAAACCAAATTTTACAGGAGTGTTTTTTTTTTATTTTATTTCATATGAATTTTAAAATTGTTTTTGCTATAACATCGAAATCGTAACGGTACCTTATGTGACCATGAAATTTTAGGAAATGAAGGAAGTGTTGCCAATAAAGTCATTTATTAAAAAAAACGAAAATTGAAAATGTTGTCGCTTACGTTATTTTCGCGGTTAGGGCTCGATATGGTATGAAAGAAAACCAGTTTTTTCACATAAGTGTGTTACCAATATTAGCCCTTATGGCTTGAGCTATGGCTAAATATTGGTTGGACACTGTTGGCAGTACTTCCTCTTCCGGCATGCTTAATTGTGCAAGTTCACTGGATATGTCTTTTACGTTGTAATGAATGCATATGTTGTGTAAAGCGCAACATATGTTTACAACTTTGGCTGCTTTTTCCGGAGTATAGTACAATTCCCTTGCGCCGAGAAGGCATCTCCAACGATTTTTTAGCACTCCATTAGTGCGCTCAATGATATTGCGACATTTTGAATGGACTTCGTTAAACCTCATTTCAGGAGATCCATCTTCAGGCACTCTGTGGGGGGTTAATAGCCACGGCTCCAAAGGATATCCTGCATCACCTTAAAAAAAAAATATATATATATATATATTTATGTATGTTATTACAAAAATATTACCAAGCAGCCAAAAGTTGGTTTCGCCTTGCAGGTAATTTTGTTCTAAGTGAGCACGAAGGTTGCTGGTACTCCATATAAAGGAGTCGTGACATGCGCCAGGGTGGGATGCGTCTACATAACGAATTTTTAATTCGTCATCACAAACCTGCAAATTTTCATAATTCAGAACTGCTATTACAAGTTAATTTTTTCAGGACTTAAACATTTACTTTTACTTCGGTACCTTACAAATAAGTTTAAAGCTGTCGAGTAAATTCTGACTTAGAAAACTTACCAGCGTAACATTCAAACTAAATTTTCCTTTTCGGTTGAAAAAAAGGTGCTTGTTTACAGCAGGAGCTATGATTTGCACATGAGTTCCGTCGATGCAACCGATTACACCAGGAATTTTATGCTTCGCATAGAATGCTAGTGCTATTTTCTTTTTTTCATCCGCCGATTTCGGTACGTTTATCCACATAGGACAAAGGTGGTTTTCGAAAATGTTTACAACTTCTGTGAGTACCATACTAAAAGTGGACTGAGCTAACGATACGTCGTAATCTCTTCCTACACCGGTTTGATATCCTCCTTCAGCAAAAAATCTTAAGCACCCACTTAGTTTGACAACAGTTGGAACAGCAAATTGCTTTTTAGGCGGCTGAGTGTGCGTATTAAGTACTTCTAGCAAATAACAAAAAGCCGGTTAATTAACTCTGTAATATTTTTGGAATCTGTAAATAGCTAAATTATTTTGAATTTAAATCCAGTAGTAATATGTTTAATACTTACAACGATTGTGGCAACTCAAGTGGATTCGAAGCATCGCGCAACTGCCTCCTACTGACTCTTTCACTTTTTAATTGTTGCTCTTCGGCAACAATAATGTTTTCAACAAGCATTCGAAAAGCAATGCAATGCATTTTAATTCACTTTTTTGTTAATTTTTTTCAAAAACAGATTAATTTAATGTTAATTTTGAAAATTTATAGTAAATAAATAAATGTCACATAACAAAACAGCTGACTTCGAAATTTAGATTTTCCCTTTTTTTCATTCTCGCGGAATTTATGATTGGAGGAATTATTTCTCGAGAAAAAAATGTTCCGCGAGAAATAAATTCCTTGGGAATATTTATGATTGGGCTGTTTATTGCATATAGTCATGGATGCTTCTGATACTATTTTCACCAACTTACAAGTCGATAAAATACAGTAATATGCTTTTCTGCAAATATTGTTGTTATATTCAAAATATAACAAAATTGAAGGTCAAAGCGCGGGCTGCTACACTAAAAATAAATTAATAATATTTTACAGGGGTCTAGTGTAGACAAAAATACAACATATTTACGCTATTAGAAGTCGATAAGAGAAAAAACATATTTTCGACCCACCCTAATGTATATCCCAGGAATAAAATCACTTTTTCCCTGTAGAAATGTTGACAAAAAATTCTTTTTTTAATTTTTCCTACATAAAAAATATACAGATTTGAGCGCACGTAATACTAAATGTGATTTTTGTTGTCAAAATATCAGGTGCCCCAGAGACAAGTTTTTAAATCAGGTGGAAATATTTTATGGCCATTCTCCGAAATACCAGTTTATTTATAATTTTATGACACTTGCCTTTAAAATGTGGGTGGAGAGATAGCAATTAACAGGTAGTTTTTTAATATTATGTTTAGAAGGTGAAAATTTACAGGTGGCTTATTTTTATTATTATTAGTAATAATTGGTTAAAAAAGGTACTTTATTATTTTTTTTATGTAACATGCGGTTAACGCACACTAATGCCCAATTTTCAGGATAGTATTTAAATCAATATTAAGTTAAATTTCATAACAAACTTAAATCGTTTTTAAAACAGATTGATTTTTTAAGTTTTATTTGAAAAGTCTTATTTAATTAAGATAAAAGTATGGTAGCACTACTAAATACAAAAATAAAAAAGTGTATTTATTTACAAGATGGTCTGAAAAAACAGCTGACTGCTAATGCTTCGCCTGTTGTTGTTGTATTGTTGTGATATTGAGGCCACCTTGCTAAAATATTACAATGGAAACTTAAGTTCAAATTTAATGATGAAACAGAACTGGGGCTGAACGTTTTTTTACATAGAGTTTGACATAAAATTATGCCAGAGAATGCGGTCGAGAAATAAAATCAATTTTAATGATGAAACAGAACTGGGGCTGAACGATGTTTTTCATACAGTTTGACATAAAATTATGCCAGAGAATGCGGTCGAGAAATAAAATCAATTTTATTTTGAGGACGTTTTTTCTAATGCTCTCACATATAGACACTTATTCTCTTAACAATGCTACCATACTTTCATTCAATTTCATACATTTTGTAAACAAAGAAAAATAAGAACAAAAGAAAATTAAAGAAATGAGAGAGAATTTGAAGTTACTGCCGACGTTTTAATTATGGGCTTTAAAATTTTTGTCTGAAGTTGAAGACTCAGTTCTGTTTCATCATTTATTTTGAGGACGTTTTTTCTAATGCTCTCACATAAATACAATTATTCTCTTAACAATGCTACCATACTTTCATTCAATTTCATACATTTTGTAAACAAAGAAAAATATGAACAAAATAAAACGAAAGAAATGAGAGCGAATTTGAAGTTACTGCCGACGTTTTATTTATGGGCTTAAAAATGTTTGCCTGAAGTTGAAGACTCAGTTCTGTTTCATCATTAAGGCCCAGAACAGACGGTTAAACGCAATTGCAACGAAACCCTTAAAAATTATTGTTTTGAAACCAGTTTCAATCGTTTTCCACACACCCTGCAACCTAAATTGTACCAGAATGTAATGAAATTATCACAATCATTTCGATTTTCTTTGAGAACAGATGAAACGCAAACACAAGTTTCCTGCACGCCGGTTTCAATGCAACTGATTTCCAATGCATTTCAAACCGGTCTCAAAATGGTCGCGTCGTGTGTGGTCCCTAAAAGGAGTCTATGGCATAAACTCAAATGAAACTCGAAAATAACTAGAAGTTGCAGTTTCGTTGCAGTTGCGTTTCACTGTTCTGCGGCTAAGTTTACCACATCGGTGACTTAAGTTTCACTTAAGTTTTTAGTGAAGAAGAGAATTTTGTATTTAAAGCGATTTTAAAAATAAATGTATTTTAATATCAATGCTGAAAATTGGCCATAAGCCCTTCTTCTCCCTTATAAAAAAAATTAGCCACCTTCATTAAAATGCAATACCTATATGATCTTAAAAAAACTATTTATTGTCATTCTGAAGACTTTCGGTATTCAGTTTTTTTGAAACAGCGTTACAGCTTAGACGTGTGTTATTTACATAATTAATTTTTACAATGTCTACAGCTCCGAAAAAGGCAAAGCTTCAAAGTGATATATTTACTTCTTTTTGTTATAATCCCTTTAACAAAAAAGTTCACAGATCATCGGATATGCGAAATATTTCCGACGGCTTATTAAAAAAATTCCCTACGCTGTCAAAACGGTGAAAAATTTGTGGGTCATGCAGGAAAGAGCTGGGAAAGTTTAACGAATTACCGGATTTGAATAGTAATGAGCCTTGTGTTGAAGTTATCCCAGATGAAGACAAAAGTAATTCTGAGAATGATGACAGAACTGTTGATGATGATGGTTATTCTAACTTTTCAGTAAAAGGTATACGTTCAAAGAATGAGTGTCAAAACAAATATCATAAGGATGCAGTAGAAGCTCTGGAACAAATAAAAGAGAAATACAAGACGTCACAGAGCAGAGCTGAAAGAATTAAACTTTTTACGCTTGCTCCATCCACATGGAGTTGTGCAAAAATAATGGCTGAGTTTGGAACGTCTCAACGAAAAGCAAGAATTGCTAAAAAATTGGTTGCTGAGCATGGTATTCTCACACTCCCAAACAAAAAGAAGGGGGAAACTTTAGAGTGCGAAACTGAAGCTCTAGTAACTCAGTTTTATCAGCGAGATGATATGAATCGCTTGATGCCAGGGATGAAAGACTGGATGTCCGTACGAATCGATGGCAAGAAAGTTAAAATGCAAAAGAGAATGGTTCTCTGCAACCTGAATTCGCAACATTTCAAACAGAACACGATGATGTCAAAATTGGCTTCACAAAATTTACCCAACTGAGGCCAAAACACTGCGTTTTGGCAGGAAGCAGCGGAACTCACACAGTATGCGTTTGCATTTACCGTGAAAATGTTAAACTGATGTTAAAGGAAATTAACTTAAGGTATTTAACAGATGATTCACCAGAAGAATTGCACGATTACCGCGATTGCCTTAAATTGACGATGTGTCCTAATGCAACAACTTCTTGCCACTTAGGCGAATGTTCAAATTGCCCGGAAACAACATTCATCAAAGAGAATTGCATTAACTCTTTTGAGCGAGAATGTATTGAGGAGATAAAATTTGAATCTTGGCTTCAGACTGAAAACAATAATTTCAAATGTAGATGATTTTGTGGAAGAAATGTGTAGGGGATTGCTAAATTTGAGAACCCAAGACTTTTTGGTCAAGGATTTGAAGATACATTTGAAGTTTGGTGAATTCGTTATTTCGTTTGATTTCGCAAAGAACTATAAATATGTTCTTCAGGAAGCCATACAGCCATTCCACTTCAATAACGACCAAGCAACTATATTCACATTAGTTATTTACTACATGAAAGATGAAAAACTAGAACACAAAAGTATGGCAATCATATCCGACGATTTAAAACATGATACCGTTTCAGTTTATGAATACCAGAAGATAATACTTAATTATCTTAAATGTAATTTTACAGTAGAGAAGGTATACTACATTACGGACGGAGCTCGTCAACATTTAAAATAATTTAATTATTATTACAAATTAATAAAAAGAATTTAATTTGTCAACATTTCTACAGATTTTATTCTACTGGGCATTACAGTATCGAAGGTATAAAATAAAAGTTGGGTTTGTAACATACCGTCGGCAAGGTTAATTTGTCTAGTTTCTTTGCATACGTTTTATTTTTAAGGCTTTAGAAACACTTAAACACAAAATAGGAAAAAATTCAAAATAGTTCGTATGCTAAAAATTGAAAAACCTCGTCTAAGTTAGAAATTATTTTTTTTATACATAAGCCACTCGCATCCCAAAAAGCGACCAAAACTACCTTAAAGGAAAAGTCATAAGCTTTCTTTTGAGCAAAAAAAAAAAAAAAAAAAAAAAAAAACATTCCTGATACAAAAAATTTTTAATTTAAAAAAAAAGTTTTTAAAAATTAAAAAAAAAACAAAAAAAATTTTTTTCAAAATATTGATCAAATAGCTATCGAAGCTACTTGGGACAAATTTTGCTAACACCAATAGGTAATAAGTTACATGGATGAGAAAGAACACTGCATATGCTAAAAATTTAAAAACCCTTGTCTAGAGTTAGAAATTATTTTTTTTTATACATAAGCCGCTCTTATCCCAAAAAGGGACCAAACCTACCTTAAAGGAAAAGACATAAGCTTTCTTTTGAAAAAAAAAACATTCCCGCTAAAAAAAATTAAAAAAAAGTTCTAAATTTAAAAAAAAAAAAATTTTAATTTTTTTAAAAAAACAAAAAATTTTTTTTGTGCTGATATGTGTAACGCCTTAAAATATTGGTCCTAGACACACTATCCAACCGATTTTAATGAAATTTAAAACATAGATAGATCCATATTTGTACGGATCTATCTATATTTTCCTCTCAGAAACTACATATCAAACCGATTTTAATGGAACTCAAAACATAGATAGATCCATATTTATATGGGCACATAAGCTATGCATTTTTTAAAAAATAGGACCACCATCTATCAAACCGATTGTAATGAAATTTAAAACATAGAAAGAATCATATTCATATAGCCATACACTCTCGAAAATTTGTTTTTAAATACTGTGGTGTAGGTTTTACGTATTGCTTTTTGTAAATTAAAGAATTATTTATACTTTCAATAAAATTGTATCATTTATTTCGACACGAGTTCTTTCCTTTATTTTGTGTAATTAAAAATGCATAATCATTATTGCATGAGTAGTTAACAAAACCTAATAGGGCCCATATACACAACACCATCATGACTGTGCAATCAAGTGATTGTGCCAGCTGATTGACCGTGTATGAGCTTGTGGTGTGATTGTACCAGCTGCTGGTGCTTTATCAGAAATAGTTTGATATTTTTTTGATTGCACCGGCATGATTGAATCGTGTGTTGTAATGTTGGCTCATAAAAGTTAAATCTTCAAGGCAAAAACATCAAAAAATACAAAATTTTAAATATGAATGCCAAAAAAAATGTTTTGGGGAGAAATTCTCGAGCTTTATAAAACAATGCCTTGCCTATGGAAAGTTAAAAGTACGGAATACTGCAAATGTGGATTAAAAAACCAATGCTACAATAAAATGATAGAAAAAGTTGTCGTCATTCATTACGACCTTTTCCACACATTTTTTGGTAAAAAATTAATTTTTCACCAGTATGCTGGTGTATTGTGTGCTTCAAGCTTAATTGCACAATCACTTGCTTGCACAATTACATATGATGATATTGTGTATGGGCCCTATAAGTCTGAGTTCATACGGCTCATTTCTTATTGACAAGATTCTTCCTTTTTCTTCTTTGAACATGAATTGGCGTTCAAATGAATCATGCCATGTACGACTTTGGAGAACATCACTATATCATATGATGACATTATCATTATTGGCGACTTTAACAACAATTTATTTGAGGATAATCCTCTTATTGAACCAATGAGTATATTGAACCTGTTTCCTGTTAATACTATATCTCCAACACACTTTCATAGTACATCAAATAATAAAATAGATCTAGTGTTTGTCAACCACAGATCAAAGGCTCTTCTCTATGATCAGCTGTCAGCACCTGTTTTTTCGAAACACGACATTATATTTTTAACATATGATTTTTGTATGAATAGCCAGGACACTCTTATTAACTATCGTGATTTCCGTAATATTGATTACCCTTTGCTAAATCAACTGATTGAAAATATACACTGGAGTTATATTTTTTCATTGGACAATGTGAATGATCAATTGACTTTTATTGAGAACAATGTCAACTACGTATTTGAGTTCTGTGTTCCCATAAAAACTAAATTAAGAAAAGCTAATCAGCAGCCTTGGTTTAACTCGCAAATCAAACAACTAATAAAAAAGAGAGATGCTGCTTATGGCAGGTGGAAAAGGTTTAAAACTGATGAGCTACATACTGTTTTTAAATCTGCTAGAAGAGATGTCGTAAAACATATTCAGCAGGCAAAATCATCGTTTTATCAAAGAAAGTTCTCCTCAGCTATTGAAAGCAAAACTAAATGGAACGTTCCGAACATTTGTATAGGGCAGAAACCCACTTTCAATAGTAATCAGATCGTTGGTGTAAATGCGCTTAACACCAAGTTTGTAAATGTCAATATCCCACCACCGACCCAAAACATTTATGATGACATCTGCAGTGTATCTATTGAAGATTGTTTCAGCTTTCGATGTGTTGATCAGTGTGATGTACTTGAGAGTTTTCTATCCATCAAATCAAATGCAGTTGGCATGGACGGTATGAATCCTATTTTCCTTAAAGCGATAATTCCAAAGATATTGCCTTACTTAACCCATCTGTTCAACACTATTTTAACAAAATCAGTATTTCCAGATGGATGGAAGAAATCTTAAATTATACCAATTCCTAAGCCTAACAATGATTACCGACCGATAGCAATTCAAAGCATCCATCCATAAGTTTGTAATTACTTGCTGAAGATTTATATCCTAGTCTCTGCAAGTTTTTTCCCGCTTCTAGTTGCTTAATAATCGTTCCTAGGTAGTCATCCCCTAGGCTCTCTTTCGCTATCTTTTTCGCCCTAACCGGCAGTTGTTGAATTCGTCTCACTACAAACTCGTCAAATTGACTTCTTTATATTTTCTCTCTTGATAGCTCGAGAGCAGAAGTCAGCATTAGCTTTTGTTGGTTTAAAAATTACATCGAAATCGAAATTTGATAGGAAATCAGCATAGTTTGCCATTCGACTGATGCATAAAATCGGCAGTGACTTGTGCGGGTGCAGATTTTGTGCCAGTGGCTTGTGGTTAGTTATGAGAGTCCAGTCCAGCAAATAAAGAAAAAACTTGCACTGCCCAAACTATCGCCAACGCTTCACGATCCATTTGCGGATACTTTGGCAGATTTGGGTTGTATGGCATTAGTACATCGTCTGAGGTAAGATCATTTTTTATGTCCTCGTATGCGTTACATGCTTCAGCCGTCCATTGGAGTGGGTCCTTCTTAAGCATCTCTGTTAGAGGGCTATTTCGCGTTGATAAGTTTGGAATAAAAGAATTGTAATAACAGGCCGTACCGAGAAATAACTGTAATTCCTCAAGCGAAGAGGGCATTGGGTCTTCTTTAATGGTTGTAATGTGGTAATCTGATTTATAAATTCCGTTCGAATCAATTTTATGCCCTAAAAATTCCACGGAGGGGGCGGCAAATATACACTTTTCTTTGTTCAGGCGCAGGCCATGTTGTTTAAGTCTTTGCGAAGTATTCTGAAGTGCGTGAAGTAGTTTTTCAAAATTAGGTGCGTAAATCAATATGTCATCAGATCAGGGTACAGTTGTCGACAATGAATCTATAGTACCAGGAGAAACAAATTGTAGTGCCATTGATAAATCTGAAGATGACAGGCATTCCAATGGCAGCAGCGAAGATGATGAACTTACAGAGGAAACAACTAATCTTCGACGCAGTGAACGTAACAAAAACAATCCAAACTGGATGAATTCTGAGGACTTTGTGTTAAAGACAAATTCGCCAAATGGTGTCGAAAATGATAATCCACAAACTTAAATTGAAGCCATGAAGTCGCCACAAAGCAAAAAATGGAAACGCGCAATGATCGAAGAATTATAATCTCTAAGGGAAAATTAATTTTGGGACCTTGTGCAGCGACCTGCTAATAAGGATGTTTTAAAAAACCGCTGGGTTTTTCGTGTGAAGCCTGTAGAAAATGGGGAAATGCGATTCAAGGCCAGATTAGTGGCTAAGGGCTGTGTGCAAAAATATGGAATCGATTACGACGAGACTTTCAGTACAGTCGTTCGCTTTGTCTCTATACGTATTCTTTTGGCCATATCTGCAAATAAGAAAATGAAAATGAGGCAATTTGATGTTAAAACAGCATTTTTAAACGGTACACTTCAGAAGGAAGTATACTTGGATCAGCCTGAGGGATTCGAGGATGATACGGAACGTGTTTGCCGGTTAAAAAAGAGTCTATGGCCTGAAACAAGCTCCACGATGTTGGAATATACGTTTTTTTGATTTTATGACGAAAGCCGGTTTTAAGATAAGCACAGCAGATCCCTGTGTATTTTATAAAATCAATTCCACAAGTGTTTTATAAGCAGCAATTTATGTGGATGGTTTGCTGATAGGCACTGACGAGAATGAAATTGAAGGTTTTTTAAGGCTCTTGGAAAGCGAATTTAAAATTACTATTGGATCTTTACGGAATTTTTTGGGTATGCAGATTGAACATCACAGTGATGGGTCGGTAACTATTAATCAAGAGGGGTATATTAACAAAATTTTGGAACGTTTTAATATGATTGATACGAATGCAGTGACAACTCCGGCTGGAAAAGAACAAGTTGCAAATAGCCCAAATGCTGGAAAGAATATACCCTATCGTGAAGCCATAGGTAGTCTTATGTATCTTATGATTGCAACTCGTCCAGATATTGCTTTTAGTGTAAGCAAAGCTGCGCGGTCTATGGAAAACCCCACAAATGATGACTGGAATAATGTTAAACGTATTTTTAAATATTTGAAGGGTACGTGTAAATACTGCTTAAAATATAAAAACGATGGAAAACCACTAGGGGTATACAGTGATGCTGATTTTGGTGGTGACAAAAATACACGTAGATCAATAACTGGAATTGTTGCAATACTAAGCGGTTTCCTGGTGCAGTCAACTACAAAAAACTGTGCCCATCTCAACAACTGAATCTGAAATAATTGCCGCAAGTGAAGGTGCCAAAGAACTCATATGGATCAAGGGACAACTATTAGAGCTGGCAGTTCATAATCAACTTCCAACACTTTATGTAGACAACGCCAGTGCCGTTAAACTCGCTAAGAACCCAGAATATCACAAAAGGTCTAAACATATATGTACATAGATGTTAGATATTTTTACGTTCGAGAAAAATATTTAGAAGCCGAATTAAAACTCGAACACATCGATGGCAAAAATCAGCTTGCTGACTTTTTTACAAAACCGTTAGAAGGAAGTCGATTTAACTTGCTTCGCTCAAATATTGGAGTATCTCCGATGGGTGCTTAGAAAGTATGCAGTGTTTTTGGAGGAAGTGTTGAGATGCTAAAAACACCACACACTATTGGTCTGTCAACATCATTTTAATTTAAGTTCTTTTTATATTCTTTTCTAATATAAATCTGCAACGATTTTACTGACCATTTTCGACGAACCCATTTTTCTCTGGAACAGCTCGGACGATTTTTTTTTGTAAAGTTGTTTTTTTTATCTTTTAGAAATATATCAAGGCGAATTCATAAAGGTGACCGCATCATGAGATAAAGTTATGCTAGCTATCCCTTTAATTTAATTACTGGTGACTCCACTTATTCCTTACGCATTTTTATTTCCTTGTGTTTATCTTTTAGATTCACTTTTTTATTTTATAAAATTTAAATAAGTTTTTTTTCAAGAATTTAAAATTTGAATTAATTTTTTCACAAACTGTAAACAAAACTTGACATTCAGTATACACAAAAAAAAAAATAAACAAAAAACAGATGACGTGAAAATGTCACCTTTATGAATTCGCCTTGAATTTTAAATTCAACAAAAATTGAAATTCTTGAAAAAAAACTTATTTAAATTTTATAAAATAAAAAAAGTGAATCTAAAAGATAAACACAAGGAAATAAAAATGCGTAAGGAATAAGTGGAGTCACCATTAATTTGCAATAGAGGAAAAAGATTTACTTTCTAAAGCAATTGTGTATACATATTTTATAAACAAAAAATTTCTTTTTTTATATTTTCAACAAATAATTTTGACAGTCTCTCTAACTTTTTACAAAAACAAAATACATAGTATTTTTCAAAAAAAAAAGGGATAGCTAGCATAACTCTATCTCATAATGCGGTCACCTTTATGAATTCGCCTTGATCTATATTAACAAAGTATATTTATTACAAGTACATGCCAGTGATCAGCTGTTCAGTTGTTTATATTTTCGATAGTGTCAAAATTTGCTTACATTTTAGTGCGCCATGATTTTTTTTTTTTTGTTTTCTTTATGTTTGGCTGTTTGACAGTATCAAGAGTTTTTACACAAACAAAATGAATGTTGTTTTTTTATTGTTGATTTGTTGTATACTTACATGTACTTGGTATAAATATACTTTGTATATTAATATTTATAAAATTATTATGTCCAAAAAATCCCTTTAAGCTCGATTCACCCAAGGCGAATTGACTAGAAGGTGGGGTCAAGTCAACATATGGTGTTTTTTTTCGGTGGTCGACTTGTCAAAGTTTGTATACAAACTAGTTTTTTATGTAAACAAACCTGTTTTTTTACTAGCAATATTTTTGACAACCCGACCACAGACGCATTGTAGTTGTAGAGTTGACCTCACCTTCTAGTCAATTCGCCTTGGATTCACCCATGCGTTCCGAACAATATTTTTGACCGGACCGGAGAGTGTTCTGCAGAACGATTCACCCATCTCGGAAAATTTGTCCGGATAAACAAAGCTACCATATGGTTTACAGATGTAAACGATTATACAAAGTGGCAGCACAGTTAGCAAACTATTAGTGTTTTTTTATAAAAGTGTGTGAAAATGGAAGAAAGAAGAAAATTAATTTTATTATTTTTAATTGAATTGCATAAAACCCATTTACTAGCAAAACAAATTTATCAAAAAAGGTTGAAAGTAAAAAGAATAGCAGTGAGAAAAATATTACAGAAAAGATGAACAAACGGTGTTTTCCACACACTTGTTCCAGAGATGCACTTTCATGACGTGGAGTCATTTATATTTGAAAGCTCAAAAGAACGAAAACAATGATCATCAGGCTTCTTGCGCAGACCTTTTCAATTCGCCTTGAATTAAACTCATTCAAGAAAAAACGTTCGGAACCAAGGTACATTAACAGAAGGTAGACTCATCCGGGAGTGTAGACATGCTGCTCTATAAAAATAAGCGAGTGGAACCGAGTTGTCAAAATTGTTTTCATATAAAACACATGCACACATGTACAAATTTTGGCTCATGTACACGAAATTTGACGTTTGGGTTCCAACTGGGGTAAACACAGTGATGTTAACTTTTATTTTTTCATTACCGTACGGCCCTCTAAAAATTACCGTTTTTGAGAAGAAATTACCGTACGCAAAGATTTTTAATCAAAACATAATGTGCTGTTTCCAAATGACAGGCGATTGATTGATTGTGTAGTAAAATTTATATGAACAGCCGCACAGCACATAAGATAGGTATTCATTAACCATTTATTTAAATTTTAAATGTGTTTTAAGAAAAATTTGAATAACATTATTTGTCCTTAAATACAGTTTTAACAAAAATTATTGTATTTTTTATGAATAAAGCTTCGTTTACAATAGACAGCAACATTTTCCACTGGTGTTCATAATGGAACAACCGTTTTTTTCGCTACCACATATATTTTTAATTAAGGAAACGTTTGCAAATTTTTCCCACAATATTATATATTCATTTTTATTTTTTAACACTTTTATTAAACATTTCATTCATGTATGTACTATAATAATTTTTAAATTGTTACAGTCAGAAGAATAATCAATTCATCCGTACTTAAACCAATGCAAAGCAGTGTCAATAGTACGGTAAGTACGGATTTTCTTAAATCAAGAACAAAATGCTTGATTCAAATACTAACTTTAGCCACATTTAATCCGAAAACTATAGTTAAATTTCTAATATTTTATATTGTCAAGAATTATTGATTTTTAAACAAACAAAAAGTTTAAAATACAAGAGTTATTTCATTTTTCTTATTTTGCACTTATCAGTGTTACGAAAACATTTGCAGAAACATAATATTCTTAATTTTTGTCACTATTACCTTTTAAGAGTTAAAATTATATACCAAAATCCAAATTTCTTTAAATTACTGTATTTTAAATAAAATTACCTTGCTACCTTTTGCGGTTCAAAATTACCCTAAAAAAGGGTAATGACCGTACGGTTAACATCACTGGGTAAACAGCTGACAAACATATGGGTCAACGAGTTTACCTTGTGTAAATATACCTTGGTTCGGAACAAATTCATTGCTCTCTCTCTCAAAAGTAAAACGTCAAACTCAATATAAAAAAAATTTTGTCCGGACAAAAATTTTGTTCGGAACGCATGGGTGAATCGAGCTTAATTTTCGGAGTTGCGACTAATTAATTTTTATTTTCCGCCGTTGCTAACTTTCGTTGCTATTTTCGTAAGCGTTTTGTTTGGATGCTTAAATAACAAAAAAAAAAGTTTGAAGTCAAGAAAAATTACTGAATTTACGGAAAAAGAAAAAATCGTAAATTTTTTAGTGCAAAATGCAACTGATGAAATAGAATTTTTGCAACTTATGGAGTTTGAAGGTATTTTGCTTTTGTAATAAAAAAAAAATATATAATTTCGCTCTTTTTTGAAGATACAAGTGAACATGGAACCATTGACAACATTTTAGATGAGCTAGTTGAGGACATTACTTCGGTTATTCCGTACCGCCGTGGAGTTTCGAATAAAGTTCCGAAATCAAAGTGTTCCCAAGATATCTTAACTGAATTAGATGACAACAAATTTTTGCAAATGTTGAGGGTTAGCCGATCTGAATTCAGTACACTCGTTTCTATGATTTCTGAAGATAAAGAATTTAACCAACCCCATTCTTGCGAACAATTTCCTGTTGAATACCAGTTAGCAATAGTCCTGTACAGACTCGGGTCATGTGGAAAAGGAGCGAGTATAAAAAAAATTGCGGATTTTTTTGGTGTTGGTGGTGGCGGTACGATCGATAAAATAACAAGACGTGTTTTTAAAGCATTTTTAAACTTGCAGTCAAAGTACATTTCCTGGCCTAATGCAGTGGAAAGAGCAGAAATCGCAGCGGATACATATAACGAGCTTCCATTCTGCATTGGATATGTGGATGGATCTGAAATACCCCTGGCTGAAACTCCAGTGATCAATGAAGTATCTTTTTTTTCCCGAACACAAAAATATTCAATAAAAGCCCAAGTAGTTTGTGATAACAAACTTCGCATACGACACGTTGTTGTTGGAAACCCTGGAAGTGTTCAAGATTCAATAATTTTTAAGAATTGTGAACTTTATAAAGAACCCCAAAAATATTTTTCATCTCACCAATGGATAGCAGGAGACTCAGCTTATTCTTTATCGCCAACTGTAATAACACCCTACCGAACTAATTCAAATGAAATGGACAGCAAAAAGCGAAGACAGTTTAATAAGAGGCATAGTTTATATCGAGTAAGGATAGAACATTGCTTTGGAATGTTAAAGGAAAAGTTTAACAGTTTAAACAATTTAAAAGTGCGGATTAACTCTCCCGAAAGCCATTTATTTTGTTGCCAATGGATTGTTGTATGCTGCATTTTGCATAATATTTTATTGGATGTAAGAGGACCGCAAGTACCGGAGGAGTTTTTTGAAAACGAGAAGACCGACGAGGACCCAGACGAAGAGCTAGATGTGTGTTCAGAAAACGAAAAACATGAATTTAAAAGGCAAGCTATTTATAGTTTATTGTTTAATTAATTTATTTAATTCAAAAAGAACCAAAAAAAGATATTCATCAAAAAAATAAAAATTTATTGAACAAATATTCCAAATATTTCTCTACTTTCGAACTGTGAGAGACATATTTGTACCCCTCGATCCTTTTCTGCTTTTCTAATTTTAATATAAGGGGCGTTAGAGTACTTAAACATTAAAATGCAGTAAAGGAATTAACTAATTAAAATTTACTCCCATAAAAGTACGCGAACAGAAAATTTGTAAAATTTAAGGAACAGCTGGTGGCAAATAATTCTTGTGTTGAAAACTTTGTACAATTTTGGCTACTTAGTCTGTGTTCATACGGCTCATGTTTTATTGACAAGATTGCTACTTTATAGGCGAGAGGGACGAGGGGAAAAGAAACGAGTACACAGATGCATGTACTGTCTTTACGTTTTGCTTTCTTATTCGTTGTTTAAACAAATTTAATTTGTTTTCAATATCAAAAAGCACACATGCATATGTACCTCGTCGCCATGACATGAATCATTTGAACGACAACTCATGTTCAAAGAAGAAAAAGGAAGAATCTTGCCAATAAGAAATGAGCCGTATGAACTCAGACTTACCACCCTTGCTTATCGGTACTCGATTAATTAGGGCGATTCTATTCTAGACAACTTTTAACATCAATTTCCAAATCACACTTTTTGATACTTTTTTGATGCCAATTTGAAGTAAAATATATGTATATATTTTATAATAATATAATTTTTTTAGACGTAAGCTTAAATATAAATTTGTTGTGCACTTCGAATCATTAAGATTCATAGATTTGGCGCGAACAGAAAATGCATTGCATGTTGCACCCGTCATGGCTTAAAGAGCAAATTTCTTTTTCTTGGATTATATTTCTCTACGATGTTGATTTGATAATCATCGTCTGATATCTCATCTTTCACAATAAAAAAGAATAATACAATAACAGTTTAAAAATTAACAGAGTTTTGTGTTTTTCTGGTATGATCTTATGAAAGTGGGCCGATTTGGTTGCACCCGTCATGCACTTTAAAGCTCACTCGTGGCTATTTGAGCGTTTTATATAAATTCTTGTAAAAAGATAACAATAGTATAAAAAAAAATGTTACCCCTTCTAGAAATAACTTAATTGCAAATATGTTTTTTTTATTAGTAAAAGTCGTTTAAAGCGTCTAAATGTTGCACCCGTCAGAATAGAATCGCCCATTACTTTTTATAACACGAACATTTTACGAAAATATAAACAAATAATTTTTTGTAATCTTTCCTATTCGATTTTTTTAAGTTTATTTGAATATGGTAAGCTATGCACTGACTTTTACGACATTTTCTACTGTGATTGAAGCCTTATGATACAAAAATTCTGCTACAAAAACATTGCGGCTTTAGGCGTACCGAGAGTAGTCTTTATATGAGGCCTATTGTAAATTATGGTAACTTAATTCATTCCGTATTTTGGTGCTTCAGAAAATAACTAAACAAAATTTTCGGAATCACACCATTTTTGTTTTCATGAACGTAATGGAAGTTTTCTGTATCTGAAAGGCCAAAGAACTATCAAAGTACACTTTCTATCAATAAACAAATATGTTTTCTTTCGATTTCGAACAGAACTTAACTCTGTGACATGGCTGATATGCACGTATTTAAATTTAGTTAATTGCCCTATCCTCTGTTATTGTAAGCGCGGAAATGAAATTAAAAGTTGCAAAGTGTTGACTGGAACTAATAAAATAGTGAATATCAATGGATTTTAAATGAGGACAAGGACATATGTATCTGCAGCAAAAGGATTGTCTGGTCTGGTGACAAAGTCAATAGCGAACCAGTGCAGTTTCAGTATTGACATTTTCTGCAGGGTTTCGTCAGGTTGTTGAAAAAGATTATACCTATTTAAAAATGAAACTGCATATAAAAAAAGATTTTTTTGTTATTAAATTTTAGCAAATAAATTTATTTTTCTAATAGCCTTTCAATTTTTTTGTTTTATTTTAATGAAAATAAAAGAAAATATACATTTAAATTTTGCTCATTTTTTCTAAAACTTAATTAAGATACATAAATACGTTTAAACGCGTTTTTTTCTTTTACACATATTTAAATTTTTTTTTTATATTTAATACATTTTTGTGTTTTTTTATAACATTTAATTTAATTTAATTTAACTATATTGAATTTAGTATATTTAAGGACATTTATTTATAATTTTAATCAGTGGGATAATTTGTTGTTGATTCTTTTTATTATTTAAATCATTTAGTTTTAGCATTTTATTGAATTTTTGGTGTATGTGATATTTTGGTTAACTTTCAAGAATTGTTGGTTTTGAAATATTTTTTTAAATGAAAAATTTTACAACATACATATATAAGTTTAATGCATATACAAATGAGGTCATCTCAATAAATTTTTCTAATGTTTTTTTTAAGATGATTGTCTATAATGTTTTGTGTGTGTTTTTTTTATTTCTTTTAATACAGATTTTGACGTTTGAACCACATACACGCTTTTTATTTACTTATTTTTAGTTTTTGCTACATTTATAGCAGTAGCTGTTTAACGGCTAATATAACCAAGTTCAGTTAAAACTAACTATTACTTTAACTTGCAGTTAACAATATGTTTTTGACAATCATAACTGATAGTTAATTATAACAAAACTTGGTGAAATTGGCCGTAATCTTTTTTTTAATGCTTATAACGCATTAAGTATTACTTAATCTTTCGCTGTTAATACCAGAGTACCAAAACAAACAAACCAAAACGTTTGCAATCGTTTTGTTTTGTACTTTGCGGTGAGTAAAACAAAAACAAATAAAAAATATGAGATATTTGTCTATTTTTTGTTAAAAAAAGTTTAACTAAGTTTTGTTGCGTAACTTAATTTGGAAATAGTTTAAAAAAATAAGAAATTAACAACTTGATTTTTTTGCACATACAACCTTGTAATATTGAGATAGCGATTTGTTTTATTCTAAAATTAACGATTGCCACGATAAGTCTGGGTTTAGACGGCTCATGTCTTATTGACATGATTCTTACTTTTTCTTCTTTAAACTTTCATTAGCATTCAAACAAATCATTTCATATTGATGACGACAAATATTTTTTGTGTAGTCTTTAAATATTCGAAGCAACAAAATAACGAATGGAAAGCAAAACGTTCTGACTGACAGTACATGAAACTGTGTACTCGTTTTTCCCCTTGTCTCTCTCGCCTATAAAGTAGCAATCATGTCAATAAGCCATGAGCCTTCTGAAAACAGACTAAATTAAAGCAGTTAAGCGAAAAGTCAACTGTTTCGTTCAGCTGGATTTTCGTTGCCACTTGTAGTGAATTCGCCTTGTTTGCACTCTTGTCAATTAAAAAGTATTTCGTTTTGAATTTGCTCATGTACAAAACGATAAAAAAATTTGAAAAGTGTTGTATATTTTGAAAACGTTTCAGACATTTTTTCATACACAGTAGAGTTACATTTATTTATTAAATATCAATACAATTCATATAAATATTATAATTTGTCTAAAATTAAACAAATTTTCTTTTTTTACCAAACCAATAAGGGGGTTATTTTGTAAATAACTTCACAGTGTGGAGAAAATACAAAATAAGGGGGAAATCAAGGCATATTTAACTGCAGATGGTGGCAATGCTACAATAATCAACAAACAACAGAAACAACGGAGGTATTTTGCATTGTATTGTTGTTGTTTACGGTTCAAATGTCAACCTTTTCTAATAAAACAAAAACAATTTGGTTCGAACCAAATTGGTTTCGACACCACCTGTAGTTGAATTCGCCTTTGGAGTAAAAAACTAACGCTGTACTACTCGAAAAAAATATATCGAAGTTTTAAAGAATAATTTTGCCAGAGGGGGAAAAATATATTCGTTCATGTATCGGCGTTTAGAAGATTTCCAATACGTCGTTAGAAAGGTGTTGACCACCTCTTAAGATTTTTGTCAAAAATTAACCCTTAACTGCACGGTCTTACTTTTTATAAAATGCACATAGACATCATTAAAACACTTTTTTATAACCACAAATCACGTTGTATTAATATTTGTGTCAGTTTCAGTGTAAAGGGACCTATGGGCAAAAATGAGTTTTGGAGAAAAACGATTTTGAAGTTAACAAGTTAATTTTTTTCTATTCAAATGTGTATTTTAAAGCTTACTTGTGACACAAGTAATGCAGATAGAAAACTTCGGTTTGCTGCAATAAAAAAAGCGTATTGTCTATTTTAAGAATCACCAAAAAAGTAAAAATCGATTTTTTTATCCATAGGTCCCTTTTAACTGAAACTGACACATATTTAGCTACTATTAAATTAACCCGTTCATGACAAACATTTTTTAAAGGCCATTTAAAAAAAATTTACAAGTGTATTTGGCCCTTAAGTGGCGTGATAAGCGTGAAGTACTGTGCCAAACAACTGCAAACCTCCATGAACTCGTTTTAACTACTACATTTAAAGTTTACCAAATTTAAAAGCTCAGATAATGTTTGTGTCTTTAAAATTTAAAGTTTAAATTATGAGTACTATTGCGAAATGAGAAATCCGGTCCATTGAGAAAGCAAATTGAGTTAATTGAGATTGCCATCAATAAGAACTATGCTGTGGAGGGTAACTTCAGTAAACAAAATCGTATTTAAATTGACAAAGTTTTTTTTTTAAATTAAGGATTTGAAACAATAAAGCAAACTGCTGGCATATTTAATCTTAATTTTTACGAAAACAGCGCAGTGAAAATGAATATACCACAAAGGAACTATCAGCATTTAATCATGCACCTATCATTTCCGTTTCCTTTATTTAAAAAAGGCAGTAAACTTTACTTTTGCAAGTATGTGTTTAAAAAATCTACATATGTTCTTAATTTATTTTATATGTAGGTTTAAATGTCTAACTAACAAGTGACTTAAGTTACATGATTGTTTTACTTTTGAGTTTTCTTTATATTTTTGTGTTTTATTTAATTTTAACTTCTACTTTTGTGGTTTTTGTGCCTTACATACAAACGTTTATGAGACTAAAGTATTACGTTTTTTATGTTATTTTTTTTCTTGTTATTTTAATGTATTTTTTTTTTTTATCAACAGTAAATGTGATAAAAAAAATGTAAGTGCATATTTTTTCGATTTTTAGCGCATACATTTCACTTTTTAGTGCATTTTTATGCGCATAAAACGCGATTTTAACTGAATTAAAGTCCGAACCCTGATAATAACTATATATTAGAATTCGACAAAATGGATCAAATGACGTCCTTCTATTCGTCACCACAAAAAACTATTTGCTGGTATAAAAAACTTGTATTCAACTTATATTAAATCCTACTATATTTTTCAAATAAAAACTGACTCATTCATAGATGCTAGAAGCATACTAATAAAATCTTTGATAAAATTGACGGCAACCATACAATCTGGAAAAGAGTGGGTATCAATGGGTCCAGTTCATGGAGGAAATAAGAGGTCTTCTATAACACATACTAATTACATGCAAAACCCACATTACATCGAGAAATACCTCTGGCAACTGATAATAGAAAGAGAAAAGCAATTTTTTTTAAGGAATAGCCAGTGCCAATAAGCGAAAATCAGTAAGACAACATCATATAAGTGCAAAAATTTCCTAAACAAAATTGCTCTTTGTCATGCGAAATCTTCTGAAGATAACCATTCATGTTAAGATTAATTTAGTTATTTGTTTTAATGTTTACTTTTTTATTTATTTCTACCAAAGTCTAAAAAATGAATTTTGTGTCACAATTTTAATTTTTGAAGTTTTCATTTCTTTTGTAACATATTTTTTCCTGAAAATTACTAAATTACCTTAATTTAAAATAAAGAATAGTTTTTTTTATCTTCAACACGTTTGTATTGAAATTCTCAGTCCAACCAATATTACATGTAAGATAGATTCTACTATTTGGAAGTCTTCCGTAAAGAAAAATCCCGGGATTTTAATTGTTTTCGATTCGATGTGAATAAATTGCGGAATTCCCGGGAAATTTGCGGTGTAAATAGTGAGGGGATCAGACGGAGTAAAGTAGTTCTTGCATCGTTTTAAGAAACTAAGACACTTGAATGCTTTTTTCGACACTTGAAAAACATGTTGGTTCCAATGAACATCACACTGAATTTTCATGAACAGAATATCAGCAGTGTCTAATTTCTCAAAAGCTATACCTCCCATGGCTACAGATGACGCTGACTTCTGTGGGGTCAACATACAATATTGGATCTTACGAGCATTAAAATCGACCCTATTCGCAAGACCTCACTCGGAAATTGTCGTAAGGTCATGATTGAGTGTGTCATTTATATTCTGCCTGATAGCTACAACCTCAGTAAGGTTTGGTCTATAATTAAAAGAAAAATTAATGACAAATCGTCAGCTCATTATTGGTTTGGCACATCCCATGGTAATTTGACCATATATGTATGTGCCAAACCAATAATGAGATGACGAAATGCTGCTGTCACCTGCGAAAAAATAGATAGGATTGGAAGTCGGACCCAGTAGGTCGTTAAGAAAAATAAGAATAAGTGTAGGAGAAAGAACAGAGCCTTGCGGTACCACGGAATTCAAATGAAACTCCTCCGATGAGAACCCATCTATAACAACACATATAGAGCGGACCTTGAGAAAGCTCGATATAATTCGAGAGAATTCACTACCGACACCAAACGTAATAAGCTCTGAAACAAATGCATCGTGCCACACACGATCAAACGCTTTGAAAATATCTAGAGCAACCACTTTGCTTTCACCAAATTGATGAATACAACGACTCCAACGTTCCGAAAGAAAAGCTAACAGCCATACTGTCTAACACACAAAAGTGAATTAGTCTCTAGATAATAAACCAAATGGTGATTGATCATGCTCTCCGTGACCGTCGAGAGCGTTAAGCAATTTGCTATTGGGCGGTAGTTTTCAGAGTTTGTAGCCTCACCCTTTTAGGGGATTGGCTGGACATTGGGCACCTTTCAGCAAAAAGGAAAAAACTCTTACCCGGTACGAGTAGCTAAATAATGTTGCCAAAAGACGAGACAACGACAATGCACACTTCTTAAGGGCTGGAGCCGTAATAGTATGCTGCCAAAGGGACTTGCTCCACGCGCTCGAAAAATATCTTGGGCATAGTAACGGCTACCCTTTCGAGTTCGGGCGCTGGTTGATTGCTTTCCGGAAAATATGCATTCTATGCAAACATGTCAGCAAAAAGGTTTGCTTTATCAACCGGGTCTGTGAATATTTGGTCATTTAATAAAAGGGTTGGAATAGATGAACTAGTATTATTCTTTACCTTTTTAAGAAATTACCAAAACATCTACTACCCCTCGGAGCAGTAAGGACCTTAGCCACAGTCGCTGTTCGTGAAGAAGCTTTTCTCGTCTGAGTTCCCTGGCACATTCGCTTCGCGCCTATTTACGTAACGCGTCAGTAACTGGGTTTTTGGTCATTACGCCAATTATTGAACGTTTCCCCTCTGCATCTAACTGTATTCCTGCACGTCTGATTAAACCAGCACTTATGTTTTGGTTTAGTCAAAATTTGCTTGGATAGAATGAATAATTTTATTCCCAGCATTATCACATTTACCATAATTTCTGCCGCAGCGTTAACATTGTCATCAAGAAAACAGACTTTCAAGTTGAAATTATGAAAGAAGTCATTAAGCCCAACCCAACGAGCCTTTTCATAGACAAACATAGAGCGTTTCGTCGCTGGTTTTGAAGCACTTCGAAGGTCCGAAAATGAAAAGGATGCAGAAATGAGGTTATAATACGCATTTCGAGATGCACAAGTCTGAGTGGCCTTAATAAGGGGCCATAGATAAATTATGGACCGACCTTTATGAAATTTGGTGACATACAGGTCTGTTCTGAAAATCACGTGATTTCAAATCACATGCGCTTTTTAAATTACACTTGTGATTTTGTGGTGTTCTGTAAATCACTCCGTTTTTGTGTTTGTCGGTGTGATTTTCAATTGTCGGAAGCACAAGAAAATACAAAAAGTTTGTTTTACAAAATTATAGCTAATTTTTAACGCTTTTTATGTTATTTTCCAACAATTTGTTTTTTTAACCGATTTAGCGATCTCAAATTAAGTTTAGGGTGTGTTTAAAATTTTGCAATTTTTTGCGAATTTTAGCCATGTTCGCGAAAAAATCAACTTGTTTCTATAAGTTTTCGATTCTTTATAGCTTTGCCGATTTATAATAAATAATAGAATTTTGCTATCATAACGCTGATGGCAAATTTTTGCGAATTTCCGCCAAATTAGACAATTTTACCGAATTTTTGCCATTCCTTATAGTTTTAGCGACTTTCAATCAATTTTATGGCTCGTTTGAAATATAAAATTTTTTCGCGAATTTTCGCCATTTTTGCAATATTTTTTTTTTGTTATTTTTTTACCCATTTAGCGATTTCAAATAAAATTGTGGGCTTGTTTACAAGCTTGCAATTTTTCTCGAATAAAGCCATTTTCGCGATAGAAGCGATTTTTTCCTGTGATTCTTTACAGCTCTTGCGATTTTTAATAAATATTACACTTTGCTTTCATGCCGCTGTTAGCAAATTAGCGATCATTAATTTAACTAAAAAAAAAAACAAACTGAAATCACAACAGAAGTCTCAAAAGCAAATATCATTTTTTAGTGTTGTCGAATTGTCTTATTTTTAAAGGATTTGTTGCAAAAAAAATAGTTTATTGCATAAACAATTAATAAACAACACATTGAATATTTTATTTAAGTAATTTATTATGACGGCCATCTTACAATAGTCGCAAAAATAACAAAGTGATTTCAAAAAGTTGTTTAAGTAGCTGAACGTTTTGAAATCACAAAATAATATGCCCAGAACACCTTTCTTGTGATTTTAAATCACTTTCATAAAATGTGATTTTCAGAACAGGGGGGTTACCGCGTATTTCGATTCGAAAGAAATCATTTACGGATTCGAACAATTTGTACTGTGTATTACGATTTTCTTTTCGTAATCGTTCGAAACCATGACAGAGGTTGTATTTTTTAGTAAATGGGAAATTTGATGAACAATTTTTGTTCGTAATAGAGAGTGGCTTTTAAGAAAGTTATATTTTGTTTTCAATTAAGTATGAAAAACGTCCGTTTATTCGAAACAAATATTACGAAAATCGTAATACACAGTACAAATTGTTCGAATCCGTAAATGATTTCTTTCGAATCGAAATACGCGGTAACCCCCCAGGCCTGATACAAAACCAAATTTGTTGAAATATAATACAACCTGTGCATATATAAGTTTTTGTAAATTTTTTAGGGAAGTTTGCATAATCCTTTTCCTACTGAAAATTTTACACCCAAATGCTAAAATCGACTAAGAATTACTGACCCAGGACTGATTTGTATTTGTTAAACGGTGAAATTCTTTCAGAATTCCTACTTTATAATGTTGAGTTTTCAGTTGCTATTCGCGTTTCTAAATATGATATTCCCCTAAGACTTCAATACTTTCAGTCTAATTTTCCAAATTTTGATCCCATCCGCAGAACGAGCTCTGAAGTTCACAATGTGTGATCCTATTAGGATCAAAAATAAACTCTTAAGTGTCTTTAAATAACTTTAATCTTAAATTTGTTTGTTTTTGTTTTATCGAGGGTATATTATTATTATTCAAATATTTATATCTGCAATTTTTAAAAAATGTGTTTTTTATAGAAACGAGTTCACTGACTGAAGGGTAATCTGGGGCCTAATTCTGGCAGTCGTGATCGAGTACTTTCTCGATTCGAAAGCAATTTTATTTCAGTCGATACTGAACGAATCGAAATCATTTTTTCAAATTAACTAGATGACCCGTGCGAATATTTCGCACCGTTAGTTGTCATTTTTGTAACATAAAATGAAAATAATTAATAGAAATTTTAGTAACTTCAATACAATTTATTAAAAGTATAAAAATAATAGAAATTATAATATATATCATACATATTTACATACATACATATGTTTAATTGCTTTTATAATACTTCTTTGAATACAATGTTAGAGGTAATGACATGATCATCGTTAACTTTTTGCCCGTACGAATCCTTAATACAAACAAAAATATATATCAAATTATTTTTCGTCATTAGTGTTAGAAATAAGCTTTAAATTGAGATATCATTCATTAAATTTGATGCGGTGGTATGGGAGATATTAGCAACCGACAAAAAAAAGTGCTTTAGAAATAATATATATGATGCTTTATACCACTGAAAAATAATTCCGATTCTTTCAGTATTGACTGAAATAAATACAAGGCGAATTCAACTACAGGTGGTGTCGGAACTACAACAACCCAAAAACAACAGAAACAACATAGGGTTTTTTGCATTGTATTGTTAGTGTTTAAAGCTGGAAATGTCAACCACTCTTAGCAAAACACTAACAAATCAAAACAAATGAGCTCAAACTGCAAAATCAGATGCTGTTTCGACACCACCTGTAGTTAATTCGCCTTGAATAATTAGATATTGAATTGCTTTCGAATCGAGAAAGTACTCGATCACGACTGCCAGAATCAGGCCTCTGTCATTTAAATTAAAAAAGAAAATCCGAAAACGTTTTTTTTTTTTCATAAATATTGTATTTGCTATCTAACACGTTTTTTTTGGTGTAAAAGTGCCATCTGCAAAAGAAATATTACTTTATATTATAAAATGATAAAAATTGTTATTACAACGTAGACATCTTATACATTAAAGGGTTGGGAATTGTATCTAGATTTCAAAAAGGAATATAATTTTAAAATTCGTTGTAGAAGCTGAAAAATTACGAATCCCACAATCCCCAAAAACAGACGAAAATCTCCAAAAATTTGTTTATATTAGAAATATATCGGGTCATACAAACTCAAACGAGTCGCCCAAAATTGGACCGTCCGAATGGACCACATCAGACGAAGTCATGGCCGAAATTTACATGATATCATTTTCAAACAGTAAATGCCATAAATTGTTTTCTTGATCGATAATAAAAGTTTTAAGTTCACTTTTAAACTAATGTGTTTTATTTTACATTAAAAATTAAACCACACGATGAATCTCCCGATTCATGATTTGCGTGAGGCATAAAAAAATATTAAAAAAAAGTTTCCGCAACGAAAGCGTTTAAATTCCTATATAATCTTCAACAATAAACCATTTTTCATAAGTCTAATGCAAAATCAAATGGGGATTCAATTCTCAAAAATAAAATGCAGACATAATAGCTCTGTTTCTTTACTCTACTTTGGGATCCCTCGGGATCCCAATTTGCACGAAAAGCGTTCCCGTACTTTTAATTTGTGTAAATGAGAGCGGATTTGAGAGAATAAAATTCTTCTTCTTCTTGCACGAAACCGCCCAGACTTTTTCTTCGTGCAAATTGTGTAAATTGTCAAACAGCTGTAAAACATAAACAAAACAATAAAATGCAAAGGAAAAAAATCATGAACCAAATTTTGGAAAAAGTGTTGTGGAGTAAAATAATGTACTAAAATATAAAGTTTTATGTTGAAATTTCAAAAGATTTTGTTATTCGTGCTTAATTCCCAGTTTTTATTATTGATAAAAACACTTGAAATTTATTGTTGATGGGATAAGCTATTCCTATGCATTTCACTGGTTGCTTTTATGTTGAAATTTTAGGAAAACATAATGTTAGTTATTGTAAAAGTGTTTGTTTGGTTTAATTTTTGGTAAAATTAGTTTATTTCTGCAGACAATATACAATTTTTCAAAAGTGTGGCATAAACTTTTATTGTTTTGTAAAAACTATCAAAACAATAGTGGTATTCACACCGAACTTGTTAATTTGTTACTCGGTAGTTTGTTAATTAGTTAAAGTTACCAACTGTGAACGACCCCCTTTTTAAAACTTTGTTAGTCTGGTAGCTTTCGTAGTGAAACAACTGAAATATTGCTCTGACACAATTTATTATTCTGGAAAAAAAAACATGCCACGAGAAAGTGTAAAAAAAAACAATTGTCAACCATTTAATTACTCATGCTTTGACACAAATAACGTTCGCTGACGGTAAGTAGTGAGTTACCAACTAACAACTGTTTTATCAGGGGTGCCGTGTCGTTAATTTGTTAAATGTTAATACGGTAGCGCGTTAAATATACAAAAACAAAATGCGTGTAAAAAAGTAACGATTAACGACTAACAAACTAACAAGCTCGGTGTGAATTCCGCTAATGACTTTTTATTTTGTGCTTAAAATTTGGTTTTTTCTGTTCCCGTACTTTTGTGTAATTTTGTATCTTTATGAGAGAAATTTATGCTTGCTCTCATTTTCACGAACTTTACCCAAAAAGTAAAGAAACAGAGCTAATATAGAGTTTTAGAAATCGCTTACATTGCGGAAACTTTTTACCGAATCAACCTAAAAAACAGTTTTTTATTATCAGAACAACATTCCCCACATAGTACTGGTGTGGAATTTTGAACTAAAAAAAAAGTTATTTCCCTAATGAAGAAGCCTTTCAAAAAAGTATAAATAATATATTTGTCGCTAACACTTTTTTTATAAATAAAAAAGATACTTTTATATGCATATACATAACTTCTTAAATAAAAAAGATTTTTTTACAGTTTGCAAAATATATAATATCAATTGATTTGCTGGTAATTCACAAAAAAAAAAATGTTCAAACAAATTATGATAAATTTGAGACTTATATTTCCAAAATACTTGACCAATTTTTGTTTGTTCATTTCTTTATCAATGTAAAAAAAGAATAAATAATGTTTGTCTACAGTATCACTACAATTGTTTTGTTTTTTAACGATGAACAGAGCAATATATGAGTCGTTAATTTTGAAAGTGGTTTAAGTCCATTTTTTAAAAAAAAGTAGTTAATGATAACAATAATCGCAATCCTATGTAATCTTTTTTTTATAAACAATTTAAGTCTAGTATCATTAAAATCGCTATGATTTTGGGAACTTGAAAATTAGTTAGATAACGAAATCCAAAAAAAATTATTTTGTAACCGGTTTAAGTCCACAAATTTTTATTAACTGAAATGAAACGTAAAGATTTTTTTTTTACAAAATCTCTGGATTAAGCAATTCATAAAATATTAAAAAACACTAGTGGCGAACCTGTAAATTGGCTTAGGATATGTTGGATGCGATTCATAAAAAGTGAACCCTATATAATTTTTTATAAAGAATCTATGGAAGTCGGGGAAGACCAAGGAACTTCAACAAAATAAAATAAGTATATAGTATAAGGATATGATGGAGTTACTAAAGTATATACCACCTATGTATGCACCATGAATATTTTAACAAAACCTTACACATAATCTAAATGAGGAGAAATAATATGGCAAATTTCTTTGATATTATCCTAAATAAATTAATGTAAATTAAATTTTTGAATAAATAAATTCATATTTAAAAACATTTTTTTAATTACATAAATAAAAATCTGTATCTAAATTGAAAGCTTCCCTATTTATTGTAAAGCTATTACATTCATCTACATCAAACATAAAATATTTACAATTTTTTTTGCTTAATTTCTTTAAAATAAGTGGACTTATTCCTTTTCACAAACAAAAAAGTAATTTTATTAATTTTGAAAGTGGTTTAAGTCAATTTTAGGTTCAAAATAAGCTGTATTTTTCTAGTAAAGTTTACAAAACGTATTACGTTATATATTCTAACATGTTTACGGTCACAAAACCATAAAAAAAATTAATACCACTTAACAATATTTTTGAAACAAATCAAACACAAACCCTTAAATATCTCAATATAAGAAAAAATGGACTTAAACCACTTTCAAAATAATCGACTCACATAATGTTCGGCTCTTTCTTGAAAATAGTTACGAACGGTATTAGGGGTTGTGCTCGTCTACACAATTACTAAAAAAACAAATATCGTTCTTGGGTGTGTGAGCCGAATGCTAAATAATAGTTGCGTTTGATTACTTTTACAGTAAAATTCAGTAAATGAGTACACAGAAAAATTTGCTCTCACAGAAAGCTGTTGTCCAAAAAAGTACGCGAACGCAAAATTTGTAAAAATTCGTAAAATAAAGACAACAGCTGATGGCAAATAATTGAAGTGATGAAAAATATTGACACTTTTGACTACTTAACTCGTTTTCTTATCGGTACTCGATAAAATACATTTTATAACACGAACATTTTTGGAAAATACAAACAAACTATTTTATGTAATCTTTCATATTTGTTTGTTTTTTATTTTATTTGATTTTACTAATTTGTAGCGGGTTAAATTATTTAAAAGAACATGAATAATGTTTTTGCTATTGATTACTTGAGTACCCAAATACTTCACACTTTTACAACTCTAAAATATTAACATAACAAAAAAAATTTCAAAGTTTGTATTTAAACAAATAAATGCTTAATTAACTAATATTTTTCACTTTTTGTTTTGGTTTAATTTTTATTTCAACTTTTCTTTTATTTAACAATTTTTTCACAATTTGTATGCTTTTTATTTGTTACTTTTGTTTGTTTACCTTTTGAAACATTGTTTTTTGATTTATTAAATCTTACTGCAAAAATATATGCTGTAAAAATTTGTAAATACTCAGACAAGAAAAGCGAATTGTCCCTGTAATTCTTTACAGATTTCACGATTTTTAATAAATATTGAACTTTGCTATCATGCTGCGCTGTCCCTTTTCCAATTTATTCGTCGTTCGTCAGCGTAAGAAATAGAAATAAACCTATCGCAGAGTTTGTTACGCACGACGAATTTCGGTCTACGCATATACATACACCAATGTGTTCTATTTCTGGTGACGAATATTCGTTGCGAATAATTCGTCGTTCGTCCCAGTTGTGTTTCTAGCATTATCCTGAAAATTGGGCATAAATATATGTATGTGTGGCTTGGAATAGCAAAAAGTTATTACTCAAAGCGAACAAAAATTTACTTAAATACACTAAAAGAAAAATCGTTCGTTTAAGCAATGAAACAGCTTCATTAATAATTCTTCATTGGCTAAATGAAATGTTTCATTAATATAAAGAAAAGTTTCATTGATTAAATGAAATCTGCAAATCGCCATTTTTCAAAATGTGGCAACGCTGTTCCTGTTTGAAATAATTTGTATTCCTTTTTTTTTTTTTTTTGTTTAATTCCTTTTACATTTTTATGTTTAACTTTTATGCTGGGTACACACAGTGCAACCTACATGCAATCTGTTTCAATACAACCTCAAAATATCAAAGTGTTTTGATGTTGATGCAATCCGGAATGAATGAAAATGAATTTAATTCACTAGATTGCGTAAACGCGTTGCATAGTGTGTACCCAGCATTATAAGCTATCCTTTGATTGACAGTTAAATGTGGTTTAAAACGTAATGTATTTAGCCGTGTGTTTGTTTTTTGTAAAATATAAAACAATTTTGCTTCTGTAAATGCGTGTTCTTTTTAGGACTTACAGACCATCTGACATTAGCTGATTTGCAAGTTGTTTGTTTGTGGCAGCAAATGTATGTATGTAGTAACTTAAAATCTGTTTATTGCACATATTCTTAAAAAAAATGAGGTGAAATTACCATGATATGCGCCAAACCAATAATGAGCTGACGATTTGTCAGCATTTTTCGATTCAATTAGTTTGTTGTTTAAATGAAGATTTTATGTTTTTAAATTAACAATTAAAAGAAAAAATTTGTAAATTTTAAGCAAACCAAGGAAGTAACAGAAAAGCATTAAACTGCTGAAGAGAACAAAACAACAATAACGTACAATGTTTCAAAATATAATATTATTGTTTACTATATATATAAAAGTGAATGTATGTATATATATTTGTATATATACATATATATATATTTGTGCCTTATAGGAGGCCAAATCACTTGACCGATGAACTTGAAATTTTCACAGCATGTAACTGTGACCCTGGAAGAGACATTAGGCTATATAAAATTGTGACTGGGCAAAGGGGCGATGCCACGCCCATACAACCCAAAATTTAAATTCGTGTTATTTATGACATTTTTTGACCTACGGCGATAATATTTGGTATATTTGTTGTTGGCATGAACAGAAATACGTTTAATTAAAAAAGTGGGCGTGGCCCCGCCCCTTTATAGAAAAAGTAAAAAACGTTATATCTAATAAACTACTGAACCGATCGTCACTAAATTTTCACAGAAGGCTATTGTTCTGAATTAATATGTCGTTGGGTTCAAAAAGGTTTGGTTGGACAAAGGGGCGGTGCCATATTTTTTTGTGGATGTCAATAATAAATATCTCATATTTTAAGAGCCGCTGCAAGCATTTTGTTGAACTTTTGGTAGTAGGATCTTCTGAGCCACAAAATTGAAATAAAATAGCAGAGGGGGAAGTGGTACTCCCCATAGGATGCAAATATTAAATATCACGTTACTGAAGAACTATGATAGCTAGATTCTTCAAACGTGGAAAAATCCACTATTATGGTAAATTTTAAAAGAAAAATGGGCGGGGTTGACGGAGGGAGAGCAATACCCCCCATAAAATTAAACTACTGAATGCCACGGAATTCTCTTACTACGAAGCAGTTAATAATTTAATAAATAAATTTTTGTTAATATATATTTTAAATACTTATATATTTTATAACGATGGGGGTAGCGAAGCACACCGGGTTAAGCTAGTATTTTATAATACGTATGGCTAAAATTATTTTATTTAAATTCAATGGATTTAAACATTTTATGGTTAAGCACAAACAAAATGTTTAAATTATTAATGTTTTAAAATAAAATAATTTGTTTGAGGACCTTGCGGGAACCATAATATGATTTTTTAACTGTATTTCAACCATGTTTTTTTGCGTGTGTAGAGAAAGAAGAACACTTTTTCCAAATTTATTATTTTTTTGTAAGGTCTGTCAATGGTCAGTCAAATTGTGATACTTGATTTATAGCACTGTTATTAACACCAGTGAAGTTTTTCGGCAAAAAACTATCTTTTAATTTTGATTTTAAATTTTACAGTTGACAGAAGAATCATAAGGGTGTATTGCATGTATCAATCAAAGTTTATTTATACCAAGTACATGCAAGTCTACAACAATTCAACAATAAAAAAAAACATTAATTTTGTTTGTGTAAAAACATTTGATACTGTCAAACAGCCAAACATAAAGAAAACAAAAAAATAAAAAAAATCTTGGCGCACTAAAATGTAAGCAAATTTTGACAATATCGAAAATAAAACAACTGAACAGCTGATCACTTGCATGTACATACTTGTAATAAATATACTTTGGTATCAATCAATAAAATTAATTATTAAATTTTATTATTGTTTTTTTTTTGGGGAAATAAAATAAAAATTTTGAAACTCCGGATGGCGAGAGCCAGCATCCCGAAAGGAAAACAAATATTAAAATTTAAAAATTTCAAAACCCGAGCTCGGTGGTAAAAAATTAAACAGCAATAATAAAATTTTTAAATAACTAACCATCAATTAAATCTAAAAATTTTATTAAAAAGAGAAACTTTTGAAACATAATAAACTTTTTTTAAAAAAAGGGAAAATAAAAAGAGAAACTTTTGAAAAATAATGTTTTGTTAAAAAAATTATTCATTACTAAAAAGTTAAGTATTTTTCAGTCGTTTTTAAAAAATTAATTGACTGACATTTTATTTAAAATAATGTTCTGTATAGAAATTTGCGATGACAATCAATTTCATAACCCTTTGATCGAAAGTGTTTTTTTCTATAATGCATTTTTTTTTATTTTATACATAATATTATAATACTATTCTAACACTTATTTTTTATACATTTCATAAAATGGAAAAAACGAGTAGGTAGCTGCTACACATACATACATACATAGAATACAATATTTAAAACTATGTAATTGTAAATTTCTTGTTGTATGTATGTAGGTATGTAATATTTTTTAGTTATTATTTAAATTGAGTGTATATAATTTTGTTAGTGGGCTTTGTTTTTATTTTGTTAAATAATTTATTTAAAGGTAATTCATATAATAAATTTTGTTTCTTTTTCATTTTCTTAAATTATTTTTTATCCCATTGAACTGGGTTATAAATCTTTTTTATTATTTATAGTATTATGTTAACTCTAAATTTCACATCACAAGTTGAAATTGTATGAAGCTTATAACTTATTTAACTATTTATACATACATACATAAGTGTATGATTAAATCTTCTGTCCTTGTAACTATATAATTTCATTTGTATGTATGTAAATAAAATGAAATAACATGCACATTTATGCATACATAAACACATTTAAAAAGAAAAATAAGTATGTACACATATACATATGTATATAGTTTATAGAGTATAAAAGAATTACTTATTCAAGCGAATATTCCGGGAAAACTTTAATACGTTTCAAAAAATAATACAAGTATGTAAAAAAGACATAAAATAAAATAAAACAAAAAAAAAAATTATAATTTTAAAGAATTTTTTTTCCTTTAGAAAACATGAAAAAAAAATGTGCTCTGAAGTATTGTGTGATTTTATGGAAATAGTATGTCGCACACCTAGTTTAAAAGTGACTCAACTCAAAAAACATAATTTTTCAGAAATCAAAAAAACTTTTACCTAAAAAAAAGTTTAAAACAAATCTTTGGGCCGTTTAGTAGGTAATTGATACAGATAATGAACTAAAAAGTTTTTTTGTTAATCATTTCTTGACCAATCTTTACTAGCAATCAATCCATTGTTGTTTTAGTACTTTTATTATCTTTAATTAAAAAAAAAAGGAATACATAATCCGTTTAATATTTTTGAACATATTTGCATTTATCTTTTTTAAAAACACAAATAACGGGTGGAATATCTCGAAAACTGTGCTACTTTTGAGCATTCTGACTTCATATTCGGATTCAGCGGGAAATTTTGCATATTAGGTGTCAAATACATTTGATCAAAAAACTGTCACAAAGTGTTATTAGAAAATGGCATGGTATTATTTCTGACCATATGAAGCTCAATTGTACCAAATTTACCACAAAATCTATATCTGCTACGGTTTTAGGCGTATTTAAATAATTTCCCAAAGTTGGCACTATATGAAAATGTTAAATATGTTTAGCTATGTGCCGATTTTCACATTTTTTACTGTGATTTGAAGCCTTTAGAAACTATGAAAGACCAAATTCTGCTACAGAAACATTATTCGTTGCGGCTTTAGGTGTACTAAACTATTTTCCGAGAGTAGGCTTAATATGGGTCCTGTGGCAAATTACAGACTGATCTTCACACAATTTGACACACAATAAAACTGTGGCGTACCAAATTTTATTACAGTAGCGTTATTACTTACGGTTTGAGGCGTACTAAACTGTTTTCCGAGAGTGGGCTTTCTATGGGGCCTATGGTAAAGTATGGACTGATCTTCACGAGATTTGACAGTGTGATTTCTTGTAGTAGCGTTATTATTTACGGCTCTAGACTTACTAGATTCTTTTTTAAGAGCTGGCTTTATATCGGGCCTATGGTAAATTATCAACCGATCTTTACGAAATTTAACAGTGTGATTTTTAGACCTTTAAAACTTTGACGTTCCAAATTGTATTACAATAGCATTTGCTACGGCTTTAGGCGTACTTAACTGTTTTATGGGGCCTATGGTAAATAGTCATATAGAACGAAATTGTGCCAATCCTTATATCAATTCGAGCATTATAACACCATTTATGTTAGTTTTTGTAACAAAATTATCAAATTTTTAGGGCGGTGGTTCCACATTTGGACTCATATTTCTCATCCTATTGAACCGATTTTGCTGAGTTTCAATCCCAAACTGCTTAGGATAACTAGAAGCAATTTGATATATAGACTTTATGAGGTCTGAGATCTTACTCTTACTTGTTTTTTTCTTTGATTATTTTCAGACCTTTTCACATTTTAATATTTTTGTAATTGTTGGACGCGTTTAAAAAAATATTTTCTTTCGTTTTCAATGACACTACATATTACTTTGTAAGCTCGAAGTCCAGCTTCTACGGCTCTATGCTTGATTGTTGGCGTAGATATAAAAAGTTGAAGCGAATTTTTTATTTCTTTAGATTATATTTGAAAAAATTGCTTAAATCTTTTAATTTTTCGATCCTCTTTTGGCTGTCTATTACGTTTTATTCCACCCCTATGGACTGGAATAACGAGAGACAGATTTATGGACATTTTACTTTCGCGGTATGTTATTTTTTTGGGATACACCTTCTTCGTTATAGTCAATAATTTGCTTTTTAATGTGTTGATACATAATATTTATTTCCACCGAATAAATTTTTTTTTAATTTAGCTCATGGAACCATACCGATAAGTTTGAGACGAAATTACGTAAAAAGTAAACTTTCTTCCCTTTTACTGATCAATTTTTTACAGTTATAACAAAAACGAAAAGTAATACCATAGAAAAAGAAAAACATGGTATTGTGTAGTTAAATGTTTAGAGCAGGTGAAAACCAGCGTTTATTATTACAAATTATTGTAATATGTATATTTATTTTTTTTAATATAATTTAGAAATCTGAGTTATTAATGATTATAAATAAGTTCATTGAATCATGAACTATTAAACACTTTTTTTTGGTATCGGCACGATTACACTGCGGAACAGACATTTTGCGGTCTGGAATTTGATTGCAAATTTTTTCTAATTTGAGGTCGCTGATTTCAAATCTAATCTCCATTTTTCTCTATCAGCTCTACTTTCCGAGATATACCATTATGTCCAAAATTAAGGCACTTTCGCTACATATATTGGAATAACTTGAAAACGGTTGACCATATTCAGTTAACAAAAAAATCCGAAACTCGGCAACAGTATTATCTTTAAGCCGTGCTTACATTGTTTTTAAATTTGCCCTGTAGTTTCAGAGATGTAGTTGAATTTTAGAAGAAAAAAGGAACATTGTTATTTTTTTACCACATTTCAAAAGTATTTTTTTGACGTTTTACACTTACCTTAAAATTCTAAATAAAATAGAAAAAAAAACAAATGCACGACAATGTTTTCTCCTAGCTTGGGTAAAAATCTACTTCTTTTGATCTTATACAGAATTTATCTCTTAAATGCAAACCGGCTTATATTCATTATACACTTTAATTATAGTTGTCTGACCACCCCGGCCTCCGGTTTATTAAAACAACGGATTTTTAAAAGTCGCTGTTTTTTGGTTATTCGAAAATCCGTTGTTTGTGTCGAAATATTCATACATATGCGTGTTTTTATTTGCTTCAATTTCATTATCAACTATGATTTAAACAGTTTTTAAGTTTATGGACCTACATGTTGTAAAATCTTTTTAAAACATTAATGCCTTTGGAAATCACTGTTAATCACTGCGACACTGCAATACTTCTGGGGTCTAATCACCGCATACGATATCGAGCAAAATTAATCGAAATTATTTATTTTGGTATCATGAAACCAAATTCCCGAATCGTATGAAATGTATTGAATTTTAAATAATAGCATTCGATATCGAGTAATTCGACATTACATTTATCGAGTTTTCATTCGATACGTCAGTGTATATCGTATGCAAAAAATTCGATACGATAGTATCGACTGCGGTGATAAGACCCCTGGATTCAGAGAGAATATTTAAATTTTTGGTTTAAACGTTAACTAAGCTGCATTTTACAATTTCTTAAAAATTATTGGCATTCGGGAATTATTAAAAATATTCCACTAAATACCAAGCAATCAATATAGCAGAGAAGATGTATGACAGGCTTTTTTTAACAACCAACAATACGACACTGACGGCAGTTCGGATTCTGATTTGGAATATTTTGAAAATTATTGCCAAAATTTAGAAGAGAAGCTGAATAGTACACTTAATGAAATCCACCAAAAAGTAAACATATTCAAATAACAGAGATTTGAGGAAAGATTTTGAGTATGTATTTGGATAAAATTTCAAAGGGATCAGAAAAACTAGCTTCCTGGCCCACGATGTCGACAAGAACATTTCTTTCTTGTATTAATATTGAAAATAAAAATAATAAAAACAAAACTTTGTTTTTGTTTTTAATGTAAATATGCGAAGGATATTTTCGTTTAGATATTGTGGACGAGGCTGTAAATGTCTTATACCTGGCACTTTTAACAATTAATCCTACTTCAACAATTAGCGAACGTGTTTTTCGGTATTTTCAACAATAAAAACAAAATTGAGAAATCGAATGTTTCATTCTTTTTTGAAATATTTAAATAAATACTCAATATTTTTAAGCAGGGTTCAAAAAACTACAATCGATACCAAAAGCTGCGAACAAAAAACGAAAATTTGTTAACCACTTTTCCCTTTATGAGTTGGTATGACAGTGACTGTTTACGTTTAATGAATCAGAAGTAAAAGCAACAGTTTTTTTTTTTTTGCTAATGACAAATGAAGAAATGGAAGAAATAACAGTTTTTATACTTTGACTGCAGTTTTTTTAATCGCTATTTTTAAGCCAATAACAAATTTTACTGTATTTACATAAGGGTGTCCCTTATAATCCGACTTCAATATGTTTGTACGCGCACACTATATTTTTTTTATTTGGGTGCAAGATGTTATTCGAGAAAAGTTAATCTCGCGGATAAGTTTTAGCGTCCCTGCGTCGCTCTAAAAAGTTAACTTTTAAGTTAAATTTCCTGAACGTTTTAATAAAAAAAACATCGCAAATGAGATTTTAAACAAAATTAATTAAGATATTCAAGGAAAACTATTAGCGTTGGATTATGGATCTCAAAACAAAATTGTTTTGATATTTTCGAGGCTGTGGCGAATACATATGAAAAATCTAAGTTTCATTTTTGTTATGATGAAAACAAAGGCATTGGAATAAGTTTAGTGTGTTATTTCCGAAAGATCCATGTTTTTTATTGTATATTTTTTCAAATTTAAGCCAGCTTAGAAAAGTTAATACATAGTTCGAAAGAGTTAACAATCCTTGGGACATTTTGGTTAACTTTTTCGCGATTCTACTTTTTATAATTTTTTTATAGTTTGGATAACGTTAACCCCTGCCAAATTGCAATCGACAAAATTTTGGAATATATGTACATATGCATATATGTATGTAGTACTATTTCGTATTATTATAAGAAAACATCTCCAACATTGACACATCGAATTAGATAAAACTTTGTTTATTTATAGTACATTCTCAAAAAAAAAAATTCACACATAATTTTTTCATATTTTTCAGTATCGAAGCATGATTTTTAGAAATTGACCCATAACCCTAGAAAATGTATCACTCACTCGTGCACGAATTTAACTTGGCTAATATACATTTCCCAATCAAATAAAACGCATGCGCAAGGGTAAAAAATAACTTTTAACGAAATTATTATACCATGGAAGTCTCAAGGAAGATTCCTGGGGGTCTACTCTCTATTGCGATGCGAAAACAATTTCGATGCGAAAGCTAAATGGCAACTTGGTACTCTCTATCACTTTCGCAAAATTTTCTAAAAACGAAGCGATAGTGGCAATAAAAATGAAAGATGGCGCGGATTTACAGTAATAAAATGCCAAAGTGTGTAAAAATATTTGAAATGGGAAAATTTAAATAAAATAAAAGTGATGATTTACCAAAAGAAAACAAATTAAAAGATGCGAAAGACACATGCGCAAACGTATTGAAGAGTACCAATCTCTAGATTTGCTACAATTTTCTTTCGCATCGCAATAGAGAGTAGCCCCCCTGGTCGATGTATGTATGTTATATTTAAATATAAAATTTGAAATTATGAAAGACTGATACCACATGTGTTATGACATGCGTTGCACAATTCACAAGTTATCTTTACAACATTTTTGTACACAAAGACGAAGTGGACGTGCTCGTTGTAACTCTACATTGGAATGGAAAGTTGATACCAGCTCTTAACATCAGGGAATCAAAAGAAGAACGTCTTCTCATTGTAATTTCATATGCAGACAAGCAACTATTTCTTTCTGTATCGAAGTTGGAAAGCTCACCTGGTAAAGAACAGTCACAAGAGATTTGGAAGGCGATCACTGATTGGAATCTTGAAGGGCGAGTTCCTCTGTTGTTGCACACCAGCATCGTACACGGGTCCAATCAATCAGGCTTGTGTGCTTTTGTAGCAGAACTTGACAGAGACTTATTATTTGGTTTTGAAGCTAAAATTCCAAATCGAAATTCTCAAGTTTAATTAAAATTGTTCATCTTTTGTAAAAGTGATTTGAAATCACAAGAAATGTGTTCTGGAAAAAAAACTGTTTTCATAATTGTGATTTTAAAGTGGTAGGTTAAGTGGTCGCCGATCATAGATTTCTTGCTTATATTTTTCCACCATTTTAAACCAAGTTAAAACTTTTGTGGTTTCCAAAACACTCTTAAATCACAATCGTGATTTTAAAATCACATGTGATTTAAAATTTTGTGATTTTCAGAACATGCCTGTATGCGTGTGGAAAAAGAAGCATAGCTAAATTTTCCAATTTTTTAGAAATTTTTAAAAACAAAATTTTGAAATTTTGCTAAAAAATTATGTTTCTAAAACGACTGCGTATATTTGACAAAGATATTTTATTGCGGATTTAGAATCTTCGATGATTTTCTCGATGTATTTAAAACGGTATGACAAAACCAATCCTTTTTATGCAAATATAATAAAAAAAATTAATTAGTAGCAGAGTTCACGCTTAGTAGTATGTAGTATATTTAAAATTATTTTAGATGAACATACATACTAGAATTTTAAACCACAAAGTGTGAGCAGGTTTTTTGTGTGTATTGCAAACAAATCGAAAAAGCTGACGTTTGTTTTGTTTTTTTTTTCGCTTATTTTTCCCCCATAAAAACAACAAAGAGTTTTTTCTTGCTAAATGTAATGCCGATATACATAAATTAAAAGCAGTTTCGGCTTAAAAATTCTTAATTTTTTTTTTACCGAATTTAGCTTTTTATTAGTAAAGCTATGTGCACGTTCGTAAATGCATCACTGCGCTGCATCAGAAAAGCAAACTTTTTTTATTTTGTGACTATTATTTTTGTGGAGTAGTTCATAATTTTATGGTCCACATTTACTTTACTGATAAATATATAACCATTTGAAATTACTGATGCAGCACAGTGATGCATTTGCGAACGCACCCTATGTTCACACCTATCAAATAGTTGATGTCCTACACGTAACCACTAGTTTTATTAAAAAATTATTTGCTTTTGCAAAACATTTGGCTTGATCGAACATGATTTAACAGTTTCTAAATTACATTATACATTTATCTTCTTATAAATAAAGTTTAGTAAATCAGTAGAAATTGTTAAAAATAAGCTAAAGTTTGATCAATTAACTGGTCACTTTTTTTTTTTTGGATTTTTTTTTCGTCAAAAATTTGTTAGGTTCGAACACATCTTAAGTCGTATTAATTTTTATGTTTTTATTTAATTTTTTTCACAAATCTGTTTCAAATCAAAAAAATTTTTAAAAACTTCCTTTATTTAAATTAATAACAACAGAAAAACAAACATCATGAAAGAAAAAAAAACGATAAATATAAAATTTGTGTTAAAATTAACATAATATTTATTTGAAAATTAATACGAAATATAAAAATTATTTTTATATAATTTATATTTCTTTCGTAGAGATAAAATAGATACACATATACATATATACATGTACGTCAAAACAAAAAAATAATTTCCTGAAATTCTAATTTAAATATTTAATAATTTAAAATAAAATTAATAACTGATAAAAGTATTGAGTTTTTGTTTTCTTTTCAATTTAACTTTACATAAATGAATATAAAAAATAACATATTTTGGCTATATAAAACAAAAATAATATTAAAAAAAAAAATATATAAAAAATTGTTACAATTTCTCTTTATTATACATACATATAATATATAAGTAAGTATATTATACTTATATAAAGTTTATTTTTTTTTAAATAAATAAGCATTTCTCTATTTAACATACATAAATACGTTCTATACATTTGTTTTTTTATAAGATATTAGTTAATTAAATATTGAATTTATTTAGTACAAAAAAAACTTAAAATCTTAAAGATGACATTAATTGTATATAAATAATTATATATTGATTAATATACTTTTTCTCTAAAACGGGGTTGCTTTTTGATGAACCCATTGGGTTTAGATTAAAACTGTATCACTTACAACGTACTCCTAGAAAAATACTTATGCAGGACAATTCTTATAAAAAAAATAAAGAAAAATAAATGTGAAATAGTGATTTTCACAACCATTTTTTTTTATATATTTTTATTTTTAAAAAAAACAAACAAAATATTTAAGTACTGAACAGATAGATGGCGCTTTAAAAATTTTAAGTTGGCATTTAAATAACGTAAAAATTGGTATTTGCTATACAACATGAAGTACGTACGTTAAGTGATAAACAGCCCGTTTAAAGGTTTTATTTTTCTTGTTTTCTAATTTTACAGTAAATAACATTTACCGTTTTTAAGCTTGAGCTTGAAGGTACTTAATGATTTATTTTAAGATTTTTTTTAATTAACAATTATTTAACAAATCACGGATAAAATGTGTATTTGCAGTTTTGTTTATTGAATATTTGTCTAAATCAAAGCTATCGACGATTTACAATTAAGATGTGATGAATTGTTTTGTCCATAACTTTCCCTAAAATTCTAGAAAATTTAATAAAAAGGCAAACTCAAAATTATGCTCTTAATTGCACCTACAAAGTGTAAAACATTAAATATTTTCCACCCCTCAGAGACTATGCAGGGCACACTTAAAAGATGAGCAATAAATCTTACAAAAAAAAAACCAAAAAGTAAAAAAAAACTTTTGTTGACAATTCAAAAATATTTATTATGAAGGCAATTTTAAATTAAATATGTTCCTTTTTTAATTTTTTTCTTAAAATTAAATTAGCTTTGATTTAAACAAATATTTTAAATAAAATTCTTTTTATTTACACAAAAATTAAAATTGATTTTATTGAGACACAACAAACATGCATATGTATGAAATTAAGAATAACAAATGTATGCGATTTTATTTCTTTTTTTGTTAATAGTAAAATACATAGTAATAGCAAACATTTCGAAAATAATTCCTTAAATTTTAAGGTGCCCTAGGCGCGTTTAATTCAAAGAAAGCTTAGCTTTATAGTAAAAGTGCTAATTAAAGTTATTCGTTTATTAAAAATGTTAAGTCTTATCAAACTAAAATAAAACAAATAGAATATAGGTGATATAGGTGTTGTATTACGACAAAATGTTTTGTTTTAACGATTTTTCTAGGATTTATATATATTCCTTTAAACCATCAATATGATGAAAAAAGTTACAATAAAAAAAAATATATATATATATACCTATATGAAAACACTAAGTCTCTATTATAAAGAATAACAATCTCCGTATTCATAAACAATTATTAAATTTTACAAAAGTTTATTAAGGAAAGTTTTCATAGAAAATTTGTTTTATAAATCTTTATTAAATTTAAAATTTTTTTATGAATACAGGCTTAAATATATTAAATTAGAAAACCTTCGGTTGATTTAGTAAAAAAAAAAAAACAAAAAAAAAAAAAAAGGTCAACCCATTTGCGGTTTTAAATTCTTTACAAGTCTCAGCGCAAATGAAATCGCTTTAAGTCAATAATCATAAACAGTCAAAACTGTATACTTTAAATAAAGTACAGGTCATTATACCTAATGCAAATTACTTAGTTTTATTTAAAAATTTCATACTTTTTAAGATAATGGATGAAGTTTTATTAGTGAAAATGTTTCTTTTTTTATTTTAAATTTAACATCATAAAACTGTGTGTTATTCGTGTGTTGTTTTGGATTGCTGCGTAGTTTATTTTTTATGTTGTGTTGATCAAATTTTGTTTAGAACAAAGTTTTATTTAGTCAAAAAGGTTTTAGGTTGTAACGAACTATGACAAAAAAGGTTCCTTGTGGCAAACTATTTTAAATAAAGCGCCTCAAAGTAGGAGTAAGGAGTTCCATAACAAAACGCATCAATAGCAAATGAACAACTTTTTTGGATAAAGAAATATTTTTAATTAGCCAAAGAATACATACATACATAATTTACTGCTGCTAAATAGTTTTGTAGGAAAAATACAAACTATAAATAAGGTGCTGGAGGTCAGTTTTGGGTATTAAAAAAAATATGTAATTTTACTCAATTATATCAAAAGAGCAATAATTTAAAGCAAAGTTGCTTAAAAACATATTATTTTATTCTGGATTGATGTTACCTATATAAGTAGAAATAGACAAGGTTTATACTGCTGGTAGTGCAGAAACTCTTATTCCTTTAATTTTTGATATCTGAAAGCAAGAGGCTTTCTAAAGCGAATGGAAATACGTAAATACATTGTTAAAACTTCGAAAAGGGTGATTTAAGGTATTGTGCCAACTGGCGAGGTACTTACGGTATTATCAACCATGTATATCAAAATGGAAAGCGAAAATTATACTTAATCACATAAAGGGCAGCCAAGAAGTATCCATCTTCTATTCGTTGATGAACGAAGACGTTCAACAGCATCAACCGTGATTGTATTTGAAATTCCCTATATAGAAGTAATATCCCATCTAAACTTATAGCACTGATAAAAGATAGTAATATGGAAGCAAGCAGCTACGTATTGCATAATAGGAAGTTATCAGTTTTCAGGTAGTTTGTGGACATAAGCAAGGTCGCATGGTGTCACCTTCAATGTTCCTGCTCTTCACAGAAGATGCAATGTCGTCAATCTCTTTCCAGCGTGGGGTAGTCAATGACAAATACATGTATAGATAATACTTTATTAACTACCTCGCTTATGCAGACGACATATGCCATTTATCGCATAGATCATATTTAATAAATGACTTTATTGGCAACACTCGCATCACCTCCTTAACTGTCGTGGTCACATAAGGTACCGTTACGATTTTATAGCAAGAACAATTTTATCGTAAGGGACAATTTCATACAAAATTTATATGAAATAAAATAAAAAACTCTCTCCTGTTAAATTTGAGTTTTGGCGCTTACGTTATTTTCGCGGTTAGGGCTCGATATGACCTAGAGTTCTCGATGACTGCCATTCAAGTAAATCCAAATGGTACGGGTTTGAAAGACCAAAGGAATGGCTATCCATCTATTGCTGTTTGTTACCTAGTCGGTAAAGCTAGAGCAGAATTTGAAATATTATCACCGATTTGGCAAACCAATAACATAAGCCTGCGTTATAAACTACGAATATTTGACTCTAACGTAAAATCGGTGTTGTTCTATGGATTTAAAACATAAAAGGTCACCCGTATCAGCGTATTGCATATTTTCTATCAAATAGTGATATCAAATGTGGAACTGTTAATTGCTTCGGCGTGACGATAACAATATTTCCAAGCAGTCTCTACGCTAGGACCCCTTTTACCAAGCGGGATGTAGACTTAGAATACGTGGATTATTTGCAGGCGTTTCACAGAATCAGAATTGAGATCATTAAATTATACGTGACGCCCTATGCTCCTATATATATTGTATATATATATTGTATATACTGTAGCTTACTGAGAAATTTTATTTCGGGGTGGTCTAGAATGAACTAAAGTTCGCAAATAACCTCTTATCCAGTAATTCAGTTGATATTTGGATAAGACAAAAGTTTTTTGAGTTATATAAAATCATTCAGTTAGAATTAAATTTATTTAATAAACCAAAACATATGTTTTTTCGATCATTTTTAATGTTAATGAACTTATGGTTTTTTTTTTTTTTTTTTTTTTTTTTGTTTAATAAAAACCACAGTTTTAAAATATATTAATTTAAAGTTTCTTAATATCTATTTACTTTCGCTTTCTAATTAATTTAAAATCTTATATAGAGACTTTTTTAACTCTTGATAAGAAGAACAATCAGTTTATCGTAAAAAACAAAAAAAGAATATGCATACAAAAATAAAAACTGAAAACTGATGTGTAAAATTTGAAAATGATTAATTATAACACTATTATTCAACACAAATAAATAAGAAAACATTACCTCAATGTTTAAAACACATGAAAAATAACTCATGTGAACTTGAGGTTAAAAATAAAATTTGTTTTTTGTTGGTTTTCTATAACTTCGTTTAAATGTGTATAACTAAACACATTTAAACTTCTTAAATATCTAGATGAATTTTTAAAATATTTAGTTAAATATAAATATATATATAAAACATACATACTATAAGAATTAATATGTATACCACACCAAATTATTGAGGTTTAACTTTCATCTCATTAATAAACTTTTCTTTACTATTTGATTTATTTATATGTATTATATTTTTTTTAGTAAAAATATATATAATAAATGGGGTTTAGTTGTGTTTGTTTATATTTAATATGTCATAGTATATATATATATATATACATATATATAATAGCATATAATAACTTATCATCGTATCGATTTTATAAAAATATATATCAAATTTTACAATTTTCATTTCCTCAAAATAAAAACAATAGATATTATTAGTTAATAAACATATTCATATCATAATAATAGTAATTAATAATTGTATGTATATAAAGTTTAAATTTTAATAGTTAACATTCGCACAATAGCGTAATTTAAATTTCTTTAAGAAATATATGTATAATAATAATTCTTATGTTATTTCCATTTTTATTGTAATTATTAAACTATTTGTTTATTATTCATTTAGTAGTTAGTGTATGTGTATATAAAGAACAAAAATTTTTTATATGTACTATATATACATAAGTATATATATAATTTTTCTATTAGATCGTGATAGGGGTGATATTGTTTACTATATATACTATTTTAAAAAAAGGAAAAAGTTAATTTATAACTATGTATGTATTTGCGCTATGCTATAACCCTGGTGTGTCTTAAATATAATAGATTCAAATTGATACAAGAAATCTCGTCCCAAACATTTATTTAATGCTGTAAAGGTTTAGGAATTATACAAAATAAAGTAATTTTTATGAATTTTAGTATTCAACAAATGGAAACACTATTTATTATATTCTGATAGAAAAGTAGATCAACATAAGAATATTAACTACTGAAGAGCCCAATTAATTAATCATATAAGTACATTTTGCTGGAAAACTAATTTTATCCAACAATAAAATTGTATTTTTAATGATGCAAGGTAAAAAAAACCATTAGGGATACAGCCAGTGTTAGTATGAGTTATTTTTTGTATTATATTAACACTATTCGTGCGAAACTTAATTAAGTTATATGGATATTTTTGTTTTCCTTGTACTTTTAGAATATACACATGTATATAGAATTATTTTCTGTGCAAAAATGTGTAGCGCGATTGTTCTTCTGAATGTTTTAATATAATCACTGCAATATGACAAAAAACCATTTAAACAAAGTAATAACGGTTAAGAAAGTTTTTCTACAAAAATCCAAAGATTTTTATTAATTATTATAACGCAATAATTTTTAATTATTATTTAACAGCCATAAAGGTATTTATTTTTGCTATGATGAAATAAGTTTGATTTTTCACAATTTTTTAAGATACTGATACCGAATTTTTCAATACTGAAAAATGTATCATTAACTTTTAATATAAGTGTATTACTACTAAACAAATAGAAAGGTTTTAAACAAAAAACGTATGGAAGTTATCAGACCGTCATCTATGTTAATCTAATTAAAAGCACCTTCTTAGCAGTTAGAGTACATATACATACATATGTATAAGGTATAACTATTTTTTGTTTTATAAAAATATGTTCTTTCTTTAAAATTTTAATTTTGAAAATAAGCAGGTGATGGTATAAAACAAGACGACAAACATTAACAAAACTTTGTACAGAAAAAAATAAAAAAACATTTAAAAATTTCCTAGTAATTTTTACACAAAATTTTCCTAACGTTTATTAGTTTGTTTTATAAAACTAATACCTTAAGCTGTAACCACACATTACAAATATTTGACGCTCTACACGAAATCAGTATTTTTATTAAACTGTTAATTGATACTACATAAAACTTTTGATATATCAAATAGCATACAATCTATTTAATTAATTACATTTTACCTAGAATTTTTTTAGAAATACAAAGGTTGTTCACGTCAGAAGTTGCACCCTTGCGAAAAAGCAAAATTGTGAAGACATAACAACCACATGGACAAATTTTTTCCCACAAATAATTGTCTATGTGGTTATTGTTATATTTCAACAATTTTGACGTGAATTCCCTTACAGTTTAGTAGGTCAATAAAAATGAACAAAAAGAACGTTGATGTTTGATAAATTTAGAATTCAAGTTTGTTTTTCGTTTTATTTTTGTCATTATTAGTTAAGTGTGAATAATATAACATTATTAATAACTCTCACAATAATTAATGTAAAATTATTAGGTCTGTTCATTTACTTTACTAGCAGAACTTGCAACGAGCGAGCAAATCTAATATTCACAAAATTTTTCTCAAAATAACTTAGAAAAATAAAAAAGTAAGTGTAAAGCGTTCACTAGCAAGTTAGTCATATCGACAGTATCCAGCTGTAAGATACGAGATTCTGTATTCCTTAATTCAATTGACTTGAAAAATTCGCACATGGCTTTTGTTTCTAAATATAAAAAATATATATTTTGTGTTATTCATCCAAACATAAAACCAATGTTTTATGGTTTTGTTACTAGCAGAATTATTTAACAATTTTTTGTCTCGTTTCAATTTTTTAAAGTGCGTGCATATTTACTTGTAACAAGTATTGAAAATAAGAAATAATTTTTTACATTTTGGGTAAATAATAAATAATAATAAATAATTTGTTTAACCAAAAATTAGAGAACAACAGTTACATACAAGACATTAAAATTAGCTATTTTGTATTTCCTTTGAATGATTATTTAGATCATTATTACGTTAACAAAAAGTATGCATATATGCCTAAACAATAAAAAAACACACCATAGTTATTCGTTTTAAATTAAGTATATGATAAGCAATGCGGTTATAGTTTGTAAATAGTCGAAATTTATAAAACTATTATAAAAAAAACAACATACATTCTTTATGTAGGTATGTAAATGAAAATAACTACGAAAATTCTAGTGAAATGACAATTATAAAAACAATACAATAATAATATCGCTTCATTTAATTGGTTGCACCCTTAAAACTAAAAGCAAAACTACTTATAAAATAAAACTTGCAATAACTTCTTAATTTTACAATAAAACAATAATTTAAAATAAATAAAAAAAAAAAAAAAAACAGACAAGAAACACTTCTAATTTTCCCTTACAATCTCCTAAATTAGTCAATTAATGACATGGGCTTTTGAAAACAATTTTTTTTTGAGTAATTAACAAAGAGGGGTAAATAAAATCACAGAAAAAGTAGCAACACTAAAACATTTTGTATTTAAAACCCAAGCCTCTTAAATTAAAATAGATTGAATTTTCCTTTTACTTGTAACACTGATAAAATTTTTCAAAAATAAACGGTAATACACGCAATCATTCACACATACATATGTACATATACGAATACATTCATATTTATACATATTCATATATATTTCTGTTATAAGTTTGTAGAAAGTTTTTTCTTACAAGCGGTGTCTATGTAGACTTATGTTCTTTATGCTAATTTTTGATTATTTTTTTCCAATTAAGTTTTATTTTGTTACCTTTTTAATCCAATTTTATGCCGCTATCATCAGCACAAGGAAGTATCTTATCTACGATTTCGGTGATATCTAATTCAGTGTCATCTAATTTGTGTGACAAACGTTGCTGCTGCTGTTGTTGGTTTAATTGGAAATTATTACTTATTAAAGATGTGTTTGTTGGTTGTGTTATGGTTGAGGCAGCTGTTGTATTATTACTACTCCAAAAGCTATTTAATCCTAAGTTCATTGTTGACTGTTTTGATCTACTATTGTTGTTATTATTTACGCCGGAATTATTCCACAATATTTCGTCATTCTGAAATAAATTAATACTTTTCTGTTTAAAAAAAAATTTCGGAATATAAAAGTAACAATAAAAATCTTTAATCTTAAACGTCGGAGTATAAGATTCGGAGTGGGGGGTTTTGTACCGGAGTCGGAGTCGAAGTACCCACAAAAACTCGCGACTCCGACTCCACCATTTTTTATTATACAAACTTTTCTAATATTTTGCAAAATAAAAAAATAATTTAGTTTAATTTCTTCGACCTTTAATCAGGTATGTGATGAAAATCGATCGATTTCAAAACAATCGTTTTTAGAAGGTGTGATGAATTTCGAGCGATTTTAAAATCCATTACTAAACGATTCTCTTAAGTTTTTGTTTAAAATACAGTTTAATTAACATAATTTGACCCTGAGCTTGAAGATTTAAACATTTTGAAGTCAGAAAATAAGGTCCAGTCTAATAACTGTTGCCAATTTAGAGATTTTTCCGCTAAAACTAGGGTTGTTGAAATGTCAATAGCGATTTTCAGACGTCTCTCAGCGGCTCATTTTCGCTACAAAACCTTTCTAAAATTCTTAATGTACAGATTTTATCCTTTTTCTAATTAAGTTTTTTTGTTTTTCTGGCTAAAACCTATTTGTTTATATTCACGGTTTTACTTATTTTGGTAGTTTTTATTCTATTTTAAGTTAGTATTTTGTTAGGGCCGTATGTGACAATTCACAACTTTAAGCTTGTTAAAAACATCGTTAAACGTTAGTAAGATGTGACTACAGATATACCAATAAAAAAAATGAAAAAATTTACGCAATTTACTTATTGGTAATCTTGTTCTTTATGTTTTGAATTAATTTCGATCAATATATACTTATGTATTTGATATCTGTTAACTTACCTTTCCCATATTATGAGGATAATTGTGTATTCCCAAAATATTATCTAAATCAAAATGTGTTAGTGGCGGCTGTAGAGCATGTGGTTGTTGAACATTTCTAGTATCATTAGAAAAATTCAATGATAATTTTGAAAGTGCAGCTTCCATGCTCTTAAAGTTATCGAATGCTGAAGAGTTTTGAGATGAAGTTGCAACAGCAATGGCAGGAACAGTCAAATCTGAGGAATCTGGCATATGTCTTTCGAATTGCATAGTCAATACGTTGTCATTGTTTAGTGAGAATACAGACAAATCCTTATTATGATTTTTATTATTAGAAGTAGAACAGGGTTTGTCATTTTCTTGAGATATTAAAGCATTCCAAGAACCAACGAAAGAATTGGTTGTGTTATTAGGTGATGTTGAGGTATTAAGACCTTTGTAAATGGGACAAATTGGACCGTACTTATTACCTAATGCTGCCGTTGATGTGGGTGGTATATCAAATGTAGCAGCATCGTCATCCAGTATGGAATCAGAGCGGACAAAACTTTCTCGATCACGAAATAGGGAAGATGATGAAGCTGGTTCTATATTAACCACTGCATTTTTCGTGATATTGTTGTTATTGGGATTACCGCAATTGTTGTTGTTGACTAATGTAACAGAATTTTGAAAGTTTGTGTTGTTTGGCAAATTGTTTGCATGCCAAAACATATTTTGTTTCTCTTGTGTAAACGGTGCTTTGACATTTTTGTTCAGTTCTTTTAGGCCATGACCACTTGAAGATTCTATGAAATTGTTTGGTGTTGTGTTAAAAATGAAATTATCATTTAATTGAAGTGATGTATCGTCCAAATTAGATGTTGGAATTTTATTAAAGTCAATAGAACTTTTTTCAAAAAATGCGTTAGATTCTGATGTCGGATTGGTTGACGGTGGCAAAAACAATAGGTGATGTTGGTTGTTTGTTGGATAGTCTGAAGACTTTGTCAATGATTGGCACTGTGGATGTTGTTGCTGTTGTGGTTGATGTTGCTGAGAGTCCCACAAAGGATTTGGGTTGGGAGGGATGTGAGGTTGCTGCAATTGTCTTTCGGGATTAGGATTGCCAAAGTAAGAAGGAACAGTACTGAAAAAGTCTCCAGTTATGCTTGAGTTATTATAAAGGTTTTTATGTAGAGGACTCGATGGCGGTTTATTGGAGTTTGTGCCCTGTAAATTCGGTGGGTTTACAACGGTGGTCATGTTTATAGGGTTATGCATTGAAGATCTAGGCGATAGACCTTGTACTCCCCCACTGTTAGTATTACTTATGGGCCCTCTTAAATTAGGTGGACGTATGTGTGGTGGAGGTGGCATAGGTATGCCCATATTTGGCATGCGTACAAATTTACTACCCACTCCTCCCGCTGATCCAAAATTTAGACCACCAAATTGCAAATTTTCATAGTTGGGATGCTGGTGCAGTGGCGTCACATTTATTATAGGAGTTGGAGTATTAATGCCCATCATATGTCCAGGAGGAATGGGACTCGCATGCAAAGCATTAAGAGAGCCCTGAATATGTAGTGGTGAAGTTGTATTTGACAAATCACTGACAAATGAGGCATCCATCAAATTGGGGCGCATTATACTGCCATTATTTAGATTATCGTTATTAGCAAATTTTCTCATTGGGGAGGTTTTGGCTGTAATTGGTGCATTGACCATATCAGCTGGACTAGTGTGCAAATGACCCACTGTTGGTTGGTTGTGGTGTGTAGTATTGATTGACTGGTTTTGCTGTGAATTTGGGTTGGGTGAAAATTCTTTTTTTATATTTTCCAAAGTTTGCGCAGACCCACTAGCTTCCGATACACCTGCCGTTGCACTGGAAGTGGTCGGACGTGTTGATTTGTCCACCGTACCACCAGTACGACGATGTTTTGCCCGATATCTTTGACGTTCCTCTGCAGAATGTGCAAATGTGCAGTTCGTTCCTCGAGGGCACATTCGTCTTTCAGTGTAATCGCGACACAGACTTATTTTATATTTTCCGTTTGCATTTACTGGTGGAGCAGGATAATCTTGTACTTTACGATTGCTTTGAAATTGCATAAATTTAACCAAGCCCAATACTACATGACGCACTGCATCTAAAGCTTTTTCAACATCTTCCCATGATGGTGGTGACCCTTCAAGTGATGGATCAATGCTAGCCAAGTGCTTAAGATGAGGACGTAAATTAGATAAGTTCGTTGGATCTCCAGTGCGCTGCAATGCTAATACCAGCTCCTGAATTGATTGGGCAAAAGATGACGGCGTTTGAAGAGTATCACATATGCTCTGCATATGTGACTTATGAGATGTATTTCCATATAATAACGATGACCATTGATCTGGAGCTATACGCAAGCCCGCTTCAGTAGCTATTTGTACAATTTGGGCATCATGCTCCCGCCGCAAAGCTTCATAATCACGAAATTCTTCTTTAAGCTGCATCAACGACGAATCGCCATCACGTTTCGAAACTTTAAAGCAACTTGCCCGATATAATAATTGAACTACATGGCCTATACTAGTTTTTGAAGCTGGCAAAAATTTATCAAGTAAGCGTTGAACCACATACATGACCAGTACTTTTCGTGATAGAGCATGACCATTTTCCAAAGCTTGTAAAACTAATTTCAATACTTCCTCTTGCATTGAAGGACCTAAAAACTGACAACCACGAGAACGCACTGCGGCCCATAAACACAAACTTAGTTGCTGTGGATTTTGGTGTTGTAGAAGCAGTTCGATTACAGTACGTTCTCCCAAAAATCGTGATGTTCTCACTGCACGTATTCGACCCTCCTGTTCAACAAGCTGGCAATTAACCAATGTGACTAATTTCCTAAGCATTGGTCGAGTTAATACAGTACATCCGGCATTTGTAACAAACGATTTCAGATACTGAGCTAGTTCTTCGATACATCTTTTTGAAAATTTATAACTTTTGAAATCTTCCGGCTTTAAGTTACGAACACTGGGAGGCATCTCTTGGTCACCTGCTGCCGAATCATTGTCACTATTTGAATTGATATTTTTATTCCTGCTGTTATTAATGTTGCTGAAGGTAATGTTTGCATTGTTGTTATTCGTACTGGAAGTTGTAGCATAAGTAGATGTGGAATTATTAGATGCTTCATTGTCATTTCCATTACCATCCCCTGAGTTAAGTATTTGTAATAAAGCATTGTTTATAGGCAAATTATCAACATCTGTTGATATATATGTCTGTGGGATACATTAAATGGGATCAAATTATAAAATCATCAATTTTAATATTTTAAAAATGGTTTAAATTTTTTATTTATTTTTCGACCTCATTCCCAATTTTTAAATTAAAACCGAAAATAGGTCTTACCTGATCAAATGGACATTGACGATTATACACTGTAGCTAAACATACTCGACATATTGTGTGACCACAACCTAGGCTTATTGGTAAACGTTGATTTGTAGAAAACTCATTTTCACAAATAGGACAGGTATAAAATTCCGTCCAAGAAGGCGCCTGAAACGGCATTCTGTAAAAATTGCAAAAAGGATATAAATTGTTATTAATTATAAACGAAAGAAAAATCTTTTTAACCGATTACAGGCGAAAATATCGTCATCTTAAAGACCTAATAACCTATCTGCAAAAATTTCAAAATTGAGTTTTTTATGGATTTTTATTCCCTATATCATAACGCATGTGTGTGCAAAATTTTGAACATGTAATACTACTATAAAGTGCAATTTATCTTTTCATGTTGCATCCTTCCAAAAGTGTTAATGTAATAATTTCCCGAAATTTTATTTTGTTTTAAATAAATACATTAAAAAAAGTACAATTGTTCAGATTTATTAACAAAAAGTTCGGGTTCGGCCGAACTTGTCAAAATTTACCGAAGTTCGGGTTCGATCTCAAAAAGAGCGTTCGGTCGGACACTACTAATTAGTACTGCAGATAGGTTATTTGGTTTCAGATTTTTACAATTCCAAAAAACCTAATTGTCATAACGTAAGCTGTGATTAGAAAAAAATTTTCTCAACCGATATATATTACTGGTATCATTTAAATCAAAATGTGTAATTTTCGTTTCAATATCATTAATAGTTCCAATTTTATAACGTTTTAGTTAGATTTATTTAATTTGTACATTTCATTTTAATATTTAAATGTGATATATTGAATCCGGGAAAATATATTCGTTAAAAAAAAGAAGGCAAAAACGCGTCGGCAACTTAACGGATTTAAAAATACGCATTTGCTGTTTGTAAACTATACGAAGAAATTTAAATAAAACTTGGGTTCACTAATTAAAGGCCCAACTATAACTATAACTTAAGTTGGCTTAAGCAATTGTTCGAATACATGTGATTCATATGTTTCGAACCATATTGAACTTAAGAAAACTTTTTGTTTAATTTTATGAAACTGTCATTTGCTTAAGCAAAGTGCGAAACAGATCGCACTTTCCTTAAGGAATCAAATGTTTTTTGATTATGTTTTTTTAAATGCATTTGAGAGGCTTTTTGTTAACTTTTGACAGCAAGCTTATGCATATTATAGTTGGGCCTTGTTTATTATGTTTTATCAATATCCGATTTAAAAATTAATTTCAATTTCTACGCATTTATTAAATAAAAAATTTTAATAATAGTTTTTTTTATTGAAAATGTTAAGTTTTTAGTGCATATTTTATGCGCATATTTTCGATTTTTTAGTGCATGAAAATCTCATCCCTTCATATTATTGTCACCGACAACCATATTATAGTTAAAATAGTCCTCCATCAAGAAGCCACAACCATATTATGGTTGCCTCCAAAGATGTGATGGTTAATTAATGAATTTTTTCAGATGCCTTCAGTAGAATTGTATGGCGATTCTTTTCTTAGAATATATTAACCCCTACTCTCATTTGAAGGCGTCACTTTTGACCTTTTTTCAACTTTCAAACAAAGGTATACTTAAACTGCACTTTAGAGGGCTAAAACGTTCTACGAATATTTTCTGAATCAAATTTCACTAAGTGTCTTCCAAGACCAAAAGTTCATGCAATATATGTAAAATGCTTAATACAGAAAAGTTAAAAAGCAGCATATATTTTTATTATTCACAAAAGCAGTGGTAATTGAGTCAAAATATTGTAAAGTATTTCTGAGCTTAATGGTATATTAGGATTTATACAAAAAAATCTTCTGGCAATTTTTTTAGAAAAATTAACCCTATATATTAGGGAGATCGATCGAATAGTATTCGACCGGTTTAAACCAGTTATTTCCCCCCCAAGCCGAATATCTTAAAATATCCACTTTTCGAATATCGAATAAAATAAATTATTTGGTTAAATATCTTAAGTTTGTCTAAAATCTTTATGGATGAAGTTTCCTGATGATCTGGCCTAAGCAACCAGTGAAATGCATAGGAATAGCTTATCCCATCAACAATAAATTTCAAGTGTTTTTGTCAAGAATAAAAACTGGGAATTAAGCACGAATAGCAAAATCTTTTGAAATTAAAATTTTGTATTCCCAAAAATTGAAATTACTTTTTGATAATAAACAGGCAAGTGCACGGCCTAAAAAACACTTAATTGACAACATCTTTTGTAAGTTGTTGTTGTTTTTATTTTGTTTTTCTTAACCTACTTACAACTACAATTAATGTTGAGAGAATTTCAACTAATTGTGGTGGGGAATGTAAGATGAGATAAACCCACTGTTGTTTATTGTTGATGTGTTTTGTTTAAGCTTTGATATTATTACAAGTAGAACTGTTGCTATAATTCTTATACGTTTAACAGTTTTATTTGGTTAAATATCTTTAGTTTGTCTAAAATGTTTATGGATGAAGTTTCCTGATGATCTGGCCTAAGCAACCAGTGAAATGCATAGGAATAGCTTATCCCATCAACAATAAATTTCAAGTGTTTTTGTCAAGAATAAAAACTGGGAATTAAGCACGAATAGCAAAATCTTTTGAAAATAAACCGGTTATTTTTTAATGTTTAATTTATATACGTTTTTTTTAATTGAATATTGGGCAAACTTAAATTTTTTATGAAGAATTTCCAAACTAAATGTAACAAAAGTCAAAAAATTTTATGAGCAATGTAAATACAAATCGGTTTTAAAGGCGTAACAAACCAAAAACAATTCAAAATACTACAAAAACAAAATTTTTTTTTAGCTTAAAAAGTAATAAGCAATTGGACAGTATTCTAAATTTTATATATATTTTTATAAAGATGTCCTCTCTGGTGATATTTCGAACTGATTTAAAAGACAATGGTGCTGAAAGGGCTATAAAATGATAAGTTGCAAACGTTCTTCAACGTCACGACTTAGTAATCTAATCGCCTTTAAATAGTCCACAAGCTTGACATAAATATACGCCAAGTAAAACTTGACTCTGTTCCAAGAAGTTCTAGCATATCTTCATGCTTAAAACTACAAAATACCGGCGGAATCAACAATATGGGAAAATTCATCAGTTTTATTTATTAAAACACCAAGAACTTAAAACAAAATTGAAGGAATCAAACAAAGTCATGAAAGGTTTTAAACTGTAATCGCCGACTTGACAGATATTTCATACAAAAAGCATGTTCATATTACTATTCGTTTCTATAATGCTAAACAAAATAATTTAAAATAAATAATCATGGCTAAGAGGTTTGGTTTGCAACTTTTAACAAATATGGTTGAAGTCTACTGATTCATATAGACAAGATTAGCCACCAACAAATTTAGGCTCATTTAAAATAAATTTTTGAGAATATCACAAATAATAAATTTATTAAATTCCTATAATTCATTTTCTGGGGTCTTTTTTTCCTGTTAAAAAAATACTTAAAATTATACAATAAATATGTCTACTATGGTTTACTAATATTTTGCGTAGAACATTTTAACCCTCTAGTATACTCTTGTGTGAAAGTTGGAAAAAAGGACAAACATTACCCCTCAAAAGAGTTAGGTGGTTAATATATTCTAAGAAAAAAGAAGCGCCCTACAATTCTACGAAAGACATCTAAGATAATTTTTTAACTCAGAAGTACATTAAGTATATTTTTTTTTTGATTTACTTCAAATCAAAAAATTTCAAAAACTTCAAGGGCCGAAATTTCGGAAACCCGAGCTTGCTTTTTAAGACCCTTTGGCAGATTTGCTCAAACAGTAATCTAATTTCATTTCGCATTGCAATTTTTTTGTACACTGCATGTTGCTCTTGGAAAGAGATTTAAAAACAAATTATTTAACCATAACATGCTTAACATGTTCTTTAAAAATAGTGTTGTTGGAGATGACCATATTTAAATAGGTTTTTTCTCTTCGTGTACTATTCAAGGATTAATAAAAATGCTCCACACTTTAAATACTAATGGTGTTTTCTTTTCTAAAAAAAAAGTGTTGCATAAGTGTTACATGTGATTTGACAACATTTTTAAATGCTCCCTTAATTTTAAAGAAGTGCTTCATATTTTACGTTTACAAAAGAACACAAATTTCGGCATTAAACAATAAAGTACAATTAGCGCAAGCTGAATTCAATTACAGGTGGTGGCAAGACTATAGTTGTATACAACAATCCCAAGCCAACAGAAACAACAGATGTTTTTTGTATTGCATTGTTTGTGTTCACGGCTCGAAACTTGCCACCTTGTACTGAATTCGCCTTGATCTAGTGCTGCACTCATGCCCCTTTATTTAAAATTAGTGTTGAACATGTAGCTTTTTTTAATTTTAAAGGAAACATCATCAGAAAAGAACGCTTTACACTTTTAAAATAACACATGTTTTTCAGAAAAGAAAATAAAAAAATGTAAAAGGCAGAATGAATGCAGAATTTTACTCAGAACAGAAAACGCCATAAAATTACAGAAAAATGCAAAGAAATGCTCCTCAATTTTGCCAAATACTTGAAACTATTATATTATAATAAAGGTATTCACGTCAAATTCTGCACATTGCGAAAAAGCAAAATTGTAAAAAAAAAACAGCAACCACAATATTTTGCAATTTTTAAAATGTAGTTTTAATGATTATCTGAAATTTCATTATTCATTTTTATTAAATTATGAAAACACAACAAGCGTAAATTTTAGTGAATACATTTTCTTACATTAATTCAACACGTTATATTCAAATGATGTGCCTTTCATACAGAGCTGGCAAAAACCTGGGTTTTTAAAAAAGAACCTAACTTAGCGTGTTTTTTCATTTTAAATAACGTTCAGTTGTATAAAGAAGCTTTGAATCTCCAAAAAATGTTACTCAAAGTTCAAAACTATCTAAATGCTGAACATAGTGGCTCCGCTACAATTGCAACTGCCATTGATGTAATTTGTTAAACAATGATTAACTTCTGTCAAAACGGAATTTTGTTGAAAAGCGTACTTACTCCAACTCATTATTTGGCGAATATGATGCATCCCAAATATATATGTATATGCAAACTAATTAGTTAAGAAAACAGAAAGCAAAAGAATGGATTAGTCAAAAGCACCTCTAATATCTTTCACCCTGTTTAAGATTTAAAACAAGTAAGAAAGTATAGTCGGTCAAGCCCGACCATATGATACCCTACACCACAGTATTTAAAAACACATCATGCTTATGTGTCCATGTAAATATGGATTTATCTATGTTTATAAACTTCATGGAAATCGGTTTGAAAGTTTGTGAGAGGCAGAAATTGCCCCCTGCCTCCCCTTGTGGTCCTATTTGTTAAAAACTGTATAGCTTATGTGTCCCTATAGATATGGATCTATCTATATTTAAAATTTCATTAAAATCGGTTTGAGTGGCAGAAATCGCCCCTATCTCCCCTCGTGGTCCGATTTTTTTTAAAAATTTATACATTTTGTGTCCATATAGATATGGTTTTATCTATGTTTTAAATTTCATTAAAATCGGTTTGATAGTTTTTGAGAGGAAGAAATTTCCCCCTATCTTCCCTCGTGGTCCTACGATTCGGCCCATTTTTAATAGGCTTGGTCCTTGTGCCAATAATAACCTATCACCTAAATTTTTTCAAATTATCTTCAAAATTGCGACCTGTATTTTGCGCACAAGGTTACATGGACAGCTAGCCAGCCCAGTGATGTTAGATGTTTTTTTCGAAATATCGTCAAAATTTAAAAAAAAATCGTCAAAATCGTCAGTAGTTTTGAAAAAACCCGTCAAAAAATCGTCATATAAAAAAATCGTTTTTTTATAAACACGGATATATCACTCTATTAAAACATAAAAAAATATTAAGTATAAAATCATACAAAACCAAAAAAATATAGAATTTTTAATACTTAAGACGATTTGGTGCGGCTTTGATATTGCTCTCCGGAGATTTTCGTCAAACAATTCCCGTCATCCCCAAATCTTCTGCTGCAGATGAACTTAATGCCTGCCTGAAATCGTCGTCTTTGTGGAGGCATGTCCAGAAGTTGCAATTGACCGCAAACATTAGAGTCGTGTTGCAGAACGACCCATCGGCTGCTGAATTCTCGAGACAACTGCTGGAGCTTGGCAACGGCCAAATTCCTATTGATGTTTCGAATGGATTGATATCGTTCCCTGAAAATTTTTGTGAATTCACATCGTCCAAGGAGGAGCTCATCAGCAAAGTGTTCCCCGACATTGCACAAAACTACAAAAATCTCGATTGGATTGGTGAACGGGCAAAAATAGCAGCGAAGAATAAGGACGTCGATAACTTAAACTTAATTATTCAAAGTTAAATCGCAGGACAACTACATATAGGGTTCCCAACTTTTTTTGTTGCAATTAAAGTACATTGATTATTTAAGGTTAAGAAAAAAAGTACACAGTATAAATATAAAGTCCAATTAATTTCTTTTTATTGTTATATTTAAAAATGTTTTTTATTGCTTTTCGCAAGTTTTATCAAACAATTACACTGTGCTAGAATTTGGCAACTGGCGCTTAAACCTTTTTCGGGTACGCTAAATCCAATACCGGTTCAAAAACGGTTCAGTTTATCGAAATTACATACTAAAAAAAAACGAAAATCCGCAATAAAATTTCCTTTAAACGTTAATTTTTTTTCTAACATGCGCTGTCGTTTTAGAAACATATTTTTTTTTTTTTTTTTGGCAACAAAAATAATTTTTAATCAACATTTCGAAATTTTTGTTTGTTAAAAATCTATTAAAAATTACAGCTATAAATGATTAAAATCTGTTAACAACTTTTGATTTTATTCACAAAAGTCAAAAAATTTTAATTAATTTAAAAATTTCATAAATCGCAATATTTGTATGGGAGCCCCCTTAAGAAGTGGTGATAAGGGGCAAGTATGTCTCGAAAAATGGTTAAGGAGACTCCTTGGCTGTTATGGTACGTTTTCTTCAATATATTTCTAGTCTGTATTAAACTTTTTGGATGGGAACCCCTTAAGGAATGGACATTTTTAAATTTTGTTTTAAATATTAGTTAAACGAATCACTTTTGTGCTCGCGATCTAAAAGCAGGCAGTAATTGTACTCAAATAAAACAAACAAGTGAAATAGTGCTGTCAGATTATTTTTTTTTCGAAAAATCATCCTGCCAATATAAAAAAAACATCAAAAAATGGCCCTGACTAATATTAACTAGTTGTTTTTTAGTTTTTCTAAAAAAAAACTTGTACAATAATGGCTAATAAACCACTGATGGTTTAAACGCTGGTTTAGTTGAACTAAACTTGAATTTATATGTAGTTTAAACTCAGCAACTATAAATCATTCTCCCATGTGTTATATGTGGTAAAAAAATAACATGTGACAGCACTACGATAAATCTTATCAAATTCATATGGTCTGTGTTGGTAGTTTAAACGCCGAATTTTATGCGTTTAAAGATGGTTTATATATTTAGTGATTTATAGATTTTTGTACATCAAATCGCTCTCTACTGATTCCATTCAAATAAATCATATTAAAAATTTTAATATTTGTGTTGTATTATTACTCTAAAGTTTGTCTGAAGGCTTAAAATTGGGACGAGGCGAAGTTCGTCGAGTCCGCTAGTAGATATAAATATATATTCGCCTCTATATACATATATTAACTAACCCCCCGTTTCCACATGCAAGTGCAAGTTCGAAAAACTCAATACACTGACACTTTTTCACTAACATTCACACAATTTTTGTTCATTCAGCCAATCGGCTGTTTCCTCGATTTTTTGTTGATAATACGTATACACTACTTGCAAGTAATTACTTGCATGTGGAAACGTTCGGTAAGAAAAAAACTTTACTTGACAGATTAAAGTGTTAAAAATTTGATGAAAGATTAAAGTTTAAACTAAATTTATTGACGGGATTGAATCGTCAACACCTAAGTGACTCTACATTCAAAATCGTCAATCGTCATTTTGGTAAATTCAGCGAAAAAAATCGTCAAAATGACGTAAAATCGTCACATCTGACATCCCTGAGCCAGCCAGCCGGGCGGACATCGTTAGTTCGACTCAGAAAGTGATTTTGAGTAGATCGGTATACTTTAAGGTGGGTCTAGGACCACTATTTTAAGGCGTTACACACATCAGCACAAATGCATAATACCCTCTCCACTATTGTGGTGTGGGTATAAAAAGTTGCAGAATATTTTTCACAACTACGGTATTCAGTTCAGATTTTATTTGATTGAAAAAATGGAAAAATGCATTTTTTATTACAACAAACACAAGGAAAAGTATTTACACTAAGAGCGGGGTTTTTACTTAGAGTTTAAACCAGGATCAATAGTAAGATTTGTTAATCTTATAATAAAATTAATCTAGCCTTAATCCTCTTTGGCGTTTTTAAGTGAAAGATTAAAGCTTTTAGCATTGCCATATAAATTGACAATACTTTTATGTATAAGTATGGCAGTTTAAAACATATGCCAAAAATTGTTATCAAATTTCTGTTCTTAACGTGAAAAAGAAGAAGAAAAGGCGAGAATTTTGTATGGTATTATATAAAATTATATACATATTTATAAATAAATGAAATCGAAAAAGAAAGAAAATAATCAAGCAATAGTTTATCTTACGAGGTGAAATATTTAATAAAACTTTAAATAAAAAATTAAAAATATTTCCTTTTATAAGCTTTTCGTACTTTTGAAAGTTCTAACGCAAGTTTAAATCGCCAACCCTGGGCGTTTAAACTTGGAAAAAAATGAAATAATCGACTACCCAAAAACGAATTTCAGAGATTAGTTCGTATTTAATGATCTTTATGTCAAAAACTGGCTCTAAAAGGTGCAATTTAAACAACCTTAAACCAAGTGTAAACAATCAGGTTTAAAAGTTTAAACATTGCAGTTTTTAAAGCTTTTTTCCATTTACCATTATTTTCATATACATATGGGCATTTCCCCAGGATGATAAAATAATAAAATGTAGATTATCATCGTCTTTTATTGTTTATAATTAAAAAAAAGTCTATGTTCTTATAAAAGAATGGGTTCCTAGCATATCTGAGCTGTCTTACTTGAGGAAATTGGGTTAGAAACGGGAAAATTTTATAATTTCCTGTATTTTCTACTTCTTAAGACATTTTTATATACCTTTTTTACATGCAAGAAATATATTATGTTTAAACTCTTTTTTCATTATCTCTCAATTACAATCAATTGTAAAAGGAGTGTTAAGTTTTTTTTGTTAAGGAAATTTGAAGACATTTATGGGAAAATGCGTGGTGATAATAATAAGAAAACATATGGAAAAATCGTACGTTCGTGATCCGTACGTTCGCGATCGGTACATAAGCCAATTAAATAAAAACCAAGAGAGATATATTTTATTTTGTAAATACTGGATGCAGACCTAGATTAATTCACTTTTAATATAAATTAATCACTTTTGAAAATTCCGTTTCATTACGCAGATTTTAACATTTTACTACTGTCAGCCGAAGTTGACTTTTATTTTGCGTACGTTCGTTACCACACGTTTATAACTCTTATTATGAAAACTTAAACTCGATGAAATCCATCTTTTCTTCGAATTGCAAAAAAAATGCTAGGAACTTTTGCTGATGGTACAGTTTTTCTAAGCGTACACGAGAACAGTCGTGAAGCATCTCGATACCTGCAGGGTCATATATTTCAACTAGAACTGTGGTTAAAACAATGGAGAATAAAAGTCAATGAGCAATGAACATTGACCTTGCGTCAGGAAACATGCCCCCAATAAAATCAATAATCAACTAGTGCCTCAACAATCGCATGTCAAATAAATCGGTATTCGTCTAGATCGGCGTTTAACATGGAAATGCCATATAGAAGCAAAATTAACCCAAATGAAACTAAAAGCAATTCAAATTAACTGGCTTATTGGAAGAAATTCTGTTCTTAGTCTCGATTGCAAACTACTACTTTACAACGCGTTTTTAAAGCCAATATGGTGCTCCGGCATTCAACTATGGGGCACTGCCTCGGCCTCAAATATCGAAAAAATTCAAAGGCGCCAAAATAAACTTCTTCGAATAATTACAGCTGCCCCTTGGTATGTTAAAAACTCAAATATCCACAAGGATCTCAATGTGTCACTGGTAAGGACTATTATTACGAAGTATGCGGTAAAATATTTGAAAAGGCTAGATGCACCCAAATCCACTAGCTCGAAATATTTTAAATGATAGCGGCCACTCTCGCTTAAGGAAAAGAGTCACTGCAGCACTTACCCATTAAGATGAGTGATAAACACCTACTTATATATGTGAACAGAACCCGTGATGAAGAAAATTTTTGTCTGGCCTAAGTACTGTTTTTTAGATAACGGTACTTTTGTGTTTTTCGGTGTATGGTCCCACTCAAACCCTTGTGGAGCCCAACCAAAAAGTCCGATCGAAATAAATGGCATATCGTTGGAAAGGTAATTGAATGCCTTTTCCGATATGCTGAAAATTTCTATCTGATAAGAAATGGCAGAGTTATGGCACCTCAAAGTTCAAAATTTGCCTATTTTTACGTTTTTTCAAAATTTTTCATTTTTATTTCGTTTTTTTACTACGTTATATTAAATATCTGAATGTTTTATTTTTTAACCAAGTAGTAGGTATATTCAATTATCAACATTTTAATTCGCATGAAAAATAAGTTTTTATTAAGGATTTTGTGGAACGACAATATTTTCATCTCATATAAAATTCCGTTTTTTTTAAATGCGTTAAAACTGATGGACGCCGAATATAGTGTGTGAGCAATGAAGATAAAAATATTGTCGTTCCACAAAATCCTTAATAAGAACTTTATTTTTCATTTGATTTAATTTCGATCGGACTTTTTGGTTGGGCTCCACAAGGGAACATACACCGAAAAACACAAAAGTACCGTTATCTAAAAAACGATACTTAGGATACAAAAATTACAGCGTTTTTCGTGTTCAGGAGGTCCCAATTAACATTTTTTTTCAATTTGTGTTGGTTTATATACCCCTGAAGTGCCGTGAAACCGAAATAAAAAAAATTTTGGAAACTCGTGTAAGATACTACAACATACAGTTTGAAGAACGCATTGGCCCAAAGATTACAGATAGACCTAATAAAATGAAAAGGCTTGTAAGAGGTTGATGCTTTTTTTTGCACCTTGACATACATTTGATTGATATAGACGTAATTTATAAAAAAAGTGCTTCTTATTGTGAATCAAAAGCATTCTACAACGGTGCACTTTTAACTATTTGTCCAACCTCGGTAAAAAAGTGAACGAAATTCTTCGGAAACATGGTAATTAGCAGGGAAACCATAAATATGCAATTGCATGTTTTTCCTTGTGAGACCAAAGAAGGCAGAAACAATATATTTATCCGTTTTAGAACTTTTTATGAGTTTTGGCAACGATTTGTTCGTGCATATTTTACCGTTTTCAGCATATTTTTGCATAATTAAGTTAAAAGAGTCTTTTTGCGGCATTTTTTAAGTTTATAGCGCATCTTTTGCCTTTTTAAGGCATATTTTGATGCATTTTAGATTTTTTTGGTGCCTACAAGAGCTTTCGCAATAAATACTTTTTTTTTTTTGCGAAATTCTGTTTTAAATATATATCTGTAACCCAACGTGTTGCTTTAATTTCCCCAAATCTTTTTAAAGTGATCTAACAATGTCCATCCGTTCGTCTGGCTGGTTATCTGTGTATGTTAACCTTGTGCGCAAAGTACAAATTGCAATCTTGTAGATAATTTTATCAAATTTGGTAAATACATTTTAATTGTACTAAGGACGAAGTCTATGTAAATGGTAAGAATCGGTCTATAAGTTCACATATTCTTTTTCCAAATAAGACTCTTTGTGTCCGGTAACCTTCTTATTATGTTGATATTTTGATTGAATTCGCCCCTAAAATCTCAAAAATTCGTCTGTAAATACTTTGGTGTTTGGGCTTTACCGATTATAATTTTAGGATTGTTTTTATTAAATGGAACTTTAATAAATTGTTGAATATTTTGTTTTAAAATTAGCAATTTAAAATTTTTTGGGGCATATTTTTAACAGTTTTCAGGGCATATTTTTAAGTGAAATTTACCAAATTGTTGTTGTTAAAGTACTATACCAAAAACTGTGATAAACTATTTACATTTATTTGCAACCCTTTGTTTTTTCTGATTTTTCCACTCTCGTTTTCTGTTTTGTTAAAAAATTTAATAAATATGTACATAAAAAAAAGCAAAACTTGGAAAAAAAAACAAGTTAGAGTGCTATATTCAGCTGCGCCGAATCTTTGATTGCCTTCACCTACAGTAAGAATATTTCCAGAGTGGGCTTTATATGGGACCTATGGTAAGTTAGGAGCCGATCTTATCGAATTTGACCAAGTGATTTATAGTCTTATAGCGGTTTTCAACCTTTGTGTTAAGTGTACAACTCTGTTTTTTTAATATCATGTTTTAAGTGTGTTTTTCGTATGTATTGTAAATTAAAGAAGCTGCTGAGTGAGATAAAGAGAGAGATGGAGTTTCGTCAAATGATGTATTCTGGTAAATTCTACAACTGTGTTTGATACAGCTTTATGTGGGGTTTTTTAACCACAGCGTAACAAAGTTAAGTCTAATACATCTTGTTGTTGCAGTGTTGGGAATGTTGGTACTTTTAATGCAATAATAATTTTAACACTTATTGTCTACAAGGGTACTTTACTATCAAGAAAGAAAACTGCTAATATCATTATATGTTACGGTTTTACGCGTTCTAAAGTGTTTTTCGAGAATGGGCTTCATATAGTAAATTATGGACCAATCCTCACGAAAGTTGACAGTCTCATTTAAAGTCTTAAAAAACTATCACTGACCAAATTTTATTATAATATGATTATTTATTGCGGAATTTCGGTTTTTTTTAGTTATTTCAATAAACTAAACCGTTTTTGAGTAACGCGAATATATGCTGTGCAATCTCTTACATTTTCTCAAAATTACAATATTAAAATTATATTTTAAGATTATTAATTTCAAAAGATTTTGTTATTCGTGCTATTCGTGTAGTGGGGAAATGTAAGATGAGATGAACCCACTGTTGTTTATTGTTGATGTGTTTTGTTTAAACTTTGATATTGTTACGAGTAGAACTGTTGCTAGATTTCTTATACGTTTAACGGTTTTATTTGGTTTAATATCTTTAGTTTGTCGTAAACCTTTATGGATGAAGTTTCCTGATGATCTGGCCTAAGCAACCAGTGAAATGCATAAGAATAGCTTATCCCATCAACAATAAATTTCAAGTGTCTTTATCAATAATAAAAACTGGGAATTAAGCACGAATAACAAAATCTTTTGAAAATAAAATTTTGTATTCCCAAAAATTGAAATTACTTTTTGATAATAAACAGGCAGTGCACGGCCTAAAAAACACTTAATTGACAACATCTTTTGTAAGTTGTTGTTTTTTTCATTTTGTTTTTCTTAACCTACTTACAACTACAATTAATGTTGAGAGAATTTCAACTAATTGTAGTGGGGAAATGTAAGATGAGATGAACCCACTGTTGTTTATTGTTGATGTGTTTTGTTTAAACTTTGATATTGTTACAAGTAGAACTGTTGCTATAATTCTTATACGTTTAACGGTTTTATTTGGTTTAATATCTTTAGTTTGTCTAAAACCTTTATGGATGAAGTTTCCTGATGATCTGGCCTAAGCAACCAGTGAAATGCATAGGAATAGCTTATCCCATCAACAATAAATTTCAAGTGTTTTTTATCAATAATAAAAACTGGGAATTAAGCACGAATAACAAAATCTTTTGAAATTAAAATTTTGTATTCCCAAAAATTGAAATTACTTTTTGATAATAAACAGGCAGTGCACGGCCTAAAAAACACTTAATTGACAACATCTTTTGTAAGTTGTTGTTTTTTTTCATTTTGTTTTTCTTAACCTACTTACAACTACAATTAATGTTGAGAGAATTTCAACTAATTGTAGTGGGGAAATGTAAGATGAGATGAACCCACTGTTGTTTATTGTTGATGTGTTTTGTTTAAACTTTGATATTGTTACAAGTAGAACTGTTGCTATAATTCTTATACGTTTAACGGTTTTATTTGGTTTAATATCTTTAGTTTGTCTAAAACCTTTATGGATGAAGTTTCCTGATGATCTGGCCTAAGCAACCAGTGAAATGCATAGGAATAGCTTATCCCATCAACAATAAATTTCAAGTGTTTTTATCAATAATAAAAACTGGGAATTAAGCACGAATAACAAAATCTTTTGAAATTAAAATTTTGTATTCCCAAAAATTGAAATTACTTTTTGATAATAAACAGGCAGTGCACGGCCTAAAAAACACTTAATTGACAACATCTTTTGTAAGTTGTTGTTTTTTTCATTTTGTTTTTCTTAACCTACTTACAACTACAATTAATGTTGAGAGAATTTCAACTAATTGTAGTGGGGAAATGTAAGATGAGATGAACCCACTGTTGTTTATTGTTGATGTGTTTTGTTTAAACTTTGATATTGTTACAAGTAGAACTGTTGCTATAATTCTTATACGTTTAACGGTTTTATTTGGTTTAATATCTTTAGTTTGTCTAAAACCTTTATGGATGAAGTTTCCTGATGATCTGGCCTAAGCAACCAGTGAAATGCATAGGAATAGCTTATCCCATCAACAATAAATTTCAAGTGTTTTTATCAATAATAAAAACTGGGAATTAAGCACGAATAACAAAATCTTTTGAAATTAAAATTTTGTATTCCCAAAAATTGAAATTACTTTTTGATAATAAACAGGCAGTGCACGGCCTAAAAAACACTTAATTGACAACATCTTTTGTAAGTTGTTGTTTTTTTTATTTTGTTTTTCTTAACCTACTTACAACTACAATTAATGTTGAGAGAATTTCAACTAATTGTAGTGGGGAAATGTAAGATGAGATGAACCCACTGTTGTTTATTGTTGATGTGTTTTGTTTAAACTTTGATATTGTTACAAGTAGAACTGTTGCTATAATTCTTATACGTTTAACGGTTTTATTTGGTTTAATATCTTTAGTTTGTCTAAAACCTTTATGGATGAAGTTTCCTGATGATCTGGCCTAAGCAACCAGTGAAATGCATAGGAATAGCTTATCCCATCAACAATAAATTTCAAGTGTTTTTATCAATAATAAAAACTAAGAATTAAGCACGAATAACAAAATCTTTTGAAATTAAAATTTTGTATTCCCAAAAATTGAAATTACTTTTTGATAATAAACAGGCAGTGCACGGCCTAAAAAACACTTAATTGACAACATCTTTTGTAAGTTGTTGTTTTTTTCATTTTGTTTTTCTTAACCTACTTACAACTACAATTAATGTTGAGAGAATTTCAACTAATTGTAGTGGGGAAATGTAAGATGAGATGAACCCACTGTTGTTTATTGTTGATGTGTTTTGTTTAAACTTTGATATTGTTACAAGTAGAACTGTTGCTATAATTCTTATACGTTTAACGGTTTTATTTGGTTTAATATCTTTAGTTTGTCTAAAACCTTTATGGATGAAGTTTCCTGATGATCTGGCCTAAGCAACCAGTGAAATGCATAGGAATAGCTTATCCCATCAACAATAAATTTCAAGTGTTTTTATCAATAATAAAAACTGGGAATTAAGCACGAATAACAAAATCTTTTGAAATTAAAATTTTGTATTCCCAAAAATTGAAATTACTTTTTGATTTTAAGATTATTTTTTTAAAGGTTGCGAAAGAAAAAAAAATATCTTAAAAAAGAAAAACAAACACCACCTTCAAAGTTTCAGGATGTTAAAAGAACAGTTTAAAGTATTATACAAAAAAATCAGCCAAATACAAGTCCGTTTTTAAAATTTAATATTTTGCAGATATTACATTTTCAAAAAATAAATGGTTTGTAGCCCCAAGTCTCTCCTTAAAATGACATCAAAATCATCTTCGTATGTCAAGTAGTTTTTGAAATATTGAAGAAATAAGCTCAACACATTCGGCTAAAATGTAACATGGTAAATACACAATAATTTTAATATTATATTTAAAAAATTTTTCTGTTATAACAGATATCTTATCCTTGACTAGCGGGATATTAGAAGGTAAATGAAGACGCGATGTTGAAAAATAAGGTGGTAAATTATAAATAGTTTTTAGAAATTTATTTTGGCTAACTTACAACCTTTTCAGATGACATGTTGATATATCATACCATGCAGGAGCAGCATAAAAAAGAATTGCATGAAACACAACTTTTAAAATTAACAATTTATTCTCACTACTGAGTTTACACACAAAAAAATATTTTTCCAATTCAAACAAAAAATTTGTAGAATCAAACAATTTTTTGTCTGAAATCGGTCCTATAAACAAATTCGCAAATAATTTTTTCTGTGTAGATTTCCGATTTATAAATAATATCTTTTTAGTTATATCGATTTTATTAATAATGTGGCTAATATGTTCGTTGAATATCATTTTTTTATCGAGAATAACACCTAAATATTTGACATTCGTATCCCATGGTACATTAACACCGTCAACTGTAATATTATGTTGCGGTAAGAATAAATTTTTCCTCTTTCTGGTAAAAAAATATTGATTGGGTTTTTAAAGGGTTTACTAATATTTTCCATTTTTTTAAGTAATCAATTACAGTATTTACCGATATTTGTAAGTTACACAGAGTATCATTAGATAATGTATTTGAGCTTAAGATTGCCGTGTCATCAGCAAAGATGGACAACTCACAACCATTTAAAGAAGAAAAATCAGATGTAAAAATATTATAGAGAATTGGAGAGAGACACGAACCTTGGGGACATCCTGCCGGAATATCATATTCGGTAGAGAACTTATCGCCAATATGAACTCTTAATGATAGACTTGTCAGGTAGCTTTTGATTAGCAAGACTGTATGATTATTTAAACCAATAGTTAATAGTTTGTCATGCCAAACTGAATCGAATGCAGACTTTATATCTAACAGAACCATGGCCGTAGATTTACCACTATTAAAGTTGTCTTTAACGATTTTTTTGATTCTGACTAATGGTTGTGTCGTGTTATCTTCAGATCTAAAACCGAATTGTTGAACCGGGAGGATATTGTTATCTTCAATAAAATTTACAATTTCCTCCTTAATAATTTTTTCCAAAATTTTACTCAGTGAGTTTAGTAAACTTATTGGTCTATATGAGTCAGGACTTGAGTGATTTTTTCCTGGTTTTGGGATAGCAATTATTTTTGCTTTTTTCCAGACTAGTGGAAAGTGACAAAGCTTTATGCAGGCGTTAAATATTCGTGAAAGAATATCCAATCCACTATGGGGGAGAGCTTTGAGGCATTTGTTAGAAATACCGTCTGTGCCTGGACTCTTCTTATTTTTAAGATTTTTTATAATGCTCTTAATTTTTATGGTACTAACACTACTTGGGGTATGCTCTGAAGAGCTTTCGGTGCTTAGTACATTTATAGAGTTAGAGACCATCTGAATTGTATTCATGTCACTCATAATAGTAGAAATAGAATGGTTCAAAAGAAACTTTTGAGCAATTATTTCTGATTTTTGTAAATTTGTTGTGTACAAATTATCGTTTTGCTTGAGACTTGGAATACATTTAGTTTTCTTCATAATAATTTTAGAAATGTTCCAAAATTTTTGAGAAGATTTATCCAGACTTTTAAGCATATTATTCCAATTGGAGTTTCTAAATTTGGATATATTGTCACAAATAACCATATTTAAAAAGTTTGATTGTTGTTTATAAAAAGGTAGCCTAAATCTAATCCAGTTTCTTCTTGAATTGTTTCTTAGAGTTATCAGATTTAAAATATGTCTTGGTAAACGTTTTACATAAAAGCTCGACATATTTTTCTTTGGTACGCTTGCCTCGATAGCATTTTGAACAAATGATGTAAAATTCGTAACAAGTTCTTCTACATCATCAACATTATTTAAGGGCACATTTGACAAATTTGAACCATTGTTATTAATGTACCTTTTAAATCTATTCCAATTTGTGTTTTTGTGATCATATTTTAGGTTTTCACTTGATTTATAACTCGAATTAAAAGTTAAAAACACTGGTAGATGATCAGAACTTAAACTGTTAATAGTAGCCGCAGAAAGTTTTTCTGATACATTTGAGAGAAAAAAGTCAAGTACAGAAGGATTTACATTTCTACTTGTTGGAATAAGTGTAGGTTCAGAGGGATAAACAATATCAAATTTGTTTGTTGTAATAAAATCATGTATTATGTTTCCCCAACAGTTGGCTCGAAGGCAACCCCGTGATTGATTTCTGCTGTTAAAATCACCTCCTAAAATATAATTTTCTTGAATCATTGAAAATTTCCTTAGATCTGATTTAAACTAAAAATCTTAACAGTAGAGTTATCATTTAATTTGACTGTTATACCTACATTTTCAATTAACTCTGTATTAATATCCGGTAATAGTTCATGACATATATTTCTGTTGTAATATTTTGTGTTGTATTATTTACACGTACCACATTAGCAAATGAGTTGCTAGTTGACGGATAATAGCTTTGAATATTGACATTCTGAGCGTTGTTAGCACGAGCTTGTGGGTTGGATTGACGAGTAGGCCTAGAATAACGTTCCTTTAATCCGATATAAGAAGATCTACTAGGGCAGGTATTATCGGTAGATTTCTGATCTCCTCTACAGTTTGCACATTTGACAGTTGTCGTTGTGCATTTAGAGGTTTCATGGTCACCAGCACAGATAGCACAAAATGTTTTGATGTTGCAATTATTTTACCCATGCCCAAACATTTGGCAATTATGGCATTGTGTAATTTTGTTTGGCATTTTAGATTGATAACTCCATTTAACACGAATGTAGTTAATACTTTTAACATTGTTTCTCAACTCAGCCGAAGATGTAGTGCCTTTTTTAAGGTAAACAATAAAGAGTATGATTTCTCGGTTATTGTCTGTTTTACGGTAAACACTTTTGACGTCCGTACATTTTAAGCCAATTTTAATAAGCTCTAACTTAACCTTTACTGGATCTAGTTTGTCCAGACCTGATAATACGACCTTATAAGGTCTATTATTCTTTGAAGTGTAAGAGAAGTATTCCACTTTATTAGCTTTTAAGTACTTAACCGCAGATTCATAGTCATATTGGTTTTCACAAAACAGTTTATACCCGATTGAAATTTTTCTAATCGAATATTTAATAATATGACTTTCCTTACAAAGTGTATGTATATTATCAGTACTGGTTTTTAAGATTGTTATAGGTGGTATATGAGTTTTAGGTGTAATGGATGGCCCCATATCATCATCTGTTTTTTCATCATCATTAAGTGTTTGTAATGGTAGGTAATAATTATTATTTACAGCACGTTTTGCATTGCTGTTAACATTATCAGCTGGTAGTCTCCTTTTCGAACTCATGTTCGATTGGGAGAGTTTTTGTTTACAACTCTCAATGTGAATCGTCTCTCAGAAAAATGTAAAGCAAAACACAAAAAAAAACAAAATTTGTAACGCAAAAAATATAAAAAAAAAAAATTTGTCAAATGGATTAATACTATTGTTGTTGGACAACAATAGTAATTTACCGAAATGTTTTAAAACGTTTATTATGCGCAATCTGATCTTGTATCGTCAGATGATCAAGAGAGACTCAAAGTAGTTTCAAGTAGTTTTTGAAATATTGAAGAAATAAGCTCAACACATTCGGCTAATTCGGCGAAATTATGACATTTTGAATATGACATAACTTTTGAAAAAAAAAAAATTTTAATTTTTTTCGCTCATATATGTTCCTCATAAGATAAAAGGAACCTTCTCACCAAATTTCATTAAATTCGAAAGGAGTCGTGTCCCACTCTTGGTCGTTTTGACATGGAATTAGCCATATGGTAAATTATGGAGCGATCTTCTCAAAATGTTGTAGTATTATTTCTAGTCATATATAAATCGGCTTAGAATTACTCAAGGACCCAGGCTATATATTGACATTTCCGGAGAAGTAGTCTCCTTTTTGTCTCGTTACACCACCAAGCCTTTTAGATTATTTCTCAAAGAAAAATGTATACAATATTTTTTTATTTTGATATAAGTTTCGCACGGAATGGCAAACAGTAGTTGTGGTGGAGGGTATAAAGAACATAAAATTTATTTTAGACATTTAAAACCTGTAAACTGTTTTTATTTCATGCAATACAAAAAATATCAAAAAAATATTTTTGCTGTTATTAGAACAAAATTGGTGAAAAAAAAAACAAAACAAAGATCAGATTTTTGGATTTTTTTTAACAATTTTTGTTGTTTAAAATCCTAGTACATCTTTAAGGCCCGTTTTCACAACTTACCGATAGCTTATAGTAGACTTTAACCTGCCTTATAAAAAGTGTTCCATTATTAAAACTGGTAGGTTAAAGTAAAGTTGTAATAATGGAACACTTTTTATACGGCCGATAAAATCCTGCCTTTAGCTATCGGTAAGTTGTGAAAACGGGCATAAGGATTGTAAATGTACTACTAAGCTATATTTCATTTTATTCTTGTTTTTTAAAGTTATATACATACTAACTATTGTACATAGTTAATTATCAACAATACAAAAATAATTGGCCTGGAAGGTTTCTTTGTATTGATATTAATAAATAAATAAATTTGAAAAAATCAAAGCTCTATGTAGCATTAAACATTGTCTGCATAGGAATTCACTGTATCAACGATGTATGAATAAAATGTTACTATAAGACTAATAAGAAGAAAGAAGCATATTTTGGTTTTTTTATGTATTTAGTTTCACTTACATACATACATATATCTAACTAACAGAGTAGCCATGTCGAGTAACTTTATTTGGAAATATAAGAATAAATATAAGAAAATAAAAATTTGATTTGCTTTTTCACTTACGGCCCATTATATTGAGTTAGCGAAATGAAGAAGGAAATAACTTGGTTTGTAAACAGCTTATTTTTAATAGTTTATGTTTTATTATTATAGAAACTGGGAATTATTTCCGTTCGTAGGTTACTTTATATTTAACAATTTTTATTTTTCGAATTTATTCTATGAGCTAAATTTCAGTTATATATTTTATAGTCCTATTCCTTCAATTTTTCTGGAATGACTTTATACACTACCAGACAATTATATTGTATCTTCTTGTTACATTAGCTATCCTTTGGATAGCAATGAAGTATATTGTATGAACAGAAAAATTTACAATTATTAGCCGCCAGCACAATGTAATGCATTTTCTGGCCAGCTACGGCCTTCGTCAGCATTCTTTGTGTCACACTGGATAGTGATACTTTATAAATTGAATGTATTTAACTCAACAATTTTAACAAATAGAAATTAAGCTCATAGAATAAATTCGAAAAATGAAAAATGTTGAATGTTTTATAATTTTTTTTTAATTCCCTTAGCTAATCCCGCGAAGCTTTACGCTTGTCTGCAGGAAAGAAACCAGAGTCTCTGGCGGGAATCGAACTCGCAACCCCGACGCTGACAGATTAGGTCAGTACCATCTAGCCTACCGGAGCACTCATTTCTGATTCTATTGACGTTCTTTTAACATTTAGCAATATAAATAGAATATGAAAACCTACAAAACATTTAAATGCTATAGCAAATACAAATATTTACAAATATGTATAGGAACAATAAAATTGCTAGCATTTTTAACGCTGAAGCCAACACAAAAATGGCTGGACATAAATCAGACCAGAAATAAAAAAACACAATATTACATTACAAAAAACGCATTAGAAACCCATTGCGTTCATTTAAAACATTATCCAGATTTTAAGAATGTTACAACTTTAAACACAGAGAGTAATTACAAACGTCGTTGTCGCGACAATTCGGTCTACGTACCGGTACGAATAGGAGCACCTAGTGCTGGGATACTATCGATATTTATCGATAGTTCAGATTTCACTATCGATATATCGATGTTACTATCGACTGAATATTTGTACTTCTGCATGAAAACTTTAATTAGTTTATTATAAGGCTACAGTCCGTTGTTTTTATCACTTTATTGAATGTATAAGACGTACATATACAATCAACACGACGCTGTGCCGACGTTGCAGGGGGTACTATCAACATCAATACAACGTACTGTTTACAAAATTTACAATGTTGTCACAATATTAAAATGATAACGCCAAATGTGCGTCTTCCGACTCTTCTTTTTAGTGTTGTCACAGTACTGTAAATTTAAATTTATGAAGCGGTATAGTTTTATGGTAAATACGACTTTAACAATCTGAAGTCGTATATTAGTATTTAGGGTGTTGAATCTGATTTAAAAACGGTACTAAAAAACTAAGGTTGTAATTTTGTATCTATAGTGTTGTTATGGTACCATATTTTTGGTAGAGTCACAATTTTGTATTTACAGGGTTGTTTCGGTACATAATATCACTTTATTGAATGTATAAGACGTACATATACAATCAACACGACGCTGTGCCGACGTTGCAGGGGGTACTATCAACATCAATACAACGTACTGTTTACAAAATTTACAATGTTGTCACAATATTAAAATGATAACGCCAAATGTGCGTCTTCCGACTCTTCTTTTTAGTGTTGTCACAGTACTGTAAATTTAAATTGATGAAGCGGGATAGTTTTATGGTAAATACGACTTTAACAATCTGAAGTCGTATATTAGTATTTAGGGTGTTGAACCGGTGTTGAATCTGATTTAAAAACGGTACTAAAAAACTAAGGTTGTAATTTTGTATCTTCAGTGTTGTTATGGTACCATATTTTTGGTAGAGTCACAATTTTGTATTTGCAGGGTTGTTGCGGTACATAATACTTAGAATAGTCGTTATTTCTGCCTGGGTATATACGCACGTTATTTTAGATGGTAGTTTTTTAAAAATTGATAAGTACCTTTCTGAAGGAACCGAAATAACAGGGACTATAGGATATTCCTTTGCAACTTTATTAAATTTTCTTATCCTCTAATGGTCGTTCATTGTTTTGTCCTATGCTTGCAATTGCATTTGGATTTGCATTTTTTTTCCAACATTACAAAAATATTTGACATTTCAGTCACTATATAAACATGTACAAATTTCGACTTAAAGGCCTTTAATTAGCAGTAAAAAGCACTGCTAAGCAATCCATACCACTTGTCATTCTTATTGTTTGTATTCATTGCTGTAATTTAGCGCGAATGAATAATAGCATGTACAAATTTGCGGCAAAAAACTGTGTGTATACCTGCTGTTAGATGTCTTCATATCTGTATTTTAAATAAAAAAAGTATCGATATTTATATTTTTCCTATCGATATTTTCGATATTTTCAGACTATCGATAGTTTCCCAGCACTAGGAGCACCCAATAAACCGATCAAAGATTTTTAACTCAGCAACACTAACACAATAAATTTTTTAAACTTTAGTAAGTTATTATAAAATATTTTGTTAGAATATAATTGTTTGTATTTAAACATTTTTGTTAATTTGTTTTTTGTAATTGTTGTAAAACTTTTTTTCTGAATATTTTGAAAACGTTACGTAAGGGAGTAATAAACATTTTATTATTAAAAAATATTAATATGTATATGGGCAACTTCAAATTTTTTGAGCACCTGCTGAAACCGACATACTATGGCTCTTATTTCGTTAAGTTTTATGAATTGAAAAAAACGTTGTACAGGGTTTGGATGACTATACTTGAAGGATATGACAAAGTTTTACGTTGAAAAGTCCTCACCTTAAGAATTGGTGGTCATCTAAAATTCGAAAAATTAAAAAAACGACTTGAAACTTCCAACAGTTTTTTCATTCATTCCGTTTTCTTTGTAATAGTTTTAAGCTTTTAGATCCAAACCCATACAAAATATAGTCACTAGACTTGGAGGATATGTCCACTAAAAAAAAAAATTTGATATCGCTGCTGCGTGAAAAGTTGCATGGTGTTTTAAAGTGAAACCAAAATTTTCCGAATTTTGAAATTTTTGAAGATTTTGCATAGAGTTTTTGCGCCGTTTAATAAAAATGAGTTTTAAGCGCAGAATTGAAAAAACTGCGTAATTTTATAAAGTTTGAGGTGTATCAAGTTGGTGTCAGCGCACCAATAACGTATCACGGACATCACAAACTTAAAAGAATTTAGCGTAAATTTTTTAAAAATGTATCTTTTTTGCGTCTGACAATCTGAATTGCCTTTTAAGTTGGCTAGTGTATTGCGTGATGTGAGTAACTTCGTAAAGGGCACCTCCGAGGCGAAAACGCACTTTAAAATTTTTAAACGCAAAAATTTTATGAACTTTTGAAAATTTTTGCAAAAAAACAATTTATTTTTAAGCTTTTTTTTATATCAAAACATGTCATGGAAACATGTTTAGGTATCTAAATAGATTCTTCGCGACGGACTAAACTGATAAAGTGCAAAAAAAAATAATTTTTTTCAACCGTGGCGCGTGCAGCGGCAGTTTTTTCCAAACACATTTCGCCTTGTGACAACTGAAGCGCTGTATCAATTCCGCTCAAACGTACATCGAATAGAAGACTTTACTGAGCTTGATACTAAAATTGAAAACGCACCAAAAAATTTTAAGGATTTAAAATTTTATGGAGGAAACAAAATGTTTCTAACCTCAAAAAGCATCCTTGTATGAAATATTTGATTTGCGATAGCCAAATAGTTTTTTTCCCAAAATATTGCAAATTATGTCTTATACTAGCCGTAATTTTGTAAAATGTTTAACAATTTTAAATAAATTTTTATATGCATACACGATAAAAAATTTTTTTTTATATTTTTTTTCCAGTGTATTTTAAAAAGTATTCAAGCTTTTACAAATATTTTAGTGTGCTAAGAAAGCCCTTAGGGGGTATTATCCACACGCGTTTTCCTTTTTCAATTTTAACAAAAACTGTAATTTTTATATTTTTTTTTAATTTTTAACTTTAAACCGCAGTAAAATTTGCGCCGTGTAATAAAAATTATTAACGCGAACGGATTTCACATGCTCAAATATCGGTTTATACACACGCAAATCAACATTGATGTCAGACAAAAAAAAAAAAAATTAAAAAAAAAATGTCTAGGTGTCGTAAATTTTTGAAGTTGCTCATATCTTTTTTTTAAAAAATAATTGACCACAAAATCGAAATAAAAATAAATAATTTCGCTATTTTAACAATTTAATATTTTTTTACTCGTTTTCAATTGATCTTTCGGAATGTTAGAGTAATTAGAAAATAAGGTTTTTATTAAGTAGATACATATGTATATACATTAGGGCGGGTCGATTTTTTTTTTATCGTATAGCAAAAACGTAATCTACATAAAATTCTCCAAAGAAACCATGGGTCTAAAATAAAATCCTAATTCGCGTCTCTCGACTTGAAAATTTTTGTCCTCTTCTTTCGTTAAAATTATTTTCTTTTTTTTTAATATACAGGTTAAGGTGGGTCGAAAAAAAAGTTGTGCCAGTCAACCCTTGGAATAAAAGATATGTTAATGAAGTTTCTAAAACAGGAAAAAAATACAGCCCTTTTGGTTTTTAATTTGTAGCGCTGCCATTCATCGTTGTTCATGGATTGACAATGGCTTTATTTTTGCCTTGGGTGACTTTTTAATCCGAGCTCAAATTCTGGGCGCCACTTATCCCGCCAGAGACTCTGGTTTCTTTCCTGCAGACAAGCCTAGAGCTTCGCGGGATTAGCTAAGGGAATTAAAAAAATAATTTCATATCTACTAGTTATGCCAAATATAAAGATATTCCAACAAAATTTTTTTGTTGGGTTTCCACTTCATTACTCAAAATAGCCGTAAAATTTTAAAATTTTGAAAAACAATCACTTAGAGTGCTATATTCGGTTTATTGAGGTGAATAAAATTTCACTAGCCCTAGGGGCTAGTATAAATTTTGACATTAGTGTAGAAATTTTTGACAACCATAAAATTATTTTTTTTCATCAAATTTGTTTAAACAAAATAAAAAATAATATGGAAGCAGGACCAGCGGCAAAAAAAATTAAAAAGAATTATACAAGATGTAGGTATTTAAATATGTATAAGCTTTTTTGCCCACACTTTTTGTAAAAATTGTTAATATATTAGAACGAATTCATCAAATAGTTGGGACGATCTCATTTCCAACAGAATTTAAATGATTATTGGTAAACGTTTGTTTAATTTATTAATTTTCACAAAACTATTAGGGCGATTCTATTCTGACGGGTGCAAAATTTAGACGCTTTAAACGTCTTTTACTTATAGAAAGAAACACATTTGCAGTTAAGTTATTTTTAGAAGGGGTAACATTTTTGTATATACTATTGTTATCTACTTACAAGAATTTATATGAAACGATCAAATAGCCACGAGAGAGCTTTAAAGTGCATGACGGGTGCAACCAAATTAGCCCACTTTCAAAAACACAAAACTCTGTTAATTTTTAAACTTTTATTATATTATTCTTTTTTATTGTGAAATATGAGATATCAGACGATGGTTATCAAATCAAACATCGTTGAGAAATATAATCCAACAATAAAAAATTTGCTCTTTAAGCCATGACGGGTGCAACATGCAATGCATTTTCTGTTCGCACCAAATCTATGAATCTTCATGATTCGAAGTGCACAATAAATTTATATTTAGGCTTACACATCAGAACTTCCCATGACTTTTTCATTAGGTTTCTGTTAGATATCTATCAGAAATGCCGACAAAAAATCAAAATTTCCCACGACATGTCTGTCAGAACTCGTGTCAACCATTCCATACGTTTTTTAGTCAGAAATCTGACAGAATTCGTATACGATTCCGACTTTTTTGCCGACGTTTCCCTCAGATATCTGAACGACGTCGGATAATTTTGCTGGCTGGGTTCCCAGCCAGCAAAATACTTCGACATTGTCGGAATCAGACATTTCGTGCAAATGTCTAACTTCATTCTTAGAGATTTCGTTCAGATTTCTGTCAGACATTGAATATTCTTACTGTCTGCCCGATTTCTGATCGATTTCGCATGGATATATCGGGGGGAATTTATTTACAGATATGTCCAATAGAATTCCGACGGAATTCATTCAGATTTGTCTAAAGAAACTTTTTATTTTTTTGAAAATAATGACAACTGTCATTCAGTTGGAAATAATTTTAATTTTATTTAATTTGTTCAAGATAAAAAGCATAAAAAAGGTACGTACGTGTCAAATTTATAATTATGTATGTACTTTTACATATTTTGCAATAAAATTATTTCTTTCAGCTATCAGTTCGAAAGCAAAAAAATATCGGATAACACATCAGAACTTCCCATGCCTTTTTCATTAGATTTCTGTTAGATATCTATCAGAAATGCCGACAAAAAACCAAAATTTCCCACGACATGTCTGTCAGAATTCGTGTCAACCACTTCATACGTTTTTGGGTCAGAAATCTGACAGAATTCGTATACGATTCCGACTTTTTTGCCGACGTTTCTCTCAGATATCTGAACGACGTCGGATTATTTTGCTGGCTGGGTTGCTACCGTTTCACACACACCCATACACATAAAAATAAGTTTAAACAAATTTGAGTGAAATTTCATGATTCGTAACAGTTTTAGCCGAAATAAAATTTTTTTTCGATAGGGGAATTTATATTGGACTCATGGTAAATTATGGACAAATCATCACAATATACTGTAGACTGATTTCTGGTATTTACAACCTAAATTAGAACACACTTCGATAGAGAAGTGAAATTTGCCATTGCGTTAAATAGGTACATTGGGCCATGTCACAGAGTACAATTCCGTTCGGAATGATTCCGTTCGGAATTGAAGAAAATATATTTGTTTGTTGATGGAAAGTGTATTTTGATAGTTTTCTTGCCTTTCAGATACAGATAACTCCCATACCGTTCATGAAAACAAAAATGGTTTCATTCCGAAACATTTTTTCGTCATTTTCTGAAGAACCAAAATACGGAATGAATTCCGTTTCCGAACGGAATTGTACTCTGTGACATGGCTGATAGTTTGTTTTTTAGAAGGCTGCCAAATATGGGACATAAGGTAAATTACGGACCGATTGTTACAAAATTAAATTGTATTATTTTCGGTCAAATGAAGCTAATTTTACCACAATATCTAAATCTGATACGATTTAAGGCGTATTAAAATTCCCAGAGTGGGTATTATATGGAAATATGGATAATTATGGACCGATTATCTTCACGACATTTTCTACTTTGAATTAAAACCATGGCAAGCTTAACTGTTTTTCGAGAGTAGGCTTTAAACGGTGGCCTATGTTTAATAATGGACCGAACTCCACGAAATTTGACAGTGCGAAGTTTCCTTCTATACAACTGTGACGTACGTTATTTTAACAGTTTTAAGGCTTACAAAACTGTTTTCTTAGAGTAGGCTTTATATGGGGCTTATGGTAAATGATGGATATACCTACCTACATAGTTCGAATTTGTACAAACTGTGTATAATACAATCATTTATGTTAGTTTTTCATTTTCATTTCATTTCTCATTTTATTTACTTAATCGAGCCCATAGGGCCATATATGATTAATACAGTAATATATCGACCCATTTGCGTGAAATTATCGTGTATGCCAATTTTTTTGAAATTGTGTTTTTGATGCAATCTTGTTCTACATTCAAAGAGACGTCGCCTGACAAAATATTGTAGGCGAATTCCACTTCGTTGCTCCAAAATTTGAATGTATATTTTCATATTTATATTGCAAGTGATAGCAGAGAAAAGTATAAAAATGGCTCTCCTGTAAAATTTGGTTTTTGTAACATACGATAATTTCGCGCAAAGGGGTCGATATAATGATCACTTATTTTAATTTGTACAAAAAATTCGTATTTTTTAAGAATAACTGCCTGTTTAACGATGTCGAACGTCAACGTTCGCATAGAAAACTACATTTGAAACAAAAACAAATTTTCGAATATTGTTTTTGTTTTACATATAATTTTCTATGCGAACGTTAACGTTCGAAATCGATGAACTGGATGTAAGAATAATAAAATTAAAAATTTTTTATTTTTTTGTTTTTTTTTCTAATCTATGAATTATTTAAGTATTCCGAAAACTAAGGTCGTATGGTTGATATTGCATAACTAAAAGTTTTAAGTTGTCGTGGAAGTCTATTCCATATTCTAGCTGACTTCAAGAAAGATGTTTCGAAAATACTATTATTAATACTAGGTATGATTATTTCAGGGTTACGAGTGGAGATAGAGAAACGAAAATATCCTAACACAGATGTAGGTTTACGTGTTTTTACAATTCGATATGATGTAAGTAATAGGCTCAAATCAATGAACTGTGGAAATGAACAACCTATGAAGTTAAATGAATATGATGACACAGGGTCAAAAATTTTAACACGATAAATATATCGTAATATATGACTATATATTACCCGCAAATGATTAATATTAGTTCTATTAGTGCTGCCATATACTTCAAAACAGTAAAGGATATGTGTCATAAGTAAAGCATGTGATAATTTTATCCTAATAGTAGTAGGTATGTAGCAGTCCAAATTATAAAGAACACGTAGAGAATAACCAACTTTAGCAGCAACTGCCGATATAGGTTTTCTAAAATTTAGATCCCTGTCTAGTATTACCCCCAAACAATTAACGGTTTCAACAAATTGCACACGAGTATTTTTAAAAACAACACTCATAGTCTTCCGGGTTTTCAATAGAGCCAAAGACTATGGCTTTTGTTTTATTTGGATTAAATTTTGTAACAAAATTATAAATTGTTCAGGGTGTTGGTTCCATATTTGGATTTATAATTCTTATCCTACTGAACTGATTTGGCTGGCTTTTTTTCCCAAATTGATTAGAGGACTACACTTTATTCTTTATTCTTTTCTTTTAAGTTTTTTAGAAAGTGAGCGTGTTTTTAACTGAAGTACATAAAGACTGACATTGCTAAGTCGACTTATTATTACTCAAGAAGTAAGAATATAAATATTTTGTGGGGTCTGAGATGAGTAATAAAAAAGTTTCACACGGAATGACAAACTAAGTATACCCTAATTCACCACTAGTGGTGGCGGAGGGTATAAAAATATACAAAAGCTAATAAATATGTACATATGTATGTATGTATCTATTTTTGATAAAATTTTTATAAATACACATGTATTTTAAAAGCTCAACTTCTTGACTTTCAAACTCGCTTTCGTCCATGAACTCCCAAAATTGGAGGATGCAATTGTAATTCTGAAAACTAAAATATCCTATTTGATGTAGTACATACATACGTACCTATCTTAAAAAAATTACAACCTACGCTAGGTCGGTCATCTTAAAGATGCTGTCACACTGTGTTATTTTTTCTCAACAATTTGCTAAGCAGCAGCACAAATATCTTACGCCAACGTCGGACGTTGATGAATGGTTATTTCTTTTCTACTATTGCAGAGAGTGAGCAACAAGCTGTAGTAAATAGAAGCAAACAAAAAATAAAACTCAGCTGATTAATACAAAGAATATCGTTTGAATATACATATGTACATATGTATGCATGAATGTCGACAAAAACAATTTCGTTAGATTTTTATAATTTATAATATCGGAACCATAAGTTTTCTTTAAGAAAACTATTTGTTCCAAATAATTCTAACGTATAAATATATGTACCTATATTTAAAACATTAATACAAAAAACATAATATGCGTAGGCATTGATCAAAAAATAGTTATCATAAACCTCAGGCGCGCGGGAGGTGTCGATAAGAAAAAGAAAATTTATCAAAAGCAAAATCGTCTTTAAATACCATCATTAACATTATGATACAATCAAAATCCAATAAAATTGCCAACGAAAAATAATTTATACATTGTAACTTGTATGTATGTAGAAAAAGACAACGTCAGCAGCGCTGCGCTACGTTGCGTTGCATTTACTTGAATCACAAGCACTTAAATTTTTTTTAACAGATGTATACATTTTAGCAGATTTTTTTAAAATTTTATTAAATTAAACATACTTTTAATTATCTATCCATATCCCATACATAAATACGAAATATAAATGCTTAATTATTTACACATTTTCGATTTTTTGTTACGTTTCACTTTTAATTTTTTTTTTCTTTTTTTTTCTTTTGTCTGGTCGTCACCAAAATTTTTTCTCAACTACACACACCTTCAAAATGCACATATTATTCTTTTCTTCCAAATTCTTTTATATCAACCGGACTATGGATATAGTACTTTATTTGATTCACTTAAATAAATTTGATTTATTCGATGAATACAATGTTACACAAAAAATATTTCTTAAAATAAATAAAAATTACAAATGAAAAGTTCCCGTTTCAATTATGTATTTTTTTTTTTTTTTCGAGAAACTAATATATGAAAAGTCACAAATGTCTTTACTTGTATGTCAAAGACAATTGACAAGTGATGCCCAACGTTTGTATCATATTGGACTTTAAAAGTATGGTAGTTTTACCCAAATTGCTAGTGATACCATACTGAAAGTAGTAAAAGCTATGCGCGTGAGTGGTATATGACTCACGATTTAGACAAATACATATATAAAGGGTCAAATACGATTGTCAAATGCTTGTCCAGCAGGCGAATTCATTCGTGTACGTGTGATGGACGTAATATTCGCCGTAATATCTAAATTTTTTGATTTTTCATCCAGCATCGTCGGCAAGGCGAATTCAACAAGGTAAACTCAACTCGTCAGCCGTTCATCAGCTGTCTCCACGGCGAATTAAAAAATAATAGGGAAACGTCAAAATATAATTTTGTTTATGTTTTACGCCAAAATAACCAAAAAAATTTCTTAGAAAAACTGCGAATAAATAAAGTGAATTTAATAATCTCTTTTATAGCCCGAACAAAATTTGTATTTTGTTTTTCAATAAATTTTTGCCTTGTCAGCATTTTTGACAACCGCCTATTAAATTGCAAGAAAATACATGGGGCTTTTTGTAGTTGTAGAGTTGCACTTACCTTGTTGAATTCGCCTTGATCGTCGGTGTGACACAAACAAACACAAATTAGATTTGACGGCGAATATTACGTCCAGCACACGTACACGATGAATTCGCCCGCTGGACAAGCATTTGACAAGTGTATTTGGCCCTTAATACTACCACAATGCTTGATGAGTATTTTGATCAGTGTATTTGCGCCAAGATAGCGTGGATAGTTATCCACGAAAACGCAAAATTGAATTGGTGCTTTTGGGGATTGAATTGAAAATGGGAATTTAATGCTTTTGGGAATTAAAATGATAATGATAGTTTTGCTTTTGGGAATTCACAATTTAGGAATTTAAGAATTAGGGTGCTCGAGTAAAAATGAGAAATTGTTATTTAACTCGGCGGCCACGATCAAGTTTTGCCTTTCAATTTCTTTCAATTTGCAATACACTCTTACTTTTTTACTAGCACACTCACACTTTTTAAATTGATCACGAGATGGCTTTCATTTTCACCTTTCCATTTGTTTGGCAATTTTACTTTCAATTTAACAGCTGAGTACAACTTTGTCTTTATAAATCGTGTTGTTGTTGATATCTTGGAAGTAAATTGCTAAGTCTGTGTTCATACGGCTCATGTCTTATTGACATGATTGCTACTTTATTGGCGAGAGGGAGGAGGGGAAAAGAAACGAGTACACAGATCCATGTACTGTCTTTACGTTTTGCTTTTTCATTCGTTGTTTAATTTTGTTATTGTTTTCAATATCAAAAAAGCACATGTCGTCAACATGACATGAATCATTTGAACGCCAATTCATGTTCAAAGAAGAAAAAAGAAGAATCTTGTCAATAAGACATGAGCCGTATGAACTCAGACTTACAAATTGAGTGCAGCCTACGTGACAGCTTTCAATTTATGTAAATTTTGACAAGCAGTATATGTAACACTGCAGTTACACGCTCAAGTTTTTCTTGATAGTCTTTTACATATCGATGCCTTACTTTCTCAACCTCGTATCCTAAAAAAATACAACTTTTTAGGAGAGAAAATAAAACGTTTTATCTTTGTATACTTCGGTGCTTGGGTTAAAGTTAAAATGGAATTATTAAAGAATTGATTACATCTATTTAAATTGTATTGAAAGAATAAGTTGTTGCATTGTTAGAACACAAAAATAGCAGTCGTTTGATATGAAAAAGTCAAAACCGTATTTTTAAGATACGAGGTTGAGAAAGTAAGGCATCGATATACTGTTTGTAAAAATTTCCAAAAATTGATAGTTGTGACGTAGGCTGCATTCAATTTTTGAGCAATTTACTTTCAAGATGCCATCAAGAAAAAAATTTATAAAGAGAAAGTGCTGGTTCACACAGGTCAAGTTTGACTCGGCAAGTCTTGACCTTTTAGGAGAAAAGGGAAAAAAGAATGCCATTTATTTTCCCCTCTTTCCTAAAAACTCAAGACTTGACGAGTCAAACTTGACCTGTGTGAACCAGCACAAACGAAAACTCAATAACCTTGAAATCAGCTGTTTTCTTGAACGTAAATTGAAACACTCACTGGAAAGATAATTTTATGCTATGTTCATACGACGACAAAAACCATTCGTTTCGCTCTCTGAAACTAGATTGTCAAACATGCTGTTCATACGATTCATTCTTGTTTCATTTTGACATTTTTGTTTTGTGTTGTTAGTGTGATTTTATTTAAAACAGATAAAAAAGTAATTAAAAGCTAAAAATATATTATTTAATACTTTTATTAATATTATTATTTGATAATTATCACTTTATTTTATTAAACATCAATTTTTATTTTGTATTTTATTTTGTTTTGATTTTTTTTTGAGAGCTAGTTCAGATAAACTAACGATAATTGTTATCAAAATTAGAGATGATAGTACATTTTTCCTGTTTCGCAGCCTGTTTCAAAATGAAACGACCTGTTTCGCTCACAAAATTTTGTATGGGGAAACAAGTCGTTTCAGTCATGTTTGGGGCGCGAAACACGAATATTGCTGTCCGTGTGAACATGGTATTAAAGGCAAGTTCGTATCAATTTTTAAAAGTATGAGTGTATTTGTAAAAAAGTGTGAGTGTATTAAAACTTGATAGGCAAAACTTGATCGTGTAACCCTCAAGTAAAAGACTATCAAGAATAACTTGATCATGTGGCTGCAAGGTAAATCAAATAATTGCGCAAAAAAGCAATAAAAAATTAATAAGCTATGTATAATAAAAATATAATTTTTGTATACAAATATATATATTATATATATTTATTATACCCTTCACCTCAGGTGGAAAAGGGTATATGTATATAAGTTTGTCATTCCGTATGTAATTTCTACAATATTGATCTAATACAGCGTTTACATTTGCCAGTACTGGCAAGACAGTAAGCATATACATATTAGTTGGCAAAACAATGCAAAAACAAAAAAGCTGTAAAAGTGTTTATGAATTAGTGAAAAAGTTTGAATGAATTGCTACTGTCTTGCCAGTACTGGCAAATGTAAACGCTATGTAAGACCCTATAAAGTATATATATTGTGGGTCCTTATGAGGAGAGAACTTGATTTAACGATGTCTGTCCGTCCGTCCGTCTTACTTTTGATATGTGTTTTCCGGAGACTCCAGACATGATAGCGGCTAGGTTGTTTTACATTTATGTCACATATAGTCCACCATTTCGTGCTATTGAAATTCAGCAAGATCGGTCCATAAATGGCTGAGATATGACCAAAAAACCACGAATGCCTCAAATTTTTTCCAAAAATCCCTTGTTGTTGTTGTATTTTTATTGCTTTTTTCTGTATATCTGGAGAACGGTAAGTGCCAAAGTTTCCAAATTAGGTGCAAACATTCAAGTTATAAATACACACCAACACACAAAATGTGGGCGGGATTGAAGAAGTGGGCGTGGTACCTCCCATACAAAAAATTTCAAAAATTGTATAATAACCTGGGGGGCTACTCTCTATTGCGATGCGAAAGAAAATTGTAGCAAATCTAGCGATTGGTACTCTTTAATACGTTTGCGCATTTGTCTTTCGCATCTTTTAATTTTTTTTCTTTTCGTAAATCATCACTTTATTTTATTTAAATTGTCCAATATCAAATATTTTTACACACTTTGGCATTTCATTACTCTAAATCCGCGCCATCTTTAATTTTTATTGCCACTATTGCTTAATTTTCACAAAATTTTGCGAAAGTGATAGAGAGTACCAAGTTCGCATTTAGCTTTCGCATCGAAATTGTTTTCGCATCGCAATAGAGAGTAGACCCCCTGAATTTTTTTACTGTAATATGCCCTATGGTCACGCCCTATATATCAAAAGATCGGAAATTTTTAGTAGAATACGAAAAAGTTATGACCAAAATATTATTTTTTTTTTTGAAAAATACCCATTTTCGGGAACCATAGATCTTGGCGAGTCCAAGTTTTATAACCCAACTAACTGGCAAATTTCTTATTAAGCACGTCGGTATATAAATTTGTCAAATCGGTTAAAAAATGGCTGAGTTATAATCAAACCTTTCACCTCAGGTGGAAAAAGGTATATGAGGGGTATAGATGCAAAGACTGCAAAGTCCACATTTAAAGTTTTCGTAATAAATAGTAAAAACCTCTAGCTCAAAGTATATTTATGAATTGTATATTATGCTATCCAGTAAATAAGAATATGATGAAGATATGACGCAAGTTTCAACCAAATCGATATAGCAGTTTGCTGGCAATTATAATAATAAAATTGGAGATTGCTGTGTTTGTTCTATTCAAATGGAAATTGCTGATTTTTTAGCATGGGCAAGTACTTAAAAAAATCAGTAGTTATAAAATTCTTAAACTTAACAATGGCTTAGTTTTTTCTTGATTGATTTGGAGGAGGTTAGGTTAGGTTAGGTTAGGTTAAGAAGGGTTGTGTGCCCACAGGCACACCTCCACTCGGAGACCGAATACGATCCATTGTGACTCCCTTCAATGAAAATATGAAGTAAGAGATAGAGATAAGAGGAAGTGAAAAAAAAATAGAGAAAAGGAAGTAAGATATAGACAGAAAATTAGAAAGTAGGACCAATACCCCCCTTACAGTCCCCTCAACAGAAACAGCCGCGTTATTTCCCTGACAAACCCCAGCAGATTGGCCGGATTACATCCAGCTATGCACCCCAGTTCGTCGTGAAACCTATCTCCTAGCCACTTCAGTCTGAGACCCTGCATCCTAGGACAATGGCACAGTACATGCTCGATCGTCTCTAGCTCTTCCGAATCCTCGCATAGCCTGCAGAAGTCCGGTATGGCGTTGTCCCATCTGCCCGCAAAAGCCCTGACAGGACAATGACCCGTCAAGAACCCTATAAGTGTTCTGAGACTACCCCTATCCAATCCCAGTAGAACCCTGGTTGCCCCCGCGTCCAAATTGGGCCAAAGTGCCCTAGACACCCTGCAATCCATTCTGCCCCTCCAGGATCGGTTAACGTCATCACGGAATTTCTCCCGTATCACCCCATAGTAGTAGCATAGGGGGGGTTTTACTCCCCCGTCCCCCACCACTAAGTCGAGACCCGAACCCCCTCTCGCGAGTTCGTCCCCCACCTCATTCCCATCAACCATGCAGTGTCCTGGCACCCAACACAGCCTCACGTTGAATGCCCCCATGAGTTCCCTGAGAGCGCTCCTACACCGCGCAACTAGGCATGATCGTACCGTGTAGCCCCTCAATGCCCGAAGCGCTGCCTGACTATCGACGTAAATTGTCACCTCAGATCCACCCACGATGTGATCCAGTATTACTTCCGTCGCCCTCCAGATCGCTAGGATCTCAGCCTGGAAGACACTGCACTCATCAGGGAGTCTGAATGACCTTTTTACCTCGGTACCCGCGATATAAACACCGGCACCAGTGCCGGTTTCCATCTTGGATCCATCCGTAAATACTGCCCACCCCTCAAACAGTCCATTGGATCCACTCCAATTTTCCCTATCCGGGAACTCCACTGGTGGTGTTGCACCGAAGTCCAGGGTCGTAGTCCTGTGATCCGAAATTCCCTCGAGAATAATACCCTGATCAAGCAGACCCATCTCGTACAAAATTCTCGTGTGATCATCCCGCCTAGGTCTAACCAAAGAAGACTCGTAAAGTCTAAGTAGGTTCCTAGCTGCCACACTCCTCACATAATGCTCGATAGGGGATAGATATAGTAGGATGTCCAGCTCTGCCTGCGGAGTGCTTCTCCTTGCGCCTGTGATGCCAAGAGATGCACTTCTTTGAACCTTGCTGAGCATCTTCCTATAGCTATCCACTCCCAACGCACCCCACCAAACAGTACATCCATAGGTAAGTATAGGCCTAACAACCGATGTGTAAATCCAGTTTACCATATCAGGCCTAAGACCCCAGTTCTTACCAATAGAGTTCCTGCATGTGTAGTATGCATTGAGTCCCCTTCTCATCCTCTCCTGAGTATTTCTCTTCCAAGACAGTTTGCAGTCCAGAAAGTTACCCAAGTACTTTGCTCCGTCCGATAGAGGCAACTCGACGCCATCTAGCACTGGCCCCCTAAATCCCTCTATCCTATACCTTCTGGTAAATAGCACCAGCTCAGTCTTCGCAGGGTTAACACCCAGTCCCCTATCCTTTGCCCATGCCGAGAGTTCACCCAGCATCGCCTGCATAATTTCCCCGATCGTGGACAGAAATTTTCCCCTGACCAGCAGAACTATGTCGTCCGCATAGGCAACAACTATCCTGCCCATGGAATCAAATGACCTAAGAATCCCGTTAACCGCAAGCAACCACAGTAGAGGCGATAATACCCCCCCTGGTGGTGTCCCCCTGGTAACCCTTCTCCTTATCACATGATCCCCCAGGCTCGAGTTTATAATCCTACTGCCAAGCATGCAGATTATCCACTCCACAAGAAAGTCCTCAACTCCCAACTCCAACAAAGAATCCCTAATCGCCTCTATCCTAATGTTATTAAAGGCTCCCTCTATATCCAGAAACGCGGCAAGAGTATACTCCTTATGCCCCAGACCGTGCTCAATACAACCCACCACCTCATGTAACGCACTCTCAACAGATTTACCCTTCAGGTAAGCATGTTGAGCGTTGCTAATAAGTCGGGTCTCAAAATTACTCCTGAGATAGAAATCTACTAGCCTCTCAAGAGTCTTCAACAAAAATGAAGACAAACTAATAGGTCTAAAATCCCCCGGTTTCGAGTGGCCCGCCTTACCGGCCTTGGGTATAAAAATCACCCTGACCTCTCTCCACCCCCTAGGCAGATACCTCCTGCTGAGGCATTTCCTAAATATATCCACCAGCAGAAATGATGCATCGTCCGGGATGTTGCATAGCATGGCCGGAAAAATACCATTCGGACCCGGTGATTTATATGGGTCGAAAGTATTGACCGCCCACGCCAGCTTCTCCCTTGTGACCATTTCATCGACGCAAGCGGAAGTATGATCCGATGTCACGGACATGACGTCCCACTGACCGTCCTCCATACCACCGGTTTCCCTGCACCCGGGAAAGTGCGTCTCCATAAGTAAGGTTAGGGTCTCAGAGCTAGACTCAGTCCATGAGCCGTCATTCCTTTGGATGTAACCCAGGGCCTTAGGGTTCTTAGATAAAATCCGTCGGAATCTTGACAGCTCGTTGACATTATCGATGGACGCACAAAATTGCCTCCACGATAGTCGCTTTGCTCTCTTCAGATCCGCCTTATACTTGTTGAATTGCACCCTGTGATTGTTCCAATCATCTGGTGCTCTCGTAAGCTTGGCCCTATTAAACAGTCCCCTCACCGTAGACCTTTGAACATGAAGTTCCCTGGTCCACCATTTAGGCTGTTTTCGCCTACCCGGAAACGTAACCGGGCAGGACTGCTCATAGCTTTCCCTTAGAAGATGAGTGATCCTAGTCACCACCCCCTCCAGATCCGTCGGCAGCAAGTCGCCCAAGGCCTGATGCGCCAACCCAGTCCGGACCCCTTCCTTGAAGGAGTCCCATTTTGTCCCCCTCGGGTTCCTAAATGGAGGAGCCCTAGGTAGGTCAAAATTCAGTGTGAAGGTAATACGACTATGGTCTGAAAAAGTACAGTCCGTTGCCACCCTCCAATCTACAACAATTTGCTCGTCACGGTTTACTAATGTCAGATCTATCACTGCCTGCCTATCTTTATTTCTGAACGTCGGCGTGTCACCCATATTACAGATAATAAGATTGTTAGTAGTTATAAAATCAAACATTAACTCACCTCTTTTATTAATATCGGCACTCCCCCATTGGCTGTGATGAGCATTTGCATCGCAGCCCAACACAAGGATTGCACCTCTCCTCCTTGCATCTGCCGTGAGTTGCCGCACCTCCGTACCCGGAGGGTCCAACCCCTCATATGGCATATACACCGAGGCCAGTGTAAGCGTACGCTTCCCTTTGGCCTCTCCATTTATAACGGTCAAGTCACCGCACCTGAAAGAGTGAGATATGAGAAAATTCAATTCACTTCTCGCTAGTATACACGTTCTTACCTTGTCCTCTGTGGACGGGACAAACAGAGTGTATCCCGCAACCCTTAAACCGCAAACCTTATTTTTATTTATCCAAGGTTCTTGGATAAGGGCTACGTCCGTCCGAGTACTGGAGAGGAAGGTTACGAGTTCGGCCGAGGCTGCTTCACAATGGTGCAGGTTTATCTGCACCACTAACAGCCTCTTTGGTCCTGTCATGCTTCGGATACCGAAACCTAACGTTACCTAAACCGAACCTAACAACCCCCCCCCCCACCTCCTCCAAGAATTCCATGGACTTCCGATCGATTGCGAAACGGAAGTCCTTGCCGGTATTCTCCTTACACACCAGTGAGGTCACTAGCCTCCATTGGTCAGTAAGAAGCCTACTATTTTGGTTGCCCAATACTGCCAGTATAGTTTCCACCTTGCGTACGGGAGGTGGAATCCACACTGTCACAATGGACCTAATTGGCAAGTCGGAGGCTTGTATGACTTCAAACCTTGCCCCCGGGTTAATGTCGCCGCATTTGCCAATTGTGGTTCTTAAGAATTCCAATGAATTCTTGTTACCACAGTTGACAACCTTGACTCCTTTAACCCAGTCCGCACCATTGAAGGATACGTCCTCCTCCTTGCCTTTAAAAACTGCCAGCTCGTCGATAAGCCTAGCCTCTACTAGCTGCCATAGCTCGGCACTGATCCTCCCATCCGGATCATTCCGATCTATGACAGCCACCTGCAGATGACCTTCCAGGCTCGTCGACTTCTTCATTCTTTTATTCGATGAGGAAGGCTGATCATCCCCAGATCTGACCCTCTTAATGGTTTCCTTATTGGAGCCATTAGGAGCTTCAGCCGGAGATGTACCAGCCCTCTTCACTGTGCTCGGTGACTTCGGTACGACTGGTTTTGAAGGCCCGTTCCTGCCCGCGCCTTTTCCCCTAGTGACCCCCTTACGAGAGCCACTAGAGAAGTCGGACGGAGGATTACCAGCCTTCTTCCCCGTGTTCGCTGCCTTAGCCACTTTGCTTCCTTTCTTGGGTATCGCCCCCTTATCCTCCGCAGCTCGTTCCGAAGACATGAGCGCTTTGGTCACTGGGGCAACCCCTCCTTCCTCTATCTCTCCACGGCAGGTTGACGACGCCCCCGGCCCTGTACTCTTTTGAGTAGTTTCCGGGTCGGCGACCTCATCCACCTGCTTTCTCCAAGGATAGGGCCAACCGAGCACGGTACTGACAGGGCCGTAAATTCTTTCGAATTTAGCGACGCTTTGTCGGTGCCTTCTCAGAAGGTGCCTATCCCTCGCGGAGAACGTTGAAGGATCTCTCTTCGCCATCTTATCCAGATTTGGAGGAACTTCATAACAACTTAGCTCCATAATTACGACTAATGACAAAGTTATAAAATGAACAATAAAACAAACTGCTTCATATAAAAAAAAAATTGTTATATTTTTTTAATTTAATAGTTTTGTTTTGCAAAAAAGAAACAAAATAAAAAAATAGAATGCATTTTCGAAAATCGTTGAGAGAAAAAGAGCTTAACAAACTGTGATCATTGCAAAAACGAAAATCTCCAATGGACATTGCCGTTTTGCATCAATTCTTAATTTTTGAACATACTTTTTTATGGGATAAAAGTGTTTCTGGTAATATGATATTCACTAATTGGAAGCATTCAACAAATACAACTAAGAGGTATTATTAGTTACGTTTGTGAAAAAAGTGGACCTTGCAGTCTTTGCATCTATACCCGTCATATATAAGTTTGTCATTCCGTATGTAATTTCTACAATATTGATCTAAGACCCTATAAAGTATATATATTCTGGGTCCTTATGAGGAGAGAACTTGATTTAACTGAGTTGAGTTGTAAACCGTTATAAGGGCCTAAGCTTCAATGAACTAACTCCCCAAACCCAAAATGAACTAAGCCTCTAAATTTATGGAAAAAAACTCCGAAAAAGCCAATATGAACTAAGCCCCCAAACAGGTGAACCAAGTCCCTAAACAGGAATGAACAAAGACCCCAATTTCACCAAATTTCCATAAGAGTGAAAAAAGTCCTCTAATGAAAGTAAACGGGCGGGGTGATTAAAGACCATGGTAGATAAGGCCATGATGGCTTTATCTCTCATTCAATAGGGAGATAAAGCCTTTTTTGTTTTTTTTTTTTCATTTGAATGGGAGATAAAGCCATCATGGACTTAGCTCACATTAGCAATACTAGAAAATGGCTTTATCTCTCATTTCAGTTCCGGAGACACTAAAGTTAAGTATTGATATCTTGCTTCGCATACTAAAGTTTTTCTGCGTGGCGGCCTGCGGCCGTGCTTAGGGGTTTTTTCCGACAGTAGGACGCGGCAGGTGGCTTCGCTGAATAAAGTTTTCCTGCGTGCGTCACAAGAATACAATTTTTTTTTAATAACTAAGGATTTGCTCTTTTACAGAATGTTTACACCATGCATAACAATATTCTGAAAAAATATGTCTTTATCTCTCATTTGCGAAAAAAATATGGCTATATCTCTCATTTCGCAAAATTTTAAATATGATCTTACCTCTCAATGATTGGGCAATAATTGGGCATTCAATTGAGCAATGATGTCATCATGGCCTCATCTACCATGGTTTTAAAGCACCCCCCCAAGCAAACAAATTCCGAAATTAAAAAAATATAGAAATTGTTTTGTTTTTTCTCTGGGTGTATATATTAAAAATATAACGAAAACACTTTTGGGTGCAAGGATTTTCTCCTCTATGGTATAAAATAAAACCGGCTTCGCTAACTAAAGCCGGACGCAAGGATTTTCTCCTCTATGGTATAACAAAGACCGGCTTCGCTAACTCAAGTTTCTCTGCATAGCCGGTCTTCGGCCAGGCGCAAGGATTTTCTCCTCTATGGTATAACAAACACCGGCTTCGCTAACTAAAGCTTCTCTGCGTATTCGTCCTTCGTTCGGAAACAATGCAGATTTTAGAAGCTTTACTTAGCGAAATCGGTACTTGTTATACCATCTTATTATCTTGTGCCCTCCGAAAGGCCGACTATACAGAGAAGCTTACGTAAGCGAAGCCGGTGTTTGTTATACCACGGAGTAGAAAATCCTTGCGCCCGGCCGAAGGCCGGCTATACATAGACGCTTAAGGAATAAGGTTACATGCAATCATAATCAAAAATATGGCTTGTCTCATTTTTCGGAAAAAAATTATGGCGTCAAGTCCCATTATATTGAGACTTATGGCATATGCCCTTATGGATCCTGGACAACAAACTGTCGGAACACCCTTGAGGTCCAGATGAATACACACTTCCCAAGTTGCACTGATGATGTGCCGAGGAAGGAAACATTGAGTGGCGCTGGGAATATCTCTTATATCCCGATAACTGGCCATCGTGTGGAACGGGTTGTCAAAAGCTCCATCCCTTTAAATCTCCAGGCCCGGATGGCATTATCCCAGCGGTTCTTCAAAAGAACCTGGAGATATTAATGCCATGGCGATATTTAGAGCCTGTATGAGTCCCACCAATTTGGACAACATATAAGAGGGAGGAAAGACATCTCACATATGGCTAAAGAGTTAAGACCAATTAGTCTATCCTCCTTTCTGCTGAAAACACTGGATATGATTTTGGATATTCATATTAGATTATCGTTAGAACATAATTCCTTGTCCCTGGCTCAACATGCCTACACGAATGGAAGGTCCACTGAAACTGCGCTTCACTCATTGATGGGCCACATAGAGAGATCCCTGCACTACAAGGAATTTGCTTTAGTTGCAGTCCTGGATATTGAGGGAGCTTCCAACAACGTTAAACCTGAATCGGTTATTAACGCCATGAGACTTTTGGAGATCAACCCAGCGATGATTCAATTTGTCAGCAGTATCTTGCACTTCAGGCGTACCGAATCCAACTTGGGCGCCTCAAACATTTCCAAGGTTGCGACTAGGGGCACCCCGCATGGTGGTGTACTGTCACCTTTACTTTGGAATCTAAAAGGACGTGCTGCAGGACGGTTGATTATGCGGATAGCCTTGCAGTTGTGCCTATAGGTAAAGATCCCAGACTATTGTCTGAACATATGAAGTCCGCATTGGACGTCCTAACAAAATGGTGCCAAGGATGTATATAAATCCTGCCAAAACAGAACTAGTAATTTTCTCAGGGAGATACAAAACTCCCAAATATGATACCCCGAGGATAAAGGGGGTTTCACTGGAAATGTCCGACAGTGCCCAGTATCTTGGGCTAATATTAGACATCAAACTGAACTGGAAGATGAACATCATTTCCAGGTTTATTAAGGCGCCATTTGGGGAATCAACCCAAGGAATGTATACTGGCTATACGAATGTGTCATTAAACCCATTCTATTCTACGGGGCAGCTGTTTGGTGGCGCTCAGGGTCATCAAACGTACAATGAGAATGGTGGCGATAACGGTAATAGGTGACATTAGAACAAAACCCTCTAAGGACTTGTTTATGATCTTGAGCTGGTTACCACCAAACATTTTGGCGAAAAGGCTAGCTGCGAACACGGCGGTAAGATTAAGGGCCACTGGAGCATGGAGGGATTACAATATCAGATATTGGCACATGGATGTTGTTTATGTCACACCTGAGCCAATTTTTGAATTTGGCTTCTGGATAACATGGTTCATTATGATGACCAACAAATTCCCGCGAATATGACTCAGATATTCACTGATGAATCTAAAACACTGTACGGTGTCGGCTCTGGCATATTCTCCAAGCAGCTAAACTGGAGTGTTCCTATAAGGCTGCCGGATCACTGCAGTGTCATTCAGGCCGAAATAGTTGCCATCTACACAGCCGGGAGACACATTCAGTATGGTGAAATATATGACAGAGATATTCGCATTATTACGGATAGAAAGGCGGCCATCAGATCCCTGGAGAAAGTGTTCATCTCATCGAAAATTTTCCAAGAATGCAGTATGTCTCTGGAGGAGATAGCGAGACATTCAGTAGTTACCCTTAAGTGGGTCCCTTTAAGTGGGTCCCTGGACACAGGGACATACAGAGAAACTGTATGGCGTACTCGTTGATTTTTGATCGAAAAATAAAAAAAAAAACAGTTATTTTAGTTCAAAAAAAAAAAAAAAATAACTGTTATTTTTATTCAAAATAATTTGTAAAATTAATCTTAAGATATTCATCTTATGGATGGTACTTGGTACAAATGATGATTTTAAATACATACATATTAGAAATTGTAACTTTATGAAATAAATATGTATATTAATATATACAAAATCTAGCAAATATAAAAACAGGTTTTCATTTACATTTATTTCTTTTCTCGTTTTTTTATTTTTGTAATATATTTACTCATATAAATAATGTATTTACTTTCAAAAGAACATAAAAATAAAAAATATGTTTATAATATAATACATCCCGCTTATATATACATACTATATATAAATACATACATATATATACATATCGACCCATTTGCGCGAAATTATCGTATATGCCAATTTTTTGGAAATTGAGTTTTTGATGCAATCTTGTTCTACATTCAAAGAGACGTCGCCTGACAAAATATTGTAGGCGAATTCCACTTCGTTGCTCCAAAAATTGAATGTATATTTTCATATTTATATTGCAAGTGATAGCAGATAAAAGTATAAAAATGGCTCTCCTGTAAAATTTAGTTTTTGTAACATACGATAATTTCGAGCAAAGGGGTCGATATACATACATACATATATATTACATATAATCTTTTTTTTAAATTAAAAAAAAATAATAATAGATTTTATGCATGAAAAACAAACAATTTTGCATGTGAACTACAACTTAAGAATAGTCAATGATAAAACGATGTTTGTGTTAAAAGTTTTAACTGAAAACTTAATAGCATATTCAATTTACTTTTGTACGTTGTTTTTCCTAAACTGTACTTTTTTAAGGAAATTGTGCATATTTTTGTTCCTTTTGTAATGTACAAGTTGTGCTATTTTATTACATTTTCTGTGGACAGTTTAGTTATTTTTTTGTGCTTTAGCTTCTGATCCGTAGCTGGAAGCTTTACTGATTTTCGACATATTTATGGACTTTACCATAAATATATAAACTGAAATAGAAGATAAAAAAATAAAACATGTATTTTATTATAAGGTAAACAATGTTGATTTTTTTTAAATTATTGATCAGCATAATACGTACATGTTGCTAATATACCAACAGCAATCGATAGACCAATCCAATTATGCAATATCAATGACGAAATTAAATAGTACATTATTAATGACACTGAGAACACTGCCCACAAAGCAAAGTTAATTAAAGAACACAAACGCTTGGGATAGTATTTAAAAGCAGTTTCTTTTACGCCTGAAGTAGTAAAGAAACTTCCAGTTGTATGGAAGCTTTCAACAATTTTATCCTTTTCGCGGAATAAATTTTGTAACCATTCAGCTGCTTTTGCTTCATCATTGGGTACATTTTCCAATGGTATACGCCTGACAAGCATGTAACCCTCTACAGGTTTTCCATTTAGAAGTGTAGATATTGTGGGAGGATTCTAAATTTTAAAAATATTTTGTTTATTATTCAAAAGTATTGAAAAAAATGCTTAAATTGCTAATGCTTCGTTTAAATACAATAATAAAATAATAATATTGTTACGAAAGTAACTTTAGTTAAGAATTATTTGTAATTATTGGTTAAGAATTAGATTAATTTATGTGTTATCTTGTATTGATTAGTTATTAAGTATTTGTTAGTTATTTTATTAGTTAAAATTGTTATTGTATAAGTTATGCACACTTCGAGTGTAAAAATCAATGTACAGATGTAATGTTAAAATTGTTGTGCATAATTGTACTTCAACCCCACTGTAAACTAGAATGTTCTTTATTAAGTTATCTCAATCTATGGCAACGCCTAAAAGTATGTCTTAGTTTATGATGCCTAATAACTCAATTAATTCAGCCATATAGATAGTAATAGCTGAATAAGTTTAATTAACGAAATAGCCGTTATTAAAACTTTATAGAGCCATCTAGACTTCAGAACTCGAACGTTCTATGGTCATTTGCCTGAGTATAAATAGGATCGCAAGAGATGGCATGATTCATTCTAAGTTCTGACTTTGTCAAAAACGTATCACGCTGAGAAGATTATAAAATTACGGTTGTTAAAGTGACTAAGTACTAAATAAAGTTGTGTTAATTGTAAACCGTAGCAAAAGTGTTGTGTTTATTTTTTTTATTTGAATTGCAATAAAAGAACTCGAAACGGTTTATTATAAAGGAAATAAACCAAAACGTTATTGAAAGGCAGTAACGTAACAATATGTATACATATCGTTACCTAAAACATAACGGCCCTAATTAAAAATCGACTTTTTCATTGATTCTGATATATTGCATCCACACAAATGTTCACAAATTTGAAATCTTTTGACCAAATTTAGCGATTTTATTAACAAACAAGTTAGAGTTCTATATTTGGCTGTGCTGAATCTTTGATACCCTCCACCGACAGTTCGAATGTTTAAGGAGTAATATATGTATGATGTTAATATTATCTTAAACTGTGACGATTTTTCACAGTTTAGGTGACTAAACTGTTTTCCGGTAGTAGGGTTTATATGGGGCCTAGGGTGAATTATTTATATGGGGATTAGGGTAAATTATGGACGGATCTTCACGAAATTCAGCAGCGTGATTTCCAGTCAAATAAAACAAATTCTTGCATAATCTTATCTCATTCCGTGGCTTGTTCCAGCATTTATGTTATTTTTTGTAACAAAATTATCAATATTTTTAGGTGGTCGTTCCACATTTTGATTCATAGCTCTGGTCCTACTGAACCGATTTTGCTGGATTTCAATCCCAAACTGCTTAGGAAAACTACAAGCAATTTGCCACCAAGTTTGTTCATTTCTTTTAAGTTGTTCGAAAGTGAGCGTGTTTTCAACAGACGGACAGACAGACGGACATGGCTAAATCGACTTAGAATTACTCAAGGACCCAGAATATATGTACTTTATGGGGTCTGAGATGAATAATAAAAAAGTTTCACACGGAATGAAAAACTTAATATACCCTCTTCACAACTTTTTGAATTTTCTGTAAAAATTTCAAAATGTTGGACAGAACTGTTTGCGTTTTCTGCAAAATTTTCAAAGTGTTTGCGTTTTAGGTAACGATACATTTTTAAATTAAGTAAATTTTAAAAAATAGCTTTTTCGTTAACGTTTTCGAATGCGAGGCATCATCTTTAGTTTTTAACAAGCAATTGTAAAATTTGTATATATCGTGACCCTAGAAAAAGAAGGTTCTATTTACACCAAAAATACTTTTGCTATTTGCAAAATGACAATTTTACAGGAGTTTATTACGACACGAATTTTTATTAAAAAATAATAAGTATTTTTTAAATATATGTAATTAGTTTTTAACAATAAGGGTTTTCACGATGGGTAGCACAAGTTGTGCAAACGATGTAAATATGTCCAAAAACATATAAATTTTCACAATTTGGAACTTGGTTCATTTTACTTTGTTTGCACTAAAAAAAAAAATTAAGCAAAATTATTATGCTCACAATCAATCATAATATGCATTGCAATTTTGCATAATGACCATCGTGAAAACCCTTAGTAAAGGGCCATGAAATTCCCTTACTACGAATCGAGGTTTTTAGGGATAATATTAAAATATAACTGTAATAACAAAAAATTCAGTGTGTAAAGCAGATCGTTACACTGCACTGTAGGAAATTTTACCCAATTATTTGGAAACAAATTTCAAAAGTGAATATGTACTTTAATAAAATATGTTGAAATTTTGGTGAACTCATCTCGAGATCGATTTAAATGGAACAATTAAAATGACCTTCAGATAAACTAATGAAACTAATAATTGGAATTTTACTTAGACTTACAAAAAATGATAACACATGATGGATATAACACCATAATAGTTCTTTAGGACAATCAATTATACTCTGAATTAAATATATTTTAGCTGCAGACTTTTTAAAAAACGCTTTATCCTGGTTACTATTATTGTTTAAGTCTCAGCTATAGATAGCGTAAGATTTATTGAAAACTACCAGCAGGAAGACGAACAATATTCTGGGAGAGAAGATGAAAAAATGTTTTTTTTTTAAATTAATTTTTTTAAATTTAATTGATAATTTAGAACTAGAAACCCAATTTTTGTAATAAAAAATGTAAGGGGTTTAATCTATATATATAAAATTGAAACGTTACTGACTGATTCATTATCGCACAGCCTAAACGCCTGAAGCTAAAAACTTGAAATTTGGACCGGAGGGATTTTTGGAAATTAGAATGTTAAGGGGATAAAAAAGGGTAAAAACGGGTAATTTTGATAACCTTATATCTCCAAAACTAAAATAGATACAAAAAAACTGTAATACTTATCGTTGTTCCTTAGAAAAATAAGCGGACAGGTGTATGGTACTTTTGTGAAATTCGGGTCTTTTAGGGAGAAAACGGGTAAAACCCGAATTTTGGTTCCTTTTTTGTCACCCCATCTATCTTTTGAAACAATAAACGTAGAATAAAGCGATTCACTAACTTTTAACGAACCGACAATCGTTATATTTGTCGACAAATATATTCGCTTGCAGTAACGATAGTGCGATTCTGTAACTTTTTTTAACGATAGTAAACAGCTGTATTTTTGTAATATATCTGTCTTAAAAAAACGAAAAGCACAAAAGAGAATAAAATAAAAACAAATGAAATTGTTCTTAAGCCCCCGTGTTACACATTTTTATTGATTCAAAATGCTTTGAAAAAGGTCTGGCCAGACTCATGAGTAAGACGAATTTGTGGTTTTTATATTTTTTTTTTTTTTTTGTGAATTTTACATTTAGAATTTTGTTTTTGTTCTCAATATGCTTTTTTCGTAAATTTTAAATTTAGGATTTTGTTTTTGTTCATACATATACATATGAATATATCTTTGTATGTATGTAAGCTATTTTAAACATAAAAAACATTTTATCGATTAAATAAACACAACCTAAATTATTGTCGCTAAAATAACGACAAAAAAATTGCTTAAAGTAAGTGCCGGTTCACGTCAAGTTTGACTCGTCGAGTCTTGAGTTTTTAGGAGAGAGGGGACCAGAAATGGCATACTCTTTTCCCTTCTCTCCTAAAAGCTCAAGACTTGACGAGTCAAACTTGACGTGTGTGAACCGGCACTAACAGCTGACGTTAAACGACAGCGAATATCGATATAAATTTTACTGAATAGCATATTCGATAAATGTTCGTTATATTTATTTTAACGATTCGATTATCTTTATAAAAGTTCGTGATTCGCAATTTTTTTGTCGTTATTTTAGCGACAATAATTTAGGTCATGGTGGAATAAGCAGGTGGCATCGTTACGGCAACAAATACAACTTTACAACAAAAATGGAAATCATATCACCGTTTATGTCAAAAATCAAAGCGTGCCGCAAAACGTGATGAAATAAATACATTTTTAGCCAATTTTTATTTAATTATGGTCCATATCTTATTTATTTTAATTTAAAATTATTAAAAACTTTAATAAAATACAATAATTCCACCATGATTTAGATTGTGTTTATATAATCAATAAAATTTATTTTATGTTTAAAATAGCTTACATACAAATATATGTATATTCTTATGTACTTATATGTAGATATGTACAAAAACAATATCCTAAATTTAAAATTTACAAAAAAGTAAATTAAGAACAAAAGCAAAATTCTAAATGTAAAATTCACAAAAAATAAACACAAATTAACCCTTCGTCTCACTCATGAGTCTGGCCAGACCTTTTCAATGCATTTTTAATGAAAAAACATGTTAGCACGGGGGGTTAAGAACAATTTCATTTGCTTTTATTTTATTCTCTTTTGTGCTTTTCGTTTTTTTTTTTTAACATTTTGTAGACAGAGATGTTACAAAAATACAGCTGTTTACTATCGTTAAAAAAAAATTACAGAATCACACTATCGTTACTGCAAGCGAATATTAATTTATGTCGACAAATATTACGATTGCCGGTTCGTTAAAAGTAAGTGGATCGCACCACAGATTCGAAACTTATCAAAAAAATACGAATATGAATTTGGTACTTTTTCGAAATTCGAATGTTAAGGGGTGAAAATCATTCTCCATTCATTGACATATTCGTACTAAAATATGGGCGGAAAAAATAGTACCAAAATGGGAAATACGGGAAATTTTATATCTTTCTCTTTGGTTTTACAACTGGTATTTTTTTAATTATCGGTAATATTGGACCATAAAACATAAAATTAAACATGCAATGTCCTGAGTGGATACGAATCTATGAGGGAACTTTTTGGTACTTTTTTGTTCTATTAACTGGTACTTTTTCAATTTACGTTCGTATTGGACCTAGAAATATAAATTAAACATGCAAGCTCCTCAGTAAATGAGAATCTGTAAGAGGACTTTTTGGTACTTTTTTCTTCTTTAGCTGGTACTTTTTAAATTTCCGTCAGTATTGGACCTAGAAACATAAAATTCAAGATGCAATGTCCTGATTGGATAAGAATTTAAATGACGGAAGTTTTTGGTACTTTTTTGTATTTTAACTGTTACTTTTTGAATTTCCGTTAGTATTGGACCTAGAAACATAAAATTAAACATGCAAGATCCTGTGTGAATGAGAATCTGTAAGAGGGATCTTTTTGGTTCCTTTTTTATCTTAAACTGGTACTTTTTCAATTTCCGTAGTTATTGGACCTAGAAACATAAAATTAAACATGCAAGTTCCTGAGTGAATGAGAATCTGTAAGAGGGATTTTTTGGTACTTTTTTTGTTCTCTAACTGGTACATTTTTTTAAATTAAATTGGTACTTTTTTTAATTTAATACTTATTGTTGTTCATTAAATAAAACAAGCAAACATGAGGCCGGTACTTTTTTGAAATTTGGTCCTTTTGCAAAGTAAACGCGTAAAACCTGTACATATTTTGGAACTTTTCTGTCACGCCTTCTATTTTTTAAGCCAAAAATTTTTTTAGACATTTATGTGGGAGAAAAAAGTATCAAAAAGGATAATACGGGAAATTAACTTTCTTTCATATGCTTTTCTGTTCTGCGAGTGGACCTTTTTGAATTTTTTTATAATATCGAACTGTGAAACACAAAATTATAGATGAATATCAACATATGAAATAAAAAATTTTTGAACTTATTTCTTAAAACCTAGGAACATAAACTATGGCATATAAAAATGTTCATGAAAGGCTCGATTACAAAATAGCGGGTTAAATGATAGAATTTTAATCAAGTTAAAACCACTTTGGCATACAGATATGTCCCCCAAAGAAAAAGGATACTCTTAATGCTAGTCTATAATATATAAATAAAAATTTCATTTGCAAGAATGCGAGAGCGTGTGTGATTAAACAAAAAATTGTTTTTCGAGAGAGTGCGAGAGCGCGCAGGACCAACTTTTTCCCCGTGACAGTGCGTTACTAAAATTTATGGGCCTCAAGTGGGGGGAAGACTTCAAAGGCTGTAGGAAAAATCGCCCAAAGAAAAATGGCCCAAAAAATAAATGAAAAATCGCCCAAAAAAATTCCATGTAAAATTGGGCCTGAATTCATATGAAAAGTGACCCAAAATTGTTAGGCTATTTTTCGTTTCTATTGGGTGATTTTTCGTTTTTTAAATTTGGTGATTTTTCATTATGAAAAATCACCCAAAAATATTAAATGAAAAATATCCCATTTTTTCGGGCATACTATTTGTCTAATGGCCATTTTCTCAATGTATCGACAAACTGTCTGTTACTTAATGTCAACATAAATTTATTGGACCGATAAACTGTCCGTTAACGATTTTGGGTTTCTCAATATACCGACAAAAAACAAAATTTTCAGTTGGCAACGCCACTCAAAATACATGTAAAAGATTGGAGTCAGCTGATTTAATTTATCTGTACGGCAAATAAAAGGAAAATAAATAATTGATTGATGAGTGCCGGTTAGCTTTGCGATTAAAACGATGCAAATAAGACATTGAGAAAACCAAATTTCTTTAATGTGCAGTTTTTCGTTGGGAAAAAAGATAATCGCCTAATGAGAAAATGGCCATAAATCATTCATTATTACTATACGACGAATTCCTAAATGTTATTTATAAAAATAACTGGACATGCCGAGACGCTTTAGTAAGCGCTGCCGGTATTTGTTACAACATAGGGGAGAAAATCCTTGCGCCCAAAAGTGTTTTCGTTATATGTTTAATTTATGCACCCAGAGAAAAAACAACAAAATCATTTTTAAAAAAATGTTTTGTTGGTTGTGAGACGGGAAATCCCGGGAATTTCACTTATTATATTTCCCGTTTTCCCGGGATTTTTGTTGCGGGATCCCGGGAAATAAAAAGTTCTTCATAGTTTCAGAAAACAGCTATTTTTACTCTGAAATTTAGTTTTCTTTTCTCTAAAAATTAGCATCTGTGGATGGGTTGTCGATTTGATCAATTATAAGAAATGTGTACAAACGTAAATCAATGTCTCCTGCGGCAATAAATCTATTAAAAGCAGAATGGGCAGTGCAACAGTTGATAATTAATAAATTTAGTGAAGTGATGAATTGATAAAGAACATAAATTCAAAATAAGATGCAGGCAGTAAATTCTCATTGACCATGGACAAGTCTTAAAAATAGGATATACATAAACATATCGCTCCGTTATTGCAACATAGTCGTATCTACAAAAAAAAATCGAGCTTGGTAATATATCCGGGAAGTGCGGGGAAACCGAAATAAAAAAATAATGAAACTCGTGTAAGTTACTAAAACATAAAATTTGAAAAACACATTGTCCTAAAGATTACAGATGGACCTAATGAAAAGAAATAGTTTGTAAGAAGTAGTCCGGATGATGCTATTTTTTGCATCAACCTTGACATTAGAAGCATGCAACAACGGTGCACTTTTAATTATTTGTCCAACCTCGGTAAAAAAAGTAAACGAAATTTTTCGGAAACATGGTAATCAGTAAACAAAATCAGAAATATACTCTTTGGCGACTCACTAAACGCTTTGAGTGTGTCAGAAAGTAATTTCCTACGCCGTTAAAAAATGTTAATATATTTATTAAAATATTTTATATATTTTATGATTTTACTTTTTGATCTCATATCTTGAGTACCTCAATTGTTATGTTTATTTTATCTTGAACTAGATCATCATAATACGGAATTTACTTATAATAGCCAAAGGTAATAATAATTCAAGTTCCGCTTTCAATCTTCAATTAATTTTTGTAGTATTTAAGCATTTATTTTACTTACTTTGTAAACAAGTTCCCTCACGTTTGTTTATAAAAGTTTTTTTCATTAATAAAACCAAGTTTACTTTGTATTATTTGTATGGAGCGGGATCCCGGGATCCCGGGAAATTTAAAAATTTTTCCCGCTTTCCCGGGAATCGAAAAACTCCGGGAAAAAAAACTCTAGTTGTGACCATAATAAAAAAGGGTTTTCTCTTACATTTGTAAGCTACTAAATTTATACATATGAACAATAAACACTGTTTTGCAAATTGTTTAATTTTTTTTTTTTTTTTGCTGGGAAAAAATTCGTTTTTTCATTTTGGGTAATTTTTCATTTTTATTTTGGGCTCTTTTCGTTTCTTTTGGGCAAAATTTCATATTTTACTTTTGGGTTATTTTTCATGTTCTTTTGGGCGATTTTTCATTTTTTTTTGCCACTTTTCTTTGGGCGATATTTCCTACAGCCGACTTCAAACACCGAATCTAAAAAATCATTTAATGTGGCCCAGTCGTTTGGCGAAAAATTAGTTTTTGACAAAAAAAAAAAAAAAAAAAACAATTCTATAGTACACTAACCAGTTTTATGAGTTGAATTTTGCGCCTTTTGTGTTAAAAACGCATTACTTAAAAATGGGAATTCGCCATAAAAAATGTATGTCTTCTATCTGTAACATAATACATATAGGCTTTCTCGGTTAACAAGGTTCTATCGGTTTGTTAGAAACTCGTTACTGAATCTCAACAAAAAACGCGTAGTTAGAACCTAATTATATTGAATATCTCAGAAACTGTGAGAGATAGACAAAAACTAAAAATTAGCGCGAATCCAAAGAACGTAGTCGCTTTAGAGCGATAGATATATAACTTATTAAAACAAAATGTAAGTTAGAACCCTGTTGTCCTAAGGTTGCGATATTTCTTTTTATAATTTCACTTACCACAGCATCTTTTTTAAAAACTAAATTAATATCATATATGGCTGGACAGCGACCACGTAAACTTTCTAAACTGGCAGTAAAACCTTTTGTGCGTGGTATTAAATGATGCTTCAAAACTGGCATTCCTCGTTCTTCGGCGAATTTTACTGAAGCTTCATGTTTTTTGGGAGTAAATCGAGTACCTTCAGCATTTAACAGCAGCCATGTTGGATCAGGATAAGCAAAGACTTCTTTCAATTGTCGTGAAATAATTTCCTTATCCTTATCATATGAACGTTCGAGGAAGACAAACTCTGCAAATTTCCAAGCCCACCCTATAACCGGAATATATGCGATAACTTTTTTCGCATATGCCTTACAATTACCAAGGACACGAACTTTTTCAGTAAACATCCAACCAGCTAACCAATCGATTTCATAGCTGTGATTCATCATAAGCAAAACATGTTCATTGCCAGCGTATTTTTTCTCATCATCGGCATCCATAAAAACTTTGAGGGTTGAATTTGAATACCAGTCACTAACAAAAATTAGCTCTGCATAAAAAACTTTAAATTAAATATGTATGAAAACAAATAATAAAAAAAAGAACTTACGTGAATAGAGAGAGTAGCATAAATAATACATAATCTTTCGAAAGAGTACAATATTTATGGGTTTTAAAGTCAGATGTAATATCAATTGGATAAAATTTATTATCAAACCCGATGTGAAAAATGTAATTGCTATACATAGATGTATCAGTCTTTGTTGTTTTAATTTTTCCAGAGAAGACATATTGTTAAATCTTTAAGCGCCGTATTAAAAAAAAAATCTGAAATAAAAATGTACTTTAATTTTATTTTACCTTTATTAAACTAACTTAAGAGTTACGATTACGTTGGTATGAGATTTAAAAATTTCATCATTTGACATGTATTAAAAAAACTTACTGATTAAGGGATTTAAGAGCCTAAGGAAAACATAATTTATAAAAAAATTTGTTTGAGAAAACTCACTTTTATTCTAAATTTTTGCTCAAAATTAGTTATTTGCAATATTTAATTCTATTTCAAAAATAAAAATATATAAAAATTCATATAAGTTCTTCAATTACATAACCAAGCTCTTAGGGGTTTAATGGTTAATAAAAGCTACTAACTTAACAATAAACTTCAATCATTAATTAAAAAATATAAAAAACAAGTAGTAAAGTAAAGTCGGTCAAGCCCGACCATACGATACCCTCCACTACAGTATATAGAAACAATTTTGCAAGTGTGCCCTATTTGGGACCCAAGGGCAATCATGGAACTGCCAGAACAAAATTATGTTAGGAGATTAAGATTCGTGTTAAAGTTCTTTGTGCCAAATAGTATTTAAATATCTTCATCTTTATGAAATTTGTTTGCCTTACGTGACAATTTTAAATTGTGTTTGACAAATTTAAAATATTTGGATAATTTCAAAATACATTTAGGCTGGGTTTTTGAGATATCAGTTAAACTAGGTTTAGTTAATCTGAAAACATATTTGTGCCGCCATAACCAAGTTTGTATACATAATTTTGACGGAACTGCTTAGTTTTGCTTAAAATGTTGGTCTTTAATACAACTCAACTCTAGTTCAGTTGAAATTTTGCAGTTTTGTACTATGGTTTACAACTCTGTGTAAAGGTCGAAGTACATAACACGCGTTAGTTCGTCGACGAGTATCGTGCGTTTAAAAACTTTAGCGCGTAAAAAATTGCATGTTACACAACACGCGTTACAAAAGCTATTCCTGTCAGCTGGTTTTTATTTGTTTACTTATCTGTGGATTAAAAACGGGTTCGAAAGTATATCAAGATTTTGTTATTTTATTGAATTCATTCTTTTTATATTAATATTGTATGTTTTTTAAGCTCTTTAATAAATTTTTCTTTCATGATTCACAAATTTGTTAAATTATTCATTTTATTGCCAGCTGATTACTTGTCAAAAATACACAACGCGTTAAAAAGTTCAAAGTTAACCAACTTTCTGGCGCAAACGCGTCAAAATATTTAGCATGTAGCTTGTTCTATGAAAATACACTAGTTTAACTTTTTTTGACAGAAGACGACAGAGCGCGCGCGCACTAACGCGTGCTATGTACTTCCACCTTTAGTGCGGTTAACAAAAACATTATTTCATAGATATTCCGCACAAGTTTTTTTCATATGCGTTATGACAGCATTTCACGTGAAAATTTGAATAGAGTACCAGGAGGCTTATTCTGAATTGCGATGCGAAAATCAATGCGATGCGAAAATGCATAAATGCGAACAATTGCTATCCTGTATTGCGATATTCGCAAATTTTTTTTTTTTAATCGCATTTCAAATGCGAAAGGTGACAAGTCGGTATTCTTCATTGCAAAAACAAATGTCAAATTCGCAAAATTTATTCGACAACAAAATAGCATTCGCAAAGTACAAACATGTTAGTGAAAGATAATATTTTATTTATTTATTCATCATATATTTATTATTTAATTCAGGGAAGCAAACAATAAGATCACCAAACCGCGTCAATTTGAAATAATAATAGAATTTATTAATAAGCAAAGCCAATTGGCAGGAGGCCATTTCAAAACACCAAATGCACGTCAGTAGGCAAATACTTTGTGGCAAACGTTAACTGAAGAACTAAATATCAATGGAACACCTATTAGAGAAGCTGCAGGATGAAAAAAGTATGAAATATATATGTAAACCAGTTCAAAAATATTTGACTTCAACTTTAATTATAATAGGTTTGGGCCGATTTTAAAGTACACACAAAACATTTTAATTTTCTTCGTCGTCGAACCACAGTGCCACAAAATCCTTTTTTATTATTTTTTTTTTTTTGTCATTATTTTTTATTGAATCTTCATACATATATTAAATATGAACTAACAATAATTAATCAAATCTTAACCTAATACGTTATTTTACGTCCTGCCAGTGCCAGACAAAATTTTCTTCATCACGGGTACAGTACCTCGTTTCTGTATTTCTCGCATCGTAAAATTTCTTACATGAAGTGTGAAACAAAAAATTCCATCGTTTCTCGATTTATGAGATAAAAGTGTTTCTGTATTTGAATGCGAAAACAGACACAACAAATTCTGTTTATACTGGAATATTTCCAGTAATTAAGTGTCAAATAAAAGCGAAACGTCAACAAAAGAAATAAATATAATAAAAACGGGGCTGCCAGATTTGACGAGTTATTGTCATTTTGACAACTTTTTGTTCCGAAATTAGCAAAGTGACGATTTAATGATTTTTCTAAAAAAGTGACGAAAGCCAAAACAAAATCAAAAATATTTTATAATTTTGTTGTTACTTTCTATAAAAATTCATATTGAATTTTTAAATTTCAAACACTTAATATTTTGTGGCTTTGAAAATTGAAAAAACAAAATGAATTTCTGTAGAAAGTAACAACAAATTTATAAAATACTTTTGATTTTTTTTTTGCTTTCAATGAAATTGTTGGCGTTGCCCCTTAGTCTTCGAAATAAGATAGTTTTAAATATTTTAATATGTTTGTTTATTAGTAAAAAAAATTTCTTTAAAAACAAGACAGCTTAAATTTTTTTATTTATCCCTTTTATGAAAATTGTCCTCGAAGTTGTTTGCCTCTTCCCTGAAAAATGTATCGGCAAAAGCAAAATTTCGAGGGAAAGAAATGGACCGATTTGGCTTATTTTGAACATTTAATACTTCTTATATACATTAACAAAATATGATTGATATTTGGGTGCATCCAAAGTAACGGCCGTTACTTTATAAATGTGCTGTTTTTAAATGTCTGAAACAAACATCATGTTTTGTAAAATTTTGCACAGGATATGTCAAGTTAAATATCTGATTTAATTCTTTGAAATGTTTTGTTTAAATAATACATTATAAAATTTACAAGTTTTTTGCGTGTGAATTCATTTATTATCGGTGACAAAAAAAATATATTTTTGTTAGTATAAATAAAATTAAAGTTAATCTTTAGGAATATGACACGATACATTTATTTTGTATAATAGCGGAAAAATTAATTCAAAATAAAAATTTAATTTTTGAGCTTGTTAAATTGTAAGGGCCGATGTTGAATGTGAACCACACCTAAACGCCAAGTTTTTTTCCGAATTTTATTTGATTAAAGAAAATAAATAGTTTTATAAAAAATTATCCTTCAGCTTAACAAAAGAAATATAAATTTAAAGAAATTATTAAATACCCATGAACTTTAACTTTGTTTTTGTTTGATTATGTTTTAATAAAAGTCGAAACAAATTTGTTTAAAATTTATTTTAAATTACACGATTTTTAAAATAAAAAAGTAGGATCTTTTATATTTTTTTCTCAGAAAATTGACGATTTTGACCAAAACAAGAAAAGGCTAAAAAAAATTTAAAATAACAAAATATAACAATGGTTTTTTGTTTATTTTCATCATATAAATTATGCATTCATCATTTATATTCCTTCTTTTTTTTTATTTATTTAAAAAAAATAGTATATAAACATATTTTAAATTCAAAATATCTACATTTTGTTTTTCTCGCCACCAATTTCAAATGCGACTTATTTTGACAGTTCTTGAAAGAAACTTTTCCCAAAACATTGTTATAGAAACACTTTTTCTCGCATCCTTCCAAAAATTGCTGGAAAATTATTAAAATGACAGATAATGCTCGCCAAGAAAAGATACAGAAACACTTGCAGTGTCTCTTCTTCTTAAGCGAGTGTGGCCGCCATGATTTAAAATAGTTCGAGCTAGTGGATTTGGGTGTTGTTCAAGCCTTTTTAAATATTTTATTGCATATTTTGTAATCATAGTTTTAACTAATGGCACATTGAAATCCTTATGAATGTTTGAGTTTTTATTCGAAGAAGTTTATTTTGGCGCCTTTGAATTTTGTCGATATTAGAGGGCGAGGCAGTGCCCCATAGTTGAATACCATAGCACCAGATAGGCTTTAAGATAGAGTTGTAAAGTAGAAGCTTGCAATTGAGACTAAGGACAGAATTTCTTCCAATGAATTTGAATGGCTTTTAGTTTCATTTGAGTTAATTTTGCCTCTATATGGCATTTCCACGTTAATAGCCGATCCAGATGTATACCGAGATATTTTACATGCGAATTTTGAGGAATTATTTGATTTTTGATTGTTATAGGGGGCAAGATTCCCGGCGCAAAGTGAATGTTATATGTACGCATTTTTGCTCATTGACCATTATCCTCCATTGTCGTAACCACATTTCTAGTTGAAATATATGATGCTGTAAGTAACGCGATGCTTCATAACGATTTTCGTGGACGCTTAGAAAAGCTGTATCGTCTGCAAATGTTGTAGTTTGTGTATAGTTGCTTGTTGGCATGTCCGAAGTATAAATTAAGTATAATAGGGGGCCCAGGATGCTGCCTTGTGGGACTCCAGCGGCAATGGGCTGAGGTGAACTTAAGAAATTTCCTTCTTTAATAATAAATTGACGACCGACTTAGGACGGGTTTTTGAGATGGGGATTAAGTTTAAACTTAGTTTAACGTTCTCTGCAACTCGGATTTTCCGGTGAAATTTGATTTTTTGTTCTATTATTTCATTAAAGACCCACATTTTAAGCAAGACTGCGCTGTTCCGGCAACATTTACAACATTGTTTTAAAACACGGTTTTGGCGGCACAAATCAATTTTCAGATTAACTAAACCTAGTTTAACTGAGAACTCAAAAACCCAGCCTTAGTAGCTTTCTAGCAGCTTGTGTGTGTTTGCTGGTAAATTTTGCTTCAATTTATGTAATAAGCCTTCATGCCAGACTTTATCAAAAGCTTGCGAAACATCAATGAAGAGTGCTGAGCAATATTTCTTTTCTTCAAATGCTTTTCTCATGACATTCACTATTCGATGAGTCTGTTCGATTGTGCTGTGTTTTCTTCTAAATCCGAACTGATGGTTTGGAATACATCTATTTACACTTAAAATCGGTGTTAATTTTGAAACTAATAATTTCTCAAACAGCTTTGACATATTTGATAATAAGCTAATAGGCCTATAAGACTCAACTTTTGTATGATCTTTACCTGGCTTTGGTATCATTTTAACTAAGGAAACCTTCCATTTTTGAGGATAGTATTTAAGGCGTAAAATAGCATTAAAAATAAAAAGAATAATTTTCTTTGCTATGCGAGGTAGCTCCAAAAGCATTTTATTACTGATTTTATCAATACCAGGTGCCTTCTTAGTGTTTAAGTCACAAATAGCCTTTTCGATTTCTCTTAACTCAAATCTGAGGGGAATAGCTGCTCTAGCAGCAACAGGTGGTAACTCGACCGCAATATTGTGAAATATATTTGGTGTAAATACGTTTTTCAAGTGACTAACAAACATATTTCCTTTTTCAATATCGTTTCTTGCCCAACTACTATTCAAGTTTCTTAATGGTGGCTTAGATATAACTGGCCTTTTTAGATTTCTAGCTGCACGCCATAATGAGTAGTCAGATTGTGGAGTTGCATCAAGTTCCTTAAGATATTTTTCTAGAGAAGCCGTTTTCTGATTCTGCAGTAACTTTCTGAGCTTTTTTGTGCACTCTTTTAATAAAATCTTAAGTTGCGGGTATCTGTAAAGTTGCCACTCTCTTCGAACTCTCCTTTTTTCAGTCAAAAGCCGCTCGACATCTGAAGAACATATTTTATTATTTTTAATTTTTTTTGGGGTATCGCTGGAATGTTGAACAGCTAGTTTCAGAAAACTGTAAAAATTGTCAATTTGATGATCAGTGGGACAATATGTTGGTTGTCCGCTCGCTACCACATTTAAATCCATTTTAGAAATTGTGTTAAATAAAACACGACCCTTTGGTGTTATAAGTCGCGACCCCCAGAAGGTATGTTTAACGTTATAACCGCCAGCGGCTAGGAAACACGGTCCTAATGATTTAAAATATTTATAATATTGGTCCTCCGATGTTGAAAATCTAGGCGGGGAGTATAACGAAGAAATTACTAGGTTTCTATTTAATTCCTCAACGCAAATGTTCGTTGCTTGGAGATAATCTTCACGATGATCACACATTAGGTAGTGTTTGACTCGGGTTTTTATTAAAATGGCACAACCTCCACAAGCTCTATCTCGTGGGTCGTTGGTATCATATAGTATATAACCATTTATTTTAAACGTATTTCTTGAGGTCAAATGAGTTTCAGAAATCATCATGACATCAATTGGTTTATTTTTAAGAAAGTATTCTAATTCATTTTTATGTTGGCGGATGCCGTTTGCGTTCCAAAAACAAATTTTTAAACAGTTCATGGTTTGTTAAGTACAGCTTGCAATAACATCGATTGCATTCTAAGCATTTCCTGCATCATATTACCCATTGTGTTCGTAAAATTATTTACTGTTTGCACTAATGTTTCCATGGTTTTTTCTAAACGACTTAAATTAGAAACCGGAGTTTCATCATTACTTGGCGAGGCACCTTGCATTGGCTGATGGTTTGATTTTAGGACGTTAGCGTAAGAGGTTCTGTTATTACTAGGCTGAGGGGCTTGAATTGCATTTGTTTTTACTTGATTTGCAACCTGCATTTGAGGGGTATTTGTTTTCGGTCCAACCGTCTGCTTGACGATATTATATACAGGGCATCCTCTATAATTGGCATTGTGATTACCGCCATAGTTGCTACATTTTTTTTACGTTGGGGTCGGTTTTAGACTTATCGCAAGAAACTGTACCGTGTAGTTCACCACATACTACGTAGACAGGGGGTAAGTAGCAGTATGCCTTGGTATGGCCAAATTCTTGGCAGTTTAAGCACTGAACAGGTCAATTTTTTTTGTGCGGCTCTTCTATAGTTATTCTTCTGTAGAAAATATATTTTAAATTGTAAATAGGATGTGTTTCGTTTTTTTTTAAGTTTTCGTCGCCGGGTTCAAACTCCATTCGAAAAAGTGGTTGGGGAATTTTTCCTCTATTTTTAATATTTACTACATGTTTTACCTTGAAGCCTTTTTCTTCTAGGAATGTTTTAACTTCTGCTGGGTCCACACATGAGTCAATACCCTTAATCACTACCTGTAGACCTTTACTGCTTTTCAGTTGGTAGGTATACAAGTTTCTTTAAGTGTTTCAAAGTTGTTTACTATTTTGCGAAAATCATTCTCATGATTGACTTGTATTTTTGTCTCGTTTGTACTTCCACGCTTGATAGCCGCCACTCAATTGCGACATCTTTTTGCAACCAGTTAAAAATTAGATTCATTGCCAGTATGATTAAATATTAAATTTTTTAAGTTATTTTTAACAGGGTGACTACGTTTATTTAAATATAGTTGTATTTGATAAAAAAAAAATTTTACTAAATCCAAAATCTCGGGACTTACATTTTTAGAATAATCCCGGGATTTCGGTATTCGGGATTGGCATTCCTAGTAAATACTAACATTGATAAGCAAGTTATGGCATTAATGATTTTGATTGCAATGAAATAAGTTTGGGCCAAATTGAATCTAAATATCAACATAGTGAGATGGTATATGGGCAAAAACGTTATACAACACTGTAAAATATTTTAACGTTGTGTCAAAAATTTAAACAAATATTTGATTTTGTTTTTATATTAAATTGGGTTTTTTTGAAATGTTATAACTTAAAAAAGTTTTAAATTTCACAATTTTAATCGAAAATTATAGAATTAAGTTAAGATTCCCCAGAACCAACAGGACGGTATACCATTTTGACACAAGGTTAGTAATCAGCTGTTGCTTACGTAGCAAGATAAGTTCACCTGGTGTAAATTCGCCTTGGACCCTATTCCGGAAAGAAGCTTTTATGGAGGCTATGTAGTTTTTCTTTTCCCGGGATTCCCGCTCAATACAAATCGATGCAAAATATTATTTAATATAATTAATTTGAACAAATAACATTTTCTGAGATCAATTAAATAAGTTTATAAATGCATTCAACTTTTTTATTTCTATGGCAAAAAGGAAAAAGCGCTTAATGACTGGCACCTTAAGATCTTCATGTTCAAAAGTACAAATGGGCAAAGTTTCAATTATTTTGTAGGTTTTTTGAGGAAGTTATAGCAAAATGACTTTTTGTTAATCTTTTTTCAATATTAAATAACATTTGGAATAATAAAAACTTCCGATCTGTAACATTAGGGCCCGTTTTCACAACTTACCGATAGCTAAAGGTATGATTGTATCGGCCGTATAAAAACTGTTCCACTAATGCAACTTTGCTTTAACATACCAGGTAGGATGAACCTTCATTAACTTTATCGCTTACTTTAGGTTATGGTAAAGTTTTAATAATGGAACACTTTTTATCAGGCCATTTAAAGTCTACTTTTAGCAATCGGTAAGTTGTGAAAACGGGCCTAGGAATGTTAAGGAATAAAAACTTAAAAAAACTATAACGGCAGAGAAATGATGATTATATTAAAGCTTTAAATTGTTCTCCTATTAAACTAAACGAATAAACTTAAGCACTTCCTGTCACGGAACATTATTTAATCTCTAGACACTTTCAGTTTTCGTAGCACTTCCTTCAAAAATTGTAATTCCTAAAAAAAATTATTTTCTTCAAATCGAATAAGCGCTTTCTTTATTTATAAATTTGTCATCTTCATGTCTTACGGAATCTAATCCGAAAAAATCTTTTATGCTGCTGCTCTGCATATAAAATCATTAATTTTTTTTGAAGCAAGTGGAAACAACTTTTTTTCGTTTTTATAAAATAAATCTGGGTCTTTAAACAAATTAAAAGTTCTGTACATTTTTACTCTTCTTCTTTAAAAGTTGTAGGGATTCTTGTAGAGAAAATTTTTTAACGCGTGTTTCGGGCTGCGTAAGGACTTTTCACAAAAGGTTATAACATCACTGGCGATAACTTAATTATTACGATATACTGGTATCGGTGATATTTTACTGCCATTACGACCACATTTCTTAATTTTTTTAGAGTTTTTTGCATAACCACTAAGACCGGGGTTTTGAGATGTGGATAAAGTTTAAACTTAGTTTAACGTTATCTAAAACTCGGATTTTTCCGACAAATTGTGTTTTTTAATTATTTTATTCAATACAAACATTAGAAGCAAAACAAAGCTGTTAAGTTGTGAAACGTTTTTTAATTGCTAAATTTTGAATGTATTTGTACGTTTTAGGAATTTTCTGGGGGGTTACCGCGTATTTCGATTCGAAATAAATCATTTACGGATTCGAACAATTTGTACTGTGTATTACGATTTTCGTAATATTTGTTTCGAATAAACGGACGTTTTTCATACTTTATTGAAAACAAAAAATCACTTTCTTAAAAGCCACTCTCTATTACGAACAAAAATTGTTCATCAAATTTCCCATTTTTTAAAAAATACAAACTCTGTCATCGTTTCAAACGATTACGAAAATCGCAATACACAGTACAAATTGTTCGAATCTGTAAATGATTTCTTTCGAATCGAAATACGCGGTAACCCCCCTGTTTATTATCATTGATGTTCGAATTTACTAAAAAAAAAAATGATATATATCAAATGCAAGATATTAGCTTTGTTCCACATGCATAACATGCAGTCTAAAACTGACATGAAATGCTTGACATTAACAAGGTTTTTAAGGGAGAATACAAAAAATAACTGTAAAAAAAACATTCAGTTTTAAATGCGTTGAATAAAGCGCTTTTTGTGTCACATTTATAGCTTCAAAGTGGGAACTCACCATATAAAACGTGTGCCTTCCTTAAGCGAGACAGTAAGCGAAACTCTTACATTTCTCCCTTACAAACCTGTTTCAATTTTTTATTGGTTTTTTTTATTGGTTAGAGGTTTTCTCATGTTATAAAACGGTTGTTAATGTAAATATTTTAACAACGCTTTTATAACATCATGTTATAACAGCAAATCATGTCAGTTGTAGACGGGGGGTAACGAAACAGTCCGAACTTGCACAAAGTTACCCAAAAGGGTTCCACATAACAGTTTTTTTGCAATTAAGAGAGTAGTTGGGAGAATAATTTTTTTATTTCCTATGCAAAATTTGTCTTTGGGTAAGTTTGGACAAGAATAAACAATCAGCTGTTTTTTATCAGCATGTTTACACATGCATCTGATAAATAAATCAGAAAATTCACAAGCAAAAGAAAAAGTTTAGTTTTTACTGAAAAATACATATATTAAAAAAAATTAAAGTGCTAAATAGTGTCGGTTCACACACGTCAAGAGAATGCCATTTTCCCCTTCTCTCCTAAAACCTCAGGACTTTACGAGACAAACTTGACGTGTGTGAGCCGGCACCAGTGTTGCCAATTTAGCCATTTACACCTGTATTCAAAACAAAAATTTAGTTACTGCATATCACCTGATTAAGGATTTTTTATTCAAAACATTTTTATATAATAAACTATGATTATCGAATGATCAAAGACTTTTTAACTCCTGATTAACTGCTGTCAATTTGCTATTTCTGTCAATTGAATTTAACTAAAACAGAGATGTACAAATTTTTCTTAATCGGATTGTTTTGAATAACCTTATGACTAAATTGTGATTAAGCTTAATTAACGTTTTAGTTGCTCACTCGATGAGCGGAGTTTAGTCGGAGTACAGAAATTAGTGTATAGATTTAGCTATTTTTCACCTTGTTTAGTCATTAAAAAAAATTAGTTTGAACATTAGCCATTTTTTGCCATAACATTAAAACGCATTTTATTTAAATCACAACTTTTACAAATGTTTTAAATCACTATTAACGATGATGATGAAACATCTTTTCTAATAAATGAACGGTATTTCAATACATATTTTATTTATAAAATGGATACACAAACAACACTGTTTCTTTCTGGTCTGAAGTATTTCAATACAAAGATGCAGGCGGCAACAAAAACCACCCTGCAAATAATAGGACTAGTCCAAACACGTGTGTAAAGAGTAGTCCACAAGGGACCAGGACTAGTCCAAAAGTAACCCAAACGTATGGAAAAACCCTGGTCTATTTAACATTACGATGTCCTAGGAGAGGACCATATAACCCACCTTTGGACCACTAAGGAGTAGTTTTAAAACTACTCCATGGTATACTCAAGAGGATTAGTTTTGAAATCGTTTAAAAACGAAAGCATGTCGTTAAAAACGAAGACATGTCGTCTCACTACAAACACTTTTTAACAATGGCATGGTCCATGCTTGCATTACATCGGACCAGTCCATGGAGTAGTCCATTTTATCAAAATGGATCAGGTGGTCCAATTTTATTTGCAGGGCAGACTTTAAGCCAGGCATTTCCAAATTTTTTTGGTTGTGTAGTAGTGAGTATCCACCGACAGTTCGAATGTTTAAGGAGTAATATCTGTATGATGTTATTATTATCTTAAACTGTGACGATTTGTTATTAATTATGGTTTTAAGCGACTAAACTGTTTTCTGGTAGTAGGGTTTATATGGGGCCTAGGGTAAATTATGGACCGATCATCACAAAATTTCACAGCGTCATTTCTAGTCCTTTAAAACTGTGACGTACCAATTTCTGTTATGATAGCATTATTAATTTAGGTGTACTAAACTGTTTTCCGGGAGTAGGGTTTCTATGGGGCCTAGGGTAAATTATGAACCGATCTTCACAAAATTTCACAGTATCATTTATAGTCCTATAAAACTGTGACGAGCCAAAATTTGTTATGATTGCATTATTTTTTACGGTTTTAGGCGTACTAAACTGTTTTCCGGTAGTAGGGTTTATATGGGGCCTAAGGTAAATTATGGACCGATCGTCACCAAATTTCACAGTGTTATTTCTAGTCCTAAAAAACTGTGACGTACCAAATTTTGTTACGCTAGAGTTATTTTTTACGGTTTTAGGCGTACTAAACTGTTTTCCGGGAGTAGTGTTTATATGGGGCTTAGGGTAAATTATTGACGGATCTTCACGAAACTTAACAGCGTGATTTCCAGTCAAATAAAACAAATTTTTGCCAAATTTTATCTCATTCCGCGCCTTGTTCCAGCTTTTATGTTATTTTTTGTAACAAAATTATCAGTTTTTTTAGGTGGTGGTTCCACATTTTGATTCATAGCTCTGGTCCTACTGAACCGATTTTGCTGGATTTCAATCCCAAACTGCTTAGGATAACTACAAGCAATTTGGCACCAAGTTTGTTCATTTCTTTTGAGTTGTTCGAAAGTGAGCGTGTTTTCAACAGACGGACATGGCTAAATCGACTTAGAATTACTTAGAATTACTCAAGGACCCAGAATATATATACTTTATGGGGTCTGAGATGAATAATAAAAATGTTTCACACGGAATGACAAACTTAATATACCCTCTTCACAACTAATTGTGGTTAGGGATGAAACGATACGAGTAAATACAAGTACATATTCGATACTTTTATATAAGTACCAAGTATTTTTGTAATCGATACTTAGCAACCGAGTACCAAGTAGTATCGGTAAAAAAATACTCGGTATCGGTCAAAAGTAATCGTTTCACTTTGGTATTGAAATTAATCTTAAATTTTTTATTATTTACCAAAGCTGAAGCAGCAGCAGTAACGGTATCAAGAAACCGTTTGACCAGCAAACACAAGGGAAGCCGATTCCGAATCCCGGGATTAGTCTAAAAATTTAAGTCCCCAATCTCGAGATTTTGGGCTTAGTAAAAATTCAAAAATTTAATATTAAATCATACTGACCATGAACCTAATTTTTAACTGGTTTCAAAAAAGTCACAAGTGAATAAATGTTACATGCAATGCATTTTGTACCACGAAAACAAAATCAGAAGGTGTGGTCTTTTATCTAAGTTAATGATAATAGAACTGCGCACGCAAAATGCAAGTTGTGCAAAAAGGTGTTAAAAACTTTAGGGGGTTCTACCAAAGGTCTTTGGACACATATTTATTTAAGTTTATTTTATTAAATTAATCAGGGGTGTGCTGGAAATCGCAAACGCAAACCGCAAGAATTTTAAAAGTCGTTTTTTAGTAAGATTTCTGTAATAAAAGAATTTTATGACAAATATTATACAAACATTGTTCTATTAAACAGAATTTTATAACAAAAATTATAAAAGTTGGATTAAAAGTGTATTATAAAAAGCCTCCAAATTCTTGCGTTTTGCGTTTGCGATTTCCAGCACATATTTGAAACAAAATAAATTAAATATTGTCATATAGCATGCATGTATCTATTTATTTACGATACCCAGAAGTGTTGAATGCGAACATTGGCTTAGTCGGCAGCATATGTTTGGAATAAAATAAGGTATCAATTACACTGTGCAAGTAACACTACGTGACAAAATTTCAACAAATTCGTGACCAAATGAATCTGGCAGCTAATCTTTATGTAAAATTGTTCGCTGAATCTGAATATGAAGTCAGAATTGTCAAAAGTAGAACAGTTTTTGAGATATTCCAAAATAACCGTTATTTGTGTTTTTAAAAAAGATGATGTGACTGAAATCCAAATATCTTCAAAAATTGTGAAGATTGGTCAAGAGATGACAGAGTTACAGGGGACAAAAGTTCAAGCTTCATTGAAAATTTTATGATTTTGTTCAATTTTGTTATTTTCAAGTTATTTTTTTTAAACCAATGATTTAAAAATCATAATGTTTTATTGCATGCGACATTAGATTATTTTAATATGAACATTTTGAGCCCAACAAGACATAAATTGGTACAAAAATTACAAAGCTACAGAAGATTTAGGACCGTTTTCACAACTTACCGATAGCTAAAGGTAAGATTTTATCGGCCGTATAAAAAGTGTTCCATTATTACAACTTTACTTTAAACCAGGTAGGATTAACCTTAATCTACTTTATCGCTCTCATAAGGTTAAAGTAAAGTTTTAATAATGGAACACTTTTTATAAGGCCATTTAAAGTCTACTTTAAGCTATCGGTTAGTTGTGAAAACGGGCCTTAGTAAGTTAACCCACATAGAAATTCAATAGTTTTAAGCAATTTTTAATATTTATTGTTACTAAAAATTTAGCTTTGTATATTTATTTGTTGTGGGTTAATGCAATTAATCTTCTGTAACTTTGTCATTTTTGCACCGATCTGGTTCCTATGTTCGTATTAAAATAGGCTAAAATTTTATTTTTTGGATATTTGCATTTCAGTCACAGCATCTTTTTTAAAAACACAAATAACGGTTATTTTGGAATATCTCGAAAACTATTCTACTTTTGACAATTCTGACTTCATATTCGAATTCAGCGATTAGGTGTCAAATTCATTTGGTCAAAAAATTGTCACGTAGTGTAATTGACACTTTTTTTAGACAAGCTGGGCACCTGGCGATTTAACCTAATTGTTGCGGCTTTATAAAATTCTTAAACTTGGCCCCTGCAGCGCCTAGGATGCCCCTAGATGGGTCAAATGTATGACCAACCAAACTTTATTTTTCATCCCAATCTTTTATTTCTAACATACCTTCCCGCTATCTCTATTTCTTAAGGGGGCTCCCATGCAAAATGTTCAATGCAGACTAGAAATATATTGAAGAAAAAGCCCCATAAATGCCCAGGAGCCGCCCCTACTGCGATATGATGTACTACCGACCTCAATTAGAAAGAAGTTATTTTATAATTTTATTGCGGAGTTTCGGTTTTTTAATTTTTTCAATAAGCTAAAGCGTTTTTGAGTTACGCGAACATATGTTGTGTAACATCCTCCATTTTCGAAATAACGGTATATCTCAAAAACCAGAGCCAACCTAAAAAAAACGGCGGGCACCACTGGATTCAGCGTACCCGAATTATGTTAAAACGCCATGTGCCCGGCTTGTCTGTTTTTTCAACTAGCATAGTGTTATCAGACGTCATTAATTTGTTTTAGAAGCTTTTTACAATATAAGTTTTAATACATAATACTTCCATATTACTTTAAAAGAATTATAATTATAAGAATTTTAAAAATTGGCTTTTATATATGAAATCCCGAAAAATCCCGATTCGTCCCGAGATCCCGTTTTTTTAATTAAAAATCCCGAATCCCGGGTTTCAAAAAACCTGGTCCCGTTTGGCATCCCCAGTAAACACCTATAAACCACATATCGTCTAGGTCCATTTCTGGCTATAGAAAGTCCGTTATCATCTCGCGATAGCGAACACCATTCACAGTTATTGCTTGGCCGACCTCATTTTCGAAGAAGTAAGGCCCGATAACGCCACCAGCCGCAGAACTAACTGGGCAGCATGGGCATATGTTTTCCCATTTCCTACAGACCCGGTTTGCTGAAATTTGACAATTCTCCCGATTGTGGAAACATTTGTTCGATTACGCCCATTTTCGTAAAAGGTTTTAACAATCTTAACGCGCTGCTCAATTGTGTACCTCTTAATGGTAGAAGTAGTCAAATACTGAAACAAAGAAAGATCAATTTAAGTTGCGCAAAAAACTTGACGTTAAGGAGTGACTCACAATTAACATCGTGGATTATTGTTTTACTACCCTTTATTATATATTTATCATTTTAAAAATAAAATATATATTAACATTTAAAATAAATACATAGTGACATTGTTGATTTCTGGAATAAAAGGTGAATGAAGGTTATTATCCTGAACGTTCTATAAAATTGTGTTTCCTAAGATAAAAATGATTTTTCTAAAGGAAATTGGTGCTAGGTGGTAACTAAAAGTGGTCTCAATCTTTACACTTTTTATTTTGCATAAACATTCTAATAGGTCGTAGTTCTTATTTTATTGTATAGTACTAAAACACTATTAAGAAAGTTTTGAAATGCTGCTTTCTATTCTTTTATCATACAAACGATACAAGTACCGATACAAGTAAGTATCGATACTTTTTGTTCGATACTAAGTAGGTATCGATACTTTACGAGCGATACCACGTCGAGTAAAAGTATCGATACCTTAGAGGTATCGTTTCATCCCTAATTGTGGTGGAGGGTATAAAAAGGGAAGTTTTAAAATAAAGTTTAAGCAATGGTTGTATTGTTAATATGAATTTTTCTATATGTGTAGTGGTATATTCTAGGCAAATGTTTGTATATGCGTATACTATTTCTATATTCTTTCGCTGATAACAATATTTTCTCCAGAATATTTAAAAAGTTTATATTTTTCGAGAGAAAACGTTATGTGTATGCTTGTAGAAGCAATTTTTATGCTTGTAGAAGCAACATTTAGTCAAATTCAAATTTTTCCAACAACAAAAAAATTATTTAAGTAAAAAATTCCAGTAATTCAACAAACCGATTTTTATAAAATTAGAAAAGAAGTAACGTTTTCTAATATGTCCATGATTTTCTGGAAAATTCTTTTCAATATCGAGTGGTAAATAGTGGCAGTTTTGCCATGCTTTTTAGTTCACTGTTTTAAGATCTCTTTGGTTTACATAACTTCAAAATTTCATTGTGATATCTCTCTATCCATGTCTAATTCATGGAATGTCAAATGTTAAATTTAATATTTCTGTAGTATAAATGAATGAAAGGGCTTTCAATTTGAATAAAAAAAATAGTAATTTAATATAGTAATAGTAATATCATAATGAAATTTGGCAGTTATGTAGATTAAAATGTTCTTAAAACAATGCATCCTTATTTTTTAATAAAAAAAAATACATACCATAATTCTCAATCTTAATCAAAAGCATTTTCTTACTAAATACTTAAAAACACCAAAAGTTCAACTTTTACCATAAATTTCGCAAAAACTTCTTAGCCGATTTAAATAAAATTAAAACTGAAGGAAAGTACAAGAAGTCTTCTTTCCAACAAAAAATTGAAAAATTATCTCTATCGGTTCAAAAGTTACAGATTTTTGGCCGATGAAAAACGATTTCCAGGCACTGTGCGTCGGACACAACAAATGTGGATTAAGGGTGGTTGATCCACAAAAACTTACAAAAAATGTCGACAGAATGAATTGATTAATACATATTTAATTTTGCAAGAACTCGTTATCAATTACTAGATATCACACTACTAAATTTCTTGATGATCGATCCATAGTTTACCATACGCATATGCAAAAAATGGAAAAATCCTCGTCTAGAGTTAGAAATTATTTTTTTTTTATACATAAGCCACTCGCGACATAAGCTTACTTTTGAGAAAAAAAAAAAAACATTCCCGATGAAAAAAAAAATTTTTAAATTAAAAAAATGTTCAAAAGATTGATCAAATAGCTATCTAAGCTACTTGGGACAAATTTTGCTAGCAGCAATAGGTAATAAGTTACATGGATGAGAAAGATCGCTGCATACACCAAAAACTGAAAAACCCTCGTCTAGAGTTAGATATTATTTCTTTTTTATACATAAGCCCCTCGCAGCCCAAAAAGCGACCAAAACTACCTTAAAGGAAAAGACATAAGCTTAAATAAAAAAAAAACATTCCCGCTAAAAAAAAAATTAAACAAAAATTTTAAATTAAAAAAAAAAAATTCAAATGATTGATCAACTAGCTATCTAATACTATGTTCACACTTGGGTTTAAGCAGCTCGAACGTGATTAAGCTCTAATCACTTCAAAATAGAGATGATTACCCATACATTGAAGTGATTTGTTAATCAATTCAAATTGACATGATTACAACTAAATCACTTCATAAACCACATAGAATCCACTGAACATACCTCAAACGTAGAATCGCCAACATGATCGTGTACAACCGGCCAAGATTTCTGCTTAATGTTTTTATTTTTTTTCCTTAAATAATTCATAAATTTTCACAATTTCTTCATTAAAATGATTAAAATAATCTTCTGATAACTTTATAAAAGTGTTTTTATCCATTTTTAATACTTTAAAGAAATATAAATTTGTTTGTTGTTTTTTTGTGTGTTTGTTGTGTGTTTTTTTCTTAATCATCTGTCATCTTAATCATCTCAAATGTAATGTGAACGGCTTTGATTAGCTAAATCAACATTTTGCTTAAACGCGTTTAAAAACCTAAGTGTGAACTTAGCATTAGCTACTATGTGGCCAAAATGTCAAATTTTGATCCCTTCTAATTTAGAAACTTTTTAACCAATCTTGTTGGAAATTTGTGACTAAACTACTATCCAAATTTCATCCAAATCGTTAGACATCGATTTCAAAATTTGGTCACTTGATATGAAATCCCCCTGTATGTCAAAACTGGTGCGCAATTTTCTGCCATATTAAACTCTATTCAGTTCTCTCACGCACTAAATCAAAAAGTATTTCGTTCGTAAGGTAACGATAATAACCCCAAGCTCAAGAATTATTGGCAGTTCACTTACTCAACCTCAAAATTTTTTCGAATTGCCTTTTTTGACTTGGTTCGCTTCAGTTCTGAGCCCTCCATATATATACAAATGTATGTAAGTATCTGCATATAGAAAAATATGCACTTACCAATATTTCTGTGACTCACAATAACTAAAACTTAAAAATACGTTAAATTTGTTCAAAATTGCAAAGTAAACTAATTGCTTTTTAAAACTTTAATAGGAGTTTTTATATATTTAACTAAAAAATTGCTTTATAATAATTATGCTCATATGTATGTATGTTTGTATAATGATTAAATCGATAATATATCGTATAGATTTTCGAATCGGTAAATTTGATAATACCATAAAGTTTATAATAACTTATCAGAAAATTTCAATTGCAAAAAAGTGTCACAGAGGGAAAGTGATAAAATATTATGGGCCAGCATTGTGCGATAAGATATACTACATACATATTAGGTGCGATCCCGTACTTTTTGGGTAAAGTTCGGTACAATGAGAGTAAACAAAAATTTCTCTCAATAATAGACAAAATGTACAAAAGTATGGAAACAATAAAAACCAAATTTCCACCCCAAAAGAACACGTTAATATGAAATATGTTCAAATAAATACACAAATGACACATAAGCATGTATAAAAGTAAAATTCAACCATGTACTTCCATTTTTCAACATTTTCTATTGCTTATTTTATTAATATTATGTATTTAAATTATTTTGGTAATACATACTTGATTGTAGATTGTAAATATTCGTGCATGAAGAAGAAGATTATTTTTCTCTCAAAATCTCTCTCACTTTACCAAACTTTGAGTACGGGAACAGTTTTCGGTAAGATTGGGATCCCGCGGGCTCCCAATGTTGAGTACGGGATCACACCTATTATGAAGGTACTAAAGTTTCTTTAAAATTATACGTACACGCTTACATTTTTCCAAAGTTCATATAGCAGTTCTTATGTACTTTCAGAACATGTGTTATTTATTTTTTTTTTTACTATTTTTAAATGTAAGTTACCATTTCTTTTAAGGCGATCAAATAATAGCAAAAATATAAATTATGATCAAAGTTCAAAAATAATATTAAAAAACGTCATGACTAAAACAAGTAAAGGGGCTTTATTCGGCAGTGGTGAATCTTATATACCCTTCCCCATAGTATTTAAATGCCAATTTTTTCCTAACTCCTCAAGTATGGTCGCTTTCGTTTAAAATTTCCTATTCCGGGAGCTTATTTACGTGGGTGCTAGGTCGATTTCGCTGATTTTTAAAACCAAACAAATCTCATATATAAGACATATTTTAAGTTTATCAACTAAGCTTGTTTTATATGGACAATATCGTACTGAAACTATAAATTCTGGAGGACACTTGTATGGGACCAGATGAAATAAAGAACCTCCAATGAAGGTTGAAACTATATATTTATTCGTTTCAGACCTTTTTGTGAATTCTGGCATAGATTTGTTAGTTCATATTTTACCCTTAACAGTATATTTTTGCATATTAAGGCCAGAGTATTTTCGCAGCGTGTTTTAAAGCTTTTAGTGCATATTTCACCATTTTAAAGCATAAAATATGAATTTTCACCAAAATATGCAACAATATGCAAAAACAAATCGATGCCAATTTAACGCAAAATTTAATGATTCGGAATGATAATTGGTCGAGATCGTTCTTAGACTATCGAAAAAAAACATGCATTTGCATGGAAATCGCATCCCCAGTGATAACTGTTGAACTTTTTTTTAAATCTTACAAGTGCGGAACATGCGTCTGCTTTCTCGAAGCATGACCTAATTTTCATCACATATAATTTTGCTAACAAAAATGTACCAAAAAAAATTAATTATCATGATTAAAATAATATCAACTTCATGACTTTGGAAAGTGATCTTAATAACACTGTTTGGAACAATATTTTCTTTTTACACACGGTTAATGAACAACTTACTTTTCTTAACACTCACATTCTTCGGATTTACTATAACCATGTCCCACTTAAGAATAAAACTATCGGAAATAGAACAAGAACTTGGTTCAATAGTGACAACATCGTGACAACATGTACAACATGTGGAAACGATATAGAATTTCAGAGTACAAACAGGCATATCGTTATGCTAGAAAAGCTGTTGTTTCCAAGATAAGGCATGACAAATCAACTTATATTTTTAACAAATTTAAAAAAAACTGAAGCAAATTTGTGATATTGGCATTGGTAAGTCAACTGTCAGAACAGTGGATGCTGACGTCAACTTGTTGAAAGAAACCTTTGTTAAAATCCCTCTGCACAAATGTTCAAACTGACTAATATGAAAAACTCGCTTTCCCCGACGTTAGTATAAGTGAATTTAGTTTCCGCTGCCTAGACCTGTTTGAAGTAGTTGAAGTTTTCTTTCCAGTTAAATCTAACGCTGTTGGCTTAGATGATATTAACCCTAGATTTGTGCGAATAATCTTGTCTTGGATAGTCCGTTTTGTCACCCAATTATTTAATACAATTATTACCACCAGCTCTTTTCCAATGGATTGAAAACATGCCAAAATAGTTCCCGTGCCTAAGGCTGACAATGAGTACCGACCTATTGCAATCCTTCCCTTTTTATCCAAAGTATTTGAACGACTGTTACATTTCTAAGTATGTTTACGAGAACAATCTATTATCGTCAGTCCGGTTTTAGGCCACATCGTAGCTGTATTACTGTCTTATCAGATGTGATAGAGGAAATCCAATGATACAGTGCATCATTCAATTTTATGTCTAAAATTGTCAAAAATGTTTAACTTCTCCATACTTGCTGTTAGGCTGATGTTGTCGTATCTTATAAACAGATCTCAATCTGTCGCCAATTTTGAATCTATTTCAAATCCGTTACGGGTCACAAGAGGTGTTCCACAGGGTTCAATACTCGGACCCCTACTTTATTCGTTATATTCAAATGATAATTTTTTTTGCTTATATCGACCCCTTTGCGCGAAATTATCGTATGTAACAAAAACCAAATTTTACAGGAGAGCCTTTTCTACTTTTCTCTGCTATCACTTGCAATATAAAAACGAAAATATACATTCAATTTTTGAAGCAACGAAGTGGAATTCGCCTACAATATTTTTCCAGGCGACGTCTGTTTGAATGTAGAACAAGATTGCATCAAAAACTCAATTTCAAAAAAATTGGCATATACGATAATTTCGCGTAAATGGGTCGATATCTGCAAATCCTTAGCATCGATTGCCGTAATTTTTTTTCTGAATATAGTGCTACTTCATTACTTGATATATATAAAAACCCTATTTACAAATTTGACTTCTTCATTTAATTTTTTTACATTTTGTGGTACGAATATCACGACACGTCAAAATGGAAATGCCCATATACTATTTCTTATTTTAATTAATCTTCTAATCCGGTATTACGATCTAGAACTTTTTTTAAGCTTTTCAAAAACTTAAACTGGTCATAACTTCATTTTAAATTGTAGTATGTATACATTAGAGCGACTCAAGTTGTGAGTCGCTCTAGTATACATACATATCATTATAATGACAAAATTTTGCAATGGTAGGTGCAGAATTGACACATTTAAGACCCGTCTCCCTTAAACCACTTTAAGACGAACAAATTTGATGAAAAATTTTTATATCTAGATAATATTCGGCACAAATAACTTTTAACCTCTATGGCTTGAACCAAGAAAATTTTGCATGATTCTCGTTTTAATTTAACCAAGCCAAAAATTACTTATGCCAGTTATTTCTACAAAAAGAAATCTAGCTGTGTATAGAATTATATGGTGTTAAAGCTTCCATATACTGTACTGTTAGGTACGAACATGACCAGCTTTCTTTTCGTAGAAATTACTGGCAATACACTAAGTATGTGTGTGGCTTGGTTAAATAAAAATGTTTCTTTATTTAAGAAAATTTTACTAAATACAAATGAAATAAGTTAAAACCAAGAAATTATTATGATTTTATTGTTTTAAGAAACGAAATTGATTATAAACTTCTTTCCGGCTAGAAAATTTATATTTTAATAAATGCATACTAATGGGTCGATTGCGGATGGTAACTCAACTTCAGTTCAGTTGCTAGCAGCGAAATCAGGCAACGCCGCTCATGCTAAAATATACACTTTTTTATCATTTTATATTTTATCATGAGCGGCGTTGGTTAATTTCTCTGCTGAAACCTCAACTTCGATTCAGTTGGCATCCGTTATCGACCCATAAGCATTTATTATCATTTTTATGTTATTTATATGTATGTGTAATCGCGTCAACTAAAATAGTCATTTATTATCATAACGTTTCTTTCCTTTGAGTAGAAATTAGATTAATATTTTCTATAAATATATATGTACTATTACATATGAGCTGTTATATTTGAAAGTAGTATAATTCCATTTTTTCATGTATCGTGATATTTAATGATCGTTCAAGTTGATTTAAAAATATTGGTGAACAATCATATATAAGAGTAATGTTTTAACCACCCTTTTAAATTTTATTATAAAAAATTAAGCTTTGTTCACAATCAAAGAAACATTTGCACTTGGTGTTCATAATAGAGCAACAATTTCTTTTGCAACCACACACATTTTGCATTAAGAAACCGTTTGCAAATTTTAGCCACAACAATCTTATGCATTTATTATTAGTTATTCAACATTTTGTTAAAATTTTCATTTAAAACTAAATAAAATTATTTTAAACGTCAGAAACAATTTCATACAAATTGTTGCTGAAGTTAAAGTAGACTCAAGGCGAATTCATGTAAACGGTGGTGTCGATACTACAACAAGTAACAACAACAAAAACACAACAATGTATTTTTATACCCTTCACCTCAGGTAGAAAAGGGTATATATAAGTTTGTCATTCCGTTTGTAATTTCTACAATATTGATCTAAGACCCTATAAAGTATATATATTCTGGGTCCTTATGAGGAGAGAACTTGATTTAACGATGTCCGTCCGTCCGTCTTACGTTTGATATGTGTTTTCCGGAGACTCCAGACATGATAGCGGCTAGGTTGTTTTACATTTATGTCACATATAGTCCACCATTTCGTGCTATTGAAATTCAGCAAGATCGGTCCACAAATGGCTGAGATATGACCAAAAAACCACGACTGCCTCTAATTTTTTCCAAAAATCCCTTGTTGTTGTTGCATTTTTATTGCTTTTTTCTGTATATCTGGAGATCGGCAAGTGCCAAAGTTTCCAAATTAGGTGCAAACATTCAAGATATAAATACACACCAACACACAAAATGTGGGCGGGGTTGGAGAAGTGGGCGTGGTACCTCCTTACAAAAAATTTAAAAAATGGGTCCTTATGAGGAGAGAACTTGATTTAACCATGGGATGTACCTCTAACCCTCCCCCCCCCCCCCCACCCCCTTTCAATTGTTTCCATATACTAGCATAATGCCCAATAGGATTTTCGTTATCACCATTCTTTATTATTTCATCTATTTAACGAAATAATTTTTACAAATAGAAACTAGGATTTTTGTGTTTTTTTGCTACTTAAAAACTCGCCAAAAAGATAAAAGAAAACAAACAAACACACATACATACGTGGCACATTTTTTTTAGGATTTTTCAACTACATATTTAGCATTTTTGATCATTATTTAATTTAAGAATATTCAAATAATCTTTTTTTGAAAATCCACCACACTGTTTTGTTGAATGCATATGGGCTACTTCAAATTTTTTGAGCACCTGCTGAAACCGACATACTATGGCTCTTATTTCGTTTAGTTTTATGAATTGAAAAAAACGTTGTACAGGGGTTGGATGACTATACTTGAAGGATATGACGTGCAAAGTTTTACGTTGAAAAGTCCTCACCTTAAGAATTGGTGGTCATCTAAAATTCGAAAAATTAAAAAAACGACTTGAAACTTCCAAGAGTTTTTTCATTCATTCCGTTTTCTTTGTAATAGTTTTAAGCTTTTAGATCCAAACCCATACAAAATTTAGTCACTAGACTTGGAGGATATATCCACTAAAAAAAAAATTTTGATATCGCTGCTGCGTGAAAAGTTGCATGGTGAGTGAAACCAAAATTTTCCGAATTTTGAAATTTTTGAAGATTTTGCATAGAGTTTTTGCGCCGTTTAATAAAAATGAGTTTTAAGCGCACCAATAACGTATCACGGACATCAAAAACTTAAAAGAAATTAGCGTAAATTTTTTAAAAATGTATCTTTTTTGCGTCTGACAATCTGAATTGCCTTTTAAGTTGGCTAGTGTATTGCGTGATGTGAGTAACTTCGTAAAGGGCACCTCCGAGGCGAAAACGCACTTTAAAATTTTTAAACGCAAAAATTTTATGAACTTTTGAAAATTTTTGCAAAAAAACAATTTATGTTTAAGCTTTTTTTTATATCAAAACATGTCATGGGCAAATGTTAAGGTATCTAATTAGATTCTTCGCGACGGACTAAACTGATAAAGTGCAAAAAAAAATAAATTTTTTCAACCCTGGCGCGTGCAGCGGCAGTTTTTTCCAAACACATTTCGCTTTGTGACAACTGAAGCGCTGTATCAATTCCGCTCAAACGTACATCGAATAGAAGACTTTACTGAGCTTGATACTAAAATTGAAAACGCACCAAAAAATTTTAAGGATTTAAAATTTTATGGAGAAACAAAATGTTTCTAACCTCAAATTCGTTAAAAAAAAACTGAGAAGCGAAACAAATTATGATCATAGTAGCTTTTGCTGAGTGCTTCTAAGAATAAATATTTGAGTATTACTGATCTAAATATGAGTAGGTGAGTTTCAAAACTCGTTCGTTACAAAATTAAAAGTTTGAAATGACAAATGATTCTCACAGTTCTTTTGGTGCTTTATGAGAAGAAATATGCGGATTGTATTAATGCATGTCCTTGGAAAAACATGGACGAGGACATGCATTGACACAATAAGTATACTTCTTCTCAAAAAGCGCCACAAGAACAGTAAGAATAAATTTTCATTTCGTATTTTTAATTTTGTAACGAACGAGTTTTGCAACTCACCTACTCATATATAATTTGGTAAAAAAATCATGAGTGGTAAAGTTTAAATGGTTATATCTCTTAAGCCATTAGCGATAGCCAAATAGTTTTTTTCCCAAAATATTGCAAATTATGTCTTATACTAGCCGTAATTTTGTAAAATGTTTAACAATTTTAAATAAATTTTTATATGCATACACGATCAAAAAAAATTTTTTTATATTTTTTTTTCCAGTGTATTTTAAAAAGTATTCAAGCTTTTACAAATATTTTAGTGTGCTAAGAAAGCCCTTAAGGGGTATTATCCACTCGCGTTATCCTTTTTCAATTTTAACAAAAACTGTAATTTTTATATTTTTTTTTAATTTTTAACTTTAAACCGCAGTAAAATTTGCGCCGTGTAATAAAAATGATTAACGCGAACGGATTTCACATGCTCAAATATCGGTTTATACACACGCAAATCAACATTGATGTCAGACAAAAAAAAAAATTAAAAAAAAATGTATAGGTGTCGTAAATTTTTGAAGTTGCTCATATACAAGTCCCTACTCTTTTGATTTAGAAACTGTACAATCTTTTAAAAGACCGTTCATAGCAATTTTTTTAAAAATTTGATCAGTTTGATCCATTAAATTCATGTTAAGCGGATTTTTTCCTCAATTACGATTTAAACAAATTTTTGGAAACAAAAAAAAAAAAAAAATACAATAACTTTTGAAATAGAAAAACAAACTCGATTTTAAAGCTAAATTAATATGTTAACTTAGACAAAGATTGCCAAACAATTTTCATAATTTAACAATTACTAACTTTTTTTGTGTAGAAAACAGTTTAAAATGAATGCAAATTAGGCGAACATTTAAAAGAAAAAATTATTGATTTCACTGTAGAAAAATTAAAAATTTGGAACATCAGTGGAAGAAACTAAATTCATATGAAATATTAAATATTAACTCAACAGTTGATTTCTGGATAAATGTATATGGATAATAAAAATGCATTAAATGAAAGTCCATTCAGTGAATTAGCTGCTTTTGCAATGAAGTTCTTCTTCTTGCCATTAAGCAACGCGGAAGTTAAAATAGGTTTTTAGTGGTATAAATATCTTAAAACCGAAAATTCGAAATATAATGACGTTAAAATCTATGAAATCGCTACTTTATATTAGTTGTGGTTTAAAATGTTGCGATAGTTTTAAAAAATTGTACGATCTCATATAAAAATGCAATAATAACATATATAATAATTATATCTCGATCGATTCTTCAGAAGCTGAAGAAGAATATTCATTTGATGACGTTTTTAATTTATAAAATTAAATTTTTTATTTAACATGTTATATAAATTTTATTGAAATATTAAACAATAGCCATTTATTGGTCAAGTTCCCTTATTTTTTTGTTATGGGTTGGTACCTTTTGTTTGAAAACTTTTTATATACGTATATAAAGACTGAAATATATTTCCTTTATAGTTTTAAGACTTTATGTTTAATAAATATTTTATTGTTATGTTTTAATCAGTTTGTTCTATTGATATAATGTGAGTTTATAGGAAAGAATTATGCAAAATAAATCATGTATAAAGGTATATTAACTAAAATAACAAAAAAATTATTCAATTTAAATTTTAGCATTATTTTTTGGCAGTTTAGGATTTTTTTTTAGCATTTTTTAGCATTATTTTAAAGTCGATTTAGCTCTAAAATATTTTTGGATATGGCCACATTGGTGAACAATAACAACAAAAGTAATTTCAACTCAACTGTGTTGAATTTTGTGAACAGTAAACGTGCCATATTTCATTTTAATGATATTCGATTAACGTTCCTTCATGGTTCAGTTGTCTAGGGGGTGTGTTAAGTTAGAAACTGGGAGTTCCCTGGTTCTAATCTTGGTTTTTTCAAAAGAAAATTTTTTTTTTAATATTTTTATTTTTTTGTGTTCTAAAAACGATTTAAAAAAATATTTACCAGTTTTCGCTTTTTAAATTTTATTTATAATGAAGTTTTAAGTATTGTAAATTTTTTGTCTAGTTGCTCTGTATTCTGCTCGCACAATGGTGAAAGGTATATAAGATTCGGCACAGCCGAATATAGCACTCTCTCTCTAATTAAGAAAAAAAAGTAGCACAGATGTGCTTTCAACGCCACCTGAAAAATGAATTCGCCTTGAGTAGACTCAACTTAAGTTACATTTTTGTTCTTAAAATGAAAGGAAAATATATGAAATACTTTGGGAAGAAAAAAGATAGATGAAACAAGTTAGAGTGGTATAATCTTTGATACCCTCCACCGACAGTTCGAATGTTTTAGGAGTAATACTGTATGATGTCTATTTATTATTATAATCTTTATAAAAACAGACATCTGCATTAAAATTGGTTGCGGTTTAGACCTATATTAAATTATTGACCGACAATCTGAAAGTTTAATGCTTTTTTTTTTTGCTATTTTAACTAGCTTGAGTAAAATATCATGATTCGTAACAGTTTAAGCCGAACTTAAATGATTTTCAGGAGGACAATTTATATTGAAGCCATGGTAAGCTATGAACCAATCATCCCAAATTCTGCAGAGTGATTTCTGGTATTATAAAAACATAAATTTCAATACAGCGGTGCAATTAGTTTAAGAGTTTGCAGTAAATTTCAGAAGGCTGCTAAAATGGGATCTAATGTAACTTATGAACCGTATATCACAAAATTTTTTTTTTTTTTTTTTTGTCATTATTTTTTATTGAATCTTCATATATTAAATATGAACTAACAATAATTAATCAAATCTTAACCTAATACGTTATTTTATCTCCTGCCAGTGCCAGACAAAATTTTCTTCATCACGGGTTATGTTCACTTTTATAGGTGTTTATCGCTCATCTAATTGGGTAAGTGCTGCAGTGTCTCTTCTTCTTAAGCGAGTGTGGCCGCCATGATTTAAAATATTTCGAGCTAGTGGATTTGGGTGTTGTTCAAGCCATTTTAAATATTTTATTGCATATTTTGTAATCATAGATTTCACTAATGGCACATTGAGATCCTTATGAATGTTTGAGTTTTTAACATACCAGGGAGCGGCTGTGATTATTCGAAGAAGTTTATTTTGGCGCCTTTGAATTTTGTCGATATTAGAGGCCGAGGCAGTGCCCCATAGTTGAATACCGTAGCACCAGATAGGCTTTAAGATAGAGTTGTAAAGTAGAAGCTTGCAATCGAGACTAAGGACAGAATTTCTTCCAATAAGCCAATGAATTTGAATGGCTTTTAGTTTAATTTGAGTTAATTTTGCCTCTATATGGCATTTCCACGTTAATCGCCGATCCAGATGTATACCGGGATATTTAACATGCGAATGTTGAGGAATTATTTGATTATTGATTGTAATAGGGGGGCAAGATTCCCGGCGCAAAGTGAATGTTATATGTACACATTTTTGCTCATTGACCATTATCCTCCATTGTCTTAACCATATTTCTAGTTGAAATATATGATGCTGTAAGTAACGCGATGCTTCATAACGATTTTCGTGGACGCTTAGAAAAGCTGTATCGTCTGCAAATGTTGAAGTTTGTGTGTAGTTGCTTGTTGGCATGTCCGAAGTATAAATTAAGTATAATAGGGGGCCCAGGATGCTGCCTTGTGGGACTCCAGCGGCAATGGGCTGAGGTGAACTTAAGAAATTTCCTTCTTTAATAATAAATTGACGACCGACTAAGTAGCTTTCTAGCAGCTTGTGTGTGTTTGCTGGTAAATTTTGCTTCAATTTGTGTAATAAGCCTTCATGCCAGACTTTGTCAAAAGCTTGCGAAACATCGATGAAGAGTGCTGAGCAATATTTCTTTTCTTCAAATGCTTTTCTTATGACATTTACTATTCGATGAGTCTGCTCGATTGTGCTGTGTTTTCTTCTAAATCCGAACTGATGGTTTGGAATACATCTATTTTCACTTAAAATTGGTGTTAATTTGGAAACTAATAATTTCTCAAACAGCTTTGACTCAACTTTTGTATGATCTTTACCTGGCTTTGGTATCATGGTAACTAAGGAAACCTTCCATTTTTCAGGATAGTATTCAAGGCGTAAAATAGCATTAAAAATAAAAAGAATAATTTTCTTTGCTATGCGAGGTAGCTCCAAAAGCATTTTATTACTGATTTTATCAATACCAGGTGCCTTCTTAGTGTTTAAGTCACAAATAGCCTTTTCGATTTCTCTTATCTCAAATCTGAGGGGAATAGCTGCTCTAGCATCAACAGGTGGTAACTCGACCGCAATATTGTGAGATATATTTGGTGTAAATACGTTTTTCAAATGATTTACAAACAGGTTTCCTTTTTCATTATCATTTCTTGCCCAACTACCATTCAAGTTTCTTAATGGTGGCTTAGATATAACTGGCCTTTTTAGATTTCTAGCTGCACGCCATAATGAGTAGTCAGATTGTGGAGTTGCATCAAGTTCCTTAAGATATTTTTCTAGAGAAGCCGTTTTCTGATTCTGTAGCAACTTTCTTAGCCTTTTTGTGCATTCTTTTAATAAAATCTTAAGTTGCGGGGATCTGTAAAGTTGCCACTCTCTTCGAACTCTCCTTTTTTCAGTCAAGAGCCGCTCGACATCTGAAGAACATATTTTATTATTTTTAATTTTTTTGGGGGTAACGCTGGAGTGTTGAACAGCTAGTTTAAGATAACTGTCAAAGTTAACAAGAGAGATCCACATTCTCCGGTGTACTAAGCGGAATATTTTCTGTGCAATGGGCACTGAGAAATTTTTTATATTTTAACCAATTTATTTGTGTGGCTGGCGTCGCTAAGTAACCTGACGGAAATACAATTCTATTTGGGTTCGATATAGTAACAATTGTAGGTGTGTGGTCGGATGATAATTCTAAGGAAGCTTCAACATGAATCGTTTCTGTGGGGATGTTTTTAACCACGCCAAAGTCGATAACATCTGGAATTTTTTGCTGATCAGTAGGCCAATATGTTGGTTGCCCGCTCGCGACCACATTTAAACCCATTTTAGAGATTGTGTTAAACAAAACACGACCTTTTGGTGTTATAAGTCGTGACCCCCAGAAGGTATGTTAAGCGTTATAATCGCCAGCGGCCAGAAAACATTGTCCTAATGATTTATAATATTTATAATATTGGCCTTCTGATATAGAAAATCTAGGTGGAAGAAAGAAGAAATTACTATGTTTCGATTTAGCTCCTCAACACAAATAGTCGTTGCTTGCAGATAGTCTTCACGGTGATCACACATAATGTAGTGTTTGACTCGAGTTTTTATTAAGATGGCAGAACCTCCACAAGCTCTATCTCGAGGGTCCTTGGTATCATATAGTATATAACCATTGATTTTAAACGTATTTCTTGAGGTCAAATGAGTTTCAGAAATCATCATGACATCAATTTGTTTATTTTTAAGAAAGTATTCTAATTCATTTTTATGTTGGCGGATGCCGTTTGCGTTCCAAAAACAAATTTTTAAACAGTTCATGGTTTGTTAAGTACAGCTTGCAATAACATCGATTGCATTCTAAGCATTTCCTGCATCATATTACCCATTGTGTTCGTAAAATTATTTACTGTTTGCACTAATGTTTCCATGGTTATTTCTAAACGACTTAAATTAGAAACCGGAGTTTCATCATTACTTGGCGAGGCACCTTGCATTGGCTGATGGTTTGATTTTAGGACGTTAGCGTAAGAGGTTCTGTTATTACTAGGCTGGGGGGCTTGAATTGCATTTGTGTTTACCTGATTTGCAACCTGCATTTGAGGGGTATTTGTTTTCGGTCCAACCGTCTGCTTGACAATATTATATACTGGGCATCCTCTATAATTGGCAGTGTGATTACCGCCACAGTTGCTACATTTTTTTACGTTGGGGTCGGTTTTAGACTTATCGCAAGAAACTGTACCGTGTAGTTCACCACATACTACGCAGACAGGGGGTAAGTAGCAGTATGCCTTGGTATGGCCAAATTCTTGGCAGTTTAAGCACTGAACAGGTCCATTTTTTTTGTGCGGCTCTTCTATAGTTATTCTTCTGTAGAGAATATATTTTAAATTGTAAATAGGATGTGTTTCGTTTTTTTTAAGTTTTACGTCGCCGGGTTCAAACTCCACTCGAAAAAGTGGTTGGGTAATTTTTTCTCTATTTTTAATATTTACTACATGTTTTACCTTGAAGCCTTTTTCTTCTAGGAATGTTTTAACCTCTTCTGGGTCCACACATGAGTCAATACCCTTAATCACTACCTGTAGACCTTTACTGCTTTTCAGTTGGTAGGAATAAAAGTTTTTTTTAAGCGTTTCGAAGTTGTTTACTATTTTGCGAAAATCATTCTCATTATTGACTTGTATTTTTGTCTCGTTTATACTTCCACGCTTTATAGCCGCTACGTAAAACGAATTTTCACCTATCACCGATATCAAACTCTTTATGAGCTCATTTGAATTCTGTTACCTTAGATATATCGGGGGAGGCTTGGATGGTTTAATGACGTTTGGTGCTTCAGAGGATTCATCCTCCAGAATTGCAAAACGATTTTGAGTATTTATTTTATCAAAAGATGGTACTTTTGAGGCCGAAGCAACTGCTGCAGAGGTAGGGCTGCGTCCCCGTTTAAGCACTGTTATGTACCTGTCCATACTAACTTGTACTGTAGGCTTTTGACAACTTTTTACAGGGGGGTTTTCCATTGCATTTGTGTTTGAGTTCATGGTATCATTTCCCACTAAATTTGTTTTTGACGTCACGGCAATACTTGCTGGCCTGGCAACACTTGTCACCAAATCTTGTTGTAGTTTTTTTAATGAGTTACTATCCACCGTTTGTGTAAATACCGAGGGTGAGAGGGAACGTGTTCGAGTAATTGGCTTAGCCGTTAGGTAGTTAATATTGTTTTGTTTTGTTTTATTTATTTCTGCATTATTTTCATTTGCATTAACTAAAACGTAAACGTTTCTTTCATTTTGTCTTAGTGTTGTTTCACTGTTTGTACTCATGCAAAGAGTTGTTTTTGTTTTTCACCGTTTTGCTTTGCTTTAATATTTTTATTATTTATTGTATTTTACAACAACAAAAGAAAAAACCAGAATTTAAATGTTTTGTTCAGAATATGTATACACATGTATGAACATTCATACGTACATACATATATATTTTTACTGTTTTATTTTATTTAATTTTATCGTTTTAAATTGTTCACTATTATGTTAAGTAATTTAAATAACAAAATATATTATTTTTTTTTTTTTTAAGCGTCCATTCGCTGCTTATATTTATGTATTACAAAATCAAATGTGATTAATTAATAGTTCAAATCGTATGCGGGGCTAAAAATACACGTCTGTATCACAACAAAGCACAAACCGAATAAGTTTTTTCTGACCATATGAAGCTTAGCTGGAAGTTTACCGCAATATCTATATCTGCTACGGTTTTAGGCGTATTTAATTATTTTACCAGAGTGGCCATTTCTGGTTCTATAAAACAGTGATGTACCAAATTTTGTTATGGTAGCGTTATTTTTTACCGTTTTAGGCCTAGGGCAAATTATAGACTGATCTGCACGAAATTTCACAGTCTTATTTCTAGTCCTGTAATACTTTGATGTACCTAAATTTGTTATGATAGCATTATTTTTTACGGTTTTATGGGTACTAAACTGTTTTCCGGAAGTAGGGTTTATATGGGGCCTAGGGTAAATTAATGACCGATCTTCACGAAACTCTACAGTGTCATTTTTATTCCTATTAAACTGAGACGTGCCAAATGTTGTTATGATAGCATTATTAATTATGGTCTTAGGCGTACTAAACTGTTTTCCGGGAGCAGGGTTTATATGGGGCCTAGGGTAAATTATGGACCGATCTTCACGAAACTTTACAGTGTCATTTCTAGTTCTATTCAACTGTGACGTTCCAAAACTTGTTATGATTGCACTGTTAATTAGGGGTTTAGGCGTACTATACTGTTTTCCGGGAGTAGGGCTTATATGGGGCCTAGGGTAAATTATGGACGGATTCACGAAATTTTACAGCGTGATTTCCAGTCGAATAAAACAAATTTTTGCAATATCTTATATCATTCTGTACATTATTTCACCATTTATGTTAGTTTTTGTAACAAAATTATCAATTTTTTTAGGTGGTGGTTCCACATTTTGATTCTACAAGCAATTTGACAATTGTTGTTTTGTTTTGAGTTGAGTTTTTCGAAAGTGAGCTTGTGTTCAACAGACAGACAGATAGACGGGCATGGCTTAATCGACTTATAATTACTCAAGCACCCATAATATATATACTTTATGGGGTCTGAGACGAATAATAAAAAAGTTTCACACGGAATGACAAACTTAGTATACCCTCTTCACAACTAATTGTGGTGGAGGGTATAAAATTGATGAATACGGCAATTAATCATTATAACTACATATTTAGAAAAATATTCGATTTTTATATGTAGGTCCAAATGATTTTACATCACTTTACTCAAATGGATTTTTAAGGTAAAAAATAATTAAATGAAGACATTTAAATATACAAATATTATTAAGAACCCTTTAGTAAATAAAATAGTCAGTTGCAAAAAACACTAACTATAAATTAACTTTTTTTTAAATGAATACAAATTGGTTTAAATCGCATGCAGATATCAACCAAAAAGGCACACGTAAAACACAAATAAAAGCAAAATAAGTAAAACAAGCATGCCATGAACAGGGTTACCGTTGGAAATTTTCGAAAAGGGTCACAAAAAGGGGATTTTCCAGAAAAAGGGGTCAAAAAAAGGGTATTTCAATAAAAAAAGGGTCAAGTTTTTTATTAGCAGTATTTCCCATTTAAATTAACATAATAAGACCAATTTTTTATATAAGCAAACAAAAAATAATAAGGGTCTTCATGATATCGCTTAAAATTGTCATTTGTGCAAACGGGTAAACTTGCAAGACTCGTTTCATGAAGATCCTTTTAAATTTTTGTGTAATTTTAAGAATTAATGTCATTTCATACTGAAACGTCAATTAAAAATATATTAAAAAAAAATAATCAAAAATATAATAAAAAAGTGGAAATTTGTGAATAAGAAATGAAATTTGTTTTTAAACATGCATAAAGAAAGCCAAAAGACTAATATGCTTACATTATTGCAAGAATTTATTGTTTGTGATTTATTAACACTTGAAGTTTTCATTGAAAACGGCGGTAAGCATTACAAAAATTTGTCTGTATAAATGCACAATTGAACAGCGCAAGTTTACGAGCCAAAACTGTTGGGCAAATTTAAGCCGTTTGTGTAAATGAATTCTCATACAATTTTTGACAGTTCATTTACGACGGCGTAAGAATGCACAGTTTGCACAGATTACGAGACTTATAACGATATCATGAGGACCCTTAATAATTTTTTATGGAATGCTCTGTCCTGTTTTTAACGCCTGACAAAAAGTTTATTCTTTATCATTATAGCTAATTTTTTAATACTTTTTATGTAATTTTCCGATTTAGCGATTTCAAATAAATTTTAGTGTTTGTTTTAAATTTTGCAATCGTTCGCGAATTGTAACCATTTTCTCGATTAAAGCGATTTTTTCCTGTTAGTGTCAGATGTTTTAAAGCTTTTACGATTTTTAATAAATATAAGACTTTGCTATCATATCGCTGTTACTTAATATTTGGGAATTTCCGCTTATTTAGCAATATTTAACTCTTGTTTTCATTCCTGTTAGGGCACTCTCAACACTGTCGATTCAAAAGGGTGCGAAAAGTTTAATACCTTTTGCCATTATTAAAGGTGAATTTTTTTGAATAAAACATGCTGCTATTTAAGAGAGCAAAACATCAAATTGCATTTTTTTAATAAAATGTTAAATTTTTGTTTTGAAAAGAAACTACCGTAAAAAATAACAAATATGAATATGAGTTACGTTTGCTTTTAGGGAAATTGTACTGTACTATCAAAATTCAAGGAGAAGAAAGCATGGAATTGTAAGTTTCTACTTTGAGTCTGTTCCATATTAAGCAATGCTTATTTCGAAAACATTTGTTTAGCACTTCTATTCCGCAGTGTTGACAAAAACAAAATGTGAGAGCTATTTCCAAAAAAGGGTCAAAAAGTGTCACAAAATAGGTGATATTGATACAAAAGTATAATTTAAAAAAAGGGTCATAAAAGGTATCAACACCGTCGAAAAAGGGTAAAATTGATACTTTAGTATCACAACGGTAACGCTGGCCATGAAGTCAAATGAAAAAAATATATACAAACCAAGGCGAATTCATAAAGGTGACATTTTCCAGTCATCTGTTTATTGTTTATTTTTTTGTGTGTATACTGAATGTCAAGCTTTGTTTACATTTTGTGAAAAAATTAATTCAAATTTAAAATTCAATTAAAATTCAAATAGTTGAAAAAAAACTTATTTAATTTATATAAAACAAAAAAAGTGAAAAAATATAAACACAAGAAATTAAAGATGCGTAAGGAATAAGTGGAGCCACAATTAATTTGCAACTGAGGAGTTTCTTAAGCAATTGTGTATATTTTATTAACAAAAAAATTTCCAATTTTATATTTTCAACAAATATTTTTGACATTCCATCTAACTTTTTACAAAAACAAAATACATAGTATTTTTCAATAAAAAGGGATAGCTAGCATAACTCTATCTCATGATGCGGTCACTTTTATAAATTCGCCTTGATACAAACATTTTAAAATAATTAAAAATTAATCTGTTTATGTACTAGCAATTATGTGGCGTATTTATTTCAGGACTATTATACATCATCATTTAGGGCAGTTTAATGCAAAATTTTCATCAATAATTATTTCTATATCAATATATATAAAGATATACATACATATATATGTATGCATGTTCATATGTATGTATGTACATATATTTTTTTGACAAAACCCTGTAGGAAGTCAAACACATTTATAACTAACTTCAAACTGGTTTTTTTATAACCACATCTACATATGTAGTTGATTAAGTGACTTTTTTCCTTGTCGACGACTCACTATTTTAACATAGGCATGTCATAGGCAGTAGTCAATTGGCCATCTTTGCATGACTTTTTAACTGACTACTAACTACTTATTTTTCAACCTATTTGTAATTAATTAAAAGTATTGTCAGTTTATAAAAAATTATTTAAATTTTAAATAATTTTTGTCAAAAAAATATATGCATACATACATATGTATATCTTTATATATTTTGATATATAAATAATTATTTATGAAAATTTTGCATGAAACTGCCCAAAATGATGATGTATAGTAGTCCTGAAATAAATACGCCACATAATTGCTAGTACATAAACAGATTTGTATTGATTTAAGGCTTGTTCGTCGATAGCGAATGAAGACTTCGTTCGCATAAATTACATTTAAAACAAAAACAAATTATAAAATATTGTTTTTGTTTTACATGTAAGTTATGCGAACGAAGTCTTCATTCGCTATCGACAAACAGGCCATTAATTTTTAATTATTTTAAAATGTTTGTATATATTTTTTTCATTTGACTTCATGGCATGCTTGTTTTACTTATTTTGCTTTTATTTGTGTTTTACGTGTGCCTTTTTGGTTGATATCTGCATGAGATTTAAACCAATTTGTAGTGATTTAAAAAAAGTTAATTTATTGTTAGTGTTTTTTGCAACTGACTATTTAATTTACTACAGGGAAATTATTTAAAATTTAAATAATTTATTATAAACTGACAATACTTTTAATAAATTACAAATAGGTTGAAAAATAAGTAGTTATTAGTCAGTTAAAAAGTTCAAAGATGGCCAATTGACTACTGCCTATGACATGCCTATGTTAAAATAATGAGTCGTCGACAAGGAAAAAAGTCACTTAATCAACTAGATGTGGTTATAAAAAACCAGTTTAAAGTTAGTTATAAATGTGTTTGACTTCCTACAGGGAAGTTAATTTGATTTACATATATTTATAAAAAACTGTTTAAGTAACATAAAGCAAAATAAAATAAAAATATTTCAATACTTCTTCCTTTCAAAATTCAAATAATCAGACTTATTCCGGTTGTCGTTGTTGTAGCAGCGCGACCTGTAAATGTATGTACATATATGTTATTTTTATTATTCATCCTAAAGTACAGCTGACTCATCTAGATCCAGACCCAATACCCGGGCTACCTCTACCGGGTGAGTTCAGATTGATTCAGGGTCCAGATGAGTCGAGTTTGTTCGTCGTGCGGGCCTTCACCGCGTGCAGGGCAGACGTTATGGGCGTTCGGATCAATTCTCGACCAATATAAATTAAGTCGAGCATTAATGTCGTTGTCGTCATCGACAGTATCGTTTTTTGTAGTAGATTAAAGAACACAGGCTGTGTGTCACTTTAATCTATTACAAAAAACGACACTGTCGATGACAACGACAAGCGGAATAAGGCTGATTAATTGCAATATAAAAGTTGTTTTATTGTCAAGATTTTTGTATGACGTGCTAAATTCCCAATTTTTTATATTTGATAAATACACTGAAATTTATTGTTGAGGGAAAGCTAGCCTCTATGCGCATTTCACTGGTTGCTTAGGCCAGATCATCAGGAAACCTTTTCCAAAGATTTTAGAAAAGTTAAAAATTTTATACAAATAAAACCCTAAAGCGAATAAGAATTTCAAACACTCAAAGTCTTACCTGTAACAATATCAAAGCTTAAACAAAACACCAACAATAAACAGTGAGTTTATCTTTTCTTACATCCCCCTACAATTGGTTCGGTTCTTTCCGACTCGAATTGTAGTTGTAAGTGGGTAAAAAGAAAAAACAAAATTAAAAAACAAATTGTTTCATTCTATTGTCTTCGCAAGAAACAACAAAAAAACCAATTTGGCAATTCAGTTTTCTGCACGGGCACATGCAAGTATATTATCAAAGTTATTTACGGGAATACAAAATTTATTATCAAGAAATTTATTGTTGAGGGGAAGCTAGCCTCTATGCGCATTTCACTGGTTGCTTAGGCCAGATCATCAGGAAACCTTTTCCAAAGATGTAATAAAAGATAAACTCACTGTTTATTGTTGGTGTTTTGTTTAAGCTTTGATATTGTTACAGGTAAGACTTTGAGTGTTTGAAATTCTTATTCGCTTTAGGGTTTTATTTGTATAAAATTTTTAACTTTTCTAAAATCTTTGGTAAAGGTTTCCTGATGATCTGGCCTAAGCAACCAGTGAAATGCGCATAGAGGCTAGCTTTCCCTCAACAATAAATTTCAGTGTATTTATCAAATATAAAAAATTGGGAATTTAGCACGTCATACAAAAATCTTGATAATAAATTTTGTATTCCCGTAAATAACTTTGATGTTTTAATTATAGTTATTCAGAATGGAGTTATTCCACTTTAAAAAAAAAATATTTTTACGATACCATTTTATGGTTTCAATAAATTATAAATTTGTTTATTCTATGGCCAAATCGCACTCCAATTAAAGTTAACGTTTACTCGTTTTTTAAGAAGGGGACTTATACCACTTTAAAAAATAACAGCTCATATAACAAACGAAGCAGATTAAATAATAACCATCAAGTTTTTATCTATTTTAGACGAAATTTAATCCTTGTAGTAAAGTTATAGTTTCCGATTTTAAACTTAATGTCTCGTTTTTTAATTTGTATTTTACTATTTTTTTTTGCACACAAATGAAAATGTTTTTTAAACACAATTTGCCATCGAAGTCTGTCCAACTTTTGTTTTTATTAAAAATAAGCAACTGATTGATAATAATTTTATAAGAATAACTTAAATCAATTAATAAATATTATAATCTGAAAAAACCTTTGGACTCAATAAATCGTAAAAGAAAAAAAAAGACAACAAAGTATTAATGTATCATCATCATCACACATACATACATACGATTATGTATTTTATACAAGAGTACCCAGCTAGCATTTGGATGATTATTTTACGAGCGCGATAATTTCGCGACTCTGATTTCAATCGTTCAGACGATTGTTGGAGCAAAAGAAAATTTTACTCATCCAAATTATGCTATTGCGAGTCATTTTGACAATTGTTAAACGAGTTAATCGTCGTTTACAAATTTTGGCTACCTTTGAACGATTGTTATTTCACCGTAATCGTATATTACTCTTGAAAATAATGTTTTTGCGATCATTTTGATGATTGTTTGATGAGTGTTGTTTTATGATATTCCACAATCGTTGTTTAAGTATTCTGACGACCATTGAACGATATTTATTTTACCGTTATCACATACTACTCTTGTAAATGATTTTTGTTGTTGTTTATGTTTCTTAAAAATCGTCGTGTAAGCATTCTTGTGATATTTAGGCGAATTTAACCGTTATGTTTTTTTAAAGTTTGGTAAATAGTAAGAGTTATTTATTCATTTAAAATCAATTTTTGATAAAAGCAGACGTGAAGTGTTTTATTTTAATTAGAGTGTTTTCTTTTGAATTAAAATGTTAATTAAAGAGATTTTTATATTAAAATACAATAATTTAATAATAAAAATATATTTATAATGCTATCGACTAAAGCAATACGACTGAGACGCAAGCGAGAAGCAAAAATAATTATGGAATCTGCTTACAATAAAATAAAATGAAGATCGTCCAAAAAAATAGAAGTCAGTGAAACATTACCCCGTTGTGATGATGTCCCAGTTAAATATGTGGAAGAAAATTGTATAGATCTCGAAGAAAAATTTAAAGATCCCAACAGTGATAATTTTCCAGTGGAATATATGCAAGAAGTGAATTGGCCGCATAATAATAGTGTGAAAGAAAAATTTAGACTTTGGGCGGTAAAACATGGGTTGACTACAACTGCAGTCAACGAATTATTGGAAATTCTCAGAGAAACTGAAATAAAAGTTCCAAAAGATGAAAGGACGTTAAAAGGTACACCAAAAGATGCAGTAGCTTAACCAATGGCAGACGGAGCATATGTTCACCATAAGGACACATTAACGGATTTTTTCTTAAAAATAATTATCAGAAAGATGTTATATACCTTGATTTTAATATTGATGGTTTACCAGTGTGCAAAAGTTCTTATCTTCAAGTGCGGCCAATTCTGGATAGTGTACAAAATTATTGTGAGGTCGAGATTATGAGACGCGCTCTAAGCCGAAAAGTGCTGAGTTTTTTAAAGAATTTGTGGCAAAATTAAGTGAGCTAGTTAAAGATGGGTTCAAATTTAAAACAAGATCCTGAGCGATGATGTATCTGCAAAGTTAAGCTGGCGGGAAACACTCAATAAGCCCAGCATTCAACAATTTAGTATAAAACAAATTATAACATGTAAATGCTTTTAATGGCATGCTCTTACAGAATTAAATTTTTTTCTTTTCAAAGATGTCTGTCATTCTAAATTCCCCAAAGCTGACGATGCAGGGATGAATGAAGTATTACAGCAACACTTTGTACATGCTGCTGACCGACTATGAAAACGTAACCAAACCAAAATGGGTGACGGAATTTAATACATATATAATAATAAAACCAATTTAATTTTTGTATCTACAAAATTAATGTACAAATATTTTTGATCTCAACATTAATTTTTTTAATTTATTATTAAACTAGCTGACCCGACAGACGTTGTCCTGTCCAAATTAGGAAAAATTTTTTGCATTCGATTTTTAAAATCCGTTAAAAAGGTACGAACATTTGAAATAAAAATTAGTCAAATCGATGGAGCCGTTTTCTGATTTTAGGTAAAACGAAAAAAAGTGGGCGTTAAAGTCGGCGGGGCAAAATGTTCTTTCCGTTAAAGCCTAAGTTGGACCATGGCGATGATTTTATAGGAAAAATCGTCCAAATAAGTCGAGCCGTTCTCAAGTTATGCGCTTAATAGAAAAAGTGGGCGTAAAAGTAGGCGTGGTACATTTTACTTTCGATGAAAATGTAAAATGGATTAATACGAACATTTAAAAGAAAAATTAGTCAAATCGATGAAGCCGTTTTTTGATTTTAGGTAAATCGAAAAAAGTGGGCGGGCAAAATTTTCTCTCCGCCCGCAGACCGAAAATCAAAAATCAGACTTCACAGTGTCACCCCCCTTAATATTCTGAAGATTCCCTGAAAATTTCATCAAAATCGGCCCAGCCTTTTTGGAGTCCATACGTTACATACATACACACATCCTATTTTATATATGGCCACTTGCAAGATTGTAAACGGGAGATTCGCACACGTTTATATTGACAAAACTGTAAAAAACAACCTGAATTTCATTTTTTAAATTTATGATTCTTTTAACTCTCAATTAGCTCTTTAATTTCCGCAAATGAAATTTTTCGCTTACTGTCGTGGTTTCCGAGATAATTGCAAAAAACCAGTGATTGTAAACGGGACAAAAAACGGAAGTGGGTTTTAAGGGGTAACCGTTTAAACAGTGATTTCTGCGAAACCTGACACAATATTTTATTGGGATTAATTTTAAAATGTTGCGTACTAATGTGCCCTAAAAATGGTTTCGATTTCAAAATAAAATATGAATTACATTTTTTTAAATAAATTGTTAAAGAAATTGTAAACGGGACATTGTAAACGGGACAATTTTTCCACCATGATTTAAAATATTTTTTTATGTTGCTATTTATAATCCTTTATATAAGAAACTTAATAAAAAATGTTTTTCAGATCATAAATATGCCTTAGATTAGAGTATTGTTGTTCCAAATGCATATTTTCTAATATACACAAGTATGTGCTAAAAGTTGTAGTACTTCGTTTACCATTTATCTTTTTTTCGAATCAATTAATTTATACGCATATATTAAAAAAATATAAGCAATTCTCTAAATAAATCTTGAAAAGAAACATTTTTTTCCATTTTTTGTGGTTGACGTTTTTTTTTGGAAATAGCCATATACTAGTGTCCGCCTAATGGTCAAAATTCGACCATAAATTTGTATGTAAATATGAAGAAAACATAATTCATCTAAGTATATTTGAATTAATTTGTTTCGAGCATTTATTTTTTCCTTCAAAGTGCATCGATTTGGTGAGGGACCAACCGGTTCATATTTTATCTTCAATATAAAAAATACCAATTGAAAAACAAAAAAGTATCAAGAAGTCTTCTTTATATATTGTCATCCACTCAGGATGAAACGAAAATTAATCAAAGTACCAGCTGTTGAACGAAAACGTACCAAAAAGCTCCCCTCACATGTTCTTATTCACCCTTTTTAATGTATAATTGTATATTTATAGGTCGAATATTAACGAAAATTAGAGAAGTTCCAGATGAAGAGCAAAACACTCAGGACCCTACACCTATAATATTATGTTTTTAAGTTCAATATTATAGAAAATTTAAAAACTATCACATGAAGCACAGAAAAGTAAAAAAAAGAAATTTAGTTTTCCGTATTTCTCCTTTTTTCTCCCCATAGAGGTTCGGTTGACAAACAAAGGAAGAAATCGTTCTTAACTGTTTTGCCTGGTCTAATTTATACATAAGATTTATATAGTCGAAATATTCGAAAACTGGTTTTTTAAAAATTATTTGATTTTTTTATTATTTGATAACACTACGTGACAAAATTTCAACAAAGTCGTGACCAAATGAATCTGACAGCTAATCATTATGTAAAATTGTCCGCTGAATCCGAATATGAAATCAGAATTGTCAAAAGTAGAACAAAATAACCGTTATTTGTGTTTTTAAAAAAGATGATGTGACTGAAATGCAAATATCTTCAATAATTTTAAACAGGGTATGTAATTCTTTCTTTCTAGTGAAAGGTTATAAAATTTCTAAAATAACCATGGATTGCTTGCGAAGATTGGTCAAGAAATGACAGAGTTAAAGGCGACAAAAGTTCAAGCTTCATTGAAAATTTTATGATTTTTGTTCAATTTTGCTATATTCAAGTTATTTTTTTTAAACCAATGATTTAAAAATCCTAATATTTTATTGCATGCGACATTAGATTATTTTAATATGAACATTTTGCGCCCAACAAGACATAGATTGTTACAAAAATCACAAAGCTACAGAAGATTTAGTAAATTAACCCACATAGAAATTCAATACTTTTAAGCAATTTTTAATATTTATTGTTACTAAAAATTTAGTTTTGTATATTAATTTGTTGTGGGTTAGTTCAATTAATCTTCTGTAACTTTGTCATTTTTGCACCGATCCGGATCGATCACCCTAATTTTTTATAATGTATTTGATAATTGGAAAAAAAATTTTATTTATTTATTTTGCATTTGTGTTAGTAGCAATTTTGAACGCTTATACTCTGAAATTATTGAACAGATTTAAATAAAATATATAATGTGCACTTCTGTGAGTAAATACCTTTCAAATGGTGTATATTTTGTTCAAATCGGTTGACATACAGAGGTGGAAAGTGTTCTTAACTGTTTTGCCTTAGCCGATTTATATATAGATTTTATATGTATGTATATACATATAGATAATAGATAATATAAAACACAAAAAATGCTTTATTTAAAACCTCACTGTTAGGCATTATATAATCAATTAAAGCTATTTTTGGCGATTATTTCAAGACTCTATTTAAATAGGACTTAAAGAAACTTACACGATTATTTTTGGCGCATCGTAGTAGACTCATTAAGGCGATTTATCCAAGGATCGTTTAAAGTAGGAATAAAAGAGTCTTACACGATTATTTTAGATGCATCGTAGACGACTCATATGGAAGAGTCGCCCTAAGGACACGGTTTCTCCGGTTGTACTGAACTTGCGCGATCGGCTTACGATTCGCGGACGATATATTTAATCCGGTCGCGAAAGATTCTACTACGATCGAAAATGATAGCTGGGTAGAAGTGCGCTGAAATTGCATATAAATTTATATTGCTTAACACATCTACTCTATACATATATGTACATACATATAGCCGGTTTAGTTAATGCAAGTATGTTGACATTTCTGAATGGCAATATTGAAACCAAGGACTTATTAGTTATAATTTATTCTCGATAAAAATTTCACATAATTATTATAAATTAATAAACAATAAATTTTTATTTTATTTCTAAACTATAATTGAATCATTTACATATTTCGAAAAGAGCTCAGGTACAAAAATAAAAAGTGTTCAGGAGACACATGCAACTGAATAGCTCCTCAACCATTTGACTTTCTGAAGCAAAGTTTTTCCTAAAATTGTAAGCCTCTGTTTATGTTGTAATAGTAAAAACAAAAAATTATTTTAAGTAATATTTGAAGGCGTCATTACAGTTTCCAGAGATGAGCTCATTTTAAAGATTATTTTTGAATTTTCGTGGTTTTAGTAGCAAAAAAGTATCCTCATTATATGTAAATAATTTATTGAAACACACAAATAGCCTAAAACGTTTAATCATATATTTGCACTATAAGATAAGACTAACTAGCCCCTTTGAAGATTATCCAATTTTTAATAAAAATAAACAACATTTTCAACTAAGCGTTTTTCTCATAAAGGAACAATAAGAACATTTCGGTACATTTTTATCTGTTTATTAATGGTGTTTTCTTTTCTTAAAAATAATGATGCATTATAGTTGTGTAATATATTTATTAGGTTACACGAACCCTTACAAAGTGATACATTTTTCTCCGCAAACACAAGAAAAAAAATAGTTGTTTGCATAAAAAAGTATTTTACGCAGATGCAAAAAAGGGTATTATCTCACACTCAGTTATAACGGCGGGTAAGAAATGGAACAAATTTGCCATTTATTGTTGCAACATGTTTAGAAAGGAAAACGACAACTTCTCACATTTTTGCATATATTTTTAGAATGGAACAAAAACCCGCACGAATGGTAGCATATATGGAACATTATTGTCAGAAAAGAAAACACCATAAGATTACTAATTAGAAAACAGAATGTTTATTCATGGAACAAAAATGAAAAGATTTCATTAATATAAACATTTGAATTAGAAATCTTTTTATTTTTATATGTGCCTGTGAATACATGTCGGTTGGCTATTGCAGAATATCTTAATAAGAATTTTGGACATTAATTTGGATGTCATTATCCTCCGAACAGCTTCATTCACACATTTTCAAAATGAAGATTAACAAAAAAAAGTGTTTTAATTTTTTAACTTTTCTGCTGAAACGGCGTTCACTATTAAGATTTTTTTTAAAATGACAAAATCAAAAATAGTTTTTTATAACGAATTGACCACATATTCAAAACTTACCTCTCACTGTAAAAATTTTGAATGCACGTTTTTTTCAATTGCTAAAGGCCAGTTTACACTATCACACAAGTCTTACGTATTCCATAATACTTTTTGAGATAGAAATCGAATGAGTTTGGTTGCGATTGTCAAAATATCGAATGCAACATTACAGTTTGTAGTCACACAAGTGTTTTTCATACGGAATTTCCCGGGACAAATATCCTGGGACTCCGGACATTTTTCGGAAAAAGATCTCGGGAAATTTGTGCGGGAATTCCGGGGATTTTTTTAATTTAATTATGGCATTTTTACTGCTGATATAATTGTAAATAAGTTGTGTCATGAAACAAGTATTGCTTAAAAAATTTAATGATTTTATATGCAGAGCAGCTGCATAAAAGATTTTTGGGATTAGATTCTGTAAGAGATGATGACAAATGTTATTAATAATGAAAACGTTTATTCGGTTCGAAGAAAATTAATTTTTTTTTAAAGAATTTTGAAGTAAGTGGTAAGAAAACTGAAAGTGTTGAGAGATTGTATAATGCTCCTTCAAGCGATTCTGCAACTGCTTATTTTGTACTAAAATCCTATTTTAAAATATATTTGTCATGTTAAGATTATTCCAGAATAGAAAATATATTTATTGAGTAAAAAGTATTAAAAAAGAAGTAAAAGTGAATTTAATCTTGTATTACTAATTGGTAAAGCGTTTATCAGTTAAAAAAAATATCTATACCTAAATTTTGAAAAAAAACAGCTAAATAAAAGTACAGTAGTTTTGACTTAACTGCCTTTTGTTTACGTGCACTTTTGACTTAACTGCACAAAATTGATAATTTTTGGAATTATTCTTTATAATTCCATACAAATTCCTTTTTTAAGTGCACTTTCTATACCTGCACATTTAAGATAAATGCACAAAATTTTTGGCATTTTAAAATTATTTTCATACCAAAAATCAAAGTTAGCTGCACTTTGACTTAACTGCCCAAAATACATATTTTCTGGAATTATTCTTCAAAATCCTTTTTTAAGTGCATTTTGTATACCTGCACATTTTTCATATTTTTGGGCAGCTTTAAAATATTTTCATACAAAACATCAAAGTTAGCTGCACAAAAAAAAAAAAAATATTTTGTTTTTATTTTTACATAAATTTTATGTTCTTTGTGAAGTCTCATTGTTTTTGTTAATGTTTATTTTAAAATAATTAAACATACATACATACATACATCTATAAAATGATCTGTTATTTCCCAGCTAGCATAGGCTGTTTGTTAGACGATTATGTTTAATATACAACTCCTAAAAGAATCTTCTGATGATTATCTGACTAGTAACATAAACATCTAAATCTTTTTTTAATTTATTATTTTTTTTATTTTTTTTTGACACGCCCGTCTTTAAATCTTGGAATGAACCATTTGGGACTCTCTGTAAGAGTCGTACAACAATTACTGAGCTACCTAAATAAGACCGTTTTTGAGGTATGAAAATGCTATTGCCAATACAATTTTAATAAAACAAACCGGCCTAAGGATCTGTAAAAAAGAATTATCCTTCAGGATGGTGTTGATTTCGCGATTTTAAGGTTTGTTTTATAGAAATTGTATGAATATTAGAAGTTTTGGCATGAACAATACACTTGATGCCCTTATTTATGTAGATCATACGGCTGAGCATTTCACGAGTTGTAAAATAATACCTACATGAGTCTCATACGACTCTTGGAATGCTTTTTGAAAGACTCGTTGGATAATCTCTACATACATCATAAACGATTCCCTTTACGATTAATATAAGCGTTTTTCGCTGCGTTATGGAAGAATCTCTCATAGGACTCAGCACGTGTTACAGTTTCTCCCGTGCGAGAAATTGTCTACAATTAAAAGATGAGCTCGTCGACGATCAGAAACATTCTGTGTTGAGATAAAGTTTAAATAAAATATTAATTTACATATATATTAATAAAATAATTTTTTTATTTTACTTTACTTTAGCTGCACTTTTGTGCAGGTAACCACAATCTTGTACCTGCACATTAAGGCAGGTAAATGCATTTAAGATAACTGCATTTTTGATTTACCTGCACAAAAAATCGTGCAAAGGAGATTGTGCAGCTAAGTCAAAATTACTGTAGTTTACAAATCTGTTGCTGTATGATGAAAAGGTGTATAGAGAGGGGAAGGAAAAGAAAAAGTGAAATAAAATTGCACCAATTGCTTATGCTTTATTTGTAAAATATTTAATGTAAAAATGGCTCCAGTAAGTGAAAAGTATTCATGCCCTAAATATGAGAATGATGTTAAACACAATCAAAATAGCATTGGCTGCGGAGTATGCGGGAAGTTCTTTCATATCACTTGCATTAAAGTGTGCAAAGAATTCCACTCATACTTGTATAAAAGTAAGATGTTTACGTATACATGTTAGAACTGCGCATGCAGCATAGTGGATAAAAGCTCACGTGAAGTTGAAGAAGATGGATCTGACAGTCAAGCTCCTATTAATATGCCTAGCAACATTTGCAATGAGCTACGTTCTAGTTTTCTGGAACTATCCTCCTCGTTGGAAAAACAACACCAAAGTTATAAAGATGTTGTTGATAAGCAACTACAGAATGCTGTAGAGGTTTTGCAAATGAAAGTAAACAAAATTATTGAAACCTTTCGGTTGAAATATGCAGAAAAAGTGGAGCAATCGGAAAGTGAAATGAAAAAACGTCTTACTAATAATTTGGTTGATAATAATACTGTTACCAAAATTTGTAACCTCGATACCCAATTTAATATTTTTCAAAGAAGGTAAAATCGGGCAAATATAATAACTAAAGGACTGCTAAGGAAATAAAAAATCTGCGATAGCCAATTATAAAAAAAAGCCTCTATCTGTAACATACAACTTTGCCATATAGACATTAATCATTGTTGTTATATTGCCAGTGGTAAATCTGTTTTGGTCAAATTTAACTCTGCCTTTGTGAGAGATTGCATAATGGCTAATTTTTTTAATCGTACTGATCCTATTACTACGTTTATACGCACCACTTATTCGCAAATAAAGATATTGCAAGTTGAGAATATTGCCGCATAAACAGTGAATTAAATTTTTATTTGCGAATATCTAACTCATGAAAACAATTCCTGATTAACGACACTATTTGCAAATAAGATTTTAAGCATTGCCACACTTTTAACCGTTTTACGTTTTTATTTCGATGTGGCACATTCATATGACAACAAAAGTAAAATTAAATAAAAAATGTGAAAATATAGTTAAAAATACACAATTGGGGTATTCACAAGGTGTGCTATCATGTTATATTGTCATAATGTTCTAACATTTTACAATGGTTTAAAAATATTGTTGTTGCTTTGTAAACAAAAAGTGTCTTAAATTAATAGAACTTTGCTTGCTATGTTTATTGTGCTGTCGTAATTAATCAGAAGAGACCTCCGCTAAGCGGCTGAGCTGAACCGCTTTAGTTTTTGTAGCCGTCGCCTTTGATGGTATAGTTTTATCCGAATTTAACCTGCGACTAGCAGTTTTTGCAACAAAACACTTGCGGCGTCAAATTATATCGGCCTAGGACTCTGATGTTTGGTAAACAAACAAAATAAAATTAATTTGTGATTTGCGTCTAAAAAATGGCAAATAGTCAGGTAATACATATCTAATTTAATTTATTTATTCATGGATTAGAATTAAAAAATATTATGATGTTACGTAAATATTTATTTTTTTATATTTGTTTTAAATCAGCTGATTTAAATTAAAAATAGCACACTAAATTATGAGGGGTTGTTCACAAGAGTCATATTTTTTCATGTTATTATTTTAAGACTTATGACTTTATGACACCTTGTGAATCCTCCAAATAATTGTTGATATTTTTAATTTAAAAAATAAAAAGTTTATATATGTATATACAGTGCTTCTAAATTAATAAATTTTCCGTCTGGCATCACTTAAAAATAAGAATTTTCATTAAGAAAATTGATATATAAACAGTAAGTTAGTCATCCGCAAATAATTTTTATTCGCGAATAGGCTACGTATAAACGTAGTATATGTTAGCTAAAGATATTGTTATATCAAGGCCTTTGGCGACAAATGCCAATTCTTTTCATGAGGCTGCTGAAAACATCATACATATTTCTCAATGATCATCTTGCCCCCGCTTCAATTAAATTGTTATCAATTTGTAGAAAACTCTTGAAGGAAAAATTAGTTCCGAAGTTTTAGCTTAAAAATGGTGATATACCAAAAGTAAACATTATATTTTTGAATGGCTCTGAAAAACTTCTTGATGTACAACAATGTGTTGATTTATTGGATAATGGTGAGGAAGCAGCAAATGATAGTTCGGTAATTAATGCAACGACTGTAAATGGTTTGGATACTCCCAACAATACAGCAAGCATAGATGGTGATGCATTCGGCTAATCTTCAAAATTCATAAAATAGGTTTCATGAGTAGTTATTGTGCTATTTTTTGATTTTTGCCAATTTAGCAAATCTTTTAAATGTATATTTAATAGATGTTTATGAGTAGTTTTTGTATTGTAATTTTTTCTTAAAACAGTTTTTTATAGAACAGTAGCTCATAAAATTTATTTAATGTAGTCAGAATAAGATCTCTTTTTTTTCACTATTAATTTATTGTGTAAGTCATTATTTTTCATTTTGGGAATCTTAAGATTTTATGAAAATTGTCTTAAAATGAATATAAATCCAAATATAGGAAATGTTATAAATGATAATAGTTTCCTTAAATCTCAATTACGTTATTTAAAGCAAAATCTTAATATAGGTCACTTTAATTGCCAAAGCTTTAATTTAAATAGTTCTTCGAAGTTGGAAGAAATCAGGTGCATTTTTGAGGGTTGTTTGCTAGATGTTATCGGAATTAGTGAGACATGGTTAAAGCCATATATATCTACTAATGTTATTAACATTCCAGGATATGTATGCCATAGAAATGATAGGCCTAGTGGTAGAGGAGGTGGTGTGTCTTTGCTTATTGCTAAAAATATAGAGCATAGAGAAGTTTGCAAAAGCAAACATTTTGGAGTAGCTGAATCTTTGTTTGTGGAATTGGTAATTAATGGTGTCAAAGTTTTAGAGGGCACTGTGTATCTGCCTCATGGACATATTGCCACATTTGAAAAATATATTTCTGATTTATTTGTAAAGCATTCAAATATAGTGATTATGGGTGATTTTAATAATAATCTTTTCGATTGCAATAAGTCCTTAAATATGAGGAACCTTTGTAGTAGGTTAAATCTCTCACTTAGGCATAACTCCATGCCTACGCATTACTGTGTTGCAAAAAACACTATTTCTTTATTGGATTATTTTTTGGTGTCTTCGCCGGATTTGATAAGGTGTTCAAACCAATTTCAAAGTCCTGGCATATCGTATCACTCCATAATTTGTATGTCTCTTGAAATCATTCAACCTGTTTATTGTTTAGTAGTATTGAGAATAATATGGTTATTCCATTTGCATTTGCTGATGATGTGCAGATATTGATCAAAGGTGACGTTCAATTATTTGATGTATTACAAAACATGATTGAGTATACTATGAGAATATTGAGTAGTTGGTTGTCTTTGAATAAGCTTCGTATTAATGTTAATAAAACAAAGGCTATGTTTTTTGGGGCTAAAAATTCTGAGAATATTTTTTCTGTATCATTAAATAATGATACAATCGAGGAGTAATTCTTGATAATAAGTTACGTTTTGAAAGTCATATAAATTCTTTAGTTTCAAAGGTAAATTTTTTGTTGCGAAAATTGTATAACTTAAATCTATTTCTTCCTTTACATATTAAGGAGAAAATTGTGCATGCACTTTTTATGCCTCAGTTTTTATATTGTTTGGAAATTTTTTCTGGAACATGTGGTTATATAATGAAAAAAGTTCGATTGGCATTTAATAGAGTAGTAAGATTTTTGTACTGTGTTGGATCTCATCAACATATTTATTTATTTATTTATTATTATTAATATCAATACAAAGAAAGCCTCCAAGGCCAATTATTTATGTATTGTTGATAATTACAAATTTCACAAGTATGCCACTTAAAAACTAAAAACTTTTAAAAATATAGAAATTTAGCTGTTATATATAAGTATAGTATAGTATAGTGGCCCCCAGCCATAAGAATATTGGAATATAAAAATCCAATTAAGGAAAAAATAAAAATTAAAAATTTTAAAAGTGGCAAGCAGGGTTACCGTTGGAAATTTTCGAAAAGGGTCACAAAAAGGGGATTTTCCAGAAAAAGGGGTCAAAAAAAGGGTATTTCAATAAAAAAAGGGTCAAGTTTTTTATTAGCAGTATTTCCCATTTAAATTAACATAATAAGACCAATTTTTTATATAAGCAAACAAAAAATAATAAGGGTCTTCATGATATCGCTTAAAATTGTCATTTGTGCAAACGGGTAAACTTGCAAGACTCGTTTCATGAAGATCCTTTTAAATTTTTGTGTAATTTTAAGAATTAATGTCATTTCATACTGAAACGTCAATTAAAAATATATTAAAAAAAAATAATCAAAAATATAATAAAAAAGTGGAAAATTGTGAATAAGAAATGAAATTTGTTTTTAAACATGCATAAAGAAAGCCAAAAGACTAATATGCTTACATTATTGCAAGAATTTATTGTTTGTGATTTATTAACACTTGAAGTTTTCATTGAAAACGGCGGTAAGCATTACAAAAATTTGTCTGTATAAATGCACAATTGAACAGCGCAAGTTTACGAGCCAAAACTGTTGGGCAAATTTAAGCCGTTTGTGTAAATGAATTCTCATACAATTTTTGACAGTTCATTTACGACGGCGTAAGAATGCACAGTTTGCACAGATTACGAGACTTATAACGATATCATGAGGACCCTTAATAATTTTTTATGGAATGCTCTGTCCTGTTTTTAACGCCTGACAAAAAGTTTATTCTTTATCATTATAGCTAATTTTTTAATACTTTTTATGTAATTTTCCGATTTAGCGATTTCAAATAAATTTTAGTGTTTGTTTTAAATTTTGCAATCGTTCGCGAATTGTAACCATTTTCTCGATTAAAGCGATTTTTTCCTGTTAGTGTCAGATGTTTTAAAGCTTTTACGATTTTTAATAAATATAAGACTTTGCTATCATATCGCTGTTACTTAATATTTGGGAATTTCCGCTTATTTAGCAATATTTAACTCTTGTTTTCATTCCTGTTAGGGCACTCTCAACACTGTCGATTCAAAAGGGTGCGAAAAGTTTAATACCTTTTGCCATTATTAAAGGTGAATTTTTTGAATAAAACATGCTGCTATTTAAGAGAGCAAAACATCAAATTGCATTTTTTTAATAAAATGTTAAATTTTTGTTTTGAAAAGAAACTACCGTAAAAAATAACAAATATGAATATGAGTTTTCAGTCTGTGTCAGGCATTTGCCACGTGCGCACGTGTTTTAGTTATAGACGGTTTGACAATTGTAATCGTTCTTGCATAGAGGCAATTGTTTTTGTTGAAGTGTTTTTCTTTTCTCTTTTTAAGAGTTTTTTTGTTTCTTTCAACCTTAAATACATTCTTGTTCGGGAGTTTTCTGTGAACTTACTTGAATTTTAATTGGTTTTTCGCGATCGATATGAACGGGGTTCACCCCCCGGACTTCAACCGGTTTCGAGAGCTGGATTTCTCGGCCGGGAGAATCACGTCTGGCAAAAATAAACGACCTCGTGCTGAAGACTTCATCCCTCTACCAGAAACATCATCAAATCAACAAAACCTCCCGCGTTATCTAGTCGCTTCTGCTATATCATTGAAAGAGGGCATACAAGTTCCACCATTAGCTGCCCGTAATGTTTTTCAAGTGGAAAAAGGTCTTCACTTCATTTCACGGGATCGACTAGAGGTCAAAGAAATGAGGAGTGGAGATTTGTTAATAAAAGTTCCTGACAATAAAACGGCTGAGAAATTTCTAAAATCTAACTATATTGATTGCATACCAGTGAAAATTGTACTACATAAGACTCTGAACACAATACAGGGCCGCATTTATTCTAGAAAGATAATTGAAATCCCTCAGGAAGAGTTGCTAGCATCTCTTAAAGACCAGAAAGTTGTTGACGTGCGAAAAATTACCAGAAAAGAAGGGGAAAATTTCATTTCCACAGGAGCAGCAATCATAACTTTTGATCTTATATACCGACCAGATGTTCTGAAACTTGGCTGGGAAAGAGTTGCCGTTGAAGAGTATATACCAAGCCCCATGAGATGTATTAACTGCCAAAGACTTGGACACACAAGAAAATGGTGTAAAAGCGTGGAACAATGCAGGGAATGTGGCTACTCCGAAAAACATGAAATATGTAACCGTAAATACTGTGTAAACTGCCAATTGGAGACCCATACATCATATGACACCGAATGCCCAACATACTGGAAGCACAAATCGGTCAACTTTATAAGAATTTCAAGAAGATGTACAACGAGAGAAGCTTGGAAAGTTTTTAATGACAATCCATCTCTTAATATGCTGCAGCCTCGTGCATCAAAGAATGGTAGGAAAAACCCCACATACGCACAAGTAACAATTAACTCGTTAACAACACCTAATAACATAAGCAACGAAAATGGCATGCAAAATCAAGTTAAACACGTGGAAAAAGAAAACAACTTAGCAATTGCCGTTAAAAAACAACAACAAATTTCTCTCCCTGAAATCAATACTACCTCCACTTCAATCACTAACAACAACAAATCTTCAACAATTGCCGTTAAAAAACAACAGAATTCTCTCCCTGAAACCAGCATTAACTCCACTCCAATCATTAATAACAACAAATATTCAACAATACATCAAATTACTACAACTTCAAACAACAACATTATAAACACATCTACAAGTTCTCAACCGACAAACCAAGATTCTCTCACACCAACACAAACTTCATACTCTCAAATTATTTCACTTAGTAAACAACAATCAATAAACACAACAACTACAAAAGGAGATAATCCAAAATCAGATGACTGCTTAGAAGATGATACCTTTTTTAGAGACGACGAATCATTCTCTTTTGATGATTCTTTTAAAGAAAAAATTGATGAAAATTTGAGTGAGGATATTATTGTTCAAGATATAACAGATGGATTGGGCTTCAATACCCCCCCGCGGATAACAAATACAAGCTCTAATATAAATAAAACACCTGCAACACAACTATATGATAATTTTCCTCAATTGAACGTTTTAATTACACCCAATACTCTAAAGAACACGCATCCTCATGCCCTTAAGGGCAGAAAGGAAAAATAAACATTATGTCTTTTCATCAAAGTATTATACTTCTCCAGTGGAACATACAAGGATTTATTAACAACAAACCCGCCTTGGAAATTCTAATAGCTAGACATAAACCTAATATTATAGCATTGCAGGAAACACACATAGTTCGTAAAAATCTTCATCTATTACATTTACCAGGTTTTCAGATTTTCCACCACAACAAAGACTATGATTATGCAAAATCAGGAATTGTATTGTTTGTGTGCAATAGTTTGAATGTAACGGCTCACTTCACCTCTATTCGGGATTTGTTGTTTCAGACTGTTGTGGTACGCTGCGACACTGAGCTTCATATAACGAATATCTACAGAGAAGGCGAAATCAACTTATCCCCAACAATAATCAATAATGTCCCGATATCAGCAAATGTTCACCATATTTTACTGGGTGACTTAAATTCACAAAATATCTTATGGGGCTCAGTGTCAAATTCGCCAAATGGCAAAATACTAGAGGATTTTGCAAATGATCAGGACTTGGTGATTTTGAATGATGGTTCCCCCACCTTACTTAGTACCAGGAACACTCTAACAGCAGTTGATGTCTCTATGTCCAGTGTGGATATTGCATCTAGTCTTAAGTGGACTTGTTTACCCCTGCCAGAGGTGGGAGACCATTTCCCCATTATAATAAGTAACCAGGCTGACATTATTAAAAAAAAATTTTCCCCCCGCTTTCTGGAAAAACAGGCCAACTGGCATTTGTTCAAGACAAAGGCAACTGAAGTATCCGACCAATTTCTGGAATCGTCAAATATTAACATGGAAGCAGCCCAAATAAAAAGGATCTTACGTAAGACAGCAAATGAGACTATTCCTCTAAGTCGTGAACCTAAAGAAAAAAACAGTCCATCGTGGTACAACTCGTCTATATCAAAGTTGATAAAACAAAGACAAGAAGCTTGGAAAATTTTCAAAAGATGTCGGAGTAAAAATAATTTAATAGAATACAGAAGGAGTTGTGCAAAGGTCAAACGGGAATGCAAAATTGCAAAGAGAACCACATGGGAAAATTTTGTTAATTCTTTAAACCCCTACACTGACGTTAGAGTTCTTTGGAATAGAGTAAACAATTTAAGGTGCCGCAGAGCTAACAACTTCCCTACTATTCACAGCAATGGAAATCATTTTTCACATCCGTTTGACATAGCTGATAGTTTTGCAAAATTTTGGAGCTCGATTAGCTCGGATGATTCGTTTGAACCTGGAATTATTTCCGAGAAAAGGGAACTGAAAATCGAAAATCTACCCCAAATTATGTACAATTTTAAGCAATTAAACAGTACGATAACAATACCCGAACTTCACAAAGTATTGCGGACTTTAAAGGGCACTACACCTGCCCGCGATAAGATCACATACTCGATGATAAAGTTTGCACCTGAAGTTCTCATCACTCGACTGTGTAAACTTTATAATAGGATTCTAACAGAGGGCATATTCCCTCATGACTGGAAAATTGCTGTGCTATCACCCATACCAAAACCGGGAAAGAACCCAAGTCAATTCGAAGGTTACCGACCAATTTCTTTGCTACCGGTAATTTCTAAAATTTTCGAGAAGATCATTGCTACACGCTTCTGTGCGTTTACACAAACACAAATATCTAAAAGGCAACATGCTTTTTTACCCAGACGTGGGGTCCACAGCATATGCCACCAACTAGAAGAAGTACTGAGAGGAAACTTAGCTAGAGGTAAACATTGTCTAGTGCTTTCTGAGGACATTGAGAAAGCTTTTGACCGCGTAACTTCGATATCAATCATAAAGGAGCTTTATGAATGGGGGGTTCCTCACGAAATGCTAAATCTTGTCAAATCGTTTCTTGACAATCGTAAGATAACTGTGAAGGTTGACGGTTTTTTTTCTGGAACTTATCCTTTGGACAATGGTGTGCCTCAGGGATCCCCTCTTTCAGTTTTTTTGTACACCATATATGCTAACTCATTGGCTAAAACGGTGGAAAACTTACCTGGTATTGATTACGTCGGTATCTATGCCGACAATATTTTTGCTGTGTCATCCGGCAATCCGGAACGGGTCCGTTCTTACCTTAATAACTGTGATCATGTTATTGAAAATTGGGCTAAACAAAGAGGATCTGTCATTCCGGCGGGAAAGGCTGAGGTACTTCACGTTTGCCGAAAGAGATGCTGTGATGTTCCCGAAATATGTATAAGGAACGAGACCATAGGAATATCGAGCCAAATGAGAATTTTGGGTATTCTATTTACCAGGAACCTTCTCTGGAATGTTCATACAAATAATGTGGTCCATAAATTGTCGAAAATCAACAATGTACTAAAGCTTATATGCTCCCGAGGAAAAGGTCCACACATGGAAACTGCACTCAGCATCTGCAGATCTTTAACAATGGGTACTATTCTGCATGGATTAACGCTTTACGGCTGGACATCACAAAGGAATAAGAAAAAAATAAACACGGCGATTAACACGTGTTTCAGAACGGCATCAGGTTTGCTAAGGACAACACCCATTGAAAAGTTAAGGGCTGAGGCCTGCTATTTGGACTTTGAGATATTCCTTGAAAAAAGTGCCATTAAGATCGCGTCCAGATCTTTAACGATACCGGATGACGCCTTACACGACATTTTTTGGAAGCGGCTTACATCAGGGCAAAATTCCTCAACATCCGGCATCAAAAACATTATAAACACTTTAGGAAAATGGAATGTACCTATCCCACAAAAACCAGAACAGTCGGTTTACTCCGAATATCTAGTTAAAATAGATGACAGCCTAAGTTTTTATGACAAAAATTCTACCAACCCGTTATGCTTTAAGACAATGTTGCTGGAGAAAATGTCTTTATTTGCCCCTGATTCGATTTATTACACGGATGGTTCTTATCGGGATAACATAACATCATATTCTATCGTTAAACAACTATCATGCACTCAATTTGAGACTTTAAATACATCTCGACTGCCAGATCACACTGGCATTTTTATTGCAGAAATGTCTGCGATTAAAAAAGCAATGAATCACGCCATTGAACAGGGTTGTAAAAGTTTGGTATGCACCGACAGCTTAAGTGCCATAAAGGCCTTAATGAAAAATGAGAAAGGGGAATATAATGACATGTTACGCTTGCCAAATGGAGATACTGAAATAATGGTCATATGGATTCCATCGCACATAGGAATCCAAGGTAATGAACATGCGGACATTGCCGCCAAGAGTGCTTTGAACTTGCAACAAATTACAGAAATTCCATGCTTTCCCGTGGCATTAACAAAATCCTTCGCAATGGAACACCTTCGCCCAAAAAGACCGGAGTATAACCCGAAATTTTCGAGAAAGCAATGTATAATGCTTGCTCGTTTAAGAGTGGGAAAAGCTGTTTTCAACTCTAGACACTATTATGAGAAGACGGATCCACCTAAATGTACCTTTTGCGATGTGGATCTTACAGTACCTCATATTCTGAGTGAATGTCCAAATTCAAAAACTCCACTACCACTGGAGGAGACTCTTGACTGTAGCACAGTAAATAAATTTAAACTTATCAACAGAAGCCTTGGACTCCATAATATTGTGGATATTTAGTTTTGATTTCGTATAGTTTTTTAAGCATTATTATATTATCATTTGAATTTTTTTGTAAACTTTTGAATTATATTGTTTAGTTTCATTAACCGTGCGCATATGGTCTAGTTACCCGGCGCCTTTACTGTCTATATTTTGTAAATTAATTTTATAAAGTATATATTTATAAATAAATAAATAAATAAATGAATATGAGTTACGTTTGCTTTTAGGGAAATTGTACTGTACTATCAAAATTCAAGGAGAAGAAAGCATGGAATTGTAAGTTTCTACTTTGAGTCTGTTCCATATTAAGCAATGCTTATTTCGAAAACATTTGTTTAGCACTTCTGTTCCGCAGTGTTGACAAAAACAAAATGTGAGAGCTATTTCCAAAAAAGGGTCAAAAAGTGTAACAAAATAGGTGATATTGATACAAAAGTATAATTTAAAAAAAGGGTCATAAAAGGTATCAACACCGTCGAAAAAGGGTCAAATTGATACTTTAGTATCACAACGGTAACGCTGGTGGCAAGAGGCAGAAGAAAGAAAAAATAGTTAAGTGTCAATATATTAGGTCATAATTCCATTAAAGTACTCAATTATTTTTCGCTTATAAGTTAAAAATGAATAGGAGAAGAGTTTGAGACTATTAGGTAGAACATTCCAAGCTCGATAGACACGCACTACAAAAGAGCGGTCGTATGTAGTTAAATTTTTGGGATGTACATTTTTTGATTTGGTAAACATAAGAATTTTATTGCTTTTGCACAAGGTTTTTAAAATGCAGTCACCAATATTCTTAGTTAAATTTTTTAGGTTTAGTAAATCTACTAGAAATAGACAGATAATGTTTCCAAAGATAACGCCAATTATGGAACGGTCATACCAAGTAAGAATAGCTCGTGTGTACAATAAATTACCTAACTCATTAAAGAGTTTTGGATGCTCTGAGCTCACATATAGAAAAAGCTTATACAAAATATCCAGGATAATAGGCTTTGATAGTATAAAGTTTTGATAGTTTGATAACTTCTAATTTAAATTCCTAGTTAAGAATTTGTTTTATTTGGGATTTGAATTATCAAATAAAAAAAAAAAAAAAAAAAAAAAAAAAAAAAAAACAGTTATATGTATGTTATATAAGATGAATTTATTTTTATTAATTTGGTTTTTATATTGTTATTATATTTTTAATATGTACATATATTACATTTTTATTATAGAATTTTTTTTTTTTTTTGGAGTAGAAGTTTGTAACCGGCTAAGGCCAAAAGGCTAGGTTATTGAAAATGAAGAAATAAATAAATAAATAATTCTACTTTTTTGTTTTTATAAAAATACTGTTGGCTTTGAATTTATTCTGTGACAATATATAGGAGAACAATTTTAAACTTTAAAGGTGACTTTTGGAAATTTACTCCAAATTTAATATAATCATCAGCTCTCTGCGGTTATAGTTTTTTAAATTTTTATTCCTTAACACCAAAATGTCACATATAGAAACATTTAATCATTCCAAATGTTATTGGACATTAAAAAAGATAAACAAAAAGTAATTTTGCTATGACTTCCTCAAAAATCCTACAATATAATTGAAATTTTGCCCATGTGCACTTTTGAACATGAAGATGTTAAGCCACAGAAAAAAAAGTTGAATGCATTAATAAACTTATTTAATTGATCTCAGGAAATGTTATTTGCTTAAATAAAATAAATTAAATAATATTTTGCATCGATTTGTATTGAAAAATAAATACCAAGGCCCATATATCAGGTCTGCTTACTTGTACAAAAACAAAAAACTTTTTCTTTTAAGCTGTCAAAAACTTACTACCACAAATACAAAGCAAAAGGAAAAAACGTGTATGTAAACAATTTTTGAAAGCTCAAAAGAACGAAAACAATGATCATCGGGCTTCTTGCGCAGACCTTTTCAATGAGCCTTGATAAATACCGCTTTCCCGGGAAATGAAAAAGTTCGGGAAAAGAAAAACTCTAAGTAACACTATCACACATGAACATGCTTTTGTTAAAAGGCAACCCTGCTCAAATGAAAAGTATTATTTTTTTGAGAAATGTCAAATTGTGTTTCGTAATACATACTAGTCATTTTCATGACACATTGCATTCACACTACCACACTTTATCATATTACTTGAGTTTTTGACAACTAAAACACACCTATTAAATACATATTCTAAATAAATATAAAGATGAGCCTTTTTCGAAATTCATTTTAAAAAGTCACATTTTTTCACCGCTTTGGAAGAGATCTATGTATAACCTTTTTTTCAAAAACAGCACAAATCTCAATTTTTAAAAATTTGTTCCTGAGCCCCTTTCGAAATAAATTATTCAATTACACTGCGGAACAGTAACTTTGCGGTCTGAAATTTGATGGAAAATTTTTACTAATTTAAGGGCGCTGATTTCAAATAAAATCTCCATTTATCTCTACAGCTCTACTTTTCGAGATATACCGTTATGTCCAAAATTAAGGCACTTTCACTCCATATATTGGAATAACTTGAAAACGGTTGACCATATTGATTACTGTTATGCGCAACAAATAAAAGTACATATTCCTCACGCATAACTATTAGTGATGTTACGAATATCCCTTTCTAATATTCGCGAATACGAATATCCATCCAATTGGATATTAAGCGCCACACAATATTTAAAATTTGATTGAAAAATATCTCTAATCTAAAGTTTTTTCTTCCTTTTTTTGGGAGTGTGAGAATCCCATGCTCAGCAACCAATTTTTAGCAATCCTGTCTTTTCGTTGAGACGTTCCAACGTATTGCAATAATAGATCTACAAGCTAATTGTTGTGTATTTTTGTGACTCGGTATTCCAGAAGATGACATCCAAAGGATGTCGAAATATTAAAAAATCCAGATTTAAAAGGAGAAAAAAACTGACCTCGAGCTTGAATAAATTATTTATTTTAAAAATTTATAATAACTTTTGATAATGTTCTAAATTGGTTTTGATTCTCCAGTCAAAAGATAATCGGTCTAGAAGACTTTTCCTCTAATCGCCGTTCATTGTATTTCCTTATGCTCACAATTGCACTTGCATTGTCTTTGTCGATTTAAGCTTCCAGAAACTTTCACAGCAAAGTTTTCATGCTTTTATTTTAAATTTAAAAAATGGCTAACACAAAGTTTGAGGTATAGAAATGAATGAGTTTCTACATTAAGATGTATTTATACAGATGGTATTGCTTTTAAGCTATCGATCCCATCTGCTATTCTTCTTGTTTGTATTCATTACTGTAATTTAGAGCCAATTAATAATGTAAACTTGCAGCGAAAAACTGTGATTATAGCTGCTGTTACTTGTTTTCATAGCTGTATTTTAAATAAAAATATCGATATAGTTTCGATATATTAGACAATCATATTTCTGAGCATGTTAAGGAGTTTTTTGGGTTTTTATGAATATTCGTTGCCTTTTTCTTTTTTACAGAGTTATTAAGTATGGCATACCTTATTAACATTGTACTAAGTTTTCATTTTCACACTCTGTTAAAAACCCTCAAATAATTATCCCTAGGATTAGATGTAGTATTTTTGAAAGATCCTTTATTGTTAGGATTGCAAGGAACTGGAATTATCTACCTGTTGATCTTCGGATATTCTCTTATTCCAATAATGCGTTTCGTTTGAAACTGTTCATTTATCTTTCCGCTATTAATTAGGCTTTGTGTTGGACTTATCTCATCTTTGCAGTACTCAAAATTTCACTTAAGGCTAGATTACACTATCTCACAAGTCTTGCGTATTCCATAACACTTTGTGAGATAGAAATCTAATGAGTTTTGTTGCGACTGTCAAAAAATCTAATTTAACATGGCAGTTTGTGTTCACACCATCACACAAAGTATTAACACTCACACATGAAATAAAATGCAACCCTGATCCAATGAAAAGTATTATTGTTTAGAAATTTTACAAAAAACGATGAAGTCGTATGGGATGTCAAACTTTTTTCATAATACTTGTAATTTTTGTGACACATTGCATTCACACTATCACACTTTTTCATATTACTTGAGTTTTTGACATGTATTAATACAAAGTATAATAGTGTAATCTAGCCTTTAACAGTTAGACACCTGTTTCCTGAATTGTAGACTTAGCACGCAATATTTAAATTGCTTTATAATTTGTTGCCAAATTAGATGTTTGGAATTGTTATTTATTTAGTGTGATTCATGTGGTTGTGATTCACAATCAGTTAAAAAAATCTTTTATTATTTTAATTTTATTTTTATCTGGTAATCAAAACTTGGTTCGCATTTTTTCAAAATACGCCTACAATCTGTTTTATTTTTTTTTTTTAATTTATTTTGTTTTATTGTTAAATTATATTGTGGGCATTTCCTCAGAATGCGCAACCAGGATGGAAAAAGTTTTACGCTTTTAGTTAAGATAAGTCTGGATATTTTTTAACCCACAAAAGTTCCTCTTCATTTTGGTACATTTAGCTTACTCTTCGCTGAACCGATGGTATACTACACCATTAAAAATAAAAATAAAGCGGGTAGGCGCAGGGGAGAAATTCCTCCCACAGGATGCACATATTAAATATAGCTTAAATGAAGAACTATTAAAGGGAGAGTCTTCAAACGTGGTTAAAGCTACTATTATGATAAACTTTAAATTTCAATTAAAAATGGGCGGGGTAGACAGAGGAGGAGCAGTACCCGTCATAGATAGAAATATTAATAAGAGCCGCTGAACGCATTTTGTTAATCTTTTTGTAGTAGGATCTTCTGAGCCCCAAAATTGAAATAAAATAGCAGCGGGGGAGGTGTTACCCCCATAGGACGCCAATGTTTAATATCGCATATCTTAAGAACTGTTATAGTAAGAATGTTCAAACTTTGTAGAAGTCACTCTTATGGTATACTACACATTTAAAAATAAAAATAAAGCGGGTAGGCGCAGGGGGGAAATACCTTCCATAGGATGCATATTAAATATCTCTCAACTGAAGAAGTGGTTAAAGCAGTGTAGCGAAGCGCACCGGGTTAAGCTAGTATGATATAAAGAAAAAAAAAAACACCCAAACTTTACTATGCCGAGGTACTTATTTATAGTTTATTACAATTTTTAAAAAACAAAAAATAAAAGTTTAAACAAACTTTCTCATTGATTTATTTTTAGTAACTGCAATTAACAATTTTCTGTCGATTAAATACATATACTGGCAATCCTGGAATTATGATTTAAAAAAAAAATTAATGTTTCAACAACAACGAACAAGATTCATGAGGAAAGACAAAATATATAGTTCGATTAGCGGTATATTTTTGTGTTTGTTTTGGATGCTATTCTAATGTCACGTATGTACGTGGTTGCACAAACATCATTTGTCATTTGAAATTGATCAGTCTTATGTCTTTCAAAACAAAAGTTCAAATTAAGATATTTGTTGCAATAACAATGGATCGGATTTTTTGTTTAATTTAGTATAATAAAAATTTTATAAGCTTTAAAAGTTCGTCACGTACGATAATGTAATTACTAAAATGCAACTAAATGCATCATCTTATTAAGTTGGTATTTAGTTTAAATTTGGTAAAGATTAAGATAATTAAATAATAAGCGGCACAAATAACTTTTAACCTCTGACGACCTTGATTGGCCATGGGTCCCAAATAGGGTACACTCTCAAAATTTTTTTTTTAATATTATGGTGTAGGGTATCATGGTCCGGTATGACCGACTATACTTTCTTCCTTGTTTGTTTTAAATTTTTATATACATATATTTACAGCCTGTTCATCGATTTCGAACGTTAACGTTCTTAATTACAAAAATATATTTCATGCCTTGTAAATACCATAAGAGAAAAATTTGCCACGTACGGCATGTCACGAACTGTATTACATTTTGTTCATTATAAAACCACCAAAAAAAAATTTTTTCCCCAATTACGAATTATAAAGGAAAAATATGTGGTAAAATGTAAAAATTAAAAAAGAAGAAAAATCTCCCACAACTCGCAGATTTTCGTAATTTTTAAATTTACCCCAAAATCACTTGCGTTTTACGTCATGTACGATATGCACTTATTTTGCTCGATATTTTGGAAAACAAGGTTTCGAATTTAATAATTTTTTTTTTTCATATATAGTACCCTCTAAATGAAACATAATGATAAAATAATTTTCCAGTTACTACTATTTTGCAAAATCCGTATCTCTCTGAAGGCGTACAATTGTCACGTACAATGACATGGAAATGCCCATATGTACGTGCTCAAAACACTAATATTGTTGACATTTTTGGCAAGAGTACTTGGTTTTTCTGTGTTTTTCCATCCGCACTCATAGCAACTGCCAATTCTTGAAGGAACCGATGTCCGAGGTACATCGTCTTTATGTAAAATCTCCAACAGTCTTAGTCTCATCCTTGATTTACACACCGTCTCACGCACCGAATTAGAAAAAATAACACGTGTGTTCACTAAGCAGTATCGATGTGAACTGATGGGGGGCGTACAATGGGGCAGCTACTCGAAAGTACAACAAAAAAAAGTAACGGGAAATAAAGTTAATCGGGTTTTTTTAAACTGCCGGCATCACAGACCAGTAGGTCACCATTGGCGGTTAAGGTTTTAGAAACACTTACGAAAAAATATGAAAAAATTCAAGAAAGTTTATATGGATATTTCCACAGAAAATACTACTTTTTGTCACGTTACGACACCAAGCAATTAGTTTTGTATTTTAGAACCATGTTGTTCAAATTTTTTCTCCCTTGCACTAAATGTAAAGCTAGTTGCTCTTTACACCAAAATGCAAAAAAGTAAATAATATTTTCATTATTCTAATAGAAACAATTAAAAATTTTTAGTGTCGTAACGTGACAAAAAGTAGACTTTTCTGTGGAAATACCCATATGCTAAAAATTTCAAAAAATTGTTTAAAAACACAAAAAAGAAAGATTTAAGAAAATCTATCTAATTTGTTTGGGACAAATTTGGCTAACACCAATAGGTAATAAGCTACACGATTGAGAAAGATAACCAGTTTGGCCAAAACTTAGAAACTTTTTGATCAATCTTGAAAATTTGTGTCTAAGCTACTATCCTAACCTTGGTAAAAATTTCATCCAAATCGGAAGATATCGATTTCAAAAGTTGGGTCACTTGACATGACTTGATATGTATACTCTCGGTGGGGTGTATTAAAGATTCGGCTAAGCCGAATATAGCACTCTTATTATTTTTTATTTCCCAATCAAGGCGAATTTATTACAGGTGGTCTTAAAAGCCCTGCTGATATTAGCTAAAATCACTGTTGGTTGTCAAAATTTTGTTTATTCTCTTTTATTATCTTTGTTTCTGTTTTGTTTTATTTCTGTTTTTGACATTGTACAATGATTTTACAAAAACAAATTGCTTGTGGTTTTTGTACGTGTTGTACTTGTTGTAGTACCGAGATTACCTGGGATGAATTCGCCTTGTTCCCAATTAAATTGTTGAAGGCAATAAAATACTTATTCATGTAATTTTATACCATGCTAGTTCTTTTGTTTTGTCAAATTAAATCGCCTTTCTTTATACATATAAAATTTTTGGCTTAAGTCCAGTTTACCAACGCAGCTCCAAATAAAAAAAAAAGTACATAGGGTTATAGAAAATTGAAAAATAAGAAGAAAAAATAAAATGACAAAATTCTCGGAAACGCATAGTTTCAGAGTTATGGACCTTTGAAGTTTTCATATAAATCTGCGATTTCCCACTACATTTTTGAACGTATATAGCCAATATTGGTATCATTTAAAAGCTTTTGAATAAATTTTTCTAGATATAAACATTTTATTTAAAAATGTTTAATCCATTAAGGAGCCGGCTATGCGGAGAAGATTTATTTAGCGAAGCCGGTGTTTGTTATACCATAGAGGAGAAAATCCCTGCGCCCGGCCGAAGGCCGGCTATGCAGAGAAGCTTTAGTTAGCGAAGCCGGTATTTGTCATACCATAGAGGAGAAAATCCTTGTGCCCGGCCGAAGGCCGGCTATGCAGAGAAGCTTTATTTAGAGAAGCTGGGGTTTATTTAATTACATTTTTATTACCTAGTGCACTTCCGTAACATTTTGATATAAATTTTGTAAAAACTGTATTAGGAGCTAAAGAGTTAAAAAGTTTTTAATAAATTTAGCATTTCCAGAAAGATCTGTTCAAATGCTTTCAAATAATACCAATATTGGCCATATACGTTCAGAAATGTAGAGGGAAATCGGAAGTTTATATGAAAACTTCAGAGGTCCATAACTCGGAAACTATGCGTTTCCGAGAATTTTGCCATTTTATTTTTTCTTCTTATTTTTCGATTTTCTATTACCCTATGTACTTTTTTTTTTTATTTGGAGCTGCGTTGGTAAACTGGACTTGTTCCAAATTTTTTAGCACTTGTTTGAACATTTTATTTTTGCGTACCTATTTTACCATTTTTTTCACAAAGATCTTTTATTTTCTATTGTATGTATTAAGTTTAAGGTTTATCACCAACACAGCACTCTGGCGACATAAAGACTACGAGCCCATAATACGTCAAATAGCAAACAGAAAGTGAAAATGGAAAAATGTGGGGCCTCATTGCGACCAATCGCCAGTATCACAAGGAGAACATTGGAATGGAATGAAAGGTAGCAGACGTCCAGGCCCCCCAAAAAACACCTGTTATAGAACAGTCATAAAGGATCTTAATATCCAAAACAAACAGTTTGATGAAACAAAAGTTGTACCTATTTAAGTTGGAATTGTCGCAAAGTGGAATAAATAAAGGAAAAATACGTATCGGTATCGCCGTCTATATTTCTTTTTGAGTATCGGTATCGCATCGGAAAAAAGGCAACGGTACGTTAAAAAATATTTTAAAACGCTGATCGTTTGCATTTGCTACAGGTGTCGTATGAATTTCATTACTAAATTTCGTTTCAAGAATTGTATTCATCAATTAGCTCAACGTTTGCTAGGCAGTAATGGGGTGAAAGTACACAATAAAATTAATAATTTCCCATTTTACAAATAGGAAAGGTATAGCAGTTCGAACTCAACTTTTATTTAAACAAATTCCAATTGCAAAATTTATATGTAGAAAAAATAATTTTGCCAAGTAATTTAAAACTACTTAAACCTTGAGCTAGCGTATAAACATCTAAAATAGAGAAATTAACAATAACTTTTAGAAACAAATTAAAAATAACAGTATGTATATACATATATACTGAGGGTTACACCTTCAATAGAAGCGGCTATCGTTCATCCATGTGGCAAATACACATTTTTATGTTAATGTTATTTATTTTCTTCTTACCTTTTCTTTGAAAAAAGCGAATCAAATTTGCTTTTATTATTAGAGCGTCTTGTTTCCTTTTTTTTATTATTTTATCTACACTATAATTAATTTTTTGCACTAGATATATTTTACAATAAACAAATTTTCTTTTCGATTATGCTGATTTTGTGTAATTCTCGTGTATTTGTCAGAATGTACTTATAAAGTGACCTCAGTTTTACAACAATACAAAAAAAACAACAAGCAATTTTAGTGTTGAAAGTTCTATTTTTATCCGCCTTATTGCCAATTCGCATTGATAAAAATATAAACAAGCAAAAATTTGTTTGACAGTTGTAACAATTAAAACGACAAGAACATCACATTCAGCTGACTAAATTCTCCCACCTTCTCATTGTGGTGTATTTTTTATACGACGGGCCAGCTGATCAGGGTTACCGTTGGAAATTTTCGAAAAGGGTCTTAAAAAGTGGATTATCCAGAAAAGAGGGGCAAAAAAAAGGCATTTTAATAAAAAAGAGTCGAGTTTTTTAAAAGCAATATTTCCCACTTCAATAATTACATATAAAAAGACCAAGTTTTTTATAAACAAACAAAAAATATTTATTTCAGGTAGGCAGTGCTTAAAAAACTTTATTTTTTAAGGTTTTTAACACCTGACAAAAAGTTTGGTTTTCATAATTATAACTCATTTTTTAATACTTTTTATGTTTCATATACATTTTAGGGTTTGTTTTCAATTTTGCAATCGTTCGCGAATTTAAGCCCTGTTCGCGATTTGTTTCCTATAAGTTTTCTGATTCTTTAAGGCTGTTACGATTTTTAATACTGCTATTACAAAATATTTGGGAATTTCAGCAATTTTTACTGAATTTTTTTATTCCTGTTAATTTTGCAAACTTTTTCGAGTTTTTTGCGAAGCTTTGTTGCTCTTTGAGGCAATCGTCGCCGTTTTAAAAATAGCCCCATACATAAACCGAGCCCATACATTAACCGAAGTAATTTGTACTTTACTATCGAAAATCTAATTTATAAGTCGTAAAACTTCTTTAACACAAACTTTTTACGAATACTAACTACTTTTTAGGAATGTGTGTGCTATACTTTTTTATTTAATCTTCACTTGAAGTCCATACCTCCATTTTCGCTTATTTCGAAAACATATGTTTTGCACTAACTTGGTGGCCACACGATCAAGTTTTGTCTTTCAGTTCATTCAATATTCAATACACTCACTTTTTTACTACCCTGCAAATAATATTGGACTACCTGATCCATTTTGATAAAATGGACTACTCCATGGACTCGTCCTATGTAATGCAAGCATGGACCATGTCATTGTTAAAAAGTTTTCGTTTTTAAACGACTTCAAAACTTATCCTCTTAAGTATACCATGGAGTAGTTTTAAAACAACTCCTTTGTAATCCAAAGCTGGGTTATATGGTCCTATCCTAGGACATCGTAATGTTAAATAGACCATGTTTTTTCCATACGTTTGGGTTACTTGTGACCTGGTCCTACATTTTACACGCGTGTTTGGGCCGTTCCTATTAATTGCAGGGTAACACACTCTTACTTTTTTGATTGACCAAGAGGTTGCTTTCAATTTGTTTGGCAATTTTACTTTCAATTTAACAGCTGATTACAAGTTTCCCTACAAGAAATGAATGAGCGAGTAGTCACATTTTTCATTTTGGTGTTAAGAAAATGATAGAAAGAAATTACCGAATTTGACCGAAAACTTTATTTCGGTCATTTCTTTCTATCATTTTCTTAACACCAAAATGAAAAATGTGACTACTCGCTCATTCATTTCTTGTAGGGTTGTTTTTATAAATAGTTTTCGTGATGACAAATTGAAAGTAAATGGCTTAGTGCCGGTTCACACACGTCAAGTTTGACTCGTCAAGTATTGAGCTTTTGGGAGAGAGCGTAAAAGAGTATGACATTTCTTCTCCCCTCTCTAAGTCTGTGTTCATACGGCACTTGTCTTGTTGACATGGTTGCTACTTTATAGGCGAGAGGGACGAGGGGAAAAGAAACGAGTACACAGATGCATGTACTATCTTTACGTTTTGCTTTTTCATTCGATTTTTTAACTTGTTATTGCTTTCAATATCAAAAAAGCACATGCCGTCAACATGACATGAATCATTTGAACGCCAATTCATGTTCAAATAAGAAAAAGGAAGAATCTTGTCAATAAAACATAAGCCGTGTGAACTCAGACTTATAAAAACTCAAGACTTGACGAGTAAAACTTGACGTGTGTGAACCGGCACTAAAAGACTATCAAGAAAAACTTTACCGTGTGACCGCAGGGTAACGTTCAGTAGTGTTGACAAAAAACAAAAAGTGAGTGTTTATATTTATATATTTATTTATTTAATAGGTGTATATTATACAAAAGGATAATATAAAAAAAGGTCATAAAAGGTATCAAGACCGTCGAAAAGTGTCAAATTGATACTTTAGTATCACAACGGTAACGCTGCAGCTGATTAAGGTGCATGTAGACAACATGTTTTTTACATCTGACTTGTCAACTTTTAAAGTCACATGTAATTGTGCATGTCTGTCAAAATGGCTGTTTTACAGAAGGTTTATAATATTCGGTCACAAACGCACATGTAAAACTTGAGGGGTCCACAACTCGAAAATTTTGTCTAGTCGAGTATTTTTATAGAACAGCGTGTCAACACTCGCAGATGAGTCTACCTTGTGGTAATGTACCTTGCTATCTCCCTATGTCTGAATTTACACGTTTCATCTTTCGATGCTCAAATCATTTTCAATTCCCTTTTAAAGATGCCAATATAATCACACGCAGCAATCGGTTTTAACTTTTTTCGGTTCAAAAAAACAACAATTTTATTAATAGCAAATCAAAGAGAAAAAGAAAGGAAAAAAATTACATACAGCCTTCGTTGTGCATATACCAACGAATAAAAACACAAAGCGTACTGACCGAGTACAGGCATCTCCATACTAATCCCTTTTATTATTTCTTCTCTCACGTAAAAACATAAGAGTTGAGCATCAAAAGATGAAACGTGTGATAAACTAGATTTGTTCCTACAAAGCTTTCAGTCAGCTATATATATATATATATATCCAATGATGAGAGATTTCATATCATATCTACTAGATTTCGTTCTGATGTAAACGGGCTATTACCCAAAATGTAGTTTCTACCCCTGACTGTTTTACTTTTATGAGCAACTCTGCATTGAAGTATGTTCAGTGAAAACGTACAATTTAAATAAGTTTTTTTTGCCAGTAGTCATCAACTAGAAATATTTGTGAAGAACACGAATTCTGGTTTTTCTGTGCTGCATTAAAATTAAATTAAGAGGAGAGAAATTAACACTATTTCCTCAATACTTTATAAGGTACGCTTAACTTCTGTTATATCTTTAAAATATTACCGTGCAAATTTTTATTAAAAAATGTTATAGAAAATTAGATTTTAATTTTTTCTTTCCTCTGTTGCAGATTTCGCCACAGAAAAATATAATTGACTACCTCCAATACATGGTACATACTGTTATTATACGTGCTGTAAACAAATAATTTTTTCTTGTTGAGTTTGTTGTTTGGTATTTTGTATTTTTAACAAAGAGGAAAGTGTATATTTCCTTTAATACGCAGCAAAAAAAGTGCAATTCAAAAATGAAGTCATCGCCGAAAACCCTTTTTGCTGCATGCCTGTTTATAGGACTATTAGTAGTTCCGTTTAATTGCGAAGGTAGGTGTTAAATATTTCTTCAATTATCTTAAATTTTTATATAAAAAAAGCTTACCCTTTTGATTGCAAGGGGGTTGCTGTGGGTAATTTCTAGACAAGCATACATACATATGTATGTATTTACAAATTGCAATATTCCTGTCAGGTATACATATATGGTATATATTATAAAAAATCTATATACATAGCAAAAAAAAAAAACACCGATTACATAGGTATATTTAAAATGAAATAATCACATACACCACATTTTTAAAAGCGTAAATGTATAATGTCTTGTAAAAATTGCTTTACTGGACTTTTCTTTTATTATTAAGAATGGAATTTATATTATCAAAAGTAAAATCTTAAAAATTTTACATAAAAAAATATACACTGAAAATATTTTTAGTGCAAACATTTTCCAAAAGACTTGCAGCTACTTTTATGTGCTACATATGTACATATTTACAAAAGTTTCGTATATATATACATAGATACATATATATGTACAAACATACATACCAACATAATATGAAAAAAGTATACTCTTGAATTTTTAAATTCGTTCGTTGTCCTGTTTTTCGTAAATGTTAAAAAATGTTTAACAAAACTATGTGCTGTTATTTTTAATGAAATATGTATGTATTTTGCAGCAAATTCATTTTGTTTAACAGGTATGCACCAAAAAATTTATTTTGCTTTACGAAATAATTTTGTATGCAATTTTTAATTTCGTAAGATAAAGCGTGATTTTTACAAATTGTAGAAGAAAAATATTCCCTGAACTTTTGTTCATAACTAACTTGATTTTTTGTTTTTTATTTCTTTTTATTCGCAAAAATAAAATATTCTACCGAAAAATTAACTACCTATAAATTAAAATTTATTGAAAGTGCACTTATGTTACGTCTATAGTGAATAAAAAGTCAATAGTGTTTTTAATATTTTTTTACAAAATAAAGGCCTTATTCATAAAAAATATTTCATATTAATAACAGGCTTATAAGATAAATTTTATATGAAAATTTGTTTAACAAATCTCTTGTAAATCTGAAATATTTGTTATAAATAAGGGTGTTAATATCTTTTAAAAATTTGTTAGAATTATGTACATATTAGGGGGTTCAATTAATCGGGATTTATTTTTGTTCGATTAAACGATTAATTGATATTTGGCATTTTTAACTAATTCGATTAAACGAACAAAATTTTAAATTTAATCGAATAATTCTAAATCTAGAAATTTTATGAATTACGAGATTTCTTTTCGATAATTTTAGGAAAAATTAGTACTTGAGTAAATTAACATTCTTTTTTAAATAAAACTTGTCAATGTAGCTCAAAATTGTTGCTTTGGGCACTTGGATTTTTTGAAACTTTTCACGAACATTCCATCCTCTCCTATGCTTTTGCAAATAATTTCCTCTAGAGAATCGATTGTACAACTTGTAGACCCATTTGATTTTGTCAGTGGAGCATCTTCTTCAAGTACGTTAATACATTTTGGAAACCTGTTACATTTAGCATTATTAGATTTATCCTTCATACAATATTTTTATACCAAACTCATTCTAAAGAAACAAAAGCCTGTTTTTTTTTTATAAATTCCTAAGCACATATTTGGTTTGTTTATTCGACTTATAACTTTAAAAAAAATTATACATTTAACAGAAACACTATATAAATATTATTATTATTGGCTTAAATCTAGTTTACCGACGCAGCTCCAAATAAAAAAAAAGTACCTAGGTAGATAGAAAATTAAAAAATAAGAAGAAAAAATGAAATAAAAAAGTTGGCGGAAACGCTTAGTTTTCGAGTTATGGACGTTTTAAGTTTTTATATAAAAGTGTGATTTTCCACTACATTTGTATCTTTATATGGTCAATATTGGTATCATTTTAAAGCTTTTGACTTAGCAAAGCCGGTACTTACTATCCCAAAGAGGAGCAAATCCTTGCGCCCGGCCGAAGGCCGGCTATGCAGAGTAGCTTTACTTAGCGAAGCCGGTTCTTGCTATACCATAGAGGAGAAAATCCTTGCGCCCGGCCGAAGGCCGGCTATGCAGAGAAGCTTTAGTTATCGAAGCCGGTATATGTCATACCAAAGAGGAGCAAATCTTTGCGCACGGCCGAAGGTCGGCTATGCAGAGAAGCTTTAGTTAGCGAAGCCGGTATTTGTCATACCAAAGAGGAGCAAATCTTTGCGCCCGGCCGAAGGCCGGCTATGCAGAGAAGCTTTACTTAGCGAAGCCGGTTTTTGCTATACCATAGAGGAGAAAATCCTTGCGCCCGGCCGAAGGCCGGCTATGCAGAGTAGTTTTACTTAGCGAAGCGGGTTCTTGCTATACCATAGATTAGAAAATCCTTGCGCCCGGCCGAAGGCCGGCTATGTAGAGAAGCTTTAGTTAGCGAAGCCGGTATTTGTCATACCAAAGAGGAGCAAATCTTTGCGCCCGGCCGAAGGCCGGCTGTACTGAGAAGCTTTACTTAGCGAAGCTGGTTTTTGCTATCCATAGAGGAGAAAGTCCTTGCGCCCGGCCGAAGGTCGGCTATGCAGGAGTGTTTTCGTTTGCAACGCCCATGTTTATAATTTGATTACGTTTGTATTACACTTGTATTTAAATAAACTACATACTAGCCTGGTGCACTTCTGTAATATTTTGATGTAAAATGCAAAAAGAATGTAATGTGAGGTAAAGAGATAGTAATTTTTAAATAAATTTTGTATATCTAAAAAGATATGGTGAAAAGCTTTGAAATGATACCAATATTGGCCATAGGTATAACGATAAAAATGTAGTGGAAAATCGGACCTTTATATAAAAACTTAAAACGTCCATAACTTAAAAACTAAGCGTTTCCGCCAACTTTTTTATTTAATTTTTTCTTCTTATTTTTCAGTTTTCTATCACCCTGGGTACTTTTTTTTTTTATTTGGAGCTGCGTCGGTAAACTAGATTTGTTCCTTATTATTATTCGATTAATCAGTATAAATTCTTCAATTAAGCCTTTAATCGAAATTAGCAATTTGAAATTATTCGAACAATAGACGATTAATTGTTCGAATAATTTCAAATTGCTAATTTCGATTTGTTAATCCAACAATTCTTAATCGACTGAATACCCTAGTACATACATATGGGCATTTCCATGTCATCGTACGTGACATTTGTACGCCTTCAGACAGATAGAAATTTTGCAAAAATAGTATTAACTGGAAATTTTTTTGTATCATTATGTTTCCTTTAGAGGGAACTATATACGAAAAAAAATTTTTTTTAAATTCGGAACCTTGTTGTCTAAAATATCATGCAAAACAAGTGCATAACGTACGTGACATAAAACGGAAGTGATATTTGGGTGAATGTAAAAAAATACGAAAATCTGTGAATTGTGGAGGTTTTTCTCCTTTTTTTAATTTCATACATTAAACCACATATTTTTTCGTTATAATCCGTATATCCATGAAATATTATTTATTTATTTATGTATAATATACCTTACAAATAAATTCATAAAATATATATAAAAAAAGGCGCCTGTAACTAGACCATAAGCGCACGTATTATCATTACAAATAGCGAAAAATACATTCTATGTTAAGGTGCTATCAGACGGGATGTATTTGACATATGAACTGTCACTTTTCTTACCCATATGTAATTCCGTATGTACATATGTCGAAATTTCCATTTTACATACGATTCATAATTTTTGTTATCACACCTGCTTATGTTTTTCCTTATGACATAACCTATAAATGTAAACAAAAGTTGACTTTTGCTTACGTTTCAAAACAAACCAGCTGTTTTGTTTATGTTTGCCACAGGAAAATAGAGAGTGTTCTAATCGAAAAAGTTATATATGTATTTCCACATGTATTTTACACATGCAAAGTTTCATATGTATCACACGATGTGTACAACTTTTACAGATGGAAAATTTGACAGTACATATGTAAAATACATCCCGTCTGATAGCACCTTTACAAACATATACATTAGACTGGTCGCAATTTTTTTTTTTTTTTTATTTAATTGTTTGCGCTGCTTAAAATATGAGGTTTGGTGTAAGAAATCATGATCTAATTTTTCAGGTCAATCCGACGGTGCCTAGCCGTGCCGGGTGGGGCCCAAAGTTCCGCATATTATAAAAAAAAACATCTTTTCTATCAGATCTTTATAGTTATACTAGTTGAAAAGCCGAAAACCAAAAATATGGCTTCGCTACAGAGAAAGTACTTCAAGTGTGCCAAATTTCAGCTTCCTATGTCATCAGATGGCTTCAGAAAGTTGCGGAAAGAATAGGACATACATGCAAACATCCTGACATACTAAGAAATTATATATTGTATAGATAGATTAACATATGTTCGCGCAACTCAAAAACCCTTTAGCTTATTGAAAAACTAAAAAAACCGAAATTCCGCAATAAAATTTACTTTAAGAAAGTTAAATCTTTTTTCTTTATGTTGGCTTTGGTTTTTCGAATACTGTTATTTCGAAAATTAAGGAGGTTGCACAACATGTGTTCGCGTAACTCAAAAACGCTTTAGTTTATTGAAAAACTAAAAAAACTGAAATTCCGCAATAAAATTTACTTTAAGAAAGGTTAAGCGTTTTTCTTATATGCGCAGTCGTTTTAGAAACATAATTTTTTTTTCTGGAAAAAAAAAATTAATTTTTTTATTAAAATTTCGGAATTTTTGTTTTTAAAAATTCATAAAAAATTGAAAAATGCAGCTAACAACATTGGAAACAAAACAAGCTATAAATGATTAAAATCTGTTCACAACTTTTGATTTTATGTATGTATTCACAAAAGGCCAAAAATTTTAATTAATTTAAGAATTTTATTAAACCGCCACATCTTTTGTGAATACATAAAATCAAAAGTTGTTTACAGATTTTAATCATTTATAGCTTGTTTTGTTTGCAATGTTGTTTTTTTTATGTCTTCATAAAATTAGAAGCATAGCTGCATTTTTCAATTTTTTTATGAATTTTTAAAAACAAAAATTCCGAAATTTTAATAAAAAAATTATTTTTTTTTTCCAGAAAAAAAAAATAATGTTTCTAAAACGACTGCGCATATAAGAAAAACGTTTTACCTTTCTTAAAGTAAATTTATTGCGTAATTTCGGGTTTTTTTAGTTTTTCAATAAGCTTAAGCGTTTTTGAGTTGCGCGAAATAATCACAGCACAAAACGTGGACTTTTTGTGAACATAAACAAAACTTTGACATAAACCTAGAAAAACAATGCAAGAGCAAAAAATCGTCATCTGGCGCAGTGCTGCCACTTGTTTATTTCACCATGCTACTAGGGGCTGGTATTAATTTTGACATTAGCGTAGAAATTTTTAATAATTTTAATTCACCATTGAACTTTCCTACCGTTTCACACACACCCAATGTACGATAGTTGTCGTTCATAAAAAGCACGGATTTTTTTTGAGTGAAGTTTAAAATTCACTTCACTTTACATATGGGCATTTCCATGAGAATGTCAACCACGACTCAAAAAATTAAAACGCTTGAAACTTTATTTCAAATACAGTACTTTTCGCTTATAGTCACATCCTTTAGTTGCAACCATAACGTGGACTATATCGCTAATGTGACTATAAGGCTAATTCACATATATGCCACTGTGACGCATATAACCGAATTCGAATAGAATCAAGTTATGTGAATAAAGGAAATAAATAATTCATATAAACTACACCGACATCAGGCTTATGGTTTTATAACAGAGTTACGTTCTGTATAAAAAATAGTTAAAATAATAACAAGATATATCATAACTGATACCAACGGCAAAAGCTAATTTTTTACGAGTAGAGAGTTGATGACAAAAATTAAATGATTTAATTCATTCTTACTTTGATGGATTTTTGATTCGAAAACTAAAAAGAACTTAGTAAATTTTGCTAATGTGACTATAACGCCATTAATTTGCTGTACTTTTTCCTTTGACTATTGTTGATAAATGGCATATATGGCAAATGTGCTTATATCGCTAAATGGACTATAACGTTAATACTTTATATAAAATTAACTTATAGCGGCAAAATAGACATATAAAATGAACTTTATCGCTAATGTGACTATAAGCGTAGTGACTATACACGAAAAGTACTGTACAATAGAAAGAAAAAAAACACCCAAACTTTACTATACCGAGTAGTGCTGGGAAACTATCGATAGACTATCGATATCATCGATAGTCTTAAAATATCGAAAATATCGATAGGAAAAATATATATATATCAATATTTTTATTAGTTAAAATACAGCTATGAAGTCATCTAACAGCAGCTATACACACACAGTTTTTTGCCGCAAATTTTTACTTGCTATTATTAATTCGCGCTAAATTACAGCAATGAATACAAAGAACAAGAATGGCAAGTGGTATGGATTGCTTAGCCAGTGCTTTTAACTGCTAATTAAAGGCCTTTATGTCGAAATTTGTACTTGTTTATAAAGGGACTAAAGTGTAAAATATTTTTTTAATGTTGTAAAAAAAATGCTAATCCAAATGCAATTGCAAGCATAGGACAAAACAATGAACGACCGACCATTAGAGGATAAGTCCGCTAGATTGATTACCTTTTTGGGTTTAGAATTTAGAAAATTTTTTAAAGTTGCAATGGAATATCTTATAGTCCCTGTTACTTCGGTTCCTTCAGAAAGGTACTTATCAATTTTTAAGAATCTGTCATCTTAAATAACGTGCGTATATACATACAAACGTCTCATACATTCAATAAAGTGATAAAAACAACGGACTGTAGCCTAATAAAAAAATAATTAAAGTTTTCCTGCGAAAGTACAAACATTCAGTCGATAGTAATATCGATATATCGATAGTGAAATCTGAACTATCGATAAATATCGATAGTAGAAAATATCGATAGTATCCCAGCACTAATACCGACGTACTTATAGCTTATTACAATTTTTAAAAAGCAAAAAGTAATAGTTTTAACTCACTTTCTCATTGATTCATTTTTAGAAACTGCAATTGACAACTTTTAATATTCTGCCGATTAAATACAGATAGTGGTAATATTGCAGTTATACTTTAAAATTAATGTTAAAACAACAATGAACAATATCCATGACGAAAGAACAAATTTATAGTTCGATTAGCGGCATATTTTTGTGTTTGTTTTGGATGCTATTCTTTGTCATATGAAATAGGTTAGTCTTAGGTATTTCAAAATAAAAGTTCAAAGCAAGATATTTGCTGCAAAAAAATATTGGTCGGTATTTTTTTTTAAATTGGTATAATAAAAATTTTATAAAGGCCAGTTTACACGGTAATACAATGTATTACGACATGTCGAAAAATTATGTAGAATGAGAAAAATCTTATCATGTCAGAGTATATTGAAGGTGATAGCATTTTTATACAATTACAAAAACAACTAAAATTAACTCAGGAAATTTTCATATTGTTTTTGTTAATATATAAAACTGCAACCATCTGCTTTTTTGTTATTATTTTTGATTTTGCTTATACCATCCGTGTTAACATGAATTATACTTACAAAAGATTTTTATTTTTTTCTTTTAAAAACGGAGAGAATTTCATAATATTTTGATTCTACAAAGTCGTAATACATTGTATTACCGTGTAAACTGGCCTTAAGCTTTTAAAGCTCGTCACGTACGGTATTGTAAGTAATAAAATGCAACTAAATGCATCATCTTATTATGTTGGTATTAAGTTCAAATTTGGTCAAACCTTATTACAATCAAAATCATCTTCCAAAATTTTTTTGGAATCCATATAAATGTTGAAATTTACATAAAAATTTCCGACAATGACTATTACGATAGTACTTTGTCATGACAAAATGTTGTGCGGGTAGGTCCAAAATTAACCATAGGTCCCATATAAATCGGCTAGGGGCAAACAAATCTCATATTGATGGAGATAACTAAATAATATTCGGCACAAATAACTTTTAGATGATTCTTAACCTCATAGCATAATTCTGTTCTGGCGATCTTGATTGGCCACGGGCTCCAAGTAGGGTACACTCTCAAAAAATTTTTTTTAAATATTATAGTGTAGGGTATCATATGGACGGGCTTGACCGACTATACTTTCTTACTTGTTTTTTTTTAACTTCTTAAATACATATCAAAGTATATTTATACCAAGTACATGCAAGTCTACGACAAATCAACAATAAAAAAAAAAATCATTTTGTTTGTGTAAAAACTCTTGATACTGTCAAACAGCCAAACATAAACAAAACCAAAAAAAAAAAAAAAAAATCATGGCGCACTAAAAATGCAAGGTATATTTATAGCAGGTAGCCGCGATATTACAACAATTGTACAATATAACAAACAACAGGGCTTTTTCTTGTTGTTATGTGATACGAACTGTCAAACAGCAAAGGGGTTGAAAAGAGATAAAAAAGACAAAAGATAAAGACAAAAAAACTTGTTTACTTATTTACTATGGAACATTTGACAGTTTGTATCACAAAACAAGCAAGTTTGCAGACTTCGTGCTTGTTTCTCTGCAAAGAACGGGAAAATAACTGTGCATTTTGTGTTTTTATACTTTTGGTATACTTTATTGGTCTGTTTTTTTATACCCTTCACCACAGGTGGAAAAGGGTATATATAAGTTTGTCATTCCGTTTGTAATTTCTACAATATTGATCTTAGACCCTATAAAGTATATATATTCTGGGTCCTTATGAGGAGAGAAGTTGATTTAACGATATCCGTCCGTCCGTCCGTCTTACGTTTGATATGTGTTTTCCGGAGACTCCAGACATGATAGCGGCTACGTTGTTTTACATTTATGTCACATATAGTCCACCATTTCTTGCTATTGAAATTCAGCCAGATCGGTCCAACAATGGCTGAGATATGACCAAAAAACACGACTGCCTCTAATTTTTCCAAAAAATCCCTTGTGGTTGTTGTATTTTTATTACTTTTTTCTGTATATCTGGAGAACGGCAAGAGCCAAAGCTTTAAAATTAGGTACAGACATTTAGGTTATAAATATACACCATCCTACAAAGTGGGCGGGATTGGAGAAGTAGGCGTGGTACCTCTCATACAAAAAGTATTAAAAATTGTATAAAAACCTGAATTTTTTGACTGTAATATGACCTATGGTTACGCCTTATATATCAGAAGATCGGATATTTTTAATAGAAAATATTTTCTGAAAAACTCGGGAAAATCGGTTCAGATACAAAAATGTTATGACCAAAATATTAATTTTTTTTTTTTTGAAAAATACCCATTTTCAGGAACCATAGATCTTCCCGAGTCCACGTTTTATAGCCAAAATAACTGGCAAATTTCTTCTTTAACACGTCGGTATATAAATCTGTCAAATCGGTTAAGAAATAGCAAAGTTATGACCAAAATACTAAAATCCCAAAAATTACTCTTTTTTAAACCCTTCACCTCAGGTGGAAAAGGGTATATATAAGTTTGTCATTCCGTTTGTAATTTCTGCAATATTGATATAAGACCCTATAAAGTATATATATTCTGGGTCCTTATGAGGAGAGAACTTGATTTAACCATGTCCGTCCGTCCGTCCATCTGTCCGTCTTACGTTTGATATGTGTTTTCCGGAGACTCCATAAATGATAGCGGCTAGGTTGTTTTACATTTATGTCACGTATAGGCATCCTGGGCCCACTTTTAAACTTAATATATACCTCGGATATGCCAACAAACAACTACACACAAACTTCAACATTTGCTGATGATACAGCTTTTTTGAGCGTGCACGAAAACCGTCAAGAAGCATCTCGATACCTACAGGATCATATATTTCAACTCGAACTATGGTTAAAGCAATGGAGGATAGAGGTCAATGAGCAAAAATGCGTACATATAACATTCACCTTGCGTCGGGAATCATGCCCCCCTATTAAAATCAATAATCAAATAATACCTCAAAATTCGCATGTAAAATACCTCGGTATTCATCTAGATCGCCGTTTAACGTGGAAAAGCCATATAGAGGCAAAATTAACTCAAATGAAACTAAAAGCCATCCAAATTCATTGGCTTATTGGAAGAAACTCTGTCCTTAGTCTCGACTGCAAACTTATTTAAAAAACGTACAAATACATACAAGATTAATTAATGAGAAAACATTTTACTATGTACTATGATGCAAAGCAAAACGGCTAAAGCTGCAGGTCCACACCAATCGTTCAATGCGTTTATTCATCTGTCCAAAAAGAAATAGTGAACATTTACACAGCAAACGCGTAGAATGCATTTACGTAATGAAAGTATTATTACTTTCTACTTTAGCATGCGTCTAGAAAAAAGGTAAAAAAACATACACAAAAAACGAGTGGTGTGGGCCGAACTCCAGCTTAAGAATAAAAAGACAATTTTTTTCTGTTTGATTTTTTGTTCTGCTATTGAATGTGTTATTGCTCTTAGTTGTTATGCAAAATATAAGCTTTGAAAATAAAATTGTTTGTTCAAAAAAACTATAAAGAAAGGTATCGTCATATCGCCAGTAAAGTATCGCGATACTTCGAGTTTGAACGTTATCGGTATTCGTAACATTCCTAGTTTTAAATGCATATATACATATCGTCAGCTCAGAATTGGTTTGACCTACCGACCATTTTTAAAAAAATTGAGTTAGGTATGGGGTATATAGAGTTTCCTTTTAGCAGGTCTTTTATAGTTAGGATTGCTAGGGTTTGGAATTTTTTACCATATTCATTACGGATATTTTCGCATTCAAATAATGTATTTCGTTTAAAACTACTGGAATTCTTCGCTAATTCTACTTTTTAATGATTTTCTATATCTCAACTAAATACATTTTAACACTTTGTAAATTGTATTTCCATTTTAGCTTATTTGGTTGTGCTATTTCTTTCTTATTTTGTTACTGTCTGGACCTTTTTTAGGATATTTTTCATTTCTTTTTTTTCCCCCTTTGTTATTTTTTTTGCGGTTGGGGAGCCATTAACCATTAACTATTCGCGATTTCTTTTCTGAGAAATATGTTGCATAAATGTTACATGCTCTACACAAAAGAGATAGAGCATGTAACATAATGCAACACATTTCTCAGAGAAGAAATTTGATAATAGCTTAATTATTTTTTATTATTATTGTTATTAGATTATTAGTGTACAAATATATAATTTGTTGTCAATTTCTCAGGATATATGAACATGTAATATTATTGTTATTTTGGCCTCTAAGGCTTGATATTGCATAAATGAATGAAATAAATAAAAAAAAAAAAATGTTCAATGGATATTGAACCCTCAAATTATAACAAACATGAAGCTACGAATTATAATTTTTATATTAAGTATTGTATTACATATTAATATAAGTATTGTCGGATCTACATTATTTAAGTATTTGAATTAATTATAGTACTAACGTAAACTGGGCAGCACTAAATTTGGCATCACCACATTTAGTACTCGCTAAAAGTAAACCTAAAGGGAAATTTTCACCCGATAGGAAAATGGCAAATAATCAATTTTTTTCAACTTCGCGTTTTGACTTCTTGCACTTTGTACGTTGCGCTGTTAACAACCTTTTATTTTGATCCGCCAAAAGCAACGTTTTTGCTCACATAAGTGCTTAGCCTAAAGTTAATTTTACCTAAAGTTAAATTTATAAAAAAACTTATCCTTACCTGAAGCTTATTACTACCAAGTTATCTAAAAACGTTAACTTATATTAACTATTAGTACTTACCTTAAAATTTACCTATCGTTTACCTAAACCAACCGAATGAATTTATTGTTTAATAAACTGTGAATTAAGAACTAAATACCTACATACTTACCTTGATAATTATTTCAACGGTGGACTTAGAAAGAGGTTGGCATTAGCCCGAGATCCAGCCCTTGTCCAAATCAGAAAACTAATCCCCTGTGTTGTTGTTCCATTTATCTTGTATTATAATTACTCTGTGAGTAATGTAAATGACAATCAACCCCTATCTTGCCACATCTAATTTAGAGGTCCCATAAACATTAACCAACCCAACAACAGCAAGCGTGCAAACCCAACAACAACTTAGGAACAACACTTAATTCCCGAGAGAAAAATACAAAAATATATTTTGAATACCCCCTTTTTGAATCCAAAATCTGTTTCGCGAAATTTTTTGTGGTTTCTGAGATATAAAGCATTCATTCAGGACATTGCATGTTGAATTTTATGTTTTGAGGGCAAATATTAACGATAATTAAAAAATACCAGAAGTAGAACCAAAAAGCTGAAGAAAGATATTATATTTCCCGTATTTCCCATTTTGGTACTATTTTCCCCCCATTATAGCATCAAAAATTGCAAAATGTAAAATGTTTTGTAAAAAAGTACCAAAAATAGTTAAATTTTCACCCATTAAACATTCGAATTTCAAAAAATGTACCAAACTTGTATTCGTATTTTTATACCCTCCACCACAATTAGTTGTGAAGAGGGTATATTAAGTTTGTCATTCCGTGTGAAACTTTTTTATTATTCATCTCAGACCCCATAAAGTATATATATTCTGGGTCCTTGAGTAATTCTAATTCGATTTAGCCATCCGTCTGTCTGTCCGTCTGTTGAAAACACGCTCACTTTCGAACAACTCATAAGAAATGAACAAGCTTGGTGCCAAATTGCTTGTAGTTATCCTAAGCAGTTTGGGATTGAAATCTAGCAAAATCGGTTCAGTAGCACCAGAGCTATGAATCAAAATGTGAAACCACCACCTAAAAAAATTGATAATTTTGTTACAAAAAATAGCATAAATGCTGGAACAAGGCACGGAATGAGAAGATTTTTAAAATTTTTTTTTATTTGACTGGAAATCATGCTGTTAAATTTCGTGAAGATCCGTCCATAACTTACCCTAAGCCCCATATAAACACTACTCCCGGAAAACTGTTTAGTACGCCTAAAACCGTAAAAAATAACGCTAGCGTAACAAATTTTGGCTCCTCACAGTTTTATAGGACTATAAATGATACTGTGAAATTTCATGAAGATCGGTACATAATTTACCCTAGGCCCCATAGAAACCCTACTCCCGGAAACAGTTTAGTACACCTAAAACCATAATTAATAATGCTATCATAACAGAAATTGGTACGTCACAGTTTTAAAGGACTAGACATGACGCTGTGAAATTTCGTGATGATCGGTCCATAATTTACCCTAGGCCCCATATAAACCCTACTACCGGAAAACAGTTTAGTACGCCTAAAACCGTAAAAAATAACGCAATCATAAAAAATTTTGGCTCGTCACAGTTTTATAGGACTATAAATGATACTGTGAAATTTCATGAAGATCAGTACATAATTTACCCTAGGCCCCATAGAAACGTTACTCCTGGAAAACAGTTTAGTACACCTAAAACCATAATTAATAATGCTATCATAACAGAAATTGCTACGTCACAGTTTTAAAGGACTAGAAATAACGCTGTGAAATTTCGTGATGATCGGTACATAATTTACCCTAGGCCCCATATAAACCCTACTACCGGAAAACAGTTTAGTCGCATAAAACCATAATTAATAACAAATCGTCACAGTTTAAGATAATAATAGCATCATACAGATATTACTCCTTAAACATTCGAACTGTCGGTGGAGGGTATCAAAGATTCGGCACAGCCGAATATAGCACTCTAACTTGTTTTGATAAGTTCCGAATGTGGTATAAACTTTATTTCTAGGTTTATAGCAGGGTTCGAAAAAAAAACTGTACATTTTCGTAAAGTATTTTTCTAACACACAAACTATAAAATTTTTTTTTGTGCTTGTGTATGTATACACAAACATATTCGGTACACAGCGAGAGTGAGCTGACGCACACAAACACTACGATAACGTACATAACTTCTTTTAGCGCACATGTACAGTATTTTTAACGTACTTATCTGTACTTTTTTATTGAACACGTAGTGTATGTACGGTTTAATAACGTGCGTGTACGTATTTTTTAAAGCAAAGAAAATTTTATAAAATCAAAAAAGAGCCAAAAAATATGATTTGAAGGTGAGCTATATAACAGGAGTGCAGAAATAAAAGAAACATGCAAAAGTGCTTTAAAGAAAATGTAATTTTTATTCAATATTTTTTGTTGTGAAACCAACACATACAAAGAAAAAAGAACAAAAATATTTTATATATTTTTTTCATGTACGTACACGGTAAAAAAATTTGTTTTGCATTTTTTGTAAAAATTTTGAAAAAAAAAGTTTAGTGTGTGTAAATTTTATTTTAAACCCGTACTAACCAATCGAAATGTCCCTTAAGTCTTCCATGATCCGTCCAATAAATTATCCAAATTTATGTCAGTTGTAGATAATTTCAATAAGGGCTTCAGCCTTAAAATTATAAGTAAAAAAATATATCTTTTTCCCATTCATTTTGCAAATCCATTTTGTAAAGAATACAACAAAAATCAATTATGTAAGAGTAGATTTGAGTAGATGAGTTGCAAAACTCGTTCGTTTCAAAAATTAAAAAAATTGAGATAACAATCGATTTAGACAGATCTTTTAGTACTTTATAAGAATATATATATATAGATTGTATCGATTTATGTCCTTTTCTATGGTTTTTTGTGACGTAAAATTGCAGTTGGTAATTAAATTGGTTCATTCCACTCAACAGACATTTTCAAAAATATCTCTTTGCATTTTGTGTAACAAAACTCGCTGGTTCACTGTTTTAAACTTTCTGTTAAGGGGCCCATAGACACATACTGCTGACAGCTACTGCCGATGAACCCTTCGTATACGTGTGTGATTGATATTTTACTACACACTTATCAATCATCATTTTAAAATAAATTTTATTACGTGAAATTCAAGAAAAACCCTATTTTCTTCCCACTTTTATTTCTCAAAAATTATTTTAAATTTGTTTTAATTTAAATTGAAAAGAAAATTATAACAAAAAATTTATTTATTTATTTTATTGTTCATTTTTACAACTGTCAGCAGTATGAGTTCATTTCAAAATCAAACCTATTTTGATTTTTCATACTGCATTGTCGGTGTGACGCATACATAAATAAAAATTTCAAATTTACAAACACATGTTTATTGCATGAGCATAGGCAGTATGTGTCTATGGGACCCTTTAGAAGTGCACCAAGAAACCGTTGATTAAATATAGTCGAATTAGGGAATTTAAAAATTCAAATTTGTAACCAAGTTCGCTTTGGCTAATTTATTTTTTGTAAATCGTATACATATTGAAATAAATTTTTGTAGGAATGTTCTAATATACGACTGGAAATCTCCTGTGGTGAAAACACTAAGTTTTAAATTCCAACCTTCAAAGCGAATGCTTATACATAGTTTAAACATGGAAAAGGAACTCGGAAAAAATGTATGACATTGTTCCAGATATACTTCCCATCAATGTGGGGGCTTACCCGAAAAATGATTTGAGAATACTATTATCTACTCACTTTGGGGAATATTGGAGAGAAAATAAAGACTTGCAATTCTATATTCTAGGAGAATAATAGTATTGATTAAAGGTGTTATGATACTTGCTATTTTTTGTATTGGATTTTTTTAGGATTGACTGAATGAAACAACAAATGCAAGAAAGAACAAGAAATACAATTTGATAAAATGTAAACAAAACAAACAATACTGCCCACGTTTTTTCCCCACAAAAAACCGTCATAAAAGCTGAAAATCGCAAAAAAAAAGTTAAAAACCGTTTCTTTCGATCAAAAACTAAAAAAATTGGCAACAGTGCTAACAATAAATCTGGAAATGTCAATTTTAAGTTAAAAAATTTTATATTTTTTTTGACAGTCTTAGATTATTTATCGATAACACATGTATATTTGTTTGACTTTTCAAGATTTTTTATGATATAATCATACTCTTTACACTTAGTCAGTTTTCCTATGCAAATATATTTGCACTGTTCTCCAATATAGAAAAAATACAAAAAATAGCAAGTATCATAACAGCTTAAGGAACGGAAAAAACAATGACAAGTACACTTAAATGTAGTGGTTAAAAAACTCATATTTTTTAACACAGCAGGTGAGAGATAAACTACACCAAGCCACATTTTGAAAACTTTACAAAACACCGCGAACATTTTAAATTTAAAAATTTGCCTTTTCCCGAATATTTTTTATGTCTCCAATATGTTTTATTTATGTCGATGATATCCTAAATAAAATAACGTCATATAAGGTAACATACGTTTACTTATTAATTTGGACATGATGTTCTTTACCTCCCATGTTGGTATTGATACTGTTCAATCCCTTGACGCAACAGCATCAAGACCAACAACAAAAGTTCTGCTATTTCCGAAAAATAATACAAGGCTTACACAAATTTTTTACCTTACTTTTCTCTTCAAAATGTGTTATACAAAATTTTACAAGTAACAACTAAAGAATCATCCGCATGTTTAAATAAAAATATATTTTATTTTTCTGTTAATGATTAACAAAGTTGGTCGAAATATTTGACTAAATAAAAAAAAAAAACGAAATAGCAGTGTTTTAATTTATCTATTTTAAAAACAAAAGACCGCACTTTACAATTTACAAAAAAAGACTTATTTGCCTCTAAGCACATTCTCCTTATTGACTACAAATCCAGTGGTAATCAAAACTAAGTACACTTGATGCCTTTAACGTCTAAGTAAGTTGGACTAGTTGTTGTTGTTTTTAACTTTTAAATATACTAAAGTTCAATGATTAGTTTTCCTGGTTGGCTAAAGTGCGTTGCAAAACTAGTTCGATTCCATATGGATCGTACCATAACTAGTTTATTTCGAAAATTCGTAGCAAAACTCGTTCGTTACAAAATTAAATCTATTATTATTCTATATTTCAGTTGGTTTCAATTTTTTAACTGTTGAGTTATAAATCAAGAATGGCATAACACTTCAAAATCAAAAAAGTTCAACTTATTTGGTCCAGTTAATCCGGCGCTATATGTTTTTTGCATTTTCCCAAAATTCGAAAAAGGTGTAACGAAGGAGTTTTGGATCTCACCTACTCATTTGTAATTGACCATACAATAATTTTTCTGTGAATAAGTTTGAAATTTAAAGCTAACATAAATTTTTTCCAAGTGTTTTTCAATACACACTTTGTTAAACGATATCATCAGGGTTTAAAATGCTATCGCCATATTAGCAAAAGCAGCCAAATTTTGCCTTTTTCCTATTAAAAAAAAAAATCAAAATTAAAAAGCCGACAAGTTCCACTGCTAAAAAAGCCCACACTTTTCAAAAGCAGCAGCAAAATAAACACACAAAATAATTGGCACTGGCTTTTTTCAGCTTTTGCTTTTTTAACAATTTGATGGAACTCAAAAAGCGGCAAAAACGGCAATTACTTTTATGTTGTAGGAAAAAATAGGTAGGAAAAAGAATGAAACAAACAGCTTCTGTCAAACAGCCGCCAAATCAAAAACCAATGCATGCTAATAGCCGCAAAATAGGAGATAAAAGCAGCAAAAAAGGTTGCAAAGGCACATGATTGCGAAAAAAAATACTCGACGACGACAAGTGATATTTTTCATGCAAAACAAACACAACAAGAATTTTTTATTTGTTTGGCGAGCAACAACAACATTACTACAACATTACTGAAGAAAGGCAAAAATTTATTTTTCCTCATCACCATAAAAAAACCATGTTGCTTGTACACTGATCAGTATTTTTTCGTTGTAATCTGTCTTTTTGCAGAGCTAATAGCTCTGCTCAGACTGCTTTTAGCACACACTTCCGCTGCTTTTTATTTTATTGAATCGGCTTTTTGTTATTACCAGCCAGAGAAGAATTTTTGTTCTTTGAATTTTAGATTTTTTTTTTGGTTTGTCTTTTTTAACTAGCTCTTCTTTCAGGAAAAAGTAAAAAAGCAAAAGGCGAAATAATTTTTTTTAGCATTTGCTTTTTATGTGGTTGTCCATTTTTGTCGCTGGCTGGTAAAAAAGCAGTTGTCAGAAAATAAAAATATACAAAATAGGAGATTTGCTTTTTTGCACAAACGAAAAACAAAACATTGGCTGTTGGAAAAAAAATTACAAATTTCAATAGCAGTGGCAAAAGCAAAAATAAAAAGCATTCAGCTGATGGATGCTTTTAAACCCTGGATATCATACGTTAAACAAAAACAAAATCTACAATGATGATCGCGGTCGTCAATGTTTCCAGCAAAGCATACGAAAGTGTTGTTGCTTTGCACTTGCGTGTATTCAGTGAAGAACGACAAAAAAACGAATACGACAAAATTGTTTGTGTATTTCGTATTGCTAGTGCTGAGTGCTCTTTTGACTTGTTGTTGTGCTATACGTTATTGGAGTTTATTTGCAGAAAAAAAATTATTTTTACACTAATAAAATTATTACGATAATTTTAATATAATAAAAATATAGTAAAATAAGGCAATGCACAATAACAATTTTCAACCGAAAATTCCTTAATTTTCTGCGAATTTGTTGCTTTTGTGTTTTTTATGAATTATATTTCATCTGAAAGAGTTTGGTGCCATAAATATTGCTCATAAAAATAGTCAAGAAAAAAGAAATTACCTTAAATGTATGAACAATTCTTTAACTGAAAAAAATTTTTTATTATAAAAAACAAGAGCAGTCATAAAAATGTTTTTTTTTTCTTTCTTCAAATATACAAGGCACAAGTAAAAAATTCCCATAAAAAGGATCTTCACATATGTAATTATGTACATAGGTATGCGTACAAATGCACATCAATTGTCTCAAATGTTGTTTACAATTATTTTACAGCGTTAATGTTGTCGCCATAAGTAGGTATTGCTTAATAAACCAATGTCCACGCAAGTGCATTCAAAAATAAATAGGTAAAAAAAAGGATTTACCTAAAATATATAAAAAAAAAACTCTTTTACTGCAAAAAAAAAAATTTATAAAAAAGAAACAAGAGCACTCATCCCAAGGTATAATATTCATACAATCAAAATATTATGTAGCTATATTCAAAAAGAAAATTCATTTAAAGGACTAAAAATTTATTTAATTTAAAATAAATTTTTACATTTAATTTAAAAAAAATTTTTGCTTTGAAATAAATGAATTTTACATTAATTTTAAAATTTTTATTTATTATATTATATAATATATAAAATTGGATGTGTGTATGTATGTGTGTATGTAACGTATGGACTCCGAAACGGCTGGGCCGATTTTGATGAAATTTTCAGGGAATCTTCAGAATATTCAGGCGGGTGACATAGGGAAGTCTGATTTTTGATTTTCGGCCTGGGGGCGGAGGGGCGTGGCAAAAACCATAACTTGAGAACGGCTTGACCGATTTGAACGATTTTTTCTTTAAAATGATCGCCATGGTCTAACTTAGATCTGCACGGAAAGAAAATTTTGCCCCGCCCACTTTTACGCCCACTTTTTTCGATTTACCTAAAATCAGAAAACGGCTCCATCGAGTTGACTAATTTTTCTTTCAAATGTTCGTATTAATCAACTTTAAGTTTTCATCGAAAAAAAATTTACCACGCCTACTTTTACGCCCACTTTTTCTATTAAGCGCATAACTGGAGAACGGCTTGACCGATTTAGACGATTTTTTTCTTTAAAATGATCGCCATGGGCTAACTTAGGTTTTGCGGAAAGAAAATGTTGCCCCGCCCACTTTTACGCCCACTTTTTTCGAATTACCTAAAATCAGAAAACGGCTCCATCGATTTAACAAATTTTTCTTTCAAATGTTTGTACTAATCCATTTTAAGTTTTCATCGAAAGAAAAATTTACCACGCCTACTTTTACGCCCATTTTTTCTATTAAGCGCATAAGTTGAGAACGGCTTGACCGATTCAAACGATTTTTTCTTTAAAATGATTGCCATGGTCAAACTTAGGTTTTTACGGAAAGAAAATTTTGCCCCGCCCACTTTTTTCGATTTACCTAAAATAAAAAAACGGCTCCTTCGATTTGACTAATTTTTCTTTTAAATGTTCGTATTATTCCATTTTACGTTTTCATCGAAAGAAAAATGTATCACGCCTACTTCTACGCCCACTTTTTCTATTAAGCGCATAACTTGAGAACGGCTTGACCGATTTAGGTTTTTACGGAAGGAAAATTTTAAAGGCTGTAAATTTCGTTTAAAGCTCAACTTAAATCGTCTGGTAATACAACACTAATGTTTGCTTGGGGCCAGCAACGCGGACCGGGTCAGCTAGTTTATTATAACATTATATGTAAGGAAAAACTTTATTTTTTTGCTAATTTTTTTTAAATTGCCTAAGCTAATCCCTAAGCTAATAATTTTATGAGTGTTAAAATATTTTTTTTTTCTTCAAATAAACTCGAATAATACATAGCACAACAACAATTTTCGACGTTCACTTTACCACCAGGGTTGCCGTTTAAAAAGTTTTTATCCAACCAAAATTGTCTATAAAACCTACCAAAATCCTTTGAAAACGACCAATTTTTTCAAATATTTAAAAATTTACATATGTATATGTATATTTTTGATGGAAAGCATCGTTATTTTATCAGAGCATTATGCTGTTATTTGTTCTTATAACTCCTTTATTTCTCAACTTTGTTTTTATTAAAAAAAAGTGTTGAAAACTTTCGTGTGACAGCTGCGGAATTATGTGGGACCAAAGTGAATTAAAGACAAAGTTGGCATGATCGTAAAATATTTTTATTTGAATCCGTTTTTAATGGAATTCACTTAATTCGAAAATATATCATTACCTAAGTCTACTGAAAGGCTAATTTCTGTTTAGCTAACAATCTACAAGATTGGATTTAAGAATATGTGACTATGTAAATAGGCAAATCTTGATTAGACAATAACTTAAAAAGAGTAATTATTTGTAACATTTTAATTTCTTCATACTTAGAGTGAAATTTAGCAGGGGTGTGCTGGAAATCGAAAACATAAAATGCAAGAATTTGGGAGTTCTTTTTAATACACTTTAAATCCAATTTTTATAATGTTTGTTATTCATAATTTTAGTTTAAAAAAGCATAATGTGAAGTAATTTCTAACTAAGAGCAAAGTGAGTGGCAAAAGGTGCCGCTATTTAAGGTTTTGTTTATGAAGCATTTTTGTTTGATTATGCAGCAATGATCAGTTACATATTCTTTCGTGGTGTTAACATAAAAATGAGTACAAGAAAGAGAAATTTTTTAAAAGAAAAACTAAAAATTGTGGATAATTGAAGATGATAACCATGATATAGAAGAAATCGACCATGAAGAACATTATAATATGTCAACTTTATTGCTTTTAAGAGAAATTCAGGAAGATGCCACAAACCAAAATTTTTTTGTTCCAAAAAAAACAAACATTACTCGACAAATTTGTTATGTAAAATTTTCAACGAAATTGAAAATGAATTTGAACCTATTTTTCATTAAAATTATTTGAGGTTTTATGGTACCAGTGTAATGATGAATTGTACCTTTTTTTATTTCTTATATTATATTTATACAGTTCTCAAAACATATTTCAAAATAAACGATAAATAATACAGTTCTAGTCTTTTATTTATTCATAGCATTGGTACTAGACATATCGAGCCTTTGCTGCAATAGAGTCATATCTTAATTTTGAATTTTCTAGCACCTTAAAATTTAATTCTTCTCTCTAGAGTTAAGTATATAAAATATTTGTATGAAAGTTTTACACAATATTAAGAAACTATATGGCGATTTACTACACATTATTCGCTTGTAAGCGGCCCTATGTTTCTCTTGGAATTAAAGAATTAAATACATTAGCTCAAAAATTTGGTTTTTTGAGTTACGACTCTATTGCAGCAAAGGCTCGATATGTAAGTATGACATATAACGAACTTTTCAGTTCAAAGAACAGGCCTGACAAATTACTGGTACGTTAAACCGGAAAACTACACACAGAAAATAATCAAGTTAAAATCGTCAAAAACAAGGTTAATTTTACCGTTTTCGGTGGTGATTTATAATATTACAAAAACTTGCGAACAACGTTTTTTTCTTTTAAAATAACTTTAATTCATGTTAATTTAACATTGCAGCAAAGTTAAAGCCAAATGTCATTTATATTGAAATAACAATCCGAATCACGTTGAATGAAAGTTATTTTAAGTTGAAACAACGTGAATTTCATGTAGAATCAAATTGGTTTAAGTGTGATATAACAGTGAGAAGAAGCTTCAGAGACAACATTTATTTAAGAATAATTCAAAACACTTACCCCTGTAACACATGTTTCACTAATTTTTATTCCCCTTTGTTAACAGAAGCATCAGCAGAATGGCCCGATATGGTTTCGTCATCATGCTACTTTGAAAACTTAATGTAGTATTTAACTAAATTATTTTAAATAAAAGAATACGGGAATTTGATTCTTTTTTTATTACATATTTTAAACGTGAAAATAAAAAAATGTATGTTTTTCTTTTTATGGTGTTGTTTTTTTTCTATACAAAACAAGTAAAACAGGTTTTTATGGTTTCAATATTGAACAATGTTATTTTAACAGTGTATAATATTAAATAAACGTGAGTTAAGGTTATTTTAATATTTTGCATTTAAAATTAATATGAAATAATGATCAATTTAAATAAAGGGCATTCTTTTGCAGAAATTTACTACGATTCTCAATCAACATTTTGCCATGTTATTTTTACATTGGTATTTTTTTCTGTGTGTACTGTACATAAATTAAATAGCAAATTCTAATATAAGAAAAATTAAATAAATTTTCAGACTTTTTGGCAAAAACTTTCAGATTTTTAACGTGAATATTTTATGGCAGCATTTGTTACAATTTTTGGTTCTTCCATATTCTTCCGCAAATGTGGAAAGAATTTTTTAATGTAAAAAAGTTTTGATGTTCACTGAAAAATTTATCTTTGCAAGTTATTCTTTTTTTTTAAAGATTATTTAAAATTTAATAATTCAAACTGTTTTAAAAAGGATTTAATAAAAATGTCAAACTCAAATATGTATATATGGAATATACATACTTATATATAAAAAAGTAAGAAAAACTTTTTATTTAACTACAATTTATTTGTAAAACGTTTATTTTGTTTGATTTTTTTGTAATTTCATAAATTATAAACATTAGTTAATGCTGAATTGTTCTTTTTTGTAAGTAAGAATAGGTTTTATTGTATTTAAAATAGGTATTTTTAATTTGCCAATTTTTTAAATTAAAGTGCCGATAAGATAATACTTTTTTTTTTAAAAATTTGGCATCCCTGTTTGGCGAGCAACGTAAAAAACAAACAATTGTTTGCTGAAATAAGCACCAATACTCTGCTCTATAAAACATTGGTACACTTTTGCATGTTTCTTATATTTCTGCACTCCTGTTATACAACTCACCTTCATATCATATTTTTTGGCTTTGGTCATGTGCGCTAAAAAGTTATTGTACGTTCGTAGTTTTTGTGTGCGTCAGCTCACTCTCGCTGTGTACCGTATATTGTTTCTGCACACATTCACAAACAGAAAAATGTTTTTTTTTTATTTTGTATTCTTGTAACGAATGTGTATGTGAACTGTTCATGCCAAAATACGGTATGGTACACTTAATTGTGTACTTTACAGTTTTTTTTCGTACTCTGGTTTATAGGATCAAAAGATAGATAGGCTGATAAAAACGTACAAAAATTGAGGTTTTACCCGTTTTCACCATAAAAGAGCCGAATTTCAAAAAAGTACCACACTTATTTTTCAAAAGAACAACGATATGTATTACAGTTTTTTTGTATTTCTTTTAGTTTTGGAGATAAAAGCTTTTCGAATTTACCCTTTTTTACCCCCTAAATATTCGTCTTAGTGGATAGATTTGGGGAGAGATCCACCTTCGGTCCAAATTTAAAGTCTTTAGCTTCAGGCGTTTAGGCTGTACGATGATGAATGAGTCAGTCACTCACGCAATAAGTATACGTATGCAGCACAAAAAGTCACTTTTTAATTTTTTTTTGGAAAAGTGGCGTATGCGGCACAAAACAATATTTTTTCATTTTCAAAAAAATACTATTAAATTCTAACTTTATTCATGAAAATGCGCAAAAATTTACATTTTTCTTCAAAACATATACCGGAAGCAGTGGTAAAAATATAAAAAAAATTCTATCGGGTACATTATGAGAAATCTTCATGTAAATCTTCTTTGTCGTTTTTCTCCACTCCGACTTTTTGGCATATGCGCCAAATTATAAAATATAATTATAAAAAACTAAATAAAACAAGTTTTTCTAAAAAACCATAATAAATTAAAGCAGTAATATTTAAAAACTATTTAGTGCACAATGTTTCAAAAATGACATAATTCCTAACTCTTAACTTAAAACTTTAAATGTAACAACTCAAAAACTTCTAGCGTCCGCAAATTTATTACTCTTGAAAATTGTCCATATATTTTTCGTTTATTTTATATATCTTGTTAATAATTTTGTTAATATACATACATATATACAATATGTGTTTTTAATTTAGGTTCTTTGAAAGTTGATGATAAGGCAACTCTTGTGACCACTGAAACAGTTTTAACAAATGAAACAACAACAAAAGCACCGCTAGATCCAACAACTACACTAAAGCCTGATAATACAGCTGCGGCTCCTAACACAACAACTCCTGCAACTACAAAGGCTCCTGATACCACAACAACTACAGCTCCAGATACAACGACAAAAGCTCCTGATAATACCACCACTACTACAACAACGACTACCGAACCAACAACCACATCTACTGTTGCTCCTAATACGACAACAACATTAGCTCCTACCACAACAACATTAGCTCCTAATACTACTACTACTACTACAACAACAATTGCTCCAACAACGGTAGCACCCAATACCACAACTGTAGCTCCATCACCATCACCAAAACCCGGACCTGTTCCACCATGCGGACATTTTGATGGTCCTTCTTTTATTGGCGGTATAGTTTTAACTTTAGGTTTATTGGCTATTGGTTTAGTTGCATACAAATTTTACAAGGCTCGTAATGAGCGTAACTATCACACCCTTTGAGCCGCCACTGCATTTACGTCTGCATTTAATGCAGCTTCTACAGCGGCAGCTGCTGCTTCTAATGCAGCTGCCACAGATGCAGAGCGAGTACGATTTGTACAACCAGCAATACCATTGCGTTCACCACCCTCTCCGCCCCCACCACCTCCAAACCAGCCTCAACAGCAGACATCTCCCTCAGCACGTCAAAGACTACTTTATACATAAACTTCAATTGTCCTACAAGCAACACAAACAAATACTTTTTAAACTTCTTCTCAACACTTGTTTTATATAACCAAAGGAACATAATAAGAAAAATTTACTTACATACATATATGAATATTTTATTACACAGAATTATCCAAAATTTTCAAACATAAAACAAACGAATACGAATCATATGCAAGCAACTTAGTAATTTAAACTTGAACCCGTACGTATAATTATCCTACAAAAAAAACGAAAAACAAGACATCATGGGCCTTTAAAATTTGTATTTTTTATTAATTATACTTACATATTAATTTATTAAATGGAAAAGTGAATAAATAATTAAATATACATATACTATACACAAACACACATTTAAAAAAAGTGGGAGATTAGCAGGAACAGATTTATCACATGATGATTGATCGGCATACACATTTGAGACTGTTTGTATAAAAAATTAAATTGATATAATATACATAAATAAAAATATATGCTTCTTATCCCAAAATATGTAAAATTAAAAAAATTTCATGTAAAAATATTAATTTAATAAATGAAGAAAAACATAATCTTATCAATTATGAATGCAAAAAAATGTATCTATTCCATTGCTAAATAAAGTTAGGAGGGATGAATTACATATATAGTTTGTATATACATATACATACATAAATATAGTATACTTTTTATAAAAAAGATCTACGGAAAGAAAAAATCTTACAACATATGGACATTTCCAGCAAAAAGTCTACTTTTTGCAATGTAACGCCAGCAAGTATGTAACTAAAATTGTTACTCAAAAAAAAAATGTTAATGTTAGTGTAAAGCGCAACTAGCTCCACATTAAATAACAAAAGGGATAACATTTAAACAACATGGGCCTTAAATTCAAGCTTATTATTTGCTGGCTTTACGTTACAAAACGAAGACTTTTCGCTACAAACGCCCATATGTATTCAACATTTAGCATTTAATAACACTGTGCAATAAATTAATGGTCATTGTATTTAGCCTTAGTGATTTTATAACGAAAAACAAGTAAGTAAAGTTTCATAATAGTAAATAAAAAAATTTAAACATACTAAAGCACATCGAGCATAAAATTCATTCAAATGAATAAGAAATATCAACAAATTTATGAAGACACACTTGAAAAAAAAAAAATATTTATAAATATTTGCATATGAACCTATGTATGTACATATTTTGAAAATTGAGCCTTGTGGAACAATTCAATTCTTTATTCTTGATGTCGCCTGAAACTTAAATCGGCCATTAAATTAAAATTTAGTTTTGCATTGAAATCATTAAGGCTAACATTTTTTGCTTTACAGTGTAAATATTTTGTGTAATACGAATATGTAGAAATATAAATATTTCAATTACTTTTGTTCTTTTATTTCATTTTTATATTTTACTATACGTATGTACATACCAAACATAAAAATAGTTTACTCAACAGAAATTACTCCTTCCTCATTCAGACATACATACATCCATAAACAAGTCTTTAAATGATAACAACTAAAAAAAATAATTCTTGCAATTTCTTTGTTTTTGTTTGTTTTTAAACTGTAGTTACTGATAATGAAATTCAAAACGATGAATGCCTTTTGAAGTTTTGCTAAAATTATTATTCATCTCAACTTGTATTGCCCTTCAGCGCTTAAAGTCGCACGAACATTGCACAGTTTTTTTTTGAATTCAAATCTAATTTTTTTTATTCACTGCCTTAATGGCAATAAGCGTGTGTATGTATGTATGTATGTATAGTTAATATAATTTCATGAATTATCTTTATAAGCAATAATTTTTGTTTATGTTTTTGTTTGCTTTTCTCGAAAAGAAGTTATATGGGCATTTCCCCAGAATGGTCTACCAGGATGAAAAAATAAAATGTTGATTATCATCGTCTTTTATTGTTTATTATTATAAAAAAAGTCTTTCTACTTATAAAAGAATGGTTTCATAGCATATCTCAGCTGTTTTACTTGAGGAAATTGGGCTGGAAACTGGAAAATTTTATATTTTTCTGTATTTTCTACTTCTAAAGACATTTTTATATACATACTTATTTTGCATGCAAAAAATATGTTATATTTACACTCTTGCTTCATAATCTCTCCATTACAATCAATTGCAAAAGGAGTATTAAGTTTTTTTGTTAAGGAAATTTGAAGACATTTATGGGAAAATGCGTGGTGATAATAATAAAAAAACATGGAAAAATCGTACGTTCGCGACCGGTAAATAAGCCAATTAAACAAAAACCAAGAGAGATATTTTATTTTGTAAATACTGGATGGAGACCTACATTAATATACTTTTAAAATAAATTAATCACTTTTGAATATTCCTTTCCATTGCGCAGATTTTTACATTTCACTACTGTCAGCCAAAGTTGACTTCTATTTTGCGTACGTTCGTGACCACACGTTTATAACTCTTATTATGAAAACTTAAACTCAATGAAATCCATATTTTGCACTAAACATAGAGCTACCCAAATGCAATCGAATCAAAAACAAAATGCTAAGAAAAGTTTTGTTTTCTATATTATTTGTACATCAAAAGCGTACGAACGTACGTTCGTGACCCCAGGAAATGCCCATATGTACCAACTTTTTTTTTTTTTTTTTAACTTCAAGTTAATACTGTTATGATTTTTTGGATTATAACTAAAACATTCAAATATCCCTTTTTATGTTTAATAAAAGATAAATCCTTAATTCACCTTTATACATACATGTTTATGTTATTGCTAAGAATAGTAGTATAAATAACATAAATACATAAATAACTATTAAATTATAGATTTTTTTTTTTTCAAATTTTATGAAATAAAACACAATCCTAAAAATACAACTTAAAATATATTTTATTTTAAACATTTTACAAGATCTGATTTTTTAAATGAATTAACCAGTTCACAAAGTGTTCTATTGTGTCATATTTGTTTTATTTGCAAAAATTTTTTACTGTTATAAAAATTTTATTTTTCATATTCACTCGTAAAACTGCTCTGAGTGGAGAAGCAGCTCGCGCTCGTTGTCATATTTTTAAAGGACAATCAGGTCGTTCTTGTTTGTCTGCTTTTCGTGCGTTTTGCGGTGTCACCCCGCATTGGTTAATGGCTTGGCGTCGTATAACGGTACCGAGTTACGGTTTTTGCGGCTGTCACCATTGATTTATGCAATCGTTTTTAACCTCAATTTAAGGTTTTATCTGGTGGAGAACCATTAATAACTCAATGTGACTGGTGGAGAACCAAATATAACTCACACGTTTTACTGGTGGAGTACCAAGGAAATAAATCAGAAGATATACTCTGGAGCGGATTCTGGAAGCTCTCGCCTTCCTATACGAAGGTTTAGGTCGAACGAGGACTTTGCGGTTGAGGCTCCTAAAATTTGTGTGATACCCTGGCATTATAACTATAAATAGTTCGCCAAAAAATTTTAGTTTTAAATAAAGACAAAATAAAAAATTTCATATTCAAATGTTATAAAGGGTGGTCCGACCAAAATGCACTATCTTGGTCTTAGTCGTTTATTAAGGTGATCGGTCATAATCGTTCAGTTCAAAACAAACAAAAATGAACTAGTTCGTTATTTTCGTTCAGTATTTCATTTCTTGTCATTTGGTCTTTTGTGTCAGTTGCAGTGTTATAATTTAAACAAATTTTCGGCTAGAATTAGCAGGTTGAGTTGGAAAAATGCAAATTTTTTTTGCCCAAAAGCAGGGGGCAAATTATGGCAGTCGTGATCAAATACTTTTTCGATTCGAAAGCAATTTTATTTTTAATTCTTTCTGTCCATACTGAATGGATCGAAATTATTTCTTAAGTGTTGTAAAGTATTTATTTTAGTGTTCATAACACTGAAACAATAATTACGATACTTTCAGTATCGCCTAAAATAAAATTGCTTTCGAATCGAAAAAGTATTCGATCACGACTGCCATAATTTGCCCCAAGATTTTTTTTAGCATATTTTTACTTTTTAGAAAAGCAGAATTTTTTAGCTTATTTTGTTTCAAACAGACTTACTAATAGTAAGTTACTATACATAATCAGCCCAATTATGAATAAAAATTCCCCGGGAGTTTTCTCCCTTTTCCCATTTTTCCTATGTTAATTCAATTGTAAAAATGGGAAAAGGGAAAAAACTCCCGGGGAATTTTTATTCATAATTGGGCTGAATATTTTAAGTTCATTTCTTATTCAGTTGTATTCCTGTTTAACGAACCTTCGATTCTGCGAACATCGCATTTCGCGAACACACAAGTTTGCTCCATTGAGTACCTTATATAGAATTCATAATTTTGAAGCATAACGTGAAGTAATTTCTTGCTAAAAACAAAGTGAGTAGCAAAAAGTTCCGCTATTTTAGGTTTTGTTTATGTAGCATTTTTCAGTAAAACGAGTACAAGAGACTTTTTTGTAAAAGAAAAACTTAAAATTGTGGATGATTACCAAAATGGATTGTGAGTTGTGGATTTGTGCAAAAAGTTCCAAGAAGTACAAACTTGATTTAAAAATAGGAAAGCCATGAATGAAGGTGAATTTCCAAGAATGAAGAAACAACTTTTTTCTTGGTTTTTACGACAACTACATTCATACATGCATTGTTCTAAAAAAAAACAAACATTACTCGACAAATTATATAAACGTTTGTGCCGTGTATGTGCTTCTAAAACTCAAGAACCGCTGGACCGATTGATTACACCAAACTTGGACAAAATATTATTTTATTCGGCAACCAGGGCTCTTGAGTTTAATCCTGGTAGGTGGCGCTGTTGGCTGAAATTTACAAAATATATTTATTAAGCAAAAATAAGTTTCCTGATACAATTTTTACCCGTTAGATAGCGCTGGGTTGAAGTTATTAACAAAATTCTCAAGTATTTAATTTTTTATTTAGAAAATCCCGAGCAGCGCCGACCAGACAGCTAGTTTTTTTTATGTGATAGGAGGTATATATTAAATTAAATACCTTTTTAAATAGCAGATTTTTAGCATACATGTAATACATTTTTCAAAAAACCAAAAATTTCTAAATTTTGCTTAAAAAAAAATTATCGGGTTTGTTCTGGAAATCGAAATCACGTGAAATTGAAATCGAACAACTTTTGAAAAACACTCCCGTGTTCAAAGTTCATAAGAATATTTCCATTTATATTCCTCATACTTTGAGGACCACTTCGCTCTGCCTAAATAACTTTTCCAGGATAGCTAAAGTAAGCCTCGTAGCAGAAATATACAAACAAAAATTTTGATAGTCCAGAGAAAATATTGTAGAAGGAATAAGACTATTAAAGTATGAAAGCTTTATAAATTGTAATTTGACTTAGAATACACATTCGAATTAATATGAAAATTTATATAATAAATGTTACTCACCATGAGAAATAAATTCCCAGATTCTATTAAAAAAAATTTGTTAAAAAAAAGCTAAAGTTTGATCAATTTTAAGGCGACCAGATTTTGAAAATAAATAATAACAAAATCTTTTAAATTAAAATTTTGTATTCCCAAAAATTATTTTGATAATAAACTGGCAGTGCACGGCCTAAAAAAACTTAACTGTTACTTATAATTCTTAGACGCTTAACAGTTTTATTTGGTTTAATATCTTTAGTTTGTCTAAAATCTTTCTGGATGAAGTTTCCTGACGATCTAGCCTAAGCAACCAGTGAAATGCGCATAGGAATAGCTTATCCCATCAACAATAAATTTCAGTGTTTTTATTTTTTTTTTTTTTTTTTAATATCCTAAGCTAATCCCGCGAAGCTTTACGCTTGTCTGCAGGAACCAGAGTCTCTGGCAGGAATCGAACCCGCAACCCCGGGGCTGATAGACTAGCTCACTACCAGCTAGCCTACCGGGGCACTCCATCACATACCTGTATAACTCTAAGCTTTATAAATTCTTGAAAAGAACATTTTGAGAAACTCTTATAATATTGAGAAACATGATCTAAAATCCTTAGTCCATAAATGTACATACCTTATAACTCGGTTAAAAATTAGTTTTATCTTTCTTAATTAAACGCTGTGGTACCACTGTAATCTTCAAAACAGTAACTTTACCATAGGCCTAATCTCGGAAAACAGTTTAGTACGCATTAAACCATTTTTATTTAAGAATAAAAATTGGGAATTAACCACGAATAACAAAATCTTTTAAATTAAAATTAAGTATTTATTATGCTTTAAAAAATAAAGATGACAAAAAAATAAAACAAAGTTTAAAGATGAAAGCCAGTTAAAATAGATGATTGAGTGTCTTCTAAAAAGATTACGTATGATCAACTCATCAATTTACTGTTCACGTTTTTTTTTTTTTTTTTTTTTTTTTTTTTGATTTTTTCGTTAAATAAGTTGTTAAGTCAATATTTTTTTTTTATCAATTTTTGTCATTTATTTAATTTTGATATAGATTTTGTTAAAAATTAATTTAAATGATGAGAATTTTAGTCATCTAAAAGCTACTTTAAAGTTATTGTTTTTATGCTTAAGGATATCCAAGTTATTTCATTTTTTTTATTTAATCGAGCCCTTGGACCATATACGATTAATATAGTAATTTACAACTTTGTAATGATATATGATAATGTATAGAATTCTTAAATAAACTTGTATACATATGTTCTATTAACCTTATTAGGGAATCAATGCAAAAATTCAAAATTAATGTGCTGTTTCTAAATGTGTAGTAAATTTTATAGGAAAATTACTCAAAAAACTGAGTGCTTTCCATATAAATTGCCTGTCACTTGAAAACAGCACATAAATATATTAGTTATCAAAATAGCTCATTGGATAAGCTATTACTATGCGCATTTAACTGGTTGCTTAGCCTAGATCGTCAGGAAACTTCATCCAAAGATTTTAGAAAAATTAAAGATATTAAACCAAATAAAACTGTTAAGCGTTTAAGAATTATATGCAACAGTTTTACTTGTAACAATATCAAAGTTTAAACAAAAACATCAACAATAAACAGTGAGTTTATCTTTTCTTACATTCCCCACTACAATTGGTTGGAATTCTTCCAACATTAATTGTAGTTGTAAGTAGGTTAAGAAAAAACAAAATCAACCTGCTTTAAATAATAATGCATGTTGCCACTTTAAGTTTTTTTAAGCCGTGCACTTGCCTGTTAATTATCAAAGTAATTTTTGGGAATACAAAATTTTTAATTTAAAAGATTTTGTTTTTCGTGCTTAAGGTGCTATCAGACGGGATGTATTTTACATATGTACTGTCACTTTTCTTTCCCATATGTAATTCCGTATGTATGTCAAAATTCCCATTTTACATAATTTTTGCTATCACACCTGGAGGCTTATTCTGAATTGCGATGCGAAAATACATAAATGCGAACAATTGCTATTCTGTATTACGATATTCGCAAAGTTTTTATTTAATCGCATTTCAAATGCGAAAAGGTGGCAAGTCGGTATTCTACATTGCGAAAACAAATGTCAAACACATGTCAAATTCGCAAAATTTATTCGACAACAAAATAGTATTCGCAAAGTACAAACATGTAAGTGAAAGATTATATGTATTTTATCCACCTTGACCAATAAATTTTGACGCAGCCGCCAAATGCTTCTTTATTTAATCTTAAATTTTTTATAAAGCTGAAAAAAGAAATATTCTGCATAAGTTAACGTTTATTTTTCGCAAGCAACAAATTACCTTTTTCCATTCAAGCTTAGAATACCCGATTTGCTTCTAAGCAATCTCCTTTCATTTTGCTCATGCCCTTCTTCGTCGTCGAACCACAGTGCCACAGAGTCCATTTTTTATATTTTTGTTTTCTTACAGAATGTCCTAAATAAATTTTATAAACAATTTTCACAGCCAAACACAAACAATTTATTTTTAATTTGACATTTGTTGACACTGACGTTTATTTGAGTAGCGTTGCCACGATTTGAAATAAATTGCGAATGCGATTGCGAAAGTCTAACAGAATACCAATTTTCTTTCGCATCGCATTTCATTTGCGCATCGCATTGATTTTCGCATCGCAATTCAGAATAAGCCTCCTGCTTTTGTTTTTCCTTATGACATAACCTATAAATGTAAAAAAAAGCTGACTTTTGTTTGCGTTAAAAAACAAACCAGCTGTTTTGTTTATGTTTGCCACAGGATAATAGAGCGTGTTCTAATCGAAAAATTTACATATGTATTTCCACATGTATTTTACACATGCAAAGTTTCATATGTATCACACGATGCGTACAACTTTTACAGATGGAAAATTTGACAGTACATATCGCTCATTTGCTGCAAGACCGGCATTACTCATAAAAATCTATTTCGAGATAAACGCATTTAAAGTTTTTGATTTGCTCTAACTACTTAGAAAAAAAAGAAGACACATTCTCTTCAAACTGGGAAAGTATAAAAGATATAAAGATGAATTTTATACACAATATAAAGAAAAACAAAGCGAATAATTCTGCACCTCTAACTCCAAAATTTCATTTTTTGAGTTATGCCGGTCTTGCAGCAAATGAGCGATATGTAAAATACATCCCGTCTGATAGCACCTTTAATTCCCAATTTTTATTCTTGATAAAAACACTGAAATTTATTGTTGATGGGATAAGCCATTCCCATGCACATTTCACTGGTTGCTTTTGAATTTTTTCGATTTTGAATTTTTTGTTAGTTACGCCTTTTTGCATTTTAGCCAACGATATGTACATATGTGGCAAAACGAACAATTGTAGGGGAATGTAAGAAAAGATAAACTCACCGTTTATTACTGGCGTTTTGCTTAGGTTAGGTTAAGAAGGGTTGTGTGCCCACAGGCACACCTCCACTCGGAGACCGAATACGATCCATTGTGATTCCCTTCAATGAAAATATGAAGTAAGAGATAGAGATAAGAGGAAGTGAAAAGTAGAGAAAAGGAAGTAAGATATAGACAGAAAATTAGAAAGTAGGACCAATACCCCCCTTACAGTCCCCTCAACAGAAACAGCCGCGTTATTTCCCTGACAAACCCCAGTAGATTGGCCGGATTACATCCAGCTATGCACCCCAGTTCGTCGTGAAACCTATCTCCTAGCCACTTCAGTCTGAGACCCTGCATCCTAGGACAATGGCACAGTACATGCTCGATCGTCTCTAGCTCCTCTGAATCCTCGCATAGCCTGCAGAAGTCCGGTATGGCGTTGTCCCATCTGCCCGCAAAAGCCCTGACAGGACAATGACCCGTCAAGAACCCTATAAGTGTTCTGAGACTACCCCTATCCAATCCCAGTAGAACCCTGGTTGCCCCCGCGTCCAAATTGGGCCATAGTGCCCTAGACACCCTGCAATCCATTCTGCCCCTCCAGGATCGGTCAACGTCATCACGGAATTTCTCCCGTATCACCCCATAGTAGTAGCATAGGGGGGGGGGGGGTTTTACCCCCCTGTCCCCCACCACTAAGTCGAGACCCGAACCCCCTCTCGCGAGTTCGTCCGCCACCTCATTCCCATCAACCATGCAGTGTCCTGGTACCCAACACAGCCTCACGTTGAATGCCCCCATGAGTTCCCTAAGAGCGCTCCTACAGCGCGCAACCAGGCATGATCGCACCGTATGGCTCTTCAATGCCGGAAGCGCCGCCTGACTATCGACGTAAATTGTCACCTCAGATCCACCCACGATGTGATCCAGTATCACCTCCGTCGCCCTCCAGATCGCTAGGATCTCAGCCTGGAAAACACTGCACTCATCAGGGAGTCTAAATGACCTTTTTACCTCGGTGTCCGCGATATAAACACCGGCACCAGTGCCGGTTTCCATCTTGGACCCATCCGTAAATACTGCCCACCCCTCAAACAGTCCATTGGATCCACTCCAATTTTCCCTTTCCGGGAACTCCACTGGTGGTGTTGCACCGAAGTCCAGGGTCATAGTCTTATGATCCGAAATTCCCTCGAGAATAATACCCTGATCAAGCAGACCCATCTCGTACAAAATTCTCGTGTGATCATCCCGCCTAGGTCTAACTAAAGAAGACTCGTAAAGTCTTAGTAAGTTCCTAGCTGCCACACTCCTCGCATAATGCTCGATAGGGGACATATATAGTAGGATGTCCAGCGCTGCCTGCGGAGTGCTTCTTCTTGCGCCTGTGATGCCAAGAGATGCACTTCTTTGAACCTTGCTGAGCATCTTCCTATAGCTATCCACGCCCAACGCGCCCCACCAAACAGTGCATCCATAGGTAAGTATAGGCCTAACAACCGATGTGTAAATCCAATTTACCATATCAGGCCTTAGACCCCAATGGAGTTCCTGCATGTGTAGTATGCATTGAGTCCCCTTTTCATCCTCTCTTGAGTATTTCTCTTCCAAGACAGTTTGCATTCCAGAAAGTTACCCAAGTACTTTGCTCCGTCCGATAGAGGCAACTCGACGCCATCTAGCACTGGCCCCCTAAATCCCTCTATCCTATACCTTCTGGTGAATAGCACCAGCTCAGTCTTCGCAGGGTTAACACCCAGTCCCCTATCCTTTGCCCATGCCGAGAGTTCACCTAGCATCACCTGCATAATTTCCCCGATCGTGGACAGAAATTTTCCCCTGACCAGCAGAACTATGTCGTCCGCATAGGCAACAACTTTCCTGCCCATGGAATCAGCGTTTTGCTTAAGCTTTGACATTGTTACAAGTAAGACTTTGAGTGTTTATAATTCTTATTCGCTTTAAGGTTTTATTTGTATAATATTTTTAGCTTTTCTAAAATCATTGGAAAATGTTTACTGATGATCTGGCCTAAGGAACCAGTAAAATGCGCAGAAGCTAGTTTTCCCTCAACAAAAACTTTCAGTGTATTTATCAAATATGAAAAATTGGGATTTTAGCACGTCATACAGAAATCTTAATAATTATACTTTGTATGTGATTTCAGTTTATATATACATATATTGTCACTTAAAATCCAAAAGGCCGTATTTTTTTTTTTTTTTTTTGATTGATCATGATGTTAGGTTAGCAAGGGTTATGCGCCCAAGGACACACTTCCACTGCGACCCATGGGGTCCATTGTGAATCCCTTCTATATAGGGTAAAAAGAAAGAGAAAAACGAAGAAGCAATAGATCATGACCATGACTATTAAAAATAACGATTGTTTTTTTTTTTGTTACTTGTGGCCTTTTGGATTTTAGGTGACGACCATTCCAATGATTCTGGATGTTAATTGAGATTCGTCTCCAGTTCGAGATTCTCAAACATTTGTGTCCTTTCGATTTGTAAAAAAGTCATATATTGACATCAAGAATTAACCCAATAAGCAATTTTGCTTGAAATCAAGTGCAAACCAATTGGCCCTCAAGTTCGAATTTCAAGGGTTAAGATATACTTTTGTTACACTTTATTTCAATAGCATTCTCCAGTAAAATGGAAATTTGAAATCAAGTGAATTTTAGTAAAATTATTTGAAACTTGAATAGCATTTAAAAATACGTTTAAACTCAAGTTAAATTTTAAGCACTTAAAATTTTATTTTTGAGTGCTTAAGAACTTATACTACTAATATTTTTCTTTTTTGGATTAATTGCTATTGGTAAAAAATAGAGTTGTCAACCGATTAAGAATAAATCGATTAATCGATCAAACAAAAACATACCCTTGTTCGAATAATTTTAAAATGGAGATTTTCGAATAACGAATAAATCGATTAAATTATGACGATTAATCGAATAATTTTTTTTATTAAAAAATAAATTAATAATAAAAGACTAATAAGAAATAAAAACTTAGAATTTGAGTTATTCTCATACGTTTTTTTTAGCAATTTTATACAAAATGTAGGAAAGGTAAAATATATTGTAGCTTTAACCCTGATTGTTATTAATCTCAATGTTTAGTTAGCAAAAACCGTGTTGAATATTCATAGCATTTCAAAAATGTGTTTTATGTTCATATTAAACAAATCTTTGACAAACAATTGTAACAGCAGTTTTCTTTTTAAATAAATCGTTCGCAATTTTCAAGAAATGGAATCTTTCACTCTTTGGCAAAAAACTTAGAAATAAACACAAAGCTCAAAAATAAAGAATTGATTTATAGAAATCATATCATGAAAGTAGAAAATATTGGTATTATACATGTATATTTTAAAAGATATATATATATATATATCTTTGTCATTTGCGTAATGCTATGTACACTAGGGGTATGACTTTTTTGTAACATATATTGTGCATGGCCGTACATGGTGAGAAATGGCAAGAAAATAATAACTGCGTTTTTAGTTTTTTATTTTATTAAAAAATCCCGCACTGACCAAGATTAAAAATTGTGGGACTTAAACTGGAATAAGGAGACAACTCAATTGAAAAGGCCTAAAATTTTTTTGTAATGTACAAATCTGTGGCCGTTAGAAAAACTAGATAACTCCATTTTTTGAAAACACACAGTCTACACGCTTTTATTAAAAATGATCTTTCAAATGTAGAATTCGTAATTCTTGGAAAAATTAATGTCGGGTTCCTTGTACATCTAGAAAAATGAAATATCAGAACTCAACATGAGGGTGTTTGAGTAGTTATTATTTGAAAAAGTGTGATTATCAGGTATGTGATGAAAATCGATCGATTTCAAAACGAACGTTTTTAAAAGCTGTGATGAATTTCGAGGGATTTTAAAATCCATTTCTGAATTATAGTCTTCAAATTTCGTTTAGAATACACTTCAGTTAACGTATATTATATAAAATTTAAAAGTATAAAAGCTGAAAATTAAAGGAATATGTATTAAAAAACCATTTTAAAAGCTACTGAAAACAATATTTTCGGTTTCAAATCGTTTCGTTTTTAAAATCGATTTCCATCACATACCTGTATAACTCTAAGCTTTATAAATTCTTGAAAAGAACATTTTGAGAAACTCTTATAATATTGAGAAACATGATCAGAAATCCTTAGTCCATAAATGTACATACCTTATAACTCGGTTAAAAATTAGTTTTATCTTTCTTAAATTAAACGCTGTGGTACCACTGTAATCTTCAAAACAGTAACTTTACCATAGGCCTAATCTCGGAAAACAGTTTAGTACGCATTAAACCATCAGAAATTATGCTACTGTAATCAAATATGGTACGCCACAGTTTTATAAGTCTAAAAATATTCGTCACATTTTGTGAAGAACGGTCCATAATTGTCTCGGAAAACAGTTTAGTACGCCTTAAACCGAAACAAATGATTCTTTTGTTATAAAATTTGGTGTCACAGGACAATAAAAAGCACTGTCGAATTTCGTGATCATCGGTCCATAGTTCACCATGTGCCCCATATAAAGCATGCTCTCAGAAAACAATTTAGTATGCCTAAATCCGCAACGAATAATGTTTTTGTAGCAGAATTTTGTCGTTCGTAGTTTCATAAGGCTTAAAATCGTAAAAAAATATACAATTCGAATTAAAACATTTTATGAATGTAGTCATCAGCAAATAATTCCATGGTAGAACGAAATGGGCTAAAAGGAGTTTTTTTTTTTACAAAAATTAAATTAATTTTTAATTTAAAAGATTTTGTTATTCGTGCTTAATTCCCAATTTGTATTCTTGATAAAAACACGGAAATTTATTGTTGATGGGATAAGCTATTCCTATGCGCATTTAACTGGTTGCTTAGCCTAGATCGTCAGGAAACTTCATCCAAAGATTTTAGAAAAATTAAAGATATTAAACCAAATAAAACTGTTAAGCGTTTAAGAATTATATGCAACAGTTTTACTTGTAACAATATCAAAGTTTAAACAAAAACATCAACAATAAACAGTGAGTTTATCTTTTCTTACATTCCCCACTACAATTGGTTGGAATTCTTCCAACATTAATTGTAGTTGTAAGTAGGTTAAGAAAAAACAAAATCAACCTGCTTTAAATAATAATGCATGTTGCCACTTTAAGTTTTTTTAAGCCGTGCACTTGCCTGTTAATTATCAAAGTAATTTTTGGGAATACAAAATTTTTAATTTAAAAGATTTTGTTTTTCGTGCTTAAGGTGCTATCAGACGGGATGTATTTTACATATGTACTGTCACTTTTCTTTCCCATATGTAATTCCGTATGTATGTCAAAATTCCCATTTTACATACGATTCATAATTTTTGCTATCACACCTGGAGGCTTATTCTGAATTGCGATGCGAAAATACATAAATGCGAACAATTGCTATTCTGTATTACGATATTCGCAAAGTTTTTATTTAATCGCATTTCAAATGCGAAAAGGTGGCAAGTCGGTATTCTAAATTGCGAAAACAAATGTCAAACACATGTCAAATTCGCAAAATTTATTCGACAACAAAATAGTATTCGCAAAGTACAAACATGTAAATGAAAGATAATATGTATTTTATCCACCTTGACCAATAAATTTTGACGCAGCCGCCAAATGCTTCTTTATTTAATCTTAAATTTTTTATAAAGCTGAAAAAAGAAATATTCTGCATAAGTTAACATTTATTTTTCGCAAGCAACAAAATAAATTACCTTTTTCCATTCAAGCTTAGAATACCCGATTTGCTTCTAAGCAATCTCCTTTCATTTTGCTCATGCCCTTCTTCGTCGTCGAACCACAGTGCCACAGAGTCCATTTTTTATATTTTTGTTTTCTTACAGAATGTCCTAAATAAATTTTATAAACAATTTTCACAGCCAAACACAAACAATTTATTTTTAATTTGACCTTTGTTGACACTGACGTTTATTTGAGTAGCGTTGCCACGATTTGAAATAAATTGCGAATGCGATTGCGAAAGTCTAACAGAATACTAATTTTTTTTCGCATCGCATTTCATTTGCGCATCGCATTGATTTTCGCATCGCAATTCAGAATAAGCCTCCTGCTTTTGTTTTTCCTTATGACATAACCTATAAATGTAAAAAAAAGCTGACTTTTGTTTGCGTTAAAAAACACACCAGCTGTTTTGTTTATGTTTGCCACAGGATAATAGAGCGTGTTCTAATCGAAAAATTTACATATGTATTTCCACATGTATTTTACACATGCAAAGTTTCATATGTATCACGATGCGTACAACTTTTACAGATGGAAAATTTGACAGTACATATCGCTCATTTGCTGCAAGACCGGCATTACTCATAAAAATCTATTTCGAGATAAACGCATTTAAGGTTTTTGATTTGCTCTAACTACTTAGAAAAAAAAAGAAGACACATTCTCTTCAAACTGGGAAAGTATAAAAGATATAAAGATGAATTTTATACACAATATAAAGAAAAACAAAGCGAATAATTCTGCATCTCTAACTCCAAAATTTCATTTTTTGAGTTATGCCGGTCTTGCAGCAAATGAGCGATATGTAAAATACATCCCGTCTGATAGCACCTTTAATTCCCAATTTTTATTCTTGATAAAAACACTGAAATTTATTGTTGATGGGATAAGCTATTCCCATGCACATTTCACTGGTTGCTTTTGAATTTTTTCGATTTTGAATTTTTTGTTAGTTACGCCTTTTTGCATTTTAGCCAACGATATGTACATATGTGGCAAAACGAACAATTGTAGGGGAATGTAAGAAAAATTGTAAAAAAAAGGCTCAACATTTTGACCCGAATTTGTTCTATATCGCTCTTTGTCTCTTAGTTTTCGAGACAACACAGTTTAAAACTTCTAATTTTTATGTTTTCTAAGAGACTATGGAGTTAACTTGTTTTTTCAAAAAATGCATGGAGTTATGTAGTTTTTACATAAAAATTGATATTTTTCTGATTTTTGTTTTTCAAATAACTATTAAATGAGAAACTATAGCAAAATTTCGATCTGACAGAGTGATAGTAAATGAAACTCGCTTTCTATTTTTGGTGTTATGTTAATTTTCGCATAAAGTGGAGTTAACTAGTTTTTCCATACGGCCACAGAAATATTCTGTTTATTTATGAGTTCTGTTTTACTTTTTTACTTTCAAGATGAAAACATAAATCAGAATTATAGCTTGCAAATAGTTTTATTTTTTATTTTTTTCATTAAATGCAATAAATTTCAAGTTCAAAGTGCGTTCAGTTTTACAATAAGTATAGATTTCTTTAATTACTTTAATGGCTCGTTCTGCACAAATATTGGAATCTGAAATTTACCGTTACTTTGCAGTCACACAGCAAAACAAATCAGAGAACGTAAGCGAGAAACTAGTGGTGGTTAAGCTTGTCTTTAAGAATGTACATGTAAAACTTTATTTTTTTTGGCATTTCTCATCATGTACGGCCATGCATATTAAAAAAAAAAAAAAAAATGCAAAAGTCATATCCCTTATGTACACACTTGGGTTTTTAAATGTTGATTAAGTTAATCAGAGCCGTTCACATTACATTTGAGATGATTAAGATGACAGTTGATTAAGAAAAAAAAACACAACAAAAAAATTTGTATTTCTTTAAATATAATCGTGGTTGGTTGTACACGTGAGGGGTACGTTCATGGTGACCTATTCTATATTATACTCAGTTTGATGTATATTCAGAGGATTCGATGTGATTAATGAAGTTATTTAGTTGTAATCAAATCAATTTGAAGTGAATAACAAATCACTTCAATATACACAGCTTAATCACGTTCGAGTTGCTTAAGGAACCCAAGTGTGAACATAGTATAAGTGTCACAATATTACCATTGAAAACGAAGATAATCCAACGACATTAAAAAATGCCGAACTTGTTCCAATGGAAAAATACATAAAGAGGGACAGCGGTTGTTCCATTGACGGAATTGTACGCAGAAGTTTGACTGAAGATGGAAGGCCTGTACGCATCAAAAAAAGAAGTTATAGTGGATTTGAGAAAAAATAAAGAAGAAAATGGACAATTTTTTATAGTTGTAAATTAATGGACGAATGTATCTTATTTAAAATATGGCTATTTCCAAAAAAACGTCAACCACAAAAAATGGAAAAAAAAAAATTTCTTTTCAAGATTTATTTAGAGAATTGCTTATATTTTTTTTTAATATATGCGTATAAATTAATTGATTCAAAAAAAAAAGATAAATGATAAACGAAGTACTACAACTTTTAGCACATACTTGTGTATATTAGAAAATATGCATTTGGAACAACAATACTCTAATCTAAGGCATATATAAAGGATTATAAATAGCAACATAAAAAAATTTTAAATCATGGTGGAAAAATTGTCCCGTTTACAATTTCTTTAACAATTTATTTAAAAAAATGTAATTCATATTTTATTTTGAAATCGAAACCATTTTTAGGGCACATTAGTACGCAACATTTTAAAATTAATCCCAATAAAATATTGTGTCAGGTTTCGCAGAAATCACTGTTTAAACGGTTACCCTTTAAAACCCTCTTCCGTTTTTTGTCCCGTTTACAATCACTGGTTTTTTGCAATTATCTCGGAAACCACGGCAGTAAGCGAAAAATTTCATTTGCGGAAATTAAAGAGCTAATTGAGAGTTAAAAGAATCATTAATTTAAAAAATGAAAATCAGGTTGTTTTTTACAGTTTTGTCAATATAAACGTGTGCGAATGTCCCGTTTACAATTTTGGAAGTGCCCATATGTATTTTTTTTTAAATAATTTTTTTATTCGTTATTCTCATCGATTAATCGAATAATTTAAGAGATTTAAATAATAAAAATAATTTAATGAAAATTAAATTCAATGAACTGCAGAATGATAAAAATTACAAAATTTGGATTAAAAACCATAAACAGTTCACTAACTTAACCACAATACTATTTTTTGTAGAATATTTAAAAAGATGCTGGACATACTAAACTTAATCTTAAATACAAGTCCTTGATTAGCACCTGGAATTTTATTTCAATCCGACGAACCGTAGTCAAAAGCTAGAACTAAATTTAAATTTGTTTTAAATCTTACCCTGTGTTCCATTTACGATCAATTGGTATAACAAAACAAGAGTGCTATACTATTCGGCTTAGCCGAATCTTTAATACCCTCCACCTATAGTTATTAATTTTCCGGAGTGGGCCTTAGGTGGGACCTATGGTAAATTGTGGGCCAATCTTCATTTGACAGTGTGATTTCTAGTCTAATAAAACTATGACTGATAAAATTTTATTATAAAGCATTATTCGTTACGATTTTACGCGTACTTAAGTATTTTCCGATTGTGGGCTTTATATGGGGCCTATGGTAAATTGTGGAGCGATTTTCTCAAAATTTGGTGCTATGATTTCTAGTCATATACAACGAACTTGTGCAAAATCTTATAGCAATGCGTGCATTCCGCTTTTTTTCGAAAAAATTTTATATATAGGGCCATGTCACAGAGTACAATTCCGTTCGGAATTGAAGAAATCATATATGTTTGTTGATGGAAAGTGTATTTTGATAGTTTTATGGCCTTTCAGATACAGACAACTCCCATACCGTTCATGAAAACAAAAATGGTTTCATTCCGAAACATTTTTTCTTCATTTTCTGAAGCACCAAAATACGGAATGAATGCCATTTCCGAACGGAATTGTACTGTGACATGGCTGATAGTTTCTTCTTGAGCATCAACTACATACATACATACATTCATATAAATATACATAAATTAAAAAGTTGTTCGGTTGCCTTTGTCAACGAAACTGAAGTTGTGTTACGGAGACGACCCATTACTGTAACGTTATATAAACATATGAATAAAACTGGGATTTATTTATGTATATATGTAATTAATTTTGGAAGACCTGTGCCCGGTCCACTCAACAAGAAAAAAAATATTTATTTTTATTTTTTATATTATTTATTTTTTAAATATTTTTATTGTTCTTGCAATTTTATTTGACCTGTGTTTTTGATTGGACCACTTTTTAAGCGTTTCTCCTTTTGTAAAGTCTTGCGTTTACGATTTTTCTTCATCTTTTGATTATCAAACTTTATAATCAGTTGGTTGCCTCCCATTGATATTTTCTTTTTTATAGCGTTTCTAGCATCCATAGTACTGGGCAATGTAATTGCAGCTATACTTTTGCCATTATTTAGCTTACCCTTTATATTTATATCAACGGCATTTTCAAATATTTCGCGAATCTGTAAAACCGAAACGGTTTTTGGCAGGTTCAAAACAATAATTGTGGATGTGAAATGATTTTCCTTTGCTGACTTTTTACTGGCCTTTTTCAATCGTAGTTTAGCTTTTTTGTTTTCAATCGATTTAATTTTACGTTCGGCCAATTCATTGACAAAATCTGAACTTTCAGTTCGTGGTATGTTAACAACATATTTTTGCAAAAGTCCCTTCTTAATGGACTTCTTCAGCTGATTTAAAGTAGTGTCACGATCTTCTTTAGTGGCAAAATCTACCAAACAATATCGTACATGTCTTTGACGCGGTTTATGTACTTTAACTACTAAGGGAGTCAGTTCCCTAACCTTTTCTTCCAAAGATTCCAGCGTCTCAGGAACTTTATGAGGAAATCGTATGTACAATTGTTTGCCTTGTCTTTCTTGGTACCTTTTAAATATTCCTTCTTTCACTTGCTCACTCTTTGATTTTTTTGGTGTGCCATCTTCTTTATTGCCTTCTAAATCAGACTCAATATCACTTTCTTCCTCATCTGAATCTGTGCCGCTGACATCTAAAGCTTCAGTATCAACTGCGATTTCTTCCTCTTCACTACACATATCTTCATCAGTAAGCTGTTCTACATTACTAGAAGCGTCTTCTTCATCGGATACATTGTGTGGCACGTTATTAGTATTTTTACGCTTCATCCTAATATTAAGTCATAAAATTTCTTTAAAAAAACAATATGAATGTGTATAAAATTTACTTGCACGTGCGATTTTAATTCTATTAATGCGAATTAATATAAATGTTCTTTGAATTCGACAAAAAAACAAATACCAAGGCGAATTCAACTACAGGTGATCAGCGATGCCAGAAGTGAAGATTTTATCCCCAAAATTGTCAAAATGCAGATTTGAAGTTTTTTGGTGTAAGATTGTCACTTATGTATGTTTGTACTATTTCTACTTCTTGCATTGGTAAACGAAATGTATCATATATGCATCATTCTGTGGGAGTTGTTGGCCTCCTATCAGACGGGTCCCAGGTGTTGGATAAGTTAATGCCGGTAACAGGTAGTATCGAAATAAAATAGATACCCCGAACCAAAACACACAAATCAGGCGTCGGACTTGCATCAAGCGGCTCGCTATACAAATGTGTCTTTGGAGCGTCTGTCCACCAGGTGCGTCTCCATACCAAGCATCAGCTAGCGTGGTAACTTTATCTGGCAGCCCCACATTCAGGATAGCATGCCGCAGACCAATCATCTGCCCATCTTAAGCCTTTCTGATTAATGAAACCTCAAAAAATGTTGATGCCCTTTATATATATCTTTTTCTAAACGGTTCTTCTAAATATCCAAAAATTATCAGCCATGTTCTGAAAATCGCATTCAAGTGAAATTAAAATAGAACCAATTTTTAAAACATGGGCGAATATATTGAAATGAATTGTTATATGGTTTTATAAAAAAACTAAATAAAAAAATGCAATATATGAGTCTTGAAGATTTATTGAAGTTTTAAAATCTTAAGGCAGATTTTTTGATGAAAAATTATGTTTTCTTTTTTTTGATGATTTTACCTCTTTACATGCAGTCTACAACTGACATGAAATGCTTAACTTTAACACTAATATGATGTTAGTGTTAGGTATAGACTCATCATGTTACAAGTTTTCTCATGTTATAACACGGTTGTTAATGCAAATGTTTTAACAACGCTGTTATAACTTCAAGTTATAACAGCAAATCATGTCAGTTGTAGACGGGCAGTTACTACCCGTCTCCACCATCCATCAACTTGGTAAGAACATCATGCCGCACATGAATTCTACTCGTGTAGACTGTTCATGTTCATCTTTCGTCCATGTGCTGCCATCGTTGTCTAAAGTGCTGGTTCACACACGTCAAGTTTGACTCGTCAAGTCTTAAGTTTTTAGGAGAGAGGGGAAAAGAAATGGCCTTCTCTTTTCCCTTCTCTCCTAAAAGATTAAGACTTGACGAGTCAAACTTGACGTGTGTGAACCGGCACAAACATTCGTCTTAGCATCCATGTGCGCCATGATGTTGGCCATACAATGTATTTTCTGTATACAACCAAACGCACAACAACAAAAATTGTGGTCAAACAGAACATGAACATCACACGTATTCGCCACATACAAGAACATGAACAAATTAATACCGTTGCTCTGCCGGCGTTATGGTCATGTCATGTTCTAATCGAAAGCGCATGGAAACGTGGGCTTAAGTTCTGACAACACTGCAGGGGATTTTGAGCCCCAAGAGGTGTTAAGGTAATTTCATTGTAAATACGGTCATATCAAAAAATTTGGGTTTTGGATATACATAAACATACATACCGTCACCTTATAGGCTTTTTACACAAATAAACATCTACCATAAAAGATGTACAAATTTGAAACTTTTATTAGACTTTGACGTTTGGCATGCGTATGACAAAAAATTGTCAGGTGAAGATCCCATATTATGAATACCGCTGTTAATGTTTTAATTAAAATATTTTGCGTACGGTAATTTCGTATTAAAAAATAGCAATTTATATAAAAGTTAACATCACTGATTCGGGCTGTCAGATTTTTTATGGCCTTTTTCGCCAAATTGAATGTAAAAATCGCCAAAATCACCAAAGCCTTTTTTCTTAGTTTTTGGCTATACAAAATATGTATATATATTTTTTAAATTATTGAAACAAAATTTTTATGAATGATGTTTCTTAAACTTAATTAAAAACAAAGTAAACATGATAAGTGAGCACAATGAAGGTACAATGTTTTCTAAGAAATACTTTATAGTTTTCTACTAAAAGCAGCAAAACTAAAAAATTTAATAAACATATCACACTTGTTCAACAATACTATATTTACTTACCCCCTTATTAATAAAAAATATTTCAGTTTTATTAAAGGTTAATTAAACAAATTTTGATATAAAATTCGTCTTATAAACCTGTTATCAGCATGGAATATTGTTTATGAATAAGGCCTTTAAAATTTAAAAATTTTCTGTAGAAGCTAAACAATTTTTAATTTTACATTAAAAGCGTATAAAAAAGAATTTTTACACCAAACGTTTCATTACCAAAAAGTAGATAAAATAGCACGATATTTTTACAGCGGCTAGATTTGAATATAACGATTATATTTTTTCTAAGAAGTCAGAAAATAAAAATTTTGAGTTAATACACTAATGTTGAACTGTGATATAACTTATAAATGATGTAAACTGACGAAAAAGATTAATATATTAATAAAAACTCAATCCCTGAAGAAGTTGAAAATAATACCAACGAAACGTCGGATTTTATTGAGAATGAAATAAATAAACTTTTATTTACATTTAATTAATGCAACTATATAAACTTTTTAAAAAACTAAGATTTTGTTTATTCTGTTCGGCTTGATTGGATTTACAAAAATCTTTAAAATACCTTTAACAGCAACGAATTTTGTTTGAGATAAACAAACTAAACTTTGAATAACCTATGTTATCGGGAAATCTATTTATTGGTACTTTAAAGAGTATCTTTAGCTATCAACAACAGTTTTCTCGAAGATTTTTCATATCTTCACCAGCCATTTCAACATTACTAAATTCCATACATAGGAATTAATGCCTTTAATTTCATGCATAAAAATACCAAAATAAAAATATGTAATATTATTTTTTTGTATTGACTTTAGCGATTTTCAAAACAAATATGTACATGGCTTTTCGAAACAAATACAGAATCCCAGTACAGTAGGAATTTTAAAGTCGTCGTTGTCAAATCTGGCAACAGTGGTTATTAGTCAACAAAGGTAACAGAAAATTGCAATTTTTATAAAAATAAAATTTATTAAAAATGAATGTACTCGAAAATATGAAATATTGGTTCACCTCAGAAACAGCTCGTAACAAAAATGCTTCTCTAATTGCCGGATTATTGGTAATGAAAACAAAAGTTTACTGACTACGGTTTTTGTTTAGAATGAACAATTTTATTTTTTTTTTTAGTTTTTTGCAGGATGGTGGACACTAATCGATGCTATGTCTGTTGATGAAAAACACCAGATAACAACTGGTCAAGTGTTTATTGGTGTCTTTGGTACTATAAGTTTTTTTATGGTTAATACAGTAAACAATGCTCATGTAAGTTTTGATGAATATGTGAACAAAAACATACATACTTATGTATAGTATGTACGAATGAATAAACATCATTTTTTTTTGTTTTGGAAGATCTCTGAGGATAACACTTCTGAATCTGGTGCTAGAATCGCAAAAATTTGGCTTTTGATAGGATTTGTTATGGGATTTGCGTCTATTATAGCTGCAGTTTGGGTAATGATCGACGACTTTATTAATAACTGTAAGTAAAGCATTTAGGTGCTATACATTTGTTAACATTACTTTTTTATGTACATCAATAAATTTTTTTTATCTTTTAGCTAAAAAGGATTCTAGTTTAGGAGTGGCTTTGCTTATGCAAAATGTGTTAATATTATTTGCAAGTCTTACTTATAAATTTGGGCGCGATGAAGAAGTTTGGGCTGAGTAATTATTTTAAATGATGTTAAATGAATTTACTGCCTGTTTTTCAAATAAAAACTTTTATTTGGGAATTTACATTAAAACAACAATAAAATTTGTTTTTGTTTTCAACATAAACTTCTTAACGAAAATTTTAATTTCAAAAACAGGCAGTTAATACTTGCAAAGTAATAATTTGCTTATCAATTAAATATATACATACATGCATACATATATGGATTAACATGCAAAACTTGCACTTGTTTTAATAACTTGATTGCGTAGAATTTTGTATAGTAGGTATTTAACGGGACAGCATTTGTCCCGCTTTGAAAAAACTTAACTGTTTTATTAATAATAATTTGGCAGTAATTTTTACCTTCTCTTGTAAAGTTGCAATTATGTATGTATGATTTAGGGACTATCTAAATAAGGCCAACGATAGGTATTTATTAATTTATTTATTCTTTAGTCATATATATATCGATACCTTCCCATAAGAATGTATTAAGCGACATTTCTAAAATTGTGTAGGAAACGAAAAAAAAACATCTCATTTAGTTATTTATTTGTATAATTTATTGAAAGGAACATATTTGGAAAGCGATTTTCAGAATACAAAACTTGACATCATTGCAAAACCAAAATTTAAGACGGATAAAAAGTTTTTGTCGCTTAGTTTGATTGTCAGACAAATCATCTTCTTCGTCTCTCTTCCAATTCGTCTTCTTTCTCAGCAAATGTATTTTTTATAATGTACTTGTATACTGCCGGTTATGAAGAATAGAAAAATTTTTTAAACTCAAGGACAATCATAATCTATAGTGTTATAAGCGACAAAAATTGATCAAGTTCTAGTTGGATGAGTGTGCTTATCGACAATTTCGGTTAAACTAAGCGACATCTAACAAAATTTTGTGTGGGCCTTTTGTTGCTTACGACAATCACATTTTTAAAAATGTAGCTTAGCATAATTTCTTTGGCGGATAATACAAATTTCATGGAACACCTTTTTTCCTATGAGAAAACTTGACGGTTGATACAATTTTATTTTCTCTCTAGTTTCCTTTGCATCCATGATAGGGCAGCGAAACCCAAGCCAAAATGTGGCGCTTAACTTCTAGTATAGTTCCACATCAAAGTAATTTTCGAAAAAAGTGTCGCTTAATACATTCTTATGGGAAGGTATCGATATTGTTATAATTGTTATATTAAGTACCTAGGTATTAATATAAAAGATATACATTTGTAAAAGGGAATGGTAAATCGATTTCGATTCCAATCGAAAATCGATTTTGTGGTAAAAAAAATCGACTTTTTGCAATCGAATTTACGTATGCGATTTTATACTGAAATCGATTATTGGGCTTTTAAAACCGATTTTTTTATTCTTATTAAAATTTTGCCAATTTTATATTTTAATCTTAATTAAATCGATAAATTATGGGAATACACAATAAAACTTTATCTTTTGTGCGTACATACATACGTCTGTAGGTATGCTTATGCAGTTTTCGAAGGTAACGTTGAAGTTTTACGTATTTATCTATTAGTACCCCTGGTATACTGCCAACTTTATTATAAGGGCTCTTGTTCTTCAGAAATTAAAGTCATCAATGGACAGTGAACAAAAAAGTTCTAAACATATCGTATCGAACCAAACACTGAAAGTCAGCTTCGTGAAAACCAACATATTATAGAAACACAACAGGTGAATTAAGCCATGGCATTCCTGTGGAAATATGCTAATATTGAAACAGACCAGTGTGTGAGCGATATTTAAATCAAGTTATAAGTAGAGTGAAAAAACAAAAAGTATGTAATTTATTCTATCAAATACGAAATTACAAGGAATTATCTCTGCATCTTTCTGACATCAACGGCATGCAAACATTTGTTTTCTAAAACTAACTTAATAGTAACTCAGCAAATAAACAGTCGGCACCGATCAGGAACTATTGTCATAATACTTTGAAATAGTACATACATGCAGACTTGCCACAGAAATTAATTCTGATCAAAATTGATTTCGTTTTGTTTGAAGCAAGATACGAAATCACTTCCATTTTCGATCGGAATTAATTTATGTGACAGGCCTGACTGACTACAAGAATACAATTTTAATATGTGAAATGTATGTACATGCACTTGTCCCTCTAAAGAACATCTCAAAATTTACACATTTTCACTTTTTATACGAAATATATGTATAAAAAGTAGTCATATCTTCCCACCGTAAAAATCTCAGTTCAATTTCTCTAGTAGTTTGCCAAAAAAAAAATGCTGGTGTATCCCCCTTTGCGATATAAGGTATAAGTTTGCAAATTAATTTTAAACGATTTTGAAATCGATTTTGAGGTTCGATTAATCGATTTCAATAACCGAAATAAAAAAAGTCAATCGAAAAATCGAAAATCGATTTTGGAATTCATTTACCATTCCCTAATTTGTATATAAAACATATCGCACTTGTTCATAGAGGGTATTAACTCAAAATTTTTATTTTTCACTTTTTGGAAAAAATCGACACGTAATATTCATTTTTCGGCTAAAGTACAGTTACCACCCAATTCAGAATAAAAAAGAAAAACACCAAAATTTAAATTTAAGGGGGCTGACGCTCGTAGGGTAATTTGCTCTCGATTGCAAATATATATTTTGTTTTTGTATTCGCATATTATTTTCCTCTCTAGGTTAATTTTTAATTAAATAAATAAAATGTAAGTATCTTTTAGATGCAGAAAACCTTTAGTTAGCGAAGCAGGTCTTTGTTATAGCATAGAGCAGAACATCCTATCGACCGGCCGAAGGCCGAAGGCCGACTATGCAGAGAAGCTTTAGTTAGGTTAGGTTAAGAAGGGTTGTTTGCCCACTGGCACCTTCACTCGGAGACCAAATACGGTCCATTGTGAATCCCTTCAATGAAATATGAAAAATGAGATAAGAGGAAGTGAAAAGTAGAGAAAAGGAAGTATGAGATAGATAGCAAATAAGAAAGTAGGACCAATACCCCCCTTACAGTCCCCTCAATAGAAACAGCCGCGTTATTTCCCTGACAAACCCCAGTAGATCGGCCGGATTACATCCAGCTATGCACCCCAGTTCGTCGTGAAACCTATCTCCTAACCACTTCCGTCTGAGATCCTGCATCCTCGGACAATGGCACAGTACATGCTCGATCGTCTCTAACTCCTCCGAATCCTCGCATAACCTGCAGAAGTCCGGTATGGCGTTGTCCCATCTGCCCGCAAAAGCCCTGATAGGACAATGACCCGTCAAGAACCCTATAAGTGTTGTAAGACTACCCCTATCCAATCCCAGTAGAACCCTGGTTGCCCCCGCGTCCAATCTGGGCCATAGTGCCCTAGACACCCTGCAATCCATTCTGTCCCTCCGGAATCGGTCAACGTCATCACGGAATTCCTCCCGTATCACCATATAGTAGTAACATAGGGGGGGCTTTAGCCCCCTGTCCCTTACCACTAAGTCGAGACTCGAACCCCCTCTCGCGAGTTCGTACGCCACCTCATTCCCATCAACCATGCAGTGTCCTGGTACCCAACACATCCTCACGTTGAATGCCCCCATGAGTTCCCTAAGAGCGTTCCTACACCGCGCGACCAAGCATGATCGCACCGTATAGTTCTTCAATGCCCGAAGCGCCGCCTGACTATCGACGTAAATTGTCACCTCAGATCCACCCACTATGTGATCAAGTATCACCTCCGTCGCCCTCCAGATCGCTAGGATCTCAGCCTGGAAGACACTGCACTCATCAGGGAGTCTGAATGACCTTTTTTCCATCTTGGATCCATTCGTAAATACTGCCCACCCCTCAAACAGTTTATTGAGTTTATATGATCCGAAATTCTCTCAAGAATAGTACCCCGATCAAGCAGACTCACCTCGTACAAGATTCTCGTGTGATCATCCCGCCTAGGTCTAACTTAGGAAGACTCGTAAAGTCTTAGTAAGTTCCTAGCAGCCACACTCCTCACATAATGCTCGATAGGGGATAGATATAGTAGGATGTCCAGCGCTGCCTGTGGAGTGCTGCTCCTTGCACCCGTGATGCCCAGAGATGCACTCCTTTGAACCTTGCTAAGCATCTTCCTATAGCTATCCACACTCAACGCGCGACACCAAACAGTGCACCCATAGGTAAGTATAGGCCTAACCACCGATGTGTAAATCCAATTTACCATATCAGGCCTAAGACCCCAGTTCTTACCAATGGAGTTCCTGCATGTGTAGTATGCATTGAGTCTCCTTCTCATCCTCTCCTGAGTATTTCTCTTCCAAGACAGTTTGCAGTCCAGAAAGTTACCCAAGTACTTTGCTCCTTCCGATAGAGGCAACTCGACGCCATCTAGCACTGGCCCCCTAAATCCATCTATCCTATACCTTCTGGTGAATAGCACCAGCTCAGTCTTCGCAGGGTTAACACCCAGTCCCCTATCCTTTGCCCATGCCGAGAGTTCGCCTAGCATCACCTGCATAATTTCCCCGACCGTGGACAGAAATTTTCCCCTGAAAGTTCTCAACTCCCAACTCCAACAAAGAATCCCTAATCGCCTCAATCCTAATGTTATTAAAGGCTCCCTCTATATCCAGAAACGCGGCGAGAGTATACTCCTTATGCCTCAGACCGTGCTCAATACAATCCACCACCTCATGTAACGCGCTCTCAACAGATTTACCCTACAGGTAAGCATGTTGAGCGTTGCTAATAAGGCGGGTCTGAATATTACTCCTGAGATAGAAATCTACTAGCCTCTCAAGAGTCTTCAACAAAAAAGAAGACAAACTAATAGGTCTAAAATCCCCCGGTTTCGAGTGGCCTGCTTTACCGGCCTTGGGTATGAAAATCACCCTGACCTCTCTCAACCCCCTAGGCAGATACCTCCTACTGAGGCATTTCCTAAATATATCCACCAGCAGAAATGATGCATCGTCCGGTATGTTGCAAAGCATAGCCGGAAAAATACCATCCGGACCCGGTGATTTATATGGGTCGAAAGTATTGACCGCCCACGCCTGCTTCTCCCTTGTGACCATTTCATCGACGCAAGCGGAAGTATGAACCGATGTCACGGACATGGCGTCCCACTGACCGTCCTCCATACTACCGGTTTCCCTGCACCCGGGAAAGTGCGTCTCCATAAGTAAGGTTAGGGTCTCAGAGCTAGACTCAGTCCATGAGCCGTCATTTCTTTGAATGTAACCCAGGGCCTTAGGGTCCTTAGATAAAATCCGTCGGAATCTTGACAGCTCGTTGACATTATCGATGGACGCACAAAATTGCATCCACGATAGTCGCTTTGCTCTCTTCAGATCCGCCTTATACCTGTTGAACTGCACCCTGTGATTGTTCCAATCATCTGGTGCTCTCGTAAGCTTGGCCCTATTAAACAGACTCCTCACCATAGACCTTTGAACATGAAGTTCCCTGGTCCACCATTTAGGCTGTTTACGCCTACCCGGAAACGTAACCGGGCAGGACTGCTCATAGCTTTCCCTTAGAAGATGAGTGATCCTATTCCCCACCCCCTCTAGATCCGTCGGCAGCAAGTCGCCCAAGGCCTGATGCGCCAACCCAGTTCGGACCCCTTCATTGAAGGAGTCCCATTTTGTCCCCCTCGGGTTCCTGAATGGAGCAGCCCTAGGTAGGTCAAAATTCAGTGTGAAGGTAATACGACTATGGTCTGAAGAAGTACAGTCCGTTGCCACCCTCCAATCAACAACAATTTGCTCGTCACGGTTTACTAATGTCAGATCTATCACTGCCTGCCTATCTTTACTTCTGAACGTCGGGTGTTACCCATGTTACAGATAATAAGATTGTTAGTAGCTATAAAATCAAACATTAACTCACCTCTTTTATTAATATCGGCACTCCCCCATTGGCTGTGATGAGCATTGGCATCGCAGCCCAACACAAGAATTGCACCTCTCCTCCTTGCATATGCCGTGAGTTGCCGCACCTCTGTACCCGGTGGGTCCAACCCCTCGTATGGCATATACACCGAGGCCAGTGTAAGCGTACGCTTCCCTTTGGCCTCTCCATTTATAACGGTCAAGTCACCGCACCTGAAAGAATGAGATATGAGAAAATTCAATTCACTTCTCGCTAGTATACACGTTCTTACCTTGTCCTCTGTGGACGGGACAAACAGAGTGTATCCCGCAACCCTTATACCGCAAACCTTATTTTTATTTATCCAAGGTTCTTGGATAAGGGCTACGTCCGTCCGAGTACTGGAGAGGAAGGTTGCAAGTTCGGCTGAGGCTGATTCACAATGGTGCAGGTTTATTTGCACCACTAACAGCCTCTTTGGTCCTGTCATGCTTCGGATACCGAAACCTGACGTTACCTTAACCGAATCTAACAACCCCCCCCCCCCCCCCCACCTCCTCCAAGAATTCCATGGACTTCCGATCGATTGCGAAACGGAAGTCCTTGCCGGTATTCTCCTTACACACCAGTGAGGTCACTAGCCTCCATTGGTCAGTAAGAAGCCTAATGTTCTGGTTGCCCAATACTGCCAGTATAGTTTCCACCTTGCGTACGGGAGGTGGAATCCACACTGTCACTATGGACCTAATTGGCAAGTCGGAGGCTTGTATGACTTCAAGCCTTGCCCCCGGGTTAATGTCGCCGCATTTGCCAATTGTGGTTCTTAAGAATTCCAATGAATTCTTGTTACCACAGTTGACAACCTTGACTCCTTTAACCCAGTCCGCACCATTGAAGGACACGTCCTCCTCTTTGCCTTTGAAAACTGCCAGCTCGTCGATAAGCCTAGCCTCTACTAGCTGCCATAGCTCGGCACTGATCCTCCCATCCGGATCATTCCGATCTATGACAGCCGCCTGCAGATGACCCTCCAGGCTCGTCGACTTCTTCATTCCTTTATTCGATGAAGAAAGCTGATCAACCCAGATCTGACACTCTATTAATGGTCTCCTTATTAGAGCCATTAGGAGCTTCAGCCGGAGATGTACCAGCCCTCTTCACTGTGCTCGGTGACTTCGGTACGAGTGGTTTCGAAGGACCGTTCCTGCCCGCGCCTTTTCCCCTAATGACCCCCTTACGAGAGCCACTAGAGGAATCGGACGGAGGATTACCAGCCCTCTTCCCCGTGTTCGCTGCCTTAGCCACTTTGCTCCCTTTCTTGGTATCGCCCCCTTATCCTCCGCAGCTCGTTCCGAAGACATGAGCGCTTTGGTCACCGGGGCACCCCTCCTTTCTCTATCTCTCCAAGGCAGGTTGACGACGCCACCGGCCCTGTACTACATATGATCCACCTTAATCGATGATTACTTAGTACTAAGTTGTTCTGAAGAAATATGAACATCTTTTTTATTTTCAGGAAATTTATATGAACTTTTTGATATAATCGTCTTAGTAAAAACATACCTAATATTTGTGACTTAAATAATTATAAAAATGAATTTATTTGGTATCCGGGTATTTTAGTTACCTAAATCGCAAAAAGCCCTAACTAACCCAAAATTTAAAATCGACTTTTTTTTTATTGATTTTGATGTAATTGTAGCTAATTTTTGTTAACACTTTTTATGTTATTTTCCGACAAGTTGTTTTTTCAATCGATTAAGCGATCTTAAACTAGTTCTTGAGTTTGTTTTAAATTTTGCAATGTTTCGCGAATTTTAGCCATGTTCGCGATATACGCGATTTGTTCCTGTTAGTTTTATAATTCTTTACAGTTTAAACGATTAATAATAAAAAGTATACTTTGCTAATTTAGTAATTTTTAACGAATTTTTGCCATTCTTTATTGTTTTAGGGCCTTAAAATGAATTTTATGGCGAAATATTAAAAATTTTCGCGAAATTTGGTTTTTTGGAATAGCAAGTATCATAACAGCTTAATATCATTATATCAGCGATATATATATCGACTATTTTTTTCAAGTATCGGTATTTTGATATATCGATATTTATTGCCCATCCTTATCATATGTTCCTGAAATAAATGCAACAAAGCAATTCCGTATAATTTTTTTAACATTTCATAAATTGCTGCAGAAAAGTATAAAATCATAAAATTAAAGTTAAAAAACGGTTATAACAAAATATCACTTAAAAATACATAACAATGGATCCGGCACTATTAAGGGAACGCGAAGCGTTTAAAAAACGTGCTATGGCCACTCCAACGTATGTATTTATTTTGAGTGCGATTAAAATGAGTTACAATTTTCTTGTATTAAAAGAGTGGAGAAAAAGTCTAAAGTTGAGACAGTGTCTGCTCCACCGAAAGATGACGTCAAAAAAAAAATGCGTCCACCCACGGCACCTAAGTTGGATTCAAATACTTACAAAACCATGGCCGGAAGTTCGCAATACAGATTTGGTGTTTTGGCCAAAATAGTAAAACATATGCGCACAAGGCATCAGGATGGTGACGACCATCCCTTAACTCTCGAGGACATTTTAGATGAAACTAATCAGTTAGATGTAGGACAGTCAGTTAAAAACGTATGTTATATTCAATTTATATACTTACATAAATACATATTTTCAAGATATGTTACCGATTCCATTTTAAATATTAGTGGTTGGGAACCGAAGCTTTAATAAATAATCCAAAAATTGAAGTTAGTCCGGATGGTATACGTTTCAGCTTTAAACCAGTTTACAAAATAAAAGATGGAAAAAGTCTTTTGCGTTTACTTAAACAGCACGATCTAAAGGGTTTAGGAGGTATTCTGATGGAAGATGTACAGGAGTCGCTGCCTCACTGTGAAAAAGTTTTAAAAAACCGTGCCTCAGAAATTATTTTTATTGTTAGACCAATTGATAAAAAGAAAATTTTATTCTACAATGATCGCACAGCTAATTTCGCAGTGAGTATAAAAATCTATTGTTTAAAGTTAGGAAATATTTGTTTACTACTCAAAAAGAAACAAAATTTGATACCAACCCACAAAAAAGTCTCTATCCAAGTAATAACTTTTGAACAGCACTAACTGTTTGTTTTTACAAGGCTTGTAGTCGTTTAGCCAAATTTTAATCTGTTTGTAAAAATATTCAAGTCAAAGTGTCGGATCTTTTCAGCCTCCGGTGACCTTCGAACTTTATTAGATCCCGAGCGAGGTTGGGATGGACCATTAGTTTATCTATGTATTTGACTGAATACTTTTTAATTTCTTCCTGGATGGTAGCGATGTTAAGAACTCTGTACTGTGGATAATGTCATTACGTATATACCATGGGGCGCAGACAATGCCATAATATCCTAGACTGTCTTTGTAGCTTCTGGATGTTTGATGCGCATACAGTACTCCATAATTGGATGCCATATGTCCATATTGGTTTTATGATAGACTTGTATAAGCGAACTTTGTTGTCTAAGGATAATTTTGAGTTTCGACCGATTAGCCAATGTAGTTGAGCTGCTTTAAGTTTCATAGCCGTTATTTTCGCTTCAATATGACGAGACCAGGTCAAGCGTCTATCTATATGAATTCCCAAGTATTAAACATGGCTTTCTACCGGAACATTGATGTTATTTATTTTTACAGCAGGGCACGTTTGTCTTCTGAGCATGAAAGTTAAGTGAGCACATTAAGCCGGGTTAACCTTTATTTTCCATTTTTTTAGCCAGGCTTCTAGTTATTCAATAAAGAAACAAACAACTTGTATACTTGTTAGTTTTGAATCTTACTCGCTTTATTATCATCACAACCGAAGTATGGCCTGAAGAAATTATTCTCAGTGACTTCTTACACGACTCCGGCCGTCAGTAGTAGGCTGTACATTTCGGTGGTTAGACCCATTCTTACGTATGGATGCTGTGTTTGGTGGGAGTCTTTGAGATTGGCTAGTCGTAGGAACCTTCTTTCTAAGGTGCAGAGGTGTGCTTCAATCGGCATGACAGGTGCCATGAGAAGTACTCCTCAAGTGGCCCTGGATGTCATTCCACATCTTCTGCCTATTGAGCAGAAAGTGATGGGATTGTCAGCCAGGAGACTGAGACTGAGGGAGCTAGGATTGATGGGGAATGTCACGCGGGGTCACTCACGGATCCTGAATGAGATTGAGGCTGGTGGCTTTTGCCTGGGTTCACTCGGCTCCACTGATTATGTGGGCACCAGTGTGGATTTAAGTCTCGAAGATGAGGGGTGCGGGGGTCTACATTGAGGATCTGGACATCAGAAGGTCATATAGGCTTCCTGACGACTGCAGTGTTTTTCATGCTGATATTCTTGGGGTCTTGAGGGCCTTGGAACTGAAGGACAACATTGATAGGGGCTCGGTGGACAGCCAGGCTGCTCATGGCCCTAAGGGGCTGTTATGTGAACTCCAGGCTGATTAATGATTGTAGGAGGGCTCTGAAGGGAGTCTTAGGGGAGTATGTGCTAAGGTTATTCTGGGTGCCGGGTTACTGCGACATAGGCGGCAATGAGGTTTCTGATGCGTTAGCGATACAGGGCTCAGAGATAGAGTATTCTAATTATATGGAGGTGGTTATGCCTACAATGGGCTTCTATTTTGGAAGAATCAGGGAATGACCAATCGCGGCAGAACCGAACGGACTGCCGGGTATCACGGACGCTGTGGCCGGTGCTTAGAAAGTCCGATTCGGGGTCGCTGCTGGGCAGGAGTAGGGTCTGCGTTAGGACCATAATAGAAATTATCACGGGCCACTGTATGATAAGCAGGATGGCGGTGAGGATGGGATCTGACTTGTCGGATTTGTGGAGGTTGTGTGAGGAACCGGAGAAGTTGGAGACAGTTGAGCACATTCTGCGCCACTGTCCCAGGCTACAGGGCAGCAGGCTGAGGTGGCTGGGCAGTAGATTCCTGGGCGAGTTAGGGGATGTCTCGGATTGTGGACTCGAGAATCTGATAGGATTCGTAATGGGGATGGCCTGGCTGCGCGAGAGGAGACTGGATGCTGGCCGCACGTAGGGTGAAATTGGTTGAGTAGGATTTCTCGCTGGTTTGGTCCGAAACTTTCTTTGCTAGCTATCTTTTAAATCTGTCTTATGCTTTCGCTGTTTGTTTTCATCTACTTTTTATCTTTATTAGCTATCTCTAAATAAGGCGACACAATGGACGATATTGGTCTCTGGGTGAAGGAGACTTTACACCATCCTTTCTACCTACCTACTTCTTACACATTGAAAATCTTTGTTTTTTTTTAATCATTAACAATCCTTATATGGGCATTTCCCCAGAATGGTCTACCAGGACGAAAAAATAAAATGTTGATTATCATCGTCTTTTATTGTTTCTTATTAGAAAAAAGGCTATGTTCTTATAAAATAACGGTTTCCTAGCATATCTGAGCTGTTTTACTTGAGGAAATTGGTCAGGAAACTAGAAAATTTAATAATTTCCTGTATTTTCTACTTCTGAAGACATTTTTATATACTTACAGCCTGTTCATAGGAAATTACATTAAAAACAAAAACAAACTTCGAAGAATGTTCGAATTTTGTTTTTGTTTTAAATGTAATTTTCTATGCGAACGATGACGTTCGATATCGTTAAACTGGCAGTTATTTTACATGCAAAAAATATGTTATGTTTACACTCTTTCTTCACAATCTCTCCATTACAGTCAATTGTAAAAGGAGTATTAAGTTTTTTTGTTAAGGAAATTCGAAGACATTTATGGTAAAATGAATGGTGATAATAATAAAAAAAAAAACATGGAAAAATCGTACGTTCGCAATCCGTACGTTCGCGACCGGTAAATAAGCCAACTAAACAAAAACCAAGAGAGATATTTAATTTTGTAAATACTGGATGGAGACCTACATTAATACACTTTTAAAATAAATTAATCACTTTTGAAAATTCAGTTTCATTATGCAGATTTTTACATTTCACTACTGTCAGCCGAAGTTGACTTCTATTTTGAGTACGTTCGTGACCACACGTTTATAACTCTTATTATGAAAACTTAAACACGATGAAATCCAACTTTTGTACTAAACATAGAGCTACCCAAATGCTATAGAATCGCAAAAAAAAAATGCTAGAAAAAGTTTTGTTTTTCTATATTATTTGTACATCAAAAGCGTACGAACGTACGTTCGTGACCCCAGGAAATGCCCATATGTAAATTGTTGACTTATACATTACTCCTAATCCATCACTTACAGTCTACACAACAGATCTTGTACTTGTATTTTAAGTTTTCAATATGCCAAACATTTCCTGAAAAGCCGTTCCTGACTCAAACTATTTGATCTCTTCTCGATCTTTGGAAATAGCAGAAAAATTATTAACCGACTGTGCTTTTTCAACCAAATGCATTTGATAAAATGTTATATCTTATATTTGTTAATAAACAGTCAGATTTTTCATACATACCTCAACAGAAACTCAGCCCAATTATGAATACAAATTCCGCGGGAGTTTTTTCCCTTTTCCCAATTTTACAATTGAATTTACATGGGAAAAATGGGAGAAAGGAGAAAACTCCCGTATAGTTTTTATTCATAATTGGGCTGACTGTTTTGTTTTGTTGAATTAATTGGTTAAAGATATAATATTTTTTTGGTAATGAATTGGACCATTGTGTTTTTAATTATTTTTTATAAATGTTTATTAACTTTGTTACCATGGTTCGCATTGGAACACGAACTATTTTCCAGACTTAAAAAAAGGATAAAAAAAAAAAAATAAAATTTTAAATAAATGGATTATTAAATTATTCCAAATCAGAATACACCATCGTTAATCAACTGGATTATAGTAGCTTATGTAGCTATATACATATAATTTATTTATAAAAGTTTTGTATATAATACGAAAAAAGGTTTTCTCTAGCATTTTATAATCTTACGAAAGTAACGAATTATTTCGTACATAGATACATACATCCTGAATAGAAGACTATATAATATCCTAAATATTATCTTACATCTACACATCATACATACAACATCTCAACAATTGGCTCCCCTGCCTAAAAAATAAAAACATCAACAAAGCAATAATAATATAGTCCCAATGTTGTGAATAGGGTTGCCATACGTACTGTTTTAAGCAGTACATGTACTGATTTTTTGCAATTGTACTGTTTTATGCACAACTCCTAAAACAGTACGCAAATGTACTGTTTTTTACACTTTGTACTGTTTTTTGTACTGTTTTTTTTGCTCAATCTATATTTAACAGAACTGGCTTACAAAAAATTATGTTGTGTTAAAAAAAAAAGTTCTAACATAATAAGAGTTTTTACGCTGTGGTCATTGTTTTTTCATAAATACACAGTAGAAATCTAAATTATAATGGGTGGCTCGTAGCAGTGATATATTTTCGTGTTGTTATGATTTTATGGCAACCTCTTCCAATAGTCTTTCCCTTTCCACACCTGAGAAAGACAAAAATAAAATCTAAATTTTTTTAAGTACTAAAAAATACTTATTCCAAAACAGTTATCGTTAATTTTTAGAACTTTTTTAATTTTCGGGCATGTTCTGGAAATCGAAATCACGTAAAATTGAAAACAAACAAATTTGGAAAATTATCCGTGTTCAAAATTTATAAAAATACCTAATACCTTTGAGGACCACGTTTCTTTACCTAAACAACTGAAATAAGAAAAAGACTAGATGACCCGTGCGACTATTTCGCACCGTCATTTTTATCAATGAAAATATTAATTTTTCAATTTCTAATTATTTTTCGTCATTAGTGTTAGAAATAAGCTTTAAAATGAGATATCATTCATTAAATTTGATGCGGTGGTATGGGAGATATTTGCAACCGACAAAAAAAAGTGCTTTAGAAATAATATATATGATAAGTAAATTTTTACAAAAATTTTTTTGAAAATATTCATCGTTTTCAATTGCACTTGATTTTAAATATTTTCAGATTTTGTGAAATAAAAATAAACCAAACTATTTCTTTTGGATTTTATAGATTAATAGCCAATTTCACCAAGTTCAGGGGGAAAATTATGGCAGTCGTGATCGAATAATTTTTCGATTCGAAGGCAATTTTATTTCTAATTCTCTCTGTCTATACTGAACGGATCGAAATTATTTTTTTAGTATTGTAAAGCATTTATTTTAGTTTTCACAACACTGAAAAAATAATAACGATTCGTTCAGTATCAACTGAAATAACATTGCCTTCGAATCTAAAAAGTATTCGATAACCGCTGCCATAATTTGCCCCCAGGTTTAATTAACTTTCACTATAAAAGTCAAAAAACCTATTGTTTTAGTAATAGTTAATTATAGCTGAACTTGGTAAAATTAGCCGTAAATAATTTAAAAATTATTTAAAATTGGAAAATTAAATTAGGAAACAAAGATTTTCTCAAATTCTATATGATTTGTGCAACTATGTGTGTAGTGAAAATTGCTTCAAATACGAATATGTTTAAAGAAAATCGTACTTACAATATCAATGAGTTGATTGTTTTGAGCTAAGTAAGGCTTTTCTCCTTTCTTATATGGCTTACAGCAATGTTATTGTTTTCCTGGCCAAATGCTTCGTTTGTGGTGTTTGCTTTTTAAACGCAAATGGAGTAATTTCATATGTATATTTATGAAATGCCATAAACTGGAAATAATTCCTTTGACGTTACACATTTTAAGTGTATTTCTTTCTTTATATAATTGTTGTTGCATATTCAATCAAAAGTTTAAAATATTTACCCCAATTTCACCAAGTTCAGTTAAAACTAACTATTACTTTAACTTCCAGCTTACAATATGTTTTGTCAGCTTGAACTGATAGTTTATTATAGCTGAACTTGGTGAAATTGGGGGTTACTTATTAAAATAAATGGTAATGTTGTCGTCAAAAAAAATGTACTGTTTTTTTCTTGATTGTACTGTTTTTATGTATTCAATGTACTGTTTTTCCGAATTTAAAATCTGGCTACCCTAGTTGTGAACATTGTTTTAAAAAATAAATTTCGTAAAATTCCGCATATGTGCTTAACCTAATCTCCTCAAATTAATTTTGACTCATGAGTATTTATTTTAGCTTTTACTCTTTACTTCTCCTATGCTTTCACTAATTAAGGCGTCACAATGGACCATATTGGTCTCTGGGCCTTTCTAACATAACCTAACCTAATGTGTATTTAAAAACCGAAAAAAACATTAACAGGGGTGTTCTGAAAATCAAAAACGCAAAAATTTGGAAGTTGTCTTAAATACACTTTTAATCTAATTTTTTTAATTTTTGTTATCAAAATCTATTTAATAGAGAAACGTTTGTTAATTATTTTTCATTAAATTCTTTTATTACACAAATCTCAGTAAAAAACGACGTTTAAAATTTTTTGCGTACTGCGTTTTTGATTTCCAGAACACCCCTGTAAGGTAGGGACCCCCTTAAAATTTTAGTTAAAGTCGTACGAGCGGATCTATGGGCAAGCATTAATTAGATGAACAATCAGACTGAAAAGTTGTGCAAACGTAATCTATCTTCTTCTATATATATAAAACAGGATGTATGTATGTAACGTATGGACTCCAAAATGGCTGGGCCGATTTTGATAAAATTTTCAGGGAATCTTCAGAATATTCAAACGGGAGACACTGTGAAGTCTGATTTTCGGTCTGCAAGCGGAGTGGCGTGGCAAAATCCAATTGTCATATTGCACCACCAATGACATCTATATAATTTGGACGATTTTTTCTTTAAAATTTTTAGATTTATACGAAAAGAACATTTTGCCCCGCCCATTTTTACGCCCACTTTTTTCGATTTACCTAAAATCAAAAAACGGCTCAATCGATTTGACTAATTTTTCTTTTAAATGTACGTATTAATCCATTTTACGTTTTCATCGAAAGAAAAGTGTACCACGCCTACTTTTACGCCCACTTTTTCTATTAAGCGCATAACTTGAGAACGGCTTGACCGATTTGGACGATTTTTTCTTTAAAATCATCGCCATGGTCCAACTTAGGTTTTTACGGAAAGAAAATTTTGCCCCGCCCACTTTAACGCCCATTTTTTTCGATTAACCTATAATCAGAAAACGACTCCATCGATTTGACTAATTTTACTTTCAAATGTTTTTGGATTTTAAAAATCGATCGCAAACATTTTTCCTAATTTGGACAGGACAACGTCTGTCGGGTCAGCTAGTTTCTTATATGTGAGAATGTTTTGTTGTATGTTTTCTTTAATATTTATCTTTCTTAAAAGAGGTGATATTTGATAAAAATTATTCCAAAAACATTTTCTTACATGGTCTGTAATCTAAGTAAAGGCTCAGTTAGGCGAACGTTGCTGTACCGTATCTGTACTGTATCCATCAGCTGTTCTCTTTTTGTTCTATGAAAACCAATATACAAATATATATATGTTTAGATTTTTAAAGTAAACAAATGCATATACACATACAATGGAAATGTGAAACATATAAAAGACTTTAAATGGTATCAAAACATTGTTTGGTGTATGCACATTTACAATATATGTATGCTAAAATTTTATATATGCTAAAATACAAATTTATTTATTGTAAATCTATAATATAATTACATATTAACATTTTTACATACACAAAATACTGTTTTAATGCCATTTACATCACGTGGTACCTTTTCAGCACAACGGTCACCATTTGAACATTTTTGATTCCCATCACTGTTTGTTTTGTTTTATGTATACTATTGCTTTTTGTTTATGTATGGGAAAACATATGACACGTTTTTAAACGTTCTATAAGTGCACCAACGTGATTACAGTACGGTGCGGTACATTACGGGTACAGCAACGTTCGCCTAACTGAGCCTTAAGAGTTCAAAAAAAATATGTTATTCGGATTAACGGTAAATTTTTATTTTAATCATTATTCAGTTACATTATTATGGAAAAATTTCACGTTCGAAATGTCACGTATCGACCCAGATTTTGACTTAAAAAAAAGAAAATACAGAAGATTTTGGAATCAAACCAAAACATTTTAATGTAACATTGTTACGTAAAATTCTGAAAGTAGTTTGACTAAAAAATTGTGCCAGGTTTCGCTGAAGTACGCCTTTTTATACATGGCCACAAAAACTGCTTCCCTTGGCAGCTATTACTCCTCTCTTATTTAATTACTATAATTGTATTATATAATTAAACTTAAATAAATAAATAAAAGTATTTTAAGTTCCCAGATTTTTTGCAGATTTTAACAATTTTTTCCAGATTTTTTAGTCCAATTTTTCTGATTTATTAGAAAAAATTTCTGGCAACAGTGGTGACCGGCAACTTCGTGCAAGAAGAAGAATATTTTTCTCTTAAAAACTCTCTCACTTTACCAAACGGGCAGCGATTTTATCTTATTTTTTAAGATTTTATATTTTAAGAAATAAAGATTTTTATACCCACACCACAATAGTGGAGAGGGTATTATGCATTTGTGCTGATGTGTGTACCGCCTTAAAAGAGTGGTCCTACCCCCAACTTAAAGTATACCGATCTACTCAGAATCACTTTCTGAGTCGAACTAACGATGTCCGTCCGGCTGGCTGGCAGGCTGGCTGTCCATGTAACCTTGTGCGCAAAGTACAGGTCGCAATTTTGGAGATAATTTGATAAAATTTGGGTCATAGGTTCTTATTGGCACAAGGACCAAGCCTATTGAAAATGGGCCGAATCGTAAGACCACGAGGGAAAATAGGTGGAAATTTCTTCCTCTCAGAAACTATCAAACCGATTTTAATGAAATTTAAAACATAGATAGAACCATATCTATATGGACACAAAATGTATAAATTTTTAAAAAAATCGGACCACAAGGGGAGATAGGGGCAATTTCTGCCTCTCAAACCGATTTTAATGAAATTTAAAAAATAGATAGATCCATATCTATAGGGACACATTAGCTATACAGTTTTTAAAAAAAAAGGACCACAAGGGGAGGCAGGGGGCAATTTCTGCCACTCACAAACTTTCAAACCGATTTTCATGAAGTTTATAAACATAGATAAATCCATATTTACATGGACACATAAGCATGATGTGTTTAAAAACTGTGGTGTAGGGTATCATATGGTCGGGCTTGACCGACTATACTTTCTTACTTGTTAACTTTAAGTTTGTACAACATACAAATTTTTTTTTACAGTTTTTTAAACAGTAAGTTTGTCTAGGTTCACACTATGAAAGTTTTCTTTCAGAAAGTCTGAGTTTATGGGTGAGAGAGGAGAGATGAAAAGCATGTTCTCTTTCCCTCTCACCAATAAACTCAAACTTTCCGAAAGAAAACTTTCATAGTCTGATCCCAGACTTTTTAATACATACAACAAAACATTAAAAAAGCATCATAGATTCGCGGTTGTTCGTTTTGGGAATATTGATGAGAAAAAATTATTTGTGTAAAAAAAAATGTATTTTTATAAAGATTAATTTATTAAAAAACAAAAAAGTTCATGTATTTAGTACTTAAAGGTAAAACTAATGGATCTTAACCCTAGGAATACTGTCTTGGTCTGGCCAGACCAAATTTGTGTGTTCCTTACAATATTTTTCGAATATAACAAAAAAACCAGGGGCATGAGATCTATAAATGATACGTGCTGACTCGAAAGAAACTAATTTGGATTCGATTAAAGCAAATTGGTGGGGTGAAATTATATTTTTATGTAAAAGTCTATGAAATTACCCTCTTGGCCAGGACAAAATATCAAAAAAACTGAAACGTGAATTCTATAAATGATATGTTCTGAATTGAATGAATTAAGTTTGAATCAAATGTGTGGTAGATGCGAATAAGCAATGTGCAAAATTAAGGACTACATTTTCGATGACTACATATTGATAAGAATTAGTTAAAAAAGAATTTACAGATGTCACACGTTAACGTTCGCTTAGAAAATAACATTTAAAACAAAAACAAATTTTAGAAATTGTTTTTGTTTTAAATGTAATTTTCTATGCGATCGTTAACGTGTGAAATCGTGGGATTGGCTGTTAATTTAATATTAAAAAAAAAATTATTTAATATAAAAAAGCATAAATACGTTATTAAAGAAATTGTATTAGACATGCAAAATATTGAATTTACATTGGAAATAGTTTAATTTGATTTAAATAAAGTTAATGTGTGGTTTATAGAACACGAGCGCCTTACTCGTCCGTTCAACTTACATTTATTTTATTTATTTATTTTATTTATTATTTTATTTATTTATTAAATTTCAGTAACCTAGGCTATTGGCCACAATCGGCTTACAAAATACTACTTAATCTACTACTTAGTGCAAACGAAGTAAAAAAGAGCAAATTGCAAATACGTACGTTTTGTTGTTGTGTTGTGCAAATGTGTGTATTTTTGCACGCATTTGCATCGCTTGTACACTTTGCAATACCCATCGTGATTTCCCTTATAGTAAATAAAAAATAATTTTAAATAATAGAAATAACATTTAATAATAAATTTTTAATTAAAAGGTCAATCAAATTGCACAAAAAATAAAAGCAAAACCCAACAATTCCAAAAAATCTAAAATACATAAGGCTATTAATAAAAATGTCAGACCTTAGGGATCTTACTTACGGGTTCTATTAATCAGATAGGAACAGCATTTACTTTAACCAGACAATGCAGGAAACCCACGATAGAGTTTAACCTTAAAAACATCAGGGGAGACAATAAATACCCTCAAAGAGCCTGGCAACTTGTTATATAACCGAGCCACTCTTACACAAAATGAACGCTCCAAAACTGAAGTTAATCTTGGTATTACCAACTGCTTATTTCTGTTTGATCTACCAAATTTAAGCAAATCAACCAAATATTTAGGCGTCAGCAACTTATATGACTTGTAAAAATGCAATAACGTCCTAAATTTAACTAAATCCTCAAATGAAAAACCAAGAAATCGTACAACATACGAAGAAACATGCCGACATAATCTAAGAGAAAAAAATATCTCATTCCCTATTGAACACCAGCCTTATACTTTTCAAAACATATCCCCACGTTCCCGAGTACATTTCCAAGGCATAAATAAATAATGGCATAATAAGGCTATGAACAACCCGCCTTTAAAAAAAGGCAACATTAAATCCAAACTATACAACTTACGCAAAGAAAAGTTAACCTAGAAACTATAGTATTCACTTGGCTTTCAAAACTCAATTTTTTATCAACAATAACCCCAAGGCATTCCATTTTCTCAACAAACTCAATCAAATGACCATCTAATGTAATAGAAAAATCAACCCTATCACTTTTACCAAACGTCATTGCCTTAGTCTTTTTTGCATTAATAGACAGGTCGTTATTACCTATCCAATCAACCAATAACCCAACAGTATAATCAATCCAGAGCTGTTAAATTTGGATTACGATTAGTAATCAATTAGATTAAATTTTAAAAAGAATGGTATTGATTACATAATTCTCTTTTTTACAATTCCTGATTATTAATTAATTATGATTACAAATAATCCAAAAATAATTATTTTTTTTATTAGTATTGTGGTTATTTTATTGAACTATTTATGGTTTTTAATCCAAATTTTTAATATTTTTTAATTAGGCTTAAGTTCATTAAATTTAATTTTCATTAAATTATTTTTATGAAGAAAGGAATTTTACAACATGAAAATTAATTAAAATTTATTGATAATTTTTCATTCTTGACTCAATCTGGGCTCGAACCCAGGTGTTTACGGACAGGTTACCCTGACATGTTTCGATTGCAACCACTCAATCTCCTCAGAGGGCTTGCCGTTTAACACTTGCAGCCATCGACGACTGCTGACGTCATTAGTCAAACATCAATCCTTAAACCAAATTCTATTCAACCTTTGGTAGATCGAAATTTGCTTTTGAATGATTATCTATTTTAATTTATTTTAACATGTTATTCCTTTACTTCTGTTTTTTCGTACTTTTGTCAAGAATTCTTCTTGAAGTTCAAAGTACATATTTTTTTTTTTTGTTTTTTCATTTTTTGTCTTTCTTATTCTTGTTGACCTTTTCAGCACAACTTGAAGGACAAATGCAAACATAGAGCCCGTGCCTTAGCTTTAACAATTATTAGTATTGTGGTTATTTTATTGAACTATTTATGGTTTTTAATCCAAATTTTTAATATTTTTTAATTAGGCTTAAGTTCATTAAATTTAATTTTCATTAAATTATTTTTATGAAGAAAGGAATTTTACAACATGAAAATTAATTAAAATTTATTGATAATTTTTCATTCTTGACTCAATCTGGGCTCGAACCCAGGTGTTTACGGACAGTTTACCCTGACATGTTTCGATTGCAACCACTCAATCTCCTCAGAGGGCTTGCCGTTTAACACTTGCAGCCATCGACGACTGCTGACGTCATTAGTCAAACATCAATCCTTAAACCAAATTCTATTCAACCTTTGGTAGATCGAAATTTGCTTTTGAATGATTATCTATTTTAATTTATTTTAACATGTTATTCCTTTACTTCTGTTTTTTCGTACTTTTGTCAAGAATTCTTCTTGAAGTTCAAAGTACATATTTTTTTTTTTTGTTTTTTCATTTTTTGTCTTTCTTATTCTTGTTGACCTTTTCAGCACAACTTGAAGGACAAATGCAAACATAGAGCCCGTGCCTTAGCTTTAACAATTATTAGTATTGTGGTTATTTTATTGAACTATTTATGGTTTTTAATCCAAATTTTTAATATTTTTTAATTAGGCTTAAGTTCATTAAATTTAATTTTCATTAAATTATTTTTATGAAGAAAGGAATTTTACAACATGAAAATTAATTAAAATTTATTGATAATTTTTCATTCTTGACTCAATCTGGGCTCGAACCCAGGTGTTTACGGACAGGTTACCCTGACATGTTTCGATTGCAACCACTCAATCTCCTCAGAGGGCTTGCCGTTTAACACTTGCAAGCTGAGGAGATTGAGTGGTTGCAATCGAAACATGTCAGGGTAACCTGTCCGTAAACACCTGGGTTCGAGCCCAGATTGAGTCAAGAATGAAAAATTATCAATAAATTTTAATTAATTTTCATGTTGTAAAATTCCTTTCTTCATAAAAATAATTTAATGAAAATTAAATTTAATGAACTTAAGCCTAATTAAAAAATATTAAAAATTTGGATTATTTTTTTTTTTTTAATTTCCTAAGCTAATCCCGCGAAGCTCTATGCTTGTCTGCAGGAAAGAAACCAGAGTCTCTGGCGGGAATCGAACCCGCAGCCTCGGCGCTTATAGACTGGCTCGCTACCAGCTAGCCTACCGGGGCATTAGTTAGGATTACGAGAAAATAATCAAAAGTAATCAAAAAAATAGTTGACTACTTTCAAGGATTATTTTTGATTATTTTCGATTATTTTTGATTATTTTGATTATTTTTTAAAAATTCAGAATGCGCATCATTTTACACTTACGTTTTATTTTGAAAAATTTGCATTTAAAACATAAAAAATAGATAGTGTTTGTATACAAAATATAGGTACATATATTCACTTCAATAACAAAACAACCAATAACAATTTTAGTACTTAATAAATCAACAAAAAAAGGGAAAAATACGTGGAAAAATAATAAAGAAAACATTAAAAATACATTCAATTCCATTTGATTTTAATGCTTTGAGTTAGCACTGTTGCTGCAATTGCAATATTTGCCTCAGGTTTCAACAGGAAATATGGTTGGAACTAGAGTTTGCTAAAAACCGTAAAAATGTGAAACCGCGGTTTGGGTTTTAAAATGATTAAAACCGGTCGGTTTCGGTTCGGTTTTGAAAATACCAAAGTTAAATTCATACATAAACATATATATATTTTGCGTGTAATACAATTTTTTTATTTGTTTCAATTCAGGTACTTTTATTCGCCCTTAAGTGTATACCTGGGCCTGGCCAGGCATTTTTTGGACTTTTTTCCAGTTTTTTTTTTATATATTAGAACGAAACTTTATGTATTCCTCAATTTCGTAATTGGCCAAATGAAAATTTTGTGCATATTGTATCCACCTGGGCCTGGTCAGGCCCTTCCCTTAAATATATGTACTGCTGTAAATAAAATCAAAATGAAACGTTTCAAAAAGCATACACAACACATAAGAATTCTTTCTTTTCTGTTTTTTTCGAAAAATTATTTTATTTCCCAACAAAATGTTCCTGCTATAGCCATAAAACTCCATACATATAAAAGTAGTCCCAGCCTTGCCCAGGGGTTCGTTAGTGTGAGTTTTTTCTATAGCCACAAGAAACTCCATACAAAATTCAAGTGGCCCAGGTGGCAGTTTATGCCTCACAAATAAGGTGTGTACTTAAGAGTTATAAAGATTACATTTGTTATTCTTTGTATTATTTTGAATTTTAAGAATTTTGAAATACCTTGTCATTGCCTAAATACATTGTTAAAGTAAAAGCTAAAACCGTGTTTTTTTTGTCGGTTTTCGGTTTCGGTTTTTAGGCATTTAAAACCGCGGTTTCGGTTAAAACCGAACTGCAATCCCTAGTTGGAACCTTTCTCCTAACCTCTGTTTACGTCTAAAGTGAGGTCAACGATGTTTCCAGCCCTGGGGTCTAATTAGATTGAACTTTGACATCTCGCGGCGCCACCGTCAGCATGGAGTTTATTTTAAGATCATGTTTCATCGTTTTGTGTATTTTTCGTTATGTTTTTTTTTATCTCTTTTAAGAAAATGAAGTTGTTATAGAGAAATTTTTCATCACTCATTGTATAGCCGCCATCAGAGTTACCGTTGGTGCCACTAAAGTGGCAATTTGCCACTTTTTCGACTGCTTGGATACTATTTGGCCACTTTTACAAAATGCACCCAAATGTGATACTTTTTGTGATTCTTGCCACTTTTTTGATACTTTTTACGTTAGGAAAAGATACTTTTTTTCTTTCTATTTTATTATAACTCCCAGTTTGATATAAGTCAAATTGTTTTAGTATATGTATGTATATGTAAGCAACCCAGCCAGCAAAATAATCCGACGTCGTTCAGATATCTGAGAGAAACGTCGGCAAAAAAGTCGGAATCGCATACGAATTCTGTCAGATTTCTGACCCAAAAACGTATGAAGTGGTTGACACGAATTCTGACAGACATGTCGTGGGAAATTTTGGTTTTTTGTCGGCATTTCTGATAGATATCTAACAGAAATCTAATGAAAAAGGCATGGGAAGTTCTGATGTTGCTTTCGAACTGATAGCTGAAAGAAATAATTTTATTGCAAAATGTGTACATAATTATAAATTTTACACGTACGTACATACCTTTTTTATGCTTTATATCTTGAACAAATAAAATTAAAATTATTTCCAACTGAATGACAATTGTCATTATTTTAAAAAAAATAATAAGTTTCTTTAGACAAATCTGAATGAATTCCGTCGGAATTCTATTGGGCATATCTGTACATAAATTCCCCCCGATATATCCATGCGAAATCGATCAGAAATCGGCCAGACAGTAAGAATATTCAATCTCTGACAGAAATCTGAACAAAATCTCTAAGAATGAAGTCAGACATTTGCACGAAATGTCTGATTCCAACAATGTCGAAGTATTTTGCTGGCTGGGCAAGTTTAACTGACACAGATGGATTTATACATGAATTTAAACTACTAGAGAGTAAAGTAAATGACACGAATTATAAACACCTATTTAAAATTTCGAATGCTGAAGATTTTTGGCGTGAAATTGGAACATTGAAAAATAGATTTGATGAGTATACCTTTATATACATATACTCAAACTTACACAAATTGATCTCTCATATTTTTACAATGTCACACAATAGTGCTTCTGCTGGGCGTGTTTTTACTAAGTTAGCTTTAATCAAAAATAAAGTAACAAATAGGTTAAAAGTAAATACTTGCGAATCCATGCTTTTATCTCTAAATTTGTTAGATACTAGTCTTGAAGATTGGGTTCCAAGTCAAGATATTTTACGAAAGTATAGAAGTAGTTTTAAGAACAATAAATTGTAAAAAAAATTTGTATGAAACTGACCATTAATAAATAACACAGGACGACATTGAAAAAATTGTTTAACCATTCCAACTGATTATTTTATTGAATGAAATGCTTAAGACGAATATGAGCGCAGTTTTCTCCCATCACGGCACATTTATCAGATACGCCAATTATTGTAATTTCGGAAGATGCTTTGTACCACAATTAATAACAAAATCCAGTTTGGTCTATAAAATTTGCAGCAATAATATCCGAAATTGGATGAAAACTAAATATGCTTTAGTACAGAAATTAAAACACTAGCACTTAAATTCAGTAGCATGTATGCATTTATTTGTGTTAAAGTGCGGAACTGATTAAATAAAAGTATTTGAAAAAGTTATATTTTCGTTTTTTTGTAATCGGATTTATTGTTATTATCCGATTATAGCTTAGCTGCCAGGCCCACGGTGTCGACAAGAACATTTCTTTCGCATATTTATAAAAAACTAAAATTCGTTTTTGTTTTCAATACAAATATACGAAAGAAATGTTCTTGTCGGCATCGTGGGCCTGGGCCTACAACTTTTGTAATTAGGTTGACTGTAGAATAAAACTATAAAACTATGGATTTTGTTATTAATTGTGGTACAAATCATCTTCCGAAATTACAGTAATTGGTGTATCTGATAAATGTGACGTGATGAGAGAAAACCGTGCATATATTCGGCCAAAGCATTCCAAAAAACATAAGAATCTGGTGGAATGGGCAAATAAATTTCTAAAAAAATTTTAAATGTAGGTAGACATGTCTTTAATACAATGGTCTTTAATAAATCAAAGAAAATGTATTCAGAAGGAAAATACTAGAAATATATTAATAAATGTACATATGTATATATAAAACACATAACATAAATATCTTCTTTTTTGATGTAACAATCAGTGTTGCCACTACCAAAAAAATTTTGTAACCAAAAAGTTACCAAATGAGAAAAAAATAACCAAAATTTTTTTTGTTTAAATATATGTATTTACATATATAAAATTAATTTACACTTCAGAGTTAACAAAAAAACAAAAATCAAATTATTTCACTTATAAAATACTTAATAACTAAAAAAAAACTTATATGTAATTTTAACAAAAAGAGATCAGCAAATTACTTTCAGGTAGAATTCATCACTGTTATTTGACATAAAAAATTTATCACTGTTATTTGAAATAAAAAAATTATTCATAAAACATATCTTTGGCAGCCCACACATAGTGTGAATTATTTTGGTATTTGCACAATTCCTTTGATTGCATAATATTATTAATAGTTTTAAAATCAACTTTATTTCGAAACTTGTTTTTTATTAGATTAAGCTGTGAAAATTTTCTTTCAGCAGCAGCTGAACTATGTGGCAATGTCAGTAAATTTTTAACAAAATAAATTAGTTCTTCAAAACATTTTTCATCGATTCCATTTTTATATTTGGATATTTTGTCCCAAAATTCGACTATATCCATGTCACTCTTTAATTCTGTTATGTTTGAAAATCTTAATAATTTCCATTGGCTTAAAATTTGTTCTTCATTACCACCTGTTAAGTTTGGGAAAGCTAACAATAAAGGCTAAAAAATTATTCATAAAACATATCTTTGGCAGCCCACACATAGTGTGAATTATTTTGGTATTTGCACAATTCCTTTGATTGCATAATACTATTAATAGTTTTCAAATCAAGTTTATTTCGAAACTTGTTTTTTATTAGATTAAGCTGTGAAAATTTTCTTTCAGCAGCAGCTGAACTATGTGGCAATGTCAGTAAATTTTGAACAAAATAAATTAGTTCTTCAAAACATTTTTCATCCATTCCATTTTTATATTTGGATATTTTGTCCCAAAATTCGACTATATCCATGTCACTCTTTAATTCTGTTATGTTTGAAAATCTTAATAATTTCCATTGGCTTAAAATTTGTTCTTCATTACCACCTGTTAAGTTTGGGAAAGAAATTTCTAAATTACTTAAAACTTGATTTGGTGTTATTATGGCAAGATGTTTTATATCTTTTTTTGAAAAGATAATGCGTTTTGAAATTTCTTTTAAAAGTTCTATATAAAAAGATTGTATATGTTTTTTAATTTCATATTTATTTAAGTTGGATAAGTTACTTTCCTGCATACATAGTTCAGCGTTTCGGCCAATAAAAATATTTTCTACATTTAAGTAATTCGTTTCATCAAATAAATTTACCGTTTCTAACGAAATTAAACTTTTTACGTAATTGCTTTTGGTAAAATTACTCAAAATGAATTTAAAATTTAGTTCCAAATGGCTTTTTCCGATTGAAATTCTTTATTTAAGTTATTTATTACATTAAGGATATACGAAAGAAATAAAAAATAAACCTTTAAGCTAGTATCGATCATTATTTCGCCTAGTTCACAAGCTTTTATACCGTTTACTTCTAAGTAGAACGATATAAAATATAAATGTAAAGCAGACCACTGCTTAATTATACGATTAATAACATTTTCTAGTGCAAGCCAACGGGTTACAGAAATACCTAATATTTTATGTGGCTCTACTCTGCAATAATCTTGAAATTCTTTAAATGCAAGAATACGTTTCGGACTATGTGAAAAAAAGTTATAAATGCTCCGACAAAGGATTTCAATTTGTGCAGGGAGCTTCTTGCAAGCATAAGCAGACAATAAATGAAGTGAGTGGCAAGTACATTTTATATAAAATATATCAACACCATTTTTAAATCTTGCTTGTAACCCATTGGCTTCTCCAGCCATTACGTTGGCACCATCAGTTGCTAACCCAATAATGTTCTCAAGAGGAATATTATGTTCTTTAAACCAATTTTTTATGGTGTCGTAAAGTGATTTGGCATCCGAGTTTACAACCTCTATAAGACTTAAAAACCTGTCATAAATATTTCGGGACAATCTGACTAGGGATTTTTTTGTAGATATATCTGTAGTTCCGTCTAATATTAATGAAAATTTTGTAGTTTGCAATTTTGATATAATATCATTTTGGGATTTATTGCCCAACGTCTCAGCTAGCTGTGTTGCTTTTGTTCTGCCGCATTTAATATTCCGTGCTATTTTAGAGTCAGGACAACACACCCCTAGTAAGCCGGGTAAATAATCCATTAATATAAATGGCAAGTTGTGGCAAATTAGAATCATTACAAGTGCTAGTTCGGCTTGGTGTACTTGTTTAGCAAGATTTTCTTTTACAGCGTTTACAAAATAATTTATTTTGATTTGATTTGTTTTCCTTCCAACATTTTGTATGTGAATGCGTATTAATGCATGTTTCCTTAAATAACTTACATGATTGTACAATTTCTTATCACAAGCTGTACAATAACCACTCCCATCACTGAATTAGAAATATTATTTTATAGCAAAAATGTATGAAAAATTATTATGTTTTTACCTGCTATCATTGTCTCTTTCAGATGATAATTCTTCGGTTTCATTACTTGGAGTCTTGTTCAATAAAAACCTAAAACGAAGTTAAAAAAAATTATTAAATGTAAATAGATTTAAACCTGAAAAAATAAAAATACTTACTTATCCATTGTGCATTTGCATGTTTTTTCAACTTTTGACAATTCAGAGAAATTTTTTTCATTTATAAAACGCCGCCAATCAAAACAGAAATGCATATTTAAAATATGCCAATTTATCAAATTATATAGATAACAAAATATTTATATTTTTGTTTCCCCAAAAAGTTACCAAAATGAAAAAAAAAAGTTCACATCTCCACATCGAAAAAAAAATAACCGTTTTTGGTTAAAAATAACCAAAACGGCAACGCTGGTAACAATGTCATGATCCAAAAAACATGTTTGGGAGAAGACAAGTTTAACGTTTTTGAATTACCATAACATTAAAATAAATATTTTATAAAAATTACTCATCAGAGAAATATTTACCAAATATTTATTTTAGTTTTTACAACAAATGAGTCATTTGTAAGTAAATTTGTATGTCTATTGTTATACGATCAATTGTTTTTTAGTGTATATAATTACTATACAATGTTTTTTGTTATGTTTTTATACCATTTAAAATTATAATAAATAGAAAAAAATCGTTAAAAATACATAATGTGGTTTACTTATTTTAATTTTAAAAGATGTGCCCATTTTTTTTAAATCCTCTTTTAGGTGCCACTTTTTTTGTATATATACCCTTTTTTGGTACTTTTTTAAAATATCCGACGGTAACACTGGCCGCCATAGCAGAAAGTAGTTTTTATCATGGAAGTTTTTAAATTTCAAAGTTTAAATAAAATCTAATGGCCATTTTCTCATTAGGCGATTATCTTTTTTCCCAACGAAAAACTGCACATTAAAGAAATTTGGTTTTCTCAATGTCTCATTTGCTTCGATTTTATCGCAAAGCTAACCGGCACTCATCTGCCAATTATTTATTTTCCTTTTATTTGCCGTACAAATAAATTCAATCAGCTGACTCCCAACTTTTACATGTATTTTGAGTCGCGTTGCCAGCTGAAAACTTTGTTTTTGTCGGTATATTGAGAAACCCAAAATCATTAACGGACAGTTTATCGGTCCAATAAATTTATGTTGACATTAAGTAACAGGCAGTCTGTCGATACATTGAGAAAATGGCCATAAGTATTTATAACGTGTGAAACCGAATCAGGAAAGTGTTTTTATTTGGAGAATCATTTTTTTAGTGCGAAAAAATTACCTTTTTTTCTTATTTCTTTTTTTTTGAGATTTGTTGTTACTTTTGTAACAAACACCGAGCACATGGGCATCAGGTGTTCTTGCAGTACAATCATATCCAATCCCTAATACAGTCCATACCCTCTGAGGGACGTAATTTACGTTTTTAACCTCTGATCCATTTTTAAAATAAGAGGTAATAACTGTTGCAATTCCTGGGATCTGCTTAGCTTAAAATATTTTCATATCAAACATCGAAGTTAGCTGTACACATAAAAAATATAGTATCCACTTTTTCACATAAATATCTAATTTAAGCTGTTTATAAAAACAAAAATCGCAGACAAGTCAAGTTGGCATCATAATAATTCATTTATTTTGGTTGCATTTACCTTCATTAATGCATATGGTTTGTGGTTACAGCAACTTCACCACGATTATATGAAAGCAAATCTTGGTCTGGAACAGAATAAAGTAGTTGTAGTATTTAAAGCTGACGAATGCTCTGTAGCGCAACAAAGTTCAAAATCTTGAATTTTGCGCTTCAACTGCAACGACTACTACAACTACTTATTCTGTTGATACTACTTTGAAATTGCCGTTTTTAACTTTTGACAGCTTGCAGCGCTATTGTTAACGTTGTACTACAGCGACTATTCTGTTCCCCACTTTATTTACCAATTTGGCTACCTCGTTCATTATAAAAATGCATAACAAATGACTAGAGGTTGTTTGAACGTCATTGTTATTATCAATTTATTAATAAAAATGTTGTTACAGCTCTTTCAAACACTTTTCTTTAGCTGCACTTTTATGCAGGCAACCACAATTGCGTACCTGCATTTCGGCAGCTAAATACATTTAAGATAGCTAGCTGCATTTTTGATTTACCTGCACAAAAAATCGTGCAAAGGAGATTGTGCAGCTAAGTAAAAATTACTGTAATAACAAAAAATTAAAAAAAACAACTTACATTAAACAGTATTGCACTAATTTCGCAAAATAAATAAAAAAAAATAATCAAAAGTAATCTTCGAAAGTAGTCAAATTATTTTTCGATTACTTTTTATTATTTTTGATTATTTTTTCGTAATTTTTATTAATCTTGATTATTTTTTGATTATCTGTAATCGTAACCAATTAGTAATCGTGCGAATCTGAAAATAATCGTAATATAATCATTACTTCACCTTTAAAAAAAATAATCTAATTACTAATTATTATGATTAGTAATCATTACTTAACAGCTATGAATCAATTATGTTCTGCAAAACATCTGAAAACTCCACAGTACCACTGAACAACAGCTGCACATCGTCAGCAAATGCAAATGGAATACAAATTCTATTAGCTATGTTCCCAAAAATATCATTAACAAACATGATAAACAGAAGAGGACCAAGAACAGAACCCTGTCTGACACCACTATAAACTGATAGCAAACCTGAAGCACGACCACTACTAAATACATACTGTCTTCTTTGCGATAAATAAGAAAAAATAAGCTTACAAGCCGATACAGAAAAGCCATAATAATCATGCAGCTTTCTTACCAAAATCGAATGATTTACCCTATCAAAGGCCTTAGCCAAATCCAGCGACAATACAACACAAACTCTACCATCAGAAACATTCTTCCTAATGCTGTGCGTTAAACCCAGAAGTAAAGAAGTAGTACTTCTATTACACCTAAATCCAGACTGACAGTCATGTAACAACTGGCTATCATCAATATGCTTGACAAGTTGGATCTTAATAACATGCTCCACCATTTTTGACAAAATTGGCAAAATAGATATTGGCCCAAAATCATCATTCCCCTTTTTTCCAATAGGTATAACTTTCGCTACCTTCCACTGTATCGGAAAGCTTGACGTAGTCAAAATTGTATTTACCAAATGCAACACATAACCTCCAATAATCGGCATCAAGAGTCCAACAAACTTAAGTCTAAAACCATCAAAACCAACAGCATGCGACTTAATCAAATTACAAGCCTCATACATTTCAACCAAGTCAACTGCACGAAAAGAAAAACCATCATGCATAAAATCAGAAAAGTCAACAATTCTATTACCGTCATCAGATTGATTAGAAAAAAAGCATCATTTAAAAGTCAGGATCAACATCAACAAAATCATCAACACTACTTACAACTCCATTTTTTCCTAAGAATATACCAAAATTCCCTACCGTCCTTGCAATCAAATAATGACCCATGCGCCCTTCTCTTTAATCTTCTAATAATTGACTTAACCTTATTTCTACACCTACAGAATAACCTCCAATTCAAATCAGTCCTATCACCCAAATATGCCCTATACGCAAGATCCCTATGAGAAACATGATACTTTATCTCAGGCGCATTAATCCAATCAACCACACGATATCGAATAATCTGCCTTTTAAAAGGAAACAGTATGTAATAACCGAAAGTTATTGTTGAGTATCCCCAATTGCTCATCTACATTGTTAGTCAAATATATGCTATCAAAATCACACTTCCTTGCCCTAGCCTCAAGCAAATGAATAACAACTGCATTATAATCATAAAATTGTCTGCTTACTGGTCGTACTATTACAATTGATAAAAATATAAACGCATGTCTTGTTATACCTGGACATTGAATAGGATTAGCTAACTTAACCAACTGAGTAGACGAAACCATAAAATAGTCAATTAAAGAAATCGAACTATGGCTAGTATCAAAGTGGGTTGGCATTGAGTTATGAACAAGGGATACACCCATCCGACTACATTTAACTTGATCAAACAAATTGTTATTAAAATCACCCATGATGACAATATGAGAATAACGTACAAGCTAATCGGAAACTTCGTTCTCAAATGAAGCCAAGCCACCATGAGGAAGATATACAATCCCCACCAATAGTTTCGTATCATTAAGGAACAATTCAACAAATAAGCACTCAACAACCCCATAGTTAACACCAATATGAACCACCTTATGCCTAATATTATCAGAAATATAAAGAGCTACCCCACCACCCCTTAAAAATGGACGAGCATTCCTATGACATGTATATCCCAAAATATCAATAGCTGAAGTAGATACAGACTCCTTTAACCAAGTCTCACTTACCCCAAAAACATCCAAACAACAACCCTGCAGCAAACATTTGATTTCAGATAATTTAGAGGAGCTAGGTTTCAATGTAAAGATGGTACAATTTAAATGACCTATATTCATATTCTGCTTAAAACTAGACAATTGAGAACAAAGAAAATTACTATCACTTATAACAGGTCCAAGACGTAAGAATTATATATAAGAGTACATATTTGTAAGAAAAATAATTAAAATTCCGAAATTTGTTTTTGTTTTAAATGTAAGTTGAACGGACGAGTAAGGCGCTCGTGTTCTATAAACAACACATTAATTAAAAAAAAAAAAATTGTGTTTGATTTTAAAATAATTTAGCTTGATCCGACAAGTTTTTATATCATATCACATATAATTTGATAGAAGTTTTAAAGCAAAAAATAATTGTTTCCTTTTAAGCGCATTCAAATAAAAGCTTTTTTTTAAAAAAGGTTTTTTACTTTTAATTAATTAACTTTTTATTCTATTTGTTCTAATTGTGGTCTGCCCAGACCAGGAGGATAGAGGTGGTAAAATGTTACCGATAATTCTAGGGTTAAGAAGCTTTTAGTTTGAAAATTCCACATTCCATGTTTATGATAATTTTTAAACAAAGTATGTACATATGTATGTATATATACAAAGTGCTTAAGAATATCTTTTAAAATTATCATCATCATATATATTAATGGGCAAGTTGATTTCTTTCGCTCCCTTTTACGACTATACTATTTATTGGATAACAAATGATACATCATTCGAAAGATATTTTTTAGTAGAAGAGGACAAAGTAAATTTTATTAAAATCGGTTTAGTATTTAAGGAATTATAGGCGTTAGAAAGTGTTACTAATACATAGAAAATACTCACATACGTGTGAGCAAAAAAAATGTAAACAATCACAACAGAAACACACTTCCATATATGCTTTTTTTGTGTAAACATAGTAAAAAGAACAACATTCGATTTCTCCTATGCTTTTAATTGGAGAACAGTAGAAAATAAGAAAAAAAAGAGACAGACAATTTAAACCAGTGATGCCAACTTAGTGCTTTTGGCACTATTTATGGTGCTTTTTGATGCCTCAAAACGGCAAAATTTTATCTATAGTGCCAAAACAAGAAAAAGCACTAACTTGGTGCTTTTTCGATTTTTCGTTAGTGCCCTTAGTGCTTTTTACAATTTTTAATTTTTTTCTACCATTTTTTAAAACTACGATTATATAGAGGATGATTTAGTTGAACTTTGCTATTTGGGGTACAATTTTGAGAAGGCTTGTAAAATTTTTTTAATATTTCAAATGATAAAAAAGTGATAAAAGAAAGTTATATTCGTTTTACCAAAAACTTTATTTACGAGGTTAGAGCTAGGCTTTTGGAAATTTTACGAAACGTTGTAATTTTTAGCGTTGACAACATATTTAGTAATCGTAATAAAAACGATGTATTTCGGTAAACATTTTTTTAAAAATGTTAGCACTGTTTCAAAAATAGAAGATGGATTGGAAAATATTAGGAATTGTTAAAAAACATGTAGACGTAAACCGTACAAAAAAACGCAAAGAATTTAAAAATCGAAAAAAAGAACTGTAGCTTGGTATATGCAAAGTGTTAAACAAATTAAAAATAGCTGACAGAAAATACTTTTATAACGAGCCATTTTTCATGCGCTTTAGTTTTCCACGTGTTGTGCACTTCTACCTCCAGTGCTATTGAAAAACGGTTTAACTAAATATCAGAATGCAAACATATATGTTTTTTCTATAACACCTTATGTGTGTTCTTTATTTAGAAGCGTACATATGTTAAAATAATTGGATAATATCATAAGCCAATTGTTTTAATTAACTTTGCACGATTTTAATTTAGATTTAAGATTTTCGTTTAGATTAAAACGATAAAATATAAGGATGTTTATTAAAATATATGCTGCCATTAAGTTTTATAAACAATGGTCGGTTATTGCAAATTTTCGGTGATTGCAACAGGCCAGATTTTTTCGAGTTACAAAAATCGAGCTCGCACTGTATTACTTTAAAACGGTATTATGGCCAATTTAAACTCCAAATGATTTGGATGATATTATTAATAATAATACATTAAAAAATGTTTATATACAAATTTAATTTTAATTTTGGAGGTATATAATATTCGGCACAGCCTAATGCAACTTGTTTTGTGTTTAATTCAGTGATGTCAATTATGTTTGTGTTGGTGAGATTACTCTTATCTCTTACATGCCCAGCGGGCGAAATATGCGGTTGCGAGGCCTATTGCGAGGCCTTATTAAAGACCTTTTCTAAGGGTCATCTATGTTCGATTAAATTGTTGGGAATCAGGTAAGGTATTAAAACTTACAAAACATTTTCATGAAAGGGCGATGCAAACACCAGGGCCAGCATTATGCGAGGAAATATAGTTCATGCTTTCCATTCATTTTTTATCAGACCATTTAAAGTTAACTTACATTTATTGCTATGAAGACTTAAAAGCAATAAATAATAATACAATTATCGAAAAATGTTGAGTTATGGACAGACACAATCAGTTATTATTTAAATAAATTTAATTTGGAACCTCAGAAACTTTGCTTATTTTTTGGAAAAATTGCGCAGTTCACAATATTTGAAGTCTTTTTACAACCTAATACAATTCTTTCCAATATTTTTCGTTTTTTGCTCAACATACCTTTGCGAATTCTAACAATGAAAATTCATTTGCTCATACTAATGCAAATATTAAGTTTAAAAATATTCTGTAAGTATTTACCACCATTATAAAAAGAGAAGATTTTACTAGCCTATAATAAATACTTTTATTTACCAATAATATCTTCTAAATTTATATTGCAGTTTCGTAACAACAAAACATTTTTTAGGTTTGCGGATGTTAATTTATTGCGTTGTTTTGAGCAAATGTATTTCAAATCGGAAAATATTTGTTCGCAAAGATATGTTGAGGAGAAAAGCGACAAACATTTGAAGGAATTTTTTTTTAATATAGGATATAGCGCCCCGTCTAAATTTTTCCAGAACTCAATAATATTTTCCCTGTCTGGAGGATTAATTTCGCTCCTAAGTATGATTAGTTCCGACTGGATGCTGAATTCATAACTCGCAATGTCGCACTTAAAGGGATTTTGGAATATGTTAAGTAGTGGTTTTATATCCTCAAAATCTTGAAAACGATCTTGAAAGTTGTAAAAAAGGTTTTAAAAAATTGCCAAATACTCAGATTTTTTCAAATATTTCTCCTTGTCATAAATAAGCAAAGTTTTAGGAAAGTTGGAAAAATCTTCATCATTAATTTCATTTGTTAATAAAAATAATTTGGTTTTAAAATTAAAAACAATCGTATATATGTCACTTAAATTGTTTCCCTTTCCTTCATTTAAAATACTGCTTGTATCCGCCAGAAACGCAAGGTCTAAAATGAACTCATAATCTTTAACTGTATTAATTCACATTCGTCTAAATTTTCAGTTTCCCAAAAACGCAACACCTCTTTTCTAAGATCGAATAACCTGTTTAGACAATCACCCCGACTAAGCCAACGAACTTCCGTAAACATTTTTAAGTCGTGGTGATTGGCGTTTACGTTTTTAAGAAAACTTACAAATTTTCTGTGCGTTAATGAATGATTAATACATCAATAAAACACATCTTCTTATCCAAAAATTTTACCTGCTGTCACATTTGCTTTTATGTGTATAGGTTTACACATAAATTGTAGCAAAACAAGACTTTTTTAACTTGTTTTTTAAATATTTTTACCTACTTAAGAACAGAGTTTTCAAAAAAAAACCCACCGACGCGATTGGTACAGAAACAAAAATATTTTTACAATCACAAAATACCAACAAATTCTTGTGGCTTTTTATTTTCTTAATAATTTCTGCATTTAGGTACGTCTTTTTAACGAAAGAAAAAGGGACCCTGTTACAGGCATCAACGAATTTTTTTCACGAACAAAACACATATCGTTAGCTTAAATGCAAAGCAATTATTTTGAAAATTTGAAATTTTTGTTGATTAGGATTCACTTTACATATATATTTTTATAAAATTTTAAAATTCTATCTTAAAAAATAACCACAATTGCACAATTGTGCAAAGAAATGGAAATCCCTGTTTTAAAATCATTGTACAATGTCAAAAACAGAAATAAAACAAAACAAAAACATAGATAATAAATAAAATAAAAAAGATAATAAAACAAAAAAAAAAGATGTACCTACATACAGTTATTGTATATTTATTTATATACATAAATATATTGAGAGGCCTCAAAACAGGCCTTGCAATATTTGCGATATTTCCCGCTGAATGAGAGTGTTTCTCAGTAAACAATTATATTTTACGCTCGCAAAATAAAAGAGCGTAAGCGTACACGTGAATTAATTTGCACAATTGTGCAAGGCGCTGACATCCCTGGTTTAATTAAATTGTAAAAATGGCTTAGTGCTTTTTTGCTCGTAATAGTGCTTTTTAGTGCTTTTTTTAAAATTTAAAAGTGCTTTTTGCTCTCAAAAAGTTGGCAGCACTGATTTTAACTGTTTTGTTTTCCTTTTGGAAGAGTTGTTGTTTTTAAATGTTGCCGTTGATTTTTGCATAGGAATAATTTTATATGTTACCGTTGATTTCTTAAATGTTGTGCATATGAATAATTTCAATGTTACATTATTACGGCCATTTTCACCAAGTTCGGTTATAATTAACTATCGGTTATAGCTGTCAAAACATATTGGTAACCGGAACTTAAATTGAAAGTTAGTTTTAACCGAACTTGGTGAAAATGGCCGTTAGTATGGTAACAATGTAAAAATGGGTGTATCAAAGTGACAAGGTTTTATGCTGATTTACAAAAATCTAAAATTCTTAAAAAAATGTCTCGCGGTGGTAACTAGACGAATGGGGTTGATAGGCTTTGAAGAAAACCTTCCACAATATTACGGAATATATAACACTACATGACAAAATTTCAACAAAGTCGTGACCAAACGAATCTGGTAGCTTATCTTTATGTAAAATTTTCCGCTGAATCCGAATATGATGTCAGAATTATCAAAAGTAGAACAGTTCTTGAGATATTCCGTATATTTGTGTTTTAAAAAAAGATGATGTAACTGAAATGCAAATGTCTTCAAAAATTGTAAACGGATTATGTAATTCTTTCTTTTTAGTGAAAGGTTATAAAATTTCTAAAATAACCATGGATTACTTGTGAAGATTGGTCAAGAAATGACAGAGTTACAGGGGACAAAATTTCAAGCTTCATTGAAAATTTTATGATTTTGTTCAATTTTGCTCTTTTCAAGTTATTTTTTTAAACCAATGATATAAAAATCCTAATGTTTTATTGCATGCGACATTAGATTATTTTAATATGAACATTTTGCGCCCAACAAGACATATATTAATACAAAAATGACAAAGCTACATGAGATTTAGTAAATTAACCCACATACAGATTCAATAGTTTTAAGCAATTTTTAATATTTATTGTTACTAAAACTTTATCTTTGTATATTTATTTGTTGTGGGTAAATTCAATTAATCTTCTGTTACTTTGTCATTTTTGCACCGATCTGGTTCCTATTAGGCACAAAATGTTCGTGTTGAAATAGACTAAAATTTTATTTTTTGGATATTTGCATTTCAGTCACAGCATCCTTTTTAAAAACGCAAAAAACGGTTATTTTGGAATATCTCGAAAACTGACAATTCTGACTTCATATTCGGATTCAGCGGACAATTTTACATAAAGATTAGTTGTCAAATTCATTTGGTCAAAAAATTGTCACGTAGTGTAATCGGCCTTCAACAAATCGAATGACATCTAAGACGTTTCTTTTAAGTGTGGCTTAAACTCAATCCCACTTTATTTTCGAAATTTTTACTTCATTAAAAGCTGTTTTCGGGAGTGGACAGATTTCAAGAAAATCTGGTAAGATGAATAGAGTTGCAATACAAAAAATGGTCGAATTCAATCTAAATAACAACATCATTAGACGGTACAAAACTTTATACCGAAGAGAATTTTGTATGAGGGCTATGTATCGGGTGTTTTTTTCAGTGGTATAGAACTTCGAATTTAAATAAAACACAAGAAAATCGTTTTAATGACCATCAATTTGGCTTTATTGGAAGGATAATTTTATGCCATTAATGTTTAAATATGATTTCAGGCATGAGGCCGCCGCGGCTGGCTCGAATAAAGCCAATTCTACAGGTCCAATTTTCAACCACTTTTTCGAGCATATGGGGCCGTATGTCGGCAATAACGCCACGAATGTTGGCTTCCAATTCCCCTAACGTTTCTGGTTTGTTGGCGTAGACGAGCGACTTCACATATCCCCAAAGAAAATAATCCAATGGTGTCAAATCACACGATCTTGGTGGCCAATTGACAGGTCCATTCCGCGAAATTATGCGCTCATCGAATGTTTCCTTCAATAAATCGATTGTGGCGTGCGCTGTGTGGCATGTAGCGCCGTCTTGTTGGAACCACAACTCATCCACATTCATGTCATCCAATTCGGGAACAAAATAGTCGGTTATCATGGCTCTATACAGGTCTCCATTAACGGTAACTGCCTCTCCAGCATTATTTCGGAAGAAGTATGGCCCAATGACTCCACCAGCCCATAGAGCACACCAAACAGTCAGTTTTTGTGGATGTAATGGCGTCTCAAGGGTCTCATGTGGATTATCTTCACTCCAAATGCGGCAATTTTGCTTGTTGACGTAGCCATTCAACCAAAAATGAGCCTCATCACTGAACAAAATTTTGCGATGAAAATCAGCATCGAGATCAATCTCATTTTCGGCCCATACACCAAAATCACGACGCATTGCATGGTCTCGCGGCTTTAATTCTTGCACAAGCTGGATCTTGTAAGGTCGCAAGCCAAGATCTTTGCGCAAAATCTTCCATAAAGTTGATGGACAAAGCTCCAATTGCTGTGCACGGTGGCGAATCGATTCATTCGGGTCCTCTTCAACACTTTGCTCTACAGTGGCAATTGTTTCTTCGGTGCGCACTGTTCGACGTCTCTGCGGATGCGTATTATCGCATAGAGTAAACGTAGTGCGAAAACGATCCATGGTTAACCGAATTAATTGCTCTGATGGACGATTATGTCGACCATAAAATGGACAGAGCTTGCGGTAAACTTTTCGAAATAAATTTGCACGATTTGCAAGCGTTGTTCTTTTGTCAACCTGTTCATGATGAAATGGCAAACCAAACTGAACATAAATGACATTAGAGTTGCCAGATTTGACCACAAAATGCCAGTTTTATCTCTATTCGAAAAACAAACCTGTAAAAAAACACCCGATAGAATTATGTTGCGATTCTCACTTTTACAATAGGCACAATTTTTTTTTTTTTTTTTTATTCAGCACAAACGCATAACAAATACATATTTAAAGTTATAAGATTGTACTGATGCGTGTTATAAGTAAAACTATTGATCATGGAAATCACGATTTGCTGTAATGAGTTTAGGATTCATGTAAAAGTTATCTATGCCCAATATTATCTAGGTATCTGGGGTATCACAAAGGGACCGATAAAGGACCCAAGTAAGCTGTCTGTTGATAGCTGCCCATTGAACCTAACTTAACCTATCTAGGTATCTACATCTATATGAGATTTTTCGTCTTGAAGTGATTTTAGGGAGGGTGTTCATATGGGACCAATGGTTAAAATGGATGTACCAACACGAAGTTCACATGGTAGCTGTTACAAAAGTTATCGTTGCCAAATTTTTTATTAAAACCAACATATCTTATGAGCTTTGGTCAAATATGTATCAATTCCAATAAGATTTGATAAAGTTATTAAGGTTACAATAAAATATTTTTTTTTTGTAAAATTTAATACAAATACCAATATAATATGATTGTTAATTGGCACAAACGTATATTCCAGAAAGATTTTTGTATGAGGGGTATGTGTAATTTTGGACCAATTCATACAATTTATAATAAACACCAATTTTGTCCAGCACAAACGAATAATAAACATTCTACCTTTGGTGGTGTGGTTAGAAAAACAAATTTTCCAAAAAGAACATTAAAAATTATTTCAATCATTCTGTTTTAATACCCACACTATCATAGATAGAGAGGATTATGCGATTATAATAAAGTATGTAACAGATAAAAGTATTATTTCTGGACCCCCCTTCAGTGTTCCAATCAATCAAGTTCGTTTGGCTGGCTGTTATACACTAAGCAAAGTGTGTATTTCTAGATTGGGAGCACCATAGCTCCCAAACTATAATTTTTGGTCCAAAATGTATGCATCTCTAATATTACTTTCGATGAAACTTATTTATTTAGAACGTAAAAAAGTTCTTATATATTAGAAATTAAATGCATTTAAAATGTATTTTTATGGAAAATACATATAACTAAAAACACAATTTTAAACCTACAATCAATCTAATGTTGTATAAATACCGCAATTATGTTTTTTAATTTAAATAATTTCTATAATAAAAAGTATTTTCTTTTTAAAAATTAATAATTTTTACTTTTTTGCCCTTGTTATAAAAAATGTTAAGATTTTTCTCTTCAAAATAAGATTTTTTTTGCCAAATGAAGTTTTTCCTTCCAAACCTTCTGGCAACGCTGAGTACGGGAAAAGTTTTCGGTAAGATTGGTATCCCGCGGGCTCCCAACGTTGAGTACGGGATCACACCTATGAATTAATACATATATAAATTAATTAGTGAAATCGGCCATGAATGTTAAAATTATTTGTTGAAAATATAAAAAGAAGGAATTTTTTTGTTTATAAAATATACACAATTGCATGACAAGGTAAATCTTTTTCCTGTATTGCAAATTTATTGTGGCTCCACACAAAAAAAAAAAAAAAAACATTAAACAGATGACTCGAAAATGTCACCTGTATGAATTCGCCTTGTTTAATATTTAAAATTACTAATAATTTTTTCTTAATATATTTATGTATAAATCAATTGTATTCGAAACTTGTTTTAAATCAAAAAAAGGAGTTTAAACTCCGACCCAAGGCGAATTTACACCAGGTGAACTTATCTTGCTACGTAAGCAACAGCTGATTACTAACCTTGTGTCAAAATGGTATACCGTCCTGTTGGTTCTGGGGGAATCTTAACTAAATTCTATAATTTTCGATTTAAATTGTGAAATTTAAAACTTTTTTAAGTTATAACATTTCAAAAAAACACAATTTAATATAAAAACAACATCAAATATTTGTTTGAATTTTTGACACAACGTAAAAATATTTTACAGTTTTGTAAAACGTTTTCAAAATAAGACCACCTTGTATGAATTCGCCTTGCTCAGACCCCTAGACAAATTTTTTTAATAAGTAAAAAGTAATCCAGTTATAAATTCAAAACTGCTTTCAGAGATGGGAAGTTTTCATCTTTGTTAATGTCTCAGACACCTTTTTTAAAAATATTTCTTCGTTTTGTGCCATGTACAAAAAGTTACAAAAATTTGGCCAAATATTACAAAATTGTACATATTACGTAAAAAAAATATAAACGCATTTAAAGATTTTGATTTGCTCTAACCACTTACAGCCGTATTCATAATGAAAATTTGGCATACAGTTAACAAAAAGTTTATTCATAATACACTTACCAAACTCTGGCTTACGATTTGCTATACTCTTGTTAAGAAACGTTTATTTTATTAAGGGTAGTATAGTACAATCATAGATGGGGGTAGTGCACTCATTTTGAAGTTTCAACTCACACTTAGTGATAGTGCAAAATTATTGCAATCATTTTTTTGATGTTGAGTGATGAGTTGAAAATTGGCAGCCTCACTAAGCATGAGTGATAGTGATGTTAAAAAATTTTGTACTCAAAAAAAATTAGTTTGATTTAAAAAAAACCAATCATCAGTTTATTGCAACTTTTTTGTTCTTCACTCATTTGAGTGCAACTAAAAATTTTGCATTCAATTTCAAGTTCAAATTGACTTGAGTTTATTTTTGTGCACTAATTAAAAACTTAAACTTCATAAGAAAAAACAAAAAAAGGAACAGTAATTCAAAAACAATAGAGCAAAACAAGCATTTCAAAATTATTATCACTTAATTTATTTCTTCAAGGAGCGTCTACCATTCCGCTTAAAGCAAATAAGCGCTCTACTGGAGCAGACGTATTATATTTTAAAAACATTTGCTTAATTATTGGGTATTTGTTAAGACACACAAACCAGTATCAGAATCCAATAGATAAGTCTCCAATTCCTTTCGTGTGACCACCTATTGTACAAGTGTTGAAGGTCCTTATATAAAACATATTAAAAAACAAAATATTCCAACAATCTCTTTATTAACTTACTATCTCTTTCACCGAAATCTAAGAATCCAACTTCTGCAGAGCTTTTTATCGCGACTGTGTCTTCAATAACCGGGGAACATATTGAAGCACGCTCAACAAGTCAGAGGGACATCACATCGTTAAATTAATGTAAGATGAGATAAACTCACTGTTTATTGTTGATGTGTTTTGTTTAAACTTTGATATTGTTACAAGTAGAACTGTTGCTTTTAAGTCTTATACGTTTAACAGTTTTATTTGGTTTAATATCTTTAGTTTTTCTAAAATCTTTATGGATGAAGTTTCCTGATGATCTGGCCTAAGCAACCAGTGAAATGCGCATAGGAATAGCTTATCCCATCAACAATAAATTTCAAGTGTTTTTATCAAGAATAAAAACTGGGAATTAAGCACGAATAACAAAATCTTTTGAAATTAAAATTTTGTATTCCCAAAGAAATTACTTTTTGATAATAAACAGGCAAGTGCACGGCCTAAAAAAACATTTAATTGACAACATGCTTTTTGTTGTTGTTTTCATTTTGTTTTTCTTAACCTACTTACAACTACTAATAATGTTGGGAGAATTTCAACTAATTGTAGTGGGGAATGTAAGAAGAGATAAACTCACTGTTTATTGTTGATGTGTTTTGTTTAAACTTTGATATTGTTACAAGTAGAACTGTTGCTTATAAGTCTTATACGTTTAACAGTTTTATTTGGTTTAATATCTTTAATTTTTCTAAAATCTTTATGGATGAAGTTTCCTGATGATCTGGCCTAAGAAACCAGTGAAATGCGCATAGGAATAGCTTATCCCATCAACAATAAATTTCAAGTGTTTTTATCAAGAATAAAAACTGGGTATTAAGCACGAATAACAAAATTTTTTGAAATTAAAATTTTGTATTCCCAAAGAAATTACTTTTTGATAATAAACAGGCAAGTGCACGGCCTAAAAAAACATTTAATTGACAACATGCTTTTGTAAGTTGTTGTTGTTTTCATATTGTTTTTCTTAACCTACTTACAACTACTAATAATGTTGGGAGAATTTCAACTAATTGTAGTGGGGAATGTAAGATGAGATAAACTCACTGTTTATTGTTGATGTGTTTTGTTTAAACTTTGATATTGTTACAAGTAGAACTGTTGCTTATAAGTCTTATACGTTTAACAGTTTTATTTGGTTTAATATCTTTAATTTTTCTAAAATCTTTATGGATGAAGTTTCCTGATGATCTGGCCTAAGAAACCAGTGAAATGCGCATAGGAATAACTTATCCCATCAACAATAAATTTCAAGTGTTTTTATCAAGAATAAAAACTGGGAATCAAGCACGAATAACAAAATCTTTTGAAATTAATTTCGCTTATCATAAGGACTTAGAATATATATACAACTTTATAGGGTCTAAGATCAATATTGTAGAAATTACAAACGGAATGGCAAACTTATATATACCCTTTTCGACCTGTGGTGAAGGGTATAAAATATTCCGTTACTTGAAAAAATGTTTTCATTATGAAACATATAAGGCAAACATTTGAGGTAGATGGTGAAAGGGGAAAGACGAAAGGAAATTTTTTTGTTTCGTCTGCAAAAAGTTTTTTGAGTTTGTTATTATTGAGAGGAAGAAAAAGAAAAATACTTTAATGCCGCGAAACAATGTTTCAATACATGGACACAAATCGTCGGTTGATTATTTAATTGCCGTATGTCCTATGTAATTTGTATCCACCTGGCGCGGATCCTGCTTGAGCCTTAGGGGGGGGGGGGGGGGAATTTTGTATGATACAAAAAAGTAAAAAAATTGTTTTTAAAAGTTTATTAGTACAAGTACTTTTTGCGAATATAAAATTCTTCATCGCATAGCCGTATAGACCGTGATAAAATATTAAGAAATTATGAATTACTTTTTCGCGATCGTGAAGAAAGTTTCCGCACCAAACGCGATAAAGTTTTGAATTTCAATTTTTCTCCTTACTATACAAAATTAACATTTAATTACAAAATGTTAAGTATTTTCTAATAATTTCATGAATATAACAAGATCTTACCATTTGTACGGAAGAAGGGCGCAAAAAAAATCGCGACTCTATTTCGCGGTTTTTTTAATAAACTAAATTTTAATAGCAAATGATAGATGTTGTGATAAATGAGTTGTTTTGCGGATATATGAAACAGCGATAATTTTCAGCAGCGTAGTTATATATGCGCGGAAAGAGCTATTAAAGTTGCACAAGATATTTTTCCGTTATGTAAATCAATTCGCACTTTAAACTTAAAATTTATTTCATTAATAGCGGTTTTCACCCTTGATAGTAAAGTCCTTTGTAGACCTTGTGAATCTTATTTATTTAGTTAAAGTACTAAGATTTACAATTCCGCAACAACAAAATGTATAAGACTAAAATTTACTACGCTGTAGTTGAAAAATCCAACAAAAAGCTGTAGTAAACACGTTTGTTAAATAAACCAGAATAAAACTGTTGAAGAAACTATATCCGTCTCTTTCCCTCACTCAGCAACTTCATTAATTTACAAAACTAACGAAAAAGACGCTCACGCTATGTATTATAAAACCGTATTAAGTAAAGCAGAGTTGTACACTTAATACAAAGGGTGAAAACCGCTAATGTATGTATATGTAGCATATATAAACAATAAATGTACCATGTATAATGTGTATGGAAATTAAAAAAAAGCTTTAGAAATTGCATTTGGTGCGGAAACTTTTTTGGCCAAAATGGCCTAAAAAATTATTTTCATTATCAATACTTAATTGCCCATCGCGTGGTGGGATGAAGAAATTTTGTCCGAAAAAAGTCATTAAAACTCAACAAAAAGGTTAAATAAAATATAAGATCAGTTCAATATGCATTAATCTTTTTAAATAAGCAATTTGTGATTTCCTTGTGGAGCAAATTAAGACAGTACAGTTTATCTTGTGTCATTGCCCTAGAGGGAAGCGAACTGACACCAAAGTAGTCCTGTGATAGGTCTTTGGTGGGAGAGACCGGTTCTAGTTTTAACACTTTCTATGAATAAGACCTATCACTTTTACATGGGGTTGTCATTGAAGGGGGTCAATTGACACCATTGGACCAGTCACAAATCTATTCTCAATGGACGTGCTTAGTGACAGTTACTAAAATGTAGTATTATTTCAATAAAACAAGTCCTAGAATAAAATTCAAGAGCCAAATTTTAGAAATTCCCAAAAAAATGTATCACACCACCGGTGAAGACTGTACTTTAATTCATTACTTTTTCTACCTTTTTGTTCTCCATAAACCAGTTACATGATTGGTTCTCCTTTCACTGGTCATGAGTTCTTTCTTTTTGTACCTGTTCTTTTTTTCACAACTCCCAGGACCAGTCTGTGGGACCAATTGACACAAATTTCCCGCAGGGTGTTGATCCGAGCCATGTTTTTATTCGACGAAGGGTAGGAAATGACCTCCCGCTCGTAGCTTTACTGACGAGCATTGAAACGAAAATTTGAAATATTTTTATTAGATTTGGGTAGATATCTTCATCACAGTTTATTTAAGCATTTGCAACGTTATCTGATAGATGAGGCTCAGGTTTAGATGTTAGTAGGTGTTTATCTCTTTTATCAAATATAATCAGCTCATCAGCTAGTTGTGGTTTTAACAGTTTTGTATCTGTATATGACTTGATTACACTTTGAGGTAGAAGTTTAGGTATGTTCAATACATTTGGGATATCTATTGGGAAAGTTGTTATGAGATCTTCTAAAATAAATTCCATAAGAGGAATGTTACCTACAACTCGGTAGTAATCTTCAAAATTTTGGATGTGATTATTTCATTAAAATCTTGTCGTTTCGATTGGAACCTCGATTTAAACGCAAATAACTTTAACCTTTTCAAAAATCGCTTTAAGTTGTTCTTCGGCTTTATTTCTTTTTTCTGCAAGGCACATGATTAAAATTTTGATAAGGCTTAATCCTTTTAAAAGTACTGAGTTCCTTAATATAAAGGTAGAGATACTACCTTTCCACTCAGATATTTTGTCCAAAGCTTCTACTATATGATGTACACATGTTGCAAAGACGCATAATGAAGAGGGTTTGGCGCCCAAATACTTTGCTAAAACTGTTTTTCGCTTGGGATGATTATATTTAAAAAATTTTGTCGTTTCTTTAACAAATTACAACTTTTTGTATCAATGGCACTTTATTGCTTTTAGAAATTGAGTTGTTCGATTTATGGGAATAGCAAGGCTTTTGTTTCGCATTGTTGCGGATTCCAGAATTTTTTAACAGCTCCATTTTCTGCTGAAATCAGAGGACACCCATCTGTTCCATCTCCTACAAAAATTTTAAGGTCAGGACCAAAATTTGACAAAGCTTTAAGAACTATTGATGATAGTGCCTTCGCATCAATTAACACATCAACGCCATCAATATCTTTTGAAGCCTCTTCAAATGCGTTTACAACAAAGTCAATAAATTCTTTCCTAAAAACTTTTTGTTGTATGTTGAAATATCTTAAAGATAAGGAAATCTGGCTTTTCATCGACAAATCCGTGCTTTCGTCAAAAATTTAATTACAGCCGCGAATAACGTTGAAAAACGCCTCATTTTGCAAAAACTGTTTTTTGCAGATAACCGTTGACCTTACTCTCTTACACAGTTTAAACATCAAATCAACCAAAACTATGCACCTTAACACCTTTAAAATGGCATACAAAGTGTCAGCCAGTGGAAGAACATTGCAAGTTACTAACAAAATGATGAAACCAAAATAGTTTTGCAGTGCGGAATAATGTTTTAAAAGCCTTTTGCATTAAAGTTTTTATTATCATTATTTTTAATAATAGAAAAAAAAATTTTAAAACAAATAATGCTGCCTGTCAAAAAACGTTTTTTTGCTCTCCTGAAAAATTATTATTTTGTAACTTAAAACCAGAGTACCGAAACGCTCGCTCATTTGAGCGAGCGTGAAAAATTTTAAATTGTACTGCTTCTTCTCATTCATGAGGGTGAGGAAAAAAATATTTTTAATTTCCTCATTCATGAAAAATTAGCAAACAAGAAAATTCATATATGAAAAATTTAAAAAAATTAACATTCAAATTCCTCATAATGAAAAAAACACGATTTGCCCGACCATTAACAGAGGGAAAATGAAGAAGCAAAGAGGCCTTATAGAAGCCCTTTTTACTGATATTAAGTTTCGCAAAGTGAGTAAATTAATAACTAAACTTGCTACACATTCCAATTTTAAGTTAAAACGTTATTCGAGGCTGTGCTTGCAAATACTAAGCCTTTTTAATAATTCAACCGCACGCATTATCAAGTCAAACGTTTAGTCTTTAGGCTCAGTTAAGGCTCAGTTAGCCGGGAGTAATAGTAACAGTAACCTTACCGTAAAAAAGTTAGACCAATCTATTTCTTACATAGCGTTTACATTTGCCAGTACTAGCAAGACAGTAGCAATTCATTCAAACTTTTTCACTAATACATAAACACTTTTACAGCTATTTTGTTTTTGCATTGTTTTGCCAACTAATATGTATATGCTTACTGTCTTGCCAGTACTGGCAAATGTAAACGCTGTGTAACAGATTGAGACGTAACATCTTACTGCTAACTGTAATCGTTCTAATTGCTTTACATACAACAAAATGAATCAGCTGACTTTCAACGTTACTGTTACTCCCGGCTAACTGAGCCTTTAGTCTTTACTTTCTGTTCTGTTACGAATCAGCTGATTGGTTTTTGTTATTAAAAAACCTGTGAAATTGATTAGTTTTTTTGTTCTGTTGCGGTTCAGTTTGTTAAAATCAAAAAATTGTTAAGTAATTGTAAGTGACAGCAAAATAAATAATAAAAAATACATATTTATATTAAAATAAACTGTTTTTTGATTTTAAGAATGCATAAAATTTAATTTCTTCAAACTTATGTACATTAAAGTTATTGAAATAAACAATGGACGGTGCAAAACTAATAAATTTGTCATAAATAGCTGATAAGTTGCTACAGAAGAAGTAACTAGTACAATTTCGAAACAGAACGGCATGGAACAGAACAGAAACAGAAAGTAAAGACTAATTCTGCCTTTTGGATATATGTAGATGGCACCTGCTGGGATTGAATGTAGAATAATTAGTAATTGAATACGGTAAACAAGATGTTTCTTTGGAAATATCTAATAAATAACTATTAGGATTAAGATATGGATACTTATTGAAAATCGTAAGAGATTCAATAAAAAAAAAAATATAAAAATAGTTAGTGAAAATTTCGTTAGAGAGTTCATAAAAAAAACCTTGATGGGATTTCCAAAAATTTTGTACATTATAAAAAATATTATAATTGGGAATTCTTGTATTATCGAAATTTACAAAACATATTTTTATAATTTACGGGGGGAAATTTCCTTATTTCCCTCCCCCCCGAATCCGCGCCTGGTATCCACATACGACAATTAAATAACCAACCGACCAAATGTAGTTTCAAAGAAAATTGAGTTAAGTTTCTGCAAAAAATATTTTTTTATATCGACGATACAATATTTTCATCTTTTTTTAGATATCAACTTAAAACCTTAGATTAGAAGAATTTGTTGTTGTAAAATTTTTTCATCCGAATATAATAATTATATATATAATTTTATGATTATTATCATATAGGATTTTTTTTTGTTTGTAGTTTTCCCTCAAAATAATATATTAAAAATTTTTATTTTTCCAATTTGTCTTCAAGAATTTCATGACCACTAATTTTTGAAAGATTAGTGAGAGTATGTTTTATGCAGCTTTTTTTGATTGCAAGTTCAAATTTTGCACTATTTGAATTGAGTGCATAATTTTTGCATTCAATCTGCGTTTGGTGATAGTGAAAACATTTGCAATATCACAAAATTTTTTTAGTGGTAGTTAAAAAAAATAGCAATCATCACTAAAGCTGATAAAAAAAGGGTGGAAACTAATATTTTTGCAGTTTTATTTAGTGTAGTGCACTGCTGATTTAAATCAATATTTAGTGCACTACCGCCAACTATGAGTACAATAGCATGTTATCGCATAAAACAGTTCAATAAATGAAATACACTCTTTCAACATCGCAAGATGTAACTAATAGGGCCCATACACAATACCATCATAATTGTACAATCAAGTAATTGTGCAATTAAGCTTGAAGCACACAACACACCAGCATGCTTGTACAAAATTCATTTTTTACCAAAAATTGTGTGGAAAAGGTTGTAATGAATAACAATAAAATTTGTTCTGCTGTTATTATTGCTATTATCCTAAAACGAAAACGAATAAGGAGTAAAAACAAACGTGTTTTAATTTAAATTTTGTTTTAAATTTTGTATTTTTTGATGTTTATGCCTTGACGATTTAACATTTATGAGCTAACTTTACAGCACACGATACAATCATGCTGGTACAATCAAAAAAATATCAAACTATTTTTGATAAAGCACCATCAGCTGGTACAATCACACCACAAGCTCATACACGGTCCATCAGCTGGCACAATCACTTGATTGTACAATCATGATGGTATTGTGTATGGGCCCTATAAAGCATATTTGAAGGCTAATAGTTCAGATGGAGAAAGGTTGTCAATAAATTCATCGGTCTCACTTTCATTAAAATATGAGTAGCCCACTTGCAAAGACTGCTTGGTTAAAATAACAATATTCTGATAAAATCGATTCAAGCAGTTTTTTAAAATTTAAATTCCAAGCCATATAGAGAGTTTTGCAGGAGTATTGAATAATTACCCAGAAATTGCGCGTAACTTACGGAGTTTCGTTCGAGATTGATAATGGCTTAGGAAGGCATTTTAAGAAATCAAATAAAATGGCGGCTTTTACAGATTTTTTTTTTAACTTAGCGGTGTTTGTAAGTGACTACTCCCATATACTACTATGTCTTATTTTAAATCTTGTAATACGGTATTACGATCTAAAACATTTTTTAAACATTTAAACAAAATCTTTTTTACTGACATCTTTAATATTTTCCTTGGCACTGTTAATAAAGTCTAAGCTTTTATTTATGGAAAGCCATTTTGTTTGTAATTTCAATAGACTTGAGCAGATGCATTGAAAGTGCTCTTTTATGTGCACTTAGTCTCTTTTTACGGTCGATTTTTGCAACGTTTATTTAGCATTTCGTATAGATTCTGGACCAAAAATGGCTTTTTAGCGAAATAATTTAAGAAATGGCAAAAAAAAAATGGCAAATGCCATAAAAAACTTGCCCTGATCATATACATTGAATGTGAAATTTTTAAACTAAAAGCTTCCTAAGTTCCATTAGTTTAACCTTTTGGTACTAAATACATGAACTTTTTTTTAATATATGAAACTTAATAAAACTACGTTTTTTCTTTTCACAAATAATTCTTTTTCATCAATATTCTCAAAATGAAGAACCGCTTATCTAAGATGCTTTTTTAATATTTTGTATGTCCAGAAAATGATGCATTTTTGTGTATGCTCGACTATGGCTACAAAAGTTTGCAAAACCAATAGACAACAAGCTGATACAAAACCTCATTGCTTTAAAAATTGACTTTAAAAAACTGTAACAAAATTATGTATGTTGCTCAAACTTAAAGTTGAAAAATCTTTATTTCTAAAAATCAAAAATCTTCATTTGAAAAAAATAAGATAAAATCTTTATTCTGGCAACGCTGGCTGGATTCGCCGTACTCGAATTAGGTAAACCGGCCGGGTACCCCGCTTGTAAGCTGTTTTTCAACTAGCACAGTGTTATTGTTATTTCACAAATATCAAGTGAAGATTCAATAAATAAATAAATATTTGAAAAAATATTAGTTTTGCATGACTAAAAATCACACTGTCTGATTTCGTGAAGATCGGTCTATAACTTACCATACGCCCCATTTGAAAGACACTTAGTACTCTAAAACCGTAACAAATAATGCTCTTGTAATGAAATTATGTCTCACACAGTTTTTTAAGACTAGAAATCACTCCGCCGAATTTCGTGAAGATCGGGCCATAATTTACCATAAGCTTCATATAAAGCCCACTCTTGGAAAAAACTTTAGTGCACCTTAAACTGAAACGTTATTGTAATCGAATTTGGTCTGTCACAGTTTTATAAGATTCGAAGTCACGCTGCCTAATTTCGAAAAATTCGATCCATAATTTACCATAGGTCCCATACAACGCGACCTTCCGAAAAGCACTTTAAGACGCATAAAATACTAAATAATTATTATTTCTGTATTGAAATTTGATCTAAGAGTCTGAACACAATGTAACGATAATTTATTGCGGTGCGGTTTTGCAAACGATTTTTAAGTAAAAAACCGCAGTGCGGAATGGCATAAAATTAAAATCTATTTTATTTTCATTTCGGACTTTCTTTATCTCTCAATTTTTGATACTCATTCTCTTTCTGATGTTGCCATAGTTTTTGAATAACTGGCGATGTTCACAACATTATTGTAAACAAAACACATGATGTTCACAACATTATTGTAAACAAAACACATGATAAAAGTGTATGCACAAAGAAATTAATAAAAATTTAAACAAACAATGTCAACTATTGCCGTCGCCGTCTTCCGTTGTATTATGTTTATTTTTCTCTCCCGCAACGAGCATCGCACTGTACCGCAAACATTGTGTTTAGACTCTACACTGAAAGAATTTTCTTCGCAATACTAACGAATTTTGACATTAATCCCATGAAAAATTGCATTATAAAGGAACCTATGCAGCGCTTCGTTGGATCAATGAAACCTATTTCATTAAAAGGACTTAATGAAACATTACATTAGATCCATGAATATTATTCATTGGATGAATACTTTCAATAAAGTAAAAATTTTTTTTTTTTTTTTTTTTTTTATTTATTTTTTTTTCTTTTTTCTTATTTTATTTTACTTTATTTTATTTTTTATTTTTTTTCTGTCTCTGGTGGGATTCGAACATGTAACCTCGGTGCTGATAGACTAGCTCACTACCAGCTAGTCTACCGGGGCAGTGTAGTTTTTGTATAAAAAAACTATGTTTTTTTCTCAATTAAGACCGTAAATATGAGATTAAATTGTCCATAATAACAATAACAACGTTGATTGAAAGTGGATTGAAAGTTTTTGTTTCATTACTATAATGACATTTTTATTGTCATAATGAAAATTTAAATTTATGAAGGCAATTATTGAAATATGTATGTTGCTTTTATAAAAAAATTTTTTGATTTCATAAATTTAATGGCATACATGTAACATTAGATGTATGAAGTTATTAAATCTTACATTTTTTAAATAACAATTAAACATTTTTTTAAGGAAACTATAATTTTGTATTAATTTATGAATATAGTTATGTTTGTATATTGTTTTTTTAAGTTCCCAATTAAAATTTTTTGTTTAACTTGGACAAACTTAAGTTTTCATATATCCAATGAAAATTTTTAACGTAATTACGAAATCTAATGAAGCGATTTTAACGAAAATACTTCATCAAACCTATGAAATTCCATTTAGACAATGAAAATTTTCATTTACCCAAGGAAAACTTTTTTATGAAAATGATTCTTTAAATATATGAAGCATTTTTCTTTCAGTGTAATTTAGTTATTTTTTAATACTATAAATAATCTACCGAATTTCGTAATAAACGATCCATAGTTTACAATAGATCCAATGTAAAATCCCCTTCTGAATATCATTTTAATATGCCTAATAGTATTTCTAAAATTAATCTTGATATTTTATTTAAATTAAGTCAAATTAAGTTTTATATAAGTTTTGACTAACTACGCCTAAAATAGGAACGAATTATAATACTTTGAAATCAGTTTTAATAAAGATTGGGTTATTATAGGCTAACTAAAATATTTTTTGACAGTAGGTTTTATGGTTAATTATGGAACGATCTTCCCCAAATTTAGTAGTATAATATCTAGTGCAATAAAAAAACGAGTTTGTGCAAAACTTTATTACAATCCTTGCATTCCACAATCAATTTTTGCCAGTGTTTGTAACAAAAAAAATCAATTTTTTTTTTTGTTGGTTGTTCCATATTTGGTATCATAACTCTTTTTATACTTAACCGAATTTCAATCTCAAACTACTTAGGAGAACTAGACTTTGAAACTGAAATTGTTCTTTTCTATTGAGTCGTTTGAAAATGAGCGTGATTTCAACAGACGGGCATGGCTAAATCGACTTAGAATTACTCAAGATAGCAGAATAAGTTAATGCGGTCTTAGATAAATATTAAAAAAAGTTTCACACGGAATGACAAACTTAAAGGGTGTACATACTGCCATTAAAATAAGAACATAATAACCTCAGAAGTATCACCAAACGTAAGTGTAAGATAATTTTTTAAAACGTAGTTAAAGTGTATTTTTTTTATTACAACTTATATATGGTGACTCTTTAAATTTGGTACTGTACGACCTAAATTCAAATTTGTTCACTATTATAAAATTAATTAATAGTGAAACAGTTAAATAAAAACATTCACTTAAATTTTCAGTGATTAATAAAAAGTTTACTCACTAAAAATAGTTACAAATCAAATGTTTTCAATATATACATCTTGCGTTAAATTAATTTATAATTTTGTATCGTTACGTTTTTACTTTTTAAAACTCGTTTCGGTTTATTCCCTTTATAATTAAAGGCTATTTTAATTGCAAATCAGAATAAATATATAAACTTATTCAACTTAACAAACTTTATTGAAAAGCAAAGTTCTATGGTGAATTAAAATTGTCAAGAATTTCTACGCTAATAAATAAATAAATAAACAAGCCAGAAAGTGTTTAATACTTTAGAATCAATAATAGAAAAACTCTAAAAGTCAATACATATGCTTAATAATTAATAAAAAACAAAAAATTAAAAAAAACAAATTAAAAATAAATAAGCAAACCAGAAACTAAAGCTCGATTCACCCATGCGTTCCGAACAAAATTTTTGTCCGGACAAAATTTTTTTTATATTGAGTTTGACGTTTTACTTTTGAGAGAGAGAGCAATGAATTTGTTCGGAACGTTTTTTCTTGAATTGGTTTAATTTTAATTCTTGTGCCGAACAAAATGAACTGAGATGCCACTTTTTTTCAATTTGTACATAAAAGTTGAATTGAGCTGCCACATATTAAATTTTTCGTTTTGTGCTGAATAATTAAAAAAAAAATTAAACAAAAATGGATGTTAAAGAAAATATTGCCCTGAAACTTATTGAGGAAATAAAAAATCCAGGAAGAGAATGTATTTATGATATGGGAAATCGTTCATATAAAAATACTTACTAAAACAAAATATATGGACGGAAATAGAAAAATCTATTGGAATTGGTCGTAAGTAAATTTTAAATGGTAAATTTTAATATTTTTTAACATAATGTTTACCAATTGTTGTAGGAAGTGAATATTAATTATTTATAAACGATTCCACGTCCTGAAAGCGCATCTCAGGAACAAGTGTGTGGAAAACACCGTTTGTTCTTTTTTCTGTAATATTTTTCTAACTACTAGCTTTCCCTCAACAATAAATTTCAGTGTATTTATCAAATATGAAAAATTGGGAATTTAGCACGTCATACAAGAATCTTAATAATAAATTTTGTATTCCCGTAAATAACTTTGATACTATTCTTTTTACTTTCAACCTTTTTTGATAAATTTGTTTTGCTAGTAAATGGGTTTTATGTAGGGTATTCATTTAACAGGGCTTTTGATTTAATCGGTGAATCGCTCTATTAATTAACCGGGGGCTTTGTTTAATCGGTTAATAATCGGTTAGTTTTGTAATTGATCGGTTAACCGATTAATAAAGTGTTTTTTTTATAAATTATGTAATTTCAATTAATAAAAATGTAAAATTATTTATTATTTGCAGTTAAGTATTAAAAAAAACAATAACATAACAATACGTGAACTAAAACGAGCAAAAAAAAAATAATTCATAACTCTGTAATACATATTTTTTAATTAATACATATTCGGCCCCTTTCTATAAATTGAAATCGATGGAGATTTTAAGTTAAATTTTTTTTAAATGAACGTAGCTTTTCCTGATTTCAAAAGTAAAGATATGTGGTTTTCAAAGTATGAGGTAATGAAAAAGAAATAATTTTATCAATTTTAAACACAGGATAGAATTAAAAACTTTTTTATTTTAAATTTTACGTGATTTCGATTTCCAGAACAAGGCCGATTATGTATTTATTAAAAAATAAACTTTGAGATCATGTTATTAGTAATTTAAATAGTTTACGAAGATCTTATAAAATAATCTTTTAGATAAATAATTTGGTTAAAATGTATTGGATTTAAGCGACTCCTTTCTTTAGTTGTGATAAATTTTGACTTTGAAAAATGTCTTTTACTTATCGTAGATGTTGGAAAAATCGAAAGCAACCCATAGTACAGAATATCTAAATTCTCAGTCTTTTTTCTGGATTTCTCTAAGCATATAAAATCTTCCATTATACCATTTAAATCCTGTTTTATTTTTTAAAATTGTTAACAATTCTAATTGTTTGGATTAATTATGTTGTTGCGTTACTATCGTAAGTTTCTTCTCATCCTGACAAAAGTCAGCACCGAACATTTTGCAAAAAAGTTCGTTTCCGAATTCCTTAATTTCTGTTTTTGTACTGTATTTTAAAAATGAATTTATAGAAGGAAATACATATATTGTATATACAAAAATAATTCTGAACACAACTATTTTGGTGCAGTTTTGGAGAATTTTTGTACGGATAACGTTGTAAAATTGTTAATGGTTGCACTGTAGAATTTATTTTAAAAAGGGAGTTGCTTTGTAACCGACGTTTTGGAACTCACCCATGGTTTAAAACACAAAAAAATATGGTTTAATACTAAAAAAAAATTATAATTTTTGTTACAACGGTTAATCGACTGAAATTAACCAGTTTAATCGTTAATCGAAAAAAGCCAATTTTAAATTAACCGATCAGTTAATCGAATAGAAATTAATCGGTTAACCTATTAACGGCTAACCGAATGAATACCCTAGTTTTATGCAATTCAATTAAAAAGAATAAAATTAATTTTCTTCTTTCTTCCACTTTCACACTTTTATAAAAAAAAAACTAATAGTTTGCTAACTGTGCTGCCACTTTGTATAATCGTTTACATCTGTAAACCATATGGTAGCTTTGTTTGTCCGGACAAATTTTCCGAGATGGGTGAATCGTTCTGCAGAACACTCTCTCTAAAAAAATTATTGTCCGGTCAAAAATATTGTTCGGAACGCATGGGTGAATCGAGCTAAAGTGAAAAACATAAATATAGACATCAACAAATAATAAAAAAAAAAAATAAAAAAAAACGAACAAATAAATTCAACTTAGTACACAACTAAGAACAACACAATCATTAAGTTTACAAAAGCAATGGAAAAGATGGGAACAAGAAGTGAATCGTCTGCTAAGAGAACCAGGGAGTTACAACAAGACGCTAAACAAGATTCTCCGGTTGAAAATTACCCAAAAATGCCGCGTTTATCAAACCATGATAAAGTTTTCTTTAGAGATTTAATAAGAGAAAGTGAATACATAACTGGAGAGGCTATAAAAAAATCAATAAGAGAAAGCGAAGAGAAACACTTCGACTTTATGAAAAATTTAATCAAAGAAAGTGAGAAAAAAATACTTTCTGTTATCGAGAGCCAAATAAATAATATAAAAAGTGATTTAAGGGCAATTGTTGAAAGAGTTGAAAATCTAGAAACTAAGAGCTCCGACGTTATGCTTTTGAGCGAAGAAATAAAAGAACTGAAGCAAAAAATATTAAAACAAGAAAATTCTGTTGTGGCCGGTAGTATTCGAATTTCTGGTGTTCCCTATAATGAAAATGAAAATCTTGTTTCTATTGTACAAAACATATGCAATAGTATACATATAAATGCGCCGCAGATCGAAAATGTTTATAGATTAAAAAAAATTTATAGAAACAATAAAAGTTATAACCCAACGGATGAAGTTATAGTTGTTAAATTAAATTCTCCATTTGAAAAAATTTTCTTTTAAAATCAATATCCAAGTTCCGTCGAGATAATAAAACTAATCTCTGTTTACGTCATGCTGGTTTCGAAAGTAATGAACCTATTTATGTAAATGAAAATTTAACACCTCATAACCACAGAATATTTAAAGAAACATTATTAATGAAGAAGAATAAAAGAATTAAGTCAACATTTACTTTACGTGGACTTGTTTATGTTAGAAAGTTTGATGCGGCTGATCCCGTGCTCATTGAATACCCTGAGGATATAAAACGGCTTTTTCTTGATTAACGTTTGGACATTAACATTCTATTTAAATATATTTTTTTATTTAAAATACTATTGTTTAACTTTTATATACGTTTTTATTGTTAGGTTATATCATTATTTAAAATTCTTAATTGTTTTATTTTTTAAAATTATTTCTTTAATTAATTTCATACTTAATATTTCACTATTGATGTCAAAATTACACAATATAGTTCGACCTCATTTTTTCCCCTATTTAACATTAAACAATTTTAATATATTATATAATCATGAACTTTACTGCGTTGCGTTTTTATGTAAATATGACAAACCTCTCATTTAATCAATTCGGTTCCAGAGATGGTAATTATAACATGATTCGAATTTTAGCTAATCGACATCCGGGCTTTAAAACTATTCATATAAATGCGCAAAGTCTTTTACCGAAAATCGATGAATTCCGTTTTCTTTTTGAAAATTCGTGCATTGATGCAATATGTATTTCGGAAACATGGTTTGTACCTGAAATTTATGACAGTGTCTACAAGATAGATGGTTATCGTATTTTTAGATCTGATAGGCGTAACAATGGCGGAGGTGTGGCAATTTACATAAGGAACACCATCTCATGTAAACTTATTTGTTCATATAATGAACCTGGTGACGTTGAATTTATTTTTATTGAGGTTAACTGTTGTGCGAACAATATGCTACTAGGCTGTGTCTATAGACCAGATAGGTATATGCAATTGGACACACTTGTTGATAAATTAGAAAATATTTCTGTTATGTACTCTGAAGTTATTATGACTGGTGACTTCAATTGCAATTTGCTAGAAAATGAAAATCTAACTACTATCATGTCTACACTAAATTTATCCGCTGTTAATACTTTTAGGCCTACGCACTTCTCGACCACAAATAGAACATTACTCGATTTAGTTTTTGTTAGCAACGGACAAAATGTGTTACTATATGAGCAGTTAGCTGTACCCTCTTTTTCTAAGCATGATTTAATTTTTATGTGCTATAAATTTACGGTGGAGACGGGAGTTAGAACGTTTAGTGTTCGAGATTTTAAAAGTATTGATTTAGAAAACTTATATCGTGATCTCATTTACTCTGAATGGGATCGAATTTTCTATTTACCTACGGCAGATGAGCAAGTTACCGTTCTCAACACATTAATACTTCGGATTTATGACAATCACGTACCGGTAAAAATTAAGACGGTTAAAAATAGAGCTAAGCCGTGGTTCACAAATGAAGCTAAACTGTTAATTAAAAAGCGTGACGACATATACCACATGTGGAAACGATACAGAACTCCTGAACTGCATAATGAAAATTATTCCAATACCTAAAACCGGATCTGAATATCGTCCAATTGCAATTCTGCCATATCTCTCTAAAGTTTTTGAAAATTTATTGCATAAACAAATTTATGAGCATGTCAATGCGAACAATTTATTAACTGATCGCCAATCTGGATTTAGACCACAACGTAGCTGTATTACTGTACTAACTGATGTTATAGAGGAAATTCTAAATAGTTTAGATGATAATAAATTAACGTTCCTTGTGTTATTAGACCATTCAAAGGCCTTTGATACTGTGCACCACTCAATGTTATGCATGAAATTGTTGAAATTATTTAATTTTTCAACACTAGCTGTGGAATTAATATCGTCATACCTTTCAAATAGATCTCAATCAGTTGCAAACAATGATTCCTTATCACGAGCTTTACAGGTAACAAGAGGTATCCCCCAAGGCTCTATTCTTGGACCCCTTCTATACTCGTTATATGCTAACGATCTTCCAAAACAAATAAAATATTCCAAAATACAAATGTATGCTGACGACGTTCAGCTGTATCTTAGTAGCAACAGAGATTCAATTACAAGAATACAAAAATTAAATCATGATCTTGACAAAATATATACATGGGCTTTAGCTAATGGTTTACGTCTTAATCCAAGCAAATCAAAGTGTCTAATAGTATGCAAAAAGGCAGTTCGAATGGATTTTGATAAAGACATATTGCTTGGGGGTCTAAAAATTGATATTGTGGATTCAGTAAGAAACTTGGGAGTAACGTTTAATAAACATCTAACTTGGTCAAATCACATTACTCAAGCGTGTGGTAGAATATATGGTATGTTGCGTAATTTATATGCCACTCAGCACTGTACGCCTTTAAAAATAAGGATATTACTAGCAAAAACTTATCTCTTGCCTACACTTTTATATTCGTCAGAAATTTTTATTGGTTGTAACACAAAGGACATGAGAAAACTTACAGTTACGTACAACAACATCATCCGCTATATATTCTCGTTAAAAAGGTTCGATAATGTATCGCAATATTCCTGTCGTATTTTCAGCATATCTTTTCCAAGCTATTTACAATTTAAAAACCTAATTTTTCTTTACAAAATTATTATGACAAAGGAGCCGGATTACCTTTACAAACGTTTACGGTTTACAAGGTCGTGCAGAGGAAAAGGTATACTTCAATTTCGTCACCGGGACCATGCTTCTGAATGTCAATTCTTCATATTAACCATACGTCTCTGGAATCAACTCCCAAATAATTTGCAAACCACTAGCAACGCAATAAGGTTTAGAAAATTACTATTAGAGTATTTTTCGTAATAATTGTTTGTTTAAATTCTAACGCAAAATTATTTTATTTATGTTATTATTTTTTTTTTTTTTTTTTTTTTTTAATTTATGTCATTATTTTAATTAATTATTTTTTATCTTTTAATTCTGTAGCTTAAATTTATATGCACTGTTTTTGCAGTTTAATTTTTAAATATTCAACTAAATTTGTTAAACTTAACGTGTCTGATTCTAATACTATAATTTATAAGATATTGTGTCTTGTTGTGTTAGAAAATCCAATTAATAAATACAAATACAAATAATGTCAAAATGTATACTAGCCCCAAGGGCTAGTGAAATTTTATTCATCTCAACAGTGTCAAAATTGTTCTTCCATTAGTACTTTGCTATCGTTTCACACATCCAATGTTCAAAAAATGTATCCCCTATTGTTAGTAACGAACTCAAACGTTTAATGTCTCAAAAAAAAACTTAACTAAACATTTATCCCAGATTATTCTTTTCGAATTATTTTAAAACAACTGTTATACATGTTATAAAGTTCCATACAGTGTAGTTCATAACAACTTTAAACTAATTCGACATACAAATTTAATTTACAAGATACCTTATTACTAAAACCATAACTAATTCTTAGATAAATCAAATTTCGTAACAGTCTTGTATAACACATTAATTTATTTATTTAAATTCATGCAGGTCGATGAAGAGTTTCAAAAACTTTGGCGTTCGGCAACAGTTGATGCTATGGATGATGCGAAAATAGATGAATATTTGGAAAAACAAGGTATACGCTCTATGCAAGATCATGGTCCTAAGAAACCAGTTCCTAAACGCAAAAAGGTTGCTAACAAAAAACGTCAATTCAAAAAACCCAGAGACAACGAACATTTGGCTGATGTGTTGGAGACCTACGAAGATAATACGTTGACTCAAAAAGGTGTTAATCCCACCTAAACTAAATAATTTTATAATAAACATACATAAATACATACATATTTATTTTTATTATATTTTTAAGAGGGGATAGGTAAGGTTCTATGTGCAGCCATCGAGAGACAACTCTCACTTGGGTCCTTTTGTGATACCCAGCGCCAGTTCTCGTCCTCCAGAGCAGTTACTCAGATGGCGTCACTGCCGAGTTTAACCAATTCGTCCTCCTAATGAAGAGAAGAAGCGACCAAAGTTCTATCCTAGATAGATCCTCCAAGCAGGCAAACACCGGTTCTGCAGGTATTATTTCCTAATGCCCGGATCCCACGGCATTGCCAAAGAAAGTGAAACACAGTTTCCTCAACCTCCTCATCATGACAACTTCTACAGTAGTCATTGAATCCCAGACCCATTATCCTAGCATGAGTCCCCAGAGGTCAGTGCCCTGTTCAACTGGTACCTTTTAATCCTAAGTAGAGAGCTAGTTCTCCGTTCATCATAGCCAGGCCACAGTGCCCTGCATATAGAGCGGGTGGACTCGCAAATCCATCCCATCTGCTTAATTGTATAAGACTCGCTCTTAATAAGTAACTTACAGTGAGCTATTTGAAGTCAAACGAATTGATCAATGAATATGTCATCCTTACGACCACCTCGTTTGGCCAGCTCATCTGTTATCTGGTAGCCCGAGAAGTACGGCATATTAGCGTTTCCCTTGAATGCTTCTCAACCTCAGTCAAAGACCAGGAGGCAGTTTAGCAATGTAAATAGCACCCTCTTGGAAGTGGAACGCATTGATCCAGTGATCATCAGCTCGACCTTTCTATCTACCTTTTTAAGCATTGCGCGGTACCTGATCTTCTCCAGCGCAGTCCAACATTAATTCACCGCCAGACCATACCCCAGTCTGCCGATTGCACCTCTGCTCGCATATATAGCAACTATTGCCATTTTCACCTTCATCCAGAAATTCAGTCCCAACGACTGCTTACTGTTCAGAACAACGCCCAGATACTTGGCGCTGTATGAGATCTGAAGCTCAACCCCATGTAACTTCGGAAGTCTTAAGCTTTCGGTTCTATACTTCATCGTAGTTAGTTCACGTTTCATCTAAGACAGATTGACACCCAGTCCACATGATGCACTCCAGGTTCTGAGTACCTTTAATGCAGCCTCCATATACTGAGACATTATATTCAAACGCCTCACCGTAATGGCCACCGCGACATCGTCAGCATAAGCCACAGTTTCAATTCTCATGTCGTCCATCTTCATCATTCATAGTCAAGTTCCACAATAGTAGGGAGAGTACTCCTCCTTGGGGGTGCCCCTGTCCACCAGTCTCTGAACACTGGTCTCACCTATCACCTTATTCCTTAGTAGATTGTCAACAAATCTATATATGGCATCTTCAATCTCCGGACCCCTAATGGACGCCGCAACAGAGTCCAGACTGACGTTGTTGAAGGCCCCCTAAATATCGAGAGGCCATAAGTCACAGGCAACGAGGTAGCTAAGCGTATTCTTTTAAATGTTTACTCCGTATAATTAACCAAAAATATTGGCATTTTTGGCGAGGAAATTATCCGTGGAATACTGTAATCATTCACAACAAATTGCGACCCACCAAAGTAGAAATACCATTTGCTTTAAAGATTGATATTTGACTATTGAATGCCAACCGTCTTCTTCAATGGCGGTGAGTGTTAAGTGGCAAAGATCTCTGAGGAGATAGGGTGGTTACTATCGAAACATGTCTGATCAACCTTCTCGTGAGCGTCAGTCAAGAATAAAAATTATCAATAACTTTTAATTCATTTTATGTTGTAAAAATTCCCTTCTTCATAAAATAATTTAATGAACTTTAGCCTGATTAAAGTATTAAAAATTTGGATTAAAAAAACCATAAACAGTTCAATAAAATAACAACAATACTAATTATTTGTATTGTTATTTAGTTTGAATTAAACTCTTTTACACGGCAGTTAACGGTTTGACCATTGCTGTATCAAAATAGTCGAAATAGCAGGCTCGAAGCCTTTTGGGTTAAGTGCTAAGCTTATTGTCTTTTACATTTTAAGAAAAATTGCATTGCCTTTCAAAATACTTAGGTTACATTCTTTAGTTGCAGCCTTATCGTGGCCTACATATATCGCTAATGTGAGTATAACCGATTTCGAATAAAATGTATGTGAATATAGAAAATAAAAAATTCAAATTTTTTACACTGACAACAGGCTTATGGTTTTGCAACAGAGTTGCATACTGTTTAAAAAAAATAGTTAAATATTTCAACTCTGATACCAAGACAATAACTAAAAACGGTAGGTACGGTAGTACTGTGTATAAAATTTTTATCACTATGTCCTAACAAGTGTTTGTTAGTAAAATTGACCATAATTAATTAAAATCTAATTAATACTGTGTAACATCACCTATTGCGTTAATAACTGCTTTTATTCTTTTAGTCATTGTTTCTATTTATGTTTTACATTGATCAAGTGTATTTGAGTTCCAGATTTCTTTTATTTTGCCTTTAGCTGGTATCTGAGGCGTCTTTTCATAATTGGCCATACAGACTCTATCGGATTAAGGTCCGGACTGGACAATACTACTAATTGAGCATTAGTAGTACCAATTTTATTTTAAACTCTTAATTAAATGGCGCCAGAGCAGGGCCCAACGGTATATCAGGTTAAAGAACTGAAAATATTTATTTTTTTATTTTTTTTTATTCCCTACGGTAATCCCGCGAAGCTATACGCTTGTCTGCAGGAAAGAAACCAGAGTCTCTGGCGGGAATCGAACCCGCAACCCCAGCACTGATAGACTAGCCTCGGTAGGCTAGCTGGTACAAACATTAATTATTCATTTTTGTTTTGTTTTGTTTTCAAAGAATGCAGACGCCGATAGTGCTGCGGCAATGTTGTTGCTTTTTGCTTAAAACAGAAGAAATATAAAATAAAGGCAAACAATTTAAAGTAACAAGTGAATTAAACAACAAGCTGTTTTGTGGCGAGCAATACTGTTAAAAAAATTTGAATTTACTTTTGAAAATGCTTCTTTTTCAACGTCCTCACTTTGCTTAGTTTTTGCTCAAATGAATACATTTAGCATTAGACGCCACAAAAAGTTTGACAAATATTCAACATGTCTCCCAAATGTTAAAAATTTTTAATATTTCTCCAAACATTGCTTTAAATCACAGATTACTTAACACATATGTCACGAGACGGAAGATTTTGCGGAAAAAGTGTTTTAAATGTAAATCTGTTTTGGAAAACAGTAAAATGAATTGAATTACCAAACAATCAACTTGTTTTTTTCAATTTTATGTCAATTTGTAACAGTCGGGCCTCGAATATCCGTGATCCGGTTAACCGGTAACCCCGATTTACTGTGATGGCCAAAGATCAGTCTATGGTTTTTTGTTTGCAATGTTTTCAAATTGTTTGCTTCGATTAACCGTGATTACCTCTACTATCCGTGATGGCAGTTGAAAAATATTACACGACTTTTCTTAAGAAATTTTATTCTTTTTTTGCTTAATGTCCTTGTTTTGCCTCATCTTCTTTTTAGTAAAAAATTTAATGTTTACATACTTATTTAATTTAAATGTACATGGACCACCTGATCCATTTTGATAAAATGGACTACTCCATGGACTGGTCTAATGTAATGCAAGCATGGACCATGTCATTGTTAAAAAGTGGTTGTAGTGAGACGACATGTCTTCGTTTTTAACGACTTCAAAACTAATCCTCTTGAGTATACCATGGAGTAGTTTTAAAACTACTTCGTAGTAGTCCAAAGGTGGGGTATATGGTCCTACCCTAGGACATCGTAATGTTAAATAGACCATGTTTTTCCATACGTTTGGGTTACTTTTGGACTAGTCCTGATCGCTTGTGGGCTACTCTTTACACGCGTGTTTGGACTGGTCCTATTATTTGCAGAGATTGGACTACGTGGTCCATTGTGGCTTAAATGGACTACTTACAACATGGTCCAATGTACTGTAGAATGGACCATGTTATAAGAAATTAACATGCAGTGCTGCCAACAACTGCATGATGTATACTTTTCTATAGTAACAGTATTACACATTGGTAGCCCTGATGGTGTCCATTATTAATTGTTTATTTAAAAGTGAAAGTTTGTGAAATTTATGGAAAAAATTTAAAATACCAAGTAAATATATTTAACTATAGCAATAATAGACTACAGTTCACACAACAAAAGGCGATTAGTAAAAAATGAAAAAGAAAAATGCTTAAACTACCCCTTAAGTGTACTCCATACTTTAGTAACATGGAGTACTTTTAAAACTAACCCACTTTAGTACTCCATGGAGTAGTTTAGGGACTACTTCGGTGGGTTATATGGTCCCCTGCTAGGACATTGTAGTGTTAAATGGACCTCCTTTTACCCATATATTTGGAGTAGTTTTAGAGTACTCCTACTCTTTTATGGACTACTCTTTACATGCATGTATGGAATAGTATCGTTATCTGCAGGGTTGCGCATTTGTAAAGTTAAATGTTCGTAAATGCATCACTTGTTAGAAACTTGGCATTACTCTCATACGTCAAACGTTTTTTTATGCAGTGATCCCGCAGCTCCGCTGCAAATGTCGGCAGTTAGTTTGTGCTCATACGGCTCCCCAACAAACACGTCAAACCTTTGATATGAAATGACTTTGTCATTTGACATCAAACACAATTCTCAAACGTTTTTCAATTTATTGATTTAACATTTAAATTCAAATTGATAATGATTTGAAAATAAACATTTGATATCAAATGTTAAATCAAATCAAAAATAAACTTGGCAATACTAAAGCGAAAAATAAATGTAATCATTAAAAATGGCGATTAAAGTTAAATTTTTTACTTTGCGGTTACATGTGTTTTACTATTAAAAATAAATCAAAAAGTAATTTCAATTTTTGGGAATACAAAATTTTAATTTCAAAAGATTTTGCTATTCGTGCTTAATTCCCAGTAGAGTTGTGTCGGTCACAAAGTATACAGAGATGTAAAAAGTGACGTGTGAAAAAGGCCCAAGTCAGTTGCGAGGGCAGCTTTCGAAGAAAGAGACAGAAAGCTTTTTTGGTAGTGAAGTGGCAAGGTGTAAAAACAGGCCGCAACATTCAACACAAATAGAGTGATCAAAACAAAAATAACAAAACACAAATCACGTTAAACAAATGCATTAGTTCAACAAACGTTGTTTTTTGTGGAAAAAAAATGTATTTATAATATTGTTTTGTTTTATAATGTTATTTACTTACTTAAATATTATTTACTCGTGTTGTGGTGAACTTAAATGTTAATTTTTAAAAGTGTTAAATCCTTAAAACCTGATCAAAATCTCGTTTATGAAACCGGTTGATATGGTGGAAGAAGATGCTGCCGATTTGCAGTTTCCAAAAGTAATTAAAATTATTTTATGATTGTTGTACCAACGTAAGTTCTTTATTTATTTGAAGTGGATAAAGTTTGATTTACTAACCCTTTTGTTTTAATAGATTGACAAAAAACAACGAGTTCATTTTAATTCCTTTATGTCTCAAGTGTATGGTCGCATTTATCAAGTCAAACAGAAAACCCCGAACCATTTGATCCAACATTTCCAGTGGCTGAAATTATTGCATCTGAATCTTGGCAACTTTGTTTTGACGAATTTCAGGTAGCAGACATAGCAGTTCAATGATCTTAGTAATCGCCATCCTACTGAATTGTACAAAAATGGTCTACAACGCAATCTTTTTCTGCCATTCATTGACGTTTTGTTAAACCGATGCGATCTGTCGGCCATGGACAGTTGAGTTGATTACCGTCGTATTGCGCAGTCCGGTGATACAAATTTTATGTTCCCAAGAGAATGATATCATAAGACTTCGTACCATTACCCATTTTGGGTGCGACTAAACATTTCAACGTACATGTGGTCATTTTTTAGACAGTAATTTTGAAGAACTATGCAACTGTGTAAGTTTCTCAAAAATAAGGTTCAATAACCTGATAAAATGTAGTTTTTAATTATTTTACACTTTACGATTATAGAGTGCGTGTGGCAGTTTCCGCCGAGGTGTCACTAGATCAGCTATTTAGTTTTATTGATAAACCAAATGGAATTGCTATGAACAACGTATGTTAATGGACGATTTGAAGTTAAGTTCCGTAAGTAGATAATTTTGGAAGTAAAGTAAGTTTTTATTTAATTCAATAATTTTTCGTAACAACTACAGCAAGATACAAAAGCCAGTGTTTTCAGCGGTGAGGAAGAAATGTTTGCCTTCGACCGTCCGTTTCCCGTTTATACGAAATGCATCAGAAATAATATTGGGAACAATGGGTCAAACATCGCTAAATTTTCTTCAAAAGAGCTACTAATTTTTTAAAGCTTTCAACAGGTCACAAAATTAAATAAGTATGTACTTAACACAAAAACTAACAAAAGATAATTGTTAAAAAAAATATTTAAAAATCATATGTTCTAAACATTTATAACTTTATTTATATATTATATTAAAAAATTTTCGAATTAGCTTTTTTAAATAGTAAAATAATTTGTAATGTAACATTCTATTTTTTTTTTTTATATGTTAAAAATAAAGTACAACAATATATAATTTTGATTGTGTTTATTAGATTTCTTTTTTTCATTCTTTTATTTATTATCGCAATTTTTATTTTTTTAAATATTTTAAATAAAGTATAGAAATAAAGTTAAAAAATAGATGATCACATACATATTGAGCTTTTATTATATGCTACAAACAAAGAACTCAAATAAAGTACATTAGCACGTTTAGCAAATAAAGCATAACAGTTTGGATTGATGGAATGATTGGCAAAACGTATTTTATTGCCTTTACGTGTAGCATCCACAACAAAGTCATTGTTTAAATGAGCACATATCTTTGTCGCAAACTTTACCGCGACGATCGGCTTCATCTTGTGTAATGATTTCACCACAATATTCCGAAATAAATTCGTTCTTTTGTGCACCCTCTTTAATTGATATACCCCAACCTGCCACATCCGACGGAGCCATTAACAAATGTTTATCTGCTTAAATATATTAAAAAGTTGTGATTATAATTATTTTTGGTTTTTGAAAAAAGGCAATAACTTACGTAGACCTCTTTGTACGCAAACATTTTTACAAGTAATTTTTGGTAATTTGAATTGATCCGCACCACAAGCCTGACACAAATCCGGATCACTCTCACGTACAGCCAAATACCAAGGACATTGTTTAGTGTTACATTGGGCCTTGCAGCGACAACTTCTTTTTGTTAAAGAATTTTAATTTTACCTGTTGACATGTATTCTGTGCTAGGCGCAGTTATTTTTCAAAAACACTATGCAATGTTCGAAATAGCGATTGGTCTGCTCCAGTCCAGTCACACTTAGCATTTGTTGTATTCATCATACCAGCTGTTTAAAAGAAAAATATTTTTGTATATAACTGTAAGAACTTTGCTTTACAACTAGATATATTAACAGGTTTTTGTTAGTGAACTTCAGAACATAATTTTTGATCAGTATTTTAATACAATTTAATAGCCAATTTTTTTGTATCTTACCATTAAAGAAATTATTCCATCCGAAGTAGCACTGGTCACTGTTCCATTTTCTTTTGTTTGATCATTGTTAAACTCTTTGTTGCTAAATTTACTATTGCTGTCATTACTGTCCTCCGACCTGGCTTCATAACAAGAATTAATAGGGGGAGTTTTGCTTTCAACTAGTTTACTATTGATTTTTTTTCGACCTTCTCTGGTCTAGATCCATCATGTCTTGTTAAAAACAGCACCACCTCAAGAAGGATGTGGCTCTTCACCACGCATGATGGTCTTGGGTAAGGAGAAGCTTTTGTAATCGCTACACTTACCCCTGGATTATTATGAGAAATACAAAAATATGCATTTTCATTTTAAATCCTAGGTGCCAAAAAGTTATGGTCAAAACCACGACCTTGGAAAAAAATAAAAAATTTCAAATATTAAAAATATGAAATAATAAATATAAAGGTAATTCAATGATGTTTTCATTTCAACTCAATAGATATGTACTTATGTATATATGTATGTATGTACATGCAAAAATTACTATGCCTACAAAATAGGACTTTCAACAACACCAATAAAAGCATTGAATATGATAATAAACTTAATGGATACAATAATATGATAATAAGAATAATGAATTTAAAAACGAACACAATATAAGTATGTATATGATAATTTGTACATTTCCAGTTTCTGTTAGTAAATATTTATTAAAATCATGCGTATTGTTAGTTAAAATAAGAAATGCTGACCAAATATATGAATTCAAAAATAGGAGCTGGTGTCGGTCGATATGATCATATGTATGTGGTTAATCAAACTAATAATTTCATAATGAAAATGAGAAGAAAAAACAAAAATATTTTGAGATCATCATGAATTTTTTTAGGGAATTTTTGGGCCTCTGAATTAAAAAAAAACATTTTTAAGCCCGTATAATATGTCGTTTAAGTTCCAGGTGAGAAAAGGTGTACCTTGAGGCATCCTTGGGAATCTAGTAATAAAAACACATTTATTTTTTGGAATTCTATTTGTTAGTTTGTATTGAAAATAAAAAACAAATATTTTTCTAGATCTTGAAGCAATTGTAAAAAAAATGGAAATTATTATAAATTAATTATATATTGGACGTCAGTAGAAATTTTGAAAAGCATGCCTTGAGGCATTAGAGGGTTAAAGAAATATTATAAGCTTTATTTATTGGTTACACAGAGGTATTTTATTTTGAAGTTTGGCTCCTTGAGTTTGGAATTAAAGAACCTTAAAATGAAATAAATTCGAATGCGAATAAACATATTCAGCATATCCTCGTGTTTTAAACCGTTGCAACATAAAAATGGCTTTATTTGAATTAATTCGTCATAAATAATTTTATGAAGGCCAATTCGATGGCAATACATATTAAATAAAGGCTCAAATTTGTCTTCCAATTGTTGTAGGTAATCTACAAAATGTTGCGGAGGTTGAACCAAGTTGCACTTATCGAACTGTTTTTCGAAAGTAAATAAAAATGCTGGTGCAATTGGTTTCCCATCGAAATGGGGTATAGGAAGCTTGCACTTATGTTTATTATATAGTTTAAGGTAAAAATAGCCAGAAACGTACACAAAGGCACTTTTATTAAGAAATTCCTTTTCATTTAAGGAAACTTTGCTTACATCAGCAGCTGCAACTTGAAGGGTAGGATTTGGCAAGGATTGAAATTCATCCCAAAAGGTATTGCTTTCAGTAGAAAACGCTTCATCTACAATAGAAAAATCGATTATTGAATCGTTTGGCGAAACAGCTTCGCAGTTTCCGTTGACAACAACGTTTATGTAGTGGAGCCCCCAACGTTTTTGAAATGAGCTGGAAAAATTTCGGGCCGTTACTGAAACGCAATTACCTGATCCTTTTCGAATTTGGCCAAAAAAATGTTCGAGGTGGTCTTGTGTTAACCTGCGTGTCTTAAGACATTGAAATCCTTCCTGATTAAGATAGCACCAAAGAGATTTTACGGCCGAAATATTTAATAGCCACCCATTCATAAACTTAAATAAATTTGTTATTTCGGAGCCCTTTTCGTCATATATTTTAATAGACTTTAGTTTTTGCGAGGCATCTCTTAAAAGTTCTAATTGGTCATTAGAAAGGCTAAAAAGTGCACTGTCAGCACGAATGTTAAAAATGTCAAATAAATCATTAAAAAACTTTAGATATTCTGATGTATTAAGGAAGGTTAAAGAATTTGAAGAATCTATTTTTCCTGACTGATAGAGAATGCGCATCCCGGTAGAAACGGTATTACTTAAAACTTGAGACGCTAAGTTAACGCGCATGCGCTGAAAGTTATTGGGGTTAATGTGATCCTTTCTTAGCTTAGGAGCACATCTTAATTTATTTGAAGAGTCTATCTCGTAAAAATGTTTTACGTCATTCCATGATACGCATTTATTATTAAAATAAATGCGGTTTTGCACACTAAGCAGACAGTTCCGGGCGCTTTTTAAAAGATGGGGGCTATCGTACATAAAAAAAATTCTCCTATCATTTACTAGAAAATATGGTGTTTGTTGGGTTACACCGGCAACTTTCGAGAAGTTTTGAAAATTTGAACCTTGGTCGCAAACGAATTGGCAAGGATGTAAGCCTATTGCTTCTAACTTCGAAATAGCCTCGAAGATATACTTTTTCAATAAAGAACCCTGACAATTACCACTAACAAAGAAATATGACACTGCTTGCGACCAACTTTCACCACCTATTCCACTTGCCATTACAACTACCACACTAGTAGCTAAATTGTAAGACCGATTTTCGTCACCGAAATCCTGAAGGCCAATAATACGATCTTTGTTGCTATCATAATCCAAGTAGGTTTTCAATGACATCTCATCGCAGGAAACACTGACAAATTTCTGGTCTTTAGTGAAATTTTGAGAACGAACTCGAAGCGCTTCAAAACTTCCATCTAAATTTCCAGGAGTCTTTGGCCATTCCTCTACAAATCGCTGTAGAGTCCTAACTTGGGGCCAGTCGAGCATTGGAGCTAAATGCCGATAAACTATTGGGGACAAAAATAAAACACCTAATGAAATTAATTTTGTTGCCTGATCATATCGACGTGTCTTCGCATCTCGGTTATGGTTTTTTAACCCATTATTGAGACAGACCAACATGGTCTTAGAAATTTTTGAAGACAAGTCATTTTTTTTTTTTAATTCCTCTTCCAAGCTTTTAACTTTGATTTGATACTTTCGTAAGCTCGATGCTAACCGAGAATTTTCCGCCTTTAATCTAAACTTCGTCCGTTTTTCTCCTAAATATAAATTTCGATAACGGTCCAATGCAGATCGCAGGGAATTCAATTTTGAATTAATGTCTGTGGGTATATAAGAGCCACCCACTTGTGCGTCTTCCAGTTCAACGTCTTCGGCTAAACTGCACACTCCTTCTATATTTGTATCATTTTTCTAAGAAGTTTTAGCTTGGTTCGGAGTAGGAATTACATTTTCCGTTAAGGATCTAAGTATTTTTGAATTCAATTTTGGGTCAGAATAAGAATTATTTGGTAAAGCATTTTTTTGTTCAACAAATGAATTATTTGGAGAATTATTTGGTGAAGCAAATTTGTGGACTCGATTTCCAAAAAAGTTTTCCTTGGAGAAGTGACGACTGCATGCATAAATGCGCTTAACCGAAGATTCCACTCCTAATAAGTTTAACCATTCGGCACGTCTACAAATAACGTAAACATAAAAATACATTAAAAGATAAAAAGCCAATCTGAACAAAAACAAAACAATTTTTAAACATAATTGGAAATTTTGAAAAGAATGATTCATTTACAGCTCTGGTATGTACATTCATATCGCACTTGTCTAATCCCTGAAGGAAGATATAAGAAAGATACTTTCTTATATCTGCAACACGCATATACGAAAGATTTTTTCTTACATCTGTAACACGCATATAAAAAAGATATTTTCTTATAAACATCAGTAACAGAATCAAAAAAATTTCCTATAGAAATATATACCTAATTGAAATAAAACTGTTCAATACTAATACAAACTACACATCATTTTGTACTAAATTTCGTTTTTTTGTCGTACAAATATAAATATATACATACATATGTAAGTACACAGTTAAAGATAGAAACATAAATTCCAAAAAACCTAATGGTGTTTTCTTTTCTACAAAAAATGTGACATTTTATTTTAAAAAAAATCCAATTTGATTTATGTTTCTTAAAAATGTTGCTCCCGTAAAGGGTGGTTTGCTTTATTCTAAAAAACTCACCCTTTTCGTGAGTAAAATTTTTAAGAAACAGACACCAAATTACATTTTTTTAAATAAAATGTCACATTTTTTTGTAGAAAAGAAAACACCATAAGTGTCATAACACAAGCTGTGATTAGAAAAACAAAATTTTCTCAACCGATATATATTACTGGTTTCATTTAAATCAAAATGTGTAATTTTCGTTTCAATATCGTTAATAGTTCCAATTTTATAACGTTTTTTCCCTCTCCTGTAAACTTTTGAAAACTGCAGATAGGTTATTTCGTCTTTTAGGTGACGATATGTATGTATATCATTCATATATTTATATTTTTATTCGTATACACATTTTTATAAGAATTTTCAATTAAATTGTAAATTTAAATATACATTGGTACATACATAGATATCACTTATGCAAATGTCTACATTTATGTAACTAACTGCAGGATAATAACCTGGCTATATTAATTTAATTTTTAAATTGTTTGATTTTCTTTTTTGATTTTCCCAACAATTTATTTAGCTCTTTTGACATGTAAAAGGGCTTTTCCGCTGATCCGTCATTTTCAGTTGAGTCTTCCAAAAAACAGAAGAATAAAGTGTCTACGGCCATTGAATAAGTGCTAAATATAAAACGAGCCATAACAAATGCGACAATTGCTACAAGTGCAACAGGAACTCCTGGGTAATGTATAGGTATTACTGTTGGATACATTTTCAAAAACAAATAAGTTATATACGACGTGCATCCAGTAACTAAAAGCTTCTACAAAAAAAAAGAAAATCAGAAACTTTGTCAACGGCGTAGACGCGCAAAATATTTTGGGTAATAAGGCTGAAGGCTTTTCTTGAGCTTTCGCAAAAACTCGTACCATGTACATGTTATATAAGCATTTCGATTTAGAAAACGGAGAAAATTTTCGAGTAACCAAAAGAAACATTTCATGCAACATATTATGGCACGAGTTATTGCATTATTGTACATTTTGGCCTTTTTTTCAATTAACTCCAAGAAGTATCTAATCATACGACAAATTGACAAAATTAATGAACCAAAGGCCAATGTGCCCAAATGATAAACAGTTGTCACATACATTGCCTTCAGCAGTGGTAATTTTGGTATATTTTTTTTATTAAATGTCCAATACCATATCGAGAATGTGCATGCTAATACCATGTCTTCGTAAGCCGATATAAAAAATGTTACCCAAACAAAACCAAAGATATTAAATAACATAAACCATTGTGTTTTTTGACTTTTAACAATGTCATTAAAACTGCAAGTGGTTTGAACGCAGGGCTTCGTTGCATCACTTAGTTTGAAACGGAGTAATATCAATTAAGCTTGTTGGCTCCGAATCAGATCTCCTTTCACGGCCCGTCAATACTTTTGGTAGTATACTACAAACATTTTCAGAAAAATCCCAAACGCAATGATTGAATAATGGTTTGCTTTTTAAATACCAACCACTACAATAATCTTTTTCTATAGCATTTTCAACATCAGCACAGAGTATAACATCAGCCAAACTTTTCAAATTCCTTTTGTCAACAATAGGATCGCTAATAAGTTTTTCTTTTACAAAACTCAAGTCTTGCGCTTGCACCATTTTGTTTTCTTGCCACATTTTACTTTTTCGACTTCATTTAATTTTTTTAACTTTTTGTGGTACGAATATCATAAACGATTATTTCATTCATAAAAGATTATTTTACTCACCTCTTCAGATCCTTAGGAAAGATGTGTAGCTTTTCTCCCGGAGGACATCCTTTTATGCACTTAGGGCTCCTGAAAAAAAAATTAAAATTAGCTAAAAATTTTCTTTTGGTTCATTAAAACTTACATTTTTTAATGTCAAAAAAAACCTTGTACCACAGAAATCTACAAGAAAAAGACAAATACAAATACAAACAAATAAACGTTTTTAATAATTTAAGTAATTAAACATGAAAATTCTTTTAAAATATTTTAACAAAAAATTCTACTTACCTTCACAAATAACTTGAGAAAACAAAGCAAAATTAAAAATCGTTGTTCAATTTTGCTTTGTGTTCATTGTTTGCGCCACAAAATTGATGCAAAGAGAAATGCAAAAAGGGCAGCTTTAGAAGAAAGAGACGGAAGAAAACGCAAAATCTTCCGTCTCGTGACATCTCTGTATACTTTGTGGTGTCGGTCATGAACGAACTAGTTCAATTGAACGGGTCAGTCAGATGAACGATGAACGGCCGTTCAGTTTCATCGTTCAATTCCGTTCAATCGGTCACTTGCATGGTTCACTTAGGTCTTTTTAGTCAGTCGGTCACTTGTTTACCAAACAACTGGTTGAAAAGAAACAACAATACTATTGTGATGTATATGTGATGCCAGTATAATATTCTTATTTCATTTACTCATTGCCACATTCTTTTACACATTTTCATAATACGATCAGGGTTGTCAAGTTTCTTGGCGACTTAATTTTCAATTTGGCGACATGCGATTTATTTTTGGCTGATTTTAAAATATATGGCGATTTTGTTGTAAATTTGATAATACTAACTGCCTATTTCACGATGTCAATCGAACGTTTACGTTCGCACAAATATCATGTAAACCAAAAACAAATTTTTTAATTTTGTTTTTGATTTATATGTTATTTGTGCGAACGTATACGCTCGAGTGACATCGTGAAATAGGCAGTTAGTCCCAATTTACACTAGGGACATTTCTTGCCGGATATTTTTTGAATTTTCTTTTAATTTTACCTGAAGCGTTTACATATGAAACATTAGAAGTCAGACGGAAATTAATACTTGTATGTAAACTACAAAAAGTAAGAAAGAGAAATGAAAAAAATGTCCAGTACAGATAGTCATGTACTAAACACTCTACCTTTTCGACTCCTCGCCATCAAACTTCGTCTGTACAGCAAGAAATGTCCCTAGTGTAAATTGGGACTAATGGGTTTTAAAACGCGTTTAAGCTAAATGTTATTACATTAGAGATGATTAAGATGACAGATTATTAAGAAAAAAACCCAACAAACAAATTAATATTTCTTTTAAGTATTAAAAATGGATAAAAAATACTTTATAAAGTTATCAGAAGATTATTTTAAACATATTAATGATAAAATTGTAAAAATTTATGAATTATTTAAGAAAAACAAAAAAAAAAAAAAAAAAAAAAACGTTAAGCAGAGTTAAAGAACCCAAGTGTGAGCATAGTATAAGCCATGAATTTGTTTTGAGACTCGTATACAAATTTACCGTTTGTTATTTGGAAATACTATTTCAATGTGGTATTCCATGTAATATAAATTAGTTTTTGAAAAAATATATAGCTATAAGGATACGTCCGGTACGTACCATTTTAAAGAACTCTTTATGTGCATGTTATTCCAATTGTTAATGTCTGTGTTGAAAGAGTTATTTTTAATAATAAACTCCACTAAAACTCGCTTTCAAAATTGAGTGCAGTATAAACTTCTTGGCACATTATTACGAGCTATAAATTATATGAATGTAAATAGCACGTTAATACCTTCACATGATAACTGAATCGTACACATTGTTTTCCAAAAAAACAGTAAGAATGCCTTACCGGTGAAATGTATAGCATTTTAGATATATATCCAATATTTATTTAATACTAACCACAAGAAATCGTTTTGCTGCTTTAGTTAGACTTTTGTAAACTATTGTACGTTTTTTGTGTTCACCAAACATTTTAATTAAACAATTTATGTATCAACGCGACTTTTTCCCATTTTTGGCAAATTTTAGCAAATAGGAAGATATTTATTTTTTAGGATTTATAAAAAATATTTTTAAAACTGTTAAAGATATATTTTATATTGTCAAAAACGCAAAAAAAGGCTTTGGCGATTTTGAACAATAAATTTGTCAAAAAAGATCAAAATTAATCCGACAACCCTGGCTGCTATTCACAATTTTACATGAGCGTTGCCAGTTGTTCTTAATATAAAACCCGCCAAATGCAAATTTTTTATTTGAGCAAAAAATTGTATACATATTTATTTCATTTATTTTTTAAATTAGACCTTAAAATAAATAACTAAATTCAATATTCGACAACTTTATTAATTAAAGCTTAGTCAAGTTTTAGAGCACGAAATTATTAGGGAAAGCCCATTTTTAATGTAGATATAACTAAAGCATTCGTTTATTAATGATGCCCCTAATTTTTAAAAAAGAAAGCTGGTCGTGTTCGTACCTAACAGTTAGTGCCGGTTCACACACGTCAAGTTTTACTCGTCAAGTCTTGAGCTTTTATGAGAGAAGGGAAAAGAGAATGCCATTTCATTTCCCCTCTACAAAAAACTCAAGACTTGACGAGTCAAACTTGTCGTGTGTGAACCGGCACTTATCTTTACCTATTTCAACAATCATTTAGCATATATGTTTTATCCTTCAGTTTTCATTAAAAAATGACAGCTTTTATACTATTAATTACTATGCACTGCTAGATTTCTTTTTGTAGAAATTACAGGCAAAAGACTGGTAAAATAAAAAAAAATATTAGTTTAAAAGAATCTACTTATGCATTTAAATTGCTTTTATTTAACTTGCAATGTATGTTTGTGGGTAAAATCTTGCAACTCAAATTTAAAGCAGATTACTCGAACCGATTTAGCTGACATTTTGTAACATATGTTCAGTTTGGATGACAATGCATGGTTAACTGTATAAAATTATTATACATCTAACATGTATTGACAAGCAACATGCTTTTATATCATATAAATTGATTAATGACATTATAAGTTCGAAAAACAGGCAGTAAAATTTTTTAAGTAATTATTTCTCTTTAAATAAAGTTACCTAAACATTTACAGCCGTATTCATAAACATTTTAAACTCCATTTCAAATCTGTTTTAAGCATAAATCGTTAAAATTGTATTCATAAACGAATATTACCTTAAAAACCCTATTTTAAACCTTGTGTAAATAAGCGAATTTTAAAATTGGTTCGACCCTTGTTTTAACCTATTTTTAAATGACATTTTTGCTTTTTGCTGTGTGTTTATGGTCATTTTGAAAATTTTTGCGAGAAATTTTAAGATAATATATTATTATGTATTTAAACATTAAAAATAAAATGAAATTCAAAAATATGTATGTATGAAAAATGTATATTATTAATATATTTTTCAATTTCACAAATTAAAGCTCAAAAAATTATTAATTGTACATTATGAACTAGTGATGTGTAAACGATCAAAATAAATAAAATAAAACTCGTTATTTGAATACTTTTTGATATCAGCAATAAAATCATCATCTAAATTGCACTTTGTTTTGTTTTGTTAGAACTCTTTATTTTTTTAAATATAACTGACTTAAATATAAATAACCTTAACAAAAGCGGCAAGCGTTTTTTTTAAAATTAAAATTTTATTTAAATACAATTTCAATAAAACAAACCGACATAGCGATCTGTAAAATAAGATTTATCAGCCGGGTGGTTTCTAATTCGCATTCTAATGGTTTGTTTCGTATAAATTGTATGCAAATGAGAAGTTTTGACATACAAAAAACGCTTCCGCACTTATTTAGGTAGCTCAGTAAGAGACAACCATTCATATATAAAAAACAATTTTTTTCTCACACACGACAAAAAAAATTTTAGATACGAATACGAGTATGAATTAATAACCATTGTTTTACATCATTATGATTCATGTGACAAATAAAAGAGATAGCGTTGCCACCATCAAATTAAAAAATACGGTAAAAAGTTTATTAGTTAAAATGCTGATTATGAATACGAATTTAAAAAAAAGCTTTTTTAGGCTTAAAATGTTTTTTAACTAAAATTCATCTAAAACCTGAATTATGATTTTTTTTATGAATACGGCTGTTAGAATATGAGAACACCAAAAAAGTATGAAAACCGCCACGTTTAGCGAGAAATCACTACATCTGGCAGCCCAGATTGTACTATGAAATTTTCTAAACAATGTGGCAAATTGCCACTGGCAATGTGTTAAAAGAAACAAATATAGTATACTTGTACAACATAAACATTTTAATAGTATTGTTTCTTTTCAATCAGTTGTTGGGTAAACCAAAAAACAACTCAGAATTTTTCGTTTATTGTTTTCTATTTTTGGGTACACTCAAAAAGTTGTACAGTAACTGAATGTAATTTACTTAAATCATTTTCCGTAGAGTTAAAACTTAATAAAATTTGTTATTTTATAATTAAACTAATTCTTTAACTATTTCTATATGTTTCTCCAAAAAATATATGTTCAGTTATTTTTTATGCATAAAATAAAACTGAAATACTTAACTGCAAAGATATTTTAAATTATTTTATTATTTACATACTTATAGGAACATGTGCACATAAATTAAAAAACACAAATTTTTCGCTGATTTGGTAGGTAATAATGACAGGTATAAATACTGTTTTAGCTGTTTTAGTATGTAATTTAAATTGAGTTAAAATTAATTGAAAAAACCTTTGAATGTATTTTTTGTAGTTTGTACATTGAAATAACAGAAAAATTTATTAATTTTTAAAGAATTTCTCCGTTTTAAAATTAACATTAAAAAATAGCCGCAAAATTCCTTTATTTTAAATGAAATTTCAGTTTTTCAAACTTAATATTATTTTGAATTTACCTACATAATATTTTGAGTGTAACATCAAACAAATATGCTATACTTGTTTCTTTTAACACGTTGCCGTATTCAATCAATTGTGAATGAATGAACGAAATCCACAAAAGACCGACTGACACAAAAGATAAACTGACCCAAAAGACAAGTGACCCGAAATGAACGACTGAACGAAGTGAACGAACTCGTTCACTGTTTTGAATTGAACGTTAATGACCGGTCACCTAAATGAACGATTAAGCCCAAGACTAATTCCCAGTTTTTATTCTTGACAAAAACACTTGAAATTTATTGTTGATGGGATAAGCTATTCCTATGCATTTCACTGGTTGCTTAGGCCAGATCATCAGGAAACTTCATCCATAAAGATTTTAGACAAACTCAAGTGTTTTTGTCAAGAATAAAAACTGGGAATTAAGCACGAATAGCAAAATCTTTTGAAATTAAAAATAAATTTTAATATAAAGTGAACAGCTTATTTCTTGTGAAAAATAAAAATTATTTGTGAGTAATTTCAATGATTAAAAATACGAAAAAAAGGAAAATAAAACGGGAAAGTGAAGAAAGTTTGTTGAACGATCGCGGTGCTACAATCCTCAAATTAAAAGGGAGCCATGTAGTTTGTCTTTCCAAGAATTAGAGGACATTATTTAATCTTTAAGCTATGGTGCCGAATGTTTATCTCACAGTTTATTTAAATAAATAATAAATTTATATTAAAAAAAATAAAATATTTTTATTTATATTCCACATTGTATTATAATCCACATTTGAGAATTACGTTTGAAAGCAAGTTGAAAATAAAGGCATTTTTCAATTTGAAAATAATTTCCCCTTTTTGTTGAGAACGCTATGATTTTCAAATCATTATCAAACGTTTGTCGTTTGAGAAAACGTTTGATTTCAAATCATTTTCAATTTGAAATCAAACCTTCGTGTTTGTTGGGTCATGTCTTATTGACATGATTGCTACTTTATAGGCGAGAGGGACGAGGGGAAAAGAAATGAGTACACACATGCATGTACGGTCTTTACGCTTTGGAAGCATTAGACAAAACGTTGCAAGATTTACGAAACAATCAAAGCCGATTTGAGGTACGATGATTTGTTGTCAGGTGATTTTCGGCAAACACTGCAAATGATACAACTATCAACGCCCGCCGATGAATTTAACGAATGTTACTTAGAAACTGGTTTAAACTCTTTATACCTCTCAACTTTAAAACTGCACTTTTGCTACATAAATAAAATTTTAAATATGAATCAAAATAGGTTACCACGCATTCTAGCAGAAGCAATAATAAGTAGACGTTTCGTGTTATGGGCAGATGAATGGACCAGTCCTTGTCAACGTCTTCAGTTTACTCCTGATAATTCCAATTTACCACTTTGCAAACATTGGAAAACAATAGTAAAATTACTAGAAATAAAAGAACGTGATGAAAATGTATTAAACGCAACAAATTCCCAACACCATGACCTTTACTGCCAACTGAACCATAATGTTACACCTCTGCTGGCGTCAAACTTTTCATCCCGCATTACCAGCATAATAATTAGAGCCAGAGGTGGGTTACTTGAATTAAATGCCAGATCCTTTAGTAATATCCCAATAGACAAGTGCTTTATTTGCAACTTAGAGGAATCTGAAAATACGTACCACTTTATTGGTGTTTGTCCAATCTATAAAGAACTAAGGTTAACATTGTTCGGTAAATATCAACTTAGTGTTATTGAGGTGCTAAATATCTTAAATGGATCAAACTTTCTCTCCTTATACAAATACATAGAATCATCTTCAAAATATCGTAAATTAATAATGAATGAATTCAATTTCTAGTCTTCCTTTTATGTACAAAAATATTTTATTTTGTAAATGAAATTAAAAGAAATTAATAATCTTAAATTTAAATAATATCTAGTATTATGCCAATCTGGCTCACAACATTCATGTTATGCCAAATATAGATACCACAATTTTGTAAATTAATGAATATGTAAATATGTATATACAATTTGAATATCTATTAATAAATAATAATATACATACATACATATGTATTTTCAAATCAAATGTAAATCAAACATATGTATGTATTAAAACAGCATTTTAATTTAAAATTCTATTTTCCTCTTTTTAACGGATTTTAAAAATCGAACGCAAATATTTTTCTAATTTGGACAGGACAACGTCTGTCGGGTCAGCTAGTACAAAAAAAAAAAAAAAACATGTCATCAACATGACATGAATCATTTGAACGCCAATTCATGTGCAAAGAAAAAGGAAGAATCTTGTAAATAAGACATGAACCGTATGAACTCAGACTTATTGCATCAGTTAATTTTCTGATGCAATAACTTTTAACAAAAGAAATCGGTATATTTTTCTTTTTTGATGCTTTTTCTTGTAATTTATAAGAAAATTATCACTTTCTGGTTCAATATTTTCAATAAATTTTTCCATCGCTAATGTTGATAATTTTTTTTTATTATCTTATGTTCGCTTATAAAACTTTTAAAATTTAGCTCGTGTTCAAAAATTCAAACTTTGCACAGCTGTTGTGCAGTAAAAAAAAGCATCAGCATCACAAGCGTAATTGCCGTACAAGAAATAAATGAGCGAGTAGTCACATTTTTCATTTTGGTGTTAAGAAAATGATAGAAAGAAATGACCGAAAGTGGCCGAAAACATTATTTCGGTCATTTCTTTCTATCATTTTCTTAACACCTAAATTAAAAATGTGACTACTCGCTCATTAATTTCTTGTAGGGTTGTCACTTGAAAATAGAACTCGTTCTAAACCAAAAACAAGGCGAATTTATAACAGGTAAGTGCAACTCTACAACTACAAAACAAGGCGAATTAACTCCATGTATTTTGTTTTTTCAATTTTCTGACTTGTTGTCAAATTTCAGTATAGAAACAAAACAATATTTTGACGTTTCACCATTTTTTTAATTCGCCGTGGATACAGCTGATGAACGGCTGACGAGTTGAGCTTACCTGGAGTAAATTCGCCTTGACCAAAAATGTCATACAAGGCGAATTTAAAAAGGTAAGTGCAACTCTACAGCTACAAAAAGCCCCATGTATTTTTTTGCAATTTAATAGGCGGCTGTCAAAAATGCTGGCAAGGCAAAAAATGATTGAAAATCAAAATAAAAATTTTGTATCGGTTATAAAAGAAATTATTTAATTTCTGTGGCATTTTGACAAAACATCTTAAGTCGAGATAAGATAGCAAAAAAGTTTTAAAAAAAAGCTCGGTGAAGCAATCATTTTTATTAAATAATAAAATAAACCAAAATTAAAGAAAAATTCCGTTTATAATACAAAATTTTAAAAACGTTAACAAAAATGTATTTTGGATGAAAATTCATATGATAAGCAGGATTTTTTTCAACTTTTTAAATTCGACTTAAGATGTTTTGCCAAAATGCCACAGATTTACTTTAATTATTCGCAGTTTTGAGTTTTATTATTTTATTTTGGCGCAAAACATAAATAATAATTTTTTTTAATTCGCCGTGGAGACAGCTAATGAACGGCTGACGAGTTGAGTTTACCTCCTTAAATTCGCCTTGATGTCATATATACTGTACACAGAGAAATAGCACATGATATTCAAAGTTTTTCTTGGGATTCAAAAATTAATTATCAAGGTTTCATTATAATGTGCTAAGTTCCCAATTCATACTATTGACAAAATAAAGTTTATTGTTGATGGGATAAGCTATTCCTAGGCGCATTTCACTGGTTGCTTAGGCCAGATTGTCAGAAAACTTCATCCAAAGATTTTAGAAAAACTAAAGATATTATACAAATAAAACTGTTAAGCGAATAAGAATTATAAGCCCCAGTTTTACTTGTAACAATATCAAAGCTTAAATTAAAACAACAACAATAAACAGTGAGTTTATCTTGTCTTACAATCCCGACCACAATTGGTTGATTTTTTTGTCAATTCTAACTGTAGCTGTAAGTGGGTAAAGAAAAACAAAAATAAAAAAACTAATTTATTTATTTTATTTAGCCAGTTCAGTTTGTTTTACACTGCCACATGCATATTAGTTATCAAAGTTTTTCTTGGGGTTCAAAAATTAATTATCAAGGTTTCGTTATAATGTGCTAAATTCCCATTTTGTACTATTGAAAAACTGAAGTTTATTGTTGATGGGATAAGCTATTCCTATGCTCATTTCACTGGTTGCTTAGGCCAGATCGTCAGGAAACTTCATCCAAAGATTTTAGAAAAAACTAAAGATATTATACAAATAAAACTGTTAAGCGAATAAGAATTATAAGCCCCAGTTTTACTTGTAACAATATCAAAGCTTAAACAAAAACAACAACATGATATTGTTGGAAGGGAGTTCAGACGATATGTACAAATTGAACATGTGAAAAAGTGACAATCCACATGACAAATACACATAATGTGAACATAGCTTAAAACGGTACATGCATTTCTGTAGAAAGCAACAACAAAATTACAAAATATTTATGACTTTGTTTTGGCTTTCAATGCAATTCTTTGGCGTTGCGTTTTATATAATTACAGCCTTAATACCAGGGCGAATTTAAAAAGGTAAGTTCAACTCGTCAGCCGTTCATCAGCTGTCTCCACGGCGAATCCAAGATATAATTCACAAACTTCAAAAATACGTTTGTTTACGTTTTGCGCCTTAATAAAAGCAAAAATTTCTAAAACAATTTTGATGCAAAAGTGTGAAAAATATTTTAATAATAAAACAAATACATATGAATATTAAAGTGAAACTATGGACGACTTTTATAAAAAAGAGAAAAATTTTATATAAAAACGCGGTGGTGTTTAGTTTGCTGTTTTTGACAACAAACAAAAAAATTGCAAAAACAAAATACATATGGCTTGTTGTAGAGCTGCATTGACCTTTTTAAATTCGCCTTGCTATAGTGTTAAATAACAGTTGATTTTTTGACGTTTTTTTTAATATTGACGATTTTATTTCCAAATTTTACGAATTTCGAAAAAAGCCTGGCAGCCCTTTCTATGTACTAAAAAAATGTATACATATTTTTGTGCTATAATTAAAATAAATAAAGATACTGATTTACATATGTAAAAATATACGTTGTGTTGTAGTTAAATGCCGCTCTACAATAGAATCATTCGTGGATACTTGCTAAAAGGCTTGATTTTCATGTCAATTGAACATATGTATGTACAAGTGGTTACTGATATTTTCTCTTGTGCCCGCTATTGCTACAAACAAATACATACATAAGTATCTAGTCGTGTGCGTACCACACAGTTCTCTCAACCCATCAGGTAAGTGCCCATTTACATTACTCGATCAAAGGCTATAAATATGTTTGAATGTTAGAGTTGTGTCGTTCCGGAACGACCTAGTTCCATTGAACGATTCCCTAAAAGGAACGGTGCGGACTTTTTCAATAGTTCATTTTTTATCGTTCCTCGTTCCGCAATTGCAATCTGTTGGATGATCACATGTATTTTTGTAGGGTTATTTTTTGTATATTGATCAATGTTGTCGACTTTTGTGTGTTTTTGTCGTGACATATAAAAAATTTCTAAATAAATCAATTACTAATGTGCTCCAAAGCAATATATTTTAGCAATAAACCACTCATAATTATTTGTAATTATTTTTTACAAACATTTAAAAAAATACATAATTCTTATGTAGGTAGTTGTTACGCCACAACATAAAAACAAACAATAACAAATATAAGATTGTTGACGTTTTAACGAACGAAAGAGAAGTTTTTTCGTTCCTCGTTCATTTATTGTTCAAAGTAAAAACCGGAACGATGAACGAAAGGAACGACCTAGTTCCTTTGATCTTTCGGATCGGTCGGAACTGCCCGTCTACAACTGACATGATTTGCTGTTATAACTTGAAGTTATAACAGCGTTGTTAAAACATTTGCATTAACAACCGTGTTATAACATGAGAAAACTTCTAACATGATGAGTCTATACCTAACACTAACATCATATTAGTGTTAAAGTTAAGCATTTCATGTCAGTTGTAGACTGCATGGAACGATTCCACAAAAGGAACGATTTTGCCCAACTCTATTGAATGTACATAAAGATGTTCCACTTAGTACAATTGAAATTGACAAAAATTGTGTGATTCTTTATCATGAGGGGGCGCAGTAACCAACGTTGCCGTTTTGGTTACTTTTAACCAAAATTGGTTACTTTTTTCCGCTCCGCTTATTTCATTTTTAAAAATTGTGTGGTACAGTGATGGAAAATGGAAAAATTTAGATGGTCTGACCACCAAGCAAAGAGTACTTTTTCAACATTTCGGTACTTTTTTCAAACTTTTTTTTGGAAAATAAACTTAAAAATAAGAAACTAAAGTACTTCATTTTTTTTGCTCGTATCTCAGCCATTTATGAACCGAGCTGGCTAAATTTTAAAAGCAAAATTCTGAAGATGATATCTGGCATTAAAATATACCAACAAACATATATACTTTTGATAAGAATTAATCTTGTGTAGGCAATGTTGCCAAGAGGGCATAACAAATTTACAAAAAAAAATATTCTAATACAGTGGTTTCCCGATTTAACGAACTCTCGATTTAGCGAATTCGGGATTTAACGAACAGGCAAAAATTTTACCTTAAGCCTAGTACTCTGTCCAAATTTGTGAAAAATGTTGAGACACATTAATTATTTCACACGAAAATTTTGGCATGTATCAATGTTACCTATCATGCGAGTTTGCACAATTTGACGTTTTTATTCCTGCAATGTATGCGACATTGTTTTGCGTATGTAAACAAACCACACATGTATTTTACTAAAAACTATTTTTTCAATAAAAAATTAATTAAAAAGAAAGTAAAAAACTGTTACCGGTTGTGTTATTTTAATTTTTTATTTCTTATTTAATAATCAGTTCATACTTTTTTGCTTTTGCTTAAAATTTCACGTGAAATAAGTGCAGCTTACATTATTTCGCAGTTGTAAAAAAATGTTGCCAGAAACATTTCGGAACTTTCTCACAAAATGAACAGAGTACAGCTCTATCAACATTATTTCATAGATATTCCGCTCAAGTTTTTTTCATATGCGTTTTGACAGCATTTCACGTGAAATGTTGAACAGAGTACCAGGCTTTAGGTACTGTGTACAACGAATTAAAATCCAATTTGGTGCTCGCTGTAACGAACAAATAAAAATAATATACAAAAAATTCGTAAAACTTATTTAAATAAATAGATGGATTAGTCAGGCAAACAGTTGTAGTCTTGACACACACCTCCAGGCATATATTTTATTTTGTTTACAATGAATTACATATGTACTATTGCCATCTATTTTTTTAGTTTCTGATAAACAAATCGCTTAATTACAGTTTAAATTTCTTTCGTAGAAAGCAATTGAAAAAAGTTTAATGAAATCGCAAAAACAAACGTCAATAACAAGTTTCTTTAAATAATTGTGTACTTTTTTCTTTTTTTTTTAAATAATTACTTTTTTCATTAATTATGATATGATATGAATTGTTCTTTTAATTTGTTGTTACATGAATAAATATTTTTTTAGTACGGGATTTAACGAATTTTTCAATTTAACGAACAGGGCTGACAATCAATTGTTCGTTAAATCGAGAAACCACGTACATCATTTCCAAAATAAATGTACTTCGAAGTTGGCGATGCAAAATTTAAAATAGTGCTGGTTCACACAGGTCAAGTTTACTTGAACAGTTTTATTTAAATTTTCTTTTGAACTTGCGTTCACGTTCATGCACAAAATTAATTTTTGTTTTCTTTTCCTTCAACTTTGTAGCTATTTATTATATTACGGATGAAAAAAGAAAAGAAAAATACAAAACTGACTGGTACGGTCAAGTATGTACCCCTTTCCATTCTCTTTACCCCTCTCTCCTAAAAGCTCAAGACTTGAAGAGTCAAACTTGACCTGTGTGGACCAGCACATATTAATTCGAAAATTTTACTGCATCCTTTTCTTGCTATATTTAACCTTTTAAAAGGTACTGCATTAAAAAAGAGTTTAAAGTCAAATAAGGACCAGTCTTTAGCATTAAGGTTAGATCGGAGTTAGTACTTTATGTTGACGATACACAGCTCTGTATCTCGTTTCTGCATTTCTCGCATCGTAAAATTTCTTACATGAAGTGTGAAACAAAAAATTCCATCGTTTCTCGATTTATGAGATAAAAGTGTTTCTGTATTTGAATGCGAAAACAGACACAACAAATTCTGTTTATACTGGAATATTTCCAGTAATTAAGTGTCAAATAAAAGCGAAACGTCAACAAAAGAAATAAATATAATAAAAACGGGGCTGCCAGATTTGACGAGTTATTGTCATTTTGACAACTTTTTGTTCCGAAATTAGCAAAGTGACGATTTAATGATTTTTCTAAAAAAGTGACGAAAGCCAAAACAAAATCAAAAATATTTTATAATTTTGTTGTTACTTTCTATAGAAATTCATATTGAATTTTTAAATTTCAAACACTTCATATTTTGTGGCGTTGAAAATTGAAAAAACAAAATGAATTTCTGTAGAAAGTAACAACAAATTTATAAAATACTTTGGTTTTTTTTTTGCTTTCAATGAAATTGTTGGCGTTGCCCCTTAGTCTTCGAAATAAGATAGTTTTAAATATTTTAATATGTTTGTTTATTAGTAAAAAAAATATCTTTAAAAACAAGACAGCTTAAATTTTTTTATTTATCCCTTTTATGAAAATTGTCCTCGAAGTTGTTTGCCTCTTCCCTGAAAAATGTATCGGCAAAAGCAAAATTTCGAGGGAAAGAAATGGACCGATTTGGCTTATTTTGAACATTTAATACTTCTTATATACATTAACAAAACATGATTGATATTTGGGTGTATCCAAAGTAACGGCCGTTACTTTATAAATGTGCTGTTTTTAAATGTCTGAAACAAACATCATGTTTTGTAAAATTTTGCACAGGATATGTCAAGTTAAATATCTGATTTAATTCTTTGAAATGATTTGTTTAAATAATACATTATAAAAATTACAAGTTTTTTGCGTGTGAATTCATTTATTATCGGTGACAAAAAAAAATATATTTTTGTTAGTATAAATAAAATTAAAGTTAATCTTTAGGAATATGACACGATACATTTATTTTGTATAATAGCGGAAAAATTAATTCAAAATAAAAATTTAATTTTTGAGCTATAAGGGGTCAATTTCTGTGGAAACACCCTTTTGATATTCTTATCTTATATGGACATTTTTGGGCCAAAACCATTATTTCTTCAAGAAAAAAAGTTGTTTGTCTGTAACCCGTTCATTTATGAACCGATTTTTTTAACTAAAACTACCAGCTGTTCTACTAAGTCTATTTCAGGTAAAAAAAAGAAAAAAAATTTATAGGAATAGGTAAATTACAGATTTATATCTCAGCCATTTGTAAACCGATATAGTTAAATTTCAATAATATACTATTTCGGACTACATACGATATAAATATAAAACAACGTTGTCACTATGAATTCTAGGTTTTTCACAAAGCTGATTTAATTAAAAAATTTATCTATTTATCTATATTTATCTATTTTCAAAAGATTTTGTTATTTGTGCTTAATTCCCAGTTTTTATTCTTGATAAAAACACTTGAAATTTATTGTTGATGGGATAAGCTATTCCTATGCATTTCACTGGTTGCTTAGGCCAGATCATCAGGAAACTTCATCCATAAAGATTTTAGACAAACTAAAGATATTAAACCAAATAAAACTGTTAAACGTATAAGACTTATAGCAACAGTTTTACTTGTAACAATATCAAAGCTTGAACAAAATACATCAACAATAAAAAAGTGGGTTTATCTCGTCTTACACTATCTATTTTAAATAAGGATGTATGTTTATTTTATTAAGCTTGGCTTCTTTTTGCTTTTGAAAAAATATTGGCCCATAATCATACTCAAACGCTAAAGTCGGTTCTATTTAAAAACAACTTTAAAATAAAAACATTCTTTTAAATATTTTGCTACTATAGTCGAAACTAAAGTATGTTTTAAACTGAACCGACTTTAACTGGGTGCCACCTCAAATGTAGCAAATTTTTCATACAACATACAACAAAATATAAGCAAGTGGCAACTTTAAGCAGCCGACATTGAAAATTAAAATATAAATAAAACACTGCATATCTTGTAGGGTTGAAACACGCAATATGATTTTATGTAGAAAGCAACAACAAAATTACGAAACTTTGTGTAAAACGCTAGGGCCTATACATACTTATGTATTTTGTGTTTCTTTCCATAAAAGTTTTCCTGCAAATCATTACTAATTGCAAAATATCGGCCAACATCTTATAACATAAACATTTTTAACTTTTTGCAAGTACTTTTTTATTTGGCGAAAAACAGCTGATGCTGTTGTTAAATGAGTTAAACACAACTTCAGCTGGTTTTTAAATTAACATCGGGTTTAACGTGTAAAGTATGCTTTTGCTTGTCTATAGTAGATCAAAAGCATATTTTTAATAAAAGTTTACTTTAGAACTCTTAAAGTATGCTTTGTTCATGACTATAGTTATGGGCCATTTATTTTAGTTTTTGTTTAATATGATATTTTCTCATGCCTTTGTGTGACTTCTTCAGGGAAAAACAATTTTTAATTGTTATCGGATTAAAGAAAATAAATAGTTTTATAAAAAATTATCCTTCAGCTTAACAAAAGAAATATAAATTTAAAGAAATTATTAAGTACCCATGAACTTTAACTTTGTTTTTGTTTGATTATGTTTTAATAAAAGTCGAAACAAATTTGTTTAAAATTTATTTTAATTTACACGATTTTTAAAACAAAAAAGGAGGATCTTTTATATTTTTTTCTCAGAAAATTTACGATTTTTACACAAATTTATCTGGCAGCACCTAATAAAACCAAAACAAGGAAAGGCTAAAAAAAATTTAAAATAACAAAATATAACAATGGTTTTTTGTTTATTTTCATCATATAAATCAAGGCCCATCTATCAGGTCTGCTTACTTGTACAAAAACAAAAAACTTTTTCTTTTAAGCTGTCAAAAACTTACTAACACATATACAAAGCAAAAGGAAAAAACGTGTATGTAAACAACTTTTGAAAGCTCAAAAGAACGAAAACAATGATCATCAGGCTTCTTGCGCAGACCTTTTCAATGGGCCTTGATATAAATTATGTATTCATCATTTATATTCATTCTATTTTTTTATTTATTTAAAAAAAATAGTATATAAACATATTTTAAATTCAAAATATCTACATTTTGTTTTTCTCGCCACCAATTTCAAATGCGACTTATTTTGACAGTTCTTGAAAGAAACTTTTCGCAAAACATTGTTATAGAAACACTTTTTCTCGCATCCTTCCAATAATTGCTGGAAAATTATTAAAATGACAGATAATTCTCGCCAAGAAAAGATACAGAAACACTTGCGTGAGAAAAACCATTTTTTGTTTCATTTCACACTATTTTTGTTGCAATTCACACGTTTCATGCGGAAAATTTTACGAAGCGAGAAATACAGAAACGAGGTACTGGTTGTCAATGTTAAAAAAATATCAACGCTTAAGCACGATGGCCACGTATCAAATTGATTGGTCAAACTCAGTTTTTTTGATTGTGTTACCTTGCATTTACACATGCCACTGCCAGTTCGAAAAACTCAATACACTCACACTTTTTTACTAATACACTCACATTTTTCGCAATGGCAGCTCCAGTGGCAGCAAAAATTGCATGCGAGTGGAAATTTGGCACTTGCATGCCACTAAATGTCAAAACGATAAGCAATGTTACCCTGTTAAAAATTTAATTCACATTTACTGGATTGTTGTCAAATTGTTATTGAAGTTTTAACTTAATAAAGAATTATTATGATTAATTTTTTAAAAACGCGCATAAATAAAAGCAAGTTTGTTAATAATAGAGCATTAATATCGTTAAAATAATGCTAATATAAAAAAATGAAAAAATTTCCGCAAAAATGTGCCACTATGATTAACTCGTTAACTCTTTTTCGTTTTCTGGTACTTTTTTTTTAATTCGAGAAGTAAACAAATTTGCTCAAGTTGACGCTTCTACGACATTTTGAAAATGAGCTCGCAGTGGCTTGTGTAATCACAAAAGTTAATGGCATGAGATTCGACTATTTCGAACAAATTTTCTTTGATAATATGTATACAACAGTGGCATGCCACTACTTGCATGTGTAAAGGCAGGGTTACTTATCGGATTTGTATTTACATATCGCACTGGTTCCTCTAAAGGGGGTTCTAAAGGGTAAAAATTTCTAAAATACCATCGTTATAGTATTTGCATTTGTTGTGTACATTTGTGTAATTTTATTGTTTTGTAAAGATATAAAGCAAATTTAAGGCCTAACCATAATATGCATAGCCTTGCTTAACCTAATGTCAAAAATTAACAAAAAGTCTCTCAAATGTATTTAAAAAAACAAAAACAAAATAAAAAAACATTTGATTCCGTACGGAATGTGCGATTAGATTCGCACCTTGCTTAAGCAAATGACAGTTTCATTAAACTTAGCAAAAAGTTTCCTTAAGTTCAATATGGTTTGCCTCATATAATAAACATGTATTCGCACATTTGATTAAGCCAACTTAAGCACATTGTGGTTGGGCCTTTATTCAAAGTACAAAAAAAAATTATTTTATAGTTTGTGGCGAAAGAGCAGCAAAGCTGCGCAAAAATTCGTAAAATTTGCAAAAATAGCGAAAATTCGCGAAAATTTTTAATATTTCACACAAGCCATAAAATTAATTAAAAGTAACTAAAACTATAAGGATTGACAAAAAATCGGTAAAAATTGTTTAATTAGCGGAATTTTTCAAAATTTGCTAACATCGGCATGATAGCAACTTTTAATATTTATTAAAAATCGTTAAAGCTGTAAAGAACCAGAAATTTAAGGGGAAACAACACTTCTATCGGAAGATGGCTTAAATTCGTAAAAATTGCAAAATCGGAAACAAACCCTAAAATTTTTTTTTGAAATTGCTAAATGGGTTTAAAAAATCAAAACAACGGAAAATAGAATAAAAAAGTTTGCAAAAATCGCCAAAACTCGCGAAAATTTTTAATATTTCAAACAAGTCATAAAATTTATACAAAATGTAATAATAACTTGCTGTTGTTGGGTATTTGCTGAAAAAATGAGGGGAAGAATTTTGAAAGTTTGCAGCAACCCGCTGCCGGAGACATGCAAAAAAATAATATTTTAACAATTTTATTTATTTCCATTTATGCAAAAAATCTAACTGTTGGAAAAAAAAACAGAAAAATTAAGCTTTAAACAACTATATGTATTTCCAATAAAAAAAACAAGAGTTGTTAGCTGCTTGGTTTGTTTTCAATAAAAAACCGATAATATTGGTTTCTATAACACCTAAAACCGACACTAATTTTAGTTCAAACAAAAAACCGACAGCATTGGATTTCATGACACCAACGTATTTTTTTGTCGATTTCAAATCCAATTCCAATAAAATTGGTTTCTATGACACCCCTATATGTTTGATTTTTTTTAATAAATGAAAATAAATTTTAATATTTATGTATGTACTTATGTATATGATATGGAAATAAAAAATAAAAAGTTTTCGGGTCTCTGGTTAAAACAGAATATAAGGATACATATCGATCAATTTTTCTTAAAAATGTGCAATTTCTGCCTCTCACAAACTTTCAAACCGATTTTCTTGAAGTTTATAAACATGGATAAATCCATATTTACATGGACACATAAGCATGATGTGTTTTTAAATACTGTGGTGTAGGGTATCATATGGTCGGGCTTGACCGACTATACTTTCTTACTTGTTTTATTTATAATGGTAGACAAATGCGAAATGACTCTTGCTTTAAAAATTTAGGGGGCTTTAGAATAAAATTTGTTGCATATTTTTATTAAAAATCGATTCAAACTTTTTTTATATCTAAAAAATTACGGATTTCATAAGTATTTTTATCTTCCCCTTTGAACTTACAAAAAAACGAGTTACGCCTTTTTTATATTAAGCCACCGATATACATATATAATTATATATGTTCCCGAAGATCCTATAAGGAGCATAGGGCCCCAAATATAGTTGAGGTTTCATTAATAAGTATTATTTAAGATGCGGTAGCTTATTAGGCTTCCGTATCCGATCCTGGTGCTGGGGCTGCCAGCAACCTCCAGGCAGGCAATTTGTAAAGTTTTTCAAAAGCAGAGATTATCCGCGTTCGTTCTACTTCCTGAGACGCCCTTAACGAGCCATCAGGATAATTTACAGAAACTAAGTTTCAGAAGTTCTTCCTAGTGACCTGAGACGTCTTTCAACCAATCAGGTTACTTAGCCGCCTTCTCACTCTAGCTAGCCTCTGAACGGGTGTTCTAAAGCCATTGCCCGGGGAATACCTGGTAAAGACCGGAGGTAGTGAGCTGCTTTGACTGTGACGCAAAGGAATCATCCTTGGCCACTCCCAAGTGAGTGGCAATCAAGAACTTTCAACCTTTACTTGCCACAGTCCATCCCCCGAATACATATCTGTGGTGCCAAGCGATAACCGCCTAAATCGACTTAAGAAACAGTTGAGTTTAAATTTGTTTTTATTAAATATTGTTGAAATAAATACAACTTTCTTTATAATTTTTTTATCTTAGCATTGTGGGTGTACGAACCTTTGATTCTGAATTACTTGTTATCTTATGCAAATAATTTTTTCAGAAACGCAAGCATAAATATAAATTGCCTTTTCTCAAAAACTATTTCGACTTAGACGGTTATTGCTTGTGACCACAGATATAAAATTAGAATTGTGGATATTTTTTTGAAGTGTTTATGGTTTTAAATCCAAATTTTTTATATTTTAATCAGGCTAAATAAAGTTCAATAAATTACACTGTGTCACAAATTTTCAACAAAGTCGTGACCAAATGAATCTGACACCTAATCTTTATGTAAAATTGTCCACAGAATCCGAATGTGAAGTCAGAATGGCAAAAAGTAGAACAGTTTTCGACATATTCCAATATAACCGTTATTGGCCGTTTTTAAAAAGATGATGTTACTTTAAAAAAAGTATCTTCGAAAATATTCGACGAATTTGTTATTCCTTTATTTTTGTTCAATGATAGTGAAATTACTTAAACAACCACAGGTCGTTCGTAAAAATTGGTCAAGAAATGACTAAGTTACATGGGAACAAAGTTCAAATTTCACGAAAATGTTAATGATTTTTCGCAATTTCGCTCTTTTCAACTAATTTTTTTAAAACAAAACAATAATTTGCCCAATAGGATCCAAATCGGTAAAAAAAATTACAAAGTTACAGAAGATTATTTGAAATATCCCACTTTTCGATTTTTACCAAATCACAAAAAACACACCAAGTAAATACCCATAGCGAAATGTTTAGTAACAAAATAAATTAAGTTACTATGTGGGTTAATTCACTAAATCTTCTGAAGCTTTTGCACCAATCTAGGTCTTGTTGGGCGCAAAATGTTCGTTTTGGAATAAACTAATACCCCATGCAATAAAACGTTACAATTTTTAATTGTTTGGTATAAAAAAAAAATAACTTGAAAATAGCAAAACTGTAAAAAATCATAAAATTTTCAATGAAGTTTAACATTCTTTCCCTGTTACTCTGTCATTTCTTGACCATTCTTCACTAGCAATCCATTGTTATTTTAGTAATATTATTATCTTTCATTAAAAAAGAAAAGAGTGACATCATCTTTTTAAAAAACACAAATAACGATTATTTTGGAATATCTCGAACATTTTTCTACATTTGACTTCATATTCGGATTCAGTGGGCAATTTAACATAAAGATTAAGTGCCAAATACATACATACAAAGAAAGGAATTTTAACAATTTGAAATGAATTAAAATTTATTGCTAATTTTTCATACTTACCTGGATACTGAGACAGATTTATCTGACATGTTTCGATAGCAATCTTGCTATATTCTTAGAGATATTTGCCACTTAACACTCCCCGCCATTGACGACGGCTGGCAGTCAATAGTCAAACATCAATTTTTAAACCATATGGTATTCTTTACTTGGTTTTCGATCTACCAAGTAAAGTTAAGTGGTTTGTTGTGAATGATTATCTATTTTTTAATTGATGTACACGTTCTTCTTTTTCTCTTTGACTGTTTAACAATATGTATTTGTAGCAAATACTACCTTACCTTAAAAATACTTGCTTAAAAAAATAATTTTGTAAAAAATTGATTTTAATAATAAGTTTTTTGCAAGGCGAATTTATTACAGGTGGTCTTAAAAGCCCAGCTGGTATTAGCTAAAATCACTGTTGGATGTCAAAATTTTGTTTATTCTCTTTTATTATCTTTGTTTATGTTTTGTTTTATTTCTGCTTTTGACATTGTACAATGATTTTACAAAAACAAATTGCTTGTGGTTTTTGGTTTTTTGTAAAAAATAGAAAAAATAAAATAATTCTTGAGTAAACTTAAAACTGAATAACATAGTTTTTAAATGTTCTTATCGCACCATTGTGAAGGGTATAAAAGATTTGACATATCCAATCGTTTTTAAAAAAATATTGTCTAAGCGAGTTAAGTATGTTAAGTATGTATACCGACAAAGAATTATGATTTCATATACATACATATGTACACACATCATCCATCGGCTTAATTATTCACTTTTTAAATAAGTTCCAATACATACATTTACCAAAATTAAGAAAAAACACACTCTTCAGTATTTTAAATTCATTTATTTTACATATGTTAATTTTTAAAAGAAATAAAAGTTTCAATATACAGTAGATAACGGATATAAGAACATCTCATATAACAATAAAATTAAATAAGAAAACGCTTTTAAGAAAGTGTAGCTAAAGCACCGTGTCTTTTTCAATATTTGTCAGACATATGAATCTTGCTTGTGGAGTGATTCTACGCTTTGCTGTAGCAATTACAAACAGAGAAAAATAACCAACTAAAAAAATATCAATTATTATTAAAAGTTTAAATAACAAACCTCATTTGTTTGTGCCAGTCTGCTGCAGTAGTAAATGCCCTGCTTTACGCAAAATATCCAAGTGCGTACATACTTGCTAACATATAATAGACTTCTTATAAAAGTAAAAAGTTTTAAACGACATACATATGTATGTATATTTCTTATAAAAAATATTTGCTTAAAAAAAACACTCAAAGAAAAAATTATCAAAGTACATAATTTTTGGAAATAGAAAATATTTTTATTCTTATATCCGTTACCCACTGTAATTCACATTAAATTTAGAAAATATTTTACCCCAATTTTAAAAGAATAAAGTCCCATATATAAGAAAAGTTGGCTTAAGCAACTGTGCGAATACATGTAAATTATATGTGTCAAACCATATTGCACTTAAGGAATTTTCGTGTTAAGTTTTATCTAGCTGTCATTTGCATAAGCAAAGAGCGAAACTAATCGCACCTTTCCGTACGAAATCAAATCGTCGGCTTAAGATGCAAACCTGCTTACTCCCTTTGAGCACATTTTACAGGAGAGACAAAAAAATTTATGTATTTTAAATTTGCAGGATGAGAGGAAAACCAAAAATATAGTTGGTTTTACAAACTTCAAGACTCAAATTAAAGAAAAATTAAATGCTTTCCGACAAGGCGTTTCTTTCTCTACCACACGTCATCAAAATCTCAATTTACTTAAAAAGCAGGTTTGCATATTTAGCTGACAAAATGGTATGTTGATTTTGTTTTTTTTTTCAATGCATTTGAAAGGCTTTTTGTTAATTTTTGACAGAAGCTTAAGTAAACTTATGTATGTTATAGTTGGAACCTAACGCCTAAATTTTTTTCGTCAAAAATCGTGTAGCAAAAACGTAATCTACGCGAAATTCAATTAAAAATTTCCCAAGAAACCATGGGTCTGTGTTCAAATCTATCCTGCGTTAATCGACCTAAAAATTTTCTGCTTCCATTGTTCTATAAACTGTAAACCTAACTGTATTAAAAAACACTATTACTTTATTAAAAATTACAAAATGGTCATAAAATATTTTTTTTTCATTGATAATTTTATGTCATGAGTGCAGGCAAAATAAGTTGCAACATTTAGAATACAATGTAAGAAAGACTGCTAGAAATCTATTTAAAACAAATGAAGGAACTAAAGTGGGGCTCTTAAAGCGCCCCATCCATTTTCAATATTATTGTATATGTATATTATTCGCCATATTATTTCTATATTGCCCTATGTATATTATTTAATAAGTGGCATAATTATTTTAATTAAAATATGGCGCAACTCTTATTAAAAAAACATAACCTTTAAAGCAAAACAACATCGTATATTGTTGCCAACACATTTCACAGTATATTGCACTTTCGTGCAAAAAAAAAATCAAAAGGAGTGGGATGAACCACCACTGCCTGACCTAGAAATTCCATCATACATTCAAGGAACAAGGAACAACGATGTGTGCCAACTGCTTACCACTGTTTCACGACGAGTTATAGCAAATCATAGAGCTCTATAATTTGCTATAACTCGTCGTGAAACAGTGCCTAATTTATTGAATGCTTCTTATAAGCCCTTAGTTTAGTTGGATCATACAGCTGGTCACGATAATGCAAAATTGTGTACGGCTTTTTGGCGTACAGTTTTTCTGCCATCAAAAAAATTGTCAATAAATGTTTTCGGGATGAGCGAAAAATGCGTTATTTTAGATTGATGTACATAATGTTGTACATAGGTCTTGTGTTTAAATTTAGTTGACCGTATTAGTTTTAAAAAAGTGAGCTGATTATAGAAACATACATTTTACTGAATTGTAGAACTTAGCATTAAAGTACATTTTCACATAGACTTTTATAGTGTAAGTTGCTACGATTGTTAAATTTCATTTTCATTAAATTAATTCTTCATAAATTTAATTTTCATTAAATTATTTCTTCATAAATTTAATTTTCATTAAATTATTTCTTAATGAGCTTTAGCCTAATTAAAAATATTAAAAAATTTGGATTAAAAACCATAAATAGTTCAACAAAATAACCACAATACTGATTAATTTCAATGATTTTTAATTTTTTTAATCTTTCTTCTTTTTTTTACATTCACTGGAACTGATAGCGTAAAAAATTTTTCACATGAGATTCACGATTTGTTTTTTCCCTTCGAGGGAAATGAAAATTTCATGGGAACAAAAATTCCACTTGTTATTCACGATAGGGGTGATTATTTTCCTTTAAAAAGCTTTCAATATCGCTCTAAATTTTATCAGACTAACTACGATTCTCTTTCAATATTCCAATGGTAGCGGTAATTGAATCATGTGCTTGTCCAAGTGTCGAATTTTCCGTTTGAAAAAATTTGTTCACAAGGTTTATCGTTTGAAGAGCAAAATTAAAGATAGATCTGCAGCCGTATTCTGTAAGTCGCTAAAGCTAAATCTCTATCGCTAAAAATCTAAAAAATTGATTTAGCGGGTTTTTGCTACGAATGCAATTCTGTAACGTGCATTGCTTAATTTGGCAATGCCATACAAATTTAATTCACCGCAATTTCAGCTTTAAATGTCATCGCTAAAATTTTTCAATTTCGTGTTCTCTAAGGCATTTTAGCGATCGAGATTTAGCTTTAGCTAAGCGAACTACAGAATACGGCTGCAGATAAACAAATTCACAATGAAATCAGGTTTCTTAATTAAAGTCTACTTTTTTGTTAACTTTGTTTTACTCTTCTTTTTTTATAAATGGCAATCACCATAGAAGAATGGATGATTTATTGTGTTTTATACACTGAGAAAAAATTTCGTTAAATGCATACTAAACACTTATGTAAAAGAAATTTATTAAGGAGTATTTAATCGGCTATTTAAAATATCAATACACTTACAAAAAATGTAATTAAAAGTAAAAAAGGAATGAGTCTAGGGTGGGCAAAATCGGGTCTGGAGTGGATTTGCCCACCCCAGCACACACCTAGCTACGCCAATGCGAACCGACTCTCCGATTTTCTATTTTTCGCGACCTAGTTTTGATTTATCCATAACAAATGATGCACACTGGGAAATTCCGGCCAAAAATACATAACTTCTTTATTTCTTTACGTAAATGGCTGTAATTTGGTATCCAACTTAAGAATAGCATGTTTGATCCCTTGGTAAAATTTTAGACACGTACATACAGGGGTGGGTCAGATCATTGACGACCCAAAAGTATCGAACAAAATTAAAAAAGGCTTTGGAGGTGTAATAAAATATGATCATTTGTAGCGATTATATTAATAGTTTGTGGAATATCTATACATATATGCTCATCTCCTGTCCCCATATTTATGCCTACCTGAGCAAATAATAGTTGATATGATCATATATGGCTATAATATAATATGTGAACTTATGTGATTATATAAATTCATAAACATATGTATATATATCTAAACATAACTCAGACGTGGATCCGACTTGAGCTCCTGTGGGATGGGTGACAGGGTGATTGCTTAGGAACCTTCAACTGAAACATACCATTTTGCAAAATTTCATTTGGAAAGATCATAGAAATGGTATAAATTTTTTCGTTTAAGGTGGGTGGGGGTGGAGATGGGTAAGGATGTGTACCAATTCTTTTTTCTTCCCCTGTACTCGCGACTGCATAGCTACATATATATAACAAATATCTGTTCTTTCAGTAAATAGCTGAAATTTGGCATTCAAATATTGGGCATATATTCAGTATAAAAATAAAAATAGCTTAACAGAAAAATTACCAACGGTATTTATATATTCGAATTTCCAAAAGGTACTAAAATGTGTATAAGAGCTTTTTAAGAGAAGAGAACACAATTTAACTTTATTTTTATCTTTATTACTTTAAGAAGATAAATTGTTTACCAACAAAGTACCAAAACTTTATTGTTGCCCTTTTTTATACCCAAAATGTGCAAATTTCAAAAAAGTACCCAACACATGATAATTCAATTTTCGATTCAATAATGGTATTTTTTGAATTTTACGTCTACCTCTCTTAGATCACGAGATATAATGTTGCTGATTTTACCCGTTTTTACCCATTTCTTACCCCTTATGAATTTAATTTCCAAAAGTCTCTACTTTTTATATTGACACATTGATAAGGGAGTTTACATACAAAATTTCAAGTGTCTGGCTTCAGTTGTTTGTGCTGGGCGATGATCACCCAGTCAGTCACGCTAATCTTATACAAATATAGGAAATTACTAAAAATGATCTGGCTACTAGGATGGCAGGTGGTGGCAGCTGAAATGTATAATACTTACTTTTGATACTTAACAGTACTAGATCTAATTATCACTTAATCTCCCCTAGCCCCACCTTTTTTGTTATGGTCTCTTTAAATTTGGCTTACTTTAGGTTTTATTTATTTTTAAAGTAACTCACAATCACTTCACTTATCCAAAAAAATAACGCGCACAAGATCACAATTATCACATGGAATGATTAATTACTGATACGGTTTAAACTTAACGTGCTTATTTTCAAAGAATACTTAAAAGAAAAAATCATAGCTTACTTTTATTTCAAAGCACAAAAATCAACTTTAAAAACCTTAAATTTATAAGAAAAAAATTATCTACTTTGCTCCACTATTAACAGTAAAATAGTTATTTATCTAAGAGCCAAAATAAGAAATGAATTGTATTTTTTGAAGTGTTCGCTATAATCTATCATCAAAATTTTATTAAAATTAAAAAAAAATAATTTTTGGCCGCAATTTTCCAGTGTGTAATGTCTTTAAATAAAGCCGTAGCTAAACACGAAGCAACCCTATCAAAAATTCCAAATCTATCGCACATCATAGCAAAATTCAATGCATCGTACCTTTAACTGTAAGGTCCTCTTTGCAGCAAAATTGCTCTTGTAGGCAGCGTTACCGTTATGCGACTGAAGTCGCATTTTGCCCCTTTTTTGACTGCCTTGTCACTTTCTTTGCCCCTTTAATTTAAATCCACTTTTGTATCATTTTGTACCTGTATATTTTTGTGCCCCTTTTTAAATTAAAGTTTTTTTCTTTTGGCAATCAATGAACGCAGATAAGCCTTACAGCTTTTATATGTTCGTATGTTTTTACTTTGCCACATATTATAGCATCCGCTGAACGGATTTTTTTCTAAACAAGCAGCATAAAACAATAAATTGTCTAATAGACTGAAAGTAGATACCTGGCAGTCCATGTTGAACTTATTAATAATTATACTTCTTTATTTATTATATAGATTTATTTTTCAAGCTATAAAATTTAAAAATCTTTGCTCGTTTTAAGGTACATATTGGCTTTTTTCTGCGAAAAGTCTACTTTTTGTAACGCAACCCCAGAAGTAATTTAAATTGTTTCTCAAAAAATTTTATATGTATAGTTTACTATTTTATATTTTGGTGTAAAGCGCAACTAGCTATACATTAAATAACAAAAGGGATAACGGTTGAACAACATGGTCCGAAAATACAACCTTATTTGCAATCTGGCGTTACTTTAAAAAAAGTAGACATTTCGCAGAAAAAGCCCATATGTACCTTAAAACGAGCAAAGATTTTTAAATTTGATAGCTTGAAAAATAAATCTATATAAGTCCAAAGCTTGCTCAAATCGCAGTCTTATTCAGTTTTGAAATGCAAGTCAAAATTCACTTCCGTTTTTTTAACGTCACGCCAGCGCATATTTTTGCTTATATCTGCAAATCCTTAGCGCCGATTGCTGTAATTTTTTTTCTGAATATAGTGCTACTTTATTACTTTGTATATCGAAAAACTCTTTTTACAAATTTGACTTCTTCATTAAATTTTTTAAATTTTGTGGTATAAATATCACAACACGTCAAAATGGAAATGCCCAAATATAATAAAGAAACAACGTAAAACCTGTTGCTATTACTTTCCTCCTAAGAATTAAACGTTCAGTTCAATCAAAACTTTTAAGAATTTTATTTTTTTTGGTAAAAAAAAGGTCAAACCATATTAATTAAAATTTTTTTCTTTTCATTAGTAGTGTTAAACTATTGCTTTTAAGCTTGTCTTATTAACAAGAATTCATTAAGTGTTTTTGTATTATTGATTAAATAAAAACAAGAAATACCGCTTTATTCGGCTGTATCGAATCTAATATGCCCTTCACCATAGTATTAATTAAAATCGTACCACAACTTACTTCTCCTAATTAGAAATATCTGATCGTGGTCGTGGGCTTGTGCGCATATCTCAGCCATTTGTAAATATATCTTGTTGAATTTCAACAGAAAACTGTTTCGGGCAATATGTGATATCAATTTATAACAATCATTTCTGAGGTCTTTGGAAAACAAATTTTAACATACACAAGGACAGAAAAACCTACACTGAGAAAAAAAGTGCGCTTTAAAATTAAATGTGAACACTTTCAAATTTTATTTAAAGTGCCTCAGTCTATAGTTTCTTATGGGGGGCACAAAAAAAATATTTTTTAAAAGTGGTAATTTTAAGTTTTTAAAGTGTTTACTCTTTTTTTAAAAGTTAAAATATTTGTTTTTAATATAAAATTCTTAAATTTAAAAATGATGACTTTATTTTATAATGACAAACTTTATATTTTAAAGTAAAATATATTATATTCAACATTTTTCATTTTTCGAATTTATTCTATGAGCTAAATTTCAGTTATGTATTTTATAAAGCTTTTTTGTAATAGTTCTATTCCTTAAATTTTTCAGAAATGACTTTATACACTCAATTTACATGATGAATTTTATGACGTCCAATTTTAGACGTCATTTTTTGTTTGGTACCAAGCGGTGTAGAGAAGAAAGAGGAAAAGAAAACAGAAATCATGTCTATTTTTCTACCCCTCTTTCTTCTCTACACCGCTTGCTACTAAGAAAAAAAATGACGTCCAAAATTGTTGTTGAATATAAAATGCATTACATTCTGCTGGTGTCTAATAATTGTAAATTTTTCTGTACATTCAATATACCTCATTGCTTTCCAACGGAAGGCTAAGGTAAAATGTAAAAAGAAAATACAATATAATAGTCTGGTAGTGTATAAAGTCACTTCTGAAAAATTGAGGGAATATAGCTATTACAAAAAAGCTTTATAAAATACATAACTGAAACTTAGCTCATAGAATAAATTCGAAAAATGAAAAATGTTGAATATAATATAAAGTTACCTTCGGAAGGAAATATTTCCCAGTTTCTATTTGGTAAAATATATTATTTATAAAGTAATCACTTTTAAAATTGTATTAAAAGTGAATCCATTTAATTTAAAATTTTTAAACTTTCAAAAATGTCAAAGTGAACACTTTTAATAATAAACTGACGCTTTATATATTAACTAGCTTAACCCTAGCGCTTCGCTACACTGCTTTAACCACGTTTGAAGACACTCCCTCAGAAGATCCTACTACCACAAGTTCAACAAAATGCGTGTAGTGGCTCTTATTAATTTTTCCTATCTATGAAGGGTACTGCTCCTCCCCTGTCTACCCCGCCCATTTTTATATTGAAATTTATGGTTAACCGTAATAGAAGCTTTAACCACGTTTGAAGACTCTCCCTTTAATAGTTCTTCAGTTGAGCGATATTTAATATATGCATCTTATGGGAGGTATTTCCCCCCTGCGCCTACCCACTTTATTTTTATTTTCAAAAGTGTAGTATAAGAGCGACTTCTACAAAGTTGGAACATTCTCACCATAACAATTCTTAAGATATGCGATATTAAACATTGGCGACCTATGGGGGATACCACTTCCCCCGCTGCTATTTTATTTACATTTTGGGACTCAGAAGATCCTACTACCAAAAGTTCAACAAAATGCGTGCAGCGGCTCATTAATATTTCTATCTATGAGCGGTACTGCTCCTCCTCTGTCTACCCCGCCCGTTTTTATATTGAAATTTATAGTTAACCATAATAGTAGCTTTAGCCACGTTTGAAGACTCTCCCTTTTATAGTTCTTTAGTTGAGTGATACTTAATTTATGCATCCTATGGAAGGTATTTCCCCCCCTGCGCCTACCCGCTTTATTTTTATTTCCAAAAGTGTAGTATACCATAAGAGTGACTTCTATAAAGTTTGAACATTCTCATCATAACAGTTCTTAAGATATGCGATATTAAACATTGGCGTCCTATGGGGGATACCACTTCCCCCGCTGCTATTTTATTTACATTTTGGGACTCAGAAGATCCTACTACCAAAAGTTCAACAAAATGCGTGCAGCGGCTCATTAATATTTCTATCTATGAGGGGTACTGCTCCTCCTCTGTATACCCTGCCCGTTTTTATATTGAAATTTATAGTTTACCATAATAGTAGTTTTAACCACCTTTGAAGACTCTCCCTTTAATAGTTCTTCAATTGAGCGATATTTAATTTATGCATCGTATGCGAGGTATTTCGCCCCCTGCGCATACCCGCTTTATTTTTATTTTCAACAGTGTAGTATACCATAGGAGTGACTTCTACTAAGTTTGAACATTCTTACTTTAACAGTTCTTAAGATATGCGATATTTAACATTGGCGTCCTATGGGGGTTTCAATTTTGGGGCTCAGATGATCCTACTACCAAGTTCAACAAATTGCTTGCAGCGGCTCTTATTAATAATGCTATCTATGAGTGGTACTGCTCCTCCTCTGGCTACCCCGCCCATTTCTATATTGACATTTATAGTTTACCATAATAGAAGCTTTAACCACGTTTGAAGACTCTGCCTTCAATAGTTCTTAAGTTGAGCGATATTGAATATATGCATCCTATGGAAGGTATTTCTCCCCTGCGCCTACCCGCTTAATTTTTATTTTTAAAAGTGTAGTATACCATAAGAGTGACTTCTACAAAGTTTGAACATTCTCACTTTAACAGTTTTTAAGATATCCGATATTAAGCATTGGCGTCCTATAGGGTGTAACACTTCCCCCGCTGCTATTTTATTTCAATTTTGGGGCTCAGAGGATCCTACTACCAAAAGTTCAACAAAATGCTTGCAGCGGCTCTTATTAATATTTCTATCTATGAGGGGAACTGCTCCTCCTCTGTCTACCCCGCCCATTACTATATTGAAATTTAAAGTTTGCCATAATAGTAGTTTTAACTACGTTTGAAGACTTGCCCTTTAATAGTTCTTCAGTTGAGCGATATTTAATATATGCATCCTATGAGAGGTATTTCCCCCCTGCGCCTACCCGCTCTATTTGTATTTTCAATAGTGTAGTATACCATATGAGTGACTTCTACAAAGTTTGAACATTCTCACTATAACAGTTCTTAAGATATGCGATATTAAACATTGGCGTCCTATGGGGAAAACCACTTCCCCCGCTGCTACTTTATTTCAATTTCGGGGCTCAGAAGACCGTACTACCAAAAGTTGAACAAAATGCGTTCAATGGCTCTTAATAATATTTCTATCTATGAGGGGTACTGCTCCTCCCCTGTATCTCCCGCCCATTTTTATATTGAAATTTATAGTTTACTATAATAGTAGCTTTAACCACGTTTGAAGGCTCTCCCTTTAATAGTTCTTCAGTTGAGCGATATTTAATGTATGCATCCTATGGGAGGTATTTCCCCCCCTGCTCCTACCCGCTTTATTTTTATTTTCAAAAGTGTAGTATACCATAAGAGTGACTTCTAGAAAGTTTGAACATTCTCACTATTACAGTTCTTAAGATATGCGATGTTAAACATTGGCGTCCTATGGGGGATTCCAATACCCCCGCTGCTATTTTATTTCAATTTCAGGGCTCAGAAGATCCTACTACAAAAAGTTCAGCAAAATGCGTCCAGCGGCTCTTAAGATATGCGATAATTAATATTGGCATCCTATGGGGGGTACCAATTCCCCTACCCCTATCGAAAAAATAAGTAGCCTATTTTATTTTTAGGGCTCACGTGATGCAACTGTACTTTCAGGAAAATCGGTTCAGTAGTTTCGGAGTCTATAAGCCAACAAACAAACAAACAAACACACAAACACACAAACATACAAACATTTTTCATTTTTATATATATAGAAGTGAAAACTTTAAAATTAAAGTTAACACTTTTCACTCAAAACTAAAACTTTCAAAAATAAAATGAAAACGTTTATTTTGAAAGTGTAAACATTAAAATGTAAAGTGATCAATTTGCAGAAAAGTGTTAACGTTTACATTTAAAGTGTTCACTTTATAAATCAAAGTGTCACTTTCTAATTAAAAGTGTTCACTTTAATATTGAAAGTTTTAGTTTTGAGTGAAAAGTGTTAACTTTAATTTTAAAGTTTTCACTTTAATTTCAAAAGATTTTGTTATTCGTGCTTAATTCCCAGTATTTATTCTTGATAAAAACACTTGAAATTTATTGTTGATGGGATAAGCTATTCCTATGCATTTCACTGGTTGCTTAGGCCAGATCATCAGGAAACTTCATCCATAAAGATTTTAGACAAACTAAAGATATTAAACCAAATAAAACTGTTAAATGTATAAGACTTATAGCAACAGTTTTACTTGTAACAATATCAAAGCTTGAACAAAATACATCAACAATAAAAAAGTGGGTTTATCTCATCTTACACTGCCCACTACAATTAGTTGAAATTCTCTCAACATTAATTGTAGTTGTAAGTAGGTTAAGAAAAACAAAATAAAAAACAAACAACAACTTACAAAAGATGTTGTCAATTAAGTGTTTTTTTAGGCCGTGCACTTGCCTGTTTATTATCAAAAAGTAATTTCAATTTTTGGGAGTACAAAATTTTAATTTCAAAAGATTTTGTTATTCGTGCTTAATTCCCAGTTTTTATTCTTGATAAAAACACTTGAAATTTATTGTTGATGGGATAAGCTATTCCTATGCATTTCACTGGTTGCTTAGGCCAGATCATCAGGAAACTTCATCCATAAAGATTTTAGACAAACTAAAGATATTAAACCAAATAAAACTGTTAAACGTATAAGACTTATAGCAACAGTTTTACTTGTAACAATATCAAAGCTTGAACAAAATACATCAACAATAAAAAAGTGGGTTTATCTCATCTTACACTCCCCACTACAATTAGTTGAAATTCTCTCAACATTAATTGTAGTTGTAAGTAGGTTAAGAAAAACAAAATAAAAAACAAACAACAACTTACAAAAGATGTTGTCAATTAAGTGTTTTTTTAGGCCGTGCACTTGCCTGTTTATTATCAAAAAGTAATTTCAATTTTTGGGAATACAAAATTTTAATTTCAAAAGATTTTGTTATTCGTGCTTAATTCCCAGTTTTTATTCTTGATAAAAACACTTGGAATTTATTGTTGATGGGATAAGCTATTCCTATGCATTTCACTGGTTGCTTAGGCCAGATCATCAGGAAACTTCATCCATAGAGATTTTAGACAAACTAAAGATATTAAACCAAATAAAACTGTTAAACGTATAAGACTTATAGCAACAGTTTTACTTGTAACAATATCAAAGCTTGAACAAAATACATCAACAATAAAAAAGTGGGTTTATCTCATCTTACACTCCCCACTACAATTAGTTGAAATTCTCTCAACATTAATTGTAGTTGTAAGTAGGTTAAGAAAAACAAAATAAAAAACAAACAACAACTTACAAAAGATGTTGTCAATTAAGTGTTTTTTAGGCCGTGCACTTGCCTGTTTTCACTTTAATATATAAAGCGTCAGTTTATTATTAAAAGTGTTCACTTTGACATTTAAAGTGTACATTTTGTATTTAAAGTGTAAACTTTTAAACTCAAAGTGTCTTTGTTGGAACTAAACGTGAACACTTTAAAACGCAACGTAAAAATTTTTATTTTCAAAGTGTTTAAGTTTATTTTAAAAGTTCGACTTTAAATTGTACCGTTAGCGACATTTGTGTAATTTCGTTATAGTTAAGTGAATTTAGAAGTGTGAACAAGATACAAGAATGACCAGTCAGAGTAAAATTATACAAGAAAGTGACTTGCTGCGAGTTCTTGGCAACGATATCCAAATTAATGAGCAGGGTGATTTAACGTACACGTGTGTTGAGGAAGATACGGATCTCCTTAATCTGCTAAAGGAGTTTGATCTGGAAACACTTTTTCTTGACCTAAAAAGTAAGTAAAAATCCTTAGGCAATATTAACACTTATGCAATACTATTAATGTCCCTTAGATGCTGGAATAACTTTTCGAAGCTTAAAATGTTTGTCAAAAGAAGACATTGCGGAAGCAGTAAGAAGTATTGGTCTTCGAGCGGAGTTAAGAGAAAAGTTGTTTTTCTGGCGCAAGTCAAAGGTGCGATGTTACGCACGCAGATAAATACAATTTCCATTTCCATATTACTACGTTTATAATTTAGCAAGCTTATTTTTTCAGTTTGGAATGGAAGACGAAACTTTGAGCCAGACTTCGAAGGTTGTTGGTTGGCTAGAAAAAACCGTCACAACGATTCAGCTTGTTCTTCAAATAATTCAATAAGAAACGCATTTGGATCGCAGGTAAGAATATACAGTAAAAAGTTTTGTATCAAATTTAATGATGCACTGCATTGCAGCCCCTTTCAACATTTTTAAATAATAACTCAGACGGAAAACAACTTATTCAATATTATGAGGAAAGGGCATGTTTTACGAATAAGCAACGCGATGACCTCATTAAAATAATTTTAGAAGATGTCATGTTAACAAAGGCAAAGCTTAGACCGGAAAACTTTGCTAGTTTTGTGGAAGAAATAATTGGTTTATTTCCCAAAGAAAAAAAGACCCAGGTATTACTAAAAACGATATATTAAAAAGAACATATTCTAAACTGATTTCTTTCAGCATTATTACTACATTCCTCGTCAAAGAAAAAAAACCCATCAGGCAAACTCTATTCCAAATATTTTAACTAAAAGACAAAGAATAGAAAGAGTAGTCCATCTGCGGAAAGATCTCTTTCGAGTAAAGTACGTGATCCATTAGTGGAAGAATATTTTGAAGTTGACGAAACGCTGTCGTTATGTTTAAAAACTTTGCTTCAAAAAGATGCCAGTAATTTGGATGAGGTTATTGACAAATGGCAAAAAACATTTACATTTCGGAAGAAGAATTTGGCATAGCGCCCAAATTCTGATTTTTTGCAGGAGTGGCCAATTTTAAGACTCCAGAGCACTATTTCTGGTATTTAAAAAGAACTTTAACACAAAATTCAAGAATATAAAAATTTTTTTATTTTTTTTAGATTAATCTAGATTTCAATTTGATTTGTCCACATAAAGATAATCTTTTAAAAACAAAGTGGGATAATTTTAAAACTAAGATAGTGAACTACTACGATATCAACATACGGAAGCAGCAATCAATAGATCTTCTGAACCAAGCGAAAACGACGAAAAAAATTGGTGAGTAACAATTATGGGCTTTTTGTTAAATTAATAAAATAACACTTACAGCCAGGCCTACGATGACACACGTTAACAATTTCTAAAATTTGTTTTTGTTTTAAATGTAATTTTCTATGCGAACGTTAACGTGTGACATCTTGGGATTGGCTGTTAATATTTTTTTTTTTCAGATTGTCAAGACTATATTTTTACAATTCTTCTCAATTCAGTTCTGCTGCCTTCAGCAAGATTAAGTGCAGATGGAAATACAAAAAAGAAGGCCACCATTAAAGATGCTAATGAAAGCTCCGTATTGCAGTTAACAACAATTAGCGATTACTCAAGACGAATAAAAGAACTTATCGGTAAATACTATTATAATAAACTAAAATAATTAAATTGAAATTTAAATTAAATTATAAACAAGTTATTTCATAAATACAAAATAAATTTAAATATGTTTGAATAAAAAAAATAATGTGAATTAAAAACAATTAAAATAATCTGTTTCCTTAAAAAGTTTATAGTGAACACTTTTAAATTGCATTTGAAAGTGTTCACTCTTAAAATAAAAGCTAACGCATTTAATTTGAGGTTGAATGTGTTAACTTTTAATTTATATACAAACATTTTTAAATTAGGTTAAAAGTGGGTACTTTAAAATCAAAAGTGTTTAAATTGTATTCGAGAATGCGCATATTAAAATGTAAAGTTTTCACTTTAATATTCAAAGTGCTAACATTAAAAATTTACATTTTAAAGTGTAAACTTTAAAATTTTTCAATACGGCTGATTTGCATACATGAAATTTTTTAATTTTTAAGTCCCTTGTACTGGATTTAAAGTGAGTTTAAAGTGTTTTTTTTTCTGAGTGTACGGACTGACGGACATAATTTAATCAACTCCGCTCCTCATAAGGATCTATAACATATAAACTTTATAGGATCTAAGATCAATATTGTAAAATAAAAAATGGAATGACAGGCTTATTTTTATAAAAACGAACTTATTATATTTCCAGCTGTGGTGAAGGGTAAAGTTACATGCAAAAGTTCATAAACGTTACTTGCAAACAAGACGTGTATTTTCACTGTGTATATCGGCCATGTTCTGACAGTCGCACGACTTGAAATCGCAAAACGACAGATTTATTTTATGGTGCTCTTAAACTCGTGCGTTTAGCTTGCGATCTGCCATAGTTTTTTTTTTACAAATATTCTAGTTCTCTTTTGCAATTTGAAGTCGCCAAACTTCTTGCTTTTGCGATTTACAGAACACCTAATTTGCAACTTTAAGTCAGAATCGCCAATTTTAAGCGTTTTGCGATTGTCAGAACATGCCCGTATATTAGAGTTGTCAACCGATTAAGAATAATTCGATTAATCGATCAAACAAAACCAAACTCTTTTTCGAATAATTTCAAAACGACGATTTTCGAATAACGAATAAATAGATTAATTAATGTCGATTAATCGAACAATTTTTTTTTATTAAAAAATAAATTAAATAAAAGCTTAGAATTTGATTTATTCTTATTAGTTTTTAGTGATATTACACAAAATTTAGGAAAGTTAAAAAATATTGTTGCCATAACGTGGTTGTAATTAATCTCAATTCTTAGTAAGCCGTATTGATTACTCATTGTATTTCAAAAATGTATTTTATGTTCTTATTAAACAAATCTTAACAAACAATTGAGTAGGTAAGTTACAAAACTTGTAGTTACAAAATTAAAAATACGAGATGACAATTGATTCTAACAGTACACTCACAATATTATTACAGTAACGGACTGTAGTTTATTTAAGAAATATTCCGTTCAGTAACTTTTAAATAAATAAGCATTTAGAATTCAAAGCAAATTTATTTTTAACTAATTTTAACAGTTATTCAAAAAACTAAGTGCATATTAATACGGATTTTCAGTTGCATTTAAAATTGTCCGTTGATTGAGTAAAATTCTTCTTTATGTAAAATTAAATGAAAATGTAATTTAAAGTAACAAAAAGTTCATTTAATTTTTACTGTCAAAAATTCAACCGCGAATTCCGTAAAAACAAATGAATATTTAGTTATTTTATATAAAATAACTGTCAAAAAATTAACTGGATATTCCGTTAAAAACAAATGAACATTCAGTTATTTAATATAATTTAACTTCTTAAAATAAATCTTTACTTATCTATAAAAACTAAATTGCTTGTTTTGTGTAAGCAATTCCCATTTTCTATTTGTTAAAATAATTTAGTTAAATACATCAAATTTTAAAAGTAAAATAATTGCGAAGCCATATCGGTCATGCTGCTGGTGTCTTATAATTGAGAGTTCTTCTGTAAGCAACGTGGTCAGTACAACAAAGTAGAACAAGTGTGTAACAGGGTAAGTAAATAACAATATTCTCCCTCTCGCTCATTAGAAAAACAAGCGGACGGACAGGTGTCTGTCTGGTATTTTTTAGAAATTCGGCTCTTTTGTGGAGTAAACGAAAATTACTGAATTTAATAAAATAACTGAATATTATATAATATATATATATATATATATATATATATATATATATATATATATATATATATAATATTGAATTTGTTGACAGTTATTTTATATAAAATAACGTTAAATTCATTTGTTTTTTCGAAACATGGAGTTGAATCTTTGACAGTAAAAATTAAATGGACTTTTAGTTAAAAATAAATGAAAAATAAGTAGACCGGGTTTTACTGAATTTTCATTTATTTTATATTACAATTTCAGTTAACTTTACGTACAGAATATTGTGAGTGTAAGAATCATTTGCCATCTCGTATTTTTAATTTTGTAACAAACGAGGTTTGCAACTTCTCAATTGTATCAGCTAGCTATTTTAGTTTTAAATCAAACTTTTAAAAATGTTTAAGAAAGGGGATTTTTCAATATCGGGTAAAAAATTTAGAAATAAACAAAATGCTTAAAAATAAAGATATGATTTATATATTTTTTTAAATTATATATGTATGTATATCTTTACTATTTGCGTAAGTGTCACAATATTACCATTGAAAACGATGTAGTGGAAGATAATCCAACGTCATCTAGAAGTGCCGAGCTTGGTCCAATGGAAAAATACATTAAGAGAGAGGCAGCGGCTATTCTATAGAATAAATTGTAGACAGAAGTTTGGCTGAAGATGGTAGTCTGCCAACGCCTTTCGAAAATCCAGAGTGATATCGGATTATTAAGGAATAAAGGGTTTTACTTTAACTTTAAGTAATACATACAACGATGTGGAGCTAAGATGAAAAATTGTATGCATCATAAAAATAATAAGTCATAACGGATGGAATGGAAGATTTTCCATAGTACATAATTTTTTTGTAAAAAAAAAAAATTTTATTCGTTATTCTTTTTGATTAATCGAATATTTTTTAGATTTAATCGTTTGATCGAACGAACAAAAACAATTATTTGAATTATTCGATCAAAGTTGAAAGGCGAATAATTGACAACTCTAGTATACATATGTACATTCGAACTTCTCTATAGTGATCTTCTATACAATGAAGCTCTTCATACAATGAACAAAGTTCAAAAATAAGTATAATTTGATCTTCTTAAAATGAATGAAAGTAATTTTTGAAATATAAATTTGACTCTCGTACATTTTGGCTCCATATAAAAAATTTTTTGTTAGGCGGTTCCCAAATAGAAAAAAAAAGAATTAAAGGAAAATTATCTGTGATAACGATTTTTAAAGCAGTCGCTCGTTTTCATTGAACGAAAATGTAGCGGCATTTCTTTCAAAAAAAAACTTGATTATTAAAAGATAAAGAAGCAGCACGAAAAAGTTTTGTAGTCTAGCAGTTTGTTTTCCAGTACTTTATTAAGTATACGTATACGCATGTATGTAATTCTAAAAATAAAGATAAAAGCAATTAAACAGTTATCGCAAAAGTCTTCAAACTTGTGGAAGTGTTATCTTAACTAAAATACAGCTTTTATTAACAAAAGTGGGAAAAATCCAAGTTCTGTACAATGAGGACATTTTTTGGTCCAATGCAGATTCATTAAAGGGAAGTTCGTCTATATACCTTGTTGATGATTCGTCTGCAATAAATAAAATATAAATTTTCCTAAAGATAATAATATTGCAAAAATGGAATGAATATATGTGAAGAACTGATTAATTTTGTGATTGAAGTCTACAATTATAAGAATTTATTGGGGGAAAATCCTTTTCCAGAACTAGCTAACTTTATTTCGTTTCCTTACTCAAATGACGAAATCCACTTTTCTTACAATCCCGAAGAAAAACAATTCCAGGAGATGTCATGATTATAGAATGATATCCTTAATGAATCACATTTTAAAAATATTTCTGAGAATAATTCAGCAGAGACTATATGGTAAATGTGAATCATCACTTGGTCGTACTCAATTCGGTTTCAGAGAGGCAAAGGGCACCAGGGAAGCTCTATTTTGCATCCAGGTCCTGGTACAGAATTGCAAAGACGTACAAAAAGAAATTTTCTTTGCTTTATCGATTACGAAAAAGCTTTTGACAGAGTGCAGCACGATAAATTGATGGATATACTTAAAAAATTACATATTGGCGAGAAAGACATACGCTCTATCAAGAACCTGTATTGGAGACAAACAGCAGAAATCCGTAGTACTGACTTAAGAACAAATTATATCCCTATAAACAGAGGAGTTCGGCAAGGGTGTATTCTGTATCCTCTTCTTTTTAACGTATATTCTGATGTAATCTTTCAAGGTGCTCTTGGTACGATGGAAGCAGGCATCACAGTCAATGGACAATTCATCATATAATAACTTTGGATTAAACTTTAATATCCAGAAAACCAAATTTATGATAGTAAGCCGATCGAAAAAACCATATACAAACGCCACTCTATCGATTAACAAGCAACAAGTTGAAATAGTTTACAGATTTTTATACCTTGGCTCAATGTTACACGAAGACTGGGACAACGATGCAGAAATAAAAAGACGAATAGAAATAGCTAGATCCACATACACGAAATATAATAAAATTCTAGCAAGTCGAGAGATTAACTTATCCCATCGTCTTCGTTTCATGAAATGCTATATTTGGTCGGTGCTCTTGTATGGATTGGAAACTTGGACACTAAAAATAACCACAATGAATAGACTTGAAGCTTTTCAGATGTGGTGTTTTCGTAGGCTCCTAAGAATTTCGTGGATTGATCGAGTTTTTAATGCTGAAGTCCTAAGAAGAATAAGAACTGAGCGTGAGCTGTTAAAATGCATCAAAAGACGCAAAACTGCATATTTTGGACATATTGTACGCGGTGAAAAATATGAACTCCTACAATTAATACTGGAAGGCCGTATTGAAGGAAGAAGAGGCAGAGAGGGCCTAAAAAAGATGTCATGGCTACGGAATATTAGACTGGACGGGGCTGAGAACCATTGGCGATTTAATACACACAGCAAGAAGCCAAGAAGAGTTTTGTAGCATAGTCAATGATATCATTTAAAACCTTATATAATAAATTAAATTATATGTAAACATGCATGTGATCACTTATCATCATATATATTATTTCTAAAGCACTTTTTTTTGTCGGTTGCAAATATCTCCCATACCACCGCATCAAATTTAATGAATGATATCTCATTTTAAAGCTTATTTCTAACACTAATGACGAAAAATAATTAGAAATTGAAAAATTAATATTTTCATTGATAAAAATTACGGTGCGAAATATTCGCACGGGTCATCTAGTATCCAGTAATGGTAATTGGTAATAAAAGAAGAAGAAAGATTAAAATTCGACTTTTTAAAGCCCAGCCTATTCATTATTGCACATTAAATAAAGTCCAAGTCTAGACAAAGTTTGTTGTAACAACAACAAATTACCTAACAATTTATTCAAATCAAACGTATTAAAGATCTGTATATTTCAATTAAAACGTTTTGTAGCCTGATGATGACCATTATTAAACGATAACTATAGGTATTTGAAAATAAATTTGTTTTTCTATAAAACGCTATCTTTATTTTGTTTTTTAATAAATTGTTATTTTATTTTATTTAATTTTTTGGTAACTCCTTAATTTAATTAATTTATAACAAAATAAATCAATTATTTTTAAATTTCCAAATTTTTTTTTCATTCAAAGTTTTCTGTGCTTTTAAAAGTTTTTGTTCAATTTTTAATTTTTTTCTCTTAGCGCTTTTTACCCTTTTTTGTATTTTTTTTTTACCCATTTTACCCGTTTTTACAAGCTTTTCTTCATTTTTTAAATGACAACACTGGTTAAACGTCGCACAGTAGCGCCCGTAGAGCAAACGAGGTTGCAAAAATCAAAATTTTCATGAGCACCGACGAAGTTTTGAATAAACTCATGTTATAGGAAACTTTTCAACGATTTCAAATCTGCCACTCTTAATAATATCACATTTTTAGTTTAGAAGATATAGCCGTTCAAAGTTGACCGACTTTCGGTTTTCAAAAAAACACACAATTTTTAGTAAATTTGTTGCGATTTCAGGTGTAATATCACGAAAAATAGGTAACGAATCGCCTTATTTTTTGTTTGTATTGATTGATGCATTTATTAAATGTGTAATGATAAAAAAAAAATGAACTGTTTGCTTTGTGTTTCTCCTGGTAAATCACTATTTAAAAACTATCCGTTTTTTCACTATTTTTCAACTTTGACGGAAAATAACAAAAATCTATATTTTGCTATATTTGCCATATTTGCAAAATCTGTTCTTTGATTATTTCTTTACATAATTCAAAAATTTTATCTGCCCGTACGTGCCCGTTTGGCTTCTAGAGGTAAAAAAGGTTAAAAAGACATGGTTGCCATACTAATATTGCGGTTTAATAAAATTCTTTAATTTGGCCCCTACAGCGCGTAGGATGCTCCTAGATGGGTCAAATGTATGACCAACCCCACTTTATTATTTATTGCCGAATTTCGGTTTTTTTAGTTATTTCAATAAACTAAACCATTTTTGAGTTACGCGAATATATGCTGTGCAGCGCCTTACATTTTCGAAATAACGGTATATCTTGAAAACAAGAGCTAATTTAAAAAAACGGTTAGCACCACTGAATTCAGCGTCCCCAATTAGGGTGAAATGCCAGGTGCGCGGCATTCGAGTTATCGAGTATTCGAGTTATTCGAGTTATTGAAGAAATAAGCTCAACACATTCGGCTAATTCGGCGAAATTATGACATTTTGAGTATGACATAACTTTTGAAAAAAAAAATTTTAAAATTTTTTTTCGTTCATATATGTTCCTTATAAGATAAAAGGAACATTCTCACCAAATTTCATTAAAATCGGAAGGGGTCGTGTCCCACTCTTGGTCGTTTTGACATGGAATTACCCATATACCGAAAATACAGAAAATTGAAAAAATAAATTTAAAAAAAAAAAATTTTTTTTTTTAATTTGTTGGGTAATAATTTAGAACCCTAAAGAAAAAAAAAATAAAAACAATCTAAAAATGTAAAAATAATTTTTTTTTAGGTACCATAAAATTGATTTTTCTACTAATTTTAACTTTGATAACCCATAAGTAGGCCCCTACACAGCGTAGCACCCTTTTCAAATGCACATTTCATAGGCTGAACAGTTATCTATCATATGCTGTTTAAACTGTTCAATTACCTTATTCGGTTCAAAAGATATGATTTTTGCAACGAAAAAACTCAAATGGCGCCACTGTGCGTCGCTTAAACAATTAACACTCTCCTCAGAAAGAAATTTGTTTTTTTATTAAAACGTACAATGAACACTAAAATTTAATTAAATACACACATAACGACTTTATTGGAAATTTAATTTTTTAACAAGTAGGTATGTTTTGTTTTTTTTTTTTTTTTTTTGCTTTTAACAGGCGATATAAAATCAATTAATATTATTCTTCTCTTTTTTAGAATGTTAACAAAAAAAATAAAAAAAACATACCTTCAAAACTATTAAACATACACATTTTGTATTTAGTTGCTGGAGAGCTCTGTTGGCTGAAGGTGTACAACATTTCATGGCAGGCGTATACAAAATATAAATAGTATTCGAAAGAAATTTATTTTAAGCTCTTATAATTTGTTGTTGTTACATCAAGTCAAGCTTTGTGTTGGCTTCATTTACAGTCAGTTGGCCTTGTTTTGTGTGCCCCAACAAACAAACATAAATATACTGCGAATTGAAATGAGGGGATTGATCCCGTTAATAACTTTAATTTTAGTATTTAATACTAAATACACCTTTGGATCAAGTAAAGAGTAAGTATTTATAACAAACATCTTTAATTATAATATTAATATGTATGTATGTACATTAGAGTTTTTAAAAAATGAAATAGAATTATAGAGTGATTGAATGGCCTTATATTGGTTAATTTGCTTATTAAAACATTTAATATAAAGTTTGGTGCCGATTGTATAAAGAAAATTCAAGGCGGAAATCGAATCGATATAAAGCTGTTAATCTAATTTAAACTATTTGTAATTAAAAATGTTTACTCTTATCATGCATATACCTTCATATTTAAATAAAGCTGCATTTTAACGTTAATTTTTGCCCCCAAGTGCATCGAAGGCTTAATTTATTTTTTTTTTTTTCTTTTGAAATATTAAATATGAATATCAAAATATGAATATACCCCACGATATTTCGTTATCAATTTCATGATATATTCAAAATTTCCAAAAAATCGACTTTTGAGCTTCTTATTTGACATTTAGCGTGGTTCGAAAAGGCATTTTCCTCGAAATCCTTGGAAATCGAATCGTTCCCAAGTGTATCGGAGGATATTTCTAAAAAATCTTATATTCATTCTCTAAAGTGTTTTAAACAAGTACCTGGTGTGCAAATCCAAATTTTTTTGGATTTTGTTCAAGAAATTTTTTTAAAATTTGAAATTGGAGATTTGAAAAACACCCCAAAAATTTTGTATGTTTTTGACATCACCTGAGGACGGGCTAAAGCCACAAAAATCCCTTTTTTTATATCTCACAATTTATTACAGAAATCAATTTCAAAAATCTTTATGGTGTGTACTCGAATTTCTCGGTCAAGTATCAAGTACAGAATGTTTGATTCAAGTACGAATTATTTTAGTGCCCCGTACTCAAAAGAATCCGAAAACAGGATTGAGTTAATTAAAAGTCAGGCAAAGTTAATATCAAACTGTACTTGATTCAAGAATTTTTAAAATGGTTTAATCTCAATTCGTACTTTAAATAATCCAAAAGCGAGATTAGATTGTTTCTAATCGAAACACTTACCCCAGAGAACCAGAAAGAGTATTATTATTTAACTTAATCGTTACATATGTTTATTTTTCTTTTGTGTATTCCGCCCTTTGTTTGCAGAATATTTCTCAATTATAAGACACCAGCAGCATGCCGAATATTGTTTCTTTTTATTATTAATTAACTTAATCGTTACATATGTTTATTTTTCTTTTGTGTATTCCGCCCTTTGTTTGCAGAATAATTCTCAATTATAAGACACCAGCAGCATGCCGAATATTGTTTCTTAATCATTCTGAAAAAACTTTAGAAACCGATATCTTTCGATCGGGATGAAATTTGCACCAAGGTTAGTCCTATTTGATAGTAGTAGAAACAATTTTACAGGAAGATCGGTCAAACTCTCTGAGTTAGAGGGGGATTGCTGGCTTTCAATCGATGTTTCAAATAATGATCCTGCACCTGGAATAGGATCACGTCGGGGTTACCAAATTTTATGTATAGTTTTAATGTTTTCTTGTTGCGATTCAAAACAAGAATTGTTGAAATGATAGAGCGGCACTTGTAACCGACTATTGTATTCTTTTTTTGCAAAAAGTTAACCCAAGCATCACGTAAACTGATTCTTCCCAAATCAGACGCAAATAAGCATACACAAATGTTGATAGATTGATTAACCAAAATTAACCAACTCGTTTTATCAAATATTAGCGACTTATATACATACAGTAACAAGTTAAATTTAATTACTACGCAAATTAAAGATTAAAAATAAAATTAAAGAAAAAGAAGTGTGCCTTGCATATTTTTTAACCGGTTTAATGATCATTAATTAATAAATTATTCTTGGTCAGGTAATAAAACATAAGGGTGAAAGAACTTATTAAATAAATTCAACGCTTTTCTTTAAATATTACGCAAGATTTAATAAATGAAATATAATACTAGCTCTGTTTCTTTACTCTACTTGAGATCCCTCGGGATCAGTAAACTGCAAACATCACTATATTTCTTGATTTATTCATACGCTCAAATTTACATTCACTCTTTATCTGCAAAACAAAGTTCAACGTTGGTAAGTTTTACATCGTTTCGTATGTGCATGTGTGCGTTTTTATTGAAAGCGCTTTGTTTGCATGTAAACTCAAAAGGCATACATTCTTAAGGCCCAACCAGAATGTGCATAACGTTGTTTAAGTAAATGTGCGAATTCATTTAATCTTATGGGCCAAACAATATTGAACTTAAAGAAACTTTTTGCTAAATTTTAGAAAACTGTCATTTGCTTCAGTGAAGTGCGAAACTGATCGCGTACGGAACCAAACGTTTTTTATTTGGTTTTTTGTTCTTTTAAATGCATTTGAGAGGCTTTTCGTTGATTTTTAACAGTAGCTTAAGTTTGTTTATGCATATTCTGGTTGGACCTTTATACTTTTGCATTCAATTAGTCATTGTCCACTCGATGAGACGCTTTGTTAACATTAACAACAATAACAAGAATATATTGTACCTACATACAGAACCACTGTACTTTTTAAGAAATGATAAAAAAAGTCTTCTGTTTCTATGGAAATTGTTTGTACCTACATATCGTCCCCTCAATATAACAATAGCGTATAATTTTTTTTGGGTTTTGAGAAAATTGTATTTAAAGTTTTTGTCAAATCGGATGTCTATTAAAACCTCCATATCGCGGTAAATAAAAATTCTTCCTATTGGATTTTTCGACGAATACATACTACTGTTTCTTGATTTTAAATCGACCAATTTTTTTTTATTTTACGCATCCTTTAAGACCAAAATTATGTCATTCAAAGTGCAAGTCCTCCATATAGGCTATTTTATTTTTTAAGAAATTCGTATGATGTATCTGATACACTATTTTATTTTGTATGGTATACGCTGTTTTATTCAATTATTTTACGATATTTTTATTAAAATATCTGATCTTAAAAATATCAATTTGTAACATTATAAAACAGGGATTAATTCAGTGGCACATATTCATTACTTTCCAATTTGGGTTATTATAAACAAAAAAATTATGACAAATTAAGGTATACATTGCGTAAATCAAAAATAACTAGAAGTTCATTCGTCTTCTTTCTCTTCCTCTGCTACTTCTGGCTCATCTTAACAATTTCGCTTCTTTCCACCTTGTAAGTTAAAAAAATGACTGCGAGCCACGAGGAATTACATTCTTCTTGTACACATTTTGGAGATCATGGAGCTTTCGATGGTTGGAATGAAACTATTTCTCAAACAATAGTGTATATTATTATAAGCTATTTTGTGAGTTAAAGTTTTTATAAATTGTATTTTTTTCTACAGGCTAAAATGGAGTATAATGCGTATACACTATTATTCTTTAAACAACTTTGGAGTGGCAATTTCAAGTAAAATAGTGCATATGAGCTTACACACTTATTGAAGGAAAATTTTGAATAAGAAATTATACACTATTTTTTCCAACGACATTTTGACCCACTTTTTGGAAGTAGAATTTGACGAAATTTTGACCAGCCATAAAATCAATGATGGCGATTCTAAATATGCAATAAAAAAATAATAGCGTATGAGCCCATACGCTATTGTTATATTGAGGGGACGATATGTGCGTTTAGTTTCATTTCAATTTTTTTTTCTTGTACTACATAGTAACTGCTGAATGCCTACATGAGTAATAATTGCTTGATTTCTAGCTTTTTTGTTTGTATTTTTTTTTCTTTGCCAAAACAATCATTGTCGGACCAAACACACAAACATCTTAATTGACAAACGATGCTAAACGATGGAATAAATAACAAAGCACGATGTGCATTATTTGAATGACTGCAAACCAGCAGTGAATGTTTGCGGTTGCGCAAGTTTGATTGTATGACCGCAAGCGAGTGTATTTGTTGGTGTTCATTTACTACGATTTTTTTGCAATCGCACAAATCCGTTCTCTGATATGTATACCTCAGAGAAGAAATCGCCATAAGTAATTTCTCCTTACCATATGAAGATACTTATACGGAAAAACGATCTAATTTTTCAGTGCTCAAAATATAATGAAGAATCTTCCCGTCCCAATGAACAAAAACTGGATCGTCAAAAGAAACATATTGCTTTATTTGCCAGCTTATCTTTGTAAATTATTTTCTTCTTAATATTCAGGGGTGTGATGGAAATCAAAAACGCAAGAATTTGGAAGTTGTTTGTAATACACTTTTAATCAAATTTTTATAATTTTTTTTATAAAATTCTGTTTAATAGATAAATATTTGTATAATATTTGCCATAAAATTATTTTATTACAGAAATCTTTTTAAAAAACGACTTGTAAAATTCTTACATTTTTCGTTTTCGATTTCCATCACACCCTGATTGACTCAAAATTAATTATTTGAAATTTGTATCTGTGTTTCAAAAATTAAAATGTTAAATTTTTTAAACCTACTTCTTAGAATAAAGTTTAACTCAGTTACAAAAAATTTACTATAATGTTTTTCAAATTTCATTTCTTCTCTTGGAAGCCAAATTCACTACTATGTATTTCAATTTATTTTATTCAAATTAATATTAAAAAATATGTTCAATATTTATTGTTGACCTGTGTCGATTATCTATGTTGTTGTTTTTTTGTTTGGCTTAAGGTCATATAAAAATTATAAATAAAAAATCCAGAAATGTTTGTATTTTTAATTTTGTTTTTATTTTTCATCCGATATTTCGACCATACATCGATGGTCATCTTCAGGGGATTTAAAACACTGTCAAATTTAAAACTACAAAAAAGATGATACGTCCTAACTGCTTGATGAAAATATGACAAGTTTGAATGTTTATACATATATACAATATATTTTGCATTCTTAAATTTCAGTTTGATTTATGGTTATGAATGTCGTCAAAGCAAATGTATAAAAGTCGAACTAGATGAAAGTAATTGGAACAAAGCTATTAGCTTGCCGGTATGCAGAATGTTTTGTGGTGATACTGTGGGAACAATATGGCCTAAACCGACTGGTTCTATTAATTTAGACACATTTCTTTTACACATCGACCGTAGAGCTATTGAATTTGTACTGCCTACCAATCGTAACCAAAAAAAACTTTGGGAATCTAATAGAGAACGTTTTATGGATTTTGTCGACAATAAAGTACCAAATCAGGAGATTTTGAAAAATGAGGGTCACCCACTTAAAATCTCAATAGAATTGGAAGATAATAATGATAATGATGAAAAACCAAGATTAACTTTAGACACAGATGAAAGCTATAAACTCGAAATAAAAACATCAGATGTTCACGAAGTATTTGCAAATATAAAAGCCAAAACTTACTTTGGTGCACGTCATGGCCTGGAAACACTAAATCAATTGATTATCTATGATGATATAAGAAGAGAATTACAAATTGTATCTAAAGCTGTAATACAAGATGAACCAGCTTTTAAATGGCGAGGGGTTTTATTGGATACATCAAGAAATTTTTATACAGTAAAGGCTATTAAACGAACATTAGGTAAGTTACAGTAGGTCAGGAGTTTAATTCAATATGGGTATTCAGTTCAGATTTTTTAATGCAAAATGGAAAATTTAACTTATATTGAAGTGAATGTTCTTTATAATAATTTGAAAATGTTAAGTTCTACATATTTGACGTGCCAAAAAAAACGACCTGTCAATCAAATGTCGAAAATTTATGTTTTTCAAGGTGCCTAACCCTGCGGCCACACGATCAAGTTGTTCTTGATAGTCTTTTACATGTACTGTTTGTCAAAATTTCGAAAAATTGAAAGTTGTGACGTAGGCTGCATTCAACTTTTGAGCAATTTTCTTTCAAGATGCCATCAAGAAAACAATTTATAAAGAAAAACATGTAATCAGCTGTTAAATTGAAAGTAAAATTGCCAAACAAATGGAAAGCAATCTCGTAGTCAATTTAAAAAGTGTGAGTGTGTTAGTAAAAAAGTGAGAGTGTATTGCAAATTGAAAGGCAAAACTTGATCGTGTGGCCTCTAAGTAAAGTAAAAAGATATTTAATTAATTACACTAGAAATGTAACGAGAAAAATTAAAAACTTGATTTTTTTGTTTTTTTTATGTATACCTTTTTTTCTAAAATTTTTAAAAAGGAGCTGTTTTATAATAGTTATTTTGCGTTTCTTGTAATACAATTGGGTAAACCATTCTTAAGTTATGACAAAATCGATTGAACAGCCCGCCTTCTTAAAAACGCCACATTCTAGAAAATAAATTTGACCAAAGAACTTTAAATTTCGATTTTTTTGTAGTTGTTGCATGAATTAGAGTTATCTTAATAGTACGTTAATAATGGAAATATGTAGATGATATATAAGAAAATAATTTTAAATGGAAAAAACAATTTAAAAATTGCAATGTTGCAACTTGTAAACCAGTTATTTTACACTTTTTTAAAGGTTGTTAAAATTGAAAATTTTAGTGTAAATCTTTTTCTTTATGTTTGTTTAAATAAAAAGTTGAATTTTTACAATTTTGCATTAAAAAAAAGTGAATACCTTTAATATTTATGTATAGAAGTTACTAATACATTTTTCCATTATTTGTATAAATAGATGCAATGGGTATGGTGAAGCTAAATACATTCCACTGGCACATTACTGATTCTCATAGTTTCCCCATTGAGGTTAAATCAAGGCCTGAACTTCATAAATTGGGGGCGTACTCACCACGCAAAACTTATAGCCACCAAGATATAATAGAAGTCGTAGAATACGGTCGCGTTCGGGGCATACGAGTAATGCCGGAATTTGATGCTCCCGCTCATGTTGGTGAAGGTTGGCAACATAAAAATATGACGGCCTGCTTTAATGCCCAACCATGGAAAGATTATTGTGTGGAACCACCGTGTGGTCAACTGGATCCCACTGTGGACGATATGTATGCAGTCTTACAGGATATATACCAAGAAATGTTCGATCTGTTTAATCCTGATGTATTTCATATGGGTGGTGATGAAGTATCGGTTAATTGTTGGAACAGTAGTGAACAAATACGTAACTGGATGACAAGTAAGCAAGGTTGGGGTTTGCAGGAAGCTGATTTCATACGTTTATGGGGTCATTTTCAAACAGAAGCTTTAAAGCGTGTACTTGTAGCTGCTAAGGGCCAACAAGTTCCAATTACTCTATGGACTAGTCGTCTTACTGATGTACCATACTTAGATGACTATTTAGATACAAATCGTTATATTATACAGATATGGACAATGGGAATGGATCCTAAAGTTACTGATATTTTAAAACGTGGCTTTCGCATAATAGTTTCCAACTATGATGCACTATATTTCGACTGCGGCGGTGCTGGTTGGGTCAATGATGGAAATAACTGGTGTTCTCCATATATTGGTTGGCAAAAGGTATATGAAAATCGCATGGAAACAATTGCGGGAGAATATATTAACTTAGTAATGGGAGCTGAGGCTGCAATCTGGTCCGAACAGATAGATGAACACACATTAGATCAACGCTTTTGGCCCAGGGCTAGTGCTTTAGCCGAACGTTTGTGGTCAAACCCAAAGGATACTTGGCGTCAGGCAGAACCGCGCATGCTGATGCATCGTGAACGTTTGGTAGAAAACGGAATATCTGCTGAGGCGTTACAGCCAGAATGGTGTTTACAAAATCAAAATGAATGTCCAATTGATGCTTATACAAGTAAAAAAAAGGCATAAATACTAACAAATCAAAAGCAATTTGGTTTCTCGCACCAACTCTGATAACATATATAGTGATATTTTCCTTATATATTATAAACTCATTTAAAAACAAAATAAAAAAAACGTTTTTTCATATTCTATTTATCAAGTAATCTTTAAATTCTAATTATTATAATAATATAATAATTTTTTTGAAAAATTTTAAAATTACTGCAAAAAATAATAACAATGGAAATTTTTTTGTAAAAATGCCTTAGAATCAAAAAAAAAATATTATTTTTACTAAAAATTTTTTTTATGGTTAAGTTCAATAAAGTTTATTTTTCAAATGTTCTTCTCAATGAAAAGTTGTCCACTAAAGAAAGATTTTCAGATTTCTTTCTTCACTGTTTCGAATAAACAATTCCGTTGCCTACACATACATACATACATAAGTAGGTAAAATAACCTTAAAATATTAAATGAACTAAGCGAAAGGGTCACATGGCAGTACATATGTATCTAAGTTTCTTAGTAATTTCTATGTTCGAAAAAGTTTCTAAATATTTAAAAAATTTCCAAATGGAAGCAAAGTAATTTTATATTTTTAATTTTGGAAAATTATCTAATTTAAATTTTTTTAAAAGAACATAAGTTTTAAGTAAACTTTTTTTTGATAAAGTAAAACTCTATATACATTTTTTGGTTACATATCGTCAGCTCAGTATTGGTTTGGCGCATATGCCAAAAACAAGGACTTAAAAGTTATAACTTTTATTCTTATTACATATTATTAAGAATAATTATTATTTCCAATTTGTATTTTTAAAAATTGATGATAACTATTATGGGTATCAAATAAAAGTATTTCTCAACCATAAATATTACTATTCGATAGATATATTACTTATTTTTTTTAATAGTTATGAGTAAGAAATAACATAACCGTTATAACTCATTTAAATATGTATTTATATCGTCGTTCCGGAGTTATCTTGTCGTATATCACAAAATCGAAAAAAATGAGATAGGACCGTTTCCTCTGGTAAATTTAACAGATCTATCGATCTGCGCAATCCTCACGTCTCTATCTCTTATAGTTAATGAGATATTACGAAGCCATTTTGTTGTATATCCACTTTTGCGAAAAATTTAATACGTTATAATATCGTATGTATCATAATTGTGGATATACGACAAAAAACGTATGAAAACTTTTAATTAAAAAAATCTTGCGTTATCTTGTTGTATGTGAACAAAGTATATTAGGCATGTTACAAAAAAGAGACTATCTTATTATTATTACTGTTATTTTAACATTTTTCGTTTTATATGTAAAGATATTTTTCGGACGAAGTACACAACGGCTATTTACATTGATGGAATTATTGCTATATTGCCTAAATTCACTTCATTGTTAAGCAATTAAAGGTTAAATATTCAGGGTGTTCCAACCATAATTTACAATGTTAATTGTGAATAAAACAAAAAGTTTTTAGAGAATAATCTGATTTTTTTTTATTATTATATAGAAGGATCTATGACAACTATGCGTGAGACAAAATATCGGCCAAATGCTCGTCGCGGCTTCGATAGCATACCTTTGTCCTATGGTCCATATTTTCAATGCCTCTGAGACATAATTGAGATTCAATGTCCTTAAAGTGTCAAATTATCTAATCCTTAAGCTCTTAATTGTTCTTGGCTTATTGACGTACACTTTTTATTTTAAATATTACCAAAGAAAGAAGGCCAACGATGTCAAATCATATGATCGTGACGGCGAGTTAACATGGACATTGAATTTCTTGTGCAGAAGAGCCATTGTTGCGTTGGCCGTGTGACACATTCTTTTGGAACTACTTATCGTCCAGGTCCATAGCCTCAATTTCTGGCAAAAAGAAATCCGTTATCAGCTCGCGATAGCAAACACGATTCACAGTAACTGCTTGGCGATGATGCCGCCTGGCCATAAACCGCACCAAGCATGCATGCACAGGCGTTTTCACATTTCCTACAGAGCCGGTTTGCTAAAATTTGCACACAAATATCCCGATTGTAAAAAAAACCAAGATGTGTTTTTAAGTGTTGTGTTGAATAAAAAGTATTTATAATTGATATAAGTGTCGATTTATTTTATGATAATGAAAAGGAAAACTCTTGTATAGATGCGCTACGTAAAAGAAGACAAATTCGTGATGATTCCAACCCTCTTGAACTTCCCGGTGCCAAGTAAGAACTTATAATAAGTTGGCCAATCGGCTGGTTGTATTATTGGTTCAACTGACTCAGTAAAATTGTCACTTGAAATATTTTCAACACCAAATACTTAGCCGGACTTGCAATACAAGAGCTGCGAAACACTATCCTCAATGCTATTTAATGGAACTTCTTTGATAGCCCACCCCTGTCGCTTGAGTGTTTCTTTTATTTTTGGAAAGTTTTTTCTTTATACTTGCCTTGTGGTGTATGCAAACCTGTGCCAATAATATTATAATTAGATTAAGAAGATTATAAGTGTTTAAAAGAAGTTCTTGTCGTGGTCCCAAACTATTTAACTCCACTATAAACTCTTCTCATAACTCCTTACATGAATTTTTCATCATACCAAACTTTGGTGTTTTCCGCGAACAATTTCTAAGTTTCTCTAAATAAGCTGGACGAACCGCTCATATTGAGCACTCGTTTTTATTTTCAAACTAATAAAATTTAAAAAAAACCGAAAATGTTATTACAAAAATTTATACATACGATTTCTCCATTTTGTTTTTGATTTTAACCAAATTTAAAAAAAAATTAACTTAACTGCCAATAACACAACTACTTTTTAGAAGTTGTGTGTATTTAACATTTTTGTCGACCAAACTTTTACAAAGTTGAAAACGGCAATACCACAAAACAAACAGATACACAACTGAATTGCCAACTTCCAGTTGAGTTGAGAATGGCAATGGGAATTTATCAAAGACAACCAAACTGTTACAAAAGTGGAGAACCGCAATAGCGGCATTAATCTGCAAAAATAAAACAATTAATATCAAGAAAATAATTATTATCGTAAATAAAAACAATTAAAATCTTTAGTAATATGTACATAGTTATCTGTAAAAGAAATAAATATTTATCGATCATAATAGTTATGAACCAAAGTAAAAAGATATTAATTGGTTATAATAGTTATGTTTAACAAATATTTATTTTCATTATACATAATAATTAAAAGCAATTTTTATAGAATACTAGCTAACCCGACAGACATTGTCCTGACCAAATTAGGAAAAATCACCCTTATTATATTTGGCGTCGGCAATAACAACGGCAATTTTAAGGCAACAGCAATTCTTATCAAAGACAACATCAATTCTATGTAAAATTGGTATTTTGTAAGAGTATTATGACGCCGTTGACTATTTATCGATAATGTTAATTAAATACAGCACACATCTCTAATATTAAAATCAGCTGATTAATTTTGTTTATTGTTTTTTTCCTAAGAAAAGAAATTGTGTGCTGTTTGTGCAAAATTTTAAGTTAATAAAAATTTTTTTTATTATATTAAATTTTCCCAAGTGCCTAATGGATTTTTTTAACCTTTTTAAGATTTGAAAAGTCATTTTCGGCTGAATAAACCTTATTTTAAACATGTGTTGGAAATAATAGAGCCTCATTTAAAAAAGGTTTTTTTGGTCCAGGGATCGTACCAGCTCATCGTTGGAAATTATTTCAACTTTGGACTGTCTCAGCCACTATTTTAAACATTTTGTCTGAGAACTTTGTCCACAATGGATAAACTAAAGTTGCATTTCTTTGAAAAGCAGCATTTCAGGTGTAATTGGCTGTGTGGACGGAACCCACATCAAAATTTTTGCTCCAAAAAAAAAAAAAAAACAAGACCACCATTTAATCGCAATTATTATTATTAGTATCAAAACACAACACAAAATGTAGAAAAATATCAAAACCGCCGTAGAAAACAAAATTGCAGCCAACCATTTTTAAAACACAAAGCAGTACAAGACAACACTAAAAATGCCGACGACAAAATCAAAGGCAACAGCAACGCCAATTTTTCTTAGAAAATACCAAACATATGTTAACAGTCATCGAAATATGGCAATATTGCCAACGAGAATACGAAATTGAACTGTTGACGACGCCAAATAGAATAAGAGTGAAAGTTTGTGTTCGATTTTTTTAATTCGTTAAAAAGATGCGAACATTTGAAAGAAAAATTAGTCAAATCGATGGAGCCGTATGCTGATTTTAGGTAAATCGAAAAAAGTGGGCGTTAAAGTGGGCGGGGCAAAATATTCTTTCCGTAAAAACCTAAGTAAGACCATGGTGATGATTTTAAAGAAAAAATCGTCCATACCGGTCAAGCCGTTTTCAAGTTATGCGCTTAATAGAAAAAGTGGGCGTAAAAGTAGGCGTGGTAAATTTTTCTTTCGATGAGAACTTAAAATGGATTAATTCGAACATTTGAAAGAACAATTTGTCAAATCGATGGAGCCGTTTTCTGATTTTAGGTAAAAAAGTGGGCGGGGCAAAATTTTATTTTCGTATAAATCTAAGTTGGACCATGGCGATCATTTTAAAGAAAAAATCGTCCAAATTATATAGATGTCATTGGTTGTGCAATATGAAAGTTGGATTTTGCCACGCCCCTCCATCAAAATCGGACCAGCCGTTTTGGAGTCCATACGTTACATACATACTCACATCCTATTTTATATACATATCGTCAAAAGACGAAATAACCTATCTGCAGTTTTCAAAAGTTTACAGGAGAGGGAAAAAACGTTACAAAATTGGAACTATCAACGATATTGAAACGAAAATTACACATTTTGATTAAAATGAAACCAGTAATATATATCGGTTAAGAAAATTTTGTTTTTCTAATCACAGCTTATGTTATAACACTTAGGTTTTTTGGAATTGTAAAGATCTGAAACCAAATAACCTATCTGCAGTACTAATTAGTATGAATAAATAAAAATTTCTTTATAAACATGAATATTATATACTTTAAATAATTATAGTAGTAGTTTCTTTTACTGGTTTAAGCAAAAACAAGTACTTAATGTTTGTTTAAATTACACTATGCAACAAAATTAAACTTTTATCGTGATTTTTGATGATTTATTTTTCTCTTTTTTTTGTGCGTAACGGTCCTCTAGGTATAAAAACTTTGTCATTTGTAATATTACATGTTTTGTACACATATGCGTTATGATATAGGGAATAAAAATTTATAAAAAACTCAATTTTGAAATTTTTGCAGATAGGTTATTAGGTCTTTAAGATGACGATATACATATATAGATTTCTTAAAATTGGTAAATTTTTTGGGACCTGTAAAATAAGCATAATTATTATTTAGGGTCCTTGGCCAAAAAGCCGGAGTGGAAAAAACGACAAAGAAGGTTGACATAAAAAGGGAAATCACGATGGGTAGTGCAAACGATGCAGGTGCGAGTAAAAATACACACAACAACAAAATGTACGTACGTATGTAATTGCAATTTTCTATTTTACTTCGTCATTGGCTAATAAGTAAGGCGGTTTTTCTAAACGTATCAATAACGTGTTGATGCATTGTGTACTTAAATTTTTACCTACGTTGTGTTGTATATGAATATGGTTTGCATCTACATACATACTACATTATTTTAACTGCTTTATTTGCTTTTCTCTACGCAATGACAACAACAAATTTCGGAGCTAAATGCATTGTCAAAATTTGTATGGTTGCATTTAAGAACATGTTGCCATGCATTACTACAATGTAACAGGCGTTTAGGAAAACAGCCTAAAGGCCCAACCATAATATGCATAGTCTTGCTTAACCTACTGTCAAAAAGTCTCTCAAAAGTATTTAAAAAAACAAAATCAAAAAACATTTGATTCCGTACGGAATGTGCGATCAGTTTCGCTTTTTGCTTAAGCAAATGACAGTTTCATAAAACTTAACAAAAATTTTCTTTAAGTTCAATATGGTTTGCCTCATATGATTAACATGTATTCGCACATTTGCTTAAGCCAACTTAAGCACATTATGGTTGCGCCTTAAGTCTGCGCGCGTAACTACAACAATCCAACAATAGAAAAAACAACACGCATTTTGTTTGTATAAAAATGATAAAAATATCAAGAACAAAAGCATTTGTTTGTGTAAAAAAATGCAGAAATGTCAAAAACAACTTTACAAAAAATCAGCGGGCGTTTCGAGCAGACCTACTAATTGGACCATCCCTGCAAATAATATTGGACCACTCCATGGACTGGTCCGATGTAATGCAAGCATGGACCATGTCATTGTAAAAAAGTGTTTGTACCCAGCAAATAAAATTGGGCCACCTGATCTATTTTGATAAAATGGAATACTCTGTAATTAAAAAGTCTATTCTTATTTATTATTCTTTATTTCCAGTGCGGCTGGTACGCACAGTTTTGTATAAATACAAGAATTGATTTTGTTTAATAATTGTGGCGAGTTTTATACACAATAAATGCTTATTAAGCATTTTCATTACAGTGGAAGGTATAGCGGTTTACTTAGCATTTACTAACAATCTCGCAGACACTTGTCCAATAGCAAGAGTGGTGATAGTATTACTATTGACGACCGTGTGTACTGCTAGTATTGTATTCATACACACACACATAGCGCACAACACTCAAGTGGCTTATTCGTATTACATTAAACATGCGCCTGGTTCATGGCATGTAATGTATACTGAAATTATGTGAGCAAGCAATGTTAATATAAAAGACACGCTACACCTCTCATTTACGGAAGAATGTTCATATGGCTGATAGTTGTATGGACCAGGGCTGTCAGATATGGCGATTTCTCGCCAAACGTGGCGATTTTGAAAAGTGTTTAGCGATGGGATTTCCCATTTGGCGACTGGCGACTTTTATGGCGATTTCTGATATAACTGGCGATTAACTTGGCTATTTTTACCATTTATATTATTTCGGCAATTTTCTTTAACAACTTGACATTTTTGTTATCATTACTAATATAAAAAAACATATTAAGTAAATTTTATATTCAGTCACTATTTAATTATAATAGTATGTAGGTGTACGATCTTATAGACTTGTTTACTTAATTTAAGTTTTTAACTGAATACATATCAGCAAGACCGGCATAACTCAAAAAAAATCCATTTCGAGATAAACGCATTTAAAGTTTTTGATTTGCTCTAACTACTTAGAAAAAAGAAGACACATTCTCTTCAAACTGGGAAAGTATAAAAGATATATAGATGAATTTAATACACAATATAAAGAAAAACAAAGCGAACAATTCTGCATCTCTAACTCCAAAATTTAATTTTTCGAGTTATGCCGGTCTTGCAGCAAATGAGCGATATATGATCTCCATTTTATGTTATTAAAAAAAAAATAACAGAAACAAAACAAAATTTACTTCGGCGACTTTTTTGTATTTTTTCTCAGTATTTGGCGATTTTTGACTGAAAAATTATACTAGCGTTTTTTGTATGCAAAATTTAATTAAAAAAAAAGAAAATATTACAAAAACTGAACAAAATCGACGTTTGGCGATTTTTGGCGATTTCTGACATCCGGTTTGGCGATGGAGCTCAAAAACATCTGACAACCCTGGTATGGACATTCTTTAACAATTTTGTATTGTACTTAAATATGTGGAAACAATTTTGTTACTTAATTACCAATAACATTTATTATAGTTAGGTGAATTTAATATTTTATTCATTATGGTAAGATTTAAGTCTATCCTTATGTACTATATGTTCTCTATTATTTTTCTTATCAACTATGGTTACATTATTTCTTAAATCTTTATTTTTAATTTCATAAGGACCTTTATACCTATTATCTAATTTGTGCCCTACTTCATTTTTAATTAAAACTAAGTCTCCTACTCTGAAATCTACTTCTAATAATGACCTATCATAATTTAATTTTTGTTTAAGTTTAGACCTATCCATCATAGCGCGAGCTCTCTTATGTGCTATTTCTAACCTAAATTTAACTTCCTTAGCATAATTTTCTATATTATATAATGGTGTTATTTCTTGAATACTATTCAACTGTTGAAACCCATTTGGAAGTCTACCAAAAACTAACTAATAAGGACAGTACTCATGAACGGAAGATGGCGTAGTGTTAAAACAGTACGTGAAATACTTAAGCCATTCATCCCAATCGGTTTTGTCAACGGATATGTATGATCTTACATATTCATTAAAAGTTCTGTGACTTCTTTCCACAGTTCCTAGAGTCTGGTGATGGTAAGCTGTTGATGTTATTTTTTCAATATTCAAAAGGTTACACAATTCAGTAAGTATTGAGTTTTTGTATTCTGTACCCATGTCTGAAATGAACGTCTTCATTGGACCATAGGTAAGAATAACATTTTCAAATATTGCTTTCGCAATGGATTTTGCGCTTTTATCTTGTAAAGGTACCGTTACAAGATATTTTGTCATATCACATATTATGGTGACGGCATATTTATTTCCGAAATATGATTTTGGTAGTGGACCTATAGTATCCACAATTACCGTATAAAAAGATTTATTTGGTGTATTTGTCAATGTCAGTGGTATTTTTGTATGTTTTGTTATTTTAGCTGTTTGACATTTTTGGCCTATTTTAACGTATTTTGTTATATCTCGAGTCATATTTTTCCAATAGTAATATCTTCTTATTTTATTTGAGTTCTTGAAACACCTGAATGTCCTCCCTCTTCGGGGTCATCGTGGTATCGTTTCATTATCTCTGTTATTAATTTGGCATTTGTTACGTGGATCACCTCATTAAGTAGCGCTTCTTTTAATAATTTTAATAATTTATTGCCCATTTCTTTAAATTCATTAATAGAGATCAATTCGAAAATTTTTTCACTGGGTGCCACTTGTACTTTATGAATATTTAATTTACCTGCCACTTCTTCGAGCATAGGGAAAATTGTCCTAAGTCAAATTTCCCATTAGTAAACAATTCTTTTATATTTATACATGCTATTATAGATTTGCCACGTTTAATATAAACTTTTTGTGGGGTTATCTTTAGCTTACAAAATTTTCTGACGTCAGAATTAATAATTGGTTCAAATACATTGGGCTTCTCATTTTCATTATTTAAATGCCGTTTATTTGGTGTAATTGGATATTTCTTTGTCATTGCTCGAGCTGTTACTTTGTATACATTGCTGTTTTTATTATTTATTTCTTTAAAATCATTTATTGTAATGCGCGACAAAGCGTCGGCCACATAATTATCTTTTCCTAGATATTCTACAGTGAAATCATATTCTTCCAAGTCCAGTCTCATTCTAGTTAGTTTTGAGCTTGGATTTTTCATGGAAAAAAAAAAGGTAAGACAGAGGTCTGTGATCAGTGCGGACAAGAAAATGTTTTCCATAAATATATGGTCTAAAATATGTGATGGCCCAGTGTATCGCGGTTAATTCTTGTTCAATTGTGGATTTGTTACTCTCGCCTTTTGTAAATATTTTGGATGCGTATGCTATTGGTAGATGCTTTCCTTCATGTTCTTGAGTTAGTACAGCTCCATAAGCATGTTTGCTTGCATCTGTTGTTATACAAAACTCTTTTGTGAAATCTGGATATTGAAGTAATGTTGGACTCAATAATGCTTTTTTAGGTATTTAAATGCTGAATCACAATCTTCATTCCATTCGAACTGCACACCCTTTTTGGACAATCTTGTAAGATGTCTAGAATACTCTGAAAAATTTTTGATAAATCTGCGATAGTAGTTGCAAAATGCTACAAATTTCTTGCACTATCCGCATCTTTTGGTTGTGGATAATTTTCGATTACCGAATATTTACTATCGTCAGGCAGTATTCCTTTATCAGTGCATTTATGTCCTAGGTATGTTACTTCCCTCATGAAAAATTAACATTTTTCGGGATGTAACTTAAGATTGCGTTTTCGACATAATTCAAACACATTTGTTAAATTAGAAAGCATATGCTTTTCCGAACATCCCAAAACAACTACGTCATCCATGTAAAGAAATGCTTGTTCTGGTCGCAAACCAGTAAAAGCGAGTGTCATCATTCTTTGAAAAGAATTGGGCGCTATTTTTAAACCATAGGGCAATCTAGTAAATCTATAACAGTGATGTCAAAAATGAAAATTGTGGTTGTAGTGCTTTATATTAGTATTAGTGAATAAAGAGACAAGTTTTCTTAATAAAAATAACAAAAATACGTAAGCATCCGCCACATGTGTACTCGTCGCTTGATAATCGACGACTGAATTGTATACTCTCGTGGACTAAATGAAAGAGCGTAAGAATGTGTGTGAATTTTGAGCTAGCACAATTGTGCTATGAAATTGAATGAATTTGACATCAATGATCTATAAGATCCATTTGCTGTTGAAAATGAAGAGTTTCACTTTGGTGAAAACCGGACATTAAATCTAGACATGAAAAATATTTGGCTCTACCGGTCTAAAATGTCATCTATTCTAGGTAATGGAAATTTGTCTGCTATCAATTTCTTATATAGTTGTCTATAATCCACTACGAGTCTCCATCTTTTTGTTTCTGAACTTGGAAGTGATTTCTTCGGTACCAGCAGAATTGGACTCACACAAAAAAAAATCAATGTAAATTCGTTCAAAACAAGGTTGATTTTACATTTTTCAGTAGTGATTTTGCTTCATTGTTGTTTCATGTTAATTTAACATGATTTTACAATAACTTGCCAACAACTTTTTTTTCCTTTTAAAATAATTTTTATTCATGTTAATTTAACATTCCCGTAAAGTTTAACCAAAATGTCATTTATATTAAAATAACAACCCGAATCACGTTGAATGAAAGTTTTTTCAAGTTGAAACAACGTGCATTTCATGTAGAATAAAATTGGTTGGAGTGTGATATAACAGTGTGAACACAACATATGCATTTATTCAAGAATAATACAAAACACTTACCCCTGTAACACATGTTTCACTTATTTTGTATCTCCTTTGTTAACAGAAGCATCAGCATCCGATATGGTTTTCGTCATCATTCTACTCAAAAACTTGATGTACTATTTAACTAAATAATTTTAATTAAAAGAAAACGGGAATTGCCTTCTTTTTATGCCATATTTTAAACATGAAAATAAAAAAATGTGCATACTTAAGTATGTCTGCATGTTAATTTAACAAGATAAACTTTTGATTTTAATATAAAACAGGTTTTTATGGATTCAATATTGAACAATGTTATTTTAACAGTGAATAATATTAAATAAACGTGATTTAAGGTTATTTTAATATTTTTCATTTAAAATTAATATGAAATAATGATAAATATAAATAAAGGGCATACTTTTGCAGAAATTTACCATGATTCTCAATCAACATTTCGCCATGTTAATTTAACATTGAAATTTTTTTCTGTGTGCTGTTGTACACAGAATTTGATGGTTCCAATATTGTGTCGTCTATTAATTTTTTCACCTGTCCATCAGAGAGGAGATACTTTGTGTGTATGTGGTATCCGGTTGTGCATCCCTTACTCTCAACTTTTGTTCATAGAAATTATTAATTGTTATTGTTTCTGATTCTAATTCTAAACCGAAAATATCGCTGTATGATGTGCAAAGTTCCGTTAATATATTTTTAAATTGTTCTGGAAAATTTTTCTGTAAAAGTTTTAATATTTCTGATTTTCTATGTGTATTTTTGGTCGTATTTCGTTCGACTATTTCATATTCAGAAAGATTTTCGGTTTTTATTTTACTTTTTTTATTAACTGATGTGATAGTGTTATTTGTATTTAGAATACGAATGTATGCTTTTTTAGATTTTACCAATGTGTTCGCGATAAAGACTCCTGGTTCAAGTTCTTGATTTGGTATTAGTATTTCATTATCGCAATTAATAAAATTCACTTTACGTATTACTTCTGATCTTATATAAGGTTATCGCTGTTGTTAGTAATTGGTATTTCTATAGGTTGTGGTATATCGAATGGTCGTAGGAATAGGTAGTCATAATCCTGATTAAAATCTAATATACAATTATATTTCTTAATAAAATCCATACCAATGATTCCATAGCTTGGTATTGGGAAATTATTGTCTACTAATTGAAAGTTGTGTGGTATTAGATAATTTTTAAATTTTAAATCAAAAAATATACTACCTATAGATTTAATTTCACCTTGTCCTATTCCACTTAATGTTGTGATTTTGTTAGTATTTATTTTCTTTAAATCAAAATAATTGGATTTTATGAGTGAAATGTCGGCACCTGTATCAACTAGTAGTGTTACTGTTATCTATATTAATCTGAATGAAATAACATAAGTTGAGGTTAAGGTTATACACTTTATTATTTACTGTTCTGATCTTAGGGGATGGTCGGAGTTTTCCGAACCATTTTCATTTGAGTCCATTGCTCGTACGTAGTGTCTATTCCCATGATAATTGTCAGGTCTTTGTCTGTCTCTATTATTGTAATTGTTATTGTTGTTATTTCCGTTGTTATTATTATTATTGTTATTATTTCGGGGATAATTGTTTCTCCCACGAAATCTTGTTATTTCCACGATAATAAGTGGGTCTTTGACCGAAATATAATACGGAGTTCTGTTGCTCTGTTGCTTCAGAGCAACTGCTTACAAATTTGCTCACGGCTTCATTCATATCATTGAATTGGCCTGCTTCCATGATAAGTTTTACTTTATCATTGGAGCAATTTTTTGTAATAGCTTTTACCGCAACTTGTGTAGAGTATTTGTTATCTAATTCACAAGATAAACCATCAGATATATATGCCGTTTCAAGTGACTTTGTTGGTTGGTGTTTTATTGTTTTGTTTTATGCTCATCAGCTTAGCTGACAAAACATGCACTGATTCACCTTTAACGGTTACTTTGAGCTTAGTGATAATTTCTTCTATTGTAGATTCTTCACTTATGAGATTTCTAGCATTTCCCTTAAGCTTGGTTTTAATTAGCGATATTGGAGAAGATTCGTGTTGACCCTTTATTAAATTAACTAATTGTAAGGAGTCTATGAATGACTGCAAATTTTCGGATTTTCCATCAAATTCCGTAAACAGCTTTGAAGCTGTATTTAGGAATTCTACCAATGTTTGTGCCATTTTAGTATCTGTTTTATTGTCTGTTGTCAAATTTACTGTTTCGTGTAGAGTCTCAGGCAATTTAATCTGTATATTTTTTAAAGTGGCTTTTTTTAAGACTTTGGTTTTTAAATCCAAAAAGAATCCTGATGCAATTTTGTGACTAAGTGTCAACCGATTATAGTTTACATATAATATAATTCTTATTTCTTCCAGTCTATTTAGTAGGATTTGGAAGTGATGTTGAATGGTCCCTTCCTTAGTTAATCTTTCAACATTCAGGCACTTATAAGAACGATCGAAGTGCTCTTTAATTAACCTAACCTTATTCAATATATCTTTCCATTCCATTTAAATTTTGTCTAAGTCATTGTCGTTATTATATTTTATCTAGATTATCTGCTCTGCTAACATATTTTTTCTTGAGTCTTCTATTGTGCATTTGGTAAATGCGAATTATAAAATTAATTATTATAATTACTGTTATTATTAATAGATAGATTTCTATAGTAAACAAATTTGTTTTCCCTCAACTATTTCTACTTCATTAACGACATTGGTCTTGGGCCTATCAAATTTTGTTTCTGATTTACACATTAAAAAAAATTTCTACCTCATTAACGTAATAACTAATGATAAAAAAAAATTCCCTTATGAAATTAAAAATTAAAAAAAAAAAATTTTAATTTCTTCTTTTAAGGGTGCTTTTTAGCACTCCTTTTAGAAGCTGGCAGGATCGCCATGTAATTAAAAAGTCTTTTCTTATTTAGTATTCTTTATTTCCAGTGCGGCTGGTACGCACAGTTTTGTGTAAATACAAGAATTGATTTTGTTTAATAATTATGGCGAGTTTTATACACAATAAATGCTTATTAAGCATTTTCATTACAGTGGAAGGTATAGCGGTTTACTTAGCATTTACTAACAATCTCGCAGACACTTGTCCAATAGCAAGAGTGGTGATAGTATTACTATTGACGACCGTGTGTACTGCTAGTATTGTATTCATACACACACACACAGCGCACAACACTCAAGTGGCTTATTCGTATTACATTAAACATGCGCCTGGTTCATTTCCCTCGTAATTTTTGCCCTTTTCACATATTTGCGATCATGAACAACTCCCATAGGTTAGGTTCCATGGGCAGCCATCATGGGCGCCAATGCCCATTCCTTAGAGAAGTTACTCAGATTGCGTCACTGCGAATTCCAACCACTTCGTCTTCCTAGTGAAGAGAAGGAGCGATTTTAGTACCATCCTTTACAGATCCCCCAAGCAGGAAAACACCGGTTCCCCCAGGTATTCTTCCCTAATGCCCCGCAATCCAGGGCAATGACAAAAGAAGTGAAGCAGAGTCTCCTCTTCCTCCTCGTTCTGACAACTTCAACAGTTGTCGTTAAATTCCAGACCCATTTTTCCAGCATGAGTCCCCACCGGCCAGTGTCCAGTCAAAACCGATATCACCGTCCTAATCTGGTCCCTGCTGAACCCAAGTAGAGAGCTAGTTCTCCGTTCATCATATCCTGGCCAAAAGATCCTTTATATCAAGCAGGTGGACTCACAGGTCTACCGCATCTGCGCAACTCTATAAGACTCGCGCCTGATAAGTAATTTACAGTGAGCCATTGGAAGACCAACAAATTGATCGATGAATACGTCATCCATGCGAACACCTTGTTTGGCCAGCCCTTCTGCTACTAGATTACCCGGGCACTCCGAGTGACCCGGTATCCATATAAGCGTTACCCTTGAATGTTTCGCAATCTCATCCAAAGACATCCGACAATCTACCGTTAACCTAGATGTCATGTAGACACCCGCTACGGAAGCAAGGGCAACCTTGCTGTCAGTAAATATACGTATATCTCCCGATATGCGATGATACCTCAGCCAGTTTGCCGCCCGCCTTATAGCCGAGATTTCCACCTGCAGGACACTTCATCCATCCGGCAGACGAAAGGAAACCTTCACATCCTGTTCCTCTATGAAGAAACCTCCACCAACCCTCTCACCTTTCCTCGAATCATTAGCATAAACCCCTAGGGTTGGTTCACGGAAAGTATCCGACAGCACATAGCGGTGCGCCACCTGTGTCACGAACCCCGCACCACAGAACGGCACCAGGAGGCTTATTCTGAATTGCGATGCGAAAATCAATGCGATGCGCAAATGAAATGCGATGCGATAGAAAACTGGTATTCTGGTAGACTTTCGTAATCGCATTCGCAATTTATTTCAAATCGTGGCAACGCTGCTCAAATTGTTTGTGTTTCGCTGTGAAAATTGTTTAAATAATTTATTTAGGACATTCTGTAATAAAAAAAAATAATAAAAATGGATTTTGTGGCACTGTGGTTCGACGACGAAGAAAATGAAAATGTTTTGTGTGTACTTTAAAATCGGCTTAAACCTATTAAAATTAAAGTTGAAGATAAATATTTTTTAACTGGTTTATATATTTCATACTTTTTCCATCCTGCAGCTTCTCTAATAGGTGGTCCATTGATATTTAGTTCTTCAGTTAACGTTTTCCACAAAGTATTTGCCGACTGACGTGCATTTGGTGCTTATTCATAAATTCTATCATTATTTCAAATTGACGCGGTTTGGTGGTCTTATTGCTTGCTTCCCTGAATTAAATAATAAATATATGATGAATAAATAAATAAAATATTATCTTTCATAACATGTTTGTACTTTGCGAATGCTATTTTGTTGTCGAATAAATTTTGCGAATTTGACATTTGTTTTCGCAATGTAGAATACCGACTTGTCACCTTTTCGCATTTGAAATGCGATTAAAAAAAACTTTGCGAATATCGCAATACAGAATAGCAATTATTCGCATTTAAGCATTTTCGCATTGCATTGATTTTCGCATCGCAATTCAGAATAAGCCTCCAGTAGTCCACTCCATCAGGGACAATCGTACATTTGATTATCCCGGCGTGTCCATAGTCACGGGTACACCAGCTGTTCGCCGCGTGCAGCCGCGTCGCCGAGCAAAGAGCCAACTGTTTGGCCGTTATGTCCACCGGGTGCCAGTTCAATATCGTAAACAGCGCCTTCGTGGGAGTAGATCGCATTGATCCCGTGATCATCAACGCGACAAGTCTGTATACTTTCTCAAGCATCGCGCGGTGTATGCCCTTATCCAATGCAGTCCACCATACAACGACCCCATAGTACAGGGTCGGCTTTACCATAGCCTCAAAGATTCAATTGACACACCTTGGGCTCATACACCAGTTTCTGCCGATTGCACTCCCACACGCATATATGGCAACTATTGCCCTTTCCACTCTCATCCGGACATTTAGTCCCCATGACAGCCTGCTATCCAGAACCACGCCCAGATACTTGGCACTGTGAGATATCTGAAGCTCAGCTCCATTTTACCTCGGAAGCCTTAAATACTCGGTCCTATATTTCCTCGTAAAGAGTACCAGTTCCGTCTTAGACGGATGTACACCCAGACCGGATGCTGAGTACCTTCAAAGCAGCCTCCATACACTGGGACATTACGCCCAAATGCCTCCCTGTGATGGCCACTCAAACATCATCAGCATACGCCACTATTTTGATCCTCATGTCGTCCATCTTTGTCAACATGGTGTTCGTAGTCAGGTTCCACAATAGTGGCGACAGAACTCTCCCTTGGGGAGTACCCCTGTTCACCAGCCTCTGAACACTGGTTTCACCTATCGTAGAGCAAATTACCCTATTCCTTAGTAGATTGTCCACACATCTACATATGCCAGCGTCGATCCCCAGACTCCTCATGGACGTCACGATAGAGTCCGGGTTGACATTGTTGAAGGCCCCCTCAATATCGAGAAAGGCCACAAGTGTGTACTCCTTGAATTCGAGCGATCTCTCAATAGTTCCGACTAGAGAGTGAAGAGCCGTCTCAACAGACCTGCCCTTTGTGTAGGCATGTTGAGAGGCAGAGAGTAAATCTCTTGAGATGAACATCCTCAAGTGTACATCGATAACCCTCTCAAGAGTCTTAAGAAGAAAGGATGCAAGACTGATCGGTCTGTAGTCCTTCGGCTCGGTGTGAGAAGCCTTACCCCCTTGGGTATGAAGACCAGTCTACACAGGGTCCATTTCACAGGAAGATACGAAAATCTAGTGCATCCCCTGTATATGGCGAGCAACCAGGGTACTATCAGGGTCGAATTCCTCTGCAGGTCCGCCGGAATTATACCATCCATACCCGGAGATTTATATGGGCTAAGGCTATCGATAACCCATTTAATCCTGTCATAGTCCAATGGAATGGACATAGGAATGGGAGTCGCCTCCCACGCTTGATCACGCATTCCCCATTGGGAGTTTCCAGGAAAGTGAGTATCAATTAACACCTCTAGTGTTTCTTGACTATTCGTAGGTCGGGACAACGGGGCTCGAAGCCATTACCTTACGTAAACGGTTCGTCTCAGAGGATCCTTCCACGACGCTACAGAAGTTCCTCCAAGCAATCCTTTTCGCTGATCTAACCAATGATGACTTATAGTCCGCCCAGTTGCCTTGGCGCTTTGCCACATTGAACAACCTACGACAGTCAATTCTCGCCTGCGCAATGTCAGGATCCCACCATGGTGACCGGTTCCTATCCCTACGCACCCTTGGCTTATACGCCAAGGAAGTCACCAACTGCAGTGAGTTCGAAAGCAGGTCCACTGCCGCATCGATCCCCCCGATATCATCAACCCTAGGAGGGTCAGATAGAGACCGGACCAGAGAGGAGTGTTGAACCCCCCAGTTCGTCCGTCACCTGTTCAATATAGCCATCGATCCTGAAGACCTAAGCCCTAGACAAAATTCCACATATATGTGATCAGAGAGCGAACAGTCATTCGATATCATCCAGCTCTCGATCATATCGATGTGGTTTATACTAACTAGCGTGACATCAAGAACCTCACACCTATTTGCAACAACAAACGTAGGCTTACAGCCCCTATTTACTTCTCCTAAATTATAATTAATAATAAAGGAGAATAGTGACTCACCTCTTACATTCTTGTCCGTACTACCCCATATAGTGTGGTGCGCATTATCATCGGCACAGATTATAACCGATGTTCCAGTGCCCGCGGCCTTTATTACTGCATCACGGATGAGCCCGTTGGATGGGCCCTGCCCGTGGTCATGCGCCATGTACGCCGAGACCATCCAGACTATACCGTCCGGTGTCTCAAGAGCAACATCACTGTAATCAGAAAGAATGAAGATATTCAACGAGTTTCTAAGACACAAGATCTTATGTTACCTGTACCTTTCGCAAAAAATAGCTTGTAGCCTTTAAGGTTTAGTCCGCAACCCCGATTCTTGTGAATCCAGGGTTATTGGACCATCACGAGCTCCTCCCCTCTTTCCACCACACGGAGGAGCACTGCAGCAGATGCTGATAAAGAGTGGTGGAGGTTGATCTGTAGCACCTTCACCATGATCCATTTTGGCGACCACTGTGATGTTGACGTCCTCCTGGTCAGACTCCACCAGCACGTCCTCATCAACCATATCACCCAAGTGATCAAAGAAGTCACCCACCAATCCTGAGACAGACTGGGTATCCTCTTTGTCACTTTAGCCCACGGCATCGTCGCAAGCCATGCTTTCCCCAGGTTGCTTGGCCTCACTTACCGATGGAGCCGGATTGCCCTTGTTGTCACTTCGGTAGACACGGAGCAAGATCGTACTAAAACCATAGTAGAGCTTGCCCTTCCTCACCCTCAGTGGCTCCAAGGATTGCTAGTTAATAAGTGCTGGTTCACACACGTTAAGTTTGAATCTTCAAGTCTTGAGCTTTTAGGAGAGAAGGGCAAAGAGAATGCCATTTATTTCCCCTCTCCCCCAAAAACTCAAGACTTGACGAGTCAAACTTGACGTGTGTGAACCAGCACTAACCACAATCGCCGTCCTTGAGGACCCTTCAGCAGCTGAAACCTTCACTACTTTCCAGTCCTGTGTGGGCAGTTGAGGGTTGCAGCACTAAATGATCTTCAAGATCTCCTCAGGTTCCGATGGTTCGGCGGGGATGGTGGCGATCGATCTCGGCCTCCGTGGTATCTCTCCAACTAACACCACGTCAAGCCTGGCACCTTCCCAAACCTCTCCTAGTAGTCATCTGCGCAAGCCATCAGCTTCACGTGACCCTGGTACCAGCCAGCGTCATCGCATTGAGGGTGTGGCCCTGGATTCTCCCTGAGGATCGTCCAGAACACACCCATGAGTTTTTGTTTTACCAGTACCCATGTTCTGTAACTTTAGTGAGAACTTCTCGCATCGAAAAGTTGTGAAACAAAATATTCCATCGTTTCTCGATAAGTGAGAAAAAATTGTGTCTGTAACTCATGTCGAAAAATATCAAAAGAGATTACGTCGTTACGTCATAAATATGATAACATTGCACCCGAAGCCGATGTGACATTGCAGACGTTGAGAACGCCAGTAACACATATTATTGACGGCGACCAAAATTTACAAAAATTGAAAAATTTTCAACGACGGCGGTGAAAATACAACAGTCGGCTATACCAAATAATGTGAAGTGCGACTTCAATGTTTGTTGTTTGCAAACGAGCTTTGAAAAAATTCGTATATTTTATAAAAATGTAAAAAGCAAAATAATTAAACAATGAAAAAATGTGCCCAGAGCAAAATGTTATTATTATTTTTCTTTTTTTAATGTTTTTAAATGTTAAAATTTTTTCTCGCCCCATTTTTATTCGGCACAGATCACACTTGGTATGAGAAATGGCACCATTATCAACACTTCTGTCGATGATAGCTCGTACATCGGTTTCGATGAAATTTTGCGCTGTTTCGTCCCTGTAGCCCGTTTCTGTATTTCTCACATCGTAAAACTTTTCGCATGAAACGTGTGAATTGCAACAAAAATAGTGGGAAATGAAACAAAAAATGGTTTTTCTCACACAAGTGTTTCTGTATCTTTTTTTTGCGAGAATTATCTGTCATTTAAATAATTTTCCAGCAATTATTGGAAGGATGCGAGAAAAAGTGTTTCTATAAGTGCTGGTTCACACAGGTCAAATTTACTTGAACAGTTTTATTTAAATTTTCTTTTGAACTTGCGTTCACGTTCATGCACAAAATTATTTTTTGTTTTCTTTTCCTTCAACTTTGTAGCTTTTTTGACATTTCATTTTGTTTCAGTTGTTTATTTTTTTGATCAGATATACGTATACAATTATTTTGTATATCAAAGTTTTGTGTTTTAAAATGGATTCTAAAGAAAAAAATAATTTAATCAAAAGAGTAATAGAGTGTATGGAAGAAGCTGTTGATTTAGATCAGTGATGTCAAAAATGAAAATTGTGGTTGTAGTGCTTTATATTAGTATTAGTGAATAAAGAGACAAGTTTTCTTAATAAAAATAACAAAAATACGTAAGCATCCGCCACATGTGTACTCGTCGCTTGATAATCGACGACTGAATTGTGTACTCTCGTGGACTAAATGAAAGAGTGTAAGAATGTGTGTGAATTTTGAGCTAGCACAATTGTGCTATGAAATTGAATGAATTTGACATCAATGATTTAGATTCAGACGATAGCGCGGCAAAAAAAAAGGAATGTCAAAATAATAACTCGCAACCAATTTCACGTTGAATATTACGGATGAAAAAAGATCTTAGGGGATGGTCGGAGTTTTCCGAACCATTTTCATTTGAGTCCATTGCTCGTACGTAGTGTCTATTCCCATGATAATTGTCAGGTCTTTGTCTGTCTCTATTATTGTAATTGTTATTATTTCCGTTGTTATTATTATTATTGTTATTATTTCGGGGATAATTGTTTCTCCCACGAAATCTTGTTATTTCCACGATAATAAGTGGGTCTTTGACCGAAATATAATACGGAGTTCTGTTGCTCTGTTGCTTCAGAGCAACTGCTTACAAATTTGCTCACGGCTTCATTCATATCATTGAATTGGCCTGCTTCCATGATAAGTTTTACTTTATCATTGGAGCAATTTTTTGTAATAGCTTTTACCGCAACTTGTGTAGAGTATTTGTTATCTAATTCACAAGATAGACCATCAGATATATATGCCGTTTCAAGTGACTTTGTTGGTTGGTGTTTTATTGTTTTGTTTTATGCTCATCAGCTTAGCTGACAAAACATGCACTGATTCACCTTTAACGGTTACTTTGAGCTTAGTGATAATTTTTTCTATTGTAGATTCTTCACTTATGAGATTTCTAGCATTTCCCTTAAGCTTGGTTTTAATTAGCGATATTGGAGAAGATTCGTGTTGACCCTTTATTAAATTAACTAATTGTAAGGAGTCTATGAATGACTGCAAATTTTCGGATTTTCCATCAAATTCCGTAAACAGCTTTGAAGCTGTATTTAGGAATTCTACCAATGTTTGTGCCATTTTTAGTATCTGTTTTATTGTCTGTTGTCAAATTTACTGTTTCGTGTAGAGTCTCAGGCAATTTAATCTGTATATTTTTTAAAGTGGCTTTTTTTAAGACTTTGGTTTTTAAATCCAAAAAGAATCCTGATGCAATTTTGTGACTAAGTGTCAACCGATTATAGTTTACATATAATATAATTCTTATTTCTTCCAGTCTATTTAGTAGGATTTGGAAGTGATGTTGAATGGTCCCTTCCTTAGTTAATCTTTCAACATTCAGGCACTTATAAGAACGATCGAAGTGCTCTTTAATTAACCTAACCTTATTCAATATATCTTTCCATTCCATTTAAATTTTGTCTAAGTCATTGTCGTTATTATATTTTATCTAGATTATCTGCTCTGCTAACATATTTTTTCTTGAGTCTTCTATTGTGCATTTGGTAAATGCGAATTATAAAATTAATTATTATAATTACTGTTATTATTAATAGATAGATTTCTATAGTAAACAAATTTGTTTTCCCTCAACTATTTCTACTTCATTAACGACATTGGTCTTGGGCCTATCAAATTTTGTTTCTGATTTACACATTAAAAAAAATTTCTACCTCATTAACGTAATAACTAATGATAAAAAAAAATTCCCTTATGAAATTAAAAATTAAAAAAAAAAAATTTTAATTTCTTCTTTTAAGGGTGCTTTTTAGCACTCCTTTTAGAAGCTGGCAGGATCGCCATGTAATTAAAAAGTCTTTTCTTATTTAGTATTCTTTATTTCCAGTGCGGCTGGTACGCACAGTTTTGTGTAAATACAAGAATTGATTTTGTTTAATAATTGTGGCGAGTTTTATACACAATAAATAATTATTAAGCATTTTCATTACAGTGGAAGGTATAGCGGTTTACTTAGCATTTACTAACAATCTCGCAGACACTTGTCCAATAGCAAGAGTGGTGATAGTATTACTATTGACGACCGTGTGTACTGCTAGTATTGTATTCATACACACACACACAGCGCACAACACTCAAGTGGCTTATTCGTATTACATTAAACATGCGCCTGGTTCATTTCCCTCGTAATTTTTGCCCTTTTCACATATTTGCGATCATGAACAACTCCCATAGGTTAGGTTCCATGGGCAGCCATCATGGGCGCCAATGCCCATCCCTTAGATAAGTTACTCAGATTGCGTCACTGCGAATTCCAACCACTTCGTCTTCCTAGTGAAGAGAAGGAGCGATTTTAGTACCATCCTTTACAGATCCCCCAAGCAGGAAAACACCGGTTCCCCCAGGTATTCTTCCCTAATGCCCCGCAATCCAGGGCAATGACAAAAGAAGTGAAGCAGAGTCTCCTCTTCCTCCTCGTTCTGACAACTTCAACAGTTGTCGTTAAATTCCAGACCCATTTTTCCAGCATGAGTCCCCACCGGCCAGTGTCCAGTCAAAACCGATATCACCGTCCTAATCTGGTCCCTGCTGAACCCAAGTAGAGAGCTAGTTCTCCGTTCATCATATCCTGGCCAAAAGATCCTTTATATCAAGCAGGTGGACTCACAGGTCTACCGCATCTGCGCAACTCTATAAGACTCGCGCCTGATAAGTAATTTACAGTGAGCCATTGGAAGACCAACAAATTGATCGATGAATACGTCATCCATGCGAACACCTTGTTTGGCCAGCCCTTCTGCTACTAGATTACCCGGGCACTCCGAGTGACCAGGTATCCATATAAGCGTTACCCTTGAATGTTTCGCAATCTCATCCAAAGACATCCGACAATCTACCGTTAACCTAGATGTCATGTAGACACCCGCTACGGAAGCAAGGGCAACCTTGCTGTCAGTAAATATACGTATATCTCCCGATATGCGATGATACCTCAGCCAGTTTGCCGCCCGCCTTATAGCCGAGATTTCCACCTGCAGGACACTTCATTCATCCGGCAGACGAAAGGAAACCTTCACATCCTGTTCCTCTATGAAGAAACCTCCACCAACCCTCTCACCTTTCCTCGAATCATTAGCATAAACCCCTAGGGTTGGTTCACGGAAAGTATCCGACAGCACATAGCGGTGCGCCACCTGTGTCACGAACCCCGCACCACAGAACGGCACCAGTAGTCCACTCCATCAGGGACAATCGTACATTTGATTATCCCGGCGTGTCCATAGTCACGGGTACATCAGCTGTTCGCCGCGTGCAGCCGCGTCGCCGAGCAAAGAGCCAACTGTTTGGCCGTTATGTCCACCGGGTGCCAGTTCAATATCGTAAACAGCGCCTTCGTGGGAGTAGATCGCATTGATCCCGTGATCATCAACGCGACAAGTCTGTATACTTTCTCAAGCATCGCGCGGTGTATGCCCTTATCCAATGCAGTCCACCATACAACGACCCCATAGTACAGGGTCGGCTTTACCATAGCCTCAAAGATTCAATTGACACACCTTGGGCTCATACACCAGTTTCTGCCGATTGCACTCCCACACGCATATATGGCAACTATTGCCCTTTCCACTCTCATCCGGACATTTAGTCCCCATGACAGCCTGCTATCCAGAACCACGCCCAGATACTTGGCACTGTGAGATTTCTGAAGCTCAGCCCCATTTTACCTCGGAAGCCTTAAATACTCGGTCCTATATTTCCTCGTAAAGAGTACCAGTTCCGTCTTAGACGGATGTACACCCAGACCGGATGCTGAGTACCTTCAAAGCAGCCTCCATACACTGGGACATTACGCCCAAATGCCTCCCTGTGATGGCCACTCAAACATCATCAGCATACGCCACTATTTTGATCCTCATGTCGTCCATCTTTGTCAACATGGTGTTCGTAGTCAGGTTCCACAATAGTGGCGACAGAACTCTCCCTTGGGGAGTACCCCTGTTCACCAGCCTCTGAACACTGGTTTCACCTATCGTAGAGCAAATTACCCTATTCCTTAGTAGATTGTCCACACATCTACATATGCCAGCGTCGATCCCCAGACTCCTCATGGACGTCACGATAGAGTCCGGGTTGACATTGTTGAAGGCCCCCTCAATATCGAGAAAGGCCACAAGTGTGTACTCCTTGAATTCGAGCGATCTCTCAATAGTTCCGACTAGAGAGTGAAGAGCCGTCTCAACAGACCTGCCCTTTGTGTAGGCATGTTGAGAGGCAGAGAGTAAATCTCTTGAGATGAACATCCTCAAGTGTACATCGATAACCCTCTCAAGAGTCTTAAGAAGAAAGGATGCAAGACTGATCGGTCTGTAGTCCTTCGGCTCGGTGTGAGAAGCCTTACCCCCTTGGGTATGAAGACCAGTCTACACAGGGTCCATTTCACAGGAAGATACGAAAATCAAGTGCATCCCCTGTATATGGCGAGCAACCAGGGTACTATCAGGGTCGAATTCCTCTGCAGGTCCGCCGGAATTATACCATCCATACCCGGAGATTTATATGGGCTAAGGCTATCGATAACCCATTTAATCCTGTCATAGTCCAATGGAATGGACATAGGAATGGGAGTCGCCTCCCACGCTTGATCACGCATTCCCCATTGGGAGTTTCCAGGAAAGTGAGTATCAATTAACACCTCTAGTGTTTCTTGACTATTCGTAGGTCGGGACAACGGGGCTCGAAGCCATTACCTTACGTAAACGGTTCGTCTCAGAGGATCCTTCCACGACGCTACAGAAGTTCCTCCAAGCAATCCTTTTCGCTGATCTAACCAATGATGACTTATAGTCCGCCCAGTTGCCTTGGCGCTTTGCCACATTGAACAACCTACGACAGTCAATTCTCGCCTGCGCAATGTCAGGATCCCACCATGGTGACCGGTTCCTATCCCTACGCACCCTTGGCTTATACGCCAAGGAAGTCACCAACTGCAGTGAGTTCGAAAGCAGGTCCACTGCCGCATCGATCCCCCCGATATCATCAACCCTAGGAGGGTCAGATAGAGACCGGACCAGAGAGGAGTGTTGAACCCCCCAGTTCGTCCGTCACCTGTTCAATATAGCCATCGATCCTGAAGACCTAAGCCCTAGACAAAATTCCACATATATGTGATCAGAGAGCGAACAGTCATTCGATATCATCCAGCTCTCGATCATATCGATGTGGTTTATACTAACTAGCGTGACATCAAGAACCTCACACCTATTTGCAACAACAAACGTAGGCTTACAGCCCCTATTTACTTCTCCTAAATTATAATTAATAATAAAGGAGAATAGTGACTCACCTCTTACATTCTTGTCCGTACTACCCCATATAGTGTGGTGCGCATTATCATCGGCACAGATTATAACCGATGTTCCAGTGCCCGCGGCCTTTATTACTGCATCACGGATGAGCCCGTTGGATGGGCCCTGCCCGTGGTCATGCGCCATGTACGCCGAGACCATCCAGACTATACCGTCCGGTGTCTCAAGAGCAACATCACTGTAATCAGAAAGAATGAAGATATTCAACGAGTTTCTAAGACACAAGATCTTATGTTACCTGTACCTTTCGCAAAAAATAGCTTGTAGCCTTTAAGGTTTAGTCCGCAAACCCGATTCTTGTGAATCCAGGGTTATTGGACCATCACGAGCTCCTCCCCTCTTTCCACCACACGGAGGAGCACTGCAGCAGATGCTGATAAAGAGTGGTGGAGGTTGATCTGTAGCACCTTCACCATGATCCATTTTGGCGACCACTGTGATGTTGACGTCCTCCTGGTCAGACTCCACCAGCACGTCCTCATCAACCATATCACCCAAGTGATCCAAGAAGTCACCCACCAATCCTGAGACAGACTGGGTATCCTCTTTGTCACTTTAGCCCACGGCATCGTCGCAAGCCATGCTTTCCCCAGGTTGCTTGGCCTCACTTACCGATGGAGCCGGATTGCCCTTGTTGTCACTTCGGTAGACACGGAGCAAGATCGTACTAAAACCATAGTAGAGCTTGCCCTTCCTCACCCTCAGTGGCTCCAAGGATTGCTAGTTAATAAGTGCTGGTTCACACACGTTAAGTTTGAATCTTCAAGTCTTGAGCTTTTAGGAGAGAAGGGCAAAGAGAATGCCATTTATTTCCCCTCTCCCCCAAAAACTCAAGACTTGACGAGTCAAACTTGACGTGTGTGAACCAGCACTAACCACAATCGCCGTCCTTGAGGACCCTTCAGCAGCTGAAACCTTCACTACTTTCCAGTCCTGTGTGGGCAGTTGAGGGTTGCAGCACTAAATGATCTTCAAGATCTCCTCAGGTTCCGATGGTTCGGCGGGGATGGTGGCGATCGATCCCTGTGACCCTGGTACCAGCCAGCGTCATCGCATTGAGGGTGTGGCCCTGGATTCTCCCTGAGGATCGTCCAGAACACACCCATGAGTTTTTGTTTTACCAGTACCCATGTTCTGTAACTTTAGTGAGAACTTCTCGCATCGAAAAGTTGTGAAACAAAATATTCCATCGTTTCTCGATAAGTGAGAAAAAATTGTGTCTGTAACTCATGTCGAAAAATATCAAAAGAGATTACGTCGTTACGTCATAAATATGATAACATTGCACCCGAAGCCGATGTGACATTGCAGACGTTGAGAACGCCAGTAACACATATTATTGACGGCGACCAAAATTTACAAAAATTGAAAAATTTTCAACGACGGCGGTGAAAATACAACAGTCGGCTATACCAAATAATGTGAAGTGCGACTTCAATGTTTGTTGTTTGCAAACGAGCTTTGAAAAAATTCGTATATTTTATAAAAATGTAAAAAGCAAAATAATTAAACAATGAAAAAATGTGCCCAGAGCAAAATGTTATTATTATTTTTCTTTTTTTAATGTTTTTAAATGTTAAAATTTTTTCTCGCCCCATTTTTATTCGGCACAGATCACACTTGGTATGAGAAATGGCACCATTATCAACACTTCTGTCGATGATAGCTCGTACATCGGTTTCGATGAAATTTTGCGCTGTTTCGTCCCTGTAGCCCGTTTCTGTATTTCTCACATCGTAAAACTTTTCGCATGAAACGTGTGAATTGCAACAAAAATAGTGGGAAATGAAACAAAAAATGGTTTTTCTCACACAAGTGTTTCTGTATCTTTTTTTTGCGAGAATTATCTGTCATTTAAATAATTTTCCAGCAATTATTGGAAGGATGCGAGAAAAAGTGTTTCTATAAGTGCTGGTTCACACAGGTCAAATTTACTTGAACAGTTTTATTTAAATTTTCTTTTGAACTTGCGTTCACGTTCATGCACAAAATTATTTTTTGTTTTCTTTTCCTTCAACTTTGTAGCTTTTTTGACATTTCATTTTGTTTCAGTTGTTTATTTTTTTGATCAGATATACGTATACAATTATTTTGTATATCAAAGTTTTGTGTTTTAAAATGGATTCTAAAGAAAAAAATAATTTAATCAAAAGAGTAATAGAGTGTATGGAAGAAGCTGTTGATTTAGATCAGTGATGTCAAAAATGAAAATTGTGGTTGTAGTGCTTTATATTAGTATTAGTGAATAAAGAGACAAGTTTTCTTAATAAAAATAACAAAAATACGTAAGCATCCGCCACATGTGTACTCGTCGCTTGATAATCGACGACTGAATTGTGTACTCTCGTGGACTAAATGAAAGAGTGTAAGAATGTGTGTGAATTTTGAGCTAGCACAATTGTGCTATGAAATTGAATGAATTTGACATCAATGATTTAGATTCAGACGATAGCGCGGCAAAAAAAAAGGAATGTCAAAATAATAACTCGCAACCAATTTCACGTTGAATATTACGGATGAAAAAAGAAAAGAAAAATACAAAACTGACTGGTACGGTCAAGTATGTACCCCTTTCCATTCTCTTTACCCCTCTCTCTTAAAAGCTCAAGACTTGAAGAGTCAAACTTGACCTGTGTGAACCAGCACTAACAATATTTTGCGAAAAGTTTCTTTCAACAACTGTCAAAAAAAGCCGCATTTGAAATTGATGGCGAGAAAAACAAAATGTAGATATTTTGAATTTAAAATATGTTTATATATTATTTTTTTTAAATAAATAAAAAAATAGAAGGAATATAAATGATGAATGCATAATTTATATGATGAAAATAAACAAAAAACAATTGTTATATTTTGTTATATTAAATTTTTTTTATCCTTTTCTTGTTTTGGTTTTAATCAGTGTTGCCATATAAATTTGTGTCAAAATCGTCAATTTCCTGAGAAAAAAATAAAAAAGATCGTCTTTTTTGTTTTAAGAATCGTGCAATTTAAAATCAATTTTAAACAAATTTGTTTCGACTTTTGTTATAAAATAATCAAACAAAAACATAGTTTAAGTTCATGGGTATTTAATAATTTCATTAAGTTTATATATTTATTTTGTTAAGCTGGAGGATTATTTTTTACAAAATTATTTATTTTCTTTAATCCGATAACAATTTAAAATTGTTATTTTTCCCTGGAGAAGTTACACAAAGACATGAGAAAATATCATTTTAAACAAAAAATAAAATAAATATTTTTACAAAAGCAAAAAGAAACCAAGCTTAATAAAATAAACATACATCCTTTTTTAAAATAGATATGTACATATTTACAAAAACCGAGATCAAAATGGAAAATTTTTAAATTAAATAAGCTTTGATAACAGTATTATAAATATTCTGGGTTTTTATGGAATTGATAGTGACAACGTTGTTTTATATTTATATCGTATGTAGTCCAAAATAGTATATTATTGAAATTTAACTATATCGGTTTACAAATGGCTGAGATATAAATCTTTAATTTACCTATTCCTACAATCTGTTTCTTTTTTACCTGAAATATACTTAGTAGAATACCTGTTAGTTAAAATTAAAAAAACCGGTTCATAAATAAACGGGTTAAAGACCCAGTAAAATCTTCGCCTACAAAATAATATGTTAAGTAATCAGAAACACATAAAAGCACTATATACAATTCTACTGAAAAACTAATGAATTTTACAAGGGTTGTCAAAATGAACAAATTCAAAAGCAAGTTTTTTTTTTATTTAAATACATCCAGAAAAAGTAGTTATCGAAGTTCTTATGGAAGAAAGCTACTAAATAATGAGTGAAAGAAGCTATCCATTTTGAAAAAGTTTTTACTGGGAGACAAACAAATTTCTTTCTTGAAGAAATAATGGTTTTGGCACAAAAGTTTCCATATAAGATAAGAATATCAAATATCAATCATATTTTGTTTATGTGCATAAGAAGTATTAAATGTTCAAAATAAGCCAAGTCGGTCCATTACTTTCCCTCGAAATTTTGCTTTTGCCGATAAATTTTTTAGGGAAGAGACAAACAATTTCGAGGACAATTTTCACAATAGGGATAAATATAAAAATTTAACCCTTGTTTCTAAAGATATCTTTTTTTCTAATAAACAAACATATAAAAATATTTTCAATTATCTTATTTCGAAGACTAATGGCTAATAAACCACTGATGGTTTAAACGCTGGTTTAGTTGAACTAAACTTGAACTTATATGTAGTTTAAACTCAACAACTATAAATCAGTGTCCCATGTTATATATGTTATCAAAAAAATAACATGTGGCAGCACTACGATAAATCTTATTTAATTCATATGGTCTGTATTGGTAGTTTAAACGTCCAACTTTATGCGTTTAAAGAGGGTTTATGTGTTTAGTGTTTTATAGATTTGTTGGTTTAAACCTGCCATCGGCAACCTATACTATTACATTTTGCGATTATATGCGTTGTACGAATTTTACATATGTTGTTGTTAATGTTGTTAAATTCTCTGCAATATGTGTGCACATGTACGTAATAAAAGAGCATACAAGAGAATAAAAGAGAAAAGAGAAAACGCGGCGCCCTGATTTTGCCGATGGCAGGTTTAAACACATTTTAAACCAAAAAGGGAGTTTAACTTGCTCTGATTTTTTAGCCCTAAGGGGCTTATAGTGTAAAACGCAACGCCATCAATTTCATTAAAAGCAAAAACAAAACAAAAATGCAACCTTGGGATTGGATGTTATCATCGCCATCCCTCCTTGCACAATGGACACATGGGAAGCTGCATTGTTAGACGACTTACGGCCATTTTCACCAAGTTCGGTTATAATTAACTATCGGTTATAGCTGTCAAAACATATTGGTAACCGGAACTTAAATTGAAAGTTAGTTTTAACCGAACTTGGTGAAAATGGCCGTTAGTCATACTCAACTTCGCAGCACCCGAAGCAGAGGTTTTATTCGTTCCAATGACGGAAAGGGCTTGTGCGGTTTTGGAGGCACTTGGAGCGAAGTTCAGGGGTACCTCGCCGCAGTTTTTGGAGCAGCCGCCTTCTGGTCGAGCTGCTTTACCACTTCCGATCAGCCTGGGCCGATCTTCATTGGTTGCCTGGGCTGTTACAGCCCCTGGCTTTTTCGTCTCGCTGTCAATCGTTGTCCTTATTCTCGCCTGTCCGTCATCAGTTTCCGTTAATTGTTTTTGTTTTTTGGAGTTGTTCATTTTGCTAGTTGGTCCCACGAGTGTAGGGGAATTGAGAGGTACACCACGTCATAGCCCCCATTAATGTGGTAGGGGCGTGGTCTATTTTCTGAGGTGCCCAGGTATCAGCAAAGCTCCGTGATAATACAGTCGGTAACCCCTGACTGCAAACCAACCGATAGGCACGGGTCGCATAACACCTCGGTTTAGGGGATGGATAACTTTTCGTCGCCAAGGCCTTTAAGTTCATTGCCTTCACCTCGGGAGTCGCCAGTTGCTGGCAAAATACCCGGGCCAAGACACGAACCACAGCCAAGACTTAAGCCACCACATCGCTTCAAGATTGTTATCCATAATAGTGGTGAAACAACTCCCATGAAAAAAGGTAATTCAAAGCAGAATAATCACCCCTATCGTGAATAACAAGTGGAATTTTTGTTCCCATGAAATTTTCATTCCCCTCGAAGGGACAAAAGCAATCGTGAATCTCATGTGAAAAATTTTCCACGCTATCAGTTCCAGTGAATGTAAAAAAAGAAGAAAGATTAAAAAATTAAAAATCAATGAAATTTTTGTTCAAAAATATACAAGAATTTATTTTAAAGAAAAGTTAAAATAATAAAGCAACATATTAAGTACTGGAGGGATAATTTGATTACAACGTTAGTTTTTTGCACATTTTAAATTTAATGTAGTAAAATATTTTCCAAAATTCAATCGAAAGCTTCACAAATCCGCAGGCAATCGACCTGTTGTTTTGCATTTTGTTGAGCAATATATCGGTTTGTGCCTTATTAACTTTTTTAACCCTTTATATTCGATTTATAGGAGGAGCTACTTACATTTACTATGTTTCCACTATGAGCAAAACAACTTGTTTTGAGCAAAATGTGTCAAAGTGTTTCCATTATGTAAAACTGGTTTTGGTTTTCGATTTTTCGAAATCAATTTGACATTTTTGTTGTAAACAAATATGAAAGCCAAAAAAAAATATGTGTTGAAAAAAAAATATTTTTCTTAACAGGAAATTTTCTTGTTTGTTTTTTAATACACAGCTGGAGAGTTGCATAAACCTATTTAATAACCCAATAAAAAATTTTATCATTTTGCGAAGCACTAAAGGTACATTTAAAAAAATAAGCGCACAATTATGCGCTACGCAATAAGACATACAGAAATGCAGTAAAGTAAGTGAAAGAACTCTCAACAACTTTTATAAAAAAAAATAACATTTCAAGTGCTACGGCATTCCCTTACTACGAAGCAGGTTTGTAAGGGAGAATACTAAAAAATAACTGTATCAAAACCTTCAGTGTGTAAAGATGATCGTTACATCCGACAATATTTATGTGCGCTGAATAATGCGCTTTATGTGTCAAAAATGTATTGCTTCAAAGTGGGAACTCGCCATATAAAATTCATGTCTTCCGTAAGCGCAATGGTAAGCGAAACCCTTATGTTTCTCCCTTACAAACCTGCTTCGTTGGAAGCTCCATTTTTTATTGGGAAGTCTTGATATTTTGGTAAATATGTCACTTTTTTCGAAATTGTCAATCACCAATAATGGATAACCCAGAGTTTTATTCATGATTTTCGACATGTTTTGGAGCAAAACTACACACAAAAAAATAATTAAGGTAATTTTACCAAGGCGTGCATAGGCAATTTATTTTTATATAAAAAGAAAAAACTAAGTTTTATTGTCTTAAATAATTGGTAATTTATACAATAAGTATTGCCTAAAATTTTTGTCAATATTACTAACTGGGTTAGGTATCTTGTTCGAATTTTTTTTATAATATGTATGTATGTTTATTATATTTTTCAATTGTGAAAAAAACATTCAAATATAAATTTGAGTTTAGAATTTTTAAATATAAAATTAAAAAAATTCAATTAAAAACTATTCGGGGGTTGCTTTAAAATCGTGTGAGATAAGGCCATTATGGCTTTTTTGCTGAATTGAATGGGAGATAAAGCCCAATCATTGAGAGGTAAGGTCATATTTAAAATTTTGCCATATTTTTCTTTTCGCAAATGAGAGATAAAGCCATATTTTTTCAGAATATTGTTATGCATGGTGTTAACATTCTGTAAAAGGGAAAATCCTTAGTTATCATTAAAAAACCTTTTTTTATTCTTGTGACGCACGCAGGAAAACTTTATTCAGCGAAGCCACCTGCCGCGCCCTACTGGAGGAAAAACCCCACGCAGAAAAAGTTTAGTATGCGAAGCCAGATTTCAATACTTAATTTTAGTGTTTCCGGAACTGAAATAAGAGATAAAGCCATTTTCTAATATTGCTTATGTGAGCTAAGGCCATGATGGCTTTATCTCCCATTCAAATGAAAAAAAAAATAAAAAAAAGCATTTATCTCCCTATTGAATGAGAGATAAAGCCATCATGGCCTTATCTCACATGGTATTAAAGCACCCCGAACTATTCAATAAAGGATAAAAATAGAACGCATGTAAGTGAGTATTATTAACATAGGATAAATAACTCCGCTGAACTTTTAAAAAAAAAACAAGACAGAATATCACCCCTTTGCGCGAAATTATCGTATGTTACAAAAACCAAATTTTACAGGACAGCCACTTTTCTCTACTTTTCTCTGCTTTCGCTTGCAATATCAATATTAAAATATACATTAAATTTTTGGAGCAACGAAGTGGAATTCGCCTATATTTTGTCAGGTGACGTCTCTTTGAATGTACATAGAACAAGATTGCATCAAAAACTCAATTTCAAAAAAATTGGCATATACGATCATTTCGCGCAAAGGGGTCGATATATTTACAATAAAACCAATAATTATTTATTACTTTTATTGAATATTATTAATTAGGACGACACGATGCTGGATCAATATGGATTTCCAAGACAAGATTAGTTTTAATCCTTTGACCTCAAATTAGCCCAAACAACAGCCCGGAACTTTAAGAAACAACAAAAAGTTTCAGTAAATTATTAAATTAATTGATACACATTATGAATAGATAAATAAAATACATATTATGAAATTAAAAAGGTTAAAAAAGTATATAGTTTTTTTAAAAATGCTTTTTTATTAAAAAAAAGTATGTAGTAAATTTACCTAAAACCTATGTTCTTGTACAAAATTTAACTTAGATAACTTTTCTAAAATAAAAATATAAACTAACTTTGCTATCATTGGTAAATTTCCAAAGTTTCTTTGTAATTTTAACAAAATTATTAGATACTTTTTCGAACATAGAAATTACCTAAGTTAAACGTTTTATTACCTAAGAAACTTAGATACTGCCATGCTACCCTTGCGCTTAGTTAATTTTATACCATATCTTAGGTAATTTTACCTATGAATTTTTTTGTGTGTAGTTTTTGTTTGAGTTTTCGAACATGAAAAATGTATAGGAAAACAAGTAGCAAAACACTTGTTTTGCTGCAAAACTAGTTTTGTGGCCCAAAACATGTAAAGGGTGGTGAAATTTCAAGGGCCGATGTTGATTTTGAATAAAACACAAACTATTTAGGAAATTATTGTAATTTTATATTATTATGATATATTGGTATTATTCAATTATGTATGGAACAAAATATCGGCCAAATGGGCGCCGCGACCACGGCGGCACACCTCCATCCGATGGTCCAAATTTTCGATGACCCTGAGTCATAATGGAGGTTCTATGCCGTTAATGTGCCGAATTATCTCATCCTTTAGCTCTTGAATTGTTGCTGGCTTATCGACGTACACCTTTTCTTTCAAATAACCCCAAAGAAAAAAATCCAACGGTGTCAAATCACATGATCTTGGCGGCCAATTGACATCGCCATTACGTGAGATAACACGGCCATTGAATTTGTTGCGCAAAAGAGCCATTGTTTCATTAGCTGTGTGGCAAGTGGCACCGTGCTGCTGAAACCACATATCGTCCACATCCATATCTTCCAATTCGGGCCATAAAAAGTTCGTTATCATCTCACGATAGCGAACGCCATTCACAGTAACTGCCTGACCGGCCTCATTTTGGAAAAAATACGGCCCGATGATGCCGCCAGCCCATAAACCGCACCAAACAGTCACTCTTTGTGGGTGCATTGGTTTTTCGACAATCACTCTTGGATTCTCATGCGCCCAAATGCGGCAATTCTGTTTATTGACGAATCCACTGAGGTGAAAATGTGCCTCATCACTGAAGATGATTTTCTTCGAAAATTGATCATCCACTGTTGCCATTTCTTGCCACCATTCTGCCCATTCACGACGTTTGGAATGGTCAAGAGGCTTTAGTTTTTGAGCCAATTGCACCTTGTAAGCGTGTAAATGCAAGTCTTTATGCATAATGTTCATCAACGACGAGCGTGAGAGGTGCAATTGTTGGGCACGACGACGAGTTGAGGTGGACGGCTCTTCAGCCACACTATCGCGAACAGCAGCAATATTTTCTGCAGTACGAGCTGTACGAGCATGCACTGGTGTTCTCACATCTTCTACAGACCCGGTTTGCTCGAATTTTTCCACGATTTTTGCGATTGTACGCACATTTGGACGATCAAATTGACCAAAAAAATCACGAAGTGCACGATATGCATTTTGATTTGAACGCCCATTTTCATAATAAGTCTGGATAACTTTAACACGTTGTTGGATTGTGTATCTCTCCATGGTTCAAATTGAGTAAGTCTGAAATAGAGAAATCGTCGGTTGATTATTTAATTGTCGTATGTGGATACAAATTACATACGACATACGACAATTAAATAATCAACCGACGAAATGTCAAATAAAATTCGGAAAAAAACTTGGCGTTTAGGTGTGGTTCATATTCAACATCGGCCCTTACAATTTAACCACCCTTTAAGTGGAAACGTACTATTATTACATGTTCTGTTCCCTAGCAAAAATAAAGTGAGAAAATCTAAGGGAAATGTGAACAAATTACGAGGGAAAAATTTTTTCACGATAAGGGGAATTTTTTCCCGTGAACATTTTTTCACGTTATTATTCTCCTTTGAATGAAATTTTTTCATGCGAGTTGTTTATGATCGCAAATATGTGAAAAGGGGAAAAATTAACAGGGAAAAATTATTCACGATAGGGGTGAATAACGTGAAAAAATGTTCACGGGAAAAAATTCCCCTTATCGTGAAAAGTTTTTTCCTTCGTAATTTGTTCACATTTCCCTTAGATTTTCTTACTTTATTTTTGCTAGGGAACAGAACACGTATGTAAGTAGTTCCTCCTATAAATCAAATATTAAGTGTTAATAAAGTTAATAAGGCACAAACCGATATATTGCTCAACAAAATGCAAAACAATAGGTGCCTGCGGATTTGTGAAGCTTTCGATAGGCTTGGTGGCAGAATTTTGGAAAATATTTTAATACATAAAATTTAAAAAGTGCAAAAAACTAACGTTGTAATCAAACTATCCCTCCAATACTAAGGCCCTAAATTTGTAAAACGCACACGCAACGCCAACAATTATATTGAAAGCAAAAACAAAATCGAAAATATTTCATAATTTTGTTGTTGTTTTCTATAGAAATGTATATTGAATTTTTAAAATTTAAACGCTGCATATCTTGTGGCGTTGATAATTTTAAAACGCAATATGTATTTCTGTAGAAAGCAACAATAAAATTTTGAAAAATTTTTGACATTGTTTTTGCTTTCAATGTTATTTTTGGGATTGCGTTGCGTTTTACAAATTTAGGGCCTAAATCATATAAATTATTTCTAAAGCACTTTTTTTTGTCGGTTGCAAATATCTCCCATACCACCGCATCAAATTTAATGAGTGACATCTCATTTTAAAGCTTATTTCTAACACTAATGACGAAAAATAATTAGAAATTGAAAAATTAATATTTTCATTGATAAAAATTATATTTTAAAATGTATTGAAGTTACTAAAATTTCTATTAATTATTTTCATTTCATGTTACAAAAATGACAACTAACTGTGCGTGATATTCGCACGGGTCATCTATATATCATATTATTTCTAAAGCACTTTTTTTGTCGGTTGCAAATATCTCCCATACCACCGCATCAAATTTAATGAATGATATCTCATTTTAAAGCTTATTTCTAACACTAATGACGAAAAATAGTTAGAAATTGAAAAATTAATATTTTTATTGATAAAAATTACGGTGCGAAATATTCGCACGGGTCATCTAGTTTTGCTTTATTATTTTAACTTTTCTTTAAAATGTATACCTACTTGTATATTTTTGAACAAAAATTTCATTGATTTTTAATTTTTTAAATCTTTCTTCTTTTTTTTACATTCACTGGAACTGATAGCGTGAAAATTTTTTCACCTGAATTCAGTGTTGCCAATTTAGTCATTAAGTGGCAAGATTTAGCAATTTTTTACCCTGTTTAGCCATTAAAAATTGGGTTTAGCCATTTTTAGACTTTTTTCAACTTGTTTAGCCATAAAAATTTGTTTGACCTTTTTCTTTTAAAAGAATAATTTTTATTTATTATAAAAATTCAAACAAGTAAAATAAACATTTTTAACAATTAAAACGCCTTTAATTTAAATCACAACTTTTACAAATGTTGAAAATCGCTATAAACTTTGATCATGAAACATCTTTCAAAATAAAGGAACAGTATTCCAATATTAAATTTATAAAATAGATTAACACAAACATCGGTGTTTCTTTCTGGTTGGAAGTATTTCAATAAAGAGATGCAGGCGGCAACAAATTTTTTTTAGAAATTTCAGAATTGACTATAAGGTTTCCCTCACTTCCATGGTCTAATGCTGAAGTACAGAGGGTATATACAGCCAAGTTAACATCGTTAAAAGTAATTTGAGAAAAAAAGGTTACATTTAGCAACCGTAAATTCGATTTTATCAATTAGTAACACCTTAAAATATTGGTCCTAAGCCCACCTTTACGTATACCGATAGACTCAAAATCACTTTCTGAGTCAATTTAACGATGTTTGTCCGGTTGGCTGGCTGTCCATGTAAATATTGTGCCAAAGTACAGGTCGGAAATTTGCAGATAATTTAATAAAATGTGGTACATAGGTTCTTATGTGGTCGGGGTTGACCGACTATACTTTCTTACTTTTTTTTATTGTAGATCCGGACTCAAAAGGTGTTGGGTTAATGTTGTCGTGAATATGTTTTATCTTCAAATTATTTAAAACTAATAGGCACGAGTGATTCCTATGAGATAAACAATAACGTAATCGAATTTATCTATTCTTTATTTTTTTAAATATCTATCAAAATAGAAACTGGGAATTATTTCCTTCCGAAGGTTACTTTATATTGTATTCAACATTTTTTATTTTTTGAATTTATTCTATGAGCTAAATTTCAGTTATGTATGTATTTTATAACTGAAAAATAAAAAATGTTGAATATCTGTGGCAGCACCGAGTACGCACACTTTCAACAATAGAATTTCTGGCAACTCTGGTAGGAAAATTGACGGAAGAAAACAGGTTTTAACACCGCGAGTCATCTTTGCTACTTCTGCAGCTTTTTAGTATTATATATTCAGCATTATAATATAATTAAATATAGTAATAAAATAATTGACATTAAACTCTAAATAAATAGTTACCGTGTTTTCTTTACGAAATAGCACGGGATCCATATTGGTGACCCCAAGTAGAACACAAGTACCGAAGCAAACAAGTTTTTCTTCACAACGCAAGCAGAACTAATTTTTCTTGGAAACAGCGCAGCTACATTCAATTTGAAATTTTAACGTTCATTTTTTGTTTTTTCGTGCATGCACAATATTGCTCATGAACGAAAAACCTTACAATTTGAGGCAACGTTATACTGTTTGTGGCAGAGAAGATTCAGCAGAAGTTTTTTTTGAAACTAAAAGTTACAACATGGCAGAGATAGAGAATATTTTGTCACAAATGGAGGTCTTACAACGCGAAGTGAATACTCTCCGGGAATTTCGAGCAAATACAAACAGCGGGGGAAGATCGAATCTACAGCGTGTACATATACCGAAATTTAATAAGACAAACCCGCAGTTATGGTTTGCGCAAGTCGAAACATCGTTTACATTGTGTGATATTTCCTTAGATTCCGACAAATTTAATATTGTTTCTATTCATCTAGAGGACGAGATACTCTTGTCTATTGAGGACTTGTTAACTAGTCCTCCTACGGATGACAAATATGTCACACTGAAGGACCGACTTGTATCAAAATTTTCCGAATCTTCAGAATCAAAACTGCGACGTTTGCTGCAAGGTGGTAATACGGCTGGTATGAAACCTACGGAAATTTTATCACACATGAAGCGCCTAGCTCCTGGTAAAGGTAACGAGGCAATTATTCGAACGTTATTCCTTGGCGAAATGCCAGAATTCATTCGCCCCGTATTAACTATATGGGAAGAAGAGGACCTAGACAAACTTGCTAAAATGGCTGATAAAATGCTTGAAGCCAAAAGCAGCAGTGTTGTAAGTTCAGTATCAACAAGCGGCACAGCCCATTCTATAGACGCAGTTTCACCCCTAATGACATTGTCTGATATTTGTCAAACTATCAAGAACCTGACTGATAAAATTGATAAAATGCAATTACAACGAAATAGTAACCAAAGCCCTAATAGACAACGTTCCAGAACTAGAAGTCGCACACGAGCCACTGATACCACAACCGGTAGTCAGCTTTGTTGGTATCACAAAAGATTTGGCGATGCGGCTCAACATTGCCAGCCAACTTGTTCTCGTTTTAATACAACCCCGGAAAACTAGCGGGGCTGTCGTCACTCGAATCAGTTGACGGCAGCAGCAATAACAATCTTATTCAGGAAAATAGATTACACATCTACGACCGCACAACCAAGTTTCGTTTTTTAATTGATTCAGGATCAGTGGTGTCAGTGGTACCAACATCTTCAATCAAAACAACATTAAGCCCATCAACGGTGCAGCTTCTTGCTGCAAACGGCAGTGAGATTCGTACTTTTGGCAATTGTGTTTTTAAGCTCGACTTAGGTCTTCGTCGCGAATTAAGGTGGTTATTTGTTATTGCTGATGTGCAATCTCCTATACTTGGAGCGGATTTTTTAAGCTACCACAGTTTACTAATCGATCTCAAAAACAAATGTTTAATTGACAACACAACTAAATTGACTAGCCCTGGTAAAATTCTTAAAACCAAAGAATTTGGCATTTCAACACTGTGTTCAACAACAAGCTCGTTTTCAACTTTATTGACCGAATTTGCTGATATTACGACGACGAATCTTACCCGTAAGCACACGGCTGAATCTGTCGTTCTTCATAATATCGAAACCACAGGTAAACCTGTGGCCGAAAGGCCGCGAAGGCTATCTGGTGACAAACTAGCTGCGGCAAAGGCCGAAATTGAATTTCTATTGGACCAGGGAATCTGCCGCCCATCTAAAAGCCCCTGGGCCAGCCCAGTACATATGGTCGCTAAAAAAGCTGGCGGCTGGCGCGCATGTGGAGACTATCGGAAGCTGAATTCACAAACAGTTCCTGACCGATACCCTATAGCCAATATCAACGATTTTGCCGAAAAATTGCATGGTAAGTGTATTTTTACGACTATTGACTTAGTAAGGGCTTACTACCAAATACCAATGGCCGAAGAGGATGTACAGAAAACAGCAATTTGTACCCCATTTGGTCTGGTAGAATTTATGTTTATGCCTTTTGGTTTAAGAAACGCCACACAAACGTTTCAAAGATATATGGATTCCGTTTTAAGGGGCCTGGATTATGTTTATTGTTACATAGATGACATAATCATCATGTCCGAATCTATCGATGAACACCAACAGCATCTGCGGGAAATTTTTAAACGTTTTCGATGTCATGGTTTGACCATTAACGTGAAGAAGTGTAATTTCGGCCAATCTGAAGTACAGTTTCTGGGCTACATCATCAATGGTAGTGGTTTTAGGCCACCAACGGACCGTGTCACCGCCATTATGGACTATCCAAAGCCCCAAACCATTTGCGAGCTTCGTAGATTTCTTGGTATTATAAACTATTACCGTAGATGTGTTCCACACGCAGCGCAATTACAGGCGCCATTGAATGATTTTTTAAAAAATTCAAAAAGAAACGATAAGAGAAAAGTACCCTGGACTCCTGGGACTGAAGAAGTTTTTTTGTCATGTAAACGTAGTCTGGGGAACATTACAATGTTAGCACATCCAGCACCAAACTCAAACCTAGCTCTTACAACGGACGCTTCTGATATAGCTATTGGAGCTGTGCTCGAACAAGAATTTGATGGTGAATGGAGACCACTCGGTTTTTTTTCACGTAAGCTGTCAACCGCCGAGACAAATTACAGCACTTACGACCGCGAATTGCTTGCAATTTATGAGGCTGTGAGGTATTTTCGACATTTACTCGAAGCACGTCATTTCGTCATTAAAACGGATCATAAACCGCTAATTTATTCATTCTCACAGAAACTTGAAAAGGCATCCCCAAGACAATTGAGGCACCTTGATTTTATTTCACAGTTCACGACTGAAATAGTCTACTTAGCCGGTTCCGACAATACGGTTGCGGACGCCTTGTCTCGCCTGAACGCAATTTCTATGCCAACAACAGTTAATATGGTTGAACTACAATCTGAGCAGGAAGTAGATGAAGAACTTAAAACATTAGTCGAGTCTGATAATGCGTTGAAGCTTCAAATCATTCATTTAGATTCAGCATCGTTATACTGCGACACTTCAACTGGATATATTCGTCCGTATGTGCCAGATAAACTTCGTTTACAAATTTTCAACTCATTTCATAATCTGTCTCATCCTAGTGGTAAAGCTACCCTTCAGCAGATTCGAAACAAATTCGTATGGCCTGGAATGAAAAAACAGATAATTATCTGGTCCAGAAATTGTTTAGCTTGCCAAAGAGCAAAAATTACTAGACATAATCATTTGACTCCAAACAAAATCGACATCCCTGATGGTCGTTTTGAGCACGTCCATTTGGATATCGTCGTAATGCCGCTGGTGCAGGAATATAGATACTGCCTTACTATGATTGATCGTTTTTCCCGTTGGCCCGAAGCAGTTCCGCTTAAGAACATTTCAGCACAGTCTGTCGCAACAGCATTTTGGACACATTGGGTTTCCCGTTTCGGTTGTCCTATAACCATCACCACAGATCAAGGAACCCAATTCGAGTCAAGCTTATTTAAGGCATTGTTAAAACTAACTGGATGTAAGCGATCACGAACAACAGCTTATCACCCTCAAACCAACGGAATGGTAGAAAGATGGCATAGAACGTTCAAAGCCGCTCTAATGTGTCATCGTGACGTTTCCTGGGTCGACGTATTACCGACAGTTTTACTTGGTTTAAGAACTGTGTTTAAAGAAGATCTTAAATCATCGCCCTCTGAGTTACTATATGGTGGAGTTCTACGACTTCCAAATGAGTATTTTACTATTTCCGAAAACACTGTCGAACCATCAGAATTTTTACAAAAACTTCGGAAGTACTTCAATCTTTTACGCCCCACACCAGTCTCTCATCACAGCAAAAACAAAATGTTTGTTTTGAAAAATTTGGATGATTGCAGTCATGTTTTTTTGCGTACAGATGCGGTCCGACAACCTCTTGAAACACCCTACACTGGACCTTACGAAGTTATACAACGACTTTCAGACCGTGTGTTTACCATCCGTATTAAGGAAAAAGACGTCAACATCGCAGCAGATAGATTGAAACCAGCCTTTATTTTAAATGAACCGCCAGAAATCCAGTCTAACCAAACTCAAACTAATGAAGAGCAGCCAGCATCAACTTCAAAATGCTCTACGCAAAACTCGACACCCAGAAGAATTTCGTTCCAATCAGACCCTGATTTCGTCACTGGGGAGGGAGTAGATGTGGCAGCACCGAGTACGCACACTTTCAACAATAGAATTTCTGGCAACTCTGGTAGGAAAATTGACGGAAGAAAACAGGTTTTAACACCGCGAGTCATCTTTGCTACTTCTGCAGCTTTTTAGTATTATATATTCAGCATTATAATATAATTAAATATAGTAATAAAATAATTGACATTAAACTCTAAATAAATAGTTACCGTGTTTTCTTTACGAAATAGCACGGGATCTATATATCTATCAAAATTTTAATTTACGTTTATTCTTATTAAACAAATTGATCTTAACTTACAGTATCATCGTAAACAACTTTAAATGATTTATTTCAGTTTTGTTATTGAATTTTAATGAGTTTTTATTTAAAAAAACTTTTAGCCATTTATTAGCCCATTTTTTCCGTTAATTTAGCAATTTTTGGTCACAAAGTTTTGGCAACACTGCATGAAATTCACGATTGCCTTTTTCCCTTCGAGGGGAATGGAAATTTCATGGGAACAAAACTTCCACTTGTTATTCACGATAGGGGTAATTTTTTGCTGTATCAATAAAAACATTTTCCTTCTTTTTTTATCCATATGCTTTTGTTGTTGTGTCCTCGATGATACATTTATTCATGCATAGTATGCAGTCATACCCTGCAAATAATAGGACCAGTCCAAGCACGCGCGTAAAGAGTAGCCCACAAGAGTCTAGGCTAGTCCAAAAGTAACCCAAATGTATGGAAAAACATGGTCTATTTAACATCACGATGCCCTAAATTTAGCTCGTGTTTAAAAATTCAAACTTTGCAAGGCTGTTGTGCAGTAAAAAAGCATCAGCAACACAAGTGCAACTGGTTATCACGCATCAGCAACCAAATTTTGCATCACTGCAGCAGTGATGCAGTTTTGATGCATTTACGAATGTACCCAAAATTCTTTTAAGGCCCCTATTATGAGGTACATTCGATTAACGATTTTCGCTGGCTATCGAATATCGACTAACGAATGTTAATTTGGTATTATGAGTTGGCAGAACTGCCGAAAATTTCGTTGTGCATCGAATTTTTCAACGAAAACAAATTTGCTTTCGACGCACAGTAGCGCCCGTAGAGCAAACGAGGTTGCAAAAATCAAAATTTTCATGAGCACCGACGAAGTTTTGAATAAACTCATGTTATAGGAAACTTTTCAACGATTTCAAATCTGCCACTCTTAATAATATCACATTTTTAGTTTAGAAGATATAGCCGTTCAAAGTTGACCGACTTTCGGTTTTCAAAAAAACACACAATTTTTAGTAAATTTGTTGCGATTTCAGGTGTAATATCACGAAAAATAGGTAACGAATCGCCTTATTTTTTGTTTGTATTGATTGATGCATTTATTAAATGTGTAATGATAAAAAAAAAATGAACTGTTTGCTTTGTGTTTCTCCTGGTAAATCACTATTTAAAAACTATCCGTTTTTTCACTATTTTTCAACTTTGACGGAAAATAACAAAAATCTATATTTTTCTATATTTGCCATATTTGCAAAATCTGTTCTTTGATTATTTCTTTACATAATTCAAAAATTTTATCTGCCCGTACGTGCCCGTTTGGCTTCTAGAGGTAAAAAAGGTTAAAAAGACATGGTTGCCATACTAATATTGCGGTTTAATAAAATTCTTTAATTTGGCCCCTACAGCGCGTAGGATGCTCCTAGATGGGTCAAATGTATGACCAACCCCACTTTATTATTTATTGCCGAATTTCGGTTTTTTTAGTTATTTCAATAAACTAAACCATTTTTGAGTTACGCGAATATATGCTGTGCAGCGCCTTACATTTTCGAAATAACGGTATATCTTGAAAACAAGAGCTAATTTAAAAAAACGGTTAGCACCACTGAATTCAGCGTCCCCAATTAGGGTGAAATGCCAGGTGCGCGGCATTCGAGTTATCGAGTATTCGAGTTATTCGAGTTATTGAAGAAATAAGCTCAACACATTCGGCTAATTCGGCGAAATTATGACATTTTGAGTATGACATAACTTTTGAAAAAAAAATTTTAAAATTTTTTTTCGTTCATATATGTTCCTTATAAGATAAAAGGAACATTCTCACCAAATTTCATTAAAATCGGAAGGGGTCGTGTCCCACTCTTGGTCGTTTTGACATGGAATTACCCATATACCGAAAATACAGAAAATTGAAAAAATAAATTTAAAAAAAAAAAATTTTTTTTTTTAATTTGTTGGGTAATAATTTAGAACCCTAAAGAAAAAAAAAATAAAAACAATCTAAAAATGTAAAAATAATTTTTTTTTAGGTACCATAAAATTGATTTTTCTACTAATTTTAACTTTGATAACCCATAAGTAGGCCCCTACACAGCGTAGCACCCTTTTCAAATGCACATTTCATAGGCTGAACAGTTATCTATCATATGCTGTTTAAACTGTTCAATTACCTTATTCGGTTCAAAAGATATGATTTTTGCAACGAAAAAACTCAAATGGCGCCACTGTGCGACGGTGCAAATAAATGCAAAAAACTTGTTGAAAATGTAACTATTTGTAAATTTGTTTACCATTTATCAGTTTTGTTAATTTTATGCAAGTCCAGCGTCGTAAACAGCAATTGGAAACGCTCATATTCATTATGGCACAAAATTCTTTTTTGACCAAATGATTTGCAGCAAAGATCAGCATTGAAAAAAGTGGGATGAAACCCCACTGAAGCTAAATTATTTGAAAACAACCATAATTCCGCCGAGGTCACGTTTAACTTTAATTTTATTTTTTAAATTTGTAAACAAACATTTTTTATTTTAAGTGACAGCTGAACGAAAATGTACTACTGTGAATTAACAGAATCACAATAGTAAATTTTTTATCGAATGCGCGTCATAATACCAAATGAAAATTCGTTCGATCAGCTAATTCGACTGCTTTCGAAAATCGAATTTAGTTCATAATAGGCACCTAAATGTGGAAAATAAAACTCGCTTACGAGTTTTCAAATACAATGGCTGTCATTAATATTCGGTTTTTTATTCCGAGTTATTTAAAGTCGACGAAATTAATAGAAAATAATAAAAAAAGGGATATTATTTATTTGTATTCAAAAGATATATTCAGAGATCAAAAATTACCTTTTTGAGAATTCTGAATATTAAACAAACAATAATAATAAAAACAAAAACCAAAAAACTTAAGTTATTAACACCTCATTAATATTCGTGTTTTTTAGCACATATACATTATTGCTTAAATAAAAAGAAATAAACTAATATCTGATTGGATAACCATTATTTTTTATAACCTTAGAAAGACGATTTGGCAAGTAATCCATACTGATTTTATCCCATCCTTCCTGCAGCGTTTTTTTTCTAGTTCGTTTTTCGAAGAAACGTGATTTTTGCGGACTCGGCGATCTAAATGGTCCCATACATTTTCTATAGAATTTATACCTGGGGATTGAGCAGGCGTCTTAATCACCCCTATCGTGAATAACAAGTGGAATTTTTGTTCCCATGAAATTTTCATTCCCCTCGAAGGGAAAAAAGCAATCGTGAATCTCATGTGAAAAAATTTTTCACGCTATCAGTTCCAGTGAATGTAAAAAAAAGAAGAAAGATTAAGAAAATTTAAAATCAATGAAATTTTTGTTAAAAAATATACAAGTATATATTTTAAAGAAAAGATAAAATTAAAACGCAAAATATTTAGTATTGGAGGGATAGTTTGGTTACAACGTTAGTTTTTTGCACTTTTTAAATTTAATGTAGTAAAATATTTTCCAAAATTCTGTCAGCAAGTCAATCGAATGCTTTACAAATCCGCAAGCAATCGTCCTGTTGTTTTGCATTTTATTGAGCAATATATCGGTTTATAACTTTTTAACTTTATTAATCCTTAATATTCGATTTATAGGAGGAACTTCTTACATACATGTTCTGTTCCCTAGCAAAAATAAAGTGAGAAAATCTAAGGGAAATGTGAACAAATTACGAGTGAAAAAATTGTTCACGATAAGGGGAATTTTTTCCTGTGAACATTTTTTCACGTTATTATCCTCCTTTGAATTACATTTTTTCATGGGAGTTGTTCATGATCGCAAATATGTGAAAAGGGGAAAAATTACGAGGGAAAAATTTTTCACGATAGGGGTGAATAACTTTTGGACAATTATAAGGCAACCACTCACGAACAACGTGGGCTTTATGTTTTGGTTCGTTGTCACGATACAATTTAAAAGTTCTTGCAATTCCCATTTTTTCTGCAGATTTTTTCGCCTTATCACTCTAAATGTTCAAATAAACATCGTTGTTCATAATGCCTTCGATAAATACCAGTTTCCCAACCCCTTTCCCTGATATGCAGCCTCACACCATTACAATTCCTCCTCCATGCTTAACTGTTGGAGCAATATTTTTTCCTTTTAACTCTTTATTCGGCTTCCGCCACACCATAGTTTTTCCATCACTTCCAAATAATTTAAATTTGCTTTTACCAGAAAAATTACGTCATCCCATCAATTTTCAACTTTTTTTATATGGTCCTTAGCATTTGACCGATGATTTCTGTTTTTCAAATTCACGAAAGGCTGGGTGCGTTCGTAAATGCATCACTGCGCTGCATCAGTGATTTCAAATCGTTATATAGGGTGAGTTCCAAAACATCAGTTGCAAAGCAACTCGCTTTTTTAAGTGCTTTCTACAAAGCAACCGTGAAAAATTTTACAATGTTATCTGTACCAAAGTTCACTAAAAACAATATCGATGCGTACACAATAATCAAACTAGATATAGTTAAACTCTATGATACTTTTTTGACTTTGACTGCAAAGTATTATGATGTTTAGGAACTCAGCCATATTTATCAGTGAAGTAAATGTGGACCAAAAAATTGTGAAATACTCCACAAAAACAATAGACATACAATAAAAAAAAATTATAATTATTTTTTATCGGCTTTAAAAAAAGTTTGCTTTTCGGATGCAGCGCAGTGATGCATTTACGAACGCACCCGCTTTCTTCGCGCAATATGGCCGTGAACAGCTTCTTTTAAGCTGTGCGATGTATGGTTGCTTCTGAAACTGTCTTTCCAAATTCCGCAGCAACTTCAGTGACGTTTTTGGGGGCACTTAAGCGTGAATTAGCCTGGATTTTTCTAACAATACGGCGCTCTTTCATCTCGGTAAGATTTTTTTGCATCGCAATTTTTCTAAAATCAATTCGATTATCGTTCGGATAATGCCACCGACAGTTTTTCGCTTCATATTCAATATTTCAGCAATATTTTTATATTTTTTTCCTTTTTAGTAATGAAAAATGCACTAATTTTCTTTACTTTAACGAATTTTATCCCCCTTACGACCAATCGCGCATTTTATAAAAAAAAACTTGAGAATGGCATGTTTATTCAGCTAACTTTATTTGATGTTATGGTGTTTTCTTTTCTACAAAAAAGTGTGACATTATATTTAAAAAAATGCAATTTGATATCTGTTTCATAAAAATTTTGCTTCCAAAAAAGGTTGAGTTTTTTAGAATAAAACAAGCTACCCTTTTCGGGAGCAAAATTTTTAAGAAACAGACTCCAATTTGCTTTTTTTTTAAATAAAATGTCACATTTTTTGTAGAAAAGAAAACACCATTAATTAATGTGTTTCCGCATTTTACAAACAATTTATTAAAATATGCACTTATAGCGTTGCATTTTGTGGTAAAAATAAAATACCGAATATTAATGAGGTGTCAATTACTTTTGTTTTTGTTTTTATTATTATTGTTTCGTTCAATATTCAGAATTCTGAAAAAGGTTATTTTTGATCTCTTAATATATCTTATGAATACAAAAAATAATATCCCCGTTTTTTATTATTTTCTATTAATTTTGTTGACTTTTAATAACTCGGAATATAAAACCGAATATTAATGAGAGCCACTGCATATATTTTATCAAAAGCCGTAATGAGTGTTCTTTTGATTTTTGGGTATATGACAACGCACTGTGCTACGGCTCAAATGCATGCCGATTGTCAATTGGAAAAAAAAACTGAGGTGAATAACTTTAAGGATTTTTTGAACAAAAAAAGTGGTCAAAATTCGGCCACTGGGCGAACCTTGTTTAAATAAAAATGCAGTTTTATTAGATTTTTTATAAATTTTATTTCGTAGAATATTAATACATACAACAATTTTCACAATTGTTTTGTTGTTTTTTTATGTACGAGTATATAATCGAAGTGGTTGATTAAATAATTAATAAACTAAAACATAAATTTAATTTAATGATAATTGTTAAATTTGTTTTTCGATAAGAATAAAGTTTAGTTTTTGAATAAAGGATTAAAAAAGAAGCTTTTTTAAAAATATATAATTATGTGAACAAAATATACATGAAATGTATGTATGTCACAACTATACACATACAGTAAATGCGTACATAATAAATGGAATTTGTTTCTGTATTTTTTATGGTCCAAAATGACTAACACGTCTCTGCTTGTATTACTACTATTCATCATTGAGAGTTATTAAATGTTAAGGTATGTTGTTTTTTTTGGGTAAAGGGTAATACATAGTATAATTTGTGTAGGTAAATGTATTTAGTTATTTGTTTTCATCGCATCGTCATCGTTAATTTCTTTTAATTTTCCGTAATTTAAACATTCTTCCATTCAATAAAAATCTTGGTTGTCTAGTCATTATTTTTTAAAACTCAAGTTGATCATATCATACACATGTATACGAGTAGCAGTAGTAGTAATGGAAGTGTAAGAAGTCTGTAAATGTTGGAAATTTAGTTTGTAGTTGTAGTCCTGTTTACACTTACAAGTCCTTTATTTTTGCTCTTATATCCGTTTTGTTTTCTTGTTTCCAGTGGTTGTGGGTAATTCAAGTTGCGTAGCAGTCAGTTATCTTTCAAGTAAATTTTTTATGTTTCATTCAGTTTATGTTTAGTACAATCGTTCATTTAATTGATGTCTGTGGAAATAGAAAATAAAAATTATATTGCATCGTGTTGCAACAATATGGTTAAGATGGTCAAAGCTACAAAAAATAACAACTTTATGAAGACTTTCTTTCGTAAGTCATTTAGGCTAGCGAAAAGTCCAAGTCTATGAATTTAAACGAATCAATTTTTTTATAGCAAAAAATTTATGAATCTATATCAACATTAAAAAAAAAACTACAATTTACTTACCTCCTTCTTTAAAGTGGAAGTAGCTTTCAAATTTAAAAGATACTAAAAAATAAAGTTTATTTTGTTAAAGGGGACTTACGTTTAGTTTCGTCGCATGCGTTTGCGACTGCCATTATCACCATCGCTGCCACCGCCGTCTCCTCTTTCCTCTGCTTCCATTACCTATTTCAAAAGGAATAGATTATATAATTGATGTTTTCAGATCTTAATGTTGCATTATATACCTTCAATTTTGCGCCACATATTTCGGCACCGTTTAAGACTTGTATAGCTTTTTGGGCAGATTCTCTATCAGCATATTTGACATAACCGCAATTTTTATTGGGCAACAAATATACATCAATTAAACCTTTCCAGCACGAAAAAACATTTTTCAATATAGAAACAGGTAAATTCTAAAAAAAACCACATACAAAAATTAAATATTTTTATATTGTCTTTGTGAACCATTATTACCGAAGCTAGAACTATAAATAAGCGTTGCGCTACTTGAGAATCACTTGGCGCCATTGGCTGCGATGGTGGAAGTGGTACATTACAAATAGAATCCTTTCTAGTGCGTTCTAAAATAAATTGTTGTTAAATAGATACAAAGCAAATAGAAGAGAAAGAATAACAAAATAATTTTATTAATATATATTTTTAAATAAATTGTTTACAGTTTGTAATAATTATAATGAAAACATTTTTAAAACCTACTATCAATAAATGATGTATCAATTCGTGAAGAGCTCATACCAGATACTTTGACAATTATACGTTCTCCCACTGGGTATTCAAGACCATGTAGTTTGTCCCTAAAAATAATTTTGTTTTAATGATATATAAATCAAGGCACTTGTATAAATAATTACGTACTTGGCATATATAGCTGCCTCAGGGTTATCATATACAACAATTGCTTCATTTGTACGTGGTCCATCTGAAGTGAGAAATTCAATGGTGATGGATAATTTTATTAAGCATAAGATAGAACAAAATTTAACTTGCAAAAATCTATTCACAAAATGTCTGTGTTTTTTGTGTAAAACTATACTTTAACTACCATATACATATATTAGGGTAGCTCAAAATACAAAGTACATATCTTAACAAAGGCTCAGTCCAAATTTGGGAATAATTGGTTAATATTTAGAGGTTGCGATAATTTAACCAATTTTTCACCGCACCTAGTTACAAGTTGCAATGACTCGGTACCCAGCACAGCCTCACCACATACTCCCCTAACATTTATTTGACAGTTATAAACAGTGAGTGCTGGAAACTATTTTTTGCGGTCGTTTGAAAAATATTTTTCGGGGTTAAGTAGAATTATAGCATACATTGATTTTTTATGGAGATATTCATCGTTTATGTTTTTACACAAATTTATTTAATAAAACAAATAAAGAATTAATAAAGGGGATTACAAGCAATCCTTATTATATTTTTCATTTAATCCTTCTTTCAATTGAAGTACATGCACCAAGATTTAAACGAGCGGTAGTGTAAAAGCAGTCATCGAGTTTGTGTTTTGCAGGGATCGTAGCTATTATGATTTTTATTTATTTCAAAAATGTAACTTATTTTTTGACTGACATTTTTTTAGTCCAAAATAAAAGTTAAAGACTGATTTCAGTACAATATACATATGTTGAGAATGAACGAAAATTTCTACTTGTTACTGTATTTCTCCTGGACCTTATTTTATTCAGTACTAATTGTATGAGTATTTAGCATACCATATTTCGCAACTCTGCTTATTTTAACCTTAAGTTTTTCTGTGGAAGATTAGCACTGTTGCCAACTTTTTTTGAACATTTCCCGCCAAATCTGACGTCAAAACCGCTAAATATTTAATTTAGCGGGAATTTTTTTAAATAAACCTCTAAAACCTCAACATTTTTTAAAGTTTTATATAAATCAAGATATAGGCTGCTTTTTTAAAGGTATATGACTCTCAAATTACGTTACATACTATGGTTTCCAACTTCCCTAGTTATTTTATTCCTAAAAAAAATAAGTTAGAGTTATATATCCATCTGTGCGAATCTTTGATACCCTCCACCTACAGTACGAATATTTCCGAAGTGGTCTTTATATGGGACATATGTTAAAATATGAGCCGATCTTCACAAAATTTGAACAAGTAATTTATAGTCTTATACATTTTTGACTGACCAAATGTTATTATAATAGAACACAGATTGAAAGCTTTACGGTTCTACGTGTTCTATAGCTTTTTCCGAGAGTATGCTTTATATGGGGCCTATTGTAAGCTATGGATTGATCTGAACGATAGTTGACAGTGTAAGTTCTAGTCATATAAAACTGTGACAAACCAAAATTTAAAAATAGCATTATTTGTTAGGGCTTTAGACGTACTGTTTTCCAAGAGTATGTTTTATATAGGGCCTATGGTAAAATATGGACTGATAATCATGAAAACTGACAGCGTGATTTCTAGCCATATTAAACTGTGGCGGACCAAATATATTACACTAGCATTATTTGTTACGTTTTTAGGCACACTAAAGGGTTTTTCCGAGAGTGGGCTTTATATGAGGCTTATCGTTAATTATGGATTTATTTAAAAAGTATGATTTTTAGTCATATAGAACGAATTTGTGCATAATCTTATATCAATATGTGCATTCCGCCACTAGTTATGTATGTTAGTTTTTGTACCAAATAAAAAACTTTTTAGGGTGGTTGTTCCACATTTTAATTTATAGCACTTTTCCTACTGAACCGATTGTGCTGGACTGCAATCCCAAACTGCTTAGGTGGATTCTAAACAATTTGATGCCAATATTTATATTCCCTTTTGAGTCGTTTGAAAGTGACAACAGACGCATAGACAGACGGACATGGCTTAATCGACTTAGAACTACTCCAGGACCAATAATAAATATACCTTATGGGTTCTTAGATAAATATTAAAACAGTTCACCCGGAATGACAAACTTAGTACGCAAAAGATAACAAATTTATAACATTTACGCTATTTTTGGTAATAATTTGCCGTTTTAAGGCATTAGATAAAATTAGTTACATTAAAGTAAGTGCTTGGGTTCTGTCGAGACAATTAAGATCAATACCTTACCTTTTGTTTCAAAATTTTATTCAAGCTTAAAGTTGTGAATTGTTACATACAGCCCTAACAAAATACTAACTGAAAATCGAAAAAAAAAATAAAAGTCATATACAATCTGCAGTTCACTAAAACTATAAAAGTAATTAAAACCGTGAACCTAAACAAACAGTTTTTAGCCAGAAAAACAAAAAGAAAAAGTACAAAATATGTAAATTTTAAATTTGAGAAAGGTTTTTGTTGCGAAAATGAGCCGCCGAGAGTTGTTTGAAAATCGCTAGATTTCCCGCTTACAGCTAAAACGTATTTTTTCCCGCGATTGACATTTCAAAAACGCTAGATTTAGCGGGAAAATCTCTAAATTGGCAACAGTGAAGATTAGGTTAGTTTAATAAAAGTATTCAAACCAACAGGTTATGGGCCTCATGTCGCGCATAGTAAAAGAATTTTAAAGTAAAGTTTTTCTGAGAATCGTAAAGTTTTTGTTTTCGCAGTGCTTTAGAACAGGGACCCGAAATATCTGTTATTATTTTTTTAATATCCAATAGGTTATGGAAAAAATAACTGAAAAAATTGGTCCTGTAATAATAATTATAAATAACACAGAAAATTATAGTTCTGCCATAAACATTATGAAAGATTATTATTTTTTTGGTCTTCAATAACCGTTATGAAAGATTATTTATTTTTTTGATCTTTGGTAACCATTATGAAAAAATTTTATAATTATTGGTCTTCTATAACCATTATAAAAGATTTTTAGTTTTTCTGTCTTCTATAACCTTGCAAATCTTTAGTTATTTTTATAAAATTTCAATTTCAATTGGACTAATTAAACTAACTATATTTCTAAAAATAAATTCGGGCCTGATCTGGAGGATTCAAAAACCCAGAGTTTTTTTTCAAAATTTTAGCAGAAAATATTCCTAATATGAGCCGTTTATTTTGAAAGTGGCATTAGTCACTTTTTCAAAAAAAATCGAGTTAATAATAAATATAATAATAAATAATAATAATAATAAATACTGAGAAAAATATCATTATCATGATGTATCAAATACAAGTGAATCTTCTCGAAAGTTAGCATCCATATATTTAAACATGTTAAAACGCAAACCCTTAAATATCTCGACTTAAAAACCGAAATGACTTATGCCACTTTCAAAATAAACGGCTCATATCATTGAACATTGTTTGTAAATTTTGCTACAAATTTAGCTAATTTAATTGAAATTTCAGCTAAATTCTCAAAGACCGGTTTTAGCTTAATTAATTTTTTTTTTTTTCTAAAATTTAGCTCATCTAAATCATAGCTGGGGAATTTGGATTAGAATTAGAAATCATAACGATTAGAGAAATAAAATAATCTAATCATTAGAATTGAATTTTGATAAAAATTTCAGATTACTAATTGATTTGATTAGAAATAATCAAAAATCTAATCACAATTAGTGACGATTATCATTTCTAATCAAATCTAATCGTCACTAATTGTGATTAGATAAATAAAAGAAAAAAAAATCCGTGCATTTTTACTTACCAATAATTTTGAACACTTTAATTTGAATAAAACAAAAAATTACAATCTTACAAAACAAAGATTTTACTTTCAATGTTAAGTAAACAAAAAAATTATACTTGTACTTCCACAAAACACGTTGAAAATTAACATTAATAATAACACAACAACAAAGTGAACCAGCTGTGTCAAGTGTTTATGTAATTTTATGCAATATTCAAAAACGGTTACATTATGTAAATATAACAACAAATGTGATAAATAAATATTTTCTTTTCACAAAAATAGTTAAAAATAGTTGATCTAATCAAATCTAATCAAAAATAATCAAGAAATCTAATCAATTATTATTTTTTTTGGATTAGTTTTGATTAGAAATGCTAATCGTCACTAATTGTGATTAGATTTTTGATTATTTCTAATCTAATCAATTGGCAATCGTCTAAAATGGCTGACTTATCATAATTAATCAATTTTTCAACACAATTAAAATTTCTAATGCAATTACTAATCATTAGGATTTCTAATCATTATTCCCAAGCTATGATCTAAATATAGCAGACAAAATGATTCTTACCTTCGTTGATTTTTTTACAGCCGAAAATACTGGTACTGTTTTCAGTTATTTCTGCAGAGGTTTTCGCTATTTCTACTAACATTTTTTATTAGTGTAAACAAGCGGTTAAAATTGATGAAAATCTCATCGATTCTAAAGTGTGGGTAAAGAAATCTTAAACAAAAACCGCAACAAATGCAAATATTGCTAGTAATACAAATGTTAATAAAAAAGACAATTTAATGATGCTCTTTTTAGGAATGACTTTTATGAAACTGTTACTTAGATTCTATAAAATGCTTCATTACCTGACGATTTATTGTTTCTGTAAAGAGTTTCAATAATTCTATAAAGCTTTTCATAAACATTGACTGTAACGAAACCTGTTTCATAGATTTTATTAGGAGTGTCATTGGCTGAACTCCAACGAATATTTTCTTAAAATTTGTGAAGAAATTCAGTAATGAAATGAAGATAACTCCCTAAAAACAGAAACTAAAAAAAGAAAAAAAAAATTTATTTGAATTCGAAAAAAGAAAAATCTTTCATAATGGATATGGAAGACCGAAAAAAATTAAAATCTTCTGTAATAGTTACGGAAGCCCAAAAAAATAAAATCTTTTATAATGGCTATAGAAGTCCAAAAAAAAAGAAGTCTTTTGTAATGTTTACGGAAGACCAAAAAAAATTAATATCTTTTGTAATGGTTATGGAACAGAGAACTGCAAAATCACTATTTTTCTTGATTTATTCATACGCTAAAATTTACATTCGATCTTTGCTTGCAAAACAAAGTTCAACGTTGGTAATTTTACATCGTTTCGTTCACATTTGATTTTTGAATGTATTCATTTTTTATTGAAAGTGCTTTATTTGCATTTTTGTTGCGCACGCAATATAACACAAATGTGAAAATTCAAAGGAACACATTCTTATACTTTTGCATTCAAGTAGTCATTGTCCACTCGATGAGACGCTTTGTTACCATTAACAACAATAAACCACTCGAAGAGACGCTTTGTTAAAATTAACAACAATAAAAACAACAATAACAAGAATACATTGTACCTACATACAGAACTACTGTACTTTTTAAAAGTAAAAAAAAACATTCTGTTTCTATGGAAATTGTTTGTATGTACCTACATATCGTCAGCTCAGAATTGGTTTGGCACATATGCCAAAAAGTCGGAGTGGAGAAAAACGACAAAGAATATTTACATGATAGAATTTTTTTATATGAGTAGGTGAGTTTCAAAACTCGTTCGTTACAAAATAAAAAGTTTGAAATGAAAAATGATTCTCACAGTTCTTTTGGTGCTTTCTGAGAAGAAATATGCGGATTGTATTAATGCATGTCCTTGGAAAAACATGGATGAGGACATGGATTGACCCAATAAGTATACTTCTTCTCAAAAATCGCCACAAGAACAGTTAGAGTAAATTTTCATTTCGTATTTTTAATTTTGTAACGAACGAGTTTTGCAACTCACCTACTCATATTTTTACCACTGCTTCCGGTATATGTTTTGAAGAAAAGTGCAAATTTTTGCGCACTTTCATGAATAAAGTTAGAATTTAATAGTATTTTTTTGAAAATGAAAAATATTGTTTTGTGCCGCATACGCCACTTTTCTAAAAAAAAAAAATTAAAAAAGTGGCTTTTTATGCTGCATACGTATACTTATTGCTGTGTATTGAGTTACTTGTTGTTGAGATGATTTTTTTTATAGTTTTTTTATTTGATTTTACTTTACAAAAACAGAAAAAACAGTTATACTGTTATGAAAAGTTACATAAAAAGCCACAAAGTAAACAACTTTAGTAATGCAAAAGTAAAAAGAAAATTTAAAACTTAATATTGAGTAAATTTTTATAATAAGCTTTATCAACACGTGGAAGAAACATAAGCAAGTCTTTTATGTCTCTATTTGTTTCGCTGGAAATAAATGATGGTTTCGATATTTTCAAAACATTCGTCAGTCAACAAATTCTCAGGAGTTTTCAAAAAATTTTTTGATGCAGACTTAACCAAAATTGCATTTTTATATTTTTCCTCTCTGGTAGAAGTGTTATAATATATACGTAAATCATTATTTTAACTGTATAGAAGTACTTTAATTTTAGCAAAAGGGACTTTTCGAAAGTCCATTTTATTTGCTTCCAACGAGTATGTGCGAAAATTTTCCGGAAGCATTTCCATAACTTTAAGTTTTGTTTTATTATTTGGCATTGTTTTAAGCAAATTTAGTAAATGAAGAGGACTATGAATTTCAATATTCTTTAAGTACCGGTCAATAACACCATGGACACAGTCCACTTCTTGAATTAAAGAATGTTCTGGTTCTGAAGACTTTTGTATTACGGCATCAATATTATTTTGTTTAAAGAACATTTTGATTGCGGTTGCGATAATTTGATTTTTATTTTGAGGTACGCAAGAATCGCTCCATAATGTCAAAGTTTAAATAAGTGGAAAATCTTTTATTAATTCACTTAAAATTTTAATTTAAGCACTAGCAATATTGTTACCACTCCGACCACTATGAGCTTCCGTCAAAAAGGCACAATAAGTAAAAGTTGGTATATATGACATAATAATGGTTGCTGTAAGATTAAACATATTTAATTTTCGTTTGTAGTAAAATTTTGAAGCATTTCCCTTAGGTAGGCTAAAAACACAAATAATAGCAAACCGTACACTTGGTTGGATCCATTATGAAACTATTTTTCACAAATTTATTTTCTTGTTGTCATTTTACTTTGCTTTTGCTTAAACTACTTTTTTTCTTACGGCAATGCAGCAAAGCAACAGGAAAATTAATTTTGTACGTTTTTGTATGAAGAATTTGCTGCAATCGCCAAACAATGGCTTGTAGAGCAAAACAGTACTTAAAAAATTTTGAAACAGTTGATATGCAGCAAAATTAATGCTTTATATCTCAGAAACCATAAAAATTTTCGCGAAACAGGTTTTTGATTTAGAAAGAGGGTACTAAAAAAATATATTCCTCATACCTAAATCATTTTTTTTTTAAATGGTCGGTAGGTCAAACCAGTAATGAGCTGACGATATGTGCGTTTAGTTTCATTTCAATTTTTTTTTTCTTGTACTACATAGTAAATGCTGAATGAATACATGAGTAATGATTGCTTGATTTCTGGCTTTATTGTTTGTATTTTTTTTTTCTTTACCAAAACAATAATTGTCGCACCGAACACACAACATCTTTATTAAAAAACGAAGCTTTTTATAAACAAACGAAAAATATTTATTTCAGGTAGGCAGTGCTTAAAAAAGTAATTTTTGTATGGAATGCCCTTTCCTGTTTTTAACACCTGACCAAAAGTTTGTTCTTCATCATTTTCACTATTTTTTTAATATATTAAGGTATACATACCTCTTATGTCATTCCGACATTTTCTTTTTTACCGATTTAGCGATTTCAAATAAATTTCAGGGATTGTTTCCAATTTTGCAATCATTCGCGAATTTTAGTGCTGTTCAGGATTGAAGTGATTTTTTCCTGTAAGTTTTCTGATTCTTGAATAAAGTTTTTACAATTTTTAATAAATACTCGACTTAGCTATCATACCGCTGTTACCAAATATTTGAAAGTTTCAGCAATTTTTACCAATTTTTTTTTTTTTTAATTTCTGTTAGCTTAAGAGACTTTTAATAAATTTTATGGCGCTTCATTTGCAAACTTTTTCGAGTTTTAAAATTTTTGCTCTTTGTCGTCATTTTACAGGGCACTCTTAACATTGTCGATTTAAAAGAGGGCGAAAAGTTCAATGCTTTATGCCATTATTAAGGGTGAATTTTTTATCATACAACTTGCTTCTCTTTAAGAGACCAACACATTTTTAAGAAACAAACACCTAATTGCATTTTTTTTTAATAAAATGTCACATTTTTTTTGAAAAGAAACCATCATAAGTTATTAAATAAATAAAAAAAATACTAAATTCGTATATGAGTTATGTTTGCTATTAGGGAAATTGTACTTTAATTTGTACTTTATTATCGAAAATCTAATTTAGAAATCATAACAAATTTTTTAACACAAACTTTTTACGAATACTAACTACCTTTTTAGGAATTTGCGTTCTATATTTTGGTATTAAATCGTCACTTGAAGTTCATTCCTCCATCTCCGCTTATTTCGAAACATTTGTTTAGCACTAACGTTCAGCTGTGTTGCCAAAAAAAACAAAATGTGAGTGCCATTTCCAAAAAGGGTCAAAAAGTGGCACAAAATAGGTGAAAATGATACAAAAGTATAATTTAAAAAAAGGGTCATAAAAGGTATCAAGACCGTCGAAAAAGGGTCAAATTGATACTTTAGTATCACAACGGTAACGCTGTTAGGGTCGATTCAAAAGGGGGCGAAAAGTTCAATACCTTTTGCCATTATTAAGGGCGAATTTTTTGAATAAAACATGAGTCTGTTTAAGAGAGCAAAACACCAAATTGCATTTTTTTAATAAAATGTCAAATTTTTGTTTTAAAAAGAAACCACCGTAAAAAATAACAAATATTTATAAGAGTTATGTTTGCTTTTAGGGAAATTGTACTTTACTATCAAAAATCAAGGAGAAGAAAGCATGGAATTGTAAGTTTATACTTTGAGTCTGTTCCATATAAAGCAATGCTTATTTCGAAGACATTTGTTTAGCACTTCTGTTCCGCAGTGTTGACAAAAAACAAAATGTGTGAGCTATTTCCAAAAAAGGGTCAAAAAGTGTCACAAAATAGGTGATAATGATACAAAAGTATAATTTAAAAAAAGGGTCATAAAAGGTATCAACACCGTTGAAAAAGGTTCAAATTGATACTTTAGTATCACAACGGTAACGCTGAATGGCACAATCATTCTCATTGTTTTGGTTTTGTTTTTGTTTTACTCACTGCAAAGAACAAAACAAAACGAAAGCAAACGTTTCGTTTTGTTTGTTTTCGTACTCTGATATAAATATGAATCTATCAAAGGCGAATTGACTAGAAGGTGGGGTCAAGTCAATATGTGGTGTTTTTTTTTTCGGTGGTCGACTTGTCAAAGTTTATATAGAAACTAGTTTTTTATGTAAACAAACCTGTTTTTTTACTAGCAATATTTTTGACAACCCGACCACAGAAGCATTGTAGTTGTAGAGTTGACCTCACCTTCTAGTCAATTCGCCTTGAATCTATCTATGTTTTAACTTTCATTAAAATCTGTCAGATAGCTTCGGAGAGCAGAAATTGCTCCTTCTCACCCCTCGTGGTCCTATTTTTTTATAAAAATGTATAGCTTATGTGTAGTTTTACATACATACATATGTAGGTACTGGCTGATGTTACGGACAAATTTATTTTAAATATCATAAATAATATGCACATAGTCCCATACCTGCCTAGTGACAAAGCACATTTTTGGTAAATTTTTTTTTTTCATTTTTACACAGAAGTGCCAAAAATACTGAAGGACTAAGTCCCCTTTTAGACAGGCAAAGTTTACTTTGCAAAGTCTTGTGTAGTTCTCTTTTTAACTTTGTTTGGTGTTTAGACACACAAAGTTTAATTTGACAAATTTTTGTTTATTCGTTGTTGCAGCCAACTTCAGATACAGGGTTGATAAATACCATTTTTTAAAATGTACTTAATACAGAAAAAAAATTTACATTTTTTACGCTAATTGTACTTAATGCCAAAAAAATATTTTTTACAAGTTTTATTATTTGCATAACAAAGAATTTACATTAAAATGCACTTGTGCTATACATTTATATTTCAAATATACCTTTGGCAATTAACAAAAAGAAAAATTAAGTAAATAATAAGGAATTTAGACGAAGAATCTTAAGCTTGTTTTTTTAGATTTGAAAGTGGAACAGGCTAAAAAAATGTTTTACCTACCCAGTAAAAACTTCGCCTGCAAAATAATGTGTTAAGTAATCAGGAAAATGTTAAAATACTACTTCCAATTCTACTGAAAGAACCAATGAATTTAACAAGGGATGTCCCAAAGTGAACGCATTTTTATGTCAGTCATTATTTTTTTCCTACATACATCTGAAAAATAAGTAGTTATAGAAGTAATTATAGTAGTTATATAGAAGAAAGCTACTAAATAATTAGTGAAAGAAGCTATTCATTTTAAAAAAGTAGGCGAAGGTTTTACTGGGTAGTAATGCCCGTAATTTCTACTAAAAATATCTAGCTGTGTATAGATATCTATGGTGCAAGGAATTTTTCATAATTTTAACACGTATGATTTGCTTACTGGTTAAAGTGTATTATATCGAGCCCTAACCGCGAAAATAATGTAAGCGACATCGTTTTCGATTTTCGTTTTTTTTAATAAATGACTTTATTGGTAACACTTGCATCATCTCCCAAAATTTCATGGTCACATAAGGTACCGTTACGTTTTTATAGAAAGAACAATTTTATTGTAAGCGACAAATTCCATACAAAATTTATATAAAATAAAATAGAAAAAACTCTCTCCTGTAAAATTTAATTTTTGATGCTTACGTTATTTTGGCGGTTAGGGCTCGATATGTTCCACCATCGATAAAAAAAACAAATTTTGTAATATTTAAAAGAAAACTTAAAGGAAAAAACTTATATGGGCATTTCCTCAGAATAGTCTACCAGGATGAAAAAATAAAATGTTGATTATCATCGTCTTTTATTGTTTATTATTATACAAAAAAAGTCTATGTTTTTATAAAAGAATGGTTTCATAGCATATCTCAGCTGTTTTACTTGAGGAAATTACGTTAAAAACTGGAACATTTCATATTTTCTATGTATTTAAGCTACTTCTAAAGACATTTTTATAAACTTATTTTACATGCAAAAAATATGTTATCTTTACACTCTTTCTTCATAATCTCTCCATTACAATCAATGACAAAAGGAGTATTAAGATTTTTAATAAGGAAATTTTAAGATATTTATGGGAAAATGCATGGTGATAATAATAAAAAAACATATGGAAAAATCATACGTTCGCGACCCGTACGTTCGCGTCCGGTACATAAGCCAATTAAACAAAAACCAAGAGAGATAATTTATTTTGTAAATACTGGATGGAGACGTACATTAATACACTCTTAAAATAAATTAATCACTTTTGAATATTCCGTTTTATTACGCAGATTTTTACATTTCAGTACTGTCAGTCAAAGTTGACTTCTATTTTGCGTACGTTCCTGACCACATGTTTATAACTTTGTATCATTATAAAAAATTTAAACTCGATGACATCCATCTTTTGCACTAAACTTAGAGCTACCCAAATGCTATCGAATCGCCGAAAAAAATGATAGGAAAAGTTTTGTTTTCTATATTATTTGTAAATCAAAAGCGTACGAACGTACGTTAGTGACCCCAGGAAATGCCCATATATAAAATATTTAATTAAAAAATTACAACAATCAGGTATAGAAAGGAACATAAAATTAATATTTTTAAAGAAGATGAAAGTTCGTCGGTTGGTGTATGAAATTAGTTTTGTAACATATTTCTATACATATTTAATTTTTTTTATTTTAAACTATAGCAACAAGATTCATAAGACTGTAGCAATAATTTGTTTGAATTAAATTCGATATAGTATTTACATAAAGGCGATTTCTTTGCTTTGTTTTTATCATATTTTGGTAGGAAAAAGCGTTTGCAATTTTTAAATTGTACTAAATTTGCACTGGAGTACTTTATTACTTTTGCACTGCTAATAGTAGTAAAAAAAGTACAATTGTACTACCAACTTTATCATCCCTGCTCAGAAATAAACTACGAACGAAAAACAAAAGGAATTTGCGAGTACAGCAAAGTTCGTACTCCCCCGCTATTCTCTTTTCCCCTCCCTTCCATAAACTCAAGACTTTGCAAAGTAAACTTTGCCTGTCTAAAAGGGGACTTATTTTTTTAAACATGGATATTTTATTTGTATGGCAGATAACCCAAACACATTCATGGGTATTGAATAACATCTGCATAATATTCATTTATTTTTGTTTACTGAATGTGGTTGCGTGAAGATATTGCCGTACATACATAAGTATAAGTAATAACCATGCAGCAGCAGCACAAGTAAAAATAAAATTTAATTTGTCAAAATCAGTTGATTTGTTCGAACGCTGCTTGTGGCGCTTACAAAAGTAGAAAGTAAACCTACTTTTCGCCTCAAGGCATCTAAGCTTTTGTGCATGTAACTTACTACGTATAACTACACAGATTCTACTTTTTGACAGCTGCGTATGCTGGTAAAAAACGTACCAAATACTCTGTACCAAATTTGTTTGCAAACCTCCTCCTTTCAGTAAGGCAAATGACTAAGGATGGAAAAAAAAGTTATTTTTGAAGGAAAAACATGCCGAATTCTTAATAAAGACGAAACGACAGTTATTTCTGCTACAGTGTGTGATGACTTATACCGTGTAGATAGTGAAGCTGTATCAACACGAAGTAATGTTTTTGTTTCTACAAAAGATGTTAGTCTGTGGCATAGAAGAATGGGGCACATTTGTGATAAAATGTTGGCCGAGGTTAAAAAGTCTCCTTTTGGTATAAATTTTGCCAGCGAAAGTAAGGAGCCTTGTGTAGTGTGTATTAAGGGAAAACAAACTAGACGACCAATAAGTAGGGAATTTCACTTATTATATTTCCCGTTTTCACGGGATTTTTGTTGCGGGATCCCGGGAAATAAAAAGTTCTTCATAGTTTCAGAAAACAGCTATTTTTACTCTGAAATTTAGTTTTCTTTTCTCTAAAAATTAGCATCTGTGGATGGGTTGTCGATTAGATCAATTATAAGAAATGTGTACAAACGTAAATCAATGTCTCCTGCGGCAATAAATCTATTAAAAGCAGAATGGGCAGTGCAACAGTTGATAATTAATAAATTTAGTGAAGTGATGAATTGATAAAGAACATAAATTCAAAATAAGATGCAGGCAGTAAATTCTCATTGACCATGGACAAGTCTTAAAAATAGGATATACATAAACATATCGCTCCGTTATTGCAACATAGTCGTATCTACAAAAAAAAAACCGAGCTTGGTAATATATCCGGGAAGTGCGGGGAAACCGAAATAAAAAAATAATGAAACTCGTGTAAGTTACTAAAACATACAATTTGAAAAACACATTGTCCTAAAGATTACAGATGGACCTAATGAAAAGAAATAGTTTGTAAGAAGTAGTCCCGATGATGCTATTTTTTGCATCAACCTTGACATCAGAAGCATGCAACAACGGTGCACTTTTAATTATTTGTCCAACCTCGGTAAAAAAGTAAACGAAATTTTTCGGAAACATGGTAATCAGTAAACAAAATCAGAAATATACTCTTTGGCGACTCACTAAACGCTTTGAGTGTGTCAGAAAGTAATTTACTACGCCGTTAAAAAATGTAAATATATTTATTAAAATATTTTATATATTTTATGATTTTACTTTTTGATCTCATATCTTGAGTACCTCAATTGTTATGTTTATTTTATCTTAAACTAGATCATCATAATACGGAATTTACTTATAATAGCCAAAGGTAATAATAATTCAAGTTCCGCTTTCAATCTTCAATTAATTTTTGTAGTATTTAAGCATTTATTTTACTTACTTTGTAAACAAGTTCCCTCACGTTTGTTTATAAAAGTTTTTTTCATTAATAAAACCAAGTTTACTTTGTATTATTTGTATGGAGCGGGATCCCGGGATCCCGGGAAATTTAAAAATTTTTCCCGCTTTCCCGGGAATCGAAAAACTCCGGGGAAAAAAACTATACCAATAAGAGAAGATGGCACAAGAGCTACAAAAGGAATTGGTACAATCCGATGTTGTTGGGCCGATTAATGTGAACTCTTTTTCTGGTGCTCGTTTTCTAGTGACTTTTGTGGACGATTTTTCAAGAAAACTGTTTGTGTACCCATTAAAAAGAAAATTTGAAGTTTTGAAAAATTTGTGGAGTTTAAGAAAATGGCGAGAACCAGTGTTCTGCGAAAATAAAGATTCTAAGAACGGACAACGGGGGTGAGTATGTCAACAAAAGCTTTGAAAATTTGTTGCAGAACAATGGAGTAATACATCAGAAGACATGTCCTTATTCTCTTGAACAGAACGGTACAGCGGAGAGAATAAATCGTACCCTGACAGAAAGAGTTAGATGTATGCTTATTGGTAGCGGCCTGAATCATCGTTTTTGGGCTGAAGCCGCCAACACGGCCTGTTATTAATTTATCGAGTCCTTTGTCGCGATGGGATCTCCTGAGGAGATCTGGTCCGGGCGTAAACCAAATTTGAAATTTTTAAAAGTTTTTGGGTGCCCTGCTCTGGCACACTTAGCCAAAGAGAAAAGAAGTAAGCTCGACACTAAATCTATAGAATGAGTCATGGTTGTATACAGCGCTGGGAGCAAGACATATAGACTTTTTGACTAGTCAACAATTAAAACCAGTTGGAAGTTATTGCAGATGAACAAAAACCAGATTTTATAGTGCTAACAGAAACACACATGACAGATGATTTTGTATGATACAAAAAAGTAAAAAACTTGTTTTTAAAAGATTATTAAAAACAATAAGTGTATTAGGGTAAGTACTTTTTGCAATTTTTGCGAACATCCAATTCTTCATCGAATAGCCCTATCTATAGACCGTGAAAAAATATTAAAAAATGATGTATTACTTTTTCGCGATCGTGAAGAAAGTTTCCGCACCAAGCGCGATAAAGTTTGGAATTTCAATTTTTCTCCTTACTATACAAAATTAACATTAAATTACAAAATGTTAAGTATTTTCTAATAATTTCATGAATATAACAAGATCTTACCATTTGTACGGAAGAAGGGCGCAAAAAAAATCGCGACTCTATTTCGCGGTTTTTTTAATAAACTAAATTGTAATGGCAAAAGGTAGATGTTGTGATAGATGAGTTGTTTGGCGGATATATGAAACATTGATAATTTTCAGCAGCGTAGTAATATATGCGCGGAACGAGCTATTAAAGTTGCACGCACAATATATTTTTCCAGTCGATTAGTATTGTTTAATGTTATAGGTTTGTGGAAAAAGACGCGGTAAAATAGAATAACGAATTATTTTCCTTGAAAATGGTTGACGAAGTTAACCGAAATATCGGAGATAATAAATTCTAAAAAAAATAAAATAAAAAAGTTGTTTTTATTTTAATTTTATGATCCAAGACCTTTAGCCGAAACAAATAAATAATCACACATTTTTCCATTATGTAAATCAACTCGCACTTTAAACTTAAAATTTATTTCATTAAACCCAAAAAAAAAGCTTTACATTTTTGTTATACAGTTGCTTATTTTATGTATTTATGTCTGTATTCATAAAAATATTTCAAATTTAATAAAGGCTTGAAAACCAAATTTTCTATGAAAATTTTTCTTAATAAACGTTTATTATATTTTATAATCATTTATGAATATGGAGGCTAAAATATATAGCATATAGAAACAATAAATGTACCATATATAATGTGTATGTAAATTAAAAAAAAAATTAGAAATTGCATTTGGTGCGGAAACTTTTTTGGCCAAAATGGCCTAAAAAAATTATTTTCATTATCAATACTTAATTGCCCATCGCGTGGTGGGATGAAGATATTTTGTCCAAAAAAAGTCATTCCCTAATTAAAAAAACTCAACAAAAAGGATAAATTAAATATAAGATCAGTTCAATATACATTGATCTTTTTAAATAAGCAATTTATGATTTCCTTGTGAGGCAAATTTAGACAGTACAGTCTATCTTCTGTCATTGTTGATCAGAGCCATGTTTTTATTCGACGAAGGGTAGGAAATGACCTCCCGCTCGAAGCTTTACTGACGAGCATTGAAACGAAAATTTGAATTATTTTTCTTAGCTTTGGTTAGATATATTCATCACAGTTTATTAAAGCATCTACAACGTTATCTGATAGATCAGGCTCAAGTTTAGATCTTAGTAGGTGTTTATCTCTTTTATCAAATATAATCAGCTCATCAGCTTGTTGTGGTTCTAGCAGTTTTGTGTCTGTATATGACTTGATTACACTTTGAGGTAGAAGTTTAGGTATGTTCAATACATTTGGGATATCAATTGGCAAAGTTGTTATGAGATCTTCTAAAATAAATTCAATAAGAGGAATGTAACCTACAACTCAGTGGTAATCTTCAACATTTTGGATGTGATTATTTCGTTAAAATCTTGTCTTTTCGATAGGAACCTCGATTTGAACGCAAATAACTTTAACTTTTTCAAAAATCGCTTTAAATTGTTCTTCGGCTTTATTTCTTTTTTCTTCAAGGCACATGATTAAAATTTTGATAAGGCTTGATCCTTTTTGAAGATCTATATCTTGCTTTTGTAAAATGATACTAAGTGGCTGTGTTACAATAGGTATCACACTTAATATGTATATTCCGCAAATAAATTTAAGAGTACTAAGTTAATTAATTAATATAAAGGTAGAGATACTACCTTTCCACTCAGATATTTTTTCCAAAGCTATATGATGTACACTTGTTGCAAAGACGCATAATGAAGAGAGTTTGGCTCCCAAATACTTTGCTAAAACTGTTTTTCGCTTGGGATGATTATATTTAAAAAATATTGTCGTCTTTTGTTTAACAAATGAAACAACTTTTTGTATTAATGGCACTTTATTGCTTTTAGAAATTGAGTTGTTCGATTTATGAGAATAGCAAGGCGTTTGTTTCGCATTTGTCGCTTTTCCAGAAATTTTGAACAGCTCCATTTTCTGCTGACATCAGAGGACACCCATCTGTTCCATCTCCCACACAATTTTTTAGGTCAAGACCGAAATTTGTCAAAGCTTTAAGAACTATTGATGATAGTTCCTTTGCATCAATTGACACATCAACGTCATCAATATCTTCAAATGCGTTTACAACAAAGCCAATAAATTCTTCCCTAAAAACTTTTTGTTGTATGTTGAAATATCTTCAAGATAAGGAAATCTGGCTTTTCCCAGACAAATCCGTGCTTTCGTCAAAAATTATCGAAAAGAATTTTGATTCATATAACACATACATACATAAATATTGCAAATACTAAGGGTTTTTAACAAGTCAACCGCACGCATTATCAAGTCAAACGTTTAGTCTTTGGATATAGATGGCACCTGCTGGGATTGAATGTAGAATAATAAGTAATTGAATACGGTAAACTAGATGTTTCTTTGGAAATATCTAATAAATAATTATTAGGATTTATATATGTATACTTATTGAAAATTGTTAGAGATTCCATAAAAAAAAACAAAAAAAAAAACCTTGCTGGGATTTCCAAAAATTTTGTACATTAAAAAAAATATTATTATTGGGTACTCTTGTATTATCGAAATTAGCAAAACACATTTTTATAATTTACGGGGGGGAAATTTCCTTATTCCCCCCCCCCCCCTGAATCCGCGCCTGGTTCACGAGTATACGAGAATAACAGCAAACACAAAAACAATTATAGACTACGTAATTACAAACAATGAAAATGTTTCAACAGCAAATAACAGTTCAAATAAAATATCAGACCACGAAGCCATAGACATTAAAATAAAGATCATAACGAAAAAACAGGATGAAATCAGAAAAAAAGAAATTGAAATTTTCAAGTATGTATAATAAAAATCGATTTAATCAAGAAATTAGTGCAATAATAGGAAATAATCAAAACGACGATTTAAATAATAAAGTGTATAATTTTGACTCAGCCATTGAAAATACTATAAAGAAATATACAAATAAAAGAATAATAAATATAAAAAGTAACGTAAACAAATGGTTTAACAGAGAGCTGAAACTATTAAAAAGAGAAAAAGTTCGTAAATACCGAATAGCTAAGACATTAAATTCAGAGGCAGCTTGGAGTAATTATAAAATAACTAGAAATAAGTATAAAACCAAAATTGAAACGAGAAGAACAAATTCGTTAATAAAAAAATAAATAATGCCAAAGACCAAAAACAAATGTGGAAAGAAATCAAAGACTTAGTTCTTAAGAAAAATAAAACTGTGATAAAAAATGTGATATTTAATAATATGGAATATAATGATAACTATCAAATAGCCACCAAATTTAACAATTATTTTGTGAATAGTATTAAGTCAGTTAATAATACAATAGAAAATGTGCAATATATAAACAATATACCTGTGATAACAAATAGATTTAGCTTCCGTGCAATAACAATTCAAGAAATTCAAAATATTTGTAAGAATATGAAAAATAAACCAGATTTTAACAAAGTCACAATTAAGCTTATTATTGATAATTGGAATATTATAGGAAAATCAATGCATGAAATCATAAATAAATCACTTGAAACAGGAGTATTCCCAGATAGTTGGAAATGCTCAATGGTAACACCAATAGAAAAAATAACAAAAACAAATAAATGTGAGGAGTTCCGCCCAATAAATACCCTAAAGACATGTGAAAAAATTATCGAAAAAATTGTCAAGGAACAATTGGAAACGTATATGGAAAAACATAAATTATTTTCAAAATATCAATCGGGATTTAGAAAAAAATTTTCATGTGAAACAACGGTTAATTATGTGATAAACAGATGGAAATATATAGATAGAAAGAAAAAAATTATGGCAATATTTTTGGATTTCAAAAGAGCATTTGAGACAATTAATAGAGAAATACTTATTCGAAAATTATATATGTATGGCATCAGAGATAAAGAGTTAAATTGGTTTAAATCATATCTTACAAATAGAAAGCAAGTCACGATGATTAATGGTATAAGATCAAACGAAGTAAACAATGAATTTGGAGTACCTCAGGGATCTATTCTAGGCGCACTTTTGTTTATAATATACATTAACGATATGCCAAATATACTTAAGAAATGAGAAATAATTCTATATGCAGATGACACATTAATCTATGCGGAAGGAGACACAGATGAACAATGTAGAGAAAATCTAATGCACGACATAAATAACATAAATAACTGGCTTAAAATGAATAGATTAAAACTTAATGAAAACAAACCGAAACTACTTGAAATAAATATGAACAGTGAATCAACAATTACAATTAATAATGAAACAATAGAAAAAGTAAATATAATAAAATACCTCGGTTTTATAATCGATAAAGACTTAAAACTAAAAGAACACATTGATTATATATGTAGGAAAATTGGCAAAAAAATAAGATTTTTTAAAAGAGTTAGAAATAAAATATCTCAAATAACAGCAATACATATCTATAAAGCTAAGATCCCACTATCGGCGCAATGTACCAATTTTTGGCGTATTTCATGTACCGATAGTGTGAACGTTCAAAATGTTTTAATTTGCGACAATCTGTGCCGAAATTGTGCTGACTGTGGACAATCAAAATTAACCTAGATGCGCCGATAATGTGAACACTATTTTGCACAATGTGGAGCAATCAAATTGTTTAATATGTACCGATTTTTATCGGCCACTTGTGTGCCGATCACAGTCGCCAATCAGCGCCGATACAAGGGATGGCAAAACGAAATTTTTAAATTGCACAAACTGGTTACTAAAATTTTACTTTTTTGAGCTTAATTGTACCAAAATTACATTTGTTTTATCTATTATTTATGTATTGAAACGTTAAATAGTACATTTGTACTACTTAATGAAAAAAAAAAACAACTCGCTTTAACCAAAACATTGCAGTTTTATCGATGTTGCCATCCCTGGTTTGTAAACATTTGTTTGCAAAACAACAATTACAAAAAAAAAAAAAGAACAAGTGCAGTAAGTTTGAATGAAATTGAATATAATATTGTTACGAAAGTTAAATTATCTAAGAATTATTTATAGTTATAGTTATAAGTTATCTTGTAAGTCATAGTTTTATGTTACTTAAAATTGTCATGTATAATTTTCAACACAACTGTTATTTTAAAAATAATTCCTATATAAATTTCCCAGTAATTTCTAGAAATGGTTATAGAACATAATAAATAGTTTTTACGGGAAGGTTCAGGAAAAATCTAGAAATAATTATGAAATATAAAAAGGGGTGACTCATGTAAAATTAGTTTAGTCTGTTTTGAAAAACGGTTCTGTTCGTAACTAAAACAATTGTGAACGAAATAATTAATTTCAATAAAGTTTGTTAAGTTGAATCAGTGTGTGTTTTTATTCGGATTTGCAATTAAAAGAACTCAAACGCGTTTATTAAAGGAAAAACGTAACAATTGGTGTCAGAAGTGAAATTGCAATAAAAAAAAAAAAAAATAAACAAATAAAAAAAAGGATAAAAAAATAAAAAAAAAAAAACTATACAAACAACAATGAAATTCGAGGAGCTAAAAGTTGAACAGCTCAAGAAAGAGTTGGGCAAGTTGGATCTGCCTACTACTGGAAATAAAGCTGAGCTGCAGAAAAGATTAATCGATGAATTTAAGCGACGCAATATTGACATCGCAACTTATGAATTTGAAGAGAAAGAAGAAATAGAAGTTGCTACCCGTGCAGTAACAAGCAACATGGATCTTGGTACAATGTTTGCTGCTATGATGGAGAAAATGGAAGAAAATTCTAGAAAAATGGAGGAAATGGTAAAAGAAAATTCGGCTGTAACTTCTAGAAAAATGGAAGAAAATTCTAGAAAAATGGAGGAAATGGTAAAAGAAAATTCGGCTGTAACCTCTAGAAAAATTGAAGAAAATTCAAAAGCTATCGTAGCAGAAAATTCTAAAAATATAGAGAAGATGGTAAAGGAAAATGCAAGCACCATCTTAGCCGAAATTCAAGAAAATTCTAGAGTGACAAACGAGAAACTTCAGGCTACTAATGAAAAACTTGAGAAGCTTCAAGAGATTTCTACTGTTATAAACGACAGAGTGGACGATATGGAAATGGAATTGTCTGATGTAAAAACACAAGTCACGGTGTTCGATGAAAAGCTACATCATCTGGAAGTTAAAGTTAATAGTCTTCAGTGCCAAGAGGGAGCGGTTCGAGTTTCACCAGAAGTCTCTAGTAGAATTAAGGCCCCGAGTTTTGACGGCAGTTTACCATTTAGTGTTTTTAAGTTCCAGTTTGACACAGTTGCCAACAAAAATGCATGGAACAATGAAGAAAAAGCCATAGAGCTGATTCTGGCTTTAAAAGGATCTGCGGCTGAAATTCTAGAAAGTGTACCAGTAAGTTGCAGAAACAATTACGATGACATTATGGTAGCACTGCAACGAAAGTATGGTGGTGAACACAGAAAAGAAATATTCAGAATGGAATTACGGGGAAGAGTACAAAAGGCAAACGAGACGCTACAGGATTTCGCATTAGAGATTGAGCGCTTGGTGCAGCTTACCTATCCAGGTGAAAGTCATCCATTGCTAGATCATTTTAAGACCGAGGCATTTGTAAACGGTATACGGGATGCTGATGTGAAACTAGCGGTATGTGCATCACAGAAGCCATCATTTGCCGAAACGGTATCATTTGCCCTAGCCCAAGAAACCGCAAGAATAATTTCAAGGCCGCAAGCGTATAAGGTACGAAAACTTGATTTTGCCGCTGAAGAAGAAAGAGATATTGTAAAGGACATAAAGGAGGCAGTGATGCAAGCTTTAAACGAGAAGCAAGGTAAAAACAAAGTAAAATGTTATAATTGCGGTAAGATTGGCCATATTCAGCGAAACTGCAAAGCACCTAGAAGACGATCAAGATCTTCTTCGCCACCAGGAAACAATCAGCGTGCTAATCAACACACATCACAAGAGTCACCTTTAAACTAAAAATAGCTAGCACCTCGGGGCATGGGCTAGCTTCCACATCTGAGGGCCCCACAATCTCTATATCAGTAGTGCAAAGGAGCAACAGGAATCTTACTGCTTATGGTTACATTAATGGTCAGAAACGCATTCTTACTGTGGACACTGGGGCATCACATTCTATAATAAGGCCCGATTTAATACAAAAATCAATCCAACCACTGAGCGGGGTAAGTCTGCGAACAGCTACAGGCGAGTCTGCCACTGTTTATGGAAAAGTAAAAGCACAATTAAGTATGGCCAATGCAATCGCCCATCACGTATTTATTGTGGCTGATATTGTAGACGAGGTAATCATTGGCGCAGATTTCATGATTGAACATGGTATTCAATTGGATATGGGTCAGCGAATTATGTATTGGCGTGATGTGGAGATACCCCTTGAAGTTGGATACGAAACCACGGCCCATGTAAGACAGCTAATCGCCCTTCAACGTGACAAACTGCCACCCAAATCAGAAACCTTAGTATGGGCGCGAATGGAGGGAGATTGTGAGGACAACAGTTTTTGGGTGGTAGAGCCAGCGGAAGTTAAAGGAGATATCGTAACAGCGCATGCCCTCGTTAAACCCCGCAACAATCTAGTTCCCGTGAGAGTATTAAATTTATCCAGCATTGAAAAAGTCCTTACGCAGAACTTCAAAATTGGACAATGTACTTCAGCAGAAGCAATAATTAATTGCGAGCAGCATCAAGGCGCAGCCAGGAGAATTGGCAAGGACCACGAGTCACTAGAGGAACGTGTGCGAAAATGGACCGAAAAGCTAACACCGCCTTGCAAAAATAAGGCTAAACAACTACGAAGAAAATATGCCTCTGCATTCGCTTTGAAAGGTCAAAACCAAGGCAGAACGTCAATCGTGAAACACGAAATCAACACAGGCGAAGCTAAGCCAATAAAACAGGCGCCAAGAAGCATTCCTTTAGCAAAGCGAAATGAAGTAAAAGAGCTGGTTAGCGAGATGGAAAAGAACGGAGTTATTAAACCATCATCAAGTCCGTGGAGCTCACCAGTGGTTTTGGTGAAAAAGAAAGATGGAAGTACCAGATTCTGCGTAGATTACAGAAAACTGAATGACGTCACGAAAAAAGATAGTTATCCATTGCCTAGAATTGATGATACCCTGGACACGTTAGCCGGAACGGAATGGTTTTCTACATTGGATTTGCAGAGCGGTTATTGGCAAGTGGAAATTTCGGAAAACGATAAGGAGAAAACTGCGTTTAGCGCAAGTGATGGCTTATGGCAGTTTAATGTGATGCCATTTGGACTCTGCAATGCTCCGGCTACATTCGAGCGGTTAATGGAGCAGGTGTTAAAAGGTCTTCACCGAAAGACATGTTTGGTGTACCTTGACGACATTATTGTAATGGGGAAAACATTTGATGAACACCTGAAAAACCTAGAAGAGGTGATGAAACGTATATCAATGGCAGGACTCAAACTAAATGCTAAGAAATGCTCACTGTTCCAGAAGGAAGTAAAATACCTGGGACATCGTGTAACCTCCAAAGGCATCTCGACGGATGATGATAAAATAAAAGCTGTAATGGATTGGCCTCGCCCGAAAAGTATTCATGAATTACGCAGTTTTCTAGGCCTATGTACATACTACAGGCGCTTTGTACCAAACTTTGCAAATATTGCTGCAAGTTTACACGAATTGACTAAAAAGGCGCAAAAATACATCTGGAGTGAAGCACAGGAAACAGCATTTCAGAAACTGAAGGAATTGTTGTGCTCAGCACCAATTTTGGCTTACCCCATTACTGGAGAGAAATTTGTGCTTGATACCGATGCGAGCGGATACGGAGTTGGAGGTGTGCTTTCCCAAGTGGTCAATGGTGTAGAGCGAGTCGTGGGCTATTACAGCCGAATACTTTCGAAGCCTGAGAGAAATTACTGCGTAACGCGAAGGGAGCTCCTGGCAGTACTAGAGTGCGTAAAACATTTTCACAAGTATTTGTATGGTCAACATTTTGAGTTAAGAACGGACCATTCTGCACTCAGGTGGTTGTTGCAATTCAATAATCCGGAAGGTCAGATAGCTCGCTGGATTGAGCGCCTACAAAGTTATGATTTTACCATTGAGCACAGAAAAGGTGGAAAACATGGCAACGCGGATGCTCTATCAAGACGACCCTGCAAACTGGAATGCAAGCATTGTGTAAAGGCTGAAGGAAAGGAATACAACTGTGAAGTTCGCCTACTGCATATAGAGTCCAACGAAGACTGGTCAATGGCACAGAAAGCTGACCCTATATTAGAGAAAATCATGAAGGCCAAAGAAGAAGGCAGAAGGCCGAATCGAAACGAAATATCATCTGAAAGTCCGCTAACAAAAGCATACTGGGCCCTATGGAACAGCCTACAGTTGATAAATGGCTGCCTGTACCGAGCATGGGAAAGTGCCGATGGAAAATCAGTTCGTAACCTCATTGTGGTGCCATCGTCAAAAGTACATGAAGTTCTAAATGAATTCCATAATGGTCCAAGTGGTGGCCATCTTGGCGTAACAAAAACATTAGAAAAATTAAAACAACGTTTCTACTGGGTTGGGTGCCAACAAGCTGTGGCCGATTGGATATCAAATTGCACCCAATGCATTGCCGCCAAAGGACCAACAAGGAGAAGTCGGGGACCGCTTCAACAGTACAATTCGGGTGCCCCATTTGAGCGAATCGCAATGGATATAGCCGGACCTTTTCCTGTGAGTGATGCCGGCAACCGTTATGTGTTAGTAGTTATCGATTACTTTAGTAAATGGCCAGAGGTGTATGCCATCCCAAATCAAGAAGCTAGAACCGTTGTGGACGTATTTTTAAATAACTGGGTGTGCCGTTACGGAGTTCCAATAGAATTACACTCCGACCAAGGCAGAAATTTTGAATCTGGTGTGTTCAAAGAAATGTGTGAATTATACGGAATAAGAAAAACTAGAACAACTCCTTTGCATCCACAATCTGATGGTATGGTCGAAAGATTTAACCGCACACTAGAGGAGCACTTGCGTAAAGTAGTAAGCACACATCAGAAAGACTGGGATGAACACATTCCGAAGTTTTTGTTGGCATATAGATCAGCTGTTCACAACTCCACCTCTCGTACACCTGCCAAAATTGTCTTTGGAACGGAGCTCAGACTACCTGGAGATCTAGAATTTGGTGTTAAGCCTGAACCAACAGATGACAACAATGAAGGCTCTACCTCACAGGAACAAGATGACCTTAATGAACTTCATGAGTTCGTGCGAAGTCGGATTAAGCTGTCCAGTGACAAGATGAAAGCCAGATACGATCGAGCGGCAAATTCGGAAGGTTTCAAAGAGGGCCAGTTGGTTTTACTTTTTAATCCGCAACGAAAGAAAGGACTATCTCCAAAGCCGCAGACTCATTGGGATGGCCCATATAAAGTCATAAAGAAATTGAATGACGTGGTGTATCGGATCCAGAAATATAACAGCCCAAGATCAAAAATGAAAGTGGTACATCTAGAACGACTAGCCCATTATGGAAAAGGAGAATCTGAGCCTATTCGGGACGAACAGGCTTAAGTGGAGGGCAGTGTTACGAAAGTTAAATTATCTAAGAATTATTTATAGTTATAGTTATAAGTTATCTTGTAAGTCATAGTTTTATGTTACTTAAAATTGTCATGTATAATTTTCAACACAACTGTTATTTTAAAAATAATTCCTATATAAATTTCCCAGTAATTTCTAGAAATGGTTATAGAACATAATAAATAGCTTTTACTGGAAGGTTCAGGAAAAATCTAGAAATAATTATGAAATATAAAAAGGGGTGACTCATGTAAAATTAGTTTAGTCTGTTTTGAAAAACGGTTCTGTTCGTAACTAAAACAATTGTGAACGAAATAATTAATTTCAATAAAGTTTGTTAAGTTGAATCAGTGTGTGTTTTTATTCGGATTTGCAATTAAAAGAACTCAAACGCGTTTATTAAAGGAAAAACGTAACAATATTTTTTATTATACATATATTAACATATTATTTAAAATTGTTAGGAAACATAATTTAATATTTGGACGGAGAATTTTGCGAATTTCTAAAGTAAAATTATGTCTGCCAACAAGTAAATAAACAAAAACATTGTATGTGCGACGATAATGGGACCACCTAAGAAAAAATTGTGCAATGTTTTTAAATGTGTGCCGATATAGCACGATAAAAATCGTCACAGATTGTGCTATTTGAGCCGATAGTGGGATCTTAGCTTAACACAATGATAAAACCACAATTTGAATTTGGTTCAACTATTTTATACACATGCTGCTCAACAACACAAATACAAAGATTACAAAAACTACAAAATAAAGCTATGAGGTCAATATTAAAATACAATATATATGCTCCAATTCAACTAATGCTAGACACACTAAAATGGTTAAACAAAGACTTGAACTGAATACACTGCAATTCATACAGAAAATTAAAATGGGAAATGCACCAGAATACCTTACTGAACAACTTGAATATGTGAGAGAAGTACAACCATATTACCTTAGAAACGCTGAAAATTTCCGACTGCCGAGGGTAACAACAACAGCTATGCAACGATCTCTATTCTTTAAAGGACTTAAATTATACAATATGTTACCAGATTACATTAAAAGGGAGGAAAATATTAATATATGTAGGAAGAATATAGCACAATTTGTAAAAAATAATATAGAAAATCGAATTTTGTAAAGAAAAAATAATTAAAAACTCTGTATACATATTTGAAATTTTAAAAGTATGATGAATACTACTAAATAAAAAAATAAATAAATGACAATAACGGTATAATCGTAAGTCGTGATGTGGTGTTCCTTGAAGGTAGTTAAGTTGGCACGAATGCAGGCAATGATTTCTATTACCCGGATTTACTACAAAATTATGTAATTGTTGATTCTGGGGAGAGTAGTGGTGAAATTGAATCATCCCCGGAAGTTGTAACAAAATGTGAGAATGCTGAAGAAATTGTAGAAGAATCCGATGAAAGTGATTGCGATGACTCAGCTGAGTGGTCATCCCCCTTGCCTTCACCCCTTGCAGTTGATGAAGACGAATGATCTCAAATTCGTATGAGGCACAAAATATGCCTGAGGTGGCTAATATACGTCACTTAATTCATTTTAAGCGACACCATCCTACTTTATGAGCACACACGAGTTTTTTGAAAATTTGTATAAAACACTGTTTTAAAAATGTGTTCTATACAAATTATATACGAAAGTTAACTTTCCAAATTGTTGAACAGGCAATTCATTTCCGATTTGTTTTTGAACTTATGGGCATTTCCGTCAAAAGGTCCACCGTGACCGAAAATTTAACAGTTATTAAAAGCTGATTATTTTACGATATTGTTATAGAGAAGTATTTATATTCTACTTATTTTATAAATTTACCCATAAATTTGTTCACTTAGATGAACAATCAGACTGCAAAGTTGTGCAAACGTAATTTTTTATTTGTGAGAATGTTTTATTGTATGTATTCTTTAATATTTTCTTCCTTAAAAGCAGTGTTGCCAAAACTTTGTGACCAAAAATGGCTAAATTTACGGAAAAAATGGCTAAAATAATAAGTTTCATAATCAGGTTTTTAATCCAAATTTTTTAATATTTTTTTTACGATATTGTTATAGAGAAATATTTACATTTTACTAATTTTGTAAATTTACTCATAAATTTGTTCACTTAGATGAACAATCAGACTGCAAAGTTGTGCAAACGTAATTTCTTATATGTGAGAATGTTTAATTGTATGTTTTCTTTAATATTTATCTTTCTTAAGAGGTGATATTTGATAAAAATTATTCCAAAAAAAATTTCTTACATGGTCTGGAATCTAAGGAAGAGTTCAAAGTGAAGTATGTTATTCGGATTAATAGTAAATTTTTATTTTATTTTCATCAATATTCAGTTAAATTATTACGGAAAAAATTTCAAGTTCGAAATGTCACGTCCCGACCCAGATTTTGGCTTAAAAAAAGAAAATACAAAAGATTTTTTAATCAAACCAAGACATTTTAATGTTACATTGCTACGCAAAATTCTAAAAGTAGTTTGAATAAAAAATTGTGCCAGGTTTCGCTGAATAACGCCTTTTTATACATGGCCAAAAAAAAAACTACTTCTGTTTTTTAACGTTCGAACCGCTACTTCTTTTGCCATTATCTTTGACCTAGAATCGCGCCCTCCATAAACTTTAACATAGGTAACAGTGCTTTCTTAGTGCTTTAATTTAAGGGTTAAGAAAACGTAAAAATATTTTTTGCTTAAAATGTAATTGCATTTTTGATGCTCGACTGTCACGTTCAACACTTTGGAATTATCCATATACACCATTTGAGAGGTATTTAGTCAAAGAAGTGCACAATATATATTTTATTAAAATCTGTTCAATAATTTCGGAGTTATAAACGTTCAAAATTGCTACTAACACAAATGCAAAATTTATAAATAAAATTTGTTCCCAATTATCAAATACATTATAAAAAATTAGGGTGATCGATTATCGACATTTTTCAAAAACCCGGTTTTCGAATTTTTCGACTATATAAATTTTATGTATAAATCAGACCAGGCGAAACAGTTAAGAATGATTTATTCCTTTGTTTGCCATCCGAATCTCTATGAAAGAAGGAGTAATACGGGAAACTACGACGGAAAAAATAAATGCTAGAAACATGTAAATTCATAAATACTTAGATGAACAATGTTTTCTTCATATTTACATTAAAATTTATGGTCGAATTTTGATATTTAGGCGAACACTAGTAATTTTAAAACCATATACTGTAAAAACATACTCATATACTAGTAATATTAAAACCATATACTGTAAAAACATACTCACACACTAGTAATATTAAAACTAGATACTGTAATAACATACTCATACTTACATTCTTTGGTAATTTGACAGTAATCTAATCCAGGAATTATATCAAACAAACGCCACAATTGATCCTGATTAACACATGTGCTAACAATAACTTCCAAACAAGTTGGTTGGGGTACTTGAACATTTTGCATGCGTAAGAATTGTGACATGTCGTTGTTAAAAGAATTGTTACCCCAATCGTTATTATAACCGCCTCCATTGTTATATCCTCCACCACTGTTAAGACCTGCACTACTCATTCCTATGCCACCCATATTACCACCTCCACCAAATCCGCCACCCATATTGCCACCACGACCACTCATCATTGAGTTATCATCACGTCCACCAAGGTGTTCGCGTTGATTGCGTGTGTTTGAGCCTTTTGGTTCAGCAAAAACTGCTTTATATTTAGATGGACAATTTTCAAATGCTACTGCTGCGTGATAAAATTTGGGATAACGAACATAACCAAATCCCTTTGGATTGCCAGTCCCCTTATCTCTCACCAAGGTCACATTTTCGACTGGGCCCCATTGCTTAAACTCTTCGCGTAATTCATCTTCTGTCGCAGTTTTGGAACATACAATAAAAAGGCGAACATATTTTTCGTGTTCATTATCAGATTTACTCGATCCTTGATTACGACTGTAAAATAGAAGAAATAAAATATATTACATACGCACAAACACTTACAGTATATTTATTGAGACAATCTTATAATTTCAACTTACTTGGCAGCCACCAACACTTTTAATGTACGATCTAATTTGCCAATTGTTTTACCATTCATTTCCTCTTGAGCCTTAGCAGCATCCGAGGTCTTAGCATATTTGACATATGCTATTCCTTTGTTTTCACCCGAGTTTTTATCCTTTACAACCCAAATATCTTCAATTTCACCAAATGTTGAAAAAGCATCACGAAAATCTTCTTCAGTGTGTGCCTTATTGCAGATAATGAATAAACGAGACATTGGTGGATCGTCATCGCTGTAATCTCCACGCCCACCACCACCACGACCACCGTCACGGTTCCCATCACGGGATTGCGAACGATAATCAGACATTATATTTTTTGGTTTAAAAGTTGAGGTGATATTTGTTTTTTTTTACAAGAAACTCTTGTATAATTCAATTTAGCCTACAATTTTTAATCGCAATTTTAAGAAATAAAAATGGCGAATTCTGAAAAAGTGTCTACACCGGCGTCACCTTTCTCAAAATGTGAAGGGCTACCAACGCTATTCACTATTGTTCATGCTATTAGTTTCCTCTGAATGCTGAATACATCATGCTGCCCACAGACGATGCAACATAAGCACTGTTGCCAGAAGTACAAATTGTATGCCTCTTAAGGCCAGTTTACACGGTAATACAATGTATTACGACTTTGTAGAATCAAAATAATATGAAATTCTCTCCGTGTTAAAAAGAAAAAAATAATAGTCTGTAGTGAGTATACTTTATGTTTATACGGATGGTATAAGTAAAATCAAAAATAATAACAAAAAAGCAGATGGTTGAAGTTTTACAATTTTACAAAAACAACATGAAAATTTCCTGAGTTGATTTTAGTTGTTTTTGTAATTGTTTAAAAATGCTACCACCTTCAATATACTGCGTTAAAATGCACCTCTGGTGTGATGAAAATACATAAGTTTCTAAAATTGTTTAGAAAAAACCATTTACCGACCGCTTGTCAGATTTTGTATTCGTATTCTCTCTTAAGGCCCAAATACACTTGTCAAATGCTTGTCCAGCCGGCGAATTCATCGTGTACGTGTGATTGACGTAATATTCGCCGTCATATCTAAATTATTTGATTTTCCATCCAGCATCGTCGGTGTGACACATACAAACATATTTTCACTAATACTACCACAATGCTTGATGAGTATTTTGATCAATGTATTTGGGCCTTTACTCAATGCATTTTGCTTTTACATGATATGATTTCTCTCATTCTACATTATGTCGTAATACAATGTATTACCGTGTAAACTGGCCTTTATATATATAAATGCAAATTTGAAGATTTTTTACCGAAGAATATAGGTTTTTAAATAATTGAAGCACAGCCGCGAATAACGTTTTAAGTTACAAAATAATAATTTTTCAGGAGAGCAAAAAAACGTTTTTTGACAGACAGCATTATTTGTTTTAATATTTTTTTTTATTCTATTAACAAAAATAATGATAATAAAAAATGTTATGCAAAAGGCTTTTAAAACATTATTCCGCACTGCAAAACCATTTCGGTTTCATTATTTTGTTAGTAACTTGCAATGTTCTTTAACTGGCTGACACTTTGTATGCCATTTTGAAGGCGTTAAGGTGCATAGTTTTGGTTGATTTGATGTTTAAACTGTGTAAGAGAGTAAAGTTAACGGTTATCTGCTAAATACAAGTTTTTGCAAAATGTGGCGTTTACAACGTTATTCGCGGCTGGGCTTCAATTGTAAAATAATTAAAAGGGAACAAATAACATCTATTTATATTTCTTAAATAAATTCTGGGTATAAATAATTTTTTGAAACAAGACTTGATACAAAATGATAAAATTTTGTCTGTAACTTACAAAAATCATATGAGTGTTCTAAATTATGAAAGTGTTTGTCTCGAAATTTATGCAGCTGAAACACTTTTTAATATAAGTTTGTCTATATATAATGAACAAAAAATAACTAATGATTGTTTGCGATTTTACATTGAGCTTGTTGCTGGAGCAATTTTGAAAAGATTTGGTTTTAAATCAAATGAAATCTCTCAACAATGAGGAAGAAATTCTCTAACTCATTAATTCAATGTAAAATTGTTGCAAGCAAAAAAGGTTTTGTTTTATAGCCTTTTCATAATTGTCAACATTTAACATCTACCATTAATTTGTAAAGATGTTAATATTTTCCCATAATAGGCTTTTTACACTTGCTCCCATCTTACATCTCTCAGCTTATCGCAAAGATGATAACATCTTCCCATAAGAATTGTACGAGGCTTTAAATCAACATCTCTCTTCATCTTTATAGCCTTTTCACACTTGTCAACATTTAACATTTAACATCTATTTGCGAAGATATTGGAATTTTTCCATAAGAAATACATAGGGCTAAAAATCTAAATTTTTCTACATCTTTACAGAATGTTACTATCTCATTTTGTTCCCTATTTACATTTTTCGATTCTTTTAGTGTCATCACTAGAAAAGTAGCAATAAATTCTATTATTATTGTGGCATCACTGACAAAATGGAAGTTGCTTTGAAACTTTTTTTGCAAGCCTTATTTTGCTTAATTTTGCTGAAATTATTAAACGAAATGAATGAGAAATACATTTTGGTGTTATCTTTTGAAAAGTTGTCACTTTTGTAGAAAAAAAAGTATTTAAAAAAAATAAAAGTTTTTTTTTAGAAATGGTGACATTTTTTATTGATGGTAGATGTTAGATGTTTCAAGTGTGCACGCGTATTTCACATTTTCAACATCTTCCATGCGTTCCTCCGAAATATATGCAAGTGTACAAAGGGTATTAATATATGTTCCTATCTCATCTTTTTTCATACAACATATTTCGATTATTTTAGTGTCATCACTAGAAAAAACAAGTTATTTGTTAAAAAGTATATACCATCGCTAGAAAAAAATACAAAAGAGCAGGACAGCCATATCATTTTTTTAGTTTTTATTCGCTTTAACACGTGAAAATAAATAATTTCATGATGAAAGATCACTCCAAGTTATATTTATAGCAGGTAGTCTCGGAAAGTCAGCTGGTTATTTTTTATTTGCTTATTATTATTGTGATACAAACTGTCAAAAATTGTATAGTAAACAAGTAAACAAGTTTTTTGTCTTTATCTTTTGTCTCTTTTTCAACCCCTTTGCTGTTTGACAGTCCGTATCACAAAACAACAATAAAAAGCCCTGTTGTTTGTTTTATTGTACAATTGTTGTAATCTCGCGGCTACCTGCTATAAATATACCTTAGATCACTCGTAAAACTGCTCTGAGTCACAAAGCATACAGAGATGAAAAAAGTGACGTATGAAAAATTCCAAAATCATTTGCGAGGGCAGCTTTCGAAGAAAAAGAAAGAAAACGATTTTTGTTAGTGAAGTGGAAATGTGTAAAAACAGGAATCTACTGTCATTACAAATTGCATAATCAAAACAAAAAACGCTAAAAGGGCAGCTTACGAAGAAAAAGACATAAAAACACAATATTTTCTGTCTCGTGACGCCTCTGTGTCTGAGTCGAAAAGCAGGTCGCGCTTTTTGTCATTATTTTTTAAGGACAAACAGGTCGTTTTTGTTTGTCTGCTTTTGTTGCGTTTTGCGTTGTCACCCCGCATTGGTTAATGGTTCGGCGTAGTTACAGTTTTTACGGTTTTTGCATTAACTATATGCAATCGTTTTTAACCTCAATGTTTTAGTGTGTTGTCTGGTGGAGAACCAAAGGAAAAAACTCAATGTGACTGGTGGAGAACCATATATAACTCAGACGTTTTACTGGTGGAGTACCAAGGAAATAACTCAGACGTTTACAGGTGGATACCAAAATACTCTGAAGCGGATTCTGGAAGCGCTCGCCTTCCTATACGAAGGTTTAGGTCGAATGAGGTTCTTGCGATTGAAGCTCCAAAAAAATTGTGTGGCAGCACTGGCCTTTTTCAAAGCAGCGCTACCATTTGTCAAGTTTTTATTTTGTTGCAATTATTTTTTGTTTAATTTTTTATATTATGAAACAAAATAATTCCGATTACTTTTTTTCAATATTTTTAATCAGGCTTAAGTTCATCAAATTTAATTTTTACTAAATTATTTTTATGAAGAAAGGAATTTTACAACATGAAAATTAATTAAAATTGTTATTGATAATCATTCATTCTTGACTGACCTGAGATTCGAACCCAGGCGGCTGGTTACCCTGACATGTTTCGATCGCTACCACTCGATCTCTTCAGAGGGATTTGCCGTCTTACACTCGCAGCCATCGACTACTGCTGACGTCAATAGTCAAAAGTAAATTTTTTTTTCATGTTTGTCTTTCTTTTTCTTGTTGACCTTTTTCAGCACAACTTGAAGGACAAATGTACACATAGAGCTCGTGCCTAAGCTTTAACCAAAAGTTCTTTCATCTGCTCCAATACCGTAAAAATTATTAACAAATAAAAAAAAAATTATTTTCCCAAGGTTTATTATGCATTTTAAACACTGATATTAACTAAAATTGATATTCATTTATAAAAAGAAAAATATCGGCATTAAAAAAATACTACTGAAATGAGCTGGACACATAAATGGCACAATCTATAGAATAGAGAAAAAAAATAATTGAATATAGAATTTTTTGGTATGTCAAAACATTTTACCCTTAATATTTAGTGCTGTAGCCTTTATTTCTAATGACAGCTTCGCATTAGGGAATGGTAAATCGATTTCGATTCCAATCAAAAATCGATTTTGTGGTAAAAAAAGTCGATTTTTTGAAATCGAATTTACGTATGCGATTTTATACTGAAATCGATTATTGGGCTTTTAAAATCGATTTTTTATTTTTATCAACATTTTGGAAATTTTTAATTTTAATCTTAATTAAATCGATAAATTATGGGCATGCACAATACAACTTTAAATTTTTGTTGAAATTCGTATGTAGGTGGTATGTTTACGCAGTTTTCCAAGTTTAAAGTTGTAGTCTTACGCATTTACCTTTTAGTACCCTTGGTATACTTTCAACTTTAATATAAGGGCTCTTGTTCTTCAGATTTTAAAGTCATCAATGCACAGTGAACAAAACAGTCCAAACATACCGTACCGAACCAAAAACTGAAAGTCAGCTTATAGAAATATATTATAGAAACACAACAGGTGAATTAAGCCATGGCATTCCTGTAGAAATACGCTAATATCAAAACAGACCAGTATGTGGAATTATTTAAATTTAGTTATAAGCAGAGTGAACAACAAAAAGTATGTAATTTATCCTAACAAATTCGAAATTACAAGGAAATAAATCTGCATCTTTCCGACATCAACGAAATGCAAACGTTTGTTGTCTAAAACTAACTTATAGTAACTAAACAAAGAAACACTCGCCACCGATGAGGAAAAATTGTCAAAATCCTTTGAAATATGTACTATCAAAACATTTAGGATTGTCACAGAAATCAATTTCGATCAAAAATGATTTCGTTTTATGTGAAGCAAGATACGAAATCACTTTCGATCGGAATTGATTTATGTGACAGGCCTACATACATATCACACTTGTTCCTCTAAAAGCCATCTTAAAATTTACACATTTTCACTTTTTGCAGGAAAAAAATAAACAATAGTCATAAATACCCACTGTAAAAATCTTAGTTCAATTTCTCTAGTAGTTTGCCATACAAATGCTGGTTTAATCTTACTGCCTGTTTGTAGAACGCGAGCGCAAAAGTGACTCGTTAAACTTACATTTAAAACAAAAACAAAATTTCAAAATTTGTTTTTGTTTTAAATTTTGAGCTTCGATTAATCGATTGCAAAACCGAAATAAAAAAAGTTGATCGAAAAATCGAAAATCGATTTTGGAATCCATTTACCATTCCCTGCGACCCATACTTTCCACGAGTTTTTGGCATTTCGTTTTGGGTATGGCATACCAAGCTTCCTGTGCGGTTGACCACGGATCATCCACATATTTATAATTTTTTTTGCGGTTTCAACCTTGACCTCGTTCCAAAGGTTCTCAATGGAATTTAAGTCAGGGCTCTGGGAAGGCCAATCCAAAACGTCGATCTTCTCTGCACAAAACCAATCTCTTACTAGTTTGGAGGATTGTTTGGGGGATTGTCTTGCATGAATTTCCACTTAATCGGCATGGAATCGAAGGCATATGGCTCAATATGGTTTTTTTAAATGTCTAGGTACTGAAACTTGTCCATTTTTCCATTTATTTTTACAAGGGGACCTATGCCATGTCAAGAAAGTGCACCCCATACCATAATACTACCTCCTCCGTGGTTAACCGTCCTCTGAGTGAACCGATGATTGTATTCTTGTCCTTTCGGACGATGAACATAGGTTCTGCCATCTGCACTTTGCTGTTTTGAGTTAATCGTTTCATTATGTGCATTATTTTACTCTCTTTAATTTTTCTGTACCAGCCAATGTCTAAAAAACCTCATTAAACTGTTCTGGGTTAACTTAGACATTGGCTAATACAGAAAAATAAAAGAGAGTAAAATAATACACATAATGAAACGATTAACTCAAAAAAGCAAAATATTGACATTGGCCCTTTTAGCACCAAGCCACACAAGGTAAATATACCAAGGCGAATTCATCTAAACGGTGGTGTCGATACTACAACAATTAAAAACACTAAAAACACAACAATGTATTTTGTTGCTGCTTTCGTTGGCCGATAAGTCAAAAACACAAATATACCTTGCAAGCCAAGGCGAATTTATACAAGGTAAGTGCAACTCTACAACTACAAAGCAAGGCGAATTAACTCCATGTATTTTGTTTTTGCAATTTTCTTACTTGTTGTCAAATTTCAGTATAAAAACAAAACAATATTTTGACGTTTCATGATTTTTGTGGATACAGCTGATGAACGGCTGACGAGTTGAGTTTAACTTGTTCAATTCGCCTTGTTGCAAGCCACAGATATATATTAACCAGGGATGATAAAGTTAGTACAATTGTACTTTTTTCAGTACTATTAGCATTGCAAAAGTACTAAAGTACTCCAATGACAGGTTAAGTGCAATTTCAAACATTTAACATTGAAGTATTTTGGTATAGGGTTGGAGAATTGAAACATAAAATTAATGAACTTATGTTTCCAGATATCAGTAGAATTGACAAAGGTATATCATCAATACCCCCTTCGTCGGCGAATGTGAAACATATTTTTCCCCACCATAAATTAACTAAAACAAAGCAAAGAAATCTCCTTTATGTTAATACTGTATCTTATTTATTTCAGAAAAAATATAAACTACAGTCTAATGTGCCTTAGTTTTAAAAGAGAGTAAAATAATACACATAATGAAACGATTAACTCAAAACAGCAAAATATTGACATTGGCCCTTTTAGCACCAAGCCACACAAGGTAAATATACCAAGGCGAATTGACTTTCAGGTTTCGCTGAAAACACAGCTGTGCTACTTTTTTTTTTAAATTAGGGAGAGGAATGTCAAAAGTTACTTGTGTTTTTGACTTATCGGCCAACGAAAGCAGCAACAAAATACATTGTTGTGTTTTTGGTGTTGTTAATTGTTGTAGTATCGACACCACCGTTTACATGAATTCGCCTTGGTAAATATACCTTGCAAGCCACAGATCAAGGCGAATTTATAACAGGTAAGTGCAACTCTACAACTACAAAACAAGGCGAATTAACTCCATGTATTTTGTTTTTGCAATTTTCTGACTTGTTGTCAAATTTCAGTATAGAAACAAAACAATATTTTGACGTTTCACCATTTTTTTTTATTCGCCGTGGATACAGCTGATGAACGGCTGACGAGTTGAGCTTACCTGGAGTTAATTCGACTTGCCGCAGATATATATTACCCAGGGATGATAAAGTTAGTACAATTGTACTTTTTTCAGTACTATTAGCATTGCGAAAGTACTGAAGTACTCCAATGACATAGTAAGTACAATTTCAAACATTTAAGATTAAAGTATTTTGGTATAGGGTTGGAGAATTGAAACATAAAATTAATGAACTTATGTTTTCAGATATCAGTAGAATTGCCACAGGTATATCATCAATACCCCCTTCGTCGGCGAATGTGAAACATATTTTTCCCCACCATAAATTAATTAAAACAAAACAAAGAAATCTCCTTTATGTTAATGCTGTATCTTATTTATTTCAGAAAAAATATTAACTACAGTCTAATGAATCTTGTTGCTTTAGTTTTAAATTAACAAAAAACTTATCGTGACTTTAATTTAGACCTAAGGGTTTTTTAAATAATTTTTTTTTATCAAGTTTTATGTCTCAAACTTAAAATAAATATATGTTAAATACGCCTTTTCTAATTTAAAGAAATGTTATGTAGAAATTTATCAAAAAACTAATTTTCTACATCATCGGACTTTGATCTCCTTGAAGAATAATAAAATGACTATTTTGTTCCTTATTATACCTGTGTCCAAATCACGGCATTTAAATTGTATTGTAATTTCGTCCGATATCGAATACCGTAATTTGGCCCTTGGTTTTTATAAAATTTTATTTGCATGTGTACTAAAATAAACTATACTTAATATAGGATTCAGGAGAATGCTTTGTGCTTGATTTATTGATGTACAATCAATCGCTGTAAAAGGGCTTTTAGCGGGATATCAAGAAACTTACTTTCTAAAACAATATCTTTTGGACTTGTTACTCCGTTAAGCATATTTTTCCCCTGCTCCACTATCATCTTTTTAAAAAAAGCTTAAAAGACTTCGTCTAAAATTTATTTTTTAGTTAATTATTTTTGCAAATTGCCAAATGAATATTACAAATATAATGTATGGTAAAAGTGAATTTCAATGTATGTTAGTACGTACATTTTTGTTATTCTAAAAATATGCCCTATGCTTTTTATAGGAGCTAAAGAAACCAATGTATGTATGTATGTATATATATATTTAAAAATAGAACAATTAAAAAATATATTGGGGTTTTATCAAGATATATTTATAGCAGGTAGTCTCGGAAAGCCAGCTGGTTATTTTTTATTTGCTTGTTTTGCGATACAAGCTGTCAAATGTTCCATAGTAAACAAGTAAACAAGTTTTTTGTCGTTATCTTTGTCTCTTTTCAACCCCTTTGCTGTTTGACAGTTCGTATCACAAAACAACAATAAAACCCCTGTTGTTTGTTTTATTGTGCAATTGTTGTAATCTCGCGGCTACCTGCTATAAATATACCTTGGGTTTTATTTAGTACAATTAGGGTCTAAAAAGTACAATATTTTATCTAACTAAGTACAATTTTAAAATTTTATTTATCATCCTTGATATTAACATTTGAAATCACTGATGCAGCGCAGTGATGCATTTACAAACGTACCGTAACATAAAAGTCGCTAAATTTAAAGAAAAAGTCAGTAAATTGTCGACACTGCAATTAACGGAAGCGTCAAATGTAGTCGTAAACAAAGCGATTTTTTGCGTCGACAAAGAAAATTTTGTAAATAGTTATTTTACAATAAAAATGTCCAGCAATTTTACTGAAGACCAGCGTAATCTTTTAATAGACCTTATAAAAGAAAGACGTATTGTATATGATGTAAATGATCCAAACTATAAAAATATTTCGTACAAAAGAAGAGTTTGGAAAGATATAGCAAGACTTTGCAAAGCTCAAGGTAAAATAATCTTATATTTTTTGAATACTTACAAATATTTGTTTCATTACAACGAAGAAACAACATGTAAAATTGTGTGGAAATCTATGCGTGATCAGTATCAACGTTATATGAGAGCGCCCATAAATAAAAGAAAACAATTTCGTTTCCTGTCAAAGTTATCATTTTTGGAAGGATTTACCAAGTAAGTATAGTATAGTAGAAAAATCTGATTCAAAAGTAAATATCTATGTATGGGTATAAAAACCCATTACATTTTGTGTACTGATGTGTTTTATCTTAAACAAATTGTTTTTTTCTTGTTTAATGCTCAACTACAAAAATAATGTAGGTAATAAACAAATTAAAATGTTCACTCGAAAAATTGAAGGAATAGAACTACATATTACAAAAAAGCTTTATAAAATACATAACTGAAATTTATTTAGCTCATAGAATAAATTCGAAAAATGAAAAATGTTGAATATAAATTTTAAATAAGTTTAATTTAAAAAAATGCTTATTACAAAATATATTCATATGTTTTTTCAAATTGAAATTATCTTCGATTGCCACACAAAACCGTAGAATCCCAGCAAAGAAGATATGCAAAAAAAGTAGTAAATACATGTGTTCTAAGGATAACGCACTTACTGGTTCTTTTAAGGTGAAACATGCATGATTTCAGGGTTCCCAATTTTATTTTAAGTCATCCCCAATTTTTGATTTTACATCCCCAAAAATCACCAAAATAGCTATTTTCTTATCCCCAAAAATACCCACATTTTCTTAAATACATAATATTATGTCAATGAAAAAAAAATATGCAAACATCGATTTATATAAATAAATCCATTTGTGTTATATTATTAAAACTAATGTTATTTATTCTTTGAGTTTACGTATCTATGTATGTATGTACAAATGTATAGTATGTAACAGGGGTAACGTTTAAACGCAAAATAAAAAATAATTATGCGTCAATATTTATCATTTTTAAAAACTAGGGAATCAAAATCCTCTGATTCATCAGCCAGTGCAATTTTGTTTTACATGTTGTTTGTTTAAAAGTGCATTTGAGATGATTGAATAAATTTGTCACAGCAAGCTGCATTATTTTAAAGTGTGTATTTATTCTTATTTATCATTTCATTTCGCTAGTTTTTGAAATGATAAAGATTGACGCATAATTATTTTTTTAAGTTTTTCCGTTACCCTTGTTACATACTATACATATAAACATCGATACGTAGAACTCAAGTGTTAAATAACATTAGTTTTAATATTACACAAATAGATTTATTTTAATAAACCGGTGTATGCATATCTTTTCATTGACATAATATTGTGTATTTGATTGTTAAGATAATGTGGGGGTTTTTGGGGATAAGAAAATAGCTATTTTGGGTATTTTTGGGGATGAAAAATCGCAAATTGGGGATAAAACTGGGAACCCTGCTAGTTGGTACAAAACTATAAAGGGCTCTGGAGACTTTCAAATAAACCCGTCAATCAGTGCATATGTGTTAGTGTCGTTTATTTGAGGCTTTTTTGGAGACGTACAAATAAACCCGTCAATCAACATTTGTAATTTTGATTTCATAGGGTTCGTTTCAAACAATGTCAAGTATTTATATTTTTTTTTCTTCCGTACATGACAACATACACAAAGCAAATAAAATTTTTTTTGTCAATCACAACTGGAGACTATCAAATAATCAGCCATCAAATAAAAAAATCAAAACTTTTTGATTTTCATCAAGCATTGCCGACAACGCGTATGCGTACCCGAAAAAGAACGACTGCACGCACACAACTATGTGATTGATGTATTTATTTGATAGTCTCCCGGTCGTTTAAAACTATTTCAAAAAATCGGTCTTGCCATTGCAAAAAACGAATTTATAATAATATATTATCCCCAAAAATCCCCAGCGAAAAAAGTGATTTTCCCTAAAAAATCCTCTGGGGATTTTTACGAAATTTTTATCCTCAACATTTTTTATTTTTTCGAATTTATTCTATGAGCTAAATTTCAGTTATGTATTTTATAAAAAAGCTTTATAAAATACAAAAAAGCTTTATAAAATACATTACTGAAATTTAGCTCATAGAATAAATTCGAAAAAATAAAAAATGTTGAATATAATATAAAGTAACCTTCGGAAGGAAATAATTCCAAGTTATAAAGCTTGGACTCGGGGAGATCTATGGTTCCCGAAAGTGGGTATTTAAAAAAAAATAATTTAATTTTGGTCATAACTTTTTTGTATCTGAACTGATTTTTCCGAGTTTTTTATAAAATATGTTCTACTAAAAATTTCCGATATTTTGATATATAAGTCATATCCATAGGACATATGGCAGCCCTAAAATTTAGGTTTTTATACAATTTTTAATTTTTTTTGTACGGGAGGTACCACGCCCACTTCTCCAATCCCGCCCACATTTTTTAGGATGGTGTGTATTGGCAACCTAAATGTGTGTACTTAATTTGGAAACTTTGGCTCTTGTCGTTCTCAAGATATACAGAAATAAAAAAAAAAATACAACAACAACAAGGGATTTTTGGAAAAATTTAGAGGTAGTCGTGGTTTTTTGCTCATATCTCCGTCATTTTCGGACCGATCTGGCTGAATCTCAATAGCAAACTTAAACGGAGTATATGTGATATAAACATACATCAACCTAGTCCACATCATTTCTGGGGTTTTTGGAAAACCCATTTCAACATACACACGGACAGACGGACAACCGGATTTGAACTTCGCTTTTCATAAGGACAAAGTTATATATACCCTCTTACCTTCGGTGAAGGGTATAAAAAAAGACATATTTTTTTGGATTTCAGTACTTTGGACATAACTCAGTCTTTTATTAACCGATTTGAAAGATTTATATACCGATGTCTTTAGGAATAAATTTACCATTTACTTTGTGATAAAACGTGGACTCAGAAAGACCTATGGCTCCCGTAAATGGGTATTTTTTTAAAAAAATTATATTTTGGTCATAACTTTTTTGTATCTGAACCGATTTTTCCAAAATTTTCAGAAAATATTTTCTACTAAAGATTTTCGATCTTTTGATATATAAGGCGTAGCCATAGGTCATATGACAGTCCAAAAATTCAGGTTTATATACAATTTTTGATTTTTTTTTGTATGGGAGGTACCACGCCCACTTTTCCAATCCCGCCCATATTTTGTTGGATACTGTATATTGATAATCTAAATGTTTGTACCCAATCTGGAAACTTTGGCTCTTGCCGTTCTCAAGATATACAGAAATAAATAAAATACAACAACAACAAGGGATTTTTGGGCAAAATCAGAGGCAGTCGTGGTTTTATGCTCATATCTCCGTCATTTTTGGACCGATCTGGCTGAAATTCAATAGCAAACTTAAACGGAGTATATGTGATATAAACATACATCAACCTAGTCCACATCATTTCTGGGGTTTTTGGAAAACCCATTTCAACATACACACGGACAGACGGACAACCGGATTTGAACTTCGCTTTTCATAAGGACCCAGAATATATATACATTATAGGGTGTAGGATCAATATTGTGGAACATACAAACGGAATGACAAAGTTATATATACCCTCTTACCTTCGGTGAAGGGTATAAAAATATTGGAGTCGGAGTTGCGACTCCGACTCAATATTTTGCTTTACTTTTCTGTCTTATTATTTACAATTTATTAAATTTAAAATAATAAGATAGAAAAGCAAATATATTAGAATAGCATTTTTAAAGACACTGAAAATGTTGTATACTATGCTGAAAATTATAATATCGATTTTAAATCTTTTCGTTTTCTTAAACGATTTCCATCATATTCCTGGTAAATTACACTATGCAAGTTGAAAAAACAGACAAGCCGGGAACATGGCGATTTAACATAATTCGGGTACGCTGAATCCAGTGGTGCTCTCTGGTTTTCGAGATATACCGTTATTTCGAAAATGGAGGAGGTTGCACAACATATCGAGCCCTAACAGCGAAAATAACGTAAGCGACATGATTTTCAATTTTCGTTTTTTTTAATAAATGACTTTATTGGCACCACTTGCATCATCTCCCAAAATATCATGGTCACATAATGTACCGTTACGATTTTATAGTAAAAACAATTTTAGTGTAAGCGACAAATTTCATACAAAATTAATATGAAACAAAACAAAAAAGCTCTCTCCTGTAAAATTTGATTTTTGGCGCTTACATTATTTTCGCGGTTAGGGGTCGATATATTCGCGTAACTCAAAAACGGTTTAGTTTATTGAAGTTACTAAAAATTCCGCAATTAAATTTCCTTTAAGAAAAGTAAAATTTTTTTCTAATATGAGCAGTCGTTTTTGAAACATATGTATGTAAATTTGTTTTTTTTTTAAATAAATTATTTTTTTTGTCAAAATTTCGAAATTTTTGTTTTTTTAAAATTCATAAAAAATTTAAAAATGCAGCTAGGCTTCTAATTTTGTGCAGACAAAACAAGCCAAAAATGATTAAAATCTGTTACCAACTTTTGATTTTATTCACAAAAGTCAAAAGTTGGGGTATCCCATACAAATATGGTTTAATAAAATTCTTAAATTTGGATCCTCCAGCGCCTAGGATGCCCCTAGATGGGTCTATTGTATGACCAACGCCACTTTATTTTTCATCTCAATCACTTATTTCTAACATACCTACCCTCTATCTCCATTCCTTAAGGGGGCTCCCATACAAAATGTTCAACGCAGACTAAAAATATTGTTACGAAAGTTAAATTATCTAAGAATTATTTATAGTTATAGTTATAAAGGGCTCTGGAGACTTTCAAATAAACCCGTCAATCAGTGCATATGTGTTAGTGTCGTTTATTTGAGGCTTTTTTGGAGACGTACAAATAAACCCGTCAATCAACATTTGTAATTTTGATTTCATAGGGTTCGTTTCAAACAATGTCAAGTATTTATATTTTTTTTTTCTTCCGTACATGACAACATACACAAAGCAAACAAAATTTTTTTTGTCAATCACAACTGGAGACCATCAAATAATCAGCCATCAAATAAAAAAATCAAAACTTTTTGATTTTCATCAAGCATTGCCGACAACGCGTATGCGTACCCGAAAAAGAACGACTGCACGCACACAACTATGTGATTGATGTATTTATTTGATAGTCTCCCGGGCGTTTAAAACTATTTCAAAAAATCGGTCTTGCCATTGCAAAAAACGAATTTATAATAATATATTATCCCCAAAAATCCCCAGCGAAAAAAGTGCTTTTCCCTAAAAAATCCTCTGGGGATTTTTACGAAATTTTTATCCTCAACATTTTTTATTTTTTCGAATTTATTCTATGAGCTAAATTTCAGTTATGTATTTTATAAAAAAGCTTTATAAAATACAAAAAAGCTTTATAAAATACATTACTGAAATTTAGCTCATAGAATAAATTCGAAAAAATAAAAAATGTTGAATATAATATAAAGTAACCTTCGGAAGGAAATAATTCCCAGTTTCTATTTGTTGAAATTTTTATCCCCAATTACAAAAAATTCCCGATTTGGGGATAAATCCCCAAAACTGGGAACACTGCATGATTTTAACATAAGTCTTGAGTTCATACGGCTCATGTCTTATTGACAAGATTCTTCCTTTTTCTTCTTTGAACATGAATTGGCGTTCAAATGATTCATGTCATGTTGACGACATGTGCTTTTTTGATATTGAAAACAATAACGAAATTAAACAACGAATGAAAAAGCAAAACGTTAAGACAGTGCATGCATCTGTGTACTCGTTTTCCCTTCGTCCCGCTCGCCTAGTAGCAATCTTGTCAATAAGACATGAGCCGTATGAACACAGACTAAGCGAGGCATTGACGAGCATGGGTTCGCAATTAGGTAAAGGGCTCGTCATTTAAAAGATTTCTTAAAACAAATGAAAGTTTAGTAGTCTCGAGAAAATATTAAGGACAAACAACTTATTGAGGTCGGTCATACATGTTATCTTACCAGGGCACTCCTGGGCATTTATGGGACTTTTTTTAAATATATTGTTACGTTTTTCCTTTAATAAACGCGTTCGGTTTACTCCCTTTATAATAAACCGTTGAGTTCTTTTAATTGCAAATAAAAAAATACACACTAATTCAACTTTACAAACTTTATTATTTTGTTCACAATTGTTAGTTACGAACAGAACCGTTTCTCAAAACAAACTAAACTAATTTTACATGAGTCACCCCTTTTTATATTTCATAATTATTTCTAGATTTTTCCTGAACCTTCCCGTAAAAACTATTTATTATGTTCTATAACCATTTCTAGAAATTACTGGGAAATTTATATAGGAATTATTTTTAAAATAACAGTTGTGTTGAAAATTATACATGACAATTTTAAGTAACATAAAACTATAACTTACAAGATAACTTATAACTATAACTATAAATAATTCTTAGATAATTTAACTTTCGTAACACTGCCCTCCACTTAAGCCTGTTCGTCCCGAATAGGCTCAGATTCTCCTTTTCCATAATGGGCTAGTCGTTCTAGATGTACCACTTTCATTTTTGATCTTGGGCTCTTATATTTCTGGATCCGATACACCACGTCATTCAATTTCTTTATTACTTTATATGGGCCATCCCAATGAGTCTGCAGCTTTGGAGATAGTCCTTTCTTCCGTTGCGGATTAAAAAGAAAAACCAGCTGGCCTTCTTTGAAGCCTTCCGAATTTGCCACTCCCTTGTTTCTGGCTTTCATCTGGTCATTTGATGAATTAACACGCCTTCGACTTAACTCGTTTTTCTGCTCTTGGGTAGAGTCATTATTATTCGCTGGTACGGATAGTTCACCAAAGTTGTACTGCTGGACCGGATTTCTACTTTCTCCAATTAGACCACTGTCTGCAACGCACTGTGGGCATGTAATTACGCAATCAATCACGGCTTGCTTGCAACCGATCCAATAGTAGCTTGCTTTTAACTTCTTTATGGTTTTCGTAACGCTTAGATGCCCACCACCAGTACCTTCGTGGAATTTCTTCACAACTTCACATACTTTAGAAGTCGGTACTACAATAAGGTTTTTAACCGTTTTGCCATCAGTACTTTCCCATGTACGGTATAGGCAACCATTTATCATCCGCAGACTACTCCACTGCGCCCAATACGCTTTCATTAGTGGAACGTTCAATTTAATTTCTTCACGAGTCGGCCTTTCACCTTTTTTTTTAGCCATCATAATTTGCGCTAATAAGGGGTCACTTTTCTGCGCCGTTGACCAGTCTTCGCTGGGTTCCACATGTAATAAGCGAATCTCATTTATGCGTTTCTTGTTTTTAGACTCTATACCGTGCTTGCTTTTATGTTTACTGGGCCGTCTTGAATATGTGCTCGCTTTCCCACGTTTTTCATCGTTTCTTTGGGAGGACAATTTCTTATGATCACTAGTGACTAGCTGTCTTACAAGGGCTTCACTTCCATTCCCAACGTTAAGGGGTACTTCTAGACCATACCAATTCATAATTTGTCGTCCCATGTCTAGACTAATGCCTTGACGTATCATAAAATCTGCTCCAATTATGACCTCGTCCATAATTTCAGCCACAATAAACTCATCAAAAACTATCATATCGGCCATTCTTATTTCCACTCTTGCTTTGCCATAGACAATAACAGGCTCTCCCGTAGCTGTTCGCAAGTTTACACCACTTAGCGGCTCGACAGCTCCCTTTATCAAATCAGCTCTTATAATGGAATGTCCTGCACCAGTGTCGATAGTCAAAATGCGGATTTCACCATTTATGTAACCACAGGTCGTAATATTTCTGTTACTCGTTTTCACTACTAAATTGATCGTAAGATCTTCAGTTTCCTCTGCACTGCTAGCTCTTCTCAGCTTTAGCGGTGGCTCCCGTGATGATTGTTGACTTGCTCTTCGTTTGTTCCTTTGCGGCGAAGCAGATCTCGATCGTTGTTTGGGTGCTTTGCAGTTTCGCTGAATGTGGCCAATCTCACCACAATTATAGCATTTTGCCTTGTTTTAACCTTGTTTCTCGCTCAAAGCTCGCAAAACTGCCTCCTTCATGCTTCTCATTTCCTTTACAATATCTCTTTCTTCTTCAGCGGCAAAATCAAGTTTTCGCCCCTTATACGCTTGCGGCCTTGAAATTATTCTTGCGGTTTCTTGGGCTAGGGCAAATGATACCGTTTCGGCAAATGATGGCTTCTGTGATGCACATACCGCTAGTTTCACATCAGCATCCCGTATACCGTTTACAAATGCCTCGGTCTTTAAATGATCTAGCAATGGATGACTTTCACCTGGATAGGTAAGCTGCACCAAGCGCTCAATCTCTAATGCGAAATCCTGTAGCGTCTCGTTTGCCTTTTGTACTCTTCCCCGTAATTCCATTCTGAATATTTCTTTTCTGTGTTCACCACCATACTTTCGTTGCAGTGCTACCATAATGTCATCGTAATTGTTTCTGCAACTCACTGGTACACTTTCTAGAATTTCAGCCGCAGATCCTTTTAAAGCCAGAATCAGCTCTATGGCTTTTTCTTCATTGTTCCAAGCATTTTTATTGGCAACTGTGTCAAACTGGAACTTAAACACATTCAATGGTGAGCTACCGTCAAAACTTGAAGCTCTTATTCTATTCGAGACTTCTGGAAAAACTCGCACCACTCCCTCTTGGCACTGAAGACTATTTACTTTTTCTTCCAAATGATGTAGTTTTCCATCAAAAACAGTGACTTGTGTTTTAACATCAAACAGCTTCTGGTTGAATTCTATCTCCATATCGTCTACTCTTTCATTTATAGCAGTAGAAATCTCTTGAAGCTTCTCAAGTTTTTCATTTGTCAATCTGGAATTTTGTTGAATTTCGGCTAAAATGGTGTTTGAGTTTTCTTCCATTTTTCTAGAATTTTCTTCCATTCTTCTAGAACTTTCTTCCATTTTTCTAGAGGTTACAGCCGAATTTTCTTTTACCATTTCCTCCATTTTTCTAGAATTTTCTTCCATTTTTCTAGAAGTTTCTGCCGACATTTTTTCCATTTTCTCCATCATAGCAGCAAACATTGTACCAAAATCCATGTTGCTTGTTACTGCACGGGTAGCAACTTCTTCAATATTGCGTCGCTTAAATTCATCGATTAATCTTTTCTGCAGCTCAGCTTTATTTCCTGCAGTAGGCAGATCCAACTTGCCCAACTCTTTCTTGAGCTGTTCAACTTTTAGCTCCTCGAATTTCATTGTTGTTTGTATAGTTTTTTTTTTATTTTCTATCCTTTTTTTTTTATTTGTTTATTTATTTTTTTTTTTTTTTTTTTATTGCAATTTCACTTCTGACACCAATTGTTACGTTTTTCCTTTAATAAACGCGTTCGGTTTACTCCCTTTATAATAAACCGTTGAGTTCGTTTAATTGCAAATAAAAAAATACACACTAATTCAACTTTACAAACTTTATTATTTTGTTCACAATTGTTAGTTACGAACAGAACCGTTTCTCAAAACAAACTAAACTAATTTTACATGAGTCACCCCTTTTTATATTTCATAATTATTTCTAGATTTTTCCTGAACCTTCCCGTAAAAACTATTTATTATGTTCTATAACCATTTCTAGAAATTACTGGGAAATTTATATAGGAATTATTTTTAAAATAACAGTTGTGTTGAAAATTATACATGACAATTTTAAGTAACATAAAACTATAACTTACAAGATAACTTATAACTATAACTATAAATAATTCTTAGATAATTTAACTTTCGTAACAATATTTTTAGTCTGCGTTGAACATTTTGTATGGGAGCCCCCTTAAGGAATGGAGATAGAGGGTAGGTATGTTAGAAATAAGTGATTGAGATGAAAAATAAAGTGGCGTTGGTCATACAATAGACCCATCTAGGGGCATCCTAGGCGCTGGAGGATCCAAATTTAAGAATTTTATTAAACCATATTTGTATGGGATACCCCAACTTTTGACTTTTGTGAATAAAATCAAAAGTTGGTAACAGATTTTAATCATTTTTGGCTTGTTTTGTCTGCACAAAATTAGAAGCCTAGCTGCATTTTTAAATTTTTTATGAATTTTAAAAAAACAAAAATTTCGAAATTTTGACAAAAAAAATAATTTATTTAAAAAAAAAACAAATTTACATATGTTTCAAAAACGACTGCTCATATTAGAAAAAAATTTTACTTTTCTTAAAGGAAATTTAATTGCGGAATTTTTAGTAACTTCAATAAACTAAACCGTTTTTGAGTTACGCGAATATATCGACCCCTAACCGCGAAAATAATGTAAGCGCCAAAAATCAAATTTTACAGGAGAGAGCTTTTTTGTTTTGTTTCATATTAATTTTGTATGAAATTTGTCGCTTACACTAAAATTGTTTTTACTATAAAATCGTAACGGTACATTATGTGACCATGATATTTTGGGAGATGATGCAAGTGGTGCCAATAAAGTCATTTATTAAAAAAAACGAAAATTGAAAATCATGTCGCTTACGTTATTTTCGCTGTTAGGGCTCGATATGTTGTGCAACCTCCTCCATTTTCGAAATAACGGTATATCTCGAAAACCAGAGAGCACCACTGGATTCAGCGTACCCGAATTATGTTAAATCGCCATGTTCCCGGCTTGTCTGTTTTTTCAACTTGCATAGTGTAATTTACCAGGAATATGATGGAAATCGTTTAAGAAAACGAAAAGATTTAAAATCGATATTATAATTTTCAGCATAGTATACAACATTTTCAGTGTCTTTAAAAATGCTATTCTAATATATTTGCTTTTCTATCTTATTATTTTAAATTTAATAAATTGTAAATAATAAGACAGAAAAGTAAAGCAAAATATTGAGTCGGAGTCGCAACTCCGACTCCAATATTTTTATACCCTTCACCGAAGGTAAGAGGGTATATATAACTTTGTCATTCCGTTTGTATGTTCCACAATATTGATCCTACACCCTATAATGTATATATATTCTGGGTCCTTATGAAAAGCGAAGTTCAAATCCGGTTGTCCGTCTGTCCGTGTGTATGTTGAAATGGGTTTTCCAAAAACCCCAGAAATGATGTGGACTAGGTTGATGTATGTTTATATCACATATACTCCGTTTAAGTTTGCTATTGAATTTCAGCCAGATCGGTCCAAAAATGACGGAGATATGAGCAAAAAACCACGACTGCCTCTGATTTTGCCCAAAAATCCCTTGTTGTTGTTGTATTTTATTTATTTCTGTATATCTTGAGAACGGCAAGAGCCAAAGTTTCCAGATTGGGTACAAACATTTAGATTATCAATATACAGTATCCAACAAAATATGGGCGGGATTGGAAAAGTGGGCGTGGTACCTCCCATACAAAAAAAAAAAAATCAAAAATTGTATATAAACCTGAATTTTTGGACTGTCATATGACCTATGGCTACGCCTTATATATCAAAAGATCGAAAATCTTTAGTAGAAAATATTTTCTGAAAATTTTGGAAAAATCGGTTCAGATACAAAAAAGTTATGACCAAAATATAATTTTTTTTTTTAAATACCCATTTACGGTAGCCATAGGTCTTTCTGAGTCCACGTTTTATCACAAAGTAAATGGTAAATTTATTCCTAAAGACATCGGTATATAAATCTTTCAAATCGGTTAATAAAAGACTGAGTTATGTCCAAAGTACTGAAATCCAAAAAAATATGTCTTTTTTTATACCCTTCACCGAAGGTAAGAGGGTATATATAACTTTGTCATTCCGTTTGTATGTTCCACAATATTGATCCTACACCCTATAATGTATATATATTCTGGGTCCTTATGAAAAGCGAAGTTCAAATCCGGTTGTCCGTCTGTCCGTGTGTATGTTGAAATGGGTTTTCCAAAAACCCCAGAAATGATGTGGACTAGGTTGATGTATGTTTATATCACATATACTCCGTTTAAGTTTGCTATTGAATTTCAGCCAGATCGGTCCAAAAATGACGGAGATATGAGCAAAAAACCACGACTGCCTCTGATTTTGCCCAAAAATCCCTTGTTGTTGTTGTATTTTATTTATTTCTGTATATCTTGAGAACGGCAAGAGCCAAAGTTTCCAGATTGGGTACAAACATTTAGATTATCAATATACAGTATCCAACAAAATATGGGCGGGATTGGAAAAGTGGGCGTGGTACCTCCCATACAAAAAAAATCAAAAATTGTATATAAACCTGAATTTTTGGACTGTCATATGACCTATGGCTACGCCTTATATATCAAAAGATCGAAAATCTTTAGTAGAAAATATTTTCTGAAAATTTTGGAAAAATCGGTTCAGATACAAAAAAGTTATGACCAAAATATAATTTTTTTTAAAAAATACCCATTTACGGGAGCCATAGGTCTTTCTGAGTCCACGTTTTATCACAAAGTAAATGGTAAATTTATTCCTAAAGACATCGGTATATAAATCTTTCAAATCGGTTAATAAAAGACTGAGTTATGTCCAAAGTACTGAAATCCAAAAAAATATGTCTTTTTTTATACCCTTCACCGAAGGTAAGAGGGTATATATAACTTTGTCATTCCGTTTGTATGTTCCACAATATTGATCCTACACCCTATATGTATATATATTCTGGGTCCTTATGAAAAGCGAAGTTCAAATCCGGTTGTCCGTCTGTCCGTCTGTCCGTGTTTCCAGATTGGGTACAAAAATTTAGATTATCAATATACAGTATCCAACAAAATATGGGCGGGATTGGAAAAGTGGGCGTGGTACCTCCCATACAAAAAAAATAAAAAATTGTATATAAACCTGAATTTTTGGACTGTCATATGACCTATGGCTACGCCTTATATATCAAAAGATCGAAAATCTTTAGTAGAAAATATTTTCTGAAAATTTTGGAAAAATCGGTTCAGATACAAAAAAGTTATGACCAAAATATAATTTTTTTAAAAAAATACCCATTTACGGGAGCCATAGGTCTTTCTGAGTCCACGTTTTATCACAAAGTAAATGGTAAATTTATTCCTAAAGACATCGGTATATAAATCTTTCAAATCGGTTAATAAAAGACTGAGTTATGTCCAAAGTACTGAAATCCAAAAAAATATGTCTTTTTTTATACCCTTCACCGAAGGTAAGAGGGTATATATAACTTTGTCATTCCGTTTGTATGTTCCACAATATTGATCCTACACCCTATAATGTATATATATTCTGGGTCCTTATGAAAAGCGAAGTTCAAATCCGGTTGTCCGTCTGTCCGTCTGTCCGTGTGTATGTTGAAATGGGTTTTCCAAAAACCCCAGAAATGATGTGGACTAGGTTGATGTATGTTTATATCACATATACTCCGTTTAAGTTTGCTATTGAGATTCAGCCAGATCGGTCCGAAAATGACGGAGATATGAGCAAAAAACCACGACTACCTCTAAATTTTTCCAAAAATCCCTTGTTGTTGTATTTTTTTTTTATTTCTGTATATCTTGAGAACGACAAGAGCCAAAGTTTCCAAATTAAGTACACACATTTAGGTTGCCAATACACACCATCCTAAAAAATGTGGGCGGGAAGTGGGCGTGGTACCTATAATGTATATATATTCTGGGTCCTTATGAAAAGCGAAGTTCAAATCCGGTTGTCCGTCTGTCCGTCTGTCCGTGTGTATGTTGAAATGGGTTTTCCAAAAACCCCAGAAATGATGTGAACTAGGTTAATGTGTGTTTATATCACATATACTCCGTTTAAGTTTGCTATTGAATTTCAGCCAGATCGGTCCAAAAATGACGGAGATATGAGCAAAAAACCACGACTGCCTCTGATTTTGCCCAAAAATCCCTTGTTGTTGTTGTATTTTTTTATTTCTGTATATCTTGAGAACGACAAGAGCCAAAGTTTCTAAATTTGGTACAAACATTTAGATTATGCAGATACAGTATCCCACAAAATGCGGGCGGGATTGGAGAAGTGGGCGTGGTACCTCCCGTACAAAAATTATTAAAAATTGTAGAAAAACCTGAAACACTCGGGAAAATCGGTTCAGATACGAAAAAGTTATGACCAAAATATAATTTTTTTTTTTCGGGAACCATAGATCTTCCCGAGTCCAAGTTTTATAATCAAAATAACTGGCAAATTTCTTCTTTAACACGTCGATATATAAATCTGTCAAATCGGTTAAGAAATAGCAGAGTTATGACCAAAATACTGCAATCCCAAAAATTACTTTTTTTATACCCTTCACCGAAGGTAAGAGGGTATATATAACTTTGTCATTCCGTTTGTATGTTCCACAATATTGATCCTACACCCTATAATGTATATATATTCTGGGTCCTTATGAAAAGCGAAGTTCAAATCCGGTTGTCCGTCTGTCCGTGTGTATGTTGAAATGGGTTTTCCAAAAACCCCAGAAATGATGTAGACTAGGTTGATGTATGTTTATATCACATATACTCCGTTTAAGTTTGCTATTGAGATTCAGCCAGATCGGTCCGAAAATGACGGAGATATGAGCAAAAAACCACGACTACCTCTAAATTTTTCCAAAAATCCCTTGTTGTTGTTGTATTTTTTTTTTATTTCTGTATATCTTGAGAACGACAAGAGCCAAAGTTTCCAAATTAAGTACACACATTTAGGTTGCCAATACACACCATCCTAAAAAATGTGGGCGGGATTGGAGAAGTGGGCGTGGTACCTCCCGTACAAAAAAAATTAAAAATTGTATAAAAACCTAAATTTTAGGGCTGCCATATGTCCTATGGATATGACTTATATATCAAAATATCGGAAATTTTTAGTAGAACATATTTTATAAAAAACTCGGAAAAATCAGTTCAGATACAAAAAAGTTATGACCAAAATTAAATTATTTTTTTTTAAATACCCACTTTCGGGAACCATAGATCTCCCCGAGTCCAAGCTTTATAACTGAACCGAAATACTGAATCCCCAAAAATTACTCTTTTTTATACCCTTCACCGAAGGTAAGAGGGTATATATAACTTTGTCATTCCGTTTGTATGTTCCACAATATTGATCCTACACCCTATAATGTATATATATTCTGGGTCCTTATGAAAAGCGAAGTTCAAATCCGGTTGTCCCTCTGTCCGTCTGTCCGTGTGTATGTTGAAATGGGTTTTCCAAAAACCCAAGAAATGATGTGGACTAGGTTGATGTATGTTTATATCACATATACTCCGTTTAAGTTTGCTATTGAATTTCAGCCAGATCGGTCCAAAAATGACGGAGATATGAGCAAAAAACCACGACTGCCTCTGATTTTGCCCAAAAATCCCTTGTTGTTGTTGTATTTTATTTATTTCTGTATATCTTCAGAACGGCAAGAGCCAAAGTTTCCAGATTGGGTACAAAAATTTAGATTATCAATATACAGTATCCAACAAAATATGGGCGGGATTGGAAAAGTGGGCGTGGTACCTCCCATACAAAAAAAATCAAAAATTGTATATAAACCTGAATTTTTGGACTGTCATATGACCTATGGCTACGCCTTATATATCAAAAGATCGAAAATCTTTAGTAGAAAATATTTTCTGAAAATTTTGGAAAAATCGGTTCAGATACAAAAAAGTTATGACCAAAATATAATTTTTTTTAAAAAATACCCATTTACGGGAGCCATAGGTCTTTCTGAGTCCACGTTTTATCACAAAGTAAATGGTAAATTTATTCCTAAAGACATCGGTATATAAATCTTTCAAATCGGTTAATAAAAGACTGAGTTATGTCCAAAGTACTGAAATCCAAAAAAATATGTCTTTTTTTATACCCTTCACCGAAGGTAAGAGGGTATATATAACTTTGTCATTCCGTTTGTATGTTCCACAATATTGATCCTACACCCTATAATGTATATATATTCTGGGTCCTTATGAAAAGCGAAGTTCAAATCCGGTTGTCCGTCTGTCCGTGTGTATGTTGAAATGGGTTTTCCAAAAACCCCAGAAATGATGTGGACTAGGTTGATGTATGTTTATATCACATATACTCCGTTTAAGTTTGCTATTGAATTTCAGCCAGATCGGTCCAAAAATGACGGAGATATGAGCAAAAAACCACGACTGCCTCTGATTTTGCCCAAAAATCCCTTGTTGTTGTTGTATTTTATTTATTTCTGTATATCTTGAGAACGGCAAGAGCCAAAGTTTCCAGATTGGGTACAAACATTTAGATTATCAATATACAGTATCCAACAAAATATGGGCGGGATTGGAAAAGTGGGCGTGGTACCTCCCATACAAAAAAAATCAAAAATTTTATATAAACCTGAATTTTTGGACTGTCATATGACCTATGGCTACGCCTTATATATCAAAAGATCGAAAATCTTTAGTAGAAAATATTTTCTGAAAATTTTGGAAAAATCGGTTCAGATACAAAAAAGTTATGACCAAAATATAATTTTTTTTTTTAAATACCCATTTACGGTAGCCATAGGTCTTTCTGAGTCCACGTTTTATCACAAAGTAAATGGTAAATTTATTCCTAAAGACATCGGTATATAAATCTTTCAAATCGGTTAATAAAAGACTGAGTTATGTCCAAAGTACTGAAATCCAAAAAAATATGTCTTTTTTTATACCCTTCACCGAAGGTAAGAGGGTATATATAACTTTGTCATTCCGTTTGTATGTTCCACAATATTGATCCTACACCCTATAATGTATATATATTCTGGGTCCTTATGAAAAGCGAAGTTCAAATCCGGTTGTCCGTCTGTCCGTGTGTATGTTGAAATGGGTTTTCCAAAAACCCCAGAAATGATGTGGACTAGGTTGATGTATGTTTATATCACATATACTCCGTTTAAGTTTGCTATTGAATTTCAGCCAGATCGGTCCAAAAATGACGGAGATATGAGCAAAAAACCACGACTGCCTCTGATTTTGCCCAAAAATCCCTTGTTGTTGTTGTATTTTATTTATTTCTGTATATCTTGAGAACGGCAAGAGCCAAAGTTTCCAGATTGGGTACAAACATTTAGATTATCAATATACAGTATCCAACAAAATATGGGCGGGATTGGAAAAGTGGGCGTGGTACCTCCCATACAAAAAAAATCAAAAATTTTATATAAACCTGAATTTTTGGACTGTCATATGACCTATGGCTACGCCTTATATATCAAAAGATCGAAAATCTTTAGTAGAAAATATTTTCTGAAAATTTTGGAAAAATCGGTTCAGATACAAAAAAGTTATGACCAAAATATAATTTTTTTTAAAAAATACCCATTTACGGGAGCCATAGGTCTTTCTGAGTCCACGTTTTATCACAAAGTAAATGGTAAATTTATTCCTAAAGACATCGGTATATAAATCTTTCAAATCGGTTAATAAAAGACTGAGTTATGTCCAAAGTACTGAAATCCAAAAAAATATGTCTTTTTTTATACCCTTCACCGAAGGTAAGAGGGTATATATAACTTTGTCATTCCGTTTGTATGTTCCACAATATTGATCCTACACCCTATAATGTATATATATTCTGGGTCCTTATGAAAAGCGAAGTTCAAATCCGGTTGTCCGTCTGTTCGTCTGTCCGTCTGTCCGTCTGTCCGTGTGTATGTTGAAATGGGTTTTCCAAAAACCCCAGAAATGATGTGGACTAGGTTGATGTATGTTTATATCACATATACTCCGTTTAAGTTTGCTATTGAATTTCAGCCAGATCGGTCCAAAAATGACGGAGATATGAGCAAAAAACCACGACTGCCTCTGATTTTGCCCAAAAATCCCTTGTTGTTGTTGTATTTTTTTATTTCTGTATATCTTGAGAACGACAAGAGCCAAAGTTTCTAAATTTGGTACAAACATTTAGATTATGCAGATACAGTATCCCACAAAATGCGGGCGGGATTGGAGAAGTGTGCGTGGTACCTCCCGTACAAAAATTATTAAAAATTGTAGAAAAACCCGAAACACTCGGGAAAATCGGTTCAGATACGAAAAAGTTATGACCAAAATATAATTTTTTTTTTCGGGAACCATAGATCTTCCCGAGTCCAAGTTTTATAATCAAAATAACTGGCAAATTTCTTCTTTAACACGTCGATATATAAATCTGTCAAATCGGTTAAGAAATAGCAGAGTTATGACCAAAATACTGCAATCCCAAAAATTACTTTTTTTATAATTAAGTTTGTTTAAATATGTATACATATATGTAAGTATATATATATATACCTATAACCCAATTTAATGGTAATATTATTCTTAAGCACGTTGGTATATAAATCTGCTAAATCGGTTAAAAATGGTTAAGTTATGGGCAAAATACTCAAAAAAAGCACTAAAAAACATTAAAATTTTTATTATAAAAACTAAAATTTTAGAGCTGTAATATGACCTATTCATACGTTTTAGATATCAAAATATCGGAAAATCGGGGAAAAAAATGATATGGCAAATATATAGCTTTTTTTAAATACCTATTTTCGGGAACCATAGATCTTCCCGACTCCAAGTTTTATTACCAAAGTAAATGGTAATTTTATACTTTAAGATGTCAGTATAAAAATCTGTCAAATCTGTTACAAAATGGCCGAGTTATGACCAAATTCTAAAATTTGATCAAAACTAAACTAACTATACTTAAACTCTTAATATATTTAATAGCACGCAAGCATGTGCAAATAATTAAATAAAACTAAACAATACATATTATATAATATACATGTATATATACATATATTTAGATATCCATATATATAAACTTCTGTTCTTTCCAAACCATGGTGAAGGGTTTATAAGATTCGGCATAGCCGAATATAGCCCTCTTACTTGTTTAGCATAAAATTTGTTCTTATATTTTTCCAAATAAAAAAATTTCAAGAGGGTTGTAACTTTTTGATATCATCGATATCGTTAATTAACGAGAAATCTCAGTTACTTTAACAAAGTTGTTATTCTGTATTTTAAATAAACAAATATTTTTGTTTAGAAATATTGACGACAAATATCGGTAAAAATATAAGAACGTCAAAGTAAAAATATTTTAAAATTAATAAAAAATACAAAATAAATTTGCTTTATTGCATTTATTTTAACAAAACATGAATGAAAACGTGTAAATATTGATTATATTTCTAAACAAATATGTTGGTGTTAAATCTTTTTATACATAGGGAAAAATTTCCAGGTGACTGGGCCACTCTAGCACAACATCTGCTCTTACTTTTTATACCTACACTACTGTATGTGAAGAGGATATTATGTGTTTGTACGAATGCGTGTAACACATTTAAATAAAGGTTCTGGGCCTGCCTTTTAGTATACCGATTAACTCAGAATCAATGTCAGAATCCATTTAACGAAGCCCGAACTTATATCAGGATGTCTGTACCTCAATTCTGTAACTTTTTTATTTTAACTACCGATATCGTTAATTAACGAGAAATCTCGGTTACTTTAACGAATTTGTTATTCTGTATTTTAAATAAACAAATATTTTTGTTTAGAAATATTGACGACAAATATCGGTAAAAATAAAAGAACGTCAAAGTGAAAATTTTTTAAAATTAATAAAAAAATACAAAATAAATTTACTTTATTGCATTATTTTAACAAAACATGAATGAAAACGCGTAAATATTGATTATATTTCTAAACAAATTTGTTGGTTTTAAGTCTTTCTATACATAGGGAAAAATTTCCAGGTGACTGAGCCACTCTAGCACAACATTTCTGCTCTTACTTTTTATACCTACACTACTGTATGTGAAGAGGATATTATGTGTTTGTACGAATGTGTGTAACATATTTAAATAAAGGTTCTGGGCCTGCCTTTTGGTGTATCGATTGACTCAGAATCAATGTCAGAATCCATTTAACGAAGCCCGTCCTTCTATCAGGATTGCTGGTAGTCTGTCCAAGATAATCTTGTAAAATTATAAAATTTAGTACATATGCGTTTATTGTCACAAGGTCGAAGCCTTTTTGTAATGGTGAGAAGCAGTTATTTAATTTTAATATCCCACTAAAAACTTCTTTCCGGAATAGGGTTTTGTGCCTGTTAATAGCCAATTTGTTTTATAGACATTTGAGTTGAATAAGATCCAAAAATATTTTGTCGCAAGCTACATAAATCACCAGAATAATTTTTTTTAGAATCGGTCCATATTTGACCCAGCTCCCATACGAATAATGGTAGTAGATACTTAGATAATATTTGGCACAAAAATGTCTTATGTGAATATTAACCTCACAACATACTCTTTTTGGCGGAAACATGATCGCCCAAATACTGCAATGTAGAGTCGGACTTGATCGTCTATACTTTCTTACTTTTTGTGTGTTAAAAATTGGCTACTTTACTCTATATTTTTAATCTGTTAACAGTACATTTATTGTCGTTATTATTTAACAAGAACTTTTTTTGTGCCGTTAGCTACCGACATTTTTTGCCGATAAAAATTGTTAAAATTTCATTACAGAATAGCTCTTAACGACAATTTTCGTTAGCTAACGAATTTTGACTACTTAACACCAATATTTTGTCGTTAAAAAGTTAAAAAGTTACAGAATTTCAGTACTGGGGGGTTACCGCGTATTTCGATTCGAAAGAAATCATTTACGGATTCGAACAATTTGTACTGTGTATTACGATTTTCGTAATATTTGTTTCGAATAAACGGACGTTTTTCAAACTTTATTGAAAACAAAAAATCACTTTCTTAAAAGAGACTCTCTATTACGAACAAATATTGTTCATCAAATTTCCCATTTTCTAAAAAAATACAACCTCTGTCACCGTTTCGAACGATTACGAAAATCGTAATACACAGTACAAATTGTTCGAATCCGTAAATGATTTCTTTCGAATCGAAATACGCGGTAACCCCCCTGGTCTGCTTTAAAAATTTTGAAGTCGCAGAACTCGTTCGTTTCAAAAATTAAAAATTTGTGGTAACAATTGATTTTGAAAAATCTTTTAACACTTTATGAGAATAAATATATAGACTGTATGGACCGTGTCCTTTTCTATGTTTTTATGTGACCTAAAATTGCATTTGGTAACAAAACTGGTTCGTTCCACACACCAGATATTTTTAAAACTATCTCTTTGTATTTTCTGTAACAAAACTCGTTGGATCACGGTTTAATCCTTCTGTTCGTTCATGAAATAGTTCGCTTTGATATATTTGTTTTTTATGAATCGTATATTGAAAAATATTTTTGTAGCAATGTTCATATAGGGATGCCAATCGGGATTGATTTTAGAAATTTTTTTAAATAAACACACTTTTTTAAAACCTTTCGTTAGCTTCACTTCGGAAAATCAAATCTTGCAACGTTAATTTAACCGCCTTATACTCAATGCAAATGGATGAAACTTTGCAGGCATACATATTCCCGATGACAATACACGAATACATGGGCGTATCCAGGATAAAATCTATGGAGGGTTGGGTGGCAAAAAAAAATTTTTTTTGGTAAAATGCTTTTTTGACCGCCTTTTACTCAATGCAAATGAATGAAACTTTGCAGTCATACATATTCCCGATGACAATACACGAATACATGGGCGAATCCGGGATAAAATCTAGGGGAGGGGGGGCCTTTTTTTTTTTTGTAAAATGCTTTTTTGACCGCCTTATACTCAATGCAAATGGATGAAACTTTGCAGGCATACATATTCCCGATGACAATACACAAATACATGGACGTAGCCAGGATAAAATCTAGTAGGAGGCAAAATTTTTTTTTAAATGTTCTTTTTTAAGAAAAGCGTTTCTTAAAAAAAATTATTTTTAAATGTTCTTATTATTTTTATTTATTTATGAATTTTCAAAAGGAAAAATAAGAATTATAAAAATAAAAGATACAACTGAAATATAATTTTTAATAATTTTTTGTCAATCCCGAAAAATCCCGGGATTCGGGATTTCCCGTTTGGCATCCCTAGTTCATATACATAATATGACTGGAAATCGGCTGTGGCTCCTGTGGTGATGGCACTAAATGAATTACATTTAAAATTCCAACCTTCAAAGTGAATGATAATAGAAAAAAAAAAGGAAAAGGATCTCGGAAATGTACATGATATTATTCCAAATATAATTCCCATTAATGTTGGGGTTAACCCGAAAAATTATTTGAGAATATGTACTTTTATCTACTCACTTTTGGAAAATTGGAGAGAAAATAAAGACTTGCAATTTTATGTTTCAGTCTTTGACAGCACTGAACTTATGAGGATTCACACATCGATAGAAGAAAAATGTTAAATAAATAAAAAAATAAAAAATGTATTTTGACAAAGATGTCAGTTGGTGTAGTTTATCTCGACCCTATAAAACTATTGTTACATTTTGTAGCACGTGTTAAAATTAAAATATCGATTAAAAATTTTTACAGAATTATTTTCTTTCTATATTTAACCATTTAAAAGGTACTGCACTAAAAAAAAGTCAAATAAGGACCAGTCTCATATACATTTAGCATCAAGGTTAGAGTAGAAGTCGGAGTTGGAGTCGGAGTCGTACTTAAAAAATTTCAGCGGATGGAGTAGGATTTCTTGACGACTCCACAGTCCTGGACTTAACGAACCTAAATTTTATTATTATCCTCCTTATTTAGTCGAGCCCATCCATACTTTACAAGAATGAGTAATACGCTGCTATGTATAACAATTGTAACAATTGTGTAATCCTTTCGAGAAAATTTTGAGTTGCTTTGATTTATCTATTTAACAGCAAAGCAACAGAAAATAAATATTATATTTCAAAAAGTGAGTGTGTAAAACGGTATCAAAGTACTCCTGGAAGTAAAATTTTGACACTTTTGAGGTGAATAAAATTTAACTTGCCCTGAAACACAATATTTTCTGTCTCGTGAAGCCTCTGTGTGCTCTGTGCCTGGTGGCTAGTATAAATTTTGACATAAGCGTAGAAATTTTTGATAATTTTAAATAACCATAGAACTTTGCTACCGTTTCACACACACCCAAAGAAATAAAAAAATTACAAATCTATATAAAAACATAACATTCATAAAAATATTAATAAGATTTCTGTATGACGTGCTAAATTCCCAATTTTTTCATATTTGAAAAATACACTTAAATTTATTGTTGAGGGAAAGCAAGGTCCATCTATCAGGTCTGCTTACTTGTACAAAAACAAAAAACTTTTTCTTTTAAGCTGTCAAAAACTTACTACCACATATACATAGCAAAAGGAAAAAACGTTTATGTAAACAACTTTTGAAAGCTCAAAAGAACGAAAACAATGATCATCAGGCTTCTTGCGCAGACCTTTTCAATGATCCTTGAGGGAAAGCTAGCTTTAAAAATATTAAAAAAAAACCAAAATTCCATTTCAAATTTAAGTTAAACTATCTTCATCTGATGAATTTTTATCAACCATACTTGCATCCATTTGATTTAATGGCCTACTCGATTTGTAAACAAAATTGTCTAAGATTGTTGTATTATTAAGGATTTCTTTGTTGAGTTGAGTTGTAATTTCAACTGAATTTATTTATTTATTTATTTTTTAATCCATATTGTAATACAAAGCCATTTGGGCCAAAAACGTATTACACAGCAATACAATCCCGAGTTCAGTACTTAACCTAATTTATACAAATAACTTACATTTATTAATGAAACTGCACCCATTAATACAACTTATTGGCTCCCCAGCCGTAACAAATTTTAAAAAGTACTATAAAAAGAGTTAGTTCAGCAATTTTGATCCGGTATTTGTAACAACTCATATCAAACATTATGAATCATAAACAAGTAAAAAACAATTTGAAAGCTACTTCACAGAAAACATAAAAATTATCGAAAGAAACTTGAGAAATGCTTTAAAATCTTAAGGCGAAACACATTATTAGATTGCGAAAAAATACGCAATTCAAGCGGTAAACTATTCCAGTAGCGAGCAACCCTTACAATAAAAGACCTCTCAAACAAAGAACACCTAATTGTAGGTATAAGAATTTGCTTGTTCCTATTCGACCGCGAAAAAGTAAATTCGTTACATAACTGTACAGGTATGCCACTTTTAATAATGCGATGAAATAGAAGAATATTACAGTACTTTACGAACTTATCAAAGTGACACCCTAAAAATTTCTTTACAAATTCGGATATATGTTCACGTCGACGGATATTAAAAACATAACGAGTCACAGCATTTACAACTCGCTCCAATATCTTTAAGTTCATGGCAATGGCCCCTGACACCAACTCAAGTCCATATAAGATCTGCGGCATAAGAAGCGCATGAGCTAGTCTACATTTAAACCGAAAAGCCAGGAATATATTTGTGGAATATATTCTACGTAAAGTACAAGAAATCTTGCGAAGCACAGATACAAAATGAGACTCATAACTAAGCCTATTATCAATGATGATACCCAAACATCTATGTTGACTTACAAAATCGATCTTAGAATCCCGAATAAAAATCTTAAAAGCTGTCACTAAGTTTTCAGACGAGCCGAACAAAATAGCCTTAGATTTAGACGGGTTAACAGCCAGTGAATTTCTGGAAGACCACAGGCCGATTTTATTAAGGCAGGAGTTAATATTAGACTCCAATACATCAGCAAAATCTCGACCAGTACTAAATAAAAGCAAAATATCATCTGCAAATAAAAACGGCTTACGCATACTAAAACTTAGAACTTCAGGCAAATCATTAATATAAAGTATAAATAAGAGGGGGCCCAAAACCGACCCCTGAGGAACACCAGATGTAGTTGAAAGAATACTAGAAAGCCTACCATCTAAATCCACAAACTGTGTCCTATCACATAAATAAGACAAGATAAGCTTACAAGCCGATTTTGAAAAGTTAAAGAAATTCCTAAGTTTTGTAATCATAGTAGAGTAACATATAGAAAGCTTTAGTTAGGTCCAGGGAAACTAGCACACTTAATTTTCCGTCATTCTAACAACTTCTAACAGCATCAGTTAGATTTAGCAAACGCGATGTAGTATTAAATCCTCGGCGAAAAGCATACTGCGAATCAAAAATTTTATTCCTAGTAGAGATAAGCATTTGATCCTTAATTATATGCTCCACCACCTTAGACAGCGCAGGAAGAATAGAGATTGGTCTTAAATCATCAGGACCGAGAACAGTACTAGATTTCGGAATAGGCACAACTCGTGCAATCTTCCAAGCCTCAGGAAACACAGACATGGTCAAAATAGCATTTACCAAATGCAAAATAAGAATAGACTTGGACTTTACCTTATTTAAGGCTACAAAAACTTAATATTCAGTAACACAATGAAATGAAAATGCACCATCCAAATCGTTAAAATTATTAAAATCAACTTCAAAGTCCCGAGCAGGTCCTACACCACGAACAAAGTACTCATTTATTACATCCACATTACCATCACAAACCATATCATTAGAATTTACGCATCCAGCTCTCTTTAATACCTTCCACATACCAGACGTATCCAATCCCCCAAACAGTTTAGCATAATGCCTCCTCTTTTTTTCAATAAGAGAACTGAATAAAAAGCATTTACTATTAACATCAACCGCTTCAAAAATTTGTGAAATATCAAATTTCAACAAAAATGTTAATAAACCATTCCAATCAATGTTGTTAAAGTCACGGTACTCAACAGATGAATCCACATTTTCTAAATTCATGTTGAAAGAGGAAAAAATAAGAGCATGATGGGAAATAAAGGACACTGCACTTGCCCAGAAATATTAACTAAAGAGCAATCACTCACCAACATAAAATCAGTTAATGAGGTAGATTGATAATGCACATCAAAGTGAGAAGGCAAATGGACAAGTTAGCCCTAGTACAAAAAGAATGCACTAAATTAGACTTTGCTGCATCAAAAAGGTTGCAATTAAAATCGCCAACCACAATTACATTCGTATAATTCAAAAAAAGATCATAAAAAAGGTCCTCAAACTTTCCAAAATCAGCAGGCGATGGCAAGTACACTACACCAAATAAAACTTTGCAACTCCCAAAATACAGCTCTAAAAATAGTGACTCACATTTATTAATAATTGAAACATAGTGTCTAATGTTTCAATTATTCCTAATCCTAAACTTAAGTTTGCTAGAAATTGAAGTTGTAAACCGTAACATGGGCCTTAATTCATTGATTGTTTTTTTTTAAGAAGATGTTATTCGACATTCATCTGATGAATTTTTATCAACCATACTTGCATCCATTTGATTTAGTGGCCTACCCGATTTGTAAACAAAATTGTCTAAGATTGGGGTATTATTAAGGATTTCTTTTTAAAATAGATTTCAACTCAGTTGAGTTGTAATTTCAATTGAGTTGAGTTGTAAACCGTAATAGGGGCCGTAATTTAATGATTAAGTTTTTTTTTTAAGAAGATGTTGTCTTACGACAAGAATTTTACATGTTTTCGTGCTTTTAATTTTTATTTTATTGTTTCTTTTTTAGGAGTACAAAAAAACGCCTACTATTTTGTAATGATGATGCACTAGAATTCTCTATCGAAAGTTCGTCAAACTCATCTAATCAACATATATATAATAAGCAGGAGTATGAAGATTATCAAAACTATAGTAATACAATTTTCGCAAAAGATGAAAAACAAAATATATTAACATGTGAGTATGGGGAAAATGGCGAAGAATCCGAGAATGAGGAAATTACCAGCGAGCCCGCACAGTTATTTAAAACACCTAAAAGTAAAGAAGAATTTATAAATTCCAATGATTATTTTACACAAAATATTAATAGCGAAAACAATGCAGAATTGAACAAAGTCAACAGTTCGTCAAACGATTTATGTAACACTATTAGTAATTTGGTAGAGAAATATTTTCAAACCGATGAAGATGACAATGATTTGTTTTTGAAAATGATTGGGAAAAAAATGAAATATTTACCAATCAAAGTAAAAAATCGTCTGCAACAACGTTTTTTAAAAGAGGTAAATGTTGAAATAGCAAAATTGAACATAGTACCGTAAAACTACCAGGAATGTTCTAAAATATTTATGATTTTAAAAGAGAACGGCGTTAAATTCACGCACTTGATTTCGTGCTGTTTTACTTAACACGCAATTTTATAATTTATGGCGTGCTTATATTTTTTCAAAACCACGAGTAAAGAGTTGATAGGTTTTTTAATTTTCATTGTTAAGTGAAAAGTAAATCACTAAATTGCCAAACAAAGAAAAAACAAAATATAATAAAATAAGCTGTGGCTTTAGAAATTTATTTATATGTATGTGTAAAAAAATTATTATCCACTCGAAAGTAGATTACTGCAGCATTTAACATCAACAAGTTATAATTCGTTTTCAATAAGAGTTGTAAGGGGTTGGCCAAGGCGAATTCAAACAAGGTGTTCTTATTTTAAAAATGTTTACAGCACTGTAAAATATTTTAACATTAGGTGTGATCCCGTACTCAACTTTGGGAGCACGCGGGATCCCAATCTTACCGAAAACTGTTCCCGTACTCAAAGTTTGGTAAAGTGAGAGAGCTTTTAAGAGAAAAATATTCTTCTTCTCGCACGAAGTAGCCCGTACTTTTTCTTTGGGCTGATTGGGAAAATTGTTAAACAATCAGCTGTGACAAAAAATAAACAATAACAACTACAAACAAGTATTACCAAAAGAAATAAAATTAAAAATATTAATAAAATAAACAAAAGAAAATGTTAAAAAATGTAGGTACATGTTTTAAATTTACTTTTGTATATGCTAATGCGTCATTTATGTATTTTTTTGAACGTTTTCATTGTAACGTTTGCTTTTGGGGTACAAATGTCGGATAATTTTCGCTTGGTAGGATGGTAGGCTAAGCCTTAGGGCAATGTTACACGTTTAATAAATACATATACATATAACAAAATCGAAAAGCTATTTTAAGATATTAAAGTGGTAATTTTTGATGCTAAAAGGATCGTAGAAATCAATACACGTATAAACATTGCATAATGAGAATGAAATTATTGAAGTCTAAGGGGAATGTTATTTCTGGAAGGGCGAATAGAAACTAAGCATTACGAAGTAGGAATTCTGAAACAATTTCGTTATTAAACAAATTGTGCATTAAGGAGAAATTTAATTTATAATATTAAATAACATTTTTATACAGTTTTATGCCCTTAATCAGCCGTGATGTATGAGAGGACACTACGTTTATCATTTTATGTGAATCTTTTTTTTTTTTTTAATAGTAAGTAAAGTAAGTAAAAATATTTATTGAGACTTTTTTTCTTTCAATAACAAAGAATGTGATAGGTACAATGCAAAAAACTTAGAACTATGTTGTGTTGTTCTAATGCACATTGAATGAATAAGCGGCTTGCAGAAGAGGAAAGGATAAAGTATAGCGTACAATATTAACATAGTTCAACAACAATGCTTGCTCCCGGCATTTACAGTGACGTTCAGAGTTGTATCTGTTAACTACTTAAAATTACATAACAATCGAGACCAAAGGTAATAAATAAATTAACAACTAACTAACCAAATAATAATACAAATCTTATATTACATTATCTTATATGTATGTATAAATAATTAATTAATTAAATGTATATATTTATATATATTAATAAATTAATTAATTAAATTAAATTAAGTTAAGTTAAGCGAATAGTACAAGAAAAGCACTAAAAAAAATTACAAAAAACAGTACAGTACATGGGTTTAAGTAATTCAAATTCCCTTGGGAATAAAATATAAGGGATAAGTATAAAACAAACTATCCTCTATGATATCCGGGATGCGTTCCCTGGTAAAAGTTCGGTAGGGTATATGCATCCCTTTCATTTCCCATGTCCTCACATAAAACGCCCACTGGTGAGAGATAAGGAAATGTTGACCAATTAACATTCCTTTCAGATTCATAAATCTCGTTCATGAAGATGTTGTCGTGATGTTCAAGTTTTTCCACAAACTTTCTCTGTAACAGGAGTGCATATTTACATAGGGGCACTATGTCTGACTTCTTGTAGATGTATGTGTTGGAGAATTTTTTTGTAAAATTTTCAAAATTTTTATTGATGCATTTTCTCAGTATCCTTCTTTCGAAGATTTCCAATTCCTTAGCCACTATTGGTGAAATAGTGAACCAGATCGGAAAAGCATACACCAGGGTTGATCTTATAGTGACTTTGTATAATAGAAGTTTAGTGTTCTGGGGGAGGTAACTGCTGTTCATCAAACTGGAGAGCATACCCGATATGCATTTGGCTTTTTCAAGGAGAAGTCTGCCATGGACATTAAACTTTAACAGATTATTAAAATTTACCCCAAGGTACTTGATCTTAGACTTAAAGGGAATCTCGATACCATCGAGGGACAAGTGCAGGAGGTTACTCTGGGGCACCATGAATCTTGCGCATTTACCGGAAGCATTTCTAATACATATAGCCTCAGATTTTTCAGCGTTTATCTTAATTCCCCACCTTTTGTAAAAAACATTAATGTAACCCAGATGAAAAGCAACATTGTGCAACGCTTGGATTGGGGATTCATCGTGTGAGTAGATCATGCAGTCATCTGCGTACAGTATGGCTTGTGAGTTAACAGCTGTATGGGGGAAATCGTGTAAAAACATGTTAAATAATAATGGTGCCAGCACGCTTCCTTGGGGAACTCCACTTTCCACTGTGCCAAAATTAGATGTTGATTCATTAATCTCAACGTTGAATTTGCGGCCGGAAAAGTAACTGGAGAATTTTTACTATGAACGGGTCAGTTCCAAGATTGATAAGTTTGAATAGGATTCCTTTTTGATAAGCGGAATCAAAAGCCTTTTCGATGTCCAATGAAATAGCCACGGTACATGTTCTATTTCTCAAATTATTAACAATGTCACTGTGAAATTTCAAAAGTGCGTGTTGTGTGGAGTGGAAACGTTTGAAACCAAATTGTGATTCAGATACTGGGTCGAATACAAATTCATTTTCAAGTTTTACTTTCAATACTTGTTCGAATATTTTCCCGATATTAGATAGCAATGATATTGGGCGGAAATCTTCTATTTTACAGCTGTTATCTTTCTTTTTAAGGGGTATTATTTTGGCCGACTTCCATATTGTGGGAAAGTATCCATTATTTAGACAATTGTTAAAGATTATAGTAAAAAAATTAATAGTTGTGTCAGGGAACTTTCTAATTATGAAATTTGATATTCCATCAAAACCGCAGGATTTTTTGTTGTTAATTTTCCTTATAATATTCTTTATCGTTTTAGAAGAGGTGAAGTGGTATGCATCATTATTTTCCAAAGAATTGAATAAGTTTTCAAAGGTATAAATGTGAGGGGGTAAAACATTGAGGCATGATGAAACACGGTCTTCCAAGCCGTCGACTGCTCGTTCAGGAATATTTTCAGTATAAACAGATGCGTAATATTCAAGGAATCTGTTGGCGATTTCTGTGTCATCAGTTATGATGGTATTGTTAAAAGAAATTTGATTGCAAAATGGTGATTTTTTGTTTCCCAACATTTGATAAATTTCTTTAAAAGCTGAAGGACCGGGTTTTATATTCTTCAACCTTACTTTTAGTTTTTTTGCATGTTCTACGTTTACAAGTTCTTTTATTATAGTTTTTAAAAGTTGTATTTGTTTAGAAAGAATGTTATATTCACAGCTGAGTCTGTTTCCTGTGCGATGGTAAATTTTTTTTAGCTGCTTCTGCCACCTGTGTTTTATGGTAAAGTATTTTTTCACGTTTTCTGATAATTGAATTTTATTATTCTTCAATTCAATTCTTTCCGAATGAACATTGTGGATTGATTGAAAGCTGGAGTTGAATTCATTTATCAAGGCATCAATTTCCACATTCTGTAAATTTATATTTTAAGCTGGCATTATCCTCAAGGAGGCTCTTTCAATGTCATGTCGAAAATGGTTCCAGTTAGTATTTTTATATGAAGTAAAAATACGAGGGGACCGCAATAAGAGTTCAGATGGGTCCAGTTGTAGTTCTAGCTTGATTGGGAAATGATCTGAAAACGTGGGCAGGCTTGATGTTTTGAAGTTTGGAGTACCGTTTAAAAGATGTGTACTAACAAGAAAATGGTCGAGGAACGAGGACCCATTTGGGAAAGATGGACTACTATCGCAAAGGCGTGAGATATCAACAGCGTGGTCTTGAAGCCATTTACGAAAAACTCTACCATTTGAATTATCGGTGTGATCGCCCCACGCCGGGTTCTTGGCATTAAAGTCTCCGCCCAGAATAAGCCCATCAAAATTGCCAGCTGCATCTAAAATTGTAGTTAGACCATTGTACATTTCGGTGACAGGAAAATTGCAGGGAATGTAAACAGACCCAATCAAAAAGTTCTTTCGCAGATTATTTGATTTAGCAACGATTTTAATGAAAGTACAAAAAAAACCAGTCCCTTCTATGTTAATACGATTAAAAGATATTGATTCTTTAATTACGATGGCGACCCCGATAGAGGAGTTATCGTACAAAAAATTGTAACCTTTAAGCATAATTTTTCCGTTTTTCTTAAGATGACATTCCTGGATGAAGCCAATGTCAATTTTGTTATGAAAAAGTGTATTATTCAGGTCAACTCGACGACTTGTATCCACAAGTGAACGAACATTGAAGGACAAAAAGTTTAATAATCTAAGGCCCATAGGTGCTTTTAACTTTATTAAACAGGCGTAAAAATTCAGCTTTAGCCTCGATCTTTGGCATGTTTCTGTATACACTAAGAAACTTGTTAATCTCCTGCTCTAGAGTAAGTTCTGGTTCCATAAAAAAATTAGCCAGTTTCAAAAACTCATCTATGACTGGGGGTTTATTTTGGGAATTTTGTTGAGAATATGAATTTTGATCAGGGTAGAGAACCCTTGCAAATGATGTACCCGGTGTTACTGTTAATGAGGGTATGGCCCTGTTGACGTTTGCTGAAACGATTAATTTAGCTTCACGATCCTTTCTCATACGCTCTTTTTTATTTTCTAGATATTTTTTAAAAAACGGACATCCTCTCCAGTTTGCGGGATGACCAGTTTCACCACAGTTTACACAACATGGATCGGTATCTTTTAGCACATTACGAGGACATTCACCTGGCAGATGTGGTTGTTTGCATTTGACACATTTGTACTCGGCACTCCAATTTTTTGCAATGTGGCCCCATATTTGACATCTACGGCATTGGATTTCTTTTTCCTTCTTCTTTGGCATTTCCCAATTTACACATTGATTTAACAAATACTTGATGTGAGCAACATCATTTAATTTCTTGGCAGGAAGCAAAGTGACAAGAAAAAGACCGGTGTCTATGTTGTTTTTCGTTGAAAAGGCTGTGGTAAATTTAGATACTTTTGAGATCACACCAGGAACCATATTGTCTAAAACCGTCTTAATTTCGACAGTTTCAGTGCCATAATATAAGCCCCGTAAGACCAACGATACCTGTTTATATTCTTTAGGTGTAAATGAATATGATTTGATTTTTTTTTCTCTTAAAAGAGTCATCATTTCGGTGTGTACAGCGGCATCAGACAAGTACAATTTACTTTTATGTTGGTTGACGTTTTTAATTTTGAAAGAAATTTTTGGTGTTTTTGCTTCCAGTTGTTGCGCAAGTAGTTTTATATTGACATTATATAAAAAAATTGGTGGGCAAAACGATTTGCTGCTAGGTGTTGTGGGAGCTTTAGACCCAGATGATGTAGAATTTGTATTGTTGTTGTTTTTGTTGCTGGCGACATTACTGTCATTCACAATATCTAAATCTGCCAGAATAGCATATCTGTTGTGTCTGCTTGGGTCGGGGACCCCTACATTCAGTTCAGATACGTTAACGATGACTGGCGAATTAGCACCATTGGGCCTTCTCCTCTTATTTGAGTTGTCGTCTACAAAATTTTCATCCTCGCCAACGGCTGGATGCTGATTGTCAGCAGACCTGCCGTCCACATCACCCATCACAAAAGATAGATGACAATAACACAATTAAAGCTAACACGGCTTTGCATTTGTTTAACTGTGTTCGTTTTCAAGTAAAACTTTTTTTCCTTTTTCTTAATTATCAGTATAAAACGAAATTAATTACCAAAAAAAAATATAATAATATTTAATTAAGATAAAAGTATCTGTCGCTTTCTCAAAAAAAAAAAAAAATAAAAAAATAATAATAGTATTCATCGAAGATCCCATAACGTATATACATATGTATATTCTTGGTCTTCTAAGTTGATTTAGTCGTTTGGGTTTCAAATTGTTTCTAGTTCTTCAAAGATGTTTTTATTAGAAAAAGAGTTAAGCTCCCAAATGTGAAACAACCTCCCTAAAAACTAACATAAATTTTTTTTCGTAATTTCAACAAAAACCTTTTTATGACACCAAATATGATGAAGGTCGGTTCATAATTTACCTACGGCCCCATGTTAACTCAAAATTTAAAAATTTTCTGCAGAAGCAAAATAATTTTTAATTTTATATAAAAGGTATATAAAACAAGTTAGAGTGCTATATTCGGCTGGGCCGAATCTTTGACACCCTCCACCGACAGTTCGAATGTTTAAGGAGTAATATCTGTATGATGTTATTATTATCTTAAACTGTGACGACTTGTTATTAATTATGGTTTTAGGCGACTAAACTGTTTTCCGGTAGTAGGGTTTATATGGGGCCTAGGGCAAATTATGGACCGATCATCACGAAATTTCACAGCGTCATTTCTAGTCCTTTAAAAATGTGACGTACCAATTTCTGTTATGATAGCATTATTAATTATGGTTTAAGGTGTACTAAACTGTTTTCCGGGAGTAGGGTTTCTATGGGGCCAATGTAAATTATGTACCGATCTTCACGAAATTTCACAGTATCATTTATAGTCCTATAAAACTGTGACGAGCAAAATTAGCGTTAGCATTATTTTTTACGGTTTTAGGCGTACTAAACTGTTTTTCGGGATTTCAATCCCAAACTGCTTAGGATAACTACAAGCAATTTGGCACCAAGTTTGTTGATTTCTTTTGAGTTGTTCAAAAGTGAGCGTGTTTTCAACAGACGGACATGGCTAAATCGACTTAGAATTACTCAAGGACCCAGAATATATAAACTTTATGGGGTCTGAGATGAATAATAAAAAAGTTTCACACGGAATGACAAACTTAATATACCCTCTTCACAACTAATTGTGGTGGAGGGTATAAAAACTAGCAGAAAAAAATTACCAGATGCCGTAGTGATGCCACCTTGTAGTAATTTCACCATGGTGGCATCACTGCGGCAAATTGCTTGTAGTTATCCTAAGCAGTTTGGGATTGAAATCCAGCAAAATCGGCTCAGTAGGACCAGAGCTATGAAGCAAAATGTGGAACCACCACCTAAAAAAATTGATAATTTTGTTACAAAAAATAACATAAATGCTGGAACAAGGCACGGAATGAGATAAGATTTTGCAAAAATTTGTTATATTTGACTGGAAATCACGCTGTTAAATTTCGTGAAGATCCGTCCATAATTTATCCTAAGCCCCATATAAACAATACTCCCGGAAAACGGTTTAGTACGCCTAAAACCGTAAAAAATAACGCTAACGCTAATTTGGTACGTCACAGTTTTTTAGGACTAGAAATAACACTGTGAATGTGTCCATAATTTACCTTAGGCCTCATATAAACCCTACACTCACAATATTCTGTACGTAAAATAAACTGAAATTGTAATATAAAATAAATGAAAATTCAATTAAAAACCGGTCTACTTATTTTTCATTTATTTTTTACAAAAAGTTCATTTAATTTTTACTGTCAAAAATTCAACACCATATTCCGTAATATCAAATAAATATTCAGTTATTTTGTAAAATTTTACTGTCAAAAATTCAACACCACATTCAGTAAAAATAATTAAATATTCACTTATTATTTAAAATTTTACTGTCAAAAAATTGACCCCATATTCAGTAAAAACAATTAAATATTCAGTTATTTGATTAATATTCAGTAATTTTCGTTTACTCCACAAAATAGCCGAATTTCTAAAATTATTTTTACTTTTAAATTATTATTTTACTTTTAAAATTTGATGTATTTAACTAAATTATATTAAAAAATAGAAAATGGGAACTACTACTTACACAAAACAAGCAATTCATTTTTTATAGATAAGTAAAAATTAATTTTTGGTAGTTAAATTATATAAAATAACTGAATATTTAATTGTTTTTACTGAATATGGCGTTGAATTTTTGACAGTAAAATTTTATAAAATAACTGCAAATTTATTTGTTTTTACGGAATATGTATGTAGTTAATTTTTTGACAATTAATTTATATAAGATAACTGAATATTCATCTGTTTTTACGGAATTCGCGGTTGAATTTTTGACAGTAAAAATTAAATGAACTTTTCGTTGCTTTAAATTACATTTTTATTTAATTTAACATAAAGAAGAATTTAACTCAATCAACGGACAATATTAACTGCAACTGAAAATCCGTATTAATATGCACTTAGTTTTTTGAATAACTGTTAGAATCTGTTAAAAATAAATTTGCTTGGAATTTTAAATGCTTATTTATTTAAAAATGACTGAACGGAATATTTCCTAAATAAACTACAGTCCGTTACTGTAATAATATTGTGAGTGTACTACCGGAAAACAGTTTAGTACGCCTAAAACCGTAAAAAATAATGCAATCATAACAAATTTTGGCTCGTCACAGTTTTATAGGACTAAAACATGATACTGTGAAATTTCGTGAAGATCGGTACATAATTTACCCTAGGCCCCATAGAAACCCTACTCCCGGAAAACAGTTTAATACACCTTAAACCATAATTAATAACAAGTCGTCACAGTTTAAGATAATAATAACATACAGATATTACTCCTTAAACATTCGAACTGTCGGGAGAGGGTATCAAAGATTCGGCACAGCCAAATATAGCACTCTAACTTGTTTTATATACCTTTAATATAAAATTAAAAATTATTTTGCTTCTCAGAAAATTTTTAAATTTTGAGTTAACATGGGGCCATAGGTAAATTATGAACCGACCTTCATCATATTAGGTGTCATAAAAAGGTTTTTGTTGAAATTACGCAAAAAATTTATGTTAGTTTTTAGGGAGGTAGTTTCACATTTGGGAGCTTAACTCTTTTTCTAACAAAAATATCTTTGAAGAACTAGAAACAATTTGAAACCCAAACGACTAAATCAACTTAGAAGACCCAGAATATACACATGTATATACTTTATGGGATCTTCGATGAGTACATATTAAAAAAAAAAGATTCACATAGAATTATAAACGTAGTATCCCTTCATACATCACGGCTGATTAAGGGCATAAAACTGTATAAAAATGTTTATTTAATATGATAAATTAAATTTCTCCTTAATGCACAATTTGTTTAATAACGAAATTGTTTCTGTTTCTATTCGCCCTTGCAGAAATAACATTCCCCTTAGACTTCAATAATTTCATTCTCATTATGCAATGTTTATTATCAGGGGTGTGCTGGAAATCGCAAACGCAAAACGCAAGAATTTTAAAAGTAGTTTTTTAGTAAGATTTCTGTAATAAAAGAATTTTATGACAATTATTATACAAACATTTCTCTATTAAACTGAATTTTATAACAAAAATTATAAAAATTTGATAAAAAGTGTATTATAAACAGCCTCAAAGTTCTTGCGTTTTGCAGCACACCCCTCTATTATACGTGTATTGATTTCTACGATCCTTTTAGCATCAAAAATTACCACTTTAATATCTTAAAATAGCTTTTCGATTTTGTTATATATGTATTTATTAAACGTGTAACATTGCCCTAAGGCTTAGCCTGCCTACCTTCCAAGCGAAAATTATCCGACCAAATTTTTTCGGAAAAGACAAACAATTGCAACGTTGTTACACATAATTTTTGACAGCACGGAGTTTATTACACAAACAAATTTGCCTGTTGCTAGCGCTGCCACCTTGTAGTAATTTCACCATGGATGCCACCTTGTAGTAATTTCACCATGTTTCATTTCGTCAGGTGATTATTGATTTAGCCTACACGCCATTTTTGAAAAAATTAGTTAGGAATGGATTATATATGGCTTCAATGTTCTCTTTCATATTCCAAAATCTATTTTTTGATATCTCGTATAGAATATGAGATATTTAGTATCGACTTTGGTCTACATCCACATTTTTTAGGTTTATTGAATATTATATTGCTACATATTACAATTTTTTGCATATGGAGCAAATTTTGCATACAAACATAACAAAATTATACTTTACTATTGCTTTGCGCCATTCGAATAATGAACAACGTAGGTCAAAATAAAACGTCACAATAGTTAAAATTTATTGGACACAATGTGAAACTTGAGGTGAATATGGAGCCCACAACAAAACTAATTGTTGAATATTGATTTGCGCTATCTAACATATATTTTCTTTCCATATTATGTTGGATCTGTAGTTCGGGGCTTATAGGAATGAGTTAAGCAATTATCACCATTCTTAAACATACCAGCCTTTCCTTGCAAATCTCTATTAACTATCAAATTCATTGTTTTTGCCATTGACTTACTTTGCTCCACGTCAAAGAAAACGTCATAACACGAAATAAAATTTGATATGGAGCACAAAACGACAAAATGTTATTTTAGAAAAACCATTAAAACTTTGGATTTATTGCATGTAAATTTATGAAAATGTAAAGTTTTGTTAAAAACATACGTAGCAATCAATTAGGAGCGTTTAAAAAAATCTATCGGGTAGTTTTTGAGAAAATTTACTGTAAACCTATTTAATCGTTTTTCTCAAAACCGACTTGATGGCTTATAGGCTAAAACAATAATCACCTGACGATTTTGTTTTCAATTTTAAATTTGTGTTTTGAAATTTAATAATGTAAAAAAATTTAAATTTTATAAGCAAAATATATAGAATTTAGTTAAGAGCCACAAGGACGGTATACCATTTTGACACATGGTTAGATACGCTAGGTTTCCACGTAGCAATTTTTTTTTGCTAAGCACAAGCAAAAACTTTTTTTTAGCCTTTTTGTACACTCTTTTAGTAAGTTCTTAAGTTGAGGAGATCTGTGCAATTGCCACTCTCTTCGAGCTCTTCTTTTTTCAGGCAGGAGTGGCTCGATATCTGTGGAATAAATTTTAATATTTTTTGTTTTTTGGGGGCAATACTGGAATGTTTAACAGCTAGCTTCAGAAAACTGTCAAAATTAATAATAGAGCGATCTACATTCTCCGGTGTACTAAGCGGGATATTTTCTGTGCAATGGGTACTGAGACATTTGTTATATTTTAACGAATTTATTTGTGTAGCTGATGTCGATAAGTAACCAGTCGGAGATACAATTCTATTTGGGTTCGATATAGTAACAATTGTAGGTGTGTGGTCGGATGATAACTCTAAGGAAGCTTTAACATGAATCGTTTCTATGTGGATGCTTTATCCACGCCGAAATTGATGACATCTGGAATTTTTTGCTGATCAGTAGGCCAATATGTTGGTTATCCGCTCGCTACCACATTCAAATTCATTTTAGAAATTGTTTTAAATAAAACACGACCCTTTGGTGTTATAAGTTGTGACCCGCAGAAGGTATGTTTAGCGTTATAATCGCCAGCGGCCAAACAGGGTGCTAATGATTGAAAATATTTATAATATTGGCTTTCTGCTATTGATTATCTAGGTGGGGAGTATAACAATTAAAATACTAAGTTTCTATTTAATACCTCAACGCAAAAGTTCGTTGCTTGGAGATACTGGTTTTTATCAAAATGGCACAACCTCAACAATAGGGTTGCCATACGTACGGTTTTAAGCAGTACATGTACTGATTTTTTGCAATTGTACTGTTTTATGCACAACTCCTAAAACAGTACGCAAATGTACTGTTTTTTACACTTTTACAGTTGTTTGTACTGCTTTTTTGCTCAGTCTATATTTAACAGTACTGGCTTACAAAAATTATGTTGTGTTAAAAAAAAAGTTCTAAAATAATAAAGAGTTTTTACGCTGTGGTCGTTGTTTTCTCATAAATACACAGTAGAAATCTTAATTATAATGGGTGGCTCGTAGCAGTGGTATATTTTCATGTGGTTATGATTTTATGGCTACCTCTTCCAATAGTCTTTCCCTTTCCACATAGGGTAGCCAGATATTGAATTCGGAAAAACAGTACATTGGTTATGATTGGCTTTTTTACGAAAGCATAACTATTTATTTAATATATACAACTCTTGAACAACAATAACATAAAGAAAAACGCTTTAAAAGTATAACATCAAAGGTCGAATAAAATACATTTTATATCAAAGCAAAGATTTACATTTAATGGTATTTCATATACAAAATGACACCATTTGCGTTTATAAATCACATCACAAGCAAAGCGTTTGGCCATAGTATTATTTTCCAATGTAAAACGTTTTAATATCTTAGTTTATATTTACCTTAAAAACGCTACTCATTGATTGAGATTTGACGACCATACCAAACATTCTTGCCCAGGGGATTTTGCATCATATAATTGTTCACGTAAGAGATAGAGTAAATATGTTCAAAACCGATTTGTAGCGGAGGGTTGGGGCAACGAAAATGTGGTAGGTGTTAGGGCCCTACCTTTTTTTTTCTGTTAGGACCAGCTAATCAGCATCAGGGCTTTAACATATGTCACATTAATGCCCAAAGCCTTTTGCCAAAACTTGATGAATTTCGTTTCCTTTTTGAGAGTTTAGGTATTGATGCTATATGTGTTTCTGAAACATGGTTTATACCGGAAATAAACGACAGTATTTATAAAGTAGATGGTTATCGAAAATTTCGATCGGATACGCAAAGTAATGGTGGAGGTGTAGCTATTTACATTAGGAATAATATCTCATGTAACCTTATCTGTTTACATAATGAACCCGGTGATATGGAATTAATTTTTATTGACGTAAATTTTCGTGGTGAAAAAATGCTGCTTGGCTGTGTTTATAGACCGAATAGGTATATGAAATTGGACACACTAATTGACAAATTGGAACATTTTTCTGTAGCGTACTCGGAGGTGATTTTAACTGGTGATTTTAATTGGAATTTGCTTGAGAATGGGAGTCTGACTATTATTATGTATTCATTTAGTTTATCTGCTGTAAACACTTCCAGGCCTACACACTTTTCAACCACAAACAGCACATTACTTGACCTAGTTTTTGTAAGTAACAAGCGGAAATTATTACTCTATGATCAGTTAGCTGCATCCACCTTTTCAAAACACGATTTGATTTTTATATGCTATAAATTTAGAGCGGAAAAGGAAATTCAAATGTACAGTTTCAGAGATTTCAACAGTATAAGTCCAATAAATTTGCAGCGAGATCTTAATAACGTTGATTGGGAACACATTTTTTACTTGCCATCAGTCGATGAGAAGCTTAAGTTTCTTAATAACTCAATACTGCAAATTTATAACAATCATGTGCCAATAAAAAATAAGATAATCAAAAATAGAAGTAGGCCTTGGTTTGGAAATGAGACTAAATTGTTAATAGCACAACGTGACCGTCTATACCACATGTGGAGAAGGTACAATACACCTGATCTACAAAGTGAGTATCGTTTGGCGAGGAAAAGGGTTGTTTCGAGGATAAGACATGATAAATCTTTGTATTATTATAACAAATTTAACACAGCGGTTGATTGTAAAAGTAAATGGAAATATATACGAGAGATTGGCATTAATGACTCAGTTGACCGTTCATTGGAAGTTGATGTTAACTTGCTTAATGAAAATTTTACAAAAATTGATTATCCGACTGTTCAGTCTAGTTTTTATGAGGAATGTTTGCCTTTGATATCATGTAGTGAATTTAATTTTCAATGCCTAGCCGCATATGATGTAGTTAACGCCTTTAATGCAATGAAATCTAATTCAATTGGATTAGATAATATTAATTATGGATAATTCGATATGTTACACATCTTTTTAATACTATAATTATATCCTGTACATTTCCAATGCAGTTGAAACACGCTAAAATTGTTCCAGTACCAAAAACAGGAAATGAATATCGTCCAATTGCGATTCTCCCCTATTTTTCCAAAGTTTTTGAAAAGCTCTTACATAAACAAATTTATAACCATGTTAATAACAAAAACCTGTTAACCGATCTTCAATCTGGATTCCGACCTCAACGTGGCTGTACTTCAGCTCTAACCGATGTAATAGAGGAAATTTGTAGTAACCTGGATGAGAAAAAAATAACGTTTTTGGTATTATTGGACCACTCAAAGGCTTTTGATACAGTGCACCATTCGATCTTGTGCATGAAATTGTCCAACTTATTTGGATTTTCCACGTTTGCGGTGAAACTGTTGTCATCATACCTTTCAAGTAGATGCCAATCAGTTGCAAATGCCGAATCTATATCGCGTTCTTTACAAGTAACTAGAGGTGTCCCACAGGGATCCATTCTTGGACCCCTGCTATACTCTTTATATGCGAACGATCTCCCAAACCAACTATCGTATTCTAATATACAAATGTATGCCGATGACGTTCAGCTGTATCTCAGTAGTCCTAAAGAGTCAGCTGATATATGAAAATACGGGAATTAAATCATGATCATGGGAAAATACTTACATGGGCAGCGGCTAACGGTTTGCGACTTAATCCTAACAAATCGAAGTGCATATTAATATGTAAAAGAGCCTTTCATGTAGATTTTGAGGTAAATTTATTTCTTGGTGATTCGAGAATCGATATTGTAGATTCAGCAAGAAACTTAGGAGTACTATTTAACAAAACTTTAACCTGGTCGAATCACATTACACAAGTTTGTGGTAAAGTTTATGGCATGCTGCGAAATTTATGGGCTACTCAGCACTTTACACCTCTACAAGTAAGAATATTACTTGCAAAAACATATCTTCTGCCGACACTTTTATACTCATCTGAAATTTTTACTGGTTGTAACACAAATGATATGAGAAAGCTGACCGTAACATACAACAATATCATCCGTTACATTTTCTCTTTAAAAAGATTTGATCATATATCGCAGCACTCTTTTCGTTTATTCACTATGTCATTTTCAAACTATCTTCAATTCAAAAACTTAATATTACTTCACAAAATAATAACGACAAAGGAGCCAAAATATCTTTATGAACGTCTGCAGTTTTCTAGATCGTGTAGAGGGAAAAATTTAATACAATCTCGTCATCGTGACCATGCTTCTGAATGTCAATACTTTATATTAAGCATACGTCTCTGGAATCAACTTCCAAATGATTTGCAAATCACTAGCAACGCTATAAGATTTAGAAGGTTATTGAGGGAATATTTTTCGTAAATTTTTTAATGTTTTAAATGAAAACTTTTTTTATTTTTATTTTTTTTATTTTTATATACCTTTACTTTATTTATTTTACTCTATTTAAATTTAAATATAATCTATGTAGTTTTTAGAAAATATTTCTTTATCAATGTATACTTTAACTTGTCTGATTCTAATGCTGTAATTTATAAGATATTGTGTCTTGTTGTGTTAGAAAATCAAATTAATAAATACAAAATACAAATACCAGCACTCAGGGGATGACCCCTACTAATGCATTGAATTCTGTTGGAACTAGGAAAATAGGTTGTGGGAAGGAGGATAGAGGGAGAAGTGTTTGTGAACATTCGATTTGAACTTAATCATGTTATAAGTGAGAGGGAAGACTTCTGCAGGAAGGTTATTCCACATACGAACTGTCCGGGAAAAAACGAATTCTCTCTGTAATGCGTTGTACGATTCACCTGCCAATCGACCACATAAGGATGGGCTCTTGAGGAAAAACGTGTATTACGAACAAACGTACGGGTTTCGGGAACCAGATCCCTAATTTTGTCAGAACACATCCCATTGTAGTAACGATAAAACAGGCAAATACAACCTAAGGGAGTCAATAGAATTGGAAACCCTACTGTCACCAATGAGAACCTTCGCCCTCTGCTGCACGCGGTCGAGAAGCTCCAAAATAGACTTTGAAGCACCGGCCCACACATGAGAGTTGTATTCCATACGCGGATATAGGTGGTATAAACAGTAAGGAGATCAGATGGAGTGAAGTATATCCTACACCGTCTTAGAAAACCGAGGCACTTGAATGCTGCTTTCGACACCTTGAATATATGTTCTGTCCATCGGACATCACATTGTATCCTCATGCCCAGAACATCAAGAGATTCTGATTCCTCAATAATTATACCACCCATATATACAGATGAGGCACCTTGATTTGTCGCGCGTTTATGCGTCAGCACGCAACATTGGGTTTTTCGGGCATTTAAATCGACCCTATTTGTACGACCCCATTCCGAGACTATGTCAAGGTCTCGGCCAAGCGTATCATTCATATTCTGCCTCATAGCACCGACATCGGATACGCTTGGTCTGCATTCGAATGAGTACGAATGGCAAAGGTTGCTGTCATCTGCAAAAGAGTAGATAGGGTTGGAAGTTTGACAAAGGAGGTCATTTAGAAAGATAAGAAATAGAGTAGGAGAAAGAACGGAGCCTTGCGGCACCCCTGAATGAATCTTGAACTCGTTTGAAGAAACCCCATCTATAACAACTCGTATAGTGCGATCTCTGAGAAAACTCAATATAAATCGAGAGAAATTATCACCGACACCAAATGCAGCAAATTTTGACAAGAGTGCACCATGCCAGACTCTGTCGAACGCCTTGGAAATATCTAAAGCAATTACCTTACTTTCGCCAAAATGGTGAATGGAACGGCACCATTTTTCCGATAACAGAGCTAGTAAGTCTCCAGTAGAGCGACCTCTACGAAAGCCATACTGGCGGTCGCTTAGTAGGTAGTTTTACTCTAAATATTTCACAAGATGGTAATTTAACATACTCTCCATAACTTTGGAAAGTGCCGAACAAATTGCAACTGGGCGGTAATTTTCAGGGTTATTAGCCATTCCTTTTTTAGGAATTGGCGTTACGTTAGCAACTTTCCGGCAGACTGGAAATTCCGCGGCACGGTATAAAGTGCTGAAAAGATTTGCCAAGGGACGAGCTAGCGTCGAAGAGCACTGTTTCAAGACCAGTGCAGGTATACCATCCGGCCCAGGAGACTTGTTTATGTCGAGATCCGCAAGAACCATTTTAACAGCTCGAACCCGAAAATATTACGGATACTTTTTCGAGCTCGGGTAGTGGTTGATTGCTAGCTGGTAGGTGAGATTTATTAGCAAATAATTCTGCAAAACAATTAGCCTTATCAACCGGGTCCGTGAATGATCGGCCATCCTTTAAAAGAGTTGGTATTGAAGAACTAGCATTAACCCGTACTCTTTTAACGAATGACCAGAAGCTTTTACTACCCCGGGGAGCAGCAAGAACTTCAGTACGAAGACGTTGCTCGTGAAGAGTTTTTTCCCGTCTAAGTAATGCAATTAAACTCTGCATGTTTTCATTATGTTAGAGACCTGCACACAAACAGTTGAAACTGGCACTTGTTGTCGTTGGTCAGTTCAACACAATTAACTAATGTGCAGCGTCGGCACTTTTATAAACGTGCTGAGTTTATGCGGCATACTGTAAATATTTAGATTGCATGGTAACCATTTATTATGCATGGATCATATTGCATTAACAGTTCTCATGCATTAGTTAGTAAGTATTTTAATATTAGGCTAATCATTATTTTCATAAGTAGTATATAAGCATTAACAATTGTAAAAATAACGAGAAGAATAAAAATTGAACTTGCTCGAGCAACACCACTGGTTGCTCGCAAGAATAAATAAAAAACTTTTTTCTATTAAATACTACATTTGGCACACGAAGACCTTGCTAATTCTGTATCAGCGTTTTTATTTTTTCGCCAATTTCTGAATTCTTCCTCTCTGGATCTGACTGCTGATTTGCACGACTGATTAAACCAAGACTTGCATCGAGGTTTATTCGAGCTTTTTAACTGGATACCTCAAATTTGGCCAAAAAGTCGCTTTATTTCAGGAGGGGTGCTGTGGGGAGAGCGTAGACCACACCTGGCTAAAACTCGGGTATATTTTGGAGGCGCCTCTTACCTTTCAAAATTTATATGGGGGAAGTATGTATGTGTAAATTTCAACCTGCCAACATTTACCCCAAATATGTTTGGCAAGTATGTTTGCCAGTGGGTTGAAATGGAAAATACGCACCTAAAAATAATCTTAATATTTTTTTTATCATTGTATGTATCATTGTTTTTTTTTTTTTTTTTTTTTTTGAAAGTCAATTAAACAAAACGCATCTTGTCTGTTATTGTTTAAAGTTCAAAGTTTTTTTTTTGCGCTGATTGTTTGTTTGATTTTATAAATTTATTATTTGAAATCAATCAGAGCATACGTGTTTCGTGCATTACTATTTGAAAGTGTATTATTGTTGTATTTCGAAGCTACTCATTAATTGAGTTTGTAGAATTTTCTTAAAGCATGTTGGTATTTAAAGCAATCTTCACCACACACATAGTGTGGAACTATCAAGAATGATAGAAATAAAGATTACGACATCAGTAGTGCGATTCACTAACTTTTATAACGATAATCGAATCGTTAAAATAAGTATAACGAAAATTTATCGAATATGCTATTCTGTAAAATTTTTAACGATATTCGCTGTCGTTTAAAGTCAACTGTTACTTTATAGTATGTTCACATTTGGCTTCTTAAACGCGTTTAAGCAGTTCGAACGTGATTAAGCTCTAATCACTTCAAAATCGAGATGATTACCCATACATTGAAGTGATTTGTTAATCACTTCAAATCGACATGATTACAACTAAATCACTTCATAAACCACATAGAATCCACTGAACATACCCTAATAATGTAGAATCGCTCGATTGTGTACAACCGGCCAAGATGTCTGCTTAATATTTTTATTTTTTTTTTCCTTAAATAATTCATAAATTTTCACAATTTCATCATTAAATTGATTAAAATAATCTTCTGATAATTTTATAAAAGTGTTTTTATCCATTTTTAATACTTTAAAGAAATTTAAATTTGTTTGTTGTTTTTTTGTGTGCTTGTGTGTGTGTTTTTTCTTAATCATCTGTCATCTAAATCATCTCAAATGTAATGTGAACGGCTTTGATTAGCTAAATCAACATTTTGCTTAAACGCGTTTAAAAACCCAAATGTGAACATACTATTAAACAATTTTTTTGTCGTTATCTTAGCGACAATAATTTAGTTTGTGTTTATTTTATCGATAAAATGTTTTTTATGTTTAAAATAGCTTACATACATACATACAAAGATATATTCATATGTATATCGACCCCTAACCGCGAAAATAATGTAAGCGCCAAAAATCAAATTTTACAGGAGAGAGCTTTTTTTGTTTTATTTCATATTAATTTTGTATGAAATTTGTCGCTTACACTAAAATTGATTTGCTATAAAATCGTAACGGTACATTATGTGACCATGATATTTTAGGAGATGATGCAAGTGTTGCCAATAAAGTCATTTATTAAAAAAAACGAAAATTGAAAATCATGTCGCTTACATTATTTTCGCTGTTAGGGCTCGATATGTATGAACAAAAACAAAATAATAAATTTAAAATTTGCAAAAAGAAAGCAAATTAAGAACAAAAATAAAATTCTAAATGTAAACCACATATTAACCCTTCGTCTTACTTATGAGTCTGGCCAGACCTTTTTCAGTGCATTTTGAATGAAAAAATATGTGTAGAACAATTTCATATGTTTTTATTTTATTCTCTTTTGTGCTTTTCGTTTTTTTTTAACATTTTGTAGACAGAGATGTTACAAAAAAAAAAACAGCTGTGTACTATCGTTAAAGAAAATTACAGAATCACACTATCGTTACTGCAAGCGAATATAAATTTCGACAAATATTACGATTGTCGGATCGATAAAAGTTAGTGAATCGCACCACAGCTTGGTTACTTATCGTCCTCTGCTTTTTGAATTACTCTTTTCTCCGGATTGAAGGCCTTCTCCTCCGTCGATGAGCTGAACAATATCAACGTATTTTATTTTACATTAGTAGAAATTTAGTATAAAAAAAAAATGTTATTAGTACCACAATAAGTTTAAAGTTCCTATTCTTTGTTTTCTTTGCTCACACTATTCGATTATTATTTAATCCGGCTCTATTTTCTGATCGTACTCTTTGCTGTTACAATTTAGACTTAAGTAATAAATGATGATTATGTATGTCAAATCAATCGGACTTTAAAGGTAAAGAAGACAAACAAAAACCAAAACAAAAACAGACAAAATATAATAAAAAAATGTATGAATTAAAAGTATATAAGTAATGAATAGAAAAAAAATTTAATAGTAATTAATATTACAACCAGTGTTCGAAAATAAACAGTACATTATTTAGCGTTCGGCTCACACACCGAAGAACGATATCTATTTTTTTAGTGTTTGTGTAAACATACACAAACCTTAATACCGTTCGTAACTATTTTCAAGAAAGAACCGAACATTATATAATGTTCGGTTCTTCGTTAAAAAACAGAACAATTGTAGTGATACTGTAGAAAAACATTATATTTTAATGTTCTATAATGTTTTTTTCGTGTGTGTATTTTGTTTTTGTAAAAAATGTTTGGTTTTTTTTTATCAGCAAAAAGCGACTAACATTAACGAGCCGAACCGAACACATTGAAGTTCGTGGATTTTCAAAAAATCTACCGAACCGAACATTAAAGAACGATATTTAGTGTTTATTTTCGAACACTGATTACAACAAAAAAAAAACAAGAGACAAAAAAATTATGACTGATGAATCAGAAATGGGACTCCTGAAATTCTTGTTGCCAAAAGACATTTATACGCACCTACATACATATATACTTGTATATCATTGTTCCTCTTATAAAAATATAAAACTGATTTATATTATTCAAGCTAAATGATTACGGTTAACAAAAAACTTAGTTTACAAAACATTTACATCAGTAGATATAAATGTATATCAACGAAAAAGCCAATTAACACCTGTTCAATTGAAGTGAAAAGCCTTAAAACTTAATCTGATAAAAATGTAAAGGGGTAAAAATTTTGCGGTCTCCCTCCCGTGTTATTTAAATCACTTTCCGTGCCGAACCTTTTCTCAAGAATGAGATATCTCCGAGTAACGACTTCACTTCACCAATACCCCGTACACAGTTTAAATACCTCACACCAGCAAAATCAGCCTAATAAACACCTAGTGCAACCAAGGCTAAATCAACGTGTTTTAAAATGGCTTCCGGATTAGGTTAGGTTCTACAAAGTAAAATAATTAGCAACTTACGTTTTGATTTCTTGAATGGCACATACCACGTAATAATAACAATTATACTCCTCACCGTTGCCCAAAGCCTTTGGCTCATGAAAAATAATCGTGTGGCTTCTCTTTCCTTGGAACTTTTCAACTTAATACACTCGACCTTAGTCTTCAATTATTAATTTAGGTCTTTTCACTATGACTGTTCAACGTAAATGCCGGAAATTAACTTAACATGTTGGAGCTGCACATGTGTTAAATAACGAGTAGAAACTTCATCAATGAACTAGTAAAAATGTCAATGAAATTGTAAAATGGCCTGACTACACTCTATAGCAGGGATGGAAATGCTTAACTTCATATACGATTAATCGAATCATTGTTACCACATACAAATTATCTTTGCAATAAATTCTCAACTAAAATTTGCATGTCCTCTCGTTTCAACCTGAAAAGGAATTTGTTTCCACAGCAAAATATATGGAATTGGAAAATAAATTAGCTCAACACAGCGCAATGGACTTTATTTAATTATTAATCCTTATAAAAGCGCATTTGATTTTTCAGATCCTTTGGACATTTCCTTTTTTGCATTATCCTATTATAAATCAGACATTAATCCCCTTTAAGGGTCTACGTTAGTGATCCGCAAAAGTTGTGAGGGAATTGATGTTTTTGCAATCAACGTAAGATAACCTTGATTTAACTATGTAGCTGTGGGCTTTTGATGTTTGGAGTTTCTTAGCAACAGGATAACCAGTAGATAAACCAATTTTGTGAAGTTTGTTAAAAAAAATGCATAAGCCAAAGAATGGGGGAGGGTTTGGGGTAGCAAGAGGAAAAAGAGAAACTCAAGTGGGAGCAAAAAGAAAAAAAATCAAAAACTGCCATAGAGTCACTCCTAGAGATGTAGGACCAACCCCATTTTTCACCCGTTTATAACATACATACACATATAACATACCTGATCGCTATCGCTATTCCTTAAGAAGGCTCATATACAAAATTTTGAATACAGACTAGTAATATATTAAACAAAGTGCTATATCTGCTTAGCAGTCCAACCAATGGGGGTCAAATGTATAATTGACCTTTATTAATGTTTTGCTCGAAACTTTTTTTTAAACATATATATATATATATATATATACATTTATATGCCCTTTATCTCGACCCATTAGGGGGCTCCCATACAAATAGTTAAAAGAAATGCATTACTTCTTAAAGCGCCTAAAATGCCTTAAGACTTGTCAAACCTTGGACCAAGCCCAACATTTGTTTCTAACAAACCTAGCTCTCATACAAAATGTCAATCTTCTATAAAGTTTTTTATGAAAAATGCATAATGCACTGTGTTGGGAAAATGTCCGCCAACATTTCACTTTAAGGCAGTGGGAGAAAAGAAACAAACCGAAAATTGTATCTAAATATATTGGGAAGTTCGTTATTTCGTAAGTACAACATATGTTCGATTTGATGCGGAAGACTTTGTGCTGATGTGCCTAACTCATCAAAAATATTTGTTCAAAGCCCAGTTTAAGTATAATGATTAACTCATAGCCACTTACTGAATCGATCTAGGGATGTCCGTCCGACTGGCTGTCCATACACATTTTGTGGGAAAAGTTACGTACAAAGTATGCAATTTTGAAGAGAATTAACAATTTTTTGTCATAATAAACGTCAAACTTCATATGAAAAACGCTGACAAAAATTTTAAAGTTTTTTTTTTGACGTTTGGTATGACAAACAATTGTCAGGTAAAGACCCCATGTAAGATTTAAATTGTTACAAGGAAGGAGAAATTAAGCTATTAAAGCTATTCATCCTGATTATTTATGTAATTTAAATTAAGTATTGTAATTAAATGTTATGAAGAGGTTCAAAAATTGTTTGTTTAAGTTAAAAGATGAAAAAACTGTTACTTAAATCTTGTTTTATATATTTAAATTTATATTTAACAAATATAAATAGCCCATACTAATAGTGTGTTGTTAATATTTGAGAAAAAACCCTGTGTATGCAATTAGTCAGGTTCACTTTAATGATTTAAAGTTCACATTTATGCTGTTAATATAAATTACACATATTAAATTTTAATAAATTTTCGAGCCTAAGGTCTTTTTTTATAAAAAACTTTTAACTTTTATTTAAAAACCAATATTTCGGCACTTCCTAAACAATTAATAACAGATTTATTAATACAACATAATAATTGTAGATTAAATTACCGAAATAGTATTACAGAACAGAGGATTTTTAAGTCGGTAACATATATACCAAAATTTTCAGAAAGATTAGAAAAATCAAATATATATGATAGCAAAATATACAAAATAGCCCATAAATCTTTTAACACAGTAGGTAAACTATTTACTAAAATGAAAGACAAAGTAAAGAGGATGGATATGTCAAATATAGTTTATAAAATACCATGTAAGGGTAATGATAGTGGACAGTGTAATAAAGTATATATAGGTACAACAAAAAATAAACTAAAAACTAGGACAGCAGGACATAAATCAGATCAAAAATATAGAAATATTTCAACACAAAAAACAGCTTTATCAACTCATTGTGCTAATCTTAACCATTGTCCAGATTTTGAAAATACAACTGTTTTAAATACAGAAAATAATTATAAACGTAGATTTATGTTAGAAATGTTACAAATTATAAAGGTTCCGTCAATTTCGAGAACTAATTTCAAGTCAGACACTGAAAATGTAGCACAAAATTATAGACACTTCAAAATTCCAAAAAATTTTATATGAAAATTTTCTCAACGCAAGGTGAAGTGAACAACAAAATTACCCCCTTAATTTATAAAAATAGAAACGGAAGTTAAAAATTTATTTATATTGTAATAGATCAAGTTTGATTTGAAAAATATTTTATTTTGTTTTTAAATTAAAAATTTTTTAATTTGTCACTTATTGTTAAATTTGTTATTGTTAAAAATTTATAAAATAAGGAAAGAAAAAATAACTCATAGGGATGAAACGATACCTCTAAGGTATCGATACTTTTGCTCGATGTGGTATCGCTCGTAAAGTATCGATATCCACTTAGAATCGAAAAAAAAGTATCGATACTAAGTTACTTGTATGGGTACTTGTATCGGTTTGTATGATAAAAGAATAGAAAGCTGCATTTAAAAACGTTCTTATTAGTGTTTTATTACTATACAATAAAATAAGAACTTCGACCTATTAGAATTTTTATGCAAAACGATAAGTGTAAACATTGATACCTTTTTTAGTTACCACCTAGTACCAATTTGCTGTCGCAAAATCTTTTTTATCTTAGGAAACAAAATTTTATAGAACGTTCAGGATAACAACCTTCATTCACCTTTTATTCCAGAAATCAACAATGTCACTATGAATTTATCTTAAATGTAAATATGTATTTAATTTAAATAATTTCTCAAGCTCAAGTTCCGTTTTATATAAAGAATATTTATTTAAAATTTATCCAATATTTCGCTATCTCACGAGATAGCTTCTTCAGGGATTTTTTGGTTTTTTTATATTTAAAAAAAAAAAAAAAAAAAATTTAAAAAAAAAGGAAAAAATATTAAGAAAGTCGAAGAAATTAAGCCCAATTATTTATGTATTTTATTTTTAAATTGATAAATATATAATAAAGGATGGTAAAATCATAATCCATGATGTTAATTGTGAGTAACACCTTAACGGCAAAGCAATTATCGTGAATGGTGTTCGCTATCGCGGGATGATAACGGACTTCCTATAGCCAGAAATTGAGGAAATGGACCTAGACGATATGTTGTTTATAGGTGTGGACACGGCATTCGGGATTTTTAATTCAAAAAAGGGGTCCCGGGACGGATCGGGATTTTTCGGGATTTCATATATAAAAGCCATTTTTAAAATTCATATAATTATAATTTAATGTGAATGTATAAGAATTAAAACAAATTAATTCATGAAGAAAACTAAACTCATTACAAAACAAGTAAGAGTGCTATATTCTGCTGTGCCGAATCTTATATACCCTTCACCATTGTGCGAGCAGAATACAGAGCAACTAGACAAAAACTAAATAAAACTGGTAAATATTTTTTAAAACAAGAGACAACCGGATTTGAACTTCGCTTTTCATAAGGGCCCAGAATATATACATATACTTTATAGGGTGTAGAAACAATATTGTAGAAATTACAGTTATATATACCTTTTTTACCTTCGGTGAAGGGTATAAAAAGGGTAATTTTTTAAAATTCAGGGGTATAACCACCGCATTCGATACTATCGTATCGAATAAACTATTGAACTATTGACAATGGAAAACTCGATAAATGTAATATCGAGTTACTCGATGTCGAATGCTATTATTTCAAATTCAAAACATTTCATTCGATATCGAGTTTCAAGATACAAAAATAAATAATTTCGATCAATTTTGCTCGATATCGTATGCGTTGATAGACCCCAGTATTTCGGTTATAACTCATAAAAATTTCCGATATTTTGGTATATAAGTCATATACATTGGACATATGCCAGCCCTAAAATTTAGGTTTTTATAAAAATATTGATGTTTTTTAGCCCATTTTTGGAGTATTTTGCTCATAAATTACCCATTGTCTAACCGATTTGATATTTTTATATACCGACGTGTTAAGGAAGAATTTTGCCATTTACTTAAGTTATATTTATATATAAACATTTATATATACTTGTATACATATATTTTAACGAAGTTTATTATAAAAAAGAGTAATTTTTGGGGATTCAGTATTTCGGGTATAACTCAGCCCGTTTTTAACCGATTTGACAGATTCATGTACCGACGTATTTAAGAAAAAATTTGCCATTTACTTGAGTAATAAAGCTTGGACTCGGGTTGATCTATGGTTCCCGAAAGTGCGTATTTAAAAAAAATAACTTTTTTGTATCTGAACCGATTTTCCCGAGTTTTTTATAAAATATGTTTTACTAAAAATTTCCGATATTTTGGTATATAAGTCATATCCATAGGACATATGGCAGCCCTAAAATTTAGGTTTTTATACAATTTTTTTTTTACGGGAGGTACCACGCCCACATCTTGTAAGATGGTGTGTATTGGCAACCTAAATGTGTGTACCTAATTTGGAAACTTTGGCTTTTGCCGTTCCCCAGATATGCAGCTAAAAGTAATAAAAATACAAAAGCCACAAGGGATTTTTGGAAAAAATTAGAGGTAGTCGTGGTTTTTTGCTCATATCTCAGCCATTTGTGGACTGATCTTGCTGAGTTTCAATAGCATGAAATGGTGGACTATATGTGACATAAATGTAAAACAACCTAGCCGCTATCATGTCTGGAGTCTCCGGAAAACACATATCAAACGTAAGACGGACAGACGGCCAGAAGAACGGAAGGACAGACGGACGGACATCGTTAAATTAAGTTCTCTCCTCATAAGGACCCAAAATATATGTACTTTATAGGGTCTTAGATCACTATTGTAGAAATTACAAACGGAATGACAAACTTATATATACCCTTTTCCACCTGAGGTGAAGGGTATAATAAAACTGTTTACTGTATTCTTTTAAAGTAATATGGAAGTATTATGTATTAAAACTAGAGTTTCTACGCGGGAATTTCAATTTAAAATTTTTTGAAATTTAAAATCATAAACGAGCAATAAAAATATACTATTTACTAAAATTTCTAAAAACTAATTGCTGATGAAATGTCTAAAAAGCTTCTTGAAGTAGAAAATGAAAATGTTCATCAACACCAGATGATGAACTATCTACAAATTTTAAAAAATAACTGTAAAGAAAATACAAAAGCCTGAAAGTATCTGTAACAATTTATTTGGTTTTGTTTTGGTTTTCTGTGGAATTAATAAAGCTAATTTTTTTTGACTGTTGTATATGTTTATATTCTTTTAAAAGAGTAAAATCTTTTGTCTTGAACTCAATTAATGAAATCATTGTTTTATTCAAAGAATCCCGGGATTCCCGGGAATAAGATTTTTTTGTTTCGTTTCCCGGGAATAGAAAAAGTCCGGGAAATTAGAAACCCTAATTAAAACTTCAATTTTAAAAAGATACTTAAACAAATTAATGACGTCAGATAATTGATACCTTATTTTATCGCAAACATACATATGCTGCCGACGAAACCAATATTCGCATTCAACACTTCTGGGTGGTATCGTAAATAAATAACTACATATATGCTATATCACAATATTTAATTTATTTTATCTCAATTATATATATGCAAGTATTTATCTAATAAAATAAACTTATATGTGTCAAAAGGCTTTTGGTAGAACCCCCTAAAGTTGTTAACACCTTTTTGTACAACTTGCATTTTGCGTGCGCAGTTCTATTACCATCCACTTAGAAAAAAGACCCACCATCTGATTTTGTTTTCGTGGTACATAACGATTGCATGTAACATTTATTCACTTGTGACTTTTTTGTAACCAGTTAAAAATTAGATTCAACGCCAGTATGATTTAATATTGCATTTTTACTAAGCCCAAAATCTCGGGATTTTTATATCAAACCCCGGGATTCGGGACTTAAATTTTTAGAATAATCCCGGGTTTTTGGTATTCGGGATTGGCATCCCTAGTGTTTACTGGTCAAACGGTTTCTTGATACCGTTACTGCTGCTCCAGCTTTAGAAAATAATCAAAAATTTAAGATTAATTTCAATACCAAAGTTAAACGATTACTTTTGACCGATACCGAGTATTTTTTTACCGATACTACTTGGTACTCGTTGGCTAAGTATCGATTACAGAAACACTTGGTACTTATATAAAAGTATCGAATATCGACTTGTATTTATTTATTTATTTATATTGGTTTTTAAATAAAAGTTTTTTATAAAAAAAGACCTTAGGCTCGAAAATTTATTAAAATTTGAAATAATAAAGGTCGAATAAAATACATAATTTTTACACATATTAAAATAGGTGATGATTGTCCTCTAAAAAAGAGTACGTATGGTCACCTTATATAAACAAACATTTTTACAAGCAATATTTGGCTGTAGGAAAAATCGCCCAAAGAAAAATGGCCCAAGAAAAAAAATTAAAAATCGCCCAAAAGAACATGAAAAATGACCCAAAAAGTTAAATATGAAATTTTGCCCAAAAAAAAAACGAAAAAGGCCCCAAAACAAAATGAAAAATGACCCAAAAAGCAAAAACGAATTTTTTCCCAAAAAAACAAAATTAAAAACTACCCAATTTGCAAAAAAGTGCTTATTATTCATAAGTATATATTTAGTTACATTCAAATGTCAGTTTTATGTAAAAAATTGAATTGTATCTTCAAGAGTTGCTCGGCAGTATGGACATTAATTCTTATTTGAGCCCTCCGCCAAACTTTGTGCACTCTTCAATAGTTAAATATTAATTAATCACTGCATAGTTATAATCAATTACTCAAAACAGAATATAGCTTTTTGCAAGTTGGTATGTCATAACGTCCAGTGTCGTAGTGTCCATGGACACTGTGACACTTTTGAAAATGTCATAATGTCCGTGGACAATAAGACACTTTGCAAATTAACATTGTCATTTTTAAAAATGTCATAAGGTCCATAATTACTAAAGATGTTAAATACAAAAAAAGATCTACATACACGCAGCGAAAAACATGTTTGATTATGGTCACAACCAACAAAACTATTTTTAAAGAAACTTCTTTTACCATAATTTGGTTGTCGGTGACAATCATTTGGTTAAATTAAACATAATATGTTAAAAATTATTTTAAAATGGTTTTGTTGTTTTTTCTCTGGGTGCATACATTAAATATATAACAGAAACATTTTTGGGAGCAAGGTTTTTCTCCCCTATGGTGTAACAAATACCGGCAGCGCTTACTAAAGCGTCTCGGCATAGCAAGGATTTTCTACTCTATGGTATAACAAAAACCGTCTTCGCTAACTAAAGCTTCTCTGCATAGCTGGCCTTCGGCCGGGCGGAAGGATTTTCTCCTCTTTGGAGATTTGTTGCTTTATGGTATAACAAGTACCGGTTTCGCTAAGTAAAGCTTCTTAAATCTGCCTTGTTTCCGAAGGAAGGCCGACTTCGCAGAGAAGCTTTAGTAAGCGAAGGCAGTATTTGTTATACCGGCTATGCAGAGCAGCTTTTGTAAGCGAAGCCGGTTTTTGTTATACCATAGAGGAGAAAATCTTGATGGTTGTCTACGTGGTATAGAAACCAACACTCCATAAAATTTAAAAGAGAAAAAAAAAAAAAAAAAAATACACATATTTACATTGACCCTACGTCCAGACATTAATTTAGTTTTTGTTAACATAATGTTATAAAGACGGTAGAAAGACGTCAAAATAACGTGAAGCAAATGGATTCTAGACATAGAACATGAAATTGTATGTAAATAAATACTGGCTTTTTTTTTGGCAATAATCTATTTCAATTTATTTATTTTTTTTTATTTTTTAATAAGGATTTGTAAATTTAGTTTTTACAATGTATGTATGCGTTTTAAAGCTTTAAATTTATATTAAATTGAAAATTGCCTATGCAATTTATTCTTTCCAACTAAATTCTCGTCTGGACTTAGGGTTAATGTAAATGTAAATGTAATTGTAAACATTCATATTTTGATTTTGATTCTTTTTGATTCTTTTTTTTTTGATTGGAATATTAAAAATTTTTGTAAATTATAATTATTTTTTTTTGATATTTTGCTTTATGGACTGCATATATAATGTCGTTAATAACTTATCTATTTTTTGTTTTTTTTCTTTACCATTGAATTTAAATTTCATTTTTTATTTTTTTAATGTTAAAAGGAAATCTATATTTGATCTGTTTTACTGTAATTTGGCTCCCCCGCAAATCTGAATATTGGTTTATGTTTGGTCCATGATGAAAATCTTGGACCTGTGGCTGGAGATAGCTTAATTTTAAATTCATCTCTTCCGTTGTCGTCTGATAGTCTGATTTTTGGACATGTTAATGCCCAAAGCTTAAGTCCTTCGAATTCGAATGTAAAGCTCGAAGAGTTTAAAAGCACATTCAGTAAGTCCGGCCTTGACATAATTGGGATATCTGAAACTTGGTTTAAACCGGATATGCTTTCGCAATCACTGGGTCTGTCTGGGTATAAGATTGTCAGGAATGATCGCCCTAGATCGAGTGGTGGTAGGGATGATGGTCATCCTACAAGGGCCGGTGGTGTCTGTCTGTACATATCTAACAAATTACGTTACAAAACAATTTTTTTTGGCAGACAATATGGAGTCTGTGAATCGTTATTCATTGAAGTTTTTGGTAATGGTGTTTCGATGATAGTTGGTGTGGTATATTTGCCATATGGTGATGTAGGGGCGTTTGAAAGCCTTCATAGTGATTTGTTTGACCGATATTCGAATATTGTTATCATGGGCGATTTTAATTATAATCTTTTTGATGTGGTGAAATCGAACAATCTTCGTTCTGTGATTTCAAGATGTGGTCTAACCTGTGTGCACAACTGTTTGCCCACGCATCTTCATTTGCCTACTAATACTACCTCGCTAATAGACTACTTTCTCCTGAGTCAACCTTCCACTATGGCCTATAGTAAACAATTTTTTTATCCTTTTTTTTCATCATACCACAGCTTTATAATCGTTTCGGTTAAATTCTCATCTCAGAAGCGTAGAAATTGTTTTGAAATTAAGGATTATAATCATGTAAATTATGAGGATTTTTATCGGCATCTTGAATTTTTTGATATATCTCCTATTTTTACTACGAGCGATGTTGATTTGCAACTTTCTACAATAAATAACTTAGTGAATGGTCTCCACGACTGTGTACCCACAACCATGGTAAAATTAAAGTCTGATGATTCAAATTGGATGTGTTCCAGACGTATTGTGGAAGTAAGATCTTTAAGAGATCGAGCTTACGAAGCCTACCGTAGGGATCGGTCTGAGACTAACTGGAGGAAATATTGTAGGCTAAGGAATAAAACGAAATCTATTATTAGAAAGTCTCGAAAGGAATATGGTGAGAATCTTTTTTCTGGTGTTGATAATACTCAAATATGGAAGAAGATTCGCCAACTGGGTTGTGCTGGTCGTGAATACTCTGAGCTTGATCCATCAAATGTGGAATCCATAGCTTCTAGTTTTTTGGATAATCAAAATCCTAATTTTTTAGGTGATTTAAATTTTGATAATTTTACTGAGAACTCTAATGGTTTTTCGTTTATTCCTATAACCGAATATGATCTGGTACTTGCTATAGGCTCCATAAACTCTAATTCAACAGGCTATGATAGAATTCCCATTAAGTTCTTAAAATTGATATTTCCGCTTATAAGTAGACCACTCCTCCATCTTGTTAACTCTATATTTATGACCTCAGAATTTCCCACTGCGTGGAAAATGGGTCGAGTTGTACTTATTTTGAAGAATGGAAATGTGGAGAATTTAAGACCGATATCTATCTTACCTGCGATGTCAAAAATAGTTGAGACTATAATGAAAACACAGATTTTGACCCACTGCGGTTCAATGATTAGACCTAATCAGTTTGCTTTTAGGCAAAATCACAATACGACATCGTTACTACTTTCTTTAACTGATAATATAAGAGGGCAACTTGATAATCATCAGCACTGTGTTTTAGTCTCTCTTGATTTAACGAAAGCGTTTGATCGAATCAACCACAACGTTCTTGCAAGGAAACTTCATGAAAACTTTAATTTTTCGAAATCGGCATGCAGATTGATTTATAATTATTTATTGGAAAGATCACAGTTTGTTTCAATAAATGGGATAAATTCTTCTATAAGTGCAGTAACCTCTGGTGTACCTCAGGGATCTATACTGGGTCCGATTTTATTTATTACTTACCTGAATGATTGTATCCCCCTTATGAACAACGGTTTTTGTCAATCGTATATATTTGCGGATGATATTTTACTCTTATATACATCTGATTCTCATCAAACTGACCTTTTTGAGATCCGTCTAAACAACCACCTGAGTTCAATATCTAACTGGATGTCTCTTAACTTTCTTAAGATTAATTCTACTTAGACTAAGGCTATGACGTTTTATTTGCAGAGCCGAAATTGGTTTGGTCCTCGGATTTATGTAAATGGACAATTAGTTGATTATGTTGATGTTCTTAGATGTCTTGGTGTTATTTTGGATTCGGGCTTAAATTTTGATAACCATATTAATTCGCTGTCAAATAGGGTTTGTCTCACCTTGAGAAAGTTATACTCCCTAAAACCATATACACCTAGACATGTAAGATACCGATTGGCTCACTCCCTAATTATGTCTCAGTTTAATTATGGCCTTGAAGTTTTTTCAGGCTCTTGGTTATACAATGTGGATATATTTAGTGGAATTATAAGAAAAGTTGTTCGGTTTGTTTTTGGTGTGAAAGTTTATGAGCATGAACGTACTAGGGAACTTGTTCCACAATTTTTAAAATGTAGTTTTGATGATTATCTAAAAGTACGTATTTTGCTTCATTTTTATAAAATTATGAAAACTCAACAACCGGAAATTTTAGTGAATAAATTTTCTTTTATTAACTCTTCACGTAATATTCAGATTGATGTGCCGTTTAGACATCTTTCAATATCGGACCGCTCTTTTGTAGTGCGTGTCTATCGAGCTTGGAATGTTCTACCTAATAGTCTCAAACTCTTCTCCTATTCATTTTTAACTTATAAGCGAAAAATAATTGAGTACTTTAATGGAATTATGACCTAATATATTGACACTTAACTATTTTTTCTTTCTTCTGCCTCTTGCCACTTTTTAAATTTTTAATTTTTATTTTTTTTCCTTAATTGGATTTTTATATTCCAATATTCTTATGGCTGGGGGCCACTTTACTATACTATACTTATATATAACAGCTAAATTTCTTTATTTTTAGAAGTTTTTAGTTTTTAAGTGGCATACTTGTGAAATTTGTAATTATCAACAATACATAAATAATTGGCCTTGGAGGCTTTCTTTGTATTGATATTAATAATAATAAATAAATAAATAATTCTTTGCTTTACTGCAGGGAAGCTTTAGTTAGCGAAGCCGGTACTTGTTTTATCAAAGAGGAGAAAATTCTTGCGCCCGGTCGAAGGCCAGATATTGCTTTCGAGTTTGTAAGTATGTTGTTGACATTATGCCACTCTACAAAGTGACATAACGTCCACGGACTTTATGACACTGCTCTGCTGGACATTATGACACTTTTAAAAGTGTCATAAAGTCCATGGACACTGTGACACTGGACGTAATGACATGCCACCTTTTTGCAATATGTCCCGTTATTTTTACAAATAACATTTAGGAATTCGACCTATAATGATAATGAATGATTTAGACAAATAGTATGCAAGATTTGGACGAAATTTTAAAAATGAAAGATGGCCCGAAAAATGGGCTATTTTTCATACAATATTTTTGAGTGGTTTTTTATATTGAAAAATCACAAAATTTAAAAAACGACAAATCACCCAATAATAACGAAAAATAGCCCAAAAATTTTGGGTCACTTTTCATATGAATTCAGGCCCAATTTTACATGGAATTTTTTTGGGCGATTTTTCATTTTTTGGGCGATTTGTCCTACAGCCGCAATATTTTTGACAATCGGACCACAAAAGCAGTGTTGTGAATTCGCCTTGATCAGCGCAGTCGGCCCTACAAGAAATGAATGATTGAATCCATCATATTTTCAGAGAAATTTTAGAAAATAAAGTTCTCCCATCATTTTCTTAACGCCAACGTGAAAAATATGATGGATTCGTTGATGCGGTCGAAATTTTATCATCTATTTCATTGCTATACTCGTAACAACTAGTAATAAACTAGTCCATAACCTTACTAGCAAACCATTGCGCAATGATTGCTCTTCTGATTGCTTGAACAATTATTGCTAAGCAATCTGCTGTAAAATGAGTTGTCATTTATCTGACATATTATTTCTCTGTACTTTGTTTCTAGCAAAGCAATTTCACATGTTCTCTGCTTACCTGTTGGCCACACGACCAAGTTTTGCCTTTTAATTCCATTCAATTTGCAATACATTCCCTTTCTAACTAACACACTCACACTTTTTAAATTGACCACAAGATTGCTTTCAATTTCACCTTTTCATTTGTTTGACAGTTTTATTTTCAATTTAACAGCTGAGTACAAGTTTGTCTTTATAAATTGTGTTCTTGTTGACATCTTGAAACAAAATTGCTGACAAATTGAGTGCAGCCTACGTTACAGCTTTCAATTTATGTAAATTTTGACAAGCAGTATATGTAAATGACTATCAGAAACAACTTGAACGTGTAACTGCAAGGTTAGCAAAAACAAGTTAGAGTGCTATATCCGGCTGTGCCGAATCTTATATACCTTTCACCATTGTGCGAGCAGAACACAGAGCAACTAGACAAAAAATAAAAAAAACTGGTAAATATTTTTTTTAAATCGTTTTTAGAACATACAAATTAAAAAAAAATTCTCTTTGAAAAACCAAGATTTGAACCAGAGGACTAACAGTTTCTAAACTCAACCCCCTAGACGACTGAACCATAAACGAACGTTGTTTGAATATCATTAAAATGAAATATGGCCCTAATAAGAGACAACCGGTTTTGAACTTCGCTTTTCATAAGGACCCACAATATATATACTTTATAGGGTCTTAGATCAATATTGTAGAAATAACAAACGGAATGACAAACTTATATATACCCTTTCTACCTTCGGTGAAGGGTATAAAAAGAGTAATTTTTGGGGATTCTGTATTTCGGTTGTTACTCTGCCATTTTTTAACCGATTTGACAGATTTATATACCGACGTGATTAAGAAGAAATTTACTTGAGTTATAAAGCTTGGACTCGGGGGTTCCCAAAAGTGGCTATTTAAAAAAAAAAAAATTTAATTTTGGTCATAACTTTTTTGTACCGGAACCGATTTTCCCGAGTAAATAAAATATGTTCTACTAAAAATTTCCGATATTTTGGTATATAAGTCATATCCATAGGACATATGGCAGCCCTAAAATTTAGGTTTTTATAAATTTTTTAATTTTTTTTGTGCGGGAGGTACCACGCCCACTTCTCCAATCCCGCCCACATTTTGTAGGATGGTGTGTTACCATTTACTTGAGTTATAAAGCTTGGACTCAGGGAGATCAATGGTTCCCAAAAGTGGGTATTTAAAAAAAAAAAAATTAATTTTGGTCATAACTTTTTTGTATCTGAACCGATTTTCCCGAGTTTTTTATAAAATATGCTCTACTAAAAATTTCCGATATTTTGGTATATAAGTCATGTCCATAGAACATGTGGCAGCCCTAAAAATTAGGTTTTTATACAATTTTAATTCTTTTTGAACGGGAGGTACCACGCCCACTTCTCCAATCCCGCCCACATTTTATAGGATGGTGTGTATTGGCAACCTAAATGTGTGTATCTAATTTGGAAACTTTGGCTTTTGACGTTCCCTAGATATACAGCAAAAAGTAATAGAAATACAACAACCACAAGGGATTTTTGGGAAAAATTAGAGGTAGTCGTGGTTTTTTGCTCATATCTCAGCCATTTGTGGACCGATCTTGCTGAATTTCAATAGCAAACAATTCCGGACCATATGTGACACAAATGTATAATAACCTGGCCCCTATCATATATGGGGTCTTCGGAAAATCCATTTCAACGGACAGACGGACATGGTTAAATCAACTTCGCTCCTCATAAGGACCCAGAATATATATACTTTATAGGGTCTTAGATCAATATTGTAGAAATTACAAACGAAATGACAAACTTATATATACCCTTTCTACCTTCGGTGAAGGGTATAAAAATAGCTTCGTGGAGGCCCAGCGTTCAATTTTGACAAGCAGTATGTGGAAAAATCTTGAACGCGTGACTGCAGTAAAAGCCAAGAAACCAAAAGTTTGTTTTCTTGTCACACGTGTTTCAATCAAGGCGAATTTATACCGGTGAACTTATCTTGCTACGTAAGCAACAGCTGATTACTAACCTTGTGTCAAAATGGTATACCGTCCTGTTGGTTCTAGGGAATCTTGAATAAAATTGTGAAATTTAAAACTTTTTTAAGTTATAACATTTCAAAAAAACACAATTTAATATAAAAACAAAATCAAATATTTGTTTGAATTTTTGACACAACGTTAACATATTTTACAGTGTTGTAAAACGTTTTCCAAGGCGAATTTATAACAGGTAAGTGCAACTCTACAACTACAAAAAGCCCCATGTATTTTGTTTTTGCAATTTTTTGGCTTGTCAAATTTCAGTATAGAAACAAAACAATATTTTGACGTTTCACCAGTTTTTTAATTCGCCGTGGATACAGCTGATGAACGGCTGACGAGTTGAGCTTACCTGGAGTTAATTCGCCTTGACCAATGCGAATTTATAACAGGTAAGTGCAACTCTACAACTACAAAACAAGGCGATTTAACTCCATGTATTTTGTTTTTGCAATTTTCTGACTTGTTGTCAAATTTCAGTATAGAAACAAAACAATATTTTGACGTTTCACCATTTTTTTAATTCGCCGTGGGTACAGCTGATGAACGGCTGACGAGTTGAGCTTACCTGGAGTTAATTCGCCTTGGCCTTGACGTTTTCAAAATAAGACCACCTTGTATGAATTCGCCTTGGTTTCAATAGCTATGTATAATCAGCTAGGAATGGGCAAAAAATATCGATATATCAAAATATCGATATTTAAAAAAAAATAGTCGATATATATCGCCGATATTTAAAATACCGATATATCGATGTATCGATATTGAAATACGACAATCGAATTCGATATTTTTTAAAGTCAGTTTTTATTAAAATTTTTTAAAGTCAGTTTTTATTAAAAACTCAAAATTTTAGCCGTTTTTCAAACAATATGTATTTAAAAATCGGCATCACTGCATTGCATCATTTTTTTTAAAACTATATATAATATGAAGATCTATAACTCCCCGTCTACAACTGACATGATTTGCTGTTATAACATGGTTATAAAAGCGTTGTTAAAACATTTGCATTAACAACTGTGTTATAACATGAGAAAACGTCTAACATGATGAGTCTATACTTAACACTAACATCATTTTAGTGTTAATGTTAAGTATTTCATGTCAGTTGTAGACTGTATGTTAAGTATAGACTCATGATATAGGTTATTCGATCTTTATTTTTTAAATTTATATTAATTTGTCTAATTTTGCGTTCTTTTTTATATAAAAATAATAATTTTACTTTGACAAACAAAAAATAATTAAATTAATATTTTTATATAAAAAAAGACCTCAAGCTGAAACAAATTAATATAATAAAGTCGAATAAGAAAGAATTTATATTAATAAAAATAATTTTTTCAAGATAGCCCTAGGTTTTGCACTGCACCTTCTTCCTTGATTTTTTTCAAATTATGAGTTAACCTAAATACGTTTTCCCATGCCTTAAACATAAGCTGAGCAATAAGAAATATTACTCTGTTATTCTGCCGACTATATTGCCAACTTGCTGAAATATTTATCTTTTGTGTAGACCTGTGGTTAAGACCTCCTCTAATAAATTTGCCTTGGGCAGTATATTATTAACACACAAGGCTAATAATATAATATATTATATATAATATATATTAATATAATATTATTATATTATAATATTATATACCATATTGTGCGACATTTTTTCCCACTCATACTTGTGAACTTTAATATATATACGTGCCAACAAACACGGAGGTTTGATTTCAAATTATTTAAATTTATTTAAATACATAAATAATAAATTTAATTCTTTTATTTATGCTCCATATTGTATCGATTCGATATATATCGATATATTTTTCCAATTTGCCCATCCCTATAATCAGCTGCAAAAATGACAAAGTGGTCGGCTTTGGAGCCTTGTTATCAATCGTTTTGTTAGTAAAATAAAAAAGAAGAAGCATACTCACTGTTTTTTTATATTATTTTTTAAACACGTGCATCTTGTTATTTAAGAAAGTTATTAAAAATGGGTAAAAAATTTCAAAAAAAGAAAAAGACAAATCAACTTGAAATCGTTCCTATGGACGAAAATCTGCCATTGCCTCCTAAAAGATCCTCTGATGATGTTATTCCCAAAAGGGTAAACTTAATTCTTATAAATTGTAAGTGTACATATTTAAGTTTATTTAATTTTAGGAAAAATGGGTAAATAAACAAAGAGTATTAGTATTTGCTGCTCGAGGCATAAGCCACCGTGATAGACATTTAATGAAGGATATCAAAACGTTGATGCCTCACCATAGACCAGAATCAAAAATGGAAAGGTCCAAAACATTAGTCGTTGTTAACGATATGTGTGAAATGAAGCACTGCAACAAATCCATACTTTTTGAAGGAAGACGTAAAAGAGATCTTTATATGTGGGTTTCGAATATTCCTAACGGACCTTCGGCCAAATTTTTAGTTGAAAATATAAACACGATGGCGGAACTGAAAATGACTGGCAACTGTTTAAGGGGATCCAGACCACTTTTATCTTTTGATGCTAAATTTAATGAAATACCATACTTGAAATTGTTGAAAGAATTGTTTACGCAAATATTTGGAGTACCTTACCATCACCCTAAAAGTCAACCATTCGTAGATCATGTTTATACCTTCACCTTTTTGGATAAACGCATTTGGTTTAGAAATTTCCAAATACTTTCAGAAGATGGTGGCTTGGCAGAAATTGGTCCACGTTTTGTTATGAATCCAGTGAAACTTTTTGATGGTTCTTTCACGGGAAATACTTTATGGGAAAATCCAGATTATGTTAGCCCTGCTAAACAAAGGCAAATGCTTAAAAAGGCCGCAAAAGAGCGTTATGTTAATCGTATAGAACAAAAAGTACACCATGAAGCCACAATACCTAAAAATGCATATAAAGGCATAGAGTATGATGAAATATTTGCTGACAATGATGCAATTGAAACGGCCAAACTTTTAGCAGAAAAGGCAAAGAAAAAGGCTGTCGAAAAAATAGAACAACCCAATAAAAAATCATCTAAAGATGCATTGACAAAAAAAATTAAAGAAAAACAATTAGAAGCTATTAAAGAAGTTATAAAGAAAAAAAAATCTAGTGTTAAAAAATTAAAACTTTCATCTTAAAAGATAAGTTAATTTTTAATATTTTACACATTTATTTTTTAATAAAATATAAAAGTTTGTATAAATATACATTCAGTGAATAATTTAAATAAGTATACAGTTATTAAAAATATATGAGTTTGTAATATCAATTAACAAAATTAACATTCTTGTACATATTTGTTTAATTTTTAAAAAACATCACAAAAGTTCGTATGGTGTACGCGAGATATTATTATTTTTGCAAGTACAAATTTGAAATTTATGTTCAACTTTGGGGTAGCTACCGCGTATTCCTATTTGAAAAGTAAATTTTTTCGGCAAAATGTTCGAATTTTTTCAAAAAATTTCGTATTCCTGCAATATTTTAAAACACTTTCTTAAAAACTTTATTCTCTCTAAAATTAGTATTTAGTGATGGTGTACGAAACTTTATTTAAACATTACATTATTTTTAGCCTGCCTTAACCTACAATTTGGTTACAAATGGATTTTTTAAAATACACGTACATATTTCCAATAAAGTGTAAGCTTAGTTAAAAAGAAGTTGTCATACTTAGTCACATAATTTACCGTTACGATTTTATAGCAAAAACAATTTTATATTAAGCGACAACCTTCATACAAAATTTTAACAAAATAAAATATAAAAAAACCTAATGTAAAATTTTGTTTTTGTCGCTAAAGCCCTTTTTGCGGTAATGACTCGATATAAAAGTAAAAGTTTAAAATACTTTAAACAACAAAAACAGTACAATAAAATGCAAATTTACCCCGTCGTTAACGCGTCAATAAAGTGCACAATTTTAAAATAGTAGGAAAGTTAAGTGGCAAATATTTTATTTGATTTTTTTTGCTTTTAGGACGGCTTTTAATTTCTGGCGATTGATTTCACCCATTTCAAAGTTTGCTCAGTATAAATTTTTGGGCACTCTTCCTTCAGAATTGTCTCCAGAGAGTGCTTGCTGCTTATGTTTTTAAATTGTCTCTCCAAATGCTTCCAGATGTTAAGTTAGATTTATAGTGAGCGACTATGATCCAGTTGTTTTAGAACGTAGTACAATACTTCTCATTTCTACCTCTTTTTACGTTTTTTAACACTTTTTGTATTGGAAAACAAGCTGTTCACGTTATTTTGACGTTCACTATATATATATATATATATATATATGCATATAGGATCGAAAAATATAAATACAAACTTTTTCGATCCTTTAATGCTCATGTATTTAAATCAGCCGTTTTTTTGCCACATATACATATTTAAAATCTGAGCTCAATTTTTGCCACATATTTTAAGCTATTAAAAAATTTTGCGAAGTCTGGCAGCTTTTACAATTCTTCATACTGTTTTTTTTGCATGTGTAATTTTTTTAAGTATTCCTTGAAAATTTTAAGACCACAAATCGTCACCTAAAATGCAAAAGGCCGTAACTACTCAAAAATTCAAATTTGACTTTTTGATTGATTATGACGTACTTAACCGAAACACTTCTACACAGAAAATCTTACATGTATACGTCCAAAAATAACGACTTTATTTCCAAAAAAAACAAGCAAAAAATCAAAACAAAGTTGCCTTTGATTCTCTTTCAATGTGTGTTATTGCGTTATTATTTTTCTTAACCACTTTAATTTAATTTTATTTTCTCGAATTAAATTTAAAAATTAAATAATTTTTTTTAATAGTTATGAAGAATTTTGTGTTACAAAAATAGATACAAAAAGACATCACTTGCCTAAAAACTTTTTTAGTTACGTCCTTAAAGCACTATTTTCTTATCTTAACCATTTGTTTTATTTTAAGCACAATTTTATTCTTGTAGTTACGACTTTTTGGTTTCAGAAAAATAAAGGCCGTAACTAACATTTCTTAAAAAGTACTTTTTTCCATTAATTTCTTTTTTAGAAACAAATCCGTCTTTGTTTTCTAAGCTTGAATCTAAAATTTGGATATTAAGTTTTAAGTAGTCTTTAATTTATAACGTTTATTCCTTCTCCTGTAAAAAACCATAAAGTGTAGTTACGGCCTTTTGCATTTTAGGTGACGAAATATTAAATCATTTCCAATAACAACATGTCAAACCATTTCTTTTTTTTAAACCTAAAACCGTACAACAAGTTGTTTGAACTCGTAAATTATTTTTTTTAATCGAAATACGCGGTAGCGGTAATTTTTTACTTAATGCTGTTACAAAATTAATTATGTACATATACAGTTATGTGATTAGAGCTTTCAAACTGGTATTCGAATTATTCTAAAGCCCGGAGTTTTTCCAATCTTTCCGGGTTTTTAAAACACGGGTTTCGAGTTATTCAACAAACCGGTTTTTACGTATCGAATTATTTGACAAAATCGAATATTTTTGTTTTTCCATCACATGCCCTACGCGAATTCATGAATTCGCCTTGTCACATGCCTGATATACGTTTATGTTTTTAAATATAAAATATAAAAAAAAAATAATTTGTGTACATACATATAAATACATATCGTCAGCTCAGAATTTGTTTGGCGCATAGAATGGTTTAATTACCATAATATGCGCCAAACCAATTCTGAGCTGACGATATCGTTAGTTTAAATGCAAACGGACGTAGCTACACAAAAGTTCGAAATTTAATTTTTGATTATTTTTTGTTAGTTTTATTTAAATATCATTATTTCATATAATTAGATATCAAAAATGGCGACTTAATTTAAGAAGTTCAAACGCCAAGAACACCTTGTTACTGATTTTGTAAAGTTGTTTTTGCTTCTTCCGTCCGTTTGCATTTAAGGTAACTATATGTATGTAATAAAAAAGGACTGCAAAATAGTTCGATGTTGTCTGAATCAGGCATTTCTTGCAAGTGTCTGACTACATTATTAAAGACATCGTACGGATTTCTGTCAGAAATTTAATATTCGTTTTGTCTGGCCGCTTTCGAATATAATACATATGGATATATCGAGGATTTTATGGGCCGATATGCCTGATAGATTTCTAAAAAGTAATAATATTATTAGTTAATAATCAGTCCAATTATAAATACAAATTCCCCGGGAGTTTTTCCCCTTTTCCCATTTTTTACAATTGAATTGACGTAGGGAAAATGGGAGAAGGGAGAAAACTCCCGCGGAATGTAAAATAAATAAAAAACAATTAATAAAAGTCTCATTCAACATGTGTATCTGCAAGACTAGAAATTTTTCGATTAGTCAATAAGAATTTCACTCGGCATTCTTTCAACATCTATCAGAAATCAATACGAATGTTGGTTTACAAATCAGGGGGGCTATTCTATATTGTGATGTGAAAACAACTTTGATGTGAAAGCTAAATACCAATTTGGTACTCTCTATCACTTTCGCAAAATTTTTTTAAAAAGAAGCAATACTGCCAGTAAAAATGATTGACAGTAATGAAATGACAAAATAAGTAAATGTAAATAAAATAAATAGTGATGATTTGCGAAAAGAAAAAAATAATAAGATGTGAAATACAAATGCGTAAACAAATTAAAGAGTAAAAATCGCTAGATTTGCTACCATTTTCTTCCGCATCGCAATAGAAAGTAGTCCCCCAGAATTCCAATGCCTTTTTCACTTGCCTAAAAACTTTTTTAGTTACGTCCTTAAAGCACTATTTTCTTATCTTAACCATTTGTTTTATTTTAAGCACAATTTTATTCTTGTAGTTACGACTTTTTGGTTTCAGAAAAATAAAGGCCGTAACTAACATTTCTTAAAAAGTACTTTTTTCCATTAATTTCTTTTTTAGAAACAAATCCGTCTTTGTTTTCTAAGCTTGAATCTAAAATTTGGATATTAAGTTTTAAGTAGTCTTTAATTTATAACGTTTATTCCTTCTCCTGTAAAAAACCATAAAGTGTAGTTACGGCCTTTTGCATTTTAGGTGACGAAATATTAAATCATTTCCAATAACAACATGTCAAACCATTTCTTTTTTTTAAACCTAAAACCGTACAACAAGTTGTTTGAACTCGTAAATTATTTTTTTTAATCGAAATACGCGGTAGCGGTAATTTTTTACTTAATGCTGTTACAAAATTAATTATGTACATATACAGTTATGTGATTAGAGCTTTCAAACTGGTATTCGAATTATTCTAAAGCCCGGAGTTTTTCCAATCTTTCCGGGTTTTTAAAACACGGGTTTGAGTTATTCAACAAACCGGTTTTTACGTATCGAATTATTTGACAAAATCGAATATTTTTGTTTTTCCATCACATGCCCTACGCGAATTCATGAATTCGCCTTGTCACATGCCTGATATACGTTTATGTTTTTAAATATAAAATATAAAAAAAAAATAATTTGTGTACATACATATAAATACATATCGTCAGCTCAGAATTTGTTTGGCGCATAGAATGGTTTAATTACCATAATATGCGCCAAACCAATTCTGAGCTGACGATATCGTTAGTTTAAATGCAAACGGACGTAGCTACACAAAAGTTCGAAATTTAATTTTTGATTATTTTTTGTTAGTTTTATTTAAATATCATTATTTCATATAATTAGATATCAAAAATGGCGACTTAATTTAAGAAGTTCAAACGCCAAGAACACCTTGTTACTGATTTTGTAAAGTTGTTTTTGCTTCTTCCGTCCGTTTGCATTTAAGGTAACTATATGTATGTAATAAAAAAGGACTGCAAAATAGTTCGATGTTGTCTGAATCAGGCATTTCTTGCAAGTGTCTGACTACATTATTAAAGACATCGTACGGATTTCTGTCAGAAATTTAATATTCGTTTTGTCTGGCCGCTTTCGAATATAATACATATGGATATATCGAGGATTTTATGGGCCGATATGCCTGATAAATTTCTAAAAAGTAATAATATTATTAGTTAATAATCAGTCCAATTATAAATACAAATTCCCCGGGAGTTTTTCCCCTTTTCCCATTTTTTACAATTGAATTGACGTAGGGAAAATGGGAGAAGGGAGAAAACTCCCGCGGAATGTAAAATAAATAAAAAACAATTAATAAAAGTCTCATTCAACATGTGTATCTGCAAGACTAGAAATTTTTCGATTAGTCAATAAGAATTTCACTCGGCATTCTTTCAACATCTATCAGAAATCAATACGAATGTTGGTTTACAAATCAGGGGGGCTATTCTATATTGTGATGTGAAAACAACTTTGATGTGAAAGCTAAATACCAATTTGGTACTCTCTATCACTTTCGCAAAATTTTTTTAAAAAGAAGCAATACTGCCAGTAAAAATGATTGACAGTAATGAAATGACAAAATAAGTAAATGTAAATAAAATAAATAGTGATGATTTGCGAAAAGAAAAAAATAATAAGATGTGAAATACAAATGCGTAAACAAATTAAAGAGTAAAAATCGCTAGATTTGCTACCATTTTCTTCCGCATCGCAATAGAAAGTAGTCCCCCAGAATTCCAATGCCTTTTTCACGGCGGCAAAAATCTCAGAATTTCCCACGACATGTCTGCCAGAATTCTTGTCAACCTCTTTATACATTTTTGGTTCAGATATCGGACAGAACTTGTCTATGTTTCGGACTTTTTTGTCGGCGTTTCTCTCAGACATCTGCTGGCGTCGTACTATTTTGCTTGCTGGTTTATTAATAAATAAATGCTTAATAATTTAAGAGTGTGCGTGAAAATAACGTTTCAGGTTCGATAATTATCATGCAATGGTTTTTAATAGTCGTTTGGTTCAACAGAACCATCTGGAACTACCATCGGTTTATTAGTCATACTAAATGGTTGTTTATTAATAGGCATCATTTCGACTACTTGAATTGGTGGTTCTTCGCCTGGCTGCAAGGGCTCTTCTCCAACTAATTTTGCTAAATTGCTTTGAGCCCAACGACCGCCACGTCCATTTATAGTTTTATCCTCACAAACACATAAGAATAGTGTATCGACAACCATCTTAATTGGTATAAAAAATAAAAAGAATGTTTGTAAATAACATGTAATAATTAATAATAATTAATTAAGCCATACTTCAAACAGTGAGAGGACGATGTGAGCAATGAAGAACGAAAATACAATAATTAGTATTACAGGTGCCATGTAAAAGTTTATACCAGGTTTATCTTTTAATACAAAAATGCCAATAAGACCTGAAATTGCAGCAACTAAAATTTTTCCCAAAAACAGTATGAAATCTCCAACACTGTTGATTGTAGCTACTTGTAAAGCATTAGTGGCCATTGCATTCCAGGCCTATAAATAAATAATTAATTTTTAAACAAAACTTCAATTAAAAAGTTTATTTATTTTACTTACTACACCAGCTGCAGGACAGAAATTAATAGATTCGATTGCAACCACTGTATATGCGTTATGGTTAAGGAAACGTATAAACTTCTCTAGTAACCAAAATCCGCATATACAGCATTTTAAACAACAAGCAGCACATTCCGAACCTTTATCTTCCCCCTTCTTTAATCTTAAAAGAAATATTAAAATCTTAAATTACCAATTACACTAATAAAAATTTGCAATCAAATAGTTCCTTACTTGGCATATAAGTACGTTAAAATAAGCCGGGGAATTTTAAAAATTGTTATTACAAAAGAACCTTTAGCTACCGTACCCAAATGATATTTCACCAATTTTCCAATAGCATAAGCTGTAGGTGTACTGGTGGGTTTGTCGAAATACCAAAACGCAACAGCTGCCGCCAAGGCAAATTGTTGGCAGGCAAATATAAATTCAGTAGTCCAAATAAGACCAACAACGTAAATCCAAAACATGCTTTTAAGCGTTTTGGCCTCAGTGTATTCTATGGGTTGGAAGCCTGGAAATTTCAGATTTTTTTTAAGTAAAATCAAAGTTTTTAAGACATTTGCATAACATAAATAAATTCAAAAATATTAGAAGACTATGCATATCGTTACCTAAAATGCAAAAGGTCCAATCATAACTTTTTAACTTTACAGGAGAGATAAAAAACTTAATAAATGTTTTTACACAAAGTTCAGTATCGACTGAAAGAATTAAAAATTAAATTGCTTTCGTTTCGAAAATCTATTCGATCACAACTGCCAGATTAAGTTGTTGCTGAGTTGACAATCCTTGGTCGATGTTCGTTGAACTCCGAGTCCTTCTGGTGCGTAGAACCGATTATCGTGGGATTGTTAAGACGTGTGCTTTGATTACCAATAAAAAGTTAATTTCTGATTTCTTCGGTTGTTAGGCCCTTTTGCATTTCAGGAAAAGATATGCGCGTAGATAAAATATTTTACAATAGAATAAAAAAAAGATAATTTAAGCTTTAAGCAAGTAAAAGTGGTATATTCGGCAATGCCGAATCTTATATACCCTTCACCATGGCTCGATAAGAACAAACATACATACATATGTTTATTGTTACGAAAGTAAATTTAGTTAAGTATTAGTTGTATTTATTAGCTCCATATCAAAGAACTGCAAACTCACTATTTTTCTTGATTTATTCATACGCTTAAATTTACATTCAATCTTTGCTTGCAAAACAAAGTTCAACGTTGGTAATTTTTACAACGTTTCGTTCCCATTTGATTTTTGCATGTATTCATTTTTTATTGAAAGCGCTTTATTTGCATTTTTGTTGCGCACGCAATATAACACAAATGTGTAAATTCAAAGGAACACATTCTTATACTGTTGCATTCAAGTCAGGGATGTCAGCGCCTTGCACAATTGTGCAAATTAATTCACATGTACGCTTACGCTCTTTTATTTTTCGAGCGTAAAATATAATTGTTTACTGAGAAACACTCTCATTCAGCGGGAAATATCGCAAATATTGCAAGGCCTGTTTTGAGGCCTCTAAATATATTTATGTATATAAATAAATATACAATAACTGTATGTAGGAACATCTTTTTTTTTTTTTGTTTTATTATCTTTTTTATTTTATTTATTATCTATGTTTTTGTTTTATTTTATTTCTGTTTTTGACATTGTACAATGATTTTAAAACAGGGATTTCCATTTCTTTGCACAATTGTGGTTATTTTTTAAGATAGAATTTTAAAATTTTATAAAAATATATATGTAAAGTGAATCCTAATCAACAAAAATTACAAATTTTCAAAATAATTGTTTTGCATTTAAGCTAACGATATGTGTTTTGTTCGTGAAAAAAATTCGTTGATGCCTGTAACAGGGTCCCTTTTTCTTTCGTTAAAAAGACGTCCCTAAATGCAGAAATTATTAAGAAAAGAAAAAGCCACAAGAATTTGTTGGTATTTTGTGATTGTAAAAATATTTTTGTTTCTGTACCAATCGCGTCGGTGGGTTTTTTTTTTTTTAAACTCTTTTCTTAAGTAGGTAAAAATATTTAAAAAACAAGTTAAAAAAGTCTTGTTTTGCTACAATTTATGTGTTAACCTATACACATAAAGGCAAATGTGACAGCAGGTAAAATTTTTGGGTAAGCAGATGTGTTTTATTGATGTATTAATGAAACTTTATTGTTTCGCACTATTTTTATTGCTTACTTTTTTATGCTACAATTATATGACCGAGTCTAAAGAGTAAACCTTACTACTTTATGGTATTTGTTTAACGTAACTTTGCCCCGTTATAATGACTTTATACATTTTTGCAGGCAAACTCAGGTGCGCATTTGGTATTTTGTAAAAAGTTATGATATACCATTAGCTAGAATTAAAATGTATGCACAGATGTTTGAAGTATGAGTAACCCAACACCGTGAATACCCTTTCTATTTTACTTACCACTATGAATACCCTAACTTTTTACTAAAATAACTTTTTCACGTTATAATTCTCATGTAATTCATTTTATTTTTGAATAAATAGACCAGGGAAATCCATTTCTATGTACAATTGTGTATACCTGTAAACTTCAAATTAGAATTTCATTTAATAGTCTTGTAGACAGCGATAACGGACGTGCAAGCGGATGAGTTTATTAAAAAAATGATAAATGATGCCATATAAAAAATATTTTATGATAAAAAATGCATTTAATTATTTTCAATGTCTCTTATGTTTTAAAACATTTGAACTTAAGAGATTGTATACTTTGAAAAGGCATTATGATCATTTCCATAATGATATTAAACAATATGAAGTAAAAGAAAGGGAAAACCAATATAAGATTAAAAAAAAGGTTTATTTGGATAGCTTGAAAAGTTGGGTATCACAAGAAGAAGAGCATGAAGATAGGATAGAAGAGTTAAAAATAGAAATATCAAATTTACTAACTTTGGAAATAGTAAAACAGGGAAGACCATTTTCCGATGGGGCATTTATAAAAAAGCTTTTCAATGCAGTTTTGGAAAAACTGAAAATCGATTGCAGCGTAATAAAAACGCTTCCCATGAGCCGAAATAGTGTCGTCAAGCGCACATCAATTTTAGCTGCACATATACAATCTGTGATTAGGGAAAAGTTAAAAAATTGTGAATATTTTTCTTTTTGCCTCGACGAAAGCACCGACATTAATGATCTTTGCCAATTGGTCATTTGTGTTCGATGCATAGATAGTGAGTACAATGTTTTTGAAACTATGTACTCACTTGAAACGTTTTACGGTAATGTAACAGGTAAGGTATTATACGACGTAGTCTTTGAAAACCTGATATCTGTTACACAAGCTTGAAAATTAGCAGGAGTTTGCACGGATGGTGCAAACGTTATGGCCGGGAAGTATGAAGGTTTCGTAGGACAGCTTAAGCAAAATGGAATTGATGTACATGCTTTCCATTGCATAATTCATCAGTCCATGCTTGCCTCAAAATTTATAAGTGATCATGCCGCTATTAAGACTGCAGAGCGGATAATCAATAGAATACGGGGGGGTCATCATTCATTAACGCACAGAAAATTTGTAAGTTTTCTTAAAAACGTAAACGCCAATCACCACGACTTAAAAATGTTTACGGAAGTTCGTTGGCTTAGTCGGAGTGATTGTCTAAACAGGTTATTCGATCTTAGAAAAGAGGTGTTGCGTTTTTGGGAAACTGAAAATTTAGACGAATGTGAATTAATACAGTTGAATGATTATGAGTTCATTTTAGATCTTGCGTTTCTGGCGGATACAAGCAGTATTTTAAATGAGCTAAATTTGGAACTACAAGGAAAGGGAAACAATTTAAGTGACATATATACGATTGTTTTTAATTTTAAAACCAAATTATTTTTATTAACAAATGAAATAAATAATGAAGATTTTTCCAACTTTCCTAAAACTTTGCTTATTTATGACAAGGAGAAATATTTGAAAAAATCTGAGTATTTGGCAATTTTTGAAAACCTTTTTTACAACTTTCAAGATCGTTTTCAAGATTTTGAGGATATAAAACCACTGCTTAACATATTCCAAAATCCCTTTAAGTGCGACATTGCGAGTTATGAATTCAGCATCCAGTCGGAACTAATCATACTTAGGAGCGAAATTAATCCTCCAGACAGGGAAAATATTATTGAGTTCTTGAAAAATTTAGACGGGGCGCTATATCCTATATTAAAAAAAAATTCCTTCAAATGTTTATCGCTTTTCTCCTCAACATATCTTTGCGAACAAATATTTTCCGATTTGAAATACATTTGCTCAAAACAACGCAATAAATTAACATTCGCAAACCTAAAAAATGTTTTGTTGTTACGAAACTGCAATATAAATTTAGAAGATATTATTGGTAAATAAAAGTATTTATTATAGGCTAGTAAAATCTTCTCTTTTTATAATGCTGGTAAATACTTACAGAATATTTTTAAACTTAATATTTGCATTAGTATGAGCAAATGAATTTTCATTGTTAGAATTCGCAAAGGTATGTTGAGCAAAAAACGAAAAATATTGGAAAGAATTGTATTAGGTTGTAAAAAGACTTCAAATATTGTGAACTGCGCAATTTTTCCAAAAAATAAGCAAAGTTTCTGAGGTTCCAAATTAAATTTATTTAAATAATAACTGATTGTGTCTGTCCATAACTCAACATTTTTCGATAATTGTATTATTATTTATTGCTTTTAAGTCATCATAGCAATAAATGTAAGTTAACTTTAAATGGTCTGATGAAAAATGAATGGAAAGCATGAACTATATTTCCTCGCATAATGCTGGCCCTGGTGTTTGCATCGCCCTTTCATGAAAATGTTTTGTAAGTTTTAATACCTTACCTGATTCCCAACAATTTAATCGAACATAGATTACCCTTAGAAAAGGTCTTTAATAAGGCCTCGCAATAGGCCTCGCAACCGCATATTTCGCCCGCTGGGCATGTAAGAGATAAGAGTAATCTCACCAACACAATCATAATTGACATCACTGATTCAAGTAGTCATTGTCCACTCGATGAGACGCTTTGTTACCATTAACAACAATAACAACAGTAAACCACTCGAAGAGACGCTTTGTTAAAATTAACAACAATAAAAACAACAATAACAAGAATACATTGTACCTACATACAGAACTACTGTACTTTTTAAAAGTAAAAAAAAAAAAAAATTATGTTTCTATGGAAATTGTTTGTATGTACCTACATATGTGCGTTTAGTTTCATTTAAATTTTTTTTTCTTGTACATTAGTGCTGGGAAACTATCGATAGACTATCGATATTACCGATAGTCTTAAAATATCGATATTATCGATAGTCTTAAAATATCGAAAATAGGAAAAATATAACTATCGATATTTTTATTATTTAAAATACAGCTATGAAGACATCTATCAGCAGCTATACACACACAGTTTTTTGCCGCGAATTTTTTCTTGCTATTATTAATTCGCGCTGAATTGCAGCAATGAATACAAACAACAAGAATGGCAAGTGTTATGGATTGCTTAGCAGTGCTTTTTACTGCTAATTAAAGGCCTTTAAGTCGAAATTTTTACATGTTTATATAGGACCTGAAATGTCAAATATTTTTATAATGTTGTAAAAAAAATGCAAATCCAAATGCAATTGCAAGCATAGGACAAAACAATGAACGACCATTAAAGGATAAATTCGCTAGATTGATTACCTTTTTGGGTTTAGAATTTAGAAAATTTTTTAAAGTTGCGATGGAATATCTTAGTCAGGGATCACACTATGAAAATTTTCTTTCAGAAAGTCCGAGTATATTGGTGAGAGGGGAAGAGAACATGGTTTTCTTTTCTCCTCTCTCACCCATAAACTCAGATTTTCTGAAAGAAAACTTTCATAGTGTGAGCCCAGACTTACAGTCGCAGCAGTCGGTTCCTTCAGAAAGGTACTTATCAATTTTTAAAAAACTACCATCTAAAATAACGTGCGTACATATATACTACATACGTCTCATACATTCAATAAAGTGATAAAAACAACGAACTGTAGCCTTATAAAAAACAATTAAAGTTTTCCTGCACAAGTACAAACATTCAGTCGATAGTAATATCGATATATCGATAGTAAAATCTGAACTATCGATAAATATCGATAGTAGAAAATATCGATAGTATCCCATCACTATACTACATAGTTAATGCTGAATGAATACATGAGTAATGATTGCTTGATTTCTGGCTTTTTTGTTTGCATTTTTTTTTTCTTTACCAAAACAATCATTGTCGCACCGAACACACAAACATCTTTATTAAAAAACGAAGCTAACGATTGTATAAATAACAAAGCACGATGTGCATTATTTGAAGGACTGCAAATCAGCAGCGAATATTTGCGGTTGCGCAAGTTTGATTGTATGACCGCAAGTGAGTGTATTTGTTGCTGTTGATTTAATGCGATTTTTTTACAATTGCACAAAGCCGTTCTCTGCTACATATCTTGTATTTTTAAGTTATCTTATTAGTTTAAATTGTTATTGTATTAGTTGTACCTACAAATATTCGTACAGAATATTCTAGTAAAAATTTAATGTTAAAATATCAATTAAATTTAAACAACAGCTTCAATATTAGTGATGCCACAATGTTTTAGTTGGTAATAACAGTGTTAATGAGGGCTTTCAATCGGGAAATCCCGATCCCGGAAATCCCGAAATTTTCGGGATTAGGCGAATCCCGAATCTCGGGATTTCTAATTTCAAATCCCGGGATTTTCGGGATCCCGATTTTTTTTATATTCTTATTATTTTTACAATTTTTTAATAACTTGTATAAAGATACGCGTACAAAAAAAAAAGATTAAAATACATTCGGATAGATTTGAAATACATACATATGGACAATTTTAAATTGTATTTGAAAATTTTTAATATATTTGGACAATTTTAAAATATATTTGACAAATTTAAAATATTTGGATAATTTCAAAATACATTTAGGGTGGGTTTTTGTGATGTCAGTTAAACTAAGTTTAGTTAATCTGAAAACATATTTGTGCCGCCATAACCAAGTTTGTATACATAATTTTGACGGAACAGCTTAGTTTTGCTTAAAATGTTTTTAATACAACTCAACTCTAGTTCAGTTGAAATTTTGCAGTTTTTGTATTATGGTTAACAACTCTGTGTTAGTGCCGTTAACAAAAACATTATTTCATAGATATTCCGTCTTTTTCATATGCGTTATGACAGCATTTCACGTGAAATGTTGAACAGAGTACCAGGCTTTGTGCAATAAGTCGCACAATGGTTTCATTTATTCAATAAAAATGTGAACTAACCTATAGGAATAACATAAACAGCATTGTACTATGTTGCCAATACATCTATTGTTGTGCAATAAAATCAAGATGTCTTTTGATTGTTGCCAATTACCTTCGAATAACACATACACATTGGCGATATAATTGTACTATACGTAAAATTGAACAATTTTATTACAAGTGTATGAGCCGCTTTACATTGTCTTTATGAATTTTGATCAATTGAAGCACAGCCGCGAATAACGTTGTAAACGTCAAATTTTGCAAAAAATGTTTTTTAGCGGATAACCGTTAACCTTACTTTCTTACACAGTTTAATCATCAAATCACCAAAAATTTATCACCTTAACGTCTTCAAAATGGCATACAAAGTGTCAGCCAGTGGAAGAACATTGTAAGTTACTAATTGAATGATGTAACCGAAATGGTCTTTCAGTGCGGAATAATGTTTTAAAAGCCTTTTGCATACAAGTTTTTATTATCATTATTTTTGATAATAGAAAAAAACGCTTTTTTAAACAAATAATCCTGCCTGTCAAAAAACGTTGTTTTGCTCTCCTGAAAAATTATTATTTTGTGCTTCAATTAATAATTTAAGTTTGTTTTTATTATATTTTTACAAATAAATAATATACGTTCATGAAATGTGTATTTAAATTTTTTTTTTATATTTGGTATAAAAAAAATTTAAAAATCCCGAAATATCCCGAAAATTTTTTAAAAATCCCGTGAATCCCGGGATTCAAAATCTCCCCAAAAATCCCGGGATCCTGAAATCAAAATCCCGAAATATTTTCTTCAATCCCGAATCCTGGGATTCAGAAAAACCAATCCCGATTGAAGGCCCTAGTGTTAATGCCTAATGTTAAATAACATATAGCCTGATTACGATATATTAAAGTAAAACATAAACTATGTTATTTAATCTACTACAAAAAACGACATAGGCGTAGACGCCAACCGTAATTAGGCTGAATATCAATTACCAGCCGTTAAGTTCAAATAATAAAAGCTCGAAAATTCAGGAACAGTCTAGAAACCTGTGATAGAGTTTAAATACACACCAAAGATGGCATATTAAGTAGTACATACATTGAATTGTGCAGATCACAATAGGTGCGTTCGAGTACGTTTGCAGTAAAATGCACTGAGTAAAAATAAAAATAATCCTCCAAAAAAATAAAAAACAAAATTGTTTCCAAAAAAGTACGTGAACGGAACCTGCACTAAGCACGAATAAGTCTTACTTGTACCAACATCAAAGCTTAAACAAAACACCAACAATAAACAGTGAGTTTATCTTTTCTTACATAACCCTTCAATTGGAAGTGTAGTGGAATGTAAGAAAAGATAAACTCACTGTTTTTTTGGTGTTTTGTTTAAGCTTTGATGTTGGTACAAGTAAGACTTATTCGCTTTAGGGTTTTATTTGTATAATATTTTTGGCTTTTCTAAAATCTTTGGAAAAAGTTTACTGATGAGCTGTCCTAAGCAACCAGTGAAATGCGCATAGAAGCTAGCTTTCCCTCAACAATAAAGCTCAGTGTATTTATCAAATATGAAAAATTGGGAACTTAGCACGTCATACAGAAATCTTATTAATAATAAATTTTGTGTTCCCAAAAATGACTTTGATAATTATCAGTTATGTTCTAGGTTTCGACTCGAATTGAAAACGCAAAATTGTTTTGAATCCGCATAATTTATAAACTGGTGTTCTTTTGTGTATTCGAAGAGTATGTTTGAAAAAACTTTAGTGGAACTAAAGATCGCTAATTTGCTAACCGCAGCATGATATCAAAGTCTAATATTTATTGCAAATCGTAAAAACTGTAAAGAATCATAGGAACAAATCGCTTCTACAGTGAACATGGCTAAACCCTACAATTTATTTGAAATCACTATATGAATTACAAACAAATTCGGAAAAAATTGCAAAATTTGAAAAAAAAACTAATTTGAGATCGCTAAATCGATTAAAAAAGAAGAAATTTTTGGAAAATAACATAAAAAGCGTTAAAAAATAATTTGTAATTAGATCAAAATCAATGAAATAGTCGATTTATAAATTTTGGGTTACCTTTTGCGTTTTAGGTAACGATATATTTTTTATTTAATTGGAATTGGAATTACTACTCTAATTGAAAACGAATAAAAACATGTGGATGTGAAATGCAGGGAGGATACTCTCTATTGCGATGCGAATAGGGATGCAACATCGTTCTAAAAAACATCGATATTTCAAAACATCGATGTTTCCACGATAAGCATCGATACTAAAAAACATCGGTAAGAAACACGATACATCGATGTTTCAACATCGATATTATAAACTACTTTGCTTTTTTCTTATTTCATACTGAAAATCTTAAGGCCCATTTATATTTATTAAAAATTAACAAAAACCTGTCAAATGCATTCAAAAACAAAATAAAAAAACATTTGATTCCGTACAGAAAGTGCAATCAGTTTCACACTTTGCTTAAGCAAACGACAGATTCATAAAACTTAACAAAAAGTTTTCTTAATTACAATATGATTTGACACACATGATTTACATGTATATTATACGGTGGCTTAAGCAAACTTAAGCATATTATAGTTGGGTCTTCACACTTGCACAGTCTCCAAAATTGGTTTAACATTTCTTCAGATTATACAAGGGGTAACCCCTTATTACATATAGATATGCATTGCATAGTATGCATGTACATTAGCGTGGCCGTTAGTTGTATGGACAACTTTTTTTTTTATTTCTTATATTCTCTTCCCCCCCGGTTCAGTTTTATGTAAAAATAAGAACATTTTTTTTTAAGAAACGCCTTCTTAAAAAAGAACATTTAAAAAATTTTTTGCCCGCCCCCCTAGATTTTATCCTGGCTACGCCCATGTACTCGTGTATTGTCATCGGGAATATGTATGCCTGCAAAGTTTCATCCATTTGCATTGAGTATAAGGCGGTTAAATTAACGTTACAAGATTTAATTTTCCGAAGTGAAGCTAAAGAAAAGGTTTTAAAAAAAATTTTGCCTCCCCTATATTTTATCCTGGCTACGCCCATGTATTCGTATACTGGGTTCGGGAATATGTATGCCTGCAAGGTTTCATCCATTTGCATTGAGTAAAAGGCGGTCAAAAAAGCATTTTACCAAAAAAAAAAAAACTTTTTAACTCTTTAGCTCCTAATACAGTTTTTACAAAATTTATAATAAAATGTTACGGAAGTGCACTAGGTAATAAAAATGTAATCAAATAAACCCCAGCTTCTCTAAATAAAGCGTCTCTGCATAGACGGCGCACAGTGGCTGAAAATCGTTTTTCATTGGCCAAAAATTTTTAATCGACAGTTAGATTCTCAAACTTTCTTCACTTTAAATTTCATTAAAATCGGTTGAGTAGTTATTGAGGAATTTAAGGTCAAAGTGGAACTTAAAATGTTTTTTTTTAATTTAGCGTGCAATATGGTTTTTTTTAATTCTTTTAATTATTTAAAAATGTAATTTTTTGATTTAAATAATAATCATTAACATTTTTTGTAATAATGGGACACTCAAAAAATTAAATGCTTACTATAAAAAAAATTTTAACATAAAAAAAAAATAGTAAAATCCACTGGAAATTTTGCTATTATTGCTGAAAAATAAAAAATTTTTTGCAATTATTAGTATTGTGGTTATTTTATTGAACTATTTATGGTTTTTAATCCAAATTTTTAATATTTTTAATTAGGCTTAAGTTCATTAAATTTAATTTTCATTAAATTATTTTTATGAAGAAAGGAATTTTACAACATGAAAATCAATTAAAATTTACTGATAATTTTTCATTCTTGACTCAATCTGGGCTCGAACCCAGGTGTTTACGGATAGGTTACCCTGACATGTTTCGATTGCAACCACTCAATCTTCTCAGAGGGCTTGCCGTTTAACACTCGCAGCCATCGACGACTGCTGACGTCATTAGTCAAACATCAATCCTTAAACCAAATTGTATTTAACCTTTGGTAGATCGAAATTTGCTTTGAATGATTATTTATTTTAATTTACTTTAACATGTTGTTCCTTTACTTCTGTTTATTCGTACTTTTGTCAAGAATTCTTCTTGAAGTTCAAAGTACATATTTTTTGTTTTTTCATTTTTTTTGTCTTTCTTTTTTTTGTTGACCTTTTCAGCACAACTTGAAGGACAAATGCAAACATAGAGCTCGTGCCTTAGCTTTTAACAATTATTAGTATTGTGGTTATTTTATTGAACTATTTATGGTTTTTAATCCAAATTTTTAATATTTTTAATTAGGCTTAAGTTCATTAAATTTAATTTTCATTAAATTATTTTTATGAAAATTTGTTAACACTTATTTATTCTTATTTATTAAAACATTTCATACATATGTGGATAATGTATGAATAATAGCAGCAATAGATTTTAATAGCTTTTGTAACAACGTGAGCTTCTATTTATTATTATTTTTTACTAATACAATGTCTGTCTTTGATCTAATGAATTATAATTATTGTTCATTTAATTGAAAGATTGATTGCAAATATTCCATATTTTGTTCTGTGTTATTTCTGTTCTTAAGTAGTTTTTGACTTCTTCATCTAAATCCCGATGTTCCACTTTCCATTGATTTCGAATACTGGAGATAAACGGATCTGACGTGGCCAATAATATATTAAATAGATCTTCATTAGTGGAATTTCGTGAAATTTTTCTAGTATTGTGCTCTCTATAAAATCTGTAATCCTTATTCCTTTTTTCCTGAGCTTCCTCTGATAAATCTCCAACTGATATTTAATGACATCTTCTCCATGATAAAGGATTTTGTGAACTGTAGCAGACATATTTCTCCATGGGTACTTGGTTGTATATATTTTTGCATTTTCTAGAGTCAATTTCTTCATTGCACGCAAGTACTTCTAGGATTATTTTAAATCTAAAAATTAGGTTAAAATCAACACCTGTTATTTCAGATGCTGAAAAGAATCTACTTGCGGTATTGCCATCATTTGTATTGCCTGACCCTTGTTTCGGCTGATCTATAATCAACCCAAATTTGCGATATTCATCTTGAACATGTTTCCTTTTTGAACTTCTTAACTCCTTGTTGGTTTCGTTGTTTCTTATTGATCCTGAAGATCCGAAATCCAAATCATAACTGATTTTAAGTATTTGTTCCATAAGTCGTATTCTTGCATGTAGTGGTGATAATCCAAATTCATATGCATCAGTATTATCTAATGATTTTGTCGGGACTTGGTTTAATTGGCTTTGAATTCAAATTTTATAGGTCTGCAATATTTCGTAGAAGATGGTGTCTCATTTTTTCAAATATCCTTTGTTTGCGTTGTACTTGTCGAAGGCTCTGAATCTTCCAAAATCTTTTTTAATCGCAATGGTACAAATGATACCATGAACATATCTGAGTCCGAAATATTTTCACATACTACTTGTTTGTATTGTTTTTGTCCGGAAGAATCATCACATCCCCATTTACAAAAAAGAATTAACTTTGTGTTTCCATATTTCTTTAACTCATTTCCTTTTATTGATTGTAGCAAGCGTTCGGATGTGTGATCAAGTAGAGATTGTAGTTGTACCTCTGCCGAAATTGATGTGATTGTAATAGTGTCCTTTAATGGCAAACAGACCATTTTAGCAGATGTTATGTGATGATATGCTGGATACAGATTTGAGCCTTTTTCAATCGCACGCAATCTGAGCTGTATATATTGCTGTTTTGTTAATTTCAAATCCAGAAATAATGCTAATGCCTTCTCATTTGTGAATTGTTTTGTATCGCTTGGAGTTGGTATACTTTTAAGAATCCGTTTTGTTCTCAATGGACTAGCTTTAACAACTTTTTCAATGATATCCACTTTTGTCAATTCTTTCTGTGATCGCAATTGATGTAGGAAAGTATCTTGAATATTTTCATATCCGATTTCTTCATTTATATTATTAAGCTTCCGCCTCTTGGATCTATCGCTACAGTTGTCCAGCGATTTTTGTGGTCTCCCACGTGTGTTTTGATTTGAAGTTTCTGAAGCGATCTGGACAGAAAGTTCGTTCTCTAACCAGTTTGCAAAGCTCTTATAAAATCTATCTTTGCTGTAATCAACTTTCCTGTATCGCTGTTTTAAATGTTTGATGAAAACATATAATTTATTTTCTAAGTCCGATTGTATTTCAGTGCTATAGGAATTTAAGTTTCCTTTTTTTCGAATGTAATTTTTAACATCTTCCTCGTTCGATTAAGTTATTTTTTACTACCAATATTCTACTTAGTTTATTAATTTAGGAAAGTTAAGCTTTATGGGTAAAAATTAGAGGCAGTCGTGGTATTTTAACTCAGTCATTAATGAACCGATTTGGCTGAATTTTATTAGCAATACTTAAACGGAGTGTATGTGATTTAAATGTTTAACAACTTAGTCCACATCATATCTGGGGTCTTCGGAAAACCCATTTCAAAATGCTCACCTTTACCTTAAACGCAAAAGGCCCTAACTTACCAACAATTTAAAATCGAATTTTTCATTGACTCTGAATGTCGCCAAATTTTGGAATTTTTCGACTGAAATCAGCGATTTTTTTTATTGTTATGTTCTTTATTTAATCGAGCCCATAGGGCCATATATGATTAATGTATTAATATTTAACAATAATGAGTAATAAAATTTAATAACTATTTAACAACTGTTTAAAAATTAATAATCCTTCGAAGAAAACATAGGTACTAATGATACAATTTGAAGAGTTCCCGTTTAAAGCTTGGCAGAGACAATTCAAAGGTTCTGAGGCTGATAGGAAGATTATTATAAAGCCTACATGATCTTACCATGAATGATTTTTCATAATAAGAATTATTAATTCTAGGCAAAATTAAGTTAGGATTTCTGGTTGATCTAGAAAAGTGTTAAAAAGGATCTACGTAAAATGCGGAACGAGATTTAATAATCTTGTAGAAAGAATACAAGGCACGTATTTTAACATAATTCTGAAATGAACAATCCAAAAATTTGTGAGCATAGTTTGATACATGGTCATGGTTTCGCAAGCAAAATATAAATCTAATAATCCGATTATATATAAGCCTTACCCGCCTCATATTAAATGAAGATGTGCCACTATAAATCTCCAGACAATAAAGAATATGAGTCATAAGAAGTGCATAGGCCAATTTAAATTTAGTTCTTACCGGTAAGTAACAATTGATACTATATAAAACGCGCAACATGCCATTGATTCTAGCAGCAATAGCCGAGATGTGTAAATCAAATCTTAGATTGGCATCGAGGATTAAACCCAAGCATTTAATTGAATTAACAAAAGGTATTTGAGTCCTATCAAATACAATTTTAAGAGGCAAATGATCACCATTTCCATGCCCAAAAGCTCTTGTTTTAGTGGGGTTAAACTTAAGCTTATTTATTAATGACCAATCAAAAACCGCAGACAATCAGCCATGTTCTGACAATCGCGCGATTTGAAATCGCAAAACGCCAGATTTATTTTATGGTGTTCTGTAGGGCGATTCTGTAATTAATTTTAACAATAGTTGTCATTGTTAAAAAAATTAACAAGCAAATTAACGATTTTGCTATTCTGTAACATTTTAAACAGCACTTGTTATCGTTAAGTCAGCTGCTTGTGTTAAGTAAACGACAACTTTTTTAGTGTTGTTTATTTATTGTTAAATGATGAAAAAATAAAAAAATATTTAATTAAAAGAAATAATATAAATTGAAAATGGCAATTAAATAATTTGCATTTAATTTAATAGTAAAATGTTTGGCTTATCTTCTTAAAAAAACAAAAAACTAAAAAAAATTCTGTTTAGTTTTAATAATTTTATTTGTTTTTTTTAATTCCTCTTTGTGTTTTTCGTTATTTTGCCCTTTTTTTGACAGTGATGCCACTTGACGTTAATTTTTATCTATGTTTTTAACAACAATTTACAGAATCACATAATCGTTAGTGCAAACAACAAAACATGTTGACAATTATACGACTGTTGTTATTGTTAAAAGTTACAGAATCCCACTACTGAAACTGGTTCGTTTTGCTTTCGACCTGCCAGGGTTTTTTAAAGTTCCTTTGAGCATACTTTTGCAATTTGAAGTCACCAAACTTCTTGCAATTGCGATTTACAGCACACGTATTATGCAATTTCAAGTCAAGATCGCAAATGTTTAGCGTTTTGCGATTGTCAGAACATGCCCGAATATATAATTAATAGTAGCCTCATGGCAATCCAAGAAATGAATATCACCAGTAAATAAAATGTTGATGTCATCAGCAAATATTAAGGTTCTGCATTGAGTGGAACCAATAAAATCAACGAAGTCATTCATATATATTAAAAATAATAAAGGACCAAGAATCGAGCCCTGTGGAATACCGCTCGAACATACCGATACTGAAGACTTCCTATTACCTATCCCCACGAATTGCTTGCGATCATGTAAATATGAAAAAATTAATCTGCAAGAATATGAGGAAAAATTAAATTGTGAAGTTAATTTTGCAATTAAAACAGAGTGATTAATAGTATCGAACGCTTTACTCAAGTCAAGAGATATTAGTGTCGATATTTTCCTATTATTGAGATTTTGACGGTAATTCTCAATGACTCTACCTGAGCCCTTTTTCCCGATGGGTACAATTCTAGATGTTTTCCAAATACATGGGTAGGAAGAAGTCATTAAAACAGTATTAAAAACATGTAGTAGTAAATTTTCTATGTGTGGGTAAATTATTTTAATAAATTTCAGTGGTAAGTTATCAACCCCCAAGGAATTGGATTTTGTCTTTGTCATTGCCAGAAAAAGTTCATCCCGCGTAATACGTCTAAATTTGAATCCAGCACTTGAAATTTCATCAAAATTAGGAAAATTATAATCAGATTTAATTATATTCAGATTTAAGATTATATGATAAACGCTAAAAGATCTAACTAACAGTTTGTATAATATGTACATTCTCAAAACAATTGCTAGGTTTCACAAGAAAAATAAAGTATAAACAGTTTAAGGCAATTTATTATTTTAAAAAAGTTTTTGCTTCTCCTGTAAAATTTACAACATTTTTATAGGGTCTTTTGCGTTTAGCTAACGACATATCGTCGTTCCGGAGTTATCTTGCCGTATATCACAAAATTTTTTTTTGGGAAATCGAATTTCAAGGTTCAAATTTTTATACACAAAAATGTACGTGAAAAAAGTCGTCCAATATTTTTGTCATACATTGTGTTTGAAGTTCTTTATCGATTTATGTAAAAATATCCAAAGTCATGGAAAACAATTTTTAAGTTATAGCCATTATCACGTCCGAAAAAATTTTTCAATTTTGTCGTATACGCCACTTTTTGCGATATATTTTTTAGTTTGTGGGATATAAGCCAAAATAAGGTATTAAAAACCTACATTCACGTGTCTTACCAATATTGAAAATTAAGTTATAATAATTTTTGAATCGAAAATTTATGCAAGTGATAAATATATTTACGTATAGTTATAGTTTTTATATTATCGAATTTCCTTATGTATGAATAATTTAAAGGTTTATTATTACTTAAGGGTGGTCTAACCATAATGCACGATGTTAACTGTGAGTCACACCGTAACGTCAAATTTTTGTACAACTTAATTTGTCATTGTTTAAGTTAACTGAAATAATAACTGGTTGCTCGGTTAAGGTTTAAGGTTTGCTACCTTTTTTTAGCAACCTTATTCTTTCGGAGTGCTAACTTATATATTTTATACCGTTAACGGTTAATATAACATTGTTTTCGCCATCTTCAAGTTATGTTGTATCTAAATTAGTTATCGACATAACTACCAAGCGTTCACTACGAATTTCTTAAGGTAAATAAAGCAAATATTTTTAAATTAAACAAAATACCAAATTGTCTTTTTTATTTCATTTTTTTCCGCCTTGCACGCAAACATTTGGTCCTTGGAACCGGATCTTTGGAAGCTTTTGTCCGGAGGTTTAATAAGTTTTATTATTTTTCATTTTAAGAAGATCGACGTCTTTGGGTTTTCAACCACCGTGTACATACACACATCCATACATCACCTAAGTATAGTACATACCTACCTACATCTGTTTCAACAATTAAATTTTTATATTTGATAAAAAAGGTGCGTACATTTCATTTAAAAGTGATTGTGGAATATTTTAAATAAAGAAAAATAATACTAATTTACATAAATAAATTGTATTTAAAGGAAAGGAAAAGTGAAGAAGAATAAATTGGTTTTTGTTTATTCCTTTGCCCAGTGAATATACATATACATACCTACATACATTGTGATTGATCGTTTTACAACACTTGTTCGTTTGACGTTTGCTTTGATTTATTTTCTCGTGGTTACTGTTTGATCGACCGTGTGTTTGTTTACGTGGACGGACATATTTAATTTTATTAAAGTTTACAAATTAGAAAAAATATTTATCTAAAAGTCCTGATAATAAGGATATATAGGAAATTGATTTTGTTATTGTTGAATATTTTCTTCTTCTTGTTGTCCTTATTAGAACAATTAGTACCCTACGGTCGGTCAAGTTGGCATACATATTATTTGTTACAGATTTTATTTGTTTTAATTAGATAAAGTTTGTTTTAATTGAATTTTAATTAAATAAAATTCTTTTTTGGGTCAATTATATATTGTTTGTTACAAAGTTTTTTTTTGGTTTCAATTAAATAAAATTTTTTTTTAATTGAATTTTTTATTGAAAAATAACATTAACTATGCCAATGTTACCACTTGCTAAATTTATAAGAGATTCAGATGCTCTTATTAGATTTGAATCGAATTTTAATCATCTTCGGGAGGAAATGCATACCGTGTTTACTTTAGAGATTCAGGGCGATGAATTGAAAAAATTATGGGAGAAAGTTAAATTGTCACATGAGCTTTGCTTGGATTATTTTGAGGGTTCCGGGAAAAGTGAACCTGCGGATGTAGAGGTGGTGTCAAATAAATATGAGGCCACATATTTGGCATATATGAAATGTTTGGCCACTATTAATGAGAAAACATTTAATTTTGAAAAATCCTCAAAATCTAATGGTTCCAATCTTGGTAACTCGGAGCACAATTTAACTTTACCTCCTTGTGATGTTAAGCCCTTTAATGGCGACTATGTTTCGTGGCCCGCATTTAGAGATTTATTCACGGCGATTTACATTGATAGTTCGCGTGTTAGTAATATAGAGCGACTTTGTCATTTAATTCGTAAAACCGCCGGCGAAGCAAACGAAATCGTGTCAAAGTGCCCATTAAGCAATGATGGATTTGAGATCGCCTGGAAAAATTTAAAGGATGCATATGAGAATCCTCGTATGCTAGTTAATAATCAATTAAAATTATTATTTAATTTACCTTCGGTTGAAAAGGAGTCTAGTGCCGGTCTTAAAACTTTGCAACGCGGTTTAAATAATTGCCTGACGTCTCTTGCGCTTTATATCGGGTGTTTTTTTCAGTGGTATAGAACTTCGAATTGAAATAAAACACAAGAAAATCGTTTTAATGACCATCAATTTGGCTTTATTGGAAGGATAATTTTATGCCATTATTGTTTAAATATGATTTCAGGCATGTGGCCGCCGCGGCTGGCTCGAATAAAGCCAATTCTACAGGTCCAATTTTCAACCACTTTTTCGAGCATATGGGACCGTATGTCGGCAATAACGCCACGAATGTTGGCTTCCAATTCCCCTAACGTTTCTGGTTTGTTGGCGTAGACGATCGACTTCACATATCCCCAAAGAAAATAATCCAATGGTGTCAAATCACACGATCTTGGTGGTCAATTGACAGGTCCATTCCGCGAAATTATGCACTCATCGAATGTTTCCTTCAATAAATCGATTGTGGCGTGCGCTGTGTGGCATGTAGCGCCGTCTTGTTGGAACCACAACTCATCCACATTCATGCCATCCAATTCGGGAACAAAATAGTCGGTTATCATGGCTCTATACCGGTCTCCATTAACGGTAACAGCCTCTCCAGCATTATTTCGGAAGAAGTATGGCCCAATGACTCCACCAGCCCATAGAGCACACCAAACAGTCAGTTTTTGTGGATGTAATGGCGTCTCAAGGGTCTCATGTGGATTCTCTTCACTCCAAATGCGGCAATTTTGCTTGTTGACGTAGCCATTCAACCAAAAATGAGCCTCATCACTGAACAAAATTTTGCGATGAAAATCAGCATCGAGATCAATCTCATTTTCGGCCCATACACCAAAATCACGACGCATTGCATGGTCTCGCGGCTTTAATTCTTGCACAAGCTGGATCTTGTAAGGTCGCAAGCCAAGATCTTTGCGCAAAATCTTCCATAAAGTTGATGGACAAAGCTCCAATTGCTGTGCACGGTGGCGAATCGATTCATTCGGGTCCTCTTCAACACTTTGCTCTACAGCGGCAATTGTTTCTTCGGTGCGCACTGTTCGACGTCTCTGCGGATGCGTTTTATCACATAGAGTAAACGTAGTGCGAAAACGATCCATGGTTAACCGAATTAATTGCTCTGATGGACGATTATGTCGACCATAAAATGGACGGAGCTTGCGGTAAACTTCGCGAACTGAACCGTTATTTTCGAAATAAATTTGCACGATTTGCAAGCGTTGTTCTTTTGTCAACCTGTTCATGATGAAATGGCAAACCAAACTGAACATAAATGACATTAGAGTTGCCAGATTTGACCACAAAATGCCAGTTTTATCTCTATTCGAAAAACAAACCTGTAAAAAAACACCCGATAGTGTACCCACTGATAATTGGTATCCCATTTTAATTTTTATGTGTATTCAACGGTTGCCTACGTCTACGGTTAGTTTATGGGAATAGGGTGTAAAGGATAAAACTGGTTTGCCTAAATGGAGAGATTTTGATACCTTTTTGACAGAAAGAGTTCAAACTCTTGAATGCGTTCGCGATCTTAAGGATTCGCAGCCTTCTGCAAAATCTTCTTCTTCACAGAAGACTAAGGCCCATGTAGTGAAAGCTAATTCTTCTTCTAATTCTTGCGTTTTTTGTCGTCTATCGGGACATTTTTTGAGAAATTGTAAAAATTTAAAAATCTTTCAATATCAGAAAGATTTTCGACAGTGAAAAAATTTCGTTGTTGCATTAATTGTTTATCGCGAGAACATGAGGTCAAAAATTTGTAAGAGTACCTATAATTGCACTACGTGTAACAAAAGACACCATTCTTTATTGCACCGTGAGGTCAAGAACTCATACGTTTTGACCTCCTCCGTCGGAGAAGATCGAAATAATATGCGTTCATATGGCGTGTGAGCAGGATCTAGACGAATTTGTCTATACATCTGGGTAATGTCGCAATTAAAAACGAAACGATATAGCCTCCAACGAAGAATTAAAAGCACCAAATCTGATTGTAATGTGGGGCCCACATAAAGGCAATCATTTAAGCTATTACCGTTGGAGGTCCTATTCGAGGCATTAAATACGACACGTAATTTTGTGGTCTTACTTTCAGGCTTAAGAATTGGGTGATGAGGAAGATAACACGAAACCGAAGAATTCAAAGAATGATTGGGAACAATTCTCATATGATCTTAAACCAGATATTCATTAACGACACTATCATATAATTCCTTAATATCAGGTTTGCGTAGAAGAGAAGTTTCACTTCTCAAAAATTGAGCCATAACATTATGCCGAGAAAAACCCAAATTGAGCAAATGAGGAAATTCTGACTTGAAAGGTAGTGTCACCACATAACGGCCATCGGAGTCGCGTAGTTCTCCGATAATTTTCTCCACAAATTCTATCTGAAGGGGTCATTATCTTCCGCTTAGGCGTTTCCTCAATTTCCCAAAAACGAAGGAGATTCCTATTCAAACTATCCTCCATAGAAACATCTATTCTCGTCGAATATGCTCTAACTGTCGGCTCTACAATAGATCCCGTGATGATATATCCAAATACAGTCCTCTGAGCCACTAAAGATCCTAAAACGTCGCGTCTAATTTCGCTTAGAATAATATACATCAGCGCCCAAAAGTAAATCAACGGGTCTAGATTGCTAAAACCGAGGATCTGCCAACTGGAGGTCAGAAAAATTATTACGAAGGCCTGGGTCCATTACGAACGAGGGTAAATTACCAGAGATACTGGGCAACACTAAGGCCAACGTTTCCAAAATATGAGATTGGTCTAAAGCAGAACTAATTTTAAGAGCGCAAATTTTTCTGGTTGTATCAGATACCGTCTGATTAATGCCTGACACTTTGACATTCGTCGAATGTGCGAATAGCTTCAAGCGGTTTCGAAAATGTTCAGCGATAAACGAAGACTCTGAAGCAGGATCAATAAGAGCGCAAGCTGGGTATGTCATACCCTGGTGAACGATATTCACCATAGCGGTCTCTAAAAGTACCCTGCGATTCTGGGCGACATGAAAAACTTGACGGTTCGAATTAACCGAAGAATTAATGCCAGCTGACGTAGAAGGTAATGACGAATTCATACCAGTTGGGGTCACATTGCGCGAAAAAGATGCAGAATTATCCCTCGAATTAACGGAAGAATTTATGCCATTTGTTGCAGAAGGTAAGGACGAATTAAAATTGTTCCGGGGCACATTGCCCGAAAATGAAGCAGCATTATTTCCCGAAGTATCTTCAGAATTCGGGGTTAATTGTGCTCCCTACCTAGCGCTCCGAACATTGTTACAATTAGCTGATGATTCCGGGGATGAATATCCTCTAGCGGCTAATATTTTGCGCAAATCTATTTACGTTGACGATGTATTAACGGGCGCTCATGATATTTCATCTGCGTTGAAGGCTCTTGATCAACTGAGGAAGGTTTTGTCTACGGCGAAATTTGAATTAAGAAAATGGACCTCAAATGAAATGGAAATTCTGAGGTATCTTCCTTTAGACCATCTGGTAGATTCAAAGCTACTTACGTTTGTTGAATCTAGCACTTCGAAAACACTGGGGATCTTATGGAATGCTCAGCTGGATTCATTTTATTTTAGAGCTGAGCCTATTGTAAGAAAGTCGCATTATACGAAGAGGGAAGTTTTATCTACGATAGCTAGATTATTTGACCCTGTGGGCTGGTTAGGTCCTGTTATTGTTACTGCGAAAATCATTATGCAACGGATTTGGCAGGACAATATTGATTGGGATGAGTTTCTCCTGCCCTCTACGGGAGTTGAATGGAGGAGGTTTGTTGAGCAGTATAGGGAAGTGAACAATATTCAGATCCCACGGTGGGTGAGATATGCGCCTTGTACGTCGGCCGAACTTCATGTGTTTTCTGATGCTTCCGAGAAAGCATACGCGGGGGTAATTTATATTCGTATTGAGGCATCCGGTCAAAATTATACGCACTTGCTTTCATGTAAGACTAAGGTTGCTCCTATTAAGACCATTTCTTTGCCTCGATTGGAACTTTGTGGCGCGGTTTTGGCTTCAGAGTTAATGAAGACTGTAGTAGGGGAAATTGATATTCCGCTCCGGGGAATTTATTGTTGGACGGACTCTACAATTGTTCTGTGCTGGTTAAGGAAATCTCCTAGTAGTTGGACCACGTTTGTAGCTAATAGAGTTTGTCGAATTCAGGAGAACGTCGGTAACAATTGGTATCACGTTAGATCTGAGGATAACCCAGCAGATTTAGGTAGTAGAGGTCTTTCCCCGGCAGATTTGGAGAAGAGTAGTCTTCGGTGGTATGGACCTACATGGCTTTGCGCGGATAAAGCCAGTTGGAACCTGGAGAACTTTTCCTCCCTAGATACGGATGTTGAAGCCAGGGCTGTAAAAACACATGCGACAATTTTTGCTAATTATGAGGACATTCTGGGGAGATTTTCAAAACTTGATCGTGCGCTTAGGGTCATAGCTTATCTTCTTAGGTTCTTCTATAGGACCCATTCATCGCATAAGGGCAAATTTGTGTTTACTTCGGTCGATATCTCTAGTGATGAGTTAATTAACGTTAGACGACGCCTAGCAATTTTGGCTCAAAAGGCCTACTATACTGACGAATATCAGGCTCTACTAGTAAGGAGGCCAATTTCACCGAAAAGTTCATTGCGATCTTTTAACCCCTTTTTGGATGATAATGGGGTAATGCGACTAAATGGTAGGCTGGAAAAATCTCCGTATTTGTCGTATACGGAGAAGTTTCCGATCATTTTGTCATATTCGTGCCGTTTTACCGTTTTATTGGCTGAATTTGTGCACATTATTTCCATTCATGGTGGAAATCAATTGATGCTGCGCATTATTCGCATTGAATATTGGGTTCCTCGACTCAAAATCTTGGTGCGAAAGATAACGAATGGTTGCAAACGCTGCTTATTGGATAGAAAGCGTTCTTGCAATCAAATGATGGCAGCCTTGCCTCCCGAGCGAACTACGTTGGTTCGGCCGTTTACCACAACGGGTGTTGATTTTGCAGGTCCCTTTGACATGAAAAGTTTTAATGGCAGATCTTGTCGAATAACAAAGGGATATGTATGCGTTTTTGTCTGCTTTTCTACAAAGGCAGTTCATTTAGAGGCGACTTCTGATTTGACATCAGACGCGTTTTTGGCTGCTTTTCATCGGTTTATCGCCAGACGTGGCTGCCCTTTGACCGTGTTTTCCGATAATGGCACTAATTTTGTAGGAGCTTCTAATGAGATTGAAAGGGACTTTCGTACGTTTATTGCGGAAAGTAAGGCTCGAATGTGTTCTACCTTTGGTATTCAGGGTCTTTCGTGGCGTTTTATCCCGGCTGGTGCCCCTCACATGGGCGGATTGTGGGAGGCCGCTGTTAAGAGTTTTAAGTCACATTTTCGTAGGGAGGTTCAAAATGTCAAATATACATTTGAGGAATTTTCTACCATACTTGCGAGAATAGAGGCTTGTTTGAATTCGCGTCCATTGTGCCCTATGTCTGACAACCCTGATGATCCTGTAACGTTAACTCCTGGCCATTTTTTGATAGGTTGTCCTATATTGGCTCCGCCGGAGCCATCTATTTTGGATACACATGTGACTATTTTAAATCGGTATCGCAAGATCAAGGCATTTTCTCAAGATTTCTGTCGACGATGGAAAGAAGAGTATTTGCAAAATTTGCATAAAATATATAAATGGAAATTTCCGGAGCGGGACGTGGCCGTTGACGATTTAGTTGCGATTCGTCATGAACAACTTGCGCCGAATTCCTGGAAAATAGGACGGGTAGTTAGGACTTATCCGGGGAGTGACGATCATGTTCGCGTTGTTGATATTCGAACGGCAAACGGGGTTGTAAAACGACCAATTACAAAGCTGGTTGTACTGACCAGTTAATTTTTATTTTATTATCATTTGTATATTAACCTTAGCTGTTTCCTAGTAACATGGACGCCTTACCTACCATATTTGAGGATGCCTTGCTTGAGGATTATGATGAAGCAATGGAGGTAACCGATCCCATCGTAACATCACCATTATCACCAGCAGCTATAGCGGTTTCAGGGGCAATCAACGGATCGTCATCTGAACCGGCCTCAATTGTTGCGGTGCCTAGTTTGTCGGAGGTGGATCCGAAGAATGACCATGTAGCTACAGTTGACGATCTTGGTTCAAAAACTGAGTCTGCACCTGTCCCACCTTCAAGACCAAAACCAAAATTACTTCCTTGCAGTCTATGCAAGAAATCGCATCCCTTAAGAGGTTGTTTCCGTTTCCGTCGGTTGGCCCACGAGAAAAAGTTACGTCATGTTCTTACGTTTGGACACTGTTCTCGCTGCCTCTCAACTAGCCATCCCGTTCGTGATTGCGCTAGCAATAAGAGTTGTGTAAAGTGTAAAGGTGAGCATAATACTCTATTATGTTCCCCTACACGTCGTACATCGGCGCCAACTGAGCCTAAGGCGACTAAGCAAAAATCGTCCAAACCCACACAACCACGCTCCGGTCTTACGACGCCATTACCACTTCGTCATGCGGTTACTTTTTCTCCCACTTTGCAGGCAAAGCTCTCTATTGGTGAGAAGGCTATTCAAGTGCGTATAGCTATAGATTTGTGCTGCAGCATAAGCTACATAAGTGAGCAGTTGGTTAAAAATTTGGGAATTTCTGTCGCTGACTCGTATTGTCGTGTCAGAGTTGGATCTATTTATGATCCAACGAAACAGATCTCACTGACCGTGAAATTTAGAAAAATTAACGGCATTAAAACGCCGATTGAGGACGTGGACAAAAGTGTGTGTGCGGCGTTTCCCGGGTTTCAGTACGCGGACCCGACATTTTACCATTCGGGTCAGGTGGCATTTGTTTTCGGTCCAGAAGTTGGTTCACATGTGCTTACTGGACAAAGTTTTACGAGTCCAGGTGGTCTTCTGGCGCAATATACTATATTTGGCTGGGTCATATCGGGTCTATCGCCGTTATGAGCATTCAAATATCAGTTGATGGATCTGTCGTAAAAACCATTCAAATATCAGTTGATGGATCTGTCGTAAAAACCACTCAAATGTCAGTTATTGGATCTGTTGTAAAAACCATTTAAACACTACTCAGTTCATGGATCTGTTGTAAAAACCATGTTCTTCGTTTTTGTTTTATTATTTATATAAATATATAGAATTAAATTATACTATATTTTTTTTTTTAATTTATCTATATAAATATATACTTAATTATTGCTTGCAATTTGAAATTTATTTAAAATTGAATTTTTTGCAATAAATTATATTCTTGCAAGGTGGCCGGCAATGTTTAAGTTAACTGAAATAATAACTGGTTGCTCGGTTAAGGTTTAAGGTTTGCTACCTTTTTTAGCAACCTTATTCTTTCGGAGTGCTAACTTATATATTTTATACCGTTAACGGTTAATAGAACATTGTTTTCGCCATCTTCAAGTTTTGTTGTATCTAAATTAGTTATCGACATAACTACCAAGCGTTCACTACGAATTTCTTAAGGTAAATAAAGCAAATATTTTTAAATTAAACAAAATACCAAATTGTCTTTTTTATTTCATTTTTTTCCGCCTTGCACGCAAACAGTCATTTCTTGGTACCAGTGCCAAATTCAACCATGGAGAGGTACAGCATTGAGCAGCGCGTTAAGATCAATGCATGCTTGGTGCGGTTTATGGCCAGGAGGCATCACCCGGCATTACTTCTTCGAAAATGAGGTATGCCAAGCAGTTACTATGAATGGTGTTTGCTATCGCGAGCTGATAACGGATTTTTTTTTTGCTAGAAAAAATGGCTCTTCTGCACTAGAAATTCAATGGTCATGTTAACTCGCCGTCACGATCATATGATTTGACACCGTTGGCTTTCTTTCTTTGGTCATATTTAAAATAAAAAGTGTACGTCAATAAGCTAAGAACAATTCTAGAGCTAAAGGATTAGATAATTTGATACATTAAGGACATTGAACCTTAATTATGTCTCAGAGCCATTGAAAATATGGACCATCGGACAAAGGTATGCTACCGAAGCCGCGACGAGCATTTGGCCGATATTTTGTCTTACACATAGTTGTCATAGATCCTTCTATATTAATAAAAAAAAATCAGATAATTCACTAAAAATTTTGTTTTATTCACAATTAACATTGTGCATTATGTTTGGACCACCCTGAATATTTAACTTTTAATTGCTTAACAATAAAGTGAATTTAGGCAATATAGCAATAATTCCATCAATATAAATAGTTGTTGTGTACTTCGTCCGAAAAAATATCTTTACGTATAAAACGAAAAATGTTAAAATAACAGTAATATTAATAAGATAGTCTCTTTTTTGTAACATGCCTAATATACTTTGTTCACATACAACAAGATAACGCAAGATTTTTTTAATAGAAAATTTTCATACGTATTTTGTCGTATATCCACAATTATGCTACATACGATATTATAACGTATTCAATTTTTCGCAAAAGTGGATATACAACAAAATGACTTCGTAATATCTCATTAATCATAAGAGATAGAGACGTGAGGATTGCGCAGATCGATAGATCTGTTAAATTTACCAAAGGAAACGGTCTTATCTCTTTTTTTTTGATTTTGTGATATACGACAAGATTACTCCGGAACGACGATATGTATACCCTTTACACTTGTGGTGAAGGGTATAAAAATGTTGGCAGTAAAAAAAGCATGGTTTCGAACAAAAAACGAAAATTTGTTTACAACGGTTTTCTTTTTTGGCCAATGACAAATGAAGAAGTGAAAGAAACGTCAGTTTTTCTACTTTAACTGCAGAAAGTAAAAGTACTATATCCGGCTGTATCAAATCGTATTTACCCTTCACCATAGAATTAAAAATCGTACCAAAACCTCGGGAGTACACTTGTATAGGGGCCAGCTGAAATAATGGACTCATATCTTGCATTTTTAGCATATTTATTATATATATATTTAGTGCCTATACGTATATAAGATATATCTGAGACAAATTAAGTTTTTCTAGTTCATAAAGTATAGGCATTAGTGTGTACCAAAAAAAAAATAATATTTTATGCCCCACCTTTTTTTGAAAGCTTATAGGGTAAGGTATTTTTGTGATTTTTTCAGATTTTTCGGAAGAGGTTTAGAGGTCGCTAAAATCGAATTTAACCCAAAAATCGAGTTTTCTTTGTTACTAAGTCAATTTTTTTTAAAGAAAACTTCTCAAACTTTACTTCTCTGTGCAGTTATTATAAGGTTTGGTTATTTTTTTGCTCATTTGGGTCTCCTTAATGCCATTTTTTTTGTAAATTTAGCATAAATTTGGAAAATAGTGCTTTTTAACTTTTAATATTTATATTGAAGTTAAGAAAACTAATGATTCAGTTTAAAAGATGGATAAATTCTGAATCATTTAAATAAAATAAATGCTCTTACTGTTCCAATGTTATACCCTTTTTAAGTTTTGTACCCATTTTGTGAAATTAAAAATACCCAAAAAAAAAAATTAAGAAACTATTTTTTTTTTTTAGCTTTCAATTATTTATTAGAGCTTTTACGATGAAGCTCTATGCACTGCATTAAATTCTGAAAGTCTGTTTCATAGGTTGTTAGATTAATGTAAGTATTAGCCAAGGCTACTCCGCGTTCTGCGACATCATTTACGACGTGCAATTGCTGAACTTTGTTCTTTGCTTCATTTAATGATTTGTTTGTATGCCATTTTTCCGGATCTATTTGTTAATAATCAACAGAAATGTGGCTGGCTTCAAAAAAGGCTAGGCTGGCTTCGGATTTTGTTTGTTTTGAAGCATGTTTTCTGATAATTAAGCTTTTACTAATTCTTTGCCGTTGTAGGTGCGTGTAGGTTTTGGACCATTAAACGCAGTTTTGGTGTCGATACGCTCATCAAAAAACGCTAAGGCAGCCAACCTATCGGATAGGTACCACTGATGCCGCAGAAAAGTTTTCAACGTGGCGCGTGCGATTGATTCGTTAAAACTTTTGTAGTCACCCAATTGCTTTAATAAACTTAAATCATTGAGACTAGCGTATCTAGCGCATTGACATAGGTACCACTTTTTTAAGTATATTCTCAAAATAAATGAAATGTTAATGAAGGATTGCAGCTGGTTTTGAAAAATTCATATTTTTAAAGAATATATAATTTTCATCATCCAGCGTGCCCGATTAATGGCTCCAGTAGCTTTTATTGTCAGATGGGGCTCAGATCTATCACCCAAAAATATAAGGCTCTGTTAAAGCAGTTCTTTGTAATCTTCTCTTGGGTGTATTTCAGGAAGTTGCGCTTTTATAAAAATTTTAAAATCTTCGCGTATATATTTCGGGATAATTTTTTCAACAATTTTGTGGTTTATGCAATCGGAAATTTTGTCTTTGTCAATGGACTCCCAAGTTTGCTGAAGAGCGGAGAAAACTTTGATTTGTGGTGATCTAGTCTGTTCTTCAATATCAAGTGCCTTAAACGCTGATCCTGCAACAAGCTCCAACATATGATGACGGCATGCTAAAAATATGAGGTATTTCTTAAGTTTTTAGCAAAGTAAAACACATGCCCCAATTCGACATCCTGTATTGGAACTTGTTGTGTCTGCACACATAAATTTAATATTTTCAGTCAAGTTCCAGGTTTTTAGCATTTGAAACACTGCCTCGGCTTGATCTTCTCCCCTTGCGGATTGAAGTGGTACTACTCCCAGAAGCTTGGTGTCGAAATTTCCGGTTACACTAATAGAAAGGCTATCAATTTTTTTCTTTTTATTCTTTAATTCGGGCATTATCTTTCCATCCCAATGCACTGTTATGAAATTTGAAGCCTCAAACGATTTCTTAATAGACTCTGCGACAATCGTTCGCTGTTTCTGACGTTCCCTCCAAATTGACCTCTTTAAGCATGCAGCTTTTGATTTACTTTGTCCAGGATCTGAGAAGCAATTCACTACAAGTGCGGCTTTACGGCAACTAATTCCGGTTCTGTCCAGACTTGTACAAAGCTGTTGCTTATTTGAGGAAGTAGAAAGTTCTTTTTGGACTAATTTTGTTGTTGGCTCATATTCAGAATCATTATCATCATCATCGCTATCAACGCTGCAGCTATCCATGTTTGCAACAGATTCAAATTTTATCTTCCGGACCTGGTTTGAACTTGGAGATTTTGCAGAATGTTGAACTATTTTGCCGAATACGCTACTCGTGTCGTGCATGAAGTTTTCTTGTTTTTCAATTTGTCGTTTACTTTTTAAAGATGTATTCTTATGTAACGATAACCACTTTGAGTGCAATTTTATTACATCGCGTGCAATGTGCTGAACCTTTCGATTCGTTTCCCACAAATCTATTAAATTATATGCAACTTTTCGCTCGCTTTTCGATATAGTGTATTTTTCAACCATATGTAGTTTAAAAAATCGTTGCAGTATTTGAATTTTCGTTGGCGGTTTAGCAGGATCAAAGGCATCAATCATTTTGCCCACAAGCCACACACTTCTAGTCTTCAGCAAAGCCATATCTATTTTTAATCGAAACTCCTCATAATTATTTGACTACTATATAGAAATTTATACTAACCAGTTCAAAAGTGGTTCAAATTTATAAGATATTTATTAATATTAACGCGATTTGTTATACATTAACAATATTCTGTACGTAAAATTAACTGAAATTGCAATATAAAATAAATGAAAATTCAGTTAAAACCCGGTCTACTTATTTTTTATTTATTTTTAACGAAAAGTTCATTTAATTTTTACTGGCAACAATTCAACCCCAGAATTCAGGTTTTCAGAATTTATTGCAGGGCATAGAGCTTCATCGTAAAGCTCTAATAAAAAATTGAAAGCTAAAAAAATGGGTTTTTAATTTTTTTGGGTATTTTTAATTTCACAAAATGGGTACAAAATTTAAAAAGAGTATAACTTTGGAACAGTAAGAGCAAATTTAATTATTTTTAAATGAATCAGAATTTATCCATCTTTTAAACTGAATCATTAGGTTTTTTAACTTCAATATAAATTTTAAAAGTTAAAAAGCATTATTTTTCAAATGTATGCTAAATTTACAAAAAATGTCATTAAGGGGACCCAAATGATCAAAAAAATAACCAAACCTTATAATATCTGCACAGATAAGTAACGCTTGAGAAGTTTTCTTTAAAAAAATTGACTTAGTAACAAAGAAAATCGTGCTAAAGGGCCGAGTAATGAGATAAATTCAAAAAAAGTCGAGAAAAACTTGATTTTTGGGTTAAATTCGATTTAAGCGCCCTCTAAACCTCTTCCGTACCTATAAAAATAAAAAAAAAAAAAAATTTTTTTTGTCAAAACCATTATTTAGGAATAATAAAGTAGTTATTTATCTATAATTCGGTTCCTTATGAACCGATTTTGTTAATTTTCACTACTTGTTTTATGCTAAGTTTATTTAAGGTGAAAGTGAAAAATTATGGTTTATACGGGCATGTTATGTAAACCAAAATGAAGTGGATTTAAAATTGCATAAATTTTGAATACTTTTGACAATTCGGACTTCATATTCGGATTCAGGGGAAAGTTTTACATAATGATTAGCTGTCAGAATCATTTGGTCACGACTTTATTGAAAGTTTCTCACGTAGTGTAATCACCAGGCAAAGAATGCGAAGATATGTGAAAATTTCGGTGTTATTTTTTAATTTGGTTTTTTCAGGATTAAATATTCATGTTAATGAAAACTAATACAGAGCAACATTGTTCATAAGGTTGTAAATAAGGTTGTTCTCTAAAATAAATATTACGGAAGTTATCAACAATTAAAGCGACCCATTGTGAGAAAAATAGCATTTTAGCAAACTTTGTGGGCTCAAGGCACGGCTAATAACTGTGCAAACGATCTTAAATTTTATATATATTTTTTTCTAATTTGGAATCATTCTAAGGGGTTTGCCAAGTGAAAATACGAAAAAAATAAGGGCCACCCTAATATATACTTTTAAGGTTATAAGATAAATATTATAGAAATTCAAACGAAATGTCAAAGTTATATTTCCTCCTGTGGTGAAGGGTATAAATAAAAATAAAAAAGATTTAATACCAAAAGTGTATTTACATACAGCTAACGTAAAATCGAGCAAAAAATGATGTATGTACTACATATTTACTTTAATGTTGGATATCACTTACATATGATGTTAATGTATTGTAATTTTATCCGAAGAATGTAGGATATGGGTTACAATAATAATTTTAAGATAAATATATACAAATGTATATATTTATTATTTAAAATAAGTACAGTGGGTGAATTGGGTTATATATTTTGTATGCTTTGTAAAATATTCAACATATACTTACTTTTAGTGCCTGGGTTTGTAAATGTAACATCTGTTGAGGTGGCATGGGCTGCAGTGTTGTCCAGTGGAGCAAAAGGATTTTTATCTCCAGGCGCACTTGCTGTAGCTATACATATAACAACTAATACCCAAAAAGCTAAAAATATCGCTAATACAACAAATGCTAAAAGAGGAGCTATAATAAGTCCTGGCAAATTCATCATACATTTTCCAGATTCTTCAAATAACGCTGATAGACCGGATAGTTTATTTTTCAAATAGTAAATAATAATTATTAGAATTATCTAAACAAAAATATAAAAAAGGTTAAATAAAATTCAATGTAAATTATTAAAATAATTAATAGTACCATAGTTATAGTTGCTAAAACAGCTAGTGTTAATACCGCTTGCTCATTACGGACAAACTCTTCTAGATAAGAAAATTGTGTATTGATCTTCTGCTGATGCTTTATACTGTAGTATGCATACCACAAGGTACCACACAAACCTATACTTGCAACAATTACCAAAACACAAATAAGCCAAGACACTATACGTGACAGCCAATGCATTAAGGTCACTAGGGCAATAGAAATCACTGCGTGTAAAAAAGTATTACCTTATTAAGCAACCAAGACTAGTTTTTTTTTAAATTGGCTTTATACTTACCAAAAGCTATGCCACATATTATTGCAATGAAATGCCATGTTGAATATATATCACCCAAAAATTGTTGGGCAGCATCCCAAGAATTTAACATTTTGTACATATCTTGTACAGGAGCATTATTACTTTTAGGAACACATCGGTGCAGAACAGGAGCACTTTTTATATTTAAAAATTACATTAAAAAAAAAACAAATAACAACAAAATTATTTTTTTACACATTTTACTGATAAAATCATGTACATACCTTTCATATATTGGAAAATCAGGACAAGGACCTAAATAATTAAACAGCTTCGATAAATCATCTTTATTATCACTCGCTATTAATGACATATTAAAATCGTAACGGCATAAACCATTTTGGGTTTCTAAGTAATAATTGTATACATCTTCGCGTTTATTTAAAGTTTTTTTTGGGCACTCCTTAACACATACTTTTATTGAGTCCTTCAATTTTCTAACATCAAAGTACAATAAGTGGGGTTTATCGAGTGTGTTCAAACCTGACAGTGGGTAATTTGGATATCGTTCATTCTTTTTAACGCCACACGTATTGCCAAATGAGTCGTAACCATTAATGACGCGCAAAGGATTTCCATAGACAAAAGAAAATATTGCTATAACAATCTGCAACAAATATGAAGATAGTGGATAATAATTAGGATGTGTGCGTGATTTTGTCGTAGAAGCATAAGAAAAAATGTTCTCAATTAAAAAACCCAAATAAAAGTAAATAAAAAAATTATAAAAAAGATTCAAAAAATAAAATAAATAAATATTGATTTTCTAATTATATAAAATAAATTAAATTAATTTATTTGAATTTTTTAAATAGCGTTAATGTAGGTATATCCAAGAATGAAAGAAATAAAGATTAGGACATCAGGCAGGCATAAAAAATGTTACTGCGCATGTAGGATCTCTGACGTCACACAACCTGCGTTCTCATTGGATAATAATTTTAGTTTTCAAGCCGTTTTGTTTATATGTTATAACATATAAAAAAAATTTCCACCGTCATGTTAACTAATTATTTGAAAACACAAAACTCTTTATTGGAAGTTATTTTTTTCGTAATTTCATATTTTACATTCATACATGTATATTACAGTACTTTTCGTTTATAGTCACAACGCTTATAGTCACATTAGCGATATAGTCCATTTTATCTGTTTATTTTGCCGCTATAAGTTAATTTAATATAAAGTATTACCGTTATAGTCCATTTAGCGATATAAGCACATTTGCCAAAAATTCATCCAAAGAAAGAATGAATTAAATCATTTAATTTTTTCTTCAACTCTCTACTCGTAAAAAATTAGTTTTTGCCGTTGGTATCAGTTTTGAAATATCTTGTTATTATTTTAACTATTTTTTATACAGTATGCAACTCTGTTGTAAAACCATAAGAATGATGTCGGTGTAATTTACATATACGCATTTTTAATTTCCTTTATTCACATAACTTGATTATATGTATTCGAATTCGGTTATATGCGTCATAGTGGCATATATGTGAATTAGCCTTATAGTCACATTAGCGATATAGTCCACGTTATGGTTGTACTAAAGGATGTGACTATAAGCGAAATGTACTGTACCTCTATATTAAAAATATAACCATTTAGTTTAAAACATGCAACACCAGAGTTCTCATTTGCGCACACATTGCACACTCTTGCGCATGAGCCAAAAAGACACTCACATAAAAACCAGTTCATGCACATGCGTTAGAGCGATATTTTATATTTTTCTCCTACGCACTCATGTGTATGTGCATTTTGTTGTTGCACATTTCGTGAGTGGCGCATGGAATGAGCAACGCATCATAACCATGACTCTCAATCTCAATCATTAGCATTTTCATACTAAATGCTAAAAAAACATCAAAAGTTCAACTTTGACCTTAAATTTCTCAACAACTACTGATCGGATTTTAACAAAATTAAAACTGTAAAAAAGTTCAAGAAGTCTTCTCTCCTGCAAAAATTCAAAATTATATCTATCGGTTCAAAAGTTACAGATTTTTGGCCGATGAAAAACGATTTTCAGCCACTGTGCGGCGACGGCTACAAGAACTAACGCGATACGGCTCAGCCGCTCAGCTCTGGTCTCTTCTGATTAATTACGACAGCACAATAAACATAGCAAGCAACGTTCTATTAATTTAAGACACTTTTTGTTTACAAAGCAACAACAATATTTTTAAACCATTGTTAAATGTTAGAACATTATGACGATATAACATGATAGCACACCTTGTGAATACCCCAATAATATTTTCTAGAGAACGCTTCAAGTTTTCAAATTATATAATGCATGGTACGGTAGTGTATAAAATTCTAGAGTTATTAAAGTTAAACATTTATATTCTAATAAATCTTTTTTTTTAATATGTGGGATTGAGTATACATGTGGTAATAATTTCTATACTTTATATAATTACTCTAATATGGGTATTATTTAACTCCATGGTATGACAAACACCAGCTTTGCTTAATAAAATTTTTGTTTATTGCCGGTCTCCGCCTGGAAATAAGGGTTCTTAATTTTTTGGTATGTAAACCACAAACACAGAGTATACAGAGGCGTCACGAGACAGAAAATATTGTGTTTTTTATGTCTTTTTCTTCGAAAGCTGCCCTTTTTGCGTTTTTTGTTTTGATTATGCAATTTGTGTAGATAGTAGCGGCCTGTTTTTACGCATTGTCACTTCACTAACAAAAAACGTTTTCTTTCTCTTTCTTCGAAAGCTACCCTCGCAAATGATTTAGGCATTTTTCATACGTCACTTTTTTCATCTCTGTATACTTTGTGGCACAAACTTCGCTCAGCTGAGTTAATTTTCTTCATTTGAAACTGGACCCCAACACCCTTAAAATTGACATTTTTGTCAAAGAAACTAAAAAATTGGTGACAGGATGAAACTATTGTTATTTAATTTTCCAAGAACGCGTTTTCTATGACTAGATATTGCACTAAAATGATCGCTCCATAATTAACCATATGCGTCATATAAAACCCATTCTCGGAAATACTTAAATATTCCTAAGACGTACCGAATTACGCTATTATAGGAAAATTTGGTCGGTCATAGTTTCATAAAACTAGAAATCACACAACTAAATTTGGAGAAGATCGGCCCACAATTTACCATAGTGGAGGCCACTCTGGGAAATCATTTAAATATGCCTAAAACCGTAAAAAATATCGATATTGTGGTAAAATAAATAGTCCAATTTAGCTTCAATTGGCTAGAAATAACACGCTGTCATTTAGTGATAATCGGCATACAACTCACTATAGGTCCCGTAAAATGCGGGATTTAAAACAGTTAACAAAAATGGAATAATTGTATTGAAATTTGGTCCAATTTATGTTGTTTAAGACTAAAAATTATTCAACCGCCCAATAATCTCATTAATACGGCTAAACAGATAAAAATCATGATAATTTATTAAATTTTGGTCAAATTAAGTTATACATGGTTAACAAGTCGGTTAAGTCCGGTTATTTGATACCCTATGCTACAGAATATACTAACAAATATTTGAGACTGTATGAATCATATACATACGAATTTTTTACTTCGAATATTATCTAGTATATAGATATCTATATTTATTGGATATTTGTTATTATTGAAGAAATTTTAGTGGTATCGGGTGATTTTTTAAGAGCTATAGGAAAGTTAAAAAAAAACACATAAAATTCAGAAAAATGCATGAAATCTTTATTTGAATCGATAGTATGGTCCAGAGAATAGCTTTTTGCAATTGAAAAAAAATCGCATTTAATTAACGACAACAAATACACACGCTTACGGTCATACAGTCAAACTCGCGCAACCGCAAATATTCGCTGCTGGTTTGCAGTCATTCAAATAACGCACATCGTGCTTTGTTATTTATACAATCGTTGCCTTCGTTTTTTTTTATAAAGATTCTAAAGGCTCAGTTAGGCGAACGTTGCTGTACCCGTAATGTAACGCACCGTACTGTAAGCACGTTGGTGCACTTATAGAACGTTTAAAAACGTGTCATATGTTTTCTCATACATAAACAAAAAGCAATAGTATACATAAAACAAAACACACAGTGATGGGAATCAAAAATGTTCAAATGGTGAGCGTTGTGCAGAAAAGGTACCACTTGATTTAAATGGTATTAAAACAGTATTTTGTGTATATAAAAAATGTTAATAATTTAATATTTATATTATAGATTTACAATAAATAAATTTGTATTTTAGCAGATATAAATTTTTAGCATACATACATATATTGTAAATGTGCATACACCAAACAAGGTTTTGATACCATTTAAAGTCTTTTATATGTTTCACATTTCCATTGTTTGTGTATATGCATTTGTTTACTTTAAACATCTAAACATATGTATATTTGGAAATATGTTGTATTGTAAGTTGTTTTGTCGCAATTCGATAGATATACTGAAAAAAGTACCAAAAAAAAAGAGCAAAATTACCCGCATTCAATTTAACATACAAGCCGCTCATCACTGTCTTACAAATGTCACGTAACAACGGCATGAAATTCTATTTTATACAGATTGGTACGTTGCAACTACGGTACATTGCATTTCGGTAAGCTTTTGTATTGGTTTTCATATAACAAAAAGCGAACAGCTGATTGATACAGTACAGATACGGTACAGCAACGTTCGCCTAACTGAGCCTTAAGTGTTCTGAGCGCAAATGATTGTTTGGTAAAGAAACAAAAAATACAAACGAAAGAGCCAGAAATGAAACAATCATTACTCATGTATTTATGCAGCATTAACTATCCCACCAAACAATTTTCGGAGCGCTCCTAAATATGACTCTTAAAAGATTCCTTTTCTTGAGGGTTTTATGATCACCCTCCTAATTTATGAGCAATTCTGATTGATTTCGGAGCCTGTAAATTCAGGACTCCGAAAAGACTCATTTTTATGAGCAACTTAGGAGCACATTCCTAGAAAACTCTTATCTATGAGGTTTTTCTGAGGGGCAACGGTAGCTTCTTTTCTTTTTCTTGATAATTTCAATATTTTGCGTTTGTCTGTCATTATTGTGATAATTTTGCGCTGTTCGGTTGTGGTTTTGATAAAATCTTTGAGAAATTGTCCAAAAACTAGGTTTATTTCTATGTTTTTAAATAAAAAACTATCCATTTGAAGCCTTTGTTAAAAGAAAATTAGGTGGTTGTGTCCTCTGAAATTTGTTTAAAATGATTATGATTTCCATGAACAAAACATATATTAATAAAACTTTTCCACTAAAAGCTAAAAAGTACAAATTTACATATAAAATGAATACCCTAATTTCAAGAAAAAGAAACACTCTTATAACAATCTTTTGTGGCTCCGAAATCCCTCTTTTATGACTCTTTTAAGAGGTTTTTATGATTGATTTGTGAGCAAAAAGGCCCACAATTTTCCATACAAATCGTTAAATTTAGGAGTCCTAAAACGCTCATATTCAGTACAAAATTTTTTGACGGTTTCATAGGAAAACACGCTCATATCTGAGGGTTTTAGGAGCTTTTTTATGAGCGTTTTGCTCATAAAAAGGAGTCCTAAAAGACTCTTTTAGGACTCATATTGTTTGCTGGGATGTAGTACAAGAAAAAAAAAATTTAAATGAAACTAAACACACATACTTATGTAGGTACACAATTTCCATAGAAACAAAAAGTACAGTAGTAGTAGTAGTAGGTACAATGTATTTTTGTTATTGTGGTTTTTATTGTTGTTAATTTTGAAAAAGCGTCTCATCGTTGTTTATTGTTGTTGTTGTTAATGTAAACAAACGTATAGAGAATGTGCTCTTTTGAATTTACTCAGTTGTGTTATATTGCGTGAGCAACAAAAATGCAAATAAAGCACTTTCAATAAAAAACGAATAAATGAAAATATCAAATGTGTACGAAAGGAAAAAAAAATTACCAACGTTGAACTTTGTTTTGCATGTATAGAGTTATTGTAAATTTTAGCGTACAAAATAGTGCGTTTTGAGGTTCTCTGGTATGGTCCATATAATTGAATGTTTGAAGATTATTTCATGCAAATGTTGACCGTGACTGCGCCTCAAATGGTCCATCCGCTTAGTCCAATTTTGGCATACTCTTTCCAACATTTCGGCCGGTATCTCATGAATAAATGCTTCAATGTTGTCTTCCAATGCGTCAATTGAAGTACCGTCTTTTGGTGTGCTTTGGAAGAATCTCAGTCGTGTTACAAAACATTGTCCGATTTCCGATTTTTTGACGATTTTTCAAAACGTGAAAGACGATTTTTTTATTTTTTCTCAGAGAATTGACGATTTACTCAAAAATTTATCTGGCAGCCTTGCACAAAACTTTTTTGTTTAATTTGTATTATAAAAAAAGATCATTTATGCAAAACAGTGGAAGAGGCTGAATTAATTTCGAATTCTCTAAAAGTCACTTTAGAAAATTCAGTTCAATAGAAATACATATATTATTTATAGAATAACCTGTTGGTTATGTACCTGAATTAAATTTAAATTATCAACCATACATATGGGCATTTCCATTTTGACGTGTCGTCATATTTGTAACACAAAATGTAAAAAAATTTAATGAAGAAGTCAAATTTGTAAAAAGTAATGAAGTAGCACTGTATTCAGAAAAAAAATTACAGTAATCGACGATAAGGATTTGCAGATATAAGCAAAAATCTGCGCTGGCGTGACGTTAAAAAAACAGAAGTGGATTTTGACTTGTATTACAAAACTGAATAAGACTGCGAATTGAGCAAGATGTTTTGTATAAAACCGTTTTTAGTAAACTTTGGACTAATACAGATTTATTTTTCAAGCTATAAAATTTAAAAATCTTTGCTTGTTTTAAGGTACATATGGGTATTTTCAGCGAAAAGTCTACTTTTTTAATATAACGCAGGAATGCAAATAAGGTTGTATTTTAGGCCCATGTTGTTCAACCGTTATCCCTTTTGTAACTTAATGTAGGGCTAGTTGAGCTTTACACCAATATATAAAAAAGTAAACTTTACATATAAAATGTTTTAAGAAACAATTTAAATTACTTTTGGCGTTACGTGACAAAAAGTAGACTTTTCGCTGGAACTGCCCATATCGACCCATTTGCGCGAAATTATCGTATATGCCAATTTTTTTGAAATTGAGTTTTTGATGCAATCTTGTTCTACATTCAAAGAGACGGAGCACACTGGGGATTTTTGTATGGAGGTGAGGAAAAAAATATATTTGTCAAAATATATAATGATTTCATCACAAATTTAGTTTTATTTATATAGTAATACACAAAAGTAATCAAAATAAAGAAAGTTAGAGAAATGTACATATATCGTTACCTACTATGTAAAAAGCCCTAACTAACAAAAAATTTAAATGATTTTTTTTAATTTTTAATTTATTATTTATTTTAAATCTACTTTTTGATTTATTATTCTAAAAGAGCCTTAACTTCGTCGCTTATATCACAATGCTTTTTCTGGCTAAATGAAGGAGTCAAGTGTGAGATCATGGGATCTGATGTTACCATCATTCGGTGCATAGTATCTTCGTTCGTGGCAATTCGACTGCATTTTCTGGAGTGTCTAAGGCGATATTTTTTTATAGTCTTTGTTACGAATTTACTGAGCCTCTTCGGATAATAAGCCTACAGGAAAAATACACTTTTCAATTATATATTTTCCATGAATCAGAATTTTGTGGAATGTTGGTGCCATATTGTACCACTCGTACTGTGCAACAAACTTTTTTGCCGTCTCCAGACAAAAATCACCAAATTTTTTCGGATCTAGTGCCTCGGTAATGGTTAAGCTTCGAGAATTGTTGAAAACCTCTTGATTATGTCTTCATCTAGACCCGTGATTTCGGAAATCAAAGAAGGATTAGCAAAGAATCTTCGTGACGTATTTCCTGAATTTGTCGTACCAGAGCCTTGCTTAACAGTATCAACCTGTATTCCAATTTTCTCTTTCATTTCACGATTTATCAAACATTTTCGGGCTTCTTTTATCGGACGAGTATTTGAGTCGACTCTTCCACTTTTAAATTAAATTTGTAAGCTACATGCAAAAGACACTCCATCAGCTTAATACGCGCATGAAGTGGTGACATACCAAATTGCAGTGCTTGTTAATTTACGGGCATAGCTTGAACTTCTTCGATTTTATTCATCTTGGATGTTGTTGCTCCACAAATAAAACAAGAAGATGCTGCTGGTGTCTCTGTTACTGATTGTGCTGCCTTGCCGTCAATCATTGTAAAATATAATTCATGTTTTACTTTATTACTGTTACTGTTAACTCAAATTCTTTTAGTCTCCTCATCGACTCTTCTCTTTTCTTCTCGTATAACTTGAGGTGTCTCTTTAACGTATGCAAACTGTAGTGTTCTACAATACTGTGTGGAAGGTTTATTGTTGTTCCACACTAATTTATTTATGTCATCACTCAATGATAATTTTAGTGGTACAACTGATGTCATATATAAATGAGAGTCAGAAATTTGATCATCTGAAAACCTCTGTTGGTATTCGCTTTGACCAGATGCCCCATCACATCCCCATTTATAGTACATTGTTAGATTTCCGCTTTCAATTTTATTTATTTCCTTTACTGACTTGGTCTCTAGGACTCTTTTAGCAGTATGATCCAACAGATTTTGCAGAGGTACACTGCCTGAACTTTCAGTAATAGAAATTCCTTGAGGATAACTGTTAGTTTTTTTCTTTCGTGAGTTGTTTGTATGATATCCTTCATTTTGTAACCAATGCATTAGATACTAGTATTTTTCTTTTGTAAGTTCAAGCTTTGTAAACATCCCCAAAGTTTTTAATGTACAAATTTTGTGGTTGGTTTTTGAAATACTAGATGAAAAATCAATTACTTCTTGAGGAAACATAGCACGTACTTCATCCCTTTTGTATCGTTTGGCGCGATTACAGCACTCCTCAAACGATTTGCGTGGCCGACCAAGTGCAGAACTGGTAGAACATTCAGCCTCAGTAAACTTAATTGTGAATGTGCCTTCAAGCCAATTTGCATTCTTTTTTTTTCAAATCGCGACTTTGTACGGTTAGAATCCTGCCATATTTGTTTGAAGTTATAGTAAAAGCTTTTATAAATTGTATCCAAAATTTTACATGCTCTAGTATCGTTTAAGCCAACGTGCAATTGTTGCAAAAACTGATTTAATTTTGTTCCGTCTTTGTAAAACTCCAGAAGCTTCGAGCATAAAACCCCATGAGAAATAGAAAAACTTTCCATTGCCGTAAAACTCTTGGGCCTTAGTTTCAGTTATAATTAAAAAACCGGAGAAAAATTGGTTGTACTGTTCGCGTTCGTCAGCACTTGTTGAATGACAAAAATCGATCAATATTTTACTGACAGGTACGTTCCAAATATGAGCACTAATAGATGTGGGTGGAATTTCTGTAAAAAAATCATACAGGTAGCCAACGGAAAACCCCAAACAATTAAAAAAGTGCACTTTCCTTTTTTTCTTTCAATTGTCCACGCACATTTAGTACCGCTAATTACTTTGCTCCCGCAATCATAAAAATCAAATAACCTTTTGTTTATTACTTTTTTTTTTAATTCTGAGAATCATAAAAAAAATTCATAAATGTTTTTGCAAAGAATTTTGTGCATATCTCGAGCAAATTATTGAAATGCATACCACTTAATTGTGAATAAAAGCGAAACGCGTTCATCGATTTTCATGATTTATGTCTCATTTTTTTCATAGGTTATGCGACTTTTCACGTAAATAGGACTTGAAACTTTTTTTTACTGTTTTGGTTTTTTTATGAATTAAAAATAAAAAATTTAAATTTTTTGGGCAAAAAATATTTTTTTTCTTCATACATTTATTTATAACTGCGAAACTGTTGCTTATGTAGCAAAATGTTATATAAACAGATGAAAGTAATTGTAATTCTTGATTTTTCTAAATTTGTTATAGCAAATTTCGACTAGTGGTTCTCGAGTTATGTTAAATAAAAGAGCCTTATCAGAATTGAGTCCCGAATTAATCAGCTGAAAAATGTTGTACTGTGTAACTGCCCGTCTATACCAGAGATAATTATTGCAACATATATTGCAGTAAATGACAAAATTATGTTATCTTTAATGTAGACAGCAATTTCTTGTACATATCTATTGCCGACAATTTATGTTGCAATAATTGTTAGTCCATTTTCTTTGACAATTATTGCTTACATAAAACGTCAAATTTGGTTGTCAATTGAGAAAAAAAGCAAAAAAGAAAAATATAAAAGCAAATTTATTGAAAAAGAAATTAAATTTGTGAAATGGTAGCAAATTATAATTGCAGTAAAAGAATTAAATTTAAGAATTTAATAAACACTAAAATAAAATTACAAAAATTATTTATATTATTTTAATTTTTTTCTTATTCGACTTTTATTATTTCAATTTATATAAATTTGTTTGAGTTTGAGTTCTTTTTTATATAAAAATATTGATTTTATTAATTTTTTTTTTTTTTAAAGTAAAATTAATATTTTTATATAAAAAAGACCTCAAGCTTAAATAAATTAATATACATTTTAATAATAAAGTCGAATAAGAAAGAATTTATATCAATAAAAATAATTTTTGCAAGATAGCGCCAGTTTTTACACTGCACCTTCTTCCTTGATTTTTTTCAAATTATGACTTAACATAAATACGTTTTCCCATGCCTTTAACATAAGCTGAGCAATAAGAAATATTGCTTTGTTATTCTGCCGACGTTATTGCCAATTGGCTGAGATATTTATCTTTAGTGTAGACTTAGGGTAATGCAACAAATTGAGAGGTGGCACCTGGTGGCTCTTGAAATTGAATAAAAATGTAATGCTGGGTACACACTATGCAACGCATTTACGCAATCTAGTGAATTAAATTCATTTTCATGCATTCCAGAGCGCATTAACATCAAAACGCTTTGATATTTTGAAGTTGCACTAAAACAGATTACATGTAGGTTGCACTGTGTGTACCCAGCATAAAAACAGATATAAGACAATGTATTGGTAGTGATTTTCAACTGTGGAAAAGTAAGGATAAAATTGCAGGTCCAAATGTTTGGAGAAAAAAGGGATTTTTGTTATATGTTCATAAAAATACACAAAAAAAAAACTTAAATCTCTGCAGATTTTTTTTTTTCAATTTTAGCATACTGAAATATCCTACTTTAAATAAAAAATAAAAAGAAAAAGGTTAGCTCACATAATAAAATAATATTTGTTTTTAAATTCTTAGGTTTAACTAAACGTAAACGTTCGAGTGACATCGTGAAATAGGCAGTAAATTAAGTTGGTTCGTTAAAACATACAAGTTCTGAGTTAGAGACGGATATAAAAAAAAACTGGCAGTCAGATCGGAGTAATTCTTTTTGATTTGATTGTACCATTTAGTCTAAAATTTCAACATATCACTGCATATTGCATGTAGAGTAGGGTAATAACTTTTTGCAAATATCAAAATACCACCGCATATCCGTGTGGGGCATAAAAAAAATATGCTGTCACTCTTCCTCTATCGTGAAAAAAGTTTCCGCACCGAACGGGTTAAAGTTTTGTTCTTATTTACATATTAATTTTTTTCCATTAAAACAGTTACTGTTGCCTCTTGTCTTAAATATCTAAGTAGGTAGTGAAGTCTTTGTTATTACAAATCTGAAATTTCGCAAATTATTTCTGTTGGTTCTTAAAATGAAGTATAAACAAGTAAGAGTGCTATATTCGGCTGTGCCGAATCTTATATACCCTTCACCATTGTGCGAGCAGAATACAGAGCAACTAGACAAAAACTAAATAAAACTGGTAAATATTTTTTTTTTTAAATAAGAGACAACCGGTTTTGAACTTCGCTTTTCATAAGGGCCCAGAATATATGTACTTTATAGGGTGTAGGATCAATATCGGTGAAGGGTATAAAAAGAGTAATTTTCGGGAATTCAGGACTCTAATCACTGCATTCGTTACTATCGTATCGAATAAACTATTGAATTTTTTTGCATACGATAGACACTGGCGTATCGAATGAAAACTCGATAAATGTAATGTCGAGTTACTTGATGTCGAATGCTATTATTTCAAATTCAATACATTTCATTCGATATCGAGTTTCAAGATACCAAAATAAATAATTTCGATGAATTTTGCTCGATATCGTATGCGGTGATTAGACCCCAGTATTTCTGTTATAACTCATACAAATTTCCGACATTTTGATATATAAGTCATATCCATAGGACGTATAGCAGCCCTAAAATTTAGGTTTTTATAAAAATTTTGATGTTTTTTAGCCCATTTTTGGAGTATTTTGCTCATAAATTACACATTGTCTAACCGATTTGATAGTTTTATATACCGACGTGATAAGGAAGAATTTTACCATTTACTTAAGTTATATTTATATAAACTTGTAAATATATATTTTAACAAAGTTAATTATAAAAAAGAGTAATTTTTGTGGATTCAGTATTTCGATTATAACTCTGCCATTTTTTAACCGATTTGGCAGATTTATATACCGACGTGTTGAAGAAGAAATTTACCATTTACTTAAGTTATAAAGCTTGGACTCGGGGAGATCTATGGTTCCCGAAAGTAGGTATTTAAAAAAAAAAAATTAATTTTGGTCATAACTTTTTTGTATCTGAACCGATTTTTCCGAGTTTTTTATAAAATATGTTCTACAAGAAATTTCAGATAGTTTGGTATATAATATCCATATCATATCCATAGGACGTATAGCAGCCCTAAAATTTAGGTTTTTATAAAAATTTTGATGTTTTTTAGCCCATTTTTTGAGTATTTTGCTCATAAATTACCCATTGTCTAACCGATTTGATAGTTTTATATACCGACGTGTTAAGGAAGAATTTTACCATTTACTTAAGTTATATTTATATATAAACATTTATATAAACTTGTAAATATATATTTTAACAAAGTTAATTATAAAAAAGAGTAATTTTTGTGGATTCAGTATTTCGGTTATAACTCTGCCATTTTTTAACCGATTTGGCAGATTTTTATACCGACGTGTTGAAGAAGAAATTTACCATTTACTTTAGTTATAAAGCTTGGACTCGGGGAGATCTATGGTTCCCGAAAGTGGGTATTTAAAAAAAAATTTAATTTTGGTCATAACTTTTTTGTATCTGAACCGATTTTTCCGAGTTTTTTATAAAATATGTTCTGCAAGAAATTTCAGATATTTTGGTATATAAGTCATATCCACAGGACGTATAGCAGCCCTAAAAATTTTCCGAGTTTTGCAGAGAATATGTTTTACTAAAGATTTCCGATGTTTTAATAAATAAGGCGTATCCATAGGTCATATATATGGCAGGCCTAAAAATTAGGTTTCTATAAATATTGACAAACGGACTGACAGACGGACATCGTTAAATCCACTTTTCTCCTCATAAGCACCCAATATATATACATACACTTTATATGGTCTGAAATCAATATTGTAGAAATAACAAACAGAATGACAAACTTATGTATGTAAACGAATTACCTATAAAATAAAAAAAAATTATAAAAAAATAAAATAAGTAAAAAAAAAATTAAATCAATAAAAATAAGGGTATAAAAAGGGTAAATTAAAAGGCGTAAATATGTATAAAATATACGTTTATGAAGTTCATAAATATATTTTAAAAATTTTAAAAATTAAAAACTGACCAATTTCTTTTTAGATAAAAAGAATTTATAAAAAACGAAAAATAAACAAGTAAGAGTGCTATATTCGGCTATGCCGAATCTTATATACCCTTCACCTTGGTTTGGAAAGAACAGAAGTTTATATATATATTTAAATATATGTATATATACATGATTATTTATAAAATATATATCGTTTAGTTTTATTTAATTATTTGCACATGATTGCGTGCTATTAAATATATTAAAAGTTTAATTAATATATAGCACGTTAAGTTTTGATCGAATTTCAGTATTTGGTCATACCGACATCTTAAAGTATAAAATTACCATTTACTTTGGTGATAAAACTTGTAGTCGGGAAGTTCTATGGTTCACGAAAATAGGTATTAAAAAAAAACTATATTTTTGACATTACTTTTTTTTTTTTACCGATATTCCGAGTTTTTCTAAAGATTTCCGATATTTTGATATCTAAAACGTATGAATAGGTCATAATACAGCTCTAAAATTTTAGTTTTTATAAAAATGTTAATGTTTTTAGTCCTTTTTTGGAGTATTTTGCACATAACTTAACCATTTTTAACCGATTTGGCAGATTTATATACCAACGTGCTAAAAAATAATATTTCCATTAAATTGGCTTATAGGCATATATATATATACCTACATATATGTACATATATTTAAGCAAACTTAATTATAAAAAAACAAACTTAATTATAAAAAAAGAGTAACTTTTGGGATTTCAGTATTTTGATTATAACTCAGCCATTTTTTAACCGATTTGACAGATTTATATACCGACGTGTTTAGCAAGAAATTTACCATTTATTTGTGTTATAAAACTTGGACTCGGGAAGATCCATGGTTACCGAAAATGGGTATTTAAAAAAAAAAATTTTGGTCATAACTTTTTTGTATCTGAACCGATTTTCCCGAGTTCTTTATAAAATATGTTCTACTAAAAATTTCCGATATTTTGGTATATAAGTCATATCCATAGGACATATGACAGCCCTAAAATTTATGCAATTTTTAACGGGAGGTACCACGCCCACTTCTCCAATCCCGCCCACATTTTGTAGGGTGGTGTGTATTGACAACCTTAATGTGTGTACCTAATTTGGAAACTTTGGCTCTTACCGTTCTCCAGATATACAGAAAAAAGCAATAAAAATACAACAACAACAAAGGATTTTTGGAAAAAATTAGAGGCAGTCGTGGTTTTTTGATCATATCTCAGCCATTTGTGGACCGATCTTGCTGAATTTCAATAGCACGAAATGGTGGACTATATGTGACATAAATGTAAAACAACCTAGCCGCTATCATGTCTGGTTTTCCCGGAAAACACATATCAAGCGTAAGACGGACAGACGGACAGACGGACATCGTTAAATCAACTTCTCTTCTCATATGGACCCAGAATATATATACTTTTTGGGGTCTAAAATCAATATTGTGGAAATTACAAACGTAATGACAAACTTATATATACCCTTTTACACCTCTGGTGAAGGGTATAAAAACAACAAAAAAATGGAATGAATGGGATTCGAACCAGTCAACCAATAACAAATTGTTAGGAGGCAGACCGTTTAGACCGTTCGACCATCGAACCGCATGTAAAGCCGATGTTGATTTGAGTATGTGATATCAATAATTATTAATAGTAAATTAAAGTATGTATGTGTTTGTTGTTTGTGTATAATACAGAAGGTAATATTAAATAAAAAAAAGAAGTTTACCGCAAGTATTTTAAATGAAAAAAAACACAAAAAAAAACAACACACAACTATTTTACAGGGTTACCATTAACCGTTTTGAAACGTAAACTGTCGTTTTGGTTAATAAAAGTCGCAAACCAATTTAAATGTTTTTTATTTATCAATAATACAACATAAACATACCAAGAAATTGCTTAAATTGTGTATGCTTTTAAATCGCTTTTGTGCAGAAGATATTATCAGGCCTATTCTGAAAATCACTTTAACTCAAATCACGTGATTTGAAATCACATGTGCCTACTAAAATCACACGTGTGATATTTTAGCGTCCCGTTTTTGTGTGATCTTCAATTGCAGAAAGCACACCAAGAAACACAACAACGGTATGACTTTCAAAACACCATAAAGTCACAGGTGTGATTTCAGAACAGGCCCGTATATTGGTATATATGAATATATTTTTGTATAAATTGTCTAAAAAAGTGACTAATATGTTATCAATGTCAGCAATAAAAAGGCAAAGATTGCTTTTAATATTTTGACGACACTAGATCACTGTTCGTTATGTTAGCGGTTTTTTGTAGTCGTAAAATTAGATGATGAGGGCATTTCTAATATTCCCTAAATACAATTTTTTTTTAAAAGTGGATGACCCTGCTTGTTTGTATGGTTTTTAAGCAGTGTGACCATTTTGGCAATTTTGTAGCTTAACTTAGATTAAAAATTTTAATTTATTTTGATTATTATAATTTTAATTTAGCTAAAATACTTTCATTAAGCGCTTCGCATTTTTTTTAAGCATTTTAATTAAATGTTTCTAGCTTTTTTTGAATTATTTTAAAAATTGAAGAATAGGTATTGATATAACTTAAGTTTTTTATGTGATATAATAAATTATAATAAATTTTGACTAAAAAAAATAGTTGTAGTCAAAATGAAATTTCGTATGGAAATGGATAATTCTTATATTATAGTAAAAAAAAATTTCATTTTATATTTTTACAAGACGATAACCCTGCATGTTTGGGCGATTTTTAATGAAGACTTTTAAGTAGTGTGGGAATATTTTATTTTTGAAAGTAAATTCAGCACCAAAAACTTAGATTTAGCTGTAAAATTTCCATTTGGCATTTTATTAGCTTTTTAGAAAAATGTTTTAAGCTTCTTTTGATTAATTTTTAAAGTTGGATGGAATAGTCTTAGCGATTAAAACTAAAATAAATTGTTATAAACTAACTTTTACGCAATTTATGATGATGACTGTTTTTTTAAAATATAAAAAAAATAATCTGGTCTAAATATGTTTGTAAATTCTTTTAAATCGAAATAGCTATAAAACCGTTTGTATTTTGTTTTTATTAGAGGGCCTTCCAATTTCAAGGTAACCAATTGTGGTATTTATATCTGATGCTATATCAAATCTACCTAAATACTTGTTTAAATATTACCATTTATTTTAATTTTGTTTAAAATGAGTCACTTAAATGTATAAGGATTTAAAACAATATGTGCTGGTTCACACAGGTCAAGTTTGACTCTTCAAGTCTTGAGCTTTTAGGAGAGAGGGGTAAAGAGAATGGAAAGGGGTACATACTTGACCGTACCAGTCAGTTTTGTATTTTTCTTTTCTTTTTTCATTCGTAATATAATAAAAAGCCACAAAGTTGAAGGAAAAAAAAACAAAAATTAATTTTGTGCATGAACGTGAACGCAAGTTCAAAAGAAAATTTAAATAAAACTGTTCAAGTAAACTTGACCTGTGTGAACCAGCACTATAATGAACAACTTTAAGAATTATTTGTAGCGTTTTCAAAATAATTTTTAGCATTTCTTTGCCTTGCCTAATGTCAGAGTAAGCTGTGAACAAATTTTAAGATCTGTTTCTATGTCATTGGTTTCTAAACATTTACGTACGCAAATACTTATTGTTGAATGTTTTGCTTTCAAATAACAAATAGGAATTTTTTTAGAAATAATAAGATTTTTTAAAAATAATATGGCAACACGTGTGAGATTTTTGATTTGAAATGTAAAAAGAGATTATCAAAACATAGCAACAATCCGTCTCTAAAACTGAAAAAAACAACAATCATGAAAACAATGCCTACCAATACACATAAATAACTTTTGCATACTCGTACATACTACATACTTAGGTATTTACATTTAAGCCAAAAACAAATTGTAAAATATGGTTTTTGTTTCACATGTAAGGCGAACGATTCATATTTATATTGTTAATAAAATGAAAAAATCAAAAATCGCTGAATAATTTTAAAATCGTTTATAGAAATATTTATAAAAAAAGTTAAAAAATTTTCTGTTTGGAAAAGGTGGAAATGCCGAGATTTGAACCCCGGCAATTTAACAAACAAACCTTCTTGGGCAACCGCCCAGACCATTGAGCTATTAACGTTGTTAAAAATAAAGAATTATAGTATAATATACTCCGTCATATTATTAGTTGAATATGTAGGTATGTATTTTTCAATTAAAGCGAACAGTCATGTACAAGCATGTGTACATGTTTCTTATGCTTAAAATTCAACTCGTTCAAATAAAAAAACAACAACCACAAGGGATTTTTTTTGGAAAAATTAGAGGCAGTCGTGGTTTTTTGGTCATATCTAAGCCATTTGTGGACCGATCTTGCTGAATTTCAATAGCAAGAAATGGTGGACTGTGTGTAACATAAATGTAAAACAACCTAGCCGCTATCATGTCTGGATTATCCGGAAAACACGTATCAAACGTAAGACGGACAGACGGACAGACGGTCAGACGGACAGACGGACATCGTTAAATCAACTTCTCTTCTCATATGGACCCAGAATATAAGTATATACTTTATGGGGTCTAAAATCAATATTGTGGAAATTACAAACGTTATGACAAACTTATATATACCCTTTTACACCTGTGGTGAAGGGTATAAAAAAGTAAAATATCTGTTATAAAAAACTCAAAAATCTACAGCCGTATTCTGTAACTCGCTTAGCTAAAGCTAAATCTCGATCGCTAAAATGCCTTATGCTGGGTACACACCAGAGAATAGCTTTTTGCAATTGAAAAAAAAATCGCATTTAATTAACGACAACAAATACACACGCTTACGGTCATACAGTCAAACTCGCGCAACCGCAAATATTCGCTGCTGGTTTGCAGTCATTCAAATAACGCACATCGTGCTTTGTTATTTATACCAGAGTTCAGAGAATTTCTTGAATTTTTTCATAAATGAAAAATGTAAAATATGTAACTTTTTTTCACAATCATGAATGACTTGTTAATATTTCGCCAAATTCATTCATGTTTTTGAGGAAAAATCCAATTTTGCCTTTCTTCAGTCATGAAAAATGAGGAAAAAAATAGTTTTAGAAACGATCCTCACTAGTAATGTTGTTGTTGCTTGACAGTTTGCATGACCACAGCTCGAAATGACTGTGGCCCATAATCATAGTCGAACGCTAAAGTCGGTTCTTTTTAAAAACAACTTTAAAAGAAAAACATTCTTTTAATTATTTTAATACTATAGTCGAAATTAAAGTATGTTTTAAATTGAACCGACTTTAACTGGGTGCCACCTCAAATGTAGAAAATTTTTCATCCAACATACAAGAAAATATAAGCAAGTGGCAACTCTAAGCAGCTGACGTTACAAATTAAAATATAAATAAAATACTGCATACCTTGTAGCGTTGAAAGATTTAAAAACGCAATGTGAATTTATGTAGAAAGCAACAACAAAATTACAAAATATTTTTGACTTTGTTTTTGCTTGCATTGCAATTTTTGGCATTGCGTTTTACACAATTAGGGCCTTTACATATGTATGTATTTTGTGTTAAAAGATAAAAGATTTCCTCCAAATCAATAATAAATGCAAATTATCGACCAATATCTTGTAACATAAACATTTTTAACTTTTTGCAGGAATTTTTCATTTGGCAAAAACAGCTGATGCTGTTGTTAAATGAGTTAAACACAACTTCAGCTAGTTTTAAAATTAACACCGGTTTTAACGTGTAAAGTATGCTTTTGCTTGTCTATAGTAGATTAAAAACATATTTTTTATAAAAGTTTACTTTAAAACCTTAAAGTATGCTTTGTTTATGACTATAGTTATGGGCCTGTGTGTATTTGTTTGTGTAAAATATTTTTGGTATAGGCAACCAGCCGAAGTGTCTGTTGGATTTTTTGTAAGAAAACATTATTGAAAAAAAAATTAAAAGAACTGCACATATCGTCCGTCATCTTGAATGCAGAATAATGTAACATCACATTTCATAATTTTACATGCAAAGCAGACAACTTTGTAAAATGTTTATGAGATTTATAAGCAATTTTAAATATTTCAGCTAAAAATGCGATTATTATTATTTTTTAAGTTGTGTATGTTGCGTTATATATATTTGTAATTTTCAGAAACAAAAAGACGTATCATCAACGAAAGTATACATATTAGTAGGGATGCGATTTCCATGCAAATGCATGTTTTTTGTCGATAGTCTAAGAACGATGTCGACCAATTATCTTTCCGAATCGTTAAATTTCCGTTAAAATGGCATCGATTTGTTTTTGCATATTGTTGCATATTTTAGTGAAAATGCATATTTTTGCATATTTAGGTTTTAAATGCATATTTTTGCATATTTTGACATTTTTGAGGGATTTTTGAATTTCCATATTATAAAAAAGTTCTGAAAAATTATTTTGAAATACACAAAAAAACATTTCTAAAAAACATTTTTAAAAATTAAATAAATTCTTTTGGAGCTTTGCTTTAAATACATGATTGATTTTCAAGATTTCGACAAAATATGCTTATATTTTTAACCGATTCAGCATGTTACATCGTTAAGGCTTCCAATGGGTTACAAATTACTTGCTTGGTACATGGGTTATACCGCGTTGTAGCGGTATATTGCAATTTTTAATTAAATGTATCCCTTGATTCACCTTCCACCACAGCCAGTAGTATCAAAATAGGGGCGTGGCTAGACGCTTCAGAATTCTACTCAAAAAAAACTTCGAGCAATTTAAAAGTGTTTAAAGAGTCTGTTGGTGCCGATGATTGAGCAATTGAAAAAAAGAAAATAAATAATTAATTTAAATAACATCAAAAGTCAATTAGCATTTGTATTTTCCAATTACGGATATATTGGTGAAACCATAACTAATTAGGAGGGATTTAGTTCACTAAATACTCAAGTCAAATTAATTGATATCGCAAAATTAAAATTAACAATGTGGAAGGAAGAATAGCCCGACAAATTAGAAAAAATCCCAACCGTTTTGCAGAAAATAAAATTATGGATTTCAAAAAATAAAATAAATTTCAAATATTTTTGATCTGATCTGGAATCAAAGTGGGATCTGCAAACAAAGTTTTCTAAAATGCATTGGCATTCTTTAAGAACATGACAAAGTTTCACTTTTAATCAAACAGTACTTATTTATTTAAACAAACAAAAATTAAAATTAGTTATTTAAGTTTTTATAGATATTTGAATAACAAAAGATTGGATTTTATATATTTTTGTTTTTAGTAAAATTCAAAAACGATTTTTTATGGATTTTTTTTAAGTTTTTTATGCATATTTTCTATTTTTTTAATGCATATAATGGATTTTTTAGTGCATATTTCCGATTTTTTAGTGCATGAAAATCTCATCCCTACATATTAGTATTAAGTAAAACAAACATTTAAAATATTAAATAATGAAATATTTGTGTAAAATTACCGGAAAAATAGGATATATACATACCTATGATAATTTTTTATTGATTTTTTTACTTATAAGTAGTGGTTTAAATTAGAAAATGTATCTTAATTTAATTTAGCTATGATTTGATTTTAAAAAGCCATATTTTTCATTCTAATTAAAAAGTAAAATTATTTTTTTTACAATGAACAAATTTAGCAAATAAAAATTTGACTCATATAACATAACATGTATATATCGAATTATTTCAAAAGAACTCTAACAACGCTATGTACGTTACAAAAAGTAAATTTTAATTAGGTGATTTCTGAAAAATAATAAGAAGAAGGAAAGCGTAGTGTTGATAGCATATTAAATGTTGGACAAAGTAGTACTTCTCCAAAGAAATATATGATTACAATTTATTAATTCTAAAGGATTAACACAAAATAAAGCTAAACAGTCTATATTCTACTACTTTATAAAAAAAATAAAAAAAGCAATTATTCCAAAAATTAAGAATAACTGTCTTTTTCAGGATATTGATGAAGGGCCACTTGGAAGAATGCAATTCTAATAAAAAACAGATTATTTTAAATAAACTAATAAAAATATTTCTTTTGAATAATTAGTATTGTGGTTTTTTTTGTCGAACTATTTTTGGGGTTTTAATCCAAATTTTAATATTTTTAATCAGGCCTAAGTTCATCAAATTTAATTTTTCATTAAATTATTATTATAAAGAAAGGAATTTTACAACATGAAAATTATCAATAACAATTTTAACTCATAAGGATACTATCATAATAATGATGACAGTCTGATGGAAACAAAAATCTGAGGACCTGCAGATGTTGCCATTTATTCTTAGAAATTTTAAGCGTTTGGAAGTGCAATGGGGTAGGCTTCAAAATTTCAAAATTTCTGACAGTCCTATATGGAGACGGCTTTTATCATTTTACAGCACTTTTATTACTTTTTCTTCTGCAATAATTTTTAGTCTGATCACTAATTCCACTAACACCCTGGTAACAGTTATAACACAAATTACCCAGTTTTGACTTTTAAAGATATTAATGTGTTCTTATAAAAAGAATTAAAAACTTTGCTAATTTTTTTCTTGAGTGTGATTATACATTATGTTGTTAAAAAAAAATTATATTTTTATGAAACCTAAGTTTTAATTTTGTAATTAACTTGGATATTTTTTTAGGTAGCAGTTTAAAATTTTATAAAAATATTTGATGTGAATCGTAATCAACAAAAAAATTCAATTTAAAATTTTCTAATAATTTTTAACCTAACGATATGTTTTTTGTTTGTGTAAACAATTCTTTGGTGCCTTTAAAAAGGGTCACTTTTTCTTTCGTTAAAAAGACGTACCTTTATGCAGAAATTATTGAGAAAAAAATAGACACAAGAAGTTGTTGGTATTTTGTGTTTGTAAAAATATTTTGGTTTCTGTTCCAATCGCGACGATGGGTTTTTATTGCTGAAAACAGTTTTCTTACGTAGGTAAAGTTATAAGGAAAACACTAACAAAGTCTTGTTTCGCCACAAGCAAAGCGACAGTAAGTATGGTCGATGAGTAAGAAAATTTGTTTTATTGTTGCATTAATGCAATTTTTTGTTTCGCGCCAAATTATGCCAGTTATTGTAAATTCAATGTAGTGTTTTCAATACCGTTGCGCTTGGACCACAAACAAAATTTTTTTCACGAGACCAAATACATGTCTTCAGTTCTTGCAGGTATTAATTTTTTTTTCAATATTTTTTTGCCTTTATGTCTTTTAAACGAAAAAAAACAGACCCTTTTAGAAGCATCACAAAATAAAATTTTTTTAGTTTACCAGCCAACAAATAATTTTACAAGACACAAACAGGCTATCGTGCTGCCTAGCGGGAAAAATTGCGAGGGCTTTGACTTTTCAGGCCTTAAAGAAGGTTTGCAACTAGATTTTCAATAAACTTTTACTTATTCCGCTCTGCCTTCTTCGAAAAGGGGTTTTAGAACGGGTTATATGAAATATTTTACAAATTCAAATTAACTTTTCTGAGATAAGGCCTGTCGAAATAGTTTTATTAGCAGTAATGTTGGAATGTGTAGCAAGTTTAGTTATTAATTTACTAACTTCGCGTTATTAGCAACAACAATTTGCGACCTTAGGACAACAAGGATCTATATGCACCTAAACAACGTGTAAGATAGAACCTTGTTGTTCTAATACAGTTGGAATGCGACTGGAAAACTTAATATTGGTAAAAAGGCCTTCTTTAAGGCCTCTTTACAACTTCATTTTCCCGCTGTTAATGGTCAGGCAAATCGCGTTTTTTTCATTATGAGGAATTTGAATGTGAATTTTTTTAAATTTTTCATATCTGACAAATTCATATATGAATTTTTTTGTTTGCTCATTTTTCATGAATGAGGAAATTAAAAATATTTTTTTTCCTCACCCTCATGAATGTGAAGAAGCAGTTCAATTTAAAATTTTTCACGCTCGCTCATGACTGAAAAATGAGCGAGCGTTTCGGTACTCTGATTTATACCTGCCATCGGCAACCTATACTATTACATTTTGCGATTATATGCGTTGTATGAATGTTACATATGTTGTTGTTAATGTTGTTAAATTCTCTGCAATATGTGTGCACATGTACGTAATAAAAGAGCATACAAGAGAATAAAAGAGAAAAGAGAAAACGCGGCGCCCTGATTTTGCCGATGGCTGATTTATACAATCGTTGCCTTCGTTTTTTTTTATAAAGATTCTAAAGGCAGAGTTAGCCGAACGTTCACGTCCCCTAATGGAACGTCTGGTTCGTTTTGTCATTTGCAAACAATGCAAATGCTTACTGAATTTAAATGTCACGTTGACGGAACGTCTCGATCTGTATTAAACAGATTTGCATGCCGTTGTTACGTGACAGTTGTAAAGCAGTGATGGGCTGCTTGTATGTTAAATTCAATGCGGGTATTTTTGCTCGTTTTTGGTACTTTTTTCAGTTAAGCTATGGAATTGAGACAAAACAACTTAATATACAACATATTTCCATATAAACAAATATATTTATGTTTAGATGTACAATACATATAAACAAATGCATATACACATACAATGGAAATGTGAAAAGAATAAAAGGCTTTAAATGGTAGCAAAACCTTGTTTGGTGCATACACCACAATACAATATATCTATTGTTATAATATATATGCTAAAATACAAATTTGTTTATTGAAAATCTATAATATAAACATTAAACTATTAACGTTTTTTACATACACAAAATACTTTTTTAATACCATTTAAATCACTTGGTACTTTTTAAAACATTTTTGATTCCCATCACTGTGTGATTTGCTTTATGTATACTATTGTTTTTTGTTTATGTATAGAAAAAACATAAACCACGTTTTTAAATGTTCTATAAGTGCACCAACGTGCTTACAGTACGGTGCGGTACATTACGGGTACAGCAACGTTCGCCTAACTAGGCCTTAAGTGTTCTGAGCGCAAATGATTGTTTGGTAAAGAAACAAAAAATACAAACGAAAGAGCCAGAAATCAAACAATCATTACTCATGTATTTATGCAGCATTAACTATGTAGTACAAGAAAAAAAAAATTTAAATGAAACTAAACACACATACTTATGTAGGTACACACAATTTCCATAGAAACAAAAAGTACAGTAGTAGTAGTAGTAGGTACAATGTATTTTTGTTATTGTTGTTTTTATTGTTGTTAATTTTGAAAAAGCGTCTCATCGTTGTTTATTGTTGTTGTTGTTAATGTAAACAAAAGTATAGAGAATGTGCTCTTTTGAATTTACTCAGTTGTGTTATATTGCGTGAGCAACAAAAATGCAAATAAAGCACTTTCAATAAAAAACGAATAAATGAAAATATCAAATGTGTACGAAAGGAAAAAAAAATTACCAACGTTGAACTTTGTTTTGCATGTATAGAGTTATTGTAAATTTTAGCGTATGAATAAATGCACAAAAATAGTGAGATTTGAGGTTCTCTGGTACATATATTTACACAAGGTAAACTCGTTGGCCCATATGTTTGTCAGCTGATTACCCCTAGTTGGTACCTTAACTTCAAATTTCGTGTATATGAGAAAAAATTTGTACATATGTGCGTTAAATTGTTTTTGTTTTATATGAAGACAATTTTGACAATGTGGTACCTTTTATAGAGCAGCATGTATACACTCCCAAATGAGTCTACCTTGAGTAAATATACCTTGAGTAGTTCTGTATGTAGGTACAATGTATTCTTGTTATTGTTGTTTTTATTGTTGTTAATTTTAACAAAGCGTCTCATCGAGTGGTTTATTGTTGTTAATGTTAACAAAGCGTCTCATCGAGTGGACAATGACTACTTGAATGCAAAAGTATAAGAATGTGTTCTTTTTGAATTTACTCAGTTGTGTTATATTGCGTGCGCAACAAAAATGCAAAAAAAGCACTTTAAATAAAAACGGAATACATGCAAAAATCCAATGTGTACGAAACGATGTAAAAACTACCAACGTTGAACTTTGTTTTGCAAGCAAAGAGTGAATGTAAATTTGAGCGTATGAATAAATCAAGAAAAATAGTGGTTTTGCAGTTCTCTGATGTACATATACCTATATATATGACAGAGCTGTAAATGAATCATTCATTTTTGATTTTAATTCATTAATGAATTAGCAAATTTTGAATTAATTCTTTTAACACAAATAAATGAATTGAATTAAATTTGAATCAATTCAAATGAATTAGGCAGAAATGAATTTAAATTCGTTTCTAATTCAAATGAATCTGAAAAATGAATTGCAATTCATTTTGACAAATTCAAATGAATCTGTAAAATGAATTGCAATTCGTTACTAATTCAAATGAATCTAAAAAATGAATTGCAATTCATTTTTCAGATTCATTTGAATTGAATTGATTTTGAATTAATTCAAATGAGTTAGAAAAAAAAATTAACAATTCACTTCCAACTCATTGGAATGAAATTGAATGAAATTTGAATTAAGTTTGTAAGTAAATCTGTCGTTTTGTTATTCAACAATTTTTTTTTGTAAAAGACAGCAAGCTCGTTTTGTAAATCACCTAGCAAAGTCCAAAGACGAAAAATTCTTAGATTTAAAATTCCTATGATATACTAGAATTGCCAGTAGCGGCAGAATAGGAATTGATTTATTAGGGTATCGGCGAAAATCCTATCAAAATGTGAAAATTTTGTTTATTTGCTAAAAGAAACTTAAATTTTTATTTTTATCCAATAGTGTGAAAGTTGTGCTTAACAATCAATTTTGGTTTAAATAATCTCTTATTTGTATATTGTGGAAAATTCATTTTTTATAATTTTTAATCGAATTTAAAATATTATAGCAATCAACATAAAATTTTTTTTCTTCTTTTTATTTTACTTCTTGTATTGAAAACTTCCAGCTGTAGTAAAAATAGAAAATTGTAGTTAGTAAGTCTGCTTTCACACGTTTCATCTTTTGATTCTCAACTCTTATGTTTTTAGGTACGGTGATGCCTGTACTCGGTTAGTACGTTTTGTGTTTTTATTCGTTGGTATATGCACAACGATGGCTGCATGTAATTTTTTTCTTTTCTTTTTCTCTCTGATTCGCTGTTGATCATCAAAAGATAAAACGTGTAAATTCAGACTAAACGAACCGGCATATACTCAGCGTTACCGTTATGCGACCCTTTGTTTTAAATCCCCTTTGTGTCTTTTTTTTAGTTTTTTTGTGCCCCTTTTGCCCCTTTTAAAATTAGCGATAAGAGACTGTGTTCATTAAAGGTTTTAAATCCAGTATTTATTAATACAGCTGAAGTCATAAATTACTTTGAAATTTTTCAGTTTCCAAATTATTTTGATTTTTGAGGTGCCATAACTCAGCCATCTCTAATCAGATAGAAATTTTCAGCATATCGACGAAAAGGCATTCAATTACCTTTCCAACGATATGCCATTTATCTCGATCGAATTTCGGTTGGGCTCCACAAGGGTTTGAGTGGGACCATACACCGAAAAACACAAAAGTACCATTATCTAAAAAACGGTACTTAGAAAAAAAAATACAGCGTTTTTCGTGTTCAGGAGGTCCCAATTAACTTATCTAGGCATGTGGCGTTCTTGGTATTTTTCCAAATTAAAAATTTTTAATGCTGTGTAATTGAAATAAAAATTGTATGCAACAGTACATAAACGTTTACTTGCAAACAAGACATGGATTTTCTTGATATATGAATAAATATACATATGTGTGTGTGTTTTTCCCAAACAATTTGTATTATATATAATGTATTTTTTTAAAAATATGTATTTAAATAATTTAATAAATACATATGATTTTTTTTTTTTTTTTTGAAAATTTTCCTGTTTTTAAAGTTGCCCCTTTTTTTTTGTCAGAATTCCCCTTTTTGTGACACTTTTTTTTTGGAAAATCCCCTTTTTGTGCCCCTTTTTGAAAATTTTGAACGGAAACTTTGCATATACTATCTTTGAGTCGTCAAAGAGGAATATGCAATAACAACAAATGAGTGATTTCATAAGAATGAGAGAAGATAAGTGATTACTGATAATGAAGATAAGTAACGGTAATACAAGTGATTTTATTCTCTTTTGTATGCTTACTTCGTTTAAATCGGTTGAGTATTACTCAAGTTATGGTAAAACAGTGTTGCAAAATTGAAATTTTGAAATGGTACTGAACTTTAGCTAAAAAAGTATTTTTTTTACCAAATGGTACTTTTTGTTAAAAAAAAATAAGTGGCACAATGGTTTTAAATAAAATATGGCTCAACTCTTATTAAAAACAAACATAACCTTGAAAGCAAAACAACATGATACATTGTTGCAAACACATTTCACAGTATATTGCACTTCTTTTCTGATTTCGATTCTTGCCAATATATTGTGTCACCTTTGAATATCACAAACCCATTGGCGATAAAATTGAACAGTTATATTGCAGGTGTTTGAGCAGCTTAAGGTAGTTTTTTCCGTATTTTCTAAAAAAAATATTTGAAATGGTTCATATATTTATAAATTAGTTAATAAACAACAAATTTTATTTTTGTCAACATAAATTTATACTGGTATTTATATTTATATTTTAACTTTTGCAACTTCACTTAGAACGTAGTTATAAAAATAGTTTAAAACATTAATGTTTAAAAATAAAGTTTTAATTCAGTGTTATAAGGCAAAGCAAATTTATTTTAAGAGATCATAAGAAAATATTATAACTACAACTGCAACTATTAGTTGATTTTTATACATACATACATACATCTTTAGTTTTTATCAAACTTGAAACAGTTTGTACGTGTGAACGATTTCTTCCTTTGCTTTTTAAATCATTTTGAATTTAAAAATGTGCGTTCAATCGATGCCCAGAAATGTGGTGTCGATAAAAAAAACCAAAAGCAATATACGAAATGTCAGCAAACATTAGTTTCATTCTTAATAATGGCTATATTTGTCCAAGAAATATAAATATATTAAGTTTTGAAATGGTTTATTTCTAAAAGATCCGCTAGGACACGGAATTGAGAATTGATATTTTTATAGTTTTTGTATTAATTGATAACTACAGTATTATGTAATTGGCATATCCGAAAACAATATTTTCTGGAATATTATTAGCTGATTATCACTTTTAAAGATTTATTCTCAAAAAAAATTTAGTTCTTCATGTTTCGCAATAAAATGATTTCGCAGTTTCTTTTACTTTGTAAACCATTTCCTTAACATTGCATGTTTCTAGAAATATGGTACACATTTAAATTTTCCGCTAACATATTAACCAATGCATCCCGTTTTATGAATTTTCTTGCCACTTGTAAGAACAAATATCCCATTCTAGAAAGCAAAATATGAATCCTGGTATCCACGCTTTGCATTTCAATATTAACGTCGTTAATTATTTTGAAAATACAACAACATAAATTTTGCAACAAAGACATGATGACCAAAGCCAGCTATCGAAATTATCATATCACAGTTAAAAGGTTAATGGCCATTTTCTCAATGTATCGACAAACTGTCTGTTACTTAATGTCAACGTAAATTTATTGGAACGATAAACTGTCCGTTAACGATTTTGGGTTTCTCAATATACTGACAAAAAACATTGTTTTCAGCTGGCAACGCCACTCAAAATACATGTAAAAGTTGGGAGTCAGCTGATTGAATTTATCTGTACGGCAAATAAAAGGAAAATAAATAACTGGCAGATGAGTGCCGGTTAGCTTTGCGATAAAATCGAAGTAAATGAGACATTGAGAAAACCAAATTTCTTTAATGTGCAGTTTTTCGTTGGGAAAAAAGATAATTGCCTAATGAGAAAATGGCCATAAGAGTTAAAAAGCTCAAAGGATAAAAAAGTACTGAAAACAACGCGGGGGTACTGCGGTATTTTTAATATAAAATAGTACTGAAAAAAGTACCAAAGTACTGAATTTTTCAACACTGTGGTAAAATAACTGACGTCGTCTTTTGAAAAAGTAAAAACAACGGTTAAAAATTATTTAAAAAAAAAAGAATAAAAACACTGCAGAACAGCATTCAATCTAACCAATAAAGTGTAATTTTTGTTGCATAGAGTTATTAGTTTGGTGGAGTGGCTTGCTTATGTCCTCAACACATAGCTTTGATTAAAGAAAATTGTTTGTGATTGAAAGTCAATATTTTGTTTAAAGTTTCTTGTGAGTTATCAAACAAATCAAAATTGTTTGGTTTAACGATTAAAAATGTCTTCAGAAAGTGATTTCTCAAATGATGATGAATCGATGGATCCTACATATTCTGCTACACAAATAATGCGAAAACGATTGTTTAATTCTGATCATACTAATGAAGACGGATCATCTTCCTCTAAAATCTCGCGCGTTGCTCTTGGAGTTCTGACGGATAGCAGCACTTTATTGGAATCAACATCTTCAGAATCTACTATATGCTCGCCTAGGAGTTTGCTTTTTAAACATTTTTTTTCAATTAAAACAAAGGTTTGAAATTTGCTTGTAAAATTATATGCATATATGTAATTAATTTTGACAATATTTCTCCAGATCAAGGAGACTATAAGAAAACATAATAAAGGAAAAGTCATTGCAAAGTGCAACAACTGCGATAAGGTATTATCAGGCACAATGCATGTGACATCAAATTTTATTCGCCATCTGCGCACGCAACATAAGAAAATGTTTGATGAGTACAAGTTGATGATGAAAGTAGAAAAAAAAACACCAAACACGCAATCAGTATTTGACTTACTAGTCCTTAAGTTTATTGCTAAAAATATGCTACCTGTGTCACTTGTGGAATCAAATTCATTTTTAGAATTGATGCATTATGCAAATCCGAAGTTTAAAGTTATGTGTAGGCCAACCGCAATGAAGCTAATGGACTCAACTTTTGACACCTTTAAGGCTACAACCAAGGACATAATAAAAAGTGGAAGTTTTTTTTGTACCACTGCAGATATTTGGTCGACAAAGCACCGAAGCTTTTTTGGTTACACATGTCATTGGCTGAATGAAAAATTTGAAAGAAAGTCAATTTCGCTGACTTGCAAACGATTTGGTGGTACCCATTCTTTTGAATCGATTGGTAGAATTATAAACGACATTCATACCGAATACGGTCTAAATGTTAGCAACTTGGTAGCAACCACAACGGACAATGGATCGAATTTTGTTAAGGCCTTCAAAGAATTCGGCGTTCTCGTCGAAGAAAATAACGAAAACGAGGACAATATTCTGGATGAAGAATTAACAGATTCATCAAATCGTGTTTTAGAACTAGTTTTACCAAATCATATTCGATGCGCAACCCACACGCTTAATTTAGTCGCGACAACTGATTTCAACCTAATTATTAAATCACAGAACTTTATTTATGAAAAGCATAAGCAAGTAAGTCAAATAAAAGTTGAAAATCTTTATTTTTCCAAAATACTTTATCGGTTTTTTAGGTTTAATCTCAATTTAAAAATTGCTTTTGTGTTAGGTTTTGAGAAAGTGCAGCTTGCTGTGGGCGAAAGTTAACAGACCTAAGTCATCGGAACAGATAGTGCGATCTTTGGGGTCTCAGTTAAAATACCCTGTAGCAACAAGATGGAACTCTTTATACGACAGTATAAAAGACTTATTGTCCCATAAGTTCAAGCTCTACGATCTATGCCAAAAGTTAAATATTGAAACTTTTCTAGACAGTGAATTTGAATATTTAGAAGAGTACTTACAGCTTCTGCAGCCAATAGCAGAGGCTATAGACTTTCTCCAAAAAGACGACGGCATGTTATTTGGTTATCTGTTACCAGCCTTAGCCACAATTCAAACAAAATTTGGCAAAATACAATTGAAAGATGGAAGTGGATATCTGAAAACTATGGCCACAAAGTTAATGGAGACGACGAAAAAAAGATTTAACAATTTCTATAACTTAGATGTTACTGTCAAAACAGCAATTGTGGCATCTCTTCTTTGTCCGCCAATTAAGTGTCTGTGGTTAAAAGCTTTGAACCCAAATTTTGATATTGGCACTGAAGCAGACGTTATTCAAATGGCAAAGGATGCTGTTCAACAAATGTCTGATAAGGACATCACAACGTCAACCAATTCAGAGAGTAACGTGTTGAGTTACTTCGATTTTTCTACTTGTGGTAATTATCTCATCGCTTTGCAGAAAAATTTTAAAAAACATTAACCATAACATTTATTGCAGAAACTCCAGAAAATGCATTGTTGCTCAATATTCCCTCCGAATCGGAATTTACAGCATATTTAGCAGATTCTTCAAAATCATTAAGTATGCTGCATAATTATCCAACGGTTAAAAAGGCTTTTTTAAAATTTAATGCGCCGTTACCATCGTCAGCTGCTGTTGAAAGATTATTTTCGTACGCCTCTATTCTAAACATCCCTAAACGTGGATCTCTTTCAGATGATAATTTTGAAAAGCTATTGTTGTTGAAGGTGAATGATGCATTCTAATTAAATATAATTAGCCTTATTTTGTTACTAAAATAATAGCATAATAGTTGATGCAATTAATTCCTATTATATGTTGCCCATTTACTAAAAGAATGTTTTAACTCCCAAAAACACCATTTTTGATTTAGTTACGCAGAAATATTCGTTATGTTCTGCTTCATATTCTGTCGAAATTTTATTATAATAACTTGCATAATCTCCGAGTAAGAAGATAATATGTTCTATAAGACTCCTTCTTTTCAGTGTAAATTGGTTGTCAGTTAAAAATTTTTAATGCGTTTGTCCGAAATCGTGTTTTTTTTTTTTTTGTTATGACACTCTTTTAGTAAATGAACGCATATGTTTAGCATATTTTTGAAACACAATTGTGTTTTGAACTACATACATTGTAATTTTTCTGATTTTTGTTTAGTTGTGAAAGATAGTTTTATTTTTGTGAAATAAATACCTATAACATTACCAAAAATTTTTTCGTTGGGTTTTTTATTTTATTTTTTAAATTTTTTATTGCCTTTTGAAAATTAAATGTGTTTTGTCGTTCAGAATAAAAATAATTTCTTCTTGAAGAAATAAACTCCAAACACTGAAAAAAGAAATTTTAATTTTTTCTTCCCCCTAGATCTGCTCTTGAATTTGATTGATTGCAACTCATTTAAGATTTCATTCATTTGAATTGTTAATTTTTTTTTCTAACTCATTTGAATTAATTCAAAATCAATTCAATTCAAATGAATCTGAAAAATGAATTGCAATTCATTTTTTAGATTCATTTGAATTAGAAACGAATTGCAATTCATTTTACAGATTCATTTGAATTTGTCAAAATGAATTGCAATTCATTTTTCAGATTCATTTGAATTAGAAACGAATTTAAATTCATTTCTGCCTAATTCGTTTGAATTGATTCAAATTTAATTCAATTCATTTATTTGTGAGAAAAGAATTAATTCAAAATTTGCTAATTCAATGCATGAATGATTCAAAAATGAATGATTCATTTACAGCTCTGATATATGAGAATAACTCCATGATTAATCTTTAAAAAATAAATAATGCAATTGTAATATGTAAGTATGTAGTTTGTTTCTATGAATGTAACTAATACAATATAAGAAAATATTTTAAGAAAAGTGATTCAAATATTTATTTTAAATAATAATATGTATGTACCTATATTGAATCTTACACATATGTACATATTGGTTCTTTCCGTTTTTTTTTTAATAAAAATTTTAGTACATATCTGTTATGTTATATTATTATATGTATACGATAATAAAAATAAAATGAAAGACACACATCTTAAATTTTCTGTTATACCAACAACATAAAAAATTTCGTGACCATTTTAGCATTTTAGGAGCTAAATTTAACATTTTATTGTTGCTAAATTAGTTGCAAAATTTCTGATTGAGCAGTTAGCATTTTCCAATTATTTATTTAGCTTTTTAGCATTTTTTATATATATTCTTTAATTAGGCTTGAGTACATCAAATTTCATTTTCATTAAATTATTTTCACTGAGGAAGGAATTTTTACAACTTGGAATTTTTATTAAAATATATTAAATTCAATTGGCCCAAGAATTACTGCCGAGGGATGCACCACAACGGCTACAATATGCCAATAAATGATAAGCATTTCAAATCAGTCAGTCCAAGTTGGACTACAGGGTGGTGTATGCATTTTTCGGTATATTAGAATTTGCACGTGTAACAATGTGAACGTATGTATATCTAGCAGAACCTTGCGGTTATGTTAAGGGCAAAATAAACCACACAAATTGTTTTAATTATACGTTTGTACATATATTTATTTTTATTTTTTATCTTATAAGTACAATACATTGGAAGCCTTAAAGGCCAATTATACATGTATTGTTTGATTAATATCTATGTTATATCCCAGCGGTAAATATTGAAAGGACCGCAAGTGGCAGGCCTTTTTGAAGGCCTCTATACTCCTTTCTAAAAGATTCGCTTCGCATGATATCCTGCCTTCAGAAGTATGCCTTCTAGAAGGTATAAACTTCTTTTTAAAAGACCTTCTGAAATATTCAGTACACATTCGCTACTCCCTTCTTTGAGAAGGGAGAAAGGAAGGTGTTCAGTTTTGTTTACTTTTTATTTTTAGTGACCTTCCTTACTCCCTTCTTTGGGAAGGGATCGAAGTTGTTTTTAAAGGAAGTGTGGAAGGCCTTGCGCCCAATGACAACCTGTGTAAAAAATAAATAAGTATGGAATGCGGCGAGAAGGGCTTCTGACTGCTTGTGACTGCTAAATAAGGCCTTCTATTAGGCTTCTTTACTCCTTCTAGTTACCGCTGGGATGTATATATGAACGACAAAGATTTTGACTATAAAATAGAATTGTGTTGAGATACAATGTAACTTAAAACTACTTTACAAAAAAGAAAATATATAAAATAACCACACAAAACTGCAAAAAAATTAAATTAAAAAACCATAAAGTTTCCATAAATCCTGTACACCAGAGATCAAATCACGTAAAAAACTAAGAAAGAATAATCATACAGACCTAATCAAAAGCATTTTTTTATAAGTGAGGTAGGAGTATGAAAACAGTCGTAGATTAGGTGGTAAATTGTTTCAAACACGACAGACTCTTATCTTTAACGAATGTTCATAAATTGAAAGATGTATTTGAGGTATCTCAAGTTGTATATTACGCGTTGAATGAATAAATGTAAAATCATCGACAAGAGAAATTGGCTGTCTTAATTTCATGATTTTGTTAAAATATTTTAAAAGACGTAAATGTAGAAATCCATGAAATTCGCAACCCAAAAATTCAGGGACAAGCTCAGTCACTCGTTCATGATCACGAATACGAACATTAAATACATAACGAACAACTTTTCTAACAATCCTCTCAAGAAGGTCCAAATTACCAGACACTGTTCCGGAAAAAACTTCCAAACAGTAGTTAATTTTAGACATTAGTAAGGCATGAGCCAAGCGATATCTCACATATATTGGTGTATATGCTTTCAAGGCATACAATCTTCTCAAAATAAAAGAAACTTGATTTGATATGGAATTAATATGATTTGCAAAATTAAGATTTGAATCAACAATTATACCAAGGCATTTAAGTGAGTCAACATAACCAATTAATTGATTATTAATACGAATTCTGGGCCGTTTATTGGGTGTTTGTAGAAATGTTAACAATTTTAAATATTTGCAGACATTTTGGTATTTTGTCAAACTTTTTGTGGTGTCTAGTGCTTAATGAAATAATTTCAGCGAAACTTTGCTGAGTGAAGACGTACCTGGCGTTTTAATTTAATTCAGGTACGCTGAATCCAGTGGTGTTAGCCCTTGTTTTTAGGTTAGCTCTTGTTTTCGAGATATACCGTTATCTCGAAAATGGGGGAGGTTGCACAACATACATATGTTCGCGAACATGTTAAAAAAACCGAAATAAATAAGGTTAATATTTTTTCAATATCGATCTAGAAACACCATATTTTTTTTTTGAAAAAAAAAAGATTTTTAGCAAAATTTTAAAATTTTGGTTTGTTAAAAATTTATAAGTTGCAAGCAAAAGAAGCCATAAATGATCAAAATCTGTTAACAACTTTTGGTTTTATTCACAAAAGACGAAACCTTTTAATTAAATTTAAGAATTTCATTAAACATTAAAGTGGATATATACATACATACGTATGGCCGTACTCTTTTTTAGAGGACAATCATCTATTTGTAAATCTTGTCATCTTTTTCCATAATCTATCATCTTTGTCATCTTTATTTTAAAAAGCATGATCTGCTGTCGTATTCTGTAATTCGCTTAGCTAAAGCTAAATCTCGATCGCTACAATTCCTTAGAGAAAACAAAATTTTAAATTTTTAGCGATGACGCTAAAAGCTAAAATTGCGGCAAATTAAATTTGTATTGCATTGCCAAATTTAGAAACATAAAATTATAGTTGCATGGTCCTGAGAGTATGAATCCGTATATCCGTACTTTTTTGGTAAACATTAGAAACATTATCTTAAGCATATAAATATGTCCACGAAAGAAAGGGGGGCGCTAACGAAGCATCGGGTAAAATGCTAGCATAATATAAAGTTGTAACGTTACTGACCGATTCATCATTGATGCGCCTGAAGCGAAACGGTTGAAATTTGGACCTTAGTACATATTGCATTTTTGGAAATTTGAATGTTAAGGGGGAAAAAAATGCAAAAAGAATTATTAATTATTGTTGTTTATTTAAAAAAAAATAAGCTCCCAGGTTCTTGTACTTTTTTGAAATTTGGCCTTTTTGGGGAGTAAATGGGTACAACACTGTAATTTGGAACTTATTTGTCCTTAATCTATTTTTTAACCAATAGACAAAGAAAAAAAGATTATTTCACATTCGTAACTTATCTTAAAAATACATATATAAATTTGGAACTATTTTTGAAATTCGAACGTTAAAGGGATTAAAATCGCACTTATTTTCGTTTCCTTTTCAAAACATTTTTCTCCATTTTCTCCATATCTTCACAGCTTAAACGCCTGAAGCTGAAAAGTTGAAATTTGGACCACTAAGACAGGATTATATGTTAAGGGGGTAAAAAGGGTAGAAACGTGTAAATTCGCTAACCTTAAATCTCCAAAACTGAAAGAAATACAAAAAAATTAATACTTATCGTTGTTCATTGTAAGCGTAAAGGTGACTGGTACTTTTCTTAAAATTTGGCCCTTTCGGGGAGTAAAAGGGTAAACTCTTATCTTACTTTATATCTTTTAAACCAATAAGAATAGAATTGAAGACTATATCATATTCGTGAAATATCTAAGAAAGTACAAACAAATTTTGGTATTTTTTTATTTTTTCGAAGTTTGAACGTTAAATGGGTGAAAATCGTGCCTATTTAAGGTACTTTTTTACAACACATTTTTGTATATTTATTGGCACATAGGTATTAAATTTTGCGCTCCTACTACAATATTGAAATTTTCGATACTGCAATAGGGAGAAAAAAGTATCAAAAAGGGGTAATACAATTTCCTTATTTGCTTTTATGTTCTACATGTTGTACTTTTTTTATTTTCTATAATATTGAAATTAGAAACATAAAATGATGGGTGCATGGTCCTGGGTGAATATGATGAAAAATGTTGGAACTTTTTTGTTAAAACATAGAAACAGTAATTTTGACACATAAATATGTCCTTGAAAAAAAGGGAGACGCTAAAAAAGAAGCCGGTTAAATGCTAGTAACATTTGTATTATTACCGAAATCGTCATAAGTTTGTCATTCCGTTTGTAATTTTTAGAATTACCCTGTATTGTATATATTCTGTGTCCTTGTAAGGAGCGAAGTGGAAATAACACTGTGCATCTGTTTGTTAAAATGGGTTTTCCGAAGACCCCAGATATGATTTCTTTATTTATGTCACATATAGTCCGGAATGGGTTTCTATTGAAATTCAGCCTGATAAGCAGCAACCCACAACTGCCTTTTAACTTAGCCATAAATCCCTTGTTGTTGTTGTTTTTATGTATATCTGGAGAACGTAAAATCCAAAGTTTCTAAATCAGTTACAAGCGTATTGGTTATCAATACACAACAGCCGACAAAATGTAAGTGGGATTGGAGAAGAGTGCGTGGCGGAAAATAGATTCATTTATATCTAAGGAGCAATAATTATAAGATATTCAGTTCATATCGCACCATGGTGAAGGGTATATACGATTCGGCATAGCCGGATATAGCAGTCTTACCGATTTTTCATCTCTATCTAACGGCCAATTTCACCAATTATAGTTATAATTATCTATCAGTTATAACTGTCACAAACATATTGTTAACTAGAAGTTAAAGTAATGGTTATTTTAACTGAACTTGGTGAAATTGGTCGTCAGTTATTTAAACTCAAAATGGTTGTTTTAAACTTTTAACTGTTTTAGAAGAAAATACAAGGTTAGTTAAAAAAAATTCAAAAGATTTGATAGCTATAATAATTAATATGTATGTATATTTATGGATGCATGCATACATATGTAAGTATTTATATTTTAATAAGTGTGTAGATCTTCTTATTTTCTAAATTAAAATATATTAAAATATTTTTGTTATGACGTTATTTTCGCAAATGACCGCTAAATACTTGTAGGAACTTAATACTCTTATTATTGTTTGTGCTTATGACGCCATACGTTAAGGCGTTGTGCTTTAACTTTCGCTAATTTGCTACTTACTAACCATTTTTGTACACATATATTAACAGAATCTTACTATGTAGTAAATTTAATTTGCTCATCAAACTTACCAAGAAAAGCCAAAATAATATAAAAATTGCTAACCAAAATGTATCTGTACAAGTTCGAAATTTTGGACGATTTTGATGTGGTTCCTCTTCCGAACTTGTATTGCATCCCATTTTTACGCTTTCGTTATGTGTCTATTTTGCTTTGATAACACTTTTACTATTTTTTTAGCACAACTTTTAAACTTTCTACAAATGTATATCACAAATTATAATTTATATATTGTTTCAACATAATACTAATTTCATAAAACACTGCTTCTTAAAATAAGTTACTTCAACTAGAGTTCGTTTGCCTGTATAAATCAGTGTTACCACCAGCAAGAATCAAAATTACACTTCAGATGAAGCAAAATTACCCGATTTAAATGAAATTACACCTGATATAAAACTTGAGTTTTATTTAATAAAAAGACATTTACAAAAAAGCAAAAACACAACAAACTCATTAAAACAAGATCAATATTAGTCAAACTGTTAATTTTATTTAAATTGACAAAAATAACATTAAAGACTTAAAAAAAATTAATAAACCATAAAATAAAACTGCCAAAATACTGAGTTTAAATTCCACATTTGGTTGATATATCTTGGGAAGGTTTAAAATGTACCTTGTCATTGCTTTATAATGGATGCTTTTTAGCCCCATAGAGCTTACGAAATGTTAGCTGTCAAACGAACTGTCATACTATTTTCACTTTTCGAACAGGCACATCATCATGAATAGATTCATGCTTGAACAACGCCACCAAATTATCAAAATATACTTTGAAAATCAGCTATAGATTTTCGCAACTTAAAGGTGACTTCATGATTTATATGACACAACTTTTTTTCACAAATGAAGGCGACGTGTTGAATAAGAGAAAATAATCTGTCAATAAGACTTCAAGGCCGTGCGATGTGACACTTATTGATTGTTTTCCGTAGGGCTGTGAAGTCAGTGGTTAATGCTGATAAACCAGAAACAGTCGGTGTCTTGGAGGTCAACATTGTTCATTTTATTCGAAAAAGAGAAAAAAAATTGGACGTTTGCAATGCGTTTCGTCAAGGACAGGCGCGGCGGTGTCTTTTTGTTTTAAATCAGTTTCAAATCGTAATGCCATGTATCAATCTGCGATTAAAATTAAATTTTTTTGTGTTGTCTACCATTTTAAGTTTCATGGTCTTACAAAATACTTTTTATACCTTATTTAGTAAACAAAATGCCTGCAGAGTTTTATAGAACTGTCCCTTTCGTAATCCAGTTTTGCAACTGTAAAGGGCGTTAAATATTCTTTAAGCTAAAGCATTAAAAGGTAGCAAGATATAAATGAAATTAATTATATGTTGCAATATTGGAAACATGTCTTCCCCCAGGCAAGTTTTTAGTTTGAATAACTTTTTTCAATAAAATTCAGGTTCTAAATCACTATGATAGGTATCTTTATCAAAATCAAAGAGTCCATCTTGCGACATTCATTACCAAACATTTGAAAATATATGAATGTTTAATGATTGACGTCGTTTCTTAAAAAGAAACCGAGACTTTGGTTCAGAAGGCTGTGCATTTCTTAGCAACAATATTTAAAAAGAAATAAATGTCATCACTGAAATCGAATCTTGATTTTATTCGGGCATCTGAAGTAAAAATTTCCAATTACACCTGAATTACACCTAAGAGAAATTACCCACGCTCTACCCACGACCGTAAAAATTATACCAAATTCGGGTAATTACCCACAAAGTGGCAACACTGGTATAAATGTACTTTAATATGCTGTGTGCATTTTGTTTATCGAAAAAACAACTACTTGTTTCAGTGTTGCCATTAGGATACGAAAGATACATTTTTCGTATCTTTTGATGGCTTCACGTACCATAAATAATCCTGAAATTTTTCGTATCTTTTGAACCTGTATGCAAAATGTACTAAAACTTATAATGACTGATCATTGTAGCCGACTCAATACTTATACAATAGCAGCTTTCATAATGGTGTAAAAATATTAAAGATGTTTCAACATACGATTCACCTAAATCGAGGATTACAAGAAGTACGAAGTTGTTCGGAGAAAATATGAATATCTTTTATTTTCAAAAAATTTTTATGAACTTTTTGATATAATCGCCTTGGTATAAACGCCTTAACTCGTATATTAATTTTTACAAAAATGAATGTGTTTCGATAACATCCAAAGATAGTTACATATAATTAATTTAAATGTTGGCTAATTGTATTTTTAAGAATTACATACCTAATCTATATCTATATGTATATATAAAAGAGTTGCGTGAGTGACTGACTGATTGACTCATTCATCATCGCCCAGCCCAAACCGCTGACCCTAGAAATTTAAACCAGAGATTGGTCGCTCCCCAAATCGATCCAATAAGACGGGATTTTTGGAAAATCGAATGTTTAAGAGGTAAAAAACGGAATATTCGGTAACCTTATATCTTCAAAACTAAAAGAGATACAAAAAATTTAATACATATTGTTGTTCTTTAGAAAAACAAGCGGACAGCTGTCTGGTACTTTTTCGAAATTCGGCCCTTTTAGGGAGTAAACGGGTAAAACCTGAATTTTTGAACTTTTTTGACACCCCATTTATCTTTTAAACCAATAAACATAGAAACACAATTTATGCCACATTCGATACTTATCAAAAAAACACGAACACAAATTTGGTACTTTTTCGAAATTCGAACATTTAAAGTTAAATCGTAACTTTTTTTGGTACTTTTTTTACAAAACATTTTCCTCCATTCATTGACATATTCGTACTAAATTATGGGCTGCCACTACAATACTGAAATTTTTGATACTTTAATGGGGGAAAAATATAGTACCCAAAAAATTAAATACGGGAAATTTGATAGTTTTCTTTAGCTTTTTGGTAATACTAAAGTAGCGGGTTAAATGCTAGAATTTAAACAAGTTTAAACCTTAAAAAATAAACTTTGGCATAAAAATATGTCGACGAAGAAAAAGGAGAAGCTAACGAAGTAGCGGGTATATGCTAGTATGAAATAAAAATGTAATGTTAATAAATGTTAAACGTTAAAAATGGAGTTAAATTTTTTTTTTTTTCAAAATGTATCTTTTTGGGAAAAGTGTATCTTTTTGGAAACTAAAATGTATCTTTCTCGAAATTTCACTGGCAACACTGACTTGTTTATTATTTTATAGTGTTGTTAATATAACTATATTAGTATTAAATTTGATGACATAGGGTTAAAATCATCTTTAATTTTTGCGTTGAATTAAATGAAATACATATATGATAATTTAATTACAAGCTAGACATAGAGCGAGAAAAATATTTAGCAATTTTTTAAATATTTATGACTTATAAGTGCGTATTTAGAAATTCTATTTAAAATGATTTTTGATCAAAACATTTTTCAAAGATTTTAACCCCAGAAATGTAAATTAAAATAAAGTGTTATCATCACTTTAATTTTAGTTGATGTCTAATAGACACAGTTGCTATTTAGATAACTTAAAAAGGTACTAAACATGATGGAATAAGGAGGTGCGATCACTAGGCCCAAGGTATATTTACACAAGGTAAACTCGTTGGCCCATATGTTTGTCAGCTGATTACCCCTAGTTGGAAGCTTAACGTCAAATTTCGTGTATATGAGAAAAAATTTGTACATGTGTGCGTTAAATTGTTTTTTTTTTATATGAAGACAATTTTGACAACTCCGTTCCTTTTATAGAGCAGCATGTATACACTCCCAAATGAGTCTACCTTGTGTAAATATACCTTGACTAGGCCTGTGTTTTTCGCCCAGTGGGAAGTAAGAATGTTAAATAGTTTGTTGCATGGCCCAATTAGTAGGTCTGCTCGAAACGCCTGCTGATTTTTTGCAGAGTTGTGTTCTTAATAATAATACATAGGCATAAATGGGCAAAATGTCAAAAGTTGTTTACATTTTTGAACGTCATTGTGTTTATTTGAAAATTGATTTTTGATTTAAAAAAATTATTTTTCTTATTGTGAAAATAGCAAAAAAAAAAATTTAATAATAGTGACACAAATTTTGAACAAAATTAAAAAAATATAAGTAATATATAAAAAACTAAAAGGGGGACACAATGGAGAACATTTATCGTCTCTTCCCCAGTGATGAAGAAAATGAAAAGAACATCAGTGTCAACATTTTTATTTCAATAACAGAATAGAAATTTCCAAAGACGAACATGTTGACCAAAGGGATACTTCTTTTATATCTGGTAAAGCATTTCCGTTGTTTTCTTCACACCCATATGCAGGCGGTGGAGAAAAGTAAGCAGTCTTCAGAGTGATGCTCAAATGATTATCTCCAGATTTGATTTTGTTTATTAATCCGTTCATTCTAAATATAGTTTGTAACATGCTTTGAACATGGCACTTTCGGCATCAAATGATAAATACATTGGCGCTGGTATATCCTCACTGAGGAGGAGACGATAAATGTTCTCTATTCTGTCCCCATTTAAGTTTTTTTTATTTATTTTTATATTTTTTCATAAAATTTTAAAACAAACAGCAAATACTGGTAGTATTTTGCAAAATGTAAAAATGTATTTTATTTATATTGCTTCTTTACATAAAATAAAAAAAAATCTTCCCATTGTCCTTTTTTTCATTTCCTTTATCGCCCAGTTAGTTCTAAGCACTTTTTTTTTGAAAAAACTTATTTTACCAAAATTTCGATTGAAAATTTTTCATTTCACAAAATATATACAAAACACATATTTCTTGACAGCTGACAACTTTTTGACATTTTTACCATTTGTATACACAAACAAAACGCGTGTTGTTTTTTCTATTGTTGCATTTTTGTAGTTGTCCGCAGACCTACTTATTGGGCAATGGTTTGTTGCTTATATTTTTATTCGTCGTTGTCAAGGTATATTTACACAAGGTAAACTCGTTGGCCTATATGTTTGTCAGCTGTTTACCCCATTTGGAACCCTAGTGTCAAAAGTTATTTATGTTGGTTCCGTTGGTTCCTTGTGTTTGTTTACATACTTATGGTTAGTGCGCGCCATTTTGAATTAAAAAAGTGTAAAATTGTGAAATACATTTTATTTTTGTGAAATTTTAATTCTTGTGATTACTAAGCAAACAAAATACATTTAAATGCATTATTTTTTGCAATAATACTTTATTTTTATGCTTGAGAATGCACAATATATTAAAAATTGTTTCAGCTTATTATTCTGAACTGCACGTGTTGTTTTTTTTCAATTTGTGTTTTTATTTTAAAGGCACATTCAAGGTATATTTATAGCAGGTAGCCGCGAGATTACAACAATTGTACAATAAAACAAACAACAGGGCTTTTTATTGTTGTTTTATGATACGAACTGTCAAACAGCAAAGGGGTTGAAAAGAGACAAAAGATAAAACAAAAAACTTGTTTACTTGTTTACTATACAACTTTGACAGTTTGTATCGCAAAACAAGCAAATAAAAAATAACCAGCTGGCTTTCCGAGACTACCTGCTATAAATATACCTTGGGCACATTGTTGCGTTTTTTTTGACACCATGGTTCTAAATACAAAAACAATTTGGCGTGTTGTTTTTGTCTTGTTGTACTTGTTGTAGCAACGAGTTTACCTTGTGTAAATATACCTTGGTCGTTGTTCAATTTGAATTGTCAAGTTTTATAATGTCAACTTGGCGCTTTTGTACTGTTGTTAGTATTTTTAAAATTTGCGATGCGTAAAATTTTACAGTCAGCGACTTGTATTATTTTTTGAAGTGCTTTTTTTATTTTCGGTGGCACTAAATCAAATTTTATCTCAAAATTTCCTGAAGTGCAACAAAAAAGTTTTAGTTCATAGTTTGTACAAATTTTTTGTGTTGTAAATTGGGGTGTTTGCTGTTTCAACAAACATTTGAAGCAATATTTGTAGAAATATTAAAAGTTTTTAATATTTGGTAGACAAGTCGTATGTTTGTCAAATTGTTGTGGTGTCTAGTGCTAAATGTAATCATTTAACCGAAAACTTTGCAGAGTGAAGACATGGAAGAATAAGCATTAAAATCATTTTCAGTCGTAAATTCTACTTTTTTAATCGGCATTTTTTGCCACAAAATAGCTCATTATTTATTCCACTCTTTACTCCAAATATTTTCCTTTTTTATATTTCTTTCCCGTTTTAAATTAAAAGCGAGCAAAATTGCCGCAGCACTATCGTCGTCTGCATTCATTAAAACGAAACAAAAATTAAAAATTAATGTTTGTATGAAATATGTTTGTCTTGTTTATTGGGGACCACAAAAAAGACAAAAAGGGTATGTTTTATTTTGAATTCATAAATTTTTTACTAAAAACTTTTACTAGCTGACTCGACAGACGTTGTCCTGTCCAAATTAGGAAAAATGTTTGCGTTCGATTTTGAAAATCCGTTGAAAAGATACGAACATTTGAAAGAAATATTATTCAAATCGATGAAGCCGTTTTCTGATTTTAGCTTAATCGAAAAAAGTGGGCGGGGAAAAAATTTTCTTTCCGTAAAAACCTTGGTTGGACCATAGCGATGATTTTAAAGAAAAAATCGTCCAAATCGGTCAAGCCGTTCTCAAGTTATGCGCTTAATAGAAAAAGTGGGCATAAAAGTAGGCGTGATACATTTTTCTTTCGATGAAAACGTAAAATGGATTAATACGAACATTTAAAAGAAAAATTAGTCAAATTGATGCACACTGGGAAATTCCGGCCAAAAATCCATAACTTCTTTATTTCTTTACGTAAATGGCTGAATTTTGGTATCCAACTTAAGAATAGCATGTTTGATCCCTAGGTAAAATTTAAGAAACGTACATACAGGTGTTGGCCAGATCATTGACGACCCAAAAATATCGAACAAAATTATAAAAGGCTTTGGAGGTGTAAGAAAATATGATAATTTGTAGCGATTATATTAGTAGTTTGTGGAATATCTATATATGCTCATCTCCTGTCCCCATCTTTTTGCCTACCTGAGCAAATAAAAGTAGATATGATCATATATGGTTATAATATAATATGTGAACTTATGTGATTATATAAATACATAAACATATGTATATATATCTTAACATAACTCAGACGTGGATTCGACTTGAGCTCCTGTGGGATGGGTGACAGGGGGATGGTTTAGGAACCTTCAACTGAAACATACCATTTTGCAAAATTTCATTTGGAAAGATCATAGAAATGGTATATATTTTTCGTTTAAGGTGGGTGGGGGTTGAGATGGGTAAGGATGTGTACCAATTATTTTTTCTTCCCCTGTACTCGCGACTGCATAGATACATATATATATCAAATATCTGTTCTTTCATTAAATAGCTGGGGCCTTATTCTGGCAGTCGTGATCGAGTACTTTCTCGATTCGAAAGCAATTTTATTTCAAATTCTTACAGTCGATACTAAACGAAACGAAATTATTTTTTCAGTATTGTGAAACTTAAAATAATGCCTTACAGCACTGAAAAAACTATTCCGATTCGTTCAGTATTGACTGAAATAATAGGATATTAAAATGCTTTCGAATCGAGAAAGTACTCGATCACGACTGCCAGAATCAGGCCCCTGAAGTTTGGCATTCAAATATTGGGCATATATTCAGTATAAAAATAAAAATCGCTTAACAGAAAAAAGTACCAACGGTATTTATATCATAGCTGTCAAGGTACATTAACACAAGGTAGACTCATCGGGGAGTGTAGACATGCTGCTCTATAAAAATAAGCGAGTGGAACCGAGTTGTCAAAATTGTTTTCATATAAAACACATGCACACATGTACAAATTTTGGCTCATGTACACGAAATTTGACGTTTGGGTTCCAACTGGGGTAAACAGCTGACAAACATATGGGCCAACGAGTTTACCTTGTGTAAATATACCTTGATAGCTGTTAAGCAGAGATCTGCGCCGTGGGATTTCATCGGCGGCGGCGGCTGACGCAAAAAAATGCTCGGCGGCGGTTCGCTCCGGCTGTTAGCCGATGTGGCTGTCAGCCGATGGGATATGTATATTAAAATTATATGTATCGTCGGTCTCATGTAGAAAGGCCCTAACTCGATTTTTTTCGAAATTGAGTTTTTTAGTGATTCCAATACATTTCCCGCAAATACACCTACCTAGTCACAAAAATTTAATACAATAGCATCAAAAAAATCGGTTTAACAAGCAATTGAAGAAGCCATTTTACATTATGATACATACAGTTTCTATTATGTTTTTGCCTTCTCCTGTAAAGTTGCATTTATGTGAGTAAGGGCCTTTCTACATGAGACCAACGGTATGCACATTTGTGTAAACATATTTGTATGTGTTAATGTTATAACAAAAAATCTAAGCCATTTTTCATACTATAATTCACTACTCATGGCATAAAAATATGTTTTTGTTTAAACAAGAATCACATGTTTTCAATGACACAGGAAATCAAATATTAATTGAATAATTAGCTATTCCAGAAGTACAAAATTTAAAATTTTTACATATAAAACAATTATAATTAAGCACACCATCTTTTTTTAGAACTTCTATTTATCTTTGTTCGGTTTGAAAACTCTTAAATTCACTTTTCTTGTTAAGCATATTTTCGTAATGCACGAAATCTGAATTGAACACGCTAATCTCGGCAACCGTATCGCTGGAATCAGTTTCATCCTCCATTACTTTTGATGTTTTAAAAAATCTGTAATTTTGTTATTCTCACACATATTTATTTAATTTTGAATTGCAGCCAAATATATATGTAGTTTTAAAAACAATCTTTTTTTTTGATTACTTTTGATTATTTTTGATTATTTTCTCGTAATCCTAACTAATCTTAATTATTTTTGGATTATTTGTTATCATAATTAATTAATAATCAGGAATTGTAATCAATACAATTCTTTTTAAAATGTAATCTAATTGATTACTAATCGTAATCCAAATTTAACAGCTCTGATTTATATATTCGAATTTCCAAAAGGTACCACTATTTGTATAAGAGCTTTTTAAGAGAGGAGAACACAATTTAACTTAATTTTTATCTTTATTACTTTAAGAAGAAAAATTGTTTACCAAAAAAGTATCAAAATTTTATTGTTACCCTTTTTTATACCCAAAATGTGCAAATTTCAAAAAAGTACCCAACACATGATAATTCAATTTTCGATTCAATAATGGAATTTTTTGAATTTTACGTCTACCTCTGTTAGATCACGAGATATAATGTTGCTGATTTTACCCGTTTTTACCCATTTCTAACCCCTTATGAATTTAATTTTCAAAAGTCTCTACTTTTTTATTGACACATTGAGAGGGGAGTCTACATACAAAATTTCAAGTGTCTGGCTTAAGTTGTTTGGGCTGGGCGATGATCACCCAGTCAGTCACGCTAATCTTATACATATATAGGAAATTACTAAAAATGATATGGCTACTAACGTGGCAGGTGGTGGCAGCTGAAATGTATAGTACTTACTTTTGATACTTAACAGTACTAGGGGCTAGGGGAGGTTAAGTTAATTATCACTGTAATTATCACCTTTTTTGTTATGGTCTCTTTAAATTCGGCTTACTTTAGGTTTTATTTATTTTTAAAGTAACTCAAAATCACTTCACGTATCCAAAAAAATAACGCGCACAATATCACAATTATCACATGGAATGATTAATTACTAATACGGTTTAAACTTAACGTGCTTATTTTCAAAGAATACTTAAAAGAAAAAATCATAGTTTACTTTTATTTCAAATCACAAAAATCAACTTTAAACCCCTTAAATTTATAAGAAAAAAATTATCTACTTTGCTCCACTGTTAACAGTAAAATAGTTATCTAAGAGCCAAAATAATAAATGAGTTGTATGTTTTGAAGTGTTCGCTATAATCTGTCATCAAAATTTTATTAAAATTAAAAAAAAAAAATTTTAATGACGAAAGTACGAAAAAACAGAAGTAAAGGAAAAAACATGTAAAATCAATTAAAATGGATAATCATTCAGGAAAGCAAATTTCGATCTACCAAATGTTAAAATACAATTTGGTTTAAGGATTGATGTTTGACTAGTGACGTCAGCAGTCGTCGATGGCTGCGAGTGTAAGACGGCAAATCCATCTGAGGAGATCGGGTGGTTGCGATCGAAACATGTCATGGTAACCTGCCGGCCAGGGTTCGAGCCCGAGCCACGTCAAGAATGAAAGATTATCAATAACAATTTTAATTAATTTAAATGTTGTAAAATTCCTTTCTTCATAAAAATAATTTAATAAGAATTAAATTTCATGAACTTAAGCCTAATTAAAAAAATATTAAAAATTTGGATTAAAAACCATAAATAGTTCATCAAAATAACCACAATACTAATTATTGTTAAAGATAAGGCACGAGCTCTATGTGTACATTTGTCCTTCAAGTTGTGCTGAAAAAGGTCAACAGAAAAGAGAAAGACAAAAGTGAAAAAACAAAAATGTACTTTGACTTCAAGAAAATTCTTGACGAAAGTACGAAAAAACAGAAGTAAAGGAAAAAACATGTAAAATCAATTAAAATGGATAATCATTCAGGAAAGCAAATTTCGATCTACCAAATGTTAAAATACAATTTGGTTTAAGGATTGATGTTTGACTAGTGACGTCAGCAGTCGTCGATGGCTGCGAGTGTAAGACGGCAAATCCATCTGAGGAGATCGAGTGGTTGCGATCGAAACATGTCATGGTAACCTGCCGGCCAGGGTTCGAGCCCGAGCCACGTCAAGAATGAAAGATTATCAATAACAATTTTAATTAATTTAAATGTTGTAAAATTCCTTTCTTCATAAAAATAATTTAATAAGAATTAAATTTCATGAGCTTAAGCCTAATTAAAAAAATATTAAAAATTTGGATTAAAAACCATAAATAGTTCAACAAAATAACCACAATACTAATTATTGTTAAAGCTAAGGCACGAGCTCTATGTGTACATTTGTCCTTCAAGTTGTGCTGAAAAAGGTCAACAGAAAAGAGAAAGACAAAAGTAAAAAAACAAAAATGTACTTGGACTTCAAGAAAATTCTTGACGAAAGTACGAAAAAACAGAAGTAAAGGAAAAAACATGTAAAATCAATTAAAATGGATAATCATTCAGGAAAGCAAATTTCGATCTACCAAATGTTAAAATACAATTTGGTTTAAGGATTGATGTTTGACTAGTGACGTCAGCAGTCGTCGATGGCTGCGAGTGTAAGACGGCAAATCCATCTGAGGAGATCGAGTGGTTGCGATCGAAACATGTCATGGTAACCTGCCGGCCAGGGTTCGAGCCCGAGCCACGTCAAGAATGAAAGATTATCAATAACAATTTTAATTAATTTAAATGTTGTAAAATTCCTTTCTTCATAAAAATAATTTAATAAGAATTAAATTTCATGAGCTTAAGCCTAATTAAAAAAATATTAAAAATTTGGATTAAAAACCATAAATAGTTCAACAAAATAACCACAATACTAATTATTGTTAAAGCTAAGGCACGAGCTCTATGTGTACATTTGTCCTTCAAGTTGTGCTGAAAAAGGTCAACAGAAAAGAGAAAGACAAAAGTGAAAAAACAAAAATGTACTTGGACTTCAAGAAAATTCTTGACGAAAGTACGAAAAAACAGAAGTAAAGGAAAAAACATGTAAAATCAAAGCAAATTTCGATCTACCAAATGTTAAAATACAATTTGGTTTAAGGATTGATGTTTGACTAGTGACGTCAGCAGTCGTCGATGGCTGCGAGTGTAAGACGGCAAATCCATCTGAGGAGATCGAGTGGTTGCGATCGAAACATGTCATGGTAACCTGCCGGCCAGGGTTCGAGCCCGAGCCACGTCAAGAATGAAAGATTATCAATAACAATTTTAATTAATTTAAATGTTGTAAAATTCCTTTCTTCATAAAAATAATTTAATAAGAATTAAATTTCATGAACTTAAGCCTAATTAAAAAAATATTAAAAATTTGGATTAAAAACCATAAATAGTTCAACAAAATAACCACAATACTAATTATTGTTAAAGCTAAGGCACGAGCTCTATGTGTACATTTGTCCTTCAAGTTGTGCTGAAAAAGGTCAACAGAAAAGAGAAAGACAAAAGTGAAAAAACAAAAATGTACTTGGACTTCAAGAAAATTCTTGACGAAAGTACGAAAAAACAGAAGTGAAGGAAAAAACATGTAAAATCAATTAAAATGGATAATCATTCAGGAAAGCAAATTTCGATCTACCAAATGTTAAAATACAATTTGGTTTAAGGATTGATGTTTGACAAGTGACGTCAGCAGTCGTCGATGGCAGCGAGTGTACGACGGCAAATCCATCTGAGGAGATCGAGTGGTTGCGATCGAAACATGTCATGGTAACCTGCCGGCCAGGGTTCGAGCCCGAGCCACGTCAAGAATGAAAGATTATCAATAACAATTTTAATTAATTTAAATGTTGTAAAATTCCTTTCTTCATAAAAATAATTTAATAAGAATTAAATTTCATGAACTTAAGCCTAATTAAAAAAAATATTAAAAATTTGGATTAAAAAAAAAAAAAAACATTTTTGGCCGGAATTTCCCAGTGTGCGATGGTGCGGTTTTTGATTGTAGGTAAATCGAAAAAAGTGGGCAGGGCAAAATTTTCGCATAAAAAGCGTTGCATGTAACTTTAAACATATAGCGCATGAAAGTTACAAACATTATGCAAAGCGCGGAGGAAAAAAACGCGTGGTGTGGACCTCCAGCTTTAACTCTGTCCTCTTTGGCTTTCGACTTTTTTTTTGCAAAGGTCTTTTAAGCCGCCTAAGTGATCCCCTCCAAGCGGGTACCGGTTATCGTAAGTCAAAACCAGAGTAGACAGGCTATCATATACTGTTTGCAAAAATTTTTAGCTGTGACGTAGGCTGCACTCAAGTTAAAAGCAATTTACCAAGGTATATTTACACAAGGTAAACTCGTTGGCCCATATGTTTGTCAGCTGATTACCCCTAGTTGGAACCCAAACGTCAAATTTCGTGTATATGAGCCAAAATTTGTACATGTGTGCGTTAAATTGTTTTTGTTTTATATGAAGACAATTTTGACAACTCGGTTCCTTTTATAGAACAGCATGTCTACACTCCCAAATGAGTCTACCTTGTGTAAATATACCTTGCAATTTACTTTCGAGATGTCATTAAAAAAAAATTATAAAGACAAACATGTAATCAGCTGTTAAATTGAAAGTAAAATTGCCAAACAAATGGAAAGGTAAAATTGAAAGCCATCTCGTGAGAGTGTATTGCAAATTGAAAGGAATTAAAAGGCAAAACTTGATCGTGTGGCTGCTATGTTAATAATAATGAGCGATTTTAAACAAATTATACAAATAAAAATTCAAGAATTTAACGGTCCGTTAAGCTTATCAATTAACTTCATAACAGTCGCCGACAGTCTGCCCAAATTCACTCGTTGTTATGTAAACAGCAACTAGCTGGTATTTATCCCCGTCCCATACAGTGCAATATTATAAATGTTATGTGATTTAAGAAAACTGAACTAATTATCAGTTAAGCATGCTCAAGAACATAACAATCCGTTTAAATGGTTAACAACAACTTATAAAAAAGATTTAAAATTTGTTATTTATTATAAATAGCATTTCCTATTTAGTTACTAATAAAAGTAGAACTAAATTAATTTAAACAATTAAATTAAAAAAAATCAATTTAGAATATACAAAATAATTTTTTTTAATAAGGGTATTCACGATGGTCATTGTGCAAATTTGCAATGTGTAATGGGAAGTCAGTGAACACGGTGCTGCCACATCCACTCCCTCTCCAGTGACCAAATCAGGATTTGATTTGAACGAAATTCTTTTACGTGTTGAGTTTGGTGTGGAAGAATTTTCCACGATGCATCCTGAAGTTGATGCTGAGTTCTGAAGAGTCACGCTTCGTGTGGAATCTGTTGATTGTTCTGTATTTGTTTGTGTTTGGTTAGACTGAATCTCTGGTGTTTCATTCAGAATAAACGCTGGTTTCAATCTATCTGCTGAAATGTTGACATCTTTTTCCTTTATCCGAATGGTGAACAAACGGTCTGAAAGTCGCTGAATAACTTCATAGGGTCCAGTGTGGGGAGTTTCGAGAGGTTGCCGTACCGCATCTGTACGCAAAAAGACGTGACTGCAATCATCTAAATTTTTCCAAACAAACATTTTGTTTTTTATATGATGAGAGACTGGTGTGGGGCGTAAAAAATTGAAATACTTCCGAAGTTTTTGCACAAATTCCGATGGTTCAACAGTATTCTCGGATGTAGAAAAATAATCATTCGGAAGTCGAAGAACTGCACCATAAAGTAACTCATTGGCGATGACTGAAGATCTTCTTTAAAAACTGTTCTCAAACCAAGTAGAACTGTTGGTAAAATTTCAACCCAGGAGACGTCACGATGACACATTAGAGCAGCTTTAAATGATCTATGCCATCTTTCCACTATTCCGTTAGTTTGTGGGTGATAAGCTGTTGTACGCGATCGCTTACATCCAGTTAGTATTAATAAGGCCTTAAATAAAGCTGACTCGATTTGGGTCCCCTGATCAGTGGTAATAGTAATAGGACAACCAAATCGGGATACCCAGTGCGTACAGAATGCCGTTGCGACAGATTGTGCTGACATGTCTTTGAGTGGAACTGCTTCGGACCATCTTGAAAAACGGTCAATCATGGTGAGGCAGTATCTGTGCTCCTGCGACAGAGGCATTACAACGATGTCCAAATGGGCATGGTCAAAACGACTATCAGGAATGTCGATTTTGTTTGGGGTAAAACGATTATGTCTTGTGATCTTTGCTCTTTGGCAAGCTAAACAATTTCTGGACCAGTTGATTATTTGCTTCTTCATTCCAGGCCACACAAATTTGCTGCGAATCTGATGAAGAGTAGCTTTACCGCTAGGATGAAAAAGATTGTGGATTGAGTAAAAAATTTGTAGACGAAGTTTATCGGGAACGTATGGACGAATATATCCAGTTGAAGTATCGCAGTATAACGATGTTGAATCCAAATGAATGATTTGAAGTTTCAAAGAATTATCAGACTCTATTAAAGTTTTAAGTTCCGCATCTATTTCCTGTTCAGATTGAATTTCAGTCATTGTTATTGTTGTTGGCATAGAAATTTCACTAAGACGAGACAAAGCGTCTGCAACCGTGTTGTCAGCACCTGCCATGTACACTATGTCAGTCGTGAACTGCGAAATAAAGTCTTGGGGATGCTTTCTCTAGTTTTTGTGCAAATGCATAAACGAATGGTTTATGATCTGTCTTTATTGCAAAATGCCGTGCCTCGAGTAAATGTCGAAAATACCTCACAGCATCATAGATTGCAAGTAGTTCGCGGTTGTAAGTGCTGTAATTTTTTTCCGCGTTTGACAGCTTACGGGAAAAAACCGAGTGGTCTCCACATACCATCGAATTCCTGTACAGGCACAGCTCTAATAGCTGTATCGGAAGCGTCCTTTGCGAGAACCAGGTTTGAGTTTGGTGCTGGATGTGCAAGTATAGTAGTGTCGCTCAGGCTGCGTTTGCACGAAGAAAATGCTTCTTCTGTTTCAGGTGTCCACGGAACCTTACTTTTATCGTTTTTCTTCGAATTTTTCAAAAAATCATTTAATGGTGCCTGTAATTGTGCCGCGTGGGGAACGCACCAAGAAATCTGCGAAGCTCGCATATGGTTTCGGGCTTAGCATAATTTGTTATGGCAGTGACACGCTCCCTTGGTGGCCTACAACCACTACCATTGATGACGTAGCCTAGAAATTGTACCTCAGATTGCCCAAAATGGCATTTGTTAACATCAATACCTCTTAAAACTGAATCCATAAATCTCTGAAATGTTTGTGTGGCGTTTCTTAAACCAAAAGGCATGAATAGAAATTCCACTAAACCAAGTGGGGTATAAATTGCCCTGACTAAATCAATGGTTGCAAAAACAGACTTACCATGCAATTTTTCGGCAAAATCGTTAGTATTTGCTATAACGTAACGATCAGGAACGATTGTGAATTCAGCTTCCGGTAGTCACCACATGCTCGCTAACCACCAGTTTTTTTAGCCACCATATGCACTGGGCTAGACCAAGGGCTTTTAGAGGGGCGACAGATTCCCTGGTCCAATAGAAATTCAATTTCCGTTTTTGCTGCGGCAAGTTTATCGCCAGATAAACTGCGAGGTCTCTCGGCTACCGGTTTTCCTGTTGTTTCAATGTTATGTACAACGATAGCTTCGGCTGTAGATTTACGGGTAAGTTTTGTTGTTGTGATATCAGCGAATTCTACCAACAAAGCTGAAAACGAGTTTGTTGATGTTGGGCACAATGTTGAAATGCCAAACACTTCAGTCTTTCGTATTTCCCCACGACTGGTCAATTTAGTTTTGTTGTCAATTAAACATTTTTTCTTAAGATCAATTAGTAAATTGTGGTTGCTTAAGAAATCGGCCCCAAGTATAGGGGATTGCACGTCAGCAATAACAAATAACCACTTAAATTCACGACGGAGACCTAGGTCGAGCTTAAAAACACAATTGCCAAAAGTGCGAATCTCACTACTGTTTGCAGAAGTTTAACTGTTGATGTTTTAATTAAAGATGTAGGTATCACTGACACCACCGATCCTGAATCAATTAAAAAACAAAACTTGGTTGTACGGTCGTATATATGTATGTAATCGGTTTTCCTAAATGAGATTGTTATTGCCGCTGCCGTCAGCCGATTTAAGTGACGACAGCCCCGCTAGTTTTCCGGGTTTGTATTGTAGCGAGAACAAGTTGGGTTGCAATGTTTAGCGGCATCGCCAAATCTCTTGTGGTACCAACAAAGTTGACTACCAGCTGGGCTATCATTAGATCGTGTGCGACTTGTAGATCTAGAACGTTGTCTATTAGAATTCTGATTAGTATTGTATTTTACCTGCATGTTTTCAATTTTCTGAGTCAAATTCTTAATGGCCTGACATATATCAGACAATGGCATTAGTGGACAAACTGCGTTTACAGAGTCTCTTGCGTGACTTGTTGCCACCACGCTTACCACACTGCTGCTTTTGGCGTCAAGCATTTTGTCGGCCATTTTAGCCAGTTTGTCTAGGTCTTCTTCTTCCCATAAAGTCAATACGGGCCGAATAGACTCTGGCATCTCATCGAGAAATAGTGTTCGAATAATTGCCTCGTTACCTCTGCCAGGAGCTAGCCGCTTCATGTGTGATAAGATCTCTGTAGGTTTCATACCCGCTGTATTACCCCCTTGCAGCAAACGTCGCAATTTTGACTCTGAAGATTCTGCGAATATTGATATGAGTCGGTCCTTAAGTGTGACATATTTGTTATCAATTGGGGGATTAGTTAACAAGTCTTCAATAGACAAGAGTATCTCGTCCTCCAGATGAATAGAAACAAGGTTAAATTTGTCTACATCTAATGTAACGTCACATAATGTAAATGATCTTTCCACCTTTGCAAACCATAACTGCGGATTTGTTTTATTAAATTTGGGTATACTATGTACACGCTGTAGGTTCGATCTTTGTACGTAGTTTGCGTTTGTGCGAGACTCCCGAAGAGTATAAACTTCGTGCTGTAAAGCCTCCATTTATGAAAAAATATTTTCCATTTCTGTCATGTTGAAGTTTCTGGTAACAAAAAATTCCTCCGTAGAGTCTTGCTTGCTACTAGCAGTCTTGCGTTGTCTTAAATTGTATGGTTTTTCGTTCATAGGCAAAATTATGCACGCACGAAAAAAAAACGTTAAAATTTCAAATTGGGCGTAGCAGCGCCGCTTATGCGAAAATGCCTGCTGCTTGCGTTGTGAAAAAAAATCTGCTTACAGGAACTTGTGCTCTGTTCGGGGTCACCAATATAAAGGGTGGTTAAATTTCAAGGGCCGATGTTGATTTTGAATAAAACACAAACTATTTAGGAAATTATTGTAATTTTATTTTATTATGATATATTGGTATTACTCAATTATGTATGGAACAAAATATCGGCCAAATGGGTGCCGCGACGACGGCGGCACACCTCCATCCGATGGTCCAAATTTTCGATGACCCTGAGGCATAATGGAGGTTCTATGCCGTTAATGTGCCGAATTATCTCATCCTTTAGCTCTTGAATTGTTGCTGGCTTATCGACGTACACCTTTTCTTTCAAATAACCCCAAAGAAAAAAGTCCAACGGTGTCAAATCACATGATCTTGGCGGCCAATTGACATCGCCATTACGTGAGATAACACGGCCATTGAATTTGTTGCGCAAAAGAGCCATTGTTTCGTTAGCTGTGTGGCAAGTGGCACCGTCCTGCTGAAACCACATATCGTCCACATCCATATCTTCCAATTCGGGCCACAAAAAGTTCGTTATCATCTCACGATAGCGAACACCATTCACAGTAACTGCCTGACCGGCCTCATTTTGGAAAAAATACGGCCCGATGATGCCGCCAGCCCATAAACCGCACCAAACAGTCACTCTTTGTGGGTGCATTGGTTTTTCGACAATCACTCTTGGATTCTCATTCGCCCAAATGCGGCAATTCTGTTTATTGACGAATCCACTGAGGTGAAAATGTGCCTCATCACTAAATCACGAAGTGCAGGATATGCATTTTGATTTAAACGCCTATTTTTATAATAAGCCTGAAAAACTTTATCACTTTGCTCGATTGTGTTTCTATCCATGGTTCAAATTGAGTCAGTCCAAAATTGAGAAATGTCAAATGAAATGCAGAAAAAAACTTGACGTTTAGGTGTGGTTCACATTCAACATCGGCCCTTACAATTTAACCACCCTTTAGCTTGTGTTTACTCTCGTTTCAAATAATAACACCATAACTATTTCAATATAAATTATTACAGTCTTTATTTAATTCAATATCTTATTTCAATTACACTTCTGTACGTTAGTTAAATAAAAAAGACTAAAAGGCCACAGCTGTGGTGGCAAAGACAACGCGCGGAATTAACTTCTGCCACAGACATATATAATTTGTGCTTCTGCTTTCTTCTGTCATTATTAACAGAGTTGCCAGAGTTGGGAAGTCAGTGAACTCGGTGCTGCCACACGCTAATAGTGTTTGTGTAGAAAATCATAAAAAAAATAACGTTTCCTGTTAGTCATCTTTCGAACACAAAAATATTACTGTTTTCATCAAACTCAACAAAAGATTTGAACATTTAATTCCGTTCGGTTTTTTTTTTAATCCACAAACTTCAATGTGTTTGGTTCGGCTCGTTAATGTTCGTCGCTTTTGGCTGATAAAAAAAACCAAACATTTTTTACAAAAACAAAATACACACACGAAAAAAAATTATAGAACATTAAAATATAATGTTTGTCTACAGTATCACTACAATTGTTCTGTTTTTTAACGAAGAACCGAACATTATATAATGTTCGGTTCTTTCTTGAAAATAGTTACGAACGTTATTAAGGGTTGTGTATGTCTACAGAATCACTAAAAAAATAGATATCGTTCATGGGTATGTGAGCTGAACGTTAAATACTGTACTGTTTATTTTCGAAAACTGTACATAAGCAAATTAAAATAAATGTTTTCTTTTTAATTAATTTAAATTGAATTCTCTATTTTATTTTACAATCTGCGAAAATGTTCAAGTTATAAGTTTTCTTAAAATCAACATGGCATTTAATATGTCAAATGTTATTGCTTACATTTGTTTGCCACTGAGCAAATACATATGCACTACTAACTCTGCTCATGGTTTTTTAGTGCAAACGAAGTAAAAAAGAGCAAATTGCAAATACGTATATTTTGTTGTTGTGTTGTGCAAATGTGTGTATTTTTGCCCGCATTTGCATCGTTTGCACACTTTGCACTACCCATCGTGATTTCCCTTAATGAAATATTCCAATTTAACGCGTCAATTAAAGTTTTATGAGTCGCATTAACCTTCCTAAAAAAATTATCCGGCTATGATTTTTGAATTTCTAAAAATTTACCGGTTAGAGGGTTGATAGAGGCGAATTTATAATTCGCCTTGCACATAATTATACCGAGCAAGGCGAATTCATACAAGGTGGTCTTATTTTGAAAACGTTTTACAACACTGTAAAATATTTTAACGATGTGCAAAAAATTCAAACAAATATTTGATTTTGTTTTTATATTACATTTTTTTTGCTCAAATATTATAACTTTAAAAAGTTTTAAATTTCACAATTTTAATCGAAAATTATAGAATTTAGTTAAGATTCCCCAGAACCAACAGGACGGTATACCATTTTGACACAAGGTTAATAATCAGCTGTTGCTTACGTAGCAAGATAAGTTCGCCTTGATACCGAGGTTCAACGGTATTTTATTTTTTTTTTTTTTAAATCTTTACCATGATGAAATAACTAGAAGGTGGCAGCACTAGGGAATCTGTTATTTTTTGCTCAATCCATGGTGAACTTCCATAACGTCAAAATTATTTGTTTATTCTTAGGAAATGTCAAAAAAATTTTGATTTTCTTTACATTGCGGCCACACGATCAAGTTGTTCTTGATAGTCTTTTACATATACTGCTTGTCAAAATGTACATAACCCTGCGGCCACACGGTCAAGTTGTTCTTGATAGTCTTTTTACATATACTGCTTGTCAAAACTTACATAAATTGAAAGCTGTGACGTAGGCTGCATTCAATTCGTAAGCAATTTACTTTCCTGATGTCATAAAAAAAACAATTTATAAAGAAAAACATGTCATCAGCTGTTAAATTGACAGTAAAATTGCCAAACAAATGGAAAGGTGAAATTGAAAAGTGGCTGGTATTTTATGATTATCGGGAATGTTCTAGAAATCGAAATTAAGTGTAATTGAAATTGAAGATTGGCTCCATTTTAAATCCACTTCATTTCGTTTTCTAGAACATACCCGTATAACTCGTCAAAAAATGGTGAAGTTCACAATTCAAACCCTCAAAGTTGGTTTCGTTTTAATGTAAATTTGGCACACATTGGTTGCTGCGCTGTATTAAATCTAAAAATGAGCTAGTGGAGGAGACTTTAGTGGCTGCAGTTGATTGCTGTATAAGCTAAAAAGAATTTATTAAATAAATAAATAAAAAAATATTCTAACTTATTTTAACTAACTTTTACAGTGTTTTGACTTAGTTCATATGTGGAGGTTTCAAAGCTGAACCGAACCAAGTCATAAAATAAAAAGCATATATGTATTTCAAAACTGGTATGAAATTCTTCGCAAATTTTAACTCTATCGAATTCTGTAACGGACTAAATCAAAAAGTTTTTCTTTCCAAAGGTAACGGTAATAAACCCATGTCAATGGCTTCAGAAATTAATGGAAATTCACTTACTCTAACTAGGGAATGGTAAATGGATACCAAAATCGATTTTCGATCGACTTTTTTTATTACGGTTTTTGAAATCGATTAATCGAACCTTAAAATCGATTTCAAAATCGTTTGCAAACGCATACCTTTTATCACAAAGGGGTATACACCATCATTTTTTTCGGAAAACTACTAGATAAATTGAACTGAGATTTTTACAGTGTGTAGATATGACTACTTTTTCTAATTTTCCTGCAAAAACTGAAAATGTGTCAATTTTGAGATCGCCTTAAAAGGAACAAGTACATTTACATTTTACATATTCTTCTGTAGACAATCAGGCCTGTCACATAAATTAATTCTGATCGAAAGTGAGAGTGATTTCGTATCTTGCTTCACATTAAACGAAATCACTTTTGATCGGATTTAATTCTGTGACAAGCCTGAATGTATGGATAGTATTTCAAAGGATTATGATAGTAGTTCCTGATCGGTGGCGACTGTTTCTTTGCTAAGTTATATTAAGTTAGTTTAAAAAAACACGTTTGCATGTCATTGATGCCAGAAAGATGCAGAGACATTTCCTTGTAATTTCGTGCTTGTTAGGATAAATTACATAAATTGTTTTTTCACTCTGCTTATAACTAGATTTAAATATCGCTGACAGAGCCCTTATATAAAACTTGGAAGTATATCAAGAATACTAATAGGTAAATACGTAAAATTACAACTTTAAACTGGGAAAACTGCATAAGGATACATACGTATGTACGCACAAAACAAAATACGTTCTATTGTGCATGCCCATAATTTATCGATTTAATTAAGATTAAAGTTAAAAATTGCCAAAATTTTGATAAAAATAAAAAAATCGATTTTAAAAGACCAATAATCGATTTCAGTATAAAATCGCATACGTAGATTCGATTGCAAAAAATCGATTTTTTTACCACAAAATCGATTTTCGATTGGAATCGAAATCGATTTACCATTCCCTAACTCTAACTTAACATATTATCGAATTTTCATTTTTGACTTGGTTCGCTTCAGTTATGAGCCCTCCATATTTCAAATGCCTTTCCTCTAAATTTATTTAAGTTTTCTGCAAATCCTTAAGCTCTTTTTAAGGTTTTAATTGTTCCTCGCTTAACGAAGCCGTCTTTTCCTTTTTAATTTTTAATGACTTTAAACTTTTTTAATTGCTTACCTAGGGTTTACACTTGCAAGTGCAAGTTCGAAAAACTCAATACACTCACACATTTTTACTAACACCATCACATTTTTCGTACTTGCAGCCCAACTTGCAAGAGAATTTGCTTGCAAGTAAATTTTTGACACTTGCAGCAAGTAAAATGACAAATGAAGAAACAGTGTTACCATGGATGGCTTTTGTATAAATTTTCTAGTACTTAGTAATATAAAAGTTATGTTTATAGCGGATTTTCTGTGTATTCATAAAAAATAACACGTAAAAAAGAGAACAACTATACAACAACCCATCTCAATGGTAATTTTATCATAAATTTCAAGCATTTTGAAAAAAAAAATTGTTAATCAAAATATTTTCTCAGTAATATTATGAAATTGGCAATACGGCAATACTGTAGTCAGATATTTTATAAAATAAACATAATTTTTTCATCAAGATGGACCACAAATTAAATAAAGAAGGAATTATTAAATTTATTTTGTTATAACTTGTTAATATTTTTAACATGGTAATGCTGTTAAACCGAAAAACAAAGTTTTTTTATAGGATGTTTTCGCTTCGAGAACATTTGAAAAATGAACTTACAACTGACTGTGTAAACACTCAAGCTACTTGTAAGACTTTCGGCTTTTTCTTCGACTTTTTCGTTGATAATACGTATATACTACTTGCAAGTAATTGCTTGCATGTGTAAAGGCAGGGTTACCTAGGGTTTACACTTGCAAGTGCAAGTTCGAAAAACTCAATACACTCACACATTTTTACTAACACCATCACATTTTTCGTACTTGCAGCCCAACTTGCAAGAGAATTTGCTTGCAAGTGAATTTTTGACACTTGCAGTAAGTAAAATGACAAATGAAGAAACAGTGTTACCATGGATGACTTTTGTATCAATTTACTAGTACTTAGTAATATAAAAGTTATGTTTATAGCGGATTTTCTGTGTATTTATAAAAAATAACACGTAAAAAAGAGAACAACTATACAACACCCCATCTCAATGGTAATTTTATCATAAATTTCAAGCATTTTGAAAAAAAAATTGTTAATGAAAATAATTTCTCAGTAATATTATGAAATCGCCACTACGGCAATACTGGAGTCAGAAATTTTATAAAATAAACATAATTTTTTCATCAAGATGGACCGAAAATTAAATAAAGAAGGAATTATTTAATTTGTTTTGTTATAACTTGTTAATATTTTTAACATGGTAATGTTGTTAAACCAAAAAACAAAGTTTTTTTTATAGGAAGTTTTCGCTTCGAGAACATTTGAAAAATGAACTTACAACTGACTGTGTAAACACTCAAGCTACTTGCAAGACTTTCGGCTTTTTCTTCGACTTTTTCGTTGATAATACGTATATACTACTTGCAAGTAATTACTTGCATGTGTAACCTAGGGTTTACACTTGCAAGTGCAAGTTCGAAAAACTCAATACACTCACACATTTTTACTAACACCATCACATTTTTCGTACTTGCAGCCCAACTTGCAAGAGAATTTGCTTGCAAGTGAATTTTTGACACTTGCAGTAACCTAGGGTTTACACTTGCAAGTGCAAGTGCGAAAAACTCAATACACTCACACATTTTTACTAACACCATCGCATTTTTCGAACTTGCAGCCCAACTTGCAAGAGAATTTGCTTGTAAGTAAATTTTTGACACTTGCAGCAAGTAAAATGACAAATGAAGAAACAGTGTTACCATGGATGACTTTTGTATAAATTTTCTACTACTTAGTAATATAAAAGTTATGTTTATAGGGGATTTTCTGTGTATTTATAAAAAATAACACATACAAAAGAGAACAACTATACAACAACCCATCTCAATGGTAATTTTATCATAAATTTCAAGCATTTTGAAAAAAAAAAATTGTTAATCAAAATATTTTCTCAGTAATATTATGAAATCGGCACTACGGCAATACTGGAGTCAGATATTTTATAAAATAAACATAATTTTTTCATCAAGATCGACCAAAAATTAAATAAAGAAGGAATTATTAAATTTATTTTGTAAGAACTTGTTAATATTTTTAACATGGTAATGCTGTTAAACCGAAAAACAAAGTTATTTTATAGGATGTTTTCGCTTCGAGAACATTTGAAAAATGAACTTACAACTGACTGTGTAAACACTCAAGCTACTTGCAAGACTTTCGGCTTTTTCTTCGACTTTTTCGTTGATAATACGTATATACTACTTGCAAGTAATTACTTGCATGTGTAAAGGCAGGGTAAGTAAAATGACAAATGAAGAAACAGTGTTACCATGGATGACTTTTGTATCAATTTACTAGTACTTAGTAATATAAAAGTTATGTTTATAGCGGATTTTCTGTGTATTTATAAAAAATAACACGTAAAAAAGAGAACAACTATACAACACCCCATCTCAATGGTAATTTTATCATAAATTTCAAGCATTTTGAAAAAAAAATTGTTAATGAAAATAATTTCTCAGTAATATTATGAAATCGCCACTACGGCAATACTGGAGTCAGAAATTTTATAAAATAAACATAATTTTTTCATCAAGATGGACCGAAAATTAAATAAAGAAGGAATTATTTAATTTGTTTTGTTATAACTTGTTAATATTTTTAACATGGTAATGTTGTTAAACCAAAAAACAAAGTTTTTTTTATAGGAAGTTTTCGCTTCGAGAACATTTGAAAAATGAACTTACAACTGACTGTGTAAACACTCAAGCTACTTGCAAGACTTTCGGCTTTTTCTTCGACTTTTTCGTTGATAATACGTATATACTACTTGCAAGTAATTACTTGCATGTGTAAAGGCAGGGTAAAGGCAGGGTTAGCAGTGAGTGTATGTGCTCATCATATCTGTAGTGTATTCCTTTAGCTTTCTTGGTTCATCACTTTGTTCCTCAAATACTTTATCAAGTTCTTTCAATTTCATACGTTAGAATTAATTCTTTTCATGTTGCCTGTTCCAAAGATTGACCTTTGTTAAATTCGCCTTAATCTTTACACTTTTCAACACTGTTTCGCAATTAAAACCAAGGCGAATTCATGAAAAATGAATTCTACATGAGAATGAAGGATGTAGATGTACATTTAAATTTTCAAACAAAATCCAAACTAATTTTAATTAACTACAGTAATAAAAAAAAACTAAAAACCAATGGGTGTAAAAGACTTATGGAGCATTTTAACACCTCATGCTGAACGTAGACCAATAAGTGAACTTCGAGGTAAAACGGTTGCGATTGATCTTGCTGGGTGGGTTTGTGAGAGTCTCAATGTTGTAGATTATTTTGTTCATCCAAGACACCATCTAAAGTAAGAAATATTTTTGTATGTGCATATGTAGTTATGTAGGTGTGCTAATTAATATTTTTTCAGAAATTTATTTTTTCGCACTTGTTACTTAATATTTGAAGAAGTAACTCCTGTTTTTGTATTGGAAGGAGCTGCTCCAAAGCTAAAAAGCCAAGTTATTGAAAAACGTAATGAAATTCAATTTCGAGGTGTAAAACCGAAAGATACTCAGAATCCACCAGATTGCCAAAAAGCGAAGAATGATAAAGGTAGAACACGATTTAATCATGTGTTAAAACAATGCGAAAACCTATTGCAGGCAATGGGAATTCAGTGCGTACAAGCACCTGGTGAAGCTGAAGCGTATTGTGCATTTCTTAATCAAAAAGGAGTATGTATAAATAATGAAATCAAACCGATAAGTATATTGCATGTTTATGTACATTTCATGTTCTCGATCAACTAATTAGTTGGTGGATGGTGTTATAAGTCAGGATTCAGATTGTTTTGCTTATGGCGCAATACGTGTTTATCGAAATTTTTCTGTTTCATCACAAGGTGCTTTAGCTGCACAAGGCGGTGCAGTAGATATCTACGATATGAGAAATATTTGCTCAAAAATGGGTAATTTTATTGGCCTTAAAAGGCTTTTTTATATTAATTGTTATTAAATAAATAAATTTTTGTAAAGATTATTAAAAAAAAAATATAATATAAATACCTATATATAGATTTCGGCCAAAACAAAGTTATAGTAATGGCTCTACTATGTGGCTGCGATTACTGTCCCGAAGGAATAGGTGGTGTAGGACGAGATGGAGTTTTGAAATTATTTAACAAGTACAAAGATGATGAAATTTTGCAGCGTGTACGTTCTTGGCGACTTGAAGATGACAAATACACTGCCGCCGAAATGAAAATAGATGATAAAACAATTTGCTCTTATTGTGGTCATCTAGGACGTACTCAAAGTCATACGAAAAATGGCTGTGGTGTATGTCGTACTAACCGTGGTTGTGATGAAAGCTTATGGAAGTAAGCAATGCAATAAAATTTATTGATATACCTAGTCTCATTTAAATCAAACTTTTAAATTGTAGAGAAGAACGACTTTCAATAAAAGCCGAATTAACTTTGCGTAAAAGAGCTTTATCAGATCCCTCTTTTCCTTCAGAAGATGTTATTGAGGAATTTCTACAACAGCCCAAAGAAGTACCCAAGCTTCAATTGAATTGGCGACAACCCAATATGGTTAAATTTGTAAAACAAGTTGGACATTTATTACAATGCACAGTAGGTAATTTGGCCTATATTTTTGGCCAAAATTCAAAATCTGCACTTTAGAAAAAGTAGTTTTTTTTGTTGTAATGTGATAAAGAATACTTCAAAGCAAATAGAAGTGAATTTTTATTTTATAAATAACAAAAACCCGTTCATCGCCCGACTCTTAAAGTCAATGTATGCAATCAACAGTTTAAGTGGGGCGCGCTTCGTGTTATTTTTTATTACAATACCTGACACTAGTTTTTAATAAAAAAACAAATGAAAAATGCAATAAAATATGGAAAACAATATTAATAGTAAGTGCTTAATAAATACATAATCGTTGTTTAAAATAAAATAGTTTATTGGTGAAAAAATCAATCTTTTGATCTTATCTCAATTAAAAAAAAAAAATAAAAGTTTTACACAACTTTGGAGAAGCTTTTAAAAAAAGTTTAAAATGTTTTAAAGCTAAAAGTAATAAGGTCTTGATAAGTATTTGATTTTGAGATTGTATAATCAATTTCATGCTGCGTGTTTTTGCGTTTTTTGAGATATCCCATTTTTTTGCAGGCAACCTCTATTTCGCTTAAGCTCTGAAAACACTGAGGATCTTAGCGCCAGTGAAACCGATGAGGGCGCAAATGATGTCAATATGTTAACATACACAATTTACACAAATGATTTGGATGATATTAAATTAGAAAATTAATAAGATATACCAAAAGTAGACAAAAAGAAATTTTAAAAATTTTGTTCTAACGCGTATCTTTCCATAAGAATGCGATATTTGGAAATTCCAAGTTTATTCTTAGTTTTAAAGTTAATAAGTTAAAAATTTAATCAAAAAATTCATATCCAGATTTGTTAAAATTCTGTCCGCCTGTTATCAATTTTGGCCAAAAAAATTGGATAAATTACCCATAGTGCAATGGTCAGAGATTTATTGCTTTCAAAAATTATTTCCCATTTTAACAAGATGGCAAGTTTTAAATACCCCTCGTTTAAAAGAAATATCATCAGCTGCAAATTATGTCACGCCCAAAGAAATTGTAAAAAAACGAGTGGTAAAGGGTGTTTCCAGTTTAGAGTTACTATGGCAAGATGAAAATGGAATTTTTAATGGTTTGATACCTGATATTCAGTTAAATGATTTTTTAGTTAATAATCCCAAAGGTTTACAAAATATGTGGTCCACTGTTGAACCACTAGAAAAACTTCAAATTGCATATCCATCTTTGGTGGAAATATTTTTAAAATCGAAGGAAAAACCCAAAAAATGTCCTAAAAAACCAGCAAACTCTAAAGCAAAAAATATTAAAGGATCCATGGATTCATTAGAGACTTTTAATGACTTAATCGAGGCTACAAATGATATAGCTAAAACCATAAAAACGAAAAAGAAAAATAACACTAAACAAGCTAATGCAAAGCATGGATTGCAAATGATTGATAGGTTTCTTAAGAAAAAACTTGATATTACAAACAAAATCAAACAACAAACTCCTATGAAAAATTCAAATAAATCAGCAATTAAAGTTCAACAATGTTCTACGCCAATAAATACAAGTTTACCGTCTGATTTGGAAAGTGATTTTGATGAAGATGTATTCAATATGTCAGATATTGTTAATGGCATTGTTTGTAAATCAAACAAATCCTTTATATTGTCCTCACTTAAAGGAAAGAAACTTTGTTATGAAACAATACCGCAGAATATAAGTATTTTATTAGGTGATAAAGATTCAGTTAATAAAAATAGACGACCAGTTGATGATTTTGACATATATAGCGAAAAACGATTGCTGTCAAACTCATTTCGAAAATCATCAAATAGTGAAGCAAAACGAATGTCATTGGATGATAGTTTTGATGTTTTAGTAAAAATAGGAAACTGTAGAAGTGAAATATACAACGAATGTAAAACAGAAGTTAAACATACTATATCTAGCATTGTAGATCGCTTTAAACAAAAACAACGCATCAGCGTTAGTATGAGTACTATTCCTCCTCTGGAAAGTGTTTTAGAAAATAATAAGAATGTAAGTTACTTTTTCAATAATAGTTTGCAGTTTGAAAATGAAGATGCTTTTGAGAGACTAATGGAAACAAGTTTAGCTAAACAGTCAAATACAGACGGAGACTATAAAGATATTGTACTTTTAAGTGATTAGTAGAAATATTGGCAAATGTAGGGGAAATTAAAAATTTTAAATAAACGATATTTTTCATTCTTTATTAAAATGTAAAAAAAATTTGATTTTTTAGTTGAACTGTCGATTTTTAATTTTGATATAAAGTTATGATTGAGATCAAAGAATATTTATTACCATGGTGGAATAAGGCGGACAACCGGATTTGAACTTCGCTTTTCATAAGGACCCAGAATATATATATACTTTATAGGGTGTAGGATCAATATTGTAGAAATTACAAACGGAATGAAAAAATCATTATTTCCATTAGTTACCAAAAAAATACGATTTATAAGAGGTAAAGAAGATTTTACTTAAAAAAAATTACGAATTAGCGAGGGGACCAAAATGTATGGAAATTTTACGACTTAACGAGATTTGTTCAAGGGACTGACAGTTTATTACGAATTATCGGGAATTACGATTTATCGGGGTACGAATTATCGGGATTTGACTGCATTCCCTTTTACCTTCGGTGACTTGGTAGCTACACGAAGGCGAATTGACTAGAAGGTGGGGTCAAGTCAACATGTTTTTTTTCGGTGGTCGAGTTGTCAAAGTTTGTATACAAACTAGTTTTTTATGTAAACAAACCTGTTTTTTTTTACTAGCAATATTTTTGACAACCCGACCACAGAAGCATTGTAGTTGTAGAGTTGACCTCACCTTCTAGTCAATTCGCCTTGAGTTTGTCTTTATAAATTGTGTTGTTGTTGATACAAATTGAGTGCAGCCTACGTCACAGCTTTCAATTTGTGTACATTTTGACAAGCAGTATATGTAAAAGACTATCAAGAACAACTTGATGGTGTGGCCGCAGGGTGAAGGGTATAAAAACATGTTATCAGCTGTTATATTGAAAGTACAATTCATGGCGGAATAAGCAGGTGGCATCGTTACGGCAACAAATACAACAAAAATTGAACCAAATACGTCAAAAAATACTTTAAACAAAAATCAGAGCGTGCCGCTGAGCGTGATGAAATAAATACATTTTTAGCCAATTTTTATTTAATTATGATAAATATCTTATTTATTTTAATTTAAAATTATCAAAAACTTTGATAAAATACAATTAAATGATGAAACAGAACTGGGGCTGAACGATGTTTTTCATACAGTTTGACATAAAATTATGTCAGAGAATGCGGTCGAGAAATAAAATCAATTTTATTTTGAGGACGTTTTTTTCTAAGAGAGAGAATTTGAAGTTACTGCCGACGTTTTAATTATGGGCTTTAAAATTTTTGCCTGAAGTTGAAGACTGAGTTCTGTTTCATCATTATTACAGCACAAAACGTGGAGTTTTGGACATCTGGCGTAGTGCTGCCCCTGTTTATTCCACCATGGTACAATCAGGGTTGTCAGATTGATTTTGACCTTTTTCGCCAAATTCAATGTCAAAAATCGCCAAAGCCTTTATTTTCAAGTTTTTGGCAGTAAAATACATATTTTTTTAATTTATTAAAAATATTCTTTATAAATTCTAAAAAAATTAATTTGTTCCGTATCGCTAAAATACGCCAAAAATTCAAAAAAGTCGCCATGGTATATATTTTGCTTAATTTTTATTTAGAAAAAAGTAAAAATAGCTAGTGAACACAAAGATGGTACGATGTTTACTACAAAAAAAGTTTTTTTGCGGCTAGTATTAAACAAATATTGGATATATTTACATTTTTATATATGTATGTAGTTGCAGTTTTATTATATATCTTAAACGCTTCACCGGCAAAGCTACCTATTTGTCTTCTTTTTTGGAATACATTGTAAGGATTTTTCATTTATTCAACGATGGTACAAAAGAAGTGCAACTTATAACTCGTAACAACGCGTCTTGAAGGCGAGTTGTAGTGGAGTTCATAGCTTAAACACAGGCATTACTTATAATAATATAAAGAACATATAAAGAACAGTCAAAGTAAGTTCCTTGAAATTATACGTACCTGCCGTTTCGTTGCAGCTTTAAAGTTTTGACATATACTTATTTATCTTTGCAATTAACCAACGCTAATTTTTTCATTGGGTTTCAAAAATGTCCAAAGGTATGTAAGAGTTCATAAAAATCTTTAAAATATCACTGACAACAACGTATTGTATCTGGGATAAAAAATATAATGAAAAAAATGTTCATAGACTTTAAATATCAGGCATGTTCTGAAAATCACAAAATTTCAAATCACATTTGATTTTAAAATCACAATTGTGAATTAAGGGTGTTTTGGAAACCACAAAAGTTTTAACTTGGTTTAAAACGGTGGAAAAATATAAGCAAGCAAGGCGACCACTTAACCGACCAGTTTAAAAAAGTTTTTTTTCCAGAACACCTTTCTTGTGACTTCAAATCACTTTCACAAAAAGTGATTTTCAGAACATTAAACCGGCATGTTCTGATGTTTATGTTAATTTCTATTAATTGATTCTTTCAAGAGCACTTTTAAATATGAAAAACTATTTTCTCGAAGATATTCATTATCTTCATCAGCCATTTGAACTTTCAAATACTGACCATACATATGAATGCCTCAAACTTCATGCATAAAAATAATATAAGTATAATAAAATTCATATTATTTCTCAGCATTGAATTTAACGATTTTCAAAACAAATGCATAGCTGATCAAAAATAGCCAACAAAATCGCCAAATTTTTTGTTAAATCGCCAAAAAATCGCCATGTCGCCAAATCAAAAATTCACCCTTATTGTGTTTGGCGTATTTAAAATACGCCTACGACTGTTTGGTAATAGATTAAAGAGAACGTGAACTTTTTTCCTTTAATCTACTACCAAACTGTCGTAGGCGTATTTTAAATACGCCAAACACAATAAGGGTGATTAGGTCGCCAAACAAGTTTGAAAATCGCCACGTTTGGCGAGAAATCGCCACATCTGACAACCCTGGGTACAATTGCCAAACAAGTGGAAAGGTGAAATTGAAAGCCATCTCGTGGTCTATTGCAAATTGACGAGAATTGAAATGCAAAACTTGATCGTGTGGCCACCAACCTATCATTTACACATGCCACCCTGCAAATAATGGGACCAGTCCAAACACGCGTGTAAAGAGTAGTCCACAAGGGACCAGGACTAGGCCAAAAGTAACCCAAACGTATGGGAAAAACCTGGTCTATTTTACATTATGTCCTAGGAGAGGACCATATAACCCACCTTTGGACCACTTAGGAGTAGTTTTAAAACTACTCCATGGTATACTCAAGAGGATTAGTTTTGAAGTCGTTTAAAAACGAAAGCATGTCGTTAAAAAACGAAGACATGTCGTCTCACTACAAACACTTTTTAACATTGACATGGTCCATGCTTGCATTACATCGGACCAGTCCATGGAGTAGTCCATTTTATCAAAATGGATCAGGTGTTCCAATTTTATCTGCAGGGCACTGCCAGTTCAAAAAACTCAATACACTCACACTTTTTTAAGGCCAGTTTACACGGTAATACAATGTATTACGACATTGCAAAAAATTATGTAGAATGAGAAAAATCTTATCATGTAAAAGCAAAATGTATTTAGTAAGAGAGAATACGAATACAAAATCTGACAAGCGGTCGGTAAATGGTTTTTTTCGAAAGTTTAGAAATCTAAACCATTTTAGAAACTTATGTATTCTCATCACACCAGAGGTGTATTTTAACAGTGTATATCGAAGGTGGTAGCATTTTTATACAATTACAAAAACAACTAAAATCAACTCAGGAAATTTTCATGTTGTCCTTGTAAAAATTTAAAACTGCAACCATCTGCTTTTTTGTTATTATTTTTGATTTTACCTGTACCATCCGTGTAAACATGAATTATAGGGTGAGTTCCAAAACATCAGTTGCAATGCAACTCGCTTTTTTAAGTGCTTCCTACCAAGCAACCGTGAAAAATTTTACAATGTTATCTGTACCAAAGTTTACTAAAAACAATATCGATGCGTACACAATAATCAAACTAGATATAGTTAAACTCTATGATACTTTTTTGACTTTGACTGCAAAGTTTTATGATGTTTAGGAACTCAGCCATACTTACAAAAGATTTTCATTTTTTTCTTTTAAGCACGGAGAGAATTTCATAATATTTTGATTCTACAAAGTCGTAATACATTGTATTACCGTGTAAACTGGCCTTTACTAATACACTCACATTTTTCGCAATGGCAGCTCCCAACAAACACGGAGGTTTGATTTCAAATTGAAAATGATTTGAAATCAAACGTTTTCTCAAACGAGAAACGTTTGATAATGATTTGAAAATCATTTGAAAATCATAGCGTTCTCAACAAAAAGGGGAAATTATTTTCAAATTGAAAAATGCCTTTATTTTCAACTTGCTTTCAAACGTAATTCTCAAATGTTTTTCAAATGTGGATTATAATACACTGTGGAATATAAATAAAAATATTTTATTTTTTTTAATTTAAATTTATTATTTATTTAAATAAACTGTGAGATAAACATCCGGCACCATAGCTAAAAGATAAAATAATGATCTTTCCGTCCTCTAATTCTTGGAAAGAGGAACTACTTGGCTCACTTTTATTTTAAGGATTGTAGCACCGCGATCGTTCAACAAACTTTCTTCACTTTACCGTTTTATTTTCCTTTTTTTCGTATTTTTATTAATTGTAATTGCTCACATACAATTTTTATTTTTCACAAGAAATAAGCTGTTCACTTTATATTAAAATTTATTTTTAATAGTAAAACACATGTAACCACAAAGTAAAAAATTTAACTTTAATCGCCTTTTTTTTATTTTTCGCTTTAGTATTGCCAAGTTTATTTTTGATTTGAATTTAACATTTGACAAACATTTGACATCAAATTGATAAAACATTTGATATCAAATGTTTATTTTCAAATCATTATCAATTTGAATTTAAATGTTTAAGCAAACAATTGAAAAACGTTTGAGAATTGTGTTTGATGTCAAATGATAAAGTCATTTCATATCAAAGGTTTGACTTCGTGTTTGTTGGGCTCCAGAGGCAGCAAAAATTGCATGCGAGCAAGGCTGCCAGATAAATTTGTGAGAAAATCGTAAATTTCCTGAGAAAAAATAAAAAAATCGTCTTTATCGTTTCGAAAAATCGAACAGCTTAAAATTTGGATTTTTTTAACCATTTTTGTTCGATTTTTATAAAAAAAAACATTCAAACAAAAAAATTATTACTTCATATTTCTTACTTTAATCGTGTAACAGCTACTGGGAGTCTCATGAAAAGTGTTTTTGATCGTCGATGACCGCTTTTTTTTAACCTTAGAAGATTTCTCACACGGGAAAAACTGTAACACTAGTGAGATTCTTTCATAGCACATAGATTATTTAACGAGTCTTTCATTCCACGTATCGCATGAGACTCATGTAGATATTATCTTATAGCCTATTTACACTTGAGCACATCTTAGAGGAATGCGTGGAAGATGTTGAAAATTAAAAAAAATTGTTTACATTTGTAACATCTTTCATCATTCATCATACAAATATTTATTTTCACGTGTAAGAGCGAATAAAAACTAACTGAACAACCTAAACAAAAGCGGCAAGCGTTTTTTTTAAACATGCAAATTTTATTTAAATACAATTTCAATAAAACAAACCGACATAGCGATCTGTCAAATAAGATTTATCAGCCGGGTGGTTTCTAATTCGCATTCTAATGGTTTGTTTCGTATAAATTGTATGCAAATGAGAAGTTTTGACATACAAAAAACGCTTCCGCTCTTATTTAGGTTGCTCAGTAAATAAATAATATTACTGTCCTTCTCTTTTGTATTTTTTTCTAGTGATGGTAGCAAATTATTTGTTTTTTTTCTAGTGATGACACTACAATAATCGAAAGAAGTTGAATGAAACAACATGTGATAGGAACATGAAAGATGAAGAAAGATGATGATTTTTAGCCCTGTGCAATTCTTATGGAAAGATGTTTACATCTTTGCAATAAGATGAAAGATGTCAGATGTAAGCCAGTGTAAAAAGCCTATTACATCTCATAAAATGCTTGGCGTATAATTGTTGAAAATATGAATTATACAGGGAGTCGTAAATCTATCGTTTTTTTCATTTGTATTTCTACTGTGTGGTTTTGTTAAACAAGAAAGTTAACACTACTATTGGTGACACAATGTTGACACTCTTGTTTAGGCATATCAGCGTTAAAGCTAAGCGAAAGAAAACGTTTCGCCTTCCGCTCTTGTTAAAGTACGTCTGTTTAACATTCCAAGATTAAGAAACGAACGTGTCAGAAAATGTAAGGTTTTATTCAGACTTTGAAGACTGAAAAAATCGTCACTTTTTAGAAAAAAATCAGCAAATCGGTACTTTGCTAATTTCGGAACAAAAATCGTCAAAATGACGATAAATCGTCAAATCTGGCAGCCCTGCATGCGAGTGGAAATTTGGCACTTGCATGCCACAACAATCCAGTAAATTTGCATTAAATTTTTTGACATTTAGTGGCATGCAAGTGCCAAATTTCCACTCGCATGCAATTTTTGCTGCCACTGGAGCTGCCATTGTGAAAAAGTGTGAGTGTATTGAGTTTTTCGAACTGGCAGTGCCATGTGTAAATGGTAGGTTAGTGTCGGTTCAAACTCATCAAGTTTGACTCGTCAAGTCTTGAGCTTTTAGGAGAGAAGGGAAAATAGAATGCCATTTCTTTTCCCTATCCTCTCAAGGGAGAATGTCTAAATGAATTTCTTTTTATAAAAAATGGGATTGACTAAATCCAGAAATCGTCAACTAATGGCGATTTCTTTTCTGAGAAAAATGTTGCATTAATGTTACATGTTCTACATTTTTGTGTTCGTTTGTACAAAAAATACAACTGTGAGAAAAATTTACAAGTTCTTTTGTGAATATGTTGATGAAAAACGTGCAAAACATGTTGCATATCTTACCCTTACTTTTACTTAAGGTGTTCATACTGCCCTGTTCTACAACTTTGATACTTACTACTTTGTTTGTACAACAAATGTTTTATTTTGTTTGTCATAATTCATACCGCTCATAATTTTGTAAAAAATTGTTTTAAAACAAAATATAAAAATATTTACACATTAAAATCAAAAAAAGTCTATTTATATTATAATCGTTTAAATTTTTCTAAAGCATTAGTGATGTCAATATTTGGTTCCAAGCCATAATAGCGTGCAGAAACCGCTCAAATAGCTTTAAAAATCGCTCATAAAGTACATTAATGATGAAAGTGTAATAGTTGTAAATAAAAGCAGCTAATTGTGTTCTATTCAAATTGCACAACATGTAACACTTCCAGTGATTATAGGTAACATTAGAAAATGTAGCATGTATATACTGTAACATATTTTTCTCAGAAAAGAAATCGCCATAAATTTTTAGTTTTACCATTTTTATAAATCCCGTATCCCGGAATTTTTCGGGACTGGCATCCCTACCCGGTACACATTGGAAAAAAGCACTGTTGCCAATTTAAAGAATTTCCCGCTAAATTTAATGCTTTTGAAATGTTAATTGTGGGAAAAAAAATACATTTTAGCGGTAAGCGGGAAATCTAGCGATTTTCAAACGTCACTCAGCGGCTAATTTTCGCAACAAAAACTTTTCTTAAATTTTAAATTTACAGATTTTATAGCTTTTTTTCATTTTATTTCTCTGGATAAAAACTACTTGTTTGTGTTTACGAATTTACTTACTTTTGTAGTTTAAGTAAACTGAAGATTGTTTGTGACATTTTTCGATTTTCAGTTAGTATTTTCTTAGGGCTGTATGTGACAATTCGCAACTTTAAGCTTGCTTAAAATTTTTAAGCAAAAGGTAAGGTATTATTAGATAGATCCCAAGCAATATAATTCATTAACATTTGTAGTTATCATCTAAGACCCCATAAAGTATATATATTCTGCGTCTTTGAGTAATTCTAAGTCGATTTAGCCATGTCCGTCTGTTCAAGCACACTTTCGAATAACTCAATAGGAAAGATTATTATTGGATTTAAATTGTTTCTTGTTCTCCTATTGAAATTGATTGAAATCTAGCAAAATCGGTTCAGTAGGCAAATAGTTATGAATAAAAAGGCTCCACGAAAAGCCCCCAATGAAATAACGCCCAAACGAGAAATGAAATATTCCCCAATTTTTTTTCATACATTTTTGGGTGTTAATTCATATGAAATAACTCCCAATTTTTTGGGGCCGTTTTTCGTTTTTTTTTGGGAATTATTTCATTCCTCATTTAGGGTTTTCAAATTATGAAATAATCTCCAATGAAATAACACCCAACAAATTTTTAAAATTCGGGGCTTCTTTCATAGCCTGTTTAATTTGGGTGTTATTTCATTTTTTATTCAGGGGTTATTTCATTTTTAAAGCTGTTGGCTTTTGGGGGTTATTTCATTCTATTTGGGGTTTTTTCATTTGCTTAGTTTGATCTTTTTCCTTTTTCTTTGAGAATTCAAGTAACTGTTTTTTGGAATAACAGTGTCAACATATGAGTACAATCTGCCTTGCATGTTGAGTTAAGTTGTTGTAAAACATAAAATATTTTCAGTTGTGCATCAAAGTTCGGACGCTTTACATCATCTCGTGTTAATATTTAAAAAAATGGGATTCGAAATTGTTGGTGGAAGACGAAGATATAGCAATTTGCTATATTCTTTAAGTGAAAAACAATTATTTATTTATTTATTTATTTCATTCATTTATGCAATATCAAGCCTTAGAGGCCAAAATAACAATTATATTTAAACAGTGGAGGTAGTTGTGTAAAGGCCAAACGTAAAAGGCAAATTGTCTTTCGAACTGCAAAAATAGAGCAGGGCTACAAGGATCTACGGGCGGGTAAAACAACTGCAGCAATATTTTTGAACCGAATATATCCTTATTATGAAGAAGACGCCTGCGGGCCTCCACACGATTCATTTCAATAATTTTGTGACTTTGCTGTTGGTCCATATTGACTTCACGAAATCCTTGGTGAAACTGACTCTTATGAATTTTGGGCATAATTTCATTTTTGTTGCTGATGGGGTTTATTTCATTGTGGGTTATTTCATTTTCATCATTGGGTGTTATTTGATATGAAATAAATTCCAAATATTGGGGGTTGTTTCGTTTTCGTTTTGGGCCTTATTTCATTTATTTTTCGATGTTATTTCATTCACTGCTTTTGGGTGTTATTTCCTATTTTTTGGGATTTATTTCATTGGGGGTTATTTCCTGGGCGTTATTTCATTGGGGGGCTTTTCGTGGAGCCAATAAAAATGTGAAACAACCATCCTAAAAATTTAAAATTTTGTTACAAAAACTAGCAATAGTGCCCGAATGCATATATTGATAAAAGATGTCGTACAAATTCGTTATATATGACTAAAAATCATTCTGTTAAATTTCGTGAAAATCGGTCCATAAATAACACTGCTTTGCAAATTTTTAATTTGGAAAAATACCAAGAACGCCACATGCCTAGTTAAGTTAATTGGGACCTCCTGAACACGAAAAACGCTGTAATTTTTTTTTCTTAGTACCGTTTTTTAGATAACGTTGCTTTTGGGTTTTTCGGTGTATGGTCCCATTCAAACCCTTGTGCTAACCAAAAAGTCCGATCGAAATAAATGGCATATCGTTAGAAAGGTAATTAAATGCCTTTTCCGTCGATATGCTTCTATCTGATAAGAAATGGCTGAGTAATGGCACCTCAAAGTTAAAAATTTGCCTATTTTTTACGTTTTTTTTCATTTTTTTTTTCGTTTTTTTTTTCTACGTTATAGTAAAGATCTGGAATGTTTTATTTTTAAGCCAAATAGTTCATTTAATTACCAACATTTTAAGCATAATTTGAAAAAAATCGGATGAAAAATTAAATTTTTATTAAGGATTTTGTGGAACGACAATATTTTTATCTTCACACTATATTCGGCGTCCATCAGATTTAACGTATTTAAAAAAAACGAAATTTTATATGGGATGATATGAGATAAGTACGCCTAAAACTGTAACAAATAATGCTATTCTAATAAATTTTGGTACTATACAGTTTTATACGACTATAAATCACAATTTCAACTTTCGTGAAGATCGGACCATAACTAACCATTGGCCCCATATAAATCCTTCTCTCGTTACGCTTAAAACCATAACGGTGTATGGTATCAAAGATTCGGCACAGCTTATAGCTTTTTGTTTTGAAAACCCAAGTATGTAAGGTAATTTAAGAGTCTTATGCCTTTGAAAAACAACCTAAATCTAGATTAAAAAAAAATCTTTTTAAAATGTTTAGATTTTAGCGGTATTATTAAAAAAATTCCCGCTAATTAAATATTTAGCGGTTTCTAGCGGTCTTGAAGTCCGATTTGGCGGGAGTTGTTTAAAAAAGTTGGCAGCAGTGGAAAAAAGTAGCCAATTTTGGATAAAAGTAACCAAAACGGCAACGCTGTATACCATGCTTTTTGGTGTAAACATGCTCTGTGGCGTAAACAAACCTTATGTCGTGAAACAAACAAGTCGAACGCTTTGAGAAATATTGCAATTTGCAAACCAAAGTTTAGTTTGCAAATTTAGGAGATTGTGCTAAAAAAGTAAAGATATTCAAAAAAAGATATTTTTATTCTGTTAATATTAAAATACATAAAACTATGTTTGTTAGAAGTGACAACTCAAATATGAAATTGCCGCAGTCACCAGAAGAATTTACTGGGCCAATGAATTCTGAATTTAATAAACTTTTTGAAAATCCAAAAGAATGGTCAAATATACCATTATTAAATTATACACCGTTGCACCATTTAAAAGATAATACTGTAGTGCGCTTTAGAGGTATGATACAGGATATGCAAGATCCAGAAATATATTTGGAAAGATATGAGGTTAACAAGTTGGATGGATCTGGCACTCGTATACAAGAGGGTAAATACAGAGATTGTTTATTGCTAAAAAGTGGTGAAAAAGTTAACTACGAATCTTGTTCGAATGTTCAGGGGGAGAGAAGAACTTTATTTGTTGTCTCTGTACCAGGCATAAATGATTGGACCAGAGATTTTGAAGTAAATGTCAATAGTCGTAATGTGTCCCAAATAAAAACAGAAGAATTTATTAATAATTCCGAAAATGGGAAAAAGAGATCAGCGCCAGAAGGTGAGGAAATGGATTGTTCAGAATGTGGAGAAATAACAGAAAATAATGCAACTAAAATTCTGGAATTCGCAAAGCGTCAAAAAGTTGAAAATAAAAATGATGAAACCCCAAACAGTTCAAAAAATATGGCTTTAGGTGCGGAATATTTACTTAATTCACCTATACCAGAAAGACCTAGTAAGGCCTGTATGATTAAAATTTATAAAGATTTTGATTCGTACACTCTAAATACGGTTATTGATGTTATTGGCTTTTTGTCGGTTGATCCGTCGCTGGATGCGACAAGCATGGAAGTTGATAATTTTGACAACACTACTGAAATACAAGCCCAAAATCCTCCTCCTTCATTAATACCGAGATTACATGCAATAGCCGTTCATAATTTGCCTCATGTAAACCCTTTGTTGGATGCTCGTTTGTCTGCGATTACCACTGAAAATGAGAACATAAATATGCAAACTGTACAAAAGGATTTACGAATGCTTTTGACTTTATGTCTCTTCAATGATGATTTAGCTGCTGATTATCTCTTGTCTCATCTTATCTCTACAGTATATAGTCGGTGCGAGTTGCAGAGTATTGGTAAATTTTCCCTTAATATTTGCAACATTCCAAGAGAAGCCTTGTCTAATTATACAAAGCAACTCTATGAAATATTAGAATTAATTATACCAGCAAGTCATTATTTGCCAATGTCACTTGATACAATGAATACCGCATCTTTTGTTCCAAAGTAAGTATTTTATAAAACAAAACAAAACATTTTCATAAAATTCCTATGATAATTTATTCTTAATACCCATACAAAATTATTATACCTATGTACGTATTAAAGACCTGCACGAGTGTATCAGTAAGTATTGTTGAAACATACACCAGATATATATCTGTTACTACTGATATAAATGAGAGAATGAGTGTAACTGATATTAGTTGCGTTCGAGAACACAAAAGTTTTTACTATTTTTTACTAAACTTTACTGCATTTTACGAAATTGCGTTCGAGTACACAAAATGCAGTAAATGAGAACATAAATTGAGAGCGAAAAGTGACAGTTCTTGTCTGAGTATTTACAAATTTTTACTGCAGAATTTTTTGCAGTAAAATTTAGTAAATCAAAAAAACATATCGCACCTGTTCATCAAAAGTAACACAACTCAAAAAATTCTATTTTCCACTTTTTTTAAGGAAACAGTGTATGATTACCATATCTAACGACTGTAAAATTTTTGGTATTCTATTTGTAATATTTCATGAGAGAAATGCCTTTATGTCTTTCTTTGCGTACTCATATTGTTTGTTTTGATTCAATTAAAGAGTTGTAATTTTAGTTGCGTTGAAGTGTTCAAGGGTTATGGTGCTCAAATGAATCAGCGAAACTGTATTAATTCGAGTTGTGATTGTTTTCATGTTAAAAATCTGTTTATCAATAGCTGTTGATTTTGGGTTGTGATAAGCATAACTTGAAATAATATTGACATGTAGATCAAAAAATTTCATGAAAACTGTATTAAATCAAAAATCCGTAATAATTTCGGAAAAAGGAAGAAGAGAAATAAATTTTGTGATTTTATTGAAATATTAGTGAGTTTCCTTTATAACATTATATTTGTTTATAACAATAATTCCATCATATTGGCGGAATTAGTTTTTTGCCTCTACTGAAAACTTGTAAATTTTGAGTTGTGTTACTTTTGATGAACAGGTGCGATATGTTTCAAAAGGTAAACGAACAAAAGTAACAAATAAAAAGCATACAAATTGTGAAAAAATTGTTAAATTAAATAAAAGTTGAAATAAAAATGAAACCAAAACAAAAAGTGAATAAATATTAATTAATTAAACTTGTTTGTGAAGCATTTATTTGGCTAAATACAAACTTTCGAAAATTTTTTTGTTGTGTTAATTTTTTAGAGTTGTAAAAGTGTGAAGTACTTGGGTACTTAAGTAATCAATAGCAAAAAAATTATTCATGTTTTAAATAATTTAACCCGCCACAAATTAGTAAAATCAAATAAAATAAAAAACAAACAAATATGAAAGATTACATAAAATAGTTTGTTTGTATTTTTCAAAAATGTTCGTGTTATAAAAAGTATTTAATCGAGTACCGACAAGAAAACGAGTTAAGTAGTCAAAAGTGTCAATATTTTCCAACATTTCAACTATCTGCCACCAACAACAGCTTTTTGTGAGAGAAAATTTTTAAGTTTACTCATTTACTGCATTTTACTGTAAAAGTACTCAAACGCACCTATTGTATGGTTTTGCTCAAGGCCTATCCAATAGGTCTGCTTACTACTACAACAATACAAAAAACAACAGGCATTTTGCTTGTGTAAAATTCCTCGCCGCTGTCAAAATCTTACTACTACATAGGCAAAACAAAAGGAAAAATGTGTTTTGTGTGCATGTATGTGTGGCAAAAAACCAAAACAGTAAACAAAAATATACACGTATAAGGAAAATGTAAACAACTCTTGATATCGTTGAGGAAAAAACCAAATAAACATCTGGCTTCTTAAGCAGACCTATTGGATAGACCTTGACGCAACCTTTCAATTTCATGAAAGAATTTTTTACACAAACAAAATACATGTCGGCAAGGTACATTAACCTTGCATGTAAATATACCTTGCATGTCGGTATCGAAAATTTCAAAAATGTTTGCGTTCCAAAAAAACAAGCAACACATTTTGTTCTTGTAAAGTTGTTTTTGTTTGTTTTTTTTTGTGCTCGAAGCACATCACGCAAAAATGATTGAAAAAAATAACTGTTCATGTGTACATATTTTGTTTTTGTAAAAATTATTTTTTAGCCAGCCAAAGTCTGCTTTTACATCAGGGATGTCAGCGCCTTGCACAATTGTGCAAATTAATTCACATGTACGCTTACGCTCTTTTATTTTGCGAGCGTAAAATATAATTGTTTACTGAGAAACACTCTCATTCAGCGGGAAATATCTCAAATATTGCAAGGCCTGTTTTGAGGCCTCTAAATATGTATATAAATAAATATACAATAACTGTATGTAGGTACATCTTTTTTTTTTGTTTTATTATCTTTTTTATTTAATTTATTATCTATGTTTTTGTTTTGTTTTATTTCTGTTTTTGACATTGTACAATGATTTTAAAACAGGGATTTCCATTTCTTTGCACAATTGTGGTTATTTTTTAAGATAGAATTTTAAAATTTTATAAAAATATATATGTAAAGTGAATCCTAATCAACAAAAATTTCAAAGTTTCAAAATAATTGTTTTGCATTTAAGCTAACGATATGTGTTTTGTTCGTGAAAAAATTCGTTGATGCCTGTAACAGGGTCCCTTTTTCTTTCGTTAAAAAGACGTACCTAAATGCAGAAATTATTAAGCAAAGAAAAAGCCACAAGAATTTGTTGGTATTTTGTGATTGTAAAAATATTTTTGTTTCTGTACCAATCGCGTCGGTGGGTTTTTTTTTTTGAAAACTCTTTTCTTAAGTAGGTAAAAATATTTAAAAAACAAGTTAAAAAAGTCTTGTTTTACTACAATATATGTGTAAACCTATACACATAAAAGCAAATGTGACAGCAGGTCAAATTTTTGGGTAAGAAGATGTGTTTTATGGATGTATTAATGAAACTTTATTGTTTCGCACTATTTTTATTGCTTACTTTTTTATGCTACAATTATATGACCGAGTCTAAAGAGTAAACCTTACTACTTTATGGTATTTATTTAACGTAACTTTGACCTGTTATAATGACTTTATACATTTTGAGCTAAATTTGGAACTACAAGGAAAGGGAAACAATTTAAGTGACATATATACGATTGTTTTTAATTTTAAAACCAAATTATTTTTATTAACAAATGAAATAAATAATGAAGATTTTTCCAACTTTCCTAAAACTTTGCTTATTTATGACAAGGAGAAATATTTGAAAAAATCTGAGTATTTGGCAATTTTTGAAAACCTTTTTTACAACTTTCAAGATCGTTTTCAAGATTTTGAGGATATAAAACCACTACTTAACATATTCCAAAATCCCTTTAAGTGCGACATTGCGAGTTATGAATTCAGCATCCAGTCGGAACTAATCATACTTAGGAGCGAAATTAATCCTCCAGACAGGGAAAATATTAAGTTCTGGAAAAATTTAGACGGGGCGCTATATCCTACATTAAAAAAATTCCTTCAAATGTTTGTCGCTTTTCTCCTCAACATATCTTTGCGAACAAATATTTTCCGATTTGAAATACATTTGCTCAAAACAACGCAATAAATTAACATCCGCAAACCTAAAAAATGTTTTGTTGTTACGAAACTGCAATATAAATTTAGAAGATATTATTGGTAAATAAAAGTATTTATTATAGGCTAGTAAAATCTTCTCTTTATAATGGTGGTAAATACTTACAGAATATTTTTAAACTTAATATTTGCATTAGTATGAGCAAATGAATTTTCATTGTTAGAATTCGCAAAGGTATGTTGAGCAAAAAACGAAAAATATTGGAAAGAATTGTACTAGGTTGTAAAAAGACTTCAAATATTGTGAACTGCGCAATTTCTCCAAAAAATAAGCAAAGTTTCTGAGGTTCCAAATTAAATTTATTTAAATAATAACTGATTGTGTCTGTCCATAACTCAACATTTTTCGATAATCGTATTATTATTTATTGCTTTTAAGTCTTCATAGCAATAAATGTAAGTTAACTTTAAATGGTCTGATGAAAAATGAATGGAAAGCATGAACTATATTTCCTCGCATAATGCTGGCCCTGGTGTTTGCATCGCCCTTTCATGAAAATGTTTTGTAAGTTTTAATACCTTACCTGATTCCCAACAATTTAATCGAACATAGATGACCCTTAGAAAAGGTCTTTAATAAGGCCTCGCAACCGCATATTTCGCCCGCTGGGCATGTAAGAGATAAGAGTAATCTCACCAACACAATCATAATTGACATCACTGTTTTACATCATTGATGTCAAATTCATTCAATTTCATAGCACAATTGTGCTAGCTCAAAATTCACACACATTCTTACGCTCTTTCATTTAGTCCATGAGAGTACACAATTCAGTCGTCGATTATCAAGCGACGAGTACACATGTGGCGGATGCTTACGTATTTTTGTTATTTTTATTAAGAAAACTTGTCTCTTTATTCACTAATACTGATATAAAGCACTACAACCACAATTTTCATTTTTGACATCACTGTTTTACATTAAACGATTTTTGTCGTTGCGATTCTTACCTTATAGGCGAGAGGGGAGAGAGGAATTAAAAGGGGTACACAAGCGCAAGGCCTATCCAATAGGTCTGCTTACTTCTACAACAATACAAAAAACAACAGGCATTTTGTTTGTGTAAAATTCCCCGCCGTTGTCAAAATCTCTACTACATAGGCAAAACAAAAGGAGAAATGTGTTTTGTGTGCATGTATGTGTGGCAAAAAACCAAAAAAGTAAACAAAAATATACACGTATAAGTAAACTGTAAACAACTTTTGATATCGTTGAGGAAAAAACCAAATAAACATTTGGCTTCTTAAGCAGACGTATTGGATAGACCTTGCACAAGCGAGTGTATTCTTCGATTCATTTTGTTCGCTCATTCGTTCTCTCATTGTGCTCTCATTTGACGAAAAATGTATTGAAGTTCGGTTGCACAGAAAAAGTTTAAACCAAGGTATATTTACATATACCTTGGTTTAAACGACAAAAATCGTACAATGTAAATATCAGACCGACTTCGAAGAAGAAACGACAATAATCGCAACGACAAAAATCGTATAATGTAAATTGGGACAAAGAGTCGGCTCTTTTGCGTTAAAAAATAATTGAAAATAACGGTATCGTACAATAAGTAACTTATTGTATTCCATCAGCATCCACTAGGATCTGCTTTCGCGAAACAGATATTAGCAAATATGATACTCTCTTTCGCTTTTGTATCAACTTACATCCACTCTTTTACAAATCATATCAAGATCAACTTATATCAGAAACACAAGACCACTCATCCATACGCATCCACTTTAGAAAAAACACAGAAACAGATATAAACAGATGTATCTGTGCAGGTCTTTAGTATGTATGTACCTACAGTTAACAGTTAAAATTTTCTAAACAATTTTTTTTACAAATAGAAAAGATTATGAGACAAATAAATTAGTATCAGGTTTATTACAACTATCACCACAAACTCATTTGGTGCTTGATGAAACTCATATGCAACAAGGAAAATTAGAAGCTAATGGTGTGATGGGTATACAAAGCATAGCGCACCTTATAAATAATCAACAAATCAAATGTAATTTTCAATATTATGACATTGATTATAATGTCGATATTCCGGTGTTGGTGTTAAGTGAAGGGCGAAGCATGTTGCCGGTAAGTAACAAAATACAAATGCTATGTACGTATGTTGATTACATATACATTTTAAAAATATATTCTCTTACAGAGTGATATTTCTCTGCCAATTCAAACAGACAATGAGACAATACAACTAATAATGGAAACTTTAAAAGCGGCTCACCATTATCTTAATCAAAATTCGCGTTTGGATCAATTTCGTCGTTTCTTAACTTTAGCAAAAATTGCAACGTTTTCCATGAATCCAGATGATACTGAAATGATACAAAATGATTTTGTTGAAATGCGAAAAGCAGACTCCGTAACTAACGCAGATGATTTACATTCCCTTCTAGTATTGTCTCGCCTGTTGGCTATTGCACGTGGTAAACTAATGCTAGATAAGGAATCCTGGAATATGGCTAAGGAAATGGAAATTAAACGACGTCAACGCTTAAGTGAGTTACCAAAATCTTCATTGCGCCGTCGCTAACATAATCATTTTTGTTTTTTTTAACACATTAATTAAATTAGAATTGTTTTCAACCAATTTATTTGATTGATACAAAAACTTATGAAAATTTTTTTTCTGTGTTGATACAAACAAAAGATTTATTGAAGTCAATAAAGAATTTCTTACCTACAAGATTATAAGCGATTCCTTTTAAAATTTAACTTCATTAAATACACTCTTATGGCGATTTCTTTTCTGAGAAAAATATGTTACAGTATATACATGTAACACTTTCTAATATTACCTATAATCACTCGAAGTGTTACATGTTGTGCAATTTCAATAGAACACAATTAGTGCTTTTATTTACAACTATTACACTTTCATCATTAATGTACATAATGAGTGATATTTAAAGCTATTTTAGCGGTTTCTGCACGCTTTTACGGTTTTGAAACAAGTATTAACATCACTAATGGCTTATAAAAATTAAAAGGATTAGAATATAAATAGACTTTTTTTTGATTTTAATGTGTAAATATTTTTATATTTTGTTTTAAAACAATTTTTTACAAAGTTATGAGCGGTATGAATTATGACAAACAAAATAAAACATTTGTTGTACAAACAAAGTAGTAAGTACCAAAGTTGTAGAACAGGGCGGTATGAACACCTTTAGTAAAAGTAAGGGTAAAATATGCAACATGTTTTGCATGTTTTTTATCAACATATTCACAAAAGAACTTGAAAATTTTTCCCAAAGTTGTATTTTTTGTACAAACGAACACAAAAAAGTAGAACATGTAACATTAATGCAACATTTTTCTCAGAAAAGAAATCGCCATTAGACGCGGCGCTTATTGCCTCCTACATATCTATCTGTTGAAGTCAACCAATTCGTGTTACTTTAATTTTAAAATAACAAAAAATGTATCTAAAAATATTTTATAAATAATTTTTTTTAGATATAAAACTTATATCTAGAACGGCAAAGGCCTCGTTTTACAACTTACCAATAGCTAAAGTCGATTTTATCTGCCTCATATAAAGGGTTCCATTATTTATTTTAGTTTAACCTTCCAGGAAGGATTGACCTTAACTTAACTTGTCGCTCACTTTAGGTCAAAATAAAGTTGTTATAATGGAGCACTTTTTATACGACCTACAAAATCCTACCTTTAGCTATCGGTTAGTTGCGAAAACTGGCTATATACAAACTGGGTATAAACAAAAATATAATAGTTGGTACAAAATCATAAAAACCATATTCCATCCCTGAACTTGAAATTGAGATAAATGCAAATGAAAATGAGAATTTAAATTCGAAATTGAAAAAATTCTAAATAAAATTGATAAATTCAATTTAAAATTGAGAAAATTTAAATTTTACTTGATCATATCAACTTTAAATTGAGAAAATTCCAAATTAATTAATTTCAGTTGCAAGTAGGTTAAGAAAAAACAATACAAAAACAACCTGCTTTAAATAATAAAACATGTTGCCAGTTCCAGTTTTTTAAGGCGTGCACTTGCCTGTTTATTATCAAAGTAATTTTTGGGAATACGTTGTTTTTGTTTTTATTTTGTTTTTTCTTAACCTACTTACAACTACAATTAATGTTGGAAGAATTCCAACCAATTGTAGTGTGGAATGGAAGAAAAGATAAACTCACTGTTTATTGTTGATGTTTTTGTTTAAACTTTGATATTGTTACAAGTAGAACTGTTGCATTTAATTCTTAAACGCTTAACAGTTTTATTTGGTTTAATATCTTTAGTTTTTCTAAAATCTTTGGATGAAGTTTCCTGACGATCTGGCCTAAGCAACCAGTAAAATGCGCATAGGAATAGCTTATCCCATCAACAATAAATTTCAGTGTTTTTATCAAGAATAAAAATTGGGAATTACGAACGAATAACAAAATCTTTTAAATTAAAATTTTGTATTCCCAAAAATTACTTTGATAAAAAAAATAACAAAAAAAAGTACTTTGGACTTCGAGAAGAATTCTTGACAAAAAGTACGAAAAAACAGAAATAAGGAAGAACATGTAAATTCATTAAAATAGATAATAATTCAAAGCAAATTTCGATCTACCAAAGGTTAAATACCAGCGTTTAAAAAACTGCAGTCAAAGTAGAAAAAGTGCATTTCTTCCACTTCTTAATTCGTCGTTGGCAAAAAAAAACTCTTGCTTTGACTTCTGATTCAATTAATGTAGGGTCTGCTACCCAACTCAAAAAGCGAAAAGTTTTTCAGAAATTTTCGTTTTTTGTTCGACAGTTTTTGGTTTCGACTGCAGTTTTTTAAACCCTGTAAAATAAAATTTGGTTTAAAGATTGATGTTTGATTATTGACTGCCAGCTGTCGTCTATGGCTGTGAATGTTAAACGGCAAAACCCTCTGAAGAGATTGAGTGGTTACGGTTGAAACATGTAAGGGTAACCTGTCCGTGAAAGTCTGGGGGGCAACCGCGTATTTCGATTCAACAACTAAAATATTTCGAAAGCAATTTCCGATCCGAAAGTTAAATCGTAAGGATGTCAGAGTTGTATTTATGAACAAATGGGAAATTTGATTTAAAGTTGGCATCACTGCTATTAAAATACCAAAATCGACGAAAATATCCCAAGACAAAACAAATAAATACTATTCAATGTGTGAAAAATATTATCGGGCCTGCTCTGAAAATCACGTGATTTCCAATCAAGTGTTTTTGAAATCATACGTGTGATTTTCTGGTGTTCTGAAAGTCATACCATTTTTGTGTTTCTCCTTGTGCTTTCGGCAATTGAAGATCACACCAAAACACACAAAAATTGGACACTAAAATATCACACTTGTGATTTTAGTACGCACATGTTATTTGAAATGACTTGAGTAAAAGTGATTTGCAGAACAGGCCTGTATAATTGTATTTTAATACAAATTTTTTGTATTTCCCTGTGGTTTAAAGAGTCAACAGAAGCAACCATTACTTTATACAGCTTTTTATTTTTGTAATACATATACATATTTTTTTTTATAAATTTTGTTAAAATTTCAAGACCACAAATATTAAAACATTTTCCATAATAACATTTGTAAACATTTATTTTATATCAAATCTAATATTATAAGGTTTAATTTTAATTATCTTGAACTTTGTCATTTGCACTTACTTTGTCACTAACAAAAAAGCTTTCGAACAATTTTCTAACGCTTTTTACATTACTGACGCTTGTTTTCGTAATACAGAGTTTGATTTTTGAAAGGGATTTTTATTGTTCACAATAGATTGTTTCCGTTACGAAAGCGACTTTTTGTTTTCGAAAAGGTATACACAGTACAAATTGTTCGAACTAGTTAATTATTTCTTTCGAATCGAAATACGCAGTAACTCCCTGGGTTCGAGCCCCGCAGCAGTCAAGAATGAAAAATTATAAATAAATTTTAATTAATTATGTTGTAAAATTCCTTTCTTCATAGAAATAATTTAATGAGAATTTAATTTGACGAACTTTAGCCTAATTAATAATATAAAAAATTTAGATTAAAAACATTACACAGTTCAATAAAAATAAAACCACAATACTAATTATTGTTAAAAGCTTAGGCACGAGCTCTGTGTTTACATCTTTCCTTCAAGTTGTGCTGAAATAGATCGACAAATAGAAAAACAAAAAAAAATCTACATTGGACTTCGAGAAGAATTCTGGCCAAAAAATACGAAAAAACGAAGTAAGGAAGAACAATGAAATTAACTAAAATAGATAATCATTCAAAGCAAATTTCGATCTACCAAAGGTTAAATACATCGAAGAAGTTTATTTTGGTGCTTTTGAATTGTTTCGATTTTTGATGCCGAGGCAGTGCCCCATAGTTGAATACCGTAGCACCAGTTAGGCGGATAGAGTTGTAAAGTAGAAGCGGACAGAATTTCTTCCAATAAGCCAATGAATTTGAATTTTCAAGTTCTTTTGTAAATATGTTGATGAAAACCATGCAAAACATGTTACATATTTTAAACTCTGTTTTACTTAAGGTGTTCATACTGCCCTGTTTTACAACTTTTGAACATACTACTTTGTTTGTTCAACCATCGTTTTATTTTGTCTGTCATAATTCATACCGTTCATAATTTTGTGAAAACATTGCTTAAAAACAAAACATATTCCCTCTCTCATTTGACGGAAAATGTATTTAAGTTCTTTGGCACAGAAAAAGTTGTAACGATAAAAATCGAACTAAATAAGAGAATAAATATAAAAGCGACTTCAAGGAAGAAACGACAATAATCACAACGGTTAAAAGTCGAATAATGTAAATGGGCACTTATCAACGCCTACGGCTGGTTGGTAATAGGTTAGGTTAAGAAGGGTTGTGCGCCCACAGGCACACCTCCACTCGGAGACCGAATACGATCCATTGTGATTCCCTTCAATGAAAATATGAAGTATGAGATAGAGATAAGAGGAAGTGAAAAGTAGAGAAAAGAAAGTATGATATAGACAGAAAATTAGAAAGTATGATATAGACAGAAAATTAGAAAGTAGGACCAATACCCCCCTTACAGTCCCCTCAACAGAAACAGCCGCGTTATTTCCCTGATAAACCCCAGTAGATTGGCCGGATTACCTCCAGCTATGCACCCCAGTTCGTCGTGAAACCTATCTCCTATCCACTTCAGTCTGAGACCCTGCATCCTAGGACAATGGCACAGTACATACTCGATCGTCTCTAGCTCCTCCGAATCCTCGCATAGCCTGCAGAAGTCCGGTATGGCGTTGTCCCATCTGCCCGCAAAAGCCCTGACAGGACAATGCCCCGTCAAGAACCCTATAAGTGTTCTGAGACTACCCCTATCCAATCCCAGTAGAACCCTGGTTGCCCCCGCGTCCAAATTGGGCCATAGTGCCCTAGACACCCTGCAATCCATTCTGCCCCTCCAGGATCGGTCAACGTCATCACGGAATTTCTCCCGTATCACCCCATAGTAGTAGCATAGGGGGGGTTTTACCCCCCTGTCCCCCACCACTAAGTCGAGACCCGAACCTCCTCTCGCGAGTTCGTCCGCCACCTCATTCCCATCAACCATGCAGTGTCCTGGTACCCAACACAGCCTCACGTTGAATGCCCCCATGAGTTCCCTAAGAGCGTTGGTAATAGATTAAAGGAAATAAGTTCACGTTCTCTTTAATCTATTACCAAACAGTCGTAGGCGTATTTTAAATACGCCAAACACAATAAGGGTGATTATCTGTCAGGCCCACGATGTCGACAAGAACATTTCTTTCGCATATTTGTATTGAAAACAATAATAAAAAACTGAAATTTGTTGTAGTTTTCAATACAATTATACGAAAGAAATGTTCTTGTCGACATCGAGGGCCTGGGCCTATGTTTTATTTTTTTTGTCAAATAGTGATGTCAATAATTGTTTCCAAACCGTTACAGCGTTCAGAAATCGCTGAAATAGCTTTAAAATCGCTAATGAAGTTCGTTTATGATAAAACTGTAGTAGTTGCAGATAACAGCAGCTATTGCACTTTAAAACTTTTTTAATGTATATACTGTAACATATTTTTCTCAGAACAGATTTTTTTTTATTCATTATTTATTAATTTAATTTTCATATATTAAATATAATAATAATAATAAGCCTTGCTCTAAAATTATTTTAGAGCTACCTAATTGTGGGCATAGGCTCTCAATAAGAAATCTCCATCTGGAGCGTATATTTGCAATACTTTTCAGTTCCGTCAAATTAACTTTTATATGGGTCATAATATAATTTTCATGAGTATTTTCACAGCTGGAAGAACCGTTATACCTCGCCTTTCTTTGGAAGTTTAATTATAATGCCCTTCATCATATCCACAAGGTAGCGTTCTATCTCCCATATTTCATTAAAAAGTGGGTTAAGCATTTCAGAGAACATATTTGGATGGGTTTTAAATACTTCTGCTGGGATGTTATCAACACCGGCAGCTTTGTTTAGTTTTAGGGCATTTATTGACTCATATATTTCTGATTTAGTAGGGGGGTTGTTTGTATGGGAAGTGGTTCGACGTGCTCGTCATGTGTTGCTGCAATTCCGTATTCATCGTTTCCAAAAAGTGTTCTTTCCATCTTCAGAGCTGGGCTCTTGTATTTGTTATAATTTCACCATTTTTGCTTCTAACTGGCACCGATTTTTCGTTGCTGTTGCTAGGGGTTGGATGAACTCTCTTTTACCGCTTTTAATTGCACGTCTGGGCAATTTATCGAATTTCACAAAAGTTCGAATGAATTATAATGCCTACGCCATATTGGTGTATGTCGTTTTCGTTGGGCATACCAGACCATAGCAGTTGGTGCCCACCATCAGTTTTTATGGTACCATTTTGGTTCCAACGCACTTCGCTCATACCAGGGAAGGCGAGATTATACTTTTTAAGAGTTCTACTAACTTGCTCAAGTTTGCCTGATTGATAGAGTGTTCTAACGTTCCACTTAGCGAATCGAAGTCCTTTATCATTGCGAGCGGTCGTCATCGTTTGGGTTTTTCTTATTGAGTTTCTGGGAATTGTTTGTAAGGTTTCGGATATAATGAGGAATCGGCACAAGATATCCTATTCTGATGATGGGGCTGCCACCTAAGCCGTCAGACCGGCTTTGATTACTGTGCTTCAGTGACTAAATCATCGCCTAGTTGCCTGAGACGTCATCTAGACTATCAGGCTACACGTTAGCTAGATCTGAAGGGTTAATTAATTAATTGTTAATAACAGCTTGCAATAACATCAATTGCATTCTAAGAATTTCCTTCATCTTTTTACTAATGTTTTCGTTTTTCTAGACGACTTAAATTAGAAACTGGAGATTAATCATTTTTGGGCGAAGCACCTTTCATTAGCAAATGGTTTGATCCAAAGTATACTAAGTAACACGACTCTTTGACAATCCCTCTCAGCAGCTACCTAGTAGTACATAACTCAAATATGTGTTAGTGCAAAGTATATTTATACCAAGTACATGCAAGTCTACAACAAATCAACAATAAAATAAACAACATTCATTTTGTTTGTGTAAAAACATTTGATACTGTCAAACAGCCAAACATAAAGAAAACAAAAAAAAAAAGAAAAAAATCATGGCGCACTAAAATGTAAGAGCCAGTATACATGGAGGGTCATGTCGCTGCGACACTGCCTGCGTTCTCTTTTGGTGTGCCTTCTTAAATCTGCTTGCGTTTACATGAAGGGATTTTGTTGCAGCAACAAAGCGACTTTTTGACGTTCAATTGACTAATTCTTTTTATCCCTTCATTCGTATAAAAAGTGGCCATATGCTAACTAATTGCTCATTTGTCAAAAGAAGCAGTGGCAACATAATACAACTATTAATACAGAAAAAACTAAACAAATTTTAAAAACATAATGGCTGATCTTTCTAAAGAAGAAATTATTGAAGAGATTGTTGACTTAACTGAAATGGCTGTTGAAGTGTTAGATCTAGATGATGCTGAAAATATAAAAATAATTTTAAATTTACTAGATTGCTATGAAAATGCAAATAATTTACCGAATAAAAAAAGACGAAAGGAGAGGGTAAAACCATGGAGGATAGAGCGACAGATACGGGGCTCATTTTTATTTCTAATGAATGAGCTTTCATTGGATGTTTCATCATTTTTTAATTATAGAATGACTGAAGAAACCTTTAAATTCATTCTAGGAAAAATAGAAAAGGACATAAAAAAAAGACACAATATGTAGGAATTCGATATCGCCAGCAGAAAAATTAGCTGCCCCACGTCGTTACCTAGCTACTGGAGAATCCTATAGATCTATTAATTACCAAACACGATTGTCAAGTTCGCTTCTTTGTGCTGCCATTCCAGCAGTATGTGAGGCTATATGGAAAAATTTGAAAGACGAATATTTGAAGGTTTGTTATTTGGAACTTACATAATCAGGGGTGTGCTGGAAATCGAAAACGTAAAACGCAAGAACTTTAAGAGTCGTTTTTGAATAAGATTTCTGTAATAAAAGAATTTTATGACAAATATTATACAAATATTTCTCTATTAAACAGAATTTTATAACAAGAATTATAAAAATTAGATTAAAAGTGTATTAAAAAGAGCTTCCAAATTCTTGCGTTTTACGTTTGCGATTTCCAGCACACCCCTGAATATTTCAGGGGTGTGCTGGAAATCGCAAACGCAAAACGCAAGAATTTTAAAATTCGTTTTTTAGTAAGATTTCTGTAATAAAAGAATTTTATGACAAATATTATACAAACATTTCTCTATTAAACAGAATTTTATAACAAAAATTATAAAAATTTGATTAAAAGTGTATTATAAACAGCCTCCAAATTCTTGCGTTTTGCGTTTGCGATTTCCAGCACACCCCCCTTTATAAATACGAATACAGTGAAACCCGGTTATAAAGAAATCTCTTGTGTCCGACATTTTTTATTTTTCCGTGTCATTCTAATATAAATCAGGGGTCGTAACAATTATGACATTTATTTTAAAAATCAAAAGATAATTGTTATTTTCTGGTTTTTTTTGCCAAAAATAATTGTTATTTTTTGAATTTAATTTTTTTTTTTTTTTTTTGTCAAAAATAATTGCAATTTTTTGATTTGATTTTTATATTTTCTTGTTGTTGCTTCTTTTCCTTTTAAAATTCAAAAATAATAATTATATCAAAATATCAAAATTGAATCGAAACATCAACCTTTACAATAATTATTATTTTTAATATGGCGTAAAAAACTATAAACTTTAAAGAATAAAGGCGAAAGAAAGTTTAAATTTTTTATTTCAAAATATGGGTGAGTTCCAAAACATCAGTTGCAAAGCAACTCGCTTTTTTAAGTGCTTTCTACTAAGCAACCGTGAAAAATTTTACAATGTTATCTGTACCAAAGTTCACTAAAAACAATATCAATGCGTACACAATAATCAAACTAGATATAGTTAAACTCTATGATACTTTTTTGACTTTGACTGCAAAGTATTATGATGTTTGGGAACTCAGCCTATATAAATATTTGCACATTGTTAGTTTCAGTCTTTTTTTATTTCACTATTTGTTTTTTTTTTTTAATAAAGAATTACAGAACAAGAATTAGAAGTCTTCTTCATCTAATATATCTTCCAATGCTTTTTGCAAAATATCGGGAGAAGATGCTTTTGAAGTTTTTCTCGATGTGCTTGGCTGTTCAGACGATGCAGACGATGTAGTTTTTGAATTTTTTATTGCGGCTTCGCGCAGAACTGTTTGAATTTTCCAAGCTGTTTCTCGCTGCAAATCTTCATCTGTTAAAGCATATATTTCAAAAACAACTTGCTTTCCAAGCCAATCATATTTCTTGGTTTCCATTAACTTTTTCGCAAGCAATGTTTTAATATTTTCCATGTCATACAATTTTTAAAATTAACATATTTATGTACCTATTTACAATTTGTATTTTCTTACCTTACTTGAATCAGAAATGTTTGACGTAGAATTTCTGATTGTTGTATGTGATTTTAAAAATTCCAGTTGCTTAAAACACCACAGTTTTGGTTCGTAAACTTCTTCTAAGCCTACCCCACTTCGTTTACTATTATTTATTTCACGCAATTCTCGCAAATACTGCGACCTCAAAGTGTGCATTTTCTTTTTTATTTCATCCACTGTTATATTTTTATTATTTTTTTTTAATTCACTTGTTATCTCTAACAAAGAGTTTGAACGTTTTACTCGGTCTAAATACATTGGATGCCGCACATTATAAAGATGTTCATATTCTTCATATTTTGAAATTAATTTTTGTATTAAATCTTTATCCCACATACTTATTTAGTTTTAATTTGTAACCAAAGCACAATCTTTCATTTGTCTTTACACCTTTTTTGTTTATAATTAACAGTTATTTATTTCATGCAATGTTGCCATAAATTATTTCCCAATTTCTAAATCTCATAAATTATCAATCTGGCAGCACCGTTCATACATAACATGACAAGAATACAAGAGAACGAAAGATGTGAAAAAGAAATGTCAAAATTGTCGCATCAATTCGCATTACGTGCGACACTTATTTCCCCGTACTCTCCACCACAGCCCTCACCATAAAACTCGTGTCGCATGGGGCATGTCGCAGGGGCATGTCCCTTCATGTAAACAGGCTCTAAGCAAATTTTGACAATATCGAAAATAAAACAACTGAACAGCTGATCACTTGCATGTACTTGTAATAAATATACTTTGTGTTAGTGAAAAAAATGTACATGTATTGATACATTTTTATTTTTCACCAGACATACAGGGTTTCATAAATAATTTATGTTAATTTTTATTTAGTACTTTTTTTACAAAAATATTTTCAAATCGCATTAAGTATTGTCAAAAACTGGCAACACTTGTCACAAGCCTAATACATAAAACTGACATACTTGTAAAATGTATAACTGTTACTTATTTTTGCACTTTAAATTAAGATTCATTCCAATAACTTTCATCGTTAAGTAAGGTCATAAATTGAAATCTAATTGTTAAATAAAACTGAATTTTACTTTTATACTTGAATACCAACTCTAGTCTTTTTATTGTTGATATTCCACTAATACTTTTTACTAAAGTTCTAACAAAGGTTATGGGCCCAGAACCCTGGTAACCAAATTTGGAGTTATTGCGGTTATTACGTTTTCAACAATAAATATTTTTGCAAATTTATACACAAAAGGTGTATGTTTTTGGTTTTGATTGTTTTATCCGGAGTTTGAAAAACAAAATGTCGAGTGGTATTGCAAGTATAGAGAAGTTGAATGGAGAAAATTACACAACATGGTGCATACAAATAAGGAGTTTGCTCATCACAATGGATTTGTGGCACACGGTGGAGGAAGTTTGTCCGGTAGCAGATCCACAGAAAAGTGTTTGGCAGAACAACGACAGTAAGGCGCTAGCAACAATAACCCTAAGTGTTAAGCCGAGTGAGTTGATCCACATTAAGAATTGTACAACAGCTAAGAATGCTTGGTATGTATTAAGCTCATTATATAAATCAAACACCGCATCCAGAAAAGTGAATTTATTTAAGAGGCTTGTTAAATTTAAATTTCAAAACAATGAGAAGTTTTCAGTACAAATAAACGAATTTTGATCCATAGTCGATGATTTAAAAGAAATTGGAATCAATTTAAATGAAGATTTTCTTTTGATTTTATTGTTATGTAGTCTACCGGAAGAAATGGAAAGTTTTGTGGTAGCAATTGAAAGCCGGGATGACTTGCCTAAATATGATAAATAAATATCTAAAATATTAGAAGAAGAAATGAGACAAGGCACTAAGTTAAATAATACAACAGAAAATGTTTTTGCAGCTAATTTAAAAACTAATTTTAAAAGAAATAACAAAAAGCCCATTAACAACACCAACAACAATTACAAAAATAAAAATATGTCACCAAAAGGTTCAAACCAAGCTATATTTACACAACCCTACAAGAATAGTGACGGTCATTTGACCTATCATATGACCGGCATTGCTGATACAGATATCGGGCATCGCGTAGAACAAAGTTTCTATCATTTTCTTAAGGCCAACGTGAAAAAAAATGACCTAAACTTTTGTGTACGTGTGATTTTGCATCCTTCTTTAACCTATGAATTTTGTGGTAGATAAAACATATATATGCGCTGTTTACTCTTATACTCTTTACATATCAGTACTGATGTATAAACCGGACACAGCTGACGAGTCAGTACTGATGCATATACCGGTCACAGCTGACTAGTCAGTACTGATGCATATATTCGTCACTGTTGACGTACTTTTTAGCTTAAATAAAACACGATTCATTTTATTCAATTCTCATACATATTTTTGCTTATTTAAAATAAAATTCAATATAGGTTCGTTTTACAAAATAAATTAAATAAATAAATAATTATTTTTTGTCCTATGAGGTAATTTAAATTTTATAAAGCTTTTTTGCAACAGTCCCAACTTCAATATTTCACTTGGTTTTTGCTTAAGTCAACCTTTGGTTAACATTGATGCTATAAATAAGTACATATACTAAGGAATGATCCTATACACTACCAGAATATCTTGTACCCAGCTAGCATTTTGTAAAATTTTTAATCATAATCGAGTCTTTTTTGACTCTCCAATGCGATTAAAAAATCAGAATATGCGCTCATTTTCTGATCATAAATGATACTTTTGTCGGTAGAAAATGGTACCCTACCCGCGACTCTTCTTGATGAGTCATTTATGATAAGTTTTTTTTATTAGCTTAGAGACATTTTAGACTCTTTTCTAATGGTATTTATGATCACTTTCGAATAATTTCCTAGTCATTTATCAGTCTTTTTTAACTTCTTTTCTGCGTCTTTTTCGATTCATATATAAGGCATATTTCTAATCGCCTATGAGTCATTAATCAATAGTTTTTTTGTTATTTGGGAGTCTTTTTATAAAAATTTATCAGTCTATTTCTATTAATTTAAGAGCCTTTTCTATGTTTTTTTGCGATCGTTTTTCGAGTAATTTTTTAGTCTTATTTCGCTTCATATGCGAGTCATTTTCGAGTCATTTATTAGTCTATTTCTATTAATTTAAGAGTTATTTCTACATAGTGGTACTGGTAATCGTATTTGACTTCTTTCAGCTCGAGTGTAAAAGTGACTCGTTTAATTAACATTTAAAACAAAAACAAATTTTGAAATGTTAATTAAACGAGTCACTTTTGCACTCGCCTTCTAAAAACAGGCAGTAAATAAATTTTTTTATATGTACATTTAAGTTTATTAAAAAAAACATATTAAAAATAAGCACAAAAAGTTAAATAATTTAATAACTTACACAGCATGTAACATTTATGTTTATTAAAAATTAATTAATTTTTAATAAATTAATCCAACAAAAAAAAAACACTAATAATGCTAATCATAATAATAATTATAATAAGAATAATAATAATGATACATAATAATAATAATAATACTAATAATAATAGTTATAGTAATAATAATAATACAAATAAAATTATACTAAAATTCTTCTTGCCACCCTATTTTTAGCATGAACAAAATGCTTTTGTAGAAAGGAATGGCATTCTTTGTCGGTGCTCTTAAATTTTAAATTTAAGATGACAAATATCTAAAACGAAAAATATTTGTAAGTTTTTTTTAATAACATATGTTATTATATACATATTACTTTTAATTGTTGTTGTAACTACGCAAACAAGCTTAATCATCTAAAAACAATTTCCGAACTGCAGCTCTTAAAAATTCGGCCGGTCGTACACCATCGGTTTTTGCAATATATTCTTTCTGAAAATGTAAAAGTTTTTTAAGAAATTAGTATGACTATTAAGCTAGTCTAATTGTTTGTTTGTTTTTTTTAAATTTATATACTTACAAATTATTGCAGCTTTTCCTCTTCTTGTTGCACTAAAACATCAAAGGTTTTTAATTCCTTTATATATTTAAAAGGAAGTTTTTTCGCGTCTTTCTTACACTTTTTATATATGTATATGTTTGTAGTTTTAGTTTTTTTTATAATTATTTCAAATTACAATTTAATGCACACACTTATTAAGTTACAATTTTAAAAGACACAACTTAACTATCACTCCGGTGAAAATTTTATGAATGAAGAAAAATTTAATTTTTAGACATTTACTAAACAATAAACAAAAAAATTTCCTGTTAAAACTTAACAAGTACTTTTTAAATATCCAAGCAGTTTTCAATCTTCTAGCTGCGTAAAATTTGATTATAAATGACGTTTGAAATACTCACATTTTAAGCACCTGGATGATTCGTTGTAGATTGCTATACAAAAAAATAACAAACACTTTTTAATTATCCATCTGCTCAAAATATGATCAGAAATAACAAAAAAAAGTAATCACTTTTCGAACGCATGCATAATCAGTTTGTGATCAAACAGTTTACAACCTTCTAGCTGCGAGAATTTCGATTATGAATAACGCATTAAATACTCATATTTTAAGCCCCAAGATGATCCATTTACGGTTTCAATACGATTTGTTATTGCATTTTAAATCAAACACTTTAGAATCATAAGCGTGAGTCATTTTCGAGTCTATTTTTAAGCGTGTAGCTGATTAATAAGTTTTTGATCACCAAAAGTACTCGAAAAAGACTCATTACTCTGATTTTTTAAAAAACAATCTTCCAAATGCTAGCAGGGTAGTTTCATTAGAATCATTCCTAAGTATATGTTTACAACTATAGCACCAACATTAACCAAAGGTTGGCTTAAGCAAAAACCAAGTGAAATATTTAAAAAATAAGAATATTGCAAAAAGTCTTAATAAAACAGGGACCGTTACGGTTATTCCTCCTTTCATAAACGTCAGATGATAACAGTTTTTTTTATTAAATATTAGACGTTGCTCGTAACCAATAGTTTTATTAAAAAGTTATTGGTTTTTGCAAAACGTTTGGCTAGATCAAACACCATTTAACTGTTTTTAAATATCATTGTACAATTCTGCTACATATTGTATCCATTCGAAACGTTTGCCGTGTTTAGTTTTTACTGAAAACTTTTTAGACAATTTGTTAAACCATAAAGAGTGTCTGATTCCCCACAATTGTAAAGAGCACACACTAAAGAGGTCACTGTGCGATTAAGAAGTGCTAGATTTGTGTTTTTCGCTACAATTTTCAAAATACTGTAAAATACAAAAAAAAGACTTAATTTTATTTAAAAACTAATTTTCATGATAACATACCTCTGAATATCGTATAACCAACTCTGGCTCCTTACAATGCAACCAAATCAAGTTGACTGCTGTACATATGCGTTTACACCATTCACTGCAGGTGGAAGAATTAACACGGAAAAATGTTTTCGCCTCTAATCATAATATGACGATTATCCAACTGAACATCGGGATGAGCCTCTTCATTGAGAATACTTTCAGCACCGCCAGCAGGAGCCAAACCAATTAATTCCCAGTAATCTACATGCTAATCGTGTCCACCTGGTGCATAAAACAAATAAATGAGTTTCTACAATATTGTTTACGAAACGAAACTTACCGATTTGCCTTCTGGCACAGGTTTTAGTGTACCAAACATTGTAAAAATCCGTAATGTAAATAAAAAATTAAACCTTTGAATTGACGTCTTAAATGATGTGCTCATCCATAGATTTTAACGTTTCTGTTAATTTTCGACACATTCAAATATGCAGCTGGCCAACTGGGATCTTCGGATATGAGTCTTTTTGGCTTCATCCAAATTTTGTTTAGGCTTTTCCGCATCTTCAGCTTCGCGTTTTTCTTTTTCGCATTTTTATAACTTACTTACCCAAATCCTTTGGATTTTCTTTATTTATTTTAATAATTTAAAAATTATTAAAATATTTTGCAGTATTTAATTTAAACAATTCACAAATTTTCACAAATATTAGCCAGTAAAGCGTATGTATAACAAAAATTAAAAAAAATTGGCATTTTTGTGGCGTTTTCAGTTGTTCTACTCTAACATATATGTTAGAGTGGTACAACTAATGTAAAATTTTTGCAAGTGTGTTAGTAAAAATTTTTTTTTTAGTGTCGGTCATCCATTTCTTGTAGGGAATGTATTTAAATATATTTTCACCGATAGAGCTCAAAGATTTATTACAACAAATACAAGACGCAGAATTAGATCAAATGGAAATTTAATTCGAAAATACAACGCATAGAAATTGGTTCTTTGGAAAAGCAACTTATGTATGTATATCAAGTACTAATGGCAATACGGTTAGAAAAATGCTGGTAAAACTGGCTGCCACAAATCCAGCTAAACCATTGTGGACTGTTAATCGCAGCTGGGAAATAGCTACGCACATTAAGTCAGTTTAAATTAGTAAATTGTGAAATATTGCTGATACAAATTACTCGATGTTTGGATGAGTGGAATAATAAAAGAAGATTTACAATCGTTGGGCAATCGTTGCAAGCAATGTTTGCAGTCTTTGCAAACTAATGACAATGTTATACCCCGCATAGAAGCAAGTATTTCGTTCGCTATTTGTAAATTCATACTTAATTTGGGTTTCAATTTTTTTAGATTATTGAAAGTTGATCTTTAATGCTACTTAATTGAAATGATTAAAATGCTATAAATTATTGGACAAACGCTTGCCCCAACTCGAATTACCTATAGCTTTTGCTGCAACATTTTTGGATATGGAAAAAATAAGATCCGTTATTTCTTTATGTTTTATCTTCATTTCATTGCGACATACAAAGCTGAAAGAAAAGAAAAACAAATTATGTAAGTCTTAAATACATAATACGTGTTCTAAAATACTCTCCTTTTTGTGTTATTTGTTTAATGCTCTAGAAGTAATCGGCAGAGCCTCGTTTGTTATCGGCAGTATGCGCCACGTGCAGGTGAGGTTGCCATGGGGTAGGATAGGCTATAATCGCTACGCTTCACTACCCCTTTACCCATCCCATCCTAAGACTAGTTGGTGTTGTAGTCTTAAGAAGTCTTTTCAGTGGAGACGTGATGTGGTAAAATGAGATATATTGAAATCTGTGAAAAAGGAAGTATAACAAGTTATAAATTACAGTTTAGTCGTGTAAGTTTGCAGACAATTTTTATAATACTTACATTTCTAATAGGCGGGATTTTTAAAGATTTATTTTAATCATTTTTTTTGACCCCATTATTTTTTGCCTGGCCTTTTGAACTCTCAACCTCTTGTTCAAATTTCGTACGCGGAAGTAAATGCGACATTTAAAAAATAATCGTTTTACTTTCTCTGGCACATTGATGCAGGAACTTCGCTCCAAAAGATGCTTTTGGATATTTCGGCGATGGGATATTTGATTGCCATTCACATTTTCAAATATCACTTCCATTTTTTTAAAATCCTCAAGGATGTGTTGAGCTGGCTTTTTTAAATAACCCTTAGATACTTCATCGACCCATGAAAATAAATTGTTATGACACTCGTATTCCTCAAGATGGAGCTTTTTGATTACATATCCTGATATGTATTCTAGAGCATCCTCTTGAAGAATACCAATGTCATCAAAACACGTGTCCCCTAGGTCGTAAAGTTCTTCTTCTTTGCTTGGATCAGCAAAAGAGTCTTCAGGGTCATTTAATGTATCCGCTTGGCCTTCCTCGCAAATACAAACACTGTTGAGGGCTGAACTTTGAGTTTTTGCCTCAATTTTATCACGGTTCTTTTATTAAATAAAAACACTTTGTTTTAATTTTAGTTTTTTTTTTTGTATTTATGTTTTATTAAATATTAACTTTTAATTTGTATATTATATTTGTGTTACACTTTTTTTTACAATGTTTTTTCTGTTTGTTTTGTTGGGTCACAATTGTTTTTGCTTTGTTAATTCACTTGTTTGTTGTTTACGCTTTAACGATCGAAACTAGAGTGAGTGTCAATGATTATTTAAATGATCTTGCAAGGTAAATTTAGTACAAGAAAAATAATGTAATGACAAAATGTAAAATAAATAAATAACAATTTAAGGACCGTTAGTATTTTACAGGGTGCTGTGTTTGTAACGAGTCATCATTAAACATTCCGGCCCCCATGACTTGGTGCAGTTTACCATCGGTCCACAAAACATGTTGCATTGTAGTAAGGTGTTGTGATGAATTTGACAGATATGGCATCTAGGATCTCAATAGGATTTAAGGTTGCGGGTCGTGTTGTTGTATATGTTGACGGCAATCAAATCTGTTGATGAGAAACTTAGAATTGTTTTGTGGGATGCCATACCTGTAAGTAGGAATTCAGTGTAAAATTAGTTGAGAAAATTTTTAAAAAATGTTAACTATATTTTAAAACAAAACCACAATTTTTGTAATGGGTTTGGTAATGATCCCATTTTTTGTCTGGATGTCGACAACTCTACAGTGTGGATCAGTACCAATATGAGTCTTCGTGATTCGGCCCATTTGCCATTCATTGGGCGGCAAATTGTTGTTTTTGATGACCACCAAGTCGTTGACTTTAACATTGTCCCTTTGAGTCTTCCATTTATATCTGCGATGAAGTTCGGCCAGATACTCGGATTTCCATCTTTGGCAAAATGAGTGGTAGATGACCTTTAGGCGTTTCCAGCGGTTGATGAGGGTCAGGTTTTCGCTACTTACATCAGGTTCGGCTGGGGTCAATAATGGAGTTCCAATAAGGAAGTGTCCAGGGGTCAATGGGTTAAGGTCATGTGGGTCATCGCTAGCAGGACTTAAGGGTCTAGAGTTTAAACACGATTCTATGCGAGCGAGAATTGTTGACAACTCTTCAAACGTAAATTTCATAGCTGGTATCATTTTTTTAGGTGGGTTTTGAATGATTTTACACCGGCTTCCCAGAGTCCGCCCATATGTGGGGCACCAGGGGGTATAAATTTCCAAATGATATTTTGATGGCTATAGTTGTGTGTAACTTGGGATTGAAGAGTTTTTATAAATTCTAGACGATCTTTTTTGATGAGTTCTGCTGCTCCGACAAAGTTTGTGCCGTTGTCCGAATATATGATTGCTGGACATCCACGTCTTCCAATAAAACGGGAAAAGGCAGCTAAAAATGCTTGGGTCGATAAATCACTTACTGGTTCTAAGTGTACAGCTTTAGTGGCAAAACATACAAATATGCAAACATACCCTTTTGTGATAAGGCAGGCTCGACCAGTAAAGTTTCGAATGGTGAAGGGTCCAGCGTAATCGACTCCAGTTGTGGTGAAAGGGCGAGACAGTGTTGTGCGCTCTGGTGGTAAGGAAGCCATGATTTGACTCTGAGTGTGTTTTTTGTACAAAATACAAGTTTTACAATTATTAATCACCGTTTTTACTAAGGGCTTCAGACGAAAAATCCAAAATTCCGTACGAAGTACTCGGATCATAAGTTGGTTTCCACCATGAATCGTTATTTTATGAGTGAATTCGGTCAGCAATCTGGTGAACTTAGAGTTGTACGGCAACAAAATTGGATGTCGTTCGTTATATGTAAGCGCTGGTGATTGAACCAGACGTCCGTTGGCTCGGATGACGCCTAGTTGGTCCATGAACGGGTTGAGAGTCAAAATACTGCTAGTAGAAGAGATACTTTGTTTGAGCTTCAACTGCTTATATTCTTCTGGGAAGTGTTGTTTTTGCGTCAGAATAATGAGTCGTGTTTTGGCATCTATTATTTCTTCTGGTGTAACTTCGTTTGAAGATATCCGAAGGCGGGTTCTGTTTACACCAGTATTTCTCCAGAAACGTAGGACATAAGCTAATACTCTATAAGCGCGCGACAAATTGGAGAAACGGTTCAATGGGTCCTCCTGAGTAGTAGTTGTCAACGTCTTTACAGTTTTTGCTTCTAAGTTGGTGTCATCTGGACTTCTGGATTTTGGCCATTTATCTTTGGGTAATTTGAGCCATGAAGGTCCAAACCACCATAAGTTGTGGGTTTCTAGTTCTTGGGGCGTACATCCCCGGCTGCCTATATCTGCAGGGTTTTCTTTTGATTCGACATGTTGCCAATGACTATTGCCGACTTTATCTACAATTTCTGAGACACGATTTCCAACAAAAGTGCTCCACGTGCAGGGGGGTTTCTTTAACCAGGCCAGTACTATTGTTGAGTCGGTCCAAAAATATGTGTTGATTTGCGTAGCTTGTAGATTTGGAAGAATTCCTGATGCTAAATTTGCAAGTAAAACGGATCCACAAAGCTCCAAACGTGGTAGCGATATTTGTTTAATGGGAGCAACACGAGTCTTAGAGGCCAGTAAATATGTAAATATAGAACTTTCAGACTGTATTCGGACGTAAAGGGTCGCAGAATAAGCTTTTTCTGAGGCGTCGCTAAAGCCATGTATTTCCACATTTAAATTAGGGCTGTACTGGATCCAACGAGGAATTTTCAGGGCATTTATTACGGGGCAGTTTTTGACGAATTTCTGCCATTTGATGCAAGTCAAGGGCTTTATGTTGTCATCCCAGTCGACTTTATCTAACCAAATCTGTTGCATGATTAACTTGGCATCAACAATTACTGGAGCTATCCATCCGCAAGGGTCAAAGAATTTGGCAATTGTAGATAGAACTTCCCTTTTTGTGTAATTTTCTTTCATCTCAACACCTGGGGCAGTGAATGTAAAAGAGTCTGAGGAAATGTTCCATTTTATCCCGAGTGTCTTGGTTCCGGCGTTCTCGGATAAGTTTAACCAGTCGAGCGGTAGTAGGGTCTCATTTGGCAAATCTTGAATAACTCGTGGATCATTTGAGGTCCATTTCATCAGATCGAAACCAGCAGATTTTAGTACAGTTGTAAGTTCTTTTCGTGATTTGATGGCATCGTTTAATGTGTGGCCACCAGCTAAGACGTCATCTACGTACATGTTGTGTTGTAAAATGTTTGACGCAAGGGGGTGAGTTGTCCCGATATCTTCGGCTAGTTGAAGAAGGGTTCTTATGGCAAGAAAGGGCGCGCAATTAACTCCAAACGTCACTGTGAGGAGTTCGTAATCTTCAATAAGATCAGTCTCGGCTTTTCTAAACAATATCCTTTGATATTTTGTTTGCGTAGGGTCAATGAGTATCTGGCGATACATTTTTGTGACATCTGCGTTGTACACAAAACGTAAGAATCTCCACTTCAATATTATGAGCACTAAGTCTTGTTGAAGTATGGGTCCTGGATACAAAATGTCATTCAAACTTCTCTTATTTGAAGACGGGCTCGATGCGTTGAAAACTACTCTAATCTTCGAAGTCAACTTTTCGGGTTTTATTACTGCGTGATGCGGCAGGTAATAATTTGGATATTTATGAATTTCCAGGGGAGAAATTTTCCTCATATGTCCTAGCTCGAGGTATTCTACAATAACTTGGTCGTATTGTGTCTTAAGTTCTGGCTTTTGGATAAGCATGCGCTCCATTCTCAAAAATTGGGCCATGGTAATATTTCTAGATACGCATATTTCTTCGCCATTTAGGGTAGGGTAACAATATATCTACCCGAATCACTTCTACGGGTTGTACACTTGTAGCGATTTTCACAGTGCGTGTCCTCTTCTGAACTCAAAACCTTTTTTGGGGTCTCCTCCACCTCCCAAAAGCGTGTGAGGATTCGGTCCAGGGACGATGTGTTTAGCAACGATATCGTTTTTCTAGGTGAATTTGTTGTAGAAATTGGTCCCCCCACAATCCAGCCAAATACTGTTTTTTGTGCCAAAAGGGATCCAATGGACCGCATCGGTGTTTCCATACTATATATTGAGGGGCCTAAGTCGAGGCCTATTAGTAGGTCGATGGGTCGACTTTGATAAAAGTGTGGGTCTGCAAGTTCTAATTTTGCAGCTTCTGCGAATTGTTCTGCGTTTAACGTTTGGGGCGGTAAAATGGATGGAAGGGTCTTCAAGACTGGTGCCCATACCTCTAACTTAAACGATGTGTCCACCCTGGAGCAAAGGTTAAACAAACAGGCTTTGGTAGAAGTTTCAGAAACTGACTCAAGCCGGAAACGTGTACTATATTACGTTTTGTAGGTAAGTTTAATCGGTTTTTCAACTTGTCCGATATAAACGTGGATTGGGATCCAGGGTCGATGATTGCTCTTGCCTGGTATCTTGCGCCTCTAGTTTCGATTTGTACTATTGCAGTAAATAACAAAGTTTCTTTGTCTACTAGTTGTGTCGAGGACTGATTGTTTCCCCGCAGGGTCAAAGAAGTCAGGTTAGGGATACCTGATCTGGAAGTGGACTGTATGTATTGGGCTTGCGCTGCAGCACTTGTACTAGCTTGGTTGTCAGCGTTATTGGGTGGTAAACTTATAGGCTGGGTCACCGTTGCCTTGTGCAACAAAGTGTTATGTTTTTGTTTGCACAGCCTACAACTATATTTGCTTGAGCAGTCCTTGACACCATGATTTGTTGACAAACAATTAAAACATGAATTTGTGACTTTTACTATGTGAATTCGATCATTCACATTTTTTTCCAAAAAGTTAGGGCAGGATCGTAATGGGTGGGGCTCTTTACAATGTTGGCAATTGTGTGTAGAGTCTTTTTGTCCCCCCTTTGATGGAAAATGTTTCTGAGTTTTCGACTCGTTATTGGTTTGAGTCGCGTTTGTTTGAAAACTGTGAACCTGTTTTTGTTTAGTGAACGGTTTTGAACTTTCCCTTTTTTGTTGATAGGGCTTAGGTTGTGTGATGGCCGCTATTGACTCTAAAGTCTTAGAATGGTGTGTCAAAAAAGTGTTAAATTGTTCCCAAGATGGAACCTTTGTTATTTCTTGAAGAGAGTTTTCAAATTCCTTCAAAAGTGTTCGGGGGAGCTTGGTCGAGCAAAGATATACAAGAAAAGGGTCCCAAGTGCCAGTTTCTACCCGTAAAGCATTTAAAGCTTGAATGCAGCCATTAACGGTTCGTTGTAGTGTCTGAATAGATTGGCCTGAATCTTCGGTAACTTTCGGAAGGTCAAATAAAATTTTCAATTGTTCGTTGACCTGAATCCGATTGTTCTCGTATTGAAGAACAAGATTTTTCCAGGCTATATCAAACCCTTCGTTGGTTAATGGGGCATTTGAAACTATGTTCCTAGCGTCTTCTCCAGTTTTTTTAAGTAAATGAAATAATTTTTCAACTTTACTAAGCCGCCAATTATTTAAATATAGGGCAGTAAAAAGGTCGCGGAATGTTGGCCATGTCACAAAATCACCTAAAAACGTATCTATGTCGCAAGGTGGCAGCCGAATAGAAGAAATATCACTATTTTCTAAAGTTGGGGTGTCGGCAGACGATAATCGCTCATGTTTATTCGTGTCATCAGTCGGAGTTGCAAGCGTCAGAATTTCCGCGTTTATTGATGCCAAACAAGTTTTGTACGCAGCTAGGGCCTTTTTATACCGATCACGAAGTTTCTGTTTATCTATCGGTTGTTCGCCAGATTCCTGTTTTTTGTCCCTACACTCTTCATAAGTTCTTTTGATTTGCTGCCAAAGTGAGTCAAGTTCTACACGAAGAACTTCTAACTATCAAAATGATAGTTTGTGTACAACAAGTGTCAATACGGGCAAGAAAAATGGCGTTGTGAATTTACTCAAAAAACATTTTCAATTTATGTCATTGCCTCCTCCACAATATATTGGGTGTCAGCACCATGTTCTCGATCTGATGTTGAGACATGTAATGGACGAGGTGTTGGATGGTAAAACATCATCTCCCAATATTGGATATCACTTTATTGAAGATCTAGCGGAGAATTATGGAAATCTAAAATCTAGCTATAAGCAAAATCTAGATATTAGCAAATAAAGTGGTTCTTAAATTCTCAAAAATAAAATGGAGAGACGATATGGAGTTTTTATATTCATTTTGCCAATCCTATAAATATTTCCATATATAAATTTTAAATCTCTTCCATCAATTAGCAATGTCAGTTGGAATTCCAGCTATTTTGGCTTTTATCCTGCTTCCAAAGTTTCAAGATGAGTTAAAACCTATTTGTGAATTTGTTTGTGCTTCCTGGTTTGAAATTTGGTTTGGTGGCATTAAGTAAATCTTTAAAAAACTTTACGAAAGCTACCGAATGCTTCTTAAGGCATTGGGTAATAGAACCGTCTAAAATTAAAGATCATCAGCGCAGCAACATATGCGCCGAGCGTGCGATTAAAGTGATGCAGGCTTTATATCTACAATGTAAAACCATACGCACATTAAACTTAAAGTTTATATCTTATAATTCCTAGTATTTTTGTACAATAATGAAAAATCTTAATTATTAAAAAATAAAAATTTAAAGCACTTTAGAAATCGCTTTCGGTGTGGAAACTTTTTTCACCGAATCAACATAAAAAACAGTTTTTTATTATCAGAACAACATTCACCACATGGTACTGGAGTGGTATTTTGCACTCAAAAAAAAGTTAAAACCCTAATGAAGAGTATGTTGACAATTTGACTTTATTCCGCGAAATCCCCAGTGTGCGGCGCCTGACAAAATATTGTAGGCGAATTCCACTTCGTTGCTCCAAAAATTGAATGTATATTTTCATATTTATATTGCAAGTGATAGTGATTGGTTTTTGTAACATACGATAATTTCGCGCAAAGGGTTCGATATATAGATTTCAGTGATATTTACAAGAAAACAAATTTATTTATTGAACAAAAACATAACTTATTAGAATAACTGCCTGTTTTTAGAAAATTAAACAAAAATTTCGAGTGGGATTTTATATTAAAAACTAATTTTCTTATTATTAAAACCTTTTCTTTAGCTTCACTTCGGAAAATCAAGTCTTGCAACGTTAATTTAACCGCCTTATACTCAATGCAAATGGATGAAACTTTGCAGGCATACATATTCCCGATGACAATACACGAATACATGGGCGTAGCCAGGATAATATCTAGGGGGGGGGGGCAAACAAATTTTTTTTTTGTAAAATGCTTTTTTGACCACCTTTTACTCAATGCAAATGGATGAAACTTTGCAGGCATACATATTCCCGATGACAGTACACGAATATATGGGCGTAGCCAGGATATAATCTAGGGGGGCGGGCAACATTTTTTAAAACCTTTCCTTCACTTCGGAAAAACAAATCTTGTAACGTTAATTTAACTGCCTTATACTCAATGCAAATGGATGAAGCTTTGCAGGCATACATATTCCCGATGACAGTACACGAACACATGGGCGTAGCCAGGATAAAATCTAGGGGGGCCGGCAAAATTTTTTTTAAAATGTTCTTTTTTAAGAAAAGCGTTTCTTAAAAAATTTGTTTTTAAATGTTTCTATTTATTTTATTGATTTTTGTTTTTAAAACCTTTTCTTTAGCTTCACTTCGGAAAATAAAATCTTGTAACGTTAATTTAACCGCCTTATACTCAATGCAAATGGATGAAACTTTGCAGGCAAACATATTCCCGATGACAATACACGAATACATGGGCGTAGCCAGGATAAAATGTAGGGGGGGGGGCAAACATTTTTTTTTGTAAAATGCTTTTTTGACCGCCTTTTACTCAATGCAAATGGATGAAACTTTGCAGTCATACATATTCCCGACGACAGTACACGAGTACATGGGCGTAGCCAGGATAAAATCTAGGGGGGCGGGCAAACATTTTTTTAAATGTTCTTTTTTAAGAAAAGCTTTTCTTAAAAAAATTTTTCTTAAATGTTCTTATTTTTCAATATAATTCTTCACACGAAATTTTGATTTCATTTTCTAAAAACAGGCAGTAAATATAAATAAACGTGTAAAAACGGCGTTTAGTCTATATACATAAGTTTATCTCCAAAGACGGATTGGAAAATGGTGTACATATAAAAATTAAACATATGTATGCTTTTTTAAATTTTTGAGCAATGGTTCATTCGCAGTGTTTCAAAACTTTTTTCCAATATTGGAGCCATAATTGTTTAACTACTAGTTTTAGATCTAAATGAAACATTTGAGCTAAAACACCTAAATAATTTTTTTCTACAGATAAAAAGTAATTAATAAATCAAGTACCATGTACCAAAAGTTACGAAAAATGTAAATGTTACGGCAGGCCTTCAAAGGCTACGAAAAATGTAACCAAACGTTAACTTATGTTTTTTGGAAAAATAACCGTCAATATGATCTTTTAAAAAAGTAATTGCGTATGGTGCGGAAACTTTTTTGCGATTTCGAAAGAAAAATATAATGAATCTTCATTCTTATTATGCTTATTTGACTATGCTATGCCAGTTTTCCTATTTGCAAAAATTGTAAAAAGTTATATGCCTAATCACACATGTATGTATGTATAGTACATATGTATTATAGGTCTGCAACGAGTAACTTTTTTCTTCACATGTGAAACTCGCTGTCGAATATAGTATTTATTTGTTCTCTTGCTTAACGCGCAAAACTATCAACGTTGAACTTTGTTTTGCAAGCAGAGTTAATGTAAACTCTTAAATGTTGTGTTCCCTTTGAATTATGTCGTAACTTTAATTTTTTGCGTTCGTCTAGAAATCCTCATATATTAATTCCTCTTATCCATTATGACATTTTCTCACGTTCATTTTTAGTAAGAGTTGCGAGAACTTGGAATAGTTTACCTCTTGAACTTAAATCTTTTTCACATTCTTTCAGTACTTATAAGAGAATTCTGTTAAATCACATAAATCTCTAGCTGGGACAATCTTTAATCGTCTATATGTTGAAATAATTGTGTTGTTTGGGTTAAGAACCATACTTTTAATTAAAATATATACAGGAGCTTTAGTTATAAGACAATAGAAATTGACATAGTGATTTATTAATGTATTTTCTTTGTAATACTTTATTTTTGTCCGAGAAGGCTTTTTGTATTACCTGTTGAAATAAATAAATAAAATAAAAATAAAATAAATTTGAGCGTATGAATAAATTAAGAAAAATAGTGGTTTTGCAGAAATTTGATCATCTGAAAACCTCTGTTGGTATTCGCTTTGACCAGATGCCCCATCACATCCCCATTTATAGTACATTGTTAGATTTCCGCATTATTTATTTCCTTTACTGACTTGGTCTCTAGGACTCTTTTAGCAGTATGATCCAACAGATTTTGCAGAGGTACACTGCCTGAACTTTCAGTAATAGAAATTCCTTGAGGATAACTGTTAGTTTTTTTCTTTCGTGAGTTGTTTTTATGATATTCTTCATTTTGTAACCAATGCATTAGATACTAGTATTTTTCTTTTGTAAGTTCAAGCTTTGTAAACATCCCCAAAGTTTTTAATGTACAAATTTTGTGGTTGGTTTTTGAAATACTAGATGAAAAATCATTTACTTCTTGAGGAAACATAGCACGTACTTCATCCCTTTTGTATCGTTTGGCGCGATTACAGCACTCCTCAAACGATTTGCTTGGCCGACGAAGTGCAGAACTGGTAGAACATTCAGCCTCAGTAAACTTAATTGTGAATGTGCCTTCAAGCCAATTTGCATTCTTTTTTTCAAATCGCGACTTTGTACGGTTAGAATCCTGCCATATTTGTTTGAAGTTATAGTAAAAGCTTTTATAAATTGTATCCAAAATTTCACATGCTCTAGTATCGTTTAAGCCAACGTGCAATTGTTGCAAAAACTGATTTAATTTTGTTATGTGTTTGTCAAACTCCAGAAGCTTCGAGCATAAAACCCCATGAGAAATATAAAAACTTTCCATTGCCGTAAAACTCTTGGGCCTTAGTTTCAGTTATAATTAAAAAACCGGAGAAAAATTGGTTGTACTTTTCGCGTTCGTCAGCACTTGTTGAATGACAAAAATCGATCAATATTTTACTGACAGGTACGTTCCAAATATGAGCACTAATAGATGTGGGTGGAATTTCTGTAAAAAAAATCATACAGGTAGCCAACGGAAAACCCCAAACAATTAAAAAAAGTGCACTTTCCTTTTTTTCTTTCAATTGTCCACGCACATTTATTACCGCTTATTACTTTGCTACCGCAATCATAAAAATCAAATAACCTTTTGTTTATTACTTTTTTTTTTTAATTCTGAGAATCATAAAAAAAGTCATAAATGTTTTTGCAAAGAATTTTGTGCATATCTCGATTAAATTTTTGAAATGCTTACCTTCACTTAATTGTGAATAAAAGCGAAATGCGTTAATTTTTTTTTTTTTTTTTTTTTTTTTATTTATTTCAAATTTTATTATAAAATATAACAATATTACAATTTCAACTCAGCGCCAGATTGGCATTAGAGAGGCTTGTTGGCAAAATTTAAACAAAAGAATTTCAATATAATTAGTATTGTGGTTATTTTGTTGAACTATTTATGGTTTTTAATCCAAATTTTTAATATTTTTAATTAGGCTTAAGTTCATGAAATTTAATTTTTATTAAATTATTTTTATGAAGAAAGGAATTTTACAACATGAAAATTAATTAAAATTGTTATTGATAATCTTTCATTCTTGACGTGGCTCGGGCTCGAACCCTGGCCGGCGGTTACCATGACATGTTTCGATCGCAACCACTCGATCTCCTCAGATGGATTTGCCGTCTTACACTCGCAGCCATCGACGACTGCTGACGTCACTAGTCAAACATCAATCCTTAAACCAAATTGTATTTTAACATTTGGTAGATCGAAATTTGCTTTCCTGAATGATTATCCATTTTAATTGATTTTACATGTTTTTTCCTTTACTTCTGTTTTTTCGTACTTTCGTCAAGAATTTTTCTTGAAGTCCAAGTACATTTTTTGTTTTTTCACTTTGTCTTTCTCTTTCCGTTGACGAGGTAAAGGAAAAAACATGTAAAATCAATTAAAATGGATAATCATTCAGGAAAGCAAATTTCGATCTACCAAATGTTAAAATACAATTTGGTTTAAGGATTGATGTTTGACTAGTGACGTCAGCAGTCGTCGATGGCTGCGAGTGTAAGACGGCAAATCCATCTGAGGAGATCGAGTGGTTGCGATCGAAACATGTCATGGTAACCGCCGGCCAGGGTTCGAGCCCGAGCCACGTCAAGAATGAAAGATTATCAATAACAATTTTAATTAATTTTCATGTTGTAAAATTCCTTTCTTCATAAAAATAATTTAATAAAAATTAAATTTCATGAACTTAAGCCTAATTAAAAATATTAAAAATTTGAATTTCAATATATTTATAATAAATTTTAATTTACAAATTTATATGTATTTCAAACATACCAATTAACGTTATATCAGAAGCTCATCAATATGTTGAGATAAAAAATTTTTTAAGTTAAATTTAAACTGCGATAGGCTGGAGGCTTGTTTAATATTATATGGCAAGTTGTTATATTCTCTACAACCAGAGTGTTCAATTCGTTGTTTAGTTGTTTCAGATTGGCAAAAGATTATTCTTAAATGATCACGATTTCTTGTATTAAAAGTATCCTGATTACGTGTGAATTGTATGGTATGATGCCCAATACACTTAAGACATTTAAACATGTACATTAACAACTGGAACTTATAAAGTCCATATATTGGCAAGACAGTGGGAAAAACCTCCCTGTATAAACTAACAGTTGGAAACCGGCTAGGCAAATTAGCTACACTTTTTAATGCTTTATTCTGCATTCTCTGAAGCGATTTAAACTCAGTAGTTTTTTTGAATCCATATATTAATGCAAGGTAATTACAATGGCTTTGAATCAAAGCCTGATAAATTAAAAATTTGATTTTTTTATCAAACTTATTTCTAAACTTATACATTAAGCCCAACGCAGGAGAAAGTTTTACCTTAAGATTCCTAATATGCTGATCCCACATAAGATTTCCCTGAAAACATATACCCAAATATTTAACAGAAGAAACCTCCCGAACTATATTCCCGTCAACAAAAATACTAAAATCATTACTAAAACCAAAGTGTGGTTTAAATCTTATAAGCTTCGTCTTTGCCGGATTTAAAAATAGCTTATTTATACGAACATATTCCGCAACTAATGAAGCATCTCTTTCCATATACGGCTTTAATGCAGTTTCATATTTGTAATGATAAAATATACTAATATCATCAGCGTATATAAAAATTTTTCCCGTCAAGTCTAAATTTTTTAAATCGTTGATGTATATTGAAAACAACAAAGGACCTAGAACACTTCCCTGAGGAACTCCATGTACTACATTACGCAGATTACTCCTATTTTCCTTAACTTGAACAAATTGTCTTCTATTTGTTAAGTAGCTTTCTAGAAGCAAAAATTCATTCCCATGAATTCCATAATATTTAAGCTTCTGCAATAATATTTCATGATCTATAAGATCAAACGCCTTCGTAAGATCATAAAATATTCCCGCAACTGCACTATGACCTTCATCTAATCCTTTACAAATATAATTTTGCACATTTACAATAGCCTCCTCAGTGCCACAACCCTTTCGAAAGCCATATTGAAACTCATTTAATAAATTGTTTTCCATAAAATAAGTGAAAATCTGTCTGTGCAAAATACGTTCAAAGATTTGATCAATAATGGGAAGTATCGAAATAGGACGATATTGTTCCACTGTTGTTGCTTTACTTTCCTTGGGAATAGGGATTACTTTATGGATTTTCAAAATATCAGGGTATACTGACGAATCTACAATGGTATTAAAAATACGCACAATATTTGGTGAAATACAACTTGAACAGTGTAAAAATACTTTGGGATAAATATTGTCATGACCACAACTTTTTCCAGGTAAAAGACTTGAAATTATATTTTTAACTTCCTCATTAGAGGTATAGCTAAGATGAAATCGGTTATGAAACGGTCTTAAAGTTCTCAACCCGTTACAGAAATCGGAAGGTAATTGAACTATTTGCTGCTTTATTGTGTTTACTGATTGTAGGAAATGAGAATTAAATACTTCAGCTTTACGGACATTGTTTTCTATTAATTTTCCATTGTTATCAGCAATAGAAATTTCCCTTTGTTCTATCCTCCCCAGAGTTTCATTTACAAATTTCCATGTTTTTTTAGGGTCACTACTTAAGTTTTCTAAGTTACTGGCATAAAAGTTATTCATCGAAATCCTCAAAGCTGCTTTTATAACTTTACTGATTCTTTTCAAGTTTGTTTCAAGTATATTATTGCGTTTCCTTCTTCTTTGTGTCAATAGACTGTTCTTAATAATGATTAATTTTTGCAAATTACCATTTATCCAAGGAGCTATTTTGTCTTTATTATTTGTCCTTCTACATGTTACCACAGTGGAACAGTCAACAGCACTTCTAATTGATGAAATAAGATTAGAGGTGTCAGTTGACGAATCACCAGTATGCATAAAATTTGCCATATTATTTTGTAAAATATGTTCCACTTTATCATAGTCACAGTTAACAATCTTTTTTATTTTATAGTCCGGTCTTCTAAATTTGATATCTACTACACATGATATAATATTGTGATCCGAAATCATGCAATTAATACAATCAACATTCATTGGCTTGTTCATATTAGTATAAACATGATCAATCGATGTACCACTAATTTGACGTGTGACCAAGTCATGGCAATTTCTAAAGTCAAAACTTTGCAAAAGATTTATAAGTTCCTGAGACATTTTTTTATTTAACAAATCGATATTTGCATCACCTGCCATAAAGAGACAGTATGTCCTCAATAAATATCAAAAAGTCATTTAGATTACATTTTTGCGATTTATAAAAAGAAATGAAAATAATCTCTTTTGCATCAGATCTTAAGTCACTAAACTTTAAAACCAGAGAATCAATAAAATTTTGATTTGAAATTCTTTTCACTGAAAAATTAATACTTTCATGTACAAATACCGATGTTCCACCAAAATGATCAGCTCTACAACAGTGAACAGCTTTATAACCTGGTATGTTATATATTTGAACAATATTCTGTTTAAACCAAGTTTCTTGCACTGCAATTACTGCAGGAAGATTCGATAACTTTTTATGTCTCATTTTTTCATAGGTTATGCGACTTTACGTGAAAGTAATAGGATTTGAAACTTTTTTTTACTGTTTTGGATTTTTATGAATTAAAAATAAAAAATTTAAATTTTTTGGGCAAAAAAATATTTTTTTCTTCATACATTAATTTATAACTGCGAATCTGTTGCTTATGTATCAAAATGTTACATATATAAACAGATGAAAGTAATTGTAATTCTTGATTTTTTTAAATTTGTTTCAGCAAAATCCGACTAGTGGTTCTCGAATATTCGTTTTTAAATTCTTAGGTTTAAATTAAGTTGGTTCGGTAAAACATACAAGTTCTGAGTTTGAGACGGATATAAAAAAAAACTGGCAGTCAGATCGGAGTAATTCTTTTTGATTTGATTGTACCATTTAGTCTAAAATTTCAACATATCACTGCATATTGCATGAAGAGTATGTTGACAATTTAACTTTTTCCGCGAAATCCCCAATTTTTCACATTTGATAAATACACTGAAATTTATTGTTGAGGGAAAGCTAGCTTCTTCAATTAAATTGTTCAATGAAATTTATCCATTCGTAATAAATATTTTATCTTTTTATTAATCTGTATAAAAAATTAATGTTTTTACAACTTAATTATCAAAGTACATAACATCATATGATTTAAAAAAAAAGCCCCAAGTTGCAAAATATTTTACATTCCTAAAATTAAAAACAACTTTCTTATCAAATAAATTCTAACAGCCTTTAGTGCAAGCTCCTTTCGATTAATAATCACCCCTATCGTGAATAACAAGTGGAATTTTTGTTCCCATAAAATTTTTATTCCCCTCGAAGGGAAAAAAGCAATCGTGAATCTCATGTGAAAAATTTTCCACGCTATCAGTTCCAGTGAATGTAAAAAAGAAAGATTAAAAAAATTCAAAATCAATGAAATTTTTGTCCAAAAATATACAAGTAAATATTTTAAAGAAAAGTTAAAATAATAAAGCAAAATATTTAGTACTGGAGGGATAGTTTGATTACAATGTTAGTTTTTCGCACTTTTTAAACTTAATGTAGTAAAATATTTTCCAAAATTATGCCACCAAGTCAATCGAAAGCTTCACAAATCCGCAGGCAACTGACCTGTTGTTTTGCATTTTGTTGAGCAATATATCGGTGTGTGCCTTATTAATTTTATTAACCCTTTATATTCGATTTATAGGAGGAGCTTCTTACATACATGTTCTGTTCCCTAGCAAAAATAAAGCGAGAAAATCTAAGGGAAATGTGAACAAATTACGAGGGAAAAAATTTTTCACGATAAGGGGAATTTTTTCCCGTGAACATTTTTTCACGTTATTATTCTCCTTTGAATTACAATTTTTCATGGGAGTTGTTCATGATCGCTAATATGCGAAAAGGGGAAAAATTACGAGGGAAAAATTATTCACGATAGGGGTGAATGTTTTGTGTTTCTGTTTATCATTAAAAGATCGTGTTTTTTTTTCTATTTATTCACCCCTATTATGAAAGTCGACGGCACCTGAACAGTAATGGTATTTTCTGAGTCGTTGTTGACAATTATCGATGACTATTGACAGTCAATTGATATTTTCTAAGGCGCTTTTAAGTCGACGTCGAGTAGTATTATCCCCGTTTTAGTCGACAGGAAATTTTGCGACGACTCAAATGAAAGTTAAAGAAGTTTTAAATGAAATGTAAACATATTCATCCCTATTATGTAAGGCGTTGTCGACGTCGACATTAATTTTTAATTGTTGTCACATCAAGGCGACGACTACATCACTTCGACGTTAATTTGGTATTTTATAAGAATGTTGTGTCGACGTCGACTAGTTATCGAAAATTTGACAAAAAAAATCCCATCTCCAATTGTTTTTTTTTTATTTTTTGTTCTTCACTCACTTTTTAACGCTATTTATGCTATTTTACGACATATTTTTTGAACCGATTTAGCTTTTTAAAATAAAGTGTAGAGTTTGTTTCCAATTTTGAATTTTTTTCGCGAATTTTTGGCATGTTTTTGATAAAAGATATTTTTACTGTAAGTTTTCTGATTCTTTATAGCTTTAACGTTTATTAATAAATACAAGACTTTTCTTTCATGCCGCTGTTAGCAAATTTTTGGGAATTTTCGTTAATTTAGCAATTTTCACCGAATTTTTGCCATTCCTTTCAGTTTAAGGGACTTTTAATCAATTTTATGGCTTGTTTGATATATTAAAAATTTTCCCGAATTTTCGCTGTTTTTGCATAATTTTTTTATAACTTCCCGACATTTTATTTTTTCGCCGAATTAGCGATTTCAAACCAATTTAAGGGTTTGTTTCAAAGTTTGAAATTTTTGCTTATTTTCGCCATGCTCGCGATAGCAGCGACTTTTTCCTAAAAGTTTTCAGATTCTTTACAGCTTTAACGATTTTTAATAAATATTAGACTTTGCTATCATTTAGCTGTTAGCAATTTTTTGCGAATTTCCGCTAATTTTGCAATTTTAGCAAAATTTTTGCCATTTCTTATAGTTTTAGGGCTTTCGTTATATATTAAAAACGTTCGCAAATTTTCGCTATTTTTGCAAATGTTTCCGAATTTTCGCGTTAAATTTACTACTAAAATTTGTGCCCATAACTTCTTTTAAATTTGCATTTTTTTATTTCAAACGTATTCAATAAATATGTTAACATTTCATTTAAAATTTCTTTAACTTTCATTTGAGTCGTCACAAAATTTCCTGTCGACTAAAACGGGGACAATACTAATCGACGTCGACTTAAAAGCGCCTTAGAAAATATCACTTGACTGTCAAAAGTAATCGATTATTGTCAACAACGACTCAGAAAATACCATTAATGTTCAGGTGCCGTCGACTTGTGTCGATGTCGACTTTCATAATAGGGGTGATTTATTGAAAACACTTGAAATAAAAAAATGAAAATTTAAAAGAAGTTATGGGCACAAATTTTATTAGTAAATTTAACGCGAAAATTGCGAAAGTTCGGAAAAGTTTCCTAAAATAGCGAAAATTCGCGAAAACGTTTAATTTAAGGCGAACGCCTCAGAGCCAAAATTGCGAAAATTCGGAAACATTTTTAATATATAAAAAAAGCCATAAAATTTATTAAAGTCCCCTAAACTGTAACGAATGACAAAAATTCGGTGAAAATTGCTCAATTAACAGAAATTCGTAAAAATTTGCTAACAGCGGCATGAAAGAAAAGTCTTATATTTATTAATAAACATTAACGGTCTAATTCATAAAAATTTCTTGTTTCAGCTTTAATGAATACAATAGTTATCAAACACTTTTTGTTTTATAAACCACTAGCTTTACCCGCTGCGCTTCGCTACACTGCTTTAACCACTTCTTCAGTTGAGAGATATTTAATATATGCATCCTATGGGGACATTTCCACCCTGCGCCTACCCGCTTTATTTTTATTTTCAAAAGTGTAGTATACCATAAGATTTACTTTTACAAAGTTTGAACATTCTTACTATAACAGTTCTTAAGATTTGCGATATTAAACATTGGCGTCCTGTGGGGGCTAACATTTCCCCGCTGCTATTTTATTTCAATTTTGGGGCTCAAAAGATCCTACTACCAAAAGTACAGCAAAATGCGTGCAGCGGCTCTTATTAATATTTCTATCTATGAGGGGTACTGCTCCTCCTCTGTCTACCCCGCCCATTTTTAATTGAAATTTAAAGTTTGCCGTAATAGTAGCTTTAACCACGTTTGAAGACTCTCCCTTTAATAGTTCTTCATATGGGCTATATTTAATATATGCATCCTATGGGAGGTATTTACCCCCTGCGCCTACCCGCTTTATTTTTGTTTTCAATAGTGTAGTATACCATAAGAGTGACTTCTATAAAGTTTGAACATTCTTACTATAACAGTTTCTAAGATTTGCGATATTAAACATTGGCGTCCTATGGGGGCTAACATTTCCCTGCTGCTATTTTATTTCCATTTTGGGGCTCAGAAGATCCTACTACCAAAAGTTCAACAAAATGCGTGCAGTGGCTCTTATTAATATTTCTATATATGAGGGGTACTGCTCCTCCCCCGTCTACCCCGCCCATTTGTATATTGAAATTTATAGTTTACTATAATAATAGCTTTAACCACTTTTGAAGACTCTCCCTTTAATAATTCTTCCGTTGAGCGATATTTAATATATGCATCCTATGGGAGGTATTTTCCTCCTGCGCCTACCCGCTTTATTTTTATTTTCAAAAGTGTAGTATACCATAAGATTGACTTTTACAAAGTTTGAACATTCTTACTATAACAGTTCTTAAGATTTGCGATATTAAACATTGGCGTCCTATGGGGGCTAACATTTCCCCGCTGCTATTTTATTTCAATTTTGGGGCTCAAAAGATCCTACTACCAAAAGTACAGCAAAATGCGTGCAGCGGCTCTTATTAATATTTCTATCTATGAGGGGTACTGCTCCTCCTCTGTCTACCCCGCCCATTTTTAATTGAAATTTAAAGTTTGCCGTAATAGTAGCTTTAACCACGTTTGAAGACTCTCCCTTTAATAGTTCTTCATATGGGCTATATTTAATATATGCATCCTATGGGAGGTATTTACCCCCTGCGCCTACCCGCTTTATTTTTATTTTCAATAGTGTAGTATACCATAAGAGTGACTTCTATAAAGTTTGAACATTCTTACTATAACAGTTCTTAAGATTTGCGATATTAAACATTGGCGTCCTATGGGGGCTAACATTTCCCTGCTGCTATTTTATTTCCATTTTGGGGCTAAGAAGATCCTACTACCAAAAAATCAACAAAATGCGTGCAGTGGCTCTTATTAATATTTCTATATATGAGGGGTACTGCTCCTCCCCCGTCTACCCCGCCCATTTGTATATTGAAATTTATAGTTTACTATAATAATAGCTTTAACCACTTTTGAAGACTCTCCCTTTAATAATTCTTCAGTTGAGCGATATTTAATATATGCATCCTATGGGAGGTATTTCCCCCCCTGCGCCTACCCGCTTTATTGTTATTTTCAAAAGTGTTGTATACCATAAGAGTGACTTCTAGAAAGTTTGAACATTCTCACTATTACAGTTCTTTAGATATGCGATGTTAAACATTGGGGTCCTATGGGGGATTCCACTTCCCCCGCTGCTATTTTATTTTAATTTTGGGGCTCAGAAGATCTTACTACCAAAAGTTCGGCATAATGCGTGCAGCGGATCTTAATATATGCGACAATTAATATTGGCATCCTATGGGGGATACCAATTCCCCTGCCCCTATCGAAAAAATAAGTAGCCTATTTTATTTTTAGGGCTCACGTGATGTTACTGTAAAAATTTCAGGAAAATCGGTTCAGTAGTTTCGGAGTCTATAAGCCAACAAACAAACAAACACACAAACATTTTTCATTTTTATATATATAGATTAATAAAAAATCTAATTTATAAACGCTTAATAGGAGTGGATTAACAATTAAACGTTTATATTACTTTTGTATTATTATGTTGGCAACATCATGATATTTTAATTGTAATTTTTGTAATAGTGATGCATACAACTAGGGATGAAACGATACGAGTAAATAAAAATATCATACAACGAACGAATTTTAAGTGAATTTCTGTTTTGTTTTCAATTTAAAATGAATTTATGTTTTTTCAAACGTTATATTTGAATTAATTTTATGTTTTTTTTGTTAATAACATACATACTATTGAAATAGAAGCGAAATATGCAAATCATATTTCAGTGCGTACCAATAACGTTTGGGAAATTTTTAAATGTCTTAAATTCTCTCATAAGGATTGCTTCCTCTATAAGAGATGAAGGCATTTTAATTTTTCTATTGCCCCAGCGAGCTAAGGCACGAGCCACTCTGGCTGAAATTTTTTCTACACACTGTTGCTTGAGAGAACCCATGAAGATCGGCTGCATCATCTTAAATCTACGAATTGTTTTTTTAACTTCAATTTAATTTGTTATTATCGTTATTTTGGTAATAGCTAAAATTAGTTTTTAAATTTCTAGCAGACACATTTTTACAAAAATTTAGTTTTAAATCAATTCTATATACTAATAGTGACACCCTTTTTTTTTAACATTTTGATGTCTCGAATATATTTAGAGATATCTAGCTCTAGCATTTCCTGATATCCTTAATTTTACAGTTCTCATTGGCTTCATTTGTCACTTTTTGTGCTATATTCAAAGCATGTAGGACAAAACATTTTTGTTCCGTGCGGCAAACCAGTAACCAACAGACGATATACTATGTGGTTTCTACTTTGTGTTTACTTTAACAAATACTATATATACCTATTTGAAAGACATTTTAAAATATAAGTGTAATGAATGGTAAAAAAAGAGGTTTACATTATTTGAAATAAATCTTAATAGCTTTTTATGCAAAAACTTATAACGACTTTTAGTTTTAAAAGAGAACAAACATAAGTATCTCGCGACCCACGTTATTTTTTACAAGAAAATCCATCAAGCTGCTTATATTATATAAAACTAATTCAAATATTAGTATTAAACTTTTTTATTAAAATAAATAAAAAGACAAAAATGTTTAATTTTTCATGCAATTATTAAAATTTTATTTTAACAAACATTGAAATATCAGTTTATTAAACGCTTAAAGTAGGGTAAAGGCTACGATAAATATTTCAAATAAATGAAACGTTTATTAAACGTTTAATAGGCTATTAAACATTTATAAATACTCTTTTTTCGACTTTTGCTTATTAATGACTTATAAAGCTATAAAGAATCGGAAAACTTACAGAAAATTATCTTTTATCAAAAACATGCCAAAAATTCGCGAAAAAATACAAAATTGGAAACAAACTCTACACTTTATTTTAAAAAGCTAAATCGGTTAAAAAAACATGTCGGAAAATAGCATAAATAGCGTTAAAAAGTAAGTGAAGAACAAAAAAAAAAAAAAAAAAAAATAATTGGAGATTGGATTTTTTTTTTGTCAAATTTTCGATAACTAGTCAACATTCTTATAAAATACCAAACTAACGTCGAAGTGATGTAGTCGTCGCCTTGATGTGACAACAATTAAAAATTAATGTCGACAACGCCATGCATAATAGGGGTGATTATTTTTTTCTAATTTAGATTATTTTTCTATGTATAGTTTTTTGCTTCTCCTGTAAAATTTTTTCAATGTAACTTGGGGTTTTTTTGAAATCATATGACGATATTTATTTAGGATACACCAATATACATCAAATACCAATATATACATCAAAGCTGGAGCGGCCATTTAAACGTAAGGCATTGCACTCTAAAAAAAAAAAAAAAAGTAAAATAAGTAAAACATTGAAAACTAATAAAGAAATTAAGTTTATATGTATTTAAAATATCAGAGTGGATATGTGTCATTTATAAATCAAATGATGGGGAATCCGATAAAGATTCATCACTTAAAAAACCAATCGCCTATGTTCTAAAAATTGCTTTAAATTCGCGTTTTAAATTTGAAAACGCCAAACAAATGTTCCGACAAACGAAAACTCTAGAAATTTGGCGTTTTCAACCCCTAGTGTATACTGAAACGAATCGGTCTATTTTTTTGAAACTACATATAATTAACTTGTAGTTATAGTTCTACCTTTACTTGTGTGTTGTATTGAATTTTTTATTTAATTATTTATTTTTTGTGTCAGAGTCCAGTTTTGAATTTTAAATAACTGAAAGAGTGTAGTATAGATGTAAACGTTAATTCAATATTATAAAAATAAAGTGCCCGTGAAGAAGTTTTAAAAAAGCGAACGAAACATGGGGTTAAACATATATCAAACCATAAAATGTTTTTTTTACATCAAATACAGGCCGTGAGAAACACATCTCAATAGAAATTAAAACCATTAATCATAAACAAAAAAAGTCAAATTTATTTGTTTGTTTATGATTTGTTATGATAAAACACACGTCTTCATTGCTCAACCACAACTTCGAAAATTAGCAAAACGCATGGAAATCGGGTTTCAAAACATGCTTAAATGCGATATGAGTTTCCCTTATCTTAAGTGATTTGAAAACGCTGCATTTTCCAGAACAATATTGCGATTAATATAAATGTAACTTACCATATACATCAAAACTGGAGCGGCCATATACACGAAATGTACTTATTCATCTAAAAAATAAAAAAATTAAAGGAAAATAAGTAAAATATTGAAAACTAATGAAATAGTAATTAAAAAAAAAAAAAAAATCAGAGTGGATTTGTGTCATTTATTAATCAAATGATGGGGAATCCGAAAAATGTTCATCATTTAAACAAGAAAAGTATAGTCAGCCAAGCCCGACCATATGAAACCCTACACCACAGTATTTAAAAACTAATTTTCGAGAGTGTACCCTATATGGAAAATAGTAAATAAAAAAAAGAGTGGATTTGTGTCATTTATTAATCAAATGATGGGGAATCCGAAAAATGTTCATCATTTAAACAAGAAAAGCATAGTCAGCCAAGCCCGACCATATGAAACCCTACACCACAATATTTAAAAACTAATTTTCGAGAGTGTACCCTATATGGAAAATAGTAAATAAAAAAAAGAGCGGATTTGTGTCATTTATTAATCAAATGATGGGGTATCCGAAAAATGTTTATCATTTAAACAAGTAAGAAAAGTATAGTCGGTCAAGCCAGGCCATATGAAACCCTACACCATAGTATTTAAAAACTCATTTTCGCATGTGTACCCTATATGGGACCCATGGACCCGTCAGAGCAAAATTATGTTTTGAGTTTAAGGGCCCTATTACGGTTCACAACTCAACTCAGTTGAGTTTTAAATTCTTAATTTTTGTATTATGGTTTACAACTTTGCTATTACTACGTTTTTTTGCGATTAACTAACTGTTTATATGTCAATTTTCTTAGTGAAAATTTTCATTTTTAAGTGATGCCAGATGGAAAATTTATTCATTTAGTAGCACTGTACGTACATACAATTTTCAATTTTTTTAATGAAAAAGATCAACATTTTTTTAAATTTATTTACGCTTTTTATTTAATTTTACTTTTGTTATCATATGAATGTGCCACATCGAAAAAAAAACTTAAAACGGTTGAGTGTGGCAATGGTTAAAATCTTATTTGCAAATAGTGTCGTTAATCAGGAATTGTTTTCATGAGTTAGCTTTTCGAAAATTAAAATTTAATTCACTGTTTATGCGGCAATATTCTCTACTTGCAATATATTTATTTGCGAATAAGTAGTGCGTATCAGAGAACCGCTATGTGCGATTGCAAAAAATTCGCATTAAATCAACAACATCAAATACACTCATTTGTGTTCATGCAGTCAAACTTTCTCAGCCACACACATCGGTGTTGTTTTAAAATTCATTCAAGTCATGCACAGGGTATTGGCTTTGCGATCCATACCATGTTTAGCTTCGCTCGTCAATTATTGCTGTGGTAAAACATATACAAAGAAAAATACACAAAAATCATTGATCTGATGACTATTCAGCAGCTGAAACAATTTCCATAGAAACAGAAGACGTGTTTATTTTTTTATCATTTCTTAAAAATGACAGTAGTTCTGTATGTACAATGTATTGTTGTTTTTGTTATTAATGTTGCTTGTTACGCTTTTAAAAAAATACCCTGCAAATAATAGGACTAGTCCAAACACGCGTCTAAAATGTAGCCCCCAAGGGACTAGGACTAGTCCAAAAGTAACCCAAACGTCTGGAAAAACATGGTGTATTTGACATTACGATGTCCTAGGGCAGGACCATATAACCCAGCTTTGGATTAAAAAGTAGTATTTAAACTACTCCATGGTATACTTAAGAGGATTGGTTTTGAAGTCGTTTAAAAACGAACACATTTCGTTAAAAAACGAAGACATGTCGTCTTGCTACAAAAACTTTTTAACAATGACATGGTCCATGCTTGCATTACATCGGACTAGTCCAATGAGTAAACCATTTGATCAAAATGAGGTGGATCAGGTGGCCCAATATTATTTGCAGGGTAAACACAAAAACAAATTGGACAATACAACTAGTTTATTTGAACTTATGCCTACAGCAATCATACCAACAAAGCGACTCGTACTCATACCAATTTACATTCGTCGTTGTGTCATCGAGTGGACAATGACTACTTAAATGCAAAACCAAAAGAATAAATGCCGTTTGACTTTAACAATAAATGCAAACAAAGCACTTTCATTAAAAAAATTCACACATGCACAAATCAAATGTGTACAAAACGATGTCAAAATTACCAACGTTGAACTTTGTTTTGCAGGCAAAGAGTTAAAGTAAATTATAGCGTATGAGTAAATCGACAAAAATAGTGGATTTTGCAGTCCTCTGGTGCGTATAAACCAGTGAAGGGCACATTTGCAAATCCTATATACGCGTGCATAGGAATAAAAATGCTGCTTGTGTGAAGTCGACACATGTACACTATAAACTTCTTTGTGTGGTCTGTGACAATGTACGTTCGGCTGTTGCTTCCCAGCGGTAACTAGAATGAGTAGAGGCCTAATAGAAGGCCTTATTTAGCAGTCACAAGCAGTCAGAAGCCCTTCTTGACGCATTCCATACTTATTTATTTTTTACACAGGTTGTCATTGGACGCAAGACCTTCCACACTTCCTTTAAAAACAACTTCGATCCCTTCCCAAAGAAGGGAGTACGGAAGGTCACTAAAAATAAAAAGTAAATAAAACTGAACACCTTCCTTTCTCCCTTCTCAAAGAAGGGAGTAGCGAATGTGTACTGAATATTTCACAAGGTATTTTAAAAAGAAATTTATGTCTTCAAGAAGGCATACTTCTGAAGGCAGGATATCATGCGAAGCGAATCTTTTAGAAAGGAGTATAGAGGCCTTCAAAAAGGCCACTTGCGGTCCTTTCAATATTTACCGCTGGGTTTGTTGTTATTTCGTCAACACAAGCATAAATGTGATAGTATGTGTGTGCCCTTCACTGGTATAAACGTACTACAGTAGAATCCCGATAATTCGTAATCGCAAGGGAACGGCCATTTCTTACGAATTATAGGGGTTTTCGATTTAGCGGGGTTTCGATTTAACGGGGTTAAAAAAAATAAATACGAATAAACGGGGTTTTTCAATTTATTTACTAAAACGATACAAAAAAACAAAAAAAAAAAAAAAAAACAATTGTTAAAAATAAAATATATAAAAATTATTCATTTAACAAACTGATCTTAAGTAAATAAATCCACACACAAGCAAAAACCCTAGCAAAAATAAAATAGTGGTAAACAAAAAATCTTTCTTTCTATGTTTTTATTACGAATTATAAGTGGTAGTTAGCAAACAATTACGATTTATAAGAGGTAAAGAAGATTTTATTTGAAAAAAAAAAAAAAAAAAAAAAAAATACGAATTAGCGAGGGGACCAAAATGTATGGAAATTTTACGTATTAACGAGATTTTTTTTAAGGGACCGACAGTTTATTACGAATTATCGAGAATTACGATTTATCGGGGTACGAATTATCGGGATTTGACTGTATATTAAAATAAAATAATTTTTAATAATTAAAAATAAAATCTTTTCCTTATTAAGCTTATGGTGTATTAACATAAAGTTAGATAAAAGCTAACTACTAACTTTTAACTAACTACTACCAAAGAATATAAATCATATAGAATGCGCATCTCAAGGAAAACTAAAATATTTTTGAAAAAAAATGCATGATGCGGGCGGGAAGACAAAAGGGAAAGAAGCAAAAACAAAGAGCGTAACAATGCATCGTTCTCTCGTTGTTTATGAGAACTTTTAATTCTCATTTATCAGCGTATATGTATGTGCGTGCACGAGTGTGTATGTATGTACATTGCCAAGTCAAAAAAAAAACACATTAAGTAAAAAATAAAACAAAAACCTAACAAAAGAATTTTTGTTTCTTGCAATTTTTGTACAAATAACCTTCGTAAAAGCAAATGTGACCGATTGTGTAATTGTAGGGTAAGAGTATGTGTTTTATTGTTGTACAGATAAAACTATATCGGTTCGCACCGAAATTCAGATGCAGTTTTTCTGTAAAATTAAAGATTTATAGAAATATAAAAATATGTAAAATATTTTATGTTTATTAAAGCGGCATGGTCACACAATGCTTTTGGGGTCTTTTGTCAAACCATGTTATATATTTATTTCATAGCTGTGCAGTTTTAATATTCTTATTAAAGATATTTAAAAATAGATTAAAATAAAACATATTATTATTCCTTCTTAAGGAATTTTGTTTGGTTTTTATTTAATCATGTTGCTTGGAAATTAAAAAAATTTAGTTCTCATATAGGTATTCGGAATAAATTTAATTTATTTCTAACTTTATGTCTATTCACAAATGTAAAAAAATGATATTTACAAAAATAAAATTATTTCCAATTAAATTTTCAATCAACCAAAGCGATACAAATACATACATATTTAAAAAGAATTTAATGAGGATATCAACCACCCTAATATTTTAATAAATTAAATCATTCGTTTGATAAAACTTGTATTTTTCTTTCCTTGGAACTTCCTTTTTCTAAAGACCAAGAGCAATGTTTTCGGAGGAGTACTAATTTAATAAATGTTCACAAACTGAGCAATATGAAATTTATTTAACAAACAATCAAGGAGAAATACCTATTTATAATTATGCCACTCCTTTATTTATAAATTCCATTAATATCCTACATACACACATGGTAAGTACATAATTAAATAATCTAAAAAAATGGAATTATAATTCGGTGCAAATCGATATAGTTTAGTTTTTACAAAAATAAAACACATACTGTTGCCCTACAACTACGCAATTGGTCGCATTCGCTCTTACGTAGGTTATTTGCACATAAATTGTTTTAAAACAAAACGAAATCAATTAAAAAAATACCAAAAACCGGTTTCAACGAAAAAAAACACAAACACACACACACTTTGGCTGGCAAAAACAGCAAACATGTGTATGTGTTAATGCTGCACATTTTGGATGCTCTCTTCAGTTCTCTAAGTGAAAACACAAACCAACAACAAATTGCCTTTGCAAAATTTGTGAGCGAAATTATATGAGACCGGGGCGTAATGATAAACCCCGCCATAAGAAATTTTGCTTCTACATGATGCGCATTCTATAAGATTTATATTCTTTGCTACTACCTAACTCACTTTAAGCTAACTACTAAGTAGCTAACTTTAAGTTAGTTGCAAAGTCATGCAGAGTCGGACAATTGACTACTTCCTATGACATGCCAATGTTAAAATAGTCAGTTGGCTCCATTAAAAATAATCCAGGCATCAACCACAACTAGCTTAAAAAAAGGTAACTTAAAGTTAGCTTAAAGTTAACAGAGTTGCTTGCAGGGTGATGATAGTCTGAAGTTTTGAAACGAACAAAGTTGTTGTATACATGTGAATTGCCGACCGTGTCTGCGAGAAAAATACGATTACTGACTGCCTCGCGAGGCTATGGAGTGGCTATCACTGCTTTAAGGGCTTTAATGTTAGTTTTCTTTTGTTTAACATTGTCCAAATAAAATAAATATAAAAAATTCAATTTAAATAAACATAAGTTTTTAAATTATCATAATTTTCGGACGAAATTTATGTTGTTATTATTTGACCATATGTAGTTATTTAAAAAAAAATTTAGAATAGATTTGTGTCATTTATTATTGAACTTATAATAAATATTAAAAGGAATGAAAAGCTTACCTTATACAGCAAAACTGGAACGGCCATATACACAAAATGTACTTATGACTAGGAAATAAAAAAAAAAAATTAAAATAAGTAAAATATTAAAAACTAATTTATATAGAAATATTTAAAAAAATCAGAGTGGATTTGTGTCATTTATTAGTCAAATGATGGGGAATCCGAAAAAGTTTCATCACTTAAAAAACTTATACAGCACTTTTCGTTTATAGTCACTACCGCTTATAGTCACATTAGCGATATATGTAGTTCATTTTATCTATTAATTTTGCCGCTAAAGTTAATTAATAATAAAGTAATACCCCCGTATTTATAAACGATTATTAAATTTAACAAACGTTTATTAAGGCCAAATTTCATAAAAAATTTCGAGCCCTAATAGCAAAAATGATGTAACCAACAAAAATAAAATTTTACAGGAGAGTGTTTTTTATTTTATTTCATATAAATTTTGTATGAAATTTGTCGGTTACCTCAAAATTGTTCTTGCTATAAAATCGTAACGGTGCCTTACACAGGGTCTCCACCTGAGATAAGATATAAGATTTGTATATCAGCAAACGTCAAATTCAATCGAAGAGAGTATTATCTTACGTGTGGATTCCCAAATAGTGTTAGTATTAATATTATAATAAATGTTATGAGACAGTTGTTATTAGAAATCTTATAACAACTATCTTATAAGATGAGTTGTCAAAATTACAAATCCATACACACATATAAAACAATAAAAAGACGCATTCACTAATATGTTTAATTTTTTTGTGCAAATAGTAAAAAACTATTTTTTTTAATTAAAAAACAAGAAAAAACTAAAAAAAAAAAAGAGTAAAAAACTACACAAGTTTACTGCACGAGAATCATTCGAATATGAAATCTTATAAGATACGTGTTCCCCTTGTTTAACATGGCGTTTACATTTGCCAGTACTGGCAAGACAGTAGCAATTCATTCAAACTTTTTCACTAATACATAAACACTTTTACAGCTATTTTGTTTTTGCATTGTTTTGCCAACTAATATGTATATGCTTACTGTCTTGCCAGTACTGGCAAATGTAAACGCTGTGTAAGATTAAGATTAACATGAAGAAATTTGTTCTCTCATTCTGTCGACGTTCATTCACATATTATATCAGATATTATCTTGGGTGAAGACCCCATGTTATGTGACCACGACATTTTAGGAGATGATGCAAGTGTTGCCAATAAAGTCATTTATTAAAAAAAAAACTGAAAAATTGAAAATGATGTCGGTTACAGCATTTTTGCTATAAGGGCTCGATGCCACTTTGGTGTCATAGTGAAAATTAATAAAATCAGTTACTAATTGACTTACTGCCCTTAGAAAATAACATTAAAAACAAAAACAAACTTCGAACAATGTTCGATTTTTGTTTTTGTTTTAAATGTAATTTTCTATGCGAACGATGACGTTCGATATCGTTAAACAGGCAGTTAGTAATACTTTTTTTTCCCATATTTGTTGTAAAAAAGTCAAGTCAAAAATTCTTTTGTACGATAAAAAAAAAAAAAAAAAAAAAAAAACTAGCGACATGTTGCATAGTTTATTTCTAACAGTAAGCGAAATAAATTAAATTTTTTTTAAGGCACCGGTTAATATTTTTGTAATAAACTTACTTTTTATGTTATCGCAATTCATATCTTCCATTCAGTTTTTAAGTGCGAATAAGATCTGTAAAGAGTATAAAAAACAAAATGAATACAGACTTATAACAAGAAATGTATGTTTAAAACTAATAACAATAAGGGTAATCACGATGGTCATTTGCAATGTGTAAATTTGCAGTACATATTCACCCTTATCGCGAATCTCAAGGGAATAAATTTTAGGGAATAATTTTTTTATTCCCATGAACAACAAATTGGCATCGCCAATTGTAAGGGAATAAAATAAACATATGTTGCAAGTCGAACATTCTATTGTGAATTGATGTAATTTAATTTTTTATGCGAACTTTTGTAATTTTCTTAATAAATAGTTATTATTCAGTAAAATGCATAGTATTTCGCTAAGATTTATTTTATTAGAAGAAGAAACAAATTTATTGGAGAAAATAAAAAGACGAAATTTGAGAGATGCAGCAAATCCACTGTGTTTACCAGAAATAATGTAAGTGAAAACATGAATTGTTGGCAGTATGCATATAAATAAATTCTTTGCAGGTTTCAACGACATTTCCGAGTTAACAAAGTTGCTTTTAAACACCTTTTAGACATTTTGGTCCAAAACACTATTTTACTATTTTACAAAATAACAAGACAACTACTTACATTGTGCTTTCTTTTTTATTCCCAATCTAAATGTTTGTGAAAAAAGTCACACAATTTTTGGGAGAAATCCCACGCGAATAACAATTGGCGATGCCATATTTTTTTCGAACATGCGATTTTTTTCACGTGGAAATAATTCATGATTGCAATTTTAGGGAAAAGGGAAATAATTCGAGGGAAAAAATATTCACGATAGGGGTGATTATGATTGATCGTGAGAATACCACTTTTATTTTTGTGCAAATATGCTATTTTTCTAAAAATTTATTCTGGCAACACTAAAAACTTCTGGCAGCACTGTAAAAAATCTGCATTTGTTTACAATTATACACAAGCAAATTAAAATAAATGTTTTCTTTTTAATTAATTTAAATTTAATTCTCTATTTTATTTTACAATCTGCGAAAATGTTCAAGTTATAAGTTTTCTTAAAATCAACATGACATTTAATATGTCAAATGTTGTTGCTTACATTTGTTTGCAACTGAGCAAATATGCACTATTAACTTTGCTCATGGTTTTTTTAGTATAAACGAAGTAAAAAAGAGCAAATTGCAAATACGTACATTTTGTTGTTGTGTTGTGCAAATGTGTGTATGTTTGCACGCATTTGCATCATTTGCAAACTTTGCACTACCCATCGTGATTTCCCTTAATAAAAATATATCAGTAGTTTAAATTTGCGTTGGATATTGGGTTTGGTTTTCTTCATGGCTTATCAAAGCGAGCTGGGTTAAACATTTTCATCATTTTATAACATTTCACTATATACTTATGAATATTCTTATAATAAACTTACTTTTAATGTGATCGCAATTCATATCCTCCTTTAGTTTTCAAGTGCGATTAAAATCTGTAAAGAGTATAAGAAACAAAATTAGTAACTTAAAACAAGAAATGTTTGTTAAATCTAATAAGAATAAACATATATCAGCAGTTTAAATTTGCGTTGGATATCGGGTTTGATTATCTTCATGGCTTATCAAAGCGAGCTGGGTTAAACATTTTCATCACTTTATAACATTTCACTTTATATTTATGAATAATTTTATGATAAACTTACTTTTAATGTGATCGCGATTCCTATCCTCCTTTAGTTTTCAAGTGCGATTAAACTCTGTAAAGAGTATAAGAAACAAAATTAGTAACTTATAACAAGAAATATTTGTTAAAACTAATAAGAATAAACATATATCAGCAGTTTAAATTTGCGTTGGATATTGGGTTTGATTTTCTTCATGGCTTATCAAAGCGAGCTGGGTTAAACATTTTCATCATTTTATAACATTTCACTTTATATTTATGAATATTCTTATAATAAACTTACTTTTTATGTGATCGCAATTCATATCCTCCTTTAGTTTTCAAGTGCGATTTAAATCTGTAAAGAGTATAAGAAACAAAATTAGTAACTTAAAACAAGAAATTTTTTTTGAAACTAATAAGAATAAACATATATCAGCAGTTAAAATTTGCGTTGGATATTGGGTTTGATTATCTTCATGGCTTATCAAAGCGAGCTGGGTTAAACATTTTCATCATTTTATAACATTTCACTTTATATTTATGAATATTTTTATAATTAACTTACTTTTTATGTGGTCGCAATTCATATCCACCTTTTAGTTTTCAAGTGCGTTTAAAATCTGTAAAGAGTATAAGAAACAAAATTGGTAACTTATAACAAGAAATGTATATTTAAAACTAATAAGAATAAAAATATATCAGCAGTTTAAATTAGCGTTGGATATTGGGATTGATTTCTTCATGGCTTATCAAAGCGAGCTGGGTTAAAAATTTTCATCATTTTATAACATTTCACTTTATATTTATGAATATTTTTATAATAACTTACTTTTGATGATCTCACAATTCATATGGTCCTTTTAGTTTTCAAGAGCGATTAAAATCTGTAGAGTAAAAAAAAAAAAAAAAATTTAATTCTTAATAGACATACCACAATTAATTTTAATTTTTTTTTTATTAAATTAACTTTTTAATCAGTTCTACTATCTAGATGAAATATCTCACATTATTTGGATTCAAGTTTCAAAAAACATCATCATTTTACACGATATAATTAATCTAAGAGTGTTTTGGGTATATTTAACAATAATCATAAAAAAAAATTCCGCCTTATTGTGGTAGGTATACGACTGTCTCGTTGTTTGTAATACATTAAAGTAACACACAACCTGTGTTCTTTAATCAACTTCAAAAAACGACGCAGTCTTTACAACCACAATAAATGTGAATGTTTTTACGATTTCGAACGAGAAGTTGCACAGGCTGTAAATTAAGTACGCAATTAAAATAGGTGATCTGTAAATCACAATCAGAAGAAGTTTGGCGACTTCAAATTGCTTAAGTTTGCTCAAGGGAACTAGAATATTTCTAAAAAACTATGATAGAGCGCAAGTAAAATGCACGAGTTTCAGAAGGCTAATATAAATCTGACGTCTTCCGGCTTTAAGAGAATATAAATAAACTACCAACTCTCTTAGAATTATTAAAGGTCATGTCAAAAGTTGCACATTTACGAAAAAGCAAAATTGCAACTGGGGGTATACTCTCTATTGCGATGCGAAAACAATTTCAATGCGAAAGCTAAATGCCAACTTGGTACTCTATCACTTTCGCAAAGTTTTCTGAAAATGAAGCGATAGTGGCAATAAAAATTAAAGATGGCGCGGATTTATAGTAATGAAATGACAAAGTGTGTAAAAATATTTAAAATTCGAAAATTTAAATAATATAAAGTGATGATTTACGAAAAGAAAAAAATTAAAAGATGCGAAAAACGCATGCGCAAACGTATTGAAGAGTACCAATCGCTAGATTTGCTACAATTTTATTTCGAATCGCAATAGATAGTAGCCCCCCTGAACTTGAACGTTTTTTTTTAAACAAAATTTACCTTTTTGTAATAATCCGAATTTGTTTGTTTTCATCTTTGCTAAAGTAGGTTTTAAGTTAATACCCTTTTGTTGATCAAGACAAAATACTAATAATTACCAATAAATAATTGATTGATGAAATAAGCACACGTAATTCTAAAAGAAAAAAAATATAATGTTGAATACATTTTTAATAATTTGCAACAATTGTATTATTTTTGTAGGATTACTATTCAGATTGGTAATGTCATCATATCTTATTCAAGAGTAGCAAATAATTTTAAAAAACATCACAGCATATAGGCATATTTAAGTTTAAAAATAATAATAATTTGGTACCTACCTTTAATAATAAATTGTTTTAATCCTTTTGAACAAACAGCTCATTAATATCCTTAAAAAAAAAAAAATCAAAACAAAATTTGGTATCAATTTTAAATAATTTACGGAAGTTATATTATATTTTTAAGATCATATTCAGAATGGTTTTTATCATCAAGACTTTTTCAAGAGTAGCAAATAATTTAAATAAACATCACCATTTTTTTTTTTTAATTAAAAAGTTATAATTATTACCTTTTATTTAGCAGTTATTAAAGTTTTATAAACGAAGGTTTATGTAGATCTGAAAGAGAATAGTACAGATATTATGTATGAATATTTTGTTTCTACAGGTTTTAAGTAGGTACAAATATTTGTTTCAAGTTTATTATTCAGATAGGTATTTTCATCAAGTCTTATTCAAGAGTAGCAAATAAAGTTAAAACATCATTTTAAACTATGGGGGTGTGCTGGAAATCGCAAACGCAAAACGCAAGAATTTGGAGGCTGTTTATAATACACTTTTAATAAAATTTTTATAATTTTTGTTTTAAAATTCTGTTTAATAGAAAAATGTTTGTATAATATTTGTCATAAAATTCTTTTATTACAGAAATCTTACTAAAAAACGACTTTTAATATTCTTGCGTTTTGCGTTTGCGATTTCCAGCACATCCCTGTATAGCGGAGTTTTGTATTATTCTTGCAAAAGTGCAATGCAAAAAATCGTAGTTCTTTTGTTAAATTCAACAACAAAATACAAAGTTTCCATTATATTGCGACGATATTTTGCATTTGCTCTATTGCAAGCCTAATATTAATATTGAACTTCGCTTATGTTTAATAAAAAAAAAAAACTAGATTTAACTTACTTTTACAAGAAAAAAATTCTAAGCACAGGTGGTTTTTAAGGCAATATGAACAAAAAGAAATCCTAAAAGTAAAAAAACAAAATATATACATAAGTACATTGTTAATTAAAGTTTTATTTTTTTAAAAAATACTTTAAACGTTTTTTTATAATCAGTTAAAACTTGTCATCAAATAAATATTTTTTTATCAGCGACGAAAAATAATAAAACATCATCTTAAATTAATAAATTAATATTTATAATACGAACACTTACTTTGCCAAAGATCCTGTATTCGCAGAGTTGTAAACCGCTTAACAGGCCAAAGACAACTGAAACGAAAAATAAAAAACCATTATTTTAAATTAAATAATAAAAATGTATAATACGAAAACTTACTTTTCTTAGAACATGTATTTGTAGAGTTGTAAACCGCCTAACAGCCCAAAAATAACTGAAATAAAAAAAAAAAACTTCCCATCTATAAAAAACTCAACCCCCACCCTTAAATTTTCAAATCTAATACGAATTGACAACACGTTTTTTTTTTATACAAAACTTTCATTTTGATTTCTTTCATCTACATTTGTATAAAATGAATGTTATTTTTTTTTACTTAAAAGCTCCTTAAACAGACTCTTGTACTGGAGGTTCATAACCTTCGGGTCTTTCAATAACAGCACCTTCCGCTGAAACAACTGCTTCGGTACCTTTACCACCACCATCACCGTGCAATTCCAATAACTTCGATAAATCGAAACGTGGTTTCTTCAATACCTTAACCTTGCGGATGTAAACATCGTGCAATGGATAGATACGTTGGCAAATCTTCTCTATATCTTTAGCAATAGAGTCTAAAGCTAGTTTACCAACCAATTGTTTTAAATCCGAGTTAGTGACTTCATTGGTAATAATTTCGTGCATTTTGGAGCGTATTTTACGGACCTGGGAGTGTTGTGCATAACAGGTCTTGCGTTGGGACTGTTGATCCTTAGCAGTGAATCCGATGCAAAAAACGCGGAGCAAATAGCCATCAGTGGTCTTAGCTTCAACAATACCCTCAATGAGAGTTTGCCATTTCTTGACCATTGATCTGTAAAAAAAAAAAAAAAAAATGGTTTAATGTGAAAAATTTTTTTCCCCGGGAGTTTTCTCCCTTCTCCAATTTTTCCCATGTAAATTTAATTGTAAAAATGAAAAAAAAAAAAAAAGGGAAATAACTCCCGGGGAATTTGTAATCATAATTGGGCTGACTGTTAAATTTGTAAGTTTAAAGAAAAAATATTTGGTGTATTTATTAATGTATTATAATTTTTTAATTAAATAGACGTAACCCTGATGAAGTCAACAAATAATTGACGAAACGTTGGAAAATATGTAAAGATTTTAAAGATAATTAGATGACTTGATAAAATTCAAACATAAAATATTATTAAAATTTGGCCAAATAACACATTAGTATAAAAAATATGTTAAGTTGAAAATACCACTTATGAAATAAACAAAGGAACATATATATATAGTAGAAGCTATTGTTGTAAATAATATAAACCTAAACAATATACATACATACACATATGTACGTATTCACTTTTTTATACACATTTCAAATAGACTCATTGTTTTATTTAAAACTTTAGTTTAATTTTATAAAAAAACTTGGTTATTTGTTTTTTAACTTTCACGAAAAATTTAAGCATATTTAATTGAATGCTTAAAACTTTTTATATATGTACATTTTCCAAACTTTTTTTTAAATCAGACACACACCATTATTGACTTTTCGTCATTTTCATTACCTGTATTTGTCGGTAGTCAAATCCATGCCATGGAAATTGCACAATATGTTACGGTCTTGTACATCTTCAGCAATTAGACGGAATTTACGGAAAGAACGTTCAGAATCGTTGTCCTTTTGCAAATCACCCAAAGCGACTTCGAACACACGGCCCTTCAAGTAGTCAGAGGCGATTTTTTGACCCTGGGTACGGTTTACCAAGGTTTTACCAATTTGGCGAGTGGCAAACATGTTAGGAGCTTTAACATCATACCAATCTTTACGGGAGAAGGGATCTACAACCTTCTTCTTGCCACCTTTTTTGCCTCCTTTGGAGAGACCCTTATTTTTACCGACCGCCATCTTCAGAGTTCAAAGCGGAAAAAGATCGAATCACGTTGCTGCCGTACTGTCAAAAGAAAGGAAGTTAAAAATTTGCCCACTGAACAATAACTTTTCGTTAAATAATGACAGTTGCCGTAAAGTGATGCCACCTGATACTAAAAATAACCAAAACAAACATATCAGACATTGCTCTTTAAATTTAAATACAACAAAATTTACTTTAGTTGTTTCATGTTTAAAGGAAAAAAATTGTTTGCTCTCTAAAATTATTATTTTTATCAACTTTTGTGTATAATTGTTAAGGCTAAACACAAGACTATTCTCGTCTGGTAACATGAAATGAAATTAATTTTAACGAAGATTTTCCGAACACTTTTTCAAATTTTGATACTAGAGAATGCAGCACTGAGTTAATACTAAAAATACAATACAAATTGTTGGTATAGTAAACAAAAAACTGCAATTATAATAAAAAGCTTTCATTGCAAAAAATTTTAGAAATGCATCAAATAGTTGAATTAAAAAGATAAATAAATATTTGGTTGACCAACAGAAGTGAAAGGCAATATAAATAGTGATTTAATAAGATTTCTATACAAGTTAAATTTGCAGCAAAATGTCACAAAGTACTGCTGGTACTGGAGGCGTCAGTAGGCGTGAACTATTAGAGCACAGTGCAGTTGGGGGAGGTATTATTAATAATACAATTACTGCCCGATATGGCACTGGTGACACTGAATGGGAGGCCCGTGAGGTAGGTTATGAAAAAAGTTAATTATGTTTAATTTAACAAATGTATGTTAAATTACATTCAATTGTAAATACAGTCCCAGCGTCAGAGGGAGTTGGAAGAAGCTCGAGCCAGAGCAGCTCAAATGGAAAAAACAATGAAATGGTGGTCTGACTGCACTGCCAATTGGAGGGAAAAATGGAGTAAGGTAAGTTAGTATTCCAAGTAACGAAAAAACACCTCGGCGACCGGTTTGTTTGGTAACTAACCACTTTAACTACTACAATGTTTTTGACTATTTATTTCTTTAAATTAAATCAATACATAATTTTCTCTTGCCCTTTGGCGTTAGGTGCGCAACGAACGCAATAAAGCCAGAGAAGAATCTAAACAGTTAAGAGTTAATCTTGAGATGGCTATGAAGGAAGCCAACTCTTACAAACGCGAAAAAAATGATCTTGAAATGCAAATATCCCAGCTCAAAAAAGAAATGGAAAAAGTCCATTCTCTAATGATGAAACATGCTGGACAATTTCATAAAACTGGGTGTGTAACTAATAATTTAAACAAAACATTCAGCCTTATAGTGATTGCGTCGATTTTTGTAATAGATTAAACTAACACACAACCTGTGTTCTTTAATCAACTACAAAAAACGAAACAGTCGTTTACGACAACGACAACCACAATAAGGCTGATTATTTATTTTATTCTTAATTTCCACTCCTTATAGAATGGCGGATACAGGCGAAGAAAATGAAGCAAATAGTAGAGATGCTAATTGTTCTCCTGATATATCTTCGGATGGTTTAAAGAATGTTAATAGCGAAGATGGTTTAGTAACAAAGGCTGTAGCAGGCGGCGAACTTAAAGATCTTGACATAGAAGAATATGTTTTGAAAGGTGTTGCGCGTAAAAATTTATCCAATTTGGGTAAGTTTAGCTAGAAATATAATTAACTTTTATGTGCACTTCAAAGGTTAAACCGTTGTTCGTTTAATTTTGGGCGATTAACTGTTCGAATAATTAAAATTGCCTATTTTCTATTAACGAATAATTCGATTAATTTTTGTCCATTATTCGCTTAATAGAAAATTTGTTTTTTCACAGTTTATCGTTTCTAAACTCAGGAACATTTCCCTCCAGTAACATTTTTTAAAATATAGTGTACTATAAAGAATGAAACCAAATAGAGAATAGGGAATGGGAATAATTTATTTTTTAGAATCTTTGGTACAGACTATTTCCACAGTGATTCAGATGATTTTTTTAAACAAATGAAAACACCTATCAGACCTTAAAAAGACTCTTAAAAGTATTGAAATTGTTTAGAAATCAAAAAGAGGTTCAAGTGGTGTAACAGAAGACTTTCAATTTTTAGAAAGGACAAGAAACACAACAGAAACATTAGATATGATTTATAACGCTTTACTTTCGAACTAAACAAAATTAAAATTATTCGATTAACCGAATAATATTAAGTTGTCCAATTAAATTTTTACCTCTAATAATTATTTTCGCGACTAATCGATTAATACAAAACATCGATTAATTGAATACCCTAGTATTAATCAATGCAATTGAGCAGAAGTTGTTATTTTCGAAATTTATAATCATGGTAGAATAAAAACTTTTTATTCTATGTTTTATGACGACAAAAAGATATGTACAGTTTGATGGAATGTGGAAGATATTTTTTAGGACCACACACCAGGGTTGTCAGATTGATTTTGACCTTTTTCGCCAAATTCAATATCAAATATCGCCAAGCCTTCGTTTACAAGTTTTTGACAATAAAATACATATTTTTTAAATTTTTAAAAATATTTTTTATAAATCCTAAAAACTAAATTAGTTCCGTATCGCTTAAAAACGCCAAAAATTCAAAAAAAGTTGCCATAATATATATTTTGCTTAATTTTTATTAAGAGCGAAATAAAAATAGTTAGTGAACACAAAAAAGGTACGGTGTTTACTATAAAATAATTTATAGTAGTCTAGTTAAAGAAACAAAAAAAAAAGATTTTTTGCGGCTAGTACTAAACAAATATTAGAAATGCACTATATACAATAGTTGCAGTTTTATTATATATCTAAAACGCTTCAACGTCAAGACTCGCTATTTGTCTTATAATTTGGAATACATTGTGAGGGTATCACATTTATTCAACGGAAGTACAAAAGAAGTGCAACATGTACTATTCCCATTCATATAACTTATCAGGCATGTTCTGAAAATCACTTTTTGTGAAAGTGATTTGAAATCACAAATAAGGTGTTCTGGACAAAAAGCTTTTTTCATAATTGTGATTTTAAAGCAGTCAGCTAAGTGACCGCCGATTTAAAATTAATTGCTTATTTGTTTCCACCATTTTTAACTAAGTTAAAACTTTTGTGGTTTTCAAAACACCCATTAATCACAATTGTGATTTCAAAATCACAAGTCTAGAAGTTCGTATTGCATTCTAATTTGAATGCGAGCTTAAGTGAAGTTTATAGTTACAACACAGGCATTACTAGTTGTAATAACCGCATATTAAGGACAGCCAAAGTAAAGTCCTTAAAATTTTACGCACCTGCCGTATCCTTGTAGCTTTAAAATGTTCTAAACTTATCTAGTTATCTTTCCAATTAACCAACGCTTATTTTTTCCATTGTGTTCCATACAAATTTTTAAAATATCACTAACAACAACATATTTTATCTGTGATAATAAATTGCCGCATACATATAAGTATAATGTGAAAATGTTTATAGACTTAAAACATATTAGGGCCATTATTACAACTTGAAGTTAGCTAAAGTAAAGATTAAATTGACAGATAATAATGTGTTATCTGTCAAAAAGCGTCTGTTAACTGTCGGATAACAGCTAACGCCAAGTTATAATAATGGCCCTTAGTGTTTTAAGGAATTCTATTTATTGATTTTTTCAAGAGCAATTTTATATATAAAAAACACTTCTCTAGAAGATTTTCATTAACTTCATTAGTCATTTGAACATACCTTCAAATACCTATCATACATATGATTGCCTGAAATTTCATTCACAAAAATACGAGAATTAAAATAGTATTATTGAATTTAACGAATTTCAAAATAAATTCATAGGTCACTAAAAATAGCCAGTTGGCGATTTTATCTATTTTATAAATCGCTAAAAAAATCGCCATGTCGCCAAATCAAAAATTAGGTCGCCAAACATGTTAAAAAATCGCCACGTTTGGCGAGAAATCGCCACATCTGACAACCCTGCCACACACACGCATTTATATCGTATGTTCCCTACTTGGAGGCCACAATTTGCAATACACTCACTTTTTTACTAACACACTCACACTTTGTAAATTGATCACGAGATTGCTTTCCATTTCAACTTTCCATTTGTTTAGCAATTTTACATTTAATTTAACAGTGGATTACAAGTTGTTCCTTATAAATTGTTTTCTTGATGACATCTTGAAAGTAAATTGCTTACAAATTGAGAGCAGCCTACGTCACAGCTTTCAATTTATGTAAATTTTGACAAGCAGTATATGGGTAATTCCATAGTCACACGCTTTAATGATACAAAAACCAACGAAAGCGTTAACAATTTTCTTACTTCTTTTTGGTTTTGTGTGGAGCATTAAAAGCTATACATTTGGTAAAAGAGAAAAAAAAATCAAACATGCAGCTCATAAAATATAAGCAATTAATGCAAAACTCTGCGACTTCGTCGGAAAATTTTTTTAATTTTTAGAATTGACAAAACTTTTCTTGATTATCCCCTACAGCCCGGTGTTTGGTTTGCGACGTTACGTGATGTAACGTGACATAGTTTACCTTGTATTATTTGTACTTAATTTTGTTTTCAATCACTGTTTGTTTTTTTTTTAATTCATGAAACAAAACAGGTTATACATTTTATTTGAGGATTTTGTTTTGTAAATTAAAGGAATTCAATTATTATACCCACACCACAATAGTGGAGAGGGTATAATGCATTTGTGCTGATGTGTGTAACGCCTTAAAATAGTGGTCCTAGACCCACCTTAAAGTATACCGATCTACTCAGAATCACTTTCTGAGTCGAACTAACGATGTCCGTCCGGTTGGCTGGCTGGCAGGCTGGCTGTCCATGTAACCTTGTGCGCAAAGTACATGTCGCAATTTTTGAGATAATTTGATAATTTGGGTCATAGGTTCTAATTGGCACAAGGACCAAGCCTATTGAAAATGGGCCGAATCGTAGGACCACGAGGGAAGATAGGGGGAAATTTCTACCTCTCAGAAACTATCAAACCGATTTTAATGAAATTTAAAACATAGATAGAACCGTATTTATATGGACTCAAAATGTATACATTTTTAAAAAAATCGGACCACGAGGGGAGATAGGGGCAATTTCTGCCTCTCAAACCGATTTTAATGAAATTTAAAACAGATAGATCCATATCTATAGGGACACATTAGCTATACAGTTTTTAAAAAAATAGGACCACAAGGGGAGGCAGGGGGCAATTTCTGCCTCTCACAAACTTTCAAACCGATTTTCATGAAGTTTATAAACTGTAGATAAATCCATATTTACATGGACACATAAGCATGATGTGTTTTTAAAAACTGTGGTGTAGGGTATCATATGGTCGAGCTTGACCGACTATACTTTCTTACTTGTTTTTAAATGTATGAATTATAAAAAAGGCGTTAGGTCAAAACGCCTAAGGTCGTAACGCCCAAAACCAAAATTGTCATTACGCCCAAAATTTGTATCGATTTGCTATTTGGGCTAGGTTAGGTTAGGTTATGTTAAGAAGGGTTGTGCGCCCACCGGCACACCTCCACTCGGAGACCGAATACGATCCATTGTGATTCCCTTCAATGAAAATATGAAGTATGAGATAGAGATAAGAGGAAGTGAAAAGTAGAGAAAAGAAAGTATGATATAGACAGAAAATTAGAAAGTAGGACCAATACCCACCTTACAGTCCCCTCAACAGAAACAGCCGCGTTATTTCCCTGACAAACCCGAGTAGATTGGCCGGATTACATCCAGCTATGCACCCCAGTTCGTCGTGAAACCTATCTCCTAGCCACTTCAGTCTGAGACCCTGCATCCTAGGACAATGGCACAGTACATGCTCGATCGTCTCTAGCTCCTCCGAATCCTCGCATAGCCTGCAGAAGTCCGGTATGGCGTTGTCCCATCTGCCCGCAAAAGCCCTGACAGGACAATGCCCCGTCAAGAACCCTATAAGTGTTCTGAGACTACCCTTATCCAATCCCAGTAGAACCCTGGTTGCCCCCGCGTCCAAATTGGGCCATAGTGCCCTAGACACCCTGCAATCCATTCTGCCCCTCCAGGATCGGTCAACGTCATCACGGAATTTCTCCCGTATCACCCCATAGTAGTAGTCGAGACCCGAACCTCCTCTCGCGAGTTCGTCCGCCACCTCATTCCCATCAACCATGCAGTGTCCTAGTACCCAACACAGCCTCACGTTGAATGCCCCCATGAGTTCCCTAAGAGCGTTCCTACACCGCGCAACCAGGCATGATCGCACCGTATGGCTCTTCAATGCCCGAAGCGCCGCCTGACTATCGACGTAAATTGTCACCTCAGATCCACCCACGATGTGATCCAGTATCACCTCCGTCGTCCTCCAGATCGCTAGGATCTCAGCCTGGAAGACACTGCACTCATCAGGGAGTCTGAATGACCTTTTTACCTCGGTGTCCGCGATATAAACACCAGCACCAGTGCCGGTTTCCATCTTGGATCCATCCGTAAATACTGCCCACCCCTCAAACAGTCCATTGAATCCACTTCAAATTTCCCTATCCGGGAACTCCACTGGTGGTGTTGCACCGAAGTCCAGGGTCATAGTCTTATGATCCGAAATTCCCTCGAGAATAATACCCTGATCAAGCAGACCCATCTCGTACAAAATTCTTGTGTGATCATTCCGCCTAGGTCTAACTAAAGAAGACTCGTAAAGTCTAAGTAAGTTCCTAGCTGCCACACTCCTCACATAATGCTCGATAGGGGATAGATATAGTAGGATGTCCAGCGCTGCCTGCGAAGTGCTTCTCCTTGCGCCTGTGATGCCAAGAGATGCACTTCTTTGAACCTTGCTGAGCATCTTCCTATAGCTATCCACTCTCAACGCACCCCACCAAACAGTGCATCCATTGGTAAGTATAGGCCTAACAACCGATGTGTAAATCCAGTTTACCATATCAGGCCTAAGACCCCAGTTCTTACCAATGGAGTTCCTGCATGTGTAGTATGAATTGAGTCCCCTTCTCATCCTCTCCTGAGTATTTCTCTTCCAAGACAGTTTGCAGTCCAGAAAGTTACCCAAGTACTTTGCTCCTTCCGATAGAGGCAACTCGACGGCATTTAGCACTGGCCCCCTAAATCCCTCTATCCTATACCTTCTGGTGAATAGCACTAGCTCAGTCTTCGCAGGGTTAACACCCAGTCCCCTATCCTTTGCCCATGCCGAGAGTTCGCCTAGCATCACCTGCATAATTTCCCCGATCGTGGACAGACATTTTCCCCTGACCAGCAGAACTATGTCGTCCGCATAGGCAACAACTTTCCTGCCCATGGAATCAAATGACCTAAGAATCCCGTTAACCGCAAGCAACCACAGTAGAGGCGATAATACCCCCCCTCCCCCTTGTGGTGTCCCCCTGGTAACCCTCCTCCTTATCACATGATCCCCCAGGCTCGAGTTTATAATCCTACTGCCAAGCATGCAGATTATCCACTCCACCAGAAAGTCTTCAACTCCCAACTCCAACAAAGAATCCCTAATCGCCTCAATCCTAATGTTATTAAAGGCTCCCTCTATATCCAGAAACGCGGCGAGAGTATACTCCTTATGCCTCAGACCGTGCTCAATACAACCCACCACCTCATGTAACGCGCTCTCAACAGATTTAGCATTTTGAGCGTTGCTAATAAGGCGGGTCTCAATATTACTCCTGAGATAGAAATCTACTAGCCTCTCAAGAGTCTTCAACAAAAAAGAAGACAAACTAATAGGTCTAAAATCCCCCGGTTTCGAGTGGCCTGCTTTACCGGCCTTGGGTATGAAAATCACCCTGACCTCTCTCCACCCCCTAGGCAGATACCTCCTACTGAGGCATTTCCTAAATATATCCACCAGCAGAAATGATGCATCGTCCGGGATGTTGCAAAGCATAGCCGGAAAAATACCATCCGGACCCGGTGATTTATATGGGTCGAAAGTATTGACCGCCCACGCCAGCTTCTCCCTTGTGACCATTTCATCGACGCAAGCGGAAGTATGAACCGATGTCACGGACATGGCGTCCCACTGACCGTCCTCCATACTACCGGTTTCCCTGCACCCGGGAAAGTGCGTCTCCATAAGTAAGGTTAGGGTCTCAGAGCTAGACTCAGTCCATGAGCCGTCATTTCTTTGGATGTAACCTATTGCTATTTGGGCTATATGACAATGAATTTGGGTGAAATATTTTTTCAAATTATAGTCTAGATCATAACGCCCAAAAGAAAAACTGTCATAAGGCCCAAAAAAGAAAAAAAAAATATGAAACATTCGTCAACAGTTTTATTTTACTTCTATATGTACATACAGAAATACAAAATTATATCTTACAAAAATACTTGCATACAGTCTTCTTTATTAAAGTATAAAAGCTTTTTAAGAGTTGTAATTTGACTTTGAATACACATTCGAATAATATGAAAATTTATATAATATTTCTTTTTAATTAGGCTAAAGTTCATCAAATTTATCAAAGTCATCTTCGGGAATACAAAGTTTACTATTAATACGATTTCCGTATGACGTGCTAAATTCCCAGTTTTTCTTATTTGATAAATACACTGAAATTTATTGTTGAAGGAAATCTAGCTTCTATGCGCATTTCGCCGGTTGCTTAGACCAGCTCATCAGGAAACCTTTTCCAAAGATTTTAGAAAAGCCAAAAATATTAAACAAATAAAACCCTAAAGCGAATAAGAGTTATAAACACTCTAAGTCTTACTTGTAACAATATCAAAGCTTAAACAAAACACCAACAATAAATAGTGAGTTTATATTTTCTTACATCCCCCTACAATTGGTTGGGTTCTTTCCGACTCGAATTGTAGTTGTAAGTGGGTTAAAAGAAAAAACAAAATTAAAAAACAAACCGCTTCATTCTACTGTCTTCCTAAGAAAACAACGAAAAAAAACCAATTTGCCAATTCAGTTTTATGCACGGGCACATGCAATTATATTATCAAAGTCATCTTCGGGAATACAAAGTTTACTATTAATACGATTTCCGTATGACGTGCTAAATTCCCAGTTTTTCATATTTGCCGTTGAACACTCGCAGCCATCGACGACTGCTGACGTCAATAGTCAAACATCAATCCTTAAACCAAATTGTATTTAAGCTTTGGTAGATCGAAATCTGCTTTGAATGATTATCTATTTTAATCTATTTTTACATGTTTTTCCTTACTTATGTTTTTTCGTACTTTTGTCAAGAATTCTTCTTGAAGCCCAAAGTACATTTTCTGTTTTGTTTTTCATTTTTTTGTCTTTCTTTTTCTTGCTGACCCGTTTCAGCACAAAAAAAACCATAAATAGTTCAACAAAATAACCACAATACTAATTATTGTTAAAGCTAAGGCACGGGCTCTATGTTTGCATTTGTCCCTCAAGTTGTGCTGAAACGGGTCAGCAAGAAAAAGAAAGACAAAAAAAAAAAAATGAAAAACAAAACAGAAAATGTACTTTGGGCTTCAAAAAGAATTCTTGACAAAAGTACGAAAAAACAGAAGTAAGGAAAAACATGTAAAAATAAATTAAAATAGATAATCATTCAAAGCAGATTTCGATCTACCAAAGCTTAAATACAATTTGGTTTAAGGATTTACGTTTGACTATTGACGTCAGCAGTCGTCGATGGCTGCGAGTGTTAAACGGCAAACCCCTCTGAAGAGATTGAGTGGTTGCAATCGAAAAATGTAAGGGTAACCTGTCCGTAAAAACGCCTGGGTTCGAGCCCAGCTTAAGTCAAGAACGAAAAATTATCAATAAATTTTAATTAATTTCATGTTGTAAAATTCCTTTCTTCATAAAAATTATTTAATGAAAATTAAATTTGATGAACTTTAGCCTAATCAAAAAGAAATATTAAAAAAATTTGGATTAAAAACCATAAATAGTTCAACAAAGTAACCACAATACTAATTAATGAAAATTTAGATATATATAATATCTGTGACGTTTTGACAAAACATTTTAAGTCGAGATAAGATAGCAAAAAGTTTTTAAAAAAAGCTCGGTGAAGCAATAATTTTTATTAAATAATAAAATAAACCAAAATTAAAGAAAAATTTCGTTTATAATACTAAATTTTGAAAACGTTAACAAAAATGTTTTTTGAATGAAAATTCGTATGATTAACAGAATTATTTTTAACTTTTTAAATTCGACTTAAGATGTTTTGTCAAAATGCCACAGAAAATTGTTGCGTAGTATCGGAATGAAGCACCACTGGCGAAAAATTTGGACAAAAAATCGGGCGCTGTGTCTTTCCAATAAGAAACTTTTAACAAATCACTTGATTATCTAAATATTGAATATAAATCACCAGCAATTGAGTGAAACAGCCTGCTGGAACCACTTTAAATGTTCCGTCAATTGAATACGGTCTCTGTCCTGCTGGTATATTTCCGGTGATACCTTGCATTATTGCCTCCGACATTAAGATGCATTACGAAAATGCCGGTTCAGAAATGCGCGCTTTATAAAATGGACAAGGATTAATTTGGTGCCATGTTTAACCATAGGTTTTCCAAATAAAATTGAGTTCGGGGTGATTTCAAAAATATATTTGACGAGAGTCTTTCAAGGCTTCGTCTCATGCTAGTGTAAACTAGATTTTCGGTAGCACTCTGATTACTGCAGTAAAAAGAAATATACATTTAAGAAATAAGTTAAAATATAGCAAAAAATTATATTGTATAGCGTTGGATAGGTAGCGGTGTGATGGATAGCGCGCCGCGTCGCACAGTGCTTTGTCCCCATATAACGAAGGGACATAAATAGAAGGAGTTGTCAGAAATTTGGTACACTAGCATAAAATAGCTTAGTTAAGAAAAATATGAATTTTTGGAGAAATCGCTCCAAGGACACGCCTACCTCCCATGTGTCCTGAAATGGAAAAAATTTAATTTTAGCTTCAATAATGCCCACAAAACTACAAAAAATGGTCATGCTAATTTATTTATTTATTTATTTGTTGTCTATGGATTAATCCTTACAGACATTTTAGACATTTAAAATTACACTTAAATAAAATATACTATAACTAACATTTGATTACATTACACAAATTTTATCATCAATTAAGAAAAGCAATTATTAATCTACTTATTGACTTTGGATCCAACGAATAATCAATAAATCTATATAATTGATTGAAAGTGTAACACATTCTTCTAAGAGGGTCAGCATCACCATAATTAGCTCTAAAGAATTTAATGGATAATGGTATGAAATTTCGAGATGGTCGTTGAGGAATATTAAATGAAATCTCATTAATTAAGCGCAGATCTCACCATTAATAATGTTCAGAATAAACGATACATTCAGCATTGTTCTACGACTTTTTAAAGTAGGGAGCTTTATCAGAGCCAGTCGAGATGTGTATGAGGGCAAGGTTAGTGGGTTAAAGTGTAATCCGCGAAGACAGAAGAGCAGAAATTGTTTCTGTACAGATTCAATTAAATTTAAATAAGTTTGGTAAATAGGGTCCCATATAATCGATCCATATTCAAGAATCGGCCTTACAAGTGCCATATATAAGATTTTCGTAATATACGGATCATCGAACTCTCTTGCCCACCGTTTTATGTATCCAAGTGTTCTTCTAGCTTTATTTATCATACACGTAATATGCGAATTAAAGCTAAGTTTAGGGTCAAGTAGTATTCCAAGATCAAGGAAATTTTCAACTGCATCAACTTGAATACCACCTAGGAAGTAATATACTATAGCTGGATTATTTCTTGAAAAACGCATTAGTTTACACTTCTTTAAATTAAGCTCCATTAAGTTTGCTTTACACCATTCATAAAAACAACTTAGATCATACACACACAACTAGCAACGTGTGTGCAAATTTTCATTTAAATCTGAACAAGTACTCAAGGTCCTGCCATGTATCCTTTTTCTTAAAAATGCTATAACACTTACAAAAACTGTCCAATCGTATTAAAATTTGTTATGAAAATTGATATTTGTTAGATATATATGTATGCCAAATTTTAGTAGAATCGGATTATTAATGTGAAAAATACAAAAACATCATTTAATGAAAAATGAGTTAAAAACGCTTAAAATGCTCTTGCAAAAATAACAAGTAAGAAAGTATAATCGGTCAAGCCCGACCATGTGATACCCTATAGCATAGTATTCAAAAACAAATTTTCTAGAGTGTAATCAAATTTCCTAGAGAGTAATCTATTTTGGCAATCATGGACCCGTTAGAACAAAATTATGTTATGAGGTTAAGATTCGTTTAAAAGCTCTTTCTGCCAAATATTATTTAGATATCTTCAATTACATATATGAGTTTTTTGGAAGAGGGTTTATATGGAACCTATAGTTTATTTTGGAACTACCTGGACAACATTTTGTCATGCCATAGTAGCTATAGTAAAAGTCATTGTCGCCAATTTGTATGTAAATACTAATATTTTTAAGGAAGCTGGCATTAAAAGCTATTTTCGGGAGAATGATTTGTATGGGAGCTATGCTCAAAAATAGAAAGATTCCAATTAAATTTGATAAGCTGATTTGGATTGCAATAAAATTAGTTTGGTTTGGGCCAAATTTAATCTTGCCGATGTAATAAGATGGGTTTTGTAAAATAATGGACCGATTCGTTCCATTTTCAATAGGCTTGGTCCTTGTACCAGTCAGAGCCTCTGTGACAAATTTCATCAAATTGTCTCCGAATTTGCGATCTGTATGCACAAGGTTGCATTGACAGCCAGCCGGCCGGACGGACATCGTTAGATCGACTCAGAAATTGATTCTGAGCCGATATTACGAATTATTTGGAATTATTTCTTATTATATTCCTAATTAATTTTCTTTAAACTAATTTATTTATTACATTTACATACACATGGTCATTTTTTTAATTTCAATGAATCATCTTCAGTACTGGATTCTTCCAAAAAAAAAAATTGCCGCTCAACGAAACATTTGTTTCGTCATCTTTAGCTGGTTCATCAACATTTTCTCTCAGAATATATTTCTCAATTTCTTCAAAAAACATATTTTTTTTAGTCTTTGGATTCCTTTTTGAAGATAACAACGGATCTGAGGAAAGTATTAAATGAGTCATTTAATCTTTATGAGTGTCTCTTCGTAACGTTTTTCTCGTATGGGACAGTCTTGTTTTTCTCACGATTTTGTGGTTGGCTTCCAATGCTTCTTCGGACAAGCACCCTGAAATTTATTTTAGTTATTAGTTACGTTTCATTATAATTACATAAAGCCACTTTAATACCTAATATTTCTTATTATGTTCCTAGTTTATTTTTTTTAAACTAATTCAATCTATGAAAATTTGAGCAAAAATCACGAAAATAGCATTTTTTTTCAAGTTGTGGTAAAATTTTTTTAATTGTTTTTCTTGTAGTTATTAGAAAGAAGTCTAAATATTCGAAATCAGAAAAAAATCCATAGACGATATTTTTCTTTTTTTTTAATATTCCATCATAGTTAAGAAATTTTTAGAGCTTAAGTAAATAATAAGTATTTTTCAAACCATTAAAAAATATGTATTGTAGAATAATTCACCAAAAAAAATTTTATAGCTGGTTGAGAATATTGTTAGTTGTTACGGAAAAAAATTTCAATCTCGTAATCCAGAAAATGAATTTTTTACAATTATTTTCTTGAAACAATAAAAAACCAAGGGCATTTGTGATTTCAGCGCCCTCTTATGCCGTAAAATACAGACAAAAACAAACAATTTTTTATACATATTTTGATTTTTGTTGTTTTTTATTAAACGGTATTAGTTTGAATTTATATTTCACAGTATTTGTAGTTTATTGTCTTTTAAACCAGTGTTTAAAATTCAGTCGCCAGTTTTTTTTTTTAACAGGCAACTATGCTGAAAATAGTTCGACACATCAATTTTCATCCACACTCATACTTAAATCAGTTGAACTGTGTGCGCACAGTTACTGAAAAAACAGTAACACAATTTACTTTTTTTTCAGCAGTCAAAAGAATCAGCAGCCGACTCACTCCATTTTTAACACACAGACTGCTGAACTGGCGACTGAAACACAGAAGCTGATGTGTTTACAGTTGACGTAAACATTTTTTTTTAGTTTACTAAACGACGTAGCTAGAAACTGGCAGTTCGACTGTATAGTCGCGTAACACAAACTGGCTGGTGACTATATTGAGTTCTGTTCACTTAAAAATACATTTGTTTTGTTGTTGAAAAAGAAAAGAGAAATACAATTACATACGTACATATGTATGTATGTATTAATAGAATGAAGAAACTTATTTGTAATGTTTGGAATGTCAGTTATAATACTTTTTATTTAAAAATATTTATTTGTGCTTTATATAGGTACATAGGAATTTAATAAAAAATTAAAAAATTGTTTTTAAGATAAAATGAAAATAAGATTTTCTGTAGAAAAAATAACAAACATACAAATTTTTTCTGTTAGTTTAAAATATTATAAGTTTCCACTAAAATTATTTATTAACTAAAATAAAAAATACCTATGTATAAACAAAACAAAAAAAACTTAGATTATTATAAATAATTTTATATTTAGCTTTTATTTGACCTTTTTTAATTTAATAACTATTTTGTTTTTAAATCAAGCTCTAGGTCTTTTTAATATTAAATTATTTATTTTCGATAATAATAAAAAGACCTAGAGCTTGATTTAAAAATAAAACAGTTATTAAATTAAAAAAGGTCAAATAAAAGCTAAATATAAAATTATTTATAATAATCTAAGTTTTTTTTGTTTTGTTTATACATAGGTATTTTAATTATTATATACCTTTTTATATTTATTTATTTATTTACATATGTCTATAGAACATTGTCCCTTGCAGACTATTTAAAGAACTTAAATTAGTTAATTCAAAATAATATATACAATTTTTTAAGTATTATTTACAAGATTTAAATACTATTTACAAAATATTATTATAAAAATTATATTTTAATGTGATTATTTCTCATATTATAAAAAAGAAAAGAATTATAGTTATGTTTTGATGAGCTAAATTCCATTATAAAATGATGCGACAATTTATTAACCCAGCAAAAACTTTACTTGCAATCCTACTTTTAATGACTTCAAGAATTCATTACTTTGTAGCTTTATTCGCCACTTTTTGGATTATTAGTTATATATTAAATAATAACTTTATTATTATATCTTAAATATACAGAAAAATTTAAATTTTCATTATGACAATAAAAATGTCATTATAGTCATTATAGTAAAAAAAACATAGTTTTTTAATACAAAATCTACACTGCCCCGGTAGACTAGCTGGTAGAGAGCTAGTCTATCAGCACCGAGGTTGCGCGATCGAATCCCGCCAGAGACAGAAAAAAAATAAAAAATAAAATAAAGTACATCCCCCTACAATTGGTTGGGTTCTTTCCGACTCGAATTGTAGTTGTAAGTGGGTTAAAAGAAAAAACAAAATTAAAAAACAAACCGCTTCATTCTACTGTCTTCCTAAGAAAACAACGAAAAAAAACCAATTTGCCAATTCAGTTTTATGCACGGGCACATGCAATTATATTATCAAAGTCATCTTCGGGAATACAAAGTTTACTATTAATACGATTTCCGTATGACGTGCTAAATTCCCAGTTTTTCATATTTGCCGTTGAACACTCGCAGCCATCGACGACTGCTGACGTCAATAGTCAAACATCAATCCTTAAACCAAATTGTATTTAAGCTTTGGTAGATCGAAATCTGCTTTGAATGATTATCTATTTTAATCTATTTTTACATGTTTTTCCTTACTTATGTTTTTTCGTACTTTTGTCAAGAATTCTTCTTGAAGCCCAAAGTACATTTTCTGTTTTGTTTTTCATTTTTTTGTCTTTCTTTTTCTTGCTGACCCGTTTCAGCACAAAAAAAACCATAAATAGTTCAACAAAATAACCACAATACTAATTATTGTTAAAGCTAAGGCACGGGCTCTATGTTTGCATTTGTCCCTCAAGTTGTGCTGAAACGGGTCAGCAAGAAAAAGAAAGACAAAAAAAAAAAAATGAAAAACAAAACAGAAAATGTACTTTGGGCTTCAAAAAGAATTCTTGACAAAAGTACGAAAAAACAGAAGTAAGGAAAAACATGTAAAAATAAATTAAAATAGATAATCATTCAAAGCAGATTTCGATCTACCAAAGCTTAAATACAATTTGGTTTAAGGATTTACGTTTGACTATTGACGTCAGCAGTCGTCGATGGCTGCGAGTGTTAAACGGCAAACCCCTCTGAAGAGATTGAGTGGTTGCAATCGAAAAATGTAAGGGTAACCTGTCCGTAAAAACGCCTGGGTTCGAGCCCAGCTTAAGTCAAGAACGAAAAATTATCAATAAATTTTAATTAATTTCATGTTGTAAAATTCCTTTCTTCATAAAAATTATTTAATGAAAATTAAATTTGATGAACTTTAGCCTAATCAAAAAGAAATATTAAAAAAATTTGGATTAAAAACCATAAATAGTTCAACAAAGTAACCACAATACTAATTAATGAAAATTTAGATATATATAATATCTGTGACGTTTTGACAAAACATTTTAAGTCGAGATAAGATAGCAAAAAGTTTTTAAAAAAAGCTCGGTGAAGCAATAATTTTTATTAAATAATAAAATAAACCAAAATTAAAGAAAAATTTCGTTTATAATACTAAATTTTGAAAACGTTAACAAAAATGTTTTTTGAATGAAAATTCGTATGATTAACAGAATTATTTTTAACTTTTTAAATTCGACTTAAGATGTTTTGTCAAAATGCCACAGAAAATTGTTGCGTAGTATCGGAATGAAGCACCACTGGCGAAAAATTTGGACAAAAAATCGGGCGCTGTGTCTTTCCAATAAGAAACTTTTAACAAATCACTTGATTATCTAAATATTGAATATAAATCACCAGCAATTGAGTGAAACAGCCTGCTGGAACCACTTTAAATGTTCCGTCAATTGAATACGGTCTCTGTCCTGCTGGTATATTTCCGGTGATACCTTGCATTATTGCCTCCGACATTAAGATGCATTACGAAAATGCCGGTTCAGAAATGCGCGCTTTATAAAATGGACAAGGATTAATTTGGTGCCATGTTTAACCATAGGTTTTCCAAATAAAATTGAGTTCGGGGTGATTTCAAAAATATATTTGACGAGAGTCTTTCAAGGCTTCGTCTCATGCTAGTGTAAACTAGATTTTCGGTAGCACTCTGATTACTGCAGTAAAAAGAAATATACATTTAAGAAATAAGTTAAAATATAGCAAAAAATTATATTGTATAGCGTTGGATAGGTAGCGGTGTGATGGATAGCGCGCCGCGTCGCACAGTGCTTTGTCCCCATATAACGAAGGGACATAAATAGAAGGAGTTGTCAGAAATTTGGTACACTAGCATAAAATAGCTTAGTTAAGAAAAATATGAATTTTTGGAGAAATCGCTCCAAGGACACGCCTACCTCCCATGTGTCCTGAAATGGAAAAAATTTAATTTTAGCTTCAATAATGCCCACAAAACTACAAAAAATGGTCATGCTAATTTATTTATTTATTTATTTGTTGTCTATGGATTAATCCTTACAGACATTTTAGACATTTAAAATTACACTTAAATAAAATATACTATAACTAACATTTGATTACATTACACAAATTTTATCATCAATTAAGAAAAGCAATTATTAATCTACTTATTGACTTTGGATCCAACGAATAATCAATAAATCTATATAATTGATTGAAAGTGTAACACATTCTTCTAAGAGGGTCAGCATCACCATAATTAGCTCTAAAGAATTTAATGGATAATGGTATGAAATTTCGAGATGGTCGTTGAGGAATATTAAATGAAATCTCATTAATTAAGCGCAGATCTCACCATTAATAATGTTCAGAATAAACGATACATTCAGCATTGTTCTACGACTTTTTAAAGTAGGGAGCTTTATCAGAGCCAGTCGAGATGTGTATGAGGGCAAGGTTAGTGGGTTAAAGTGTAATCCGCGAAGACAGAAGAGCAGAAATTGTTTCTGTACAGATTCAATTAAATTTAAATAAGTTTGGTAAATAGGGTCCCATATAATCGATCCATATTCAAGAATCGGCCTTACAAGTGCCATATATAAGATTTTCGTAATATACGGATCATCGAACTCTCTTGCCCACCGTTTTATGTATCCAAGTGTTCTTCTAGCTTTATTTATCATACACGTAATATGCGAATTAAAGCTAAGTTTAGGGTCAAGTAGTATTCCAAGATCAAGGAAATTTTCAACTGCATCAACTTGAATACCACCTAGGAAGTAATATACTATAGCTGGATTATTTCTTGAAAAACGCATTAGTTTACACTTCTTTAAATTAAGCTCCATTAAGTTTGCTTTACACCATTCATAAAAACAACTTAGATCATACACACACAACTAGCAACGTGTGTGCAAATTTTCATTTAAATCTGAACAAGTACTCAAGGTCCTGCCATGTATCCTTTTTCTTAAAAATGCTATAACACTTACAAAAACTGTCCAATCGTATTAAAATTTGTTATGAAAATTGATATTTGTTAGATATATATGTATGCCAAATTTTAGTAGAATCGGATTATTAATGTGAAAAATACAAAAACATCATTTAATGAAAAATGAGTTAAAAACGCTTAAAATGCTCTTGCAAAAATAACAAGTAAGAAAGTATAATCGGTCAAGCCCGACCATGTGATACCCTATAGCATAGTATTCAAAAACAAATTTTCTAGAGTGTAATCAAATTTCCTAGAGAGTAATCTATTTTGGCAATCATGGACCCGTTAGAACAAAATTATGTTATGAGGTTAAGATTCGTTTAAAAGCTCTTTCTGCCAAATATTATTTAGATATCTTCAATTACATATATGAGTTTTTTGGAAGAGGGTTTATATGGAACCTATAGTTTATTTTGGAACTACCTGGACAACATTTTGTCATGCCATAGTAGCTATAGTAAAAGTCATTGTCGCCAATTTGTATGTAAATACTAATATTTTTAAGGAAGCTGGCATTAAAAGCTATTTTCGGGAGAATGATTTGTATGGGAGCTATGCTCAAAAATAGAAAGATTCCAATTAAATTTGATAAGCTGATTTGGATTGCAATAAAATTAGTTTGGTTTGGGCCAAATTTAATCTTGCCGATGTAATAAGATGGGTTTTGTAAAATAATGGACCGATTCGTTCCATTTTCAATAGGCTTGGTCCTTGTACCAGTCAGAGCCTCTGTGACAAATTTCATCAAATTGTCTCCGAATTTGCGATCTGTATGCACAAGGTTGCATTGACAGCCAGCCGGCCGGACGGACATCGTTAGATCGACTCAGAAATTGATTCTGAGCCGATATTACGAATTATTTGGAATTATTTCTTATTATATTCCTAATTAATTTTCTTTAAACTAATTTATTTATTACATTTACATACACATGGTCATTTTTTTAATTTCAATGAATCATCTTCAGTACTGGATTCTTCCAAAAAAAAAAATTGCCGCTCAACGAAACATTTGTTTCGTCATCTTTAGCTGGTTCATCAACATTTTCTCTCAGAATATATTTCTCAATTTCTTCAAAAAACATATTTTTTTTAGTCTTTGGATTCCTTTTTGAAGATAACAACGGATCTGAGGAAAGTATTAAATGAGTCATTTAATCTTTATGAGTGTCTCTTCGTAACGTTTTTCTCGTATGGGACAGTCTTGTTTTTCTCACGATTTTGTGGTTGGCTTCCAATGCTTCTTCGGACAAGCACCCTGAAATTTATTTTAGTTATTAGTTACGTTTCATTATAATTACATAAAGCCACTTTAATACCTAATATTTCTTATTATGTTCCTAGTTTATTTTTTTTAAACTAATTCAATCTATGAAAATTTGAGCAAAAATCACGAAAATAGCATTTTTTTTCAAGTTGTGGTAAAATTTTTTTAATTGTTTTTCTTGTAGTTATTAGAAAGAAGTCTAAATATTCGAAATCAGAAAAAAATCCATAGACGATATTTTTCTTTTTTTTTAATATTCCATCATAGTTAAGAAATTTTTAGAGCTTAAGTAAATAATAAGTATTTTTCAAACCATTAAAAAATATGTATTGTAGAATAATTCACCAAAAAAAATTTTATAGCTGGTTGAGAATATTGTTAGTTGTTACGGAAAAAAATTTCAATCTCGTAATCCAGAAAATGAATTTTTTACAATTATTTTCTTGAAACAATAAAAAACCAAGGGCATTTGTGATTTCAGCGCCCTCTTATGCCGTAAAATACAGACAAAAACAAACAATTTTTTATACATATTTTGATTTTTGTTGTTTTTTATTAAACGGTATTAGTTTGAATTTATATTTCACAGTATTTGTAGTTTATTGTCTTTTAAACCAGTGTTTAAAATTCAGTCGCCAGTTTTTTTTTTTAACAGGCAACTATGCTGAAAATAGTTCGACACATCAATTTTCATCCACACTCATACTTAAATCAGTTGAACTGTGTGCGCACAGTTACTGAAAAAACAGTAACACAATTTACTTTTTTTTCAGCAGTCAAAAGAATCAGCAGCCGACTCACTCCATTTTTAACACACAGACTGCTGAACTGGCGACTGAAACACAGAAGCTGATGTGTTTACAGTTGACGTAAACATTTTTTTTTAGTTTACTAAACGACGTAGCTAGAAACTGGCAGTTCGACTGTATAGTCGCGTAACACAAACTGGCTGGTGACTATATTGAGTTCTGTTCACTTAAAAATACATTTGTTTTGTTGTTGAAAAAGAAAAGAGAAATACAATTACATACGTACATATGTATGTATGTATTAATAGAATGAAGAAACTTATTTGTAATGTTTGGAATGTCAGTTATAATACTTTTTATTTAAAAATATTTATTTGTGCTTTATATAGGTACATAGGAATTTAATAAAAAATTAAAAAATTGTTTTTAAGATAAAATGAAAATAAGATTTTCTGTAGAAAAAATAACAAACATACAAATTTTTTCTGTTAGTTTAAAATATTATAAGTTTCCACTAAAATTATTTATTAACTAAAATAAAAAATACCTATGTATAAACAAAACAAAAAAAACTTAGATTATTATAAATAATTTTATATTTAGCTTTTATTTGACCTTTTTTAATTTAATAACTATTTTGTTTTTAAATCAAGCTCTAGGTCTTTTTAATATTAAATTATTTATTTTCGATAATAATAAAAAGACCTAGAGCTTGATTTAAAAATAAAACAGTTATTAAATTAAAAAAGGTCAAATAAAAGCTAAATATAAAATTATTTATAATAATCTAAGTTTTTTTTGTTTTGTTTATACATAGGTATTTTAATTATTATATACCTTTTTATATTTATTTATTTATTTACATATGTCTATAGAACATTGTCCCTTGCAGACTATTTAAAGAACTTAAATTAGTTAATTCAAAATAATATATACAATTTTTTAAGTATTATTTACAAGATTTAAATACTATTTACAAAATATTATTATAAAAATTATATTTTAATGTGATTATTTCTCATATTATAAAAAAGAAAAGAATTATAGTTATGTTTTGATGAGCTAAATTCCATTATAAAATGATGCGACAATTTATTAACCCAGCAAAAACTTTACTTGCAATCCTACTTTTAATGACTTCAAGAATTCATTACTTTGTAGCTTTATTCGCCACTTTTTGGATTATTAGTTATATATTAAATAATAACTTTATTATTATATCTTAAATATACAGAAAAATTTAAATTTTCATTATGACAATAAAAATGTCATTATAGTCATTATAGTAAAAAAAACATAGTTTTTTAATACAAAATCTACACTGCCCCGGTAGACTAGCTGGTAGAGAGCTAGTCTATCAGCACCGAGGTTGCGCGATCGAATCCCGCCAGAGACAGAAAAAAAATAAAAAATAAAATAAAGTAAAGTAAAATAAAATAAAATAAGAAAAAAAAAAAATAATAATTAAAAAAAATAAAAATAAAAAAATAATTAAAAAAAAAATAAAAAAAATTTTACGTTATTGACTTTGTGTAACTATATATTTTTATAAAAATTTTAAGTATAAAAAAAACCTTTTATTTTTGGATTATAATAGGCTAAATTATAATGGATTACTTTTGGGACATCTCGAGCAAAAATAAGTACTTTTTCTAGAAGAAAAGTAAGTAGTTGGCTCGTCAAATTCTCATTATTTTTCTGCTTATTTTGTAAGCAAAGTTTTTGCTGGGAAATAGAGTTCAAGCTCTAATGCTGGGTACACACTATGCAACACGTTTACGCAATCCAGTGAATTAAATTCATTTTCATTCATTTCAGATTGCATACACATCAAAACGCTTTGATATTTTGAGGTTGCATTGAAACAGTTTCCATGTAAGTTGCACTGTGTGTACCCAGCATAATAAATGGACTATTGTGTACAAAATTAGAACGTTGCAGTTGAATAAAAAATTTATTATGGACACGAAGATTCCTTCAGGGAACGTTAAAAGCAATTTTAGCCAATGTAAATATTAAAGGGCTGCAAGAATACATTCATTTGTTTATTACACACAAGCATTCCAATATTCATTCAAATATTTAAATAGTTAAGTACTGGTTTACAGAGTTTAAGAGTTAAAATATAAAAGAGAGTGTAGTCTGTGTTTTACTTTATCACAACAAAGGCACACATTCTATTTACTCTTTTTCTTTGAATATTTATTTACTCAATTTGAAAATGCAAACACACACAAGTATATGGTAACAGTTACCTGTGTGCAAGAAATACTACATAGTAAAATTAGTACTTATGTTTATTCTCATTACAAATATATCTCTATCAAACAGAATTTTGCAACAAAAATTATAAAAATTGGATTAAAAGTATATTAAAAGGGACTTTAAAATTCTTGCGTTTTACGTTTTCGATTTCCATAACAAAAGTTGCTAGTAATAATATTAATGTATTCATGTTATGAGTAAAACATTCAAATAATATTATATTCGAAACTTATACACATTTTATTATGTCTGTTTTATTTGAATGTGGTAGTATTTGTTTCTGTTTAAATACAGTTGTTTTCTTTTCTCTTTTGCCTTGTGTGTTTATTCATTTGTTTTTTTAACATAAAATGTAAAGCACTGCGTACTTAAATCGTTTGTTGTACTTAACTTTACCTACTTAAAAAAGAAATGAATGTATTCATATGCCTTTTAAATGTAGTCATGCAGACCTTTAGTAAATATTATGTTTTATAAACGCATATGCATCGCGTTTTATAAGCAAAAAAATTACCAAAAAATATAAATATTTGGGCTAAATATTTAAAAAATATGCACTTGAAATTTTTTTTTAATATTTATTAGTGGAAAAAACATGAATAGAACAAGAAAATTACATAAAAACGTAAAAATTTAGTCTTATAAACGTAAGTAAGGCAAAATAACTTCAAAAACACAAAAATATAAAGAAAAAACAAAAATGAAACAATCATGTTAACAAGTTTAAATATTTGAACCTGCATATAAATTGAATTAAGAACATATTTTTTTTTAATTATTTTCAAAACTAAAGTTCACTGCCTGTTTTTCAAAAGAAAATAAAACGGAAGTTTTTAAGCTATTTTCGTAAAAATTTAAAAAAAACAAGCCAGCAGTTTGTTTAATTGTTTTAAGACCTTCAGTTTTTTAAGTTTTATCCAGCTTTTTAGTGTCATAATGAAAATTTAAATTTTTCTGTATATTTAAGATATAATAATAAAGTTATTATTTAATATATAACTAATAATCCAAAAAGTGGCGAATAAAGCTACAAAGTAATGAATTCTTGAAGTCATTAAAAGTAGGATTGCAAGTAAAGTTTTTGCTGGGTTAATAAATTGTCGCATCATTTTATAATGGAATTTAGCTCATCAAAACATAACTATAATTCTTTTCTTTTTTATAATATGAGAAATAATCACATTAAAATATAATTTTTATAATAATATTTTGTAAATAGTATTTAAATCTTGTAAATAATACTTAAAAAATTGTATATATTATTTTGAATTAACTAATTTAAGTTCTTTAAATAGTCTGCAAGGGACAATGTTCTATAGACATATGTAAATAAATAAATAAATATAAAAAGGTATATAATAATTAAAATACCTATGTATAAACAAAACAAAAAAAACTTAGATTATTATAAATAATTTTATATTTAGCTTTTATTTGACCTTTTTTAATTTAATAACTGTTTTATTTTTAAATCAAGCTCTAGGTCTTTTTATTATTATCGAAAATAAATAATTTAATATTAAAAAGACCTAGAGCTTGATTTAAAAACAAAATAGTTATTAAATTAAAAAAGGTCAAATAAAAGCTAAATATAAAATTATTTATAATAATCTAAGTTTTTTTTGTTTTGTTTATACATAGGTATTTTTTATTTTAGTTAATAAATAATTTTAGTGGAAACTTATAATATTTTAAACTAACAGAAAAAATTTGTATGTTTGTTATTTTTTCTACAGAAAATCTTATTTTCATTTTATCTTAAAAACAATTTTTTAATTTTTTATTAAATTCCTATGTACCTATATAAAGCACAAATAAATATTTTTAAATAAAAAGTATTATAACTGACATTCCAAACATTACAAATAAGTTTCTTCATTCTATTAATACATACATACATATGTACGTATGTAATTGTATTTCTCTTTTCTTTTTCAACAACAAAACAAATGTATTTTTAAGTGAACAGAACTCAATATAGTCACCAGCCAGTTTGTGTTACGCGACTATACAGTCGAACTGCCAGTTTCTAGCTACGTCGTTTAGTAAACTAAAAAAAAATGTTTACGTCAACTGTAAACACATCAGCTTCTGTGTTTCAGTCGCCAGTTCAGCAGTCTGTGTGTTAAAAATGGAGTGAGTCGGCTGCTGATTCTTTTGACTGCTGAAAAAAAAGTAAATTGTGTTACTGTTTTTTCAGTAACTGTGCGCACACAGTTCAACTGATTTAAGTATGAGTGTGATGAAAATAGAATACAGTTCATTTTTTTCCAGCATGTTGCTGAAAATAAATGAAATTTTATGCAAATTTTGACTGCTTTTAGCAGTTGTTCGAAACCCTGTTTTAAACTCCTGAAAACTATGAAAATTTGAGCAAAAATCATGAAAATAGCCATTTGGAAAAAAATTTTTTTTTCAAGTTGTAAAATTTTTTCAATTGTTTTTCCTGTAGTTATTAGAAAAAAGTCTAAATATTCGAAATCAGAAAAAAACCCATAGACGATATTTTTCTTTTTTTTTAACATTCCATCAAAGCTAAGAAATTTTTAGAGCTTAAGTAAATAATAAGCATTTTTCAAACCAATAAAAACAACACTTATGAGAAAATAATTCAATAAAATTTTTTTACAGTTAGTTCTAAATATAGTAAACTACTACAGAAAAAAAATTTCAATCTCGTGCTTTAAAAAACAACAGTTTTACAACAGTTTTCCTGAAGCATGTAAAACTCAAGTAGTTGTTTAGACATTTATACTTTAAAGTCTCAAACTTTGGCGCCCTCTAGCGCCGACAAAAAGAGTTAAATCTTAAAAATACATTTGAATTATTTTGTTATCTATCGATCTGTACATTTTTAAGTACAATATAAGACTTGTTTTTTTTTTATTAATGTCTATGGGCCAAAGCACTGTGCGACGCTGTGCCGACGTTGCAGGTGTTACTATCAACATCAATACAACGTACTGTTTACCAAATTTAAAATGTTGTCACAATATTAAAATGATAACGCCGACTCTTCTTTTTAGTGTTGTCACAGACTGTAAATTTAAATTTACAATGTTGGATTCACGAATTTACAACGTAGTCACAACCGTCTTCCGGCTCTTATTTTCAATATTGTTACAAATGTAAATTCGCTAAATAAACAAGCAAAAAATTTGTATATTTTCTAACCTAAAATAGTTTTTGTGTTTTCATTTTAAATTACACTATTAAATTAATAAGACTAAATTTTTGTATATACAGGGATCTAATCATTGCATACGAAATCGAGCGAAATTGATCGAAATTATTGTTTTTGGTATCATGAAACTCCATATCTAATGAAATGTATTGAATTAAAAATAATAGCATTCGATATCGAGTAACTCGATATTACATTTATCGAGTTTTCATTCGATACGTCAGTGTCTATCGTATACAAAAAAATTCGATAGTGATTAGACCCCAGCGTTGTAGCGGTATAGAATTATTATAAACACTGTATAAGAAAATAAAGGTTTAATTCTTGTATATATAGTGTTGTAGCGGTATAGTTTTATGATAAATAGGACTTTGAAAAACTAAAGTCATATATTTGTAATTTAGGGTGTTGTAGCGTTGTTGAATCTTATTTAAAAACGGTATTAAAAAACTAAGGTTGTAATTTTGTACCATATTTTTGGTAAAGTCACAATTTTGTATTTACAGGGTTGTGGCGGTACATAATATTTAGAAGAGTCGTAATTTCTGCCTGGGTTGCTTCACATATAACGAAATCACTTTTAATCGGAATTGATTTCTGTGTCAAGTCTGAATGTATGGATAGTATTTCAAAGGGTTATGACAATAGTTCCTTATCGGAGGCGACTGTTTCGTTGCTAAGTTACTATTAAGTTAGTTTTAGAAAACAGACGTTTGCATGTCATTGATGTCAGAAAGATGCAGAGATATTTCCTTGTAATTTCGTATTTGATCGGATAATTTCTTAATTTTTGTTTTTTCACTCTGCTTATAACTAGATTTAAATATCGCTCATACACTGGTATGTTTGAATATTAGCGTATTTCCACAGGAATGCCATGGCTTTATTCACCTGTTGTGTTTTTTATAATATGTAGATTCTTACGAAGCTGACTTTCAGTGTTTGCTTCGGTACGATATGTTTACGACTGTTTTGTTCACTTTCCATTGATGACTTTAATTTCTGAAGAACAAAAGCCCTTATATTAAAGTTGGAAGCATACCAAGGGTACTAATAGATAAATAAGCAAAACTGCAACTACAGACGTATGTAAGTACAGAAAAAAAAAGTTTTATTGTGCATGCTCATAATTATCGATTTAATTAAAATTAAAAAGGAAAATTGCCAAAATTTTGATAAAAACAAAAAAATCGATTTTAAAAGCCCAATAATCGATTTCAGTATAAAATCGCATACGTAATTTCGATTTAAAAAATCTATTTTTTTCCTACTTCCATCTACGTAAAATATATACATATGTAATAAAAAAAAAAAAAAACAACCACAATGCAAAATTCTTCACTTATGATAATTTATATCAAGTGACGGACGTGAGGAAGTTTAAAGTACTTTACAAATATAACCGTGTATGATATGGTCCAATTTTATCTTTCAATTAATTAAGATCATTTAACTTTATTAACGTAAAGAGTTGGAAACACTTGCGACCACCGACTCAGAAGAAATTACAATTTATGATGTTTTGTGGTCACGAGTGTGACATTAAAATGTTAATGAAAACAAATTTAAAATTTTCCGTTAACTGATCTTTATATTCAGATATTTGTATTTGTTGTTAATTTATTATTGTTGTTAGAACTGTTTATCAAAAATAGTATTCTCCCATCACCACTTTTAAGGAAGTAAATATTTAAGAGAAAGTACCATTACGCACCTATTAATAGTCCAGCAGCATTAGTTTTGTAGTCTTAGTAACTGTCATACTAATGAAGTGTGTTTGACTTTTTTCAATGAACTTAGCAAATCACCATGCGAAAACTTACACCAGAACAACGTTTACAAATCGTAGAAATTTATTTCCGAAATTCGCGCTCTGTTCGCCAAACTTATAGAGCATTTCGTCAAGTTTGCGTTTAGGCTTTTTTCTGGCTTAACGGGTATGAAAACAACCAGAATTGTCATTGTTAAAGAGGGAGCACAATCCTTATGACACTCCATTATATACCAAACAGAATCACTGGCCTCATAGATCCATTTGTCTTAAAATCCGAAACAGGTGCCAACATTACCGTGAATGGCGAACACCACAGGAAAATGATTCGTGATATTTTCATTCCTGATGTCACTGTAAATCATTTGGAAGGGAAATGGTTCCAAAAAGACGGCGTAAAATACCATACAATCATAACTTTGTTGAGCCAAACGTTTATTGACTGATTTTTTCTCAAGAAATTCATACAAGTTTTCAGTCGTATTTATAACGAAAATTTGCCATGACGCACAAAGTTTATACATAATTGGGGGATTCACACCTTCTATTAAGTGATATCGTCATAATATCCTAAATAATATTTTACAATTGTTTAAAAAAATACTGTTGTGTTTCAAACAAAATAACAATTTTAATGCTGTGTTCATTGATTCGTCATAACCAGGGAAACCATAAATATGCAATTACATGTTTTTCCTGGTGCGACCAATTAAGGCAGAAACTATATATTTATCCGTTTTAGAGCTTTTTATGAATTTTGACATCGATTTGTTAGTGCATATTTTACTGTTTGCAGCTTTTTTTGCATAGTTTGGTTAAAAGAGCTTTTTTGCAGCATTTTTTTAAGTTTATAGCGCATATTTTGCCTTTTTAAGGCATATTTGGATACATTTTAGATTTATTTTCGCAATAAAAACTTCTTTCCAAATAAGACTCTTTGTGTCCGTTAACCATCTTATTATGTTGTTATTTAGATTGAATTCGCCCCAAAAATCTCAAAAAATCGTTTTCAGTTTAGCAATTTTAAATTTTTTGGGGCATATTTTCAACAGTTTTCAGGGCATATTTTAAAGCTTTAACTGCATATTTAATGCGCACAAAACGCTTTTTATAGAGCATATTTCTGGTTTCCCTGGTCAAACCTATACAGTAAAAATCTAAATTATAAGCGGTTGCCCACAACAGACATTTATATTTCTTGTAATTATTTTAATTTTTCTTAAGTTGTATTTTTGTTTGACCTTTAAATTAAAGAAACACTAGTTTTTGATGCTAAAACGTGAAGAGCTATTACTCCTTGATTGTGGTTAATGTAAATGTAGAAATTACCTTTAAGACCATAATATTTTTCATTAATTTATCAACTGACGTTGAATTTATTTTTTTAAAACATAAGGACTTCTAATTGCTTCGGTTAATTCTTTTGATTGCTTGTAATACTATCGAGAGATTCTTCTGTTGTCAGTTCATCATCTGAATCATCCTGGCAAAGCTCAGCATCAAAAATTCTGCAAAAAAGCTTATTTCCGAATTCCTTATTTTCTGTTTTTGTACTGTATTTTAAGAATGTATTGCTAGAAGGAAACACACACCTTTTGTATATGAGACGAAACAAATAATTAAAAACACAAAAAATATGTTGTAATACTACAAAAAATTAAAAATTTTGTTACATCGGTTAATCGACTGAAATTAACGAGTTTAATAGTTAATCGAAAATAGCATATTTTAAAAAAACCGATCAGTTAATCGCGTAGTAATTAATACACAAGAATATTAATATAAATTCTTTAAATATTTAAATTTAATTTTATATTAAAACCCACGAAAATTTTCAATTAATAAGTTTCTTATCAAAAAGTAATTTTAATTTTTAAGAATACAAAATTTTAATTTCAAAAGATTTTGCTATTCGTGCTGAATTCCCAGTTGTTATTCTTGACAAAAACACTTGAAATTTATTGTTGATGGGATAAGCTATTCCTATGCATTTCACTGGTTGCTTAGGCCAGATCATCAGGAAACTTCATCCATAAAGATTTTAGACAAACTAAAGATATTAAACCAAATAAAACTGTTAAACGTATAAGAATTATAGCAACAGTTCTACTTGTAACAATATCAAAGCTTAAACAAAACACATCAACAATAAACAACAGTGGGTTTATCTCATCTTACATTCCCCACTACAATTAGTTGAAATTCTCTCAACATTAATTGTAGTTGTAAGAAGGTTAAGAAAAACAAAATAAAAACAAAAACAACTTACAAAAGATGTTGTCAATTAAGTGTTTTTTAGGCCGTGCACTTGCCTGTTTATTATCAAAAAGTAATTTCAATTTTTGGGAATACAAAATTTTAATTTCAAAAGATTTTGCTATTCGTGCTTAATTCCCAGTTTTTATTCTTGACAAAAACACTTGAAATTTATTGTTGATGGGATAAGCTATTCCTATGCATTTCACTGGTTGCTTAGGCCAGATCATCAGGAAACTTCATCCATAAAGATTTTAGACAAACTAAAGATATTAAACCAAATAAAACTGTTAAACGTATAAGAATTATAGCAACAGTTCTACTTGTAACAATATCAAAGCTTGAACAAAACACATCAACAATAAACAACAGTGGGTTTATCTCATCTTACATTCCCCACTACAATTAGTTGAAATTCTCTCAACATTAATTGTAGTTGTAAGTAGGTTAAGAAAAACAATATAAAAACAACAACAACTTACAAAAGATGTTGTCAATTAAGTGTTTTTTAGGCCGTGCACTTGCCTGTTTATTATCAAAAAGTAATTTAAATTTTTGGGAATACAAAATTTTAATTTCAAAAGATTTTGCTATTCGTGCTTAATTCCCAGTTTTTATTCTTGACACGTTTAACAGTTTTATTTGGTTTAATATCTTTAGTTTGTCTAAAATCTTTATGGATGAAGTTTCCTGATGATCTGGCCTAAGCAACCAGTGAAATGCATAGGAATAGCTTATCCCATCAACAATAAATTTCAAGTGTTTTTGTCAAGAATAAAAACTGGGAATTAAGCACGAATAGCAAAATCTTTTGAAATTAAAATTTTGTATTCCCAAAAATTGAAATTACTTTTTGATAATAAACAGGCAAGTGCACGGCCTAAAAAACACTTAATTGACAACATCTTTTGTAAGTTGTTGTTGTTTTTATTTTGTTTTTCTTAACCTACTTACAACTACAATTAATGTTGAGAGAATTTCAACTAATTGTAGTGGGGAATGTAAGATGAGATAAACCCACTGTTGTTTATTGTTGATGTGTTTTGTTCAAGCTTTGATATTGTTACAAGTAGAACTGTTGCTATAATTCTTATACGTTTAACAGTTTTATTTGGTTTAATATCTTTAGTTTGTCTAAAATCTTTATGGATGAAGTTTCCTGATGATCTGACCTAAGCAACCAGTGAAATGCATAGGAATAGCTTATCCCATCAACAATAAATTTTAGGTGTTTTTGTCAAGAATAAAAACTGGGAATTAAGCACGAATAGCAAAATCTTTTGAAATTAATAAGTTTCCTTAAAAAATAATGGCAAATGTTATTGTTTACATTTGTTTGCAACTGGCAAATATGCACTACTAGTAAAGCTTAGCATGTTCACATTATGTGACAAATCATGTGGAATGTCACTTTTCTACCCACATGTTATTTCATGTGTATGTCCAAATTTGAGTTTTACATAAGGTTTATAATTTACATGTTCACATATTGGAATACAACGTACATTTGACATATCCTATCAAAAATAAAAAAATACATACCATTTTCCATTTCAATAATAAATTTGTGTATTTTTGTCCCTTTGTATTGTTTATCAGAGCTGTAAATGAATCATTCCTTTTTTGATTTTAACTCGTTACGAATTAACTAAATTTTGAATTAATTCTTTTCACATAAAAAAAATAAATGAAATTTAATTCAATTTAAACGAATTAGGCAGAAATTAATTTTAATTCATTTTCCAATACAAATGAATTTGTAGAATGAGTTGCAATTTGTTTTCAATTCAAACGAATCTGTAAAATGAATTGAAATTCGTTTCCAATTCGAATGAATTTAAATTAATTCAAATGAATTAGAAAAAAGAATTAGCAAATCATTTCCAACTTATTTGAATTGAATTGATAGAAATTTGAATTGATTTTGTATTGGAATGGAATTGTCAGGTAGCGGCAGAATAGGAATTAAATTATTAGGTATAGGCGTAAAGAAACTTAAATTTTGATTTTTCAAATAGTGTGAAAATATTATTAAAAGTGTGTTTAACAACGAAATTTTATTCTTCCAAAGCTGTGTTCGTTTACTCGAAATTCGAACTACTTTTACTACAATTGGAAAATTTGTTTACTTTTTGTATTCAAAACTTCCAACTGTAATAAAAATAGTAAATTTTAGTAATTCCCCTTACAAATTCCCTTTAACAAATTCATTTGAATTGTAAACAAATTGCAATTCATTTGATAAATTCATTTGAATTGACTCTAATTTCATTCAATTCAATTTTTTTGTGTGAAAAGAATTAATTCAAAATTTGCTAATTCGGTGCATGAATGATTCGCGAATTAATTTAAAAATGAGTATTGTAATTTATATTTATTAAAATTTCACAAACAATTTTGTTAATAAAAACCTGCTGATGTCAGATGCTTTGTCACTTGAAAATAGAACTCGTTCTAAATCAAAAATGTCATATCGTCAGCTCAGAATTGACTTGACCTACCGACCATTTTTAAAAAAATTGAGTTAGGTATGGGGTATATATATTTTGAATATCCCCTATTTGAATCCGAAATCTGTTTCGCGAAATTTTTTGTGGTTTCTGAGATATTAAGCATTCTTTCAGGACATTGCATGTTAAATTTTATATTTTGAGGTCAAATATTAACGATTATTAAAAAATACCAGTTGTAGAACCAAAAAACTAAAGAAATATATCATATTTCCCGTATTTCCCATTTTGGTACTATTTTTTCCCCCCATTAAAGTATCAAAAATTGCAAAATGCAAAATGTTTTGTAAAAAAGTACCAAAAATAGTTACGATTTTCACGCCTTAAACGTTCGAATTTCAAAAAAGTACCAAAGTTGTATTCGTATTTTTTCGATAAGTTTCGAATGTGGTATTAACTAGGTTTATTGGATCAAAAGATAGATGGGCTGACAAAAACGTACCAAAATTCAGGTTTTACCCGTTTTCACCCTAAAAGAGCCGAATTTCAAAAAAGTACCACACACCTGTCCACTTATTTTTCAAAAGAACAACGATATGTATTACAGTTTTTTTGTATCTCTTTTAGTTTTGGAGATAAAAGGTTTCCGAATTTACCCTTTTTTACCCCCTAAACAGTCGAATTTTTAAAAATCCCGTCTTAGTGGATCGATTTGGGGAGAGATCCACCTCTGGTCCAAATTTCAAGTCTTTAGCTTCAGAAGTTTAGGCTGTACTATGATGAATGAGTCAGTCACTCACGCAATAAGTATACGTATGCAGCACAAAAAACCACTTTTTTATTTTTTTTTTAGAAAAGTGGCGTATGCGGCACAAAACAATATTTTTCATTTTCAAAAAAATACTATTAAATTCTAACTTTATTCATGAAAGTGCGCCAAAACTTACATTTTTCTTCAAAACGTATACCGGAAGCAGTGGCAAAAATATAAAAAAATTCTATCGGGTACATTTTGAGAAATCTTCTTTGTCGTTTTTCTCCACTCCGACTTTTTGGCATATGCGCCAAACCAATTCTGAGCTGACGATATGTACTATACCAGAGAAATAACACATGATATTGTTTGAAGGGGTTCAAGGCGAATTGACTAGAAGGTAAGGTCCAACTCTACAACAACACTGCTTCTGTTGTTGAATTATCAAAAATATTGCTAGTAAAAAACAAGGTTAGTTTACATAAAAAACTAGTTTGTATATAAACTTTGACAAGCCGACCACCGAAAAAACCCCATATGTTGACTTGACCCCACCTTCTAGTGAATTCGTCTTGAAGGGGTTCAGATGATATTTGCAAACTTAACATGTGAAAAGTGACCATCAACATACACATAATCTTAGTGCAAACGAAGTAGAATAGAGCAAACTGCAAAAAACGTTAATTTTGTTGCTCTGTTGTGCAAACGTGTGTTATTTTGCACACATTTTCATTTTTTGCAGACTTTGCACTACCCATCGTGAAAAACCTTAAAAATTATTTTCAAAAATAATTTTTTACGAATATACATATCGAGCCCTATCAGCTCAAATAACGTAAACGCCAAAAATCAAATTTTACAGTAGAGAGTTTTTTATTTTATATAAATTTTGTGTGAAATTTGTCGCTTACGATAAAATTGTTCTAAAAAATCCTAACGGTACCTTATGTGCAGTGTTTCCAGAAGTAGGGAAAATCCCTTCATTTAGGTATTTTTGATACTAAAAAAGAAGCGTAGGGAAAATCGGACAGATTTTTTATAATCCCCAATATGTAGGGAAATTTTGTCATATCGCATTATTTATGAAATAAATGCAAAAAATATTCTTTTAGTAATATTTTCTCAATTATTACAGCTAAAGGTGTTTGGAAAAAGAGAAATGTATGTATGTATGTACACTGTGTTATACACTATCACTAGCGCCATTGGTGTATAGAATGAAAATGCCAACCATTTCGCTAGTCGCTGGGATATTATACAATGTTGAAAGATCTAAATAAATTTATTAAAAGTACATACATATGTATTATTTTTTTGTTTTGTACTTATTTTTTCTTAAAGCTTTACTGCCTTATTTATAAAAAATAAAACATGTTAATAAAGTGTTTATTAAAATGATTTTGTATGAAAATCCGTTTCATAAAGCCTTTATTAACCGGTTTTATTTTTTATAAATTAGGCCCTTAATATATACCTATATTCGAATGACCATGACATTTTATGAGATGATGCAAGTTTTGTCAATAAAGTCATTTATTAAAAAAAAAAAATTAAATTTAAAATGATTTCGGTTACGTTATTTTCGTGGTTAGGGCTCGATATGTATGTATATGCACTGTAATAATAACTTATGTATATGCATATTTTTTTAGATGAAGTTTCCGCTGAGGAAAAGCGCTTAATTCAACAGTTATCGAAAGATGAATTTGATGAAGATTATTTATTACAAAAAATATCAATGCTACAACTACGCTTGGACGAAGCTCAGAAAACTGTACAAGCAGAAAGAGAGTAAGAAAATTTTAGAATCAATAATATAAATAATAATAATTTTCTAAAGCTATGTTCACACCTATTAAATATTTGCCGTCCTATACGAGACCACTTGTTTTATTAAAAAAATATTTGCTTTTGCAAACCCTTTGGGTAGATCAAACATCATTAAACATTTTCGAAATTACATTGAACAAATATCTCACGATTGAAGTTTAGTAAATCAATAGAAATTGTTAAAAATAAAGCGTTGATCATTTTACTGGTCACGTTTTCTTTGGGATTTTTTCGTCAAATATTTGGTAGGTCTGAACATACCTTAAGTAATTGTGCTTTAAAGTTTCTTTGTTACATTTCATGTATACCAAGGTATATTTACACAAGGTAGACTCATTTGGGAGTGTATACATGCTGCTCTATAAAAGGAACCGAATTGTCAAAATTGTCTTCATATAAAACAAAAACAATTTAACGCACACATGTACAAATTTTTTCTCATATACACGAAATTGGACGTTAAGGTTCCAACTAGAGGTAATCAGCTGACAAACATATGGGCCAACGGGTTTACCTTGTGTAAATATACCTTGATGTATACTTAATATAAAATAGTATAAGGCAGTTTGGGGTCATTAGGCACAAGGTAGCAGCACTAGGAATCTAGCTGTCCTTTTTTTTGTATGTGTTTATATGGATTTGACATACAGTAGTCATGGATTTGACATATTAAAGACATATGGATAAAACTACATACAAAAGAAAGGGACATCTAGCATATCGTCGGATTAATATGCAAACCTGCTAACTACCTTTCAGTACATTCTATAGGAGAGACAAACAACTTTTTATATTTCATATTTGCAGCTCGAGAGGAAACCAAAAATATGGTTGGATTAACACACTTCAAGACTCAAATTGAAAAAAAAAACTACATTCTGGTCAACCACACAGCATAAAAATCTCAATTCATTTAAAAAGTGGATATAGCAGGTTTGCATATTAAGACGACGATATACTGCTCTAGTGCATATACACTATTGCCAGAAGTGCAGATTTCTCTGCATTTTGCTGATTTCTCATTGCAAAAATGACGAAGTGAGATTTGCAGATTTTTTTCTGTCAAATTGCAGATCTTTTAAAATTGAAGAAATTGTAGACTTTTATATTAAACTTTGTGACCAACTTTTTAAAAGATTGAATTTTGGAGTTCAATTAAAATGTTTAAAGGGAATAAATCCAAATATTTTAGTTAATGGTGAGTTAAACTCAATATTGGAAGTTTTAGATAGATATGCAAACAATTGACTCTTGATTTCCAATATTTTATAAATAAAAAAACAATTTATTACACTTTTGGAAAAATAAATGTGAAATTAAAAGTTTTGACTCAAGAATATTATTCCGAAAATTATTTAAAAAAAATTTCTTTGCCAAATACATCAGCTAATGTGGAACGAATTATCAGTAAATATACATAAATAAAACAAAGCACAAAAACCGTTTAGATAAAGAATCGCTTGAAAGAATTTTGTACACAAAAGATTAAAATTAATAAAATCAAATAACATATTTTAATACTCTAATACAAAATGAAATTTTTCGACAAATGACTGAATTCTGAAGCTAAAATTATTTTAAATATCTTCGATGATATGATACTATGAGGGAGTTTACACGGAGTCTTTTCAGACATGTCTTCTTTTGACATTTTCTTTGGAACATGCTTCCAAAAACCTATTGTCTTTTCACGATGTCTTTCCAAACATGTCTGTTTTCATGTATAATAGTCTAAAATACATATATGTACATACAAATTAAAAACATGGAAATTCATATAAACAAACTTGAAAACTCATTTCATGTCTGTTTGGCAACCCCTCTTTCTTCTCTACCCCGATCGCCTACAAACAAAACAAACGTGTTTGTTAGACATGTCTGAATAGACACCGTGTAAACTCCCTCTATGTGTACACAATTGGGGGATTCACAAGGTGTTCTAACAAGTCATATCGTCATAATGTCCTAAAAATTATTTTACAATTGTTTGAAAAATATATTGTTGTGTTTTAAGCAAAATAAAAATGTTAATGCTGTGTTTATTGATTCGTCATAACTGTAAACTAAATTTTAAGCGGTTGACCACAGCAGTCATATATATATATATATATATATGTATATATATATATATATATATTTCCTCTAACACTACGTGACAAAATTTCAACCAAGTCGTGACCAAATGAATCTGACAGCTAATCATTATGTAAAATCCCGCTGAATCCAAATATAAAGTCAGAATTGTCAAAAGTAGAACAGTTTTTGAGATATTCCAAAATAACCGTTATTTGTGTTTTTTAAAAAATGATGATGTGACTGAAATGCAAATATCTTTTAAACGGGGTATGTAATTCTTTCTTTCTAGTGAAAGGTTATAAAATTTCTAAAATAACCATGGATTGCTTGTGAAGATTAGTCAAGAAATGACAGGGTTACAGGGGACAAAATTCCAAGCTTCATTGAAAATTTTATGATTTTGTTCAATTTTGCTCTTTTCAAGTAATTTTTTTTTAAACCAATGATTTAAAAATCCTAACGTTTTATTGCATGCGACATTAGATTATTTTAATATGAACATTTTGCGCCCAACAAGACATAGATTGGTACAAAAATTACAAAGCTACAGATTAATTTAGTAAATTAACCCACATAGAAATTCAATACTTTTAAGCAATTTTTAATATTTTTGTTAGTAAAAATTTAGCTTTGTATATTAATTTGTTGTGGGTTAGTTCAATTAATCTTCTGTAATCTCAAAAACTGTTCTACTTTTGACAATTCTGACTTCATATTCCGATTCAGCGGAAAATTTTACATAATAAATTTTACATAAAGATTAGGTGTCAAATTCATTTGGTCAAAAAATTGTCACGTAGTGTAATTATTTAAAGACATGACTTTACAACTTTATGAATATTTATTAGAAAAAATTTCTGGCAACAATGTGCATATCGAGGGCTTATATTCAATACCCGCAATACACCAATTATTGGAAAATGACTTTTTGATGGCAAATTGTTCACTGATGCCAGCTTTATCTCTGACAAAAATTTCAGAAAAAAAAATTAATATAAGTTCTTTTTTTTTAAATATTTGTGATACCGCTATCAACCGCACGATTTTTTTTAATGCAATACCCGCCATACGCCACACATTGGTTGAAGTTCATAGAACGAGCGGCAAAAAATAGAAGAAGTTGTTGAAGGATAATGAAAGTTGGCACATAGGCAGTTGTTTGAATCAAGAAAAAAATGGAAAAATTAAAATGAATCGCCCACTTTTACGCCCACCTCCCATACAAAGTGAAAATTAAATTTTAACCTACGGCATTGTTTTTTGGCACATAGGTTTTTTAAGCACTCGTAATCATTTGTGTGATATTTAAAAAATATCCGCCCACTTTTACGCCCACCTCTACAAAGTGAAAATTAAATTTTGACCTATGGCATTGCATTGTTTTTTGGCACATAGTATTTTGAAACAGTCATAATCATTTCTGCCTTGATTTCTAATACATCAACTCAATTTTCACAAAAAATAAATATTATAATTGGAAAATGGGCTCCTGAAAATATATACCTATATTTGAGTTATGAAAGAAATAAAACCGAAATGGTCACCTGGGTATTGGTAAGACGAAGCTTCAATTTTCCTTGATTATGATTAGTTCTGAAGGGTAATAAATAAACATAAATATTATATGTTCATTACTGTATCAAACAAAATTTTTAAGTTTTTGTACTTGCGCTCTGTTGGTTCTCAGATCCTTAATACAATAATTTAGTTGAATAAAAATAATATTATTTATTTTTAGCGAAAAACATATTCTTCACAAGAATATTGAGAAGCTGTCTTTGGAAATGCAAGAAGTACGCGAACGTCAAGAAGAATTACGTTCAGCTAAACAGGTATTTTTTTATTATTATTTAAACAAGAATCAACGTTGAAGATTTATAAAAAATACCAATTTTAGGAAGCTGTTCGTGAATTATTAACTTTACAAGAATCTCATCGCGCTGAAATGCGAATTGTGAATAATTCTTTACAGGAAGAGATAGCTGCTCGCGAAAACCTTGAACGTCGATTAAGTGAATTGCGAACCGAATTGGAACGTTTGCAAGCTGAAAATGCATCAGAATGGGGCAAACGTGAACGGTTAGAAACTGAAAAATTGGCTCTAGAAAGGGATAATAAGAAGTTAAGAACTGAGCTAAGAGATTTTCAAGAAAGATCGGACCGTAAAGGACGGCCAATTCAAGCAACAGATGCTGAAAATCGTGCTTTACAACAAGAGTTGACCGATAGGAGTAAGGTTTGTATTTATTTATATAGAATCTGATATAACCGTAAAATAAAAACAAACTTCGAGTGACATTGTGAAATAGGCAGTTAGTTCAAAAGCTATGATTGTTTTTTTTTGCAGTAAAAAAAAATGGTATGTTGAAAATTTATTTATAAAAACAATCTTTGGAATCTTTCGACCAAAATATGCGATTTAATAAGCAAAAAACAAAAGCCCTATCTACAAAAGATTATATGGTTAACGCTAAAAGGCCTAACTATAAACTATAAAATTAAATTATAAACAGTTTAAGGCGATTTATCAAATAATCAAGGGTAATCACGATGATCATTATGCAAATTTGCAATTTGTAAATTTGCTGTGTAAATTATGATTGATCGTTAGCATACCAATTTTATTTTTTGCGCAAATGTGCTATTTTTCTAAAAATTTATTGTGGCAACACAAAAAACTTCTGACAGCACTGTTAGAAGTCTGCATTTGTTTACAATTATACACAAGCAAATTAAAATAAATTTTTTCTTTTTAAATTGTTTAAATTTAATTCTCTATTTTATATTAAAATTACCGAAAATTTTCAATTTATTAGTTTTCCTAAAAAACAATGTGGCGCTTAATATGTCACATGTTATTGTTTACATTTGTTTGCAACTGAGCAAATATGCACTTCTAATTTTGATCATGGTTTTTTTAGTGCAAACGAAGTTAAATACATACATAGAGCAAATTTCAAAAACGTACATTTTGTTGTTGTGTTGTGCAAATGTGTGTATTTTCTCGCATTCGCATCGTTGGCACTACCCATCGTGATTTCCCTTATCATTTTAAATAGTATTTTGCGTCTCCTGTAAAATTTTAAAATGTTAGAATGCGTTTCAGGTGACGGTATATATTTTTTTTTTATTTGCAAAACACTCATATAAAGACTTTGAAGGAAATATCAGAAAAATTGTTTCCAGCACAGCACATAAACTAAATACCGCCTCTGCTGAACGTGTCAACAAATTCTTTTAAAAGAGATTGAATGGTTTTTAGTTATGCCCGTAGCATTTTTGTGCTTCTTTGTTTCTGCATGTTGCTACAGGCAACTAAATTTAGAAACAATATCACATTTGCATTAATTCAAAATGTTTTTCATCTTGTTCACTTGTTCCCATGCGCATTTCACTGATTGCTTAGGCCAGATCATCAGGTAACCTTTACCCAAAAACTAGAAAAGCTTAAGATATTACTTATAGTTATCTAAATAAAACTGTAGAGTTAATGAGAATTACAAACACTTAAATTTTATTTGCATCGATATCAAAGCTTAAACAAAATACCAACAATAAAACAGTAAGTTTATATTTTCTTACATATTAATTATATATTTTTAATTAAGCTTAAAAAGTATCTAATATTTTTTTTAGCAAATTCGGTAACATATAAATGGAAACTCTGTAGAATTTTATAAAAGTATTTATTTTAAAACAATGTCCTTTAAAAATATATCCTTCCATATACCTGGAAAATGGTAAAAAATATAAAAATATATGTACACTAGCATTTAACCCGCTACTTCGTTAGCGTCTCCTTTTTCTTCGTGGACATATCTGTATGCCAAAGTTTATTTTTCTAGGTTTTAACTTGTTTAAACTTGCATTTAACCCGCTACTTTCTAATCGGGCCTTTTCTTTCATGAACATATTTATATGCCAAAGTTAAGGCTCTTAGGTTTTAACAAAAAATGTTCAAAATTTTTTATCTCATATGTTAATATTCACCTATAATTTTGTGTTACTAAGTTCAATGTTATAGAAAATTCAAAAAGAAGCAACTTGAATTTTATGTTTCCAGGTCCAATACTTACGGAAATTCAAAAAGTACCAGTAAAAGAACAAAAAATACCAAAATGTTCCCTTATAGATTCGTATCCACTCAGGACATTGCATGTTGAATTTTATGTTTAAAAGTCCAATATTAACGATTATTAAAAACATACCAGTTGTAGAACCAAAAAGCTGATGAAAGATATTAAATTTCCCGAATTTTCAATTTTGATACTATTTTTCCCCCCTTTAAAGTATCAGAAATTGCAGTATTGTAGTGGGGCCCATAATTTAGTACGAATATGTCAATTAATGGAGAAAAAGGTTTGAACAAAAGTACCAAAAATAGTTAAGATTTTCACGCCTTAAACGTTTGAATTTCGAAAAAGTACCAAATTTGTATTTTGTTGATAAGTTTCGAATGTGGTATTAACATTATTTCTAGGTTTATTGGTTCAAAAGATAGATGAGGTGACAAAAAAGTACCAAAATTCAGGTTTTACCCGTTTTCTCCCTAAAAGAGCCGAATTTCAAAAAAGTACACCTGTCCGCTTATTTTTTTAAGTTTTGGAGATATAAGGTTATCGAATTTACCCGCTTTTACCCTTTTGTATCCCCTAAACATTTGAATTTCCAAAAATCCCGTCTTAGTGGATCGATTTGGGGAGAGACCCACCTCCGGTCCAAATTTCAAGTTTTTAGCTTCCATCGTTTAGGCTGTGCGATGATGAATCAGTCAGTAACGTAACAACTTTATATATATAGAAGATATATTTTACGATTTTTTTTCTTTATTCGTATTTCTTTAATATTAATTTGTTTACATTTTAACTTTTTTTTTTTTTTAAAGGAAAGAATATAAATTGTAAGTTATATTCTTGTTTTTCATAAAATTTTGTACCGCGAAAAAAATAATCGCATCTTTAAAACTATGAGCGATCAAATCATAAAATTTCTAAAGGCCCAACCACAATGTGCTTAAGTTGGCTTAAGCGAATGAGCGAATACATGTAAATTATATGAGGCAAACCATATTGAACTTAAGGAAACTTTTTGCAAAGTTTAATGAAACTGTCATTTGCTTAAGCAAGGTGCGAATCTAATCGCACATTCCGTACGGAATCAAATGTTTTTTTATTTTGTTTTCTTAAATACGTTTGAGAGACTTTTTGTTAATTTTTGACAGTAGGTTAAGTAAGACTATGCATATTATGGTTGAGTCTTAAGTCTTATAGGCTTAAGGCTACAACATAAAATTTAAAAAATGTTTTTTTTAATGAAAACTCAGAATTACTTTATGAGTCGAATGAACGATGTCCGTCCGTCTGGCTGTCTAATTGGCACAAAGGACCAAGCCTATTGAGAAAGAAACGAATCGGTCCAAAATTTCACATAGTCCTCATACAAGCTTCTTTCCGATATAGGGTCTTTGTGCCCATAAACCATTTTATTATGTTGGTACTTAGATTGAATTTTGTCCAAACTTATTTTTTCGCAATAAAGATCACCTTACTAAATTTTATTTGAATCGGTCCATATTTGAACATAGCTCCCATGTAAAAATACTACTCTCGAAAATGGCATTTAATGCCATAACTTCCTTATAAATATTGGTATTAATATAAAAATCAGCGATCAAAACTTTTACGATAGCTACAATGCCATGACAAAATGTTGTCCTGGTAGAACCAAAATAAACTATAGTTCTCATTTAATCCCCATCCTAAAATCTCATACAGATGAAGATATCTGAATAATATTCGGCACAAAGAACTTTAACATGAATCTCAGCCCCATAACATAATTAGGGTAAACTAGCAAAAATTGTTTTTATATACCGTTGTGTTGGGTAACATATGGTCCGGCTTGACAGATTATACTTTCTTACTTGTTTATTTATATGTTGTTTTATTATGGTTTTATAAAAAAAATTTTTAAATTTATTTAATTATAGGAACTAAGCGAACTTAAAATATCACATTCCAAATTAAAAAAACTATTATCAGAAACCAATACTGAGTTGGGCCATGCAGTAAGACGTGCTGAACAATACGAAGCAGAGGTAAGTTTAATTTAAAGGACCAGAGGGAAATCAGAAACAAAGCATTTTTAATAAATTTAATGCCCACACATTATTTTAAACTACAAAAATTGTATATCAGTGACCAAAAATTACTCTGAAGCGTTAACTGAGATCGAGGTTTATAGTGATTTATATTTAAGATATAACTTAATGAAATTTCGTAAATATGCTTTTATTACAACAAAGCCGATGCTTATGAAATTCAAGTAATATATATTCTTCTAACTCCCACTGGAGCATAGGGAGCCAACAATATTTGGCTATGCCGAATCTTATATACCCTTGCCCACATATACAAAATTGTATTTTTCTCTCCAAACCCGCTCCCTTTTTTCGAATTTCTTGGAGAGATATCGAAGCTATTTGTACACAATTTTTTAACTTTTACTGTTTCTGATATATTTTGTTTTTGTATGGGAGGTGCCATGCTCACTTATCCAATAACAGTCAATTTTTGGCGGATTTTGTGTATTGACAACCTAGCTATGTGTACCAAATTTGAAAAATTTCTCCTACCGTTCTCCAGATATAAAGAAATGTTCTTCGTTCCATGCCCACTTTTTTTTGCCAGATGTCATGTATTCACAACAAAGCCATTTACTAAATTTGAAATTTTACTGCTACGATTCTCCAGATACACAGAAATCTATTTTTTGTATATTGATAACCAAGATGTTTGTACCTAATTTGGAGACTAGCTCTTGCTGTTTTCCAGATATAAAAAAACAACAACAATAAAAATGTATTTACGGGTAAGATAGAGGCAGTCGTGATTTTTTTAACATGTCCCAGCCATTAATTGACCGATCTGGCTGAAATACAATAGCAAACGATTCGGGACTATATGTGATGTTAAAATATCGAGGGTTTATATATGTAAAAAGCATAATCACAATTTTATAGGAGAGAAAAAACAATTTTTTTTTGTAAACTTTTAAAGTTATAACTTAATTTTATTTTACAATGTTATTTTAAAACAAAGTCTAATGGCCAATTTCACAAATTTATTTAAATATCAATTTATGTTTAAAATTTGTTTTTCATGTCAAATAAAATTATATGAAAAACTTTATTTAAATATGAATTGATATTTAAATAGAATTGGTGAATTATGTTTGTTATTTTTTTGGCCAAGTTGTTTAGATATTATATATAAGTTTTTGTTAAGCTAATTCGGCCTAATGAATTAATGTAAATAAAAAACCTTTTTTACATGTTTCTCCCAACGTTTCGTCAATTATTTGTTGACATCTTCAGGGGTTGTCTATTTAATATTTTTTTTAAATTTTTTATAAAGAACAATATATTCAGCCATGTCACAGAGTACAATTCCGTTCGGAAACGGAATTCATTCCGTATTTTGGTGCTTCAGAAAATGACGAAAAAATGCTTCGGAATGAAACCATTTTTGTTTTCATGAACGGTATGGGAGTTATCTGTATCTGAAAGGCCAGAAAACTATCAAAACACTCCATCAACAAACAAATATGTTTTTTTCAATTCCGAACGGAATCATTCCGAACGGAATTATACTCTGTGACATGGCCCATTATTACAAAATTAGAAAACAACAAAATAAATAAACTTACAATTACTAAGTCGTTTTTCACATTAAATTATACATTGAATGTTACACAGCTTACATAAAACATTTAACATATAATTAATTAAACACACAACTTAAATTAATATCACAGCTTATCTTTTCTATTTTATTGCAACTCTGTAGCTAAAACTTATATTATTCGTGTCTTCCTTTAAATTCATTGTTCTGTCAATATTTTGTTGTATACGTAAGCTTTCTATTGTGAAACGTTTTTTCTGTTTTTTTTTCTACGTCTAATACCCTTTGTACACTTGCATACATTTCGGAGGAACGCATGGAATATGTTGAAAATGTGAAATACGCATTCACACTTGAAACATCTAACATTTACCATTAACAAAAAATGTCACCATTTCTGAAAAAAAAAAACTTTTATTTTTTTAAAATACTTTTTTTTTTACAAAAGTACCAACATTTTAAGAGATAACACCAAAATGTATTTCTAATTCATTTTGTTTAATAATTTAAGCAAAATAAGGCTTGCAAAAAAGGAAAAACTTGAGAAATGGTAACGCTGCTTTCAAAGCAACCGCCATTTTGTCAGTGATGCCACAATAATAACAGCATTTATTGCCACTTTTCTAGTGATTACACTAATAGCCTTTTCACACTTGTCAACATTTAACATTTAACATCAATTTGCGAAAATGTTGGAATTTTCCCATAAGAAATACATAGGGCTAAAAATCAACATTTTTACAGAATGTTACTATCTCATTTTGTTCCCTTTTACATTTTTCGATTATTTTAGTGTAATCACTAGAAAAGTGGCAATAAATTCTGTTATTATTGTGGCATCACTGACAAAATGGCAGTTGCTTTGAAAGCAGCGTTACCATTTCTCAAGTTTTTCCTTTTTTGCAAGCCTTATTTTGCTTAATTTTGCTTAAATTATTAAACAAAATGAATTAGAAATACATTTTGGTGTTATCTCTTAAAATGTTGTTACTTTTGTAGAAAAAAAGTATTTAAAAAAAATAAAAGTTTTTTTTTCAGAAATGGTGACATTTTTTGTTAATGGTAAATGTTAGATGTTTCAAGTGTGAACTCGTATTTCACTTTTTCAACATCTTCCATGCGTTCCTCCGAAATGTATGCAAGTGTACAAAGGGTATAAAAGAATCGAAAAATGTAAAAGGGAACAAAATGAGATAGTAACATTCTGTAAAAATGTTGATTTTTAGCCCTATGTATTTCTTATGGGAAAATTCCAACATTTTCGCAAATTGATGTTAAATGTTAAATGTTGACAAGTGTAAAAAGGCTATAATATTCTTATTCTGTCAAAGTCAGGTTTATGCTTTTCGCAAATCATATGTTTTGACAAAGCTGTTGATTCCTTATATTTTTCTATGTCATTTTTGTGTTCACACATTCTTGTTTGTAGATTTCTAATTGTTGTGCCAATGAAATTGGCCATAAATCCTACATATGGTTAGCTTAATTATTTGATTATTATGAATGTCATTATACTAAATGCCTTGACAACATTTTACGCTTGTTTTAACAAAAACAAAGGGACGTAACTACAGGCAAAGTATATTTATACCAAGTACATGCAAGTCTACAACAAATCAACAATAAAAAAACAACATTAATTTTGTTTGTGTAAAAAGATTTGATACTGTCAAACAGCCAAACATAAAGAAAGCAAAGAAAAAAAAAATTCATGGCGCACTAAAATGTAAGCAAATTTTGACAATATCGAAAATAAAACAACTGAACAGCTGATCACTTGCATGCACTTGTAATAAATATACTTTGACTACAGGTGTATTTATCAGATAAATTTTTGTCTTACAAAATATAATGAAATGGTATTCTTTGAATATTAAAGTTTTATCGATTTGAACATTAAAATAAGCATATATCACTATTTGAACAAAAAATAAAAATTAGCTGTAAAGAAAACTAAATTTTAACTAAACAAACGAATTTTTATAAAACTAATTAGTTTTTTAAGAAAACAGTATATAAATGTATAACACGTAATAGAAATCAGAGAACGGCTTTGTGCAATTGCAAAAAAATCGCATTAAATGAACAGCAACAAATACACTCGCTTGAGGTCATACAATCAAACTTGCGCAACCGCAAATATTCGCTGCTGGTTTGCAGTTATTCAAATAATGCACATCGTGCTTTGTTATTTATTCCATCGTTTAGCTTCGTTTGTCAATTAAGATGCTTGTGTGTTTGGTCTGACAATGATTGTTTTGGCAAAGAAAAAAAATACAAACAAAAAAGTCAGAAATCAAGCAATTATTACTCATGTAGGTATTCAGCAGTTACTATGTAGTACAAGAAAAAAAAAAATTGAAATGAAACTAAACGCACATATGTAGGTACAAACAATTTCCATAGAAACAGAAGACTTTTTTTATCATCTTAAAAAGTACAGTAGTTCTGTATGTACAATGTATTCTTGTTATTGTTTTTTTTTATTGTTGTTAATAACAAAGCGTCTCATCGAGTGGTTTATTGTTGTCATTGTTGTTAATGTTAACAAAGCGTCTCATCGAGTGGACAATGACTACTTGAATGCAAAAGTATAAGAATGTGTGCCTTTTGAGTTTACACAAATAAGTTATATTGCGTGCGCAACAAAAATGCAAACAAAGCACTTTCAATAAAAAACGAATACATGCAAAAATCAAATGTGTACGAAACGATGTAAAAATTACCAACGTTGAACTTTGTTTTGCAAGCAAAGAGTGAATGTAAATTTGAGCGTATGAATAAATCAAGAAAAATTGTGATTTTGCAGTTTTCTGATAGAAATCGAAATTTTAGTTATTAATTTTATAAGGAACTACACTGTCGAAAATACTAAATATTGGAAACCCTTTACACGGGATTTGTTATTGGTTCCATTATGGTTTATATGTTCATTATTAGAATCTAGAATAAGTTTTTGGTTACAAATATAACTGACGAATTTTGAACGATAAACGGGTTTTAAGGTGAAATAAATATATGTATAACAGATTGCAATACGCTGCACAGTGTGGTCAATCACAAAGAAGAAGTAATAAATCTGAATCACCTAAACTACTGGTGCAAAATTAAGTATTAACGAGTCGTAGAGGAGGATATAGGCTTTAAGAAAATTGAGTTTGTGACCATTCTGTTAGAATACAGGGTGCCAAAGTTGACAACCTCGGGTTATGTAAGCTTTGAAAAACTTCAAACTTGTGCAAATATTGAGTGATTTTAATGAATAAAAATTTGTAATTAGCAAGTAGGAAAATAATGAAATTCCAGTTTATTTCACCAAGTTATCTCTTAGAATTGTTTCCCTTTATTTACCTTGACTTTGTTTTCCAAATATATTTAATAATAAAGGTCCAATTATTTTTCTAAAACCATCCTTTTATTTATTCTAATTAATTCAGAAATGAGTTGCAAAAAGTTTTTTGGCAATATCTCAATCCGCCAAGTTGTGAAGAATAACAAAAGTAGAAATTTTGAAATGAGTTTGAAAAATGGCTTGATTTTAACAAAAATGGCCATTCATTTCAATCGTCTAGGGGCATCATGCGGGCTAACAACGAACTTACTAAATAAAACTTTTAAACAAAAATTTATTAAAAAATTAGTTTTCTTTAAATTAAATCAGTGAACGCTATAAAAAACCATTTTAAAACAAGTAAGAGTGCTATATTCGGTTGTGCCGAATCTTTTATACCCTTCACCATTTTGTCAGCAGAATACAGAGCAAAAACAAAATAGTCTTTAAATATACATACATACATATTTACAATACTAAAAACTTCATTATAAATTAAATTTAAAAAGCGAAAACTGGTAAATATTTTTTTAAATCGTTTTTGAACATAAAAACTAAAAAAAATTTTGTTTTTAAAAAGCCAAGATTCGAACCAGCGGACACAAAGTTTCTAACCTTAACAAACCCCCTAGACAACTGAACCATGAAAGAACGTTGTTTGAATATTATTAAAATGAAATATGGCCCGTTTTATTGTTCACAGTTTAACTCATTTGAGTTGTAATTATTTTTGATGATTTTGTTCACCACAATATAGCAAAAAAAAATTAGAAATCAACTTTTTTGAGTTGTGAACCTTAATAGGGGCCTATATTCACCAAAATGGTTTGTACCATGTATGTGTGTTTGTTTGTTTTCTTTTAGTATATGCAGTGTTGTCATACCGTAGATTTATCTTTGTAGCGAGTTTTTAAGTAGCAAATAGAAACAAAAATTCCCAGTTTCTATTTGTTAAGCATATACCCTTTTTCACCTGTGGTGAAGGGTATAAAAAGAGTAATTTTTGGGATTTCAGTATTTTGATTATAACTCAGCCATTTTTTAACCGATTTGATAGATTTATATACCGACGTGGGTAAGAAGAAATTTGGCAGTTAGTTGGGTTATAAATCTTGGACTCGGGAAGATCTATGGTTCCCGAAAGTGGGTATTTTCAGAAAATATTTTCTACTAAAGATTTCCGATCTTTTGATATATAAGGGATAACCCTAGGTCATATAATAGTCAAAAAAATCAGGTTTTTATACAATTTTTGATATTTTTTGTAGGGGAGGTACCACGCCCACTTCTCCAATCCCGCCCACATTTTGTGGGATGCTGTGTATAGATAACCTAAATGTGTGTACATAATTTGGAAACTTTGGCTCTTGCCGTTATCCATATATACAGAAAAAAGTAACAAAAGTACAACAACAACAAGGGATTTTTGGAAAAAATTAGAGGTAGTCGTGGTTTTTTGCTCATATCTCAGCAATTTTTGGACTGATCTGGCTGAATTTCAATAGCAAGAAATGGTGGACTGTATGTGACATAAATGTAAAACAACCTAGCCGCTATCATGCCTGGAGTCTCCGGAAAACACATATCAAACGTAAGACGGACAGACGGACATCGTTAAATCAACTTCTCTCCTAATAAAGACCCAGAATATACATATCGTCACCTAAAAGACGATATAACCTATCTGCAGTTTTCAAAAGTTTACAGGAGAGGGGAAAAACGTAAAAAAATTGGAACTATTAACGATATTGAAACGAAAATTACACATTTTAATTAAAATGAAACCAGTAATATATATCGGTTGAGAAAATTTTGTTTTTCTAATCACAGCTAATGTTATGACACTTAGGTTTTTTGGAATTGTAAAAATCTGAAACCAAATAACCTATCTGCAGTACTAATTAGTATGAATAAATAAAAATATCTTTACACATGAATATTATATACATTAAATAACTACAGTAGTAGTTTCTTTTACTGGTTTAAGCAAAAACAAGTACTTAATGTTTGTTTAAATTGCACTGCAACAAAATTAAACTTTTATCGTGATTTTTGATTTTTTTTGTGCGTAACGGTCCTCTTGGTACAAACACTTTGTCATTTGTAATATTATATGTTCAAAATTTTGCAGACATATGCGTTATGATATAGGGAATACAAATCCATAAAAAACTCAATTTTGAAATTTTTGCAGATAGGTTATTAGGTCTTTAAGATGACAATATACTTTATACGGTCTTAGATCAATATTGTAGAAATTACAAACGCAATGACAAACTTATATATACCCTTTTCCACCTTTGGTGAAGGGTATAAAAATTACCGATAGCACTTTTTGAATACAAATCCCTTGATATAACCCATTTCAACGGTAACTCAACTTCGCTACTTAAAAGGACACAAAATATATACTATGTATATACTTAAATATTAGGGAAGTAACGATACGGCTTTATGCCGATACGATACCGATACTCAAACAAAAATATCGCCGATACGATTTGAATTCATATTTAATTTAACAAATTGTTAATTATACAAAACTACAGTGGAAGAGAAAATAAGTAAAGAATTTGAGAATTTATATTGTATAATTTGTATCATTCAACGCCTTGAAACCTAGAGATCATAAAAATCCACATAAAAAAGTTTAAGCACACTATGTTGCTTTTATAACGGTATTTTTTCAGTTTGTTATGTGTTAGTTCGCTTTTCTTTACAAGTTAATTGCACAGTAGCCGAGTTTAGAATGCAAAAAATTATTCTCGATATTGTATTTCTAGCATAAACAGCAAAATGAGAAGTCGGTCAGACATTCCCATAGACATCCACAAAATTATTATAAATCTTCCCGCGCAAGGAAAATCATATCGCGAAATTAGTGTCATTGTACAGAGACCATACTCTAGTGCCAGAAACATTGTAAAATATCTAAGCAGATGTAAAGATAATGGACCGATCTCTTTTAAAGGTCATGTTGTGCCTAAACTTTATTGATTGGCTGTATATAAAAAGAGTTCAAGATTGTTTCTTTTTATTTTTTAATAATTTAACTTAATTTAAAAAAATTTTATACAAATATACAAAGTTTGGAGGGATAAATTTACAATAAAACCTTTTTAGAACATTTTTAAATGATTTTAGATAAAACTTATTTTAAGAGCTTACATCTTCTAATTTGGTAATAAACCATTTTTATGCTCATGTTCATAGTTACTACAGATAACTTCAATCTGCGATTCTATTTAATTTTTCCTCTACTAGTTCTATATTTAAGAGTTCATGGAGTCTATTGGTAGAGAAATTTAAAGCTTTTAAATGTGACATTTGTCACTATTTGCCCAAAACAAGGAAAACATAAATGCATGAAATATTGTTTTAAGAATTATGTGTTTGTTTGCTATATTTAATCTGAATTTTGTTTTATAAAAGGATATAGTATGCAAATTAGAATATTTATCTTATTTAACACAAATGGCATGTGATCCTTTAATTTTAATTTAGGATCTAGTATGACACATAAATATCTAACTTCTTGTTCCCATGGAATTGAATGGTTCTTCATATTGATAGATACTTGGGTGATGTAACAAGGTTTCCTTTTCCTTGTACAAAATATTGCCTGTGTTTTTTCACTGTTCAACATAATTTTCCATTTCTTAAAATAAGTGGAGAGTGGGATAAGTGTTGTTATAACATCAACAGCAAACATATCCGAGCATATTAATGCAGCCAGTATCATCTGCAAAAACTGACATTGTACAATATACAATTGGGACATGAGTCCTGTGAACAACCGGCTGGGGCACTTTAATTTCCGGAACAATCCGAAACAACGTGTACTTTAAAACTACGGAGAGAGAAAAAATTCTGAATCATTTTAACATTTACGGGAAAGTTTAAACGAATCTACTTTTAGATTAATACATTGTACCACACTGAATTGAATGCAGCTTTGACATCCAGCAATACCAGTCTAGTTGATTTTTAATTGGCAAAATTGGAATTGACTAAATTTCTTATTTTCACTAATGGTTGTGCTTCATGTGTTGACTAAGAAAGTCGAATTGGTGAGGAGGTATAATATTGTTGGTTCAATAAAATTGGTTATTTTTTGCCTTAATAACTTTTTCAAGAATTTTGCTAATATATGACAAAAGGCTTAAATAAAGGTCGGTATGATGAAGGACAAGCAGGTGGTTTATTTGGCTTCTTAATTGGAATAACTTTAGACTCTTTAAACTCACGTGAAAAATTACAAAGTTTTAAGCACGAATTTATTATAATAGATAGGTATTTTATATTGCTAAGAAAATCTTAAATAAATACACACGTATGTAGATATGCGTTATGTGTACATATACTTGTATTTTTTATACATACAAATACATATTTATGCATATATTAGTACATAGATGTACATATTATTAATCTATAAACAATTATACATATAAAAAATGCTTAAACCTGTAAATGCAAATTTTCGATAATTTTATATTAACTATAGATTTTAATTAGCAAAAGCGGCGATGCCGGTAATGGCGCGACCCAAAATCAATGCATGAATATCATGTGTGCCTTCGTATGTATTTACTGCTTCTAGATTCATTACATGGCGAATAATGTGATATTCATCAGCAATACCATTGCCACCCAACATATCTCGCGTAATGCGGGCTATTTCTAAAGATTTTCCAGCATTATTACGTTTAATCATTGAAATCATTTCTGGTGTATGAAGTTTCTTATCCTTAAGGCGACCAACTTGCAAGCAAGCTTGCAGACCAAAAGCAATATCTGTTGAAGCATCTGCTAATTTTTTCTGTATCAATTGATTTGCTGCCAAAGGACGTTTGAATTGTTTACGATCAAGAGTGTATTGGCGAGCAATTTCAACGCACGCCTCTGCAGCTCCTAAAGCCCCCCATGCTATACCATAACGGGCATTATTAAGACAGCCAAATGGACCTTTGAAACCAACAACATTTGGCAACAAATTTTCTTCGGGCACATGAAGATCATCCATTAAAATCATGCCTGTGGCAGAAGCTCTTAAAGAAAATTTTCCTTCAATTTTGGGAGTGGCTAATCCTTTAGACGATTGTTCACGATCGACAATAAAGCCACGCACTTTGTCATCGTCTCCCTTTGCCCAAACAATGATAACGTCAGCAATAGGAGAACTAGTTATCCAAGTTTTAGAACCGTTCAAAATATAACATTTGCTTTTGCTATCGTACTTTGCTTTAGTTTCCATGCCAGCTGGATCGCTACCATGATTAGGTTCGGTAAGACCAAAAGCACCTAATAAAAAATTAAAAAAATCTTATCACTTATCATTTTCTTAGTTTGCATGAGCTTATCTTTTAAAAAGTTTATTTATTCTACATTCACATGTTTTCAAATCACAAACTCACCAATTAATTTGCCTTGTGCCATAAGTGGCAAATACTTTTCTTTTTGTGCAGATGTTCCATAGTCATAAATAGCTCCCATTGCTAAAGAGCTTTGGACACTCATGGCTGAACGATAAGCAGAGTCAACACGTTCAACTTCGCGTGTCAAAAGGCCATATGCGACATTGGAAACACCAGCACAGCCGTATCCATTAAGGGTACAGCCCAAAGCTCCTAGTTCACCAAATTCTTGCATTATAGCTTTATCGAATACTTCATCACGATTGGCTTTGGTCACTCTAGGCAAAAGAGTTGTTTGGCAGTAGTTGCTAAAAGAATCACGAATAGCAATTTCATCTTCAGTTAATTGTGATTCCAAATTTAAAGGATCTTTCCAATTGAATTTAGGTTCACTTGATTTAGTAGCAAAAGTAGCTTTTGACAACACTGGACGTAATTTACTTAAAAGATTTTGGGTAATCATATTTGTTTTTATTTTTTGTAAATTTATTTGGTTAGATTATTATCCACTATGCAGCAAGAACTTAATCAGCTGGTGTATTTTTTCACTACTGCTTCATATAAATATTTTAACTAAACTAAAAGTTGAAGTTTAGTTGGCTAATTGGTGGGGTTCTTCTCGCAACCATTTTATGTATTAATATTTTTTTCTTATCATAGTTCTCAAATGTTTTTAAAATTTTATCCCCATGTTGTTCATTTATATCCCCAAAAAATATTTTTTTCATCCCCAGAAATCCCCACTAAATACTAAATTTTGTCATCAGTTGATTAAAAAGTTTACGATATACATATATTATATCATACTGCTCAATTTTTTGGTACATATTTCTTGAGTTAAACAACGTTTTCTTTCTGGGAATGGTAAATGATTATTTATTCTTAATAATGATTATAGCCAGTGATGTTATACGTAGGGAAAAATCCCTATTCGTATGGATTTTTTTCCAAAAAAATGGCGCCGGGAAAAAAGGATAGATTTTTTGAAAAATTTGAGTAATGTGGCAAAACTGTATAATTTGCAACCTTTTTCGATTTGTGATAGCATATTAATAAAATTGTTAATACGGCAACATTACAAATTGTTACATTTTTTGAGTCATAAGATGTTATCTTCCGCTCTTTTACAAGACGATTGTAAAAATTGTTTTAACTTCAAGTGTACCGAAACTTATTAAAAAAATGGTATCCTTACACCTGTACGATTGTTATGAAATCACCATTCAAAATTAATACGGGCAAACAATTAATTTTTCTAGTATCCAAACAAAATCCAAAAGAACCTTAATGTGATTTTAAGTGAATTTATATCACTTTTTCGAAACATTTCTGATCCCAATTTAATTTTAGTTTTTATAATCATTTTATTTTCCGTCTTATTTTTCAATCGTAAATTGTATAATACATACTTATGTATGTACTATATAATTTTTGATTATATTTTTAATCATTTTAATTTTTTTATCTGACAAAAGCAGCAAAGAAAAGAAGAAACCTTTTGCACTTTCATATATTTTCATTAATTGACAATAGTTTTTGGAATTAGGAAAAATTCCAATATTCCGCCAAACAAAAATTTTGCAAAATTGTAAGGCGGTATTTACTGATTACTATTCCGGTTAAAACAAAAATTCAGAAAAATCGAGTTACGTGGCTGCGGTAGAAAACCATCGATATGAATCCTTTTGCAATCGCACAAGTGATGTCTCTGTTTTTAATCATCAAAAGTTATCCGAGAAGACTGTTTAAGGTGATTTTTGCAAAAAATTATAACCCAAATGCAATTTTAAATAAAATTTATATCCATTAATAAAAATGGTTTTAATTGTATTGATATTCTATCATTTAAAAGTTGTAGGGATTTTTGTAGAGACAATTTTTTTTATCGCTTACACGCAGAGAAAAAACATGTTTAAACATTTAAACATATTTTTGTCACCAACAACCATATTATGGTTAAATTAGTTCCCTATCAAGAAGCCACAACCATATTTTGGTTGCCTCTAAACATGTTATGGTTAAATATGACAATAATTTGTTTTTAAATTAACAAGAGTATTTTACTCTTTTTCAAGAGCAAAATGCTATGGTTAAAAACCAAACCTGCTATTATAAGTGTTAAACATATTTTAGTTATTATTAACAATAACGTGTTCGGAGGCAACCATATTATGGTTGTGGCTTCTTGATAGAGGACTATTTTTACCATAATATGGTTGTCGTTGACATTAGTATGGTTAAATTAAACATAATATGGTTTAAATTTTCTTTAAACATAGTATTGTTTGAGGTGACCATATTTAAAAATGTTTTTTCTCTGGGTGCAGGGGAAAATAGGTACATATTTTTTTAGGGATGCGTAAGAACTTTTCAAAAAGGTTTATTACATCACTGATTATAGCAATTCCTATTGCATTTTATTTATTATTTTTGTTTAATTTAGGTTCACTGCAAAAAAGCAGGCAATTTTGTTGATCCACAAAACAGCGTTACTGCCAACTTGGCTAAGTCTTCAAATAGCTGTGATCCAGCGGTATCTTGGTATTAGTAAACTTCTGTCAAAAATGAGCTCGAAGTATTAAATTTGCGTACGTCAAATAACTCTTTCCATTTAACAAACCCAAGTTTTCTCCATTGTGATTCATTAATATCTGTTGAAAAATTTATATTAAGCTGAAATTGGGACTAATGGCAGCATATATTTGGAGCAAAATGTTTGTAAGCCTCATGTGCTGTTTCCACAACACAAGTGATTGAACGTTTAGTAAAATTTTTATGAAACGCACTCAGAGTGTTATTCATATAAATTTTACTACAAGTTTAATAGCTTGTGTTCTGAAAACAGCACATAAAGTAAATTTAAATTTGTTGGGAAACAATATTATTTAAGTTTATTTTTATTCGACCTTTTTATTCTAACATAAATAAAAGAAGTAATTAATTATGCTCGAGGTCCAGGTTTTTTCGTTTTTTTATAAACTCATATTTTTATTTTTCCAATATTTCGCTACAAAACATCGAGTAGCATCATCAGGGGTTAAAGATATAATTTAAACAATTTTTTTCAAAAACAAAACATTAAAAAAGTAGTTATCACTACTTCTTCTAATATTGCACTCAACGCTTAAACATTTGTTGCAGTAAACTTATTATATATAAAACACATATATAAGAACACTGTATCAGTCGATTTTATTTCTTCTTCAAAATCGTACCCGCAAATACATTGAAACTAATACTAAATTAGATGAATTTGTTTTAATCACCTTAATTATTTTTGTAACGGCTTTATTAAATACACTCAACATTAAAAATGTCAATATGTACTAAGTAAAAGAATTTTCAGTTATAATTTTTTTTCCAAAAATTATTTTTGCCAAATAAAAATAGAAGGAAGATTAAAATAAGAAAAAAATTAAAATAAAACCCCCAACAAAATCCCCAAATCAATTTTTTCCCCATTTTCAAAATAAAATCCGCAATTTGGGGATAAATCTCGTAATCTGACATCACTGGTTCTTATCAACTTTGATAATTTTCTCTCTCACTTTATTTTATTCTCTTCTTAATAAATATTTACTAGTACGATTGTAGTAGTAACCCAGTGGGAAAATGTAATCAATAGGAAACGAGAATGTAATACATATATTGATAAATATTTGATTCCAGAACTCATTATTCTTAACACAGAACATGTCCTAGGATTGTAATAAATTATTTAAATGTATACTGGCAATGACTTAAATAATTCTAAAAAATACGAAAAGAAACAATACATTCCTTGTTCTGCAAATATGAGAATATACGTGGTAATCAAATCATAATTATTGTGTCAATAAAATTGCTTTCTCCATTCCCATGAATGCATTATTATTCTTTCGAAAATAATACATTATTTTTTTAGTTATTTATGTAATCAATTCCTTATTTTCCCGCTGGGAAGTTGCTTCCAAAAATAATCTTTTCACACGATGGGCTAATTTGTATAAGTACCGCAGCAAGGTATATTTATAGCAGGTAGCCGCGAGATTACAACAATTGTACAATAAAACAAACAACAGGGCTTTTAATTGTTGTTTTGTGATACGAACTGTCAAACAGCAAAGGGGTTGGAAAGAGACAAGAGATAAAGACAAAAAACTTGTGTACTTGTTTACTATACAAAATTTGACAGTTTGTATCACAAAACAAGCAAATAAAAAATAACCAGCTGGCTTTCCGAGACTACCTGCTATAAATATACCTTGATTGTGTGTTTTCAGTTTTTTTCTTTTTTGCATTTTTGTTTTGATCACGCAATAATTTGTGTTGATTGTGACGGCCTGTTTTTACTCATTTCGACTTCACTACCAAAAACGCTTTCTTTCTCTTTCTTCGAAAGCTGCCCTGACAAATGATTTGGGCATTTTTATTACGTCACTTTTTTCACCTCTGTATGCTCTGTGATAAGTACGTTCGTAAAAATGTATGGCATGGTTAAAAACAATCTAATCATTTTGTAAATAGAACGGGAATGGTGCGTTGTAAAAAGTTAAATGCAAATCGTAGATACAGCAACTTTGACTTTGCACAAAACCTTTGCACAATTTTTTGTGCAGATAAATCCAAAATGCAGTTTTATTAAATGAATTTAGCTGATTTAATGTGCAGGTACGCAATTGTGGTTACCTGCATAAAAGTGCATCTAATGTAAAGTTTTTGAAAGAGGAGTAACAACCTTTTTAATTATAAATTGATAATATCAAACAACCTGTAGTCGTTTGTTATGCATTTTTATAATGAACGATGTAGCCAAATTGGAAACAATAAAGTAGGGAACAGAGTAGTCGCTGTAGTACAACTACTTTATTCTGTTCCAGGCCTAAGATTTGCTATTCCTTTCATATAATCGTGGTAAAGTTGGTATAACCACAAGCCATATGCATAAATGAAGGTAAATAAGTAAAATAAATGAATTATAATGATGCCAACTTGACGTGTTTGCGATTTTTGTTTTTATAAACAGCTTAAATTGGATATTTATGTGAAAAAATGGACACCATATTTTTTTATGTGTGCAGCTTACTTTGATGTTTTATATGAAAATATTTTAAAGCACGTAAGCAAGAATTTTTACAGAATAATTACAGAAAATATGATTTTTGGGCAGTTAAGTCAAAGTGCAGCTAACTTTAATTTTTTGTATGAAAATAATTTTAAAATGCCTACAATTTTGTGCATTTATCTTAAATGTGCAGGCATAGAAAGTGCACTTAAAAAAGGAATTTGTATGGTATTTTTAACAATAATGACAAAAAATATAAATTTTGTGCAGTTAAGTCAAAAGTGCACTAAAATAAAAAGCAGTTAAGTCAAAACTACTTACATCGTATGTACATTAAGGTAGGTCGATAAAAAAAGTTGTGCCAGTCACTCTGTAGAAAGAAAGATATGTCAATGAAGTTTCTAAAACAGGAACAATTTTTTTTGCCAAGCCCCAAAATACACCCTTTTCCTTTTTTTACATGGGCAAATCCCAGAAACAGTCCACCAACCAAAAAATTTTCAAATTAATGTTTTTAATGGAATACAGTATGTTTCGTTTAGCTGCATTTCACTTAACTGCATTTTTTGCCTATCTGCACGAAATACAAATAATTATGTATGCATGCTTAATATTGTTAGAAAAACATCTTGTACGTGCATTTGGCTTAAGTGCATATTTTGGATAACAGCATTCGATTTTTGGTCAACAATTTTTATTTTTTATACAAAACAAAAAAATGTACTTTGGGCTTCAAGAAGAATTCTTGACAAAAGTACGAAAAAACAAAAGTAAGGAAGAACATGTAAAATAAATTGAAATGGATAATCATTCAAAGCAAATTTCGATCTACCAAAGGTTAAATACAATTTGGTTTAAGGATTGATGTTTGACTATTGACGTCAGCAGACGTCGATGGCTGCGAGTGTTAAACGGCAAACCGCTCTGAAGAGATTGAGTGGTTGCAATCGAAACATGTTAGGGTAACCTGTCCGTAAAAACGCCTGGGTTCGAGCCCAGCTTCAGTCAAGAATTAAAAACTATCAATAAATTTTAATTAATTTCATGTTGTAAAAACCTTTTTTCATAAAAATAATTAAATTAAAATTAAATTTGATGAACTTTAGCCTAATTAAAAATACATGCTTAGTTTTAGAAGGACGTTCTTTGGCGGTAGGATCCGAGATGCCATAAGTGGCGCCCAGAACTTGATGTCGGATTAAAAAGGCACCAAAGGCAAAAATGAAGCCACTGTCAAGCCATGAACAACGAAATATGAATTTGTGCAAGATCTTATATTTTTCAATGCATTATTCCACCATTTATGTTAGTTTTTGTAACAAAATTATCATATTTTTAGGATGGTGGTTTCATATTAAATTGAATTTAAAATTTTAATTAATTTTTTCACAAAATGTAAACAAAGCTTGACATTCAGTATACACACAAAAAAATAAACAATAAACAGTTGACTCGAAAATGTCACCTTTATGAATTTGCCTTGGTTCAGACTAAGGCGACTGTAAAAATTGTTTTAGGAGCTAAAGAGTTAAAAACTTTTGGATAAATTTTACATTTTCAGAAAGATCTGTTCAAAAGCTTTCAAAAGACACCAATATTGGCCTCGACTTTTTTCCCAATTTTTATGTACATATGTATGTATATGCTGGATCCTTGAGCAATTCTTATGTCTTTTTTCTCATTAGGCGATTATCTTTTTTCCCAACGAAAAACTGCACATTAAAGAAATTTGGTTTTCTCAATGTCTCATTTGTTTCGCTTTTATCGCAAAGCTAACCGGCACTCATCTGCCAATTATGTATTTTCCTTTTATTTGCCGTACAGATAAATTCAATCAGCTGACTCCCAACTTTTACATGTATTTTGAGTGGCGTTGCCAGCTAAAAACAATGTTTTTTGTCGGTATATTGAAAAACCCAAAATCGTTAACGGACAGTTTATCGGTCCAATTAATTTATGTTGACATTAAGACCCAGAACAGACGGTAAGACGCAACAGCAACGAAACCCTTTAGAAATTATTGTTTTGAAACCAGTTTCAATCGTTTTCCACACACCCTGCAATCTAAATTGTACCAGAATGTAATGTAATTATCACAATCATTTCGATTTTCTTTGAGAACAGATGAAACGCAAACACGAGTTTCCTGCACGCTGGTTTCAATGCAACTGATTTCCAATGCATTTAAAACCGGTCTCAAAATGGTCGCGTCGTGTGTGGTCCCTCAAAAGAGTCTATGGCATAAACTCAAATGAAACTCGAAAATAACTAGAAGTTGCAGTTTCGTTGCAGTTGCGTTTCACCGTCTGTTCTGGGCCTAAGTAACAGACAGTTTGCCGGTACATTGAGAAAATGGCCATTAGTCTATTTAGCCATGTCCGTCTGTTCAAAACACTCTCAAAAGAACTCAAAAGCCAAGAACAATATTGGTGTACAATTTTTCCACTTCTCCTAAGCATTTCGGAATTGAACTCTACCACAATCGGTTTAGTAGGAAACGAGTCAAATAACCAATTGTAAAAACACGTGCCTTTAAAATTTATATTTCTCATTGAATCTTCTAAAACATAGAATCCATTAAATTTTGTTAAGATTGGTTCATGAACACACAACTTTAAATATAAAAAAAAAAACAATAAAATTTTTTATTGTTTACTTTTTACTCACACTTTTCGTAAACTTCTATTTTGACAAATCGGATTTGATTCGCCTTGGTTCAGACCTAACAAATATTTGACGATAGAATCCAAAAAAAGGGTTACCGGTAAATTGATCAAACTTAAGCTTTATTTTTTATAATTTCTATTATTTACTTTATTATTAATATCATAATTGTATAATGTAATGTAATGTTTTCTCTAGAAAAACGTTTTGCAAAAGCAAACAATTCTTTAAGAAAACTAGTGGTTGTGGAGGACGTCAAATATTTAACAGGTGTGAACATAGCTTAAGAATTTTTGATAAACTTTGGTTTTAAAAAATTATAGAAATTTAATAAATTTATTATTTGAGATATTCTAAAAAATTTATTTTTAATGAGGTTCAATTTGTTGGTGGCTAATCATGTCTATATGAATCAGTAGACTTTAACCATATTTTTTAAAATTGCAAACAGCTAAGAATTGCTAAGAAGCCTGGGGGTTACCGCGTATTTCGATTCGAAAGAAATCATTTACGGATTCGAACAATTTGTACTGTGTATTACGATTTTCGTAATATTTGTTTCGAATAAACGGACGTTTTTTATACTTTGTTAAAAACAAAAAATCACTTTCTTAAAAGCCACTCTCTATTACAAACAAAAATTGTTCATAAAATTTCCCATTTTTTAAAAATTACAACCTCTGTCATCGTTTCGAACGATTACGAAAATCGTAATACACAGTACAAATTGGTCGAATCCGTAAATGATTTCTTTCGAATCGAAATACTCGGTAACCCCCCTGGATTATCTTTTTCAATTTATTTTGTTTCAGAATTATAGAAACGAATAGTAATATGAACATGCTTTTTGTATGAAATATCTTTCCATTCGTCGATCACAATTAAAAGCTTTCCATGACATTGTTGATTCCTTCACTTTTGTTTGAAGTTCTTGGTGGTTTAATAAATAAAACTGATGAATTTTCCCATATCGTTGATTCCGCCGGTATGTTGTAGTTTTAGGTATAAATATATGCTAAAACTACTTAAGAGTCTTTCATTAATTTTTGGCAGCATATTTGAGTAAAGAATAATTTGCAGTCTCTTAAAAACTACTTGGAACATGTCAAGCTTGTGGACTAATTAAAGGTGATTAAAAAGTCGTGATGTTGAAGAACCTTTGCAACTTATCCACCCTTATTGTGTTCGGCGTATTTTAAATACGCCTACGACTGTTTTGTAATAGATTAAAGGAAAAAAGTTCACATTCTCTTTAGTCTATTACCAAGCAGTCGTAGGCGTATTTTAAATACGCCAAACACAATAAGGGTAATCATTTTAGAGCCCTTTCCGCACTATTGTCTTTTAAATCAGTTCGAAATATCACGAGAGATGACATCTTTATAAAAAAATATATACAACTCAATTATAAACAAAAAATTCCCCGGGAGTTTTCTCCCTTCCTCCATTTTTCCTATCTGAATTCAATTGTAAAAATGGGAAATGGAAAAAACTCCCGGGGATTTTGTATTCGTAATTGGACTGATAATATTTTGAATACTGTCCAATTGCTAATTACTTTTTAAGCTGAACATTTTTTGGCAGAATTTTAAATTGTTTTTGGTTTTTGTTATAAGAACAAGAAGCTTTTATAAGCGATTTGTATTAACATTGCTCATAATATTTTTTTTTTTTCATTATTTATTTATTGAATCTTCATATATTAAATATGAACTAACAATAATTAATCAAATCTAATAATACCTCAAAATTCGCATGTAAAATACCTCGGTATTCATCTAGATCGCCGTTTAACGTGGAAAAGACATATAGAGGCAAAACTTACTCAAATGAAACTAAAAGCCATCCAAATTCATTGGCTTATTGGAAGAAACTCTGTCCTTAGTTTCGACTGCAAACTTCTTCTTTACAACTCCATCTTAAAGCCAATCTGGTGCTATGGTATTCAGTTATGGGGCATTGCCTCGGCCTCTAATATCGACAAAATTCAAAGGCGCCAAAATAAACTACTTCGAATAATCACAGCTGCCCCTTGGTATGTTAAAAACTCAAATATTCACAAGGATCTCAATGTCTTATTAGTTAAAACTATGATTACGAAATATGCAATAAAATAATTAAAAAGGCTCGAATTGCACCCGAACCCACTAGCACGAAATATTTTAAATAATAGCGGCCACACTCGCTTAAGAAGAAGAGATACTGCAGCACTTATCCAATTAGATGAGCGATAAACACCTTTATAAGTGAACAGAACCCGTGATGAAGAAAATTTTTGTCTGGCACTGGCAGGACATAAAATAACGTATTAGGTTAAGATTTGATTAATTGCTCATAATATGTTTAGACTTTCTTTCATAAAAAGTTTATGTTTGCCAATGTTCAATTAGAAAAATACTTAAATTAAGGATAGATTTACAACAAAAGTAAGGAAAACGTATATAAATTACACATTACAAAAATAACCGGTTTGTTTTACCAAAATAACCGGTTTATTCGATATTCGAAAAATTTACATTTTAAAATATTCGACTTGGGCAAAACTAAAATAACCGGTTAAAACCGGTCGAATACTATCCGTTCAATCTCCCGAGTTAAGGGCTAAAATCATCGGTTGAAATCTTGGGTATTGGAAATAACTGGATTTTCCAGCAAGCCAATGATTTCAAAGCAAATTTTTCTTGAATGGCTTCTTTGTGCTTCCACACAATAAATTCCCTACCACAATCACATATCTGTGATGTGTTGGGGAAAACTTAGAAAATATGAAATTAGCTTCTGTTAAAGCCTGAAACTGCTTTAAACAGAGCTTGGTCAGAAATTAAGTTCACAAACTGTGATCGATTCTCAGGGTGGACTAACAAAATATTAAGTTTATACAAATTAAAAATTTTCTAATGTAATTTTTAATTATATTATTCCTTTTTTTACAGTATGTTGACTTTCTTACTTTAAAATTTGTATGTTTTTGTTGCTATTGCTATTTGCTAAGATGTCAAAGCTTAAACAAAATACGAACAAAAAACGAATTGGAATTCTCCCAATATTAATTGTAGTTGTAAGTAGGTTAAGAAAAATCAAAACAAAAACAAATTGCTTTATTGTTTTCGCAAGAAAATCATTTTATGTTCTGCACTTGTATATTTATTAGCAAAGTAATTTTAAGGAATAGGTACAACATTTTTAAATAATAAGATTTTGTTTGTCGTTCTTAATTCCCAATTTTAATTCTTGAATTTCAGTGTTTTTATCAAGAATAAAAATTGGGAATTAAGCACGATAAACAAAATCTTATTAATTATGTTTATGAATTATATTTTTTTTCCTTATACATATTAACGTATTTTGATAATGCCTTAAATATTGTCATAAAAGTTTTTTTCAATATACATAGTAACCAATTCCCAAAAATCGTAAATTAAGTCCTTAACTGTAAAATGTTACAATAAGCCACCTTTTCGTGGTTGTCGTTGTTGTAAACGCTTGTGTCGTTTTTTTTTGTAGTAGATTAAAAAACACAGGTTATGTGTTACTTGAATCTTTTACAAAAAACGATACAGTCGTATACCACAACGACAACCACAATATGGCTGAAGATCTTCTTGTTTATTAATGTATTATGTATAAGGAATTTATTGTGATGATAATTAAATATGCCGCTTCAAACATATTTACATAATTTTTTTTCGGTTATTTTAGGTAAAACGTTTACGTCAACGTGTTGAAGAATTAAAGAGGGAGCTAGCTGCGGCTGAAGATGAATTGGATTCAGCAGTTAATCAAGTGCGTCGATTACAACGTTCCAATGATGAATTGGTTGGTCAAAATGAAGGACTACAAGTGCAAATACAACATCTACAAACCAGGTTTGATAAATTTTTAATATTTTCTAAAACTATGCAAGTTTCAATTATAATAGTACATATACAATGTTAATCACATTTTAAAATTCTAACCTTTGGAATGCTGCCGAATTTGTTATACATTTTAATATTACTAATAATTATTAAATACACAAAATCTAAAAAAAAGACGCGCACCCAGTCCTCAAATGCGCGGAAGTTTTAATGGTGTACAATTGCGTAATAAAATAGCTGTTGAATTACCAAGTGATTGTTTACCAAATATTAATGATTTACGTCAGATATTCGATGATGGTTCTGCGCAAGGAAATGTTGGACTTCGTCATTCATCTGGCGCTGAACCATCATCAAAGCGTTCCAGTCACACGGAACGCACTCTCTTGCAACAACAGCAAGCGAATAGTTTTTTCGATGCCAAAACATCGCATATTGAAGAAAATATTTTTGAATCAAAAAGTCGCAATCTAGAATTTGAAAGGGCTAAACAAAAGTTTGATAATCCAACGCATTTGCAACACCAACATCATCACCACCAGCGCGAACAACGTGAACGTTCATCGGGAAGATACGGGCCAAACAATAGTAGCGGCGGTGGTGGGGCTGGCAATGGAAGTGGCAGTGGCAGTAACGGTGCTAGTACTGCCAATCCATTAACTACTCCAAATAGTAGAGCAAATTTGGCTTTACCACTAAAAACTACCACAGCTATTAGTGGCCAAAGTACTGGTAATTCCAATTCTAATTTGAATTCGAATTCATTAAATCTTTCCAAAGACGATATAAATCGGCAGTTGTTTGAGGATCATTCACGTTCTTCGACGGTTGGTGGTAGCGGTGCTGGTGCAACAAGTGCTGAAGCAAAATTTTCCAATACTGCAACTGGTGGAGGGGGTAATTATTCCAGAAATAGCATAAACTTGGATGGTCTTAAAGTATCTGATGATGAGGTAAATAATCTTTGTAGTGTCTTTTCATAATTAATCAAGTTTTTTTTTTCATTACATATTTAAAATCACTAAGTATGTACATATTTTTGTTTATTTACACAAATTACTACTATTTTATTTGCTTTATTTTTAATTTATTACATATATCTTATATTAATTGCTTATCTGATCTGATATTTGTAAGTATTGCACTTTTTATATGTTTTCACATCGTAGAAATTTATAAATTTTATGTGAAATATAATCTTAACTACTAATTAAATTTAAATAAATTTTTCTTTTTCTTGCGATATGTTTGTTTAGACTCCGTAATTATGGTTCTACTAGCTTACTGCTTGACGAAGAAACCGAAGGAAACAGTGAATAAGGAGTTATAAAACATACATTGGCACATTACTATGTTATTTTAAGAGAAACGTATACATACATACCTAAACAATTAGTATTCACTTAAGGTTATTTAATAATGTCCTTACTTACTTTTACACCTTAAGTATTATTGTATAACTTCAAAAAAATAAACATATCGAGCCCTAATAGCAAAAATGATGTAACCAACAACATTTAAGATTTTTGTTTTTTGATAAAAATCGATAATTTTTGATCATTTGCATCATCTCTAAAAATCCCATATCTCTGGAAAGTACCGTTACGAAATAAGAGCAAAAGCAATTTCAAACGAAACCTTACACTTGAAGCAAAAATATTTAAAAAAAACCTCCTGTAAAATTTTATTTTTGTTGGTTACATAATTTTTGCTATAAGGGCTCGATATGTATTTATAAGGACTTCGATAACAAAACGAAATAATTATACTTGAACAATTATATATTTAATTAGTTAGTTAGTAAAATGGTTTTAATTTCTTTCCATTTTGCCAAGGATTTCCATTTTTGGGTATTTAAAAATATTGCAACTTTAAGGGTTTTTTCAAAAACATTTGTTTTAATTAGGAAATGAACTCTCAACTACACTTTTATTGTAAAAAACAAGTTTTTTCATTTTTTTTTAGCAATATTTTTAGTCGTAAAAAGCAAAACTGGTTTAATCCGCACATTTGCCCTATTCACAATATTGTGCAAATGGTCTTGCATCGTAGCATTTGCATATTTTTACCCCATACCAACAAAATATACAGCAATGCACTTGCTACTTAAAACCAATAGTTTATATAAACTCAACGTATGCAACACTTGCAAACCGACTTAATTGGCAATCAGTGATCTAATTATCAATCAGCTGTGAATTTTTACAATTGCACAATTGCATAAATTTGCAATCTAAAATGCACAAGTTTGTAAATAGTTTTTTTTTTAATTAATACATATATGTAAACATCTATAAAAAATAATAGGAACTGGTTTTTTTTTACACAGCTGAATTGCATAAGTTTCAGTGGCATACCCTATATTACTTTTTTAAATAACTTTTCACTTTACATGTATCTCAAAGTTGTTAATTTTATAGCTATGTTGATAATTCATTCTGATCTAATCCACTAATTATGACATTAAATTACAGCAAATTTATTGACCTTGATACGTTTTACAAAGGGTCAAATAGGCTACACAAACGACCTGACAAACAGCAAAATTTTGAGTTTGTGCAAACCTATTGCATTGGTGTTGGGGTGTTTTTGGTTGTTTGATTAAGCGGTCAAATAAATTTTTCAAACTGTTTGCGTTGCCTAGTGCTAAATTAATAATTTTTTAAAATTTTTCAAAGTGAACGAGAATGTTTAATATTCGGCTTAATTTAAAAGTAAAAACAGTTCTTTATTAATGATTATTAATGAGTACAAAATAAAACGTTATTATTCAAGAAGGTATAAAAAAGGAATGACAAAATGAAAAAGAAAAATACAGAATAATAGTAGCGTCGCACAGTGGCGCCATTTGAGTTTTTTCGTTGCAAAAATCATATCTTTTGAACCGAATAAGGTAATTGAACAGTTTAAACAGCATATGATAGATAACTGTTCAGCCTATGAAATGTGCATTTGAAAAGGGTGCTACGCTGTGTAGGGGCCTACTTATGGGTTATCAAAGTTAAAATTAGTAGAAAAATCAATTTTATGGTACCTAAAAAAAAATTATTTTTACATTGTTTTTATTTTTTTTTTCTTTAGGGTTCTAAATTATTACCCAACAAATTAAAAAAAAAAATTTTTTTTTTTAAATTTATTTTTTCAATTTTCTGTATTTTCGGTATATGGGTAATTCCATGTCAAAACGACCAAGAGTGGGACACGACCCCTTCCGATTTTAATGAAATTTGGTGAGAATGTTCCTTTTATCTTATAAGGAACATATATGAACGAAAAAAAATTTTAAAATTTTTTTTTCAAAAGTTATGTCATACTCAAAATGTCATAATTTCGCCGAATTAGCCGAATGTGTTGAGCTTATTTCTTCAATAACTCGAATAACTCGAATACTCGATAACTCGAATGCCGCGCACCTGGCATTTCACCCTAATTGGGGACGCTGAATTCAGTGGTGCTAACCGTTTTTTTAAATTAGCTCTTGTTTTCAAGATATACCGTTATTTCGAAAATGTAAGGCGCTGCACAGCATATATTCGCGTAACTCAAAAATGGTTTAGTTTATTGAAATAACTAAAAAAACCGAAATTCGGCAATAAATAATAAAGTGGGGTTGGTCATACATTTGACCCATCTAGGAGCATCCTACGCGCTGTAGGGGCCAAATTAAAGAATTTTATTAAACCGCAATATTAGTATGGCAACCATGTCTTTTTAACCTTTTTTACCTCTAGAAGCCAAACGGGCACGTACGGGCAGATAAAATTTTTGAATTATGTAAAGAAATAATCAAAGAACAGATTTTGCAAATATGGCAAATATAGAAAAATATAGATTTTTGTTATTTTCCGTCAAAGTTGAAAAATAGTGAAAAAACGGATAGTTTTTAAATAGTGATTTACCAGGAGAAACACAAAGCAAACAGTTCATTTTTTTTTTATCATTACACATTTAATAAATGCATCAATCAATACAAACAAAAAATAAGGCGATTCGTTACCTATTTTTCGTGATATTACACCTGAAATCGCAACAAATTTACTAAAAATTGTGTGTTTTTTTGAAAACCGAAAGTCGGTCAACTTTGAACGGCTATATCTTCTAAACTAAAAATGTGATATTATTAAGAGTGGCAGATTTGAAATCGTTGAAAAGTTTCCTATAACATGAGTTTATTCAAAACTTCGTCGGTGCTCATGAAAATTTTGATTTTTGCAACCTCGTTTGCTCTACGGGCGCTACTGTGCGTCGTTCACATTGTTATTAAAAGAGTTGCCATATTGGCCATAGATTTCCAACAGTGAAAAAACGGGGTTTAATAAAATTTATTGGAAAATTAATTGTAAAGTGTGTGTGTAGAAGCAGTTTGTATCGTTTATTCAGACCTTAACAAAATTTATATAGAAGTGAATTAAAAAAAAGAACGTAAACAATCAATTTATATCGTTTTGTTATGGAACTCCTTATATTAATAAATTTATTGTATTTATAGGCAATAAAATTAACTAATACGTTCTACAGGCTAAAATTACTATACAATTTAAAAAAGAAATAGGGTTATAAAAGAAATTTTGAAGTTAAATAACCTTTTATCAATTTTTATAATGCAAAGTCAAGCCATGTATGTTGTAAACAGCCAACTTTTAAGTAAATTAGATATTTATTTCTTAACGGACTTATCTTTAAAAATGTTTTTTTAAGAGCTAGAATTGAATCGAACAATTGAAAGAAACTACTTCAAAACATAAGTTAAACAATTAAAACAGTGTAGTTAATTAAAATAGATGCAATTTGATTGGAAGTTGTCTTAGATGGCACTTTTTACACTGTTTTTTTAGCAATACTCAAAATTATACATTAAGTAAATGATTGTAGTCCCCTTTCTGCACTTGGTGATTTAATTATCTTCTAAAATATTTCGTTTCACATACGAAAGTCGTTTCTCTTTTAAGAATGCTATTTTTGTAAAATGTATATTTTCTAAAATTTATAACATCCACATGAAAGCTAAAAAACCTTTTATGAAGCATCTCAGGCAGAAATTGTCCAATGGTCCAAATTTTCGAGTACGCTAAGGCTTAATTGAGGTTATATGCCGTTAATGTGCCAAATTATCTCATTCTTTAGCTCGTTAATTGTTGCTGTCTTATCGACGTTCACCTTTTCTTTCAAATAACCCCATAGAAAGAAGTCCAACGGTGTCAAATCACATGATCTTGTCGACCAATTGACATCGCCACCACGTGAGATAACACGGCCATTGAGTTTGTCGCGCAAAAAAACCATTGTTTCGTTAGCTGCGTGGCAAGTGGCACCGTCCTGTTGAAACCATATACCGTCCGCATCCATATCTTTCAATTCGGGCCATAAAAAGTTCGTTATCATCACACGATAGCGCACACCATTCACAGTTACTGCCTGACCGGCCTCATTTTGACGAATCCACTGAAAATATGTCTCATCTCTGAATCACGAAGTGCACGATATGCATTGTGATTTGAACGCCCATTTTCATAATAAGCCTGAGTAACTTTAACGCCTTCCTCGATTATGTATTTTTCCATGGCTCAAATTGAGTTAGTCTGAAATTGAGAAATGTCAAAGAAATGCAAAAAAAACTTGACGTTTAGGTGTGGTTCACATTCAACCTCACTTTACTATTACCAAAATATGACTTAAGCATTGCATTTCCACATTAAAAGTATTTCTGCAAACCTACAACATTAAAACTAAATACAAAAATTTGAGCTTAGTTTTCTAATTTTATATTTTTCGTGATGTCAAAAATCCTTAAACACTCCAAAAACAAAAAATTAATTTAGTTCTACATAAACTTCCTTAAGAAGTGTCAACATTAGATCAAAGTTATGTTAAAAATATTAACAGCGTTATAATGTCATCAATATCGCATTAAACTTATATTTCTGGCGAAATATTCTAAAGGTCGGTCGGTCATGTAATTTTCAATTAATCATTGTGACAACATTGTAAATTTGATTGAAAAGAATAGTACAAGAGTCGAAGGAGCCAATTGACGTTATCATTTTAGTACTGTTAACGCATTGTAATTTTGGTAAATTTGATGTACAACTGATGTAAGTTGTACACTAGGGCTATAACTTTTTCACACTTTTTGCGAATATCAAAAACGGCATAGTATAGTCGTGTAGAACATTAAAAGTTATTAATAAAAAATATGATAATTTTTTCGAATTGTTAAAAAAGTACACGCAGGGATCGGGTTGAAGTTAGAAACACGATTTTAATCTCACGGAAATTTTAAAAATTATACACCTGATATTTGTTTATTTTCCTATATGTATCACTTAAATTCTATTTTGGAATTTATCCACTGCTTTAGATTTAAAAATTTTCCTACGGTTTACAATTTATCGCGGTTCAAAATTTCTTGGAAGGTTTTAGAAATTTGCTTCCCTGCGTGAGGTTTTTTTTCGCAAAACGACGGGAGACAGGTGTTTTCATTACTAAAACATTATTGGTCACTCCGTGGTACCATGCCAAAAATTTGGTTATATCCCTATTGTACACCCAAACCTTCATAATAACATAATGCTGATTGCCTTTTTCTGCCTGGGATTGTGTTGTGATTTATCTTAAAGCTAAAGCTGTTTTTCAGCTGATACCTTTACTCTTGGTTCAAGTCAGTCACAAATACCACCGTAATAAAAATTCTGATTTTTGATTCAAAGTAGCTAATAACACTACGTGACAAAATTTCAACAAAGTCGTGACCAAATGAATTTGACACCTAGTCATTGTGTAAAATTTTCCGCTGAATCCGAATATGAAGTCAGAATTGTAGAACAGTTTTTGAGATATTCCAAAATAACCGTTTTTTGTGTTTTTAAAAAAGATGATGTGACTGAAATGCAAATATCTTCAAAAATTTTAAACGGATTATGTATTTTATTTTAAGTGAAAGGTAATAAAATTTCTAAAATAACCATGGATTGCTTGTGAAGATTAGTCAAGAAATGACAGAGTTACAGGGGACAAAATTTCAAGCTTCATTGAAAATTTTATGATTTTGTTCAATTTTGCTCTTTTCAAGTTATTTTTTTTAAACCAATGATTTAAAAATCCTAATGTTTTATTGCATGCGACATTAGATTATTTTAATATGAACATTTTGAGCCCAACAAGACATAGATTGGTAAAAAAATTACAAAGCTACAGAAGATTTAGTAAATTAACACACATAGAAATTCAATCATTTCAAGCAATTTTTGTTAATAAAATTTAGCTTTGTATATTTATTTGTTGTGGGTTAATTCAATTAATCTTCTGTAACTTTGTAATTTTTGCACCGATCTGGATCCTATTGGGCACAAAATGTTCGTATTGAAATTGGCTAAAATTTTATTTCTTGGATATTTGAATTTCAGTCACAGAATCTTTTTTAAAAACACAAATAACGGTTATTTTGGAATATCTCAAAAACTGTTCTACTTTTGACAATTCTGACTTCATATTCGGATCCTTTCTTTTTTTCTTTCTTTAGTCCCATTTTCATCCATACATGGTCTAGAAACTAAATCCGCTATCATATTAGCGTTACTACACAATTGCATTTATATACATATATTCCAGAGCACCGTGTAAAATACATCTTATTTGCAAAAATCTAAATTATTTACATACAAAGATGATGTCCTTTTCAAAAGAAAAAAATTGATACCCATATTGCCCTATATAAAACGAAGGGTTACCACCCCATTGCATTTTTGTCAAAACGCGAACTAGCACGAATTTCAAAAAAAGCTGAGACACGTATTTAATTAAATCGACTAAAGAATAAAATATGTTTATTTGGCAATTTTATTACAAACAACCCCGAACAAAAAATTAAAAAACCGTAATTTTTACAGAAAATCCTTAAAAAAAAAGTTGTACGCGCCTTAAAAAAGCCTTTCTTACGATACCCAATTTGTATATTTTGGTAAGGGAACAGATTCACAAATTAACAAAACATGCAAAAATAGACCCTTTTTCAAACTGGTCCAGCTCACGAGAGGGGAAAGCTGGAGCCGAAATATTTAAAATGTCATCTTAAAAAAGTCCAAGGTTCATTTTTAGGAGGGTACATCGAGCTCGAATTTTGCTTCCATACAACTTGAGTCGCTCTAATGTACATATATACGTACATTATATATGTATACTAGCGAACCCCCTGCACACTTCGTAGTGCAAAAAAAGAAAATAAGAAACTAATTCGAATTCATTTAATTCAGTGATAAATTGTTCTTATTGTAATGCTCTGTGGTACACAACATTTCTTGTTTTTCCATTTTCGGTGTAAATATACAAAACCAATGGTTTGCCAACGCATGAACAGTCTACAGACAGCTGTCCATGTGAGAAAACTAGAAACTCTTAATTCACTCCACAAATTCCTAATGATTGACCTTGACTGAAGTCGTTTGTATTCAAATGGCATATTAGACGGAATGCGTGGAACGAATACATCTTCGCCTTTGAATTTTTCAGTTAAAATAGTAGCTTCAATTACATAAGCCATCAACCTTTTCAAGTATTGATAGCAAGTCTTGTTCCATTACACAACCGGGGTTGATTGATATTGTGACTCCAACTTTCAATTGGAGATTATGCGGAGGCAATCTTGGTAAATAATTCACAACATCTTCCACATTGGTATAAGTATCCACAGACTTGTACGATACTAATTCGCCAGGAATCTTTGATTGTATAGCCATATTTAATTCACTAACAAATTTGTTCCTTGCCGCTAAAATTGCTCGGCCAATCAACCATGTATGGCATGTATATTTTTGTGCTATGTTACGGCAAACACGTTCAATCAATTCCTCTTTTGACTGTACGAAATGGCAAAAATCATTTGGCAATGTTATCAATCCAGTGTCATTAACAGGCATTGCACCATTCCCAATTTTCAGCAATTGCTAAGAGAACTTATCAGCAGATGGATCGTTCTGCAACTGAACACGACCGTTAGTAGTGAGTTTCAATGTTTTACATATCTCCATAAGCATGAAGACTTTAAGCAAGCGTTAAAGTCGATCTAGGAATGACGGGCAATGTTTGCCTAAAATCGACTGACAATAAAATCAAGGCACCACCAAACAACTCTAAAGTATTCGCCATAGTGCATTCATCCCAAATAATGATACCACAACGTTTCAATAATTTTGCCGTTCCAGATTTTTTGAAACGATACATGTGGGAGTTTCATTAACTTGGTAATTCAATGGCAATTTCAAAGCAGAATCTAGCAAAGTGGTTGCAATGCCAAAAGACGCCAATGCCAATGCAATTTTATTCTGGTAACGTAGCGTGAACAAAAGCATTTAATTCGTTGCGATCGTATTGTTGTTCACGTTGCAGTTCTAACCCAAAAATGTCATGCATTTTGTTGGCATTTCCAATTGTGCCAATGCCTTCTTAGCAAAAGACAAACAGAAATCTTAAATACAAATCAATGCTTCATTGTAAATTTCCGGCGTGAAGTCCAGTGCAGGCTTACGATTTTCTTGACGCACTCGAAACAGAATATCTCCCGATAGACTGTCTTGAATTGTTGGACAACAGGTTGATAAAATAATTGCAAACAAAGCTCTCTGTGCAGCATTTTCGGCAGTGAAATACACACGTTGGCCATTTTCCAGATGAACAGCTTGTTCATTAAGCTGCATATCTCTCGTGAATTTGAAACGAAAAAATACGCAAAATTTCCATGCAAAAAAAATCATGTTTCGGAATGAATGCAGTTTTCACTAATGGCTATAACCCATGAAGCAATACACATTTGAAGACCGTTGATACATAAAAACCCTGGTATTGACGTCACCTTCCACGTGAATTTTGTAGAAACAAAATCGGTTCACACATTACAGAGAACATCAGTAGTTTATAACATCGTTGTTGAAAAATCGATGTATCGTTTTTTACCGATGTTTTTTAGTATCGATGCTTATCGTGGAAATATCGAAAATTTTAAACATCGATGTTTTTTAGAGCGATGTTGCATCCCTAGTTGCAAAGCAACTCACATTTTGAAATGCAATCCAAATTACAACCGTGTAGAATATTGCAATGTTTTCTGTTCCAAAGTAAGTCAGCAAACTGTACATCGTTAAACTTGATAACAAAATTTTGACTTGGACTGCAAAGTGATATCGCTCATTTACTTCAATAGTGACATAACTCAAAAAATTTAATTTTGGAGTTAGTGATGCAGATTGTTCTCTATGTTTTTCTTTATATTGTGTGAAAAACTCATCTGTATACAGATATATATCCTTTATACTTTCCCCGTTTGAAGGGAAGGAGTAGTTATTTTTTCTGTGTGTGGTTAGAGCAAATCAAAATCTTTAAATTTTTTTAATTTTTTGAGTTATGTCACTATTGAAGCAAATCAGCCAAATTTTTACATGTTACTTACTTTTTAAAATAATTATTTAATAGAAATACGGATTTGTGACTAAGTTTGATCGAAAGGTATTTCATAATTATATATAGATAAGCTTTAAAAGATATAACAAATGTTAAGGATAATGTAATTAAAAACTAACATTGTTTTCGTATTTCTGAAATATATGGCCATGTTCTGGAAATCGAAATCACTTGAATTGAAAGCTGATAATAATTTTTCCTTTTATATATCCCATTCTGTGAGAACCACTAAACTTTTTATCAGAACTACTTTTGAAATCAGGAAAAAGATACGTTAATTAAAAAAAAAAAAAAAAATAATTGCAAATATACATCGATTTCGATTTTCAGAACATGACCGATACTTACCTATATTGATATAAATGCCTGTAGAAATTAATTTAATATTTAAATTTACATACATAACTCTACATTTGTATGAGTCTTTTATTTGGACTGATATAAATAATACTAAGACTCCAAGTATTTATTGTTTTATCTTTTGATAAAGGCCCCTATTACGGTTTACAACTCAACTAACTCAGTTGAGTTGTAATAAATACAACTGGTTGTGATCAGTTGTAATTTTTGTTATGTTTCTATTCACCGCAATTTAGCAAAGTTGTAAACCATAATACAAAAGTTAAGAAATTACAACTCAACTGAGTTGAGTTGTAAGCCGTAATAGGGGCCAAAGCATCACAGCAAATATTTCTAGAATTTTAAGTAGTATGGAATGTTATTCCTAATGTATTTTATGTATTTTAAAAACAATATCAACATTAATTATATGTATTAATATTAGAAAATATTCACAATTAAAATAAACAACTTAAGAGAAAAAAACCAAACCATGCAAAGTTATTTAATAAAGTTCGGCCATAATTCCATCGTCTTTGATTTTTAATATTTCAAGCTTGAAATGTCAATTTTACGTTGAACAATTTTACATTTTTTTTGACATAACTTAATTTTTTATCGATAACTTTAGTAAAATTTTTACAGTTTGCCATTTATCTTAATACAGCTGAACCCTTCGCACTTGGTAAATTTTTCTATTACTTTATATTTGCACGTTCACCAAAACTTGAACAATGCATTAAAAATGTAGTGTCATAAGGCTTTAGGGAGCCCATGTTAAATTCCCCGTTTGTAAAATAAAAAACAAAATCATAAAGTTGGTAAATAATTTTTATTTTATTTATTAATATAATAAATTTTTAATACAAGTTTCTTAAAAGCTTTAGCACTGTTATGAAAAATTTTACTGTTGGTTTGTTTTAAAAAAATTAAGTTTCTAAATAAATTTTGGACTTAATATTTCGGGTTATTGATTTGTATTCAATTTCTAGTCTAGGCAATATTTTAAGATTTAGCTGACAAATATAATCTATGTTTCGTTTTTAATTTAAAACGTATTTATTTGGTTTAACAAAATAATTATTTTATTTAATAATACTAGGGGTTCTGGAGGAAAAAATGTTTTTAAAAGAAAATGTTTAAAATCTTAATTTAGAAATAAAAAATCTGTAAAATCAAACCTGCGTTCGTAAAAAATGAACAAAAAAATTCTTTATAAAAGCGCTAGTTAAAAAAAAAAAATAATAAAATAAAATTTTTTAAAAAGTTCTAGCAATTTTTATCTAAACTGCTGTTAATAAGTGTTTAGTACTTTAACAATTATGAATATGATTAACAATTATGATAAATTCACCCATGCATTCCTAACAATATTTCTGGTATTTTAATCGCGCTGAAGAGTCAAAAAAGACTCGAATATGATTAAAAATTTCAAAAATTTTCTAGCTGGGATATTTAAAATACAAAATACTTCCACGTCATGTACATTGTACATGTATGTATTTAAAATACGACATACACAATTTTTATTCAAACTAAAAACTTCATTAGATAAAACTAATTAACAAAACAATTGTTTCCTTTCATAAATATCAGATTTTTGAATGTAGCGTCAGACAAACAGCTACTTATTGGAGAATATATAAAATTATTATTTAAAAATACTTAAAATTTACTACTTAACGACAAATTTTTGTCGTTGAAAAGTTACAGAATTACCCCACAGGTGTCATTTTAAGTTTTTTGTAATAACCTTCCTCCAGAGTATAAGTTGCAAGTTTTAGATGCTTTGCCTTTCTTCTTATGTATTAAAAATACAAAATACAAACTACAAACTACTTCTATTTTTTGTATGTATTTAAAATACAATATACAAAATACTTGCTAGACGTGTATTTAAAATACAAAATACTTGCGCGTCATGTATTTAAAATACAAATACAAAATACGTATTTGTAATTTAAATACGTATTTTAAATACATGTATTTCAAATACTGCCCAGCCCCGTGCTCAGCTAGGAAACTACTAACTTTGATTTGTTTTCTTAAAGTGTGTTAAAGAAAATTATTATTTTCAATTAAAATGCATAACTTTAAATTTGTTTTGTTTAATTATTCAGCAGAAAACAATTGCTGTAATTTAAATGTAATAACACTAATGTCGTTTTCTTTTCTAAAAAAAATTGTTGCATAAGTGTTACATGTGACTTGGCAACATTTTTAAATGCTCCTCTAATTTTAAAAAAGTGTTGCATATTTTACGTTTACAAAAGAACACAAACTTCGGCATTAAACAATAAAGTACAATTAGCGCAAGGTAAATTCAATTACAGGTGGTGGCAAGACTACAAAAATTGTTAGTGTTTACGGCTCGAAACTTGCCTTCGCCTTGATCTAGTGCTGCACTCATGCCCCTTTAATTAAAATGAGTGTTGAACATGTATCATTTTTTATTAATTTTAAAGGGAACATCATCAGAAAAGAACGCTTTACACTTTTAAAATAACACATGTTTTTCAGAAAAGAACATAAAAAAAATGTAAAAGGCAGAATAAGCTGAATTTTACTTAGAAAAGAAAACGCCATAAATGATTTGTATGTACAAATTCAAGTTGTTCTTAACGAGAATTAAATTTAAACCAATTCAAGGAAAAGCTGCCGAATAAAATAATTTCTTTCTCTCAAAAGTAAGACGTCAAACGCAATATAAAAAAATTCTCTTGACAAAATGTTTGTTCGGAACGATAAGGTGAATAGAGCCCTACATATTTTAATTTAACTTTAATAAATTAATTGGAAATGTTAAATCTTTTTATCCATCTCTAAACCAGTTAGTAATTCAAATACGGCTTAATCTTTTTTAAACTTATTTTCTGAAAATCGAATTTTACCAGCATTAAATCGTACGAACACATTTTGATTTAATTTTTAACCAATCCCAGTTTTTATGATTAGAGATAAACGACACCCACAAGTAAAATAAAAAAATGTTTAATCACCTTAAACGCAGGATGATCTATAAAATAAGCAGATTAGTATTTCGATTAAAGGTACTCCTTGTTTTGTAACATTACAAAATTTGTCTATATTTTTAGTAAATTTAATTCAAGCTTAACCGTTTGATGAAAAAATTTTAATATAATATACAAAAGTTTGGTTTTTTAAAGTCCTTTTTGAGATTTTTTTTTTTTGCTATACTATAATCTATAAGATTGTTATAATAATACATAATTATCTTTCATTAAGTACATACAAAATTTACAATTTTAATTTAACAAATTCAACAGAAATTAAAAACCTAAAAAAAAAAATTTAACAAAATCTATTGTACAAAAGGTAACGTTAGAGTAAACGATTTAAGCCTATGGTTATCAAGAATAGGAAAATATTTATAAATATACTTGATGCATTGCCACATAATTCTATACTGCTTTCCTGAAAGAGAATAAAAAGTTGATTAATAAAACAGTATGACAGTTCTGTGGTTTTCATGGGTAACAGCGTATGGCCATTTTGTTCGATGAAATGTTGATGTCATATTCGTTAATTTGTAACGCTTTTTACATGGTTCTTAAAATGTCTGATAAAAACTGGACCAGTTGCGATTTTTTAACGTAATAACCAAGTTAAACAAGTTCAATACCCGAACTTAGATAAAGTGGTTTTTCGGCTCTCCTAAAAAATTTGATTTTAAGACACGGGGCTACCCATGAAAACCATAGAGTTAAAATGCACTATAAAATTAAGAACATTTAAAAAAAATTTTTTTAAGAAACGCTTTTCTTAAAAAAGAACATTTAAAAAAAATGTTGCCCCCTAGATTTTATCCTGGCTACGCCCATGTATTCGTGTATTGTCATCGGGAATATGTAAGCCTGTAAAGTTTGCATTGAGTAAAAGGCGGTCAAAAAAGCATTTTACCAAAAAAAATTGTTTGCCCCCCCCTAGATTTTATCCTGGCTACGCCCATGTATTCGTGTATTGTCATCGGGAATATGTATGCCTGAAAAGTTTCATCCATTTGCATTGAGTATAAGGCGGTTAAATTAACGTTACAAGATTTGATTTTCCAAAGTGAAGCTAAAGAAAAGGTTTTAAAAAAAATGTTGCCCCCCCCCCTAGATTTTATCCTGGCTACGCCCATGTATTCGTGTTTTGTCATCGGGAATATGTAAGCCTGTAAAGTTTGCATTAAGTAGAAGGCGGTCAAAAAAGCATTTACCCAAAAAAAATTTTTGACCCCCCCCCCCCTAGATTTTATCCTGGCTACGCCCATGTATTCGTGTATTCATCGGGAATATGGATGCCTGCAAAGTTTCATCCATTTGCATTGAGTATAAGGCGGTTAAATTAACGTTACAAGATTTGATTTTCCGAAGTGAAGCGAAAGAAAAGGTTTTCAAAAGACCCATCGTATGTCGTAGGCCTTGTTTAGTAGATCATCGCAATCCTCACACACATCCTCAAATCTGAAGTTTATGGAACTTATGAACGAAAACAGTTTTAACTAATTCACTTTTTTCAGATTTTAAATTTTTAAACGGTCTGGGCAAGGCGAGACGGCTAATTTTCTTAATACAAGTATATAAATGTTTTAAGGTTGAAATTTAAAAAAAAGAAAAATTTTAAATATTTCTATTTTTTGTTTTCGTTGTTCATAATTTCTACAACATTATCTTTCTATTTATGATTTCTACAACATTGAAATAACTCCCTGTAAAGTATTTAATATACAGTAGAATCCCGATAATTCGTAATCGCAAGGACCGGTCATTTCTTACGAATTTTAGGAGTTTTCGATTTAGCGAGGTTTCGATTCAACGGGGTTAAAATAAAATTAAAACGAAAAAAAAACATAAAATACAAATCTATTTTTTCTCTCAATTGTCAATGGCTGCAAAAATTTTTTGTTTTTGTAACACCGACAGAGTGTTATGCGTGTGTTTTGCCATTTTCCTTTGTTATTCATGTAACCAGCTGATCTTAAGAAAATAAACCTAATTCAGCCAGATGCGCCCACAAATGACTGAGGTATGAGCAATAAACCACGACTGCCTTTTATTTTGACCTATAAATCTGCTTACTCTTTGAAGCCTCCTTATAATCTTTAAATTTTATTTTTTACTTCCACCTAAGTAAACTTAGTAAAATACTGGCAGTGAAAATTAACGAAAGCCGTGTATGTATGAAGGAGTTTTACACAAATAACTCCTTTTTTTCTTCCCACGATTTAAGCACAATTCAGCCACACGTTGAGCTAGGAGGACCAAACTTGGTGCAGATATTTCTCAAATATAAGTAGTATTAAATATTAAAAATGAACCGAATCGATCTCATATTTCACCTAGCGCTTATACAAATTTTTTTTTTTTTTTTCATTATTTATTTATTGAATCTTCATATATTAAATATGAACTAACAATAATTAATCAAATCTTAACCTAATATTATTTTTTGTCCTGCCAGTGCCAGACAAAAATTTTGTTCATCGCGGGTTCTGTTCACTTTTATAGGTGTTTATCGCTCATCTAATTGGACAAGTGCCGCAGTGTCTCTTCTTCTTAAGCGAGTGTGGCCGCTATCATTTAAAATATTTCGTGCTAGTGGGTTCGGGTGCAATTCGAGCCTTTTTAAGTATTTTACTGCATATTTCGTAATCATAGTTTTAACTAATGGAACATTGAGATCCTTGTGAATATTTGAGTTTTTAACATACCAAGGGGCAGCTGTGATTATTCGAAGTAATTTATTTTGGCGCCTTTGAATTTTTTCGATATTAGAGGCCGAGGCAGTGCCCCATAACTGAATACCATAGCACCAGATTGGCTTTAAGATGGAGTTGTAAAGAAGAAGTTTGCAGTCGAGACTAAGGACAGAGTTTCTTCCAATAAGCCAATGAATTTGGATGGCTTTTAGTTTCATTTGAGTTAATTTTGCCTCTATATGGCTTTTCCACGTTAAACGGCGATCTAGATGAATACCGAGGTATTTTACATGCGAATTTTGAGGTATTATTTGATTATTGATTTTAATAGGGGGGCATGATTCCCGACGCAAGGTGAATGTTATATGTACGCATTTTTGCTCATTGACCTCTATCCTCCATTGCTTTAACCATAGTTCGAGTTGAAATATATGATCCTGTAGGTATCGAGATGCTTCTTGACGGTTTTCGTGCACGCTCAAAAAAGCTGTATCATCAGCAAATGTTGAAGTTTGTGTGTAGTTGTTTGTTGGCATATCCGAGGTATATATTAAGTATAAAAGTGGGCCCAGGATGCTTCCCTGAGGGACTCCAGTGTCAATTTGCTGAGGAGAGCTTAAATAATCACCTTCTTTAATAATAAACTTTCGACCGACTAAGTAGCTTTCTAACAGCTTGTGTATGTTTACTGGTAAGTTTAGCTTCAATTTATGTAATAAGCCTTCATGCCAGACTTTATCGAAAGCTTGAGAAACATCGATGAAGAGAGCGGAACAATATTTTTTTTCTTCAAAGGCTTTTCTTATTGCGTTTACTATACGATGGGTTTGCTCAATTGTGCTGTGTTCTCTTCTAAAGCCGAATTGGTGGTTAGGAATACATCTATTATCATTTAAAATTGGGGTTAATTTTGACGCTAAAAGCTTCTCAAACAGCTTTGATATATTAGAAAGTAAGCTTATAGGCCTATATGACTCAACTTTTGTGTGATCCTTTCCAGGTTTAGGTATCATGGTGACTAAGGAGACCTTCCACTTTTGAGGATAGTATTCAAGGCGTAAAATAGCATTAAAAATTAAAAGAATAATTTTCTTTGCTATGCTGGGTAGCTCCAAAAGCATTTTGTTGCTGATCTTGTCAAAACCAGGAGCCTTTTTGGGGTTTAAATCACAAATAGCCTTTTCGATTTCTCTTATCTCAAATCTTAGCGGAACAGCTGCTCTAGCAGCAACAGGTGGTAACCCGACCGCAATATCGTGAGATATATTTGGGGTAAATACGTTTTTTAAATGATTGACAAACAGATTTCCTTTTTCAACATCATTTCTTGCCCAACTTCCATTAAAGTTTCTTAATGGTGGTTTAGAGACAACTGGCCTTTTGAGATTTCTAGCTGCACGCCATAATGAGTAGTCTGATTGTGGGGTTGCATCAAGTTCCTTAAGATATTTTTCCAGAGAAGCCGTTTTCTTAGTCTGCAGTAACTTTCTTAGTCTTTTTGTACACTCTTTAAGTAAGTTCTTAAGTTGAGGGGATCTGTGCAATTGCCACTCTCTTCGAGCCCTCCTTTTTTCAGACAAAAGATGCTCGACATCTGTGGAATATATTTTAATAGTTTTTGTTTTTTGGGGGCAATATTGGAATGTTGAACAGCTAGTTTCAGAAAACTGTCAAAATTGTCAATAGAGCGATCTACATAATCCGGTGTACTGAGCGGAATATTTTCTGTGCAGTGGGTACTGAGATATTTTTTATATTTCAACCAATTAATTTGCGTAGCTGTCGTCGGAGGTACAATTCTATTGGGGTTCATTATAGTAACAATTGTAGGTGTGTGGTCGGAAGATAAATCTAGGGAGGCTTCAACTTGAATCGTTTCTATGGGAATGTTTTTAACCACGCCGAAATCTATGACATCTGGAATTTTTTAAAGATCAGTGGGCCAATATGTTGGTTGTCCGCTCGCTACCACATTTAAATCCATTTTAGAAATTATGTTAAATAAAACACGACCCTTTGGTGTTATAAGTCGCGACCCCCAGAGGGTATGTTTAGCGTTATAATCGCCAGCGGCTAGGAAACACGGTCCTAATGATTTAAAATATTTACAATATTGGTCCTCCGATATTGAAAATCTAGGCGGGGAGTATAACGATGAAATTATTAGGTTTCTATTTAATTCCTCAACGCAAATGTTCGTTGCCTGGAGATAATCTTCACGATGATCACACATTAGGTAGTGTTTGACTCGGGCCTTTATTAAAATGGCAGAACCTCCACAAGCTCTATCTCGAGGGTCCTTGGTATCATATAGTATATAACCATTTATTTTAAACGTACTTCTTGAGGTCAAATGAGTTTCAGAAATCATCATGACATCAATTTGTTTATTTTTAAGAAAGTATTCTAATTCATTTTTATGTTGGCGGATGCCGTTTGCGTTCCAAAAACAAATTTTTAAACAGTTCATGGTTTGTTAAGTACAGCTTGCAATAACATCGATTGCATTCTAAGCATTTCCTGCATCATATTACCCATTGTGTTCGTAAAATTATTTACTGTTTGCACTAATGTTTCCATGGTTTTTTCTAAACGACTTAAATTAGAAAATTGAGTTTCATCATTACTTGGCGATGCACCTTGCATTGGCTCATGGTTTGATTTTAGGACGTTAGCGTAAGAGGTTCTGTTATTACTAGGCTGGGGGGCTTGAATTGCATTTGTGTTAACCTGATTTGTTACCTGCATTTGAGGGGGATTAGTTTTCGGTCCGACCGACTGCTTGACGATAGTATATACAGGGCATCCTCTATAATTGGCAGTGTGATTACCGCCACAGTTGCTACATTTTTTTACGTTGGGGTCGGTTTTAGACTTGTCGCAAAGAACTGTTCCATGTAATTCACCACATACTACGCAAACAGGGGGTAAGTAGCAGTATGCCTTAGTATGGCCAAATTCCTGGCAGTTTAGACATTGAACAGGACCATTTCTTTTGTGAGGCTCCTCAATAGTTACCCTTCTGTACAGAATATATTTCAAATTATAAATTGGATGCGTTTCATTTTTTTTGAGCTTAACGTCGCCGGGTTCAAGCTCCACTCGAAATAGTGGTTGGGGATTTTTTTCCCTATTTTTGATATTTGTTACGTTTTTGATTTTAAAGCCCTTCTCTTCCAAAAAAGCTTTAATTTCCCCTGGGTCTACGCATGAGTCTATGCCCTTGACTACTACCTGAAGACCTTTACTGCTCTTCAGTTGATACGTATAAAAGTTTTTATTCAGAGTCTCAAATCTTGTAATTACCTTTCGAAAATCATCCTCGTGATTCACCTGTATTTTAGTCTCGTTAATGATACCGCGCTTTATTGCAGCTACATAAAAGGAATTTTCACCTATCACCGAAATTAAACTTTTTATTAACTCATTAGAGTTTTGCTCTCTAAGGTATATCGGGGGTGGCTTAGACGATTTAATGACGTTTGGTGCTTCAGAGGATTCATCCTCCAGAATCGCGAAACGATTTTGTGTATTTATTTTATCAAAAGATGGTACTTTTGAGGCCGAAGCAACTGCTGCAGAGGTAGGGCTGCGTCCCCGTTTAAGCACTGTTATATACCTGTCCATACCAACTTGTACTGTAGGCTTTTGACAACTTTTTACAGGGGGGTTTTCCATTGCATTTGTGTTTAAGTTCATGGTATCATTGCCCACTAAATTTGTTTTTGACGTCACGGCAATACTTGCTGGCCTGGCAACACTTGTCACCAAATCTTGTTGTAGTTTTTTTAATTAATCACTATCCACCGTTTGTGTAAATACCGAGGGTGAGAGGGAACGTGTTCGAGTAATTGGCTTAGCCGTTAGGTAGTTAATATTGTTTTGTTTTATTTTATTTATTTCTGCATTATTTTCATTTGCATTAACTAAAACGTAAACGTTTCTTTCATTTTGTCTTAGTGTGGTTTCACTCTTTGTACTCATGCAAAGAGTTGTTTTTGTTTTTCACCGTTTTGCTTTGCTTTAATATTTTTATTATTTATTGTATTTTACAACAACAAAAGAAAAACCAGAATTTAAATGTTTTGTTCAGAATATGTATACACATGTATGAACATTCATACGTACATATATATTTTTACTGATTTATTTTATTTAATTTGATCGTTTTAAATTGTTCACTATTATGTTAAATAATTTAATTAACAAAATATATTATTTTGTTTTTTTTTTTAAGCGTCCATTCGCTGCTTAGATTACAAAATCAAATGTGATTAATTAATAGTTCAAATCGTATGCGGGGCTAAAATACACGTCTGTATCACAACAAAGCACAAACCGAACTGAACTATACAAATGTGGTCCCGCAATAAGGATTTTGACATGATAGCGCCAATACTATATGAGCTAGGAAACAATTGATTTCTCAACACAATGGTCAAGGGTATCTAAGACTCGGCTCAGCCGAATATAGCACATTTACTTGATTCTACTGTATATGTTCAACTTTGAAAGGTTTGTTTCAATAATTTATTGAAAACATTAATAAACTAATTTTTTTGCCGTTTTCTTAAAATAGAGTGCAATGTAGATTTAAATCAATAGTAAGTGCCAAACCCTCAACTGTGTCATATGCAAAATGCGAAAGTTGCACCTAATTTTAACAAATTTTTTCTGGCAAGTTATTACGCACTTAAACATTGACGTACATCCATATATGTATATAAAATTGTAACGTTACTGACTGACTCACTGACTGATTCATAATCGCACAGCCTAAAAGCCTGACGCTAGAAACTTGAAATCTGGACCAGAGATTGGTCACTCCCCAAATCGATCCACTAAGACGGTATTTTTGAAAATTCGAATGTTTAGGAGGTAAAAAAGGGCAAAAATGGGAAAAATTCGGTAACCTTATATCCGAAACTAAAAGAGATACAAAAAAAGTAATACTTATCGTTGTTCTTTAAAAAAATAAGCGGACAGGTGTCTGTTACTTTTTTTTAAATTCGGCCCTATTAGGGAGTAAACAGGTAAAACCTGAATTTTGGTACTTTTTGACACCCCATCTATCTTTTGAACCATTAAACATAGAAACTAACAGCCGTATTCACAACAAAAAGTTAGCCACAGTTTGTACACTACGTACAACGAGCTGCTAACTAGAATGCCGATTAAGCTTAGCAGCTTGTTGGCACAAAGTTAATTCATAACAAACTTTTCTCCATCTGACAACTTTTAATAAATCAACTCTGAATTTTTATGATGCCACATTGTGTTACTCAAAAATGTAACACGTTTTGCATTAATCATCGCTGCATTTGTCATTTTTTTGTTTTTCCCTTCACATATAAAAATTTTAAAAGGTTTTTAAAATTAAAATAAATTAAGTAAAATACAGTTAATTAAAAAAAAAAACAATTAATAAAAAAACGAACCAAATTGTTTGACATTAAACGGCTGTTTTTCACAAGTTGGCAAACGTTTGGCAGCTCGTTAACAAGAGTTTAGCAAAACGTTGGCCAGAGTTTGGTTAGTGTATTATGAATAAACTTTTTGCTAACTTTATGCCAAATTTTCATTATGAATACGGCTGAAAGTTTATACCACATTCGAAACTTATCAAAAAATACGAATGCGGATTTGGTACTTTTTAGAAATTCGAACATTTAAGAGGTGGAAATCGTAACTATTTTTGGTACTTTTTTTACAAAACATTTTTCTCAATTCATTGACATATTCGTACTAAATTATGGGCTCCCACTACAATACTGAAATTTTTTATACTTAAATGGGGGGAAAAATAGTACCAAAAAGGGGAAATTTGATATTTTACTTAAGCTTTTTGGTTCTACTACTGATATTTTTTTAATTATCGTTAATGTTGGACCTTAAAACATAAGATTCAACATGCAATATCTTGAGTAGATAAGAATCTATGCGGGGACTTTTTTGTTCTTTAACTGGTACTTTTAGTATTGGACCTATTAATATAAAATGAAAGATGTAATGTCCTGAGTGGATAAGAATCTATAAGAGGGAAGTTTTTGGTACTTTTTTGTTCATTAGGTGGTACTTTTTGAATATCCGTTAGTATTTTACCTATTAACATAAAATTAATCATGCAAGGTTCTGAGTGAATGAGAACGGAACGGCATAAAATTAAAATCTATTTTATTTTCATTGCGGACATTCTTTCTCTTTCAATTTTTGATACTCGTTCTCTTACTGATGTTGCCATAGTTTTTCAACAACTGTTCACAACATTATTGTTAACAAAAAACATGATAAAAATGTATGCACAAATAAATTAATAAAAATGTAAACAAACAATGACAACTATTGCCGTCGCCGTCTTCTGTTGTATTATGTTTATTTTTCTCTCCCGCACCGAGAAATCGCAACGCAAACATTGTTTTTTGACTCTAACTGGCAACTTTTCAACTTCCGTATTTATTGGATCTAAAAACATAAAATTTAACATGCAAGTTCCTAAGTGAATAAGAATCTGTAAGAGGGATTTTTTTGTACTTTTTCGTTCTCTAACTGGTACTGTTTTTAATTTAATATTTATTTTTGTGCATCTATTAATATTGAACCTAGAATCATTAAATTCAAGGTCTTTAGTGAATGAGAATCTGTTAGAATCTGTTTTTGGTACTATTTTGTTTTTTAGAGTCTGAACACAATGTAACGATAATTTATTGCGGTGCGGTTTTTCATACGATTTTGAAGGAAAAAACCGCAGTGCGGAACGGCATCAAATTAAAATCTACATTATTTTTATTGCGGACTTTCTTTCTCTCTCAATTTTTGAAACTCGTTATCTTTCTGATGTAGGCAAATAGGTTTTTTTTTTTTTTTTAATTTCCTCAGCTAATCCCGCGAAGCTCTATGCTTGTCTGCAGGAAAGAAATCAGAGTCTCTGGCGGGAATCGAACCCGCAACCTCGGCGCTGATATACTAGCTCGCTACCAGCTAGCCGGGGTGTCTGGAACTTTTACAAAATTCGGCCGTTCTAGGTAGCAAACTGGTAAAACCTGTATTATGGAAATTTTTTGTCCACCATTTAGCTTTTAAGCCAATACGCATAGAAATAAAAATTATGTATCATTTGTAACTTATCTAAAAATGCATATTTGATACTTTTTCGAAATTCGAACGTTTAAATAGTGAAAATTGTACCTATGTTTGTTTCTTTTTTCAAAAGATTTTTTCTCCATCTATTTATCTTTCATCGCAGAGCCTTAACGTTGACATTTATATTTAGATTAAAGAGAATGTGAAATAATTTCCTTTAATCTATTACCAAACGGTCGCAGGCGTATTCTAAATTCACCAACCACGATAAGGGTAAATAGTTAGAGCCATCTTCAATTGTGTCAAATGCAAAATGCGAAAGTTGCACCTCATTTTTAACAAGTTTTTTCAGGCAAGTGCATTACGCACTAAAACATCTACATATACTTATATATTTTCCAATAATTTATAATACATTAGCCCTATTCAGAATCTTGTGCTTTTCAGATTGCAAATGTATGCAATTTTTAATATTTTCTATCAATTGTGAATGACCTCTTGGTTTAGTTGATAATGCTTGTTGCAAAACAAAAAATAAAACGTGGCAATCAATAAAATCATACATCTGCGATTGCAAATGCAAAATTCGCTTAATGGGAGCCGTCGGTTTGCCGTTTAGTGTTGCATACGTCGAGTAAGTATAAACTATAGGTTTTTAGTGTCGCATATTAACAAAACATAAGCGTTAAAGTGCAAAAGAAGATATTCTTAATTCTAATATTCTAAATTATTGTTGTTAACAAATGTTCGAATATCAGGAATGCTCTGTGTATTTTGTTGTTGGATTGCAAACAAAGGCTGCAATATTTTGAATTTGTACTTTCGCAAGACCATTTACATCAAACACTGAACAAGATTGTGAATAGGGCTATTGTGTATTAACCATTTTAATTTCTTTATAAATACTTACATTAACATGTCGGCTTATACAGCTAATAGGACGAACGCGCGAAAATTCATGATCTCTTTTAAAGCATGCTAATGTTTGATTTTCCTCTAGCGGATAGTTTATATCCATTGGATTCACAGTAAGTATATGGGTGACATCACGTGGACACATTTGATCGATAACTAATAAAATTAAATTACTTGCTGGAATTGGTAGAACAACAAATGGTCTCTCACAACCGTGTGCTGTCATGTTATAGACAACATTGTCCTTCTCATTGAAAAGTGTAAAAAGGTCACGTTGCATGTCACATGGCTTTAGCCTTGTTCTTTGCAATGTTACTAACCGAACCCACTCATTGTTCTTTACGTTTACCATATAATCGGTCATATTTTCATCTACATAGTGTTCGAAAAAATCGGCTGCTACTGCACTCAATTCAACTAGATACAAAACAATTGTTGTAACAATCCATTTAAATGCTTTTAGTAGGTGGAATAGAGGCTAGACAGAAGAATATTTTATAATAAATGTATGTATTAAATTATTACAGCCATAAACATTTCTAAAGAATTTTTAAATTAAAATTTACCGTTAAAACAAACGACGAGGAATTATTATCACCATCTGGTACAAAACAAACGGCCTGATAATCATATACCGTGACACGTTTATAAACATTTTCCTCCACTAAACGATGCATTATGGCACCATTTATTTCACCAAAGAATCTACCAGTTTCATGACGACTTGGCGATATAATTATAAAACCATTATTATCCAAAACATAACAGTCTTTATCGTCGACAGCACAAGCCTTAAAAAAATGTAATAAGTTTCTTAGGTTTGCGAATCATTAAATCTTGAAAATCATACATTTCCGGTTATATTGCGGAATAGCTTTAGCAAAGCACTATGTTGAAATTGAAATCCTACAACAGCGGCTGGAGCAGATTTACCTCCTTCGGTATGGAAGACAGCATGACTGGCAGTTACAATGGTTTCAGCAGCAGTTTCTCCAGCATCAAATGGTACAGAGTAAACGAAGCTTTCTTCTCGTACAAAATGTTGATCTACAGCTCGTTTATACCAGATTTCATCAATGGCTTTATTGTTGTGCTCGCTAAATGTTTCTCTGCGCAAAACACATAAAAATATAAAATTTGTACCAAAAATAATCTTTGAGAAAGATTTCTTACCCAGCTCCCAATTCTTCAGCCATATTTGAATGAAATTCTTGCCACCTTGTTAGACCACTGTAAGTGGCTAAAAATGCCACAGTTATGCCAAAACGTTGTTTAAACTCATTTCTGTTGTTTTTTTTAACAATAATAAAAATGCATATTAATTTAATATAATTTATAATTTAACAAAAACTCAGTTACAATTGTGCAATAAATATTTTTACATGTACATATTTTACCTTGGCAACAAACCCATTAAAACAGAAATTGGATTTGAAGCACTTGAACTACTACTTGTCCAATGAAAACGTTGTAAATAATATGAAATGAAAAGTGATTTTTAAATGTTTTATTTGCAAAGAAAATTTCGAATAATGTTTAGTAAAAAAATAAGAGATATAAAGTAAATAAATTAAAAAAAGAGGTGCAGAATAGAAAACAAATAGTTCTTTTTTAATTTTATTTTGCAAATGAGGTCAAACTTAAATTAAGTAAATTAAGTTTTTATATAAAAAAGGAATTTAAGGAGAAATTCAGTGCAATATTCCATTTAACTAAATGGAAAAGTTATGAAGTATTTTTTTCTTAACAAATGTTTTATCAAAATTCGAAGATAGCAGAAAGTTATATATGTAAATACCATTCTTTAAATATTAAGGGAAAATCACGATGGGCAGTACAAAGTGTGCAAACGATGCAAATGCGCGCAAAAAACACACATTTGCACAATACAACAACAAAATGTAGGTATAAGCAAGTTGCTCTATTTTACTTCGTTTGCACTAAAAAAACCATGAGAAAAATTAGTAGTGCATATTTTCTCAGTTGCAATTAATCACCCTTATCATATTTGGCGAATTTAAAATACGCCTGCGACTGTTTGGTAATAGATTAAAGACAACGTGAACTTATTCCCTTTAATCTATTACCAAACAGTCGTAGGTGTATTTTAAATTCACCAACCACGATAAGAGTGAATGTAAACAATAGCATTTGACATACATATTAATCGCCATCTTGTTTTTTAAGGAAACTTATATATTGAACATTTTCGTGGGTTTTAATATAAAATTAAGAATTAAATTTAAATAATTTAAAAGAAAAAATTTATTTTAATTTGCTTGTGTATAATTGTTAACAAAAGCAGATTTTGTACTGTGATGCCAGAAGTTCTTTGTGTTGTTAGAATAAGTTTTTAGAAAATTAGCACATTTGCAAAAAAAAAATTAAAGTGGTATGCTCACGATCAATCATAACATGCACTGCAAATTTAAAAATTGCATATTTGCACCATGACCATCGCTCGCTTGTCCAATGGCGCCCACATTTTGTCGGTTGTGATGAATTGATAACCAACACGCTTGTACCTAATTTAAAAACGTTAGTTCTCCATATATACAGAAATCTTTAATTTGTTTGTTGGAAATGCCACGCCCACATTGTCCCATGTTGTGTTTTGAAAAGTTAGATGCTTGTACCTAATTTGGAAACTTTAGCTCCTGTCGTTCTCCAGATATACACAAAAATAAAATAAAAAAAACAACAACAACAAGGAATTTTAGGGTTAAATTAAAGGCAGTCGTGATTTTTTGATTATGTCTCATTTGTGGTTCGAAATAGCTGAATCTCAATAGCAAAGAATTTCGGACAAAATGCGACATAAACGTATAACAACCTAGCCCCCATCATATCTTCGGAAAACCCATTTCAACTGACAGACGGACAGACGGACATCGTTAAATCAACTTCGACTTATAAGGACCTATAATATACAGTATCGGACAAAACCTAAGAACCCCTTTAAGTGTCCTTTTAATTAAGGAGTCTTCATGTCGCGAAGTTTCACGTGGCCTTCCTCCAGAATGAATAGGAGATGTGCGACCAGTCAGCAAAAGCTTTTAAATTAGCCAAGAAATAATTGATCGGAATGACAAACTTATATATCGTCAGCTCAGAATTGGTTTGGCGCATATGCCAAAAAGTCGGAGTGGAGAAAAACGACAAAGAAGATTTACATGAAGATTTCTCAAAATGTACCCGATAGAATTTTTTTATATTTTTGCCACTGCTTCCGGTATATGTTTTGAAGAAAAATTTAAGTTTTTGCGCACTTTCATGAATAAATTGAGAATTTAATAGTATTTTTTTGAAAATGAAAAAAAATTAAAAGTGTTTTTTTGTGCTGCATACGTATACTTATTGCGTGAGTGACTGACTCATTCATCATCGTACAGCCTAAACTTCTGAAGCTAAAGACTTGAAATTTGGACCGGAGGTGGATCTCTCCCCAAATCGATCCACTAAGACGGGATTTTTAAAAATTCGACTGTTTAGGGGGTAAAAAAGGGTAAATTCGGAAACCTTTTATCTCCAAAACTAAAAGAGATACAAAAAAAAAACTGTAATACATATCGTTGTTCTTTTGAAAAATAAGTGGACAGGTGTGTGGTACTTTTTTGAAATTCGGCTCTTTTAGGGTGAAAACGGGTAAAACCTGAATTTTGGTACGTTTTTGTCAGCCCATCTATCTTTTGATCCAATAAACCTAGAAAAAAAGTTAATACCACATTCGAAACTTATAGAAAAAATACGAATACAACTTTGGTACTTTTTTGAAATTCGAACGTTTAAGGCGTGAAAATCGTAACTATTTTTGGTACTTTTTTACAAAACATTTTGCATTTTGCAATTTTTGATACTATAATGGGGGGAAAAAATAGTACCAAAATGGGAAATGCGGGAAATATAATATCTTTCTTCAGTTTTTTGGTTCTACAACTGGTATTTTTTAATTATCGTTAATATTTGACCTCAAAACATAAAATTCAACATGCAATGTCCTGAATGAATGCTTTATATCTCAGAAACCACAAAAAATTTCGCGAAACAGATTTCGGATTCAAAAAGGGGGTATTCAAAATATATATACCCCATACCTAACTCAATTTTTTTAAAAATGGTCGGTAGGTCAAATCAATTCTGAGCTGACGATATAACCTTTTCCACCACCTCTGGTGAAGAGTATAAAAACAATAAAATACACAAACTAGTGCTGAAAACTATCGATAGTCGTCTTGTTCGATATTTCTAATATTTTTATGTGTGCATAATCCACGATGTTAATTGTGAGTTTTTTTTTTGCCCAACTTAATTCTTTATTTCAGTGTTTGACAAATTCAACCATGAAAAAATTGTTGAAGCCTTTTACAAAAATGGGCGTTCAAAATAATCAAAACCCATTTCGTTCAATTCGTGATGTATCCACAATCGGTAGAATTTTGGGCAAATTTCAATAAACTGGGTCTGTAAGAAATTAAAAACACCTGTGCATGCTCGCCCAGTTCGTTCTGCAGAAAATGAGGTCGGCCAAGCATTTACCGTGAATGATGTTCGCTATCGCGAGATGATAACAGACTTCTTGTGGCCAGAAATTAAGGGTATGGACCTGGACGATATGTGGTGCCAACGATCATGTGTTTTAAAACCATTTCTTTGAAGATATTTGAAAAAAGAAGTTTACGTCAAAAAGCCAAGGACAATTCAAGAGCTAAAGGATGAGATAAGTCGGCACATTAACGACATTGAACCTAAATTCTGTCTCCGAGTCATTGAAAATATGGACCATCGGATAACCTACACCAAAGTATTTAAACACACATCATGCTTATGTGTCCATGTAAATATGGATTTATCTATGTTTATTAACTTCATGAAAATCGGTTTGAAAGTTTGTGAGAGGCAGAAATGGCCCCCTGCCTCCCCTTGTGGTCCTATTTCTTAAAAACTGTATAGCTAATGTGTCCCTATAGAAATGGATCTATCTATGTTTTAAATTTCATTAAAATCGGTTTGAGAGGCAGAAATTGCCCCTATCTCCCCTCGTGGTCCGATTTTTTTTATACATTTTGTGTCCATATATGAATTTCATTAAAATCGGTTTGATAGTTTCTGAGAGGAAGAAATTTCCCCCTATCTTCCCTCGTGGTCCTACGATTCGGCCCATTTTCAATAGGCTTGGTCCTAGTGTCAATAAGAACCTATGTCCCAAATTTTATAAAATTATCTCCAAAATTGCGACCTGTACTTTGCGCACAAGGTTACATGGACAGCCAGCCAGCCGGACGGACATCGTTAGTTCGACTCAGAAAGTGATTCTGAGTAGATCGGTATACTTTAAGGTGGGTCTAGGACCACTATTATAGGCGTTACACACATCAGCACAAATGCATAATACCCTCTCCACTATTGCGGTGTGGGTATAAATATTTAGATAATTCTCTGTTTTATTTACAATTAACATCGCGCGTTTTGGTTGGACTACGCTTTACATAGCCATAAAATCCATACAAAAGACTATTTAGAATAGGACTCATAAATAGTTAAATCCGAATTTGTAGTGGAAACCTTATCGCTCATTTGCTGCAAGACCGGTGTTAATTTCCGCAGGAATTGAATTGTACACACTTATTCGTTTGAAATATAAAATAGAACTCACTTTATTTACTAATATTTTTCCCTTAAATACTAAAATTCTTATTACTAAAACAATAACAATATTCCTACCTACTAGATTTTAAAAATTACAATAACACATACTGTCAGCGTCAAAATAAAGTGTACAACTGGTTTTCCAATATAAAAAGTGTTATTTTAGCAAAAAATAACTAAAATTTTTAGAAGTTTATTATCACTTACAAAACTTTGGACAATGTTATTACAATTTAAAATTAAAAATTTGAAATACTTCAAAAACAACAAAAACAATACAATAAAAAAACTAATATACTCCGTTTTAAACGCGTCAAAAAAAGTGTACAGTTTTAAAATACTAAGAAAAGTGAAGTGGCTAATGCTTTGATTGATTTCTTTTTGCTCTTAGGGCGGCTTCTAGTTTCTTTGGCATCAATTCCACCCATTTTAAAGTTAGCTCAGTAGACAATTTTGGCTACCCTTCCTGCAGAATTTTATTCAGAGAGTGCTTGCTGCTAATGTTTTTTTTTTAATTTGTCTGTCCAAATGTTTTCAGATGTTTACTTGAGTTGATATTGAGCGACTATTGGGCTGATCCATCTGTTTTATGACGTTTTACAAAAGCTAACCCTATCACTCTTCACTTTAGATGCTATATTTTTTCCGTTGAATTTCTTATTTCAACCTTTTATCACGTTTATTTTTTGTCCAACTTGCTTTTGTCACTTTTTGGAGCAACGTATTTTTCACAGATGACAGCAAGCTTGAAGTCTGATCAAATTTGGCAAAGTAGAAATTTAACTTTTTATAACTAACATAACCCTTTTTATATTGGAAAACAAGCTGTACACTTTATTTTGACGCTCACAGTACATGCAGCCTAAATAAACATAAGATTAAACTATCGTTATAAACGCATTACTGTTTATTACAACAATTGGAGATTAAAACTCTGTTGTTTACAACAGCAAAGAAAAAGGATCGCTCACATGTATGTATTTATTATTATTTAAATGTGCGTACCACATGTTGAGTTTAAAGTAAGATTCTGGCGACCTTGCAAGATTGTAATCTTGTTTATGATGTGTGTACGCCAGATCTTATTTTAAACTCAACAACCGGCATAACTCAAAAAAAAAAAACCATTTCGAGATAAACGCATTTAAAGTTTTTGATTTGCTCTAACTACTTAGAAAAAAAGAAGACACATTCTCTTCAAACTGGGAAAGTATAAAAGATATAAAGATGAATTTAATACACAATATAAAGAAAAACAAAGCGAACAATTCTGCATCTCTAACTCCAAAATTTCATTTTTTGAGTTATGCCGGTCGTGCAGCAAATGAGGATCATACAAATAAGGATGTCTAGTTAATTTTCGGCTTAAATCACTTTCATATTGTTACAAGATTATTTGTACAGTATAACCTCGTTAATCCGGAGAGATATAGTTTCAGCCTTTTTGTTATCTCAATATATATTTAAAATTATTTTACATTACCGAAAAAAGAAACATCAGTACTCTTAAGATTTCTTTTACATTTAATCGCTTGTCTTTACAAAAGTTCACTTGCTTATTATTTTGAACATTTTAAGCTTCCTCCAAAGAAATATCAAGGCCTTTAATATTTTGATTTGCAGTTACCAAAAAAATTAAGTATATCTTCATCAGAGAAATCGAAAACGTATTTATGTTCATCACATGCCCAAGTATCTCTGAAATAGATACAAGGGCAGAAATTAAGAGCAGATAAAGTTGGCAATATTTTTCCATGCAGAGTTTAGTTAAATAAATTCATTTTGTTTAATGACTTTTAAATATTACAGATATTTGTATCATCCTTTAGAATTTTTCTCCACCAAAAAAATGGCACTACACTGAAAAAATTTTCTTCACAGATCCAATGAATTTTACATTAAAATTCAACCTATGTAACCTTTCATTGGATTAATGAAGGATTAATAAAATCAATGACACAATTTTCATTGATTTTATGAATCCTCATTGAAAAAATGGATAAAATAAACGTTTGTCATTAAACTAATGCAAAATGTTCATTGATTTTATGAAACATTTCATTAATCCAATGAAAGGTTACATAGGTTGAATTTTAATGTAAATTTCATTGGATCTGTGAAGAAATTTTTTTCAGTGTAGTCAGAAATTGCTTAACAGTTTTGAGAAAAACCATTATTCAAACACAAAAGTTAACATTCAAACCTTTTAAATTAATTTATGTAGTACAGTCAACGTTTTTAAATGATCTTGGGTTTTCTGAATTTTCTATAGCGAGAAGCTGCAACTTATTAGATCCAGATGCGTTTGCGCGCGGCATGAAGATAAATCTATCTTTTATTATATATTTCTACTGGCATCCGAGTTCTCGCCACTATGAATCCATGTTGTAGTTCGAGGTGTTACTTAGAAAAAAAAACGCTTGTCCAGACTACAGTGGAAAAATTTCAAAACTGTTCAAAATATTGACGAACTACCAAGTGCCCGGCTTAAAGAGGTTGCACTGTACTTTGGTTATAAGCAGGTAAACCACATTTAAAATGCAGTAAAATCTAAAAAAGAGCACTAAAAATTGCTTGAAAAAACAGAATTTAAAAATATGTATTTGCATATTATCAGCTATGGGCAAATGCAAAATCAAAATGCAAAAAGAGCGAACGATGTGTATACATACACAAAAAACAAAGAGAAAAAGAGCATAAAACCAGCAAATGCCAACGTAAACAAACCAATACAATGCCACACATGCAAAGCTTTCAATGTAGTGGTGCCCATACTTGCATATTATAAACAAGTGTAAACATATAGTTGTTCAAGCCCAACAATATGGTATTCTTCAGCACAGTATTTACAGACAAAGTTTCGAGGGTTTTGTAAAGGGTGTTCTTTTGAAGTGTCACAATTTTGAGTTGGCATCACTGCTTTATTTGAGCACCCACTTAACTATTTTACTATGATTCGACTTAAACCAGAGCAACGCGTGCATATTGTTGGAATTTTTAATCAAAATAATTCGGCGCTGAAGAACAAATTGATATTGATTTTGAATTCCCATTTAAAATTTTATATTCTGGTTGAATTTGGAGTGAGAAGAATCGACAAGCTTTTGTCGAAACACGATAACATTCACAGACAATTACTGTTTGGTACGCTTTATGGGCTGGCGGAGTCATTGGCCCATAAGTCTTCAAAAACGATGATGGTCAGAATGCGAAAAGTTGTTGCAAATTGGTGTTCCTGATTGTGTTTTATACGCGCCAGCCGTGGCGTCCACGGGGCTGAAATGGTGGCATGCCATAACGTCCAGTGTGTCACAGTGTCCATGGACTTTATGACACTTCTAACTTAAGCTTTTCTGCGAAGTCGGCCTTCGTTCGAAAGCAAGGCAGATTTTGGAAGCTTTAATTAGCGAAAGCGGAACTTGTTATACCATTAAGGAAAAAATCCATGCGCCCGCCCAAAGGCCGTCTGTGCAGAGAAGCTTAAGTTAGCGAAGCCAGTTTTTGTTATACCATAGAGGAGAATATCCTTGCTCCCGGCCAAAGGCCGGCTATGCAGAGGTTTAGTTAGCGAAGCTGGTATTTGTTATACCATAGAGTAGAAAATCCTTGCGCCCGGCCAAAGGCCGGCTATTGCCGAGACGCTTTAGTAAGCGCAGCCGGTATTTGTTTCATCATAGAGGAGACAATCATTGCTCCCGAAAGTGATTTCGTTATATGTTTAATATAAACTCTGAATAAAATAATCATTTTTGGCTTGTTTTGTTTGTAATTTCGTTTTTTATACGTCTGGAAATTTTATAATAATTTTTTTTTCCAAAAAAAAATATTCACCCCTATTATGTAAGGCGTTGTCGACGTCGACATTAATTTTTAATTGTTGTCACATCAAGGCGACGACTACATCACTTCGACGTTAATTTGGTATTTTATAAGAATGTTATGTCGACGTCGACTAGTTATCGAAAATTTGATGAAAAAATCCCATCTCCAATTGTTTTATTTTTTTTTTTTTGTTCTTCACTCACTTTTTAACGCTATTTATGCTATTTTCCGACATATTTTTTTTAACCGATTTAGCTTTTTAAAATAAAGTGTAGAGTTTGTTTCCAATTTGAATTTTGTTCGCGAATTTTTGGCATGTTTTTACTAAAAGATATTTTTACTGTAAGTTTACTGATTCTTTATAGCTTTAACGTTTATTCATAAATATAAGACTTTTCTTTCATGCCGCTGTTAGCAAATTTTTGCGAATTTCCGTTAATTTAGCAAAAATCACTGAATTTTTGTCATTCCTTTCAGTTTAAGGGACTTTTAATCAATTTTATGGCTTGTTTGATATATTAAAAATTTTCGCGAATTTTCGCTGTTTTTGCATAATTTTTTTGTAACTTCCCGACATTTTGTTTTTTAGCCGATTAAGCGATTTCAAAACAATTTAAGGGTTTGTTTTAAAGTTTGCAATTTTTGCTTATTTTAGCCATGCTCGCGATAGCAGCGATTTTTTCCTAAAAGTTTTTTGATTCTTTACAGCTTTAACGATTTTTAATAAATATGTATTAGACTTTGCTATCATGTTAGCAATTTTTTGTAGAATTTCCGCTAATTTTGCAATTTTAGCAAAATTTTTGCCATTTCTTATAGTTTTAAGGCTTTCGTTATATATTAAAAATGTTCGAGAATTTTCGCTATTTTTGCAAATGTTTCCGAATTTTCGCGTTAAATTTACTAATAAAATTTGTGCCCATAACTTCTTTTAAATTTGCATTTTTTATTTCAAACGTATTCAATAAATATGTTAACATTTCATTTAAAATTTCTTTAACTTTCATTTGAGTCGTCACAAAATTTCCTGTCGACTAAAACGGGGACAATACTACTCGACGTCGACTTAAAAGCGCCTTAGAAAATATCACTTGACTGTCAAAAGTAATCGATTATTGTCAACAACGACTCAGAAAATACCATTAATGTTCAGGTGCCGTCGACTTGTGTCGATGTCGACTTTCATAATAGGGGTGATTGTTTCAAAAACGACTAAGCATATTTGAAAAAAAAAAAAATACTTTTCTTTAAGGAAATTTTATTGCGGAATTTCGGTTTTTTTAGTTTTTTCAATAAGCTAAAGCGTTTTTGAGTTTTGCGAACATATGTTGTGCAACGTCGCCATTTTCGAAATTTTTGTATGGGGACCACCCTAATGATTAAAGATGGAGACTAAGTATGTTCTATGTCCGTCATATATTTGACTCCTCTAGGGCCACTCTGGGGTCAGTTAGGGCGGTGGCGGGTAATTTTATAAAAAACAATATTTAGTATGGGAGCCCCTTAAGGAGCACAGATAGGGGATTAGTATGTTAATCAAAAATTTAGGGGGGGGGGGAATATTAGTGGGAGTCAGTCTTACATTTTACTCCTCTTGGAGCGACTCAGGGACAATAACTTTGACCCCGATGAGGAGTCATTTACCCCCATCCCAACCCCCTAATTTTTGGCTCATGCGTTTTTTTAACAAACTTCACAAAGTTGGGGGCTCTAGCGTATCGAAATCTTGCTGCTAAGGATTTCCATATAACACTAATTCACCCCTAATGTACATATTGCTCATTTGCTGCAACGTCGACATAACTGAAAAAAAAAAATCAAAATAAACGTGTTTAAAGTTTTGGATTTGCTCCCACCCCTTAATCAGGCATATGGGCATTTCCTTGGGTCACGAACGTACGTTCGTACGCTTTTAATGTACAAATATATAGAAAGCTTTGTTTTACGATTCGATAGCATTTGGGTAGCTCTATGTTTAGTGCAAAAGACGGATTTCGTCGAGTTTAAGTTTTCATAATGATAGTTATAAACATGTGATCACGAACGTACGCAAAACAGAAGTCAACTTTGGCTGACAGTAGTGAAATGTAAAAATCTGCGTAATGGAACGGAATATTCAAAAGTGATTATTTTATTTCAAAAGTGTCTAGGTCTCCATCCAGTATTTACAAAATAAAATTGGCTTATGGATCGGTCGCGAACGTATGATTTTTCCATATGTTTTTTTATTATTATCACTATGCATTTTCCCATAAATATCTTCAAATTTCCTTAACAAAAAAACTTAATACTCCTTGCGTGTGTAAACATAACATATTTTTTGCATGAAAAATAAGTATTTAAACATTTCTTTAGAAGTAGCTTAAATAGAAAATATAAAATTTTCTAGCGCAATTTCCTCAAAACAGTTGAGATATGCAATGAAACTTTGTTTTTTAATACTAAACAATAAAAGAGGATGATTATCATCATTTTATTTGTTCATCCTGGTAGACCATTCTGAGAAAATGCCCATATTCAATAAATCGAAATGAAATGTATTTAAAACCGAAAAGAAAAATCATAAAAATCATTTTTATATACTTCATACTTGAAGTGACATTTATCTTTTCAAGAATAACTCTTAAAAACGGAAAAAACTAGTCATTTTGTAAATAATTGAAATCAAAATCTCTTTCGATTTCAAATCCACTTTATTTCGATTTCTAGAAATTGTCCGAATTTTATATGCAATATAAAGAAAATCATGGCGAACAATTCTGCATTCCTTACTCAAAAATGTAATTTTTGGAGTTATGACGACGGTGCAGCAAATGAGCGATATGAGCTTTTATTAACTAAATACAAATTCTAATACCAAAGTTTGTTGGCATTTAAAAACTGCGAATTGAACAATTTTAGATAATTATTTCTTTATTTCAAATGTTTTAAATGCATATGTAGTAATTGGCCTTAAATTTGAAAAATTAGCATTGTCAATAGTTGATTTTGGGCTGCCTTTTGTAGACAACCAGTCTTTCATTTTTCCTAATTCCAGCTGTGTTCCCTCAATGGTTCCTTTAACTGTGCCATCTAAAGTATTCATTATCCAGCCATGTAAACCCAATTCTTTGGCTTTCTTTTCAGTATATTTGCGAAAAAATACATGTTGAACTTTACCAAAAATCTCATAATCACAAGCATACAATTGTCTTGAGCCCATATTGTAAAAAGTTTGAAATAACTTGCTTATGTACTATTCATGCAATATATTGTTTAAGTTTGATATTTTGAATTTTAAAAGCAAAATATGTAAATTAAATATGAAATATATGTCTGTGGCATTTTGACAAAATAGCTTAAGTCAAATTAAAAAAGTTGAAAAAAGTGTTGTTTATCACACAAATTTTCATTCAAAAAACATTTTTGTTTTCGTTTTTAAAATTTTGTATTATAAACGAAATTTTTCTTTAATTTTGGTTTATTTTATTGTTTAATAAAAATGAGGTTTTCACAGAGTTTTTTTTAAAAAACCTATTTGCTATCTTATCTCTACTTAAGGTGTTTTGTCAAAATGCCAAAGATATGTATGTATGTACATAAATTGTATGAATGACTTTGTTCAAGGCGAATTCATACAAGGTGTCCTTGGCTTGCTACGTAAGCAACAGCTGATAACTAACTATATGTATGTCAAAATGATATGCCGTTACTTTTTTTTACATTTCTATTTAAATTTAAATTAAATTTCAAGATTTTTTTATAAATTTTAAATTAGAAATAAAGCACACACATGCACGCAAAACCGAAAACCTAAAAAGAAGGAAGTGGAATACTTCCGGCTTAACGAACATCGTTATATCGGCTCAGAAAGAGATTTTGAGAGTATACTTAAGGATTGTCTATGAACAATATTTGAAAGTGCTACAAACATCAGCACAAACGAATCCCAGGCGATTGTATTTAATAAACAACTCCTAAAATAATATTCTGATGATTATCTGACGAGTAATCTTGGAATGGTAACCATGCAAGTCCTAACAATTACTGAGCTTCCTAAATACATAAGAGCATTTTTTTAACATGAAAATTCTATTGTCAAAACAATTTCAATAAAACAAACCGACTTTCTATCAAATAAGAATTTTTAGCCGGGTAACGTTGAATTACCGATCTAAAGGTTTGTTTCTTATTAATTGTATGAACATGATAAGTTTTGGCATGAAAAATACGCTTGATGATCCTTGAGGAATCAGCTTGTGCAAAAGTTTCTTCCGTGCGAAAATCTTTTACGATAAAAAAATGAGTTCATCGACGATGAAAAACGCTCCTCATGAGATTCCCAGTAGACTCTTACACAATTTTAAAATGCTGGCTGGGATAATACCAATTCCACTATTGTGATGTGCGTATAAATATAACTCTTTTTCCATTAAGTTCTTAAAACCATGTAGGTTTAAAACTTTTGCTCGTGAATACAATGAAACCTTATCAATAAAAGATTCCTTGTGCAATCGGCCTGCTTCATCTGCACGTTTTTTAAATTAAAAAAAAGCAAAACTTCTTGCAAATAAGGTTTTCTAAGCACACATTTTTAAATTATTGCATTCCACAAAACACTATTTAAAATTAAAAACAAAATGAAAAATGACAGCATATATTTTTGACAGACAGCTTTTTGTTTACTACAGTGTTGCATAATTTTGATAATTTTGTATTTTACAGTGTTGTATCTATTTTCGAAATAAGACCACCTTGTATGAATCCTTGACTTTGTTTTACAAAGCGCTTATAAACAGAAGTTTTAGTTAAGTTTTTCCATGTTTTTATATGCGGATTTTATTATTATTTAGGTAATGTGCATCTATGAAATTTGTATAATTACTTATCTAACTTACCCTTTATCGTCTTTTGAATTAAAACTTGTATTTTTTGAAAACCATTCTGTAACTCGAGCATCAAATACCAATGACTGCATCAACTGACGATCACCTGAAATGTTATATATATTTATTTTAGCACTTTGAAAACTATAAATAAATAAATAATTGTGCTATTTGTTAGTTTGCCATTTTTGATCATGAATGTTATCATGCATTTGATAGATAAAAAAAGAAGATTAAACAATAATTGTGCAATTCCTCAGCTAACTGTGCATTATAATTTTGCAATTATGTGCCTATATTTTATTATGTTCTACATAAATATCAGAAAAATAAAACAAATTCAGTAAGCCAACTGCATTAAAAAAGCAATTTCGTTTGCTACTAATCAAGGCCCATTGAATAGGTCTGCGCAAGAAGCCTGATGATCATTGTTTATGTTCTTTTTAGTTGTCAAAAGTTGTTTACATTTTGCTTACATGTGTATGTATATGTTGTTTACGTTTATTATTTTTTCCCACACATACGTTTAAGGTATGCCACACATACACGTTTTTTCCTTTCTCCTTTTTGCTTTGTTTTTTCCTTTTGCTTTGTATATGTGGTAGTAAGTTTTTGACAACTAAAAAGAAATTTTGCACAAACAAAATACAGTGCACTCGCGGTAACTTGAACACCGTCTAACGTGAACACCGCCTAACTTGAACAAGATTTTTTTTACATTGACTACTCTGTTACGTGAACAAACTCAGAAAGCTCTATAACGTTAACAATTTTTTGTACCCTTCACCGAAGGTAAAAGGGTATTAATAACTTTGTCATTCCGTTTGTAATTTCTACAATATTGTTCCTACACCCTATAAAGTTTGCATTCCCGATGATCCTGTTAAAAAAATTGCTGCAAGTGAGGCAATTGAAATTTTTAACAATGCATTGCAATGGGCAGAAGATGCAATAGTGGATCAAAGTGACAAGAGTGTAGTTGGACGCTTAAGGGAGAAAGCAGTATTTCAACTACTTATTAGAAAAGAAAAACCAGCAGAAAAAGATAACCGATTTTTTTAATGCCTAAATGTTATAAGTAATTTTATTTGCAAGGTAATTTTAATTCAATAGATATATTCTCGTGATCTCATTTTGGTTTGTAATGAATTCTATTTAATAATTTTATTTTTATATTTTAGTAATGGAAATAATCAGAAAAAATTTCACGTTCAAGCGTGTAAAACAGACATATTTTTTATGAAATTCGACAATCGTTAACGTGAACAATTTCGCTAACATGAACTCCCTAGGTTTTAATTAGTTCACGTTACCGCGAGCGCACTGTACATGTCGTTTTTTGTTTTTGTTCAAGTAAGCAGACCTGATAGATGGGCCTTGCTACTAATAATTGGCTTAATCGGTATGTGTATGTATGTATATTACGAGTACATAAAGTTTTAAAAGTATGGAATAAATATTTTGAGAAATATTTTATTATATATGTACACTAGTGTGTCCCAAAAAAAATTTTTTGTTGGGGCTCAAGCATAATTTAAAAGCTTATAGGGTAAAGTATTTTTGAGATTTTTCGGAAGAGGTTTAGAGGTCGCTCTAGTCGAATTTTTGCCAAAAATCGGGTCTGCCGGCCTTTTTTTAAGTTTTCTTCATAACTTTGTCAAAAACCACGATTTTCTTCACTTCTAAGGAAATAATATAAAAGAAAAATGTTCAAGCTTTATTTTGGTGTACAAAGACTATAAGTTTTTGCAATGCATTTGCTCATTTATGCACCCTACATTAAAAATTTTCGTTATTTTTTCATAAAATTTGTAAATAACGCTTTATAACTTTTAAAACTTTTATAAAAATGAAACAAACCAACAATGCAGTTTGAATTTGATTTTAGTTTGTTTGTTGGGTATGAGTAATAATATTATAAACTGGTGCAGTGGGTTCTACCCACTGTACCACTGCGGTGCCCGTTAGCCAACAGTCAAACATCAATCTTTGACCAGTAGTACTGGTGGTTCGAAATTTGCTGTTATTATCACTTAAATTTCAAATTACATGTTGCCTCCTTTCCTCTGTTTTTTCAGGTTTTCAAGACAAAGTCTTGACAGAAAGAATACGAAAAAACAGAGGAAAGGAGGCAACATGTAATTTGAAATTTAAGTGATAATAACAGCAAATTTCGAACCACCAGTACTACTGGTTAAAGATTGATGTTTGACTGTTGGCTAACGGGCACCGCAGTGGTGCAGTTGGTAAAACTCAAAGATCTTCTGACGATAGAATGTGGTGATTCTTGAAACATGTAAAGATCAACCCGGGTTCAAATCCCCGCTCAGCCAGGAAAAATTATCAATAAATTTTAATAAAAAAAATTCGAAGTTGTAAAATTCCTTCCCTCAGTGACAATATTTTAAAGAAAATTAAATTTGATGAACTCAAGCCCAATTAAAGAATACCAAAAAAAAAATGTTATTTATTTTATTATTTGCAGAAACTATTGTTATTTTGTGATTTTTATTGTTTTTGTTCTAGGGCTACTGCCTCTTAGAATTTGCATGAAATCAAAAGATTTGATTTTTTCTTAAAAGACTTGTCGAAATTTGATTTACTTGAACGATTTATGTAACTCGTAAACGCCATCTTAACGTATCTGTTCATTAAAATTACCTCAAATACCTCTTATGTAAATTGAAATCCTAATAGTAATTGAAAAAAATGCTCCATTGTAGATCTTTAATCCGTCACGGCAATGGGCTCATAACCTAGGCTGATTTAATTTATCCCAATAGAAAAAACATTTTTAAATTTTTCAAAATATTAAAATATTTAAAACCTTTTTTTAAAAGTTAAATGCTCACAAATATTTAAATATTTAATTAATCAAGTGGGGCATCAAAGGATTCAAAACTTACACACAAAATATGATCTGTTTCCTTATGAATTACATATGTTAAATAATTTTTACCCATTGAAATGATTTTATCAAAACGATTTTGTGCTCAATAAAAAAGTTTGTGATATAACTATTTATGTTTATATTAGGGTGGGTAAACAAATTTTTTCTCTTATCGACTTCTAATAGCGTAAATAAGTTGTATTTTTGTTTGCATTACCCCTTTAAAATATTATGAATTAATTTTTAGTGTAAGAGCCCGCGCTTTGAGCTTCAATTTTGTTAAATTTTGAATATAACAACAATAGCACTTTATTTGCCGAAAAGCATATTACACCAATACCTCACTTTGCTTCGTGGTTACGTTCCAAAAAAACGCCACGCAAATTGAAACGACGCAAAGTGAATTATTTTCTATAGCAAACAATGTAAAGATCGAAGATAGGTTTCAGGGTAACAAAAATACTACTTTCTAAAAAGATAATTTAATAAAATTAATATTTAAAAAACAAAAAAGACTCAAACCCAAAACAACGCAACTTCGAAAATCTAACGTCGCACAATGGTAATTAGTACTTATTCAGCAGCGAAACAACTTCGAAAAAAACGCAAAATGAAACGACGCAAAGCGAGGTATTGGTGTACTGTATTTTAACCACTTTTGAGTTCGTGAAAATAGTGTCAGAAGCATCCAAGACTCTATATATAGACGAAACTTGAATCAAGACGAGAGATGCCTAGATTTGATAGTAAACAAGATTTTTTTTATCCACAATTGATTTTATTGTTTTATGTTGTATCGGGTGATTTTTTAGCTATTAATTTTTTGGCAATACTGGTTTAAACAGCTGACGCACGTTTCGTATTTTGTTTCACTGTCAAACATCTTCAGTTTGGTCTATAATTTAACCATGAATCGTCTTACAAACGAACAACGCTTGCAAATTATTGAATTTTATTATCAAAGTGCGTGCTCTGTTAAGAAAGTTCATCGCGCGCTTCTTTAATTTTATGGTCAGTTTAATCGACCCATTTTTGGATCAATGGGTACGTTAATAAGCAGAATTGTCGATTTTGGAGTGAAGATCAGCCAGAAGCATTGCAAGAGCTACCAATACATCCAGAAAAAGTCACAGTTTGGTGCGGTTTATGGGCTGGTGGCATCATTGGACCGTACTTCTTCAAAGATGATGCGAATCTTAACGTAACTGTGAATGCAAGAGCTTGACTTGCATGACATGTGGTTTCAACACATGCCACACAGCACGCTTAACAATGGACTTATTGAGAGGCGAGTTCGGTGAACATTTTATTTCACTTTCGGGACCGGTCAATTGGCCACCTAGATCGTGCGATTTAACGTCTTTAGACTATTTTTTGTGGGGCTATGATAAAGCTTATGTCTATACATGAGATACCGGCCGAAATGTTGGAAAGAGTATGCTAAAATAAGACTAAGCGGATGAACCATTTGAGGCGCAGTCACGGTCAACATTTGCATGAAATAATCTTCAAACATTAAATCGATTCAAATAAAGATTTCATGAATTTTTGTGAATTTTATGTGTTTTTTTTTTTTAATTTTCTACAGCTCTTAAAAAATCACCTATTATAAGAACCAAAGTTTTATTTTTTTTAAGTTTAATTCAAAATGTTTTCAGTCTTAATTAATAATAATTGATAGTAAATAAAATATTAAAATTTAAAAATAGGAGCTTCTGCGCGGGCTCAAGATGTGACTTTTTTTTGCAATTTTTATTTGTTTTACCTTAAGAGAAAAAAATATTGCTATTAGAATATGATTCTGGAACTTTTATTTTTTCTCATACATCAGTGACCCACCCTAATAAACATATATGTATATGTATGTATGTTATTAGTAAACTGTGATTTGGTGCAATTTTATTTAAATATATGAATAAATACAGAATAATGATAATTTTGTGAAAGCATTTTCACAGTATGAATGTTACTCACAATAGTAATTGTCTTTTTCGTATGATGGAATGCGCCCAGCTGATGTGTTAGCTGTGGATTTGCAATTTTTTGTTTTTCATGATCATGAATGATTTAACAGAAAATTTTAAAAAAGTTGAAATTCAGAAACCACTCAAAAATTGTTTGTATTGTTAATATCGTTAAAGAAGAAATAATTTAAAAAGTTATCGCAGTATTCAACACTACTAGGACACATTCGGAAATACAATTGCATTTCGAAATTATCTAAAGACGTTTTAAAAGTTTGTCGGGTATGTTCTAGAACCCGCATCCACTCGAAAGTCGATTACTTCAGCATTTTTGGTGTTCTCCATTTCACATCCACATGTTTTTATTCGTTTTCAATTGGAGTAGTAAGGGGTTGGTGAAAGTAAAACGAATCGACTTTTATTCTAATAAGTATTTTTCCAATTTAATTAAAATATATCGTTACCTAACACGCAAAAGGCCCTTACTAACCCAAAATTTAAAATGGACTTTTTCATTGATTTTGATGTAATTATATGTAGCTCATTTACAACGCTTTTTATGTAATTTTTCGACAATTAGGCCCTAAATTTGTAAAACGCAACACAATGACAAAAATAACATTGAAAGCACAAACAATGTCAAAAATTTGTCAAAATTTTGTTGTTGCTTTCTACAGAAATACATATTGCGTTTTAAAATTATCAACGCCACAAGATATGCAGCGTTTAAAATTTAAAAATTCAATATACTATATATAATATATTTCTATAGAAAACAACAACAAAATTATGAAATATTTTCGATTTTGTTTTTGCTTTCAATATAATTTTTGGCGTTGCGTTTGCGTTTTACAAATTTAGGGCCTTGGTTTTTTTTTTAATGAATTTAGTGATCTCAAATAACTTTTTGAGTTTGTTTAACATTTTTAAATTTTTGGCGAATTTTTGCCATGTTTGAGATAAAAGTGATTTGATCCTGTAAGTTTTCTGATTCTTTACAGCTTACACGATTAATAATAAATAGTAGACTTTGCTATCATGCCCCTGTTAGTACAGTTTAAGGGACTTTTAATCAATTTTATGGCTTGATTGAAAATTTTCGCGAAATTTCGCTATTTTTGGAAATATACAGCCATGTCACAGAGTAGAAATCCGTTCGGAATGATTCCGTTCGGAATCGAAGAAAACCTATTTGCTTATTGATAGAAAGTATAATTTGATAGTTTTTCGGCTTTTCTGATAGAGAAAACTCTCATTCCGTTCATTAAAACTAAAATGGTTTCATTCCGAAAAATATTTTCATCATTTTCTGAAGCACCAAAATACGGAATGAGTTCCGTTTCCGAACGGAATTGTACTCTGTGACATGGCTGATATTTTTTTTTTTTTTTTGTTATTTTCCGACGTTTTGTTTTTTGGGCTAACACCATTTAGCGATTTCAAATAAATTTTAGTGTTTGTTTAAAAGTTTGCAATTTTTCGCGAATTTTAGCAATTTACGCGACAGCAGCGATTTACAGCTTTCAAGAATTTTAATAAATATTAGACTTCGCTATCATGCTGCGGTTAGCTAATTAGCGATCTTTAGTTCAACATAAGTTTTTTCGAACAAAAACTTCGAATACACAAAAACATGCGGATTTGAGAACACGAATTTTTGAATTATGCAGATTCAACAAATTTTTCGTTTTCATTTCGATTCAAAACCTAGAACATACCTGTGTTAGAGGTTTTTTAATTTTACCATTGTTTCATTCAAATAATTTTGAAAGATGTTTATCATTTAGATCTACTTAATTATTGCTTTTCAATACAATTTTTTCGAGCGGCTTTATTTTAAATGGCAGCTAACTAAAAAGTAATAAAAAGTACTTAATGAAAGACGTTTCTATGTTTGAAAAGTTATTATTCATTATGTAAGCTAAAGCTGCCAATTACAAATGTTAATTGATTTAATTCAACTATTTTGCTAAATTTACATTGAATATACTTACAGTACATGGCAGCTGTATGTTCTGGAGGCAGAGCACTTCTACTTGATGGCCATTTCCATCCTGGCTGTGACATTTTACCCAAAAACCACAAAAGTTCCTCTTCGGGGGTATCAAAAGTCAAGTTGCTATGTTTGCAAAACAGCCTTAAAATATATAATTTCATAAGTTAAATAATGCAAAAATAAATATGTTTGATTTTTTACCATTTTGGATGGATTTTCCAACGTTTGCCACTAAAGTAGCTAAGCGTATTGCTGCCTTTAATATTCATACGATGTATTTCATCTTCAGTGCGTATTTGAAGACGATAAACACCGTATAGCTCGGGATACGTTATAACCAAAGTAAATGGTGTATTTTGTATAGCAGTCCAATAATATTGGCGCTTTACCCGAGCAACACGTTTCTAAATAGAATAAAAACAATGGCAAATTATTTTTTTTTTTATAGAAAATATGCATTTAAGATAGTTTTTACCATTTCATCAAAATGATTTTTAACCAACATCCATTTGCTACCAGTTGATTGATTTATAATCGAATCTCGAATCTGAAATAACAAATATTTTAGTTAACGAAATAACAGCAAACAAAATTCATGGCCAATTTCACCAATTTATTTAAATACGTATCAATTTATGTTTAAATTCGTTTTTCATCTCAAATAAAAACATTATTAAATGAAAAACTATGTATATATAAATATAAATTAATATTTAAATAGAATTGGTGAAATTGGTCATAATTATTGTATAATAATTCAAAATAATATAACTAATTTAAATTTTTTACTGTTAAGTATAACATTAGATACATATATGAAGGTAAAATCGTCAGATTTCAAACGTAACGTTGTGGATCTATAGTAGTTTTGAACACCATTTAATACATACACTCTCATAAAATACTAATACACAGCATATGTCGATCGATGGCTTAACATAAAAAAAAGCCTAATCGATTGTTTTGTTTGTTTACAGGGGAAGAAAAACTTAATAAAATCCGTAAATTTTTAGATAAAAAAGTTATAATGAAATTTTTAATAAAAATGTTATGTACTATAGGCCCTTAAAATTTTCAAATCCATATACATGTGGCATTAGCTATAGCATTAGCATTAACTTGTAAATCAGAATAAAAATAAAAAAAATCGAGTTATGTCTTTTCTATATTAAGCCATCGATATATGGGTGTTTCCAAAGTAACGGTCGTTACCGATTTCCGCAGATTTTTTAAATAAAATTCCAACATACCCAAAAATGCTACGAGAATTGCTCCATTTTGGACTTACGAAAGTTCAAGCAACACATGAGGTTTTTTTTTAAATATTTTTGCTTCAAGTCTAGGGTTTCGTTTGAAATTGCTTTTGCTCTTATTTCGTAACGGTACTTCCCAGAGATATGAGATTTTAAGAGATGATGCAAATGATCAAAAATGATCGATTTTCATCAAAAAACAAAAATCTAAAATGTTGTTGGTTACATAATTTTTGCTATTAGGGCTCGATATGCATTTATTTTTATTATTTAAGACATTTTGTTAAAATTTTCATTCAAAACTAAATTAAATTATTGTAAACGTTATGCACAATTTTACAAAAATTGTTGCTTTAGTTGCATTTGTGTTGGAAAAATTATGTTGGCTAGTAGTAAATAATACTTAAATTAAAACGAAAGTTAAAGCTTTTTTGTAAAAAAATAAAACAAACTAATAAAAAGCTAAAAAAAATAGTTTTTACCGTTAGTAGCACAGGATTAAAATCTCTGGGTGGCCGATCATCATCCAATAATTCAACTTCAATCATGTCAACACTATTGTAAGCAGGTTTTAATATATACCGTTGAAACTGATATCGCGAAATAAAAAAAAATGTTTGATTATTATTTGTTCTTCAACAAAATTCAATACTTACAATTGGACGAAAATCTGGATGGAATAATATGTAACCATTATTGGTAACAATAAAAGCATAACCATTTACACCCAACTACAATTTAACAAAATTCAAAATTTAACTACAGAGTCATCGATTTCTTAATAATTTATTTATTATTCAATTAAAACATACCAAAAATTGTGATAATAATTTCTTTATATCTCGAATGGGTACATCCGTTCCAGCTACACCCAATAAATTAGCAATTTTCGTCTGCATAAAGGAAAATATTAGAAATGTATTAGAAATGCACATTTTAACACAGTTTAATTAGATCCAAAATCTATTACATATTTGATTTGATACACACTTTCTATTCCAAATGAAATACATACATACATATATTAAACTATAGTGTCGGAAAAAATAATAGGTACATGTATTTAGTTTTCCATAGAAGATGAAATAGATATAATAAATTAAAGCTTTTAAATTTGTCTAAAACAAAAGATTAAAGAAAAGTAACATCAAAGCTGTATTCGAAAAATTAATGTAGTTAAAAAATATGTCGGGAAAAATAATAAGTCGTTTTAATTTTGGTCCTTTTTGCTATAAAACCCAAATATTAATTTAATATTTGGTAGAAGCTCCTTAAATATTAATTATGTTTTTCGAATATCTGTTCATTGAATCCACCAGATTTGCGCAGGTATTCAGGGAAATTCAGTACGCAGCTTCTTGAATCTTTTGCCACATTACCTGCTTATTTGTCATTTTTAACGTCAGAAATTCTAAATGAAAGAATCTTACAGTAAGTGTGATAAAAAAAACATGTTATTGGTAAGGAAGGTATCGTCCCTATAATTTTTTCCGACACTGTAAATTTCTACAACTAAAACTTAGAAAACATAAAAATTCTATAAAAATAACTTGTTTATAATATGTATTATTAACAGGTATGCAATGACAATCGATCGATTTCAAAACGATATTGTTTTTAAAGGTTTGATGAATTTCGAACCATTTTAAAATCCATTTCTTTTTTTTTTAAATTTTTAAAGACACTGAAAAAGATATTTTAGGTTTTAAATTTTTTCCTTTTCGAAATCGATTTACATCCCATACATTTTTGTTTTAATATGTTTATTAAAGTAACCATTTAGTTATATGTATTCTTAATTATGTATATATATTTTATTTATATATGAATATTAATTATTAATAAATTAGCAATACTTTTATATAAAATCTAATAAATCTATGTAGTGAATAGTAATCGTTAGAAAACATAATCAAAATATCAATTAAATTGAAAAGACTAAGCGGTCATTTAATAGGAATTAGTATGGATATACATATGCATGTATGTATAATATATCTTGATGTTAAGACTTTTTAAAACGAATTTGCTAACAGGTCTACGACACTTTAATAAACCAAAGGCGAATTTACTTTAAGGCGGCATTGAAAACACACTGAGCTACCAAGGCGAATTTACACCAGGTGTCCTTATCTTGCTACGTAAGCAACAGCTGAAAACTTTCCTTGTGTCAAAATGGTATACCGTTCTGGTGGTTCTGGGGAATCTTTACTAAATTCTATAATTTTCGTTTAAAATTATGAAATTTATTATTTTTTATGTTATTATATTTCAAAACACACAATTTAAAATTAAAAACAAAATCAAGGCGAATTTACTTCAGGTGGCGGCGAGACTACAACAAGTCAACAACACAAAAAACAACATGTATTTTGTTTTTATTTTTCGGTCTTGTAATGTCAAAAACAAGGCGAATTAATATATATATGAATTCGCCTTGTATAAAACAGTTGACTAAAGCAGGGCTACCAGATTTGGGGTTCTAATTTCAAATTAGTTTAAAAAAAATTAATTTCGGGCTTAAATTGAGAATGTAAAAAAAACATTTTTCTCTTTAGGGAAATTATTGATAGATTTGTTTCTGTTACAAGCCATCATACATATATAAAATCTGTAAGATTTTTTATGTACAAAACTCATTTTAATACAATGTATATGAAACAAATTATAGCTCAAATACAATATCGGACGGCTGAAAAATCTGATTTACTGATCAGTAAATATCAGTTTTTTATTTAAAATTAATCAGCAGCATATTTTTCTCATCTAAAAAACGTTTGCCCCATTTGTTAAGGTTGACCTGTTAAAACTCTATGAAGTAAAAATACTTTTAAACGTATTCAGGGGTGTTCTGAAAATCGAAAACAAAAAACCCAAAAATTGTATATGTAATTTTTTAATAAGATTTCCGTGATAAAAGAATTTTACGACAAATATTAAACAATTATTTCTTTGTTAAACTGAATTTTATAATAAAAATTATACAAATTAGTTTAAAAGAGTATTACAAACAACTGAACAATTTTATTGTTTTGCTTTTTCGATTTAAAGAATACTCTTGAATGGCTAAGCCAATTAATATTTTACGCGTTAAATGGATGAGTTTGTGGGTCGTTATTATAGCCCTAATTCTCCACATTTGGAATTTTCTGAAGTTGTGAACATTTCAAGTTCTTAAACGATATAAAATGGTGTAACATGGATTTCCAGGCAGACTCCATTAATGCTAGCAGCATGTTTGCCAATGTTCTCATGATGCTTTAAGGTTTATATTTTTACCACTAGTCATAGGAACAAGAAATTTAAAATCTATTAATTATATCTTAGATTAACTGATCACAACTTCCACTTCTTTTAATAACGTAGATTTTTGGTCAGAATTTGTAAGATAATTACCAAATTGTAAAATTGGTTACATGACATTATTGTTTTAGTGTGCTTATCTATGCTAAACTAAATAATTTTTTTTTTAAAGAATTATTTAGTGGCTTTTTATTTTTAGAGGGGATATTTTAAGTAATTTTTATTTTAAATTTGGGATTGAAGAAAAAATTTATCTGGCATCCCTAAACTAAAATTAACAAAAATAATTGAGAAAAAAAAAATTAAAAAAAAATAAAATTATTTTTGGAATTAAGAAAATAATAGTTTTTCTAACATAAACTTGTGCAATTTTTGTGAGCATTAATTCCCAAATTCGGTTGAATTTAATGTTGTATTTAAAATAATCTAAGCCGTTTCTTTTCTGTGTTCATTTTATACATTTAAATATTAAACTGCACATAATCATAGAAATAGCTTTAAGCTATAGTTATAATGGTAAAAATTAGTTTTGGTGATATAAAAAAGATTTTAACTTAATTTTTATACATAGTTTAATTTATCATTTCTTTATTGTTTAATTTTTTCATTTATAAGTTGTAAAGCAAAATGTTAATTTAAAAACTCAATTTTAAAAAGCACATGTAAACAAACTTTTGACACATCTGGCCTGAACAAAAAAAAAAACCGGCTGTCTTTTCGACACCACCTGAAGTAAATTCGCCTTGAACAAAATGAAATGTTTGTTTGAATTTTTTACACAACGTTTAAATATTTTACAGTGTTGTAAACGTTTTCAAAATAAGACCACCTTGTTTGAATTCGCCTTGTGAGCTACCTTGTAAATTCATAACACGTAGACTCGCCCGAATTCGCTCTGAAAAATATCTACTTTATTTGTAAAAATTACTTTTCAAAATCAATCAATTCGCCTTGGACACTATACACCAGCGCAAATTCATAACAGGCATACTCGCCCGAAATCGCTCTTTAAAATAACTAATTTATTTGTTAAAATCAGTTGTCAAAAACAATGTATAAATAAATTTTTGACAAGCTAATAAGACAAATTAGATCAAAATGCACGTAACAAAAAATAGTCAGCCGATCTCTCGAAATTCATTTGTAGTGAATTCGATTTGACAAAACGCTGTCAAATTGCTTGACATCAAGGCGAATACACTCGTGTACGTGTGCGTATATCTTAATTATTTTGATTTGATAAACACCTTTTCACTTATACTACCATAGCGCTTGATAAGTAATTTGATTAATGTATTTGGCACTTTAGAGAGGCAACTGTCAAAAGTTGTTGATAATTAATCTACCAGTTCTTGAATTTTGATTTTTTCATTTATTGCTATTAATATAATAATATAAGGAAAAAAAATTAACAGCCTGTTCGTCGATTTCGAACGTTAACGTTCGCATAGAAAATTACATTTAAAACAAAAACAAATTTTCGAATTTTGTTTTTGTTTTGAATATAATTTTCTATGCGAACGTTAACGTTCGAAATCGAAGAACAGGCTATAAATTTTTAAATGTAAAACACTAAGTTGATACTTAAATATTACGATGCTTTTATTTTAACAGGTTTTTTATGGAAGTTTTTAAAGGTGTCAAATCTTTGCCATATTGAGTTTATGGCCTATAACATGGCTTTTTGATGCTATTCAGTTCCTAATATTTAGTGTGTCCACCTGGACTATCAATTGATGTTTACAAGTGTTTAAGAATATTTTTCTGTTAAGGGTACTTTACTTACACAATCACATTGAGAAAAATACAACCCAGTCATGATAAGTGGTTATTGTTTTTTGAAAATTTTGAAACAATAATTAGAATAATTTCCGTCAAAATATGTATGATAGTGTAAAGTACCCTTTAATAACACTTTTCAAATGGTCTCGTTCAGGATATTCACTTCAAATCCATTTTCGAGCGCTTATCTTCTAGTCATAAAAAACAAGTTTTTTTTTTAAATATTTTTAATCCGTCTTTTTTATTTAATATTTTTTGAAACAGCTTTTCATCTTGTTATAATTTGGTGGTTACTTAGGATAATTGTTATGAACTTTAATTTTTTTGTCAAATCTAGCAATTTTAAATTTTAAAAAAGAAAATGTAATAAGTTTGTGCGTTTTTAATACATTAAACGAAAGCTTTCAGAATTGCGAATTTAATTTCAACTTAATATATTATTTTCAATATTATTAGAACTTTATTTTATAAATTAGGTCTAATGCTTACAACATAAAATATTAGAAGCAACAAATATCTTTGAAGTTTGGCAAAAAAGTCTGAAGCCAGAAACTGTAGTTTTTCGTAATGTTAAATTTAAAAAAAACTAATTTTCGTTATTTAATTGACGTATTTTCTAATAAAATTTTACGACTGGAAGCAGCTGTGCTAGACTCAAGTCATTGACACCAAACGAAAGAAGGGAAAAATAGAGTCATACTTCAAAGATATTTAACGTGCGTCCTGAGAACACAAATTCCACTCTTTTTGACGAAAATTCCTAAATTTTGAACATTTATTTTTGCACTGCCAATAGTGCTCAGGGCAAACATTTGTCAAATAAAAACAAGTAAACCACCGACAGTAAATTTCCACCTGTAATTTTGCAAATAATTTCTTGACGCCCTTCTAATAAAGTTTAATTCATTTTTATGTTCTTATGTCATATAAAGTGTTCACGTTTTTTTTTTGTGCAATCCTTTAAATGACATACAGTATGTTACTAAAAACAACTAGAATTATGGGGTGCTTTTTATTCAAGCTTTTTATTTTAGAGAAAAAAAAATTTTTAAACATAAATTAGATAACAAAAAGAATTATACCTTTTCTTAATTAAAACAATCTTAATAAATTTAAAAAAGATTACAGGAATTTACATACTCTCAACATTTTAAAAAATAACAAAAACCTTTTACTACTTGTTGGGATATTATTAATTAAAAAATAAATTGTATTAACTACTTTAATATAAATCCATGTACAAACTAAACACTGTGATATGCGATTTTTTATACATACATTTATGTATATTCGTATGCAATTATAACTTATTATAGGCTGTTTACATTGCACCCAATGAAATCTGGCAGATTTAATTTACAATCTTGTGCGTTGACTAAATTTTGAAAAATATTTTTTTTTTGACATAAGCCCAATTCTGGGTTCACACTATGAATGTTTTCTTTTAGAAAGTTTTAGTTCATTGTTGAAAGGGGAAACGAGCATGCTATTTTTCTCTTTCTTCTTACCAATAAACTCCGACTTTCTGAAAAAAAAAAAAAAAACAAAATCTTTCATAGCGTGAATCCAGACTAACCAAAACAGCTGACTTATAGTTTTTGGTGTGATAAATACATATGTGATAAGTACATATAAACAAGTTAGAGTGCTTTATTCGGCTGTGCAGAATCTTAGGTACCCTCTACTTACAGTTAGAATAATTCAGGAGATGTGGGACTTATGGTAAATTATGGGAAGATCTTTACGAAATTAGACAAAGTGATTTATAGTCTTATAAAATTATGGCTGGCAAAATTTCATTAAAATAGCATTATCGTTACAGTTTTACATGTAGTAATGTTTTTTTCTGGGAGAAGGCTTTATATTGGGCCTATGGTAAATTATGGACCGATCTTTGAAATGGGGTTTCCAAAGACCCCAGAAATTATGAGAATTAGGTTATTACATATTTATGTCCCATATACTCCGTAATAGTTTGCTATTGAAATTTAGCCAGACCGGTCCATAAATGACTGACATACATATGAGCAAAAAGTCAGGACTGCCTCTAATTTTATCCATAAATCCATTGTTGCTTGTTGTTATAAATACACAACAGCCGACAAATCGTGGGCGGGATTGGAGAAGTGGGTGCGGCACAAAATAGGTTAATTTATATCTGAAGACCGGTATTTATATTACCTTATATTCTTCTCGCATCATGGTAATGGGTATACAAGATTCGGCATAGCCGAATATAGCACTCTTATTTGTTTTTATATAAACTTTTTTTATATTTTAACATGAGCAGCGTTGCCTAATTTCGCTGCTGGCAACTCAACTTCAGTTCAGTCTTCATCCGTAATCGACCCATAAAATGTTAGCGATCAATATTTATTTATTTATTTTATGCACAAGACTAACTGCCTGTTTTTAGAACGCGAGCACAAAAGTGACAAAATTTGTTTTTGTTTTAAATATTAGCCAATCGAGTCACTTTTGCGCTCGCGGTCTAAAAAGAGGCAGTTAAAGTCTAATATTGCAGCAGTAAACAAAAAAGTTATAAGTTGGTGCATAACAAAAACATACAAAAATTTTAAAAATTAAATTATTGTGTGGTTTATAGAACACGAGCGCAAAACTCGTCCGTTTAACTTACATTTAAAACAAAATTTTCAAATTTGCTCGTGTTATAAAAACCACACATACTAACTGCCTGGTTTTCAAAATAAAATAAAAGTTTTCGCTTGAGAATTTAAATTGAAACAACAATAAAATACTCAAATTTGTATCTAAACGACAATTTTCAGTTTAGTTTTAGTAAACAGGCAGTAAGTATCAGTAATGGCCAGTTTACACGGTAATACAATGTATTACGACTTTGTAGAATCAAAATATTATGAAATTCTCTCCGTGTTTAAAAGAAAATAATAAAAATCTTTTGTAAGTATAATTCATGTTTACACGGATGGTATAAGTAAAATCAAAAATAATAACAAAAAAGCAGATGGTTGTAGTTTTAAATATTTACAAAAACACAATGAAAATTTCCTGAGTTGATTTTAGTTGTTTTTGTAATTGTATAAAATAGCTACCACCTCAATATACTCTGTTAAAATACACCTCTAGTGTGATGAGAATACATAAGTTTCTAAAATGGTTTAGAAAAAAAGCATTTACCGAACGCTTGTCAGATTTTGTATTCGCGTTCTCTCTTACTCAATACCAAGGTATATTTACACAAGGTAAACTCGTTGGCCCATATGTTTGTCAGCTGATTATCCCTAGTTGGTACCTTAACGTCAAATTTCGTGTATATGAGAAAAAATTTGTACATGTTTGCGTTAAATTGTTTTTGTTTTATATGAAGACAATTTTGACAATTTGGTACCTTTTATAGAGCAGCATGTATACACTACCAAATGAGTCTATCTTGTGTAAATATAACTTGACTCACTACATTTTGCTTTTACATGATAAGAGTTTTCTCATTCTACATCATTTTTTGCAATGTCGTAATACATTGTTTTTCCGTGTAAACTGGACTTCAAGTATTTTATAATGAGTTTTTTTTTTAAATTCTTACATTTCGAATAGCTTGTACGCTATAAGATAAAGAGTTCCAAAGCTGAATAGCGTTAATAAAGAACTGCCATTCGGATGTCAGGATATTATGTTGACGTGTTGTTATTCTTTTATATCTACATATTTGATAGGGAAAAGTGTAAGAAAAGTGACTACAAGGTAGAAGTGTAAGCGACTTTTCACGATCAAATATGTAGATATATAAGAATTACAACACTGTATAACACACATGTAGTTTGACACAAAAAACAATGCAAAATTTTATCTGTCGCCACAGCCCTGCAAATAATAGGACCAGTCCAAGCACGCGTGTAAAGAGTAGCCCACAAGGGACCAGGACTAGTCCAAAAGTAACCCAAACGTATGTAAAAAACATGGTCTATTTAACATTACGATGCCCTAGGGCAGGACCATATAACCCACCTTTGGACCACTAAGCAGTAGTTTTAAAACTAGTCCATGGTATACTCAAGAGGATTAGTTTTGAAGTCGTTTAAAAACGAAAGCATGTCGCTAAAAAACGAAGACATGTCGTCTCACTACAAACACTTTTTAACAATGACATGGTCCACGCTTGCATTACATCGGACCAGTCCATGGAGTAGTCCATTTTATCAAAATGGATCAGGTGGTCCAATTTTATTTGCAGGGAGAGTATACACACATACATATGGCTGCTTTGATTTTTCAGTCAAATTTTTCAGTCAAATTTTCCGAAATGAGTGAATAGCGCTTAGTTAAAAAAATGGGCCAATCTTCCGTAAGTACTGTGAATCTACCTTAAGTAAGTACTACAAGATGAGTAGATTTATTCAAAAATATTGTCACGAACTAGATTTTGTTTTGTTTGGGATATCTAGTACAAAAACAAGTAATTTTTTCCCCGAAATCTCGTAAGTACTTGATTTCGGTATAGTGTAAACGGGCAATTACTGGTGTTTTACAGGTACATACATAAATAAACAAAACTTTTATGCTAATCAAATATGTTATTTAATATACAACTTCTATTTTTTTGTGAGACTACATTCATATACATACATATGAATATAATTATGTAAACTAATTTGTTTTATAAATTCAATAGATGTATATAATTATGTAAACTATTTATTTATATAAATTCTATGTATATTTGTATTAGAAAATTTTAACTGTAGATACTCATGATTGAAATGAAATTACACATTTTTGTTTTTGTAAACTCCCAAATGTTAACTACTCGTATATAGTTTAGTTAGTTATTTTACGGATTACTTATTATATTCTGTTTAAAATGAAGCGCTATAACAAAAATTTATTACGATATAGATAGTAAAAAAGGCTTTTTTTCTAAATTCGGTTATAGTTTGGCAAACGTTTAAATTTTTTTGTTTTTGTTTATATTTTTCTCAATACCTCACGTGTTTGCAATTCCCAAAGAGCTTCATTTATTAAAACCAGTTCGGTGATATTCTGTTAGAAATTTGTGAAGTTAGTTTTTATATTTTATCATAGTATTAAAGATAGGTCATGTGATATTATGTTTAAAGGGGACAGGACAACATACATTAATTTGTTTATTAAATTTTACTTATTATTATTTAATAAATTTTCAGTGACCACTTTACAAATGAAAGAGATTAGTTTACATGGTTGATATTCTGGAATAATGTAAACGGACTATTAGTAAACTCTACTTACCGCATTTTCTCGCCGATCATATACAGGCATTGATATGGTGGTCATAAAATGATAATCATCCGATTCGGTAGGTTGATCCCAGGCCTAAAAATTAAATTATATATAAAAAAGAAAAGTATAATTTTTTTCTAGATCAAAATTCAAATTATTTGTCTTTTACGAATTAAACTAGCCAATATTCGAATTACTACTCGACACCAGAATCCACAAATTTACATGTTCTTCATAAAATTTCTGATAAAAATTATTCATAATTTTTTAACAAAAATGTTTCCATTTGCAACACATTGAATTAATCGTTCGAGACTATGCAAAGTATATATATTTTGGTTTCTTAATACACAATAAAGAGTGAAGGGTATTATAATGTTAGTCCTGGACCAACCTCTTAGATAAAGAAAAGATTAACTTATGTACAAAGTACAGGGCGAAACTGTAAAGAATCGGGTTAAGAATTCACAAAGCCCCACAGAAAAGTCCGTTCCTCGTAAGACTTTCTAATTATAATGACAATTTGATCAAATTCAACACAAAAATGTTTTATTGCAACCTTCAATGTGCTACAAAATGTTGTTGGAATCAATCCAGATTTACATATAGCTCTAAAAAAAGGACAACTCTCTTAAATTTCTACAGTCATAAACAACTTAGAATCGATTTAAAATTTATCTAAGACAATTTATATAATAGCCTTTATAATACTTTTTAAACCTTAACCATGCAACTTTTTTCCCCCAATTCCCCAAAGGTCCTAAATATGTATGCCTATGGAACTTTTGCAAATCTTGACAAAAATTAAAAAAACTCTCGGAAATGGAAACATTTTTGTTAAAAATTTCTGATAAAAATTATTCATAATTTTTTAACAAAAATGTTTCCATTTGCAACACATTGAATTAATCGTTCGAGACTATGCAAAGTATATATATTTTGGTTTCTTAATACACAATAAAGAGTGAAGGGTATTATAATGTTAGTCCTGGACCAACCTCTTAGATAAAGAAAAGATTAACTTATGTACAAAGTACAGGGCGAAACTGTAAAGAATCGGGTTTAGAATTCACAAAGCCCCACAGAAAAGTCCGTTCCTCGTAAGACTTTCTAATTATAATGACAATTTGATCAAATTCAACACAAAAATGTTTTATTGCAACCTTCAATGTGCTACAAAATGTTGTTGGAATCAATCCAGATTTACATATAGCTCTAAAAAAAGGACAACTCTCTTAAATTTCTACAGTCATAAACAACTTAGAATCGATTTAAAATTTATCTAAGACAATTTATATAATAGCCTTTATAATACTTTTTAAACCTTAACCATGCAACTTTTTTCCCCCAATTCCCCAAAGGTCCTAAATATGTATGCCTATGGAACTTTTGCAAATCTTGACAAAAATTAAAAAAACTCTCGGAAAACTCAGTGCGAGTTTTTATGGTCGAATGGTCGACTTTAGTTCAGCGTGTAAACCGTAGAATAGCATAGTTCGTAAAAAGACAATTTGAATGCTTTTAAAATGATGTACAGTTTTAATTACTTACCTTTTTCATACGTCTATATTCTCGCCGTCTTACTTCATCTGGGTCTAACATACGAAAACTTACTCTACGATATTCTAAAATATTTTCTTTTTGGTCAGCATTTTGTTCTAGTTGCCATAAATAATCTGACATTTCCATATCCTTAAATATATAATTTGGATGATAATGACATTAAATGATTTTTTGTTATGTAACATATTGATATGTGCATTCATACATATATACAAATATGTAACGGTCTTATTCTTACCACAACATCTGCATATACTTGTGTCCATACCACCGGATGATCGTGTCTACCCAACACTAATGGTCTAGCCATTACTGGTATATAATTCAAAACCATTTCACGCACTTCTGCTGTATCACTTAAGTGAACATAATAGCCCTGATTGGCACATGCCATCCACTTGATATCCTTAACATCCGCCACCTCTTTGCCAATTAAATACGTAAAAACGCGTACGGGTTTGTAGGGTAAATTTTGCCAATTGTATATTTCAAAGATCTCTTCGTAACTGAACGGTGCCCCATCACTGACAATCATAATTGCCTGATTACACTGGGCACCATGTTGTTCCGTTTTGAATTGTTCCAAAACCTCAAAGGCTTTTGTCAATGCAGCGGAGAAATTGGCGATCGACACGGTTTTAACTAACTCAATTCCCTCTTTAAGCTCTCGAATGTTACCAAGATTTGCCTTATTTTACATATTTATCACATATTTGTATGTGAGAGTGTGTGTATTTTTTTTTAATTATATTTTGTGTACCAATAGTTTTGTATAAGGTCAAATTTTCAAAGCAGGTTTGGCAGTGGGTGAATATTATTTGTTGAGTTTATTTTTGTAATTAATTAAACAAACAAAATAAGTATTTGTTATTAATAAAATTGTTGTGGCTCGTTTGTTGAGAAAAAAAAACGAATATCAGTTGAAAACAAACAATTTTAAAAGTAAAAAAAATAACAATATTTCATTGTTATAGTTGAGTAAAGTTGAGATTTGTAAGGCATAATCACAATGATTCGACAGCTTATTGTTAAATATTGTAAAAATTAATTTTTAATTTATTGTTAAAATTAATTTTTAACAATATTGTTAAATTAATATTGCTAAAATCGATTTTTAACAATATTTGGCCTTAAAGCTAGAAGTGCTAAATGGTTTTCAAAAATATCGAAGAATAATAAGATGTTAAGTTACATGCGACGCCAAATGTAGTAATGGTCAGACCAAAGGAAAAAAAAATTCAAAAACTCGGGATGCCATTTGTTTTAATTATTGTTTATTTGAAGGGTATGTATTGTTTGTTCGGCTAGGCTGTCTATTAAAGTGTCCATGAACCATCTTTATAGAGATAACTCTTGAACGATGCGTATTTATTAACTATGTTATTTGTTATTAATATTAACTATAATGTTTACTATTAAAATATTTTTTCGATGAGGTCTTAAGTTTCCTTCTAGAAATTAGGGATATTGTGAAAGACATTCCCTACATAAAAAATAAATTGTTTTTAATAAGTACGTTACAGCTAGAGCCTAAAAATTAGATGGAATAGGATCAAAATAAATACGGGAAGGGTTTAAACAACTCTTATTTAAACTCATAATTCTGGCGGCATACATAAACCCCCAAAATATGTGGGGCTTTATTTCATATGGGCATTTCCTGGGGTCACGAACGTACGTTCGTACGCTTTTGATGTACAAATAATATAGAAAAACAAAACTTTTCCTAGCATTTTTTTGCGATTCGATAGTATTTGGGTAGCTCTATGTTTAGTACAAAAGTTGGATTTCATCGTGTTTAAGTTTTCATAATAAGAGTTATAAACGTGTGGTCACGAACGTACGCAAAATAGAAGTCAACTTCGGCTGACAGGAGTAAAATGTAAAAATCTGCGTAATGAAATGGAATTTTCAAAAGTGATTAATTTATTTTAAAAGTGAATTAATGTAGGTCTCCATCCAGTTTTTACAAAATAAAATATCTCTCTTGGTTTTTGTTTAATTGGCTTATGTACCGGTCGCGAACGTACGATTTTTCCATGTGTTTTTTTTTTATTATTATCACCATGCATTTTACCATAAATGTCTTCAAATTTCCTTAACAAAAAAACTTAATACTCCTTTTAAAATTGACTGTAATGGAGAGATTATGAAGAAAGAGTGCAAACATAACATATTTTTTGCATGAAAAATAAGTATATAAAAATGTCTTTAGAAGTAGAAAATACAGGAAATAATACAATTTTCCAGTTTCCAGACCAATTTCCTCAAGTAAAACAGCTCAGATAAGCTAGGAAACCATGCTTTTGTAAGAACATAGCCTTTTTTCTAATAAGAAACAACAAAAGACGATGATTATCAACATTTTATTTTTTCGTCCTGGTAGACCATTCTGGGCAAATGCCCATATGCAAAAAAACCCCCAATTTTTAAACTGAAATAAACCCCCATCAAAATGAAAAAATGAACCAAACAGAAATGAAATAATACCCTAATTTTTGGGGGATTACTTCATATGAAATAAGACTCCATTTCTAAAATGAAATACGACTTAAATATGTTTAATACAATTAATTGTACAGTTTTGGTTGGGATTTCGGTCGGACGCAAGGGTTTGCTCCACAATGGTGTAACAAATACAAATACAAACAAAAAATTTTTGTTATAAATTTAAAAATAAAATAATCCTCCAAAAAGTATACTGGGATTTTCAAAATCACATTTTGGGTAATTATATCATATGAACTAATTAAAATTTAAAAAAAGTAAATAGCACCCCACAAAATGAAATGAAATAATCACCCAAAAATCGTTGTTGTTCTTCTCTGTACAAACTTTTGTGAGGTATTTAATATTTTTTTTTTTTGGGTTATTTTATGCCGCCATAATTCTAACTCCTCTTTTGTCAATAAATATTTTTAGACGCAGAGAAACATATGGTCACCTCCAACAAAACAATTTTTACCAAGCAATATTTAAACATATTATAGTTATTTTAACCATATTATTGTCACTGTCAACTATATAATGGTAACATTAGTCCTCCGTTAAAAAGCCACAATCATATTATAGTGTCCTCCGAACATGTTATGGTTACAAATCACTCTGCATTTTGATTTCGTTTCCGCATTCAGTTACGCAATAATCAAAAAAAGGTGTTCTAACAACAACCCGAACCGAAAGAAAAAGGACAGAAAAGATTTGCAGTTTTGCTTTAAAACGTATGAAATCGAAACAGAAAAAAAACATTTAATAAAAAAATAAATTTTGTACAAAAAAAAAGTGATAAATAAATTAAATAAACAAAAATTAAATATTTATAGTCAAAAAATGAATCAAAGAAATTGGCCAGCCTTTCGTGCTGTTCAGGTGTTGTTGTTTTTAACCTGCAATAAATTAAATAAAACAATTAAATTTTACTACAAAAAAATTAATAATTAACAAAGTTTTTATTGACTTTTGTTTTATTTACATGTTTTTAATTAGACAGTTTTTTAAACGAAAAAAGCAAAAAAGCAAAAAATCGGAAAACTAAATAAACAACTGAGTAGAACGTAGCTACGATCGTAACCCCCGGTCTAGACCAAAGATACACGGAATAAATTATTTACTAAATCACCAGAAAATATGGCTTGAACCAATAAAATTTTGTATGATTCTCGTCCAAGCCAAAAATGACTTATTCTAAATTGGATGTGTGGCTTGATTAAAGCCAAATGTTTCTTTATTTAAGAAAATTTTACTTAATACGAACGAAATAATTTAAAATCAAGCAATTATTTTGGAATTCTTGTTTTAAAAAACGAAATTGATTACCATAGAAAATAAACTTCTTTCAGTGTAAATATCTCAGCAATTTGTTAATAACCTCAGAATAACAGAACAATATTTATTATTGTTCAGCTTATGTTCCTATATGTATATTTATAAAGAGCAACATCCTTTGGTTAAAAACAACTTTACTATTATTAATGGTGAAAACACTAATTATTATTATTATTATTAACCACGACATGTTTGAATGAACAGTAATATGGTTATGGCTTCGTGATGTAGGATTTATTTTACCATCATTTGGTTGCCGGTGGCAATAGTATATATGGCTATAGTAACCATAATATGTTTAACATTTCTCTTTAAAAAAGTTATCGAAAAAGGCGTTTTCTCTGCGTGTGTAGTCGGTTTTTCATGCCAATTTGGCCAAAATTGGGCAGCATGGGGACAAAGCGAAAGGCATTTCCTTTATTAACAACTTAACAATAATTGTTTACCAACTGTAAAAAAGAAATTTAAATACATTTGTACATATTTTAATATTTTTAAGTTTTGGTAAAAATAATAATTTCCTATCAGTTCAACTATAACAATGACTTACTTGTGCATATGAATGAAAATAATGTTCTTACTAAATGAAAAATTGTTTTGTTAAATTAGTTATCAACGAAGTATCTATCTATTAAAAACCACTCGATACAATATACATACATACATACACATTTAGGGTACTCGTTAAAACTACTTACATTTTCATTAAGCAACAAAGTTAAACGAACGTTAAAACATTGCGTAACAGATGTATTTTTAGTAAGTTTATATAAATTTGTATGCCGAAAATAAGTAAAAATGTGAAATTTTTAATTAATTATAATTTAATTTAAAAAAATACATTTAAGCGTTTTGTTTTTTCCCAAAACCATATGATAACAGTGTTACCGTGGCCATAAGAGATACGTTTACCCACAAAAACTAACGTTATGGAAACCCTGTTTATTCTGTCACTAATGCTAAGTTCACACTTGGATTTTTACACACAAAAAAACAACAAACAAATTTATATTTCTTTAAAGTATTAAAAATGGATAAAAACACTTTTATAAAGTTATCAGAAGATTATTTTAATAATTTTAATGATGAAATTGTGAAAATTTATGAATTATTTAAGGAAAAAAATAAAAACATTAAGCAGAAATCTTGGCCGGTTGTACACGATCATGTTGGCGATTCTACATTTGAGGTATGTTCAGTGGATTCTACGTGATTTATGAAGTGATTTAGTTGTAATCATGTCAATTTGAAGTGATTCACAAATCACTACCTACCGTATACTCAGTTTTTCTTGATAAGTTTTTCTTTTTTAAGAGCGGACGTTAAAGTTTTTCGGGGGTTAAAGTTATTGATTTTGTATGGTTTCTGATTTTAATCAATTATTGTTTTTTTAATTTTTTTTTGGGGGGAAATTGTTGTAAAATATTAAAAAAATTTTATGGTTTCGCTGTGATTGATAAAAAGGAAAATTTTGCATAAATGAAATTTTTAAAAGTTTTATTATTAAGTCCGATGTTAACTTTATCTTGGTCCTCATCTATATTGTGAAACTTTTGCTACAAAAGCTTTCTTCAATTTCCTTTTGAAACTGCATTCGTGCCCATAGAATACAAATTTTGTTTTACACCATTGAGTCATTTTCTATGCCTTCTCTCTTTCTTTCAATAACAAACTGCTTTAACATGAAACAATTTACACTTTTCCATTCGTCTTTCCCCATTCAACAACAAACTTAAATGTTTTATAACACGGATTAGGACTTACGAACAATGAGGTCAAAATTCTGAATTAATTCATACAATTTTCTAAATTGTTTTTGGATTGTAGAATGCTTTTTACCCACTTTTTTCTGCTAACTATTTCATAAAAAAAAAATTCTCTAGTTCTGCTTTAAGAATTTGTTGTAGCACAGTGTAATTGTTTTATGTATGTACATAAGTATATCGAGTAGGGTAAGACTATAACTTAATTGATCTAAATAGTAAAATATATGTAATATGTGTATCGAAATATATTTGGCTAGCTATAAAGTAATTTTTATTTAGAGCGCATTATCCGAACATTTTCAGTTTTTAGTAGATAATATGAACTAAATAAACTGTTAAGCAATTAGGAAAAGTATAGGTCTGTGTGTGAATAATTTTCAGATACCAGACTATCAAGGTGAATTAAAAAAAGCTTAGAAGCGTGTTCTTAAATAAATATACTAAATATAATATAAAGGATATTTCTGTTTCTAAACCACTACTTACTTGTGCTTACAACGAAAACAATTCATGGCCTATATATTGTGAAATTAAAAAATCGCCGAAAATACGCAAAAATGTTTACTTGCCTTTGTAGGTATACAACGAGTATTTTCAAACAAACATTCAAGAGTGAAAATTAAATATTATCGATTTTAAAAATATTATTAAATATTTAGTGACTTCGTAACACCATTAGATAGTTAAGTTAACTTAAGTTCATTTTGCAATTTTAATAAGTTGTATAATTTCAGGATTCCCTTAATTTACGTCGCCTCAATCGACGTGGTGTTGGTTACCGTCGTGTAATGTTTGAGTACGTTTCGAATTTTATTTGTGTCGTGATTCGATTAATGTCGCCTCAGTTGCTAACAAACGTCCGTGCAGGGCTGCCAGGGGGGATTTCATGCAAGCAAAAAGGACAAAGAAAGTCATCGGGGATTTTACACATTTTTAAAATAATTTCCCTTCTTTTATTACACTCAAAAAAACTGAGTTCCTTTTGTATAACTTATACAGCACGTTCAATCACTTGTCTTGTAAAAACACTACATTAAAAAATCTAAAACCGTTGAAAAAACATACAATTTTTGATTTTTTAAAGACAATTTTCAAGCAAATATTCTTCTCTTAAAATAAGTAAATATGAAAGACAATATAATAAAGTTTGGGAAATATGTATTTTTATTGTTAATTTAAAGGATGGCTAAAACCGATTGAACAAGCTCCAAATTCTTATAAATTGACTCATTCGTCTTCAAAAACAGCATCACTTAAATCGCATAAAAAGGATTTAAAAAAAAACATGCCGAAACCAGTAGCTACAAACAAAATAAAATAATTTTTTTTCCTAAAAATTATTATGTGGGGATTTATTATTCAAATTTTTCTTACTTTTTTTTAAAAAAATTTAAATTTGGTCAAAAAAAATATTAATAAAAAAAATATTAACTTTTTAAAGTTATTTTTTTGTAATTTGGGGATTTTTTTTTAATTTTTTGGGGACAAGGAAAAAAGTACCTGGCAGCCCTGCGTCCGTGTTTAGCTTAAAACTTTTTTCAGGTGTTTTTATGTGTGCTTACATTAGAGCGTACCACCTTGCAAGCAACATTGTACACTGTACATGCAACGGAATCAGATATAAGAAATGATAAAGTTCCAGATTCTTAAACAAAAAAACGAGTTATTATTTCTTTAAAAAAACAAGTTAGAGTGCTATATTCGGCTGTGCCTTTTTTCGGAACGAACCAGTTCGTAAATCGAGGCATTACTGCATATAGTAACCAGCAGACGGACTTATAAATGCATTTTTTTCTCAAACGCGCTATGTATTTAATGTACTTTACACTATCACACAAGTCTTACGTTTTCCATAATACTTTGTGGGATAGTAATGTAATGAGTTGTGTTGCGACTTTCAAAAAATCTAATGTCACATTACAGTTTGAAGTCACTATCATATGTACATTAACGTGTTTTTATTAAAATGCAACCCTGATCAAATGAAAAGTATTATTGTTTTGAAAAATTTCAAAAAACAAAGAAGTCGTAAGGGATGTAAAATTTGTTTTCGTAATACTTGTCATTTTGTGAATACGGCAATTATATTAGGGGTTTTATTATATGTTTTATTAATTGTTTTCAAGTCTTTAATGTTATTTTAGGTAATTTATTTAAAATTACAATAAGAATCTTAACACTTTGACTAATATTGATCTTCTTTTAATGAGTTTGTTATCTTTTTGCTTTTTTGTTAATGCCCTTTTATTAAATAAAACTTCAATTTTATATCAGGTGTAATTTAATTTAAATTGGGTAATTTTGCTTCATCTCAAGTGTAATGTTGAATTTTGCTGGTGGTAGCAATGGTCGTGCGTTTAGATTTACAAAATCGTAAGACTTAGAATATGATAACGTGAAGTCGTTATGCAAACAAATAACAATTTTTAGAAGACGTGGTAAATTGAATTGTGCGCGAACAATTACCAAGTTACTGCAATTGTTAGAAAGTGCTGCGAAAATTCCAGTCCTGTTACTCGGCCATAGAAGCAAGTTTTGTCCAGACCGTGTACAACTATGTAAATAAAAATAGCATTCTCTTGACAATTTTTTAAATTATTCTTCACATTTTCGAGTACTAATAAAAGATAGAATTCGTCCGGGAATAGACAACTGACGAGAAATTGGAAACCGTTGATCATTTGTATCGTAGTATTTCTCACTTTTTTACGTATTGTGAAAAAACTTTCGTAGGTAGCATTAAAAAAGTAACCACACAAGTTTCTTTATGAAAATGTAACCTGACTTCTAAATTATCACATGAATTATTTTCGGTGTAAGCAAACGTTTGTGGTTTACAAAAAAAAATGTGTGAGAAATAAATGATGGTGGTTAAAATAACTATAGAAAATATAAAGTCTATATCTAAAAAAAAAGTATATAATAAGAGTTAGTTAAAATAATAATAAAATTTATATATACTTGAACAAGAGTATCCTCAAAACATCCAACAACAGGCTTAACTTTATCGCTAAAGGTGAAGATGTTCACAAAGTCATTTGTACCTAATGTATCGAGTATTGTATTTACAACATGCTTTGCGATATCTAGCCTCTGCCCAGTCATAGAGCCTGATCCATCCAATAGGATAATGACATCCTTTGGACTTGTCGCCGCTTCCATAAACCATGAACGTAACCGGCAATCATATAGATCAACCGGATCCGCTTTCCATTTCGATGCCGGGAATTGACGCATAAAGCCGGTCGAACTACCAAAAAATTGCCACGACAGTGTTGGATCTTTTTTATAATTGTCTCGGAATATTTGATCCAAATTCTCTGACCATTCAATGGCTTTAATCGTATCCGGTGCTAAAGTTTTATTGTTTATCATATATTTTTTGTTATTTTTTTCAATACCATTCGAAATCAATATGCCAATTTGAATTTTGATCAGTAAATTTTGTTTGATATTTTTCGGATCAGATCAGATATGTTTTGTGTAAGTGTGTTTGTGATGTTTATATGAAATAAAATTTAAAAAAAAAATAAAAAATATATTAAAATTAGATGATAATTTACGTATTTTTAACATTTTATTCTAGACATGTTGGTGTACAGTATTTTTAAAATAACAAAAAGGTGATTAGTAAAAGCATTTTGAAGCCATACTATGCGCAGAATTTTAACAAAACTATTCACACAATCACCTTTATGCCTTTATGGTTCTAGCAATTAGGTACAAGTTTCTCTTTGGCCATAAACATGCTTGTGCAATACTTTTTGTTAAAAATCTTTGATTCTGTGATTTTCGAAACTTGTGCTTTTAGCATCGGCATAAGTGTGTGGAAAATTAAAACGGACGGAAATTTGTTAAAAAAGAAACAAAAAAATTCAAACCTCTATCGTAAACATTCGTCGGCACATGCACTGAGCTAACACTCATATTAATTGGTGTATTAAAAAATTCAGCTTTGGGTGTTAGAACAATCTCTTTTGGTTGTACGAAAATTTTTGGTCCCCCCGCATCTTCTAGATCTCTTGGTGGCTCTGTTGGTATTGGTTCGTGGGCTTCATACATTTCTTTAGAATTATAATATGAAAAATTTGTATCGGGTTTTTCACTTTGATATGTTAAGGCGGTATTTTCGGCCGTATCCATTATACGCTAAATTTTTAAATCAACAATTATTATTTATGTTTTCGTTTTGCGTTAAAATATTTTGAGATAAAGTAATGTGTAAGGTAAGTAGGTTAAAAGTAATTTTAGTTTTTTAATTCTTAAGAACACAATAAAACATAACTTACCCGTACTGCACTTATTTTTGAATCCATCATAGTTTTGATTTCGTTTGCCATATTTTCTACAATTTTAGCTCCCGCTCTTGAAACAACTTGAGCTTGTTTGAAACTCTTTAATATGAAAGAAAAAAAAAAAACTCAAAATTATGTCGTTTTATTGAAATATTGGTGTAGAAGGACATTATTGTATTTGGTTTGGGTAGTTTTACAGTATGTGTATCTATGTATCGTTACCTGAAACGCCAACGGCCCTAACTAAATTAAAAATCGACTTTTTAATTGATTCTGACGTATTGCATCAGCACAAATGTCCACAAACAATTTTGGAATCTTTCGAATAAAAATGAGCGATTTTATCATAAAAAAGGTCTTTTCTGCAAAAGCGATTATATGATAAACACTAAAAGACCTTACTAACCGTTTGCATATAGGGGTGCAACATCGTCCACGATAAGCATCGATGTTCAAAACATCGATAATAGAAACGATACATAAATGATTTAATATTAACAAAAAATTTTTGCCGAATCCGATCCGAAGTCGGTCAGAAAACGTGCCCAAAATAATATGAGTAATTGACAAGAATGGGCATAACTTTGCCTTAGGAAATTTTGAAATCTTTGCGGAAATGTCAGAGAATTCTGTATGAACCCTGAAAAATTTCCTAGGGAAATTCTAAAGTAATTTTTGGAAATGTTTGCAAAATACGTATGTATCAAGAAGTGATTCACTTTTAATAATACTTTTTGCGTCCTGTCGTATTTATATCAAAGAATATTCGGAGCAAAAATTAAAAATTTATCAGAAATGTCGTATAAAACTCGCATATAGTCTCAACAAAATTGTAAATCTTTTGTGACTTTTTTGGCCATGAATTTTTATATTTTACAAATGAGAATTATTACGAAAACTTAAATCAGACAGTGTTGAGAAATTAAATAAAAAGTCGATTTTGTTAAAGTTCGAAAATATAACGCACCTGACCCACTTAATACTAACGCAAATTCTAAGCTTATTATTATTTCTGTTTCGAAAAATATTCCGACTTTCAATATGTATATGTATATTGACAATTACTTTCGCTAAAGATGTTCCGTTAAGGTAGGATATTCAGGGACACAATACAACCTTTAAAATTTTTCGTAAAAAAATTTTATTTTTGAAACTTAAATGAAGTCCTTCCCCAAACTTCCAGAATGCATAATGTTAGCATTCGCAATACATCATATCGTCGTTCGTAAATTATTGTGTTCTATAATATACATATGTAAAATATAACCATATAGAACACAATAATTTACGAACGACGATATGTTATAAAGAAAAATAAATTTTTTTTTATAGAAAAATCTGAAAAAGTTCTAAAAATTCTAAAAAAATTATTTATTTTAAGTTACTTAAGTTACTCAGCTACCTAAACAAAAACGTCAAGCGTTTTTTTAAATATGAAAATTGTATTATCAGTACATTTGCAATAAAACAAACTGACCTTGTGATCTGTCAAATAAGATTTTCCAGGTCGGTGTTATTGAATAAGCGTTATTAAGGTTTGTTTCGTATAAACTGTATACTACATAAAAATAAAGAGTTTAATTGACATTTTCAGTCATATAAAACTAAAATGTATAATTTTAAGTGCTATTTCGTTATTTGTGACGGTTTTATGGGTATGCAAATGTTTTCAGAGAAAGGTACCCTTTGATAAATTATAGAACGTTCATTATCAAATATTGTAGTGTGATTTATTTCATAATAATCTTAACCCTTATGTGAGTGACAGGGTACGCGGGTAACTTTTTAATCTTTAATTGCATTTTTTGTTTGTTTGAAGTTTCTTAAGGGAGTGGAACCTCTTGAGAACTCTTATTATTGTGTTTTAAATATATTTAAATAAACATTAGCTTAGTTTCTTAATTTGAAAGGCTTCTGTGGGTCAATTTATATTTTGCACCCTTAACGGAGTGACAGGGTACCCGGGTACCTTAACGAAAATATTTAAAATAACATTTATTTTTTAGTATAATTTAATTTATTGTAATGAATATCAGCTTAAAAGCATGTTGAATTGAATAAACTGGAATATTTTTTTACTTTTCACATGAGTGAAAATTTAAAATTTTAAAATAAAAAGACAGTGTTAGTTATTTTGTGCATATACATATTTCGTTTATATTGTTTATTCAAACAAAAGGCTTGAAGAAAGCACAAAAAATAGAAATTATATACACTTCACTATAGATCAAATCAGAAAAAACAAAACAAAAAAAAAACCAGTGTACTGAGATCCTTGGAAGAAGGATTCACACAGAGGACGGTGAATTGAATGTTCGATACAACTTGCGCACGCCCTCCGAGTTTTTCTATTTTTTTTTTTTTTTTTTCACATAGAGCAACTGCCGACAACTCTGAAATTACTATTACTTTCACGCAAAATTATATCGCACATCTCACTGGATAATTAAGTTTTAAATACGTCCTTAGGTGCTCCTATATTTAAGCCAGGATCAGGACCTCTGCGCTGCCGTAATTTCTGTTGATGTATTGGTATTCCGGATAGCGATCAAGACGCCAATGAGAACCATCCTTTCCATGGACTTCAGTTGTTTCTTCACTCCCGTCAGAATCATATAAATCCTCGTTGTCCTCTATTTATCCCATATGTTTTGCATCGGATGTTTCTGATATTATATCGCACATTTTCAGAATATGTTCACATTCGTTTTATATATCATTTGTATCTATGGAATCTAAGCGTGCTTGTTTAGAACAAGAAGCCAATGTTGTTATTGCACTTTACCTTCTTCTTGCGCTCACCGAACTTATTCATGTATGAACATAGTAATGTATGAAAGCAGTAGCAAGTAGATGTATTTGTCGATCAATCATAAAGCCAAAGGGAAATCCCCCGATTCGTGTTTACATTTTGTTAAATGAATTTTCTTAAATATATTGTAATATAATGTAAAATTTTCGTATTTATTGTATGTGGTACCAGGGTACCCTGTCACTCTGTTAAAGGTGTTTTTTTGTCACTCACATAAGGGTTAATTGTACCAAATTTTATCTCTATATCATTATTAATTTGGGTGGCGAATTAAAGTGTTTTTTGGTAGTGGGCTTCTTATGGAACCTATTGTAGATTATAGACCAATCATAATAATAGTTAAGGCTAGATTACACTATTATACTTTGTATTAATACATGTCAAAAACTCAAGTAATATGACAAAGAGTGATAGTGTGAATGCAATGTGTCACGAAAATGACAAGTATTATGAAAAAAGTTTGACATCCCATACGACATCATTGTTTTTTGAAAAATTTCTAAACAATAATACTTTTCATTAGATCAGGGTTGCATTTTATTTCATGTGTGAGTGTTTATACTTTGTGTGATGGTGTGAACGCAAACTGTCATGTTACATTAGATTTTTTGACAGTCGCATCAAAACTCATTAGATTTCGATCTCACAAAGTATTATGGAGATAGTGTAATCTAGGCTTTAGTAATAGAACCATGAAAAACAAAGTGTTGTATGCAGTAATGCACACAATCATTTAAAAATAATTTTTTACTCGGATAATATTTTGCTAAATTTCAATACCAAAACGTCTTTGAAGAACTTGAAACAATTTGACACCATTATTATTATTTTCTGTTGAGTCGTTTTGATGTGAGCGTTTTCCACAAAACAGACGGACAGACGAAAGTAGCTAAATCGACTTAGGACTACTCAAAAACATTTTTGGAAAGAATGTCAGATAGAACCTTGTTGCCCTTAGGTCGCGATTTGTTTAAATAAAACTAATTAATTATACTGCGCTAGAAATTGGAAAAAAATAATTTTTTTTATAAAATTTTGGAAATTTTAGTTTTTTAAAAATTCATAAAAAAAATTGGAAAATGCAGCTAGGCTTCTTTTTTTTGCAGACATATAAAAAACGAAGCTGCATGCCCCTAGATGGGTCAAATGTATGAGATATATTGAAGAAAAAGCCCCATAACTGCCAAGGAATCGAACCTAGGGGGATAAAATGTATGACCGACCTTCATAAGTTTTTTGTTCTTAACATTTTCTTAAAACATACTTGCCATATATCTCCACCCCTTAGGGGGCTCCCATACAAATATGGCCGTTTAATGAAATTATTAAATTTGGCCCCTGCAGCGCCTAGGATGATTATAGATGGGTCCAATGTGTGATCAACCCTCATTTTATTTTTCATCTCAATCATTTATTTTTTACATACCCACCAGCTAGCTCCATTCCTTAAGGGGGCTCCCATTCAAAATGTTCAATGCGGACTAGAAATATATTGAAGAAACAGTCCCATACATTTCCAGGAGTCGCCCCTAGTGGGATATAATGTATGACCGACCTCAAATAATTTTTTGTCCTTAACATTCTCTCGAGACATACTTGCCTTTTATTTCCACTTCTTAGGGGGCTCCCATACAAATATTGCGTTTTATGAAATTCTTAAATTAATTACAATTTTTCGAATTTTGTGAATAAATACAAAAACTGGCTTGCTTTGTTTGCAGCTTCGTTTTTTATATGTCAGCAAAAAATTGGAAGCCTAGCCGCATTTTCTAATTTTTTTTTTTTTAATTTAAAAAAAAAAACAAAAATTTCGAAATTTTGATAAAAAATTATTTGTTTTCCAAAAAAAAAAAAAGGACTGCGCATATTTCGGAATTTTGGTTTTTTTTTAGTTATTTCAATAAACTAAACTGTTTTTGAGTTACGCGAATATATGTTGTGCAACCTCCTCCATTTTCGAAATAGTGGTATATCTTGGGGGTTACCGCGTATTTCGATTGAAAGAAATCATTTACGGATTCGAACAATTTGTACTGTGTATTACGATTTTCGGAATATTTGTTTTGAATAAACGGACGTTGTTCATACTTTATTGAAAACAAAAAATCACACTCTATAACGAACAAAAATTGTTTATCAAATTTCCCATTTTTAAAAAAATACAACCTCTGTCATCGAAATACGCGGTAACCCCCCTTGAAAAGAAGAGTTTACCTAAAAAAAACGGTAAGCACCATTGGATTCAGCGTACCCGAATTATGTAAAAACGCCATGTGCCCGGCTTGTCTATTTTTTCAACTAGCACAGTGTTATTAGTTTGAGTTTTTTTCGCGTTCATATTTTTCAGAGTTTTTCGGTATATTTTGAAAATTTTTCGCATATTAAAACTTGCCCTGATAATGATAATAGAAATTTAAAAATTAACCCACATTCGAATGCTTTAAAAAATTTTAAAGTTAATCCACATTCGAATGCTGTCCTATAATCGTAAAAATATTTTGATAAAAATCAATAGTTGCCGTTCCAGAAAAACTAAAGCCATTTACATTTTATTATATGTATGTGTGTTTGTAATGAGCAGTTCAAATGTAAGTGCTAGGAATATATACATACATACCTCTTGGACTTCTTTGCGACGTGTAATGAAATCTCCTAAATGAAACAGTTCCATACCCAGTTTATCAGCCCATGAATGCACTCTGAAATTTAGTTAATATATATTTTCACGAATATTTGTAGTGATATTTTTTTAAAAATATTTACAAGTTGTAATTGATTTTTTCACCAGGCACTAAGTTGGCACCGTTTGGGTAAAGCACAAAGAAACAGCATAGAATTTTAAATAACATAAAACTTAAATTTCTTAACAACATTTTTGTGATGTATAGCTTTTTTTTTGTTTTTAATTAATTATAAAGGAAATTAAATAAACTTATTTGTAGAAAACTTTTGACAAAAAATCAGGCAATCGTCATATCACTTCTTTGATTTCGAAAGCTGTGCGTTTTGGGAGGAATATTTCGTTAATATATTATCAATTTATTATTCGATATTGTTAAATTGTTATTTCCTATTTCCAGCTTACAAAAATGCTTAATTAACTTTAACTTTGGTATAGTATAATAAATTCAAAATTTTGTTTAGTTATTTTAAAAAGAATCACTGCACGCACAATGAAAATTTTTTCCTGTATCTATACTGCCAGTTTATGGAGAAATTTTTTCTTAATTGTGGCAAAGCGATGAGTTCATCAATTCCATTGCATGTGTTACAAAGAGACGTATATTGGTATGTGATGTTCATTTAGTATATACTCTTCTAAAGGTGTCCTACGCAGCCGTTACAATATATGACGCATGCTTTTTAATGTTGTTTTTGTTTACATTCAGCACGTGATCCGGCATTTGGCGGCATGCAACAGGAATTTGGTTACATCCAATTTGTAAACATAAACAAATATTGGATATTGCGCATTCACTTTGTTTACGTTTAATTTCATTGACGGCATTCCAATGAAATATTTATGAATGAAATTACATACATACATACATACTAAAAGCTTTCAATAAAAATCAATTGTTTTCGTTTTACGTATTCCAAATCAATAATCATTTATTTTTCATTTTCTATTTGATATAATATATTTAGGAAATGCTTCTTTGATTATTTTTAAATATTTTTAATACAGTGCTTATAACTCGGCCATGCTCTTTCTCTCACGTCCTCGTGAAGCATCTGGAATTATATTTTATTAATATATACATACATCATTTTTATTGTTATTATTATTATGAATCTTGTTTTTTATAACAATAACAAGAATATCTTTTCTTATAAACAGTCTAATAATATTTAATCATCACATACATACTGATTATATAATTTAATTTTATCTGAGGAAGTAATTCCCTCATATGGTCTCTGTGATCTATAAGCACCTGGCATATCCCTTATAACATATCTATCATTTCCTAAATATTTTACAATTTTATAAGGTCCATAATATATTATGGAAGAAGTTTCCTATTACCCTCTATTACTTTAGTTTTCCTCACTAGAACTAGCTGCCCTTTTTTTAGAAATATCACTCGGTTTTCTCCTCCGGTCATATCTTTGTTTCTGATATTGTTGAACAGTTTCTATCGCTGAGTTTGCTTGTTTTCTAACATTTATGACATCCTTAGTTTTAATTTCATACACTTCGTTACTTAAATATGAATCATATTTTCCCCTTGGTAAAAACCCAAATAAAAGTTCGTTGGGTATTTTCCCTGTTGATTTGTTCACGGAAGAATTTAGTCCCCATTGAATATCATTAATAGATTCATCCCACTTTCTTTCATTTTCAACAGATGAGCTCAAGGCAGATAAAATCGTCCTATTATATCTTTCCGCCTGTCCGTTGGCGCGTGGAGTTGCCGTCGCATTATGTATTATTTTTATTCCGTACCTTTGGGCATATGCCATAAATTTATGACAAGTAAATGTGCTAGCTCTATCACAAATCAATCTTCTGGGAATTCTAAAAATTCTTATAAATTCATCTAAAAATTTTATAAAAGGTTATATTTTAGTACTCCGCACTGCTTTTAACATAACAAATTTTGTAAACCCATCCACCAAAACAGTTAGATACATATTGTTATGAACACATTTCGTAAATGGGCCAATATGGTCAACATGAACGGTATCAAAAGGTATGTTACTTTTTTCAATTGGATGCAACATTCCTGCTTGTTTCCCAGAAGGCACCTTATTATAAGAGCATGGGAGACAACATGCAATATAACGTTTGACATAATTTTTCATATTAGAAAACCAGTATTTTTCTTGTATACAAGAGATCGTTTTCTCTAGAGAAAAATGTCCAATTTTGTCATGATGATTAAATAGAATTTCCCTTCTCGAAGATTTTGGAACAACACACTTACTACCATTTTTCGTTTTCCTATATAGGCTACCCTTTCTTAGAATGTATTCACTATGTATCTGTTTTTGCTCTTTATCTGTTGGAACCTTCTTTAATGTTTCAATAAGAAATCTGCATCTTTCGTCATTTAGCTGCAAAGCTAATATCCAATCCATTTCAGTTATATCTACACATAAAACATCCACCGGGTTTCTACTTAATGCATCAGCATGTGCAATTTGAGACCCTTGCCGATATTCCACAACAAAATTAAATTCTTGAATAGTTAGCCACCATCTCGCAATCCGAGGAACAAGATCTCTCTTTGTTAAAGCAGTTCTTATAGATGAGCAATCTGTGACTACTTTAAACTCTATCCCTAGTAAATATACCCTAAAACGCTTTAAAGCATCAACGACCGCTAATGTTTCTAACTCATAAGAATGATATCGCTGCTCCTCTTTTGTTGTTGTGTGGCTAAAGTATGCGACTGGTCTTAAAGTTTCGTCACATTGTTTTTGTAGTAAAACGGCCCCAAGTCCCCATTTACAAGCGTCTGTATGTAACTCAGTATGCGCTTTTCTATCATATAAAACTAATACAGGACACGTAGTAAGTTCCCTTTTCAATTCGGCAAATGATTTAATTTGTTCCTCCCCCCATTGAAATTGGATTTCCTTCTTTAATAAATGCCGAATAGGCCTAGCTATTAAAGCATATTTTTCTTTAAATTTCCTAAAATAACTTGTAAGTCCCAGAAACTGACGAACCTCATGAAGATTCCGAGGACTTGGAAAATTATTAACAGCATTAATCTTTTCTTTTCCTGGTTTCACGCCTTCTGAATCTATTTCAAATCCTAAATATTGTATTGTACTTTGCAAGAAAAAACATTTTTTTAATTTCAGTGTTGCACCGTTTTGCACTAACCTTTTTAAAACTATTTCTGAATTCTGAAAACCTCGATAAATCGTGTCTGATGGAATTAAAATGTCGTCCATATAAACCATAGCAGTAGTAAATCTCAGATTTTCAAGCATTTTATTCATAGTTCGTTGAAAAACAGCTGGAGCATTTACCAAACCAAATGGCATTCTTAAAAATTCATAATGCCCATCAGGTGTTTTAAGCGCAGTCTTTTGGACAGACCTCTTATCTAGTGATATTTGATAGTAACCACTTGCGCAATCTTAACTAGTAAAATAGCTGCTTCCCCTCAATCTATCAATTTCATCATCCATTCTTGGCATTGGAAAAGCTTCTTTTACTGTTTTCCGATTCAGAGCTCTGAAATCAATGCACATCCTATATTCCCCTGTTTTCTTTTTAACCAAAAGAATAGGACTAGAATAAGGAGATGATGAATCTTGAATAAGGTCAGCTTTTTTAAATTATCTATCATGTCACGAACGATTTCTCTTTCCGACCATGACATTCCATATGGTTTATATGAAACTGGAGTTTCGTCACTTAACCTTATTTTCATTTGCACGTCCCTTATATATCCTAATTCTGACATATCCTGAGCAAAACAGCTCCTGTATTTATTAATCAAAACCCATAATCGCTCTATATTTGTATCATCTAAGTGCGTTGCCTGAGAAACAACTTCACTTTTCAACAACGGTTGCACAGTATTAGATTTTACCGTATAATTCGAATATTCGCATTCATTATTTAAACTACAAGGATAAACTCTTCCTATTCGAGACCCCTTTTTAAAACATAAATCCTTACAAGATTCATTTTCAATTAAAATCAATCCTAAACAACCAACCACACATCTAGGAATTCTGTACTCGTTTTTCGGCTTACTAACGAACATGTCATCCAGAAAAAAGCATGAATCGGAAATTTTCTCTGTAGAAACTTCCACAAAGCTAGCATGTTCTTTAGGAATAGTAACTGTTTTGCTTATCCAAAGGGAACACTTTTCTTTTGATGTGCAATCATAATCTAGAAAATGCCCAACTTGTTTCGTTAATAACCTAACGGTATTGTTCTCCACTACCATTATCACAGATTCATGATTAATAAATGGTTGACCAATAAGAATATCAATTTCCTGAGCATAGTCGGGAACAATAAAGATTGTAACAAATGCTGATGCGGAATCTACATCCAATTTAACGAATAGTTTAGAAGTTACAGATACAACTGAGCCTCCATATCCCATAACTTGTATACTACAACTTTCAAAAGCTATATGTAACGCATTTGCCTTGCACTGTCTTACAATATTACTGAGCAACCCGTATCAATAAAACCTTTCATTGAGATATCATTTACCTTGCAATCCATAAAATAGCACATTTTAAAATCCTCTGATTTTTCCTTATTATTAACAAACATTATTGACGACTTACTTTTTTTTAACAATCCCGTGTATAATGTCCCCATTTTCTGCAATTTTCGCATTTCTTGAGAGCATTTTGACACTTGCTTGCATAATGCCCTAGTTTCTTGCAGTTAAAGCATATAACTTTCTTCAAATTATCATCAGAACCATCTTCAATTAAAGTGATAGTTTGTCCATCAATCCGCCTATTTTTGGATTGAACCCCCATATCATTCGGAAATGTTGATAAATAATGACCGAATAGATCCTCCGGAGTTTGAAATCTCCCAGCCCTTGCACTTACTTGAATACTTCCACTTGGCAATCCATCAATTATGCATGATACAGCATCTTTTCCAGATATCTTGCAAGTGTCAGCTAAAATTTTCTTTTCAAAATAGTAGTTCGTCATTGATTCTGATGGAAGTTTAACACGTTTCATTAACCGCTTAAGATTTTCAGAAAAATCTTGGTGCACCGGAAATGATTGACATAGCACGGATCTCCATTCTTCCCATGTTGAGACATAGTAATTTAAATTTTCAAACCAAGTTCGTGCTAGACCTTTCAATCTATTTTGCATGGCATATATTTTCTGACGATCATTCCAACCATGAATCTCACCAATTTGATCAATTTTGTTCAACCATAGGGACACAGGCATATTTATTGATCCAGGCTCAAATTCTGGAATACAGTCAATTTTAAAAGTGCCATTGCTTCCTAAATTTTCCTGTCGTTTCTCGCTCAATGTCTTCACCAAACTTTCCAATGCATTAATGCGTGGGGTCAATTCACTTTCATCCACAGTTATTTGAGCGTGTACTTCTGGACCATCCGAAGGAAGGACTCGATTTTGCGAACTTCCACGCAGTTCAGAATATTCTATTGATGCCCTTCGCATATTGGTAAATACGTTCCGTTTTCTAGTAGCTCTTGGCATGGGATTTCAAAAACAGTTATTTTTTTTATTTGTATCCCACCGCTGCTTTAAAAGCTTTCAATAAAAATCAATTGTTTTCGTTTTACGTATTCCAAATCAATAATCATTTATTTTTCATTTTCTATTTGATATAATATATTTAGGAAATGCTTCTTTGATTATTTTTAAATATTTTTAATACAGTGCTTATAATACATACATACTTAGTTGTAAAGGAATACTAATAAAAGTACATGTTAAAATTCAACAGTTTGTTTTAGTCGATAGGATAGTTTCAGGGGAAGACAATAAAATTTACAAAGTAGGTCACTGTACACTGAACGTTCAACAAAATTGTTTCATTATTTTAATGAAAAAGTATTTCAATGAAATGTTTATTTTATTTTATTCATTATATGTATTAATTTTTATAACAGTATTTTATTAGTTTAACGATACTTCAGCCATTTTTTCAATGTGCATTTTGCATTTTTGTGCATTTTCGTTCTTTTTTTATTCCTCTTACAAACCATCAAGTTATGTATATAAAGTTTATTTTGTTTTTATATGCCTGTTACATCAAGTTATGTTCTACTTTCATAATCCCGCGACTTCTTTCATCAGCATTCTTTTCATTTTTCTGGTTTGTACTACTACGTAAATTTTGTGTTTTCAAATTAACAATGAAAGGAATGTGAAAATTTTTCGCTCTTGCTTTTTTCTTTTTCGTTGTTTGTTTTAAAAGCTCTTATTAATATGTATTTAGGTAAAATAACTATTTCGCTATCGTAATGAGTTTTTTCATTGATATTATGAAACATTAAAATTTATTATTTATTTCACAAATTTGTATGTCTGTTGCCAAAAATTAAATTAAAAATATATTTTTACGACAGTTCTTGGAAGAAAGTATTTTCTAGTTATAAGTACATATTTTGTAGTTAAAGAACTTTATTTTGATTTAATTGATTTAGTGACTTTTTTTATTGAAATACAAAAGTTTCCTTTTTTCATTACCGTAGAAACACAATTGCACCGTATGAACGTAGTAGCGTACGTCGCGACGTAGGTACGTTGTAAAATTAAAATGGTTGACATTTTATGCAAAGGCACACAATAGCTGTCGTAGACGTAAAAGCGTATCTACGTCGTACGTCGACATACATCTAATTCTATTTTATACGCCGCATAGTGGGTGAAAATCTTTTTCATCGGCCAAAAATCTGTAACTTTTGAACCAATAGGGATAATTAATTTTTTGCTGGAGAGAAGACTTATTGAACTTTCCCACAGTTTTAATTTTATTAAAATCGGTTTAGCAGTTTTTGAGAAATTGAAGGTGAACTTATCACAAGTTTTTAAGCATTTAGTATGAAAATGTTTTTGATTGAGATTAAAGCTAAGGTCCTAACTATCGGCCAGGCGCGGATTCAGGGGAGGGGGAATAAGGAAATGTCCCCCCGTAAATTATAAAAATATGTTTTGTTAATTTCGATAATACAAGAATTCCCAATAATAATATTTTTTTTAATGTACAAAATTTTTGGAAATCCCAGCAAGGTTTTTTTTTATGGAATCTCTAACGAAATTTTCAGTAAGTATATTTTTATTTATTTTTATTGAATCTCTAACGATTTTCAATAATTCTTTATTATTAGGTCTTTAAGATGACGATATGCTATATATTTTAGCCCCCATATTCATAAATGATTATAAAATTTAATAAACGTTTATTAAGGAAAATTTTCATAGAAAATTTGGTTTTCAAGCATTTATTAAATTTAAAATATTTTTATGAATACCGACATAAATACATAAAATAAGCAACTGTTTAACAAAAATGTAAAGCTATTTTTTTGGGTTTAATGAAATAAATTTTAAGTTTAAAGTGCGAGTTGATTTACATAATGGAAAAATATTTTGTGCAACTTTAATAGCTCGTTCCGCGCTGAAAATTATCACTGTTTTATATATCCGCCAAACAGCTCATCTATCAAAACATCTATCATTTGCCATTAAAATTAAGTTTATTAAAAAAACCGCGAAATAGAGTCGCGATTTTTTTGCGCCCTTCTTCCGTACAAATGGTAATAAGATCTTGTTATATTCATGAAATTATTAGAAAATACTTAAATTTTGTAATTAAATGTTAGTTTTGTATAGTAACGAGAAAAATTTAAATTCAAAACTTTATCGCGTTTGGTGCGGAAACTTTCTCCACGATCGCGAAAAAGTAATACATAATTTCTTAATATTTTTTTAACGGTCTATACGGCTATGCGATGAAGAATTTGATATTCGCAAAAATTGCAAAAAGTACTTACCCTAATACACATATTGTTTTTAATAAACTTTTAAAAAAAAAATTTTTACTTTTTTGTATCATACAAAATGGCCGATCAAAATCGGTACATATTTAATAATTTGCTGGATCCGAATTGTGCAAAAGGGTGTTCACATTATCGGCGCAACAAGGCTAGTTTTGATTGTCCACAGTCAGCACAATTTCGGCACAGATTGTCGCATTTTAAAAAAATTTGACCGTTCACACTATCGGCATAATACGACAAAAATTGGTACATTGCGCCGATAGTGGGATCTTAGCTTAAGAATTATGGTATTTTATTATTTAAGAAGGGGGATATTTTTAACTGCACTCTTTTAAAAACTTGTGAATCTACATAACTGCCAAATTTCATTATGATTTCTTTATTCATGTAAGATTTATAGAATGGCAAACATTAAAATTATTATTTTTTTTTGTTCATATTGAAAGCCCTTTCATTCATTTACACTATAGAAATAATAACACTGTGCTACACTCGAAAAGCACTTCTGAAATGACCTAGTGTGCGTTAAAGGTGTTGGTGAGCATGTTACGAATCCGGGCTTAAAAGTTTCAATATACCTCCAAATTCCCGAGTTATGGACCAAAGAAATTTTTTTGAGGCTGCTACTTTTAAACATTTATAACTTTTTTATTTATTAACCGATTTTTGAAATTCAAACGGTCTTGAAAAGAAAAATAATTGTTATTTTTAAATATATATACTTCTCAGTCAATATTAGCACAAATATGAATAGATTGATTCAATTATATGGAAAATTTTTAATTTTTTTTAAACTTTTAAAATTTCTACGAGACTTTTTTCCGAATTTAGTTTAAAGGCAACAAATATATTAAAGACAGTATTTTTCTGAGTAAAATGAGACGTCATTTATTAATATCGGTTGAGAAATGAGGAAGTTATAGTACTTTTTATGAGGAGCTATTTAAGATTAAAGTTATTTTATTAAATCATGCCAATCTAATCGAAACAGGTTGCCACTCTTTTGTTCGCAAAAGTACTATAACTTCCTCATATCTCAACCGATTTTAACAAATGACGTCTCATTTTACTCAGAAAAATACTGTCTTTAATATATTTGTTGCCTTTAAACTAAATTCGGAAAAAAGTCTCGTTGAAATTTAAAAAGTTTAAAAAAAATTAAAAATTTTCCATATAATTGAAAAAATCTATTCATATTTGTGCTAATATTGACTGAGAAGTATATATATTTAAAAATAACAATTATTTTGCTTTTCAAAACCGTTTGAATTTCAAAAATCGGTTAATAAATAATAAAGTTATAAAAGTTTTAAAGTAGCAGCCTCAAAAAAATTCCTTTGGTCCATAACTCGGGAATTTGGAGGTATATTGAAACTTTTAAAACCGCTTTTGTAATACACTCATCTAGACCTATAACATACACTAGGTCACTTTGAAAGTGCTTGCAAAAAAGGAAATTTTGTAGCACCGTGTAATTTTAATGTTTAACAATTTATGAAACTGACATGGAATTTTTGATTAAGAAATACCCCAAATTCCCAATCCCTATTTTTACCACTCGATATTGATTAGAATTTTTCAGAAAAGCTGGACATTAGGGATATAACTTTTTAACAATTTTTTAAAATATCAAAATTGGCATAGCACAGTCCGATAGAGCATAAACAACTTTACGGGAAGGTATATTTATTTTTTCGCTAAGGTCAAAAAAGTTCACGCACCAACAGCGATGAAGTTTTGAAAATTTTTAATTTTCTTTTTGGTTAAGAAAAATTAATTATATGTTTATTTAAAACAAAAAATAGCTCAAGTATAAAATTTCATTAATATTTGGAGATGGTAAGAGATTTTTCCGCAAACTAAAACGTATCTTTAACCTTGTTTAACAAAAAAAAAATTAAAAAAGAATAAAAAACACCGTATAAAATTATGAATATTCAATATTGCATTGGTTTAGAAAAACCAATTGGTGCGTGAACTTTTTTGAGAAAAATTACAAAAGATTATGATTTTCGTGGTTACTAGGACATGGTTGACCTCATGGTACTATGCCAAAAAATTGGTTCTCCCCCTAATGGACATATTTGAAAACATTACTGTTCTAATTTTATAAAATTCGGTGAGTTAAATTACTAGAATATTTTACTTAAAGCTGTTATGATACTTGCTATTTTTTGTATTTTTTCTATATTGGAGAACAGTGCAAATATATTTTCATAGGAAAACTCTGTGGTTATCATGGGCAACCGCGTATGTTTTAAAATAAAATTTTTCAGGAGAGCCGAAAAAACCATTCTAGGTCAAACTATGGGTTAGGTATTGTACCTTTTGAACTTTGTAATAGAGTTAAAACATCGGAATGAGCCTATCAGTTTTTAAAAAATTTTAGAAACATGTAAAGAGCGTTTAAAATTAAGCAATATGGCATCAACATTTTAAAATCGAAAAATAGACATACGCGGTTGCCCATGAAAACCACAGAACTGACTAAGTGTAAAGAGTATGATTATATCATAAAAAATCTTGAAATGTCAAACAAATATACATGTGTTATCGATAAATAATCTAAGACTGTCAAAAAAAAATATTGACATTTCCAGATTAATTGTTAGCACTGTTGCCAATTTTTTTAGTTTTTGATCGAAAGAAACGGTTTTTAACTTTTTTTTTTTGCGATTTTTAGCTTTTATGACGGTTTTTTTGTGGGGAAAAAACTTGGGCAGTATTGTTTGTTTTGTTTACATTTTATCAAATTGTATTTCTTGTTCTTTCTCGCATTTTTTGTTTCATTCAGTCAATCCTAAAAAAATCCAATACAAAAAATAGCAAGTATCATAACACCTTTAAATACATTATTTTATTTTTTTTTTTGAAAAATTTTTGGATAGGGCATGTGGGAGAAATCAATGTCGAATTAAATAAAAATTGCTTCTACTAGCATGCTTATAACGTTTTCTTCGAAAAATATAAAATTTTTTTTATTTCTGGAAAAAATATTGTTTTATCAGCGAAAGAACATAGCCATCTTTTGGTGAAATAGAAAAAATAATATTCATATGTATTACCCTTATACGCACCCAGAGAAAAAACATGTTTAAATATGGTCACCTCCAACCAAACTATATTTAAAGAAAATTTTAAACATATTATGTTCAATATAACCATATTGTCAGCGGCAACCATATAATAGTTAAATTAGGCCTCCATCAAGAAGCCCTAACCATATTATTGTTGCTTCCAAACATATTATGATCAATAATAACTAAAATTTGTTAAACACTTAATATATGGTTGGTTTTCAACCATAGTATGTTGCTCTTGAAAAAGAGGAAAATACTATTGTAAATTTAAAAACAAATTATTATCATATTTAACCATAACATTTTTAGAGGCAACCATAATATGGTTGTGGGTTCTAAGGGAGGACTAATTTAACCATAGAATGGTTGTCGCTGACAATTATATGGTTATATTAACCATAATATGTTTAAAATTTTCTTTAAAAATAGTTTGGTTGGAGGTGACCATATTTAAACATGTTTTTTCTCTACGTGCGCATACGCATTCGCCTCGAATATACCACTTTACTTATAGAAAAATGCATAACAATACAACAAACCATTGCTTAAAGTTTGCTTTCCTACAAACATAAACATTTTTATAACCCACTATTGATAACAGTTTGATATTTATCATAATCTACCCGATTAAAAAACTCGAAAAAATCAACCCAAAAATTAGTTTTATCCGAATATCTCTGAAGGCAAAGGAGATAACCAAAACATTTAAGCATATATCTTGTAGACCATCTTAATTCAATTTTTTTTTTTTTTTTTTGCAATGGATTAATACATAAATTTTTGGTGAATTTTTTTAAAGTTTGAATATCCGAGGTAACCAATTTTAAATATCCACTATCTTTAAAAGTCACTATCCCGTTCGTTGGACAGTGTGTTATATTTCAGTAAAATAAAAAAGCAAAAAAAATGTTGCGAGTAAGTAATTTCATTAAAATGAAAAACAGATAGATCCAAACAGTGGCAGAAGTATAATGGGGTTAAAGAGGACACCTTCAGCTTTCCGATGGTACTAAAACCTCTTTAAACCCTTTTGACCCTAACAAGTTCTATTCGAATTTAATTAAAATATAGAAACTCGGAAAAAATTTAATTACACATCAGGTATAAATGATATAGTGATGTAACGAACCATTTTTTAAAGACTACTATCCCACTAATATAACAAAACAATTCGACCCATTAGTGATAACAGTTTGCGAGAAATCAAATTTACAAAAATTAAATTTTTTCTAATACAACATAAAGTTTTTGTTTGCAGCAGCATGCCACACCCACAATTACCAATATTTTAACCCAGGGGGCAAATGACGGCATTTGGTATCGATCGAAATAACAATACAATTCAAATGGAAATTTTGATCAATATCGAATGCCATAATTTGCCCCCTGTTTTTTGGATACCTTAGTTCTAATATGTTTGCAATCAAATTGCATTCAAATAACAAAAAATTGGACTTTTGGCCGATGAAATTCAATTTTTAGCCACAGTGCGCCGGTTACGACCGTAATGTCATAAAAAAAATTAAAAATTAAATATTTGATAAACACATAAAAGGATAGAAAACAACGAAATGCGGAATTTTTTAATATTATTAATAAAAAGGAAACAAAATAAGTTAACGACGGAACTGTGGGTAAGGGTTACCGTTGCTGTTGGTCCATAAACCAAGATGTTTTTACAAGACCAAAATACATGTCTTCAGTTCTTGCAGGTAGTAATTTGTTTCAATACTTTTTACCTATGAGAGGCATCAAAGAATATTTTACAGAAGCAAAACACATTTTAAAAGTGGTTTATTTTAAGGGGCTGATGTTGATTTTGAATAAATCACAAATTATTTAGGAAATAATTTAAATTTTTTTTAATGATATTGGTATAGTTCAATTATGTATGGAACAAAATATCGGCCAAATGGCCGCCGCGACCTTGGCGGCACACCTCCATCCGATGGTCCAAATTTTCGATTAGGCTGAGGCATAATTGAGGTTCTTTCCCGTTAATGTGCCGAATTATCTCATCCTTTAGCACTTGAATTGTTGCTGGCTTATCGACGTACACCTTTTCTTTTAAATAACCCCAAAGAAAGAAGTCCAACGGTGTCAAATCACATGATCTTGGCGGCCAATTGACATCGCCACCACGTGAGATAACACGGCCATTGAATTAATCGCGCAACCGTCCTATTGAAACCACTTATCGTCCATATCCTCCAATTCGGGCCATAAAAAATTCCTTATCATCGCAAGATAGCGAACACCATTCACAGTAACTGCCTGACTGGCTTCGTTTTGGAAAAAATACGGCCCGATGATGACGCCAGCACCAAACAGTCACTCTTTGTGGGTGCATTGGTTTTTCGATAGACACTCTTGCATTATCATTCTCCCTGTCTGTTCTGCTTTTTTGGTAAATTTGATTTGTTTGATTATTCATTGCGGCTTTGCTAATAGATAGTTGCCAAATAAAAGAGGTTTGTTTTTTTTAATCATAAGTTTTTAATTTTTTTTTTTTTTTTTTTCTAATAAAAGTTCATTAACTCATAATTTAAAATGAAACAAACAGTCAAGGTTAATTCTTAAACATCAAAAAATGCTACGATGGCATTTTTTCACTTTTTTCACTAATGAAAAGTAATGAAAAGTTTATTAGCTCATAATTTAATTTTTTACCATAACGAAAAGTTTATTGGCTTATATTTTAATGCAAAGCACACATTCAAGGTTAATTTTTAAACTTTAAAAATGCATACGATTGCACTTTTTACCCTAACGAAAAGTTAATTGGCTCATAATCTAATGTGAAGCAAACATTCAAGGTTAATTTTTAAACTTTAAAAATGCATACGATTGCATTTTTCCCCCCACCAAAAGGTTTATTGACTTTTAATTTCCACAATAACAATTGTGTATTTATTTTTTTAACAGAATGTTCTAAAAAGTTCAATAATCATAGATCAGTTTTCAAAATATGCTTTGATAAACATTAAATATATATACCAAAATAAAAACAAAAAAGTGCATAAGTAAATAAATATATGTTTTACGAGGTATTTTCAAAAGATTTTTTAACTGTTTTATTTAATTAAAAATGGAAAGTGTTAAATTAACTTGTTAATTTTGTGAGCACATAACTTTTGCAAACAAATTTAATAAGAAAAGGCACTTTATGCGCCTGCATAATTTCAGTGTCAAGAAGTCCAAATTTTATAAAAGTCCTTCAGCTATCAAGGAAAAAAGGCGGGAGGATGTTAGTGAAGAGACTCTTGCCTACATCAGAGAATTTATGGGGAAGGATGACTTATTTTTATCGGAAATAATGCAGGAGGACGATTTAATAAGAGAATTTATGGAGGAGGAGGACTTATTTTTATCAGAAATAAAGGAGGAGGACTTTAAATTTTAAATTTTTTTAATGTAAAATTATTTTTTAATAAAAATAATAAAAATGAAAAAAAATTTTCTTTTTTGTTTTATTATATTTTTCTTTATTGTTAGGATTTTTTTTCAGAGTTTAGGTATAATTTAAATCGAATATTGCAGGTTCATTTGGTAATTGACGCCCCTTGTAAATAATTGTCCAAACTTTATCATTCATTTGAGTTAAGTAGGGATCCTCCTTATTTAAAAATTTCATCATTCTATGGGGAAGATAAAACCATTTATTGTCATCTAAATTGGCAATGACTTTAAGACCATACTGTGTTTCTTTCCATTCAAAATTCACAATTTTCAAAGATTGGTTTAAAGGTATATCATCGATTCTAATATACTCGGGCTTAATACCTTGGGCAATATTAACAATTATTTTATACATCTAAAAACAAACAAGAAAAAAAAATATAATGATAATAAATAAAACATTATTATATAGAAAATACTTAACAGTTTTATTAAGTTTCCTTTAAAGTGGTAATAAGGATATTGATGTGAAATATACTTCCTGAGACTTTTTATATTAATGGCAAACTTTCAAATTGAGTTAATCTTTATAGTTATATGTGCTGCATATTCTAAATATATTACATATTACTCTCTTATTTTAAAATACTCAAACAATTTTATTTATACATATTTTTTAAATTTCTCTTCGTTGAAGAAAATATAAGGTGATCAACTTAATCACCCTTATCGCGAATGTTATGGGAATATGATATATGGGATCAAACCTAAATTCCCATCCCCAACAAATCGGTATCGCAAATATTTTGGGAGTAAAAATTTATGTTGTGAATTATTTGTCAGTGGTTTGTAAACAAAAGTCTCTATTGTGAGTAACTTGTCAGTGGTTGTATTGTAAAAGAAAAAGATACAAAATAAAATACTAATAAAAATATAATAAAATAAATAATGAATAGTGTTTATCTTCATTTTCTTTATGTACACTCCTTCAATAAAAGGAAGAAGTAGTTTCATTTAGTCCTACTTTAGAATACAAATTAAAATTTATATGTTCCCTTCTGGGAATTTATTTAGTAAAAAAATTCGCGGGAGTAAACATTGGCGATGCCAAATTTTTTAAGTTTTGGAATTCATTCCCAAAAAATTTGTTATGGGAATCATTGACAATAGGAAATAAAAAAAATATGGGAATATTTTCATGGGAGTAGTTGTTTGCGATAGGGGTGAATATAACTCTCTTTTTTATTGAAAAATACTCGACAAAAAAAAATTCTTTATTTTTTTTATATTCAAAATTCCTCCTTATGGAAAATAGTACATCGGGAACAAAAACAGGCAGAATTGTTGCTGCTTTAAATGAAAAAAAAAGCAAAATGCTCCCTCTGTGGTATATGCGAAAAAACGAATGGGGAAGCAGAATTTTTGTTGCTTTCAATGAAAAGCAAAATGCTCCCTCTGTGGTATATGGGAAAAAAACGAATGGGGAGGCAGCAAAAATGCCCTACTACTTGCGCCAATTCTGCGTACTGCGTACGACGAATCTACTGAGGTGAAAATGTGCCTCATCACTGAAGATGATTTTCTTCGAAAATTTATCATCCACTGTTGCCATTTCTTAACACCATTCTGACCATTGACGACATTTGGAATGGTCAAGAGGCGTACGACGAATCTACTGAGGTGAAAATGTGCCTCATCACTGAAGATGATTTTCTTCGAAAATTTATCATCCACTGTTGCCATTTCTTAATACCATTCTGACCATTGACGACATTTGGAATGGTCAAGAGGCTTTAGTTCTTGAGTCAATTGCACCTTGTAAGCGTGTAAATACAAGTCTTTATGCACAATGTTCATCAACGACGAGCTTGAGAGGTGCAATTGTTGTGCGAGTTGAGGTGGACGGCTCTTCAGCCACACTATCGCGAACAGCAGCGATATTTTCTGCAGTACGAGCTGTACGAGCATGCACTGGTGTTTTCACATCTCCAACAGACCCGGCTTGCTCAATTTTTTGCACGATTTTTCCGATTGTACGCCCATTTGGACGATGAAATTGACCGAAAAAATCACCAAGTGCATATTTTAATGGTTCAAATTGATTTAGTCTGAAATTGAGAAATGTCAAATTAAATGCAGAAAAAAACTTGACGTTTATTATAAATCAGTTTTTAAACACACTAAAAACGATATTATGGGTTTTAAATGGATTCGTTTTCAAAATCGAGTTCCATCACATACCTGAATACAGTGATGCCAACTTTTTGAGAGCAAAAAGCACTTCAAAATTTAAAAAAGCACTATTTCGAACAAATAAAATCTTAAAAAGCACTAAGCCATTTTTTCAATTTAATTAAACACAAAACAAGCTGCAACTGGGAGTGCCGAATATTAAATGACTCCAAAATGTAAAAAAAGGCTACGGCGTTTATGGGGGACCAATTTCATTTAAAATTGAATAATACTTATATTGACATTTGTATATAAACATTTTTAAATCTTTTAATATTATCATCAGAAAATATAATGTCAGCATCATAAGCTGAGTTTGAGTTGGCCATAAAACAGTTTTAAAGTAATACAGAGCGAGCTCGATTTTCTTCGCAAGAAAAAATCTGGCCTGTTGCAATTACCGAACATTTTCAATGACTGACCATTGTTTATTAAACTTAATGACAGCCCATAATTGATAAAAAAAAACTTATATTTTATTATCAAAAGGTTGAAATTAACTTTTTTTTGGGAATACAAAATTTTAATTTCAAAAGATTTTGTTATTCGTGCTTAATTCCCAGTTTTTATTATTAATAAAAACACTTGAAATTTATTGTTGATGAAATAAGCTATTCCTATGGGCATTTCACTGGTTGCTTAGGCCAGATCATCAGGAAACTTCATCCATAAAGATTTTAGAAAAACTAAAGATATTAAACCAAATAAAACTGTTAAACGTATAAGACTTATAGCAACAGTTCTACTTGTACTTGTTTATTGTTGATGTGTTTTGTTTAAACTTTGATATTATTACATGTAAAACTGTTCTATAAGTCTTATACGTTTAACAGTTTTATTTGGTTTAATATCTTTAGTTTTTTTAAACTCTTTATGGATGAAGTTTCCTGATGATCTGGCCTAAGCAACCAGTGAAATTCGCATAGGAATAGCTTATCCCACCAACAAAAAATTTCAAGTGTTTTTATTAATAATAAAAACTGGGAATTAAGCACGAATAACAAAATCTTTTGAAACTTATATTTTATCGTTTAAATAAATCTAAATTAAAATCGTGCAAAGTTTAATGAAACAATTGGCGTTTGATATTATCCAATTATATTAACCTATGAACGCTTCTGAATAAAGAACACACATAAGACGTAAAATAGAAAAAACATGTAGGTATGTTTGTACTCTGATACTTAGTAAAACCGTTTTACAATTGCACTAAAGATAGAAGTGCACAACACGCGGTTATTTGGAGATGACTACCCGTCTCCACCATCCATCAACTTGGTAAGAACATCATGTCGCACATGAATTCTACTCGTGTAGACTGTTCATGTTCATCTTTCGTCCATGTGCTGCCATCGTTGCCTAAACATTCGTCTTAGCATCCATGTGCGCCATGATGTTGGCCATACAATGTATTTTCTGTATACAACCAAACGCACAACAACAAAAATTGTGGTCAATCAGAACATGAACATCAACACGTATTCCCCACATACAAGAACATGAACAAATTAATACCGCTACTCTGCCGGCGTTATGGTCATGTCATGTTCTAATCGAAAGCGCGTGGAGACGTGGGGTGAGTGTCGTGCGTTTGAAAACTCGTTATAAAAGCATTTTCTGTCGGCTGTTTTTAATTTATTTAACACTTTGCTTATACCACGTTACGGCTCTTGTTTGTTTTTAGAGTCTTTGCGTTCTTTTGTACGGTTTCCGACTGCATGTTTTTTAACTTTTTAAAACGTTTTTTCTAAATGACTCATAATTTTTGTTTATTTTTCCATTCACAATTCCTAATATTTTCCAAGCCATTTGAAACCAGTAATGCCAACTTTTTGAGAGCAAAAAGCAGTTTAATATGTAAAATAAGCACTAAAAAGCACTATTTCAAACAAAAAAAAGCGTATAAAAGCACTAAGCCATTTTTACAATTAATTTAAACACAAAACAAGTTGCATTCGGCTGTACCGAATATTAAATACCTCCAAAATTTAAAAAAAGGCGACGGCGTTGATGGGGGACCATTTTCATTTAAAATTAAAAAATAAATTTATTTACATTTGTATATATAAAACCTTTTAAATGTATTATTATTATTACCTTCAATAAAAATAATGTCAACCAAATCATTACATGACTCAAAATAGTTGTTTATTTTTCCATTCACAATTCCTAATATTTTCCAAGCCATTTCCTATTTTTGAAACAGTGTCTACATTTTTAAACAAATGTTTACCGAAAACAAATACATCGTTTTTATAACGATTACTAAATATATTGTCAACGCTAAAAAGTGCAACGTTTTGTAAAATTTTCAAATTGCTAGGAAGACTAGCTCTAACCTCGTAAAAAAGTTTTTGGTAAAACGAATGCAAGTTTGTTTTATCACTTTTTGTATCATTTGAAATCTTGAAATCATTACAGGCTTTCTCAAAATTGTATTCCAAATAGCAAATCTCATCTAAATCACCCTGTATATAACAGAAGTTGTGAACAATGGTAGAAAAAAAATAAAAATTGTAAAAAGCACTAAGCGCACTAACGAAAAATTGAAAAAGCACCAAGTTAGTGCTTTTTCTTAGTTTGGCACTAAGGATACAATTTTGGCGTTTTGAGGCATCAAAAAGCACCATAAGTAGTGCCAAAAGCACTAAGTTGGCACCACTGTTTGAAACAGTGTATATTTCTTTAAAATACGAAAACAAGTACATCGTTTTTATTACGATTACTAAATATGTTGTCATCGCTAAAAAGTCTTGTAAAATTTTCAAATTGCTAGGAAGTTTTTGGCAAAACGAATGCAACTTTCTTTTAAAACTTCTTTTTATCATTTGAAATCTTAAAATCTTTACAGGCCTTCTCAAAATTGTACTCCAAAAAAAAAATAAAAATAGTAAAAAGCACTTAAGGCACTAACGAAAAATTGAAAAAGCACCAAGTTAGTGCAAAATTTGTAAAAATTCGTAAAATAAAGACAGCAGCTGATGGCAAATAATTTAAGTGCTAAAAAATGTTTACACTTCTGACTATTTAGCTCGTTTTCTTATCGGTACTCGATTAAATACTTTTTATAACACGAACATTTTTGGAAAACACAAACAAACTATTTTATATAATCTATCTTTTATCTATATAAAAAACAGTGAGTGACTGACTGACTCATTCATCATCGCCCAACCCAAACCGCTGACCCTAGAACCTTGAAATTTACACCAGAGATTTGTCACTCCCCAAATCGATCCACTAAGACAGGATTTTTGGAAATTCGAATGTTAAGGGTGTAAAAAATTCGGTAACCTTATATCTTCAAAACTAAAGGAGATACAAAAAAAATTTATTACTTATTGTTGTTCTTAAGAAAAATAAGCGGCCAGGGAGTAAAACCTGAATTTTGGAACTTTTTTGACACCCCATTTATCTTTTGAACCAATAAACATAGAAAAGTTTATACCACATTCGATACTTATCAAAAAAATACGAACACAAATTTGGTACTTTTTCGAAATTCGAACATTTAAGGGGTGAAAATCGTAACTATTTTTAGTACTTTTTTACAAAACATTTTCCTCCATTCAATGACATATTCGTACTAACTTATGGGCTACCACTACAATACTGACATTTTTGATACTTTAATGGGGGAAAAATATAGTACCCAAAAAAGGAAATACGGGAAATTTGACATTTTTCTGTAGCTTTTTGGTTCTACTAACCAACTAAGAAGACCCACTACCTCCGACCCTCAGGGGCAGGTGGTCACCGGGCAATGGTTTTGTAACATCCGTTATGAAACTAGCAAATGTGAGCAACGTTGAATGTCGGACTGGAGACTAAAAGTTGGCAGCCCCAACACCAGCCTAGGATGCTGTTGGCCAATCACCTACTCATCTGAAATCCAATGATTACTGAAACCATTATGACCCTATGTTCCAACTGGGAATTTTAAAGGACTAAATATTAATATATAAAGCGGGTTAAATGCTAAAATTTAAACAAGTTTAAACCTAGAAAAATAAACCTTGGCATAAAAATATGTCCACGAAGAAAAAGGAGACGCTAACGAAGTAGCGGGTATATATATGCTTGTCTTTCATATTTGTTTGTTTTTTTTAAATTTCGATCTACCAAAGGTTAAATACAATTTGGTTTAAGGATTGATGTTTGACTATTGACGTCAGCAGTCGTCGATGGCTGCGAGTGTTAAACGGCAAACCCTGGGTTCGAGCCCAGCTTCAGTCAAGAATGAAAAATGATCAATTAATTTCATGTTGTAAAATTCCTTTCTTCAAAAAAATAATTTAATGAAAATTAAATTTGATGAACTTTAGCCTAATTAAAAATATTAAAAATTTGGATTGAAAACCATAAATAGGTCAACAAAATAACCACAATACTAATTATTGTTTTTTTATTTTATTTTACTAATTTGTAGCGGGTTAAATTATTTAAAAGAACATTAATTATTTTTTTGCTATTGATTACACAGGCCAACACTCAATTTGCTTCTTTGAATTTATCAACTGATTCTAGTTAATTTGGGTGCGCTGAATTCAAAACTGTAATCAGTTTGTCTCTATCAGCTCTAGTTTTCATGATATAACTTTTTATACCCTCCACTTATGACCTCCAATTACACCAATTACCCAACTTTTTTTTCCAAATTTTTTTTTTTATCAAAATTTTTTATTTACTGTTATACATAGTTATTGCCAAAAAAAAAAAAAAAGCTCCCAAATTTTTTTAAGTATTTAGAAAGAAAAACTTTTCCATAGGAATTTAAAAAAATAAAAAGAAGTAAAACTGTTTCATACAGATTATTTATTAAAATATAAAAAATTACTTAAAAAAATTTGGGAGTTTTTTTTTTTTGGCAATAACTATAACAGTAAATAAAAAATTTTGATAAAAAAAAAAAATTTGGAAAAAAAATTGGGTAATTGGTGTAATTGGAGGTCATAAGTGGAGGGTATAAAAAGTTATATCATGAAAACTAGAGCTGATAGAGACAAACTGATTACAGTTTTGAATTCATCGCACCCAAATTAATTAGAATCATTTGATAAATTCAAAGAAGCAAAAATCTTTTTTAATTTTGTCGGGCTGTGTTATTAAGTACCCAAATACTTCACACTTTTACAACTCTAAAAAATTAACGTAACAAAAAAATTTCAATAGTTTGTATTTAGCTAAATAAATGCTTTACAAAGAAGTTTAATTAATTAATAGTTATTCACTTTTTGTTTTGGTTTAATTTTTATTTCAACTTTTCTTTAATTTAACATTTTTTTCACAAATTGTATGCTTTTTATTTGTTACTTTTGTACCTTTTGAAACATGTTTTTTTGATTTACTTAATTTTACTGCAAAAATGTCTGCAGTAAAAATTTGTAAATACTTAGACAAGAACTGTCACTTTACGCTCGCAATTTGTGTTCTCATTTACTGTATTTTGTGTTCTCGAACGCAGCTAATAAGAACACTTTGTTTTTTTTTTTAATTTATTGCATTACTGTAAGAATTTATACACTTAATTTTACAAAAAATAATATACATATTTAAGTTATCTTATGATGTCACTAACGCTATTAGTCACACATAACAATCCTGTTAATGTTGATACCAGGATTTTCTCTGCTATATTAAGAATACCATATACAATATATGTCAACGGCTGAAAAGAGAATGAATAAAAAGTTAATAAACACAAAATTATTAACAACGTTATCTACATAACTCTGTTTCCTGTCAGCTTTACCACTATAGCATTTATGTATTGCCGTTAGCAATGCGAATTCGCCTCGATCGTTAGTTAAAGGAAAGTTGATATCAGATGAAATTTTTTAAACAGAAAACCTTCTACTACAAATCCTTCACTATTTTCTCTACTCTTTTGCAAAAAAATATAGTTGTATCCCTTTTTGAAAATGGTAAAAATGCTTGTCATGCTGGCGAATTCACTCTTGTACGTGTGCTGGACGTAATATCCAGCATCATTGGTGTCACACATATAAACACATTTTCACTAATACTACCATAGCGCTTGATGAGTAATGCTTGGCCCTTGACAGACCCCTTAATATACATACGAGTACAAAAACTTTTTCCTTACATAGCGTCTTCACCTGACAATTTTTTGTCATACCAAACGTCAAAGTCTATATAAAAAAAACTCGAAAATTTTTGTCAGCGTTTTTTTAATATGAAGTTTGACGTTTGGTATGCCAAAAAATTGTCAGGTGAAGACGCTATGTTAGACAAACAGCTTTTGCCTTTACTAAAAATTTATAATATTGAGTTAACCCCCATTAGGGGAACCAGTGCCCAAGTTCTGTAAACCCCGCATCGAGAAACTTTTCGATTGAAATGTGAGAAATTAAATACAAAATTCCATAAATTGAAACAAACAACTGTTTTTCTCACTTAACTGCTCCTAAAAAATTTTTGGCGAGTAATTGCTGTCATATAAGGAAATTACTCGCCAACTTACAGAAAAAGTGTGTCTGTAAAATTTCTGTTAGAAAGTTCCCGCTTTGAACTGTAAAATAAACTCACGAATAAAAATTGGGCGAAAATAAATTTTTAACATTTAAAAATTATACTAAAAATGCAAAATGCATTGAATAAGAACACGGAAGAGGTAAGTATTTTGTTACTGGCTGATTTTTTTATTGATGAACTATTTTGCTTTTAACATTTTCGTCATCGTTAGCAATAATTAAACATCAAACGATCCACATTATTCAACCTTTTGCATCGTAATCTCTGTTTAAAGGCGTAGAGAATATGTTTTTTCACCAGGATAGTGTTACTTGCCACACAACAAGAGAAACAATAGATCTTTTGAAAGAAAAGTTCGAAAATAGCATTATTTCTCGTAGTGGAGAAGTGAATTGGCCATAAAGATAGTTTTTGAAACGAAAGTGTACAGCAGTAATCCCACAACGGTTCACGAGCCTTAAAACAACACTATCGAGCAGATATCAACGATTGACTAAAGTTTATTGAAAAACCTGATTGAGAATTTTGGTAAAAGACTAGACCCCTGCCGGGCCAGTAGGAAGGGTCACTTAGCCGACACTTAACCTATTTGTAATAAACTAAAATAAAAACATTTTTATTCGGGTGTGTTCTAGAATCCGAATCCACTCGAAAGTGGAGTACTTTAGCATTTTTGGTGTTCTACGTTTCACATCCACATGTTTTTATTTGTGTTCAATTTTAAACTTTGCAATTTTTCGCGAATTTTAGCCATTTTAGTACTTTAGCATTTTTGGTGTTCTACATTTCACATCCACATGTTTTTATTTCTTTTCAATTTCAAACTTTGCAATTTTTCGCGAATTTTAGCCATGTTCGCAATAAAAGCGATTTGTTCCTGTAAGTTTTCTGGTTCTTGACAGCTTTAACGATTTATAATAAATAGTTAAGGCGAACAGATTTTGAAAATAAAAATAGAGGACATAAAGAAAAAAGTAAAAAATGTATTTGACTTCAAGATTTTTTACATATTTTACAGACAAATTTACATTTCCATATTTTTATATATGTAAAGTAAATTAAAAAAATTACATAAAGTCGGCTTATACCCCTGACAGACATAGGATTTCTATACTATACTAGCATGGTATACTACATGTGTGTCAACCTAAACTACAATTAAACCATGCAACAAAGTGGTATATTTCTGGTCTATATACTACGAAAATGTACGTAGTATAAATGTGGTATCTTATTTAAAGTAAACGTACTACAAGTCTGCCAATATAATATAGAATATAAAACCGTAGTATACATACCATGGTATGTAAACTATTTGTCTGTCAGGGGTATTAATATGCAAACCTGCTAAATCCACTTTTTGAGATTTTGATGCCGTGTGGTAGAGATAGATATGCCTCGTCGACCAGCATGTAGTTTTTCTTCAATTTTAGTTTTGAAGTGTGTCAAATCAACTATATTTTTGGTTTTCCTCTCAAGCAGCAAATAGAAAAAATAAAAAGGGTTTCCTGTAAATTTTGTTGAAAGGAAGTTAGCAGGTTTGCATATTAAGCCAAAGATATATAAAAATTTCCATTTACTTAAGTTAAATTAGTAAAAAATAATAACGAAATTTAAAAATTCATTGCACTAACTTTTTTTAAAATTTTATACTGCAGGTCAGGGATGATGAAGTTAGTACAATTGAACTTTTTTCAGTATTATTTGCATTGCAAACGTACGGAAGTACTCCAATGACATATTTAGTACAATTTAAAAATTTCCAAATATCAGAAGAATTGCCAAAGGCATATTGTCTATGCAACATTCGTCGGCGAATATGGAAAGGATTTTTTCGTAGCAAAATATGATAAAAACAAAGCGAAGAAATCACTTTTTTGTGTTTGTTGCATTGAATTTAATTCAGACAAAAGATTTACTACGGTCTAATGAATCTTGTTGCTATAAAAAAACGAAAACTTTTAAGCTTGGTTTCTTAAAGCATGGTGAAACGGGGTATAGTGCGACTCTACATGTTGCGACTTGTTGTACAATTCGATCAAGTTTTACAACCATTTGTTCCGTTAAAGGTTTGGTTGGTCATCGGTTGAATAAAAAATCAATTTGATTTGAGCTTTCAAATTGGTACGTGTGATGGCGATTTTTCTTTCGTTTTTTCATTTTAATTCTGACGTTTTGAAAGCACAGCGGGCGAAGTAAACTATAGCTTATAAAAGGAAATATATTTTATTTTTTTTTTATTTAAAGTTTTATTAAATATTCCACCCTCAAGCTTAAATAATTAAAAGTAATTATAAAATAAAGATCCAATAAGAATAAATATGTATTTATAAACATATAATTATTATATAACACAATACAAAATTCTCGCCTTTTCTTCTTCTTTTTCACGTTAAGAACAGTAATTTGATGACAATTTTTGGTATTTGTTTTAAACTGCCATACTTATACATAAAAGTATTGTCAATTCATACGGCAATGCTTAAAGCTTTAATCTTTCACTCAAAAACGCCACAGAGGATTAAGGCTAGATTAATTTTATTATAAGATTAACAAATCTTACTATTTATCCTGGTTTAAGCTCTAAGTAAAAAACCCGCTCTTAATAAAATACTGAACAGTTTTAGGTTTTTTACTTTAAAATAATTCAGCCAGAACAAATATCTGAAATACAGTACTGATCTGTTGAATACGTAACGGACAGTCGCCGCATATACGTTTGTATCGTACCATGGTGAAGCGTATTTAAGAATAAGCATAGCCGAATATAACACTCTAATTGTTTTTGTGACATAAACACTAGCACAACCTTATATAGGTATTTATCTTTAGTTTAAACAAAACTGATATGAATTCAGATTACATTTGGCGATAGCTCAAAATATTTCTCTTTAGTTGACTTTGGATAAGCTACTTTTATATCACGAAGATTGATATAACTGTATTTTTTTATTGGCGAAAGAGTAGAGAAAATTAAGTAATATTTTTACAGTGGGTAGGTATGACACTGTACATCGATTTCTTGCAAAAAGTGAAAATTGAAAAATTTTTAGTTGACTCTGTTTAGAGAAACCAGTGCGATATTATCTACAATATTTTACTCAACTTAAGTTTATTAAATTATGCAGTACAAACTTTCTACTCTAAGGCGTTTTAAAAACAAAACTCACAAGAAAAAATTAGTACAATTAAAAAAGGCACGAGTTCTTAATCAAGCTAATTTTCGCAAGAATTTACATTTTAATCTGTTGCAAATAATAAAGCAAAAATTGCCTTTTTCCAGCTCACCTATTTTGTTTATTCAATGCACTCACTTCTGTATAGCGGAGTTCAGTATTAGGCTTGCAAAAGTGCAAATGCAAAAAATCGTAGCTATTTTTTTTAAATCCAACAACAAAACGCACATGTTTCCGTTAGATTTTATTATATTGCAACTATATTTTGCATTTGCTCTTTAACACGCCTAATACGCTTAGGTAACGGTGTTTAAAAGTTGCATTGTTTCTATTTACATGGTTTTGTTTTAGTTCTTGATGTGCTTTGCCTTAAATTTAAGTTCAGTTTTGTTACTTTAAGAATTTGTTTCAAAAGAAAATGCAAATAAGTTCTCGCACTTGTACAACGCGAGTTAGCAAAAAGCCATTTCTAAAACGGATATTCACAGAGAAAATAGCGGAGATGATTAACATAAATGCTTCTACTGCACAAACATTTATTGCGCGTTTTGCTCGCGAAAATTGTTTAAACAATAAAGGTAAGGAAGCGCCCAATAAATATTTTACACCTACACCTAAACAATATTTTATTTTAAGCAAAATAAAGGCCAATGTAGGACTTTCAGCTTCAAAAGTAGCTTCATTTCTCAAGGCTACCTTGGAGAACAATTCTGTGTTGAAAATATTTGCCGCGTCCTATATATATTTTTGCAATATACGTCCTTACGTCGTTCTGAACAATTCTTTTCATATAATTTATTAATGAAAAATATGTATCTTACCGTTAAAAGTAGTAATAACACAAACGATGCCCGTTGAGCGATAACTATAAATATTGAAATTCCAGTTATAATTCCAAGCAACGTTATCAAAGCCAAAACTTCAACCAAACGCACGGCAACAGGCATTGTCTACATAAATGGATTTGCAGAAATTAACTTGAAATTTTTTATTTTAAATTTTGTAAAATTTTTTATTTAAAAATTTGTCAAATTTATTTATTTTTTACATACATACTACATACATATGTATTTATGTTTATAAAATTGAAAAAAAAATTTTTTTTTTAAATATAAATTTTATGCCATATTTGTATTAGGGAATTAACCCTACAATTCAATTTTGTTTTTCTATGAATAATATTCTAAAAATTTTAAAATGCATTCCATAATCTTTTCCAGTATCAGTACCTGTAATAAATATTTATGTACATATATTATGCAATTAAGTTTAAGACTTATTTCATTATTGATTCAATTTCCCTTCACCAGCACAGTGTTGTAATAAGAGGTCCAGAGTACTTTAAGCAAAACGGAATTTTTTGATTAATTGACATGAAAAGTTTCTTCAGGAACAAATAACTCTTGAAAATGTTCCTCTTTCGTTTGTTCATCTGATTCTTTAATACCAAATAGAAAATAGTAAAATACTATTACGCAATCTTGAATATTTTTATAAATGCGAACACTTTGGTGAAGGGTGTAATTGTAAATAAATCTTGCTCTTACTAAAGTATCTGCGATTGTTGTTAATGACTTGACCATTAAGTCCAATATGTCCTCAGGTTCATAAATTTGTAGTATACGAAAGACTATCTGTAAAAATATATACATATATAAATTATATTATTAATTTGGTAATCACAAAATCAGAGTAACAACTTAGGCCCTATACCAAAAATAGAAATGTATATATTGAATTCATATATTGAAACTTATTGCAACTACTGGAACTTGGAAGTAAATTTGGCAAAGTCTAAAACAATGGTATTTCGAAATGGCGGACGGTTGGCACATCATGAAAAATGGGTATTCAATGGGGAGGAAATTGAAATAGTCAACGAATACTGTTATCTTGGCATGATCCTAACTTCGAAATGTGTTTTTACGAAACACGTATCAAAGAGATTTATGCCCCTATTGCGGTTCTCCACTCAACTCAGTTTGGTCGTGTTGAAGTCAACCCAACTAATGCACAACCAAACTGATTTTAGGTATTGTGATACCCAACTGTTTTTAGTTGAGTTTGCTATAAAGTTGCCAAATTAAAATATCGATTTGCCAACTTTAAATATTTCGCCTGACAAGTGAAAATTTTATAAAATTGTATAATTTTTTAAACTAAAAGGTTTTTAATTGTTGTATTGAATAAAAAGTATTTATAATTGATATTAGTGTTGATTTATTTTATGATGATGAAAAGGAAAACTCTTGTATAGATGCGCTACGTAAAAGAAAACTAATTCGTGATGATTTCAACCCTCTTGAACTTCCCAGTGCCAAGTAAGAACTTATAATAAGTAGCAAAACTTTCTTGTGCCTGATAAGTTCTTCTTCTGGTTGGGGTAGCTGTTGGCCAATCGGCTGGTTGTATTATTGGTTCAACTGACTCAGTAAAATTTTCACTTGAAATATTTTCAACACCAAATACTTGGCCGGACCCTCCCCCTGTCGCTTGAGTGTTTCTTGTGTTTTTGGCAAGTTTTTCTTTATACTTGCCTTGTAGTGTATCCAAACCTGTGCCAATAATATTATAATTAGATTAAGAAGATTAAAAGTGTTTTAAACAAGTTCTTGTCGCGGTCCCAAACCATTTAACTCCACTATAAACTCTTCTTATAACTCCTTACATGAATTTTTCATCATACCAAACTTTGGTGTTTTCCGCGAACCATTTCTAATTTCTCTAAATTAGCTGGACGAGCCGCTCAAATTGAGCTCTCGTTTTTATTTTCAAACTAATAAAATTTAAAAAAAAAACCGAAAAAGTTATTACAAAAAATTATACATACGATTTCTCCATTTTGTTTTTATTTTAACCAAATTTAAAAAAAATAAACTTAACTGCCAATAACACAACTACTTTTTAGCAGTTGTGTATATTTAACATTTTTGTCGACCAAACTTTTACAAAGTTGAAAACGGCAATACCACGAAACAAACAGATACACAACTGAATAGCCAACTGCCAGTTGAGTTGAGAATGGCAATATGAATTTAACAAAGACAACCAAACTTTTACAAAAGTGGAGAACCGCAATAGGGGCATTAGTTCTGCAAAAAACTGCTTGAATTCAACATGGAGTAATTTTTTGGGTAAAAAGGATATATCGTTGCAAGCTAAAACCCACCTGTATAATGCGGTTTGCCGTTCCATACAATCGTATGGAGCTCAAATATGGGGTCACTCACATTTTGGCGAGGTTGATTGCTTACAAAGATACTTTGTCAAACGTGTTATTAATTTACCGAAATTCACACCGAATTATACACTTTTTTTAGAATCAGGTATGGAAGATGGCCACTTATTTACCCTTGAGTTGCATATGCGTTACATTGCTCGAACCCTCTTTCAGTATACTAACGAACGGCTCCCAAATTTTTTAAGTTTAGTAGCTCTAACACATAACATATCGTGGGCGAACAGTTTAAATACATTGGGCCTAGAGTACAATGTCCGATTATCACCAAATATAACACAAAACCAAACACTTATTTTAAATTCGTTACGATTAAAAAACCATTTAAATCATCTACGTGGGTGGGAGCTAACGGAATCTTTTTATAATAAAACAAATCCAACGGTAGGACATTCATATTTCAATGGTAATCATACCCAAACTAACATAATGTGGATCTTCAAAGCTCGCTGCGATTTGATAGAACTGAATGGGTCTCGGCATTCGAGAAGAACTAACAAAATTTGCTCTTTGTGCAATTCAAAAGAAGTTGAAAACATCCAACATTTCATTGGAAGATGCCCAATTTTAAATTACTTTAGATTAAAATGGTTTAATAAGATAACTCTATCTGATGAGGAAATAATTAGAAATTTAAATGGGGAAAACAATTGGCAGAATTTAGTACAATACATTATCAGTGCTTTAGCTTATCGTAAAACACTAATATTTGAATATAATGATTAAAAAACAATACATTGTAAAATTAAATTATATTTTTTATGTGAAACTCTTTTTTTCCGGCTAACGACATAGTCACAGCCGTATATTCTTTAAGATATTTTTATAACGTTTTTAAAAAAAACAAAGAAAATACCAAATAAAGAATTACTACTACTACTACTACTATATAGAAATATACCAATGATCTCCCCTCGCGAATGGGGTCTCATCTTGTCGCGATGAGAGGGCTTAAGTACAAGGACGTTTAGAATCATGCTGGCGGTAGTGACGTTAGTTAGGTTCTCAGGTATGATTATGGAGTGGAATGTGTCAAAGGGCTGTTCCTTCTCTGAACAAATGTATATTAATTAAAATTTCTCCTTTGCAGTTGATTCAATTTAATCCTATCCGAACAAAAGAAAGACGAACTAGTCTGTCTATGCTAGTATACTGTGGGTCCACGCTTGACTCCGCAGCTGAGTAACTAACGAGTGTCCTAACTAAGACAAAAAACAAGTCCTGTGTGAAAAATAACAGGAAGGGCAAGGCTAAGCCCATATGGTGGAATGCGGAAATTGCTGAAAACCGCAAGGAAAGCAGGAAACTCTTAATAAGGCGAAACGTAATGGTGTTTGGAACAATTATAAGTCCTAACCCTGCAAATAATAGGACTAGTCCAAACACGCGTGTTAAGAGTAGCCCACAAGGGACCAGTAGTGCGATTCACTAACTTTTATAACGATAATCGAATCGTTAAAATAAGTATAACGAAAATTTATCGAATATGCTATTCTGTAAAATTTTTAACGATATTCGCTGTCGTTTAAAGTCAGCTGTTACTTTAAGCAATTTTTTTGTCGTTATCTTAGCGACAATAATTTAGTTTGTGTTTATTTTATCGATAAAATGTTTTTTATGTTTAAAATAGCTTACATACATACAAAGATATATTCATATGTATATGTATGAACAAAAACAAAATAATAAATTTAAAATTTGCAAAAAGAAAGCAAATTAAGAACAAAAATAAAATTCTAAATGTTAAATTCACAAAAAAAAAAATATAAAACCACAAATTAACCCTTCGTCTTACTTATGAGTCTGGCCAGACCTTTTTCAGTGCATTTTAAATGAAAAAATATGTGTAACAAGGGGGGTTAAGAACAATTTCATATGTTTTTATTTTATTCTCTTTTGTGCTTTTCGTTTTTTTTTTTAACATTTTGTAGACAGAGATGTTACAAAAAAAACAGCTGTGTACTATCGTTAAAAAAAATTACAGAATCACACTATCGTTACTGCAAGCGAATATAAATGTCGACAAATATTACGATTGTCGGATCGTTAAAAGTTAGTGAATCGCACCACAGGACTAGTCCAAAAGTAACCCAAACGTATGGAAAAAACATGGTCTTTTTAACATTACGATGTCCTTGGAGAGGACCATATAACCCACCTTTGGACCACTTAGGAGTAGTTTAAAAACTACTCCATGGTCTACTCAAGAGGATTAGTTTTGAAGTCGTTTAAAAACGAAAGCATGTCGTTAAAAAACGAAGACATGTCGTCTCACAACAAACGCTTTTTAACAATGGTCCATGCTTGCATTACATCGGACCAGTCCATGGAGTAGTCCATTTTATCAAAATGGATCAGGTGGTCCAATTTTATTTGCAGGGAAGTGAACGGATTTAATAATCCGGAAGGACAAAAGGCAGTCATGGAGGAATTGTGCAGCGATATTGAAAACTCCTCGGAGGCGAGTCGGCTACGTAAAATTGTATCCTCTTGACCAGCTGTTCCATTGTAAGTGCTGTTACTCGCCATTGTGTAGGATGGGCGGTTAAAAGCTACCATCCCTTTAATTATTCCAGCGGACCTTCAGGAGTATCTATAAATATTGATACAATGGCTCTTAAAGATGCTTAAGGTCTGCCTGCGACTATCACATGTTCCGTCAATATGAACGGCATACAATATTGAGGGAGTTTACACGGAGTCTTTTCAGACATGTCTGTTTTTGACATTCTCTTTTAAACATGCTTCCAAAAACCTATTGTCTTTTCACGATGTCTTTCCAAACATGTCTGTTTTCATGTATAATAGTCGAATATACATACAAATTAAAAACATTGAAATTCATATAAACAAACATGAAAACTCATTTCATGTCTGTTTGGCAACCCTCTTTCTTCTCCACCCCGATCGCCCACAAACAAAACAAACGTGTTTGTTAGACATGTCTGAATAGACACCGTGTAAACTCCCTCATTGTCTTCATTCCCAAGGGTGGGAAGAAACCCCACACTAAGGCTAACGACTTAAGTATATCCCCCTTTCTACTGAAGACACTGGAGAGGATTAAAGATGTTCATATAAGAACATGATTCCTTGTCGGGAGGCTCAACACGCCTATACGAAGGGAAAGTCCACTGAAACTGCGCTTCACTCATTAGTGGGCCATATAGAAAGATATCTACACTACAAGGAATTTGCTTTAGTTGCATTCCTGGATACTGAGGGAGCTTTCATCAACGTAGGACCTGAATTGGTTATGAACGCTTTAAAACTTTTGGAAATCGACCTAGCTATCATTCAATTCACCAGCAGTTTCCTGCACTACAGGCGTATCGAATCTAACTAGGGGCGACTACGGGCACCCCACAAGGAGGGGTACTAACTCCACTACTTTAGAATCAGAATATCAATACCCTGCTCAAGGCCATAGAGAGAACGTTCTGCAGAATTGTATGCGGACGACGTGGCAGGTATGGATATGGGTAAGGATCCTTGACTACTGTCAGAACTCTTGCAGAGGTCCGCACTAGACGTCCTATTTAAATAGCGCCAGGACTGTGGACTAGATGTTAATCTCTCCAAAACGGAACTGGTACTTTTTACAAGGAGGTACTAAATTCCTTAATTTAATACCCCAAAACAAATGGGGTCTTCCTGAAACTGTCCGATAATGCCAAATACCTTGGGCTAATATTGGAAAGCCAACTAAACTGGAAGATAAACACCATTTTCAGGACTATTAAGGCGGTAACTGCATTGTAATGCTGTAAAAGGGCCATTGGCCTAAATTAGGGAATCAACGTACACTGTTAAACAAATGTGTCATCAAACACATTCTATTATACAGCGCAGCTGTTTGGTAGCCGCATCCCAATGGAAGCTACCACCAAGCGTTGTTTGAACGTAAGAATGGTGGCAATAACGGTAGCAGATTCAACGTTGGTAATTTTGACATCGTTTTGAACACATTTGATTTGTGCATGTGTGAGTTTTTTATTGAAAGTGCTTTGTTTGCATTTATTGTTGCGCACGCAATAACACAATTGCTCAAAGTCAAAAGGCAGACATTCTTATGTTTTGCATTCAAGTAGTCACACGATGAGACAACGACGAATGTAAATTGGTATGAATACGAGTCGCTTTGTTAGTATAATTGTCAGTTTTAAAATAATAGGACCAGTCCAAACACGCGTGTAAAGAGTTGCCCACAAGGGACTAGGACTAGCCCAAAAGTAACCCAAACGTATGGAAAAAACATGTCCTATTTAACATTTCGATGTCCTAGGGCAGGACCATATAACCCACCTTTGGACTACAAAGGAGGATATTATTTGCAGGGTTATACAACAGCAGCTTTCATAATGTTGAAAGAAAACATTAAGGAAGTTTCAACATACGATTCATCTAAATCGAGGATTACAAGAAGTGCGAAGTTTTTGGAAGGAAATATGAACTTTCAGGAAATTTATATGAATTTTTGGTATAATCGCCCTGGTATAAACGTCTTAACACGTATACATATTTATTTTTACAAAAATGAATTTGTTTTGATAACATTCAAAGATTGTTACATATAATTAATTTTAATGTTTGCTTATTGTATTTTTTAAAATTACATACCTAATATTTATGACTTAAATAAATATAAAAATGAATTTATATGATATCATTTTCACAATATTCATTTAATATGAAATAAAAATGTAATGTTAATAAATGTTAAGAAACGTTAAAAATGGACTTAAAATTTGTTTCAAAATGTATCTTTTTGGGAAAAAGTGTATCTTTTTGAATACAAAAATGTATCTTTCTCGAAATTGCACTGGCAACACTGATGATTGTTGTAGGCATAAGTTCAAATAAACTACCCTGCAAATAATACTACGTGACAAAATTTCAACAAAGTTGGGACCAAATGAATACATTTAAAATTTTAGCATAACTGGAACTACTTAATGAACCCACGTGAGCTGTGCTTAATTGCCGCTGCCAGTTGAACCTAACCTACCAATGATCTCATAACGGATATAGCCAAATCAACTTAGGAGTCACAAGGACCAAGTTTTGTTGTCTAAGATGAATATTTCTTGGTATTACACACGGAATATCGAACTTATATATCAGTTACACCCATTCTCTCATTTATATCAGTAGTAACAGATAAATATCTGGTGTATCTGTTTCGACAATACTTACTGATACACTCGTGCAGGTCTTTAGTGTAAAGCCTTATACTAGTCAGCGTTGCGATCGTACGAAGACAGCTGACAGGATACCGCAAAAAGGACACTTCACCTCAGCAGAGGAAGCGGCAATCTTAAGTTCCAACCATTGTAGAAAGATGGCGGGGAGATTCAGGAAGAAATAATTTATCCAACCGCCCAAACCTCCTGGATGTTTGTTTCATCCAGAAACCTAGAGCGGCTCTCCTCGTCTGAAAATATATAATCTATTTACCCTTTTTAGAATTTATTCACAGGGTTTAGTGGCTATTACGACAAGAATCCTATCCATCTGGAGACACAGACATTGCTCCCACACCTGAGGTCACTGAGCTGTGGTGCGATTCACTAACTTTTAACGAACCGACAATCGTTATATTTGTCGACATATATATTCGCTTGCAGTAACGATAGTGTGATTCTGTAACTTTGTAACATCTCTGTCTTAAAAATGTTAAAAAAAAATAAAAACGAAAATCACAAAAGAGAATAAAACAAAAACAAATAACATTTTTCTTAACCCCCTGTGTTACATATGCTTTTGCATTAAAAATGCATTGAAAAAGGTCTGGCCAGACTCATAAGTAAGACGAAGGGTTAATTTGTGGTTTTATATTTTTTTTTTTTTTAATTTTGCATTTAGAATTTTATATTTGTTAATTTGCTTTCTTTTTGTAAATTTTAAATTTAGGATTTTGTTTTAGTTCATACATATACATATGAATATATCTTTGTATGTATGTATACTATTTTAAACATAAAATACATTTTATCGATTAAATAAACACAACCTAAATTATTGTCGCTAAAATAACGACAAAAAAATTGCTAAAGGTAACAGCTGACTTTAAACGACAGCAAATATCGTTAAAAATTTTACTGAATAGCATATTCGATAAATTTTCGTTATATTTATTTTAACGATTCGATTATCGTTATAAAAGTTAGTGAATCGCACTACTGGTATTGTATTGGCAAAACCGTGGCCTCGGCTAGAAAGCGAACTGAAACATTTTTCGTCTTCACTTGAATCTTAGTGAGGACTTGTCTAGTATGTGCTCGGGGGACATTGATTTTGAATCCAATGTACTTTGTACGAATATCCCGGGGCCTATGAGAAGAGCTGCCGACTCCAGATCTGTAAGCCAAAAAGTGACGTTCCCTGGTGGAGACGCTTTAGCTACCAGACGGGTAAGGAACCACCAAAATACATAGATATGACTTAAGGTAAGTTCAGACCTAACAAATATTTGACGATAAAATAAAAAAACTGGTCACGCATGATCAATCTTATGTGTTGTTTTCAGCAATTAATTGTGTAGTAAAATTTATATGAAAAGCACTCAAAAACCCAATTTTTCTACACAATCAATTGTTTGTCACCTGGAAACAGCACATTAAGCTTTATTTTTAAAAATTTTTATTTATTTACTAAACTTTATTTCTAAGATGATAATTGTAATTTAGAAACTGTTAAATTGTAATTTAGAAACTGTTAAATAATGTTTGCTCTACCCAATCAATTTGCAAAAGCAAACAATTCTTTAAGAAAACTAGTGGTTACGGAACATAGGTTTAGAATTTTTGAAAAACTTTGGTTTTAAAAAATTAAAGGATTATTTTAAATGAGTTTTAATTTGTTGGTGGTTAAGCATGTCCAAGAATGATAGATGTTTTACCGTTTGATGATGTAGTAGTTCCCTTGTAAAGATTACCAGGTCTCTTTTATATGTGTAAATCGTAATTTGTTACAAAAAATTTATGTATTACGTGATAGTTGGCAACCCTGCACTTAATTTACTCAGAGAGTTCAAATTTAAAATATTAAATCAATTGTCAAAAAACTAAGAATTTTGCTTAATATTTTATATTAAAAATATTATTACAATAAATAAAATTTTTAAAAGTGTTCAAACGTGTGTTAAAAGTAGCATTATTAAGATAAATAAAATCGAAACAAAAATAGAAGAGAGCAGAAAAGAGAACAAACATAAAGTGCGCAGTGGGCAAATGCCAAAAAATTAACCGCAAAAAAACAAATGGAAAACTGTGCGAAAAACTAACATGCTGCGTCCTTTTAATTAAATGTCTATATTTCTAACTATATCTAATAAAAAGATAATCACCCCTATCGTGAATAAAAATTCCTTGGGAGTTTTTTCCCTTTTTCCATTTTTCCTATGTTAATTCAATTGTAAAAATGGGAAAAGGGAAAAAACTCCCAAGGAATTTTTATTCACGATAGGGGTGATTATATATTTATGTAAGTCTAAAATAAAATTATGAAGAATAAAGGAACTTCTTTTAATTAATTTTCAGTTTTCAAATAATTTAAATAGAAAAATAATAAATTGGTTCACTGTCATGTTTATACATTAACATAACAGATGTAAAGTTAAAAATTATTAGCCAATGAGAACGAAGGTTGTGTGACGTCACAGTTCCTACATTTCTATCATTCTTGATATTATTTAAAAAAATGAAAATTATTTTAAAATTATTTAAAACGAGTTAGAGAGCTATATTCGGCTGTGCCTAATCTTTGATACCCTCCACCGACAGTTCGAATGTTTAAGAAGTAATATCTGTATGATGTTATTATTATCTTAAACTGTGACGATTTGTTATTAATTATGGTTTTAGGCGACTAAACTGTTTTACGGTAGTAGGGTTTATATGGGGTCTAGGGTAAATTATGGACCGATCATTTCGAAATTTCACAGCGTCATTTCTAGTCCTTTAAAACTGTGACGTACCAATTTCTGTTATGATAGCATTATTAATTATGGTTTTAGGTGTACTAAACTGTTTTCCGGGAGTAGGGTTTCTATGGGGCCTAGGGTAAATTATGTACCGATCTTCACGAAATTTCCCAGTATCATTTATAGTACTATAAAACTGTGACGAGCCAAAATTTGTTATGATTGCATTATTTTTTACGGTTTCGGTTTTAGGCGTACTAAACTGTTTTCCGGTAGTAGGGTTTATATGGGGCCTAAGGTAAATTATGGACCGATCGTCACGAAATTTCACAGTGTTATTTCTAGTCCTAAAAAACTGTGACGTACCAAATTTTGTTACGCTAGCGTTATTTTTTACGGTTTTGTTTTAGGCGAACTAAACTGTTTTCCGGGAGTAGTGTTTATATGGGGCTTAGGGTAAATTATGGACGGATCTTCACGAAATTTTACAGCGCGATTTCCAGTCAAATAAAACAAATTTTTGCAAAATCTTATCTCATTCCGTGCCTTGTTCCAGCATTTATGTTATTTTTTTGTAACAAAATTATCAATTTTTTAGGTGGTGGTTCCACATTTTGATTCATAGCTCTGGTCCTACTGAACCGATTTTGCTGGATTTCAATCCCAAACTGCTTAGGATAACTACAAGCAATTTGGCACCAAGTTTGTGCATTTTTTTTTTGAGTTGTTCGAAAGTGAGCGTGTTTTCAACAGACGGACAGACGGACATGGCTAAATCGACTTAGAATTACTCAAGGACCCAGAATATATATACTTTATGGGGCTGAGATGAATAATAAAAAAATTTCACACGGAATGACAAACTTAATATACCCTCTTTACAACTAATTGTAGTGGAGGGTATAAAAATGGTATTACCTTTTCGTGGTTGTCAAAAAAGTTCACCCACAAAACACGAACATTTGGAAATAAGATTATTTTTTTGATCCAAAAATCGCAAATATTTTTTTTTCAATCAAAATGTTATAATTAAACAACATTTTTCACTTTCATTTCAAATTTTGTATTTATAATTAACGTGCTTTTTTGGGAGTTGTTACAAAAACGTTCTTGTGGTTGAGGTTTTTATTCCACAATGACCCGAAAAATTTTTTTTCGTAAAAAACACAACATTCGCCATCGTGTGGTACAGGGGCCAAAATTTGGTTAAATCTTTAATGAACATGCTTTTTGTATGAAATATCTGTCAATTCGTCGATCACAATTTGAAACCTTCCATGACATTGTTTGATTCCTTGAATTTTGTTTTAAGTTTAAGTGTTTTAATAAATAAACCTGATGAATTTTTTCATATCGTTGATTGTTGTAGTTTTAAGCATGAAGATATGCTAGAACTACTTAAGATTTTTAGTGCCTTAATGGGCAACTCGTGCTCGGCAACACAACAGGCTAATATTTCACCCAATGATTAATTTTTGGCTGCATATTTTAGTAAGTCGTGACGTTAAAGAACCTTTGCAAATAATCATTTTAGGGCCCTTTAAGCACCATTGCGTTTTAAATCAGTTCGAAATATCACCAGAGATGACGTCTTTATAAAAATATATAAGTATGTATAATATTTAGAATACTGTCAAATTGCTTAATAATTTTTAAGATGAAATTTTTTTTGCAGTATTTTGAACTGTTTTTGGTTTTTGTCACAAGAACACACGCTTTGTATTTACATTGCTCATAACATTTTCTGACTTAAGTTACATTTTGTTTTGACATACATACCATACATATGTATATTCAATTAGAAAAATACTTAAATTACGGGTACATTTATAAAAAAAGTAAGGAAAACGTATATAAATTACACATTACTAAAATAACCGGTTTAGTTTACCAAAATAACCGGTTTATTCGATATTCATAAAATTGACATTTTAAAATATCCGGTCGAATACTTACCGTTCGATCTCCCTAGTAAGTATGATCCCTGAAGACCATGAAGAAACTCATAAACAAATTCATAAGGGATGAATGTCTGCGGTGACTCCCATTCATCACGTTTTGGGGACGATTGAGAAGTCGGCGGACGCAAGGCAAATAACCCTGTGTGCATTCATCGACATTCAGGGATCCTCTCAAAATACTTCCTACGAAGGAATTAGCTTTGCTCTTACGAGGAAAGGTGTTCCAAAAGTTATAAGAAAGTGGATAGGGGAATTGCTGGTTTCCAGGATGATCAAGTTGGATCAATGTGGCTCATCGCGGACCATTGAAGCAACCAAAGGTTGTCCTATCGCCTCTTCTGTTGATAGTGGCTTCGATGAGCTATTGGAGAGTCTTAATGACCTGTGCTTCCGAACTTATGACTACGCTAACGATCTAGTTATATCTGTGACTGAATTCGATGACGCAACTATGCAGCTGGCCCTAAACTTGACACTTAAATTGTACAGAAAAAGAGAGCTTAATGTTAACCCCACAAAAACTGCTCTCGTGCCATTCACCAGATGTAACGTTTTGAGACTTAAAGAACAGGCCCTGAACGGTACGGTTGTCAGATTCTCTAGCGATATACCTGCCTGCAAAAGACTCTTCGGGAAAATGGGGGTAGAAGCCTAAAATGATCTTCTGTGCCCATGTTCTGTAACTCTCGCGTCGAGAATCTTTTCGATTGAAATGTGTGAAATGAAACAAAAATGCCATATATTGAAACAAACAGCTGCTTTTCTCACTAAACTGTGTCTGTACCTTTTTTGGCGAGTAATAGCTGTCACGTAAGAAAATTACTCGTCAATTTACAGAAAAAGTGTGTCTGTAACATTTTTGTGAGAAAAGTTCCCGCTTTGAACTGTCAAATAAACTCACGAAAAAAAATGGGGCGAGAAACAAAAAACTATTAAAAATGCATAATGCATAGAATAATAATAATAATATTTTGTTCTTGGCACATTTTTTCATTGTCCAATTATTTTGCTTTTAACATTTTTATAAAATATACGAATTTTTTCAAAGCTCATTTGCAAACAACAAATATTAAAGTCGCACTTTACATTATTTGGTATAGCCGACGATAGTATTTTCGACGCCGTCGTTAAAATTGTTTCAATATTAGTAAATTTTGATCGCCGTCAACGATATGTGTGACAGGTGCTCTCAACGTCTGCAATTTCACATCGGCTTCGAGTGTAATATTATGACATTTATAACGTAACGACGTAATCTTTTTTGATAGTTTTCGACATGAGTTACAGACACACTTTTTTCTGACTTTTCGAGAAACGATGAAATATTTTGTTTCACATCTTTTCGATGCAAGAAGTTCTCACTAAAGTTACAGAACATGGGTACTGGTCTATTATTACAATAATTAGAACAATCTTGACTTATGCCGCCCTAGCGTGGTGGACTTAGTTCGAGCAGGTCAAAGCTAGAGTGATACTTGATATGGTTTATCGCCTGATTTGCATATCGATCACGGGCGCCCAGAGGTGTGCTAGCAGGACGCCGTTCATTTCTGAATACAAGGCATGTAGCTGTGTGGGTCACATGCGGACCCTTGAAATTCTTAAGAATGAACTATTAATTTTTGTTGATCATATGCTGCTTAGTCTGGTATTGGATAGGAATTTTAATGTCATTATACCTGATAGGGACCAATGGGTGGACCAATACTGGTGGCGCGGACCTGGTCTGGTTTACCTACGGTTCGAAACAGACGAATGGTGATACTACGCTATACTCATATGCGCTGGGGAGTGTCTGAGGAAGAGCGCAAAAAGCTTGAGAAAATATATAATGTGAACGATCTGGGCAAACACAATGGTTTAATTTGTTTTGGGTACCAGGCAATTTGGGCAATGAAAGGGCTGGCAAACAGGGCCGCTCGCCGTCCATGTATAGGCCCTGACCCTTTTTTCGGCGTCCCTTCACGTCAAATTTAGGGAACAATACAAACATGGTCCGAATGTGAATTTCTGCACACATGGACGTCCATTTCTAGATTAAGACAGTCCAAGAGATTTTTGACTCTGTCCCGTGACAAGGCAGGTAGGCTACTTCTGTTTGAGAAGGAGGAGATTAGGCTACTTGTTTTGCCTATTTACGGGGCACTGTTGTATTAGATACCATCAGTTTATATTGGGTAATGTTAGTGCCAAGATATGCAGATTTTTTGAGGTTGATGACGAGAAGTCAGATATCTGCTCTGCTGATGTCTCGGCTTGGAGACTTCCAGGCCGAATTTTTTCGGGAGGCAAATGATGAGTCCAACTGAAATTTTTTATCTTTCACCGGGCAGGGTATTAGGCTTTATACGTATCCAAAACCTGGCATGTTAAGATACACAGGCTGCACAAAAAATCCTCTGGGTCGTGGTGCGTATGGACTTTAACATATCTATCTTTGTTTATCTTTTCAATCGAAAATTAAAAGGAAAAATTGCGACTTGCCTGCATTAGCCTCATCTTGGTATAGAGAAAACGTCTGCTCGGGCAAGAAAATTGTACTATATGCCGGGAATGAATAAACAGATTCGGGAGCTGTTTCTTGCAGGGTTTGTGAGAGATTCAGAAAAACAATCAAAAGGTGCCATTGGCTCAGGAGGATATTTCTCAGTATCCGTTTCATATAGTGGCAATTGACATGTTCGAATATGCTGGACGTGATGATGTTGCAATTATAGATACATATTCAAATTACCTATCCTTATATGTATATGATATTCTTATATCCCCGAATAGCAGAATAGCTATTAAAAAATCGAAAAAAAGGACGTCTACGTGGCACAAAACAGATTTCTTTATATCTGGAGAATGGTAAGAGAAAATTGCACATAATTACTCATACAAAGACATTAAAGATTTCTGTTCATCCAGAGAAGATCCAAAGCTTTCAATTTTAGTACAAGCATCTTGGTTATCAATTCACAACATCCGACAAATCTAAACGTGATTTCAGTGGGCGTGGCACAAAATAGATTTCTTTGTATCTGGAGAACGGTATGAGAATAATTGTCCAAACTTTTTTGCACATCGCCGAGATATCAGTGCACATTTTGTGTAAGCAAAAACAGTATTGCCGTGTAAAAATAATTTTCTTAAAATAAATATAGTTTGTACCATAGTAGAATAAGTACAAGGTAGTAGGGTCCGGATTTTTATGCAGTTAAAACCGCGTTTTATGCCGATAAAAAAATGCTCTAAAAATAGATAAAATTTAAAAAATATGCACTTGCAATTTTTTTTAACACATTTATTAATGTTAAAACAACATTAACCCCCAATTTCACCAAGTTCAGTTATAATTTACTATCAGTTATAGCTGTCAAAACATACTGTTAACTGGATGAATTTGAGGGTAAAAAAGAGAACATAATTTTTTTTAATATTTTTAAATAAAACGGAAATAGGTAGCCAGATCTTAAATTTGAAATAACAGTACATTGATTACAAAAAACAGTACAATCAAGAAAAAAACAGTACATTTTTTTAACGAAATATTTTAAACTCTTGAACAATTATAATATAAAATACACTTAAAAAGTATAACGACAAAGGCAAGATTTACTTTAATGGCATTTCATATACAAAATGACACCATTTGCGTTTATAAAGCAAACACCACCAACGAATCATTTGGCCATTGCATTAAGTTCCAATGTATAATGTTTATATATTTTAGTTTATATTTAACTAAAAAAAAAACTTCTCATTGATCTCGTTAGCAGGATTTTCTTTAAACATAATAGCGGCGTTTAAAACTGAGCTTTAAAAAAATCTTACCGAAACTCTGTGTATTTTGTTGTTGGATTAAACAAAAGAGCTACGATATTTTGCACTTTCGCAAGCCTGGTATTTCAAGCAATTTTCTCCACACACATAGTGTGCTACTATCGTATAGAATTTCAAAAAATATTAGTTTCTTATATTAATTTTCTGATTTCAAACAATTTTTTATTTAATTACGACCAATTTCAGCTATATTCCTATAATTGTATATTGTATTATTGACAATAATAGTAATAGTTAAGTATAACAGAACTTGGTGAAATTGGCCGTTAATCTATAAACTCCAAAAAATAGTTTAGTTTATTTTTTTCAAAAAAAACTGAAATAAAAAAACAAGTTTCATATAAAACTAGCTGACCTGGCAAACGTCGTTTTTCCGCATAACTTATTTCTTTCAGATGTTGCACTATTTGCATGCCAAATTTAAGAAAAAAAAACGGTTGAGTAGTTAAGAAGATATAGGGATGGGGAGCTTTTACCCCTCTTGCCGTATATCACATCCTATTCCATTTTTCCTTTCAGATGTTACAGTGTCTGTATGCCAAATTTTAAGAAAACCGGTTGATTAGTTAAGTGGGGGAGCTTTTACCCCTCTTGCGCTATTTCACGCCCTAAATAATAAAAGTAATGGGCTATAGTTCCTTCACAATGTCAAACTGTATGCCTGCCAAATTTTAAGAAAATAGGTTGATTAGTTAAGGAGATATAGGGAGGGGGAGCTTTAACCCTTCTCACCCTATTTCCTTTTAGATGTTACAGTGTCTGCGTGCCAAATTTTAAGAAAATCGGTTGATTTGTTAAGAATATATAGGGAGGGGGAGCTTTTACCCTTATTGGCCTATTTCACGCAATGTTCCCTATTTACTTTCAGATGTTTCAGTGTCTGCGCGCCAAATTTTAAGAAAACCGATAGTAATAAGATATAGTGAGACAAAGCTTTTACCCATCTTGCCATATTTAACGCCCTCTAGCGATATGAAATATACCTTCTCATACCTAACAAATGCATGTAGCAACTACTACCTTACCTTAAACACACTTGTTTAAAAATATAATTTTGTAAAAATGTAGCATTGATTTTAATAATAAGTTTTTTGTAAAAAAAAATAGAAAAAAAAAGTTATTCTTGAGTAATCTTAAAACTGAATAACATAGTTTTCATAATTGGTGACCCCCGACTTCCTCACGCATTTATTTAATTAATATTTAGGATAAATTTAAAAAATGCCAAGAAATCCAGTTCAAGAATCCGCAGCAGAACCAGTTGCTACCACATCAACAGTAACTTTACGTATTCCACGATTCTGGAAGGAAAATCCTGCAATTTGGTTCGCTCAATTGCTATACAGTCAATGTTATCATGTGTACGAGAAATTCAACTTTTACGCCACCGTTGGCTAGATTACGCATTTCTCGAAGCAAGAAACTGGGTGTTTTATCACCAATTGGCATTTCAAGTGGTCAATGAGCCGTTGCTTTATCTTTGTATAAGCATTATTTGGATGTTCCAATATAACGTCACTTACTTGAGAAAGCACTGGGTCTAATTCCCGTAAAACTGCAAATATTTAGAGTTTTCGTTGACTGAGCGAACCAAATTCCAGGATTTTCCTTCCAGAATCGTTGAATGCGTAAAGTTACTGTTGATGTGGTAGCAACAAAATGTGCATTTATTTTAAACAATAATGATAAAAAATATTAATTGTGTGCAGTTAAGTCAAAAGTGCACTTAAACAACAGGCAGTTAAGTCAAAACTACTATATATTAGTGATTATTACCAAGAATGATGGAAATAAAGATTACGCCTTGCGCATGATGTACCGTTTGATGACGTAGTAGCTCCCTTGTAAAGGTTACCAAGTCTCTTTTTATATGTGAAAATCGTAATTTCTTACAAAAAATTAATGTATTTCATTTACTCAGAGAGTTCAAATAAAAAATTTGTCAAAAACTAAGAATTTTGCTTAATTTTTATATTAAAAATATTATTACAATAAATAAAACTTTTAAAAGTGAAACGGTTGCTTTTACTTCTGATTCATTAAGTGTAAACAGTCGCAGTCAAACCAACTCAAAAAGCGAATAGGTGTACAGAAATTTTTCTTATTTTGTTCGACAGTTTTTGGTTGCGACTGCAGTTTTTTAAACCCTGGTATAAAGGGTATTCTTTAAGACCATGAAACTTAATATGGTAGACAACACAGCATTTTGAGCATTTTGAACCTTCTCTAGATATAAGTATGCAACCAAATGTGGAAGTTAATCTCATTATTTTAGGAGTTTTATTAATTGTTTTCAAGTCGTTGATGTTTATTTTGTTAATTTATTTAAAAAATAATCTTAACAGTTTGAGTAATATTGATCTTCTTTCAATGAGTTTGTTGTGTTTTTGCTTCTTTGTTAATGTCCTTTTACTAAATAAAACTTCAATTTTATATCAGGTGTAATTTCATTCAAATCGGGTAATTTTGCTTCATCTCTAGTGTAATTTTGAATTTTACTGCTAGTACCACAAAACACAAAAAAATATACATACTCCCACTGTTGGTCAACGGTGCTTTTCCAATAAAAGAACTTTTTCATAGTTGTTTTTCTCCGTTATAATTCAATATTAGTCTCAGTTAATAATTTGAAAGTTTTGTAATCGGTCGGTTTTATTTTTTGTAATAATGAGCCCAAAACTAAAAGAAATTAGTCTAGATATAAGAAATCTAATTGTCCAGCTTAAAAAAATGGGAAGTCGTTGTGCGAAATTTCTGAAATTGTTGGTAAACCAAAGTCAAGTGTACAAACTGTTAAGAAATTATAAAAAGAACAATAGCCTTATTAGTAGACCAAGAAGTTGCCGTTCGCCAAAAATAACTCACCGCATAAAGAGACATATTTTAAATGAAATTGACAAAAACCCGAGAAAAACGGCTGTTGATATAGCAAACGAGATGGAAAATATGTCCATTGTCACAGTCCACCCTGAATCAGTTCGCAGTGTATTGAGAAGTGAAGGTTACCATAGTCGGGTGCCCCGAAAAAAACCTTTCATTAGTGAAATAAACAAAGCCAAGCGATTAGGTTTTGCTAAAAAGCACATCAATGATGATAAATGTTTTTGGAAAAATGTAGTTTTCAGCGATGAAAGTAAGTTTAACTTACTTACAAACTTAATCCCCACAGTTAAACATGGAGGCGCTTCCGTTATGGTTTGGGGTGTATGTCGGCGGCTGGGGTTGGTAATTTAGCTTGTATTGAGACAACGGTGGTTCTTTTTATGTATTTAAACCTATTAAAAGATAATATCAATGATTCAGTATCCAAAATGGGCCTGTTTATATCTGTTTCTGTGTGTTTTCTAAAGTGGATGCGTATGGATGAGTGCTCTTGTGTTTCTGATATTAGTTGATATTATTTTCAATTATTTTTCAACGCAAAAGAGCCGACCCTTTGGCTGGTAAAAAAATAATTTTTTACAAAAACAAAATAGGTATGTACACATGAACAGTTATTTTTTTCAATAATTTTTGTCTACATGGCACTTGAAAGAAGAAAACGCACACTTTTAATTTCATCAAAGAATTTTTTACACAAATATAATACATACATATCGTTACCGAAAATGTCAAAAATGTTTGCCTTCCAAAAAAACATTTTTTAACGGTCACCTTACAACGTTTTGAACTTTTTGAAATCACAAAATAATATGCCCAGAACACGTTTCTTGTGATTTCAAATCACTTTCATAAAATGTGATTTTTAGAACCGGCCTGATTAGCAGGAATTTTATTCGGAAAAGATTACTTAAAAATTCGCATTGTCTTGACACACTTATATCGCCGGACTTATGTTATCTGATTTTATACGAAATATGCATATGTACGTACATATTCATATGTGCTTATGTGTTAATAACTTTAATATTTGCAATATTTGATCTCTTGTAAACCTGATAGTTTAAATATCATGTCGAGCAATTAACTTTTAATTTGTTGTTCTAAATAACAAAGATGTGATTAACCCCAACTCAGCCTGAGAAGTTAAAATTGAACAGATATTGTTACGAAAGTAACTTTACTTAATAATAAGTTGTAATTATTGTTTCAGAATTAGTTGTTATTATTATTTATCTTGTATTTATTAGTTGTTTTGTATTCATAAGTAATTTTATTAGTTTACATTGTTATTAAAAATTGTTATAATTTAGTACACTTCAATCCCAATGTGCAGAGAGCCCTAGAAATGACCGTTAAAAAAAGCTTTAGTATAAGTGGTAAAATTATGTAAACATTAGTGCCGCCATAAATCATAATAGACGATAGAGTGGTGAATAGTAAAGCCTCGAACCTTCGAGAAATATTTCGAATGTTCTAGACGTCTAAATTACAGTATAAATACTTGCGGCGGCTAGCATCAAAAGACAGTATTAGTTCAGACTAGGGAATGGTAAATCGATTTTAGATTTTTCGATCGACTTTTTTTATTTCGGTTTTTGAAATCGATTAATCAAACCTCAAAATCGATTTTATAATCGATTTCAAAATCGTTTAAGATTAGATTAGAAACTTATTCCTTACATCACAAAGTGGGATACACCAGATTTTTTATTTTGTTGCAAACTACATACTGGAAAAATTGATCTAAGATTTTTACAGTGGGTAGATATGACTACTGTTTATAAATTTGCTGCAAAAAGTTAAAATGTGGCATTTAAAGGAACAATTGCAATATCTACATATGCAGTTTTCACATATTAAAATTGTGTTATTGTGTAGTCAGTCAGTCCTGGTCACATAACTCAATTCCGATCGAAAGAGATTTCGTATCTTGCTTCACATTAAACGAAATCACTTTTGATCGAAATTGATTTCTATGATAAGCCTTAATGTATGGATAGTATTTTAAAGGATTACGACAATAGTTTCTGATCGGTGGCGACTGTTTCTTTACTAAGTTACTATAAGTTAGTTTTAGACAACAAACGTTTGCATGTCATTGATGTCAGAAAGATCCAGATTTTTGCCTTGTAATTTCGTATTTGTTACATAAATTACATACTTTTTGTTTTTCACTCTGCTTATAACTTGATTTAAATGTCACTCACACACTGGTCTGTTTGAATATAAGTGTATTTCCACAGGAATGACATGGTTTAATTCACCTGTTGTGTTTCTATATAGTATGTTGAATTTCACAAAGCTGACTTTCAGTGTTTGGTTCGGTGCGATATGTTTGGACTGTTTTGTTCACTGTTCGTTGATTGCTTTAATTTCTGAAGAACAAAAGCCCCTATATTAAAGTTGAAAGCATACCAAAGGTACTAACACGTAAAACTAATGGTGTTTTCTTTTCTAAAAAATAATGATGAATTATAGTTGTGTAATATATTTATTAGGTTACACGAACCCTTACAGTGATACATTTTTCTAAATTACAATGGAACAAAATAATAGCTACGTTTTACACTCAACACTAATGTGTATTTAGCGTGTTAAATATTGAAGGCAAAGTTTGTACTAAAAGCGATATTCATCACGCTTGTAGCAATTTTCAACATTAAATTTTCTTACAATTCCAATAAGCGTTAACAGCACTGATTTTCAATAATTAATGTCAGCTGTTGTTAAACATTTAGCGACAAAAAAAGATAATAAAAGTAAAACAAACGAAAAACAAAAAGTTTTTATATTCATCCCAATATAACTAAAAATCACAATATAACGCAAATTGTCCGCAAACACAAGAAAAAAAAAATACTTGCTTGCATAAAAAAGTACTTTACGCAGATGCAAAAAAGGGTATTAACTCACACTCAGTTATAACTGCGGGTAAGAAATGGAACAAATTTGCCATTTATTGTTGCAACATGTTTAGAAAGGAAAACGACAACTTCTCACATTTTTGCATATATTTTTAGAATTGAACAAAAACCCGCACGAATGGCAGCATATATGGAACATTATTGTCAGAAAAGAAAACATCATAAAACTTTAAACTTGGAATACTGCGTTAACATACCACCTACACAAGTATGTACGCACAAAAAAATCTCAAGTTTTATTGTGCATGCTCATAATTGATCGATTTAATTAATGGCGATTTCTTTTCTGAGAAAAATATGTTACAGTATATACATTAGACTGGTCGCATCTTGTATGGGATTTTTTTTTTTTTAAATTTAGTTGTTTGCGCTGCTTAAAATATGAGGTTTGGTGTAAGAAATCCTGACCTAATTTTTCAGGTCAATCCGACGGTGCCTAGCCGTGCCGGGTGGGGCCCAAAGTTCCCCATTTTATAAAAAAAAAACATCTTTTCTATCAGATCTTTATAGTTATCTCGAAAACTAAAGCTAACCTAAAAAAACGGCTAGCACCACTGCATTCAGCGACCCCGAATTAGTTAAAATTAGTTAAAAATCTTTCGTTCGTATCATACTAAAATATTAAACTGCAAATACTTTAATCTATCTATACAATATATAATTTCTTAGTATGTCAGGATGTTTGCATGTATGTCCTATTCTTTCCGCAACTTTCTAAAGCCATCTGATGACATAGGAAGCTGGCACACTTGAAGTACTTTCTCTGCCGAAGATCGTAGCGTAGTCATATTTTTGATTTTCGGCTTTTCAACTAGTATAACTATAAAGATCTGATAGAAAAGATGTTTTTATTTATAAAATGGGGAACTTTGGGCCCCACCCGGCACGGCTAGGCACCGTCGGATTGACCTGAAAAATTAGACCATGATTTCTTACACCAAACCTCATATTTTAAGCAGCGCAAACAATTAAATTAAAAAAAAAAAAAAAATTGCGACCAGTCTAATATACATGTAACATTTTCTAATGTTACCTATAATCACTCGAAGTGTTACATGTTGTGCAATTTCAACAGAACACAATTAGTGCTTTTATTTACAACTATTATGCGCCCCATACACGGTCAATTCAACAACTTCATCAACTGAATTGAAAGATTTTAAATTTATTTTAAAATTTAATGAAATAAATGACATTTTTCAAAATACTTAACTACAAAAATTAATTTTGACAGCTGATCAAGAGACTTGAGCACACACAGTACAATCGAATTGAAAGACTTAGTAGTCAACTTGAAAAAATCAAAATCTTTTGATTTTTCTTCAACCAACTCGACAACCGTCAAACTAATCAACTGACAAGGCTATACACGCTTTGATTTGGACAACAATCGACTCAGTTGACAATTGAATTGAATCGTGTATGGTCTGCTTTACACGTTCATCATTAATGTACTTATTGAGCGATTTTTAAAGCTATTTTAGCGGTTTCTACACGCTATTACGGGTTTGAAACAAATATTAACATCACTAATGGCTTATAAAAATTAAAACGATTATAATATAGAGAGATTTTTTTTAATTTGAATGTGTAAATATTTCTATATTTTGTTTTAAAACATTTTTTTTTGCAAAATTATGAGCGGTATGAATTATGACAAACAAAATAAAAGATATGTTGTACAGTATGAACACCTTAAGTAAAAGTAAGGGTAAGATATGCAACATGTTTTGCACGTTTTTCATCAACATATTCACAAAAGAACTTGACAATTTTTCCCATAGTTGTATTTTTTGTACAAACGAACACACAAATGTAGAAAATGTAACATTAATGCAACATTTTTCTCAGAAAAGAAATCGCCATAAGATTTCCTAAATTTTGATAAAAAATAAAAAAATCGATTTCAGTATAAAATCGCAGACGTAAATTCGATTGCAAAAAGTCTATTTTTTAAACACAAAATCGATTTTTGATTGGAATCGAAATCGATTTACCATTCCCTAGTTCAGACTTTGTCAAGTTTACTATAAACATTGAAGTGTGTTGATTACAATAGTAAGTTGTTAATAAAAGCTGTAAATTATGATTGTTATAGCCTTTTTACACTGATCAACATCTAACATCTACCATCAATTTGCCACCATTTGCGAAGATGTTAACATCTTTCCATAAGACATACATAGGGCTTAAAACCAACATCTTTCAACGTGTGTGAAGATAAATATGAAAAGTTAAATATGTTTTTAAAAAATATCGAATGCGATAAAAAATATTTTAAAAAAATATCGCATGCGTATTATAAAGAAAATACGACTATTTATACGAAATTTTACAGTTTTTATGACAAATTAATAATTTTTATTTAATATTTAAAACTATTTAGATATTTAGTTAGGGTTTTTATATTAAAATTTATGATTTTTGAAAAAATACGACTTAGAGTGAAATTCATATGAAAGTGCTGTGTGAGGGATATGGCCACTGTGTCCAAACCCTTCGATCTCAGGGAATCAAACCTAATGGAAAATGAAGACTATGGACAGGGCTACAATAACCTATAAGCACTTTATCCCAATTGTATTTGTGAAAATTTTTATACATTTTTGAAAATTTGACTTAGAGTGAAATTCTCTTGAAAGTGCTGTGTGTGGGATATGGCCACTGTGTCCAAACCCTTCGATCTCAGGGAATCAAACCTAATGGAAAATGAAGACTATGGACAGGGCTACAATAACCTATAAGCACTTTATCCCAATTGTATTTGTGAAAATTTTTATACATTTTTGAAAATTTGACTTAGAGTGAAATTCTCTTGAAAGTGCTGTGTGTGGGATATGGCCACTGTGTCCAAACCCTTCGATCTCAGGGAATCAAACCTAATGGAAAATGAAGACTATGGACAGGGCTACAATAACCTATAAGCACTTAATCCCAATTGTATTTGTGAAAATTTTTATACATTTTTGAAAATTTGACTTAGAGTGAAATTCTCTTGAAAGTGCTGTGTGAGGGATATGGCCACTGTGTCCAAACCCTTCGATCTCAGGGAATCAAACCTAATGGAAAATGAAGACTATGGACAGGGCTACAATTACCTATAAGCACTTTATCCCAATTGTATTTGTGAAAATTTTTATACATTTTTGAAAATTTGACTTAGAGTGAAATTCTCTTGAAAGTGCTGTGTGAGGGATATGGCCACTGTGTCCAAACCCTTCGATCTCAGGGAATCAAACCTAATGGAAAATGAAGACTATGGACAGGGCTACAATAACCTATAAGCACTTTATCCCAATTGTTTTTGTGAAAATTTTTATACATTTTTGAAAATTTGACTTACACTCAATTCACATGAGGGCTTTTACGACGTCGTTTTATCTTGATTCCCTTTTAAGGCAACTTCCAAAATCTCTTTGCGTTCATACGATGATTTTTGGTTGCATGTCTTTTTTTTATTTACAGTATGGCCTTGATTACCCGTCATTCGATTAACCGGCAGCTTCAATAAAATGGAAAACAAACATTTTTTTGCACTGATTTAAATTGCCTGTATTATCCGAAATTATAAACAAATTATCTTTTTTTCGTTAAATTTTGAACAATCAAAAGAAATTTAAATAAACGAAGAAAGAGAATATCTTAACGGTGTGGAAGCATGTTCTGCCAAATTTACTTTTTTCCTCATGTTTACATAATAAAACGTTATATATTTTCATAAAATAAGAAGCACACAAAAAAAAATAAATAATCAAGAATTCTGCCGATCCCGTCTATTATCGATAATCGAGGTCTCACTGTATTTTCAACCACACACTTCAAAGTAAGAAAAAGAATAAAACGTAAACAGAAAAAGTTAAAAGAGAAATGTAAAAAACGACATGCAAAATACAAAACGAGACATTTTGTTAACCCCTCTTTCTTTTCTACACCGCTCACCAACAAACCAAAAGAGACGTCGACAAAGCGACGTCGTAAAAGCCCTCATCTAAACTGAGTGTTAGAGTGAAATTCTCTTGAAAGTGCTGTGTGAGGGATATGGCCACTGTGTCCAAACCCTTCGATCTCAGGGAATCAAACCTAATGGAAAATGAAGACTATGGACAGGGCTACAATAACCTATAAGCACTTTATCCCAATTGTATTTGTGAAAATTTTTATACATTTTTGAAAATTTGACTTAGAGTGAAATTCTCTTGAAAGTGCTGTGTGTGGGATAGGGCCACTGTGTCCAAACCCTTCGATCTCCGGGAATCAAACCTAATGGAAAATGAAGACTATGGACAGGGCTACAATAACCTATAAGCACTTTATCCCAATTGTATTTGTGAAAATTTTTATACATTTTTGAAAATTTGACTTAGAGTGAAATTCTCTTGAAAGTGCTGTGTGTGGGATATGGCCACTGTGTCCAAACCCTTCGATCTCAGGGAATCAAACCTAATGGAAAATGAAGACTATGGACAGGGCTACAATAACCTATAAGCACTTTATCCCAATTGTATTTGTGAAAATTTTTATACATTTTTGAAAATTTGACTTAGAGTGAAATTCTCTTGAAAGTGCTGTGTGTGGGATATGGCCACTGTGTCCAAACCCTTCGATCTCAGGGAATCAAACCTAATGGAAAATGAAGACTATGGACAGGGCTACAATAACCTATAAGCACTTTATCCCAATTGTATTTGTGAAAATTTTTATACATTTTTGAAAATTTGACTTAGAGTGAAATTCTCTTGAAAGTGCTGTGTGTGGGATATGGCCACTATGTCCAAACCCTTCGATCTCAGGGAATCAAACCTAATGGAAAATGAAGACTATGGACACGGCTACCATAATCTATATTGATCATAGCTGCAGTATGTAGAGTTCCGCAATTAAATTTGTTACTTTCAACAAAATGCCGCAACATGTTTGCGTCACACAGCACTTTCTAGAGAATTTCACTCTAAGTCAAATTTTCAAAAATGTATAAAAATTTTCACAAATACAATTAAGATAAAGTGCTTATAGGTAATTGTAGCCCTGTCCATAGTCTTCATTTTCCATTAGGTTTGATTCCCTGAGATCGAAGGGTTTGGACACAGTGGCCATATCCCTCACACAGCACTTTCAAGAGAATTTCACTCTAAGTCAAATTTTCAAAAATGTATAAAAATTTTCACAAATACAATTGGGATAAAGTGCTTATAGGTAATTGTAGCCCTGTCCATAGTCTTTATTTTCCATTAGGTTTGGTTCCCTGAGATCGAAGGGTTTGGACACAGTGGCCATATCCCTCACACAGCACTTTCAAGAGAATTTCACTCTAAGTCAAATTTTCAAAAATGTATAAAAATTTTCACAAATACAATTGGGATAAAGTGCTTATAGGTAATTGTAGCCCTGTCCATAGTCTTCATTTTCCATTAGGTTTGATTCCCTGAGATCGAAGGGTTTGGACACAGTGGCCATATCCCTCACACAGCACTTTCAAGAGAATTTCACTCTAAGTCAAATTTTCAAAAATGTATAAAAATTTTCACAAATACAATTGGGATAAAGTGCTTATAGGTTATTGCAGCCCTGTCCATAGTCTGCATTTTCCATTAGGTTTGATTCCCTGAGATCGAAGGGTTTGGACACAGTGGCCATATCCCACACACAGCACTTTCAAGAGAATTTCACTCTAAGTCAAATTTTCAAAAATGTATAAAAATTTTCACAAATACAATTGGGATAAAGTGCTTATAGGTTATTGTAGCCCTGTCCATAGTCTTCATATTCCATTAGGTTTGATTCCCTGAGATCGAAGGGTTTGGACACAGTGGCCATATCCCTCACACAGCACTTTCAAGAGAATTTCACTCTAAGTCAAATTTTCAAAAATGTATAAAAATTTTCACAAATACAATTGGGATAAAGTGCTTATAGGTAATTGTAGCCCTGTCCATAGTCTTCATTTTCCATTAGGTTTGATTCCCTGAGATCGAAGGGTTTGGACACAGTGGCCATATCCCTCACACAGCACTTTCAAGAGAATTTCACTCTAAGTCAAATTTTCAAAAATGTATAAAAATTTTCACAAATACAATTGGGATAAAGTGCTTATAGGTTATTGTAGCCCTGTCCATAGTCTTCATTTTCCATTAGGTTTGATTCCCTGAGATCGAAGGGTTTGGACACAGTGGCCATATCCCACACACAGCACTTTCAAGAGAATTTCACTCTAAGTCAAATTTTCAAAAATGTATAAAAATTTTCACAAATACAATTGGGATAAAGTGCTTATTGGTTATTGTAGCCCTGTCCATAGTCTTCATTTTCCATTAGGTTTGATTCCCTGAGATCGAAGGGTTTGGACACAGTGGCCATATCCCTCACACAGCACTTTCATATGAATTTCACTCTAAGTCGTATTTTTTCAAAAATCATAAATTTTAATATAAAAAGACTAACTAAATATCTAAATAGTTTTAAATATTAAATAAAAATTATTAATTTTTCATAAAAACTGTAAAATTTCGTATAAATAGTCGTATTTTCTTTATAATACGCATGAGATATTTTTTTAAAATATTTTTTATCGCATGCGATATTTTATACAAACATATTTAACTTTCATATTTATCTTCACACACGTCATCTTTCAACATCTTTAAAAGATGTTCCTATCTCATTTTATTCCATTCTACATCTTTCGATTATTTTAGTGTCATCACTAGAAAAGTGGCAATAAGTTCTATTATTATCGTGGCATCACTGGCAAAAAGAAGTTTGTTTTGAAAGCAGCGTTACCTATTGTCAAGTTTTATCTTTTATTGCAATGTTTTTTTTGTAAAGTATTTTTTATATTTTTAAACAAATTAAATTTCAAATACATTTTTAAGTTTTCTTTTTAAATTTTGGCACTTTTGTGAGAAAAAAACATTTTTAATTTAAAAACATTTTTTTTCAAAAATGGTGACATTTTTGATTGATGGTAGATGTTAGATGTGAGCAATGTAAACGAGTGTTTCACATTTTCTACATCTTTGATGGTAGATGCTAGATGTTGATCAGTGTAAAAAGCCTATTAAAGTGACTAAGTTCTTAATAAATAAGTGTTATACATTAAAGAGTTTGTTTTATTTGAATTGCAATAAAAGAACTCGAAATGGTTTATTATAAAGGAAATAAACCACAACGTTATTGAAAGGCAGTAATGTAACAATATTTTTAATCTAAAAATAACCAAAAATTATCAGCCATGTTCTGAAAATTACATTCGAGTGAAATTAAAATAGAACAAATTTTTAAAATTTTTCTGTGTTGAAAGTTTAACCAAATATTTTCTTTTTTATACCTTACACTTTGAGGACCACTTGGCCACATATGCCGCATATTTTGAAATGAATTGTTATATTGTTTTCTAAATAAACTACATAATAAATTTAATAAATGTGTTTTGAAGATTTATTGAAGATTTTTAAAATCTTGACGCAGATTTTGCAGATTTTTTGATGAAAAATTATGGGTTTTTGCTGATTTTCCGTCTAAAAGTTCTGGCAATACTGTTCACATGGAGGCTTTTACGACGTCCCCAGCGGGAAAATGAGGAATTGATTACATAAATAATTAAAAAAATAATGCATTATTTTCGAAAGAATAATAATGCATTCATTGGAATCGAGAAGGTATGTAATTTCATCAGACACAAAATTTAAGCACTGATTACCACGTACATACTATATTCCCACATTTGCAGAACAAGGAATGTATTGTTTCTGTTAGTAACAATTATTCGTGTTTTTGCTTTACATACATATTTCCTTAATAAAAATCCGTTATTTTTTGCTGCCTTTATGTCGCCTACTTATAATTTTTATTTTAGTCGCAGTTTGAGTTTGAAAGCGTACGGTCAAAGCACAAATTATATGTCTGTGGGTCAAAGTTATTTAAAGTAAACAGGTATTAAAAAATGTATTCCAAACGGCATTGGAGAAGACTTTTATTATAAGACTTTTGAATAATATAATTTATTCCAAAGAATGAAGTATTTAATTCATTCGCAGGATACATCAAAATAATTTATTACAATCCTAGGACATGGTCTGTGTTAAGAATAATGAATTCTGGAATCAAATATCATACAAGATATGTATTACTTTCTCGATTCCTATTAATTCCATTTTCCCGCTGGGGTCGCTTTGTCGACGTCTCTTTTGGTTTGTTGGTGAGCTTTGTAGAAAAGAGGGGTAAACAATACGACTCGTTTTGTGTTTTGCATGTCGATTTTTATATTTCTCTTTTAACTTTTTCTTGTTACATTTTCTTCTTTTTCTTACTTTGAAGTGTGTGGTTGAAAATACAGTGAGACCTCGATTATCGATAATAGACGGGATCGACAGAATTCTTGATTATTTTTTTTTGTGTGTTTCTTATTTGCAAGTATGGGCACCACTACATTGAAAGCTTTGCATGTGTGGCATTGCATTGGTTTGTTTACGTTTGCATTTGTTGGTTTTATGCAGGGTTACCGTTGGAAATTTTCGAAAAGGGTCACAAAAAGGGGATTTTCCAGAAAAAGGGGTCAGAAAAAGGGTATTTCAATAAAAAAAAGGGTCAAGTTTTTTATAAACATTATTTCCTATTTAAATGAACATAATAAGACCAAGTTTTTTTATAAGCAAACAAAAAATAATATTTCAGGTAGGAAGAGCTCAAAAAACTTAATTTTTTTATGGAATGCTCTGTCCTGTTTTTAACACCTGACAAAAAGTTTATTCTTTATCATTATAGCTAATTTTTTAATACTCTTTATGAAATTTTCCGATTTAGCGATGTCAAACAAATTTTAGTGTTTGTTTTAAATTTTGCAATCGTTCGCGAATTGTAACCATTTTCTCGATTAAAGCGATTTTTTTCCTGTAAGTGTCAGATTTTTTTAAGCTTTTACGATTTTTAATAAATATTAGACTTTGCTATCATACCGCTGTTACCAAATATTTGGGAATTTCCGCTAATTTAGCAATTTTTACATCTTGTTTTCATTCCTGTTAGGGCACTGCTACATGTTCAATAAATATCGTGATATTTCTAGTATCACGATATTTATTGAACGTGTAGCATGCAATATTGATGGATCGCGATCCATATCGCAGAATGGCCAAAAATATAAAATCCAGAAATCCAGATCACGGATCGTGGATCGCGTGATAAATATTGAACGTGTAGCATTTTCATGATATTAAATAATATTAATAAAAATTAATAGGTCAGTAAAAAGTGTCAAAATAAAAGAAATAAAATACGCAGTGGAAAAAATTAAACAAATAAAAAGTAAAATAATTGACATGATACGTCAGTAAAGAGTGTCAAAATAAAAGAAATAAAATACGCAGTGGAAAAAATTAAACAAATGAAAAGTAAAACAATTGACAAAATTTGTGTATTTTTTCCGATCCTGCAACCACTTTTTGCTCCAAATGTTTCTTTCCACTTTTTCTTTTGGGTTTATCGTGACGACCCGCACAGCACAAAAAGAACATAAATACTGACGCGATAAATATTGAACATGTAGCATACGCTCGTGATCCATCAATATTTTAAAATGGATCGCGATCCAAATATCACGATATATATTGAACGTGTAGCAGTGCCCTTAGGGCACTCTCAACACTGTCGATTCAAAAGGGGGGAAAAGTTCAATACCTTTTGCCATTATTAAAGGCGAATGTTTTTTGAAGAAAACATGCTACTCTTTAAGAGAGCAAAATACCAAATTGCATTTTTTTAATAAAATGTCAAATTTTTGTTTTGAAAAGAAACCATCGTAAAAAATAACAAATATATATATGAGTTATGTTTGCTTTTAGGGAAATTGTACTTTACTATCAAAAATCAAAGAGAAGAAAGCATGGAATTGTAAGTTTATACTTTGAGTCTGTTCCATATCAAGCAATGCTTTTTTCGAAAATATTTGTGTAGCACTTCTGTTCCGCAGTGTTGACAAAAAACAAAATGTGAGAGATATATCCAAAAAAGGGTCAAAAAGTGTCACAAAATGGGTGATAATGATACAAAAGTATAATTTAAAAGAAGGGTCATAAAAGGTATCAACACCGTCGAAAAAGGGTCAAATTGATACTTTAGTCAGTGATGTTAGATGTTTTTTTCGAATTACCGTCAAAATTTAAAAAAATAATCGTCATAATCGTCATTAGCTCTGAAAAACACCGTCAAAAAATCGTCATATAAAAAATCGTTTTTTTTTATCAACACGCATTAATTACTCTATTAAAACATAAAAAAATAATTAAGTATAAAATTATACAAAACCAAAAACAATAGAATTTTTAATACTTAAAACGATTTGGTGGGGCTTTGATATTGATATCGTTCCCTGAAAATTTTTGTGAATTCACATCGTCCAAGGAGGAACTCACCAGCAAATTGTTCCCTGGCATTGCACAAAATAACAAACATCTCGATTGGATTCGTGAACGGGCAATACCAGCAGCGAAGAATAAGGATGTCGATAGCTTAAACTTAATTATTTAAAGTCAAATCGCAGGACAACTGCATACGTACAAATCTGTTGACTGCGTGACCGACGAAAATGAACCGACCAGCTACCCGTCGGAATTTTTGAACTCGCTTGATGTACTAGGAACTCCGCCGCATAATTTACAGCTGAAGGTGGTATCGATCATAATCATGTTTCGGAATCTCAATCCCTCAAAAATGTGCAACAGTACGCGGTTGTCCGTCAAAAAGCTAATGAACAATGTGATTCCCATTATTCCAACTGACCTTCCATTCCAATTCAACCGGATTCAGTTCCCCGTTCGATTGGCATTTGCAATGACAATCAATAAATCGCAAAGCCAATCACTAGAAGTCTGTGGGGCTAATCTCGAATTTCCCTGTTTTCCGCACGGTTAGCTGTACGTTGCATGTTCGCGTGTTAGGAAACCGTCTTCGTTATTTGTTTTTGCGCCGGAAAACAAATCGAAAAACATTGTTCATCAAATCGCTCTCTACTGATTCCATTCAAATAAATCACAAATTTAAATATTTGTGTTGTATTATTACATACTTTAAAGTTTGTCTGAAGGCTTAAAATTGGGACGAGGCGAAGTTCGTCGGGTCCGCTAATATATATATATATATATATATATATATATATAAAAAGAAACTGGGAATTATTTCCTTCCGAAGGTTAATTTATATTATATTCAACATAGAATAAATTCGAAAAATGAAAAATGTTGAATATGGGCATTTCCGTCAAAAGGTCCACCGTGACCGAACATTTAAAAGTTATTAAAAGCTGATTATTTTACGATATTGTTATAGAGAAATATTTAGATTTTACTAATTTGATAAATTTACTCATAAATTTGTTCACTTAGATGAACAATCAGACTGCAAATTTGTGCAAACGTAATTTCTTATATGTGAGAATGTTTTATTGTATGTTTTCTTTAATATTATCTTCCTGAAAAGAGGTGATATTTGATAAAAATTGTTCCAAAAAAATTTTCTTACATGGTCTGTAATCTAAGGAAGAGTTCAAAGAGCAATATGCTATTCGGATTAACGATAAATTTTTATTTTATTTTGATCATTATTCAGTTAAATTATCACGAAAAAATTTCACGTTCGAAATGTCACGTATCGACCCAGATTTTGGCTTAAAAAAAGAACATACAGAAGATTTTGGAATCAACCTAAGACATTTTAATGTTATATAATATTCTGAAAGTAGTTTGACTAAAAAATTGTGCCAGGTTCCGCTGAATTACGCCTTTTTATACATGGCCAAAAAAACTACTTCTGTTTTTTTCACGTTCGAACCGCTACTTCTTTTGCCATTATCTTTGACCTAGAATCGCGCCCTCCATAAACTTTAGCATAGATAACAGTGCTTTCTTAGTGCTTTAATTTAAGGGTTAAGAAAACGTTAAAATAATTTTTGCTTAAAATGTTATTGCATTTTTGATGCGTACGACTGTCACGTTCAACACTTTGGAATTACCCATATATATAAAAAGTTTAAAATAAATTTATTGACGGGATTAAATCGTCAAAACCTAAGTGACTCTACATTAAAAATCGTCAATCGTCATTTTGGTAAATTCATCGAAAAAAATCGTCAAAATGACGTAAAATCGTCACGTCTAACATCCCTGACTTTAGTATCACAACGGTAACGCTGGTTTTATGCTCTTTTGCTCTTTTTTTTTTGTGTATGTATACACTAAAGGGCTGCAAGAATACATTCATTTGTTTATTACACACAAGCATTCCAATATTCATTCAAATATTTAAATAGTTAAGTACTGGTTTACAGAGTTTAAGAATTAAAATATAAAAGAGAGTGTAGTCTGTGTTTTACTTTATCACAACAAAGGCACACATTCTATTCACTCTTTTTCTTTGAATATTTATTTACTCAATTTGCAAATGCAAACACACACAAGTATATGGTAACAGTTAGACTGTGTGCAAGAAATACTACATAGTAAAATTAGTACTTATGTTTATTCTCATTACAAATATATCTCTATCAAACAGAATTTTGCAACAAAAATTATAAAAATTGGATTAAAAGTATATTAAAAAGGACTTTAAAATTCTTGCGTTTTACGTTTTCGATTTCCATAACAAAAGTTGCTAGTAATAATATTAATGTATTCATGTTATGAGTAAAACATTCAAATAATATTATATTCGAAACTTATACACATTTTATTATGTCTGTTTTATTTGAATGTGGTAGTATTTTTTTCTGTTTAAATACAGTTGTTTTCTTTTCTCTTTTGCCTTGTGTGTTTATTCATTTGTTTTTTTTAACATAAAATGTAAAGCACTGCGTACTTAAATCGTTTGTTGTACTTAACTTTACCTACTTAAAAAACAAATGAATGTATTCATATGCCTTTTAAATGTAGTCATGCAGACCTTTAGTATACACATCGTTCGCTCTTTTTGCATTTTCATTTTGCATTTTCCCATAGCTGCTTATTTGCTCATGAGTGTGCAACACATGCGCTAAAATTTGTGCTCATGCGTATGCGCATGTGCAACATTTTCTTATATCAATGCGCATGCTCAAGCGCATGAGCATTGATCGATGGTACTCATGTCCATATGCGCATGAGCATAAAATACTAGCTCACGCATGCACACTCATTATGTGCATTTTACATACGCCATGTTGGTTTTTTATCTTCATTTCAAACAATGTTGCCAGAAATGCAGTTCATCGTGTAAAATATTGTTATGAAATAGTTGTTAGTCAAAAATTAAGGTATTTGGTTATATTGGTAATTCCTACATAAATTTATTAAAATAAATAATTTTATGTTACATTTGTCTTCTATTTATGAAATTTTAATTTATGACGTACAAAATATGAATAATAAATTTGAATAATAAATATTTTCAATAGTAGGTAAAACTGGAATTGATATGTAACTTGTATAATCGGCTGTTGCTTATACGAAAATTATAAGGGTATTCTTTTCAGTTTTTTTATTCGTTAGAAAAATGGAAAAGTGGAAAAATGTAATTTTTGTTACAACAAACACAAGGAAAAACTTTTCCACCGAAAGTTGCAATTTAAACAAGCTTTAACCAAGTGTAAAAAAATCAGATTGGAAAATTACAATTTTATAATTTTTAAAGAGTTGGCAATTCACAAACGTCCAACTGAGTGTGGTTGCCACCATAATAAAAATGTTGTTATTTTTCACAAAAAGCAATAAAATTTACATCTCTTTTTAAGATAATCAACTATGATTCTTTAAACTCCATTTTTATTAAATCAAATTTTACTTTTTTAAAACGTCGTTTTTCAAAACTTAATTAAAAATGAATTCTATACAAAAAAATATTAAAAATGACGTGATAATTAAATAATCAATTAATTCAATTTTAACTCTTTTATTTGCTATCATGAAAAATATCAATTACTTCCAAGAATTATATGACAGATTTTTGTTTTTGACAGTTTTGTACCTTTAACTAAAAAAATACCGTTCACGTCAATAAGGTGTAATTTTCCTTTTTTCCATTTTTCCAACCAAAAAAATTTTTAAATGAATACCATTTATATAACCATTCTTGTAAAAAACACATGCAATAACTGTGTAAAAAGGTAACGGAATTTTTTGGCTTTATGATTTTGTGAACATTTTATTAGAACACTTAAAGCAGGTAGACTATTTTGTCTAAAAATACATGACAATTTTTACATACATAATTTTGTTGTTGCATCAGATTATGTCAGTGCGTTGGTCAAAGGGTTATGGAAATTTCCAACTATTCTTATAAAAAAAGACACATGCAATAACTGTGTAAAAATGTAACGGAATTTTGTGGTTTTATGGTTTTTTACTGGAACATTCAAAACAGGTAGACTATTTTGTATTTTGTCTAAAAATACATAGCAATTTTTACATACAAAAACAGAAATATACATGAATTTTGTTGTTACCATTCTTTGTTTGAAGGAAATTACAAAAAAACTTAACCTTCAAATAATTTTTTATGATCAGTAAAAATTTTGGAATACATAAATTTGTTGTTGCATCAGATTATGTCTGTGCATTAGTCAAAGATTTACGCAAATTCCTAAAGCTGTGCAAATAGTGAAGGAAATACGTCTTTAAAACAGTTGCTTTAGAAGCAGAGTGAAGAGCATACATTGTTGTTTATACGCATTTAAAAAAATGGATAGTGAAAATAATTTTTATAAAGTTTAGAAAAGCGCTAATAAAATTGCTTGCTTAGAATGTGAGAAACAATTAAGTGGGACCAATTCCTTCAATATTAAAAGGAATTTAAACTGATAAAAAGATTAAATGATTAAAAAGAATCTGTTCAGGGGCAAATACGGAGAAGCTTTAGTTAGCGAAGCCGGTCTTTGTTATACCATAGAGGAGAAAATTCTTGCGCCCGGCCGAAGGCCGCCTATGCAGAGAAGCTTTAGTTAGCGAAGCCGGTCTTTGTTATACCATGGAGGCCCAAAACAATTTCTATATTTTTTTAATTTGGGGACTTAGTTCACTTTCATTAGAGGACTTTTTTCACTCTTGTGGAAATTTGGTGAAATTTGGGTCTTAGTTCATTTCTATTTAGGGACTTAGTTCACCTGTTTGGGGGCTTAGTTCATATTGGCTTTTTCGGGTTTTTTCCATAAATGAACGACGTCCCCAAATTTGGGGACTTAGTGATGTCGAAACGGCATCTGATTTTGAAAGTTCGGGCTTATTTGTTTTGATTTGTTAGTGTTTTGCTAATAATGGTTGACATTTCGAGCCAATGTCACTAACGATGCAATGCAAAAAACCGTATGTTGTTTCTATTGTTTTTGGATTGTTGTAGTTCCGACACCACCTTTTTCGGCCCCAATAGTACTTTTTTATACATTTTTTTTATTTTATTTTTAAAAACCAAAATTTAATACAACAAAAACAACAGGTACTTAAAATTCATTTGTACATTAAATATACATAATAATAGGGTGGGTAAAAATTTTTCGCGTCAAAAGCACATCGCGATTCTTGTTCTATAAGTCATTCCAAGAAACTTTGCTAAAGAAACCATAGGTCAAAAATTAATTTCGAGCCGCGGATTTTTCAAAATAGTTAGTTTTCCAAAATATTCAAGAATAGAGGCAAACAAATTGTATTTGATCTAGCCAGACCTGTATCATGCGATTTTTAGGATCGAGAAATCCATTAATTTTTATTTTTGATTGCCGCCTGAGAGCGTTTTCATACACTTTTTAGAATTGATCGTATTTTTTGTGGAAAATTGACGTATATTTCTTAAAATGCAATCTCGAATTTTAAGCGAAAATAAAATTTTTAAGCGTTCTGAAAATATGTGCATACGAGCATCGGATTGCATTTCCAAATTTATTGTGTTTTCAATTTTCAATATGTACAGCAGAAATAGGAAAGAAATAGAAAGTCCGAATATAAAATTTAATTTAGCGCTTGTAAAATCTCCTTCAAAATAATTCTGAGTAAAATAATAGTGAGTCAACTTGTCAATATCATCATACTAAATTTAGAATGTGGCATAAGCAATCGTTCAACGAACAAGTGCAAATATCTATTCACAGTAGCGGAGTTCAGTGTTTGTTGCAAATGGTCTTGCAAAAAGCAAATGAAAAAAAAAATCATAGCTGTTTTGTTAAATCCAACAACAAAAAATAGAGATTTCCTTAGATTTCATAAAAAAGCTACGACAATTTGCATTTTCGCCAGACTATTTGCACCAAACACTAAACTCCGCTTATATTCATTGGACAGTAAATACGAGTTGCCATTTTATATCAATTATAAATATGTAGGTTTGAAAAATTTGGAAATAGTACCAAATGAGTACCAGCGTACTTTTTAGTTTTGAATTGTACCAAAAAAAGTACAATTGTACCAACTTTATCAACCCTGCGTTAGAGCGATATTTTATATTTGTCTCTTACGCACTCATGTGTGAGGGGCGCATGCAGCGTGGCCATTTTGGCATTTTTGCAGCTAGATTTAGCATTTTTTTGTCTGATTTAGCTGCAAATTTTTTATTTAGCAGTTAGCATTTTCTTTAGCATTTTTCAACTACATATTTAGCATTTTTTAGCATTATTTAATTTAAGAGTATTCAAGTAATCTTCTTTTGAAAATCTACCACACTTTTTTGTTGAATGCATAAACAAATCCCTACTCTTTTGCTATAAAAACTGTACAATCTTTTAAAAGATCTTTCATATCAAATTGTTTTAAAATTTGGACAGCTTGATCGATTATTCATGTTAAGCACAATTACGATTTTGAAAAATTTTTGGAAACGAAAAGAGATACCATAACTCTAAAAATAGAAAAACAAATACGAATTACATTTTTTTTTTTTTTAAATTTATTTTTATTATTGAATCTTTCTTATCGAAATTTACAATATGTATTCAAATCTTAATTCTACTTGTTGTTTATTAGTTGTTACCAGTGTAACCACTGACTGCTGTATTCAAATTTTAAAAATGTCTTCTAGTTAGGCTCAAAGTATCGGTTCTTTTTAGCCTCTGGTGACCTTCGAACTGAAGCAGACACCGAGCGAGGTAGTTAGGGTGGGCCATTAGTTTATCGATGTAACTTATTGAATATTTTTTAATTTCCTCCTGGATAGTGGGGACGTTGAGATCTCTGTGGATAATATCATTACGTATATACCATGGGGCGCAGACAATTTGTCGTAATATTCTAGACTGTAATCTTTGAAGCTTTTGGATGTTAGATGCACATGCAGTACCCCATAATTGGATGCCATATGTCCATATTGGTTTTATGATGGACTTGTATAAAAGAATTTTGTTGTCTAAAGACAAGTTTGAGTTTCCACCGAGAAGCCAATGTAGTTGAGCTGCTTTAAGTTTCATAGCCGTTATTTTCGCTTCAATATGACGAGACCAGGTCAAGCGTCTATCTATATGAATTCCCAAGTACTTAACATGGTTTTCTATCGGAACAGTGATGTTATTTATTTTTACAGCTGGGCAAGTTCGTCTTCTGAGCGTGAAAGTTAAGTGAGCACATTAAGCCGGGTTAACCTTTATTCTCCATTTTTCTAGCCAGGCCTCTAGTTCATTGATGTGGGACTGCAGATTTTGCGATGCGACTTTTGGGTCATGGTTAACGCTAATAAATGCTGTGCCGTCTGCAAATGTAGAGGTATGAGTGCTCAGGTTTGTTGGCATATCCGCTGTGTATATTATATATAGAAGCGGCCCTAATATGCTGCCTTGGGGGACACCAGCAGTAATTTTCTTGAGGGGGGAGTATTTATCTTGCGACCTTACTATGAATGTTCTGCCTGTTAGATAGCTCTCCAGAAGCTTGTGAGTGTTTTGAGGAAGAATTCGTGTTATTTTGATGAGTAGCCCATCATGCCAAACTTTGTCAAATGCTTGGGAAATGTCTATAAACAGGGCTGAGCAGTATTGCTTATTCTCAAAAGCCGATCTAATAAGGGTGACAATTATATGCACTTGTTCTATTGTACCATGTTTCGCTCTGAATACGAACTGGTGATCCGGGATGATGTCGTGTTCATTTAGATGAGGAGTTATACTTAAAACGAATATTTTTTCGAAAAGCTTCGATAGGATTGACAATAAGCTTATCGGTCTGTACGACGCAACCTGGCTTGGGAATCATAACAATTATAGACCTCTTCCATGAGGATGGGAAGTATCCGACTCTTAATATAGCGTTAAAAATGAGCAGCAAGATTCTGGAAGCAGACGATGGTAGGTTTCTTATCATTGACCCTGTGATGCGGTCAGGTCCGGGAGATTTTGTAATATTCACTTTTTCTATTGCAGATTTTACTTGAACTATGTTAAATTTTAATGGATGGTTTACCTTATCAGGAATGATTGGACGACAGGAACAAGTATGTGCATCATGTGGCGTAAAAACTTTCTCAAGGTGGCCCGCTAAAGCGTTTAATTTTTCATGTGTGTTTTTGGCCCAAGTGCGGTTTTCCAGTCTTAATGGAGATTCTTGGGTTATAGGGCATTTCATATGCCGTACAGCCTTCCATAAGCTATAATTGGAGTTTTTTGTGGCGTCTAGGCTGTTTAGATAGCCTTCTATTGCAGACTCGTGGTTCTGTCTCAATTTGTTGCGAAGAGTGGTCAGGCATAATTGTAGTTGGGACTTAGTGGTTGAGGAACGACTGTTTTGCCATTGTCTTCTTAACTTCCTTTTTTCTCCGATAAGGGTCTCTATATCCGTCGATGTATTGTAAGGAGCACGTTTAATTGTCCGCTTGATTGGGGTTGCATTTCTTGCTGCAGTATCCAAGACTTCTGTAAATCGGTCGACAGCTATTTGGATGTCAGATGAATTTTTTAGGGGAATGCACTGTGATAGGTGAGAGCTCACATACATTTTATACTTTAACCAATTTGTGTTTCTGTTTGGATAGGAAATAAAGTTTGCAGCTGCGGCGTCAGAGTCACCTTTTAAAATGAGGATTGAAGGTGAATGATCAGACGAAAGATCATAGGAGGAACTAACTAGTACCTGATCGCGCTTGATTTTTTTAATTACAGCAAAGTCAATAAGGTCTGGTAGCTTATTGAAGTCGGTTGGCCAATAGGTAGGCTCACCACTCGATACATCAAAATTATTTGCAGTTACGGTATTGTATAGCTGATTTCCTCTAGGACTAATAAGTCTGGAGCCCCAATATGTATGTTTAGCGTTGTAGTCGCCAGCAGCAATGAATTTCTGGCCCAATGTGGAGAAGAAGTTGAGAAATTTATCGTGTACAATTTTGTGCCTCGGGGGACAATAAACGGATGTTAACGTTAGATTGAAATCAGTAAGATTTATAGATGTGGCCTGGATACAATCTTCTTCGAACTCTGGCAATGGTAAGTGTCTGATGTGTTTGTGCACAATTATGGCTGTGCCACCACAAGCTCGTCCGCTGGGATGTTTTGTGTCATACGTAAGGTATCCATTTACCCTAAAGCAGTTTTTATGAGTAAAGTATGTTTCAGAGACAAGAAGTACGTCGATTTCATGCCTGTGAAGAAAGTTTGCAACTTCGTGTTTATGTTGGGATAACCCGTTTGCATTCCAGAAACATATTTTGAACTGGTTCATTTTTTGTTGAGTAGAATTACATGCTGGCATTTTATAGCTCAATTAATTTGTTAACTTAGACAACGATTGCCAACAATTTTCATAATTTAACAAATTCTAACTTTTTTGTGCAGAAAATACTAATAAATGCAAATTAAGTCTGGGTTCACACTATGAAAGTTTTCTTTAAGAAAGTCTGAGTTTATGGGTGAGAGAAGAGAGAAGAAATGCATGTTCCTTTCCCCTCTCACCAATAAACCCAAACTTTCTGAAAGAAAACTTCCATAGTGTGATCCCAGACTAAGCTAACATTTTAAAGAAGAAATGATTGATTTCACTGTAGAAGAAATTACAACTTTGGAACATCAGCGGCAGAAACTAAATTCATATGAATTGTTAAATAAGAACTCAACAGTTGATTTCTGGATAAATGTTTATGGATATAAAAATGCATTAAATGAAAATCCATTCATTGAATTAGATTCTTTTGCAACGAAGTTTTTGGTTTTGCCATTTAGCAACGCGAAAGTTAAAAAAAGGTTTTAAGTGGTATAAATCTCCTTCCGAAGGTAACTTTTATATTACATATATTCAACATTTTTCATTTTTCGAATTTATTCTATGAGCTTAATTTCAGTTATGTATTTTATAACGCTTTTTTTTAATAGTCCTATTCCTTCAATTTTTTAGAAATGACTTTATACACTACCAGACTATTATATTGTATTTTCTTGTTACATTTTACCTTAGCTTTCCTTTGGACAGCAATGAGGTATATTGTATGTACAGAAAAATTTACAATTATTAGACACCAGCAGAATGTAATGCATTTTCTGGCCCGCTACGGCCTTCGTCAGCATTCTTTGTGCCACACTGGATAGTGATACTTTATAAATTGAATTTATTTAACTCAACAATTTTAACAAATAGAAACTGGGAATTATTTCCTTCCGAAGGCAACTTTTATATTATATTCAACATTTTTCATTTTTCGAAAAAGCTTTATAAAATACATAACTGAAATTTAGGTCATAGAATAAATTCGAAAAATGAAAAATGTTGAATATAATATAAAAGTGGTATGGTACCTTTTGTTTGAAAACTTTTTATGTACGTATATAAAGACTGAAATATATTTGTTTAATAGTTTTAAGACTTTTTATGTTTAATAAATATTTTATTGTTATTTTTTAATCAGTTTGTTCTATTTATATGATTATAGGGAAGAATTATGTAAAATAAATCATGTATAAAGGTATATTAACTAAAATAACAAAAAAATAATACATTTAAATTTTAGCATTTTTTTTTGGCAGTTTAGGATTTTTTTTTGGCATTTTTTTAGCAGTTTGAAAGCCGATTTAGCTGTAAAATATTTTTGGATATGGCCACACTGGGCGCATGGAATGAGCAACGCATCAATGCCCACAGGCATACAATTTATTGATGTTATTATCAGCGTTGCCAAATTAAATTTTTGATGTGACAAAAATTCCTAACGATGTTTTAAAATTTTAATGCCTATTTCACGATGTCACTCGAACGTTTACGTTCGCACAAATAACATGTAAACCAAAAACAAATTTTTTAATTTTGTTTTTGTTTTATATGTTATTTGTGCGAACGTAAACGTTCGAGTGACATCGTGAAATAGGCAGTTATACTTGTTACGATTTTTTTTTTATATTCTTAAAAACAGTGCTGCCATAACTTTTTGATGAAAATATGCCAAAACTTCAAAAAAAAATTTGCTAAATCGTTAAATGAAGAAAATATGCATAAAATCTGCCTAAGATTAAAAAATAAAACTTAATATTTTAAATTTTATAAAAATATGCTAAATTTTTACAAAAAATATGTTAAAAATCTTCTGAATTTTTATAAAAAAAATTTGCTAAGCAGCTGCTAAATAACAAATAATTTTTATATAAATTTTTTGCATAAAAAGTTTTATGCGACAAATAGAAGTAGTAAAAACCTGAATATGAAATTTTTTTAAAATATGTATAGTAAGTCGTAAAAAAATGCTTTCCTAAAAAGCAAAAATATGCTAAAAAAGTTAGAATATTTTCTAAAAAAAATATGCAAATCTCCAACTCAATGTGCTAAATATGCTAAAATAGGAACACTTCTCAAAAAGGAAAAATTAATAAATAGAGGGAAATGCGCTTGTGTTGTGGCAAACTGAACGTTTTTTAGGTTTGACTTCATATTATAATAGCATGCGCTCTTGTTGTTGTACCCATAGCTATATCTATCTATTTTATTAACATCACAATTATTATGATTTGTTTATTCTATTTTTTTTTAAATATTTTTGAACAATAATTTGTTGTTTTAAACAAAAAAACAACGAGTTGCCCGGCCGAAGGCCGGCTATACATAAAAGCTTTAGTTAGCGAAGCCGGTCTTTGTTATACCATCGAGCAGAAAATCCTTGCGCCCGGCCGAAGGCCGTCTATACAGAGAAGCTTTAGTTAGCGAAGCCGGTCTTTGTTATACCATAGAGGAGAAAATCCTTGCGCCCGGCCAAAGGCCGGCTGTTCAGAGAAGCTTTAGTTAGCGAAGCCGCAAGAGCGAAAAAAGTCCTCTAATGAAAGTGAACTAAGTCCCCAAAAAATATTTAAGGGGTTTAGTTTATTTTATTTTTTGGGGACTTCGTTCATATGTACTAACTCCCCAAAAAATAAAATGAACGATGTCCCCAAAAACGCGAACGAAGTCCCCAAATATCGTTGTTGTTTTTTCACATACAGTCGTTTGGGGACTTAGTTCATTTTGGGTTTGGGGAGTTAGTTCATTGGGGACATTGGGGACTCATACCGCCGAAAATGATATCATATAAATTAATTTTCATATTTATTTAAGTCATAAATATAAGGTATGTAATTCTTAAATATATCAAATCTTTGGATGTTATCGAAACAAATTCAGTTTTGTAAAAATTAATATACGAGTTAAGGCGTTTATACCAAGGCGATTATATCAAAAGTTCATTAAATTTCCTGGAAATAAAAGATGTTCATATTTCCTCCGAACAACTTCGCACTACTTGTAATTCTCGATTTATGTGAATCGTATCGTATGTTGAAAAATCCTTTATATTTTCTTTCACCATTAAGCTATTGTATAATTATCGAGTCGGTTACGATGATCGGTCTTAATAAGTTTTAGTACATTTTGCATACGGATTCAAAAGATACGAAAAATGTCAGGATTATACATGGTACGTGAAGCCATCAAAAGATACGAAAAATGTATCTTCGTATCCTAATGGCAACACTGCTCTGTATACATGTATGTATCAGTGTTGCCAGTGAACTTTCGAGAAAGATACATTTTGATTTCCCAAAAAGATACATTTTTAACGTTTAACATTCATTAACATAACATTTTTTTTCACATTTAATGAATATTGTAAAGACAATCTATATAATAATTAGTATTGTGGTCATTTTGTTGAACTATTTATGGTTTTTAATCCAAATTTTTAATATTTTTAATTAGGCTTAAGTTCATCAAATTTAATTTTCATTAAATTATTTTTATGAAGAAAGGAATTTTACAACATTGTTATTGATAATCATTCAGAACATCAAATATCGATCTACGAAAGGTTAAATAAAATATAATTTGGTTTAAGGATTGATGTTTGACTATTGACGTCAGCAGTCGTCGATGGCTGCGAGTGTAATAGCCTTTTCACACTTGTCAACATTTAACATTTAACATCAATTTGCGAAAATGTTGGAATTTTCCCATAAGAAATACATAGGGCTAAAAATCAACATTTTTACAGAATGTTACTATCTCATTTTGTTCCCTTTTACATTTTTCGATTCTTTTAGTGTAATCACTAGAAAAGTGGCAATAAATGCTGTTATTATTGTGGCATCACTGACAAAATGGCGGTTGCTTTGAAAGCAGCGTTACCATTTCTCAAGTTTTTCCTTTTTTGCAAGCCTTATTTTGCTTAATTTTGCTTAAATTATTAAACAAAATGAATTAGAAATACATTTTGGTGTTATCTCTTAAAATGTTGGTACTTTTGTAAAAAAAAAAGTATTTTAAAAAAATAAAAGTTTTTTTTTCAGAAATGGTGACATTTTTTGTTAATGGTAAATGTTAGATGTTTCAAGTGTGAATGCGTATTTCACATTTTCAACATATTCCATGCGTTCCTCCGAAATGTATGCAAGTGTACAAAGGGTATAAGACGGAAAATCTATCTGAAGTAGTGCTGGGATACTATCGATATTTTCTACTATCGATATTTATCGATAGTTCAGATTTCACTATCGATATATCGATATTACTATCGACTGAATGTTTTTACTTGTGCAAGAAAACTTTAATTATTTTTTTATAAGGCTACAGAGTCCGTTGTTTTTATCACTTTATTGAATGTATAAACGTATGTATGTATATACGCACGTTATAGGCTTTTTACACTGATCAACATCTAACATCTACCATCAAAGATGTAGAAAATGTGAAACACTCGTTTACATTGCTCACATCTACCATCAAACAAAAATGTCACCATTTTTGAAATAATTTTTTTTATTAAATTAAAAATGTTTTTTCTCACAAAAGTGCCAAAATTTAAAAAGAAAACTCAAAAATGTATTTTAAGTTCAATTTGTTTAAAAATATAAAAAATACTTAACAAAAAAACATTGCAATAAAAGATAAAACTTGACAAATGGTAACGCTGCTTTCAGAACAAACTTCTTTTTTTCAGTGATGCCACAATAATAATAGAATTTATTGCCACTTTTCTAGTGATGACACTTAAATAATCGAAAGATGTAGAATGGAATAAAATGAGATAGGAACATCTTTTAAAGATGTTGGTTTTTAGCCCTATGTATTTCTTATGGAAAGATGTTAACATCTTCGCAAATGTTGGCAAATTTATGGTAGATGTTAGATGTTGATCAGGGTAAAAAGGGTATTATTTTAGATGGCAGTTTTTTAAAAATTGATAAGTACGTTTCTGAAGGAACCAAAGTAACAGGGACTATAAGATATTCTATTGCAACTTTAAAAAATTTTCTAAATTCTAAACCCAAAAAGGTAATCAATCTATCGATAGCTCGAATATTTAATTTACATATTGTAATACTTATCGTTGTTCTTTAGAAAAATAAGCGGACAGGTGTCTGGTACTTTTTTGAAATTCGGTCCTATTAAAAAGTAAACGGGTAAACCCTGAATTTTGGAACATTATTGACACCCCATCTATCTTTTGAACCAATAAACATAGAAACAAAGTTTATACCACATTCGAAACTTATCAAAAAAATACGAATACGAATTTGATACTTTTTCGAAATTCCAACGTTTAAGGATTGAAAATCGTAACTATTTTTTGCACTTTTTTACATTTTTCTCCATTCATTGACATATTCTTACTAAATTATGGGTCCCCACTTCAATACTGCAAATTTTGATATTTTAAAAAGGGGAAAAAATAGTACCAAAACGGGAAATAAGGGAAATTTAATATCTTTCTTCAGCTTTTTGGTTCTACAACTGGTATATTTTAAATTATGGTCAATATTAAACCTTTAAACATAAGATTCAACATGCAATGTCATGAGTGGAGGGAACTTTTTGGTACTTTTTTGTTTTTTAATTGGTACTTTTTGAATTTCCGTCATTATTGGACCTAGAAACATAAAATTCAAGATGCAATGTCCTGGGTGGATGAGAATATATAAGAGTGAACTTTTTGGTACTTTTTTATTCTTAGACTGGTACTTTTTGAATTTCCGTTGGTATTGGACATAGAAAGATAAAATTAAACATGCAAGGTTCTGAGTGAATGAGAATCTTTAAGAGGGAAGTTTTTGGTACTTTTTTATTCATTAACTGTTATTGTCGTTCTAACATTAAATTAGTTTTGGTGCTACTTACTGCCTGACGCTAACGAAGTAGCGGGTCAAATGCTTGTGATATATAAATAATTTTCTATATTTATTTAAGTCATAATTATTAGATATGTAATTTTTTAAAATACAGTAAGCAAACTTTAAAATTAATTGCATGTAACTATCTTTGGACTTTATAAAAACAAATTAATTGTTGTAAAAATTAATATACGAGTTAAGGCGATTATTTCAAAAAATTTCCTGAAAATAAAAAATGTATTTCCTCAGAACAACTTCGCACTACTAGATCCTTAATGTTTTCGTACACCATAATATAAGCTGCTATTGTATTAGCATTGAGTCGGTTACGATAATCAGTTTTAATAAGTTTAGAGCTAAAAATTCTCTTATATTTTATTATAAAGATACGAAAAATGTCAGGATTATACATGGTACCTGAAGTCATAAAAAGATACAAAAAAATGTATCTTTCGTATCCTAATGGCATCACTGATATGTATGGATGTTAATCGGTACAAAATTCATAAACATTTTCTTTCATCTTTTGCCCTTTTAAAAGGACTTCAAGAATGCTTATTTTAAATATTTTCTTTTTTAATTAGTATCTAAAGGAAAACAGATTAGGAAATCAAAAACAAAGTACGCAGTTTGACTTTGTTTTGTCTCTAGATAAATGGATGTACAGTGCCGTTTCTGCCAAAGGAAAAAATTTAAATTTGTCACAGTCATTTTTGAAATTGAGTTTTTATGTGTTTATAGTATTCCTGCAAATAATAGGGATAGTCCAAACACGCGTGTAAAGAGTAGCCCACAAGGGACTAGGACTAGTACAAAAGTAACCCAAACGTATCGAAAAACATGGTCTATTTAACATTACGATGTCCTAGGGGAGGACCATATAACCCAGCTTTGGACTACAAATAATATTGGACCACCTAATCCATTTTGATAAAATGGACTACTTCATGGACTGGTCCGATGTAATGCAAGCATGGACCATTGCATTGGTAGTGTTTGTAGTGAGACGACATGTCTTCGTTTTTTATCGACGTGCTTTCGTTTTTAAACGACTTCAAAACTAATCCTCTTGAGTATACCATGGAGTAGTTTTTAAACTACTCCTTTGTAGTCCAAAGCTGGGTTATAAGGTCCTCCCCTAGGATATCGTAATGTTAAATAGACCATGCTTTTCCATACGTTTGGGTTACTTTTGTACTAGTCCTAGTCCATTGTGGGCTCCTCCTTTCACGCGTGTTTGGACTGGTCCTATTATTTGCAGGGATATTGAGTTCTACCTGGTTTAATGCAATATGTATATGAAAATGAAAAAGGGGCTTAATTTTGAAGTGTATCTTAAAAGTGAGTATGTTAAAAGATATAAATACTAAGTTTTAAAAGGACTTTTTTTTGCACGTGCGAAAATTGGACATTTGGGGTAAGGTTCCGAGATAGCAAAAGTGGCGCCCAGAATTTGATGTCGGCTTATAAAGTTACCAAAGGCAACGATATGATGAGATCGGACTTTAAATTGCAGTCATATATATTAAAAATGAAAAGCGCTGTATTTGGGGGCGGGGCAAAAAAAATTATTTTCTGTTTTAGAAACTTCATTGAAATACATACATACATATCGTTCATTCTAGGGGGTGTCTGGCACAACTTTTTTTCTACCCACTTTAAAGTACAGTGGTTAAGTCGCATAATAGAACAAGAGTTTGCAAGACAATTATGTGCTATAAACTTAAAAAAAATGTTATCAAGTAATTGCTTTGTATGTTCTCATCTTCCCAAACAATGTGTCCAACGCATAATCAAACAAATCAATGACAAAAATGCCGTTAATTTAAAAACTTCCTTTTTTTTTTTGTCTTATTTATTTATAAATCTCATTAAGTGTCGCTTTGCATTATGAGTTAAGAAAAATATTGAAATACATAGTTATATTTAATTTACAGGGTGAAAATGAAAGTTTACAGTCCAAGACATTATCAAATTATTTCGTAATAAGTTCAGGGGTCTAATAACCGCATTCGATGAAGTTTCATGATACCAAAATAAATAATTTCTATAAATTTTGCTCGATATCGTATGCGGTGATTAGACCCCAGGTTAACCAACAAAGTCCGAGACCGTCAAAATAACATATTAAAGGAGGAAAAAGCGTTCGATATTAAAAGAAATCAAGCAAGACCCATTTTAAAAGGGCAAAGAAACTTGAAATAATTTTAAAAACACTATCCGCAATACATTACATTAATACGATAATTACTGAAAGATTGCAAAAAATTAAGCCATTTATAAACTTTTCAAATAAAAACAATAGAATTAACTTTGCGAACGAATATTTTTAAAAAGCGACGATTTTTGGACTTACGAACCATGGTGAAGGGTATACATACATATGTATATGATTCGGCATAGTCGAATTTATATTTTCTTATATATTTTCTTTTTAAGCTACTTCTAAAGGCATTTTTATTTTTATATACTTATTTTTCATGCAAATAATATGCTTTGTTTACACTCTTTTCCAAAATCTCTCCATTACAATCAATTGTAAAAGGAGTATTAAGTGTTTTTGTCAAGGAAATTTGAAGATATTTATGGGAAAATGCATGGTGATAATAATAATAAAAAAAACATATGGAAAAATCTTACGTTCGCGACCGGTACATAAGACAATTAAACAAAAACTAAGAGATATTTTATTTTTAAATACTGGATGGAGATGGAGACACTTTTAAAATAACTAAATCACTTTTGAATATTATGTTCCATTACGCAGATTTTTACATTTCACTACTGTCAGCTAAAGTTGACTTCTATTTTGCGTACGTTCGTGACCACATATTTATAACTATCATTATGAAAACTTAAACTCGATGAAATCCATCTTTTGCTCAAACATAGAGCTAATCAAATGCTATCGAATCGCAAAAAAATGCTAGGAAAAGTTTAGTTTTCTATATTATTTGTACCTACATCAAAAGCGTACGAACTTACGTTCGTGACCCCAGAAAATGCCCATATACGTAGGTATAGAGGGCTCGGAATCAAAAATTTCGGTTTTTATGATGTGCAGATAAGTAGGTACAACGTATAAAACATTAAAACCTTGATGTGTAAGTATGTAAATATAAACATAGTGCATACTTACAATTGCCGAAGCTATTAAAAATAATGGCCATATTATTGAGATTATAAAACGGGTCATCCACATAACTGAATACCAGGCTATTAAAAATAATCCAACATACGCCACAATTGAACTCATGTCGGTTGGGATGCTCATATTTTTCACAATCCACTCATATAATACTTGATGTAATGGTAAACTCTGCAATAATTTGCACATTAAAATTTTTGAATAATAATTATTTCATTTCAGTTGGGACTAACGGTCCAGTTTTCTTCAATTGTATGGATTTTTATTGTTGACATTTTACGGAGAATTTTGATAAAAAAAATATATACAAAATAATTATTTGATGATGTGATTAACACTTAAATAATTGTTAAAAAGAATTAAAATATAGACAGTTTTGTTAATATGATTTTTTATAAGAACATTTTAAAAATTACTAATAAATTATTAGTACATATCAGTGTTGGGAACTCTAGAAAGAGAAAAACGTGATTCCCAAAAAGCGCAAAAAATGGAAATATGATAGAAATTGATAACACGCATGATGAAATAAGCAGGTGGGATCAAGGCGAATTCATAAAGGTGACATTTTCGAGTCATCTGCAAGGTATATTTATAGCAGGTAGTCTCGGAAAGCCAGCTGGTTATTTTTTATTTGCTTGTTTTGCGATACAAATTGTCAAATGTGGTATAGTAAACAAGTAAACAAGTTTTTTGTCTCTTTTCAACCCCTTTGCTGTTTGACAGTTCGTATCGCAAAACAACAATAAAAAACCCTGTTGTTTGTTTTATTGTACAATTGTTGTAATCTCGCGGCTACCTGCTATAAATATACCTTGGTCATCTGTTTATTGTTTATTTTTTTGTGTGTATACTGAATGTCAAGCTTTATTTACATTTTGTGAAAAAATTAATTCAAATTTAAAATTCAATAAAAATGTAAAAATTTGAAAAAAAACTTATTTAAATTTTATAAAATAAAAAAAGTGAATATAAAATATAAACACAAGATATTAAAAATCCGTAAGGAATAAGTGGGGCCACAATTAATTTGCAATTGAGGACTTTCTAAAGCAAATGTGTATATTTTATTAACAAACAAATTTCCTTTTTAGTGTTTTCAACAAATTTTTTGACATTCACTCTAACTTTTTACAAAAACAAAATACATAGTATTTTTCAATAGAAAGGGATAGCTAGCATAACTCTATCTCATGATGCGGTCACCTGTATAAATTCGCCTTGGGTGGTATCCAAGGTATATTTATAGCAGGTAGCCGCGAGATTACAACAATTGTACAATAAAACAAACAACAGGGCTTTTTATTGCTGTTATGTGATACGAACTGTCAAACAGTAAAGGGGTTGAAAAGAGACAAAAAAAGACAAAAGATTAACACAAAAAACTTGTTTACTTTTTTACTATGGAACATTTGACAATTTGTATCACAAAACAAGCAAATAAAAAATAACCAGCTGGCTTTCGGAGACTACCTGCTATGAATATACCTTGGTGGGATCGATACGGCAACAAATACAACCAAGCCGAATTCAACAAGGTAAGTGCAACTCTACAACTACAAAAAGCCCCATGTATTTTTTTGCAATTTAATAGGCGGTTGTCAAAAATGCTGACAAGGCAAAATTTATTGAAAAACCAAAATAAAAATTTTGTTTGGGTTATAAAAGAGATTATTAAATTCACGTTAATTATTCGCAGTTTTTCTAAGAAATTTTTTCGGTTATTTTGGCGCAAACATAAACAAAATTTTATTTTGACGTTTCCCTATTATTTTTTAATTCGCCGTCGAAACAACTGATGAACGGCTGACGAGTTGAGTTTACCTTCTTAAATTCGCCTTGAATACAACATTATAACAAAAATTGACAAGTCCCAGTTTACGTCAAAAAATATTTTACACAAAAATCAAAACGAGCGCTGAACGTAATGAAATAAAAATTTTTTTAGCCAATTTTTATTTAATTATGGTCAACCCATGGTGGAATAAACAGTTGGCATCATTACGGCAACAAATATTACATTTCAACAATAATGGAAATTATATCACCGTTTACGTCAAAAAATACTTTAAACAAAAATCAAAGCGTGCCACTGAACTGATGAAATAAATGACTCTTTACTTGGTGGCCACACGATCAAGTTTTGCCTTTCAATTCCCAATTTGCAATACACTCTCAGTTTTTTACTAACACACTCACACTTTTTAAATTGACCACGAGATGGCTTTCAATTTCACCTTTCCATTTGTTTGGCAATTTACTTTCAATTTAACAGCTGAGTACAAGTGTGTCTCTGTTGTTGTTGACATCTTGGAAATAAATTGCTTACAAATTGAGTGCAGGCTACGTCACAGCTTTCAATGATGTAAATTTTGACAAGCAGTATATGTAAAAGACTATCAAGAACAACTTGAACGTGTGGCCGCAGGGTTAGTCAATGTTTAATTAATTATGGTCAATATCTTATTTATTTTAATTTAAAATTATCAAAAACTTTAATAAAATACAAAAACCACAGCTCAAAACGTAGACTTTTTGTAACATAGCGTGTTCACCTGACAATTTTTTGTCATACCAAACGTCAAAGTCTATAATGTTGTTTATGTTTTGCGCCAAAATAACAGAAAAAAATTCTTAAAAAAGCTGTGAATAATTACAGTGAATTCAATAATTTATTTTATAACCCATGCAAATTTTTTATTTGTTTTTCAATCAATTTTTGCCTTGTCAGCATTTTTGACAGCCGCCTTTTAAATTGCAAGAAAATACATGGGGCTTTTTTTAGTTGTAGAGTTGCACTTACCTTGTTAAATTCGCCTTGGAGTTTCCCTTGTGTACCTTGGTGTCACATAACAACAATAAACAGCCCAAGGCGAATTAACTCCAGGTAAGCTCAACTCGTCAGCCGTTCATCAGCTGTATCTACAAAAATCATGAAACGTCAAAATCTTGTTTTGTTTTTATACTGAAATTTGACAACAAGTAAGAAAATTGCAAGAACAAAATACATGGAGTTAATTCGCCTTGCTTTGTAGTTGTAGAGTTGCACTTACCTTGTATAAATTCGCCTTGAAACAGCCCTGTTGTTTGTTTTATTGTAAAATTGTTGTAATCTCGCGGCTACCTGCTTTAGATTTGACAACTTTAATTAAAACACGGCGAAAAACACTGAATAGAAGGCCTAGTGAGCCCACCTCCTTATTCCATCATGCTTGCATGTGTAAAGGCAGAGTTACCCAAAAAGTAAAAAAACAGAGCTTTTGTTGTAATGTTGTATTTGTTGACACCTGCTTATTTCACCATGGTCAATATCTATTAATTTAAAATTATCAAAACTTTAATAAAATACAATAATCATAGCACAAAACATAGACATTTTGTAAACATAACTGCCCGTCTATACCAGAGATAATTATTGCGACATATATTGCAGTAAATGTCAAACCTCGGGTCTCCACGTGGCAATATTTATTGCGGCAAACGTCAAATTTTATTGCTCCATAAAATTTGCGACGTATAGACCGCATATTGCCATGAGTGGCAATCCATTGCGCAATGATTGCTCTTCTTATTGCTTGTGCAATTATTGCTTAGCAATCTGCTGTCAAATCAGTTGTAATTTATCTGACATTTCATTTCTCTGTACGGTTGGTTATTTATTAGTGTGTTTATTTATTAAAAAAGCAAGTGAAAAATACTTCAACAAAATACAGAAAAAGTTTTTATATATTATATTTTTAAATAAACGTCAATATCAACAAATCAAACGACGAATTTGTTTTTTTTTTGTATATTTTTATTTTTTCAATGTTTTAGGTTTTTTTCATACGCAAATAAACAAAAAAGCAATACAAACAGCTACGACAATTACAATTAATTATTTTATTAATTTAATTAATTAATTTAAAAAAGAAAATTTAACAATCACTTCAAAACACAACATAAAACATTTGTTATAAATACAGCCACAAAACTTTATACAACTACTCGAGGTGAAAATTGCAAATTTATGGCAAAGCAATAACAAGTGTTCTCCAGCAATATAATCAGCAATCATTGCTCCATTGTTGTGTCATTGTTCTGTCGACGTTATTGCTTGTACTTAGCAATAAAAATTGCTACGTGGAGACCCAGCGAAATGTAGACAGCAATTTCTTGTACATATTTATTGCCGACAATTTTTGTTGCAATAATTGTTAGTCCATTTTCGTTGACAATTATTGCTTACATAAAACGTCAAATTTGGTTATCAATTGAGAAAAAATAAGCAAAAAAGAAAAATATAAAAGCAAATTGTGTGATAAAGAAATTAAATTTGTGAAATGGTAGTAAATTATAACTGTAGTAAAAGAATTAAATTAATGAATTTAATAAACACTACAATAAAATTACAAAAATTATTTGTATTAATATAATTTTTTTCTTATTCGACCTTTATTATTTAAATATATATTAATTTGTTTAAGTTTGAGTTCTTTTTATACCCTCCACCACAATTAGTTGTGAAGAGGGTATATTAAGTGTGTCATTCCATGTAAAACTTTTTTATTATTCATCTCAGACTCCATAAAGTATATATATTATGGGTCCTTGAGTAAGTTTAAGTCGATTTAGCCATGTCCGTCTGTTGAAATCACGCTCACTTTCGAACAACTCAAAATAAATGAACAAACTTGGTGTCAAATTGTTTGTAGTTATCCTAAGCAGTTTGGGATTGAAATCCAGCAAAATCGGTTCAGTAGGACCAGAGCTATGAATCAAAATGTGGAACCACCACCTAAAAAAATTGATAAATTTGTTACAAAAAATAACATATATGGTGGAACAAGGCACGGAATGAGATAAGATTTTGCGAAAATTTGTTTTATTTACATGGAAATCACGCTGTTAAATTTCGTGAAGATCCGTTTATAATTTACCCTAAGCCCCATATAGACACTTATCCCGGAAAACAGTTTAGTACGCCTAAAACCGTAAAAAGTAACGCTAGCGTAACAAAATTTGGTACGTCACAGTTTTTTAGAACTGGAAATAACACTGTGAAATTTCGTGACAATCGATCCATAATTTGCCTTAGGCCCCATATAAACCCTACTACCGGAAAACAGTTTAGTACGCCAAAACCGTAAAAAATAATGCAATCATAACAAATTGTGGCTCGTCACATTTTGATAGGACTATAAATGATACTGTGAAATTTCGTGAAGATCGGTACATAATTTACCCTAGGCCCCATAGAAACCCTAGTCCCGGAAAACAGTTTAGTACACCTAAAACCATAATTAATAATGCTATCATAACAGAAATTGGTACGTCACAGTTTTAAAGGACTAGAAATGACGCTGTGAAATTTTGTGATGGTCGGTCCATAATTTACCTTAGGCCCCATATAAACCCTACTACTGGAAAGCAGTTTAGTCGCCTAAAACCATAATTAATAACAAATCGTCACAGTTTAAGATAATAATAAATAGACATCATACAGATATTACTTCTTAAACATTCGAACTATCGGTGGAGGGTATCAAAGATTCGGCACAGCCGAATATAGCACTCTAACTTGTTATATAAAAATATTAATTTTACATTAACAAAAAAAAAAAAAAATTAATAAAATTAATCGTGGTTATTCCAAAATACACGTCGAAGAAGTGAACATTTACATGAAAACAAAAACAAAACAAACCCAAATTGACAAAAGTTGTTTTTGTTTATCATACAAAATTTACAGTTTTTAATAGAGAAAGAAACGCGTTATAACTCTCGCGTTAATTTTATTTTAGAATTGTATAGATAATAAAAACAATTTTGTCACTTTGGTTTTGTTTTTGTTTTCATGTAAATGTTCACTTCTTCGACGCGTATTTTGTAATAACCACGATTAATTTTATTAATTTTTTTTTTTTTTTGTTAATGTAAAATTAATATTTTTATATAAAAAAGACCTCAAGCTTAAACAAATTAATATACATTTTAAAAATAAAATCGAATAAGAAAGAATTTATATCAATAAAAATAAGTTTTGCAAGAAAGCGCCAGTTTTTACACTGCACCTTCTTCCTTGATGTTTTTCAAATTATGAGTTAACATAAATACGTTTTCCCATGCCTTTAGCCCTACGTCTATACGCGCAATTTGTATTTGTAAACATAAGCAATAACGTCGGCAGAATGACGTCACAGAAATGTTCTATGTTTAACATTTTTTCAGAGTGGAGTAAACGTATGTCTAAACACAAGACATGAATTTGTATGTAAATAAATACTTACATTTTCTTTAGCAACCAATTTATTTTTATTTTTTTATTATTAATTTGTAAATTTTGTATTTTAATTATATGTTTTAAGTTTAAAATTTTTCCTTTTTTGTAACTGATAATTGATTTTGACTGCTTGTGTTAAAAGATAATTGCTCAGCAATAAACTATAACATTTGTTGCTGAACATGTGTTCAAATACATATATATGCAGTCCACACGTTAATATCTAGTGTTGGCAATGGAATTTGATAGTTGCTACGGCAATAATTGCCAAGCAAATTGCTCGTCTGAGCAATAAGTAATATTGCTTTGTTATTCTGCCGACGTTATTGCCAACTGGCTGAGATATTTATCTTTAGTGTAGACCTAGGGTAAACAAAACTTTGCCATAAAGGATCTGTACTAGTGCTGGGATACTATCGATACTTCAGATTTCACTATCGACTGAATGTTTGTACTTGAGTAGAACAACCCCTACAAGAAATGAATGAGCGAGTAGTCACATTTTTCATTTTGGTGTTAAGAAAATGATAGAAAGAAATGACCGAAATAAAGTTTTCGGTCACATTTGGTCATTTCTTTCTTTCATTTTCTTAACACCAAAATGAAAAATGTGACTACTCGCTCATTCAATTCTTGCAGGGAACTTTAACTAATATTTTATTCAGGCTACATAAAGCTCGTTGTTTTTTAATAAGACACGTATGTATGTACATGGTGGAATAAGCTTTATTTAAGTTTATTTCACCGTGTGTATGTACGCACGTTATTTTAAATGAGAGTTTGTAAAAAATTACGCTTTTGTCACTTAAAAAATATTTTTTTTAAGTAGGTACATATGTAGGTATTACATTTTTATAACAACTGAAATTATTTTCAATAACTAAATAAAACAACGAAATAAAGCCTGATTAAGAACTTGATTCTACTTGCAACATACATATGTATGTAAAATTTATGTTCAAATTAAATACGTTAAGATTTATTTAAAAAGAAAAACAACAACCAAAACTTAAAAAAAAAGTAAATACCTTATTAGAACGAAACTAAAAGGGTTAAACAAAAATTGTATTCATATTATAATTCCTTACATACAGTTCCTTACAACATTAACACTAAAATGATGTTAGTGTTAAGTATAGACTAATCATGTTAGGTAGAGGTTTTTTCATGTTATAACACGGTTGTTAATCCAAATGTTTTAACAGCGCTTTTATAACATCATGTTATAACAGCAAATCATGTCAGTTGTAGACGGGGAGTAACTCCCGAAAACGAAACAAAAATGGTAGTTAACAAAAAATCGGCGTTTACAAAACTGCAGTCAAAGTAGAAAAACTGCCATTTCTTTCACGTCTTCATTTGTGATTGGCCAAAAAAAACTATTGCTTTTACTTGCGATTCATTAATGGCGATTTCTTTTCTGAAAAAAATATGTTACAGTATGTACATGTAACATTTTCTAATGTTACCTATAATCACTGGAAGTGTTACATGTTGTGCAATTTCAATAGAACACAATTAGCTGCTTTTATTTACAACTATTACACTTTCATCATTAATGTACTTCATGAGCGATTTTTAAATCTATTTAAGCGGTTTCTGCACGCAATTATGGCTTGGAAACAAATATTGACATCACTAATGGCTTAAAAAATTTAAATGATTATCATATAAATAGACTTTTTTTTTATTTTAATGTATAAATATATTTATATTTTGTTTTAAAATAATTTTTTTACAAAATTATGAGCTGTATGAATTATGACAAACAAAATAAAACATTGGTTGTACAAACAAAGTAGTAAGTACCAAAATTGTAAGACAGGGCAGTATGAACACCTTAAGTAAAAGTAAGGGTAAAACATGCAACATGTTTTGCACGTTTTTTATCAACATATTCACAAAAGAACTTGGAAATTTTTCCCACAGTTGTATTTTTTGTACAAACGAACACAAAAATATAGAACATGTAACATTAATGCAACATTTTTCTCAGAAAAGAAATCGCCATAAATGTAAACAGTCGATGCCATTCCAACTCAAAATATTTTTTTAGTGTTGTAAAGCATTTATTTGAGTTCTCACAACACTGAAAAAATAATAACTATTCGTTCAGTATCGACTGAAATAAAATTACTCTCGAAGCGAAAAGGCATTCGATCACGACTGCCATAATTTTTTTTTACAAAACTGTTCTAGTTTTGACCATTCTGATTTCATATTCGTATTCAGTTTTATAAAAGATTGGGTGCCAGATACATTTGATCAAAATACTGTCACGTTGTGTTAATATTTTACAGATTTATTTAATTTAAATATTTACCATTTGCAGAATATTTTTAGAACCAATTTTTTTAGATGATATCTTCTATTTATTTGTTAAGTTGATTATGAATAACACTTTCTCGACTATAGAATAGTATTGCAACCAGTTGCTACATCTTACATCATTACAATCAGGACAAAAGTTGTAATTAAAAAAATGTCTACCTATAAGAAAAAATTTATTAAAGTTTGATTGGAAATAAAACAACAAGTTTATTTATAATGGCAAATGCCTTTATTTTTCACACTCAATAGATTGAAATTGTTTTCGGTTTGTTAAATTGAATCGACGAAATGTTTTCACATTGTTTGTTTAAGTAATTTCATAATCATAGACACATAATTATTTAATAAATTTCAGATTTTGTTGTTATTAATAAATATCTATAATTATTTCTTTGCTTGTTTTATCATTTAATCACCGGATGTTGTACCTATAAAATGATTGGCTTCATTGGAGGAAGATCTTGGAGAAATAAAAGTTTCCAAGAATAAAGCCAATAACAATAAATACAGCATTTTTGACCTTGCGATAAATAATTATTTTTTAAATATTGTTAATTAATGCCAATATAAGTTTAAGTTGTCTACGTATGTTTACATACATATGTATGGATTTTTACTTCATGTATATGTGTTGTTGTTAAAGTACCTCTTGCACAAATTACTAGAGTAAATTTTGAAAACTCAAATAAGGAAAATAAAACAGTAAAATACTGAAATATTATTTCGAATTTACGATTGTTTAAAAGTCACATCATTAACTAACATTTACACAAATTCTTTCATTTGGGAGAAATTTATTTACTGTTACTTTGTTTGCTTTAGTTTACTTTACGTTATGTTCAATGGTGTAAAAATTATATTTTTTTTTAGTTTTTTAATAAAACTTATTAAATAGTAAATTTTAAAGTCTATAGATATAACATCTATAAATTTAATCGATATTCAATGGGAATTAAAATGATTTTTAATCTAAATTTACTTTAAAAACTTAAACAAGACTTTGTAGTAAAACCCAATTTCATTTTTAGATTTAAAAATGTTTATAACATATACATACATAAGTGTTAAATTTGTTTCTTTGTATAGTTTGATGGTTCTACACTATATAAAATTGTTGTGGTTTTAATATGTCGAATATTTGTAAGCTTACGACACTACAAATTAAGTTTTATATTCCAATGTATACATAAACTTATGTTTGTATAATAGTTATCATAAAAAAATTAAAATATCTTAAGAATACAATTAAAATATCGTCTGTATTGAAAAATTGCAATGAAAAGTTGTTCATATATACTTCTACAATTGATTATGCATATGTGTACATATATTTATATAATTGTTCAATATTTTCCTTTGTTAAATCCTTGATGTACATTTTCATACAAACGATACAAACACACGGCAGCCAAATTAGGAAACGAAAATATAACCTAAAAAATAAATATGTACATACAGTTATAAAATGAAAATGAATATTTAATTATTACAAAATAATTGTGCATAACCGCATTATCTTATTTTATTTATTTATATAATAAAAATAAATTTGTAATTCAACGATATTAGGAGCAAACGCAATTTATAAATATTTTTATTATATACAGTGAGCCTCATAATTATTTTGCATAAAAGTATAATAAACTTTTTAGAAGAAACTTAATTGACATCCATTTATTTATGATATTAAACAGAAATTTCCTTTTATTATCGTGTTTGGAGAAAGACAAAGAATTAAATTATAAAAAAAAAATTTTGAACACCTTAATTATTATACTCTTAATAATTTTAAATATTTCCTCGTTCTTTTCCACGCTTAATAATATTTTCTATTGTTTGACGACACTTCTCAAATATTTGCGATATAAAATAAACTGTTTTACCTTGGTCATGAAGGTGCAAGATGATTTTCCTCTCGGCAAAACTTAGTTTCTTTCCTTTCCTTTTAATTAGATAAATAATAGCAAAATACCTTGAAAATATTATCTTATTCGTACGAAAATATGATTGAAACGTATAAACGAAGCAAACCCTTATAAAATGTAAAAACTTATAACAATATTTGCAAGGATAAGATGATTTTTTTAAAAAAGCAAAATACTTTTGTGAGTTTTAATTTAGGGTCGAAATAGTTTTAATGTCTAAAAAGGCCATGCAATTACAAGTTTTTTAATTGTATTATCATATTTACGTTGTTACACATATCACCTACGAAGTAAATAGACTATTTTCTCAAAAATTAAACAACTTCTACTTAATTTTGAGGAATGTATTAAATCTTTATGGAGTAAAAAAATATGCAAAAAAATATTTATGAGACTCACTGTACATATGTATATCTTTTTGTACTAAAAATTCGAAGTTCATGTCAATACTTGACTAACCGAAATATGTATACAATGACCCCTTGAATCTTATCTACAAAACCCTCCTGAATCGTGTGATTTTTAGCTAAAAAAAAAGAATTTAATGACTAGGCAAAGAATCGACACAAGATTTGTTTCATTACACTCGCTGAAATGAGTAATTTTAATGCACCTTAAAAACAATGATTACAAAAAGTCCATTCATTAAATAAATTTAGTTTCAAGACAAATTTGTGCAAATGTCCCCAAGTAAATAGATAATTAGCCATAGGAATAGAGTGTCCAATTATTTGACTTTTGGTTTTGTTCGAGTAAGGAATTAATCGATTTTTGAATTTTAAAATTGCTCGATTAATCGAGTAAGGGCTTTTAATTGTTCGAATAATTCAAACAATTTTATCCAATGGGAATAAACATAAATCTGTACATGAATTGAAACTTTTATTATATTAATAAACACAGAAAAAAAAACATAAAACAACTTGTACCTAGTTTGAAAATAAAAAAATTAATGTATGTACATATGTATATATTTTTTTCTTTTGTATTATTTGACTGATTATTTTTTTTTTTTTTGATTTTGCTTAAAAACTAAAAATTTTTGGCTAACTATCTTGAGTTATATTGCCAGGGTATCACACGGTTTGTTGGAGCCTCATTCACAAGTTCTCGATCGACCTAGACCTTCGTATAGGAAGGCGAAGAGCTTCCAGAGTATATCTTGTATCCACCGTAAAACGTCTGAGTTATTTCCTTGGTACTCCACCAGTAAAAGGTCTGAGTTATATATGGTTCTCCACCAGTCACATGAGTTTTTTCTTTGGTCCTCCACCAGACAACACATCAAAACATTGAGGTTAAAAACGATTGCATATAGTTAATGCAGATACCGCAAAAACTGTGACTCGGTACAGTTATACGACGCCGAAACACTAACCAATGCGCCTTGGCTTAATACAAACTTTTGAAATTTTTTTGTTATGTTAATTTTTTAGAGTTGTAAAAATGTGAAGTATTTGGGTACTTAAGTAATCAATAGCAAAAAAAATTTTCATGTTCTTTTAAATAATTTAACCCGCTACAAATTAGTAAAATCAAATAAAATAAAAAAACAAACTAATATGAAAGATAACATAAAATAGTTTGTTCGTATTTTCCAAAAATGTTCGTGTTATAAAAAGTATTTAATCGAGTACCGATAAGAAAACGAGTTAAGTAGTCAAAAGTGTCTATATTTTTCAACACTTCAATTATTTGCCATCAGCTGTTGCCTTTATTTTACGAATTTTTACAAATTTTGCGTTCGCGTACTTTTTTGGACAACAGCTTTTTGTGAGACAAAAGTTTTTAGTTTACTCATTTACTGCAATTTACTGTAAAAGTACTCAAACGCACCTATAAACAATAATTGCGGTTTATGTCTGTCCTTGTGTAAATATACTTTGAGTTTTAAAAAACGTTTTAAAGATAAATATTTTTTTTTTTTTTTTTTGGAAACTTACATTGAAAAACTCAATTTTGAAGTTTAAATTGTGAATTTTTATTAAATTTATAATAACCTCTATTATGAAACTCGACTGCACCGGAACAGTATTTGCATTTTTTTTTTGTTTTTTTAAAAAAAATGCGAGTTTAAAAGATTTTATGATCACAAATTTTATTAGTAAATGAAACGTTGCAAATATTCGAAAAAGTTTGCTAAAATAGCGAAAATGTTAAATTTGTGACGATTGCCTCAAAGAGCAACAAAGCTACGCGAAAATTGCAAAAATTCGGAAAAGTTTGCAAAAATGGCGCGACTTCGCGAAAATTTTTAATATTTCAAACCTTACATAAAATTGATTGAAAGTACCTAAAACTATAAGGAATTGCAAAAATTAGGTAAAAATTGCAAAATTAGCGGAAATTCGCAAAAATTTGCTAACAGCGATATGATAGCAGAGCCTACTATTTATTATAAATCGTTAATGCTGTAAAGAATCAGAAACTGACAGGAAAAAATCGCTTCTATCGCGAACATGGCAAAAATTCGGAAAAAAAATCAACATCAGAAACAAGCTCTAAAGTTTATTTGGAATCGCTTAATCGGTTAAATCAAAATAGCTAAAAGCCGTTAAAAAAATAAACTAATCTTTATAATCTCATAACATATACATATACCCGCTACTTCTTTAGCGTCTCCTTTTTCTTCGTGGACATATTTTTTGCCAAAGTTTATTTTTCTAGGTTTTAACTTGTTTAAATTCTGGCATTTTACCCACTACTTTAGTAGAACCAAAAAGCTTAAGAAAAATATCAAATTTCCCGTATTTCCTTTTTTGGGTACTATATTTCCCCCCATTAAAGTATCAAAAATGGCAGTATTGTAGTGCCAGCCCATAATTTAGTAGGAATATGTCAATGAATGGAGGAAAATGTTTTGTAAAAAAGTACCTAAAATAGTTACGATTTTCACCCCTTAAATGTTCGAATTTCGAAAAAGTACCACGTATTTTTTTTTTTGACAAGTTTCGAATGTGGTATTAACTTTGTTTCTATGATTTTTGGTTCAAAAGATAGATGGGGTGGCAAAAAAGTACTTAAATTCAGATTTTAACCGTTTACTCCCTAATAGCGTCGAATTTCGAAAAAGTACCAGATACCTGTCGGTTTATTTTTCTAAAACACAACGATAATTACTACATTTATTTTGCATCTCTTTTAGTTTTGGAGATATAAGGTTACCGAATTTTCCCGTTTTTAACTTTTTTACCACCTAAACATTCGAATTTCGAAAAATCGTCTTAGTGGATCGATTTGGGGAGTGACCAATCGCTAGTCCAAATTTAAAGTTTCTAGGGTCAGCGGGCGATGATGAATGAGTCAGTCAGTCAGTCACTCACGCAACTCTTTTATATATAAAGAAGATAGATTACTTTATCATTTTAAATTTTCGGTTCTTTTTATTAAAACCTTTTCTTTAGCGTCACTTGTAACGTTAATTTAAATGCAAATGGATGAAACTTTGCAGGCATACATATTCCCGATGACAATACACGAATACATGGGCGTAGCCAGGATAAAATCTAGGGGGGCGGGCAAAATGTTTAAAACCTTTTCTTTAGCTTCACTTCGGATAATCAAATCTTGTAACGTTAATTTAACCGCCTTATACTCAATGCAAATGGATGAAACTTTGCAGGCAAACATATTCCCGATGACAATACACGAATACATGGGCATAGCCAGGATAAAATAAAATTCGCTGAAATTCGCGAAAAATTGCAAAATTTGAAACAAGTCCAAAAACTAAATTGATATCGCAAAATCGAAATGCAGAACACCAAAAATGCTGAAAAAATCCATTTCGAGTGGATTCGGATTCTAGAACACACCCGATTTTTTTATAAATAAAAAAAAATAGGTTTACGTACTTATTGTGTCTCATTTGACGAATTTACGCAACGAATTCTTGCCGACGAATTCGTCGTACTATGCGAAGTTCGTCCCAGTTGTGTTTCTAGCATTAGTACATACATACATAATTTGTCTCTCACACAAATATTTTTATATTAAAAAAGTAGCATTTTTAAGGATATTAATCTTAATCTATTAATAAATTTTTCAAGTTATTCGTTATTCGAAATTGGCTTTTTTAATTATTCGATCAAATAATGGCGAACCCATTTAAATAAAAATCTTTCTTTTGGTTTTGATTTATATTGCTTCCAATGACGCCTGTGTCCTATTTTTTAATAGAGAACACAGGCTGTGTTACTTTAATCTGCTACAGAAAATGACTTGGCTTTTACGCCAACTTCTACCCTAATCAGACTAAATAGTTCTAAGCTGTTAATTTCATAGAGAAGGAAATTTCTAATTATTTGTGAACAATTGTTTTTAGTATTTATGATCCTGTTACGGTTTACAACTCTAGTTCAGTTCATGGCCTATCCAATTGGATAAACCTTGGTTCAGTTAATATTTAGAGGTTTCGTATAATTGTTAACAATCCTGTGTTAGTGCGATTTGATAAAAACATCAAACATTTACAAAAATCACTAGCAGATGCAAGGCGAATTCGCATTGACAGCTGTGCTACTTTTTTTTAAATTAGCGAGAGGAATGTCAAAAGTTACTTGTGTTTTTGACTTATCGGCCAACGAAAGCAGCAACAAAATACATTGTTGTGTTTTTGGTGTTGTTAATTGTTGTAGTATCGACACCACCGTTTACATGAATTCGCCTTGATTACAATGGTTACATCAAGGCGAATTAACACAGCTGGCGTTGAAAACACAGCTGCGCTACTTTTTTTTCTAAATTAGAGAGAGGCATGTCAAAAGTTGCTTGGGGTTTTGGCATATCGTGCAACGAAAGCAACAAATAAAATACAATGTTGTGTTTTTGGCGTTGTTACTTATTGTAGTATCGCCACCACCAAGGCGAATTTATAACAGGTAAGTCCCAATTTAAACTAGGGACATTTCTTGCCGGACATTTTTTGAATTCTCTTTTAATCTTACCCGAAGCGTTTACATATGAAACATTAGAAGTCAGACAGAAATTAATACTTGTATGTAAACTACGAAAAGTAAGAAAGAGAAATGAAAAAATGTCTAGTACAGATAGTCATGTACTACACACTCTACCTTTTCAACCCCTCGCCATCAAACTTCGTCTGTCCGGCAAGAAATGTCCCTAGTGTAAATTGGGACTAAGTGGAACTCTACAACTACAAAACAAGGCGTATTAACTCCATGTATTTTGTTTTTGCAATTTTCTGACTTGTTGTCAAATTTCAGTATAGAAACAAAACAATATTTTGACGTTTCACCATTTTTTTAATTCGCCGTGGATACAGCTGATGAACGGCTGACGAGCTGAGCTTACCTGGAGTAAATTCGCCTTGGCCACCACCGTTTACATGAATTCGCCTTGTACGAGTCGTAGTACCGTGATTACCTGAAATGAATTCGCCTTGCATATTATGAGTTACGTGTTTGTTGTAGGTCTCAAATTTGAATATTCTAATTTTTTTATTGTTAAATTTTTTAAAAGATGATTATAAATATATTTAAAAAATTTCGGTTTTGTTATTTTTGATATTTGGCCAATTTGTTGTTTAATTGATTTGTTTTTTATTTAAGCTAATAGGGCCTAAGGTTAATTAATGTAAATAAAAAGCAATTTTTTATTACAGTTTTGTTGTTTTCGGAAACATAACTGTGGAAAAAAAACAGTCCCTATTTCTACGAACTTTCATTTTACACATATCTTGATTTAGCTTTGGGATAATTATGAGACCAAAAGGCAGTTATTTTTTTCTTCTCTCAATTAATAAAAAGTCTAAAAGAATGAAATTTGAAAAACATAATTAATTCTTTACTTACGACAATACACCTTTAGTTTTTAAAGAAATTAACAGTGATCTCCAGCTGACCGATTGTTATTATTCGACAGCGTTTTACTTATTAATTGAAAGACCCTCAATGCTGGCTAACAATTCATCAGCGGTTTGGGAAACAACCTGTTCTTGATCATCGCGGGTGCTAAGATTTTGCAAGCGTTTCTCTAAATTTGAGAGATCCTCAAGTTCTCGCTGTTGTTTAACCATATATCGTAGGATAAGTGCAGTTAGCATACACATGTCCTCCAGAATTTTGCTAGTTTCAGGTGTAGGATTCTCGTATCTGGTTCGTAGTAAACGCAGTTTAGCTTCGGCAAGTTCCAGTGGTGATTTGCCACTGCGGTCAAACATATGAACACTGGCTCCACCCTGAAGTAGGACACGTACCACAACATTAAAATTATTAGAGCTGGCCGAAATTACGGCTAAATGAAGCGGTGTATTGCCTAACGAATCAACCACATTTGGATTTGCTCCGAATTTAAGCAGTTGCTGCACAATTTGTATATAGCCACGACAAGCTGCCAAATGCAGCGGACTTCGTTTATACTCGTCCGAAGCATTAGGATCAGCTCCGGACTCTAAAACTCGTGTTAACAATTCGATATTATTTGTTGAAGCTGCATAGCGCAATTTACGGCCCGTTGATTCCGCAAAAATGTTGTTGTAACTAAAACGCAACCTACTTTTTATCCACGTACGTGGACGCATTTTAAAGTTGTGACTGCTAGAGGGCAGGGTACTAGGATGGATGATGCTAGACATAAAGTCCGATGATTGCGATGTCGAGTTCAATGGCAGTGGCGGTAAGGTAGGTAGCGCAAAATGCTCATCCGAGTTAAGATGGAATGCATTCGGATTAATGGTAGGCCACTCGTGGGTATTCGGTGACGAAGTTGGCGTGGGCGGCATTATTGGCGGTGGCGGTGTAATCATAATACTAGCTGTAACTCCGTCATTGCTGTCGTTGCTTGTGTCCACACCTGAATCATTTGCGGCCATTGTGGCGTGCTCTGTCTCCACCTCTTCGGCTTCGTCGACAAGAGGTTGTGCTGGATCTCTATAGCCCTTAATTTTGACGAATAAAATACTTATACCCTTTTTCTCGACAATAATTCTTATTATTTTTATAAATTTTTTTTGCAAACGATTATCAAACTTTTCCCAATGAATGGATGGTATTATGCTAGAAGAAAAAATTTGTTTTGTGTATTTTGTGTTTTTTTCTCGTCTTCGTTTCCTTGTTTCTATTTATTCAATAACATGAAAAGAGAATGTCAAAGAATTAGGTGTTTATGCACCGAAAAACAATAATAAAGAAAGAGGGGATGAAAACAAACAAAGCAAAAAAAAAACAAATATGTATGTGCTTAAACAGGGTGATATATTTTATATTATGTTATATACATTTATATATAATATATATATATTTACATCAGGGATGATAAATGAGAAAACCAATATCGTACCACCGAACTTTTAAAATCGTACTTTTTCGGTCCCAATAGTACTAAACCTTTTTTTTATGAATTTTATTTTTTAAAAGAAATATAAAATACAACAAAAACAAAAGGTACTTAAAATTTATTTTTACATTAATTATACATAATAAAAGGGTTGGTTAAATTTTTTCGCGTCATTCCAAGAAACTTTGCCAAAGAAACCATAGGTCAAAAACTAATTTCGAGCCCCGGATATTTCAAAATAGTAAGATTTCCAAAATATTCAAGAATAGAGGAAAACAAATTGTATTTGATCTAGCCAGACCTGTATCATGCGATTTTTAAGATCGAGAAATCCATTAATTTTTATTTTTGATTGCCGCCTGAGAGCGTTTTCATACACTTTTTAGAATTTATCGTCTTTTTTGTAGAAAATGTACGAATATTTCTCAAAATGCAATCTCGAATCTTAAACGAAAATAATATGCTTAAGCGTTCGAAAAATATGTGCATACGAACATCTTCGGATTGTGTATCCAAATTTATTGTGTTTACAATTTTCAATATGTACTGCAGAAACAGGAGAGGAGTAGAAAGTCCGAATACCTATAATAAAATTTAATTTAGTGCTTGTAAAATCTCCTTCAAAATAATTCGGAGTAAAATAATAATGGAGTGGGCTCCCACTGTTCCATAATTCTGTTTGATTACTTCTTGACGTGATAACCATCTTGTTGAAGAATATTTGAAAATAGTATTGAGAGGAATTCGTCTCTTCTACTATGTAGAACGTATAGAACATGTAGATGTATAACTTTTGCAGAAGTGGTTTCCTATATCTTTTAAAAACTTGTCAATGTCATCAGAAAATGCACTTTTATATGCTTTCGCTGATACTAAATTTAGAATGTGGCATAAGCAATCGTTCAATCAACAAGTTTAAAAATCTATTCATAGTAGCGGAGTTCAGTGTTTGGTGCAAATTGTCTTGCAAGAGAGCAAATGCAAAATATCATAGCTGTTTTGTTAAATCCAACAATAAAATAATTGGACAGTAAATACGAGTTGCCATTTTATATCAATTATAAATGTGTAGGTTTGAATAGTTTGGAAATAATACCAAATGAGTCACGGGGGTACCAGCATACTTTTTAGTTTTGAATTGTACCAAAAAAAGTACAATTGTACCAACTTTATCAACCCTGATGTAGATATATATTTTTAGTGATGCCAACTCTTAGCAAACTCGTGAAGACAATTAAAAAAAAGAGTGTGAATGCATTATCATGAAATTTTTTCAAAAAAGGGCTAAAATATATTTTTAATTATTACCAAAAATAGTATATAAATATTTTTTTAAAAAAATAATATTGAACATGGGATCATTTTACATTCAGGTCATTTTTAGAACAAAAATGTAACTAAAATTTTTTTAAAAATGTAAGTGCTGGTTCACACAGGTCAAGTTTGACTCTTCAAGTCTCGAGCTTGAAGGAGAGAGGGGTAAAGAGAATGGAAAGGGGCACATACTTGACCGTACCAGTCAGTTTTGTATTTTTCTTTTCTTTTTTCATCCGTAATATAATAAAAAGCTACAAAGTTGAAGGAAAAGAAAACAAAAATTAATTTTGTGCATGAACGTGAACGCAAGTTCAAAAGAAAATTTAAATAAAACTGTTCAAGTAAACTTGACCTGTGTGAACCAGCACTAACTAAAGTTGATTCAACAAGAACTTCAGCAACAATTTGTTTCTGACGTTTAAAATAATTGTACTTCATTTTGAATGAAAATTTTAACAAAATGTTTTCAAAAATAAATGCAGATACTGTTGTGGCTAAAATTTGCAAACGGTTTCTTGATGCAAAATGTGTGTACTTACAAAAGTAATTGTTGCTGTATTACGAACACCAAGTGAAAATATTGTTTTGATTGTGAACGAAGCTATAAAGGCCAGTTTACACGGTAATACAATGTATTACGACTTTGTAGAATCAAAATATTATGAAATTCTCTCCGTGTTTAAAAGAAAAAAAAAAAAGAAAAATCTGCTGTAAGTATAATTCATGTTTACACGGATGGTATAAGTAAAATCAAAAATAATAACAACAAAACAGATGGTTGCAGTTTTAAATTTTTACAAAAACAACATAAAAATTTCCTGAGTTGATTTTAGTTGTTTTTGTAATTGTATAAAAATGCTACCACCTTCAATATACTCCGTTAAAATACACCTCTGGTGTGATGAAAACACATGAGTTTCTAAAATGGTTTAAAAAAACCATTTACCGACCGCTTGTCAGATTTTGTATTCGTATTCTCTCTTACTCAATGCATTTTGCTTTTACATGATATGATTTCTCTCATTATACATTATGTCGTAATACAATGTATTACCGTGTAAACTGGCCTTAAGTAGCATTCACAATATTTTATAATTGGTCCTTGTTGAATAAAATTTTCAGTATACCAGGCGGATTAACTACAGGTAGTGTCGAAACGGCATCTGATTTTGACAGTTCGAGCTTATTTGTCTTGATTTGATAGTGTTTTTTGTTGCTTCTGTTGTTTTTGGATTGTTGTAATTCCGACATAACCTCTATGTGATGTGAATTCGCCTTGGTATTATGAAACATTTGCAACGAAACATTTAAGTTTGATAGTAAAAAGAGAAACTCTTATGGAAAAGTGTACGTTGTTTTGTGAGTTGTCTATTAAAAGGAAGAAGAAAGAGTGAAAGCATACAAAATACCTAAATGCTGCAAAACAAAAGTTTAATTGTATCGAGATGAATGTAGTTTCACAAAAATTATATAGAGAAGGACTTAGAGCTAAAAATATTTTTTTCGTTTTAGGTATTTAAAAAAAGCTAAATCTAGCCTGTTAGAGCTAAGTTGGCATCACTTATTCAATACACTGAGAGAAAATGAAAAGCTTAGCTCTGTGAGCATTGTTGCCAACTTTTTTTGAAGACTACCGTTAAATCGTTCATCCCATCGTTTGTTACGAACTTTTTATGGTCGTCATAATCAACAATTCGTGCTATTATCACCAAATTTCGCACCAAATTTACTTTAATGGACATTAAACCACCGACTCGCGTTCGTAGAGTGCGTACCGAGGAGAATATTGCAGCCGTAGCGACCAGTGTTAATGAGGATAGCGAAATGTCAGTCGCCGTTCTCAGGTATTAGGCATGTGTTTTTCAACCACGTGGAAAATTTTACGTGACGATTTGAAAGCCTATAAAATCCAACTCGTTCAAGAATTATTGCCGAATGACCTACCAAAACGTCGCATTTTTGGTGAATGGGCCTTACAACAGCTCGATGGAAATTCAGTGTTTTATCGAAAAATTGTGTTCAGCGATGAGGCTCATTTCTGGCTAAATGTATACGTAAAGAAGCAAAACTGCCACAACTGGGGTGAAGAACAGCCACATGCCGTACAAGAGTTACCGATACATTCCGAAAAAAAGAGTTTGGTGTGGTTTATGGGCTAGTGGCCGGTACATTTTTCTTCAAAGACGAACGTGGAAGAAAGTTACCGTCAACGGCAAACGATATCGAGCCATGATACGCGGCGTTGCCACATACCACACAGATCGTGAAACAATGGACATATTGAAGGACGAATTTGGTGAGCAGTTTATTTCTCGAAATGGCCCTGTAAGTTGGGCGCCAAGATCATGTGATTTGACGCCTCTTGACTATTTCTTGTGGGGTTATGTGAAGTCGTTGGTCAATGTGGACAAGCCAAACAAGATTGAAGCCTTAGACTATAACATAACAAACGTTATTCATGGAATACAGGCCGAAATGCTCGAAAGTGGTGCAAACTTGGACCTTACGAATGGACCATTTGAACCGGAGCCGCGGGCAACATTTACATGAAGTTATTTTTAAAAAGTAAATGGTAAATACCAATTTATCGATTCCAATAAAAATTTTGAATATATGATGCAAATTTGAGTGTTTTATTAGATTTAAAAAAACTACGCTTAAAAAATCACCCATTATTTCATCATAACTGGAAAATGATTTGTACGATTTTGATCCAATGATTGAGAACAAAATTAACAAATGATTAGAAATAAAATTTCCTTTAAATCATCTATATACAATTTTTTTTATATTCTTGACTGTTTCGGAAATTTGGTTTTTGTGCAAAACAAAAAATAGTAGTATTTTTGGTTTTCAAAAATGTATAAAAAATTATAAGGACAAAAGTTTTACATTTTTATCATTTATCAAAAAGCCAGATATAACACGATAAAAATAAGAAATACAGTTAGGGACAAAATTGTTCACGAAATTATAAAACATTTATGTTTATCATGAAAACTATTAAAGTTTCAACTTGGAAACTTTCAAAAACTATTGTATGGGTTTCTACATTTTAAAATAATACTATGTAAACTTATTTTCAAAAGTACCGTTTGTTTTTATATTAATACTAAGCTAACATCCAAACCATATGTGTGAACAATATTGACCCTGTGTGAATCTGTCATAAAAATTCCAACAAAATTTCAAGTTTAATCTGTGGGATTTGCTTTTAAAGTGAGTCAATTAATTCATTAATATTAAATATTTTTAAAATTTAAAAAAAAATCGAGCAGTTAAATTTTGCCTAGTTTCTTCAAGAGCTGTAAGTCAGAAGCGGCAATTTTAAAACAAAGCATTGTGAAAAATTTATAAAAAGAAGTCTCACATCGCAAGATCACACAAAATACAACAATTCAGAGAGATTTGAATGTTAAATAAAAAAAAGTGTAGTTTGGATACCAAAAGCAACAAAGCTGGTCGCCCAAAAAAAACTTTAGCCAAATGATTTTCGCGAATCAAAGCGACTTATTGTTACTGGTGTTGTCAGTATAGCTATTAAGGTACGGCAAATACTGAGCATAGAGTACAATTTAGATGTAAGCGCTAAAATCATACGAAGTTGCTTAAGTTCTAGTAGGTTAGTAGCTAGAATAAAGAGCGACAACCCATCTTTTAGCAAAAATAAAAGCTGAAAACGGCTGAAGTTTGCAAAAAAAGTAAGAAAAATTATGTTTTAAAGATTTAATTCGTGTAACATGCTTAGATCGGACAAAAATTATGGGATTGCAGGCAGGCGGACCGGAGTTAACATGGCTGGCGTAAAAGTGTTAGCGTAAAAGAGTGAAATAATTCCAAATGTTAAAATTTTGATGATCTCATAAATGACATGAAATTGTTTTCGCGGGAACCAGCTTCGAACACTCCGCTAATTCAGAAGTAAAATATGTGCCAAGCACTACATAATCATCATTAAAGACCCGTTGATTCTAAGATAAGCCATATTCGGCTAAGAATCACGACAGGGTGATATCATTATGCAGGACAACAATATTAAGCATACTTCAGAAATACCTAAAAGTTAGTTTGAAAAAAATAAAAACTCGAAAATAATTTTACCTAATTAGTCGCCAGAGTAGTAGCCACTTGAGTACCTTTGGTCCTTTCCAAAACACCACTTTTTTTTTTGCTCAGAGGAACCCGCCTAACACTGGATATAAGCTTAGCGAGATGGCCGTTTAAGCTTGGTAAAAAAGAGCCAAAACTGCTAAGAACTCTTGTAAAAGAATGGAAAAAAAGATTAAGGCAGCTTAAAAGAGCAAATGGACAACATACCAAACGCTAGGACCCAAATACAACAATAATTTCTAACTAGGGTCATAATTGTTCACATCCAGAAGTCAATACTGATACCGTGTAAAATATTATGAACATATATTTTTTGGAAAAGTTTTTATTTTTGAGTTCTTGAAATGTTCTACTTTTCATATAGTTAAAAAATTTTAAATAGCTATAAATAAAAAAAAATTTATAGCCTATTTTGCCAATAACGCTAAATTTGTGAACAATTTTGTCCCTAACTGTATATTATTTAAATGTCTAATATTTCGGCCGAGTTAAGGCGGATTTGTCAGTATTGACTGAAATAATTAGATATTAAATTGCTTTCGAATCGAGAAAGTACTCGAACACGACTGCCAGAATTAGGCCCCTGGTAATTAAAGGACTTCTCCATAAACTGCAGAAGATATCCTCGTTGTAAGCTGTCTGTAATTCTAGTAGAGCTAGATAGTGTTTTTGTCTACTGTAAATTTTCGTTGTAGATTAGTAGGGATGCAAACGATACATCGATGTTTTTCAGAACGATGTGACATCCCTACAGATTAGAGCCATTTTTAGTGCACGATTAAATCTTTCGACAATTCCGTTTGATTGTGGATGATACGCTGTGGATTGTCGATGTTGAGCTCCAATAGTTTTAGCAATGTTTGCAAAAACTTTTGAGGTAAACTGTCTTCCTAGATCTGTGTGTATTTTATGCGAATAGCCAAATCTACTCACTCATCCTTCAATAAAATTTTTACATACTTCTTTAGCTGTAATCTTTTTAAGGGTATTACCTCAACCCATCTGGTAAAACGGTATTTTATAGTCAACATGTATTGATACCCTTCTGATTGTGGCAATGGTCCCACAATGTCCATAAGGATTGTTGCAAATCGCTTTGTTTCTTGAGCAAAGACGTCAAACTTTGATTTTGTGTGACGATTCACTTTTAAAGCTTGACAAATATTACACATTTTAACTCATTTGAACAATCTTTATTTATAGATGGCCATACAAATCTTTGGGTAAGTAAACGCCTTGTTGAACGTATTTCAGGATGTGTAAGTCCATGTATTTTGTCAAATACTGCTTTCCGTAATTGCAAAGGAATATATCGCTCCTTGCAACATAGTCATATCTCAAAAAATTAAAAAAATTTAAGTTACTTAAGCAAAAGTGTTCCTTTATACCTTCTTTATATTTAAATAAAAAATCAGCATTATATCTCAAACTGAACCGAAGTTATAGCAAAATATATTTTATTTAAACTGTATATAAAGGCATTTAGCCAAGCTCGATTTTTTTTTTTTTTTTTTTTTTGAGGTATGACTATGTTGCAATAAAGGAGCGATACGGTCTTACATCGTCATGTAAGTCACATGTTCAGTAGATACATTTCAAAATATTTTGATATCAGAATTTGGAACTTATAGAAGTTTAAACTTAAGTCCAGTTGACAAATTACGAAAACGTAAATGTCAAGCAATTAACTTTTAATTTGTTGTTTAATAAATAAGAACATTTAAAAAAATATTTTTTAAGAAACGCTTTTCTTAAAAAAGAACATTTAAAAAAAATTATGCCCGTCCCCCCTAGATTTTATCCTGGCTACGACAATGTATTCGTGTACTGTCATCGGGAATATGTATGTATGCCTGCAAAGTTTCAGCCATTTGCATTGAGTATAAGGCGGTTAAATTAACGTTACAAGATTTGATTTTCCGAAGTGAAGCTAAAGAAAAGGTTTTAAAAATTTTTGTGTGTGAAAAAAAGAATATTGTTTTTCTGTGTTTAAAATTTAAACGAAAAAAGAAAAAAAAAAAATTTATTGTTTAAAAAAAAAGCAAAAACTTTTTTTGTAAAAAAAAAACAAAAAAAAATTTTAAAAAACTTTTTTTTTGTTGAAAAATATTTCTTAAAACGTTTTTTTTTAGAAATTTTTTTCTATGTATGTATTTTTAAAAAATCCCAGTTGGCCATGTCTTCAAGACAACGACGACGACGCGTACAAGACCCATAGTAAATCCCTGCCGACATGTTGGCGACAGCCCATGCAAATCATCGACGACTTTTTCGAACAAAGGGCACTTAAGTCGTAAACGACAATGTGAGCGACATTATTATGCATATTGTCGTTAATGATCATATGGGTAACAATGTATTTAAAGTTGTCACTGGCGACTATATAAACGACTTTTTTCTCATAGTCATTAATGCCCGATTAGCGACATTACCTTAATAGTGTCGTTGATGACAATATTGTTGACACTATCTACGATTTAGTCGCCGATAGGTAAGTGACAATTAGGGATTAAACGAACACCGATACTGATATATTGGCGATACTTCAGATTTGCCGATATATCCAGAATAAGGGGAACGGGTAAATGGGTATACCTCGAGGATATATTTACTAAAATCTCTTAGGGTCGTGATGGGCTGTGAATTCCAACTAGTGAATTCCAAACTAATGAAATGGCCGAAGAGTTTCAGAGACTGGGCTCGAAAATAGTGGATAATGGATGTGTGGAGACAGTCAGACCTCCAATAGGCTTAAGATTAATAAGGGAATGGGTTCTGAACTTAACATATCGTCGACATAATATGCAAACCTGCTAACTACCAATAACTTTTAATGGAAACAACAAACTTTTTATATTTCATATTCGCAGCTTGATAGAAAACCTAAAAATATAGTTGGTTTAACACACTTTAAGACTCAATTTGAAGAAAAACTACATGCTTTCTTTCTCTTCCACACGGCATTAAAATCTCAATTTACTTAAAAAGTGGAGTTAGCAGGTTTGCATATTGAGCCTACAATATGGCAATGTAGTCAGCAGGAACATTTATTTTTTGTATTTCTTGTCACAGCCGCGAATAACTTTATAAGTTACAAAACAATTATATTTAACAGGCAGAATTATTTATTATTTATTTTTTAATTTTTTTTTTATTATCAAAAATATTGATAATAAAAGCAAAACATCAAGAAATATTATTTTTAAATTACATAAAAATTTAAAGAATTAGAAATTGGGAATTATTTCCTTGTGAAGGTTACTTTATCTTATTATAAACATTTTTTTCATTTTTCGAATTTATTCTATGAGTTAAATTTCAGTTATGTATTTTGTAAAGCTTTTTTGTAATAGTTCTATTCCTTTAAATTTTCAGAAATGACTTTATGCACTACCAGACTATTTTATTGTATTTTCTTTTTACATTTTACCTTAGCCTTCCTTTGGAAAGCAATGAGGTATATTGAATGTTCAGAAAAATATTACAATTATTAGACACCAGCAGAATGTAATGCATTTTCTGGCCCGCTACGGCCTTCGTCAGCATTCTTTGTGTCTCACTGGATAGTGTTACTTTATAAATTGAATGTATTTAACTCAACTATTTTAACAATTAGAAATTGGGAATTATTTCCTTGTGAAGGTTACTTTATATTATTATAAACATTTTTTTCATTTTTCGAATTTATTCTATGAGTTAAATTTCAGTTATGTACAGTAAAACCTCGATTAACCGGGCCTCTATTAATCGGTTACATCTATTAACCGGCATGCGGTTCTTTTTATTTTTTACCTCTATTATCCGTGCTTCACCTCTATTATCCGTGCTTTAGATTTATACCTTTATTTACCGTGCTTTACATGTATTATCCGTGCAGCATTCATATGATTTTGTTATGTTAATCTAAATCCGGTGTTTCCCCTTAAAGTTAATGTGCCCACACATAAGAACATATTTGCGTTTGTATTCATTTAGTAAGTGAAATTTGAACATTTCGTCAGAAGAAATGCAAAAAAAAAAGCATAAAACGTCGTAAAATGTACAAATTTTGTGCACTACATGAGTTGGATCAACCAAAGCATAATCAGTAAATATTTGATTTTGCATTGTCTATGGGAATTTGTATGTTTTTTATAAAAATATGTGGTATATTTGAATCTGCAGTTCCATAAATTTAATGTTGAAATAAAAATAAATAAAAAAAAATAAATTTCTGTATATATTAACATAACCCCTATTAACCGTGTATTTCGATTATCCGTGCTGGTGCCGGTCCCACGAGAGCCGGATAATAGAGGTTTAACTGTATTTTGTAAAGCTTTTTTGTAATAGTTCTATTCCTTTAATTTTTCAGAAATGACTTTATACACTACCAGACTATTATATTGTATTTTCTTTTTACATTTTACCTTAGCCTTCCTTTGGAAAGCAATGAGGTATATTGAATGTTCAGAAAAATTTTACAATTATTAGACACCAGCAGAATGTAATGCATTTTCTGGCCCGCTACGGCCTTCGTCAGCATTCTTTGTGTCTCACTGGATAGTGTTACTTTATAAATTGAATGTACAGTTAAACCTCTATTATCCGGCTCTCGTGGGACCGGCACCAGCGCGGATAATCGAAATACACGGTTAATAGAGGTTATATTAATATATACAGAAATTTATTTTTTTTTTTATTTATTTTTATTTCAACATTAAATTTATGGAACTGCAGATTCAAATATACCACATATTTTTATAAAAAACATACAAATTCCCATAGACAATGCAAAATCAAATATTTACTGATTATGCTTTGGTTGAACAAACTCATGTAGTGCACAAAATTTGTACATTTTACGACGTTTTATGCTTTTTTGTTTTTGCATTTCTTCTGACGAAATGTTCAAATTTCACTTACTAAATTAATACAAACGCAAATATGTTCTTATGTGTGGGCACATTAACTTAAAAAGGGGAAACACCGGATTTAGATTAACCTAACAAAAACATATGAATGCTGCACGGATAATACATGTAAAGCACGGTAAATAAAGGTATAAATCTTAAGCACGGATAATAGAGGTGAAGCACGGATAATAGAGGTAAAAAATAAAAAGAACCGCATGCCGGTTAATAGATGTAACCGATTAATAGAGGCCCGGTTAATCGAGGTTTAACTGTATTTAACTCAACTATAGTTGGTGTCTAATAATTGTAAAATTTTTCTGAACATTTAATATACCTCATTGCTTTCCAAAGGAAGGCTAAGGTAAAATGTAAAAAGAAAATACAATATAATAGTCTGGTAGTGTATAAAGTCATTTCTGAAAAATTTAAGGAATAGAACTATTACAAAAAAGCTTTACAAAATACATAACTGAAATTTAACTCATAGAATAAATTCGAAAAATGAAAAAAATTTTTATAATAATATAAAGTAACCTTCACAAGGAAATAATTCCCAATTTCTAATTGTTAAAATAGTTGGGTTAAATACATTCAATTTATAAAGTAACACTATCCAGTGAGACACAAAGAATGCTGACGAAGGCCGTAGCGGGCCAGAAAATGCATTACATTCTGCTGGTGTCTAATAATTGTAAAATTTTTCTGAACATTCAATATACCTCATTGCTTTCCAAAGGAAGGCTAAGGTAAAATGTAAAAAGAAAATACAATATAATAGTCTGGTAGTTTATAAAGTCATTTCTGAAAAATTAAAGGAATAGAACTATTACAAAAAAGCTTTACAAAATACATAACTGAAATTTAACTCATAGAATAAATTCGAAAAATGAAAAAATGTTTATAATAAAAATTTAAAGTTTTGAATTTTTTTTTTGTAGAGGACAACGTAAGCGACCATTGCATGCATTTTGTCGTCAAAGTGGTTCGAAACACGACAAAATGCATGCAAAGGTTGCCTAAGTTGTCCTTAATGAATTCTAATTGAAGACAAGATGAGCGACAATTGCATGCATTCTGTCGTCAGTATAGTTTGAAACACGACAAAATGCATGCAATGGTTACTTACGTTGTCGTCAAAAAATTATTATTCAAGACAAATTTTAAAAAATGTCTCCAAAAAAGTCGTAAATACGATTTTTAACACGACAACATACACGTTTTCTTACTTAAGTTGTCGCCATCAATGTTATATAAGCGACAAATTCAAAAATGTTCGGAAGACATCGGTGACGACATTTGCGTCTATGACCATTTGGCCAACTGGAATGTAATATGTACATATGTATGTATTCTCAGAAACCTCTTCATAAATTTTATTTAAATTTGTTTTGAAGAATGAAATTTGTTTGACAATGCTTGAATATAATTATTTTGTTTTTGTTTTTTTATGTTTTTAAGAAAACGTTTTATTTTAACAACTTTATTTTATGTTAAAGCTAAAGCAAAGGCACGAGCTCTATGTGTTCATTTGTCCTTCAAGTTGTGCTAAAAAAAGGTCAACAAAAAAGAACGACAAAAATGAAAAAACAAACAAAAAATGTACTTTCGACTTCAAGAAGAATTCTTGACAAAAGTACGAGAAACCAGAAGTAAGGAAAAAACACGTAAAATCAATTAAAAATGGATAATTATTCAGAAAAGCAAATTTCGATCTACCAAAGGTTAAAATACAATTTGGTTTAAGGATTGATGTTTGACTATTGACGTCAGCAGTCGTCGATGGCTGCGAGTGTAAGACGGCAAATTCATCTGAGGAGATCGAGTGGTTGCGATCGAAACATGTCATGGTAACCTGCCGGCCAGGGTTCGAGCCCCAGCCACGTCAAGAATGAAAAATTATCAATAACAATTTTAACTAATTTTCGTGTTGTAAAATTCCTTTCTTCATAAAAATAATTTAATGAAAATTAAATTTGATGAACTTAAGCCTGATTATAAAAATACTTAAAATTTGGATTATTTAAAAACTTTATTTTATTTATTTTTTTCTCCGGCTTTTTTTTCAAAACTATTTTAGAAATTTTTTATTTTCTGTAAAATGTAAAATTTTTAAACTTGCACAATAAATATTTTTTTAGAAACAAAATAAAAAAACATTTTCCGGTCCTTGGTTTTAGGTTTATTCTGGCACATGTGCGATGCGCTTGAAAATAATTAATCGCTTGTTTAACGTAGCCGTACGTTTTGTTTATACATGGTATTAGTCGAGATCATATTTCTTGTTTTTTTAAGGATTTTTTTTGCTTAACTTTTGTGAACTTAATTAAATAAGAGATCGTAGACCACTACTCTTATTTAATTTTTTTATCTTCTCACGTTCGAGTAGGAAAGATCATTTAGGATTAGGATTGCGAGGTGGTGGAATCAACTACCTTTTGAATTGCGTATCTTTTCCCACTCTAATAATGTTTTTCGTTTAAAACTCTTGCATTTTTTTTACTGTATGATTTTTGTATTCAGGAATTATTTTGCTAGTACAACAAATCCCGATAATTCGTACCCCGATAAATCGTAATTCCCGATAATTCGTAATAAACTGTCGGTCACTTGAAAAAATCTCGTTAATTCGTAAGATTTCCATACATTTTTGTCCCCTCACTAATTCGTAATTTTTTTCAAATAAAATCTTCTTTACCTCTTATAAATCGTAATTGTTTGCTAATTCGTAATAAAAAAAAAAAACAGAAACATGGAAATAATGATTTTTTGCTTATCGCCATTTTTTTTTTGCGTGGGGTTTTGCTTGTGTGTGTGTTTATTTGTTACATGAACCCTGCATAAAAATTGGACCTCCTGATCCATTTTGATAAAATGGACTACTCCATGGTCTGGTCCGATGTAATGCAAGCATGGACCATGTCATTGTTAAAAAGTGTTTGTAGTGGGACGACATGTCTTCGTTTTTTAACGACATGCTTTCGTTTTTAAACGACTTCAAAACTAATCCTCTTGAGTATACCATGGAGTAGTTTTAAAACTACTCCTTAGTGGTCCAAAGGTGGGTTATATGGTCCTCTCCTAGGACATCGTAATGTTAAATAGACCAGGTTTTTTCCATACGTTTGGGTTAGTTTTGGACTAGTCCTGGTCGCTTGTGGACTACTCTTTACACGCGTGTTTGGACTGGTCCTATTATTTGCAGGGAATAATAAAGAAAAATGTCAAAGCGCACTCATAAAACCCTGTCGTTTACAAAAACAACAAATGTTTGCAGCCATTGACAATGCAGAGAAACAAAATAGATTTGTATTTTATTTTTGTTTTTTTTTATCGTTTTAGTAAATAAATTGAAAAACCCCGTTAATCCGTATTTATTTTTTTTTAACCCCGTTAAATTTTTTTTTCTTAATTCCCTATGCTAATCTCCGCGAAGCTTTACGCTTGTCTGCAGGAAAGAATCCAGAGTCTCTGGCGGGAATCGAACCCGCAACCCCGGGGTTGATAGACTAGCTCACTACTAGCTAGCCTACCGCGGCAATCGAAACCCCGCTAAATCGAAAATCCCTATAATTCGTAAAAAAAATGGCCAGTCCCTTGCGATTACGAATTATCGGGAATCCACTGTATACAGACATCAATATTTGTACTTATGCTTATGTAGGGATTTATACATGTGTGGGTATGCACCAGAGAACGGCTTATGTGATTGCAAAAAAATCGCAGTAAATGAACACCAACAAATACACTCGCTTGCGGTCATACAATCAAACTTGCGCCACCGCAAACATTCGCTGCTGGTTTGCAGTCATTCAAATAATGGACATCGTGCTTTGTTATTTATTCCATCGTTTAGCTTCGTTTGTCAATTAAGATGTTTGTGTCTGGTCCGACAATGATTGTTTTGGCAAAGAAAAAAAAAATACAAACAAAAAAGCCAGAAATCAAGCAATTATTACTCATGTAGGCATTCAGCAGTTACTATGTAGTATGTACAAGAAAAAAAAAAATTGAAATTAAACTAAACGCACATATGTAGGTACAGTACTTTTCGTTTATAGTCACTACCGCTTATAGTCACATTAGCGATATAGTCCATTTTATCTGTTTATTTTGTCGCTATTATATTAATATTATAATTTAATGTAAAGTATTAACGTTATAGTCCATTTAGCGATATATGTAAGCACATTTGCCATATATGCCATCTATCTAAAGTCATCAAAGGGAAAAGTAAAGCATATTAATGGCGTTATAGTCACATTAGCAATATTCACTAAGTTCTTTTTAGTTTTCGAAACCACAATCCATCCACAGAAAGAAATAATTTAATCGTTTCATTTTTGTCACCAACTCTACTCGTAAAAAATTAGTTTTTCCCTTTGGTATCATTTATTAAATATCTTGTTATTATTTTAACTATTTGAACAACTCTGTTGTAAAACTATAAGCCTGATGTCGGTGTAATTGTAACTTGATTGTATTCGAATTCGGTTATATGCCTCATAGTGGCATATATGGGAACTAGCCTTATAGTCACATTAGCGATATAGTCCATGTTTTGTCTACAACTAAGCAAAAAGTACTGTTGAAACAATTTCCATAGAAACAGAAGACTTTTTTATCATTTCTTTAAAAGCACAGTAGTTCTGTATGTACCATGTATTCTTGTTATTGTTGTTAAAGTTAACAAAGCGTCGCATCGAGTGTACAATGTATTCTTGTTATTGTTGTTTTTACTGTTGTTAATTTTAACAAAGCGTCTCATCGAGTGGTTTATTGTTGTTAATGTTAACAAAGCGTCTCATCGAGTGGACAATGACTACTTGAATGTAAAAGTATAAGAATGTGTGCCTTTTGACCTTACACAATTAATTTATATTGCGTGTGAACAAAAAATGCAAACAAAGCACTTTCAATAAAAAACGCACACATGCAAAAATCAAATGTGTACGTAACGATGTAAAAATTACCAACGTTGAACTTTGTTTTGCAGGCAAAGAGTGAATGTAAATTTGAGCGTATAAATAAATCAAGAAAAATAGTGATTTTGCAGTTCTCTGGAATGCACTTAGATTTGTCATATTTTCTGTACTGAATTGGACCGTTACTTTACTTTTCTTTAATTTTATTTGTATTATTCTGTATATTGGCTGGGGAGCTAATGTTTAAAATGTTATGTAGTTTTAAATCTTAGGTATTTTCTTATTGGTATGTAATATTTTTATATTGGCCATGGAGGTTTTATATTACATGTTATCAAAATAAATAAATAAATTAATAAATAAATAAAGCTTATTTTTTATTGTGTTTATTATAAATTGTAAAAATATTTTTTTTGTGACTTTTTAAAAAATCTTTTAAATACGTAAATTGAGAAGAAATATATAAATGAAAAAAAGGATATTGTAAAATGATAGCTTTGCCAACTGGCAGTTCTTTCTTTTTAGTTCCTATTTTGCATTCTTACCATTGAACTATGTACATTAGACCGACTCACCATACATATGTACATTAGGGGTATAACCATTTTTTTGGCATAGTACCATGAGGTCAACCATGTCCTAGTAGCCACGAAAATCATAATCTTTTGTAATTTTTCTCAAAAAAGTTCACGCACCAATTGGTTTTTCTAAACCAATGCAATATTGAATATTCATAATTTTATACGGTGTTTTTTATTCTTTTTTAATTTTTTTTTTGTTAAACAAGGTTAAAGATACGTTTTAGTTTGCGGAAAAATCTCTTACAATCTCCAAATATTAATGAAATTTCATACTTGAGCTATTTTTTGTTTTAAATAAACATATTATTAATTTTTCTTAACCAAAAAGAAAATTAAAAATTTTCAAAACTTCATCGCGGTTGGTGCGAGAACTTTTTTGACCTTAGCGAAAAAATAAATATACGTTCCCGTAAAGTTGTTTATGCTCTATCGGACTGTGCTATGCCAATTTTGATATTTTAAAAAATTGTTAAAAAGTTATTTCCCTAATGTACATATGTACATATATGAGGGAAAAAAGTTAAAGATGTACCCCCCAGAAAATTAACATTAACATTTTTAGGGCTCTAGCCATAATCTCCCGTGAGCTAAACCGCGTCAAAAATTGTATTTTTTGGAATAAAAAGTTCGGTAAATTTTTTTGTCCAATGAATGACCAAATATAATGGAAATTTAGGAATTCTTAAGCAACTTAAATTCGTTAATTATAGGAGAAGCCCAATCGTTTTTAACCCCACCCAAAAAAGAGGGATGTAACAAGTTTGTAGTGTTCAGCCGTGTGTATCTATTTATGTATCTGCCTGTTCATTGGTAGAGTCGAAACGGCTGACCCAATTTGGTTTTTTGTTTGTTTGTTTGAAAGGTGGCGATCAAGAGTGTTCTTAGCTTTGTTTGAGGAAAATCGGTACAACCGATTAGAAGTTATCTCCTCTTTTCTAGCTGTATCCTATTGAATATGTACTTCTGTGGCGCCGTTGCTCTCAAATGCCTATATCGATTTTAATTTAATTTTTGTTTGAATTGTGGCTTCATCTAAAATCTTCTTCCGTTAACTTATCGCTCACTTTAGGTTAAACAAAAATTTTAAAACAGGAACACTTTTTATACTGCCGATAAAATCCTACCTTAATATATCGGTAAGTTTTGAAAACGGGTATAAATGTGCATATAAACATTCTTTTATCTAACGGTTTTCCTTATATAATTTTTTCTTACAACTCATTTTTATTATATTTTAATTTTTTTATCCAATGAAAAAATATGAAAATAATTTTCAACTTTTGTGGTAAATATCATAAACGATTTTAATTTAGTTTTTTTTTTTAAGAAAGAAGAAAAAATATCAAAGTAATTTTTGGGAATACAACATTTTTAATTAATAAGATTTTGTTTGGGAATTACCCAATTTTTATTCTTGATAAATACACTGAAATTTATTGTTGGAGGATAAGCTAGTTTTTATGCGCATTTCACTGGTTGCTTAGTCTGGGATCACACTATGAAAGTTTTCTTTTAGAAAGTCTAAGTTTATGGGTAGAAGGGGAAAAAGGAACAGCATGTTCTCTTCCCCTCTCACCAATAAACTCAGACTTTCTGAAACAAACTTTCATAGTGTGAACCCAGACTTAGGCCAGATCATCAGGAAATATTCTCCATAAAAATTTTGGAAAAGCCAAATTTATTTGCAACGATATCAAAGCTTATACAAAATACCAAGAATAAATAGTGTGTTTATCTTTTCTTACATTACCCACTACAATACCCAGCGGTAACTAGAATGAGTAAACAGGCCTAATAGAAGGCCTTATTTAGTAGTCACAAGCAGTCAGAAGCCCTTCTCGCCGCATTCCATACTTATTTATTTTTTACACAGGTTGTCATTCCTTTAAAAACAAGTTCGATCCCTTCCCAAAGAAGGGAGTAAGGAAGGCCACTAAAAATAAAAAGTAAATAAAACTGAACACCTTCCTTTCTCCCTTCTCAAAGAAGGGAGTAGCGAATGTGTACTGAATATTTCAGAAGGTCTTTTAAAATGAAGTTTATGCCTTCTAGAAGGCATAAAGTAATTTTTTTGAATACAAAATTTTTAATTGATAAGATTTTGTTTGTCGTGCTTAATTCCCAATTTTTATTCTTGATAAATACACTGAAATTTATTGTTGGAGGTTAAGCCAGTTTCCATGCGCATTTCACTGGTTGCTTAGGTCATATGTTTTTATTTTGACTTTAAATATTTATTTCAATATGTGATCATCATTGGGATTTCTTAAGCACATTAAAACTTATATTTAAAGTCAACTAAATTATTATAACACGTACCTTTCTTTAGAGAATAACTTTTATTTTTAAACATTATTAGGTTTAATTTGTTTGTTTTACACAATTATTTATCTTGAACTTTGTCATTTGCACTTTGTCCCTAACAAAATAGCTTTCAAACAATTTCTTAACGCTTTTTGCATAACTGACGTTTATTTTCGTTATACAGAGTCTGCCGTTTTGAAAAGGACTTTTTGTTTTCGATAAGGCATAAACAATTTCCGTTCATTCAAAACAAATAGTACGAAAATCGCAATACACAGTACAAATTGTTTGAACTCGTAAATTCCTTTTTTCGAATTGAAATACGTGGTAACCCCCAGTCTACTGATTCCTGTTGCCGCTGCAAAAAAAAATATTATGCATCGATTTTCATTACTGTTAAGTGTGTACAAATAAATTTTTCTTATCTTTAAGCACCTGAGAGGTCTTTTTCTTTTCTTGAATTTAGTTTTAAGGTATTGCTTAAGAAAATAAGACGATGTTTTTTCAAATACTTTATTTAATTATTACGTTAAGGGTAATTTAAAAAGTTGCTATATTAATACTAAAAATATGTAGTGGTATTTATAATATAACGGATGTTTTTTAAGCTGCAAGGAAACTTTCGATATCGATAAACTTTATTGACATTTCTGTTCGGTAACGTTTGGCGAATCGTCATGAATTTTTAACGCTAGAATAACGCGTCCAAATTTTGAAAATTTACTTTGAAAAATATATCTGTCCGCGAAGTTCATAAAGCACTAGGTCCACTTTACGAACCTCATTTCTGGTTAAATGACTACGTCAATAAGCAAAATTTTGGAGCGAAGACAATTCTTAAGCCGTTAACTTATCACCACTCATTCGTTAAAATTTACCGTTTGTTGCGGTTTACATGATCTTTCGAAATAAGCAAGGAGCAGCCGTTACGGTGAATGGCGAGCGAAATCGAGCTATGCTGACTCAATTTTTGTTTCCAAAAGTAAACAGCTAAACATCAACGAGATTTGGTTCCAACAAGACGGTGCAACTTGTCACTGCGCGCAATTAATTTGGTAATTTTATTTTAAGTGTCGTTTTCTGTAATAGATTATAGTTACACAGAACCTGTGAACTTTATTCTACTACAAAGAACGAGTTAGACGTTTATGCCAACGCCAGCCGTTTCATTTTGTCATTTTAAGTTCTCAAACAGCTAAAAACAGCCTATATCTATATAATGTATATATGAAATTAAGGATAAAAGTTAATAATTATATTCTATAATAAATACACAGGTTTGTGTGCTACTTTTATATATGTATTACAAAAAACGCCACAGTCGTTTACGACAACATCAACTGTAAAAATGTTGAATACTTTTAAAAATGTTTGCATTTTAATACTGAAATGTTTTTAATTCATGAATTGCATATTTATAATAAGTTTATATATTAAATACCAATAGTTGTCATTTAAATGTGTAGACATAATTTTTTTTAATACATCGCACCGGTTCCTCTTAAGGGGATTAACTCAAAATTTATAAATTTTCAGTAGAGCCAAATTATTATATACTCTTATATCACAATGACGAATACATATTTTTATTGGCGAAAAAGCGGAGCAAATTATGTTAAATGTTTAGTGGCTAAATATGACCACTGCATATATGTATGTACATACATATACAGCCCAATTATGAATACAAATTTCCCGGGAGTTTTTTTCCTTTTTCCCATTTGCATAGGAAAAATGGAAGAAGGGAAAAAACTCCCGCGGAATTTTTATTCATAATTGGGCTGATTTAGTTTTCTAAAAAAATTTGTAATTTTGAGTTGACCTACCTCTTTTGGAGCAACCATTGCGACATGTTAAATGTATGACATGCACTAATAAGATATATGTAAAAGTAAATCAGTTATGTGATGAAAATCGATAGATTTAAAATAGATTTTTAAAAGATGTAATGAATTTCGAGAAATTTTTAAATCCATTTCTGAGTTAAAGTCTTATTTCTGAAAACGACATTTAAATCGTTTTGTTTTCCAAATCGATTTCTACCGATACTGGAATATATAGCTTATTAAGTACTTACAAGAACTATCATATATTTCATTAAAAATTAATTTTTTTTGTCCAATGGCTTAATCAAAGGCTACCTTACGTGTAAATGAGGTGAGAGATGAGATTTCACTGGGATTCGAATCTGAGGGTAAATTATTAAATTCAATTTCTTCATTAGCAGCAGCTGCAACGATGTTCTCGTTAGATTGTGAAGTTTCATTTGAATTTACACAGGGCCACTGCTTGTGGCTTGGCGCATATAAGATTAACAAAGCAAATATATAAATATTCCACATGCCATATACACCGGTGAGAAATGCCGAAGTCAATTGTATTTCGATATCCTCGTCCCATTTCCAATGTCCTTCTGCCACTTGACCCATAATAAATCCGACAACAGTTAGAGCAGCGCATAATAATGTCGCCAACATGAGAAATTTAAATCGGTAAATCAGACCTAAAAAGTACAAACTTATTAATACTAAAAATATCTATTTTGGAAAAATAATACGTTATTACCGCTTAATTGAGTTTCTAAAAATGCACGACTTTTGACGCAATTAACCGGGATCTTAATTAAGCAGTACTCGGTTAATTTAATCGCCAACGCAATTAAAACGAAAATCGCTAAATTGAGCAAGATGTGCAATAAAGCGAAACACCCATGTGTAGATAGAAAATAAAACTCATTTCTTTATTTATTAATTTAAAAAAGGTTAAGGTTTTATAAAACAAAATAAAAATCTGGTACGTTCATCGTACAATCTTTTTTGCAGCAAAATAATTTTTTCACGTTTGTGGAGCAAAAACACATTAAGTAGACGGAAACAATTACCCGAAACATTTGCTCTTGTTTTTCGCAATGCAGTCTTTTTTTGCGAAATAATTAAGCGGGGGACGAAATTAAACGGAACTCAACTAAATGGGTATTTTTAAATAGACAGTTATACTGAATGATTTCTTTCCATGATTTTTAGTGCAATAAAACGGGAAACTCAATTAAGCGGGGCTCAATTAACCGAAAACCACTGTATATTTTTTGGGATTCATTTACATTTTATATACATATGTATGTACATATCTACCTTCATAATGCAAACGTCTAGCCTGAGACATAGACGACAATGATGTTCTTTTAGCTCCAATATTACGAAACACTTTTCCCACCATGAAGCACAAGAATAAGAAATAAACGCCAGCTGATATACCTGCCAAAATAATAAAACTTAATGCAACTTTAGCTCCCAACGGAGTAGTCCAAATTGAATAGAAGGGATTCCGCAGTTGAACACCTCTTTCGCATATATCAAATATAAATAACGATAAACAGCCAACCACAACAGCAGACAAATGTTTCCAGTAACGCGAACGTATAGAATTCTTTTGTAGAGACTCTTGTATGAGCATGTGCTCGCCAGCAAAAACCAACCAAAATGACAATAACATGGCATAGAAAATACCTTGGCGCACATCACTAAGTAAGAGCATATAGGGCATTTCAACATTTAATGTTAAATATTCCAAAGGTAGGTTTAAAAAAGTCAGTGCTCCACCCAAATAAATAAGCATATATTCCAATAAAGCTGGTGAACGCTGCAATATATGAACACGTCGCCAAAACCAAATCATGATGGCCACAATAAAGGGGAAAAGTATTGTTTTTAGGGACAGCCACACTTTAGTAAAGCCGCCATTTTGATATATTGCAGTCAATGTTAAGTCATGCATATGGCCAATATTCAAATTCATTTTCATGTCAGTGTCTATGGGAAAACGCAAATTAAGAAGATAATAGTCATAATGTAGAGAACCCAATTCAAATAAAGGAATCATTTCACAGGAATACAAAGTCTCCTGTTGGCTTTTATGCACTGGATGACAGTCCAAATACCGCTTTTCAATAGAATAAGCATATAATTTCCAATCACTGGGAGGGTCTTCTTTATTACGATAGGCTAGACGAGTATCAATTGTCAACTGCAGATCCTTTGGTGGTTCTATTAGAGTGCCATCTGAAACATATGCCAAGTCCACTTGCAACACCCCAATTAAATTTTGCTGCCATCTGGAATAATCCAATTGCTTGCCATCTCGTGGCAATGGCATTTGAAACAAATAAACGATTCCATTAGCCATTTTAGTATCATGATTTTCTATTTCTTCTTGCGATATGGATGAACATTGTCCTTCTCCTCGTGAGTACAACCAAAACATCGTGTCATTTTGACGATCTTTTTCATCCCGACAAACCATTCCCAAAATATTTTGATGACCAGCTGGTACAGGTGCAAAAAGACCACCCAACAAGAAACAAACCACTTGACAAAGCAACAACAAAGCCACCAATATGGATAACTTGCGTCCACTAAGATTTTCCAATATTGTGCCAGACATTTAATTCTTTTTTAAATTAATATGATAATTTCTTTAAATTTATTTCTTCGCAATTTTAATACTTATTTTATTTTTTAAGTCAGTATTATATTATTTTTTTATTTTTACACTCCACAGTTAAAGGTTTGTGTACTCTGCCATTGTGTATGCTGCTTTGAGAAACAGCAACAACAAACGTAAACAGAAGCATGGTGAAATAACATGTAATCTATCAGGGCTGTTATGGTTTTTTCTTTAAAAATCGTCAAAAGTTTTAACAACCCTCCCTACAAGAAATGAATGAGCGAGTACCCTGCAAATAAAAGGACCAGTCCAAACACGCGTGTAAAGAGTAGACCAAAAGGGACCAGGACTAGTCCAAAAGTAACCCAAACGTATGGAAAAAACATGGTCTATTTAACATTACGATGTCCTAGGGGAGGACCATATAACCCACCTTTGGACTACTAAGGAGTAGTTTTAAAACTACTCCATGGTATACACAAGAGGATTAGTTTTGAAGTCGTTTAAAAACGAAAGCACGTCGTTAAAAAACGAAGACATGTTGGCTCACTGCAAACACTTTTTAACAATGACATGGTCCATGCTTGCATTACATCGGACCAGTCCATTGAGTAGTCCATTTTAACAAAATGGATCAGGTGGTCCAATATTATTTGCAGGGAAGTCACATTTTTCATTTTGGCGTTAAGAAAATGATAGAAAGAAATGACCGAAATAAAGTTTTCGGTCACATTCGATCATTTTTTTTCTATCATTTTCTTAACACCAATATGAAAAAAGTGACTACTCGCTCATTCATTTCTTGTAGGGAAAATGCGTCAAAATCGTCATGAACATTTAACAAAATCGTCAAATATTTAAATTTTACAAATCTGAGGCAATTTAATGCACTGATTTTTTACTGAGTAGGCTTAGATATTATAAAAAGAACTACCTTCTCCTAACACGCAACTATGCTTAGAATAACTTACCTAACAGAATTAAATGGGAATTCGCCTTTTACACGCAAATAGAAAAATTCTTCACATGTATAAATGACTTTAGTGAAAATATCCAATCGCATGTAACGACGCAAATCGGAATCATAAAAACGCAAAGTGGATGTAACAAAGCGACCAAATCGAAACGACGCGAATAGGACCGACCCAAATCGGTGCTCTATCTTTTGCAGTATCGATGACATTTTTTATCTCACTTCTTTAGCTACAAATTATAAATTTAATTGATTTTTTTTCTTTAATACCAATGGCAAATATTAAATTTAAGAAATTCACAAATTTTTACAAGCGTATGACAAAAATATTTTAAAATATTGGAATTATTTGGGAAATGTTAGTTGTACCATTCTAACATATATGTATAACTTATCTTAAATTGTTGCAAGTGTGTTAGTAATTTTTTTAGTTTTGGTTATGCATTTCTTGTAGGGTATATTTTCTCAAATTAATCGCATCAAAGACGAAAAATCGTCACATATAACAACCTTGTAATCAAGGCGAATTGACTAGAAGGTGAGGTTAACTCTTGTAAAAAATCGTTTGTTGACATAAAAACTAGTTCGCATACAAACTTTGACAAGTCGCCCGAAAAAACACCATATGTTGACTTGGCTCCACTTTCTAGTGAATTCGCCGTGCCTGTAATCTAGTAATTTCACCATGCAGCACAAGGCGAACTTACACTCAATTCACATGAGGGCTTTTACGACGTCGTTTTATCTTGATTCCCTTTTAAAGCAACTTCCAAAATCTCTTTGCGTTCATACGATGATTTTTGGTTGCATGTCTTTTTTTTATTTACAGTATGGCCTTGATTACCCGTCATTCGATTAACCGGCAGCTTCAATAAAATGGAAAACAAACATTTTTTTGCACTGATTTAAATTGCCTCTATTATCCGAAATTATAAACAAATTATCTTTTTTTCGTTAAATTTTGAACAATCAAAAGAAATTTAAATAAACGAAGAAAGAGAATATCTTAACGGTGTGGAAGCATGTTCTGCCAAATTTACTTTTTTCCTCATGTTTACATAATAAAACGTTATATATTTACATAAAATAAGAAACACACAAAAAAAATAAATAATCAAGAATTCTGCCGATCCCGTCTATTATCGATAATCGAGGTCTCACTGTATTTTCAACCACACACTTCAAAGTAAGAAAAAGAATAAAACGTAAACAGAGAAATGTAAAAAACGACATGCAAAATACAAAACGAGTAATTTTGTTAACCCCTCTTTCTTTTCTACACAGCTCACCAACAAACCAAAAGAGACGTCGACAAAGCGACGTCGTAAAAGCCCTCATCTAAACTGAGTGTTAAAAAGGTAAACTCAACTCGTCAGCCGCTCATCAGCTGTCTCCACGGCGAATTGTCGAAATATAATTTTGTTTTGAGAAGTTGAATGAGAAGTGCTAAAAATATTATTTTTATAATAAAAAAATTTCAAAACAGCGAATAATTAATGTTAATTTAATAATATCTTTTATAAAAAAGTTATAATTTTTAATTTGCAATAAAAATGGCGAGTAATTTCCTTACGTGGCAGCTAGTACTCACCAAAAAAATTACAGACAGTTTTACTTGTGTACTTTTTTCCAATTTGGTTACTTTTTTTAAACACAAAATAACCAATTTTTTGTTTTGGAAAAATAATTATCCGCTCCGCTTTTTTGACTCTTAAAAATTGTGTGTTATATTTGTGTAACCAATACCAACACTTTTTTAAACTGCACTCAAAATATAATGCAGTTAAATTCAAACGAAAATTTATTTTCAACAAATTAAAATTCATTTAAAAAAAACGGATCATTTACATTTCATTTAAAACAAATGATTTTTTCCTTTATTTCTGAATTTTTTATTTATTGAACATCATATTCACCCCTATCGTGAATAAAAATTCCTTGGGAGTTTTTAAATTTAGCCATTTTTACAATTAAATTAACATAGGAAAAATGGAAAAAACTCCGAAGGAAATTTTTATTCACGATAGGGGTGATTCCTTAAAATTGAATAGTTTTTACTTTTAAAAAATATATTTTAACCGACAAAAATCAAACTACATAACAAAATAAACACGGAAAAACATTATTTTTTGGTAGTTTGTTTTTTGAATAACAAACATAAATGTTAAAAAATTAAATTATTCGTAAAATAACTATATTTTTATTCAATTTTAACAGTACGGAAAACTAATTTAATAAACCACAATCAGTTACTGTAATAATTTTATGAGTGTACTTAAAAAAGCTTAAACTTTAACAGACTATCAACTTAACCATATAAAGTATATACTTTAAAGTGTAGACTGTTATTATCTGCTACTTTTAATTCTTCATAGGTCTAACTTAAATACTTTTTAGATAATCGATAAGGTCAAACCCTCTTCCTATCCCATCGCGTTTAATAGGATTGTATTTCTGCCGGGCAAAACGCATCTTTATATACTTATATAAACGATCTACGGAATAATTTAGTTCAATTTTGCCCTCTGATACCGTTATAACACAGCAAGACTTAATAAGTTTTACTTGCAAGAGCTGTTATATAAAAATGGTTGAAAGCTCTAGATAATAAGATTTTTAAAATGTATGAAAATTAGTGTTAACTTTGTATAGGAGTTTTTATAAATTTCCAAAAAATATAAAGCCTATTGGGCTTAAATCTAGTTTAGGAACGCACACCCAAATAAAAAAAAAAGTACCTAGGGTGATAAAAAATAAGAAGAAAAAATTAAATAAAAATATTGACGCAAACGCTAAGTTTTCGAGTTATGGCCGTATTAAGTTTTCAAATCTATGTTGGATTTCACACTATATTTCTAAAGTTATATGGCCAAAAGTAATATTTTGTTGGTTTATTACCGTATTTCTTGCTATTCAGAAAAGTTTTAGTAAGCGAAGCTGGTGTTTGTCATACCAAAGAGGAGAAAATCCTTGCGCCCGGCCGAAGGCCGGCTATGCAGAGAAGCTTTAGTTAGCGAAGCCGGTATTTGTCATACCATAGAGGAGAAAATCCTTGCGCCCGGCCGAAGGCCGGCTATGCAGAGAAGCTTTAGTTAGCGAAGCCGGTGTTTGTTATACCATAGAAGATAAAATCCTTGCGCCCGGCCAAAGGCCGGCTATGCATAGAAGCTTTAGTTAGCATGAAGTTCTTGTTTGCGACATTGGTGTTTGTTATTTTATAAAATTTGTATTAAACTTTTCTTTAAATAAATTATACACTTAGTACACAAAAACTGTAATGTGAGCTTAAGAGTAAAATTTTTTTAATAAATTCTATATATCCAGAAAGATATAGTCAAAACCTTCAAAATGAGACCAATATTACCCATATAGCTTTAGAAATGTAATGGAAAATCGCACATATATATGAAAACTTAAAACGTTCATAACTCGAAAACTAAGCGTTTGCGCCAATATTTTTATTTAATTTTTTCTTCTTATTTTTCAATTTTCTATCACCCTAGGTACTTTTTTTTTTATTTGAGTGTGCGTGCCTAAACTAGATTTGTTCCAAAATAATTTTGGTTACTTTTTTCTGTTTTGGTTACTTTTTTTACATTTTGGTAACAAATTTTTTTTGGTCGTGGCAACGCTGATCGCGCTAACAACAATGCTTGCCAGGGATGACATATGACATTTTCAAAATTGTACTTAATTCAGTAAAAAATTGTACTTTTTAGACCCTAATTGTACTAAAACTAGCGTTTTATGTTTTAATCAGGTTTATTTTCGTTCGATAAAACGATATTTGACATTTTTAACTTATACGATTAAACGAATAAAATTTTAAAACTAATCGATTAATCGACTAACTCTTAATCCAGAAATTTTATATATTACGAGATTTGTTTTCGATAATTTTAGAAAAAATAGTACTTGAGTAAATAAACATTCTTTTTAAAATAAAACTTGTCAATGCAGCTTCAAATTGTTGCTTCAATTCCGGCCACTTAGATGTTAAAAGAGTCAATATAGCTTTTGATTTTTTGAAACTTTCACGGACATTCCATCCTCTGCTATGCTTCTGCAAATAATATCCTCTAGAGAATCGATCGAAGTATCTTGCTTAAAATATTTATTCATTGGACCACTTGTAGCCCCTTTGATTTTGTTGGTGGAGCATCTTCTTCAAGTACTATGTTAAAGTAACTGGGTAAGTGGTAAATTAGTGAAGTTGTTGCAGAACATTTTTAACACCTGTTACATTTAGCATTATTAGATTTATCCTTAGTACAATATTTTTAAATTTATTGTGTTAAAAAAAACGGGCGTGTTCTAGAAATTTAAATGAAGTGGATATAAAATCGAACAAATTTTAAAAACGACCCAGTAATGAAAGTTTATAAAAATATTCCATTTTATCTACTTTATTCTTTTAGTATCTATTATTTTTGCAAGAACAACACTTAAAACCACGAAAACTGCAATCATTTTTTAAATACATAGTAATTGAATTTAAATTATCGTTCGATTTCAATTTCACTTCATTTCGATTTCTAGAACATACCCGATAAATTAATATGAATCATTGAGTTAACATACCTTTGTCGTTTTTTCTTTTGTGAAATGAATTATTAAATTGTGTTGAAAAGATGTTACAAAAATGTAAGCTAAATTAGTCACTAAACGTATGGGTATAATATGGGTATCAAATGAAAGGGCTTGATAAGAACAACCCGTTAACCGTTGTAACAAAAATTATAATTTTTTGTAAAACTTCATCGATTTCAATTTCACGTGATTTCGATTTACAGAGCGTGGCCGCATATGTATTAATTAAAAAATATGTATACATAGCTATGAATTATTTTTTTTTGTTCGTTTTAGTTCAAGAATTGGTATGTTATTGTTTTTTAGAATAAAACATTTTTCATTTTTATTTATTGAAATTACCTTATTTATAAATAAATATTTATTAATCGGTTAACCGATCAATAACAAAATTAATCGATTAAACCAAAACCTCGATTAATAAATCGAGCGATTAACCGATTAAAATAAAAACCCGATTAAATGAATACCCTAACAGAAAAAAGGTAATATTATATTTATAAAATTTAATAAAAATTAACAAAAAATTGTGTTTGACAATTAATAAAAATTAAAATTGGTTGTTTTCTAAAATAAAGTTTAGATGGCTTAACCCTACGTCTATACGCGCAATTTGTATTTGTTAACATAAGCAATAACGTTGGCAGAATGACGTCATAGAAATGTTCTATGTTTAACATTTTTTTCAATGTGGAGTAAACGTATGTATGTCTAAACACAAAACATGAATTTGTATGTAAATACATAAATACTTACATTTTCTTTGGCAACCAATTTATTTTTAATTATTTTTTTATTATTAATTTGTAAATTTTATGTTTTAAGTTTAAAATTTTTCCTTTTTTGTAACTGATAATTGATTTTGACAGCTTGTGTTAAAAGATAATTGCTCAGCAATATATTATAACATTTGTTGCTGAACATGTGTTCAAATACATATTTATGCAGTCCACACGTTAATATCAAGTGTTGGCAATAGAATTTGATAGTTGCTACGCAAGGCGAATTTATAAAGGTGACCGCATCATGAGATAGAGTTATGCTAGCTATCCCTTTTTATTGAAAACTACTATGTATTTTGTTTTTGTAAAAAGTTAGATTGAATGTCAAAAATATTTTTTGAAAATATAAAAAAGGAAATTTTTTTGTTAATAAAATATACACAATTGCTTAAGAAACTCCTCAGTTGCAAATTAATTGTGGCTTCACTTATTCCTTGCGCATTTTTAATTTCTTGTTTTTATATTTTTTCACTTTTTTTTTGTTTTATATAATTTAAATAAGTTTTTTTTCAACAATTTAAATTTTTATTGAATTTTAAAATTAAATTAATTTTTTCACAAAATGTAAACAAGGCTTGACATTCAGTATACACACAAAAAAATAAACAATAAACAGATGACTGGAAAATGTCACCTTTATGAATTCGCCTTGGTTGCTACGGCAATAATTGCCAAACAAATTGCTCGTCTAGACTTAGGGTAAGTTAGATTTGTAGAAATACATTTTTTGACGAAAAAGAGAAATATTTTAAAATAATTTTTTGTTTCCTCTTTTTAATTTTTTAATATTATTAATTGTCAAACACAATTTTTTGTTAATATTTATTAAATTTTATAAATATAATATCCTGAAGAAGATTTCCAAAGGAAATCGAAATATCGATATAAAAAATAAACGAACTATTTGAAATAAAAGTGACTTTTTTATATGTAATCATCCCAAGCAGTGTGACCATATTAGCTTTTTTCGAGCTAAATTTAGCTTTATTTTTTCCTTTTTAGCTTGAGATATTTCATTTAGCTTTAAACTTTTTTTCAGCTTTTTTTCAACGATGCATTTAGCTTTTCCTAGCCTTTTTTTAATTTCAATTTGGTGTTTATTAATATTTTAAAATAAATAAAAGAGTTTATTCGAATAAACTTATGTGTGATTTAGTTAAAAGGGTAATAGTCTGTCAGAGCAGAAGAAATCGCTGTTGCATATTTGATTTACATACATAACAGTGCTGTGAGGGAAAGAATACAAAAGTTACGCTATTTTCCAAAAAAAACAAGAATTTTTGTCAAAAGTTACGCTTCGAAAAATTTCTTGAATAAATAGTAAATTTATGTAAATTATAAGAACAAAAAACATAGTACATATTTCTATTCCATATTTCAGTGATAATAGCAAGACCACAAATCAATTGTTGAACAAAACAAAGCTTAGAGTAAGTTTTATGCCTATGCCTTTTGCATGAGAATTTAAAAATAATGCCCCTATTGCGGTTCTCCACTTTTGTAACAGTTTGGTTGTCTTTGATAAATTCACATTGCCATTCTCAACTAAACTGGCAGTTGGCTATTCAGTTGTGTATCTGTTTGTTTCGTGGTATTGCCATTTTCAACTTTGTAAAAGTTTGGTCGACAAAAATGTTAAGTACACACAACTGCTAAAAAGTAGTTGTGTTATTGGCAGTTAAAGTTTATTTTATTTAATTTCGGTGAAAATCGAAAACAAAATGGAGAAATCGTATGTATAAATTTTTGTAATAACTATTTCGGTTTTTTTAAAAACTTTTATTAGTTTGAAAATAAAAACGAAAGCTCAATTTGAGCGTCTCGTCAAGAGAAATTTAGAAATTGTTCGCGGAAAACACCAGTTTGGTATGATGAAAAATTCATGTAAGCAGTTATGGGAAGAGTTTATAGTGGAGTTAAATAGTTTGGGACCACGACAAAAACTTGTTTTAAACACTTATAATCTTCTTAATCTAATTATAATATTCTTGGCACAGGTTTGGATACACTACAAGGCAAGTATAAAGAAAAAACTTGCCAAAAATAAAAGAAACACTCAAGCGACGGGGGAGGGCTATCACAAGAAGTTTTATTAAATAGCCTTAAGGATACTGTTTCGCAGCTCTTGTATTGCAAGTCCGGCCAAGTATTTGGTGTTGAAAATATTCCACCATCAAGTGACAATTTTACTGAGTCAGTTTAACCAATAATACAGCCAGAAAATTCGCCAACAGCTACCCCAACCAGAAGAGGAACTCATCCGGCAAAAGAAAGTTTCGTTACTTATTAGGAATTCTTACTTGGCACTGGAAAGTTCAAGGGGGTTGGACTAATCACGAATTTGTCTTCTTGTATGTAGAGCATTCATGCAAGAGTTTTCTTTTTCATCAACATAAATAAATTGACACTAATATAAATTATAAATACTTTTTATTCAACACAACAATTAGAAATACTTTTAGTTTAAAATATTATTTAAATTTTCACTTGTCAAACGTTATATTTAAAGTTGGCAAATCGATATTTTAAGTTGGCAACTTTAAAGCAAACTCAACTAAAAACAGTTGAGTGTCACAATACCTAAAATGAGTTTGGTTGTGCATAAGTTGGGTTGACTCCAACACGACCAAACTGAGTTGAGTGGAGAACCGCAATAGGGGCATAAGGTTTAAGCATACAGTACTTTTCGTTTATAGTCACTACAGTTTTTAGCTACTTTAGCGATATATTACAATTTATCTGTTTTTTCTGCCGTTATAAGTAAATTTAACATAAAAGAATTACGTGATAGTCCATTTAGCGATGAAAACATATTTGCCACATACTTATTTCATCTATAAGCAGGCATCAAGAGCGAAAGTAAATCGAATTATGGGAGTTATAGTTACATTAGCAAAACGTTCTACGTTCTTTTTAATTTTCGAAGACTCTAACCATTAAAGGAACTAAGAATTAAATCGTTTATTTTTTTCATCATGAAAAAAAATTAGTTTTTGGCTTAGGTATCAGGGAAAAATATCTGGTTTGGCCTTCTTATGAGTTCTGTTGTTGTGGTCGAAATATAGTCATTTTTACATATTTTGATTGACGCAAAAAAAAAAATTTTATACTTGCACGGGCACATGAACTGGTAAATTGTTTTTTTGTTGTTTTCTTACGAAGATAATAAAAGGAAGCAATTTGTTTTTTCATTTTGTTTTTTCTTTTTACCCACTTACAACTACAATTCGAGTCGGAAAAAAGCCAACCAATTGTAGGTGAATGTAAGAAAAGTTAAACTCACTGTTTATTGTTGGTGTTTTGTTTAAGCTTTGATATTGGTACAAGTAAGACTTATTCGCTTTAAGGGTTTTATTTGTATAATATTTTTGGCTTTTCTAAAATCTTTGGAAAAGGTTTCCTGATGAGCTGGCCTAAGCAACCAGTGAAATGCGCATAGAAGCTAGCTTTCCCTCAACAATAAATCTCAGTGTATTTATCATACAGAAATCTTATTAAAAATTTTACTAGTTAAGTTATGTTCATACCTTTTAAATATTTGGCGTCCCTTGTTTTAATAAAAAAATTATTAACTTTTGCAAAACGTTTAGCTAGATCAAACATAATTATACAGTTTCTTAATTACATTATACATACAATTATCTTCTTACAAATAAAGTTAAGCAAATCCATAGAAATTGTTAAAAATAAAGCTAAAGTTTGATTTATTTACTGGTCAAGCTTTTTTTGGACTTGTTTTTCGTTTATTTATATAATTATTCTCAGCTATAATTACATAAGCAATACTTTATCTATGAAAATTACCGAAATAATTAAAAGTTACTACAAGAAGCTATAAAAAAAATTTAGCTTTATTTTTTGGCTTTAAATTTCCTTCTTTAGCTCTATTTCAAACATGATTTAGCCTTATATTTTTAAAAAATCTGGTCACACTGATCCCAAGCGAAACACTGTTTTAGCAAAGTATTTGGGAGCCAAACTCTCTACATTATGCGAGACAAGATCGGTGGACCGTCACGACTCAATTTTACACTTTGCAACAAGTGTACATCATATAGTAGAAGCTTTGTATCTCTACCTTTATATTAAGGAACTTACTTAGTATTTTTGAGCTTATTTGCGGAATATACATATTAAGTGTGATACTTATTGTAACACAGCCGCTTAGTATCATTTGACAAAAGCAAGATATAGTCCTTCAAGAAGCATCAAGCATTATCAAAACTTTAATCATGTGCCTTGAAGAGAAAAGAAATAAAGCTATTCAAATCGGGGTTCCAATCGAAAAGACAAGATTTGAACGAAATAATCACATCCAAAATGGTGAAGATTACTACCGAGTTGTAGGTTACATTCCTCTTATTGAATTTATTTTATAATTGCGGAATATACATATTAAGTGTGATACTTATTGTAACACAAAAAAGCAAGATATAGACCTTCAAGAAGCATCAAGCATTATCAACATTTTAATCATGTGCCTTGAAGAGAAAAGAAATAAAGCTATTCAAATCGAGGTTCCAATCGAAAAGACAAGATTTGAACGAAATAATCGCATCCAAAATGGTGAAGAGTACTACAGAGTTGTAGGTTACATTCCTCTTATTGAATTTATTTTAGAAGATCTCAAAACACCTTTCCCAAAAGATATTCTAAATGTATTAAACATACCTAAACTTCTACCTCAAAGTGTAATCAAATCATATACAGATACAAATCTGTTAAAACTACAACTAGCTGATGAGCTGATTATATTTGATAATAGCGATAAACACCTACTGACATATAAACTTGAGCCTGAGCTGTTGCATTGGCAACACACATGGAAAATATCTGAAAATCTATCAGATAACGTTGTAGATGCTTTAATAAACTGTGATGAAGATATCTACCCAAACCTAAGAAAAATATTTCAAATTTTGTGTCAATGCTCGTCAGTAATGCTACAAGCGAGAGTTCATGTCCTACCCTTCGTCGATTAAAAACATGGCTCAGATCAACAATGACAGAAGATATACTGTACTATGTCAGGGTTCACATTATGAAAGTTTTCTTTCAGAAAGTCTGAGTTTATTGGTGAGAGGGGAGAGAAGAAAAGCATGTTCCCTTCCCCTCTCATCAATCAACTCTGACTTTCTGAAAGAAAACTTTCATAGTGTGAACCCAGACTATCTAAATTTGCCTCAAGGAAATCATAAATTGCTTATTTAAAAAGATTAATTTGTTTTAATTTATATTGAACTGATCTTATATTTTATTTAACCTTATTGTTGAGTTTTTTTTAATATAATATACACATATAGTTTTTAATAAACTTTTAAAAACAAACTTTTTACTTTTTTGTATTATACAAAATATACAAGATTCTTTCTTTCTTTCAATAACAAACTCATAAAAACTTCTTGTACACGAAACAAAGACCACTTTTCAATGCGTCTTTCCCCTTTCATTAACAAACCCAAATGTTTCTTAGCTAATGTTTCATAATATGGACGAGGACACACATAAAATTGTAACGTTACTGACTAATTCATCATCGCACTGCCTAACGACTGAAGTTAAGTTGAAATTTGGACAGGAGTTTGGTTTCTCGCCGAAATTACCTAAAAATATTTATCTAAGCACAAGGGTAGCATGGCCAGCGTTTAAAAAACTGCAGTCAATGTAAAAAACTGTCATTTCTTCCACTTCTTCATTTATCATTGGTCAAACTAAAATAGTTGCTTTTTCTTTTAATTCATTAAATGAAAACAGTCGCTGTCAAATCGAATCATAAAGCGAAAAGTTGTTAACAAACTTTCGTTTTTTGTTTCGACTGCAGTTTTTTAAACCCTGAGCATAAACTATGTAAATTCCATGTTCGAAAAAGTATCTAAAAATTTTGTCAAAATGACTTGAAAACTTTGAAAATTTACCAATGGTAGCAAAGTTAATGATGCTTGAGAGTTGCAAAAAAGTATTAATGAACTAGTGTTATGGTCGGATCGTAATTACTTACAATTAAATATTGAAAAATGCCATTTTATATGTTTTCATAAATTGAAATACTCAATAGCCTGTTTGTATTTTCAGGGACTAACTAGAAACCTGTTATTTCTTCGTTGTTTGTGTTTCAAAGAAAAGAAACACAAACAAGCAAATGTCTCCAAACAAAGTTCAGGGGGCTTATTCTGTATTGCGATGCGAAAGTCAATGCTACTCGAAAATATACGTATAAGTGCAAAGTACGTTTTAATCCGCATTTAAATGCAAAATAGGTGCATGTCGTTATTATGCGACGTGCGAAAACAAATGCAAAAATCGCAAAATTTATTAGACAGTTAAAAATAATCAGAGTTGCCCCAAGGCTCTGTTCTTTCTCCTACACTTTTTCTTATTTTTCCAATCCAATCCTATCTATTCTTTCGCAGATGAAAGCAGCATATGTTGCATATTTTCTTTAACGAAGCTATGAGGCAGAACAAGAACGCCGCACTCAATCATGACCTTAGCACAATCTCCGAGTGGGGTCTTGCAAATAGGGTCGATTTAAATGTCGCAAGACCCAATGTTGGTTGTTGACCCACAGACGCATTGTGGAGGCAGAGTCTCCTGTAACTATGGAAGGTATAGCTACTGAGGAATCAGACACTTTTGATGTTCATTTCAATGTGATTTTCGTTGGAACCAACATGTTTTTCAAGTGTCGAAAGAAGCATTCAAGTGTCTTGGTTTCTTAAAACGGTGCAAGATTTCATTTATTTATACTGCCTATATGCAATCGAAAATGGATTACAACTCCGATATCTGGGCAGGTGCTTCAAGGTCTATATTGAAACTACTGGATCAGGTGAAAAGAAGTGCGTTGAAGCTCATCAATCACAGTAGCGTATCTAGCTCTATAAACTCATTGGAGCATTGTCGGAATGTGATTTGTGCGTCATTGTTCTATCGATATTACCACGAAAAGTGTACAGCTCAGATGGGAGACGCGGGTGCACGTTCGTAGTACACGCATTGCAGATAAAATTCGCTTCTGGGTCGAACTAGCCGTTTTGGAATATACTCGCGGCAGACGTCTTCCCAGTCGACTACAATTTGGAAAAATTCAAATTAAATGCCCACAAACACTACTCCCTCTTTCCTTTTCCTCATTACCTATTTTTCTAATACCAACACAATTCATTGCATTAGTACAGTGGTAGCCACTCCATAGGCTCGCGAGTCAGTCAATAATCGTATTTTTCACACAGAAACGGTCGGCAATTCAAATGTATACAACAACATTGTTCGTTTCAAAACATCAGACTATCATCCGTCTCTGCGACCGCACACAAGTACATAATATCTTTGTGTGCGTGCGTTCGGGGCTTGGTTACCACTGCATTAGTAGGATGCATCTCCTGAGAGTCTTATAGAATACGAACTTATTCTCCCATCGCATTGACTTTAGCATCGCAATGCAGAATAAGCCCTCAGTATACGCGTAATTGTTTTCATAATTTTTATTTTTAAGGTAAAAATTATAGTTAATTTTTGACTTAAAATTTTTAAAAACAAAAATAGCAGTTGTCGTAGTTGTTTCTTTGGCCAGAGTGATGAATTTATGAATGTTATTTTTGTCAAGCTAAATTTCTTCAATGTAAATAAAATTCAATTTTGAAATACAATATTTTGTTCCCGTTTCGTCGATTGTTTGTCGACTTTTTCAAGGGATTGTAATATGAAATTTAATAACATTAAAAAGTTTTAGATGTACTCAGGAGCATACAAATATAAAACATAATTTTAATATTTAAATACATATGTACATATTACTTTAAACTTTAAGAGCCACTTTTTGGGTTTGATATTAACATAGCGTTTACATTTGCCGGTACTGGCAAGACAGTAGCAATTCATTCAAACTTTTTCACTAATACATAAACACTTTTACAGCTATTTTGTTTTTGCATTGTTTTGTCAACTAATATGTATATGCTTACTGTCTTGCCAGTACTGGCAAATGTAAACGCTGTGTAAAGTTAATTTAATTCTATAATTAGCTAATCTAAGAATTAAGTTAATCTAGTATCAATTGAATTTGATATTTTTGGGTGGTGGCTTAAACCATGTAGCGCTACCATACTGAGCACAAATAAATGGCAGCATTTTTTTGCTAATCTTTTTATCAAGCAGTATGGATGTTTTCAAAGAAGAAAATGCGCGAATTTAATTTTGTTTACAAGGTAGAATTTTTTTGTGCAAGGCGAATTTACACCATGTTAAATTATCTTGCTACGTAAGCAACAGCTGATAACTAACCATCTGTCAAAATGGTATACCGTCATGGTGGTTCTGGGGAATCTTAACTAAATTTTGTAATTTTCGCTTAAAATTATGAAATTTAAAATATTTTAAATTTGTAAATTTAAATACACAATTTAAAATAAAAAACAAAACGAAAAATTTGTTTGAATTGTTTACTACAGTGTTGTATTATTTTTGACACAACGTTAAAATATTTTACAGTGTTGTTTTCAAAATAAGACCACCTTGTATGAATTCGCCTTGTTTTTGTGTTTAAAGAAAAATTATATTAAAGAAAAAATATAGAATGGAAAAATTATATAAAAGTGCTAAGCAATGCTTTAAAATGTATTTTTTGTTTATATTTTTGCAAAAGTTCTTTATGTTAAACATGTGTATGTTGACAGTTTAAGTTAAGGTTTAAACCACCACCGTTTGCCGCTTAAACTATCAAAAAAAGTTTAAAAAAATAGAACTCAAAAAGTAAATACGGAGATTAAAGTCAATTGAATCGCTAATCTCTAACCCAAAAACTGGCTCTAAATACACAGCTCAAGTAATGGCAACAATATGAAAATAACAGTTATTTTTTGATTTTTATTTGTTTGAACTAAACTAAAAGGTTTTGGAAAACTTTAGTTATAGTACATATGTATATAAAAAAAATAAAGTTATTTAATGACTTTTGTATTTTCGAGCAAAAATAAGTTATTTTTTATCTTTTATTTTGTTAAGCAAAAGTTTGATGGGATTATTGAGCGAAAAAATTGGCAATTACCTAAATCAAATACCAACTGCAAGCAATGATGCCAAATTAAACAAAAAGGAGAAAAAAGCTTTGATTTTTGTTAAACCAAAAAAATAATAACCAAAAAATAACTGTTATTGTATAAATTTTTTGAAAAAGGTTTTATATTAGTTACGATTCCTGAATTTATTTCCATGAAATATTTATCTTCCATTTTATTAAAAGTTAATCACTGTAAATTTGAAAATAAAAAAAAATATTTATTTTACTGAATGTTATTTTTAAGGTCCAACAATAATATGCTTAAGTTGGCTTTAGCAATTGTGCGAATGCATGTGATTCATATGTATGTGTCGAGCCATATTGAACTTAAGAAATCTTTTTGGTATAAATTCGCCTAAATCAAGAAAACACTTCTTGAGAAAAATAAATAAATGCTCAGCAACCCCGATTTATGTTAGAAAACATCTCATTTTTGAGGTTATGGCAAAAAGTTAAAAATTTGTGAACCAGTGTAATTTAAATTAAACTACAGTAGAATCCCGATAATTTGTAATCGCAAGGGACTGGCCATTTCTTACGAATTATAGGGGTTTTCGACTTACCGGGGTTAAAATGAAATTAATACGAATTAACGGGGTTTTTAAATTTATTGACTTAAACAATAAAAAACATAAAAGACAATTGTTAAAAATAAAATATATAAAAATTATTCATGTAACAAACTGATCTTAAGAAAATAAACACACACACAAGCAAAAACCCACAAAAAAAAAAAAAAAAAAAAAAAATAGCGGTAAACAAAAAATCATTCTTTCCATGTTTCTGTTGCTTTTATTACGAATTATAAGGGGTAGTTAGCAAACAATTACGATTTATAAAAGGTAAAGACGATTTTATTTGAAAAAAAAAAAAAAATAAAAAAAAATACGGATTATCGAGGGGACCAAAATGTATGGAAATTTTACGAATTAACGAGATTTTATCAAGGGACCGACAGTTTATTGCGAATTATCGGGAATTACGATTTATCGGGGTACGAATTATCGAGATTTGACTGTATTGTGGTAAAAAAATTAAAATTTTTCAAATCTTTAACTGCCTGTTTTTAGAAAACGTAAGCAAGTGAGTGAATGAGAAATTATATTGAAAACAACAAAAAAAAAAAAAAAACGAAAATTTGTTTTTGTTTGCAATATAATTTTCACTCACTCACTTGCTTACGATTTCTAAAAACAGGCAGTAAAATTAATTAAAATAAATATTATTGAAGTAATCAAGAGTTTGATTAATTATTAGTGAATTAACTTATTAATCGCAGTTTTGATTTATCTATTATTTGCGTCTATTCGTCTATTCCTTTTACATCACTAGCAAAAAATAATAAGAATTTAATAAATGGATGGAAATAATATTGCTATACTAAAACTATTTAAAATTAAAAAAAAAAAATTAGTTTTACTAACAATTTAGACCGCTCTGAAATATCTTTTCAAATTCTTTTACATACATATATTATTTTCTATATAAAAATCTAATTTTCCTTTACACATTCATATTTTGTTTTAGATACATAAGTAGTAATTAGCCAATGTCATGGATAAAGGCCAATTCATTTTCCATTTATATAATTTAATGATTTTTGTATTGGCGATCTAAATTCGTCTTATATGCTATTTTAAAAAATTAACCATTTCAATAATTTTGTTACGATTTGCATACATATAAGCTTTGGCACACCACAACATATTTATTATTTTGTGATCGTTTTTTTCATCCATTGCAACATCTTCGGAAAGTTGAGGATTAAATCTGAAATTTAAAGAAAAGTAATCAAAGTTAAATACATGTGTAAAATAAACAATTTACGGTTAATTTTACCAAGCTTAGTTATAATTAACTATGTATGTATGTATTACCTAACTGCCAAATAACATATTATTAAAGGCTCGTCTTCACAATCACACAAGTCTTATGTATTCCATAATACTTTGTAAGATACATGGTATAATAAGTACCAGGTAGGTTCATTAGAGAGAGTTGTCAATTTTTATACCCATGTAATGTCAAGGTGAATTTATTACAGGTGGTCTTAAAAGCTAAAATCACTGTTGAATGTAAAAATTTTGTTTATTCTCTTTTATTATCTTTGTTTTTGTTTTGTTTTATTTCTGTTTTTGACATTGTACAATGATTTTACAAAAACAAATTGCTTGTGGTTTTTGTACGAGTTGTACTTGTTGTAGTACCGAGATTACCTGGGATGAATTCGCCTTGTGTAATGTCAAACAAGAGAAATAGAATAAAAAATAAAACAAAACTGAATGATATAGAAAAAAATTTTGTTTAATATTATAAAGGACACAAATGAATAAAAAAAATTTTACCGGAGAATTTATTAGCATACATCAGAAATTCGTCTATTCCTTTTACATCAATGGCAGATGGTATAGCAGCACAGCGCATCAAACGGGCACGTTTTGGTTTTTGATTCAGATAAAAAAAATCTGTGTTTTCAAAATGGTTTCATTTCAAATGTTTTTTTTTATCAACACCGCATGAATCACTCCACAATTTCGTTTTATTTTCGGGACATGTATTAAATTGATCTTTTTTTGTTCAAAAGAACAATTGCATAAGCAACATTTTTTATAAATTTTTTTGTCTGATTTAAAAAATTATATTAGTAACTTTTTTCTTTTGTTTGAAATAAATTTGACATTCTATGGGATTTCTAATTGAGAACAAAATTTCTAATGACTATACCTTGTATTTTTCTACCATGGTAAGATAGAAATCTAATGAGGTTTGTTTAGACTGTCAACAACATTACAGTTTGTATCAGAGAACTGCAAAAATCATTTATATGCTGGATTTATTCATACGCTTAAATTTACATAAATTCTGTGCCTGCGAAACAAAGTTCCACGTTGAGTAATATTGACATCGTTTCGTAAACATATTCACCTTTATTGTGTTTGGCGTATTTAAGATGCTCCTACGACTGTTTGGTAATAGATTAAAGAGAACGTGAAAATTTTTCCTTAAATCTATTACAAAACAGTCGTAGGCGTATTTTAAATACGCCAAACACAATAAGGGTGATTCTTTGTACATGGGCGAGTTGGATGATTGAACGTACTTTGTTTGCATTAGGTTCGTTTGACTACTTTTACAGTAAAATGCAGTAAATGAGTAAACTGAAAAAATTTCTCTCACAAAATGCTGTTGTCCAAAAAAGTACGCGAACGCAAAATTTGTAAAATAAAGGCAACAGCTGATGGAAAATAATTGAAGTGTTGAAAAATATTGACACTTTTGACTACTTAACTCGTTTTCTTATCGGTACTCGATTAAATACTTTTTATAACCCGAACATTTTTGGAAAATACAAACAAACTATTTTATGCAATCTTTCATATTTGTTTGATCTTTATTTTATTTGATTTTACTAATTTGTAGCGGGTTAAATTATTTAAAAGAACATGAATAATTTTTTTGCTATTGATTACTTAGGTACCCAAATACTTTATACTTTTACAACTCTAAAAAATTAGCATAACAACAAAAATTTCAAAAGTTTGTATTTAGCCAAATAAATGCTTCACAAACAAGTTTAATTAATTAATATTTATTCACTTTTTGTTTTGGTTTAATATTTATTTCAACTTTTCTTTTATTTAACAATTTTTTTCACAATTTGTATGCTTTTTATTTGTTACTTTTGTTTGTTTACCTTTTGAAACATATGTTTTTTTATTTACCAAATTTTACTGCAAAAATTTCTGCAGTAAAAATTTGTAAATACTCAGCCAAGAACTGTCACTTTTCGCTCTCAATTTATGTTCTCATTTACTGCTTTTTGTTCACTCGAACGCAATTACGTAAAATGCAGTAAAGTTAAGTAAAAAATAGTAAAAACTTTTGTGTTCTCGAACGCAACTATTTATTGATGCGCAGAGGGTTGTTATGCTTTTTTCTTAAAAAATAGTCAGATGTTTAAACAAGATTCGTCAAAATCGTCACAAAAATATACCGAAATCGTCAATTTCAATTAAATTTTTTTTGTTAAAAAAAGATTTTTTATTATACAAAAAAAAAGCAGTTTAACAAAACAATTCAAAATAAACTTTAATTACAAGCAAGTATTATTTATAAGTTTTTGAGAAATATATCGTTACCTGATACGCAAAAGGCCATTACAAACAAAAAACTAAAAATCGAATTTTTTCATTGATTCTAATGTATTACATCAACACAAATTTCCACTAAAATTATAGGAATCTTTCGACCAAAATTTGCGATTTTATTAGCAAAAAACAATAGACCCTATCTACAAAAGATTTAATGGTAAACGCTTAAAGGCCTAGCTAACAGTTTGCATAAAACGCAACATTTTAAATTGCCAAAACAACAGGTAGGTACTAAAGAAAAAAAGAAGAAAAATAAATTATGGACAGTTAAGGGCGATTTATCAATTTATCATAGTAAATAATTTTTGCATCTTCTGTAAAATTTTCAAATGTTAGGTATGGCTTTTTGCTAATATTTGCACTGAAGCAATCTGAAAAATTCATTTTCAAAACCATGGAAGGCATTTCGTTTGCAAACGATTTCTGATTTTAGTTTCATTTAAATTAAAATTTCGTTCAATACAATAAAATAACATAAGTTAGGGAACGCATTATTATTATTCAACAACTTATTCATAAATTATTATTAAATTTAACAAAAGTTTATTAAGGATAATTTTTATAGTAAATTTGTTCTTTAAACCTTTATTTAATTTAAAAGTTTTTTATAAATACAGGCATTAATCTTTACTCTCTTACTACATATATCCTTTTCAATTGAGTGGAATCTCTCTTAAGATAAAAAAAAATTAGGGAAACTTTTTAGCCAAGGAAGTCAAGAAGTATTTCTGTTTTAAATATTAGATGAAGTTTTTAATTTTAAATAATTTATAACAGAATTTCCGAAATCAAATCTCTTTTTACATATTTGAATGCATAATACAACTTCTAATGAAAGCCACCTGGTTTGTGATGTGGGATGAATTTTTTTTTGTTTAATTTCCAATAGATTTGTATTTCGAAAAATTGATTGTTCCGTTTTGGACTGTTTCCAATATAATTGTAAATATTTCTTGTAAGTGTTTCTAAACATGAAGGAAGTTTTAAGCACGCATATTGATGCCCGAAAATCTTCATAACGCTAATACTTTTCTTAAAAAAATCGCCAATCATCATGTTACTGTATTTTCTCAAAAAAATCATCACATCTAACAACCCTGGATGCGTACGCCATAGAACAATTGCTCAAATTACACGGGTTTTTATGCACTTGCATTTAAGAAGTCATTGTCCTAAAAGGGACCTATGGATGAAAAAATCGATTTTTACTTTTTTGGCGATTCTTAAAATAGACAATACGCTCTTTCTAATGCAGCAAACCGCATTTTCTAACTGCATTTCTTTTGTCATAAGCAGGGAAACCACAAATATGCAATTGCATGTCTTTTCTTGTGCGACCAATGAAGGCAGAAATAATATATCTATATGTTTTAGAGCTTTTTATGAATTTTGACATCGATTTGTTATTGCATATTTTGGCATATTTTACCGTTTGCAGCATATTTTTGCATCATTTAGTTTAAAAATCCTTTTTGCAGCATTTTTTAAGTTTTTGCCTTTAAGAGGCATATATTGATACATATTCGATTTTTTCAGATGACTCTTGTAAGCTTTCGCAGCAAATAAAACAAATGGCTTTTCTGTTTTATATATCTATCTGCATACCCAAAGTGTTGCTTTAATTTCGCCATCGACATTTAATGTTTACTCTTATGAAGACGTGCTTTACGTTGTCGTTAAAGATAAATTTTATCTTAAACTTTATAACTTTATATAAAAGCAAAATTTAAGGAAAAAGCAATTATAAACATACGTTTTTGGCGATGTGTGCAATACATAGAAATCTGAGCCAACCTTTTAGTACGGTCGACTGAGAAAAACTTTTTAAAGTGATTTAACTATGCCCATTCGTCCGGCTGGCTGGTTGTCTTACCATTTTAACCTTGTGCACAAAGTACAAGTTGCAATTTTGTACATAATTTGATCAAATTTGATAATTACATTTAAATTGTACCAAAGACGAAATCTATGTAAATGGTGAGAATCGGTTTATAATTTTACATATTCCCCATAAAAACTATCCATCAAATTATGTTGGCATTTAGATTAAATTCGCCCAAAAAATATGCTACATCTAATAAAATTCTCTTCGAATTGGGCTGTAAATACTATGGTGTTTGGGCTTTACCGATTTTAATTTTAGTATTGTTTTTTTAATGCAAATGTTGAATATTTTGTTATAAAATTTTCAATTTTTGATTTTTTTGGGGCATAATTTTAACAATTTTAAGGGCATATTTTCGAGTTTTTGCTGCATATTTAATGCAAATAAAACCTATTTTTTAGAGCATTTTTCTGGTTTGCCTGGTCATAAGTAAGCTTTAAAATTCACCTTTGATAAGAAAACAATTAACTTGCTAACTTCAAATTCGTTTTTCTCCACTCATTTTTTCCCATAGGTCCCTTCTTTTAACTGAAACTGACACATATAATACAAAATTTACATTTGAATTTTTTTAATATAAACACTTATTATAATGTTACATTAGCTCTGTTTCTTTACTTTTTGGGTAAAGTTCGTGAAAATGAGAGCAAGCATAAATTTCTCTCATAAAGAGACAAAATTACACAAAAGTACGGGAACAGAAAAAACCAAATTTTAAGCACGAAATAAAAAGTCATTGTTTTGATAGTTTTTACAAAACAATAAAAATGTATGCCACTTTTGAAAAATTGTATATTGTCTGCAGAAATAAACTAATTTTACCAAAAATTAAACCAAACAAACACTTTTACAATAATAAACATTATATTTTTCTAATATTTCAACATAAAACTTTATATTTAAGTACATTACAGTGCACTCGCGATAATATGAACTAATTAAAACAAAGCCAGATCACTTTTGCAAGATTGTTCATATTTGCGAATTACATCTAATCTCCCTTCAAAAGCGAAAAAGTCTGTGATTTTCTTTCGTTTAATCAGTTTAAAAACGCCCCGCTTCCTTAAAAATCTTCAGATATTTGTCGTGTCCGCTAACAGAGATCTTTTTGTATCTCATTTTCAAAAACTATCGATGCATGCATTTTCCATTTTTTGGGTATTCGAAAGACCGCACTAGTCAAATAAACGTATTGTAAGAACTTAAATAGAAATTAATTTATTGTCTTTTATCCCCCTAATAAGAGATAACAATCAAATTTATTCGCTAAATTAGTAATACCTTTTTCTAAAGCATATAGTACACGGAATGTAAAAAGCCACATGCGTATGTGGTTCTGACGTAATTTTGACGTCACTACAAAGCCACAATAGCAAGTTCGTGTTGTGCGATGACGACAAAATTACGTCAGAACCACATGCGCATGTGACTTTTTACATTCCGTGTACTATAAGCCTAAATGTTCTAAAATGTTTAAAATTTCTAATTTTTCTTTTTAAAGTTCAAAACTTATGATGTTTTAAATTCATATTTAAGAACTTTTCACGCAAAATTATATACATATAAAAATGTATATAGAATTCCATGTTAATGCCAGAACTAACTAAAAAGTTTATGTAAATCATTTTGATTAACAACTGAAGACAATTTTAAAGCGATAGCTGGGGAAATCCCCAAGTTATTATGCAGTTAAATAAAAATTGATTTAGGTAGATAAAAACTGTCAAAAATACAACTTTAAGTTGTTCATATTTTAAAGCTTTTGCACAAGTTCATATTTTAGAGTAGTCAATGGAAGAAAATAAGTGTTCATATTTTGGGGTGTTCATATATTAGGGGGTTCATATTATCGCGAGTGCACTGTATTTGACTCCACAACACTTTTTCCAAAATTTGGTTCAAAATTTTTTTGCTTTGCATTTCATTGTTTTGTTTATGTTTTACAGCTGTTTGACAATTTACACAATTTGCACGAAGAAAAATTCTGGGCTGTTTCGTGCAAGAAGAAGAAGAATTTTATTCTCTCAAATCCGCTCTCATTTACACAAATTAAAAGTACGGAACGCTTTTCGTGCAAATTGGGATCCCGAGGGATCCCAAAGTAGAGTAAAGAAACAGAGCTATTATAATATATTTTATGACGATTTCTTTTTTGAGAAATATGTTGCATTAATGAAGTTCGTTTGTAAATAAAATACAACTGTGGGAAAATGTTCAAGCTCTTTTGTGAATAAGTTGATGAAAAACATGCAAAACATGCTGCATAGTTTACCCTAACTTTTATTTAAGGTGTTCATACTGCCCTGCTATACAACTTTGGAGCTTACTTTGTTTGTATAACCAATGTTTTATTTTCTTTGTCATAATTCATACCGCGCATAATTTTGTAAAAAGATTATTTAAAACAAAATATAAAAATATTTACATATTAAAATGAAAAAAAGTCTATTTATATTATAATTGTTTTCATTTTTCTAAGCCATTAGTGATGTCAATATTTGTTGCCAAACCGTAATAGCGTGCAGAAACCACTCAAATATCATTAAAAATCGCTCATGAAGTACATTAGTGATACAAGTGTGATAGTAGTAAATAAAATCAGCTAAATTTTTCTATTGAAGTTGCACAACATGTAACACTTCGAGTAATTATAGTTAACATTAGAGTGTTGGTGCTGGTTCACACACGTCAAGTTTGACTCGTCAAGTCTTCAGTTTTTAGGAGAGAGGGGAAAAGAAAAGGCCTTCTCTTTTCCCTTCTCTCCTAAAAGATTAAGACTTGACGAGTCAAACTTGACGTGTGTGAACCGGCACTTGCATGTATATACTGTAACATTTTTCTCAGAAAATAAATCGCCATTAAGTAAAGTTGTTACAACTGTTTAAAATTTAAATTATGTTATTTTCATCTTCCTCATATACCAACTCATTTTGGTACTTTTCAGATGAACCGATTGTTTTACAATATCGTCCGATATGTCTAAAGTGTGGCAACAAACGTTGTCTAATTTTGTACCTTCTGTTAAACGTATAACTGACGATAACAGCTCTATTCTCATTCTAGTTCTTAGCAAGGTCTATGCAATAGGTCATTGGTCCAATAGGAGGTTGCCTCGCTGAACTTTCTGAATAGCTGATGGTTTTTTTTTTTGGTGCCAATGTCTAAGAAAACATTCATTTGCTTCTCTAAAGCCTGACAATTATTTTTGTAGTGTGGTGAAATTATTTTTGTTGATAGTATGATCAGAAAATTAAGGTTCGCTCTAAGCATCACATACAAATTTAAAAATAGAAAATAATTGCAATTGATATTTCGGAATAACTATAAAAGACAAAAGTGCCAGAATTCCAACGAGCATTACTGAGTGCTGGGATTGCAAATTGTTAATTGATGCGAAAACTTTAATGTGATTTAAAAAAATTATATGCCACTTTCCTATTTGCAAAAATTGTAATATGGATTAAATGTATGTATTTTTTCTGATACACTTAAAGAATTGAGACTTTACTTGAATTGATTATATGAGTTTTTAAGTCGTTTTGGGATCAAAAAAAAGTGTTAAAAATGCTAAATAATTATAAAAATGTGCTAAACTAGCACTTTTTTTCGAAATTCTTAGTGCTAATTCAGAAAAAAATTTACTAAATCTAGCACTAAGTGTATGCCTGGGTGTATGACTTTGCTTTATTTTTTCAGTTTTTGTATTTGTATACAGCGTTATCGTTGGAAATTTTCAAAAAATTCCAAAAAGGGGATATTTACAAAAGAAGTTGCAACAAAAAGGGGATCTAAGAAAAAAAGGTCACCTCTTTATAAATCAGAATGAGTTCACAAAATTATATGTTTTTTGTACGTATTTTGTTCAATTTATATAAATTTCAAGCAATATTTTATAAATCGTAAAAAACGTAATAGAAAACATTATGTAATAACTAGGGATGAGATTTCCATGCACTAAAAAATAAAAAATAAGCGCTTAAAATATGCACTAAAAAATAAAAAATATAAACTGAAAACTTAAAAAATTTCGATAAAAAATCATTTTTTAATTTGACTATAAACGAAAATATAAAAAATTCAGTCTTTTGTTATTCAAACATCTTTAAAAAATTAAATAACTAATTTAAGTTTTGTCTGTATATTCGTAATTGCGTTTATATGCATAAACTACTGCGAAGTTTCCCAGCAAAAAAAGACATGTAAAAGAAGTAGTAAATTCATGGGTTCCGCGGATAATGCACTGGTTCTTTTTAGGTGAAACATGCATGATTTTAACATTAGCGTATCGTTGGGGAGCATGGGTTCACATTAAGGTAAACGGCTCGTCATTAAAAATAAGGCTTAGAACTAATGAAAGTTCAGTGATTAGAACGGGGTTTTTATTGATCTGGAATATTAACTGAATTGAGTGTGAATGAAAAGCAATACATCTAATGATTTTAATACGTATTTTCATTGGTGCTCGATATTAATTTTTATATGCATTATGGGAATTTATTATAAATTACATTTTTCCTTTTGTTTTCCCTATGTAGTAGTAAGATTTTGACAACGGCGGGTAAATTTTACACAAACAAAATGCCTGTTGTTTTTTGTATTGTTATAGAGGTAAGCAGACCTATTGGATAAGCCTTGATATACGCAATATTAAAATTAAATGTATTTACATATGTATATATTAAAAAAATTTTAACTCAATCATTAAAGTCAATTGTATATAATATTCGTCCCCTTTCAATCCTAAAAGAATACATAATTATAGTGAAAAATTGTAATTCCTACATAAGAGTTAAATGGGTGCACTGCATGTAATTTTTCATGAATTCACTTATTTAAAATTTATTCGAATTTTGGAACGCATTGTTAATTCATTCAAGTAGTTTAGTGCTAAGGAAGTCATGAAAATATCCCTTCTACTTGAACAACTTCAAAAGTTTTTTGCTGGGTTGATTTGATATTGCAGGCGGTGTTCAATGTAACACTCGTGGGCTTTCCCTTCAAAATTATTTTCTTGGATATAGTGGTCTGAAAACCAAATTTCAAACCATTGGACCATATAGCAAATATTGCTTAAATCTCACCTAATTTTGTTTATCTTATGGCTCATTTTGACTATATCAACTTTATTTTCATTTAACTGCAAATCATGTGATAAAATTACATGAAAAGCAAAGTATTTTCACATAAATATTATATGTATAAGTTCAGTAAAAAAAAAATCATTTAGTTTAAAAACTTAATGGCGTTTGGCGCTTGTACTTTTTTAACGATAGCCAAAAACTAAAAATGCAGTTCTTAATATTTTTACATGCCCTACACGATTTTACGATTATTTTGCTTTTGTTAAAATGCAACCTTGATTATTTAGAAAAATTCTAAAAAACAATGAAGTCGTATGGGATATCATGTAATTTTTCGTAATCCTTGTCATTTTCATAACACATTGCATTCACACTATCACACTTTTACATATTACTTGAGTTTTTGACATGAACAACTTCATTCATAAACATAACAAAAGTTTTGCTTGCTTTTATTTCATAGTTTTTATACCCACACCACAATAGTGGAGAGGGTATTATGAATTTGTGCTGATGTGTGTAACGCCTTAAAATATTGGTCCTAGACCCACCTTAAAGTATACCGATCGACTCAGAATCGAACTAACGATGTCCGTCCGGCTGGCTGGCTGTCCATGTAACTTTGTGCGCAAAGTACAGGTCGCAATTAAGGAGATAATTTGATAAAATTTGGGACATATGTTCTTATTGGCACAATGACCAAGCCTATTGAAAATGGGCCAAATCGTAGGACCACGAGGGAAGAGGGGAAATTTCTTCCAGGACCAGTATAAACACGCGTGTAAAGAGTAGCCCACAAGGACTAGTCCTAGTCCAAAAGTAACCCAACGTATGGGAAAACATGGTCTATTTAACATTACGATGTCCTACGGGAGGACCATATAACCTAGCTTTGGACTACAAAGGAGTAGTTTTAAAACTACTCCATGGTATACTCAAGAGGATTAGTTTTGAAGTCGTTTCAAAACGAAAGCACGTCGTTAAAAAACGAAGAGATGTCGTCTCACTACAAACACTTTTAAACAATGACATGGTCCATGCTTGCATTACATCTATGGAAATTGTTTCAGCTGCTGAATAGTCATCAGAGCAATGATTTTTGTGTATTTTTCTTTGTATATGTTTTTTACCAAAGCAATAATTGACGAACGTTTGATTGCATGAACACAAATAAGTGTATTCAATGTTGTTGATTTAATGCGAATTTTTTGCAATCGCACAAAGCCGTTCTCTGTAACATATAACATATTTAGGCAATTCACAGTGTTCTATTCATGTCATATTGGTTGTATTTGCTATAATTAATTAATAATCTGGTAGATAATTTTATAGCAGTTATGTTTTAAATATGATTGCCGGCATATGTCCACCGCGGCTACGAGTTACATGTACAAACTGTGCCTAACTTTTTATTATGAATACGGCTGTTAAAATCTAGCGCTTTTAAAAATTTGCAGGAATACTTAAAAAATTAAAATAAAAACATTAAAATTGTAAGCTGTACATTAGAGCGACTCACCAAAAAAAGTGCTCGATGTACACTGTTAAAAATTAACCTTGGACTTTTTTAAGATGACATTTTAAATATTTCGGCTCCAGGGTTGACCTCTCGTGAGCTGGACCAGTTTGAAAAAGGGTCTATTTTTGCATGTTTTGTTACTTTAAGAATCTGTTTCCTTACCAACATATACAAGTTGGGTATCGTAAGAAAGGTTTTTTTTTCTTTCTTTAGTCCTATTTTCTTCCATACATGATCTAGAAACTAAATTCGCTATCATATTAGAGTTACCACAAAATTGTATTTATACCAAATTTTTAATATTTTTAATTAGGCTTAAGTTCATGAAATTTAATTTTTATTAAATTATTTTTGTGAAGAAAGGAATTTTACAACATGAAAATTAATTAAAGTTGTTATTGATAATCTTTCATTCTTGACGTGGCTCGGGCTCGAACCCTGGCCGGCAGGTTACCATGACATGTTTCGATCGCAACCACTCGATCTCCTCAGATGGATTTGCCGTCTTACACTCGCAGCCATCGACGACTGCTGACGTCACTAGTCAAACATCAATCCTTAAACCAAATTGTATTTTAACATTTGGTAGATCGAAATTTTGCTTTCCTGAATGATTATCCATCTTTAATTAATTTTACATGTTTTTTCCTTTACTTCTGTTTTTTCGTACTTTCGTCAAGAATTTTTCTTGAAGTCCAAGTACATTTTTTGTTTTTTCACTTTGTCTTTCTCTTTTTCTGTTGACCTTTTTCAGCACAACTTGAAGGACAAATGTACACATAGAGCTCGTGCCTTAGCTTTAACAATAATTAGTATTGTGGTTATTTTGTTGAACTATTTATGGTTTTTAATCCAAATTTTTAATATTTTTAATTAGGCTTAAGTTCATGAAATTTAATTTTTATTAAATTATTTTTGTGAAGAAAGGAATTTTACAACATGAAAATTAATTAAAGTTGTTATTGATAATCTTTCATTCTTGACGTGGCTCGGGCTCGAACCCTGGCCGGCAGGTTACCATGACATGTTTCGATCGCAACCACTCGATCTCCTCAGATGGATTTGCCGTCTTACACTCGCAGCCATCGACGACTGCTGACGTCACTAGTCAAACATCAATCCTTAAACCAAATTGTATTTTAACATTTGGTAGATCGAAATTTGCTTTCCTGAATGATTATCCATCTTTAATTAATTTTACTTGTTTTTTCCTTTAATTGAAAGATTATCAATAACAACTTTAATTAATTTTCATGTTGTAAAATTCCTTTCTTCACAAAAATAATTTAATAAAAATTAAATTTCATGAACTTAAGCCTAATTAAAAATATTAAAAATTTGGATTAAAAACCATAAATAGTTCAACAAAATAACCACAATACTAATTATTGTTAAAGCTAAGGCACGAGCTCTATGTGTACATTTGTCCTTCAAGTTGTGCTGAAAAAGGTCAACAGAAAAAGAGAAAGACAAAGTGAAAAAACAAAAAATGTACTTGGACTTCAAGAAAAATTCTTGACGAAAGTACGAAAAAACAGAAGTAAAGGAAAAAACATGTAAAATTAATTAAAGATGGATAATCATTCAGGAAAGCAAATTTCGATCTACCAAATGTTAAAATACAATTTGGTTTAAGGATTGATGTTTGACTAGTGACGTCAGCAGTCGTCGATGGCTGCGAGTGTAAGACGGCAAATCCATCTGAGGAGATCGAGTGGTTGCGATCGAAACATGTCATGGTAACCTGCCGGCCAGGGTTCGAGCCCGAGCCACGTCAAGAATGAAAGATTATCAATAACAACTTTAATTAATTTTCATGTTGTAAAATTCCTTTCTTCACAAAAATAATTTAATAAAAATTAAATTTCATGAACTTAAGCCTAATTAAAAATATTAAAAATTTGGATTAAAAACCATAAATAGTTCAACAAAATAACCACAATACTAATTATTGTATTTATATATATTCCAGAGCACCGTGTAAAATGCATCTAATTTGCACAAATCTAAATTATTTACATACAAAGATGATATACTTGGAAAAAGATAAAATTTGATACCCATATTACCTTATTTAAAAAGAAGGGTTACCACCCCATTGCATTTTTGTAAAAACGCGAACTAGCACGAATTTCAAAAAAAGCTGAGACACGTATTTAATTAAATCGACTAAAGATTAAAATATGTTAGTTTGGCGCTTTTATTACAAACAACCCCAAACAAAAAACTCAAAAACCGTTTTTTTTTACAGATAATCCTTAAAAAAAGGACATGGATGATCGTCCTTGGACAAATTTTATATACAGTTGGACGCGCCTTAAAAAAGCCTTTCTTACGAAACCCAACTTGTATATGTTGGTAAGAAAACAGATTCTTAAAGTAACAAAATATGCAAAAATAGACCATTTTTCAAACTGGTCCAGCTCACGAGAGGTCAACCCTGGAGCCGAAATATTTAAAATGTAATCTTAAAAAAGTCCAAGGTTCATTTTTAGGAGGGTACATCGGGCACGAATTTTGCTTCCATACAACTTGAGTCGCTCTACTATACATACTTCAAACCTCGAAGTTACTTGCGAGTCAAATTTTTTATTTACATGTCGTACTCGATCAACAATTTACTCAAAATATAAAAAAATTTCAGTAGAAAAAAAACCTTTCATGTTAAACAACTATAATATACATATGTATTAGGGTTTAACTTTTTGAAATATTGCGAATATCAAATTTTTCATCGCATAGCCGAATAGACCATGAAAAAATATTAAGAAATTATGTATTAATTTTTTGCGATCGTTAAAAAATTTCCGCACCAAACGCGATGAAGTTTTGAATTTTAATTTTTCTACTAAGTATACAAAATTAACATTTAATAACAAAATGTTAAATATTTTCTTATAATTTAATGAATATAACAAGATCTTACCATTTGTACGAAAGAAGGGCGCAAAAAAATCGCTATATTATGACTCTTTTTCGCGGTTTTTTTTAATTAACTAAATTTTAATGTCAAATGATAGATGTTGTGATAGATGAGTTGTTTGGAGGATATTATATAAAACAGTGAAAATTATCTTTGCAAAAAAGTTGCACAAGGTATTTTTCCATTATGCAAATCTACTTGCACTTTAAACTTAAAATTTATTTCATTAAACTCAAAAAACTGCTTTACATTTTTGTTATATAGTTACTTATTTAATATACATATCGCTCATTTGCTGCAAGACCGGCATAACTCAAAAAAAATCCATATCGAGATAAGCGCATTTAAAGTTTTTGATTTGTTCTAACTACTTAGAAAAAAGTAGATACATTCTCTTCAAACTGGGAAAGTATAAAATATATAAAGATGAATTTAATACACAATATAAAGAAAAACAAAGCGAACAATTCTGCATCTCTAACTCCAAAATTTCATTTTTTGAGTTATGCCGGTCTTGCATCAAATGAGCGATATGTATTTAAAATATATAGCATATATAAACAATAAATGTACCATATATAATGTGTATGGAAATTAAAAAAAAAAAAATTTTTTTTGAGGAGCTTTAGAAACTGCATTTGGTGCGGAAACTTTTTTGATCAAAATGGCCTAAAAAAATTATATTTATTATCAATACTAAATTGCACATCGCGTGGTGGGACGAAGATATTTTGTCATAAAAAGGTTATTACCCTAATACATACATATGCTGGCTTAAGCTACTGTAAAAACTTAACAAAAAAAATTAAAAAAAGCATTTATTAAAAAACCAAAATTAAAATCAAAAAATATTTTATTCTGTACAGAAAGTGCGATCTGTTTCGCACCTTGCTTAAGTAAATGTCAGTTTCATAAAATTAACTAAAAAGTTAACTTAAGCATATTATAGTTGGGCGTTTAATATTAAAGGCATATGAAAAAGAATTTTAAAACCAACCGTTTCATTAACAAAAAGTAGACAAAATAGTAACTTTTGACACCGGTTAGATTTGAATATAACGTGTCGATTTTTTCCAAAATGAAAAAATCAAAAATAAAAATTTCAAGTTAATACCCTCTTGTTGATCAAGTGCGATGTGTAAAATCAAGGTTTTTCAGAAATCAAAAAGGGCTGTTTTTTAGGCGATATAAATATTGGAACTAAAAACTTTTGATACGTCAAACATGTTTTCTCTCTTTAAAAAAATATTATCAAATACATATGTATTGTAAACAGCCGACGAATTTTTCAGTAAAACTTTTCAAATTTTATAAAAAAAACTTTAAATTATTCGATTAATCCAAACTGTTGATTAATTGACTAAAAGAAATTTTTATTCAACGGATTAATCGCTTATCAATTATTCAAATATTACGTATAAATATTAATTATGCTTAGAACTATTTTATAACAAGAAAGGATTAATAAATTATTTTCAAAAGTAATATTTACCTATAATAAGGAATGCCAATTGTACTACACCAAGCACGAGCCCGATCAACGACTCTGCCATCTGAAGCGGTTGCTTGATCAACAAGCAAATTTCCTTTAATTTTGCAATAATTAAATATGAAAAAATAGAAGTTTGTTAGAAATAGAAATTATTTATATGTATATATATATATTATATATGTATATTAAGGAAATTGTACCAAGAGTTGAGATTCCATATGCTAACTTTGCAGTATCCCAGATACTTTCAGGGCGAAAAACATCAATATCTTTAAGTTCGGTAACAGGAATTAGACCAGTACCCAAAGATACCACTACGGAGATCTAAAATAATTTTTAACAGTTTCATAAATACATTTATTTTTATTTATTGAGGATAATTTAAAAAATTGTAACAGTTACCGGTACAGCTTCTTTTTCAAGTCCAACGCTACGTAAAGCCATGTTATATTCATGAATTTCGGTCATTGCGTCTAAAGTGGGATTATTGGCAATTAGGCCACCATCTAAAAATCGACCAAACGCTCTGTTGGGAAGAGAACATTAGTAAATATATATATATACATACATATATATACATATATATATATATATTTATATATATATATATATATTAGAGCGACTCACCAAAAAATGTGCTCGATAAACCCTCCTAAAAATCATTTCATTTTTTCTTTCTTTAGTCCTATTTTCATCCATACATGATCTAGAAACTAAGTCCGCTATCATATTAGAGTTACCACAAAATTGCATCTATATATATTCCAGAGCACCGTGTAAAATGCATCTAATTTGCAAAAATCTAAATAATTTACATACAAAGATGATTTACTTGGCAAAAGAAAAAATTTGATACCCATATTGCCCTATTTAAAACGAAGGGTTACCACCCCATTGCATTTCTGTCAAAACACGAACTAGAACGAATTTCAAAAAAAGCTGAGACACGTATTTAATTAAACCGACTAAAGATTAAAATAACAACCCCGAACAAAAAATTCAAAAACCGTTTTTTTTTTACAGAAAATCCTTAAAAAAGGACATGGATGATCGTCCTTGGAATTGTATATACAGTTGGACGCGCCTTAAAAAAAACCTTTCTAACGATACCCAATTTGTATATGTTGGAAAGGAAACAGATCCTCAAATTAACAAAACATGCAAAAATATACCCATTTTCAAAATGGTCCAGCTCACGAGAGGTCAAAGCTGGAGCCGAAATATTTAAAATGTCATCTTAAAAAAGTCCAAGGTTCATTTTTAGGAGGGTACATCGAGAACGAATTTTGCTTCCATACAACTTGAGTCGCTCTAATATATATAAATATATCGCACTGGTTCCTCTAAAGAGAGTCAACTCAAAATTTTTCAATTTTAACTTTTTGCAAGAAATCGATATACAGTGGTCATATCTACGCACTGTAAACATCTTAGATTAGAGGAACCACTGCGATATGTATATATATACATATATTAAGGTGGTCCTTGTTTTTTTGTTTTAGATTTTTCAAAAACGAAGGTGACTTTTGCGTTAGGTTATGAAAAAAAACATTGACAAACATTTGAGCTCGATCGGTTAAAAATTGACACGAGGATTTAGGTTCGTGAGAACGAAATTGAAAAAAAAACAAGTTAGAGTGCTATATTCGGCTGTGCCGAATCTTTGATACCCTCCACCGACAGTTCGAATGTTTAAGGAGTAATATCTGTATGATGTTATTATTATCTTAAACTGTGACGATTTGTTATTAATTATGGATTTAGGCGACTAAACTGTTTTCCGGTAGTAGGGTTTGTATGGGGCCTAGGGTAAATTATGGACCGATCTTCACGAAATTTCACAGTCTTTTTCCCAGTTCTATAAAACTTTGATGTACCAAATTTTGTTATGATAGCATTCTTTTTTACGGATTTAGGCGTACTAAACTGTTTTCCGGGAGTAAGGTTTATATGGGGCCCAGGGTAAGTTATGGACCGATCTTCACGAAATAACACAATTTTATTTCTTGTCCAATAAAACTTTGATGTACCAAATTTTGTTATGATAGCATTATTTTTTACGTTTTTAGGCGTACTTAGTTGTTTTCCGGGAGTAAAGTTTATATGGGGCCTATGGTAAATTATGAACCGATCTTCACGAAAATTCAAAGATTTATTTTTAGTTCTATAAAACTTTGATGTACCAAATTTTGTTATGATAGCATTATTTTTTACGTTTTTAGGCGTACTAAGTTGTTTTCCGGAAGTAGGTTTTATATGGGGCCTATGGTAAATTATGGACCGATCTTCACGAAACTTAACAGTTTAATTTCTAGTCCTATGTAACTGTGACTTGCCAAAATTTGTAATGATAGCATTGTTAGTTAGGGTTTTAGGCTTAATATACTGTTTTCCGGGAGTAGGGCTTATATGGGGCCTAGGGTAAATTATTGACGGATCTTCACGAAATTTCACAGCGTGATTTCCAGTTGAATAAAACGAATTGTTGCGAAATCTTATATCATTCTGTGCATTTTTCCACCATTTATGTTAGTTTTTGTAACAAAATTATCAATTTTTTTTAGGTGGTGGTTCCACATTTTGATTCATAGCTCAGATCCTATTGAACCGATTTTGCTGAATTTCAATCCCAAACTGCTTAGGATAACTACAAGCAATTTGACACCAAGTTTGTTGATTTCTTTTGAGTTTTTCGAAAGTGAGCGTGTTTTCAACAGACGGACAGACGGACAGACAGACGGACATGGCTAAATCGACTTAGAATTACTCAAGGACCCAGAATATATATACTTTATAGGGTCTGAGATGAATAGTAAAAAAGTTTCACACGGAATGACAAACTGAATATACCCTCTTCACAACTAATTGTGGTGGAGGGTATAAAAAATGGATTGAAGAGCACGTAAATACCCAAGAGTCTCCCCTGAGGAGGTCAAATGTGTGAGCAACCTTCATTATTTTTGTGTCCCCAATATTTCTCTAGAACAAATTTACCTTTAATATTTAACCCTTCAGGGTGTCCCCTTACAATAAAAATTGAATTTTAATGAAAATTACCCAAAATAAAAAACAATAAAAGTACACCAATTATAAAAGCTTTGAATGTTATTCGGATCGTAAAACCAAACCCTTCAGCTACTGCAGCCATTTAATGCATTGCATTTCAACCTTATATTATGCATTTACCGAAAGCAGAAACGATCCGTTCATTGATAAATGACTGTGTTTCTCCTTTAACAACTTTCCACTTCCAATACTCATAGAATACAAATGATAATGTTGTTCGTCTTCATTATTTATCTGTTTCTAAGGTATTAATTTCGGTGGACGCTCTTAATCGGCGTTGTTCTTCTGCCTTTTCTCAATCCAATTTTCTTTTTTCAATGCCAAAAAGTGCTACGTGAACGTCATTCATGCCGCTTGTGTTGTCTTATTTCCTCTGTGCAAGCAAAATCTCTCTATCCTCCTCTATTGTAAATCTTCGACAAATGGTTCTTCTTTTATCTTATGTAACAGTCCTCCTCTTGCTGTGCTCTTCTTCAATTTCCTCCACTTCTGGTACAATTCTTTAACTTGCTTTATGACCGAACACTTGTCTCGCTCCGAAATTCGTGCAGCCATTACTAGCACTTTAAATTATAGTGTACGAGTTTGAAAAAATACACTAAGAACTTCTTTATTAGACGCCAATTTTAATTCTTTGTGTGTGTAATAACATTTTTACATATGTTTAGTTACATTGTATACATACATATAATAGGTGCGTTTGAGTACTTTTACAGTAAAATGCAGTAAATGAGTAAATTTAAAAATTTGCTATCACAAAATGCTGTTGTCCAAAAAAGTACGCGAACGCAAAACTTGTAAAAATTCGTAAAATAAAGGCAACAGCTGATGGCAAATAATTGGAGTGTTGAAAAATGTTTAAACTTTTGACTACTTAACTCCTTTTCTTATCGGTACTCGATTAAATACTTTTTATAACACGAACATTTTTGGAAAATACAAACAAATTGTTTTATGTAATCTTTCATATTTGTTTGTTTTTTATTTTATTTGATTTTGCTAATTTGTAGCGGGTTAAATTATTTAAAAGAACATGAATAATTTTTTTGCTATTGATTACTTAAGTACCCAAATACTTCACACTTTTACAACTCTAAAAAATTAACATAACAAAAAAAATTTCAAAAGTTTGTATTTAGCCAAATAAATGCTTCACAAACAAGTTTAATAAATTAATATTTATTCACTTTTTGTTTTGGTTTAATTTTTATTTCAACTTTTCTTTTATTTTACAATTTTTCACAATTTGTTTGCTTCTTATTTGTTACTTTTGTTTGTTTACGTTTTGAAACATGTTTTTTTGATTTCCTAAATTTTACTGCAAAAATTTCTGCAGTAAAAATTTGTAAATACTCAGACAAGAACTGTCACTTTTCGCTCTCAATTTATGTTCTCATTTACTGCATTTTGTGTTCTCGAACGCAATTTCGTAAAATGCAGTAAAGTTTAGTAAAAAATAGTAAAAACTTTTGTGTTCTCGAACGCAACTAATGCTATGAAAATCAAATGAATGAATGAATTTAATAAAAAAATCTAGTTTTTAGGTTAAAGTTTTAAAGGTTTTATTTTCCTTGTACTCACATTTTCCTGGGCTACTTTAAGTTTTAACTGAAAGAAAAAGCTATTCACTCTCACAACACTGAAATATTTTTTATTTCAAAATCAGTTTTATTTGTTAAGTGTCCGCTCACAGGCTGTCTATTTAAATTAAAAATGTCACAGGACAACTAAAATGTCAATACGTACATAAATGGTATAATAAGTACAAGGTAGGTTTATAAGAAAATATATTCCCAATTGAGGAGCTCCATAACAAAACGGAACTATTCCACTTTTACAATTTTTGGATAAATTAACAAAAAAAGACGAATTTAAGCCAGTACGATGTATGTTTGTATGTGAAATAGTTGCGTTTTGATCAACTTCAAGGTAAAAAAGTTTGTTAAGACAATGACAATTAGGATTTTAGTATGCACAATATAATTCAGTAAAAAAACACTAAACCAAAAAGTGGAATTGTTGCGTTTTGTTATGGATCTCGTTAAGTTTAAATCCCATGTAATATCAAACAAAAGAAAATAAGAAAAAAAAAAAAAATTAAATTAAGCGTCAAAAATCTACTAAAAGCAGGGACATAACTGTTAAGGTGCTATCAGACGGGATGTATTTTACATATGTACCAGTGTTGAAAAATTCAGTACTTTGGTACTTTTTTCAGTACTTTTTCATATTAAAAATACCGCAGTACCCCCGAGTTGTTTTCAGTACTTTTTTATTCTTTGAGTTTTTTAACTATTAACTTTTTAACTGTGATCATATCGATAGCAGGCTTTGGTCATTATGTGTTTGTTGCAAAATTTATGTTGTTGTATTTTAAAAATAATTAACGACGTTAATATTGAAATGCAAAGCGTGGACGCCAGGATTCAAATTTTGCTTTCCAGAATGGGAGTTTTGTTCTTACAAGTTGCAGGAAAATTCATAAAAATGATGCATTGGATAATATGTTAGTGGAAAATTTAAATGAAAGCCATATTTATTGAAACATGCAATGTTAAGGAAATGGTTTATAAAATAAAAGAAACTGCGAAATCATTTTATTCGACAATTTGCAAAACATTAAGAACTAAATTTTGTTTTGAAAAGAAATCTTTAAAAGTAATACTCAGTTTCACTCAAGAAAATATTGTTTCGGGAAAAACCAATAGCATAATACTGATGTTATTAATGTTATTTACAGACGATAAAGAAAACTATAATAATATCAATTGTCAATTCCATGTTCTAGCGGTTCTTTCAGAAATAAAGCATTTCAGAACTAAATATATTTAAATTTCTTGAAAAAATATAGCCAATATTAAGAACGAAACTAATGTTTGCTGACATTTCACATATTGCTTTTGGTATTTTATCGATACCACATTCCTGAGCATCAATTGAACGCACATTTTTAAATGCAAAATGATGTAAAAAGCAAAGGAAGAAATCGCTTACACGAAGAAGCTGTTTCAAGTTTGATACACTCAAAAGAAAAATCAATCCATCCGTACTCAAATCAATCCGAAGCGGTATTAATAGTACTGTGAGTACGGATTTTCTTGAATTAAGTACAGAAAGATTGATTCAAGTACGGATTTTCAATAGCAAAATACTTAAATTATCCATATTCAATTCTGATTTTCTACTTAAAATAATCCGAAAATTAGATTGATTTAAGTAACACTTGATTCAAGAATTATAAAATTTTTTTAATCCGAATTCGTACTTGAAATAATCCGAAAATGAGATTGGTTTAAGAAAAACTAAGATTAAATCAATCTCAAAATGCCCTTGATTCAAGTATTATAAAGTTGATTTTATCCCGAATTAGAAAGAAAACAATATTTTGACTGATTTACATACGCGTTTTACATCTTACAAAATTATAAAACACCATCATCACTTTAAAAATCGTATGTACATATTTAACTAAAAATATGAACTAAATGAGAAGCAAGAGTTCAAATTTACTTTTTAACCCTTCGTGGTACACATGAGTTTGGCCAGACCTTTTTTTAATGTGTATAGAAAATCAAAATATGCATAAGCCGGAGGGTTAAACACAACGAAAAGTTTAATCTGTTTTTACTTGATTTAAGAATTTTATACTTATTTCAAGAAATTTCGGGATTGATTTCGGAAATAGTAGTCACATTTAGGATTGTTTTGAGTACGATTTAGTGTTATTCGTACTTGAATTTTGGTGTTCGACTTGTACTTAAAGTAAAAAACTTGATTTATCCCGAGTGTTTTTCTTTCTGTGTAAAAACGAAAGATCTATTTAAATCAACTAGTAGTTGCTGTTGTAGTTATAATATTTCTTATGATCTTTTAAAGTAAATTTGCTTTATCTTATAACACTAAATTAAAAACTTTATTTTTTAAACATTAATGTTTTAAACTTTTTTTTAGAACTACGTTCTAAGTATGTAATATATGTAAAAGACTGAATAATGTTACTTTGCAAAAGTTAAAATATAAATGTAAACATCATTATAAATTTATGTTGACTAAAATAAAATTTTTATTTTATTTACTTGTTCATAAATATATGAACTATTTCAAATATTTTTTTTTAGAAAATATGTGCTGAAATAACGTACATTAAGCGGGTCATACACTTGCAATATACATAACTGTTAAATTTTATCGCCAATGTGTATGTGATATTCGAGGGTGACACAATATATTGGCAAGAATCGAAATCAGAAAAGAAGTGCAATATACTGCGAAATGTGTTGGCAACAATGTACTATGTTGTTTAACTTAAAAGGTTATCTTATTTTTAATAAGAGTTGCTCCATATTTTAATTAAAACTATTGTGCCACTTATTGAAAAATATAGGACAATATAGAAATAATATTGCTTTTTTTCACAAAAAGTACCATTTGGTGGGAAAAATACTCTTTTTGTTGAAGTTTAGTACCATTTCAAAATTTCAATTTTGCAACACTGATATGTACTGTCACTTTTCTTTCCCATACGTAATTCCGTATGTATGTCAAAATTCCCATTTTACATACGATTCATAATTTTTGCTATCACACCTGCTTATGTTTTTCCTTATGACATAACCTATAAATGTAAACAAAAGCTGACTTTTGCTTACGTTTCAAAACAAACCAGCTGTTTTGTTTATGTTTGCCACAGGAAAATAGAGCGTGTTCTAATCGAAAAATTTACATATGTATTTCCACATGTATTTTACACATGCAAAGTTTCATATGTATCACACGATGTGTACAACTTTTACAGATGGAAAATTTGACAGTACATATGTAAAATACATCCCGTCTGATAGCACCTTTATAACCAATATTTGAAAAAATCCTAAAATAATATTTTTTCACGAATTTTTAAAACCTGTTACAAATAACTAATATTTTTTGATCTTTGAAAACCGATATAGTTTGTTTTTGTTTTTTTTGGGCTTCCTAACCATTACAAAGATTTTAATTTTTTTTTGTCTTCCGTAACCATTACAAAAGACTTATTTTTTTTTGTTGGTCTTCTATAACCGTTATAAAAGATTTTTCTTTTTTCGGTCTTCCTGTATTAAAATAAATTTTCTTTCCTTTTTTTCGTTTCTGTTTTTAGGGAATTATCTTCATTTCATTACTGAATTTCTTTACAAGTTTTATGAAAATATTCGTTGGAGTTCAGCCAATGACACTGCTAATAAAATCTATGAAACAGGTTTCGTTACAGTCAATGTTTATGAAAAGCTTCATAGAATTAAAGAAACTCTTTACAGAAACAATAAATCGTGAGGTAATGAAGCATTTTTTAGAATCTATGAAACAGTTTCATAAAAGCAAAGAATATAAATCTTATAGAATGCGCATCATGTAGAAGCAAAATTTCTTATGGCGGGGTTTATCATTACGCCCCGGTCTCATATAATTTCGCTCACAAATTTTGCAAAGGCAATTTGTTGTTGGTTTGTGTTTTCACTTAGAGAACTGAAGAGAGCATCCAAAATGTGCAGCATTAACACATACACATGTTTGCTGTTTTTGCCAGCCAAAGTGTGTGTGTGTTTGTGTTTTTTTCTTCGTTGAAATCGGTTTTTGGTATTTTTTTAATTGATTTCGTTTTGTTTTAAAACAATTTATGTGCAAATAACCTACGTAAGAGCGAATGCGACCAATTGCGTAATTGTAGGGCAACAGTATGTGTTTTATTTTTGTAAAAACTAAACTATATCGATTTGCACCGAATTATAATTCCATTTTTTAGATTATTTAATTATGTACTTACCATGTATGTATATTAATGGAATTTATAAATAAAGGAGTGGCATAATTATAAATAGGTATTTCTCCTTGATTGTTTGTTAAATAAATTTCATATTGCTCAGTTTGTGAACATTTATTAAATTAGTACTCCTCCGAAAACATTGCTCTTGGTCTTTAGAAAAAGGAAGTTCCAAGAAAAGAAAAATACAAGTTTTATCAAACGAATGATTTAATTTATTAAAATATTAGGGTGGTTGATATCCTCATTAAATTCTTTTTAAATATGTATGTACAGTATTAATCGGATATAAGAACATCTCATATAAGAACAAAACGCTTATACACCATGTCTTTTTTGCGATTTTTCTAACAAAAAAGGTTTCATATAAGAAAAACGCTTATAAGAAAAAAACTGATAAAAGAACATTTTTCTTAAACACCAAAATCACAAAATGTATAGAAAAAGAATTTATATAAGAAACTTCCAACGGCAAAACAGAATTTATGTAGTTTGAATGGACAACTCTGTTTTCTGACAGTTTTACAACAAGAACAAAGTTTTTTTTTTACTTTTAGTTTTAGATGAGTGAGCTGGTACCCATGAGAAACTTTGTGTTTTTTGCCAATAGAACAAAAGTTAAAATTTTAAAAGAAATACAAAACGGGATAAAAAGAAGCGAAATTGAAAAAAAATATAATATTGGACTTTCAACGTTATCTAAAATAGTGAAAAACTCAAAAGACATAGACAATCATTATTTTAAAGTTAGGAACGTTAACATGGGGTCTTCACCTGACAATTTTTTGTCATACCAAAAGTCAAAGTCCATATAAAAATAACTTTAAAATTTTTGTCAGCGTTTTTTTTTATATATGAAGTTTGACGTTTATTATAACAAAAAATTGTCAGGTGAAGACCCTATGTAACAAAAAAAAAAGAGACAGAAAACCAAAATATTAAAGTCTTATGGCCATAGCTACTTATACCTATAAGAAATAAGTTTCTTATATAAAATAGTTGTATATTAGAAAGAAACGCTTATAAGAAACTTTTTTCCTGGATTTTTTAAGTTTCTTATATCCGATAAATACTGTATTTGTATCGCTTTGGTTGATTGAAAATTTAATTGGAAATAATTTTATTTTTGTAAATATAATTTTTTTACATTTGTGAATAGACATAAAGTTAGAAATAAATTAAATTTATTCCGAATATATGAGAACTAATTTTTTTTAATTTCCAAGCAACATGATTAAATAAAAACCAAACAAAATTCCTTAAGAAGGAATAATAATATGTTTTATTTTAATCTATTTTTAAATATCTTTAATAAGAATATTAAAACTGCACAGCTATGAAATAAATATATAACATGGTTTGACAAAAGACCCCAAAAGCATTGTGTGACCATGCCGCTTTAATAAACATAAAATATTTTTTATGAACAAGGCAGTTTATGTTTTTACATATTTTTATATTCCTATAAATCTTTAATTTTACAGAAAAACTGCATCTGAATTTCGGTGCGAACCGATATAGTTTTATCTGTACAACAATAAAACACATACTCTTACCCTACAATTACACAATCGGTCACATTTGCTTTTACGAAGGTTATTTGTACAAAAATTGCAAGAAACAAAAATTCTTTTGTTAGGTTTTTGTTTTATTTTTTACTTAATGTGTTTTTTTTTCTTGACTTGGCAATGTACATACATACACACTCGAGCACGCACATACATATACGCTGATAAATGAGAATGAGAGAACGATGCATTGTTACGCTCTTTGTTTTTGCTTCTTTCCCTTTTGTCTTCCCGCCCGCATCATGCATTTTTTTTCAAAAATATTTTAGTTTTCCTTGAGATGCGCATTCTATATGATTTATATTCTTTGATAAAAGTCATTCCTAAAAAGAGCTTCATAAAATTATCTTTTTTATTAACATTTGTATTACTAGCAATATTTGCATTTGCTGCGGTTTTTGTTTAAGATTGCTTCACCCTCACTTAAGGATCTATGAGATTTTCATCAATTTGAGGCGCTTGTTTACACTCATAAAAAAATGTCAGTAGAAATAGCGAAAACCTCTGCAAAAATAACTGATAACAGTACCAGTATTTTCGGCTGTAAAAAAATCAACGGAGGTAAGAATCATTTAGCAGACAATGAGCTAAATTTTAGAAAAAAATTAGTTAAGGTCTTTGAATTTAGCTGAAATTTCAATTAAATTAGCTTAATTTGTAGCAAAATTTACAAACAATGTTCAATGATATTAGGAATATTTTCTTCTAAAATTTCGAAAAAAGCTCTGGGTTTTTGAACCCTCCAGATCAACTTTTTGTTTCTTGCGTTTTACTTTTTCGATTTCCAGCACACCCCTGAATATGGGTAAATCCAAAGTGTTAAACGTGACAGTCGTACGCATCAAAAATGCAACCCTTTAGTTATAGCTCTAAGAAAGTACTGTTATCTATGCTTAAGTTTATGGAGGGCGCATTCCTAGGTCAAAGATAAAATGGCAAGCGAAATAGCGGTTCGAACGTGAAAAAATAGAAGTGGTTTTTATGGCCATGTATAATAAAAAGGCGTAATTCAGCGAAACCTGGCACAATTTTTTAGTCAAACTACTTTCATAACATTAAAATGTCTTGGTTTGATTCCAAAATCTTCAGTAAATTATAATCCTTTTTCTTCGACCTTTTTTTAATAAATTTTATACTTTATTAAATTATTTAAGCTTAAGGTCACTTTAAAAAAAAAAAAAAAAATTAATTAAAAAAAAAAAAAAAATAATTAATTAAACATTTTAATTAATTCAACATTTTTTAATTTTTCGAATTTATTCTATGAGCTAAATTTCAGTTATGTATTTTATAAAGCTTTTTTGTAATAGTTCTATTCCTACAATTTTTCAGAAATGACTTTATACACTACCAGACTATTATATTGTATTTTCTTTTTACATTTTACCTTAGCCTTCCGTTGGAAAGCAATGAGGTATATTGAATGTACAGAAAAATTTACAATTATTAGACACCAGCAGAATGTAATGCATTTTCTGGCCCGCTACGGCCGTCGTCAGCATTCTTTGTGTCTCACTGGATAGTGTTACTTTATAAATTGAATGTATTTAACTCAACTATTTTAACAATTAGAAACTGGGAATTATTTCCTTGTGAAGGTTACTTTATATTATATTCAACATTTTTCATTTTTCGAATTTATTCTATGAGCTAAATTTCAGTTATGTATTTTATAAAGCTTTTTTGTAATAGTTCTATTCCTACAATTTTTCAGAAATGACTTTATACACTACCAGACTATTATATTGTATTTTCTTTTTACATTTTACCTTAGCCTTCCGTTGGAAAGCAATGAGGTATATTGAATGTACAGAAAAATTTACAATTATTAGACACCAGCAGAATGTAATGCATTTTCTGGCCCGCTACGGCCGTCGGAAGGAAATAATTCCCAGTTTCCATTTTAATTAATTTTTTTTTTTAAAAAGTGACTTTAAGCTTAAATAATTTAAAAAAGTATAAAATTCCAAAATCTTCTGTATTTTTTTAAGCCAAAATCTGGGTCGATACGTGACATTTCGAATGTGAAATTTTTTCCATAATAATTTAACTGAATAGTGATTAAAACAAAATAAAAATTTACCGCTTATCCGAATAACATAGTTCTCTTCCTTAGATTACAGACCATGTAAGAAAATTTTTTTGGAATAATTTTTATCAAATAATGGGCCATGTCACAGAGTACAATTCCGTTCGGAATTGAAGAAAACATATTTGTTTGTTGATGGAAAGTGTATTTTGATAGTTTTATGGCCTTTCAGATACAGACAACTCCCATACCGTTCATGAAAACAAAAATGGTTTCATTCCGAAACATTTTTTCGTCATTTTCTGAAGCACCAAAATACGGAATGAATTCCGTTTCCGAACGGAATTGTACTCTGTGACATGGCTGAATAACTCTTTAAAGGAATATATATTAAAGAAAACATTCTCACAAATAAGAAATTACGTTTGCACAACTTTGCAGTCTGATTGTTTATCTAAGTGAACAAATTTATGGGTAAATTTATAAAATTAGTAAAATATATATATTTCTGTATAACAATATCGTAAAATAATCAGCTTTTAATAACTTTTAAATTTCGGCCACGGTGGACCTTTTGACGGAAATGCCAATATGTTGAATAAAATAAAGTTTTATATAAAAAAAGTAAGTTTGCAATGTCTAAAAAGTGCACAATATGTTTAAATTAAAATATTTGCAATTGATTAATATTTAGTTGTTTGACATTACATGGGTAAAAATTAATGTACCTTGTACTTATGCCCGTAATTTTTAAAAACAGATATCTGGTCGTGTTCGTACCTTACACTTATCTTTACCTATCCGGTAAAACTATTTTGATAATTTCAATGTTAATTTTGCCTACGTGTTTTATTAAGTTTTCTTTTAAAATATGGCAAAATTTGTATTTTTATGAATTTTTCGAATTAACAATCAAAAATCGATGGTGTTAAATCGAGACGAATTTATACAGGTGACATTTTCGAGTCATGTGTTTTGTTTATTTTTTTGTGTGTATACGGAATGTCAAGCTTTGATTACATTTTGTGAAAAAATCAGTTAAAATTTAAAATTCATAAAATTTGAAATAAACTTAATTAAATTTAATAACTTTTTAATTATTTAAGCTTGAGGTCTTTTTTTATAAAATATTATATTTATTATTTTCAATATTTCGCTAACCTTTGGTTAGCATCTTCAGGAAATTAACAAAGTTTAATAAAAACAAAAAACGATAACAAAATAATGAAAAAAATTTGTCAAAAAATTAAATTCAAAAACCTATTTGTCATAAAAAATTTTTCAAAAACCATTATAACAAAAAATAAAATTTAACTAAAGTATAACAATTCATATAAACTGAAAAAATTTCCTATCTATAAACCTAATTCGAAAACCAAATTTACAATAATAAAAAATATTTTGGCTAATGAAAATTCCTATAAAATAAAGATTTTTTAAAAACTAAACTTATTTTTATCTTATCTTACATACATAATTAAACTTATTTTCATTATTACAAACTACATACATACATAATTAAACTTATTTTCATTATTACAAACTAATATGTATATCGTGACCTAAGGACAAGAAGGTCCTAGTTTTCATGTAACAAGGATTTAAAAAGGCGTAAGGAATAAGTGGAGCCACAATAAATTTGCACTACATGAAAAAGATTTACCTTCTAAAGCAAGTATAGTATATTTTATAAACTAAAAAAGGAATTTTTTTTATATTTTCAAAAAATAATTTTGGCATTCACTCCAATTTTTTACAAAAACAAAATAAAATATCTAGCATAGCTCTATCTTATGATGCGGTCACATGTATGAATTCGCCTTGTGTAAAGTACACGAAAGTTTATAGCCTTTTTACACTGATCAACATCTAACATCTACCATCAATTTGCCACCATTTGCGAAGATGTTAAAATATTTCCATAAGAAATACATAGGGCTTAAAACCAACATCTTCAAAAGATGTTCCTATCTCATTTCATTCCATTCTACATCTTTCGATTATTTTAGTGTCATCACTAGAAAAGTTGCAATAAGTCCTATTATTATTGTGGCATCACTGACAAAAAGAAGTTGGTTTTGAAAGCAGCGTTACCATTTGTCAAGTTTTATCTTTTATTGCAATGTTTTTTTGTTAAGTATTTTTTATATTTTTAAACAAATTGAACTTCAAATACATTTTTGAGTTTTCTTTTTAAATTTTGGCACTTTTGTGAGAAAAAAAAACATTTTTAGTTTAAACATTTTTTTTTCAAAAATGGTGACATTATTGTTTGATGTAGATGTTAGATGTGAGCAATGTAAACGAGTGTTTCACATTTTCTACATCTTTGATGGTAGATGTTAGATGATGATCAGTGTAAAAAGCCTATTAACCAATAGGTAAGACATACGTGTTATGCCCGTAATTTCTACAAGCAGATATCTGGTCTTGTTCGTACAGTTATCTTTACCTATCCGCTAAAACTATTTTGGTAATTTCGACGTTTATTTGCCTAGGCGTTTTTTTCTTAATTTTTTTTTTTTTAATATGGTAACATTTGTATTTTTTATTAATTTTTTTAACTTGAGGGTTACACGATCAAGTTTTGCCTATCAAGTTTTAATACACTCACACTTTTTTACCAATACACTCATACTTTTAAAAATTGATACGAACTTGCCTCTAAAATTCTCTTGCCAGTAAGTGTTTCAATTTACGTTCAAGAAAACAGCTGATTTTAAGGTTAGTGCTGGTTCACACACGTCAAGTTTGACTCGTCAAGTCTTGAGCTTTTAGGAGAGAAGGGAAAAGAGGATGCCATATCTTTTCCTCTCTCTCCTAAAAACACAAGACTTGACGAGTTAAACTTGACGTGTGTGAACCGGCACTTAGTGAGCAAATTTTTCGTTTCTCTTTATAAATTTTTTTCTTGATGGCATCTTGAAAGTAAATTGCTCAAAAATTGAATGCAGCCTACGTCACAACTATCAATTTTTGGAAATTTTGACAAGCAGTATATGTAAAAGACTATCAAAAACAACTTGACCGTGTAACTGCAGTCTAATTAACTGTCAATAATTGAAATACACTACAGTTCAGAATGTACTAATTAAGTGACCTCACAAGCGCAGCTGTTTGCAGTGATTTTCTTCGTGTGTGACGTTTGTCGTAATATTTTTTGTTTATTTACGTTTTTTAATAAGGCATTTTGACATTTGCCGTCTCAATTCTAGCAACAAAATGCCTGTTGTTTTTTTATTGTTTCATTGTTGTAGTACTGAGTTCACTTTGTGCTGGTTCACACAGGTCAAGTTTGACTCTTCAAGTCTCGAGCTTTTAGGAGAGAGGGGTAAAGAGAATGGAAAGGGGTACATCCTTGACCGTACCAGTCAGTTTTGTATTTTTCTTTTTTTTTCCATCCGTAATATAATAAAAAGCTACAAAGTTGAAGGAAAAGAAAACAAAAATTAATTTTGTGCATGAACGTGAACGCAAGTTCAAAAGAAAATTTAAATAAAACTGTTCAAGTATACTTGACCTGTGTGAACCAGCACTTTGTTAATTCATTTTGCCACAGTTTAACCAGTAGGTATCAGCTAGATATCTATTTGTAGAAATTGCGGGCATAAACAATTATGAAAAATTCGTTACACCATAGATATCTATACCATGAATACGTCTATATACATAAAATAAAGTGTATTGTACATAAAAAAATGTGATTTATAGTTCGGAGATTCTCTAAATTAAAACAGTATAACAAAAAAAAAAAAAAACAAAAATCCCCCAAAAAATTGTTCACGTTTTAGAGCAATGCTAGCCATAGAACTATATTCGGCTGTTCATATATATATACACAATCGGTTTTTTAAAATCACAAAAATCATATTTCTGGCAAAAAATTTTTTGGTTCTCCGATCCGATTCACTTTCAAAGCTGTTACACTGGGTGTTATTCCATTGTTTTAATTTTGATAAATGTTGGTGAAAATTCAGTTTTTTTTAATAAGGGCATCCTGAAGGGTTAGTTAGACATAGAAAGTAAGTTTGTTCCAGTGATATATAAGATAAACAAAAATAATGGGTATTGCTCATACATTTTACCTCTCTAGTCATGACTTCTGAGTAGTAACAAGCTTTCTCCAAATATTGTGTTTTTAACGGATCGGGCTCAAATTTTTGTAAATTTTTATCCTAATCTCACAAAATTGCCCTTTGTTTCTGAAACACATGAGTTTTTAATTTTTCCATACAGGGTTCACAAAAAAAAAAAAATATATATATATATACATGGAATTAATGTCAAGTGACACAACTTTTGAAACCGATAATTGAAACCAACAATAGTAGTTTAGATAAAATTTTTGATTTTGCAAAAAAAAGTTATTTTTTTTTATTTTTTAAAAAAAGTTATTTTTTTTTTATTTTTAAAAAAATTTTTTTTTCGAAGGATTGAATAAATAGCTATCTTAACTATATGGAACACATTTTTAAAAGAACAATAGGTAATAAGTTACATGGATGAAAAAAAAAAAACACCTGTCTTTCCAAAATGTAAATTTTTGACTCCCTCTAACTCAAAGAGTTCTTGACCGATCTTGAAAAATTGTGTTTAAACTACTATCCAATAGAACTAACCTTGATGCAAATCGCAAAAGGATGACATCGGTTTCAATAATTTATATCACTTGACACGAAACCCCCCATATATAAATTTATATACATATGTATATAGTTTTTTTTAACGAACCTAAAATAAGAAGGAGCTGCACCGGTTGCACGTGCTGCACGCCAAACTAGTTGGTCCTTAGGGTCTGGAGGAGGTTGCCGTCGATTGGCTGTAAGCCAAATAAAATGAATATGTTTAAAATATTCGTTTAGAATTTTTTAAAGAGTCGAGGTATCATTAGAACGAAAGCTTAACTCTTTAGAAAATCTACAAATTTCTACTTACTTATCGGAGTAATAATTCCCAAAATATCACTAGCACATGTATAATTACGGAATAAATGCAAATCAACTGGTTTACGATCTGCCATGACACCAGTCACCATAACTTTAGGATGTTTAATATCGGTCATTACGGTAAATTCACCCAAATTATCTTTGAGTATAGCCTCGAAGGTTTCACTGGGATATGGACGTGATCCAACGAAACATTGCTCCTTCATACGTAAATAAAGGCCCATGCATTGTCGCATTGTCTTACCACAGCCCAGACCTAAAGCCAGTATGCCACCCGTACTGGTACCGGCTATCCAATCAAACATATGAGCAATGGGTGTTTGGGAGAGTTTTTCGATTTCTAAAAGCATTTGCACTAAAAGTAAACCACGAATGCCACCGCCATCTAAGCAAAGCAAACGACCCCGACCATAGGGTTTATCACCTTTTTGTGAAAAAGTAGAATTCAATGAAGGATGCGAATGTGAGGGAGATATTGCAGTTGCTGGTACTGCTTCTTCTGCGGTAATGGAATTTAAACTAGCGACGCTATTAGTGGGAGACTCTAAAGTTAAATAGCAATTATTAAGCAGGATTTTTTATGTTAAACTTTAGAACAATTTGTTTCCATTACCTTTTTTAGATTCAGCATTAGCTTTAGTGGTAAACATACCCAGTAAAGCATCCATAATACTTTGGCCCTTCTCGACTTTTTCGGTGTTAACCACAACTGGAGGTCTACACAAACAAAAACAATTTTAAAGTTTTTTTTAATAATTTTAACGATAATTGATACATACTCTTTCTCCATCATCTCGTTTATCATGCTGTTAGCAGCCGAATTAAAATATCCCATTGCAGTTTGACGGCTAGTAGAAGCCAACATATTTTCAATATGTTCTCGAGTTTCCGGTGCTTCTGGAGCCTCTGGTGGTATACCATTATATGTGCCTTTGGCATTGCAACCAGAAGGACATTTTGTTTTATCCTCAGAGCAGCTTTAAAATAATATTAATATTATTTTTTCTCTTTTCAACTTTAAAAAATATCTAATTACCGTTTAGCTCCCACGGAATGCAAAATATAAAGTATTTCATCCTCTTTGCTGCCATTAGCATCATTACCTACCATATGTCGTGGAGTTTGGCCATTTTTATTTTTAAAATTAATATCGCAGCCAAATACAACCAAACACTGTACAATTGGTACAAATTTTTGTTCAATGGCAATATGTAACGGTGTATTGCCATCTTTGTCGACCACATCAATGTCGGCATCATGTGCTAATAGTGTAACAACACATTCAAAACGATTACGAGCGACCATAACGTGTAGCGCTGTACGACCATCAAAATTTGGAGCATTAACATTACAGCCCCGCATTATGAGAGCATTTAGCGTTTCACGTGAAGAACACCAATGCAAAGGAGTGCCACCAAATTTCATATCTTGCGTGTAGAGTTTATTTGAATTGTTCTGTTTAAGAAATTCTGCTACAGAGGTTGGTGTTGATGTCTTATAAAGTTTACTTATGTTTTTAGCCTCAATATTAACATCTGCTCCAGCCATGAGCAGGGTCTTAACACAATCCGGTTTGTCTGAGAGACAAGCTAAATGTAAGGGAGTATAGCCATCTGAATTACAATGATTTAAATTAACAGTACTTTTATCAATAAGAAGCTAAAAAAAAAAAAAATGAAAATTAATTGCTTTAATAATATAAGTTTAATGCAGAGAAATAATTTAATTTATTAGTAAACAATTATAATAAGTGGATAAGAAAAAATTGTGTTATTTATCAATGTTTGAGAAAGGCTATATTAAAACAAGTAAGAATTCTATATTCGGCTATGCCGAATGTTATATATCCTTCACCATGGTGAAATAAAAACAGAAAGTTATATAAACATAGTTCTTTAGATATAAATAATTATATTTTGTGCCACGCCCACTTCTACAAGCCCGCCCACATGTTGTCAGATGTTGTATATTGATAACCAAGATTTTTGTACCTAATTTGGAAATAGGTTCTTGCTGTTCTCCAGATATACAGAAATCTATAATGTTTTTTTACCGGAATTGCCACGCCCACTTCTCCAATCCTGCCCATTTTTAAAGAAAGCTTTTGTATTGATAACCCAGCTATGTTTGCCAAAATTCGACAATTTTTCTCTTACCGTTCTTAAGATATATAGATATATATAAATCTTTTTTGCTCCACGCCCATTTCTCCAATCCCGCACGCATTTTTTCTGGTGTTTGTACCTCATTTGTATACTTATATAAACACAGTTCTTTAGATAGTTATAAATCTATTTTGTGCCAAGTCCGTTCAGATGTAAGAAACAGGGACCGTACAGTTATTCCCTTTTTCATAAAAGTCAAATGATAACAGTTATTTTTTGATATTGATTTTTTCGAGCAAAAATATAATTCATCTCTAAATAAATGTTATTCTCTAATGAAATACCAATGATGATCAAACATTTAACCCTTCGGCGAGCGGTAACTTTTTAGTCGGTCGTTGAGCGGTAAGGTCCGTAGGGACCTTATATGAAAATGCATTGAATTTCCCTAAAATGTATATATACTTTAATTAATTTTGATGTAAATATGTTAAAATATTCTTAAATAATTATTGAAATACAAAAAAATTAGGTATACAGTTGAATTGTGAAAATGAAAATTGCAATTATTAGCCAAACATATGGAATACAAACTAGTTATATTTAGAATAGACGTTAGTAACTTATTTTCTGTATTATTGATACACTTTCGACATTTGTTAATTGTAGTCGAATGCTCAGCACACACATGATTTTGGCAGCACTGGCAGATGTATGGAGTTTTACGTTGCTTATTTTACTCTCTTCGACATAATCGGCATGTGAACCGATTATCACGGGGTGCTACTGATGGTGTTGCAGTACTACTGCTTGATATAACCTGCAATTTCATACAAATATTTAACAAATAAGTTATTGAAATTATTATAATTAACCTAGCTTTATGCCCATCGATTCTATAGCTGCACGTATGTTTGGAAAACGAGTTACGCTTGTATTTTTTGCCTGCTCTTCAATGTTAGCCATCGCTAACTCCTCACTTAGCTGCTTCAGAAAAGAACGACGTTTGTCGGATTTCTTGGTGATGCCAAGTTCGTCATAAATAATAAATGATGCCAATCCAGCTATGTCCAAAATGTCGTAGAACATTGCTAGTGGCCATCGTTTAGCATCACGCTTGTATGGGCTTAATCGTGTATATTGCTCCCTTCCTTATTGTATGACATTGCTGCTTTGTAGAGTGGTAAATGCGCTTCACTCCACATTTCCTTTGTTGGTTCAGAATTTGAACGATAGCATCCCGCATGGAGCAAGATTCCAAGGTAAGCATGGAATTCTTTTAATGTTACTGTTTGCCATTGTTTTGGTGTGGCATTTGGGTTTTCTGCATTCCATGCTACAACATTTTCATTACCTTTTCTATTTGTTTCTCGTATTATCAGATAAGAAGTGCTTACTTTGTTATTATTTTGAATATGCATTTAAAACATTTGGTTTAAGAAATTTAGTACATTTTTTAGTCATTCATATGAAGATTCATACAAGGTCTGGAATTAGTATTAAAACACTAGTAACAATCCAATAATAGAAGTCATGAAATATGTGGCCATTCTTCCCATCAGTTTTTAAATAGCACTTGTTTAAAAATGTACAAAGTCCACAGGGACCTTATCGCGCGTCGGAGGGTTAAAAAAATATTTAAAGTCAACTAAATTATTATAACACGTACATTTCTTTTGAGAATAACTTTTATTTTTGCTTGAAAAAATAAAAATCAAGAAATAACTGTTATTGTTGTTCAAAAAAATAAAATTCCAAAAATAACAGTTATTTTTGTTCAAAAAAATAAAAATCATAACATAATCAAATTTATAAGTGTTATTTTTGATCGAAAAAATAAAAATCAATATATTTTATCATAGAATAGTTCATGAGCAACAATATGGTAATCTAGAATTAGTAGTCAGACATTTACAGTGTTCGAAAATAAACTCTAAATATCGCTCCTTAGTGTTCGTTTCGGTAGATTTGTGAAAATAACAAACGCTAATAGTGTTTGTGTCGTAAATCAGTAAAAAATAACGTTTCCCTATTTGTCATCTTTCGAACACAAAAATAATACTGTTTTTATGCCACTCAACAAAAGTATACATCTTGTTTCTGAACACCATTTCTTTATATATCATTGGTGTCCAGCCCATACCACAATTGTGGAAATAAATTCACACACATTCTTCACACGTATTCTTACGCTCTTTCATTTAGTCCACGAGAGTACACAATTCATTCGTCGATTACCAAGCGACGAGTGCACATGCGGTGGATGCTTACATATTTTTTGTATTTTTATTAAGAATATTTGTCTCTTTATTCACTTATACTAATAAAAAGCAATACAACCACAATTTAAATTTTGGACTTCACTGTTATATATTCACCCCTATCGTGAATAAAAATTCCTTGGGAGTTTTTTCCCTTTTCCCATTTTTACAATTGAATTAACATAGGAATTAGAAAAAAAAAAAAAAACTCCCAAAGAATTTTTATTCACGATAATGGTAATTATGCCCGTCTTTGGAACTTATAGTCTTTACACACTTGTCAACATTTAACATTAATTTGCGAAGATGTTGGAGTTTTCCCATAAAAATACATAGGGCTGAAAATCAAAATTGTTAAACATTTTTACAGAATGTTACTATCTCATTTTGTTCCCTTTTACATTTTTCGATTCTTTTAGTGTCATCACTAGAAAAGTGGCAATAAATTCTGTTATTATTGTGGCATCACTGACAAAATGGAAGTTGCTTTGAAAGAAGCGTTACCATTTCTCAAGTTTTTCCTTTTTTGCAAGCCTTATTTTGCTAAAATTATTAAACGAAATGAATTAGAAATACATTTTGGTGTTATCTTTTGAAATGTTGGCACTTTGTAGAAAAAAAGTATTTAAAAAAAATAAAAGTTTTTTTTCAGAAATGGTGACATTTTTTATTGATAGTAGATGTTAGATGCCACCACTATTATGGATAACAATCTTGAAGCGATGTGGTGGCTTACGTCTTGGCTGTGGTTCGTGTCTTGATCCGGGCATTTTTCCAGCATCTGGTGATTCCCGAGATGAGGGCAGTGAACTTAAAGGCCTTGGCAACGAAAGGTTATCCATCCCCTTAACCGAGGTGTTATGCGACCCGTGCCTATCGGTTGGTTTGCAGTCAGGGGTTACCGACTGTATTATCACGGAGCTTTGCTGATACCTGGGCACCTCAGCAAATAGACTACGCCCTTACCGCGTTATCGGGGGCTATGACGTTGCGGACCTCCAGATCCCCTACACTCGTGGGACCAGACAGCAAAAATGAATTCTTTAAAAAACAACAAAAATCAAAAACGAAACAAACAACAAACTAATAATGGCACGGAACAAGGCACGAAAAGGACCAACGACAAGGACAATGGGACGAAGACGATCCCGTCGGTGGCTGTATCAGTCTCGACACCTAACAGCGGCGATGTACCTCTGTCTTTCGCGCCAAGTACATCAAAAGCCGCATCAGCCCTTTCCGCCAGAGCGGATAAAGCCCATGCTTCGGGTACTGCAAAGTTGGAAATGACAAAGTCGTCCAACAAAGCAGCCTCCCATATGCCTATTGTGCAAAGAGGGACGGAGATGATTACATCCTGTCCCTCTTCTGTACCTCCCCCCGCCAACTCCGGCGTCACTAAGAAGACACCTCGGCATAAAAATCCTTCCAAGAGGGCATCTAAATCAAGGCGTGCTGCCTTGCGTGTTTTCGAGCTATTCGGCTCCAAAGATGCCAATGAGCTTTCTGCAGAACAGGAAGCTTCATTGGCATGGGCTAAGGCCCTTACTGCTGGGCTTCAAAGCGTTTCACCTCCTGCCCCTGCAAAGGCAATGCCTAAACTGCAACGTTCGGAGGAAGAAGCGACAGCCGTTAGACAAGTCCCAAGTACGCACCAAAGTCGACTAATAGGTCCTACAGCGAGGTGGCGAAAGACCATCTTGTTAGGGCTATTATAGACAGAAGTGCTGCTGATGGATCCATCTCCCACTCTAGGTGGGACTTGGTGAAGCAGCAAATGATGGGTGTCTTTTGGAAGATCCTTAGTGAGAATCCAGGAGCACCCCCGCAATGCGATGATGCTGGCTGGTATCAGGGTCACGTTAAGCTGATGGCGTGTGTGGACGAGCGCTCTGCACTTCTGCTGAAGCTTGCCATTGGAGAAATATGGGAAGGTGCTAGGCTCGACGTGGTTTTGGTGAGTGAGATACCACGGAGACCTAGATCCATCGTCACCATCCCAGCGGAACCCTCTGCACCGGAGGAAATCTTGAAGATTATTCAGTGCTGCAACCCCCAACTTCCCACTCATAACTGGAAAGTTGTCAAGGTTTCAGCAGCTGAAGGATCCTCAAGAACGGCGATCGTAGTCCTGAATCAGGACTCCTTGAAGCCACTGAGGGAGAAACAGGGCAAGATTTACTATGGTTTCAGTACCATCTTGCTCCGTGTCTACCGAGGTGATGACAAGGGCGATCCCGCTCCGAAGGTTGTGGAGCCTACGCAGTCTGCGGACTGCACGAATGACGCTTCCGTTCATTCATGTGACAATGAGGACACCCCGTCCGTCTCTGACATGCTGGGTGACCTCTTTGAACGCATGGGTGAATTGGCTGATGAGGACGCCCTCCTGGAATCAGATCAGGACATGGACATGGTGAAGGTGACGCAGATAAACCTTCACCACTCTAAGGCAGCATCCGCTGCACTGCTCCTCCGGGTGGTAGAGAGAGAGGAGGAGCTAATAATGATCCAAAAGCCATGGATCCACAAGGATCGGGTTTGCGGATTAAACCTCAAGGGCTACAAGCTCCTATATGCCAAAGCAACAGGTAAAATTAGATCTTGTATTTTTGCTAAAAACACGCTGGATATCTTCATTCTTTCTGATTTCAGTGATGAAGACACAACTTCAGCGGCCCTAGAGATGGGCGACATGTCGATTTGGATCGTCTCGGGCTATATGGCGCATGACCAGGACAATGAGCCACCTAATAGGCTTGTTCGTGGCTTGGTAGCCAAAGGCGGCTCCATGGGTACCCCGGTGGTTATCTGTGCTGACGCTAACGCGCACCACATCACGTGGGGCAGCTCCAACACCAACACTAGAGGTGAGTCGCTATTTTCTTTTATCTGTAGCAGTAATTTGGAAATAGCAAACATAGGCGCGGAACCTACGTTCATTGTAGCTAATAGGCAGGAGGTTCTTGATGTGACATTGGTCAGCTCGGAACACTTCGACTTAATAAGTAACTGGGCGGTCTGAAATGACTGTTCTTTTTCGGACCACAGGTATGTTGAGTTTCAATTAGGTCCACGCCCCTTGCGGGTGTGTACTTGTGTGAATAGGAGGAGAACGAGGTGGGACTATCAGGCTAGTCTACTCGCTGATTCTCTGGGCTCAGTCCCTGTCATTAGTGGCATTACGGAGACTGAAATGGCAGTGGAGTTCCTATCGGGGGCACTGCGTCAGGCAACGGCACTGGCCTGTAGGCCAGTGGTTAGGAAGAAGGGGGGCAAGCCACAATGGTGGAGCCCTGAGATTGCACAGTCTCGCAGAGACTGTCGTAGGTTATTCAATATGGCTAAACGACTGGAAAACTGCGTGGATTATAAGTCGGCATTGAATAGGTTCAAGAATTTGGTAAGATCGGCGAAACGGAATGCCTGGAGGAACTTCTGCAGCGGCGTGGAAGGCTCCTCTGAGACAAACCGGTTGCGCAAAATAATGGCTTCTTGCCCGGCTGTCCCTAGCTACATTCAGAAAGCTGATGGTAGCTGGACTACGAATAGTCAGGAGACGCTGGAGGTGTTAATTGACACGCACTTTCCTGGCAATTCCCTTCCAACACCACGGAAGATCAACTGCTTATCAGAGCCTGGACCCGTGTCCATTTCTCTGTGCTATGATAGGCTCAATTGGGCGATAAGGAGCTTCGACTCCTTTAAGGCTCCTGGTCCGGACGGTATTATTCCGGCCGACCTTCAAAAGAATGCGGGGCTTCTGATTCCTTGGCTGTCCGCTATTTATACGGAGTGTATTAGATTCTCGTACGTTCCCACCCGATTGACTAGATGTAGGGTTGTTTTCATTCCAAAGGGAGGTAAAGCATCCCACACCAGACCTAAGGACTATAGGCCAATCAGCCTGTCGTCTTTTCTTCTCAAGACCCTTGAAAGGGTCATTGATATTCATCTGAGGATGTCTATTCCTAGACATTTGCTCTCTTCATCGCAGCATGCCTACACCAAGGGCAAGTCTGTAGAGACGGCGCTCCACTCACTGGTCGGCTACATTGAGAAATCCCTTGAATTTCGGGAATACTCACTTGTGGCCTTTCTGGACATTGAGGGAGCTTTCAATAATGTCAAACCCAACTCCATCTTGGAGTCGATGAGGGAGGTTGGGGTTGACGATGTAATTTGTAGATTTATTGGTAATCTACTCGATAATAGGATCATTGAATCCACGATGGGTGCTACTAATGTTTGCAGATTTGTGCACAGGGGCACCCCGCAAGGTGGGATTCTGTCCCCTCTACTGTGGAACCTGACGGTGAACACTTTGCTGGTCCGGTTCGACAGATTAGGGATAAGAACCGTCGCGTATGCGGATGACGTGGCGGTGGCGGTCGCGGGTAAACACCTGGACACATTGTCCCATTGTATGGAATCTGCATTGCAGATTCTAAGCTCTTGGAGCATTTCCTGTGGACTTGGTGTCAATCCACAGAAAACTGAGTTGGTACTCTTTACCAGGAAGTACAAGGTTGGCAACTTTAGGCTTCCTAGGCTAAACGGCACTATCATGGGAACTCAACGTTCGGACGAGGGTTGATAGGGCTATTGTGGCCTTATACACCTGCAGGACATCCTTGGGCAGGAGCTGGGGCCTGGGCCCCAGGGGTGTCGAATGGATCTTTGAAGCGGTGGTAAAACCGATTCTCTTCTGTGGGGTCATAGTGTGGTGGCCTGCCATGGAAAGGGGACGGTACTGCAGGATGCTTGAGAAAGTATATAGGTTGGCTGCGCTGATGATCACGGGATCACTCCGCTCGACACCGACGAAGGCACTGTTTACTATGCTAGACTGGTTGCCGATTGATATCATGGCCGAACAACAGGCCTTGACTTCCGCTATGAGACTGGGGGCGGTGGGCCTATGGTCTACGCGGAACTATGGTCATGCCAGGATCACGCTTCACGCGTCATACGATCTGGCGGGGCTGGACTATTGCACTCCGGAACCCTTTTTCGGTGCTTTGTTCACGGTTCATCATGGTAACTATGATGAGCTGCTCGATAATACGCGATCTCTTGAGCCGACCCTGAGGGTCTACACCGATGGTTCCAGGATGGGCGACAGAGTGGGTGGAGGTTTCTTCATCGAGGAATTGGACATCAGGGTCTCTTTTAGGCTGCCAGATGGCAGTAGTGTGCTGCAGGCGGAAATCTCTGCCATAAAGCGGGCGGCAAACTGGCTGAAGTACTATCGTATATCGAGGGATATATGTATATTTACGGACAGCAAGGCTGCCATTGCAGCTCTGGCTGTTTCACTTCCTCTGCCAATGCCCCGGTCTGGCGGGCGTTAGGGTGAGGCATTTTGGGAGACCGGAATTGCCATGTCTGGACGATTTGTCCAATGCGGGACTGAAATCGATCTCCCTGTTCTGCAGGGAATCGGGGTGGTTCGAGACTGCGGTGACCTCTGGGGAATAGTCTGGTGGATACTGGCTGACCCTTGTCACTGGCTAGGGGTATCACAAAGGGACCGCTATAAGGACCCAAGTGAGTCGTCTTCGTGACGGCTACCCATTTAACCTAACCTAACCTAGATGTTGCAAGTGTGAACGCGTATTTCACATTTTCAACATCTTCCATGCGTTCCTCCGAAATGTATGCAAGTGTACAAAGGGTATTATGCTGGGTACACACAGTGCAATCTACATGCAATCTGTTTCAATGCAACCTCAAAATATCAAAGCGTTTGGATGTTGATGCAATCTGGAATGAATGAAAATGAATTTAATTCACTAGATTGCGTAAATGAGTTGCATAGTGTGTACCCAGCATTACTACCTAGTAGTGCTGGGATACTATCGATATTTATCGATAGTTCAGATTTCACTATCGATATATCGATATTACTATCGACTGAATGTTTGTACTTGTGCAGGATAACTTTAACTATTTTTTTATAAGGATACAGTACGTTGTTTTTATCACTTTATTGCAGTGTTCGAAAATAAACACTAAATATCGTTTTTTAATGTTCGATTCGGTAGATTTGTGGAAAACACAAACGCTTATAGTGTTTGTGTAGAAAATCATTAAAAAAATAACGTTTCCCTGTTAGTCATCTTTCGAACACAAAAATATTACTGTTTTTATCATACTCAACAAAAGATGTGAACATTTAATTCCGTTCGGTTTTTTTTGAAAATCCACAAACTTCAATGTGTTCGGTTTGGCTCGTTAATATTCGTCCCTTTTCTAAACCCAAAAAAGGAATCAATCTAGCGGACTTATCCTCTAATGGTCGGTCGTTCAATGTTTTGTCCTATGCTTGCAATTGCATTTGGATTTGCATTTTTTTTTACAACATTACAAAAATATTTGACATTTCAGTCCCTATATAAACATGTACAAATTTCGACTTAAAGACCTTTAATTAGCAGTAAAATGCACTGCTAAGCAATCCATACCACTTGCCATTCTTGTTGTTTGTATTCATTGCTGTTATTCAGCGCGAATTAATAATAGCATGTAAAAATTTGGCAAAAAATGTGTGTATAGTTGCTGTTAGATGTCTTCATAGCTGTATTTTAAATAATAAAAATATCGATATTTATATTTTTTCTATCGATATTTTCGATATTTTAAGACTATCGATAATATCGATAGTTTCCCAGCACTACTTCCTAGTAATCTTCAGGCAAACAACAAGGCACGTGAATTCAAAAGACTTTTGGTTAAACATTTTTAATAAATAAACAAATCTTTCAAATTGATTCCTTTAAATATTACATAAATACATACAGGTCTGTTCTAAAAATCACGTGATTTAAAATCACATGTGTTTTTGTGGGGTTCTGTAAATCACACCGTTTTTGTGTTTTTCGGTATGATTTTCAATTGTCGAAAGCACAAGCAAACACAAAAAGTTTGTATTACAAAATTATAGCTAATTTAATTTTACATTTACGAACATTAAACTTTACTAATGCACCAAGTGATGCAACAACTGCAATTACGAACGTACCCAAAATTGTATTATTATCTTACTATCGTCTGAACTGACAATTTACTATTGGTGGCAATTTTTCTTTGGCAGTATATTTTCAGCACATTACCACCCCTGAAATTATTGTAAGATCTGACCACCTTTAGGAAAAAAAAACTCAAAAAATCATCGGTTAGTTTGAGTCTTTTAATAAAACCTAAAAAATAAAAATCAATGCGTCTAAAGGAAGTCCATGTAACAAGGACTTCCTTACTGTAATAGTTATGAGCGCAACACTTCTCTTTTAGTTTAAATTTGAAAAATAAACGTTATTTGTAGTCCCCTGATTTTTTCACAATTTGTATGTTTTTTGTTTGTTTACTTTTTCAATCGCAAAAGAAATTTAGTAAAATGCAGAAAAGTTCAGTAACAAATTGTAAATACTTTTGGGTTCTCGAGAAAACCTAATGTATGACACATCTTTAAATATTTATTAGTCGTTGCTTTTACCTTCGGTGAAGGATATAATTAATATTGCCAAATATAGGCTCATCGATTTGCCACATTAAAGATTTTTAAAAAAATTATATTTTAAGCTTAATTTTACGCCAATACCAATATTAATGCGCGTTAAAGAAATATTTTAAAGAAAAGCTTTTAAAATATATTAACTATAAAATTACTTAAGTAAGTAGCGTTTGAATTTACAAATAAGTTTTTTTTTTTTGCTGTAACTCTTTACCTAGCATTTACAAGTTTAATGAGCATTAACATTTGTTTAAGGTTGATTTTTTAAAATATCCGCTTAATTAAAATTGTTACAAATTAAAGTCCTTAAAAATGATTAAGCATATTAATTAAATAGACAATTTTTCACTTACATTCAAAATTTCCTTATTAGTACTGGCAGCATAATGAAACACTGAATTACTGTTATTGTCTAAATGTTCCATTTTACAAAGGGGTAACAAAGCCTTTACCATTTCAACATTTCCACACTTAACGGCAAGCTTTAAAGACGAAAACAATTATTAGGTATTGTTTGTTTTAAATAACAAAAGATCTTTTACTATTTATGTTTAATTAAAATACCTGAAATGGTGACATACAATTAATATGATCCGCATAGTCAATACATTGCAAAACTTTCGGATTGCTAATATAGTCGACCAGATTGAAATAAGCAACTAAATGTGTTATGGACCAAGAAGGATTTTCGGTTAAAATATCGCTTAGCTTTTGTAAACCATTAACATTATAGAACTGCAAATACGTTGAATTAAAAATCATCAAACATTCTTGATTGATTAATGTACATTAGGGTGTCCCAAAATTTTTTTTTGTCAGAGGCTCAAGCATAATTTGAAAGGTTATAGGGTCCAGTATTTTTGGATTTTTTTTAGATTTTTAGGAAGAGGTTTAGAGGTCGCGCAAATCAGGTCTTTGTTAAAAATCTGTTTTTTCGGCCTTTTTTAAAACTTGACTCATAACTTTGTCAATAACCACGTTCATTTAATTTTTTGACCGAATATTTCTAAAGAAAATTTCCCAAACTTTATTTCCATATGCAACAACTTTAAGTTCCGGCAATATTTTTGTCCATTACGATTCCACATATTAGGTATTTTTGTAATTTTTAACAAATTCTGCAAAAAACGGGTTATTAATTTTCAAATTTATATGAAAGGTTTAAAAACTAGTGACGCGATTTTGAATACCGATAAGTTCTAAGCAATTAAGAAAAACAAAAATGGAATTTTGTCTCACAGTTTCCGAGTTACACTATTTTTATAGTTTGTACCTTAAAAATGGTGATACTTTTTTCGTTATAATTATTGTATGTATCTTTCCATAAATTTTTATAGTTAGGTTTTAACTGTCATTAACTTCTGACATTTATTGATCTAAATCGTTACACGCTGCCATTTTCACTTTCTATTTTATGTATGCTCCAGAAGCTATCAATCGGGTTCGCTGGATGATGAAAATTATCTATTCTTTGAAAATATGCATTTTCCGAAACCAGTTGCAATCTTATGTAGACAAATCAACAGATGATGCCTTGCTTGAATCTAGTTCATTTATTTTAAGAATATATATCAAATATTGGTTCCTCTGCCATTGCCCTCGATACGATCCTTTCAATGATCTGAGCCTATTAAAGGAATTGGGTAGTTATAAAATTATTAATAAAGCAGTTGCAAAAGCCTCGCTTAAAACTTTTCTAGGTCATCAGTGGTACTTAACTCCGAAATTGGCTGCCTCAGCTTTTTTTGATGAATGTATCGACACCAAAACTTTGCACTTAATGACACAAAAACTTGCAGATACTCCATGCAGCGATTATGAAGTAGCAAATGTAACTTTAACAGAAGAAAACTTTAGAAATAAAGAAATTCAACAATTAATTTCAAAAGCCAGTATATTTTTTTTGAAGCTTGCAATATTTCAATCGATTTTTTAAAAATAGATCCAGAGAACTGGAAAGCCAACAAGTCATTTCAAGAGGCAAAGAAAAAAGTTCAACTATTACAAGTGGTAAATGATGTGGCAGAACGAGGTGTGGCTTTGGCTTATACTTATATTAATGTCACAACTTCTGAAACTGATTACCAGAATTTATTGCAAGGATAGAACTACATCGCAAGAACCTCAATAAATGATTTTTTACAGAGCAAGAGAAAAGTTTTTTTTTTTTTTTGTTGATTGGGTAAGATTTGTGAACTGGCAAGCAGCTTATAACATATACTGGGTATAAAGATAAAAACGGGTATAACTCAGGAACGGTTAGAACAAATTTAAAAATTGTTTTTTCATATTAATAAGAATTAATTTGTCTTTCAAACTACATCATTGGTTTTTTCCGTTTTTATTTAAACTTAAAAAGTTGTAAAGCGTTATTACAAATTTTTTTTTTAAAAATTACGAAAAATTGTAATTAAGGGTATCTAAATGAGTAAACTCATCACCAAAACGTATAATTTTTTCACACAGGAATAAAGCTTGGATATTTTTCTTTAAAACTGTTTCCACAGGAGTTAAGAAACTCGTGGTATTAACCAAGTTATGAGTAAAGTAAAAAAAGGCCGAAAACTCCGTTTTTTTTATGAAAACTCGATTTGCGCGACCTCTAAACCTATTCCGAAAATTCTTGAAAAAAAAAAATCAAAAATACTTTACCCTATAAGCTTTTAAATTTTAACTGAGCACCTATGAAAATCAGAAAAAAAATTTTTTTGGGACACCCTAATGTACATGTGTTTGTACTTACCTCTTTAACTATGCTTACAAATAATGGCAAGCGATGTAAAAAAGCATTAAACTTATCTTCAGTCTCTTGTTGTGATGGTGAACGATATAAACTAAACGATGATGTATTTGAATCCGTATGAGGACGTTGTAAAACTATTTCGTAACATTTTTTTTCATTGGAATTAAAGGGTGGAGCATACATAACCATTGCCTCATCTCGCGCCAATACTTGTAACACGCCCAGAGATTCACTTTTTATTTCCATTACTTTATTTGGCGGTGCGTCTGCACCCAGAAAACGTTGCAAGGCTAAGTAAAGATTTTAGAAACAATTTAAAGTTTTATTAAAACATCAATATACCGGTTAAGGATTCAATATTACATATATAAATAAAAAACAAAGATACAAATGCAAATTACAAAGTTACAAATGCAATTATTCATCCTACAATTTTAGACAGTATTAACTTTTAGAAAATGAAATTAATTTTAATACCAAAGCCAGATGCAAGCACTCCAAAACTCATCCATGACATTTTACAGCGTTTCTCAATAGTTATGGGATTTGAAGAATATATTTTATTTGCCTTTGAATGTATTAATGATGATTATCTTGATTAATTAATAGATGACTTTTATGTTATTTTTTGTTATGTATGACTGTATATTGCTTGCTGTTTGTTGAGATTATTGATTGAAATCTTGGAAAAACAAAATGATAAAAATTAAAATAAAATATTATTTTAGCCATTAGTAAATAACAATTAGTATTAAAGAATTTTTGTTTAGCTTTTTAGGTAGCTTCAGGGTACACAACTACTTTTTTCATACAAACTCCTAAAAATTTAATAACGTTTATATAAAATACTAGCTTTTACCCGTGACTTCGTTCATGTGAGAATTAGAGAAAGATTTAAAGAAAAGGATTTATACTATAAAAAATTTACAGAAATTGTATGTAGTTTTCAACATCTATACTTATTTTTTTTTTAAATATTTCAATAAACAACAGTAAAGGAACTATTATTTATGTCAACTTATCGAGCCCTTGCCGCAGAAAAACCTTAAGCGACATAACTGTCAATTTTCATTTTTTTTTAATGACTTAACTGGCAACACTTGCATTATCTCCAAAATATCATGTTCACATAAGGTACCGTTTACTATTTTAAAGCAAAAACAATTTTATCTCAAGCGACAAACTTTATACAAAATTTTTATGAATTTCAAAAGATTTTGTTATTCGTGCTTAATTCCCAGTTTTTATTCTATAAAATAAAAAAACCTTCTCCTATAAAATTTTATTTTTGTCGCTTAAGTTTTTTGTGTGGTTATGTTTCGATATACATACATACCTACATACATTTAAGCTTTAAGCACTAAGTACTCTTGAGCAACCGACATTCAGCTGTCCATATGAAATGCAAAGGGTCTCTAAATGTGCATTTTCCGGCCACTGGCCATATAATATCTCGATAGCAAATTTTAGAAAAAAGAAAAAGTACCATTGGTAAAAGAGTACCAATAGTACTAGATTTTCCTGATTTTATCCCCCCAAAAACAACACTATATGTTAATGTAGGCTTTAATCTGTATGTGTATCAAATTTATCAAAGAGAGAAAAGTACCAATTTTATCCCTTAAAAAGTATACTATATTTTCTGACTATATGCAATCTTCATACCAAATTTATCGAAAAGAGAAAAAGTACCAAAGTACCAATTTTCCCAACGATTTTCCTCTAAAAAGTATCCTACATTTGAATATGGGTCATATGCTGTCTGCCTTCCAAATTTCATTCAAATTCATTAAACGGTTTTCGCGCGTTTGAGCCAGAAATTAACAAACATCTAAACATAAAAATTTTCCAACGCGAATTAAAGAGAATAAAGCAATAAGACCGAAGGTATATTCAGCATAATGTTCATGCATCCGAAAGAGTGGCTCTGGATGTCAATTTTTGTTATTGGAATTTAGATATTTAACCAGCTTTGTTCATATATACATAGAAAGTTAATAAGTCTTGTCGGTCAAGCCGCGCCATATTACACAACACCACTGAATTACAGACACATTTTTAAGAGTGTAACTTGTTTGGGTCCCTTGGACAATATTGGATAAACCAAAATCAAATTATGTCATGACTCGTGAGGTTAAAATAATCACCCCTTTCGTGAATAATTTTTCCCTCATAATTTTTCCCCTTTTCACATATTTGCGATCAAGAACAACTCCCATGAAAAAATGTTATTCAAAGGAGAATAATAACGTGAAAAAATGTTCATGGGAAAAAATTCCCCTTATCGTGAAAAATTTTTTCCCTCGTAATTTGTTCACATTTCCCTTAGATTTCCTCACTTTATTTTTGCTAGGGAACATAACATGCATGTAAGAAGCTCCTCCTATAAATCGAATATAAAGGGTTAATAAGGCACAAACCGATATATTGCTCAACAAAATGCAAAACAACAAGTCGATTGCCTGCGAATTTGTGAAGCTTTCGATTGACTTGGTGGCAGAATTTTGGAAAATAATTTACTACATTAAATTTAAAAAGTGAAAAAAACTAACTTTGTAATCAAACTATCCCTCCAGTACTAAATATTTTGCTTTATTATTTTAACTTTTCTTTAAAATATATACTTGTATATTTTCGAACAAAAATTTCATTGATTTCAAATTTTTTTAATCTTTCTTCTTTTATACATTCACTGGAACTGATAGCCTGGAAAATTTTTCACATGAGATTCACGATTGTTTTTTTCCCTTCGAGGGGAATGAATGAATCCGAATATGAAGTCAGAAAAGTTTTTGAGATATTCCGAAATAACCGTTATTTGTGTTTTTAAAAAAGATGCTTTTACTGAAATGCAAATATCCAAAATATAAAATTTTAGCCTATTTCAATACGAACATTTTGTGCCCAATAGGATCCGGATCGGTGCAAAAATGACAAAGTAAAAGAAGATTAATTGAACTTACCTACAACAAATTAATATACAAAGCTAAATTTTTAGTAACAATAAATATTAAAAATTGCTTAAAAGTATTGAATTTCTATGTGGCTTAATTTACTAAATCTTCTGTAGCTTTGTCATTTTTGTACCAATCTATGTCTTGTTGGGCGCAAAATGTTCATATTAAAATAGCCTAATGTCGCATGCAATAAAAAATTAGGATTTTTCAATCATTGGTTTAAAAAAAATAACTTGAAAAGAACAAAATTGAACAAAATCATAAAATTTTCAATGAAGCTTGAACTTTTGTCCCCTGTAACTCTGTCATTTCTTGACCAATCTTCACAAGCAATCCATGGTTATTTTAGAAATTTTATTACCTTTCACTTAAAATACATACTTAATCCGTTTAAAATTTTTAAAGATATTTGCATTTCAGTCACATCATCTTTTTTAAAAACACAAATAACGGTTATTTTGGAATATCTCAAAAACTGTTCTACTTTTGACAATTCTGGGGGCAAATCGTGACATTCGATATCGATCGAAATTGCAATACCCTTTACATGGGAATTTCGATCGATATCGAATGTCGCGATTTGCCCACTGACTTCATATTCGGATTCAGCGGACAATTTTACATAAAGCTGTCAGATTCATTTGGTCACGACTTTGTTGAAATTTTGTCACGTAGTGTAATTTAAATTTAATTCAGGTACACTGAAAGAAAAATGCTTCATATATTTAATGAATCATTTTCATAAAAAAGTTTTCCTTGGGTAAATGAAAATTTTCATGGTCTAAATGGAATTTCATAGGTTTGATGAAGTATATTCGTTAAAATCGCTTCATTAGATTTCGTAATTACGTTAAAAATTTTCATTGGATATATGAAAACTTAAGGTTGTCCAAGTTAAACAAAAAATTTTAATTGGGAACTTAAAAAAACAATTTACAAACATAACTATATTCATAAATTAATACAAAATTATAGTTTCCTTAAAAAAATGTTTAATTGTTATTTAAAAAATGTAAGATTTAATAACTTCATACATCTAATGTTACATGTATGCCATTAAATTTATGAAATCAAAAAATTTTTTTATAAAAGCAACATATTTCAATAATTGCCTTCATAAATTTAAATTTTCATTATGACAATAAAAATGTCATTATAGTAATGAAACAAAAACTTTCAATCCACTTTCAATCAACGTTGTTATTGTTATTATGGACAATTTAATCTCATATTTACGGTCTTAATTGAGAAAAAAACATAGTTTTTTTATACAAAAACTACACTGCCCCGGTAGACTAGCTGGTAGTGAGCTAGTCTATCAGCACCGAGGTTACATGTACGAATCCCACCAGACAGAAAAAAAAATAAAAAATAATATAAAGTAAAATAAAATAAGAAAAAAGAAAAAAAAATAAATAAAAAAAAAATTTTACTTTATTGAAAGTATTCATCCAATGAATAATATTCATGGATCTAATGTAATGCTTCATTAAGTCCTTTTAATGAAACAGGTTTCATTGATCCAACGAAGCGCTGCATAGGTTCCTTTACAATGCAATTTTTCATGGGATTAATGTCAAAATTCGTTAGTATTGCGAAGAAAATTCTTTCAGTGTACATAACCAACAGGTTATTTTATAAATAATATATGTATTTCTATTGAACTGAATTTTCTAAAGTGACTTAGAGAATTCGAAATTAATGCAGCCTCTTCCACTGTTTTGCTCAAATGATCTTTTTTATAATACAAATTAAACTAAAAAGTTGTGTGCCGGGCTGCCAGATAAATTTTTGAGTAAATCGTCAATTCCCTGAGAAAAAATAACAAAATCGTCAAACAATCGGAAATCGGGCAATGTTTTGTAACACGACTGAGATTCTTCCAAAGCACAGCGAAAGACGCTACTTCAATCGTTGTGGGATAATGTGCTTAAGCTGGATTAAGCAAATGTGCGAATACGTGTAAATCATATGAAGCAAACCATATTGAACTTTTTGACAAGTTTTATGAAACTGTCATTTTCATAAGCAAAGTGCACATTCCGTACGGAATCAAATGTTTTTTGATTGTGTTATAGTTTTTTTTAAATACATTTGAGAGACTTTTTGGTAATTTTTGACAGTAGGTTAAGCACGGCAATGCATATTATGGTTGGGCCTTAAGACGTGGGTAAAGATTATCCATCGAGTCTTTTATACAAAGCATCGTATGAGACTCATGTAGCTACTCGTGAAATGTTCGCCGTATAATTGTTGAAAAATGATTTATACAGAGAGTCGTAAAAGATTCATTCGATGATGGTTTGACAAAAGATAAACAAAGTGTAACATTGTTGTTTTTGTACTCTGAAAATAACCATTTCAAGATTTTCTTAAAACTTGCATATTACAGCCGTACCTAAACAAAAGCAGCACGCATTTTCTAGTTTTTGAATAGAGCGGCCTCAACGATTTGCAATTGGAAAAACCGATTTTGACAGCTCGTTTAATAGTGAAGTTTGCCGCTATCGTTAACTAAAAATGGCAATTTAGCTATTTTTGGTCAATCTAACGTTATTATCTCTATTTTTATTTACAATTTGTTGGTTTTATTAAACAAGAAAGCTATCACTTCTGTTCGTGACACAACGTTGACGCTCTTGCTACGGTATGGCATATCAGCGTAAAAGCTAAGCAAAAGAAAACGTTCCACCTCCCGCTATTGTTAAGGTACGACTGTAAAACATTTCAATATTTAAAAACGAACGTGTCAGAAAATTAAATGCTTTATTCAGACTTTGGAGACTAATAAAAATCGTCACTTTTTAGAAAAAAAAAAAATCAGCAAATCGTCACTTTCGAAACAAAAAATCGTCAAATCTGCCAGCCCTGGTTGTGTGGCTTAATTTGTTTTGCTTTTTGGTGTTCTCTCTGCATCCGCATTTGCATTGTGAAAAGCAGAGAACTACAAACTCACTATTTTTCTTGATTTATCTACGCTCAAATTTACATTAACTCTTTGCCTGCAAAACAAAGTTCAACGTTGGTAATTTTTACATCGTTTCGTACACATTTGATTTTTGCATGTGTGCGTTTTTTATTGAAAGTGCTTTGTTTGCATTTTTGTTGCGCACGCAATATAACTTATTTGTGTGAAGTCAAAAGGCACACATTCTTATACTTTTGCATTCAAGTAATCATTGTCCACTCGATGAGACGCTTTGATAAAATTAACAACAATAAAAACAACATTAACAAGAATACATTGTACATACATACAGAACTACTGTACTTTTTAAGATGATAAAAAAAGTCTTCTGTTTCTATGGAAATTGTTTGTACCTACATATGTGCGTTTAGTTTCATTTCAATTGTTTTTTCTTGTACTACATAGTAACTGCTGAATGTCTACATGAGTAATAATTGCTTGATTTCTGGCTTTATTGTTTGTATTTTTTTTTTCTTTGCCAAAACAATCATTGTCGGACCAAACACACAAACATCTTAATTGACAAACGAAGCTAAACGATGGAATAAATAACAAATCATGATGTGTATTATTTGCGCAAGTTTGATTGTATGACCGCAAGTGAGTGTATTTGTTATGTTCATTTACTGCGATTTTTTGCAATCGCAGAAAGCCGTTCTCTTTCGATAAATTTGGAAATACAACGTCGTCATTATAGTCTTTCATTTTTATTATTTTAATTACTATTTAAACTGTTCTAAATCCATGTTTTAAAACCAGGAAAATTAATTGTATGCGATTGTTCTCCACTAGGTTGATTTAACGGTTATTATTCGACCGGTTTTAAGCGGTTATTTTAGTTATGCCCAGGCCGGTTACTTTAATATGTCCATTTTTCGAATATCGAATAACTCGGTTGTTTTGTCATAACAAAACGGTTATTTTAATAATAGCGGTTTTCACCCTTGATAGTAAAGTTCCTTGTAGGCCTTGTGAATCTTATTAATTTAGTTAAAGTACTAAGATTTACAACACTGCAACAACAAAATGTATTAGACTAAAATTTACTACGCTGTAGTTGAAAAATCCAACAAAAAGCTGTAGTAAACACCTTTGTTAAATAACCCAAAATAAAACAGTTGAAGAAACTATATCTGTCTCTCTCCCTCACTCAGCAACTTTATTAATTTACAATACTAACGAAAAAGTCACTCACGCTTTGTAGTATAAAATCGTATTAAATAGAGCAGAGGTGTACACTTAATACAAAGGGTGAAAACCGCTAATGTGTTATTTTTTATACGTTTGCCTTATTCTTGTTGCAAAAGTACTCGTAATTTTAGTATTTTTTTCTAATTGTAATATTGGGCAAACTTAACCTTTTTGATAGGGATGTAACGATACAAAATTATCGATACGAATATAAAGTTTAAATTCAAGGTAAAATTAGCAAAACTCAATTAGAATTATTTTTTATCATACAAAATTGAACGAATTTAATTTGAATTCATGGTAAAATTACAAAAAAATAAATTACTATTCAAACAAAAAAAAAGTGAAAGAGATTATTATTTAAAATTAATATTCATAAGATTTTTTTTTTATATTTTGCAAATCCGTTTGAAGCAGCAATTTTCGAAATTTTGTCTCAAATCATTCATTGAAATAGGCAACTTAATGAGTCGCCAATTTGTGGTTCTGAACTATTCTACATCTCAGTTTATTTATTTATTGTATTTTTTAATAATGTTCGATAACTGTTAAGATTAAAGGAAATAAGTTTACGGTTTCTTTGATCTATAACCGAACAGTTGCAGGCGTATTTTAAATTCGCCAACCACGATATGTGTGATTGTATCAGTGTCTTTACTTATGAATTTTGTGGCCTCTTCCAAGTTGCTCAAAATTTGTAGAAAAATGATTTTTATTCTCACAAAAACTAATAAAAGTATGCAAAAAATTTTAAAACGTACAAATACAAACACAATAAACAGCTTTAAGCGAAGCAGGTTTGTAAAGGAGAAATGAAAGAGTTTCACATACCATCTCGCTAACGGAAGGGCTGAATTTTAAATGGTGAGTTCCCACTTCGAAGCAATAAATTTTTGACAGAAATTGCGCCTTATTCAACGCATATAAAAACTGGTTAGTGTAGCTACAAAACATGACAAACCTGCTTCGTAGTAAGGGAACTTGATTTTTTTTTTAAACTTGGTAAGAGGTCGTTCACTTACTTTACTGCATCTCTGTATATCTTATTGCGTAGCGCATAAATGAGCGCTCATTTTTTTAAATGTTCCTTAAGTGCTCCTCAAAATTATAAAATTTTTTTTTGGGTACAAGACTTATCGATGAGAGAACTTTAAACTACTTATTATGGTGCAAAGCAAAACGGCTTAAGCTATCGGTCCACATCAAGCGTTCAATGCGTTAATGCATCTATCCAAAAATTAGTGGTGTAAAATCGTGTTGACAAGTTACACAGCAAACGCGTAGAATGCATATGCGCATCAAACGCATGAAGTAGAATCAATTTCTACTTTAGCATGCGTCTTAAAAAAGGTCATACACATAGAACGCGTGGTGTGGACCAGCATTAGAATTAAAAGAAACCATTTGTTTTTTTGTTAATGGTATAATCTGTTTTTGAATGTGTAATTGCTCTTAACTGTTATTCAAACAAGTGCTATATTCGGCTGTGCCGAATCTTTGATATCCTCCACCGACAGTTCGAATGTTTAAGGAGTAATATCTGTATGGTGTTATTGTTATCTTAAACTGTGACGTTTGTTATTAATTATGGTTTTAGGCGACTAAACTGTTTTCCGGTAGTAGGGTTTAAATGGGGCTTAGGGTAAATTATGGACCGATCTTCACGAAATTTCACAGCGTAATTTCTAGTCCTTTAAAACTGTGACGTACCAATTTCTGTTATGATAGCATTATTAATTATGGTTTTAGGTGTACTAAACTGTTTTCCGGGAGTAGGGTTTCTATGGGGCCTAGGGTAAATTATGTACCGATCTTCACGAAATTTTACAGTATCATTTATAGTCCTTAAAAACTGTGACTTACCAAATTTTGTTACGCTAGCGTTATTTTTTACGGTTTTAGGCGTCCTAAACTGTTTTCCGGTAGTATGGTTTATATGGGGCCTAAGGTAAATTATGGACCGATCGTCACGAAATTTCACAGTGTTATTTCTTGTCCTAAAAAACTGTGACGTACCAAATTTTGTTACGCTAGCGTTATTTTTTACGGTTTTAGGCGTACTAAACTGTTTTCCGGTAGTAGTGTTTATATGGGGCTTAGGGTAAATTATGGACGGATCTTCACGAAATTTAACAGCGTGATTTCCAGTCCAATAAAACTAATTTTTGCTAAATCTTATCTCATTCCGTGCCTTGTTCCAGCATTTATGTTTTTTTTTTGTAACAAAATAATCAATTTTTTTAGGTGGTGGTTACACATTTTGATTCATAGCTCAGGTCCTACTAAACCGATTTTGCTGGATTTCGATCCCAAACTGCTTAGGATAACTACAAGCAATTTGGCACCAAGTTTGTTCATTTCTTTTGAGTTGTTCGAAAGTGAGCGTGTTTTCAATAGACGGACAGACAGACGGACATGGCTAATTCGACTTAGAATTACTCAAGGACCCAGAATATATATACTTTATGGGGTCTGAGATGAATAATAAAAAAATTTCACACGGAATGACAAACTTAATATACCCTCTTCACAACTAATTGTGGTGGAGGGTATAAAAACAAGCATTGAAAATTAAACTGTTTTAAAAAAAACTATAAAAAAGAAAAATATCGCCGATACCGATATATCGGCAAATCCAAAGTATTGCCGATATATCCGTATCGATTTTCGTTACCTCCCTACTTTTTAGGTAGAATGTCAAAACAAAAAAAATATACGATGTAAATACAAATGGCTTGTTAAATGTGCTTGAAGTGCCCTAAAATGATAAGTTGCAAGGTTCTTTGACGTCACGACTTATTAATCAATTGTAATTAGTCCAGAAGCTAGACATCAGCGTACACCAAATAAAACTTAACTCCGTTCCAAGAAGTTCTTAAGAGACGGCAAACAACACATTACTAAATTAAGCTCCCAAAAATGTTTCATTGGGTGAAATATTAGCCCTTTATGGTTCCGAGGAAGGAATGACCGTTAAGGCATAACTAGCATATCTAAATGCTAAAAACAAACACTCCGGCGGAATCATCGATATGGGAAAAATTCACCAGTTTTATTTATTAAAACAACAAGAGCGTAAAAACAAAATAGAAGAATGTCATGATCGGGGAATGGACAGATATTTCATATAAATAATGAAACAAAATCATTTGAAATATATAATCCTGGCTAAGAGGTTTTGTTTGTAAATTTTCAAAAATATGGCTGAAGTCTACTGATTTATATAGACATGCTTAACGACCAAAAAATTAAAACTTATTTATAATAAAATTTGAAGAATATCTCAAACAATAAATTTATTAAATTCCTAAAGTTTTTGAAAACCAAAGTTTTAATAAAATTTTAAGTTATATCCATAGTACAATAAGTACCAGAGAGAGATGTCATTATTAACCCATGTAATGTCAAATTAATTTATTTGATTTTTGACGCTTGTTTTAATTTTTTCCCCCTTATTTTCTTTCGTTTGACGTTATATGGGTTTAAAAATTGAGAACAAAATTTCAAATAATTATACCTTGTACTTATTTTACCATGGTTATATCCAAGGCGAATTCATAAAGGTGACATTTTCCAGTCATCTGTTTATTGTTTATTTTTTTGTGTGTATACGGAATGTCAAGCTTTGTTTACATTTTGTGAAAAAATTAATTCAAATTTAAAATTCAATAAAAATTTAAATAGTTAAAAAACTTATTTAAATAATATTAAACAAAAAAAGTGAAAAAATATAAACACAAGAAATTAAAAATGCGTAAGGAATAAGTGGAGCCACAAATAATTTGCAATTGAGGAGTTTCTTAAGCAAATGTGTATATTTTATTAACAAAAAAATTTTCTTTTTTATATTTTCAACAAATATTTTTGACATTCACTCTAACTTTTTACAAAAACAAAATACATAGTACTTTTCAATAAAAAGGGATAGCTAGCATAACTCTATCTCATGATGCGGTCACCTTTATAAATTCGCCTTGGTTATATCTATGTGTTTTGTTGGTTCCAAAGTATATTTATACCAAGTACATGCAAGTCTACAACAAATAAACAATAAAAAAAAAACAACATTCATTTTGTTTGTGTAAAAACATTTGATACTGTCAAACAGCCAAACATAAAGAAAAAAAAAATCATGGCGCACTAAAATGTAAGCAAATTTTGACAATAGTTGCGTTCGAGAACACAAAAGTTTTTACTATTTTTTACTAAACTTTACTGCATTTTACAAAATTGCGTTTGAGTTCACAAAGTGCAGTAAATGAGAACATAAATTGAGAGCGAAAAGTGACAGTTCTTGTCTGAGTATTTACAAATTTTTACTGCAGAAATTTTTGCAGTAAAATTTTGTAAATTAAAAAAACATATGTTTCAAAAGGTAAACAAACAAAAGTAACAAATAAAAGCATACAAATTGTGAAAAAATTGTTAAATAAAAGAAAAGTTGAAACAAAAATTAAACCAAAACAAAAAGTGAATAAATATTAATTAATTAAACTTGTTTGTGAAGCATTTATTTGGCTAAATATAAACTTTTGAATTTTTTTTTGTTATGTTAATTTTTTAGAGTTGTAAAAGTGTTAAGTATTTGGGTACTTAAGTAATCAATAGCAAACAAATTATTCATGCTCTTTTAAATAATTTAACCCGCTACAAATTAGTAAAACCAAATAAAATAAAAAACAAACAAAAATTAAAGATTACATTAAATAATTTGTTTGTATTTTCCAAAAATGTTCGTGTTATAAAAAGTAATTAATCGAGTACCGATAAGAAAACGAGTTAAGTAATCAAAAGTGTAAACATTTTTCAACACTTCAATTATTTGCCATCAGCTGTTGCCTTTATTTTACGAATTTTTACAAATTTTCCGTTCGCGTACTTTTTTGTGAGAGCAAATTTTTTAGTTTATTCATTTACTGCATTTTACTGTAAAAATTCTCAAACGCATCTAATATCGAAAATAAAACAACTGAACAGCTGATCACTTGCATGTACTTGTAATAAATATACTTTGGTTGGTTCCTTACCAAGGCGAATTTATAAAGGTGACCGCATCATGAGATAGAGTTATGCTAGCTATCCCTTTTTATTGCAAAATACTATGTATTTTGTTTTTGTAAAAAGTTAGATGGAATGTCAAAAATATTTGTTGAAAATATAAAATTGGAAATTTTTTTGTTAATAAAATATACACAATTGCTTAAGAAACTCCTCAATTGCAAATTAATTGTGGCTCCACTTATTCCTTACGCATCTTTAATTTCTTGTGTTTATATTTTTTCACTTTTTTTGTTTTATATAAATTAAATAAGTTTTTTTTTCAACTATTTGAATTTTAATTGAATTTTAAATTTGAATTAATTTTTTCACAAAATGTAAACAAAGCTTGACATTCAGTATACACACAAAAAAATAAACAATAAACAGATGACTGGAAAATGTCACCTTTATGAATTCGCCTTGTTCCTTACCTTTGTGAATTGTTTTGTTATTATTTAAATTAACAAAATATTTCAAAAACTTAAATGATTGTTGTGTTTTTATTTATTCGAACTAAAACTGGTTAACCGGTTATTTTTTAAATTCTTAACCGAAAACCAGGGGGGCTACTCTCTATTGCGATGCGAAAGAAAATTGTAGCAAATCTAGCGATTGGTACTCTTTAATACGTTTGCGCATCTTTTAATTTTTTTTCTTTTCGTAAATCATCACTTAATTTTATTTAAATTTTCCAATATCAAATATGTTTACACACTTTGGCATTTCATTACTCTAAATCCGCGCCATCTTTAATTTTTATTGCCACTATTGCTTAATTTTCACAAAATTTTGCGAAAGTGATAGAGAGTACCAAGTTCGCATTTAGCTTTCGCATTGAAATTGTTTTCGCATCGCAATAGAGAGTAGACCCCCAGGTGTATTGGTGTGAGGGTTGGACACCAATGGAAAATAATCTTCGGGTAGATAGAAGAAAGGGGGTGTCCGTTGAGATGTAAACGGTGGGGCTATCAAGATGAAGATAATTATTATAATTGCTCCAAAGGAGTGATTATAATAGAGTGGGTTGCAGAAAGAAAGTGAAAACAGACTTTTATTAATTTTTTCCAATTTTTATTAAAATTTAGAGTTCACTTAAATTAATACATACGTATTGGGTAGACAGTATACCAACTCGCACTGCCGGGTGATGTGTTGCTCGCTTCGCTATTGAGAGAAGATAAACTAAAAAGCTGGTCACAAAACCAAATGTAAGTTACACTAGCTTGAAGTTAACGAAAGTTAGCTACAATTGACAATTGGAAAATTTTGCGGCCAACTTACATCAAACTTACAATATTATTCGTGGTGAGTAAAATTCATAAAAATATTTAAATTTTAACGGATACATAGTAAATTAACTTACTTCAGATTTCAATTCATAATTCGTTAGTACAATTTTAGATAAATAATAAAAGATTCAAAATTTTAGTTTAAATGTACAAATGCAATTTGTACACCTGGGGCCTAATTCTGGCAGTCGTGATCGAGTAATTTCTCGATACTGAACGAATCGAAATCACTTTTCAGTATTGAGAAATACAAACTAATGCTTTATAACACTGAAAAAAAACTTCCGATTCGTTCAGTATTGACTGAAATATTAGTATTGTGGTTATTTTATTCAACTATTTATGGTTTTTTTACTGAAATAATTAGATATTAAATTGCTTTCGAACCGAGAAAGTACTCGATCACGACTGCCAGAATCAGGCCCCAGGTTTTTTAAAATAGCAACTATTCGGAATAACTGAAAACAAGTTTTTGAAAAAAATCAATTAATCGATCTCCCTATTCTTCACTCATATATGAGATCATTGGAGCTTAAGTTAAATTGTAAAGACAATAGTTCAAATTTGTATTTATCTTTTTTACAAATTCCATTTCTTTATAAAATTAATTTTTAAGCATTTATGTATTTCGTATACATATAATGCAATATGAGAATTAATACCTACATTTTGGCGAATATAAAAAAATCAGTCCGATTGTTCCTACGCTCAAAAAACCTTTGTGCCCATTTAGACAGGGAAACATTTGGAAGGGAAACATTTTGTTTGGTAGCAAATTACGGGTGGGGAAGAGAGAATGGTTTTTGTGTTCTGTACTCGGCGACACGCTTTGTTCTCATTTTCTTTGTTGACATTTACTTTGCCTTTTGAGAAAAAAAAAACAACAATATTAACAGAATGTTTCCGGCAACATGTTCGTCTGTGTGACAGCGAATGAAAAAACAAAAGAGAATTCCAGATGTTTTCCTTCCAAATGTTCGCTCGTCTAAACTCGGACTTACATGTAGGAATGTTTCCTTACTTTTGGCAACACTGCCAGCGACACGTTAATGTCTTTTATAGGTAATTAGAACGATAATTACGTACACATTTCGATTATTTTACATTTAATTGCAAAAGTAGTTATTTACCAGCAACATATTTACAAAAACCGAAATAAATGTATTTTTTTCAAAAACAAGTTAACGTTATCTGTAAATGCTTATTCTCTTTAATCTTATTTTCAAAGAAATATTTTTTTTTTGAATTTTGTTTAAATACATAATTTAATTATTTTGGGTTTTCAATGTGTTAGCTTTGCATAAAAAGAACTAAATTTTTTTTTTCCTAACGTTTAATACCCTGATAAATTTATTTAAGAGATTTTATGAATTGTTAGTTGAAAAGGGAAAATAAAAACTAATGTACCTATTTTCGCATGGTTGTAAATGCATCCCGGCACTGCAAATGCAAATTTAAATGTCTTAACATAATTTGCTAAAGCAGACAACAAACACACAAACAAGTGTTGTGATGACGGCCCTTTAAAATTACATTTTTTATTTACTTTTTCGTTTGGGTGTAAAGGAATTTACTGTATTTAAAAATGTTTAATACCGGGTACGTTCGTAAATGCATCACTGCGCTGCATCAGAAAAGCAAACTTTTTGAATGGCGATAAGAGCATAATTATAACTTTTATTATTGTATGACTATTATTTTTGTGGAGTATTTCACAATTTTTTGGTCCACATTTACTTCACTGATAAATATACAACCATATGAAATCACTGATGCAGCGCAGTGATGCATTTACAAACGCACCCACCGTGTTCAGATATGCACCTTAATTGAGTTTTACGCAATAAATGCCATTATTGAGCTCAATTATCCATACAAAATTGCAATTTAGTTATTGCTCAATTAGTACGAAATTGTTTTAATATTGAGTAAAATTAAAACCCAACTCACTAAACAAAGTGTTTTGACATTTTTGCCAACAACAAAAAACAACAAGATGTCAAATGTTGTAAACATTTTGCTAAGTTAATTGCCAATTGCTAATTGAGTAAGCTAAATTGTGTATGTGTGAACAGAAAGATAATTATGTCAACAAACCGAATATTGACTCAATAAAATAGGTATATCTGAACACGGTATAAGAATTATATTTTAATTGTGCTTTTTGTTGAATAGGCTTTGATTTTTTTTTATTTTTATTTACTTCAAAACTTGAAAAAATACATATTCATTTGTTTTTGATTCGATAAAACAGTCGTAGAAAAAGTATTTCTGTGGAAATTTTATTAATTCAACCTTGGCGAATTCCTTGTAGTTTCTGGAAAGGGTTTGGATATGTGTATCCATCTTCCAACTAGAGATACACAACAAACATCGACCCAATAATCAACTTCTTGTTTTATTTATCGCTATCCTGTTGTTTCGAATTAACTACCTAAAATTTAAATCTTTTGTAATAGATTCGTAACTTCGTTAACTACTTTCGAAAAGGAACAAAATCACACCCACCCCAACGACGAGCATAGCCGAATTAAAAGGTAGTTCCGTTCCCAATAGACTGAATCTAATTTGAATCGTTACAGTGTCAAACAAAACATAAACTCAATTGGGGGATTCACAAGTTGTCATAAAGTCATATGTTTTAAAATAACAGCATAAAAAAACGACAGTTGTGAACAACCCCTCATAATTTAGTGTGCTATTTTGAATTTAAATCGGCTGATTGAAAAAAAATAAATATTTTCTGTTTCGAGCCCTGAGCCGATCTAATTTGACGCCGCAAGTGTTTTGTTGCAAAAATTGCTAGCCGCAGGTTAAATTCGGATTTTAGCGGGATAAAACTATAACATCAACGGCGACGGCTACAAAATTATAGCCGCTCGGCTCAGCCGCTCAGCGCAGGTCTTTTCTGATTAATTACGACAGCACAATTAACATAGCAAGCAAAGTTTTATTAATTTCAGATACTTTTTGTTAACAAAGCAACAACAATATTTTTAAACCATTGTAAAATGTTAGAACAAGATAGCACACCTTGTGAATACCCCAAATATAAAAAAATCGACTTAAAGCTAGAGGTCCACACCACGTGTATACGCCTTTTTGCTGCCTACGCAGCTGTCAAAAAATAAGTAGAATCTGTGTAGTTACATGTAACAAGCTGAGTCCGAAACGTAGGTTTACTTTCTGCTTTTGTAAGCTTCACAAGCATCGTTCAAACAAATCAGCTACTTTTGACAAATGAAATAAAATTTTTACTTGTGGTCAGGGTTGTAAGATCGATTTTGACCTTTTTCGCCAAATTCAATGTCAAAAATCGCCAAAGCCTTTATTTTAAACTTTTTGAAAATAAAATATAGATGATTTAAATTATTAAAAATAGTTTTTATAAATCTTAAAAAATAAATTTGTTCCAAGTCGCTAAAATCCGCCAAAAATGTAAAAAAAGTCTCCATAATATATATTCTTTGATCTTCTTTTTTGAAATACATTGTAAGTGAATTAAATTTTTTCAACGAAGGTACAAAAGACGTACATCATGTAGTATTAACATTCATATACAGTAGACGCTCGCTTATATGAACTAATTAAGACAGGGCCTGTTCACTAAATGGAAAAGTTCACATAATCGAGACAATATAAAATAAGCATTTCAAATCAATTTTAATATGTCGATACCTTCCCGTAAGAATGTATTAAGCGACATTTCTAAAATTGTGTAGGAAACGAAAAAAAAAAACGTTTCATTTAGTTTTTTATTTTTCGGATTTTATTGAAAGAAACATATTTGGAAAGCGATTTTCAGAATACAAAACATATTTAAAAATGTGGCTTAGCATAGTTTCTTTGGCGGATAATACAAATTACAGGGTGCCACATTATTCCAGTGAGAAAACTTGACGGTTGATACAATTTTATTTTCACCCTAGTTTCCTTTGCATCCATGATAGGGCAGCGAAACCCAGGCCAAAATGTGGCGCTTAATTTCTAGTATAGTTCCACATCAAAAAGCCATTTTCGAAAAAAGTGTCGCTTAATACATTCTTACGGGAAAGTATCGATGTGTACATAAGAAAGACTCAAGTTGTATGGAAGCAAAATTCGTGCTCGGTGTTTTTTAAGATGACATTTTAAATATTTCGTCTCCAGGGTTGACCTCTCGTGAGCTGGACCAGTTTGAAAAAGGGTATATTTTTGCATGTTTTGTTACTTTAAGAATCTGCTTCCTTACCAACATATACAAGTTGGGTATCGTAAGAAAGGTTTTTTAAGGCGCGTCCAACTGTATATAAAATTTTTCCAAAGACGATCATCCATGTCCTTTTTTAAGGATTTTCTCTAAAAAAAAACGATTTTTGAATTTTTTGGTCGGGGTTGTTTGTAACGTTAATTTAACCGCCTCATACTCAATGCAAATGGATTAAACTTTGCAGGCATACATATTCTCGATGACGATACATGGGCGAAGCCAGGATTAAATCAAGGGGAGGGGGGGGCGCCAAACATTTTTTTTTTTGGTAAAATGCTTTTTTGACCCCCTTTTACCCAATGCAAATGGATGAAACTTTGCGGGCATATTCCCGATGACAATACATGGGCGTAGCCAGGATAAAATCTAGGGGGCGGCAACATTTTTAAAACTTTTTCTTTAGCATCACTTCGGAAAATCAAATCTTGTAACGTTAATTTAACCGCCTTATACTCAATGCAAATGGATGAAACTTTGCAGGCATACATATTCCCGATGACAGTACACGAATACATGGGCGTAGCCAGGATAAAATCTAGGGGGGCGCAAAATTTTTTTAAATGTTCTTTTTTAAGAAAAGCGTTTCTTAAAAATTTTTTTTTTAAATGTTATTATTATTAATACATATCTTGAATTTTCGATGGAAAAAAAGCTAGAAAATGTGAAAAAAGCTTTTCGAGTATTATACTGTTCTGAAGTATTTTGAGCTTTATTATAAGGAATAATTTTTCTGAAGATTTCTTTACTGAATTTTCACCAGTTTAGCAGTTATTCGTCAAAAATGGCGCACTAGGCGCATTTTTTCGGGCTAGTTTTACATTTTGTTTCGCCTAGTCTACAGCTAATCTGTTCCAATCGGTTTCCGTAATAGAATTAAAAAAAAACCAAAATTAAAATTTAAAGGGGCTGAGGCCCGTGGGGACTCCTGGATCCAAAAAACCGTCCCGCCTACTGTGTGGTATGTGTGGTACTCAAATTAAAGGTAATTGTGCAACAAAAACGAAAATAATAAAATTTTGGGTGGGTGGCACTTCTAAGGCCCTCTGGGGCAAAAAAATTTTGGAAAGCTTTATTTAGCGAAGCCGGTCTTTCTTATACCATAGAGGAGAAAATCCTTGCGCCCGGCCGAAGGCCGGCTATGCAGACATGCTTTAGTTAGCGAAGCCGCTCTTTGTTATACCACAAAATATTTACAATCGTAAGCAAAATACCTTTCATTCGAGTACCCACACATAGTTATAAGGGGGGGGGAGGCAATTTTTTTAACCCCAGAGGGACCCAGAAGTCCCGCCCGAGCTAAATTTTATTATTTTCGTTTTTTCGATAATATCAATAGTCTATAGTATAGTTTCCCAGCACTAGTTCATATAACTGGGTATTCATATAACAGAGCTTCTACTGTAATTTATAACTCGTAACACCGCGTCAAGAACTGCATTTTACTTAGAAGGAGAGTTTTAGTGAAATTCATTATTGAAAATACATTTTTAACTCAATCATTACTAGTTGGATTTAGCACTATATAATGAACAGCCAAAGCAAGTTCTTTGAAATGGTACGTACCTGACGTGTCCTAACCTTTTGGCCGAAACTGATTTAAAAAAGATGAAATATCATCCAATTACAAACGGTCATTTTATTCATTGTGTTTTATAAACATCAAAAAGTACGTTACGATTCATTAATATCTTTAATAACAACGAATTTTGTTTGTGATAATAATTTGCCACATTTTATAATGGAGAAATGTTCGTAAACTTGAAATCGGTATATTCATGCTTTATTAATTCTTTTTTAAATATGAAAAATAATTTTCTCCTGAATTTTCAATATATTCATCAGCCATTTCAACATAACATAATTTAGTTTCAAGTGCATACTGACTATAAAAGCCTTAAATGTCATACATAAAAATAATAGAATAAAAATAATATAATTTTTTCGTATTGAATTTAACGAGTTTTAAAACAAATGCATGGCTCACCAAAAATAGCCAACAAAACCGCCAACTATTTTAAAATATCGCCAAAAAATCGCCATGTCGCCAAATCGAAAATTAGGTCGCCAATCAATTTTGAAAATCGCCACGTTTGGCGAGAAATCGCAACATCTGACAACCCTGCTTGTGGTGATGCTGCATAAAAAGCGTTGTATGTAACTTGAAACGTTGAACGCAAGTAAGTGCCGGTTCGCACACGTCAAGTTTGACTCGTCAAGTCTTGAGTTTTTAGGAGAGAGAGGAAATTAAATGGCATTCTTTTGTCCCTTTTCACCTAAAAGCTAAAGACTTGACGAGAGATTTTTACCTAAGTCCCTTGAAAAAACCTTTTTATTCCAAAGTTTTTCATACAAAAATGCTCTATAGCTATAACGAAGAAATTCTGAGCTATAAAACCTCTATATAGCGAAGTATTTTTTCAGAAGCCTCTATATAACGAAATTATATTTGAGAGATACATACATATAACATTTTAAGTGTGCAAGTCATTAAAATCCCGTTATCAAAAGCCTCTACATAACGAAGTCTAAACAATTTAATACACCGCCGAGTACTCTTTTCTAACCGCAAAATACATTCCCCAGCTTAGCATCTGTCGAAAAAAATATTGACGGTTGCATTCTAAACTTGCGTAAACAAACAAAAATTACACAATATTTAATAATTGTAATAAAAAAAAAAAAATAAATAAAAACATAATTTTTTATTTACCTCTTAAATAGAGAATTTTCATTATGTACATAGTATTTTCGTGTTAAATAGAATTTGGACAAAAAAAAAACTGTAGTTATCAGGGGTGTCATAGAATCCAAGTCGGTTTTGCTCATTGTCGGTTTTGCAAACCAATATTGGTTTCATTTGGTGTCATGAAAACAAGTCGGATTTGTTATTTTCGAATACAAATAAAATCGATATTCGAATTAGCTGTTTTATGTTTTGGCTCATGTGTTTACAGCTTTAAGTGCAATTTTTGTTTGACAATTTTGTAAATTATGATTTTTGTGCTAAAATATTGTTAAAATCTGTATTTTCAATTAAAGGAAAATTAAGAGAAAAGAAAATAAGAAGTGATAATACAGTAAACATGAAAGAAATGTCAGGGTGTTATTACTTGCATTGCATTGGTATTGTGTAATTTTATTGTTTTGTAAAAATTAAATTAAATTTATTAAAAATCTAAACAAATTTGTTGTTTAACTTTTATAAATAAATAGAATGACCACTGGTGTTGTTGCATATTTGCTGTTTGCAGAAATTGAGAAGAAGACTTGCGAATTTGCAACAGCCCGCTGCCGGAGACTACCGGAAACATGCAAAAAATACTTATTTACCAATTAATCAATTTTATTTGCTTCTATCTGTGGAAAATATCTAAGTGCTGAAAAAAATAAAATAAAAAATTAAGCTTTTAACAACTTCATTTATTTCCAATAAAAAAACAAGACCTGTAAGCTGCTTGGTTTATTTTCAATAAAAAACCGATAACATTGGTTTCTGTGACACCTAAAGCCGACACTAATTTTAGTTCGAACTAAAAACCGACAACATTGGATTTCATGACACCAACGTATTTTTTTTTGTCGGTTTCAAATCCAATACCGATAAGATTGATTTCTATGACACCCCTGTATATGGAACTTTGTTCGCATTTCTTTAAATTTCGTTATATAACGAAGTAGTTTTCGATCCCCTCTAGATTCGTTTTATCGAAGTTTCACTGTATAAAAATCATGCAATGCGTGGAGGCGAAAACGCGTGGTGTGACCTCCAGCTTAAATATCATGCAACACATGCAGGCGAAAACGATCATCAAACTTCCATTGGCAGTGTAAGCAATGTTTGCTCATATGATGCACATCTGTGATGCATTTTCGAACATGCCCATTTAAATTTTCATTTAAATAATAACAAAATAAAGGGAAGTAAACAAAAAATAAAATGTTTTTGATTTAACGCTCGAATAAATAATTATGCTGTTAACCACAGATTTCTTTCTATTTTTTATACAGTTATGCCAGTTATTGCGCATGTTAAACGATAAGTTCAGTACCATTTGGCCGGTCTGTTACAAAAGAAATTTTTGATAGGTTAGGTTATGGGGGTTAGGTTAGGTTTGGTCGAAAGGAGGAGGACCGATATACACCTAGGCCTCTACCGGGCCAGTTGTTCGCTCCCTAAGAGTATGAAGGTCCAGGTGGACAGTGTAACTAACTACTACCCATAGGGAGGGGGTTAACGTCCGGCGTTGAGAAACTCAGTTTTCCGGACGTAATTCCTTAAGGTTTTCAAGTCACCGTTCCACAGGGATTCTAAGCCCAACATGGCATCGCTCCCGAGGTGTTTAGATCTTAATTCTTCTAATTTTTCGATATCTTTAAAATTGTTGTTGACTATTGAATGTCAAAAAGCCATCGATCTAACATAAGTACCAACGCAGGGTATAAAAATAAAAATTTCCGATAAAATTTGTTTGCCCAATTTCTTATGATTTTGAAGAACTTAAACCGAACAGACGTGTAACTTTTTTACTGGCGGCAGGATTGTGCAAAGTACATTTTTTGATGTATATGAAATACAAAATGTATTAAACATGTTCAGGCCCATACAAATTGTATGAAGCATCCCTAAAAAGCGCGGCTTCAACGCTTTGCAATTGGAAAATCCTATTTTGATTGCGCGCTTAATAGTGATGTTGCCCGCTTTTGTTAATAAATAATGACAATTAAGCTATTTTTTGGTAAATCTAGCGGTTTTATCTCCATTTTTTAATATTGTTACGAAAGTTAAATTATCTAAGAATTATTTATAGTTATAAGTCATCTTGTAAGTTATAGTTTTATGTTATATTAGTTACTTAAAATTGTCATGTATAATTTTCGACACAACTGTTATTTTAAAATAATTCCTACATGAATTTCCTAGTCATTTCTAGAAATGGTTTTAGAACATAATAAATAGTTATTACAGGAAGGTTCAGGAAAAATTTAGAAATTGCTATGAAATATAAAAAGGGGTGACTCATGATTCATGAGTCATGAATAGTTAGTTTAGTTTGTTTTGAGAAACGGTTCTGTTCGTAACTAACAATTGTGAACAAAATATTTAATTTCAATAAACTTTGTTAAGTTGAATAAGTGTGTGTTTTTATTTTTATTTGCAATTAAAAGAACTCAACAGTTTATTATAAAGGGAGTAAACCGAACGCGTTTATTAAAGGAAAAACGTAAACATATTTTTATGTAGGTTTTATTAAACAAAAAAGTTAACACTACTGTTTGTGACACAACGTTGAAGCTCTTGTTTAGGTATGGTACAGTGTTCCCAGTTTTGGGGATTTATTGGGGATAAAAATTTCGTAAAAATCCCCAGGGGATTTTTTGTGGAAAATCACTTTTTTCGCTGGGGATTTTTGGGGATAATATATTATTATAAATTCCATTTTTGCAATGGCAAGACCGATTTGGTCAAGATTTGGGCTCAAATTTTAGCCTTTTTTGCGGTCTTAAACTTTTTAAAGAACTTGTTGAAATAGTTTTAAATATGGTTTTGTACCAACTAGCGTTACTTCTGTTGAACTAGTCTTTTTCTGTAATGAATACAACCAAAATCAATATTTGTAACAGAATCAAATATAAGTTATTAGAATTAATAAGAATAAATACACACTTTAAAATAATGCAGCTTGCTGTGACAAATTTATTCAATCATCTCAAATGCACTTTAAAAAAAAACAACATGTAAAAAAAAATTGCACTGGCAGATAAATCAGAGAATTTTGATTCCCTGTGTTTTTGAAATGATAAATATTGACGCATAGTTATTTTTCTTTTGCGTTTAAACGTTACCCTTGTTACATACTATACATGTGTACATAGATACGTAGAACTTAAAGAATAAATAACATTAGTTTTAATAATATGTATTACACAAATGGATTTATTTATATAAATCGATGTATTTTATTTTTAAGAAAATGTGGGGATAAGGAAATAGCTATTTTGGGGATTTTTGGGGATGAAAAATCGAAAATTGGGGATAAGGCTTAAAATAAAACTGGGAACCCTGGTATGGCATATCAGCGTAAAATCTAAGCGAAAGAAAACTTTCCGCCTTCCGCTCTTGTTTAGGTACGGCTGCCAAATTTGACGAATTATCGTTATTTTGACAGTTTTGGGGACCAAAAATGGTCCATTACCGATTTGACGATTTACATATATCCAAAATTTGACGATTCTCAAATGACAAATATTGTACTAAAACAAAAGTTTTAAGTATTATTTCGTAATTTTGAATACTTTCGCTTATTTATATATGTATTTGCTTCTTTTACTCCTCTGGGGAGCATAGGGCCGCAACTTTCGCTTATTTGATTTACAGTCCCGTGTAAGCAGTTCATCATACAAATGTAAATATGTTTAATAGTTTTCGTTTGGGATTCTGATAATAGATCCATTGTTCAAAAATTGTTAAGCACTAAAAGAGAATTTATAAGTTAAATCGGAGTTCGTCATCTTTCAGTTCATGGGCATCCAATTTTCGTACTTTTTTATGAATGATTAAAGATCTTATTCGTGTCACGTTTCTAATTTTAGATTCTTGAACCTTTTTTAGCATATTTAAGATACATACATATTATATGACATCCCTAACCATACAATACAAACAAAGTCATCTGTTGTCAAGCTTCGAGAATCAACTTATATGTACTACCACAATCTTTTTTTTAATATTTTCCTATTTTAGACTTATTAAAAACTGAATTTTTTATATTTAAAAAACTCTGCCGCTCTTATTTATGTTGGTTTGTAAAAAAGAAGTGAGAAGTACGGTTTTAGAGACTTTTTGAGACAAGAAAAACATATGTGACAGTTTCAGTTAAAAGTAGAGTTTTTTTCCGGAGTTTTTCGATTCCCGCGAAAGCGGGAAATTTTTTTAAATTTCGCGGGATCCCTAATTCCCGCTCCATATAATTAATATAAAAAAAAACTTTATAAAAAAACGTAAGGTAACTTGTTTACAAAGTAAGTAAAAGAAATGCTTAAACACTACAAAAATTAATTGAAGATTAAAAGAGGAACTTGAATTATTATTATCTTACGGTTTTATATGTAAATTCTATATTATTATGCTCTAGACACAAGATAACATAAACATAACAATTTAATTCATAAAACAATAATAAAAACAAACAAAAATTGAGGTACTCAAGATATGAAATCAGAAAGTTTATTAATAAAATAGATAAATATTTTAAATAAAACATTTTTTATTTTTTCGAATTTATTCTATGAGCTAAATTTCAGTTATGTATTTTATAAATATTGTACAATATAATAGTCTGGTAGTGTATAAAGTCATTTCTGAAAAATTGAAGGAATAGAACTATTACAAAAAAGCTTTATAAAATACATAACTGAAATTTAGCTCATAGAATAAATTCGAAAAAATAAAAAATTTTAAATATAATATAAAGTAACCTTCGGATGGAAATAATTCCCAGTTTCTATTTATTTTAAATAAATATATTAAAATTTTTTAACGGCATAGGAAATAACTTTCTGACACTAAAAGCGCTTAATAATTCGTCAAAAAGTACAAATATTGAGGTACTCAAGATATGAGATCAGAAAGTTTATTCATAAAATAGATAAATATTTTAAATAAATATAGTAACATTTTTTAACGGCTTAGGAAATAACTTTCTGACACACTAAAAGCGCTTAGTAAGTCGTCAAAAAGTATATTTTATTTATTAATACCATGTTTCCGAAAAATTTCGTTCACTTTTTTACCGAGGTTGGACAAATAGTTAAAAGTGCACCGTTATAGAATGCTTTTGATTCACAATAAGAAGCATTTTTTTATAAAAAAAAGTCTAAATCAGTCAAATGTATGTACGTCAAGGTGCATGCAAAAAATACCATCAACCTCTTATAAACCTTTTGATTTCATTAGGTCTATCTGTAATCATTAGGACAATGTGTTTTTCAAATTGTATGTTGTAGTATCTTACACGAGTTTCAAAAAATTGTTTTATTTCGGTTTCCCCGCACTTCAGGGGTATATAAACCAACACAAATTGAAAAAAATTTGTGTTTATCACCTAATAAGCATAACGGTCCTTCAATGCAAAATAGTCATATCTCAAAAAAATCAAAAATTGTAATTTATTTAAGCAAAGTGTTCCTTCATACCTTCTCGTATTTTATCTCAAACTGACCCGAAGTTACAGCAAAATATATCTTTAAATCGGTACTTTTTGAAAACTTTAATCGCATTTTATCAAGTACGTTTGTTTTTGTAGATATGACTATGTTGCAATAAAGGAGCGATATGTTTAGGAATCTGCTGTTTTTAAAACTTGTCCATGGACAAGTGATTATTAATATTTAAAATTTAATAAGATTTAAAAAACAAAGAATTACATTTGATTTTTACAGTTCATACGCTGTTAGTTATTTAAAATTGACATTAATAAGATTTTTGTTTGGAAAACAAATTATTCTCAACTTTTGTGGAAGTAGACGATTTCGCAAGTCCGTAGTCTCTCAGATGCGACAGAACTCATTTTAAAACTTAATTATGTAAAATTAAACGAACAAAAAAAAAAAATTATTTTCAATCGAACATTGCTACACTTTTTTTAATATTTCCTTTGTATTTTTAGTTAGATTTTTTGACAGATGAAAAAGTTGTACCAGGCAAATTGCTATGTTTTGTTGTTGTAGCGATAAGGCCACCTAGTATTCAATTCACCTTGATATATTTTAATTAAATATCAAGGGATATTTTTGTTGCCAGTAGTTTTTGCGCATTAAAAAGTGGAACTCATTTAAGCGGGAACTACTGTAGTATATTATTTAAAATCAAGTCTAAAAACAGTTGCAGTAGTGGCATAAACAAAAATATTATTTTTAACCGATGACTTATGATTAAATATTTTTAATTTAATGTTTATACACCCTACATAGTAATAAAAAATGACATTGTCTGTGTTAACATAGAACTACATAGGTAAAAAATAAATATCAAGAACAATTACATGTAATGAAATTGAACTATTTTTTGTCTTATTTATTAATTAATCGATCCCTAGGGTCATATACGATTAATACATTACTTATATTTTATTAATCTTATGAGGAAAAAAAACAAATTTATTAGTTATCAAAATATTTCATTAATAATTGTTTAAGTGTAATTCAAAGTGCCCCAGTTGGCCACGTCTTTAAGACATCCTCGAAGACGGATGCACGACAATGTTAATTTCTGCACGACATGTGAGGGACAGCGGGAACAAATCGTCAACGACATTTTCGAACAAGTGTTGCGAAAATCGTGCATGACACAAAGAAATACAATGTCGCCTACTTTGTCGCCAACGATTACATGCATGACAATGTCGTCTATTTCGACGTACACGGCAAAAATTATTATATGGTTATCTATTTCAGACAGTTTTTTTTAGTATAGTTGGAATTTTAATTTCTGTTATATGTCTTATATTTGACTTTTATAAGCAATCCTAAAGTTGACAGTGAAGTATTAACGGCATGTAATCCATTTTCCAACATTTACTTTTAAATCAACAATTAGAAAAAAGAATGTGAGAATTTGAAGAGAATCAAGCAAGTGATTGAATAGCATTCAAGAAAACTTTGCCGTCAATAGCTTTTATACAGGACAACTTATAAGACAGTATCGCTCATACTTCCCCACAGAGTTTAATAGAGGAAAACTTATAAGACAATGTCGGTCATACTGTCCCATTGAAGACAACGTCGCTCAAACTGTCGCGCACTACGATTTCCTGTAAATTGTCTTTAAGAAAACCTAAACGACAGGGGACAAGTCGTGCATAAATCGTTGAAGAAAATGCCAACTGGGGTATTTCGAAAAAATAAATTTTCTAACCTTTATACATATGTACTAGACGCCTGCACAAATGGATTTGTACTTAAAAAGTACATATGATTTAGCAAAGCATGAACACTTACTCGAACTATAATAAAAAACATGGTACATGTTTTTGAGAACCACAAAATTAGCGAGTAACTATTGGTTGTTACTCGACTTTTTTTGTGCTTGCAAACCACTTGTTCGTTTTTCTCTCTCACTTGACCATTCATAAAACGAACGGTCGAGTATCATGCGACAACCAAACTTCACTAGGTACCATCAGTACCACGTGAAGTTTTGCAAACATTAAAAACAAAAAATATTGTCTTTTTTAACTGTTAAGTTTAATAAAAAAAAATGGAAATAAATGAGGAATGTGTACACCTACATAACTTTATTTATTTAGATCATTTAGATTTTTATTTATTTATAAATATTTAAAAGTGAAATTTATTTGCAATAATATTTACTTGTATATGAAAAAATATTTGGGCAAAATTACACAAAAAAAAATTTCTAATTATCTAGTCTAAAGAAATAAATTTTTGTCAAATTTTTGGGTAATTACACAAATTTCAGCTTTACTACAAGTACCACATGAAGTGACCATAATTTTATAGGTACTTCTTTTTCGTTGTACCCATTTTTATATGTTCCTTTTTTTCGGAACATATTTCATCTTCGGCTTCTGCATGTTAGTATTTATAAAAACAACAATCACTTCTCTTCACTTTTTGCGCGTTAAGCAAGAGAACAAATAAATACTATATTCGACAGCGAGTTTCACATGTGAAGAAAAAAGTTACTCGTTGCAGACCTCTAATATGTACATATGTATTGTATGTACATACCCTGCAAATAATAGGACCAGTCCAAACACGCGTTTAAAGAGTACTCCACAAGGGACCAGGACTAGTCCAAAAATAACCCAAACGTATGGAAAAAACCTGGTCTATTTAACATTATGATGTCCTAGGAGAGGACCATATAACCCACCTTTGGACCACTTATGCCCGTAATTTCTACAAACAGATATCTGGTCAGGTTCGTACCTAAAAGTTATCTTTACCTATCCGGTAAAACTATTTTAGTAATTTCAACGTCTTTTTTGCCTACGTGTTTTTTCCTTTAAGTTTTCTTTTAAAATATGGCAACATTTGTATTTTTATTAATTTTTTGAATGAACTGTCAAGAATCGATGGTGTAAAATACACTACAGTTTCAACAGTAGGTAAAAAATACGTGTTAAAATTATGAAAAATTCGTTACACCATAGATATCTCTACACAGCTAGAATTACGGGTATAAGGAGTAGTTTTAAAACTACACCATGGTATACTCAAGAGGATTAGTTTTGAAGTCGTTTAAAAACGAAAGCATGTCGTTAAAAAACGAAGACATGTCGTCTCACTACAAACACTTTTTAACAATGACATGGTCCAAGCTTGCATTACATCGGACCAGTCTATGGAGTAGTCCATTTTATCAAAATGGATCAGGTGGTCCAATTTTATTTGCAGGGTACCTATTATATACATTAGAGCGACTCAAGTTGTATGGAAGCAAAATTCGTGCTATTCGATGTACCCTCCTTAAAAATGAACCTTGGACTTTTTTAAGATGACATTTTAAATATTTCGGCTCCAGCTTTGACCTCTCGTGAGCTGGACCAGTTTGAAAAAGGGTATATTTTTCCATGTTTTGTTAATTTGAGAATCTGTTTCCTTACTAACATATACAAATTGGGTATCATAAGAAAGGTTTTTGTAAGGCGCGTGTATACAATGTGTATACAATTTGTCCAAGGACGATCATCCATGTCCTTTTTTTAAGGACTTTCTGTAAAAAAAAAACGGTTTTTGAATTTTTTGTTCGGTTTCTAGATCATGTATGGATGGAAATAGGACTAAAGCAAAAAAAAAAATTTTTCTGTACATAAAATATACCTCATTGCTTTCCAAAGGAAAGCTAAGGTAAAATGTAACAAGAAAATACAATATAATAGTCTGGTAGTGTATGAAGTCATTTCTGAAAAATTGAAGGAATAGAACTATTACAAAAAAGCTTTATAAAATACATAACTGAAATTTAGCTCATAGAATAAATTCGAAAAAATAAAAAATATTGTATATAATATAAAGTAACCTTCGGAAGGAAATAATTCCCAGTTTCTATTTGTTAAAATAATACTTTTCATTGGATCAGGGTTGCATTTTATTTCATGTGTGAGTGTTTATACTTTGTGTGATGGTGTGAACACAAACTGTCATTTTACATTAGATTTTTTAACAGTCGCATCAAAACTCATTATATTTCTATCTCACAAAGTACTATGGAATACGTAGAACTTGTGAGATAGTGTAATATAGGCTTTAGTTGGATATTTTGTATGTACAAGCAAGCATGTAGTATAGGGCTGCCAGAAGTTTGAACCTATCAACCAGGACACATAGAAAAAATGGATAAAAAATTACGCCAACAAAAAAGTTTTTTTTTAATGCATATGTATGTATGTATATGTAAAAACCATCCAGTTTTTATTTTTAAATCCAACAATATATGAGGCTATCAGCGCTGAAGTGGTTACTTGGTTACGATTCTGGTGAAAGATATGTTCTTTGCACTGTTCTTAACAGTGGACAATAACCGACTCAGTTGACAATTGAATTGAAACGTGTATTGGCTATTTTAAAGAAAGTAATTTGTTATCGGTTTTCGATTACTTATAAAAGTTGTAGGTAGGTAGGTAGGTAGGTAGAAAGGCCGGTGTGAAGTCTCCTTCACACCTTCACCCAGAGACCAATATGGTCCATTGTGACGCCTTTAAAAGTTGTTAACACGGTATAACTTTTTTAAGCAACTAGTTGAAACAAAATTTGGAAGAGAATTGACTCTCATCTAATTTTATTGAAAGCTTTTAAATTAAACGACGTTAACACCAGATAACAGTTGAATTAAATTAAAGTCGTTTATACAATTGCCTTATGTTAGCAGTGTTATAACAGAAATCTTAACCTTTGCTAACAACTAAAACCAGCAAAAAGCTAATTTTCTATCTTGACCTGTAAAAAAACCAGGACAATTTCATAGTGGACCAGGACACCAGTACAAGTAGTCAAAAACCAGGACAATCCTGGAAAACCAGGACGTATGGCAGGCCTAATGTAGTAAGTACGCACTTGGTTAGATATTTTGCTTAAGCAAATAGGTACAGTTTCTAATGAAAAAATATTTTTATAAGCTTTTTTATTATTGGTGAATGTTAATACTTATATATATTGTATCAGTTTTTTCCTTATAAAAAATGTTCTCATACAGAATAGTTTTTATATTGACACATACATAGGTATCTTCGGTTGATTATTTAATTGTCGTAGTGGATACAAATTACATACGACATATGACAATTAAATAATAAACCGACGCTATGGAAAAAGTCACGGTGCTTTTGAAATATCCGTTATCGATTTTATATACCAATATGTATATGAAAACTTAAGGAGACCCTAAGCGACGTCGGTAAACTAGATTTGTTCTCTCTAATCTTTATAAAATCTTGTATTTAAAAAGATTTGTTCCCTCTTATCTTTACAAAATCTAGAAAGAAACTATTTAAGAAACTTTTTCAACATTTAGATTTAGATGATCAGAAACCCTAGTTCCAAAAATATACCATATAATTCGGTTCAAAATACTATATTCGTTGTTTAAAATTCAAAAAATTTTAGTGTGCAAAGTGGTTGACCATACCGACTGTTTTTTATATGACTAACGATTTGATTATATACATATATAATGTATAGCATATATCAGGGATGGCATCGAGAATTTAAACAACCTTTAACAATTGTACTCTTTAACCTTAATTGTACTAAAAGATTTTTTTTAGCTCAAATTATTTTTATTTATTTTAAACAACACAAAAAAGTACTGTCAATCATATTTGTACGTATGTAGGTATATGCTTTAATATATAAAAAAACCATTCAGTTTGGTAGGTATGTATATAGATTTTAAAATCAGATTTACAAAATTGATAACAAATTATTTGGTATATTAACATCACAACAATTACAATTTTATGAGTTCAATAAGTCCTTTGTTTTTATTAAGCGGCAAGGAGTTGCGGATTTTAGTCTGTTCCTCTCTTTGGTTTTGATGATATTTTCTTTTCACATTTGCTGATGAATGTAAAACTATTAATATCAAAATTTTCGAGAGTTCAGAAACATTAATTCATTTGCCTCATTTTGTATTTTTAAAATTGCAGGCCAGAAATCATTGATACTTAAATCTTTGTTTTCAATGTTAGCAAGACCTTTAAATTATGTTATCAAAATGTTGGCATTCTTTTGGAAAGATTTGTACTAATAGTGTCACTTTACCAGACAAGCTTAAAGATTCGCAACATTTTCATAAGAATTTGTTGTAATACATAGGTATAGAATTAAAAAAAAAAATAAGAGATTTTAGTTTATCCATTGATTACATTTTCTGGGCTCAATTTACTTAACCGTTTTAAATATTCATTCTCGAAATCAAATTTTGTTCTTAAAATCGAGCCTTTGCTGCAATAGAGTAATACCTATCTTAATTTTGAATTTTCTATAATGATAAATTTAAATTGTTAATCATTTGTTTTTCTTATAAACCCTACCAATTGTTTTGACAATTCACAATGTTACATATTAAGCAAACTATTAGCTTGGACTTTTAGCGTTTATCATATAATCTTTTGTAGATGGGACTACTTGTTTTTTGATGATAACTTGAAATTATGGTCCTAGTTGTATACAACGCAACGCCAAAGAATTACATTGAAAGCAAAAACAAAGTCATACATATTTTGTAATTTTGTTGTTGGTTTCTACAGAAATTTATGTACCGTTTTAAAATTTTCAACGCCACAAGTTATGGGGCAATGTGGATTTCTGTATAAAGCAACAACAAAATTACAAAATACTTATGACTTCGTTTTTGCTTTCAATGTAATTATTTGGCGTTTCATTGCGTTTTACATAATTAGGGCGGCTTTTAGGATCCAGGGGGCCCACGGGCCTCAGCCCGCTTAAATTTTAATTTTTGTTTTTAATTCCAGAGGGGATTACAATTTTTTTTTTTTTATTTTTTTTCGTACGCCCTGTAAACTGCACTTTTGCCAAATGTCTTAAAAACTGTGTGCAGCCTACATGACAGCTTTCAATTTTTGTAAATTTTGACAAGCAGTAGATTTAAAAAACTCAAAAAATTAGTACTAAATTAACCATTGGTAAACCAATGTACTTTTCGAGTTTAAATAGCACCAAAAAAGTACAATTGTACCAATTTTGGCATCCCTGGTAGATATGTATGTATATATATTTACTATATACTATGTACATTTATATTATGGCGAGATAGTTGCTATAAAAAGTGATGAAAATAAAAAATATTGATTTAATGATTCAAGAAATGTTTGCATTAAAAAATACATTACATGAACTTAACTAATTTAAAGCTATTGCTTAGTTAGTTAATAATAAATAATAATTTTCCATCATAGTAATGTTTTACATACGTGGATACATGGGAAGTATAAATGTGCATTTTAATGAAAATAACATGGGTGACTTTAGTTATCAAACAATGTATGTATGTACAAACAAATCGATGATTTATGCTACATTAAATTGGTTTTGTGTTTATGTATGTATATGAAAAGTTAATTTGTGTTTATTTAAAATAGCTAACCATTTAACATTTTTGCAATTCTTTTATTGTTGTAGCTATATTTTTACAATTTATTTCCTGTTTTGTAGCTCTTCTTTTTTTCAGATCAATAATTATTTGTAGGGATTTCCCAAGTATTTTACTATATTTTGATTTTAATAAATTTTTTTATTAACACAAATTTATGAAAATATTATTTTCATCTAAACACCATACGTTATACTATTTGCCAGTAAAAGATTATTTTCCAAAAATTTAACATAACAGCGTAGTTTAAAACACGGAATTCTACTTTGTTCTAGGGAAAAATGTTTTTAATCAAAGCACCAAGCAGGGTTGTCAGATTTTTTTGAGCTCCATCGCCAAACCGGATGTCAGAAATCGCCAAAAATCGCCAAACGTCAATTTCGTTCAGTTTTTGTAAATTTTTTTTTTTTTTAATTAAATTTTGCACACAAAAAACGCTAGTGTAATATTTCAGTCAAAAATCGCCAAAAACTGAGAAAAATACAAAAAAGTCGCCCAAAGTAAATTTTGTGTTGTTTCTGTAATTTTTTTCTAAATAACATAAAATGGAGATCATATATATGTATTCAGTTGCAAAACTTTAATTAAGTACACAAGTCTATAAGATCGTACACTTCAGCCTCATCGATTTCATTACTGGAGTTTTGACCTGCATACATACTACATATTTGAATTAAATAGTGACTGAATTATAAAATTCACTTAATATGATAACAAAACAAAACTCATGTGAAAAAAAGTTACAAGTTCTTTTGTGTTACTTGGTGGCCACACGATCAAGTTTTGCCTTTCAATTCCTTTCAATTTGCAATACACTCTCAGTTTTTTACTAACACTAACTCACACTTTTTAAATTGAATTGTGAATTGACAATTTCACCTTTCCATTTGTTTGGCAATTTACTTTCAATTTAACAGCTGAGTACAAGTTTGTCTCTGTTGTTGTTGACATCTTGGAAGTAAATTGCTTACAAATTGAGTGCAGCCTACGTCACAGCTTTCAATTTATGTAAATTTTGACAAGCAGTATATGTAAAAGACTATCAAGAACAACTTGAACGTGTGGCCGCAGGGTTAGTGATGATAACAAAAAATGACAAGCTGTTAAACAAAATCTCCGAAATAATATAAATGGTAAAAATAGCCAAGTTAATCGCCAGCTATATCAGAAATCGCCATACAAATCGCCAGTCGCCAAAAGGAAAATTCCATCGCCAAACACGTTTCAAAATCGCCACGTTTGGCGAGAAATCGCCATATCTGACAGCCCTGGCACCAAGGCCTATCCAATAGGTCTGCTTACTTATACAACAATACAAAAAACAACAGGCATTTTGTTTGTGTAAAATTCCTCGCCGTTGTCAAAATCTTACTACTACATAGGCAAAACAAAAGGAAAAATGTGTTTTGTGTGCATGTGTGTGTGGCAAAAAACCAATAAAGTAAACAAAAATATACACGTATAAGGAAAATGTAAACAACTTTTGATATCGTTGAGGAAAAAACCAAATAAACATCTGGCTTCTTAAGCAGACCTATTAGATAGAATTTGCAAAGCACTTTTTATGTCAGCGTTGCCATTTAAAAAAACTACATACATATTAAGAAAAAAAAACTTTTTCACGAAAAAAAAGCATATAAAAAGACAAAATTTAGTAGGGAAATCACGATGGGTAGTGCAAAGTGCGCAAACGATGCAAATATGTGCAAATATACACACCAGTGTTCTCAGTTTTGGGGATTTATCCCCAATGTGGGGATTTTTTTTTGTAATTGGGGATACAAATTTCGTGAATATCCCCAGGGGATTTTTTTTGGGGAAAAACTCTTTTTTCGCTGGGGATTTTTGGGGATAATATATTATTATAAATTTCATTTTTGTAATGGGAAGACCGATTTGGTCAAGATGTGGGTACAAATTTTAGTATTTTTTGAGGTTTTAAACTATTTCAAGAACTTGTTGAAATAGGTTTAACGCTGGGACCAGAGATCAGCAATGAATCGTTTTTTCGCTACTCATACTGACTCATGCAATTGTAAGTATAAGTGCGTAGAAATCATTTTAACTACTCTACTCTGATTCACTCATACTCACAAGAGAAATATTGATGAGTGCGACGTCGACATTATACGCATACTCATAAATGACCTCAGCTTGATTTATAATTTCAAGAAAATACTTACAATACTCACAATGATTCAAATCATTAAGCAGATCCATTTACCGTTTTAACACAACAGATAAAACACACAACTTAATAATCAGCGCTGCCAGATAAATTTGCCGAAAAATCGTCCACTTCATACATGTAACTTTAGTAAACTGTAATTGCCAAGTCGATACTTTGCTATTTCGGGGACAAATCTGGCAGCCTCGCATTTTGCTTCGCCTATACACATTGAGTTGAGTAGATTCTAAATCAAACACTACAAATGTTGCTAAGTATTAGTACGATGAATAAAATGAAACTTTTGAGTGAATATGAGATTGAATAACATTGGAATAAGTATGAGTGCGTATAAGTACAAGAATTTATGAGTCATGATTTAGCTCTACTCACTTTTTCACTACTCATTGCTGATCTCTGGCTGGGACTCCACGTAGCAATTTTTATTGCTAAGTACAAGCAATAACGTCGGCAGAACAATGGAGCAATAATTGCTGATTATATTGCTGGAGAACACTTGTTATTGCTTTGCCATAAATTTGCAATTTTCACCGCGAGTAGTTGTATAAAGTTTTGTGCCTTTATTTATAACAAATGTTTCATGTTGTGTTTTGAAGTGATTGTTAAATTTTCTTTTTAAATCAATAAATTAAATTAATAAAATAAAATAATTAATTTTAATTGTCGTAGCTGTGTTTTGTGTTACTTTTTTGTTTACTTGCGTATGAAAAAAGCCTAAAACTTGTATTGTTCTATTGAAAAAATAAAAATATACAAAAAAAAAAACAAATGTGTCGTTTGTTTTTGTTAATATTGACGTTTATTTAAAAATATAATATATAAACACTTTTTCTGTATTTTGTTGAAGTATTTTTTCACTTGGCGGCTTTTTCTTAATTGATTTTTTAATAAATAAACACACTAACAAATAAGCAACCGAACAGAGAAATGAAATGTCAGATAAATTACAACTGATTTGACAGCAGATTGCTAAGCAATAATTGCTCAAGCAATAAGAAGAGCAATCATTGCGCAATGGATTGCCACTCATAGCAATATGCGGTCTATACGTCGCAAATTTTATGGAGCAATCAAATTTGACGTTTGCCGCAATAAATATTGCTACGTGGAGACCCGGGGTTAATATGCTTTTTGTACCAACTAGCATTTTTTCTGTTGAACTAGCTTTTTTCTGTAATAAATACATACAACCAAAATCAATATTTGCAACAGAATAAAAAATGAGTTATTAGGAGCTCTTCTTAGAATAAATACACACTTTAAAATAATGCAGCTGGCTGTGACAAATTTATTCAATAATCTTAAATGCACTTTTTAAACAAACAACATGTAAAATTAGAAGATTATGGATTCCCTAGTTTTGGAAATGATAAATATGTATTGACGCATAATTATTTTTTTTGCGTTTTTACGTTACCCTTGTTACATACTATACATGTGTACATAGCTACGTAGAACTCAAAGAATAAATGACATTAGTTTTAATTATATTACACAAATGGATTTATTTAAATAAATCGATGTCTGCATATTTTTCCATTGACATAATATTATGTATTTTAGTTTTAAGAAAATGTCGGGATTTTTGGGGATAAGAAAATGGCAATTTTGGGGATTTTTGTGGATGAAAAATTACAATTTGGGGATAAGGCTTAAAATAAAACTGGGAACTCTGATACACACATTTGCACAACACAACAACAAAATGTACGTATTTGCAAGTTTGCACCAAGGCCCATCTATCAGTGCACTAAAAAAAAAAAACATGAGAAAAATTGGTAGTGCATATTTGCTCAGTTGCAAATAAAAGTAAGCAACAACTTTTGACATATGGGCAGCCATATTTTTTTTTATTTGTACAAAATAAAGTTTAATTTAAAATTGTTTGTGATCGTTTTAGCGCAAAAATAAAATAAAAGTTTTAAATAAATTAACGCCTGTATTTATAAAAAATTTTTAAATTTAATAATGGTTTACAAAACAAATTTTGTATGAAAATTCTCTTTAATAAACGTCTGTTAAATTTAATAATCGTTTATAAATACGGGGTAAATATTTAGCAAACAAGTAAAGAAGCTTTAAATGAATTGTTAAAAATTAATTAATGAAGCTTCTACAAGAAGAGACAAAGAAATAAACCATTAAAACTTCTTAATTTTATTTGAAATTTTTTCAATTTCAAATTAAAACTTCGCAATGTTATTTGGAATTTTCTCAATTAAAAATTAAAGTTCTCAATTTCAACTGGAATTTGCTTAATTTCGTTTGAAATTTTCTAAATTTTAAGTTGATATTCTCAATTTCATTTGGAAAATTCTCAACTTTATTTGGAATATTCTCAATTTCGAATTTAGATTATAATTTTCATTAGGAATTATCTCAATTTTAATGAAAAATGGTGTAGAAAAAATTAATTGTTTTTTTTTTTTGTTAAGTTTTTTCTTTTTTTCTTAAAACCTTGAATTGTAAAAGACTGTTTTATTATTAAATATATGTATTTTCAATATAAAAATTATACTTCTTCAGTATTGCGTGTTTTTTGAATATATGTATGTACTACTACAAAAAAAATTACTTTTAATTTTGTATTTTGTATCAAACAAAAGGAAGTGACATCACCTATACAAAGTTGATACATATTTTCGTAAATTTTAAAACCTTTATGAAGTTTTCAACCTTTGATGGAATGTAATCATGCTAATCGGGATGGGATCGGAAGGGTCTTTCCCCTTATGGTTTTTTCCAGAAAAGTGTTTCAGTTAGACATATGAAAAATTTAAAGTAGCAGATAATGGCCGACTGCAATTCAAAGTGTTTACCTTATATGGTTGATTTGATAGTCTGTTAAAGTTGAAGCTTCTAAAAAATTTTAGGTAGATGAAAAAAGTATTGGTTTTAAATGCACAAATACCACACACAATTTTTGAGGGTCAAGAAAGCGGGTAGTTCTTGTACCAAAACAAAAATTGGTTAAGGGCATAATAAACCACACAAAATGTTTGGCAAACACACACATTATTTCCGTTTTGGGGTTTGCCAATAAACGACACAAATATTCTCCGTACAAACATTAATTTTCATTTTTATTTTGTTTTCAATGACTGCAGATGCCAATACTGCTGCGGCAATTTTGTTTCTTTTTGCCACAAAAAGTTTGACAAATATCCAACATGTGTGCCAAATATTAAAAATTTTTAATATTTCTGCAAACATTGCTTCAAATGTTTGTTCAAACAGCAAACACCCCAATTAACAACCCAAAATGTTTGTACAAACTTAAAATTTTGACATGTTTGTCAAGCCATTTGTGGAGTTTATTATGCACTTTACTTTTGTGTTGAAAAAAGTAGCCAAACAAGAAAATACCAAGGCGAATTAATACAAGTACCAAGGCGAATTTAAAAAGGTAAACTCAACTCGTCAGCCGTTCATCAGCTGTCTCCACGACGAATTAAAAAAATACGTAATATTCAATATATAATTTTGTTTTGAGAAGAAGTTAAATGAAAAGTTGCACTTACCTTCTTAAATTCGTACAAATTAAGAAAAAAGTTGCCAATTTTGGTAAAAAGTAACCCAAGCGGCAACGCTGATTGCAAAAGCACCTCACTCAACCAGGGCTATCATTGTTTTCCATTTGGCGACTGGCGATTTTTTTTTGCGATTTTTGATATAACTGGCGTTTTACTTGGCTATTTTTACCATTTGTATTATTTCAGATTTTTTTTAATTGTTTGTCATTTTTCTGCAACTTTTTTCACATGATTTTTGTTTTATTATCATTTTTAGTGAATTTTTTATTCAGTCTCTATTTATTCTAATAGTATGAATACAGGTGAGAACACGAGTAAAGGCTCAGTTAGCCGGGAGTAACAGTAACGTTGAAAATCAACGATTACAGTTAGCAGTAAGATGTTACGTCTCAATCTGTAAGAAATAGATTGGTCTTACCTTTTTACGGTAAGGTTACTGTTACTTAAGGCGACCAGATTTTGGAAATAAAAATAGAGGACATAAAGAAAAAAAGTAAACAAATTTTTTGACTTCAAGGTTTTTTTACATATTTTACAGACAAATTTACATTCCCATATTAATAAATGTAAAGAAGATTTAAAAAGTATTACATATCGTCGGCTTAATATGCAGACCTGCGAAATCCACTTTTTAAGTAAATTGAGATTTGATGCCGTGTGGTAGAGAAATATATGCCTCGTCGACCAGCATGTAGTTATTCTTCAATTTGAGTCTTGAAGTGTGTCAAATCAACTATATTTTTGGTTCTCCTCTCAAGCAGTAAATAGGAAAAATAAAAAGTTTTTCCTGTAAAATTTGTTGAAAGGGAGTTAGCAGGTTTGCATATTAAGCCGACGATGTATAAAAATTTAAATTTACTTAAGTAAAATTAGTTACAAAAAAAAAACTAAACTTTAATAACCATTGCAAAAAATTATTCAAAATTTTATACTGCAAGTGTATGAGACTCCAGTAGGAGTATGAACAGAACAAGCATGGCACAACATTTTCCATACGATTGCACAGAAAAAACCGTTGATCACCGTGAAATAAAATTTTTATTTTAATTTATAAAAATAAAAGCAAATATTGGTCATGCTTTTAAAAATAAAGAGGACAAAGATGACAGATTATGAAAAAAGATGATAAAAGAGGACACAAATTTTATAGAGGACAGCCAGTTAAAAAAGAGGATTGTCCTCTAAAAAAGAGTACGTATGGTCACCTTACTGTTACTGTTACTCCCGGCTAACTGAGCTTTAATGGAGTCGATGGGGCTGAAGTGTGTGATCTAGTTTTTTAGAACTAGAAATAACACTGTGAAATTTCGTGACGATCGGTCAATAATTCACCTTAGGCCCCATATAAACCATACTACCGGAAAACAGTTTAGTACGCCTAAAACCATAAAAAATAACGATAGCGTAACAAAACTTGGTACCTCAAAGTTTTTTAGGACTAGAAATAACACTGTGAAATTTCGTGATGATCGGTTCATAATTTACCCTAGGCCCCATATAAACCCTACTACCGGAAAACAGTTTAGTCGCCTAAAACCATAATTAATAACAAACGTCACAGTTTAAGATAATAATAACATCATACAGATATTACTCCTTAAACATTCGAACTGTCGGTGGAGGGTATCAAAGATTCGGCACAGCCGAATATAGCACTCTAACTTGTTATAATAAAAAAATTTCAAAACTGCGAATAATTAAAGTTAATTTAATAATTTCTTTTATAAAAAAGCTATAATTTTAATTTGCAAAAAAAATTTTTTGACAGCTATCTATTAAATTGCAAAACAAAATACATGGGGCTTTTTGTAGTTGTAGAGTTGCACTTACCTTTTTAAATTCGCCTTGGGAACGCTTTTCGTGCAAATTGGGATCTCGAGCATTGTTGCCAACTTTTTTGAAGACTTACCGTCATATCTACTTCAAAAACCGCCAGAAACCGCAAAATTTTTTATTTAGCGTACAATGTTTTAAAATATCGCTAAAATCTCAATATTTTGCAAAATGTATTTACAAATCAATAAAGGGTTCTTTTTTAAAGGTATAAAACTTTCTATTAAAATTATAGAGTAAGGTTTTTAATTTCCCTGACTTTTTTAGTCCGGGAACGTGCATGTAAGATGGTAAAATATATTGAATAAAAAGGTTTTAAATTCAAATCCGTTTTGAGTCTTTTTCTATCACTTCCAAATTTTTATTATAGGCTGATGATGCTAATATATTTCATTATGACTCGAAAATGATTTCTCCGATTTTGATCCAATGATTGATTTCCTTTAAATCATCTAAATAACATTTTTTTTATATTTTTAACTGTTTCGGAGCTATTCAGAAGTAAGTTACGACAAATTTGGCTTTTATGCAAAACAAAAATTAGTACTATTTTTTGTTTTCAGAAATGTATAAAAAAAATTTTATTAGGACAAAAGTTTATCATTTATCAAAAAAATTAAGAAATAAATTACGAAAATGCCTAATATATCACCGGATTTGTCCGATTTGGATTAAATTACTAGTAAAAAAATAAATCTAAGATAATGATGATGACAGAAAGAATACGAAAAAAGAGAAAAGGAGGCAACATGTAATTTTTTTTTTTTTTTTTACTGTTAGGACCAGCACTCAGGGGATGACCCCTACTAATGCATTGCATTGTGTTGGAACTAGGAAAATAGGTTGTGGGAAGGGGGATAGAGGGAGTAGTGTTTGTGAACATTCGATTTGAACTTAATCATGTTGTAAGTGAGAGGGAAGACTTCTGCAGGAAGGTTATTCCATATACGAACTGTGCGGGAAAAAAACGAATTTTCTCTGTAATGCGTTGTACGATTCACTTGCCAATCGTCCACATAAGGATGGGCTCTTGAGGAAAAACGTGTATTACGAACAAACGTACGGGTTTCGGGAACCAGATCGCTAATTTCGTCAGAACACATCACATTGTAGTAACGATAAAACAGACAAATACAACCCACATTGCGACGGTGCTCAAGGGAGTCAATAGAATTGGATACCCTACTGTCACCAATGAGAACCTTCGCCCTCTCCTGCACGCGGTCGAGAAGCTCCAAAATATACTTCGAAGCACCGGCCCACACATGAGAGTTGTATTCCATACGCGGTCGGATATAGGTGGTATAAATAGTAAAGAGATCAGATGGAGTGAAGTGTATCTTACACCGTCTTAGAAAACCGAGGCACTTGAATGCTTCTTTCGACACCTTGATTATATGTTCTGTCCATCGGACATCATATTGTATCCTCGTTCCCAGAACATCAAGAGATTCTGATTCCTCACTAATTATACCACCCATATACACAGATGAGGCACCTTGATTTGTCGCGCGTTTATGCGTCAGCACGCAACATTGGGGTTTTCGGGCATTAAAATCGACCCTATTCGCACGACCCCACTCCGAGATTATGTCAAGGTCTCGGCCAAGCGTATCATTCATATTCTGCCTCATAGCAGCGACATCGGATACGCTTGGTCTGCATTCGAATGAGAACGAGTGGCAAAGGTTGCTGTCATCTGCAAAAGAGTAAATAGGGTTGGAAGTTTGACAAAGGAGGTCGTTTAGAAAGATAAGAAATAGAGTAGGAGAAAGAACGGAGCCTTGCGGTACCCCTGAATGAATCTTGAACTCGTTTGACGAAACCCCATCTATAACAACTCGTAAAGTGCGATCTCTGAGAAAACTCGATATAAATCGAGAGAAATTATCACCGACACCAAATGCAGCAAGTTTTGACAAGAGTGCACCATGCCAGACTCTGTCAAACGCCTTGGAAATATCTAAAGCAATTACCTTACTTTCGCCAAAATGGTGAATGGAACGGCACCATTTTTCCGATAACAGAGCTAGTAAGTCTCCAGTAGAGCGACCTCTACGAAGGCCATACTGGCGGTCGCTTAGTAGGTAGTTTGATTCTAAATATTTGACAAGATGGTAATTTACCATACTCTCCATAACTTTGGAATGTGCCGAACAAATTGCTATTGGGCGGTAATTTTCAGGGTTATAAGCGGTTCCTTTTTTAGGAATTGGCGTTACGTTAGCAACTTCCCAGCAGACTGGAAATTCCGCGGCACGGTATAGAGTGCCGAAAAGGTTTGCTAGGGACGAGCTAGCATCGAAGAGCACTGCTTCAAGACCAGTGCAGGTATACCATCCGGCCCAGGAGACTTGTTTATGTCGAGATCCGCAAGAACCCTTTTAACAGCTCGACCCCGAAAATATATTCTAGGCATAGTTACGGATACTTTTTCGAGTTCGGGTAGTGGTTGATTGCTAGCTGGTTGGTAAGAATTATTAGCAAATAATTCGGCAAAACAATTAGCCTTATCAACCGGGTCCGTGAATGATCGGCCATCCTTTAAAAGAGTTGGTATTGAAGAACTAGCATTAACCCTTACTATTTTAACGAATGACCAGAAGCTTTTACTACCCCGGGGAGCAGCAAGAACTTCAGCACGAAGACGTTGCTCGTGAAGAGTTTTTTCCCGTCTAAGTACTTTGGCACACGAAGACCTTGCCATTTTGCGTAGCAATTCAGTATCAACGTTTTTATTTTTACGCCAATTTCTGAATGCTTCCTCTCTGGATCTGACTGCTGATTTACACGACTGATTAAACCAAGATTTGGATCGAGGTTTATTCGAAGTTTTTTTTAACTGGGATGAAGATTTTCATTCACAGCATTATTACGTTTTCAACCATTTTCGCCATGGCATTGACGTCATTATCCAGGAAACAGAGTTTCCAATTGAAATGCCGAAAAAAGTCATTGAGCTCAGCCCAACGTGCTTTTCCGTAAACAAATATTGATCGTTTCGTAGCCCGTCGTGAAACGTTCCGAAGTTCGGAGAACGGAAAAGAGGTGGAAATGGTGCAATGATCCGAGTTGCCGAGAGGTGCTAGAACCTCAACTTCGTACTTTTGAGGGTGCGAAGAGAGGAAGAGGTCAAGGGTATTGTGTTGGTGCCCATAAACACACGGAATATGTGTTGGTTCATTCACCAGTTGCACGAGGTGGTTGTGCGCAGCAAAAAGCTCAACATATTGGCCTTCATAAGTTGTACGGCCCGAGTGGTGAAGCCAAGACGAATTATGGACATTAAAATCACCAGCAACAACGATTTCACTGTCGGGACAATTATCAAGAATCTTCGCTATTGAGTCGGAAAGGGAGTCGAAGCTCGATTAGGTAATATCCCTTCCCGCATTTGGACTTCTGTAAAGAAATCCGAAATGCAAATAGTGTGCATCGATTTTGAATTTAACCCAAAGACAGTTAAATTCCGCATCAAGCATGCCCATTGATTGCTGGCATTGATACACAACTTCATTGCGTATGTATATAGCAAGACCCCGATGAAGATTAAAGAGGGATAGAAGGTGATACCCAGGAATCAAGTGGATCGGAATTTTCAGATACCTGAGTTTCACATAAGGCGAAAACATCCGGCCGGTGGAGACAAACGTGTGTATACACAGAGAAAAAATTCGCTCTCAGCCCACGTATATTGCAAAAGTCGATTCTAAGCCCACCTCTCATCACAACATAAAAAAATTCAAATCAAACGCAAAGTACCGATATTCGCTATGTTAAAAGTCGTTAAAAAACTGTTTGGTGATCAGTGTTATACCTTCATCACCAAAACAGTTCAACAACGATTAACACAAGAACATTCGTACTAACAAAAATAAAAAGGACGGTTAAAAAGGAACACAAGAGACAATTCCATAAAAAGGGCCATAAAAGCCTTGATCTGGTCATCGTTGAAAAAAAGGCCATCACTGACGAATTATTATTTTTATTTTTTTATTGTTGTTGTTGTTTATTGTATTGCTTGCTTTTTTTTTTATCTTGTAATTGTTGTATTGTTTTAAAACGGTTGTTTGTTTATTATTTATTCCAGATTTGTTGTTAATTTTGTAAATTAGTGAGTTTGTAATTTTGATTTTTTTGTTTGTTGTTCAATTTGTTTTATTTCAGTTTTGTTTTAGTTTATTGCAGAGTTTATTTATTGTTATGTGTATTTTTATTTATTTTTTTTTTAACTGCACGGGCACTAATTTTAATTTTTTTTTTTACAATTAGGACAAATTTAACGGACTAAACGTAAAGACGTGTGTATACGACAAAAGACAGAACACTACTTCAATACTTTAATTTGAAACTTAAGTGATAATAACAGCAAATTTCGAACCACCAGTACTACTGGTTAAAGATCGATGTTTGGCTAACGGGCACCGCAGTGGTGCAGTGGGTAGAACTCAAAGATCTTCCGACGATAGAATGTGGTTATTCTTGAAACATGTTAAGATCAACCCGGGTTCAAATTCCAGCTCAGTCAAGAAAAATTATCAATAAATTTTAATAAAATTTCCAAGTTGTAAAATTCCTTCCCTCAGTGATAATAATTTAGTGAAAATTAAATTTGATGAACTCAAGCCTAATCAAAGAATATCAATTTAGGACAGTGAGCAAAAAAAAAAAAAAAATTTGCTACGTGGAGACCCAGCGTTAAAAAAATTATATAAGTCCCAATTTACACTAGGGACATTTCATGCTGGACAGACGAAGTTTGTAGGCAAGGGGTCGAACAGGTAGAGTGTGTAGTACATGACTATATGTACTGGACATTTTTTCATTTCCCTTTCTTACTTTTCGTAGTTTACATACAAGTATTAATTTCTGTCTGACTTCTAATGTTTCATATGTAAACGCTTCAGGTAAGATTAAAAGAGAATTTAAAATATGTCCGGCAAGAAATGTCCCTAGTGTAAATTGGGACTTACAGTAGCAATAGCATGAATTGCCAATTTTTAGAGGAGAATTTAAAGGACAATTTATTCACCAGTCTGGTGCATTTAAAATTAAGAACTTTCTATTGTGTATAACTAAGCTAGGTGGCCTTAGTATCACAATAATACAAAAACAACAGGCAGAGCAAAAACAATCAGCTGTCTCTTTGAGACCAACTTGTAGATCAATACACTTTTTTATGATATTTATTTGATTTTTCAGAAGTGCCATTATAGTTTTATCTTGATTAAATAGCACAGAAAAAATAAAACTGTATTTAAAATCAATTTAATTTTGAATAAAAATTAACTTTTTACCAGTAGTACGAAGTCAAAAATTATCCATAAAAGGGTCTTGTAGTTATTTAAATAATGCCGGGGTTTTAAGATGTGGATTAAGTTTAAACTTATGGCGATATCTTTTCTGAGAAATATGTTGCATAAATGTTACATGCTCTACACAAAAGAGATAGATCATGTTACATTTATGCAACATATTTCTCAGAAAAGAAATCGCCATTAGTTTAACGTAGTGTGAAACTCGGATTTTTCGGCGAAATGTGATTTATTTTTAATATTTTGTTAAAGACAAACATGTCAAACAAAACTTAATCTGTTTTCAGATAAAGTAAACCTAGTTTAACTGAGATCTCAAAAACCCAGCCTAATGTCTAATAAATCAGTAAATGTTTAAACGCTGGTTTAGTTGAACTAAACTAAAATTTTTAAGAAGCTTAAACTTAACTGCCCGTTTATACAAAATAATGATATCTCTAATGTAGACAACAATTTTTTGTACATATTTATTGTCGGCAATTTATATTGCAATAATTGTTAGTCCATTTTTGTTGACAATTATTGCTAACATAAAACGTCAAACTTGGTGGTCAATTGAAAGAAAGAAGCAAAAAAAAAAAAATAGAACCGAATTTTGTTCTTGTGTGTGAAATTGTAGTTAAAGAATAAATTAAAGAATTAAATAAACAATAAAATTAAATTGCAAAAATTATTTGAATTAATATAACTTTTTTCTCATGCCTAATGGTTTGCCTAATGGTTGAAATTCGGCCATATTTTTTTTTTTAATATGAAGAAACCGGTTTCTTGAAAATGTCTAATAATCGATCACCCTATTTTTTTATTATTTGATAATTGGAAAAAACATTTTCTTATTTAAAAGTTCAGCATATGTATGTGTTAGTAGCAAATTAGAACGCTTATAGCTCTAAAAGTATTGAAGTATTGATTTAATAAAAAATATATTGTGAACATCTGTAAGAAAATATCTTTCAAATGATGTATATTTTGTTCAAATCGGTTGACATACAGAGGAGGAAAGTGTTCTGAACTGTTGTGGCTTTGCCGATTTACATATATATAGATTTGTTGAAGCTTGAGTTCTTTTTTATATAAATATGGATATAAAATGAGGGACTTAAAGCACAAGGGGTTCAAGTGACTTATGTTAAATAATGAGACAAAAGCGGTTGTTTCATGTCAAGTGCTTGAATTGTTCACCATATCTAGCGTCCAGATGAGAATCCGACATTCACCTCTTGTGCTCTGAACAACTTCTCCGAACTTCACCTATAATTCCATATGTAAACTCAATTTTAGAAAAAGGCACTTAAACCCCTTGTGCTTTAAGCCCCTCAAATGTTATTTTAACAAACAAAAAAAATAAAAATTAATATTTCCATATAAAAAAAGATCTCAAGCTTAAACAATTTTAAAAAATAAAGTCGAGTAAGAACGATTTTATATTAATAAATACAATTTTTGCAGGATGGCGTAATTTTTACACTGCACCTTCTTCCTTGATTTCTTTAAAATTACGAGTTAACATAAATATGTTTTCTAATGCCTTAACATAAGCTGAGCAATAAGAAATATTGCTCTGTTATTCTACCAAGATATTTGTCTTAAGTGTAGACCTAGGGTAACATCTGTAAATCAGTGTCCCATGTATTATATGTAGTTTGTATTGGTAGTTTAAACGTTCAATTTTATCCGTTTGGAGATGGTTTATATGTTAACTTATTTTGTTTGTTTATACCAGTGATAACCAAGCCCCGAACGCACGCACCCAAAGATATTATGTACTTGTGTGCGGTCGCAGAGACTGATGATAGTCTGGTGTTTTGAAACGAACAAAGTTGTTGTATACATGGGAATTGCCGACCGTGTCTGTGTAAAAAAAAATCTCTCATTTAATGAAAAAAATTCGCTACGGGTAAAGGAGCAACTGAGCGGCGTGAAAATTAACAATAATGAAACTATGATATCGTTTGACGTGATTTCACTATTCACGAACATCCCAATTCAGACGGCAATAAACACAACTATGAAAAAATGGAGTATTGTTAAACATCATACTAAGATGTCCAGCTCACAATTTTTAAGAATACTTAAATTTTGTCTAAATGACAATAATTATTTTATGTTTGGTGAAAATATTTATACTCAAATCTTTGGTATGCCAATGGGGAACCCACTATCACCCACTATAGCGGATATCATACTTGACAACCTACTTGACGATGCAATTACTGAACTAGAAAATAAAAATATTTACATTAAATATATCGCCAAATATGTAGACGACATTTTGGCGATAACTCGCATAGAAGACAAGGACACAATTCTGTCAATTCTTAACAAACAACACCCTAAAATACAATTTACTACTGAGATTGAGAAAAACGGAGAAATCGCGTACTTAGACTCAAAAATTATACGCAAAAATGATAAGATTCTGTTTGATTGGTACACTAAAGAAACATCTTCAGGAAGGTTAATGAATTACCACGCTATACAACCCAAAAATCAAATTATAAACACAGCAAAAAATTTTATTTCTAGGGTATACAACATAAGTGATACACAATTTCATAATAAAAACAAACACATTATAACAAACATTTTAAAAAACAATAGCTTCCCCACCAAACTCACATCTACATTGATAGACAATACGATTAAACAATTGGATAAGGACAAAAATAACCACAACAAATCTGCAAACATAGAAAAAGAAGAGAACAAATTTTACAGTGTAAAATACATACCTGGGTTAACCGATAATAATCATATACGGTCGTCAATAAAAACAAAAAACATCTGTTTTGCATACAAACCCAATTTGACATTAAGTACAATATTTTCTAGAGTTAAGGCGCCAATTAATAAACAAAAACAAAGCAACATTGTATACGAATTACAATGTAAAGGAAATGACAAACAGCCATGCGAGCTAATTTATATAGGAACAACAAAACGTACACTGGAGACAAGAATGGGAGAACACAAGATGGACATAATGCGGAGAAAAGAGACAACAGCACTAGCACAACACATCCTACATACTGGTCACACAATTAGGTTCGATGATGTAAAAATTCTAGATAAAGAAAATAAAGAAAGAAAGAGGTACACAATTGAAAGCCTAAGAATCCAACAACTGTAGTGTACGATTTTCAAAATGAAAGTTTTTTTTTTATTATTTAAAAGTAACATAGCTTTGTATATTATATTATTCAAGTATTCTTATTATTTTATTACTTATATTTACACAATTATATCATTAGATATTTATTTTAGTTTTTTAAATTTATAAATTAACGTAAACCTTATTTAATAAATGCTGTTGATAATGTTGATGAATGTAATCAAATTTGCTGTGTTTCGTTGTATTAACCTCTTGGTAAGCATTACCAGGTTGCACCTCATTTTTCACTTATGAAGCGATGCATAAAAACGCATGTTTTTTCGTATGCTATTTTCGTTAAATCGCCGAGCTTGAGCTTAGGAGATGACTAAACGAGGTTTCCTTTCACGATTTATACAAATTAGAATTTCTTTTTGATCCGGAATTTGGTTAGAACACATACCAGTTATTAAAATAGTAAAAATTTAATTTTGTTTAAAAGGATATCTTCCAATAAAAGTGTTTTGCAACAAAAACAAATTAGTTGACAAAAGAAAAGACTGTTAAAAGGTATGTAAAACAAGCAAAAGATTTGCTTAATATTATATTCTGTATGTCCCCAAAGTAATCTAATAACTTTTTGTTAGATTTTTAAATTAACCTGCATCATTTTCGCCTTCTGTAAAAGCATAACCAAATCTTTAAGATTTGTACTTGGAGTTGCGTTTTTTTTCTACAACAATTTTTTTTTTCCACAATTGTGTCAAGGTAAATTTTAAAAACTTAAATTTCAATATCTTTTTTAGAAATATAATTTCTAAAACTTCAAAAACATTGTTTTCATTTACTAGGGATTTTTCCTTGTATTTAACAAATTTTGTTTCACACAATTAAACCCTAAAGTGCATTTAATAAAATCGCCACAACTATTGTTTTATTTCTTATAAATTGTTTAATAAGAAACAATAAATCGCAGCAACAATTAAAATTCCTAAAAGGCAAATCAAAAGCAGAAGAAGCATAAACAAATTGAGTAAGCAGAGAAAACATTTAACTTTCAAACTTCTGACGAAACATCAGTAGCGGTAAAACCACGTTGTTGCTAATCAAGTATTAATTAAATAAAAAAAAAAAAAAAACAAAATTAAGAAATTGAAACCTAGAAAAAAGAATTAATACATCATCAACAAAAAAATAAAAAGTAAACAACTAAAATATTAGAAGAATCCTTTGTCCTTCAGCTTAAGGATAGACATTTTTGCACCAAAAATACAAAAGAGCGACAAATCTTGACATCATCAACTTTACAACATGCATCGGAATAATAAAAACAACAAACGTATCAAATTGTGTAACTATTGCGTTAATTTTAATAACTTTAATTAAATTTCAAAGTGCTAAAAGAAAAATCTTATTTATTAAATCCCAAATTTTCAAATTTCAAAATTGTCCTTAATTCAGAATCAAATATTTTTTTTGGTGTTCTATTAAATAAACTTTTTGGTGTCATGTAAAGTAAAATTCTGTTAAAAATTAAAAAAATGTTAAAAATTCTTTAACATTGCCTTAAACCTATATTGCACAAATGTTAAACTATAAAATATTGCACATTGAAGTTTAATTTTAGTCATTTTTGTTTAATTACTAAAACTATTTTTTTTTTTAAACAAATTTAGCATACATAAATTTAAGTATACCTATATATATGAAACTCCCATATGCCCAGACATAATCTAGACGTAGTTAACATATATAAGAGTAATTATTCGTAGTTATACCAATGATGTTGCCAGCGTTTGAAGAGGCCTCCTCAGCCGCTAGTTTAATCAACATTTTTTTCTTGGTGAGTCAAATTTATAACATTTGTTCTATAAATAAATATTTCACATATTAATTACTCTTAAATATAAAAAAAGAAGCAACAACATCATCACCCGCAACATGTTGCAGGACAAATGTATATGATCATTCACTTTAGTTCTGTTAACAATGAAACATGTTTCGCATCAAATGCCTATGTATCTTTAGTTGAATTTACAATGATCTACGTTTTTGCTTCTTTGTACCCTATAAGTACATATCTGATAATATGACACTAAGTCAATGATAAGAAAATATTTAAATTTTGATATCTGTTATTATTTTTTTTAATAGTGTTTTTTAAGTTACATGAGTTATTTTAAATCGATTTCTTTGGTGATTAAGTTACTTTTCGCGGGTAATAATAATTCAAATTTTCTAGGTTTAAGCCTAAATGAAATTAAATAAATTGTGCTAGTTTTTTATTAGCATCATGGATTATTAAAATCTATTAAGTTTTCTTACTGATGTGATCGAAATGTGGTAGATGATAGTGGGATTTGAGCAGAAATTATTACGCCGCTCAGATCAAAGGTTGGGAGGGTTAAGAGGCGTTTCTCTCTTCATGTACACCAAGAGGAGAATAAAAAGTTTCAATTGTAAAGGTTATTTTTTTGTAGTTATTCCGTCATTTCGTTGATCATAACTGGGGTCTTATTTACATCTTTTATACATACGATCAACACCCGGTCCAGTATATTATATAGGGAGTCTATAATAATATTTATGTAACGGAAAGATTTCTTATTTGGCAAAAGAGATTGATAAGAACAAGAATCCCCCCACCCGGCTGATAGCTAGCAATATCAATGACTCCCGTTCGTTCTCCTTTCTCTACTAGAGCACCATTAGCCAAAGGATAGAATCAGCTTTTCGAGCTGAATCTTTGTCTGTTCATTACATAAATTGGCGCCCAACGTGGGGCCGAAAGGAAAACTTGATTTAGTTTCATTAAAGTTACTTAGTTTCCTTGGCTCTAACTTATTTTCTTCATTTTGTTTTATTTTAGATTTCATTAACTCATGATACTATGTGTTTTAAATGAAGTGAAGTCTGATATATAAATAAATTTTATGAACTTTTGGATTTTTAATTATTTGAGGCGTTTAAAGTTCGAATATATTAACCAAAGATTTCATAAAATTCCTTTTTCTATACAGATAGAATTTCATATAAAATTTATAGCATTCGTGGAAGTTTAATAAACATAATTTTTATATATTTTATTTTCGACTGAGGTATTGACATCCTGGTATTTATTCGGATTTACAATATTTTTGCTATCTGCGATTTATTGTCCAATAATATTAGTTTTTATAAGTGAAAATAAGTATGTCGGTTTGTTGGAATTTAAAATATTAAATAATTGGTTGTTTTTAAACTATATAGACCTGTTTTGCTTTTTATCCCTTTTTTACAATTGAAAACGCGATAAATATATATCCATTTCAGTTCACATCAAAATAGTAAGAAAACTTGTAATTAAGTTACTGTAAAGGTAAATACCTTAACATTTTTGTTATTTTTTTGTTGCTTCTAAATTTTTTGTTTATACCAAATATTTTTTCCACAAATTTTTTTTTTGATTTTTTTTTAGAGTTTATTAATTGCAACTTAAAAAAATAATATAACTTCTTCGATCTACTTTTTTTTGAATAAACACAAATTTATATTTTTTTTGTTAATCTTTATTTTTTCTACTTCTTATTTGGTTACCCAATTAAAATCCTATATTTTGAGAAAAAATTTGTTTCAAAATTGAATTTAAATTTTTATTCGTAATTTTTAGTTCTATTATATATTTATATATTTTTTTTTTAAGTATACAAAATATTTTAAATTTCATACCAATTTAAACTAATTACAAAGGAATCCAATTTTGTCATACAATTTGTTGTCTTTATGAAATTTGGTTTTTTTTTTATTTGTTACAATTGTTATTCTCTGTAAATAATAATTTTCAGAAATTACATAACTTTGGTTAGCATAGTTAAGAGATACTAAACGAGGTTCTCCTAACAAAGAAAACTCTTAGCTTAGATTTTTTTTTTTATTATTAAATTTTTGGAATCGCGATTGGTTTTTTCTCGTTTCCCGTTTTATTGTTTTAATATTTATAATGATGGAAAGATCACCTCCGCCTACGCAAATTTCAGATCTTGTTAATATTGCGCCTATAGAAAATAATGAGCAGATTTGCCTTGTGTGCAATGAAAAAATGTCAGAAGGAGAGGAGTGCTTGCTTATTTCGGAATGCAACCACGCATTTCATCGCTCTTGTATAGAAACTTATTTGTCCAATTCTTCAGAATGTCCAAATTGCAAACGTCCCTGTGCTCTTTCAGAGTTAAGAAGAACTGACATTTCTATTCAGTCTCAGACTCTAGAGAAAACTAAAGGTAACACTCGCGGTAGACCACGTGGTGCTGCAAACGCTCATGTAAAACATTTCACTAGAAGTCAAGCTAGGAATTTATTCCATGATATGCAAACTTTTTTACCTGATGGTAATTCTCATCCTGTTTTATTAACTCCCCAAAGGAATCCACCAAACATTACTTTTCATAATTCCCCTCAGGTTCGTGGTAATCATCAAGTTCAAACATCTGATCGGAATCATTTTTCTCAGAACATAGATTATTCACATATCAATAACATGATAGAAAATACAGTTTCACGTTTATTGCAAAATTTAAACTTAGTCCCATCAGTTCAGAATCCAAATCATTCATCAGTTCAAGCTCAAAATCAAAATGTTTCACCACAAAATTCAAATCCAAATATTTTATATTCAGTTCCTCCGCCTAAACCTGAAAACCCAAATTATAACGTTGAAAATAACCGTATAAATTCTCGTAGTAATTCATCTTTTGATGAAAGTATTGCCATTAGATCTGATAAAATCACGTCCATAATACAGAACTGGAACCTAAAATTTGACGGTTCGTCAAATGGTGTTAGTGTAGATGAGTTTTTATATCGTGTTCGTTGTTTAACCCGTGAAAACTTTAATAATGACTTTACTCTTATTTGTAAAAACTTACACGTTTTATTGGCCGGTAAAGCTCGTGACTGGTACTGGCGCTATCACAAACAAGTTAATACAATTGACTGGAATGAATTCTGTGTGGCGCTTAAATATCAGTACAAGGAATTCAAATCTAGCTTTGATATTCAAGAAGAAATTCGGAATCGTAAGATGAAATCAAATGAAACGTTTGAATCATTTTATGAATCTATTTCTGCGATGCTGGATAGACTAGAAACCCCGATTCCCGAATCCTCAAAAATTAAAAAATATTAAATGTTACGACAATAACACCGTTGCCAAACCAAGTGAAAAATTATTTAAAATTTTGCATCAAAATGAAAATACTGATAAATGTTGTCATCCGATTATACCTTACCATATTAGATTACAAAATTATTTCCAGAAACGTAAAGCAATTTTCGAATGTGATGCATTAACTTTTACTAAATTGAGAAAACCCAAACGTTCTACTCTCCGTATACGCAAATTTTATAAAAATCGTAAAACTTTTTCAAAATATATTTTATCTTCCATTTTTACTTATCCAAATGATAAACGATATTATGCGGCTGTTCAATTTTTGTCATTTAGTGAATTAGGCCTTTTAGATACTGGAGCAAACATTTCCTGTATTGGTTCAGAGTTAGCTGCTCACGATTTTTCTAAATTTCAGGAATTTGTTCCCCTCAAATCATGTGTAAAAACTGCCGATGGTAGAGTGCAAAAAGTTATAGGATTTTTAAATGTTGATGTTACTTTTAAGAATCTAATTCGAAAAATGAAAATTTTAATTGTACCAACTATAACACAAAAACTTATACTGGGATTAGATTTCTGGAAATTGTTTAATTTAGCTCCAGAACTCTTCGGAAATATTATATATACTTCTGAAAAGGAAAGTCCGCAAAATGTTTCTTGTCTGTCTGATTGTAATCCGGTTATATCTAATAAATGCCCTCAAAATTTGTATGACTCAAAAGTTCAAAATTCTAATTTAGAATATCCCTTAACACCAAGCCAGCGTCAGCAGCTTGCTGTAATTATCGAGTTTTTTCCTAATTTTGAAAAACAGGGATTAGGTCGTACCAGCTTGATAAAACATTCAATTGATGTTAATGACACAAAGCCAGTAAAACAAAAATTTTACCCGGTATCCCCAGCCGTGGAAAAATTAATGTCGGATGAGATAGACAGAATGTTGTCTTTAGGTGTCATAGAGCCTTCTTCTTCTCCTTGGAGTTCTCCAATGAGGCTGGTTGTAAAACCGAATAAGGTTCGCCTGTGCCTTGATGCTCGGAAACTCAATGAACTAACCATCAAGGATGCATACCCCCTGCCGAATATAGAAGGGATTTTTTCACGTTTACCTAAGGCTAATTTAATATCAAAATTGGACTTAAAAGATGCGTATTGGCAAATAGGACTGACCGATGAAGCTAAACCCCTGACTGCTTTTACCGTTCCAGGTCGACCTTTGTACCAATTTGTGGTTATGCCTTTCGGGTTATGCAATGCTCCCGCTACAATGTGTCGTTTAATGGATCAGTTAATACCCCCAGATTTACGTCATTGTGTGTTTGGTTATTTAGATGATCTAATTATTGTAACTGAAGATTTCAGCACCCATTTGTCTGTTCTCATAAAAATCGCCGAACAATTTAAAAGAGCAAACTTAACGCTTAATATCTCTAAATCTAAATTTTGTGTTACGGAAGTCAACTATCTTGGCTATATAATTGGAAACGGTGGTATTAAAACCGATCCAGAAAAAATAGAATCAATTAGCAATTGGCCAATTCCTAAGAACCTAAAACAGGTTAGGGGCTTTCTAGGCTTAGCTGGTTGGTACCGACGCTTTATCAATAATTTTTCATCTATTGTTTTCCCTATAACAGAAGTCTTGTCAACTAAAAGAAAATTTTGTTGGACACCTGAGGCTCAAAAGTCTTTTGAAGAAATTAAGAATCTTCTTACCTCAGCCCCGGTATTATCTAACCCCGACTTTAGTAAAAAATTTTACTTGCATTGTGATGCCAGCGATTACGGCATCGGTGCTGTGCTTGTTCAGAATGATGACAATGGTGAAGAGAAACCTATTGCCTTCATGTCCAAGAAATTAAATACTGCCCAACGTAATTATAGCGTTACTGAAAGAGAATGTTTAGCCGCACTTGAAGCTATAAAAAAAATTTCGTTGCTACCTTGAGCTTAAAGAATTCGAGGTTATAACTGATCATTCTTCGTTAGTTTGGCTGATGAAACAACAAGATTTAACAGGACGCTTAGCTAGGTGGGTTTGGAGACTACAAGGCTTTAGATTCACTATTAGCCATAGAAAGGGTAAAAATAACGTAGTACCGGATGCACTGTCACGAATTCCTAATGCAGATGTGGCAGGTCTAGAATATATCGAACCAGAGTTGGATTTAAACTCAACTCATTTCAACGATAATGATTATATAGACTTGAAACGAAAGATAAATGATAACCCCATAAAATTTCCCGACATAAAGGTCATAGATAATTTTGTTTACATTAGAACATGCCATTATAGTGGTGATGATACTGAAGACTCTGAGGCATGGAAATTATGGATACCGGAAAAGTTACGGCTAAAACTTATCAGCAGGTTTCATGATTCTCCAATCGCAGCCCACGGAGGGATGGTAAAAACTTTAGAGCTTATTCGAAGAAAATTTTATTGGCCAGGGTTAGTACGTGATGTCCGTAAATACATAAAAGCATGTGAAACATGTAAGACAACAAAAGCTCCTAATTTCATTACCAAGCCTAATATGGGAAGTCAAACTATAACGTTAAGACCATTTCAACGATTATACGTTGATATATTAGGGCCCTATCCACGTAGTAAAAAAGGAAATATTGGGATACTTATTGTTCTGGATCATTTGACTAAATTCCACTGGTTATGCCCATTGAAAAAATTTACGGCCTCTGTTATTCAAGAATTTTTACTAAAGCATATTTTTCATATTTATGGTGTGCCAGAAGTATTAGTGAGTGATAATGGCTCACAATTTAAAGCTAATGAATTTAATTCATTTCTCACTTCCCTAGACATACAACACACATATACTGCCTTATATTCTCCGCAGTCGAACGCCTCCGAAAGGGTTAACAGGTCAATAATCTCTGGAATACGTTCATACTTAAAAAAAGACCAAACTCTTTGGGACGAAAATCTAAGTTTCATAAGTTGTGCCTTAAGAAATTCTTTTCATCAAGCAATACAATGTTCACCGTACCATGCTGTATTTGGTCAAGAAATGATCACCCATGCCAGTTCGTACGCATTGCTTAGAAAACTTAAAATTTTAGACGAGCCATCATTCAACCTGCAAAGAGATGACCAGCTTCAAATTATTCGTAAAACTCTTCAGGCAAATATTGCTAAAGCGTATGAGATGAACAAAAACCAATATAATTTGAGAGCTCGACCAATTTCTTATAACTTAGGTCAATTTGTTTTCCGTAGAAATTTTGCTCAAAGCAATTTTGAGAAAAAATTTAATGCTAAATTAGCACCATCATTTATTAAGGCAAAAGTTAAAGAAAAGTTAGGTAACAACTATTATATTCTAGAAGATCTGGAGGGTAAAACCATTGGCACTTATCATGCTAAAGATCTTCGACCTTGAGATTTAAATGATTCCTCATAATATTGTCACTCAATGGATCAATATTACGCGGTTTGTAGTGTACGATTTTCAAAATGAAAGTTTTTTTTTATTATTTAAAAGTAACATAGCTTTGTATATTATATTATTCAAGTGTTCTTATTATTTTATTACTTATATTTACACAATTATATCATTAGATATTTATTTTAGTTTTTTAAATTTATAAATTAACGTAAACCTTATTTAATAAATGCTGTTGATAATGTTGATGAATGTAATCAAATTTGCTGTGTTTCGTTGTATTAACCTCTTGGTAAGCATTACCAGGTTGCACCTCATTTTTCACTTATGAAGCGATGCATAAAAACGCATGTTTTTTCGTATGCTATTTTCGTTAAATCGCCGAGCTTGAGCTTAGGAAATGACTAAACGAGGTTTCCTTTCACGATTTATACAAATTAGAATTTCTTTTTGATCCGGAATTTGGTTAGAACACATACCAGTTATTAAAATAGTAAAAATTTAATTTTGTTTAAAAGGATATCTTCCAATAAAAGTGTTTTGCAACAAAAACAAATTAGTTGACAAAAGAAAAGACTGTTAAAAGGTATGTAAAACAAGCAAAAGATTTGCTTAATATTATATTCTGTATGTCCCCAAAGTAATCTAATAACTTTTTGTTAGATTTTTAAATTAACCTGCATCATTTTCGCCTTCTGTAAAAGCATAACCAAATCTTTAAGATTTGTACTTGGAGTTGCGTTTTTTTCTACAACAATTTTTTTTTTCCACAATTGTGTCAAGGTAAATTTTAAAAACTTAAATTTCAATATCTTTTTTAGAAATATATGTAATTTCTAAAACTTCAAAAACATTGTTTTCATTTACTAGGGATTTTTCCTTGTATTTAACAAATTTTGTTTCACACAATTAAACCCTAAAGTGCATTTAATAAAATCGCCACAACTATTGTTTTATTTCTTATAAATTGTTTAATAAGAAACAATAAATCGCAGCAACAATTAAAATACCTAAAAGGCAAATCAAAAGCAGAAGAAGCATAAACAAATTGAGTAAGCAGAGAAAACATTTAACTTTCAAACTTCTGACGAAACATCAGTAGCGGTAACACCACGTTGATGCTAATCAAGTATTAATTAAATAAAAAAAAAAAAAAAAACAAAGTTAAGAAATTGAAACCTAGAAAAAAGAATTAATACATCATCAACAAAAAAATAAACAGTAAACAACTAAAATATTAGAAGAATCCTTTGTCCTTCAGCTTAAGGATAGACATTTTTGCACCAAAAATACAAAAGAGCGACAAATCTTGACATCATCAACTTTACAACATGCATCGGAATAATAAAAACAACAAACGTATCAAATTGTGTAACTATTGCGTTAATTTTAATAACTTTAATTAAATTTCAAAGTGCTAAAAGAAAAATCTTATTTATTAAATCCCAAATTTTCAAATTTCAAAATTGTCCTTAATTCAGAATCAAATATTTTTTTTGGTGTTCTATTAAATAAACTTTTTGGTGTCATGTAAAGTAAAATTCTGTTAAAAATTAAAAAAATGTTAAAAATTCTTTAACATTGCCTTAAACCTATATTGCACAAATGTTAAACTATAAAATATTGCACATTGAAGTTTAATTTTAGTCATTTTTGTTTAATTACTAAAATTATTTTTTTTTTAAACAAATTTAGCATACATAAATTTAAGTATACCTATATATATGAAACTCCCATATGCCCAGACATAATCTAGACGTAGTTAACATATATAAGAGTAATTATTCGTAGTTATACCAATGATGTTGCCAGCGTTTGAAGAGGCCTCCTCAGCCGCTAGTTTAATCAACATTTTTTTCTTGGTGAGTCAAATTTATAACATTTGTTCTATAAATAAATATTTCACATATTAATTTCTCTTAAATATAAAAAAAGAAGCAACAACATCATCACCCGCAACATGTTGCAGGACAAATGTATATGATCATTCACTTTAGTTCTGTTAACAATGAAACATGTTTCGCATCAAATGCCTATGTATCTTTAGTTGAATTTACAATGATCTACGTTTTTGCTTCTTTGTACCCTATAAGTACATATCTGATAATATGACACTAAGTCAATGATAAGAAAATATTTAAATTTTGATATCTGTTATTATTTTTTTTAATAGTGTTTTTTAAGTTACATGAGTTATTTTAAATCGATTTCTTTGGTGATTAAGTTACTTTTCGCGGGTAATAATAATTCAAATTTTCTAGGTTTAAGCCTAAATGAAATTAAATAAATTGTGCTAGTTTTTTATTAGCATCATGGATTATTAAAATCTATTAAGTTTTCTTACTGATGTGATCGAAATGTGGTAGATGATAGTGGGATTTGAGCAGAAATTATTACGCCGCTCAGATCAAAGGTTGGGAGGGTTAAGAGGCGTTTCTCTCTTCATGTACACCAAGAGGAGAATAAAAAGTTTCAATTGTAAAGGTTATTTTTTTGTAGTTATTCCGTCATTTCGTTGATCATAACTGGGGTCTTATTTACATCTTTTATACATACGATCAACACCCGGTCCAGTATATTATATAGGGAGTCTATAATAATATTTATGTAACGGAAAGATTTCTTATTTGGCAAAAGAGATTGATAAGAACAAGAATCCCCCCACCCGGCTGATAGCTAGCAATATCAATGACTCCCGTTCGTTCTCCTTTCTCTACTAGAGCACCATTAGCCAAAGGATAGAATCAGCTTTTCGAGCTGAATCTTTGTCTGTTCATTACACAACAAATTAATAGAACAATGAATTTGAAGGAAGACACGAACAAAATAAATGCGAGCTATATTGTTGCCATTACTTAAGCTGTGATATAGTTAAAGTTTAAAGTAATATGTATTTTTTAAATATTAAAATTAATTTTTATATTTGTATGATCCTGAGTACAACTAAAACTTTTTAATGTGATTAAATTTTCATTTTGTAAGTCTTTAATGTTTATGTGGTACATTATTGTATTTATTTTATTGTTTTTATAATTTTTAAATAGACAATCCCTTGAAAAAGTCGACAAACAATCGACGAAACGTCGGGAACAAAATATTGTAATTAAAAATTGAATTTTATTTACATTGAAGAAATTTAGGCCCTATTAGCTTGACAAAAATAATATTCATAAATTCATCACTCTGGCCAAAGAAACAACTACAACAAAAAAATTTAAATTTTCAAATACCTAGAACAACAATTTTACATTCTATTGAAATTAAAAAAGCCGCTAGATTTTCCGCTAACCGTCAAAACGGAAATTTTGCCGCGATGGGCACGTAAAAACCACTAGCATCGCGGTAAACCCGTCAAATTGGCACCAGTGATCTCGAGGGATCCCAAATTAGAGTAAAGAAACAGAGCTATTATTATGAATCTACAAAGTCGTAATACTTTGTATTACAGTGTAAACTGACCTTTAGGAAGTAAGACGTTATGTTGAGTACACACAGTGCAACCTACATGCAATCTGTTTCAATGCAACCTCAAAATATCAAAGCGTTTTGATGTTGATGCAATCTGAAATGAATGAAAATGAATTAAATTCACTAGATTGCGTAAACGTGTTGCATAGTGTGTACCCAGCATTAGTTCTTAATAAGAAGTTGTGTAGAAAAATGAATGCAAAGAAAGAACAGCATTAGTGTGGAACTAAAATTGGACGTAATAAAACGTTTTAATTCGGGTGAAAAGGCTATTGATAATGATACAACCCTTGCGGTAGCACCTTCAACAGTAAAAACTTTGCAACAGATGCTAGTGACAATTTAAAAACGATCTTTCAATTTGGAGTTGATTTAAAAAGCTGATTTTACTTTATTTCCAAGTTACTTATTCTACTTAATGTTATTACCAGAGAAGACTAAAATGATTTTTTTTGCTTTTTTTTAGATGTTTTTTATAAAACCTGCTGTTTTTTGCTTCTTTTACAATGGTGTTGCTTTTTTGGATTTTTTTGCTTAAAATTCCTATTTTTGTATTAAAAACTTCGTATGTTACTACCAAGGCAAATTCCTCTATAAAAGTGAATTCGCCTTGGTGACAACCTTTTTGCAACTCTGTTTTCATTTTAAAAACAATCATCTGAAATCATAGCAGGCTGTTAAATATAGAGATAAATAAAAAAGTTTAAAATATGCCGAAAAAGAAAAGTTATAGAAATTTATTATTAAAAATGGTAAAAAAATATGAAGGAGTCTTTAAAATTGAAGAAAATTGGCTCTTTTGCAATATATGCTGCTGCAAAATAAATTGTTCGAAAAAGTCTAATGTACATATGTATATCAACATATAAGATTTGGGAAACACCAATTGGCGTCTTTTAAGCAAGAGAAACATCCACAGAAACTAATATGATATGTTGCAAATTTTATTTTTGGAGTCTTAGAAGAATTGAAAGACAATAAATCTTTTTTATTGAACATGCAAGTACTTGAAACGGCAAATGGCTCATCTGTTGCAGCATTTTGTAATGAGTCGTTCGTTCGAGTTTAGATTTGTGGAATATCTTCGAGGCAATGCATCCGATAATAGGTCTGTCTGGGTACTTTTCCAGAAGCAAATACTCAGTAAATTTTTTTGGGAGAGTAAGACCAATATTACTTTATCGGCTGAAAAAATCTCAAAAAGTACGCAGACAGTATCCAGTGAAATTTTGCAAGAAAACAGCTGATCGGTGTGTTAACAATTGAAATAACAAAGCAAAAGAATTTTAGCATATGTGTACGCAAAATTGAATTCTCGGGGTAAATTAAAAAATGATTAATTAAAGTGAAGCTTAAAAAGTGTTGTAAATTAAAAGACTTGTTAATTACACTGTTATTAGTTTGGTAAATTCAATTTCTTCTTAGTTTTTAGTTTTATTTGTCGGGTTTTTTATAAAACTTCTTTTGCTTACATTGCCCAACATAGTGCCGGCTTACAATGGAAAAAAAGAATGAAATGCCCAATACAGTGCCCTCCAACAGCTTGACAACGCAGAAAAATAATTTGGATGTGAAGTGCTCGCCAGGAACACAATTCCAAATACTCGCCTCTTCAATTGCAAAGTTTGTCCCACAAAGTTCTGCTGGTTCTATCGGTTCTGCCATCTCCACTCCACTTACGCCACGGTCGCACAGTATATTTGGATGTTTCTAGCATGAAGTAAAATGTTTTGTTTATTATAATTTATTATAAACGTTAAAAACCATACAATTCTAACTACTTACCTCTGCCATTGTTAAATTTAAATTTTTATTTTCATTTCACAAAAACTATTTCATTCAAACAGCTGTTCAAACTATTTGCAAGATCTTGCAAGCGGAAATTTCTCCAGTAACATTTTGCAATATCTCTAACTTCCAACTGTCAAAAAATTCTCTTTTTGGCTCTCTCGCTGCAAGAGATTTGGAGTACGCAGACAACATTTTGCAAGATTTTGCAACATTTTGCGCAAAATATGTGTACGCAGACAGACCTAATGATTCATTTAACATGTTTTGCACATGGTATCCATCGATTAGCTGAATTCATTCGAAAAAACTTTTAAAATGTCAATAAATTTATTTCCAGTGTAAAAATATTTTCTTAAAGGTTAATATAGCTATTAATCAGAGGTGTTCTGGAAATCGAAAACGCAAGAATTTAAAAGTCGGTTTTTTAATATGATTTTTGTAGTAAAAGAATTGTATGACAAATATGTATTTCTCTATTAAACAGAATTCTATAAGAAAACTATAAAAAATGGATTAAGAGTGTATTTAAAAGAACTTGAAAGTTATATGTTACAAAAACAACATTTTTACAGGCACCGCGGAGAAAACAACTCTTTCTAAAAATTAATCCTAATGTGGTACTTCCACCGTCTCCATGCCTAACTCGTTGGGGTACTTGGTTAGAAGCGGCAATGTACTACGCTGAGCATCTTGAAGAAGTTAAAGCCGTTGTTTTAGAACTTGAAAGTCAAGATGCTGACTCAATTGTGCAATCCAAAAAATATTTAAAAACTCCGAACTAAATTCTCAACTTGCATTTCTAAAATACAATTTTGAAAAATTTTGGTTGTTATAAAAAAATTGCAAACTGCGGGATTATTAATTGCAAAGAGCACTAATGCTTTATCGACAGTTTTTAACGGACTATGCAAGATTGGGGACCAACAATATAAAAAGAAATTTGAGAAAATATTAAAAAGAAATCCCGGATATCAGCAGTTTTTGGAAATAAAATGTACTTAAGAGTCTGGAACTGTTCCAAAAAATGAATATGTAAAGAGTTTGTCCTCTAATGAAATTTTCAAATTTAAATTTGCACCGTCAACCTCCGTAGATGTAGAAAGAAGCTTCTCTTTATACAAAAAGCTTTTAAAATACCGACGTATAAAAATAAAATTTGAAAACATAAAAGCCCTCATGATAGTATATTGAAATAATTTTGATGATGTGGATGAATTAGAATAAAACATTTTTTAGTGCTTTTTTTTTTTGCTGTTTTATCAATTTTTTGTTGCTTTTTTTTATAATTTTTTTTTGCTGTAAAAGTAATGAATATTGCTTATATTTTGTCTTCTCTGGTTATTACAAATATAATTTTATAAATCTATGAAATATGACGTTAATTGAACAATATGACTCTTAATAAACTTTTATAAAACTTAAAAGACAGAATATGAAACCTTTGTTTTATTTAGTTTTATAGTGTTGGGTTGTATTCTTTGTGCAGTCTTAAGGAATGTATTTTCTATGAGCTTTTTTTAAATGTAATTTTCTCAAAATGCCTTCGATATAAGGACGGCATCAGAAAATATAAAATTAAATTGAGAACCCTTAAGATTTCATTTGATGTACGAGCTTCATAGCCCCCAAACTAAAATCTTATTGCCCAAAATTTATATATCGTTAATTTTAGCATTTAATTACTTCTTTGTTGCGATGGACTTTTTTACGTCTTATTCATTAGAAATTAAATGGATTTAAAATGTACTTTTAGAAAAATTTTATGGAAAATATTACTAAAAACACGACTTAAACCTACAATCTAATTTCGTATAAACACCGCATATATGTATGTTTGTATTTTAATTAAAATAGTTTCTATAATAAGAAGTACATATGTTATTATAAAAAACATTATTATTTTTTGTAAATTTATTTTATGAGCTAAATCAGACTTTCTGAAATAAAACTTTCATAGTGTGATCCTACCCCTATGTATTTTATAAAGTTCTTTTGTAATAGTCCTACTCCTTCAATTTTTAGGAATGCCTTTATAAACTGCCAGACTATTATATTGTTTCTTCTTGTTACATTTTACCTAAGCTATCTTTTGGATGGCAATGAAGTTTATTGTATGTACAGAAAAATTTACAATTATTAGACACCATGAGAATGTATAATGCATTTTCTGGCCCGCTACGGCCTTCGTCAGCATTCTTTGTGTCACACTGGATAGTGATACTTTATAAATTGAATGTATTTAACTCAACAATTTTAACAAATAGAAACTGGGAATTATTTCTTTTCATAAGTTACTTTATTATATTCAACATCTTTTATTTTTTTTAAATTTATTCCTTATGAGGACAGAAGTTGATTTGTCCGTCTGTCTGTGTGCACGTTGAAAAGGGTTTCCGAAGATCCCACATATGATGAATTAGCCATATAACTTTTTACAATTTTCGCAAATAGAAAAAATGGCATTGCATAGTCGAATAGATCATAAAAAAACATACATATATGAACTGATCCTGGATTTTAATAGGGAAGTAACGATACGCCTTTTTGCTGATACGATACCTATACTCAAAAGGAAAAATATTATTTTTTAGTATTCTCCCTGACAAACCTGCTTCGTAGTAACGGAAGTTCGTTCACTTACTTCACTGCATATCTGTACATCTTATTGCCTAGCGCATAAATGTGCACTTATTTTTTTAAAAGTTACTTTTATGGCGATTTCTTTTCTGAGAAAAATATGTTACAGTATATACATGTAATATTTTCTAATGTTACCTGTTATCACTAAAAGTGTTACATGTTGTGCAATTTCAATAGAACACAATTAGTGCTTATATTTACAACTATTACACTTTCATCATTAATGTACTTCATGAGCGATTTTTAAAGCTATTTGAGCGGTTTCTGCACGCAATTATGGCTTGGCAACATATATTGACATCACTTATGGCTTAGAAAAATTTAATCGGTTATAATATAAATAGACTTTTTTTGATTTTAATTTGTAAATATTTTTATATTTTGTTTTAAAACAAATTTTTTACAAAATTATGAGCGGTATGAATTATGACAAACAAAATAAATCATTTGTTGTTCTAACAAAGTAGTATCATTATCACTAGTATCATTGTCATGAATATTAATTTGAATTTTTCCTCATTATGGCTGGCAGATTTCGTCTGGATTTTTGCAACATACGTGGACTGAGGGCAAATTTTATCTTTGTATATGCTCACATTAGAATTCATCGGCCGGATGTTCTCGCCTATGTGAAACCCAGGTAGGAGGAGATGCTGATCCACAGGATTTCCAAATACCTGGGTATCAATTTCTATCCCTTTTTGTTCCTCATCGGGGCCTTGCATTGTACATTCGTGAAAATGTACATTCGTGAAAATGAAGTTGCCCCATCTGGGCTGTAATGATGCGGAATTTAACTCCCTTTGGGTTAAATTCCAAATCAGGACACATTTATTACACTTCGGGTTCATCTATAGGAGCCCAAACTTCGACACGGTAAACTCGTATAACTGTTTTGACAAAAACAAAAAATTTGTAGAATCAAACAATTTTTTGTCTGAAATCGGTCCTATAAACAAATTCGCATATTCAAACAATTTATTTGCATTTTGTTTATTGAAAAAAAAAACACTGATTTTTTCAAACAAATAATTTAACTGAATTAAACAAAAAGTTTACTGAAATTCATATACAACATAAATTTCAAAATAAAAAAAAAAAGTTTTTGCACAAGCAATGACGCGCACACAAGTAAGCACTGTATGAGCAGAGCCGCCGGCTGGCTGTGAGACACATTTTTTTTTGCTGGAATAATTTTTGAACGAAGTCTTATTTATACCAGAGAATGACAAGAAGTACCCATAAGAATAATATACAGAGGTATTTTCCCACGCTTTTCGTTATTGTGTATACACATATTTATTACGCAACAAGTATGGTTATTACTTATGCGCCCCATACACGGTTCAATTCAGTTGTCAACTGAGTCTTTCAACTCAGTTGACAACTTCATCAACTGAATTGAAAGATTTTAAATTTATTTTAAAATTTAATGAAATAAAAGACATTTTTTAAAATACTTAACTACAAAAATTAATTTTGACAGCTGATCAAGAGATTTGAGCACACACAGTACAATCGAATTGAAAGACTTAGTAGTCAACTTGAAAAAATCAAAATCTTTTGATTTTTCTTCAACCAACTCGACAACCGTCAAACTAATCAACTGACAAGGCCATACACGCTTTGATTTGGACAACAACCGACTCAGTTGACAATTGAATTGAATCGTGTATGGTCTGCTTTATGCTTATGCACGGCAATATCTTCACGCAACCACATTCAGTAAACAAAAATACATGAATATTATGCAGATGTTATTCAATACCCATGAATGTGTTTTGGTTATCTGCCATACAAATACAATACATGTTTAAAAAAATACCTTCAGTATTTTTGGCACTTCTGTGTAAAAATGAAAGAAAGAAATTTACCAAAAATGTGCTTTGTCACTAGGCAGGTATGGGACTATGTACATATTATTTATGATATTTAAAATAAATTTGTCCGTAACATCAGCAGTACTTTTGTAAAACTACACATAAGCTATACATTTTTATAAAAAATAGGACCACGGGTGGGAATGAGCAGTTTCTGCTCTCCGAAGCTATCTGACAGATTTTAATGAAATTTAAAACATAGATAGATTCATATTTATATAGGATAACGAGGGGAGACAGGGAGCAATTTATTCCTCTCCAAAACTATCCAACAGATCTTAATGAAATTTAAAACATAGATAGATCCATATTTACATAGACACATAAGCTATGTATTTTTTAAACCAGGCCTGCCATTTTTGCCGATTTTTTGCCTCTAAATTATCAAAGTGCCGATTTGCCGATTTTTGCTCCAAAAATGCCGATTTTTTGACTAACACGTAAAGGATGATTACTTTTTGTTTGTTTGATAATAGTACACTAACTTTAAGCGATACTGAAACAGTTGTAACATTGAAAAGAGACAACTGTTATTAATTCAGCGCTTCTACTTAAGAAAAAGGGGTAAGTTTTATTCAATATTAAATGCAGTGTTTGTAATGTGTGTTATAGGGCCCATACACAATACCATCATAATTGTACAATCAAGTAATTGTGCAATTAAGCTTGAAGCACACAACACACCAGCATGCTGGTACAAAATTCATTTTTTACCAAAAATTGTGTGGAAAAGGTTGTAATGAATAACAATAAAATTTGTTCTGCTGTTATTATTGCTATTATCCTAAAACGAAAACGAATAAGGAGTAAAAAAAACGTGTTTTAATTGAAATTTTTTTTTAAATTTTGTATTTTTTGATGTTTATGCCTTGACGATTTAACATTTATGAGCTAACTTTACAGCACACGATACAATCATGCTGGTACAATCAAAAAAATATCAAACTATTTTTGATAAAGCACCATCAGCTGGTACAATCACACCACAAGCTCATACACGGTCCATCAGCTGGCACAATCACTTGATTGTACAATCATGATGGTATTGTGTATGGGCCCTATTAGGTTAATACATTATTATTTGAAAAATATTCCACTATGAAGAATTAAAGGCCAAACTTAAAAAAGAAATAATTTTTAAGCCTAAAATAATTCAGTTAAAATTTCTTTTTCTATTAGGAAAATATAAAACACTTTATATTTGTGTTTGAAAATGGATAGATAAATACTTACAAAAGAATAAAGGTAATATAAATTTATATTCACTATCAATGAATATAATTTAAATAATAATTACTTTGATAATTAAATAATTTTTTTTTTTTTTAAGAGTATAACGCAAGTGAAGACGAAGTTAGTACATAAATTAAATAGCCAATTCTTATGTAAGGAAAATTAAATAAATTTGCAAACTTTTTGGCAAAAAATTTCAGATTTATAACGTGAACATTAAATGGCAGCATTTGGTACAATTTTTGGTCCTTCCACATTCTTCCGCAAATGTGGAAAGAATTTTTTAATGTAACAGAGTTTTGATGTTCACTGGAAAATTTATCTTTGCAAGTTATTCGTTTTTTAAAGTTTAAATTATTATTTAAAAATTAATAATTTAAACTGTTTTGATATTAATATTAAAACGGATTTAATAAAAATGTCAAACTCAAATATTTGTATATGGAATATACTTAATTATAAGAAAGTTAAAAAAAAACTTTATATTTAACTACAATTTCTTTGTAAAACGTTTATTTTGATTGATTCTTTTGAAATTTCATAAGTTATAAACATTAGATAATTCTGAATTGTTCTTATTTGTAAGTAAGAATATGTTTTATTGTATTTAAAATAGGTATTTTTAATTTGCCGATTTTTTTATATTAAAGTGCCGATAATGCCGATTTTTTTTTTAAAATATGCCGATTTTTTATCAAAATTATCTGACACCCCTGAACCAAACAGTTTTAAACAATTGAATACGGGATTTTGTTTCTTACTTGAGGGTTACACGATCAAGTTTTGCCTATCAATTTTTAATACACTCACACTTTTTTACCAATACACTCATACTTTTAAAAATTGATACGAACTTGCCTTTAAAATTCTCTTGCCAGTGAGTGTTTCAATTTACGTTCAAGAAAACAGCTGATTTCAAGGTTAGTGAGCAAATTTTTCGTTTCTCTTTATAAATTTTTTTTTTAATGACATCTTGAAAGTAAATTGCTTTCAACTTGCGTGCAGCCTACGTCACAGCTGCCAATTTTTGCATATTTTGACAAACAGTATATGTAAAAGACTATCAAGAAAAGCTTGATCGTGTGGCTGCAATGTTATAATGTTGTTTCTGCTCAGTGATGCCAACTTAGTGCTTTTGGCAATGTTTATGGTGCTTTTTGATGCCTCAAAACGCCAAAATTTTATCCATAGTGCCAAACTAAGAAAAAGCACTACCTTGGTGCTTTTTCAATTTTTCGTTAGTGCTTTTAGTGCTTTTTACAATATTTATTTTTTTGTAACATTTTTAAAACTTCGATTATATTGAGGATGATTTAGATGAGATTTGCTATTTGGGGTACAGTTTTGGGAAGGCCTGTAAAGATTTTAAGGTTTCAAATGATAAAAAAAAGTGATAAAAGAAAGTTGCATTCGTTTTACCAAAAACTTTATTAACGAGGTTAGAGCTAGGCTTCCTAGCAATTTGGAAATTTTGAAAAACGTTTACTTTTCAGCGTTGACAACATATTTTTTTTATTAAAATTTGGGCTGTCATTAAGTTTTATAAAGAATGGTCGGTCACTGCAAACTTTCGGTAATTGCAACAGGCCACATTTTTTCTAACTACGAAAATCGAGCTCGCACTTTATTACTGTTTTATGGCCAATTCAAACTCAGCTGATGATGATCCAAATTATTTGGTTGATATAATTTTTATTGAAGGTAATAATAATAAATTTAAAAATGTTTATATACAATTGTAATTATATTTATTATTTAATTTTAAATGAAAATGGTCGCCCATCAACGCTGTCGCCTTTTTTTAAATTTTAGTGGTATATAATATTCGGCACAGCCGAATGCAACTTGTTTTGTGTTCAAATAAATTGTAAAACTGGCTTAAGGTAGAAGTACATAACACGCGTTAGTTCGTCGAGCAAGTTACACAACACGCGTTACAAAAGCCATTCCTGTCAGCTGTTTTTTATTTGTTTACTTATTTGTACATTAAAAACGGGTTCGAAAGTATATCAAGATTTTGTTATTTTATTGAATTTATTCTTTTTATATTAATATTGTATGTTTTCTAAGCTCTTTAATCAATTTTTCTTTCATGATTCACAAATTTGTTAAATTATTCCTTTTATTGTCAGCTGATTTCTTGTCAAAAATGCTTTTTAGTGCCTTTTTAAAATTTTTAAGTGCTTTTTGCTCTCAAAAAGTTGGCATCACTGTTTCTGCTATTGTTTTTCTTATAGTTGCACTTTTAAAGCGTCCAAAAATAAACTGTGTGTGGTTTTTGTTGTTGTTCTTATATTTCATATAAAGAAGTGTTGCTTACGATCAAATAAAAAAATGCAAAAAGACGACAACATTAAAGAGCGTTAAATATTTCATACAAAATTATGAAAATTTGACACCAATAACGCGTTTATTATATTTTTAAGAGTTGTCCACATTTTTGTTGGTTAAATAAAAATCAAACAAAAATATTGTTTGAGTCAGTAAAAAAATTTATAGAAATTAAAAAAATTTTCAAACAAGCGTTTGTTTTTTTTTTGTTTTTTATTTAGTTGTTTTCCAATACAACAAGATTTATAATCTTATAATTAAAGTAAAGGATTTTTATATATTTTAATAAGTTTACTAGAACATAATAAAAATAAAAAAAAAAATTATAAAAATTTTAAAATTAATTATACAAAAATTAATAAAAATAACAAAAACATGAAGAATCAAAAATCAAAGTAGACAAGTGTTATTATGCGTAATACTTGAAGAGTTCTTTTTTAAAGTGCTGAGTGTTGCTTATAAGTTGAATGGACGATGCACTGTGGCTGAAAATTGAATTTCATCGGCCAAAAGTCCAATTTTTTGTCATCGCCGATTTCAAAAATTTTAATGCCATTCGATAGCAAACATATTAGAACTAAGGTATCCAAAAAACTAGATTAAAATATTGATAATTGTGGCTGTGGCATGCTGCTGGAAACAAATATTTTATGTTGTTTTAGAAAAAAATTAATTTTTGTAAATTTGATCAGAACTAAATTATGATTTCTCGCAAACCGTTATCAATAATGGGTCGAAATTTTTTTTGTTATATAAGTGGGATAGTAGTCTTTAAAAAGTGGTTCATTACATCACTGTATCATTTATACCTGATGTGTTATTAAATGTTTCCCCAGGTTCTATATTTTAGTTAAATCCGAATTGTAGAGGAGTAGAACTTGTTAGGGTCAAAATGGGTTAAAGAGATTTTAGTACCATCAGAAAGCTGAAAGTGTCCTCTTTAACCCCATATATTCTTGTTCAACTGTTTGGAACTGTCTGTTGAACACTTTTTCATTTTAACGAAATTACTCGCAACATTTTTTTTTTTGCTATTTTTATTTAAGCTGCTGATATGACTGAAATATAACACAAGGGTTTACGAACGTTTTGTTTTGAAAAATTATTTTGCTTCTTATGAACGGCTGAACATACTTGAATGAAATTTTAAACTGTCATAGCCGGATAGCTTTTGAGTTGAATTGAAAGAATGGAGGGTCGGGAGTGTGACTTGCGGACCTCTAAAATTGGTAACCTCGGAAATTCAAACTTTTAAAAAATTCACCATAAATAAATTATGGATTTAAAAAAAAATTAAATTTAAGGTGTGCTACAAAAAAATATGCTTAAATTTTTAGGTTATCTCCTTTGCCTTTGGAGATATTCGGATAAAACGGATTTTTTGGCTTGATTTTATACGGTTTTTCTAGTTTTTTAATCGGATGGATTATGTTTTATGTCAAACATTTTTTATGTTGGTAGTAAAGCAGTCTTCAAACAATGTTATGTTGTATTACTGTACCGATTATACCTGCTGTGTTATTAAATATTTTTTCAAATTGAAATTCAGAAGTATAGAATTTATGAGGGTCAAAAGAGGTTAGAGAGATTTTACTAGCTGTAGGAAGGTGAAAGTATCTACTTTAAACCCAAATGCACTTTTGTACCTGTTTGGACCAGCCTATAGAACACTTTTTTAGTTTGTCTAAAATTATTCGCAACATTTATTTTGCTCTTTTTATTTTACCTATTCATACGACTGGAATATAAATGTACCAAGCCAAGTTGTGCTAGGTATTTTATATTATATAATTACCAATACCTGTGGGATTTTAAGCGTATCCTACTTTAGCCCAATTTAGTTTTTTATTCTACCTTATTATGCTACCTAGGAACACAGTATAACGCAAGCTATGTATAAATGCCAGTGGTATTCGAATAAAATCTCAGATGTTAAAATATATCTAAGCAATAACAATCTAATTTTTAAATATCTATAAAAATGGAGAGCTTCAGCTATAAAGAATTATCCGAAGAGTATTTTAAAAATAAAAAGGAGGAAGATGTTTTAAGTTACATTGATGGAAAACTCAATTTATATTCCTGCAGCACTGAAATACGATCGGAACTGCAAAATAAAATAATCGATTTCGTCAAAAACTTAAAAAAGCGGTTCAAACAAGTTGGATGGAGTAAACCTAGATTTTACAACAGTTTTGCAAACTGGTTAGATGGCGAACTCAGTGTCCAGATATCTTCAGAAGGTACAAATGAAAAGAACCTTGGAAGGCCAAAGAAACCACTTGAGAACTGTAGCGATAGATCTAAAAGGCGGAAGCTTAAGGATATCAACGAAGAAATCGGAGATACAAGTATTCAAGAAGCTTTGCTATATCAACTGCGATCACAAAAAGAACTCACAAAAGTCGATATTATTGAAAAAGTTTTTATCGCTAGTCCCAAGAGAACAAAACGGATTCTTAAGAGTATTCCAACGCCAAGCGATGAAAAACAGTTTTCAAATGAAGAGGCATTAGCATTATTTTTAGATTTGAAGTTAACAAAAGAGCAATATATTCAGCTCAGAGTGCGTGCAATTGAAAAAGGTTCAAATCTGTATCCTGCTAATCATCACATAACTGCTGCTAAGAAGGAATGTTTGCCACCAAGGGACACTATTAAAATCACACCAATTTCGGCAGAGGTAAAACTTCAAGGTCTACTTAATCATACAGCTCAGCTTTTACTACAATCACTTAAAGGAGATGATTTGAAAAAATATGGGAACTGCAAGTTAACTCTCTTTTGCAAATGGGGATGTGATGGTGCTTCTGGACAGAAACAATACAAGCAATCTATATGTGAAAACACTTCAGATACAGATATGTTAATGGTATCATTTGTTCCATTGCGATTGGTAAAGAATTTGGAAAACTCGGAGCCTTCGACAAGTACGATGCAAACAAAGGATATTTGGAAAAATCTCACACCATCTTCTACAAAATACTGCAGACCAATTAAATTTGAATTTAAAAAGGAAACTGCTGTTACCATTAAAAATGAAACCAGTTATATAAGAGCCCAAATTGCAACACTACGGCCATTAGAATTAGAAATAGATGGCCATATAATTGAAGTTTACTATTAATTAGTGCTAACGATGATAGACGGAAAAGTAGGCCAGGCTTTGACTGACACAAAGGCTTCATACAGCTGCATTATATGCCAAACCACATCAAGCAAATTAAACCAAGTCCCGGAAAAATCATTAGATAATACTAATGCATATGAATTTGGATTATCGCCGCTAGATACAAGAATACGAATTATGGAGCACATACTAAAAATCAGTTATGATTTGGATTTTGGATCTACAGGATCAATAAGAAACAATGAAACCAACAAGGATTTAAGAAGTATAAAAAAGAAGCATGTTCAGGATGAATTTCGCAAATGTGGCTTGATTATAGACCAACCAAAACAAGGATCAGGCAATACGAATGGTGGGAATACAGCAAGAAGGTTCTTTTCTGATCCCAAAAAAGCATCTGAAATAACAGGTGTTGATATAAGTCTTATATCAAGATTTAAAACAATCATTGATGTACTTGCATGCAATGAACAAATTGATTATAGAAAATTTGGGGATTATGCCAAACAAACAGCTCGAATATATACTATCAAATATCCATGGAGAAATATGTCTGCAACCGTTCATAAAATCCTTTATCACGCAGAGGATGTCATTAGGCATCATTTAGTACCACTAGGAGATCTGTCAGAAGAAGCCCAGGAAAAAAGGAATAAAGATTACAGATTTTATAGGGTGCACAATACCAGAAAAATGTCACGAGATTTTACGAACGAAGATCTGTTTAATATATTGTTGGCACCGTCAGATCCGCTCATCTCTAGCATTCGAAGTCAATGGAAAGTAGAACATCGGGACTTAGATGAAGAAGCAAAAGGGCTGCTACATGACAAAGATAATACAAAACCAAATATGGAATATTTGGAGGCAATTTTCCAACCGAATCAATAGTAGATATAATAAATTTTATTGTTATTTAAGCAAAAAATATGTTTTTGTCCTTATTGTTATTTAAATAAAAAAAGAAAAAAAAATTTTTTTAAATTTACACTTATATATTTTTTTAATCTAAAAAGTTTTCTAGTGGAACTGGTTCCAGTTGAACCTGTTGTAGATTTGATAATGTAGAAACCTATTCACAAAATGATCATTGAAAAACATCAAATTTGACGATGTTGACAAACATTATAAAAAAAAATTAATTTGTTCTGATTTTTGTACGTCAATAATTTTTTCAATATTATACCTAGCCCAGAAGATGTTTTTCAATGAAAAACGAAATATTGGCAAAATAAAATATTTTTAAATTTAAATAATTAATAATAAAAACCAGGACCTCGAGCTCAAAGGAAAAAAAGTTCTTTTATTTACAAAATTAAAACTGTAAAAAAGTTCAAGAAGTCTTCTCTCCTGCAAAAAAAAAAATTGCAAAATTATCTCTATCGGTTCAAAAATTACAGATTTTTGGCCGATGAAAAACGATTTTCAGCCACTGTGTGACGGTAGCGTGTTCCAAAGACGGACAGAGTGAACGAAAATTGCCACTCAGATATTAAACTTTGATGTCTAATGTGTATAATGTGATTTCTGAAAAAGGTACGGTGGTTTACGGGTATATATTTACAATTTTGTGTAAAAGGATCAAGGTTCTTATTTTTAACAAATTATTTATTGTGACTCCATAGAGCTTTTTCGCATACTGAGAGATATGGTCATATTTTCTCAAATTAAAAACATATCTCAGTATAGAGTTATACGTGGATGTAAGTTTTTTTAGACTTCGTAAGTCACAGCTGGCATATATTTCGCATCCTTTCAAAACAGGTAACGAGCGAGATGTTTTATTATTTTTGAAAACAGATTGACTTCGGCCCGATGAATACGATAACATTAAACGTGTTGATAAGGGGGAGAAATTAAAAATTTTTTGCGGCTTAAAGCAGAGGACTTCATGGTCCACAGTGTCAAATGCCTTAGAATGGTCCAGCAGAACAAGGAATGAAATATTGCCATCATAAAGTTTACTACATATTTCTTCAGATACGTTAATTAGTGCGGTTATACAGCTGTGACTGCGTCGGAATCCTGATTGTATTTTTGTAAATAACCCGTTATTAATAACCAGGGCAAGGGACTTCATGCAAATGCATGTTTGTTGTCGGCACTCTGACCCCCACCTAAAGTTAATATCTTTGCGAATCATAATATTTCCAGTAAAATGGCATCAATTTGTTAGTGCATATTTTTGCATATTTTGCTTTAAATGCATGTTTTTGCATATTTTGATATAAATGAATATTTTTCGTCATATTTTGCTATAAATTCACATTTTTTATAAAAAAAATTGCCCTTTTCTTAGTTTTTTGTTTAGAAATACATATTTTTCTGTTCAAGGCGAATTCATTATAAGGTGTAGTCAGTGAATCAGCCCTGAAGCTGTCAAACAGTCAAAATAGTATGGGAAAATCTGCTAACTTCGACATTTTCAAGGAGCAAAAACAACATGTTGGTGTTTGGTACTGAATTACCTACATTTTATTATAAATTCACCTTGTTTCTTTTACTTTTAAAAAGTAGCACATACAAAAATTATACAATTTGTATAATTGTGCACATAATTGTAGAAGTAACAATAAAACAGTTTTTGACATTTCATTTTGTTCGCGGTTTTTTTTTACTTGAAGAAACAGCAAATAAAAATAATGTTCGGCGAAGAAAAAAATAGAACTCAACATAATATTTTTGATTTACGGTGTAAGAAGTATGACCTAAAATCCAAAAAGTATTAATAAAATAAATTGTTTTTAAGGAAAAAAATGAAAAAGAAAAGAATTTATAAACTCAAACAATGGGTTTCTAGTCGAGACAATAACCGAACTTCAGGGGTTTAAATCATTGAACACCTCGGTTAAACTCGTTGATGACGCTGTCATTAAAATAAGAAAAGTAGAAGGTCAAATCGGCGAAAAAATAAAAGCCAAAATTTATGCAGTTTTAAAAAAGAAATTGGTAATATTTTTAATTTACCTTCCAGTAAAGAAAAAATTGTAGACAATGAATATTCTACAAAGGAGTTGACCACTTTTAAATATCCACCTATTACATCCGTTGATGTCGAACGAACATTTTCAATGCTTAAAGCTGTTTTAAGACCAAATAAAATGAGTTTTACATTTGATAACTTAAAAAAAAACTTTTTAAACTATTTTTTAAGTTTTTAAAACTGAATGAAATGTATTTATGTTTTTTTTTTTTTTGTTAAATATGGTTAAATAAATATATTTTTAATGCATATTTTTTACTTTTATTTTTGCATATTTTACGATTTTTAGTGCATGTTTTATGCGCATATTTTACGATTTTAAGTGCATGAACTTCCTTGCCCTGTTAACATATTTAATAATTTTCTGATGTAGTAATCGTTCAAACACTTTTGATAAGAATGGCAAAATAGCAATTGGGCGATATTCTTTGTTTGATTTTAAGATGGGTATAATTTAAGCATATTCCCAGTTTTTAGGACAAACACTCTTCGTGATGATATTATTGAAAATATATGTAATATAAGGTACAATCAGCGAAATTATAATCCGTAACAATTTCGGATGGATGTTGTCAAACCCAACAGCATTTGACTTAATAGCAAGACAACTCGACATAACATCTGACCCAATTACGCAATTAAAACTAAAACTATTACCACGAATAGCAGGCCATTGTTTATAATAACTTATATTTGATGGAACATTAGGTAAAATTGTAAACGACTCATTGATTTCATCTATGTCTATTGCAGTAGCACCAACAGATGCTGGTTTCCCAATACCGATTTCACGTATAGTTTGCCAAGTGTTTTTTGATCCAATTGCTGATGAAAAACGACTAGAATAATACTCAGATTTTGCACTTTTTATCATCCTATTTACTTCTTTTCTAGCATTACAAAAGTCAATATGGAATTCAGTAGTTTTAAAAATTTTCCAACGTTTATAACACAAATCTCTTCTGATTTGATTTCTGCATTGAACCATGGTTTTTTCCTAGCGTTTTGCTTAACTGTTTTGACTGGAACACATGTATTAAAAACGTTTGACAAACTATATTCTAAGAAATTCAATTGATCTTTAACCAAAGGCATATAATAGATAGAGTTCCAATCAATATTGGATAGCTCAAAGGACACCAGATCATTATTCATATTCTGAAAATCATAGAAAGTAGTTTTATCATATACATACTGCAACTGGAAATTAAAAGTTAGGAATATCAAATCATGTTTTGAGAAACAAGGTACTGATGTTTGGTCATATAAAAGAACTTTTTTCATATCGCTGACAAAAAATAAATCCAATAATGTGTTAGATGTAGAAGTGAAATGTGTTGGTACTGTACAATTTGTTTGTTTGAAAATAATTCGGCGATAATTTTTTCTGTGTACTGGAATCCTTGGGGTCTGTCCGAATAGTGAAATTGTCGTTGCCAGAGACTTCAACATTCATAATTCGTCATGGCTGCTCCATTCAAGCCATACGACCCCCGAGGGCTCATCTGTTGAGCTCTTCGCTGCACACAACCGCCTTGTGCAACCTGTGAATGAGCAAACACACATTCTGTGTGTTGAAGGGCGGTTTAATAATACAGTCGACCTTTTTCTCACTTCGCATCCTGACAAATACGAAGTTGAGCTACTTGCGCCTCTCGGAAACGCGGATCATAACCTTACTGACTCGTTATGCAAACGGGCGAGAAACGAATGTGCCAGAGTACTCAGACGTGAAAAATTTATTTACGAACAGCGTATGCGTGCTAAGGTCCTTGCTGCACCTCGGGGTAGTAAGACCTTTTGGTCATTTGTTAAAAGGGTAAGAGAATAGTACTAGTTCATCCATTCCAACCCTTATAATGAATGATCAAATATTCACAGACCCTGTTGATAAGGCCAACCTTTTTGCTGACATTTTTGCAAAGAATGCATACCTGCCGCAGGGCAATCAACCACTGCCCGGACTTGAAAGGGTATCCGTTACTATGTCCAATATATTTTTTCGAGCGCGTGGACCCTGGATGGATGGTGTTACGCCTTTAGTCTTGAAGAAGTGTGCATTGTCATTGTCTCGTCCTTTAGCAAAATTGTTTAGCTACTCGTACCGGGTAGGAGTTTTTCCTTCTTGCTGGAAGGTAGCCAACGTCCAGCCAATCCCAAAAAAGGGTGAGGCTACAAACCCCGACAACTACCGACCAATAGCAATTTGCTCTACGCTCTCGAAGGTCATGGAGAGCATGATCAATCACCACTTGGTAAATTATCTGGAGTCCAATTCGCTTTTGTGTGATAGACAGTATGGCTTTCGTAGAAGTCGTTCTACGGGAGACCTGTTAGCGTTTCTTTCGGAACGTTGGAGTCGTTCTGTTCACCAATTTGGAGAAATCAAAGTTGTTGCTCTGGATATTTCCAAAGCGTTTGATCGTGTGTGGCACGGTGCACTCGTTTCAAAGCTTATTGCGTTTGGTGTTGGTAGTGATTTCTCTCGATTTATATCGAGCTTTTTCAAGGACCGCTCTATACGTGTTGTTATAGATGGGTTCTCATCGGAGGAGTTTCATTTGAATTCAGGTATACCGCAGGGCTCCGTTCTTTCTCTTACACTTTTTCTTATTTTTCTTAACGCATCCTTTGTCTAACTTCCAATCCTATCTATTCTTTCGCAGATGACAGCAGCATTTGTCATTCATTTTCCTTAGATCATAGACAAAGCCTTACTGAGGTGGAAGCTATGAGACAGAATATGAATGACACACTCAATCTTGACCTTACGACCATCTCTGAGTGGGGTCTTGCGAAAAGGGTCGATTTTAATGCTCGTAAGACTCAATGTTGCATGTTGACCCACAGACGTCTTGTGGAGTCAGCGTCATCTGTATCCATGGGAGGTATAACTATTGAAGAGTCAGATACTCTTGATGTTCTGGGCATTAAAATTCAATGTGATGTTCGTTGGAACCAACATGTCTATCAAGTGTCTAAAGAAGCATTCAAGTGTCTTGGTTTCTTAAAACGGTGCAAGAACTACTTCACTCCGTCTGATCTCTTAACTATTTATACCGCCTATATCCGACCGAAAATGGAATACAACTCCCATATCTGGGCAGGTGCTTCAAGGTCTATCTGGAAGCTTCTGGATCGGGTACAAAGGAGTGCGTTGAAGCTCATCAATGACAGCAGGGTATCCAGCTCTATTGACTCTTTCGAGCATCGTCGGAATGTGAGTTGTGTGGCATTGTTCTATCGATATTACCACGGAAGATGTTCAGCTGAGATGGGCGAACTCATCCCTGAGACGCGGGTGCATGCCCGTAGTACTCGCCTTTCCAGCAGATCACATCCGTTTGTTGTCGACTGTCCAATGCATCGCACAACGCATTACAGAGAAAATTCGTTTCTTGGTCGAACTAGCCGTATGTGTAATAGACTCCCGGCAGAAGTCTTCCCAGTCGGATACAATTTGGAAAAATTCAAATTAAATGTCCACAAACACTACTCCCTCTTTCCTTCTCCCCATAACCTATTTTCCTAATTCAAACACAATGCATTGCATTAGTAGGGGGCATCCCCTGAGTGTTGGATCATAGTAAAAAATAAAAAAAAATAGTTCTTCATTTGAGCTATATTTAATATATGGGACGTATTTCCCCCCTGCGCCTTCCCGCTTTATTTTTATTTTCAATAGTGTAGTATACCATAAGAGTGACTTCTCTCTATAACAGTTCTTAAGATATGCGATATTTAACATTGGCGTCTAATGGTGGGTAACACTTCCCCCGCTGCTATTTTATTTCAATTTTGGGGCTCAGAGGATCCTACTACCAAAAGTTCAACAAAATGCGTGCAGCGGCTCTTATTAATATTTCTATCTATGAGGGGAACTGCTCCTCCTCTGTCCACCCCGCCCATTACTATTTTGAAATTTAAAGTTTGCTATAATAGTAGCTTTAACCACGTTTGAAGACTCTCCCTTTAATAGTTCTTCAGTTGAGCGATATTTAATATATGCATCCTATGAGAGGTATTTCCCCCCTTGCGCCTACCCGCTTTATTTTTATTTTCAATAGTGAAGTATACCATAAGAGTGACTTCTACGTAGTTTGAACATTCTCACTATAACAGTTCTTAAGATATGCGATATTAAACATTGGCGTCCTATGGGGGAAACCACTTCCCCCGCAGCTACTTTATTTCAATTTTGGGGCTCAGAAGATTTTACTACCAAAAGTTCAACAAAATGCGTGAAGCGGCTCTTAAGATATACAATATTTAATATTGGCATCCAATTGGGGGTACCAATTCCTCTGCCCCTATCGAAAAAATAAGTAGCCTATTTTATTTTTAGGGCTCACGTGATGCTACTGTAACAGGAAAATCTGTTCAGTAGTTTAGGAGTCTATAAGCCAACAAACAAACAAACATTTTTCATTTTTATATACATAACTAGCTTAAGCCGGTGCGCTTCGCTACACTGCTTTAACCACTTCTTCAGTTGAGAGATATTTAATATATGCATCTTATGGAAGGTTTTTCCCCCCTGCGGCTTCCCGCTTTATTTTTATTTTCAAAAGTGTAGTATACCATAGGAGTAACTTCTACTAACATTCTTACTATAACAGTTCTTAAGATATGCGTCCTATGTGGGGTAACATTTCCCCGCTGCTATTTTATTTTAATTTTTGGGCTCAGAATATCCTACTACAAAAAGTTCAACAAAATGCGTGCAGCGGCTCTTAATTATATTTCTATCTATAAGGGGTACTGCTCCTCCTCTGTCAACCCCGCCCATTTTTATATTGATATTTATAGTTTACCATAATAGAAGCTTTAACCACGTTTGAAGACTCTCCCTTTAATAGTTCTTCAGTTGAGCGATATTTAATATATGCATCCTATGGGAGGTATTTCCACCCCTGCGCATGCCCGCTTTATTTTTATTTTCAGTAGTGTAGTATACCATAATAGTGACTTCTACAAAGTTTGAACATTCTCACTATAACAGTTCTCAAGATATGCGATATTAAACATTGGCGTCCTATGGGGGATAACACTTCCCTCGCTGCTATTTTGTTTCAATTTTGGGGCTCAGAAGATCCTACTACCAAAAGTTCAACAAAATACGTGCAGTGGCTCTTATTAATATTTCTATATATGAGGGGTACTGCTCCTTCCCCGTATACCCCGCCCATTTGTATATTGAAATTTATAATTTACTATAATAATAGCTTTAACCACTTTTGAAGACTCTCCCTTTAATAATTCTTCAGTTGAGCGATATTTAATATATGCATCCTATGGGAGGTATTTCCCCCCCTGCGCCTACCCGCTTTATTGTTATTTTCAAAAGTGTTGTATACCATAAGAGTGACTTCTAGAAAGTTTGAACATTCTCACTATTACAGTTCTTTAGATATGCGATGTTAAACATTGGCGTCCTATGGGGGATTCCGCTTCCCCCGCTGCTATTTTATTTTAATTTTGGGGCTCAGAAGATCTTACTACCAAAAGTTCTGCATAATGCGTGCAGCGGATCTTAATATATGCGATAATTAATATTGGCATCCTATGGGGGATACCAATTCCCCTGCCCCTTTCGAAAAAATAAGTAGCCTATTTTATTTTTAGGGCTCACGTGATGTATCTGTAAAAATTTCAGGAAAATCGGTTCAGTAGTTTAGGAGTCTATAAGCCAACAAACAAACAAACAAACACACAAACAAACATACAAACATTTTTCATTTATATATATATATATAGATATAGATAGAAGATGTATATAGAAATACGAATTTTTTAAAGCTTATTTGCAAACAACAAACATTAAAGTCGCACTTTACATTATTTGGTATAGCCGACGGTTGTATTTTCGACGCCGACGTTAGAATTGTTTCAATTTTAGTAAATTTTGATCGCCGTCAACGATATGTGTGACTGGCGCTCTCAATGTCTGCAATTTCACATCAGCTTCGAGTGTAATATTATGACATTTATTACGTAACGACGTAATCTTTTTTGATAGTTTTTGACAAGAGTTACAGACACAATTTTTTCTGACTTTTCGAGAAACGATGAAATATTTTGTTTCACATCTTTTTGATGCGAGAAGTTCTCACTAAAGTTACAGAACATAAGTACAGGAGCAGCGTTACCATTGTGATACTAAAGTATCAATTTGGTGTTGATACCTTTTACGACCCTTTTTTAAATTATACTTTTGTATCATTATCACCTATTTTGTGACACTTTTTGACCCTTTTTTGGAAATAGCTCTCACATTTTGTTTTTTGTCAACACTGCGGAACAGAAGTGGTTAAAAAAATGTTTTCGAAATAAGCATTGCTTGATATGGAACAGACTCAAACTATAAACTTACAATTCCATGCTTTCTTCTCCTTAATTTTTGATAGTAAAATACAATTTCCCTAAAAGCAAACATAACTCATGTAAATATTTGTTATTTTTTACGGTGGTTTCTTTTCAAAACAAAAATTTGACATTTTATTAAAAAAATGCAATTTGGTGTTTTGCTCTCAAACAGTAGCATGTTTTATTCAAAAAAATTCGCCCTTAATGATGGCAAAAGGTATTAAACTTTTCGCCCCCTTTTGAATCGATAGTGTTGAGAGGGACCTAAGAGGAATGAAAACAAGAGGTAAAAATTGCTCAATTAGCGGAAATTCCCAAATGTTTGGTAACAGCGGTATGATAGCAAAGCCTTATATTTATTAAAAATTGTAAAAGCTTTAAAAAATCTGACACTTTTGGCTAATAAATCACTGATGGTTTAAAAGCTGGTTTAGTTGAACTAAACTTGAATTTATATATAGTTTAAACTCAACAACTGTAAATCAGTGTCCCATGTATTATATGTGGTTAAAAAAATAACATGTGGCAGCACTACGATAAATCTTATCAAATTCATATGGTCTGTATTGTTAGTTTAAACGCCCAATTTTATGCGTTTAAAGATGGTTTATATGTTTAGTGATTTATAGATTTGTTGGTTTAAACACATTTTAAACCAAAAAGAGTGTTAAACTTGCTCCGATTTTTTAGCCCTTACAGAAAAAATCGCTTTAATCGAGAAAATGGTTACAATTCGCGAACGATAGCAAAATTTAAAACAAACACTAAAATTTATTTGACATCGCTAAATCGGAAAATTATATAAAAAGTATGAAAAAATTAGCTATAATGATAAAGAATAAATTTTTTGTCAGGTGTTTAAAACATGACAGAGCATTACATAAAAAAATTAAGTTTTTTGAGCTCTTCAGACCTGAAATATTATTTTTTTGTTTGCTTATAAAAAAAACTTGGTCTTATTACGTTCATTTAAATGGGAAATACTGCTTATAAAAAACTTGACCTTTTTTTTTATTGAAATACCCTTTTTTGACCCCTTTTTCTGGAAAATCCCCTTTTTGTGACCCTTTTCGAAAATTTCCAACGGTAACCCTGTACAAGAAAAGAAAAAAACTACTTAATATGATAAATTGAAACATTGCATTAAACTGTTTATAATTAATTTTTCTTTTTCTTTTCTTGTAAAACCTACCAGTTGCTTTGAAATTTACCAATGTTGCATATTACACAACCTGTTACTTAGGTCTTTAAGCGTTTATCATATAAACTTTTGTTGGTAGGGCCGTTTGTTTTTTGTTCAATAAAATCGCTAATGCTGGCCGAAAAACTTAAAAATTTTTTGTGGACATTTATGTTGATGCAATTCATCAGATAAAATGAAAAAGTCTATTTTTAATTTTTGTTAGTTTGGGCCTCTTACGTTTTAGGTGACGATATGTAACAAATGAAAACATTTGTGTTCCAAAATAAAAATATATAAAAAAAAACTTCAAATCACCTACACAGAGCGAAAAAAAACGTTAAAAAACTGTCAACCAGTGGTAATAAATTGATAACAAACTGTTGTCAATATTTCGACAACATTTGTTGTTAAATTTTAAACAAAATGTTGTCAAATTGGGCCGTTAGATAAAAAACGTACCATTGTTGTCAAATTGATAACACCCTGTTGTCAAATAGGTATCGCCCTGTTGTCATTATTAACAGCGTATACAAGTTATCCCACAATCAACTTTGGTATTCGAAAGTAAAAAGTGAAAAGTTTATACTATGTTTCCACTATGAGCAAAACAACTTGTTTTGAGCAAAACGTGTCAAAGTGTTTCCATTATGTAAAACTGGTTTTGGTTTTCGAATTTACGAAATCAATTTGACATTTATGTTGTAAACAAATATGAAAGCCAAAAAAAATATGTGTTGAAAAAAAAATATTTATCTTTAACATGAACTATTCTTGTTTGTTTTTTAATACACATACATACATATATTTACGTATATAAAATCACATAATTTACTACCTTTTTATTATATTATTTTATTATTTTTACGCTGCAAACAAATAAATCAGCTGGAAAGTAGCATAAACCTAGTTAAAAAGTCCTGATATTTTGGTAAATATGTCACTTTTTTCGAAATTGTCAATCACCAATAATGGATAACCCAGAGTTGTATTCATGATTTTCGATATGTTTTGGAGCAAAACTAGTTTTTGTTTGAGTTTTTGAACATGAAAAATGTATAGGAAAACAAGTAGCAAAACACTTGTTTTGCTCCAAAACTAGTTTTGTGGCCCAAAACATGTAAGTGGAAACGTACTATTAAGTGCTGTGATTAAATTAATAAATAAAAATTTAATAAATAAAATAAAAAAAATTTCTAAAATTTGTTTTTGTTTTCAATTTAATTTTCTATGCGAACGTTAACGTGTGACATCGTGGGCCTGGCTGTAAAAGTGTGAATTTTTTATGTATTTTTTTATAAGTATATTATTTAATGTGAAATAAATTAATAAACTTACATTATTCCATTTTTTTACTTGGGTTCAGAATGGGTTATTAAGTACATACTACAATCAGAACAATGTGTTATCGAAACGACAACCGAATGTTGTCAATATATTAACGGTGTGTTGTCAAAAATGACAACAGCATGTTGTCGGTATGGTACCATTATGGTGATAATATATAACCAATTTGATGTCATATTGAGAACAAATGGTGACAAACTGACAACGAGGTGGTTAAAAAACATTGATACCATCCGTTATCAAATTGAACACAAACGTAGTTGGCTCACTTTTGACAACGGATGGTGTCAATTTTGGTATTTTTATACCGGATTTTTCCCTCTGTGTAAAAGAGTTATATGTATATGTATTATATTATTCATACTTGTAAAACATTTGCCACCATGAAGTGGTATGCCAAATTTTTCGTAAAATTTAGTTATAGCTATGCCTAATATACATACTTACATACATATGTATGTATGTACGTTTAGAGACAGTAGGCTCAAATTAGCAAAATAAAATTTACTTAAAACGTTTACCACATACATATTAAAGGTCTTATATATAAAAACTATTTCAGGTTTTTAAAACCAATTTATTACTTATAAGCCTTTTATATTTCTAAAATTTGTTTACGAATTAGGTTGTTTGTTATTCTTTATTTTATTTGTAGATATTTACATATGTATGTATGTCAAGTGTTAAGTTTCGGATTTATTTATTGTATTTTTTGAATACTGTAAAATTATTCACATATTTATAATGAAAGTTGATATTGTTTATTGAACAACAAAATATTCACAACTGAAAGTTTTAAGAGCAAAATAGAACAAACTCTTAATATTTTGCATATTTTCTAACTGTTTATCCCGTAGTTATTGATTAAAAATATTTAAATGCGATTTAAAACTATTTTCAACTTAAGGTTAATGACTTTATCGTGATATAAAACGCAAAAGGGCGTGACACTTTTAAAAACTTTATAGGTACCTATAATTTTATTTTGCACCGGTAATGTTACCGATACCGAAATAATTTTTTTTGGGAAAATTACTGCACAGAAAAAAGTAAAAAACGGTTTTGATCACCAAAATAATTGAAACAAGCAAAAAATTGTTTAATTTTGCACCTACCACCGAAATGATTATACCAATTACTCAAACTTGCAAAAATTGTAAAACAAGGATTTTTTCCAATTAAAAAGTTTTTACATTTTAATTACAAAAATAATTGAAAACATTATTAATATTAAACAATATTTTATTTGAATGAATTAACAAATTAATTAAAAGAAAATCAATATTTTAATTGAATGAATTACTAACGTAATTTATTACAATACAGAAAATTACATTGTACCTTTGCGAATTTTTTGCAATCACACAAAGCCGTTCTCTGATGGGGACCATTTAAAATTATGGATCGATTCTCAGTATTTTCAGTAGGCTGGGACAATAATTAAATTGACAACACATGCTGCAGCGGCACCTGAACTATATGGTTTACCTAAAATCCATAAGGCAAATGTACCACTGAGGCCAATATCCTCATCAATGGGAGTGCCTTGCTACAATTTAGCAAAATATGTAGGAAATATAATAAAGAACACCATTTCAAAAACTTACAACATACAAAACTCATTGGAACTTAAACAAAAACTTAAAGAAATAACATTGGAAAATGACGATGTCATGGTTTCCTTCGACGTGGTATCATTATTCACCAACATTCCGGTTCACCTGGCAATAAAAAACATATTGGGAAAATGGGAAATCCTAAAGGGACATACTACAATACCAAAAAGAAAATTCTTAACAATTCTACAATTCTGTTTAACTGACAACAATTATCTCACATTTGACAACAAATTTTACCATCAATTATATGGTATGCCAATGGGAAACCCTCTATCGCCAACAATTGCTGATATAGTACTGGACGCACTACTCGACGATGCAATAGACGAACTCAGATCGAAGAATATAGAAATCAAGCTTATAACAAAATATGTAGATGACCTTTTTGCAATCATAAGAAAATCTGACGAGGAAATAATTCTAAAAACGCTTAATTCTTACCACAATAAGATCCGTTTTACTATCGAACGTGAAAAGAACATGACAATACTATATTTGGACATCAACATTATATTAGAAAACGGTAGAATAACAACTGACTGGTACACAAAACCAACGTCATCAGGAAGAATGATCAATTTCAATTCCACACAACCTAGGGCTTCCAATCGGGAAATCCCGTGATCCCGATTTTTTTTATATTTTGTATTATTTTTAAATTTTTTTTAGTAATTTGTATAAATATTTGTTTGTTGGTGTATTTATACTTAAACAAAAACTATACTACCTTTCATTTGAGAAAACAATAACTACAATATGTACATTAGGGTGGTTTTATCTCATAGGGCAAAAAAAAAAAAAATTTCAGAATTTTTTAGGGGGCACACCCTAAAATGTTTCTTTCTGTCAGATTTTAGGATTGCCAAAGTTTGAGCACGATTGAAAGATGCTAACATGTGCAACTGGGGCATGAAAGTTTTGAAAATCTCAATTTTTTTGCAGTTTGGCGACTTTGCCGACCTATATCTCTAGAACGGTTTAATATATTTGCCCGTGTCATACATCAAATTGAAGGCGATACTGTTTACAATATTTTATATGAAAAAAATACGTAAGTAGTACGGAATTCGAGATAATGAAGCCAATGTCCCTCAAAACGTGACTAGGTACCCCTAAGAGCGAAGATGGAACCTATTGCGAAAAAACCCATTTTCCTTCCTATATTATCAATTTTTGGAATGAAAACATTGTTTTTGTTGCTCGTCCTTTGTAAGTAATTGGTTGTAATCTGTGATGAGCTTGACTCCTCGCTCTGCCATGTCGTTCACAACTTTCAAGTAATTTACTATCCTTTGCCCCTCCTGGTAGTTGATGTTCTGCGGCCAAGTTGCAGGATCTTTTTCCAGAAATTCGGTGTTAATGTTTAATCTCTTGAACAACAGGTAGGTCTCACTTGTAATTAGGGCTTGGAGACCTTTTTATAGGAATTTCGGCAGTTGTTCTTTTTTAATTTGGGTCGCATATTTTTGGAGCACTTTCATTTTCTTCTGCATGATTTTTTAAGATTTTTGTCGCCTTTTGGCTCTTTACGGTGTTTTGAAATGTCGGGTCAAACAATGCCAGCGCAACAAGTTCAGGACTAAGATACCACAGGTGATTTATCATTTTTTAACTTCCTTTTTCTGAAATTTTTCTGTCAATAGTTTCGTATTTTTTTTTAGATTTTCAATTAGGTCTAGGTCTTGTTTTGGTGTTAACACGCTCTGGTGCGTTAAACCAGGCTTTACAGTAGAATCGAACGATGAAAACACAAAGTGCTTCTAGGGCCTCTTGTTCCTGGGAAGTCAGCTTAAACTGGTCACGGAAGAGTTGTATTTTCAGACAGTAAATAGCTTTTGCCATCCACCGTGCATGGTGTACTGGACCTGGAGACCTGAAACGCACATCTTATCCACCAAGATGGCCAAGATATATCAATGCCAACTGTAAAAGTTCTTTGTATTCGTCTTTTGGCTCGCATTCCAGTAGTTTTATTTAAAGTTCTTCTTTGATATTCTCTACTTCTTCTTTGGGCAGTAGTTTCAAAACATTCTCGCCTACATCGAACTTGGATTTATCAATCGCCGACCATTCTTTTTGAAATCTCTTCAATATGTCTGGTTGAGGTCCCGATGTGCTTCCAAACTTGCAATCAAAAACCCCTCTCAACAAGACTTCTAAAACGTGGTGTCGGCACGCTAGGTACAGAAGCTCTCGACCTAACATCTACTCCAGGAAATTGCACGCTTAATTGGGCCTCCCAGTATTATGCTGTTGTATCGAAGCACATAGCCACGACCGAGCTGGCGCGACCCCATTCCTCTAAACATTCGTACACTGCTAGGGCTTGTTCCCCCCCAGGACTTCTACTTAAAATATATCAATAGGTAGTAGGGTAACCCAATAAATTTTTTAACTAGTTCGGTTTTACCTGCTTGGGGTCGCCAATGATACAGAACGAGGAAAAAGTAGATACATACCTGACATAAAAAAAAAACATTGTTGTGGGTCTTAAATTAACGGTATACCATAACAAACATATTTAAATGAAATGGGATTCCAAAGTACAAGTATTTTTCCATAATAAGCAATAATAATGCAAAAAACGCAATTTCGCTCTCGGGGTACCTAGTCACGTTTTTAGGGACATTGGCTCTATTTTTTCGATTTCAGTACTAGTTGCGTATTTATTGTGCAGAACATAAAATGTTAAAAACAGCATCACCTTCAATTTGATGTGTGACAAGGGCAAATATATCAAACCGTTCTAGAGATATGGGTCGGCAAAGTTGCAAAACTGCCAAAAAATCGAGATTTTCAAAACTTTGAGGCCCCAGTTGCACGTGTTAACATCTTTCAATCGTGCTCAAACTTTGGCAATCCTAAAATCTGACAGAAAGAAACATTTTAGGGGGGTGCCCCCAGAAAAAATCCGACATCGATTTTTTAAAACCACCCTTTGTACATTGTACAATTTATAAATAACAAACAATTTTGTTCAAAATATATCGATTAAATAAGTTGAAAGGATTTTTTTATTAAATTTAAATATTTTAAAATTGTCCAAATGTTTTCCTGTACACAATTTTTTAAAATACATTTGGAAATGGTGTTATTTTTATATCAATAATCAAATATTGATAGAAATAAAATTTGTATGTTTTTTTGTTACGTTTTTATTACATGATCTTATGAATTGTGAGTAATTATTATTTTAAGTTTGTTTTTATTATATTTTTTACAAATAAATAATACCTATATGTTCATGAAATATGAGTATTTACTGGAAAATTAAGTTTTTTTTCATACAACTTAAAAAGTATTTATATTTGGTATAAATAAAAAAAATACCGAATATTTTTCAAAAATCCCGAAATCAGGATCCCGAAATATTTTCTTCAATCCCGAATTCCGGGATTCAAAAAAACCAATCCCGAAGCCCTAGTTCATTTACTAGCAGAAACATGCAACGAGAGAAATTATCTTCCGACCACACACCAGGGATGTTAACCGTACGGTAATTACCCTTTTTTAGGGTAATTTTGGGCCGCAAAAGGTAGCAAGGTAATTTTATTTTAAATACGGTAATTTTAAGAAATTTGGATTTTTTGTATAAATATTTGCAGGTTTTATAATATTAACTTTAAAGAGGTGATTTTCAATTTAAATATATAGATGTTCAGATCTGTTCTGAAAATCACATTTTATGAAAGTGATTTGAAATCACAAGAAAGGTGTTCTGGGCATATTATTTTGTGATTTAAAAACGTTCAGCTACGTAAACAACTTTTTGAAATCACTTTGTTATTTTTGCGACTATTGTAAGATGGCCGTCATAATAAATTACTTAAATAAAATATTCAATGTGTTGTTTATTAATTGTATATGCAATAAACTATTTTATTGCAAAAATTCGGTAAAAATGTCTAAATTAGCGGAAATTCGCAAAAATTTGCTAACAGCGAAATGATAGCAAAATTCTGCTATTTATTTTAAATCGTCAAAGCTATAAAGAATCAAAAACTTATAGAAACAAATTGCTTTTATCGCGAACATGGCTAAAATTCGCAAAATTTTAAACACACCCTAAACTTAATTTGAGATCGCTAAATCGGTTAAAAAACAAATTGTTGGAAAATAACATAAAAAGCGTTAAAAATTAGCTATAATTTTGTAAAACAAACTTTTTGTATTTTCTTGTGCTTTCGACAATTGAAAATCACACCGAAAAACACAAAAACGGTGTGATTTACAAAACACCACAAAATCACAAGTGTGATTTTAAAAGCACATGTGATTTGAAATCACGTAATTTTCAGAACACACCTGGTTATATCAAAAAATTTAGAACATTCAGGTATGTTCTAGATTTCGACTCGAATTGAAAACGAACAATTTTTTAAATCCACATAATTCATAAATTGGTGTTCTCAAATCCGCATGTTTTTGTGTATTCGAAGTTTATGTTAGAAAAACTTTTGTTGAACTTAAGATCGCTAATTTGCTAACCTCAGCATGATAGAAATATCTTATATTTTTTAAAAAGCGTGAAAGCTGTAAGAATCACAGGAAAAATCGCTTCTATCGCGAACATGGCTAAAATTTGCGAAAAACTGCAAACTTTTAAACAAACACTAAAATTTATTTGAAATCGCTAAATGGGTTAATAAAAACAAAATGTTGGAAAATAACAAAAAAATAGCAAAAATTCGCGAAAATTTTTAATATTTCAAACCAGCCATAAAATTTATTAAAAGTCCCTAAGACTATAGGGAATGGCGAAAATTCGGGAAAAATTGTTAAATTCGCGGAGATTCGCAAAAATTTGCTAACAGCGGCATGATAGAAAAGTCTACTATTTATTAAAAATCGTGAAAGCTGTAAAGATTCAGAAAACTTACAGAAACAAATCGCTTCTATTGCAAAGATGGCTAAAATTCGCGAAAAATTGCAAAATTTTAAACAAACCCAAAAACTAATTTGAGATCGCTAAATCGATTAAAAAAAATTGTCTGAAAATAACATAAAAAACCATAAAAAATTAGCTATAATTCCATCATAATCAATGAAAAATTTGATTTTAAATTTATGGTTAGTTAGGGCCCTTTGCTTTTTAGATAAGGATAACTTTTTGATTTAATTGGATAAAGAAGATTTTAAGCTAAAAACAAAATTTATTTTTTTGTTAAAAATGTTATCACATATAAGAATAAAACACTCAGTTTAGATGAGGGCTTTTACGACGTCGCTTTGTCGACGTCTCTTTTGGTTTGTTGGTGAGCGGTGTAGAAAAGAAAGAGGGGTTAACAAAATGTCTCGTTTTGTATTTTGCATGTCGTTTTTTACATTTCTCTTTTAACTTTTTCTGTTTACGTTTTATTCTTTTTCTTACTTTGAAGTGTGTGGTTGAAAATACAGTGAGACCTCGATTATCGATAATAGACGGGATCGGCAGAATTCTTGATTATTTATTTTTTTTGGTGTGTTTCTTATTTTATGTAAATATATAACGTTTTATTATGTAAACATGAGGAAAAAAGTAAATTTGGCAGAACATGCTTCCACACCGTTAATATATTCTCTTTCTTCGTTTATTTAAATTTCTTTTGATTGTTCAAAATTTAACGAAAAAAAGATAATTTGTTTATAATTTCGGATAATAGAGGCAATTTAAATCAGTGCAAAAAAATGTTTGTTTTCCATTTTATTGAAGCTGCCGGTTAATCGAATGACGGGTAATCAAGGCCATACTGTAAATAAAAAAAAGACATGCAACCAAAAATCATCGTATGAACGCAAAGAGATTTTGGAAGTTGCTTTAAAAGGGAATCAAGATAAAACGACGTCGTAAAAGCCCTCATGTGAATTGAGTGAAAGTCAATTCGTTTTACTTTCACCAACCCATTACTACTCTAATTGAAAACGAATAAAAACATGTGGATGTGAAATGCAGAACACCAATAATGCTGAAGCAATCCACTTTCGAGTTGATTCGGATTCTAGAACACACCCGATTATGTTTTTTTAAACACATTTAAAATTTAAAAAATTTGCTTATGAATACTGGGGTCTAATCACCGCATTCGATACTATCGTATCGAATAAACTATCGAACGTTTTTGCATACGACAGATACTGACGTATCAAATGAAAACTTGATAAATGTAATGTCGAGTTACTCGATAACAAATGCTATTATTTCGAATTCCATAATTTTCATTCGATATCGAGTTTCATGATACCAAAATAAATAATTTCGATCAATTTTGCTGAATATCGTATGCGGTGATTAGACCCCTGCTCTTATGTGCTGTTTCCAAACGATGGACTGAGTGCTTTTGAAATAAATTAAAGTTTTAATTTAAAATCTTTGCGTACGGTAATAACTTCTCAAAAACGGTAATTTTTAGAGGGCCGTACGGTAATTAAAAAATAAAAGTTAACATCACTGCCACACACCTACTATAGATTAGTGCTGGGAAACTATCGATAGACTATCGATATTATAGATAGTCTTAAAATATCGAAAATATCGATGGGAAAAATATCAATATCGATATTTTAATAATTTAAAATACAGCTATGAAGACATGTTACAGCAGCTATACACACAGTTTTTTGCCGCAAATTTTTACTTGATATTATTACTTCGCGCTGAATTACAGCAATGAATACAAACAACAAGAATGGCATGTGGTATGGATTGCTTAGCAGTGCTTTTTACTGCTAATTAAAGGCCTTTAAATCGAAATTTGTACATGTTTATATAGGGACTGAAATGTCAAATATTTTTGTAATGTAAAAAAAATGCAAATCCAAATGCAATTGCAAGCATAAGACAAAACAATGAACGTATTTTCTTTTTACATTTTACCTTAGCCTTCCTTTGGAAAGCAATGAGGTATATTTTATGTATAGAAAAATTTACAATTATTAGACACCAGCAGAATGTAAAATGTAAAAAGAAAATACAATATAACAGTCTGGTAGTGTATAAAGTCATTTCTGAAAAATTGAAGGAATAGAACTATTACAAAAAAGCTTTATAAAATACATAACTGAAATTTAGCTCATAGAATAAATTCGAAAAATGAAAAAAATGTTAAATATAATATAAAGTAACCTTCGGAAGGAAATAATTCCCAGTTTCAATTTGTTAAAATAGTTGAGTTAAATACATTCAATTTATAAAGTATCACTATCCAGTGTGACACAAAGAATGCTGACGAAGGCCGTAGCGGGCCAGAAAATGCATTACATTCTGCTGGTGTCTAATATTTGTAAATTTTTCTATACATAAAATATACCTCATTGCTTTCCAAAGGAAGCCTAAGGTAAAATGTAAAAAGAAAATACAATATAACAGTCTGGTAGTGTATAAAGTCATTTCTGAAAAATTGAAGGAATAGAACTATTACAAAAAAGCTTTATAAAATACATAACTGAAATTTAGCTCATAGAACAAATTCGAAAAATGAAAAAAATGTTGAATATAATATAAAGTAACCTTCGGAAGGAAATAATTCCCAGTTTCTATTTGTTAAAATAGTTGATTTAAATACATTCAATTTATAAAGTATCACTATCCAGTGTGACACAAAGAATGCTGACGAAGGCCGTAGCGGGCCAGAAAATGCATTACATTCTGCTGGTGTCTAATAATTGTAAATTTTTCTATACATAAAATATACCTCATTGCTTTCCAAAGGAAGGCTAAGGTAAAATGTAAAAAGAAAATACAATATAACAGTCTGGTAGTGTATTAAGTCATTTCTGAAAAATTGAAGGAATAGAACTATTACAAAAAAGCTTTATAAAATACATAACTGAAATTTAGCTCATAGAATAAATTCGAAAAATTAAAAAAATGTTGAATATAATATAAAGTAACCTTCGGAAGGAAATAATTCCCAGTTTCTACTTATTTGTTAAAATAGTTGAGTTAAATACATTCAATTTATAAAGTATCACTATCCAGTGTGACACAAAGAATGCTGACGAAGGCCGTAGCGGGCCAGAAAATGCATTACATTCTGCTGGTGTCTAATAATTGTAAATTTTTCTATACATAAAATATACCTCATTGCTTTCCAAAGGAAGGCTAAGGTAAAATATAAAAAGAAAATACAATATAACAGTCTGGTAGTGTATAAAGTCGTTTCTGAAAAATTGAAGGAATAGAACTATTACAAAAAAGCTTTATAAAATACATAACTGAAATTTAGCTCATAGAATAAATTCGAAAAATGAAAAAAATGTTGAATAAAATTAAATACTTAAAACTACCTTAAAAATAAACTTTAAATAACAACAAACAAACACAACAAAAATTAACCCCTATGTGTTCCTAAAGAACTTTTGGAATAAAAAGGATGTCTAATTGATAAATTCAAATCATAAGAAGGTGATTCATTTACAATCCCAATGGGTGACAAGTAATTTGTATTTGACAAGGTAAAATTTTTCTGATTATTAAAAACATCTGTAATGAATTTATTTTCATGAAATCGTGATCTAGTAACAAGCCTACTTAATATATCACAAACGTATAAACCTATAGGTGTAACATTAGATTTTTTATAAATGTAAAGATTTGAATAGCGTTTTGAAAAAGACTCAAAATGTTTTCCAATACAGCAACGTAAAAATTTTCGTTCCAAAATTTTAAGTTCTTTAATTATTATAGGAGAAATGTTAAACCAAATAGGAAAACCATGTAAAACGACAGGTCTAATACAAGTTTTGTACAATAAAAGTTTAGAATTTTTTGATAAATTTTTATTATTAAGGATGTTACTAAAATAACCTATTATTTTTAAGATCTTCCTATCACAAATCTTGCATGTTTATTAAACTTTAAAAGCTTATCAAATGTTATACCAAGATATTTTATTCGATCCTTAAATGGAATTGAACCATGGTATTGAACCATCAAGAAAAAGATTTAAATTTTTACTCTCAGGAACCACAAATCTTCGACATTTTCCGGAAGTATTTCGTTTACATATTTGACGGAACGTCTCGATCTGTATAAAACAGATTTTTATGCCGTTGTTACGTGACAGTTGTAAAGCAGTGATGGACTGCTTGTATGTTAAATTGAATGCGGGTATTTTTGCTCTTTTTATACCCTTCACCGAAGGTAAAAGGGTATATATAACTTTGTCATTCCGTTTGTAATTTCTACAATATTGATCATACACCCTATAAAGTATATATATTCTGGGTCCTTATGAAAAGCTAAGTTCAAATCCGGTTGTCCGTCTCTCCCCCCCCCACCCCTCCTTCACATTTATTTACAAATACTAGCATAATGCTCAATATGATTTTCGTTATCATCCTTCTTTATTATTTCATCTATTTTACGAAATTATTTTAACAAATCGAAACTAGGAATTTTTGTGTTTTTTGTTACTTAAAAACTCCCCAAACAGACAAAAGAAAACAAACACGCATACTTACATGCCACAAACTATTTTGGTGAATATATTTCCATATTTCGGTTCACAACTGAAATAAGTTTTATGGTTTACAACTTTGCTATTGTGGTGAACAAAAACATCAAAAGTAATTACAACTCAACACAGTGAACATTAAACGGGCCATATTCCATTTTAATGATACTCAAACAACGTTCCTTCATGGTTGAGTTGTCTAGGGGGTGTGTCAAAATAGAAACTGTGAGTTCTCTAGTTCGAATCTTGTTTTTTAGAAAAGAAATTTTTTTTTTAAATTTTTATTTTTTTTATGTTCTAAAAACGATTTAAAAAAAATATTTACCAGTTTTCGCTTTTTAAATTTAATTTATAATGAAGTTTAAAGTATTATAAATATGTATGTATACTAGAGCGACTCACCAAAAAAAGTGCTCGATGTACCCTTCTAAAAATAAACCTTGGACTTTTTTAAGATGACATTTTAAATATTTCGGCTCCAGCTTTGACCTCTCGTGAGCTGGACCAGTTTGAAAAAGGGTATATTTTTGTATATTTTGTTAATTTGTGAATCTGTTCCCTTACCAACATATACAAATTGGGTATCGTAAGAAATGTTTTTTTAAGGCGCGCCCAACTGTATATACAATTTGTCCAAGGACGATCATCCATGTCCTTTTTTTAAGGATTTTCTGTAAAAATAACGGTTTTTGAATTTTTTGTTCGGGGTTGTTTGTAATAACAGTGCCAAATTAACATATTTTATTCTTTAGTCGATTTAATTAAATACGTGTCTCAGCTTTTTTTGAAATTCGTGCTAGTTCGCGTCCTTGGACAAATTGTATATACAGTTGTGCGCGCCTTAAAAAAACCTTTCTTACGATACCCAATTTGTATATGTTGGTAAGGGAACAGATTCACAAATTAACAAAACATACAAAAATAGACCCTTTTTCAAACTGGTCCAGCTCACGAGAGGTCAAAGCTGGAGCCGAAATATTTAAAATGTCATCTTAAAAAAGTCCAAGGTTCATTTTTAGGAGGGTACATCGAGCACGAATTTTGCTTCCATACAACTTGAGTCGCTCTAATGTATACATATGTAAAAATTATTTAGTTTTTGTCTAGTTGCTCTGTATTCTGCTCCCACAATGGTGAAGGGTATATAAGATTCGGCACAGCCGAATATAGCACTCTTACTTGTTTTTTTTGCTACTTTTTCAGTAAAGCTATGGAATTAAGCATTGTTCCGAATATTCACTCACTATTCACTCATGGTCGGGAATAAAAGATTGTATAGACTGTTGTGTGCTGTTTTATTCGTGTTTAAAAACACAAAAATTTTTTTGCTATATTCGTTCTTGTATAAAAGTATTTCCATTGTTTTTTGTTTTTACAAAACATATGAGATAATAAGAGAGATTTTACTTTTCTTATATTTGTACATGAGAGAATTGTTTTTTTTTTTACTTCTTTTGTTCGTCTTGCATTCACACATACTTCCAAATATTCACTTGGTATTTCCCACCAAACAATTTTCGGAGCGCTCCTAAATATGACTCTTAAAAGATTCCTTTTCTTGAGGGTTTAATGATTACCATCCTAATTTATGAGCAATTCTGATTGATTTCGGATCCTGTAGAATTCAGGACTCCGAAAAGACTCATTTTTATGAGCAATTTAGCAGCACACTCCTAGAAAGCTCTTATTTATGAGGGTTTTCTGAGGGGCAACCGAAGCTTGTTTTCGTTTTCTTGATAATTTCAATATTTTGCGTTTGTCTGTCATTATTGTGATAATTTTGCGCTGTTCGGTTGTGGTTTTGATAAAATCTTTGAGAAATTGTGCAACAAGTAGGTTTATTTCTGTGTTTTTAAATAAAAAACTATCCAGCCTTTGTTAAAAGAAAATTAGGTGGTTTTGTCCGCTGAAATTTGTTTAAAATGATTATGATTTCCATGCACAAAACATATATTAATAAAACTTTTCCATTAAAAGCTAAAAAAAAAACAAATTTACATATAAAATGAATACCCTAATTTCAAGAAAAAGAAACACTCTTATAACACTCATTTTTGGCTCCGAAATCCCTCTTTTATGACTCTTTTAAGAGGTTGTTATGATTGATTTGTGAGCATAAAGGCTCACAATATTCCATACAAATCGTTAAATTAAGGAGTCCTAAAACGCTCATATTCAGTACAAAATTTTTTGACGGTTTCATAGGAAAACACGCTCATATCTGAGGGTTTTAGGAGCTTTTTTATGAGCGTTTTGCTCATAAAAAGGAGTCCTAAAAGTCTCTTTTAGGACTCATATTGTTTGCTGGGTTACATCATAATTTCAGTTGTGTTTTGCTTTATTCGTGTTTAAAAACGCAAAAAATCTCTTGCTGTATCTGTATTGTTTTTTGTTTCTACAAAAAATACCTGTCATATATGAGATGATAAGAGAGATTATTTATCATGAATGTTTAAATTTTATTATTAATACCAAGGTATATTTATAGCAGGTAGCCGCGAGATTACAACAATTGTACAATAAAACAAGTTAGAGTGCTATATTCGGCTGTGCCGAATCTTTGATACCCTCCACCCACACTTCGAATGTTTTAGGACTAATGTCTGTATGATGTCTATTTATAATTATAATCTTTGTAAAAACAGAAATCTGCATTAAAATTTGTTGCGGCTTAGACCTATATAAAATTATTGATCGACAATCATAATCAATTTTAAAAAGTTTGAGTAGAATATCAGTTTAAGCTGAACTTAAAATTTATAAAAGCCATGGTAAGTTATGAACCAATCATCCCAAATTCTGCAGAACGATTTCTGGTATTAAAAAACATAAATTTCAATACAGCGGTGCAATTAGTTTAAGCGTTTGCAGTAAATTTCAAAAGGCTGCTAAAATGGAATATAAGGAAAATTATGGACCGTATATCACAAAATTGCATAACATTTTTTCTGGCCATATGAAGCTAAACTGGAAGAAAGTTTACCGCGTATTTAATTATTTTACCAGAGTGGGCTTTATATGAGGCCTATGGTAAGCTATGCACCGATCTTCACCAAATTTCACAGTGTCATTTCTAGTTCTATAAAACTGTGATGTATCAAATTTTGTTATGATAGCGTTATTTTTTTCGTTTTTAGGCGTACTAAGCTGTTTTCCGGGAGTAAGGTTTATATGGGGCCTAGGGTAAATTATGAACTGATCTTCACGAAATTTCACAGTCTTATTTCTAGTCCTGTAAAACTTATATGTTCCAAATTTTGTTGTGATAGCATTATTTTTTACGTATTTAGGTTTACTAAGCTGTTTTCCGGGAGTAAGGTTTATATGGGGCCTATGGTAAATGATGGACCGTTCTTCACAAAATTTTAAAGTCTTATTTCTCGTTCAATAAAGCTGTGATGTACCAAATTTTGTTATGATAGCATTCTTTTTTACGTTTTTAGGCGTACTAAGCTGTTTTCCGGGAGTAAGGTTTATATGGGGCCTATGGTAAATTATGGACCGATCTTCACGAAATTTAACAGTCTTATTTTTAGTTGCAAAAAATTTTGATGTACCAAATTTTGTTATGATAGCGTTATTTTTTACGGATTTAGGCGTACTAAACTGTTTTCTGGAAGTAGGTTTTATATGGGGCCTATGGTAAATTATGGACCTATCTTCACGAAACTTAACAGTTTAATTTCTAGTCCTATTTAACTGTGACGTGCCAAAATTTTGTTATGATAGCATTGTTAGTTAGGGTTTTAGGCTTACTATACTGTTTTCCGGGAGTAGGGCTTATATGGGGCCTAGGGTGAATCATAGACGGATCTTCAAGATATTTTACAGCATGATTTCCAGTTAAATAAAACGAACTGTTGCGAAATCTTATATCATTCTGTGCATTTTTCCACCATTTATGTTAGTTTTTGTAACAAAATTATCAATTTTTTTTAGGTGGTGGTTCCACATTTTGATTCATAGCTCAGATCCTATTGAACCGATTTTGCTGGATTTCAATCCCAAACTGCTTAGGATAACTACAAGCAATTTGACACCAAGTTTGTTTATTTCTTTTGAGTTTTTCGAAAGTGAGCGTGTTTTCAACAGACGGACAGACGGACAGACAGACGGACATGGCTAAATCGACTTAAAATTACTCAAGGACCCAGAATATATATACTTTATAGGGTCTGAGATGAATAATAAAAAAGTTTCACACGGAATGACAAACTTAATATACCCTCTTCACAACTAATTGTGGTGGAGGGTATAACAAACAACAGGGCTTTTTATTGTTGTTTTGTGATACGATCTGTCAAACAGCAAAGGGGTTGAAAAGAGACAAAAGATAAAAACAAAAAACTTGTTTACTTGTTTACTATACAACTTTGACAGTTTGTATCGCAAAACAAGCAAATAAAAAATAACCAGCTGGCTTTCCGAGACTACCTGCTATAAATATAGCTTGATTAATACATAAATATTTATGAACATTAAAAAAAACAAATTAAAAGCAATTAGTGTTTTTTTTTATTTCTTTTTTTTTTGAACGGAAAATTTGAGGAAAAAGTTTTTTTAAGTAAAAGTACTGCACGTAAAAGAAACAAAAACAATTATATGTAATTTATTTTATGTTTTTTTATTATAGCCTTAAAAAACCATAACGCTACACTTTTTAAATAAATAAATACATTAAAAAAAGTTTCAATTTAATATTAAAATTTGTACATAAATATAGAAAAAAAATCAAAGTAAAAATTTGCACTGTTGTCATATTTTCAATTGTTTAAAATAAAGTTGGAAGTATTTTTATTTACTGTATAAAAGCAACATGAATAAACGACGCGTTAAAAACAATTTTATCATGTACAAATTAAGGCTAAAACAAGTAAGAAAGTATAGTCGGTCAAGCCCGACCATATGATACCCTACACCACAGTATTTAAAAACACATCATGCTTATGTGTCCATGTAAATATGGATTTATCTATGTTTATAAACTTCATTAAAATCGGTTTGAAAGTTTGTGAGAGGCAGAAATTGCCCCCTGCCTCCCCTTGTGTTCCTATTTTTTAAAAACTGTATAGCTAATGTGTCCCTATAGATATGGATCTATCTATGTTTTAAATTTCATTAAAATCGGTTTGAGGGGCAGAAATTGCCCCTATCTCCCCTCGTGGTCCGATTTTTTTAAAAAATTTGTACATTTTGTGTCCATATAGATATGGTTCCATCTATGTTTTAAATTTCATTAAAATCGGTTTGATAGTTTCTGAGAGGAAGAAATTTCCCCCTATCTTCCCTCGTGGTTCTACGATTCTATTTTCAATAGGCTTGGTCCTTGTGTCAATAAGAACCTATGACCCAAATTTTATCGAATTATTTCCAAAATTGCGACCTGTACTTTGCGCACAAGGTTACATGGACAGCCGCCAGCCGGACGGACATCGTTAGTTCGACTCAGAAAGTGAGTCTGACTAGATCGGTATACTTTAAGGTGGGTCTAGGACCACTATTTTAAGGCGTTACACACATCAGCACAAATGCATAATACCCTCTCCACTAATGTGGTGTGGGTATCAGGGTTACCGTTGGAAATTTTCGAAAAGGGTCACAAAAAGGGGATTTTCCAGAAAAAGGGGTAAAAAAAAGGGTATTTCAATAAAAAAATGGGTCAAGTTTTTTATAAGCAGTATTTCCCATTTTAATGAACATAATAGGACGAAGTTTTTTTTTATAAGCAAACAAAAAAATAATATTTCAGGTCTGAAGAGCTCAAAAAACTTAATTTTTTATGGAATGCTCTGTCATGTTTTAAACACCTGCCAAACAATTTATTCGTTATCATTATAGCTAATTTTTTCATACTTTTTATGTAATTTTCCGATTTAGCGATGTCAAATAAATTTTAGTGTTTGTTTTAAATTTTGCTATCGTTCGCGAATTGTAACCATTTTCTCCATTAAAGCGATTTTTTCCTGTAAGTGTCAGATTTTTTAAAGCTTTTACAATTTTTAATAAATATAAGACTTTGCTATTATACCGCTGTTACCAATTATTTTGGGAATTTCCGCTAATTGAGCAATTTTTACCTTTTGTTTTCATTCCTGTTAGGGCACTCTTAACACTGTCGATTCAAAAGGGGGCGAAAAGTTTAATACCTTTTGCCATCATTAAGGGCGAATTTTTTTGAATAAAACATGCTACTGTTTAAGAGAGCAAAACATCAAATTGCATTTTTTTAATAAAATGTCAAATTTTTGTTTTGAAAAGAAACCACCGTGCTTTTAAGGAAATTTTATTTTACTATCAAAAATCAAGGAGAAGAAAGCATGGAATTGTAAGTTTATACTTTGAGTCTGTTCCATATCAAGCAATGCTTATTTCGAAAACATTTTTTTAGCACTTCTGTTCCGCAGTGTTGACAAAAAACAAAATTTGAGAGCTATTTCCATAAAAGGGTCAAAAAGTGTGACAAAATAGGTGATAATGATACAAAAGTATAATTTAAAAAAGGGTCATAAAAGGTATCAACACCGTCGAAAAAGGGTCAAATTGATACTTTAGTACAGGGATTTCCATTTCTTCCCTGCAAATAAAATTGGACCACCTGATCCATTTTGATAAAATGGACTACTGCATGGACTGGTCCGATGTAATGCAAGCATGGACCATGTCATTGTTAAAAAGTGTTTGTAGTGAGACGACATGTCTTCGTTTTTTAACGACATGCTTTCGTTTTTAAACGACTTCAAAACTAATCCTCTTGAGTATACCATGGAGTAGTTTTAAAACTACTCCTAAGTGGTTCAAAGGTGGGTTATATGGTCCTCTCCTAGGACATCGTAATGTTAAATAGACCAGGTTTTTTCCATACGTTTGGGTTAGTTTTGGACTAGTCCTGGTCCCTTGTGGACTACTATTTACACGCGTGTTTGGACTGGTCCTATTATTTGCAGGGTTTGCACAATTGTGCACACCAACACTTACACATATTTTTATGCTCTTCAATTCAGTCGTCGATGTGACTTCGACAAGTGTTCATGTCTTGCGGATGCTATATTATTTTGTTTCAGCTAACACTCAAAAAATATTGTGCGGTCAAAAATTCTTTTGGTAACATCCGATGCCTTGCGTGTAATTTTTATTTAGAGTTTAAATTTTAAGACTTAAATGTAGAATAATATAACATTTCATAAGTTTACATGCAAAGCAAAGAACTTTGTAAAATGGTAATTATTTCAGATTTAAAATAAATTTTTAATATTTCAGATAAAAATGCGTTAACCGATATATTACACTGCTTCACAAATTTTTAATTTTGAAAAGTACCAAGAACGCCACATGCCTGGATAAGTAATTGGGACCTCCTGAAAACGAAAAAAGCTGTAATTTTTTTCCTAAGTACCGTTTTTTAGATAACGGTACTTTTTTGTTTTTCGGTGTATGGTCCCACTCAAACCCTTGTGGAGCCCAACCGAAAAATCCGATAAAATAAAATCATATAAAATTCAGTTTTTTTTTTAAATACGTTAAAACTGATGGATTTAAAAAACACGGAATTTTATATGAGATGAATAATTAAAATGTTGGTAATTAAATATACTATTTGGTTAAAAAATAAAACATTCCAGATATTTAATATAACGTAGAAAAAAAAAAACGAAATAAAAATGAAAAATTTAAAAAAAAAAACGTAAAAATAGGCAAATTTTGAGGTGCCATAACTCAGCCATTTCTTATCAGATAGAAATTTTCAGCATATCAACGGAACTTTACCTTTCCAACAATGTGCCACTTGTTTTGATCGGACTTTTCGGTTGGGCTCCACAAGGGTTTGAGTGGAACAATACACCGAAACACACAAAAGTACCGTTATCTAAAAAATCGGACGTGAAAACTGCTAGAAACCGCTAAATATTTAATTTAGAGGGATTTTTTTTAAAACCTAAACATTTTTAAAAGTTTCATATAAATCTAGATATAGGCTGATAAACGACTCTCAAATTAATTTACATACTAAGTTTTCGAACTTCCCTAGTTATTTTATTCATCTGTGCGAATCTTTGATACCCTCCACCTACAGTTAGAATATTTCCGAAGTGGTCTTTATATGGGTCATATGGTAAATTATGGGCCGATTTTCACAAAATTTTAACAAGTAATTTATAAAACTTTGAATGACCAAATGTTATTATAATAGAACACAGATTGATCACTTTACGGTTCTACGCGTTTTAAAGCTTTTTCCGAGAGTATGCTTTATATGGGGCCTATTGTAAGTTATGGATTGATCTGCACGATAGTTGACAGTGTAATTTCTAGTCGTTTTGTATGACTAGAAACCAAAATTTATAAAAATAGCATTATTTGTTAGGGCTTTAGACGTACTTAGTAATGGACCGATTTAACAGTTATGATTTTTAGTCATATAGAACGAATCTGTGCATAATCTTATATCAATATGCGCAATGCTAAATATATATATATATATACATATATATGCTAAAATACAAATTGTTTATTGTAAATCTATAATATAAATATAAAATTATTTACGTTTTTTACATACACAAAATACTGTTTTGATACCATTCAAATCACTTGGTACTTTTTCTGCACAGCGGTCACCGTTTAAACATTTTTGATTCCCATTTCTTTGTGTATTTTTTTATGTATACTGTTGCTTTTTGTTTATGTAAGGGAAAAACATCCCTGCAAATAATAGGACCAGTCCAAGCACGCGTGTAAAGAGTAGCCCACAAGGGACCAGGACTAGTCCAAAAGTAGCCCAAACGTATGGAAAAAACATAGTCTATTTAACATTACGATGTCCTAGGGGAGGACCATAAACCCACCTTTGGACTACTAAGGAGTAGTTTTAAAACTACTCAAGAGGATTAGTTTTGAAGTCGTTTAAAAACGAAAGCATGTCGTTAGAAAACTAAGACAAGTCGTCTCACTACAAACAGTTTTTAACAATGACATGGACCATGCTTGCATTACATCGGACCAGTCCATGGGGTAGTCCATTTTATTAATATGGATCAGGTGGTCCAATTTTATTTGCGTGTTTGGACTGGTCCTATTATTTGCAGGGATATGACACATTTTTAAATGTTCTATAAGTGCACGAACGTGCTTACAGTATGGTGCGGTACATTACGGGTGCAGCAACGTTCGCCTGACTGGGCCTTTAGTCTCGACTACAAACTTCTACTTTACAACTCGATTTTAAAGCCAATCTGGTGCTATGGTATTCAGTTATGGGGCACTGCCTCGGCCTCTAATATCGAAAAAATTCAAAGGCGCCAAAATAAACGTTTTTGAATAATCAATTCACAAGGATCGTAATGTTCCATTAGTTAAAACTATGATTACAAAATATGCAGTAAAATACATACTTAAAAAGGCTCCAATTGCATCCGTACCCACTAACTCGAAATATTTTAAATGATAGCGGCCACACTCGCTTAAGAAGAATAGATCCTGCAGCACTTATCCATTTAGATAAGCGATAAACACCTATATACATATGTGAACAGAACCCGCGATGAAGAAAACTATTGTCTGGCACTGGCAGGACATAAAATAAAGTATTAGAATAAGATTTGATTAATTATTGTTAGTGCATATTTAATATATGTACATATGAAGATTCAATAAATAAATAATGAAAAAAAAAAAAATATTGTAGAATTGCATTAAAAATAACTAGCCCGCCATGTTGTGTGTGCCCGCCATATTGGATTAAGGGTGGCCACTTTTTTTATCGTGTTGTTCTTAAGGAGCCCTTTCATTTGATACCCATATTGTAGAAGTGCATTAAAAATAACTGGTCCGCCATGTTGTGCGCGCATTGTCATCTGAACTGAACGTGTGTACAAAATTTCAGCTCAATCGGTTGAAGACAGCTGCTTCAAAATTGAGTTGCAAGATTTCACCCGAACAAACATATGTACATTAGACTGGTCGCAATTTTTTTTTTTTTTAAATTTACATGTTTGCGCTGCTTAAAATATGAGGTTTGGTGTAAGAAATCAAGTCCTAATTTTTCAGCTCAATCCGACGGTGCCTAGTCGTGCCAAGTGGGGCCCAAAGTTCCCCATATGATAAAAAAAAAACATCTATTCAATCAGATACTAGATGAAAAGCCGGTCTTAAAGACCGAAAATCGAAAATCTGGCTTCGTTACGATCTTCCGCAGAGAAAATACTTTAAGTATGCCAAATTTCAGCTTCCTATGTCATCAGATGGCTTCAGAAAGTTGCGGAAAGAATAGGACATACATGCAAAAATCTTTACATACTAAGAAATTATATATTGTTTAGATAGATTAAAGTATTTGCAGTTTAATATTTTAGTATGATACGAACGAAAGATTTTTAACTAAATTTAACTAATTTAAATATAGCTTGTTTTGTTTGCAATATTGTTTTTTATATGACTCTATAAAATTGGAAGCATAGCTCCATTTTTAAATTTTTTATGAATTTTTAAAAACAAAAATTCCGAAATATTAATAAAAAAAATTATTTTTTTTTCCAGAAAAAAAAAATTATGTTTCTAAAACGACTGCGCATATAAGAAAAACGTTTTACCTTTCTTAAAGTAAATTTTATTGCGGAATTTCGGTTTTTTTTAGTTTTTCAATAAGCTAAGCGTTTTTGAGTTACGCGAACATATGTTGTGCAACCTCCTTAATTTTCGAAATAACGGTATATCTCGAAAACCAAAGCCAACATAAAGAAAAAAGTTTCAACTTTCTTCAAGTAAATTTTATTGCCGAATTTCGGTTTTTTTAGTTTTTCAATAAGCTAAAGCGTTTTTGAGTTGCGCGAACATATGTTGTGCAACATCCTTAATTTTCGAAATAACGGTATATCTCGAAAACTAAAGCTAACCTAAAAAACCAGTGGTGCTGGATTCAGCGACCCCGAATTAGTTAAAATTAGTTAAAAATCTTTCGTTCGTATCATACTAAAATATTAAACTGCAAATACTTTAATCTATCTAAACAATATATAATTTCTTAGTATGTCAGGATGTTTGCATGTATGTCCTATTCTTTCCGCAACTTTCTGAAGCCATCTGATGACATAGGAAGCTGAAATTTGGCATACTTAAAGTATTTTCTCTGCGGAAGATCGTAACGAAGCCAGATTTTCGATTTTCGGTCTTTAAGACCGGCTTTTCATCTAGTATCTGATTGAATAGATGTTTTTTTTTATTATATGGGGAACTTTGGGCACCACTTGGCACGACTAGGCACCGTCGGATTGAGCTGAAAAATTAGGACTTGATTTCTTACACCAAACCTCATATTTAAAGCAGCGCAAACATTTAAATTTAAAAAAAAAATCCCATACAAGATGCGACCAGTCTAATGTACATATTACATACATACATAGTAAGTTAAATAAAAGCTTTTAAAAATACTTTTTTTCCAAATTTAAAAATCCAGATGGACAAATGAAATTTTTTAATCACAAGTTGTTTTATTTTTATTTGAAAAAAAACCAAAAGATTATTTTAAAAGTATTAAAATACGGTTTCTTTCTACATAAACTTTGAAATTTGGATGTTGTTAATAAAAAAGATATTTTTAAAATTTAACCATCTGTGGCATTTTGACAAAACATCTTAAGTGAAATTTAAAAAGTTGAAAAAAATGTCGTTAACCATACGAATTTTCATTAAACACAATTTTTCTTTAATTTTGGTTTATGCATGGTAGAATAAGTACAAGGTATAGTCATTAGAAATTTTGTTCTCAATTTCAAAACCCATATAACGTCAAACAAAAGAAAATAAATAAATAAATAAATTTTTTTTTTGACATTACATGGGTAAATAAAGGAAACTCTCCCTAATGAACATACCTGGTACTTATTATACTATGGGTTTATGTTATTATTTAATACAAATTATTTTTCATCGTGTTTTTTTTAAAAAACTTTTTTGCTACCTTATCTCGACTTAAAATGTTTTGTCAAAATGCCACAGATATGTATTCTATAGTTACGGCCTTTTGCATTTCATATGACGATGTGCAAAAATTAGCATTTTTAAGTATTTTAGTTAAAACATTATAGAAATTTTTTTGTAAGATATTTATTCAAATAAGTAAAAGTTGCTTATTAATATGTATAAAAGATAGAAAATTAAAGTTTTGTTTGCATTGATCTCATATTCTAATGTAATTTTTTATTGTGTATATAAACAAATAGCAAACTGATGGTGAAATGGTATTCTTTAAACAGTTCCATTATGGTTAAGATGTGGTCGTCAAAATATTTGATTATCGTAAGCTTGTACTTTTGCACTTGTTATGGTCAGGAACTTTTGAATTCGTCAGAATTGTTAAATGTTGATGACTATTTCGGTAATTCTACAAATACTTATTTTAACAACACTGGAGATATAAATCGCATTATTAATGGAAAGCCGATTGCTATTAATCGGGTGCCGTATATTGTGACAATAATCCAAGGCGAAAAATTCTTATGTGGCGCTTCTATAATTAGTTCCCAATGGATTTTAACAGCAGCACATTGCATCAAACCTGGTATAAACTTTCAAATAAGAGCTGGATCTAGATATTATAAAAGAGGTGGCATTATACGGAATGTGCGCTATGCTGTGATTAATTCGGGTTACAATAAAACAAATAAATTTACTCATGATATTGCTTTAATTAGGCTAAAAAGACCCCTTAAATGGTCATCCAAAGTTAGGCCAATACGTTTAGCCAAGCCTAATTTCAAAATTCCGCAAAAGTATTTAGTGAGTGGTTGGGGTGTTACAGAGAGAAATAGAACTTCATTTAACCTCAGAGGCGCAATAGTATCGTATGTTCCCAACTGCAAGCTTATATATGCAAAACAAAATATTACTCTTTCAATATTGCATATTTGTGCCGGTGCACCTGGAAAAGATGCTTGCTTTGGAGATTCCGGTGGTCCATTAGCCAATAATGGTATTCAATATGGAATTGTATCTGGTGGTCACACGTGTGCAAGTCCAATATATCCAGGAATATACACCAACGTTAAAATGCAATATCGATGGATAAGAAATGTGATCCGACGTTTTGGTGGTCCAATGCCAATAGGTTTTAAATAATTAAGAGAAAAATATGTTTAATAAAGTTTATGTATGAAAAAAATTGATTGGCTCTTATTCGACCTTTAGAAATTTCCTATACATATTAATTTTCTTACTAACCCTCTTTACTTTCTTTCATAAAAACAAAATACTAAATTTATTTTATCCAATATTTCGGCTCTCATGTTCTTGGTAAAAATAATAATAAAAATCAAGAAAAAAAGAAGTCGCACAAATGAGTGCCGAAATATGGGATAAAATAAATTTTATATTTTTTTTATATAAAAACATACATATGTATTAATCGCGCAAATAATTATTCGATGTAAAAATTTAATCAAATAATTATCGAAAAATTTAATATTGTTCGGTTAATCGAATAATTTTAATTTTGTCCAGCTTAGAAGTTTAAAAATTAGACCAAAATTTATATTTTTTAAAGGGAAACTTATAAATAAACAAGTTAGAGTGCTATATTCGGCTGTGCCGAATCTTTGATACCCTCCACCGACAGTTCGAATTTTTAAGGAGTAATATCTGTATGATGTCTATTTGTTATTATTATCTTATACTGTGACGAGTTTTTATTAATTATGGTTTTAGGTGTACTAAACTGTTTTCCGATAGTTGGGTTTCTATGGGGCCTATTGTAAATTATGTACCGATCTTCACGAAATTTCACAGTGTTATTTCTAGTCCTTTAAAACTGTGACGTACCAATTTCTGTTATGATAGCATTATTAATTATGGTTTTAGGTGTACTAAACTGTTTTCCTGTAATAGGGTTTATATGGGGCCTAAGGTAAATTATGAACCGATCATCACGAAATTTCACAGTGTTATTTCTAGTCCTTTAAAACTGTGACGTACCAATTTCTGTTATGATAGCATTAAAAATTATGGTTTTAGGTGTACTAAACCGGTTTCCGGGAGTAGGGTTTCTATGGGGCCTAGCGTAAATTATGTACCGATCTTCACGAAATTTCACAGTATCATTTATAGTCTTTTTAAACTGTGACGAGCCAAAATTTGTTATAATTGCATTATTTTTTACGGTTTTAGGCGTACTAAACTGTTTTCCGGTAGAAGAGTTTATATGGGCCCTAAGGTAAATTATGGACCGATCGTCACGAAATTTCACAGTGTTATTTCTAGTCCTAAAAAAATGTGACGAACCAAATTTTGTTACGCTAGCGTTACTTTTTACGTTTTTAGGCGTACTAAGTTGTTTTCCGGGAGTAAAGTTTATATGGGGCCTATGGTAAATTATGAACCGATCTTCACGAAATTTCAAAGATTTATTTTTAGTTCTATAAAACTTTGATGTACCAAACTTTGTTATGATAGCATTATTTTTTACGTTTTTAGGCGTACTAAGTTGTTTTCCGGAAGTAGGTTTTATATGGGGCCTATGGTAAATTATGGACCGATCTTCACGAAACTTAACAGTTTAATTTCTAGTCCTATGTAACTGTGACTTACCAAAATTTGTAATGATGGCATTGTAAGTTAGGGTTTTAGGCTTAATATACTGTTTTCCGGGAGTAGGGCTTATATGGGGCCTAGGGTAAATTATTGACGGATCTTCACGAAATTTCACAGCGTGATTTCCAGTTGAATAAAACGAATTGTTGCGAAATCTTATATCATTCTGTGCATTTTTCCACCATTTATGTTAGTTTTTGTAACAAAATTATCAATTTTTTTTAGGTGGTGGTTCCACATTTTGATTCATAGCTCAGATCCTATTGAACCGATTTTGCTGAATTTCAATCCCAAACTGCTTAGGATAACTACAAGCAATTTGACACCAAGTTTGTTGATTTCTTTTGAGTTTTTCGAAAGTGAGCGTGTTTTCAACAGACGGACAGACAGACGGTCATGGCTAAATCGACTTAAAATTACTCAAGGACCCAGAATATATATACTTTATAGGGTCTGAGATGAATAGTAAAAAAGTTTTACACGGAATGACAAACTGAATATACCCTCTTCACAACTAATTGTGGTGGAGGGTATAAAAATAGCATCAATATTTAAGCTAAACTTCTAAAACAATCTTTCAAAAAGAATATACAGTTTAAATGCTTAAGCTTAGTATTAATCGCCCAAAATCAATCGAATAATCCAACAATGGTCAATCGCTTGAATACACTAGTACATATGTATGTATATGCATTAGACTGGTCGCAATTTTTTTTTTAAATTTAATTGTTTGCGCTACTTAAAATATGAGGCTTGGTGTAAGAAATCATGATCTAATTTTTCAGGTCAATCCGACGGTGCCTAGCCTTGCCGGGTGGGGCACAAAGTTTCCCATATTATAAAAAAAACATATTTTCTATCAGATCTTTATAGTTATACTAGTTGAAAAGCCGAAAATCAAAAATATGGCTTCGTTACGATCTTCCGCAGAGAAAGTACTTCAAGTGTGCCAAATTTTAGCTTCCTATGTCATCAGATGGCTTCAGAAAGTTGCGGAAAGAATAGGACATACATGCAAACATCCTGACATACTAAGAAATTATATATTGTATAGATATCCAGTGGTGCTAGCCGTTTTTTTAGGTTAGCTTTGGTTTTCAAGATATACCGTTAATTCGAAAATTAAGGACGTTGCAAAACATATGTTCGAGCAACTCAAAAACGCTTTAGCTTATTGAAAAACTAAAAAAACCGAAATTCGGCAATAAAATTTACTTGAAGAAAGTTGAAACTTTTTTCTTTATGTTGGCTTTGGTTTTCGAGATATACCGTTATTTCGAAAATTAAGGAGGTTGCACAACATATGTTCGCGTAACTCAAAAACGCTTTAGCTTAGTGAAAAACTAAAAAAAACCGAAATTCCGTAATAAAATTTTCTTTAAGAAAGGTAAAACGTTTTGCTTATATGCGCAGTCGTTTTAGAAACATAATTTTTTTTTTTAAATCGGCCCACTTTCATAAGATCATACCACAAAAACACAAAACTCTGTTCATTTTTAAACTTTTATTGTATTATTCTTTTTTTATTGTGAAAGGTGAGATATCAGACGATGATTATCAAATTAAACATCGTAGAAAAATATAATCCAATAATAAGAAGTTTGCTCTTTAAGCCATGACGGGTGCAACATGCAATGAATTTTCTGTTCGCGTCAAATCTATGAATCTTAATGATTCGAAGTCCACAACAAATTTATATTTAAGCTGACGTCTAACAAATTATATTATTATAAAATATAGATATTTTACGTTAAATTGGCATCAAAAAAGTGTCAAATAGTGTGATTTGAAAATTGATGTTAAAAGTTGTCTAGAATGGAATCGCCCATCTATACCATATATATAATTTCTTAGTATGTCAGGAATCCATCTGATGACATAGGAAGCTGAAATTTGGCACACTTGAAGTACTTTCTCTGCGGAAGATCGTAACGAAGCCATATTTTTGATTTTCGGCTTATCAACTAGTATAACTATAAAGATCTGATAGAAAATATGTTTTTTTTATAATATGGGGAACTTTGGGCCCCACCCGGCACGGCTAGGCACCGTCAGATTGACCTGAAAAATTAGATCATGCAGCGAAAACAATTAAATTAAAAAAAAAAATCCCATACAAGATGAGACCAGTCTAATGTAGATAGATAGATTTGTTTGCTTTAAAGTGATATAAGGATAGGGGTTTATGAGAGACATTTCGTTAATTTTGAGAATAAATGCATCTAACAACAGAGCATTCGCAATAGACGAAAAGAATCATGAAGATGTATATGTGAATAACCGGTTTGGGGAGTTAGTGCAGCGGTCCATTAGGGATAGCGATGGGCACCATTAAGGTGCTACAGGCAAACCTGAATCACGCCAAAGGGGCGTCGGCCACGCTGTGCAGGATCTTTGCCGAAGAAAACATCGGTATTGCGCTTTTGCAGGAGCCAAGGATCAAAAGTGGCCAGATCCGGGGACAACAATCCCAATCAAGTAAGCAGATTTATGATCGGTCAGTGGACAAGCCGCGCGCAGCGTTGCTTGTCGACAATTGTGTTGACATAATTCCATTGACTAATTTTATTTTCAGAGACCTAGTGGCAGCTCAGATGAACATACCCACTGAACGGGGGTCGTTGGAGATCGTCGTCGCGACGGCCTTTTTCCCCGGCGAAGAAGAAGTAGCCCCACCAAAAGCAGCTTATCCTGGGCTGCGATGCCAATGCCCATTACACCGTTTGGGGTAGCAGCAATATCAACAAAAGAGGTGAGTTACTACTGGAATATCTGGTAGGTACAAACTTGGACATAGCCAATGTCGGCTGTAAGCCGACCTTTATTAATGCGATCAGGGAAGAGGTATTATATCTTGCACTGGTTAGAGCCGCTTTGCGCGATTCAATTCGTAACTGGAGGGTTACGTATAAGGCCTCGATGTCGGACCATCAACATATTAGGTTTGACAAATCCCGGGGAGAGGATTTGCGTAGAGGCGCTTACAATCCCAGACGAACGGACTGGAATGAGTTCAGGTCCCTTGTGAACCGGAAGGCTGAGCTCCTAATGACAGATATCGGGTCTGTTGATGAGATTGAGCTAGCAGCCAACCTTGTTGAAGAAACATTGCTCTCCTCCTTTCGAGGGAGTACGACATTGCGACCCTTAAGCTCCAGCCGTAGTACTCCATGTTGGAATGAGACGCTCGAGCAGAAGCGGAGGCATGTCAGGAGGTTATTCAACAGGGCAAAACGGACCAAAAACTGTCAGGCGTACAAAGGTGCCCTAACGGAATATAACAAATCCTTACGCAAATCCAAACGGGATTGATGGAGGAAGTTTTGCACTAGTGTCGCAGGCCTCCCTAGCGCGGCAAGACTTCACAGGGTAATGACCAAGGGACACTCAAATGGAGTGGGTCTGGTCGAGGGAACAGATGGTTCCTTCACTACAAACCGCAGGGAGACTTTGGAGACCTTGCTACAGGTACACTTTCCGGGCTCGACTGTTGTGGATGATACACACAAACGTCGAGGCGGCAATCCCGGGAACTCACCGGGCTAATGGGTTAGCCGGTAGGATTTTCGATGAGTATAGGGTACGGTGGGCAGTTGGCTCGTTCGGCTCATTCAACTCACCAGGAGGTGACGGAATCTTCCCTGTATTGTTACAAGAGAGTCTTGAAATGATTATAGGGCCGCTGATTGGTATTTTTAAGGCAAGCTTCATCTGGGGATACATTCCGACCACTTGGCGTACGGTTAGGGTTGTATTTATTCCCAAAGCTGGCAACAGGCCGCTGGAGAAGCCGAAATCCTATAGACCTATCAGCCTTACTTCATTTCTGCTCAAGACTGTTGAGCGGCTACTGGACCTGCACATCAGGGAAAAACTGCAGGCTTCCACACCATTGCACCGAACGCAGTTTGCTTACCAAAAGGGTAAGTCGAATGAGGTAGCATTGCACCATTTGGTTGCGCAAATAGAAAAGGCACAACGTAATGGCGATATCGCATTGTGTGCATTTGTTGACGTGGAGGGTGCCTTTGACAACACGAGCTACGGTTCTATCACGGATGCTCTGGCGCGGAAGCGGATAGACGAGCCTCACGGTCAACTGGATCGGGGCTATGTTGAGGGGAAGGAAAATCACTGCCTCCTCGAATGACACTAGTGTCAGCATCAGTGCTGTTAAGGGTTGTCCACAGGGAGGGGTGCTATCACCTTTATTATGGTGCCTGGTGATTGATGATCTGCTGGTCAAACTCGAGGGATATGGCCTTCGGGCCATTGGCTATGCGGACGACCTGGCTATAGTGGTGACTGGAAAGTTCGAGAGCACCATCACGGAGGTGATGCAGGGTGCTCTCAATAGGGTTCTTGGATGGTGCAATGAAAGGGGGTTGAGTATCAACCCCAATGATACCGTTCACGAGGAGGTACAACTACAGGCTTGAGAAGCTGGTAGTGGACGGAATGGAGGTTGAGTATTCCAATGAGGTCAAATATCTGGGAATTGTTTTAGACAGACGGCTCAACTGGAACTCGCACTTGGATCAAACCCTCGGGAAGGCGGTAAGGGCCTTCTGGGCATGCAAGAGCTTCTTTGGGAGAACTTGGGGTTTTAGTCCAAGTATGGTAAAATGGCTATACTTTACGATGGTCAGACCGATAATTACTTACGGATCATTGGTATGGTGGCCTAAGATTCGGCAGGAGACTGCAATGAGGAAGTGCAACAGGCTGCAGCGCATGGTGTGTCTGGCCCTGACGGGGGTAATACGCACATGTCCCACGGCAGCACTTGAGGTTATAGTGGGCATACTGCCACTACACATCCATATAAGGAGGACTGCTATGTCCAGTCTCCTTAGGATCAAGCTGACATCGGGACTTGCTGAGGCCCTGGGGCATGCTAGCTTGATGGACATGGCTCCGGGCCTAGGGCAGACATAATGACCACGGAACTGGTCTTCAACAGAAAGTTCAGGGCAATCATTCCGGACGAGAGGTCCTGGAATGTTGGGAATCCATGTCGGGGAAACCATGAATTGCACTGGTATACTGACGGGTCAAAATCGGAGCACGGAGTGGGTGCAGGGGTTGGGCAATGGGCGAATCACCGAGTGTTTTTCTGGCCGAGATTTGTGCCATTGATGTGTGTTGCAGCAATATTCTTGATACGGGAATGGTTGGCGGCAGTATTGTGATTTTCACTGATAGCCAAGCGGCCATTAAAGCACTCACTTCTTGGAGAATGTCCTCGAAGCTGGTGGCGGAGTGCCGTGGAAAGCTACATGAGCTGGGGACAAGTAGCAGAGTGATGCAGGGTGCCGGGGCACTCAGGGATCCCGGGTAATAATATGGCTGATGAGCTGGCCAGGGCTGGTTCTAACGCCCGGATGATGGGCCCGAGCTCTTCTGTGGACTAAGTTGGGCAGGGGTCCAGTCCCTCCTGGAGGACTGGGCTCTGGGCGAACATAGGGGATACTGGGTATCGCTTCTGTCTCGGTCTCGGCAGACGGGATCTGCGACTGCTGGTGGCCTATCTGACTGATCACCACACGATCAAATACCACCTTTATCGGATGGGCCTGGCTGAGGATCAGGAATGCAGACTGTGTCTAGACGGGGACGAGACGACGGAGCATGTACTGTGTGACTGACCGGCACTGGCATGGGCCAGAAGGAGGCACTTGGGGCATGGTATAATGTGTGCGTCCCGAATCGGTGATATATCGGCAAAGGCCCTGGTTGGGTTCCTATGGGAAGCAGAGGGTCTTTTGGCCAACTAAGGGGAGTGGGTACAATAGACCTAACCTGGTCGCGGTACCTGTCACTGTGGGGAAACCTCCCCGCTTTATCATTGAAAAAAAATACGTGACAGTTTCAGTTAAAAGGGACCTATGGGCAAAAAATTAGTTTTGGAGAAAAACGATTTTAGGTTAACAAGTTAATTTTTTTTTATTTTAAAGCTAACTTATGACAAAAGTAATGAAGTTAGAAAGAGCATATTCGAAAGAGCCTATTGTTTTATTTTAAGAATCTCGAAATAAGTAAAAATCGATTTTTTTAACCATAGGTCCCTTTTAACTGAAACTCACACATATATATATTTATATTTAAGCGTAAAGCAAACACGTAATATATAGGTGATTCTGAGAAATTTTGCTCAAGAGACCATAGCTCTAAATCGGGTTCGGAGCCCCCCAAATTTCAAAATAGATATTTTTTCCATATATACATAGAATAATTTAATTAAATTCGTAATAAAACCGGATAGAATTATAGTAGATTTCTCAATCTGAGCTTGTTTGAAAGGTATTTTTATCACCTTTCAGAATTTTTATTTTAATTAACTAATAAATTCTGAATTTTCTTCGATATTTTTCGATCGATTTTCCTACAAAAAGGAGTTCGAAAACAAAAAAATTTATCGTAATAAAAGTTGTTGGAAATTATCTGAACTTTCATAATCTGCAAAAAAAATCTCGAAGAAAATTCAGAATTTATTAAAATATGGAAAAATATATATTTTGAAATTTTGGGGGACTCCAAACCCGACTAAGAGCTATGGTTTCTTGAGCAAAATTTCTCAGAATCACCTATAGATTACGTTTTTGCTATACGCTTCATCAAAAAAAAAAAAAAAAAATTAACCCGCCCTAATATATACTTATATCTATATAAATATCTATTTGTTCCCTTTACTCCTCTGAGGAGTATAGGGCCGCAACAAGTTGCTTCCAATGATCTCGATCATCAGCGCGATATTTGACTTCGTTCCACTGTAGTCGTAGTTAGGACAGTTCGGTTATGATTTGACGTTTCCAGGTGTGTGATAGTCGTCCGATGCGCCTGCAGTCTATGGCCTTCTTAGTAATATCATCTAATGACTTGTGGAGAGTATGTTCAAGCCACCCCCATTTGCGTTTTCTTATTTCCTTAAGGCGTATTTAAGTATTTTACCAGAGTTAGCCTAATATGAGGCCTGAGGTAAATTATGGACCGATCTTCACGAAATTTCACATAGTCATTAATAGTCCTATAAAACTGTGACGTGCCTATTTCTATTATGATAGCATTGTTAGTTATGGTTTTATTAAGGTAGAAGTACATAACACCCGTTAGTGCGCGCGCGCTCTGTCGTCTTCTGTCAAAAAAAAGTTAAGCCAGTGTATTTTCATAGAACAAGCTACATGCAAAATATTTTGATGCGTTTGCGCCGGAAAGTTGGTTTTAACGCGTTGTGTATTTTTGACAAGTAATCAGCTGACAACAAAAAATAATAATTTAACAAATTTGTGAATCATGAAAGAAAAACTTTTTGAAGAGTTTAAAAAACATACAATATTTATATAAAAAGAATAAATTCAAAAAAATAACAAAATCTTGATATACTTTCGAACCCGTTTTTAATGCACAAATAAGTAAACAAATAAAAAACAGCTGACAGGAATGGCTTTTGTAACGCGTGTTGTGTAACTTGCAATTTTTTACGCGCTAAAGTTTTTAAACGCACGATACTCATCGACGAACTAACGCGTGTTATTTTCTTCCACCTTAAAGTACATAGCACGCGTTAGTATACATATATACTTTATGGGGTCTGAGATGAATAATTAAAAAGTTTCACACGGAATGACAAACTAAATATGTATACCCTCTTCTCAACTTATTGTGGTGGAGGGTATAAAAACATGAGGAATTTTGCTTCTTTAAACGCTTACGTTTGCCCGGCAAACTGTTATCAAAACACTTTTTTATTTGGCTATACAAATAAGAACACATTTAATGTGGACTATACAGAGAGCTTAAATTAATCCGTTTTCAGTTTTTTTTTTTTGTATCGGGCAAAGTCTTTTTATGGACGTGACTAATATGGTGCCCGAAATAAAACTTTTATGCTCCTACATTTCACCATGACACAGTGATGCCAACAGTAAGGAATTTTCCCTTTTTGTAAAGATTTTTTCGGAAAAATTCAAGAGTAGGGGAAAAAGGACAGATTTTAATTTTAAGGCAAATGTAGCTAATTTTCAAGATAATAATTCATTTTCAATAGAAACCCTATACTATAAGGTGACAGACCATACTTACTCTTTTTTAGAGGACAATCATCTATTTTAACTGGCTGTCATCTATAAAATTTGTGTCCACTTTTATCATCTCTTGTCATAATCTGTCATCTTTGTCCTGTTTTTTTTTTTAAAGCATGAACAATATATGCTTTTATTTTTATTAATTAAAATAAATTTTATTTCAAGGCGATCGTTGGTTTTTTCTTTATCGAAAATGTCGCGCCATGCTTGTTCTGTTCATACTCCTACTTACCTAGCATTTACACATGCCACTGCCAGTTCGAAAAACTCAAAACACTCACACTTTTTTACTAATACACTCACATTTTTCGCAATGGCAGCTCCAGTGGCAGCAAAAATTGCATGCGAGTGGAAATTTGGAACTTGCATGCCACTAAATGTCAAAACGATAAGCAATGTTACCCTGTTCAAAATATAATTCACATTTACTGGATTGTTTTTAAATTGTTATTGAAGTTTTAACTTAATAAAGAATTTTTAATCCAAATTTTTAATATTTTTAATTAGGCTTAAGTTCATGAAATTTAATTTTTATTAAATTATTTTTGTGAAGAAAGGAATTTTACAACATGAAAATCAATTAAAATTGTTATTGATAATCTTTCATTCTTGACGTGGCTCGGGCTCGAACCCTGGCCGGCAGGTTACCATGACATGTTTCGATCGCAACCACTCGATCTCCTCAGATGGATTTGCCGTCTTACACTCGCAGCCATCGACGACTGCTGACGTCACTAGTCAAACATCAATCCTTAAACCAAATTGTATTTTAACATTTGGTAGATCGAAATTTGCTTTCCTGAATGATTATCCATTTTAATTGACTTTACATGTTTTTTCCTTTACTTCTGTTTTTTCGTACTTTCGTCAACAATTTTTCTTGAAGTCCAAGGTCAACAGAAAAGAGAAAGACAAAGTGAAAAAACAAAAAATGTACTTGGACTTCAAGAAAAATTCTTGACGAAAGTACGAAAAAACAGAAGTAAAGGAAAAAACATGTAAAGTCAATTAAAATGGATAATCATTCAGGAAAGCAAATTTCGATCTACCAAATGTTAAAATACAATTTGGTTTAAGGATTGATGTTTGACTAGTGACGTCAGCAGTCGTCGATGGCTGCGAGTGTAAGACGGCAAATCCATCTGAGGAGATCGAGTGGTTGCGATCGAAACATGTCATGGTAACCTGCCGGCCAGGGTTCGAGCCCGAGCCACGTCAAGAATGAAAGATTATCAATAACAATTTTAATTGATTTTCATGTTGTAAAATTCCTTTCTTCACAAAAATAATTTAATAAAAATTAAATTTCATGAACTTAAGCCTAATTAAAAATATTAAAAATTTGGATTAAAAACCATAAATAGTTCAACAAAATAACCACAATACTAATTAATAAAGAATTATTATAATTAATTTTTTAAAAACGCGCATAAATAAAAGCAAGTTTGTTAATAATAGAGCATTAATATCGTTAAAATAATGCTAATATAAATAAATGAAAAAATTTCCCCAAAAATGTGCCATTATGATTCACTCGGTAGCTCTATTTTGTTTTCTGGTACTTTTTTTTCAATTTGAGAAGTTACTTGAGGTTTGCACGATCAAGTTTTGCCTATCAAGTTTTAATACACTCACACTTTTTGACCAATACACTCATACTTTTAAAAATTGATATGAACTTGCCTTTAAAATTCTCTTTCCATTGAGTGTTTCAATTTACGTTCAAGAAAACAGCTGATTTCAAGGTTAGTGAGCAAATTTTTCGTTTCTCTTTAAAAATTTTTTTCATGATGGAATCTTGAAAGTTAATTGCTCAAAAATTGAATGCAGCCTACGTCACAACTATCAATTTATGGAAATTTTGACAAACAGTATATGTAACCCTGCGGCCACACGATCAAGTTGTTCTTGATAGTCTTTTACATATACTGCTTGTCAAAATGTACATAAATTGAAAGCTGTGACGTATGCTGCACTCAATTTGTAAGCAATTTACTTCCAAGATATCAACAACAACACAATTTATAAAGACAAACTTGTACTCAGCTGTTAAATTGAGAGTAATATTGCCAAGCAAATGGAAAGGTGAAATTGAAAGCCATCTCGTGGTCAATTTAAAAATTGTGAGTGTGTTAGTAAAAAACTGAGAGTGTATTGCAAATTGAAAGGAATTGAAAGACAAAACTTGATCGTGTGGCCACCAAGTTAAAGACTATCAAGAAAAACTTGAGCGTGTAACTGCAGTGTAAACAAATTTGCTCAAGTTGACGCTTCTACGACATTTTGAAAATGAACTCCCAGTGGCATGTGTAATCACAAAAGTTAATGGCATGAGATTCGACTATTTCGAAAAAATTTTCTTTGATAATATGTATGCAACAGTGGCATGCCACTACTTGCATGTGTAAAGGCAGGGTTAATGTTTTTTTGGTTTTTTTTTTATTGTTTTAGAGGTAAACAGACCTATTGGATAGGCCTTGAACCGGGCATTCCGTTTGGCAATACATATTTAGTAATTCTGTGTTTGCTGGGTTCTCCCCCTAAGATATCATTTCATGTTGACTGACAGTAATTAAGAAGAAGATCCCGTCAAAAGAATTTCCAATAGGAATTCTGTCAAGTGAAAAAATCGAAGAAACAAACTTAATGCTAAAGCAGAAAAGAAAGGGAGTTGTTGCGATTTGATATTAAAGTGAACGTAATATAAATTAATCAAAAGGAAATTTATATACCTTTATAAAAATAAATATACGAAAGAAATTTTATTTTCTACATTGTGTTCAAGGCAGTTGAAGTTATGAAAAATTGACAAATATATGGTACGAAAAAAGCAAATAAGCTTAAAACAAAAGCTCGACAAAATATTTTCCAGAAGACTACTTCTATAAGTTACAATCATTTAAATTTCATTGTTTTGGGTAAATAATATAACAAAATTAAATTGCTATAAAAGAAACATAAACAAACATAAATATATTTAATTTAAAAGTAAGTAAACCATTGCTAAAAATTAATCGAAATTCTTGTTAGTCATCGCTGTTATATTACTTGTCATCATCTATATTTATATTACAATGAGAAAATACGATTAAACTGAACTCATGCAAAATTATAATGGTTACGAAATATGTTTTGCCCTGTTCCCTTAACCCCTACAAAATAAACACATCGTGAACTCTTCATTTAACCAGACATTGCAGTTGAAAGAGTTTTAACTTTAAACAATATAATTGAACCTACATCAACACCTACAAATACAACATTAAAAGCATGTGCTATGTATTAGTAATATTGCAAGGGGTTTTAACCCCCCATCTTTCTTTGTGTTCAGCCAAAATTACGTGCTGTTAATTTTATTCTTATTTCCCTTTTTACCCTCACCACAATAGTGAAGAGGATATCATGCGTTTGTTCTGATGTTTGTAACACCTTAAAATATTGCTCCTAGGCCCACCTTTAAGTATAGCGATCGACACAATCAACTTTCTTAGTCGATTTAACGATGTTCGTCTGAAATTTTAGAGATTATTTGATGAAATTTCCAACATAGTTTCTTATTGTCGCAAGGACCAAGCTAATGAGAATCTTTAAGAATTTAAGAATAAACCGGAATAGAGTCTTTGTGCTCATAAGCCATATTATTATGTTGGAATTTTTATTAAAATTGGTCCAAACGTGTTACCAAAACTTATTAGAATCGGTCGATATTTGACCATAGCTGCCATACACATACTACTCCCAAAAATAGCTTTCAATGACATAACTTCCTTATAAATGTTTCTACTGACAAAGAAATTGGCGGCAATAAATTTTACAATAGCTACTATGTAATTCATGACAAAATGTGGTGCTTATACATAGATCTAAAATTAACCATAGGTTCCATAAAAATCCCACGTCCAAAAATCACTTAAAGGTAAACAAATCTCATAGATGAATAAATCTGAGTAAAATTCGGCACATACAACTTTTACATGAATCTTAACTTCATAACAAAATTTTGTCCTGGCGGCTTCATGATTACCCATGGATCCCAAATAAGTTACACTCACGAAAATTTGTTTTTAAATACTGTGGTGTACGGTACATATGGTCTGGCTTGACCGACTGTACCTATTGTTTGTTTTGTTTTTAATTTTTTGTGCCGTTTGCATTAGTAAAATCCATTTAGTGGGGTCATTCGTATATACTTAATTTTGGTTGTTTTTGTAGAAATTTTGCTTACACAAACTTTTATTGTTATGTACTCGTACTATGTACACCTATGCATGTACACATCTGCAAATTTATGTTTACAATTTAGACATTTGCCACATTCAAAACTTACATTATTTACTGTACATATTGTTATTTTCTAAAAGGAATGAAAACAGTTCAATATGAGTTGTTAACGATCTAATTTATTTTTTTTTTGTCCTAGTTTGAAGGTCAAGCACAATAATTTGTTTATTGTAAAGGTTAATATCGACATTTTATCAAAAGCCTATTTTCGAATAATTTAAACAAATTTGAATTTAAAAAAACAACCGGTTGCACTTTTGAAAATTGTGAAAAAACTGGTTAACCGGTTTAAATAATTTTTATTTTCCCTGAAATAGCGACGTTAACGACCAAGTTTAGTTATAATTAACTACCTACTACTATAACTGTCAGTTAACAATATGTTTTTTGGCAGTTAAAATTATAGTTAATTATAACTGAATTTGGTTAAGTTGGGCGTAAATGTTATTAAAAAATATACATATGTATGTAGGTAGGTACATATTAAAAAATTTATAAAAAGGAAAAAATCTAGCTTACGGACGCAGCTCCAAATAAAAAAAAGTATATAAGGTGATAGAAAATTGAAAATAAGAAAAAAATATAAAGAGATAAAAGTGGTGCAAACGCATAGTTTTCGAGTTATGGTCCTCTGAAATTTTTATATATGATTACATTTATGCGACTTTCCACTACATTTCTTAACATACGTGGCCATTATTGGCATAATTTTAAATTTCTTTTGTATTGATCTTTTTGGATGTGTCATGATAGTTGTACCACAAAATAGTAAAAAAATTAAATGAAGAAGTCAAATTTGTAAAAAGGATTTTTATATATACATATATAAGAAGTAGCACTATATTCGGAAGAAAGTTACAGCAATCGACGCTAAGGATTTGCAGATATAAGCAAAAATATACGCTGGCGTGACGTTAAAAAAATGGAAGTGGATTTTGACTTGCATTACAAAACTGAATAATACTGCGAATTGAGCAAGACGTTTTGTATAAAACCTTTTTAGTAAACGTTGGACTTTTCAAGCTATCAAATTTAAAAATCTTTGCTCGTTTTAAGGTACATATGGGCATTTTCAGCGAAAAGTCTTTTTTTTAAATGTTACGCCAGAATGCAAATAAGGTTGTATTTTAGGTCCATGTTGTTCTACCGTTATCCCTTTTGTTAATTAATGTAGAGCTAGTTGCGCTTTACACCAAATTATAAAAAAGTAAACTATACATATAAAATTTTTTGAAAAAAAATTTAAATTACTTCTGGCGTTACGTTACAAAAAGTAGACTTTTCGCTTGAACTGCCCATATACAAAATTTTTTTCAACAGTTTTAACTCTTTAGCTCCTATTACAATTTTTACAAAATTGTACATTAAAATGTTACGGAAGTACACTAGGTAAATACATATGTAGTTTATTCTAATACAAATTTTACAAATAATTTTTTTTGTGTAATTTTTTGTTAGTTTTGTTATTTAAATTCTATGTTTTGATATCTGTTAATTTGCTTTCGAGAATGTTGTCGCGAATATTAATTAATATTATTATTATTTTCAATTAAAATCTTGATTTCCGTAGATGGTTACACATTTAAGACTTTCTTTGTTACAAGATTTATAAGCGATTCATAATGATTCATTTGAAACGCTAAACGTTTATAGTTCCGATTTTTTTGTTGTAATACTTACCGTTACCCATGCGATAAAATAAAAACGGGTTTTTGTAAATTGAACTTGAGTTTATTAATTATTAATTAATTTATTTTCTATGTCGTTATGTCCAGTTGTAAGATTCCTTAACTTAATTCATTCTTATGGAAATAAAAGTACCTCTGAAGAAGTACAAAAAAATTGAACGAAAAATTGGGTAAAACAAATAAACACTAAAAAATGTTTTTAATTTCCATTTGTTAAAAAAATGATTGATCAAAATTAGCCCGTGTGAAACTAATCTCAATATAAAAATTAATAACAGCATTGATCATAAACAAAAATGGAAATAATTCGGGATTTTCTGAACGGTTAGGTTAGGTTCCATTGGCAGCCGTTATCAAGCACAGCTTACGTGGGTCCATTTATTAGTTCCCGTTGTGTTACCATGTCGCACCAACTCTTAAGAGTCCTATGTTACCCGGCTGCTAATATTCTCACTCAGCCACCCAATCGCTTCAATAAAGGAGTGGATCCTGTTTAAATCAATATTAGAGAGATAAGGTTTGTCTCCAAGGGTTCTTCGATCAAACGGTCTCCGAAGGTCGGGCAATGACATAGGTCTTTGTGAGGGAGCCTCACTGAGGATGGACCTCAATGAGGTAGTTAAACCTATTCGGCATTTTTGGCGAGGTAATTATCCGTGGAATACTGTAAAAAACATTTAGTTTTTTTTAAGTATACTGTATTTAGAACTTTCTTAATTGGGAATTAAAAAACAATTTAAATCATATGATTGTACTTGTTTATACAGCTTTAATCAGCAGTGCTTTTGTATGTATATACACTTAAAGAAGAAAAGGCATTATTATAAAAATTTCATTAGGTTAGTTTCTCATGTTCTCTGTTTAAATCCAACAATTTTGCTTATATGTATGTGTATAAAAAAGTTATCTTTATTGATACTTTTCCAACGTTATAAAAAGTACAGGTAAATAAACGAAACGAAACGAAAACTAAAGACTGTAATGTAACATCATAATAAACTATAACGCTTATTGCAACAAACTTACAAGAAAAAGTAATATATACATAAATGTATATACTTATATATATACAAATATTGTTTTTCCGCCCTTGCCTTGGATTTCATAATTTGAGGAAAAATCTCCTAAACGAAAACGATCAAATTAGAACTAACTTCAAAACAAAATTTAAAAAGCAAAAATCGAAAATGTAAAAAATATATGTAAGTAATATAAATCAGTAATCAAAATGAAATATTTTATATAAAACCTTTAACTTAAGATAGTTTTAACCTAATAATAGTGGAGAGGGTATTATGCATTTGTGCTGATGTGTGTAACGCCTTAAAATATTATTAAAGTATACCAATCGACTCAGAATCACTTTTTTAATAACGATGCACGTCCGGCTGTCTGGCTGGCGGGCCCGGTGTCTGGCTGTCCATGGAACCTTGTGTGCAAAGTACAGTTCGCTCTTTTTGAGATAATTTGATAAAATTTGGGACATAGGTTCTTATTGGCACAAGGACCAAGCATATTGAAAATCGTAGGACCACGAGGGAAGATATGGGGAAATTTCTTCCTCTCAGAAACTATCAAACAGATGTTAATTAAAATTATGGGGGGCATCAGTTCATTTATTATTATTTTTTTGCATTTAATTTGAAAAGAATGTTTGCTATCAACATCTTGCCTCGTAATATAAAGATAAATTCTATGTAACACCTTTATATTAATTTAAATAAAAATATTTATTACTTTTTTAAATTGATTTGATTTTTCTTTTTATACGTGTTTAGCTTAAGTAAATTTATAACAACGTCGCCGTCTCCAACAAACGAATTTGATCATTTTACTGGATATTGAATCTTAGTTACCAAAGTATCTATCTAATCTAGACGAATACAACAAATACAAAGACTACTAAAAAATTTCAGAAAAAAAATTTACCTTGGTATTAAATATTTGAATCGAAAAAAAAACTTAAAAACACGAATATGCAAAGTGTGTCGAATGGTGGTAATGCTGAAACTAGTGGAGGAGGCAATGGTGCTAGTGGTGCCGGTAAACGACCAAAAAAGGGCATTTTAAAAACATCAAGCAGTTTTGATCGTACTGGTGCAAGGTAACTTTTTTCTAATTATGAATTTTTTGATGTAGACATTTTAAACAGTGACGGTTGAAATTAAAAGTTTAGAAATTTTTTAACGTAAATTGTTTTCTTTGCTTATGACATGTTCATATTTCATTTTTATTACGTTGTTCGCTCTTTAAATTACGAACGAGAATTACAGTGTTCATACGGCATATTCTTAATTCAACAACTCTTCTTCTGACATTTATGACCATTCTTTTGTTTTGAAAACTAATAGAAAAGTAAGGAACAATTTTTCTTATTTATTTGGTGTTTTAAATTTCACAAAAAATTATTTTTTTTTTTGCAATTTTATGTATTTTTTAATTTTTTTTTACAGCCTTCGATAAAAAGTTATTCAAAATAAATTACGTACAAATAAGATAATTCGCGTTAAAAATTTTATATGAAGAATATGTTTCATAATTGGGCTGTGCATTACGAATGAGAGAGCGAATTTCGAAAAACGTCGTCGTGCAAACATAACATTACCTTCTGACAAATTGTTATGACCTTCCTAATATTTAACAGAAATCAGTCGAAATCAGTCTCATCTTACTTACTTTTTAATATTTAGGCTAAAAATAAAACGGGTGTTTTTTTTAGCTGCAGGATAAATTTCGATAACTATGGTTTGACAGCTGAGAAAGCCAAACTGTGTTGACATTTATTTAAAGTAAGGTTTGGCAAGTTATCAATAATAGTTAAACACAAGAACAACGCTTCCAAATTGTGAAAATTAACTTTGAAAAAAGTCAATCTGTTCGGGAATTTCTGGTTAAATGGCTACGCCAATAAGAAAAATTGCCGCAATTGACGCGAAGACAAATAACCATTAAATCCATTAAAATTTACCGTTTGCTGCGGTTTCCATGATTTTTCGAAATGAGCAAGGAACTACCGTTACGGTGAATGGCGAGCGCTATCGAAAATCAATTTGGTGCCAACTTTATTTCCAGAATTGGTCCTATTCGCTGGTCTCTCGTTCAGGCGATTTAACGCCTCTGGATGGATCTTTATGCAACTTTGTTAAGTCATTGTTTTATGCCAACAAACCACCAGCCTAGCCACTCTTAAAGCTTTAAAAGCTAATATTCAAGCCACCATTGATACCATACTAGATTTATGGGAAAAAGTCCCTTGTCAATGGTTATCCTGTTTATATTGTTAATAAATTGAATTTTTCACATTCATTAAGAAATCCGCAAATAATTTATCCAGTCAGGCATTAGGATGTTTATCAGGTATGTGATGGAAATCGATTTTAAAAACGATACGATTTGAAACCGAAAATATCGTTTTCAGTATCTTTTAAAATGGATTTAAAATGCATATTCCTTTTATTTTCAGTCTTTATTCTTTCAAATTGTATATTATATACGTTAACTGAAGTGTATTCTGAACGAAAATTTAAGACTATAATTCAGAAATAGATTTTAAAATCCTTCGAAATTCATCACACCTTTTAAAAACGTTCGTTTTGAAATCGATCGATTTTCATCACATACCTGTATAAAAGGTCATTTCAAATTCGAGTATCGAGAATATGAAATGCATTGCCGAGGGAATTGAGGAAGTTTACGTATTCATATTCTGTTTTCAAATCTAAATTGCTAGAATATTCACAATTCCATGTATTGAATGTTCCGTAATATGTTCGATTTTCTTTTTGTTTCTTTTTTTTAATTCTTCTCAGATTATTTGTGTTTATTCAAATAATTTTGCTTACAAGCATTCATTATGATTTTTTTTAACCTATATTAAATAAATATTATTCATATGTATTGTTATTTATTTCTTAGCATTTTTTGTACATTGCATATTGTAATTTTTATTTGCATAATTTTATATAGAAAGAAGTTTGCTATTTAGTAAGTAGCTTTAATTAACTGCATAAGGCCCTATAGGCTCGGTTATGTAAATGAAGAATTAATAAAAAAAAAGTAGTAAAAAATTTGATTTATCGAATGGACCATGTAACTCGTAGCCGCGGCGGACATATTCAGGAAATTACATTTAAAAAATAAATGCCATGCGATTATCAACAAGATTATAATAAAAAAAAATTAATTTCAAAAAACATCCGATAATATTTTGAAAAATAATAAATTGACCGCAACGCCTATAAATTTCATTTTAAAAATTACATTTTAATCATTATTTCTTGAATTTTATTTTTCGCTTTGAAAATAAAAGATATTTTTGTGTTTTATTTATTCCTCAGAAATACAAATGATCTTTGTGCAAAAGATAAATTGCATAGAAAATAAAAATTGTTTTTAAACTTTATTTTTTGCTTAGAAAATAACTGTTACTTTTTGAATTTTATTTTTTTTGCATACAAAAAAAAAAAAAAAAAAAAATTTCTGCGCTAAAATAAAAATTAAAAAAAAATAAATTAAAAAAATTACTTTTATTTCTGAGGAATAAATAAAAATGAAGAAATAAAGTTTTTTCGGAGAAATAACTCAGAAATATTCGGTAAAATTGAATTTTTTTTTTAATAAAACTTAAAGAAAAAATAAAAATTAACGCATCTAAATCTAGTCCATGTACCAATAATTATCTTTGTGTATTCCTTGTGCACGTAGAACTTCTCTTTTAGTTTGATTTGTTTATTTTCGATTTCAAAAATATCAGTTTTTGCATTCCCTAGTTGGAATAGATGTAAAATCAAATTGAAACGATTTAGCTACAATATAAGAAAATACATACGATTTAATACATATTAACATAGTATGCAGTAAACTATTTATTTCAATTTAAAAACAAATCTATTTTTAGCTTTACTACACATAACACAATCACGTAGATAATTTATTTTATTTTTTTTTCTTTCTATCTTCTTAAATAAAATAGTTGTCGCAAAAGTGCTAAATTCGATGAATTGAATGTGTTACAAACTTTTCATCCAGCTGATAAAGATTATGGTCACATGAAAATTGACGAACCTAAAACGCCATACAGTTTAGCAGAACCAGATCCACATCGTGATCAATTAGATGCTGAATTATTAGCTGAAAAGTAAGTTGAAAACCAACTCCTTAGAAATTGTTAGCTCTATATAAACAAGTTTCATTTATGCACTAGATTACGTATTGCTGCCAACACACAAACGCCTTCATTCGATGATGAAGAGGAGTCTGATGAGGAATTTGAAGAGACACCGGAAGAAAAAGGTATTAAGTTATTTAAGGACATTAGTGGTCCATATTATCCGTTTAAAATTTCAATACTAGTTTACATATCTGGGCACCCTCTATTTTGGCAAAGTTGGATGACACTATTCTAATTTAAAGTCAGTGCGCAAAGACATATAACATTAATAATAAAATTTCAAAATCAGAAAGTTCAACTAGCTGGGAAGTAGGGAATCGTACCGCCAACGAATTTTAATCTACGGTTTTATTCTGAAATTAATTTTAAAATAAACTTTTTTACTATCAATATTTTGGCCATTTTCAATTTTAGTCTTTATTAAACTGATATTTTGTTTTCTTTTTAGGGAGTATAAATACATATTTACGTGTGTAGGTATTATGCGCAGTATGACAAGTTTGAAGTAAAATACAATTTATTTTTCGTATTCAGCTTTGAGTACTCTTGGTATACTTCCCATCTTTGTGATAGGTCGCCTATTTTTACAGTCGTTAAAAGATTGTAATCAAAACAGTTTAAAACGTTTTCGTACCGAACCAAACATTGAACGTGGGCTGTGAAAATTGCACAATAATAAAGATTCCTGTTGAATTACGCCAATATTAAAACAGACCAGTTTGTAATCGAAATTAAAATCCACTAAAAGAAAAGAAAAAGCGCAAAGCACCTAGATGTATACCAAATTTTTCTGCATCTTTGCGACATTAGTGCCCTAAACGTAAACGTTTGTTTTCCAAAACTTACTTAATAGTAACTCTGCAAAGATATAGTAGTCATCACATAAACTAACAACATGTTTTAAAAGATCTTAGGAAAGAATATTGGTTTGATAACTAATGTCAATAGCAGGGAAAACATAAATATGCAATTGCATGAACTTCCTTGTGCGAATAATGCAATAATAGTTTTATCCGTTTTAAAGTTTTTAATGAATTTTGGAATATTTGGCATCGCATATTTCACCTTCTTAAAGCATATTTTGATACATGTTAATTTTTTGCTGTCGCAGCAGAAGAAAATCAAAATTTTTTTTTTTCGAAATTCTGGTTAACAGATGGCTTATCTGTTTTAAATCTATGCATCTGTATACCCAACGTGTTGCTTTGTGTACAATTGTAAGCCAAATCAGTTTGCCATTAAAACAAATCTTATTTTAAACTGTTTAATACATAATTAAAAATGAAGGAAAATGCAAGTTTGTGCTAATGGGTGTAATACATAGAAATCTAGACCCATCTTTTAGTATACCGATCAACTCAGAATCACTTTTAAAAGTTACATATCTATTAATGTCCTTCTGTCCGCCTTGCTGGTTATCTTCATATTTTACCCTCGTGCGCAAAGTACAAGTTGCAATTTTATAGATAAAAAGCATTTAACCCGCTACTTCGTTAGCGTCTACTTTTTCTTCGTGGACATATTGTTACGCCAAAGTTTATTTTTCTAGGCACAAACTTGTTTAAATTCCAGCATTTAATCCGCTACTTTGTAATTAGGCCTTTTCTTTCATGAACATATTTATATGCATGCCAAAGTATAAGTATGTATCTAGGTTTTAGCAAAAAAGTTCAAAATTTATTTATCTCATAGGTTGATATTCACACAGGACTTTGCACCTATAATTTTGTGTTTCAAAGTTTAATCAGGGTTTAAAATGCTATCGCCATATTAGCAAAAGCAGCCAAATTTTGCCTTTTTCCTATTAAAAAAAAAAAATCAAAAATAAAAAGCCGACAAGTTCCACTGCTAAAAAAGCCGACACTTTTGAAAAGCAGCAGCAAAATAAACACACTTTTTTTGAAAAGTAACCTTTTAATGGACACTGGCTTTTTCCAACTATTGCTTTTTTAACAATAGCAAAAATTTCTTATTTGATGGAACTCAAAAAGCAACGGCAATAACTTTTCTGTTGTAGGAAAAAATATGTAGGAAAGAGAATGAAACAAAAAGATTCTGTCAAACAGCCGCCAAATCAAAAACCACTGCATGCTAATAGCCGCAAAATAGGAGATAAAAGCAGCGCAAAGGTTGCTGAAAGGCACATGATCGACGACGACAAGTGATATTTTTCATGCAAAACAAATACAACAAGAATTTGTTTTTGTTTCTATACAATAAAAATTCCAACAGACACTTTGACTGGTTGCCTTTACTAAAAATATTTAAAAAACCAAAATACACACACACACATTTCGTGCTATAGTCATGCAAACTGTCGAGCAACAACAACATTACTACACCATTACTGAAGAAAGGCAAAAATTTATTTTTCCTCACCACCATGAAAAAAAACCATGTTGCTTGTACACTGATCAGTATTTTTTCGTTGTAATCTGCCTTTTTGCAGAGCTAATAGCTCTGCTCAGACTGCTTTTAGCACACACTTCAGCTGCTTTTCATTTTATTGAATCGGCTTTTTGTTATTACCAGCCAGAGAAGAATTTTTGTTCTTTGAATTTTAGATTTTTTTTTGGTTTGTCTTTTTTAACTAGCTCTTCCAAGGTCTATCCAATAGGTCTGCTTAAGAAGCCAGATGTTTATTTGGTTTTTCCTCAACGATATCAAGAGTTGTTTACATTTTCCTTATACGTGTATATTTTTGTTTACTTTTTTGGTTTTTTGCCACACATACATGCACACAAAACACATTTTTCCTTTTGTTTTGCCTATGTAGTAGTAAGATTTTGACAACGTCGAGGAATTTTACACAAACAAAATGCCTGTTGTTTTTTGTATTGTTGTATTGTTGTAGTAGTAAGCAGACCTATTGGATAGGCCTTGAGCTCTTCTTTCAGGAAAACGTAAAAAAGCAAAAGGCGAAATAATTTTTTTTAGCTTTTGCTTTTTATGTGGTTGTCCATTTTTGTCGCTGGCTGGTAAAAAAGCAATTGTCAGAAAATAAAAATATTCAAAATAGGAGATTTGCTTTTTTGCACAAACGAAAAACAATCCATTGGCTATTGTAAAAAAAAATTAAAAATTTCAAAAGCAGTGGCAAAAGCAAAAATAAAAAGCAGCCAGCTGATGGGTGCTTTTAAACCCTGAGTTTAATATTATAGAAAATTGAAAAAGTAAGACTCGTAGAACACAAAAGCAAATAAAACAAAGTTAATTTCCCATATTATCCTTTTGATACTTTTTTCACCCCATTTACATATGTATGTATCACAGTAACCGTACACTTTTATATTAAGGGTATTCACGTCACAAGTTGGACCCTTGCATAAAAGCAAAAGTGCAAAAATAGTACAACAACCACACAGACAATTAGTTGTGCGCGAAAATAGTCTTTGTGGTTGTTGTTATATTTTTGCACTTTTGCTTTTTTGCAAGGGTGCAACTTGTGACGTGAATACCCCCATTATATAGATAGATGGAGAAAAATGCTGTGAAAAAGGTAACAAAATTAGGAAAGATTTTCACACTTTAAACGTTTGAATTTCAAAAAAGGTCCAAATCAGTATTGTATTTTTTAGATAAGCAACGAATTTGAAATAATTTTTATTTGCCCTTTTACACTCCAAAAAGGACGTACCTCAAAAAGTACCAGACACCTGTTTTTTTTATAAACAATAATAAGTATTTAATTTTTTGTATCTCTTTTAGTTTAGGAGATATCAAGTTTGCGAGTTTTTATAATGAACAACAATAAGTGTTAATGTTTTTTAACTCTTTTAGGTTAGTAGGTATGAGGTTAGCAGGATGAATTTGGCGAAGGCCGGCCTTCGGTACAAATGTCAACCTTTTAGTTTCATACGTTTAGGCTCTGCGATGATAGATAAATAGATGGAGAAAAAAACTTTTCAAAAAAGTAACAAACATAGGTATAATTTTCACCCCTTAAACGTTTGAATTTCGAAAAAGTACAAAATATGCATTTGTATTTTTTAGATAAGTTAGAAATTTTATATAATTTTTACTTGGTTTAAATGCTAGATGGTGGAAAAAAAATTTGCAAAATACAGGTTTTACCCGTTTACTACCTAAAACAGCCGAATTTCGTAAAAGTACCAGATACTTGTTTGCTTTTTTTTATTTAATGCACAAAAATACATAAATATTAAATTAAAAAAAGTACCATCTTATTTAAAAAAGTACCAGTTAGAGATCGAAAAAGTACGAAAAATCCCTCTTACAGGTTCTCATTCACTTAAGAACCTGCATGTTTAATTTTATGTTTTTAGATCCAATAAATACGGGAAATTGAAAAGGTACCAGCCAAAGAAAAAATACTACCAAAAACCCTCTAACAGATTCTCATTCACTCAGGACCTTGCATGCTTAATTTTATCTTTTTAGGTCCAATACTAACGGAATTTCATGAAGTACAAGTTAATAAATAAGAAAGTACCAAAAAATTCCCTCTTATAGATTCTCATCCACTCTGGACATTACATGTTGAATTTTATGATGCTAGGTTCAATATTAACGGAAATTCAAAAAGTACGAATTAGAGAACGAAAAAGTACCAAAAGTCCCTCTTACAGATTCTCATCCATTCAGGACCTTGCGTGTTTAATTTTATGTTTCTAGGCCCAATACTAACGGAAATTCAAAAAGTACCAGTTAAAGAACAAAAAAGTACCAACAACTTCCCTCTTATGGATTCTGATCTACTCAGGGCATTGCATCTTGAATTTTATGTTTCTAAGTACAAGTTTAAGAACTAAAAAGTACTAATAAGCGTTTTTAGAGATTCTTACTAACTCAGGACCTTGCAGGTTTAATTTTATGTTCATAAGACCAAAATTTAAAAAAGTACCAGTTAAAAAAAGAAAAATTACCAAAAAGATCTCTTTAACAGATTGTCATTTCATTTTCATTTTTTCATTTCATTTATTAGTATTTAGAATACTTTAAGTTCTCAAATAGAAACTGGGAATTATTTCCTTTCGAAGGTTACTTTATATTATATTCAACATTTTTTTATTTTTCGAATTTATTCCATGAGCTAAATTTCAGTTTTGTATTTTATAAAGCTTTTTTGTAATAGTCCTATTCCTTCAACTTTTCAGAAATTACTTTTTACACTACCAGACTATTATATTGTATTTTCTTGTTACATTTTGACCTTAGCTTTCCTTTGGATAGCAATGAGGTATATTGTATGTACAGAAAAATTTACAATTATTAGACACCAGCAGAATGTAATGCATTTTCTGGCCCGCTCAGAGTATTGAATTCAAGTCGCTGTTCGATATTTAACCATTTAATGACCATTTTCTCATTAGGCAATTATCTTTTTTCCCAACGAAAAACTGCACATTAAAGAAATTTGGTTTTCTCAATGTCTCATTTGCTTCGATTTTATCGCAAAGCTAACCGGCACTCATCTGCCAATTATTTATTTTCCTTTTATTTGCCGTACAGATAAATTCAATCAGCTGACTCCCAACTTTTACATGTATTTTGAGTGGCGTTGCCAGCTGAAAACAATGTTTTTTGTCGGTATATTGAGAAACCCAAAATCGTTAACAGACAGTTAATCGGTCCAATAAATTTATGTTGACATTAAGTAACAGGCAGTTTGTCGATACATTGAGAAAATGGCCATAAGTGTGTTAATCATAGCTCTAATTGAAGTAAATCTGTTGCATTTTAAAATAGTCCGTATCGTTTTATTTTGTAACTTTTGTAATGTATTTAATTGATATTCATTGCACCATGTATATATTATTGTTGATCCAAATTCAAAATGCGGTTTTATTATCGTATTGTAAATATTTATTGCCGTCAACTTTATTTCTAATTCTTTTGCAAAATCCAATTTTCAATATGATCTTTAAATTTCATATCTCGGTCTATTAATAATCCAAGATATTTTATATTTTCAACTTTCTCTATAACTTCTTCGTTAATTTTGAAGGTTGTTTCACATATTTGTAGCATTTTTGTCGTTTTTTCATTTAATTTTAATTTGTTAATTTTAACCATGTGTTGACATTATTTATATTCCCAGCGGTAAATATTGAAAGGACTGCAATTGGCAGGCCTTTTTGAAGGCCTCTATACTCCTTTCTAAAAGATTCTCTTCGCATGATATCCTGCCTTCAGAAGTATGCCTTCTATAAGGTATAAACTTCTTTTAAAAAGACCTTCTAGAATATTCAGTAATCATTCGCTATTCCCTTCTTTGAGAAGGGAGAAAGGAAGGTGTTCAGTTTTATTTACTTTTTATTTTTAGTGACCTTCCTTACTCCTTTCTTTGGGAAGGGATCGAAGTTATAATTAAAGGAAATGTGGAAGGCCTGCGCCCAATGACAACCTGTGTAAAAATAAATAAGTTTGGAATGCGGCGAGAAGGGCTTCTGACTGCTTGTGACTGCTACATAAGTCCTTCTATTATGCCTCTTTACTCATTCTAGTTACCGTTGGGTTATTTAACATATTTTCTTGACATTCTTCATTTGTGGACCCTTCTGTGTATATGAGTGTATCGTCAGCGTATACAACTTCACATTTATGTAGTACATTTGGTATATCATTTATGTATATAATAAATAGTAAGGCACCCAATATTGATCCTTGTGGAACACCGAAATCATTAACAATTGCTTCAGATTTTATTCCATTAACTCTAGTAATTTGCTTTCTGTCCAAGAATAAAATACTCGACTTTTTGGCAGACAATCGCCATTTTGAGGTAACTTTTTGTAGTCGAATATTATGATGAAAATAACACCAATCACTTCGTTTTAAATTTAATAATATCAATTAATTCACTTTTAACACTTTTATTCGGCATCTTGAAAAATATCAATTATTTCCACGAATTATTTGACGGATTTTCTTTGACAGTTTGTACTTTTTACAAAAAAAAAAAAAAAAAAAAAACCCGTTCACGTCAATTAGAGTGTAATTTTTTTTCCATTTTTCCAACCAAAAAAAAAATTTAAATGAATACCCTTAGTATAATTTTCGTTGATATTTTACAGTAGTCCGGCTTTTTTTTAGTTTCATTACTTTATTTTTAAGATATAATATTGTTATTGCACTGAATTTGAATCGTTGGTTAGCCATATGTATTTGATTGTTATAATGCACATCTTCCATTGAGTCCCTTGTTACCTTAATACTTTGCACAAAATATTTGTTGAAATTACTAGCTATGTCAATATTTTCCTTAAATTCTACGTTGTTAAATATCACAGATTTAATCACATTTTTATTTTTCCTTATTACTAAATCTTTTATCTCTCTCCACATTTGTTTTTGATCCTTTGCGTTATTTATTTGATTGTCAAAGTATTTTAATTTTTCCTTTCCAATTTAACCTTGTACATATTTCTAGCTGAATTGTAATCTGCCCACGCTTTAGTAGTGTTTTCAAATTTAGCGATTTCGTATTTATTTATTTTGTCTCTTTTTATACCCCGTAATTCATTTCTAAACCATATATTTACTTTTTTTTGTTCATTAACTGTTTTTTTGAATGTAAATTTTTGTATTGCCTCCTCCAAGCATTTATCAAACATTTGTACATTTGTACATTTTCATTAACATTCATATTTTCTTGATAGCACATTTTTCCATTTATTTCTCTTGTAAATTTGGTTTTGTTATATTTAAAAAAGCCTAAAGTTTTATTTTCCCTTTCCGTATTCGTTACTCTGTCCTTTATTAATATTTTGATAATTTCGTGATCGGATATTTTATTTTTATTACAATTTTGCACAGTTATTTCAGTAATGTTTGTAATAACATAATCAATTATAATTCTCGATACACCAGGCTATAATCAAATATTTAGATTGTGCTATTTTTTTGTAACTTTCCATTCTTTTTTGTAGTATATGATTACGCCCCCAGTTCCTGGAGAATTTGACAACAATACTAGTTGATTATAATCTTGTATATAGTGTATTTCATCTTCGACAATATCTTCTGTCATATGTGTTTCCGATAATATAAAAAAATCTGGCGATTCCGTTGCTGCTATTATTTCTACACTGTTAATGTTATTTGTAAGGCCTTGTACGTTTCACTCAAGACCTTGCATGTTTTATTTCATGTTTCTAGGTCCAATACTAACGGAAATTCAAAAAGTACCAGTAAATGAACAAAAAATTATCCCTTTTATAGAATCTCATTCACTCAGGACATTGCATGTTGAATCTTATGTCTTAAGGTCTAATATTAACGATAATTAAAAAAATACCAGTTGTAGAACCAAAAAGTTAAATTAAAATATCAAATTTTCCCTTTTTGGTACTATTTTTCCCCCCATTAAAGTATCAAAAATTTCATTATTGTAGTGAGAGCCCATCCTTTAGTACAAATATGTCAAAGAATGGAGAAAAATGTTTTGTAAAAAAAGTACCAAAAATGGTTACGATTTTCACCCCTTAATGTTCGAATTTCGCAAAAGTACCAAATTTATATTCGTATTTTTTTTTCATAAGTTTCGAATGTGGTATAAACTTTGTTTCCATGTTTATTGGTTCAAAAGATAGATGGGGTGTCAAAAAAGTACCCTAATGAAGGTTTTACCTGTTTGCTCCCTATAAGGGCCAAATTTCAAAATAGTACCAGACACCTGGCCGCTTATTTTTCTAAAGAACAACGATAAGTATTACCCTTTTTTACTCCCTAAACATTTGAATTTCAAAGAATCCCGTCTTAGTGGATCGTTTTGAGAGAGTTTAGGGCGATGATGAATCAGAAAGTTAGTAACGTTACAATTTTATATATATATAGATTTGGTAAATTAGTTTTTTCTTTACTTTTCTCTACCTTTTTTCATTGAAGGGATTGACAATGGGCCGTACTGGTCTCCGAGTGGAAGTGTGCCCTTGGGCACATAACCCTTCTTAACCTAACCTAACCTAATACCCAACATCTTTCAAAAAGTAGATTCAATGGGAAAAGTAGGCATGGCACCTCCCATACGAATACACTTTAAATTTCTGAATATTTGTAGAACGGTTACTGTAAAAGCAATTAAATTTAGTACAAGATGCTTTGTTTTCAATACACGAGGTTTTAAAAAAAATTTACTACTTTTTTTTTCGATTGGTGTAGCAAAGCGCACCGAGCTAAGCTAGATACATATTTATAAAATGGATTTTTTCATCAAGTTTTTTTTTAACTTTTTTGCTATCTTATCTCAACTTAAATGTTTTTTTCACCAAGTTTTTTTCGACTTAAGATGTTTTGTCAAAATGCAACAGATATGTATTTGCACAGAGGTTCAATCAGGCTAACTACTTTTATTCGAATAAATTTTTACTAGTATAGCTAATATTTTTTGAAATTGTTAGTCAAATTCGAGTCTTTTTTGAGTCTTTCGAAAATAGTACCCACCCGCGACTCTTCATGATGATTTATTTTAGATGTTATTTTTTATTAGTTTAGATTAACTTTCGACCCTTTTCTGATGGTGTTTATAGTTTTTATCGGCTGTACGAAAAATCGCCCAAAAAAATTCCATGTAAAATTGGGCCTGAATTCATATGAAAAGTGGCCCAAAATTGTTGGGCTATTTTTCGTTACTATTGGGTGATTTTTCGTTTTTTAAATTTTTAAAATAATTTAAATATATAGCCCATTTTTTCGTGCATACTATTTGTCTAAATCATTCATTTTTACTATAAGACGAATTCCTAAATTTATAAAAATAACGGGACATATTGCAAAAAGGTGGCATGTCATAACGTCCAGTGTCATAGTGTCCGTGGACAAACTCGAAAGCATAGCCGGCCTATGGCCGGGCGCGAGGATTTTCTCCTCTTTGATAAAAACAAGTACCGGCTTCGCTAACTAAAGCTTCGCTGCACAGCCGGCCTTCGGCCGGGGGCAAGGATTTTCTACTCTATTGTATAACAAAAACCGGCTTCGCTTACTAAAGCTTCTCTGCCCAGCCGGCCTTCGGCCAGGCGCAAGGATTTTCTCCTCTATGGTATAACAAACACTGGCTTCGATAACTAAAGCTTATCTGCGAAAATGGCCTTCGTTCGGAAACAAGGCAGATTTTAGAAGCTTTACTTAGCGAAACCGGTACTTGTTAGACCATAAAGGAAAAAATCCTTGCGCCCGCCCAAAGGCCGTCTGCGCAAAGAAGCTTTAGTTAGCGAAGCCGGTTTTTGTTACAACATAGGGGAGAAAATCATTGCGCCCAAAAGTGTTTTCGTTATATGTTTAATATATGCACCCAGAGAAAAAACAACAAAACCATTTTTAAAAAAATGTTGACCATATTATGTTTAATTTAACCAAATGTCACCGACTACCACATTATGGTAAAATAAATTTCTTTAAAAATAGTTTTGTTGGTTGAGAACATAATAAAACATGTTTTTCTCTTACATTTGTAAGTTACTAAATTTATATGAATAATAAACACTGTTTTGCAAATTGGGTAATTTTAAATTTTTTTTTTGGAAAAAATTAGTTTTTTCTTTTTGGGTCATTTTTCATTTCTATTTTGGGCTCTTTTTCGTTTCTTTTGGGCAAAATTTCATATTTAACTTTTTGGGTCATTTTGCATGTACTTTTGGGCGATTCTTCATTTGGGCGATTTTTTATTTTTTTTTGGGCCATTTTCTTTGGGCGATATTTCCTACAGCCGTTTTTTTCAAATTGTTTTCTAGTCATTTATCAGTCTTATTTAACTTCTTCTGTGAGTCTTTTTCAAATCATTCATTAAAAGGCCCGGAAAATGCACTAAAATTTAAAAAAAAATGTACTTAAATTTTTTTTAACACATTTATTAGTGATAAAAAACAAAAAATTAACAAGAAAAAACTCAAATAACATAAAAAGCGTGAAATTACAGTCTTTAAACGTAAGTCCAAATTCTTACGATGCAATTCTTATTGCTCGGCCTGTTTCTTTATAGGCGAGAGAGGCGAGGGGAAAAGAAACGAGTACTACACTTGATGTACTCTGCATATATGTTTTGTTTTCTCATTCGTTATGTAAAACGCACACATGTGAGTGTACTTCATACATAAAAAAAGATAAATACATATCGGTAATAAGAATCGCATTGTGTGAACGCCGGTGATTGTTCAAAAGAGAAAATGTGATAAGTTAATCAATAAGACTTGCATCGTATGAATTGGGACTAAGTAAGGCACAATAAGTAGAAGTTTTAATCAAGTAAAACATAAAAATGTAAAGAAAAAGAATTATGTAAATTAAGTAACTTGTTAGATACATATTTGAACCTACATAAAAAACGAATTATGCATAATTTTTGTTCAACATTTTCCAAAGCAAAGTTTATTGCATATTTTTCAAAACTAAATAAAACAGAAGTGATAGGTGCATACTTAAATGCTGATAGTTCCTTTGTGGTTAATTTTTACTGCGCTGTTTTCGTAAAAATTAAAATTAAATATGCCAGCAGTTTCTTTAATTGTTTTAAATCCTTAATTTTTTTTTATCTAAATCAAGCTTGAAACGAATTTGTTAACTAAAGTTACCCTCCACAGCATAAATCTTATTTATGGCAATATCAAATAACTTAATTTGACTTTTTTGTCGATGAGATTTCTCTAATTTTACAATAGGTTTGAAGTCACAAAAATTATCCGAACATTATAAATTTAAAATTTTTTTATTGATACTGCATTACCGTTATTGAATCCTTCCACCACATCTTTGAATTGGTAAAAGTAATAATCATAATAGATAAAACCACGTTCCCCAACTTTTCTCTTTATATTCGGCAAGACGCGAAGGTGCTTTACAAAATATTTTATTTCCGTAAGAAATCAATAAATATATATCATCGAAGATGTAATTTTTCTCTTCTGCACCATGGTGCATGGCAAAAAAAGCAATTAAGACAAATTTGTTTTTAATAATATCCAACAAAAATATGCAATATATGCAAATATATGGATTAAAAGCAAAATTTGCACAAACAAATTGATGGCATATTACTGCAAATTTCTTGTTTGGCAAAGATATTTAGAATATGATAATCTCAGACTGACGACAAAAAATATGCATTTGCATAAAAATCTGGGCATTGTTCATTAGTCATACTTCTAATCGCTTGCGATTTTTTTTAAAGTCATTCATCAATCGTTTTCTTATTGCCATTTAACAGTCATATTTCTATTCATCTATGTAAGAGTCTGTTCTACGTCCTTTAAGATCGTGTAACTGATTACTCAATTTTTGATTAATAAACGTACTTCCAAATGCTAGCTGGGAAACTATTCGGATTTAAATTAAACATCTAACCTAAAAAATGCTACTTTAGATACTTTGTAGGCTATATATTCCGAAAAGTGCTGATTCTTAAACATCAAGTTGTTGGACAATACTTACTTCATTTAAACCACTATTTTCTTTTAATTTATTAATACCAAGGGTATTCATTTCAATTTTTTTTTGAATGGAAAAATGGAAAAAAGAAAAATTACTCTCTTATTGACGTGAATGGGTTTTTTTTTGTAAAAAGTACAAACTGTAAAAAAAAACAATCTGTCAAATAATTCGTGGAAGTAATTGATATTTTTCAAGATGCCGAATAAAAGTGTTAAAAGTGAATTAATTGATTATTTAATTTAAAACGAAGTGAATGGTGTTATTTTCATCATAATTTTCGACTACAAAAAGTTACCTCAAAATGGAAATTGTCTGCCAAAAAGTCGAGTATTTTATTAACTTAGGCTTCTGTCCATTTTTTGACCCCATTTCTAGTGTAAATTTTCCTCAGTTTGATAAAAATTTAACTTTTGGTGGAATTTTTTTTCTTGTGGTTGTTGTAACAAAAATTAAATTTTTCCACTTTTCCATGTTTGAAATGAATACCCATACTGTTTTCTGTATTGCAGTTGTAAAGTCTCAGTTAGGCGAACGTTGCTGTACCCGTAATGTACCGCACCGTACTGTAAGCACGTTGCTGCGCTTATAGAACGTTTAAAAACGTGTCATATGTTTTCCCATACATAAACAAAAAGCAATAGTATACATAAAGCAAAACACACAGTGATGGGAATCAAAAATGTTTAAATGGTGACCGTTGTGCAGAAAAGGTACCACGTGATTTAAATGGTATTAAAAAAGTATTTTGTGTATGTAAAAAATGTTAATAATTTAATATTTATATTAAAGATTTACAATAAATAAATTTGTATTTTAGCATATATAAATTTTTAGCAAACATATATTGTAAATGTGCATACAACAAACAAGGTTTTGATACCATTTAAAGTCTTTTATATGTTTCACATTTCCATTGTATGTGTATATGCATTTGTTTATTTTAAACATCTAAACATATGTATATTTGTATATTATGAATTATGTGGTATTGTAAGTTGTTTTGTCGCAATTCTATAGATATACTGAAAAAAATACCAAAAAAAAGATAAAATTACCCGCATTCAATGTAACATACAAGCCGCCCATCACTGTCTTACAAATGTCACGTAACAACGGCATGAAATTCTATTTTATACAGATTGGTACGTTGCAACTACGGTACATTGCATTTCGGTAAGCTTTTGTATTGGTTTTCATATAACAAAAAGCGAACAGCTGATGGATACAGTACAGATACGGTACAGCAACGTTCGCCTAACTGAGCCTTAACACAGAAAGTTTGTGTGTTAATTTTATTTTTTTTTTTTTTTAATTTTAGCTCGTCGCATAGAATTTGAACGTCGCCGCAAGGCCCATTATAAAGAATTTGAAGCGGTTAAGTTGGCACGCAAACTAATAGAAGAAGAGCTTGCCGATGATGACGACGACGGGGATGAAGAAAATGAAGCCAGCAATGCAGAAAAATCAATATCGCAAGCACCCGAATCAAAAGTCAAAGCTGATGCTCAAACTCAAGAACGAATCTCACAAAGTTCTTCCAATGTTCGACAAATGGACGTTGATTTGCCTGTAGGTCATTCCTGTCAGGCTGGGGAGAAAATATAAAATAATTTCGATGTCGTTAATATACATACGTGTAAAACAAAACAAAATAACATACATCATTTAATAAACATAATTCAAATTTATAATTTGGCAGTGTGATCTTGATTTTAAATACATATAAACAATAATCAATTAAATTAAATTAGAAAAAGAAAACTTAAAAAAAACAAATGAAACAAACACATACTACGTATAAATATACATTTATCATTCAGGTTAGTAAGATTAGTGAAGCGAACTCGCTGCATATTGATTTATATAAAAACATTAAATATAAATATATACATATATAAACATTAATACGAACACATACATATTTCTTTAAAAAAATGTTTAATTATTTTACAAAAAAAAAAAAACAAAAAACAAAAAAATAATACAATTAAATCTGTGGCATTTTGACAAAACATCTTAAGTCGAGATAAAAAAGTTTTTTTTAAAAACGAGGTGAAAAAATCATTTTTATTTAATAATAAAATAAACCAAAATAAAGAAAAATTTGGTTTACAATTCAAAATTTTAAAAACGTAAACAAAAATTTTATTTGAATGAAAATTCGTAGGATTAACAACATTTTTTTCGATTTTTAAAATTTGACTAAAGATGTTTTGTCAAAATGCCACAGAAACATAAAACATTTTTACCATTTTCATTTCAAATATCAAAATTATTTGCATTTATCCTAAAAAAATACCACCTTTAATCTTTCACACTTTGTTGTTGAATCTCACATTTTATTATTCTTTTTTTTAAGAAAAGAAAACAATTGATACTACTTGTTGATAGTAATTGTATGTTGAAGCGCCTATTATTGAGTTTATCATGAGTAACTATATACACGATATAAATTAAAATTATAATAATTGAAGTGCCACATTAATTAACTATTTTATTTAATTTCATTTACTGACACAAATATTAAAATTTTACTAAAAATTTTTGTTATTACGTATAATCAATAATTTTTATCCTAAGCAGTTTTGTTTATTAGAAAAATAATAATTTAAAAAAAACCGTTATGCTTCCGAGCCACATAACACCAATTAATAAATAAAATACACATACATATAAATATTAATTCAGAAAAGTCATGAATTATAACATTTAATAATTTTTAAAAAACAACTAAAACTAATTTTGACTGATTTATATTTTTTTAAAGTAAAATTATTTTGCTAATTAAAAGATGTGAAAAAACAAAGAAACACTAATTCTAATTGGGTTCAATCAAAAGTAAAGTAAATTAAAACTAAAAAAAAACTGAAAATAACAAGAGATTTGCATAAATAATTTAAGTTAATTTAAATAAAGAACGTATTAAAAATTAAAAAAAGAGTCAAATTTCAATTTATAAAGCGTTTCTGCTAATAGTCCATCTTCTCCAATATTTTACATACTTTTTACTATAACCGAACTATGGTTTCGCAATGAAGCTTCCAAAACGTGCGAGTTCTAAAACGTCGATTGCAAAGCAACTCTCTTTTTTTAATACATATGTACATTCTACAATGCAACTGGGTAGAATTTTAAAATTTTATCTGTTCCAAAGTACACTAATGCGTACACAATAAGTAAAATGTGCATCGTTAAACTTGATGATAAATTTTTGCCTTCGACTGCAAAGTAAAGGGTGGTCCAACCAAAACGCACGATGTTAAGTGTAAAAAAAACAAAAAGTTTTCTGAGAATAATATTAGTTGCGTTCGAGAACACCAAAGTTTTTACTATTTTTTACTAAACTTTACTGCATTTTACGAAATTGCGTTCGAGTACACAAAATGCAGTAAATGAGAACATAAATTGAATGCGAAAAGTAACAGTTCTTGTCTGAGTATTAACAAGTTTTTACTGCATACATTTTTTCAGTAAAATTTAGTAAATCAAAAAAGCATATGTTTCAAAAGGTATTGTTAAAGCTAGGGCACGGGCTCTATGTATACATTTGTCCTTTAAGTTGTGCTGAAAAAGGTCAACGGAAAAAGGAACGACAAAAATGAAAGAACAAAAATATGTACTTTCGACTTCAGGAAGAATTCTTGACGAAGGTACGAGAAAACAGAAGTAAGGAAAAAACACGTAGAATCAATTAAAATGGATAATCATTCGAAAAAGCAAATTTCGATCTACCAAAGGTTGAAATACAATTTGGTTTAAGGATTGATGTTTGACTATGGACGTCAGCAGTCGTCGATGGCTGTGAGTGTTAAACGGCAAACCCCTCTTAAGAGATTGAGTGGTAGCAATGGAAACATGTAAGGGTAACCTGTCCGTAAAAACGCTTGGGTTCGAGCCCAGATTCAGTCAAGAATGAAAAATTATCGATAAATTTTAAATAATTTCATGTTGTAAAAATCCTTTCTCCATAAAAATAATTTAATGAAAATTAAATTTGATGTACCTTAGCCTTATTAAAATATTAAAAAATTTGGATTAAAAACCATAAATAGTTCAACAAAATAACCACAATACTAATTAGTTTTAAATATTATAGAAGGATCTATGACAATTATGTGTGAAACAAAATATCGGTCAAATCTCGCATGTCTTCGGTGGCATACCTCTATCCGATGGTCCATATTTTAATGGCTTTGAGGGATAATTGAGGTTCAATCACGTTTATGTGCTCTTGAATTGTTCTCGACTTATTGTTAACGAATCCACTGAGGTGAAAGTGTGCCTCGTTGCCGAAGATGATTTTCTTTGTAGAGTCATCATTCATTTCTGTCTGTTCAACCAATCATTCGCCGTATTGACGACGCTTGAAGTGGTCAGTAGGCTTCAGCTGTTGAGTCAATTGGACCTTGTAAGCGTGTAAATTCAAATCTGTATTCGAGATTTGGATTAGTTATGTTCAATTGTAGGGCACGACGACGAGTTGACGGCTCTTCTGCCACACTATCGCGAACAACAGCCATGTTTTCCGCAGAACGAACTGGGCGAGCTTTCACAGGTTTTTTCACATTTCCTATAGACCCGGTTTGCTGAAATTTGCGCACAATTCTCCCGATTGTGAACACATTTGTCGATTATGCTGACCAAAAAATCAAGAAGTGCACGAAATGCATTTTGATTTGAACGCCTATTTTCGTAAAAGGTTTCAACAATTTTAACGCGCTGCTCAATTGTGTACCTCTCCATGATTGAATTTTCCAAACACTGAAACAAAGAAATGTCAAATTAAGTTGGACAAAAAACTTGACGTTAAGTTGTGACTCACAGTTAACATCGTACATTATGGTTGAACCACCCTTTATTATAATGTTTTAGAATACAGACACTATATCCACTATTGTGGTGTAGGTATTAAAAGAAAAATTTATTTACCACAAGCAATTTGTTTTTATAAAATCATTGTACAATGTCAAAAAACAGAGACAACATAAAACAGAAGCAAAGATAATAAAAGATAATAAACAAAATTTTGACATACAAAAGTGATTTTAGCTAAAAAAAGCCCTGCTTTTAAGACCACTTGTAATAAATTCGCCTTGGTTATGCATGTGGAACAGAGCTAAGATTTGCAGTTTTGCTATGAAACGTATGATATGGGAACATATAAAAATTAGCAATTTTGTAAGCTTAAGTAAGCGAAAGCAAATGGTAGCAAATCTAGTGATTGGTAATCTTTGATGCATTTGCGTATTTGTCTTTCGCATCTTTTCGTTTTTTTTCATTTTGAAAATCATTACTTTTTATTTTTATTTAATTCAAACTTTCTAAATTAAATTTTTTATACATTTTGTCATTTCATTACCGTCAGTCGCTCCATCTTTAGTTTTTATTGCCAGTATTGATTCATTAAAAAAAAATTGCGAAAATTGTAGAGAGCATGGCCCAATTAGTAGGTATCCTCGAAACGCCTGCTGTTTTTATGTTTGTTTTGTTGTTCTTAACATTTCTAGCAATTTTAACACAAACAAATGCTTTTGTGCTTGACATCTTACAATTTTTTACACAAACAAAATGCATGTTGGATTGTTGTAGTAGCGCGCACACCTACTAATTATTTTTTACAAAAATAACGAAAAGAATTTAATTATTTATATTTAAATTGACAATAAGATTTTTGTTAAGAAAACAAAGTATTCTCAATTTTTACGTAGATAGACTATTTCGCAAGTATTTGAGCCGAAGATCTGGTTCAAAAGTGGAAAATAGTCTGAGAGATGCGTCAAATTTGAAAACTAAGGAATTTTTTGAAATCGAGAAATTTAACTCGGCTTAAAATGCAAACCTGCTTACTCTCTTTCAGCTTGGTTATAAAAGCACAACATCTGACAGAAAGTGAGTTGTACCATGGTGGAATAAGCAGGTGGCATCGTTACGGCAACAAATACAACATTACAACAAAAATGGAAATTATATCACCGTTTATGTCAAAAAATTGTTTTAACAAAAATCAAAGCGTGCCGCAAAACGTGATGAAATAAATACATTTTTAGCCAATTTTTATTTAATTATGGTCCATATCTTATTTATTTTAATTTAAAATTATCAAAAACTTAAATAAAATACAATAATCACAGCACAAAACGTGAACTTTTTGTAAACATAAACAAAACTTTGACATAAACCTAGACAAACAATGCAAGAGCAAAAAATCGTCATGTGGCGTAGTGCTGCCACCTGTTTATTCCACCATGAGTTGTACTGCAAACGAAGGCGGAAAACCCATCTCATGACGGGATCACCTGTATGAATTCGCCTTGTCTAATGAAATTGCTTAAAAGACTGTGCTGACTTGAAGTATTAGATATTGGGTATTTCCTGCGACAAGTTCTTAGTTTAAGGATATTTATTTCAAAATTTTAAAAATAGTATGAAAAAAACACTACGAGAATGAAGCTAAATTTAAATTTAATAAGGGTAAAATACCCTTGCATACTATCTAGGCCTGGAGCTGAAGTATTTATAGTTAAACGGTCTTCTACTTTTTCTGTTATTGTCAATAACAGTTTAGTATCCCTTTGAATGCCAAAGGTTGATCATTTGCAGAAAACACGCATTAACTCAGAATTTAAAAATTTTCAGTAGAAGCAAAACCTAGGCGAATTCATACAAGGTGGTCTTAATTTGAAAACGTTTTACAACATTGTAAAATATTTTAACGTTGTGTCAAAAATTCAAACAAATATTTGATCAAGGCGAATTTACACCAAGTGAACTTATCTTGCTACGTAAGCAACAGCTGATAACTAACCTTGTGTTAAAATGGTATATCGTACTGGTGGTTCTGGAGAATCTTTTCTAAATTCTATAATTTTCGCTTAAAATGATCAAATTTATAACTTTTTTAAGTTATTAGATTTCAAAACACACAATTTAAAATTAAAAACAAAATAAAATATTTGTTTGAATTTTTGACACAACGTTAAAATATTTTACAGTGTTGTAAACGTTTTCAAAATAAGACCACCTTGTATGAATTCGCCTTGTATTTGATTTTGTTTTTATATTAATTTGTGTTTTTTTGAAATGTTATAACTTAAAAAAGTTTTAAATTTCACAATTTTAATCAAAAATTATAGAATTTAGCTAAGATTCCCCAGAACCAACAGGACGGTATACCATTTTGACACAAGTTTAGTAATCAGCTGTTGCCTACGTAGCAAGATAAGTTCACCTGGTGTAAATTCGCCTTGAGCAAAACCATTTTGAATTTTACATTAAAGGTATAAGGAAAATAATTTTTTAATCAAATGGTGAGATGTGCTGTCTTATTCTCAACGAGTAAAGATATCGCATAACTCGATTAAAAACCAATCTTATTTTTTTTTAGAATATAGCCAACTGTTCCAGAATACACCTCCAATCCATATAAAAAAACTGGCATTATAAGCCCATAAACAATTTGTTTCTTAACATAAGTTGGCAACATTAAATCTGTATTGTACAATTTACGTAAAGTAAAGTTCACTTTAGATATTATGAAATTAACATGACCTTCAAATGATAGTTTTGTATCAAGTATTACACCTAGACAATTAAGACGATCAACAAACTCAATTTCACCACCACTTAGCGTAATAGTGAACTCAGAACTACTACATTTGCCAAACAACATAGCCTTGGTTTAATGCGTATATTTTTTGGAGCATATTTCTGGTTTCCCTGGTCATGAAAATTAAGGATGGTGAAAACCGCTTTGGTTATAATTATAATTTTAAAAAACTTTTTTGTAGGCTCACCAATTTTAACTTCAAAATAAAAAACATAATTTTTTGTCCGTTTTTATTTTATTTGTTTCAATATTATTTTAAAGTAAATTTTAACATTACAATCAACTTATTTCGAAAAATTTTTAATGTGTTCATTACACATAATTATACAATAAATAGTATTAAGAAGGTTGTTATAAATACACAAATTCCCCCTCTAAAAGAGAAAAGTGCACATACTAAATATCGAATAATGAATGAAAAATATTTTGAAATATTAAATAAACGTCAAAGAAATGATGTATTTAAGTAATTGTTTTGTGAAATGATTTGAATATTTGGTAAAAAAAATTTGTCTGTGTGTCCGATTTATTTTTCAATACACTCACTTGAAGTCAAATTAAAATTTGAAATTATTATAATTGGCATCCTCTCTCTAATTAAATGGTGGTAAAAAAAATAAATTTCAATTAAGAATTTGACAAAAAGTGAGTAAATCGAAATAAGAGACCAGAACCACTTACAAATCGTAGTATTTTGACACATAATGCACTTTCTTAGTGACAAGAAGATTTATATGATTTGTGTTGAGTTGAAATTTTAGCTCGAATTTCTCGTTAAGACATTATGTATAAAATACTATTCGTAAAATCGTATAAAATTGGCGCATTTCTCTTGGGATATTAATATGATACTCTCACGTTTCTCTTTTGTATTCTTATATTTATAACAGTTTATTTTGTTTTGTTTATAGAATAATATTTTTTTTTTCTTTTTTTTTTTTTGTAAAGCAAAACGTTAAAAGTTAATAATCGTTTGAATAATAATAATAACAATAATTGTTAAAAACATTTTAAAATTACGCAAATAAATATATTAATCATTCTACGTAAATATTTATTTGTGTTCGTTAAAGGGATTAATTGAAAGTTTAAAATTAAAAAGCAAAAAAATTGGTTTTTCTTTGATCGTTAAAATATTCATAAAGTTCTACTGCAGTTTAAGTAAGTAGTTTTCAAAAGTTTCTAATATTATAAAGTTTTTTTTTTTTGGTTATATTTTTAATAAGATACATATTTCTTGTTGGGGAACATTTATATGTAATTATTTTTTTTTTATATTTTATACATACATATGTAATAATTTAATAATAGTTTTTTTTTTTTTAAATACAAAAAATTTGCATGGGGAAAAGTTGGTAAATCTCCCTTAACAAACCTGATTGAAAAATTGCAATATTTTGTATTTAATTTCAAAAATTATTCTTAGACTGTTAAAACACTGCATACTTTAAGGATCTTGTTTATATAGCGGTATTTATTAACAGTTCTTTAGTTAATTATATGTTAATTTTTAACATTTCTTTTGATGTTACAAAATTTAAATTTGTTTTTTTTTTACAAATTTAGATTCAGTTTTTCGTACATTTATAAGTTAAGCCTTAAAACTATGAAGTGCATACATACATTTTTCTTAAAAACTGTTTCTTTTATTAGTTAAATTAGTTAAAAGTATTTTTACTTTTATTCGTTACATTATGAATTAAGATTTTATCGTTACATTTTGTTAATTTCTTAAACATTATGGGTAATCATTTCCTTAGTTTGCAGTGGGGGTTCCGTCATCTGTTGATATTTTCTGTTGCATATAAAAGTGGCTAAGTTAATAGGTCATGTGTTGTGTGCCTGGAGGAACCTTATAGCTGGGATAATGGTGACTCAAAGCATTTTTGGCAAAGAATGGTGTATAGTCCTATTTGACAAAATAAAATATATTAAATAAGGTTTTTAATAAATAGTTGTTGCAGACAAAAAAAAAAAAAAACCAGCTAAGAAGGTATAATTTGGTTGTGACGAACCCTCAATACCCCCTACCTTCAGTTCTAATATAATATAATTAATTTGCTTTATTACGGTTGTCGTCGTCGTTGACGACTGTGTCATTTTTTGTAAAAGATTAAAGTAACTCAAAACCTGTGTCTTTAATCTACTACAAAAAACGACACTCTCGTTGTCGATAACGACAACCGCAATAAAGCAGATTAATTAGATTAGATAAGGCTGATTATTTATAATATCTGAATAATATTACGAATTCAATTAATCAATTATTTATTTTTTAGATAAAAATTCTACTTTTTAATTGTAAATTGGGTTTGGAGGCTGTCCCGATTGAATTTTTACTATATGACCATCTTGAACTGAAGGCTTGGATCTGCCCTTGAATCCTGGCGATTATTTTTGTAGTGGCTTGGCAAAATAACAAACCTGTTGATTTATTCTTGTATATAAAAAGTATTTTATTTCAATTAAGACTATTTGCCACGCGCCGTACTGTCGACACCGTTATAAAACTCCTATTATGGAAAATCATTTACTGATATACGGCCAATTTCACCACGTTCAGTTATAATTAACTATCAGTTTTAGATGTCGAAACAAATTATTAACTGGAAGTTAAAATAATAGTTAGTTTTAACTATTTTCGATGCCGCGGTAATAGTAGCTTTAACATCATTATTCCGAGAGAATTTTAGTAAGTAGACTAGGAAACTCATATAACTTTTCGGCTTTTTTTTGTTTAAAAGAAATTTGTATTCCACGTATTAAAACTCAGATGCAATGTATTAAAAAAACCTTAAGAAAAGTTGACAAACCTTCGCCAGACCGTCGGTATATTAAAGTAGGTGCAAAAGATTCAAGTTTCGCGCTGGAACTTGTGTTTAAGACAATCTATCAAGCCAGGCCATGTTGGATCGTTTACAGTTAATATTTCCCACAATTTTAGGAACGTTTATATTTAATCCTACCAATAAATAGAAATACAGAAAATGTAGTAGTATGTTTGTATTTATATTTACATACACCCAGCGGGAAAACTCAGAAGACCTTCTTACTTCAGCTTTTTTTTAAGGTCTGCTTAAGCATTTTTTGATTCAATTTCTATACTTATCTAGCAGCTAAAGCATGCCTTATAAAAGGCCTCGGCTCTTTCGTATAAAATATTAGAACCACTTTCCACATTCCCTTCTATGAGAAGGGAGTAGAGGAGTAACATTTTTTGTTTTGTTCTTTTTTGCCAAAGCATAATTTTAGTTTTTTTTGGATCCAGTTACCTACCATTCTTATGTAACTGCGAAAGAAACGGAAGCGGAATGGCAACGTGTGTAAAAAAGATATGAATATGGAATGGAGCGAGAAGCTCAAATATATCCAAAAGAAGGAGTACAGAGGCCTTCTAGAAGGCATATGTATTCCTTCTTTTTTCCGCTAGTCTTGTCTGCATGTATTTATGTACTTACTGCGACAAGTTTTGAGACCTCTCTGAATATTTCGATAAAAATAAACATTTTATAAAAATGTCAAAAATAATACAACATTTTAAACGCTTGTGAACGATTTTGAAAATTTTTCCAAAAGTAAACGGGGACCCCTACTTTAAATGGAACGATATATTTTTAAAAATGTGTATATAGGCTGTTTGTTTGACATCTGTGTTTAATATGTGTAATTCCATGTCAAAACGACCAAGAGTGGGACACGACCCCATCCGATTTTAATGAATTTTGGTGAGAAGGTTCCTTTTCTCTTATAAGGAACATATATGAACGAAAACTATTTTTTTTTTCAGAAGTTATGTCATATTCAAAATGTCATAATTTCGCCGAATTAGCCGAATGTGTTGAGCTTATTTTTTCAATATCTCGGAAACTACTTGACATACGAAGATGATTTTAATGTCATTTTAAAGAGAATACTTGGGGCTACAAACCAGGGACCGTAACAGTTATGCCTTTTTTCATAAAAGGCAGATGATAACTGTTATTTTTTGATTTTTATTTTTTTGAGCAAAAATAACAGTTATTTTTTGATTTTTATTTTTTTGAACAAAAATAACTGTTATTTTTTGATTTTTATTTTTTCGATAAAAAATAACAGTTATTTTTTGATTTTTATTTTTTTGAGCAAAAATAAAAGTTATTCTCGAAATAAATTTACGTGTTTTAATAATTTAGAAGATTTTAATAATTATTTTAATGTGCATAAGCAATTCCAATGATAATAACACACTAAAATAAAAATTTAAAGTCAACTAAATTATTAAATCACTTACATTTATTTAGAGAATAACTTTTATTTTTGCTCGAAAAAATAAAAATCAAAAAAAAAACTGTTATTTTTGTTCAAAAAAATAAAAATCAAAAAACAACTGTTATTTTTGATCGAAAAAATAAAAATCAAAAAATAACAGTTATTTTTGTTCAAAAAAATAAAAATCAAAAAATAACTGTTAAGTTTGATCTAAAATATAAAAATCAAAATTATAAAAATCAATATATTTTATCATTGACAAGTGCATGAGGAACAATATGGTATACTTGAATCAGTTTTTCGACATTTAATTCTATATGCTTTTCTTGTTTTAAAATTCCAATATAACTGTTATTTTCGGTCCCTGCTACAAATCATTGAAAAAAGTAGTATCTGCAAAATATTAAATTTTAAAAACGGACTAAGTCAACAACTTATTTTTTTATTTGGCTGATATTTTTTTATATAATACCTGTAATATAATACTGTTCTTTAAAATCCTGAAACTTTGAAGGAGGTGTTTTTTCTTTTTTAAGATATGATTTGTTTTTTTTCGCAACCTTTAAAAAATAGTCTTAAAATAGAATTTTAATACTGTAATTTTGAGCAATAAGTACACTGTGCTAGTTGCAAAAAACAGACCAGCCGCGCACCTCGCATTTTACCCTAATTGGGGCACGCTGTAATTTCCTTACGTTACAGCTATTACACACCAAAAATGTTACAGTAACAGTTTAGTGAGAAAAACATGTTTGTTTCAATTTATGGTATTTTTGTTTTAGTTCTCACATTTCAATCGAAAAGTTTCTCAACGCGGGAGTTACAGAACATGGGCACAAAATACCCAAGTTGCAAAAAACGGAGAAAATTTCGATCCGAATCGAAACGCAGAATAGGGGTCAATAAAGTGGGGTTGGTCATACATTTAACCCACTTCCAGCATTAAAAGTAACATCAGATAGTGAAGAAGTATATTTAAATCTGAGTTTTTTCTATAGGTGATACGAATATTAAACTTCGAGTCAAAGCGCACTAAATGATTTTCATCGTGACTTTAACGTGTCAAAAGAGAACTTGAAATTTCTCGCTTAGTTTTTGAAAGAAAGAGAATTTTTAGACACAGAGATACGCGTTCTTTTACTATCGAAATCGCTCCAAGACCTATGGAATTCTTTTCAGAAAATAGTTAGTGGGTTTTAAGGAAACAACAGAAGCCATAACGATAGTCACCTAATTCCAAATACGATGGAAGACTTTTATGCCATAATAATAAATAAAAAAATCATTATTATTTGAAGTCTAAACGGGTTTGCTGTAATTACAGGAGCACACTGAAAATGCGTTTTCTTTAACACTTTTTAGACTTGTTTCGTTGTGACGAGGTCTTGTAGTAATAAAAAATCCTTATCAGCGCCATTGGGATCAGACCATGAATACTACTGGATGCAAATTTGTGAAACGTCATCACAACATAAAAGTATAAATCGAAGATTTTTGAATAAAAATATAAGTATGCAAACAAATTTAATTCTCTCTAAACACTTAATTCTAATGCAATCAACACAACCAAGAAAAACATTTTTTATGGAAAATTTAAAAATAAATATATAAAAAAAATAAATAACTCAATGAATTTTCCGATTAACACTGTATTCTTAGCATTTACACATGAAAGTAAATTTCTTGAAAGTCGCAATACACTCACACTTTTTCACCAAAACACACAATCCAATCGGTTGTTTCTTCGATTTTGCGTTGATAATACGTATACTCTACTTGCAAGAAAGTACTTTCATGTGTAAATCCCAGGATAGATATCTGCTGAAAGAGGAAAAATATATATTTTTAAACATCCGTATGAACTGAAAAAAACTGTGTTTTCGCGTATATCTCGAAAACGCTTCTTAAGAAAAATAAATGAATGCCATATTCGTTATGGCAAAAAGTTACAATTTTTACACACATCTCAAACGATTCCGCTTACAATAAATATATGTAAGCGTCTTTCGCTGTGTTGGAGAAGTATCTGACAGAGGCTTGTATAACAGTTGCTCCCGTGCAAGGAATCTTCCACGATTAAAAACTGCGCCCGTCGACGATCAAAAATGCTTTTCATGAGATTCCCAGTAGACTCATACACAATTGAAAATACTAGCTGGGATTATTTTTTAACATATACCTTCGTACATTCACACTATATTAATAAATCCCATTTAAACAAATATTTTTAAAGCCGCTTCTTTTAAAATACTTACGCGATGGACTTTTCTTGGCCTGCATGCAGGACCCAAGGCCAATTTGCGACGTTCTTCATTTTCTTTGACGGCAGCTTCTTTGTATTCTGGTGGTGGCCACTTTAAATCTCCCCGCATGCTGGAGCCTCCTAAAGAGTCAGTAGACGATTCTTCAATTTAGTGTATAGAAGGACCAATAGTTAAACAAAATACTAATACTAACCTCTAAAGCTGATGGCTGCTGGTTGAGATGAATAAACGGGTGCTGGTTTTTGGGTAATTGGTGCCTCCTTACGCAAAGTTATAATGCCAGGACTGGTGCCACGTTGATCCTGAGCCAAGTAGGGTTGTTGCTGTTGATCGACCTGATCGTGAGACACGGTATGCTGTTGTTGCTGGGGCTGTGAATAAGAATTAAATTGTTGATTGGTTTGTGGTACAAATTGATTTTGTTGTGGTGGATATTGATGTTGTTGTTGGTGATAAGGTGCTTGGTTATATTGATTTAATGGATTTTGATATTGAGGTTGTTGTTGCTGTTGCTGTTGATATTGCTGCTGCTGATGAGGTTGTTGCACCCATGGAGGTTGTTGGTATTGTTGTTGTTGCTGCTGTTGGGCTGGCTGTGGTTGTTGTTGTGCCCAGGCTGGTTGATGAGGGGGTTGCTGATAATGTGATCCCGTTTGGGGTGCTTGTTGATATTGATTTTGTGGAGCCTGAGCTTGATATTGAGGTTGTGGGGAATATTGTAGAGGCTGTGGTTGATATTGTTGTTGTTGGGGTTGTTGAGGGTGTGGTTGATATTGTTGGGGTTGTTGTTGATAATTATCATAGGATGGTGCACGATATTGTTGCTACATATCGTTCATTGTGCAACAAATATCAACATTACATGCATGTATAGTTTCCACGTTCACATTATTTTTAAAATGTTTTGTAGGTGGTGGTGGTGGTGGTGGATTTGGTGCATTTGTTGATGAAATTGGTGTAGTTAAGAAACAGATAAAGTGGGACACAACAAGTTTATGTATGGGAAAGAGAAAAGAAGACAATACCAGACAAAAATTAGTTCTGTGTGTTTTGAAGGTGTTAATATTGGTTTAGGAATTATATAGACATTATTTTGTGTTATTGTCAATTATTAAGCGCGCTGTAATGGCTGAAAATTTTAGAAGAGAATAAAAGCATACTTTTAGTATTATTAATAAAGCATTTTTATATTTTAGTATTTGTTGTTTAATTAAGCCTTATGCACAAATTATTACACGTATATACAGAGAAATTGAAAGAGTATAAAACATAGTGGGGTTACAGATATTTAAAGGACTACGAAAAACGTTAAAAAGTCCAAAATATTTTTTAAAATTAAAAAGTTGAGAAACATTAATAAAAGTTAAGGTAATTTATTTTGGTACTAATGATAAAATAACTTTTTAATAAGAAGTTTAATTTAAATAAAATAAATATTTTTTTAAATTAATTTCCTTGTTCTTTTATCCGAAATAATGGTTTTGGAACCATGCATCAGATATTTCTTAAATAAAAAAATAACGATATATTACAAATCAGCCCAATTGGTCTATTATTTCACCTGGTTCCAATAAAAGTGTCTTGCTCAGTGTATGAAATGCATTTGATTTTCCTAATAAGCGAAATCGACCTATTATTTCACATAGCGCCAATGCGAATATGCATTAGGAATAAGCATTTTGGCACGATATGCCCATACCGTATGAGCCAGAGAACAATTGGCTTTTCAATATAACTGTGTAGAGCATATTAGATTCGGCTCAGCCGTATATAGAATTTTTTCTGATTTTTATTTTAATTTCGAAATTGATTTCCATGTAGCTTTGTGAATTTATAATAAAGTTTTGCAGTTTGATTGTTATTATATTATTTGTAAGCATTTTAAATTGCTAAACTATTGTTAGTTTTTTTTTAAATTTAACTTATTTAAGTAAAGCTTGATTCATCCATGCGTCCGTCCTAACAATATTTTTGTCCAGAGAATAACTTTTTTCACCCATTTCCAAAAATTTGTCCGGATGAACAAAGCTACCATATGAATTACATATGTAAACAATTATACAAAATGGCAGCAAACTACTTATTTTGAATAGTGAAAGTGTGTTGAAGAAAAGTGATTTTATTATTTTTAATTGAAATGCATAATATAATTTTTTTTTATTTAATTATTTACCAAAAAGCAATTCTTGTAATAGCACAATATTATGTGGCAGTTCAATTCAATGTTTATGTACAAATTGAAAAAGTGGCATCTCAGTTAACTTGTTCTTAAAGAAAATTAGCGTTCAAACAGAATTGTGTGTTCAACTTTATGCAAAAATCCTGAAGCTCACAATTTAACACGTCGGCAGTAACTTAAAAATTTTCTTCGCAAAAAAATATTGTTCGGAACGAATGGGTGAAATGAACTTAACAGGGGTTAGTAAAGTGCATTTTAATGCGCGTTTTTTACATTATGTACAACTAAAAATCACTTAACTCTTTCTACAACTGAAAAAAAAATCTGCACTTTTTTAAAATTTCTATTAATTTTAAATTTCATGTGTCCTGTTTTTCCCTCTTTGGTAAACGGTTTAACAAAAGCTCTATAGTCTGAATTTCTGCATTTTTGGTACAGAAACTAGCTACTACTAAAAACGTTAAGGTTTTTGTAAAAAAAAAACTTAACTGTATATGAAAGAAAAGCTACCAATACTTTTTTACTTCCCCGCCGAGTGGAAAGCTTTTTTGGGAGTAAAAATTGGCTACAAAATATTTTAGGCTTTAAGCAAAAAAGTGTCTCTGATAAAAGCTCAACACAATATCTAAATGAAAAGCTGCTAATGCCAATAGCTTTCAAACATCTCTGCCGATTGGCAGTACCTGTTGGTTTGTTGGAGTTTGGTGGTAGTTCTGATATTGTTGTTGACGAATGGGGGAAGCTACAGTGGGAGTAGTTTCTCCAACACCAGGTGAAGTGGTGAATAAAGTGTTTTGTTTGGTTTGGGGTGGACATATGGCTTTCCAACCAGAGGGCTGGTGGGGTTGATAGTGATGTTCTTCTTGAGGATGTTGGTACTGATGTTGTTGTTGCTGTTGTTGGGGATAAGCAACATTTTGTTGGTTTGGCTGATAGTTTTGCTGGTGTTGTAAAGGTTGTTGGTTGTGAGGCTGTTCCCGTGGAAAATGTTGTTGTTGTTGAATTGATTGGTTTTGCGGTTGTTGGTATTGCTGATATGGCACAGTATTTGGTTCCTGAGATGGTAGTCTACTGAATTGTTTGTCTTTCAATATAATTGGGGTTTCTGGGGTTTGTGGGGGAAAGGCTTCATAGTCATTTTCATTTGGATTTTGTGTATAAGGTATGTTGGTATCACGAGCAAAGTTATTATTAGTATTGTGCTGTACATTATTATAAATTGGAGCCTGTAAGTGTTAAGGTCAAATAGACAAATTTATTTGCATTGTGTGTTGTTAGAAAACAAGGATAATGTGTATATTTATAATAAGGAGTTTTTTTTTGGATTTCATACTAATTAAGCTAACAGAAAAGTAAGTGTAAATTTTTTTTTTTATTTTATTTCATTGTATACAAATTTGATTTCCTACTTAACTTTTCGTTTTAATCTTTAAAATAAATTTATGGTGTGTTTTAAATGTTTTGCCTTTAAAAATTAAATAACTTTATACATGCACATGTTTAAATGTGCGTGTGTGTGTTTATTATATTCTTAATTCTTAATTTAATTATTTTCAAACATAAAATATTTAAAAATTGCGGCTTTCATGTCTGGGTCATTGTGGTATTTACAACGTTGCATAAATTTTTACTAAAAAATTTAATTTTTTCTAGATTTGTTGGCTTTAAGTCACGCCAACTGCGAACAATTTTCTTAATAATTAAATATTGTACACAACTGTAATTTAAATCAATGTTTGCAAAAGTACTTTTATTTTCAATGAAATAAATAAAAAGCTAAAAAGTATGTAATTAAAAATGAGCACAAATTCTTAAGATTTTCTTAAAGCAATTTAGAAATAATTTTTAAATTAGAAAATTGTATACTTTTATAAGAATTTACACGATTTTTAATTTAAATAAAAGGTCTTTCTTTGGTTATTTATAGCACTCAAAAAATGATTGTTTGTCACTTGGAATTATCACATTAAACAACTTTAAACAATAATTTCTCAGAAAGTGAAAATAATGGAGTTTGGAATTTCGATATCGAGTACTAAAAAGTTTCGATATAAAGTGAGTTTTTCTATTTTACGTACAGAACGTAAATTGATTCATAATATTGTAAATTTTTTTTAAACATAAACAATGTTTCTAATATTTTTTTCCCCAAATTCATTTAATTATAACAATTGGCTCTTAATAAAAATACCCCATTTAATTTTATAGTATGGAACAGTGTTAAAAAGCTACAATTACCACCAATTTAATTGCCATTTCTATAAATACTGTTTCTACCCCGGGTCTCAACGTAGCAATATTTATTGCTCTATTAAATTTGCGACGTATAGACTGCATATTGCCATGAGTGACAATCCATTGCGCTGATTGCTTAGCAATCTGCTGTAAAATGAGTTAACATTTATCTGGCATTTCATTTTTCTGTACGTTTGTTTAGGGCAAAGCATTTTCACGTGTTCTCCAGTAATATAATCAGGAATTATTGCGCCATTGTTCTGCCGACATTTTAGCTTATGCTTAGCAAAAAAAAATTGCTACGTGGAGACCCAGCGTTAAAAAAATTATATAACAGTAGCAATAGCATGAATTGCCAATTTTTAGAGGAGAATTTAAAGGACAATTTATTCACCAGTCTGGTGCATTTAAAATTAAGAACTAAGCTAGGTGGCCTTAGTATCACAATAATACAAAAACAACAGGCAAAGCAAAAACAATCAGCTGTCTCTTTGAGACCAGCTTGTAGATCAATACACTTTTTTATGATATTTATTTAATTTTTCAGAAGTGCCATTATAGTTTTATCTTGATTAAATAGCACAGAAAAAATAAAACTGTATTTAAAATCAATTTAATTTTGAATAAAAATTAACTTTATACCAGTAGTACGAAGTCAAAAATGGTCCATAAAAGGGTCTTGTAGTTATTTAAATAATGCCGGGTCTTTAAGATGTGGATGAGTTTGAACTTAGTTCAACGTAATGTGAAACTCGGAGTTTTCGGCGAAATGTGATTTATTTTTAATATTTTGTTAAAGACAAACATGTCAAACAAAACTTAATCTGTTTTCAGATAAATCAGTAAATGTTTAAACGCTGGTTTAGTTGAACTAAACTAAAATTTTTAAGAAGCTTAAACTTAACCACCCGTTTATACAAAATAATGATATCTCTAATGTAGACAACAATTTTTTGTACATATTTATTGCCGGCAATTTATATTGCAATAATTGTTAGTCCATTTTTGTTGACAATTATTGCTAACATAAAACGTCAAACTTGGTGGTCAATTGAAAGAAAGAAGCAAATAAAAAAAAAAAAAAAAAAAAAAAATAGAACCGTATTGTGTTCTTGTGTGTGAAATTGTAGCTAAAGAATAAATTAAAGAATTAAATAAACACTAAAATTAAATTGCAAAAATTATTTGTATTAATATAACTTTTTTCTCATTCGATATTTATTATTTAAATGTATATTAACAAGTTTTTGCCTAATGGTCGAAATTCGGCCATATTTTTTTTTAATATGAAGAAAAAAAAGTATGTATATCTAACTGGTTTGCCTGTATCGATTTTTATATATTGTCGAAATATTTGAAAACCGATTTCTTGAAAATGTCTAATAATCGACCAGCCTATTTTTTTATTATTTGATAATTGGAAAAAACATTTTTTTATTTAAGTGTTCAGCATATTTGTTAGTAGCAAATTAGAACGCTTATAGCTCTAAAAGTATTGAACAGATTTTAATAAAATATATATTGTGCACATCTGTAAGAAAATATCTTTAAAATGATGTATATTTTGTTCAAATCGGTTGACATACAGAGGAGGAAAGTGTTCTCAACTCTTGTGGCTTTGCCGATTAATATATAGATTTGTTGAAGCTTGAGTTCTTTTTTATATAAATATGGGTATAAAATGAGGGGCTTAAAGCACAAGGGGTTCAAGTGACTTATGTTAAATAATGAGACAAAAGCGGTTGTTTCGCTTGTGCTACAAGCCAAGCAGGTATTTTAATGTCAAGTGCTTGAATTGTTCACCATATCTAGCGTCCAGATGAGAATCCGACATTCACCTCTTGTGCTCTGAACAACTTCTCCGAACTTCACCTATAATTCCATATGTAAACTCAATTTTAGAAAAAAGCACTTAAACCCCTTGTGCTTTAAGCCCCTTAAATGTTATTTTAACAAACAAAAACAAATTAAAATTAATATTTTCATATAAAAAAAGACCTCAAGCTTAAACAATTTTAAAAAATAAAGTCGAGTAAGAACGATTTTATATTAATAAATACAATTTTTGCAGGATGGCGTAATTTTTAGACTGCACCTTCTTCCTTGATTTCTTTAAAATTACGAGTTAACATAAATATGTTTTCTAATGCCTTTAACATAAGCTGAGCAATAAGAAATATTGCTCTGTTATTCTACCAAGATATTTGTCTTAAGTGTAGACCTAGGGTAACATCTGTAAATCAGTGTCCCATGTATTATATGCAGTTTGTATTGGTAGTTTAATCGTTCAATTTTATCCGTTTAGAGATGGTTTATATGTTAACTTATAAATAGATTTTTTTGTTTAAACACATTTTAAACCAAAAAGATAGTTTAACTTGCTCTGATTAGGGTATCGATACTTTTACTCGATGTGGTATCGCTCGTAAAGTATCGATACCTACTTAGAATCGAAAAAAAGTATCGATACTTACCCAGATAAAAAGCTTAAAAAAGGCACGTACGTGTAAAATTTATAATTATGTACATATTTTGCAATAAAATTATTTCTTTTAGCTATCAGTTCGAAAGCAAAAAAATCTCGGCGAACACATCAGAACTTTCCATGCCTTTTTCATTAGATTTCTGTTAGATATCTATCAGAAATGCCGACAAAAAACCAAAATTTCCCACGACATGTCTGTCAGAATTCGTGTCAACCACATCATACGTTTTTGGGTCAGAAATCTGACAGAATTCGTATACGATTACGACTTTTTTGCCGACATTTCTCTCAGATATCTGAACGACGTCGTATTATTTTGCTGGCTGGGTAGTTACTTGTATGGGTACTTGTATCGGTTTGTATGATAAAAGACTAGAAAGCAGCATTTAAAACGTTCTTATTAGTGTTTTATTACTATACAATAAAATAAGAACTTCGACCTATTAGAATTTTTGTGCAAAACGATAAGTGTAAAGATTGAGACCACTTTTAGTTGCCACCTAGTACCAATTTCCTTTCGAAAAATCTTTTTTATCTTAGGAAACAAAATTTTATAGAACGTTTAGGCTAACAACCTTCATTCACCTTTTATTCCAGAAATCAACAATGTCACTATGAATTTATCTTAAATGTAAATATGTATTTTATTTCCCTTCAATAATTTCTCAAAGCTCAAGGTCCGTTTTATATAAAGAATATTTATTTAAAATTTATCCAATATTTCGCTATCTCAATGGATAGATTCTTCAGGGATTTTTTGGTTTTTTTATATCTCAAAAAAATTTTTTAAAAAAAGGAAATAATATTAGGAGATCGAAGAAATTAAGCTAAATAATTTATGTATTTTAGTTCTTAATTGATAAATATATAATAAAGGGTGGTAAAACCATACTCCATGATATTAATTGTGAGTCACACCTTAACGTCAAGTTTTTTGCGCAACTTAAATTGACCTATCTTTGTTTCAGTATTTGACAACTTCGATTGTTGAGAGGTACACAATTGAGCAGCGCGTTAAGATTAATAAAGCCTTTTACGAAAATGGGCGTTCAATCAAAATGCATTTAATGCACATCGTGATTTTTTTGGTCAGTATAATCGACCAAATGTTTCCACAATCTGGAGAATTGCGCGTAAATTTCAGCAAACCGGGTCTGTAGGAAATGGGAAAATATATGTGCATGCTCCCCAGTTAGTTCTGCGGCTGGCGGCGTCTTCGAAAATGAGGACGGCCAAGCAATTATCGTGAATGGTGTTCGCTATCGCGGGATGATAACGGACTTCTTATTGCCAGAAATTGAGGAAATGGACCTAGGCGATATGTGGTTTATAGGTCTGGACCCGGGATTCGGGATTTTTAATTCAAAAAAAGTGATCCCGGGACGGATCGGGATTTTTCGGGATTTCATATATAAAATCCAATTTTAAAATTCATATTATTATAATTTAATGTTTATGTATAAGAATTAAAACAAATTAATTCATGAAGAAAATTAAACTCATCACAAAATAAAACAGTTTAATGTATTCTTTTAAAGTAATATGGAAGTATTATGTATTAAAACTTAAATTTTATATTAAATTAATGACGTCAGATAATTGATACCTTATTTAATCGCAAACATATGCTGCCGACGAAACCAATATTCGCATTCAACACTTCTGGGTGGTATCGTACATAAATAACTACATATATGCTATATGTCAATATTTAATTTATTTTACCTCAATTATATATATATGCAAGTATAAATCTAATAAAATAAACTTATATGTGTCAAAAGACTTTTGGTCGAACCCCATAAAGTTGTTAACACCTTTTTGCACAACTTGCATTTTGCGTACGCAGTTCTATTATCATCCACTTAGAAAAAAGAGCCACCATCTGATTTTGTTTTCGTGGTACATAAAGCATTGCATGTAACATTTATTAACTTGTGACTTTTTTTGTAACCAGTTAAAAATAAGATTCATGGCCAGTATGATTTAATATTGAATTTTTACTAAGCCCAAAATCTAGGGATTTTTATATCAAACCCCGGGATTCGGGACTTAAGTTTTTAAAATAATCCCGGGTTTTCGGTATTCGGGTTTGGCATCCCTAGTGTTTACTGGTCATACGGTTTCTTGATACCGTTACTGCTGTTTCAGCTTTGGAAAATAATCAAAAATTTAAGATTAATTTCAAACGATTACTATTGACCGATACCGAGTATTTTTTTACCGATACTACTTGGTACTCGGTTGCTAAGTATCGATTACAAAAATACTTGGTACTTATATAAAAGTGTCGAATATGTACTTGTATTTACTCGTATCGTTTCATCCCTAGCTCTGATTAATTAGCCCCCTAAGTGTTTGAAAAATTAACGAACTCTATTTTGTGTATTGTAAACCAGACCTGGTCGATTTGTGCTAATTTTATTTTAGTGCAAAATTATTGCATTACCATTTTAATGCACTACTTAATTATACCCACACCATAATAGTGGAGAGGGTATTATACATTTGTGCTGATCTGTGTAACCCACCTAAAAGTATACCGATCGTCTTAGAATCACTTGCTGAGTCGAACTAACGATGTCCGTCCGGCTGGCTGGCTGAATGTCCATGTAACCTTGTACGCAAAGTACAGCTCGCAGTTTTGGAGATAATTTGATAAAATTTGGGACAAAGGTTCTAATTGACACTAGGACTAAGCCTATTGAAAATGGGCCGAATCGTTGGACCATGAGGGAAGACAGAGGGAAGTTTCAGCCTCTCAGAAACTATCAAACCGATTTTAATGAAATTTAAAACATAGATAGAAACATGTTTTTATGGACACATAAGCTATGTAACGTCCATGGACATTATGACACTTTCAAAAGTGTCATTAGGTCCATAATTACTAAAGAAGTTAAATACAAAAAAATGATCTGCATACACGCAGAGAAAAACATGTTTCATTATGGTCCCAACCAACAAAGCTATTTTTAAAGAAACTAATTTAACCATAATATGGTTGTCGGTGACAATGATTTGGATAAATGAAACATAATATGGTAAAAAAATTTTAAAAATGGTTTTGCTGCTTTTTCTCTGGGTGTATATATTAAATATATAACGAAAACACTTTTGGGCGCAAGGATTTTCTCCTCTATGGTATAACAAATACCGGCTTCGATAACTAAAGCTTCTCTGCACAGCCGGCCTTGGCCGGGCGCAAGGATTTTCTCCTCTATGGTATAACAAACACCGGCTTCGCTAACTTAAGCTTCTTTGCATAGTCGGCTTTTGTTCGGAACAAGGCAGATTTTAGAAGCTTTACTTAGCGAAGCCGGTGTTTGTTATACCATTGAGAAGAAAATCCTTGCGCTCGGCCGAAGGCCGGCTTTGATCCCAAACTTGTTAACATTCTTGCTTGTAAGAATTTTTGGCATTATACTTACTTATTTTAATATTTCAAAACAAAGTTTACACATTTTAATTTTTTTCATTATAAGTTAAGTTGTGGACATTATGACACTTTGCAAAGTGTCATAACGTCCGCGGACGCTATGACATTTCTCTGATGGACGTTATGACACTATGACACTGGACGTTATGACATGCCACCCTTTCAAAAATAGGACCACAAGGGGAGGTAATGGGCAATTTCTGCTTCTCACAAACTTTCAAACCGATTTGAATGAAGTTTATATACATAGATAAATCCATATCAATTTGGACATAAAAGCATAATGTGTTTTTAAATGCTGTGGTGTAGGGTATCATATGGTCGGGCTTGACCAAATATACTTTCTTACTTGTTATTAAATTGTATACCAGCTAATGCAATTTTTCTTCATAAGATGTTTTAATGATAATGCAAAAATAATGCATTATTATTTTTACACTTCTCTACTGATAATGTAATAATAATGCAAGCAGTGTATTTATTAACATTCAATATAATGATGCACCACTTCATAAGAAAATAATGTACTGAAAAGAATAGTGCATTAAAATTAAAGGTATTGGTAATAACATAAACTTGCATTAACATTGATTTAATGTAAGAAAATTGTCAATGCTTTAACATATTTAATGTAATTCTCCCAGGTCTGCTGTACACAAGTCCAGAAACGATATATATTTATTTAGTGTTTGTGTACTTTCACACAACCCGAATATCATAGTTTGCTACACTCTGTCAAATAACTTTAGCCCTTTTTGTTTGTACTATATAAAACCTTTGTATCGTTTCTCTCTATTTTAACAACAATGATACCAAATAATTATTTGTATTGTTTTTTTAGCAATACAATTGTCCAATTACAAACCCCTTCGTATGGCTTACCGTTTACAAAAAATACGATTTTGGTTTATGCACTTGTGAACAGACAAATTTGTTGTACTTTATCGTATTGCCAAATGTCAAAAATTTAACCGGTCAATTCAATGTACATACGTGTACCTAGTCAATTCACTTTGAGTAAACTAAAGAAAATAAATAAATTTATTTTTACCTAATAATAAAAAAAAGGATATAAATAAATACGTTTAATTCCACGTTAAGTCAATTATGAAAAATTATCAATAAATTTTAATTCGTTTCATTTAATGAAAATTAAATTTAATGAACTTTAGGATGATTAAATAATGTATATTTTGATTGAAAAGATTTTAATAAATTTTAGTAATAATATTTGGAAGAAATGATTGAAAATAAGGTAACAAAACAATCATGAAAAATGAAGCCTTTTGTGCAGCAGGGAAACCAAAGCTAACGAAAACCCACAAAAATAATTGGCAAAATTTTGCTCCAACTAAATGAGCACCAATCGGAATCAAGTAGGTTCGTAGCAAAAACCTCAGCTTTCATTTCCGATCAGATTTGTAGTTGTTAAGAATTCCCACCATCTTGCCAATCTAAGCTTCAAAATATTTCTCTTTACCTCATACTGTCAGTTCAACTTAATTAAAACCAAATGTCTATAAAATATGATGGTTAATGGGCACAAAACCCTATTTCGGAAATAAGTTTGTATGTGGGCTATGAAAATTAAATAACCGCTGCTCACCATTTTGAAAACGCTTCGACCTTGTGACACTAAATGCAAATGTGCCCAATTTGATACAATTATTTCTAAAATTGCGACCTGTAATTTGCGCACACGGTTATCTTGGAAAGACAACCAGCCATGCTGATAGAAGGACGGGCCTCGTTAAATGGATTCTGACATTGATTCTGAGTCAATCGGTATACTTAAAGGTGGGTCCAGAACCTATATTTAAATGTGTTACACACATTTGCACAAGCACATAATATCCTCTTCACATACAGTAGTGTGGGTATAAGAAGTAAGAGCAGAATGTTGTGCTAGAGTGACTCAGGCATCTCGAACTTTTTCTCTATGTACAGCGTTGCCAGAATTAAGATTTTATCTTATTTTTGAAGATTTTTTGAACAAAATAAGATTTGAAGATTTTTTTTCTCAAATTAAGATTTTTTATTTTTAGAAATAAAGATTTTTAACTTTAAGTTTGTACAACATACATACATAATTTATTTTTAAGAATTTTTAACATTTTTTCTTTATATAATTTTTTTCAATAATACATATTCCCAAAATGAACAACCGCGAATCTATGATGCTTTTATAATGTTTTGTATGCGCAAAAATAATTATGCATTGTAGTACAAAAGTGTGCAAACCCAATAGAAAACAAGTTGATATAAAACCTAATTGTTTAAAAAAAAAATGTATTTTTATAAAGATTAATTTATTAAAAAACAAAAAGTTCATGTATTTAGTGCCAAAAGGTAAAACCAATGGAACTTAACCCTAGCAAACTAGTGGGTTGAAATTCTATTTTTATGTAAAAGTCGATGAAATTACCCTCTTGGCCAGACCAAATTCTTGTTTTCTTGCAATATTGTTCAAATAGGACAGAAACGTGAATTCTATAAATGATATGTTCTGAATTGAATGAATTAAGTTTGAATCAAATAAGTATGTGGTAGATGCGAAAAAGCAATGTGCAAAATTAAGGACTACACATTCAATGTCTTGCATGAAAAATAAAATAATAAAATTATATAATAAATTCGTATAATCTAGCATAATAAGCATAACAAATATATTAATTTAATTGGGTTAATAAATATTAATTTATATTAAACACGGACTTTAAAAAGTTTTACTGTTGATACTTAATGAGTATCGAAAGATGATACTTAATGAGTATCGAAATATCGGCAAAAATTAAAATAAAATTTATTTTCAATACTGTCCTCGAGCTTGAAATAAAAGCATTTTAATTTAAAAAGTAGTTTCTTTTAAAAAATTTATAATTTTTACTTTTTTGCCCTTGTTATAAACAATTTTAAGATTTTTCTCTTCAAAATAAGATTTTTTGTTCGCCAAAAGAAGATTTTCCTTCCAAATCTTCTGGCAACGCTGGCTACTTATAAAAAGATTTGAAACTTACATATTTGTTTAGAAAAATAATCAATATTTACACATTTTTATTCATGTTTTGTTTAAATAAATTTTTTACAAGCAAATTTATTTTATATCATTCGATATTTTTATTCATATTCAACGAATTGATTGACATAGTTCTAGCTAATTTAATAGTTTTCTATTACAAAAGTCTTGTTATTATAAAAATTATCTTTAAGTGTCATTAAAAACAAATACTGTGTAATGGAAATGCGACAAATGTCAACTATAAACTAGTTTATTTCTTATGTTTATTTCTCACGCTGTTAAACAAAAATGCATTTTAAAAACGTTTTTTATATACGTGTGTACGTATGAATGTATGTACGAATACGTAACTAATCTGAATCTAAAATGTTCAAAATAATCATAACCAAAGGAAAAAAGAAAAGAGCAAAAACCCAAGAAAAAACAAAAACTTGGTTGATCATTAAAGAAATTGTTGTTATTGTTCAAAATTAAGTTAATTTGCAATCGCGTGCAACATGAAACAATAAAGCCTACAACAATACAAGCAAACACACACGCTACCTTACACAGACGTGGATTAGGAGTGCTCTATTTACATTTAAAAATTCTGTTTTAGTTTTATCTGAAGCGAAAAATCCTTCAACTTGTACTATTAGAAAGGATTAAATATGATCACATTCAGAAATACTTAAAGAATTATCTTTTTGTTTTAGAAACCAGCTTTTGAAATTTTTTATTAAAAAAAAATTTTTCATTAGTTTTTAATGTTCTTTCTTTTAAGGACTTTCCTAATATTTACATGGCTGTTGTAAGAAAAGTGAGTAGCTTTTTTTTTGTTAAAAAATTAAAAACAAACTGCAAAAATTTCTATAATTTTTTTTTTATAAATTTTGTATGTGTTCTTTAAAAAGCCTTCATCATATCGGTAACAGACGAAGATGTTTAAAATATAAAAAAATTCATAATAAAGGAACATTTAAGTTACACCTGCAGAAATAATTAAATGAAGCGTATGAGCAATTTTTTTAAAATTTCTATGATACTCATACGCTTAAGAAAACAAATTATAAACGTATGGTGAAATATTAATACATTACCCCGCCCGTGTGAGGGGGGTGGTAACGCAATAAATTAGTGGCCGCACAGTAAACAGCTGCCCGTCCGTCTGGTACTGGCGAATTATGTTAAGTGCCTTCTTATTATGAAGGCATTAAGAACCTAAATGAAGTTGTTCAAATAAATCTCTAATAAATGTTGGTAGCAGATACAATTTGGCGTTAATAAAAATTGTATTAAACAAATTTTTTTTCTGGAGGGTCTACAAATTTCTGTAGGTCCTCAATAGCAACGGTTCCCAAATGGTAGCCCGCAGACCGCTGCACACTGTAAGGTTTTAACATTTTAGCTTATCAAAATCAAATTTTTTGTTTGTTTTTTTTTAAAGAATTTTTACTAGAATTGATTGATAACAATCCCAACTATATATAATTGCATTTTAAATTAAAAAACTTAACAGCGTTATGAAGTAACAGCACCTTAAACTTCACTGTAATTGCAGACTATTACTAGACATAAGCAAGTTTAGGCGAGTAGCCCAACTTTAAATGGTTGTAACTTTTTTATAAAATGCAATATCTTCATGATTTTTTATTTTGTAGTTTTGTATATTTTTTATTAACAGAATTAATAAATTCTAAAACACGTGATCATAATAAAAGTTTGAAGGTTTTTAAATATATCTCTTTTTAGAAGTTATTTTGAAACATTTTTTTTTCATTGGACATAAAAATCTTCTTTCTGAATCAACCAAAAAAATCTGCCCGAACTTGCCCCCCCACTATTCCCGATCCAAAAACTGAGCATGAATTCTTGTATTTCGCGCCAACAAATGTTTGCTGTTTGGCTGCTTGCAGAAAAAAATTAAAAATATCTGCGTGTATTTGAATTTATTTCAGGAAATATTAGTACTGGTTCAAAACAAACTCTTAATTTGCAAGAAATAAAACTTTTTTCTCAAAAAATTTGCGCACAAATAAACTCAAAATGGCATATATCGAAAAGAACAAAACTTCAAGTTTTGAAAACAAATACTGGTTTGTGATAAATCCAAATGGAATAACTGTAACAGAATCATTCGCGAATGTCAGCCTCCAATCACTTATTGACCATAAAGTCTTAAGACTTTGCTTGGCCTTGAAGGATATATTTCTTTTGATAGAAGATGATTTAAATGAGGTGACTTTTAAGATCAAATGCGGTTGTGACGGTGCTGACCATAATCGTTACAAGCAATCATTTTCTCAAGAAAATATTTCTGACGAGAGTTTGTTTAGCATATCTATGGTCCCACTTGAAATGCACTTATATTGCAGAAATTACCGTGAAAACATCCAGAGAGGACACAAATACGAATTTGATTAACAGGATCTTAATATAGGCGGATCCATTCATCTGTAGTTTGCGAAAGCCCCCAAAAACTAAAAAGGAATTTTAACACCCACAATTTTGGATTTGCTGCAAGACCCGGATGTTTATATTGCAGAAGAATGATATGAATCATATAAATATGTATTACTTTTCTTATTCTTATAATAATTTAAAACAGAAGTAAAGGAAGAACATGTAAAATAAATTAAAATAGATAATCATTCAAAGCAAATTTCGATCTACCAAAGGTTAAATACAATTTGGTTTAAGGATTGATGTTTGACTAATGACGTCAGCAGTCGTCGATGGCTGCGAGTGTTAAACGGCAAGCCCTCTGAGATGATTGAGTGGTTGCAATCGAAACATGTCAGGGTAACCTGTCCGTAAAAACGCCTGGGTTAATTTTCATGTTGTAAAATTCCTTTCTTCATAAAAATAATTTAATGAAAATTAAATTTGATGAACTTAAGCCTAATTAAAAATATTAAAAATTTGGATTAAAAACCATAAATAGTTCAACAAAATAACCACAATACTAATTAATTTATTTATATTTTTTATTTTTAATAAATTTTGCACTGTATTTTTTTGAATTGAATTGAAAATAAAACTTTAAATGCACAAGAACGTTGGTAACATTGTTATTTTTTTAATGGTATAATGTTTTTTCTATTGAAAATATTCATTTTTTTTTGGTAATTGGTCCGTTTGCATTTTAGATAACGAGATATGCATGGGTAATGTGTTGTTTGATTAAAACAAGAGTATTGCAATTTTCCCCAATTGTCCTACTCAAGATAAGGCAATCTTGCTATTAATTATAAATCAATTTAAAAAATTACATTTTATCTATTATGGGAAGTGGACTTGGCAATTACCCAATTCCGCCCATTTCTCTACAGAAGTTGAGTTGCTAGTCATATATTACTTGTACCAAATTGCGTGACTGTACCTTTATTTGTTAAAGTAACATGCAATTTTGATCAGCTAGAATGTTAAAACCTCACACTGTGCGCTGGGGTCCGTGGCAGATTTCTAGAGGTTGGCGAGGGAGAACATAAAAAATGTTTTTTTTTTGAAATTTAAAAAAAAATATTAGATTAAAAAATTCAAAAAATATAAAACTTAAATTTATTCTTATTTTACCTTTCTTTTTATTATTATTTTTAATTGGTTAAGCTTGAGGTCTTTTTATATATATATATATATTTATTATATTATATTACTTTAATTCTATCAATATTTCGATAATCTTGATTTAGCCTTTAAAAAATACGGATTTAGCTTATGTCTTTCTCCAGTTCTGGCAACACTGATAGCAACAAATATTAATTTTCAATACAATGGTAATGTATTTCCCAATTTAGAACTGAAAACTGGGCTGTTTTCCTAAACGTATGTTCACAATGTGTTAATACAGTACTGGCATACCGTGTTGATGCATTGTCTACTTACGTGTTTATCCACATTGTATTATATGTGTACCTATATATGTTTTGCTTCTAAATTTTTTTAACTGCTTTATTTGCCTTTCTCTGCTTATTTGTATTACTCGCGAGCAGAAAAGAATAATTCTTTCTCGATGAGAAAAATAAATATGTGGCAACCTTTAAGAAGTTAACCTTTGTCAAGGCAAAAGTTTGAATCGGTGCAAAAGATAAACAGTAGTAGAATTTTAAAACCCAAATATGAATTTCGCATTAAGTTTTGAAATCATTTCATAAAATGTTCACACTTTAAGCAAATCGGGTTAAACTTAATTTGGCAAAAAAACTATATAAACGAATTTTAGTTGTTAAAATTGGTGGTTAACATAGTATTTAAGCCGTATTACCATAAATTCGAAATATTGGTTTTTTTGAGAGTCTTAAATTCTTCAGAATCCCAGTAAATACTATTGATTGTATGCTATAGTTTTCATTTCTCTAAATGTTTGATGACGCGAGAAAAAAAAAATAGATAACTTATAGACTCTAAAGTCTGAAACAAATTTCAAGCGAAAAAATAAATTTTTTTTAATTAAAGACATATTTATTGATGAGACAGCCATTATAAATCAATAATATCAGGAATAACTTAAAATTTCAGGCACTGTTTTTTGTTACAACTGTTCTTTAAAAGTTTTTCACTGTTAATTGTTGTAAGTCTCATTCACTCTACAGTTTTATTTGCATATATATATATCTTTAACTTTTCTAAAGTTTTTGTGAAAAGGTTTCCTGATGATCGGCAACCAGTGAAATGCGCAAAGGAACTAGCTTATCCCCCCACAATAAATTTTAGTGTATTTATCCGAAAAATAACTCAAATAATTGTGAAAAAATTTTATTTAAACATTATGTTTAGTGTTAAGGCACACTTTTGGTTTAGTGGCTGTGAATCCATATGGAAGTATTGGTCCATATGTCTTTACAAATAACGATGTTCGAATGCAACATTAGTAAAAACGATTACCTGCCGTGTTTGCCTAATCGCAAGGTGGTCTTAGACACTTTGCCTTTTTCTCCTCCACCATCGGCGACATCATCACAATTTTACTATATCACCAAAACCTTCCTTCACACAAAAAGCATTTGCTTTGAGAACAGGACGCTCCTTGCAAAGGCAATATTTTTGTGGCGAAAAGCATTCTTTTACAAAAAGTATCCTTTTGGGAGCATTAACCAGTTATCAGACCGGTGCCTGCTCTCCGGGGGCTACTGACTCCTGTCATGATAGATATGATCTTTGGTAAGCCGCGATTTCAAGAGATCGGTCAATTTTAAACTTTGCGAAATTACTGTTACTCCAGAACTCCAAAATATCACAGGTAATGCCCAGAGAAATGTAGGGAAATCGGAGTTCCAAATCGCTTCATGAACGCGACTGTGGCACACACATGGCCCAAATCATATTCACACCTTAAAGTTGACAAATTATCTATCCACAAAAAGCAATTTAATTGATATTAAAATTATTTTTCTTTCCTTAATTTTTATTTAAGGCCTTGTAACTCTAAAAAAACATCTTATTAAACTGTATCAAATTCTTTTTTACAAAAAAAAAAAAAAAAAAAAAAAATCCCGACAATTGAAAATGAAAATGCCCAGAATGCTATGAACCTAATACATATAGAACTTTTGCAGTCAATAATAACTTCAGGTGTCTAATTCTAGCAGTCGTGATCAAATGCTTTTTCGATTCGAAACCAATTTTATACTGAACGAACCGAAATGAATTTTTCAGTGTTGTATAGCATTAAGTTTAGTTTCTACAACACTGAAAAAAAATTTTGGATTCGTTCAGTATCGACTGAAAAACTAGAAATAAATTTTCTTTTGATTCGAAAAAGTATTCGATTCTTCTGTCGTAATTAGCCTCCAGGTTATTGTTATTATTTTGTAGAATACTAATTTAAGCATCAGATTCAGACTTGTGAAATTCAGTGTTAGTTGTTTTATATATTTTTACAATTTTATGCGATTTTCCAATTTATAAACTCAAGGGATATTTAATTTTTTTTAGAAGTGTAATTCATTCAACTCATTTATTAAACGTAAAAAAATATAATTTTAGTTTTTTTAAGGTTTAATATTGTACCAGTTATGGTTGATGTTGTTATTTAGTTGAAACTAAACGAGACTGCTTAGTACAACAAATAATGATTACTTCGGCCATTGTTGTTGTAATTGTTAATGTTGTTGTTCATGTGTTGTATCTGGTGTCGTTGCACAACATTGGTTATAAAAGAGTTAACATTATATATGTATGTACGAACATATGTATAAAATGCCTCAAATTTTGTATAATTTTTTGGTTCTTTTTGGTGTTACTGTTGTTGTAGTTGCTTGGCTTTATTGGTTTCATGAAGTTATAAAATTACAAAAAAGTGAAGAAAAATAAAAAAATAAATAAATGAAGATAAGCCAACTGCAAATTACTTTAACCCCTGCCAGAGCCACATAATGTGTATATAAAGGGAACAATTTTAAAGGGAAAAACAAAGAAAGAGCTAAAGCAATAACAACAATATTGGGTGTTTATTTGTTAACATAAACATTTGCTGTTGTAAAAAGGCACACACAAACGCTCTCTTAGCTATACTTTTTTACACACACACACACACACACACACACACACACACACACACACACACACATACAAGAAGTAAACAACTTAATGGCAAATAATTCATGTCTCGGCTTCACTTTTTTATTGTTCATACTGCACTTAAAGAAAAAAATATGGGTTTATATGGTAACGGACAACTCATTCAGTATAGAAAATTCAAAAATATTATGGTCTCTTTTATCAAACTTAAGTTGCTGCAACTATCACAGTTATATTAAAGACACCAAAAGCCAGGGTTCGAAAATAAACATTTTAAAGGGCGGTTCAACCAAAACGCACGATGTTAATTGTAAATAAAACAAAAAGTTTTCAGAGACTTATCGTAATATTTTTTATTATGATAGAAGGATCTATGACAATTATGTGTGAAGCAAAATATCGGCCAAATGTTCGCCACGGCTTCGGTGGCATACCTTATCCGATGGTCCACATTTTCAATGACTCTGAAACATAATTAAGTTTCAATGTCGTTAATGTGCCGAATTATCTTATCCTTTAGCTTTTGCATTGTTCTTGGCATATTGACGTGCACTTTTTCTTTTAAATATCCCCAAAGAAAGAAGTCCAACGGTTTCAAATCACATAATCGTGGCGGCCAATTGAATTTCTAGCGCAAAAGAGCCATTGTTCCTTTGACTGTGTGGCAAGTGGCACCATCTCGTTGGAACCACATTTCTGGCTACAACAAGTCCGTTATCATCTCGCTAGAGTGAACACCATTCTCGGTAACTGCTTGGCCTACTTCATTTTCGAAGAAATACGGCCCGATTATACCGCCAGCCTGAATGAATGGGAACGCCCATTTTCGTAAAAGGCTGGACGATAACGTGTGACTCCCAATTAACATCATGCATTATGGTTGGATCACACTTTTTTATGTTAAGTGTTCGGTTCGGTAGAAATATGGAAAACACAAACGTAATAGTGTTTGAGTACTTAATACCATAAACAAACGTTTCTCTGTTTGTAATCTTCGTATACGATAAATATTTCGTACAAATCCAACTCAACGAAAAGCTGAGTTCTTTTCATTGCGTTCGGTTTTTCGTTAAAAACCACAAACTTTGTTGTGTTCGATTCAGCAATGTTTGTTCGTTGCAGTTGCAGTTGGGTGTTTAACACAACAAACAATTTTTACAAACACAAAATACATACAAGTTTTATCAAGAATAAAAAACAAACAGCAAATAAATTTTACAAAAACAAAAAATTTATACAATACGCAAACAAGCTATTCGTGCTGTGATCGTTCAAATTGCCAAGCAACAACAACAATACTAGTGAGAAGCGTTGCTAACATTTTTTGTTTGCTCATTCCTTTACCATTAAACAAAACACACTAAAGAACATTAATAAATCTAATGTATGTCGGCTCCACGAAAAGCCCCCCAATGAAATAACGCCCAGGAAATAGCCCCCAATGAAATAATCCCCCAAAAAAAGGAAATAACACCCAAAAGCAGTGAATGAAATAACATCGAAAAATAAATGAAATAAACCCCAAAACGAAAACGAAACAACCCCCAATATTTTGAATTTATTTCATATGAAATAACACCCAATGATGAAAATGAAATAACCCCCAATGAAATAAACCCCATCAGCAACAAAAATAAATTTTATGCCCAAAATCCATAAAAGAGTCAGTTTCACCAAGGATTTCATGAAGTCAATATGGACCAACAGCAAAGTCGCAAAATTATTGAAATGAATGGTGTGGAGGCCCGCAGGCGTCTTCTTCATAATAAGGATATATTCGGTTTAAAAATATTGCTGCAGTTATTTTACCCGCCCGTAGATCCTTATAGCCCTGCTCTATTTTTGCAGTTTGGAAGACAATTTGCCTTTTACGTTTGGATTATACACGGGGAGGGGTGGGGGGGTGCTTTTTAACCATGGGAGGTAAGGCCATAATGACTTTATTGCTTAATTGAATGGGAGATAAAGCCGTAATGGTCTTATTGCCCAATCATTGAGAGGTAAGGTCATATGTAAAATTTTGCGAAGTGAGAGATATAGCCATATTTTTTTCCCTAATGAGAGACAAAGCCATACTTTTCCAGAATATTGTTACGCATGGTGTCAACATTCTGTAAAAGCGAAAATCCTTAGTTATAATTGAAAAACATTATTTTATTCTTGTGACGCACGCAGGAAAACTTTATTCGGCGAAGCCACCTGCCACGTCCTACTGGAGGAAAAACCCCTAAGCACGGCCGCAGGACGTCACGCAGAAAAACTTTAGTATGTTAACTTTAGTGTTAAAAATGAAATAACCCCCGAATTAAAAATGAAATAACCCAAATTAAACACGCTATGAAACAAGCCCCGAATTTTCAAAATTTGTTGGGTGTTATTTCATTGGAGATTATTTCATAATTTGAAACCCCAACTGAGGAATGAAATAATTCCCAAAAAAATTGAAAAACGGCCCAAAAAAATTGGGAGTTATTTCATATAAAATAACACCCAAAAATGTATGAAAAAAATGTGGGAATATTTCATTTCTCTCTCGTTTGGGCGTTATTTCATTGGGGGGCTTTTCGTGGAGCCATGTATGACCACGGCATCACTGCAATTGGGCGCTATGGCAGAACGCCCAAAACCAAAAATGTCATAACGCCCAAATCTTGTTGTATTGCCCAAAACCCAAAAAAAATAATGACAAAGTGCCCAAATGCTATGTCATATCGCCCAAATAACAAAGTTTGGGCGTTGTGACATTTTCTTAAATATACCATAGAGGAGGTACTCCTTGTACAAGGCGTGCTTAAACTTGTGACATTTTCTTAAATATACCATAGAGGAGGTACTCCTTGTACAAGGCGTGCTTAAACTGCAGGCAGTTGCCATTGCAGGAGGTCAGGATATAATAAAATGCCCCATTTGTTGTCAAAATGTCGAGGACTCAATGTTAGTTTTTTTTACTTTTTGGGCCTTACGACAGTTTTTCTTTTGGGCGTTATGACCTAGACTATAATTTGAAAAGACATATCGCCCAAATTCAATGTCATATAGCCCAAACGGCAAAACGGTAAAACTTTTGGGTGTTATGACATTTTTGGTTTTGGGCGTTACGCCCTTGGGCGTTCTGCCATAGCGCCCTGCAATTGTTCCGTTTTATAACGAAAAAACAGAACACTGTATAATGTTTTTTACTTTCGTGAAAATATTTATAAGTGCACGGCTTAAAAAAAACTAAAACTGGCAACACTTTATTATTTAAAGCAGGTTGTTTTTGTTTTTATTTTGTTTTTTCTTAACCTACTTACATCTACAATTAATGTTGGAAGAATTTCAACCAATTGTAGTGGGGAATGTAAGAATGTTTATTGTTGATGTTTTTGTTTAAACTATTATTACAAGTAAAACTGTTGCATTTAATTAATAATTAGTTTTTCTAAAATCTTTGGTTGAAGTTTCCTGACGAGCTGGCCTAAGCAACCAGTGAAATGCGCATAGGAATAGCTTATCCCATCAACAATAAATTTCAGTGGTTTTATCAAGAATAAAAATTGGGAATTAAGCACGAATAACAAAATCTTTAAAAAAAAAAAAAAAATTTTTAAACTAACCCACAAGCACCAATAAATATGTATCGTTTTGGGTGTGTGTACCGTAACACTAAATAATGTTCGGCTTAGTTCGATCACTGTCCAAAACCATTTCATATTATAATGAAGATTTTTATGTTGAAAATTGAACAATAATATTTTAAACTTTTTATCACATTTTAGGAGAAACATGTTATATTAATGATATAAATAGCATACTTTAAACTTAAGCAAGGTTAATATGATTGCAGTTGCCTTTAAAGGATTTTTTTTTAAACCATATATTGAAAAAGGTGATAATAATATCGACCGAACTCTTTTCGTCAAATGATCGTAAGCGATATATAAGAAAAAATTATAATTTAATTAAATTTTATGGAAGTCGATATGTTAAAAAATTTTCCTTTAAGCAAAACTCAGTTTTCCATGATAATTTACCTCTGCGTGTACTTGTACTCTTTAACTTATTCGTTTAAATGCAAAAAAAAGGAATACAACAGAAACAACAATAGGCATTATAGCAAATACATAAAGAAAAAATAACAACAACAGTGTAATAAACAGTATGTGTTGTTTTACTCATTAAAACTTCATTTATTTTCCTTGAAATTGCCTTTTAGCAATTTTTATGAAAAGTATTCTCTTCTCTCCTCAAATGCGTTAATTCTACTCATAAACGTTTCGCCATAAATATATAAAAAAAAGAATATTTATTTATGTACTCCTTTTTTTTATTCCGTCAAAAAGTCTTTTATTGGCTAAATCATCAGCTGAATCTGCTAAAGAGTACACAAATAATAATTCTTTATTTCTTATTGTTCTTAATAAAAAATTTAACGATTTTTACAAAAAATTTGTTTATTAAAGCCAGCCTACACATAGAAAGAACAAACAATTTCGGAAAAAGTGTGATGGAAAACTGAGAAGGTATTTAAAAACTTTTATTTTAAGCCAGTACTAAAGAAAGTGGAAACTTTTTATTATTTTTATGAATATTTTAGCTTAACAAATCAAACTTAAATTTTCAAGTTAAGGAGCGGAGAATATTTCTTGCAACGGAAAGAAAGAGAAGAAAACCTAACTCAGCTTTCAGAAAAATCTGTTTTACACACTACGGGGAAAGCGGGTTAGAACTTGGTATTCAGCAAAAAACCAAAACCGATCTCAGTAGATCTTCACGATCGCTTGAGATCACGGCTGCCCAGATATCTTCAGTAGCCCCCAAAGGCAAGGCATCGGCCTGGCTTTTGGTTGATTCCTCCGATACTATGCTTTTAACGGGAAATTCTTTATATCTATCAAGAAGATTGACTTTGTGAGGAGTTTCACTTTTCAATTAAATATGTGCATTCGGGGATCTTGAGGTAGTTTTGATTTAAATTCCAAAGTCGCGGAAAGGGTTACCCTGAAAATCCCACTCAAGAGCTTATTTTTCACCACGTTTAGGAGAATTCGGCCTCCCTGGGTGCTCGCCTGATTATGCACTAAAATTGCTATCTGTATGTGCTGGCTCACAATCAGGGGCGGTTGGTAAACGAATTGCTTGCCACCGATGAGATAAGGCCATATGGCAAGTGATTATGTATGTAAATATCTTCCACATCCACATTTTGTGTAAGAAATGTCTGTTTACTTTGTTGTTGAAACTACAAACGGACGGAATTTTGGCACATAATTTATAATTTTGTTTTGCGAGAATTTCCATTTAGTCAATCTGCCTTGTTAAGGTGTGTTAAATAAAAGCAATGCACAAAGGTTAATTTCGGCCAAAACTAAAAAAAATATTTTTTGGATATACTGCAAAACATGTAAATAAAAATTTTAAAAACAACATTCAGCCTACTTTGACTGCAGGAGTGCCGGAAAGTTAGTCTGCATTCACACGTTTCATCTTTTAATGCTCAACTCTTGTTTTTTAAGTAGAGAGAAGAATGAAGAAAGGGGGTTGGTTCGGAGATGCTCGGTCAGTACGCTCGGTGTTTTTGTTCGTAATATATTTAAAACGATGGCTGCATGTAATTTTTTTCCTTTTCTCTTTAATTCGCTGTGAATAAAATTGTTGTTATTTTGAACCAAAAACAAATTAAACCGATTGCTACATGTGATCAAATTGGCATCTTCGAAGGGAAATTAAACAGAAGTTGATCAAAAATTAAACGTGTGAATTCAAACTTAAAAGTTCTTAATACAATTGTTTGGCTTTTTTAAACAACGATATAGGGGGCTAATTTTTTTTTAGTTTCCATATAATTTAAATTTTTTCTTCGGCCTTTAAAAACTTACAATATTTTAAAGCAACTACATAATTTTTAGTAATTTTGACTGCATCGTTTATTTAACATTTTTGGTATACAAAATTTTTTAAAAAAATATAGAATAAATCAAAAAATTAAAAGTTTGGTAAGCGGCGGATTTTGTTTACGTGTTTTAAGTGTATTACAAAAGGCACACAAGTAAGTACTTTGAGTTACACAACCGTCTTCGGCCGATTTTCTTCATTATAATCGTTTAAGTGATGACCATTATTGCAAATTTTAAACTTTTCAATGTGTTGAAAGAACATAAAAATAAAAAACTTTAAGAAATAGTTACAGTTACTATTGAGAACATCGAGCAAGCTCATAAAATTTTGAAAAAATATTGAGGGCTTTATTCCGCAAAACGCAACGCAGCGCACAAAAATTTCATTGATAATAGTTTGAAGAATTTCGTGGACGTCATATAAATGCATGTTTTTTTGACATGTTTCTAGTTTTTTAAAAAGTTTTTTTCTCCTCCTTTAAAATTTAATTTAGTTAGTTACTTTTTGCATTTAAGCTTACGATATATATCTCAAATATTGTACAACAAATGGCAACGTAATGGGGATTACATAAAAAGGGACGTTATATATGGCTGTGGCAAACAGTTTAAAACGTCTGTACAACGGCCTTAATCTACTTCTAATCTACTACTAAGTTTTATTGCTTTACGAAAAGAAAAAAAAAAAAACAAAGTTAAAGGGTTTTGGCCGAAATATCCCACTGTGCAATATTTTTAAAAACAGTTTTTTGCCTATCCTAAACATTTGTGAACATTGAGTTGTGACTGTTTATAATTTAGTAAGCGATATGTCAGATTTGTTCTCCAGCCGAAAATCACAATATAACGAAAAAAGCTCATATAGACATACCCAGCAGGAAAATAAGGAATTGATTACATAAATAACTAAAAAAATAATGTATTTTTTTCGAAAGAATAATAATGCATTCATGGGAATCGAGAAGGTAATTTTATTGACACAATAATTATGATTTGATTACCACGTATATTCTCACATTTGCAGAACAAGGAATGTATTGTTTCTGTTCGTAAAAATGTTTCGTGCTTTTTCTGCTCTTCGTGACAATTATCTTTTTTTTTTAGAATTATTTAAGTCATTCCCAGTATACATTAAAATTATTTATTACAATCCTAGGACATGGTCTGTGTTAAGAATAATGAATTCTGGAATCAAATATTATACAAGATATGTATTACTTTCTCGATTCCTATTAATTCCATTTTCCCGCTGGGTAGACATAATGCGGTAGTATTAAGAGTGGTGCAGAAAGAGCTAAACATGTTTATATGGATTAAATCGTTTATAACTTTTTTATTTTTGCGAATACATAAATAACATTTTTTCTATTGTTTTTTTTGAAATTAATTTTCCTGACCGTTTTCTGCTTTGCTCTTTTTCAATCATATTTCTACAACTTTTCCAATTATTGTTTTGGAAGATTCCCCGCAACAAACAATACACGTACCTAAGATGCCTTAATTATCGCTGATGAACTGCTCTTGGATTCTACGTAGCACAAATCCTCTAGTTTTGCTTAAATGACGTAGCCATTTATTAAGAAATGCATTTTTTTTGCTCATTATCAAATATCCACTGATAGCTGATGGCACTGATAGCTATTGAATTAAACTAATCATTTCAGCCTTTTTTCCTTTACTGCGACAATTTGTGACTTTTTGATAAACATAATTATTATTAATCTTTTTCTCATATTTCAATTAAGCAAATTTTTATTCCTCTTTCGTATTTTAATAAGTGTTAATATTTTTGTGTGTCTTTTCGTATTTACATTTTATTTGTTGGATGTTTAAACATGAAGGCAAAATATTTATTCATATTCATAAATCAGTTAAATTTAACAGATGTTTGTGATTAATGAGATCAAGACCCGCTTGTGCCATACATACACCGATACTTTTGAAAACAAACTTGAATTTACAAACATTTTTTTCGGAGGGGAAATGAAAAAGTAAAGGGGCCTTAAAGAAGTCTTGATTGTGCAATCATAAAAAGTTTCAATTTTGTTTAAGTTCTATTTAAAATTTATTTCCAAGCATTAATACAGCGTGTCATTAAAGCAAACCTTTACTGTAGGGCTTTTTCAAATTCCTCGTAAGACCTTTTAGCATATTTTTTTTAAACCTTGTCTTTTTGCTTCTTATGAAACAAATTAAAGATATTTGGAAAAGAAAAGGCAAGAGACTAAGAATGCATTCCCTAAGAAGGCAAAGAGAATTGAGAAAGGAATATTTAAGAAGAAAATTAAGGCCTTGCCTTTTTTAAGCTGGCTCATTGAAACACACACACACACAAGCATAATAATAATTCACGTAATATAGACTTGTAATGAAAGCACATAAATTATATTCTTATTAACATGTTTTTGTTTAATTAAAACTGTATTAAATATTAAAAATCTATAGCAATAAAAAACTTTTCAAAGAATTCTTTTGGAAATGTTATAAATTTTATAATTGTTTAACAGATTGTAGTTGCTAATAATTAAATAGTAACATATTTAGCTGATTTTAAGAGGCATCAAATGATTTGAATTTAATTATGAATAATCTCCATCTTTTTTTTCATAAACTATTTTTTGGAATATTGTTATGTTAATGCTTTGCATTAAACGGAAAAATGTTTACTCTTATTTGTATGGAAAACTGAACAACATGAAAAAAATAGCATTTGCTAATAAATTTATTTATATTTATTTCTTTTAACAAATAGAAATTGGGAATTTATTTCTCATGGTGAGTAACATTTATTATAGAAAATAATCGAGGAAAATATTGAAGGAATAAGATCACAACCATGTTTTTTCGTATTAATCTATTTTAAGTTTATGGTTTTTACGGAAAGAAAATTTTGCTCCGCCCACTTTTTTCGATTTACCTAAAATCAAAAAACGGCTCCATCGATTTGACAAATTTTTCTTTTAAATGTTCGTTTTAATCCATTTTACGTTTTCATCGAAAGAAAAATGTACCATGCCTACTTTTACGCCCACTTTTTCTATTAATCGCATAACTTGAGCACGGCTTGATCGATTTGGACGATTTTTTCTTTAAAATCATCGCCATGGTCCAACTTAGGTTTATACGGAAGGAAAATGTTGCCCCGCCCACTTTAACGCCCACTTTTTTTGATTTACCTAAAATCAGAAAACGGCTCCATCGATCTGACTAATTTTTCTTTCAAATGTTCGTATCTTTTTAACGGATTTTAAAAATCGAACGCAAACATTTTCCTAATTTGGACAGGACAACGTCTGTCGAGTTAGCTAGTGAACAAATAAAAAAGTTTGGTTTCCCGCTTTCCCGGCAATCCAAAGAGTTCGGGAAAAAGAAACTCTAATAATAATCATACTATTTAGATTCTTATTTAATTTAAAACATGTTACCAAAAATAATATTAAAGACTTAAAATAAATAAATAAATACAACTTACAAGAAAACACCTAAAATAATAAGTTCAACTTCCACATTTAGTCTTGGGCGGCTACAAAAGGTTGAGCTGTCTAACGAACTGTCATGTTGCTTTCACATTTATGATCAGTATGCTCTGGCAAATCATAATGAATATACATATTTATAATTGAACAAAAGTTAAAAATTATTTAAATTTGCTATGAAAATCAAACATCGATTTGCGCAACTTTATGATTTACTATATGGCGCATTTTCCATTACAGCCCGAAAAATACACCGTTTCGACCATTTTACACGCTGGTCTCATCATCGGACATTAATGATGTGGTTTGTCTAGGAAAGCCGCGGTGCGCACATGCTAAAAATCTGTATTAAATGTTAATGCCATGTATTGATATTTCGAATATCAAGCTTTTGAAATTCTATGTTAAACGACGGAAGTCTTTTCTAAAAAAGAAATCGTGGTATTGTTTGAGAAGATTTTGTGCATTTTTTCTATCAATAATATAAATTTTTCATTGAAATCCAACTTTCCCTGACTCTACCCCTTATCCCTAGAAAAATAGGGATTTTCGCGCTGCGTAAGGACTTTTCAGAAAAGTGTATAACATCACTGACTGTTCTGCACCTATGATAACAAAACCTACAAAGTGGCAGCACTGGTTCATTGTTGAATCACGGTAAGACACAAAATTGTTCTTACCATGTTGTAAAGTAGTATATACAATAATTTTTTTACAACTAATCATTGTTTAGTTTAAAATTAACAATAGTATTTTCCTCTTTCACAAAAGCAACATGCTATAGTTAAAAAACAACCATTCTTTTAATATGTAGTTTTAAGCATATTTTTGTTATTATAAACCATAACACTTTCGGAGGCAATCATATCATTGGTTTTGCCTTCTTGATAGAGGACTAATTAAAACATTAAATTTTACAATAATGTGGTTAAATTAACCATAATATTTGATAAAATTTTCGTTACAAATATTTTTTTTCTGGCTCGTAAAGCAAAACTGTGGTTTTTGGTGGAGTAAGCAGCCTGAGGTGATCCGAGGGGCATACATTAAAAAAAAATATAACTTTTAGTGTAGTTTAATGCTTCATCGACCAATTTTTATATTTTGAGCGCAACGAACCACACAGTACGACACAAGCGAATAACTGAAGATAAAAATCGGCGAAAGATTTGTCTCACGTTCGTGCAATTTAACTTCTGTCGACTTAGTTCTTTAAGGTTACATTTATGCTAACAAGCAGTGCTGCCACTTCGTGGATAATTACCCGAATTGGGTGTAATTTTAGTGTCGTGCGTTGAGCGTGGGAAATTTATTTTAGGTGAGCTTTAGGTAAATAAAGAACCCGAAGCTCCTGGTATTGAGTCATACACAACTTGCTTGAGCTTATTTATTTATGTCAGCGCTTTCGCAAGATTGAAACGATATCGTATTTTATAAGTACCCAATAAAAAATTTTGTCATTTGCGAAGCACTAATGGTACATTTGAAAAAATAAGCGCACAATTATGCGCTACGCAATAAGACATACAGAAGTGCAGTAAAGTAAGTGAAAGAACTCTCAACAACTTTTATAAAAAAAAAATAAAATTTCAAGTTCTACGGCATTCCCTAACTACGAACACTGAACCAAAAAGGTACATAAATACAAAGAAAAAAATCTTTGATTCAACGAATTTTTTCCTTATTTTTCCTCTAATAAACAAGTTCGTTGAATTCAACGTATGCCGATCATTGGCTTGTTGATTTTAACGTACCAGTTCGTTAAGTCAAGAATTCATATGTTGAAACTGTACGTAGATTCCTTAAACCTATTTGTTGACTCAATGAACTTATTATTTGATTTATTCTTTGATCCAACGAACTTATTCATTGATTTTTATAAATGTATTCGTTAACCAAATGAACCTATTCGTTGATTTATTCTTTGATCCAAAGAATGTATTCATTAATTTTTATGAATGCATTCGTTGTCCCAATGCACCTATTCATTGATTTATTCTTTCATTCAACGAACCTATTCATTGATTTTTAAGAATGCATTCGTCGACCTAATAAACCTATACATTAAAAATTTCATAATATATAAACAAAATAATAGGCCAGTTCATATAAAATCAAGTATTTTATTTCAAAAATGCATCTTAAAAAATATTAAAAAATAATTTACATGTACATATAATACAAAAAGTTCAAAACAGCGTTTCTAATTCTAGGTTTAAAAGAGATCAGAGATAAATAAATTTTACTTTTTTTTGGCTTATGATCAATGCCTTAGTCATTATTATTATTGAGATGTGTTTCTTACATGTTGTTTTTGATCAATAATTTCTAAAAAGGCACATAATAAGTAAATAAAAAACATTTACGGTTTATTTATTTGTTTTCCCCTTTGTTACGTTAGCTTTTTTCGAACTTAAGGTCCAATTATACGTAACGAGTTCATTTACTTTATTCTGGTCGTGAAGTCCAGTTTTTAATATTAAATATTTTAAAAACTGCAGTTCTTCATTTACATTTGTTAAAAAGGGATTGATCAAAAATAGCACGTAAGAAACACATCTCAATAATAATAATAAATAAATTTATTGGGATACTTTGAGTTGTTCTGTCATTACAGAAACTCTTGAAGTGATTTTGTTTGTATTTTTTAAACCATAAAAATAATATTCAATAAATTGCCAAAATTGAATGAATGCGAAAGGATACTTTAAATTAAATAAATGAAAGCATTTAAACATATATCTAAAGCCCTCAAAAAAGAGCTAAGCTGGAACGATATTCCGTCTAAATAAACTAAAAAATTTTCAAAAGAGCTGAATTCCTTAGATCCAATAGCAAGAATGAAAGGTTGAACGAATGTGGATTGAGACGCTAACTTAGAAACGTATTCATTAACTTCTTGTGTGCTGTTTCCAATAAACATAAACGCATCCTGAGAGTTTCTCATTGAGTATTTAATAAAGGTTTTTTGCTTTCGCTTTTTGTCACCTTTATTGTAGGTATAAAATACCCATGGAGACACCACATTAACTTTGCAGCAGCATTGTCTAAAAAAAAAGGAAACATTTAAGTAAGGTCTAAATAAATTCTGAGTGGCAATAAATTGCTTTTACCGTCATTTCTCTGCGACTCATCCAAACTCTTTAAGATTTCTAACATATCCTTATCTTTCACGTTATTTTCAGATAAAAGAAAATTTTTTATTTTAATGAATCGTTCCGGCCAGTTAATAAGAACTCCTTCACGTTTTCCAAAAGTAACGCTGAAGTCTTTGTCAATCTGAAATGTATTTATTTTGAAGTAAATACTTAAGCTTCTAAAAAGAGCAAATTAATTATTATTAGCTTACGTATCGAAATCCACTCGGTTTTTTATATTCAGGCCAACTTTTAAAATTCTCGGCTAAAGAGGAAGCATGGTTTAATTGGTTAATTCTAAAATTGCTGCAAGCTTGCCAAGTGCTATCGAATTCGTCTGCATTTAAATTGTCGTATTTTAGGCTTCTAACACAATCCTCTGCATTGCTTTCAGAATCTTTTAAATTTAAATATATTTATGTGCATGTGTAATTATACCAACTAAATTGCATCCAAATTAAATAATTACATAAAATGTTATAATTGGTACTAAACTTGTCTGGAGTAGGTTCATCTGGAATTATTTGTATTTCTGCTACATTTAGAATTATAAAATTTCATATAAATTTTTCCTCGCTTGGAAGTACGATAGTATTGTAATTTCTCAGTGGGAAAGCGAAGTATTATTTGCTCTTCAATTTGATAGCTTGTGGACAGCGACATATGTAAAGAATTTTCTTCAAAATAGTTGCAAATAATATCAATTAACAATGATCTATGATGACATAACAAACGAGAATTCTCGTTATAGTAATCCGTTATTTGTTTTATTTTTTTATTTTCATTGAAAATTTGAGACAATGTAACTTCTTGCTGATTGGTTTCGCTTAAACTTGGTACAGAGGCAGAGTTTGATGAACATTGGCTCAGCACCAATATCTTGGCTACTTATTATGTGGGACTTACGCCATTCTTTCAAATGATGTTCAAAGAGAATCATGTCGCCAATTTTTCATATGTGCCTGTTTGAGTGCTGGTGCTTGGTAAATTATCACAACTGATAATTAAGTTTTCAGGCAGAACTCCATTAGAAAAACTGTTTGCTTTTCAAAATTGTTGTACTCCATTTCTTTTTTTTTAAATATTAGCCAAAAAAGTATTCAATGTTTTCAGATTTAAGCGGTATTTCTAAAATTGGTTGTTTTCAGGGATCATAGAAATTATGAACGTATATAATTTATAATTTATATTTCTTTTTGCAATTAAAACAATGCATTTTTTTAGTTTTTAAAATAAATTTTAAAGCACTTTTTTAACTAACCTTTTTTTATAACCGCGCACAAACTTATTTCTTAAACACTGCACAATAACTGATGGCTTTGTAGGTATTTATTTTTTGTTTTTAGTGTGTGTTTTTATCCCGTTATAAAACAAGGAACTTATACGTTGAATTCAGCCAAGTAAAACAAAAATCTAGGTGCTAGTTTGTTGAATCAAAGTACTCGTTCGTTGAATAAAACATCTTCTTCTTCTTCTTTTAGTCAAAAATAACGTACATTTCTTAAATTCAACAAACAGATTCTTTGAAACAATGTACACTTTTTTAAATATTGTAAATTTGTTGCTATTATTTATAAAAGAATGAACGAGTTCGTTGAAAACAACGTATTACACGTTAAATCAAAAAACTAGTTTATTGTTTATGTGTTTTATACCGTTATAAAACAAGGAACCAATTCGTTGAATTCAGCCAAATAAAACAACAATATTAGTGCTAGTTTGTTGAATCAAAATACTCGTTCATTGAATAATTATTCTTCTTCTTCTTAAAGTCAAAATTAACGTAAATTTCTTAAAATCAATAAATGGTTTCGTTGAAACAATGTACACTTTTCTGATATTTTGTAAATTCGTTAAGTTATTAACAAAAGAATGAACCTGTTCATTGAAAACAACGAATTATACATTAAATCAAAAAACTAGTTTATTATTTAATTCAACGAATAAAATCAAAGAATGGTTTCAACGTTCAGTTCATATCTTCATAAAATTTTACTGTAAATTTCAATGAAAATTTTTTTGAAACAACGTACAATACGTTAAATTAAGGCTTTTTTAAGTAAAATTTCAATGAATTTAAATTAACGAACACGAGTTCGTTGAATTTATGAACAACTGTTTTTTCAGTGAAGCAGGTTTTTAAGGGAGAATACTAAAAAATAGCTGTATCAAAACATTCAGTGTGTAAGGCCGATCGTTACGTCCAACACTTTTTATATGCGCTGAATAATGCGCTTTATGTGTCAAAAATGTATTGCTTCAAAGTGGGAACTCGCCATATAAAATTCATGTCTTCCGTAAGCGCAATGGTAAGCGAAACTCTTATGTTTCTCCCTTACAAACCTGGGGTCTAATCACCGCATACGATATCGAGCAAAATTGATCGAAATATTTATTTTGGTATCATGAAAATTGATATCGAATGAAATGTATAGAATTTGAAATAAAAGCATTAGATATCGAGTTACTCAATATTACTTTTATCAAGTTTTCATTCGATACGTCAGTGTCTATCGTATGCAAAAATATTCTAATCGAATGCGGTGATTAGACTTCGTTTGAAGCTCCATTTTTTATTGGGTAATATCATTATTTGTAGCTTCATTTGAAATAAAAATCATTTTCAACACTAAACCATAATTATTTTAATTAAAAAACATTCATCGCTTTTAATTAAACATTTGATTAAGTGCCATTTTTATTTATCACTAACAATGTAAGTGGAAGGCAGCTGACGATTTTCATATTATTTTTATTACTTATTCGTTTAAAAGGAAATCGTAGTTATTTGCGTCCTGCCACTGGTGACAACAAGATTGTTGTACAACCAAAATATTCGCATTGCCATAGGTTTTCAATTTTTCAATTTGTTAGAATCTGTTACCTTTTAATATGGCTAGTGAAAAAGTTAGATTTCAAATAAAATTCTTTTAAGAAAAAAACGAAACCTTAAACAGCCTAATGCAAGAAAACATTAAAAAATTTCTTCAATTTTAGTGTTAAAAAACTTCATCCAAAGGTTAATTGTTATTGTTAGCTATAAAAAGAAAACAAAGCTGTATTGTAAAACTGTTTCTACGCCATATTTTTTTGATTGATAATAAAAAAATGTGTATTAAATTGCTTGTTAAACCTGACTGTAAATGTCATATAATTTACTAACAATGAATTTGCAGTAAATATGTATAACAAAAGAAAAAAAATATGTAATAATATCAGAGAGCAAACAGAAGACTGAAGCGACTTTAAAATACTCTAATCTGAAGAAAGTAAATAGAAAGAGAATAGTAAAGGTTGCTGCTGCACAGTGGCCTAAAATTTAAAACTAAACAAATATGAAACAACACTTCTTATTTCTCGATTTCGATACAATTTTAGAAAGAAAACAAATAATTCGACTTATTTTGTGTAGTTTACCGTTCACACTTGGGATTTAAACGCGTTTAAACATTTCGAACTTGATTAAGCTCTTATCACATCAAATTCGACATTAAGGTGATTTGTTAATCATTTCGAGTTGACATGATTAAAACTAAATAATTTCATTAATTACATAGAATCCTCTGGTCATACCTCAAACTGAGTATGATGTAGCATCGGCCACAATAAACGTACCTCCTACGTGTACAACCGACCACGATTCCTTCTTAAGGCCATTAAAACAACTTGCAAATAGTTATTTTTGAAAGCCATCTACAGCTAAATGGTTTTTGGTTTTTACAAGTTAAAATTAAGTAAGTGACTGATAAGCTAACAGCAGGTTTATCCTCATGATAACTTTACAAGTGAACTTTAAGTTGCCATATTGTCTGCTGAAGATATGGTTATAGTAAAAAACACATAATTTAACACTAAAAATTTTTCCATAATAAACAAAAATGAAGCACAAAAAATTTACTTCTACTTTTTATTAAAGAACTAAAAAAAATAAGTCGGTTTCACTACGTATTTTAAACTACCAAAAGTCTGTATCTACTGCAATGTTGCCACAAAATATAAATTAAATTTTTCATTTTATCAGACAGTTGTAATAATGAAGAAAACCTAATTTTTACTTAATCGTTCACGATAGCTTTTGTTCACGTAAACTATCAGGAGCTCTATTATTGGCGGCACGAAACAATCCCTAAAATATTAGCACCCCAAAAAATAGTGAAATTACCCTCCAAAGTGTGTGGCCTTATTTCATAAGCAATAAACACCCAATTTTGAAATTGAAATGAAGCCCAAACGAAATGAAATAACACCCGCAACAGCAATGAAATAATACCCTAATGTGTATAATACAAATAATGTTACAGTTTTGGTTTAAGAATCATGCGATAGATAGCATGGTTGAGACTTCGGCCAGGCGCAAGGATTTTCTCCTCTATGATATGCCAATCATCGGCTTCGATAGCTAAAGCTCTTCTGCATAGCTGGCCTTTGGCAGGGCGCAAGGATTTTCTCGCCTATGATATAAAAAACAGTGGCTTCGCTAAGTAAATCTTCTGTGCATAGCCGGCCTTTGGCCGGGCGCAAGGATTTCCTCCTCTATGGTATAACAAATACCGGCTTCTCTAATTTAAGCTTATCTGCATAGGCGGCCTTAGGCCTAGCGCAAGCCCAGATTTAGGAGCTTTACTTAGCGAAGACGGTGTTTGGTATACCATAGAGGCGATAATTCTAGCGCTCGGCCGAAGGCCGGCTATACAGATAAGCTTTTGTTAACGAATATGGTGTTTCTTATACCATAGAAAAGAAAATCCTTGCACAAAAAATGTTTTCGTAATAAATTTAAAAATGAAATAATCCCCAATAAAATATAATGGGGCTTTATTTCATAATGATTTTTTGGAGAATTATTTAATATGAAAAAATCCCTCAATTAAGAAAATGAAATAACACCCCAAACAAAAAAAAAACTACCCAAAAATCGTTGTTGTTGTCCTCTGTACAAAATTTTTGGGGTTATTTCATTATTTTTTGGGAGGGTTATATTTTGGGGGGTTAATTCATGCCACCTTATTATTAGGTTGTAATAATGGTCCTAAATGTTTTTATTTTTTCCTTTAATAATCCACAAACGTTCACAGTTTCATCATTAATATGGTAAAATAATCTTCTGATAGTTTTATTAAAGTATATTTTATAAATTTTGACTACTTTAAAAAAATATAAATTTGTTGGCGGTGCGCAAAATGACCCCAAAAGTAAAATGAAAAACGGCCGCAAAATTTTACATAAGACACAACAACACGCAATTTTGGCGCAATTGTTTTGTTTTTTTTGGGGTTATTTTTCATTTTTTCGTTAGGGTGTTTTTGCATTTTAAGTGGAATGAAAAATGATCCCAATATCAAGGAATGAAAAATGGCCCCAAATAAAATCACAATTTTTACTTTGGGGCTATTTTTCGTCTACTAATAAAAAATGCAAAATTTAAGAAATGAAAAATTACCCCAAACATTTTTACACAAATTTTATAAAATTCTATGTAAAAGTTTCTAGGGATAGTATAAAAAACCCGAATTCTTATACCAAAGTAGAGAAAATCCTTGCCGGTTATGCAGAGATGCTTTAGTTAGCGAAGCCGGTGTTTGTTATACCATAGAGGAAAAAATCATTGAGCGCGGCCAAAGGCCGGCTATTAAGAGAAGCTTTACTGAGCGAAGCCATTGTTCGTTATACCAAAGAAAAGAAAACCCTTTCACCCGGCCGAAGGCCGGCGTTATTTAGAAGCTTTAGTTAGCGAAGCCAGTATTCGTTATACCATAGAAGAGAAAATCCTTGTGCCAGGCCGCAGGCCGTCTATAACGTGAAGCTTTAGTAAGCAAAGCTAGTTTTCGTTATACCGTAGGGAAAAAATCCTTGCGCATGGCCGAAAGCCCAACCATGCTATCAATCGTACGATTTTTAGAACCAAAACGGTATAGTTATCCGGATTTTGAAATCGGAATTCTAAATTTGTGATTTTTAGTTTCGGGCATATGCACTTTACCGAAAATTTTTAATGTAACTTTCTTTGTGTTCTTTTTTGGGGTTCAAATTCATTATAAATTTTGAGGTGATTGAAAAATGGGGCCATATCGCATTATGAAAAATAGCCCCAAATTTAGGGACAATTTTCATTTATTTTTTTAGGGCCATATTTCCTGTTGTTTGCTTATAATTGTTCTCAAATGTAATGTATTTATCAATTTAATCAACATTTTGCTTAAACGCGTTTAAAAAGCTAAGTGTAAGCATAACATAATGGGAGGTCACCTACTGGTCTCTTAAACCAATCACACTTTCCAATTTGTTTTGTAGCATATTTTAAATCAAAATAAATCTTTCTTTGTATGTATATAAACATACATAGGTACTTACATACATATATATTAATACAAACATATACATAAATATAAAGTATTTGAACAATATGTTTCCATCATAAGAAAGTTTGTTATTTCGTTGTTGCTAAAGTTTTCCTTATATTTTGTTCAAATGCAAATAACACAAACAACAAAAACAATAGAAAACTTTTACCCAGGTTAAACAAATATACTAAAAAGCAAAAAAAAAAAAAAAAAATAACATAAAGAAAAATAAAAAAAATTCTCAAGAAACCATATAAAAAGTCTTGTCTTTTGAAAGAATAAAATATTGCACTTAATGCAAAAAGAAAAAAAAAAAAAAAAACTGGAAAAAATCCAAGTCTACCACTTGTATACTCAATTTCACTTTGGGGTGTCCTTCATAAATGGTGGGAGGTTAAATGATTGGCATGTGGGTGGTGGAGAAAAAAATATGTATATTTATATTTGTATAAGTAGAGGCGTTGCTTGTTTGGTATTGTTGTAATCATAATTTTCGATCAAGAAAAATTGTATAATAATCGTTATAATACAAAAACAACAAAAAAACGAGGGAAAAAAAGAATAAAAAAAAAGTTATTACAAACTGTAAACAAACACAAAAATAATGAAAGCAAATAAAAAAAAACGCCATCAAAGCAAAAAATAAAAAAAATTTATAAACATATATTTTTTTTTTGCTTTTTGAATGGCTTGTAAGAGGGGGGCGTTAAAGTCTACAAAAGGATGGTTTTTTTTTACAAATGTTGGTACAAATATTGTACATCTCACAATGAAGCAAAAGAAAAAGCAAATGAAGTAATAAGGACACTTAATTCTCTCTAAGGTTAACAACAGTCACCAGCTCCACCAAAGAATTTATTATTGTGGTCGTACACAGCTGGATGTTGATTTTGGCTTTGATTAAAGAACTTGATTAAAAAAATTTCCAAAAAAATGTATTTGAAGTGCGTGAAATTTTTTTTTATTTGATTACATATTTGCGTTTTTATTTTTATATGTACATTAATTAAGGAATGAAAGAAATGTTTTAATCGTCAAAATTTAAATTTAAACAAGCGGTAATATGCAATATGGTGGTGGTGGGTGGGTTGAGTGTTACCAAAACGTTAATGAGCCATCTCTATAAAATTAAAGAAATAACTTCCAATGACTTTTATTTAAAAATCTAAATGTTGATTTTAAAATTTTTACACACCCAAAAAGCGGAAAACACTTGGAGGCGAAAAAAACGTTACTAGAGCCATAGAACGCCTTTTTTATATGTATTTAAAGCGATTTTCGGTAACAGAGATTTAGAACTACTAAATTTAGTCTTAGAGTTTCTACATTGTTTTGGTTAGATGATCACTTTTTCGTAATAACCCTTATCCATAACATACGAATTTTTTAAATTCTTTGATTATTCAAGCCAAGGGAACCATTTTGAAGGAAACATTTATTTTGGTAGCATAATACGGGTGGGGAAAAGAGTTTGGTTTTTGTGTTCGGTTCTCGGCGACACGCTTTGTTCACGTCTTCTTTGGTTTTTTTTGATAAAAAAAGCCTATTGTTGCAGAATGTTGCCGGAAATACGTCATCAGTGTGAACGCGAATGCAAAAACAACAGAGAATTCCAGATGTTTTTCTTCCAAACGTTCGCTCGTCAAAGCTCGGATTAATATATGAATATAAAATGAATAGTTGTGTGTTCGTATGTTATGTGCGGCAAACCGCTTACCCGATCGCGATAAAATTTGGTTCACTTATTCTGTGCACCTTCGGCTATACACTTTTTTCGTTAATTTAACTGGGCGTGGTACCTTTCTGTATATCTGGAAAACTGAAAGAGCCAAATATTCCAAATTTTATTACAAAAATATATTGGTTATCAATACACAACATCCGACAAAACATGGACTGAATTGGAGAAGAAGGCGTGGCACTTCCTATAAAAAGAAAATATCGATTTCTGTATTTATATATTGGTTATCAATGCAAAACATTTGATAAAATGTGGGTGGAAGTGGGCGTGGCACAAAATTCATATATTAATATCTACAGAGCGGTAAGAGAATTTTATTTTTGCAAATTCGAAAAATATTCGCGAAATATTCGTTTGAATTTGGCGAATGCGAATACGTCTTTAAATAGACAAATATTCGGTTATACGAATACGGATATTCGTAACATCACTAGTACTTATTAAGCTTTCAAATAAAAAATATTTGGTCTAAAATTTAATTATTTAACCATTTGTTAAAAATTCAAGTTCTTTTGGATTTAAAAAATACCCTTTATTATAAAAAAGTTTCCAGAATCTATTAAAACAAAAAGAGAAAAAAAACAGTTTCTCATATTTTTGTTTTTAATAGCGGAGTTCAGTATTGGTCTTGCAAAAGTACAAATGCAAAATATCGTAGCTCTTTTGTTAAATCCAATAACAAAACACACAGAGTTTCTGTTAGATTTTATTTAAGTGCAACGACACTTTGCATTGTCTCGTTTGCAAGTCTAATATTGAACACCGCTAATGTTTAATATTGAGTGCTAAGTGATCTAAAAAAAGTTTATCTATTCTTGTAGTGTTATTTTAAATTTCGTGCATATCTGAGTTTTAATTTTTAAACAAGTAAGAGTGGTATATTCTTCTGATACCCTCCACCAACTGTTAGGATATTTCAGGAGTGGACCTTATACCCGACATAAGGTAAAGTATGAACCGATCTTCACGAAATTTGACAGTGTTATTTCAATTCATAGAAAACTGTGGCAGACCATAACTTGTTATACAAGGATTATTCATTGCGGTTTTACGCATACTAAAGTGTTTTTCAAGAGTGGGCTTTATATGGGGCCTATCGTAAATTATAAGCCGATCTTTAAGAAATTTGACCGTGTGATTGCAAGAGAGAGTGGACTTAATATGGGGCCTTTGTTTAGTTATGGACTAATCTTCACAAAATTTAGTGATATGATTTCATATACTAGTTCGTATAGTATATGTATATGCATTTCGCCACTATTCTAGCATAATTATCAAACAAAATTATCAATTTTTGAGGCCTATTAAGCTGGATTTTAATTCCAAACGGCTAAGGAGAACTAGAAACAATTTGACGCCAATATTGTTCTTTTCTTTTGACTCGTTCAAAAGTGGGCGTGATTTCAATAGACAGGCAAACAGGCAGGCATGGTTAAATCGACTTAGGATTATCCAAGGACCCAGAAAAAATTTACCTTGTGGGGGGAATTAAATGAATAATAAAAAAAGTTCTACACGGAATGACAAACTAAGTATACCCTCATCTCAACCAGTTGTGGTGGAGGGTATAAGAAAATTTTGTAACTGATACAATTGTTCTCTGTTGCGTATACTTAACAGTATCGTTATTCAAACTAAAACTGCAATACTTATACGATGTGCTGCATAACTTAAATACAGTTTAGACCAGTGTTCGAAAATAAACACTAAATATCGTTTTTTAATGTTCGGTTCGGTAGATTTGTGGAAAACACAAACGCTAATAGTGTTTGTGTAGAAAATCATTAACAAAAATAACGTTTCCCTGTTAGTTATCTTTCGAACACAAAAATATTACTGCTTTTATCAAACTCAACAAAAGATGTGAACATTTAATTCCGTTCCATTTTTTTTTGAAAATCCACAAACTTCAATTGTTCTGTTTTTTAACGAAGAACCGAACATTATATAATGTTCGGTTCTTTCTTGAAAACAGTTACGAACGGTATTAAGGGTTGTGTATATCTACACAATCATTAAAAAAATAGATATCGTTCCTGGGTGTGTGAGCCGAACGTTAAATAATGTACTGTTTATTTTCGAACACTGGTTTAGACACTAAACCCGAATTTGTAACGTATACATTATAGATAAATTAAAACTTAAATCTGACACCTGCTTTCCTGAAAACAGTTATTACAACACATACATATGTAATTAATTTATTGCTAAAATACAGTTTAAATATATGTATACATAAATTATTTAAAGCCTACTTTAAGGACGATTTAATCATTTCACGTGCTGATTTGTATTTGTTTATCAATCACAAACGAAAGAAAAATATTTATTGCTTATACATAAATTTTTAACTTATGTTTTTTTGTTTTTATGTTTTATTGTCTCTTTCATATGGCTGCTGTATTTAAACTTGTTATACTGATATATTTAAGACCTAAACATTACCCGGTTTCTTTTTTTTTTTTTTTTTTTTTTTTGTAAACAATCATTTGAAGCATGTTTTGTATTTTTTTTAATATTTTGTGCTTAATATGTTTTTCTTTATGTTTATTTCTGCTTTTTTATGATGGCAGCAAATATAAATTTGAAATATTTGTTTTTTTATAAACTTTTTTTTTAATTTTTTGTTTTACTACCAGAAAAATTTGTCCTAAAGTTGAAATTTGTTGTTTGTTTGCTTGTTTGTAGAACGTGTTTTGAGAAGTGTATTTTGTGTAGTTTGTCGGTTTGTCTGTTTGTTATTGGCAGAGGATTGTACATTGATGTGGGAAATAAAAGAAAAAAGTAATATGATTTGGAAAAATAAAAAAAAACACTAAAATATATGTTTGCAAAACCATTAGAGGTGACCAGCTTGTAATGTTTTCCTTTTTTTTGTTTCGTATTTTTATTATTAAGTAGTTAAAATACTGTAAAAACAATTCAAAGATTACTTTTTATTGACTACAATGCCACAAAGTACATACTAATTTTATTTTAATGTCCATAATTTTAAAAAACCAAATGTGGTTGACTTGAGTTTTGATATTTTGTTTGTTATATAACGGTGTTATAAGTTTTTTAATATTAAAAAAAAACACAAAATTTTAAACCATAATAAAAAGCTTAAAATTTCTTTTTAAGAATTTTTTTAAGTTTGAGGATTTGATTCTGAGAAGAAAAAAAGAATGGAATTATTTTCTAACTGGCCATCCAATTGCAATGTATGTCAAACATGCTATATATTATAGATTCTCAAATGAAGTGTTGCCAAACAATTTTGTTGGTTATTTGAAACATAAAAATATTTTAAAATACACTTACAAACACATACATGTATAGTATTATGTACAAAAACTTGTACATTTACATGAGTCTCTGTGTATGTACACGAACTCATGCCATTAATAGTAGACAGCACTAAAATTTATACTTTTTCCTCGTTTTTTTTTCTTTGCTGTCCAAAAAATGCATTTCACGTTTGTCGAAATAATATTTTTGGGTTGAGTGGATAAATAACATTTATGGCTACAAAAAATAAGTAAATAAACGTAAGTTTTTTTTTGTATTTTTTCCAATTTTCAAATTAAACGAACAAAAAACTGAATAAAAAAGAAATATATATTTTTTTAATGCATATTGGCATAGTTTGTTGGGATGTTTGGCAGCTTTTTTCTACAACACTTCATCATCTCATCAATATTAAAAAAACTGAACAGTACAGAAAAATTGTCATTGAGTCAATATAATGATGATGATGCGATGGTTGGTTACATGTTCAGAGCACAAAATAAAGTTGGTTTCGTATGCTCAATGTTTTTTTTTAAACTTCAGTTTAAAAATATATTTCTTGTATTAAAAAAAAAAAAATCTAAAAAAATCAACGAAAAATAAAATAGCCATCATTCAGTATTTTATGATAGATATTTTATATTTTTATAGATCATTGTATGCAGTAATTTTGATTTTTTTTCACAGCTATAAAAATTTATATTCTTGGTGGATTTTGCTATTTATGTTCATTTTTATTTTTGGCATATTTTTTGATTTTAGAATATTTTATTTACTTTTCATAAGTGTGTTTTATTAGGAATAAACTTAAACTGTAGGGCTATTTGATTGTTTGCAGTTTGGGGTACAAGTTTTAAAACTCAGAAGAATATAATTGGTGTCTTTTAGGAAGTCAAATAGTTTTGAATGGACCAGAGATTTGAAAACATTTTTTTTTACCTCAATGTCATGCAAAGTTTTGAGGCTTTTAAGCAGTGTTCGAAAATAAACAGGACATTGTTTAGTGTTCGGCTCACACACGCAAATACGATATCTATTTTTAGTGTTTGTGTAGACGAACACAACCCTTAATACTATCCGTAGTTATTTTCAAGAAAGAGCCGAACTTTATATAGTGTTCTGTTCTTCGTTAAAAAACAGAACAATTGAAGTGATACTATAGACAAACATTATATTTTAATGTTCTATAATGTTTCTTTTTTACATTGATATACAAATGAACAAACAACAAATTTTATCACCGACCGCAGCACAAACAGCGTGTGTGTGTATATGTTTTGTATGTGTAAAATTATTTAGCTGGCTTTTTGTTTTTTTTTTTCGTATTTCTATTTTGTTTTTGTAAAAAAATGTTTGCTTTTTTCACCAGCCAAAAGGCCGCTACGCACAACAAAAACGAGCGAACATTAATGAGCTGAACCGAACACAATGAAGTTTCTGGTTTAAAAAAAACCAAACGGAATTAAATGTTCTCATCTTTTTGTGGAGTTGGATTAGAACAGTATAATTTTTTTGTTAGAAAGATGAGAAACATGGAAACGTTATTTTGTTAAATGATTTTCTACACAAGCACTATCAGCGTTTGTGTTTTCCGCAAGTCTACCGAATCGAACACTAAGGAGCGATATTCAGTGTTTATTTTCGAACCCTGCTTAAAAGTGATAACCTCTAATAATAATTCAGAGTTTAGTATGAGTAAATTTTTTTGAATTTTTTTTTGTTTTGCAAACATAAAATCAAAACAAGTTAAAATGCTTTATTCGACTTTCTTGAATTTTTAAAAACCTACACTTAGAATAATAGTTAAACTTATTGAGAATATAGAAACTTGGCAGTACATTGCGGCTCTGGTCAATTATGGGTCATTATATCGGAGGTGAACTTAAAGACAGATTTTAATCATTTACGGTTTGTTTTGTTTGGCACGTTGTTTTCTATAATTGTAGAAAAAAATTTCTAATTTTGCCAAAAAATTTTCTTTTTGCCAAAAAAAAATTATGTTTCTAAATCGATCGCGCAGCTTAAAAAAAGTTAAGCCTTACCTTAAGGTAATTTTACTATGGACTTAAAAAAAATAATAATGAGAGAATTTTAATGAAAACGAGAAGGTAATAGAGAACAAAATAACAATAATTCCAAAATATATAATAACAATAATTCTTGTTTTTCTGTACTACTATTTTTAAAATTATTGTTGTATTTTTAGAAAAAACATTTACGATTTACATAAATATTACGTATTGAGAAATAAATGTTCAACCATTTTTTTAAGAAATAATATTTACAATATTTTATTTGAGGGGCTTAGAGCACAAGTGGTTTAAGTGTTTTTTTTTCTTAAATTGAGGTAACATATGAAATAAGTAGGTGAAGTTCAGAGAAGTTTACAGCGTAAGAGGTAAATATCGGATTCTCATCCGGTAGCGAGAGATGGCGACTAATACTAGCACTTGTCATTAAGATACCTGTTTCACTTGGAGCACAAGGGGTATATGATAACTCAAGCCCCTTTTGCTTAAGTAAGATTAAAATTATTTTTCACATGGACTAAATGCGTAAAGTCAGAGAAGTTCTGAACTGAAATTGGCGACTTATTGTAGCACTTGTTGACAAAAAATCTGGGTTGCCTTTTTGCACATAGTATTTGATTAATTTTATTCATGGGCATCCGAAAATTGCAATATTAACACTTTGAGAAGGATATTTATTGCAACATCTTATTCAAAAATAATCTTTTAAATGAGCAAGAACACTTCGCAAAAGTAAACATGAAAGCTCGAAATGTTGTCTGAGGCGTGCAGTTACTCCCACAACTTCCTCTATAAATCAGCGTCAAACCAATTAAGTTCGAGAAATTCAAGAACCTCCAGTATCTTAATTTCTATACACTGAAAAAATTTTCTTCACAGATCCAATGAAATTTACATTAGAATACAACCTATGTAACCCTTCATTGGATTAATAAAATGTTTCATAAAATCAATGAAAATGTTGCATTAGTTTAATGACAAACGTTTATTTTATCCATTTTTTCAATAAGGATTCATAAAATCAATGAAAATTTTGTCATTGATTTTATTAATCCTTCATTAATCCAATGAAGGGATACATAGGTTAAATTTTAATGTAAATTACATTGGATCTGTGCAGAAAATTTTTTCAGTGTATACCACCAATTTACCATGAACCGTTCAAACACTTCCTCGCTATAGAATGCACGATATTCCGGAAAGAATCGAAAGCGAAGGTAAGGATGAAGATGATCCTGATGATTTCTTGGAATCTGATTATTACGACTAAAAAATACAACAAAGAACTATAATAGCTTTATCTAATAAAATGTTATTTTAAAAATTAAGAGTGTGTGGTTTTCTGATTAGTTATTACTTACACTCTGTTTAGATACAAGTTCGTTTATTTGAAATTTAAAAAAAAAAGTTTAAGCACAAGGGGTATAAGTGCGACTTCCCTTACTTCAAGGGTAATTTTTGGGTATTTGTATATGTAAAAGATGGTATTTTGGAATCTTGTAAGTTTAAAAGATATTTAAGGATCTCTATTAATTAAAAAGTAATATTCCAGATAGAATCTTACATTTTTTATTGCAATTTAACTTTAACCGCTTTTTTCTCATTATTTTATGTAAGTCACTTGAACCCCTTGTTCTTTAAGCCCCTCATTTGAAAGAGTCACAAATTTTTTTTTCACTTTATAAATCGAGAAAAAGTAAGTTAGACCTTCAGGCTGTTTATGTGAAACAAAGCACAGTCTCTGGTGGGAATCAAACTCGCAACCCTTGCGCTGATAGTGTGAACATTGTATAGATTTTAGAATTTAAGAGCTAAATTCCTAATGCTTCATTAAAAAATTTATATTTATTTGTGCAGTTTATTTTAAGCCTTTCGATTGGGCAATACAGGATAGTCATTAGTCAATGAACTTGTTTAAACCGTTGACCACAATCTACAACGAATTTTAAAAATTAGGAATAGCTTATCCCAAAAGATTTTGCTATTCGTGCTTAATTCCCAGTTTTTATTCTTGATAAAAACACTTGAAATTTATTGTTGATGGGATAAGCTATTCCTATGCATTTCACTGGTTGCTTAGGCCAGATCATCAGGAAACTTCATCCATAAAGATTTTAGACAAACTAAAGATATTAAACCAAATAAAACTGTTAAACGTATAAGAATTATAGCAACAGTTCTACTTGTAACAATATCAAAGCTTGAACAAAACACACCAACAATAAACAGGATCATTTCTTTTTTTCTTTCTTTAGTCCTATTTTCATCCATACATGATCTAGAAACTAAATCCGCTATCATATTAGAGTTACTACAAAATTGCATTTATCTATATTCCAGAGCACCGTGTAAAATGCATCTAATTAGCACAAATCTAAATTATCTACATACAAAGAATATATACTTGGCAAAAGATAAAATTTGATACCCATATTGCCCTATTTAAAACGAAGGGTTACCACCCCATTGCTTTTTTGTCAAAACGCGAACTCGCACGAATTTCAAAAAAAGCTGACACACGTATTTAATTAAATCGACTAAAGATTAAAATATGTTAATTTGGCACTTTTATTACAAACAACCCCGAACAAAAAATTCAGAAACCGTTTTTTTTACAGAAAATCCTTAAAAAAGGACATGGATGATCTTCCTTGGACAAATTTTATGTACAGTTGGACGCGCCTTAAAAAAACCTTTCTTACGATACCCAACTTGTATATGTTGGTAAGGAAACAGATTCTTAAAGTAACAAAACATGCAAAAATATACCCTTTTTCAAACTGGACCAGCTCACGAGAGGTCAACCCTGGAGCCGAAATATTTAAAATGTCATCTTAAAAAAGTCCAAGCTTAATTTTTAGGAGGGTACATCGAGCACGAATTTCGCTTCCATACAACTTGAGTCGCTCTAGTGTACATACATAGCCTATATGAAGTTTTTATTTTAAATAAGTTTGTTAATAATAAATGAACATAAAAAGTAATCGGTTATTTTTTTTTTTGCTTTAAGGGATTTCTGTAATGCCTTGTCCCTGCATTTTCGCAATGCCAATATAATTATCAGATATAACTTTACGAACACCAACCATCTTATAAATTTTTATTCGTATATACACATTTACTAGCTTATTTTGGGGAAGAACAGATTTCTAATAGAGGGTGTTTTTTATAGAGTGACACAAGTTTAAACCATAAATCGCACCAAACAGTAATGTTTGTAGATGTAATGGTGTTTCGACAAAAGCCTGTGGATTCTACTCACTCCAAATGCGACAATTCTGCTTATTTACGTACCCATTCAAGCAGGAATGGACTTAATCGGAAAATAAAATTTTGATTGGAAATTCAAAATCAATATCAATTGGTGCTTCAGCCCATTCGCCGAAGTATTTTCATTAAAAATTTCAACAATTTGAGAGTTGCTAGATTCATAATAAGTCATAATAAGATGCATAATGAAATTTCAAAGAAAACTAAGCAAAAAGCAACTATCAGCTGTTAAATGGGTGCTCAAATAAGCAGTGATGCCAACTCTAATTTGTGATACTCTAAAAAACAGCCTTTACCACAAATAGTTACAAAAACATCAACGGTTGCAAGTTGTTCACATAATAGAGATAGGTTGTGTTTACTCTTTAGAGCCTCATGTGTAAAAATTTAGTTGTTCACTATTCTGGATGTTCATATAACTGGGTATTCATATAACCGAGCGTCTACTGTATTTAGCACATTTAAACGAAACCTTGTTAATTAATTTTTTGAATCCCAATAGAAACTTTGATTTAAAAATGTATGTATGCTTAGGCTTCAACATAAACATTTTTGTGCTCTTCTTCTGCCGAAGTTACTGCTTATGTTCGAGACGTGGCGTTACAAATATACAATCATTTATTTTTTACTTAAGCAATCGGTAAAGTTTTTTAATTAATTTTTTTTTGCAAACAAGGAATAACCATTAGGTTAAGCAAGGCGAACTCATACTATCAAAGCTATTTTTTCGTTTTCTTGCGTCATTTTGCTTTAAATTTATGATTTGGGACACTGTCATGTGTAATTTCCAAATTCTTTATTTGCAATACTGGGAACACGTATAAAGTATACTAAATGTATGAAAAATTTAACACCGAAAATCTATCTTATTGAGGATAAATGTTAATGTTGCTTATGTAAAAAAAAATTTAATAGCAAGACCGGAAATACATCATCACCGGTGTTCCTTTTTAAAGCTACAGAAAAAACAAACTGACTTTTTAATATAATCGTATTAATTTGTGTAATAAAAACTATTTACATATATTTTATCTATAAAAGAAAAAAAAAAATATTCAAAAAGATCAATTGTAATAAATTTAGCACGTTTTGTTTTTTGTGATTTAAATGCGATTGTGTTGATTTTGTGTGTGTGTATGTTACAACATAATTTACACACAATTAATTGCATTTTTGTTTACTCTACCATAAGCACTATTTTACACAGTGACTATTAAATTGTATTATTTTTATGTAATTCATTTGTAGTCGTAATGGTTAAACAACGTATACACACGTACACACACATATATATATGTATGAAAAACGCAATGCTCTTTCGCAGCGGAAAAAAGAAGGAGTACGGACGCCTTCTAGAAGGCCTCTTTACTCCTTTTTTTTGATATACAAGGCCTGCTCGCTCCATTCCATACTCATATCTTTGAAACACACGTTGTCATTGCGGAGAAGGCCTTCCCTCTTGCTTCTAAAGCAGGTACATAAGAATGGTAACAGGATCAAAAAAATAATTGTTTTGCTTTTGCTTGTGCAAAAAAACAATACAAAAAATGTTACTCCTTCTCTACTCCCTTCTCCTAGAAGCGAGTGTGGAAGGTGTATCTTATCTTTTACACCAAAGAGCCGAGACCTTCTATGAGTTATTCTTAAGCAGTTAGATTTTAATCAAAATAATTTTTAAGCAGGCCTTTTAAAAGGCCTGAAGTAAGATGATCTTCTGAGTTTAACCGCTGGATCTTAGCATTCACACTAATACTATTACAATGTTATTTACAAAAATACAAGAGAATCTTTATATCTTTTTATTGTATTAAAAAAATATATATGTAATTCGTACATACCAACATACAAACTCGTATATTCATAATATTTTATTTACATTTTCTGGTTTTTTTTGTGTTGAAAATACATGTATATGTATTTTTGTTTTTGTCTGAATTTCCGTTTCTTTAACGGAAATACTACTGTTTTCAGTTTGAAATAAAACGAAAATATGTATTTTTTTTACAAAAAATAGACAGACGTTTGGACAGACAAGTATTTTTTATTATGAAAAAAATATGGTTTAATTTTTTTTCTGTTAAGCTTTTGTGAACGCATGTATTTGTTTGTTAAAAGGAAATCTGAAAAGATTTTTTTTCGATACACATCTAAAATATATGTTTCTTTTCTTAAACATTGGCATATGCCAAAAGTTATTTCTGGGATCTTAATGGTTTAAGAATTAAGCTCAAAACAATTAACGTAAATTATGAAACTTAAAAAGAATTTTCCTTCGGCCCTCATAAAACTTTGAGTGTGTGTGTGTAGGTAGTTTCATGCATTTTAATTTTATTTATTTATAGATCTGTCTGTAACTGAATTACGCACATTTTTTAATTCATTCATATTTACACAAACTCACAAGCCCATGTTTTTCTATAACTCTATTTCGTAAAGGAGCCCAGTCATTAAAAATGTTCGTATTAAAGTAGTTTTCGAACTTGCATAAAGGCGCCGGAAGAATTAAAAAGACTAGATGTTAAAGTTCTAGAAATGGGCAATAAATCCCTAGTTTGAAAAACAGGAGGAAAGTTATCAACCCATCCAGATACAAATAGAAATGTAATGTTTTAATTAAGCTCTTATTTAGCCGTAAATGCAATTATTTGCTTAATTGTTTCGCTTTTTCAAATAGCATTTATTTTTTACTTAAATAATTGAGGCCCATGAAGACAAGGGCAGACTAATTCGCAAATAAAGATGCTCGCCGCCCATTTTTTTTGGTATCCCTGCTGTTTACTTTAGGAATACGATAAAACCGTCGTTCTTTAGATAATTTGCACGGAAATGGACGAATATTTCTGAGCTTCGATAAAATAAAAGATAACTATGTCACTTTATCCAGTGGTAAATCAAGTAAGTAACTTGAAAAAAGTGAACTATGTTCTCTTATTGGCCTATTCACTGGGTACTGCGGTCTCACATACTAAGTATCAGCTTATATTAGGTCATGTCATTACCAAGCAATACATATTTTAATATATGGGTAGACATCTGATGATCTTCTGTAAGGTGTAATACAGGTAAGGAAATTAATCATAATAATTTTTTCTTTCCAATTCGGGATGAAATCAACTTTATAATACCTGAGTCAAACGAATTTTGAAATCGGATTAAAACAATTTTGTAATTCTGGAATCAAGCGTATTTTGAGATTGATTCAATCTTAGTTATACTTAAATCAATCACATTTTCGGATTATTTCAAGTACGAAATCGAGATTGAATATGGATAATTTAAGTATTTTGGGATTGAAAATCCGTACTTGAATCAATCTTTCTGTACTTGATTCAAGAAAATCCGTACTCACCGTACAATCAATACCGCTTCGGTTTGATTTTTCTTTTGAGTGTACAAGATCGTATTTTGTACTTTGCGCACAAGGTTAACATGAACTGACAACTAGCCAGACGGACGGATGGATATCGTTAGATCACTGTGATTCTTGATTGGTCCAGATTTCTATGTATTACACACATCACCAAAAACGTTTATTATCGATTTTACCTTAATTTTTGCTTATATTATTTGATAGTTTCAAAAAACATGTATCTTCAGTTACAACCTGCTTTGTCTTACAATGTTCGAGTAAAAATTAAATGAAGATGGAGAAAATAAGCAACATGTTGTGTATACAGATAGATATTTAAAAAAAAAATCTAAAATGTTGCAAAAAAAAAATTTTTTTTTTGCTAATGGGCTTGTAAACACCTAAAAAAGTTTAATATGTATAAACGTAAAAAATTCTGCAAAAATACTCTTTTAACTAAATTATGCAAAAAAATGCTGCAACCGGTAAAATATGCAAAAATATGCCCTAACAAATCAATGCCAAAATGCATAAAAAGCTCTAAAGCGGATAAATAAATTGTTTCTGTCTTCATTGGTCGCTCAAGAAAAAACATGCAATTGCATATTTATGGTTTCCCTGGTGATTTATTAAACTTGTGGCTGCAGCGTTACCCTATTCTAAAATATAAAGCGATATTTTCTATGAAACTGTGGCAAAATATGTTTTTTTTTTTATAAGCAATAGTATTAAGATTTGCTACACAATTTTTCATTGAAAATGAGAAAAATTTCCAGATGAAATTGAAAAAATTCCAAATGAAATTGAAAATTTCCATTTAAAATTGAGAAATTTTTATTTGAAATTAAGAAAATACCAAATGAAATTGGGAAATCTTAATTTCAAATTGATAAAAGCTGTATGCAACCCATATCAATGAACAGTCAGTCTACTTAAAAAAGAAAAACGTTGGCCTCAAGTTGGACTGCGCGCAGTGCATTCAATTCCATTATCCAGTGGGTCAAACATATACTTAATTGGTGCAATTATTACATTAGGAGGGGTTTATTTGGTGCTAAAACGCAAATGAATGGGGCAGAAGCGTTTTTCGTAGGTGGAAAGAATTGGGAAACTAATTATCAGAACTCGTATTGGTATGACACAATGCTCCATGCCACAGTCAGCTAAAAATTATTTTCGACAATTCTGAAGCTACACTCTTCCGATTGAGCCCCACATTCCACGCTGCTGCCTAATAATAATAAAGAGAACGGTTAAAACAAAGATGAATATACCGAACGTGATTTCCCCCAATATAGGAGAGCAGACAGAGGCTTGCCTTTTTAGAAGAGGTGATTAATGCTTCTAAGCCATGCATAATGACTGGAGATTTCAGTAGAGCCATACAGCATACTTGAGTGTTTTACCAATCTGCTCTGGATCTGGATGATAAGCCTTTTAGTCAATAATACTGCGATTTGTACTTATATTAATTTTTTCGATCCTTATGTGTGTTATGTGTATTTGTTGTATGAATATAATAAAAATCATATAATTAAATTTTATCAATTTAAAATTAAAATTTCTCAATTTCGCTTGGAATTTTCTCAATTTCAAATTAAGACTTTTCAATTTTGTTTGGAATTTTCTCAATTTCAAATTGAAAATCACAATTTCATTTGGAATATTCTCAATTTAAAATTAAAAAATTTTTTTATGAAAATGATTCATTAAATATATGAAGCATTTTTCTTTCAGTGTAATAAAAAAAAAAAAAACAAATTGTAAGAATAAATATCTAAAACCAATTTGTATTAGATTTGAAAAAAACTAAACGGTAGATGCATTTTATTATGAATGAATTATAAATTTCGTTAGTCAACTCATACACAAGTACTTAGGTATCAGATTATATGTCAGCCATTACTAAACTACTTCTATGTACTTCAGATGGTATGAAGTAGTCATTGAAAAGTAAGTTGTTCAGTAATGGCAAGTCATTACCAAGTTTTTGCTGGGAAGGTATGTAATTTTTAAAAATACAATAAGCAAACATTAAAATCAATAATATGTAACTGTTAGCGACTTCCAAGAGGACTTTAAATAAAACACACATATGACACAGTGGGACAAAATGTATTCATTTAATGTTAAAATTATGTTTTTATTTTTATTGTTTGTTAACTATAATTGTAGTACCCTGAAGATGAGATCCAGTGGATTTCGAAATATTGGAAACATTTTTTAACTAAATAAAAAAAAACTGACCTTGAGCTAAACTAATTATTCACATTAAAAACACACGAGTTTCATAAAAACTTAATTTATTCAACAAATGTATTTCTATTAAAATTCCTAAATAAATAACATTAATTAGAAAGTGAATAATTACAAAATATATTAATGTTTATACATACTTTTTGGTTTGGAAACCACTAAGAAAATGTAAAAAATTTTTAAATTCAATATATTATCTGGCCACTGCCAACGTTATGTTCTGGAACTTACTAATGAATAAAATGGGAGATCAATTTGGCTCCCAAATATGGCTTTTTTGTACTATCTTTTTAGTTTCGTTAAAAATTAAATATTCACAATCAGAAAGATATGAAAATTTATATGTTTAAAATTAATCATCTGAACTTAGGGGTTTTGGTAGTGGCGCTAACAGTAACTATATTTGGATGTTATCGAAACAAATTCATTTTTGTAAAAATTAATATACGAGTTAAGGCGTTTATACCAAGGCGATTATATCAAAAATTCATATAAATTTCCTGAAAATAAAAGATGTTCATATTTCCTCCCAACAACTTCGCACTACTTGTAATCCTCGATTTAGGTGAATCGTATGTTGAAACTTCCTTAATGTTTTCTTTCACCATTATTAAAGCTGCTATTGTATAAGTATTGAGTCGGTGATCAGTCTAAATACGTTTTATTACATTTTGCATACAGATTCAAGAGATCCGAAAAATGTCAGGATTATACATGGTACGTGAAACCATCAAAAGATACGGAAAACGTATCTTTCGTAGCCTAATGGCAACCCTGGTCTTAACGTTGTAAAGTCTATATAATTGTGAAGGTCTAACAGTAACAAACTTTCTCTTTGAAGGAACATTACCTAGAGAGTTAAATGATAGATTTTCTTACTTTTTAGATTCTGTGATAATTTTGACAGATAGACTAAAATATTATACAATGAAATTGCAAAGTGAAATGGAGACCAATTAAGTTGTCTCATATTATTTCGTTTTGGTTATTTTTTGTGCCACAAAGCGATAGAAAATACAATAATTGCTCGTTTAAAGCAGTGTCGCTATACAATTTTAAAACATTTGCTTCGCCTAGCAATGAACTATCGGGGTTTTTACAGAAGTTTTTTTTAATGTATGGGTGTTAGTGTACGTACATGTACATGAACACATGTGTATCATTGTGTGTGTAAAATAGTGTTAGCATACATGACTTGAATGTAAGTTGGCGGTTTTTATGCAAATTTTTAAATTAATCTTTACATAAAAATAACTTTTAAAGTTTTATTTTTTGTTTGTTTGATTTCCATTTGGTACTGAAACTTTTAAAAAGTGTTTATAATTGACATTAAAGCACTGTTAAATAACCGAATAAAACTGTAATTACAAAAAAATCACTGCTTTTTTTAAGTTGAATTTTGCGCAATAAATAAATAAATAAAGTGTAAAAGATATATGGGAATACTTTTACACTCGAGTTAATTTGGACCATAAATAAAGTTTTAAAAGTTATTTACAATGAAATCCCAAATCGAGGTAAACAACAGAAATGTTTTGGCTGACCTTTCAATGTTATTTATTGTTAAGAACTTGATTTTTATTTAAAGGAAGTATAATTTTTTGATATTTTTTAAATTATTAAGTGCTTTTGAATAATATCTTAGTTTTGAAAGAAACGTTTTTTAGAAGTAAAAAAAACCTGCAGTAATTCTTTCATTATCTTGTTGATTAAGGAAAAAATTGTCGTGAATTTCCTATAAAAAACTGTAAAATTTGTGGAATTTTATTCTTTAATCTTTTAACAAGGTTAATATAAATCTCTTAAATTACCAAATATCTATAAAATAAACAGATTCTACTCATATATTCAGTCATCTAGGATTTAACGACAAAATTCACTAAGCCAACATAATAAATTAATTAGAATATTTAACTACTGGTACTTTAGAGTAACACATATCCTGTATATGAATATCATATTGTAATAAAACACTTTGTATGTATTATATACAGAATTTAAAATTTTTTACATCAGCACAAACATCTCTTGACCGTCATCACATCAACAACAATTACATCCACATTCATTTACAGCTCTACACAAACACACACTCATTCACTCATGCAAAACAATCTGTAACGTTTAAATATTCCCTGTAAAATAATGAAAATATAAAATATTAAACAATAAATTTTTATGAAAATTCATACGAACTCATGAAAATGAATTGTAGTTTTTGAGCAGTTTTAAATTGTATTTTTGGTTGTATCACTATTTTAGTTTTAACACACGTACAATTGTGATGATTTGTTTTGGAAAAATAGAAGAAAAAAGCGGGATTTTATACTGAAAAGAATAATTTCGTAAAATAGCAAATTTTTCAAAAGAATTATAAGAAAATTAGTTTAATTTGTGATCATTAGTAGTTAAGTAAATTTTCCAAATGCGTTAATTAAGAAAATGGTTTTTTCTTGTTATATATACTTTTGTTGTTCACGAAAGGCGGATTATCAGGTTATATAAACAGTAGTGCTGGGATACTATCGATATTTATCGATAGTTCAGATTTCACTATCGATATATCGATATTACTATCGACTGAATATTTGTACTTGTACAGGAAAACATTAATTATTTTTTTATAAGGCTACAGCCCGTTGTTTTTATCACTTTATTGAATGTATAAAAAGTTTGTATATACGCACGTTATTTTAGATGGCAGTTTTTTTAAAATGGACAAGTACCTTTCTGAAAGAACCGAAGTAACAGGGGCTATAAGATTTTCCATTGCAACTTTAAAACATTTTCTAAATTCTAAAGCCAAAGAGGTAATCAATCTAGCGGACTTATCCTCTTATGGTCGTTCATTGTTTTGTCCTATGATTGCAATTGCATTTGGATTTGCATTTTTTTTTTTACAACATTACAAAAATATTTGACATTTCAGTTCCTATATAAACATGTACATACAAATTTCGACTTAAAGGCATTTAATTAGCAGTAAAAAGCACTACCATTCAATCCATACCACTTGCCATTCTTGTTGTTTGTATTCATCGCTGTGATTAAGCGCGAATTATGTAGCAAGTAAAAATTTGCGGCAAAAAACTGTGTGTGTATAGCTGCTGTTAGATGTCTTCATAGCTGTATTTTAAATAATAAAAATATCGATATTCACATTTTTCCTATCGATATTTTCGATATTTTAAGACTATCGATAATATCGACAGTCTATCGATAGTTTCCAAGCACTAATTAACAGTAACATAATATATTAAAAAATTTTTAATAAATGTATTTTGTTGTTGCGAATATAACTAAATAACTAAATAACCATTAAACCCGATAGCCAGCCTTCCGTGAACAACCCAACTGATTAAAAAAAACACGTAATAAAGGGTGGCCCAACCATAATGCACGATGTTAATTGAGGCTATCAGCGCAGAAGTGGTGTAACCCACAATTTTATTTGGTTACGGTTCTACGGTGCAATAGTCGAGTTAGCCAACAGTTTGTATCCGAAAAAGATGGCGCTAGAAACATAGTTTTTGCACGGGCCGTTACAACCAAGTACTGTAGTGCAAGAATAGTGTTAACTCCTCATTATCTAATAATTAGTAGTCAGGGTTGCACTCCTTCAGCACTGATAGCCTCCATTGTGAGTCATACCTTATCGTCAAGTTTTTTGCCCAACTTAATCTGACATTTCTTTGATTCAGTGTTTGACAAATTCAACCATGGAGAGGTACACAATTGAGCAGCGCATTAAGATTGTTGAAGTCTTTTACGAAGATGGGCGTTCAAATCAAAATAAATTTCGTGGCACACTTTCACCTCAAAGGAATCGGTAACAAGCAGAGTTTCCGTATTTGGACCAAGAGAATCAACGAGTGATTGTTGAAAACCCGATGCATCCACAAAGATTGACTGACGGCGTCATCGCGCCGTACTTCTTCGAAAATGAGGTTAGCCAAGCAGTTACCGTGAATGGTGTTCGCTATCGCGAGATAATAACGGACTTCTTGTACCCAGAAATTGAGGATATGTGGCTCCAACAGGATCGTGCAACAATGGATTTTTTGCGCCAGAAATTCAATGGCCGTGTTATCTTACGCCGTGGCGATGTTAATTAGCCGCCATGATCATCTGATTTGAGACCGTTGGACTTCTTTCTTTAAGGATATTCAAAAGAAAAAGGGTACATCAATTAGCCAAGAACCATTCTGGAGCTAAATGATGAGATAATTCGGCACATTAACGACATTGAACCCTTATTATGTCTCAGAGTCATTGAAAATATGGACCATCGGATAAAGGAGTTCCATCGAAGCCGTGGCGAGCAATTGACCGATATTTTGTTTCACACAAAATTGTCATAGATCCTTCTATAATAATAAAAAGTATTAAGATAATTCTCTGAAAACTTTTTGTATAGTGCGTTTTGGTTGGACCACCATTTATAAATTTTCCTTTAACAAAAATAATTTTGTTGATAACAACTTATGAACTTATAAACTCAGATTTATGTTCTACATGTTGCATAGGCGCAAAACTGTTATATGAAAAATAATGCAAGTTTATAAATTTTGTATTCTTATCCATTTATTTGGTATATAAGGACTTCGAGGACCATCTGCATAGTAGAAATTGTTACTTTGGGTGAATTTCAAAACATTAAAACACATTGCAGTGATGCGCGTTTGATACTGTTTTGGTATAAAGAAACGTGCTGTTTAATTTTTTTTTTGTAAAAAGAAAATGTCAACAAATTTGTTGATGTACAGTTTGCCATTTTATTGTGCATCGGCAACTGTTTTTATACATTTAGGGACGTTAGACATTGGCAATATTTAAACAGTTGCGTTTAGGAATGATGATTTCGTTCGGTTGCATTGCAAATGAAGTTTTGAAATTTCTAATTAAAACCTTTTATAGTACATTTTACTATGATATAAATTTATCTGATTCATTTTCATTTCCCAAGGACTTTTTTTACAGTTTTTTTTTTTTAATATTTACGATCATCTGTATCAACTCACTTCCCCGCAGGAAAACTGGGATCAAGTTTCTTTTGATCGCCACTGGAAATTACTGAAAATTTCTGGACAATTGGTTCAGGAGTTTAGAAGAATATAGGGAACAAATCAACAAACAAACGCATTTTGATAGACCCGTGGTTATTATTTTAATATTATTATTAAGCATAACATGCCCAGATGCTAACGGTAACAAAATAGAAAGGGACCTAAGGGTTTTGCCATTTTAAAGATATAAATACGTGTATCTTTGGTGTACCATCACTGAGCGTGTTGGTATTGGTCTCATTTGAAAGCGACACATCTTAACCTTGTTGGTCAACCTTGAAAACGCGCGTAGGTCGCCCTGCCTCTTGTTTTTTGTAGTGTGTTTTTACTGTTCCCTTTACCTTACTGGTCCCTTTCTCTATGCGCTGTCACATATATGAAATAAATTTTCGTTAAAAATTGTTTTGTTCGAGGTGACCATATCATACATAATATTCTGGCAGTCGTGACCGTGTACTTTCTCGGTTCGAAAGAAATTTTATTTCAGTTGAAACTGAACGAATCGAAATAATTTTTCAGTATCGTGAAATTCAAATTAATGCTTTATAACACCGAAAAAATAATTCCGATTCGTTCAGTATGGACTGAAATAATTAGATACTAATTTGCTTTTGAATCGGGAAGTACTCCATCATGGCTGCAATAATCAGGCTCCAGGTCTTAATTATTGTCGAGTGATAGATTTTAGTTTAAAGTATTGATTCTTGTAAGTTACTCAGTTTTGTGTATTTGCCACTTGTACGTCTTTGCTTTTAAGCCCCACAATTAGAATATTGTGAGGTTAGCTATTATATTGAATGGTTAGAAATTTAAAAAGAACGTCAAAAAATTATTTTAATTGCCAGCAGTCGGCAATGGCTGTGGTAAACGGCAAAACCCCTCTAAAGAGATTGAGTGGTTACAATTGAAACATGGAAGGTTAACCTGTCCGTTTTAATCTCATGTTGTAAATATCCATTCTTTATAAAAATAATTGGATTAAAAACCATGAACAGTTCAACAAAATAACCACAATGCTGATTATTAAAAATAATATTTAAGAAATACTTATAATAGACTTGCAAACTATATTAGTTAAATAAAATAAAAAAACGACACAAATTGGCGCATACACGGTCAGAAATATGACTTGAAACTAACAATAAACAAGAATAATTAATAATTAAAAATAAGTCCCTTGTCTCCTGACGCTCCGATCTTTAATGATCAGAAAATTTGCTCATCTTAACCTCATTTATGCAGAGAAGCTAAAAAGGCTCATATGAAAGAATTTAAGCTATGAAATGTTAACTGGGTAATTATTATACATACTTGAATTTGTATGTGGGTATCGATATGTGTGTGTGCAGTTAATCAACAGTATAAATATATTTTTAATGTAAATTGTATATAAATATCATCAGCAACAACCAACATCAAAATTTTTCAGCCATGCACAATGATTGTACACTTGGCAATACCGTTGATGACCAGTAAACGGATTTTTTAAGTGTGTGTTTTTGTGTGTGTATGCAAGTTATATGGATTATACTAAGGAAATCTTAAAAGTTTTTTTAAATGTTATTAAAAAATTATTAAGTCCTTAAAAAGGTTTCCATAATTATTTTGTTTCTTCTGCGCTTAGTTCACAATAATTGTTTTTAAAAGAGCAACATAAATTGTATTTTACTACTTTGAATAGCTCCCATAATTTTGAAATTACAGTGAAACTTCGATATTACGAACTTCGTTTCAACGAAAAACTCAATATAACGAATTTTTAGCTAAGTCCCTTGAAAAAACCTTATTATTGCCCAGTTTTTCATACAAAAATGCTCTATAGCTATAACGAAGAAATTCTGATAAAGCCTCTATATAGCGAAGTATTTTTCAGAAGCTTCTATATAACGAAATTATAATTGAGAAATACATACATATAACATTTAAAGTGTGTAAGTCATTAAAATGCCGTTATCAAAAGCCTCTACATAACGAAGTCTTGAACTAAAGCCTCCATACAACGAATTAGAATAAAGCAAAACGGGGAAGTCCCTTTTAAAAACAACGAAAGGTACATAAATGTCTTTGCATATGTAAAGCACCACAAATGTAGTCAGTTCTGTTTTGGCTCTTTGCCAAATTGAGTGTATTAAAGCGTAAATCAATTTCTATTCGAAAAAAATTTCTATAATTGATGCTGTTGATCGTGGTGACAAATCTAAGCAAGAAATTGCTAAACAATTTAATATATGTACCGCCGAGTACTCTTTTCTACAACGCAAAATACATTCGACAGCTTAGCATCTGTCGAAAAAAATATTGACGGTTGCATTCTAAACTTGCATAAACAAACAAAAATTACACAATATTTTACTAAAATGTAATAAAATAATAAAAAAAAAAATAAAAACCATAATTTTTTATTTACCTCTTAATCTTTTCGTGTTAAATAGAATTTGGACAAAAAAAAACTGTAGTTATAACGAATTTTGTTCGTATTTCTTTAAATTTCGTTATACCAAGGTTTCACAACGGATATTTATAACGAATCAATAGCTATAACGATGTAGTTTTCGATCCCCTCAAGATTCGTTATATCGAAGTTTCACTGTATCACAAAGATGAAATTGCAAATTTCTTTTTCTTTTGCTAAAATCTAGCGTATCTATGGCACTTCTCAGTCCTACCTTCTATACTGAGACGGACTTTATGAGTTGTATAAAATTACAGTATTTTCTTTTATTCAACTTGACTGTTGCTTTTGTTGTTATTTAATGTACAAATAATTTATGTTATTCATACGCCACGTGCTGTCATAGTAAATTAATGTGCGGAAATGAAAACGTCTCGCATTTATTGCCCAACAGTATCAACGTTAAATCCTTATGTCTCACAAAACTTGACCAAAGTATGTAAGTAAAACACGATTTTAATGAAACTTTGGAAATATAATGAAGAAAATAAATTTTAAAGATTTCTGAAGCACTTAAATGAATTTCAGTTCAATTGAAGCAATAAATTTCAAAAGATAATAAAATAATTATAGATATTTTTAAATACATATGAGTTTTGTTCACCTCCTTTGTTGGCACTCTGTTGAAACTTGTGGCATATTTCAATTGCATTCATGTTGATTTTTCCACTTATTCATGTATGATATTGTGAATATCAATAATAACTTATATTTTTTTCATTTTTATGTCATAATTACTTTAATATTAATCGATGTCAGTGGGCATGAAGAAAATCAAGATGGTTTTCATTGTAGTTTGTACAAAATTAAATTTTAAAATTTCGCTGTACGCAATTGTGGGAAAATGAAGTTTACTCTAAGATAATGTTTTTTTTTTTTTTTGCTTAAAGGCGAAAACAGTTTGAAACATGATGGATAGTAAATATCAGAAATAATTAAGGAAAATGTTTTTTATTACACTGAATAGCCACGAAATTTTTATTACCCCCTTTAATAAGAAAATACCAGTACTGTAATCAAAATGTAAAAATTACATTTTACCTTAACTGCCAGTTTAACGATTTCGAACGTTATCGTTTGCATAAAAAATTTATATGAAAACCACTCAGCTTTAAAAATATTTTCCATATAAAATTCTATGCGAACGTCTACGTTCGAAATCGTTGAACAGGCAGTTAATTTTAATAGAATCGAAAAAATTTCTATTTGTTTATTAGGCTACTGTGAAATTTAAATTACCTTTCATTTCAAAGATTTATGCACCGAAAAAATATAGATTGAATTCATTTAATAAATTTGTGATATTAATAAAAATAATTAATTTAATTTGGACCAGTAAAAACAAATTAATAGTATTAATTAAACGTTTATTTAACTTGATTAAATTTTTAATTAAAACTAATTTTATTTTGATTAATGCTTTAATTGGTAAAACATTTTAGAGAATTTCTTCAGTGTGCTATTTATTGTACACTGCAAAAACAGAATGAAAAAAGTATAGATTTAAATTTATTAGAAATACATTTATTTAGTTTATTTTGTTGCTGTAAATACAACTTCATAAAATGCCTTCCCTGCAAATAAAATTGGACCACCTGATCCATTTTGATAAAATGGACTACTCCATGGACTGGTCAGATGTAATGCAAGCATGGACCGTGCCATTGTTAAAAAGTGTTTGTAGTGAGACGACATGTCTTCGTTTTTTTAAGAAATGTGCTCGTTTTTAAACGACTTCAAAACTAATCCTCTTGAGTATACCATGGAGTAGTTTTAAAACTACTCCTTAGTGGTCTAAAGGTGGGTTATATGGTCCTCTCCTAGGACATCGTAATGTTAAATAAACCATGTTTTTTTCCATACGTTTGGGTTACTTTTGGACTAGTCCTGGTCCCTTGTGGGCTACTACACGCGTGTTTGGACTGGTCCTATTATTTGCAGGGTTCCGTGAACAGCCCATAAGATTATTAACGACGAATTAATGTTTCTTATTGGTTGTACGTAGAATACATATATAACTTGGTAGCAGTCGCAACTATACTTACAAGTATAAAGTAATCACTTGATAAGTCTTTAAGTACTCTTGATGTTTATTGTGGACTCTTAGTATATTTGGGTGCACAAATGAATGTCTTGGTTTTTATTTAAGTTCAGTGTGTAAAGCAGTGTTCGAAAATGAACACTAACTATCGCTGCTTAGTGTTCGGTTCGGTAGATTTGTGGAATACACAAACGCTAATAGTGTTTGTGTAGAAAACCATTAAAAACAAAATAACGTTTCCCTGTTAGTCATCTTTCGAACACAAAAATAATACTGTTTTTATACCCTCCACCACAATTAGTTGTGAAGAGGGTATATTAAGTTTGTCATTCCGTGTGAAACTTTTTTTTTATTCATCTCAGACCCCATGAAGTATATATATTCTGGGTCCTTGAGTAATACTAAGTCGATTTAGCCATGTCCGTCTGTCTGTCCGTCTGTCCGTCTGTTGAAAACACGCTCACTTTCGAACAACTCAAAAGAAATGAACAACCTTGGTGCCAAATTGCTTGTAGTTATCTTAAGCAGTTTGGGACTGAAATCCAGCAAAATCCGTTCAGTGGGACCAGAGCTATGGATCAAAATGTGGAACCACCACCTAAAAAAATTGATAATTTTGTTACAAAAAATAACATAAATGCTGGAAAAAGGCACGGAATGAGATAAGATTTTGCAAAAATTAGTTTTAGTGGACTGGAAATCACGCTGTTAAATTCCGTGAAGATCCGTCCATAATTTACCTTAGTACGCCTAAAACCGTAAAAAATAACAGCTAGCGTAACACAATTTCATACGTCACAGTTTTATAGGACTATAAATGATACTGTGAAATTTCGTAAAGATCGGTACTTAATTTACCCTAGGCCCCATAGAAACCCTTCTCCCCGAAAACAGTTTAGTACACATAAAACCATAATTAATAATGATAGCATAACAGAAATTGGTACGTCACAGTTTTAAAGGACTAGAAATGACGCTGTGAAATTTCGTGATGATCGGTCCATAATTTACCCTAGGCCCCATATAAACCTTAATACCGGAAAACAGTTTAGTCGCCTAAAACCATAATTAATAACAAATCGTCACAGTTTAAGATAATAATAACATGATACAAATATTACTCCTTAAACATTCGAACTGTCGGTGGAGGGTATCAAAGATTCGGCACAGCCGAATATAGCACTCTAACTTGTTTTTTTTTATCAAACTCAACAAAAGAGGATAACATTTAATTCCGTTCGGTTTTTTTAATTCCACAAACTTCATTGTGTTCGGTTCGGATCATTTATGTTTGTCCATTATGGCTGGTAAAAAAACCAAACATTTTTTACAAAAACAAAATACACACACGAAAAAAAAAACAAAAAAGCCAGCAAAATTATTTTACACAAACAAAACATATACACAATGCTCACACTAGCTGTTCGTAGTGCGGTCGTTGCTAAAATTGTTTGCTTGTTCACTTCTTTATTAATGTAGAAAAAGAAACATTATAGAACATTAAAATATAATGTTTGTCTACAGTATAACTACAATTGTTCTGTTTTTTAACAAAGAACAGAACATTATATAATGTTTGGCTCTTTCTTGAAAATAGCTACGAACGTAATTAAGGGTTGTGTTCGTCTACACAATCACTAAAAAAATAGATATCGTTGTTGGGTGTGTGAGCCGTACGCTAAATAATGTACTGTTTATTTTGGAACACTGGTGTAGAGACTGTGTATTGTGTGTATTTACATATATTTGTTTTTCGGCAAGTGAATAGAAATGAGTTTTCTCAGTGTTGCAATTGTGAAAATGAGTTTTTTTTTTTTTTTAATAATAATTTATTTTTATTATTGAATCTTTCTTATCGAAATTTACAATATGTATTCAAATCTTAATTCTACTTGTTGTTTATTAGTTGTTACCTGTGTAACCACTAACTGCTGTATTCAAATTTTTAAGACTGTCTTCTAGTAAGGCTCAAAGTATCGGTTCTTTTTAGCCTCTGGTGACCTTCGAACTGAAGCAAACCCCGAGCGAGGTAGTTAGGGTGAACCATTAGTTTATCGATGTAGCTTATTGAATATTTTTTAATTTCCTCCTGGATAGTGGGGACGTTGAGATCTCTGTGGATAATATCATTACGTATATACCATGGGGCGCAGACAATTTGTCGTAATATTCTAGACTGTCTTCTTTGAAGCTTTTGGATGTTAGATGCGCATGCAGTACCCCATAATTGGATGCCATATGTCCATATTGGTTTTATGATGGACTTGTATAGAAGAACTTTGTTGTCTAAAGACAAGTTTGAGTTTCTACCGAGAAGCCAATGTAGTTGAGCTGCTTCAAGTTTCATAGCCGTTATTTTCGCTTCGATATGACGAGACCAGGTCAAACGTCTATCTATATGAACTCCCAAGTACTTTACATGGTTTTCTACCGGAACAGTGATGTTATTTATTTTTACTGCTGGGCACGTTTGTCTTCTGAGCGTGAAAATGAGTAAATACAAAAGTTTTAAAGTACTTGCCATTTCACTGGTTAGAAATAAAGTTCTTTATAATTTTTGATATATTATTTGTTTTTTTAGTTTGTTTGATTATTGAAAATAGATTATTTTATAATTAAAATTTATCATCGAAATGCTGCAGTTGTTGAGATATATATTTCCACAATTTTGATCTTAATAAAACTTTTAAGAATCCGCTTGAAAAAAAATAAGGAGTAAATTATTACTTTGATATTTTTACTGTAAACGTATTTAAGTCTTCAAAGTATTAAGCAATTATGCAAAAAATATTTCATTTCTAACAATTAAATGTATCACTCCTGAACACATTCCCCTATTCGCTCACGATTGTGTGGCTAGAATCTCCTTCTTTGCAGTTGCACTCCCTGAACTTTTTTCATTAAAAAAAAAATTAATTAAATTTAATATTTTTTTTTATATATTATATATTTTTGAGTAATGCACATAACGAAATATGAAGTACATACTTTATGGTATTCACTTTACTTTTTCTTAATTACAAAATAAACTTTAAGCACTTTTTGGCCCTATAAAGCCCTTGATGCTCCTTAACTTTTACATAACATTTACGACTTTTCGTTGATTACTTTTTCAATTGTGGTCAATATTATCATGTTCGTCATCAGTGTTATCATCAATAATTGACTGAATTTGTGGTATTTTTTTCTCGTGGATCTTAAGTGTACTTTAAATTGGTCATATAAGTTTGTATGAAATAAAGAAACAATTTGTAATTGGTAATTTCTCGTAGGAGACAGAGAAGTTAAAGTTAAATTTGGAAATTATTATTAAAAAGTAAGAACCTTTTTCTCTCCAGGAAAATATATACTAGTTTTTTTAGCATGCTCTAGCTCTGGTCTAGCCTAGAGTTGAAACTCATGAGTTCCTTTAAGAATTGTCACTTGCAATCAGTGTTGCCAGTTTAGTCATTTAGTGGCTATATTTAGGGCGGCATGAAATAGCCCCCCAAAATATAACCCCCCAAAAAAATAATGAAATAACCCCCCAACATTTTGTACAGAGAACAACAAAAACGATCTTTGGGGGGTTATTTCATTTTGTTTGGGGTGTTATTTAATTTTTTTAATTGGGCTATTATTTCATATGAAATTATCCCCCAAAAAATCATTATAAAATAAAGCTCAACATATTTTTTGGGGGACTATTTCATTTTCAAATTTATAATGAACACGTTTTTGGGCGCAAGGATTTATCCACTTTGGTATACAGAACACCGGTTTCAATAAAAAAAAGCTGCCCTGCATAGAGGAAAAAGTCATTGCGCACGGCCGAAGGCCGGCTATGCAGAAAAGCCTTAGTTGGCGAAGCTTGTGTTTGGTATATCATACCATGATAAATATCGCGTGATTCTTTAAAGCAAAACTGTATAATTAATTGTATTACATATATTGGGCCTTTATTTCATTTCAGAAATTGGGGTTTTATTTCATATGAAATAAGCCCCCAAAAATTAGGGAATTATTTCATTAATGTTTGGGGCGTTATTATTTCGTTGGGGGCTAATATCATTTTCGAAAATGGGGCCTTATTTCATATTTTAACAAATAGAAACTGGGAATTATTTCCTTTCGAAGGTTGCTTTATATTATATTCAACATTTTTTTTTTATTTTTCCAATTTATTCTATGAGCTAAATTTCAGTTATGTATTTTATAAAGCTTTTTTGTAATAGTCCTATTCCTTCATATTACAAAAAAGCTTTAAAAAATACATAACTGTAATTTAGCTCATAGAATAAATTCGAAAAATAAAAAAAAAAATTTTTATTTTCTTATAAAAATTTATACAAGTAAAATAAAAATTTTTAGCAAAAATTTTAATCACAGCTTTTACAAATGTTGAAAATCGCTATAAACGATGATGATGAAACATCTTTCAAAATAAAGGAATAGTATTCCACTATTAAATTTAAAAAATGGATCAACACTGAATTTACTATTAAATTGTTCTCATTTTCATGGGAAAATGCTGAAGTGGAGTGAGTATTGAGCCAAGTAAACACCGTTTAAAGTAATTTGAGAAATAGACAACCGTCAATTCAATTTTATTAATTAGGAAAAGATTTTTACCATAACATTAAAATATTTATACCCACACCACAATAGTGGAGAGGGTACTGTGCATTCGTGCTGATGTTTGTAGCATCTTAAAATATTTGTCCTAGACTTTCCTTTAAGTATACTTTTTGAGTCGAATTAACGATGTCTGTCGGTCTGGCTAGCTGTTCATGTCAACCTTGTGTGCAAAGTAAAAGTCGCAATATTGGAGATAATTGGATAAAATTTGGTAAATAGGTTTTAATGTGGTTTAGAGTATCATAAAGTCGGTCAAACCCGACTTTTTTGCTTGTTTTTAAATGTAGATTTGGACTCAAAAGGTTGGGTAAATGTTGTCATGATAACACAGAGCAACAAAATTCGGGTCATCGCCGCCAGCCTCAATAGTTGCAACGCGAAATGAGACTATGCTATTTGTAGAGCAAATCTGCCAAAAGGTTTTAAAAAGTTAGCTCGGGTTCCCGAAATTTTGGCACCTAAATTTTTTGAAAAGGCGTTTGGTAAAGTCAAAAAAAAAAAAAAATATACTAAACGTACTTCTGAGCTAAATACTATTTCAGATGTCCTTAGTAGAATTGTATGGCGATTCTTTTCGTAGAACATATTAACCCTCTAACAATCATTTTAAAGAGTAATTTTTTTTCACTTTCCCACAAATGTATACTAAAACGGCACTTAAGAGGATTAAAATGCTCAACGAATATTTTCTGCATCAAATTTTACTAGGGGTCTTTAAAGACCAAAAAATCATGCAATGCAGTATGTAAAACGGATTTTCGAAATTCCGGGCCTGAATTTGAATTTTTCGAAAACACCGTTTTCATGTTTGTCATGCTCTCTTTTACCACCATACCCATTTTCGCTAACTAACGCTTATCTCTTCTTTATCTATGGTTTAACAAACACCGGCTTTGCTAACTAAAGCTTCCCTGCATAAAACTCGAGCATGAATTTAGAAGCTTTTATTAGCGAAGCCGATGTTTGTAAAACCATAGAAAAAGAAGAGATAAGCTTTAGTTAGCGAAAATGGGTTTGGTGGTAAATGAGGACAAGACAAACATGGTGCGACTATTGAAAAGTGAGATAGTTCCGGCAGACAATTTCAATGTGAAGGTAGTAGACGAAATAACATACCTCGGATCCGCCATAAACCAAAAGAACGATGTCAGCACAGAAACAAAATGAAGGATCGTGCTTGCAAATAAATATATGCTACTTCGACCGCGTTAAATAGCTTTAGAACAGAGCCATAACTCGAAAGACGAAAATTACACTTCACAACACACTTATATTACCTGTGCTTCTATATGGCGCCGAAACATGGGTACTTGCGAAAGCGGATTAAGCAATGTTGGGTGTATTCGAGAGTTAGATCCTTCTCAAAATTCATAGGCCGTGGAAGGAGAGAATAGTCGTCGAATGCAAATTGAATTGTACGAGCTGTTTTCCGACATTTACACTTGATTTTTAACACTAGAATGGCTTAAAAATAATATTTTAAATTAAATTAATTCAAAATGCATTTCGCGCATTTCATGATTTTTTTTTTGGTTATTGTAATCCCCAAATGTGTCCTCAATCGGCAAATTTCAGCAAACCGGGTCTGTAGGAAATGTGTAAAATGTGTTTGGTGTTCGAAAATGAGGTCGGCCCAGCAGTTACCGTGAATGGTGTTCGCTATCGAGAGATGATACTGACTTCTTGTGACCAGAAATTAATGGTAAGGACCTGGACGATATGATGATCCAACAGGATGGTGCCACTTGCCACACAGCCAACGAAATAATGGCTTTTTTGCGCGACAAATTTAATGGCCGTTTGATCTCATGTCGTTTAATTGCGCTCCACGACCATGTGAGTTGACACCGTTGGACTTCTTTCTTTTGGGATGTTTAAAAGAAAAAGTGTACGTCAATAAGCCAAGAACAATTCAAGAGCTAAAGGATGATATAATTCGGCACATTAACGACATTGAACCTCAATTACGTCTCAGAGTCATTGAAAATATAGACCATCGGATAGATATATGACACCGAAGCCGTGGCAAGCATTTGAAGGATATTTTGTTTCACGCATAATTGTCATGGATTCTACTATTATCCTTAAAACTATTAATATTATTCTCTGGAAACTTTTTGTTTTATTTACACTTAACATCTTGCGTTTTTGTTGGACCACCCTTTATCTTCTTTAATTTTCATTGCCTGTTTTTGAATTTAAAATTAAAAATTTCATTTAGAAATTTACATTGAAAACAAAAACAAATTTGAGTTGTTTATAGTCAAGGCGAATTAACTACAGGTGGTGCCGAAACGCCGAAACAGTTCGAGCCGATTTGTTTTGATTTGTTAGTGTTTTGCTATGAGTGGTTGACATTTCGAGTCGTAAACACTAACAATGCAATAAAAAAAATCCTATGTTGTTTTTGTTGTTTTTGGATTGTTGTAGTTCCGACACCACCTGAAGTTGTATTCGCCTTGTTTATAGTTGTTTTAATGTAAATTCCGTAAGGATTTAATCGATGAGCACTTAAGCAACAACAAAAACAATAACTTAGAAGGAAAAAATCTATGTAAAGCAATTTGTTTATATTTAATACAACTTAAAAAAAAAAACTCTTACTCATTTAAAATTATGTTTTAATAGTTATAAATTGAAACAAAATTTTTATTTATATTTGAAAAAACAGGCAGATAATCTCTCACTCTTTACTATAAAGTGTATAAATTTAATTAAATTACTCATTAGGAAACTATACATTTTACTATAAAATAATGACATTTTAATTAATTTTCTTAATTTTTTTACCTTTAAGTTTTCTTTAAAAGCTTAAGTTTTTTTTTTTATCATAAACGTATCTGTCAATTACAGAATTGATTAATAATAGTATGTCCATGAATACTATTCAATATAAACTCAAGCCAACAAGAAATTTTTCTTCAATCAAAATGCTACAATCTTTCTAACAACCCCCCGGGGCTTTTATTGTTATAACTAATATAATGTTTTTAATGTTTCTTTTAACTATAATAAAAGACAAGACAGAAGATTATTGTAACAACAACAACAACAAAGGTATTATAAGCTAAAGCCGAAAAATAAAATCAAGTTTTACATGTGTAAAACAAAATTGTATCGTAAATAAACAACAGCAATTTATCTTAAGGTAAACAGATTTCTTAAGGTAAAAAACCTTAACAAAGAAGATAAACAAAGAAAATTATAATACACAAAAGGATTTAATCGATGAGCACTTTAGCAAAAACAAAAACAATAACTTAGATGGAATAAATCTATGTAAAGCAATTTGTTTATATTTAATACAACTAAAAAAACCCTGACTCATTTTAAATTATGTTTTAATAGTTATAAAGTAATAGGGAAGTGCAAAGCAAAAAGTATTTTTTGGTAAAATTAAGGACTCAAAGGGGGAGTGGCTTAGAAATGAACACGACCAAACAAGGATATTGCAAACAGATTTTCACTTAAGGGCGAAAGAGGAAATGATTTGAAAAAGTCTGATTCTGTTTATTTGAAAGTTGGTGAAATCAATTTCCTGACATCCCCAGATATTTTAAGAACAGAGTTGCCATGTATTTAAATCTAAAATTGTTTTATTAAGGCGGATAGAGGAAAAGATTATGAAAATAATTTATGTCTGTATGAGAGTTGGTTAACATTAATTTTTTTGATGTCAGGAACATTCAAATAAAAACTCAGCGAAAATAAAATTGGGCCAAAACTCTATAATTACACAAGAAAAAAGTATATAAGGCATGATGCCGTCAAAAGTAGATAATTTAAGTTCAAAATGACATTCCTTAAAAACTGTTTTTTCAAGTTATGCAAAAACACAAAAAGTGGAATAGTTAAGTTTTAAAAAGAACCTCCTCAATTATTCTAATTTTGTCCGTTAAAAAAATCACAAAATATTTAAAGAAATAATCGAATAAATTTTAACGGGAACTAAAAAACTCCGGAAAATAAACAACCCTACTTTCGATATAAATAAAAAAGTTTATTTTTCTCTTAAAAACAGCCGAAAAAATTTATTTGTATTTATTCCCTTTGTATTCCTTAGCATTTTCGTTTAACTTCTCTGTTATAAACTTGTACACACATACTTACATGGATAAATGTGTGTTTATAATTACAAACTCTGTGCATTATGCGGAACTTGCTTTTTTTCTAAGAAATTTTTATTTTTTTTATTGTTCATTTTAGTTATTTTTTATTATTGCTGTTGCTGTCTATTTTAGCTTTATGCTTAATTTTGGTCATATTTTTCTATTTAACGTTACCCTGGAGGCCTATTTGAGGGCTCGTTAACTTTCATATGACCAACTAGTCATAAACGCAGAAGGGTCTAAGAAATACATACTAAACACATTTCAGATGTATGCACCCGTACATACAATACATATACAGAAAATAATGCTAAGTGCTGACTCACACGCTGCAGGTTTTAGCAGTCCAGTCTTGAGTTTTTAGGGAAGAAGCTAAAACAGGATACTGTTTCTTTTCATTTCTCACTTAAAAAAGTTATTTTAAGTTAAAACTCAATATTTGATGGCTAAAGCGTGAAGCGTGTGAATTAGCAGTCACTAGCACATGAACAAAAAACTTACTTCAATTTCAAAGTTCATGTGAAAAGTTGAGTTTTTTTTTTGGAATTTCGTACAAACACACACACACTCGTATAGATTAAATAATGTTTATGTATCTTTTCGGCAAATTTCAGCAAACCGGGTCTGTAGGAAATGTGTAAAATGTGTTTGGTGTTCGAAAATGAGGTCGGCCCAGCAGTTACCGTGAATGGTGTTCGCTATCGAGAGATGATACTGACTTCTTGTGACCAGAAATTAATGGTAAGGACCTGGACGATATGATGATCCAACAGGATGGTGCCACTTGCCACACAGCCAACGAAATAATGGCTTTTTTGCGCGACAAATTTAATGGCCGTTTGATCTCATGTCGTTTAATTGCGCTCCACGACCATGTGAGTTGACACCGTTGGACTTCTTTCTTTTGGGATGTTTAAAAGAAAAAGTGTACGTCAATAAGCCAAGAACAATTCAAGAGCTAAAGGATGATATAATTCGGCACATTAACGACATTGAACCTCAATTACGTCTCAGAGTCATTGAAAATATAGACCATCGGATAGATATATGACACCGAAGCCGTGGCAAGCATTTGAAGGATATTTTGTTTCACGCATAATTGTCATGGATTCTACTATTATCCTTAAAACTATTAATATTATTCTCTGGAAACTTTTTGTTTTATTTACACTTAACATCTTGCGTTTTTGTTGGACCACCCTTTATCTTCTTTAATTTTCATTGCCTGTTTTTGAATTTAAAATTAAAAATTTCATTTAGAAATTTACATTGAAAACAAAAACAAATTTGAGTTGTTTATAGTCAAGGCGAATTAACTACAGGTGGTGCCGAAACGCCGAAACAGTTCGAGCCGATTTGTTTTGATTTGTTAGTGTTTTGCTATGAGTGGTTGACATTTCGAGTCGTAAACACTAACAATGCAATAAAAAAAATCCTATGTTGTTTTTGTTGTTTTTGGATTGTTGTAGTTCCGACACCACCTGAAGTTGTATTCGCCTTGTTTATAGTTGTTTTAATGTAAATTCCGTAAGGATTTAATCGATGAGCACTTAAGCAACAACAAAAACAATAACTTAGAAGGAAAAAATCTATGTAAAGCAATTTGTTTATATTTAATACAACTTAAAAAAAAAAACTCTTACTCATTTAAAATTATGTTTTAATAGTTATAAATTGAAACAAAATTTTTATTTATATTTGAAAAAACAGGCAGATAATCTCTCACTCTTTACTATAAAGTGTATAAATTTAATTAAATTACTCATTAGGAAACTATACATTTTACTATAAAATAATGACATTTTAATTAATTTTCTTAATTTTTTTACCTTTAAGTTTTCTTTAAAAGCTTAAGTTTTTTTTTTTATCATAAACGTATCTGTCAATTACAGAATTGATTAATAATAGTATGTCCATGAATACTATTCAATATAAACTCAAGCCAACAAGAAATTTTTCTTCAATCAAAATGCTACAATCTTTCTAACAACCCCCCGGGGCTTTTATTGTTATAACTAATATAATGTTTTTAATGTTTCTTTTAACTATAATAAAAGACAAGACAGAAGATTATTGTAACAACAACAACAACAAAGGTATTATAAGCTAAAGCCGAAAAATAAAATCAAGTTTTACATGTGTAAAACAAAATTGTATCGTAAATAAACAACAGCAATTTATCTTAAGGTAAACAGATTTCTTAAGGTAAAAAACCTTAACAAAGAAGATAAACAAAGAAAATTATAATACACAAAAGGATTTAATCGATGAGCACTTTAGCAAAAACAAAAACAATAACTTAGATGGAATAAATCTATGTAAAGCAATTTGTTTATATTTAATACAACTAAAAAAACCCTGACTCATTTTAAATTATGTTTTAATAGTTATAAAGTAATAGGGAAGTGCAAAGCAAAAAGTATTTTTTGGTAAAATTAAGGACTCAAAGGGGGAGTGGCTTAGAAATGAACACGACCAAACAAGGATATTGCAAACAGATTTTCACTTAAGGGCGAAAGAGGAAATGATTTGAAAAAGTCTGATTCTGTTTATTTGAAAGTTGGTGAAATCAATTTCCTGACATCCCCAGATATTTTAAGAACAGAGTTGCCATGTATTTAAATCTAAAATTGTTTTATTAAGGCGGATAGAGGAAAAGATTATGAAAATAATTTATGTCTGTATGAGAGTTGGTTAACATTAATTTTTTTGATGTCAGGAACATTCAAATAAAAACTCAGCGAAAATAAAATTGGGCCAAAACTCTATAATTACACAAGAAAAAAGTATATAAGGCATGATGCCGTCAAAAGTAGATAATTTAAGTTCAAAATGACATTCCTTAAAAACTGTTTTTTCAAGTTATGCAAAAACACAAAAAGTGGAATAGTTAAGTTTTAAAAAGAACCTCCTCAATTATTCTAATTTTGTCCGTTAAAAAAATCACAAAATATTTAAAGAAATAATCGAATAAATTTTAACGGGAACTAAAAAACTCCGGAAAATAAACAACCCTACTTTCGATATAAATAAAAAAGTTTATTTTTCTCTTAAAAACAGCCGAAAAAATTTATTTGTATTTATTCCCTTTGTATTCCTTAGCATTTTCGTTTAACTTCTCTGTTATAAACTTGTACACACATACTTACATGGATAAATGTGTGTTTATAATTACAAACTCTGTGCATTATGCGGAACTTGCTTTTTTTCTAAGAAATTTTTATTTTTTTTATTGTTCATTTTAGTTATTTTTTATTATTGCTGTTGCTGTCTATTTTAGCTTTATGCTTAATTTTGGTCATATTTTTCTATTTAACGTTACCCTGGAGGCCTATTTGAGGGCTCGTTAACTTTCATATGACCAACTAGTCATAAACGCAGAAGGGTCTAAGAAATACATACTAAACACATTTCAGATGTATGCACCCGTACATACAATACATATACAGAAAATAATGCTAAGTGCTGACTCACACGCTGCAGGTTTTAGCAGTCCAGTCTTGAGTTTTTAGGGAAGAAGCTAAAACAGGATACTGTTTCTTTTCATTTCTCACTTAAAAAAGTTATTTTAAGTTAAAACTCAATATTTGATGGCTAAAGCGTGAAGCGTGTGAATTAGCAGTCACTAGCACATGAACAAAAAACTTACTTCAATTTCAAAGTTCATGTGAAAAGTTGAGTTTTTTTTTTGGAATTTCGTACAAACACACACACACTCGTATAGATTAAATAATGTTTATGTATCTTTTCGTACAAACACATGATCGTAAATGAACATTAATTGCTAAAAAAAAGAAAACAATCCAAATCCATAAATGGTACTAATTTTAAAGTTAAAGTTTTTTAATTTTTTTTTTTTATGATTGCCCATTATCAGAATATAGTGTACAATATAATTTTGAGCTACTTTTTGAAAAGCAATATATTAAATTAAGAAAATATTTCATATAACGTTAAGAAAACTCTTGAATCAGGAATATATTGAAAAAAGTCAGGCGAAAAGATCTGAGATGGGATCCTACCAAACTTGTACTTTTTCCAGTATAAACAAGACATTACGACGTTGATTTCTTTGTTTGAATGTTCAGGCTTGTCGATTTTATATGAAACATTTAGGGCCATTACTACAACTTGCCGATAGTTAAATGTAGAATTTAGTCTCACATATAAAAAGTTTATCACTATTAGAACTTCGGTTAAAACTAAAGGGAGCAATATGCTAAAGGCAAGTTCTTCCTACCAGGTAGGCTAAAGTTAAGTTGAAATAATAAATAACTTCTTTTACGTCCGACGAAATCCTATCTTTAGCTAACGACAAGTTTTAATAATGGATCCTAGACTGATTATTCTATTTTCAAGCTTTGAATCTTTCTGTATTGGGTTTTTTATGGTAACCCGACTTCGCCCAATTTTCTATGTCAACAATTTTCAATGGCAATTTCTTTTCTTGCCCACGCAGAACAGAGAGAACAAATTTAGCAACCCTGATAAATTACATTGACTAATAAGATTGTATAAACGTTGCGGGAGTAACTAAAAATTGAATTTCCTTAAACTTAAAAGGTCACTTAATTGCCATCGACCTACGACCTATATTGGCTTTAATATTGTTGAACAGATAAAAATAAAAAAATCGGGAAAAATATATTAATATCAGTAATGACACCATTAGACATGATTTAATATTTTTCTTATGCAGTTTTGCTCATTAGTTCTCACTTTGTCTAGAAACTTTACGAAAAAGATAGCTGGATCCCACTTTGACCGCTAAGGGAAATATTCTCCACATAGATGCTATCGAACGTTTGGCTGTCCTCTCCCTTTTAGCAATTTTTCGCTTCTTATCCTACAAATGTTGTATTCATTTGTTTACACTTACAATCTTTTATAATCAAGGGTCTCTCCTTAAAAAAGGAGATTGTTGAATTGGCTTTGCTCTTAGGAAAATATTTCCACTAGTAAGCCAATGTTTTCAAACCTATACAATGCAACCTGGAGTCATGCTTAGTCGATCTACCTACCCTTATTCCTACAGATGCTTTAACCCCTACCTGAGGGGTTGTGGATATTCTCCTTTTCAAAATTCCTAAAGTTGTTTACTTTGATGAACATAATGAAGTCATTCTTTTTTAGCCCAGCCTATTAAGAATATTTACGCTAAACTTGATCTGCAAGATCAAAACAAGTGGCTCTTTAGAGTCGCTTTACCATGACGCATCTCTGCTTTATAAGAGACTCGCCAGACTTTGATTTGACTTATGATACATTGCTTGTTCAATATAATAGGCATTTTTCGATCATACAATGTTATCATTAATTGTACCGAACCATAGCTACATTTTACTGATCATCAAATTCCTAAAGTCGTACGTTGATTGGCAATAAAGCAACCGTTCTAATTGAGTCCGCAGTTCCGGCATCCAGACGAACAGCTAGAAACTCTTAAACACCATGTAGGAGTCGCTGTTAATATACCAGAGTAGGAGTTCCTTCAAAAACTCGTGAATCCGACACCAACATTTCTACGAATCATATGTGGATAAAAGATTTTAAGAATTTTTCAAATATTTTCCAAATTAATGATGAATCGAAAGTGGCGATGTAAAATTTTACAAATCATTATGAATAAGTAGATTTTAATTTATTTTGTGATTCAAGTACTTAAATTAATTATTATAAAAGTGCGTAATAATTTAAAACATTTGGTATTTTATTTATTAGTGCGGGCAGTAGTCGTAATTGCAATTAGCAGAACTTATACTCGGTTATTGATCAAGTTTTAAGAAATATTTTCAATTTCAGCGGTTGGAGTCGGAGTTGGACTTAGAACTATTTTTGACGTATCATTATCCCTGGTTTAAACCTTGTGGATTACAATTCTTAAAGGCGCCATACACTATAAAAATGCTTAACATCAAAACGTATTTACTCCTGGACGTGAATTCGCCTTGAAATCTAAATTGGTTTGGTTTGGTCGGTGTCACACATACAATTACATTTTCACTAATACTACCATAGCGCTTGCGACACAGTAAAAATTAAAAACCAGCTTCAATTAACATATTATTGATCTTATCAATTAACATGTTTGTAAGTTTGAGCTTTTCTTGCTTTTGAGGCAATATAAAACGAAAATGCAAATCAAAATTTTTTTTTCAATCAACACAGTTAATTGAAACAATTAAAAAATTGTTTGAAACTCTAAAATACTTTGAAGTTTGTGTTTTTTTTTTCATATTTGCAAATATACATACAAACATCATATTTTTTATTAATACGATTTCTAAATGACGTGCTAAATTCCCAAATTTTCATATTTGATAAATACACTGAAATTTACTGTTGAGGGAAAGCTAGTTTTTATGCGCATTTCACTGGTTGCTTAGGCCAGCTCATCAGGAAACATTTTTCCAAAGATTTTAGAAAAGCTAAAAATATTATACAAAGCGATTGAGAATTATAAAGACATTAAAAGTCTTAATCGTAAAAATATCAAAGCTTTAACAATACACCAAAAATAAACAGTGAGTTTATCTTTACTTACATTCATATTTTTATTTTCAAATAAAGCAAATTAATTGAAACAATTAAAAAAATTGTTTGAAACAGCATTACTTGATTTAATAGAAATAATTTTGGTGAAATTGGATGGTGCCCTTTAGGCCCATTATTATAGCTTGCCTTTAGTTAGATATAGGATTTTGTCGGACGAATAATAAGTTATTTACCCGGTTATCCCGTTGAATGAACTTGTCTTTAACATACATATTGCTTACTTTACTTTAAAGTAAATTAAAGTGATAGTGAAACACTTTATATGCAAGGGACACAATTCTGGCTTCCCTTAGAATATTTATACTTCGCTGCTCTTTAATTAGGCTGTTAATAGGCGCTTAGCGTATGATTCACAAATGTCAAAAGGTATTGTTATTGTTAGATGGGTATATACTTTTATTTAATTTTTTTAAATATCTTATCTAGAAATAGGGATATAAAATTTTTCTGAGACACCTAGTTTAATGGCTTTGCTATGCCCATTCCTGAAGCGTTAACGAAGCCCATTATATGGAGCACAAATATTTGTTTTCCAGTGAATTGTATTTCAATTAAAGCCATAAAAGAATTTTGCATTTTGCTTGTATGCAAAAGCCCAAGTCGTTGTTTAACTGTTATAGAACTTTTCTGACTTATTACAACTTTTATAATGGCGTTATTTATTTTTGCAGTGATTAAACTTACGAAACAAACTGCACAGGAAAATACAAAAGATTATTTTTAGTTTTTATTTCTTTTAGTAAAAAATGGAACGTACACACACACACACATCAAGAAGTCTAGACTTAAATGTGTTGTGTTGTTTGATTGTTTTCCTTTTTTGTTTTTGGTTTTTTGGTAAATTTGTTCACTTTTTGGAATTATTATTGTAAAATAAAAGGTTGTATGCAAATTTTATTGAAAATAATTGGCATACAATTAACTCACACTTTTAGTTAAGAAAAAAAAAAACAAACGAATTAGCAAAACACTTTTACATTTAAATAAGATTAAATAAACTGCAAGACAGACTTTAAAAAATTTAAGGACTGAGATAAATCAAAGACCTCGAAATCCCATAAATTCTTTAATAAAAACCAAAATTTGGAATTTTAACACCAAATTTTTTATGTCAAATAACTAAAAAGCCTCTGCCACAAGACGTACATAGAAAAAAAAAAATTGATTTCAATTAAAAAATGTGTGATATTCAGGCCTGTCACAGAAACCAATTTCGATTGAAAGTGGAAGTGATTTCGTATCTTGCAGCACATAAAACGAAATAACAGGCCTGTATAATGCAAAAAATTAATAAAATTTGCACCAGTAAGCCAATTAATAGTATTAATTAAATGTTAAATTCACTTAATTAAACGTTTAATTCACTTGATTAAATTTTAAATTAAAATTGATTTTATTTTTGATTAATGCTTTAATTGATGAATAATTTTGGAGAATTTTTTCAAACAAAAATAATGTTAGATTGCATAAGAAGTGTAAGCGCTACACTGCCAATTCTCTTTTACACTTCTGCTGGAAGCATATAATAACTGGAATGCCTTTAAAATTTGTTTTTTTATGCGCACCCAACCCAAAACCCAAAAACATATACAGACTAAAAAAATTAGGATGAAGTCATTGTTGCAAAACTGTGATCTCCGTTTGAACAAAATTTTCTTTTAAAATCAATCGCTAAATTTCGGAGGGAAAACCAAACCAATCTTCGGTTAAGCCATGCAGGATTTGAAAGCGATAAAAAAATATTTATATAAATGAGGATCTAACAGCTCATAATCACCATCACCCCTAGTGTATGTCAAAAAATTTGATACAGATGACCCTTTCTTGGTGGAATTTATTGAGGATCTTAATAACCTTTTTCGAGAATAATTATTTTAATATTTTATTTTATACCATCAATTACAAACCTTTTTATATATCTGTAACTTTCCTGTTTAAACATGTAAAATCTCCTTTTAATTATTGCATAATCAAATTGATTCCAAAGATGGGAATTATAACATGGTCAGACTTTTGTCTAATCGACAGAAGGGTTTCAGTATATTTCATATAAATGCTCAGAGCTTATTACCAAAGATGGATGAATTCCGTTACATATTTGAAAATTCTGGCGTTGATGCCGTCTGTGTATCGGAAACGTGTAAGAGTTGAGACAGATGTGAATGTTGTTTTTGGTGGCTCAAGAATTGAGATTGTGAATACAGCTAGAAATCTCGGAGTGACGTTGAATAGCACCTTAACTTGGACCGATCATATACATCAGACTTGTGGTAGAATATATGGTATGCTGCGCGCTTTATGGCCAACACAGCACATAGCACCACTTAATATAGGAGTTCGTCTGGCTAAGGCATATCTTCTACCAACACTATTATATGCATCGGAAGTTTTTGGTGCCTGTAATTCCCTCGATGTAAGGAAACTTAACACAACCCAATAAAAAAATTTATCATTTTGCGAAGCACTAATGGTACATTAAGAAAAAAAAATAAGCGCACAATTATGCGCTACGCAATAAGACATACAGAAATGCAGTAAAGTAAGTGAAAAAACTCTCAACAACTTTTTTAAAAAAATAACATTTCAAGTGCTACGGCATTCCCTTACTACGAAGCAGGTTTGTAAGGGAGAATACTAAAAAATAACTGTATCAAAACATTCAGTGGGTAAAGCTGATCGTTACATCCAACAATTTTTTTATGAGCTGAATAATGCGCTTCATGTGTCAAAAATGTATTGCTTCAAAGTGGGAACTCGCCATATAAAATTCATGTCTTCCGTATGCGCAATAGTAAGCGCAACTCTTATGTTTCTCCCTTACAAACCTGCTTCTTTGGAAGCTCCATTTTTTACTGGGAACTTACAATAACATTGTACGTTATACTTATAGCCTAAGGAGGTTTGATAGAATATCTTCATATTCTCGCCGGTTTAATAGCATTTCTTTTATCAACATTTTAAAGTTGAAAAGTTTTATTTTTCTTCACAAAATAATTTAACAACAGAACAAGTGTATCTATATTAGCGTTTACGATTTGCAAGATCGAGAAGGGGGAGATATATCAAACAATTGCGATACCGCACTCATTTTTCAGAATGTCAATTCTTTATTTCGAGCATAAAGTATTTCAATTAGGAAATCATTTGATCTTAGAAAATTTAATAAAAATATTTCCATCTGCAAAACCAGAAATGACCAATTTAAATTAAAATTTTTCTTACTGAGACCCATTTTTTTTTTTTTGAATAAGTGAACTGCCATTAATTTCTGGAGCCATTGACTTGGCTTTGTTACCGTTACCTTAGGAATTATACACTTTATAAACTACAGAACTGAATAGAGTTAATTTTTGCGGAGAATCTTAAACCAGTTTTGAAATACATGTTTGTATATATTATATTTTATGGCTTGCTTAGGTTTGGCTCTGAGTCCTCCAATTATATTGTACAAGCTTTGAAATGGGATATTCAAAATAAATTGAAAGAATCGCTTAATCTTGTGGTGTAAAAAGTTTTGTTACGTTTTAGATATATATAAAATTGAAGACTTTGTTTTTTAGATTTATAACAATTAAAAAACTTTAATATATATTTATATATACTAGTGTTGCCTAGTGGTCGAAATTCCAATATTAGTATCTATGAAAATATGAAGAAAACATATACATAAGTATGTTGTATGAGCATTGGTTTTTTTTCGTCTTAGTGTATCGATTTGTCGAGGGACCAACCTACGGTTCAAATATTATCTTCCACTCAAGTCCGTGAATGTTTAATTTTGTTTTATAAGTTCAATTATATAAAAAAATCAGAAAGCTAAAATTGAAAATTAAAATAGTACCAAAAAGTCTCCTCTTATAGTTCCTCAATCACTCTGGACTGTACATGTTGAATTTTATGTTTCTAGGTTCAGTTTTAATACAAATTCCAAAAGTACCAGTTAAAGAACGAAAAAGTACCAAAAAATATCCCTTTTTCAGTTTCTTATTTGCTCAGAACATTGCATGTTTAGTTTTATGTTTCTAGGTCCATTATTAATAGAAGTTCAAAAAGAACCAGTTGAAGAACAAAAAATGATCAAAAAGTTCCCTCTTATAGATTCTCATCCTCTCAGGACTTTGCATGTTAAATTTTATGTTTCTAGTTCCAATATTAACAAAAATTAAAAAAGTTTCAGATTTAGAATGAAACAGTTCAGTATTATCGAAATTCAAAATTGCCACAGAATGGAAAAGTAAAAGAAAGAAATTTAATTTCCCATATTTCCCCATTTTGGTATTTTTTTCTCTCCATTGAAGTATCAAATCAAAAAGTCAATGTCTAAAAATGCAATTTATTCCACTTCTACATTCGTCATTGGCAACAAAAAAAATCTTTTACTTCTGTTTCATTAAACGAAGACATTCCCTGTCATACCAACTCAAAAAGCAAAAAGTTGTACACAAATTTTCGTTTTTTGTTTGACAGTTTTCGGTTTCGACTGCAGTGTTTAAAACCCTGGTATAAAACAGTTCAACATTGCAGTGGGAGCCCATAATTTAATATGTATATATCAATGAATGGAGAAAACTGTTTTTCGAAAAAAGTAACAAAAATAGTTACGATTTTCACCCTTAAAATGTTTGAATTTTAAAAAAGTAACGAATTATATTCGTATATTTTAGATAAGTTACGATTTTGGTATAGGTTGGTAAGGTTTAGTTTTGGTAGATCTTCTATAACCAATAGTCTTATTTGTCCAAATCATTCTACACTGTATATGACAAGGTCCTTCCTAGTTAGGGTTGCATGGATATTTTACAACTGCCTTCCAAATAATGAGAGGAAGTTAACTAAATCTATTAAGGAATTTAAGAAGACCGTAAGGCAATATTTGTAACTTTTTTATTAGCTGTTAATAATTTAAAAAAGTACTGCTCATTATACAAACCATTTCGAACATATGATTTAACTTAACTTCAATAGTTGTGCAAAAAGGGGGGAAATATATGAATACTGGAAGTTGTGATTTAGGAATTAGTATAATTATTTTTTTTAATGAATTTTTTATATACAATTTCTAATGTATAGTCATTTTTTATTAGGCCTTATAGGCTTGTAATCAATTTGAATATTTTAAATAAATAATCTTTGAATCTTTGTTTGACAAAGAAGTTCCAAAATACAGGTGTTACCCGTTTACTCTCAAAAAGGGCCGCATTTAAAACAATGCCAGACACCGTTCCACTTATTTTTTTTCATGAACAATGATAAAAATTTAATTTTTTTATCCCTTTTTTTTTCAACTCAAATTTTAATGAAACTTATATTATGCACTTCTGTAAGTAAAAAGTGCTCAAATGGTGTATATTTATACCCTTCACCACAGGTGGAAAAGGGTATATATACGTTTGTCATTCCGTTTGTAATTTATACAATATTGATCTTAGACCCTATAAAGTATATATATTCTGGGTCCTTATGAGGAGAGAAGTTGATTTAACGATATCCGTCCGTCCGTCAGTCCGTCTTACGTTTGATATGTGTTTTCCGGAGACTCCAGAGATGATAGCGGCTAGGTTGTTTTACATTTATGTCACATATAGTCCACCATTTCTTGCTATTGAAATTCAGCCAGATCAGCCAAAGGAAGTTTTAGACCACGTTTCACTAATTTAAATAGGCCCCATTCTTGTGTTGCTTTTTTTTTTAATAATCTGTACTTTGCCCACAAGTTTGAGACAACAGAACATAATTATGAATTAAAGATATAGCCGAGACTGATTAGTTGGGACTTTCAAAAATAAGTTGATTTTACATCGTTAAAATTTGTTTGTTAGTTCAACATAATATTGTTGCACCAGTTCGACAGATCTCAATCCTTAGTGTGTGTATGAGTCTATGTGCAAATGTAAAGCACAGAGACAAGAATGAATGAATATACATATATTTTGTTATTGTTCAGTTAGAACTTAGGGCATTAAACATACATTATATGAATTTTCCCAAAACTCTATTGTTTGTCATGTAAGAGTAAGAACATACCAATACATTAACAAATCTTGCAGTAAATATAACTCGACATACGAGTGTACAAATGTGTGCACATATATCTGTGTTCATGTATTAAGTCCTTGTTCTTATTATTGTTTTTTATTTTTAGCCACATCGCAAAAGGATTCCTTTGTGGTGTGAATATAAAGCTTAGCATATTATTCTGCTTGGCTAATTGTTCAACATTAACCACAAAGGAGTGTTTTTGTGTGTAAAGCTTATTTCACACTGAACTTTTGCTAAAAGGATTCTTCTATCCCTTTTCCTCTTTCTCACTTCTCCTTATCTCATACTGTCACAATCATGGCACATAAACTTGTAAGTATGAGTGTGTGTGTGTGTGTGGATTAATATTGTATGTATGATCCATATTTAGACGTAGACATACGTTTATGGGCACAGGCATGGGCATGTCTGACGTTATGCACATTCAACCACATCCGTTTTTTACATTCGTTTTTTATTGTCTGATTTTGGTTTCTTTTTGGTACTTTTTTGTTTTTTTATTTATGGTTTTTGTTATAATTCATTATTTTTTATTAGTGAGTGTCTGTGTGTTTTTGGAATTTTTGTAAACGCCTTGCGTTTTGTTTGTTGCGGACGGACGTTCGCACAGGCACACACGTAGTACCTAGCGACGACTTCCACTACATGCATGCTTGCTTAATTATTATTAAGTGCCCAACTTATACATTTATGAAGTGAAAATATAATTTATGAGCCAAACTTTTAAACGTGTAATTTTGTTGTTGTCTGTTTTTAGCGAATTATGAAAAAAGGAAATTCTTGAACTTAATCGGTTTAATACGTAATTGAGTTGATGAATTTTTGCAAGATTTTTTATGGCATTATTTCCTTTTTAGTTTTTTAAAAGAGTATGCACTTATTTTAAATGAACGTTAAGAATGAAACTGCGTTATTGTTTGGAATAATTATTTTAGCAAAATGCAATTTTTATGGTTGGGTTATTAAAAAAAGGAATATTAAGTTTTTGAAAATATTTTATATCAACATATTGGATTTAGGAAATAATTTTTCAAATTTTTTTTATTTTTCGAATTTATTCTATGAGCTAAATTTCAGTTATGTATTTTATAAAGCTTTTTTGTAATAGTTCTATTCCTTCAATTTTTCAGAAATGATTTTATACGCTACCAGACTATTATATTGTATTTTCTTGTTACATTTTACCTCCTTTGGAAAGCAATGAGGTTGAATATAGTATAAAGTAACCTTCGGAAGGAAATAATTCCCGTTTCTATTTGAAATAATTTATCTTAATATTTATTTATTTGTATGTTCAAATCCTTGACCCTTGGGGCACACCCCTAGATAAATTAAATACCGACGATTGAAGTTGGTCCGAAAACACAAATTGCCGGCGTCTTGAGAGATATGATGACAACAGACGCGTGGAGGTCAAGGAAAAGTTAAAAAAATGGCGGAGTTTCGAGCAAAGCGTGCCGTGGTCCACTGTGTCAAAGGCCTTAGAGTGATCCAGAAGAACCAAGAAGTTCACTTTTCCTGTATCTAATTCACGTCGTATGTTTTCAGTCACGTCCAGTAAAGCAGAAACACAACTATGGTTTTGCCGAAACCCCGATTGTTTATCAGACAACAAGTTATTAGATTTGATATACGACGACATTTGATTATAAAGTAGTTTTTCAAGAACCTTAGATAGAAAGCACAGGATGGCAATTGGCCTGAATTCTGAGTCATTTTTCGAATTATTTTAGCGTATTTCCATTTCGCCGGAAAAGTGCTCGTCATTAAAATAGTGTTGAACAAATGTGTTATATATGGCAGGATCAGGCTTTTATTTTAAAGAGAATCATACAGTCTTTAAGTGAGGGGGTTTCGTGTTCAATTCCTGTTAAAGACTCTGGTCTATTTTACTTTAGCGGGCTGAAGGTTTATGCTACTATTGCTCGGAAAATACGTTTTAAAATAATTTGTAACAAATAAATACAAAAATATTTTAAAATCTTTCTATCGTCTGTTTTTATGCATTTATTGGAAATTAATATTGACGAATGGTTTCGTACTTTGCACATTTTTTTTTAGGACCAGCACTCAGGGGATGACCACAACTAATGCATTGCCTTGAGTTGGAAAAAAGGTTATGGGAAGGAAGAAAGAGGGAGTAATGTTTGTGAACATTCGTTTTAAAATTATTCTAGTTGAAAGTGAGAGGGAAGACTAATGCAGGAAGGTTATTCCACATCATTGTTGGGATCTGACAATTCTTAAATTGTACCATCTCAATGGCAAAATTGTACCAAATTGACATAAATTGTACCAAAATTTCGCTATAAAATAAAAAAGCATACATAGTAAGAATTTTTTTTTTTTTTTTTTTATTTTATTTTATTTTAATACCTATCACAACAAGATATAAATCTTATAATTTACAGTGATAGTAAGTTACATGGCAATTTAACATATAAATTTAACATATAAGAATTGAATTAAAAAATTAAGTTATACAATAAAAACAATTAATAATTAAATGGATATAGATATATTTAAGCTATATTAAAGATTTTTAGAATACTTTAATAATTCCTTCTTAAAGGCCAAAATGTTGCTTTGTGTTTGAAAACGTGATGGTAATTTGTTCCAGAGACTAATTGTGTAGTTAAAAAATTGTCTCGAAGAGATAAGATATCTATATTTTTGAGAAATCAAATTTTTACCGCGTGGAGATTTGGCAAAAATTATTCTCTTAAATAAATATTCGGGCTCCTGTATATATATTATTTTATGCATCATGAGGAGGCTTTTAAATTTTAGTAGATTTTTAAAGCTCATGCCATAAAGCTGAAAGGAGTACGACGAAATACTATCAGTTCTCCTACGGTTAAATACATATCTAGCTATATTATTATAGGTTACCTCAAGTCTATGAAAATCCATATAGTAAAACCGGTATTAGATAAGTTTTAGCTAGTAACAATCTTATATTAAATGGAGTGAAAGATTGAATAGCCCATAAGTTCCTAAGCATTCCGTGCACTTTTCCTGCAATAATACAGATATGGTTTGACCAAGAAAGTTCAGAATTAAACGTAATTCCTAAATTTGGTGACGATGGCACAAAGTCGATTTTATCATTGTTGATAAATAATGAAGCATTGTTATTAAGTGCTTTCTTATTATTTTTGGATATGAAAATGCATTTAGATTTCGATGGATTTATGCACAAACCATTCATGCACGCCCAGTGATGAACTCTATTAAGATCATGGTTTATAAGATTAATACAAGAACTTACACTGTCTATTTTGGTACTTAAGTACAATTGTACATCGTCAGCATACATTTGTATTCCACAATGGGTTAATACATCTGGCAGATCATTTATATACAACGAAAACAGAAGGGGACCCAAAACAGAACCCTGCGGAACCCCTCTGTTAACTTCAAGGCAATTAGACATTAAGCCATTCAAGAAAACGGTTTGCTTCCGATTAAGGAGATACGAAAAAATCAGTTTACTGGCTGTAGGGGAAAAATTGAAGAACTTTTGGAGCTTAGATAACAGAATCTGATGTTCAACAGTGTCAAAAGCTTTACTATGATCTAGGAGTACAAGAAAAGAGACCATGTCATTGTCCAGTTTAGACCTAAGTTCTTCCACCACGTCAATGAGAACAGTAATACAGCTCATTCCCTGTCTAAAACCAGATTGATAATCAGTTAATAGCTTTTGTTTACTCAGATATTCACAAATTTGACTTTTCATAATATTTTCCAAAGCTTTTGACAGGAATGGAAGTATTGCAATGGGTCTGAAATCATTGTTATTCTTGGAAATTGGAATAATTTTGGCTTTTTTCCACGCATCAGGAAAAACTGACTTGGTTAATATTGAATTAAACAAATATGTCAAGAACGGCAGGAGTTTATGAACGACAAGCTTAAAAAATCTAGGATTTATGCCATCTAGACCCTCAGCATTTGATTTAATGCCAAGTACACTTTTCTGAACTTCCGCTTGATCAGCACATCTGAAGCAAAAACTGTGTTCAAAAGGCACGATGTTTAATTGGGCATACTTGTTTACTGTTTGTCTTTTAACTGGGACATTGACAAATTTGTTGTTTAATTCGTTAACGTCCACATTTGAGACAGAAGTAGTGTTTCTACTCTTTCCAATACCTATTTCACGAATATTTTTCCACTTTTCTTTGCTTCCTAAGGCCGATGAAAATTTCAATTCATAATACGTAGACTTCGCAGTAGTTATGCATTTTACGACATCTTTTCTTGCGGATTTAAAGATCTCATATAATTCGGGAGTTTTAAATTTTTTCCAACGACTGTAAGCTAAGTCCCGAGCATTTATTAAGCGTTTTATGGTTGAACTAAACCACAGGGGCTGTTTAGATTTTACAGTTTTTGTTTTTAGTGCACTTAATATGTATTGATTTAAATCAGCAATGCACTATCACTAAATAAAACTGCAAACAGTTTTGTTTGCACTCTTTTTTACCAGCTTTAGGGATGATTGTTATTGCATGTGCATGGTTTTGATTTCTTTTGAGGATAAACATAAGTAAAGAACATTAAATAAAATTAAATTTTGTCAATAACGGTATAAATATTGGCTTTAATCATGAAAAAACAAGTTTTTAATTTTAAAATTATTGCAACAATTCAAGTTGCACTCAAATGAGTGAAGTAAAAGAAAGTTTCAATAAGCTGATGGTTGCTTTTTTGAGTACAACATTTTTTAACATCACTATCACTCATGTTTAGTGAGGCTGCAAATTTTCAATTCATCACTCAACATCAACAAAATGATTGCAATATTTTTGCACTATCACCAATTGTGAGTTGAAACTGCAAAATGAGTGCACTACCCTCATCTTATATTTTAGGAAGGGCGTTTGTATGGGACATACCAGCAATTCCAATAAAAATGGTAAGATGATTTAGATTGCAATAAAATAAGTCTGATCCAAATTTAATCTAAAAACCAACGTAATAGGATGGTTTATAGGCACAAACACTACTCCGGAAAGAAGTATGGGGACACGTTAAATTAACGACGGATTCTCACCATTTTTAGTAGGTTTTGTCCTTATGTTCAAAATTTCATCGAATTACCTTAAAAATTTATACCTGTACTTTACGCAGAAGGTTACATGGACAGACAACCATAAGGCCAACCGGTCGGAGGGAAATCGTTAAATCGACACAGAAAGTATTATATTGTAGTGTTACACGCATGAGCACAATTGCATTATACCCTCTCCACTATACGATACGAGTACATATACTTCTGTATGTATGTATTAAGTTTATATGTTAGTATAATATCCGAACATTCATTAACAATAATGCAATTTCCGGTAGTTCTGGTCACGGCTCCCAATAAAAAATAGAGCTTCCAACGAAGCAGGTTTTTAAGGGAGAAACATAAGCGTTTCGCTTACCATAGCGCTTACGGAAGACATGAATTTTATATGGCGAGTTCACATTTTGAAGCAATACATTTTTGACACATAAAGCGCATTATTCAGCGCATATAAAAATTGCTGGATGTAACGATCAGCCTTACACACTGAATGTTTTGATACAGTTATTTTTTAGTATTCTCCCTTACAAACCTGCTTCGTAGTAAAGGAATGCCGTAGCACTTGAAATGTTATTTTTTTTATAAAAGTTGTTGAGAGTTCTTTCACTTACTTTACTGCATTTCTGTATGTCTTATTGCATAGCGCATAATTGTGCGCTTCGCAAAATGATAAAATTTTTCATTGGGATAAAACAGGTTTTAATGGATTCAATATTGAACAATGTTATTTCAACAGTGAATAATATTAAATAAACGTGATTAAAGGTTATTTTAATATTTTTCATTTAAAATTAATTTGAATTAATGATAAATTTAAATAAAGGGCATACTTTTGCAGAAATTTACCACGATCCTCAATCAACATTTCGCCATGTTATTTAAACATTGGTATTTTTTTCTGTGTGTATACCCGCTACGGTAGAGGATGTATAAATAGTAAGGAGATCAGATTGAGTGAAGTATATCTTACACCGTTTTAAAAACCGAGGCACTTGAATGTTTCTTTCGACACCTTGAATATATGTTCTGTCAATCGGACATCACACTGTATCTTCATGACCAGTAAAACGATTTTTCTCTGAACAATTTTATAACTTTCACATCCTATAACTCAGGGAGTTATTAAAGTTGTGTACGAGAACCAATATCAATGTCAAAGTAAAAACTAGACCTGAAGCAAAATTATTCATATGCGCTTTCACTTATTATTGTGGAGATTGTAACATTTTTATGTTGTTTAATTTTATTCTAAATATTTTTTTTTAATATCTACTGTTTACTAAGGTGAAATTAATTTTGTGTTAGTTTAAAACAAATATTTATTTAAAATAATAAAATGTATTTTAATGTGTTAAATAAAATTTTTTATGCTATTTTTTATTTATGTTATTACAAAACCCTTTTACCACCAAGTTAACCAAGTGATAAATGAGAATATATTTAGTTAGCCAATCTGTGTGTAACAAAATTTAGAAATTACTCTTCTAAATTTCGTAATGATAAATCCATAATTAACTACAGGCGGCAAATAAAGGCCCTTGATACCTATTGAAATTATAGTAGAGTTTTGATGGAAGTTTTGATCGACATCGAATGCGGCAGCTTACGCCAGGACTTAAGTAGAGCTTATTTCCGGAACACTTTAAGGAATCTATTTTGAAGAAATTATGTTTATTCGCTATGTAAAACTATGGACCTATTCTCAACAGTTCCAATAGGCTTCGTTTTTTATTCAACCACGTATGTACCAAACTTCATTAAATTATCTCCGAAATTGCGATAAGTGCTTGTCGATCGGGTTTCTTAAATCGTTTTAGTTTAATGGTAACTACAGTGACAAATAAGTTTTATATGTTTATGAAATCCGTACAATGTAAAATCAAATCCCTGCTCTAAAAATAATTATTATTCAAATTCTTCTTGGTGAAAGGTATCAGAGACTCGGCACAGCCGAAAAAAATTATGTCATATGGAATACCAACTTCACAGTAGTAGATAGGGTATTATGCGTTGATGCTGATTTTTGTAACACTTTAAAATATTTTTCTAGACCTTTCTTAACATACCGATCGTCTTAGAATCAGTTTTTGAGTTGATTGAACGATGTCCGTCCGCCCGGTTAGCAGTCTGGCTGTACATGTAAAGCTTGTGCGCAAAATACAAGGCTCAATTTTGTAATTGTCACAAGGGTCACGGCCTTTTGAAAATGGTGCGAATCAGTTCATAAACACCTAGTCCCAATACAAGCTTCTTTCCGGAAAAGAGTGTTAATAAGAGGATATTTAGATTAAATTTTGTCCAAACTTTTTTTTAAAGCGATCTATATCAACTTACTATACTTTATTGGAATCGGTCCATATTTGAACATGGTTCCCATACAAATACTACTCCCCAAAATAGCTTTTAATGCCAAGACTTTCTTATAAATTTTGATATTGGTTTACAAACTGGCGGCAATAAATTTGAAGATAGCTACTATGTGTTGACAAAATTTTGTGCCGGTAGGTCCAAAATAAACCATAGATCCCATTTAAACCACCTTCCTTAAATCACTCAAAGGAACACAGATCTCATAAATATGAAGATATCTAAATAATAATCGGCACAAAAAACTTTTACATGAACCTTAACCTCATAATATAATTTTGTTATGTTGGGTTCATGATTGCCGATGGGTCCCAAATAGGGAATTCTATTAAAAATTTCGTTTTATATTTTGCAGTGTAGGGTATCAAATGGTCGGGCTTGACTGAATATACTTTCTCACTTGTTTTTTTAAGTTTATTTAACTGAAGTGTGAAAAATAATTTAAATAAAATAGTTTCTGTTAAAGTAATAAATAATTTAAATATTATACGAGAGTTGCAATTTATTTATGTTTAATTTATAATGGATTTATATCGTGAACATTTTCGTGCGATGAGCGAAGAAGTGGATTATCAAGGCAGGAATGCATCGATCAATTTACTTCGATTTTGGCGATAGGGCCGCCTCCTTAAGAACAAAGCGAATTCGATCGGTCATGAAAAATATATGTTCGCGTTGGATCCCGCATAAATTGAAAAGAACTCGAGATGCTTGAGTCAATTGGTGCACAGATGTGCTTAAGAAACACAAGCGCAGTGCAACAAAAGCTGTGTTTAACATCCTTACAGATGACGGATCGAATATCTATGCATATCAAAACAAAATAAAATAGCAATTCACTAAAGAAACCTTTATTGTGTTATAAAAAAAACCATGCTTTGGCTGTAACTCATTGGGAGTGGAAAATGTGTTGCACAAATTTGTTCCAGTGCTTGCAAAAGTGTATTAGCATGCAGTGCCAATGTTCTGTAACTCTCGCGTCGAGAAACTTTTCGATTGAAATGTGTGAAATGAAACAAAATTGCCATATATTGAAACAAACAGATGTTTTTCTCACTAAACTGAGTCTGTAACTTTTTTTGAGGAGTACTAGCTGTCACGTGAGGAAATTACTCGACAATTTACAGAAAAAGTGTTTCTATAACATTTTGGTGAGAAAAGTTCCTGCTTTGAACTGTCAAATAAACTCACGAATAAAAATGGGGCGAGATAAATTTTAACACTAAAAAACAATTAAAAATGCAAAGAATAATAACATTTTGCTCTTGGCACATTTTTTCATTCTTTTATTATTTTTCTTCTAACATTTTTACAAAATATACGAATGTTTTCAAAGCTCGTTGGCAAACAACAAACATTTAAGTCGCACTTTACATTATTTGGTATAGCCGACGGTTGTATTTTCGCCGCCGTCATTGAACAATTTTCAATTTTAGAAAATTTTGTGCAATGTCACATCGACTTCGAGTGCAATGATTTTACATTTATAACGTAACGACGTAATCTCTTTGGATAGTTTTCGACATGAGTTACAGGCACAGTTTTTTTTCACTTTTCGAGAAACGATGGAATATTTCGTTTCACATATTTTGAAACAGGATACTTTAAAAACAATTATCTTTTTGAAAATAAATTACTGTACGCTTATTATTATTTTCAAAATAACAATTTTAGTTTTAATGAACTGTTGCTTTTTAATTGCAATTTTTGATACCTTTAAATAAGGCTTAAGGCTCAGTTAGCCGGGTGTAACAGAAACGTTGAAAATCACTTGATTCATTTTGTTGTATGTAAAGCAATTAGAACGATTACAGTTGGCAGTAAGATGTTACGTCTCAATCTGTAAGAAATAGATTTGTCTTACTTTTTTACATAAGGTTACTGTTACTGTTACTCCCGGCTAACTGAGCCTTTAAGCTCATTAAATTAAATTTTTTAACAAAATATTTTAATGAATTATTTATTATTTTACAATATGAAATGAATTGAAATTTTTGATATTATTTATTCTTGACTGAACGGGGGATTGAACGCGGGTCTAATTTACATGTTTCGAGAATAACCACATTTTCATCTTTAGAATTCTTTTCAGATCTACCGTTTGCACCACTGCAGCGGCTGGCAGTGTAAAATACAATTTTAATCTATTTCATGGTGTGGAATTCCATTCTTTATTAAAATAATTTAATGAAAATGTAAATAAAATATTTTCAAAATCATTATTACAACCTCGTATAGGTTTTCATTATTTAACATAATTAAAAATTTTAATTAAATAGTGGTTTTTATTATTTTTTTTTATTAACACTTTAAAAAATAATTTATTTTTGTTAAGCTGTAAAAAGTGCTATTAAGTTGTGTGTTTTTTTAACAGCTGGAGTTAAAATTATTTTAAAAAAATTTGCCAGTCAAAGAAATTTGTAAAACATATTTTATTAAAAAAAAAAAAACTTTAATAGACATTTTAACTAAACCTTTTAAATAGTTTATAATGAATAGTACTTTTGTTTTAATAAAAAAAAAAACAGTTTCATTAATTTCAACTCCATTTATATTTTCTGTGTTTTTTACTAAATATAATTGATTTTTTAGACTTTATTTATATACGCTTTTTGTAGTTTATTAAACAAATATAAACCATAAACATTTTTTATAAACAAAACTTAATTATTTATGGTTATTTTAATTAAACAAAATACCGTAGAAACGGGTGGTCCAACCATAATGCACGATGTTAATTGTACGTCACTCCAAGTCAAGTTTTTTGCACAACTTAATTTCACATTTCTTTGTTTGACAAATTCAATCATAGAGAAGTTCACAACTGAGCAGGGCGTTAAGTGTGTTGAAAGCTTTTACGAAAATGGGCGTTCAAATCAAAATGCATATCGAAGCACACTTTCACCTCCGTGGATTCGTTAACCAGCAGAATTGCCGCATTTGGACAAATGAGAATCCGCGAGTGATTGTTGAAAAGACGATGCATCCACAAAAGTGACTGAACTTCTTCGAAAATGAGGTTGGCGAAGCAGTTAACGGATTCCTTGTGGCCAGAAAATTAGGATATGAGCCTGGAAGGTATTAAGTTCCAATAGGATGATGCCACTTGCCATTCAGCAACATTGGCTCATTGCGCGAGAAATTCAATGGCCGTGTTATATCACGTCGTGGCGATGTTAATTGGCCGTCACTATCATGTGATTTGACACTGTTGGAATTATTTCTTTGGGGTTATTTAAAAGAAAAAGTGTACGCCAGTAAGCCAAGAACAATTCGAGAGCTAAAGAATAAGAAAATTCGTCACATTAACGACATTGAAACTCAATTATGTCTCACAGTCATTGAATATATGGACCATCGGATAAAGGTATGTCACTGAAGCTGTGGTGAGCATTTGACCTATATTTTGTTTCACACATGTTTATAGATCCTTTTATCATAAGAAAAAAAATATTAAGATGATTCCTTGAAAACTTTTTGTTTTATTTACAATTAACATCGTCCGTTTCGGTTGAACCACCCTTTATATCAGCAAACTAATCAAATTTATCATCGTTCACTAGAATATAAACTAAAACAATTTAAAAATGCAAACAGTTTTTAAAAACGCGTCGATCTTTAATCCGTATACTCACTTATCGATTACTAAAACTATTCATACTTTACAAGGATTTTGTTTCTTAATTAACATATTTTTTTTTTTTAATATTCACAATGACATTGTCATGAATAAAATAAAGTGAAGTAAAATGTTTTCGGTAAAAGTTACAATTTTTAAATATTTATATACACATAAATGTTATATTTAATCCTAACAAAACGAAGTGGCAAATTATTTTTTTAATTACAACAACAAAATATGGTTTATAGCGTCACACAGAAAAAATGTTGCCCCAGTAAACGCATTAATCAAAAATAAAATCAGTTTTAATTAAAAATTTAATCAAGTGAATTAAACGTTTAATCAAGTGAATTAAAAGTTTAATTGATATTTTTAATTTGTATACTGGTGCAAATTAATGTTGTCAATTAAACGTTTAATTACACGTTTAATTCTCCTTATTAAACGTTTGAATAACTTGATTAAATTTTTAATTAAAACTGATTTTATTTTTGATTAATGCGTTTACTGGGGCAAAATTTTTTTCTGTGTCACTGTAGCTCAAACGTAATAAACACACACGCACACTTAACATATTTGTTTTTACGGGTATATACGAGTATCTATAAGAGGACAACATAAAAAGATATTTCTGAGCTTAGCTTTTCTAAGTTAAAATTATTTCCGAAAATGTTCTGTTCTCCTCTGAAACATTATGAGATAAGTACAGGCTGACGCAGTGAGGCCTATATCGTTTGAATTATTTATATTTTTATACCCTTCACTACAAGTGGAAAGGATATGAGGAGGTCCATAACAAAACGCAATAATTACACCATAACATTTTTTGGATAAACGACAAAATGTAATATAAGTAAGTAGCACATAATTTTTTTAAAAAGCAATTATTGAGGTATTATTGTCTACAAAAAATAATATTAATCACAAATTATTTATTTTATCTGACAGTTTGTTTTGAAGTTATTTGGATAACAAATTTGGAATTATTTCGTTTTAGTCCAAATCATAGTATTTAATTCATTTTGCTTTGAACTGCAAATATTTGATCTGAACTAGGTCCGGAATTTCTGCTTTTTCCTTACGTTTTACAGTTATCTAAGAGTTACCACCAGAGCATAATTTATTTACGGCCTGTTTTTAGAAATCGTAAACAAGTGAGTGAGTGAGAAATTATATTTAAAACAACAATAAAAAACGAAAATTTGTTTTTGTTTTCAATATAATTACTCACTCACTCACTTGTCTACGTTTTCTAAAAACAGGCAGTCATATAGTTGACTTTTTTAAAATGTCTTGTAGCGATTTATTGCAAAGATGTGTAATTATTGTATTTTATTCTGAAACATTATATTTGATATTGAATTGAATATAGTTATTGAGTTTTGGAATGCTTTATTATAAAGGTAATAAAGATTTCGAAGTGTGGAATAGGATTCAATCAAAAAATCAAAAAACTTGAAAAATGTAATTATTGCGTTTTGTTATGGACCTCCTCATATATGGTCATTTCCCCCGAAAAGTCTATTTTTTGTGTAACGTAACGCAATCAAGCAATTACAATTGTTTCTCACAAAGTTTTAAAATTTATTTTTAAGTGTAAAGTGCAACTAGCTCTACATATAGTTACGAAAATGGGAAACATTTGACAACATGGGCTTGAAATACAAGCTTATTTGCTTGCTGGTGTTACGTTACAAAAAGTAGACATATCGCTGGAAATTACCATATATTATTTTGTCATTAAGTTTGTAACTTCTACAATATTGATGTAAGACCCTATAAAGTGTAAATATTCTGGGTCCTTATGAGTAGCAAAGTTTATATCGGGTGATTTTTTAGCTATTATCTTTTTGCCAACACTTGTTTAAACAGCTGACGCACATTTCGTGTTTTGTTTCACTGTCAAACATCTTCAGTTTGGTCTATAATTTAACCATGAATCGTCTTACAAACGAACAACGTCTGCAAATTATTGAATTTTATTATCAAAATGCGTGCTCTGTTAAGAACGTTCATCGCGCGCTTTTTGTGTTCAGCGACGAAGCTCATTTTTGGCTCAATGGGTACGTTAATAAGCAGAATTGTCGATTTTGGAGTGAATATCAGCCAGAAGCATTGCAAGAGCTACCAATGCATCCAGAAAAAGTCACACTTTGGTGCGGTTTATGGGCTCGTGGCATCATTGGACCGTACTTCTTCAAAGATGATGCGAATCGTAACGTAACTGTGAATGGTGAGCGCTACCCTGAGATGATATCCAACTTTATTTTTGCCCAAAATGCAAGAGCTTGACTTGCCTGACATGTGGTTTCAACAAGACGTTGCCACATGCCACACAGCACGCTTAACAATGGACTTATTGAGAGGCGAGTTCGGTGAATATTTTATTTCACGTTTGAGACCGGTCAATTGGCCGCCTAGATCGTGCCATCTAACGCCTTTAGACTATTTTTTGTGGGGCTATGTTAAAGCTCATGTCTATACACACAATTGAAGCATTGGAAGACAATATTGAAGCATTTGTTCATGAGATACCGGCCGAAATGTTGGAAAAAGTATGCCAAAATTGGACTAAGGGGATGGACAATTTGAGGCGCAGTCACGGTCAACATTTGCATGAAATAATGTTCAAACATTAAATTATATGGACCGTACTATCGATTCAAATTAAGATTTCAATCATTTTTCTGAATTTTATGTGTTTTTTTTTTAAATTTCCTATGGCTCTTAAAAAATCACCGGATATAACGATATCCCTTTATTCGTGTGTCCGTTGAAATGGGTTTTCCGAAGGCCTTAGATTTGATAGGGACTAAGTTGTTAAATATTTATCTCACATGTAGTTTGGAAGATTTTGCTATTGAAATTCAGCCAGATTGGTTCTAAACTATCTGAGATATAGGTGAAAAAATCACGACTGCCATTAATTTTTATCCATAAAAAGGACAATATGTAATATAAATATTTATTAAACAAAGAAATATTTATTATTATACTCTTAATACATATATCAAAAATTTCTATTATATAAAAAATCTTAGGAAAATCCATTTCAACCACCAAATGGAAAGAAAATGCTACGGACGGACACACTAACATCGATATATCCGGATCGATTATATATATTTATATATAAGTACTTTATCTTATATTAAACATGAAAAAAAATGTTTAAACATGGTCACCTCCAACAATAGTATTTGTGAAGATCATATTAAAGATATTATTTTTAATTTAACCATATTATTGTCAGCGACAACCATATTATGGTTAAATTAGTCCTCCATCAAAAAGCCACAACCATATTTTGGTTGCCTCCGGACATGTTATGGTAAGTTATAACTTAAATATGTTTAACACTTATAAAAGCATGGTTAGTTTACAACCAAAGCATGTTGCTCTTGGAAAATACAATTGTTAATTTAAAAACAAATAATTGTCATATTTAACCATAACATATTTAGAGGCAAACATAATATTGTTGGGGCTTCTTGATGGAGGACTAATTTAACCATAATATTATTGTCGCTGACAATAATATGGTTAATTTAAAAGTTATATGTTTAAAACGTTCTTCACAAATAGAATTGTTGGAGGTGATAATATTTAAACATGTTTTTTCTCTGCGTGTACATACGAAATGACAAAATTATGTGTTTACATATAAAAAGAGCTTATATAATAGATCTGTGTAGTGAACGGTAAGAAATATTAGAGATGTGATAGAAATAAATTTAAAAAACTTAACAATTTAAAGTTTCAAATCCTTAAAGTTTTATATTCAGATTAATTACACAAGGGAACAAAATTTAACTTTTTTTGTGCGGCCTTAAAAATTTTTGCAAATTTTTAAAAGTTTTAGGTTGCTGATTTCAAATCTTATCTCCGTTTTTCTCCATCAGCTCGCATTTTTAAGTTACAGCTAATAATCGTATTTTTGAATTATTTTCAAAAGCTAAAAGTTCAAAAAAATCATAACTGTAAATTATTATTACAGTAACCGATTGTGGGTTATTAAATTCTTTTTTCTTACTGTTAAAATTGAAAGAAAAAATATAGCATTGTCATTGTAAAAAAGTGTTTGTAGTGATCCTCTTGAGTACCTACATGGATTAGTTTTAAGACTACTCCTTTGTAATCAAAAGCAGGGTTGTATGGTCCTGCCCTAGGACATGTTTTTTCCATACGTTTGGGTTACTTTTGGACTAGTCCTGGTCCCTTGTGGACTACTCTTTACACGCGTGTTTAGACTGGTCCTATTATTTGCAGGGTAGTTTAATCTCTAATTAATGTAAAATTCATTTCTTTTAAATGAAATGTAAATCACCCGTTTTTAGATACATTTTTAGTTGTTCAAATTAATTTTCTTTCGAATTTAGCTATATAAATTTTGAGGGCACTCTTCATTATGGGATTTTCAAAATTTTCAAAGGAAACCAAAAAAATTGTTATAAATTTTACTTTTGAAAAAAAAAAACCATTAAAAATCAACAATGAAAAGAAATTAAAGTCTTATTACGTTTACGTTAACTCACATAGCCTATGAACAAAATCAGACATAGATCATAAAAATCGATGAACGCGCTTTTATTCACAATTAAGTGAAGGTACCTCAATTTTAAGTTAAGAAAAAAAAAAATCGTCCAGTAGTAGATCACACACATAAAAAAACTTTTATTTTTGTATCAATTCAGTATTCTCAGTAAATTTTTTATAAAATCAATTGTTGTGCACCGATTACAAGGAAATTAAGCTAATTTGATTCGAAATATGTTAAGCAAAGTGTTTTTAAATCAAAACTGTAAGTTTTGCCGAACAAAAACCAAAAAAAACTTCAACGATATATCTGAAAATACTGGGCGAATTTAAAAACAATGTAAGTACGGCTTAAAGATAATATTGTTGCAGAGTTTCGGATTTTTTTTTAACTGAATATGGGGAACCGTTTTCAAGTTATTCCAATATATGTAGTGAAAGTGCCTTATTTTTGGACATTACGGTATACATATCTGGAAAAGTCGAGATAAAAGAAAAAAAAAAAATGGAGATTTGATTTGAAATCAGCGACCTCAAATTGGTAAAAATTTGCAACAAAGTTCCAGGCCGCAAAATGACTGTTAACCGGTGTTATTAGTTGAACTGTATTTCGCAACAGAAATATTAAGACTAACTATATTAAAAAAATGTAAAACCGATGGTTCTAAAATCGATCGATTATCCTCACATACCTGAAGAAGGCACTCAAAGGAAGAGCCGAAATATTGGTTTTTTATATAAAACAATAAGACCTTAAGCTCGAATATTTAATTTACATATTAAAATAATAAGGTCGAATAAAATACATATTATGTGTTTTTTTTTTAATCTTTAATCCCTGTTGCCGCCCGGGATCATCCTAATTTCATACCAACAATCATTAACAGAAAAGGTTGATTACCAATACGAAAAAAAATTAATTTAAGATGTTAACAAAAAATGCTGTTTGGTTTTTAATATAAAACTCAAATAAGAATATTTCATTTAAATATATGTATAATAAAATAAAAACATTATTTAATAATGCATACATACAAACAAGCACACAGAAATAACACATAAATATCAAGAAGGTATTTCTGTATGCATTAATGATTAAATTCAATTAAATGAAAAAAATAAATATTAAAAATCTGTTGAAAAAAAGTTAACGCAAATGCTTATTGTATTGCAAATTGGTTTTAATAATAACAAAAAAGAAAAAAAAAAAAAAAATTAAAAGAAATTACATACATTAGGGTGATATATTATAAAAGAGCTTTCATAAGATCTGGTACGCGGGTTTTTTGCGATAAAATCATTATACAAAGTTTTATAACACAACTAGTTGTGTTTTAATTGTCACATAATTAGGAATGTAATGAAACAAATATTATTACAGATGTCCAGCATTTGCCTCCCAGCATGACCAAAGTCTAACAGGCCCATTCGTATATCGCAGTACGCACTTCATCCATAGGAAAATCATACACTGCTCGGATAATGGCACGCTTTAAAGACTAACGGTTATATTCATAAAAAATTCTTATTTTAAGTTTAAAGTATGAAATAACTTTAAAACGCTTTTTGTCTTATAAAAATACATACGTATTCATAAACGTACAATAACAGCTTTTTAACTATTAACTGTTTGTAGCGATTTTATGTTTAAGTATGTCAAATTTTTTTAACGTTTTGTTGCCATTTTATTGCTAGTGATGCATGAAGCTTCTATTCGGTTCACATGACATTCTATAATTAATATATTTTTGTATAATTTAAGATCTTAAAAAATATTCGTATAATATAAAAATACAAATGATTTTAGTTTCTGAACAAAATTTAGCCGAAAGGTATTATAACAAGTAAGAGTGCTATATTCGGCTATGCCGAATCTTATATACCCTTCATCATGATGATATAATAACAAAAAGTTATATATATAAATAACGTTCTTTAGATAGGTATAAATAAATATTAATTGAGCCACGCCAACTTTTCATTTCGTCATGCCAAAGAATATAAAAAAGAAAAAAATTTATATATGTACCTAAGCCCGTTTCCTCTTTTGCCAAAGTTGATGTTTAAAATTCGTTTTATAATCTTAAAATTGTTTTTTAGAACATAAAAAAATTAAATAAAAAAATTGAAAAAAAATTCTTTTTCGCGATTCGAACTGGCAATATCATCAGTTTCAGGAGAGAACTTAACAACTCGGCTACGAATGCTTTTACTAAAGAAGCGTTATATTAAAATATATTGAGTCTATGAGTTTGTTTCTTTATTTGAGCGGCATATCATATACATGCATTAATGTGTATGTGTATGCGTGAAATTAAACACATTACAAATTAAATCCACCACTTGTAGTGAAGGGTATAAAAAACAACAAAAAACACCACATTACTAACGCTGTATTACCATAGCCACTGTATGACCGTAGAAACCAAAATTGAATTGGTTTGTATGGTATATTTGTGTTGTTTTGGTAATACAGTGTTGGTATGGTAATGTCACGTCTAATTGGACCTTTAATGGAAACAAATTGAGGCAGTCGTGGTTTTTTACTAATATCTCAGCTATTTGTTGACCGATCTTGCTGAATTTCAATAGCAAACAATTCCGGACCATATGTGACATATATGTAGAATAACCTGGCCCCCATCATATATGGGGTCTTCGGAAACCCCATTTCAATGGACAGATGGACAGACGGACATCGTTTAATCAACTTCGCTCATCATAAGGCCCCAGAATATATATAATTTATAGGGTCTAATATCAATATTATAGAAATTACAAACGGAATGACAAACTTTATATTCACCATCTATGGTGAAGGGTATAAAAATGTTTGTTTAAACCTTTTTTTTAAATATACGATAAGAAAGTAGTCGAATGAAAAGTTTGTTTACTTTTTATTACCATCACTATTATTTTGATTACTTATTTGTCTTATTTTTTAATATTTTGAACAACAATTCGTTCTTTAAAACATTAAAAAAAACTAATTGCAATAATGTTAAAAATAGTTAAAGAGAATATCTGCATTTGCCTGTCAACGCATTCATTTAAATTATATAACAAATTTATAAAATATTTTACAATATAACTTTAAATTGGTTGTCTTAAATATAAAAAAAAAATTATTAAATGTATTAAACATCTCCATATTAATAAATAAAAGGTTTTTCCATTATTTTAAAACATATTTCACAAAAATAATATCATAAAATGCAAACATTTATCAAAATGAAATTTTATTTTTGGTTTTAAGAATTGTAAATCCAACAATAAATTTTCTTACTTTATGAATGGGTTTTTAAAGGTTTAAAAGACTATTTTTCGTTTATGAATACAACTTTAGCAATTTTTCCTTAAATATGGTTAATTAATCATTAATAAGTTTTTATGAATACGGCTGTTGTACTATTGCGCCTTTTTAAAGTTTATTTTGAGATACTTAATACAGTAGTTAAGCAATACTCAACATATTTAGAAATTATATTTTCTTTAGGAAACCTACTGGTGTTTTTTGTTTTTTAAAGTATGGCAGCTGTATTCATAAAAACTTTAAATGAATAAGTTCAATGGCAAATGCAGATACTCTCTTTAGTTATTCATTAAATTATTGCAACTAGTTGTTTTTTTTTGTTAAAAATAACAAATTATTGTTCAAAAATATTAAAGAAAAATAAAATTAACAAATCATAAAATAAGTGATATTAATTAGAAGTAAACAAACTTTTTATTCGAATACTTTCTTATCGTATACTTAAAAAAGGTTCAAACAAAAGTTTTTATGATACCTTTCGGCAACATTTTGTTCAGAAACTTAAATAATATGTAGTTTTATTTGATAAGAACAATTTTTTAGTTCTACAACTAAAAAAAAAATTTAAAAAAAATTTAAATATAGCATATCATGTGAACCGAATAAAGTTTCATGCATCACTAGCAATAAAATGGCAGCAAAAGATAAAGAAAGTTGCCATACTTAAACACAAAATCACTACAAACAATTAACAGTAAAAAAGTTGTTAATGTACGTTTATGAATACACATTTTTATAGGGGTTTATAAGACAAAAAGAGTTTGATAGTTATTACATACTGTAAGCTTAAAACAAGAACTTTTTATGAATCTGGCTGTAGAGCTTTCGATAGGAGTAACTGTAAAACTAGCTGTCATACTTATGACGCGTTTTCGGAATTTTTTCCAGTATACTTTGGCAAATTTCCATGCAAAGACTTCCGCCAGACGAAGTTTACAAATCATGAACATTTAATTCCAAAATTCATAAAATTTACGATGCGCATAATCGTCCATCTGAGCAGCTAAAACGCAAAACTATGGATCGGATCATCACCACATTTACACTGTTGGATAGTAGTCATCCAAATAGGGCCCGTAAAATGTGTACACAAGAAGCGATCACCGCTGTAGACGTTCTCGGTTTCTGCCCTTCCTCTATTTAGTACAGAGCCATATCAGTTCTAACTCGACCAAGAATTGAAGCCATTGAAGAATTGAAGTTGCGTCGTGTGTTCGGTGAATGGGCCGAGAATTTTCTGAAAGTTTAACCAGATTTTTATCGTAAAATCATTTTCAGCGATAACGCGTCATTGGCCCATTTATATTTAAATCCAAAACCGGGGCTCAACATTTCCGTGAATGTGATTTTTTATTCCTTATGTCATTTCGAGTAATTTGGAAGAACTTTGGACTACTTTGTCAGGGAGGGGAGGGGGAATGTTGTTGTATACTTCTTATCTCTGATCCCAGCAACAAGCGACGATTGATCATTTAGAAGTCAACATTCACAGAAAAATTTTCAGCAACATTTTTTCAATTAATTTAAAAATGCTGTTTCAAACAATTTTTTTAATTGTTCCAATTAATTTCCCTTAACTGAAAATAAACATTTTAATGTTTGTGTGTATATGTGCAAATATGAAAACCCAGCCACGTCAAGAATGAAAGATTGTCAATAACAATTTTAATTAATTTTCATGTAGTAAAATTCCTTTCTTCATAAAAATAATTTAATGAAAAATTAAATTTCATGAACTTAAGCCTAATTAAAAATATTAAAAATTTGGATTAAAAACCATAAATAGTTCAACAAAATAACCACAATACTAATTATTGTTAAAGCTAAGGCACGAGCTCTATGTGTACATTTGTCCTTCAAGTTGTGCTGAAAAAGGTCAACAGAGAAGAAAAAGACAAAATGAAAAAACAAAAAATGTACTTGGACTTCAAGAAAAATTCTTGACAAAAGTACGAAAAAACAGAAGTAAGGAAAAAACATGTAAAATCAATTAAAATGGATAATCATTCAGGAAAGCAAATTTCGATCTACCAAATGTTAGAATACAATTTGGTTTAAGGATTGATGTTTGACTATTGACGTCAGCAGTCGTCGATGGCTGCGAGTGTAAGACGGCAAATCCATCTGAGGAGATTGAGTGGTTGCAATCGAAACATGTCATGGTAACCTGCCGGCCGGGGTTCGAGCCCCAGCCACGTCAAGAATGAAAGATTATCAATAACAATTTTAATTAATTTTCATGTAGTAAAATTCCTTTCTTCATAAAAATAATTTAATGAAAAATTAAATTTCATGAACTTAAGCCTAATTAAAAATATTAAAAATATTTAAAATTTTCAAACAATTTTTTAATTGTTTCAATTATTTGTGTTGATTTAAAAAATATTTTAATTTGTGTTTACGTTTTATTTAGCCTCTTATGCTGGTGGTCACATTTCAATTAAACCTATTGATTGAAACTGAACAGCAAGAAAAGCTCAAACTTACAAACGTGTTAATTGATATGATCAATTCGTTTGCTGGCGGAAAATCAGTACAGAATTTAATTTATAGTACAAATTTCTAACAAATACGTTAATTGAAGTTGGTTTTTCATTTTTTCTGTGTTCGTTGCACTTTTGAAGAAATAAGACCGGGTGTGCTCCAAAATGTGGTGCAAATTTGGACCGACAGGATGACATTCCTAAGGCAAAGGCCATATGACAAAAATTATTTGTTAACTTTAAATGCCATGAAATTTGCTAATAAAGCAAATATTTTGGTCATTGCATTGAATTTATTGTGTTTAAATTTGAAAAAAAATAATCAAATGCCGCTGAAAGGACACCCTTTATGTGTGCCACTAGCAAGTAAGCACACAAAATTTTGGTACTTTTATTCTCTAAAAAGTAAGTAGTGATTAAGTACCCTTTTGTATAAAAAATCTTGTTTAATAACTGATTTCTTTAAATTTTGAAAGAAGCACGCACCACCCTAATGTGTGTAGTATATTTTATGCAGTTTTCTGATAATATTTACAATGGAAATTTAATATGTTAAAAAATAATGTAAATGTAGTAGTTGAAAATAGTGTTGTTGTTATGAATTTTAATGTGCAAGTACTATGAAACAGGGTTTTCTTTTTTCTTAAATTTTACCTGTTTCTTACCATGTGAAATATACAAATTTATAAAAATATTTACAATAAACTAAACTCACATAATTTTACACAAAAATATGTACATAAATATATACAGCAATTGGAACATAGTAACAAACATGTATTTTTAACATTAAAGAAAAAATATATAACAATAAATGTAATATGTACAATAAGAAACGTACGTAAACAAATTTTTTCTTTTTTTAATTTATAATATCTACAAATTGTAATATTAAATTACAACATTCAAGAGGAAATGAAAAGAAACAACAATGTTTTTCTTTTCCGGTTTAACAATATTTTTAACTTTAGCGAAGAGAAACAGAAACTAACCTGAGTTTGTGGTACAGCAGAGGCGCCAGGAGCAGCAGATGGTTGTTGTTGTTGTTGCTGATTATAAGCTGTCGCTGGTTGAAATTGAGTCTGAGGTTGTGGTGTAAATTCACGTACAATTCTTTCCTCAGATGCGGGTGGCCAAGCTACACGTTTATAACCTGCAACATAATAAAGAGAGCCAGAGAAAAGTGAGAAAAAACAACAGGAAAAACAATTTTAATTAATAATCACATAAATAAATAGTTAGAATTAAAAAAAACAAACATTTGATTGTGATTTATTTGTAAACTAAAATAAACTTAGAAAAAATATTTTAAAGGCAATATAAGTCCAAATAAGTCGCTTGCCATCGTTCAAACCATACAATTTTGTGTTAAAAGACTTTAATTTTGCGTAAAAGTTTATATAAAATTATGCATTTCTATTTGATTTCTTTTATAAACATTAGGAGTAAAAAGCCATTTATTTTGAATCAGTTTCCTTACAAAATATCTAGGTTTATTGCTGAGGGGGGGGGAAGAGAACTTGCTATTCTTCTCTTCCCTCTAACTAATAAACTTGGACTTTCTAAAAGAAGACTTTCATAGTGTTAACTTAATTAGAGTCCTATCAAGGAGAAACACGTTTACTTTATACGGATGTTGGCCATATAGTCAAAGGAGAACAATATAATTTCTGGATACTTTCAGTTTTTTCACAACTTCCTTTAAAAACTTGTATTGGCTTTTTTTTAAAGAAAATTATTTTTTTTGACTCGAATAGAGTTTTCGTTACTAATGCCCGAAAATTCTACAAAAATATCTAGCTGTGTTTCGAAATTTATGGTGTAAAAGCTGTCATATTTAAAAAAGAAAATTAAAGGTAAAAAAACACGTTTGCCAAATAAACGTTAAAATAGGTAAATATAACTGTCAGGTGCAAACACGGCCAGCATTCTTTTTGTAGAAATTACGGGCATAATTGCTGCATTTAAAATTTCCTCAAAGGTTAATTTTTTACTTTTTTATCCTCTCTTATATAAATAGAAGTGTTCGAAAACAAACACTAAATATCGCTCTTTAGCGTTCGGTTCGGTAGATATGTTGAAAACACTAACGCTAATAGTGTTTGTGTAGCAAAAAATAAGAAAATAACGTTTCCCTGTTGGTCATCTTTCAAACACAAAATTAATACTGTTTTTATCCAACTCAACAAAAGATGAAAACATTTCATTCCGTTGGTTTTTTTTTAAAAACCACAAACTAACGCTAATAGTGTTTGTGTAGCAAAAAATAAGAAAATAACGTTTCCCTGTTGGTCATCTTTCGAACACAAAATTAATACTGTTTTTATCAAACTCAACAAAAGATCAAAACATTTCATTCCGTTGGTTTTTTTTTTTAAAAACCACAAACTTAATTGTGTTCGGTTCGGTTCATTAATGTTCGTCGTTTTGGCTGGTGAAAAAACCAAACATTTTTAACGAAAACAAATTACACATACGAAAAAAAAAACAAAAAGCCAGCAAAATAATTTTAAACAAACAACACATAAACACAATACACACACAAGCTGTTCGTGCTGCGTCGTTTCTTAATTATTTTTGTTTGTTCATTTCTTTATCAATGTAAAAAAATAAGCATTATAGAACATTAAATAATAGTGTTTGTCTACAGTATCAACAGAACAACAGAACACTATCAGCCCAATTATGAATAAAAATTCCCCGGGAGTTTTTTCCCTTTTCCCATTTTTTCCATTGAATTAACATAGGAAAAATGGGAAAAGGGAGAAAACTCCCGGGGAATTTTTATTCATAATTGGGCTGAATATAATGTTCGGCTCTTTCTTGAAAAAAATTACACTAAAACAATCGTTCTTGGGTGTGTGAGCCAAAAACTACATAGTGTTATGTTTATTTTCGAACACTGATAAAGGCGACCGTACACGACATGTATTTGTCATCTGACATGTCAAATTTTCAAGTCACATGTAATTGTTCATGTCTGTCAAAATTGCTGTTTTACATAAGGTTTATAACATTCGGTCACAAACGTACATGTAATTTGCTTCTGACATTGTCTCCGTTTTTTTTCGCATTGTTATTGCAGAAACCAAAGTAGTTCTCGGTTTCAAAATAGCTTGCTGCCGCCACGAAAATATTTATTTGCGCCGTAAAATAATTTAGCCATCTTAACATTTTTTCTTTTATTTTAAAGATACCAATTTAGAATTTTATAATTAAACGGTTTTTATGTATATATTTACATAAATTCTATTCAATGGTGAGATGAGCATACATATCTTGGTATTGTAAAATATTAACTTCAGCCGGCTAATGATTCCGTCAATAGTTGACGCCGCTGTCAGTTTCTTCCCAGCATAGATTTCTGATGTCAGACTGTTTGTCAGAAGAAAATAGAGCACGCTCTAATTGAAACTTTGTCAGATGACTTTGCGTCTGTCTTTTACAGATGTAAAGTTAAAAAGGTAACACACGACATGTATGTGTTTTGCAGTGGGAAATTTGACATGTCAGATGACAAAAACATGTCGTCTATATGCTCCTTAAATAAGGACGTCCATAACAAAACGCAATAATTCCACTTACTAAATTAGAGGTTTTTCTTAAATAATGTTGTATATACAAAAATTCTTATAGTTATTGTTTTACCGATTTTATTTTCTATGAATCGGATCAAAACGCAACAATTTCACATACATACATACTACTGGTTAAATTCATTTTTATTTGTTCATTTATCCAAAAATTGTAAAGTGGAATTGATCCGTTTTGTTATGGAGCTCCTGAAATAGTATTTACTACATTTTCAGAATCTCATCCAAAAAGTATTTTATGCACTTGCCACAATAAAATAAAAAATAAAAAAATAAAATCCCGAGTATTCCCACAGAAATTTCCCGGGATTTTTTCCCAAAAAATATGCGAGACCACGGGATTTTTTTTTCGGGAAAAAAATTGATTCGTTTATTGCAAAAACCAGTCAAGTGAACAATTTTTGAATTTAAGTAAATCAAAGAAAACTTCCTATAAATCTTAAAATTACTTTTACTAAACTGAAACAAGGATTCATGGGGACAGTATTTGTTTTTTTTGCATTGGGCGATGTATCACCTTTACAAAACAGTCCAAAAACTAAATTAAGGATTCTTTGTTGATTGACTGATTAATAATTTTTTTTTCGCAATTTTTTTGTACATGACAAAAAAAATTTGGGCCCATCCAAAAAAAAATTTTGTTCGACAAGAAATTTTTGGTTTTTTGTAAAGTTTTTATTTAAGATTTCATTCTTTAAAAAAACTCCTACTAATAATTTGAAAGTGAAAGTTTGTATGTTTGTATGACGTTTCGATGTAAATGGATTAAGATGAAATTTCGTACAAATAAAGTATAATTTTTAGAGGGAAATCGGGGGGGAAATTTGGTACTTTGGTACTTTTTTACTTATTAATAAATTTGGTATGCATATTGCATATGGTTAAGACTTAAATTAAGGCTAACTTAAAGGGCTTAAATTGGTACTTTTTAATGGATAAAAACGGGTAAGTACTGGTTCTTTTCTGTCTTCGATAAATTTGCTATACATACACTCATAAAATTATTACAGTAACTGATTGTGGGTTATTAAATTCGTTTTCGGTACTGTTAAAATGGAATAAAAATATAGTTATTTTACGAATAATTTTATTTTTTAACTTTTATGTTTGTTATTCAAAAACAAACTACCAAAAAATAATGTTTTTCCGTATTTATATTTTTATGTAGTTGGATTTTTGTCGGTTAAAATATGTTTAATAAATAAAAAATTAATGTAAAAATCATTTGTTTTAAATGAAATGTAAATGATCCGTTTTCTAAATGAATCTTAATTTGTTTAAAATGAATTTTCGTTTGATTTAATCTACATAATATTTTGGGGGCACAGATTTTAGCCTACATTAACGTTCAGTGTACTTTCTGGGGCCTTAAATGAGGAAAAGCTTGTACTTATGGTACTCTTTAACCCACGGTACGTTTTTCTTTTCGAAAAATCTGATATAGAGACGGCGTATGGCCCAGATTAAAATATAGGACACTTTTAAAGATGAAAATAAGGAAAAAATTGGTACTTTTTACTTTTTGATAAATTTGGTATGCAGATTGCACATCGAGCCATTATAGCAAAATTGATGTAAAAAAATAAAATTTTACAGGAGAAGTTTTTTTTTTTAAATATCTTTTGCTCTTATTTCGTAACGGTACTTCCCAGAGATATGAGATTTTTAGAGATGATGCAATTGATCAAAAATGATCGATTTTCATCAAAAAACAAAAACCTAAAATGTTGTTGGTTACATCAATTTCGCTATTAGGGCTCGATATGGTCAGGACTAAAATATTGGGTACTTTTAAAGGGATAACAACGGTATAAAATTGATACTTTTTCTCTCTTCGATAAATATAATAAACATACAGATTATACTCTTCACTAACATACAGTTTATATTCTGGGGGCCTAAAATGAGGAAAAACTGGTACTCTTTCCGAAGTTGCCGGAATATACATATTTAGAGACTCCTTGCTTTTGATATGGAAAATTATATGTCGGTTGCTAAAGAGTATCGAGCGCTCAAAATTTATACATATGCATGTGTTGGCGAAGAATAACAATTCCTATAATGTTGCTTATTGGAATATTTTAACAAAAAATAAGTATAGATGAAGAAAACTAAGTACATAATATTTCTTTTAATTTGTTTTAGGATAAACCCTTTTTTTAATCTTGCTCTTATTTCTCTCTCTTATTCACAAAAACGTAGTCACGGTTTAAATCTAGTCTACTCAATAAATTTATTTAATTATTCTTAAGCTGATTTATTTTAGAAGAAACTTTAAATTCCGTACCTGAGTTAATATGTTATATGTATACAAAAGTACCGCAGTACTTTTAACTTTTGTACATAAATTCTTACATTTAAAATCCAACATATTTACTTTGTTTTTGTGTGCATTTACACAAACCTTAAACGCGCATTAGTATGTGGGTGTATTTGTATAATAAGAACGGTATAGTTTTTGGTTCTTTCCTTAATCATGGAGCAGAAAACGTGTATGTGTCCAATTAAAACAAGATTTATGTTGCATTTTCTCTAATAATATAAAATAAGAAAAACCAATTAAAATTAATACATATATTTTATACATAAACTTAGAGATAGAGAAATAAAAACATGGAAATTTAAGGTATAAATTCATATATAAATATTAGGCTGTCTTGTGTTATTAGATTTTTATTAAATTAATAAAAAACAAATTAAATAAATTAAATTGATGTATTCGCCGGTAGCACAAATGAGGAAATTTTTAACATGATTGCCTGCCATATGACCTTAACTCATGGTGGATCTTAAACTCTAGTTGACAAACAACGCGTTTACCTACCGCCACTATGTAATAACAATTTTGAGAGTATAATCTGGCAGAAGTTATACACTCGTCCCTTGTTTAGGAGCTGGAGCTATCTAACCTCCGCTGCATTATAAATAGCTACCAACATCTGTTGTGTTCCATCAGGCCGAATTCTCCCACAAGTTCTGAATAATAAGCCCTTCAGTAGGCTTTTCAGTACTTTCACTTCCGGGGACTTTGGGCTTTAACCGCAACCACCACTATCCCGAAATTATCATTTCGTCAAAAAATCACTTCCGTTGAACCCCTAATCTTAAGGTACATAAGCTTAAACTTTGGACGTACTTTTTACCATTAAGGTAAAGCTTCCGCAACGACAATCCTCCCAAAAGACAGGAAGCATTTCCCACAAAAAGCATCCTTTTGGAGGTAGGCTTCAACCAGCTTATTATGATTAGCATGACAATAATATGATTAGTTCTTAACTTATTATGATTAGCATGACAATAATTTGATTACTTCTTAGCTTAGTATGATTAACAGAATAATAATATGATTAAGGGAAGCATATTATGATGTAATAATAGTACATTCAGTCATAACATGATTCAATAATAATCTTAATATGGTGACTACAATCCTAATTCTTATCATAATATTTTGCTCTTAGAATATGTTTACCACAACCATGTTTTTTCTTTGCGTGTACGAAGTGTTAACACTGTCCAGTTTAAAAAAAATTTGTAGTTTTACATATTTTGAACTGACTGTTTTTTTTTTTGTGTTTTAAGCTTCGTTCACAATCAAAAAAACATTTTCACTTGGTGTGTTCATAATAGAGCAACATTTTCTTTTGCAACCACACACATTTTGCATTAAGAAACCGTTTGCAAATTTCAGCCACAACAATATTATGCATTTATTTTTATTTTTTTCAACATTTTGGTAAAATTTTCATTCAAAACTAAATAAAATTATCAAAGTTATTTTTGGGAATACAAAATTTATTATTAATAAGATTTCCGTATGACGTGCTAAGTTCCCAATATTTAATAATTGATAAATAAACTGAGATTTATTGTTGAGGAAAATCTAGCTTCTATGCGCATTTCACTGGTTGCTTAGGCCAGCTCATCAGGAAACCTTTTCCAAAAATTTTAGAAAAGCCAAAAATTGTTTTTTTTTTGTTGTTTTCTTACGAAGAGAATAAAATGATGCAATTTGTTTTTAAATTTTGTTTTTTCTTTTTACCCATTTACAACTACAATTCGAGTCGGAAAAAGCCAACCAATTGTAGGGGAATGGAAGAAAATATAAACTCACTGTTTGTTGTTGGTGTTTTGTTTAAGCTTTGATATTGGTACAAGTAAGACTTATTCGCTTTTAGGGTTTTATTGTATAATATATTTGGCTTTTCTAAAATCTTTGGAAAAAGTTTCCTGATGAGCTGGCCTTAGCAACCAGTGAAATGCGCATAGAAGCTAGATTTTCCTCAACAATAAATCTCAGTTTATTTATCAATTATTAAATATTGGGAACTTAGCACGTCATACGGAAATCTAAATAAAATTATTTTAAACGTCAGAAACAATTTCATACAAATTGTTGCTGAAGTTAAAGTAGACTCAACTTTAGTTACATTTTTAAAAAAATTGTTGTTACATTTTTGTTTGAAGAATGAAAGGAAAACATATGAAACACTTTGGGAAGAAATAAGATAGAAGAAAAAAACGAAATTGATGCTCTGATTGTGAACGAATCTGTAGAATTTAACTTAATTTTTTTTTAATTTATTCTTTATGGAATGGTTCAAATAGTATTATTTGATTCCTCAATATAAAAACCAAATTTTCATCCAAGTTTTTGATTTCTGACGATTAAATTACTTTCACTATCTGCCAAAAATAGGATTAAGTGCCTTCTTGAAATACGTTTGCCAACTGTACATTGAAAATGTACTTATTTAATTTTACTCTGTGTTAAGAAGACGTAAGAAAATTTCTGATTTTTGCGGCCATTAAAGGATTCTTAATATCGTGATTAACTTTAGTTGCCAATACACACGTATTTTATTTAAGTGGACAGGAAAAGGAATTATTATTTGTGAGCCAAAATATTTATTTGTTTTTGGCTTTTTTTTCCAATAAAGTATTATTTATAGAGTTGATAAGAAGGAAATACGTGATCAGCTACAAATGTGTAATTAAAATGTTTTCAGTCTTAAGGAGTTTAATGAAAGGCAACAAACCAACCAACTTAAGATCAAAACCCTCCTAACTAAATACCTAAAATTATAAATGATTTCGTTACACTGTTACTAAAGTATCTATGTATGTATATGTGTTTGTTTTGAATACTTGAGTAACATTTTTCTTTCTTTTTTGTTGAATATTAATATTTTAATGGTGTTTTTGTTTCCCTCTTTTATTGTATCATTTATTACTCGTTATAATTTTATTTCAGACAAAAAGTAAAAACTCATAAACGCAAAAAAAAATTGGAGTGAAGTGGAATCATAGAAGTATTAACATGTTTTATATTAATGTAGCAAATGTCTATAATTTCGTTTTTTTTTTTTTTTGATTATTTAATAATGATTAATATTGCAAATACGTGATTTGGTTGAGAAAATTGTTGTGGTGAAAGAAAATTATTATTTTTTAACACATTTACTTTTGAAAGATTAAGGATTTCATTCGAAATGAAACTTTAATATAAAGCAGATTTTTTGTTTCAAGAATATTAAAACTGTTTCCATTGAAAGTTTTAACAAAGAGTTGAAGGGTTAAACAAGTGCAGAGCTTATATTTAAAATCGTGAATATAAAGCTAAGTGATGCCACAGTTTTTGCACTAAAACTTAAACAAATTCATCCTCCGAATGAAATCTTTATGAAATCTTCTTAGTACTATTTCATATATTTGATCAGCTTATTTTGTTTATTTGATTGGCAGTTGTGTTCATATGTTACGCTTAATTGTTGCACGAAGGATATTTTGGAATTAATTTTTCACTTTGGTCCTATTTGAAATATGATAAATTACGGATTTTGATATAAGATCGATTTTCCAGTTAGTTTTCCAATAGATTGAAACCAGATTTCTAATCTGTAAATCTTAATTAAGTCATGTCTCTTATTCTAGTTTCTCAAAGTTTTGTAACATTGTCAGATGTCTGACATCTTTAACAACATTCAATATTCAAAGTCATCTGTCGACTTTGAGAATTAATTATTCTACCAAAATAGTTTTCAAATACTTTCCTATTTTAAATTTATTGCTCTAGTAAGAAAATGTATTAATGTTTTGTTGTCAAAAAACTCAAATTTCCATATTTAAAACATGTTTGACGCTCTTATTTAGTTTGGCTTGTAAAAAAACTTGCAAAATTTGACGGCAACTTTAGTTGCAAGTAGTTATAATAAATTTGATAAACTAAGCGAAACTACTTACATCATAATGGCTAGGAAAATAACTTTTAAAGAGAGGACGTAGGAATCAAATCAATATTAATTTAAATAATCATAAATTTGCTAAACCCCCCCCCCCCCCCCCCCCAAAAAAAAAAAAAAAGAATGATAAAATCCATAAATTCTAATATTTGTGCGGCTTTTAATCAAATAAAATAAATCACGTTAACACCTTTTAGTTTATGAACACATATACAAATATTTAGATTAATGCATATAAAAATTGTTTAACTGTAGTTTGAGTTTACTCACCACCTACACACACACACATATACAAACATATATATTTCGAATAACCTACAAATAAATGACAGGAAAAATAACGAAAGCTATAAGAAGTAGAACAAGAAATAACCCTTGAAAATTATGACCCAAAAGTACTGCTAATAACTTTTTATGCCATAACTTACAAATGCTCGAATGATTTACTACACACACACACACACACAGGCAAACATAGGTATCTATATAAATACATTTAAAACGAAAACATAAAATATCTAGGTAAACTTATTTATGCCAGTACTGCAAACAAAAACACATCATCAACAACAGGAGCAACAAACGGCAGCAACACAATGTGGGAACAAAACCAAAAGTGTTTGTTTTCTACAAATAAATGTATTCTAGATAAATAAATAACCAAACATTTACCAATACAAACAAAATACTCAATTTTTGTACAATCGCTTATGCATATGAATTTTGTTGGAAAAGAATACAGGCGGGAAAAATCGCAAGCGCTTCCTCTTTTAAGGCCTTTTAGAAGGTCTGAAATCGCATTCGAAATGACCGTTTGCTCATTCCACTCTGCCTTCTTTCCAAAGTCTTTCAAAGGAAATTTTACAAATTCAAGTTTCTATTCCACAATAAGGTCTGTCAAAATCGTCGCTCTTAAGGGTACTTTATACTCTCACACAAGTCTTACGTATTTTGAGGAACATACAACCCTGTCACTTGAAGTTGCTGTTGTTTTTTTTTTGAAAATTTTCGAACAATAATTAGATCAGAGACGCATTTTCATCAAAATACGTAAGACTTGTGGGATAGTGTAAAGAGCCCTTTACAAAGAATAATGCACAACCGCAGGTGTTGATGAACTAACTTTTGACCATTGGCAACAACAATTATACTAAGTTTAATGAATTCTTAAACTTAATTCTTACATATTTGGAGAAGGCCTCCTGGAATAGTTTAAATTAGATGGGAGAAGGCAAGGACTTCATATTTATCGACACGTCCCCTAAATTTAAAATTAATGTGGCTGGAAGGACTCATATCTGCAAGAAAGCCTTTTAAAAGGCCACTTCACTGCTTCTTTTTCCCGTTGGGCATATGTTGTCACAAATGTACTTTATGTAGAGTTTTGCAATGCGGTTTTGGTACAATACAAATTTGGCCTTTTGAGTTCATTGTTTCTGTTGCCAGATACTTTGTATCGAAACTGATTTAAGCAACTGAGTATAATTTTTGTATTTAAATACAAGTTGATCCGGCATAAAATGGCTTTATATTCTTAAAATACTATTTTCGATAAATCATGATTTCGATATCAGGAAGAATTTTAATAGAGATACAATTTTCCATGAAAAACTCCAGTTAAAATTAAAGAGAGTCGGTTTATTATTGTAATTTTTTTTTACAATACATGTTTATTCTTCATATATTAAATACGAACTTACAACACCAACTAACACCGTGCTCGAATTTGAGACTTTTTTTTACAAGCTAGGAACCCTACCGGTAAAATTTATTCGAGTACGCTGAATTTAATGGTGCTAGTTATTTTTTTCAAAGACGGAGCTAGATTTATTTAAATCGAACAAAGATGCCAAAAGTATAAAAAATATCCAAAGCAATCATAAGCTTGTACCAACTAATTGAGCGTACTCGAATTAGCATTACCAGGATGCCCTACTTGTTACAATTAAGGACTTGCTCAGTGTTATTAAACAAATCATATTCTAATACTTTGATTTCCTACCAGTGACGGACGAAAATTTTCACGGTCACGGTTTATGTTCACATGTGTTAGTTAAAGGGTGTCCCAAAATCAATGCAAGATTTTATTTTTATGTGTTAATTTAGGGTTGCCGATATTTTACTTTTTTTAATGGAAAAAAATTCCAATCTTGCGTTAATTTTGGGACACCCTCCATTTAGCGCCATTCTAATCGTATGAGCTCTTCAGTATAATTTTGTTTGTAACTCATTAAAATATTTAAGGAAAACTCAATAAAGTTTATAATAGTTTCTCGTTAAGGTCTTACACAAACAAGCTATGTCCATCGGTCCGTCGGTACGTTTGTTGTTGGCACTTTCTCAATTCCCGATTTCAATTGATCCAATTTAACTTCTTAATGATAAAAGCCACACCGTATAAAAGAATTTTGGAAAAGTTTTTAAGAATATAAGCAAAGTTTGATATTTAAAAAAAACTGACTAATGTCCCTATCACAATTGAAGTTTCTCCCGATAATAAAATTCGAAAAAATTAAACCAAAATACAAACATTGGATCGGTCCTTTTTCTATTTTCAAATGTCGCTCTGAACTAAAAGTTTAAGATCGATAGTAAAAACACAAAATGAGCTAGGAAGACAAAATTTGTGGTAAAGTTTAATCGAAAATGAGCGAAATCGGTTTGTTATTTCACATAGCCTCCATCCAAATATCTTTTCCAAAAAGGACCAATTTCTTTGATATACGCGGAGAAAATACGTTTTTTAATATGCTCACGTACAGCAAAACCATTTTTTTGTGCCGTCAACAATATTATGGTTAAATTAGTCCTCCATCAATAAGTCGCAACCATATTATGGTTGCCTCTAAGCATGTTATGTTTGATTATGACAATAATTTGTTTATTTTTTAAATTAACAATAGTATTTTCCTCTTTTCCAAGAGCAGCATGCTATAGTTGAAAGCCAGCCATACAATAATATGGTTAAACTAACCACAATATGATTAAAACTTTTTCTTAACACAGTTCTGCTGGATGTGACCACACTTCAAAAGGTTTTTTCTTTGTCTGTACAAATTAAAATTTATTTCTCCATCCCTACTAAGTGAAAATGATATTTGTAGCACATGCATGTGAACCTGGTGTATCTGCTTGTGGCTCCAAGTGTAGCTTTTGTAAGTAAAATGTCTACCTTATCATACGTTTTTTTTTGTATGTAATTTTTGTTTTGCTTCCAATACTTATTTAATGGTATAAACTAAAATTTTCTAAATGCAATAAAAAAACTATGTGAAAGAAAACTTTCAAAGATTTTTGTTGTTGCTAAAATATTGTAAAAGTTCTTTGTATGGAACCAATGTTGAACTGAATTTCACATCAATCAATATTAATTTCCTTTAATAACAGAATAAAACAAAACATGATCAACTAAAACGGAAGAGGAAAAACAAAATGGGAGAACTAAACTGATTTTATAGATTTTACTTGTACAAAAACTCATACTCACGTAATCGAAAAAGTGTGAGTACAATATGGAACACATGACAGACATTCGACAGTCATTGTTTATTCCTATAAAGGCAGAGTGTAAATAAATGGATTTTCTGTGCAAGCAATATAGACTTTTTATTAAAATTTTAAAACTTTATTGTCGATATTGAAGTAAAAAAACTATGCTGTTTCCTTTATATATAAACACTTAATCTTTTTTTTCAAGTTGTGTTTTCAAAATTCAATTCCTTTAAATGTCTGCTTTATTTTTACACGATTTAATGCGGAAATATTATTAACAACATTTTTGAAATTGTTTGTGGAAAAACTGTTGTGATACTAAAATTAAGTTAAATTTGTTTCTGGCACGTATTCCTAATGAGACCAGCTTTGATACTTTAAACTAGATTTGACTCAAATCTTATATTAACTTTTACCTCATAACAAACGATGAAAAAGGATTGGTAACCTTGTTAGCTTAAATCGGGTAAAGAGGACCTTTGAATTTAACACTTACCTAAAAATAGAAGAGAGAGAGAGAGGAAATTATTAATTTTTTTTCGCTTTTAATTGCTGGTTTAATAACAGCAGGTTAATTAGAAAGGTTTTCAGAAAATTAAAAGCATTTTAATATTTATATTTAAAATTTAAAGTACAAAAAGCAAAAAGGATTCTTTCTATAAAAAAATAAAACAGTTGGTCTCATATCAAAATAGTATCCGGAAATTTGTACACCACATGTGTCTGATTGTGGTCTTAAATGAATAAAAAAATATAAGGCAAAATGTTTACAAGGGAAAAAAAGAAAAAAATAAAAAAGAGACAAAATTATTTATGTTTTATTATATGATTCAGCCCTACTGGTTCTATAATACACACCATCATAAGTCCAAATATAACGACAAACAAATTATAAGACAGTCAGACAATAGCCAGTTCAAAATATTTTTTAAGCAAATTCGGAAGGCTGGTTATGAGGTCCTTTGATTATGTAGTTATATAAACAGCCACAAAATAACTTTATTTATTTAACAATTTTGGTGAACTGGCGCTGATTTAGTTTATCTACCCTAGAGGAAAGGGAGCTAGCACTAAACTTGTCACGTGACAGTTCTATAGTGATAGGGACCGGTTCGAGTTTTAACACTTTATATGAAGGGGACCTGTCACTTTATCATGACGATGTCCTACGAGGGGGTTAATTGGCACCTTTTTGACGCTTTGTAACAGGTCACAGAAACAACCTAAATGGACACATTTAATTTCAGTTTAAATAATGTCTGTGGCAGATATTGTCCCAAATGAACCATGTTATTAGGACGGATCCCCTTCATTTAAAATAATAGAACCAGGTAGAATCGATTAGTCATTACACACTCAAAATCCAGTTACATGACAAGTTGTTTGTCAATTACCTTCTGGAGTAACTACTCTTTATACACATCATCACCAGTTAAGTGATATGTTCTGTTTTAATCTATCACAATTTGTTCCTTTTTATTTTAAAATTGTTTTCACTTGTCACGAGATAAGTGCCTTAAAACCAATTGAACCAAATTTCCCGCAGGGTATGTATACGTATGACTAATAAAGATTTGTAAATAAAAATTTGGGAAATTATGTAAAATAATTCATCGACTTAAAACACTTATGATGCCAAATATAGAAATGTATATAAAAGTTATTGTAGGAAAAAGTATTTCCAATAAATTTTTCAATAGCTTGTTCGTTGTGGCCGTTATCATGCACAAATTCCCCATCAAAAAGGCTAAAATAGTCTGTTGAATTTTTGTATAAAGAAAATCTAGATGCCAAATTATATTGCTTTTTCCGAATCAGGGAGGTCGTTTTTCTGTAGAAAATCTTTTTCCATTAAAAATTAAGTGTACAACTCAAAAGCGCGGGATTTACAAGAGACAGCTCATGACTCGTGTCTTTAATCCTTGTATGGCATGTCAGACGGTAAATATTTGACATTTGAATTATTAGTTAGAGGGTAAATATTTGACATGTTTATTAAATTCGTCATTGAACAAAATCATGTAAACAAAACAAAGTTTTTCCGCTTCATTGTTAACCAGCGTGAAATCTGTTCTTCTTTATGGCTGCAAAACATGGAAAGATAAATCTATATTCGCCAAACCTCAAGTGCTTGTAAATAAATGTCTGCGCTAAATGAACAGAATAATTTGGTCCAACCACATCTCAAACGCCACCCTGTTATCAAGCAGCAACCAAACTCCTATTGCCCTTCATATTCGCCATCGTTAATGGAAGTGAATAGCCCTCACGCCTCGAGAGGACATCAAAGAAATAGCACAGGCTAACATACAGTGAAACCCCCAGGATGGAAACAATGTTGGACGCCAGAGAAAACTTGGGGAAGACAACGTTTTCTCACATGCCCACAGATACGTCACATGGAGCAAGACAGAATTATATGGAGAGCATTTGTGTACACGTTCCCTTTATATACTCATAAACAAAATTCCTTTAAGGATCAGCTCTTCCGAGTTCTGAGCTTACTAAATATAAAAAAATTATTTAATCTGAAATACTCCATTGGTAGCATAATTAGATAGTTTCTGTGAGGACTAGGATGAAAGATATAGGAAATCATAGTCCAGTAATCATCACTCCAAATAACTTTGTTTTTGGAACAATGGAATTTAATTTACAAAATTTAATCAATTTATACTTAAATTTGTGATCTTTAGTGTTGAATTAATTTTACATTACCTTAAGGAAAATATTGCTATAAATAATAACAAAAATTTCATTTTCTTTCCTGAAACTCTTTTTACCTATACCCAAATTCGAATAAAAGAATAACCGAAAACTGTAAGTTAAACACGGATATCCGTAAATTAAAACTTTTGGCATTTATTGATTTTGAAAACCTCTACCTTAAAGCCGCAAAAACACACCCACAAACACACATATGTGTACATCGACAAAAGAAAGAAATATATGTCATCGGCTCTTCGTATGTATGTATGTTTGTACATTTATACAGCAGCTTTTATTGCTCAAAACCTGCCATCACATGAAAAACATAACTACACACAAAAATACACAGAAATTTCTGCACTGACACATACAATTAAATATTTTTAAAGTTTGAATGATTTTTTTGGTGTTACACATCCATGAGTTGTTAAGCAAAAAAATATTGCACGGTTGTTTAAGTTAAATTTGTATGTTCGTGTTCTATTATTAATTTTCTTTGTGTAAATTTTAAACAATTTTCTGCCAATATTCAGGCACAGCCTTTTTGTTTTATTCACATACATATTTTTTTTTTTGTTTCAAAGTGCGGACATACATCTGATTCCGATTTCTGACCATTTTTATGTTGTCGTTGAGAGGTTTTTGTTGTTCATAAAGTATTCCCACTTTTTTTTTTTGTTTTGCCAATTTAAGCATTTTGCATCTGCATTCTTATGTAAATTTTTTTTTTTGGTTCTTTTTTTAGAAGGAAAAAAGTGTTTGGGTATGATGTTTTGGAAAACAATTTAAACATTTTAAAGATCAAATTTTTATTAAGGATTATCTGTCTGTATTTAGAAAATGAAAAAAAGTGAGTAAGTGTATCCCTTTACCTTTTAAATCGTTAACCACTGGTGGTGAATGAGGATATACTAAAGGTGATTTCTTATTTACAAAAAAAATATCACATTCTTAAAAGGTGTCTTGTCAAGCATGTAATAATGCTTTTTGGCATTTGAAGACAACAAAACACAAGTTATACAAAAGTGGAACGCCCTTTTTAACACCTGACAAAAGTTTGTTCTTCATCATTAAAGCTTAGTTTTTAACGCTTTTATGTTATATTCCGAAATTTTATTTTTTTTTAAACTGATTTAGCGATTTTAAATACATAATTGAATAAAATCAAGAGTTGTGAACCGATTACAATTAAATAAGCCTCATTTTATTTGAAATTATATTAGGCCCAGAACAGACGGTGAAACGCAAGTGCAACGAAACTGTTATTTTCGAGTTACATTTGAGTTTATGCCATAGAATCCCTTGAGAGACTACACATGACGCGATCATTTGGAGACCGGTTTAAAACGCATTTGAAATCAGTTGTATTGAAATCGGCGTGCAGGAAACTCGTGTTTGCGTTTCATCTGTTCTTAAAGAAAACCAAAATGATTGTGATAATTTCATTACATTCTGGTACAATTAAGGTTGCAGAGTGTGTGGAAAACGATTGAAACTGGTTTCAAGCCAATAATTTTAAAAAGGTTTCGTTACAGTTGCGTTTCACCGTCTGTTCTGGGTCGTAGGCTAATTTTTTTTACAACTAAATAAATTTGTTTTTTTTTTCAAAATGTTCCTTTTTTAAAAGCTTTTATTTAACTTACAATGTGTGTAGTTATGTATGTTTGTTCGGGTGGAATCTTGCAACTCAATTTTGAAGCAGTTATCTTCAACCGAATAACTGAAACTTTGTATATACGTTTAGTTTGGATGACAATGCATGGTAAACCGTGTGACGTCATTCTGAATCAAAAATGGCGGCCACGCACAACATGGCGGACTACTTATTTTAAATCCAACTCGAAAAATAAGGTGGTCACTCTAAATAAAATATGTGGGACACACACACCATGGCGGACTAGTTATTTTTAATGCACTTCTACAATATGGGTATCAAATGAAATGGCTTGCTAAGAATAAATCGAAAAATAAAGTGACGTCACTCTAAATACAATATGGCTGACTAAGTTTTTAACGATTCTTGAGAATATGAATGTGAGTTTAAAAATAAAAAATTAAAAGGAAAAAAATCTTTTTTAAAAAGAAGCTTGTATTTATATGCGCTAAAAAGTAAAAAATAAATTAAGAGTAAAAAACTTTTTTAAAAAACAAGCTTTTATTTGAATGCGCTAAAAAGAAAAAATAATAATTTTTTGCTTTAAAACTTTTACTATCAACTTATAATGTCATTACACAAACTTGCAAACTTTTCCAAATTTTTGCAATTTTTCCGGAGCTTTGTTGCTCGTTGAGATATCCGTCGCCGTTTTAAAAATAGACCCAAATAGCCGAAAAGTGCCATTAGCAAGGGTGAATTTTATAGAATAAAATACGCGTCCCAAACATATTTTAGAAACATTCTTTAAATACAATCTAACATTTTTCTTGTAGAAAAGAAAACATCATTGGCTTAAATCTTAGCAAAAACAAAATTCATTTTTAGTTGTTTAGACGTATGGGCTTTTAAATTGCAAAGGCAAGTACATCAAAAAAATGGTTTTGGCCAAAGAAAGTGGCCGTCGGAACCTGCTCCTTTTGGAGCACATTTTTTACTGGGTAATACCCAGTCTTCACGCACCTATTGTGACTCATTCGACGAATTCCTGCTGACGAATTCGTCGTGCTAATAAGCCAACAATCTAACCTCTAGAATCCCCAACTAACTTGTTCAATGTATATACATGTATACTTTATAGGCTCTAAGATCAATATTGTAGAAATTACAAACGGAATGACAAACTTATATATACCCTTTTACTTTCGGTGAAGGGTATACAAAAAGATTCTTAAATCATTATTTTAACTACAAAGCAAAGCCTTTTTTCAAATCTTTTATCTGGAGCTAAGAGAATTTTCTTTTATTTTGAAAAGTGTCAATCACACTATTTTGAAGTAAGCTTTAAAATATAAACAGGCAAAATGAGGAGCACCATAACAAAACAGAACTATTGCACTTTTACAATTGCATTTAAGCCGGTACGACGCATGTACATACCCAATAAAAAATTTTATCATTTTGCGAAGCACTAAAGGTACATTTAAAAAAATAAGCGCACAATTATGCGCTACGCAATAAGACATACAGAAATGCAGTAAAGTAAGTCAAAGGACTCTCAACAACTTTTATAAAAAAATAACATTTCAAGTGCTACGGCATTCCCTTACTACGAAGCAGGTTTGTAAGGGAGAATACTAAAAAATAACTGTATCGAAACATGAAGCTCAAACAAGAGCAGTCATAAAAATTTAAAATGGATCAATCAATGAGTGGCCAAATGAGTTTTTTGGGAAAACATCTTGCCCGCGTGATTTCCCCAAAATATTTATTGCAGTAAACCTTAAGTAACATAATAATTTTTGCATATAAATGACATCTACCAAAATAATGTTGTTATTGGAAACGTAAAAGTTTCCATTTAAATAAAAGCTTGTTTTTTTAAAAAGGTTTTTTACTTTTAATTTATTTTTTAATAGTAAAATCAATCACATCAAGTTATTTAATTTACTTGTTTTTTTACTCAAGTAAATTTCACGACAAGTTTCTTCAAATTGTGTCATGTCAATTGTCAAGCTTTTATCTCATTCTTGATCTCATTCAATTGAGTTAATTGATAAGAGGGGTGAGGAAATTTGGGAGAGGTACTCATCTCACCAATATAATCAAGAATTTCTGCAGCAAAAATGGCAAATCTGGACAATGACTTATAAATTAGGTAATGGCTCTATTAGTTGCTAGTAAAAGTTTTAAGTAAAAGTAAATTCCTTTCGTTTAAGCGCATTTAAATAAAAACTTGTTTTGTTAAACAGATTTTTTACTCTTAATTTTTTTTTCTTTTTAGCGCATTGAAATAAAACCTTTTTTTAAAGGCATTTTTTCTTCTAATTGACTTTAAACTCGCATTTGTATTCTCAGTAAGTGCTTTCATTCGAAACCCTTATTGTAGGAAAGCATTAAAAACGATAAGTTTCCAGCTTCAGAAGTCCACCATATTGGATTTGGATGGCCTTTATTTTTCGAGTTATTCTTAGCAAGCCTTTTTATTTGATACCTACATTAAAAGAGTGCATTAAAAATAGCTTGACTGCCATCTTGGCTGTGCCGCTATGTTGGATTTAGAATGACGGCACATAGTTAACAATGCATTGTCATCCAAACTAAGCGTTTTTACAAATTTCAGCTCAATAAATTAAAGATATCTGCTTCAAATTGAGTTGCATTCTAAGTTAATTAAAAGCTTTAAAAAACGACCTTAAGACCAAAAAATGGTGAAATCATGAACCAATAAAATACCAAATAAAAAAAATATTGTAGGCGGCTCTAAATTTTCTTTAAGCCGTCGCTTAACCTAAATTCTTCACCGCCGATAGTAATTAAATAACTACTTTGTCATTAAATCAAGTGTAAAATTATACATATACACAAAAAATATAATTAATTTAAAAAATGTTATGATTATTGGTTTTAATTGAATTATCGCATGAAATTCGGAATGAGCCAATATAAGAAAACTTTGTCAACGTTTTTCTTCAGTATTGTTTTGTATTTTTTTAAAAATTGGCATTTTATATGAATATATTGAGTTTAAAATCTGTTAATATGCATATTTTTAGAAGATTATTATTTTTATTTCTTTAAATTATTATTTATCGTTGGCAATGTCCATATTCTCCTCTAAATAATATATATAAATTACTTTTCACCGTTAAAATGAAAGTGTAAAAATATGACATAAATGAAAAGTTTGTGACACTTCTTTGCACTGTTTCACAGAACAATAATCACATTACTGTGCAAATGTGAAAACGATTTGTTACATTCCATTTGTTCTTCTCATTTGAAAACATTCGAATTTATTTATCATTTTTTCACTAAACGAGAATCAGAAACTCTATGAAAATGTGAAAAAAGTTTTCATTTCACAGTTTCACAGAACCAGAATCGACACCCAGGGGTCTAATTATCGCATACGATATCGAGCAAAATTTATCGAAATTTTTTTATTTTGGTATTATGACTCTCTATATCGAATGAAATGTATCGTAATTTGAGATAATAGCATTCAATATCGAGTAACCAAAGACATAACATCTCTTTAGTTTTCATTCGATACGTCAGTGTCTATCGTATGCAGAAAAATACGATAGTTTACTCGATACGATAGATTACTCGATATCGAATGCGGTAATTAGGCCCCAGTTTCTATCTAACACACTGTTACAAAATATTCTAAGCTTTAATAATTTAAGTAATAAGAACCAATCTTAAAATTCATCTTATACAAAACTTAAATTTAACAAGGTTATCTATCAATTTAATAATTTTTTGTTTTAAGCTCCCTTAACAAATATCTTTTTAAAAAATTTTTAGTTTTGATAACAGTTTAAATACATACGAACATATAATTCAAACAGAAAAATATGATATTTTTATCTCTCTGTCTTTCTGTGTCTTTAGGTGGGTATTTATTATTAATTTAACATTTCCCTGCAATACTATAGCTGGTGTCGTATGAGTAATATTTAAAATAATAAATACATAACTACATTCCCACTTTTTTGGATACACACACACACACACACAAATACACATCTGTATATATGTATGCGTTTTATTTATTATTTTTGTTTTTCATTTTAAATTTAGCACAAACTTTTATAAACAGAATTAATTTTGTTTTTGGCATGAATATTTTAAAATTTACAAATACAAATTCTGAAAAAAGAACCAGAACATACAGCTGTCAGTATTTTGTGTTGTTTCTTTTATTGGTGTTTTTGGGAATTTTTCTCTTTAAAATTTAATTTTCTTCTATTTAAAATGAATCGTATTGTTGTTGTTGTTTGTATGTGCAACAAATTTTGCTGTGTTTGTTCACTTTCACACTTTTGTGTGTTTTTTTTTCTTTTTTGGAAGATGTGATTAAATTTTGCAAGTTGAAAATAATTGGTACAAATTTGAGCTTTTTTGCAAGGACACTAGGAGCGAGAGAAACCTATACACATCCTTATTACGGTTCTCGTTGTCGACAGCACCGTAAGTCGTATTTTGTAGTAGATATAAGAACACAAGTTGTGTGTACTTTAATCTACTACTGAGTCGTTTTCGACATCGAGAACCGTAATAAGGCCTACAGTTTATTCCTCATAGAGGCACGCATATAAATAATATTTGTTCCATATGGTGACTGTTAACAAAATTTCAAACGTTATATGGTAACATTAAGGACTGCCACCTGCAGCTTTTGTTCAATGCTTTAATCATTTCTCTATCGGAAACCACAACGATATTATGGTTGCCTTTGACTACGTTATGGTTAATAATAGCATTATTATGTTTACAATAAATACTAGCATGTTTGTTATTTTACTATTTTCCTGTATCGGGTATTTACTGTATGTTCTTCCATTGAACATTAGACGAACATAAAACTGTCCCAATCTTGACATTTATTTGATCGAACAATGTCGCTCCATCTTATAGATACACTGTACATTGTATCCATATCAAAAAAAAAAAATTGGTACATGAATTTTTATGGGCCCAAGGATGATCACTTTTGAACTTATTGTTATAATTTTCAAATTTTTTTTTAATTATTTTTTGAAAAATGTCCTTGTTCAAATTTCCCTGTCTCATCATTGTTTCAAAAAATTGTTCATATGAAACTAACCTCCATATAATTTGTTCATGTGCAAATGGATTTTCGTATACGAGTGTGGTATAAATGTGAATATGATGCTATTAAATTTTAAATATGCAACAAATTTTTCTGTTGCTGCCTTAAATTGAATTTATAATACTTGTAAACAAATGCATATGTGTGCATATGTATGAATGTATGCATAGATGTATGTATGTGTGTATATAATACAAAACATATATTTGCACATGCATACATACACACATATGTTGTATATTTATAAGCAAACATGGGAATTTTTGTTTGTCTGTCTGTCTGTTGATCGGTATGCCTTCTAGTTTATTTTTGCATAAGTATTTTATATTGCCCGCCTGTCTGCCTCTCTGCATAGGTATAAAATTTAAGTTATTATTTGTTTGTTGTAAATGTTTTTGTTTACATTTATATTCTTATTTGTTTTTATTATTGTATTTAATTTTTTTTTATTCAACTTCTGTTGTTATTGTTGCCATTTAGTTTTGTCTGTTTTCGTTTTTATTTTTTTCAGACTAATAAAAATCATAAAATCTAAAGTCAATGACTTTATTTTACAATTTTACCTACAATTACAATTGAATATAACGAATTCTTCATAAATTTTGTTTAAAGTGCAAATAAACTACAAAAATACTGGCGTATTGCAGAGATTTAGTGCCATAAAAATAGTAGAAAAAAAAATTAAACCGACCATGTTTATTTGTTCGTTTGTTTTTTTTTTCTCGTTGGCGGTTGGGCAATTATAATTAGCAACAATAAAATAATGGAATACCAGACACTAAACAACCGTGTTGTTGGTTGGTTTTTTTAAATTATGATTCTGGCTTGAATATTTGGAAAATGTAGTAAAGCAAATTATGTGAGAATTGGAGCAGAAAACCAACTTTAAAAGGATGACCTGAATTTTCACTGTTTGTTGGAGAAGAAGTTTTTTTTGAAATAAAACAATTTACTTAGCGAGTTTGAAAAGGTGTTAGGGGCGATTCTATCCTAGACAACTTTTAACATCAATTTTCAAATCACACTGTTTGATTCTTCTTTGATGCCAATTTAAAGTAAAATATCTATATTTTATAATAATATAATTTGTTTTGGCGTTAGCTTAAATATAAATTTGTTTTGCACTTCGAATCATTAAGATTAATAGATTTGGCGCAAACAGAAAATGCATTGCATGTTGCACCCGTCATGACTTAAAGAGTAAATTTCTTATTATTGGATTATATTTCTCTATGATGTTTGATTTGATAATCATCGTCTGATATCTCATCTTTCACAATAAAAAAGAATAATATAATAAAAGTTTAAAAATTAACAGAGTTTTGTGTTTTTGCGGTATGATCTTATGAAAGTTGGCCAATTTGGTTGCACCCGTCATGCACTTTAAAGCTCTCTCGCGGCTATTTGATCGTTTCATATTAATTTTTGTAAATAGATAACAATATTATATAAAAAAATGTTACCCCTTCTAGAAATAACTTAATTGCAAATGTGTTTCTTTCTATTAGTAAAAGACGTTTAAAGCGTCTTAATGTTGGAATCCGTCAGAATAGAATCCCCTTAGATACAAATTTTGGTAATTAAATTATAAACAAGTTAAGGTTAGTTTACACCAAGAATAATAATTTGTATTAATGCATTTAAAAAACTCAAGTAATATGTAAATGTGAAGAAGTGTAAATGTAATTTCTTAGGAGAATGACAAGTATTACGATATCCCATATGACTTCATCGTTTTTTTTAAAAGCTTTCATTTGATCGGGCTTACATTGTAACAAAAGCATGTTCAAGTGGGATAGTGTGAATGCAAACTGTAATTTTAAATTAAATTTTTTGACAGTCGCAAAAAGCTCATTAGATTTCTATCTCTCAAAGTATTATGGAATACGTTAGACTTGTGTGATAGTGTAAACTAGCCTTAATGAAGAATTTTAAATTTTATTTAAAGGTTATGTTGAGACTTGTTTAGGAATGTTTACCAGTTTGCTTAAAATTTATGACTTTAAACTGTTTTATTGCAAAAATATTAAATTTATTTTAATTATTTAAAAAAATATATACACTTGTCTTGAACATTATGAATATTAACTATTTTAAATTCAATTTTTTGCAAAAGTCAACAAAAGATATTCAGAAATTTTTGCCGCTTTCACAACATGACATACTATTTATGTGTCATAGACTTTGACATGAGAATTGCAAAAGAAATACACAAACTTTGTTTAAAACAATGAATATTTAAGAATTTTAATTACACTTCTGCCTTAAATATTTTAATTGAAAAACCAAAAAAAAAAAAAGTAAAGTACAACAACGAAACACGTTGTCATATGCACACACGGTAGAAAATGAAGTCGGCTAAGTCTTTTAATATGCTACCCTATTCCACTTTAGCTTTAATAGAATTAACAGTTATTCTCGTCTAGAGGAGCTCCATACCAAAACGGATAAATTCCACTTTTACAATTACTACAAATAGTTGCGTTTTGATCCGCTTCAAAGTAAATAAACTCGTAAAAACAATGACTATATAGATTTTAGTTTGTACAATATTATTCAGTAAAAAAAAACATTAAAAATTTGTTATGGCGTGACCTTTAATATGATACGTATACTTTGTAAACAAAGATGTGGTGTGAAAATATGTCATTTAAATGCTCAGAGTTTGAAAAACAAAATTGATGAGTTTCGTTATATTTTTGTAAACTCTGATGTAGATATTGTATGTGTATCTGAGACATGGTTCAATGAATCTGTTCCGGACAACATTGTTGAATTGCATAATTTCTGTTTATACCGTTGTGATCGAAAAACTCCTTGTGGTGGTGTTGCGATATATGTTAGAAAAGGAATAACATGTAAAATGCTGTGTAATTCTAGCCTTGAGGAAACCTTAATTGATGATCTCATGAGTGACGATACTTCCAGTGATGATGATCAAACTGTAAACTTAATCAACAATATAATTAGAAAAAAAATCGAGTATCTATTTATCGCGGTTGTATCAGGTGGTAGGAAGTTACTAGTGGGGTTTGTATATATGTAGACCTCATCATCGAATTAATACTATCGATTTCTTAAAACTGCTTGAAAGTTTGACCGTGAAGTATAAAGACATTATAGTATGAAGAGATTTTAACTCAAACATTCTTGTTGAAAGCCATTTTACTGATGATATGAAATCCACTGGCTTGCATCCAATTAATACTTTAACCCCGACACATTATAGATCCACAACCAATACGCTGTTGAATATATTTTTCGTCAGCAATAAACAAAAAGTTATGCTTTACGACCAACTTTCCACACTATTTTTTTTGTTATTTTGTGCTTTCGATTTTAGTTTATATGATGCATCGGACCCTATAACCCTCTATGATTTTAACCACATAGTATTTTGTACTCTGAGCTTGTACAAGTTGACTGGAATTCCATACCGATGCCTAACTTTCTCAACCTCGTATCTTAAAAAAATACAACTTTTTAGGAGAGAAAAAAAAACCTTTTATCTTAGTATACTTCGGTGTTTGGGCTAAAGTAAAAATGGAATTCTTAAACAATTGATTACATCTATGTAATTGTTGAGAAAGTAAGGCATCGATATACTATATGCCTTCTGTAAATGATCAGCTTAATTTCATAGAAGATTCTCTGTCCTATGTATTCAGAAAATCCGTTCCTCTTAAAGTCTTCAGACAAAGTGCTAAGAAAAAACCTTGGTTTAATGATGAAATTAAAACAGCTATTGCTCACAGAGATTTTGTTTATAGACGTTGGAAACTGTTCAAGATTACTGCATTTCACTCTGAATACTGTACGGCTCGAAGAGAAGTAAATAGAATGATAAAGAGTGCAAAATCAACTTACTATTCTAATCGTTTTACATCTGCCGTGTGCTCAAACAAAACTTGGAAAACTATTCGAGAAATGGATATTGGTAAACAATTATCTGGAAATAGAACCGTAATCGATGTAGACAATGTTAATGAACGTTTTGTCAATATCCCTAATGTACCTGCTGATGTCAGTTTTTTCGAGCAAAATCAATTATCAAGTCAGAAAAATGAGAGATTCTTTTTTCTTCTGTTTAAGCGAATTTGAAGTACAAATGAGCTGTCAATACATAAAATCGAATGCAGTCGGCTTTGATGACATTAATCCTAAGTTCTTCAAAACTACTATTCCCCAAATGCTGCCTTATATCACATACATTTTCAATAATATAATTACAAAAAGCGATTACTCGCAAAATTGAAAACATGCTAAGATCATTCCTACTCCAAAATCGAACAATGAGTATCGTCCTATCGCTATTCTACCGTACTTATCAAAAGTTTTTGAGCGATTACTTCATCAACAAATAAATAAATGCATCAACGACAATAACTTGCTGACAAATAGACAATCTGGATTTCGAGCAAAACACAGTTGTACCACAGCTTTAATTGATGTATCCGAAGGTATACGAGAAAGCATTGATGTTGGTGACATATCATTCCTTATCTCACTGGACCATTCCAAAGCGTTCGATACGGTCGATCATCAAGTTCTTTGTTGGAAATTGGACAAAATGTTTAGTTTCTCACCCTCATCCATCTGGCTGGTTGCTTCGTATCCGTCTGGCCGTAGTCAATCTGTTATGGCAAACAATATAACATCAAAATCGTTACCTGTTCTTAGGGGAGTGCCACAGGGATCGATACTTGGGCCACTTCTATTCTCAATTTATATAAATGATCTGGATAAACAATTGTTACACTGTAATGTTCACCTATATGCTGATGATGTACAACTCTATATTAGTAGTCCCTTGATAAATATAAATGATTGTGTTGAGAAAATAAATCTTGATTTAAAACGTGTACACACATGGGCAAAGGCAAATGGTTGATAATAATGAAAAAAAAAAAAAACACTGAAACTGTCGCTTGAACTTATGATATCGCTGAACAACCAACGAATTGAAATTGTACAAAAGACTAAAAATCTTGGCATTATTTTTAACAACACACTCACATGGTCTGATCATGTCACTGCTTCTGCTGGGAAAACATATTCAATGCTGCGAACGCTATGGAACAACCAACACATCACACCGTTTAATATTCGAATGTTACTTGCAAAAACGTATATCATGCCAATTTTACTCTATCAATGCGAACTGTTTGCAAGTTGTGACTCAACAAAGTTACACAGACGGAAAAACATTCGGGATAAATTAATTTTTTTATACCTACTTTTAGTACTAGTCGCACTCAAAAGTTCAAGTACGAAGAGTACTAAAACGTACTTAAAAAATAATAAATGGTATTACTTTCGAAAATCAATCCCAGAATTACTAAAAATAAGAACCAAATTATTAATCCAAGTAAAAAAAGAATTAAATTTTCGCTAGTAGTGAGAGAGCGTAAAATTACAAAGTGAGCGTTTAAATCTCATTTTACTTATCAAAGTTTGTTGCAGACACTGCAACAACACCACACAAGTAGTTAAAAAACGATGTGTATAGAAACAACATGTTTAAAAAATAAAATTGAGAACTCTTGCTTCTCATTGAGCTTAGATTTTCAGATTATAAGTTTTTAAGTTTTTAAAGTAAAAACCATATCGAGAATGATGCTGGTGTTTTATAACTGAAATTCTGTAAAGTGTAAAACGGGTAAGTAAATCAATCATAATAAAATTCTCCTTCTAATTTCAATTTTGATATATTTCAAGTACGAATTCGGGATTGAATCAACTGTATAATACTTGAAACAAGCGCATATTGAGATTGGTTCAATCTAAGTTTTACTTAAATCAATCTCATTTTCGGATAATTCGGAATTAAATAAACTTTATAATTCTTAAATCAAGCTCATTTTGAGATTGACTCAATCTTAGTTTTACTGAAATCAATCACATTTTTGGATTACCTCAAGTACAAACTCAGGATTGAATATGGATAAGTTAAGTATTTCGCAATTGAAAATCCGTACTTGAAACAATCTTTCTGTACTTGATTCAAGAAAATTCGTACTCACCGTACTATTTATACCGCTTCGGAATGATTTGAGTACGGATGGCTGGATTTTTCTTTTGAGTAAAGGCAAGTAAAAGCTTATTCCAAAAGAGTATTTGTTTAGAGGCTGTCTGATGTCATTTAACGTTTCTAACCATTTTCAATAAAATCTTAAAAAAATTGCCATCTGTTCTTTATCGACAAGGTACATGTACACATGATTATTAGACGAACGAAAGGGCTGCGTCAAATCGACTTAGAATCTGATTCTCTGCCAAACAATATAATAAACAATTTTTAATGGTGTAGGATACAATAAACACATACAAACGTATTAAAAAAACAAAAAAATATTTTATTTATTTTCCCACGCACACAAACGTTTAATCATCGTGGTTACCATAACAACTTTTTCGCTAAAAGTTGTTCTTTTATTTCGACATTTTCAGTATTTGCTGTTATTGTATTTGTTGTAATATAATTATAATTTTGCACTCAATTAATTTGAATTTATTGGTAAATAATTATTAAAGTTTTGAATTAACATTATGGAGTGGAAAATAAATATGTTGCAACACGACTAAAAAAGTTTAAAACTTTAAAAGTTGATAAGTATCAAATTAATATTGCAAGTTTTTTGTAGGCGAAATAATGGACTTATTCGACCCACTGCAAATACTAAACAAACTCTGAATAGGTTTCGTACATACTTAACTTCGCATGAACGTAATTTGGTTTCAAAACAGGTTAACGGGGATCGTTTGAATGGGGTCAAGGTGAATTATTTCTCCATATCTAGTTCCGTTTAGTCAAAACTTTCTTTCGCACCAAAACACTCATTTTGCTCGAGCATTTGGTTTTGTACTAATCTAGAACGTTTTTAAATGCTACAAGGATATTTTTTAATTTATTTTGAATGAATATTAAGATGTGGTATGCGCAGAATGGACTTTATGGTTTAAATGGTTTTTATCAGGAGGCTAATGGCCATTTTCTCAATGTATCGACAAACTGTCTGTTACTAAATGTCAACATACATTTATTGGAACGATAAACTGTCCGTTAACGATTTTGGGTTTCTCAAAATACCGACAAAAAACAAAGTTTTCAGCTGGCAACGCCACTCAAAATACATGTAAATGTTGGGAGTCAGCTGATTGAATTTATCTGTACGGCAAATAAAAGGAAAAAAAATAATTGGCAGATGAGTGCCGGTTAGCTTTGCGTTAAAATCGAAGCAAATGAGACATTGAGAAAACCAAATTTCTTTAATATGCAGTTTTTCGTTGGGAAAAAAGATAATCGCCTAATGAGAAAATGGCCATAACTCTTGTGATCGAATACTTTTTCGATTCGAAAGCAATTTTATTTCTTATTATTCCAGTCGATACTGAACGAATCACAAAACATTGAAGAAATAATTTCGATATGTTCAGTATCAGCTGAAAGAATTAGAAAAAAAAAATTGCTTTTGAATCGAAAAAGTATTCGATTCAGAATTTGCCCCAGCATTTTGTAAAGAAGCCTTCGGGATTTAATTATGAATAACTATGCAATGGAACAACGAAAGAAAATAATTGAATATTATTTTTCAAACCAACAATCCATTCAATATCGTCGCCATTTTAATATGCGCATTGCGCCCGCAGCGTCAGCAAAGAACCATTAAATTAGAAAATTTTGTCAACATGGGCCTGTAAGAACCCACAGCTTTGATAAATATATATACTAAGAGTACAAAGAACACTGCTCAAAATAATGTACGTGCACGAAAGAGCCTACAGCATAGTCCCTCAACATCAACAATGAGACGTTCGACACAACTTAAACTATCACGGCAGTCGCTGAAGAGAACTACAATAGACTTGTTCCCATATAAAGTTCAACTTGTGCAAAAATTGAATAATACCAGCAACGGCTTGGCTCTGTCATTTGTCTTCGTGAAAAATCAGTGGAAAATCCAGACTTTATTTAGACTTCGGCAATTAGCGATGAATGAACTAATCTTAATTTTTTATTCCTCAGCGAACTGGGAATCGAACCCAGAACTTAAACGCCATAATAAAAATTCTATTGACAATATTTTCAAACCCAAGAAATTTTTTAAAGACCAAAAAAAAAAATTAAATTCGGACAAATATTTTTCCGTTACAAGGGGTCATTTAAAAAAGAAATTCTTTTTCTATTTCCCACTGCGTTTTTTTGTCGTTTTTAAAAACAAGGATTAATGAAATAAACTAATAGTCTGTGTCTCTATCAATCATTTGGATAAATTTTAATGTGTATAAATTTGTATAAAAAAATGAAATTAAATTAATTAGTTTTACAGATTTCTAACTAATAAATATTAATAATTTAATAAAACTGTGTGATTTATTGTTTGTTACATTGAAACTCTTACTAAACCAATATTTAATTAAAATTTTAATTTTTGTGGCTAGACATAATAATTTGCAAACGCTCTGGTTTTAGTGGAAATAAAAAATGATCAACAAGTTTAAGCGAATATTAGAAATAATTTGGGTTAATTTCCTTTTAATTTGTTATAATTGCAGGACTTTTTACACTTAAAAACTAAGAACACACACACACATTAAAAAAATTACCCTCTAAATTTTTATAATTTTCATTAATAACTTTCCACTGAGCGCCCATTTTTTAAAATTTAATGTATTTTTTTTTTTATTAATTATGTGGTTCTTTTTTGTTGTTTTTTGAAGTTAAGGAGCAAAATTCAAAAAATTTCCTTTGACTTTTTTTTAATTATTTGTTTGTACAATATTTTTAGTTTAGAGTTCACAGGCACATTTAAAAGATTTCAATAATAAAATAAAATTATGGATAGTTGGTGGTAATATTTTTGGAAAGTAATAAATATTAAGGAGTAATATAGATATTTATTTAAAAACGTTTAATAATTTACCACTGTTTTTTTTATAAAAAAAAAATTTTTTTTAAGTACACTAAATCGCGTTCGTTTTCTTAAAAATATTTGCCAAAATTCGTGTTGCTTTTTAAAGATTTGATTTGCATCGCGACCGTTTTAATAAAAATTCACTATTGTTTTACGCGTTTTATAAACTTTTTTAAAAATAAATTGAATTTTGAATAAATTTGTTTGAAAAAGATTTCTTTGTTATATTTTTTGCTTGTTAATTTTTTGCTTTTTCGTTGTTCGTATACATATAGATCTTTTTTTTTTGTTATAATTCTTAAATTTTTATATCAAATTTGTTGCTGTTCTATATGCAAATTTTTATAGATTTTTTCTTATATATATTTTTTTGTTAAATTGTATAAACAATTTTACTCTGCGCGTTTATTTCGTTAGTCGAATATCGTTGAAACTGACGTTTCGAATAATGAGGTGAGTATTGTGAAAATTGTTAAGAACTCAATTGGTCATTAGTTCTTTATTTCGTTGTTTTTTTAAATTTTTTTTTCAGCTTTTTTGTAGTTTTTGTTTTATTCAGCGGTTTTATGAGATGTATTGAGAGTAGCATCATCGTGACGATTGAATGATGATGAAGATGATGAAGATTAAAATGTGATGATGAGGTTGGCAATGATGTGTTTATGTATCTTTAACCAAAAAGAAAACTAGCAACAAAAAAAGAAAGAAAGAGAAGTATAATAAAACGTATTAAAATTAATGCAAATTTGAATCAATACATAAATACACACATTTTACTACCTCTACCTAATTGCAACTTAAAATTCGGCTTTAATCTTAAATTTCTTAACTGTAATTCTATCTAGTCTACTTCGACTCTAACTCTACGCTAACTCTTCTCTCACTCTAATCTAACTCTACTCTACCTGAACTCTAACTCTACGCTAACTCTACTCTAACTCTGCTCTAACTCTACTCTAACTCTACTCTACTCTACTCTACTCTACTCTACTCTACTCTACTCTACTCTACTCTACTCTACTCTACTCTACTCTACTCTACTCTACTCTACTCTACTCTACTCTACTCTACTCTACTCTACTCTACTCTACTCTACTCTACTCTACTCTACTCTACTCTACTCTACTCTACTCAACTCTACTCTACTCTACTCTACTCTACGCTACTCTACTCTACTCTACTCTACTCTACTCTACTCTACTCTACTCTACGCTACTCTACTCTACTCTATTCTACTCTATTCTACTCTACTCTACTCTACTCTAACTCTAACTCTACTCTACTCTACTCTACTCTACTCTACTCTACGCTACTCTACTCTACTCTACTCTACTCTACTCTACTCTACTCTACGCTACTCTACTCTACTCTACTCTACTCTACTCTACTCTACTCTACTCTACTCTACTCTACTCTACTCTACTCTACTCTATTCTACTCTATTCTACTCTACTCTACGCTACTCAACTCTACTCTACTCTACTCTACTCTACTCTACTCTACTCTACTCTACTCTACTCTACTCTACTCTACTCTACTCTTACTCTAACTCTACTCTAACTCTACTCTTACTCTATTCAAACTCTTCTCTAACTCTACTTTAACTCTACTCTAACTCTAACTCTACTCTAACTCTACTCTAACTCTACCCTAACTCTACTCTATCTCTACTCTAACTATACTCTAACTCTACTCTAACTCTACTCTAACTCTACTCTAACTCTACTCTAACTCTACTCTAACTCTACTCTACTCTACTCTAACTCTACTCTACTCTAACTCTACTCTACTCTACTCTAACTCTACTCTAACTCTAACTCTAACTCTACTCTACTCTAACTCTACTCTAACTCTACCTCTAAGTCTACTCTAAAGGTTCAACCAAAATATACATAAACAAGCTTGAGCTACAGTCATAAATTAAAGAAAAGCGCCTTAAATGCATTTAAAAGAACAAAAACCAAATAAAAAATTTAAATTTGTTGACTTTTTCTCTACTTTTATTTTTAAGGTTTTTATTTCCACCTTTCCAAGGTGAAATTGTACGCTAAAAACTATTGAGCTATCGAAAATCGATGGCACAATATCGACAAATTTTTGAACTTATAATTCGACCCACCTTAATGTACATACTTGTGTACATCTATAATAAGATTGTGGTAGACATAAAAGAAGCAAATTTTATAATAATATAATTTTGGAAAAGGAAATTTGATTTAAGAGACCATAACATTTTTGAATTTTTTGCAACCATTCTAAATGAGTTTTCCGTGACCATTTCTCTGGGTGTACTCTGACTCTGCTGTAATTAATCGGGAACTATATAAAACCAACACAAATTTTACATTTGCTCAATTCAAATGTTATCCTAACCTACTAAATGGAAATCATTTACCAATTAAATGATATTTCGCGCTTTCTATTAGGTGCTTGCCAACTATGAACTTTTACTGTCAACGCCCCCATGTACCAGGTACCTTAAACTCAATAACAAAACATTAAGTAAGAACAACATTTTCATTCTAGTGAAGTAAACTAACGAGCTACGTTTACCAATATTTTGAGTCGGCGACTGCAATATTATTTACGAATTAAATCGAAAAAATTATTTTAGTTATGACTTAAAAAGGCTTTTAGTAAAATGCTGGCGTACTTTAAAATGTATTTAAAGAACTTTATTTAAATCTGTAGGGGCTTATAAAGTACGTCTTCAACAATTCCTTGGCATGTGTTTCAGAATGATTACACTAGTCTGCAATACAATTTTCTCAATTTTCACAGGTACTTTTAAAGACATTTCTAGTTATGCCTCCTATTTGATTCGTATATCATGTTTTCAGAAAATTTAAAATTTTACATGAACAAATTTTTTTTCACCATTATTTTCTTAATAGTTTCCAAGCTGTCAAGCAAATAAAAGCACTCTGTTAAAGCCCTACACTATTTTTAATGCATTGATCAAGTTTTGGTGAACAGTGCAAATATAATGTAATAGAAAAATTTTACAAGTGCAAAGAGTTCAGCTGTATAAAGATAAATAGCAAACTGTCAAAAATTTTAAAAAAGTTATCGATAAAAAATTAAGTTATGTCAAAAAAAAAAAAAAAAAAATTTAAAATTGTTTAACTTCCCTGCGTGAAATTTGTGTCCTGGGAGTTGTGAAAATATAACAGGTACAAAAAGAAAAAACTAATGACCAGTGAAAGGAGAACCAATCATGTAACTGGCTTATGAAGAACAAAAAGGTAGAAAAAATAATGAATTACAGTACAGTCTTCACCGATGGTGTGATACGTTTTTTTGGGACTTTCTAAAATTTGGCTCTTGAATTTAATTCTAGGACTTGTTTTATTGAAATAATACTACATCGTATTGAAATAATACTACATTTTAGTAACTGTCACTAAACACGTCCATTGAGAATATAAATTTGACTGGTCAAATGGTGTCAATTGACCCCCTCCAATGACAACCTTATGTAAAAGTGATAGGTCTTATTCATAGAAAGTGTTAAAACTAGAACCGGTCCCTACCACCAAAGACCTATCACGGGACTACTTTGGTGTCAGTTCGCTTCCCTCTAGGGGTTATTTTGACATTTCAAGCGGGAAATATTTAGTGTGGCTGAATCAGCGGCTTATGGGCAAATTCTTCGATTTACCGCTTTTTGTTTGTTTTGTTTTTTTGTTTCTCATTAACAACAAGTTGACAACATTTAATAAAATAAACAAAATCAAAACAAAAACTGAAAGAAAATGTTTGTTTACATTTTGTATTGTTTGCTCTTTCCAACATTTACTGATTCTTTCTATCAATTCTGAATCAATTCAATGAACAAAAAAAGTAGTGTCATAAGGCCTTAACAAAGATTAAAGGAAATATAAATGTAGATGTTAAGGTTTTTTTTTAAACCGAATTGGATATTGTTTTATACATTTTGCTGAGAACCCACTTTTTTTAAGCCAATAACTAGAAATGTAGTATAAGTGAGAGAACGACTTCTATTGTATTACTGAGTGGGTGGAAAATTCCTTACAAATCTGTTCAAAAGAAAATAAAACTGTTTAAATCACGGTTCCCAAAGGCGAATCCATGACAAATATCGTCGTTTTTATATAACACTGAAAAACATCAAAAACTGGAAGCATTGAATGCAAGTAACAATCGATGCCACAACCTATCTGTTGAAAAGCTGAAGCGATACTGAATTAATCGAATACGTTGCAGACTAGCTGTTCCTGTTTTCTTACTAATCCCAGCAAAAACTTGGTAATGACTTGTCATTACTGAACAACTTACTTTTCAATGACTACTTCATACCATCTGCATTACATAGAAGTAGTTTGGTAATAGCTGACATATAATCTGATACCTAAGTACTTGTGTATGAGTTGATTAACGAAATTTATAATTCATTGGTAATAAAATGCATCTACGGTTGAAGTTTTTTCAAATCTAATACAAATTGATTTAAAATATTTTTTCTTACAATTTGTTTTTTTTTATTATAAATAACAAACAATTTGTAATAAATTTGAATATGAAAAATTATGCTGTACTGAAATTTTGTAGTCATGACATGTTAGTTGTAATTTTGGTGACATCGGAGTAATAAGTTATTTAAGTCCCTATTTGTAAGCGAATGTGGTAATGACTTATTTAACTCCCTATTTGTAAGCGAATGTGGTAATGACTTATTTAACTCCCTATTTGTAAGCGAGGGTGGTAAGTAGTTGCCTTCAATAACTTAATCTCATATTTACGCTCTTAATTGAGTAAAAAACATTGTTTTTTTATCTAAAAACTACACTGCCCCGGTAGACTAGCTGGTAGTGAGCTAGTCTATCAGCACCGAGGTTGCGCGATCGAATCCCGCCAGAGACAGAAAAAAATAAAAAATTAAACAAAGTAAAATAAAATAAGAAAAAATAGAAAAAAAATAAAGTAAAGTAAAATAAAATAAGAAAAAATAGAAAAAAAATAATTTAAAAAAAATAAAAAAAATTTTTTTTAAAGTCATGACATGTTAGTTGTAATTTTGGTGACATCGGAGTAATAACTTATTTAAGTCCCTATTTGTAAGCGAATGTGGTAATGACTTATTTAACTCCCTATTTGTAAGCGAGGGTGGTAAGTACTTGCCTCCAATGACATCACCGTGTTAAAATAATGAGTTAAAATGCCAATGTATAAGTAGTGAAGAGTCGTTATATTAGCTTTTTAACTCATTACTTTGCAATGTAAGTTTTTGCTGGGAAGCTTATGTATAAATGGGTACCCTTGAATTTGATAAAATTAATATTTTTCTTCGTTTTAATGTACAAGGTGCTAAAAAACTTTATGTATGTATGTTAAGTTGAGCACCATGGCTGCCAGATTTGACGATTTGGGGTCTAAAAATGGCCAATTGACGATTAATAACCTAATTTTCAAATGACAAATTTTTTACAAAAGTTTTTAGTATTTTTTCGTATTTTCGATTATTTTTTTGGATTCTTTCGTTTATTAAGTTGACAGTAATTGTCCCGTGTAAGCAGTTCATAATACAAATATAAATATAATAGTTTACGCTTGGGATTCTGGTAATAGTTCCATGGTGGAATAAGCAGGTGTCATAGTTACGGCAACAAAAACAACATTAAAACAAAAATGGAAATTATATCACCATTTACGTCAAAAAATACTTTACACAAAAATCAAAGCGTGCCGCTGAACGTGATGAAATAAATTAATTTTTAACAAATTTTTATTTCATTATGGTCAATATATTATTTATTTTAATTTAAAATTGTATAAAACTTTAATAAATTACAATAATCACAGCAAAAACGTGGACTTTTTGTAAACATAAACGAAACTTTGACATAAGACTAGACAAACAATGCAAGAGCAAAAAATCGTCATATAGCGTAGTGCTGCCACCTTTATTATTATTTCAGCATGAAAAGATCCATTTATCAACTATTTTTCTGAGCACTGAAACAGAGTTGCTGTTCAGTAAAATCGGTGTTCGATATCATGTGACGATTTGTCTGACGATTTAAGCAAGTCAATTTGTCGATTTTGACGATTTTTTTTTGCAAAATTTGAAAATTTGCCGATTTTCGACACATTTTATCTGGTAGCTATGTCGAGCACACGTAGGCATGATCAGGGTTGTCAGATGTGGCGATTTCTCGCCAAACGTGGCGATTTTCAAACATGTTTGGCGACCTAATTTTTGATTTGGCGACATGGCGATTTATAAAATATTTAAAATCGCCAACTGGCTTTTTTTGATGACCTATGAATTTGTTTTGAAATTCGTTAAATTCAATAATATTATATTAATTTTCGTATTTTTATGAATGAAATTTCAGGCAATCATATGTATGATAGGTATTTGAAGGTATCAGCCATTTGATGAAGTTAATGAAAATCTTCTAAAAAAGTGTTTTTTATATTTAAAATTGCACTTGAAAAAATCAATAAATAGAATTCCTTAAAACATTAATATGTTTTAAGTCTATAAACAATTTCACATTACGTATGTGGCGATTTATTATCACAGATAAAAAACGTTGTTGTTAGTAATATTTTAAAGATTTTTATATATCCTATCATACCTTTGGTCGTTACTTGGAAAGATAACTCAATTAGTTTAGGCCAACATTTTAAAGCTACAAGGATACGGCCGGTACATACAATTTCAAGGACTTTACTTTGGCTGTCCTTTATATGCGGTTATTACAACTAGTAATGCCTGTGTTGAAAATATAAACTCCACTAAAACTCGCCTTCGAATTAGAATGCAATACGAACTTCTAGACGCGTTATTAGGAGTTATAAGTTATATGAATGGGAATTGAACATTTTGCACTTCTTTTGTACTATCGTTGAATAAATGTAATACCCTCACAAAGTATTCCAAATAAGAAGACAAATAGCGAACCTTGCCGGTGAAGCGTTTAGATATATAATAAAAGTGCAACTATTGTATTTCTAATATTTGTTTAGTACTTACCGCAAACATTCTTTATTTGTTGCTTTAAGTAGACTACTTTAAATTATTTTATAGTAAACATCGCACCTTTTTTGTGTTTACTAACTATTTTTATTTCGCTCTATATAAAAATTAAACAATATATATATATTACGGCGACTTTTTTTGAAGTTTTGGCGTATTTTAGCGATACGGAATAAATTTATTTTTTTAGGATTTATAAAAAATATTTTTAATAATTTAAAAAATATGTATTTTATTGTCATAAATTTGTAAACAAAGGCTTTGGCGATTTTTGACATTGAATTTGGCGGAAAAGGTCAAAATCAATCTGACAACTCTGGTCATGATATTAATAGAGAACCATAAACGCGGTGCAGTATTATTGCCGATCTCTGTCTTTAACCATAGACCGTTATAACACTGGTCGGAAAAGAACAAAGAAAAGTCGAGAGCAAGAAATTTGTTACGGGATTTTAAATATATTTAGCGTGCTGAATCCAAATCTGTAACCAGATTGATTCTATCACATCTAGGTTTTCTTGTATGGGCTAGACTAATATTTTGCCCGAAAGAAGACGATTATGCTTATACATTTTACCTTAGCTTGAGAACGATACATCCGATTTTGGCCAAGATGCGTGATTTAACTAAAGAAACTGAAGACATTTATCTGTTAAGCAAATTTTATTGAACGTATTTTTTTTTGTAAAACATTTGCAGTCCAGTGTTATCTGCAAACAGTAAGCAATTTAATATTGTTCTTAAATGCTATAAAATTTATTGATGCTTAATATAAGCAAAAGATAATGAATTGGCTTTCATATTGTTTTAAAATGCATGTGAATTGAAAATATAACCAGTTTAAGACCCAATATAAGCTTAACAGGATTGAATATAGTAAAGCGCATCTTTGAATAAAAAAATATTTATGTATGTACATATATGCATAATAATGCGTAAAAGGTATTTATTTATTTTGTTTTACAAAAGGATATGCTTTAACAAAGTATCGAATTTTCGAATTCTTAAGTATTTTAAATAAGTAAATTAACAGATAATTCATTGGTAAAATTGATTTCCTTTAAAGAGCAGAATTATTTAAGTGAAGCGGCATATGGGATGTAAACTTTAAGGGCATAATATTTTACATCCCTTTACAGCGCTTTAAGTAATTTTTATATAAAATTTTTTAAATTTTCAGGAATTTGCATGCAAATATTTTTTTAATAAGATTTTTATTTAATTTAATTTATTTTTATTTTTAAATGCTAGGTTATCATGGTTATCTGTATTGAGTGAATTATGCTTGCACAATAATAATTCTGAAGGCTCCCTATTTCTTAAAGGCGAAAACTAATTTAACTGCTTTAATGAATGAAAAAATGATTAAACCTACTTAGACAACTTAAAGTAATGTTTTGTGTGAATATTAAACATTTTGAATATTAAGACAAACATGTTTTTTACATTATTCATATGTTTATTTAACCGTTTGTGTGGTTTATTTCTCTTTTAAGTAAACAATCTTTGAGTTAGTGTCACTTTTGATTCCAATCCTGGGGTGTAATCACCGCATACGATATCGAGCAAAATTGATCGAAATTATTTATTTTGGTATCATGAAACTCGATATCGAATGAAGTGTATTGAATTTTTAATAATAGCAGTCGATATCGAATAACTCGACATTACCTTTACCGAGTTTTCATTCGATACGTCAGTGTCTATCGTATGCAAAAAAAATCGAAAATTTATTCGATACGATAGTGTCGAATGCTGTGATTAGACCCCTGAGTCTTTACAATGATTCACAAATAACACTGTAGAACAAAATCAAATTTTTTCAAAATAACAGTGCTCTGCCAACTGATTCTTGTAGAGAGGACTAAAAAAAAGATATACGTGTTTCGCCGTTTTAAAATCTGACACTCATTTTATGGCCCATTTAAAGTTGAAGACTTGTGTAGTAAAAAATGTAGAAAATCGTTTGATACTTAGTTTTTAGCGTCTTCAAAAGGTTAATTCGGAGCATTACGAGCAAAATTTTGTTGGTATACATTAACCCTCTTACTCTTCTGGAAATTAGTCTTTTTGCTACTTTTTATGTAAAAAAGCAAAAGTCGCATTTAAAACGGGGATGTATGTAGCTATAATATTCCGCGAAAATATTTGTCATGAAATTCTACTATCGGTCTCTGAACACACTTAAGTCCAAAATTGAACTTCAATACCAGAAATAAGCAAAACTTACTAGAATCAATTTAATATAAATATTGGTCTTTTCTTTTGAGTTGTTCAAAAGTGAGCATATTTTCAACAGACAGACAGACCGACAGACAAAAAGACATGGCTAAATCGACTTAGAATTACTCAAGGACCCAGAATATATGTTTTTTAGGTGATAGGTGTTGACTGATTAAAACGTTTCATATGGAAAGATAAACTTAGTATATACCCACATTAACCACTACACGCAGAGAAAAAATATGGTTGGGCATGGTTACGGCAACAACACTATGTTTAATGTAACAATATATTGTTGTCGTACACAAATAATTGTTATTTTTATTTAATATCAACAATATTATAGTTACTTTAAACATATCAATGTTTATCGCAATTATAAATTTGAGTATTGTTGACATTTATCATATTATGTTAAAAATGCAACCAAACTATTTTTACTCTAATCATATTATGTTAGCGCCATTTGTAAATGGCGTGAGCGGTTAAACAATTAAAAGATAAAATTCCATAAAAAAAATAAGTTTAAAGAAATTAAAAAATTAAAATATTAGCGGAGTTCATTCAAGTATTAGTGTAATAGTGCAAATGCAAAATATCATAGTTTTTTTGTAAAATCCAACAACAAAACACACAGAAATTTCGTTATATTTTATAAAAGTGCTACGATATTTCATCAACATCTTAAAATCTAAAAAATGGACACACGCGGTTGCCTATGAAAACCACAGATTTTTCATTTGCTCTTTTGCAAGCCTTATATTGAACTCCGCTATTTGATTTACAATAAGAAAAATTGTAAAAAGCCACAATATAAAAAATCGATGCATAAATATTTTAATTTATTTTGTATTTTTATGACAGCTATGAAAGGTGCTGTATCATAATATGATTGCTTCTAAATTTATTATGATTAACATGATGACAATATGATTACTTCTTAGCTTATTATGATTAACATGACAATAATTTGATTACTTCTTAACTTAGTATCATTAACAGAATAATAATATGCTTAAGGGAAAAATATTATGATGACATATTACGAGTCATAATATGATTCAATAATAATCTTAATATGGTGACTACAGTCATAATTCTTATAATATGTTTACCACAACCATGTTTTTTCTTTGCGTGTAATGGTGCAGGGTATAACAAGTAAGAAAGTATAGTTGGTTAAGTCTGACCATATAATAACCAACACTACAGTATTTACAGGTACCTTTTCGAGAATGCACCCTTTTTAAAACCCATGGGTTATCAAAACAAAATTATGTTATGAGGTTAAGATTCCTAAAAGATAAAAAGAACAAAAGAAATAGTTCTTTTTGCCAAATTTTGCAAAAATATTTACATCTTTTTAAATTTTTTTTACGGAGTTTGGGTGAATTCTGAACATACCGCCACAAAATTTTGCCTAGACATGGAGGCTAACGTGAACGTTATTGTTGGTGTTGTAAATACCAACTTCTATAAAGAAGTTATGGCATTAAAAACTATTTTCGGGAGTGATAGGTATTTTCTATGTGATTTATACTCAAACATTCGATTCCAATAAAATCTGGTTAAATCATTTAGATTGCAGAAAAATATGTTTAAACCAAATTAAGTATAAAAACCAACATAAAAAGATGGTTTTTTGGCACAAAGACTCTATTCCGGAAAGAGTCTTCTATGGAGGCAATGTGATATTATGGAACGATTGCCAACATAAACTTGGTGTTTATGACAGTTAAAATAAACATACCAAGTTTCTTCAAATTATTTCAATTATTGCGACCTGTCGAGTGCACATAAAGTTTACAAGGACAACCAGCCAGCCAGACGGACGGACATCATTATATCGATTCAAAAAGTGATTTTGAGCCGATGGGTATGCTAAAAGATGGGGCTAGGAGTAAGGTTTTTTGTGTTACATACATCAGCACAAACATATAATACCCTCTTGTTTGTATGTATACGAATGCTTTCTTTTCTGCAAAATTGTATAAGAAACCGAGAATTAAACAAATTTTGAACAAATCTTTTTTTACATAAAAAGCTGAATAGAAGAATATCCCCTTTATGCAAAAAAAGTTTAAGTTCACAATAGTTAGCCCATACACTTTTTCTATGCTTAATGTGTTGGTTAGCTAATATGAACTTGAACTTTTTTTTTGCATAAGAGGGTATGTTTTTAAGAAAATCTCCCTTTAGTTACCTTTATATACATAAAACTCAATATAGAGAATTTAATTTTGTTATTTATCTACCTCAATAATATTGTTATTATTTCAGAGTTTTAACTTAATAAAAACAAATTTTTTTAAAAGAGTATTTTTTATATCTTATCTTTCAAATTTATCTTTCCCTCTCCATTTCATTGGCAGAGCAGGTAAAATAAGAACAATGATATTTACACAATTGAGAAGAAGGAGAAGAGAAAAGAACTGAAACTGAATAATTTAAAATTAATAAGTTTTTTGTGTTAAATAATTATAACATGTATTTTTTTTTTGATAATGTATTCAATGAAACAGATGAAATATTTCTAAAGTTCTTTCCTTGTCTATTAAATTTTAAGTAGTTGTACAATATTTTTTGTATTTTCCCAATTTCCCAGGTTTTGCATTTGTTGTTCTCTCTCTCTCTCTCTCTTTTTTTTGGCGAAAATACTTTTTAAGTTGTTTATTTAAACAGTTTCTTGTTTTTTTCTTTTTAATTTTTTTTGAGAAATAAAATATATATGGATGTATGTATATATTTATCTGCAATTTATTGTACGAATACAAGTAGGTGTGACTGTATGTATATACGATACATATTTTGCTCACCTTGCATGTGTCCACCCACCCAAATTTGATCGGTATGAATGTCTGTCTATAAACGTATGATTGTATGCTGCTATTGATGTATTTATTATGTGCATTTTATTTGTAAATCTATGTATGTGTGTGTGTGTGTTTTTTTTGTCTTAAATGTTATTCATTCGTTCAGGTATAGAAAGTATTATCGTGATTATTTCATTTAAAATTCTTTATGTCCAGGTGTGAGTTTTATTTTTAAATAATTTTATTTTAATATATTTTTTGTACATGAGTGTATGTATTTATACAAATTAATGAAAATAAATCATTAATTTTCATAGCTTTTGTTGTTGTTTTGTTTTTTTTTTGAGTGTCATGTTGATATTCATTATGATTAAAGAATGTTTATTTATAAACTCGAAAGTCATTTTAGTTAAACCACTCGAAATTGTTATTTTAATTGAGTTAAATTATTTATTCATGTATGAAAATAGTACAAGTATTAATCAGTTATTTGTATGCATTTATAAATACATACTTGTTTTTTATGGTTTCAAGAGATTAATGCAACATACTATTAGATCAAAATCTCTAATCTAATTGAAAGTTTTTATTTACTTTTTTAAATCGGCAATAAAAGCAATATTTATTCAAAAATTTATTTAAGTGTTAAATTATTGTTTATCTTTATTTTGTGGTTTGTCTAATTAACTTTTCTAGGAATGTAAACTAAATATTTCTATAATTTTGTTGTTGTTAGGAAATATGCAATAATTGTTGAAGTATTTACATTAAATTAATAAAGATTTTAAGTTTATGTCAGAAGTTTATCGATTTTTTGTTTGTTTGAAAAATTGGCTTTTTCATCTTGAGCAAGAACTTTGTCAATGCTTTATAAGCATATGAGTGCATATTTTGCAAATTAACAACAAATTTTTTAACAAAAATATATTTTTTTTTGCCTTTTGCAAAATTAATTGAAAATATTTGCCTTACTGCTAACCAGTGTTGCCAATTTAGCCATTTATTGGCTTTTTTTAGCTAAGGAAAGGCTTTACTGAATCCAATTTTTTAAACAAGATGAATCATGTATAATGGGAATAATACTGGACCCAAGTCAGTGATGTTAACTTTTATTTTTTCATTACCTGACGGCCCTCTAAAAATTACCGTTTTTGAGACGAAATTACCATACGCAAAGGTTTTTAATCAAAGCATTAATGTGCTGTTTCCAAATGACGGACGATTGATTGTGTAGTAAAATGTATATGAAAGGCACTCATTCCATCGCCAGTCATTTGGAAACAGCAGATTTATTAAATGTTAAATGTATTTTAAGAAAAATTTAAATGGAAATTTGTGTCTTAAAATACATTTTTAACCATAATTATTAAATATTTTATGAACACGGCAGTAAAATAATTCTGAATAAAATAGGTACATACATATATGCATATTCTTTCAACTCAAAACTATTTTTATTTAATACGCTTAGCGTATCTACATAATAAATTATAAAACTTACATATGTATTAAAATATATTCTAAAAATCCAAATTTCCTTAAATTACCGTATTTTAAATAAAATTACCTTTCTACCTTTTGCGGCCCAAAATTACCGTAGAAAAGGGTAATTACCGTACGGTTAACATCACTGACCCAAGTGGCTATCTTGAGCGACTCCTGATGGAACAGGTATAGCTTTATAATAACAAATGCGAAACAATACGATCTGATATCTGCCCATCAGATAAGAGGACATTTCATTATTAAGGAAGTATATAGGAGAGAGCTTGATTTTACCTATTTACTTTATCAAATCCTTAATTAAAATCTGTATTAATGACATCAGTTTGCATGCCAGAATAGTACGAGGATATCACTGAGGTTGTAGGATATTAGTATAAGTCGAATATTCTGTGCTAAATCCATGTTTAAATGCAAGATACTTGATATGATAACAATCATCATCTTACACGATTTGTTGCAGTTATTTTATAATCGATTGTTTTCCAGGTAAGGAGATGATTAAACTGCTGAAGCAGGTCCTATGATAATTGGGCCGCCAAGGAGCAACGGCCTCCATTTATTTATATAGAGAAATAAAACTTAGCGAACTTGCCAAATATTATTGACAAGGATTCAATATATAATCAAATTTCATTATGGATGGATAACCAGATTCTCCTCGCCTTGAACTTACAAAGTAATAAAAAGATCTTGGATTACTTTTAAGGTTTCTTCGCAGAAATAATTATTGTAATTATTTGTTGCTTAATTGAAGGCTGATCTGATGTCGCTGCATAATTAACAGTTGTACATGTTTTCTGTTAATGTTAACTAACACTTACCAAAGCATCGAATATATGACGATTGGTATGAATGGTTTTAATGCTGACTATAACAATTTTAATAAGTGAAAGATTTTGGAGGCTTGGATAGAAGTGTTCTTGCAACCCTTTTAGGGTTTTAAACTGGTCATTGTTCTGTAAGAGCTTTTACGAGTACATGGGACAATATCGGACTTCGGCAGTTAATCAGTGGTGGCTTTACGCCTACGGCGGCATAATTTAAAGGGTGCCAAAATTTAAAGGTAAAAGAATGTAAGGGGAATTCAAACTCGAAAATTGATTTGGTCAAGTTTAACTTTGAACGAATACGAAATTTATATTAAACCTGCTACTTCGTTGGTGTCTCCCTTCCTTCGAGAACATATTTTTATGCCAATTTTTTTTAATGTTTGAAAAAAAGTACCAAAAATAATTACGAAAAAGTACCAAATCCATATTCGTATTTTTTTGATAAGTTTCGAATGTGGTACAAACTTTGTTTCTTGGTTCAAAAAATAGATGGGGTGTCAAAAAAGTACCAAAACTCAGGTTTTACCCGTTTACTCCCCAAAAGTACCGAATTGTAAAAAAGGACCAAACACCTGTCCGCTTATTTTTCTAAAGAATAACGGTAAGTATTACATTTTTCTTTTAGTTTTGGAGATATAAGGTTACCGGATTTTCCCGTTTTTACTCTTAAGTTTCGACTATAGGTTAAAAATATTAAATTAAATACCATAGAACACGGTACACAAAATCTGTAAAATATTTTGGCGATAATAACAATTATGAGGTCAAATTTTTAAATAAAATAGCGGATTTTGTGATAATGCGGATTCAAAACTTGGTTTTTTTTTTTTAAAGTCTAGCGGCTTTGCGTTTTGTATTATAAAACTTTTACTCCGTAGAATTTCCACTCTCCCAAAAAATGTTATCTATATGAAGTTTATTTCCGAAAACGTGTTAATCAGTCCATTATCTAAAAATTTGTTAAGAAGAAGGTAAAATAACTCATATATAATGAAGAATCCCCAGTATATCGTTATCCTTCCTGCAATGGGTATGCCATTCATTTTTATTTTAAGCTTTAATCAAGAAGATCAAAATAACTTATTGAATTTATTTTTTTGTGCACACTGGCTATAACTATATAAACATTTTTTGTTTGTTCTACAATCTTAGAGGCAATAAAATTTTGATTCACAATTCATAATTAAGTCCTAAAATAAGTCATTATATATATAATTTACTGCCTGTTTATTGATTTCGAACGTTTTTTTTTTTAATTTGTATGAACATTTCCATGCAAAAAATTCGTAAAATTGCAATTTTTAGGGATCTTAAAACGTCATTCGATTTCGCTTTAATTTGGATATACATATATGTTCCTACGCTATAATTTTAGTATTTAAACAATTTTTTTTGTTTATGATCACTCCTATATAATCAAAAAGGGCGGCATATTTAAGAGTGCCTAGGGCGGAAGCTTGCCTAAATCCGCCAATGCAGATAATGCAAGGATGCTGAAGAGCTTAAGACGATTAAGCATGTGCAACTGTCCTAGGATGCAGGGTCTTAGCCAGAAATAGACGAACTGGGGAGTAACGCTGGATGTAGTTCAGTCGTACTACTAGGGTTCACTAGAAAAATAGGCCAGTTATTTTTTGAGGGGTCTGTAGGGAGAGTATCGTTTTTTCTACTTATAACTTCCTATCTTATTTCTACATATCATTAATATTGGAGGGACTCACAATGGACCGCATTAGTCTCCGAGTCTACCTACCTGCCTACTGTGGGGTAGGATATCAAATGGACGGGCTTGACCGACTTAACTTTTTGACTTGTTATTTATTAAAAGGTTTAATGTTATCCTTTTCTTTTTTTGCAATCCACCAAAACTTTCCTAATATTAAAGAAAAACTAGACTTCAAACGAATTCATTAGTTTCGTTAATGTTTTACAAGCTTGAGTAAACTTCCCAGCAGGAAAACTCAGAAGACCTTCTTACTTCAGGCCTTTTTAAAGGCCTGCTTAAAAAATTTTTTGATTTATCAAAAAGTAATTTAAATTTTTGGGAATACAAAATTTTAATTTAATTTAATAAAAAACACTTAATTGACAACATCTTTTGTAAGTTGTTGTTGTTTTTATTTTGTTTTTCTTAACCTTCTTACAACTACAATTAATGTTGAGAGAATTTCAACTAATTGTAGTGGGGAATGTAAGATGAGATAAACCCACTGTTGTTTATTGTTGATGTGTTTTGTTCAAGCTTTGATATTGTTACAAGTTGAACTGTTTCTATTATTCTTATACGTTTAACAGTTTTATTTGGTTTAATATCTTTAGTTTGTCTAAAATATTTATGGATGAAGTTTCCTGATGATCTGGCCTAAGCAACCAGTGAAATGCATAGGAATAGCTTATCCCATCAACAATAAATTTCAAGTGTTTTTGTCAAGAATAAAAACTGGGAATTAAGCACGAATAGCAAAATCTTTTGAAATTTTTTGATTTAATTACTATTCTTACGTAACTGCAAAAGAAGGCCTCATAGAAGGCCTCCACACTCGCTTCTATGAGAAGCGAGAAAAGAAGGAGTAACATTTTCTGTTTTATTTTTTTGCACAAGCATAAGCCAAAGAATTCAGATCCCTTTACAAAAACAAAGTAACATATGTTGTAAATCATTTTAGTTAAAGTTGAAAAGAGAAAGAGTAAAATTTTTTGTTTTGTTTTTTTCGTCAAAGCGAAAGAATTCAGATCCCGTTATAAAAACAAAGTAACAAAGTAGGTGCATATTAAAATACAAAATAAAAACAATAATGTAAATCATTTTAGTTGAGTTTTGTTCGTTAAGGAAGATATGTAGGTACTTGTGTTTAAAAGTTTTATTTTATTATAAACATTTATTTGCAATCTATTTTACAATATTTAGCAAATTTGAATATTTGAATAAAAAAATTGGTATCACATGTTTTATTAAACTACAATAAGTTTAATAAAATACATAAACACGTTTGTAAAATAGGTATACATACATATATAAAAAGTTAAGTGTTCAGTTTCTATATTGGAGATCTGATATGTACATGAAACCTATTCAGTCTTCTAATTTCATTTGTAAGGAAATATTCCTTAATGCTTTAGACTGATAGCCCTTCAATATGACCTTTAATGCATTTGTAGAAGGATGGTCTGAAAGGCCTTTTAAGAGCCATTAATTGAAAGGCCTTTTAACATACCTTTCTTAAAAACCCTTCAAGATAACCCTTTTGCTAAGGCCTTTTGACAGTCATTCTCTGGAAAGCCTTCTAAGAGCCATTTATTTGAAGGCCTTTAAGAAGCTCTGGGGAAGAAAGGAAAGCGGAAGGCCTTCTCCGCAATGACAACGCGTGTAAAAAAGATATGAGTATGGAATGGAGCGAGAAGGCCTTGTTTATCCAAAAGAAGGGGTACAGAGGCCTTCTGGAAGGCCTTCGTACAGTTTACTGATTTATAGATATGCTAGTTTTAACACATTTAAACCAAAAAGAGAGTTTAACTTGCACTGATTTATAAGCCCTAAAGGCACGTTTACATGGTAATACATGTATTCCGACACGTGAAAAAATTATGAAGAATAAAATAATACGAAAATAAAGCTACGAAAGTTTCTTTCGTTAAAGGTTTTATGCATTACTTTACGGGTATGGAATTTATTATAGTAGGACAAAAGAAAAGAAAATATAAGGTCAAGGTTATTGCTACATTTTTCCTTTTAGAAAAAATTTTAAGCCTTATCTTTAAGATTTTGTAACAGTCATGTGCATTATGAAAAGCTTTAGCAAATGTGCCAATACTTTAAATAGATGTAGCAGTTTTTATGATGCGTCAATCTTTTGTTTCTATGAAAAAAAAAACGTTTGCTCTAAAATTAGAAACATTCTTCACTTTTTCAAAGTAATATGGCACATAAAATCAAAAATATTGCCTCTTGGGAAATCAGTCACGATTACTATTCATGTCTCATGCAAGACGACTGTTTAAACAAAAATTAGGTTCATGCATCATTTATATACAATATAAAGACTAGAAATGGTGTAATTGGGGTATCGACTTAAAAAAATATCAAATCAAATGTATTATTGATGTTTCAAATGTTTTTTTTTACACAAACTGTTGCGTGTGTACATTTTAGATAGTGATTTGTGTTTTGAGCTGGCGTATGAGTAATATTAATTTATATGTTTGTACTTGTATAATAAATATTAATCATACGCTTCATTAGAAATAAATGTAATAAATAAAAAATTTTTAATTAACGAACCCAATTATAAATTTAAATGACAAAACTATTCAGTTTTTGGGTGTGAAAAACTGTAATTCAAACACATTGTTTTATGAATATAATTTTTGTTTTATTATTTAGTGAATATATTTTTGCCTTTATTACAAACATTGAATTATTTGTTTGACGTTTTAGTTAGACGGTTGGTTGGTTAGTTGGCTGCTGGCTGAACTTAATTTATTTGTGTATTTTCAAAAATAAAAATAAGCAACATTTAACATCCATGTAGTTGTTTATATTTTTTTGCGCATATGATGACAGTGTAATATTAATATTTCATCAACAAGTTTTTGCCCTAAAATTAGCACATAATCATTTTAAGCAAATATTTTTCAATTTACATTTTTGTATTAAAGTGTCTGTATGTGTGTGAGTGAGTGTATGTGTTTATACACTCATATTAAAAGGGACATACTTGCATATTGATATTAGTACTTTGTGCATGTAAATAAATTTGTTTGTTAAAAATATTAAAATATTTTAATTTAATTTTGTAAGCCTTTTTCCGCACTCTTGTTGTTGTTTCTATGGCAGTTTGTTCGTTCGTTCATTCATTTATTTGTTGTTGTTGTTGTTGTCAATATAAATGAGTTAAATTGCAACTAGTGCTAAAAATTTAATTGTTGCCAAAAACATACTGGCTAATTATTTTTGCTTAATATTAGAGTATCACTTTATCCCTCTCTCTGTGTTGCTGTTAGATTTCAGTTTTCTAGGCACTGACTAAGGGTTATTATGAAAGTATTTTAGGCATTTAACGAGGGTTGATAGAAATTTATTTTTCAAAGATTACCAAATAACCAATTTTTAAGTTTAAATATATTGATTGATATTGATATTGTGATTTTAAGACTTAACGACTTTTTTAAATGAAACGAAATGTTTAATAAATATTTATTTTGAATAAAGCAACAATTTTTATTCGCGACTGCACACATTTTAAATAATGGAAAATTTGGTTACAATTTTCATCCAAAGCTAAAGAAAATTATTTTAAGCGTCATCAACAATTTCAAAAAAATTGTTGCTGATGTAGAAGTTGACTCAACTTTTTAAAAAAACTTTAGTTACATTTTTGTTTCAAAAATTAAAGGAAAATATATGAAATACTTTGGGAAAAAACGAAACTGTTGCTCTGATTGTGAACACAGCTTAAAAATTAATAAAATGGAATTGAAAAGAAACAGATTGTTCAATAAATGTCATACAAATTTGGACCAAGCAGCTCCGGAAAATTAATAAATGTACAAGTAGGAAAATTGTAAGGGTAAGTAGGTGTTCTTGTCGTGGCTGATTTTTATGACAAAGTTTAAAATTTTAGATTTTATTAATCAAAGCTTTAGTCAACAAAGTATCAACGATCCAATATAAAAAGTTAAAAGAAAAAGTGACATTGTTGCATCACAAGTGAGTTATAAGACTTCTTAAGACTTATTTTGTGTTTTGCAAGAAATATGGAAAGCTTGAGTAGAATTTCACGTAGTTTAATCAAGGTTTGGGTGACAAAATAGGGTTGTTACATTCTAACAAGACTTCAGAAAGCAAAGTTTTATGGGTAAATATTAGAGATTTGTGGGTGAAACTAATAGGCAGTCCTAATTTTGGGCACTTTTTCAGCTATTTGTAGACCGATCTAGCTAAATTTCAACAGCAATTAATTCCAAACTATACGCGATGTAGTCCCCATCTCATCTGAGGTTTTTGGAAAAACCATTTCAACCAAGTCGCGGACACCCGGATAGACGGACATCTTTAAAACAATTTTATTTTTACAATAAAAGGGTCAAAGAGCACTATTGTAGCAACTACAAACGGAATGAAAAAACTTATTCCAGAAAAAAATTATACTTAATAATTTATAAAAATTATATTAAAAACAAGTAAGAAAGTATAGTCGGTCAAGCCCGACCATATGATACCCTACACCACAGTATTAAAAAACACATCATGCATGTTTCCATATAAATATGGATTTATCTATGTTTTTAAACTTCATTAAAATCGGTTTGCAAGTTTGTGAGAGGCAGAAATTGCCCCCTACCTCCCCTTGTGGTCCTATTTTTGAAAAACTGTATAGCTTATGTGTCCATATATATATGGATCTATCTATGCTTTAAATTTCATTAAAATCGGTTTGAGAGGCAGATATTGCCCCTATCTCACCTCGTGGTCCTATTTTTTAAAAAATGCATCCCTTTTGTGTTCATAAAGATATCGCTCTATCTATGTTTTAAATTTCATGAAAAATGGTTTGATAGTTTCTGAGAGGAAGAAATTTCCCCCTATCTTCCCTCCTGGTCCTACGATTTGGTCAATAAGAACCTATATCCCATTTTTTAAATTTATTTAATTATCTGCAAAATCGCGACCTGTACTTTGTGCACAAGGTTACATGGACAGCCAGCCTTCCAGCCAGCTAGCCAGCCAGCCAGCCAGCCTGCCAGCCAGCCTGCCAGCCAGCCCGCCGGACGGACATCGTAAGTTCGACTAAGAAAGTGATTCTGAGTCGATCGTTATACTTTAAGGGGGGTAGGACCAATATTTTAAGGCGTTACACACATCAGCACAAATGCATAATACCCTCTTCACTATTGTGGTGTGGGTATAATTATAGTAAAGAAGAATTCCGCTTCATAAAGTAAGTGAAAAGATTAAGCTTGAAAAATTATATTTTAAACGTTTTAAAATTGTTTTAAAAATCTTAATCTTTTTATGAATAAGGGGATTATACATCTAAAGCTGTATGAGAATTGCGATATCGATAACTATGGTTTGACAGCTAAAAATGTTAAACTGTGTTAACATTTCTGTTCAGTAAGGCAAGTAATCATGAATCGTTTCAAGCGTTGTTTTACACTGGAAATTTGCTTCAAAAAAATCTGTTCGCGAAGTTAATAGAGAGCTCGTTCATTTAACGAAACTCATTTCTGGTCAAATGTCTACGGCAATAACCCAAATTGCCGTATCTAGAGCGAAGACAATCCTCAAGCCTTAAACGAATGACCATTACATCCATTCAAGTTGTCTGTTTGGTGCGGTTTACACGCTCTTTCGAAATGAGCAAGAAAATGCTGTTACTGTGAATGGCGAGCGCTATCGATCTATGGTGAATGAATTTTTGTTTCCTAAAATTAATAAGCTTAACATTAACGACATTTAGTTTCAATAAGACGGCCCAACTTGCCATAGAGAGCGCTTAACAGTCGATTTATTGCAAATTCAACTTTATTTGCAGAAGAGGTCCTGTTCACTGTCCTTCTCTTTAGTGCAATTTAATGACTCTGTATTACATTGCATTGATCTTTGTAAAGTCATTGGTTAATGCCGACAGACTAGCAACTCTTAAAGCATTGGAAGCCAAAATACAAGTCACCATTGACGACATACGACCAGATTTTTCGAAAAAGTAGACAAAAATTAGACTGATCTCATAAACCATGTAACTCGTAGCCGCGGCGGAAATTTTCCAGAAGTCATATTAAAAACATAAATGCCATGAAATGATCTATGAAAAAATGTTATTACAACTGTATTTTTGTATTTTATTATTATTTTAGGTTCTCACGCATCTAAAAAAAAACACACACTATATATCGTCATATTAAATGCAAACGGACGTAACTACACAAAATTTAGAAATTGAGTTTTTAATCGATTATGGTTCGTTTTATCAAAATAGATGTTCTTGCAAAATTTTAGATTCCTACGATCAAAAATGGCGATTTTATTAACGAAATTCAAACGCCAATTACACCTTGTTGTTATTGATTTTGTAAAATTTTTTGCTTCTCCTGTAAAAAAATAAAAAGTGTAGTTACGTCCGTTTGCATTTAATATGACGATATGTATGTAACTAGCTGACCCGGCGAACTTCGTACTGCCCAACAATCAATGCATGTCGTGTTACATTTAACTAAACTTTATTTAGGATTTTGTAAACATGACAAAATTAGTAGAATACATTAAATAAATTCTGTAATTTTTGCGGTTAATAACATAATAGGAATTCAATAAAATTTAAGCATTTCAATGGCATGTCAGCAAGACATTTGCTTTATTGTATTTTTGTACGCTTCTGGATGGACTGCACTCGTGCACCCACTCATCTAAGCCAGTCTAGTTTCTGGCTGATGTCATATATTGATACCGAAGCTATTTGTAGCCAATTTAAAAACTGACGGTCAGGGTTTTCGTAATACATAGAAATCATAGTCCCACTTATTAAATTCCATCTACTTTTCGGCAGATGTTGTTTTTTGCTATTCAAGCGGTTTGTATCAAATAAGGACAATTTTGCTCTTACCACTCTCCACACACAGAAAAAAATCAATGTAAATTCGTTCAAAACAAGGTTGATTTTACATTTTTCAGTAGTGATTTTGCTTCATTGTTGTTTCATGTTAATTTAACATGATTTTACAGTAACTTGCGAACAACATTTTTTTCTTTTAAAATAACTGTAATTCATGTTAATTTAACATTGCAGTAAAGTTAGAGCAAAATGTCATTTATATGGAAATAACAATCCGAATCACGTTGAATGAAAGTTATTTCAATTTGAAACAACGTGAATTTCATGTAGAATCAAATTGGTTGGAGGGTGATATAACAGTGTGGAGACAACATATGCATTTATTTAAGAATGATTCAAAACACTTACCCCTTTAACACATGTTTCACTTATTTTGTATCTCCTTTGTCAATAGAAGCATCAGCAGAATGGCCCGATATGGTTTTCGTCATCATTCTACTTTGAACACTTGGTGTACTATTTAACTAAATAATTTCAATTAAAAGAATACGGGAATTGTCTTCTTTTTATAACATATTTCAAATATGAAAATAAAAAAATATACATACTTAAGTATGTATGCATGTTAATTTAACAAGGTAAACTTTTGATTTTAATATAAAACAGGTTTTTATGGATTCAATATTCAACAATGTTATTTTAACTAATTAAATAAACGTGATTTAAGGTTATTTTAATATTTTTCATTTAAAATTAATATGAAATAATGATAAATTTAAATAAAGGGCATACTTTTGCAGAAATTTACCATGATTCTCAATCAACATTTCGCCATGTTATTTTAACATTGGTATTTTTTTCTGTGTGCAGATACCACTCTTTTTTTGATATTTTATTCGTTATTTTGCTATTCGAGGCAGAGACGAATCCAAAAAATCAAAAGTCATTAAACTCTGCTCAGCCGTTCTTGAGTTATTGGCGGTGTTACCAACGTGACTTTCTTTTATAAAAAGATTATATTTAATTATTTTGGGATTCACAAGGTAGTCATAAAGTTGTAAAGTCATATGCCTTAAATATAAAAAAATTAAAAATAATGACTTACGTTATTTTCGCGGTTAGGGCTCGTCTGTCCATTCTTCTGATACAAACACGCTCACCCTCAAAAAACTCCAGCATAGTCGGTTGAGTCTGAAGAAAATGATGAACCCAAGTGGGGAACAAACTCCCTATATAATTTATATTTTTGCTGCAAAAACTAACATTATTTGGTGACAGTATGCATCAACTGTCATTAAGTTTTGCACAAATTCGATTTTTACGACGAGAATTATTGCTACAGAGACCCCTTATAAAGCCCTCTCTCAAAAAATACTTAAGTACGCATAAAACCACAAGGAACAATGCTATTGTGGCATATCACACTATCAAATTTTGTGAAGATAGTTTTATAATTAAACATAGGCCCCATGTAAACATCACTGTCGAAAAAAATTTTAGTACGCCTAAAAACGTAACGAATAAAGCTTTTGTACTTAAATTTATTCTGTTATAGTTTTATGTACACTAGAAGTCATACTGCCTTTAACCCTAAGAAATTATAAAACTTTTGAAGTCAGTTTTTATTAATATTATTTTTTAACTTAAGGATATAGAAGCCAATCCTTAAATACTCTTATTTTGGGTGGAGGATATCAAAAATTTTTTAAGCTAATCTCGCGAAGCTCTACGCTTTTCTGCAGGAGACCAGAGTCTTTGGCGGAACTGCAAACCGCAACCCCAGCACTGACAGACTAGCTACTGGGGCACCCCACTTCCACTTCCACTTTTACTTGTTTTATTTTTGTATGAGTTGAAAGTTGATTTTAGACTTTCTTAGTTACAAGATTTATAAGTGATTCATAATGATTCATCGGCTTTTTTATTAAAAAGATACTAATATGCTTTTTACAATTGCTGACATCTTTCATCTTATCGCAAAGATCTCCCCATAAGAATTGTACAGAGCTAAAATTCAATATCTTATTTCATCTTTATAAGCAGGGTTTAAAAAACCGCAGTCGAAACCAAAAACTGTCAAACAAAAAACAAAAATTTGTGTACAACTTTTCTCTTTTTGAGTTGGTTCAAATGACTCATGTTGTTTCACTCAATATCTTTCCACTATTTTAGTGGCATCACTAGAAAAAACCAATAATTTGTTAAAAAGTATATTCCATCACAAACGAGCAGGACATAAATGCCATTCATTTAGCTTTTATTTGCTCTTATACGCGAAAATAAATATTTTTATGGTGAAAGATGAAATATGTTGCAAATGTAAACAAGTTTTCTTCATTTTCAACATCTTCCACGCATTCCTCTAAGATGGGCTCAAGTGTAAAAAGGCTATAACACTCAACATAAATTGCTGCAATTTTTTCTCAACCCTCGTATTAAATAACATTAGCTTGTTATTCCATATTCTAAAATAAGTCTTTTATTCAGAAACGCATTCAACTGTATAATTTGTATATTTTTATTAAAAATTAAAGTAAATCTCAAAAAATAAATATTTGGTTTATATATAAAATGATTAAAATAACTAAAACAGCGTTATATTGAGCAAAAGTTTTATTTTACTTTCAGTTTGTATGCAAATAAAGTAATTTAATATGATATTAACTCTATATCGGCAATGTCTGGTTTAAATTTTTCATAGAACTTTAAAGCCATTTGTTATAAATTTAACTATATGACTTAATTATATGGAAATAATAAAAATGTTTGGTACACAGAAAAAATATTTCTAGACTTCTTTTAAAACAACCAACAATTTTATTAAATTTTTTTGACAAATTGGGTTTTTGTGCAATTTTTTCCTTTTCAGATGTTCTCCATTTGAAATGTAACACAATAAGTGAAAACTTTTGTATTTTGGAAACATTTTTTTGTTTAATGGTGAGAATAGAACATGATTCACAAGGAAAAAAAAAGAAAAATTCCCGAATTCTATTTGTTTAAATTCTTGAGTTAAATATATCAAATTTTCACTTTCTTAGGGGAAAGGGAACTAACACCAAACTTGTCACGTGACGGTTCTTAAGTGGAAGTGATTGGTTCTAGTTCAAACACTTTATATAAAGGGGACTTGTCACTTTAACATGGCGAAGTGCTAGGAGGGGGTTAATTGGCACTTTGTAACAGGTCCCTAAAATTACCGAAATGGAGACATTCACCCCTATCGTGAAAAATTTGTCCCTCGTAATTTTTTCCCTTTTTACATATTTGCGATCATGAACAACTCCCATGAATAAATGTAATTCAAGGGAGAATAATAACGTGAAAAAATGTTCACGGGAAAAATTCCCCGTATCGTGAAAAATTTTTTCCCTCGTAATTTGTTCACATTTCCCTTAGATTTTCTCACTTTATTTTTGCTAGGGAACAGAACATGTATGTATGTATGTAAGAAGCTCCTCCTATAAATCGAATATTAAGGGGTAATAAAGTTAAAAAGGCACAAACCGATATATTGCTTAACAAAATGCAAAGCAACAGGTCGATTTCGATTGACTTGGTGGCAGAATTTTGAAAAAAAAATATTTTACTACATTAAATTTAAAAAGTGCAAAAAACTAACGTTGTAATCAAACTATCCCTCCAATACTAAATATTTTGCTTTATTATTTTAACTTTTCTTTAAAATATATACTTTATATTTTTGAACAAAAATTTCATTTATTTTTAATTTATTTAATCTTTCTTCTTTTTTTTTACATTCACTGGAACTGATAGCGTGAAAAATTTTTCACATGAGATTCACGATTGATTTTTTCCCTTCGAGGGCAATGAATATTTCATGGAAACAAAAATTCCACTTGTTATTCACGATAGGGGTGATTAAATTTTGGGTTTTAATAATGCCTATCGCAGATTTTGTCCCGAATGAACCCTGTAAATATGATAGATACCCTTTACATAAAGTAATAGAACGAGGTTGAATCAGCCACTAGCCACACAAAATCCAGTTGCATGACCAGTTATTTGTCAGTTACCTTCTGGAGTAACTACTCTTTAAACACATTATCACCAGTTAAGTGATATGTTTTGTTTACATCTATCACAATTCGTTCCTTTTTATTATTAAGCTCGGGATAAGTGCTTTAAAACCAGCAGGGATATATTATATATTATGTAGCAAAAAAAAGCAAATACAGCAAAAGTATGTGAAGGAAAGAGGAAAAAGATAGATGAGAGTAAATAACCACATCTCTAGTTAAGAATTATTTCAAAATAAAAACACTACAACTTTTTTTTCTTTAATAGCCTCATAATTTAATTTTACAAAAGTTTGTGTTGGAATTTTCAATATTAGTGGTATTCACACCGACCTTGTTAGTTTGTTAGTCGTTAATCGTTACTTTTTTACACGCATTTGTTTTTGTATATTTAACGCGATACCGGATTAACATTTAACAAATTAACGGCACGGCACCCCTGATAAAATAGTTGTTAGTTGGTATCTCACTACTTTCGGTCAGCAAACGTTATTTGTGTCAAAGCATGAGTAATTAAACGGTTTACAATTGTTTTTTTTACACTTTCTCGTGGCATGTTTTATTTTTTCCAGAATAATAAATTGTGTCAGAACAATAAATCAGCTGTTTTACTACGAAAGTTACCAGACTAACAAAGTTTTAAAAAGGGGTCGTTCACAGTTGGTAACTTTAACAAATTAACAAACTACCGAGTAACAAATTAACAAGTTCGGTGTGAATACCACTATTGTTTTATACAAATTTGTGTTTAATTCACTGAATTACTTTACTGAATCTGATGTTAATTTTTTCTGTGTATTAACTAAAATCACATTTGTTGTTTTAATAAACAATTTTTCTTTTACCCGTAAATCTGGATAATAAAAATTGCATATTTTTTTTTTTTTTTTTTACAAAATTTCTAAACTATAATAATTCAAAACAAACTCAAAGTAGAAATCTCTAGCCAGTCGTAGCGTCTCTAAACTTTCATTTAAAAAACATACAAACGTTTATCAAATTAAATTTAATTCTTGACTTCTTTATAATGACTTGTTTCGTTTGGCATTTTTTTTATGTTCTGTACATTTGTTTCGCATTTTTATGTCCAAAGTTGGGACATTATCTTAATGATTCCCTGCATTCATAATATATCTTAAAGTTAAGTATTATTATATTATGTTTTAATATTCTATAAGGATAAGAAAGTCCTTAAATTCTTGTTAATATTTAAGTATAATCGTACATAAACTTGAACAACAAAAAAGAAAAAAAAGTTATTTTTTGTCTAGAGAAAGGAGAGGGGGAGGGGGGGGAAGGAAGAAGAGGGATTTGTCGGTTATTGATGCTTTGTTTAAAAATATTATACAAATTTGATTTATATTGTAGGTGTATTTATGCTTTTTTCACAAAGAATGCATAAAATATTTTAACTACATTTTAATAACTTCCGCTACTAAAATTTTGTATCACAGAAAATATTTTCACATTTTTGTATGAACTTAAAGTTACTGTTGTATACATCGACTTTTGCTGGTAAAAAGGCACTTACACTCAACAATAATTTTATAAACCAAAACAGGAAGAACGATTAAGTAAGTCTGGTTAATAGTCCCTTAGTCTATCTGTGCGAGGGTTAAGGTTTCGAATTCCACCAGAGACTCAGGTCTGTTTTATTACAACGGACTATAGGTCGACGTTACTATTGCTCTGTTGGTTAGGTTTAAGTATACATAATCTGTAATTTTATTTGTTACATTTAATAAAAAATAAGAACGACTTGAATTCGATATTTATAATTATAAAAACAGATCAAAATATTAGAGTGTAAACCTGCTACACGCAGAGAAAAAATATGGTTGCGCATGGTTACGGCAACAACACTATGTTTAATGTAACAATATATTGTTGTCGTACACAAATAATTGTTATTTTTATTTAATATCAACAATATTATAGTTAGTGTAAACATATCAATGTTTATCGCAATTATGAATTTGAGTATTGTTGACCGAAAAATAATTATTTTTCTAACAAATTAATTATGATAACTTTGTAAACATATTATATTTCTCACAACCATATCATGATATTTAATAGCCATAACATGATAACTTTTTATACATTTATCATATTATGTTAAAGATGCAATCAAACTATTTTTACTCTAATCATATTATGTTAGCGCCATTTGTAAAATAATTTTGAAGCAGTTGTGTCGTTTTTTTATTTGTGAGCGGTTAAACAATTAAAAGATACAATTCAATAAAAAAAATAAGTTTAAAGAAATAAAAAAATTAAAATATTAGCGGAGTTCATTCAAGTATTAGTGATGTAATAGTGCAAATGCAAAATATCATAGTTTTTTGTAAAATCCAACAACAAAACACACAGAGATTTCGTTATATTTTATAAAAGTGCTACGATATGTCATCAACATCTTAAAAGCGAAAAAATGGACACACGCGGTTTCCCATAAAAACCACAGATTTTGCATTTGCTCTTTTGCAAGCCTTATATTGAACTCCGCTATTTGATTAACATTAAGAAAAATTGTAAAAAGCCACAAAATAAAAAATCGATGCAAAAATATTTTAATTTATTTTGTATTTTTATGACAGCTATGAAAGGTGCTGTATCATAATATGATTGCTTCTAAATTTATTATGATTAACATGATGATAGTATGATTACTTCTTAGCTTATTATGATTAACATGACAATAATATGATTAATTTCTTATCTTATTATTATTAACAAGACAATAATTTGATTACTTCTTAACTTAGTGTGATTAACAGAATAATAATAATCTTAATATGGTGACTACAATCATAACTCTTATCATAATATGTTGCACTTAGAATATGTTTACCACAACCATGTTTTTTTATTTGCGTGTAAATCCACTTTTTAAGTAAATTGAGATTTTAATGCCGTATGGTAGAGAAAGATATGCCTCGTCGACCAGCATTTAGTTTTTCTTCAATTTGAGTCCTGAAGTGTGTCAAATCAACAATTATTTTGTTATTTTTGATATTTGGCCAATTTGTTGTTTAATTGATTTGTCTTCTATTCAAGCTAATAGGGCCTAAGGTTAATTAATGTAAATAAATTTTATTATTTTGGTTTTCCTCTCAAGCAGCAAATAGGGGGAAAAAAGTTTTTTGCCTCTCCTTTAAAATTTGTTAAAAGGGAGTTAGCAGGTTTACATTCTAAGCCGACGAGATATGTATTCGAAATTAAGTTTAAGGTTAACCCTAGAATGCATAACTGAATACCCGCGTGTCCACTTACAACTTTAAACGTTTTTAGTTGCAAAATACTGCTATTAGAGTATTGCAACTTTGGATCTAGAAAATTAAAGTTCTTTTGAGTGGTGTTATTGGCAATTTAATCAAATTTGGGATCGGTGTTCAATAGCTATAAGCTTCCAAAGATGACACCTAAGCAAACACCTAACCGTGCCCCGGTAGGCTAGCTAGTAGTGAGCTAGTCTATCAACCCCGGGGTTGCGGGTTCGATTCCCGCCAGAGACTCTGGTTTCTTTCCTGCAGACAAGCGTCAAGCTTCGCGGGGATTAGCATAAGGAATTAAATTAAAAAAAAAAAATTAAAAAAATGTATAGGTGAATTGAAATCACTACGGGGAGATGATCCGAAGCTTTTTGTGGTGGAAATTTATGATTTAGACGTTTAGAGTATGGGTAATTCCAAAGTGTTGAACGTGACAGTCGTACGCATCAAAAATGCAATAACATTTTAAACAAAAAATATTTTTACGTTCTCTTAACCGTTAAATGATAGCACTAAGAAAGCACGGTTATCTATGCTTAAGTTTATAGAGGGCGCGATTCTAAGCCACAGATAATGGCAAAAGAAGTAGCGGTTCGAACGTGAAAAAACAGAAGTAGTTTTTGTGGCCATGTATAAAAAGGCGTAATTCAGCGATACATGGAACAATTTTTTAGTCAAACTTCTTTCAGAATTTTACGTAGCAATGTAACATTAAAATGTCTTTGGTTTGATTCCAAAATCTTCTGTTTTTTTTTTTTTTTTAGCCAAAATCTGGGTCGGTACGTGACATTTTGAACGTGAAATTTTTTCCATTATAATTTATCTGAATAATGATTAAAATAAAATAAAAATTTGCCGTTAATCCGAATAACATATTTCTCTTTGAACTCTTCCCTAGATTATAGACCATGTAAGAACATTTTTTTGGAATAATTTTTGTCAAATATCACCTCTTTTAAGAAAGATAAATATTAAAGAAAACATACAATAAATTATTCTCACATATAAGAAATTACGTTTGCACAACATTGCAGTCTGATTGTTCATTTAAGTGAACAAATTTATGGGTAAATTTATAAAATAAGTAAAATCTAAATATTTCTCTATAACAATATCGTAAAATAATCAGTTTTTAATAACAATTCAATTTTCGGTCACGGTGGACCTTTTAACGGAAATGCCCATATGTGGTTTCAAGAGGATGGTGCCACTTGCCACACACCAAAAGAAACAATGGATCTTTTGAATTAAAAGGGGGAATATCGCATTATTTATCGTAAAAGAGGGGTGAATTGGCTACCAAGATTGTACGATTTGACACCTTTATACTATTTTTTGTGGGTTTTTTTTTTAAATCGAAAGTGTACAACAATAGTCCCACAACAGCTCAAAAGCTTAAGAACAACATTAACGAGCAGATATCAACCATTGACAGCAGTTTGTTGAAAAATGTGATTAAGAATTTTGGTACAAGATTGAGAGCCTGCCGAGCCAGGAAGTTTGTTCACTTGACCGACATTTATAATTTTTAACCGGAACCAATTTGTAATAAACTGAAAGAAAAATATTTTTAAAATTTCAAAAAATTAAAACTTAAATGAAACCTCAATTTTGGACACCCTTTATTAACTGCATTTTCAGAATCTAATCAAAAAGTTTTTTATGCTGCTGATCTGCATATAAAACCATTAATTTTTATATTGAAGTGGGTCCAACTTTTTTTTGTTTTTATAAAATATAAATAGGCATTTAAAAAATTTTAAATTATATTTGAATTAACATCTTTTTCTTGACATTTTTTATTGCCATCCATATCAGCTGTAAAGTTGCCGCAATTAAATAAAAAAAAAAAATCCTGGGGCCTAATTACTGCATTCGATATCGATTAAGCTATCGTATCGAGTAACCTATCGTATTTTCCTGCATACGATAGACACTGACGTATCGGATGAAAACTGGAAAGATTAATGTCTTTGGTTACTCGATATCGAATGCTATCATCTCAAATTACGATACATTTCATGCGATATCGAGAGTCATAATACCAAAATAAAAAATTTCGATAAATTTTGCTCGATATCGTATGCGGTAATTAGACCCCTGGAAATTCCCGAAAAATGTGCGGGGTCCCGGTATTTGTTTCATGGAAAATTACATATCAATAACACTTATTACAACGTTTTTAAACATTATTACAGCTTTTTGGATTTTCACAATAATAATAATAAAAATGGTAAAGAACTTAATTAAATCAATTAAGATTTCTGAAAATAATTTTTATATTTTAAATAACAAACAAAGCTTAAATAATATTTCAATATCATCGACATTTTTCATGCTAACTACTGTCATTATCAACTTAAATTAGTGTTCAATGTAATCTATTTTATATACTTAAATTTTAAGGACGTCTTATTTTTCTGATTACGTATTTGCATCAATATAACAACGATAATCTATGAAAATGATGAGGTCCTTACAAAGAGAATGCAGTACACAAACGATAAAACCATATAAATCATAAACATTATTATTATCGTCATTGTCATCATCATTTCTGTGGCAATAAGGAAAAAGTACATAAGTCTATTTATTTTAGTTTTATAGGAAAGTCATTTGAAGGTTATTTTTGAAAATATATTTTTAATTTTTTTTTTTATGTTTAATTATTTTTACTGAAGTAAGGAATTTTTACAACATGAAATTTTAATTAAAATTTATTAATAATTTTCTTAGCTGAGCTGGGGCTCGAACCTCGGTTGAATTTTACATGTTTCAAGAATCACCACATTTTCATCAGAACTCTTTGAGTTCTAAGTAAAAATAATTTATAGAAACTGGGAATTATTTCCTACCGAACGCAACTTTATATTATATTCAACATTTTTAATTTTTCGAATTTATTCTATGAGCTAAATATCAGTTTTGTATTTTATAAAGCTTTTTTGTAATAGTTCTATTCCTTCAATTTTTCAGAAATGACTTCCCAGCGGTAACAAGAATGAGTAAAGAGGCCTAACAGAAGGCCTTATTTAGCAGTCACAAGCAGTCAGAAGCCCTTCTCGCCGCATTCCATACTTATTTATTTTTTACACAGGTTGTCATTGGGCGCAAGGCCTTCCACACTTCCTTTAAAAACAACTTCGATCCCTTCCCAAAGAAGGGAGTAAGGAAGGTCACTAAAAATAAAAAGTAAATAAAACTTCCTTCTCAAAGAATATTTCAGAAGGTCTTTTGAAAAGAAATTTATACCTTCCAGAAGGCATACTTCTGAAGGCAGGATATCATGCGAAGCGAATCTTTTAGAAAGGAGTATAGAGGCCTTCAAAAAGGCCTGCCACTTGCGGTCGTTTCAATATTTACCGCTGGGTTTATACACTACCAGACAATTATATTGTATTTCTTTTTACATTTTACCTTAGCTTTCCTTTGGAAAGCAATGAGGTATATTGTAGGTATAGAAAAATTTACAATTATTAGACACCAGCAGAATGTAATGCATTTTCTGGCCCACTGCGGCCTTCATCAGCATTCTTTGTATCTCACTGGATAGTGTAACTTTATAAATTAAATGTATTTAACACAAAGAATGCTGACGAAGGCCGTTGCGGGCCAGAAAATGCATTACATTCTGCTGGTGTCTAATAATTGTAAATTTTTCCATACATACAATATACCTCATTGCTTTCCAAAGGAAGGCTAAGGTAAAATGAAAAAAGAAATACAATATAATAGTCTGGTAGTGTATAAAGTCATTTCTGAAAAATTGAAGGAATATAACTATTACAAAAAAGCTTTATGAAATACAAAACTGAAATTTAGCTCATAGAATAAATTCGAAAAATTAAAAATGTTGAATAAAAATAATTTAGTGAAAATTAAATTTATAAAAAATATAAAAAAAAAAATTAAAAATTAACAGTTCAACTCACAATTGTTCTTAAAATACCAATGGCACAAGCTCTAATGTTTACATTGGTACTTCAAGTTGTACAAATAAAATGTCGACAAAAGTGGACAAGAAACATAAAAAAATGTATTCCGGTTTTCAAGACAAAGTCTTGACAGAAAGAATACTAAAAAACAGAAGAAAAGGAGGAACATGTAGATGGATATGTTACAGCAGATTTCGAACCACCAGTACAACTGGTTAAATATTGATGTTTAAGCACCGCAATGGTGCAGAGGTTAGAACTCAACGAATTATAATCAAAGAATGTGGTGATTCTTGTAACATGTAAATTCAACCCAGGTTCAAGCCCCAGCTCAGCCAAGAAAATCATCAATAAATTTTAATAACAATTTCATGTTGTAAAATTTCGTTCCTTCAGTAAAAATAATTTAATGAAAATTAAATTTGATGAAATCAAGCCTAACTAAAAATAAAAAAAAAGAAAAATAACAAATTAACAGTTCAACTAAAAATCACAATATATTTTTATTCTAATAAAATCATTACTTCCCTTCGGTTACAAAGACGGGTTAGAGTGACCAATCGGACATTAACTAAAGTCGTTATTTTAATTGTTGTTGTATATTAAAAAAAAAAATAAGCGAAAGTATGCTATAACTTTCTAAAAAATCATACAAAATAATTTAAACTTTGTCCATGGGTACTTTTAAACATGGAGATCAAAAAAGATTTATTTTTTGATGTTCTTAAGAATATTCTAGTTCTCTTGAGCATTATTTTGCAATAGTCGCCGAACTTCTTGCTTCTGCAATTCTCTAAACATCTATGATGTGATTTCAAGTCAGGATCGCCAATTTTAGGCGTTTTTCGATCATCAAAATTTGACCGATAAACTCAAATTTTGTTTAAGTTGAGTTAAGCACTTTTATCTTTTTGCCACAGATTTAATATCACTTAGAGAAACGTTGTAGTTATTTACTGTGGTGCTGTTAGTGAATGTTGTTGCTCTCGCTGTACACAAATAGTTGTGATAGTAAGTATCTTTGTACTACATTATTGTTATTATTGCTTAAATATAATTGCATAAAATATTAAGAGTTGTTGTTACACTAAGAGGCATAGTTTTCTACATTATTTAAAACAGCACAGAAGCAACATTCATAATTCTACCATAATTTCAATTTAAATAAATATCTACTAAATTTACATGAAAACTGTCGGCCAGACAGACATCCATCCAGCCATTTCCATTTTCTATTTTTTTTTTTTTATTTTAATATATACTTGACTTTCTTAGTCTTCTTTTTGTTGCTTTTGATAGTCTTTATATTTGGTACTCAAAAAAACATAAAAATGTTATCAAACTCATTGCTTTAAGTAAAAAGAAATTACGAATTGTAATTTCTGCTATTAATGAACATTTTTCGTCTTAAAGACGAAACATAACTTATTAAGAGCCTTAAAACAGTTTATTTTCAGAAAAGATATATAATTTTTAATCTTGTAAGCGGTTTTATATCTTAATTAAATTAAGCATAATTTAAAGTATATTAATTAGGTTTAAATGTTGTTTTTTTTATGGTCATAATTGGCAATATAAAAGAAACACAAGTTCGAATTTATAGGTGGTAATTACACCTCAAAATGAGATATTTTCTAAGCTAAATTGGGGCTGCTGATCCGGAAGAACCGGCTATGTTTGAAGCTCCATTGTTTATTGGGTATTTATACAAAAGCTTGGAATGTAAAAAAAAACAAAAAAGCAGATCCGCAAGGCATATGTTCATGGAAGAGTAGCATTGCCTTAAGAGCTAAGGTATATCGGTTAAGGTGGAAGCTTGCAAAATACATTTGTAAAAATACCGCGTTGGTTAAATCAGCCTTAGCGAGGGGGGGGGGAGGAAATTTTTTATGATACAAAAAAAAAATATGTTTTTAAAAGTTTATTAAAAGCAATATGTGTAATACACATTGTGTATATTATATTAAAAAAAACTCAACAATACCCAGTAAAAAACGTGCTCCAAAAGGAGCAGGTTTTTTTTATGAATTCATACCTCAAATCGCTCCAAACCTGCTGATGGGATGCCTGATTTTTGTATGGGGTGTTCCCGGTTTGGAGGACTATTTTCTGCTGACAATAAGCGCTTCTTTTGACATGCAAACAAAGGGCTCCTAAAGTGCTTTTTTAAGGGCTAATTATATGTGCGTTCGTTTACTTTTCCAGTAAAATCCCAGTAAAATTCAGTAGGTGAGTAATATGAAAATTTGTGTATGCGAACGCATTTCAGTAAAATCCAGTACAAGTTTGCACAAATTTGTACAAATTTTGAGGTAAACGAACGCAGCTTATATTAACATATTCATTAATGTTTTGCTTTTTTATTTTTTTCGCTTTAAAACTTCTTCGTTGTCAGCACTTAAATATCAGCTTTTTTGTATGTTTCATTCTTTATCATTTACTGCTTTATTAGAGCTCTCTAATTGAAGCGCTTGATAAGGTTAAATAAAATATTCAATATAAATTAAAATAAACTAATCTTTTTAAATAATCAATTTATGATCTACTTGTGAGGCAAATTTAGATAGTACAGTCTATGTTCAGTTTGTCATTGTTGATCTGAGCCATGTTTTTATTCGACGAAGGGTAGGAAATGACCTCTCGCTCGTAGCATTACTGACGATCATTGAAACGAATATTTGAAATTTTTTTCTTAGATTTGGGTAGATATCTTCATCACAGTTTATTAAAGCATCCGCAACTTTATCTGATAGATTTTCAGATATTTTCCATGTTTGTTGCCAATGCTACAGTTCAGGCTCAAGTTTAGATGTTAGTAGGTGTTTATCTCGAGTTGTGGTTTTAAAAGTTTTGTATCTGTATATGACTTGATTACACTTTGAGTAGAAATTTTGGTATGTTCAATACATTAAGGATATCTATTGGAAAGGTATTTTCAGATCTTCTAAAATAAATTCAATAAGAAGATTGAAACCTACAACTCGGTAGAAATCTTCAACATTTTGGATGTGATTATTTCGTTCAAATCTTGTCTTTTAGATTGGAACCTCGATTTGAAGGCAAATTACTTAAACTTTTTCAAAAATCGCTTTGAATTGTTCTTCGGCTAAATTTCTTTTCTCTTCAAGGCTCATAAATAAAGTTTTGATAAGGATTGATCCTTTTTGAAGATCTATATCGTGCTTTTGTTAAATGATACTAAGCGGCTGTGTTATAATAAGTATCACACTTAAAATGTATGTTCCGCAAATAAATTCAAAAGTTCTAAGTGAGTTCCTTAATATAAGGCTTGATGAAGTATCTCTAACTTTCCACTCAGATATTTTTTTTTCAAAGCTTCTACTTTATAATGTCCACTTGTTGCAAAGTGTAAAGCTGAGTCGTGACGGTCCACCCATCTTGTCTCGCATAATGTAGAGAGTTTGGCTCCACAATACTTTATTAAAACTGTGTTTTGCCTGGGATGATATTTAAAAAATTTTGTCGTTTCTTTAACAAATGATACAACTTTTTGTATTAGTGGCACTTTATTGCTTTTAGAAATTGAGTTGTTCGATTTATGGGAATAGCAAGGCGTTTGTTTCGCATTTGTCGCACCTTCCAGAACTTTTAACAGCTCCATTTTCTGCTGACATCAGAGGACACCCATCTGTTCCAACTTCTACACAATGTTTTAGGTCAATTCCAACATTTGTCAAAGCTTTAAGGACTATTGATGATAGTGCCTTCGCAACAATTGACACATCAACGTCATTATCAATATACTGTGAAGGCTCTTCAAATGCGTTGTCAACAAAGCCAAAAAATTCTTCCCTAACAACTTGTTGTTGTATGTCGAAATATTTTAAAGATAAGGAAATCTGGCTTTTCCCCGACAAATCCGTGCGTTCGTCAAAAATTATTAAATAGAATTTTGATTCACATAACACATATACATAAATATTGCATATACTTAAGGCTCAACCATAATATGCATAGTCTTGCTTAACCTACTGTCAAAAATTAACAAAAAGTCTCTCAAAAAAAAAAAAAACAAAAACAAAATAAAAAAACATTTGATTCCGTACGGAATGTGCGACTAGATTCGCACCTTGCTTAAGGAAATGACAGTTTCATTAAGCTAAGCAAAAAGTTTCCTTAAGTTTAAAATGGTTTGCTTCATATAATTTACATGTATTCGCTCATTCGCTTAAGCCAACTTAATCACATTGTGGTTGGGCCTTAAGGCTTATTAATAATTAAACCGCACGTCTTTTCAAGTCAAACGTTTACTCTTTGGTTATACATAGATGGCACCTGCTGGGATTGAATGTAGAATAATAAGTATTTGAATACAGTAAACTAGATGTTTTATTGGAAATATCTAATAAAAACCTATTAGGATTAAGATTTGGATACTTATTCAAAATTTGGTTAGAGATTCAATTTTTTTATTGCTGGGATTTCCAAAAATTTTGTACATTTATTTTCTTATTCAACCCCCCCCCCCCCCCCTGAATGCGCGCATGGTTAAATAAACATTTAAAAAAATTTTTGATAATATTTAAAGATATCGGAATATAGTCTATCAGGCTTGTTCTGATTTTAAATCATGTGCTTTTAAAATCACACGTGTAATTTTGTGGTGTTCTGAAAATGACACCGTTTTTGTCGCTTTCGGTGTGCTTTCGGCAATTGAAACGAAAATATAAGAACGGAACACCACCATAGCACATAGTCGTGCCGATGTTATCTTGCCGTATATCACAAAAATTTTTTTTGGGAAATCGAATCTTAAGGTTCAAATTTTTATACACAAAAATGTACGTGAAAAAAGTCGTCCAATATTTTTGTCAGATAATATGTTTGAAGTTCTTTATCGATTTATGTAAAAATATCCAAAGTCAATTCAATTTTGTCGTATACGCCACTTTTTGCGAAAAATTTTTTAGTTTGTGGGATATAAGTCAAAACAAGGTATTGCACAAAAACTACATTTTATACTATGTTCACACTTGGGTTCTTAAACGCGTTTAAGCAGCTTGAACGTGATTAAGCTCTAATCACTTCAAAATCGAGATGATTACCCATACATTGAAGTGATTTGTTAATCACTTCAAATTGACATGATTACAACTAAATCACTTCATAAACCACATAGAATCCACTGAACATACCTCAAATGTAGAATCGCCAACAACCGTGTACAACCAGCCAAGATTTCTGCTTAATGTTTTTATTTTTTTTCTCTTAAATAATTCATAAATTTTCACAATTACATCTTCTGATAACTTTATAAAAGTGTTTTTATCCATTTTTAATACTTTAAAGAAATTTAAATTTGTTTGTTGTTTTTTTGTGTGGTTGTGTGTGTGTTTTTACTTAATCATCTGTCATCTTAATCATCTCAAATGTAACATTTTGCTTAAACGCGTTTAAAAACCCAGATGTGAACATAGCATAAGTGTTTCACCAATATTGAAAATAAAATTATAATAATTTTCGAAACAAAAATTTATGATAGTGACAAGTATATTTACGTATAGTTAAAAAAAAGGCACATGTGATTTCAAATCACGTGATTTTAATTAAAGTGATTTTCAGAACAGACCTTTATGTTGGCCTGATTCAAACGCACCTAAAGAAATTAAATTTAAAGTTTTAAATAATACTGAATCAGCGAACAAAGGAAAATACAAATAAAACCAATAAAATCGATTCTAATTCCAAAATCAAACAACGATTCAAATTGTGTAGAATTAATCAAAAAAAATTTATTGTTGTGAAAAATTCAATACATTTTTAAATTTATTTTGTAAATTAATTTATTTGTGTAAAAATCAATTTAATTAGAAGTCATCCATTGCATTTTTAAGGCATTAAATTATTAATTAGTATTCAATTATAAATGTTTTTGTTTTGTTTATTAAAAAAAAAATGATTTTAAAATCATCGTATTAAAAATAAAATATTTTTTTGTAGAATACAAAATTTAATAGATATTATGTTTACGGTGACCATTCGTTTTGTATTATAAAGAAGAGTATTGTATTTAAGAGCATTGTTCTGGGTGAATTACTTTTTTTTGGTGGGGTGTCACAAAGCCATAGGACATAAAGCCATATGGCGTCAAGTCCCATTCCATTGAGACATAAGGGCATATGCCATTAAGTCTCAATATAATGGGACTTATCGCCATAAATTTTTTCCGTAAAATGAGACATAAAGCCATATTTTTGATAATGATTGTATTTCCCCCTATTTCATGTAGAAAATGCTTTGTTGTTTCATGTCGCCCTGTTTTATGTCAAAAATGGCGGTATGAACTAAGTCCCCAATGAATTAACTCCCCAAACCCAAAATGAACTAAGCCCCTAAATTTGGGGACGTCGTTCATTTATGGAAAAAACCCGAAAAAGCTACGCTAACTAGAGCTTCTCTGCATAGCCGGCCTTCGGCCGGACGCAATGATTTTCTCCTCTATGGTATAACAAACACCGGCTTCTCTAACTAAAGCTTCTCTGCGTAAACGGCCTTCGTTGGGAAACAAGACAGATTTTAGAAGCTTTACTTAGCGAAATCGGTACTTGTTATACCATAAAGGAGAAAATTCTTGCGTCCGCCAAAAGGCCGGCTATACAGAGAAGCTTTAGTTAGCGAAGCAGGTCTTTGTTATACCATATAAGCATTTGTAACGCAACACATCAAATGGGACATAACACCATAATGGCTTTATGTCCCATTCCACTAAAATTGATATGAGACTTAAGGCCATATCAAAATTATGGCTTTATGTCCGTTTGGATTGAGATATAAGGCCATTATTTTCTTGCATTTAAATGAGGATAACGTAAAGGCGATTTTTATTGATAATTTAGGATTCATAAAGAAAAAGTCTAAAAAGTTTAAAAAAGTTACAATTTCCAGTCAATCACTAAAACAATTTCTGCAATAAATAGAATTTACCAACTTGTACAATTTTCGCCCGCATGGAGTATAAACTTTGCAAATGGCAATTAACTAACAAATTTCGAGAACACATTTTTACAGCAACAAAATCACCTTTATCATACAAACACAATAGTGTGCAACATAGTGACCTTTGAAGAAGGTTTTCGTGCATTTAACTTAAATGTTCACTACAACCAATTAAAATATTTAATTTTTTTTCTTTGCAAAAATATACAATTTTGTAAAGTAGTTTCTAGTTGAATTTTAATTTGACTGTTTAGCCGAAAAAGGAAAACAGAAACTGCCGACTATAATTAAATTTAATTATACTTTTACAACTTTTACCTAAAGTTTGTTATGGCCTTTTCTTATATTAAATTAAGTGAAAATAATTACAATCTTTTTTTTTTATAAAACTTTATAGTCCAAATAAAATTGAAAGTTTATTTAAAATTTGTTGCTTAAACAAATTTATATTAGTGTACATTATGTCTCTTTATTGAGTTATGAGATGAATTTAAATTTAATAAAAAGTTTTTATTAGTTCACAGATTTGTTTAGTATTATTTAAAATCGTTACTCATTTACTTACTATATCCTATACAAAATCTTTCAGGAGACACAAGAGATAATTTAGAGCAAATTCATTTAATTTAGATCCTCAAGTGTACAAAGAGCATTATTTCACTTCATCTCAATATATAAAATGTCCACCAGAATGACGGTATACAGGTTAAACAAGAACAACGAAAAGTCTTATGTCACATTTTAGCGAAATTCAAATACAATATTAGAAATAAGGTGGCATAAGTTTTAACGAGCAACTTATTCCTTTTATTATTAAGGGTCTGCACACCTAGCTATGCTTTGGTCTTAGCTCAGAGAAAATGGGAGTAGGTGTTGATAATAACATAAAGGGTAACATTACTTTAATTAACGCGGATTCAATTGCATTATGCAAAGTGCCCTTAGGAAGGTTATGGTGTATCACTCCGGGGCACAAACGAGATATTTAAATGACACAAGCACGGAAATTTTCTGCAGTTGTAGTATAGATTGTGGGTGTTACAAATGTATTGCCTAAACTTTACTGGTTCATTAACTCACCGTGTCCAAAAGGGTATTCAGCTGTTGTTATTCAAAGAAACTAGGTTCCATTCACCTTGAGGAATGAACCTACTTGTGGGCACAGGAGCGTTCTTAGGCTAGATGATATTAAAATACTTATAGTATTCACTGGTATGGCACAATTGTATATTGTAAAGCAAGTATTTACATCTTGCATAAATACTGCTTTATAGTATGTATAAAATTTGTTAACTAACACCAGTTTTATTTTTAAGTAAAATTCCGATTATGTGTGGTCAGAAAGACAACTTTTATTAAAATGTGCTTTTAAAAAAAGAACGGTTTACCGCTAGACTATGCACAAAATGTGTTAAGACCAAAATAAAGTAAATCGTTAATACTTATCACAAACTAAAATTGCAAAAATTTCAGGTGGAATACCTCGAAATGAAATACTAATTTTGGGTTGTATATGAAACACTGATATCAATGAAAAGGTTTAAAAACTGAAAACATAAAATTCGTTCTTATTTTTGTATATAAGCATTAAGTGCAAGAAACAGAGTTTTTATATATGCACCTCTTATGCATATAAGCGAGCTATTCTATAAGCATTGTCTATGCATATAACCGAGCTTGTATATATGCATTTCCCGTTTATAAGCACTACAAGTTGTGCATATCTAAAAATGCATACAAGCGATAATTATTGCATTAAAAAAATTTTTTATAGAAAATTTGTTTAGTTTAGTTCATAACTTTTACTAACATAGACATTTTTTTAGTTCATAACATTTACTAACACTATATATAGTGTATACAAATGTCCTTCTGAAATAAATTTTTTTATTAGTTGATTGGTTAAATTAAATTTATTTCCCGTACAATGTTATTGTAAAATTTTGTGATAGTAGGTCCTGAATTGAAATTTAGACCTATATATGGGCATTTCCATCATGTCGAACGTGACCATCGTACACATTTAAAGTTAAAAAGAAGTCAAAATAAAACGTCTATTTATTTTGGCAATAGATTCAAGTTATAGCTTTTAATTAGCCCTATAACTGGTGCTATTGTTCATTTTGATAAATTGTTTCGTTTTCAAGAAAATTGAAAAAAAACAAGGCATTTGCACGTGACGAAAACAGAAGTGGTTTTTGTGGCCATTTTTTCGAATGCTGATTTCAGCGAAACCTGAGGCAATATTTGAATGCAAAAAATTGTAGAATGTTATGCACTCATATCTCTTAAATATGGCTGTCATTTTAAATAAAAATAATGTATACTTTTTTTCTTATTTAGCTTTAATCGTTGTGATCTGTCGCACATGAAATTTTTTTCCATCATGATATATATGTTGATTAGGCCGGGTCGACCTCCATACAAAAAAAAAAAAAGTTGTGCCAGTCACCCATTAGAACATTGATGTTCAAAAATGTTTTGCATATGTATTATGAGAGAATTTTAAAATACAGAGATACGCAAAACTAAGCGCACAAATTTTATTTAAATTTAATAGAAATGATTTTTTTTTGATTGTAAAATATTTATAATAATACAGTTCAACTAAATTTGATATTTGAAAATTTACTTTTAAAATTTTAACTTTTCAAAATTTTTAACAAACAGTAAGAATTGGAAATTTTTAAATATGTTTGGAAATTAAAAGTAAACATTACATCTAAAAAAACTCCATTTAATTCCTCTACATTTATACTTTTATGACAGTTCCGTAAAAACACTCAAATATTTTTTTAGTTTTATTACTTATCTTACACACTGTTTTTGAAACAAGATCAACAAATCTTCTGTACATGTGCAACTAAATTAAAGAGCGTAAAAACAAAGGGGTGGGGCTTCTAAACAATTTTTTGCTTGAATGAACATCACTGCATTAGAATGAAGATATTTCAATGAAGTTTCTAAAACAGGAAACATTTGTTTTGCCACGTCCCAAAATACAGCCCTTTTGGTTTTTTATATTTAGCGCTGCCATTAAAAGTCCGATCTCATCATATTGCATATCGTTTTTCATGGCTTGATAGTGGCTTCATTTTTGGCTTTAGTGACTTTTTAATCCGACCTCAAATTCTGGGCGCTACTTATGCCATATCGGATCCTTCCCCCAAATGTCCAATTTTTTTACGTGCCAAGGAAATCCTTCTAAAACTACGTATGTATAGGTTTTAATATGCCCACTTTTATTACACGCCTACAAATTAAGCCCCTTTTTTCTTATTCCCACACATACTACATTAAATCAGGTAAAAGCCAATACAAGCAATAATATTTTCATCAGTCACGCCCTAAAATAAAAGGTACATTTATTAAGTTTGAAAAACTTTAAAAAAATTGTTTTTGCCACCCCCTAAATTACATTGTTAATGGCTAGAATATGGCTTTATTTTTGAATTTAGTGCTTTTTTTGCTCATTTAGATTTAAATGATTGAAATGTGTATATTAACATAAATAAATCATTTACATATATAAAAAATTATTTTCAAATTATTAATTTTCACACTTACGATGTCGCACGTGAACAACTTTATATAAGTACCAAGGTCACAAATCTTGCTATTTTACAGACATTTTTTTTTATTTTAATATTATAAAAAATCTCTGTTTGGCCTGGTAATTTGATGAGCTTTCTACTTTTACTTTCGCCGCATTGATAGAAAACTATGTTTTTCAATGTCGCACATGACATCGAAATATGAGATAATGCAAAGAAACAAATTACAGTTATTTGCATTCGCATAGTTTCTTGTGCATTCTATTTTGACTCTTTGTACCTTCCGAAAGGTTTTAGAGAGAAAAAGTCAATGCATAATGTCTCTCTTAAAGAACTGTTGTCATAGCAAAACGTACAATAGAAATACCCAAATAAGAAAAGTTGCACTTGTTCCACTTTGCATTCAGAAATCTTGAAATGGGTTATAAATAAATATAAAATTTTTTTACTTTTATTAAATTTGATTGTTTTCCTGTTAAAATATGATAAAACAAAGTCTTTTCAAGAACTTATAATTTTTTTGTTGCGGTGGACCTTTCGGTGGAAATGCCTATATGCTTCTTTTAAAAAATAACTAATTAAATAATTAATAAACCTTATAAAGATATTGATATCTAGATAGAATTCCTCACTTAAAGCTCTTACATAAACCTTTACCTTACAGAAAAATATTGTTCAAGTAGGTTCTAAAAAGGTTATAAATAGGGTATACTTTCGAATATTCACCATTATTCTATTTAGCGTCGTCAACAGTAAGCAACGCCGTTTTTTATGTTTTGTTTCAATATCGTATTCCCGTTGGCAATATTGCCATAATTCGATGACTGTTAACATATGTTCGGTATTTTCTAAGAAAAATTGGCGTTGCTGTTGCCTTTGATTGCTTTTGATTTTGTCGTCGGCGTGTTTAGTGTTGTCGAGTGCTGCCTTGTGTTGTGTTTTAAAAATTTTAAAAAGTTTTACGTTATGGTTGCCGGCAATTTTGATTTCTACGGCGGTTTTCATATTTTTCTACATTTGTGTTTTGTTTTGATATATTTTTTGTGGAATTAATTGAAAAATATAAAAAGAACAACTTAGTGCCAGCTCGAGAAGCTAGTGGAAGAGCTTGTAAAAAATCCATCACTAGCCAGATGATTTTGCAGGGTCTCTTTTCCTAATAAATTAGGCTCTATGAAAAGCCCCCCAATGAAATAACGCCCAGGAAATAACCCCAAATGAAAAAAAACCCCAAAAAATAGGAAATAACACCCAAAAGCAGTGAATGAAACAACATCGAAAAATAAATGAAATAAACCCCAAAACGAAAACGAAACAACCCCCAATATTTGGAAGTTATTTCATATGAAATAACACGCAATGATGAAAATTAAATAACCCCCAATGAAATAAACCCCATCAGCAACAAAAATGAAATTATGCTCAAAATTCATAAAAGAGTCAGTTTCAGCAAGGATTTCATGAAGTCAATATGGACCAACAGCAAAGTCGCAAAATTACTGAAATGAGTCGTGTGGAGGCCCGTAGGCGTCTTCTTCATAATAAGGATATATTCAGTTCAAAAATATTGCCGCAGTTATTTGACCCGCCCGTAGATCCTTGTAGCCCTGCTCTATTTTTGCAGTTCGGGAGACAATTTGCCTTCTACGTTTGGCCTTTACACAACTACCTCCACTGTTTAAAAATAATTGTTTTTCACTTAAAGAATATAGAAAATTGATATTTCTTCGTTTTCCATCACTGTTATTCCAAAAACAGTTACCTGAATTCTCAAAAAAAAAGGAAAAAGATCAAACTAAGCAAATGAAATAAACCCCAAAAACAAACAGCATTAAAAATGAAATAACCCTCGAATAAAAAATGAAATAGCATCGAAATTAAACACGCTATGAAACAAGCCCCAAATTTTAAAAATTTATTGGGTGTTGTTTCATTGGAGAATATTTCATAATTTGAAAACCCCAAATGAGGAATGATATAATTCCCAAAAAAAAAAGAAGTGAAAAACGGCCCAAAAAAATTGGGAGTTATTTCATATGAAAAAACACCCAAAAATTTATGAAAAAAAAAATTGGGGAATATTTCATTTCTCGTTTGGGCGTTATTTCATTGGGGGGCTTTTCGTGGAGCCATAAATTAAATATCCCTTGCGATTAAAGTAGAAATGCAGGTCTTGTTTTTTTTTTTGGAGCTTAAATTTTGATGTAAGTTCCGTTCACAAATCCAATTACACCTGGAAATGCTTCTTTTCAAAGAAATGCAACTTTAGTTTATCCATTGTGGACAAAGTTCTCTCTCCATGACTTCCAGAGTCTCGGAATTTTTTTTTGAAATTTGTGGCTGGGACATTCCAAAGTTGAAATAATTTCCAACGCGATCCGTTGGCCAAAAAACTTAATGTTGCTGCAAATTATATTGTGTTTGGAACAAACGTTCCTTTTTTTTTTAAACGAGGCTCTGTTACTTCCAGCCGAAAATAAGTTTCAAATCTTAAAAAGGTTAAAAAAAAATCCATTAGGCACTTGGGAAAATTTAATATGTATGTCGCTAACTTTTCATTGGAAAAATTAAAAATGGAATACTTCTGTCAAAGCAGTGTTCTTTCCTCTTTTACATTTTTTTTATTTCCTTCGTAACTGGACGAGTCCGAATCAAAAATAAAAAAATTTTTTATTTAAACAGTATTTTTTTTTACAAACAAATTTTTTTTTAAGTTAATATTTTGCACAAACAGCACAGAATTGTTTTCTTATCAAAAAACAGTAAACAAAATGAATCAGCTGATTCTTATATTAGAGATGTGTGCTGAATTTTATTAACATTATCGGTTACTTTTGGTCCTTTTTTTTAAACTTCTAAACTAGAAAAAAGTAAAAATGTTCGATTAACCGAATAAAATTAAATTGTTCGATTAATATTCGATTAAATTTTTACCTCGAATAATTATTCGCGCGATTAATCGATTAATAAAAAACATCGATTATTACTATAATTACTATTACTATATACATATACCAGAGAGCAGATTAAATACATTCACTATTGCTGCCTCCGCATTTATTCATTGTTTTTCATTGTCTTTAATCTTTTTTGTTATTGCCTTCCTCAAATCTCTTTTTGTGATGCGTTTATACATCAAGCAATCAAATAACGTGATGCCACATGAAAGAACAATAAAACATTCAAACCATTTCTTCAGTATTCGTTGCTATATGTACATATGTTTAGCGTGCAGTTTTGCAATTAGGAAGGGCAAAGAAAATTTAGAAAAAATAAACATTTCTGTAATTGTCTAAAAAAAAGGAACGATTCTCGAAATTTTACTTGAGATTTTTTCCAAACAAACACCAAATTTATAATGCTAAATTTTTGTTCATTACAACTTATAACAGGCGCAGACATTTATTCAATCAGCATTTAAAACATTCATACCATTCGTTAAGACATACAATGTATGCATCATTTTTCGTTACACTCTGCTTCGGATAGGGAGTCAAAAACTTTCATTAATAAGATTTAGTTTTAATGTGCTAAAATTTATTGTTGGTGAAATAAACTATTCCCATGCGCATTTCACTGGTTGCTTAGACCAGATCATCAGGAAAATTCATCCAAAGATTTTAATAAAGCTAAGTAAGCTTAATAAAGTCTTATCCGTAATAATATCACAGCTTAAACAAAACACCAATAACAAACAGTGAGTTTATCTTTTCTTACGATCCCGACTACAATTGGTTGATGTCAACTCTTACTGTAGTTGTAAGGGGAACCAAAAAGAAAAAACGAAAAAAAAAAAAAAATAAATTGCTTTAGTTCATTGTTGCCAGTTCAGTTTTTTGCACTGCCACTTGCATATTTGTTATTTTTGAGATTGTATTCCATAGCCAAAGATGGAGCAATCCAACTGTTCTGTATATGTATTGTTACCCACACATAAAAAAAAAATAATTTTCATATTTGAATACGAAAATCGCATATTTGATAAAAAAATTTTTGAATTTTCTGCGATGACGATTTTTGCATTATTGATAAAAAAGTTTGTAGGTATAGTAATTGAATTTTTAGTCAACAACCAAGTTTATTGAATCAATAAAAAAAGTTGTTGCCCAAAATAATTTTTTTCAACAAAATGATTGCTTGATTTGTTAAAATAAATTGTTGGAAATGTTGAATAAATCAAATAAATGTTTATCGAATCTTCATTTATTAATGATGACGTGCTTAGTTCCCAATTTGTTTCCTTTTTAAATAAATACACAAAAATTTATTATGAGGGGATAAGCTAGTTCCTATGTGCATTTCGCTGGTTGCTTAAGCCATCAGGAAACCTTTTTCTAAAGACTTTGGCAAAACTAAAGATATTTAACCAAATAAAACTGTTAAGCGAATGAGAATTATGACCTATTATAAAATGGACAAGAGTTGTAAAAATACTGTTTTAATGTTGATTCAAATATTTGTTTTATTGAATATCAAGAAATATTTAAATATTTCATTATCAAATATGTTTTGTTGAGTGCTATTTTGTAAAGTGTATATTTGATAAATTTTTTCATTGAATCAAACAAAAATTTTGTTGAACAAAAATTATATTTTTAACAAGCTGTGTTGTTAAAAATTTTCTTGAGATATTTTTTTCTGTGCATAAAGAAGTCCTAGGAAGACAAAATAAACCTTAATTATCCTTCAGAGGTTTAATGCGATAGAAACATAATTACAAAACGCCATATTGTTGATGACATCCAGTAAATTAAATCTCTGATAATATTAATATTAAAATAAATTGTGTAAATTTTATTTATATTTTTTAATTGTTATAGCTTTAAAATTATCCAAGGAATAGGAAAACCGTACAGTTTTTAAATAATCAATCGGCCAATCCAGATAATAATTTTTCTACTTGTTATAAATTTAGTATTGAAGAAATCAATTTTGATATGAATTTTATTAAAATTTCAAGGTAAAATATTTTAATAATTTAATGATGTAAATTTGCTTAATTATCTCAACGTTGAACAATCTTTGAATAGAATTTATTTCAAAACATTAAATATTATTACAAAATGCACTCAAATAAGTTTTTAAATATTTCCTCGTAATTCTTAATTTAAGCAATAAACTTTTAATTAAAAAAACTATAATAAACTTTTATGTTCGTACATGAACAATTTTGTAAAATTAAATTTAATTTATAAATATTTAAATAATGTACATTTGAAATGGCCACAAAAAGACGAACATTAATTATAATATAATTAGTTGCATACCTAAATAAGCTAAATAAGTACAGTGGATGGCCTCATGGCCGGATACTAAAGTTTTCATTGAAATGTGTTTGTACAAAGGGATAGGCCTCGCAAAAGAACTCATTGCTTTTCTTATGGAACTCTCCGAAACCAGGCAACTGTTCCCATCTAAAAGGCTTGTCCGATAAGGGAGATTACACTTTATTTATTTTATATTGATACAAATAAAACAAGTGAAATCCGACAGAAATAAAACACAAATAATCTACAGACATTAAGTCACTTTGCTAAACGAAATTTTTAAATAAAGAACAACCGAAAAAGCAAAAATATGATTGATGCTATAGATGCTGCATAAAATGACTAAGACATACTGAATCAGAATTATCTATTCAAAATATTTATATAAATGTGCAACAAGTATATTCGGTTAAGGCCGACCATATCCTTACTTAATTGCAACATAGTCATTTCTCAAAAAGAAGTTTGCTTGGGGACTATGTGAAACTATAAACCAATTTTAAATAGACGTTGCCCTTGTAATAATTAGAATGTATGTACATTAGACTGGTCGCATCTTGTATGGGATTTTTTTTTTTAAATTTAATTGTTTAATTGTAGGAAATCATGATCTAAGTTTTCAGGTCAATCCGACGGTGCCTAGCCGTGCCGAGTGGGGCCCAAAGTTCCCCATATTATAAAAAAACATCTTTTCAATCAGATCTTTATAGTTATACTAGTTGAAAAGCCGAAAATCAAAAATATGGCTTTGTTACGACCTTCCGCAGAGAAAGTACTTCATGTGTGCCAAATTTCAGCTTCCTATGTCATCAGATGGCTTCAGAAAGTTGCGGAAAGAATAGGACATACATGCAAACATCCTGATATACTAAGAAATTATATATTGTATAGATAGATTAAAGTATTTGCTGTTTAATATTATAGTATGATACGAACGAAAGATTTTTAACCTAATTCGGGGTCGCTGCATCCAGTGGTGCTAGCCGTTTTTTTTAGGTTGGCTTTGGTTTTCGAGATATACCGTTATTTGGAAAATTAAGGAGGTTGCACAACATATATTTTATGAAAAATTACCCCAACAAAATGAAAAATAACCCTAAAAATAAAATGAAATATGACCCTAAATTTGGGGTTATTCTTCATTATGAAAAATCACCTCAAAATTTATAATGAATTTTAACTCCAAAAAAGAACACAAAGAAAGTGACATTAAACATTTTCGGTGGAGTTCATATGCCCAAAACTAAAAATCCCAAATTTCAAAATCCGGATTATTATACAGTTTTGGTTTTAAAAATCGTACGATTGATAGCACGGTTGGGCTTTCGGCCACGTACAAGGATTTTTTTCTCTATGGTATAACAAACACTGGCTTTGCTTACTAAAGCTCTACGTTATAGCCGGCCTTCGGCCGGGCGCACGGATTTGTTTCTCTATCATATAACGAACACTGGCTTCGCTAACTAAAGCTTCTCTGTATAGCCGGCCTTTGGCCGGGTGAAAGGATTTTCTTCTCTTTGGTATAACGAACACTGGCCTCGCTCACTAAAGCTTAACTACATAGCCGGCCTTCGGCCGGGCGCAAGGATTTTCTTTTCTATGGTATAACGAACACTTCTCGTAATAGCCGGCCTTCGGCCGGACTCACGGATTTTTTCCTCTATGGTATAACAAACACCGGCTTCGCTAACTAAAGCATCTCTGCATAACCGGCAAGGATTTTCTCTACTTTGGTATAAGAATTCGGGGTTTTTATGTTATCCCTAGAAACTTTTACATAGAATTTTATATAAATTTTTGTAAAAATGTTTTGGGTGATTTTTCATTTCTTTAAACTTGCATTTTTTATTAGTAGATGAAAAATAGCCCCAATGTAAAAATTGTGATTTTATTTGGGGCCATTTTTCATTCCTTGATATTGGGGTCATTTTTCATTCCACTTAAAATGCAAAAACACCCTAACGAAAAAATGAAAAATAACCCAAAAAAAAACAAAAAAATTGCGCCAAAATTGCGTGTTGTTGTGTCTCATGTAAAATTTTGGGGCCGTTTTTCATTTTCCTTTTGGGGCCATATTTCCTGGGGTCATTTTGCGCACCGCCATAAAAAACAACATTGCAAACAAAACAAGCTATAAATGATTAAAATCTGTAAAAAACTTTTGAATTTATGTATTCAAAAAAGACGAAAAATTTTAATTAATTTAAGAATTGTATTAAACCGCCATATTTGTATAATTGAAATTCTTATATTTGGCCCGTGTAGTGCCTACGATGCCTCAAGAAGGGTCAAATGTATGACCAACTCCAAATACCTACTTAAATACCTACCTGCTATCTCCATTCATTAAGGGGCTCCCATTCAAAATTTTAACTACAGACTAGAAATATATTGAAGAAAAAGCTCCATAACTGCCAAGGAGTCAGCCGTAGGGGAATAAAATATATGACCGACCTCAATTAGTTTTTTGTCCTTAACATTTTCTCGAGACAGACTTGCCCTTTACCTTTACTTTTTAGGGGGGCTCTCATACAAATATGGCGGTTTAATAAAATTCTTAAATTAATTAAAATTTTTCGTCTTTTGTTAATACATAAAATCAAAAGTTGTTGAGTTACGCGAATATATGTTGTGCAACCTCCTTAATTTTCGAAATAACGGTATATCTCGAAAACCAAAGGTAACATAAAGAAAAAAGTTTTAACTTTCTTAAAGTAAATTTTATTGCGGAATTTCGGTTTTTCTTAGTTTTTCAAAAAGCTAAAGCGTTTTTGAGTTACGCGAACATATGTTGTGCAACCTCCTTAATTTTCGAAATAACGGTATATCTCGAAAACCAAAGATAACCTAAAAAAAGGCTAGCACCACTGGATGCAGCGTACCCGAATTAGGTTAAAAATCTTTCGTTCGTATCATACTATAATATTAAACAGCAAATACTTTAATCTATCTATACAATATATAATATCTTAGTATGTCAGGATGTTTGCATGTATGTCCTATTCTTTCCGCAACTTTCTGAAGCCATCTGATGACATAGGAAGCCGAAATTTGGCACACTGGAAGTACTTTCTCTGCGGAAGATCGTAGGGCCCCACTCGGCACGGCTAGGCACCGTCGGATTGACCTGAAAAATTAGATCATGATTTCTTACACCAAACCTCATATTTTAAGCAGCGCAAACATTTAAATTAAAAAAAAAAAAAATTGCAACCAGTCTAATGTACATATATACCAAATTTCATCAAATTATCTTTAAGATTCGCATGGACGGACAACCGGTCAGCCGGATGGACAGCCATTGCTATATAATTCAGAAAGTGATTCAGAGTCGATGGTTTCATGTGTTACATATACCACCACAAAGGCATAATACCCTCTTCGCTACAGTGGTGTTGGTATAAATACCTTTGACGTGCCATTGCAAAAATTTATTTACTGCTACAACAAACTAAATATAAATAAACACTCAAGCATTTAATTTTATGTATGACTACAAAGAATAAAAATGATTAAATAGATTAACAACAAAGTTGGCTAAAAACATGTCACCCAAACAAAACTGACTAATTTGTCTTAAATCACTCACTAAATACACGTTGTAGAACAAAAAAATCAAAATTAGTATTTCAATTTTTTTCTGCATTAGAAATGAATAAATAGCAAAAGATTAAAAAAAAGAAACTTTCTATGTTGTTTCTTGTTCAAAAGATGAATTAGCCATGTTATTAGTCATTACCTGTTGAGCAAATGCCGAAAAAATTCCACTCGTATGAGTCTATTTGTGTAGAGACAAGAAGGCAAAAATTTTTTTCAGATGTTTCAAATTTTTTCTATTTTTTTTTAAATTTTTGTGATTTTGGCAATGAACCCTAGACTTAAAGGCAATTTAATTTTTTTTTTAAATTTAAAAAAAATTCTTATAGATTGTGTAAGAATAGAAGGTTCTTGATCGAAAAGGTAAATTAATTAAATACAGGGTTGATAGTATAATTTATATGCATAAAACAAATGCGTTAATGTGATGAAATTAAAAAAAAAAAATGGAAAACAGATATATTAACTTTCTAGTTATTTTTTTTCATAGAGCTTTGCTGGACAATCGCAGACTAGAAGAAAATATGTATGCCATTTTATGGTCTTAATTATTTTTCTTTTATTTATTTCCTTAATTAAGTCTATGGAAAAATCCTTATAGACTTTTACAAAAATTAAGCTTAATAATACAAGCATAAACAACTAAATATATTCAAAATGATTAGTTTAATCAATTTAAATATGTAATTATATCAATCTTTATTATTTATCAATATATTTGTGAGTAAAATGTTGCTGAATAAACATTTTCCCTGCAGCATGTTGCAAAAAAAAAACTTTCTTATTTTAATAACTATTTATTATTGATAGCATTAGGTGTGGGGTTCGTAATCATATTCGTAAGAACATGTGTACGAATATGATATAATACATATTTGTTTTTTGTAAATCTGTAATATTAATATCAAATATTAAATGATTAATTTATTTATACATGCAAGAAATACAGTTTTAATACTATTTAAATCACTTAGTACTTTTTCTGCAAAGCGGTCACTATTTCAACATTTTTAATTCTCATCAATGTGTGTGTTGTTTTATGTATACTAATGCTTTTTTGTTTTTGGTTGTGAAAAACAGCTGACACGTTCTTACATGTTCTATAAGTGCACAAACGAGCTTACAGTACGTTACGGTACTTTACATTGCATTTAATTACATTTACGGTCGGCTAAAGCGGCCTTAAGGCAAAAATGTTTTAAGTATGTATAATAACATTGTTGCAATTACAACTTTTTCTGTAACACGCTGCTTGAAAGATTTTCATGTTGTTCTTTAGAATCATATTGCATAAAAATAATCTTAAGAGTTTTATGTATAAGCAATTTTGCGAGTGTTGTTCTTAGCAACATTTTGACTAGAAAAGGTTTACAAAGAAGTTTGCAGAAATAATAAACATAAATGGTTCTGAAAGAATAATAAAATATAGTTTTTAAGATTTTTTTTCTGGCAATAAACAAATTTTCTTAAAATTTATCTTTTGTTCACTTTTGCTAACATGTTGCTAGCAACATTAAAAATGCCAAAAAAAAATATAAGAAACATAATAGGTGCGATCCCGTATGGTGTTTTCTTTTCTACAAAAAAGTGTGACATTTTATTTAAAATAAATGGAATTTGGTGTCTGTTTCGTAAAAATTTTGGCTTGTTTTAATCTAAAAAAGTCACCCTTTTCGCGAGAAAAATTTTTAAGAAACAGTCACCAAATCGCATTTTTTTGTGGAAAAGAAAACACCATTAGATTTTTAAAATTTTTTTTTGTTAAGTTTATTGATATTTTTTATTTTAATACTTTTGGCAATACTTGTTTGTAGGTTCTTTATTGTTTATTTTTTAACACAGCTGATTGTTTAGCAATTTTTCCAATGTTTCCTATCTGCCCAAAGAAAAAGTACGGGAACTTCGTGCAAGAAGAAAATTTTTCTCCAATCAGCCCAAAGAAAAAGTACGGGCAACTTCGTACAAGAAGAAAATTTTTCTCTTAAAAGCTCTCTCACTTTACCAAACTTTGAATACGGAAACAGTTTTCGGTAAGATTGGGATCCCGCGGGCTCCCAACCCCACACCTAATGCTATCAATAATAAATAGTTATTAAAATAAGAATGTTTTTTTTGCAACATTACAACCCAGACTTTGTTTGTTTGTGGATATGTATACATTTGTTAATTTTATACATCTAAGCATATATTTGTATAAATGAAAATATGTATGGATTGTTACTTATTTTGTCAAAAGTCCACAGATATTATAACTGAAAAAGTACCAAACAAAAAGAGTGATTTTACCCGCATTGCATTTAAAATATAAGCAGCCCATCACTATCTACAACTGTCACGTAACCTCGTAATTAAATTCTATTTTCTACAGGTTGGCACGTTACGGTTAAGTGACATTACAGTCAGTTAAGCATTTGCATTGCTTTCCATATAACAGAAACGATCAGCTGTTTACATTACATTTACATTTCTACATTTACGGTCGGCTAATGGGACCTTTAACTTTCTACCAATTCTTATTTTAGTAGTTAAAAAAATAAAAAGTTTGTTTATGTTACAAAACTTAAAATTTGTTCCTGGTTTTTAATGTTTCCAGCAACATGCTGCTAAAAAATAAACTAATTAATACATTTTTAAAATTTTAACTAATACGAAGTGTTATTTAGCTATTTTGCAAGAATAAATGTTAATAACTTATTTTAATTACAACATGCTGCTTAACAGATACTAAAATTTTTTTATATATTTAGCCTAGTACTCTGTTCGAACCTGCGAAAAATGTTGAGCAACATTGATTATTTCACACGAAAATTTTGTCATGTATCAATATTATCTATCCCGCGGTTTTTAAAAACTTAGCGTTTTCATTAGTAACAAGTATGCAACATTATTTTTGAAGGTAAGCAAAAACCATAGATGGGGGTAGAACAATAAATGTTGACTTAAATCAACATTGCACTCTCCCTAAATAAAACTGCAAAAATTAATTGTTTACAAATTTGTAACAGCTTTAGTGATGATTGGTATTTTTTTCACTTGCACTAAAAAAATGAATTGGTATTGTAAATTTTTTCACTATCGCTAACTGTGATTGTATGCATAAAATCTGCACTCAATCCAAATTTGTAGTTCAGAATTTGAACTTGCAATCAAAAGGCTGTACGAAAACATAATATCGCTAAAATTTAAAAAATTAAATTTAATTTTGTACGTGCATGGTTTTTGATTTTTCCGATGATATGCATAATCATAGAAAATTAAACTAAATGAAATTCTGTCAATAACATTTACAATTACAATTAACTGATGATTGCTTGATTTTAAATCAAACTATTTTTTTAACCCACAAAATGTTTTAACATTATAGTCACTTATGTGTAGTGAGATTTTCAATTCATCACTCAACATTAACAAAATTATTGCAATAATTTTAAACAAGTGCACTACCCCCATCTATGACAAAACAACGTGTTTTGATAAATGTCATTAAAAAATTTAAAACAATTTTATTTTAATTATTTTCTATAGTAAAAATCAAAAAAAATTAATTTGATTATTAATTTTTGCATTTTTCTACATTTTTCTTTTTGAAACGGTTGTTTTAAACCCCACTTCACAAAAACAAAATAAAAAATTACAAAAAATGATTAGTTGTTGCTTAAAATTCCGTGCGAAATAGTAGAAGCTGCACTTGTTTCGCACGGAAAATAAAAATGCTGCTAGAAACATTTCGCATGTTTTTCGTATATAAACAGAGTACAACTCTATAAACATTTTTTCGTTTGTATTTCACAGAAATTTTTTTTATATTGATTTTGAAAACATTTCGCACAAAATACTGAACAGAGTACCAGGCTTTTAAGAAAATAGTAGCTAGCCAGAAGTAGTTTTAAACCATAATATCCCCTAAAGACCCGAGCATTAACCCATTGAATTTTTACATTTCTTATATATTGCTTACACCTTTTGGGGAGGAAAAAATAAAACTGTATATATTTTTTTTTTAAATTTTATTTGAATTCTTAGAAATTAAGGGGGCACATATGTGTACCTCAGGTCCTAAAATATGAAAAATTTCAACGTAAATTCTAAATTTCTTAAGATCAGAACTGAACCGGTTAAGTAAAGGGCTTAATAACTATTTGTTTTATCTTATGAGGTGTAATTTAAATTTCGGTTTTTACTTCAGGTCTTATCGATTAGTTATTGAGGAAAAACATCCCAACAGTATGGTTTTTTCAAACAGTTAAATTCAGATGTAAAAATAATGGCTAAAACTTCTAAACCCTGCCATCTTTTGATATTGTTTTGAAGCGCAGTAGCTTAAAGCCAGTAATTAAACTGTTTCTATTGGTCACACGATGTCGCTAGTCTTTAAAACTTGTAATATTTTAAGGGGCACATATGTGTACCCATGGTCTGAAGAGGATATTAGTTTTCATTAAATATTTATTTTAAAAATTCCAGTAACATGCTGCTAAAAAATGTTTTTGTTAAAGTCAATATATCTGTGGTCACAACCCATAACAGCCTAACTCGAAATAGGACATAATTGAGTAATTAGTACCATCGTATTCAGCGTGTTGTAATCTGTTTGCTATAAATTTTTCCTTTTTGTGTATTTGTATAGGAAGGCAATTAACCCTAAAAAACCTAAACTCTCAAGTTATTTTTCTAAATGTTTTAGCATAACCGCCTTTGTCAATTCAGGATGACAACATTTATAATTTATGTCAATTTAGGCGCACTGAAAGTTTTTTTTTTATGTGGAATAAAAGCCTAACTCAACTTTAACTTTTTGACGTTCTTTCGTTCAACAACTAAGTAAACAAGTACGTTTCTTTGGCATCTGTAGCAAAGTTTTCCAAAAAAAGCCGTCTCCTGATTTTCAGTGAAAATCCCAAACTTTAAACTGCTGTACTGAAAATATTGAATAACAGACTTAGGTTGTTATGACTTGTGACCACAGATATGATTTCAATAACTTATGTAACTTACTGAAGTCATCACATTCTCTTCAAAATGGATCAAATTGTGCAAAAATTTTAATACTCTGGATGTTATAATGTCTTAAAAGGCGAACAGGTACATTAAGGTTAATTTTCCTCAGAAGGAATTGATAATTGACACTTCCATTAATGAGATAAAGAAGAAAACGAGAATTTAAAATTTTTCGACGACTTCTTAAAGTTGTTAACTTGATAAGTTCGAAAAGGCTTACATAGGAAGGTAACCTTAAGCGAGGATCCCAGCCGAAGCAAAAGACAGAATAACTAAAACTAAATTTTAATTGATTTGTTTTGTTTGAGTGAACTGAGTCGATCCAGTATGTCTAACAAAAGTGGTAAACAGTTGCTAGTTGGTAACATAAGGATCTGCAAACTTTTTAGACCACCTTTCAATAAACCTCAGGACACCAATAGCTTTGTTAGCTGTTAACATGATGTGATTTCTAAGATCCAACTTTCTGTCAAAATTAACTTTTAAATCATTGATTTTTTCCTCCATCCATTGACATATAAGTACACTATAATATTGAAATTTTTTGATTCTTCAATGGGGAGAAAAAAAAAGTATCAAAAAAGGGGAAATACGGGAAAATGCATCATGTAATTTTTTCCATGTTATTGAACTAAGAAATATAAAATTATTGGTGTAGGATCCTGAGTGAATGAGAACCTATTAGATAAAAAATGTTAGCATTTTTATTTCTTCTTCAACTGGTACTTTTATAATTTTCGTTATCTAAAGATGTGCGTCCATCTGACTGTCCATGTAATCTTGGTGCACAAAGTACAGGTCGTAATTTTGGAGATAATTTGATGAAACTTGATAGGTAGGATCTTATTGCCACAATGACCAAGTTAATGCAAAATGGTAAGAATCGGGTCCATAATTTCACATAGCCCCCATACTAGCTTCTTTCCGTAATAACGAGTTTGTACCATAAGCCACCTTATTATGTTGGCAATAAGATTAAATTCGGTCCAAAATTATTTGATTGCAATCTTACTCATCTTAAAAAATTTTATTGAAATCGGTCTATACTTGACCATGGGTCCCATACAAATACTGCTCCCGAAAAAAGCTTTTAATGCAATAACTTTCTTATAAATATTGGTAACCCAATACCCCGGTTTAGGTCGCTTTCGAAGTTGCGTCTTTTTAAAGTCTCTGCGATTTCGAAGTGGCGTGTTTTTGTTTCACTTAGCGTCGCACGGCTTCGAAGTTTCGTCGCAAGTGCTTAGAATTGCTTCATTAATATAAACATGTTTTAAACAGAAAAAGGGGATTTCCCGTTGAAGTCTAATGCATAAATATATGTATGTGAAGGTTGTCTGCTGATTGCAACTGGTTTCAAATTAAATTTGCTGAAGTAAAGTTAAATTTACATATTTTGCAGCAACGAGTCAAATTAAGCAAATAAGTTTAGAACAAAAACTGGGCATTTTGACGCGTTCTAAATCAGGGGAAAAGGCTGTTGATATTAAAATAAACCTTGAACTAGCCCCTTCTACGATAAAATCCATTTGCTGTTCCAGTGACGCTGATAAAATGAAGAAGTTTTTTGAAACAAGAACATCGTTAAAACATAAACAGTACCCATGTTCTGTAACTTTAGTGAGAACTTCTAGTATCGAAAAGATGTGAAACAAAATATTCCATCGTTTCTCGAAAAGTGGGAAAAATGTGTGTCTGTAACTCATGTCGAAAACTATCAAAAGAGATTACGTCGTTACGTTATAAATGTCATAAAATTGCACTCGAAGCCGATGTGACATTGCAGACGTTCAGAACGCCAGTAACACATATCGTTGACGGCGACCAAAATTTACTTAAATTGATTTTTTTTCAACGACGGCGGCGAAAACACAACCGCCGCCTATACCAAATTGTGTAAAGGGCGACTTTAGTGTTTGTTGTTTGCAAACGAGCTTTGAAGACATTCGTATATTTTATAAAAATGTTAAAAGCAAAATAATAAAACAATGAAAAATGTGCCAAGAATAAAATATTATTATTATTATTCTTTGCATTTTGCATTTTTAATTGTTTTTTAGTGTTAAAATTTTTTCTCGCCCCATTTTTATTCGTGAGTTTATTTGACAGTTCAAAGCGGGAACTTTTCTCACCAAAATGTTGCAGATACACTTTTTCTGTAAATTGGCGAGTAATTTCCTTACGTGACAGCTTGTACTCGCCAAAAAAATTTACAGACACAGTTAAGTGAGAAAAACAGCTGTTTGTTTCAATTTATGGCATTTTTGTTTCATTTCACACATTTCAATCGAAAACTTTCTCGACGCGAGAGTTACAGAACATGGGCACAGGTTACAAAAACGAGAAAAAATACTATTTGGATTGAAGATCAAAATCAGCGATGAATGCCCTTAAAACAAAAGGTTATTCAAAAGAAAGCTTTAACTTTATTTGAAGATCCAAAATAAAATTATCAAATCAAAATTTATTTTTTCAGCTAAAATTATAAATCTGGGAACCAATCAAATTGAAATCAATACAAATGTATGGAAAATAGTGCTTTGGCTTGTGTCGAGTTTTTCCGGTCCCAATTAGCGACGCAAACCGGGGTATTGATAACAGTAACTTTTACGAATTAACACTTTGTCATGACGAAATGTTGTGCTGGTATTACCATAGTTCCCATATAAACCCCTATCATAAAATCAATTAAAGGCAATCAAATGTCATATCGATAAAGATCCCAATATAAAATTGTATCATTTTATGGTACATTTAAAAAATAAGCGCACAATTATGCGCTACGCAATAAGACATACAGAAATGCAGTAAAGTAAGCAAAAAAACTCTCAACCACTTTTACAAAAAAAAAAAAAAAAAAAATAACATTTCAAGTGCTACGGCATTCCCTTACTACGAAGCAGGGGTCTAATCACCGCATTCGATACTATCGTATCGAATAAACTATCGAATGATTTTGCATACGACAGACACTGACGTATCGAATGAAAACTCGATAAATGTAATGTCCAGTTACTCGATAACGAATGCTATTATTTCAAATTCCATAATTTTCATTCGATATCGAGTTTTATGATACCAAAATAAATAATTTCGATCAATTTTGCTCGATATCGTATGCGGTGATTAGACCCCAGGTTTATAAGGGAGAATACTAAAAAATAACTGCATCAAAACATTCAGTGTGTATGGCTGATCGTTACATACAACAATTTTTATATGCGCTGAATAATGTATTGTCAAAAATGTATTGCTTCAAAGTGGGAACTCGCCATATAAAATTCATGTCTTCCATAAGCGCAATGGTAAGCGAAACGTTTATGTTTCTCCCTTACAAGCCTGCTTCGTTGGAAGCTCCATTTTTTATTGGGATGTCTTAATAATAATCGTCACAAAGAACTTTAACATGAAACTTAACCCTATAACATAATTTGGTTCTGGCAGTTCCATTATTGCCCTATTATGTAAACTCTTGTAAATTTGCTATTAACTAATCCGGGGTAGAGTATCATGCTTTCGGGCTTGACCAACTGTACTTTCTTTATTCTTTTTTTATTTTTAAATTGTTTTAAAGAATTGAAAAAATATTTTATGCATTTCCAGAAATTAAAAATATACTTTTTCTCGCTTATTATTTTACAATAAAATTACACAAAAATAAAATTCTAATTTAAGTTGTTTCTTTACTTTTAAGACACCGTATTACCCTGAAATGCATTTCAATATGGTTTCTGTAATTTTTATTATTCGCAGGTGAATACCAAATAAAATTGAGTTCATTTAAGATTTTTTTTGCACAAGAAATATTTTCATTGATTTAAAAACAAAAAGTATTAAATGTAAAGAAATAAACCCTGTACTTGGTAAAAGAACAGTATAACTCAAATTAAGATTTTTGGAATTTTTATAAATTAAATACTTATGCTTTGATCGCTTGTTTCAAATAAAAAAAATTTATATAAAGATTGTTTTTTTAAGAAAAAAAAAAAAAAAAAAATATATATATGAGGTGCTCATATTTTTTGTTATTACTTTTCTGCACAAAATGAATTTTTATAACTTTTTTTTAGATTTTTGAAGGCTACAAAATTAAATACACAAATAAACAACAGTGCGTTCAATGATGTTGAACGTATAAAAATAAATTATATATTATTTCTTATGTACTTATGTATGCATATGTGTATGTGTTAATAAATTATTTAACAATAAATTTTATTATAACATTGTGCACACGCTCGAAAAAATTTAAACGTCAAAATAATAAAAAAAAACAAATGATTACTGCTAAAAAAATTAGATCTTATACATATAAATTTCAACACTATGCAGTGATTGAAATTTATATTTAGTCGATTGCACAATTTCGGATGTATGTTTTAAAATTGAAATACAATTAAAAATTATATATATTCTAACTTTGTTCATCGTGTAGGAGGAAAGTAGCGAAAGGGCTTGGGACTTACAAACTCCAGAGTCTAAGCTGAAGAAACTGCTCAAATAATAACGAATTTCGTCACGATACTTTAATCCAGTGATAACCAAGCCCCAAACGCACGCACACGCACAAAAAGATATTATGTGCTTGTGTGCGGTTGCAAACAGAAGCTGCGGTCGCTAATAGACTGATGTTTTGAAACGAACAAAGTTGTTGTATACATGTGAATTGCCGACCATGTCTGTGTCAAAAAAATACGATTATTGACTGCCTCGCGAGGCTATGGAGTGGCTATCACTGCTTTAATCCCTGAAGTCTTAAAATAAGAAAACTTTATGAATTAAACAGCAGTGCAGTTGGAAGAAGTAAAATAATACCGGCTTTTGCTAGTCTCAATAGGCTCGCCCTTGTCAATTTTTGATCTACTTAATCTACAGGGTGGCACATAAGTAACTTAACAATTTCATAAGTGAATAATTTTTTAATTTACACTTTTGTTTTTTAGAATTAACTTTGAAAAACTTGAAAATTATATGAATTTTGAAAGTCAGCATACGATTATTAAGACCCAATATCGAATAATGAGGGCACCCGAAATCCAAAAATATTTGTCGTTTTGTTTCACTTAGGGTCGCATGGCTTCGAAGTTGCGGCTCTAGTGCTTCGATTTGCATCGTTAAAATAAAAATGTTTATACAAAGCTTAAACAGAAAAAGGGGATTTCCCGTTGAAGTCTAATGCAAATATGTATGTGATGTTGAAAGAAACCTTGAACTAGCCCCTTCTACATTTAAATCCATTTGCTGTTCCAGCGTCGCTGCAGTGGTGCAGAGGTAAGAACTCAAAAAATTCTGATGAAAGAATGTGGTGATTCCTGAAACATGTAAATTCAACCCTCTTGCTTCTCTAACCCGTTCGCTTCCAAATAAAAGCAAATGTTATTCTTTTTTTCCTGTTTGTTTTTCAAGTAATATAAAAATTTGCGTTTGGGAATTTACATTGAAACGTCAAAAAAAAAACTAAAATTTGTTTTGGTTTTAATTAAGGCTCAGTTAGTCTTTACTTTCTGTTTCTGTTCTGTTCCGTGCCGTTCTGTTATGAAATTGTAATACATAGTTACTTTTTCCGTAGTAACTTATCAGCCATTCATGATCAATTTATTAGCTTTGCACCGTCCATTGTTTTATTTTAATAACTTTAATGCACATAAATTTGAAAAAATTCAATTTTATGAATTCTTAAAATCAAAAAACAGTTTGTTTCAATGTAAATATGTCTTTTTTATTATTTATTTTGCTGTCACTTACAAACAATTAACATGTTTGTGATTTTAACAAACTGAACCGCAACACAGCGGAAAAACTAATCAATTTTATAGGGGTTTTAATAACAAAAACAAATCAGCTGATTCGTAACAGAACAGAAAGTAAAGACTAATTCTGCCTTTATACCACAAAGTATACAGAGATGAAAAAAGTGACGTATGAAAAATGCCTAAATCATTTGCGAGGGCAGCTTTCGAAGAAAGAGAAAGAAAACGTTTTTTGTTAGTGAAGTGACAATGCGTAAAAACAGACCGCTACTATCTACACAAATTGCATAATCAAAACAAAAAACGCAAGAAGGGCAGCTTTCGAAGAAAGACAGAAAAAAAACCATATTTTCTGTCTCGTGACGCTGCTGTATACTCTGTGCTTTATACATACATAAGTTCTGAAACTAGTTTAATTTAATTTATATTTTCATTTTCATTTTTTAAAACGTTTTAAATGACATCGCGATTGTGGATATGAAACGTTTTTTTCACAAAAAAAAAGTTATAAACTGCAAATTTGCATGTTATTTTAATTATAAATTTGTTGATATTATGCGTACAAGTTTTTATTATCATTGATTTTGATAACTTAAAAAAAAATCTTAAAATTAGTAATCCTGCCTTTTAAAAGCGTTTTTTTGCTCTCCTGAAAAATAATTATTTTGCCACTTACGTTATTCGCGGCTGTGCTTCAATTGTTTATGAAACTTCATTAAAACCTTTTCTTTAGCTTCACTTCGGAAAATCAAATCTTGTAACGTTAATTTAACCGCCTTATACTCAATGCAAATGGATGAAACTTTGCAGGCATACATATTCCCGATGATAATACACGAATACATGGGCGTAGCCAGGATAAAATCTAGGGGGAGGGGGGGCAAAATTTTTTTTTTGTAAAATGCTTTTTTGACCGCCTTTTACTCAATGCAAATGGATGAAACTTTGCAGGCATATATATTCCCGATGACGGTACACGAATACATGGACGTAGCCAGGATAAAATCAGGGGGGGGGGGTGGGTAAAATTTTTTTTAATGTTCTTTTTTAAGAAAAGCGTTTCTTAAAAAAAATTTTTTTAAATGTTCTTATTTTTTAAATAATTTTTACAGACATTGATATATTTTTATGAAGTTTTTGGAATGGTTTATAAAAAAACCCATTTCATAATGAATTTTTTAAATAGTACATAAGAAAGAATTTTAATGAATAAAATAAGTATATAAAATAAAGTGCTACTGAAAACAACCATGACCGCATTTAGACTATGCAATTAACGCCGAGTTTTTTTCTATTTTCTTTTAAAGAAGCTGCTACGAAACTGTTTTCACATTTACATTTACATTTTTTTCAAGCAATTTTTCAACTTTTTTAACCCCTTTTTCTTCCCTACACCTCCTGCTAACAAACAAAAAGTTCCAAGCGAAAGTTTCGGCGTTAATTGCATAATGTAAATATGGTCTATGTATATAAAAATAACTGTTGGAATTTTGGTCTTTATTTTGTTTTTGTATTAACACAATTAATTGTAATTATAAGACGACCAAAAAATCTTTGAATATGGGGTTAACTGCTACTGATTTTAAATAAAACACTTTTAAATTTCGCCAAACACCTTTAACGGACATTTGCATGGATAAACAGTAGGGAAATTGGAAAAATATTTAATGTTAAACGGATTTGTTGCCATAAAGTTTCTCTCTCTCTCTCTCTCTCTCTCCCTTTCAAACTTTGAACAGACAGGCGATCATGTTCAATAAATTTAGAATTTTTACAAGGCCCCACATTGAATTTACGTATGTACTTAAAAATTCTTTGAAAATAATTTTGATGTGTTGGAAATCAAGTGATGAAATTATTTCACAAAGATGATCAAAAAAAAAAAAATCTTGCGTTTTCTTTTTTAAAAGAATTACATGACTTGATAGTACTTTTAAATATGATTGAATATTTAATCTTTAAGAAATATTTCACAGTTCATTTATTTAAATTGGCCTTTAAAACTTTTTTCGCAAGGCACTTAAGAAAATTAATTAATAAACTCTGTTAAAATTTATTAATAAAACAATTTTACAAGGTGTCAGCAAGTCTTGTCTACATCGACTAAGAATTTTAAAATAATCTAAAAATACTTAAGCACTTTATTAGATTTTCCTAAAAAAAAAAAACATGGATGAGTTGTAAACAGAAATATTTCTTTTCACCTTGAGTCAATACAAAGGCGAGAAAATTAAAAATTAATTTTGTTGCTATCGAAAAATCTACAAATTTATCTTGAAAATATTTTAAATTTACTAAAGCAAACATTTTAGACAAATAGTTTTTTTTTTTAATATTTCATTATTGAAAATTTTAAGAAATTTATTAAATCCGTACCATTAATTAATAATGATAACTAAGAAGAGAAAAAATAGTACATAAATGAAATTAAATATAAGTTTATGAAATTTATTATGCTCGTTTATTAAACATTGTTGTACCTACGAAAAAACTGGCTTCATAAATCTTTTGAAATCATAATAAAAATCCATAAATTATGGCTAATAGTATTTAGTTTTGCTGTTTGTACTCTTCGTTTATGCTCGATATTCTTTTCTAGTAAAATATAAACATGTATTTGTAAATAGTTATGTGTTGTTGAAAAAAAAAACACTTTTCTTCCTTTTTTCTTTATTTCCTTCTGCTTTGCTTTTTGTTATGTGGCTTCTTAATAGTTGCCAACAGTTTTAATGTATAAGTGCAAGTATCTTTGTGTCTGTGTGCAGTTCTTGCACTTGTTCAAAATAGTTTTACTATTCGAAGTTTTTCTGATGCTGCTTTCCTTTTTTTCTCTCTTGTTATTGTTAGTTTGGTTTCTTCCCATTTAACTTTGTTTAACCAACAAGAACAATATCAGGCAGAGAAGACAGTCAAATGAACAGTGTTTCCGCGTTTTGACTTAATATTTTGATAGTGGGGTTTCGGAATGTTATCAGTGTAATTGTTTTCATATATGAAATATGAATTTAAAGAACAATTTTTCACAGTTAGTTCGCCTTAAAGCTTTCCTTTACTTACGATTACTGATTGATCGCAATTTTACTCCATTATTAAGTAAAACACTTCACTCCACTTTAAAATATTTTCATATAAATTCTTAAAAACTCAAAAGGTTTTATATGAAAAAAAAAAAAATCTTAACGCAAGGTGAACGGATTTACAAAGTTACCCCCTTAATGATTTTGGAGCTGACTTAAAAAGTGAATGCAATATTGGGAGATTTTTGGAAAAACAAGTAAAGGATCTAAGGATCGTCTAAATCAGATCTTAAATACCCTCTATTATAGTATTAAGAATTCATTTGTACCCTAACTCCTTTAAATATGGTAACCTCCAAAAACATATTTTTTAAGAAAATTTTAAACATATTATGTTTAATTTAACCATGTTATTTTCACTGACAACGATATTATTGTTAAATAGTCCTCCATCAAGAAGCCATAACCATATAATGGTTGCCTCTAAACATGTTACAACCATATAATGGTTTCCTCTAAACATGTTATGGTTGAATATGACAAACATTTGTTTTTCAATTAACAACAGTATTTTCGTCTTTTCCAAGAACAGCATGCTATGTTTAAAAACCAAACATGTTATTATAAGAGTATAGCATATTTTAGTTATTATTAACCAATACATGTTTGGAGGCAACCATAATAAATAAAGGTTACCATATTTAAACATTTTTTTCTCTCAGCTAGATAAAATAATAGATCGATGTGACTGATTTTTCAAATGAAACAAATCTGATATACCAAATAGAAAATATATGAGTTCAATTTGATCAACTTCGCTTATTTGGTATAAACCCTATCGCGCCAGAAATCTTAATTCGGGAGGACACTTGTGAGGGCCAGGTGAAATAATTGACGGATTTGGATCTTATTAAATATTCCTTATATCCAAGAAATATCTGCGCTGAAGTCAGACCTCCTATCGTAAAAGTATTATTTTGGCAAGAAAAAGTTGTTGTTGGCCTATTAATCGATCATTTATAAACTGATTTTGTTAATTAAAACTACCAGTATTTGAATAATTTACTATGGGTGAAAAATGAAGTTTATAGATTATAAAGACACTTTAAAAAGTAAAAATTTGTGGATAAAATGAGAGATTTTTGGAAAAATAAATTAGTGGATGTCTTGGTTTTTTGGTCATGTCTCAGCCATTTGTGCTCCTGAATTTCAGTAGCAGCCTACTACACAAGATATAAATGTATAACATTAAATATAACACATGGACAGACGAACCGGCGGACATTTCACAATCCGCTACTAATAAGGACCCAGAATTCATCTAGAGCATCAATATTGTACTTATACACGCAAAGAAAAAACATGGTTGTGGTAAACATATTCTAAGAGCAACATATTATGATAAGATTCATGATTGTAGTCACCTTATTAAGATTATTATTGAATCATATAATGGCAAAATATATTTGTAATATTTCATCATAATATTTTTCCCTTAATCATATTATTATTCTCTCATGTAATTCATAATAAGTTAAGAAGCAATCATATTATTATCATGTAAATCATAATAAGCTAAGAAATTAATGATATAATCATCATGTTAATCATAATAAATTTCATATTATGATACTGCTCCTTGAATAACTGTCATAACAATACAAAATAAATTAAAATTTTTATGTACGGATTGGCGCTAGCATAATATTATTAGAGTAAAAATAGTTTGATTGCATCGTAAGCATAATATGATAAATGTTTAGAAAGTTATCATGTTATGGTTATTAAATATCATGATATGGTTGTGGGTAATATAATATGTTTTGAAAGTTATCATAATTTAGTTGTTAGAAAAATAAATACTTTTCGGTCAACAATACTCAAATTTATAATTGCGATAAACATTGAAATGTTTACAGTAACTATAATATTGTTGATATTAAATAAAAATAACAATTATTTGTGTACGACAACAAAATATTGTTACAATAAACATGCCCAACCATATTTTTTCTCTGCGCGTAGGGTGTATATATAAGTTTGTCGTTCAATCTGTGGTGAAGGGTATATTAAAAAGAGAAAATGATATCAAGTGTACCAATTAAGAAGAAAGGAGATGATAAAAAAATATCCTGCTGCTCCTGTTAAAGATTTTGTTATATTCTATAATATTTTCCAAAACAATAACTGTTTGCTATAAAAAACAAAATTGTTGAAATGAAACCATACTGCAAAAAAAATAATGCTGAATATTGCTTTTTTTTTCATATTTTAGATCAACAGTTATGAATTTATTTATTTAATAATTTTTGAATATTAAATGAAAGGAAATTGTATGGTTTTTAAAGCTCTTGTATTTTTTTATTGAGTTTGTTTTATATGTATATTTTACCAACAATTATTTTCACAATTTTTCTTCTTTTTTGTTAAGTTTACTTTATTTTAGCGTTTTTCTAATAAAAAATATTGTAGTTTAGTTTTATAGATTCTTTTTTTATCTATTATATTTAGTGGTGTTTATTTAAGGGAATCAAGGGAATTTTTAAATACACAAAGTTGTATGAACAAATGCCAGACAAAATTGGAAGAAAATCGTCAAATTTTGTGGAAAAAATCGTCAAAATCATCTAATTGACTTATTGATTGACGATGCACCACCCAAGTTCAGTGCTTATGTCCGGCACTTTTTAAACAAATAATGTAATCGACACTATACAAGTAATCCAAGGAATTTTTTGTTATAAATTTATAAGCAAAGAAGACAAACGCTTTAAAATAAAAAAATTTGCCTATTTTAATTCTGATAGGGTTTCTGTAGTAAATCTTTAAAAAAATAACGTTTCCTTGCTTGTCATCTTTCGAACACAAAAATAATACTGTTCTTATTCAACTCAACAAAATGATGAGTACATTTATTTTTGTTCGGTTGTTTTTAAACCACAAACTTCATTGTGTTCGGTTTAGCTCATTAATCTTCGTTCGTTTCTGTTGTGAGTAGCGCCCTTTGACTGATAAAAAAACCAAAAATTTTTTACAACAACAAACTACAGATACGACAAAAAAAGAAAAAGTCAGCAAAATAATTTTACACAAACAAAACATATACACAATACCCACACAAGCTGTTCGTACTGCGGTCGGTTTTTGTTTGTTCATTTCAATGTAAAAAAAAACATTATAGAACATTATTATATAATGTTTGTCTACAGGATCACTACATTTTTAAACGAAGAACAGAACACTATTTAATGTTCGGCTCTTTCTTGAAAATAGTTACGAACTATTTTAAGGGTTGTGTTCGTCTACACAAACACTAAAAAAATAGATATCGTTCCTGGGTGTGTAAGCCGAACGCTAAATAATGTTCTGTTTATTTTCGAACACTGGTTTGAATCAACCTTATGGGCAACACTGTATTTGGTTATTGGTGACTAACCATAACGACATAATCATTACCATACAAAACAATTGAATTTTGGTTTCTAAGGTCATCATTACGACTATGACATTATTTTTATGCCACGTCTAATTGGACTTTAAAAGGCAAAAATTCCACCACGCACTACACAAACGCACTGTACAGTGCCAGACCTCAATCACAAAGCATACAGAGATGAAAAAAGTGACGTATGAAAGATGCCTTATTATTATTATAATATCTTAAATTCATACACATATATAAAATTGGGTTATTAAAAGATCTTCAGAGATAAAACTTTTCAGGTTAAAAAGAGCAACAACTTCTTATTGAAGTAACATTTCAAAATTATAAGAAATATTAGTTACATATGGGTGTTTCCAAGGTAACGGTCGTTACCGATTTTCGGAGATTTTTTAAATAAAATTCCAACCTACCAAAATATGCCACGAGGATTGCTCCATTTTGGACCTTCGAAAGTTCAAGCAACGGTAGCCGAAAGAATTCATAAAAAATGTAATTTCAATACTTTTTTTTGACCATTATAAAAGTAACGGTCGTTACTTTATTAATGTGCTGGGGGGCTACTCTCTATTGCGATGCGAAAGAAAATTGTAGCAAATCTAGCGATTGGTACTCTTTAATACGTTTACGCATTTGTCTTTCGCATCTTTAAATTTTTTTCTTTTCGTAAATCATCACTTTATTTAATTTAAATTTTCCAATTTCAAATATTTTTACACACTTTGGCATTTCATTACTGTAAATCTGCGCCATCTTTAATTTTTATTACCACTATTGCTTCATTTTCAGAACATTTTGCGAAAGTTATAGAGAGTACCAAGTTGGTATTTAGCTTTCGCATCGAAATTCTTTTCGCATCGCAATAGAGAGTAGGTCCCCTGTTTTCAAATGTCGGAAACAAACATCATGTATTGTAAAATTTTGCACAGGATATGCCAAGTAAAAAATTTGATTAAATTCTTTGAAATGTTTTGTTTAAGGAATGGATTTATTATCGAACCAAAGATATTAGTTACCAAAAATTTTTTTTTTAAAGTAACCGTCGTTACATTATAAAAAATTTAAAGTTTTTCGTTTATTATGGGTAACAAAAAAAAAAAAAAAAAAAAAAAAAAATTTTTTTTTGTTAGTATAAAGAAAATTAAAGTTAATTTTTCGCAAAATGACAGATACATTTATTTTGTATAATAAATAAATTCAATATAATAATTTCATTTTAGAGCTAAAAGGGGTTTCTGTGGAAACACCCATATATAAATAAGGTCTTGCTGATTATTAACAGACTCTTTAGAGTCTGCCAACATTCGTTTTATATCATTTAGAAATAAATAAAATATTTCTATTCAGAATATCTGAACAACATCACCAGCTTGAGTGTGTTCAGTGAAACATGTTAATCCAAAATAATATTTTGGGAGTTTGCAGCGAACATTTTTTCTCAAAATCACTTGTACAAGTTTGTGTAGATGCTTTAGTGAGAGAGATTTTGATGTTTAAGACAAAGAACGTAGGGCAAACCCCTTAAAATTCGAGAATGTAGAATTGAAGGCATAACTGGATGAAATTTTTTAAATAAAGGTAAAAGGTAAAAAAATCTGATGCCAATTTATTTTGTATGCCAAAATTGGGGCTTAAGCGCTTCATCAGATTGTAAAAAGAAATAAATATTCATTGCGTTAAGAGAACTCATTATATTTTGATAAAACCATCGAAATAGCTATAAAAAACAAGTTTGTAAGGAGTGGGCCTAATTTGGGTTGTATTTATCTGGGACCGAAAATTTCGGAAAACTGATGCAAGTATACCACATTTATGCTTATGATAAAATATTTGGCTTTTTAAAATTTTGTTTTTTATTTTTTTGAGCATGAATAAATTTTTTTTATTATTATTTTTTTGAGCAAAAATAAAAGTTAATTTTTGCATTAGTGCTGCCAAAATGTGATATATACTTTCTTCAATGTTTTGACAGAACGCCCTAAAATTACTAGTGCTTTTCTTTGTTCGTTATGAGCGTATAAATTTCCATATAGTTTTATTAATTATACTTAAAAAAGAGTTCGTTATAACCGAAAATTCGCTTTAACTGGAGTTCGTTATAAGCGTACTAATGGTGTACGCGTTATACGTGATAATTGGTTATAACCTGTGTAAAATGCAACCGAACTTCACTGTAAAAAAACCTTAATTGGACTAAATTTAAATGGAGTGATTCAATTTTGTTTGCGTTTAAAATTGCTTTTTGGAAAAAAATGTATACGAGATCTATGCTTAATTATAGACCGACTGGCACATAACTGCTATATAAAGCTATATAAAACTAAATTTGACTTAAATTCACCACGATATCATTTTCCGCTCGGTTTTAGTTGTATTAAAGTTTTTTTTTGAAAATAAGATTTATATGAGGCATATGGAAATCATTTTCGATCAGTCACAAAATTCATTAGAGGATGTTCTAATCTTATGGAACAATGACAGACCGAATTTGATTACAAAAGCGGAATTTGTTAAAATTATGGGCGTTTTCTGAGAGTTGGTGTTGTATAGGGCGTATGCTAAATTATGGACCGATCTTCATAAAATTTTATACGGTCATTTCTAGTTATATCAAACGAGTTTGGCAAAAATTTAATAACAATCCAATTTATAATCGGTTATTTTATTTAGCTATTATCTTTTTGGCAACACTGGTTTTAACAGCTGACGCACGTTTCGTGTTTTGTTTCACTGTCAAACATCTTCAGTTTGGTCTATAATTTAACCATGAATCGTCTTACATACGAACAACGCTTGCAAATTATTGAATTTTATTATCAAAAAGTTCATCGAGCGCTTCTTGTGTTCAGCGGCGAAGCTCATTTTTGGCTCAATGGGTACGTTAATAAGCAGAATTGTCGATTTTGGAGTGAAGATCAGCCAGAAGCATTGCCAGAGCTACCAATTCATCCAGAAAAAGTCACAGTTTGGTGCAGTTTATGGGCTGGTGGCATCATTACACCGTACTTCTTCAAAGATGATGCGAATCGTAACGTAACTGTGAATGGTGAGCGCTACCGTGAGATGATATCTAATTTTTTTTTGCCCAAAATGCAAGAGCTTGACTTGCATGACATGTGGTGTCAACAAGACGGTGCCACATGCCACAGAGCTCGCTTAACAATGGACTTATTGAGAGGCAAATTCGGTGAACATTTTATTTCAAGTTCGGGACCAGTCAATTGGCCGCCTAAAAATCGTGCTCATGTCTGTACAGACATGCCCGCTTCACCTGACGCATTGGAAGACAATTTATTCATGAGATACCGGCCGAAATGTTGGAAAGAGTATGCCAAAATTGGACTTAGCGGATGGACCATTTGAGGCGCAGTCACGGTCAACATTTGCATGAAATAATCTTCAAACATTAAATTATATGGACCGTAGCATCGATTCAAATAAAGATTCATGCATTTTTCTAAATTTTACGTGTTTTTTTAAGCTTTCCTATAGCTTTTAAAAAATTACGAATTAGAAGCAATTGTAACTCTTTTTTAATTGAACCGATTTTGCTTGATTTTCCAAACTGCTAAGGATAACTAGAAACTATTTGACACCAATATTGCTCTTTTTTTTGAGTTTTTCGTAAGTAAGCGTGCATTTAACACGGGGACTGACAGACAGACGTACATGGTTAAACTGACTAAGAATTACTTAAAGGACCCAAAGTATTTATACTTTATGGGGTCTTTGATGAATATTATAAAAGTTTTACGCGGAATGACAAACTTAGTATACCCTCAATCACCACTAGTATTGGAGGGTTTAAAACACAATATAAGCAAATCTGTTAATTTTATTATAATTCTGCATTTGAAAACTAGCCAGGCTTGGGGCATAAATCGCCACAAGCTCATAAAAAAAAACGTTATAATCGCCAAATCTGGCAACCGTAGCTGTATTTGTGTTTGCATAAAAAATATAATTAATACTTTGTATGGCCCATACAGTATGGGTTTTTGAAAATATAACAAAAAAAAAACAAAAAAAAAAAACAAGGAAAATAAATTATTTTAATTTATTAAAATGAATTCATACAAAACGCATTGATATAAAAATAATTAAATTATATTGATTTTGTAGTTCCGTTTGCGAAGGTCGATTATAATTGTGAACATGTCATTTAGAGTGGTCCAAGTTTGTATGACCAATTTTCAAAGTGAATTCTAAAGGTTATTTATAACCTAATTGGAATAGTGAATACAAGGCGAAAAAGTTTTTATTTAGTTTTTGTCAAATTTTTTAAATGTCGTAAGATTTTAATTCTAGATGATTAATTAATCGAAATGTAGATACAATCATGATACAAATACACAAGATAGTTCCACTCTCTCTTTTTATCGCCATATTAACGTTCTGACGTTTATTGGAATTATGAGAATTTGTGCTACCATATTTCATTTATTAATCCCATTTTTATTGTTGCCAAGGCGAATTCATACAAGGTGGTCTTATTTAGAAAACGTTTTACAGCACTGTAAAATATTTTAACGTTGTGTCAAAAATTCAAACAAATATTTGATTTTGTTTTTATATTAAATTGTGTTTTTTTTTGAAATGTTATAACTTAAAAAAGTTTTAAATTTCACAATTTTAATCGAAAATTATAGAATTTAGTTTAAATTCCCCAGAACCAACAGGACGGTATACCATTTTGATACAAGGTTAGTAATCAGCTGTTGCTTACGTAGCAAGATAAGTTCACCTGGTGTAAATTCGCCTTGATTGTTGCTTTATATATTTTTTGAAGTTAAAAAATAAATTAAATTAAATTTATGTACATAGAAACATATGTCAGAAATATCCAAATATTTTGCCATTAGATAAAGCGACAACAACCCGAGGTTGTTCGGCAAATATCGCCAATGCTGTAAGTAAGAGAACCAGCATAATGGGGCAGCTTAAGAAGATGTTTGTAATGTTATACGCAGCAACAGTTGGATCATTACTGCCTTTGAGAATTAAAGAATCATAAAGCGGACCGAAAACAATTTAATGCTATCCCTTATTTGTTTATTGATATTAATACACCAAATTCAATGGTAGCGAAGAACTATAATTTAAAACTTCATCTGTTGGTGTGAGTGTGTAAAAGATTTAAATCTGTCTGGTTTCACGATTCGCTATTATTAAGTACATCGAATCGGCTATAAACGTAACATTGGATACGGGCGCAAATTGCCCGGGCAAATATTTAACCCTTATCAATTGCAATGCCTACGTTTGTTTACCATTTGATGAGGTGCCTGGTAAAAATTGGAGTAAATGACGGTCATTTGGCGAATGAGCAAGATATACAATGGGCTTTTGTATCGAGTGTGAGAAATTTTGTATTTGGATTTTTTTTTTTAATTCCTAAACGTTTTTGCTTAATTGACTCCTGTTAATCTAAAGAGGAACCCATGCGCCAGCTTTCTAAAAAGTTAGTGCAACGAAGGAAAAAGAGTTATTGTGGAGCCACGAAGACACAAGATTGCTAAAATTTATGGAGTAATAAGTATTTGCTTTTTTTTTTTTGGGTTGAAGATAAAAATTTATTTTGATATTATGAATCATGTAAATAAAGAAAAAAATTAAAAATGAATTTGTCCCAGTAAAAACTTCGCCTACTTTTTCAAAATGAATTGGTTCTTTCAATAGAATTGTAAGTAGTGCTCTTATGTTTTTCTGATTACTCAACACATTATTTTGTAGGCGAAATTTTTACTGGGGTGTGCAATGCTTACAGTCTGTGCCAAATAATTCTCAGCATCTTTAAGAAGACAAAAATATGACCGAGTATACTTTCTTTTTTGTTTAAAATTTATTTTTTCATTTCCTAACAAAAGTGCCGTATAAGTTTGGTGGTTAGTGTTAAATGAATAGTTTAACACAATCAAACTTTAATATTAATATGAAATTGGTAAAAAATACAAATGACACATTTTTACTAATAATTTTCAAAAGGAATTTATTGTCTTTTTTATAAGTGGCAACGCTTTTTTTTATGTTTACAAAAAATAAATTTCAAATAATTCCGATAAACTTAAAAAAAAAAAATATTGTGAGAGAGAAGTGGAACTACCATCTGTTTTTGTATCATGGATACAATTATGTTTTTAAAAAGGTATAAGAACCCAAATTCAGTTAAGAACTGGCCCAGTAAATAATGCCCCAGACCGCTAATGTAACAATTATAACTTGCCTGAGAAATTCGAGCGCACACCTTAAAGATCTTTTTAAATTCAAATGAGATAACATAATTAAATAGGAAAACAGGTTTTTGTTTTGGATGGCGTTCACAGTTATAATAATCCCTAATAAAATAATCATATAAACAATATTTTTATCCCTAAGATAATCCCTAATAAAATAATCTTATAAGCAACATGTTTTTTCTTTATAATTTTCTTTAAATACTTAAATACTAAATCCGAAATTAAATGTTTACAAAAAAAGAAATTTAATATTTTTATAAATTTATTATATAAAAGCAAACAAACATACATACTTAAATAAATATACTTACGTACAAATTTTCGTTCAATTGTTCCTATTTAAAAGAAACTCTTTAACATGCATATTTGTCCACAACACTGTGTACAAACATGCATGCATAAAAACACTTGAAATATTTTAATCATTCTTTTCCAAGAATGCTTGTTTGCATTTCCAATACATTTTGGGTGGCCAACAAATAACAATAAACTCTAACTAGATCAATTGATTTTGAAACACGAACTTCTTAAGAATTATTGCCCACCAATAAAATAAAACCATAAAACTTTTTGTAAACAATTGATTTTCCTAATAGTTCATAAGAAATTACCAATAAGCATTCTTTTGTATTTTAAACTAAGATTTTGTAAAGTCTTTTGTATTTAAAACTAAGATTTTGTAAAAATAAAATCAATCAAAATTTTTGACCACAACGAAAGACACACAACAGAAGTTTTTATTTTTTTAGAAAGTTTTATTCGAAAACCAAACTTGTTAACCTGTCCTTAGGTGATGTCAAAAACGGTAAAATTCATGAGGTGTTTTTCAAGTCTCCCCTTTTATAATTTAAAAAATTTTCTGCAGCAAAAGTCAAACAAATTGATATTTGCACGCCAGGGACCCTAGAGAATGAAAATGAAATATCCTCCGAAAATGAAGTATCCTCCGATACACTTGAGAAGTGCAACTTTTTTTTTAAGGGAGGAATTAGATTCTAATTAATGATATGCAGAGTTTTATGACACAAACTGCAAGGACGTCACTCCGAATATTTGGCCATAATCCAACCACGCTTAAGGTCAAATGACAAGGTCTAGGGTTAATTTTGTGGACATTTTTAATATTTCACAAAAATTTACTGAGTAGTTCTTCTGGGACCATATGTAGACATTGGTCGAAAGAAAAGTCACCAAAATAGTCGACAAAACTGGTTAGTTGGAGACAGTTGCACCCAGGTTTGCTTAAGGCAACTTTAATATACAATGTACATTAGACTGGTCGCAATTATTTGTTTTTTTAAATTTAATTGTTTGCGCTGCTTAAAATATGAGGTTTGGTGTAAGAAATCATGTCCTAATTTTTCAGCTCAATCCGACGGTGCCTAGTCGTGACTACACAGAAAAAATTATTGCCGAATTATTTTCAAACAAACGTTTGTTTGAACATTTTTTTAATTTCTATAAATTTTTTCAAACAATATTTTTGTTTGATTTTTATTTAACCAACAAAAATGTGGACAGCTCTTTAAAAATATAATAAACGCGTTATTGGTGTCAAGTTTTCATAATTTTGTATGAAATATTTAACGCTCTTTAATGCTGTCGTCGTTTTGCATTTTTTTATTTGATCGTAAGCAACACTTCTTTATGTGAAATATAAGAACAACAACAAAAAACACACACAGTCTATTTTTGGACGCTTTAAAAAAGTGCAACTACAAGAAAAACAATAGCAGACACAACATTACAAGAAACAAAATCCCGTATTCAATTTTTTAAAACTGTTTGGTTAAATACATCAAATACAAAAATAGAATGATGACGAAAAACATATCGAATCGGTCTGCTGCCGTTTTTGGTTACATTTCTTCTTTAGCAAAGGAAAGGATACAGCAACAGAGAGTGATAAAGAAAAACATTGTGTTGTGTGTATAAATAAGACTTCGTTCAAAAATTATTCCAACAAAAAAAATGTGTCTCAAAGCCAGTGGCGGCTCGGCTCTGCCGTCATCTTCTCATACAGTGCTTACTTGTGTGCTCGTCATTGCTTGTGCAAAAACTTTTTTTTTTATTTTGAAATTTATGGTGTTTTCTTTTCTGACAATAATGTTCCATATATGCTACCATTCGTGCGGGTTTTTATTCCATTCTAAAAATATATGCAAAAATGTGAGAAGTTGTCGTTTTCCTTTCTAAACATGTTGCAACAATAAATGGCAAATTTGTTCCATTTCTTACCCGCAGTTATAACTGAGTGTGAGATAATACCCTTTTTTGCATCTGCGTAAAGTACTTTTTTATGCAAGCAAATTTTTTTTTCTTGTGTTTGCGGACAATTTGCGTTATATTGTGATTTTTAGTTATATTGTGATGGATATAAAAACTTTTTGTTTTTCGTTTGTTTTACTTTTATTTAATAATTATATTTTTTTTGTCGCAAAATTTTTAACAACAGCTGATATTAATTATTGAAAATTAGTAATGTTAACGCTTATTGGAATTGTAAGAAAATTTAATGTTGAAAATTGCTACAAGCGTGGTGAATATCGCTTTTAGTACAAACCTTGCATTCAATATTTAACACGCTAAATACACATTAGTGTTGAATGTGAAACGTAGCTATTATTTTGTTCCATTGTAATTAAGAAAAATTTATCACTTTTTAAGGGTTCGTGTAACCTAATAAATATATTACACAGCTATAATGCATCATTATTTTTTAGAAAAGAAAATACCATTAGTATATGAATTTCAGTAAACTTTTTGCTTGATTCAGTTAAATTATTTGTTTGAAAAAATCAGTGTTTTTTTTCAATAAACAAAATGCAAATAAATTGTTTGAATATGCAAATTTGTTTATAGGACCGATTTCAGACAAAAAATTGTTTGATTCTACAAATTTTTTGTTTGAATTGGAAAAATAATTTTTTCTGTGTAGTGGGACCCAAAATTCCCCATATTATAAAAAACATCTTTTCAATCAGATACTAGTTGAAAAGCCGGTCCCAAAGACCGAAAATCAAAAATCTAGCTTCGTTACGATCTTCCGCAGAAAAAGAACTTATCTCGAAAACCAGAGCTAACCTAAAATAAGGCTAGCACCACTGGATTCAGCGTACCCGAATTAGGTTAAAAATCTTTCGTTCGTATCATACTAAAGTATTAAATATACAAGATGCGACCAGTCTAATGTACATACGGCATATCATCAGTTCATTATTGGTTTGGCGCATATCATGGTGAAAATACCTCATATTCACTAAGATTATTTAAACATTTCTTCTAGGTTGCAGAAAAAGGTAATTGTTTTTGGCAGGCTGGACCAAAACTGGCTTTTTAACGACGTAATTGAAGAAATGGAAAAAAATGGCATATGCCATAAAAAAACTTGTTCTGGTAATGACTATCACTTTTTTTTAGTTGATTTGGGTACAAAAATTTGTACACAAATAGTATTAATTAAAATGTTTAAATTTAATGATAGATCAAATCAGTCATTTCTTGAAAATGGGTGACATCATTCTTAGAGACCTCGTTTGAGAATTTTATCAGACATTAAGTATACATACGTACTGTCTGGTCGCTTGATTTATGCGTGCTCGACGTCTTGTTACTTTGTTACTTGTTAATGGGGCTGTGCGCGCAAAAATTTTCATTTTATTGTGATTTGTTCGATGTGCTCGCGAACATTTTACAATTTTTTCATTTAATGGTGATTTCTTTTCTACAAAAAAAGTGACATTTTATTTAAACAAATGCAATTTGGTGTCTGTATCTTAAAAATTTTGCTCCCGAAAAGGGTGAGTTTTTTAGAATAAAACAAGCCTCCCTTTTCGTGACCAAATTTTTTAAGAAACAGACACCAAATTGCATTTTTTTTAAGTAAAATGTCACATTTTTTTGTAGAAAAGAAAACACCATAAGTGTGCAACGAAACATCAAATTGTATCTATTGTGGAGTTTAGCATACAAACATTTTTTGTATTCTTCTTAAATTTTCTTCGTTTTTAATTTCTTTTTTTGTTGTGTACACAAATAAATTATCAAAAGTGCAAATGCATCATCCGTTTCACAATTCATGTTTTCGTTTTGACGAAGGCTATTGGGATTTTTTCGTCGTGTGTAGAGAAATGATACGATAAAAAATCACTATCATCATTTTCATTATATTTCTGTCAGGTATCTATTAGAAATGCCACCAAACCGCCCAGAATTGCCCACGAGATGTCTGCCAGAATTCCTGTCAACATTTTTGGGTCCAATATCTAATAGACTTCGTATACCATTCCGACTTTTTTGTCGACGTTTCTCTCAGAGATTTGGAATAGGTCGCACGATTTCGCTGGGTGGGAATTTAGGTTAACAATTATGTGACTATGTTACACTCAATTTACATGATGAATTTTATGACGTCTCTACACCGCTTGCTTTACAAAGAAATGGATATTTATATGGACTTTTGATATACATACACTTTTCGTATTATTAACACCAGTTTACATAATAAGTAGATAATCCATAATGCTTACCTGAAAATAAAAAGAAAATTTTTAAATGAAAACAAATTTATTTGAATATTGAAAATAGTTTAAAAATAATATTTCATAAATATTGTTTTAATTGAAACATATTTTGGTGAAGATACGTTAATATTTAAATATATATGTACATTTAATATCAATTCAAACTTTTAAGAAACTTGGTTATTAATTAAAAACTATTTGGCTTAATAGTTTTCTACATAATTGCTTAAAATCTTTAAGAATTGAAGCTTAAGTCTTGTAGTTAATCATTCATAGACTTTTTTCGTAAGTCCTTATCAAGCGTTAAGTTTTTTTTGTAATTGCTTAAAACTTTGTATGAAAATAATTCTAAAGTGAATTAAACTGTTTAAAAAAAAAGAGGGGAGGAAGGGTTTTATCTCTTTAATCTTTGAAAACAATTTAAAGAAAATTTCTTTTTATTTAATAATATTATAGTAAATTAAATTAAACAAATTTAATAGATTAGCTCAAACGCTTCACTTAAATTGCTTTGAAAAGCAAAAGGTCTGTGAAATAAATAAATCTAATCTTTACCTCATTTCCTTGACATTGAATGAACTTTGTTAATTTCAGTTTATCAACAGAAATCTTCATTAAATATAAACAACTTTACATTTCATTACAAAATGCCTCACACATACACACAACCACTTACTCACTCACGTATTTCCGTTTCCGCTTTTAAATGTTATGATTCATTTTTAAATGAATAATCATAAATGAAAAAAAAAAAAAAAAAAATGGAAAAAAATCTTTTGCGATAATTTTACTACATAAAAGTGTGTCTGTATGTAGAAATAAAATTATAATGTTTATTATATTGGTTGTATTATGAACAGCAGTAAAGAGTAATGATAATGTAATGATAATATTTTATAATAAGCCTAGAAACAGTGTCGTAAAATATTCTAAATACGACTCTGCCACATACAAACAGTATGCTGCTGCACCGCCACAGCTAAAGGAAAAGATGAAACATAGGAAATAAAAGCAGAAAAAAAAATTAATAAAGAATGAACAACAAACGGCTGCTGCTTTTATAGAGTTATTTAATACGAATATTCCGTATAATATAAAAAAAAAAAAAAATAATCAACAACGCCATCAAAAAACAGCTTAAGCGGCAGCGACAAACATGCCACCATCAACACCACTGTTGCCATCGCACTATCACCCATGAATAAACGGCAAAATGGTGAGAAGAAAGTCTTTAATATTTTGGTATTATGATGGAAAATGTTAGATGGCATGGTAGACAAGACAAAATAGAAGAGCAAAGTCATTGTTATAACTAAAAATAAACGTTGAATAAGTTGCGTACGAGGAGTATTATTATTAACGGGATGGAATTAATTAACTTAACATGCTAATGAAATTTTAATGTCCCTTTTTACGAAACGGAAATTGTATTAAACAATATAAATTCACAGTTAAATGCATAAATAAGTGAAATAGACATAGACATATTTATACAAGTATATGCAAAAATTAATGATGCGATACGGACTTTAAAAGGTTTAAATTAAAACCAAAAAGTACTGCATTTTGGGGGTAGCACAACCTCTTATTTACAATTCTAGATACTTCATTTATATAAAATTCTATTCTGATTGATGAAATTTTCTTGTTTTTGTATGTTGATCTACCGGTTTTAATAAAATATTTGTGTGCAAAAGAAAAAATGAGGCGTACTTTTGGGGCGTGGCATAAAAGTGAGCAAATTATAACCTAGATCTACAAAGTATTAGAAGGGCTTTCTTGCTACATGCCAGAAATTGGACTTTAGGAGGGAAGTATCCGAGATGTTATAAGTGGCGCCTAGAATTCGATTTCGGATTAAAAAGTCACCAAACAAAAAAATGAAGCCATAGTGGCCATTAATAATGATATGCGATACAATAAAATTCAATGCAATATATATAAGTAAAGAGAAGTGGGCCTAATTTTGGAGCGTGGCATAAAAGTGAGTACATTAAAGGCATTCTTGCCACGTGCAAAAAATTGGACATTAGGATGGTACGTTCCGAGATGGTATTAGAGGCGCCAAGAATTTGATGTCAGACTAAAATGTCACCAAAGGCAAAAATTAAGCCATAGACAAGCCATGAATAACGACAACATGTAATGATCGGACCTAAATGGCGACGCAGTATACAAAAAGCTTAAAGGGCCGTATCCAGAGCCGTTCCAAAAATTAAAATAAAATTTTTCTGGAATTCTTTTCAACTAATATTTAATCGTATGGGGTGACTGGCTCAACTTTTTTTTTGTATGGGGACCGAACCACTCTAATGGACAGACAACAAGCCAGACGGACGGATAGACATCGTTAGATCACTTTAAAAAGTGATTCTGAGTTGATCTTTGCTTTTTCCTTAATTTTTGCTTATTCATATATAAAATTATAAAGTTTAAAATAACATTTGTATATAATAACAACCTGCTTTGCCCCAATCGTCGGACACCAGTTCCATGGTGGAATCAACGACTTGAGCATATGAAGTTTGAAAAAAATAGACTGTGGTATATCTTTAGAAGAAATATTAATAACGAGAACATGATAAGATATAAACAAGCAAACGCTATTTTCAAAAAAGAAATCAAAACCGCTAAGCGGGAATCTTTACTTAAATTTACGTCAGAAATTAACCCTAATACCACCTCAAGGAAAATTTGGAGTAATATAAAAAGATTATGTGGCTATAAAACAACATTTAATATACATTCAATACATAGTGATAATCCACCCTTTCACAACTTAACCAATCATTTTGATATAGGTAATGAATTGGGTCAATATTGGTCTGAAAATTCATCGGATCAAAAATTTCCAGTTAAATTTCAGGATAACAAATCAAATTTCAGACAACAGTTATCAAATATAAACCCATGCACAAAGGCAAGACTTATTGAAGACAATATCAATTTTATTGAATTTAACTCAACTCTTAACAGACTCAGGGGGAAATCCCCGGGACTTGACAGAATATCTTACAGTATGGTAAAAAATTCTCCAAATTCTGTTAAGAACAGAATCGTCACTTTCTTTAACAACATTCTTGCAACACAAATTCCCCAACAATATAAAACAAGCTTAGTAATACCGATCTTAAAACCCAATTGTGATCAAACCAAGACCAAGTCTTATAGGCCAATATCGCTAAACTCATGTATTGGAAAAATATTAGATAGAATTATCGCTAATCGTATATTGTGGTATATATCTACCAACAATCTTCTTAATAATAATCAACTCGGCTTTAAAAAGGGAAGGTCTACAACGGACACTCTTCTTGTTCTTGAGCATTTGGCTGCTAGTAGCCTAGCGTCAAAGAATCACCTGACCATAGTTTCACTCGACTTTGAAAAGGCGTACGATAAAATAGGAATACACACTGTAATTGACCAACTTGTGTCATGGAAAGTTGGTCCTAAAATTATAAATTATATAGTTAACTTCATGAGTAACAGGAAATTTTTGGTTCGGTTGGGTAAAACATATTCACAAACATTTAATCTCTATAATGGAATCCCGCAGGGATCTCCCTTGTCGATAGTTCTATTTCTTGTCGCTTATAATAAACTTTGTGATATTATATCTTTACACAAAAACATTAGTTTTTGTGCTTATGCTGATGATTTCAATATAATAATTAAATCAGGTAATGTAAAAAATCCAAACATTAATATAAGTAATATAATTGACGATATCCTTCAGTGGTGTAATGAATCGGGTGCTGTTTTGTCAAGTACAAAATGTAAATTTATACATATATGCCGAAAACACAATTGCAATTGTAGTATTATAACAAGCACTATTCAAATTGAAAAAACCAATACCTTAAAAATATTAGGGATTACCTTCAATAGAAGACTAAGATGGAACAGCCACATTGAGGACTTAAAAAAATCCTTAAATAATCGTATCAACATCATCAAATGTTTGTCCTTTTCAAAATTCAATCCGAATACAATTACGCTCTTAAACGTAATAAAATCTTTAATTATATCCAAAATTAGATATGGATTAGTTTTATTTGGTAATTCCTCTACAACCTCTCTAAGAAAAATTAATGCAATTATAAACACAGTAACTCGATGTGCTCTCGGCGCTCTTCGAACTACTCCAATTAAAAATATCAACTTCGAAACCAATACCCTAAACTTAAAAATTTTATACCATCTAGAATTAAAAAAAGCCATTAAATCAATCATGTACTACCATGATACACCATTAAAAAAATTTATCGAAAAATATGGAAAAATTAATAGAAAACAAAAAATTAAATCAGCTCTGTATGAAATAATTAGTAACTCCTTAAATTTTGATGTTCCAACAAAAATTCCCAAGCCTAGACCTGTTTCTTATCCTCCATGGAATCTAAAAACTAAAGCCGTCGAGCTATCTCTTTCCAAATATAAAAAAGAAGAAACCCTTCCAGACCAATACCGCATAGGTTTCCAAGAAATAAAAGAGCAGAATCATGACAGAACATTCATTTACACGGATGGTTCTAAGTCTAATGATTCAGTCTCCTTTGCGATCACATTAGAACAAAAAATTATTTATACTTCGTTACTTCCCAACTACAGTTCTGTTTTTACAGCTGAAATAATAGCAATATATAAAGCAACCGAATACTGTCGAAAATCCGGTAATTTCGCTATATGCTCTGACTCACTATCTGCAGTCCACGCCATTAAAAATATTAACAACAACAATTTTTATGCGGTCCACATCAGAAACTTTCTCATCCAATATTTTCCAAGAGTTATCCTTATTTGGGTACCGGTCCATACTCTAATACCAGGAAACGAACTCGCAGACAGTACAGCCAATTTTGCTCATATTTCTCCATTAACTATGGAAATTAACAGAAATTATTCAGATATTAGAAAATTTGTAAAAGAACAAGCTAACCTCCTGAACTCCCGTACTTGGTCTGATACGAATAATTGGTATAAATCTATTAACCCGGGTAGGAATAATATATACACTTGGTTATTAAGGAACAAGAACATTAAACGGAGGGATATAATTATATTCCTTAGACTTAGATTAGGTCATACTAGAACTACTCATAACCACATAATTACTGGCAATTCCCCAACTAATTGTGATTGTGACAATAGTAGTCCATTAAACATTGAACACATCTTAAGTAGGTGCACTAAATTTGAACTAATTAGAAGACAAATATTTATTGATATCAACCCACTTTCGTTGCTATCATTTCCCTCGGAACATTCCATTAACAAAGTTATAACTTACTTGAAAAGAATTAACCTTTATAACAAGATATAAGATGTAAACTTTTAAAGAAAATCTAACATCATCTTTTTATAGTAATATAAGTATCTTTTGTAAAGCATAAGTATATTCTGTAACTACTTAGCTTAAGGCCTAGTTGCTATAGCTAATATAATTATATTTAGCATATACATTTATGTATTACCTAATTCTTTTATAAATAAATAAATAAACCTGCTTTGCCTTACAATTTTCGAGTAAAAATGTAGATGACGAAATTGAAGCAACATCTTGGATATACAGATAGAAATTTAAAACAAAAAAGCCAAAATATCGCAAATTTTTTTTTTATTTGTTTCGAAAGCTCTTGTAGGCATCTAAAAAAATTGAAAATTTAACATGAAAAAAAAAAATTTAACAAAAAGGCAAAATATGCGCTAAACACTGTAAAAATGCTGCAAAAAGGGTCTTTCAACTAAATTATCCAAAAAAAATCCTCCGAACTGTAAAATATGCAAAAATATGCACTAACAAGCCGGTACTAAATTCCTAAAAAGCTGCAAAACGGATAATTATATTATTTCTGCCTTCATTGCTCGCACAAGGAAAAACATGAAATTGCATATTTTTGGTTTCCCTGGTCATTACATATAATTGTAATGCTTACTAAAGACACTTTTATGTAGGAAAGAAAAAAGACAGAATAGTCGTTCAAAGCTGACCATTTAATACGCTAAAATTTTACGGGGAGTACCCCTATAAGGACCAATGGCCATCATGGACCCGGAAAAACATAATTAAGTAATTAAGTTATTTATGCGATTTTTTCGTCTTAAAGCGATTTTGGAGGTCAATTATGGACCTGTCAGAACAACATTTTATCACGACATAGTAGCTATTATAAATGGAAGTTTTGGCATTTAAATCTTTTTTCGGAAGTGACTTTTTGTATGGAAACTTTGGTCAAATACAAAAGAAGTTTGTATGGGGGCCATTTTCCATATTATTCGCACCTATGAGAATTGAAACGTGCTTACCAAATATCATAAAACTATCTTCAAAGCTGCGATCTGTATTTTGCGCACAAAGTTACATCGTTAGATCGACTCAAAAAGTGATACTGAGTCGCTCGGTATATTTAAGGTCTAGATCCAATATCTTTATCTATCTATCTATCTAGCACAAACGCATAAAACCCTCTCCACTATTGCGTTATATGAATAACAACTTAAGTGTCTTCTATTCCCGATTCACACAATGAGAAAACTGACTTTAAAGATTGACTACATTTCAAGAACATGTTTGATAGATAAAACCTTAAAGATTTTAGAGAGTAAATCCATACAAACAGCTACATAAATATACAAACCATACATGTATGCCTGTGTTTTCTCTAAGTTTTTATACATTTTTCATTTTTTTTGGGTGGCTGATGTTTCTGTTTTTAATTTCTACTTCTGCCAATTTTAAGACTCCGTTGTTGCTGCTACCATTGCGTCCTATTTTGTTCCTGTTGCTCACTCTTGATTTGTTTCTTTTTTTAATAGTCTTTATTATCAAAGCGTAAATTACTTTTTATATTCTTTTTTAATAAAATTTTGCATTTTTCATTTTAACATTTTAACATGTTCGTATATAAATGTGTAGGTTTATGTGTGTTGCTGTTGCTTACCAGAGTTTGTATGCCTGTCTTAAAAATAATTGTGAGTAGGAGACACAAAACTAACAACACAAAGAAAAGCAAGCGCATAATTAATGAAAATTCTTTGTAGTAAACTTTTTTTGTTGCAGTTTGATATTTTATTTTCTATAAAAAATTTTCGCAAGACAACTAGATTAATTAAGGCTTATATAAAAATGTTTAATTAAACATTTTTCAGGTATTATTTATCGTTTGGTCCAAACTTTCTGTTTAGGCGGTAAAAAACCGGAAATGCCGGCATTGTAAGGGGATCCTAACACCTATGAACCCTCCCTTGGATCCGCACTTGCTATTATTCAGTAAAAACTTCGCCTACAAAATTATGTGTTGAGTAATCAGAAAAACATAAGAGCACTACTTGCAATTCTACTGAAAGAACCAATTAATTTTACAAGGGATGTCCCAAAATGAACGCATTAAAAAGTAGGTAATTATTTTTTTTACCTGCATAGATCCAGAAAAAAGTAGTTATAGATGTAGTTATAGAAGAAAGCTACAAAATAATGAGTTAAAGAAGCTATTCATTTTGAAAAAGTAGGCGAAGTTTTTACTGGGTACATACTTAAAAAAAAGCAGTTAAAGAAATTTTATTCAATTTCTGGTGGCTTTTCGAGCTGGACTTAACTTAGTCGTGCTTTATTCAAAAGCATTTGCTATAATTGTTAATTAAAATGGTATTGTTTTTTACATATTTTTGTAATTATTTCCACTTTGCAAATATATTAAGGACTAATTGAACCTCTAGTTAAATATGAAAAGGGTGTCCGAAAATTGAGGTTTTATTTTAATTTTACTAAAAAAAGAGTTTTTTTTTGGAATACTAGAAATGGTTTGTTTTCAGTTTATTACAAAATCTTTTATCAAAATTCTCAATCACGTCTTTCCATAAACTGTTTTGTCAATGGTTGATATCTGCTCGAAAATGTTGTTTTAAAGCTCTTGAATTGTTGTGGGATTATAGATGTACTCTTTCGATTTAAAAAAAACTCCACAAAAAATAGTCTAAAGGTGTCAAATCACACGATCTTGGTGGTCAATTCGCTCGTCCATTCTATTGTAACCACATATTCTCTGCGTCTAAATCATCAATTTTATGCCACAAAAAGCTTCGGATTATTTCCCTGCATTGACTTCTATTGAGCGATGATATCGCAAATTTGGACACACTTTATATCTAACACTGAACATTTTTCAGGAGAAGCAAAAAATTAAAAATTTCCTCAATTGTTCATAGTTTATTATTCTTGTAAAATTTATCAGTTGTTTTGACAATTCACTTTTTGGCGTCTATCATAAAATTAATTGTTAATAATAGCTAATTGTGTACATTTTTGTTGATGCAATACATCAGAACCAACGAAAAAGGTGATTTTTAAATTTTTTGCTTAGTTAGGGCTTTTGCGTTTTAGTTAACGATATGTTTATATATTTGTATCACATTTTCAATGCCAAAACAAGTTTTGTGAATTTTTATTATCTAATAGTGTTAGAATTTGAATTAAAAAATTGTCACAAGCAAAATCACAAAACCAATAAATTCTCATCTTTTCGAAAAAAAAATATTTATTCAGCTACTTAAGAGCATAACTGGATAATACTAAACATTTCTGACAAGATTTTTTAAATAAAATTTTCACATATTTCCTTAAAGTCATGCTGGTATTTAATTTAATACCAGTAGATGTAGGCCTTAGTCGAATTGGCGCCCTGTATGAATTTTTTATTTGGAAATGCTACTAGAATTTTCTACTTAAGAAACGTTTTTAAAATTCGATTATAAGTGAAATTTAAAAATATATTGCAATGATCTAAAGTTCAAATTGTAAGATTTAAGACAGGAAGAAAAGAAAGAAGAAAAGAAAGCCAAATACATATTTAGATAGTAAAATAAGCCAAAAATCAGTTTTAAACAAAGTAAGAACGATGTTTTGTTTTACAAAATAAATCATATTCAAAGTGTTACATAAAAGTTTTGCAAAGAAAAGTTTATTCCTATGAAGAAAGTAATCAAAGACTTTTCCACCAAAAACGAAGCTTATATATGTACTAAAGGGCTGCATGAACAACTTCTTTCATAAACATACTGAAATGCTTATTCACTGAAAGTCGTGTTCGAATAAAATTGAGATTACCGAACAAACTGTTGTTTTATTCATGCTGCCTATGAACACATTTCGTTTCATATCGCAAACACACAGAGGTTGTTCAATGAAACGGGGTTTGTTTCATAGTTTTCATTCTCTCTCATTTATTTTTATTAATACTCAATAGCAATGTTGCCACTTCAGTAAATTCATGTAATTATTTGCATGCGTTGCCCATGTGAAATTTAAATTTTAACACATATGTAGATATACCTATATACATATATGTATAGTATACATATTTATAGTATACATATAGTATGTATAGTATACATATTTGGAATATAAACAATAAATAAAATGCAAAATATGTTTTTTTTTTGTTTTTCATTTGCATTTTTGAATAATACAAATCTTTGAAACATGGCAAGATTTTATTGTCTTGTGATGTACTGTACATGGCCCTAAAATGAAACGAACTCATAAAAAACACACACATTTTTAGGTGAAAGATGAAAAACAAAAGGAGGAATGAGTTTATGAGAAATTTAATTGTTAGTTTTGTAAGTGTCTTAGGAGTCTGACCACGTGGTTGTTTTTTATCGAAATATATTAAAAACTTGAAAATGAATGTAAGTAAATATAATTAATAACGGTTCACGTTTGTCTCGATAGTATGTAGAAATTTACTTTGCGAAAAACGTTGCGTCATTGGGTGGAATACAGCGTCAGTCGAACAAATTATGTATTTACATCATAATATGAAAACGATGGATGTTCATCGTGCTGGATGATGTATATGACACTTTTTTGCCTAGATTTTATCACTTTTATTTAAACCATGAATTACCTCATTTTTTAGTTCTGATTATAATAATATCTGTAGATTGTTAAGCATTTATTAGCTATCTACTTTTTTCTGTTTAAGAAAAAAATATTGCAGACATTTTTTAATGTTAGTGAATGTTTATAAAAGTAAAATTAAATATATTTAATTTTATTGAAAATTTACATTGAAAACAAAAATAAATTTGAGTTTTTATTTCAATATTAATGGGTCTCTTAAACTTGTTGCATTTACCCCTCATGGTTATTTCTATTTATTTTTGCTTTCTTATGTTTTTATTTTTCTACAACTGGCAGCACTGACATTTAAATCATACTGTTTTTCCATGAACTTATTCGAGATTTGTTCAATGGTTGTTCTGTTTCATGGTTGTTAATGTTCATATTCTCTTGTATAAGCAAATAAACTAATTTCTTCTTATTCGTCTCTTAAATATCGAGTGTTCATTGCTTTCATTTCATAGTGTTTCATCTTACTGAATACGAATGAAGCGAACACAAAATTATAATGAAGGTTTCATGAACATCATTATTAAGTTTCATGCAGATGTTTAATATGTACATATGTATATGTTTTCTACTTGTCAAATTTTGTATCCCTACTCCATACAATTTGCTTTAACCTGATGAAGTTTTTTTATTCAACATAATTTTTGGACATGTCGTATTACATGTTTTACAATATAGATATGCCTTAAGCAGCAATTTATGTATACATATCGTCGTGCCGAAGTTATCTTGCCGTATATCACAAAAATTTTTTTTTGGGAAATCGAATCTTAAGGTTCAAAATTTTATACACAAAAATGTACGTGAAAAAAGTCGTCCAATATTTTTGTCAGATATTGTGTTTAAAGTTCTTTATCGATTTATGTAAAAATATCCAAAGTCATGGAAAAAAAATTTTAAGTTATAGCCATTATCACGTTTGAAAAAATTTTTCAATTTTGTCGTATACGCCACTTTTTGCGATATATTTTTTAGTTTGTGGGATATAAGTCAAAATAAGGTATTAAAAACCTACATTCACGTCTTTTATTAATATTGAAAATTAAGTTATAATAATTTTCGAAACGAAAATTTATGCATATGTAGTTATAGCTTTTATATTGTCGAATTTCCTTATGCATGAATAATTTTAAGGTTTATTACTTCTTAAGGGTGGTCTAACCATATTGCACGATGATAACTGTATGTCACACGTTACGTCAAATTTTTGTCCAACTTAATTTGACATTTCTTGGTATCAGTGCCAAATTCAACCATGGAGAGTTGCAGCATTGAGCAGCGCGTTAAGATTGCTGAAGAGTTTTACGAAAATGGGCGTTCAAATCAAAAATACATTTTGTGCACATCTTGATTTTTTTGATCAACATAATCGATCAAATGTGTCCACAATCGGGATAATTGTGGGCAAATTTTAGCAAACCGGCTCTGTAAAAAATGTGAAAAAGCCGGTGCATGCATGCTTGGTGCGGTTTATGGCCAGGCGGCATCATCGGGCCTTACTTCTTCGAAAATGAGGTATGCCAAGCAGTTACTGTGAATGGTGTTCGCTATCGCGAGCTCATAACGGATTTCTTTTTGCCAGAAATTGAGGATATGGACCTGGGCGATAAGTAGCTAGTTCCAAAAGAATGTGTCACACGGCCAACGAAACAATGGCTCTTCTGCTCGAGAAATTCAATGGCGATGTTAACTCGCCGTCACGATCATATGATTTGACACCGTTGGCCTTCTTACTTTGGTAATATTTAAAATAAAAAGTGTACGTCAATAAGACAAGAACAATTTAAGAGCTAAAGGATTAGATAATTTGACACATTAAGGACATTGAACATCAATTAGGTCTCAGAGGCATTGCAAATATAGACCATAGGACAAAGGTATGCTACAGAAGCCGCGACGAGCATTTGTCCTTGTTATCATAGATCCTTCTATAATAATAAAAAATTCAGATAATTCTCTAAAAACTTTTTGTTTTAATCACAATTAACATTGTGCACTATGGTTGGACCATCCTGAATATTTAACCTTTAACTGCTTAACAATAAAGTGAATTTAATCAATATTTCATCAATATAAATAGCCGTTGTGTAATAGTCCGTAAAATATATTTCCATATAAAAAGAAAAATGTTAAAATAACAGTAATATTAACAAGATAGTCTCTTTTTTGTAACATGCCTAATATACTTTGTTCACATACAACAAGATAACGCAAGATTTTTTTAATTGAAAATTTTCATACGTTTTTTGTCGTATATCCACAATTATGCTACATACGATAATATAACGCATTAAATTTTTCGCAAAAGTGGATATACAACAAAATGCCTTCGTAATATCTCATTAACCATAAGAGATAGAGACGTGAGGATTGCACAGATCGATAGATCTGTTAAATTTACCAAAGGAAACGGTCTTATCTCATTTTTTTCGATTTTGTGATATACGACAAGATAACTCCGGAACGACGATATATGTATGTATTTTTAATGTGAAAAAAAAATAAAAAAAACAACAAGGGATTTAATGACAAAAAAAAATTAGGTACAATCGTGGTGTTTACTCATAACTTTGTAATTTACAGCGATCTAGTCTTCGCAAAACTCATTCCAATATTCACACGGACAGATGGACATCATTGACTCAACTTTAGTACTTATAAGGTCCAGAATATATTACTTGATAGAAGTTATGATCACTATTGTAGAAATTACAAACAGAAAAGTTTGTAATTGAAAATTGTTTAAAAGTTGCCTACGTTGAAAAGTAATAAAAGTTGGCTAAATGGTTGTCTTAAAAATATAAATTTGCCTATTTGAAAGTTGCCTTAAGTTTACTATTTTATAATTTGCCTAACATTACCTTTAATAAAAAAAAACTTCTTTCATTTAACTTACTTTTTGAATACTTTAAATAAATTGAATTATCTACAAAACTAAAGATTTGTGTTCTTATTTGGAATCTGGACATAAACTCTTTACATGTATGGGCATGGTTACGGCACCTACACTATATTCATTGTAACAATATATTGTTGTCGTGCACAAAAAATTTGAATTTTTTTTTAATACCAGCAATATTATCGTTCTGCGACTAGTGCTGGGATACTATCGATATTTTCTACTATCGATATTTATCGATAGTTCAGATTTCACTATCGATATATCGATATTACTATCGACTGAATATTTGTACTTGTGCCGGAAAACTTTAATTATTTTTTTATAAGGCTAGAGTCCGTTGTTTTTATCACTTTATTGAATGTATGAAAAGTTTGTATATACGCACGTTATTTTAGATGGCAGTTTTTTTAAAATTGACAAGTACCTTTCTGAAAGAACCGAAGTAACAGGGACTATAAGATATTCCATTGCAACTTTAAAAAATTTTCTAAATTCTTAACCCAAAGAGGTAATCAATCTAGCGGACTTATCCTCTTATTTGCATTTTTTTTTTACAACATTACAAAAATATTTGACATTTCATTCAGTCCCTATAAAAACATGTACATACAAATTTCGACTTAAAGGCATTTAATTAGCAGTAAAAAGCACTACTAAAGGAGCATATAGACGACATGTTTTTGTCATCTGACATGTCAAATTTCCCACTGCAAAAAACATACATGTCGTGTGTTACCTTTTTAACTTTGCTTCTGTAAAAGTCAGACGCAAAGTCACCTGACAAAATTTCAATTAGAGCGTGCTCTATTTTCTTCTGACAAACCATCTGACATCAGAAATCTATGCCGGGAAGAAACTGGCAGCGGCGTCAACTATTGACGGAATCATAAGCCGGCGGAAGTTAATATTTTACAATAGCAAGATATGTATGCTCATCTCACCATTGAATAGAATTTATGTAAATATAAACATAAAAACCGTTTAATTATAAAATTCTAAATTGGTATCTTTCAAAAAAAAGAAAAAATGTTAAGATGGCTAAATTATTTTACGGCGCAAATAAATATTTTCGTGGCGGCAGCAAGCTATTTTGAAACCGAGAACTACTTTGGTTTCTGCAATAACAATGCGAAAAAAAAACAGAGACAATGTCAGAAGCAAATTACATGTACGTTTGTGACCGAATATTATAAACCTCATGTAAAACAGCAATTTTGACAGACATGAACAATTACATGTGACTTGAAAATTTGACATGTCAGATGACAAATACATGTCGTGTACGGGCGCCTTAAGCAATCCAAAGCACTTGCTATTCTTGTTGTTTGTATTCATTGCTGTGATTAAGCGCGAATGTTCTATAATGTTTTTTTCGTGTGTGTATTTTGTTTTTGTAAAAAATGTTTGTTTTTTTTTACCAGCCAAAAGGGACGAACATTAATGAGCCGAACCGAACAAATTAAAGTTTGTGGATTTTCAAAAAAAAAAAAAAAAACCGAACGGATTTAAAGGTTCACATTTTTTGTTGAGTTTGATAAAAACAGTAATATTTTTGTGTTCGAAAGATGACTAACAGCGAAACGTTATTTTTTTTAATGATTTTCTACACAAACACTATTAGCGTATGTGTTTTCCACAAATCTACCGAACCGAACATTAAGAAGCGATATTTAGTGTTTATTTTCGAACACTGATTCAAACACATCTCAAGATCCACACTGTTCTATATATATATAAACGATCTCAAGTCGTATGACTTATTAACTTAAGTGCAAATCAGCCAAATCTAAAATTTTGCTATATAAATTATGAAATGAAAAATTTTTGATGTGCCAATTGAAATGTTTATGAATTTTTTTTTAACCACCGAATTTAATTTTTTTTGTTACCAAATGATAAATTTAAATCTAAGTAATTAAAAATAAAAACCATTTGTTCAAAAAAATTTATTTTTGAATTTTTTTTTTCTGCTCTAGTTTAGGTCTAGGTTTTTTACTGAAAATTTATGCCATGCCGACAAATAACATTCAACACGAATTTTCGCTTTAAATTAGAAAAATAACTATATAAATAATAACTTAAACTCCTAAACAATAAACATAAATGGCTTTATTAGGTTTACAAAACGGAACTTGGAAAATATTAGCCCCGAAAATGGTGTCTGGCAGTCTACCACGTCATTAGAATTGTGATAACTATATCACGTCAGTCGCAGAGGGTTATAGTAACTGTAAACATTTAAATGTTTATCGCAATTATAAATTTGAGTATTGTTGACTTAAAAATAATAATTTTTCTAACAACTAAATTATGATAACTTTGAAAACATATTTTATTACTCACAACCATATCATGATATTTCATAGCCATAACATGATAACTTTCTATACATTTATCATAATAAGTTTAAGTGCAAACAAAATAGCTTACTTTAAGATTATTTTGTTATCTTCATTTGTAAAATAATTTTCATTCAGTTGTGTCGTTTGTTTTAAATATGTCCATCGAATTATTTAATAGAGAGTGGTTCAACAATAAAAAAAAAACAAAATAAACAAGTTAGAGTGCTATATTCGGCTGTGCCGAATCTTTGATACCCTCCACCGACAGTTCGAATGTTTAAGGAGTAATATCTGTATGATGTTATAATTATCTTAAACTGTGACGATTTGTTATTTATTATGGTTTTAGGCGACTAAACTGTTTTCCGGTAGTAGGGTTTATATGGGGCCTAGGGTAAATTATGGACCGATCATCACGAAATTTCACACCGTCATTTCTAGTCCTTTAAAACCGTGACGTACCAATTTCTGTTATGATAGCATTATTAATTATGGTTTTAGGTGTACTAAACTGTTTTCCGGGAGTAGGGTTTCTATGGGGCCTAGGGTAAATTATGTACCGATCTTCACGAAATTTCACATTAACATTTATTGTCCTATAAAACTATGACGAGGCAAAATTTGTTATGATTGCATTATTTTTTACGGTTTTAAGCGTACTAAAATGTTTTCCGGTAGTAGGGTTTATATGGGGCCTAAGGTAAATTATGGACCGATCGTCACGAAATTTCACAGTGTTATTTCTAGTCCTAAAAAACTGTGACGTACCAAATTTTGTTACGCTAGATGTTTTACGGTTTAAGGCGTACTAAACTGTTTTCCGGGAGTAGTGATTATATAGGGCTTAGGGTAAATTATGGACGGATCTTCACGAAATTTAACAGCGTGATTTCCAGTCAAATAAAACAAATTTTTGCAAAATCTTATCTTATTCCGTGCCTTGTTCCAGCATTTATGTTATTTTTTGTAACAAAATTATCAATTTTTTTAGGTGGTTGTTCCACATTTTGATTCATAGCTCTGGTCTTACTTAACCGATTTTGCTGGATTTCAATCCCAAGCTGCTTAGGATAACTACAAGCAATTTGGCACCAAGTTTGTTCATTTCTTTTGAGTTGTTCGAAAGTGAGGGTGTTTTCAACAGACGGACAGACGGACAGAAAGACGGACATGGCTAAATCGACTTAGAATTACTCAAGGACCCAGAATATATATACTTTATGGGGTCTGAGATGAATAATAAAAAAGTTTCACACGGAATGACAAACTTAATATACCCTCTTCACAACTAATTGTGGTGGAGGGTATAAAAAGCAGTTTTAGGAAATCAAAAAATATATAAATTGTATCTAAATTAAAAAAATTGTAGTGTGCCACAAAATAAAAAATCGAGGCAAAAAATTTATAATTTATTTTTTATTTTTGTGAAATTGGTGCTGATCATAATATGATTACTTCTGAACTTATTACGATTACCATGACAATAATATGATTACTTCTTAACTCTTCATGATTAACTGGGTAAGGGTATGATTTAGGGAAAAATATTATGATGTTGTATTACGAATATATTTAGTCATAATATGATTCAATAATAGTCGTAACATGGTGACTACAATCATAAATCTTATCATAATATTTCTCTCTTAGAATATGGTTAACACAACCAATTTTTCCTTGCGTGAGCAGAGACAAGTTAGACCCAATTTTTAAAATTTAAAACTTTTTTCAATTTGAATAATTAGGAAGATATAAATGTATTCAGCGACCTTGGCGCCCTGGGCTTCCGCACTACCTTAAAGTTGGCCCTGGCTGTAAAAATTGCCAATTAGAAAAAACTTTTAAATTTTTTCGTAAAAATATTGTATGTTTTTCCTTTTCAATTTACTTCTTTGCATTTCAGTATAGTCTTATGTATGTATGTATTTATTTTTCTAAATATTTGAAATAGTTTTTACAAATACTTACAAATATTTTTACTATAACATGCAAATAAGTACCAAAAATTGTGACAATGATTGGATAAAAAGGAAGCAAATTAAAATTTTATATAAATTTAAATTTAAGTTATCATTTAAATTGAGTTTGTAATATTTTAATCGTTTGTGTATTTTTGATTATATCTTTAAATTTTTTGTTCTATTATACAGAGAGCATGACTAATTGCTATACCCTTCACCGAATGTAAATAGGGAATAAATAAGTTTGTCCTTCAGTTTGTAATTTCTACAATATTGGTCTTAGTTATATCACAACGATGTCCGTCTTTCTGTTAAAATAGGTTTTCCGAAGATCCCAGATATGAGGGGGACTGGGTTGTAATATATTGCTGTCACACCTGCTCCGTTAAATACTGCTATTGACATTTAGCCAGATCGGTCCATAAATGACATAGATATGAACAAAAAACCAGGACGACCTCTCATTTTGACCCTTGAAATCCCTTGCTGTTGTAGTTATTTTATTTAGTTAATTTTCTTTCGAAATTTTAAGTGGTTGTGGCACCTCCCATCCCAACATATAGATATCTTTACCTAAATTTGTTACGAATATCTTGATTATACACAACATCTGACAAAATCTGGGCGAAGTGGGCTTGGCACAAAATATATTTCTTTATCTAAAGAAAATTTGGCGGAATTATAGAAGTGGACGTGGCACCTCCATTATCGATTTCGGCTTATGAACACGACAACTTAAACATGTGGGCGGGATTTGAAAAGTGGGCATGGTACAAGGAACATTTATTTATGTCTGGAGAATGGTAGTATAAAAATTTTGGACACATAGCTGGGCTGTCAATATAGAAACTCCATCAAAAAGTGGGTGTTATTGAATAAGTGTGCGTATAACCTCCCATACAATTACAAAAATAGATCAGTAACAATAAAAGTTACCAAATTTAGTAAAAATAGGCTCGATACCAATACAAGACATCTGAAAAAGTTGGCGGGGTTGGAGAAATGGGCGCAGCCACAAAAATAAATATTTGTTCATCTGGAGTAGTCACGGGGTTGCAAAACGCACCCGGTTAAGCTTGTACAGATAGATATATTTATTTTTATTTATATTACTTTCTGCTCATATCGCAACATTGTGAAGGGTATATAAGATTCGGCATAGCAATAGCAAATAAAGAACTCTTAACTACTTGTTTTTTTTTTTGTAAATATGTTGTGGTAATTCTAAATAAGAACTTACAAAAATACGATAATGATTATTAAATTATTCAATTAAATATTGATTTAATTGATTAAATTGATATATAAAAAGATATCAAATGGTAAGAAAGGAAAACAAGTTACCAGAAGTTATTGATGGACAATCGTTTTGTCTTTAGTTTATCAGGCTCTTTGGTGGCTTTGGAGTAGTGCAAGTAGGACAGTGCCATCGACATCTTTTGGCAGACAGGAGTATATTTTGGGCTTTCAAATAAAATTGGAAAAATAGACTATATGGTCGTATAAACTATACGATGTTTCCCAAATGCTGCTTCTTCGCATTACTTAACCTTATTTAGTTTAAAAAAGTTCATTTTGTAAGAAGTACCAAAATCGTAACTTGTAACTTTTAAAAGCTAGAGAAAGTTGTAACATAATAAATTAATTGAAGCACAGCCGCGAATAACGTTGTAAAAGCCACATTTTGCAAAAACTGTTAAACCTTACTCTCTTACACAGTTTAAACATCAAATCAACCAAAATTATGCACATTAACGACTTCAAAATGGCATGCAAAGAGCCAGCCAGTGGAAGAACATTGCAAGTTACTAACAAAATTATGAAACCGAAATGGTTTTGCAGTGCGGAAAATTGTTATTTTTAATAATAGAAAAAAAAACTTTAAAACAAATAATCCTGCCTGTAAAAAACGTTTTCATGCTTTCCTGAAAAATTTTTATTTTACAATTTAAAACGGTATTCGCGGCTGTGCTTCAATCGTCACCCGAAGGCCTTCGACTGTAATTTTGTTAATAAATGAAAAACTTTAGTTTTGCTTTCCAATGTGTTCATTTAAGGTACGTGAAAGTCGTTGAGCATAACTTTGTAGTGCTGGCCATTTACACTAGCCGTTTGCCCCGCGAAAAAAAATACAGCCCGATGACACGTTCAGCTGTTGGCGGCTGTAATATATGTTTAAATTTAACATTTTATGGTTAAAAATTTCTTAAAAATAGTTTCCTGTCTGTATTTTTTTTTTTGGTTTTTTTATTAGATATCGATGGCTTAATATAAGAAAGGCTTCACTTGATTTTCTTGTAAGTTTACAGTACCTTGATAAAATTCGTATAACTTAAGATATGCTATAAGTGTGAATACAACTTTTAATAAAGAGATGCAACAAAGCGAGATACATGTTGTGTTTGTCGACCAGAATAAACAAATGAAGCTGTTTTAAAGCAAATTAGAGTTCCATATTCGGCTATACCGCATTTTTGTTACCCTCCACCGACAGATAGAATACATACATATTATAAAAATGGGCAACAGTATGAAAAACTTAATTTGCGATTTTTTGAAAACTCTAAAAGTTAGAGCAAAATCAAGCTTAGTCTGTGTTCAATAATTTTTCCAACTAAAACGTGATTTTATGTATGAAAGACTAAAATTGCGGTGTTCTCGGAAGCTATAAGAGTTAGGGTTAACCGTTTTGTTTGTGAAATTATTGGCCGAACACCAGAAAGTTTTATTCTTTTATTTCTAGTCCTATAAAACTTAATTTGACCTAATTTGAATAATATCATGAATCAGTTTAAGCCTTAGTAAAATGGTTTTCAGGAGGAGAATTTTAATTGGTAGAGACGTTATTATTAACACTCTCATGCCCGATGTTGCGTATATGCAACATTGTGCTTATGAGCGTCTTAGTACCGCTATTTTAAATATTTTTTTTGAACCTTTCGCAAAATTATAACTTCAGGTGTTGTTAAAGCTTACAGCTAATTAGTTGGGTGTTAGCCGTGCTCGTGTTCAGTTAGTAGCTATTCTCCCGAGAGCGAAGTTGACAAACTCATTTTGAAAGAAAACGTTGATATAAAAAAGTGTTAAAAAACATTAATATAAGGGTAATTCCATGTCAAAACGGCCAAGAGTGGGACACGACCCCTTCCGATTTTAATGAAACTTGGTGAGAAGGTTCCTTTTGTCTTACAAGGAACATATATGAACGAAAAAAATTTTAAAATTTGTTTTCCGAAAGTTATCTCATATTCAAAATGTCATAATTTCGCAGAATTAGCCGAATGTGTTGAGCTTATTTCTTCAATATCTCGAAAACTAGTTGACATACGAAGATGATTTTAATGTCATTTTAAAGAGAATATTTGGGGCTACAGGCAATATGTTGAAAACAAAATTTTTTTTTGAAAAATGTAATATCTGCAAAATGTTAAATTTTAATAACGGACTAAGTCAAAAACTTATTTATTTATTTGGCTGATTTTTTTTTGTATAATACCTCAAACTGTTCTCTAAAAATTCTAAAACTTTGAAGGAGGCGTCCCCAATTAGAGTAAAATGCCATAATTAATTCATTCTAAAACCAAGTTCAACAACTAAATAGTTAAAGGTAAGTGAGTGATTTAAAAAAAATTAGTCATTAATATATTATTTAGTTTGTCTGTAATAATTTTGTAAATGTAGTGTTACGTATATGCAACATTGGTCTATTGTGGTTATTTTCCAAAAATAACAACTTTTTTTTGTATTCACATTCTAAGATGAGCTTAAAAGGTCTGACTCAGGCTGAAATTGAAAAATTTGACAACTTTTATTGGGATGATTTGGCTGACGAGGAAGAAGCAGATGGAAATATGGACAGAATTATAGAGGAAACTTTGGAAAATTTGGATAACAGAGCTGAAAATATGCAAGTTGGTTTAATTGAACAATTCATTACAACCGAAAATGATGAAGATTTGAGTGAAAATGAAAACGTTGCACAGGAGGTGATGGAAAAAACTGATTTACAGAGTTTGAGGTGGAGGAGTGCAGAGTTAATGGAAAGCGAGACCAGCTGGAAAAGTAAATTATGCATCAAAGCGATGAATAAACCTATCGAATATTTTACTGTTTTCTTTGCGAATGAGCTGTGGCAGAAAATATGTGATGAAACAAACTTATATGTCATGCAAACAAAGGACATAGAATTGAAATGTACTGTGCCTGAAATAAAACGGTTTGTTGGCATTCTACAATACCTTACAGTAAAAATACCAACATATAGAATGGCGTGGGCGGCCAATTTCAAACTAGCGGTCGTTGCAAGTGCATTACCAAGAAACATATTAGAAAAAATCAAACAGTTTGACCACTTGAACAATAATACTAAGCAGCCTCAGAAAGGAACACCTGGGTACGACAAGTTTACAAAGTTCGGGCTTTGTTGGACTCCATAAAAAAAAATTCAATGAAATTTCACAGAAGAATACCAAAGCAATGATGAGCAAATGCTTGCATATAAAGGTATCTAATGAACTTCGATATGAACATTTCTCAATTTCAAACTAACTCAATTTTAAGTATTGAAAGAGAAACGCGTTAAAGTTATTATGGCTTATTATAAAAATGGGCGTTCAAATCAAAATGCATGCACTTCGTGATTCAATGATGAGACACATTTTCCCTCAGTGGATTCGTCAATAAGCAGAATTGCCGCATTTGGGCGAATGATAATCCAATGAATGCACCCACAAAGAGTGACTGGCAGTTACTGTGAATGGTGTTTGCTATCGTGAGATGATAACGAACTTTTTATGGCCCGAATTGGAAGATATGGATGTGGACGATATGTGGTTTCAACAGGACGATGCCACTTGCCATACAGCTAACGAAACAATGGATCTTTTGCGCGACAAATTCAATGGCAGTGTTATCCCACGTGGTGGCGATGTCAATTGGCAGCCAAGGTCATATGATTTGACACCGTTGGACTTCTTTCTTTGGGGTTATTTGAAAGAAAAGGTGTACGCCGATAAGCTAGCAACAATTCAAGAGCTAATGGATGAGATAATTCGACACATTAACGGCAAAGAACCTCAGTTATGACTTAGCGTCATCGAACATTTGGACCATCGGATGGAGGTGAGTCCCCGAGTTCGCGGCGGCCATTTGACCGATATTTTGTTCCATACTAAATTGAGCCATACTAATATAATCATAATAAAAAGAAATGACAATAATTTTCTAAATAGTTTGTGTTTTATTCAAAATCAACATCGGCCCTTAAAATTTAACTACCCTTATAATATACTAGCTGACCCGGTTCTCGTTGCTGGCCCTAAGCAAACATTAGTGTGGTATTACCACACGATTTAAATTGAGCTTTTAACGAAATTTACGGCCTTTAAATAAAAATCCATGGAATACCTATCATAACGTTTTTTTTTACAGAATAACAACATATGGTGTAGATATGGGCTTAATCAAAAAAGAAACGCATATATTTAAGGTAAATTGGAAATTATATTTATTTATTACTTCATCTTAAGGCTGGCTGACAATGTTTTATAGTTTTTTATTTGGTGTAAAAACGTATAAATTTTTTGGCGTGCCAACACACAGAAAAAAATACCAATGTTAAAATAACATGGCGAAATGTTGTTTGAGAATCATGGTAAATTTCTGCAAAAGTATGCCCTTTAATTATATTTATCATTATTTCATATTAATTTTAAATGAAAAATATTAAAATAATCTTAAATCACGTTTATTTAATATTATTCACTGTGAAAATAACATTGTTCAATATTGAATCCATAAAAAACCTGTTTTATATTAAAATCAAAAGCTTATCTTGTTAAATTAATATGCATACACACTTAAGTATGTACATCTTTTTATCTTCATGTTTAAAATATGTTATAAAAAGAAGACAATTCCCGTATTCTTTTAATTAAAATAATTTAGTTAAATAGTACATCAAGTTTTCAAAGTAGAATGATGACGAAAACGATATCGGGCCATTCTGCTGATGCTTCTGCTAACAAAGGAGATACAAAATAAGTGAAACATGTGTTACAGGGGTAAGTGTTTTGAATTATTCTTAAATAAAGGCATATGTTGTCTTCACACTGTTATATCACACTCCAACCAATTTGATTCTACATGAAATTCACGTTGTTTCAACTTTAAATAACTTTCATTCAACGTGATTCGGATTGTTGTTTCAATATTAATAACATTTTGCTCTAACTTTACTGCAATGTTAAATTAACATGAATTATAGTTATTTTAAAAGAAAAAAATGTTGTTCGCAAGTTATTGTAAAATCATGTTAAATTAACATGAAACAACAATGAAGCAAAATCACTACTGAAAAATGTAAAATCAACCTTGTTTTGAACGAATTTACATTGATTTTTTTCTGTGTGAACTCGGGAGCAAGCTACATACAACTGGCCGTTTAAGCCATCAATAGTCAATGATAGGCCTTGTGCTTTGCTGATGGTAATAGCAAAGGCAAGACGCAAAGGGAATTGGAGCCGCTTGAATTGGAATGGTATATCGTTGGAAATCATCGGAATTCGTGGATTTCGAATGTTTTAAATTTTGATATTGGATCATTATTAACATAGGTTTTTTTTTAATATCTTCGGAACTATGTACATAGCCGATTTAAGAGTTTGATATTTCGTTTTGCAAAACATGACAATTAAATAAAAAAAAGCAAAAAAAAAAAAATAAATATGTATATGAATTAGATTTTGCCACGCCCCTCTGCCCGCAGACCGAAAATCAAAAATCAGACTTCACAGTGTCAGCCGCCTAAATATTCTGAAGATTCACAGAAAATTTCATCAAAATTGGCCCAGCCGTTTTGGAGTCCATACGTTACATACATACATAAATACACACATCCTGTTTTATATATGTATATAGATTATTTATTACCATTTCACATTAAATCAAAACTCCCATACCTGGTTTGATTTCACGGTTTCGAATAATATGAATGGCAAATTTTATTAAAGAAGAAATAAATGAAAACCAAGAGTGAAGTAAAAAGTTATTATTAAAATTAATTCATTTGCTTTTTTTAGTTTTATTTTTCAAATTTGTTTTTTCATTTGGTAAAAACAAATTTGTGGATGTTCTTAAATAGTTTACACAAAGTGAATTGACTATGTACATAGAATTGACATTTTAAATTTTTGACAACATTTAACAATACAATCAAGTCATACTAAACAACGATAAAGTAAGGATACCACAAATTATTCAATTCACAAGTGCATAAACAAAAGTCGTACTTTGTTAAACGATAAGCCATACGACAGAGCTGGCAAATTGAATACTTGCTTTTTATTAACACGAAATATAAAACTTTTATTTTAATTAGACAAATTCACTTTTATTTTTCTATATAAATATAACAAATTCCTCCTTAACAGCTGCCTACAAATGCATATTGAATACATTGCTTAACCATGCAGCAACACAAAACAACAGATCACAGCCGGCAGTACATAGTTTTAGTGGTAGATACATATTTCGACACATACACACATCGATATTCAGCATTGTACACTTTTAAACAAACATTCATTAGCGGGAAAATAATGCAGCACATTTAGTTTTTGTTTAAGGACGATGGGCAAGATTTATACTTTTTGTTGCTAGTTTGATTCGATTACATGAATTTTAAACATACCTTCAATAGAGATATATGGACGGGGCGAAACATTATCGAATGAACGATTAATAACAGATGTTGGTAGTGAAATGATGTCGACGGCCAAGTGTTGGCCATGACTAGCGTTACTATATTGTTCTTGATTTTTGTTCATATAATGCTCATCGTATTGGTCTTGTGTCTGTAGTTGTTGCACATGTTTTTGAGGCTGATGTTGTTGATGCAAATGGTTTGCCATTGTTATAGTTGATGTTGCAGTTGTTGTTGTAGTTGTTGCTATGTTACCTGTGGTATTTAAATGACAAATTTTTGGTTGTTTTACAAAAATAAAATATATATTTTCTAATAAAATTGCTTGACAGTCGTTCGCTAATGGAGTGTAAAACTATTTGGTTGTCTGTATTAAAAATGCGCGTATGTTTAGTGCAGAGTGTGTAGGTTTCAACGCATGTTCGTGTGGGAATTGGTAGTGCATGTTTGTACTGTACTTTATCTTGTTTTTAGTTAAACTGTCATTTAAAAATGATTTACGATTTCACAGCACGTATTTATTATCTGTTTGGTATGAAGAATGTTATTGATTATGTTGTTTCTGTTGTTGTTGTTGCTGTTTGGTAATAATGATATTTGCTATTACCTTGTTTGGTTAAGTCATTTGTATTAATACGTTGTAATTCATCACATGTCGCATCATCATCATCGTCACCATCACGACCAATATCATACGCTGCACAGAACCTTTTGCCACTGATATCTCTAACTGTCGCAGTGGCATAATCAGGTGGGTTACTTGTCGCATTTATCATTTCTTTACTATGAATCGATGATGCATGAATGACATCCGTGTGGGAGTAGGGTGTAAGAGTGCTGGTGCGTACTAGTAAGCCAATATTATGACCTTCCACCTGTGGCACATAAACGATTGCCTTTTTGCAACTGTCAGTAGCATTGGAAGTTGATTTCAACAGTGTTGTTTCATGTGGATGATGAGGGGAGTTAGGCAGATGAGGGACACGTGCTGGCGATGGTGTACGATGACGAACTTTTTGTGTTGTCTCCACAGCATTTAAACCAAACGGTGAAGCAGCTCGTGTTGGTATATGTGGCTCAATTAGTGCTGGTGGATATTTGCGTATGGGTGATGTTGGTTTATCTTCATGTTCATCATAATACTCTTGTTCCTGCTCATCATCGCTCTTGACCTCTACTGCGTATGCTGGCAGTGGTGTTGTAGCTCTTGTTAGGTGAAAAACATCTACAGCGTTTAGACCGAATGGTGAGGCAGCTCGTGTGGGTACATGTGGCTCCGCCAGAGGAGCTGGGTACTTACGTACGGCCATTTCGTCTACGGTTCTAGGCGAAGTTGGTTGGGTATTCTTAGTGCGTTTGGGTGATATAGAATTTGAACGTTTCAAGTTTTCAATTTCAACTGCATTTAGACCGAATGGCGAAGTGGCTCGTGTTGGTAAATGAGGTTCAACTAATGGTGATGGATATTTGCGTATGGCTTGCATAAGCTCTTGCCTGCCAGCTGCAACAGCTATGGCTTCCTCTGGAATTCTTAGGGAACGTAGACGTGTAGGTGACAGGGATGATGATCGTTGCTTAAAGGGAATTTCGACGGCATTCAAGCCAAATGGTGATGTTGAACGTGTTGGCAAATGTGGCTCAATTAGTGGAGCAGGATATTTCCTACCGTCATCAACGGATATGTGTTCGCGTTGCTGCTGGTGGGTTTGTGGGGCTTGTTGGCTTTGTTTTAGTTCTTGTTGTTTTCTAGTTTGTATGCGTGGCATAAACGTTGTCGTTGATTGCATTTCAACGTGACCACTTGCCATGACTGGCTTCGTTGCCGTCAACGTAGAAGTCCTTGGTTCAATTTCCTCTAATCTTACCGGAGATTTAGAACATGTTTGTGAAACTTGTGTGTCATGTTTTGGCTTGACTGTGTTCACAGACTTTGTTAATACTGGTGTCTCTCCTTGTTGTTGTGCTTGTTCGAACATTGTAGATGTTTGTGTTGTGGCTGTTGATAACACATCCTCCCAGGATATTTGACGCATTGTTACATATGGACTAGGAAGTTCGTAGGAGGATTTATAAGTGTTACTTAACTCACTACCACTGCTATGACTGCTTTCACCCTCCTCCCCATCCTGATGTTGTTTGTCTTCCATGTTCTTTAATTTTATATCTTTTTTCTCATCATCATCGCAATTATTACGAGGAGTTACATATTTATTACATTCTTGCTTTTGGCCAAGTTTTTTGTTTTTGTTGACCACATCATTGGTATTCTTCGTTGGTGGGTTGTCATATTTTAGAAATTGCTTATCAGCTATTTTGTCAGCAAAATCCTTAATATGCAATTGCAGCTGAGATTCATTACCTTCAGTTGATTTTGGCTCAGTGTCATGATTACAAGCATTTTTGCTTGAGGCATATGCTGAAACGGAAATGTTGCAGTTTTGCATTATTGCCACATCCTTCTCCTTGTTGTTTGTTGAAGTTGATGTTTGTGCTGTAGTAGTCATTTTGGATGGTGGTGTTTGTTGATTTAAATTTGATTTGATCTTCTCATCATCATCATCATTATCATCATCAACGTTATGTGCAGGTGGTACGTGTATGGTAACTAGATTTTTTTTCGATTCGATTTCCAGCTTTCCAAGCGTGTCAATTACTTGCTCGACAAGTTGTTCCTGCTTGTGTCGTGCTGCTATAAAATCAAAAACGAAATTCTTATTTTTACCTTTAACAGCAGCAGCATCCTCCTCATTCTTGGAGCCTGCCGCTGACATTGTCGTTTCATTTTTCATTTGCTGTGGTGTATGTTGCTGACTTTGTGTTTGAGCTGTTATTAGCTTGTCACTGGCCAATAATTGCTTATCTGCAACATGTTGTGTTCCTTTCTCTTGTTTAGACTGTGCTGTTGGTGCAGGTATGTGAGGTGGTGGTGGTATTCGTTTAGGTTTTGCTGTTGGTGATTTTTGATGACTTTTTCCTGTTCTCTTTAGTTTTTCTTTGTTGTTTGAAGTCTCTTCGTTTATAAGAATATGTGAGGCTGTCGTTGCTGTAGGTCTATTTTCAAATTGCAAGTCAAGTTGTTCCATAATTGGCTTAAGCTCTTCACCAGAATTCTTATCAAATTCACTTAAATGTTTGGTCAACATACTTAGATCCATTAAAACTTTATCCACTATGGGCATATTTTCCTCTTCGTTTTGTTTTGTTAGTGCACAGGAAGGTTGCATACACGTTTCCTGTTTTGCTTTTTGGTTCCGGTATAAGGGTTTCACTTCTTGCATGATGCTAGTGATTTTTCTTAAAATTTCCTTTAAAGGAGTTTCCGTTTCAGGTCGTTTTAAGTTGCTTTGAGGTTGGTTGTGGTGTGTTGTTATTTGTGGGTGCTCAGAGGTTAACGATGAGTCAGTTGTTATAGTGGATTTTAATGCCGCTTTAGCATTTTCAATATAGGCATCAATTTGCTTTAGGTGTTCATTTATGGATTTTTGTATGTGTTCATATTTTGCTGTTAGATTGGCAATTTCATTTTTATGCTGACTTTTTGTTTCCGCTTCAATATCTTTTTTAATTTGGGGTTGATGATGCGAATGCTGTTGCTGTTTTTCTTGCTGTTCAGCTTGCAAAGAACGTACGACAACATTCGCTAGCGGTTTGCCACTAATGGTGTCGTAGGGACCATAAACATACTCACCATCTGTATAATAAACACCTTGTTTTTGTTGTTGTTGCTGTATTTCGTCACCATCTTTTGCAACTTTATTACACTCAGCTGATGTAGCATTTGAATGTTGGTCCCCTAAGGCTTTAGTTTGCTGTTGAGATTCATGTGTTTTGTGTGCTTCAGTTGACAATTCCAAGGTGGATGAATTTTTGTTGTCTTCGTTGTCATTGTTATTCATTTGCGTTTTACGTTTAGTGTTGACACTTGTTTGCCGTGCAAGCTGTATGCCATTGGGTGTGCTTGGCAAGCGTGTTTTATACGCAGCTGATTCTGGTTTCATTTCAACAGCATTTTGCTTATAATTTTGTTGCTGCTTTGGCTGCTTCTGACTGTGCTGATGTTTAATGCCCTGTGGCATTGCTACTGATTTAACAGAGTCGGGTTTTAGCTGTGATATTAAATTCCCATTCTTGTCCCGCAAATCGTTGGCAGCCTTCGTTTTGTCAATGCCATTTAACCCTTTAATGCTAGCTTTAAGGTTTGTAGATTCCATCCAATGTTGCATTATTTCATCGGTGGGCGAAGGCACAATTGTAATGGCAGCTGGTATATAAGCCACTGTATTATCCTGCATATCTATGGAGCGCAAATATATACAAGAATCCTCATAAATTTGCGCATCTTTAAAAGATGTTGTTTTTGCATGAGCATTAATTTCACATGGATGTTTGTCGAATTGTTCAATATTCACTGGTTTGGTGTGTGAGTTGTTTGGAGTGGCCGGCAATGGTATGTGCTCTAAGTCATCTCTTATAGTGGCTGGAGTTTGTGGAGTTAAAGCTGTTAAGGGCTTTTTGGGCTGATTTAAGGATTTAACTTGTATATTGTGTTGCTGAGCATCAGAATCATATGAAATTTTTATTTCTGTAGCTAATTTCATAGAGCGTCTTTGTAATTTTGGTAAACACCTTGGTTTTTGGGGTGGTAGCTGTTTGTGTTGTCTGGCTTCACGCCCTCTTTCCAACGAGTATGCTTGACGTTTGTGACTTGACACATGTAAAGGTTTAGCTGTGGGTTTTACATTGCCAGCAGCATCAAGGTTTTCGTAACTATGCCATTTCTTACAAGAAGCCAATTGTTCGTAAAATTGTCTTTTAGGCTCTACTAAGCCAATATCTTCATCTGCCGCCTTGGTTTCAGGATGAGAAAATCCCTTTGCCATGGGCACAGTAGTGGCTTTAAATAGTTTGTCTTCCTCTTCTTGTTTTACCTCTGGTTTTTTGTCACATTGTCTTTGAGACAAGATGACAGTTGATTGTTGTCCAGGTGTGGTGGTGTTTGTCTCCAGTTCTCCATTGTCTCTTAGCCTGTGGGTAATTGCGGTGTCCGTCATGGTGGCTGATTTATTTTCAAAATTTTTTCTCAATAGTTCTTCATGTTTTACTAAATTAATCATTTGTTTAGGTTTCGCTGTAGAATCTCGACTAGCTTCCTCACTGGCAACACTCTTACCACCTTCACTGATACATTGTTTTAGTTGTTCTTGTTGCTTTTTCTGTAACTTGTGTTGTTGCTCTCTTCTTTGTCTCACCTCTTGGGCAGTGGGTTCAACTATTCTAGTGGGACTATTGAATTTTTCGCGTATAACATCAATGCCATGGCGTTTACAAACGGTTTCATCAAATTGTAACGCATTGTCAATGGAAGTACTACGTACATGCTGCTCCTGGCTAAAGGCCTTACCATTCTTCTCTATACTCTTTGTATGTTTGCATGATGTGGTGGTGGTGCTGGCATTTGCCATTATTGTTGGTGGCCAGCTGTGTTCACGTTTATGTAAATTCCTTCGTGTTGCCATGCGATTTATCTTTAGAACCGTATCACGGTCAATTGTTATGCCGTGCTGATGGCTTAAGTATTGCGTTTTGATTTGTTCCAGTTGATGTTGATGCACTGGTGTATGGGGACGTTGATAGAAGCGTTGTCTAGAACGACTTTGTCTTTTACAGTTTACAGACGGCTCCACTATTTCTTTTTTGATTTGTTAAAATGTTGTTTTTTTGCATTTTTCAAAAGGACATTCACAAACACGAAAAAAGAAAATATTTATTATTTCAAAGCTGAACAATTTTTAATGGCTGTTTTGGGGAAAATTTCATATTGTGTTTTGTTTGTCCTGTTTTACAATAAAAGTAAGGAAACGATTTTTTATTTTAATACGTTAATTTTTTATAACACCAGCATCATAAACTCTGCTTTTTTGAACAATTTCTTTGTAATTTTGAATGTTCTATTTTCAAATGTTTTTTTTTTTTTTTTATAAAATTTTAAATGTTTTCTTTATTCATTCCCATCATTAAGTTTTTACTTGACGGATTAAGTAAAAGATTTATAATGTTAAAAATTCTTTTAAATTAGCTATAATATTTTGTCTTTAATGTTAAAACATTTTGTTTAAAATGCTTACCATTAATATTTTTAAGAAAACTTTCAAATAGTTTTTATTTAACAAAGAAGTGTTGAAAGTATTATTTTATTATAAAGTTAAATTTGTAAATTTTAAGCGTTTATAAGTACAATAAAGATTTTCATTAGAGTATTGACTGTTATTAGCTTAGACCTTTTCCCATATGTTACCCGCGGCAAAAAAATTTTTAGAGCGAATGTAGTAAATTTTTGAAACGTTATTTTGAAGTTCAGCGTATTCCAGTGAGAACATTTCACAACAATCTTAGGCTGATGTCAGAGACGCATTTAGAAGCTATGTTAGAATATGGCGTTTGTAGCGCTGATTATCCCCAGAAAGAAAAACATCCGGGACAAATTAATTTTTATAATTACTTTAAGTACGAGTCGTACTCAAAAATTCAAGTACGAATAACACTAAAACGTACTCAAAACAATCAAAAACGGGGTAACTTTCGAAAACTTATCCCGGAATTTCTTAAAATAAATATATAAAATTCTTAAATCAAGTAAAATTGATTGAACCTTTCGTTGTATTATAAAGTGAGGGTTTCAATCTCATATAACTGATTAGGTTCATCTCTCAGCATTGCATTCTTTTATGCATGCATTCGCGTTGGTTCTGCAAAGTTTGTTGAAGAAATTACAACAACCCCAAACATTTTGGGAAAACCAATTTGCTTGTTGTGTGTAGAAAGAACAAAAACAACAGAACAAGAAAAAAAACATATCACAATAAGCTCTCAAAAATTAAATTGCAAGAGCATAAAATTTAACTGAAAATAAACTTGAGTTCGAGCGTATTTTTAAATGCTGTTCAAGTTTCAAAATATTTTACTAATATTCCCTTGATTTCCAATTCCCATTTTACTGGAGAATACTATTGAAATAAAGTGTAACAAAAGTATATCGCAATCGCTGGAACTTGAAATCCGTACTTGAATACCAATTGTTTTGCACTTGATATACAGCAAAGTTGCTTATTAGGATATTATTTTCATGTTTAAAAAGTAAAATTAAGCTCTTGATTCTCATTTAGTTTATAGTTTTTAGTTAAACTTTTACATAAGAGTTTTTAAGTAAAAACCATATCGGTCATGATGCTGGTGTTTTATCATTCTGTAAGGTGAAAAACGGGTAAGTAAATCTATCATAATAATTTCCTCTTTCTAATTTCTTTTTTGGTTTTTTTCAAGTACGAATTCGGGATAAAATGAAGTTCATTTCGAGATTGATTTAATTTTATTATGATTTAATTTATACTTAATCGTATTTTCAGATTATTTTAAGTACAAATTCGGATTAAATCAAATTTATTTAAGCGGGGCTTGAGATTGATTCAATCTTAGTGTTACTTAAATCAATCTCATTTTTGGATTATTTTAAGTACGAATTTGGGATTGAGTATGGATCAGTTAAGTATTTCGCGATTGAAAATCCGTACTTGAATCAACACTTGATTCAAGAAAATTCGTACTCATCGTACTATTAAAACCGCTTCGGATTGATTTGAGTACGGATGGATTGATTTTTTTTTTAGTGTGTTTTTCTTATTTATTTCTTATATGCTTAAAAGATGTCGGTGTGAGAGCTAAACTTAATGCGAGTTTATCCTGTTAAGAAGGTTGTATCATGGCTTCTGGAACGTTATAGTTTTTTTTCATGGCTTTTTCTGCATTTTCGGCAAAAAAAAAACGGATCCTGTGAAACGGTATATCTTATAAAGGTCCCTCACCTACTTAATACTACAAAGGGATGTCTTTAAATATAAAGGAATGGAGAGTGACTTCAGTTGAACCTTTGCCTTTGTCTGAAACAGTGTTTGAAAAATCTTGATAACAGAAAATGACTTAATTATAAACTAGAAATACATAAATTGTTAAAATAAAACGGTTTCATAAGATTCGAAAAATTTATTAAGCTAGTTGTCAAATTGAAGACGAGAAATCACTTGATATTAAAAATATACATTACTAGCTGGCCCGGCAAACGTTGTTTTGCCATATTACTTATTTCTTTCAGATGTTACAGTGTCTGCATGCCAAAATTTAAGAAAACCGGTTGATTAATTAAGAAGATAATAAAAATTATAGGCTCTAGTTCTTTCCAGATGTTACACTATTTGCCCGTCAAATTTCAAGAAAATCAGCTGATTAGTTAAGAACATACAGGGAGGGGGAACTTTTAATCCTCTTGCCCTATTTCATGCCCTTTCTCTTTCAGATGTTACAGTGTCTGCATGCCAAATTTTAAGAAAACCGGTTGATTAGTTAAGAAGATATAGAGAAGGGAGCTTTTACCCCTCCTGCTTCACGCCCTAAATAATAAAAACTATAGGCTGGAGTAATTTCCAGCTGTAACACTATCTGGCTGCGAAATTTCAAGAATATATTGGGAGGGGGAGTTTTTACCCTTCTTGCCATATTTCACATCCTTTGCCATATTTCCTTTCAGATGTTACAGTGTATGCATGCCAAATTATAAGAAAACCCGCTCATTAGTTTAAAAGATATAGGGAAGGGGAGCTTTTACCGCCATTGCCCTATCTCACGCCCTATTCCCTATTTCCTTTCAGATGTACAGTGTCTGCATGCCAAATTTTAAGAAACCCGTTTGATAAGCTTAAAAGATTGGGGAGGGGGAGCTTTTACCTCTATTGCCCTATTTCACGCCCTTAATAATAAAAAATTGGAGGCTATAGTTCTTTCCAGATGTTAAATTATTTTCCTGCAAAATTTCAAGAAAATCGGTCGGGTGAGCTTTTACTCCTCTTGCCCTATATCCCGTCCTATTCCCTATTTTCTTTCAGATGTTACAGTGCCTGCATGCCAAATTTAAAGAAAACAGGTTGATTAGCTAAGAAGATATAGGTAGGGGGAGCTTATGCAATATTTTTCGCAATCTAGCGATATAAAATATACTATACGACCTATTCTCATACCTAACAAAAACACATACAAAATTTCATAGAAATCAGTCAAGCCGTTTCGAAGGAATTCAAAATGGAGGCCATTTTGTTGATATTTGTGTTATGGGAATATATAGGAAAATCTAAATGCCATATCTCCACTGAACCACTGGGCCGATTTCATGCAAACTTCAAATAAACCATCTACAGACTATCCTCAACGCACCCCAACGTTTTTTTTAAAAGTTAGTGGTGACATCAAAGTGTACACTTCTTTTTATATAGATAATATAATATAAGATTAAAACAAAACTGCTCAAACATTAAAAATTTTTGACAGAATATGGTTTTCTTTTAATTCTGTGGCAAATCTAGATTATGGGCCATGTCACAGAGTACAATTCCGTTCGGAATGATTCCGTTCGGAATTGAAGAAATCATATTTGTTTGTTGATGGAAAGTGTATTTTGATAGTTTTATGAACTTTCAGATACAGACAACTCCCCTACCGTTCATGAAAACAAAAATGGTTTCATTCCGAAACATTTTTTCGTCATTCTCTGAAGCACCAAAATACGGAATGAATTCCGTTTCCGAACGGAATTGTACTCCGGGACATGGCTGTATCATTGGATTTTTTAAAATTTTGCTAAATAAAAATTACTTGATTTAAAAACAAATAAAAACTTGGTTTCTTTTTTGAATATTATCTAATTTTTTCGTTATTTTTGTCGTCGTTAACCCATTAAAGCCCGAGCCATGATCCCATTGAGCTATAATGATGAAACTTTTACAATTTGATTGTTTATACCTAAATACGAAAGAAAACAAATTTTGGGCAAATCGGATACGTGGGAGCCCAGATAACCCCCGTTGCGAAAACGCAACGTTGGGCCTTAACGATATACAAATTAATCTCATTTGTAAAAATTTTAAATTAAAATATTTTATTCACGTCTTAAGGAAAAAAAAATTAAAAAAAGATATTCATTTACATTTTATTTTTAATTCAATTATGATATGCTCCAAGGCACTTTGGGTGCACTGCTACGTCACTTTTTTCACATTTGTAAATTGATCGGTCCATAATTTACCATAGGACCCATATAAAGCCCACTCTCGAAAAACACTTTAGTACGCCTAAAACCATAACAAATAATTCTATTGTTATAAATTTTGTTCTGTCACAGTTTTATATGACTAGAAACCACACTGTCAACATTCGTAAAGATCGGTTCATAATTTACCACAGTGGTTTCAAATATTTGTCAGAGCCGAATATAGCACTCTAACTGGTTTTTCTTTAATATCCTAGGAGAGGATAATTTCACATTACTTGTTCAGTTTTCTATTACTGTAGTTATTGAAGTAACACTGCTGGAAATTTGTGAAAATAGAACAAGTTCAAAAAGATAGAACTCATGTCCAGTGAAAGGAGAACTAATCATCTAACTGGTGCATAAAGAACAAGAAGGTAAAAAAAGTAATGAATTACGGTACATACTACATTGTATCGAAATAATCTTACATTGTTATAACTAACACTAAAAACGTTCATTGAGAATAGATGTGTGACTGGTCAAATGGTGTCAATTACCCAATGACAACCCCATGTAAAAGTGATAGGTCTTATTCATATAAAGTGCTAAAACTAGAACCGGTCTCTACACCCAAAGACCTATCACGGGACTACTTAGGTGTAAGTTCTCTTTCCTTTAGGAAAATAACACACTTGGCATAGAGAATTTACCTACTGCGTAATAACAACATCTTATAATTTACATGTATACATGTTTTATTATGTTGTTTTAAATAGTAAGTGATTGTATAAATATATTTTATTTGATAATTTTATGTAATCTGTATATGGTTTAGGCCCAGTGTTGCGTTTTCGCATCACGGATGTCTCCAATCATAAAAAAAGTCTCAAATGTCTACGATGATTGGATTTTTGAGTAGAAATAATAATGTTCGTATATTAGCTACCTCCTTCAGAAGTTTCAGATAGGTATATTATATATTAATTTATTTTTTTAACTTTTTCCAAAAGTACCCAAAAAACAGGAAAAATTAAAAATTTAAAATAAAAATTTTTATAAAAAAAACTTATGTATGATACAAATCTAAAAACAGGTCGATTAGATATTAAGTTAAATTTTATTTCACTGTGCTTTTTAACAACAGCACGTAACAACAAAATGCCTGAGGGTAGGTTTAAGTGAATGTTGCGAAAACGCAACGCAGGGCCTTAATGGGTTAATTAAAAAAAAAAAATCCAGGAAATAGCCAGGAATTAAAGAAAAATTTTAGTAAATTCTTAAAAAACTAGTCCTGGGAAATAAGGAATCATATGTTAAACGCAAAAATTGCTTTGCTTTACATCGTTTTTGTTAGAAGGTTGCTTAAATTTATCGACTAGAATAAGTTCTATCAAAGTCTTCACTAGTGTTTTAAAACTTTAACTCATAACCAAAATTATTACAAAGTCATTTTAACGAATCAATATTTTTGTGCTGGCTTATGCTGCTTTAACAATCATCAGCAAATGTATTTGATTTTATCGTATTTCTATAAAATTGAAATGAAATTTTCCTCAAAACACTACTTAAAATAATTAAAACTAGACACAAAAATCACACACACACACTCACACAAAACCAGAACAGGAATTAGCTACACACACTACAATTAATTTATTGGCCAATTTGTTTTTGGAATAAAATCACATAAATAGTTTTCAGTTTTGTCTACAGAAATACGTTGAACATGAATAACACATGCAAACTTTTATTTAAAATATTTTGTTGTACGTGTGTGTAATAAAATTAGAAACCTAGAGATAAAATCTATTTTTGTGTGCTATTGGCAGTGATGGGTATGTGTTAAAATCTGTTGAATTATTGATATAAGTAAAAAAATTTGTAATTCAATTATTTTTACAAGCTTCGAATGAATATTTTTTTTAATCTTTTTAATTTATATATGTATTTTAAAACATACGCCTGATTTTTTTCTGTATAATTATTTTAAGACCTTTAAAATAAATTCAAATATATTTGTTGTAATCATTTGGTCCCATCTCTGACAGCGTGGGCACATGTTTTGCTGACGATTAAAGATTTATTAAATTAAAATAAAAACACAAATAAAAACGAACCCATAAACATTTTGTTTATGTATCAGATTTACGAATAACATTGAAATAAGCAGCTGTTGGTAAATTCAAGAATTTTTTGAATATTTTTGTTTTTTTTTTTTGCTATTTTGTTTTGATTTTTGGCATGAAAATAGAAAGCAGACAAGGTAAATCAGTTCGGAAAGGAATATTTTAAGCATTTTTGCAGAAATTTTTAAAGTTTTAATAAAGCAACCCAATAAAAAATTTATCATACTTATAGAAAATATGGTAAATATAATATGTTGCCTTTTTAAGGGGTTTTTTTTTTTTTATTTTTAAAATTTTGCTTGAAAGCATTTGAGTGTGGGTCCAATAAAAAACACCGTCCTAAAAATCACTTTAATATATCCAAAACCAAAATAACTTATAATAACCCAATAAGCACTCCAAAATAAAATTTTAAGTGCTTAAAATTTAACTGGAAATAAAGTTGAGTTCAAACGTATTTGTAAATGCATTTCAAGTTTCAGAATATTCTACTAAAATTCACTTTATTTCAAATTCCCATTTTACTGGAGAATGCTATTGAAATAAAGTGTAACAAAATGATATCTCAACCTTTGGAACTTGAAATTCGAACTTGAACACTAATTGTTTTGCACTTGATTTCCAGCAAAATTGCTTATTGGGAATACTTAGAGAGCATTTATACGATGAGTTTAAAAACGTGTCTTTTTTTGATTTTCTTTCAAAACTGCTAACCAAAATCTCTTTACATTTACATGATTACTTTAGTATTTTTTTTCAAAAAATTTTTGTTTTTAAAATCGTAAAAACGTATGAAAATAAAACATTAATAAAACAAAATTTAAAATGTCAGTAAAAGAAAATTAAAAAAAAAAAAACATGAAAACGAATGAATGTCGACGCCGTTTTCTTCTTTACCGAATTCGTCTACTAATAGAAACACATGTCTTAAAAATCTTCGTATAAATGCCGCCTTGAAATCAATTTTTGTAATTGAGGTAAAATCTCAATTCAAAACTTGTCTATTTCATTTGCCTTTTGTTAATATTTATTGAAAAAAGTTAAAAAAAAATAATATTTTTTGATATTTAAAATTAAAAACGTTCTATTATAATATCATTAATTGGTATCTTCGAATTTAAATTAAAAAATATTAAGATGGCTAAACTCTTCTACTTCGCAAATAGAATTTTTGTGGCGCCGCACGCTGTTTTAAACCGAGAACTACTTTGCCTTCTGCAATAACTATGCGAAAAAACAGAGACTATTTCGGATGTATATTATATGTACTCTTGTGACCGAATATTATAAACCTTAGGTGAAATAGCAATTTTGACTGACATACACATGAGAAGTTGATAAGTCAGATGTGAAAAACATGTGGTGTACATGTACCTTTACCGATAAATGTTATTCAAATTAAAGGTTTATTATATTAAATAATAATTTTAAGCACTTTGTAGCAAAAAAAAATTATAAAATGAATATTCAAAAAATTATTTCCTGCGGCATGTATAAAGGCCCTAAATCAAATTTTTTCAAAATTGAGTTTTTCCATGATTCTAATAGATTTCACACAAATACACCGTAACAGAAAAAATTAACCCTTATTCAGCGTTACGATTGGGATCGAAATTTTCTTAGCTTGGCGATTTTGGTATTCCGTTTCCGTTTCGTTTCGATCGTAGTAACGTTTTACCAAGTTGTTTATTTACGGACGAACATTTTTACACTCAGTTTTACAAATTTTTTCAATGTAAAATTATATATACATATGCGTTAAGGTTCGAAATGGCTGAACAGGCAGTTATTGTTTATTAAGCTCAAAAAACTGTGTAAACAATAAATATTTTTTAATTATTTTTTTTACTTATTAAATTCAAAAGTTTTATTTAATTTAAAACAACAACACCTGTGGCCAAATTACGGCATTCGCTATCGATCGAGACTCCCAGTTAAATTGTAATGTAATTGCAATCGATATCAAATGCCATAATTCGTCCCCTGATCAATACGAAAAGCTGGCAAATTTATATCATTAATTTTTCACGTTAATTATTAAATTTTTGTTTATTTTATTTTTTATGACTGTTTTTTTTTTAACTTAATTTAACTTTTTATTAAAATGTTGACAAAATTGTTTTTTTTTGTTCCGATTTCCTACATTTAATAGCGTAACTGTAAATCATATCTTTTTCTTCCGATTCAGATTATTCTTGCAATACCTTTTTTCGATTAAAACGTAACTGAATAGGGAAACGTAACCGAAATGCAGAATATGGGTGAATGTGTTTTTTACTTCTCTTGTAAAACATACTTTTGTAAAGTTGCATGAGTGCCCCGGTAGGCTAGCTGGTAGTGAGCTAGTGTATTAGCGCCGGGGTTGCGGATTCGATTCCTGACAAGGACTCTGGGTTCTTTCCCGCAGACAAGCATAGTGCTTCGCGGGAAATTAAAAATCAAAATTAAAAAACAAAAAAAACTTATGTGAGTTAGGGCCTTTCTACGTGGTTCTAACGATATGAACGTCAGAAAATACCACATCATTTTTTCCCCAACATATAAACGTAAGAAGTGTTAAAAATTTTTAAAATGATGTGAAATTTGTTCGGTTCACCAAAAAGAGGTGGTATATTGATTTTGTCATTCCGTTTGTAACACATAAAAATAATCATCGGAGACTCTATAACGTACTTATATTTTGGGTTCTTTAAAATTCAAGCACGCAATAGGAAGATAAAATATGCTGATTCGTTAGCTATTAAAAATTGTCTAAAAATTTTACCAACCAAACTTAATTTAATAGACTTCCAGGTATAAAGGAAGGAGGACAATATTTGGCACAAAACAAAATTTTAACATGTTTCCAAACTTTAATTTAAATTTAAATTAATTTCAACGTTAAATAAAATCAGAAAGGAAAAAGTTATTTATTAAATAAATTTAAGAATAACTTTAATTATAATATGGTTATAGTCATTTAAGATTCAGCAAAGCCGTTTACTTGTTATACGCTTCGCCGAAGGTAAAAGGGCATATGTGACGCGAAAAATAGAAAGGGACCTATGGGTTTTGCCATTTTATAGATTAAAATACGTGTATCTTTGGTGTGCCATCACTGAGCGTGTTGGTATTGGTCTCATTTGAAAGCGACTCATCTCAACCTTGTTGGTCAACCTTGAAAACGCGCGTAGTTCGTCCCTACCTCTTGTTTTGTGTAATTGGTTATTACTGTTCCCTTTACCTTACTGGTCCCTTTCTCTATGCGCTGTCACATATATTAATTTGTCATTTGGGTTGTTATTTCTACAATATTGATCCTAGAACCTATAAAGTATTTATATTTTAGGTCCTTTTGAGGAGCGAAGTTGATGAATCAGCATCCGTCTGTCCGTGTGTCCATTGAATTGGGTTTTTCGAGGACCCCAGATATGATGGTGAGCTGGTAGTTGTATATTTATCACATGTAGTCCGAAATTGTTTGCTATTGAAATTAAGCCTGATCGGTCCACGACTGTATTTTATTTTACCCAAAAATCCATTGTTGTTGTTTTTCTTTTATTTAATTTTATATCTGGAGAATGTCAAGAGCCAAAGTTTCCGAATTAGGTACAAGAATCCTGATTATCAATAGACAACATCCTGCGAAATGTGGGCGGGATTGGTCAAGTGGGCGTGCACTTTCCATTCAAAATCACTGTAGATTACTGCATATCTGGTGATCAGCAAGAGCCAAAGTTTGCCAATAAGGTACAAGAATCTTTAATATCAATACATAACATCCGGCAACATTTAGGTTAGATTGGCGAAGTGGGCGTGGCCCAAAGTTGATTTATTGATATCTAAAGAGAGTAATTTATATAACTTTCTGTTATTATCGCACCCTGATGAAGGGTATAAAAGATTCGGCAAAGCCGACTATAGCACTCTTACTTTAATTTTGTTTATATTCAAATTATTCGAATATATTTAAATTGTTTAAAAATAGACTAAATAATCTTATTATTTAGATTTTTTATTCTTTTTTTTTTCTGTATATGTATATATGTATTCAAATTATGCTTTTAAATTATTTTTAACATAATGACACACAAAACTATCAGAATTGGTATAAAGAAAACTTTCACTGTTTGTGGTTAAAAAAAAAAAAAAATAAGAAATTTATTATCCTAAATAAATATGTGTAAAAAGGTTTAATGATTTTCAATTGATATAAAGCAATGTACGCAGTATCTGCAAAGGCTTTGGCAGATACAATAATTATATTTTTATGCTGGTATTTTAATCATATTTAAACCTATAAATAAATCATAAAAGGGCTGCTTGCTGGTTTTTGCAAGTTTTTCTTTATTATTAGTGCGTGCCGTTTTTCAGATTTTATGTTTTTTCTCTCAACAATAATTTGCGGCAAAGCACGTAGATATGAATGTATTTGTGTATCTATTGCAAAAATATAAAAAAAAAATTCTAGCAGCAGTTGAAAAAAGGATAATTGGTTTCATAAATGAAACTATAAAATTATTTATCCATAGAGAGCAAATGGACCTTGCACACCAACAAATACCCAAACATTCACGCACTTACCCACACACGCATACACAACCACGCATTCATAAATGTTGAGCATGTGTGTGTGTGTGTTTACATTTTGTATTGAAATGGTTGAAGTAAAAAATTATGGCTTTTTTTTTAATCAATAAAGTGAAATGTAAATGTGCTGTAAAGCGGTTAAAGTTTACCACTATTTTACCAACCATTTCGACCACATACGCATATTCGTCCATACCTATGCTACGAGTTTACTACATATACATACAGTGTATTTGTACGTCGGATTCTCTGTATTTATTCTAACAAATATTTTCATAGTTAAAAGTTGTTAAGCGTGGGCGGGCCTTTTTACACATGCCGTTCACATTTTCACCATAAAACAGCATCAACTGTGCTTTCTTTCAAATATGTGTGTACGTATTCCAGCATAGTTGGTGGAGAAGCATTTTAATTTAATTATTAGATTTGCAACATTAAAGATTTTTCAATATACATTTTAGCAAAGTATTCGATTACATACAAAATATTTTTAGCCAGCAGCATTTTTATACCCACACCACAATAGTGGGGAGGGTATTATGCATTTGTGCTGATGTGTGTAACACCTTTAAATAGTGGTCCTAGACTCACCTTAAAGTATACCGATCTACTTATAATCACTTTCTGAGTCGAACTAACGATGTCCGTCCGGTTGGCTGGCAGGCTGGCTGTCCATGTAACCTTGTGCGCAAAGTACAGGTCGCAATTTTGGAGATAATTTGATAAAATTTGGGTCATAGGTTCTTATTGGCACAAGGACCAAGCCTATTGAAAATGGGCCGAATGGTAGGACCACGAGGGAAGATAGGGGGAATTTCTTCCTCTCAGAAACTATCAAACCGATTTTAATGAAATTTAAATCATAGATAGAACCATATCTATATGGACACAAAATGTATAAATTTTTAAAAAAAATCGCACCAAGAGGGGAGATAGGGGAAATTTCTGCTTCTCAAACCGATTTTAATGAAATTTAAAACATAGATAGATCCATATCTATAGGGGCACATAAGCTATACAGTTTTTAAAAAATAGGACCACAAGGGGAGGAAGGGTGCAATTTCTGCCTCTCACAAACTTTTAAAACCGATTTTCATGAAGTTTATAAACATAGATAAATCCATATTTACATGGACACATAAGCATGATATGTTTTTAAATACTGTGGTGTAGGGTATCATATTTTCTTACTTTCTTACTTGTTTATATATATCAGAAGTATAAAAAATTATGGGGCATTTATATTACAAAAGCTTCTGAAGATATTTGTATGGGGTTTAGGTTAAATAATAGATCGATTTCCAACATGAAATAAACCTTGTATTGAAAATTATTTTGACAAATTGTTATTCTCTGTAAATCAAGGCAGTGGAGTCGTTAAGAAATAGAGATAACTCAGACTCCATCCGCTGAAACTTTTTAAGTACGACTCCGACTCCAAGTCCAACTCTGACACCTTTTCTATCATTGTTATATATCAATGTTAAATGTATACGAGACTGATCCTTATTTGACCCTAAGCCTCTTAATGCAGTGACTTTTAAATATTTTAATATAGCAAGAAAATGATTCTGCAAGAATTTCAAATCGATATTTTAATTCTAACACTTGCCGAATTAAGCTTTAATATGGCTATTTACATATGACTTTATTCGAATTTTGGGAAAAAGCAAAAAATATATAGCGCCCGATTTTGGGAAAATGCAAAAAATATATAGCGCCCGATTTAATGGAACAAATTAGTTGAACTTTTTGATTCTGAAGTGTTAGCCATTGTTGATTAATAAACCAACTTTGAAAAATTTAAACCAACTAAAATATAGAAAAATAAAAAAATTTAATTTTGGAACGAACGAGTTTTGCTACGAATTTCCGAAAGAAACGAGTTTAGCGACAATACATATAGGATCGAACTAGTTTTGCACCACAGTATATCCCAGAAGGAATCATTGAACTTAAGTATATTCTGAAAGCTTTATTTATTTATAAATGAGGCTATCAGCGCATAAGTGGTGTAACCCTAGACTACTTATTATGAGATAATGAGGAGTTAAAACTACTTTTTCACTATAGCACTTGGTTGTAACAGTCCGTGCAAAGACTATGTTTCTAGTGCCATCTGTTTTTGATACAAACAGTTGGCTTACTCGACTATTGCACTGTAAAGAACATATTTTACACCAGAACATTAACCAAAATTAATAGTGTAGGATACACTTAAAATCTAATAAACTCTGTAGGGGAGATATAAACTACACCATCTTACATCTTTTTCAAAATACGTTTTTTATACTGTTGGAATCAGAATTTTTCCTCTTTTGATGTGCGAATTCCCATAAGTATTATCTAATGTAGTTTTCGAGATAGAAAAGTTGAAAATAATACCAAGTCCAACTTGCATAGACGTAAAGGGCATCAAGTATACTTAGTGTTGTTTACCATTGAATTTGTAGAGGCAAAGAACATCAGGAGTCATTTTTTACAAATTGTGAATTGAGGTGAAGTGTTTTTAATAAAGATAAACCCTGCCATTTTGATATTATTTTATTTGTTTAGTCAAATATTTCGACCAACTTTGTTAATCATTCTCATCTTCAAGCTCAAGGTCACTTTTATATAAAAAATATTTATTATTAATCAAAATAACAGACATTTAATTTATAAGAATAACATAGGAATTACAATAAGTTTATAAAAATGGAATAGAACAATTTTTGTTTCCTGTGTAAAATATTTATTATTTTTCATAATTGACAATTTTGTTTTAAAAAATAGCTATATAGCACTATGTTCATATGTGCCCAAGAAGAACAAAGAGGTAATTTTGCTATCGACACATCATTATATTTGCGGTGTGGTGTGGACATGCAAACTGAAAAGCAGAAGCCCTTTGCTTTTTTGGATTACAACGCCAACAAATCGGGCGTTGATACAATGGACCAAATGCTTGGCACATATACATGCAAGCGCTCAACAAACCGCTGGCCATTGGACATGTTTTTTAATATGGTGGAAATTGCTGCATTAGCTGCATTAGCTGCATTTATTTCATACAACGAGATGAAGCCAATAAAAAGAAGTGACAGACCACGGTCATTCCTACCGATGCTGATACAATTATTGGCACTACCAAACATAGAGGAACGAGCGCTGAACAACCGCATATCCAAGGATACGGAACGCAATGGAAACATTTGATGTAAAGGTAAAAAAAAAACATTCTTATGTTCAAAAGCAGAATAACTACATAATTTTGTTCTTTTTAGATATTATCAAGACCGGCAGAAGGAGCTGCACCGTCGTTTGCGTCTAGAACGAACATACCGTCATGTCGCCTATGCCGTTCTGCTTACGGACGGCAGCGGAAAACAAGGGCCTATTGTCATTCCTGTGACAATCCAGTTTGTGCAGAGCATTCAACACTTATGCATCGATGCTACACCTGCACAGAAAATATGTTGGACGAGGGACAATCTACACAACAATAGTTTTTTAGGCTTCTTTCATATAAAACTCATACAAATTAATAATGGTATATATAAACAAGTAAGAAAGTATAGTCGGTCAAGCCCGACCATATGATACCCTACACCACAGTATTTAAAAATACATCATGCTTATGTGTCCATATAAATATAGATTTATCTATGCTTATAAACTTCATGAAAATCGGTTTGAAAGTTTGTGAGAGGCAGGAATTGCCCCCTACCTCCCCTTGTGGTCCTATTTTTGAAAAACTGTATAGCTAATGTGTCCATATAGATATGGATCTATCTATGTTTTAAATTTCATTAAAATCGGTTTGAGAGGCAGAAATTGCCCCTATCTCCCTTCGTGGTCCTATTTTTTAAAAAATGCATACATTTTGTGTCTATATAGATATGGTTCTATCTATGTTTTTAATTTCATTGAAATCGGTTTGATAGTTTCTGAGAGGAAGAAATTTCCCCCTATCTTCCCTCATGGTCCTACAATTTGGCCCATTTTCAATAGGCTTTGTCCTTGTGCTAATAAGAACCTATGACCCAACTTTCATCAAATTATCTCCAAAATCGCGCACAAGGTTACATGGACAACCAGCCATCCAGCCTGCCAGCCAGCCGGACGGACATCGTTAGTTCGACTCAGAAAGTGATTCTGAGTCGATCGGTATACTTTAAGGTGGGTCTAGGACCAATATTTTAAGGCGTTACACACATCAGCACAAATGCATAATACCCTCTCCACTATTGTGGTGTGGGTATAAAAAAAATTGTTTTCCAACATTCAATATACATGTATAATTAGTAAATAATAATAAATCAAAACAAAAAAAATGTAAAAAATGCGTTTTCATATAAAATTCCATACAAATAGAAATAGGTCCTTGTACTTCGTATAAGGGCAACGGATGACTCAACCGTCGGAGGGTTAATATAAAAAAAAAACAAAAATCCCTGAAGAAGTGATCCATTGAGATAAAGAATATTTTTATATAAAAGTGACCTTGAGCTTGAAGATTTATTGTGAAGAAATAATATTAAAAAAGGTCAAAGAGATTAAAAGATTGAAATATATTAGAACATTTTTTATGCTGAAATATTTGGAAAAACCCCAACTCTGCCTCTTCAACTCCGACTCCACATTCTTAATATCGGAGCAAATATCTGGCAGAATTTCGTGACAATTATTGCATTGAGTCTAAAATGATAGACCTTTATGCAAAAGCACCTACGCCTATGAAACCCAAATGTCGCAATTCTTCCTTTTGTTATCTACAAAATCATAACGAATTGTTTTTATTTATCTCTTTGCACTTTATCGACCAAATTGTGAAAAACTTGGTGTTGGTTTAAATTTTCAAAAAATATCGGGGACCTTAAAGTATGCAAATTTTTGTTTAAAGTTTTCTTTCTGTTCTAGGAATTTCTGAGAAAATTTAAAAAAAAGAAGAGCTTATGGAAAAGTGGGCTACATTATTTTTTCCACTGAACATGAAATAAAGTTTATTATGAAAAATACCAGAGTTTCTAACCTGCAACCGTTGCACAACTAGACAAGCTGCCTACCAGCCAGCCTTTCAGGGCACCACGATAGCAAATAAAAAAAGATTTTTAACGATATTTCGTCTGTTTAACTAATGGATCATTAGACACACTTAGGTCTAATGATCCATTCCGATACAATAAGCTTCTTCTAAAAATAACTCCAATCGTAGAACTGAGCTTTTAGAGAAGTTTTAAATACTCTCCAGTTCAACGCCAGTGATATCCTACAATCTGGCAAAGGTGGCGGATCCCATTTCGGCGAGTCGGTTTCTCGCTAGTGCGGGCCACTTTCGGCAGCGCATCTGCGGCAGTAATCATAGTGTCCGGTCACCATTTTCGGCAGCGCATCTGCGGCAGTAATCATAGTGTCCGGTTTCCAGACATTGTGCATGCCTATAAGAGAATGTCCTGTGCTAACAGATGCCAAAAGTGATACGTTCCATAATGAAATAAGCAGGTGGAATAACTACGCCATATGACCATTTTTGCTCGTGCGTTCTTTGTCCAATTTAAAAAAAGTCCACGTTTTGTGTTGCGATAAGTGTATTTTATTAAAGTTGTTAATAATTTTAATTAAAAATAAAAGATATTGGCTAAAAATTTACATATTTCATAACGTTCAGCGGCACGCTTTGATTTTTGTTTTAAATAATTTGTGACCTAAGGTGGGACTAAATTCCAGTTTTTGTTATGTTGTATTTGTTGCAGTAGCGATGCCACCTGTATTATTTACCATTATACGCCCCTTCATCGATAGAATATATGTATGTACATGGTTTGCCCATGGTAACCATATACACACTTCAAAGTATTCATATGTATACCTTATATGGTTAAGTTAATAGTCTGTTACATTTTAGATTTCGAGAAAAATCATTTTTTAGTAGATGAAAAACGTATGGGTGTTGGATGATCCAATACCATACTCAATCGAGGAGGTTCTTTTTAAAACTTGACTATTCCACTTTGAACAGGACTGTTTTTTTTTTTTGGTAACATTAAAATGAAAACTCAGCAAAAATAAAATTGGGCCAAAACTCTACAACTGCACCAGAAAAAAAGAATAAAAATAAAATGACCTCGTCAAAAGTAAAATATTTCATTTCACAATGGCATTCCTAAAAAACTATTTTCTCAAATTGTGCAAAAACACAAAAACGGGAATAGTCAAGTTTTTAAAATAACCTTTATTATAAAGGCTCGGAAATGCGGACCAGATCAGTACTAAAACAAAATTTTTAGTTATTTTGTGTTGAAAAATGTCAGCAAATTGCGGAAAAAAGTAAAAAAGTACACAGTACCAAGAAAAAGTTGCCTTTGATCCTCTCGATCTTATTTTGCCTTAAAATTTTCTTTATTCAGGGAAGGGTATTTCAAATTCTTCTCTAACAGACTTTAAATAATCTAATCATTTGAACAATTTTTATTTCCACTTTAACATGGAGATTTGCTAAGTTTAACAGTAAATATGTTTTTGCTATTCATAAAAAAAAACATAATAAAAATTGCAACAACAAAAAGAGGCTCTAAAATTGGAAAGCCATAAAGCAAATTATATACAATAAGGTTTTAAATATTCCACAGGATTAAATTTCTTATAATTTTAGATGAATATTTGAGTGTAACTACACACATGTAATACCAACACATGAGCACTTCGGTTAGAAAGGCAGACAGACCGTTTTATGAAACATTATTCATTTATGGGAATTTCGATAATAAAAGTATGTATAGATGTCAGGCGCGGATTCAGGGGGGGTGAAATAAGGAAATTTCCCCTTCGTAAATTATAAAAATATGTTTTGTTTATTTCGATAATACAAGAGTTCCCATTAATATTATCTTTTTTTAATGTACAAAATTTTTGGAAATCCCAGCAAGGTTTTTTTTTTTGTTTTTTTTATTGAATCTCTAACGAAATTTTCAATAAATATCCAAATCTTCATCCTAATAGTTATTTATTAGATATTTTCAATGAAACATCTAGTTTACTGTATTTAAATACTTATTATTCTACATTCAATCGCAGCAGTTGCCATCTATGTATAACCAAAGAGTAAACGTTTGACTTGAAAATGCGTGCGGTTGAATTATTAAAAAGCCTTGGTATTTGCAATATTTATGTTTATATAAATGTGTTATATGAATCAAAATTCTATTCGATAATTTTTGACGAAAGCACGGATTTGTCGGGGAAAGCCAGATTTCCTTACATTTAAGATATTTCACCATACAACAAAAAGTTGTTAGGCAAGAATTGTTTTGGCTTTGTTGTAAAAGCATTTGAAGAGCCTTCACAGGATATTGATAATGACGCTGATGTGTCAATTGATGCGATGGCACTATCATCAACATTTCTTAAAACTTTGACAAATTTTAGTCTTGACCTAAAAAATTGTATAGGAGTTGGAACTGATGGGTGTCGTTTGATGTCAGCAGAAAATGGAGCTGTAAAAAAATTCTGGAAACCGCGACAAATGCGAAACAAACGCCTTGCTATTTCCGTTAATCAGGCAAAACACGTTCTTAGTAAAGTATTTGGGAGCCAAACTCTCTATATTATGCGAGACAAGATGGGTGGACCGTCACGACTCAGCTTTACACTTTGCAACAAGTGTATATCATATAGTAGAAGCTTTGCAAAAATATCTGAGTGGAAAGGTAATACTTCATCAAGAGCCTTATATTAAGGAACTCACTTAGAACTTTTGAATTTATTTGCGGAATAAACATATTAAGTGTGATACTTATTGTAACACAGCCGCTTAGTATCATTTTACAAAAGCACGATATAGATCTTCAAAAAGAATCAAGCCTTATCAAAACTTTGATCATGTGCCTTGAAGAAAAAAGAAATTAAGCCGAAGAACAATTTAAAGTGATTTTTAAAAAAGTTAAAGTGATTTGCGTTCAAATCGAGGTTCCAACCTAAAAAAACAAGATTTGAACGAAATAATCACATCCAAAATGTTGAAGATTTCTACCGAGTTGTAGGTTTCATTCTCTTATTGAATTTATTTTAGAAGATCGCAAAACACCTTTCCAAAAGATATCTTTAATGTATTGAACATACCAAAACTCTCTACTCAAAGTGTAATCAAGTCATATACAGATATAAAACTTTTAAAACCACAACTCGGGATAAACACCTACTAACATCTAAACTTGAGCCTGAACTGTAGCATTGGCAACAAACATGGAAATTATCTAAAATCTATCAGATAACGTTATAGATGCTTTAATAAACTGTGATGAAGATATCTACCCAAATCTAAGAAAAATATTTCAAATTTTCGTTTCAATGATCGTCAGTAATGCTACGAGCGAGAGGTCATTTCCTACCCTTCGTCGAATAAAAACATGGCTCAGATCAACAATGACAAACTGAACATAGACTGTACTATCTAAATTTGCCTCACAAGGAAATCATAAATTGCTTATTTAAAAAGATTAGTTTATTTAAATTTATATTGAATATTTTATTTAACCTTATTGTTGAGTTTTTTTAATATAATATACACAAATTGCTTTTAATAAACTTTTAAAAACAAATTTTTTTTTGTACCATAAAAAATTTCCCCCCCCTAAGGCTCAAGCTGGATCCGCGCCTGATAGATGTGTGTGTGTGTGTGTGTGTGTGAGAAAGTGTGGAGAAATAAGAGGGTGTGCGTATATTGTTGATTTCATATTATATTCGTATTATCACTATCATGGCTCATAAATTATTTAAAATATTAGATGGTTGAATGATTACTTTTAAGTAAATTGACCTTTTAGTTGAATTACAAAATTGTTGTCTAAAGTTTTTTATTTGTATTAAGGAAATTGATTTAGAATAGTTTGTTTAGTTTATGAGTGCAAGTGTGTTCGTTTTGGGGGAAGAGAGTATAGGGAGAGGCTGGGGGTTGTCTCAAACAGTTAAAAGTTCAGTAAACAAGAACTTTTGAAATTGAAAACTTATTTTATAGTTTTCAAATTAAAGTCATAAAAGAATTTAGGAAATTATTGATATTCAATACAATTTTAAGTATTCGTTTATAAGTAAAATGGAAATTTAGTATTATAAATGCAAGAGAGAGCATTATATTCTTAAGCAACTACACAGAAAAAATAAAAGTTGATTTCAATTAAACAATTTGTGATACCAATAAAATTTTTTAATAAATTGGCACCAGCAAACAAATAAATAGTTTCAATTAATTTATTTCAAATAATTTATTTGCTTAAACGTTTAATTCACTTGATTTAATTTCTAGTTAAAACTGATTTTATTTCTGGTAAATGCTTTAACTGGTTAACAATGTTGGAGTATTTTTTCTGTATATGATGATATTTAAAATAATACTATCATTATTTGTGTATCAAACACTACACAATTTTAAGCAAAAAATTTTATATCTTTGTTTTTTGTGTTCCTTACAAAATTGTCCCAATTGAGTCAAAATTGTATAAGTTGACCTCTTTTACATTGAGTAAAATAATTTTGATTGATTTTCATTAAAAAATTATTTCTAGTTTTTAAGGTTAGGCAATATGGGTGATTCCAAAGTGTTGAACGTGACAGTCGAACGCATCAAAAATGCAGTAACATTTTAAACAAAAAATATTTTTATGATTTCATAACCCTTAAATTATAGCACTAAGAAAGAACTGTTGTCTATGCTAAAGTTTATGGAGGGCGCGATTCTAGGTCAAAGATAATGACAAAAGAAGTAGCGGTTCGAACGTGAACAAAACAGAAGTAGATTTTGTGGCCATGTATAAAAAGGCATAATTCAACGAAACCTGGCAAAATTTTTAGTCAAACTACTCTCAGAATTTTACGTAGCAATGTAACATTAAAATGTCTTGGTTTGATTCCAAAATCTGGGTCGATACGTGACATTTCGAACGTGAAATTTTTTCCGTAATAATTGAACTGAATAATGATTAAAACAAAATAAAAATTTACCGTTTGTCCTAATAACATATGGCTCTTTGAACTCTTCCTTAGATAACAGACCATGTAAGAAATTTTTTTTGGAATAATTTTTATCAAATTTCACCTCTTTTAAAAAAGATCAATACCACAGAAAACATACAATAAAACATTCTCACAAATAAGAAATTACGTTTGCACAACTTTGCAGTCTGATTGTTCATCTAAGTGAACAAATTTATGAGTTAATTTATAAAATAAGTAAAATCTAAATATTTCTTTATTTTTATTTCTTTATAACAATATCGTAAAATAATCAGCTTTTAATAACTTTTAAATTTTCGGTCACGGTGGACCTTTTGACGGAAATGCCCACATGTATATGCAAAATTTACACATTTTTTTTATATAAAAGTTAACAATTCTTATGTATTTTCGTCTGCTGATGACGATGTCGTATTTAGTTTTTCACTTCCAGCTAAAGTTCTAAGGAAATATTGACACAATTTTTTGTATTATTCGCGATCACCTCTCCAAACCTTAAAATACTTTCTGGATTATTAATCTACATAAAAATCTTTTTAAGAACACCAAATAAGTCCCGTGATAGGTCTTTGGTGGTAGGGACCGGTTCTAGTTTTAACACTTTCTATGTCCTTGGTGAATAAGACCTATCACTTTTACATGAGGTTGTCCTTGGTGGGGGTCAATTGACACCATTTGACCAGTCACACTTCTATTCTCAATGGACGTGTTTAGTGACAGTTACTACAATGTAGTATTATTTCAATACAATGTAGTATTATTTCAATAAATAAATCCTAAAATTAAATTCAAGAACCAAATTTTAGAAAGTCCCAAAAAATGTGTCACACCACGGCTGAAGACTGAACTGTAATTTATTACTTTTTCAAACTTTTTGTTCTTCATAAACCAGTTAAATGATTGGTTCTCATTTCACTGATCATGTGTTCTTTCTTTTTGTACCTTTTCTATTTTCACAACTGCCAGGACCAGTCTGTTGGGTCAATTGTCAAAAATTTCCCGCAGGGTAGTAATGCAAAGTAGTTGATATGTTTCAACATCGATGTATCGTGTTTTTTAACATCGATCTTATCGTGGAAAAATCGATGTTTTTAAACATCGATGTTTTTCAGAACGATGTTGCATCCCTTGTCATGAGGCTAATCATGACCCCCTTTAGGCTAACCAAGCCCTTGTGTTCCAAAACTATAAATTGGGCTTGGAGTATCTCCCGACTGAATTTCCACTATGAGACTCTCCACCCCACCCTGTACAAAAGGCTTTGATCAGCCCTTGTTCCATGTAAGCCTTAAAAACATCTATCACTATACCTAGAAAACGCTAAGACCTCAATTTTTAGTAAGAAAACTTTTCGTATAAGTTTTAAGACATTCAACAAATTTCAAACCCTTTGAAAATTTAAAATTTCTTCAAAGTTCTGAGATTTTGCAATTAAATTAATTTATAGAAAAAATATTATAAGAGTTAGGATTGGAACTATTTTTTTTTCAAATTTCGTCTTCAAGTCCATGGGGGAGCCTGTAACCCCAAATGGACGCGTCCCCAGGTGGCGGATAGGGAAACGCCTCTCAGATATGTGGTAGGAGTGAAATCAGATAGCTCCCGCGAACCAACAGGTACACCGAGCGTCTGTTCTCCAGGTTAGGAGCGGCTCAAGCAGCGTCTGATTCCCGTGGAACGGCTGTTATTTTCATCGCTAGTCTGGTAGCATAGCTGGCAGCCCCAGTCCAGAATCGGGTAAATCAGGTTAATCTCCTGGTATCCTTAAAACACATGATTAACGAATCCACAGGAAATAACAATAACAATCAAAATCCCCCCTCGATGACAACCTTCGGAATGAAAGCCAGATGCCGTCCTATTGTGCAATGCTACGCTCCAACGGAGAATGCTGAATAATCTGATAAGAGTGCGTTCTACAGCCAGTTGACACATATACTCGACTCTATTCACAGGGGAGACATAATTATCTTAATGAGCGACTTCAGCGCTCAGGTCGGGAGTGACAACAACAATTTCGAATCTGTAATGGGCACCCATGGGCTAGGAACAATGAATGAAAATGGTACTTTATTCGCGGAAACATGCGCTAGCAACGCTCTCGTGATAGACGGTACGTTGTTCCAACATAAGCGAATACATAAAGCCACATGGATATATCTCGATTGTACGACCGAAAACCAGATATTGCTATTAGCAAAAAATGGAGAAGCTCTCTCCTGGATGTATGTGTTAAGAGATGTGCAGATGCAAGTAGTGATCACCAGCTACTTCTAGAAACAATAACATTTAAAGTAGCGGCCGCCCAGAAGAACAGTGCAGTCATACGCAGGACTAGGTTTAAAACCTCTAAACTAAAGCAAGTCGATGTACGAAATAATTACTCCAGCGGTCTTGCTAATAAATGTGTACAACTACAAACAAGTACTTATAATTTGAAGGAATACTGGAAGAAATTGAAAACAACAATCTTGGAACCAGCGTTCCAACATATAGGCTCTAGAAAGACAGCAAAGAAATCATGGATATCTGATGACACCTGGACGCTCATCCAGCAGCGCAAGGTCACTGAAACTTGAATTAAGTAAAAGATATAGCCTATTGGACAAAAATGTCAAGAAAAGTGCAAGATGCGATAAACGGCGTAGGGCAGAAGACATTGCTACTCAAGCTGAAACTGCTGCAGCGACTCACAAAACGAAAGAACTGTATGGCGCTTTAAGTGAACAGACGGGAAAGAACGTTAAATTTTCAAAAGGGAAACCACTCATTGGACCAGATGGAATATCGCACACCAACAGCCAAGTTCAGCTAGAGGTATGGGTACAAAAAAAAAAAAAAAAGTGGCCCTATGTTCCACTTAGGAACTTGGATGAAATAATAATATAATCGTCTTCAAGAGAACATAATAATTAAATAATGTAAGGTAAATTTTTTCTTTTAGATTAATAAGATTCTATTTTATTTATGTTAAATTTAATAAAAACTATATTGCCGAAGAACAACTTTTATTAGGTTTACTATGCATGAAAAATACAAATGTGTATAAAAGTATTTGTTTAGAACTTCCCAGCGGGAAAAAGAAGGAGTACGGAGGCCTTCCAGAAGGCCTCTGTACCCCTTCTTTTGGATAAACAAGGCCTTCTCGCTCCATTCCATACTCATATCTTTTTTACACGCGTTGTCATTGCGGAGAAGGCCTTCCGCTTTCCATTCTTCCCCAGAGCTTCTTAAAGGCCTTCAAATAAATGGCTCTTAGAAGGCTTTCCAGAGAATGACTTTCAAAAGGCCTTAGCAAAAAGGTTATCTTGAAGGGCTTTTAAGAAAGGTATGTTAAAAGGCCTTTCAATTAATGGCTCTTAAAAGGCCTTTCAGACCATCCTTCTACAAATGCATTAAAGGTCATATTGAAGGGCTATCAGTCTAAAACATTAAGGAATATTTCCTTACAAATGAAATTAGAAGACTGAATAGGCTTCATGTAACGTATGTTTATATATTTTATTAAACTTATTGTGGTTTAATAACACATGTGATACTTTTTTTTTTATTGAAATAATCAAATTTGCTAAACATTGTAAATAAAAGTATACCTATAATAAAAAAAAAACTTTTAAGCACAAGTACCTATCTTCCTTAATGGACAAAACTCAACTAAAATGATTTACATTATTGTTTTTATTTTGTATTTTAATATGCACCTACTTTGTTACTTTGTTTTTATAACGGGATCTGAAAAAAAGCAAAACAAAAAATTTTACTCTTTCTCTGTTCCACTTAAACTAAAATGATTTACAGCATATTTTACTTTGTTTTTGTAAAGGGATCTGAATTCTTTTGCTTTTGCTTGTGCAAAAAAAAAAACAAAACAAAAAATGTTACTCCTTCTTTTCTCGCTTCTCATACCAAAGAGCCGAGGCCTTCTATGAGGCATTCTTTAGCTGTTACGTAAGAATATGAATTAAATCAAAAAAATTTTTAAGCAGGCCTTTTAAAAGGCCTGAAGTAAGAAGGTCTTCTGAGTTTTCCCGCTGGGTTATTGCCACACAGGCACACACATACGAAAACTCATCTAACTTGTGAATAAAATATAGAATAGAATAAATTTAATTAAAAAATACTTTTTATTCTACAAAGAGGGAATTCAACTTGAAGTAAGTATTACTCGTACATGAAAGAGAGAGTTTTGTATGCATATTGCAAGTAAGTACATATGTATTTACTGTTGCATTTTATTTTACTAAAACTTGTTAAATTGTAGAACGAGTGAGAGCAGAAGAAGCACAACAGCCTCTATAAACATATAAGAAATATTGTGTGTAGAATATAGAGTTTTCTCTCGTATTAAATGTTTGTGTGCTGCCTCCTCATGGTAAATTGATTCACAATGGAAGAAAATAAAACATAAATTTTTATTCGGTTAAACTTAAAGGTTTTTTTTTGCTCATACTCCTTCCCTTAGCACTACTGACTTCTTTCGAAAAATCCTTTCCAAATCTAAAGCTCTAACATACTAAAGTTTTATACAAATTTTCCTTACCATTTACCCTTATGGCTTAAAACAACAACTTTTTTTTTATTTTTTTTTTTATTCTACTGCAAGAATTGTTGAATTCTTCTAAAACAATCTGACATTATTCTGGCTGTTTCCAGGCAAGAGCAGGATTTATTTTATTTTTTGCATTCGATGTTATGAGATTCTAATGTAACTGGAGGATATTTGTCAAGCTAGTAAGCAAAAGTTTAGCATAGGATGGGGGGAGTTTTTATTTTAACTTAAAACGCAACTTTCGAAAATGTTGTAGAAAAGAAACAACCACAAGATATTTATTCATGTTGCATGGAATACCATCATTGACATTTAGTCAATATAGTTGTTGTATATTCTCTACACACATGCAGATAATAAAAAATTAAAAAAAAAAATAAAATAGTTGAATGCCACATTACCACAGCAAATAAAGTTAATGAAAACATTCAAGGAATTATAAAGGACACACAAATTAATGCTATATGACAAACTCTGTTCCATGGTTTACTTGTGTGGGTTTTTGTAGTTAATTGTAGTGTTTATTTAAATTTTTGTGGAAAAATTAATTAATTACTTGATCATTTGGGAGATATACGAAAGTGTAAAAAACAAAACTATTTGAATTGAAATAAATTGGTTGCTTTTTAAGTTGGTAGTTGTCAAATAGTTATTTAAGGGCATTAACAAAAAAAAAAAAAAAAAAAATGTAACTGGGTACTTATTAATCTACTTTAAGTATACAAAATGCATGGCAGTAAAAGCAGTTTTGGGAAGTAGTATATGTAATAGCTTTGGTTTAACATAATCCGATTCCTGTTTAGTTTAGGTAAAGTGGTTAAAGTTACAATAATACGCATAATTAAAACACTAACATAATTAAAAGATTAATGGAGCGAAATGCTTTATGACATGAAGATATTCAAACAGAGGGGCAATTCCACGCATAAGTCTACCCTAAATGGAAAAAATTAACTTCTGATTTTGGTAGTAAACATACTGAAGTATGGTGGCAACATTATGTTACTTTTAAGTTTTTGATTTTGAAATTTTTTGATATTGAGCAATTCCATATGAAAACGATCAAAATTGGCAAATTTTTGGACGACCCCTCTCCGATTTTAAAATAAATAGTCTCCATCGATTGCCCAGCAAAAAATAATGTACCTACATATTTTTTTTTTTTTATAGTGACTGGTTAAGTGGTGGTGTACACCACTGTCATGTGAAAAATTGAAGAATTCTTCATAAGGGACCTCATTGAAAGTTGTTTTAAAAAACTACTAAAGCGATCGCAACGAGTGATAGATCGTTGGAAAGGTATTGAATCAGGCTTTAATTGAAAAATGAAATTTTCCTAATTTTTCTTAGAAATTTACCTTTAAATTTTCCCATGAAAATTAAATTTTCCGGTTTTCCACAGAAGCTCCTAAATTTTCCGGCTAATTTTTTTTTTTTGGATTCCTCATAATTTTTGCTTTAAGAATCAGCAATAAAAAAATGGGCCCCGACTCCTTGTTTGGACAGGAGAAGGGCATTTAAGAGACCACCTTGTTAAAAATACATTTTAAAAATTATTTTACAGTTAAAAATACATTTATGAAGAAAAAATCTTTCTTATTATGCTGCTTATACTTAATTACAATATTTATTAAAAATTTCAATTGTCTTGGCATCATTATAAAATTAAAGTAACTTTAAATTTAGCACGTCGGCAGACGAAGAGTACCGCTTTACATTAATTGACATATATTTGGTATGAAGCAATGAAACTTTTGCGTTCCAGTTATAGTTTTGACATTATTATATCTGTTTTGAATTCGTCGCTCCATGGCATCGTGTTCTTTTTGAGTGCATAAAACTGTGTTAATGGCAATTTCCTTGCTTTGAATCCACGAAAACAAATGTTGTACATTTAAGATCTGGTCAGTATATGGCCTTTGCAAACTTGCCTTAGTCGCCATGCGTTTTAGGGTTCCCCCTAACGCATCGCATGGGCCCTTACCGTGGGACGTCGCGAAAAAGTGCCACTCGACCTTGCAGTTTTGTTCTTCTTCAATTATGCAAAGATGAGGTCCCTTATGAAGAATTCTTCAATTTTTCACATGACAGTGGTGTACACCACCACTAAACCAGCCACTATAAAAAAAAAAATATGTAGGTACATTATTTTTTGCTGGGCAATCGATTGAGACTATTTATTTTAAAATCGGAGAGGGGTCGTCCAAAAGGTGATCGCTTTCATATGGAATTGCTCTATTTTTTTTTTTTTTTTAATTTTTCAAACCTGTTTTATTTAAAAATACTGACTTTTTTTACTACACAAAGTGAGTGAAGTGTCGGTCACGTTTTGGGCTGTAGTGTCAGTCACAATTTATTTTACTAGTAAATATTTTTTTAAATAACTTACCGCTTTTATTTCAGCATTTATTTATTTATTTATTATCTTAAATTAATACAATAATTCAAGATAACAAGAAGAAGCTATGACTACAGAGATCCTAGCTTAGTATGTTCTTATGATTAGAAATAAATTACAATTGTGTTAGTAGTGTTAAAACTTCCTTCACATTCTATAGATCTTTAATTGTTCTGGAAAATTTTAAAAAATTTGGTTACCGCTTGTATATTTTCCCGTGATGGGTTGGAAAGATAAGTAATTGGATCATTATTGAAGATTAAATTTCAATGTGATTTCAGCATTTAATAACAGTTTGTTTCTTGGACTTTCGAAAAAAAACACAAATTAAAGTTATTAAGAAAGTGCAGAGGAAGATTATTGAAGTTTAAAAACACTCTCGAAAACGACTTCCTTTTGCATGTAGTGTCAGTCACGTTTATATTTTACTAAAAACAATTATGTTTCAAAATATCATTGGTTGCCATTTTTTCTCTATCGGATAATTGTTGGAACTACTCTACATAGCCATGTTTAAATTGATACTAAAAAAATATTACTCGTCGTAATATAAGACAAAACAAAACGCAAATTGTGTCAAATGTAGTCCGTCACATATGGAATTTCCCAGAGGTTATTTTTTTTTTTTTGATCATGGGCTGACTCTGGCCGTTTTCAATAGGCTTCGTTTTTGTGACAAACCAAATCAATGAAAATTTTAATATTAATATTTTTAAAAAAATGTCCAAAGCTTTTCCTGATTTTAAGAATAGTACTGCTTAAGATGTTTGGTACACAAAGTGTGATGTATAAAACAGAAATTATTTTTATTAGCCTTCAAAACAAGGTCGTTTTAAAAATTTATCCGATTTGAAACTTATGAAATTGAATTAAATGATCTTTTAAATTGCCGCCTATACTTTGTACACAAGGCAGAAAGAAAGACAGAAAGACCGATAGACGGATGGACAAGCTCGAACTGTTTCTGGAGGTAATTCTCACACAAACAGTTGGAAGCTGGGTTTAGCTAGTTGAAAGTGAACTAAGAACAAGGTTGATCATTTCAAATACCTACCCAGCAAAAACTTACATTGCAAAGTAATGAGTTAAAAAGCTAATATAACGACTCTTCACTACTTATACATTGGCATTTTAACTCATTATTTTAACACGGTGATGTCATTGGAGGCAAGTACCTACCACCCTCGCTTACAAATAGGGAGTTAAATAAGTCATTACCACATTCGCTTACAAATAGGGACTTAAATAACTTATTACTCCGATGTCACCAAAATTACAACTAACATGTCATGACTATAAAATTTCAGTACAGCATAATTTTTCATATTCAAATTTATTACAAATTGTTTTTTTTATAATAAAAAAAAAACAAATTGTAAGAACAAATATTTTAAATCAATTTGTATTAGATTTGAAAAAACTTCAACCGTAGATGCATTTTGTTACGAATGAATTATAAATTTCGTTAATCCACTCATACACAAGTACTTAGGTATCAGATTATATGTCAGCCATTACCAAACTACTTCTATGTAATGCAGATGGTATGAAGTAGTCATTAAAAAGTAAATTGTTCAGTAATGGCAAGTCATTACCAAGTTTTTGCTGGGTATATTTAAAGTACTCGTATCTACGTTTATAATAAACTGCTTATCAGTTATTCTCTAAAAAAAAATCAGGTGTATTGAAACTCTTGTTACATACTAGAGTTGTCAATTATTCGCCTTTCAACTTTGTTCGAATAATTCAAATAATTGTTTTTGTTCGTTCGATCAAACGATTAAACCTTAAAAATTATTCGATTAATCGATGATAATAACGAATAAAAAAAATTATTTTTACAAAAAAAAATACGTATTTTAAATAGATATATCTGTCCATTTAGCTTCAATTATGGAAAATCTTCCATTTTCTTCTTTATTTTTTTCCCAAATCCGCTTTGACTTCATCTTTTTTTGATGCGTTAAACTTTTCATCCTATTTCCATATCGTTGTATGTATGTATTTCTTAAACACATCGTAAAACCCTTAATTCTTAAATAATCCAATATTGCTTTGGATTTTGGAAAAGCGTTTGCAGACCTACCATCTTCAGCCATTCTTCTGCATACAATTTCTTCTATAGAACAACCGCTGACTTTTTTTAATGTATTTTTCCATTGAACCAAGCTCGACATTTTTTGATGTCGTTGGATTATCTTCCACGGCATCGTTTTCAATGGTAATATTGTGACAGTTACGCAAATGGCAAAGATATGTATATACAGTGGAGGCTCGAAAAAGTTAAGTCATAGAAAAGTAAAGTATATGGAAAAGTTAAGCAGCTTTCATTCACCACACGTGATTCTAAAAAGTTAAGTGCTTCTTAAATTTTTAGAGACCCTTTTTTTTAATTTTGTTTTTCTGTTTCTAAGTGTATCATTTACCGTTAATTAATTTTTTTGCGAATTTTATATACAAACCTAATCTTGCATAATGTGTTTGCTCTCATCAGTTGGTTGTGAAAGAAAATAGTCGTAGAATTTGTTTTGGTTTGATCGCAACAATGTTAGCAGCAATGAAGCAAAAAAGGTTATCAGTCGCCGAAAAATGCAAGATTTTAAAAAAATTAGATGAAGGCGTTTTTGCTAATCGATTGGCCAAAGATTTTCATGTTTCTGAATCAGCAATTTCAAAAATTAAAAAAAAGCAAACATTTATGCAGCAGTGTCAAATACGTATGAAAAAATAAGTTAAAAACTTTACATAAGGCAGAATACGTCGATTTGGAGAAGCAATTGAAGCACAGCCGCGAAAAACGTTGTAAACGCCACATTTTGCAAAAACTGTTTTTTTGCAGATAAACGTTGACTTTACTCTCTTACACAGTTTAAACATCAAATCAACCAAAACTATGCACCTTAACGCCTTCAAAATGGCGTACAAAGTGTCAGCCAGTGGAAGAACATTGCAAGTTACTAACATAATGATGAAACCGAAATGGTTTTGCAGTGCGGAATAATGTTTTAAAAGCCTTTTGCATTAAAGTTTTTATTATCACTATTTTAAATAATAGAAAAAATAAATTTTTAAAACAAATAATGCTGCTTGTCAAAAAACGTTTTTTTGCTCTCCTGAAAAATTATTATTTTGTAACTTAAAACGTTATTCGCGGCTGTGCTTCAATTATGCAAATGGTTCTTAGATCAACGCGAAAGGAACTGTCCAATAAGTGGTCCTATTTTAAAAGCTAAGGCTAAGGAACTTTTTGAACAAATCTATCCAGATAAAACTAGAGATGACTTTAGGCCAAGTCAAGGCTGGTTTTCAAAATTCAAGCGTCGGTATGGAATACGCATTCTTAAGGTCTGTGGTGAAATTTTATCTAGCGAAATGTCAGCAATCGCACCATTTGTTATTGCTTTGCGGGCAAAAATGCAAGAAATGGAAATCACAAACGAGCAACTGTACAACGCTGATGAGACTGGCCTCTTTTTCCGATGCCTTCCTGATAAAACCTATGTTTCCATTTGTGAAAAGACTGCACCAGGCAGAAAAATACGTAAAGAAAGAATAACTTTTTTGTTATGTGCCAATGCAGAAGGATCACACAAACTTAAGCCGCTTGTAATCGGGAATTCGGCAAAGCCGAGATGCTTTTCGAACTTTAAAAATCCGCTAGACTACGATTATTCTGCAAATGCATGGATGACGTCTAAAATTTTTAACACATGGTTTCATGGAAAGTTTAGTAAAAAATCCCCTGTCTTGAAAATTTGTTAACGTTTGATTTAAAAAGAAAACAGCTGATAGAATTGCCTGCCAAATATTTGTTTAATAAGAACATTAAATACATTTTTGAAATACTATGAGTACTTAACATGATTTTTCTTACTAAACACTGAGATTCATTACAATCAGAGCTGAAATATTTTTTAAACTTTCCTGCAATTGTGAGTCACACCTTTACGTCAAGTTGTTTGACCAACTTAATTTGACATTTCTTTGTTTCAGTTTTTGACAAATTCAATTAGGGAGAGGTACACAATAAAGCAGTTTCACAAATAGGTGTCATAGAACCTTCTATAATAATAAAATATATAAAGATAATTTTCCAAAAACTTTGTTTTATTTGCAATTAACATCGTGCGTTTTGGTGGGACCACCCTTTACAAAATCACCAAAAACAGGTAAGAATCAGACCCCTGCGCCTTGACGGCTTAAGCCGGCTGAGCTGCGCCGCCGATTATTCTTAACAGCCGCCGCCACCGAAAATTTATCGACTAAAAGAAAAAAAAAATTTTCCATTCTTTTTATTTTTAATAAAAACATTTTTTTTTTTTTAATAAATAAAAATGTTAATGAGTATCGAGATATCGAGACTAGTCCATACATGCATGTAAAGAGAAGTCCATAAAGGAGTAGGAGTACTACAAATATATGGGTAAAAGGTGGTCCATTTAACATTACGATGTCCTAGGAGGGGACCATATAACCCACCGAAGTAGTCCCTAAACTGATCCATGGAGTGCTAAAGTGGGTTAGTTTTAAAAGTACTCCATGTTACTACGGTAAGGAGTACACTTCAGGGGTAGTTTAAGCATTTTTTCTATTTAATTTTTTACTAATCGCCTTTTATGGTGTGTACTGTAGTCTATTATTGCTATTATTAAATATATTTACTTGATATTTTTAATTTTTTTACCTTTTCCCACAAATTCCACAAACTTTCACTTTTAAATAAACAATTTAGAATGGACACCATCAGGGCTACCAATGCATAATACTGTAAACTATAGAAAAGTATACATCATGCAGTTGTTGGCAGCACTGCATGTTAATTTCTTATAACATGGTCCATACTACAGTACATTGGACCATGTTGTAAGTAGTCCATTAAAGCCACAATGGACCACGTAGTCCAATATTATCTGTAGGGATTGTCCTTGTATATTTTCAAAGGTTTTGCGGTTAAAATTTAAAATCTCATTTAGGAATAGATTATAGTCACTAGCATTAAAATAAGTATACATGCAAATTAATTTTATTATTCAAACTAAAAGATGAAAGTTGGTAAAAAAAATAATTTTTAAATTTTAAAGTAGGCTTAAGCCGGCTTTGAGCCGCCGCCGGCATTATTTTTGCAAGCCGCCGCCGAAGACAAACTTGATGGCGCAGGTTTCTGGTAACAATAAATCAAATCCTAAGCTTTTATTTAATTTATTTTTTGATAAAAAAAATTGTTCGATTAATCGACATTAATTAATCGATTTATTCGTTATTCGAAAATCGCAATTTTAAAATTATTCGAACAAGAGTTTGGTTTTATTTGATCGATTAATCGAATTATTCTTAATCGGCTGACAACTCTATTTCATACCCAGTAAAAACTTCGCCTACAAAATTATGTGTTGAGTAATCAGAAAAACATAAGAGCACTACTTACAATTCTACTGAAAGAACCAATGAATTTTACATGAGATGTCCCAAAATGAACGCATTGAAAAGTAAGTCATTATTTTTTTTTTTTACCTACATAAAACCAGAAAAAAGTAGTTGTAGAAGTTGTTATAGATGTGGGTATAGAACAAAGCTACTAAATATTGAGTGTAAGAAGCTATTCATTTTGAAAAAGTAGGCGAAGTTTTTACTGGGTATCAAATCTGTTCAATAGTACTGTATTAACTCAAAATCGAACAAATCTACAGGTATTATTCATATCTACTCACTGTAAAAAATATTAAGCTAATTTGTCTTCTTTTTGGTAAAGAAACGGTTGGTTTAAAAATACTTTTTTATATGACTTGGATATTAAATTAAAAATTGTTTTGCAACTGCGATATATTCTTAATATGACTTCTTAAAAAGACGACTTGTGTTCACTTCAGTAGTTCTATATTAATTGTTCTAGATAAAAAAATTGGCTGTAGGAAAAATCGCCCAAAGAAAAATGGCCCCATAAAATAAATGAAAAATCGCCCAAAAAAATTCCATGTAAAATTGGGCTTAAATTCATATGAAAAGTGACCCAAAATTGTTGGGCTATTTTTCGTTACTATTGGGTGATTTTTCGTTTTTTAAATTTCATAATGAAAAATCACCCAAAAATATTATATGAAAAATAGCCCATTTTTTCGGGCATACTATTTGTCTAAATCATTCATTATTACTATACGACGAATTCCTAAATGTTATTTATAATAATAACGGAACATATTGCAAAAAGGTGGCATGTCATAACGTCCAGTGTCATAGTGTCCGTGGACAAACTCGAAAGCATAGCTTACAAACTTGAAAGCATAGCCGGCCTATGGCCGGGCCCAAGGATTTTCTACTCTTTGATAAAAACAAGTACCGGCTTCGCGTACTAAAGCTCTCTGCACAGCCGGCCTTCGGCCGGGGGCAAGGATTTTCTCCTCTATGGTATAACAAAAACCGGCTTCGCTAACAAAAGTTTCTCTGCCCAGCCGGCCTTCGGCCAGGCGGAAGGATTTTCTCCTCTATGGTATAACATATACTGGCTTCGATAACTAAAGCTTCTCTGCGAAGTCGGCCTTCGTTCGGAAACAAGGAAGATTTTAGAAGCTTTATTTAGCGAAACCGGTACTTGTTATACCATAAAGGAAAAAATCATTGCGCCCGCCCAAAGGCGGTCTGCGCAGAGAGCCGGAGAAAAAACAACAAAACCATTTTTAAAAAAATGTTGACCATATTATGTTTAATTTAACCAAATAATTGTCACCGACAACCATATTATGGTGAAATAAGTTGCTTTAAAAATTGTTGTGTTGGTTGTGACCATAATAAAACATGTTTTTCTCTGCGTGTACGTAGATCTTTTTTTTTTTGTATATAACATATGTAGTAATTATGGACCTTATGACATTTTTAAAAATGACATAATGTCAATTTGCAAATTGTCTTAATGCCCACGGACGTTATGACATTTTCAAAAGTGTCACATTATCCATGGACATTACGACACTGGAGTTTATGACATGCCACCTTGCAAAAAGCTATATTCTGTTTTGAGTGTTTGATTATTACTATGCAGTGATTAATTAATATTTAACTATTGAAGAGTGCACAAAGTTTGGCGGAGGGCTCAAATAAGTATTACTGTCCAGACTGCCGAGCAGCTGTTGAAGATACAATGCAATTTTTTACATAAAACTTACATTTGTATGTTACTAAATTTTTATGAATAATAAATAAACACTTTTATGCAAATTGGGTAATTTAAAAAAATTTTTTTTTTGGGAAAAAATTAGTTTTTTTTTTGGGTCACTTTTCATTTTTATTTTGGGCCCTTTTTCGTTTCTTTTGGGCAAAATTTCATATTTAACTTTTTGGGTAATTTTTCATGTTCTTTTGGGCGATTCTTCATTTGGGCGATTTTTCATTATTTTTTTGGGCGATTTTTCCTACAGCCTTTATTTCTATTATTTCTGCTGCAACTCAATTAAGCAGAAATCAAGGCTTGAATTGAACTACAATTCAAGGAATAAATCGAAATGTATTTCAAGGCTTTAATTAAACTATATTAAAACTGTTATTTTCCAATTGCATTCAACTTTCCATTTTACTGAAGAATGCTAATGAAGTAAAGTCCAAAGTATATCTCAACCCTTGAGACTTGAAAGTCGATCTTGAATACCAATATCCTTGTACGTGATATCCAGAAAAATTGTTTATTGGGCTATATGCAGTTCAGCACTTTAGTGAAACCTTAATTTAACATTGCAGTAAAGTTAGAGCAAAATGTAATTTATATTGAAATAACAATCGGAATCACGTTGAATGAAAGTTATTTCCAGTTGAAACAACGTGAATTTCATGTAGAATCAAATGGGTTTGAGTGTATTTTAACAGTGTGAAGAAGCTTCAGACAACATTTGCATTTATGTAAGAATAATTCAAACCCCTGTAACACATGTTTCACTTATTTTGTATTCTCCTTTGTTAACAGAAGCATCAGCAGAATCGCCCGATATGGTCATCATTCTACTTTGAAAACTTGATGTACTATTTAAATAAACAATTTTAATTAAAAGAATACGGGAATTGTCTTCTTTTTATAACATATTTTAAAAGTGAAAATAAAAAATTTACATAATTAAGTAGGTATGCATGTTAATTTAACAAGATAAACTTTTGATTTTAATACAAAACAGGTTTTTATGGGTTCAATATTGAATCCAGATTTATTTATATTTTAATATTTTTTTATTTTTATTTTTTTAACAGTGAATAATATTAAATAAACGTAATTTAAGGTTATTTTGATATTTTTTATTTAAAATTAATATGAAATAATGATAAATTTAAGTAAAGGGCATAATTTTTCTGAAATTTAACATGATTCTCAATCAACATTTTTCCATGTTAATTTTACATGGGTATTTTTTTCTGTGTGTACAAACATTTCAACTTTATAGTATAGATATAGTTTTTACAAATTAAAATTTCCATTCTATATTTTTTCAATTAAACCATTAATCAAAAATAAAATCAGTTTTAATAAAAAATTTAATCAAGTGAATTAAACGTTTACCTATTTTAATTAATTTTTTAATTAATATCACAAAGTTTTTCATTGAAGCTAATTTTTATTTTTTTCGATAAACGCCTACTCGCGAACCTCTAAACCTGTCTGCAGGATACAGATATGAGTCTGAGGCGGGAATCGAACCCTTGCACTACCAGCTAACCTACCGGGGCACTCTAATAGTTGCGACAATGCAAGGCTTTATTCTCTTATGACACGATGTGCTTATTATCATCAAAGTTGGAGTGTTGTTGAAAGGCCTTATGTATGTAAAAAGACTTTTAAAAGGATTCTCTACTAATCGTGTTCCCGCTGGGAATATTCGCGTGTCTACTTAAGTAATGGATGTTTTTTTAGAGGCATACAACTTAAAAAAATGCAATTAATTCAATGGAATGATTAAAATTTTTGCCTTATAAGCTTACAAATTTCAACGCATTTAATGTTTTAAATAATTTCAGCCATATGGCCTCCGCGACTGTGACTGATAAACGCCAACCGGTCGATTCAATTTCATGCCACTTTTTCAAGCATTCCGGGTCTTATTTTGTCAACAGTGTCAGCTTCTAAATGATCAACCGTTGCTGGCTTATCAGCATATACCAGAGATTTGACGTTCCAACACAAAAAATAGTCAAAAGGTATCGAATCACTTTCTTGAGGTAACTCGGCCACCAACTATTTGGCCTAATAAAGCGATGGTTTCACGCGTTGTATGTCATGTTAGGCCGTTCTCGTTCGAACCAATTCTTCTCCAAATGATGTGCAATAACATGAGGAATAAAAATATCATGAACTATTTGCCTGTATCGTTCGCCATTTACGGCAATATTTGCAGCGGTATCGGATTTAAAGACAAATGGGGCGATGGTGCCTTCGGCATATAAACTGCACCAAACTGTGCATTTTTCAGGATGTAATGGAGTCCCAAGAGTTTCATGAGGATTGTGGTCTCTCAAAAAACTACAATTCTTCTTGTTTAGATACTAGTTAGGTCAGAAATGAGCCTCAACGCTAAAGATAATTTGACGATAAAAATCTGGTTCAACTTACAGTCCTCTGCCCATTCACCGAACAGACGATGGAATTGATGGTCCGCCGACCTTTAATTCTTTCGCCAGTTGGATCTTATATGGATGTGGGCCAATTTCTTTTCTTAAAATTTTCCAAGAAGTGGACGGGCAGAGACCAATTCGGAACGAAAAATTCGTGTCTTCTGTCACACTCACCTCTACAGCGACTTCTTCTGAACACACGGTACGTTCTGGATTTAGATAGATATTATACAAAAGAGTAAATGTGGTCATGAATCGTCCCATAGTATTGCGCTTTAGCTGCTCAGATTATGCGCACCGTAAAGTGCTTTATAATTTTAGCGAACAGAACGCGAATTTTTAAAATAAATTTCGACGATTTTAAGACATTGTTCTGGTGTATGTCTTTGCATAGCGATTTATTTTCTAACTAAGCCCTTATTTTGTGCTATTTTTTTTTGCTAAATCTTTACAGCTCAACTTCAACTGCAGATACTTAATTTAATATGTTCAAAGTTCCATTAATACAAAACTAATTTCATTATTGATTTTATAACAAAACTTTTCTTTTTATTAAAATAATTACTTAACTTGAAATATCTTCCATGAATAGAAAATTAGTTTCAAAACAAAATTTCACAAAAAATACTCACATGAGTATCTCTACGAATAAGTTTCTACTACTTATAAACTCAAATAATATTATCAACAGTTAATTTTAAGTACTATTTAAGTTATTTTAACTAAACAGTTAATTCAGCAAAATGTTTGCTCAAAACACACACACATAAACATACTACATACAAAAGTGATTTCTTTGCAAATGTAGGTTTTCGTCTACTACATAGAGTGTGTCTCTGACACATAATATTATCATATACCTTAAACTATATAACGAAATATGTACATGTATTTTGCTACTACATATTTAGCGAAATGGATATCAAGGTTTCAATACAGATTTAAATTTCCCTACAAGTTGTACTAAACACACAGCATGCTACGAACAACTTTTTAACCTCAATCGACCTGCTAAACAGACGATACGACTTGGACATCCCGTCTTCTCTTAAAAGGATGTGCAAGTTTATTACACATTATTGACCTCATCATCAACCAGAATTACTGCAATAGCAACTTCATATATACACGTTCATATAACTAAAATGAGATAGCCAGGCAGTCAATCTCTAAACTAAACTAACAATTTTTCTATTGCGAAAAATTTTTTAGACATGCATGTCTTACAATATCGCCCAATTGCTGCAACTTCGTTATAACTTGAAAAAAATTTAATTTTGGAGCAAGTGATGCAGAACTGTTCACTATGTCTTTCTTTATTTTGTGTGTATCTTTAATACTCTACCCGTTTGAAGAGAATGTGTATATATTTTTTCTTAGTGATGCGAGCAAATCCAAAACTTTAAACCCTTTTAATTTGAAATGTATTTTTTTGAGTTATGACGACGTTGCAGTAAATGAGCGATATGTATTTATGTGGGTATAAATATACAAACAATTTAAGAGTTGAATGGATGGAAAGTTAAATATCTATTAAAACGGGAGCGTGTCATAAGGATAGAAAAAGTTTAAATTACCATTTTAAATTGAAAAAGTTAATTAAAAAATTATTTTGAGTATCTAAGCAAAATATCAAAATATTTGTTTCTAATGGTAATTTTTACATTATAGAATGTTAACTAATTTGTTTATTTAATGTAATATCGTGTTCAGATATGCACCTTAATTGAGTTGTACGCAATAAATGCCATTATTGAGCTTAACTATCCATACAAAATAGCAATTTAGTTATTGCTCAATTAATACGAAATTTTAATAACTATTGAGTAAAATTAAAATGCAACACTGTCACAAGTGTGTTTAGTAAGTAAACCCCAACTCACTAAACAAAGTGTTTTGACATTTTTGACAACAACAAAACAACAGACACAAAGTTCCATGCATTAGGTCTGCGCAAAAGCCAGATGTTTTTTTGTTTTTTCTTTAAAGATGTCAAAAGTTGTTTTCATTTTGCTTAAGTTAATTGCTAATTGGAGTTAGCTTAATTGTGTATGTGTAAACAGCAAGATAATTATGTCAATAAACCGAATATTGACTCAATAAAAAAGGTATATCTGAACACGGTATAAGGATAGGAAAAAATGCTCATGCTATTTGGTTTAGAAGGACTTTGTAGGAATCGGCTTAATATTTGACAACATCTTTAAACGAATACCACAACCGAAAAGCTGTCAAAGCCGTATTCATAATAAAAGTTGTTATTGTACAAAATTTTGGCAACAATAACTTTTAGGCCTTGGTAAAATTTTAAAATGGTTTGTCCAGAATTGACCCTAAGCCCCAAATAAACCCTGTCTCTAAAATCCCTTAAAGACGAAAACAAAACATTTAAATGTTATCGGCCTGTTAGTTTTAACCTCATAATGTAATTTTGTTCTGGTGGGTTTGCGATTGCCCATGGACTCCCGAAAATTTGTCTGCACATACTTCAGTGTAGACTATCATATGGTCGGGCATGACAGATTAAACTTTCTTAGTTATTATTTTTTTAACTAAGAGCAATTTTCGATTTAAGTGGGATATGGTTGTTCTGTTTTAATAAAATAGTTTTCTAAGTTGGTGTGTGTTGAAGTGATTTCGGGAGAATGTAATAACCAATTATGGATATATGAACCTGATGAGCGATGAAAGCTATTGTTTATTCCGGACCAGCCGAAACATAATTAAGTATTCTCGGGGAAAGTTTTTCAAGCTATGTGCTTCAAAATTAGGTGTTAAAATATTTCGCATGATATAAAAAAAAATGCTTTATTTTTTTGTGTTACACACTCCGTGTGATATTTGGTAACTATGGTAGCATACAATTTAAGCTAGTTGTTTAAGGTAGCCTATCAGTACAAGGACTGCAGTTTCGGTTACCGCCAAAGACGGTATATAATTCGATTTTTTAGCAGTAGACGCTCAGAAATTCGAATTTCCAGAAATTCGAATTAGTAATTTCATTACATTAAAGATAGAATCCAAATCCAAAAAAAAGCATAGTTTTTTATATCTTTATGGTCAGATTAACCAAAATTTTTTTATAAAAAAACCGTCCACAAATTCGAATAATTCGGTTATTCGAATCGCCCTAAAAACAAAGTGGTTCGAATTTCCGAGCGTGTATGTATATTAGTGTGACCGCAAGTTACATGGGCAATTTTTTTTCGTATTTTCACTTGGCAAATTTTAGATCGTTTGCATAGTTATTAGCCGTGCCTTGAGCCCACAAAGTTTGCTAAAATTCTATTTTTCTCACTATGGGTCGCTTTAATTGTTGATAACTTCCGTGATACTTATTTTAGAGAAAAACCTTATTTACAAATATTCTAGGGCTATATCTTATGAACAATGTTGCTCTGTATTAGTTTTCTTTAACATGAATATTTAATCCAGAAAAAACCAAATTAAAAAATAACACCGACATTTTCACATATCTTCGTATTCTTTGCCTGGTGATTACACTATTAAATATTACGGAAGTTATCAACAATTAAAGCGACCCATAGTGAGAAAAATAGAATTTTATGCAAACGATCTAAAATTGTATATACATATTTTTTTTCTAATTTGGAATCATTCTAAGGGGTTTGCCAAGTGAAAATACGAAAAAAAATAATGGCCAACTAATGCAATCCAAATCAAATCGGACAGATTGAAAAAAATATATTTTGATTTCCTTTATTTTTTACTCTGCTGATGTTCCTTCTCAACAGCAAATTTTCAGATTCTTATTTTGCTAATGGTTACAGAGATTTCGAATATTAAAAAAAATCACGTTAAAAGAAAACTATATTCTTATAACGTTTTCAATATTAGTCCAAAAAGAATAATTTTTTTTGTCTACTAGAAAGTAGAAAACAATTTTGCACAGTGGGCTTGGATGCGATTTTCGAAATTTAATATTTTAAATAAATTTTTTTCACTGTTTGTACTCGATTTTCTTGATTTTTTTATGTATTAAACTATGATTTTTCCACAAACTTTAAGAATCATTTGGTTGTGGGATTCAAATAACAATGTTTGGATATAAACCAATGTGCAAAAATATTCTAGGATTTCGCAGGATATAAATATTTTCATTACTATTTCATATATTTGGTTATATGCATTGGCTATGTCTAAATAGTCATAAAATAACTAAGAATTATTTCAATACGGTATTTTACTTTTATCTAAGCAAAATATATTTTTGATCATTGCACCATTCACCAATTTCGTACACACATAATTTTATTTCATGATAAGTGCTTACTTAGCAGTGTTAACTAATAACGAAACAGTACCTCTTGAGCAACATAGTGACTGCTTTAAACGGATTTTACGTCCTTTTCCATCATCAATTTGTTATTTTGGAAATGTTTAGATTGTCCAGGAATCGATGTCCTTTAAAATATATAAGACGACGTATTTAACAACAATGCTATTGAAAATAAGGATATATAACGCTCGTTGCAGTTTCGAGACACTTGTGAAAGTCTCTTCGGGATTCGTAGATATATTTTGCAATCAACTTGCCATTCACATGATTTTATAGCAATATTCAACAAATTTAGTCGCACTAGTTGTAATTGGCACCAGTGGTGTTTTACAATTTCTTGAAAAGTCCTTACGCAGACCGGAAAAAAACCTATCTTTCCCTACGTTAAAAAAACTTTCTACAAAAATCCCTACAACTTTTAAATGGTAAAAAAACAATACAAATAAAACCATTTCTGTGGTATTTTGACATAGCAACTTAAGTCAAATTTAAAAAGTTGAAAAAATGTTGTTAATCGTACAAATTTTAATTCAAAAAACATTTTTCTTTACGTTTTTAAAATTTTGTATTATAAACGAAATGTTTCTTTAATTTTGGTTTGTTTTATTATATGGGTGATTTTTTTGCTATTATCTTTTTGGCAGCACTGGTTTAAACAGCTGACGCACGTTTCGTGTTTTGTTTCACTGTCAAACATCTTCAGTTTGGTCTATAGTTTAACCATGAATCGTCTTACAAACGAACAACGCTTGCAAATTATTGAATTTTATTATCAAAATGCGTGCTCTTTAAAGAAAGTTCATCCACTTTTTTTTATCGAAAATTTGGGTTCAGCGACGAAGCTCATATTTTCTCAATGGGTACGTTAATAAGTAGAATTGTCGATTTTGGAGTGAAGATCAGCCAGAAGCATTGCAAGAGCTACCAATGCATCCAGAAAAAGTCACAGTTTGGTGCGCTTTATGGGCTGGTGGCATCATTGGACCGTACTTCTTCAAGGATGATGCGAATCGTAACGTAACTGTGAATGGTGAGCGCTACCGTGGGATGATATCCAACTTTTTTTTGCCCAAAATGCAAGAGCTTGATTTGCATGACATGTGGTTTCAACAAGACGGTGCCACATGCCACACAGCACGCTTAACATTGGACTTATTCAGAGGCGAGTTCGGTTAACATTTTATTTCACGTTCGGGATCGGTCAATTGGCCGCCTAGATAGTGCGATTTAACGCCTTTAGACTATTTTTTGTGGGGCTATGTTAGAGCTCATGTCGATGCACACATGCCCGCTTCAATTGACGCATTGAAAGACAACATTGAAGCATTTATTCATGAGATACCGGCCGAAATGTTGGAAAGAGTATGCCAAAATTGGACTAAGCGGATGGACCATTTGAGGCGCAGTCACGGTCAATATTTGCATGAAATAATCTTCAAACATTAAATTATATGGACCGTACTATCGATTCAAATAAAGATTCTATTCATTTTTCTGAATTTTATGTGTTTTTTTAACTTTCCTATAGCTCTTAAAAAATCACCCATAAATAAATACGTAATATTGTTCTGGGCGAAATTTCCAAACGGTTTCTTTATTTAAAATGTGTGTGGTCGCGAAAAAATTGTTGCTCTATTATGAACACCAGTGACAATGTTGCTGCCAATTGTGAACAAAGCTTAAATGTTATTTTTCTTGAATTCTGATTTATTTGTTATTTGATAAAAATTATTTTGAAACCCAAAAATTAACATCAATGATAGAAAAAAACCCAACCAATTGTAGGGGGATGTAAGAAAAGATAAACTTACTGTTTATTGTTGGTGTTTTGTTTAGGCTTTGATATTGTTACAAGTAAGACTTAGAGTGTTAATAATTCTTATTTGATTTAGGGTTTTATTTGTTTAATATTTTTGGTTTTTCTAAAATCTTTGGAAAAGGTTTCCTGATGAGCTGGCCTTAGCAACCAGTGAAATGCGCATAGAAGCTAGCTTTCCCTCAACAATAAATTTCAGTGTATTTATCAAATATGAAAAATTGGGAATTAAGCACGTCATACGGATATCGTATTAATAATAAACTGTGTGTTCCCGAAAATAACTTTGATATTACTAGTGTAGGCATTGCTCATAAAGCTCTTAAATTTTCATAAGAACCTAGAATTTATACAAAGTGGCTTCATCGATGATAATATTGAGAATGATACAACTAATTAAAATTATATTTGAGTAGACTTTATAAATGCATGTCCTTTTAGTGACGCGTACAAAAACTACACGATCACACTTAAAGTACTAAGTGTAAATGTTCCCTCATCAGTTAACATGATAGCTAAAACATTTCGTTAGTTATAAACAATTAAAGTCGTTCATATTAATTCGTAAAAATAGTTCTTCAGTTTGAGGGTTGTTGGCTCGATTCCCGGCAAAGTATCTCTCTGTTTCGCAATAACAGGCTTTAGGCCCATGTTACTATTGCTTGGGAAAATCAATTAGAATTGATTTTTGTTAAATTGTATGTTGTAAACAAATAAGTAAATTAAAAAATTATTATAGAACATAAGAACGTCAAATCGTTTCTCTTTTATTTCTACACGTAGGTGCAAATAACACCTATGTAAATCCTTAACAAATCGATTTTTACTTCATATTAAAATCCATTAATTAATATATTTGGTCTGGAATATAAAATTGGACTAGGTTATATGAAACTCCCCTTATGATATCTTGTACTTGGTTATAAACTTGTAGGTTTTTATAAATATATATTTATATAAAATCATGTCTGTTTGTATGTGTACATACATACATACGTACATATGTATATCTATATGAAGCTAAGTACTATATTGACGTTTATTTAAAAGTGGTCAACTTGAATGTTAAAAGTCTTGACTGCATTGTTAACATATTTAACAATGATTTGTAACAAAAGAAACTATAAACTACAAGCATGCAATATACACAATAAGGTGCACACACACACACTCACAAAGAAGTGCAGGACAAGTATAAACTTCATGTGCAGTTAAGCATGCAAAATTGTTGTTTTTATAAAAACTAAGAAGGATACGACTACTTTAGCTTTTATTACTTGCTAAAGATATGTTTTCTATGAAATATAGATATACTCACAGTTAAACATATTTATAAGCATACACGCTTAAGTATGTATGTATGTAGTATATAGCGCTTATTCAAAATCCTTAAGTTTAGATTAAATAAGTATTTATATGAAAACTTTGCATGCAAAACGAAAAAAAGGAAGAATTACTGTAAACAAAAAAAAATTTATATATTGTATACAAATACAATATTTACTTTTTGCATTAGCTTATCAGGTTTATCTTAAAGAATAAGGAAGAATTAAGTACACTGTAAAATATTAAAAGTATTTGGCATTGGTATCAACATATAAGTTCGTTGCCAATCCATTCTAGTTGGTTTGGGCTTATAGCACAGGCCAACAAAATCAAACTTATTTTTGTGTGTGCCTAAGTTTGAATGGAGTCTGGCTCTCGAGCAGAGGTGCCCATAATTTCAACTGTGGTTGTATTGCTGCATATCCTTATTAGTGAAGAGAGAGAGAGAGTATACCCAGCAAACACACAGTCAAGCGTTTGAAATATGATGCTGCATTATTTTAACTTAGGTAATACTTAGAATCTTAAAAATTTATGTTATAGAGTCAATGGAAAATTTAAAGTATTTTTTCTAATTAATGCATAATATCTCCAAGCAAAAGTGGGGTAGAAAAAAACTGCGTAATCAGCGGCCAACAATCCATAAGGATCAGTAATTTGATTTCGCAAAATTTTCATAATAAAAGTTTTAAGGACGAAACCAGAAACACATAAATTAAAATATATTTGCAATAAAATAAAGATATTCTAATACCTTTAATAATGTGATTGTGCTTAACTAAAAGAAATATTTTTGTTTATTAATAATAATACATAAAGTATTTTAAGATCTAAAGGACCGTTTGCAAAATACTGACCGAAAAATACAAAAAAAATGGTGTAAATTATGAAAATAGTATATCGCACTTGTTTAGCAACCTTTTGATTACTAAAAAAGGAGACGAAATAGTCCAATATTAATTAAAATTTTGAGTTAACACTATTCTTGAACAAGTTCGATATGTCAATATATCTTTAAAACTAGAGCTGGTATTGAAAAACGAAAAACGCCAAGGATTAGCAATTCTTATTAAAGCAAATTTAAGAAAGCTCCATTTTGTGGTGCTGTGCAGGGTTGTCAGATGTGGCGATTTCTCGCCAAACGTGGCGATTTTCAAACTTGATTGATTTGGCGACATGGCGATTTTTTGGCGATTTAACAAAAAAGTTGTCGATTTTGTTGCTAATTTTTGATGAGCTAAGAATTTGTTTTGATATTCGTTAAATTCAATACTGAGAAATAATATTATTTTATGTATGAAATTTGAGCCATTCATATGTATGGTCAGTAATTGAAAGTATGTTGAAATGGCTGATGAAGATAATGAATATCTACGAGCAAATAGTTTTTCATATTTAAAAGTGCTCTTGAAAGAATCAATAAATAGAATTAAACATAAATATATTTAAAGTCTATGAACATGTTTTCATTATATGTATGTGCAATTTATTATTACAGATACAATACGTTTTTGTTAGTGATATTTTAAAGACTTTTATGAACTCTTACATACCTTTGGACATTTTTGAAACACAAGGGAACAATTAGCGTTGGTTAATTGGAAAGTTTATGCCAAAACTATAAAGCTGCAACGATACGGCAGGTACGTACAATTTTAAGGAACTTACTATCACTGTTCTTTATATGCTGGTAATTATTACTAGTAATGCCTGTGTTTAAGCTATGAACTCCACCAAAATTCGCCTTCAAAGTAGAATGCAATACGAACTTCCAGACGCTTTAGTACGAGTTATAAGTTGCACTTCTTTTATACCATCGTTGAATAAATGCAATACCCTTATAATGTATTCCAAAAAAGAAAACAAATAGGGAGCTTTGCCGGTGAAGCGTTTTTGATATACATATAACAAAACTGCAACTTTATAAAAATGTATATCCAATACTTGTTTAATACTAGCCGCAAAAAATCTTTTTTTGTTGCTTTAAGTAGACTACTATAAACTATTTTACAGTAAACATCGTACCATTTTTGTGTTCACTAGCTATTTTTACTCTTTTCTAAATAAAAATTAAGCAAAATATGTATCATGGCGACTTTTTTGAATTTTTTACTATAACATGATCGGCGATGAAATAAAAGAAACAATAGCTGTTTATTTCTTAATTTCTGTTCGTTACATATTCTAAAGTTCATCATAAAAAGTGATGTTTTTTTATCATTACGAAGAGTAATTACATGTGTTGTCAGTCCGTCTTTAGCCAACACTTGCTTGCCGACGCGAGAACATTCCACGTATAATTGTCTGTGTGAAAAGTATGGTGTGCCCAAATTTAAGTCGCAAACAGACATCGTTTGACCTTGTGACTTAGGAAATTAAACGCGTTGGAATTAAATTGGGACGTCTGTGGCAGTCATTCAAAATTGTAGCTTCGATAACGTTTTTAATCATAAAACTTTTAATGACTAACCGTGTACCATTGCATAGCCCTGGTGTGTTCAAATTCCGAAGAAGAATAATCGGAGAAAAAAATTTATCAAGAAAATACATAAACTTTTCTAAAGAATGGGCTAATTAATAAAGAAGGTATAGGAGGTTGAGGGGTGGTTTTATGGTTTTACTCTTTTTGCTTTATTTTAAGCCGTAAATGTTAAAATTTCTAGTCTTTAATTCCTTCAAAGCTTGAAAGAAGACATGGGTATATAGAGCTTTTACCCGCTTTGCCCTATTTTACTCCCTAATTGTTGAAATTTCAAAAAAATTTATATCTTAAAGTTCCTTTAGATATAACAGTGTCTGCATGCCAAATTTCAAGAAAATCGGTTGATTAGCTAAGAAGATATTGGGAGGAGCAGCTTTTACCAGTTTTGCCCTACTTTACGCTCTCAAGCGAGATGAAATATACATTAAGATCTATTCCGAATGTCATTGTACACAAAAGACACTACCATACATAGTTTGGTAACTTTTCAAGTGACAGTAGAAAATCATAATATGGAAAATGGAGGGCATTTTGTTAATATTTTTATTGAAATATAAATGAAAATCTAAGTGCCATATCTCTGGAACCACTTGGACGATTTCGTGTAAACTCTATACAGACTATCCCTAACGTACACTTTAATTTTTGTTGAAATCGATCGACCCGTTTTTCTTTTTATATACACGCAGAGAAAAAACATGTTTAAATATGGTCACCCCCAACAATACTAAGTTATTCACCATATTATTCACCATATTATATCTAATTTAACCATATTTTTGTCACAGACAACAATATTATGGTTAAATTAGTCCCCTATCAAGAAGCCACAACCATATTATGGTTGCCTCTAAACATTTTATGGTTAAATATGACAATAATTTGTTTTTAAATTAACAATAGTATTTTCCTCTTTATCAAGAGCAACATGCCATGGTTGAAAACCAACCATGCTGTTATAAGTGTTAAACATATTTTAGTTATTATTAACCATAATATGTTCGGAGGCAACCATAATATGTTTGTAGCTTTTTGATGGAGGACTATTTTAACCATAATTTGTATGTCGCTGACAATAATATGGTTAAAATTTTCTTTAAACATAGTATTGTTGGAGGTGACCATATTTAAACATGTTTTTTCTCTGGGTGTATATAGATTAACAAATTAAAAATTATGTTTGTGTCGTTTATTTTCAAACGGAAAGTATATGTTTGTCAAGACGCGCAGTTGCTGATTTTGCTAAAACTGTATTTAAAATCAGTAATTCGTCTTTAATATTAAAGAAATTAAATTATCACAAATGACATCAAACATCTCACTTATCAAGTACCAAAACCCGTTCTTAAATCGGGTAAAAATTGTTGATGTTAGAGCCGCTCAATTTAAAAGAGTGGAACTTAAAAAGTGGCACGAATAGACGGGAAATATAAATAAATTAGGTAAATTTGGCTGGCCGATCTTGCCCTTTTACCTGTAAGAAGAATATAATGTTACCTATAATCACTCGAAGTGTTACATGTTGTGCAATTTCAATAGAACACAATTAGTGCTTTTATTTACAACTATTACACTTTCATCATTAATGTACTTAATAAGCGATTTTTAAAGCTTTTTAAGCGGTTTCTGCACGCTTTACGGGTTGGAAACAAATATTAACATCACTAATGACTTATAAAAATTAAAACGATTATATTATAAATAGACTTTTTTCCCCAGTAAAAACTTCGCCTACAACATTATGTGTTGAGTAATCAGAAAAACATAAGAGCACTACTTACAATTCTACTTAAAGAATTAATGAATTTTACAAAGGATGTCGCAAAATGAACGCATTAAAAAGTTATGTATTTTAAAAATTATGAGCGGGGCAGTATGAACACCTTAAGTTAAAGTAAGGGTAAAATATGCAACATGTTTTGCATGTTTTTCATCAACATATTCACAAAAGAACTTGAAAATTTTTCCCACAGTTGTATTTTTTGTACAAACGAACACAAAAATGTAGAACATATAACATTAATGCAACATTTTTCTCGGAAAAGAAATCGCCATAAGACTTGAAGATTTTTTTTCTCAAATGAAGATTTTTTATTTTTAGAAATAAAGATTTTTAACTTTAAGTTTGTATAACATACTAGTGCTGGGATACTATCGATATTTTCAACTATCGATATTTATCGATAGTTCAGATTTCACTCTCGATATATCGATATTACTATCGACTGAATATTTGTACTTGTGCAGGAAAACTTTAATTATTTTTTTATTAGGCTACAGTTTGTTGTTTATATCACTTTATGGAATGTATGATACGCACGTTATTTTAGATGGCAGTTTTTTAAAATTTATAAGTACCTTTCTGAAGGCACCGGAGTAACAGGGACTATAAGATATTCAATTGCAACTTTAAAAAATTTTCTAAATTCTTAACCCAAAAAGGTAATCAATCTAGCGGACTTATCCTCTAACGGTCGTTCATTGTTTTGTCCTATGCTTACACTCACTTGCATTTGGATTTGCATTTTTTTTACAACAGTACAAAAATATTTGATATTTCAGTCCCTATATAAACATGTACAAATTTCGACTTAAAGGCCTTTAATTTGTAGTAAAAAGCACTGCTAAGCAATCCATACCACTTGCCATTCTTGTTGTTTGTATTCATTGCTGTAATTCAGAGCGAATTAATAACACCAAGTAAAATTTTGCGGCAAAAAACTGTGTGTGTATAGCTGCTGTTAGATGTCTTCATAGCTGTATTTTAAATAATAAAAATATCGATATTTATATTTTTCCTATCGATATTTTCGATATTTTAAGATTATCGATAATATCGATAGCCTATCGATAGTTTCCCAGCACTATAACATACATAATTTCTTCTAAAGTTTTTTAAACAATCAATTTTTAAAACAATGAGGTATTGTTAGGCATGGTAAGTTGTCTATTAGTTTTGCACACTTTTGTACCCGGTGTCTAGAATACACAAAAATGCTTTATTATTTCTGGGCGGTTGTTAATTTTGACGAAAAATAATTATTTGTGAAAAGAAAAACGTATGTTTATAAAGTTTCATATATTTAAGAACATAAAAGTTTATGTATTTAGTACCAAAAGGTAAAACTAATAGAACTTTACCATAGGATTAACTTCTTGGTCTGACCTGACCAAATTTTGTGTTTGCTTGCAATATTTTTCGAATTTAACAAAAGATAAAAAAAAAAACAAAAAAAAACAGGGGCATGAATTCTATAAATGATATGTTTTGAATCGAATGAAACTAATTTGGATTCGATTGGTGCAAATTAGTGGGGTGAAATTCCATTTTTATGTAAAAGTCTATGAAATTACCCTCTTGGCCAGACCAAATTTTTTTTTTTTTTTGCTTGCAATATCTTTCAAATAGGACAAAATATAAAAAAACAGAAACGTGGATTCTATAAATGATATCTTCTGAATTGAATAAATAAAGTTTGAATCAAATTCGACAACTAGGGCTCGTTATGAGCTAAGTTTAACAACAAAATCCAAGCGCAAAACTCATTCCAGCTTTGGTAGATGCAAAAAAAACAATGTGCAAAATTAAGGACTATATTTTCGATATCTTGCATGTAAAATAAAATTATATAATAAATTCGTATAATCGAAAATAATAAGCATACGTTTAATAAAAAATATATTTACAGTATTTATCGGATATAAGAACATCTCATATAAGAACAAAACGCTTATAAGAAACATTTTCAAAAACACCATGTCTTTTTTGTGATGTTTCTAACAAAAAAGGTTTCATATAAGAAAAACGCTTATAAGAAAAAAACTGATAAAAGAACATTTTTCTTAAACACCAAAATCACAAAATGTATAGAAAAAGAATTTATATAAGAAACTTCCAACGGCAACCCAGAATTTATGTAGTTTGCATGGAATACTCTGTTTTCTGACAGTTGAACAACAAGAACAAAGTTTTTTTTTTACTTTTAGTTTTAGATGAGCGAACTGGTACTCATGAGAAGCTTTGTGTTTTTTGCCAATAAAAACAGAAGTTAAAATTTTAAAAGAAATACAAAACGGTATAAAAAGAAGCGAAATTGCAAAAAATATAATATTGGACTTTCAACGTTATCTAAAATAGTGAAAAACTCAAAAGACATAGAAAACAATTATTTAAAAGTTAGAAACGTTAACATGGGGTCGTCACCTGACAATTTTTTGTCATACCAAACGTCAAAGTCCATATAAAAAAAAACTTTAAAATTTTTGTCAGCGTTTTTTTATATGAAGTTTGACGTTTATTATAACCAAAAATTGTCAGGTGAAGACCCTTTGTAACAAAAAAAAAGACAGAAAACCAAAATATGAAAGTCTTATGGCCATAGCTACTTATATAAGAAATAAGTTTCTTATATAAAATAGTTGTATATAAGAAAGAAACGCTTATAAGAAACTTTTTTCCTGGATTTTGTACGTTTCTTATATCCGATAAATACTGTATTTAATTTGGCTTTTAGCTGTTCTAACTGTGGTCTGGCCAGACCAAGAGGAGAACCAAAAATCCTAAGGTTAAGAAACGTTCAGTTTGAAAATTCCACATTCCACGTTTATGATACTTTTTAAACAAAGTATATACATTAGGGTGGCCTTTATTTACTTTTTTTTTTATTTCTTATATTCTTATATTATTAAAAAAATACAAAAAAATTTCGTAGCGATAAGTTCTGTTTTAGGGGGGGCGTCCGACCTTTAAAGTTTGCCATCAAGCCATTTATTCAAATGTAATTTGTTTGCATATTACTATTTCTTAAAAACAACATTTTACAAGAATATGATATATGGCGATCTTGTTGAAAATTTGTGTCTAAACTACTATCCAATAGGACTAACCTTGGTGCAAATTTCATCCAAATCGGAAGACATCGATTTCAAAATTGGGTCACTTGACATTAAATTCCCTTTTTATGTATATAAAAACTTTGGTATTTTGTTGTTATTTTCTTAATTATTTTCTAAAATATTAATTTTAGCAAAAAACTTTCTTCGAGGTTAATGTTGTTGACTAGAAGAGCTAAAATATTGCCATATATCATATTCTTTTAAAATGTTGTTTTTAAGAGATAGTAATATGCAAACAATTACATTTGATTAAATGGCTTGATGGCAAACTTTGAGGGGCGGACGCCCCCCCTAAAACACAACTTATCGAAATTTTTTTGTATTTTTTTTTACATAAAACTGAATCGATTTGAGGGGGGAGAATATAAGAAATCAAAAAAAAAAGTTCTCCATACAACTAACGGCCACGCTAATATACATATACAGAAGTGCTTAAAAATACATTTTAAAAGGTGTACCAACATTATTTTAATACCTATTATATTAGGAATATATTTAGGAAATCCATATATTTTCAATTAGCTTTTTTTAAATGCAATTTTCTCAAAATGCCTTCGATATAATAACGGCATTAACAAATATTATATGGGCATTTCCGTCAAAAGGTCCACCGTGACCGAAAATTTAAAAGTTATTAAAAGCTTATTATTATGCGATATTGTTATAGAGAAATGTTTAGATTTAACTAATTTTATAAATTTACCCATAAATTTGATCACTTAAATGAACAATCAGACTGCAAAGTTGTGCAAACGTAATTTTTTATTTGTGAGAATGTTTTATTGTATGTTTTCTGTAATATTATCTTCCTGAAAAAAGGTGATATTTGATAAGAATTATTCCAAACAAATTTTCTTCTGTAATCTAAGAAAGAGTTCAAAGAGCAATATGTTAGTAGGATTAACAATAAATTTTATTTTGTTTTAATCATTATTCAGTTCAATAATTATGGAAAAAATTTCACGTTCGAAATGTCACGTATCGACTCAGATTTTGGATTAAAAAAAATACAGAAGATTTTGGAATTAAACCAAAGACATTTTAATGTTACATTGCTACGTAAAATTTCGAAAGTAGTTAGACTAAAAAAATGAGCCAGGTTTCGCTGAATTACGCCTTTTTATACATGGCCACAAAAATTACTGCTATTCTTTTCACGTTCGAATCGCTACTGTTTTGCCATTATATTTGGCCTAGAATCGCGCCCTCCATAAACTTTAGCATAGATAACAGTGCTTTCTTAGTGCTATATTATAAGGTTAAGAGAACGTAAAAATATTTGTTGTTTAAAATGTTATTGCATTTTTGATGCGTACGACTGTCACGTTCAACACTTTGGAATTACCCATATTAAATTGAGAGCTCTTAAGATTTCATATGATGTATGAGCTTCATAGCTTCCAAACTAAAATCTTCTTCCCTAATTTTAGCATTTATTTCAATGACACTTCTTTATTTAAATGGACCTTTTTACGATCTTTTCTATTAGAAATTAAATAGTTTTAATATGCGTTTTTAGAAAAAAATGTATGGAAAATATAACTTAAAACACAATTTAAACCTCCAACTAATTTTGTATAAAGTCCACAATTATGTAGTTATGTATGTATGTATACATATCAATTAAAAAAGTTTCCATAATAAGAAGTATATTTTCATTAAAAATTATATATTTTTGCTCTTGTTATAAAAAATTTTAAGATTTTTCTCTTCAAAATAAGATTTTTTTTTGCCAAATGAAGATTTTCCTACCAAATCTTCTGGCAACGCTGGCAAAGGGTAAAAAATTGGTATTTTTTAATGTCTGGACTGCCTGTCATCATTGTTTGGGTTAGCAACTACCTGTAATTTTGCCATTAAGGCAAATGTGAAAAGATTTTAGGGCATTTTGTGTCTTGTTTTATGTTTATTCTTTAGAAAGAAAGCGAGGCTTAAGTCGTTAGTAAGATAAAAAAATAAGAAAGTATAGTAGATTTAATTCCCTACACCACAGTATATAAAGACATATTTGCCATATTTTTTGAGACCCGTGGCCAATAATGGACCCGGTAAAGGTTAATTATGTTATGGGGTTAAGATTCATGTATGATTTCTTTGTGCCGATTATTTTTTATATATCAACATTGATATGAGATTTGTTCGTCTTAAAGCGATTTTGGAGAGGTGGTTTATATGGGACCTAGGTCCCAGTAAAAAATTATGCCAAGACATAGTTGCAACATTTATAAAGAAGTTATGACACTGAAAACTATTTTCGGAAGTGGTATTCGTATGGAAGCTATGCTCAAATCTGTGGGGTAATTCTGTAACTTTTTAACGACAATAATTTGTCGTTAAGTAGAACATTTTGACTTAAAAATACTTAAAATTTACTACTTAACGACAAATTTTTGTCGTTAAAAAGTTACAGAATCACCCCACTGGACCGGTTTTACAAAAAATATGGTGGGACGATTAATATTGCAATTAGATAATTTTGGTCCAAATTTAATATAAATACCAACATAATGAGGTAGTTTGTGGGCACAAAGACTATTCTGAAAAGAAAATTGAAATTCTGAACCGCTTCTCACCATTTTCAATAGGATTCGTCCTTATGGCAATTAAGATGTATATACCGAATTTCATCAAATTGTTTTCAAAATTGCTACCCGTACTTTAGGCACAAGGTTACATGGACAGACATCAAGCCAGCCGGACGCACATCATAAGATAGAGTCGGTTTACTTAAAGGCAGGTCTAGGACCAATATTCTTTAGTGTATTCAGCACAAACGCACATAGTTGTTATGTTGTTCCAAAGATAAAGTTTATTTTCAAAGTATTTAATTTAAATTTAATATCAAATTTTTTTCAGTGTTTTTTATAAACTAGTTTTAACGCTTATGACATGTTTAACAATATCATAGCGTTACAGGTGGAAACAAGTTTAGATTGGGCAATCTTTTAGTGATTAAACATATGTACATTGGGAGGAATATTGTTTGTCTTCGTCTTTAATTGTACTTTAAAAAGATCATTTGCAACCATTTACTTTGACAAATTGGTGGTTTAATTTTTGTTGTGCTCTCCCTGTTTTTGTGATATATTGAATTTTAAGTGAGATGGGAATTAAGTTAAGCATTCTTAAAACAAACAAAATATATTTCAAGGACTATAAACAATATCTGGATTTATGAAAGAACAAACAATAGGAAAATGCATAAGACATATTCATCTATATATATATAAATATATGTATGAATATGTGTAAGTGTGCGGGTACATACACATACTTATGAGTTTAAGCCATATCACACAGTCAATATCTCTCATAGTTCATGTCATATAAAGTTTTATTATTATTTCACTTGGTTTCAACAATTTTAATAAATTTATTTTATACTTTTTATTAAGTTTTCAACTATTAAGATAAATATTGCTAGATAACTGCTACTTATTTAAGAATACATACATAAATTTAGGTTTATTGAAATTGATGTTTGCTTAAATATGATGGGAGTATGATTTTTTACATACGCACTTATTGATTTGTGGTGTAGTAGTTTTTAATTGGAATTATGTTTGTATGTAATTTAAGTTTTACAAAAAACAAATAATAATAAATTTAAAAACCTCTAAAAGCATTAATATGTTTGAATAATTGCTTTGCTTACCGCACCACTGATTTTATCTAATAATACATATCGCCAGATAAAATGCGAAACACTGACTCGTTTTACTATTTTACAGGAGAAGTAAGAAGAGTTTTATTTAAAGAGTTTTTATGCCCTCCATAATGAAATTGTTTTCATTGCAGTTCTAAGTCGCAGTTCTCAGGTTGTCGCAGAGATAAAACAAGATTTTGGTAAAGATTTGAACCCAAAAACTGTTCGGAGAACGTTATATGAGCTGGGTTTTACTCACGTGTGGCTAGACACAAACCATGGATATCTACTATTAATCAAAAGAAAACAGTTAAGTCTGGGATCACACTATGAAAGTTTTTTTTTCAGAAAGTCTGAGTTTATGGATGAGAAGGGAAAAAGGAACAGCATGTTCTCTTCCCCTCTCACCAATAAACTCAGACTTTCTGAAAGAAAACTTTCATAGTGTAAACCAAGACAAACTATTACAAAAAACAAGAGCTAACCTAAAAAACTGTTAGCACTATTTGATTTAGCGTACCCGAATTATGTTAAAACGCCATGTGCCCGGCTTGTCTATTTTTTCAACTAGCACAGTGTTATTAATCGCATAATGTGTCGATGATCGGTTTTAATGACACATGTTCAGTGTTAAAACTTAAAACTTGTACGTGAATTTAAATTTTGTTTTTTTGTTTTCTGTTTTTTGTTAATAAGTTCTATATTTGTTGACACTTTTTGATTGATTGCCATTAATGGATATTCCCGATAAATCACAATCAAGCAAAAAGTAGATGATTTAAAATTGTTGCGTGCTTCCAGCCCTTTGCATTTGATGTGGCGGTATTTTATTCGTTTTCATGGATTTGTTTTGTTTTTTTTTTTGTGCAACAAGTTCATTTGTGGTTAAATGTGTATAAACACTTACCCCTTGAGTCTTAAATTTAACATTATTCAAAAGAGGTTTTATAAAGTTAATTTGTACATAAAATTAAGTTTTTATTATAAAATTTAATGGAAAATTATGTTGGGGTAATTAACTATTTTTTTTACAATACAATACTGTGGTGTAATTATTATTTGCGAAAGTATTAGATTTATTTAGCTGAATTTTATAAAATTTTCAAAAAGTAAACGAATAATCAAGCTCAAGGCCTTAGTTTTTAATAAATTTTATTTATTTATTTTTCTACTCAATATTTCGTAACCCTACGGGAAACATCTTCAGGATGTTTCGTTTACTTTTTGAAGTTAAAACAAAAAGGTCGAAAAAACATACATATTAATTTTATAAAAATTTTAAATTTTTTTAAAATATTTTTATAAAAGACTCTAACCCTCGTATTCACAAACGATTATTAAATTTAACAAACGTTTATTAAGAATAATTTTCATGGTAAATTTGTTCTTTAAGCCTGATGTTTTGACAAAAAAAGTAATTCATTTACATGAGGACGAATCCTGCTTATAATCCATTCATTATTTCGCATGGCCCCCATTCAAACTTTTTTGCCCATTACTATCTAATGATATTGGTATGTACAGTGAGCCAAAAAAACTTGTACACTTGTTATATTTAAATAAAAGAACAACAAATACATAAATATGCTAAAACTCATAAACAAAAAAAAAAAAAAAAGTTGTACAGGACAAAAAACTTAACGTAACTTTAAAAAAGATTAAAATATTTAGGTTTTCAGTATTTTGTATTGTGACCTTTATCTTCTTTAACAGAAAGAAGTCTTGTTGGCATCGAATGGACTGGATTTTTTGTAACTTAATCTCTTAATTTTGTTTTCATATGAGTCCATAAATGCTCAATCGGATTTAAATCTGGGCTTTGGGGAAGATGAGGCAAAACTGTTTTTGTGTTATAAAGCAACCATTCCCTTACGATAACAGCCGATTGCTTTGGATCATTATCTTGCATGAAAACATAATCATTCCCTAAACCCAATTTTTGGGCGGATTATAGCAAATTATTTTTCAGGATATTTAAATAAACTATTTTATTCATGATTCCCTCGATACACACCAGGTTACCTACTCCATTAGCACTCATACACCCCCAAACCATAACATTACCGCCACCGTGCTTAACAGTATGAAAAATTTTTCGTGTATTAAGTGCTACCTTCCCCTTACTTTCTCTATAATATGTATTTGGAAGTGATGGACGTACATCTGTCTGCACTTGGATTCGTAGATTAAGTGCTTCCCCTTCCTTATGGTTTACTTTAATCTCTGTGTTTTTATTTTTAATTTCACAAGTGTACATGTTTTTTTTTGCTCACTGTAGATTAAATTTGGAGCAAAAATAAATTGCACCTTAAATATATTAACCTGTTTTATTAGAATCCGACCATAGCTGCTGAACCACTCCTGAAAATGTACCATATTTTTATTATAAATGATACACACAGAAAACAAATTGGTTGGAAAACGGTTGCAGTAATAAAATATTGCTCAGGAAATATAATTTATTATTGCAACTATTAAAAATGTGTAACTCTAACTGATTTTTAATACTAATGATTATTAAAGCGTAATTCTAACTGAAATATGAGTCCTTCAATTCTTTTATTAGTTATGATAACTAATTTTATTCAATGCTAAAAATTAGTACGAATAGTGTCAATCACAACCAAATTTATTGAAGTGCAATACTGAATATTGGTTATTACAATTAATAATTTGCTTTTGTCAATAAATTTTATAATATAATTACTTATTCATTTATTGCAGCTAATTATTGATTGTTAGTATGGTTTCCATTCGTGTACAACAAATGAAAATATAATTATTTGGTATTCACAACCAAAAAAGCTATATGTCCCAATTGTTTATTGTGAGTACTAAACTAATTATAAGCTGAATTTTCTGTCAAAAGTAAAAAACAAATTATTTAATAATATCAGTTTTAATATCATATTTAAAAAATATTTGGTACGATCAACATCGTACATATGATTACTATGATTAGTACTCCAATAGATGACTAGTCCCGTCAAAGTCTATATTCCACCTTCTGAGCTTATCCATCAAATCCATTTTGGACTCGGCGCACTATGCTTTGTCCCATAGACAAAAATCAAAAAAAATTTTTTGTCTCAAATTGTTTTTAAATACAGATTTTTTGAAAGATAATAAGGTATCTCAAATAAATGTTAACAAAAAAAAATTTTCTGATTGCTTTTGCCACCACGAGAGGGCGTTAAAAGCAGATAATTTCTTTCAAAAATTACTTAACAGAAAAATGAGTTTTAGTTGTTTCACAAAAATAATTCTGAAAAATTCATTTTTTTAAAAATTCGCTCGAAATTTGGTATTCAAGTACTTTGATATATTTGCAGTTAAATTAAAATTTATAATTTTTTTTATATTTACAAAATAACTTTTTTTATTGCTCTGAAAAACACATTTTTTTTGTTGAAAATTCAAAAATTACTTAAGTTTGATGGAGTATAAAAAAAAATTATATAAAATTAGATATTTTTTTTTTTCTGTTTTTGTATGTTTATACTCTTAGCTAACAGGGTATTCAAAAATTAGTTACTATTTTTTACCACAACTTAAAAAAAAATGCGTTTTTTGAAATGCCTAATTTTATGATTTTTACTCAAATATCAGGCATTTAAGAGTGTTTAATATCCAAAACCACAGAAGTATTTTCAAAATTTAGCTCGAGTTCTTTTTTTATGGCCCACTGAAGTTTTTAATTTTTTTTAAAGGCGTTTTGAGTAAGTCAAAAAAAATTTATTAAATCTAATTCTGAGCTAAATAAGGTTAATAGATGATTTTAATAAAATTTGATGACGGTTCTTTTCATAGAACTAATTAGCCCTCTATCTGCCATTTTTAGGGGTCATTTCAGCCCCTCCTCATAGAACACCACTAACACGTACGTTTAAAGGGTTAAAATATTCTACAAAACTTTTCTGCATCGAATTTCACTAGGAGTTGTAAAAGATCATAAGTTCGTGTGTAAATTATTATATATTATTATTAAGTCGTGTGAAATAATTGGCAAAAATGTAATAAATCTACTTTTGAGCTTAACATATTATTAAACCCTCTACCTCCCATTTTTAGGAATCATTTAAGTCTCTTTTTTAAATATTCTTATTGACGACGGAAATACTTCTCGCCGATTTTTTTCGAACAGTGAAGTAGCGGCCGAAATTACAGGAATTGATAAGCGGCTTATTGATAATTTTGCCATTATATTGAGAGTGCTATCTTGTGGATCGCCAATTAATGTACAAACCTTCAAGGAGCTACTTATAATCACTAGAAATATGTATTTAATACACTATGGATGGTATTATATGCCTAGCACAGCTCATAAGGTTTTAGCTCATGGATGTGATGTTATCGACTTTTTCAATTTACCAATTGGTATTTACACATTTTATTTTAGCGACAAAAAATTAAATAAAAAACTAATTAGCTTTTTTTCATTCAAGGATGTTTGTCTGAAGAAGCATTGGAAGCCAACCATAAAAATGTGAGGAAAGTGCGATTGTCTCACACTAGAAAAACGTCTCGAGAAAACACAAATAAAGATTTAATGACATATTTGTTGTTGTCTTCAGATCCCGTATTATCATCAAAGAGAAACATTAAGATTAAAAATAAAATAATAGATGCTGAAATTGGGAAATATATTCTTGGAGAAAATGTTGAAATCGAAGATGAGATAACAGAAGACGAGATGAGTTCTTCGTTAAGCGAAAATTGGTTTTGGGAAGAATTAAGTAGCGATGATTCTTTTGTCTTTATATGTTTTTTTTAACGTTTTTTATTAACAGTGATAAAATATAATTATTTAGTTAAACTATTATAATTTTTGTTTAAAAATCCAAAATTTTAATTTTTTTATCAAAATACATATATCGCACTTAATCAACAGGAGGGTATTAACTCAAAATGTTCAGTAGAAGCAAAACAATTTTAAATTTAATATTAAAGGCACATTTTTTTTTTTTTTTTTTTTTTTTTAATAATTTATTTTTATTATTGAATCTTTCTTATCGAAATTTACAATATGTAAATTCTAATTGTTGTTTATTAGTTGTTACCTGTGTAACCACTAACTGCTGTATTCAAATTTTTAAGACTGTCTTCTAGTAAGGCTCAAAGTATCGGTTCTTTTTAGCCTCTGGTGACCTTCAAACTGAAGCAAACCCCGAGCGAGGTAGTTAGGGTGAACCATTAGTTTATCGATGTAGCTTATTGAATATTTTTTAATTTCCTCCTGGATAGTGGGGACGTTGAGATCTCTGTGGATAATATCATTACGTATATACCATGGGGCGCAGACAATTTGTCGTAATATTCTAGACTGTCTTCTTTGAAGCTTTTGGATGTTAGATGCGCATGCAGTACCCCATAATTGGATGCCATATGTCCATATTGGTTTTATGATGGACTTGTATAGAAGAACTTTGTTGTCTAAAGACAAGTTTGAGTTTCTACCGAGAAGCCAATGTAGTTGAGCTGCTTTAAGTTTCATAGCCGTTATTTTCGCTTCGATATGACGAGACCAGGTCAAACGTCTATCTATATGAACTCCCAAGTACTTTACATGGTTTTCTACCGGAACAGTGATGTTATTTATTTTTACTGCTGGGCACGTTTGTCTTCTGACCGTGAAAGTTAAGTGAGCACATTTAGCCGGGTTAACCTTTATTCTCCATTTTTCTAGCCATGCCTCTAGTTCATTGATGTGGGACTGCAGATTTTGCGATGCGACTTTTGGGTCATGGTTAACGCTAATAAATGCTGTGTCGTCTGCAAATGTAGAGGTATGCGTGCTCAGGTTTGTTGGCATATCCGCTGTGTATATTATATATAGAAGCGGTCCTAATATGCTGCCTTGGGGAACACCAGCAGTAATTTTCTTGAGGGGGGAGTATTTATCTTGCGACCTTACTATGAATGTTCTGCCTGTTAGATAGCTCTCCAGAAGCTTGTGAGTGTTTTGAGGAAGCATTCGTGTTATTTTGATGAGTAGCCCATCATGCCAAACTTTGTCAAATGCTTGGGAAATGTCTATAAACAGGGCTGAGCAGTATTGCTTTTTCTCAAACGCCGATCTAATAAGGGTGACAATTCTATGCACTTGCTCTATTGTACCATGTTTCGCTCTGAATCCGAACTGGTGATCCGGGATGATGTCGTGTTCATTTAGATGAGGAGTTATACTTAAAATGAATATTTTTTCGAAAAGCTTTGATAGGATTGATAATAAGCTTATCGGTCTGTACGACGCAACCTGGCTAGCATCTTTTCCTGGCTTGGGAATCATAACAATTATAGACTTCTTCCATGAGGATGGGAAGTATCCGACTCTTAATATAGCGTTAAAAATGAACAGCAAGATTCTGGAAGCAGACGAAGGTAAGTTTCTTATCATTGACCCTGTGATACGGTCAAGTCCGGGAGATTTTCTAATATTCACTTTTTCTATTGCAGATTTTACTTGAGTAATGTTAAATTTTAATGGATGGTTTACCTTATCAGGAATGGTTGGACGACAGGAACAAGTATGTGTATCATGTGGCGTGAAAACTTTCTCAAGATGGCCCGCGAAAGCGTTTAATTTTTCATCTGTGTTTTTCGCCCAAGTGCGGTTTTCCAGTCTTAATGGAGATTCTTGGGTTATAGGGCATTTCATATGCCGTACAGCCTTCCATAAGCTATAATTGGAGTTTTTTGTGGCATCTAGGCTGTTTAGATAGCCTTCTATTGCAGACTCGTGGTTCTGTCTCAATTTGTTGCGAAGAGTTGTCAGGCATAATTGTAGTTGGGCCTTAGTGGTTGGGGAACGACTGTTTTGCCATTGTCTTCTTAACTTCCTTTTTTCTCTGATAAGGGTCTCTATATCCGTCGATGTATTGTAAGGAGCACGTTTAATTGTCCGCTTGATTGGGGTTGCATTTCTTGCTGCAGCATCCAAGACTTCTGTAAATCGGTCGACAGCTATTTGGATGTCAGATGAATTTTTTAGGGGAATGCACTGTGATAGGTGAGAGCTCACATACATTTTATACTTTAACCAATTTGTGTTTCTGTTAGGATAGGAAAACCAGTTTGCAGCACATGAAAAAGAATTTTTAAACCAACCATTTCATTATAAAAAAGTAGGCAAAATAGCACGATATTTTTACAGCGGATATGAATACTACTCGTCGATTTTTTTCTAAAAGTGGAAAAATAAAAATTTTGATGGATCAAGTGCGATATGATTTTTCATAATTTTTTAATGACGTTTACATTGCTAGTTTTCCTCTTTAATTTTTTCATTTATGTTATCTTGCAAATATCCTTATAGTTTTATTTTTGCAAGAGCATTTTAACCGGATTATCCTATTTTTCAATAAATAATGTTTTTGTATTTTCCACATTGATAATCCGATTCTACCCAAATTTGGCACAAATAAATATCAATTTACATACCAAAATTTATTACGATCGGACAATTTTTGTAGGAGTGATAGCGTTTTTAAGAAAGAGGATATTTGGCAGGACCTTGAGTCCTTAGCCCGATTTAAAAAAAAATTTACACACACATTGCAAGTTGCATTTGTATCAGCATGACCACATTTTGTAATTTTGTGGGCATTATTGAAGCTAAAATTACATTTTTCAATTTCAGGACACATGGGAGGTAGGCGTGTCCTTGGGCCGATTTTTCCAAAAATTCTAATTTTTCTTAACTAAGCTTTTCTATGCTAGTGTACCAAATTTCAAAAATATCTGACAACTCCTTCTATTTTTGTCCCTTCGTTATATGGGAACGAAGCATAGTGCGGCGGCTATAGATGCTATCGAGGGGTGAGTCATTTTATAACTCCTTTACCGGTAATTTTACCACTATATTCAGCTACGGGGTCACTAGGAATTTGGGCGAGGATAGGCCACCTATTGCTTCCTGCTTCATTTGGATATCTTAAAGGCGCTGTATTTCAAGCTCGTCATGTTCACCGCTTATGAATTTAGCCCAATGCTTTCTCAGTTCCTCAACACTGCACGCTTGGTCTAATTGGAACTCTTTTAGGTGCGATAAGAATTCTTTCCGTTTAAGGGAGTAGGTCCACGATGTTCTCAACATTGTCTGTGTTGGTCGGATAAATAATGTATGTATGTACTTTATAACACTAAATAATCATCCTTTTCGTGGTTGGCGAATTTAAAATACGCTTGCAACTGTTTGGTAATAGATTTAAAGAAGCAAGTTCACGTTCTCTTTAATCCAGTGATAACCACTCCAAAGGCTCGCGAGTCAGTCAATAATCTTTTTTTTCACACAGACACGGTCGGCAATTCACATGTATACAACAACTTTGTTCGTTTCAAAACATTAGACTATCATGAGTCTCTGCGACCGCACACAAGTACAAAATATCTTTGTGTGCGTGCGTTCAGGGCTTGGTTATCACTGCTTTAATCTATTACCAAAAGTTCGCCAAACACGATAAGGGGGAATAAATAAACGCTACATAAATAATAAATAAACACACAAAAAATGGAGGTTATTGGAATTATTTTGATTTTTTTATTTATAATTCGGGAAAATGGTTAATGCAACCGAAGGGAAAAAGATGTTAGTTAAATTAATCAAATCTTTTGTTATGAACACCAATTATGTGTTAATTCAGTTGCATCTATCATGTATTCTATCATATATTCGGGTATAAAAACAATACTAACAACCAACAATATCTGTGGTTATAACTGATAGTGTACTAAAATTCAAATGTTGCTATCAAAAATATTATGCTAAGAATCGAAATTTTTAGTAATTGTAACCGAATTGTGTGATAGTACATGCAACCGACGAAATTCGATTGGCGCCAAATTCGGTTGTGATCACGAATCTGTTTTCTCTGTGTAGTATTGATATTTGTTAGATTAGCCGACGATAGCTTCTATAACATCTTTTTTGCCATATCAAAATGTTGTGATACAGGTCCAGAGCTGACCATGGGTGCCATACATACCCCCTCCCTAAAATCACTTTGCGAGGAAAAAATCTTTTATAGATGAAGATATCAGGATGATATCTGACACAAAGAAGTATAATCTTAATCTTAAACTAAAACGTTTCTGTTTATTTTGGCGGGTCCATGATTGCCCACGTGTTGATATCTTAGAAAAAGTTAGCACGAATATACATATTTTAAATAATTAAAAAGTAAGTTATCAAACTGGGAGGACACGGTCGACAATTGAGGGGTATAGGAAAAAACCAGTTAACTCCATTTTTGTAGATATATGTATATTGTTATAAAAAATAACGAAAACTATATCTGTTTGAATATTTGCATTGGTAACATTATATTTTACTATTTGGTACAAATCAAGAAGATATAAAGCAAGTTTAAACCCAATTCGCTCCGTGGTTTGGGAATAAATGCAATAAGAAAATCGGAGACTGTTGATTTTATTTTAATCAAATAAGCATTACTACATTTGAGAAAATCGAATACGTCTTTTTTTTGGGTATGTCTTTCAATTTCTTGTACTGATTTTGAGCTGCTAAACAAACACTTTCCCTTGTAATTAACTAGATTAATCCGGTCAAATCGCTTTTCCCGTTAAAATAAAATTAGTAATTTTTTTAATTTTTTATTAATAACGAATACTCCGTTCTAGTTATACAGAAATCTATATTGTGTTTCTCCAGACATTAAGAAATCTATTTTATCTTTTTCCTGCCCACTTGTTAGCAGATGTTGCGTATTAATAACCGATTTATTTCTTGCAAATTTAAAACTTTTACTGTGAACGTTTTCCTGATATAAGGTAATTTATATTGTCTTTGTAAGGGGGGTGCCACGCCCACATGAAAATTAACAAATATTTATAGCCTCCCTTAAGCGCCATTTCAGGAAAATCGGTTTAGGGTCATTATTACAACTTGAAGTTAGCTAAAGTTAAGATGAAGTTGACAGATAGTAATGTGTTATCTGTCAAAAAGCGTCTGTTATCTGCCGGTTAATAGCTAACTTCAAGTTATAAAAATGGCCGTTAATAGTTTATTTAATTTTTATTCTAACAAATCGTTTAAAACACACTGAAAAAGTGGAAGGGCGGGGTTGAAATGTTCTACAAAAATGTTAGCCATAAAATTCTAGGTTAGGTCCTTTTTACATGAGACCAACGATATACATACTATTATGTATTAGTCCTTTTGTACATAATATCTTTTCTCGTTTGTCAACTGTTTGACCACAAAGAACACAAAATGTAAAATAAGTAAAAAATAAGGCAAAAGGACATTTTGAAGAGGAAACTTTGTTGCCATCTTACAAACAAAGTTATAACCAACACTTTCATGTTTAACTTTATCTACAACACATGCTTTTGATGTCGAGCAGTTGCCACACCACCAGTAACAAAAATAAACTATTGATTTTTTTTTTTTTTTAAATATATAAAAATTGAACTATCATTTACCAACAGCATGCTGTACAACGTCCAATGATGTTGAAAAAGTAAAATGCATAGATGCTTTTACGAGATCATTATATTTCAAAAAAATACCCTACAGCAAGTTAGCGTATTCTCATATTCCATTTCCTTCTTTTTTTATATTTTCAAATACAAAAATCTTAAAGAAATCAGGAAAAACTTTTCACTTTGTCACTTTATTGAAAAAAAAAAAAGAAAAAACTCTTTGTAGATGGAACTGAAAAAATAAAAGGATGTTAAAAAGAAACTATTTTCTATAGTTTTAAAGTAAATATGGTTTAAAAAAAGTAAAAGAAGAAGAAATAGAAAATAAAGTGGTAGTTAGAAGAAAACTTTTTTTGATAATATAGACATGATATTTTTTGACAGTTTATAAATGTAAATGGCATAAAAATTGCTGTCACAAAACTTAGAAATAATGATAGTGATGCAAAAATATTAAAGTCCAAGAAACAATTGACAACTACAATATGAAGACTTTACTGATTAGCATTTAAAAACTTCTAGATTTTTAAAGTTTTAAATATTATAAATATATACATATGTTTGTAACATACATAATTACAGTATGTTTATCAAAAGTATCACTAAACCTTAGAGAACATTTTCAGACGATAAGAACCCGATGGAAAATAAGAACTAAATGGAATGTCAACCATTTTAATAATACAAGCAAAAGAAGATATTTAAATTTCTTTTGTAAAAACTTGTTTGCAGCTCCTTCAAAGAAAAATTTAAAACTAAATAATGGGTGAAGTTTTTGTTTTCGAAAGCATAGTTCAAATTTTATTATTCTTGTGCACGCAAAGAAAAAACATGGTTGTGGTAAAAGTATTCTAAGAGAAACATATTATGATAGGATTCATGATTGTAGTCACCATATTACGATTATTGTTGAATCATTTTATGACTAAATATATTCGTAATATTACATCATACTATTTTTCCTTTGCTCACATTCTTATCCTGTTTATTTTAAAACTTAAGAAGCATTCATATTATTGTCATGGTTATCATAATAAGTTAATAAGTAATCATATTATTGTCATGGTACTCATAATAAAAATAAAACAAGTTAAACTTTTTTTGTATCTATTTTTTATTTTGTGTCACTTTACAATTTTTTAAAATGTAAATGCAGTTTCTTTATTTATTTTAATTTCTTAAAACTTGTGTTTTTATTTTGTATTTTTTTTTAATTCTTTATCCAACCACTAACAAATAATTCGATAGGCATATTTAAAACAAATGACACAACTGATACAAAATTATTTAACAAATGGCGATAACAAAATGTTATTAGAGTAAAGATATTTTGATTGCATCTTAAAAAGGGTGTTCAGTCGACTAAGTTTAGTTCGATTAATCGAACAAATTTAGACGATTAAATGGTCGAATAATTTAAAATTGCCTATTTCGATTAAAGGATTAATCGAAGAATTTATACCGATTAATCGAATAATAATAATAATAAGTCCGTTGTAATTAAAAAAAAAGTCATGTTTAGTCATGGATGGGGGTAGTGCACTGATTTGTAGTTTCAGCTCACACTTAGTGATACATAGTGCACAAATATTGCAATAATTTTGTTGATGTTAATTAAGTGATGAATTGAAAATTTGCAGCCTCACTAAACATGAGTGATAGTGATGCTTTTTTGCGGTTTTATTTAGTGACAGTGCACTGCTAATTAAATCAATATTTAGTGCACAACCCCCGACTATGTGTTTATTGAGTAATTTAGCTTATATTGTTGTTACATTTCTTCAACACAATTTAATAATTCATTTTACAAAAGAAAAAACGACAAAGATATGTTTACATAAAGATTAATATTAATTTATCGGGTATGTTCTAGAAATCGAAATGAAGTGAAATTAAAATCGAACGATAATTTAAATTCAATTACTATTTACAACATTACCGTAGTTTTTCGTGGTTTTAAGTGTAGTTCTTGCTAAATTAATAGATACTTTAAGAATAAAGTAGGTAAAATGGAATATTTTCATAAACTTTCATTACTGGGTCGTTTTTAAAATTTGCTCGATTATACATCCACTGCATTTAAATTTCTAGAACACGCCCGTATTTTTTGATACACTATTTCATGCGTTTCTCTCTTTAGAATGAGTTTGGTTTAAAAATATTGTACGAAGGATAAATCTATTAAAGCTAAATGTAACAGGTGTCCAAAAATTTATTTTCTTCAACAACTTCACTAATTTACCACTTAGACAGTGACTATAACATAGTTCTAAGAAAAAAATAAAAATTGATTTCAATTAAAAAATGTGTGATATTAATTAAATTTGCACCAGTAAACAAATAAATAGTATCAATTTAACCAGTTAATAGTATTATTTAAACGTTTAATTTACTTGATTAAACGTTTAATTCACTTGATTAAATTTTTAATTAAAACTGATTTTATTTTTGATTAATGCTTTAATTGGTGAAAAATTTTGGAGAATTTTTTCTGTGTTCTTGAAGAAGATGCTCCACCAACAAAATCAAAGGGGACTTCAAGTGGTCCAATGAATAAATATTTTAAACAAGATACTTCGATCGATTCTCGAAACGAAATTGTTTGCAGAAGCACAGCCGAGGATGGAATGTCCGTGAAAAAACCAAAGTTATATTGACTCTATTAAAATCTAAGTGGCCGAAAGTGAAACAACAATTTGGAGCGACATTGACAAGTTTTTTTTTAAACAGAATGTTTATTTACTCAAGCACTAATTTTTCCAAAGTTATCGAAAAAAACATCGTAATTTAAAATATTTCTGGATTACAGGTATAGAAAGTTATCATGTTCTGACTATTAAATATCATGAAATGGTTGTGAGCAGGCGCGGATTTAGGGGGGGGGGGAAATAAGGAAATTCCGCCCCCCCGTAAATTATAAAAATATGTTTTGTTTACTTCGATAATACAAGAATTACCAATAATAACATTTTTTTTAAATGTACAAAATTTTTAGAAAAGATGAAATTCCAGCAAGGTTTTTTTTGTTTTTTATTGAATCTCTAACGAAATGTGCAATAAGAGTCCAAATCTTAATCCCAATAGTTATTTTTTAGATATTTCCAATGAAACATCTAGTTTACCGTATTCAAATACTTATTATTCTACATTCAATCCCAGCTGGTGTCTTTATGTCCAAAGAGTAAACGTTTGACTTAAAAATGCGCGCGGTTGAATTATTAATAAGCCTTATGATGTTTTCTTTTCTACAAAAAAATGTGACATTTTATTTAAAAAAATGCAATTTGGTGTCTGTTTCTTAAAAAGTTTGCTCCCGAAAAGGGTGAGTTTTTAAGATTACAACAAGACACCCTTTTTGGGAGCAAAATTTTTAAGAAACAGACACAAAATTGCATTTTTTTTAAATAAAATGTCACATTTTTTGTAGAAAAGAAAACACCATATGCAATATGTATGTATGTATGTGTTATATGAATCAAAATTCTATTCGATAATTTTTGACGAAAGCACGCATCTGAAGAGCCTTCAAAGGATATTGATAATGTCGTTTATGTGTCAATTGTTGCGAAGGCACTATCATCAATAGTTTTTAAAGCTTTGACAAATGTTGGAATTGACCTAAAACATTGTGTAGAAGTTGGAACAGAAGGGTGTCCTCTGATGTCAGCAGAAAATGGAGCTGTTAAAAAAATCTCTGGAAACCGCGACAAATGCGAAACAAACGCCTTGCTATTCCCATAAATCAAACGACTCATTTTCTAAAAGCAATAAAGTGCCATTAATACAAAAAGTTGTATCATTTGTTAAAGAAACGACAAATTTTTTTAAAAATAATCATCCCATAAGCGAAACGCAGTTTTAGAAAAGTTTTTGGGAGCCAAACTCTATACATTATGCGAGACAAGCTGGGTGGACCGTCACGACTCAACTTTACACTTTGAAACAAGTGTCCATCATATAGTAGAAGCTTTGGAAAAAATATCTGAGTGGAAAGGTAGTATCTCTACCTTTATATTAAGGAACTCACTTAGTACTTTTCAATTTATTTGCGGAATATACATATTAAGGCACTTAGAATCATTTTACAAAAGCACGATATAGATCTTCAAAAATGATCAAGCCTTATCAAAACTTCAATCATGTGCCTTGAAGAGAAAAGAAATAAAGCCGAAAAACAATTTAAAGCGATTTTTGAAAACGTTAAAGTTATTTGCGTTCAAATCGAGGTTCCAATCGAAATGCTGAAGATTACTACCGAGTTGTAGGTTACATTCCTCCTATTGAATTTATTTTAGATCTCAAAACACCTTTCCCAATAAATATCCTAAATGTATTGAACATATCTAAATTCTACCTCAAAGTGTTATCAAGTCATAAACAGATACGGATGATCTGTTTATATTTGATAAAAGAGATAAACACCTACTAACATCTAAACTTGAGTCTGAACTGTTGCATTGGCAACAAACATGGAAATTTTGTTTTTAATCAACTTTTAAAAACAAATTTTTTACTTTTTTGGATCTTAAAAATTCCCCCCCCCCTAAGGCTCAAGCTAGATCCGCGCCTGGTTGAGAGTAATATTATATGTTTTCAAAGTTATCAGTATTTACTTGTTAGAAAAATTTATATTTTTCAGAATACAATCTGGGAATTTAGCACGAATAACAAAATCTTTTGAAATTAAAATTTTGTATTCCCAAAGAAATAATTTTTTGATAATTCAGTCAACAATTTTATAACAAATTTATAATTGCGATAAACATTTAAATGTTTACAGTAACTATAATATTGCTGACATTAAATAAAAATTAAGATTTATTGTTACAATAGACATAGTGTAGTAACCTTAACCATGCCCAACCACATTTTTCTCTGCGTGTGTGTGCATATATTTTTTTAAAATTTGTTGTGTGTGTTTTAAGGCCCGATCAATTTCAAATGACCAACAATATAAATAGGAATCGCTTTTTTAAATAATTATCTTCTTAAATGGACATGGATAGATAAGACTATTCGAAAAGGCATCGTCGACATAGAAAGGGCCAGCCTACAGTGGAACTACCATGGGAGACACAATGTTGGACGCCAGAGAATAACTTTAAGAAGAACAGTGGAAGTTGAGCGTCGACAACGAGGGCTTAAAATTTCTAAAAAAAAAAATTGTTTCGGCCAACGAACAGCCATATCTAGGCTCTAACTATTTCAAGTATCTTTAATAAGCCAACCAGGGTTTATTTTGAGAAATATTATAAAATCACTTATTTGCTACCATATAAACAAAGTCAGCCTTATGTACAAATATCCACCGTCAAAGTGGAAAATACATTATGCGTTTGTGTTGATGTGTGTAACATTTGGGTGGTACTTCAAATTGTTGGATCTTATCAAGTCTCAAGTCCCAACTCGGTGATTATTAGTAAAAAACTACAAAAAAATGTTAAGGTCCATCAGAGAAGATAAAGGCGTGTCGCGCGCCCATCGAAGTTTGAGAAAATCCATAATTTTTGGCCAAAATTTTAAAAATTAAATTATACTTGAATATTTATTTCTTTAATCATAACAAAGCAAAGTGCCCTGACTAACTAATATCAATATTTTTTGATTTTTTTTTTACTTATTCGCAAAGAAAACTCGTTATTATCGGTTTTAACATACATACATTTAAATTCAACTTGTCTATTTTTATTTTACTAATACAATTTTTTTTAATTTTTAAGGGAGTTTTCATATTAGTTTGTTATTGGTTTTTTAATACATCCGTGATATTGGCGTCTATAATTTTGGACAACTTGTAATACATATGGCCATTTTCTCAATGTATCGACAAACTGCCTGTTACTTAATGTCAACATAAATTTGTTGGACCGATAAACTGTCCGTTAACGAATTTGGGTTTCTCAATATACCGACAAAAAACATTGTTTTCAGCTGGCAACGCCACTCAAAATACATGTAAAAGTTGGGAGTCAGCTGATTGAATTTATCTGTACGGCAAATAAAAGGAAAATAAATAATTGGCAGATGAGTGCCGGTTAGCTTTGCGATAAAATCGAAGCAAATGAGACATTGAGAAAACCAAATTTCTTTAATGTGCAGTTTTTCGTTGGGAAAAAAGATAATTGCCTAATAAGAAAATGGCCAATATTGTTTTTGCTCTTCACTTCTTGTCAGTAGTGAATTATATTCTTCTATTAGCGTGACTCCCCTTTCCGCAGTGTCGTTGACTACCCTTAATTACCCAATAATTTCTTTGTCTTTAAAAAAAGATGCAATCCCGTCCAAATCTTCACAATTTAATTGTGCTTTGTCGTCAATCCCAGAACGAAAGTTTTGTAAATTAAATCTTGGCCATGCAGTCTTAAATTTTTCTAAAATGCCCACATTCGGACTTTTTTTTCTACAAATTTCTCTTCATAAACACTTTTCAAAATAATTTCATAGATATAGTGTTTACATGGTAACCATAAAAGTGATTTTTCTAAAAAATTTTCAATGTAAGCACAGTGGCTGTTAGAGGCTAGATTTACCCATTCGACATTTTTTTAGCCATATTTATTTAGCAAATTTTCCTTCAAGTTTTTAGAAATTTTGAAACAAAAATGTGATAAATGCTGTTCTGATTATTATCATTAAAAACTCAATTTCACTATTTTGTTATTTAAAAAGTAAAGTCACGTATATTTTTTTTTGTTGTTTTTAATTAAAATAGCCATTTTTTTTGTTCTCAAATTTAGCTATTTTTGGTCATGGAGTTCTAGCAACAATGAGAACGTAATTTTAGAATCTATCTACATTTTTATTTTATTAAAAATTCAGCAATTTCAATTCTGATAACAAAAGGTTTTTTTTTACGGCAAATAATTTATGCTTAATATAAAGGAATAGTTGAAAAATTACGAAATTTTTTATTCCCAATAATGTACCAAAATGCTTAGTAGAGTTCTGTAAAAAACCGGGAATAAATTTGAATTTAATTTTTAAAAAAGTAAAGTCCATAGAAATGCCCATATACAGTAAAATACGGTTATAGCGAACACTTGAATCCGGCCCCATTGATTAAATGTAGTTACAAATTGTATGCAGTTTACCACGCATATATTTAGAACTCCTGAAGTACGAATGATTTTATTATGAACACAAGCTTTTATCGTTCCAAAATCAATATTTTATATTTGGACTACTGATTTCCAATTTATGTCTACCACGGCTATTGAGTTGGAGTTCAGGTTTTTGTACCAGAGTCGGTTTCGGCGTCGAAGTGCTCACAAAATTTCGCGACTCCGTCTTTTAGTACTTAATGAGAATAAATATAGATTGTAAAGAAAGAAGTATGTCCTTTTCTATGGTTTTATGTGACCTAAAATTGCAATTTCTGTAACAAAATTCGTCGTTTCATTGTTTTAACATTTCTGTTTGAAGTGCGCCAAGATAGTCAGGGAATTAAAAAAATGCAAATTTGTAAAAAAGTTCCCCAGCAAAAACTTACATTGCAAAGTAATGAGTTAAAAAGCTAATATAACGACTCTTCACTACTTATACATTGGCATTTTAACTCATTATTTTAACACGGTGATGTCATTGGAGGCAAGTACTTACCACCCTCGCTTACAAATAGGGAGTTAAATAAGCCATTTCCACATTCGCTTACAAATAGGGACTTAAATAACTTATTACGATGTCACCAAAATTACATATAACATGTAATGACTTTAAATTTTATTAAACTTTTATTATTTTTTTTCTATTATCTTTTTTTTCTATTTTTTCTTATTTTTTTTTCTATTTTTTCTTATTTTATTTTACTTTGTTTTATTTTTTTTTTTTGTGTCTCTGGTGGGATTCGATCGCGCAACCTCGGTGCTGATAGACTAACTCACTCCAGCTTGTCTAAATATGAGATTAAATTGTCAATAATAAAATAACAACGTTGATTGAAAGTGGATTGAAAGTTTTTGTTTCATTACTATAATGACATTTTTATTGTCATAATGAAAATTTAAATTTATGAAAGCAATTATTGAAATATATTGCTTTTATAAAATTTTTTTTTTTAATTCATAAAATTAATGGCATACATGTAACATTAGATGTATGAAATTATTAAATCTTACATTTTTTAATTAACAATTAAACATTTTTTTTAAGGAAACTATAATTTTGTATTAGTTTATGAATACAGTTATGTTTGTATATTGTTTTTTTTTATGTTCCCAATTAAAATTTTTTGTTTAACTTGGACAAACTTAAGTTTTCATATATCCAATGAAAATTTTTAACGTAATTACGAAATCCAATGAAGCGATTTTAACGAAAATACTTCATTAGAACTATGAAATTCCATTTAGATAATGAAAATTTTCATTTACCCAAGGAAAATTTTTTTATGAAAATGATTCATTAAATATATGAAGCATTTTTCTTTCAGTGTAATAAAAAAAAAAAAAAAACAAATTGTAAGAATAAATATTTAAAACCAATTTGTATTAGATTTGAAAAAAATTAAACCGTAGATGCATTTTATTATGAACGAATTATAAATTTCGTTAATCAACTCATACACAAGTACTTAGGTATCAGAATCTATGTCAGCCATTACTAAACTACTTCTATGTAATGCAGATGGTATGAAGTGAAAGTAAGTTGTTCAGTAATGGCAAGTCATTACCAAGTTTTTGCTGGGTCGCTTTGACAAATTTATCTTTTATAAATCGTATATTCAAAAATATTTTTGTAGAGATGTTTAATGACTGTAAATGTGTTGTAGCTCCTGTGGTGAAAGCACTAAGTGAACAACATTTTAAATTCCAACCTTCAAAGCGAATGCTAATAAATATCTATATATCTACTACTATTACTATGATTACTTCTATGAGATAATATGAAAGCTATTATTAAGGGGATTTATTATAAGTGTATTCGTATGGGAGCTGTGGTCAAATATGGGCCGATTCTACTAAAATTTGTTCTGCTGATTTATGGAGGTTGCGCCAAAATATTTGTGGACCTAATTAAACCCAATTGTCTATAAAACAAGATGTTTAATGGGCAAAAACTCTATTCCGGAAAGAAGTTTGGATGTGGGCTATGAAAATTCAATAACAGTTCTCACCATTTTGAAAAGGATTCGTTCGACCTAGTGACAATTAACGCATATGTGCCAAATTTAATAAAAATATTTCTAAATATTTTGTAATTTTCGCACAAGGTTATCTTGGGCAGACATCCAGCCAGCCTGATAGAAGGACGGGCCTCGTAAAATGGATTCTGACATTGATTCTGAGTCAATCGGTCTTATTATTTATTTATACATATAATATTGTTATAAACAATTTTTTATCAATATTTCTATTTTTTTACTAGTATGTTTTTTTGTTTTTTCGAAATATGGTCACACCATAATTTGATAAACTTAGTTAAACAAATAATATAAATTAATTTACAAAAAACTTTTAAAAATTTGGTTCTATTTTAAAAAGAAGAACATGGATACACAGCAGTGAAATAATTTAAGAAGAAGTTAAGAAAACAAATACTTATCTAATCTGGCGCCCAAGGTATTTATTTTCTTAAAAATTTTAAATGACATTAATACCTGGTCTTCACGCACCTATTGTGACTCATTCGACGAATTTACGCAACGAATTCTTGCTGACGAATTCGTCGTGGTATGCGTATTTCGTCCCAGCTGTGTTTATACCATATCTCTTGACAAGTTGTTATTTTTATTTTGTTGTTGCAAACTATATTAATAATAAACTATTGTTGTAGGTCCCTACGAGCTCGTTATAACCGTGTTCAACTGTACGTAAATATATAATAATTTTTCAGTTCGGTTTCCCAACAAAGTTTTTCAATAGTTTTTAGTTTTGTTGGCATATAATATTGATAACAAATATTTAAAGCCTTGCAATGGCAAAAACATAGTAAAAGTTCATTATGGCTTAATTGAGACTTTATTGAAATAAAAAACTTTTAAATGAAACTTCAGCTACACACAAAAAAACACCAGTACATATATATATATATATATATATATGTATAATATGTACACTGTACACATTTGTGTATGTTTATTTATGCATGTATGTTATTTTTTGAAATTTACTTTCTAAAGAAACCAATACATTTACATACGAATGTATAAAATGATTTATATATTTACTTATAAGACTAGATAAATGAATAGAAATTTACGAAGAATATCGGAAAAGTTTGTTAAATATTTTGAGTAATAGAATATAAACAGGAAGATCAAGGGATAACAATTTTTCTTTGTAAAATTCTTCAGACTTAGGCTTAAAGGATAAGAAATAAACACGTATTGTTTCCCTACAAAATGTTTATTAAAAAAAACAATTCTCAAAACCCGGCGCAAATAATTTATATATATAAAAATTAATCCCTTTTTCCCTTGGTCACGGCATCACGCGTGAATGGCTGGACCGATTTCACTAATTTTTTTTTGTTGTATTTGTTATTATTAGGAGAAGGTTCTTATATATAAGAAAACATTACGAAATTTGGATAGGGGCAGGGAAATTGGTACCCCCATTGGATGCCAATATTAAATATCGCATATCTTAAGAGCCGCTGCACGCATTTTCTTGAACTTTTGGTAGTAGGATCTTCTGAGCCCTAAAATTAATACAAAATAGCAGCGGGGGAAGTAGTTCCCCAAATAGGACGCCAATGTTAAATATCGCATATCTTGAGAACTGTTATAGTGAGTATGTTTAAACTTTGTAGAAGTCACTCTTATGGTATGCTACACTATCTAAAATAAAAATAAAGCGAGTAAGCGTAGGGGGGCGGGGGGAAATACCTCCCATAGGATGCATATATTAAATATCGCTCAACTGAAGAAATATTAAAGGGAGAGTCTTCAAAAGCTACTATTATGGTAAATTTTAATATAGAAATGGGCGGGGTAGACAGAGGAGGAGCAGTACCCCTCATAGATAGAAATATAAATAAGAGCCGCTGCACGCATTTTGTTGAACTTTTCGTAGTAGGATCTTCTGAGCCCCAAAATTTAAATAAATTAGCAGCGGAGGAAGTGGCTCCCCCCATAGGACGCCAATGTTTAATATCGCATATCTGAAGAACTGTTATAGTGAGAATGTTCAAACTTTGCAGAAGTCACTCTTATAGTAAACTACACTTTTGAAAATAAAAATAAAAATAAAGCAGGTAGGCGCAGGGGGGAAATACCTCCCATAGGATGCATATATAAAATATCTCTCAACTGAAGAAGTGGTTAAATCAGTGTAGCGAAGCGCACCGGGTTAAGCTAGTCTTTAATAGATATGTAGTTTTAAGTCCTTCTTTTATGTCATCCTTGTCTTTAAAGATGCAGAAAAAAAAGTTGTTAAAGAAAAATTAGTCTTGATTTGTGTATTGAAAGATAACAAGTATGTGTTTAGTAAAAAGATGAAGAAAAAAATTTCTAATAAACATTTACATATAAAAACAAGTAAGAAAGTACATTCGGTCAAGCCTGACTTTATTATACCACACACCATAATATTTTAAAACTTATTTACGAGAGTGCACCCTATTCGGGACCCATGGAGAATCATACTTATTGTGTCCATATAAATATGGATCTATCTATGTTTTAAAATTCATTAAAATCGGTTTGATAGTTTCTGAGAGGCAGAAATTACCACTATCACCCCTCGTGGTCCTACAATTCGGCCCATTTTAATAGGCTTGCTCCTTGAGCCAATTAGAACCTATAAGCCATATTTAATCTCCATATTGCGACCTGTACTTTGCTGTACTTTAAGGTGTTACACACATTAGCACAAATGCATAATACCCTCTCCACTATTGCGGTGTGGATATACATATATGTACTTGCACTAAGTTTTACGAAATTTTTGTTGTTTTTTCCCCAACTTCTTTGCAAATAGTAATTAATTTTATTTTTGTTCCATTCAATTTCAAAAACTATAAAAAGTTTCTAGTTTATTGAGTTTTTTTTTGTTTTCTTCAGTATGGGGATATTTGAAATGTAGGTCACTGATATCATGTATGTTTATTTTTAATTTATATTACTAAGGTGTTATTTTTATTTTTTTTGAGGGTTTGTGTTGCTTGATAACGTTTCATTTAAAACAACAATCATAAAATACAATATAACAACAAAAACATACATACATAGATAACATAGATAAAAGTAATCCGTTAACAATCATAATCAACTTACCACACTTCATTTGTTCCTCTTCTTCGACGGCACGCAAAACTGCTGAATTGGCCAAGTTAAGGGGACGGGCAATTTGATCATCGATTTCAATCCTAAAAATGAAAAATCCATGTTATTATTATATATTTTTTTTAACTTAATATTATTTTTTTAATGAGAAGAAGAAAAAGTAGAAGACTAAAAGTCCAACTTGTTTAGAAATGGAACGTAATGGAAAGTAATAATCAGATCAGAATATAAAACAAAGAACGGCAAACATTTTATTTGAAATATTGTTGCTTATTTTCACTCATGAGAATAAAGAATAAAACAGGTTTGTATTATCTGTTGTATTGTAAGCAATGAGCAAACACAATTTTTCATATGTGAGCATTTTTCATTAAGCAATTATGGTATTAACAAATTTAAATTGTTTATATGTGTGGAAATTGAGTGACTCTTATATAAATTGTTTATAAGTGAAAAAAACGTAGGCAACGCTCCTCATTCATGTTGTTAATGTTAGACGGCAGTTTGCACGGCCATAGCACGAAATGCCTGTGTGTGTGTATTGTGTACATGTTTTGTTTTTGTAAGCTTTCTTGTTGGCTTTACCAGCCAAAGTATGTGTTGGTGTTTTTCTTTGTCGTTAAAACGCGTTTAGATAAAATTAACATTTAAACAAATACAAAATTTCAAAATTTGTTTTTGTATTAAATGTCAGTTAAACGAGCCACTTTTGCAGTAATTGAAAAACAACTTAAAGAAGTCGAGTTTACAAAAAATGTATGTGCAAGTAACCTACATGCAATCAAATGTGACCGTAAGTGTAATTGTGACTCAATAAAATAAACGCCCACGAAATAAGTCCCCAAAAATAAAATGAAATTAAAACCCAATTTTTAAAATTAAAAACTAGGACTAGGGAACTAATTCCGACTCCAACCGCTGAAATTGCAACTCCGACTTCTAATCTAACCTTAATGCGAAATGTTTATGAGACTGTCCTTATTTGACTTTAAACTCTTTTTTTAATGAAGTACCTTTTAAATGATTAAATATAGCATGAAAAGGATTCAGTAAAAATTTCGAAGCAATATTTTAATTATTGCATCGCCAATTTCGAAGTATTTTTATTTTGGAAATTATTAGAATTTTTTTTTAATTTTTCATGCGGAAAAATTTTGGAGTCGGAGTCGCAAATTTTTTGTGAGTACTTCGATTCCGACTCCGGTACAAAAACCTCACCACCAAATCTACAACTCCGACTTCACAGCCGTGTTGACAACATTGCCTACACAAAATTTATTCTTATCAAACACAGCTTGTTGGTATAATTTAATGTCAGATACCCTCGTCAGAGTTTTGCTGTTGAAATTTAGCCAGCTTGGTCCATAAATAGTTGAGATATAAGCAAAAAAATATGTATTTAGTTTTGAATTTTTCCATAAAAATATGTTTGCAAAAAGTACCAAAATGTGGAAAAAGTACTCTTTTGCTTGGTGGTCAGTACCATCTAAATTTTTCAATTTTCCATCACTGACCGCAATATAATACACCAAATTGTACACTTTTCGTTTTAAATATCGCGTGATAGATAAAATGGCCTTTCGGCAGGGATTTTCTGTTCTATGGTGAAACAAACGCCAACTTCGGTAAATAAAGCTTCTCTGCATTGGCGGCCTTCGGCCGAGCACAAACATTTTCTTCTTTATGGTATAGCAGACAACGGCTAAATTCGGGACTTGATATCGAAATATTTTAATTAAAATTCAGTATTTTAGAAGGGCTTTCTTGCCAGGTCAAAAACTGGACATTAGGGGGTAGAATCCCAGATGCCATGAGTGGGGCAAAGAATTTCATGTCGGATTCAAAAGCTTATAAAGAGAGAAATGAAACCACAGTGTAGCCATAAACAATGATACGATGAAATCGGATTTGAAACGTCGGCACTATATGTAGAAAACAATAATTGAAATTTGATATATATATATGTAAAGAAACAATTGTCCTAATTGCGGGGCTAGACGTACAAAGTTTGAGAAAGGCTTTCTTAGCGGAGAAGGATGCGAGTTGGCATAAATAGCGCCCAGAACTTAATGTCGGATTAAAATGTTACCAATGGCAAAAATAACACCATAGACAAGCCATGAATAACGCTATTAAATATGCTATCATCGGTCTCTAAATGGTGACGCAGTAAACAAAAAACTAAAAGGGCTGTATAAATAGACGTGGCAGAAAAAATTAAAAATAAAAAAAAATTTTCTGGAATTTGTTTTTAACTAATCTTTAATGCTAGCGGGCGACTGGCTCAGCTTTTTTTTTTGTATACGGACCGAATCACTTTAGTATTTATGCAGTTCATATAAAGGGATATAATTTGCACTGTTTAAAATTTTTGTAAAAAATAAAAAAAATTATATAACGCCCCAAATATTTTTTTGGGGGACTTATTTCCTTTTTTAATTCTCTGTGTGTTATTTCATATGAAATTAGTCTCCAATAGCAAAACGAAATAAGTAAAAAAAGTCTCAACAAATTTGATGTTGCTTTCTGTAAATCTTTTTAGGGAATTATTTGTTTTTGGTGACTTATTTCGTGGGAGCCGTTATTGTATGGTTAGAACATGTGTTTTAAGCTACGGTCACATTTATCAAATATTTGATCAGATAATCGTAACCACTTCTTTTGGTAACAGTTTGTGAGATTTAACACGCTCCTAATATTACAAAATCTAAGTAATTTTACTGCTGGACAAACCAAAAACCTATTTTTTGTAAGATGTGGTATAAAATAAATATTGGAACTAAAGGATATTATATTTTGGTTTGCTTGTTGGACACGTTTTTTCGTCAAATATTTACCAAGTGCAACCACAGCTTTAGCTTTATAAAAAGTCGCAAATTGCTGAGCAATTGTGAGCAAAGGCAAACTTTTTCTATTTGTCATACTCATGAATGAATGGGCGAAAAATTAAATGTTTTGTTTATGACTGGAAAAAAGTTAACAAATTTTTGATTTCTCATTCAGAAGCAAATTAATCAAGGAATGTATATTAGCGCCTTCAAGTTGTGCTGAAAAAGGTCAACAAGTAAAAAGAAAGAATTCTTGACAAAAAGTACGAAAAAACAGAAATTAGGAAGAACATGTAAATCAATTAAAGTAGACAATCATTCGAAGGAAATTTCGTTCTACCAAAGGCCTCTCGTCAATGGTCAGAATGGTTGCAAGAAATGGCAACAGTGGGTGATCAATTTTTGAAGAAAATCATCTTCAGTGATTAGGCACATTTTCACCTCCGTGGATTCGTCAATAGGCAGAATAGCCGTATTTTTTCCAAAATGAGGCCGGTTAGGCAGTTGATGTGAATGGTGTTCGCATTCGTGAGATGATAACGAACTTTTTATGCCCCGAATTGGTAGATATGGATGTGGACGATATGTGGTTTCAATAGGACGGTGCCACCTGCCACACAGTTAACGAAACAATGGCTGTTTTGCGCGACGAATTCAAAGGCCGTGTTATCTCATCTGGTGGTGATGTCAATTGGCCGCCAAGATCATGTGATTTGACACCGTTTGACTTCTTTCTTTGGGGTTATTTGAAAGGTGTACGTCGATAAGCCAGCAACAGTTCAAGAGCTAAAAGATGAGATAATTCGGCACATTAACAGTATAGAACGTAAATTATGCTTCAGGTATGCTGCCGAGGTCGCGGCGGCCATTTGGCCGATATTTTGTTCCATACATAATTGAACCATACCAATGTTATCACCTCCCTTTACAATTTGGTTTAAATATTGATGTTGGACTTTTCGCTGCCAGCAAACCCTCTAAAGAGATTGAGTGGTTGCAACCGAAACATGAAATGGTAACCTGTCCGTGAAAACCTGGGTTCGAACCCGCGGCAGCCAAGAATAAAAATTATCAGTAAATTTCATGTTGTAAAAATTCCTTTCTTCATAAAAAATAATTTAATTGAAATTAAATTCAATAAACTTTAGCCTGATTTAAATGTCAAAATTTTAATATAAAAAAAGGACCTAATTTAAGTTACTTTAATGATACTATTTCTAGTCATATAAAACCAATTTTGAACCAATTTCACCAAAATATCAGCACTCGTTTCGGTGATAGTTGTGTTAAAGTGATTTGCGGCAAGGGCTTTGGATAATTATGAACCGATCATCAGAAAATTAAGCTATCATTAATACATAAATCTCCTAAACACATCCTGTACTTTTAATGTATAGCTTAAATGACATGCTGATTCATCATAATATTAAAGACACCGAATACATTTACTTAACTAATAAACAAAACTTATGTATACGATCAATAAATTTTAATATTTGTCTGAAAAATTGTGTACTAAATGTGTGCTTGTTCGTAAACCTTGTTAATTACATGCTTAACATTAATTGTTTAAGCAATTATCGAAAAACTCATAAATAAAAACGTTATTTACAAAGGAAATAAATAAAAAAAAAAATAAAAATTTTTGAATACAAGTATTGTTTTTATATCGTTTTGATAAAATTTTAGTTGGTTGCCTACTTTTTGTACAGTTACTGTTTTATACCCTACACCACTGTAGGTGGAAAGGGTATTTTGTGTTTTGGTGGTGTTTGTTACACAACAAAATTGTCTTTGTTGAAACTTTACAACTTTACGTTCTTAATCAACTAGAATTCGCCCGGCCGTCCTTCTATGTTTCTTAACGTAAAGCTTGTAATTTAACTACAGATTGTAATTTTAAAAATAATTTTATGTAATTTGGTACACAATTCTTTTAAATTTTAACACGGTTTCTACTGAAAAAGGGTACTTTACACTTTCACACAAGTCTTACGTCTACTAATCCGACTAATCCGAAAATAACTCAAATGCATTGAAAAAACGTGGTCTCTTTAACAAAGTGTTCGAAAATAAACAGAACATTATTTAGCGTTTGGCTCACACACCCAGGAGCGATATCTATTTTTTAATGTGTTTGTGTAAACATAACCCTTAATAGCTTTCGTAACTACTTTCAAGAAAGAGCCGAACATTATATAGTGTTCTGTTCTTCGTTAAAAAAACAGAACAATTGTAGTGATACTGTAGATAAAACATTATACTTTAATGTTATATGTGTTTCTTTTTTTACATTGATAAAGAAATAAGCAAACAAAAAAGTTTAGCAACGACTACACCACGAATAGTTTGTGTTTGTATTGTGTAAATTTATTTGGCTGGCTTCTTGTTTTTTTTCGTATATGTATTTTTTTTTTTTTGGCAACAATTTTGGCTTAGATATAGTTTAGCGACGTAGCTCCAAATAAAAAAAAGTACCTAGGGTGATAGAAAATTGAAATATATCAAGAAAAAACTTGATATAATTATTGGCGCAAACGCTTAGTTTTCGAGTTATCGACGTTTTTAATTTTCATAGAAATATGTGATTTGGCTGAGGTGCAGTTTATGTGGCTACGAAAAAAAAAAAATAAAATAATATGCCACCCGATTCAGATTGAAAAAATAAAAAAACCAAAATCAAAATTTAAGGGGACTAAGGCCCGTGGGGCTCCCTGGAACCAAAACACTGCCCCGCCTACTTAGTGGTATGTGTGGGCACTCAAATTAAAGGTAATTTGTTCACGATTGCAAATATGTTTCTTGTTTTGGTATTTGCATATTTTCCCCTTTAGGTTAATTTAAGTATTTTTTAGGTGCAGAAAAGTTTTTGTTAGCGAAGCCTGTATTTGTTATACCATAGAGTATGAAGTTTTTGTTTGCGACATTGGTGTTTGTTATTTTATAAAATTTGTATTATACTTTTAAATTAATAAATTATACACTAAGTACACAAAAACTATAATGTGACCTTAATAGCCTTTTTACACTGATCAACATCTAACATCTACCATCAATTTGCTACAATTTGCGAAGTTGTTAAAATCTTTCCATAAGAAATATAAAGGGCTAAAAACCAACATCTTAAAAAGATGTTCCTATCTCATTTATATCCATTTAACATCTTTCGATTATTTTAGTGTCATCTTTAGAAAAGTGGCAATAAGTTCTATTATTATTGTGGCATCACTGACAAAAATTTTTTTTTTAAAAGCAGCGTTACTATTTGTCAAGTTGTTTTGTTATTGCAATGTTTTTTTGTTAATTATTTTTTATTTTTTTAAATAGATGGAACTTTTAATAAATTTTTGTGTTTTATTTTTAAATTTTGGCACTTGTTAGGTAGAAAAAATATTTTCTATTTTAAAAACATTTCTTTTTCCAAAAATGGCTACATTTTTGTTTGATTTTTTGTCATTTTTTACGTGTCATCTATTTTATGACTATAGTGACATCAATTCGATGCCACATTTTGTATATTATAAACATTATTTTCATGATTACAATGTATTATAAGAAGCAACAATTCCTATATTCTATTTTGTTAAATTATTTAGTAAAATACATCACATTTTTAAAGTAGTATGATTACGAAAACCATATGGGACATGGCGCTGGTGTCCTATTATTGAGAGTTCTGCTGTAAACAAAGGTCGTAATTCAACAAACGTGAAACAAATATATGTAACGGGTAAGCAAATAATAATATTCTCTCACTTTGACTAAAGTCAGTTCCAATAACTTTGGCTTAATGACAAACTGTCATTAAATTGATGCTAATGTGTCCTTTCTCCGATGTTACTGCGTCATCGCACTGAGGACATGAGTCATTTCTGTGATGCCGATGTGTAATCCCATTGATGATATAATTTCATTTTGACTCAGATGTCACTTTGGCCAATTGATGTTAAGGTTGACATCACTATGATGAAAAGTGTCATGGGATCAAAAACGAAGAGACTTGTCATAGTACTGATGTCAAAATTCATCATTAATTTTTTTACCAGCCAAAAGGGCGCTAAGCACAACAGAAACGAATGAACGTTAATAAGCTGAACCGAGCACAATAAAGTTTGTGGTTAAAAAAAAAAAAAACAGAACGGAATTAAATGTTCTCATCTTTTTGTTGAGTTGGATAAGAACAGTATTATTTTTGTGTTCGAAAGATGACAAACAGTAAGCATTTTTTTTAATGATTTCTACACAAACACTATACCATGTCTTAGGGCTGGACCATATAACCCAGCTTTGCATTTCCATTTTTCTCAAATGTATCAAGTAGTTCAATATTATTTGCAGGGTCGTGACAGGGTTACATTTTTCTTAAAATACATTAGACTTATGTGATAGTGTAAAGTACCCTTAAATGCTCATGCAGATTGTGATTTATTTATGGCCAATCTTTAGAAAGATTTAATAACAATTACTCGATTAGGAAATATTATAATTTGGGTTTATGGGAAATAAAAAAAAGCATTGATTATATATAAATTTATAGTGGAATGCTCACCTTAGTTGGGTTTTCTGTAAAGAAAAAAAAATGTTCGCTAATAACACAATTGGGGTATTCACAAGGTGTGCTATCATGTTTTATTGTCATAATGTTCTAACATTTTACAATGGTTTAAAAATATTATTGTTGCTTTGTAAACAAAAAGTGTCTTAAATTAATAGAACTTTGCTTGCTATGTTTATTGTGCTGTCGTAATTAATCAGGAGAGACCTGCGCTGAGTGGCTGAGCCGAACCGCTTTAGTTTTTGTAGCCGTCGCCGTTGATGGTATAGTTTTATCCGGCTAATATCCGAGTTTGACATGCGGCTAGCAACTTTTGCAACAAAACACTTGCGGCGTCAAATTATTTCGGCTTAGGACTCTGATGTTTGGTAAACAAACAAAATAAAATTAATTTAAGATTTGCGTCTAAACAATGGAAAATAGTCAGGTAAGATCTAATTTAGTTTATTTACTCATGGATTAGAATTAAAAAATATTATGATGCTACGTAAATATTTATTTTTTATATTTGTTTTAAATCAGCTGGTTAAAATTCAAAATACCAGACTGCATTACGAGGGGTTGTTCACAACAGTCGTATTTTTGAATTTATTTAAATTCAAAATAGCACACTAAATTATGAGGGGTTGTTCACAAGAGTCGTATTTTTTCATGTTATTATTTTAAGACTTATGACTTTATGACACCTTGTGAATCCCCCATATAACTCTTACGTAAACATTAAATTCCACGAAATTTTCAATCGATTTTATAAACTCGTAACGGCAGTATAAATCTTATTATTTATATTTATCAAAGCGGTGTAGGGTTTCATATGATCGGGCTTTGATAAAAAAATTTTATTTGATACGTATTTATTTCAACACAGTTAAATAAATGTTCAACAATAATTAATTGTCATCGATACACGAAGAAGAAAAATAAAACGGGAAAAAATGTTTCAGCTCAATTAATACATTTTGACATTCATAAATGATTGCATTTAAATGTAGTTAACCGTTATGGACCGTATAGTAATGTTTATTCTCATAAATATGAAGATATATTTAAATGTATTCTATTAGGGGTATTCATAGAATTGATCAGCATAGATTTTGTAGGCTCCAACAAGTACTTGGGATTTACTTTTATATTCACTAATATTTTTTTAACCTTTCATTGCATCGATAATGTATAGATTTTAAGCCAAAAACTGCTCGACTAGAATTTCAACAAAACTAAGCAAATCTGCTACTTTTCCACATTGGCACAGATATGATGAGGAATGTTGCCAATTTTCAATGCCAAACAAACGTTATGTATATAATAATATTTGTGTCGTTTTAATCCCCTAGGGACCTCTTTATTTCAGAAGGATATGAATATATGAAAAATAAATTTTAATAAGTTGTTCAAGTTTTTATAACCCTTGTTGTCCCAGAGCCTTTACTCAAAAAATTAATTTTAGAACTTATGAACCGATTTTAGGTTGTTATGAGCTTTGGGATGTCCTGTAGGCTAGTTGGTCGTGTGGTAGTCAATCAGTGAATGGAATGCGTGATCGATTCCCGCCCGGTACCCTGGTCTGTTTCACTGCAGAGGGCTGAATGGGTTTGTTTCTATTGCTCGGTAAATAAAGTTTAAATTTAATTTGTTATTAAATGAAAATGGCTGGAAAAATGACACGAAAATGATACGAAAAAAACATGTTATTATTTAAGAAACATTTATTTTATTAAGTTTTGATTGTACACGGAAAAAAATATCTCAAGAAAATTTTGAACAACACAGTTTGTTAAAAATAAAATTTTAGGTCAACGAACTTTTTATTTCAATGAAATAATTTATCAAAACTAAACTTTGCAAAATAGCACCCAATAAAACATATTTAATAATGAAATATTTAAATATTTCTTTATATTCAATAAAAACAAGTAAATAAGTATAGTCGGTCAAGCCCGACCATATGATACTATAAACCACAGTATTTAAATACATCATGCTTATGTGTCTATACCCTCCAAGCAATTGGCAGAGTAATGTTCGATTATAATCGATTAATATAAATATAATAATTAACAACGAAATTTGAACTACTTCGTCACATTTGGTAGTTAAACAGTAGATTTTGCGGAATTAAGCAACTACAAAATACGTAAGAATCGGATAATGAGTTCTAAAATTATACTTTTTCGTCACTTTAAAAAGTTGTTCAGTTATTAAATTGCAACAACAGCAAAAATTAACATTGCCCATGAAATTTTGACTTCTTCGCAACGATTTGCAGTTAAAAAGTGAATACCAAGTACAAAAGCAATTTGCCTAAGTTATGGCAGTTTTTACTTAAATTGCATTATGATAGGTGGTGCGTGAGTGTAAAAAAGTATCAAGCTGTAAAATAAAGTTAAATTTTAAATATTTAAAAATTAAATAGTTATATTGTTCTGAAAGTTACCGCACGTTCTAGTACACAAAATTATTAAATGAGTGCACAAGACAGCCTAAATTCACTCTTCGGGTAGATCGGAGTGATATTTTGCAGTTTGTTTATTCAAAATGACTTTAATAATTTTTGTTGAAAATTAGTGTTAATATTTTTCTAGTGAAAATTAGTGAAAACAACATTTATATAATAATTTTTGCAAAGCTTTAAAAATAAATGTTAGTTATTAAGTATATGATAAAACTTTAATAAGGTTAGTGTTTGAACAAGACTTTCTGTAAATTTCTTTAAAAAAAAATTTGTCAACATTAGGTTTTTAACTTTAAAACATTAATGGCCAATTTCACCAATTTATTTACATATCAATTTATGTTTTTCAAATCAAATTAAACAAAATTTTATGAAAAACTATGTACATATCAGAGAAAGCCAATGAGTATAAAAAAATTAAAGTACTCTAGCACATATCGACAATTTTCAATACGTGTGCGTACTCGTATCTGTTTATTCTCATACTTGTGTATATCGATGCGCATTTGATTTCATTCATGTATGTTATCATACTTATTGTGTTTCTTGCTCGCACATATTCAGACACACCCATAGTTATAGCATTGACTTCAAACATTTTTTTTTTTGTTAAATTTTTTCATAAATGTTGCCAGAATTTTTTTTCCAAATAGCTGAATCACAAATAAATACGTTTTTTCAAAATCGTTTTTGTACAATTCAACAAAATTTTATTGAAAAACGATTGTTGACTTTAAAAAAATTTCTGTGATATAAAGATTTGCGTTCTTATTTAAGAAAATCTAAAAAAATTACTAAATGGATGCAAATTAAAATACGTCGTGTCATTTTAATCGTTCTTAATAAAAACAGAAAAAGTTACCTTAATCCAAAAAAAAAAAATCGAATATTCATATTGGCAGTTAAGAAATAAGATATCACAGGTAAATACATTCATTTATATTATGAGTTTGAGTAGTTTATCTGTTGCCAGTTGCATTTTTAAGACGTTTAAAAATGGTTTAAAATTTAATTGCTGAAGTCAATCAGTATGCCAACGAAAATGTTAGCCTTAAAGAAGACTTCGACATCATGCTATGGTGGAAAAACAACTCCACAAGGTATCCACGGTTGTCTTAATAAGAATCAAGAATTTTATGAAAGTTCCTGCCTGCAGCGCAGCTTTAGGTTAAGATTTCTCTTTAGCTGGAAACATAAAAAAAGAAACAGGCAAGATCCCAAAATAGTTGATAGCCTCCTTTTTTAATTATTTTTATAAAAAACTTCTTTCGTAAAATAGATTATAATTTATTATAGCTTTAGAAGCATTATTTTAATTTGATAGCAAATATTTATGTTTTAATATAACTTTAAAATAAATTTTTAGGTCGTGGCAACACTGCTTGCTTTAAAATAACCATACAAAATGTTGAAGTTACTTGTCGATACTTACGATACATGCCTTTACTCATACGCATTCAAAGGATTACCCATAAGCATGCGTGTTTGTTCATACTCATACCGGTCGATATACAAACTTATTCATGCTCATACTTATTGGTAGTCATACCTGCCTGTACTCGTGCTCGGTGGCGTATGAATATGTTATAAGTATTAAAAATATAACTTTTTGGCTTTCTCTGGTACATATGTATATTTACAAATGAATTTATATTTAAAAAGAATTAGTGAAATTGGCCATAACAATCGTTATACAAGTTTCGTCTAACAAAAACAAAGACAGATAAACAGTAAAATGGCCCACCCTTTATTATTAAGAACAATAAGAAAAAATTAACTTCAAAAGAGTACTTTTTAGAGCCAAAAGCGATACTACTAAATTCACTTGATATTCAACCACCAAACCGCTCTAATTCGTCATAAAATATAGTCACTAAGTAGAGTCTTAATGGAAATATTACCATAGTGGGACACTTCTTCCCGAACGATGTCACTACATCAATAAGAATTTAATAGCAGAAGCGATAGATTTTTGCTAAATCGGGAAACTATTTAGATTATTTTTCGATCGAAATTGTTTGCAGGGTATACATATGGATTTATCTATGTTTATAAACTTCATTAAAATCAGCCCCCTTTTTTCCCTCGTAGTCCTACGATTCGGCCTTTTTTAGGCTTGTTCCTTGTACCAATAAGAACCTTCTATCAAATTATCTCCAAAATTGCGACCTGTATTTCCCAGTAAAAACTTCGCTTACATTTCAAAATGAATAGCTTCTCCCACTCATTATTTAGTAGCTTTCGTCTATAACTGCTTCTATAACAACTTCTATAACTACTTTTTTCTGAATGTGTGTAGGTAAAAAAATAATGACTTACGTTTGAATGCGTTAATTTTGAGACATCTCTTGTTAAATTCATTGGTTCTTTCAGTAGAATTGTAAGAAGAGCATTTAAGTTTTTCTGATTTCTAAACACATTATTTTGCAGGCGTAGATTTTACTGGGTTTGCGCACAAGGTTACATGGACAGCCAGCCAGCCAGCCTACCAGCCGGCCGGACATCGTTAGATTGACTCATATAGTGATTCTGAGTCGATTGATATACTTAAAAATAGGTCTATATCCATATTCTAAGGTGTTACACAAATGCATAATACCCTCTCCATTATTGTGGTGTGGGTACAAAAATATTTGAATCAAAGTAAAGACAGTATTTTTACAACTCTTGTCCTTTTTTTAAAAACTGTTGCAAATAAGTTTTGAGTGTTTGTAATTCTCATTCGCTTTACAGTTTTATTTGTATAATATCTTAAGTTTTTCCAAAGTCTTTGAAAAAAGGTTTCCTAATGATCTGGCCTTAGCAACCAGCGAAATGCGCATAGGAACTAGCTTATCCCCTCACAATAAATTTAATTGTATTTATAAAAGAATAAAATTGGAAATTAAGCAAATCATAATAAATAAACAAGTAACTAAAGATTCGATAAACATCTTGTTTTATTTATTCAACACTAGCTGACCCGACAGACGTTGTCCTGTCCAAATTAGGAAAAATGTTTGCGTCCGATTTTTAAAATTAGTCAAATCGATGAAGACGTTTTCTGATTTTAGGTAAATCGAAAAAAGTGGGCGTTAAAGTGGGCGGGGCAAAATTTTCTTTCCACAAAAACCTAAGTTTGACCATGGCGATGATTTTAAAGAAAAGAAAATCGTCCAAATCAGTCAAGTCGGTCTCAAGTTATGCGCTTAATAGAAAAAGTGGGCGTAAAAGTAGGCGTGGTAAATTTTTCTTTCGATGAAAACTTAAAATGGATTAATACGAACATTTCAAAGAAAAATTTGTCAAATCGATGGAGCCATTTTCTGATTTTAGATACATAATTCGAAAAAAGTGGGCGGGGCAAAATTTTCTTTTCGTATAAATCTAAGTTGGACCATGGCGATCATTTTAAAGAAAAAGTCGTCAAAACTATATAGATGTCATTGGTGGTGCAATATGAAAATTGGATTTTGCCACGCCCCTCCTCCCGCAGACCGAAAATCAAAAATCAGACTTCACAGTGTCACCCGCCTGAATATTCTGAAGATTCCCTGAAATGTTCATCAAAATCGGTCTAGCCGTTTTGGAGTCCATACGTTACATACATACATACATACATACATACACATACATACACTGTTTTATATCCCAGTGGTACAGCGTGCTAGTCCTGTACGTGTATATTCGCTAGCCCTTTAAGAACTACCGCTAGTCCCACCACAATCTACCTCACATGCTTTCGAGTGGCGAATTTAACATGGTGATGTCATTGGAGGTGACAAATATATATACAGGTATGTGACGGAAATCGATTTTAAAAACGAAACGATTTGAAACCGAAAATTCGTTTTCAGTATCTTTTAAAATGGATTTTAAATACATATTCCTTTCATTTTTAGTCTTCATACTTTTAAATTTTATACAATATACGTTAACTGAAGTGTATTCTGAACGAAAATTTAAGACTTTAATTCAGAAATGGATTTTAAAATCCCTCGAAATTCATCACACCTTTAAAAACGTTCGTTTTGAAATCGATCGATTTTCATCACATACCTGATATATTGATTTTCAACAATTTATTTTAACAAATCACGTGTACATTTTGTCGAAAAAAATTATTTTGGCAACAACTTTATTATTGACAAACTTGGTTGTTGACTAAAAATTCCATAGCTACTTATACCTTCCAACTTTTCATCCGTCTCATATTCATTAAAATATAATTAGTCCACTTGCAAACACCGCTAAGTTAAAAAATAAACAAAATTCTGAGAAAATCGATTAACAGTTTTTTGAAATTAAAATGCCAAACCAAATAGGGATTTTGCAGGAGTATGTATTGAATAATTAAACATAAATTGCGAGTTACTTAAGGAGCTTTGTACGAGATTGATAATGGCAAAAAAAAAAAAAAAAAATAAATTTAATAAAATGGCGGCTTCTAAAGAAAAATTTCAAAATTGGTTTTTGTTTTAATAGGAAGTTGCTCGTGTTCTATAAACAACACATTAATTTTGAGATTTGAAGCATTCAATAGTTGTTTACACCAACAAGCCCAAGTTGGATTTAAAAAAAAAATTCTCACAAAATAGTTTTTGATACATATTTAACGATTTTTGCGCCCACGTACATTATTGGAAATTAGCTTCCAATTTCTTTCAAAAAAACGGAAGTGTTTCATTTGCCAAGAACGTACTCTCTGTCTTTTACAATATAGGTCCAAGTTCGAGAAATTAAAATCGAGTCAAATTGGAATTGACCAAGATTTTTAGAACTTTTACATCTTCTAGGGCTTAGGAATAATGCCAGTAAAATTAATTGGTATTTAAAGTATGATGTACATAAACATAGAATAAGGAATATTTTTATGAGGTTTTAAAACAGGATCGTTTTCAAAGTTTATTCGATTTCAATTTAATCTCTTTAACCCTGAAAGGTTACTCTTCATTTTGGTTCATTAAGGTTACTCTACCTCGAATCGACGATTTTTTACAAAAAAATCTAGCGGAACAATAAAAAAAAACTAAAATAAAAAATCAAAAAAAATAAAGTTCTTCATCTTTCTCAAAATTTTATATGAATTTTAGCACTTTTTTGTGTTTTAAACGTTGTTAAAATAAGGGCGTAATTTGAATAAACATAAAAAAATTATATGATAAAATGTTAATGAGCTTCGTCGATTTGACGAACAGTCACCATCTAGGGTTAAATATTCTTTAATTTTATATTTTTTAAATATTGCGAATGCCCTTAACTTCCGTTATATATATTTCATGAAATCCCATATAGACTCATAAATATATTGGAATATGTTTCATCTGTATAAACATATAATTGTATTTTAAAAAATCATTCATGCTCATACATAAATATACATACAACTCTCGCATCCACTTTAATGTATATGACTGCATTTATGTCCCCGATTTATTTTTGTATGCATTTTTATTTATTTCTCTTTTTGGTTGCTAAAGTTTATGTTGCAACGGTTCAAAGGTTGCAATGAAAAACAAATCAAAAACTAATTATTTTTTCAATGAATTTATAATTGACTAATTTGTAAAAAAAAATTAAATACATTGTGTGCAATAATTATCGATTTGATTTATTTGAAAATGATGAGTTTATACAAACAAATTTTGCGGTTTGTAGTTTTGCATATTATGTGGTTTTCTTTTAAAATGTATTTAACTTAACCAAAAAAAAAAAAAAAAAAAAAAAAAACAAATAAAAATAATAATGATGATATTAATTAACAATAAAATAACAAATTGTATGCCTATTGAGCTCAACAATTACGAAAGAAAATCATTAGCATTTCGATTTACATGTCAGCAGTTGACCTTATTTTTTTTTTTTTGGCGAAGAAGAACTGCAAGATTAATTGGTAACTTAAAATTCAATATGCACATAAATAAAAGAATTAAGAAAAAATGTTCCAGTAAATTTACGAAACGATAAAAGAGATGCTTGAAAAATAATATCTTTCTTGAAGTGGTCACTCATAACGTGATGTCAGTCGTCCAATTTAATTATTTTAATTAAAATCGGAAAAACATGAAGATTTTTATAGAGTAAAAAAGAAATGAGGGAAAAAATCAAGAGCCCAACAACGAAGACACTCAACGTTTTAATTTTGTTTGCCCCTTTTCTTCTGATTTAATTCCAGGGATGGCAAAGAGAGTTTTTAAATGGTACAAACTTACCTTTAAAAGTGTAAGTACCCTAAAGGGAAATGAACTGACACCAAAGTAATCCCGTGATAGGGGTTTGGTGGTAGAGACCGGTTCTAGTTCTAGCTTTTTATATGAATAATACTCACTCTCACTTTTACATGGGGTTGCCATTGGAGGGGGTCAACTGACACCATTTGACCAGTCACACATCTATTATCAATGAACGTGTTTAGTGTCAGTTACTACAATGTAGTATTATTTCAATACAATGTTGTATTATTTCAATAAAATAAGTCCTAGAATTAAATTCAAGTACCAAATTTAAGAAAGTCCACAAAAATGTGTCACACCACCGGTGAAGACTGTACTATATTTCATTACTTTTACTACCTTTTTATTCTTCATGAACCAGTTACATGATTGGTTCTCCTTTCACTGGTCATGAGTTCTTTCTTTTTGTACCTGGTATATTTTCACAACTCCCAGGATTTTCCGCAAGGTACTGATATGAGCTAAATTGAATTAAAACAATATTTTACTTAATGTTTTGTGCTGTTTAAGCAGGTTGCAAAAACTACTCTTAGTGAAGGATGTTTTTTTCAGCCCGTTAGGTTAAGTCTCACTTGGGTCCTTTAGTGGTCCCTTTGTGATACCCAGCGCCAATGCCCATCCTCGGAATAAGAAGACTCAATATGCGTCACTGCAGCATTCAATCAATTCGTCTTCCTAACGATGAGAATAATCGACCTTAGTTCTATCCTAGAAAGATCTTCTACGAAAACAGAACAGAAAAAACAAATTTCAATCAAAAAATTTTTTTATTTGACATACATATAAATACATGATATTAACATTGGAAAATGAAACGCATAGAGCAACTTTTCCGAGCACTGCTGGCCGTGAATCACAAACAATATTGGCCTCAACGGTGCCAATTGTTGCTGTTTTATCAGCATAATCCAGTACCTTTGCGTAGCCTTATAAAAAATAATCGAGAGGTGTAAAATCATACGACCTTAAGTGCCAATCAACAGATCCGTTTCTCGAAATAGCCAAACGTTGATTAAAATAAGTTGATGGTTTTGGTCACCGTATGGCCTTAGCGCCATCCTGTTGAAACTTTATCTCGTCAAGACCAGTGTTATTCATAATTTTTAACAAAAAATTGCGGCAGTGATCTGCATTAACCCTACTGCGAGCTCCGGCTTAATTTTAAACGAAAAAAGGTTCAGGCGCACAAAACCGTGTATTTTTTTCTGAATCTAATGGAGTTTGTAGGGTGCGTTTTGAATTGGCTTAGCTATATATACAGCAATTCTTTTTATTAACAAACCCGTTAATCCAAAAAGTTGTCTCATTGCGCCTATAAGTTGCACCAATCGATGACGCAATTTCAAAGTAAATTTGATAATTTGGAAGCGTTTTTGAAGCGTGAGTGTGCTGATCAATAAGACAGATTGTTGGACAGTTTACTCTTTCGTAAGTGATATAGGTCTTAAAAAACCTCAAGTGAACTGTACGTCTTTTTGATTGTTGATTCTTTTTATATCTTTTAACTAATGTTAAGCTTAACTTTAGTGGTTATGGTGCTTAGAGGCCTGATGACGAACAAGGTAGGTATATTAAGGTTTATTTTTATGATTTCTGCAGAACTTGTTTGTTTAAGCAAAATTCATTATTAATAATTGAATGAACGATGGTACAGTAAATGCGGTGAATGATTTAGCTCTTTGTAGGATTCACGACATTCTGTTAAAATCACAGCATAATGGTACCAAAAATGGTACAAATTTTATACCTTTCATATAAATTTGAAAAGTAATAAACCGTTATTTTTACAGAATTTGTTAAAAAATTACGAAAAATTGTAATTAAGGATATCTAAATGAGTACACTCATCACCAAAACTTATAATTTTTTCACGCAGGAATAAAGCTTGGATACTTTTCTTTAAAACTTTTTCCTCAAAAGTGAAGAAACTCGTGGTAGTAACCAAGTTATGAGTAAAGTTAAATAAATGGCCGAAAACTCCGTTTTTTTATGAAAACTCCATTTGCGCGACCTCTAAACCTATTCCGAAAATTCTAAAAAAAAAATCAAAAATACTTTACCCTATAAGCTTTTAAATTTTAGTTGAGCAACTATGAAAATCACAAAAAAAAAAAATTTGTAGTGTGTCCCACTTTTTGATTTTCATGGGTGCTCAAGCATAACGTAAGAACTAAGAGGGTAAAGTATTTTTGAGATTTTTCAGAAGAGGTTCAGAGGTTCAGGCTTTGCCGGCTTATTACGATTTTTCGTAATTTTTCCATAAATTTTGAAAATATGTTAAAAGTTGTAAAGCGTACTTTTAACATTTTTATGAAAGTTAAGAAAACTAACAATGCAGTTTGTAGGATGAATTCATTGTAAATAAGTAAGACACAAATAATTTTTTATTTGCTCTTATATGATGAAAAAAATTCTGGAAAGGCATCAGTTTTTGAAATGTACATGCAAGTTTGCAGCTGGTTTAGAAAAATGCATATTTTTAAAGAATTTTTAATTTTCTTCATCCAGCGGGCATGAGTAATAGCTCCTGAAGCGCTTACTGTTGGATAGGGCATCGATTTATCATTAGATTTATACAAAAAAAATTCCTCAATATCACTCAGAAAAACTTCGCCTACAAAATAATGTGTTGAGTAATCAGAAAAACATAAGAGCACTACTTACAATTCTACTGAAAGAACCAATGAATTTTACAAGGGATGTCCCAAAATGAACGCATTGAAAAGTAAGTCATTATTTTTTACCTGCATACATCCAGAAAAAAGTAGTTATAGAAGTTGTTATAGATTTAGTTATAGCAGAAAGCTACAAAATAATGAGTTAAAGAAGCTATTCATTTTGAAAAAGTAGGCGAAGTATTTACTGGGAATATCATAAATTGGGTACAAAGCTGAAAACCGGCATAACTCAGGAACGGTAACAGCAACTTCAAATATATTTGCTTCTAAATTATTAATTGATCTTTCAATTTGCGTTCATAGTTTGTTTCATTTTTATAAAAATTTTAAAAGTTAAAAAAAAAAAAATTGCAATGAACGGTACCTCAATGAGCAAATTCATTGCAAAAACTTATAGTTTCTGCACACAAAAATTAAGCTTGGTAATTTTTCTTGAAATTGTTTCCTTAAAAGTGCAGAAAATCGCGATTTTTGACAAAATTATGAAGAAAACTCAAGCAAAGCCCGGCAAACCCGATTTTTAACAAGAACTTTGAATTCCAAGAAAAACTTTGATAACTTACATGCATGTGGCAGTGTAAATAAAACTGAACTGGCAAAAAAATAATGTAAGTTGTTTTTTTTTTTTTTTTTGTTTTTTCTTTACCCACTTACAACAACATTAATGGTGTTTTCTTTTCTGACAATAATGTTCCATATATGCTGCCATTCGTGCGGGTTTTCGTTCCATTCTAAAAATATATGCAAAAATGTGAGAAGTTGTCGTTTTCCTTTCTAAACATGTTGCAACAATAAATGGCAAATGTGTTCCATTTCTTACCCGCAGTTATAACTGAGTGTGAGATAATACCCCTTTTTGCATCTGCGTAAAGTACTTTTTTATGCAAGCAAGTATTTTTTTTTCTTGTGTTTGCGGACAATTTACGTTATATTGTGATTTTTAGTTATATTGTGATGGATATAAAAACTTTTTGTTTTTCGTTTGTTTTACTTTTATTTAATAATTATATTTTTATTGTCGCACAATTTTTAACAACGCCTGACATTAATTATTGAAAATCAGTGCTGTTAACGCTTATTGGAATTGTAAGAAAATTTAATGTTGAAAATTGCTACAAGCGTGGTCAATATCGCTTTTAGTACAAACTTTGCATTCAATATTTAATACGCTAAATACACATTAGTGTTGAGTGTAAAATGTAGCTATTATTTTGTTCCATTGTAATTTAGAAAAATGTATCACTTTGTAAGGGTTCGTGTAACCTAATAAATATATTACACAACTATAATGCATTATTATTTTTTAGAAAAGAAAACACCATAAGAGTTTGCAAAAAATCAACCAATTGTAGTCGGGGCAGTAAGAAAAGATAAACTCACTGTTTTTTGTTTTTGGTTTTTCTTTAAGCTTTGATATTGTTACAATTAAAACTGGGGTTTATAATTCTTATTTGCTTAACAGTTTTATTTGTATAATATCTTTAATTTTTCTAAAATCTTAGGAAGAAGTTTCCTAACGATTTGGCCTAAGCAACCATTGAAATGCGCATAGGAATAGCTTATCCCATCAACAATAAACTTCAGTTTGTCAATAGTATGAAATGGGAATTTAGCACATTTAAACGAAACCTTGTTAATTAATTTTTGAATCCTAAGAAAAACTTTGAGAACTCGTCTTGTCCGACCTCAAAGCCTTCTCCGAAAAATCTCAAAAAAATCTCAAAAATACTTTACCCTATCAGCTTTCAAATAAAATTTTTTTGGGACACGCTAATGTACAGTGGAAAATTTTGGAAAAAGTGATAAATGAAAAGTAATAAATTAAGTTAAACTAAGCAGAGATATTTTTTTAAGTGACCAAAGCAAAAAGTAAACAAACAAATATTCACCCCTATTATAAAAGTCGCCGCATCAGAACAGTTATTGCATTTTCTTAGTCGTTATTGACAATAATCGATGGCTATTAACACTCACTTTATATTTTCCAAGGCGTTTTGAAGTCGACGTCGAGTGTTTGTTTAAGTCGGCTGGAAATTTTTAAATAAAGTTAAGGATATTTTAAAAAGTATGTTAACATACTTATTAAAATACTTTACTTTATTAGAAACTGGGAAGTATTTCCTACCGAAGGTAACTTTATATTGTAAATTTTTCTATACATACAATATACCTCATTGCTTTCCAAAGGAAGGCTAAGGTAAAATGTAAAAAGAAAATACAATATAATAGTCTGGTAGTGTATAAAGTCATTTCTGAAAAATTGAAGGAATAGAACTATTAAAAAAAAGCTTTATAAAATACATAACTGAAATTTAGCTCATAGAATAAATTCGAAAAATGAAAAATGTTGAATTTACTTTATTAGTGAATTAAAAACGAAAACTGCAAAAATTCTGAAAAATTGCTAAAATAGCGTTTTTTTAATATATTAAACAGGCCATAAAATTTATTAAGATTCTCTAAAACTATAAGGAATGACAATTATAGGGGAAAATTGCTAAATTGCCGGGAATTCGTCAAAGCTGTAAATAATCAGAAAACTAACAAGAAAAAATCGTTTATATCGCGATTAAGGCAAAATTTATTTGAAATCATTAATTCGGTTAAAAACAATATGTTGGAAAATATCATAAAAAGCGTTCAAAAATGATATATAATGGTGAAGAACAAAAAAAAAAAAAAAAAAAAAAAAAATAGAAAAAAATTTTAGATAAATACACAGAAAGAAAATATCCGTACAAAATTTAAGTTTTTTTCTACTTATTTAAGTGCAAATCGTACTCAAAAATTTAAGTATGAATAACACTTAAGAGTAGTTTAAACAATCCAAAATGGAAAAACTTTCGAAAACCAAAATGCGTTCATACGCGCGTGTTTGTAAAAGTTTGTCGTAGAAACAACAACAAGACTTCAAAAGCGACACTTACCTTTATCTCACTTTTAATTTAGGCAATCACATTTTCGGATTATTTTAAGTACGGGGCACTTGAATAATCCGTAATTGAATCATGCATTCTGTACTTGATATAAGGAAATTCGTACTTATTGTACTAATGAAACCGCTTCAGCTTGATTTAAGTACGGATAGATTGATTTTTTTTTTCAGTGTAGTCGTCGTGGACACAACATTCTTATAAAATACTTGAGCGTGACAACAATTTAAAATTATTGTCGACATCGACTTAAAAAGAGATATTTTTTAAGCAAATTTAACAAAATATGAAGTTTCGGTGCCAAATCTTGTGGCCATTTGAGTACGCCGGGCGTAAATGGGTTAATTAAGATATGTTCCTTCGAAATTAAACGATATAATATATAATATTAAATAAGTTCCTAATAAATTGAATGTCGATATAACAAACAATGCAATCTTCTTGTAAAGGATGTAATAGATTACCGGCCCTTCATTAACCAAAATTCACCCTCACTTTCAGAACCATATCGCAAACGAACTACACTGAATTTTGAAATTTAGTGATGGGTCCACAATAGGCAATCGAGTTAAGCACAAATTAATTTTTATTTCTAAAACTAATCACCAGGGAAACTGGAAACATGCTCTACAAAATGTTTTATGCGCATTAAATATGCAGTAAAAACTTGAAAACATGACTTAAAACTTGTTACAAATATGCCATAAAAACAAATATGGTTTATTTGAAATCAAAACATTTAATAATTTAATAATACTTTCATATTCATACAAGCAAAAAAACGGGAGACCGGGTTTTGATGTATTAATTAAAATAGCTAATATAGTAGCTTTTATAAAAGTAATTGAAGCCAAATTTATTAATCTGAATACTAACATAATAACTGGCCAACTAAAAGGTTGGTCTAGAACCAATATTTTAATGTGTTACACACTCATGGTCAGGGAAACCAGAAATATGCAAATCCTAGTGTGACTAATGAAGGCAAAAACAATATAGTCATCCGTTTTACAGCTTTTTATGAATTTTGGCATCGATTTGTTAGTGCATATTTTTGCATATTTTACCGTTTGCAGCATTTTTTTTTTGTCATATTTATTTAAAAGAGCCTTTTTGCAGCATTTTTTAGGCTTAAAGCGCATAATTTGCCGTTTTTAATGCATATTTTGATACATATTAAATTTTTTTAGATGCCTACAATAGCTTTTGCAGCAAATAAACATTTTTTTTTCGAAAACCTGTTACTTCAATTTCGACTATACATTTAATTTTTACTCTAAAATTGTAAGACAAAGCAGGTTGTCATTAAGGATAAAAGTTATGCGATTTGTATCTATAACCAATCTTTAAGTATTCCGATCGACTCAGAATCACTTTTTAAAGTGATCTAACGTTTCCATCCATCCGCTTGGATGGTTGTCTGTCCATGTTAGCCTTGTGCGCAGATTACAAGTTCCAGTTTGTAGATGATTTGATCAAATATGGACGAAGTCTATGCAAATGGTGAGAATCGGTCTATAATTTCACATCCAAGTTAGACTCTTTGTATCCGCAAGCCTTCTAATTACGATGGTATTTAAATTAAATTCGTACCAAAAATATTTTACTTCAAATTAAATTACTTTCGAATCGGTTCACATTTCGTCGGTTGATTATTTAATTGTCGTATGTCGTATGCAATTTGTATCCACATACGACAATTAAATAATCAACCGACGATTTGTTAACAATTTAGCGACCGTACACAGAAAAAATTATTGCCGAATTAGTTTCAAACAAACGCTTGTTTGAAAATTTTTTTAATTTCTATAAATTTTTTTACTGATTCAAACAATATTTTTGTTTGATTTTTATTTAACCAAGAAAAATGTGGACAACTCTTAAAAAATCTAATAAACGCGTTATTGGTTTTGTATAATTTTGTATAAAATATTTAACGCTCTTTAATGTTGTCGTCTTTTTGCATTTTTTTATTTGATCGTAAGCAACACTTCTTTATGTGAAATATAAGAACAACAACAAAAAGCACACACAGTCTATTTTTGGACGCTTTAAAAAGTGCAACTATAAGAAAAACAATAGCAGAAACAACATTACAAGAAAAAAAATCCCGTATTCAATTTTTTTCAAACTGTTTGCTTAAATACATCAAATACAACAATAGAATGATGACGAAAAACATATCGAGTCGGTCTGCTGCCGTTTTTGGTTACATTTCTTCTTTAGCAAAGGAAAGGATACAGCAACAGAGAATGATAAAGAAAAACATTGTGTTGTGTGTATAAATAAGACTTCGTTCAAAAATTATTCCAACAAAAAAAATGTGTCTCAAAGCCAGCCGGCGGCTCTGCTCTGCCGTCATCTTCTCATACAGTGCTTACTTGTGTGCGCGTCATTGCTTGTGCAAAAACTTTTTTTTTTTTATTTTGAAATTTTGTATATGAATTTCAGTAAACTTTTTGTTTGATTCAGTTAAATTATTTGTTTGAAAAAATCAGTGTTTTTTTTCAATAAACAAAATGCAAATAAATTGTTTGAATATGCAAATTTGTTTGTAGGACCGATTTCAGGCAAAAAATTGTTTGATTCTACAAATTTTTTGTTTGAAAAACCCATATGGATGTTAATGTCTAGATAATAATCGGCGCAAACATCTCTTATATGAATTTTAACCTTTTTTTAAGATTTTGTTATTAAATTGTTGAATATTGTGACTTCAAATGAGCAATTTTTTATTTTTAGGGCATATTTTTAACATTTTTCAGGGCATATTTTCCAGTTTTTACTGCGTATTTAATGCGCATAAAACGTGTTTTTAGAGCATATTTCTGTTTTCCCTGCTCATGGCTATATGGCTATAAATGGAAAAGCCTTTCGCTAACCAAATTTTAATCTATTTTTTTTTGTTCTTTCGTAAAAAAAATAAAAACAAATCAACAACTATCAAAGTAGGCCTCAAAAAGGCAAAATATGCACTATAGACTTAAAAAATGCTGCAAAAATAATCATTTGACTAATCCATGCAAAAAAATGCGAAAGGTACTAACATATCGATGCCAAAATTCACACAAATATCTAAAATTTATAAATATACTGATTTTCCTTCATTTTAGGAATGGGCAAAAAATATCGATATGTCAAAATATCGATATTTTAAAAAAAAATAATCGATATATATCGCCGATATTTAAAATACCGATGTATCGATATTGAAATACGACTATCGAATTCGATATTTTTTAAAGCCAGTTTTTCGAACAATATGTATTTCAAAATTGGCATCACCGGTGGAGAGGTTGTTCACAACCCTTAACTGTGAAACTTTCAAATGAATCATTATGAATCGCTTATAAATCTTGTAACAAAGAAAGTCTTAAAATGTGTAATCACTGCATGCAACTGACATGATTTGCTCTTATAACATGGTTATAAAAGCGTTGTTAAAACATTTGCATTAACAACCGTGTTATAACATGAGAAAACCTCTAACATGATGAGTCTATACTTAACACTAACATCATATTAGTGTGAATGTTAAGCATTTCATGTCAGTTGTAGACTGCATGTATTAGAAGAATAATTAAGAAAGAAGCGGGGTTTTCACCTTGCAGATTTCTAATTAAAACAGTAAAGTCAAACGAACTTGAAAATATTTATTTTATGCGGTTTTGGAACAATATATGTGGCTATATATAGTTGGAATAATAATTAGATTTGTGCATATAGATATATAAAATTTTTTAATTTGGTAATACGTTCGATATATCGATACATCGATGTTTTTGAAATAATAAATATCGATACTCTTAAAAAATATCGATTCGATACATATCGATATATTTTTCCAATTTTCCCATCCCTACTTCATTTGTCGCACAAGGAAAAACATGCAATTTCATATAAACGGTTTCACTGTTTATCACAAAGTTATCTACATAAACCCTTGTACCTTCCACCAATGGGGTTAGCGATATAACATTCTGAACAAATATTTTTTACTTATGTCTTAACAAATAGTTTTCACCTAAATCTGAATATTTCGTAATGCCCCATAACCGATTGTAGTACCCCAATCCTGCAACCAAAAATTTGTCTTTTTAATATAAAGTGTAGTACCTAAAAGAATAATGTATGTTAAAAGGTTATATCAGTGCACTGTGGGAGATATATATACCATTGTAAATGGTCTTAAGACAGATTTATTTCTCAGATTAGTGATTGTAAAACCATTCGCAATATTTCTTTTGATTTTCATATTATAAGGCAAAAAACTTCTAGATATAAGATCATTTTCGATTTAAGCTAAAAGTTAAAAAAAAAAATCAAGAAAAATACATGTTTGGAGGTAACCATATTCTAAGAAAGTAATATGATTGGATTTTAACAATGCATAATGAAACATATTGTGGTTAGATATGGCCACTAAATAGTTTAAAAATAACCATAATTTTATCAAAACTACCACCCTTTTTTGTTTCTTTAATTTTCTAAGCTAAACCCCGCAAAGCTCTGCGTTTCTCTGCAGGAATGAAACCACCCAGTAAAAAAAATTTGGGTTTTTTGAAGCACTACAGAGAAAAAGCGCATACTCAAGCGCTTCAATTAGAGAGCTCTTATAAAGCAGTTAATGATAACGAATAAAACATACAAAAAAGCTGCTATTTTAGTGCTGACAACGAAGAGGGGTTTTAAGCGGAAAAAAAATATATTATGGTTTACGAGAATGATTGAAAAAAGGCATTTAAACAAGTAAAATCAAAACATTTATGAATATGTTTATATAGTTAGCCCTTAAAAAATCACTCTAGGAGCGCTTTGTTTGCATGTTAAAAGAAGCGCTTATTGTCAGCAGAAAATAGTCCTCCAAACCGAGAACACCCCATACAAAAATCAGGCATCCCATAAGCAGGTTTGAAGCGATTTGAGGTATGAGTTCATAAAAAAAACCTGCTCCTTTTGGAGCACGTTTTTTACTGGGCAGAGTCTCTGGCGGGAATCGAGCCCGCAAACCCGGCGCTGATAAACTAGCTCACTACCAGCTAGCCTACCAGGGCAACTGAATAGAATAGCAGCCTTTGGAAATAAAAAAAAAAATTTGGAAAAATAAAGTTGATAAAAAATGGTTAATAATAGTAAATAGTAAATTTGTTTATGTCTTAACGAAATAGCTCAATTTGCAGCACTTTTAAAAATAATACTATTCACTCACTATTAAGACTGACTGCAGTTAAAGAATCCCTTTTCTGCGCTAAAGAGAAATCCTTTAACAAAAAATCAATCATTTGTACCCAGAAGGGTTTTAAACAGCCTTAAACATTTCATTAAACCTAAAAAAACGCGTAAACTATCCACTGAATGCAAATAACTATCCTTGTATCTCTCGTAACTCTCTCTACACATGTATAACAACCACTAACTTTTGGTTTGTAGACGTACTTATGTGATGTATTGACAGTGAACACTTTAACCTCGTACATCCGCCGAAAAAAATTGAATATTTAACTTATGTGTGTGTGTGTGTGTGAGTGTGTGTGTTAGGGTAAGTGTATGTGTTGTTTCGTAAGTATGTTGCTGGCACCATATAAAAATCAATTGAGTAAATCAAGTTAAGCACTGCACCACATCATGCATTGGCGCCCATTTGTGTTCATGTATGGAAAAGCGTATAAGTGAATATGTGCGTATGTGTATGCATCATCTCATACTCGTACATGGTGTGGTTTATAGTTCCCGTAAGCGATGTTATCCTAGAAAAGGATTTATATCACATTTTTTCCATGCTGTTGCCATAGTAAGAGTGAATAGAGTAGAAGTTGTTGTAAGGAGTACATGTTGTTTGTTGCATATATTATGTATGATGTTTTGTTTTCAATTTTTTTAATATTTTTTTTTTTGCTTTTGTTTCCTCTTATTTGTTACAAGTGCTATTTTTAAGTTGATACGTATGAAAGGAGTACAAAAAATAACTTCTGTAAAAATGTTTGTATGTGCAGACACGGGAAAGTGTGTAAACAATTTTAACATATACCACATATTCAAGAGAAAAATAAAACAGATCTTGTATGTGGTGAAGAAAAAAAGGGGGAATACAAAATGAAATTTACAAAAAAAAAAAAAAAACCCACTCATATAAAAACAAATTTAAACATACCAGAAAAATTAATTGCAAGTGCCCACCACTTAATGTAAATCTCATGAAGTTGCGAACGTCCTACCACACTCACTCATTAACAGCCAAAATTTGACTTAAAAAGTTAAAGTAACGGTAACTTTTAAATTTATGAGTATTATGTGGCATATGCCTTTTTTTTTGTGGCAGTACACTACAGTGAAGGAAAGTAATATCGATGTGACGTCGTACGAAAAATGTTACTTCCCTTTAAAACTTTTTTTTACTTTTGCAATTAATTTAATTAATTCATTTTTTTTGTTCAGCTATTAAAAAATAATAATGTGGTGAATAAACGAAATTTTTGTGTAATAAATGTTTTTTTTTCTAAAGCTATGTGCACACCTATCAAATATTTGACATCCTACACGTAACCAGTAGTTTTATTAAAAAATTGTTTGCTTTTGCAAAACGTTTGTAGATCACACATTATTTTACAGTGATTAAATTCCTACAAATAAAGCTTAGTAAATCCATCAAACTTTTCAAAAATAAAGGCAAAGTTTGATCAATTAATTTGTCACGCTGTTTTTGGATATTTTCGCCAAATATTTGTTAAGTCTGAACATACCTTAAGACTCAATAATCTGTGTGAATAAATTAAGTATACATTTTATTTCATCTCTTAAACGCTGTCTTGTTTGTTGATTTAATATTTTCTTACCCACTTCACTATAGTGGAGAAGGTCCCTGTGGGCAATATTGCCCTTGACGACAGCATCGTTGATGTATGCAAAAGCTGTCCACTATGGTTAAGGTATTCTAAAAGACAATTAAGAGGAATTCGTTGCGTACGATAGAATTTACGTCTTGTTATATATCCCCTAACCATCTTAATGAAGGACAGAATAAGCGACATTATCATTTAATTTGTTGCCATCAAAATCTTTGCGGAACAGTTAGGTTAGGTTAGGTTAGAGTGGCCGGTCACAAAGACCCCGCATAGACCAAATAGGTCCCTAGCGTTACCACAATTGTACGATAACCCACAGAAGAAAGTAAAAAGGTCAGTCAGATGTGATGGTATCCAGAGTACCCCACACTCTCTTGACGAATGCCAGGAGTCTCATTAACCCAATTCCAGAGACTTCCCTGAGATCTTGGAGATAATGATCTCCCAGACAGTTCGCCCTGGAGCGCACGAGTGCCGGACAGTAGCATAGCAGGTGCTCTACCGTCTCCTTTTCCCCTGGTACCCCACAAAATCTACAATTGTCACTATTCGGAACAGTATAAGCGACAATATATTAGGAGTTTTCGTCTATCAAACTCTATGGGGACAATATAAGTTGTCTTCGATCATAATCTATGCGGAACAGTATGAGCAAAATTGTCTTATAACTTATCTTGTGTATGACCCCTTTCACACTCGGCAAGTTACTTGCCGACAACAACCAAGTCTGTACAATTTTTTTTGAAATTAGTTTTTTCCTTACAGACTTTGTTGTTGTCGGCAAGTAACTTGCGCAAGTAACTTGCCGAGTGTGAAGGGGGCTAAGAAGCTATTGACGACAACATAAAAGTCTTCAATCACTTTGGTTCGCTTAAAATTCCCATATTCTTTTTTTTTGTTGTTGATTTAAATTCCTACAAAAAATTTACGAATTTGCACTAACCAAGGCCTATCCAATAGGTTTGCTTACCTTTACAACAATAAAGCAACACAAAAAACAACAGGCATTTTGTTTGTGTATAATTCAACGCCGCGGCGCGCCGTTGTCAAAAATCGTACTACTTTATAGAGGAAACAAAAAGAAAAATGTGTTTTGTGTGCATCTATGTGTGGCAAAAAACCAGAAAAAATATACATGTATAAGGAAAATGTATACCAACTTTTGCCATTGTTGAGGAATAAACAAAATAAACATCTGACTTCTTGCTCAGACCTATTGGATAGACTTTGGCACGAACCATTAAAAAGAAAAATGCTGAAGATACTAGGCGCGGGCTGGCAAATGGACTACATGCAGTTTATTCTTCACTGCCAATTTTAGAATTGCTTTTAAAAGTCGAATATAATGAAATAGAAATTATAAAAGCCAAATCGAATTGCAATTGTACTTATAAAGTACAATGAATAATTTTTCGTTGACGACAATACAGTCGACATTGTCCTCTATGTAATCGTTTGTAGCGAATGATCAACAAGAAGAGCGACATTGGCTTTCTTTGAAGTTCGGGAATTAACATTGTCGAGCATTCGTCTTCGAGGATCTCTTACAGACGTGGCGAACTGGTATATTATGTGTTTGTGCTAATGTATGTTATACTGAAAAATATTGATGATAGACTAAACTCTTAGTATACCGATCGACACAAAATTACTTTTTTTCAGCGTTTAATTCTGAGTTGATCTGATGATGTCCATCTGTCCGGCCGGCTACCTGGCTGATTGTCTGCCTGTAAATTGTTTGAATTTTGTTCATCCATCTTAATTGTCATAAATATGAAGACTATTGCAAATGGTGAGAATCGGTCCATGATTTCACATCCGGAATAGTTTTTGTAAACATAAACTATCTTGTTATGTTGGTATAAGGATTAAATTTGTACCAACAACATTTCATTGCAACATAAATCGTCTTACCAATTTTTTTTTCAAAACCTTATTACATAATAATTTTGTTGTGACGGTTCCATAAGTTCTAGATATGTACACTATAAAGGATTTGTCATAATATAATTTGTTGTAGAGTGTCAAATGGTCGGGCTTGATCGACTTTACTTTTTTGATTGTTTATTTAGGGGTATATTATAACACAGGTCTGCAAAGAAATTCTTTTTTAAATTTTTCAGGTCATCTACCTGTTGATTTATATATTACACCCCCTTATTTAAAAGAAATAAAATTGGATTATAAACCCTTATTAACAACATTTTCATAGAAATTTCGTTTCATTCACCTTTTATAAGCCTGTTTATTTTTTTTAAATTAAAAACATTTTTTAAAAAACAACCGTATAAATATAAACTTCGTTTAAATATGCCAAGTCACATTTTCGAGATAACGGTACATTTGTGTTTTTCAATATATTTCCCTTCCACGTGCTATCCAAAGTGAAATGCTGATTCTCTGGGGTAAGTGTTTAGGTAAAAACCAAGTCTAATCTCACGAACGAATAGGGATAAAACCAATTTTTAATCACTTGAATAATCCTTACATGAATTAAACATTCCGTTTTAATTTAAGGAAGTCCCTACTTACTATTAACACCGCTTCGGCTTGATTAAAGTACGGATATATTGATTTGTATTTTCAGTGTACAATTGAAAGAAATTTTTGTACAAACACTCAGAAGTCTACAGATGTCCGTTAACCCACGTTTGTTAGTGCCCATGAACACTTCTTTGTAGGTTGTTTTAAAAAAGATATCGACGCCTATTAGTCAACTTGAGTGGTGGTACTGTTAAATAGGGTAGAAGATGGATACATATATTTGCACTTAAAACACATACTTAAATAAACATAGTTGTCGTTTTTTCATAAAAAGGCCTAAAAAACATAAAAAATTCTAAAATAATAATTTTAAATTAATTCAAGCAAATGGCTGATTAAACAAAATTTTCAATCAGAAACTTTGATTGATTTATTTTTCCAATAACATTTTAGAAAGTCCTTTTTTTGGCCAGATATTTTAAAGCAAAAATTTTTCTTAAGTTGAAAGTTTCTCAAAAAGGAGGTCTGACGTATAATTTGTCTAGTTTTTTGTGTATGCTGATTTTTTATGTGTAAAAATCAGTGTTTAAAAAGCTGCAGATGGGATGGTAAAAGTCATAAGATTGTGCTGTAACTTCGACTTCTTCATTTGTCATTGGACAAAAATAAACCGTTGCCTTTACTTCTGATTCTTTAAATGAAAACAGTTGCAGTCAAGGCTAAAGAAAAAACGAAAAGTTGTACAAAACAAAGAACAACGACAGCCGACATGTTCGGAAGTGTTTGGTTTGACAGACTGAAACTTTTAAAAGATCCCGAGTTTAACGAAGATGGGATGTTGTGTTTGTGTTTTTGTTTTCAATTTTTTTTTTTTAAATACTATAGTGTACATAAATATTTATTTATTTTAATGCTTAACAATCTTTTTTATTTTTGATCAAAGACGTCAAACGTAAAGACACTTCAAACTGCAAAATCAAAACAAAATAAAAACACAACTTCCCTACTTCGTTAACTTCGGGATTTATTAAGCTGGAGGTCCATACCACGCGTTTTCGCCTCCACGCAGCGCATGCTTTTATAACCTTACTTGCGTTCTACGTTTCAAGTTACATGCAACGCTTTTTATGCAGCAGCAGCACAAGTAAAAATAAAATTTAATTTGTCAAAATCAGCTGATTTGTTCTAACGCTGCTTGTGACGCTTACAAAAGTAGAAAGCAAACCTACTTTTCGCCTCAAGGCATCTACGCTTTTGTGCATGTAACTTACTACGTATAACTACACAGATTCTACTTTTTTGACAGCTGCGTATGCTGCGAAAAAGCGAGTAACGCGTGGTGTGGACCTCCAGCTTTAAAAGGTTCAGTCTATCAAACCAAACACTTCCGAACATGTCGACTGCCGATGTTCTTTGTTGTGTACAAGTTTTCGTTTTTTGCTTTTGCCTGGACTACGACTGTTTTCATTTAATGAATCAAAAGTAAAAGCAACAGTTTATTTTTGTCCAATGAAATATCAAAAAGTGGAAGAAAAAGCATTTTTTTTTGTTTTGACTACAGTTTTTTAAACCCTGGTAAAAATTGCTGCTCCAGGGTGTTACAAATAAGACGATTGGTACTTTTTTGAAATTGTTTGTTTCTAAGGGTAAAAAAGAGTAAACTAGGATAAATCTTACGTTCGTACCAAACGTATGTCTATTTACATGATGGGTAAAAAAAAGAGAAAAACGAATGAGCGGTACATGTTGCTTATTTTATGTCTTCTAATCTAAACGTCAAACTTGTATGGGATATAAAGGACATAAATATGGAAATAAACTGTAGGCGCATTCTGTTTCAATCAAAAAACTCGATACATTTTTTTTTAATTTGTCCCTAATAGGATAAAATTGAAAATACTACAAGGTCGATATTTATGAAATTTATTTATAATGAATGCAGTTTTGAAAAGGTTAACGATTAGAAAAAAAAGAAGGACAAAACTTAAATAAGTACCTTAAATAGTTTATAATGTGCATTATCAAGTTTTATATCGCGTATTTTTATCTAAAAATTATCCAACGAGTGCTTGTTACTTTTTTTAATTCGTCCGTTTATGGGTTAAGAACTGATGATTTTAAAAGTTGAGCTTAAAAATGTTCTGCCCAATTATGAGTAAAATTCCCCAGGCCTTTTCTCCCTTCTCCAATTTTTCCTATGTAAATTCAATTGTAAAAATGGGAAAAGGGAAAAAACTTCCAGGCAATTTTTATTCATAATTGGGCTGTATGTCTACCAAGATTTTATCTAAAAATTGACCAATTGATTTTCTGATTTTTTTTAATTTTTCTTACTTATTTAGTCTTAAATATTTGATATCCCTTAAGCCCCTGAAGCTTGGCACAAATGTGCTGGCAAGCAGATAAATTAAGTTTGAGGTTTCGACTTAGTTAAACGTATTCTGATACTCGGATTTTTCCGGCGAAATGTGACTTTTATTTTATTATTTCATTTAAGACCAATATTTAAAGCAAAACTAAGCTGGTCTGTCCAAATTTTGCATACAAACTTGGTAAAGGTGGCACAAATCTCTTTTCCGATTAACTTAGCCTAGTTTAACTGATATCTCAAAAACCCAGCCTAAGAAAATTGTTTCGACTAAATAAAATAAGAATTTAGGAATATTTTATTATAAAACTGCAAGAAATGGAAGCGAATGGCACATAACCGATTCTAACTGCCTGTTTAACGATGTCGAACGTCAACGTTCGCATAGAAAACTACATTTAAAACAAAAACAAATTTTCGAATATTGTTTTTGTTTTACATATAATTTTCTATGCGAACGTTAACGTTCGAAATCGATGAACTGGATGTAAACCTTTTTCACAAGTCATGTGAATAGTCTTTAATACGTTTGCCAAACAACAGGGTACCAAGATACTTATAAATGTTCTTTTGAGTATATTTAATGCAAGAAGCAGCATACACAAGTACAACTATGACATGTACAATAATTTCTTCATCCATATTACCGAACGTCCGTCCATTCATGCATTTAAACTTTGGTTACCACTGGCTATATGTCTTCATTTTACTCATGCTGTCTGTTCACCTGTTTGTCTACTTTAACCAGTCTGTCTTTTAAATACGAAGTACAGTCTGTAGGATATAAAACGTAGAGTTGTAAAATAAACGAATTTACTTTGTGCATAAATTACCATATTAAACGTGCTTAACGTTGGATGATTTTATGCACATATTTTTTTAAGATTTTTGCAGTTTCTTTTATTTGTATGTATTTTACTTCATTTTACTAAGTTTTTTTTTTCGGGATTTTTGGTACAGAAGCGAGCGATGATTTCTTAGACTAGTTTTATAGTTTTTGGTTTTAAAGTAGGTTGGTTGCACATTATTATGAGAACGAATGTATATATTCATATTTGATATACACCTAAAAAAAAATGTATTAAATCATTATCTGAAAAAAATTTTTTAAAAGTGTTATCAAATTTAAAACATAAAATGAATTTTAAAAATAAAACAAAATAAGTACAACATTTTAGGGGAAATATTAAAGTGCAATATTTTTTTTCAATATTAAATTTTTCAAATAAACAACTCCTTTTTTAAGTGTATTTTTATATGTAAGAGTAATACATCATTTGACGAATTTGTATTGATAGTCCAAAGTAGTAAATGGCTTCGGAATACATAATGAAGCACTTAGCATTAAGCAATTTTTCATATTATTAATTATTCTCTCTATTAGAAGCAAATCATAATAAGGTTTTCACTTTGCAACACTCACAGTTCATTTGACAGGTGTTAAAGTTGAACAGTTTACATTAAATTAAAATGATTTTGAGTGCAATGTTGACTTTTCCAATATAATTTTACAGGACAGTATTTGTTAGGTTTCCATTGGATGTATAAAATACCATGACAAGTGTAAAATATGTTCAATGTATTAAAAGGCTATTGAAGGTTTATAACAAAATATATGTACATACTTACATACAACAAAACACATCAGATATTATTTAAGTATTAATCAAACATATTTTTGTTCTGTTTTAGTGTTAAAATGAAAAAATGTGAGAAAACTTTAAAAAATAAAACAAGTAAGAAAGTATAGTCGGTCAAGCCCGACCATATGATACCCTACACCACAGTATTAAAAATCACATCATGCTTATATGTCTATATAATTATGGATTTATCTATGTTTATAAACTTCATTAAAATTGGTTTGAAAGTTTGTGAGAGGCAGAAATTGCCCCCTACCTTCCCTTGTTTTGAAAAACTGTAAAGCTTATGTGTCCATATAAATATGGATCTATCTATGTTTTAAATTTCATTAAAATCGGTTTGAGAGGCAGAAATTGCCCCTATCTCCCCTCGTGGTCCTATTTTTTAAAAAATGCATCCCTTATGTGTTGATAAAGATATGGTTCTATCTATGTTCTAAATTTTATTAAAATCGAATTGATAGTTTCTGAGAGGAATAAATTTCCCCCTATCTTCCTTCGTGGTCCTACAATTTGGCCCATTTTTAATAGGCTTGGTCCCTGTGCCCATAAGAATCTATGTCCTAAATGTTATTAAATTATCTCCAAAATTTGGACCTGTACTTTGCGCACAAGGATACATGGACAGCCAGCCAGTCAGCCGGACGGACATCGTTAGTTGGACTCAGAAAGTGATTCTGAGTCGATCGGTATACTTTAAGGTGAGTCTAGGACCAATATTTTAAGGCGTTACACACATCAGCACAAATACATAATACCCTCTCTACTATTGTGGTGTGGGTATAATAAGCTGCGAGTATACACCAGAAAAGGGATTTGTGCAATTGCAAAAAAATCGAATTAAATGAACAGCAACAAATACACTCGCTTGCGGTCATACAATCAAACTTGCGCAACCGCAAACATTCGCTGCTGGTTTGCAGTCATTCAAATAATGCACATCGTGCTTTGTTATTTATACCAGGGTTAAAATGCTATCGCCATATTAGCAAAAGCAGCCAAATTTTGCTTTTTCCTATTAAAAAAAAATCAAAAATAAAAAGCCGACAAGTTCCACTGCTAAAAAAGCTAACACTTTTCAAAAGCAGCAGCAAAATAAACACACTGTTTTTGAAAAGTAACCTTTTAATGGACACTGCTTTTTCCAACTATTGCTTTTTTAACAATAGCAAAAATTTCTTATTTGATGGAAGTCAAAAAGCAACGGCAATAACTTTTCTGTTGTAGGAGAAAATATGTAGGAAAGAGAATGAAACAAAAAGATTCTGTCAAACAGCCGCCAAATCAAAAACCACTGCATGCTAATAGCCGCAAAATAGGAGATAAAAGCAGCGCAAAGGTAGCTGAAAGGCACATGATCGACGAAGACAAGTGATATTTTTCATGCAAAACAAATACAACAAGAATTTGTTTTTGTTTCTATACAATAAAAAATCCAACAGACACTTTGGCTGGTTGCCTTTACTAAAAATATTTAAAAAAAACCCAAATATACACACACACATTTCGTGATATAGTCATGCAAACTGTCGAGCAACAGTAATGTTACAACATTTCTGAAGAAAGGCAAAAATTTATTTTTCCTCACCACCATGAAAAAAAACCATGTTGCTTGTCACTGATCAGTATTTTTTCGTTGTAATCTGCCTTTTTGCAGAGCTAATATATCTGCTCAGACTGCTTTTAGCACACACTTCAGCGGCCTTTTGTTATTACCAGCCAGAGAAGAATTTTTGTTCTTTGAATTTTAGATTTTTTTTTTGGTTTGTCTTTTTTTTTAACTAGCTCTTCTTTCAGGAAAAAGTAAAAAAGCAAAAGGCGAAATAATTTTTTTTAGCTTTTGCTTTTTATGTGGTTGCCCATTTTTGTCGCTGGCTGGTAAAAAAGCAGTTGTCAGAAAATAAAAAATATTCAAAATAGGAGATTTGCTTTTTTGCACAAACGGAAAACAAAACATTGGCTATTGGAAAAAAATTAAAAATTTCAAAAGCAGTGGCAAAAGCAAAAATAAAAAGCAGCCAGCTGATGGGTGCTTTTAAACCCTGATTTATACCATCGTTAGCTTCGTTTTTTAATAAAGATGTTTGTGTGTTCGGTGCAACAATGATTGTTTTGGTAAAGAAAAAAAAAAAAAATACAAACAAAAAAGCCAGAAATCAAGCAATTTTTACTCATGAAGACATTTAGTATGTAGTACAAGAAAAAAAAAATTTAAACGAAACTAAACGCACATATGTAGGTACAAACAATTTCCATAGAAACAGACTGACTTTTTTTTATCATCTTAAAAAGTACAGTAGTTCTGTATCTAGGTACAATGTATTCTTGTTATTGTTGTTAATTTTAACAAATCGTCTCATCGAGTGGTTTATTGTTGTTATTGTTGTTAATGTTAACAAAGCGTCTCATCAAGTGGAATAAGAATGTGTTCCTTTTGACTTTACACAGTTGTGTTATATTGCGTGCGCAACAAAAATGCAAATAAAGCACTTTCAATAAAAAACGAATAAATGCAAAAATCAAATGTGTACGAAAAAATGTAAAAATTACCAACGTTGAACTTTGTTTTGTAAGCAAATAGTGAATGTAAATTTGAGCGTATGAATAAATCAAGAAAAATAGTGATTTTGCAGTTCTCTGGTATACACAAACAAATTTTAAAATCTTTTATACACTACACCAACTTATGTAGGTAGGGAGGATGTAATACATTTATACTGTTATTTGTAAAGCCTATCCATAATGGTCCAAGACATAAGAGCGCACATGCCAAACTGGCGTAGGAGTAAATATCCAAAACCTTCAACCTAACCTGCTCATGTGCACACATTTCGGTTTACATTTTGGCTCAGAATCGTAATGGTTGTAAACTTTTAACTTCATTGCATGTCAAAATTTTTGTGATAATTGAATAAAATGGTAATTGAATTTTTGCACAAAGTAATTTTATGCCAAATCTCGGTTCAAGAGTTTTGAATTCGTGAAAACATAATGGGCCTTAGCTTCCATATAAGTTAGACCACACAAAATATCTTAAAGAAAAAAATTTTATAAGGGACACAAATTATCTAGTGTACAAAAAGGTGAAGTAAAAAAGCGATCGATATTTAAAAAGGCCATTGAAAAATCAAGCCTTTAGGACATTTTTTGTCAAATGATCTTCAATATTCCCAAAGGGGTGATAAAAAAAAATTTTTTAAGAATGGATGAAGACGTACGAGCATGCTCTGGAAATCGAAATGAATTGAAATTGAAATCAAACGATATTTTAAGTCCAACAATTTACAAAATGACCGTAGATTTTCCTAGCTTAAAGAGTTATTCTTGTAAAGCTATTTGGTTGTCATAAAATTATGTAGATAAAAAGGAATACTTTTATAAATTGTCATTACAGATACGTTTTTAAAATTTGCTTAATTTTAAATCCACTTCATTTCGATATCTGAAATATACCCGATAGGAAATGATTTGAAGTCAATTGGTATAGATTAATTAATTCCCGACCAAAAAAAAAAAACCTATTGGTGCAAGCCGTTAGCTACGACCAAACCTTAAGCAATGGGATTACCGTGGTAAAACGATGTAAGGCAAGGATATATCCTTTTGACCTAATCAACATAGTAATGGATAACACACTAAGCAATGCGATCCGAGCAGACACTGACATTGCATGTGGTATTCATGGAATGAGCTTTTTTGCTCATAAAAGTTCCCATATATCATCTAAACGGCAAGCATTAAGCAATATGGCAGCCAAGAGCAGGATAAATGTAATTATGTTATACTTTGATTAATATGCCTTTTGCTCTGTACAAAGCAGAAATTAAATCAGCTTACTCTTTCACATATCTTGGGAGTGTTATCTCCAATAATAGCCTTTCCAGTGAAATTATAAAGTCTCGTTTGTGTAAAGCCGCATCTGCCTTCAGTGTGCTCTCTTCGGTGTGGCAATCCAAAACCATATCCAAATACACTAAAATACAATTTACTATGCCAACATATCTACGCATGTGGAAAGTGAAACCCATCCAACTGGGAATGGCAAACATTTCAAGTTTCTGTGAATCGTTGTCTGCCAAGAATTCTTCGAATATTTAAGCTTAACATTATCACAAATAATGAGTCGAGGCAACGGACGGAGCAGACCCCGTCCGTTCAGAAATAACACGATGTTAATGATCTTGGCTAAAAAATACCCTACGTAAAGCACAAAGTAATGTAGCAAGACAGGGTATAGAGTTGTCACCTCAACAAGGCCGAAGGAGGGCCGCCTGGGGTAGATAAGTGGAAATTGAAGCAGAGGGGGCTGGTGTATCCTAAAGCGACATTAAGCACATTGCTAACGACAAACCCAGATGGAAAAATTTTGTTGAGGCATTCTAAAAAGGAACTTCAGGAATGAAAACCGCATTTCAATAATGGACCGAAATTCAGTAACTTGAAAAACTGATCATCTAGAAATTTTAGAAGCACCCATATTTGTATGTACCGTCTTGTATGCTTTCCGCCGGTTTTTTGTTATATTATATTAAAAGTAAAAATTCTTTCGAATGGAATAACGAAATAATAAAGAAAACGAAGGAGTTTGAATAGTCTATAATGTTTTGTTAGTTTTTTTATTTTGATAGCACAACATAATTTTTTTCTTAAAGGAAAAATTTCGGAATTGTTTAAATGGGCAAACGCTGTGGCCGATTAAAATGCGTGTACCAAAGAGGTCTTATAACAGCTCCGATATTTACCTTACTGTATACGCAGTGGTTTACCTTATTAGTAAAGCCACTTTTGCGCATTTGCTGCAACGTCGTCATAATTAAAAGAAAATACATTTCGAAATATGTAAAAGTGTTTAAAGTTTTTGGTTGGCTCGCACCACTAATAGCGAACAATTCTGCACCACAAATTTTATAATTCTATTTTTTGAGTTACGACGACTTTGCATCAATGAGCGATTTATGGGTGATTCTCCAAAGAAAATCATTTCATTATATTTTGTTAGAAAAAAATGTTTAATTACGTCGTTTTGCATCCATCAAATAAACTCACTTGTATTTACGTCGCTTTATTTTTTGTTAATAAAAACGTAATTTTTGATCGCAGAGTTATGAAACTAACAAATAATAATCAATTAAAAATAGTTTTTTGTTAGTTACGCCTTTTTGCATTGTAGCGAACGATATATTGGTGTATGTTTACATATATTCTATAGTTCTTCATTTGATAATTTATTCGGCCACCAGATCTTCCAGAGTTTTCTCACGAGTGCTTCCGTCATTAAGCAAGTTTCGCAGCCGTACCACAGAACCGATTTTACGATAGAATTGAATAACCGTACTTTAGTACGAGTGAATATAGAGGATAATCTTCAAATTTTTCAGAGCTAAGAAAAGGCACCTGACGCTTAAGCTATCCTGCTAAGAATGTCGTTGGCAGCTCCGCCGCCTGCAGAAATAACACCACCAAGGTAATTGAAAGTGTTGACAATTGCAATTAAATCAACGCTTGCTTTAAAGTTGGTGCTTGGGTGGAGTTATTTTGTATTTAAATTCAGTGCTTTCGCCTTGAGTTGATCTTCAAACCAACTAGGTGCGATTTGATTATGATGTCATTGATTTAGCTTTAAATGTCACTATGCCGTGAATACAATAGAAATACATGGCTTACATGGTTTATCGTCAGCATGTGCCAGTTCTTCCAGATGGTGAATTTCGAATTTCTCAATTTTGTCCGTCAACAATTGCCCAGAACTAGGAGGAGGAATACCTTGCAAATATTGAATTTAAGTTATTAAAAAATCTAATTTTCTTAATACTGTTTCCTTAGACACTTCTTGAAGTATGTAGATTTAAATTTTACATTTAGTCACACAAATTACAAATTTTGACATCATTTGATGATGACAACAACTTGTTCATATTAATTTTATAAATTGTTAAGATTTTTAATTTTGTTGGTTATTGTTGACTGCATTTGTATCACTCAATATTTTATTTAATTTAAGATTTATATCATTTGTAACAACATTTCAACCGAATTACTGGCAGTTGTTATTGTTTATTTATTTTTTTTTTTTTTGGTAGATAAATTTGATTGACATAATGTAAACATACATTCAAATTTATGTGTTCATATATACGAGTATATTTGTATGCACATTTAAGTCGTTTGGGTATATCGGTAAAAAAACGGTAGGTTTTATTTTGAAATGCATGGAAATAGTTATAAAACAGAAGCAACTTTTAAACAATTGTCTACAAAGATGGCAATTTTGTATATCTGGTTATTTCAAAACTATTGTGACTTTGATTGAGGAAATTTTTTTTTGTAGTTTAAATTTTTTCATTAAAAATAAATATTAAATAAAATTTATTTTTAAGGGGCTGCGGAATGATCTTTTTAGTCAAGTAAATTTGTGGTATTTTAAAAAACATATTTAATTTTTCAGTATCTCTTCGAGTTGGGAACCCCAGGAAAATCAATTGTTTAGAGTTACCGATTCCCGAGAATGATTAACAAGACTTTGGAAGGATTTTATTAAAATAAAAAAAAGGGACAAATCACTTATATACATATATAAAAAGAAGTATACGGCCATGTCACAGAGGACAATTCCGTTCGAAAACGGAATTAATTCCGTAATTTGGTGTTTCAGAAAATGACGAAAAAATTTTTCGGAATGAAACCATTTTTGTTTTCTGGGAGTTTTCTGTATCTGAAAGACCTAAAACCAAAAAATTCACTTTCTATCAATAAACAAATATGTTTTCTCGGTTCCTAATGGAATCATTCCGAACGAAATTGTGACATGGCCCATATATTTATTTCGACAGCTTAATTCCAAAACATGTTTAGTCGAAAAAGTGCGTTTTGCAGGAGAAGTTCTTAAAGTTTACATTCAGCTGCATGTTAAGTCCAACCAAAATTTGACAGAATTTTAATTAAATAATTCAAAATTGTTAAAGAATTAAAAATCTGCTAGTCGACCAGGCATGTTCGGAATTGAGCGAAATCTAGTCACTAAATAAGCAGAACTGTCAAAAATAAAGCTTTTAATTTAAATTCTTAAAGAACTCTTTATTAAAACTTTAGGATAAAAAAAAAAAATTGAATTAATAAAAAATATAAACCCTAAATGTTAATTTCACGATCACTGAACACAAAAAAATTTAATGAAATGTCAAAAAATCGAACCGAATTATTAACGATATTCCGACTTTATGTCATGAATGAAAATTATAAAATAATAACAACCTTTTAAGAAGTCCAAAATTTTTAAAAAACCATAAAATATTTAGTTTTTGAAGGAGTGGATTTTTTCGGGATTCCGAAAAATTATGCTTTTTTCGCTTTCCCGGGAAGTGAAGGTTGGGAATAAGAACTCCTAGCAATTTGTTGGTTTACTTTAACTTCGAAAAACATTTTTTGTTTTTTTCCTGATTTTCTTTTTAGTTTTGACATTTTCATTACGATTTGCTTTCGAATTTGTAAAGCATTTTAAATCGATAACATCAAAAAAGACCTATGAGAAATTAACTAAAAAAAAAAAATTTACGTGAAAATTTACAATTTAGACCGCATTTAGATCTATCCAATTAACGCCGAGTTTTTTTCTATTTTCTTTTAGAGTAGTTTCTACGAAAATCTTTTCACATTTACATATGCATTTTTTTCAAGCATTTTTTCAATTTTTCAACCCTGTTTTCTTCCCTACACCTCTTGCTAACAAACAGAAAGTTGCAGGCGAAAGTTGCGGCAAGTTGCGGCGTTAATTGCATAATGTAAATATGTCATACATACAAATTCCAAAATAGCATTGCAATAAGAATTGATGGTTGACAGGTAAATCTTCAAAATTGTTCTTTGATAATTACTGGATTGTGTTAAGGGTGCATCTAACACTCAATAGGGACACATAAATTCACATATGTATTGTTCCCCTTGATTTTACTTTTACTACAGAGGCAGGGTTTACAAGTGTACAAGAGCTTAAGATTAATTTATAAAGAACACAGAATTCCTAAATTTTTCCTACAAGTAAATATTGGAAAAAAGCAAAATTGTTGCAACAAGAAATAAGTTCTTTTTCACAGAAACATCAATTGCATGATGGAATTAAATTATATGCAATTTTATTATTGTTGTTTTTAAAACAAATTTATTTTGTACATTTGAATATTGATAAAAAATTGTGTTGCAAAACATACTTTTTAATGTGTACGAGCAAATAAAATGTATATACAACAATAGCGTTTTACTAAAATCTGAAGCATTTGGGTATGTGTTGTTGTTGTTGTTGTTGTCAAGTGTATGAAAACTCGTGAACATGTTCATTTATTTATACATTGGAAAATTACAATTTACTATGCTTTAAAGCTAACAAATTGACATGTCACTCAATTAGGAAAATTACACTTTATACCAGTGTTATAAACTTGATGACAACAGCTGACCACAATGACATACAACAAACACCAAAATATACCAAAAATATAAGCATATGTATGTGTATTGTATACATACATTTGTATCTGTGTGTGCTGTGTTGATGTTTATGTTTGTGCAAGCGGTAGTTGCAGTTCTACATTTGCATGCATGCAACAATAGCCAAAAACATACATATTGTATACAAAAATGTGGTATACCACATGCTCATCGCTGTCACTTGTTAACATTTCTGTTTTGGTATATGTTTATGAGGATTCATGAATATATGTATGATATTATGATATCTATGTCTGTTTGTATTTGTATCTGTGAATATATCCTTAGACATGGATATGCATATAAGCTTATACATATGTTTGTATGTATGTATCTGTGTGTTATATTTCGCATGGGGAAATCTTAAATTCGTACTGATGTTGGAGACCATTTATATGACTGCTATTCATTCACCACATATGTATATTTGCGTTTTACTTAAATATCGTACTTTTCCTAAGGCCAAGCATTCGATTTGGTTTTAATCTATTGAGCACTGTATTATCGTTATTTATTAGTGTTCGAAGGCAATTTAATAAAAGTTACAATTTAAATGAAGACATTTAAATAATTTTGGCATAAGAGCACATCAACAATATGTTTCCAACCAATCGGTATGGATTTCTAAACCGGAGTCGACTTTTTATATTTGTATTTATGGTGGTGATGTGGTCATATTCAAGCGCTGTAGTAAACATTGGATACTTGTTAGAAGGTTTGGTAGCGATATTAATGTAAATATAGTGAATTGTAAATATTATAACAATTTTATGAACTCATATCATGCAAGTAAACTTCAACCACAACCAGAATACGAATGACAACTGATATCGATTTCACTTGCCAAATAAAAAATATTTAGGCAACCATAAAGTTTTGGTTGATGTTTAAATTATTTAAGCGAAAAGACGCCAAAAGTTGAAAGTAAGTAGGGGTTTTAATTGATTTTGCTTATCTTATAAGATATTTCCTTAATTGGTAAAAAAAAGGATAAAATTACCACGAGACAACGATTTGACTTACCAGTGCCCATGTTCTGTAACTCTCGCTTCGAGAAATTTTTCGATTGAAATGTGGAAATGAAATAAAAATGCCATAAATTGAAACAAACAACTGTATCTCTCACTAAACTATGTCTGTAACTTTTTTTGGGGAGTACTAGCTGTCACGTAAGGAAATTACTCGCCAATTTATAGAAAAAGTGTGTCTGTAACATTTTTGTGAGAAAAGTTCCCGCTTTGAACTGTCAAATAAACTCACGAATAAAAATGGAACGAGAAAAAATGTTAACACTAAAAAACAATTACAAATGCAAAATACAAAGAATACTATTTTGTTATTGGCACATTTTTTAATTATTTTGCTTTTAAAATTTTTAAAAACTACGAATTTTTTTAATGCCCGTTTGCAAACAACAAACATTAAAGTGGCACTTTACATTATTTGGTATAGCGACGGTGTATTTTCGCCCGTCGTTAAAAATTTTTCAATGTTGGTAAATTTTGGTCGCCGTCAAAGAAATGTGTGACTGGCGTTCTCAACGCCTGCAATGTCACATCGGCTTCGAGTACAATAGTTATGACATTTAAAACGTAACGACCAGAATGTACTAATAAAGTGACCTCACAAGCGCAGCTGTTTGCAGTGATTTTCTTCGGGTGTTCGAAGTGCTGGGAAACTATCGATAGACTATCGATATTATCGATAGTATTAAAATATCGAAAATATCGATAGGAAAAATATAAATATCGATATTTGTATTATTTAAAATACAGCTATGAAGACATCTAACAGCAGCTATACACACACATTTTTTTGACAAAAATTTTTACATGCTATTATTAATTCGCGCTGAATAACAGCAATGAATACAAACAACTAGAATGGCAAGTGGTATGGATTGCTTAGCAGTGCTTTTTACTGCTAATTAAAGTCGAAATTTGGACATGTTTATATATTTGTGTAATAATGTAAAAAAAAAAAATTCAAATCCAAATGCAATTGCAAGCATAGGACAAAACAATGAACGACCATTAGAAGAGGATAAGTCCGCTAGATTGAGTACCTTTTTGGGTTTAGAATTTAAAATTTTTTTTAAAGTTGCAATGTAACATCTTATAGTCCCTGTTACTTCGGTTCCTTCAGAAAGGTACTTATCAATTTTTAAAAAACTGCCATCTACAATAACGTGCGTATATACATACGTCGCATACATTCAATAAAGTGATGAAAACAACGGACTGTAGCCTTATAAAAATATAATCAAAGTTTTCCTGCACAAGTACAAACATTTAGTCGATAGTAATATCGATATATCGATAGTGAAATCTGAACTATCGATAGCAGAAAATATCGATAGTATCCCAGCACTAGTTTGTCGTAATTTTTTTGTTTATTTACTTTTTTTTTGTAAGGCATTTTGACACTTGCCGTCTCAATTCTAGCAACAAAATGCATGTTGTTTTTTTTATTGTTTCATTGTTGTAGTACTGAGGTCACTTTGTTAATACATTTTGGTAACGACGTAATCTCTTTTGACAGTTTTCGTCATGAGTCACCGACACACTTTTTTCTAACTTTTCGAGGAACGATGGAATATTTTGTTTCACATCTTTTCTCAACTACATATTCGGATGCAATTTTTGATGATTCAAACAGTTATCCATATACACTTACCGCTAATCAAACAATTAATATTCTATTGCTGGATGTTTCTACAGTTGCTCATGAATTAAGAAAGCTTACATTTTCCTACAAAAGTGGACCTGATAAAATTCCTAGTTTTATCTTAATTAAATATGCAGACGTTTTAGCTATTCCATTAACACTTATGTTTAATACATCAATAAAATATGGGTATTTTCCAAATAAATGGAAAGATTCCTTCATTATTCCGCTATTTAAATCTGGAAACAAGTCCGACATTACAAATTATCGAGGTATTGCCAAATTAAGTATTATACCAAAATTTTTTGAAAAACTTATAACGGATCACCTATGTCATCAAGTCAACACTTTAATTTCTCCCTTCCAACACGGTTTTCAAAAAAGATGTTCAACTTCAACAAATTTATTACAACTTACTACAATAGTCAATCGCGGGTTTCTTCAAAGAAAACAAACAGATGTAGTTTATACAGACTTCAGCAAAGCTTTTGATAAAGTCAATCACAAACGTCTTATAAAGAAATTACACTTGATGGGATTTGCTAATGTTAGCTTAATGTGGATTAACTCATATTTAACAAATAGAAAGCAAAGCGTACTTTTCAACAATGAATCTTCAAAAAATATAAGCGTATCATCCGGGGTACCACAGGGCAGCCACCTTGGACCGCTTTTATTTTCCTTGTTTATAAACGATTTACCACAAGTTATTCAGTTTTCAAGTATTTTAATGTATGCTGATGATGTGAAAATTTTCTTGAGTATTAGTGAATACTCCAACCATGTTTTACTTCAAAATGACTTGGATTCGTTTTACAAATGGTGTAATTCAAATTTAATGGAGCTGAATCTAAAAAAGTGCAAATATATGCGTTTTGTCCGAAAGCGACCGATATCTGTTAATTATATGCTGGGCAATTATCAACTAGAAAAAGTGGATAGCTTTTTAGATCTTGGTGTTTTATTGGATCCTAGACTAAGTCTCATTAATCATATAACAATTATGGTAAACAAAGCCAGAGGAGTACTTGGTTTTATAAAACGGTGGGCTAAAGAGTTCAATGACCCTTATGTAACTAAAACCTTATACACATCACTTGTGAGACCTATTTTGGAGTATGCTTCCATAATTTGGGACCCTATGTACCAAACTTATATCGACAGGATAGAATCTGTTCAAAAGCAATTCCTGTTGTTCTGTCTTCGAAGTTTAAATTTCAACCCATTAAGTCTTCCATCATATACCAGCAGGCTCGCCCTTGTTAAGCTGCCAACCTTAAAAAGCCGACGATCTATGTTAAATGTCTCGTTTCTATTGAATATTATTAACGGTGATGTTTGTTCTGGTTTTCTGATCAACAATATTTCGTTCAACATTCCTCAACGACCAACACGTTACTTCTCACCATTATCCGTTCAGTTTTTTAGAGCTAATTATGCAAACGCTGACCCTCTCAGGAGAATGTGTATTCAATTTAATGAACTGTTTAGATTTATAGATTTTTCTTTTAATACTAATATAACTAAAAGTAAAATAATAATTTTTTTAAATTCATAATTAATTATTTTATGTGAGTTATTAACATTTGTGTTGTATAAATAGTCTGTAAGGATTAATTCCATAGACGAATAAATTAAATAAAATAAATAAATAGAAGTTCTCACTAAAGTTTAAATAGTCGATAAATTTTTGATCAGACTTTTTATCTCTACAAAATAAGTCAAAGCATCTTTGATATGAAGAAAATATGCTTTAAATCAAGATTTTAGCGCATTTATATTGGCCCTTAAGTGCTACCCAAAAGATGCCAAGTTTCCTTTTTCCTTTTTTTCACCGAAAAACTAAATGCACGGAACTCATCACATTTAAGTTTTTGTTTAATTTACTTTTCACTTGTTTGCGTTAGTTGTTTACATTTGTTGGTTGCCGATCTGTCAAAAAGGCAACTACTTAAAGTTGACTCACCTAATATACTTAAAACTTAAAATATTTCTCTTAAGGTGAAGAAAACTGATATGACAATATGATATGATATGGGGACAACTCACAATTTTTCTCTTGAGTTGCTTCTGGAGAATCTACTTTTATATTTTTTTTTTTGCGAAAAAGTAGAGAAAATGATATAAGATTTCTACAGTAGGTAGATATGACCACTGTGCATCGATTTCTTGAAAAAAGTGAAGTTGACTCTCTTTAGAAGAACCAGTGCGATTTGTAAATTACTTCGCCCTTGGACAAAAATGCTTACGGGTGATCTATACCTGTATGCCTGATGCCCAGACTTAATAGACTAGAGTAAATAATCCTAAGTGTTACAAGTGTTAAGACAAATATATGGTAACCCCGTTTTTTGCTGTTAGTGGCATACTGTGCGCAAAGGAAATCCTATACAGAGAAGAAAACATTTTTCTGAACAACTCTTTGGGCTTTATATCTAAAAATTATAAACCAATATTAATAAAAACTGACCTTACAGTGTTATAGTTAATTGCGCATTCATGCATATAAAAGTCTATTTAAAAAAAAAAAACGCTTCATTAGGGGTCTATGATAAATTATGGACACATCCTTATAGTCCTGTAAAAAGATGACAAACCGCATTTTTCTAAAAAAATATTATTCAATACGGTTTACACGAAATTTGACACTGTGATTATATGTCTTATGAAACTATAACATAGCAAATTTTACTAATATAACATTATTCGTTGCAGTAGGCGGCGTTCTAAAAAATTTTCTTAAAGTGGGTGGGTATAATAAATTAAAGACCGATATTTTTAAATTGCGTAGTAGTTTTGTTTTAATAATTTTTTTCATTCAGTTCAGTTTATTCAGATTTAAAAATTTTAAAAAATATTCTTATATTAGCCCCGCAACGCTTTAAAGCTTGTCCGCAAGACAATGAACAAATTATTGCAAAACTTAGTGGGAGTCGTTGCCTTGTGGCACCAATTTATGTAAGTTTTTTTTTATATCAAAATTATCAATTTCTTAGGGAGGTTGTTCTACATTTGGGTTTATAATTGGTTTTCTACTGAATCGATTGTGCTGGAATTCGATTACAAATTGCTTAAAAGAACTACAAACAATTTGACACCAAAAAGTGAGTGTATTTTCCACAGACAGAAGAACTATGAGCAATTGCTTAATATTTTTTAAAAAAATACATTTAGTTGGTGTTTAAAATAAGCACAATTTAGGTTATGCTGTATTTAATGGGCTACTTTGGCCGAAATATGTTCTTAACAAATGTTCAACAATAAATTTCAGTGTTTTTATCAAGAATAAAAATTGGGAATTAAGCACGACAAACAAAATTTTATATTCCCAAAAAATTACTTTGATAATAAACTGGCAAGTGCACGGCTAAAAAACTTAACTGGCAACATGCTTTTGTTTTTAATATTTTTAAATATTAAATACTAGCTGACCCGGCAAACGTTGTTTTGCCTAGAAAAGTATTGTTTTTGTGTATATTTAAAATACAGATACAGAATCAGGTACAGGTAATATTCGGTGCAGATAATTTATCTTTATTTACAAAAAAAGAAAAAAAAAAAAAAAGATTATGAAAATGTGAATTATAAGTAAACTATTGAATAAGTTTAGAGAATATCATTGAAGCACTTTGTGATAAACAATATTTTTCGTTTTGTTGTCAGGTGCGAAAATGAACAAAGAGGATGGCTTTCCGACACGGGAACATGCGACATAGAGTTGGCCGTTTGAAAAACAGTCGTTCTCCAAATTTAGGCCACAAACACTCAATGATTGCCCTTGGGATTTGATGATTGTCATGGCGTATGCGAGACGAAGTGGAAATTGGATTCGTTTAATCTCGAATGGCATATCGGTTAGGATCATTGGAATTCTCGGAATGAGTACTTCCTCTCCTTTAAACTTTCTTTTTAGCACTCCATACAATATGTATGAGAAAATGAATTTTCTTTATAATTGCTTTTTTCTGGAATATTTTAGACATTTTTTTGCTAACAGATCAAAGCATGATCGATTGCATAGCATACGATTTGATTCATTTTCAATAGCACTTCTTGTCGGAAATTGTTCATACCAACAGAGAAACCTCTGCCGGCTCATGCGCAACAACTTTACTAAATACCATAGCATATCAAATGATATAATTTATTTTGAGTAATTTTCAGTGGTGCCGCCTATGCCACAGCTGTGCTAAAGACCATAGCATGATCAAATGCACAGTTTTAATTTAACTCATTTCGAGTAATTTTCAGTGGCGCCACCTGTCTGAAATTGGTCATATCAACTTATAAACCTTCGCCGCACTGTGGCTGAAAATTGAATTTCATCGGCCAAAAGTCCAATTTTTTGTCATCGCCGATTTCAAAAATTTTAATGCCATTCGATAGCAAACATATTAGAACTAAGGTATCCAAAAAACTAGATTAAAATATTGATAATTGTGGCTGTGACATGCTGCTGGAAACAAATATTTTATGTTGTTTTAGAAAAAAATTTATTTTTGTAAATTTGATCAGAACTAAATTATGATTTCTCGCAAACCGTTATCAATAATTGGTCGAATTTTTTTTTTGTTATATTAGTGGGATAGTAGTCTTTAAGAATCGGTTCATTACATCACTGTATCAGTTATACCTGATGTATTATTAAATGTTTCCCCAGGTTCTATATTTTAGTTAAATCAAAATTTTAGAGGAGTAGAACTTGTTAGGGTCAAAATGGGTTAAAGAGATTTTAGTAGCATCAGAAAGCTGAAAGTGTCCTCTTTAACCCCATATATACTTGTGCAACTGTTTGGAACTGTCTGTTGAACACTTTTTTTATTTTAATGAAATTACTCGCAACATTTTTGTTTGCTCTTTTTATTAAAGCTGCTCATATGACTGAAATATAACACAATGGTTTACGAACGTTTTGTTTTGAAAAATTATTTTGCTTCTTATGAACGGCTGAACATATTTGAATGAAATTTTAAACTGTCATGGCCGGGTTGCTTTTAAGTTGAATTGAAAGAACACAGGTCCATGGAGGGTCGGGGGAGTGACATGCGGACCTCTAAAATTGGAAACCTCGGAAATTCAAACTTTTAAAAAATTCACCAAAATATATTTATGTATTGCAAAAAAAAATTAAACTTAAGCTGAGTTACAAAAAATATGCTTAAATTTGAGATATTCGGTTAAAACGGATTTTTTGGCTTGATTTTATAACGATTTTTCTAGTTCTTTAATCGGGTGGATTATGGTTTATGTCAAACTGTTATCAATAGTGGGTTCAACACTTTTTATGTTGGTAGTAAAACAGTCTTTAAACAATGAAAAAAGGAATAAAGAATATAGATTTTATAGGGAGCACAATACCAGAAAAATGTCAGGAGATTTTACAAACGAAGATCTGTTTAATATACTGTTGGCAACAACATATCCGCTCATCTCTAGCATTCGAAGTCAATGCAATGTAGAACATCGGGACTTAGATGAAGAAGCAAAAGGGCTGCTACAGGACAGAGGTAATACAAAACCAAGTATGGAATATTTGGAGGCAATTTTCCAACCGAATGAATAGTAGATATAATTAACTTTTATTGTTGTTAAAGCAAAAAATATGTTTTTTGTCTTTATTGTTAATTAAATATAAAAAAAATAAACATTTAAAAATTTACATTTATTTATTTTTTTAATTTAAAAAGTATTCTAGTGGAACTGGTTCCAGTTGAACCTGTTGTAGAGTTGATAATGAAGAAACCTATTCACAAAATGATCATAGCTATTATTACATGCCTATGCATTTTTTTTAAAGGTATAGTGGTATATACGAGGCGAATTTTTATGCATATAAAGGTAATACGAATACTCATTTGTTCTTTCGCTGATAAAAAAAATATTTTCTCCAGAAATATATAAAAATGTTCATATTTTTCGAAAGAAAACATTATGAGTATGCTTGTAGAAGCAATTTTTAGTCAGTTTGAAATTTTTACTCCCATAAAAATTTCAAACTGAGTAAAAAGTTCTAATAATTCAACACACCGATTTTTATACAATTAGAAAAGTAATGATTTCTAATATATTTGTTATTTTCTAGAAAATTCTGATCAATATCGAGTGGTAAATTGTATTGCTTTTTTTGAACAAAAAAAAAAAAAAAAAACAATTTAAAGCCGTTTCCGGGATTGGGAATTTGGGTATTTCTTAATCAAAAATGGGGTTGTTTTTCAGTCCACTGTTTTAATAACTTTTTAATCTACATAACTGCCAAAATTTATTATGATACCTTTATTTATGTTAGATTTATAGAATGTCAAACATTAAAATTATTATTTATATAGTGTAAATGAATAAAAGGGCTTTCAATATGAGTAAAAAATAATAATTTTAAGGTTTGACATTCTATAAATCTGACATGAACAAATAAATATTAATGAAATTTGGCAGTTATGTAGCTTAAAATGTTCTTAAAACAGTGAGCTAAAAAACATCCTACTTTTTGAATAAAAAAATACCATAATTCTCAATCTCATACTAAATGCTAAAAAACATCAAAAGTTCAACTTTGGCTTTAAATTTCTCAACAACTGCTAAACCGATTTTAACAAAATTAAAACTGTGAAAAAGTTCAAGAAGTCTTCTCTACTGCAAAAAAAAAATTGCAATATTAAATCTATCGGTTCAAAAGTTACAGATTTTTGGCCGATGAAAAACGATTTTCAGCCACTGTGCGCCGGCTCATGCTCAACAACTTTGCTAAAGATCATAGCATCGTCAAATGCAGAGTTTACGATTTTATTCAAACTAAGTAATTTTCAATGGAGCCACCTTTTTTAGATAATTTTTTTGGTATTCTTCTAACTTGGTCAGAGACCATTCCGAATTGGTACGAATCATCGAAATCGGTCCAACCGTTCCCCAGTAAAAACTTCGCCTACTAAATAATGTGTTGAGTAATTAAAAAGTAGGTCATTATTTTTTTTCCTGCATACATCCAGAAAAAAGTAGTTATAGTTTTTCATTTTGAAAAAGTAGGCGAGTTTTAAAATAGACTATACACTCTTTCTAATGCAGCAAACCGCATTTTTCTAACTGCATTACTTTTGTCATAAATAAGCTTTAAAATACACTTTTTTTAAGAAAAAAATTATCTTGCTAACTTCAAAATCGTTTTTCCCCAAAACTAATTTTTTGCCCATGGTCGGTTTAATAAAAAATGTCACCAGTGCGATGACTCAGTAACATTGGAGATAGCACTCATTAGGCACAATTAAATGGCAAACTGTCATAGAATATTATTATTTCCTTACCCGTTACCCATATTTGTTTCACCTTTGTGTTGTATTGTTTACAGAAGAACTCACAACTATAGGACACCAGCGGCATGCGCGATATGGTTTTCGAAAGAATTCTACTTTGAAAATTTGGTGTATTTAACTAAATAATTTAAACAAATAGAATATGGGAATCCTTGCTATTTATTTTACTTTTTAAACATGGAAATAATGTTAATAAAATAAAATGTTTCATTGAATTAATGTCACTGGCGTCATAGAATAGATGACGCATAAAATATGACAAAATTTTATGATGACGTTTGTCATTGTATTGATGTCACAATCCTGATGTAAGGGCATCATCAATATGAATATGCATTTTTCTATGAGTTTAGATCAGCATAGGGCACATTTGCAAATCATGTGTACGCGTGCATAGGAATAAAAATGCTGCTTGTGCGACGTCGCCACATGTACACTATAAACTTCTTTGTGTGGTCTGTGACAATGCCCAGCGAGAAAACTCAAAAGACCTTCTCACTTTAAAAAGGCCTGATTAAACATATTTTTGGTTCAATTGCTATTCTTACTTAACAGCTAAAGAATGCCTTATATAAGGCCTCGGCTCTTTGGTATAAAAGATAAGATACACCTTCCACACTCGCTTCTATGAGAAGGGAGTAGAGAATGAGTAACATTTTTTATATTGTTTTTTTTTTTTTGCAGAAGCAAAAGCAAAATAATAATTTTGTTTGATCCCGTTACCATTCTTATGTACCTGCTAAAGAAACGAGAGCGGAAGGGCTACTCCGCAATGACAACGTGTGTAAAAATGATATCAGTATTGAATGGAGCGAGCAGGCCTTGTTTATCCAAAAGAAGAAATACAGAGGTTTTCTAGAAGGCATCCTTACTCCTTCTTTTTCCCGCTGGGTTTACGTTCTGCTGTTGCTTTGTTGTTATTTCGTCAACACAAGCATAAATGTGATAGTATGTGTGTGCCCTTCACTGGTTTAGATCAACGATGATCACGCTATGCCCCCAGGGGCCGAGCACTTTTCGTGATTTTAGCACACACAACACGAATGTTACCGTAACTCACTTCAAATCCCTTTTGTTGTTACACAAAAAAACAAAACACATAGTTAATATCTCAAATGAGCAAATTTATTTTACTCTCTTTTCCAGAATTTGTGTTTCTTTGCACCCACTATGCTCTGACCACTACATACACATTTTTAACTGTCTCTCGTTGTGAACACCGCTGGTGTAGATGTAGAGTTTTAAAAGTTAATTTAATTACTTTTGTTTATAAAAATCTAAAATTATTTGTTTTAGATGCAATATTACTTATTTGAAACTAATATGAACTATTGTTTTTTTATGATAGTTTTAATATGCCTTAAAGTATTTACAAAAATTTGTTACAAATAAATTCTTTTTTTTTAACGCCAGCAGTGCAGTAAAACTTTTTCTAATTATTTTAAAGCAACTATTACGCTAAACTAAAATATATTAATTTTTAATAGGGTCGCTCAAAAGTTTTGCAATGTAAAGTAAATAAAAATCTAACCGGCTGGCTCGGTAGGTTAGTTGGCAGAGAGCTAGCTTATCAGTGCGAGGGTTGCAGGTTCAATTCCCGCAAGAGATTCTGGTATGTTTCTCTTCAACGCTCTAAAGATGTTCGTTACTATTGGCTCTGTTAATTAAGTAAAAATATAACTTGTAACTTTTAATAAATAAATAAAATTACTAAATTGATAAATAAATTTCAAGAATAAACCATTTTCCAGATATACGCAATAACATTTTATTTATATAAAATGAAATTTCTACAATGTATCTAAAGCATTAGAAAAATCTGAACATTTACCACTCTAATACGCACTTTTCAACAAAACATACATAAAAAACGCTCATCGTTTATATTATTACTTGCTTTCCACACACATTTATTTTATACCGGATGCAATAAAGCGTAGTGAGAACTGTAAATATGCATTGCAGGCAATAAAAAATAATTATGTACAAGCAAAACTGCCACGCATAAAGGATGTCCGCCCATTTGTAGCAAAAAAAAAAAGACGAGTGGAGAAAAGTGCATATAACACTTCACAGTCATACCCAGAGGGAAAAAGGAGGAGTACGAATGCCTTCTAGAAGGCCTTTGTACTCCTTCTTTTGGATATACAAGGCCTGTTCGCTCCATTCCATACTCATATCTTTTTTACACACGTTGTCATTGCGGAGTAGGCCTTCCGCTCTCGCTTCTCTAGTAGGTACATAAAAATGGTAACGGGATCAAAAAAAAAAAAATAGTTATTTTCCTTTTGCTTGTGCAAAAAAACAATTTAAAAAATGTTAGTCCTTCTCATGGAAGCGAGTGTGGAAGGTATATCTTATCTTTTACACTAAAGAGCCGAGGCCTTCTATGAGGCATTCTTTAGCAGTTAGATAAGAATAGAAATAGAATCAAACAATTTTTAGGAAGGCCTTTTAAAAGGCCTGAAGTAAGAAGGTATTCTGAGAGTGCATACACATACATGCATATAAATATGTGTACATCCTTAATATGCTGTATGTTTTTCTATCTAATGTTTGTGTAGAAACAGGGCAAAAAAGTCCCAGCAAAGCTACATACATACATACGTTGCAATGACTACAATCGACATTGGAATAGAAATGTTCACATGTGGTATTTAGGTTTCAATGTTTGTTGATCACAGAAATTATTTTATTCTACAAAATTAAAACTTTACCATTTTTGTTTAAAATAGAGTATAAATAAATTGCAAACACATTTACTTACAAATACTATCTATGAATAAGTAGGTGTGTAAATGATGCTGTGCGCAAAAATAGACGGATATATAAATTGTTAAAACAATTCAATTCACCTTTGCAATTACGCACAAGGCAGGGTTCCTCATGGAAGTGGGTAAATTCAACAATTGGTAAATTCTACTACATATTAATACCGTGATAGCAACACAGATATAAGGACAAAGTCTATTGCAAATAGTAGGAGCCCCATAAAAACTTATTTTCGGAATAGAGTCTTTGTGCCCATAAACCTTTTTATTATGTTGTTTATTAAAATTGGCATGAAAATTGTTTAATGTTTAAGGTGTTATGATACTTGCTATTTTTTGTATTGGATTTCTTTAGGATTGACTGAATGAAACAACAAATGCGAGAAAGAACAAGAAATACAATTTGATAAAATGTAAACCAAACAAACAATACTGCCCACGTTTTTTCCCCACAAAAAAACGGTCATAAAAGCTAAAAATCGCAAAAAAAAAAGTTAAAACCCGTTTCTTTCGTTCAAAAACCAAAAAAAAAAAAAAAAAAAATGGCAACAGTGCTAACAATTAATCTGGATATGTCAATTTTAAGTTAAAAAATTTTATATGTTTTTTGACAGTCTTAGATTATTTATCGATAACACATGTATATTTGTTTGACATTTCAAGATTTTTTATAATATAATCATACTCTTTACACTTAGTCTGTTTTCCTATGCAAATATATTTGCACTGTTCTCCAATATAGAAAAAAAAAAAAATAGCAAGTATCATAACAGCTTTACTAAATTTTACTGAATTTAATGTAAATCTTACTGAATTTAACTGAAATCGGCCCACCTTTGACCATATCTGCCACACAAATACCTCTAACGACAGTAGCTTTTCATGCAATAACTTTCTTACATACATATATACTGCCTAGGTAGGGTACAATTTTATGAATATGTCTGTTAATACTATGGTGTACAGTTAAAATGATTGCGCTTAACCGAATATGTTTTCTTAATTGTTTTCTCTTTTTGTAAAAGTTTATGCATAAGTGATTTTTTAAAGGCCGCCTGGAGGTTCCAGCACAAAATGTTGCCATGAAATTTTTAATTTTATAAAAGTTATTTGTTTAAGATTTAAGTTTAATTTTAAAATTTATAAAAGTCAAGTCAATAAAGAAAATTCGAAAATATTTTGAGTTTGCGTAAGTGAATTGCCATTAATTTTTAGAGTAAATCAGCCTTATTCCGGTTGTCGTTGTCGTCATCGACAGTGTCGTTTTTTTGTAGAATATTAAAGAACACAGGTTGTGTATCTTTTTAATATATTACAAAAAACGACACTGTCGATGACGATAACGACAACCGGAATAAGGCTGATTGACTTGGGTTTGTTATCGTTACCCTAGGAACGAACCACCTGTTGACTAAGTCCCTTACAGAAGTGAATAGAGGTTAAATTTGCGGATAAGTTTTGGAATACGTATATGTATAATATTAAATGACTATGGTTGGTTCAGCTCTGAACCCTCCATATATGAACAAGTTCTAGAATTTTCAGTAGCTGCTTAAAATCAGACAAAAATGTATTATTAAACAGATAAGCCCATTACACGAAAATAACCACATTTGTTGCTGTTTATTAAGTCAAACGATTTTTAATAACTAAGCTCTTGTAAAAGTCCCAAGTAGCAACAAAGTGTCACTAGCGAAAATTGTTCAGAAAAATTTTAAGTTCCCATTAGTTAAGCAAGCGCATACACTTTTGCTGGGCTTTATGTGTTGGTTAACTAAAGTGAACTTAAGGAGTAAATCTTTAATCAATTTTGAAATCACTGTGTCATTATAGCTGCGGTGTCTTTAAAATATATTCAGAAAACTCACTGATGCTTCTAATTCTTTTAAAGTAATACAAAACAAAACGATCATAGACAAATTTCAAATTATTTAAAAGGAAAGTAGATATAAAGAGCAATTCTGTGGAATTTTGGCAAAACATCTTAAGTCGAGATAAGATAGCAAAATTGTTTTTAAAAAAACTTAATAAAAATAGTTTTTATTAAAAAATAAAATAAACCAAAATTAAAGAAGCATTTTGTTTATAATTTTTAAAAATGTAAACAAAAATGTTTTTTGAAAGAAAATTTGTATGATTAACAAAATTTTTTTCAAGTTTTTAAATTTGACTTAAGATGTTTTGTCAAAATGAAGTGAGACCAATCCACAAGAGAACATAAAAAAATTCATTGCATCATGAAAGCGGCACCGTTTAGTACAAAGTAGGTGCGAGGTCGTTTTCGGTTGAAAATATATGATTTGACCTTGATCTGGCCACGATCTAATTTCAAATGTCTTAATTTTGCGATAAGTTAATGGTGGTTAAATTTTAAAGGGGCCGATGGTGATGGACGGCACACCTCCATTCGATGGTTCAAATTTTCAATGACGCTGAGGCATAATTTAGGTTCTATGCCCTTGATGTGCCGAATTATCTCTTCCTTTTGCTCTTGAATTGTTGCTGGCCTATCGACGTACTTCTTTTTTTTAAAATAACCCCAAAGAAAGAAGTCCAACGGCCATTGAATTTGTCGCGCAAAAGAGCAATTGTTTCGTTAGCTGTATGGCAAGTGACACCGTCCTGTTGAAACCACATATCGTCCACATCCATATCTTCCAATTTGGGCCATAAAAAGTTCGTTATCATCTCACGATAGCAAACACCATTCACAGTAACTGCCTGACCGGACTGATTTGGACAAACATACGGCCTGATGATGCCGCCAGCCCATAAACCGCACCAAACAGTCACTCTTTGTGGGTGCATTGGTTTTTCGACAATCACTCTTGGATTTTCATTCGCCCAAATGCGGCAATTCTGCTTATTGACGAGTCCACTGAGGTGAGAATGTGCCTCATCACTGAATCACGATGTGCTCTATATGCATTTTGATTTGAACGCCCATTTTCATAATGAGCCCGAATTGTGTATCTTTCCATGCTTTAAGTTAGTCTGAAATTGAGAAATGTAGAAAAAAACTTGACATTTAGGCGTGGCTCACATTTAACATCGGCCCTTAAAATTTAACCACCCTACATTAAAAAAAACCCCGAACAAAAAGCATTTTTGCAAGGCGGTTTTGAAATTTTTTTGCCGTATTTTTTAATTATTCATTATATCTTTGGCATTAAGAGTCGGACCTTAAGCAAGTGGCACCGTCCTGTTGAAACCACATATCGTCCACATCCATATCTTCCAATTCGGGCCATACAAATTCATTATAATCTTACGATACCGAACACCATTTACAGTAACTGTCTGACCGGCCTCATTTTGGAAAAAATACGGCTCGATGATGCCGCCAGCCCATAAACCGCAGCAAACAGTCACTCTTTGTGGGTGCATTGGTTTTTTCGACAATCACTATTGGATTATCATTTGCCCAAATGCAGCAATTCTGCTTATTGACGAATCCACCGAGGTGAAAATGTGCCTCATCATTGAATCACGAAGTGTACGATATGCATTTTGATTTGAATGCCCATTTCCATAATAAGCCTGAATTGTGTATCTTCCCATGGGTCAAATTAAGTTAGTCTGAAATTGAGAAATGTAGAAAAAAACTTGACATTTAGGCGTGGCTCACATTTAACATCGGCCCTTAAAATGTAACCACCCAACATTAAAAAAAACCGCGAACAAAAAGCATTTTTGCAAGGCTGGTTTTGAAACATTTTTTTTGCCGCATTTTTCATTTTTTCATTATATATTTGGTATTTAGAGTCGGATCTTAAGGTATGATATATCGAAATTTTTGTCTCGAGAAAAGTAAAAATAAATAGCGTTATTCATATTTGGCGTACTAAAGTGTTTTCCGTGAGTGTTCTTTATATGGGATACATGGTGAATAATGGACCGATCTTCACCAAATTTGAAAGTGTAATTAATAGTCTTGTAAAACTGTGGCAAACCAATCATCTCAAGACAAAAACTGTGGTATATCATTTCTTAAGATCCGAAGATCCGGCGCACATTTTTTTTCTTATAAGCTGGTACGCTCTGATGTAAATAGATCTTTTGAATAAAAAATTTTCTGGATAAAAATAATTTTTTTTGCATTATTTTTAATAATTTTATGTTCTATTATATTAAAAAAACTCCTTAATTTGTCAAGTCGTATTTTAACATTGAGATAGTAATCGTGTCGATTCGTTTATCTTATACTAGCTGGCCCGGCAAACGTTGTTTTGCCACATAACTTATTTCTTTCAGATGTAACAGTGTCGTCTAGCCAAACTTTAACAAAAAATTATAGGCTCTAGTTCTTTTCAGATGTTACACTATTTGCCTGCCAAATTTCAAGAAAACTAATTGATTATTTAAGAAGATATAGGGAGGCGGAGCTTTTACCCCTCTTGCCCTATTTCCGATGTTACAGTGCATGCCAAATTTTAAGAAAACCGGTTGATTAGTTAAGAAGATAGAGGGAGGGGGAGCTTTTACCCCTCTTGCTCTATTTCACGCCCTAAATAATAAAAACTATAGGCTATAGTTCTTCAATTGTAACACTATTTGCAAAATTTTAAAAAAACCGGTTGATTAGTTAAGAAGATATAGGGAGGAGGAGCTTTTAGCCCTATTCCACACCCTATTCCCTATTCTCTTTCAAATGTTACATTGTCTGTATGCCAAATTTTAAGAAAACTGGTTGATTAGTTAAGAAGTTTAGGGAGTGGGAGCTTTTACCCAATTGCAATATTTTGCGCCCTCTAGCGATATAAAATATACTGTACGACCTATTCTTTTACCTAACAAATACAGATACAAAATTTCATTACAATCGATCAAGCCGTTTCGGAGAACTTCAAAATGGCATTTTGTTGATATTTGTATGGGAATATTAATACATGTTTCGGAATAAATGCAGTGTTCACTTACCATGAACCAATACTCATTTGAAGACCGTTGATACATAAAAACCTAGGTATTGAAGTCACCTTCCACGTGAACTTTGCAGAAATAAAGTCGGTTCACGCATTTCAGAGAATATCAATTACTAGCACAATGCAACTTATTTTTATATATATAGATCTATGATAGTTGCCAGAAGTGTAGTTAAGCTTATAGCGATATTTCTATTGAAGTAGCAGTAGGCGTACGAACTGTAGGGTAAAATACATTTGTTTATTGATCTATAGTGAAGTATTTTGTTTGCAAACCATACCCTTTTGCTGTTTATAGTTTAAGGAAAACAACAAATAGAACTCATACATATTTATCTATAAATGAAATACATACAGACACATACAAAACATGTGTATGTGTATTTATGCATTAATGCAGCCCAGCCATTCAGTTCAACAACAAGAACAAAAAGCTCAATTGGTGTATACAAGTGGGTTTGTTTTGTTTGCATGAATTGAAAACTAAAAGAAAACTTTTTACGTTGGATTTGAGTTTGTCCGTTTGGTGTTCCTGTTGACTTTTCTTTATAATGTGCCCCGAAAGTGACATTAAAGTGTTATTGTATTGCACTTGCAACACAATAGAGTGCCATTTATTTTATTTTATAAAGATATTTACGTTTTCAATTTAATTTTTTTATTTTTTTGTATGATGGAAGTTTTTCTTGTTTGTTTATTTCGATGTATGTATGTATGTGCACTATTTGCTCATTTTTTTTTTGTTTGATTTGATGTTCAATGAACAGTGTACTTATATCCATGTATATGTGTTTAGTTATTTGTTTAACGTACACTTTCGCTGTTTAAATATTGTTGTGCAGCAAATTGTCACTGCTTCCACCTCCGCCTTTACTTGAAAAAAGAAATTGACCCTTGTTTTAGTATGAGCTTTAAAATATTTTTGCATATGGCACTTATGTTTGCGTGATTTTTTCCAACATTTTTGTTTTGATTTTTTTATGTTATTTGCAGGATGTGACAGTTTAGGTGGTGTTTATGCTTGTTTGCTATTATTCATATTAAATAGATTTGCATGTGCAGAGTGACATATTTATTTATTTAGATTTATTTTAATATCTTATATGTTTGTAGGTATGTTTTTAATATTTACATTTGTACATCATGAAAGTGAAAGCCGCACGACCAAATCACGTTAACCAGACAAGCAACAGCATTGTTTAAATTAATCAACAAAGTTTAAAAAAAACAAATTGCTACTATGTCAGATATCACCTTCAATGATTAATAATATGTAACACTGTGCTAGTTGAAAAAATAGACAAGCCAAGCACATGGCGTTTTCACATAATTCGGGTACGCTGAATCCAATGCTGCTAACTGGTTTTTTTTTAGGTTAGTTCTTTTTTTTCAAGATATACCGTTATTTGGAAAATGGAGGAGTTTGCACAACATATGTTCGCGAAACTCAAAAAAGGTTTATAGTGCATTTACACTTGTAATTTTCAAACTAGTTTACATTCGTAAACTACTTTTATAAACTATACCGATTACATCAGCATTTTTGACAGTTAAGTTGTCTCTGACAAGTTCTTAGTCCCAATAATAAAAAAAAAACGTTGATGCACATTAGTGCTGGGAAACTACCGATAGGAAAAATATAAATATTGATATTTTTATTATTTAAAATACAGCTATGAAGCAGCTATACACACAGTTTTTTGCCGCAAATTTTTACTTGCTATTATTAATTCGCGCTGAATTACAGCAACGAATACAAACAGTAAGAATGGCAAAAATAATTAAAGTTTTCCTGCATAAGTACAAACAGCCAGTCGATAGTAATATCGATAGTGAAATCTGAACTATCGATAAATATCGATAGTAGAAAATATCGATAGTATTCCAGCACTAATGCACATACATACATACGAACATATAAACAAACCTTTTATTTCCGTTTTCCATCTAAAAGAAAATATGTAAAAAAACTAACATTTCTTATAAATTTTGAATTTTTTTTAAACATTTTCTTTGTTTATTTTATTTTTCTTACTATTGTTTTGGCTTTTTTTTACAGATAAAAGTAAATTCTTTTTTACTTGATTTTTTTTATTTTGGAGGAAATGTCAAATATTACTAGCACTGCCAGAACAAAATTTGAAAAACAGAGTTGCATTAACAAAAACTGGTTGTTTGTAACTAGTTTATCTCAAAAGCTAGTTACAAATGTGTTTATAATTTGTATGGATAAACAAGTTTCTGAAACTAGTTTATCATCATAAACAACTTATAACCTGTTTATGGCGTAGGTGTAAATGCACTATTAGTTTATTAAAATTACTAACGAAATTCCGCAATAAAATATCCTTAAGGAAAGGAAAAACTTTTTTCTTATATGCGCAGTCGTTTTAGAAACAAAATTTTTTTTTGGAGAAAAAATATAATTTTTTTTTTATCAAAATTTCGAAATTTTTGTTTTTTAAAAATTCATAAAAAATTGGAAAATGCAGCTAGGCTTCTAAGACGTATAAAGAACGAAATTGCAAACAAAACAAGCCATAAATGATGAAAATCTGTTAGCAACTTTTATTTAATCAAGAGTCGAAAAATTTTAATTTATTTATGAATTTCATAAAGAGCAATATTTGTATAGAAGCCCCCCTAACAAGTGGTGATAAGGGGAAGTATATCTCGAGAAAATGCTTAGTATAAAAAACTAATTGAGTTCGGCCATACATTTTATCCCACTAGGGGCGACTCCTGGGCATTTATGGGACTTTTTCTTCAATATATTTCTAGTCTGCATTGAACATTTTGTATGGGAGCCCCCTTAATGAATAGAGATGGCGGGTAGATATTTATACGTCTGGAAAAAAATAGAAGCCTAGCTGCTTTTCCAATTTTTTATGAATTTAAAAAAAAAAAAAAAAAAAATTTATAAAGCGACTGCGCGAAAAATGTTTTACCTTTCGGGTTTCAATACGCTGAAGCATTTTTGAGTTACGCGAACATATCTTGTGCAACCTCCTCCATTTTCAAAATAACGGTATATCTCGAAAACAAGAACCAATCTAAAAAAAACGGCTAGCACCACTGGAGCCAGCGTAACCGAATTAGGTTAAAACGACAAGTGCCCAGCTTGTCGAAAAAAGTGTCAGTTTCTATCACAGTGTAATTGACAAAAAAAAAAAAACAAAGTATTTAATTTAATGAGACGTACAGAGTGTTGAAATTGACTAAAAGTGAGGATTAATTCAACACCCAAACTTTATTCTTCACTTTAATTTTTTGTATTGGGTAAAATTAAAGAAAATTCTTCATCACTAACTGCTAAAATTAATGCTTTAAGTAACTTACATTATTGGCAGCGAGCGGTTTTTTTTTTTTTTTTTTTTTTTTTTTTTTCTCTCATTATTTATTTATTGAATCTTCATATATTAAATATGAACTAACAATAATTAATCAAATCTTTTCCTAATACTTTATTTATGTCCTGCCAGTGCCAGACAAAAATTTTCTTCATCACGGGTTCTATTCACTTATATAGGTGTTTATCGCTCATCTAATTGGGTAAGTGCTGCAGTGTCTCTTCTTCTTAAGCCAGTGTGGCCGCCATGATTTAAAATATTTCGAGCTAGTGGATTTGGGTGTTGTTCAAGTCTTTTTAAATATTTTACTGCATATTTTGTAATCATAGTTTTTACTAATGGCACATTGAGATCCTTATGAATGTTTGAGTTTTTAACATACCAGGGAGCGGCTGTGATTATTCGAAGAAGTTTATTTTGGCGCCTTTGAATTTTTTCGACATTAGAGGCCGAGGCAGTGCCCCATAGTTGAATACCATAACACCAGATAGGCTTTAAGATAGAGTTGTAAAGTAGAAGCTTGCAATCGAGACTAAGGACAGAATTTCTGCCAATAAACCAATGAATTTGAATGGCTTTTAGTTTCATTTGAGTTAATTTTGCCTCTATATGGCATTTCCACGTTAATCGCCGATCCAGATGTATGCCAAGATATTTTACATGCGAATGTTGAGGAATTATTTGATTATTAATTGTAATAGGGGGACAAGATTCCCGGCGCAAGGTGAATGTTATATGTACGCATTTTTGCTCATTGACCATTATCCTCCATTGTCTTAACCATATTTCCAGTTGAAATATATGATGCTGTAAGTAACGAGATGCTTCATAACGGTTTTCGTGGACGCTTAGAAAAGCTGTATCGTCTGCAAATGTTGAAGTTTCGGTGTAGTTGCTTGTTGGCATGTCCGAAGTATAAATTAAGTATAATAGAGGGCCCAGGATGCTGCCTTGTGGGACTCCAGCGCCAATTGGCTGAGGTGAACTTAAGAAATTTCCTTCTTTAATAATAAATTGACGACCGACTAAGTAGCTTTCTAACAGCTTGTGAGTGTTTGCTGGTAAATTTTGCTTCAATTTATGCAATAAGCCTTCATGCCAGACTTTATCAAAAGCTTGCGAAACATCAATGAAGAGTGCTGAGCAATATTTTTTTTCTTCAAATGCTTTTCTTATGACATTTACTATTCGATGAGTCTGTTCAATTGTGCTGTGTTTTCTTCTAAATCCGAATTGGTGGTTTGGAATACATCTATTTTCACTTAAAATTGGTGTTAATTTTGAAACTAATAATTTCTCAAACAGCTTAGACATATTTGATAATAAGCTAATAGGCCTATAGGACTCAACTTTTGTATGATCTTTGCCTGGCTTTGGTATCATGGTAACTAAGGAAACCTTCCATTTTTGAGGATAGTATTCAAGTCGTAAAATAGCGTTAAAAATAAAAAGAATAATTTTCTTTGCTATGCGAGGTAGCTCTAAAAGCATTTTATTACTGATCTTATCAAAACCAGGTGCCTTCTTAGTGTTTAAGTCACAAATAGCCTTTTCGATTTCTCTTATCTCAAATCTGAGGGGAATAGCTGCTCTAGCAGCAACAGGTGGTAACTCGACAGCAATATCGTGAGATATATTTGGGGTAAATACGTTTTTTAAATGATTAACAAACAGATTTCCTTTTTCAACATCATTTCTTGCCCAACTTCCATTCAAGTTTCTTAATGGTGGTTTAGAGACAACTGGCCTTTTGAGATTTCTAGCTGCACGCCATAATGAGTAGTCCGATTGTGGAGTTGCATCAAGTTCCTTAAGATATTTTTCCAGAGAAGCCGTTTTCTGAGTCTGCAGTAACTTTCTTAGCCTTTTTGTACACTCTTTTAGTAAGTTCTTAAGTTGGGGGGATCTGTGCACTTGCCACTCTCTTCGAGCTCTCCTTTTTTCAGACAAGAGACTCTCGACATCTGTGGAATATATTTTAATATTTTTTGTTTTTTTGGGGGTAATACTGGAATGTTGAACAGCTAGTTTCAGAAAACTGTCAAAATTAACAATAGAGCGATCTACATTCTCCGGTGTACTAAGCGGAATATTTTCTGAGCAATGTGTACTGAGATATTTTTTATATTTTAACCAATTTATTTGTGTGGCTGACGCCGCTAAGTAACCAGTCGGAGATACAATTCTATTGGGGTTCATTATAGTAACAATTGTAGGTGTGTGGTCGGAAGATAATTCTAAGGAAGCTTCAACATGAATAGTTTCTGTGGGGATGTTTTTAACCACGCCGAAATCGATGACATCTGGAATTTTTTGCTGATCAGTAGGCCAATATGTCGGTTGTCCGCTCGCGACCACATTTAAATCCATTTTAGAGATTGTATTAAACAGAACACGGCCCTTTGGTGTTATAAGTCGTGAGCCCCAGAAGGTATGTTTAGCGTTATAATCGCCAGCGGCCAGGAAACAGGGTCCTAGTGATTTATAATATTCACAATATTGGCTTTCTGATATTGAAAATCTAGGTGGAGAGTATAGAGATGAAATTACTATGTTTCGATTTAGCTCTTCAACACAAATGTTAGTTGCTTGCAGATAATCCTTAGGATGATCACACATTAGGTAGTGTTTGACTCGATTTTTTATCAAAATGGCAGAACCTCCACAAGCTCTATCTCGAGGGTCCTTAGTATCATATAGTATATAACCATTGATTTTAAACGTATTTCTTGAGGTCAAATGAGTTTCAGAAACCATCATGACATCAATTTGTTTATTTTTAAGAAAGTATTCTAATTCATTTTTATGTTGGCGGATGCCGTTTGCGTTCCAAAAACAGATTTTTAAACAGTTCATGGCTTGTTAAGTACAGATTGCAATAACATCGATTGCATTCTAAGAATTTCCTGCATCATATTACCCATTGTGTTCGTAAAATTAGTTACTGTTTGCACTAATGTTTCCATGGTTTTTTCTAGACGACTTAAATTAGAAGCTGGAGTTTCATCATCACTTGGCGAAGCACCTTGCATTGGCACATGGTTTGATTTTACGACGTTAGCATAAGAGGTTCTGTTATTACTAGGCTGCGGAGCCTGAATGTCACCAGTGCTCACTTGATTTGTTACCTGCATTTGAGGGGGATTAGTTTTCGGTCCAACTGACTGCTTGACGATGGTATATACAGGGCATCCTCTATAATTGGCAGTGTGATTACCGCCACAGTTGCTACATTTTTTTACGTTGGGGTCGGTTTTAGACTTGTCGCAAAGAACTGTTCCATGTAATTCACCACATACTACGCAAACAGGGGGTAAGTAGCAGTATGCCTTAGTATGGCCAAATTCTTGACAGTTTAGACATTGAACGGGACCATTTCTTTTGTGCGGCTCCTCTATAGTTATTCTTCTATACAGAATATATTTCAAATCGTAAATAGGGTGCGTTTCGTTTTTTTTAAGCTTTAAGTCGCCGGGTTCTAACTCCACTCGAAATAGTGGTTGGGGATTTTTTTCCCTATTTTTAATATTAACCACATTTTTAATTTTAAAACCTTTCTCTTCTAAAAAGGTTTTTATCTCTTCTGGGTCCACGCATGAGTCTATGCCCTTGATCACTACCTGAAGACCTTTGCTGCTCTTCAGTTGGTATGTGTAAAAGCTTTTTTTAAGGGCTTCGAATTTGTTAGTTAATTTGCGAAAATCATTCTCATGATTTACCTGTATTTTTGTTTCGTTAATATTTCCACGCTTGATTGCAGCTACGTAAAACGAATTTTCACCTATTACCGAGATCACGCTCTTTATTAACTCACTTGAGTTTTGCTCCCTAAGATATATCGGGGGTGGCTTATACGATTTTATGACGTTTGGTGCTTCAGAGGATTCATCCTCTAGAATTGCAAAACGATTTTGAGAGTTTATTTTATCAAAAGATGGTACTTTTGAGGCCGAAGCAACTGCTGCAGAGGTAGGGCTGCGACCCCGTTTAAGCACTGTTATGTACCTGTCCATACCAACTTGTACTGGAGGCTTTTGGCAACTTTTTACTTGAGATGTTTCCATTGCATCTGTTTTTTAATTTCATGGTACCATTTGTTACTAAGATTGTTTTTGTCACTGTGCCAACACTAGCAAGTGAGAGATTAATATTTTTTAACGTATCACCATCAACCGTCTTTGTAAAGACCGAGGGCGAAAGGGAACGTGTTCTAACAATTGGTTTTGCCGTTAGGTAGTTTATATTGTTTTGTTTTGTTTTATTTTTTTCAACATTATTTTCGCTAGCATGCACGGTCACATAAACATTCCTTTCGTTTTGCTTTATTGTTGTTTCATTGTTTGTACTCATGTAATAAATTGTTTTTGTTTTTCACCGTTTTACTGTGCTTTTAATATTTTTATTTTTTATTGTATTTTACAACAACGCCAAGAATAAGAAATTTAAACTAAAATGTTTTTGCACAGAATTTGTATACATACACATGTATGAACATTCATACGTATGTACATATATATTTTTACTATTTATCTTTATTTAATTATTTGTTTTAATTGTTCACTTTTATGTTAAAAAATTTAAATAAAAAATATCATATATTTTTTAGCGTCCAATTCGCTTAATATTTATATTCGAAAATTAAATTTAATAAAAAATTAATTAAAATCGTATGCGGGGTTTAGAATACACGTCCGTTTCACAACAAAGCACAAACTGTTAAAGTCAAATAAGTTTTCAAATTTTGCGAGCCCTGATTTAAATTGAAAATGTTGATATTTCGAGTGATAGTATTTTGTATTAAGCAGGGAAAGTCAAATGAAAACAGTTATTTTTTGATTTTTATTTTTTTGAGCAAAAATAACAGTTATTTTTTGATTTTTATTTTTTTGAACAAAAATAACAGTTATTTTTTTATTTTTATTTTTTCGATCAAAACTAACAGTTATTTTTTGATTTTTATTTTTTTGAACAAATTTAACAGTTATTTTTTGATTTTTATTTTTTCGAGCAAAAATAAAAGTTATTCTCGAAATAAATTTACGTGTTTTAATAATTTAGAAGATTTTAATAATTATTTTAATGTGCATAAGCAATTCCAATGATAATTACACACTAAAATAAAAATTTCAAGTCAACTTAATTATTAAATCACGTACATTTATTTAGAGAATAACTTTTATTTTTGCTCGAAAAAATAAAAATCAAAAAATAACTGTTATTTTTGCTCAAAAAAATAAAAATCAAAAAATAACTGTTATTTTTGATCGAAAAAATAAAAATCAAAAAATAACTGTTATTTTTGTTCAAAAAAGTAAAAATCAAAAAATAACTGTTATTTTTTGATTTGTATATAAAAATCAAAATTATAAAAATCAATATATTTTATCATTGACAAGTGCATAAGGAACAGTATGGTATACTTGAATAAGTTTTTCGACATTTACTTCTATGTGCTTTTTTTGTTTTAAAATTCCAATATAACTGTTATTTGCGGTCCCTGGTATTAAGTCTTCTTAAAGTAAAAATACAATAATGGCGTCATTAACTTCAGGTATTTGAGTACCTTATTAAATAATAAAGGGTGGTCCCACCATAATGCACGACGTTAATTGTGAGTTACACCTTAACGCCAAGTAATTTGCTCAACTTAATTTAACATTTTTGTTTCAGTGTTTGACAAATTCAACCATGGATAGGTACACAATGAGCAGCGCGTTAAGATCTTTTAAGCCTTATACGATAATGTGCGTTCAAATCAAAATGAATTTCGTGCACTTCGTGATTTTTTTCGTCAATGTGTCCACAATCGGGAAATTTCAGTAAACCCAGTCTGTAGGAAATGTGAAAACAACTGTGCATGCTCGCCCAGTTCGTGGGTCATCGGGTTGTACTCCTTCGAAAAAGAGGTCGGCCAGGTAGTAACCATGGCTCGAAATTGAGGATATGAACCTGGCCGACGACATGTGGCTCCAACAGGATTGTACCAGATGCCACTAAGCCAATGAAACAATGCCTTTTTTGTGCGAGATTCAATGGCCGTGTTATCCCACGTCTTGGCGATGTAAATTGGCCGTCACGATCATGTGAGCCGACACCGTAGGACTTCTTTCTTTGGGGATATTCAAAAGAAAAAGGGTACGTAAATAAGCCAAGAACAATGTAAGAGCTAAAGAATGAGATAATTCGGCGCCCTAACGACATTGATACATAATATACAAAATATACTAAGATAATTCTCTTAAAACTTTTTAATTTATTTACAATTATCATAGTGCGTTTTGGTTCGACCACATTTCATTTACATTGACATATATTTTGGAAATATTTTTCATATGTATTTTTTTTTATATATATGTATGTATGTGACAGTTTCAGTTAAAAGGGACCTAATGGGAAAAAATGAGTTTTGGAGAAAAACGATTTTGAAGTTAACAAGGTAATTTTTCTTCTTATCAAAGGTGTATTTTAAAGCTTATTTATGACAAAAGTAATGCAGTTAGAAAAATGCGGTTTGCCGCATTAGAAAGTGCGTATTGTCTATTTTACCAATCACCAAAAAGTAAAATCGATATTTTCATCCATAGGTCCCTTTTAACTAAAACTGACACATATCAAACTATCGATTATTTGCAAAATACATTTGGCGACAACTTTATTTCCAGAAGTGGTCCTCTTCCCTGGCCCCTCCTAAAATTAAGCAAGTTTTTCAATATGTGTTTTACTGTATAAAGGAGAGCAGCAGACATGCACATGATGAAATGCATTTAAACGATTATATATTAAATTTCAGCACGTATGAGTAATATTTGCATATTGCAACATTACTCATACGTAATGATGGACTAAAACTATCATTAACTCTTATATCGAGTGATTTTTTAAGAGCTATAGGAAAGTTAAAAAAAACACATAAAATTCAGAAAAATGCATGAAATCTTTATTTGAATCGATAGTACGGTGCATAAAATTTAATGTTTGAAGATTGACCGTGACTGCGCCTCAAATGGTCCATCCGCTTAGTCCAATTTTGACATGAGCTTTAACATAGCCCCACAAAAAATAGTCTAAAGGCGTTAAATCGCACGCTCTTGGCGGCCAATTGACCTGTCCCGAACGTGAAATAAAATGTTCACAGAATTCGCCTCTTAATAAGTCCATTGTTAAGCGTGCTGTGTGGCATGTGGCACCGTCTTGTTGAAAACACATGTCATGCAAGTCAAGCTCTTGCGTTTTAGGCAAAAAAAAGTTGGATATCATCTCACAGTAGCGCTCACCATTCACAGTTACGTTACGATTCGCATCATCTTTAAAGAAGTACGGTCCAATGATGCCCCCAGCCCATAAACCGCACCAAACTGTGACTTTTTCTAGATGCATTGGTAGCCCTTGCAATGCTTCTGGCTGATCTCCACTCCAAAATCGACAATTCTGCTTATTAACGTACCCATTGAGCCAAAAATTAGCTTCGTCGCTGAACACAAGAAGCGCGCGATAAACTTTCTTAACAGAGCACGGATTTTGATAATAAAATTCAATAATTTGCAAGCGTTGTTCGTTTGTAAGACGATTCATGGTTAAATTATAGACCAAACTGAAGATGTTTGACAGTGAAACAAAACACAAAACGTGCGTGAGCTGTTTAAACCAGTGTTGCCAAAAAGATAATAGCTAAAAGATGATACTACATTTAAATTAGGCCGAAATCTTGTAGATTTGACTTTTTTCACATTAGCGACATTTTATTTTTATAACAAAACAACTGACTAAAAGTTTTTTCGTTACACATACAAACACAAAAAGAAATATACATTAAAAAATTTGCATTACCTTTTATTAATAGTTTTAATTTTTTTTAATAATTTTTGTTTTGTTTTTTTTTTTAAATGCTATTTTTTCTTGTGCAGGGAAGTATTTTTTAGTGCTATATTGAAAAAACCATAGTTGCATCATTAAGTACTACTAAAGTTTGAGTAGATTTCGTCGAAATCTAGTCCCGAATTAGATTTTGTTTTGTTTAGGAAATCTGGTCAAAAACAACTAGATTTGGCTCGAAATCTCGTAAGTACTAGATTTTGCGTAGGTGTAAATGTAGTATTAAAGTCATTGAAGGAAAGATTTTTTCCATTTAAGTTTAATAGAATGTATCGTCGATCATAGTTTCTAAAATCTACACATATTGAAGTAATCCCTTATTTCGATATTCATTTACTTAAAGAATTTTATTTGGAATATCAAGTTAATTTGCGTCCGCCGCTACAGCATTTTACATAGATACATGCTTTCGATAATTGCTTTTAATCAATATTGTTTTCGCTTACTTACATATTTTCTCTGTGCGGCTTAGCTTTTTACTAGAAGTTAATTCACTTACCTAAAAAGAAAATAAGAAAGAAGAATGTCAATTAAGAATAAACATCCGTGTTTTAAATACAGAGAAATCTTATTAATAACTTTTATAACCACCCTTATCATGGTTGGCGAATTTAAAAAACGCTTGCGACTGTAAACGTAAACTTATTTCCTTTAATCTATTACCAAACAGTCCCAGGCGTATTTTAAACTCGCCATCCACGATAAGGGTGAATAAGTTTGCAGGTGTCCGTCTAAAAAAACTGAAATGGCAAATTGTTTTTTTGTTTTTGTTTTCTTACGAAGACAATAAAATGAAACAATTTGTTTTTTTTTACCCACTTACAACTACAATTCGAGTCGGAAAAAAGCCAACCAATTGTAGGGGACTGTAAGGAAAGTTAATTCACTGTTTTTGTTGGTGTTTTGTTTAAGCTTTGATATTGTTTTAAGTAGAATTTACAGCTTAATTTGTATAATATTTTTAGCTTTTCCAAAAACTAGTCTGGAAAATGGTTTCCTGATGATCTGGCCTAAGCAACCAGTGAAAGGCGCATAGAAACAAGCTTTCCCTCAGCAAAAGCAAAATCATGCAAGCCATAAAGCTGGCAAAATTAAAAAAAATATGCTCCCAAATACAAAAGAAACGAAATTAATATGCCCACCAAAAACTTCAAACTCTTAACTTTTTTTATAACCTACACCTCCACAAGTAATGAATGAGTGTATATTTAGTTTGTCATTCCGTGTAACACTTGTTTCTTATTCATGTAAGGCCTAATACAATTTTCTCCTTCCTGAAGTAATTCTAAGTCGTCTAAGCCATTTCCTTCTTTTGAAACACGCTCTCTTTCAAAAGACTCAAAAAAGAAAAAACACAATTGGTGTCGAAATCTTTCTGGGTCATCTAAGCAGTAAGATATGGAAATGCAGCACAATCAGTTTAGTAGAAAAAGAGTTATGAACTCAAATGTGAAAAACTCTGCATCTAGCATTAATATGTGACTTGTATTTAATTTTGCCGGAATTCGTTTTATATGACTGGAAATCATTCTTTTTAATTTTGGAAAGATCGGATACTAATTTACAAAACGATCCACAGAAAGCTCACTCTTGCAAAACATATTTTATGCGAGTTACGATGGTTAGTAAGTAAGTATCTTGAAAATTAGTGCCGCCTTCATACCGTTTTTCGTTTCCTTTTATATACCATCTCTCATTCAATAGAGCCTTTTTGTGTTTTTTTTTTCATTTGAATGGGAGATAAAGCCATCATGGCCTAAGCTCACATTAGCATTATTAGAAAACGGTTTTATCTCTCATTTCAGTTCGGGTGACACTAAAGTTAAGTATTGAAATCTGGGTTCGCATACTAAAGTTTTTTTTGCGTGACAGCCTGCGGCCGTGCTTAGGGGTTTTTCCTCCAGTAAGACGCGGCAGGTGGCTTCGCTGAATACAATTTTCCTGCGTGCGTCACAAGAATAAAAAATTTTTTTTCATTGATAACTAAGGATTTTCCCTTTTACAGAATGTTTACACCATGCATAACAATATTCTGAAAAAATATGGCTTTATCTCTAATTTGCGAAAAAAAATATGGCTATATCTCTCATTTCGCAAAATTTTAAATATGACGTTACCTCTCAATGATTGGGCAATAATGCCATTATGGCTTTATCTCTCATTCAATTGAGCAATAAGGCCATCATGGCCTTATCTATCATGGTTTTAAATACTTTTTATCGTTTTTCCAACAACGCACTTTTGAATTTAGTTAATAGCCTTTTTACACTGATCAACATCTCGGTGAAACGAGTGGAAGATGTTGAAAACGTGAAACTTGCGTTTACATTGTTCACATCTAACATCTACCATCAACTCAGCTGTCAAAAATAAACAAAATAAAAAAAGACGCAGACTTTTTTGTTAGCAAAAAAATAATTAAAAATGGATTTAAAGGATACATTAATTGTTGGTCTAGATTTTGCTTTGCAAGAACAAACTAAATTATTAATGCAGAGCATTGAAATAATAGCAGCCATTCTGGAAGAAGAAGATGAAGAAGAATTTTTAGTGGATATAAGTTTGCCTTTTCCTCGAAAGATTTGGATGTTTGTTAGTAAAATTATATACATATGTATAATAAAACATTTCTTTATTTAAATAAATATGTACGTATGTATATTTTTAAGGACCGCTATGGAACATTTTGGGAAAAAGATGTGCCAAATAATAGTGCCGAATTTTTCAAAGAAAGCTTTCGGGTGGAAAAAGTATTTTTTGCTTTATTAGTACAAAAGCTTGAAGTTTTGAGAAAAAAGGACACAAATTTAAGGCATGCCATATCTTTAGAAAAGCGAATCGCAATTGGTCTTTATACCCTTGGATCCTCAGCAGAATATCGTACTGTTGGAAGACTTTTTGGGGTTTCAACTAGTAGTGTTTGCAAAATTTTGCATGAGTTTTGTAAAGCTATTATTGAAGAGCTTTCTGAAGAGTATCTTTCTTCGGATTTCCTTACGGAATCCAAGGTTAAAGAATGCGTAAATGGATTTGAAACTATAGGCTTTCCACAATGCTTGGGCGCGATTGGTAAGCAAATACATACATAAATATTCTGTTTTTATATTTAGTTTATTAATGTTATAAAAACCTCAAAAGATGGATGCCACATTGAAGGGTTGGTACTCGGTTGTCTTATTTGCGTTGGTTGACTTTCGGTAAGATTTCTTGAGAATAACATTATTAAATATGCACAGACATACATACATATGTAATAAATATTTTTCCTCTAGATACAGATTTCTTTATGTGAATATAGGTTGCCCAGGACGATGCAATGATTCTCTAATTTATCGCAAATCTAAATTAAGCCACATGATAGATTCATCTAACTTACTAAAAGAAAATAAGAAGGAAATATGCGGCACGCAAGTTCCAGTACTTATTATTGGAGACTCTGCTTTTAAATTTTCACCTACGCTTATGAAGCCCTATCCATTTTCAACGTCAGCTTCTTTAGAACAACAGACGTTCAATTATAATGTGTCCAAGGCCAGGCGTGTAGTTGAAAATGCTTTTGGTCATCTTAAGGCAAGATTTAGAAGAATTGGAAAGGGTTTAGATAATCACCAAAAGTTCAATAGTAGAATTATTATGGCCTGTTGTATTTTACACAATTTCTTAAATGAACATAACAGTGCAATAAATGAGAACTGGAAAATTACACAAAATCCTTCTCTCCCGCAACCAGAAACCAATAACACATCTACCGATCAATCAATACCAGCAGAAAGTATAAGAAATGCCATTAGCAAACTTTTATGCGAAAGAGAATCTTCTAATCAATAAAACAAAACTTTTTGAGATCAATTCATTAATTGCTTATTCATATTTATTGTATTTAAAATTAAAAAAATAACTGCTTATTCATAAAAAATATTTTTAATTTATATTATTATATTTAATTAAAAAACGTCTGTTAAATTTAATAATCGTTTATGAATACGTGGTTAAAAATTTAATGGAATAAAGTAATATATATATTAGGGCGGATCGATTTGTATGAATGAAAAAGAAATTTAAAATCGTATACCAAAAACGTAATCTACATAAAATTCTAAGAAAATTCTCCGAAAAAACCATGGGTCTAAAAAAAATCCTAATCCGCGCCTCTCGACTTAAAAATTTGTTTACTTGAGTGAACATTTTTTTTAATCTAAAAAAAATTTTGAGTGTAAAAAAATACAAAGTGCAAAAGAACTACCTTACTAAACAATTTTATTCAAAAAATTCGATTCCTTTTTGGAAAAAACTATTTTTTCAAAAAAAAAAAAATTTTTTTTGCAAAGTCGGGCATATAAATTTTCAAGTCGAGAGGCGCGGATTAGGATTTTATTTTAGACGCATGGTTTCTTCGGAGAATTTTCTTAGAATTTTATGTAGATTTCGTTTTTGCTATACGATTTAAAAAAAAATCGACCCGCCCTAATATATATAAAGATAAATTTACATACACACATACATGATAAGCTTGAGGTAACTTTTTTATAAAATAAAACATTATAAACATTCAATCCATCTTTCACCACTACTTTGTGCAGCTTCTTCTAGACAAAAAAAATAGTTAATAGTGCTTAATGTAAGTATTTAAAATAACAATGTAGCAGAAAAACGTTTGAATTGTTATTAACAAATGTTTTAAATCTTGGTAATTTAATTATTGCTATTAATTATTATTAACAATTTTTTGTATTGAACAATCTGCTCAAAGTAGTGGTCAAATATTAATTAAGGTTTTATAACGTTTAATTTTATAAAAAAGTTACCTCAATTTGACCATTTTTTCATAGCAAATGTGTTTGGAAAGTGTTGAATTTGATTTCGAAAATTTCAGATTTGTTTTTTTAAAAACCTGAATTTGCTATGAAAAAGGCCGAATTCGCTTAAACACTGTATTCATAAAAAATAATGATTAAATTCACAATCATTTTTTGAATTATATAAAAAAAAAAAAACAAATTAAATACATACATAAACATCTTGGTACATTAGTTTTTAACTTCAAATTTTTTTAGTATTACATATAATGAAATTCTGAAATTAAATTCTGTTAAAAAAAAATTATAATAAAATAATTTAAAACTATAATTAATAAAAAAAAAAAAAAACCATTTGATATAATAAAATGAAAAAACAAAGTTTTAATAAGTAACAATATTACAACCAACAAAAGCGTCACATCGTTTTTTAATTGTAATATTTAATGTAAAGTAAACAAATTGGTCTTAGTTCATTATAAGGCACACTGTAGCATTAATAATTAATAAAAGTTATTTTTTCTCTCTCAAAATGGCTAACAGCTGCGTTTGAAATTCTGCGTTTTGAGAGGAAATCAAGTCCAGCCGTTTTAGCATTGCTTTTACCTGCTCGTTTTTCTCCTGATTGTGCTGCCTCTGCATTTCCATCCGTTCTTGGGCCAACCTGACTAGCTCCGAGTTCGTATCGACCTTTCTCTTTTTCAAAGGTTTCGCCTGTTCGTCCGAAAAATCAGCCTGTCGAGAGCTGCAGGAAGCATCAGGATCGAGCTCGATAATATCTTCCAACAAAGTTGACATGTCTAAAAATATTTATTAAAAAAAAAAATATGAAACTGTTTGGATTAAAATGACTACACTATAAAAGGTTAACTTACCAGTGCTTTCGTGCATTGTATCTTCAATATTGTGAAGTTTAAATGACCCCAAAATATTGTGTATTTTGCTGTAGTGGCACCACGCTGATGGCGCTCCACCTGTCGGTCCTATTTTGTTCTTTTCCTGTCTGTAACCACATAATTATTTTGTCATAGCGCAATAAATTTGTTTAAAACTACTTACTTGTACTTGCGGGTGAGATTGTCCACTTTAGTACGGACATCAGCCCAAGAACCAGAAAAGCCAGCTTGCTGCATAGTTGCAGCCATCTCTTGGTATACGTGGGAATTTTTTCTGGAGCCTCTAAGCTCTTCTATTTTTTCCTCCCACAAGTCTATCAGCATATTTTCCATGCCTAGGTCCCATACAACACGGAGGCTGGTGTTTTTCTTCACTGCAAACATTAAATTAATTAATTTTGTAATATTTAAATTAAAAAAACAAAAACTTACGTGTGCCGCTCATTTTGATGTTAAAAATATGTAGTTGTTTACTTTTTTTCAACTTTAATGTCATATAATTAGTGATGATAAAAAATAATTGAAATAAGTTGTAATTTTCTAGTGATGACACTGAAATAATCGAAAGATGTAGAATGGAATAAAACGAGATAGGAACATCTTTTAAAGATGGCAAAAGATGTTGGTTTTTAGCCCTATGTATTTCTTATGGAAAGATGTTAACATCTTTGCAAATTGATGGTAGATGTTAGATGTTGATCAGTGTAAAAAGGCTATAACGTTAATATTTTATACTTATTTATATCAAATGCTCATAAATAGTCCACATTCACACAATGTTCTTACAAAATGCTAAATTACCATCAAAGTGATGTAGACGTCGACTTGATGTGACAACAACCTAAAACTCACATCGACAACGACTAACATAAGGGGGGAGAAGGGGTGCTTTAAAACCATGGTAGATAACGCCATGATGGCATTATTGCTCAATTGAATGAGAGATAAAGCCATAATGGCCTTATTGCCCAATCATTGATAGGTAAGGTCATATTAAAAAGTTTGCGAAATGAGAGATTTAGCCTTTTTTTATTTTTTCGCAAATAAGTGATAAAGCCATATTTTTTCAGAAAATTGTTATGCATGGTGTAAACATTCTGTAAAAGGGAAAATTCTAATCATCATTGAAAACCATTTTTTTATTCTTGTGACGCACGCAGGAAAACTTTATTCAGCGAAGCCACCTGCCGCATTCTACTGGAGGAAAAAACCCCTAAGCACGGCCGCAGGCCGTCACGCAGAAAAACTTTAGTATTCGAATCCAGATTTCAATACTTAACTTTAGTGTCTCCGGAACTGAAATGAGAGATAAAACCCTTTTCTAATAATGCTAATGTGAGCTTAGGCCATGATGGCTTTATCTCCCATTCAAATGAAAAAAAACACAAAAAGGCTTTATCTCCCTATTGAATGATAGATAAAGCCATCATGGCCTTATCTACCATGGTATTAAAGCACCCCCTTTCATAATAGGGTTGATAAGGGCTACTTTAATATATAATTATCACAGACAAGCTAAGTATGAGCAATGCAAATCAAAATTTATTTTATATAAATGCAGCTGCCCTAATAAAAATATTTATTAAGATTTAAAGTTTTTTTATGCTTAGCAAATATTTAATTGATATTCATAATAAAAGAATGTTAAAATTGGCTAAAATTTCAATAATCAATAATCGAATAAACACTCCAAAAATTCTTAATTACATAAATATATGTAAATTAAAAACAGACATTTTTTTCTTAATCGTTCACAAATTTTAACATTTGAATTTACTAATAAATAAAAGCCAATGGCCATAAATTTATACACACTTAAGCAATTTGTGTTAAAAAATTTGTTTTGAACAATTATAATAAAATTTAAATAATGTTTATATTTTTGCAAATAAACTAAAATGTTTTCTTTTCACAAAGAATTTTATTTTTAATAAAACAATTAACTAAAATTGTTTAAGTACTTAAATTCAATTTTTAAACAATCGTTTACATTTCAAATGTTTTTAATTTGTTTTTTGTTTAGCAAAGTAAAAGAATTTTATATTTCAAACAATGTATTGTAATAATTGGCAACAGACAATATTTTCATTGCCAGAAAAATAACAATTAAAAAGTTACCTTTTTCATAAAACAAGTAAAAATTCCAGATACCTAGATAACTGTTACAATTGTTAAAACTTTAGAATAGACATTGTTAGGGTACACAGAAAGAAAAAACTCGTACTAAATAAAAGTTTTTTTTTCACTAATTTAAAGTATTAGTCGTATTTAAAAATTGTGCATTGCATTCTATTTTTTATAGCAACAACAACACTACAGAAGTAGGTAAAAAAAATAAAAAGCAAAAATTGCCAAATTCTATTTATTAAAATTATTTAGCTAATGATCAAACATGCTGCTGGTTTTATAATTCAGAGTTCTTCCGTAAACAAAAGTGGCAATCAGGAATGATAAATGAGAAAACCAATATCGTACTAACGAACTTTTGTAATCGTACTTTTACGGCCCCAATAGTACTAAATCATTTTTCATCCTTTTTTTTTATAAAAGAAAAAGTCTTTTGTTTCGGTTCCACTTGAAACCGTTGGTACATATATGTAGTCTTTCTCGTTCCTATATTAATACCCTTCACCACAGGTGGTGAATAGGGTATATATATGTTTGTAATTCCTTTTGTAATTTCTATAATATTGATGTTAGACCCTATAAAGTTTATATATTCTGGGTCCTTATGAGGAGCGAAGTTGATTTAACGATGTCCGTCTGTCCGTTGAAATGGGTTTTCCGAAGACCCCATATATGATAGGGGCCAGGTTATTATACAGTTATGTCACACATGGTCCGGAATTGTTTGCTATTGAAATTCAGCAAGATCGATCCACAAATGGCTGAGATATGAATAAAAAACCACGACTGCCTCAAATGTTTTCCTTTAAAGGTTCAATTAGACGTGACATTACCATACCAACACTGTATTACCAAAACGACATAAACATACCATACAAACCAATTCAACTTTGGTTTCTACGGTCATACAGTGGCTATGGTAATACAGTGTTGCTAATGTGGTTTTTTTTGTTGTTTTTTTATACCCTTCACTACAAGTGGTGGATTTTATTTGTAATGTTAATGTGTATACATACACATTAGTGCGTGTATATGATCCCAGTTGGCAAAATGGTCATAGACGCAAATGTCGTCAACGATGTCTTTAGGACATTTTTGAATTTGTCGCCTGTTTAACATATTTGCAGACATTTTTTAAATTTGTCTTGAATAATACTTTATTGAGGACGACGTAAGTGACAATTGCTTTCATTTTGTCGTGTTTCAAACAACTTTGACGACAACATGCATGCAATGATCGCTTACGTTGTCCTCTACTAAAACAAATTATAAACTTTAAATTTGTATTTAATTTAAAATAAAAATTTATTGATATTTTGCTTGTAAACAATTAATTTGTAACTTACAACGTTATTCGCGGCTGTGCTTTATTGTGAAATTGTACATATGTGAATTGATGGGTTAAGCACAAAGAAATTGATGTTCCTGCTGACTATATTGTATGTTTAGTTCAGAACCCATTCCCTTACTAGTTTGAATTCACAGCCCATCAAGGCCCTTAGAACAGTCCACATATATAGCGACCGTCGAGACCTAGCAATGTCACCTTTTACCAGCTCTACGGCCTTCAAAATCCCTAGAGCCTCCGCCAAAAATATACTGCAGTCGTCAGGAAACCTATTTGAACTTGAAGTATATATATCCTTAAGGTAGACCGCTTTTACCGTTCCCCTTATCCTGGTAATATCGGAAAATCTGCAGTATCGCCGATATATCGGCTTTCGTTACATCCCTAATTATCACTTACCTATCAGCGACTAAATCGTAGACAGTGTCCACAATCCTGTCATCAACGACAATATTAAAGAAATCTCGATAATCGGGCATTAACGAGTTTATGAGAAAAAAGTCGTTTATATAGTCGCAAATGACAACTTTAACCACATTGTTACCCATATTATCATTAACGACAATGTGCATGATAGTGTCGCTCATATTGTCCTGTACGACTTGGGTGCCTTTTGTTCGAAAATGTCGTCGATGATTTGTATGGACTGTCGCCAACATGTCGTCAGGAATTTACTATGGGTCTTGTACGCGTCGTCGACGTTGTCTTGAAGACATGGCCAACTGGGATATGCCGCTCAAATAAAGAAACAAGCTCATAGACTCAATATATTTTAAATTAACGCTTCTTTAGTAAAAGCATTTGTAGCCGAGTTGTTAAGTTCTCTCCTGAGACCGATGATATTGCCAGTTCGAATCCAAAAAATATTTTTTTTTTAATTTTTATTTTTTATTTAATTTTTTTATGTTCTAAAAAACGATTTTAAGATTATAAAACGAATTTCAAACATCAACTTTGGCAAAAGAGGAAGCGGGCTTAGGTTCATATATACAGCCATGTCACAGAGTATAATTCCGTTCGGAAACGGAATTCATTCCGTATTTTGGTGCTTCAGAAAATGACGAAAAAATGTTTCGGAATGAAACCATTTTTGTTTTCATGAACGGTATGGGAGTTGTCTGTATCTGAAAGGCCAGAAAACTATCAAAATACACTTTCCATCAACAAACAAATATTTTTTTTTTTTTTTTTAATTTATTTTTATTATTGAATCTTTCTTATCGAAATTTACAATATGTATTCAAATCTTAATTCTACTTGTTGTTTATTAGTTGTTACCAATGTAACCACTAACTGCTGTATTCAAATTTTAAAAATGTCTTCTAGTTAGGCTCAAAGTATCGGTTCTTTTTAGCCTCTGGTGACCTTCGAACTGAAGCAGACCCCGAGCGAGGGGTCTGCTTCAATTCCGAGCGGAATCATTCCGAACGGAATTGTACTCTGTGACATGGCCCATAAAGTTTTTTTTTTATATTCTTCGGCATGACGAAATGAATAGTTGGCGTGGTTCAGTTAATATTTATTTATACCTATCTAAAGAACGTTATTTATGTATATAACTTTTTGTTCTTATCTCATCATGGTGAAGGGTATATAAGATTCGGCATAGCCGAATATAGCACTCTTACTTCCCAGCAAAAACTTGGTAATGACTTGCCATTACTGAACAACTTACTTTTCAATGACTACTTCATACCATCTGCATTACATAGAAGTAGTTTGGTAATGGCTGACATATAATCTGATACCTAAGCACTTGTGTATGAGTTGATTAACGAAATTTATAATTCATTGGTAATAAAATGCATCTACGGTTGAAGTTTTTTCAAATCTAATACAAATTGATTTAAAATATTTGTTCTTACAATTTGTTTTTGTTTTATTATAAATAAAAAACAATTTGTAATAAATTTGAATATGAAAAATTATGCTGTACTGAAATTTTATAGTCTTGACATGTTAGTTGTAATTTTGGTGACATCGGAGTAATAAGTTATTTAAGTCCCTATTTGTAAGCGAATGTGGTAATGACTTATTTAACTCCCTATTTGTAAGCGAATGTGGTAATGACTTATTTAACTCCCTATTTGTAAGCGAGGGTGGTAAGTAGTTGCCTCCAATAATTTAATCTCATATTTACGTTCTTAATTGAGTAAAAACATCGTTTTTTTATACAATAACTACACTGCCCCAGTAGACTAGCTGGTAGTCAGCTAGTCTATCAGCGCCGAGGTTGCGAGATCGAATCCCCCCAGAGACAGAAAAAAAAATTAAAAATAAAACAAAGTAAAATAAAATAAGAAAAAATAGAAAAAAAGACATAAAGTAAAGTAAAATAAAATAAGAAAAAATAGAAAAAAATGGTTTTAAAAAAATAATAAAAAATTTTTTTTTTTAAAGTCATGACATGTTAGTTATAATTTTGGTGACATCGGAGTATAACTTATTTAAGTCCCTATTTGTAAGCGAATGTGGTAATGACTTATTTAACTCCCTATTTGTAAGCGATGGTGGTAAGTACTTGCCTCCAATGACACCACCGTGTTAAAATAATGAGTTAAAATGCCAATGTATAAGTAGTGAAGAGTCGTTATATTAGCTTTTTAACTCATTACTTTGCAATGTAAGTTTTTGCTGGGTTGTTTTATAATATTTTTGCATTAATATTTTTCTTTCCACATTCGCCGAAGAGTCAGGTATAAAAAAAATTCATTTGGTTATTTTACAAAGCGCTGGAAATAGATACATTAATTTATTAACAAACTTTTATTTAAAAATAATTAATGGATCTATAACTAGCATAACATATAGTTGTGAGCCAGATTGGCAAAATTAAAGCTGTTAAAAATAAAATTCATAGAGTAAAAATTTTTTACATATTTACAGCAGAAATTATTTAACAAAAGTACTAAGTACGAATATTTATATATAAAAAAATAATTGATTGTGTTTAAAATTTTCAATATGTACTTCAGAAAAAGGGAAGACATTTTATAAGCTGAAGTAGAAAGTCCGGATATAATAAAATTTAATTTAGCGCTTGAAAAATCTCCTTCCAAATTATTCAGAATAAAATAATAATCACGCAACAACCATCTTGTTGTGACGAATATTTCAAAATATTATAAGTTTTCGTTAAAAAATAATCTTGAAATGAGAGGAAGTCGTCTCTTCTACTAGAACTTTTGCAGAAGTGGTATCTTTAAAAACTTGTCAATATCATAAGAAAATGCAAGCTGATACTTTATTTAGAATGTGGAATATGCAATCGTCCAATGAACAAGTGCAACAAATCTATTCGGAATATCGGAGTTCAGTTTTTGATGCAAATGCTTTTGCAAAAAAGCAAAGAAAATACGAGTTGCTATTTTATATTAAATAATAATATTTTTAATAATTTTAATTAGGCTTAAGTTCATGAAATTTTAATTTTTATTAAATTATTTTTATGAAGAAAGGAATTTTACAACATGAAAATCAATTAAAATTGTTATTGATAATCTTTCATTCTTGACGTGGCTCGGGCTCGAACCCTGGCCGGCAGGTTACCATGAAATGTTTCGATCGCAACCACTCGATCTCCTCAGATGGATTTGCCGTCTTACACTCGCAGCCATCGACGACTGCTGACGTCACTAGTCAAACATCAATCCTTAAACCAAATTGTATTTTAACATTTGGTAGATCGAAATTTGCTTTCCTGAATGATTATCCATTTTAATTGACTTTACATGTTTTTTCCTTTACTTCTGTTTTTTCGTACTTTCGTCAAGAATTTTTCTTGAAGTCCGAGTACATTTTTTTGTTTTTTCACTTTGTCTTTCCCTTTTCTGTTGACCTTTTTCAGCACAACTTGAAGGACAAATGTACACATAGAGCTCGTGCCTTAGCTTTAACAATAATTAGTATTGTGGTTATTTTGTTGAACTATTTATGGTTTTTAATCCAAATTTCTAATATTTTTAATTAGGCTTAAGTTCATGAAATTTTAATTTTTATTAAATTATTTTTATGAACCATAAATAGTTCAACAAAATAACCACAATACTAATTATTGTTAAAGCTAAGGCACGAGCTCTATGTATACATTTGTCCTTCAAGTTGTGCTGAAAAAGGTCAACAGAAAAGGGAAAGACAAAGTGAAAAAACAAAAAAATGTACTCGGACTTCAAGAAAAATTCTTGACGAAAGTACGAAAAAACAGAAGTAAAGGAAAAAACATGTAAAGTCAATTAAAATGGATAATCATTCAGGAAAGCAAATTTCGATCTACCAAATGTTAAAATACAATTTGGTTTAAGGATTGATGTTTGACTAGTGACGTCAGCAGTCGTCGATAGCTGCGAGTGTAAGACGGCAAATCCATCTGAGGAGATCGAGTGGTTGCGATCGAAACATGTCATGGTAACCTGCCGGCCAGGGTTCGAGCACGAGCCACGTCAAGAATGAAAGATTATCAATAACAATTTTAATTGATTTTCATGTTGTAAAATTCCTTTCTTCATAAAAATAATTTAATAAAAATTAAAATTTCATGAACTTAAGCCTAATTAAAAATATTAAAAATTTGGATTAAAAACCATAAATAGTTCAACAAAATAACCACAATACTAATTATTGTTAAAGCTAAGGCACGAGCTCTATGTGTACATTTGTCCTTCAAGTTGTGCTGAAAAAGGTCAACAGAAAAGGGAAAGACAAAGTGAAAAAACAAAAAAATGTACTCGGACTTCAAGAAAAATTCTTGACGAAAGTACGAAAAAACAGAAGTAAAGGAAAAAACATGTAAAGTCAATTAAAATGGATAATCATTCAGGAAAGCAAATTTCGATCTACCAAATGTTAAAATACAATTTGGTTTAAGGATTGATGTTTGACTAGTGACGTCAGCAGTCGTCGATGGCTGCGAGTGTAAGACGGCAAATCCATCTGAGGAGATCGAGTGGTTGCGATCGAAACATGTCATGGCAACCTGCCGGCCAGGGTTCGAGCCCGAGCCACGTCAAGAATGAAAGATTATCAATAACAATTTTAATTGATTTTCATGTTGTAAAATTCCTTTCTTCATAAAAATAATTTAATAAAAATTAAAATTTCATGAACTTAAGCCTAATTAAAAATATTAAAAATTTGGATTAAAAACCATAAATAGTTCAACAAAATAACCACAATACTAATTATTAAATAATAATAGATTTGAAAAATTTGGAAATAGTATCAAATGAGTCACGGGGGTACCAGCGTACTTTTTAGCTTTGATTTGTACCAAAAAAAGTACAATTGTGCCAACTTTATCAACCGAGGGGGCAATACAAAATAAGTGAAATAAACATGTGTAACATGTTTCTCTGTCTCTCTCTCTCTCTCTCTCTCTGGTTCTCTTTCGGATTATTTCAAGCACGAATTCGGAATTAAGGCAACTTACTTTTACGTAATTCAATCTCGTTTTTTGTGTTATTTTAAGAACGGTGCACTTGAATATTCCATACATGAATTAAATATTCTGTAGTTGGTTTAAGGAAATCCATACTAACCGTACTATTTACACCGTTTCGGCTAGATTTATGTACTGATGGATTCATTTTTCTTTTCAGTGTAGTATGTGACTATTTTTTTAATAACTTTAAATAACATAAAAAAAAATGCAGGGGTTCTCATACAGCAATTCTGTTTTGTTTGAGTCCATAGAATACAGAACAGTTATTTCCATTGCATTACTAAGTACTTTTTTTTAATTGCCTAACAATAACAATAAACTTGGAAATTTAGCACAAAACAAAATCTTGTTAATGAACAAAAAATTTTTGTTTTCCCGAAAATAACTTTGATAATAAATTTGCAGGTGCCCGTGCAAAAAAAAATGAACTGGCAAATTGCTTTATTTTGATTTTCTAGCGAAAACAATAAAATTAAGCAATTTGTTTTTAATTTTTTTTTTCTTTACCGATGTGTCGGAAAAAATCCAACCAATTGTACTACCTGTGTTTTGAAAACAGGGTACTCGGCATGCACAGGGGCTTTGGTACTAAGCAGCCTTCTAGTACAAACTGGTTAAGATCCAAAATTGTGTACAAGTACAGGTATACAAATAAATCTAAGTTCTGAGTTAGGAATGCGATTTCCATGCAAATGCATGTTTTTTGTCGATAGTCCTATATCGATGTCGACCAATTATCTCTCGGAATCATTAAATTTGCGTTAAAATGGCATCGATTTGTTTTTGCATATTTTGGTGAAAATGCATATTTTTGCATATTTTGATTTTAAATGCATATTTTTGCATATTTTAACATTTTTGAGTTATATATTTTTTTAAATTTCCATATTATAAAAAAAAGTTCTTCAGAAAATTTCAAAATTGTATAAAATACAAGATTTCGACACAATATCCTTACATTTTTAACCGATGTAGCAGCTTACATGGTTAAGGCTGCCAATTAGCCAACAACAATTTATCGAAAACTGTTACATATTTCATTCTTGGCACATGGGTTACACCGCGTTGCAGTGGAAATGAGAAGAATATTCGGATATATTGGTGAAACAATACCCAGTAAAAACTTCGCTTACTTTTTCAAAATAATTCGCTTCTTTAACTCATTATTTAGTAGCTTTGTTCTATAACCACATCTAAAACAAAAACAACTTCTATAACTACTTTTTTCTGGATGTATGCAGGTAAAAAAAATAATGACTTACTTTTGAATACGTTTATTTTGGGACATCCCTTGTATAATTCATTGGTTCTTTTAGTAGAATTGTAAGTAGTGCCTTTATGTTTTTCTGATTACTCAACACATTATTTTGTAGGCGAAGTTTTTACTGGGTAATTAAATTGGAGGGATTTAGTTCACTTAATAGTCAATTAAAATCAATTGATATGGCAGAAAGGAAGGAAAAATTAAAAAAAGAATGTTTTGCAAAAAATATGGCATTTTAAAATATAAGACAAATTTCAACTGTGTTTGATCTGGAATCCGATGTGGGATCTGAATTAGAAAATTAATATTCTTCAAATAAAATGGCATCCTTTTAGTATGTTTCAGCTTCGATTGACGTTGAGAGATAATTTTCCATGTGCAAAAGCTTTTTAACAGACAAAAGTTTTCTTTTGATGATATAAAAAAGTATTTATTTGATTATGCAAACAAAAATTAAAATGATTAGTTGTTTAAATTAAGTTTTAAAAATATTATACCTATGAATAACAATAGAATAAAAACAACAATAGAATTTTTCATTTTTTTGCTTTAAATACAACTGAAAAAGCAAACGTTTTTTTATTGAAAATGTTCAAGTTTTTAGTGAATATATTTTATTTTGTTAATGCATATTTTGGAGTTTTAAGTGCATATTTTATGCGCATATTTTTGATTTTTTAGTGCATAAACCAGCTGATCTCTTATTTTATGTAATGGTTTAAAAATAATTAATAAAGAATTATGTTTGCTTTGTTGTTAACTTTTTATGTTTTTATACCCACACCACAATAGTGGAGAGGGTATTATGCATTTATGCTGATGTGTGCAACGCCTTAAAATAGTGGTCCTAGTCCCACCTTAAAATATACCGATCTACTAAGAATCACTTTCTGAGTCGAACTAACGATGTCCGTCCGGCTGGCTGGCTGTCCATGTAACCTTGTGCGCAAAGTACAGGTCGCATTTTTGGAGTAAATTTTATAAAATTTGGGTCATAGGTTTTTATTGGCACAAGGACCAAGCCTATTGGAAATGGGCCAAATCGTAGGACCACGAGGGAAGATAGGGGGATATTTCTTCCTCTCAGAAACTATCAAATTGATTTTAATGAAATTTAAAACATAGATAGATCCAGATCTATAGGGACACATTAGCTATACAGTTTTTAAAAAATAGGACCACAAAGGTAGGCAGGGGGCTATTTCTGCCTCTCACAAATTTTCAAACCGATTTTCATGAAGTTTATAAACATAGATAAATCCATATTTACATGGACACATAAGCATGATGTGTTTTAAATAGTGTGGTGTAGGGTATCATATGGTCGGGTTTGGCCGACTATACTTTCTTACTTGTTTTAGTTAAAAAAGTTCTTTAATTTTTTTTTTAACCAATTTATATTTTTTAATTTAGCAATTTTTTTTTTAACCAAACAGCCAATTTTGCAGTAAGGGCCCGATATGAAGGTATTCTTTGAAAACAAATTTTTAATTTGTGACGCAAAACACAAATACACACACACACCTATTTTTTAGATACATCTCAATCTATACGACACAGACTATTATTTCACATTTTCTTTGATATCTTTGTTTTCGTAAGTCTTTTTATAGTTATTGTAAAACATGAATTTTGAAAAAATTAAGTAAATCTAAGATAAATTCTGTTTTATGTAGTTTTATTTAATAAATCTCTATTTTAATTATAAAACTCTGTTGCTGTAGTATGTGGAAACCCAAACAAATAAATATTATTTCTTGATATTTGATTTGGGTTTCCAGATGGATTACAAGTGATGATAAGAATTTAGTTACTCGTACAAATATTTACTTACTGTTTTCATGTAGAACATTTTAATCATATTCTTAAAATTGCTGATTAGAAGTGATTATATTTTGTGGATCTTGTTCTATTTTATGTTATGTATACAACTATTTAGTTACATGCCAAAAAAAAAAAACAAAATTTCCATAAACTAACACAAATTTAGGGTGTTCAAAGAGAATTAAAATTGGAAATCAAATTAAATAATTGTTTTATAAACTTATAACTCACAAGTTGTATTTAACTATAAAACCTATTGGGGGATTCATTAAGTCATGTTAACATAATATTCTAATATTTTAGAATAGTTTAAAATAAATTGTTGTTGTTATGGAAACAAAAAAGTCCAAAAAAATAAGACTTTTTATTATGTTTTTATTGCTTTGTCATAACTACACAGTAGAAATTAAAATTATGAGGGGTTTCTCACAGCAATCCTATTTTTTCGTGCTATAATTTAAAGACATATGACCAGCGCTTAAAAAACTGCAGTTAAAGTGAAAAACTGTAATTTCTTCCACTTCTGTATTTGTCATTAGCCAAAAAAAAAAAAAAACGGTTGCTCTTAATTTAGATGCATTAAATGTAAACAGTCGCTGTCAAACCCACTCAAAAAGGGGAAAGTTATACACACCTTTTTCGTTTTTTGTTCGACAGTTTTTGGTTTTGACTGCAGTTTTTCAAACTGACTACCTTGTAAATCCCCCCATATGTTTTTTTTTGTAATATATATTTTGATATTTCCTTTTAACAAATCGCCTAAGAGGATACCTAGTATTAATCTCGCAATTCAAGGAGCTCACATTCTATTTCAAAACTCTGTTAAGTATTTAGGAGTTAAATTAGATAAAAAATTGACTTTCAAACAACACATTGAACAAGCTTGTTCTAAAGCAATAAGGTGCGGAAGAGCGCTTTTTCCTTTATTGAATCGTCGATCTAGTTTAAATTTCAAATATAAGATTTTACTTTACAGAATGTGTATAAGACCGATAATGACTTATGGATTTTATTTATAATTTACCAAGACGATTCTCTACATACCGCTTACATAAAAACTATAAGGCCGAGGCCACGCAATGAGCGTCTAAGCGTCAAGCGGCTGAGAGATGAGCGTCAAAGCGTCAGGTTTGAGCGGCAAGTGGCTTATTACTGAGCGTCACTTCTGAGCGGTTAGTTGTTAAAATGCCATTGTAAAGAGTGGCTTGTTTAATGTTATTACGCGAATATCGTATTCATAAAAATTTAATGTGTTTTTAAAGATTTCGAGATAAGACTTCGTTCGCTTAACTTACATTTAAAACAAAAACAAATTATAAACAAGTAAGAAAGTATAGTCGGTCAAGCCCGACTATATGATACCTAGCACCACAGTATTTAAAAACACATCATGCTTATGTGTCCATAGAAAAATAGGAATTTATCTATGTTTACAAACTTCATTAAAATCGGGTTGAAAGTTTGTGAGAGGCAAAAATTGCCCCCTATCTCCACTTGTGGTCCTATTTTTCAAAAACTACATAGCTTATGTGTCCATATAAATACATTTCTATGTATGATTTAAATTTCATTAAAATCGGTTTGATATTTTCTGAGAGGCAGAAATCCCCCCCCACCTATCTTCCCTGGTGGTCCTTCTATTCGGCCCATTTTCAGTAAGCGAGATCCTTGTGCCAATAAGAACCTATGCTTATCAAATTATTACCAAAATTGCGACCTGTACTTTGCGCACAAGGTTACATGGACAGCCAGCCAGCCGGACGGACATCGTTAGTTCGATGCAGAAAGTGATTCTTAGTCGATCGGTATACTTCAAGGTGGGTCTGGGACCAATATTTTAAGGCGTTACACACATCAACACAAATGCATAATACCCCAGCGGTAACTAGAAGGAGTAAAGAGGCCTAATAGAAGGCCTTATTAAGCAGTCACAAGCAGTCAGAAGCCCTTCTCGCCGCATTCCATACTTATTTATTTTTTACACAGGTTGTCTGTCATTGGGCGCAAGGCCTTCCACACTTCCTTTAAACACAACTTCGATCCCTTCCCAAAGAAGGGAGTAAGGAAGGTCACTAAAAATAAAAAGTAAATAAAACTAAACACCTTCCTTTCTCTCTTCTTAAAGAAGGGAGTAGAGAATTTGTACTGAATATTTCAGAAGGTCTTTTAAAAATAAGTTTATACCTTCTAGAAGGCATACTTCTGAAGGCAGGATATCATGCGAAGCGAATCTTTTAGAAAGGAGTATAGAGGCCTTCAAAAAGGCCTGCCACTTGCGGTCCTTTCAATATTTACCGCTGGGACCCTCTCCACTATTGTGGTGTGGGTATAAATATATTGTATTGGGTAGATTTGTATATAAATGGTTTTATTCCCCTTGCTTGATTTATAGGATGAACACCATTTATATACAAATCTACCCAATACAATACCGCCGTATGTCTATGAAATCCTTCGATTTGCTGTTGCAAAAAGTTAACACCCAATTGACAAAACAAAAAAATCATTTCACGGTCATATTTTTATTTTTAAAATTTGGTAATCTGCCTTGCCATAATTGGGTCAGCTTTGTACGGATTAAATTATGAGCTCCATATTCACTTTTGCCAAGTTTATTTTTTGACGCTCAGAAAACAACTAAAAGTTAGAACAAGTTTTATTCCTGAGCGACGCCGCTTAGCCGCTCAAAAATTTCGCTCACATGCCGCTCATTTCGTGGCCACTTCAGTAATATTACGTTTTAAGTTTTTGACGCTCATCGCTCATCCGCTTGACGCTTAGCCGCTTATTGCGTGGCCTCGGCCTAAGGAAGATTTTTTTGCAAAAGTAACTAGTAAAATTGAATTAATAAGAAATTTGCAAAGTTAACATCTTTTACGACTTTAGGAATAAAGTTTATAAAAGTGTTAACGTTAGAATTTCTTATAAGTTTTATTTTTATCAGTACGTAAGATATTTTTTTCTATCCTTTTAACCTACAAAAATATTGCACAGCCCGACAAAATTAAAAAATATTTTTGCTTCCTCAAAAAAATTTGGGAGTTTTTTTTTTTTTGGCAATAACTATAACAGTAAATAAAAAATTTTGATAAAAAAAAAAAAAATTTGGAAAAAATATTTGGGTAATTGGTGTAATTGGAGGTCATAAGTGGAGGGTATAAAAAGTTATATCATGAAAACTAGAGCTGATAGAGACAAACTGATTACGGTTTCGAATTCAGCGCACCCAAATTAACTAGAATCAGTTGATAAATTCAAAGAAGCAAATTGAGTGTTGGCCTGTATTATCCATAATTGCATATTTCTCATTATTCATATAATAATTCAATATTTGCTGCAATACTTTTAGTAATACCTCAAACCTTGCAAATTTTAATTATTTTAATATTTTATTTTAATGTGTTGTGATGATAAGTAAATAAAAAAAAATAGCTATTCACAAACCATAACTTTTTAAAGTCCCCTTAGAATTAATGACATTTTTTGTTGCATTTTAACATAAACACTTCGTAAATAACCGAGATATAAGCAATCTATTTCCTTTTCCTCCCGAAATAAAGTTTCTACATCTTGTAAGACAGTAGTCCAAAATTTGCCAAGAAGAAAAAGTTGTTTGTATAACCGTAAAAACACAATTGCACCGTATAAATATAGCATCGTACGATGCAGATACGTTGTCAAATTAAAGGCCCAAATTCATTTAAATAAAAAACAAAATAAAAACCATCTGATTCTGCACGGAATCTTGACAAAAAGTACGAAAAAACAGAAGTAAGGAAGAACATGTTAATCAATTAAAGTAGATAATCATTCAAAGCAAATTTATCTACCAAAGGTTAAATACAGTTTGGTTTAAAGATTGATATTTGACTACTGACTGCCAGCAGTCGTCAATGGCTGTGAGTGTTAAACGGCAAACTCCTCTGAAGAGATTAAGTGGTTGCAACCGAAACATGTAAGCGTAACCTTTCCGTGAAAACTTGGGTTCGGTTCCCAGTTTAGTAAAAAATTAATAATTATCAATAAATTTTAATTAATTTCATGTTGCAAAATTCCTTTCTTCATAAAAAAACATAAACTGATCAAAATTTAGATTAAAAACCATAAACAGTTCAACAAAATAACCACAATAAGTTTTACTAAAAACAAAAATATAAAAAATTCAGTTTATTTTTATTCAAATATCATTAAAAAACTTAAACAACTAATTTAAATTTTTGCTTGTTTAAATAAATAAGCACTGTTTTATTAAAAGTAAAACTTTGTCTTTTACTTGAAGAATGATTTATTTTCAGATCCCACTTTTATTTCAGATCAATAATATTTAATTTTTTTTATTTTTTTTTTGAAATTCTTATTTTTTTTGCAAAACTTTTTGGATTTTAATTTTAAAAGATTTTGTTATTCGTGCTTAATTCCCAATTTTTATTATTGATAAAAACACTGGAATTTATTGTTGATGGGATAAGCTATTCCTATGCACATTTCACTGGTTGCTTAGGCCAGATCATCAGGAAACTTCATCCATAAAGATTTTAGAAAAACTAAAGATATTAAACCAAATAAAACTGTTAAACGTATAAGACTTATAAGCAACAGTTCTACTTGTAACAATTTCAAAGTTTAAACAAAAACATCAACAATAAACAGTGAGTTTATCTCATCTTACCTTTTCCACTACAATTTTTGGATTTTTTTTTAAATTTGTCGGGCTATTCTTCCTTCCACATTGTAAATTTGACTTTCTGCAATTTCAATTAATTTGACTGGAGTTTTAAATGAAGTCAATCCCTCGTAACTAGTTATTGTTTCACAAATATATCAGTAGTTGGAAAAAACAAATGCTAATTGACTTCTAATGTTACTTAAATTCAATATTTCTTTTACTTTTTTGATTGCATAATCGGTATCTACAAGCTCTTCTAATATTTTTTAATTTCTCTAAGTTTTTTGATTCCACCTTGGTGGCCTGACTATATTGGAATTGGTACCAGGGGAAATATTTCATTAAAAATTGCAAAATTATCGAGTTGGCTTTTAATTTTCTCTGCAAAGCGGTATAACCCATTGTATGCCTTAACCATGTAAGGTGCTGCATCGTTTTAAAATAGAAGGAACCTTTGTCGAAAACTTAAAAATCTTGTTATTAAAGAAAAGCTCCAAAGGAATTTATTAATTGATTTAAACATTTTTTTTTAGTTTTTTTGTGTATTTAAAATTTTTTTAGAGAACTTTTTTATGGTGAAATTTGCAAAAATATGCATTTAAAACCTAACTATGCAAAAATTACATTTTCATAATAATACGGAACAATATTCAAAAACAAATCGAGGAAATTTTAACGGAAATTTAATGATTCGGAAAGATAATTGTTCGACATCGTTCTTAGACTATCGAAAAAAACATGCATTTGCATGGAAATCGCATCCCTAGGTTTAAACAACAGCACAGTTTGTGATTCCGTCTCAATCTTTTTTAATATTCGTCTTAACCCCATGAAGTACATAGTATATATTCTGGGTGCTTGCGTAATTCTGAGTCGATTAAGCCATGTCCATCTGTTAAAATCACGCTCAGTTTTAAACGAATCAAAAGAAAATAATAATTTGGCTGGTAAATGGTTTTTGTTCTTCTTTGCAGCTTCAAATCGAAATAACGTGCAATCGGTTGGGCAGGAGAAGAGTAATGAGTCCAAATGTGGAACAACCACCCTAAAAACGTTATAATTTGTTAAAAAAACTAACATAAATGGAGGCGAAAGGCACGGATTGATATTTAATTTTGCACGAATTTGTTTTATGTGATTAAAAATTATACTTCTAAATATTGTGAAGGCCAGAGGCCTTATATAAATCTCACTCACGAAAACACTTTGTTGTGCCCGAAACCGTAACAAATATCGCTTATGTATTGTAACTTTGTTTTTTCAGTTCTATTGGACTAGAAATCCAACTGTTAAATTTCGTTTTGGTCGATAATTTACCAAGGGGTTTAATGGGGAAAACACTTGGTGGATGATATCAAAGATAACACTCCAACTGTTAGTTTTGTTAAGGTGATTTGAGAGCAGAGTTTATATAACATTATTCACCAACAATATAGTTTTAATAGTTTTAAACTATTTTTTCGGTCAAAAATTCTTTAATATTTATTAAAACACCTTTAATTTATCTTTTGAAATAATGAGACTTTTCAATGCAATTTACTAAAACAATTAACAAAGATTTATTCAGCGAAATCTATCGTTTCATCCACAAATACTTCTGAGATAAACGAAGAACTATGAAAATTCTTTAAGATTTTACAAAATTTTTGTACGCTGTAGACAATATGACATCATGACTAACAGCATGAAATGTCAAACTGACTCGCAGGTACAAAATCAAAACAAAAGCTTAAAACTGGTTTCCCATTCAAACAAAATACTTCAAATTAATAAAACGCTTCTTAAACAAACTTTCATAGAAAACTCGATTTATTAGCCTGAAATATTATATCTGTGCACCCTGTTTATCTCTGTCAACTGCTTTTGTACATGTGTTTGAGATAAACAAAAACATGTATTTATTTTGTTTATAATAATTTAATTTTGAAGGAATTTTATTTGAAATTACTATTTATATTTGGCTTTGAACATTAACTTTAAATTTAGTATCTGTAAATTTCAATACACACCCACAAACAACAATTTAGTTTTACATAAAGGTTTACATACTTGCAAACATACCCAGCGAACACGGCGGTTTGATTTCAAATTGAAAATGTCAAGAAATCCAAGCCTTTCTTAAACGATAATCGTTTGAAGATATTTGGGTCAGAATTTTACGATTTCGCTAAAGAAAAAATGTTTGCACGGCTAAATGATAATTGTCAAATTTTGAATTTGTATTTTTTTACTGAATATATCAAGGCTTTATTTTTGATATAACGCTAAATTTGTAATAACACATTGTTTAGCATATCGCTGCCTTAGAGTGTTAACCTGCTTACAAACTTCAAGCAAATTTTACAGGCCAAAAAAAATGTTTTCAATTTCTGCTTAAGAAGCAAACGCTTTATATTTTTATTTTATTTTCTGTATTTTTATACAGTCCAAAATTTAAGCACATGTTCTTCTTAGTCGATGCGGCGTCTGTTTATCTTTTGAGAGATATGAAAATGTCTTATAATGTAAAATGGACTTAGCAAACAATTATTCCGAAGCGCCATGCACTATAGTCGTGTGCATTTTACTAAAATAAGCTGTCAGCTAAAAGTTCGGCACCATCGCTACTACCTGCACACGGAAAAAAATCAATTTAAATTCGTTCAAAACAAGGTTGATTTTACATTTTTTAGTAGTGATTTTGCTTCAATGTTGTTTCATGTTAATTTAACATGATTTTACAATAACTTGCGAACAACATTTTTTTCTTTTAAAATAACTATAATTCATGTTAATTCAACATTGCAGTAAAGTTAGAGCAAAATGTCATTTATATTGAAATAACAATCGGAATCACGTTGAATGAAAGTAGAATAAAATTGGTTGGAGTGTGATATAACAGTGTGAAGACAACATATGCATTTATTTAAGAATAATTCAAAACACTTACCCCTGTAACACATGTTTCACTTATTTTTTATGTCCTTTGTTAACAGCAGCATCAGCAGAATGACCCGATATGGTTTTCGTCATCATTCTACTTTGAAAACTTGATGTACTATTTAACTAAATAATTTTAATTAAAAGAATACGGGAATTGTCTTCTTTTTATTACATATTTTAAACATGAAAATAAAACAATATACATACTTAAGCAGAGTTGCCAATTTAGCGCCTTTGGCGCTAGATTTAGCGCTTTTAAACATTCGAAAAGGCGCATATTTTTCCATATCGATTTTTTTAAAAAGAGCGCTAAATTAGCCCTTTAATTGATACCTAACATTTTCGACTTTTAATTGCATATGGGCATTTCCGTCAAAAGGTCCACCGTGACCGAAAATTTAAAAGTTATTAAAAGCTGATTATTTTACGATATTGTTATAGAGAATTATCTGGATTTTACTAATTTTATAAATTTACCCATAAATTTGTTCACTTAGATGAACAATCCGACTGCAAAGTTGAGCAAACGTAATTTCTTATATGTGAGAATGTTTTATTGTATGTTTTCTTTAATATTTATCTTTCTTAAAAGAGGTGATATTTGATAAAAATTATTCCAAAAAAATTTTCTTACAGAGTCTGTAATCTAAGGAAGAGTTCGAAGAGAAAAATGTTATTCGGATTAACGGTAAATTTTTATTATATTTTGATCATTATTCAGTTAAATTATTACGGAAAAAATTTCACGTTCGAAATGTCACGTATCGAGCCAGATTTTGGCTTAAAAAAAAGAAAATACAGAAGATTTTGGAATCAAACCAAGACACTTTAATGTTACATTGCTACGTAAAATTCTTAAAGTGGTTTGACTAAAAAATTGTGCCAAGTTTCGCTGAATTACGCCTTTTTATACATGGCCAAAAAAACTACTTCTGTTTTTTTCACGTTCGAACCGCTACTTCTTTTGCCATTATCTTTGACCTAGAATCGCGCCCTCTATAAACTTTAGCATAGATAACAGTGCTTTCTTAGTGCTATAATTTAAGGGTTAAGAAAACGTAAAAATATTTTTTGCTTAACATGTTATTGCATTTTTGATGCGTTCGACTGTCACGTTCAACACTTTGGAATTACCCATATGTTAAAATGAAGACACATTAATCCAAAATTTGTTTCCGTTTTTAAAAAAACTTTACTCTGAAATTTATACTATACAAGGAAAGAAGTTTATTTTCTAAAGTAATCAATCCATTTCGCTTCTTAAATAAAGAATAAAATAAACAAAAAAGCTGCTATTTTAGTGCTGACAACGAAGAAGATTTTAAAGCGAAAAAAATAAAAATATATTATGGTCTACGAAAATGATTGAAAAAAGGTATTAAGGCAAGTAGAAGCAAAACATTCATGAATATGAAGATTTCGTTATAATGTGCTAGATTCCCATTTCATACTATTGACAAGCTGAAGTTTATTGTTGAGGGGATAAGCTATTCCTATGCGCATTTCACTGGTTGCTTAGGCCAGATCTTTATCCAAAGATTTTTAGAAAACTAATGACGTCAGCAGTCGTCGATGGCTGCGAGTGTTAAACGGCAAGCCCTCTGAGGAGATTGAGTGGTTCCAATCGAAACATGTCAGGGTAACCTGTCCGTAAAAACGCCTGGGTTCGAGCCCAGATTGAGTCAAGAATGAAAAATTATCAGTAAATTTTAATTAATTTTCATGTTGTAAAATTCCTTTCTTCATAAAAATAATTTAATGAAAATTAAATTTGATGAACTTAAGCCTAATTAAAAATATTAAAATTTGGATTAAAACCATAAATAGTTCAACAAAATAACCACAATACTAATTAAAACTAAAGATATTAAACCAAATAAAACTGTTAAACGAATAAGAATTATAAGCCCCAGTTTTACTTGTAACAATATCAAAGCTTAAACAAAAACAACAACAAAAACAGGAGTTTATCTTTTCTTACAATAAAAAAGCACTTTAGGAGTGCTTTGTATGCATGTTTAAAGAAGCGCTTACTGTCAGCAAAAAATATTTCTCCAAACCGGGAACACCCCATACAAAAATCAGGCATCCCATCAGCAAGTTTGAAACGATTTGAGGTATGAATTCATAAAAAAAACCTGCTCTTTTTGGAGCACATTTTTTACTGGAATGGTATTAAGCAGTGTTGTAAAAGCTGCAGTTGAGATAGTAAAAGTCATAAAATTATGCTGTAACTTCGACTTCTTAATTTGCCATTGGACAAAAATAAACCGTCGCCTTTACTTCTGATGAAAACAGTCGCAGTCAAGGCAAAAGCAAAAAACGAAAAGTTTTACACAACAAAGAACAACGACAGTCGACATGTTCGGAAGAATTTGGTTTGATAGACTGAAACTTTTAAAAAATCCCGTAGTTAACGAAGATGAGATAAAGTTTATTCAATCACGTCTAGTTAACATTTTTTTACTGATCTTCATGATTTCATGTCTTATTTTATTCATAATATACCTGGATATGATAAATGATAAAAATTTGTACATACTAATTTGCATGAAGAAATGGTCGCTACTAATTAAGAAATTATTTTAAAAATAATCATTTGTAAAAGATCAAAATCGCACAAATCGCTCCCAAGTTATGATAAAATGTATGTAGCATAAATGCCTTATTTCTGCCGAAATATTAGCCTATCCCATAAAAAAGTAGACATGATAGAAAAAACTGAAAACGAAGTTGATTTTAGCGCTGTAATATCTTTGTAGGTATCTCATATATTTTTATTTAAAACAATTTTTTTGACGACCAGTGTACTTAATAAAACTTGGTTCTGAAACATTTCATTAAGTTTTTTATTAAGCGCTTTGCAACGCTCCTTGATTGGGGGCACGGCGCTTTTTGATTAGAAATAGTTCACAACACTGTACTTAAGTATGTACATATGCATGTTAATTTATCAATATAAACTTTTGATTTTAAAACAGATTTTTATGGATTCAATATTGAACAATGTTATTTTAACAGTGAATAATATTAAATAAACGTTATTTTAATATTTTTAATTTAAAATTAATATGAAATAATCATAAATTTAAATAAAGCGCATACTTTTGCAGAAACTTACCATAATTCTCAATCAACATTTCGCCATGTTATTTTAACATTGGTATTTTTTTCTGTGTGTAATTATTCTTTAATTGTACAATTATGTTTCGCTATAGTGTTGCCAAATTCATTTGAAATTTGAGAATAACACTTTGATTAAAGTTGATAAAATTTTGTTTGTCCAATATTTATATTCAAAGTATTATAAACTTGAATTCAAATGTAAAAATACAACCATTGACAAAGGTTGGAAAGGTTGAAATTGATATTTGACTTTATGTTTGCTGGGTACATACGTTTAAAGTAAAATAGTAAAACGTGATTTTTATAAATTTTCTAAGCTTATTGTAAGTAAAGAAGTGTCTGTATGTATGTATGACTGAATGAATGGACACATTGATTCATATTAAACATTCATATTTTTCTGCTGTTCTAAGAATACTGCACAAGTCAGTGTTGCGTAGAAATAAGGAAGAAAATAATTTTCTGTATGAATTTTAAGCCAATTTAAATATTTATCAATAATGAAATTGCATAAAGACCTATAAGTTTTACTTCGTGTTTAAAATTAATGTGACAAGATTCTTTGCGTAAGTTAATCAAAAAACTTTGTGTATTCTTATTGTGATTAAAGACATTTGTCATCAGAATAGTTGTACAAGTGTTTTAGGAAAAATAAATATTCAGCTTTAGGCCATTGAATTAAAAGAATTCAGTATTTTCATTAATTAGCTATATGCCTATAAGAATATGCCAGTGAAACTGAAAGAGATAAAACATAAATAGCATAAATACTTTCATAATGCAAAGAATGCCTGTTACCAAATCAGTCTATTATTTCATCTGGCCCCCATACAAATGTCTCCCTCACAATTTAGTATACCAAACGATTCAGTATCATTTTCTAAACTGATAAGGAGGCTTGTTCCCAAATTGAGCACTCTATTTCGGAGGTGGGGATACAAAATGTTAATTGTGGATTTGGTTGAGGGCAAGTTTTTTTTTAGTCTGGGGATTTTTCCTTTTATAATAATAAATTTATAATTTTCTGTGGCAACAAAAACAAAGTTTGAAATAAAAATTTCACCAACTTCTGCTATAATTAACTATCAAATATATTTGTCAAAAACATATTGTTAACTGGAAGTTAAAGTAATAATCAGTTTTAACTGAACTTGGTAAAATTGACCGTTAAAGTTATTAAATTAGATCGCTTAAAAAAACTCTTTTTAATAAAATTTTATTCAAATAGAAAGGTTTTTTTGTTTTGGACAGTACAGTTTTGGAATTAAATTAAAAAGATCTAACAATACCGTGTTCATTTTACACCAAGAACGGGTCAAAGTATAATGGATATATTGAAGAAATTTGCTTAAATTGTCATTAGGACCAAGACTGTCAAGTCAGAAATTTTAGCTGGAAGCTGCAGAATTAACAACAGTATTTTTTTTTCAAGACGAAAAATTTCATGGGTAAACATTTTCACCATAAAGAACTCGTTTAAAAATATTAACTTCATAAAATAATTTAGTTTTAGTCGGTCCTTGATAGCCCGTTGGTCCTACGTACGGTACCTTGTTGAAATTAAACTGAAACAACATGGTGTGGGGTATCATATGGTCGCACTTGAAGGCCCCATAATCTCTTACTTGTTTAATTAAAATTACTCTAACTCGTTTATACTAAAAGCCGCCATTAATAAATTAAGAAATTCTCAAATCGTTTCATATGAACAATATAAGGCCTTATTACGAGAGTCGTTTTGGTGGAAATTTTTATCGGTATAAATTAAAATTTACAACTATGACAATGGTGAGATTTTGGGTAAATATGGTACATTTTATTTTTCATTCTAACATTTCATTTATAACGGAAGAATTTTATTTTCATATTTTAATACGAAAATCACATATTTGATTAAAAAATTTTTGAGTTGCGATAAGGATTTTTGCGGTATTGATAAAAAAGTTCGTAAGTCAATAAACAAAATGTTTGCGTGATGTGTTAAAATAAATTGTTGGAAATTTTGAATAAATCAAACGAAATGTTTATCGAATCTTTATTTATTTATTCAATAAATATGATGTGCTAAATTCCCAATTTTTATTTTTGATAAATATACTTAAATTTATTGTGGGGAGATAAGCTAGTTCCTATGCGCATTTCGCCAGATCATCAGGCTTAAGTTCATGAAATTTAATTTTTTTTATTAAATTATTTTGGATAATCATTCAGGAAAGCAAATTTCGATCTACCAAATGTTAAAATACAATTTGGTTTAAGGATTGATGTTTGACTAGTGACGTCAGCAGTCGTCGATGGCTGCGAGTGTAAGACGGCAAATCCATCTGAGGAGATCGAGTGGTTGCGATCGAAACATGTCATGGTAACCTGCCGGCCAGGGTTCGAGCCCGAGCCACGTCAAGAATGAAAGATTATCAATAACAATTTTAATTAATTTTCATGTTGTAAAATTCCTTTCTTCATAAAAATAATTTAATAAAAAAATTAAATTAAATTAAAAATATTAAAAATTTGGATTAAAAACCATAAATAGTTCAACAAAATAACCACAATACTAATTATTTCATTATATGTATCTTATGTTTTACTGGGTGCTATTTTGCAAAGTGTAATTTTAATAAATTGTTTCATTAAATCAAATTGTTAGCAGAGAAATATCAATATCAATTTGCTTTTTACACCCTTAATAGGGTGAATAGGTACCTGGGTACCTGTATGCGTTTTATATTACAAATATTTTTTTTTTGGGTGTAGGATTTTAAAAAATATATGAAAAGGGGAAAACCAGAGTAAAATTCTAATATTATATCATTAACCATAGATTTTTTGTACAATACAAGACAAAAAATTAGATTTCTCATACAATTTGCATGAAGGTACCCAGGTACTTATCCACCCTATAGAAGGTGTTTTTTTTCCACACACATAAGGGTTAAAGAATTGTGATAAAGTGACAAAAATTTATTTTCAGTTTGACATAAAATAAAAAACACATTTTACAATATTTTCAAAACTAAAATGTTTTCAATAACAAATTATAACAAGTATTCAAACAACAAGTAAATATATGAATGAATAATCATGAAACAAACTCTTATATTCTCAACACAAATAAAAAGTTTGTTGACCTAAAATTTAAATTTTAACAAAAAAAAAAAAAAAAAAAAAAATTTCTTGAGATATTTTTTTCTGTGTGCTGGCTTCAATCTCTTCAAATCTCTTAAGGTCCGTGTTCACGACTTACCAATAGCTAAAGTTAGGATTTTATCGACCGTTCTATTTTTATAACTTTATAGTAACCGAAAGTGAGCGATAATTTAAACGTATAAAGGAAGGTTCATCCCACCTGTTAGGTTAAAGTAAAGTTGTAAGAATGGTACACCTTTTATACGGTCGATAAAATCGTACCTGTTGCTATCGGTAAGTTGTAAAAACGGTGGTTAATATCCTAAAAAAGCTTTAATATTAAGTTTCGGGCGGGAATCGCGGGATCCCAAAAAAAAACTATACACACAGAAAAAAAATATCTTAAGAAAATTTTTAACAACACAGTTTGTTATAATTAAAATTAAGGTCGTCAACATAGCACTCAATATATTTCTTCATATTCCATAAAAAAAATTTTTGAATCAAATTAAAGATAGTATTTTTACAAGTCTTGTTAATTTTTTAATAGCTCATAATTCTCATTCGCTTTACAGTTTTTTTTTTTTGTATAATATCTTAAGTTTTTCCAAACCTTTGGAAAAAGGTTTCCTGATGAACTGACCTAAGCAACCAGCGAAATGCGCATTGGAACTGGCTTGTCGTCCCACAATAAATTTTAGTGTATTTATTAAAGAACAAAATTTGGAATTTAGCAAATCATAATGAATAAATAAATGTTCGATAAACATTTTGTTTGATTTATTCAACTTTTCCAACAATTTATTTTAACAAACTTACTGTTTATTGTTGGTGTTTTGTTTAAGCTTTGATATTGTTACAAGTAAGACTTTGAGTGTTTAAAATTCTTATTCGCTTTAGGGTTTTATTTGTATAATATTTTTAGCTTTTCTAAAATCTTTGGAAAAGGTTTCCTGATGATCTGGTCTAAGCAACCAGTGAAATGCGCATAGAAGCTAGCTTTCCCTCAACAATAAATTTCAGTGTATTTATCAAATATGAAAAATTGGGAATTTAGCACGTCATACAAAAATCTTAATAATAAATTTAGTATTCCCGTAAATAACTTTGATAAATCTCGTAAACATTTTGTTGAAAAAAATTATTTAGGGCAACAACTTTTTTCATCGCCGAAAATTAAAAATTTTTTTTAATCATATATAAGATTTTCGAATTCAAATATGAAAAATATTTTTTTCTGTGCGTATATATGAAAACATAGAATTTTGATTTTTAACTGTAAACTGTAATAAACAATTTCTTTTAATATTTTATAGCTTCATTTCATTAATTAAAGTGCTGTAAATTGATATTAAATCTTTTAAGCTTTGCTTTCTGTTTTTCTCAAGAATTTATTTATTTATTTATCTTCTTTTTAGGAAAAAGTTAGTTTTCATATTCTAATATTTAAAAAAAAGAAAATATAAGACATTTATGGTCAATTTGCAAAAAGATATACAAGTAACAAAAACTAAATTACTTGCTACAAAAAGAATAACAAATCTAATTGGTTTTTAGTTTAAACAACATGATACAATTGAAATATAAATCTTTTTAATTTACAAATTCAATAATCAAAACGTTTTTTTTTTTTGAGAATAAGAAAATTTAAATCACATTTAGAAAAAAACAAGGATATTTATGTATGACTTTAAGGCCCGTTTTCACAACTTACCGTTAGCTAAAGGTAGGATTTTATCGGCCGTATAAAAAGTGTTCCATTATTACAACTTTACTTTAACCTACCAGGTAGGATGAACCTTAATTTTCTTTATCGCTCACTGTAGGTTAACGTTAAGTTTTAATAATGAAACACTTTTTGTAAGGCCGTTTAAAGTCCACTTTAAGCTATTGGTAAGTTGTGAAAACGGACCTTAAGGAATGAATGTTATGTTGAATTAATAATGACCTTAATGAAAACATTAGGTTTTTTATCCGGCATCACCACAAGTAAAACTAAAATTTTATTTGTCAAAATCTGATTTATTCGAACCCTGCTTGTGACGCTTACAAAAGTAGAAAGTATATCTACTTTTCGTATTCAAGGCCTAAAGGCATCATACAGTTTTGTGCATGTAACCTGTTACCTAAAACAACACAGATTCTCTTTTTTTGACAGCTGCGTAGAATGCATGCTGTGGACATCCAGCCTAAGAATAAAACTATTGTTATAAACTATGACACACCTTTTTTAACATGACTCGGTATTGTGATACCAGAATTTCTAAAGATAAGTCCATCATTGTCACAGGTCGCAAGTAAAGTCCACTCTTAAAAATCTTTATTTTTGGTGCAGGTTATTGCTTGTGCTTTAATAGAATAACAGTACACCCTCTTATTCTCTTTTGTGACTCTATTTATGGAAACACTGTGTTAACAGAAAAATCGACCCATTTTGCAGTTCCTAAATCATAATCTGTTAAGCCGTATTGCAACCAATTTGGTACTAAAATATCAAATATCCATTACGATTTACGAGCGCTCATTCAATTTACGAAAATGGCTTTACCGAATTAGAATTCTTAAGGATTTAAAAATATTAGGAGTATTAAAATATTTTTTTTTGAATAAAAGTATTCCTAGATTTCTAATTCTACACAGAAAAAAATATCTCAAGAAAATTTTTAACAACACAGTTTGTTAAAAATATAATTTTACACTTTGCAAAATAGCACTTAATAAAACATATTTAATAATGAAATATTTAAATATTTCTTGATATTCAATAAAACAAATATTTGAATCAACGTTAAAACAGTATTTTTACAACTCTTGTCCGTTTTATAATAGGTCATAATTCTCATTCGCTTAACAGTTTTATTTGGTTAAATATCTTTAGTTTTGCCAAAGTCTTTAGAAAAAGGTTACCTGATGATCTGGCTTAAGCACATAGGAACTAGCATTCCCCCCTAATACATTATTGTGTATTTATTTAAAAAGGAAACAAATTGGGAATTAAGCACGTCATCATTAATAAATAAAGATTCGATAAACATTTTATTTGATTTATTCAACATTTCCAACAATTTATTTTAAGAACTCACGCAAACATTTTGTTGGAAAAAATTATTTTGGGCAACAACTTTTTTTATTGATTCAATAAACTTGGTTTTTGATTTAACATTTAATAACTATACCTACAAACTTTTTTATCAATTATGCAAAAATTGTCATCGCTGAAAATTCAAAATTTTTTTTTATCAAATATGCGATTTTCGTATTCAAATATGAAAATGATTTTTTTCTGTGTATTTGTCGTAATTTGTAAGTATAGATTTTGCCTTTTTTCTAGTGACGGTCGCTTAATTTTATGTTGAACCCAAGACTTAAAATGAAAATACTTATGTCATTTAAAACTAGTGAGTGATATTAATGACATGAGAATGAATTTAATAAAATTTAGATCGCGGCAAAATATCTTTGGGCCAAATAAAGTTTAAATATAAACATAACAACACAAACACTCTACTTCAGAAATAAATTTGTATAAGGGTTATGCTAAATTAAAGCACGACTCCTTCCGTTTACACATGCTTCTTCCTTTTATAACAATTAAGACTTATTTATCAAATTAAACAAAACAAAAAGTTTCTAGAGAGTTATCTTAATATTTTTTATTATTATAGAATGATCTATCTATGACAATTATGTGTGAAACAAAATATCGGTCGAATGCTAGCCACGATCTATCCGATGGTCTATACCCAGTAAAACGAATTTGGTTTTTTTGAAGCATTTAAGAGAAAAAGCGCATAATCGTGCGCTTCAACAAGAGAGCTCTTATACAGCAGTAACTGATTAAGAATGAAATATACAAAAAAGCTGCTATTTTAGTGCTGACAACGAAGGAGGTTTTAAAGCGAAAAAATATATTATGGCTTACGAAAATGAATGAAAAAAGGCATTTAAACAAGTAAAAACAAAACATTAATGAATGTGTTAATATAGTTCGCCCTTAGAAAATCACTTAAGGAGTGCTTTTTTTGCATGTTAAAAGAAGCGCTTATTGTCAGCAGAAAATAATCCTCCAAACCGGGAACACTCCATACAAAAATCAGGCATCTTGTCAGCAGATTTGAAACGATTTGAGGTATGAATTCATATATAAAACCTGCTCCTTTTGGGGCACATTTTTTACTGGATATTTTCAATGACTTTGAGACATAATGGATGTTTCATGTCATTAATGTGCCGAATTATCTTATCCTTTAGCTCTTTAATCGTTCTTGATTTACAGACATACACTTTTTCTATTTATTACCCCTAAAGAAAGATATCCAGAATTCAGAATTCTGTAACATCACCACGACGTGAAATGACAAGGCCATTGAATTTCTCGCGTAAAATAGTCATTGTTTCGTTGGATGTGTTGCAAGTCCTGTTGGAACCAAATATCGTCCAGGTGTCTATATCCTCAATTTTTGACCACAAGAAGACTGTTGTCATCGCGCGATAGCGAACACTATTCACGTTAACTTGGCCGACCTCATTTTCGAAGAAGAACGGCACGATGACGCTGCCAGCCTATAAACTGCACCAAAAATTGTTTTCACAGGCTCGGTTTTCTGAAATTTGCGCACAATTCTCCCGATTGTAGACACATTTGGTTGATTATGCTGAACAAAAAAATCAGGAAGTGCACGATTTTCATTTTGAATTGAACACCAATTTTCCTAAAAGGCTTTAATTGTGTTCCTTTCCATGGTTTAATTTGAAATAAAGAAATGTCAAATTAACTTGGGCAAAAAACTTAGGCCCCTATTACAGTTTACAACTCAACTGCGTAATTTCCTAATTTTTGTATTATGGTTTGCAACTTTGCTATATGGCTATATATAGATCACAACCAGTTGTCCAAATTACAACTCAACTCAGTTGAGTTGTGAACCGTAATAGGGGCCTTAAATTAAGGTGTGACTCACAATTAACATCGTGCATTATGCTTGGTCCACTCTTTATCTACAAATGTTTAACCTGTTCTTTGCACATAAGGCTAACATTAAGGTATTCATTTAATCGGGCTGTTTGCTTAAATCGGTTAATCGCTCGATTAATTAATCTAGGTTTTGGTTTAATCGGTTAATAATCGGTTAATATTGCTATTAATCGGTTAACGGATAACAAAGTTTTGTTATAAATTAAGTGATTTCATTAAATAATAAAAATGCAAAAATTAATAATTTATTGGGGGTTTTTAGTAAAAAAACAATACATAACAAACAAAACAATTCTTGGACTAAAACGAGAAAAAAAAATTTAATACATATCTGTGGCATTTTGACAAAACATCTTATTAAGTCGAGATAAGATAGCAAAAAAGTTTTTTAAAAAAACTCGGTGAAAAAAATTATTTTTATATTTGACTTAAGATGTTTTGTCCAAATGCCACAGATATTAATATGTATACATGTTAGGTATTTATAAAAAACTATTCTGTTACATTATTTCATTGATTATTTCAATAGTTAAAGGAGATCTTTAAAAAAAATCGTTTAGAAAAATAATTTGGTTTAAATGTTTAGCATTTAAGCGATTCTTTTCTTTAGTTTTGTTAAATCTTGACTTGGAAAAAGGGTTTCACTTATCGAAGATGTTGGAGAAATCCAAAGCAATCCTTAATTCAGAATATCTTATTTCTCAGTCTCTTTCCTGGATTTCTCTAAACATGTAAAATCTTCCATTATGATGTTATGCCATTAGAGTATTGTTTTAATTTTTGAAAATTTTGAACACTTCTAATTGCTTCGGTTACTATCGAGAGTTTCTTCAGTTCTCAGGTCATCATCTGACATTGCTCAGCACCGAACATTCAGCAAAAAAGTTTATTTCCGAATTCCATAGTTGTTGTTTTTGTAATGTATTTTACGAATGTATTACTAAACAGAAAAAAATGTTTGCGCCAGTAAAAGAATTAATCAAAAATAAAATAAGTTTTAATTAAATATTTAATCAGGTGAATTAAACTTTTAATCAAGTGTATTATATGTTTAATTGAGTTATACTTCAATTAAACGCTTAATTTACTTGATGAAATGTTGTATTAATCTGAGTAAATATTTAATTAAAATTGAATTTATTTTTGATTAATTCTTTTATTGGCGCTAAAATTTTTGTCTGTGTAGAAGAAAATTTATTTCTGAACACATACCTTTTGAATAGAGACGAAACAAATAATCAAAAACACAAAACAATTTGTTATATCGGTTAATCGGTTAATCGACTGAACACCCTTAACTTAACATGCACAGAGAACCTGTTAGCCAGACGGAAGGACGGATATCTTCAAATAGATTTAGATGGCGATTCTAAGTTGATCGGTATACAAAAGGATGGATCCTAGTTCCAAATAGGATGCAATACTTAAAATTCTTCTGTAAATAGTGTTGGGTGTGGTATGGCTTTGTCGGCCAAAATTTTTGGGATGAAAACAGTATTTGTTTTTAAGGGCCTATTTTAAACCATTTTAAGGACATTTTTTTTAGTTGGTTGTTACTGCATATTCAATGCGGTTTCCCTGATATTTTTATGCACTTTAAAGTTAACTAACGCATGCTAAGTAATATACACTTCGGTGCAAAAATATGAGCGCATGTCGGTCAGAAAAAGCATAAAAAAAAGTATTAACGAAAGGATCAGGATGTCTAATTTTACCTATGGCATTTGACCCATACCCATGCACTGCAGTATGTTAAAAGGTGTTAATTTGTATTAAAAATATAAAGCTTTAATAATAAGGAGAGTATTTAGACTTATTAGAAAACATGAGTAGTAATACATTTCTTATTTATGAAAATACAAACTTATAAAAATCCTTATGTCTAAATTGTCTGAAAAGACCACAAAAATACCACTTTTAAACCATAAAGTTTAAATTTATTTATTTTCATATTCATATTTACATATGTTTGTATGTATGTATATGCGAGGTATGTAAACAAATATTGTGTGCTTAGGAAACGAACTAATTTCAACATATTGTTACCTTCAGTCGTAAAGAAGTTAAGTCCAATTTAACAAATTTTACAGAAGAGGGGAAAAACATGCTAAAATCTTAAATTCTCAATATTTTTTTAAATCTGTAAATGCAGTTTGGTTTTATTGTGGGCTTCTTTCACATCGAAGACATGGATAATAGGGCTATAACCAAATTTTTGGCATAGTACTACGGAGTGGCCAAGAATGATGTAGTAATGAGAACACCTGCCTCCCGTCGTTTTGCGAAAAAAACCTCACGCAGGGAATCAAATTTCTAAAACCTTCCAAGAAATTTTTAGCCGCGATGAATTGTAAATCGTAAGAAAATTTTTAAATCTAAAGCAGTGGATAAATTCCAAAATAGCATTTAAGTGATACGTATAGGACTATATACAAATATCAGGGTATATTTTTAAAATTTCCGTGTGATAAAAATGGTTGTTTTTAAACTTCAACCCGATCCCTGTGTGAACTTTTTTAACAATCCGAAAAAATTATCATGTTTTTTATTAATAACTTTTAATGTTCTACACAGTATTCTATGCCGCTTTGATATTCGCAAAAAGTGTGAAAAAGTTATAGCCCTAATGAACAACTTAAAATGTTTATTGTCTTACTAAACTTTGTTTGGAAGAAGATAATTGTGTAATATTATTAAGAAACTTTAAAAAGATGTTTTATCTAGCAGAAGTTTTGTTTGTCAAACAAGTAGTTACGTGTAGGATGTTAGATATTTTAAAGGTTTGTTTAGAACCTTTTCTGTTAAATATTGTGTGTTTTTAATGTAGACTTTCACTGGTTTTAAATTTAATATTATATTTATATTATATGTTGACAACGAAGAGTAAAGTGTAAAGCGACGGGTTTCAATGCTCATTATGCTTGCAGGTCAACGAATGGAAGCAGCCTGAGGACTGAGGCCTTTAGTAGTGGGACGGCTATACACATCGGTGGTGAGACCCATTCTAACGTATGTATGGATGTTGTGTTTGGTGGGAGTTAAGTCAAAAACACATTTTTTCTAAGGCGTGCATCGATCGGCATGACAGGGCTCATGAACAGCACTTCTCAAGCAGCTTTGGATGTTGTTTTACATCTTCTGTCTATTGAGCAGTATGTGATGAAATTGGCAGCCAGAAGTCTTCATAGATTGAGGGATCCGGGACTGTTAGAAAAAATCTCGATATTGGATTAAATTGACATTGATCGCGGATTAATTGGACACTAGGGTCGACATTTGGCATTTGCCGAGGGTGGAATTACCGTATAGGGAAAGCTCAGGTCAGGTAAGAGCGGATTGTATGAGGGATTTACTAATTTTACTGCTGACTCGAGGATAAGGGGCACGGGTACAGGGTTTTACATTGAGGATATAAACATAAAAAGGATATAAACATAAAAAGGTCATATATGCTTTTTTGATGACTGCAGCGTATTTTTGGCGGAGGTTCTAGGAATTTTAAAGGCTGTAGCATTACACAGCACGACAAAATTAAAAAATATTTTCGCTTCTTTGAATTTATCAACTGATTCTAGTTAATTTGGGTGCGCGGAATTCAAAACTGTAATCAGTTTGTCTCTATCAGCTCTAGTTTTCATGATATAACTTTTTATACCCTCCCCTTATGACCTCCAATTACACCAATTACCCAAATTTTTTTTCCAACAATTTTTTTTTTATCAAAATTTTTTATTTACTGTTATAGTTATTGCCAAAAAAAAAAACTCCCAAATTTTTTTAAGTACTTAGAAAGTAAAATTTTCCATAGGAATTTAAAAAATAAAAAGAAGTAAAACTGTTTCATACACGCAAAGAAAAAACATGGTTGATACAATCTTTTGCTCCATAGTTACTTTATGTAGGACTGGTACATTAAGCAAAGAATTGCTTATCAGACATTGCTTTAATATATAATTTTGAAAGGAGTGTTATTTTCCGAACTGTGTTTCTTTCTATAGAGTAAACCAATATGCGAATTCGACAGTACTTTATTAAAAAAAAAATTTAATCAAAGACACAAACTATTGAAAGAGATATAAAAATTTATAAGTTTTTCTTATAAGATCGAAACAAAAACAAAAAAATATATGTAATTTGCAAAAGAATGCTGGATGAATCTCGTTTTACGTATTTCAAAGTTTACAAGGCACAAGTGTTAAAATTTGTTATAAAATAAAAGAGGATTTAGCACTTTTTCTTTATTTTTCTGTATTTTTCTTTACTCTACTGAACTGCATCAAGAACTAAATTTAAAACAAATGTGGACTTAGCTCCTTTACTACTTATGGTATCGATATTTTTTTTTTTTGTTGTCTTTAAAAAAGTATAAAGAAAAAACCATCTTATCATATTACATATTGTTTGTGGTATTATTATTATTTTTTTAATTAAATAAATTAAATATATCAAGATTTAATTGCAATTAAACATAAGAACCATTTTATTACATTGTGTAATTAAAAAATATTTTGTATGCAGAAAGTTACATGCATGGATAAATTGCTAAATAAATCTGAAAGAAAACGAAATTTTACTCAAAAACAAGTTAGAATGCTGTATTTGGGAAAAGTCGAAACATTGTGACCCTTCACCAATAATAAAAAAATATTTATTTAGAGTAAATAAAATATCGCAACTTTGTGAAATGCGACAGTTAGAAAAAAAATGTAGAAACAAAATAGCGAACTTAACTAATTTGATAATTTGGGTGTTGATATTTTTTTTATGTATATTCACATTTTTTGTTCAAATAATCAGCCGTATTACGGTTGTCGTTGTCGTCAACGGCTGTGTCGCTTTTTGTAATAGACTACAGCAAGACAAAACTTCTTTTCTTTAATCTACGACAACGACAACCGTAAGAAGGTTGAATGCGTATTTTTTGGAAACTCTATTTAATACGATTTTAACTGGAACATCCTGTTTTACAAAATTTCTTTTTAGCCGGAATTAACCAGTGTGCAATGTCCATGACAATATCGATAATTGTTATGACCAGGGAAACCAAAACTATGCAATTGCATGTTTTTCCTTGTGCGACCAATGAAGGCAGAAACAATAGTGGTATTCACACCGAGCTTGTTAGTTTGTTAGTCTTTAATCGTTACTTTTTTACACGCATTTTGTTTTTGTATATTAAACGCGCTACCAGATTAACATTTAACAAATTAACGACACGGCATCCCTGATAAAATAGTTGTTAGTTGGTAACTCACAATCAGCTTTTGCAGTTTCTAAATAAATATAATAAAAAAGTTATTTGTGATACATTTCTAAAAAATATTTGTGTTTTGGAAGTTTTCGTGTACATTGAGAGTAAGTATGTTAATTAATGATTTTTTTATTTTAAAGTTACCAGACTAACAAAGTTTTAAAAAGGGGGTCGTTCACAGTTGGCAACTTTCACAAATAAACAAACTACCGAGTAACAAATTAACAAGTTCGGTGTGAATACCACTAATATATTTATCCGTTTAAGAGCTTTTTATGAATTTTGGCATCGATTTGTTAGTGCATATTTTACTGTTTTGCAGCATTTTTTGGCATAATTTAGTTAAAAGAGCCTTTTTACAGCATTTTATTAGGTTTATAGCGCATATTTTGCCTTTTTAAGGCATATTTTGATATATTTTCAGCAAATAAAAAAATTTTTTTTTTCGAAAATCTGTTACTTCAATTTCGACATCTACATTTAATTTGTACTCTAAAATTGTAAGACAAAGCAGGTTGTTATTAACGATGTTATGCGATTTGTATCTAGACCGATCTTTTAGTATTCCGATCGACTCAGAATCACTTTTTAAAGTGATCTAACGATGTCCATTCGTCCGTCTGGCTGGTTGTTTGTTCATGTTAGCCTTGTGCGCAAAGTACAAGGTCCTATTAAATTGTTGAATATTGTATCTTCAAATGAGCAATTTTTCATTTTGAGGGCATATTTTTAACATTTTTCAGGGCATATTTGCCAGTTTTTACTGCATATTTAATGCGCATAAAGCTCGTTTTTAGAGCATATTTCTGGTTTCCCTGGTTATGACTTTATAAAACTTATTTGTAGTACAAACAATCAAGGTTTTTGTAATGTTAAGTGAGTGTCCAAATTACTTTTTACAGGATTAAAGATATATCGTTAAAATCAATTAAATATTTTTAAGTGTTACAGACGGAATAAAAAACTAAATTTACCCCTGTTGCAGGGAATGACAAAGTCGTAATAAAATGAAAAAATATTTATTAAAATAAAATGGTACTGTGGCAGAATAAAAAAAAAATCTGGCGGTTTTTATTTAGAAATTTTTAGTTTGAAGTTAGAACCATTAAAAAATATAGCAAAATTTATAATAACCCTTCAGTGGACATACTTGTAACAATAGAAATTAATTAAAGCAAAGCCGAGAATAACGTTGTAAAATCCACTTTTTGCAAAAACTGTTTTTTTTTTGCAGATAACCGTTAACACCTTAACCACATCATAATTGCATACACAGAGTCAGCTAGTTCAAGAACGTTGTAAGTTACTCACAAAATGAAACAATCGAAAATGGAATAACGTTTTTAAAACCTTTTGCATACAAGTTTTTATTATTAATTTTTTTAAATAATCTAAAAAACAAAAATTAAAAAATAAATAATCTTGCCTGTTTAAAACGTCTTTTTGCTATCCTGAAAATTAATTATTTTGTAACTTTAAACGTTATTCGCTGTGCTTCAATTGTAAAATATTTTATGATAAAGGGTGGTCAAACCAAAATGTTAAAATACAGTTTGGTTTAAGGATTGATGTTTGACTAGTGACGTCAGCAGTCGTCGATGGCTGCGAGTGTAAGACGGCAAATCCATCTGAGGAGATCGAGTGGTTGAGATCGAAACATGTCATGGTAACCTGCCGGCCAGGGTTCGAGCCCGAGCCACGTCAAGAATGAAAGATTATCAATAACAATTTTGATTGATTTTCATGTTGTAAAATTCCTTTCTTCATAAAAATAATTTAATAAAAAATTAAATTTCATGAACTTAAGCCTAATAAAAATATTAAAAAATTTGGATCAAAATGCACGATGTTTTTTGTAAATAAGACAAAAAGTTTTCAGGGAATTATCTTAATATTTTTAAAATAATAGGAGGATCAATTATGTGTTAGACAATATATCGTCCAAATGCTCACCACTGCTTCGGTGGCATAACTCTATGCGATGCGATGCGATATTTTCAATGACTTTGGACATAATTGAGGTTCAATCCTTTAGCTCTAGAATTGTTCTTGGCTTATTCACGTACCCTCTTTCTTTTAAATGTCCCCAAAGAAAGAAGTCCAACCATGTCAAACACATGATCGTGTCAGCTAATTGACATTGTCACGACGTGAGATAACACAGCCATTGAATTTTCTCGCACAAAAGAGCCATTGTTTCATTGGCTGTGTGGCAAATGGCACCATCCTGTTGGAAGCACATATCGTCCAGGTTCATATCCTTAATTTCTGGCCACAACAAGTCCGTTATCATTTCGCGAAAGCGAACGTTTTGCAATCGATCGATTTTTATCAGCTACATGATATTCTCGTTAAACTCGAGGCATATAAGTCTTAATAGCAGGCGGCCTAACTATTGCCTCTACGTAAAGAAATTTTTGATTTAGAAAGTTAAAACCAGGGAAAATGTATTTTTATTTTGAAGATAGTTCAGTAGTTGTTTCTAAGAATTGATCACATCAGATTATTAATACATGTGGTTCTTATATAAATTTCTTCCCGGCCTCAAGGTTGTAATACCAGAAGGATGAGCAAATTTTACAAGTTATGGCCAAGTCATTTTAACTCTAGAACGCCATACTTCATACTTCTTATTCGGTATTTGTGTTCTTTTTAAGCCAATTTTTCATATAGCGGCATCTGTTCATAAACTCTTGATGCGTGCGCTTGTATATCTGTCTACGCATTGGCTAAATAGGTTTTCCTTTGCATATGCGTCTATGTTGTCTATGCGTATGGTGTTTATGTAAATTTTACTATAAATTTCCAGTGTATATTTTTTCAGTTAGTATTTAAGGCTTTGTGAATGTTTTATAATAGCAAACGACAAATGAAAAAATTATTGTCTTAAGCTGGAAAAAAGCCTATATGCTGAGCACAAAATACAACTTTGAGCCTCTTGCACAAATTTAAGACTAAACATACTGAAAACCGTAATTATTTTTTATTTCATAAGTCACTTCTAAGATGCAGACAAATTTTATGGATTATATATTTTTAAGTTAACTATTTTCATAAATTGTTTTGGTTATATTTTGAAAAACAAGCCAAACAAATTAGTTCTCTGAAACCTTGTGTTTTAATTATATAATATTAAAATAAGAGTATTTGTGTATTTTATTTCATTAGTTTCAATAACAAGTTATTAAACAAACGAAATTTCAATTAAATTTTGTACTTTTTTTTTATCATTTTTGCTCTTGTGAGTATGACCGTTGTCGATTCGACGAAGTATGACGTTAACGACATACAAAAAAGAATATCATGGTTAAAATACAAAAATCACAAACAAAACCAGCTGTTGACGTTGACTATGCCGATTAGTTGTTCGGACGGCTGATAGTGCAAACACGTTTCTATTTCTTATTTTTATCTGTTCAAAAGTTATGAATATATAATTAAATGTCTTGTAATTTAAGGACCTTTTTGTTTGAAACACAACAACTTATGAATACTCCAAATGATTTGAAATATTATATGGCTACCGCTAACAATAATATGCTGAAAGTAATCAATATTTGTTAATGTTTGAAGCTACATTTTATTCAATACAAATGCAACCATATTTGTAGTTTCAAGTGAGGTAAATATTTTTTTGTTAAATTCAATTAAAAAAGTAATAGTGGTCACGGCGGGGACCATAATATATTTTATTTACCCTAAATCAACCATATTTCTTCTCCGCGTGCAGCTGGAAATATAATTTTAGCACGGTCTACGAGCATGTTATGTATAAAAATTACAACACTAATACTAGCATAGTTGTTTTTCAACTATAACATGTTGCTCTGGGAAAAGAGCAAAATGTTATAGTTCACTTAAAACAATATCATTATTATTATTAACTAAAACATTTTCGAGACATCCATAATATGGTTGCGACTTCTTGATGGAAGAATAGCTAAACCATAATATGTTGGCCGGTAACAATAATGAGGTTAAAATAACAATATTCAGGTTATAGTTTATTGCAGGGGACCATATAGAAAAATTTCTTTTCTGTTTAGGGATTTGATTAAATCAGGGGCCGTAACAGGTATTCCTTTTTTCATAAAAGTCAGATGAAAACAGTTATTTTTTGATGTTTATTTTTTTTGAACAAAAATAACAGTTATTGTTTGATTTTAATTTTTTTTGAATAAAAATAACTGGTATTTTTTAATTTAATTTTTTAGATCAAAAATAAAAGTTATTCTTTAAAACACGTACATTTCTTTAGAGAATAACTTTTATTTTTGCTCAAAAAATTATTGTTAAGTTTGATCGAAAATATAAAAATCTAAATTTTGAATTATATATATATATATATATATATATATATATTTTATCATTGACAAGTGCATAAGGAACAATATGGTATAGTGGAATTAGTTTTTCGACATGTACTTCTATATGCTTTTTTTGTTTTAAAATTCCAATATAACTGTTATTTTCGGTCCCTGGATTATATATATAAACTTTTTTTTTAAGCAAAGCAAAAAAGGTACATTTAAAAAAAAGCGCACAACTATGCGCTACGCAATAAGACATGCAGAGATACAGTAAAGTAAGTGAGCGAACTCTTAATAAGTTTTATAAAAAAAATAACACTTCAAGCGCCACGGCAGTCCATTACTACGAAGCAGGTTTGTAAGGGAGATTTCTAAAAAATAGCTGTAAAAAAACCTTCAGTGTGTAAAGCTGAACGCTTCGTTCACCAGTTTGTATATGCGTTGAATAAACGCGTTTTGTGTAGAAATGTATTGCTACAAAGTGGGAACTCACCATATAAAATGCATGCCTTCCGTAAGCGAGAAGGCAAGCGAAACTTCTACAGTGCTCCCTTACAAACCTGCTTCGTTTGAGGCTTAATTTTTTATTGGGATATTTCTTACAAGTTTCTAAGCAAATATATTTTTTTAAATTAATATTATTATAAATATATTAACCATTTTTATTTTTCTAATGTGATCAGTGAATCAAATTGGAATTTATAAAGCTTTCTTGCAATAGGTCGATTTCCTCAATATTAACTACACATACCTTTGATCTTAAGGAAAACTTGGGTTCACATTGAAGCCGTAGATATGTACATATACTTAGGGATGATTATATATACTACCAGTCTATCTTGTATCTTCATGTTTCATTATAACATTCTATTTGTTAATACATATAAATATATTTATTCAAATCTACTTAAAAACTAACAAATCAAATAAAACCCCAATAATATCCTTTTCATTAATATTGTAGACAAAATGTATCACAATATTCTGCATATAAAAGGAAATTTTACAATTTCCGGTAATATTTGTCATGTACATCATTTATAGAGTGTAAAATTTGCCTCCACCTTCCACTAGGAATTGTTTGATTTCAATTACAAAACAGACTTGTATACGAGAGACAGTTTGTATGTGTTTCTATTAATGTATGATGCACATGTTGGTTTGATGATTTACATTTATTTCCCTTGTAATTGTGTTTGTAGGGTAGAGTATATTTAAGTATGTGCGTATGTGTTTGTGGGTGTTTTAACAATCACAAAAACACAATTTCCTAAACAAATTTGTGCTGGCATCAGTTTTAGATAAGAATTTTTTTCATTTATTATTTATTTGTTTGCATTGAAGTGGTTAAATTCATATATGTTTTGTGCAGAATATTTTAGTTAAAGAAATTTCTTTAAAAGAAAGAAATCGGAGTCTGTGTTATATGTAGTATTTAATTATTATTTTTGTGAGATTTCCGTAGTAACAACGATAATACCGATCCCAATGACTAACGAGTAATTGCAAACTTGAGTACTTGTATTCTTAGAACAATGATTGTTGATTCTCCTTTGCAATTTGTCTATTGCCCGCTAGGACAATGAAGTGGGACGTGACAGATGGGTCTTTGTGTTGAATGACTGTTTTTTTAAGAGAAACGCGCGAAGACGTTCGCTGGCGAAGTGTACATTAGTTGTTAGGGAAAATTGTTAGATTAAAAGCTAACCTAAATTTATTATCGGTTTTGTTGCCTGAGTTCTAAATAAACAAACTAAATCATAAATTTTAAATGTTCATCCGTATTAGATTTTAAATTAGCTAAGTAAAAAGGAATGAACTATACATTTATGTAGCATATTTTTATATGTACCACCAAATAGATTTTGTCGTTTCTTTCGTAACACATCGAATACCCTATAAAGGATATATTTTATTTACCATTATAAAATTTTAAGGCTATATCACGATAGAATCCGAACGATAGCTTCGTGAAAGATCAAATTCGCTTTGAACAATTTTAAAATAATTGATTTGATGGTATTGAAAAGCGCTACTCCATTTTACCTAACCTGCACACAAAAGTCCTTTCAAGGACGTTCCTCAAGGGTCATACGGATAAGACGGATAAGGCAGGTCCATGAGTCCCAAATAGGCCAAAATCACACTAATTTTTTCTTATATGCTGTAGTGTAGGTATCGTATGGTCGGGCTTGAACGACTTAACTTTTTTTTAATATTATTGTAAATTGAACAAGTCAAGTAAATATCGTATTAACAAGCAGATTAATTAAAAAGGCGGCAGTTACAAGATAATTAAATTTCTAATATGTGGTTAAAAATGTTTTTTAAAATATATTTCGAGCTGACTATTTTTTGTGTTTTAAACTTTTCATTGTTGTATTCAAACTAATGGTGCACCATAGTAGTGGGCATCACAGACTAGACAATGCCATTAACTGGTTAGAAAGCTGATAATCGGTATAACTCAGAAACGGAAAGAGCATATTCAATAATATTTGTTTCTTAATTGTTAAGAATGAATTGATATCTCAAACTGTATTGTTAGTTTTTTCATCTTCATAAAATTATAAAGCTTTTTTTTTTACAAAATTTATGGAAAATTGCGAAAAATTGTAATGCAGTATACCTAAATGAGCAAATTCAATGCAAAAACTTACAGTGAATGGACACAAAAATAAAGCTTGGACATTATTCTTTTTAATTGATTCCTTAAGCCTGGTACTCTTGTGCGGAATATCTATGAAATAATGTTGATAGAGTTCTACTATGTTGATTTAGTGAAAAAGTTCCGAAATGTTTCTGGCAACATTTTTTTTACAACTGCGAAATAATGTCACCTGCACTTATTTCACGTGGAATTTTAAGCAAAAGCAAAAAAAGTATGAACTGATTTTTAAATAAGAAATAAAAAATTAAAACAACACAATCGGTAACAGTTTTTTATCCATATTAAATTTTTTATTAAAAAAATTAATTAGTATTGTGGTAATTTTGTTGAACTATTTATGGTTTTTAATCCAAATTTTCAATATTTTAATCAGGCTAAAGTTCATCAAATTAAATTTTCATTAAATTATTTTTATGAAGAAAGGAATTTTACAACATGAAAATTAATTAAAATTGTTATTGATAATCATTCATTCTTGACTGAATCTCAGGCGGCTGGCCTGAGATTCGAACCCAGTCGGCTGGTTACCCTGACATGTTTCGATCGCTACCACTCGATCTCCTCAGAGGGGTTTGCAGTCTCACAGATCAAGTGGTAGCGATCGAAACATGTCAGGGTAATCAGCCGCCTGGGTTCGAATATCAGGCCAGCTGCCTGGGTTCGAATCTCAGGTCAGTCAAGAATGAATGATTATCAATAACAATTTTAGTTAATTTTCATGTTGTAAAATTACTTTTTTCATAAAAATAATTTAATGAAAATTAAATTTGATGAACTTAAGCCTGATTAAAAATATTAGAAATAAAAATATTAATTTAATTTTTACATGTGTGGTTTGTTTACATACGCAAAACAATGTCGCTTTCTTTGCAGAATAAAAACGTCCAATTGTAAAAACTCGCAAGATAGGTAACATTGATACATGTCAAAATTTTCGTGTGAAATAACCAATGTTGCTCAACATTTTTCACAAATTTAAACAGAGTACTAGGATTTAAGTGTGAAAAAATCGCGGTTTTTGACGATGTTATGAAGAATACTCAAAAAAGACCGTCAAACTCGATTTTTGGCAAAAATTCGTCTTGAGCGACCTCTAAACCTCTTCCTAAAAATCTCAAAAATACTTGAGACTATACGCTTTTAAATTCTGCTTGAGCACCCATGATAATAAAAAAAAAAAAATTTTAGGGACCCACTACTAGACATGGCCGAATATATCAGAGGTCACAAGCCATAACGGCCTTATTTGAGTTAGTCTGTGTTCATACGGCTCATTTCTTATTGACATGATTGGTACTTTATAGGCGAGAGGGACGAGGGGAAAAGAAACGAGTACACAGATGCATGTACTGTCTTTACGTTTTGCCTTTTCATTCGTTGTTTAAAAGCACACATGTATACGCACGACTATACAAAATAAAAAAATAAGTCGTCAACATGACATGAATCATTTGAACGCCAATTCATGTTCAAAGAAGAAAAAGGAAGACATGAGCCATATGAACTCAGACTTAGGACAAATTTGAATGTTAGTACCATCGTGTTCAGCGTGTTGAAACCTATTTGCAATAATTTTTTCTGAGTTTCAGTAAATATTTAAAACTTTAAACTACTTTCCTAAAAAAAATATTTTAAAACCAACTTAGGATCTTTTGACCACTGATGTAAGTTTAACTTTCCTTTTTTTTTTATTTTGCAAAGTCTTTTTAAAGTTATCATGCTTTTAATATTATGAAGCTTGCCGAAATTTATCTGAAATAAATTGAATTGTTTTGAGTTATTCAAAGTTTAATGCATGAAGTTATAACAATTAAACTTTTTAGAATCAAATCAATTAAAAAATTTATTCGAAAAATATATTTAAAAATCTATTCAAAATATGTTATTCAATTAGCATCAATTTTGAAGGATTATCCAAAAAACTTGTTATGTCTAATTTGACAAAACTATTTCGTTGAAAACGGGTTTATATATTCAGCCATAAACAAACTTTTAAGTTTAATGCCCCAAATTACTTTTTACTAACCAACAATGTAACGAGTGAGTAAAATTGTTTAAGCTTTAATAATAACAAAAAAAAAAAAAAAAAAAAATGGTTGTTGTTGTTTTTTGTATTTATTTACTGTGAGAGTGAAATTTTTCCAAACTTTAATCGTTTCAGTATGCAAGAGAAAAAAAAGGAGTAAAAAGAATATAATAAAAATCCCTTTTCGGTATTTATTTTTTTTCCACACATACTAACAAATAAACAAGCACATGTAAAGCTAGTGGTATATACATGATTCTAGAATTAAAAAACAATCATGTGTAACTTTAAACAATAAAATTTCTAGTCGATTTACCAAAAAGCAATTGTAAAATACAAGCGAATACATTTTTCAATATACATACATGTATACATACATACATACATACATATGTATGCATAGAAATGTCTCTATACGAATAGCAGTTTAAAATACATACGTACTTTCGTTTTGTTCCACTATTTATACGTTTGCTAGAACTCGTTTGTATATCACCCAGTTAACATATTAGACTTAAAAATCGTGCGAAAGTTAGTTTATTCTTTTGAGGTTTATACAATTTAGTTGTGTGCTGGGTTGTGTGAGTGTTGTACTATTTATTTTGTATTCCACTTAGATTTCTATTCAATTTGATTTTCATTTACTAAAAAGCTTAAGAATTTTAATATCATATTATTTTCTAGAAGTCGAGTTGATTTAATTTTTGCAAAAAATAATAAAAAAAACCTCGCAGTAAAAAGGTTTTAGACATATGTCCCTTATGCCAAAACGCAGTTCAATTTATTTTAATGTTCAAAGTTATTCAAATTAAACTAAGAAATTCTTAGCCACCACAGATTGTGTGAGCACTAAAAATTGTGTAACCACTTAACGAACTGTGTCATATCGTCTTTCCGGAGTTATCTTGTCGTATATCACAAAATCGAAAAAAATGAGATAAGACCGTTTCCAGTGGTTAATTGAATATATCTATCGATCAGCGCAATCCTCACGTCTCTATCTCTTATGGTTAATGAGATATTACGAAGCTATTTTGTTGTATGTCCACTTTTGCGAAAAATGTAATGCGTTATAATATCGTATGTAGCATAATTGTGGATATACGACAAAAAGCGTATGAAAACTTTCAATTAAAAAAATCTTGCGTTATTTTGTTGTATGTGAACAAAGTGTATTAGGCATGTTACAAAAAAGAGACTATCTTATTAATATAGCTGTTATTTTAACATTTTTCGTTTTATATGTAAAAAGATTTTTGTGTACTACCAACGGCTATTTATATTGATGGAATTATTGCTATATTGCCCAAATTCATTTTATTGTTAAGCAATTAAAGGTTAAATAATCAGGGTGGTCCAACCATAATGCACAATGTTAATTGTAAATAAAACAAAAAGTATTTAGAGAATTATCTGAATATTTTTTATTATTATAGAAGGATCTATGACAACTATGTGTGAGACAATTATATAATCCTTTAGCTTTTGAATTGTTCTTGGCTAATTGACGTACACTTTTAATTTTAAATATTACCAAAGAAAGAGGCCAACGGTGTCAAATCATATGATTGTGGTGGCTATTGAATTCCTCGTGCAGAAGAGCCATTGTTTCGTTGGCCATGTGACACATTCTTTTGGAACTACTTATCGTCCAGGTCCATATCCCCAATTTCTGGCAAAAAGAAATCCGTTATCAGCTCGCGATAGCGAACACCATTCACAGTAACTGCTTGGCATACCTCATTTTCGAAGAAGTAAGCCCCGATGATGCCGCCTGGCCATAAACCGTATCAAGCATGCATGCACAGGCGTTTATACACTTCCTATAAAGCCGGTTTACTAAAATTTTCGCACAATTATCGCGATTGTGAACACATTTGATAGATTATGCTGACCAAAAAATCAAGATGTGCACAAAATGTTTTTTTTAATTGATCGCCCATTTTCGTAAAAGGCTTCAGCAAGCTTAGGTTAGGTTAGGTTTAGAAGGATTATGCGCCCAATGGCACACTTCCACTCGGATACCAATATGGTCATTGTGAATTCAGCAATCTTAACGCGCTGCTCAATGCTGTACCTCTCCATGGTTGAATTTGGCGCTGATACCAAGAAATGTCAAATAAAGTCGGACAAAAATTTGACGTTACGGTTTGACTCACAATTAACATCGTGCATCATGGCTAGACCACCCTTAAGAAATTATAATCCTTAAAATTATACATACAAAAGGAAATTCGTAAATATATTTTTCACTTGCATAAATTTTTGTATCGAAAATTATTATAACTTAACTTTCAATATTGGTAAAACACGTAAATGTAGGTTTTTAATACCTTATTTTGACTTATATCCCACAAACTAAAAAATATATCGCAAAAAGTGGCGTATACGACAAAATTGAAAAATTTTTTCTGACGTGACAATGACTATAACTTAAAAATTGTTTTCTATGGCTTTGTATATTTTTACATAAATCGATACCCAGTAAAAACTTCGCTTACTTTTTCAAAATGAATAGCTTCTTAAACTCATTATTTAGTAGCTTTGTTCTATTACTACATCTATAACAACTTCTATAACTACATTTTTCTGGATGTATTTAAGTAAAAAAATAATGACTTACTTTAAAATGCGTTCATTTTGGGACATCCCTTGTAAAATTCATTGGTTCTTTCAGTAGAATTGTAAGTAGTGCCTTCATGTTTTTCTGATTACTCAACACATTATTTTGTAGGCGAAGTTTTTACTGGGTAAAGAACTTCAAACACAATATCTGACAAAAATATTGGACGGCTTTTTTCACGTACATTTTTGTGTATAAAAATTTGAACCTTAAGATTCGATTTCCCAAAAAAAAAATTTTTGTGATATACGGCAAGATAATTTCGGCGCGACGATATGTCTAGATAAAGATGAAATTAAACTGGATTTTCCACTGCTTAAGGGCCAAATTCACTTGTCAAATGCTTGCCCAGCAGGAGAATTCACACGTGTACCTGTGCTGGATGTAATATTTGCCGTCATATTAATTTTTTTGATTTTCCATCCAGCATTGTCACTAATACTAACACAATGCTTGATGAGTATTTTGATCAGTGTATTTGGGCCTTAAGACCTTTCGAGTGTTATGTCATTGTTTTTTATTTTGATAAATTTTCACGCAAATAGAATCTGAGAATTTATTTCCCATGCTGAGTAACATTCATTATTCAAATTCCCATATCAATTGGAACGTGTATTCTAAGTCAATTCCCAATTTAAAAAGCTTTCATACTTTAAAAGTCTTTTTCCTTCAATATTTTCCAGGAATGTTTTCTTTGCACTATCAGAATTTTTGTTTGTATATTAGAATCGCAAAAAAATTTTCCTCTCAATGTTACAACAATTACCGGCGTCGTTTACAAAAGTTTCTACGTATAGTTGGTATTCGGCCGGGCGCAAGGATTTTCTCTTCTATGGTGTAAAAAACGCCAGCTTTGGAAGCTAAAGCTTCTCTACAAAGACGGATTTTAGCAGTGCTCAGGGCCAGATTAAGAAGCTTTAATAAGCAAAGCATGTGGTTGTTATACCATAGAGGAGAAAATCCTTGCAGATAAGTTTTAGGAAGCGATTTTGGATAAAAAATTGAGATTTTAAGTTTCGGGTATATGACCCCAACCCAAATAAGTATGTTTAAAAATAATTTGTAAGAATTATTGAATAAAAATTTGAAAAAAATTTCATTATTTTTCAGGCCTTTTTCACCATTTTCGGATATAATATCCATTTTATCTGGGCGTTCTTAAATTTTTGTTGGGGATTATATTATTTCTTTTCAATGTTTATATATATATATATATATACAGTAGAATCCCGATAATTCGTAATCGCAAGGGACCGGCCATTTCTTATGAATTATAGGGGTTTTCGATTTAGCGGGGTTTCGATTTAACGGGGTTAATATAAAATAAATACGAATTAGCGGGGTTTTTCAATTTATTTACTAAAACAATAAAAAAAACATAAAAGACAATTGTTAAAAATAAAATATAGAAAAATTATATATCAAAAATATTCATGTAAAAAACTGATCTTAAGAAAATAAACACACACACAAGCAAAAGAAAATAGCGGTAAACAAAAAATCATTCTTTCCATGTTTCTGTTGTTTTTATTACGAAGTTTTAGCAAACAATTACCATTTAAAAGAGGTAAAGACGATTTTATTTGAAAAACAAATTACGAATTATCGAGGGGACCAAAATGTATGGAAATTTTACGAATTAACGTGATTTTTTCAAGGGACCGACAGTTTATTACGAATTATCGGGAATTACGATTTATCGGGGTACGAATTATCGGGATTTGACTGTATATATATATATATATATATATATGTTCCCGACGATCCTATAAAGAGCATAGGGCCCCAAAATGTTTTTGGAAGGTATTTAATTAATTTCCTTAAGAGTTATTTCATTATGAAATTTCGCCCAAGAGTTAGAATTTGTTTCTTTTTTTTTGATTTGGGAATTATTTCGTAATACTCACACCACAATGGTGGAGAGGGTATAATGCGTTCGTGCTGATGTTTGTAACACCTTAAAATATTGGTCCTAGACCCACTTTCTGAATAGATCTAACGATGTCCGTCCGGTTGCCTGGCTGGCAGGCTGCCTGGCTATCCGTGAAAACCTTATGCGCAAAGTACAATTTTGGAAATAACTTGATGAACTTATAAACTTAGGTTCTATATAGCACAAGGACAAAGACTATTGAAAATGGGAATCAGTCCATAGTTTCAGATAGCTCCCATACAAGTTTATTTCCGGAATAGTGTATTAATGTGCTATCAACCATCTTATTTTGTTAGTATTTAGATTAATTTTCGACCCAACTTATTTTATTGCAATAAAAATCATCTTGCCAAATCTTATTGGAATCGGTCCATACTTGACCTTAATGCTTTTAATGCTATTACTTCCTTATAAATGTAAAAACTGGCTATAATTACTTTTACGAAAGCAACTATGTCATGAAAAAATGTTGTCCTGGTAGGTCCAAAGTTAACCCCAGTTACCGAATAAACCCCCATCCTAAAATCTCATATAAAAGATGAAGATATCTAAATAATATTCGGCGCAAAGAACTTTTACATGAATCTTAGACTCATAACATAATTTTGTTTAGACGGGTCCATGATTGCCCATGGGTCCCAACTAAGATACACTAGCGCACATTGTTTTTATATACTGTGTGGTATCATACACTCCAGTTCATTTAAATAACAACAGCAATACCGCGAATTTTTGATAAACCAAGCAAAGCAAAAAGATGGAGTTATTTTTTTAGATATTTTGTTTTAGTGTTATTTATTATCGAGATTATTTTTTTAAATGTTCTTGTATATTATTTATTAAATTTTGAAAACACTGCTGGAAAATTAAAAAAAAAAAATAGTTAATTTGAATAGCAACGGCAAAGAAAAGTTTGGAAAACATAAAAACTATTCACTAAATTAGATTTTATTCATAAAAACTATTTGGTTACACGTGTTCTCTAACGTTCAGTAATGAGTGTTGCCACCATGGTGCTTAATAACCTCAAATATGCGACTGGGAATGGAATCGTAGAGGGTTTTTTTGTGATCTAAGGAAATCTCGTCCCAAGCGGTCTCGATTGCACCGATCAACGATGGAACATCTTCATATAGTTTACGTCCTTCACAAACTTTCCGTGAAAGCCATCCCCAGACGTTTTCCACTATGTTTAAGTCTGGTAAGTAAGGTGGCCAGACCATCAGCGCACTGTGGCTGAAAATTAAATTTCATCGGCCAAAAGTCCAATTTTTTGTCATCGCCGATTTCAAAAATGTAAATGTCATTCGATAGCAAACATATAAGAACTAAGGTATCCAAAAAACTAGATTAAAATATTGGTAATTGTGGCTGTGGCATGCTGCTGGAAACAAATATTTTTTGTTGTTTTAGAAAAAAATTAATTTTTGTAAATTTGATCAGAACTAAATTATGATTTCTCGCAAACCGTTATCAATAATTGGTCGAAATTTTTTTAGGTTTGTTAGTGGGATGGTATTCTTTAAGAAATGGTTCATTACATAACTGTATCATTTATACCTGATGTGTTATTAAATGTTTCCACAGGTTCTATATTTTTGTTAAAGCCGAATTTTAGAGGAGTAGAACTTGTTAGGGTCAAAAGGGGTTAAAGAGATTTTAGTACCATCAGAAAGCTGAAAGTGTCCTCTTTAACCCCATATATACTTGTTGAACTGTTTGGAACTGTCTGTTGAACACTTTTTTCATTTTAATGAAATCACTCGCAACATTTTTGTTTGCTATTTTTATTTAAGCTGCTCATATGACTGAAATATAACACAATGGTTTACGAACGTTTTGTTTTGAAAAATTATTTTGCTTCTTATGAACGGCTGAACATATTTGAATGAAATTTTAAACTGTCATAGCCGGATAGCTTTTGAGTTGAATCGAAAGAATTGAGGGTCGGGAGTAGGGATGAAACGATACCTCTAAGGTATCGATACTTTTACTCGATGTGGTATCGCTCGTAAAGTATCGATACCTACTTAGAATCGAAAAAAAAGTATCGATACTTAGTTACTTGTATGGGTACTTGTATCGGTTTGTATGATAAACGAATAGAAAGCAGAATTTAAAAACGTTCTTTTTAGTGTTTTATTACTATACAATAAAATAAGAACTTCGACCTATTAGAATTTTTGTGCAAAACGATAAGTGTAAAGATTGAGACCACTTTTAGTTACCACCTAGTACCAATTTCCTTTCGAAAAATCTTTTTATCTTAGGAAACAAAATTTTATAGAACGTTCAGGATAACAACCTTCATTCACCTTTTATTCCAGAAATCAACAATGTCACTATGAATTTATCTTATTTTATTTCCTTTCAATAATTTCTCAAGCTCAAGGTCCGTTTTATATTATAAATATTTATTTGAAATTTATCCAATATTTCGCTATCTCAATGGATAGCTTCTTTAGGGATTTTTTGATTTTTTTATATTTCAAACAAAATTTTTTAAAAAAGGAAATAATATTAAGAAAGTCGAAGAAATTAAGATAAATAATTTATGTATTTTATTTTTAAATTGATAAATGCATATATAATAAAGGGTGGTAAAACCATAATCCATGATGCTAATTGTGAGTCACACCTTAACGTCAAGTTTTTTGCGCAACTTAAATTGACCTATCGTTGTTTCAGTATTTGACAACTTCGATTATTGAGAGGTACACAATTGAGCAGCGCGTTAAGATTAATAAAGCCTTTTACGAAAATGGGCGTTCAATCAAAATGCATTTAATGCACATCGTGATATTTTGGTCAGTATAATCGACCAAATTTTTCCACAATCGGGAGAATTGCGCGTAAATTTCAGCAAACCGGGTCTGTAGGAAATGGGAAAACATATGTGCATGCTCCCCAGTTAGTTCTGCGGCTGGCGGCGGCTTCGAAAATGAGGTCGGCCAAGCAATTATCGTGAATGGTGTTCGCTATCGCGGGATGATAACGGACTTCCTATAGCCAGAAATTGAGGAAATGTACCTAGACGATATGTGGTTTATAGGTGTGGACTAGGGATGCCAAACGGGACCAGGTTTTTTGAAACCCGCGATTTGGGATTTTTAATTCAAAAAAAGGGTTCCCGGGACGGATCGGGATTTCATATATAAAAGCCAATTTTAAAATTCATATAATTATAATTTAATGTTTATGTAGAAGAATTAAAACAAATTAATTCATGAAGAAAATTAAACTCATGACAAATTAAAACTGTTTAATGAATTCTTTTAAAGTAATGAATTCTTTTAAAGTATTATGTATTAAAACTTATATTTTAAAAAAAGATTCTTAAACATATTAATGACGTCAGATAATTGATACCTTATTTAATCGCAAACATATGCTGCCGACGAAACCGATATTCGCATTCAACACTTCTAGGTGGTATCGTAAATAAATAACTACATATGTATATGCTATATGACAATATTTAATTTATTTTATCTCAATAATATATATACACAAGTATTAATCTAATAAAATTAACTTACATGTGTCAAAAGACTTTTGGTAGAACCCCCTAAAGTTGTTAACACCTTTTTGCACAATTTGCATTTTGCGTGAGAAGTTCTATTATCATCCACTTAGAAAAAAGACCCACCATCTGATTTTTTTTCGTGGTACATAAAGCATTGCATGTAACATTTATTAACTTGTGACTTTTTTTGTAACCAGTTAAAAATTAGATTCATGGCCAGTATGATTTAATATTGAATTTTTACTTAGCCCAAAATCTCGGGATTTGTATATCAAACCCCGGGATTCTGGACTTAAATTTTTAGAGTAATCCCGGGTTTTCGGTATTCGGGATTATCATCCCTAGTGTTTGCTGGTCAAACGGTTTCTTGATAGCGTTACTGCTGCTCCAGCTTTGGAAAATAATCAAAAATTTAAGATTAATTTCAATACCAAAGTTCAACGATTACTTTTGACCGATACCGAGTATTTTTTTACCGATACTACTTGGTACTCGGTTGCTAAGTATCGATTACAAAAATACTTTGTACTTATATAAAAGTATCGAATATGTACTTGTATTTACTCGTATCGTTTCATCCCTAGTCGGGAGTGTGACTTGCGGACCTCTAAAATTGGTAACCTCGGAAATTCAAACTTTTTAAAAATTCACCAAAAATATTTTATGGATTTAAAAAAAAATTAAATTTAAGGTGTGCTACAAAAAATATGCTTAAATTTTTAGGTTATCTCCTTTGACTTTGGAGATATTCGGATAAAACGGATTTTTTGGCTTGATTTATAACGGTTTTTCTAGTTTTTTTAATCGGATGGATTATGTTTTATGTCAAACTCTTATCAATGGTGGGTTCAACATTTTTTATATTGGTAGTAAAGCAGTCTTCAAACAATGTTATGTTGTATTACTGTACCGATTATACCTGCTGTGTTATTAAATATTTTTTCAGGTTCTATATTGTAGTCAAATTGAAATTCAGAAGTATAGAATTTATGAGGGTCAAAAGGGGTTAGAGAGATTTTACTAGCTGTAGGAAGGTGAAAGTATCTACTTTAAACCCAAATACACTTTTGTGCCTGTTTTTACCAGCCTATAGAACACTTTTTTATTTTGTGTAAAATTATTTGCAACATTTATTTTGCTCTTTTTATTTTATCTATTCATATGACTGGAATATAAATGCACCAAGCCAAGTTGTGCTAGGTATTTTTTATTATATAATTACCAATACCTGTGGCATTTTAAGCGTATCCTACTCTAGCCCAATTTAGTTTTTTATTCTACCTTATTATGCTACCTAGGAACACAGTATAACGCAAGCTATGTAAAAAAGCCAGTGGTATTCGAATAAAATCTCAGTTGTTAAAATATATCCAAGCAATAACAATCTAATTTTTAAATATCTATAAAAATGGAGAGCTTCAGCTATAAAGAATTATCCGAAGAGTATTTTAAAAATAAAAAGGAGGAAGATGTTTTAAGTTACATTGAAGGAAAACTCAATTTATATTCCTGCAGCACTGAAATACGATCGGAACTGCAAAATAAAATAATCGATTTCGTCAAAAACTTAAAAAAGCGGTTCAAACAAGTTGGATGGGGTAAACCTAGATTTTACAACAGTTTTGCAAACTGGTTAGATGGCGAACTCAGTGTCCAGATATCTTCAGAAGGTACAAATGAAAAGAACCTTGGGAGGCCAAAGAAATCACTTGAGAACTGTAGCAATAGATTTAAAAGGCGGAAGCTTAAGGATATCGACGAAGAAATCGGAGTTACAAGTATTCAAGAAGCTTTGCTATATCAAATGCGATCACAAAAAGAACTCACAAAAGTCGATATTATTGAAAAAGTTTTTATTGCTAGTCCCAAGAGAACAAAACGGATTCTTAAGAGTATTCCAACGCCAAGCGATGAAAAACAGTTTTCAAATGAAGAGGCATTAGCATTATTTTTAGATTTGAAGTTAACAAAAGAGCAATATATTCGGCTCAGAGTGCGTGCAATTGAAAAAGGTTCAAATCTGTATCCTGCTTATCATCACATAACTGCTGCTAAGAAGGAATGTTTGCCACAAAGGGACACTATTAAAATCACACCAATTTCGGCAGAGGTAAAACTTCAAGGTCTACTTAATCATACAGCTCAGCGTTTACTACAATCACTTAGAGGAGATGATTTGAAAAAATATGGGAACTGCAAGTTAACTCTCTTTTGCAAATGGGGATGTGATGGTTCTTCTGGACAGAAACTTCAGATACAGATATGTTCATGGTATCATTTGTTCCATTGTGATTGGTAAAGAATTTGGAACACTCGGAGCCTTCGACCAGTACGATGCAAACAAAGGATATTTGGAAAAATCTCACACCATCTTCTACAAAATACTGCAGACGAATTAAATTTGAATTTAAAAAGGAAACTGCTGTTACCATTAAAAATGAAACCAGTTATATAAGAGCCCAAATTGCAACACTACGGCCATTAGAATTAGAAATAGATGGCCATATAATTGAATTTAACTATCAATTAGTGCTAACGATGATAGACGGAAAAGTAGGCCAGGCTTTGACTGACACAAAGGCTTCATCCAGCTGCATTATATGCCAAACCACATCAAGCAAATTAAACCAAGTCCCGGAAAAATCATTAGATAATACTAATGCATATGAATTTGGATTATCGCCGCTACATACAAGAATACGGATTATGGAGCACATACTAAAAATCAGTTATGATTTGGATTTAGGACCATCAGGATCAATAAGAAACAATGAAACCAACAAGGATTTAAGAAGTATAAAAAAGAAGCATGTTCAGGATGAATTTCGCAAATGTGGCTTGATTATAGACCAACCAAAACAAGGATCAGGCAATACGAATGATGGGAATACAGCAAGAAGGTTCTTTTCTGATCCCAAAAAAGCATCTGAAATAACAGGTGTTGATATAAGTCTTATATCAAGATTTAAAACAATCATTGATGTACTTGCATGCAATGAACAAATTAATTATAGAAAATTTGGGGATTATGCCAAAGAAACAGCTAGAATATATACTATCAAATATCCACGGAGAAATATGTCTCCAACGGTTCATAAAATCCTTTATCATGCAGAGGATGCCATTAGGCATCATTTAGTACCACTAGGAGATCTGTCAGAAGAAGCCCAGGAAAAAAGGAATAAAGATTTCAGATTTTATAGGGAGTACAATACCAGAAAAATGTCACGAGATTTTACGAACGAAGATCTGTTTAGCATATTGTTGGCAACGTCAGATCCGCTCATCTCTAGCATTCGAAGTCAATGGAAAGTAGAACATCGGGACTTAGATGAAGAAGCAAAAGGGTTGCTACAAGACAAAGATAATACAAAACCAAATATGGAATATTTGGAGGCAATTTTCCAACCGAATCAATAGGAGATATAATAAATTTTATTGTTATTTAAGCAAAAAATATGTTTTTGTCCTTATTGTTACACTCAGTTTAGATGAGGGCTTTTACGACGTCGCTTTGTCGACGTCTCTTTTGGTTTGTTGGTGAGCGGTGTAGAAAAGAAAGAGGGGTTAACAAAATGTCTCGTTTTGTATTTTGCATGTCGTTTTTTACATTTCTCTTTTAACTTTTTCTGTTTACGTTTTATTCTTTTTCTTACTTTGAAGTGTGTGGTTGAAAATACAGTGAGACCTCGATTATCGATAATAGACGGGATCGGCAGAATTCTTGATTATTTATTTTTTTTGGTGTGTTTCTTATTTTATGTAAATATATAACGTTTTATTATGTAAACATGAGGAAAAAAGTAAATTTGGCAGAACATGCTTCCACACCGTTAAGATATTCTCTTTCTTCGTTTATTTAAATTTCTTTTGATTGTTCAAAATTTAACTAAAAAAAGATAATTTGTTTATAATTTCGGATAATAGAGGCAATTTAAATCAGTGCAAAAAAATGTTTGTTTTCCATTTTATTGAAGCTGCCGGTTAATCGAATTACGGGTAATCAAGGCCATACTGTAAATAAAAAAAAGACATGCAACCAAAAATCATCGTATGAACGCAAAGAGATTTTGGAAGTTGCTTTAAAAGGGAATCAAGATAAAACGACGTCGTAAAAGCCCTCATGTGAATTGAGTGTTATATAAATAAAAATAGAAAAAAAAAAATTTTTAAATTTACACTTATTTATATTTTTAATCTAAAAAGTTTTCTAGTGGAACTGGTTCCAGTTAAACCTGTTGTAGAGTTGATAATGAAGAAACCTGTTCACAAAATGATCATAGGTATTATTACATGCCTATACATTTTTTTTAAAGGTATAGTGGCATATACGAGGCGAATGTATATGCATATAAAGGTAATATGAATACGAATTTGTCCAGAAATATATATATATATATATATATATATATATATATATATTTTTATTATATTTTTCAAAAAAAACATTAAGTGTATGCTTGTAGAAGCAAATTATAGTCAGTTTGACATTTTTACTCCCATATGCCCTATTCCAAATCAAATTTTTCAAACAAAAAAAAAAAAATTATTTGATTATTTTTATTATATTTTTCAAAAAAAACATTAAGTGTATGCTTGTAGAAGCAAATTATAGTCAGTTTGACATTTTTACTCCCATATGCCCTATTCCAAATCAAATTTTTCAAACAAAAAAAAAAAAATTATTTGAGTAAAAAATTCTAATAATTCAGCACACCGATTTTTATACATTTAGAACAGTTATGTTTTCTAATATGTCCATTATTTTCTAGAAAATTCTGAGCAATATCGAATGGTAAATTATATTGCCTTTATTGAACAAAAAAAATTGAAAGCCGTTTTCCGGGATTGGGAATTAGGGTATTTTTTTTTATCAAAAATGGGGATGTTTTTCCGTCCACTGTTTTAACAACTTCTTAATCTACATAACTGCCAAAATTCATTATGATACCTTTATTCATGTTAGATTTATAGAATGTCAAACATTAAAATTATTAAAATATAGTGTTAATGAATAAAAAGTAAAAAAATAATATTTTTAAGGTTTGACATTCTATAAATCTGAAATGAACAAAGATATGCTAACGAAATTCGGCAGTTATGTAGATTAAAAAGTTCTTAAAACAGTGGGCTAAAAAAATCCCACTTTTTTAATAAAAAAATACCAAAGTTCTCAATCTCAATCATTAGCATTTTCATACTAAATGCTAAAAAACATCAAAAGTTCAACTTTGACCTTAAATTTCTCAACAACTACTGAACCGATTTTAACAAAATTAAAACGGTAAAAAAGTTCAAGAAGTCTTCTCTCCTGCAAAAAAAAATGCAAAATTATCTCTATCGGTTCAAAAGTTACAGATTTTTGGCCGATGAAAAACGATTTTCAGCCACTGTGCAGCGTCACATTTTGGTCATTTAATTTTTCCTCTTTTTTCTGATGTTAATGGCTTTCCTTGCCCCATTTTAAAAGAGTTTTTATTCATTTTTATTCATATGAGCTATTTAAAATCATATTTCTGCGGTTTAAGTAGGCTTTGTACGCTAAAGATGTAACGGGACTTTTTTTATTCTTTTGCACATTTTCTTGAACCAGTGTGACCACCTAACATAATATGTAAGCACATACAAATTGGTTTTTGTTACTTTTCTCGAAATGTCAAGTTTTAGCAATGACTACCTCTGTTGTTATTTAAATGAACTAGAGCGTATGGTCGGGCTTGAACGACTTTACTTTCTTACATGTTTTTTTTTAATTTATTTTTTTACATAGTTTGGGACTTATTTCATTTTTATTTGGAGTTATTGCACTAGGACCTATTGTACGTGGGATTTATTTCGCAGTGCGTCTAAAATTAGACAAAATGACATCAATATGGAATTTTTTGTATTAAAGTTTTTTTGAGAATTGGTTCTATATTTCTGATTAAATAAAAATAGTTCGTGCAAAATTGTAAAACTTTTCTTCCATCATGTCTTTTTATTTTTATGCCAATATATAAAAGTTGTTAACGTAGGTTGTTCCATATATTGGTACTTAAATCTTTTTCTACTGAACCAAAGTTTGACTCTACAGTTATTCTTTTCCGTTATCGTTAATTCAATAGATGTACAGAAAGAAAGACGTGGCTTAATCGACTTACCAGAATATACATTTATTCTTGATATATTTATATTGAATAAAAAAAAAAGTTTTATACAGAAGACAAAGTTAGCATACTCTCATTTACCATCAGTGTTGAAGAATAAAAAAATTAAATTTTGATAATCAAAAATTTTTGAAAATACTGTTTCATAACTTTGGCTCCGGAGCTTGAGAAAAATGAATTGAAGTTAACATTTGTAAAGCAAATCAGTCGAATTCGCAGTTCTTAGAAAAAACTTTTTGTTATGCTTTTTGTTTCAGCAATACACGAATAATTCTAGCGATGAAGTAAGGAATAGAGTTGTCAATTATTCGCCTTTCAACTTTGTTCGAATAATTCAAATAATTGTTTATGTTCGTTCGATCAAACGATTAAATCTAAAAAATTATTCGATTAATCGATGAGAATAACGAATAAAAAAAATATTTTTACAAAAAAATTACAATGGAAAATCTTCCATTTCATCCGCTATGACTTCTTCTTTTTTTGATGCATAAAATTTTCCATCTTAACTGCATATCGTTGTATTTCTTAAAGGCATCGCAAAACCCTTAATTCCTTTATAATCCGATATTACTCTGGATTTTCGAAAGGCGTTGGTAGACGTACCATCTTCATCCAAACTTCTGTCTACAAATTCTTCTATAGAACAGCCGCTGTCTCTCTTAATGTATTTTTCCATTGGATCAAGTTCGGCATTTCTTGATGTCGTTGGATTATCTTCCACTACATCGTTTTCAATGGCAATATTGTGACACTTACGCAAATGGTAAAGATATATAAAAGAAAATTAATATTCAAAAAAAAAAATTAATTCTTCTTTCAAGATATGATTTACATATACTTATAAATCAATTCTTTATTTTTAACGCTTTTTGTTTATTCCTAAATTTTTCACCCGAAATTTAAAAATCTCGTTTGTTGCAAAATAAAAAAATACGAGATGGCAAATGATTCTTACAGTTCTATTGGCGCTTTATTAGACAAAATATTCTGATTGCATCAATGCATGTCCGTGCTAAAATCAGGGAAGAGGACATGCATTGATACAATTAGTATATTTTTTCTCATAAAACGCCAAAAGAACTGTTAGTCTGCTTTCACACGTTTCATCTTTTGATGCTCAACTCTTATGTTTTTTATGGGAGAGAAGAAAGAAAAAATGGGGTTGGTATGGAGATGCCTGTACTCGGTAGTACGCTTTGTGTTTTTATTCGTTGGTTTATGCACAACCACGTTGCATGTAATTTTTTTCTTTTTCTCTTTGATTCGCTGTTAAAAAAATTTTTGTTGTTTTGAACCGAAAAAAGTTGAAACCGATTGCTGCGTGTGATTATATTGGCATCTTTAAAAGGAAATTGAAAAGAAGTTGAGCATCAAAAGATGAAACGTGTAAATTCAGACTTTGAATCAATTGTCATCTCGTATTTTTAATTTTGTAACGAACGAGTTTTGCAACTCACCTACTCAATTGTTTGTTAAGATTTGCTTAATAAGAACATAAAATACATTTTTGAAAAACAATGAGTACTCAACACGGTTTTTGCTTACTAAACATTGAGATTAATTACAACCAGGGCTATAGCAACAATATTTTTTAAGTTTCCTACATTTTGTATAAAATCACTAAAAACGTATTAGAATAGAAATTCTAAGCTTTCATATAATTTATTTTTTAATAAAAAAATTGTTCGATAATCGAAAAACTGAAGATAAGGATTTGATTTATATGAAATAAAAGTGTTAGGTATATTAAATTATATTTTAAAAGCGGTCTTTTCGCAAGAGTAATTTTAAAAATAAGGTGAAAAGGAATCAATTTAATGTCTATGTTTTTTTGGTATGTTTTTTTAATAACATCCACTTAAGTCTGATTACTTTTTCTTTAATGCTACACTACCGTAGAAACTTACATTTCGGAGGTACATTTTGTTGGAGATAAGTATGGTTCCTGATTAAATGCATGTAAACGAAGTGATGTTCAACGTTTTCTTTTTTTAAACCAAAATAAAAGGCCGTAGTTCACAGGTTTAGAACACTATCTCGCCGAGAAATGCATTTTCACATAATTCCACCCCCTTAACATTATTGTTGTTTTCAAATACTTAAATTTTAAAGAATAATTTCTTTTCAGTGGGATAAGTCCTGGCTTCTTAAAATTCAATTAAAATTAACATCTAACAACATAACAATGCACGTTAATTAGTTTATTCATTAATCATTTAGAAAACTGTAATGGTTTGCTGTAAGAGTATTACTAAGCAAATTAAATTTTCCACAATTACGAACAAATAATTTGTATGACATTTAATCTTCTTATTGTACACAGAATCAGTTAATAGTATATGTTAAATTGAAATAAATGATGTATTAACTTATATTATTGAATTAAAGTTTATTCTACAGATTTCAATGTACAAACTTATAACAACAAATACTCACATTGAATTTTATTATCTTAAAGTTAAACATATAAATATGTCGGCATATAACAATACATGTGCAACTACATAGAAAACTTCATGTGCATTTCTTAACTGAAAATATTTGTGTTGACGAAACATTTTCGGCAAAAACGACATAACTCAAATATTAACTGCGTGTTTAACAATTTCGAACGTTGACGTTCGCCTTGAAAATTTCTATGAAAAACGCCAAGTTTTAAAAACATTTTCAATGTAAAATTGTATTCAAACATTTTCGTTTGAAATTGTTGAATAGACAGTATATTTTTTTTGAGAAACTAGAAAAACTTTAATTTTCTTAAATATGTTTTAAAAATACCTTTTAAAAATTTTTGAATGTTTTTGTATCTACCTGCAGTAATGTTGAAGGTGAGGATAATGTGCTTTCAACATAGAAATATTGATTGTAGACTTATCGTTAACTATACACCGATTGGCTTAGAATCACTATTTGAATTAATCTAAAGATATCCGTCCATCCTGGTTGTCTAGTGCCATAAGCTTTGTGCGTAAAGTACGGGTAGTAATTGGAAAAATACATACATTTTGTTTTAATTTTCCGAAACAGAGTTTTTTTTGCCGATAATCCTTCTAAGTATGTTTATATTTCAATAAAATGAAGCCCAATGATTGTTTGCAGAAACAATAATTACATAAATAAGCAAATTATTTGCTTATAAGTCCATATTTGATCGCGGCTACCATTCAAGAAATCCCCCTTATTGCTTATGTCAATGTCGACTTAAATGACGTCGACACCGCAGTCATGACATTACCGCCGTCAATATATACGATAACCGATTACTATTGACAAAGAATTTGTATTAATAAAGGCGATTAAACGCCGACGTTGACACGAATTGGCTTTGATTTTGTCAACAAAGTTTTTACCGTCGTCTAGTGAACCTGTTTCAAAGTTCTTACAATATATTTAAAAAAAAAAAAATAATAAATAAATTGAAAAAAAAAAAAATTTAAGTTACAACTTTAAAACAATTTGAAACCCTTATTGCTGAACTTGAAAATAAGCCGAGTTTGGCAAAAGGATTTCATCGAAGTTCAACTCCTAACAATTTCAAAAAAGAATGGGAGGAAATAACAACAAAATTAAAATCAATGGGAACACATATTAGACACAGCGAGGGTTGGTAAAAGGTTTGGCTAGAAAATTTTTTAAAAATATAAATGTTTAAATTTCGACCATTTCCAATGGTTGCCAATTTGATTGTGTTGGAGATTGATGCTGAGCGAGTTATACTCCTCATTGACAGCTCAATTTTTTTCCAAACAAACTTAAATGCCTGTTTGTTTAACCAAAAATACTCAATGAATCTATTGGTGTTTTCTTTTCTACAAAAAAGTGTGACATTTTATTTAAAAAAATGCAATTTGGTGTCTGTTTCATAAAAATTTTCCTTCCAAAAAAGGGTGAGTTTTTTAGAATAAAACAACCCACCCTTTACGGGAACAAAATTTTTAAGAATTGCATTTTTTTTAAAATAAAATGTCACATTTTTTGTAGAAAAGAAAACACCATATATAAAGAAACAAATTTACAAATTGCTAGTATGAATTTTCACAAATACAAACCAAATTGTTTTATTACTCACGTGTTGTCCGGCAAATTGAAAATGGATTATCTTTGCCTTATATCTTTCCTCTGAAGCTTTAGCATTTCTTTATTTTCTTCATCACTACTTTCAGAGTCAACAAAAATAACATTTTACACGAAAATTTAAAAAATAAATAAAATTACTGTCAAAATACATAGAGATGAGCAATATTTTTTTTTAAATATCGATAACATGTCGACATCAATATATACATGCAAATTAATACCGATTAAATGTCGAGTTGACGTCGGCGTCGACTAATAAGACTTGAGCTAAAAATTAACGACGCCGTCGACAACGAGTTCAGTAATAGAGGGGAATATTTGATAAAAATAACTATTATGTGTAACAAAAGATCAAGAAATGACCATAAGTCCCATTAAGGACCACCTTACAAAAATCATGTTAAGTCTAGTAATGTAATATATAAAAATTATTAAATTTTAATTACCCTAGGAATTAAATAAATACACGTTTAGAAATCAAGTGTAGAAAACCGACCAGACTTTCTTACTTCCTTAATGGTCAGTTTTTTACTTCGTATTGAAAAAAAATTAATAGTTAATACTTATTAACAGGGAAACCATAAATATGCAATTGCATGTTTTTCCTTGTGCGAACAATGAAGGCAGAAACAGTATAAGGGTAATTCCATGTCAAAACGACCAAGATTTTAATGGAATTTGGTGCGAATAGAAAAATGTAATACAGTACTTTTCGTTTATAGTCACTACTCTTATAGTCACATTAGCGATATAGTCCATTGTATCTGTTTATTTTGCCGCAATAAGTTAATTTATTATAAAGTATTAACATTATAGTCCACTTAGCGATATAAACACATTTGCCATATATCGAGGGCTTATATTCAATACCCGCCATACACCAATTTTTGGAAAATTACTTTTTGATGGCAAATTGTTCACTGATGCCAGCTTTATCTCTGGCAAAAATTTCAGAAAAAAAAAATTAACATAAGTTCTTTTTTTTAAATATTTGTGATATCGCTATCAACCGCACCAATTTTTTTTAATGCAATAACCGCCATACGCCATACGCAACAACAATAAGCTTGCTACTGTTTTTCTGTTGCTTTTACTTTTAGTTGTGCGTTTGATTTTCTTTTGCTTTCGTGTTAAAGAATGTTGGTTGCAGAACAGTTAAATTAACAGTTAAATTAAATGCATTTGCAGATAAGAAAGAAGTGAAAAGTTTAAAAATCTATAAATTAATAAAAAAGTTCTAATAACAGGTTAAAATGTCTTATAACTCCTTACAACTTATTGCTATTGATTATTCATCGCCGGATGATCATACTGGAGACCATCCAATAACAGGTTCGCTTGTTTTATTTAAAAATATTTGAACAATAATTAATGCAGGGTAAAAATTGTTTTGGCCAGATTCCGAAGACGAGCAATATAAAAACAATAAGATCGTTGGCCGTAGATCTAAAAGGACAAATAATTGTAAATCATCAAAACGAGCTGAAAATGCAGCAAAGCGAATGAAGGGCCAAGAATATATGGGATTTTCGGTGGGTGGGGGAACCTTTAAACATAACTCACCAAAAGCTAGAAAAGATATTGGGCTTACATGTTCATCGGCGTTTTGTATGAAAACTCAATCAAGATATTGCCAAGAATTTGATGAGGAAACTAGACAAAATATTTTTAATATGTTTTGGAACCTAAATTGGGAATCTAAACAAGTGTTTGTAAAGAACCACGTATCACAGATACCAATAAAAAGAAAACGTATTGAAAATTCCAAAAAACAGCACAGCTTTTTGTTTAAACTACCATACAAGCATGGTTCATTACAAGTTTGCCGATTTATGTTTTTGTCGACTCTTTCGATAAAAAGGGACATGGTTAGAGGATGGGTAACATCCAAAGATAAATCGGGAGACAATGGGCCAGCACAAACTCAGCGATCCACGTTTAGTTCTAAAAGAACCGATGGTAAGATACACTTGAAAGAATATTTCCAGAAATTGGACAAAGTGGAAAGCCATTACTGTCGTAAAGAAACGAATAAAATCTATATTGCCGCAACATTTACCACAAAGGCAGACATTTACCGAGACTTCCTTGCATACTGTTCCGAGAAGCAAGTATCATCTGTTTCAATTTTTACCTTTTCGAAATTTTTTGAAGAGCAGAATTACGGTCTTTTTATGCCCCGCAAGGATCAATGCGATTTGTGTGTCTCTTTTAAAACCAAACAAATAACGCCTGAACAATATAACGATCATATTTTAAAAAAACAACGTGCTCAAGATGAGAAGAATCTTGACAAAGTCGCGGCGCAAGAAGGAAAATGCCACGTTTTTACTATGGATGCACAAGCAGTTAAGCTCTGCCCAAATATAAATGCGTCAGCTATCTATTTCAAACAACGTCTACAAGTTCATAACTTCACTGTTTACAATCTTGCCGATCACCAATGCACTAACTATTGGTGGAATGAGACACAAGGCGATCTGTCTGCTTCAACATTTATTTCCATCATACTATACCACTTGAAAACACATTGCTCATCAGATAATTTACCAATAATAATTTATTCGGATGGTTGCGGTTACCAAAACCGTAACCAGTTTTTATCAAATGCCTTATCTATTTTCGCTATAGAAAATAATAAAATAATCGAACAAAAGTACTTGGAGAAAGGTCACACACAAATGGAATGTGACAGTGCACATGCTAAAATAGAAACCAAACTTAAAAATCAATCAATATACTTGCCAATAGACTATATCAGAATAACCAAAGAATCACGAAAAACAGTAAAAATTAATGACACAGTAATAATTAAACCATTCGATGCCATGTATTTAAATTACAGTTTTTTTAAAAACTTCAATGATGCCAAACTTATTCGCTTTTCGAGCATTAGACCTGGTCGAACCAAAAATGATCCAATAGTTTCTCAATTAAGATCACTAAAGTATTTGCCAAGTGGAGAAGTTCAATTTAAAGTTAACTTTAATGAAGAATACAATAACTTACCCCACAGAATTAAAAATTACACAGGATATACTGAACCAAAGCCTTTGCATACTGCTCAGCTTCCAATCCAGCCTAGTAAATGGAAACATCTTCAAGACTTGAAACCGGTTATACCACTAGAATATCATTACTTTTATGATAATTTAGTTCAGATGGAGTCAAAGTAATAAGAAGCAATGCGACAATGTCCAATTTGAATTACCTTTTTTTTTAATTATGTTTATTTTTTTTGTTATTGTTTTGTTATTGAATTCTTTTATGTTAGAAAAACGTTAAACAAATGCTTAATTTAATAAAATTACATATTAGAGCAAAAAAACATATTTTTATTACTGTGCAATAACCGCTATACGCCATAAAAATATTTGAAGATTTCAGTTGCAATACCCGACATCAACCATATCGCTACGAATAGAGTAAAAAGTTCCATTTTTTTTATAAGGGTGACTCAGTAGTCATATTTAAAAAATATTATAGAAGGAAGATTAATTCATACCTTAAGAATTTTGGAAAGAAACAGTTTTTTCTCTCTCCTGAAAAATTGTATTTTGGCGGATGGCGGGTATTGAATATAAGCCGTCGATATGCCATTTATCAACAGTTGTCAAAGGGAAAAGTAAAGCAAATTAATGGCGTTATAGTCACATAAGCAAAATTTACAAAGTTCTTTTTAGTTTTCGAATCAAAAATTCATCTAAAGAAAGAATGAATTAAATCATTTAATTTTTGTCATCAACTCTCTACTCGTAAAAAATTTGTTTTTGCCGTTGGTATCAGCTATGAAATATCTTGTTATTATTTTAACTATTTTTTATACAGTATGCAACTCTGTTGGAAAACCATAAGTCTGTTGTCGGTGTAATTTTTGTTAATTTTTTATTTCCTTTATTCACATAACTTGATTATATTCAAATTCGGTTATATACGTCATAGTGGCATATATGTGAATTAGCCTTATAGTCACTTTAGCGATATAGTCCACGATATGGTTGCAACAAAAGGATGTGACTATAAGCGATAAGTACTGTATCTGCAAAATATAAAATTTTAAAAGCCGACTAAGTCAAAAACTTATTTTTTTATTTGGCTGAATTCTTTTTTATAATACCTCAAACTGTTCTTTAAAAATCCTGAAACTTTGAAGGAGTTGTTTTTTTTAAAGATATGATTTTTTTTCTTTCGCAACCTTTAACAAAATAATCTTCAAATAGAATTTTAATAGTGTAATTTTGAGCAATAAGTACACTGTGCTAGTTGCAGAAAACAGAGCAGCCGCGCAACTGGCATTTAACCCTAATTGGGGCACTCTGAATCCAGTTGTGCTCACCGTTTTTTTTTTTAGGTTAGCTCTTGTTTTCAAAATGTAAGAGGTTGCACAGCATATATTCGCGTAACTCAAAAACGATTTAGTTTATTGAAATTAAAAAAAAAAAAAACGAAATTCCACAATAAATAATAAAGTGGGGTTGGTCATACATTTGACCCATCTAAGAGCATTCTACGCGCTGCAGGTGCCAAATTAAAGAATTTTATTAAACCGCCATATTTGTATGGTTCCATCGCGTAAGATGCTCCTAGATGTGTCAAATGTATTTTAATTTAATTTAATTTTTTTTTTTTCAATATATCGTTTGCAGCCCCAAGTATTCTCTTTAAAATGACATTAAACTCATTTTCATATGTCAAGTAGTTTTCAAGATATTTAGAGCTTTTTCAGACTTTTGGCATCGATTAGTTAATACATGCATATTTTTGCCTTGTTGAGGCATATTTTTGAACATGTTAAATGTTTATATGCCGACTTTACAGCAAATTTAATTTTTTTTTGCGAAATTTTGGTTTTTCTGTTTTAAAAATTTTCTGCATACTAAGCGTGTTGCTTCAATTTCGACATTTAATTTTTACTCGAAACTTTAAAATTTTATACAATAACAAATATTAAAAAAAAAATTAATTATATACGTTTTTGGCAATGTGTATACCAATGTATACCAATCGAATCAGAAATGCTTTTAAAAGTGATCTAATTATGTCCATCCGTCCGTCTGGCTGGTTGTAGATAATATGATCAAATTTGTTAAGTACATTTTAATTGTACTAACGGCGAAGCCTATGTAAATGGTGAGAATCGGTCTATTTCTTCACATATTCCTCATTAAAACTACTTTCCAAATCTAAGCCATCTATCTATCCATCTAATTATGTTGGCATTTATTTTTATTTATTTATTTATTTTACTTATTAAATTTTGTAATAAAAAAGCCTTCATTTGGCCAATAGATATTACAGTGGAGTATGTAATTCAATTTTCTTATAACAGTAACTCTATAAAAGATATATATATTTACATATGTATATATATATATGTTTATTTATATCAACAAAATCTTAAAACTATAGTATTTTATTATATACGGCGACAATTTTTAACTACAGAATAGAAATTACAACATAGCGTTGTATTAATCGACATAGTGATACCCAAAATACACATTTTTAGAAATACTTTAATTTCATAATAGTTTTCAGGTTTCTAAATGTTTTACAAATTCTCTGTGACAAGTTGAATCAGAAAGTATTCCTTACGAAGTACCCCTATATTCCGCTATATTTAATATTTTTCCACATTTTCCTTTCTCATCAATTTAATCATCGACTAAAATATTCAAAAAGCTTTTTCCTGTAAACCATTGATGAAAAAGAAAAAGTTTTCAAGTAATTTGGTAGAGTATTCCAGACTGCTTGCGCCAATTATAGGGGGATAAGCCTTCTTCCCATCGCCTTTAAGATCCTGGCAATAATATTGTGTGAACGACTAAAACCAAAAGTCAACGAAATAATTGGCCCTTACCAATGCGGTTTTAGACCTGGTAAATCCACCTCAGACCAGATATTTACATTACGCCTAATCCTGCACGAAAAGCAAATCGACACCTACCATCTGTTTGTCGATTACAAGGCCGCTTTTGACAGCCCGATTCCAGGGATTGGGGATTTTTTTGGGGATTTAAAAAAAAAATTCGGGGATTTTTTGGGATTTTACACTCTTTAAATATATTTTCCCTTTCATTATTTATGCTTATTTTTCTTTGTCTCGTATTAAAAATATGAAAAAAAAGTAGCAAAACTTTTATCTTACTCTTATCAACAACTTATACGGTGTAAAAGGTCCTTATTAAGATTACCATTTTAGTTAAAAGGTAGTGTTAAAGGTACTTTATAAATAAATGTTATTTTTCCTTCAGGGTACAAACAAAATAAAATAATTTTTTTTACAAAAAATTTTTATTTGGGGATTTTTGGGGATTTCTAATTAAAATTTTTCTTACTATTTTTACTTTTTTAAAAAAAAAATTTTAAATTTGGTCAGAATAAAAACAAACAGAAAAATATTTACTTATTAAGGTTTTTTTTTTCTTAATTTGGGGATTTTTGGGGATATTTTTTTAATTTTTTGGGGACAAGGAAAAAAAGTACCTGGCAGCCCTGGTTGAAGATGGAGTCGAAGTACCCTCAAAAACTCTCAAAATATTATCGGTATAACACCTGCATAAAACATTCAAAGTATTTTTCAACTATTTTCCAAAATAAAAATTCTACGAACTTAGCAACGTAAAATTTTACAGTTCTCTATGAATAAGTAAATTTAAGTTTATTATATGAGAGGAAGTTCATTCAGGTACTTAAATTAAGTAATGTAAAATTTTGTAATAATTTCAATTATTTTGGTGTTTATTGATAAGTGCGAGCAAGAGTCTAAATTGCAGAACTAATATTCGGTTATTAGTCTAGTTGATTAAAGAGGCTTTTGGCTTTTTAGGTCTGTTGTTAGTTTAACACTCTCGGCTGCATTCCGGGAAATTCAGCCATTCATTTGTGCTTAAATAAGTTAATGACAGCAGTTCCCCGTTATTTAACAATCAAATTTTAAACCATCAACACTGAAATAAGTTTAACTTTGTATGGAATTACTATAGAACAAAAATAGACCGTTCATTAAATTTAACAATAGAAAATGCACTTCCAAGGTACACTAAGATCGTCCAGAATGCTGCTCTGATCGCCACGGCATTGCCACCGAGAAAAGTCATCGTAGAATCTTTAGATCCATTTATTATTGAGGCAATTCTATTTCTAAAGACAAGGTATCACAATGGGACCGCTATAAGGCCCAAGTAAGCCCATTGAACCCAACCTAAAGACAAATACTTTTTTATTTTAGATACACCATGTGTAACTTTGTTCATATATTTGAAGTTTAACTATTTCAAGTTTCCGATATTACAATATTTTCTTAAGTATTAAAAGAATTATTAAACACAAATAAATGTAAGATGAGATTGTTGATGTGTTTTGTTTAAACTTTGATATTATTACAAGTAGAAATGTGGCTATAAGTCTTATACGTTTAACAGTTTTATTTGGTTTAATATCTTTAGTTTTCTAAAATCTTTATGGATGAAGTTTCCTGATGAGCTGGCCTAAGCAGCCAGTGAAATGCGCATAGGAATAGCTTATCCCATCAACAATAAATTTCGAGTGTTTTTATCAAGAATAAAAACTGGGAATTAAGCACGAATAACAAAATCTTTTAAAATTAAAAACATAAATAAAATATTTCAAAAATTCAAAATTATATTGAATCAATTACCCACAGCACATACATACAGTAAACCTTAAAGTCGGAGTTGGAGTCGGAGATTGATTTTAAAAATTTCATCTTTTGGAGTTAGAAATATTTTTTGATGACACCACAGCCCTGCTTAAAACTAAATGGGAATGATTTTAATGATAATATAAACTAATTCATTCAAATTAATTTACACATATCGCACTTGATCAACAAGAGGGTATTAAATCCAAATTTTTGACACTTAACACTTAAAATAGTCTTTGGAATGAGGTCTAAAAGTATCCTTAAAACGACGCTTTTAGGGTGAGCAAGCCTTTCCAACGAAAGATAAGAGTTGTAATAGTTTGCTGGAATGTTTCGAGATCATTTTAACAAAATGGCGAATCCTTTTCCGAACTTTCGCGATACCAAATGCTTGCGGGGTAAATTCATTAGTATATAAATGTATTTGTTAACCAATTGGGTTATCTGCATTTGTGTTTACGTATATTTACTTTTAAATAAACACAATTGCATTCTTATACACATATTTGCATAAAGTCATATGCATATGCGAAGTACATATGTTTTGTTGGTTTTACATACACATCTACAAAAGTATTTGTTGTTTGAACTTGTTATTTAATTTAATATTTTAGTTTTTTTCTGTTTTCGTTTAGTTATTGGCCTCTATGTACTTTTAGTATTTAGTAGTTTATTATAAATATTACACATGTTGTTTTTGTGTATTTAGAGCAATAAATACAATTTTTAGAATATGTTTAAATATAAAAAAGTGAAATCTCATAAATTGTTGTTTGCTTTTCGTATACATTTTAACGTCAAACATTAGTAATTCTCTGTATAAACAAAGTTAAAGTATCCCTAAATGCACTTTAAATTAATTTTAAATAATAATTTTGTTGTCATTGTAGAATGTTAAAATATTTCCTGTAGTAATTTGATAGAGTGACATATCAACTGTTTTAAAAAGTTCCAATCATAACTGACTTCAGAAAGTGAAGTCTCCCCTAAATTTTTGTATTAAAAAAATTATTACGACATCAATTTCAATAGAAACAAGTAAGAGTTCTATATTCGGCGATACCGAATTTTATAAGTACTCTTCTTTAGATAAAAATAAATCTATTTCATGCCACGGCCACTTATCCAATCCCACACATTTTGTCAGAGGTTAAATGCTGGCACCTTATTTAGAAAATTTGGCTTTTGCTGCTCTCTAGACATGCAAAAACCTATAATATCTTTGTATGAGACGGCCAAAAATAATGGTATCCACATTAATTTTATTTTAATGGGATGTAGACTTAGAGTATTTCTAACCTGACTTATCAAAGAAGACTCATTAAACCAGTTATTTTGTGGCGAGAATGGTGAAAAGGCTGTCGAAGCATATTTAATTTCGTTTTGGGCTGCTAATTTTGCTGCAAAAAGTATGAAAAGTGCTTCAGAGATAGAATTAGAACAAAGGTTATCAATGTAGCAAGTTATGTTATTGGCCATTACATTATGCACTACTGCAAATGTTGTAGAGTACCTTGACTTGGAACCATACGTGAACAACAAGTTCCAGTTTTTTCCAGTTAATAGATCAACAATGTTGTTTAAGTTTTGCATATAAACTGTTGGAGGTTAAGTAGTTTTAGACAGTTGAAACAGGCTTAGAATGAAGGACGATCTTTCCAGCAACCAAGGTGGTTCGTGTTGTGGGTTAATATGCATTGGACCAAGTTGTAAGACGTTATATATTTTACAATGATGAACTTAAGCCTTAGCGTACAGCAGAATACCTGCTTAGCTGCTTTTGCTACTTCTTGTAGTTAACAGTAGTTTGTTGCGACAGAGCTTGGGAATTGACTTTAAAGTAAGATGTGATGTTCGGTCTTCAATGGATGGTAAGCCTGCTTCAGCTAATATAATTGTAACTGGGCTAGTGCGAAAAGCTCCAATGCTACGGCGAATTGCTGCATGATATGGTCCTGTGATAATTTTAATGTGTGAAGTAGCACATCATCCGTATATTGGAAAAGCGTAGTCAATATTGGCGAGGATAATGCTGCCAGTGATATTTAACATTGTTCAGATATGAAGCCCGAAATAAAGATGACAAATAGTATTCGAAGATGGTCGACATGTCTTATTTTTATATTTAAGTCGATGATATTGCAGTTATGTTTTTTTTTTTTACAAATGTGTAATATACTGCATTTGTCTATGGAAAGATTAGCCCCTGATGTACAATTAATTTGTGCATTTAAGAAAAATACATTCTCTTTTTCAAAATCATTTATTAGAAAGAAATGTTTAACCTTTCTGTGCTCGGTAGTCTACATTTGTAGTATTTTTGCAGAAAAAGTTGAATAAAAATAAATTTCCACAACAACAGAAGCTTCCTAAAAATCATTTCTAAGCAGTTTTGGCTACTGAAACATTAAAAAAATATTTTACAGTACTCCCCAGACCCTACTTTTCAAAATGACCATCTCCTGACCAGTAGTCTACAAACGTAGACAGCAAATAAAATGTATGGAAATTAACATCGTACTTTAACTCAACTCGAATTTTTTGGAATAGCGCATGTCGAACATGTAATTAAGTATATTTTGTTTTCTTGTATACGTTTGTGTATGCATGCGTGTGCTTAAGGGCTGCTTTGGATTGACTGTATAGCTTTTTGAATGAGCGTCAAGAGTCAAGAAAAATATCATTTGCCAAGCTAAATTTGAATTTTAACAATTGTTCCATTAAATTGTTAAGAAAGTCAAGAAACAATATACATTATTGATCCATTTGGTATATAAGAGCTGCAGTTATAATGTAATATGTCGGAAAGAGCTGTGGGAATTGGTATACCAAAGAATTTTGAATTGATAGAAGTGGAAATTATATTAAGACTATCAGACTAAATTTTTTTCATTTATACCATAATCCATTTATTTAAAGCATCAATATTGTCTTTCGAAAGGAGTAAAATCAACTCCTTCTATCTCATATTGTGGGGGCGTTCCTGTGCCAAAACCGTGGTTTCTAGAAGAAAGAGGCAGTTATTGGTCTATAACTAGATCATTTATAAATTGTTTATTTTAAGTTTATTTTTTGCAAAAGTTGAAAAATAAAATTCATGATAAAAAAATTTTTAAAAACTTTTGGCTTTCGTAATTCAGACATTTGTAGACCGATCTGGCCGAATTTTAATTCAAACTTTTCCGAACTTTATAAATACAAATCGTCTACAGAAAACCCATTTCAACGTTTACACGGACATAAAAACTGACGGACGAATAGACGGAGATCGTTAAATCAACTCTGCATTTATTAGATCAATATTGTAAATATTATGAACTTAGATAAAAAACGAACTTACGTATGTATGTCCGTCCACCTGTGTTGGAGGGTATAAATAATATAAACTTTTTGTTTGTCAATTTAACAGTAATTAATTGTAAAGAGAAAATCAAGCTTTTTCTTTTCAATGCCAAGCTTTTTGCCGATTTCGATCTGGCCAGCCTAGTGTGCTTGCATATTTGACCTTCTTGTATTTTACAAATATGCATTAAAGTATAACACTCTCCTAATGATGTTTTTTTTTGATATGTGGACATAGTTTTCCATACAAATACATATTTTCTACAAATGTAGACTTCCGACCGCCAACGTAAGTTTACAATCCCGAGCACATAAAGGTTAAAGAGAAATTTCATTCAGTAAAAGGAAAAAAACAACGAAGCTGCATTATTCGGCCATGCCGATTCTTATATAATCTTTACCCGGTACATATTGAGATAAGAAAAGAAAGTTATATTAATGCCGCTCTTTAGATAAAAATAAATCAAAATTTTGCCACTCCCGCCTACATTTTGACGGAATTTGGCAACCTTAGCTTTTGCCGATCTATAGGTATACAGAAATCTATAATGGACTTGTATGGGAAGTGACACGGCCACTTTTCGGATCCTGCCCAAATTTTGTCGGATGTTGTATTTTCCTGACCAGTATTCTTGTTTCTTATTTGGAAACTGGCTCCAGCCGTTCTCCAGATATACATAATAATAATAAAACAAAACAACAACAATAAAATTAGAGGCAGTCATGTTTCTTTGCTCATATCTCAGTTATTTGTGGACCCAGACCCCAGATATGAGGTCTTTGGAAGCCCCATTTCAACGGACAGACGCACATAGGGGTTTTTTGCCAATCTATACCGGACATTAAGCAAAAAATTTAATTTAAGAAATGGAAAAATTTAAGCACGATCCTCGACAGACAACAAAGTTCTGCATCGTATAGTGAATTTTCAAGTCTTTTGCTTGAGATTTGTGGTTTTGAGGCACTGTTAAAACCAGGAAAGTTGATTAAATTGCATGCGTGTTCATTGACTTTTTACGGTTTTGGGAGGTTTACAATATATTTTTTTTGTAGATAAACGAATAAAGATTTTACATTGATTTTTTTTTTCTGTGAAAGACTATATAAACAGCTAATTATGAAAATTTTTAGAAAAATTTTGTTAGAAGTTTTTATGATAAAAAATTTGTTCGAAATTAAAAAAAAATTTGTTCGAAATTAAAAAAACGATTTTTTTGTTCACTTTTTTGTAAAAAAAAAAATTTAAAAGGTTTTTGAAGGTGAAGCCCGCTGAGTTCTTAAAAATGTTATACATCACGATAAAATTTGAAATCTCTACTTTTAAATTAAAAAAAAAAACGTTGCGCGTTGTTGCGCCATTTTTTTATGATGTTTTGAAAATTTCACCTTTTTTCTGTTTTTGCTCATCCTGCTTGGTACATATGATAGAAACCCTTTCGTCAGTCATAAAATGTTTTGGTTGTACGTTGATGTTTTTTATTTAAATTATTACATCTAAGACTAATATTACCTGTGTAAAAAAGGGATGTGCGAAACAGTAAGTAACGGGTTTTAACCACCTGTGCGGCCGCTAAATGACGTTATTTTATGGAGCAAAATAAATGGACCTGTTTTGCATAACTTTTAAAATCATTAACAACAAAAATAAAATATAATAAAAAATCAAATCTGGGCTCTAGGTACTTAGTTTTTTTTAATATATATTGTAGTTATTAGACTGGTCGCAATTTTTTTTTTTTTTTAATTTAATTGTTTGCGCTGCTTAAAATATGACGTTTGGTGTAAGAAATCATGATCTAATTTTTCAGGTCAATCCGACGGTGTCTAGCCATGCCGGGTGGGGCCCAAAGTTCACCATATTATAAAAAAAAAAACATCTTTTCTATCAGATCTTTATAGTTATACTAGTTGAAAAGCCGAAAATCAAAACTATGGCTTCGTTCCGATCTTCCGCAGAGAAAGTACTTCAAGTGTGCCAAATTTCAGCTTCCTATGTCATCAGATGGCTTCAGAAAGTTGCGGAAAGTATAGGACATACATGCAAACATCCTGACATACTAAGAAATTATATATTGAATAGATAGATTAACATATGTATGTTCGCGCAACTCAAAAACGCTTTAGCTTATTGAAAAACTAAAAAAAACCGAAATTCCGCAATAAAATTTACTTTAAGAAAGTTGAAAATTTTTTCTTTATGTTGGCTTTGGTTTTCGAGATATACCGTTATTTCGAAAATTAAGGAGGTTGCACAACATATGTTCGCGTAACTCAAAAACGCTTTAGTTTATTGAAAAACTAAAAAAAAAACCGAAATTGATTGATTTTATGTATTCACAAAAGACGAACAATTTTAATTAATTTATGGTGTTTTCTTTTCTACAAAAAAATTTGACATTTTATTTAAGAAAAATGCAATTTGGTGTCTGTTTCTTAAAAATGTTGCTCCCGAAAAGTGTGAATTGTTTTATTCTAAAAAACTCACCCTTTTCGGGAGCAAAACTTTGAGAAACAGACTCCAAATTGCATTTTTTTTAAATAAAATGTCACATTTTTTGTAGAAAAGAAAACACCATTAATAATTTTATTAAACCGCCACATCTTTTGTGAATACATAAAATCAAAAATTGATTACAGATTTTAGTCATTTATAGCTTGCTTTGTTTGCAATGTTGTTTTTTATATGTCTGCATAAAATTAGAAGCATAGCTGCATTTTTCAATTTTTTATGAATTTTTAAAAACAAAAATTCCGAAATTTTAATAAAAAAATAATTTTTTTTTCCAGAAGATCGTAACGAAGCCATATATTTGATTTTAGGCTTTTCAACTAGTATAATTTTAAAGATCTGATAAAAAAGATGTTTTTTTTATAATATGGGGAACTTTGGGCCACACCCGGCACGGCTAGGCACCGTCGGATTGACCTGAAAAATTAGATTATGATTTCTTACACCAAACCTCATATTTTAAGCAGCGCAAACAATTAAATTTAAAAAAAAAGAATCCCATACAAGATGCGACCAGTCTAGTGGTTATAGCATAACATTGTTATTAGAACCATTTTGAAGCTTTGAGAGTAAAATGGAAAAAGTGTATAATACATGGCGCAACTGTAATGAGTGAGGCATTGTTGCCTATCGGGCTATTATCAGAAGAAGCGTCTGGGGCACGAAATAAACATTTTCGGCTTTACAGGCAGAATTTAGCTAGAAAGTTTTCGAGGGTTCAGTGTAACAAAGATATTTTAAATAGACTTTTGCTCAGTTCTGACCCACTGATTACTAGTATAAGACCAACTCCAAAAAAAGTCATTACCCTTTACGAAAGAAGCAATTTCTTTTATGCTTCCAACTGCACTTGGCTCTGAAGAGAATTCAGATTCAGAAGAGGATTTTGAAGAAGCAGACGAAGAAAAACCATGGCACTCATTATCATCTTAGTGCAAAAGAGAAGTTATTTTAAATAAAATTAGCTGTTACTATTAAAAATAAGTCATAATTACGAATATATTAATTATTTTCAGATAAATTAAATACTATAAAATACATAAAAGTCACATAAAATCTTAAAACTTAATATGTTTGGGAAATTAGCAAAAAAAAAAAAAATTTTTTTTACAGCGTCGTTCCGGGGGAGTGGAGGGGGCGTTTGGAGGGATACCTCCTTCTACCCATACAAGTTCAAAAATTTAATTTTTATAGTATTAAGGCGTAAGTAATCTATTTCTTTTAATATTTACATTTTTGTTTAATATTATTTTATGTAACCGCCCTCAAAAGGGGGCGGGGGCGAAAAGTGTCATTTTACGATCTCATGGGTCTAATTTTAGTTTTTTTAACTTTCGCCGAAGTTAAAAGTTGCATTTGCCAAACAAAAATATGGGAAAACTTTAACCTTTTCCTCCTTGGCCCGATTGTATTTATTTTTGAGGTTTACCTGCCTATGACAATATCACATATTTCTGCCAAGTTTCATTGATCTAGGGGCACTCAATAACTTTTAAGAAGCAATATAAGCTAAAACAAAAAGTTATGTCCGGCTAGATTGGCAAAAAACCCCCTATGTGAGACGGTCAGGAAAACATCGCTAATCAACATTGCCCCTCATAAGGTTCCAGAATATATAACTTTATAGGTCATTATTGTAGAAAGCGAAATTAAAAACTTGTATATACCCTTTTACCTTCGCTGAAGGGTAAAAGAAACGTTCGAGGAAAATACGCAAAGTATTAAAGGATTAAAGAGCATTACTAGCCTTATTTATAGCCAATTACTGTCAGAAAATCTTTAAATTAAATTTTAATAATATAATTGCTATAACCGTATTATGCTTTTTTAAATACTTGTCCACTGTATATGAACAAATTAAGAAAAATCTTTAAAAATATCAACCAAAATATTCCAAAAGTTGCAAACTAACACAATACGCAAGTTTAAATTTGAATTATTTTTTTTCCTACAATTGTTCATTCTGGCATTAAATTTTTAAAATATACGCAATAAGTTTTTATAATATAAAAATTTTACATTTTAATTTCACGTACTCTACAAGAATAAAATTAACATAATTAAAATGTTATATTCATAAAATATATAATTAACTTGTATTAATTATGCAATTATTGTGTTATACACATAAAAACCTGCATGAAAACAATAAAAACCACAGTCATTAGTTTAATTTACGGTAGCTATAGTTCCATTTTAACTTAGACCCTCGTATAACGCGCTTAAAATTTGCACGATATAAAAACCTTGTTATTCAAGAGCCACTAGTACATCGTCAACCTTCATCCTCCAATGAAAACACGTCTACATTTTTATAAGCCAGTACACTTACCTGTAAATAAATAGAAACAAAATAAAATAATTAAAACTGTGTTTTTTTTTCGACAAAATGTAGCAAAAAATTATAGGAAATTAAAAGTACAATAAAGAATTTGTTGGTAAACAAATTCATAATTAAAAATTTAATATTACATGTAGATTCATGTTTATAAATTTGAATTATTTATTTGTTTTCTATAAAGATACACATATGCACATATCGCTCTTTATTGCAACATGGTCATATCCCAAAAAAAAAAAAAAAAAAATCAAACTTGGCAAAATGCGATTAAAGTTTTTAAAATGGAAATTTCTATAAAGATTTAAGGAAATATATTTTGCTTTTACTTCGGCTCAGTTTGAAATAGAAAACTAATTTTAGTTTTACGTATAAGAATGTATGAAGAAACACTTTTGCTTAAGTAACTAAAATTTTTTGATCTTTTGAGATGTGACTATGTTGCAGTAAAGGAGCGATATATACCCATGTATGCGTATCCTTTGAATGTGTGTTAAAACGAAAGCAACATCTATAGATTCAAAAAACATTTAAATTTTTATAAATAAAACAATTTCGAGTTAAAGCTGTTAATGAGTTCGACATCGTCAGTCGTTGCATTAGTTTCTATGTTTTTGTGCATTTTACAGTGTAAACGTTAATAACACATGCAGTTTTTTACGCGTACGTGCACGGTTGGTTTGAAAGTTTGTTAAGGTCCAAATACACTGTTCAAAATACTCATCAAGCATTGTGGTAATATTAGTGAAAATGTGTTTGTATGGGTCACACCGACGCTGCTGGATGGAAAATCAAAAAATCTAGATATGACGGCGAATATAACGTCCAGCACACGTACGAGAGTGAATTCGCCTGCTGGACAAGCATTTGACAAGTGCATTTGGCCCTTAGGAACAAGTCAGAAAAACGATTTATAAGGAGTTTTCGGGAACAAGCTTAACTTGAAAATTATGGCCGATTGCTGCAAATTTAGAAAGCAGTTTGTTTTATTTTGTAATCATAAAAATTTAATGGGCCAAAATATATCACGGTAAGGGGTTTTTTAATGTCTTAGTGGGAAAAAACCAATAGCCAATTCTTAACCGATCCTTATACTATTTCTATTTATGAGCGACATTTTATTATATAAATATTATTTTATAGTACATTTGAGAGAGTTTGAGAATAGGCTTAATGGCAGAATGACCCTAAAAAAAGAAAAAAATGCGATCTTATTGTTTTCTCTATATAAATAATAATAAAATGATGTGCGTTATTAATTGCATCACAGGAGAACAGGTGGATCAATTTCGGTAATTTGTCTGTTTATTGCTTCAAATATTCCGAGGATGGTTCTTATGGAAAGAAAAATTTAACAATTTTCCAGGTGGGCGTGGAACATCCTAAAAAAGAATGGTTAACGGCAATAGTTTCCAAATTTCAAACAAAATTTATCTGTTATCAACACACAACATCTGCCAAAGAGTGGGCGGCTTGGAGAAATGGGCGTGACATAATCCGTACACGCAAAGAAAAAACATGGTTGTGGTAAACATATTCTAAGAGCAACATATTATGATAAGATTCATGATTGTAGTCACCATATAAAGATTATTATTGAATCATATAATGGCTAAATATATTTGTAATATTACATCATAATATTTTTCCCTTAATCATATTATTATTCTCTTAATCATAATAAGTTAAGAAGGAATCATATTATTATCATGTAAATCATAATAAGTTAAGAAGCAATCATATTATTATCATGTTAATCATAATAAGCTAAGAAATTAATCATATTATTGTCATGTTAATCATAATAAATTTAGAAGCAATCATATTATGATACAGCACCTTTCATAGCTGTCATAAAAATACAAAATAAATTAAAATTTTTATGTATCGATTTTTTATTTTGTGACTTTTTAACATTTTTCTTGATATAAATAAAATAGCGGAGTTCAATATTTCTTGTTGGATTTTACTACGATATTTTGCACTATTAATTATTTTAATTTCTTTAAATTTATAATTTTTTATGGTAATTTATTTTGTTTAACCGCTCACATATAAAACAAGCGACACAACTGATTCAAAAAAATTTTACAAATGGCGCTAGCATAATATTATTAGAGTAAAAATAGTTTGATTGCATTATAATATGATTAATATGATTATCATGTTATGGCTATTAAATATAATGATATGGTTGTGGGTAGTATAATATGTTTTGAAAGTTATCATAATTTGGTTGCTAGAAAAATAATTATTTTTCGGTCAACAATACTCAAATTTATAATTGCGATAAACATTGATATGTTTACAGTAACTATAATATTGTTGATATTAAATAAAAATAAAAATTATTTGTGTACGACAACAATATATTGTTACAATGAATATAGTGTTGTTGCCGTAACCATGCCCAACCATATTTTTTCTGCGCGTATAAAGACAATGTAGAAAAATATCTAAAGAGCGGTTTTTAAATTTAGAATTTATAGCATTTATATTAATACACAACAGCTGTCCGTCAAACTGGGCTTAATTGGAAAAGTGGTCCTGGCACCTCCCATACAAGGACAATATAAATTACAGTGTATCTGCAGAACGGTTGCAGTAAAAGTTTTCAAATTTGGAATAAGTTGTTTGGTTATCAAAAGAAAAAATCTCCTAAAACTGGGCTGGATTAAAGAGGAGGGCGTGGCAACTAACGCACAAAGACAGTTTAAATTGCTGTATATCTGGAGAGCGGTTGCAGTAAAAATTTTAAAATTTAAAACAAATAGTTTGGTTATCTTTACAAATAATCTCTCAAAATGTAGAATGGGAATGGGTGGACCTTCTCATACAGAGACAATATAGATTTTTATATATCTAGAGCACGGTAACAGTAAAACAGTTAAAACTTTGCACAAATTTTTTGGATACAAAATGGGCTCAAAGTGAAAAGTGGACATGGCACCTCTCATATAAAGACAATATAAATTATAGTATATCTAGAGAACGATTAAGGTAAAAGTTTTCACATTTTAAAAAAGTAGTTTGGCAATAAAAAAAAAAACTATATGAAAAAAAAACATAATTATCATAGCTAACGACAAAACGAAATCCATAGAGTTGTAGCACCCATCGAAAGCAGCGTATTGTCACAGATCAGTAATATTGTGCTAAGCCCACCTGTGAATAGCATGTATGATAAATAAAAGGCACGGCTGTTGGAACATTTATGCTGTCTCAGAACAGAAACACATAAAAAAGCTTTTACAGGATTTGGAACTTCACGACATGCGTTCAACACAATTACTTCGCGAGTGGCGAGATCTAGCCGTCAATTAAATGAATGACTTGCTCAAATCTGTCTTAATGAGCCGACTACTAACAAATGTGTGCACCTTAATTTCAATATGTAGAGATCCGCTTGACAAATTAGCTAAACTCGCTGACAAAATATTTGAGATAAGCGATTCACCACACGTCAATGCAGTTTTTTGTGCAACAAACAACACTAGAACAACAAATTAGCTTTCTTGTCAAATAAGTGCCGAGTAAAAAGAACATGCTCCCATCACGCCGGATCATATCAAGTATTCTGGTAACACCTCAAATACTACGGCAAAGCAAAAAAGTGTTTGAATACAAAAACAATCCAACAGAAACAGCACCTCTCTCGAGCAAAAGACACTTTAACAGAATTAGCAAAGTAAACTTTGTCATTGTAAAAGCAATGATTCCGAAAAGTAACCTGTGGTCCAGCTAGACTTACCGAACTTTTTCTTGTGGGAAGTTTCTTGTGCCCAAAATGTGACCCAAATGATTCCTAAATTGTTTTATTCGATTCCGGACAACTACACGTAGAGAAAAAATTTGATTAAATATGGTCAACTCCAGCAAAACTATTTTTAAAGAAAAATTTAAACATATTTTGTTTAATTTAACCATATATTTGTCACCGACAACCATATTATGGTTTAATAAGTCCTCCGTCAAGAAGCAACAACCACATTATGGTTGCCTCTAAACATGTTATGGCTAAATATGTTAATAATATGGTCTAAAATTAACAATAGTATTTTTCTCATTTATAAGAGAAACATGCTATGGTTGAAAACTAACCATGCTATTATACGTGCTAAACATATTTTAGTTATTATTAACCATAACATGTTTGGATGCAACCATAATATGGTTGTGTCTTCTTGCTGGAGGCCTAATTAAAGCATAATATGGTTGTCGGTGACAATAATATGGTTAAATTAAACAAAATATGTTTACATTTTTCTTTAAAAATAGTTTTGTTAGAGGCTGTAGCCTGTAGATTTCATAGCCTTCATTTTTTAAAACTTTTGCTACAAATAAAGATATTGCATATGAAAGTCAAAAATGGTCGGGCCAGAACATGTAGGACATCTAAGGATTAACAGCATACAATATACTCAAACATGAAAACACATAGGAGCTGTTTGCCGTATGCTGCATTCAAATTGCAACCTTTTAAAGATTTTTTTAAATACCCAAATAAATTCCTGAAACAGAAATATACCTGGCATTAAACCGGTATTTACCCATACATCGGGTAAATACCGGGTGCAATTTATTTTTAATTAAATTCAAACTAAATAAAATATCGAAAAAAGAAAAACTTTCAGAGTTTTGCTCACTTCTGTATTATATTTAATGTAAATAACTATTGTTTTTTTAAGCTTGTTTTTGTTATTATTTAATAATTGATTTATTGATTTTAGTTTATTTAAAATATTCACATTTGTGTATTTGTTAATTGAAAATTGCTAAAAACAAATAAAAACGAAATTTAAAGAAACAACCACTAAAATAGTGAAAAATTATTTTTACAATTTAAATGATTTTTTTTTGTGTACTTTATTTTACAAAATATACAAAAAATAATTATTTATATTATATTGTATATTTGGCTTACGGCTTATTTCACCATGTTCAGTTATAATTTACTATCAGTTATAACTGTCAAAAACATATTGTTAACTGGAAGTTAAAGTAATAGTTTTTTAAAACTGACTTTGTTGAAGTCGGCCGCTAAAGTTATTAATTTTTTATAAAATTTCTACAAATGTGTTTTGAATAATCTTTTTTTTTTTGACACTAGCGAACAACAAAAAAGACAAGGGGGGATTAAGCTGAAAAATAGGAATTGTTAACTTGCAACAGGATAATAAAAATATCCTTGATTGATAAAAAATGTTTATTATATTCAAATGAAAGCGAATTTTAAATATATACAAATTATAAGTAAACATTATTCGCTTAAATTGACTCAATGTAGATTAAACAGGGTGATCAACTAAAAATTAAAATCTTTATCTCTCACAGGGTTGATAAAGTTGGTACAATTGTACTTTTTTTGGTACAATTTAAAACTAAAAAGTACGCTGGTACCCCCGTGAGTCATTTGGTACTATTTCTAAATTTTTCAAACGTACACATTTATAATTGTTATAAAATGGCAACTCGTATTTACTGTTCAATGAATATAAGTAAGCGGAGTGTTTGGTGCAAATAGTCTTGCGAAATGTCGTAGCTTTTTTATGAAATCTAGGAAATTCTAAATTAAGTATCTGCGGCAGCATGTAAGCGTACAATTTCTGATGATATTAACAAGTTTTCTACATAGTAGAAGAGAATTCCTCTCAATTCAAGATTATTTTGGAACGTACTCATAATATTTTCAAATATTCGTCAACAAGATGGTTGCCACGTCAAGAAGTAATCAACAGAATTTTTGAACAGTGGGAGCCAACTCCATCATTATTTTACTACGAAATATTTTGAAGGAGATTTTACAAGCGCTAAATTAAATTTTATTATATTTGGACATTCTACTCCTTTCCTGTTTCTGCAGTACATATTGAAAAATGTAAACACAATAAATTTGGAAATGTAATCCGAAGATGTTCGTACATATTTTAAGAACGCTTAAAAATTTTATTTTCGTTAAAAATTAGAGATTGCTTTTGAGAAATTATCTCCAATTTCCACAAAAAAAAGAAGATAAATCTCTCTGGCGGCAATTAAAAATAAAAATTAAGGGATTTCTAAAAATCGAATGATACAGGTCTGGCTAGATCAAATACAATTTGTTTGCCTCTATTCTTGAATATTTTGGAAATCTAACTTTTTTGAAAAATTCGGGGCTCGAAATTAATTTTTGACCTATGGTTTCTTTGACAAAGTTTCTTGGCATGACTTATAGCAAAGGAATCGCTATGTGCTTTTGACGCGAAAAAATTTTACCCACCCCATTATTCTGTATAATTAATGTACAAATTTATTTTAAGTACCTTTTGTTTTTGTTGTACCAAATTTTTGTTTTTAAAAATATGTATAATAAAAAAATATAGAAAAGATGTACATAGTACTATTGGGGTCAAAAAAGTACTATTTTAAAAGTTCTTTGGTACGATATTGGGTTTCTTATTTATCATCCCTGATCTCTCATATTTTTGATTATTTTTAAATTGGGAGAACTAGAAACAATTTGATACCAAAATTGTTATTTTATTTAGAGTCTTTCGAATATGAACGTGCTTTAAAATAACGGACAGACGGATATGGGTAAATCGCCTAAAAATAACTCAAGGCTCCAAAATAAACCTACTCTATTTGGTCCTAGACGAATATTAAAAAGTTACACACGGAATGACTTAGTAATCAGTATATCCTCATGCACCACAAGTGGTGAAGGTCGTACTTTAATTTTATGTTTGTTAAGTAGTGTAATTAACTTAATTCAATTATTTTATTTTTTAGCAAATATTTTTTCTGTTTGATTTCAGTACACAAATAGATTTTTGTGAATATTTATTTAATAGATTATTCAAGTTGTTGCCTTTGGGAATCTATTTTTGTTTAACTAAATGTTGACACAAGCTATGCAGGTCTTCTATATAATTTAGTTTTATTTGTTTAGAAATAAAATTGTATTATGAAAGAAAAAGTACTTTGCAGGAGGAGCCTTTGCAGGATATTGACATAACTGATCAACCAACAACATCTGCAGAGGCCATAAGAAAAACAAAACGTTTCAAAATAACAGACAGTTCCAAACGGACATTTGTAGAAAGCCAATAAAATGGATGTGCAAAAAATGCAATGTACACTTGCATCCAAAGTGTTTTGAAGCGTACCATCAAAAATAATTTTATCTACAAAAATTATAATTTTATATATTTTTAATAATCATAGTCAACAAAATTTAAAGAAACTTGTTTTAAAATATGGTTTTTGTACGAAAAAACAATTTTTTTTTAAAGTTTCAAAGCAAAAAATAATTATGTTGAATAGCGGCCAGCGTTCCCGCTTGCGAACACCGGTTTCTGACGGTCTCAGTAGGGCTATGTGAATTTTGTGAACGGATTTGAATTTAGGAACCTCAAATTAGCTAAAAACTCGTACTACATTTATGTTTCGCGGCCGGAAATGGGTTAAGGGAATAATATTTATAGTGGAAATTACGAATTTAAAACTCTTCTCAATTTGGCTTGTAACCTCGGTGATCTTGTACAATAAAGGGTGTTGTTTTTAGAGTGTCACAACTTTGAGTTGGCATCACTGCTTTATTTGAGCACCCAATTAACAGCTGATATTTGCTTTGAAATTTCATTATGAATCGACTTACACTAGAGCAACGCGTGCAAATTGTTGAAATTTTTAATCAATAAAATTCGGCGAACGGGCTGAAGCACAAATTGATATTGATTTTAAATTTCCATTCAAAATTTTATATTCCGATGAAGCCCATTTCTGGTTAAATGGGTACGTAAATAAGCAGAATAGCTGCTTTTAGAGTGAGGAGAATCCACAAGCTTTTATCGAAATACCATTGCATCCACAGAAAATTACTGGTTGGTGCGCTTTATGAGCTGGTGGACTCAATGGCCCATATTGCTTCAATATCACAAAGAGACCGCTATAAGGACCCAAGTGAGCCGTCGTCGTGACGGCTGCCCATTTAATATTGCTTCAAAAACAATGATGATCAGAATGCTAAAAGCTGTTGAAAATTTGTGTTTCAGATTGCGCCTTCTACGCACCAGCCGTGGCGCACACATGGCAGAAATCATATTTAAACACTAATTTCATAAATTTTTTTCCAATAAAGCCCGTTTCATTGATATTTAAAATATTTTTCTTTGTTTAATTATGATTATGACTTGTGTCACTTTATAAAAAACACCCTTTAAAATTGAAAAGGAAAAAAAGTTGTTTAAATCTTAGCACTTTTAGATCCTCTTAGTTTTTATAATTCTGCCAGCGTTGATAGACAATAGACGACATAGAAAAACTTTGGCAGATTTGTGGCATAATATACATTATAAGAGATGCCATACACTTTTTTTTTGCTGAGAAACACCAAAACTTTAGTCCCAATCCATATTATAAAACATTTGCTGCAAAACATTTGACTTTGTTGATGAAAGGGGAAAGACGTTTCCATTCGTGAAAATTGTTTCATGTACAAGCAATTTTTGTAAGATTGTTATTGTAAGAAAGAGAGGAGGCATAGAAAATAACTCAATGCTGTAAAGCAGAATTGTTATTCTATGGATACGAATGCAGTTTTAAAAGAGAATTGAAGAAATGAAGACTAAATATGAACTAACAATAATTAATAAAATCGTATCCTAATACTTTATTTTAAGTCCTGCCAGTGCCGGACAAAAAAATTCTTCATCACTGGTTCTGTACACATAAAAAGGTGTTTTTCGCTCATCTAATTGGGTAAGTGCTGCAGTGTCTGTTCTCCTTAACCGAGTGTGGCCGCTATCATTTAAAATATTTCGAGCTAGTGGATTTGGGTGCAACTCTAGCGTTTTTAAATATTTTACCGCATACTTCGTAATAATAGTCCTTACCAGTGGCACATTGAAATCCTTGTGGATATTTGAGTTTTTAACATACCAAGGGGCAGCTATGATTAGCTTATTTTGGCACCGAGGTAGTGCCCCATAGTTGAATACCGTAGCACCATATTGGCTTTAAAACAGAGCTGTAAAGTAGTAGTTTGCAATCGAGACTAAGAACAGAAATTCTTCCAATAAGCCAGTTAATTTGGATTACTTTTAATTTCATTTGGGTTAATTTCGCTTCTATATGGCATTTCCATGTGAAACTCCAATCAAGATGCATACCGAGCTATTTGGCATGCGATTGTTGAGGCACTAGTTGGTTATTGATTTTAATAGGGGGGCATGTTTCCCGACGCAAGGTGAATGTTTTATGTACGCATTTTTGCTTATTGACCTTTATTTTCTATTGTTTGACTCACAGTTCTAGTTGAAATATTTTATCCTGCAGGTATCGAGATGCTTCACGACTGTTCTCGTATACGCTTAGAAAAGCGATGTCATCAGCAAAAGTTGAGTATAGGGTGTAATTGTTTGTTGACATGTCCGAGGTATATATAAGGTAAAAAAGTGGGCCGAGGATGCTTCCCTGTGCACGCAGAGAAAAAATATGGTTGGGCATGGTTACGGCAACAACACTATGTTTAATGTAACAATATATTATTGTCGTACACAAATAATTGTTATTTTTATTTAATATCAACAATATTATAGTTACTGTAAACATATCAATGTTTATCGCAAATATGAATTTGAGTATTGTTGACCGAAAAATAACTATTTTTCTAACAATTTAATTATGATAACTTTCTAAACATATTATATTTCTCACAACCATATCATGATATTTAATAGCCATAACATGATAACTTTCTATACATTTATCATATTATGTTAAAGATGCAATCAAACTATTTTTACTCTAATCATATTATGTGAGCGCCATTTGTAAAATAATTTTGAAGCAGTTGTGTCGTTTTTTTTATTTGTGAGCGGTTATTAAAAGATAAAATTCCATAAAAAATAAGTTTAAAGATATAAAAAAAAATAAAATATTAGCGGAGTTAATTCAAGTATCAGCAAATGCAAAATATCATTGTTTTTTTGCAGAATCCAACAACAAAACTCACAGAGATTTCGTTATATTTTATAAAAGTGCTACGATATTTCATCAACATCTTAAAATCGAAACCACAGATTTTTCATTTGCTCTTTTGCAAGCCTTAAATTGAACTCCGCTATTTGATTTAAATTAAGAAAAATTGTAAAAAGCCACAAAATAAAGAATCGATGCAAAAATATTTTAATTTATTTTGTATTTTTATGACAGCTATGAAAGGTGCTGTATCATAATATGATTGCTTCTAAATTTATTATGATTAACATGATGATAATATGATTACTTCTTAGCTTATTATGATTAACATGACAATAATATGATTAATTTCTTAGCTTATTATGATTAACATGACAATAATTTGATTACTTCTTAAAAAAAAAATATTATGATGTAAGAGTACGAGTATATTTAGTCATAATATGATTCAATAATAATCTTAATATGGTGACTACAATCATAATTCTTATCATAATATGTTGCTCTTAGAATATGTTTACCACAACCATGATTTTTCTTTGCGTGTGGGATTCCAGCTTCAATTGGCTGAGGAGAACTTAAAAAAGCACCTTCTTTAATTATAAATTTTCGACCGACCAAGTAGCTTTCTAACGGCTTGTGTGTGTTAACCGGTAGGCTTAGCCTCAATTTATGTAACAAGCCTACATGCCAGACTTTATCAAAAGCTTGAGAAACATCGATGAAGAGAGCGGAGCAGTATTTTGTTTTTGTCAAAACTATTTTTGCGAAGAATTTTGTTTTACTATCAATCCCTACACCACCATAGGTGGGAAGGATATAATGTTAAAGTTTGCAATACTCAGGATAACCTTTTAAATCGATCTTAAGCTGTCCGTCCATAGGATCTCATTCCCAAATCAAGTTTCGTTAAATAATGTTATCCCTATAGAGTTGGTCACAAGTAATTCCTTTGTAGTTTACACTTCATTTAAATTGTTACCCTCATATTAAAAAAAATTTTGATTTATAAAAGGTTTATTGAACAAATTTTCATTTTAAATTCATGTCATAAACCTTTTATAAACCTGAAATGTTTTTTAGAATATGGGGGTTATTCTTTATAAAATAAAAATATCATTTCCGATAACCGTTATAAAATAATTGCAATAAATTTTTGTATATTTTAACGAAAACTCAATTTGTATACCCACACCACAATAGTGGAGAGGGTTTTATGCATTTGTTCTGATGCGTGTAACGCCTTAAAATATTGGTTCTACCCCCACCTTAAAGTATACCGATCGACTCAGAATCACTTTCTGAGTCGAACTAACAATGTCCATCCAGCTGGCAGGCTGGCTGTACGTGTAACCTTGTGCGCAAAGTACAGGTCGCGATTTAGGAGATAATTTTATAAAATTTGGGACATAGATTCTTATTGGCACAAGGACCAAGCCTATTGAAAATGGGTCGGGTCGAAGGATCACGAGGGAAGATAGAAGGAAATATCTTCCCCTTAGAAACCGATTTTAATGAAATTTAAAAGGTATGCACTTTTTAAATAATAGGACCACGAGGGGAGAAAGGGGCAATTTCTGCCTCTCAAACCGATTTTAATGAAATTTAAAACAAAAATAGATCCATATCTAGATGGACACATAAGCTATACAGTTTTTCAAAAATAGGACCACAAGGGGAGGTAAGGGGCAATTCCGCCCCCCCCTCGCAAACTTTCAAACAGATTTTCATGAAGTTTATAAACATAGATAAATCCATATTTATATGGATACATAAGCATGATGTCTTTTTAAATACTGGGGTGTAGGGTATCATATGGCGGGCTTGACCGACTATATTTTCTTACTTGTTTTTATTAAAATTGCGTATATGTATGTAAATTCGCATTACGTATACGTGCCGGAAACTGTAGGCCAGCTGGGTAATTTTGTTCATGATTAACTTGCTTAAAAAATAATCATTGCAAAAATTGCGAATCCAAATAAGTATAAATATTATTTGCATAAATGTTAAATCGTAAATTTTACCTGCAGTTTTATTTCAATTTAAATTTATTTAAATTAAGGTGACAAAATTTGCTTGTCAACTGCTGATAAAATAGATTAAAGTTGAATTATAAATAAAATAATGTATAAAATAAATGAAAACAGTTATTGATATAAACAATTTATATTAAAAAAAATTAATTTATGTATAAACAAAACAGGATCAGAGAAAAAACAAATATTGATATTTAAATGAGTTTGCTTACAATGAAAATTAAATCAATTAAATAAATGTTCAAATTGTTAATTTTGAGAAATGAAAACATTTAATCTTAAAATAAAATGGATTTAATACTTATTTAACTATAAATTCATTATACAAAATTTTCAATTAGATTGTAGACAACAGTATTTGTACTAAGCAAAGTTTTGATTAATAAGGTGTTTTTTTTTAGATGCAAAGAACTTTTTTAAAAAACAGAACGCAACAAATTTAATAATATCGCAATAATTTTGGATTTATTATCACGCAAATTTAATGGCGTTTAAGGAGCTTAAATAGTTTCTAGACTATGCCATCTGCGCCTGTAACTTATGAAGACATCCTGTCAGACCTATTTAGCACATCTTTTTCTAGCATACTCGTATGCTGCAATGTGTATATGGAATAAAAAATTTAAAACTAATTGATTTCTACACGTGGTTTAATTTAAAACTCAAAACGATTTGAAATTAAATCCTTTCGCAAAAGCCAATGGTAATTACTTGAAAATAATTTTAAAAATATAGCATTCTAAATTAAAACGAGAAATTATTTCCAAATTGTGAAATGCATTTATAATTAGTATTATGGCTATTTTGTTGAACTATTTATGGTTCCTTATCCAAATTTTTAATATTTCCAATTAAGTTCATCAAATTTAATTTTCATTAAATTATTTTAATGAAGAAAGGTATTTTACAACATGAAAATTAATAAAAATTGTTATTAGTAATCTTTCATCCTTGACCGTGGCTCGAACCCTAGCCGGCAGGTTACCATGACATGTTTTGATCGCAACCACTCGATCTCCTCAGATGGATTTGCCGTCTTACACTCGCAGCCATCGACGACCGCTGACGTCAATAGTCAAACATCAATCCTTAAACCAAATTGTATTCTTACCTTTGGTAGATCAAAATTTGCTTTCTCGAATGACTATCCATTTTAATTGATTTATTTTCCTTTTCAACTTGTTTTCAAACTTTATTCTCGAATTTTTTTAAATGTAGATTATAACACAATGTGGAACATAATTTTTGTTTTGTAAATTCATATCTCGCTTAAGCTTTTATACCCTTCCGCAGGTGGAAAATGGCATATCTGAGTTGTCATTCCATTTATAATTTATAAACAATAGAATATATATATTCTGGGTCCTTATGAGGAGCGAAGTTGACTTAACGATGTCCGCTATCCGTCCTTCCATTTGTAAGTTAAAAAGGGCTTTCCTAAAACTCCAAAAATAATGGGGACTAGCTTGGTACATACCTATATCACATGTACTGTAAAGGAATTATTGTGAGTGTGTTAAAATGTTGAGGTTTGTTTAGTATTATCTTAGCACTACTGCCGTCATGGGTACGAGCATCAAAATGCCCTTTTATTTTGAGAATCAAAGTCACTTTTTTGAAATTGAAATTAATTCTGATTTATTTTGACAAATGTGCCAGCTTATATCATATTTAGGGTTTTTTCCCGGGAATTCCCTTATTATATTTCCCGTTTTCCCGGGATTTTTGTTGCGGGATCCCGGGAAATAAAAAGTTCTTCATAGTTTCAGAAAACAGCTATTTTTACTCTGAAATTTAGTTTTATTTTCTCTAAAAATTAGCATCTGTGGATGGGTTGTCGATTTGATCAATTATAAGAAATGTGTACAAACGTAAATCAATGTCTCCTGCGGCAATAAATCTATTAAAAGCAGAATGGGCAGTGCAACAGTTGATAATTAATAAATTTAGTGAAGTGATGAATTGATAAAGAACATAAATTCAAAATAAGATGCAGGCAGTAAATTCTCATTGACCATGGACAAGTCTTAAAAATAGGATATACATAAACATATCGCTTCGTTATTGCAACATAGTCGTATCTACAAAAAAAAAAAAATCGAGCTTGGTAATATATCCGGGAAGTGCGGGGAAACCGAAATAAAAAAATAATGAAACTCGTGTAAGTTACTTAAACATACAATTTGAAAAACACATTGTCCTAAAGATTACAGATGGACCTAATGAAAAGAAATAGTTTGTAAGAAGTAGTCCGGATGATGCTATTTTTTGCATCAACCTTGACATTAGAAGCATGCAACAACGGTGCACTTTTAATTATTTGTCCAACCTCGGTAAAAAAAGTAAACGAAATTTTTCGGAAACATGGTAATCAGTAAACAAAATCAGAAATATACTCTTTGGCGACTCACTAAACGCTTTGAGAGTGTCAGAAAGTAATTTCCTACGCCGTTAAAAAATGTTAATATATTTATTAAAATATTTTATATATTTTATGATTTTACTTTTTGATCTCATATCTTGAGTACCTCAATTGATATGTTTATTTTACCTTGAACTAGATCATCATAATACGGAATTTACTTATAATAGCCAAAGGTAATAATAATTCAAGTTCCGCTTTCAATCTTCAATTAATTTTTGTAGTATTTAAGCATTTATTTTACTTACTTTGTAAACAAGTTCCCTCATGTTTGTTTATAAAAGTTTTTTTCATTAATAAAACCAAGTTTACTTTGTATTATTTGTATGGGCGGGATCCCGGGATCCCGGGAAATTTAAAAATTGTTCCCGCTTTCCCGGGAATCGAAAAACTCCGGGAAAAAAAAACTCTAATCATATTACAAGTCGTTCGCATGCCACACAGCTTTACAATTTTATTTCACACAGTATTTGATACAAACAAATTTAATGCTCATTACTGCTGACCAACATAAAATTAAAACAAGTTGATTGGCTTAAAAAAATTAAATTTAAAGAAAATACTTAAAGAAACTGGGAATTATTTCCTTCCGAAGGTTACTTTATATTATATTCAACATTTTTCGAATTTATTCTATGAGCTAAAAAAAAAATTACAATATAATAGTCTGGTAGTGTATAAAGTCATTTCTGAAAAATTGAAGGAATAGAACTATTACAAAAAAAAAAAGCTTTATAAAATACATAACTGAAATTTAGCTCATAGAATAAATTCGAAAAATGAAAAATGTTGAAGAAAATACTTAAATGTAAACAATTAATGCTGCAGTGCTTGCTCTAAGTATGCATACACTACAGTACTCTGTCAAAGTTTGCTAGTAAAATTCAGGCCGATTGGTCGAGAAATGGCTGAGATATAAGTAAAAAACAAGACTGGCTCTTATTTTAACCAAAAATCCTGTTGTGGTTTTTTTATTTTATTTTTATGTTTATCTGGAGATCGGCATGAGCCAAAGTAGGTGATATTGGACAACAAGCCGTGGCACAACGTTGTACTATTTATATTTAAAGAACGGTATTTATGTAACTTTCTATTTCGGATTTTTACTCACAAATTATAAAGGGTGTTTTTTAAAGAGTGACTCAAGTTAATATAACTAGGAAATATATTTTTAATATCAATGAAATGGGTATTATTGGAAAGAAAATTTTATGAAATTATTGTTTAAATATGATTTCTGCAGTGGGGTGTCACAAAGCCATAGGACATAAAGCCATATGGCTTCAAGTCCCATTCCATTGAGACATAAAGGCATATGCCATTAAGTCTTAATATAATGGGACTTAACGCCATAAATTTTTTCCTTAAAATGAGACATAAAGCCATATTTTTGATAATGATTGTATTACACCCTATTTCATGTAGAAAATGCTTTGTTGTTTCATGTCGCCCTGTTTTATGTCAAAAATAGCGGTATGAACTAAGTCCCCAATGAATTAACTCCCCAAAAGGCCGGCTATACAGAGAAGCTTTAGTAAGCGAAGCCGGTGTTTGTTATACCATTGAGGAGAAAATCCTTGCGCCCGGCCGAAGGCCGGCTTTACAGCAAAGCTTTAGTTAGCGAAGCAGGTCTTTGTTATACCATATAAGCATTTGTAACGCAACACATCAAATGGGACATAACACCATAATGGCTTTATATCCCATTCCACTAAAATTGATATGAGACTTAAGGCCATATCAAAATTATGGCTTTATGTCCGTTTGGATTGAGACATAAAGCCATTATGGCTTTATGTCCTATGGCTTTGTGACACCCCACCCCACTATACCAGAAATGGTTTTCAGCGGATAATAAAATTTTGAATGAAAACTCAAAATCAATATCAATTTGTGCGTCAGCCCATTCGCCGAATTATTTTGATTAAAAATTTCAACAATTTGCACGCGTTGCCCTGCTGTAAGTGGATTCATAATGAAATTTCAAAGCAAACTAAACAAAAACCAACTATCAGCTGTTAAATGGGTGCTTAAATAAAGCAGTGTTGCCAACTCAAAGTTGTGATACTCTAAAAAAGCACCCTATATTACACATTTTGTCAAGTGATGTTTCTTTAGTTTTAAAAGTAGTTCTACTATTATTTTAATATTTAAATGTTTACATTTATTTTTCGCTTTAGTGCTGCCAAGTTTATTATTGATTGGGAAAAACCTTTGATTTTGATTTAAACATTGTTTGTGAAATGTTTATGTTCAAAACATTATCAATTTGAATTCAAATGTCAAACTCAAACCATGTTATAGTCATTTTATATTAAAGACTTTACTGTGTGCTTGTTGGGATATCATATCGAAACACATTCGTGTGTTTTGCATTATAATTTAAGTAATTTCATTAAAATATGCAAAAACTAATAAGCGAATTTTCATACACGTTCACTTGAAAATGTGTGCATAAGACAAAAATAAAATTCTTTGTCAAAAGCTTAATACTTGTAGTTTTTTTTTTATTTAGTTAAATATATGAAAAGTATCTGTCAGCATTTAAACACAAAAATTCCTAGTAAAATCCTTTAGGCCATTTTCAGAATACTTTGAACAGTTTTATAAACAAGATTTACTTCTTTATTGTTGCTTTATATATTCCTAACTGTATATGCATAATACATACAATTTTAATATTAGATTTTTTCACAAAAACAAAACAAACAACAACAATATTGTAAATTTTGTAAATAAATTGTCATACAAGCAAACAAGAAAAATATTTAAACGTATGCACATACAAACAAAATAAATTTATAAAATATTTATATGTAGTCGTAAATTTGCAATCGTTACATATAGATTTGTACATTGGAAATATTTAGATATAAAAGCAGAGCAAAATGAAATCATAACCTTGGTACTTTTTTGTTGTGGGCAAAATTCCAAATATTAAAAAAAAAAAAAAAATTACAAGGAGCAGCAATATCAATGCTAGTACTCCTTTCTATGTAATGTTCTTCTCATACCATTTATAACGTTTATTGAATTTAAATTGAAATGTTAAATATATCATAAGCATTTAAAACAATTTTAATTTTTTATTTTTTTTTTTTGAGTTCAATAAACAAGAAGAAAACATTTCCAACATTGAATTTGCTTTAGTATTTTTCGTAGAAGGTAAATATTATATGATTCTTTTTAAATATTTATTTTAAATTCTATACTTAAGCTCCATTGAAGGCATGCATTTCGCATAAAGTTTAAAGCGATTTAATTTTCAAAGGATATTTTTACTATTTTTAAAGCTTCTTAGAGATTTATATGATATGGTGGTCACCTTTAATAAAACTATTCTTGGGGCCATTATTACAACTTGGCGGTAGTTAAAGAGAATATAATGTCAAATTTTTTACTATCACAACTTTACTTTAAAATCAGGTGAGCAACACGTTAAAGGCAAGTTCATCCCACCGGGAAGGTTAACTGCACTGGTGCCAGAAAATGTAGCCAAAAAGTCTTCAAAATTGGGTCAAAAAATCTCGAAAATCTGCAAAAAAAAATTTAAAAATCTGCAAAAAATCTGGGAAATTAAAATACTTTATTTTGGGATTGATTTTTTTATTTTCGAATTCATACAACAAACTAAAAGGTGTATTTAACATTTTGGTACGTTAAAATAAAAATTTAGTATATACAAAAGAAAAACATTATATAAGTATATAAACGATCAGGTATTTGATGGAAAACTATTTTTAAAATAAAACGATTTAAATCCGATAACATCGTTTTCTGTATCTTTTACAAATTATTTATAATAAATTTTTCTCTTATTTTCTTTGTATATTCTTGTTAGATAAATTTTTGAACAAAAAATAAAGACTTATTCAGAAATTAAATTAAAAATTGGTCGCAATTCATCACAACTTTTAAAAATCATCGTTTTGAAATCGATCAATTTTAATCACATACCTGAATATTTATAATTTTTTACATAAAACATAAAAATGTATATCCAAATACATTGTTCATATATCGTATTTAAAATAATTTATGCATTTATTTATTGTAAATTTCAGAAGTCATTTGCCGTAAAATTTTATTTTGTATCGGAGTATTAAAACAATTTGATTTATTTAATTTAAGAAAGTCTTTTGTGTACAAAATTCCTTCAAGCGATTCTTTATCTAAACGATTTCTTTGCTTTGTTTTATTAATATTTACTTGGCTAAATATTCGTTCAACATTAGCTGATGAATGAAAACAAAACAAATATTTTTTGAATAAAAAGGCAAATTTTTGGGAGTAAAAGTCTTGAGTCAAAACTTTTAATTTCACATATATATTTCCAAAAGTGTATGTATGTACATATATATATACATATGTATGAATAAACGAAAAGGAAAATAAAGAAAAGTGATTTATACACAATTAATTTAAAAAACCTGCAATTTGACAGCAAAAATCTGCAAATCTCACTTTGCTATTTTGGCAACGAAAAAATCTGCAAAATGCAGAGAAATCTGCACTTCTGGCAACAGTGGTTAACTGCCTGTTTAACGATATCGAACGTCATCGTTCGCATAGAAAATTACATTAAAAACAAAAACAAACTTCGTAGAATGTTCGAATTTTGTTTTTGTTTTAAATGTAATTTTCTATGCGAACGATGACGTTCGAAATCCATGAACAGGCTGTAAATATAAAGTTAAAATAATAAAAAATCGAAAAAACGCTCATGTCACACGAATATTTTCACGATTTTCCCAGTAAATTTTGAACAAAATCAAAAGTTGTGCACCGATTTCATTCGAAATTATGTTAAGAAAAAGGTTTTTAGACCTTAACAGTGATTTTTGTCTTGTTTATTTTTTATGAATTTTAATAAACAAAAAATTCGTTTTTTTCAAAATTTTCCTTTTTTTTTTCAAAAACTCAACGATATCGCTGAAACTACAACCAAAATTTAAAAACAATGTAAGCACGGCTTAAAGATAATACTGTTGCCGAATTTCGGATCTTTTTTTGTTAGCTGAATATGGTCAACCGTTTTAAAGTTATTCCAATATAAATTTCAAAAGATATTGTTATTCGTGCTTAATTCGCAGTTTTCATACCCACACCACAATAGTGGAGAGGGTATTATGCATTTGTGCTGATGTGTGTAACGCCTTAAAATATTGGTCCTAGACCCACCTTAAAGTATACCGATTGACTCAGAATCACTTTGTGAGTCGAACTAACGATGTCCGTCCGGCTGGCTGGCAGGCTGGCTGGCTGTCCAAGTAACCTTGTGCGCAAAGTACAGGTCGCAATTTTAGAGATAATTTGATAAAATTTGGGACATAGGTTCTTATTGGCACAAGGACCAAGCCTATTGAAAATGGGCCAAATCGTAGGACCACAAGGGAAGATAGGGGGAAATTTCTTCCTCTCAGAAACTATCAAACCGATTTTAATGAAATTTAAACCATAGATAGATCCATATCTATATGGACACATAAGCTATACAGTTTTTCAAAAATAGGACCACAAGGGGATGTAGGGGGCAATTTCTGCATCACACAAACTTTTAAATCCATATTTATATGGACATATAAGCATGATGTGTTTTTTAATACTGTGGTGTAGGGTATCATATGGTCGGGCTTGACCGACTATACTTTCTTACTTGTTATTCTTGATAAAAACTCTTGAATTTAATTGGTGATGGGATAAAAAAACGGCGGCATGAAATAACCCCCCAAAATATAACCCCCCAAAAAAATAATGAAATAACCCCCCAAAAATTTGTACAGAGAACAACAAAAACAATTTTTGGGCGGTTATTTCATTTTGTTTGGGGTGTTATTTCTTTTTTTTAATTGGGGTATTATTTCATATGAAATTATACCCCAAAAAATCATTATGAAATAAAGCCCCAATATATTTGTTGGGGTATTATTTCATTTTCAAATTTATAATGAATACGTTTTTGGGCGCAAGGATTTATCCACTTTGGTATACAGAACACCGGCTTCGGTAAAAGAAGCTGCCCTGCAAAGCCGGCCTTTGGCCGTGCGCAATGGTTTTCTTCTATATGGTATACCAAACACCGGCTTCGCTAACTAAAGCTTCTCTGCGTAGCCGGGTCGAGTCGGTATTTGTATACTATAGAGGAGAAAATCCTGGCGCTATGCAGAGAAGCTTTAGCTAGCGAAGCCGGTGTTTGTTATACCATAGAGGAAAAAGTCATTGCGCCTGGCCGAAGGCCGGCTATGCGGAAAAGCCTTAGTTGGCGAAGCTTATGTTTGTTATATCATACCATTATATATATCGCGTGATTTTTTAAAACAAAACTGTATAATTAATTGTTTTCATATATTGGGCCTTTATTTCATTTCAGAAATTGGGGTTTTATTTCTTATGAAATAAGCCCCCAAAAATTAGGGAATTATTTCGTTTATGTTTGGGGCGTTATTTCATTTCGTTGGGGGCTAATTTCATTTTCAAAATGGGGCTTTATTGCATATGAAATAAGGCCCCACGCTTTGGGAGGTTATTTCATTATTTTTTTGGGGGGTTCTATTTTGGGGTGTTATTTCATGCCGCCTAAAAAAACACTTAATTGACAACATGCTTTTGTAAGTTGTTGTTGTTTTCATTTTGGTTTTCATAACCTACTTACAACTACAATTAATATTGGGAGAATTTCAACTAATTGTAGTAGGGAATGTAAGATGAGATGAACCCACTGTTGTTTATTGTTGATGTGTTTTGTTTAAGCTTTGATATTGTTACAAGTAGAACTGTTGCTTATAAGTCTTATACGTTTAACAGTTTTATTGGGTTTAATATCTTTAGTTTTTCTAAAATCTTTATGGATGAAGTTTCCTGATGATCTGGCCTAAGCAACCAGTGAAATGCGCATAGGAATAGCTTATCCCATCAACAATAAATTTCAAGTGTTTTTATCAAGAATAAAAAGTGGGAATTAAGCACGAATAATAAAATCTTTTGAAATTTAAATTTTGTATTCCCAAAGAAATTACTTTTTGATAGTTAATCCAATATATGTGGTGAAAGTGCCTTAATTTTGGACAACTCTGAAACCAACCAAAAATTTATTTTTTATACCCACATCACAATTGTGGGGAGGGTATTATGCATTTGTGCTGATGTGTGTAACGCCTTAAAATATTGGTCCTAGACCCACCTAAAAGTATACTGATCGACTCAGAATCATTTTCTGAGTCGAACTAACTATGTCCGTCCGGCTGGCTGGCTGGCTGTCCATGCAACCTTGTGCGCAAAGTGCAGGTTCTGATTGGCACAAGGACCAAGCCTATTGAAAATGGGCCAAATCGTAGGACCACGAGGGAAGATAGGGGGAAATTTCTTCCTCTCACAAACTATCGAACCGATTTTAATGAAATTTAAAGCATAGATAGAACCATAGCTTTATGGAAACAAAAGGGATGAATTTTTTAAAAAAATAATACCACGAGGGGAGATAGAGGCGATTTTTGCATCTCAAACCGATTTTAATGAAATTTAAAACATAGATAGATCCATATCTATATGGACACATAAGCTACACAGTTTTTCAAAAATAGGACCACAAGGTGAGGTAGGGGGCAATTTCTGCCTCTCACAGATTTTCAAACCGATTTTAATAAAGTTTATATACATAGATAAATCTATATTTATGTATTTGGACATATAAGCATGACGTGTTTTTAATACTGTGGTGTAGGATATCATATGGTCGGGCTTGACCGACTACACTTTCCTTTTTGTTTTTCTTGTAATGTTGTTAATTTTTCTAAATCAAATATTATAGTTTGTTTCTTCTTTTGTACACACAGAAAAAATACCCAATGTTAAATTAACATGGCGAAATATTGATTGAGAATCATAGTAAATTTCTGCAAAAGTATGTCTTTTACTTATATTTATCATTATTTCATATTAATTTTAAATGAAAAATATTAAAATGACCTTAAATCACGTTTATTTAATATTATTCACTGTTAAAATAACATTGTTCAATATTGAATCGATAAAAACCAGTTTTATATTAAAATCAAAAGTTTATCTTGTTAAATTAACATGCATACATACTTAAGTATGCATGAAGGTACATACCATTGTTTTAAAGTAATTTAAAATGAAAAATGATAAAACAACATTGTTCAATATTGAAACCATAAAAACCTGTTTCACTTGTTTTGTATAGAAAAAAACAACACAATAAAAGGAAAAAATACTGTTTTTGTTTTCAAATTCCCGTTTTCTTTTTGTTAAAATTATTAAGTTAAGATTTCAAAGTAGAATTATGACGAAAACCATATCGGGCCATTCTGCTGATGCTTCTGTTAACAAAGGGAAATACAAAATAAGTGAAACATGTGTTACAGGGGTAAGTGTTTTGAATTATTCTTTAATAAGTGCATATGTTGTCGCTAAAGCTTCTTCTCACTGTTATATTACACTCAAACCAAATTGCTTCTACATAAAATTCACGTTGTAACAACTTGAAATAACTTTCATTCAACGTTATTCGAATTTTTATTGCAATATCAATTATTAAAAAGAAAAAAAATTTTGTTCGCAAGTTATTGTAATTCATGTTAAATTAATATTAGGTAACTATGAAGCAAAATCAGTACCGAAAACGGTAAAATCAACCGTGTTTCCGACGATTTTACATTGATTTATTCTTTGTGTAGTGTTGTTGTTCCTACTACGAACAAGTTAATCATTTCTTACCTACTTTTGTAGTGTTTTTGTTGTTTGTACAACAAAACGTCATTTAAATTATTGCAACTAGTAAAATTTCATCTAGTCCAAAACCATACTAGTTACGATTTTTGCTGCAGGGATGCTTTAAAAAAAACCAACAAACAATTAAAAAAATATATGTGCAGTACTTTTCGTTTTCTGTTTGTACACATTTTGGTATACAAAAGCCGAAAACACCACAAATGAATTGCAATTATTAGAAGGAATTGATAAGTTTCAAGACCACTCGGTAATTTTCATAGTCATACAAGTCATTTTCCCCACAAAAAAATCGTGCTGTGTTTTTGCAACTTGTGTTGTCTAATGCAGTGCGTGTGAATGATTTGAATTGTGCCACACACATCATAACGCACATACTATTTGTATTTTTGGTTACGTAGGTTGTGTGCAAACACTTTAAAAACCCAGTGTGATTTGATTTCTAAGTTGATTTGTGCCGGCCCCTATAAAACGTTAAAAGGATTTCTCATACTAAAAATATGTTAACTAACGGCGATAGAAATAAATAAAAATTAAGATAAATTTGTTATAAAACTTTTATATGCATTATTACAGTTGTGCTTTAAGATCTATTAAATTTCTTCTATCCTCTAATTCCTCTAGAAGTACAACTTTCATGACTTCAATTTCAATGTACTAGAAACGTAAACAAATATTTTGAGCCATTAAACTTTTTAAACAAAAACCATATTGTTGAGATTTAATGCTGGCGTTACAATATTTTGTGGATTTTGTTGTGCACTACATCAAAACTGTAGAAACATAAACATATTTTAGTTTGTTGGGTTACACAGAACTTCGAAAACTTTAACAATACAGTGTTGTTTAGACAACAAATAAAACCGTTGTAACTTTTCAATATTTACATGAGACCCCAATATAGTATATACATATATTCTGGATACTTAAATAATTCTCGACTTAGCCATGTGCATCTGTGTCTCCGTCTGTTAAAAACATGCTCACTATCCTCAGCGGTTTAGGACTGAACGCCAGCACAATAGGATCAGTAAAAAAATGTAAAAAAACCACCCTAAAAAATGTATACAGTAAAATCCCGATAATTCGTACCCCGATAAATCGTAATTCCCGATAATTCGTAATAAACTGTCGGTCCCTTGAAAAAATCTCGTTAATTCGTAAAATTTCCATACATTTTAGTCCCCTCGATAATTCGTAATTTTGTTCTCAAATAAAATATTCTTTACCTCTTATAAATCGTAATTGTTTGCTAACTACCACTTATAATTCGTAATAAAAACAACAAAAACATGGAAAGAATGATTTTTTGTTTACCATTTTTTTTATTTTTGCGTGGGGTTTTGCTTGTGTGTGGATTTATTTTCTTAAGATCAGTTTGTTACATGCATAATTTTTATATATGGGTAATTCCAAAGTGTTGAACGTGACAGTCGTACGCATCAAAAATGCAATAACATTTTAAGCAACAAATATTTTTACGTTTTCTTAACCCTTAAATTATAGCACTAAGAAAGCACTGTTATCTATGCTAAAGTTTATGGATTCTAGGTCAATGATAATGGCAAAAGAAGTAGTGGTTCGAACGTGAAAAAAACAGAAGTAGTTTTTTTGGCCATGTATAAAAAGGCGTAATTCAGCGAAACCTGGCACAATTTTTTAGTCAAACTTCTTTCAGAATTTTACGTAGCAATGTAACATTAAAATGTATTGGTTTGATTCCAAAATCATTTGTATTTTCTTTTTTTTAAGCCAAAATCTGGGTCGATACGTGACATTTCGAACGTGAAATTTTTTCCGTAATAATTTAACTAAATAATAATCAAAATAATATAAAAATGTACCGTTAATTCGAATAACATATTTTTTTTTTGAACTCTTCCTTAGATTACAGACCATGTAAGAAAATTTTTTTGGAATAATTTTTATCAAATACCACCTCTTTAAAGAAAGATAAATATTAAAGAAAATATACAATAAAACCTTCTCACATATAAGAAATTACGTTTGCACAACTTTGCAGTCTGATTGTTCATCTAAGTGAACCAATTTATGAGTAAATTTATAAAATTAGTAAAATGTAAATATTTCTCTATAACAATATCGTAAAATAATCAGCTTTTAATAACTTTTAAATTTTCGGCCACGGTGGACCTTTTGACGGAAATGCCCATATTTTATTTTTAACAATTGATTTTTATGTTTTTTTTTTATCGTTTTAGTAAATAAATTGAAAACCCCCGTTTATTCGTATTTATTTTATTTTAACCCCGTTAAATCGAAACCCCGCTAAATCGAAAACCCCTATAATTCGTAAGAAATGGCCGGTCCCTTGCGATTACGAATTATCGGGATTCTACTGTATTTCTGTTAAAAAAACTGAAAAAAGATTTGATTTAAAATTATCATTGTTTTATTTTAATTTTAAATGAAAAATGTTAAAAAAAAACATTGTTCAATATTGAATCCATACGTGCTAGTTCACAGCATTCATGTTTTTGCCGTAAAGTCTTGAGATTAAAGAGGAGAAAGTAAAAGATAATGCCATTTCTTTCTCCCCTAAAAACTCAAGACTTGGCGATTTAAAATTGAAGAGTGTGAACCAGCACTGAAATCCTGTTTTGTGTGGATGCAACAACAAAAAACTGCAAGAAGAAAAATTTTATTTTATTTTCATGTTTAAAATAATTTATAAAAAGAAGGACAATTCCGGTATTCTTCTTGTTATAATTAATTATTTAGTTAAGAACATCCAATTTTCGAATTAGAACGATGATGAAAACATATTGTGGCATTCTGCTGGAGTTTTTTAGTTGTGAGTGCTTCTGTTAACAAAGAGGAATACAGCACAATTGGTGTTAGCAATTATTCTAAAATAAATACATATCGAGCCTTTGCTGTAACAGAGTCATAATTCAAATTTGATGTTTCTAGCACCTTAAAATTTAATTATTCTTTCTAGTGTTGAGTACATAAGATATTTGTATGAAATTTTTTCACAATATGAAGAAACGATATGGCGATAAACTCCACATTATTAGCTAGTAGGCGACCCTATGTTATACTGGGAATTAAAGACTTAAATGCATTAGCTCAAAAATCTGAATTTTTGAGTAATGACTCTATTTCAGCAAAGGCTCGATATGTTGTCTCTGAAGCTTCTTCTCACTGTTAACTTACAATCAAGTAAAATAGATTCTAAATGAAATTCAAGTTGTTTTAATTTGAAATAGCTTTCATTCAACGGGATTCGTAGTGTTATTTAAATATCAATGTTATTTTGCTCTAATTTACCATAAGTCCATTATGAAATACACTACTAAAAATCACCTTAATATGCCTTAAACTGAAACCCTGGGACTAGAGTATACTTTTTTGAATCCGAATCTGTACTCAGAATTTCTCCATTAGATTTTCGACATATCTTACCTTAACCCTAGGAGGTTCAACCAGACCTCGCGCAAAGATAAAGCGTGCGGATCGAAGGAGATATTAATTCAAAATGAGATGTAATGAGTGCCAGAGCTGTAAATGAATCATTCATTTTTGATTTTAATTCATTAATGAATTAGCAAATTATGAATTAATTCTTTTCACACAAATAAATTAATTGAATGAAATTTGAGTCAATTCAAATGAATTAGACAGAAATGAATTTCAATTCGTTTTCCAATTCAAATGAATTTGTAACATGAATTGCAATTCGTTTCCAATTCAAACGAATTCTCTTAAAGTTAATTGCAATTCATTTTAGAGATTCATTTGAATTGATTTTGAACTTGAATTTATTCAAATGAATTACAAAAATGAATTGCAATTCAAATGAATGAAATCAAAAATTAGTTGCAATCAATCAAATTCAAGAGCAAATCTAGGGGGAATTACAAAAATGTACTATTATTGCAGTTTGAAGTTTTCAATTCAAAAAGTAAACAAATTTTCCAATTGTAGTAAAAGTAGTAAGAATTTCGAGTAAACGAACATAGCTTTGACAGCAAAAAATGTTGTTGAGATTCAAAATTGCTAAAATCTTTAAAGTTTGATTGAATTTAAAAAAAATAAATTTTCCACAATACACAAATATTAAACAAAAAATTATTGTTAAACGCACTTTAAATAATATTTTACACTATTTGATAAAAATAAAAATTTAAGTTTCTTTTAGCAAATAAACAAAATTTTTCCATTTTGATAGGATAATCGCCTATACCTAATAATTTATTTCCTATTTTGCCGCTACCTGACAATTCCATTCTAATGTTCAAATGAGTTGGAAATTAATTGCTAATTCTTTTTTCTAGTTCATTTTGAATTAATTCAAAATCAATTCAATTCAAATGAATCTGTAAAATGAATTGCAATTCACTTTAAGAAATTCGTTTGAATTGGAAACGAATTGCAATTCATTTTACAAATTCATTTGAATTGGAAAACGAATTGTAATTCATTTCTGTCTAATTCATTTGAATTGACTCAAATTTCATTCAATTCATTTATTTGTGTGAAAAGAATTAATTCAAAATTTGCTAATTCATTGCATGAAGGATTCACGAATTAATTCAAAAATGAATGATTCATTTACAGCTCTGATGAGTGCATTATTCGGTTAACATAGTCGTAACATTGTGCTATGCTCATACGTGTCAAACAAAAAGAAATCAAATTTAGTTCTTTTTATTTACACACACTCTTGGACATCCGCTTATTTATTTCCATATAATTCCCAGGTGGGTATGGGCAGATCTGGTTGTCTTAGCGACAAAAAATCCTTGGACATCCTAGGGTTATACATAGTTGAAAAAAAACCTGATTTTCGCCATATCCGAGACGTTGTAAATGCGCGAATTCATCTTTATTTGTAAGACCGGATTTGGCATCTGAAAGTCCTAATAATGACGCATGAAATAAATGTTCAACTTTTGTAATATCCTTTTCCTTCTTTGCGAGATCTGAACCTCAAGTTTGAAAAATCCGGGTTTCGTTAAATTCCAGGTATTTTAGCTATTTTTTTTTATATTCTATACTTTTTTTTTTTTTTATTATATTGACTTAATTTTTAAAATTTGAATATAAGTAGCAGCTTTGTCTTATTAAAATGGTTGCCTTCACTCTAAAATCACTTCAATTCAGTTTCTGGAATGCAAACGGGTTATCCCAACATAAACACGAAGTTGAAAACTTTCTTCATAGGCATGAAATCGACGTACTTCTTGTCTCTGAAATACGCTTAACTCATAAAAACTGCTTCAGGGTAAATGGATACCTTAGGTATGACACAAAACATCCCAGCGGACGAGCTTGTGGTGGCACAGCCATAATTGTGCACAAACACATCAGACACTTGCCATTGCCAGACTTATTAGTCCTAGAGGTAATCAGTTATACAATACCGTAACTGCAAATAATTTTGATGTGGTATCGAGTGGTGAGCCTACCTATTGGCCAACCGACTTCAATAAGCTACCAGACCTTATTGACTTTGCTGTAATCAAAAACATCAAGCGCGATCAGGTACTAGTTAGTTCCTCCTATGATCTTTCGTCTGATCATTCACCTTCAATCCTCATTTTAAAAGGTAACTCTGACGCCGCAGCTGCAAACTGTATTTCCTATCCAAACAGAAACACAAATTGGTTAAAGTATAAAATGTATGTGAGCTCTCACCTATCACAGTGCATTCCCCTAAAAAATTCATCTGACATCCAAATAGCTGTCGACCGATTTACAGAAGTCTTGGATACTGCAGCAAGAAATGCAACCCCAATCAAGCGGACAATTATATACGGATATAGAGACCCTTATCAGAGAAAAAAGGAAGTTAAGAAGACAATGGCAAAACAGTCGTTCCCCAACCACTAAGGCCCAACTACTATTATGCCTGACCATTCTTCGCAACAAATTGAGACAGAACCACGAGTCTGCAACAGAAGGCTATCTAAACAGCCTAGACGCCACAAAAAACTCCAATTATAGCTTATGGAAGGCTGTACGGCATATGAAATGCCCTATAACCCAAGAATCTCCATTAAGACTGGAAAACCGCACTTGGGCCAAAAACACATATGAAAAATTAAACGCTTTCGCGGGCCACCTTGAGAAAGTTTTGACGCCACATGATGCACATACTTGTTCCTGTCGTCCAATCATTCCTGATAAGGTAAACCATCCATTAAAATTTAACATAACTCAAGTAAAATCTGCAATAGAAAAAGTGAATATTAGAAAATCTCCCGGACCTGACCGCATCACAGGGTCAATGATAAGAAACCTACCATCGTCTGCTTCCAGAATCTTGCTGCTCATTTTTAACGCTATATTAAGAGTCGGATACTTCCCATCCTCATGGAAGAGGTCTATAATTGTTATGATTCCCAAGCCAGGAAAAGATGCTAGCCAGGTTGCGTCGTACAGACCGATAAGCTTATTGTCAATCCTATCGAAGCTTTTCGAAAAAATATTCGTTTTAAGTATAACTCCTCATCTAAATAAACACGACATCATCCCGGATCACCAGTTCGGATTCAGAGCGAAACATGGTACAATAGAACAAGTGCATAGATTTGTCACCCTTATAAGATCGGCGTTTGAGAAAAAGCTGCTCAGCCCTGTTTATAGACATTTACCAAGCATTTGACAAAGTTTGGCATGATGGGCTACTCATCAAAATAACACGAATGCTTCCTCAAAACACTCACAAGCTTCTGGAGAGCTTTCTAACAGGCAGAACATTCAAAGTAAGGTCGCAAGAAAATTACTGCTGGTGTCCCCAAGACAGCATATTAGGACCGCTTCTATATATAATATACACAGCGGATATGCCAACAAACCTGAGCACGCATACCTCTACATTTGCAGACGACACAGCATTTATTAGCGTTAACCATGACCCAAAAGTCGCATCGCAAAATCTGCAGTCCCACATCAATGAACTAGAGGCCTGGCTAGAAAAATGGAGAATAAAGGTTAAGCCGGCTAAATGTGCTCACTTAACTTTCACGCTCAGAAGACAAACGTGCCCAGCTGTAAAAATAAATAACATCACTGTTCCGATAGAAACCATGTCTTTAGACAACAAAATTCTTTTAAACAAGTCCATCATAAAACCAATATGGACATATGACATCCAATTATGGGGTACTGCATGCGCATCTAACATCCAAAAGCTTCAAAGAAGACAGTGTAGAATATTACGACAAATTGTCGTCGCCCCATGGTATATACGTAATGATATTATCCACAGAGATCTCAACGTCCCCACTATCCAGGAGGAAATTGAAAAATATTCAATAAGCTACATCGATAAACTAATGGTCCACCCTAACTACCTCGCTCGGGGTTTGCTTCAGTTCGAAGGTCACCAGAGGCTAAAAAGAACCGATACTTTGAGCCTAACTAGAAGACATTTTTAAAATTTGAATACAGCAGTTAGTGGTTACACTGGTAACAACTAATAAACAGCAAGTAGAATTAAGATTTGAATTCATATTGTAAATTTCGATAAGAAAGATTCAATAATAAAAATAAATTAAGAAAAAAAAAAAAAAAAAAAAATTCAGCACAAAGATCTTTTGTATAAATCTTAACTTCATAAGATAATTTTGTTCTGGCGTGTCCATGATGGCCCATAATTCCCAAGTTAGGTACACTTTCGAAAGTTTTTCTTTAGAAACTGTGGTGTTGTGTATCATATGGTCGTGCTGGACCGACTATACTTCCTTACTTCTTTTTGTTTTATTTTTTTTTTTTTGCTTTGATCCATTTTGTTTGTTTTGAATCATGCTTTTGGCACTGATCCATATAGTGCTGATTTGTTGAAAAAAATCATTTAATATATACTTTTTTTTATTGTAGTTGTATTTTTTATTTTTTTTTGGAAAATAAAACTACAAATTTAGCATATCCTTGTTTAAACTGCAGTCACTGTGTACATTGACATTTTTCGCAATTTAACACTTTTGCAATATTAGTTGTTGCACTTTTTTTCTCGCTAACAAAAAAAAAAAAAAAAAAAAAAAAATAGCTGGGTTGACAAAAAACTAAATTGAATTTTAGGTTTTGTTCATTTGCTATAGTTTCTAGAGTCTAAATGAAAAATGAATTTTTATGTACATTCATAGAAGAAGAATTTATTGAAAACTAATCAAATTTGTATTGTAATATTTAAAATGCTTTAATTTTATTTAAAAGATGTTGTTGGTAAATTTGAAGTAAATTAGAATATATAAAAGCCCAAGGCTTTAAAATTTTTATATCGGATGATAAATTTCAATTGAATAAATAACTTTACCAACAAGTTTTTAGGGATTTTAATGAGACTTTTAAACTTTTTATTAAAAACTTTTTCAATTTATACATATTGGAAGTAAACATAAGTTTTTGGTAAAGTTAACAACTGGCTTCACTTGCTTTGTACTGTTTAGGTCGCCATACATTTAATCATCGAAAAATTTACACATCTGGTAACAAATTTAATAAAAAAGTTTTTTACTGGGAATTTTGCTTAATATTTTTTTTTATTTTGTTGAGAAAAATGCTGTAAAAATGTACCGTATTCTTGAGGAATGTAACGCTTATGTAATCAAATGGTGAACAATTTATGTTCAACACAAAAAGTGCCAAAAGTTCCTCAAAGATTAAAGGATGTAAAATTAGAAGATTTATTAAATTTATTTTTCGTTTAAAAATTCTGGGATTTATTTTAAAACACGTAAGTTAGGTATGACTTGGTCTAAGGTTAAGGTGACTTAACTTAGAATTTTCATTTAACACAATTTAAAATATAAACATGCACAATCAAAATTTGAAGCCAGTTAAAAAAAACTCGCTGCACTTAAATAATGCTTTGTATTTAGACCACGCATGAGCAACACATACACTTTGGCTGTTACTAGTGTAGGGGTTCAAGTCCAAATCACGGGTAGAGCAAGTTGCTCAATGTGAAGTTGCAGTGCAGCCAAGTTCCGTGAACAAAATAACGGTAGCAGGGCGAAGACACGCCAAAATGCGTTAATTAAAAGTGGGGACTTCCTCTCTGTTGCCGTGGCGAAATAGTAAAGGGGCGTTTATCGATGCATTGCATTGCAATAAGCCTTACCTTAAGCTGGAAGACAGGCACTCACATTAATTTTAGAAAAATAAACAACTAAGTAACAGGAAAACAAAAACGATTTGTTATTTTTTGTTCGTTTAAAAACGTGGCGCAGTCAGACTTTTGTTGCTTAAGCGCGCATGCCAAATTAGACGGATGTTTTGCACTACGAACGGCAGAAGACTATTACAGTTAAGCTGTTCAACAGTTGAATACTTTTTACTTTTGTATATTTTGCTGTGCCAATAAATATTTTTTTTTTTTTTTTGGAAAATAGTCGACAAATAATTTCACCCCCGCCACAACCACGCCACTTTTTCACCAAACCTAATGTTGCTGTGTCTGTAAAACGGTATTAAGAAAGCAGTGGAAAAAAGGGGTCTATGAAATAACTCCCACGAAATAAGTCCCACTTTTAAAAACGAAATAAGTCCCACCAAAAATTGCTTAAAAAAATGAAATAACTCCCACGAAATAAGTCCCACTTTTGAAAGCGAAATAAGTCCCACCAAAATGAAATGATTTAAAAATTTACTTGAAATGAAATAACTCCCACTCAAAATGAAAAAACTCCCCTTGAATAATATATTTCTTAAATAAATTAAGTCCCACTTTCATAAACGAAATAAGTCCCACTTTTTCACTGTTTAATGCGATTTCAAATAAGAAGTATTTGGCTCTTCGAAAAAAACACGTCATATAATATGAATAATCAAAGCAGAGGAATAATAAAGAAAAATCGTATGCAAGCTTGCAGAAGGCTTCTTAATGGAATGGATATTACGAATTTTGATAGAGTTCCAGAATTTATTATTAATTCTTTTTTCGGTCAAGGAACGTATAGAGAATGCCTACTAGTAATAACGTTTGGATTCGTAAATGGATTAAGTACAGATCAATTGTTCTTATTATTAAAATGGAAACCGTTTCGGAAGGACCATCAGATTAAAATTATCGACCTTTATAAATGGCTTGAAGATCCAGTGCATGGTAGACGGTATTATAGTTTTAACGTGGCATTGGGATTAGTTGTATTTTGTAATGGTGATATTAGAAAACATGGAACACGAATTCCAATTTCCTACTAAAAATATAATAAAACACATACATACGTTATTACGTCAACAATTTTTTTTAATATTGTTTTTTCCAGTAGTTAAGTTCGGTACCTATTTGTACACATTTCTTTAAAGTTTTTTTTATTATAGTAAGTATAAAGTAAATAATAACAACAAAGGAGAGCCATGAGAGATAAGGACAAAAAATTATAGCTGTCCCTTTTACGAAATGTCCAATATATAACTTTTTACATAAGAAAAAAATGAGAAATAAAGCCATAACCCAATAAAAAATTTTATCATTTTGCGAAGCACTAAAGGTACATTTTAAAAACTAAGCGCACAATTATACGCTACGCAATAGGACATACAGAAATGCAGTAAAGTAAGTGAAAGAACTCTCAACAACTTTTATAAAAAAAAATAACATGTCAAGTGCTACGGCATTCCCTTACTTCGAAGCAGGTTTGTAAGGGAAAATACTAAAAAATAACTGTATCAAAACATTCAGTGTGTAAATATGATCGTTACATCCAACAATGTTTATGTGCGCTGAATAATGCGCTTTATGTATCAAAAATGTATTGCTTCAAAGTGAGAACTCGCCATATAAAATTCATGTCTTCCGTAAGCGCAATGGTAAGCGAAACCCTTATGTTTCTCCCTTACAAACCTGCTTCGTTGGAAGCTCAATTTTTTATTGGGAATGGCCTTATATTTCATGGCTCTATCGCACTCCTCCATAAAAAAATCATTTATTTATCAGATAAATATTTGAAGGGTTTCATGAACTTCTGCACGACAGAATGGACATACTAGTTTACTGGTTTGATCAATTTTGTGAGTGGTACTGAAATAACTCCCACTTTACAAAACGAATTTATTCTCACTCAAAACGAAATAAGTCCCACTTAAAATAAAAACGCGTAACGAAATAAGTCCCATCAATTGACGAAATAAGTCCCACTTTTAAAAACGAAATAACTCCCACTTTCAAAACAGCAATTTTTTGTGGGACTTATTTCGTTTTCAAAAGTGGGACTTATTTCGTGGGAGTTATTTCATAGACCCGGAAAAAAGTTGTATTAATCAGTCTTTGATTACCAGGGACGTTGCCAATAGAATAAAGCTTTGGGGATGCTTTAATACCATGGTAGATAATTCCATGATGGCTTTATCTCTCATTGAATAGGGAGATAAAGCCTTTTTTGTTTTTTTTTTTCATTTGAATGGGAGATAAAGCCATCATGGCCTTTGCTCACATTAGCAATATTAGAAAATGGCTTTATCTCTCATTTCAGTTCCGGAGACACTAAAGTTAAGTATTGAAATCTGGCTTCGCATACAATAGTTTTCTGCGTGACGGCCTGCGGCCGTGCTTAGGGGTTTTCTCCTCCAGTAGGACGCGGCAGGTGGCTTCGCTGAATAAAGTTTTCCTGCGTTCGTCACAAGAATAGAAAAATGTTTTCAATGATAACTAAGGATTTTCCCTTTTACAGAATGTTAACACCATGCATAACAATATTCTGAAAAACTATGGATTTATCTCTCATTTGCGAAAAAAAATATGGCTATACCTCTTATTTCGCAAAATTTAAATATGACCTTACCTCGCAATGATTGGGCAATAAGGCCATTATGGCTTTATCTCCCATTCAATTGAGTAATAATGCCATCATGGCCTTATCTACAATGGTTTTAAAGCACCCCCTTCCTAAAGCTTTTATAAAGTTGATAAACCTTCCAATTAAACGACCAACTAGAGTCTTATCTGGCAACACGGTCATATAGTCGTTGTTGGTATGGCTTATTTAAAGCACTAAAAGGGACAATGACGGTAAGAATTAAATATTTGCTTGTGACCTACTGTTCATTTCAGGTCGGATGTCCTCCTCACCGACAACCATATTATTGTAAAATAAGGCCTTCATCAAGAGGCCACAACCATACTATGGTTACCTTCGAACATTTTATGGTTAATAATAACTCAGTTAAGAAAATCTAATAAGTAGTGGCACAAGTGTTATTGTGAAGTTTTTGTGTTATTATATTTTTTAATTGTTTACATACCGCTGAAGATGGTAAGCGATGCTAACCGAAATATTGGGAAAATAATAAAAATATAAAAAACAAAAATACCTATCAAGAATTTTTATTTTTTTTTTTTTATTTATTTACGTGGACCTGCAGCCAAACAAAAACAACAAATAATTTATTAATAATAACTAAAATATGTTTAGAACTTATAATACGATGGTTGATTTTCAACCATAAGATGTTGCTCTTGGAAAAGAGGAAAATATTATTGTTAATTTACAAACAAATTATTATCATATTTAACCAAAATACGCTTAGAGGCAACCACAAAATGGAAGTGCCTTCTAGGTGGAGGTTGTCGGCGATAATAATATTGTTAAATTGAGCATTATATGCTGAAAATTTCTTTTAAAAATAGTTTTGTTGGTGGTGTTTTTTCTCTGCGTGTACTCATTTTACCAATAGATAAAGAGATATTTAGCAATAATTTTAAGGACATAGAAATACAAATTTTAGTGGAAAATCGTATTTCTTTGTCCTTACTTAATGCTAAATATCTCTTTATCTATTGGTAAAAGAAACAAAACTATTAAAATCAAAATTAATAAGAATAAAATTTCCTATAAAACAAGACTCGACTCAGGTTCCTAGAATGAATGGTTTCGGTTATAAAGATAAAGAAATACGAATTTTAGTGAAAAATCGCTTTTGTTTTTCTTAATTAATGCTCAATGAGACACATGTTAGCGTTATCCGATTGGGCTGAAACTGCATCAATCGCATTTTCTATCCTATTGGCACATATAAGGGGTGTGCCCCGACGGATAATCCAGCATTGATTTCTGGTAACCACCCTATTAGGGTCGTTACAAGATATGGTACATTTTTTTTGGGGGCTATCTTTTGGTGCTCCCCTCTTAAATGTGCCAATAGCCTAGAAAATCCGACTGACAAAGTTTAAGCTCAATCGGATAACGCCAACACGTGCCACATTAAGCATAACTTAGGGAAAAACAGTGATTTTTCACTAAAATTCGTATTAATGCTAAATATCACTTTATCTATTGGTATAAGGAACAAAACTATCCATATCAAAATTAATAAGAATAAAATTTCCTATAAAAAAGACTCGACTTAGGTTCCTAGAATGAATGGTTTCGGTTATAAAGGCAAGGAAATACAAATTTTAGTGAAAAATCGCTGCTTTTCCTTAATTTATTCTCAATGAGGCACATGTTAACGTTATCCGATTAAGCTGAAACTTTGTCAACCGCATTTTTGGCACATATTAGGGGGTTGCGCCGATGAAAAATCCAACATTGATTTCTTGTAACCACCCTAATGGACACATTTAAGTGGTCCCTTCATAAGAGATTTAACTGTATTTTCATCTGTTGCCAATAAGATTAGAATCATAGCTTAAGGAGCATATAGACGACATGTTTTTGTCATCTGACATGTCAAATTTCCCACTGCAAAACACATACATGTCGTGTGTTACCTTTTTAACTTTGCTTCTGTAAAAGTCAGACGCAAAGTCATCTGACAAAATTTCAATTAGAGCGTGCTCTATTTTCTTCTGACAAACCATCTGACATCAGAAATCTATGCCGGGAAGAAACTGGCAGCGGCGTCAACTATTGACGGAATCATTAGCCGGCTGAAGTTAATATTTTACAATACCAAGATATGTATGCTCATCTCACCATTGAATAGAATTTATGTAAATATAGATAAAAAACCGTTTAATTATAAAATTCTAAATTGGTATCTTTAAAATAAAAAATGTTAAGATGGCTAAATTATTTTACGGCGCAAATAAATATTTTCGTGGCGGCAGCAAGCTATTTTGAAACCGAGAACTACTTTGGTTTCTGCAATAACAATGCGAAAAAAAACAGAGACAATGTCCGAAGCAAATTACATGTACATTTGTGACCGAATAGTATAAGCCTTATGTAAAACAGCCATTTTGACAGACATGAACAATTACATGTGACTTGAAAATTTGACATGTCAGATGACAAAAACATGTCGTGTACGGGCGTCTTTACGGTGGCCGATATTTAAAAAATATTAATTATCTTTTATTAGGAAAAAACGGCGAGATATTATTTACACAACATACTAGCCGTCATGTTTTTGATAAGACTTCACGTTTTTTTAAACGATTTTTTTTTTTATAAAATTTTTTTATATACCTTTAAACAACCTGTAATATTATTAATTAATCAATTGCACTATAAGAATTCAAAAAGCTTTGCAACTCCTTTGATAGCGTTTTTTAAGTCTTATCTAATTATTTCTCTTTTTGAGGATAAAGAAAATTTACTGAAGAGCAACTTGTATTGAAAAAGTGTAAATCTGTTTAAACAGCTTATGCAACCGTGCAAAATCTTTTTTGTCATTATGTCCAATAACGTTGCTGTTTATGATACGAATAGAAAAAATGCATTATCACGTTTAATCTTGTGCCAGCAAATTTTTTTCTTTTATGGGACATATTGTCACTAGAAATTTTTAATTAAAATTTTGTTAGATACTTGTTCTAGTAACTAAACTGAAACGGAAACGTACAAAGCAACGAGTTTTGTAAAACATAACAAGCCTTTAGAAAAAAAGTATTTTTTTCCTCCATAGATTTATGTTTTCATTAATATAAAAGCAGCAAACACTATAGACATTTTATGTTTATTAGACTTTGAAAAAAATAATAATAATGCAGAATACGAAGGATTATATTTTGTCAAAGAGAACAAAGGAAAATGTTGTGTATTGTAAATCGAGAAACGACCAACAATAGGCCTTTAAAAGTTCTATTTAATACATTTAATTTAATAGCTGATTGATGGATGTTACTTTGGCAAAAGTTGGTTTAAAGCAGTAGAGGCAGAAGTACGGAAAAAACCTTGTCTGTAGGTTTTTTTTTATAGTTAGAGCAATCAAAATTATAGTACCAAATTTTATTGGAATTCTTATTTGACCATAACTCCAATACAAATATTAGTCTCGAATATAGCATTTAATGCCACAACTTTCTTATACATAACGGTATTGACATACAAATTGACGACAAGACGTTTTACGGTAGCTACTATGTCACGACAAAATAATGTGTTGGTAGGTTCCGAGTTAACCATAGATCCCATTTCAGCCCCCGTCTTTAAATCACTTAAAGGCAAACTAATGTAATAAAGATGAAGACATCTAAATAATATTCCGCACGAAAAACTTTAAGTTGAATCCTAACCTCATAACATAATTTTGTTCTGGCGTGTACATGTTTTCCCATGGGTCCCAAATATGAAACACTCTCGAAAATTTTATTTTATGGTCTATACTTTCCTACTTGTTTTAATTAGCACTTTTTTAAAACTGAATTGCTTCAAATATAATACTGATGTCTTTTTCCTTTCCTGAGAATATGAAAACATTAATTTGTGTACCTGTCTAAAATTTTCTTATAAAAGACCTTTTTCAGTTTTATAATTAAAGATCTGGCAAAATTCCAATGGCAAACTATTCCGGACTATGTACATATATAACAACCTGATCCCAATCTGAGGTCTTCGGAATGGATAGACGGACATCGTTAAATCAACTTCGCTACTAATATGGACCCGGAATGTATTATAGAAGGATAAAATCAATATTGTAGAAATTACAAGCGGAATGACAAACTTATACAAACCTCTTATGAAGCAGTGATGTTATACGTCGTTGGGAAAAATCTCTATTCGATTTTCTTGTAAAAGAAATTTTTTAAATTTTTTCGATTGGTGACAAAAAGTTTTAGGGTAAAGTCGGAATAGTAAAGAGCGAAATAATCGCAAATGAGCTAATTTTTGGATCATAAACGATACTTTTGTTGTCAGAGAACGGTAGAGGCCCCTGAAGGCATTTTTTTTTTTTTTTGATTACTTTTGCAAGGAACGTACTTTTCTCAAGAAAGATACTTTTTACACATAGAAATAACTTTTATGCAAATGATACGTTATTTAAATAGATAAAATGGGTGATGATCAGAAGAAGTGATACGTTATTTAAACATACAAAATGGGTGATGATCAGAAGAAGTGGAGGTAATAAGAGAAAAATGCAGAACGATTAGAAATAAGAGAAGGATTTTAAGTAAACATAATGATGAGCAAGGAGTGTAAGCGAAGTATTAGAGCGTGTTCCAACATGAAGGAATACTGCATGAATAAAAACGCTCACCAGATCCATGCACTATAAATGAAAGTATGAATGTAGAATAAAACTCCCCCAAGGCCAAAGAATCATCTCTCACAGAAATATACTTTTTCCACTTTTTAGTGCTTTTCTAAAAAAATGGGTTAAAATAATTTTTTTTGCAACAAAATAGAAATATATTGTTTTACTTACTTACTAGCACAGAATTTGCTAAAGGTACGTACACGTATGTATATTGTTTGACCTGATATTATACGCCCTAACATCGCTCGTTGAAGCGACGAATAGCTAGGTTTAAAGGGATAAGCTTGAAGGTTAGGTTTCTAGTAGTGCATTTACACCTACACCATAAACAGGTTATAAGTTGTTTATGATGATTAACAAGTTTGAGAAACTTGTCTATTCATACATATTATAAACAGGTTTGTAACTAGCTTTTAAGACAAACTAATGGGTGAGTTTTTAGCTATTATCTTTTTGGCAACATTGGTTTAAACAGCTGACGCACGTTTCGTGATTTGTTTCAAACATCTTCAGTTTGGTCAAACATCTTCAGTTTGGTTTATAATTTAACCATGAATCGTCTTACAAACGAACAACGCTTGCAAATTATGGAATTTTATTATCAAAATGCGTGCTCTGTTAAGATAGTTCATCGCGCGCTTCTTCCATTGTATGGTCAGTTTAATCGACCCACTGAAAATGCTATTCGGGCTATTGTGACTAAACTTCGCATCAAATTTACATTGTTGGACATTTAACCACCAACAAGCTTACGGAGAGTGCGAAGTGAAGAAAATATCGCAGCTGTATCGGGTGTTAATGATGACCATCAATTATCGATTCGTCGCCGTTCGCAGCAATTGGGCATCTGTTACTCAACAGCGTGGAAAATTTTGCGGAAGGATTTTTTTGCCCAAAATGCAAGAGCTTGACTTGCATGAGATTTGGTTTCAACAAGACGGTGTCATGCCACACAGCACGCTTAACTTATTGAGAGGCGAGTTCCGTGAACATTTTATTTCACGTTCGGGACCGGTCAATTGGCCGCCTAGATCGTGCGATTTAACGCCATTAGACTATTTTTTGTGGGGCTATGTTAAAGCTCATGTCTATACAATTGACGCATTGGAAGACAACCTTAAAGCATTTATTCATGAGATACCGGCCGAAATGTTGGAAAGAGTATGCCAAAATTGGACTAAGCGGATGGAACATTTGAGGCGCAGTCACGGTCAACATTTGCATGCAATACTCTTCAAACATTAAATTATATGGACGGTACTATCGATCCAAATAAAGGTTTCATGAATTTTTCTGAATTGTATGTGTTTTTTTTAAACTTTCCTATAGCTATTAAAAAATCACCCGACAGTTAGAAACAAGCAGTTTTTGTTAATGCAACTCTGTTTTTTCAAATTTTGTTCAACGGAATCAAGGCGAATTCAACTACAGGAGGTGTCGGAACTACAACAATCCAAAAACAACAGAAATAACATAGGGGGCTTTGCATTGCATTATTAGTGTTTCCGACTCGAAATGTTAACCATTCTAAGCAAAACACTAACAAATCAAAACAAATAGGCTCGAACTGTCCAAATCAGAAGGCGTTTTGACACCACCTTTAGTTAATTCGCCTTGAACTAAAAAATAAAAAATTTATGTGAAAAAAATATTACTTTTATCTGTGAAAAAAACAATTAGAAAAAGAAAATTACAAATTTATTAGAAATTTTTGTTTATTTTTAATAGTTTTTTTTTGTTAATAAGGACAACGGAAAAAGGTATGTTTAAATTAGGGATGCCAGTCCCGGAATCCCGATATTTTCGGGATTCAGCAAATCCCGAATCCCGGGATTTAAATTTTGTAATCCCGGGATTTTCGGGATTTAGTTAATCTCGAAATTGTTAACAAAACTGTCTTGCTTTACCTTTTTTTATAAAAAGAAATTCATCATGACATTCCCCCTTGAGAGCTTAAGGAACAAAATACTGATCTTTAATATTTACTTGTTTATCTCTGTTAATACAGTCATTGAAAACGAACCAAAAAAGTTAAGCTTTGTTTGTTTTAAACGTGTCCAACAATTATTAAGAAATTTTAACGAGAAGTAAAGAAAATAATTAAAGAAGAAAATTAATAAAGGCAAAAATGTCTTTTGAAATGCACATAACATACCACTGGTGCACCAAATTCGACATTAAAACTTTACTCTTCACAGGGTTAGAATTATAAGTGTTGTTCGAGAGTAGGCTGCAATTTGTGGAGCGATTTTACAGAATTAAGATGTGTATTTAAAACACTACACAATTCCTACCACTTTGTGGTGGGTATAAAAATGTTTTTTTGTTAAAATAAAATTTTTATGGTTAACTAGATAACTAGATTTTGATAATTAATTTCGAATTCAAATTTGAATTATTGATTCTAATTTGCTAAATAAACATTTGAATGGAATCTTACAAATAAATCAATTGCATACAAGTTTGCTTCATTCAATTACAATATTAATTTTTTTTTATTTAGTTTGAATCAACTGAGGTAATGGAATAAAATATAGATTTTATGGTAATTATTTTTTAGTTGAATCAATTAACACATTGTTAGAAATCGAACGTTGCTTTTTTCATTCATATTTTCATATTTTTAATTAAATCAATCATGTATTTAGAAAAAAATCATAATTTTCAATATTTTTAAATGTTAGTAATAAATATAACATTGTCTTTTACTTTAAAATAACAAATCTTACCTATATACATATAAATACGGAAGCAATTTTTTTATCGTTGATTTTTAAGTATCTTAACGTCCACCGATTTTAATGAAACATATCGTTTTAAAGCAGCGACATCACGCTATGCCCCCGGGGGCCGAGCACTTTTCGTGAATTTCACACACACACAACACGAAGGTTAACGAAACAATTGTAAAAAGCCATAATTTTAAAAAACAAGAACAAACGAGTAAATTTATTTTCCTCTCTTTGCACTCACCACTACATACACATTTTTAACTGTCTCTTTTTGTGATGACCTCTGTTTTAAAGATATTTTTGTGTAGAAATGCACAATATACATTTGTTTTCTAAATTTTCAGGATTAAATGGTTTTAAATTTGTTTGCAAACACACGCACATACATGTATAAAAAGAAGTTGTGTGTTTTGCTATTCTCCCAAAATGTGTTTTTTTCTTGCATTTTACTGGCATACACACATGTGCACACATGTATAAAAGACGGTGTGCTCTATCCCAGCGGGAAAAAGAAGGAGTACGGAGGCCTTCCAGAAGGCCTCTGAACCCCTTCTTTTGGATAAACAAGGCCTTCTCGCTCCATTCCATACTCATATCTTTTTTACACGCGTTGTCATTGCGGAGAAGGCCTTTCGCTTTCCTTTCTTCCCCAGAGCTTCTTAAAGGCCTTCAAATAAATGGCTCTTAGAAGTCTTTCCAGAGAATGACTTTTAAAAGGCCTTAGCAAAAAGGTTATCTTGAAGGGTTTTTAAGAAAGGTATGTTAAAAGGCCTTTCAATTAATGGCTCTTAAAAGGCCTTTCAGACCATTCACTACAAATGCATTAAAAGTTATATTGAAGGGCTATCAGTCTAAAACATTAAGGAATATTTCCTTACAAATGAAATTATAAACGTATGTTTATAATTTTAAATAGCTTTAGTAAATTATCATGATTCGTAACAGTTTAAGCTGAACCTAAATGATTTTCAGGAGAGCAAATTATATTGAAGCCATGGTAAGCTATGAGCCAATCATCCCAAAATTATGCAGAGTGATTTCTGGTATTAAAAAACATAAATTTCAATACAGCGGAGCAATAAGTTTTAGCGTTTGCAGTGAATTTCAGAAGGCTGCTAAAATGGGATCTAAGGTAAATTATGGACCGTGCATAACATTTTTTGTTGGCCATATGAAGCTAAGCTGGAAGAAGTTTGCCAGAGTGGGCTTAATACAGGGCCTATGGTTAATTATGGACCGATCTTCACGAAGTGTCACTGTTTCATTTCTAGTCCTATTAAACTGTGACGAGCCAAAATTTGTAATGATAGCATTATTTATTATGGTTTTAGGCGTATTAAACTGTTTTCCGGGAGTAGGGTTTATATGGGGCGAAATTTTTTAACAGTGTCATTTCAAATCCTATAAAACTGTGTTGTACCAAATTTTGTTATGATAGCATTATTTTTTACAGTTTTATGCGTATTAAACTGTTTTCCGGAAGTAGGGTTTATATGGCGCCTATCATAAATTATAGACCGATCTTCACGAAATTTCACAGTGTTATTTCTAGTCCAATAAAACTGGGATGTACCAAATTTTGTTACGATAGCATTATTTTTTACGGTTTAAGGCGTACTAAACTGTTTTCCGGGAGTAGTGTTTATATGGGACATAGGGTAAATTATGGACAGATCTTCACGAAATTTAACAGCATGATTTCCAGTCGAATAAAACAAATTTTTGCAAAATCTTATCTCATTCCGTGCTTTGTTCCACCATTTATGTTATTTTTTGGAAAAAAATTATATATTTTTTTAGGTGGTGGTTCCATATTTTGATTCATAGCTCTGGTCCTACTGAACCGATTTTGCTGGATTTCAATCCCAAACTGCTTAGGATAATTACAATTTGGCACCAAGTTTGTTCATTTCTTTTGAGCTGTTCGAAAGTGAGCGTGTTTTCAACAGACGGACAGACAGACGGATAAATCGACTTAGAATCACTCAAGGACCCAGAATATATACACTTTATGGAGAATGACATAAATAATAAAAAAGTTTCACACGGAATGACAAACTTAGTATACCCTATTCACAACTAATTGTGGCGGAGGGTATAAAAAGTTTCATACAAAATGTCTTAAACAATTCGCAGAGTTATGCAATTTGGATTTTGTAACGTCATGCCATCGCATATTTTTCCTTAAATCTTTAAGTCCATCCTTTTCGTTCGCTTTGAACTAAAAGCTAAACTTAAAGTAAAATAAAGTTGATTTATAACTAAGATGTAACAAAAATTAATTTTATTTGAGTAAATCTTGACTTAAGGAAATTTACTGAACATATTATTAAATTCATATAGTTAAATTCTTTTCTTTGTGCATTTAAAAATTTGCCCTGGTTATTTTAATATTTTATTAATTTGAATTTACATATACTTTAAATGTAGAAATATCCCTGTAGGAAGTGCCACTAGTGAATCTGTACTGATTCCCTACTAGCACAGTCACCAGTACTAGTGACTTATTATACCCCAGACAATGTCATTTACTATAGACATTAAACATATGCGTGTCATTGGAAATCTACTACTGAGGCTGGCACTATTAACTAGGTAGTTATTTTGGGACCATATGTAGACATTGGAACCAGAGAATCACTAGTATATTTTGGTAAATCTAGTCTACACTCTTGGTACTTTTTTTAAAGTAGATGGCAAAATTAAAGTTTTTTTTACATTTAATTATTTTAGGAACTGGGAATTATTTTCTTCCGAAGGTTACTTTATATTATATTCAACATTTGTAATTTTTCGAATTTATTCTATGAGCTAAATTTCAGTTATGTATTTTTTATAAAGCTTTTTGTAATAGTTCCATTCCTTCAATTTTTCAGAAATGACTTTATACAATATAATAGTCTGGTAGTGTATAATAGTTTCGTCGCCAAAAAGTCACCAAAATAGTCGACCAAACTCGTAACTTGGAGACACTTGCACCCAGTTTTCCTTCAGGGATATTAAAGAAAGTATGCATGTATATGTAAATCCAAATTTTAATTTACATTTAAATAATTTTCCATATTTAGAACTATGTGTATTCAGTATTATAATAATTCTGTTGACAACATCTTCAATTAAGTAGTGATAAGCAATTTTATTACTTTGAGAATTTTACCAGCATCTTATTGGAATCCTTTGTAAAACACAATATAGACAAATACTCCAGCTAAGATTTTGAGTATTTGTCAGAGAGAATTATTTATGGCAGTTGATTTCTGCACATTTTCATTACAATCTAATTACGGTGGACTTTTCTTTAAAGCTTTTTTATGCAAAAACAAAATTTAATTTTTTGTTATACATATAAAAATTCTTTACAAAACATAATTTCTATTTACTGAGAGAATTTTTGATAAAACAAAAGACATTGAAATAAGAAAATAAGTTGTTGATAATTTACGTCAATGGAAATTTACGAGTTATTATTGCAGAGAAAGTAAAATAAAGGAAGCCAGTTCTGGTATTTGATGTATAAAGGTAAACAAGTCATAAAGTTAATTCGATCCTATAATACCCTACAGCACTTGCGCATATTGCAAAATAGTATTCTAGTAACACAAAATTTTTTTAAAAGTCTTAATCGCATAACAACATTTTTGTTATTTGTCTAGAACCCTTACCGTGGTTGACGAAATACGCCTGCGACTGTTTGCTAATAGATTCAAGAGAACGTGAACTTATTTCTTTATTCTATTACCAAACACTCGCAGGCGTATTTTAAATTCGCCAACCACGATAAGGGTGAATAATTTCTATACAAGATTTAGTTGTTTTAAAATAATTTTCGGGATGGGTCAATATGCTTTGTATGACCAATTCTAGACCTTTGGCCACAATTTTTATACCCTTCACCGAAGGTAAAAGAGTATATATAACTTTGTCATTCCGTTTGTAATTTCTACAATATTGATCCTACACCCTATAAAGTATATATATTCTGGGTCCTTATGAAAAGCGAAGTTCAAATCCGGTTGTCCGTCTGTCCGTCTATCTGTTGAAATGGGTTTTCCGAAGCCCCGAAATATGATGGGGGCTTGGTTGGGGTATCTTTCTATCAGGTATTCTTATTATAATTTTGCTATTGCAATTCAGCCAGATCGGTCTACAAATGGCTGAGATATGAGCAAAAAACCACGACTACCTCTAATTTTTTCCAAAAATCCCTTGTGGTTGTTGTATTTTTATTACTTTTTGCTGTATATCTGGGGAACGGCAAAAGCCAAAATTTCCAAATTAGGTACACACATTAAGGTTGCCAATACACAGCATCCTACAAAATGTGGGCGGGATTGGAGAAGTGGGCGTGGTACTTCCCGTACAAAAAAAAATTAAAAATTGTATAAAAACCTACATTTTAAGGCTGCCATATGTCCTATGGATATGATTTATATACCATAATATCGGAAATTTTTAGTAGAACATATTTTATAAAACACTCGGGAAAATCGGTTCAGATACAAAAAAGTTATGACCAAAATTTTTTTTTTTAAATACCCACTTTCGGGAACCATAGATCTGCCCGAGTCCAAGCTTTATAACTAAAGTAAATGGTAAATTTCTTCTTTAACACGTCGGTATATAAATCTGTCAAATCGGTTAAAAAATGGCTTAGTCATCAGCAAAAAAACCACGACTACCTCTAATTTTTTAAAAAAAACCCTTGTTGTTGTTGTATTTTTATTATCTTTTTCTGTATTTCTGGTGAACGGAAAAAGCCAAATTTTCCAAATTAGGTACACACAATTAGGTTGTCAATACACACCATCCTACAAAATGTGGGCGGGATTGGAGAAGTGGGCGTGGTACCTCCCGTACAAAAAATATCAAAAACTTCATAAAAACCTGAATTTGTGCACTGTTATATGACCGATGGTTACACCTTATATATCAAAAGACCGGAAATCTTTAGTAGAAAATATTTTCTGAAAATTTCGGAAAAATCGGTTCAGATGTAAAAAAGTTATGGCCAAAATAAAATTTTTTTTATTAAAATACCCATTTTCGGGAATCATAGATCTTCCCGAGTCCAAACTTTATAACTCAAGTAAATGGTAAATTTCTTCCTTAACACGTCGGTATTTAAATCTTTCAAATCGGTTTAAAAATGGCTAAGTTATGATCAAAATACTGGAATCCCAAAAATATATTTTTTTATACCCTTCACCGAAGGTAAAAGGGTATATATAACTTTGTCATTCCGTTTGTAATTTCTACAATATTGATCCTACACCCTATAAAGTATATATATTCTGGGTCCTTATGAAAAGCGAAGTTCAAAACCGGTTGTCCGTCTCTCCCTCCCTTCACATTTGTTTACACAAAATTCGGAAATCTGGACTCAAAATTTTGGTAAAAATTGATATATACATCAGTGGCCACCCCGTCGTGATTTTTTTTTTTTTTTTTTTTTCGTTATATTCCTAGTGCCCAGCTTTGCGACTAGCACAGTGTTATTTTTAATTCATATAATAATGTTTGAAGATTCAATAAACAAATATGAAAAGAAAAATATTCTTTTAATGAAGGGATACTATTTCGAAAAAAAAGTCATAAATAAAAAAATAACTTTATCATTATTTAAGTTATATTTATTTGTTTATATATTAGGAGTCACAAATACAACACAAATTATATGCTTACTAAATTAACTGAGCAATAGTAACTTCAGCCCGTTGTAGTGAAACAGATAAGTGTCTCCGGCGGGAATTGAAGCGGGCAACCATCGCACTGATAGACTACCTCACTAGCAACTTGCATACCGGGGCACCCTATTTAAGAAGTAATATTATAATAATAATTTGTATCCTCTTCTTTCATATGCGACTTTTGCAACGGTATTTAACTTGCCTTAAAATAACGTCAATATTTTTAAAATTGCTTGCTGGGTTAATTAAGTTAATCCGTAACTTAAAATTACTGAATAAAATAATGCACAACAGTTTGAATAGTGTAAGCAATTATGTATAATTTAATGAACTTTAATCAATAAAATTTAACAAGGTTGCCACGTCATATTAATGCAATAATTACAATACTATATATAAGTCAAAATCATATTTGGCCACCTTATTTTGATACTCTCTATATGATATTCTCTACTGAGTGGTGCAAGTAGTTTTTTGTTAAATGCCAATCACTGTCTTGATTGTGTCTTATGTTTCTCATCGTTTGCAAAATGTTGACAATTTAATTTAAATTTTTGCAGCAGAATATTGATGTTAAAATAATGAATTAAATAGGAAAAATTAAAGTTTATTAACCCTGCAAATAATATTGGTCCAACTGATCCATTTTGTTAAAATGGACTACTCCATGGACTGGTCCGATGTAATGCAAGCATGAACCATGTCATTGTTAAAAAGTATTTCTAGTGAGACGGGATGTCTTCGTTTTTTAACGACGTGCTTCCGTTTTTAAACGACTTCAAAACTAATCCTGTGTATACCATGGAGTAGTTTTAAAACTACTCCTTAGTAGTCCAAAGGTGGGTTATATGGTCCTCCCCTAGGACATCGTAATGTTAAATAGACCATGTTGCTTCCATACGTTTGGGTTACTTTTGGACTAGTCCTAGTCCCTTGTGGGCTACTCTTTACGCGCGTGTTTGGACTGGCCCTATTAGTTGCATGGAAGCCCTCTTGCCAGACACGAAATAAAATGTTTAATTAGATTTTAACAAATCCTATTTTACAAAGAGTCTAAAAAAATAGTATACGGATTTAAAAAAAAATTGAAGGAAAAATGTTAAACTATTTAAAATATATTCAAGTTGACTGTCTTTCTAAAAAATTATGGTTTGTTTTTTTTGGTTTTACATCCTGCACTCAAAACTATTGATATTGTTGCTTTTGTTGCAATACAGAATTGCCTTTCAATAATTTATCAATATAGAATATAGAAAGTTATATCCTGATAAGTTTTTTGTCTATTTTTTCTATTGTATCGTTCATATCGCAAACTTAGTCATAAACAGGCATAACTCAAAATTCATCAAAATCGTTTTTTCATAAGCCATTTCAAACATCAAATCTATAACGACCATGAAAATTTCGTTTTCTTCGTTTCTTCTTTAACAGAATATCAATTGGAGTGAAAAATTGCAACGATGTTTTTGAAGCCAGTTTTCTGCCTCTCTTATTAAACATTTTTGAAATTTTAGTTGTGCCTGTTTATGACTAAGTTTTTACGATATGAACGATACAATAGAAAAAATAGACAAAAAACTTATCAGGATATGACTTTCTATTCTTGCGATATTTCTATATTGATAAATTATTGACATCTGTTGGGGGACGCCCGAAAGGCAATTCTAATCCGCTAGAATATTCGTCTGTACTTATAAACAAATTTTCTTACTTTTGAGCATATGTTTGTCTTCTTACTAGGGAGATCGGACGGTTATTATTCGGCCGGTTTTAATCGGTTATTTTGGGATTGCCCAAGTCGGTTATTTTAAAATGTAAATTTTTCAAATATGGAATAAACCGGTTGTTTTGATAAAATAAATCGGTTATTTTAATAATTTTTTATTTATATACGTTTTCCTTACTATTGTTGCAAATGTACCCATAATTTAAGTATTTTTAAGACTAAAATATTGGGCAAACTTGAACTTCTTATGAAGAATGTAAAAACAAAATGTAAAACAAGTTAAACAACATTATGAACGTTGTAAATACACATCTCTAATAGAAGCGTGTGTTGTTGTAAAAAAAACCAAGACCAATTCAAAACAGTGTTCGAAAATAAACAGTACATTATTTAACGTTCGGCTCACACACCCAGGATCGATATATATTTTTTTTGTGATTGTGTAGACATACACAACCCTTAATACCGTTCGTAACTATTTTAAAGAAAGAACCGAACATTATATAATGTTCGGTTCTTCGTTAAAAAACAGAACAATTGTAGTGATACTGTAGACAAACATAATATTTTAATGTTCTATAATGTTTTTTTCGTGTGTGTTTTGTTTTTTTTAAATTGTTTTTTTACCAGCCAAAAGGGACGAACATTAACGAGCCGAACCGAACACATTGAAGTTTGTGGATTTTCAAAAAAAAAAAACCGAACGGAATTAAATGTTCACATCCTTTGTTGAGTTTGATTAAAACAGTAATATTTTTGTGTTCGAAAGATGACAAACAGGGAAGGGTTATTTTTTTAATGATTTTCTACACAAACACTATTAGCGTTTGTGTTTTCCACAAATCTACCGAACCGAACATTAAAAAACGATATTAAGTGTTTATTTTCGAACACTGATTCAAAATATCTACTACAAAAAAACGTTCAGTTTAAAAGAGAATGTATTTTTAATATATTTTTGTACAGATGTTGTCTAAGGAGATATTCGAACGGGATTAAAAAGGCAAAGCAAGATGTTTGAAGTTCCCTAAAATGATAAGTTGCAAACGTTCTTTGACGTCACGACTTTTTAATAACCTTTAATTAGTCCACAAGCTTGACATAAACGAACGCCAAATAAAACTTGACTTCCTTCCAAGTAGTTCTTAAGTGACGGCAAATAATGCATTACTAAAATACGCTGCCAAAACTTAATCAGTGAGTGAAACATTAGCCCGTTGTGTTGCCGAGGACGGAGTGCCCGTTATTGCATATCTTCATGCTAAAAACTACAACATTCTGACGGAATCAACGATATGAGAAAAATTCACCAGTTTCATATACATATTAAAACACCAAGAACTAAAAAACAAAATTAAAGAAATCAAACAATGTCATGGAAGGTTTAAAATTGTGGTAGTCGAATGGACAGATATTTCATACAAAAAAAAATTTTCATATTACTATTCGTTTCAATAATTCTGAAACAAAATCATTTAAAATATATCATCCTGGCTAAGAAATTTTGCTCGTAATTTTGTAATTGGTTGAAGTTTACTGATATGGGCATGCTTTACCACCAACAAATTAAACCTTATTTAAAATAAAATTGAGAGAATATGTTAAATTTATTAAATTCCTATATTTTTCAAACTCAAAGTTCTTCAAAAACTCTGAAGGCCCAACTATAATATTCTTAAGTTGGCTTAAGCAACTGTGCGAATACATGAAAAGCATATTCGTCAAACCATATTGAACTTAGGAATCTTTTTGTTAAGTTTTATGAATCTGTCATTTGCTTAAACAAAATGCGAAGCTGATCGCACTTTCCGTATGAAATCAAATGTTTTTTTTTTAATTATGATGTTGTTTTTGAAATGCATTTGAGAAACCTTTTGTTAATTAGTTGGGCCTTAAGTCATATCTAAGTATTTTGTTGGTTTTTTTGTTTTTTTATTTATTCGAATAAGAATCGGTTAACCGGTAATTTCTTAAATGCTTAACCGAAAACCGGTATTTTTAAAATGGCAACTATTCGGAAAATGCGAAAACCGGTTTTTGAAAAAAGGCGTAAAATCGATCTCCCTACTTCTCACCTAATTTGAAAACTTTGGCTCTTGCAGCTCTCGAGATATACATAAATATATTATGTCTTTGTATTGAAAGTTCGACTCGCCCTGCACCAATCCTGCCCACATTTTCTTGAATGTTGTGTATTCATAATCAAGATGCTTGTACCGAATATGGAATCTTTGGCTCTTGCCGTTCTTCAGATATTTTTTTCTCACATCTAAGCCATTTATTGACCGATCTGGCTGAATTTCAATATCAAACTTAAATGGAGTGTATGTGTTACAAATGTTTAATCACTTTTTCGGTCTTCGAAAACCCTATTTCAATATACACAAGGACAGAAGGACAGAAGGACATCGTTATATCAACTTCGTTACTCATAAGAACCCAGAACGTACATATATATCGTTGGTCTCATGCAGAAAGGTCCTAAATCATATAAATGCAACTTTACAGGAGAAGGCAAAAACATAATAGAAACTGTATGTATCATAATGTAAAATGGCTTCTTCAATTGCTTGTTAAACGGATATTTTTGATGCAATTGTATTAAATTGTATTATTGTATTGTATTCTATTTTGTGACGAGGTTTATTTGTGGGAAATGTATTGGAATCACTAAAAAACTCAATTTCGAAAAAAAATCGAGTTAGGGCCTTTCTACATGAAACCGACGATAGGTACTTTATAGGGTCTAATACCAATATTGCAGAAATCACAAAAGGAATGACAAATATATCTGTAATAAAAATCAAAATTTAGATTTTCGATAAAACATAATCGTTTTTCAATTAATAGATTTCACATTGCTCGAAGTAAAGTCTATGTCAAATTCGGTTAAAAGAAGTTCCCAATTACGCCCAATTTATTATTTAGACCAAATATGCTCTGCTAAATTTTTTAATTGAAATTCAGCCTGACTGAGAAACAAACGACTTCTTCTAATTTTAACCATATTTGGGGTATTCACAAGGTGTGCTATCATGTTGTATTTCCATAATGTTCTAACATTTTACAATGGTTTATTTTTTATATTTGCTTCAAACCAACTGATTTAAATTAAATAGCACACGGAATTATGAGGGGTTGTTCACAACAGTCGTCTTTTTTCATGTTATTATTTGAAAACATATGAATAGGTGTCAACCTTGTGAATACCCATCGGGGTATTCATCTTGGTTATCATCACACAATGTCCCACAAAATTTGGGTGGAATCTTTGAAGTGGGCGAGGCATAAAATTTACTTATTTTTATCTAAAGAACAGTATTTTTTATTCTTAACGCAGCATAGACCGTGGTGGTGAACGGTACATTAGATTAAAAGTCTCTTGAAAAGACGTTCTCAAAAAGTCAATTTGGTACGATATATTTTTTTTTTTTTTTCAAATAAATGATTTTGAAAAAATGTCTAACTATTTTCTTAAAAGAATAAATTAAGTGTAACTTTAATAGTTCTCTGTCTTAAATTTCGTTGCGACCAAGTAATTCTTTTAATGCATATTCTTTATTAAACAAAACTATTTTCTTAAACAACTATAAAGTTATAATAAATTATAATGGAAAACCATAAAAAGTAAAAAAGCTTAAATTTCATTATGCGAAGGCCATTATGCCCTAGAATTGAAATATAAATTTTCTTCTTTTGTTGTATTTCCTCCCTCAACATTTAGCAAGAGCCAGAAATGCAACAAATATAAACCATATTTCTTTTTTAATAATGCATTTTATTATCTGTTTTATATGAAAACATAATTTTCATTTTGTTATTTTCAAACATAATGAAATATTTGCAAGAAGAAAAAGTCATTATGTTAAAATATGTATCTTATAACATTCTCATTGAGGCCAGTTGTAAGTAAAATGCTTTCATTTATTTGTAAATTTCTTTTTCTTTTTTTTTTAATAGAATTTAGTAGCCTTCCAAAAAACTTCCTGAAAGCAAACTGTTGGTGGCAGTATTGTAAATCATTGAAAATGTAGAGAAGTTAAAAACTATTTCAGTAGCATTTGGATCTTCATTAAGATCTTTTGTCATCAATTTGAAAGTATTTTAAATTTTCATGACGAAATCTTTGTACATTCAGCTGTGCGACATAAAGTTGAAAATGTTTATATAATATGTGTTTAAACTTGTAAATTTCTCTTTGTTTTCGTCAGTAACTACAACAAGTATAATTCGTACAAAACCACAAGCATTTTGTTTTTGTAAAATCATTGCACAATGTCAAAAACAGAAATAAAGCAAAACAGAAACAAAGTAAATAAGCAAAATTTTGACATCCAACAATTATAAAGCTAAAAACCAAAGTTAACAGCAGGGCTTTTAAGACCACCTGTAATAAATTCGCATTTTCAATAGCTGTCCACAAATTCAATTAAAACGTATTTTAAATTTTCATGACGAAATCTTTGTACATTCAGCTGTGCGACATAAACTTGAAAATGTTTATATAATATCGACCCCTAACCGCGAAAATAATGTAAGCGGCAAAAATCAAATTTTACAGGAGAGAGCTTTTTTGTTTTATTTCATATTAATTTTGTATGAAATTTGTCGCTTACATTAAAATTGTTTTTGCTATAAAATCGTAACGGTACATTATGTGACCACGATATTTTAGGAGATGATGCAAGTGTTGCCAATAAAGTAATTTATTAAAAAAAACGAAAATTGAAAATCATGTCGCTTACGTTATTTTCGCTGTTAGGGCTAACTACAACAAGTACAATTCGTACAAAACCACAAGCATTTTGTTTTTGTAAAATCATTGCACAATGTCAAAAACAGAAATAAAGCAAAACAGAAACAAAGTAAATAAGCAAACTTTTGACATCCAACAATTATAAAGCTAAAAACAAAGTTAACAGGAGGGCTTTTAAGACCACATGTAATAAATTCGCCTTGTCAATAGCTGTCCACAAATTCAATTAAAAAGTATTTTAAATTTTCATGACGAAATCTTTGTACATTCAGCTGTGCGACATAAACTTGAAAATGTTTATATAATATCGACCCCTAACCGCGAAAATAATGTAAGCGGCAAAAATCAAATTTTACAGGAGAGAGCTTTTTTGTTTTATTTCATATTAATTTTGTATGAAATTTGTCGCTTACATTAAAATTGTTTTTGCTATAAAATCGTAACGGTACATTATGTGACCACGATATTTTAGGAGATGATGCAAGTGTTGCCAATAAAGTAATTTATTAAAAAAAACGAAAATTGAAAATCATGTCGCTTACGTTATTTTCGCTGTTAGGGCTAACTACAACAAGTACAATTCGTACAAAACCACAAGCATTTTGTTTTTGTAAAATCATTGCACAATGTCAAAAACAGAAATAAAGCAAAACAGAAACAAAGTAAATAAGCAAAATTTTGACATCCAACAATTATAAAGCTAAAAACCAAAGTTAACAGCAGGGCTTTTAAGACCACCTGTAATAAATTCGCATTGTCAATAGCTGTCCTGAAACTGTTAATCCAAATTTTAATATTTTAATTAAGCTAAAGTTCATCAAATTTAATTTTCATTAAATAAATTTTGTGAAGAAAGAATTTTGCATCATGAAAATTAACTAAAATTGTTATTGATATTATTAATGTACAAAATTTTTGGAAATCCCAGCAAGGTTTTTTTTTTGTTTTTTTTATTGAATCTCTAACGAAATTTTCAATAAGTATTTTTTTGTTTTTTATTGAATCTCTAACGAAATGTGCAATAAGAGTCCAAATCTTAATCCCAATAGTTATTTATTAGATATTTCCAATGAAACATCTAGTTTACCGTATTCAAAAACTTATTATTCTACATTCAATCGCAGCAGGTGCCATCTATATCCAAAGACTAAACGTTTAACTTGATTATGCGTGCTGTTGAATTATTAATAAGCCTTAGTACACAGAAAAAATTATTGCCAGTTTTTTTTTTCAATTAATAGTGACTTTTGAATTTTAAAATAAGTTTGATTACTTCTTAATTGATTGAATTAAAAAAAAATATTTTTTTTCAATTAAAATTTTACTTGATTTTAAGCTTAATTTTAATTATAAGTTTAATTGAATCAATCAACTCGGTTGTTTGAATTAAACACTTTGTTGCTTTCTCCTTGTTGCTTTCCTCCCTCATCAACAGTTTGCGAAAAATGTTACAAGTGCAACCAACATCTTTATAAATTTATTATCTTTGCCACATACACACATGTTTTTCTCATCAAAAAGAACAGTAAGCGTCGCGTGCAAAAAAAAAACTATCAACAAGTAAAAAATGAACTGAAATTTGTTATAGGCGAATTACAATTATGACCACCAACAATGTCAATAATGAGCCTACATACATATGTATATTATGCGTAAAATAAAAAATCGCCTTGTGGCTGACCACAGTGTTGACGGTGGTTATGGTCGCAATCGAAATTTGGTGTTTATTTTCTATGTTTGTTAATTCTTGAATTATTTTTGGCGTCATTTCATGTTGTGCGTTTAAAGTGAATAGGTGAAAAAAAGTACAAAATAACACAACAAAAACAGTTTTTTGTTTTCAATCTTGAATACCCTGAAGAATCAGAGTTATTCTTCAATTTTATACAAAGTTGTATGTATGAAATTCTTCTGTCAAAAAAATCTTCCAAAATTTGTACAATTAAGCATGAGCTATTACAATTAAACAAATAAAACAAGTTATTTTTAAACCATATTTAACCCTAGAAAGATAACGTAATTTTTTTGGACTGAAAAGATAACGACACGTCTGAAAGACGTATGCTTGTTTCTATCCTTTAAAGGATATCACCGAAAATAATATTGATCAATTTTATTGTTGAAAACATTTATTTATTCTATTTCTTTTAAAAAAATATAATTTTTAAACAGAAAATTACAATAAAAATAAAATTAAAAAGAAAATGCAATTAGCATTATCAAAAATTAAAGTGTTCTTAGAAAAGGACTTCAGTTCGGTTCTAAAAACTAAAATAAATATTTTCTTTGTACTTTGTGTAGATAATGTTATCTGTATTAACTTTATAAACAAAAAAAAAAATAATTTGTATAACATTATGTGCAAGATTTACAAATTTAAGTTTTGTGGTCGCCACATACAGGTATACCGCATTTGCCACATACCATTTTGGACATAAGTTTAATTTCTGATGGACAGAAGGCACCGTATTATCTCTTTTTTGATTCACGCTGTTCTCCGCTACGACCTCATTCTTAGTTCGGTCAAAGTTTTCGATAAAATAGGAATTTCTAGCCTTAAAATTGAACAATTTATGGAAATTTCGGCACTGGTCCATTGAACAATTGCCGAAATTATTTCGGTAGTAAAATAATATCGAAGCATGTAATTGGGTCGTACAGTGATTTGCATTTCCGTGTAGGTCCTCTTGCCGTACGAACTATATTCATTGAAGAAACTCGGCCATCACTTTGACCTTTCAATGTAGCTCACTTACTTTTATTTCTGAAAGTGGGTCAAGATATCGAAATAACGCAGCTATCGGAAGAAGTAGTAAAATGTTAAGGTTCTTGAGGATTTTCCTGAATCAATGGTATATTCTCGTCAGGATCAATGATGTCAAAAGCTCATCTTCTACATCACTTTGAAGACTATCCTCCAATAACTCATCTTCCGATTCGCTTACATTTTCAAGGGAAACCGAGTCCTCCAACACGCTTTGAAAAATAGCGCCAAATTCTGCATGGTCCAATCCGTGCTTTCAACACATTTTTTTAACAATACCTTAAAATTCAATCAAAACACAAAGTTATCTTCGCTACAAGAGTAACACTAAAGATAACGATACATATCTCAGACATACATATGTTGTGTTTATTTGTGTTTATTTCTAAAAAAAAAAATACATAACTTACAACATAAAAACTGCCACCACCAACTAGGTGCTGCTAACAACTGAGATAATGGAACGTGAGAAAGTTGTATGTTAACAAATGTGAAAGTAAGAGCACAAAATTGAAAAGGGGTACGTCTCGCAGACGTACCTTATCTTTCTAGGGTTAAATAAAACATATATTTTAAATATTATTATTTTGCTTCATTTAACCATCAACTGAATTGATTTAACAAACTTATTCAATAAACAATTTGTTTGATTGAATAATTTGCGTAATTGAATTTAGATTGTATTTCAAATACACTGTTTAATTTATTCAATTAAAAATTTAATCGATTTAATGCAAAAATTCAATCACTGTTTTAATCAATACAATTATTAAAATAATTAATTTTCTGTATTGTAATCAATTACGTTAGTAATTCATTCAATTAAAATATTGATTTTTTTTTAAATTAATTTGTTAATTCATTCAATTAAAATATTGTTTAATATTAATAATTTTTCCAATTATTTTTGTAATTAAAATGTAAAAACTTTTTAATTGGAAAAAAAATCCTTGTTTTGCAATTTTTGCAAATTTGAGTAATTGGTATAATCATTTCGGTGATTTTTTGCTCGTTTCAATTATTTTGGTGATCAAAACTGTTTTTTACTTTTTTCTGTGTATATGCAATATTTATGTATATATGTGTTATGTGAATCAAAATTCTATTCGATAATTCTTGACGAAAGCACGGATTTGTCGGGGAAATCCAGATTTCATTATCTTTAAGATATATCAAGATACAACAAAAAGTTGTTAAGGAAGAATTTATTGGCTTTGTTGTAAACTCATTTGAAGAGGCTTCAAAGGATATTGAAGACATTGATGTGTCAATTAATGCGAAGGCACTATCATCAATAGTTCTTAAAGCTTTGACAAATTCTGGTCTTGACCTAAAAAATTGTGTAAGAGTTGGAACAGATTGGTGTCCTCTTATGTCAGCAGAAAATGGAGCTGTTAAATGCGAAATAAACGGCTTTATATTCCCATAAATAAAACAACTTAATTTCTAAAAGCAATAAAGTGCCATTAATACAAATATTTGTATCATTTGTTAAAGAAACGACAAATTTTTTAAAAATGATCATCCCAAGCGAAACGCAGTTTTAGCAAAGTTTTTGGGAGACAAACTCTCTACATTATGCAAGACAAGATGGGTGGACCGTCACGACTCAATTTTTCACTTTGCAACAAGTGTCTATCATATAGTACAAGCAAGCTTTGGAAAAAATATCTAAGTGGAAAGGTAGTATCTCTACCTTTATATTAAGGAACTCACTTAGTACTTTTGCATCTATTTGCGGAATATACATATTAAGGGTGATACTTATTGTAACAAAGCCGCTAGTATCATTTTACGAAAGCACGATATAGACCTTCAAAAAGGATCAAACCTTATCAAAACTTTAATCATGTGCCTTGAACAGAAAAGAAATAAAGCCGAAGAACAATTTAAAGCGATTTTTGAAACAGTTAAAGTAATTTGCGTTCAAATCGAGGTTCGAATCGAAAAGACAAGATTTGAACGAAATAATCACATCCCAAATGTTTAAGATTACTACCGAGTTGTAGTTACATTCCTCTTATTGAATTTGTTTTTGTAGATCTCAAAACAGTTTTCCCAATAGATATCCTAAATGTATTGAACATACCTAAACTTTTACCTCAAAGTGTAATCAAGTCATATACAGATACAAAACTTTTAAAACCAAAACTAGCGGACGAGCTGATTATATTTGATAAAAGAGATAAACACCTACTAACATCTTAACTTGAGCTTGAACTGTTGCATTGGCAACAAACATGGAAAATATCTGAAAATCTATCAGATAACGTTGTAGATGATTTAATAAACTGTGATGAAGATATCTACCCAAATCTAAGAAAAATATTTCAAATTTTCGTTTCAATGCTCGTCAGTAATGCTACGAGCGAGAGGTCATTTCCTACCCTTTGTCGAATAAAAACATGGCTCAGATCAACAATGACAAACTGAACATAGACTGTACTATCTAAATTTGCCTCACTAGGAAATCATAAATTGCTTATTTAAAAAGATTAGTTTATTTAAATTTATATTGAACTGATCTTATATTAACTGCCGGTTTAACGATGTCGAACGTCATCGTTCGCATAGAAAATTATATTTAAAACAAAAACAAAATTCGAAAATTTGTTTTTGTTTTAAATGTAATATTCTATGCGAACGTTAACGTTCGAAATCATTGAACAGGCTGTTATTAACCTTATTGTTGAGTTTTTTTTTTAATATAATATACACATATAGTTTTTAATAAACTTTTAAAAACAATTTTTTTACTTTTTTGAATCATACAAAATTTTCCGCCCCTAAGGCTCAAGCTGGATCCGCGCCTCGCCGTTTAACCCTCACAGCCATCGATGACTGCTGGCAGTCAATAGTCAAACATCAATCTTTAAACCAAATTGTATTTATCCCTTGGTGGATCGAAATTTGCTTTGAATGATTATCTATTTTAATTGATTTTACATGTTTTTCCTTACTTCTGTTTTTTCCGTAAATTTGTTTAAAACTATTATTACAGTAGAGTCCCGACAATTCGTATTCGCAAGGGACCGATCATTTCTTACGAATTATAGGGGTTTTCGATTTAGCGGGGTTTCGATTTAACGGGGTTAAAATAAAATAAATACGAATAAGCGGGGTTTTTGAATTTATTTACTAACTGATCTTAAGATAATAAACACACACACAAGCAAAAAAACACGCAAAAATAAAATAGTGGTAAACAAAAAATCATTATTTCCATGTTTCTGTTGTTTTTATTACGAATTATAAGTGGTAGTAAGCAAACAATTACGATTTATAAGAGGTCAAGAAGATTTTATTTGACAAAAAAATTACGAATTAGCGAGGGGACCAAAATGTATGGAAATTTTACGAATTAACGAGATTTTTTCAAGGGACCGACAGTTTATTACGAATTATCGGGAATTACGATTTATCGGGGTACGAATTATCGGGATTTGACTGTATTACAATTAAAAATTGCTTGCTTGTTAACCCCAGCATTCATAAACGACGATTTAAATTTTACAAACGCTTATTAAAAAAAAAATTTCATAGAAAATTTGTTTTGTAAACCTGTATTTAATTAAAAATATTTTTATGAAAACAACAGTTAGAGTGTACTATTAAATATACTTAACACATATACACAAGCACTTCATTTTATTACTCTTTTACATTCCACTAACAAATCTTGTCTTTTAGAAGAGATGTAAAAAAATGAAAGGAATTATATTTCCAATGACTTCGCTAGCTTCTGTTTGTATTGTTTTTCCTAAGCTTTTTGATTTTAGTTTAGTCCTTTTGTTTCCATCATTAATGACATTATATACAATTTCCTTTTAAATAGTTGAAACCTAAAATAGAAGTGGCTAAAATATGAGAACACTGTAAGTATTAAATGGTAATTCTTTGCCAAACAAAAATGAGAAAAACAACGGAAATTGGGGAATTTAAAAGAACTAACTCGATACTTCAGACTTTATCCTTAAATAAGAAAAACTTCAATCGTGTAGTCTATCGATATAAGCCAATCTCGTATTCAAGTGATTATACTGCAGAAGAACTTTTAATCTAGGATTAAAGACTCAGAGAGCGAAATAATTGATTTATATAATCGTTTGAGTAAAGTATAACAATTTTTTTTACTAATTTGAGGTCGCTGATTGAAAATCTTATCTCTATTTTTCTCTATCAGCTCTGCTTTTCGAGATATACTGTTTTGTCAAAAATTAAGGCACTTTCACTACATATATTGGAATAACTTAAAAACTGTTGACCATATTCAGTTAACAAAAAAATACGAAATTCGGGAACAGTATTATATTGAAGCCATGCTTACATTGTTTTTAAATTTACTCTGTAGTTTCGGAAATATCGTGCGACTTTTGAAAAAAAAATTTTGAAAATTAAAAAAGAACAAATTTTGTTTTGTTCTTTAAAAATTCATAAAAAATAAAAATGCGGAAAAAACCACAGTTTTGGGCTAAAAATATTTATATTAACTTTTGATTTTATTCACAATTAACTGAGAAAACTGAATATCGATTTCCATCTATATATATAAAAATGAAAAAAGTTTGTATGTTTGTTTGTTTGTTTGTTTGTTTGTATGTTTGTTTGTTGGCTTATAGACTCCTAAACTACTGAACCGATTTTCCTGAAATTTTTACAGTAACACGTGAGCCCTAAAAATAAAATAGGCTACTTATTTTTTCGATAGGGGCAGGGGAATTGATACCCCCTATTGGATTCCAATATTAAATATCGCATATCTTAAGAGCCGCTGCACGCATTTTGTTGAACTTTTGGTAGTAGGATCTCCTAAGCCCCAAAATTTAAATAAAATAGTAGCGGAGGAAGTGGTTCCCCCCATACGACGCCAATGTTTAATATAGCATATCTTAAGAACTGTTATAGTGAGAATGTTCAAACTTTGTAGAAGTCACTCTTATGGTATACTACTCTATTGAGAATAAAAATAAAGCGGTAGGCGCAGGGGGGGAAATACCTCCCATAGGATGCATATATTAAATATCGCTCAACTGAAGAACTATTAAAGGGACAGTCTTCAAACGTGGTTAAAGCTACTATTATGGTAAAATATAAATTTCAATATAAAAATCGGCAGGGTTGACAGGGGAGGAGCAGTACCCCTCATAGATAGCAATATTAATAAGAGCCGCTGCAAGCAATTTGTTGAACTTTTGGTAGTAGGGGAAGTGTTACCCCCCATAGGACGCCAATGTTTAATATCGGATATCTTAAAAACTATTAAAGTTAGAATTTTCAAACTTTGTAGAAGTCACACTTATGGTATACTACACTTTTGAAAATAAAAATAAAGCGGGAAGGCGCAGGGGGGAAATACCTTCCATAGGATGCATATATTAAATATCTCTCAACTGAAGAACTATTAAAGGGAGAGTCTTCAAACGTGGTTAAAGCTACTATTATGGCAAACTTTAAATTTCAATATAGAAATGGGCGGCGTAGACAGAGGAGGAGCAGCACCCCTCATAGATAGAAATATAATTTAAAGCCACTGCACTCATTTTATTAAACTTTTTGTAGTATGATCTTCTGAACCCCAAAATTGAAATAAAATAGCAGCGGGGAAATGTTACCCCCCATAGGACGCCAATGTTTAGTATCACATATCTTAAGAACTGTTATAGTAAGAATGTTCAAACTTAGTAGAAATCACTCCTATGGTATACTACACTTTTGAAAATAAAAATAAAGCATATATTAAATATCTCTCAACTGAAGAAGTGGTTTAAGCAGTGTAGTGAAGCGCACCGGGTTAAGCTAGTACTTATTAAAAAATTACTTTCATTTAAAATAAAACTAATTTTGTTATTGTTTTAAATGAAAGTTAAACGAGTTAGTTTTGCGCTCGTTACAAGAAACTGGCTGTTAAAGAAAAATTTATGCACTGTGATTTAGCCTTTAAAAAAGACGGATTTAAAAAAAACATACGCACATTTATCCACATTTACAAACAAATTGACAAGAAATAATCTCGCGAGCAGAAAAGAATATTTCTTTCTAATTTGGAAAATTAAACGCGCTCGAATTGAATTTGTTCGCGAGCGAGTTTAATTCGAGTACTCTCCGAACTCTGTTTCTAATATTATTTCTACAAGTGTTTCTAGTTCTATACTAATTAGAGTTTCTACGCGGGAAAGAATTCCCGGGAATCCCTGGACATTTTTTTTAAATTAATCCCGGGAAATTTTTTTGTTAGCAATAAAAATATATTATTTACTAAAACTATCTACAAATTGGACAATTTTTCCTACGCCAATAAATCAACGGTAGCTTTAATTGCTGATGAAATGTCTAAAAAGCTTCTTGAAGTAGAAAATGTACACGATACAACGTCACCAACACCAGATGATGAACCATCGACAAATTCTGAAAAAATCAATGTTAAGATAATACAAAAGCCTGAAAATATCTTAAAAAAAGAATTTGACGTCTATGAAGTCAAGGGTAACAGGCCAACAAATTAATAATCTTTGTATACTGCGCTTCTTACTATAAAACCAACTTCTGTTGTATGAGCATGTTTTCGGTAGCATATAAACTAGGATTAGAAATATAATCTCTGATGAGCTTTTTTTCTTAAAATAAAATTAATTTAACCAAGTTGCTATTAATAATAACTACATAGTAATATTAAGTTTTAATAACACTGTACAACCAAAAAAAAAATTTCAACGTCCAGCCTATAAATTTCGATAGAGGAGAAAAAAAAAAGACACGTGTATCGGCGTTTTAAAAGTTTACATCTGAATTTCATTTGAGGGGGTTAAAGTTTCCCAGCTCTGGCACATTCTTATTGTTAATTGGCATAAGAAACCATGTGACCCTTACATTTTAGGTATAAAATGTGTTCAGCAAATTTATGTAGAATGTTACGAAGAACATTTTTGTAGAATATTTTAACGCTGTAACTCCTCAAGGTATGGGTCGTTTTCGTGCTTCTTTTAAAAAAGAGCATTCTACATTGTATGATAATGAAGTGGAATTGCCAAGAGCTAAAAAAAAATGTAATTAATGAATACGTCCTATCCAAATTTGCTATCGAAGGTAACATAATAGAGATATAAGTGATTTTTAGTTAAATTTTAACTATTTTTGGGGTTCGTTAAAATAAAATTCTTAATAAATGCAAAATTAACCCCACGCTCTCTTTTGTTGTGTCTTATTTCTAACTTTCTGGTTGAATTTTTTGTTTTGGTGTATTCAGGGACTTATAGTAAAATTTCACGGATTATATTTTTGCGGAACATTTTAAACCCTTTAATCCCTGTTTTAATGGTGTTTTTTGGCACTTTTTTTAAAAAAGAACAAAATAGACCCAAACCTTGAGGAGTTAGAGGGTTAACATATTCTTCAAACAATTTTCTCCGTTATATTCTGAATCAATTTGCTAAACACATTTTATACCTAAAATGTAAGGGTCACATGGTTTTTTATGCCGATTAACAAAAGGAATGTGCCAAGGCTGGGAAACTTTAACCCCCTCTCAAATAAAATTCAGATGCAAACTTTCAAAACGCCGATACCCGCGTCTTTTATTTTTGTCTCGTCTATCAAAATTTATAGGCGGGACCTTGTAATTTTGGACAGAAATTAGTTTTGTTGTACAGTGTAAGTCATGATCTCGCAAAAATAGCGTGAGCGACATCATTTTCAATTTTCGTTGTTTTTTTAATAAATGACTTTATTGACAACACTTGCATCGTCTCCTAAAATGTCATGGTCACTTAAGGTACCGTTATGATTTTATAGCAAGAACAATTTTATCGTAAGCGACAAATTTCATACAAAATTTATATGAAATAAAATAAAAAAAAATCTCTCCTGTTAAATTTGATTTTTGGCGCTTACGTTATTGTCGCTGTTAGGGCTCGATATGTACAGATGTATAATCTTTTAGAAAATTAAAACCTTTGTCTTGAACTCATTTAATGAAATCATTGTTTTATTCTAAGAATTCCGGAAATAAGATTTTTTGTTTCGTTTAACGGGAATAGAAAAGTCTGGGAACTTAGAAACCCTAATACTAACACATTTTTGCTTTATAATGACTATTTTTTTTTTCTTTTTTTTCAAAAAATTATTGATAGTTTTTATAGTTTCATATTTCGCTTTTCTGAATCTGTGTTTTACTCTTGATTTTTTTATGACAATTTTGTAATGCAAATATTAATAATAATGGATACTTGACTTTGTTAAGTTCCATTTAACTGCAAAACAAAAATATTGTATAAAATATTATTTAATACGAAATTTAATACGATCCAATCAACAATAATAAAACAATAAAGAAACATAAAATTATAATCAAAGCAGTTAATGGCTCTTTTGACACTATTCTTCGATAGAAATTGTGGCTAAAATGATTTGAAAAAAATTTGATAAAATTTGATGACAGAGGAATAGTTTTAGAAATGAATTTTAATTGGTTTTGATTAAATTTGTGCTAAGATTTACAAATACAAAAAAACTTATTGTAGCATCCACAAGCTCATTTAACTTTGTTAATAAAGTTGATGTAAAAGAAAAAGTAATTGAATTAATTACTAAACTAAAATCAATTTTCTCATTAGTAGTTTAATTAAAAAGGATAATAAAATATTTTTTTTTTTGTTATTTTGTTAAACATTTTATATTTATACCAATATTTATAAGAAATTAAAAGCTTTTATCGGGAGTGTAATTGAACGGAAGGTATGGATAAGCATAGAGCTTTTCTAAATAATTTTGGTCGTATAACTAAGACTGCAAATAAATATTTTTTCAATATAAATATCAATGTAATAAGACGGTTTCAGTGCGCATTGACGCTATACCGAAACAAAGTTTGTATGATGGTTAAATAAAATTATACCACTTTTTATAGGCTTAATTCATATGTCAATAAAAACATGTATTTAAATCTAGCAATTTCATCAAATAAGTATACGTAAATGGACTTCAACGCATAATTCTTTCTATTCAATTTATTTATATTGGAAGAAAACAAAGATAAAAGGGACTATATCGGTAATTTGCCTAAAAACGGTAGTGACTACACAGGAAAAAAAACACTCGGCATTTTAGCATAAAATTAATTTGTTATACTGTAAGTACGAGTCGCACTCAAAAGTTCAAGTACGAATAACACTAAAACATACTTTAAACAATCCTAATTGGGATTACATTCGAAAATGAATCCCGGAATTTCTTAAAATAAGTACAAAATTCTTAAATAAAGTAAAAAAAAAAACAAATTAAACTTTTCGTTGGTAGTGCCACTGTGAGAGTTAATTATCAAAGTTTGTTGCAGACACACCAACAACAACACACAAGTAGTTAAAACGAATTGCTTGTTGTGTATAGTCACAACAACAACAACAACAGAACAAGACGAAAACACATTATTCTCATCTTTAAAAAGTAAAATTTAGCCCCCATATTCATAAAAAATATTTTTATTTTATTGGAGGTTTATTCACGCATAGAAAAAACATGGTTGTGGTAAACATATTCTAAGAGCAACATATTATGATAAGATTCATGATTGTAGTCACCATATTAAGATTATTATTGAATCATATAATGGCTAAATATATTCGTAATATTACATCATAATATTTTTCCCTTAATCATATTATTATTCTGTTAATCATAATAAGTTAAGAAGGAATCATATTATTGTCATGTAAATCATAATAAGTTAAGAAGCAATCATATTATTATCATGTTAATCATAATAAGCTAAGAAATTAATCATATTATTGTCATGTTAATCATAATAAATTTAGAAGCAATCATATTATGACACAGCACATTTCATAGCTGTCATAAAAATACAAAATAAATTAAAATTTTTATGTATCGATTTTTTATTTTGTGACTTTTTAACATTTTTCTTGATATAAATAAAATATCGGAGTTCAATATTTGTTGCTGGATTTTACTACGATATTTTGCACAATTAATTATTAGTTATATTAATTTCTTTAAATTTATTATTTTTTATGGTAATTTATTTTGTTTAACCGCTCACATATAAAACAAACGACACAACTGATTCAAAATAATTTTACAAATGGCGCTAGCATAATATTATTAGAGTAAAAATAGTTTGATTGCATCTTAAACATAATATGATAAATGTATAGAAAGTTATCATGTTATGGCTATTAAATATCATGATATGGTTGTGGGTAGTATAATATGTTTTGAAAGTTATCATAATTTAGTTGTTAGAAAAATAATTATTTTTCGGTCAACAATACTCAAATTTATAATTGCGATGAACATTAATATGTTTACAGTAACTATAATATTGTTGATATTAAATAAAAATAACAATTATTTGTGTACGACAACAATATATTGTTACAATGAACATAGTGTTGTTGCCGTAACCATGCCCAACCATATTTTTTCTCTGCGTGTTGAACACATTTTCATAGGAAATTCGTTCAATAAACCTCCAATAAAACAAAAATATTTTTTATGAATATGGGGGTAAAACTTTTGCTTCTCATTTAGTTTATATTTTCTGTATATATCTGTGGCATTTTGACAAAACATCTTAAGTCGAATTTAAAAAGTTGACAAAAATGCTGTTTATCATACGAATTTTCATTCAAAATAAATTTTTGTTAACGTTTTTAAAATTTATTAGTATTGTGGTTATTTTATTGAACTATTTATGGTTTTTTTAATCCAAATTTTTAATATTTTTAATTAGGCTTAAGTTCATTAAATTTAATTTTCATTAAATTATTTTTATGAAGAAAGGAATTTTACAACATGAAAATCAATTAAAATTTGTTGATAATTTTTCATTCTTGACTCATTGTGGGCTCGAACCCAGGTGTTTACGGACAGGTTACCCTGACATGTTTCGATTGCAACCACTCAATCTCCTCAGAGGGCTTGCCGTTTAACACTCGCAGCCATCGACGACTGCTGACGTCATTAGTCAAACATCAATCCTTAAACCAAATTGTATTCAACCTTTGGTAGATCGAAATTTGCTTTGAATGATTATCTATTTTAATTCATTTTAACATGTTATTCCTTTACTTCTGTTTTTTCGTACTTTTGTCAAGAATTCTTCTTGAAGTTCAAAGTACATATTTTTGTTTTTTCATTTTTTTGTCTTTCTTTTTCTTGTTGACCTTTTCAGTTTTTAAAATTTTGTATTATAAACGGAATTTTTCTTTAATTTTGGTTTATTTTATTATTTAATTAAAATGATCGCTTCACCTAGGGTTGCCATCCGTCCTCTTTTCCCCGGACACCGTCCACTTTTTTTGGGTATCCGGGGCAGTCCTACTTCTTTTTCATCAAGTGTCCGGGGTTGTCCGGCTTTGAACACCTTTATTAAAAATTTGTTCCTGCATTTTAACTTAAACTCACAGGTCACAAAATTCATTTAAAAAAAGATTTAGGTGATCTGTTTTTTTTTTAAGATGGGTACGATTTAATTTTTGGGGACGTAACGTGACTAAAAGAGTACTTTTCTTTGAAAATGGAGCTCCCAAAAAAAATTAAAATAAAGCAACCTTATCAATATCGTTACTTTTGTTCAAATAAATACCTATTGCTCCAATTACCATATTAAAATTTTATTTTAAGATTATTTTTGGAAAGAAATAGAAAATCATATCCTAAAAAAAGTACATCCTCCAAAGTTTCAGGATTTTGAAGGAACAGTTTGAAGTATTATAAAAAAAAAAATCAGCAAAAAAATAATAAGTTCATTTTTAAAATTTAATATTTTGCAAAGACATTTTTTTCAATATATTTATTGTAGCCTCAAGTATTCTCTTTAAACTGACAAAAATCATCTTCGTATGTAAAGTACTTTTCGAGATATTAAAAAAAAAATCAACACATTCGGCGAAATTATGTCATTTTGAATATGACATAACTTTAAAACAAAATTAAAAAATAGTTTTTCGTTGATATATGTTCTTTATGGGATGAAAGAAACCCTCTCGACAAATTTCATTCAAATCGAAAGGGGTCAAGTCTCACTCTAGGTCGGAATTACATGGAATTACCCAAATTAAGTTTTTGTGTAAAAACAAATTTTGGTTGTTAATTTTTATGCTGTCGTTAATTTTATTAAAATTAGGTTGTTTAGAAAGTGTCCTCTTTTTTCAAGCAAATGTCCTACATTTTTTATGCTGCCGTCCTCTTTTTCTCAAAATATAAATGGCAAGCCTAGCTTCACCGAGCTTTTTTTAAAAACTTTTTTGCTCTCTTATCTTGACTTAAGATGTTTTGTCAAAATGCCACAGATATGTACATTAAATTTTAACGTTAAAACCATATCAGGAATGATGCTAATGTTTTATAATTGAAATTCTGTGTTATACGAAAACTGATTAGTAAATCAATCATAATAAAATTTCTTACTTATTTTACTTTTGGTTTATTTCAAGTACGAATTCGGGATTGGATCAACTTTATAATATGTACTTGAATTTAGTTCATTTTTAAGGTTGATTCAATCTTAGTTTATTTTTTTCGGATTGATTTTATATTTCCGGTTATGTTAAATCACTCTAGAAGCTACTAAAATCTTAAATAAAAAGTTAGAAACTCTAAAAAAATAGTAAATTACACTCTGACAAACTTAAGGAATTTCGTGGAGTTCTAAAAAATAAAATCTCAAACTGTCTACAAACTGTGTTATTAAAAATTTGTTGAGAAATTTTCTTCTGTGTACCACCAAACCCCTATCACAGGACTTCTTTGGTGTCAGTTCGCTTTCCTCTAGGGTATTTAGTAGCTTTCTTTCTTTCTTTTTTCTTCTTTTCTGGATATATGTAGTTTTCAGACTTACTTTTAAATGTGTTCATATGAGGACATCCTTTGTAAAATTCATTGGTTCTTTCTGTAGAACTGTAAGTAGTGTTTTTATTTTTTTCTGATTACTTAACATATTATTTTGTAGGCAAAGTTTTTCCTATGATATAATTGTCAAATAGCAGTTATAGTAAAAGTTAATTATAGCTGGACTTGATTAAACTGTTCGGTAAACTAATAAGATAACTGAAATTTTTGTAATTATATTATTGCCTCTATAACAATTTTTTGTCGCAATCATATTATGATTAAATTCGTTCCATTTCTATCAAAATAGCACATTTTAATTGTGATCATGTATATGTTTAAAATAATTTAATAACTTTTTGCTCTTTTTATCATATTTTTAGAGCAACATGTTGTTACTAATTGTGGCACTGGTACTTCCGGTGTTTTTGTATCAGCAGAAATCTGAGACATTCGAACAAATACGGTATTTATTTTGAATAATCCGCATTCTCTCTAGTTGTGTGTTATTTCGCCGTTCTCACTGAGTGTTTTTTAAATATCTTTCAAATTTTGAATTTATATTCAACAATTATTTGAATTTATTTTGAGAAATTTTAGCCGTACTGGAAATTCTAGCAAAGTAAACATTTGCATCTCTAATAAAATCCATTCGCATTGTTTTACATGAAATAATTGGTAAATGAAAACTCAATTTAATTGCAATACTCTTAAAACAGAAATTTAACAAAAACGCTTAAAAAAAAAAAGAAAAACAAAACACACAATGAATTTTTTAAATTAAAGCGAAATAATAGAAAAACTTATCAATGAAAGAAAAAATCATCAGAAAGTCTTTTCTTAACAATGCAAATATTTGCACAAAATGTTAAGAATTGTAAGAAGAAATATTCCATGATTTCATTCAATTCACCATGAAAATCTTTAAAATACATACAAGTTATGCACTGAGCTAAAGGGATAATAAAAATGGTGGAAATTGCAAATCTCTAATAGAATCTCAAGTTAAGTTACTTAAAATGTCTGACAACAATCAAATAACACGTGATTCTTGAAATCGGAAAACGTGTCAGAAAAATATTAAGTAAACACTCATACTTAAAGCAGAGAAATCACCATTTATAAAAAAAAATCCTATTTATGCATGTGGTACTTTTTTTTTTAAAAAGGAATGTCTTTTTCCAAAAAAAAAAAAAAAAACAGAAATAAAAAAGGGATTTCATACATTCTTTAAACTAAAAATAGGAGCAAAGTTTTTTTTTTTATAAATAAAACAGGATTGATATAAGAAAATAAAGGATCTGCCTTCAAACATATGAAGGTATGCGTGTGTTTTTGTGTGTGTTAGTATTTGGCGTTAAATAAGCTGGTATTTTATGCTCAGCCAAGATTTAAAAGAATGTGAAAATATAATAAAAATATGTTAAGAAAAAAGTTCGGTGATGATAATGTGACATATACAGACATATCAAATCACGTTTTGATAATTCTGTCTTTAATTTCATTTTTTGTTATTTTATTTAGGCGAGTGCAGGTTATGGGAATTTAGATGTGTGTTAAATATGTATGTAAATATCAGCGCCGATATAAATATAAATAAAATTACACTGTACAACAATTTCGAACTATTTTGAAAATAGTGGGGTTTTGACAACGGAGTCTGGTAGAGTAGACATAAAAAAATATACGTGTTTCGGCGTTAATAAAAGTTTATACACACAGAAAACGAATTGGTTGGGAAACGGTTGCAGTAATAAAATATTGATCAAGTAACATGATTTATTATTGCAACTATTAAAAATGTATAGTTCTAACTGATTTTTAATTCTATTTATTATAAAAATGATGTTTCAACTGAAATATGATTCCTTCAATTCTTTTATTAGTTATGATAATTAATTTAATTAAGTTCTAAAAATTAGTACAAATGGTTAGAATCAAAACCGAATAGGCTAATGCTGAATATTGGTCATTGCAATCAATAATTTGCTTTCGTCAATAAATTTTGTAAAATAAATGATTATTCGTTTATTGCAGCTAATTATTGATTGTTGGAATAGATTCAATTCGAGTACAACAAATGAAAATATAATCATTCGGAATTCACAACCAATAAATAGTTAAAAGCCCCAATTGCTTACTAAATTTTCTGTCAAAACATTTGATAGATTAAATTAATTTTTAATATTATATTTAAAAAATATATTTGCGGTCAAAAATGGAAAATGTGAAAAACTTAATAAAAAGGGGTAAGTAATTTACGTATTCTTAGAGGTATGAACATATACACGTACATACATATGTATGTATTATTTTTTTATACCCTGCAAATTATATTTGACTTCTTGATCCATTTTGATCCTGAACTGGAACTGGTAGTGCAAGTATGGATCATGTCATTATTAAAAAGAGTTTGCAGTGAAACGACATGTCTTCGTTTTTTAACGACATGTTTTCGTTTTGAAACGATTTCGAAGCTTATCCTCTGGAGTATACCATGGAGTAGTTTTAAGACTTCCCCTTTGCAATGCAAGCTGGGTTATATGGTCCTGCCCTAGGACATCGTACTGTAAAATAACCCATTGTTTTCCATTAATTGAGATTAGCTTTGGACAAGTCCTTGCCCCTTATGGGCTAAATTTGACCGGTTAAAAAAAATATATTGATAGCGACAATCAAATCTCTTGTAATGAACACCAATTATGTGTTAATTCAGTTGCACCTATCATTTATTCGGGTATAAGCACAATTTTGTTTCTAATAATCATACTAACAACTAACAATATCTGTTGTTATGACTGATAGTGTACTAAAATTTAAATGTTGCTATCAAAAATATTATGCTAAGCAACGAAATTTTCAGTAATTGGAACCGAATTGTGTGATAGTACATGCAACCGACGAAATTCGATTGGCGCCAAATTCGGTTGTGATCACGAATCTGTTTTCTCTGTGTATCAGAATTTTATTTGAGTGTGGTCGAAGTTTCCCCCTTTCGGCCTATACGTGCAGCATATCGCCAAATGAAACTGTGCGTTCTTTATATCTGGGGTATAAGGTATGCTTAGCAGATATGTAGAAATATTAAGGCGAAAAATTTTGTAGAACATATTCTCGAGATACAAAAAAATGTTTCTTACATAAAAAATCACTTGTTTATTTAAAAATCAATGAGTTTTCAAAAGTGAATAGCGTTATTTGAACGTCGTTTGTATTTTGTTGGTTCGGTTTCACGTATTAGAGTCCAGTAAAAGTCTCCCAGCATGCTTTTGTCTCAAAATCCTTGATAAATTCTTTAAATTTTCCTTAAATCTTGGTGAGCACGCTCCCCTTGTTCGCGCGAATGCGAATAAAGAATATGCAAAACATTGTCGGTGTCCACGGATTTTTCAAGTTTCTGACTGCAAAACCAAAATAATGTAAATATACATATTTTAATGATTCTTATATTGCAAATCCTTTTTTCCAACCAAATATCCACCACACCACACACAAATCAAAAATAGCTTGAATCAGTAACACAAGATCTTCCTGACATGCTTAAACGCTACTATTATGAAGATTAAAGGCCCAACCACAATGTGCTTAAGTTGGCTTAATCAAATGTTCGAATACATGTTAATTATATGAAGCAAACCATATTAAACTTAAGGAAACTTTTTGCTAAGTTTAATGAAACTGTCATTTGCTTAAGCAAGGTGCGAATCTAATCGCACATTCCGTACGAAATCCAATGTTTTTTATTTTGTTTTTGTTTTTTTAAATACATTTGAGAGACTTTTTGTTAATTTTTGACAGTAGGTTAAGCAAGGCTATGCGTATTATGGTTAGGCCTTAAGAATGAATGTGGGCTTCTGTCAAATAAATAATTGTGAAAATTTTTTGTCACTATTGACTGTTTTACAGTTGACGTGCTGGCCCAATTTTGGTGCCAGATTCGTATTCAGATTAGTTAAAAACATGATTCGTTTCAGCAGTGAATTTTTTTCCAAATTTGTAGACCGGTGTTATTGTTTGAAAATTATCAAAACACAATAACAATTTATCAAGATTGGGTTGTATTTTCCTCACAATACGTAAGACGTGTGTGATAGTGTAAAGTACCCATTACCAGCATCTACTGCCAGAACTCCGTTATTTTTTCTGTGTTGTGCAGTGTTATAAGACTGATAAGATTATTTTATTTCTTGGTGAGATGTTTAAGGTATTTTACGAGGTTAAAGTGATAAGTAACTGGTTAGGAAATTATTACAGAAACGTATTATTATTCGCAATTGAATATTTTTGTTTGGCGGTTAAATTTTAAGCTCAATTAACTCAAGTAATATGAGAAAGTGTTATAGTGTGAATGCAATGTTTAATGAAAATGACAAGTATTACGAAAATCAATTTGACATCATATCTATATGACTTCATAATTTTTAGGAATTTTTTTTAAACAATTATACTTTTCAAGGTTACGTTATAATGTGCTAAATTCCCATTTCATACTATTGCCAAACTGAAGTTTATTATTGATGGGATAAGCTATTCCTATGCGCAATTCACTGGTTGCTTAGGCCAGATCGTCAGGAAACTTCATCCAAAGATTTTAAAAATATAAAGATATTATACAAATAAAACTGTTAAGCGAATAAGAATTATAAGCCCCAGATCTACTTGTAATAATATCAAAGCTTAAACAAAAGCAACAACAATAAACAGTGAGTTTATCTTTTTTTACAATCCCGACCACAATTGGCTGATTTTTTATTTAATAATACTTTTCATTTGATTAAGGTTGCATTTAAACAAAAGCATGTTCATGTTTGATAGTGTGACTACAAACTGTAATGTTTCATTAGATTTTTTAACAGTCGCAACAAATCTCACTGGATTTCTATATCACAAAGTATTATGGAATACGTAAGACTTGTGTTATAGTGTAAACTAGCCTTTAGTAGTCTAATTTTTCTTTGTATAGAAGTTAATCTTAAATTAAAATTAAAAACTACAGTTTTGGACTTGTCTCAATAAAATATGATTGGTTATCGGGGAAGTTCACTGCGCGCAAAGTAGACTCCAAAGAGCGCCGTTTGGATCACACAACTGATCAGATGTGTGGAAATTTCCAGCCTAGTGTTCTCTTATGTGGTATCAGATCCAGTAAAAACTCGTAAGATTATTCAGTTGGCAAATATTTTTGATCAAGTTAGATAGATGCCCATAAATGAGTTTTCCTGATAGGGTGTTACCAGTTACCTTCTAATGCCCGTAATTTCTACAAAAAGAAAGCAGGTCGTGTTCGTAACTAAGAGTTTTCTTTACCTATTTCAACGTTTATTTTGCCTACGTGTTTTTATCTTCGGGTTTCCTTTAAAATATGGTAGCTTTTACGCCATAGATTTCTATGCACAGCTAGATTTCTTTTTGTAGAAATTACGGGCATAAAAGTAGTAATGCCATTTAAGTTTTTAGTTTGAAGATAAATCCTGCTTTACGTTTTGGTTTAATAACTTTTTATTTTATGTCTTTTCGCTAGGTGTACTTCTCGCTGTTGGTGGGTTTTTGGTTGACTCTACAAGGACAATATTAATTTATTTTAGGCTGCTGTTTTCTTAGGCGCAAGTTATTGCTCGCATTCTAGCAGGATAGCCAATGTAAATTAAACAATTGTTTATTTGTTGTTTTCTAAACCCTTTTGTATCTTAAGTTCACTTAGTAACTAAAATTTCGCTCGAAATCGTTTTTACTTAATGATACCTTAGTTTAGAAAATTGAGTTTCTTTCATACAGGAATAATGCATTTTAGGCATTTTATATACAGACAGGACAGTCAGAATAACGCATGAACGCGACAACACATCGTACAGCAGTTGGAGGATTGACTGGTATTTTTTGTGTGCAATATGACAAAGTTAAATTTCAACAACTACAAGTACACTAGTTGGCATAAACAAAACAACTGTAATTGCAACTGCGACAGTGTTCGCTGAAAGGAAGTCCGCACGAAAGTCGAACTGCATTCTTGTCAAGAAAAAATGTCCGCTTAATATTGGCATACACCTTGATGTATCCCTTTTATTGTGGGTAATAACTTGTACAGTGTGTTTTCGGTCGAAAGATAGCAACGTTTATATGGGCACTTTACATGTATCTTAGTATAACATAGTGAATTCAATTATATTCTTTTCATAATTGTAATAGCACAGCTCTGCAAAATTTGGAAAAAGTCGAAAACGTGTTACTAACCCTAGAGGGAAGCGAACTGACACCAAAGACCTGGTGGTAGAGACCGGTTCTAGTTTTTACACTTTCTATGAATTAGACCTATCATTTTTACATGGGGTTATCATTAGAGGCGGTCAATTGACACCATTTGACCAGTCACACATCTATTCTTAATGGACATGTTTAGTAACAGTTACTACAATGTAGTATTATGTCAATGCAATGTTGTATTATTTCAATAAAACAAGACGTAGAATTAAATTCAAGAAACAAATTTTAGAAAGACCAAAAAAATTTGTCACATCACTGGTGAAGACTGTTCTGTAATTCATTACTTTTTCTACCTTTTTGTTCTGCATAAACTAGTTACATGATTGGTTCTCCTTTCACTGGTCATGAGTTCTTTCTTTCTGTACCTGTTTTCTATTTTCACAACTCCCAGGACCAGTCTGTTGGACCAATTGACACAAATTTCCCGCAGAGAACGTATACTTTTCTAAAGGTATTCATTCATTTCTGAATAATTGAAGGAATAGGACTATTACAAAAAAGCTTTATAAAATACATAACTGAAATTTAGCTCATAGAATAAATTCGAAAACTTAAAAATGTTGAATATAATATAAAGTAACCTTCGGAAGGAAATAATTCCCAGTTTCTACTTTTCTAAAGGTTTTAGAAAGTCTTAAAAAATACAAATATTAAGTCAAAATTGTAAAAAAATCACAAAATAATTAAAAAAAAAATGGCGAAAAATCGAATTTTTCGAAAAGACATAACAAAGACTAAACATTTGTTTTAAAGATAATTGGTAGAACATACAGGTTTTATAAAAAAAGATTAATAAGCGCAGCTATTACGTCCTGAATATGGCGAAAACAGGGTTTTTTAAGCTTTAAGCGAAGTAATCGATCTGTGGTGATGGTGGAATTCTGAGTACAGATTCGGGTTCAGTGCAATTTTAGAAATCTTAAGAAAACTATACTCTGTTCAACAGATTAACAATTTCTTGGCCTGTGTTATTAAACAAAACTAAATCTAGTTCTTTAGTTTAGTCCTGCAACGTTGGATAAAAGTTCTCCTATTCACGGTTCGGACAACTGCTGTAGTATATACTCTCCTTAAGAGAGATTGGCCGCAATCATTGAAAATATTTCCCGCTAGTGGATCTGTGTGCAGTTTAAACCTTTTTAGATATTTTGTTGAGTATTTGGTGATCATAGTTTTTACTGATGGCACATTGCGGTCTTTGTTAATATTCCTGTTTTTTTAAATATACCAAGCTTTCACGCCTTTGGATTTTTTCTATATTGGAGGCTAAGATTACAGAATACCATATTACCAGATTAGCCTTAAGCTAGAGTTGTAAGGTTAAAGCTTGCAACCCAGACTAAGGGCAGAATTTCTTCCAATGAGCCAAGGCAATCGTCTCACCTTCCATATCAATGGCTCAATTAATACTAAAACTAAAATAAATCAAAGAAATTTTTGGAAATACAAAATTTTTAATTACAAGATTTTGTCTGTCGTGCTTATTTCCCAAACAAAATCTTGTACTCCCGAAAATAACTTTGATAATAAACTGGCAAGTGCACGGCTTAAAAAAAAACCAAGCTGGCAACATGCTTTATTTTTTTCAAAAACTATAACGCAACTTGTTTTTGTTCTTCTTTTGTATTTTCTTAAAATACTTACAACAACATTTAATGTTGGGCGAATTCCAACCAATTGTAGTGGGGAAAAATAAACTCACCGTTTATTGTTGTTGTTTTTGTTGAAGCTTTGATAGTGTTACAAGTAAAACTGTAGCTTATAATTCTTATTCGCTTAACAGTTTTGTTTGTTAAATATCTTTAGTTTTTCTAAAATGTTTGGATGAAGTTTCCTGACGATCTGGCCTAGGCAACCAGTGAAATGCGCATAGGAATTGCTTATCCCATCAACAATAAATTTCTGTGTTTTTTATCAATAATAAAAATTGGGAATTAAGCACGAATAACAAAATCTTTTAATTAAAAAAACTAAATATATTTATATATTTATTTATAAAACAATAAATACAACAATTTTTGCAGTAAATACAATTTAACCTTGAACTACTCTTTATTATAAACGTAGTAGGAAAATATGTCCCGTTATAGATGTCCCGCCAAAAAAATGGATTTCAAAAATTGTGTTGTAACTCGCAGATTTTGCTATTTTTATTCCATTTAAAAGGCAAACGAGTGCCTCGTTCTGAATCCTGGAAATGTCCATATTCACATTTTCTTAAGGAATGCTGAAGCTAATGCCTAAGGTACCGAAGAGTGGGTTGTAGCAGAAAAATATATTTAAAATGAAGTTTTTACCTTTTTGTTACGATAGAAGTGGCAAGAAAGTCTGCCCTGCACAATGCAAATACTTGTTATCGCTTTTTTTTTAAAGAAATGTACATTTTTATATTCACAATTTATTTATAAAATAGTAGGATAGGAACATAACTTAAGGCTTAGACCATACAAAGAAAATCATTTCCAATGAATTTGTTATTTTGTCTTGATCAAACTGAAAATGTTAATTTTTTATATTTAATATAATTTTGGTATCAACGTGCATAGCTCAGCTAAAACTACACTAGATCTCAAATATGGCGCTAAAGCCTGGGCGCGCCTTCACAAACCTTAACATAACTGTTTTTAGTTTAATTTTTCCTGTTGTGGCACTCTCAGGTTATATTGCAATATCAAATAACTTTAGCTTATATTAAGCGTATAATTATCATAAGGCTCCCTAATTGCTCCGATTTTAAAGCAAAAAGTTGGGTACATAAAATGTTATCTCTACACAGAAAAAATTATTGCCGAATTATTTTCAAACAAACGCTTGTTTGAAAATTTTTTTAATTTCTACAAATTTTTTTACTGATTCAATTAAAATTTTTGTTTGATTTTTATTTAACCAACAAAAATGTTGACAACCATTCAAAAATATAATACACGCGTTATTAGTTTCAAGTTTTCATAATTTTGTATGAAATATTTAACGCTTTTTAATGTTGTCGTCTTTTTGCATTTTTTTATTTGATCGTAAGCAACACTTCCTAATGTGAAATATAAGAGCTACAACAAAAAACACATACAGTCTATTTTTGGACACTTTACAAAAGTACAACAGTAAGAAAGATGAAGAGGTTTGAAGTAAAAAAACAAAAACAAAAAAATATCAGGTAAAAAAACGTTTCACTCTTTTTAAACAACAGAAACTACAACAACATTATAAGAAACAAAATAAATTTTTGATTGGTTTCAAAGTTGGTTAAAAAAAACCAAAATCCCGTATTAAATTTTTTCAAACTGTTTGCTTAAATACATCAAATACAAAAATATAATGATGACGAAAAACATATCGAGTCGGTCTGTCGCCGTTTTTGGGTTACATTTCTTCTTCATTAGCAAAGGAAAGGATACAGCAACAGTGAGTGATGACGAAAAACATTGTGTGTATAAAAAAAGACTTCGTTCAAAAATTATTCCAACAAAAAGATGTGTCTCAAAGCCAGCCGGCCGCTCTGCCATCATCTTCTAATAAAGTGCCTGCTTGTGTGCGCATCCATTGCTTGTGCAAAAAACTTTTTTTTTTTTGATTTTGAAATTTAGTATATGAATTTCAGTAAACTTTTTGTTTGATTCAGTTAAATAATTTGTTTGAAAAAATCAGTGTTTTTTTTCAATAAACAAAATGCAAATAAATTGTTTGAATATGCGAATTTGTTTATAGGACCGATTTCAGACAAAAAATTTTTTGATTCTACAAATTTTTTGTTTGAATTGGAAAAATAATTTTTTCTGTGTATGTGAAATATTTGCACATGCGCATGTTTTTAGACGCATTCTATACATCCGGAATTAGGCCCTTAGAAATAGCCCTTTTACTTATTTTTGAAATAATTCTATTAAAATTTCAGAAACTTTCCTCACAACACACTTTCAAAAGAAATATAAATAAACACATACATTGCAAAAAAAATGTATTCATACAAAAGTTGATAACATTTTTGTCGCGCATCTGCCAAACGTGATGTGCATTTAAACTAACAAACATTTTATTTTTTGTGTTTTTATTTTCAGACTAAAATCCTAAAAAAGGAACAATTTTATGAACTAATTTAAAGCTTTTAACAGAAATGTTGGCAAACAAACTCTTTTTGTTTCTGTAGTATTTTGATATTAACAGATTTAAGTTCAACTTTTATTCCTCACATTTTGATTTTTTTGTTACTTGACACTCATATAAAGTGTAAACAATGAAATGCATGAAGTAGATGTGTGTATCTTTGAAACATTAAAAAGTAAAATTCTTTTCAAGTACGAGTACATCAAGTATTTGTAACAGATTTTTAAACGAGATTTTTATGATAATTTAAGTGTGTAATGGTTGCGCTTTTTTTCGAGTATTTCTTTCTTAGCATTATTATCCTGTTTTATTAGAACCCTTCAATTTTATTTTCCTTTTTCTCACTTGGTTTTTTTTATTCAAATATGACTGAACGTTAAATGTTTTTATTGGTACAAGCTCTTGGCTTATATTGACAAGGTTTGAGTACATGGATAGAACTCATATTACATATTGATTACATTAATTTTTTTTTTATTTTTTTGCAATCTGCAATTGTTACAATGACAAGGAGCCAAAAATTTTTTTTAAAGCATTTCAGATGACATTTTAAGTGTAAGTAAAATAGAACAGACAGACAGATGGACGGACAGAGAATTGTTTTATAATGGAATTTTATTTTTATTTTTTTGGGTATTGTCTTCTTTTAATGTGTAATTTTTATCCCATTATTGTACACACATGTGTGTTATATTTGTATTTATTTTAACATTATGGACTATTTTTAAAAGATTTAAAAGTGATAAGCATTTTAAGTGTTGAAGGAGTTTTTATATCAAAAATTTAAACTTATACTAGAAAGTAAAAGCTGTGCTACTAAAAAATATTTATTCTAATGTGATTTAACGTTCATAAACACGTTTTAAAAATGTAGCTTTTAAGCATTTTATATGTAACTAGCTGACCCGGCAAACGTTGTTTTGCCACATAACTTCTTTCTTTCAGATGTAACAGTGTCGTCTAGCCAAATTTTAACAAAAAATTATAGGCTCTAGTTCTTTTCAGATGTTACACTATTTGCCTGCCAAATTTCAAGAAAACCAATTGATTAGTTTAGAAGATATAGGGAGGCGGAGCTTTTACCCCTCTTGCCCTATTTAATACCCTGTCTTCTTTCCGATATTACAGTGTATGCATGCCAAATTTTAAGAAAACCGGTTGATTAGTTAAGAAGATAGAGGGAGGGGGAGCTTTTACCCCTTCTGCTCTTTTTCACGCATTAGATAATAAAAACTATAGGCTTTAGTTCTTTCCAACTGTAACACTATTTCCCTGCGAAATTTCAAAAAAGTCGATTGATTAGTTACGAAGATATAGGTAGGGGGAGCTTTTAGTCCTCTTACCCTATTTCACACCCTATTGTCTTTCAGATGTTACATTGTCTGCGTGCAAAATTTTTAGAAAACCGGTTGATTAGTTTAGAAGTTTGGGGACTGGGAGCTTTTACCCCTATTGCAATATTTTGGGCCCTCTAGCGATATAAAATATACTCTACGACCTATTCTCATACCTAACAAATACACATACAAAAAGAGGAGTTCAAAATGTAGGGCATTTTGTTGATATTTGTATGGGATTATAAAAACATGTTTCGGAATGAATGCAGTGTTCACTAAAATGGCTATAACTCATGAACCAGTACTCATTTGAAGATCGTTGAAAAAAAACCTTGGCATTAACGTCACCTTCCACGCGAACTTTTCAGAAACAAAATCGGTTCACGCATTACAGAGAACATCAATTAGTAACACAATGCAACTTTTTTATATATACCCTGAAGGAAACCTGGGTGCAAGTGTCTCCAAGTCACCAGTTTTGTCAACTATATTGGTGACATTATCAACGAAGTGCCTACACTACATTACATTTGCCACTATATTTTGCTTAAATACAAAAAAGAGTTTACCAATAACAACTGAGAAGTACAATTCCTATAAAAGTTGAAGAAATAATAAAAAAAAAAGATTGTTATGATTTCGTATTCTTAAAAAAAAGTATAGACTACTTTTACTTAAATGTACTAGCGATTCTCTGGTTCCAATGTCTACATATGTTCCCAAAGGAACTACATAGACAGTTTGTAGTCAGTAGTACTAACGTCAGTAGTAGATTTCCAATAACACGCACATGTTAAATGTCTATTGTAAATAACATTGCCTGGGATATAATAAGTCACTAGTACTGGTGACTGTGTCAATAGTGAATCAGTACAGAATCACTAGTGACATTGCCTGCAGGATATAGATTTTAATTGTGTTTTATGTATTGGAATCCAATTAATGTTTAAATACGGCGAGTTAGGCCCGTTTTCACAACTTACCGATGGCTTAAGTTAAGATTTAATCGGCCATATAAAAAGTGTACCTACCTGGTACGATGAAGCATTATTTACTTTATCGCTCACTTTAGGTTAAAGTAAAGTTTTAATAATGGTACAATTTTTAAAAGGCCGATAAAATCCTAGTTTTAGCTACCGGTAAGTTGTGAAAACGGGCCTTAGACTAGCAACTTACATATATGCATATGGGTCAAATCAAATAAAGTTAAGGTAAATGCAGAAGTCCTTCAGAGTGGCAGATTTAAATTTTTTGAATTTGATAATTAATTAATACACAAATATTTATAAGGAAATTAAGAAATCAGGTTCAGAAAAATGTTTAATATAATTACAAGTGGTTTATATAACAACTTACGTAATAAACCAGTGTCAATATTGAAAAGGCACTTACCTGAAAGTAAAGAAAAAGTTAAAAAAAAATTAGAAAAAAAATTTAATTGGAAACAAATCTTTAAAATTAGAGAAAATGGACATCAAGAAAAACAAGTAAGAAAATATAGTCGATCAAAAGGTCCAAATATCAAACAGAACTGAACACATTCGTCGAACTATATTTGTAACTCAATATAATGAAAGCTGACAAAATATTGCGATAAATCGTATCCCCTTATTTTGTAAAATACTTCACCCTATGAAAAAATAGTATTATGCAAATTTTTGAAAATTCCAAAAAACACAAAAAACCAAAGTACGAAAGAAACATGTATGTACATAAATTAAAAAGAACAATTGTGATCTTTAGTTGAACTGTTAATTTTAATTTATGATATTTTTAGTTAGGCTTGAGTTCATCAATAATATTTAATCAATCACTGCATATTTCCACCCATCAAGAGAATACCTTTGATTTAAAGATTATTGACTGATTGATGTAGACCGCCAGCCGTCGCAGTGGCGGAAAGGGTGAAACTGCAAATAATTCTGATTTTTAGAATTTAGTTCTTCTCGAAACATTTAAATTCGACCCGCGTTCGAGCCCTGTAGTGCGATTCTGTAATTAATTTTAACAATAGTTGTAATTGTTAAAAAAATTAACAAGCAAATTAACGATTTTGCTACTCTGTAACATTTTAAACAGCACTTGTTATCGTTAAATCAGCCGCTTGTGTTAAGTAAACGACAACTTTTTTAGTGTTGTTTATTTATTGTTAAATGTTGAAAAAATAAAAAATATTTAGTTAAAAGAAATAATATAACTTGAAAATGGCAATTAAATAATTTGTATTTAATTTAATAGTAAAATGTTTGGCTTATCTTCTTAAAAAAACAAAAAACTAAAAAAAAATTCTGTTTAGTTTTAATAATTTTATTTGTTTTTTTTTTATTCCTCTTTGTGTTTTTTGTTATTTTGCCATTTTTTTGACAGTGCTGCCACTTGACGTTAATTTTTATCTATGTTGTTAACAACAATTTGCAGAATCACATAATCGTTAGTGCAAACAACAAAACATGTTGACAATTATAACAACTGTTGTTATTGTTAAAAGTTACAGAATCCCACTACTGGTCCAGTCAAGGATAAAAATTGTCAAAAAAATTTAATTTCATTTCATTTCGTGTTGTACAATTTCTTCCTTCCTTAAAGATTATTAAATGAAAATTAAATTTATATAAATTGACACTTATTCGACCATTACAAATCTGTATTATTATTTTTTAAAATTTATTTTTTCAAAATATAAATAAAAATTAAATTTGATAAAGTTAAGCCTGATACTTTTGACATAACACTTATTGGCTGTCCCATTGGAGATCATTATGCAGAGAAATCGGCATAACTCAGGATATCGAGATTTGGAGGACTTATATACAATTTTTTCACAACCGTATTCTTGAATTTTTAAAAATCACTGATTATGAGAAATTTCTTGTGAGTGCCAGAGACTCTAGATTTCATGATATGTACCCCCACATTTCAATATGATATCCGCCCATACTTTTGCGATGTTAATTCAGCACAATTTGTTGTGCTAGAGGAGGCCTTCTTAATTTAAACGCTCCTGCATTTAGTGGAAACAGTGTTGACATTTGTACACTTTGTAACTGTAATGAAGAGGAATACACATATCATTAACCCGTTAAGGCCCAGCGTTGCGTTTTCGCAACGTTCACTTACACCTCCCCTCAGGCATTTTGTTGTTACGTGATATTGTTATAAAGGTCAGTGAAATAAAATTTAACTAAATATCTAATCGACCTGTTTTTGGATTTGTATCATACATAAGTTTTTTTTAAAAAATTTTTAATGAAAATTTTTAATTTTTCCTGTTTTTTGGGTACTTTTGAAAAAAGTTTAGTTTAAAAACATAAAGTAATATATAATATACCTATCTGAAACTTATGAAGGAGATAGCTAACATACGAACATTATTATTTCTACTCAAAAATCCAATCATCGTAGACATTTGAGACTATTTTTATGATTGGATACATCCGTGATGCGAAAACGCAACACTGGGCCTAAACCATATACAAATTACATAAAATTATCAAATAAAATATATTATACAATCACTTGCTATTTAAATAAAACATGTATACATGTAAATTATAAGTTGTTGTTATTACGCAGTAGGTAAATTCTCTATGTCAAGTGTGCTATTTTCCTAAAGGAAAGCGAACTTCCACCAAAGTAGTCCCGTGATAGGTCTTTGGGGGAAGAGACCGGTTCTAGTTCTAACAGTTTATATGAACAAGATCTATCACTTTTACATGGGTTTGTCATTAGTTAATTGACCCCATTTGACCAGTCACACATCTATTCTCAATGAACGTGTTAAGTGTTAGTTAGAACAATGTAAGATTATTTCGATACAATGTAGTATGTACCGTAATTCATTACTTTTTTTACCTTCTTGTTCTTTATGCACCAGTTAGATGATTAGTTCTCCTTTCACTGGTCATGAGTTCTATCTTTTTGAAGTTGTTCTATTTTCACAAATCCAGGAACAATTGACACAAATTTCCAGCAGGGTTACTTCAATATTTGATACCATCCTCTGACAGCTAGGATATTTCAGGAGTGGGCATTACATTGAACCTGTGGTAAATTATGAACCGATCTTTACGAAAGTTGACAGTGTGGTTTTTAGTCATTTAAAACTGTGACAGAACAATATTTATAACAATAGAATTATTTGTTATGGTTTTAGGCGTACCAAAGTGTTTTTCGAGAGTGGGTTTTATATGGGTCCTATGGTAAATTATGGACCGATCAATTTACAAATGTGAAAAACGTGACGTAGCAGTGTACCAAAAGTGCCTTGGAGCATATCATAATTGAATTAAAAATAAAATGTAAATGAATATCTTTTTTAATTTTTTTTTCCTAAAGACTTGAATAAAAAATTTTAATTTAAAATGTTTGCAAATGCACTTAATTTGTATATCGTTAAAGCCCAACGTTGCGTATTCGCAACGGGTGTTATCTGGGCTCCCACGTATCCGATTTGCCCAAAATTTGTTTTCTTTCATATTTAGGTATAAACAATTAAATTGTAAAAGTTTCATCATTAAGCTCAATGGGATCATGGTTCGGGCCTTAATGGGTTAAAATGGCAGATGCCCAATTTTTGTCAGTTACCGTTTAAATTTTCTTGGTAAAAGGTTTCTATCACCTGAAGAAGTATATGAAGTAATAAATAGCAAGGATTACCTCATTATATCGTCGAAGGAATTAAAGAACGCTGTAACTGACAAAAAATCGAATATACGTTGTTATTCATCATTTTTTCAGAAAAACATACTACGTCGATTGGTCCCGGTCCAATATTTGTATGATGAAAAAAATTCACTTGCGCAAAAAAAAAAAATCGTTTGCTGTAAGCCGCTGAATCACCGGGAACAATAGACTTGAGAGGAAATTTCTAGAGCCAATATATAAAGCGAGAAAATATAAAAATACATTTTTAAAATCATGTTCATAAGAACTTTTTTCTACTTTCTTTCATACAGGTTTTTTAATAATTTATTATAATAATTTATCTATTATAATTTTGCCAATTAGACACACAACATTTCATTTTATGTCTTACTATAGTGTACTATATATGATTTATTTAAAAAAAGTCTTTTAATATTGTTTTTATAATACATATGTAAGCTATTTTATTTTCCAATGAATCATATATGTATACATTCATTCATTCAAGTTAAGCCTGATTAAAAAAAACATAAAAAAATTCTAAAAGTTTTACATGAAAAATTTCTTAACGCAAGGTGAAGGGACTTATAAAATTATCCCCTTAAGGTTTTAAAATTCATATGCTATTTTTTTTTTAAATTTGTAAAAAGAATCAGTTTCTATCAGGGACCGTAACAGTTATACCTTTTTTCATAAAAGTCAGATGAAAACAGTTATTTTTTGATTTTTATTTTTTTGAACAAAAATAACTGTTATTTTTTGATTTTTATTTTTTTGAACAAAAATAACTGTTATTTTTTGATTTTTATTTTTTCAATAAAAAATAACAGTTTTTTTTTTGATTTTTATTTTTTTGAACAAAAATTACTGTTATTTTTGGATTTTTATTTTTTCGATCAAAAGTAACAGTTATATTTGATTTTTATTTTTTCGAGCAAAAATAAAAGTTATTCTCTAAAGAAATGTACGTGATTTAATAATTTAGTTGAATTAAAATTTTTATTTTAGTGTGTAGTTATCATTGGAATTTCTTATGCACATTAAAATAATTACTAAAAGTTATCTAAATTATTAAAACACGTACATTTCTTTAGAGAATAACTTTTATTTTTGCTCGAAAAAATAAAAATCAAAAAATACTGTTACTTTTGATCGAAAAAATAAAAATAAAAGAACAACAGTTATTTTTGTTCAAAAAATAAAAATAAAAAATAACTGTTATTTTTGTTCAAAAAAAATTAAAATCAAAAAATAACTGTTATTTTTGATCGAAAAAATAAAAACCAAAATCAATATATTTTATCATTGGCGAGTGCATAAGGAACAATATGGTATACTTGAATCAGTTTTTCGACGTTTACTTCTATGTGCTTTTTTGTTTTAAAATTCCAATAATACTGTTATTTTCGGTCCCTGGTTTCTTTAACAATTACTTTTTGACTTATTAAATTAGCCCAAATTACCAAGAATCCCTTCCAATTATTAATTTACACTGTTTCTGGTTGATTTGCCTAATGCCCATAAATTTTTAATTAATTTAACTTATACATTTATTATTCACTATTGTATTAATAAAATTCGGTTACTCATATTCAACAATATTAAAAGTGACCATATAATACCCTACACCTCAGTATATAAAATCAGTTTTTGCTAGTATAACAACTGCCCTATTTGGGACCCATGGGCAATCATGTATTCGCCTGAACAAATTATGTTATTGTATTGTGCCAAATATTACATTAGTCCACAAATTTGGAAAAAAAATTTACTGTAGAAACGAAGCATATTTTTTTAAACTAATCTGGGTGCGCTGAGTTCAAATCTGGCATCAGAATTGGGCAACCACTGTAAAACAGTCAATACTGACACTACAATTTCACAATTATTTATTTGACAGAACCCCACATTCATTCTTAATCTTCGAAAAAATAAAAATCAAAAAATACTGTTACTTTTGATCGAAAAAATAAAAATAAAAGAACAACAGTTATTTTTGTTCAAAAAATAAAAATAAAAAATAACTGTTATTTTTGTTCAAAAAAAATTAAAATCAAAAAATAACTGTTATTTTTGATCGAAAAAATAAAAACCAAAATTTTAAAAATCAATATATTTTATCATTGGCGAGTGCATAAGGAACAATATGGTATACTTGAATCAGTTTTTCGACGTTTACTTCTATGTGCTTTTTTGTTTTAAAATTCCAATAATACTGTTATTTTCGGTCCCTGGTTTCTTTAACAATTACTTTTTGACTTATTAAATTAGCCCAAATTACCAAGAATCCCTTCCAATTATTAATTTACACTGTTTCTGGTTGATTTGCCTAATGCCCATAAATTTTTAATTAATTTAACTTATACATTTCTTATTCACTATTGTATTAATAAAATTCGGTTACTCATATTCAACAATATTAAAAGTGACCATATAATACCCTACACCTCAGTATATAAAATCAGTTTTTGCTAGTATAACAACTGCCCTATTTGGGACCCATGGGCAATCATGTATTCGCCTGAACAAATTATGTTATTGTATTGTGCCAAATATTACATTAGTCCACAAATTTGGAAAAAAAATTTACTGTAGAAACGAAGCATATTTTTTTAAACTAATCTGGGTGCGCTGAGTTCAAATCTGGCATCAGAATTGGGCAACCACTGTAAAACAGTCAATACTGACACTACAATTTCACAATTATTTATTTGACAGAACCCCACATTCATTCTTAATCTTCATAATAGTAGCGTCTAAGCATGTCAGGAAGATCTTGTGTTACTGATTAAAGCTATTTTTGCTTTGTGTGCACGCAGAGAAAAAACATGTTTAAATATAGTCACCTCCAATGATACTATTTTTAAAGAAAATGTTAACCATATTGTTGTCAACGACAACCATATTATGGTTTAAATTGTCCTCCATCAAGAAGCCACAACCATATTAAGGTTGCCTCTAAACATGTAATGGTTAAATATCACAATAATTTCTTTTTAAATTAACAATAGTATTTTCCTCTTTTTCAAGAGCTACAAGCTATGGTTGCAAACCAACCACGCTATTATAAGTGTTAAACATATTTTAGTAATTATTAACCATAATATGTTCGGATGCAACAATAATATGGTTGTGGCTTCTTAATGGCGGACTATTTTAACCATTATATGGTTATCATTAACGAAAATATGGTTGAATTAAGCATAATATGGTTAACATTTTCTTTAAAAATAGTATTGTTGTAGGTGACCATATTTAAACATGTTTTTTTTCTGGGTGTGTGGTGAATATTTGGTTGATAAAAAGGATATTCAATATCAGGATTATTAAAATATGCATATTTACATTATTTTGGTTTTGCAGTCAGAAACTTGGACAAACCGTGAACACCGACAATGTTTTGCATATTCTTCATTCGCATTTCAATTTTTTGCAGTGAGCGCGAACAAGGGGAGCGTGCTCACCAAGATTTAATGAAAATTGAAAGACTTTATCAAGGATTTTTAGACAAAAGCATGATGGGAGACTATTGCTGGACTCTAATACGTGAAACCGAACCAACAAAATACAAACGAGGTTCACATAACGCCATTTACTTTTGAAAATTTATTGATTTTTAAATAAACTAGTGAGTTTTTATGTAAGAAACGAATAAAAACATTTTTTTTATATCTCGAAAACCTGACGTGATAGAGAAAAACCCATAGCAGATTCGAATTCAGCTCACCAAATTACCCTAGGAAAGATATTTGGTTGCTCCAGTCCAAAACCTTGTTGGCTAGTGCTATTTAGATACATTTTTCTTAATAAGATTTTAGGGTGTGGACTTGTATGGGACCAATGGTTAATTTTGGACCTACAAGTACTCAATTTTGTCCATGACATAGTTGCTATTGTACGTTATTATCGCCAATTTTTGTGTTAATACCAACAATTATAAGGAAGTTATGGCATTAAAGCTATTTTCGGATTTAGTAGTTTTTATGGTAGCTATGGTCAAATATGGACCGATTCCAATAAAATTTTCTAAGATGATTTTGATTACAATAAACTTAGTTCGGACCAAATCTAATCAAAATACCAACATAATATGATGGTTTATCGGCTCATTCCGGAAAGAAGCTTGTATGGGGGCTAAGTTAAATTATGGACCGATTCGTCCCATTTTTAATGGGTCCCCGTGACAATTAGGACCTATGTACCAAATTTAATTAAATTATGTATCTTCAAAATTGTGACCTGTACTTTGCGCAGAAGTTTACATGGACAGCCTGCCAGGTAGCCTGAAGGACATTGTTAACTCGACTCAGAAAATTATTTTGAGTCAATCGGTTTTCTTAAATGTGGGTCTATGACCAATATTTTAAGATGTTGAAAGCATCACCATAAATGCTTAATGCCTTTTTTGTTATGTTTATTTTGGGTCTACCAGCAAAACATTTTGTCATGACATATTTAAATAAATAAAGGACATATACATATATGGTAGCTACTATAAAAGTTATTGTCGCCTATTTTTACGTCAACGGGCACATTTATAAGGAAGTTATGGTATTAACAGCTATTTCGGGAATCTTAACAAGACTTTAGAAATTAAGATAAGAATTGTGAAACTATGGACCGATTCGCAGCATTTTTAATAGGAAATGTCCTTGTAACAATTAGAACCCATGTACCACATTTGATTTAGCTATCTTCAAAGTTGAGACCTGTAATTTGGGCTCACATCCAAATATGTGCCATCTAATACGAAGAGCAAACGTTTGACTTAAAACGTTGAAGTTATTATTGAAAATATATTTTTTATACAAATATAAGTGTGATGTTCTTACAATTTAATTGATTTTTTCTGGTTGTTTTTTTTGTCCAAAAATAATTAATTTGGCTGTTAACCGAAGGTGGATTATCTGGTTATATTGTAATGTAGTTATTAGGGTATTCATTTAATCGGGCTTTTGATTTAATCGGTTAAACGCTAGATTAATAAACCGAGGTTTTGGTTTAATCGTTTAATAATCGGTTAATTTTGTTTATGATCGGATGATTAATAAAGTTTTTTTTTATAAATAAGTAATTTCAATAATTAAAAATGCATAAATTATTCATTTTTTGGAGTTTATTAGTAAAAAAAACAAGAATAAAAACTGATTTAATACGAGCAAACAAAAGAATTTTATTGACAAATATTATACAAATATTCCTCTAGTAAGCAAAATTTTATAATAAATTATAAAAATTAGATTAAAAGTGTATTAAAAACAGCTTTCAAATTCTTGCGTTTTGCGTGTTCGATTTCCAGAACACCCTTGAATATGTATTTACCAAAAAAATAAACTGTGGATCATTCTATTTGTTATTTCAATAGTTTAAGGAGATCTAATAAAATAATTTTTTAGAAAAAAATTTTGGTTCAAATGTTTAGGATTTGACAACACTTGAGTAATAAAAATTTTTTTCACTTATCGTGGGTGTTGGAGGAATCAGAAGTAGCCCATAATACAGAATATCTAATTCCTCAGTCCTTTTTTTTGATTTTTCTAAACATATAAAATCTTCCATTATGCCATTAGAGTCCTGATTAAATTTTTAGAAATTTTTTAATCTTCTAATTGTTTCGGTTAATTCTGTTAAAAGATTGTTTGTGTAACTATCGATAGTTTATTCTGTTTTTGTACTGTATTTTAACCCCCGTATTCATAATAAATAAAATAAGCTTGAAATGTGTTTTAAGGCAAAAGTTTCATAGAAATTTTTCTTAAAATGAATTTCAAATCCATTTAATTTTTTATGAATACGGTCGTAAGAATGTATCGCTAGACAGGAATTGTATAAAAATATTTTCTAAACATGTATGTATATGAGACGAAACAATTAACTAAAAAAAAAAAATATGTCATGATACTACAAAAAATTAAAAATTATGTAGCATCGGTTAATCTACTGAAATTAACCGGTTTAATCGTTAATCGAAAATGGGCAATTTTAAATTAACCGATCAGTTAATCGGGTACACTGAAAGAAAAATGCTTCATATATTTAATGAATCGTTTTCATAAAAAAGTTTTCCTTCGGTAAATGAAAATTTTCATTATCTTTAATGGAATTTCATAGTAATAATGAAGTATTTTCGTTAAAATCGCTTCATTAGATTTCGTTATTACGTTAAAAATTTTCATTGGATATATGAAAACTTAAGTTTGTCCAAGTTAAACAAAAAATTTTAATTGGGAACATAAAAAAACAATATACAAAACATAACTGTATTCATAAATGAATACAAAATTATAGTTTCCCTAAAAAAATGTTTAATTGTTATTTAAAAAAAAAAAATATAAGATTTAATAATTTCATACATCTAATGTTAGATCAAAATTTTTTTTATAAAAGCAACATATTTCAGTAATTGCCTTCTTAAATTTAAATATTCATTATGACAATAAAAATGTCATTATAGTAATGAAACAAACACTTTCAATCCATTTTCAATCAACGTTGTTATTGTTGTTATGGACAATTTAATCTCATATTTACGCTCTTATTGTTGTTATGGACAATTTAATCTCATATTTACGCTCTTAATTGAGTAAAAAACAGGGTTTTTTTTATCCAAAAACTACACTGCCCCAGTAGGCTAGCTGGTAGCGAGCTAGTCTATCAGCACCGAGGTTCCGCGATCGATTCCCGCCAGAGACAGAAAAAAACAAGTTAGAGTGCTATATTCGGCTGTGCCGAATCTTTGATACCCTTCACCGACAGTTCGAATGTTTAAGTAGTAATATCTGTATGATGTTATTATTATCTTAAACTGTGACGATTTGTTATTAATTATGGTTTTAGGCGACTAAACTGTTTTCCGGTAGTAGGGTTTATATGGGGCCTAGGGTAAATTATGGACCGATCATCACGAAATTTCACAACGTAATTTCTAGTCCTTTAAAACTGTGACGTACCAATTTCTGTTATGCTAGCATTATGAATTATAGTTTTAGGTGTACTAAACTGTTTTCCGGGAGTAGGGTTTCTATGGGGCCTAGGGTGAATTATGTACCGAACTTCACGAAATTTCCCAGTATCATTTGTAGTCCTATAAAACTGTGATGAGCCAAAATTTGTTATGATTGCATAATTTTTTACGGTTTTAGGCGTACTAAACTGTTTTCCGGGAGTAGGGTTTCTATGGGGCCTAGGGTAAATTATGTACCGATCTTCACGAAATTTTACAGTGTCATTTGTAGTCCTATAAAACTGTGACGTACCAAATTTTGTTAGGCTAGCGTTATTTTTTAACGGTTTTAGGCGTACTAAACTGTTTTCCGGGAGTATTGTTTATATGGGGCTTAGGGTAAATTATGGAGGGATCATCACGAAATTCAACAGCGTGATTTCCAGTCAAATAAAACAAATTTTTGCAAAATCTTATCTCATTCCGTGCCTTGTTCCAGCATTTATGTTTTTTTTTTGTAACAAAATTATCAATTTTTTTAGGTTGTGGTTCCACATTTTGATTCATAGCTCTGGTCCTACTGAACCGATTTTGCTGGATTTCAATCCCAAACTGCTTAGGATAACTACAAGCAATTTGACACCAATTTTGTTCATTTCTTTTGAGCTGTTCGAAAGTGAGCGTGTTTTCAACAGACGGACAGACAGACGGACATGGCTAAATCGACGTAGAATTAATCAAGGACCCAGAATATATATACTTTATGGGGTCTGAGATGAATAATAAAAAAGTTTCACACGGAATGAAAAACTTAATATACCCTCTTCACAACTAATTGTGATGGAGGGTGTAATAAAAAATAAAATAAAATAAAATAAAATAAGAAAAAATAAAAAATTAAAAAAAAATTTTTTTTTACTTAATTGAAAGTAATATCCAATGAATAATATTCATAGATCTAATGTAATGTTTCATTAAATCCTTTTAATGAAACAGGTTTCATTGATCCAACGAAGCGCTGCATAGGTTCCTTTTTAATGCAATTTTTCATGGGATTAATATCCAAATTCATTGGTATTGCAAAGAAAATTCTTTCAGTGTAGTAATTAATTGGTTAACCGATTAACGGTTAACCGAATGAATACCCTAGTAGTTATACAGGTATTATCAGCAACAAAATATATTCGAAAAAAAAAATTAAATAAATGTAATTTTTTGTTGTAACTATAATTATATTTTCTATTTTTTTTTCTTTTTCGGCAGAAATTAAAGTTCCTTATTGATTTTTTCCATAAAATTTTATAAACTTTAGTCGTGTTGTGGAAAACATTTGAGTCTGTGTACTCGTTTCTTTTCCCCTCGTCTCTCTCTCGCCTATAAAGTAGCAATCATGTCAACAAGAATTCAGCCGTATGAACACAGTCTTAGTACAAATCAGAATTTTTCTAAATTCATAGACTCTGTTGAAGAGCTGCATTTTTGAGAAATTCAAAAATTGTATCTCTGTTCAGTTTTTGTTTGAAAGATTTCCATTTTGAATTTGAAATTACCTTTTCTTAACAGTACATTATTAACTTTTTTGTTAATTATTTTGTCATTTATGTAAAAAAATTATTGTTAGGGAATGTTCCTTCAAACATTTTAAAGAAGCCATAATTTTTAAGAATAGCATTTTAGGTTAATTATTTTTCTTATACATGCACTTGGTAACATGAACAATTAAATGTATAACGACTTATTCCATGATTCAAGTAAAACACTTGGCAAAAATCGTTTCTTCTACATTTCAACACATTTTAAAAATAACTTTGCACAGAAAACAATTATTTGCTTAAAATGATGTTAGAAGAACTTCATTATTTTTAAAGTAAATATTTTTAGTTCATTAATAATAATGCAAATGAATTTATTGAAATTTTAAACAAATATCACAATTTGTTTCTAAAATTCTGACTGTACCTATTTAATATTTATTTTGCTAAAATTTTTTTTTGGAAAATCTTTTGTATTTTGAAAAAGCTATTTTACCATAAATCTTTTTAAAAAACATATTAAAAGCATCCTACATGATTTTGTTTTTTAAAAATATTAAGAAAAATACATCTCTATACAATTTGAGCTGTAGCTATATTCGACTGCTTGATATAATTATGATTCACCTTTTATTATTAAGTTGAATAAAAACATTTTAATGAGCTAAATATATTTTTTAATAATATTGAAGAGCAAAAAAGAAAGAATGAAAGAAATTAAAATCTATATTTCATGGTTAAATATAAACATTCTCAATTTAAATGGAGGTAAAATAAATCGCTTTTCGTTAATTTTATAAATCTGTTGGTGGGGGGGCACAGCACAACACTGATCTTGACATCATTAGAATTAGGATTAGAAACAAAAACATTTTGTTTTTGTTTTATAAAAGATAATAAGCAAAATATATTTGAACAGACTGATAATATAGCTTATAGAATAATTAACAATGCTTGAAAGAAAATTGTTTTTTTATATCGTAAGTGACAAAAATAATTATTAAAATATTAGCACAAAATCTATTAAGAAATAAATTTTTAACTTTTAAGTATCCCCAACAATACACAGTGGGGCAGATTAAAAAAGTATGTAAAAAGAATATTAAAAACATTTTAAAATAAAATCTTAAAAAAATATATAAAAATTATAATTTAAAAAATTTTGTTATTCGTGCTTAATTCCCAATTTTTATTTTTGATAAAAACACTGAAATTTATTGTTGATGGGATAAGCGCATTTCACTGGTTGCTTAGGCCAGATCGTCAGGTAACTTCATCCATAAAGATTTTAGAAAAACTAAAGATACCTATTAAACCAAATAAAACTGTTAAACGTATAAGAATTATAAGCAACAGTTCTACTTGCAACAATATCAAAGTTTAAACAAAAACATCAACAATAAACAGTGAGTTTATCTCTTTTTACATTCCCCACAATAAATTTCAGTGTTTTTTATCAAAAATTAAAATTGGGAAATTAAGCACGAATAACAAAATCTTTAAAAAACAAGTTAGAGTGATACCCTCCACCGACACTTCGAATGTTTTAGGGGTAATATCTGTATGATGTCTATTTATTATTACAATCTTTATAAAAACAGACATCTGCATTAAAATTGGTTGCGGCTTAGACCTATATTTAATTATTATTGACCGACAATAAGAAAGTTTAATGCTTTTTTTTAGCAATTTTAACTAGCTTGAGTAAAATAACATGATTCGTAACAGTTTAAGCTGAACTTAAATGATTTTCAGGAGAGCACTTTATATTCAAGCCATGGTAAGCTATAGACCAATCATCCCAAAATTCTGCAGAGTGATTTCTGGTATTAAAAAAACATAAATTTCAATACAGCGCAGCAATTAGTTTTGACGTTTGCAGTGAATTTCAGAAGGCTGCTAAAATTGGATCTAAGGTAAATTATGGACCGTATATCACAAAATTGCATAAAATTTTTTGTTAGCCATATGAAGCTAAGCTGGAAGAAAGTTTACCGCAATATCTATATCTACTACCGTTTTAGGCGTATTTAAATTTTTACCAGAGTGGGCTTTTTATGGGGCCTTGTTTAAATTATGGACCGATCTTCACGAAATTTCACAGTATTATTTCTAGGCCTATTTAACTGCGACGAGCCAAAATTTTAGGCGTACTAAACTGTTTTCCGGGAGTTGGGTTTATAAGCGGCCTAAGGTAAATTATGGACCGATCTTCACGAAACTTTACAGTGTCATTTCTAGTCCTATTAAACTGGGATGTGCTAAAATTTATTATGCTTGTATTATTTTAAACGGTTTTTTGCGTGCTAAACTGTTTTCCGGAAGAAGGTTTTGTATTGGGCCTAAATTTAACAGTCTTATTTGTTGTTCCATAAAAATTTCATGTACCAAATTTTGTTATGATAGCACTGTTTTTCACGGTTTTAGGCGTACTAAACTATTTTCCAGGAGTAGTGTTTATATGGGGCCTAGGGGAAATTATAGACCGATCGCCACAAAATTTCACAGTGTCATTTCTAGTCCTATAAAACTGTGACGTACCAAATTTTGTTGTGCAAGCAATTTTTTTTACGGTTTTAAGCGTACTAAACTGTATTCCGAAAGTGGGGTTTATATGGGGCTTTGGGTAAATTTTGAACCGATCTTCACGAAACTTTACAGTGTCATTTCTTATTCTATTAAACTGCGACGTGCCAAAATTTGTTGCGATAGCATTGTTAATTAGGGTTTTAGACTTACTATAATGGTTTCCGGGAGTAGGGCTTATATGGGGCCTAGGGTAAATTATGGACGTGTCGCCACGAACCATGATTTTCAATCAAATAAAACAAATCTTGTATCATTTTGTGCATTTTTCCACCATTTATGTTAGTTTTTGTAACAAAATTATTAATTTTTTTAGGTGGTGGTTCCACATTTTGATTCGTAGCCTTGGGCCTACTGAACCGATTATGCTGGATTTCAATCCCAAACTGATTAGGATAGCTACAAGCAATTTGACACCAAGTTTGTTTATTTCTTTTAAGTTTTTCGGAAGTGAGCGTGTTTTCAACAGACGGACAGATGGACAGACGGTCAGACGGACAGACACTTAGAATTAGAATTACTCAAGGACCCAGAATATATACTTCATGGGGTCTGAGATGAATAATAAAAAAGTTTCACACGGAATGACAAACTTAGTATACCCTCTTCACAACTAATTGTGGAGGAGGGAATAAAAAGTATAAATTAAAAAAAAAAAAAATAAGGTCGACCAATAGACAATTTGCATGTTTGTATGTATAAAATACCAATGAACTTAGCTATGCTTTTGTTTGATTTGTTTTAATAAAAATCGAATAAATTTTAATTTGTCCGATTTTTTAAAACAAAAAAGACGATAATTTTATTTTTTCTCAGGAAATTGACGATTTTTACACAAAACCGAAACAAGGAAAGGCTAAAAAAATTTTAAATAACAAAATAAATCAATTGTGTTTTATTTATTTTGTTATCCTGTAAAATCTTTCTATTTTTTATTTATATTAAATAAAAAATTTTATAAACAGAAGTAAAGGAAGAACATGTAAAATAAATTAAATAGATAATCATTCAAAGCAAATTTCGATCTACCAAAGGTTAAATACAAGTTGGTTTAAGGATTGATGTTTGACTAATGACGTCAGCAGTCGTCGATGGCTGCGAGTGTTAAACGGCAAGCCCTCTGAGGAGATTGAGTGGTTGCAATCGAAACATGTCAGGGTAACCTGTCCGTAAAAACACCTGGGTTCGAGCCCAGATTGAGTCCAGAATGAAAAATTATCAGTAAATTTTAATTAATTTTCATGTTGTAAAATTCCTTTCTTCATAAAAATAATTTAATGAAAATTAAATTTAATGAACTTAAGCCTAATTAAAAAATATTAAAAATTTGGATTTAAAACCATAAATAGTTGAACAAATATCACATTTTTTTTAATTGAAGTCAATTTTTATTTTTTCTGTGCAGGAATAATAAAAAATACTTAGTTGAAAGATATAGTAAAAGACAATTTTTATTTTGTGTTCACATAAAAAATAAGTTTTTTATGTATTTGTAGTCTTGTTGGGTTAATCTGATCTAATTTAACTTTCGGCCTTAATTCTTTGCCATCACCAAAAATTTTGTAGTTTAAACAGATATTGATGTGACAATATCAATTATATGAGAATTAAAAGAAAAATATAAATGTAACTCCCCCTCTCTTGCAACGAAAATAAAATTTGAGCTATAGTGTATTAATTTTCAATGTTTTGTTATCAAAGTGCGAGTAGTAGTTTTGGACGCTTCTTGCAAAATGGTTTGTACGTTTTTTTTAATAGCATATAGAAGAAAGGTTAAAAAAGTGATGTAAAATTTCATACATATATGCATATATACATAATCTGATATTTTCACAGATAATAAGTGATAGATTCTAAGTAATAGTTGGTTGAAATTGGCCCACAAAAATCATAGATGTGGAAAGTTAGAGGAATGAAGAAGGTTTAAATAGGTTTTAAATTGAAACTAACTTAAAATAAAAGCGTTTTTCGTAAATTAAACAATTTGTATTCAAAAATATAAAACAAATTTTACATAAATCTTAATTAAAAATGAAAGTTAAAATTTTTTTTTATTTTGTAATCTTCTCCACTGTGCAATGCCACTTGTATGTACTACTTAGCGTGTGCATTATTAGTCAACACAACATTGAGATTCATATTCGTTGCATGTGACTTTAAGAAAAAGTGACTTTGAATTTGTTAATTAAAATATTAATAATTTAATTTAGTAAATAAATGTTTACGACAACAACACTTACATTTTAAAAATTTCGTTTATTTGTTGCTTTTCACGAGCTTGCAGATTATGATAATGACGATGATAATTAAAGATATTATAATAAGATCTTCTGTGTTTTTACGGAGAGAGATATACGAAAGATAACACTTGATTTTAAATAGATAGTTGTACTTGAATAATGAACTTGATTTGTTTTTATTCTTTTATTTTTTTTTTTAAGCTTTTTTCTTTCGATAAAAATTTTCAACCGTTTTTTCACAAAAATTTTAAGTTGGCAAAAGAACTTTTTATTTTTTAGTTATTTATTTTTTTAGTTTTTGTTCTTTTGGAATTGCTTTAATAAATTTTCTAACAATTGGGCCAATTAGAAACACATAAAAAAACTTCTAATTGTGGTTATTTACACTTTAAAATTTTTTCGTTTGTGAAAATTTATTAGTTGGCGACTTTTTACCACCGTTTTTAAGTTTTCCACATTAAAACACAAAAAAGACTAAAAAACCTGTTGTCCGTATGGCTGATTCAAAAGACCGCTCTGTAGTCGTTTGCCTTAACACAATCTGGTATCTAGAGATACTCATTCGTACATAAATTCGTACGTAAAATTTTGCTAACAGTATTAGAGTAGCAATCATCAAACAACATCTGCTGCCACGACCAATGTTGGCTGGGTGGCTGGCTTGCTGGCTGATTGTTGCTGCTTCCAATGCTACAAAGGTAAGAAAAATATATGTTTGTGTTAATGTGAAGCGTTAGTACACATAGAAGTGATGACAGCAGCCACGTTGCCATTGTTGTTTGCTATTTTCCTAGTTGTTGTTGTTGTTGTTTCATAAAATTGTTGTTATATAAAATAGCTAGCTTCGCAGTTTTCATAGTCTCAATTAAATTTTCAAACAAAAAATTTTAAAGATAATAGATACTATTAAAATAACACTATAGTTGTTGTTGTCTTTTAAGAGAACAATTTCTATTGTCTATGGGGTTCAGCGACAATCGGATGACAAGAGGAGAAGGTGATTCTTTTAAATACGTTAAAAAACTAAGAGGTACTAGTTGTTGAATCTACAAAATTTATGTTTTTTTTAAATGCATTTGTATATGTGCGTCTACTTGCGGTTGTTAACAGCAGCATAAGTAGCTTTCGACTATTTTATCCAATGTTACAAATTTAATTTAGTTTCACTTATGCACTATCTACACTTGTTGTTGTTGTTGTTGCTTTTTCATTTTATATATTTAACATTGTTGTGATGATGCATAAAATAATTTCATTATAATATATATTAAGCGTTTTTCCTCGCATTTTCGGTAAATTCAAGCTGTTGTTTTGTGTGCTTATATGGGCTTTTCCATGCAATGCTAGCAACTATTTAAATGAATGCTATTTTTAGTGTTAGATTATTTCAAGTGTTTCTTATCAGATTGATATTGAAATTTAGCACAACGGTTTCAGTTGTAGAAGAATTATGGACTCAAATGTAGACAAACTGCAGCAAAAACTTCGTATTTCTCTTCTGTTTACAATTAACACTTTTACATTTTTAAATTAGGTTGGCTCTATATCCTTGATTTCATGTATTAAAGTAACAAAATACTAAAAATTAATGTAAAATCGGCCGCGGAATGTTAGTGCAAAGTGATTGCAATCACTTTGTTGATGTTGAGTAATGAATTGAAAATAAGCAATCTCACTTAACATTAGTGATAGTGATGTGATTCTAAAATATTCAATTTACGTTTATTCCAATGTAATAAATTAATCGCAAGTTAATTTCATTGCAAACCATTTTATTGAATTATGTTTATTTTGTTATTGAATTTTAATGTGTTTTTATTAAAAAAAAGGTTATAGCCATTTTTTACCCATTTTTTTGTAAATTTATCAATTTTTAGTTACCAAGTTTTGGCAACACTGCTCCTAAGCGACTATTAAACTTATAGTACCTTTGAAAACAAAACTTTGAAATATTTTTTGTTATATCTTCTTTTGTAGTATTTTTAGATAAATATGTATTCAAATACTGGTATTAACAATTGAATTGGTAAAATTGTTTACAGTTTTGATAAAGGCGTTAATGGGTTTAAGCTGTATTCACTACTCTTGGGAGAGAGTAATAATTATTTCAAAAAATCCTTACTCATGGCGAAGTTTATCCAAGATTTAGTTAAATTTATACAAAAACGTCTGAAAAACAAGTAAGAAAGTAACGTCGGTCAAGCCCGACCAAATGATACCCTACACCACAGTATTAAAAAACACATAATGCTTATATGTCCATATAAATATGGATTTATTTATATGGACATATAAGGGGCAGAAATTGCCCCTACCTCCCCTTGTGGTCCTATTTTTGAAAAACGGTATTACCCTTGTGTCCATATAGATATGGAAATATCTGTTTTAGATTTCATTAAAATCGGTTTGAGAGGCAGAAATTGCCCCTATCTCCCCTCGTAGTCCTATTTTTTAAAAAATGCATCCCCTTTGTGTCCATTAAGATATGGTTCTACCTATGTTTTAAATTTCATTAAAATCGGTTAGATAGTTTCTGAGAAATTTCCCCCTATCTTCCCTAATGGTCCTACGATTTGGCCCATTTTCAATAGGCTAGGTCCTTGTGCCAATATGCCCCAAATTTTATCAAATTATCTCCAAAATTGCGACCTGTACTGGCTGGCAGCCTGCCACAAAAGTTGATATATTAAAAATCCCGATAAATGCCGGGATTTCAGGATTCGGGATTTCCCGTTTGGCATCCCTAATATGTATGCTCTCTCTATCTAAGTCATCGTCCAGACTTGCAATTCTACTTTGAAATTAAAAGTGTCCAGATTATGAAATTCCAGTTTTAATGTGTTTTCTTCTTGTCTTTCCTCTTTTCCATTTATACAAAAACACTTACAGCCAACTTCAAGTTAAAAAGTGTGAGAATTACAAATCCAAACATAATTGTAGAGTACATTAAACTGAGCACTACTCCGAAATCTTCTCAGTTCTCTCACCAATAAACTTTTGTTTTTATTTTGTTTTTCTAAACCTACTTACAACTACAATTAATGTTGGGAGAATTCCAAACAATTGTAATGGGGACTGTAAGAAAAGATAAACACCCTTTATTGTTGGTATTTTGTTTAAGCTTTGATATCGTTGCAAATAGTTTTTTTGAGACTTTGCAATTCTCATTCACTCTGGAGTTTTATTTGCTAATAACTTTGGATTTTCTAAAATTTTTTGGGAGAATATTACCGGATGATCTGGTCTAAGCAACCAGTGAAATGCGCATAAATACTAGCTTATCCTCCAAAAATCAGTTTCAGCGTTTTTATCAAAAATAAAAATTGGGAATTAAGCACGACAAACAAAATCTTATTAATTAAACTCAAGAATTGCAGTAACAAAAATTGCAAGTCTGGACTGGACGATGGCTTAGACTGTTTAAATCTTGTTGCTATAAATTTTTATAAAAGAATCTACAAAGTTTTTTCAAGTTTGTATACAACAATTTCCATAACTCTAGTTTAACCATTCACAAAAACATTTTTATAGAATACCCCATTCTTCGTTGAACCACTTGCTTACTAAATCTATTTTCCTTTCCTCCTCCTCCCCAATCGTTTTTCATTCTCTTAACTAAACATATATTTTAGCTAATTTGTAAGATAATAAATTAGCAAAGATAGTGAAGCGGTTGCATTCGCAAAAATAAAAAACTTTTATTTAAACACACAAAATATTGTACAAATAAAATAAGAAAAAGAAAACATTGTAGTTGTACAACAAGTGTTGGCTACATTTTTATCTCTTGTCACTAAAGTTATACGCACAGATTCGTTGGAAAGTACGAGTATTTATCTATACAAACCGTTTAACCTCTACAAGTTTTGCTCTCTTCATGTATTAAATGTTAGACTTGCCACTGTTAATGCTTTTAGTAGTTTGTTTTTGTTACAAAAATAAAATGTGAGTGTGCACGTAGTAAAGGTAAATTATCATATATTATTGTGCAATTAAAGATTTCCATAAAATTTTAAATATTTTTTCTTTTAAGTGAATGCCCCAAATGTTCGAAACACATATTTTGCATTGGATTAATCTGTTTGCCTTTGTCCAGACCTGCAAATTTTGTTGTAATAAACAAATTCAGGTCCACATAAGATAAGTTCCAAATCGTTTGTTTACTAATAACCATTTTAATATCTTGCAATTCAATATTTATCTCTGTATTTGTAGGAATTTTTGTAATTGCCTCACCCAGACTTAAATCGCAGAAAGTGACGCAGAAAGAGATTCCAAAGGCCCAAATAAACTACACAAGCTGTTTCATAAGTCGAGCGGTATACTAAGAGACATATCTAGGATTCTAGGCTAATATTATTTTATGCGTAACAATCTTCAGCACAAACGCATAATACCCTCCCAATCTAAAGTGATGTAGGGTATAAATTGGTCAATATTTGAAATTTATTATTGAGATATTTTTCATAGATATAATGAATAAAAATAAAGTTCCAAAATAAAAGATATTTTATTTTTGTAATTCAATGTTTTAAAATATGAGTTAGTTTATTGAAAGAAGAGACTAATTTGTATTTGGGGTGTTAAAACCACCCATATTTGACACGGTAATAACCCATTTACTAAAAAACTTTATTTACTTATTTATGCAATTGATAAACTGCTGTAAAAATGTTTATGGTTGAATAAATTTAGCTAATTATGTCACATAATTAGGCGTTTTTATGGTAAACCGTTAAAAAAAATTATATAATTTTAATTAGCTTTATATGTAAACTTTTTTTTTTTTTTGTTACTTATATTTAAGCCTGTTCACAGTGGGAGATTTTGGCAAAAACGCTACAACTTTGTTATTTTCAAAAGCAATAAAACTGAAAGCCGTTGTACCAACGCACACTGGTCAATTCCGGCCAAAAAATTTTATTTTTTTTTATTTTAATAAAATGTTGATGACAGATAATACACTTCAAAACATACAACTCATTTCTTAATTTGGCTCTTGGATATCTATTTTACTGTTAATACTGGAGCAAAGATAAAAAAATTAGAAATAGATAAGTTTTTTCTAACAAATTTAAGCTTTTTAAAGTTGATTTTTGTACTTTGAAATAAAAGTAAGCTATGATTTTTACTTTAAAGTTTGCTTTGTAAATAAGCACCTTATTTTTAAACCGTATTAAGGCTCAGTTAGGCGAACGTTGCTGTACCCGTAATGTACCGCACCGTACTGTAAGCACGTTGGTGCACTAAAAGAACGTTTAAAAACGTGTCATTGTCCCATACATAGACAAAAAGCAATAGTATTCATAAAACAAAACACACAGTGATGGGAATCAAAAATGTTCAAATGGTGACCGTTGTGCAGAAAAGGTACCACGTGATTTAAATGGTATTAAAACAGTGTTTTGTGTATGTAAAAAATGTTAATAATTTAATATTTATATTATAGATTTACAACAAATAAATTTGTATTTTAGCATATATAGATTTTTAGCATACATATATTGTAAATGTGCATACACCAAACTAGGTTTTGATACCATTTAAAGTCTTTTATATGTTTCACATTTCAATTGTATGTGTATGTATGTATATGCATTTGTTTACTTTAAACATCTAAACATATGTATATTTGTATATGGAAATATGTTGTATTGTAAGTTGTTTTGTCGCAATTCCATAGATAAACTGAAAAAAGTACCAAAAAAAAAGAGCAAAATTACCCGCATTTAATGAAACATACAAGCCGCCCATCACTGTCTTACAAATGTCACGTAACAACGGCATGAAATTCTATTTTATACAGATTGGTACGTTGCAACTACGGTACATTGCATTTCGGTAAGCTTTTGTATTGGTTTTCATATAACAAAAAGCGAACAGCTGATGGATACAGTACAGATACGGTACAGCAACGTTCGCCTAACTGAGCCTTTAGTAATTACCCAGTAAAAACTTCGCCTACTTTGTCAAAATGAATAGCTTCTTGTACTTATTATTAAGTAGCTTTCTTCTATAACTACATCAATAGCAACTTCTATAACTACTTTTTTCTGGATGTGTCTAAGTAAAAAAATAATGACTTACTTTTGAATGTCTTCATTTTGGGACATCCCTTGTAAAATTCATTGGTTCTCTCAGTAGAATTGTAAGTAGTGCTTTACTGTTTTTCTGATTACCCAACACATTATTTTGTAGGCGAAGTTTTTACTGGGTAATTATTCCATGTGGTAATTGTGATTTTGTGTGCGTTTATTTTTTTTGAATAAGTGAAGTGATTGTGAATTACTTTAAAAATAAATAAAACCTAAAGTAAGCCAAGTTTAAGGAGACCATAACAAAAAAGGTTAGGCTAGGGCAGGTGAAGTGATTATTATATCTAGTACTGTTAAGTGTCAAAAGTAAGAACTATAGATTTCAGCTGCCAGCACCTGCCACCCCAGTAACCAGATAATTTTAAGTGACTTCATATATTTTTATAAGATAAGCGTGACTGACTGGTTGAACATCGCCATGCCCAAACAACTTAAGCCAGACACTTGAAATTTTGTGTGTAGACTCCCCTCCCAATGTGTAAATAAAAAAAGTACAGACTTTTGGAATTTCAATTCATACACACAGAAAAAAATACCAATGTTAATTTAACATGGCGAAATGTTGATTGAGAATCATGGTAAATTTCTGCAAAAGTATGCCTGCCCTTAATTTAAATTTATCATTATTTCATATAAATTTTAAATGAAAAATATTAAAATTACCTTAAATCACGTTTATTTAATTTTATTCACTGTTGAAATAACATTGTTCAATATTGCATCCATAAAAACCTGTTTTATATTAAAGTCAAAAGTTTATCTTGTTAAACCTGTACTGATTCACTATTGACACAGTCACCAGTAGTAGTGACTTATTATACCCCAGGCAATGTTTGTTACAATAGCCATTTAACATGTGCTTGTCATTAAAATTCTACTATTGACGTTGGTTCTACTGACTAGGTAGTTCCTTTGGGAACATACATATGTAGTACATTTTAGTAAAAGAAGTCTACACTTTTTGTAAGAATACGAAATCATAACAATCTTTTTTTATTATTTCTTCAACTTTTATAGGAATTGTACTTCTCAGTTGTTATTGATAAGCTCTTTTTTGTATTTAAGCAAAATATAGTGGCAAATGTAATGTAGTGTAGACACTTTGTTCACAATGTCACCAATATAGTCGACAAAACTGGTGACTTGGAGACACTTGCACCCAGGTTTCCTTCAGGTACATATGTATGTAGGTACATATGTATGTTAGTGTAAATGGACACTTTTTAGAATTACCATTGTTTTAAATTAATTTTAAATGAAATATGTTAAAATAACAGTGTTCAATATTGAAACCATAAAAACCTGTTTTACTTGTTTTGTAAAAAAAAATTATACAATTTTTATTTTCCAATTCCCGTATTCTTTTAGTAAAATAGTACATCAAGTTTTCAAAGTAGAATGATGACGAAAACCATATCGGGCCATTCTGCTGATGCTTCTGTTAAAACATGTGTTACAGGGGTAAGTGTTTTGAATTATTCTTAAATAAATGCATATGTTGTTCCTGAAGCTTCTTCTCACTGTTAACTCACACTCAAACCAATTTGATTCCACATTAAATTCACTTTGTTTCAACTTGAAACAACTTTCATTCAACGTGATTCGGATTGTTATTTCAATATAAATGACATTTTGCTCTAACCTTACTGCAATGTTAAATTAACATGAATTATAGTTATTTTAAAAGAAAAAACTGTTGTTCGCAAGTTATTTTAAAATCATGTTAAATTAACATGAAACAACAATTATGCAAAATCACTACTGAAAAATGTAAAATCAACCTTGTTTTGAACGAATTTACATTGATTTTTTTCTGTGTGTGAGGGGTTAGAAATGGGTAAAAACGGGTCAAATCAGCAACATTATATCTCCTGATCTAACAGGAGTAAGGACGTAAAATTAAAAAAAATATCATTATTGAATCGAAAATAAAATTGTCATGAGTTTGGTACTTTTTTGAAATTTGCACATTTTGGGAATAAAAAAGTTAGCTTTATTATTTCCACAGAAAACTAAATAAATTGTTACATTCATATGTACATGCATATTATATATTTTTTTTCTTTTTGGGAGATCACAAATTATAAAAACTTATTAATATTTAGTTATTATTATAAATAGCAACATGGTAAAATTAATTATCTTTTAAGAAAAATGTCTTAGCATTAATTTAAGCATTTAAAAGCTTATCAGAGATTCTATCTCTAATCCTTGTTGAAATGTATATTGCCTGATACTGAAAAAGTGCTCTCGCTTTCTACAGACGTTGGTTTTATAGTAAGAAGCGCATCATACAAAGATTATAAAATTGTTGGCCTGTTACTTGTGACCCAATAGACGTCAATATCTTTTTTGAAGATATTTTCAGTCTTTTGGATTTTCTTTACATTTATTTTATTAGAATTTGTAGTTGGTTCAACATCAGGTGTATGTGATGGTGATAGTGTATTGTGTACATTTTCATTTTCTACTTCAAGAAGCTTTTGATACGCTTTTATTGGCGAAGGAAAAATAGTTCGATTTGTAGAAAGTTTTTAGTAATTTTAGTAAAGAATATATTTATATTGATCGGTTTTTAACGATGCTAACAAATTAAAATTTCCGAAAATTCCCGGAAAAAATTTAAAAAATATGTCCCGGGTTTCCCGGGAATTCTTTCCCGCGTAGAAACTCTAATCTATATATATCGAGCCCTAACCGCGAAAATAACGTAAGCGACATGATTTTCAATTTTCGTTTTTTTAAATAAATCACTTTATTGGCAACCCTTGCATCATCACCTAAAATGTCATGGTCACAAAAGGTACCGTTACGATTTTATAGCAAAAACAATTTTATTGTAAGCGACAAATTTCATACAAAATTTATATGAAATAAAAAAGCTCTCTCCTGTAAAATTTGATTTTTGGCGCTTACGTTATTTTTGCGGTTAGGGCTCGGTATATAAAACAGGATGTGTGTATGTAAGTACATATGTATGTATGTAACGTATGGACTCCAAACGGCTGGAGCTATTTTGATGAAATTTTCAGGGATTCTTGAGAATATTCAGGCGGGTGACACTGTGAAGTCTAATTTTCAGTCTGCGGACGGAGGAGCGAGGCAATATCCAATTCATATACATACATATGGGCATATCCCAGAAAAAGTCCACCCACCAAAAATTTTTCAAATGATTTTTTTTTATGGAATATAAGACTTGATTTATAATTTCATTTTTATATTAAAAAAAATGTATTTCAATGATCATTAATGCAATAATTTTTACCAAATCCTACCCCACTGCCGATTTCTTAATGTTATACGTGAATTTAGCATTATTTTAGGTGATTTTTGTGCTTAAAATAGCACTTACAGCAGAATTATCAAAATATAAATTTCGTTAAAAAAAAAGTTTATATTCATTAGTTAAGAAATAAGTTTAAGAAATGCAATTCATAAAAATATAATTTGTTTTGTTAAAATAAATAAAATATAATAATAAAATACTACTAGAAAAACTGTAGCGTGCGTTATGTAGCGTGCGTCACAAAGGGTTCACGGCTTTTGTCAAAAAATCACAACATTTTTTGGCTGCGAATAAGTGCATTTAGAATTCTCTTATAGTCATCTTTCTTTTAGGAATTAGATTTTGTATACCTTATCATGCCAAAATCGCAAAAGATTAGGAAAATGCACTTCAACCTTTGAAGTTACTTCCACTTTTTGTAGCGTGCGTCACAAAATTTTGTGATCAATTATTTCGCAACAAATACTTGCTAAGAAATCATGATATATGCCATTCGCTCCTAGATGGGTCAAATGTATGACCAACTCCACTTTATTATTTATTGCCGAATTTCGGTTTTCTTAGTTATTTCAATTAACTAAACCGTTTTTGAGTTACGCGAATATATGCTGTGCAACCTCTTACATTTTCAAAATAACGGTATATCTTAAAAACAAGAGCTAACCTAAAAAAACGGTTAGCACCACTGGATTCAGCGTCCCCAATTAGGGTAAAATGCCAGGTGCGCGGCTGGTCTGTTTTCTACAACTTTCACAGTGTACTTATTGCTCAAAATTACAATATTAAAATTCTATTTTAATATTATTTTTTTAAAGGTTGCGAAAGGAAAAAAATCATATCTTAAAAAAGAAAAAAAAACACCTCCTTCAAAGTTTCAGAATTTTTAAAGAACAGTTTGAGGTAATACACAAAAAAAAATCAGCCAAATAAAAAAATAAGTTTTTGACTTAGTCCGTTTTTAAAATTTAACATTTTGCAGATATTACATTTTTCAAAAAATTATTTTTTTTTTTCAATATATGGTTTGTAGCCCCAAGTATTCTCTTTAAAACGACATTAAAATCATTTTCGTATGTCAAGTAGTTTTCGAGATATTGAAGAAATAAGCTCAACACATTCGGCTAATTCGGCGAAATTATGACATTTTGAATATGACATAACTTTCGAAAAACAAATTTTTTCGTTCATACATGTTCCTAATAAGATAAAAGGAACCTTCTCAGTAAATTTCATTAAAATCGGAAGGGGTCGTGTCCCAGTCTTGGTCGTTTTGACATGGAATTACCCTTATACGTTTAACAGTTTTATTTGGTTTAATATCTTTAGTTTTTCTAAAATCTTTATGGATGAAGTTTCCTGATGATCTGGCCTAAGCAACCAGCGAAATGCGCATATGAATAGCTTATCCCATCAACAATAAATTTCAAGTGTTTTTATCAAGAATAAAAACTGGGAATTAAACACGAATAACAAAATCTTTTGAAATTTGAATTTTGTATTCCCAAAAATAATTTTGGTAATAAATAAATATAATTTCCAATTTGCCTTAAATACATGCGTTTTTTTTTTTTTTTTTTTTTTTGATTGAGCCCATATCCACACCATATGTAATTTATTCTGTAAAAAAAACTTTATAATAGGTATTCCATGGATTTTTATTTAAAAGCCGTTAATTTCGTTAAAAGCTCAATTTAAATCGTGTGGTAATACAACACGAATGTTTGCTTAGGGCCAGCAACGCGGACCAGGTCAGCTAGTTTATTTTAAAATCGTGTAGCATTTCTCTCTATAAAATGTCGCAAAAACGCGAATGCCAAATATTCAACGGCCATCTTAAACAAAAAGTACACTTCAACGATTTAATATATACTACGTAAAGTATTGTCGCTTGAATAACGAAAAAAAAAAACAAATACTTCTTAAGTAACAGCTGACTTCAACCGACAGCAAATACCGTTAAAAATTTTACTGAATAGCATATTTGATAAATTTTCGATATATTCATTTTAACGACACAGTTATCGTTAAAAAAGTTAGTGAATCTCACAACTGGTGTACATGTAAAATATATTTTTTATATTTTTATGTCGTACAGACAAGATACAAGTTTATTTATTCACCTACTTTTACATTTATTTATATAGCTATTGTATATGTTTGAAAACATCTTAAACAAAAACTATGTCTATAACAGTGTTGCCAACTCTTCGCGATTCTAAATGGCAGCATTTTGTAAAAAAAATGACTAAGTAGGATTTTATTAGAAGCAGAAACATTTGTTTTTACAATTTAATTGCGAATATGAGATTTTTGTAAAAACAAATGATTGCAAGTTAAATTTTTTAATACAGAACATGCAAGTCATGCACAGAATAATTTTTGTTTTTGACGTTTGAATGTATGAATTAAAAACATCTTAAGTGACTTCATAATCAGTATTTTAAAAACTTAAAGGGAATTTAGCCTCTTACTGGCTAAAATGGCAACATTGGACTTTACTTAAGTTTTTGTTTTATCTGTGTTGTTAAGAAAAACATAAAACTTTATTAAGTTGTTTGCATTTTTTTGCGAAAAACTTAAATTATTTTGCAGCATTCTGGCGATGCTTTAATACGACCACCGCTTCCATCTGCTGTAGAAAGACGGACATTAATATACACATTTAAATGTACCATAATTGTTTGTGTGTATTTATAGTATTCTTCCTTTTGAAATGCAAATAATATTATGCAGCAGCAACAGCATTCGCCGCCATCTTCTTTAGTGGCAAACACGTTTCGTAAATATTTGTCAAGTCGTACAACATTTGCCTTTTGACTAGTACACACAAGCTTTAACTGAATTCTCTTGTTTTCTTGCTGCATTATTTCTTTTTGTATTTGCCATTTCTTGGTCTATTTGTTTTTTTTTTTTTTGGCAATATTCATGGGCATGCAGCTAAAAAATTTGGAATAAATAGTGAAGGTTGGGAAAAAATTTAGTCATGTTTTAACATTAACTGACAATAATTGTATTTCATTCTAAAATAAATGATTGTCTTTTGAGGTCGGAAATAAATAAGATAATCTCAACTTTATCCAAGCTTAACCGAAGCTCAACTGCATCCCAGCCTGGCTGTACTGTAAATCTCAGAAAGAAAATTGAATATTCAGAATTTTAGACTTTTTTTAGGTGTTCTGCTATAACAAATATAAATTTTCGTGCCTCTTTTATGAAAGATTTCGAGATATTAGACAAATTTTCTCTTCGAAACTTTGTTTGCGTCTTTCTCAGTTTCAAAAGTTCTGCATTTTAAAAAAATTAATATTTTTCGAAATATTTAGGTGTTTTTTGCTCAAATTATTACTTTTGGTATTATTTTAAATCTTCAGTAATTTTCGAAGCGCTCTTTGTTTTAGTTTTCCTGTGAAAACACTTTCTATTTAACCGTATATAAACTACCCAAGTGAGTTATGTTAGAGCTTTTGAAAGTACATTTATTGTAGAAAATCTGTATTTCGAGGGACTTTTATATGGGCGCTAGACTCCATTGGGTTAATTTTGATCACCAAATCAACCATTTATTAGAACAATATACGAGCTACCATGCAGGTTCCAGGCTTTTTCTGGAAAGAACATTTCGTCTTTCGAACATTATTGTGGTCTATATCATAATTTTTATTATCAGGTCCACAGCACTCGGAGTTGAAGAGTAGGAGTTTAAGTTTTTGGGCCGGAGTCGGAGTCGGAGCCGAAGCAACCACAAAAACTCGCGACTCCGGCTTTAAGAATTTTGATGTCAGAAAATAAGGACCAGTCTAATTTACATATCGTGATCTTTTATTCAAATAGTCCTTTCTTTAAAATTAAAATTTTACAAAAGAGTGAATGAACTGATTTTTTCAATAAACTTTAAAGTAATATTAAAACTATGTTTGACAACGTTATTGAAAAACAACGTCTAAATCATTCATTTGTTAATTTTTTAAATTATTAATTAATTTAAATTAATTCCTATGATCACTATGTCACTATTTACAAATTAAAATTTTATCGATTTGACTATTGACTGAACAAATCTGCCAAAGGGGTTTCAAAAGTAAGCTCGGTTTCCCGAAATATCAGCGCCTAAAATTTTTTAATATTTTGAAAAAGCGTTTGGTATAAGTCAAAAAAAAATATACTAAATGTACTTCTGAGCTAAAATACTATTATAGTTGTCATCAGCAGAATTGTAAGGCGATTCTTTCTTAGAATATATTAACCCTCTAACACACATTTTAAGGGGTAATTTTTGTCCTTTTTTTACCTTCTCACCAAAAGTATACTTAAGCGGCACTTTAGAGGGTTAAAACTTTCTACGAGTATTTTCTGCATCAAATTTTACGAGGGATCTTCTAAAGGCTCAGTAAGGCGAACCTTGCTGTACCGTATCTGTACTGTATCAATCAGCTGTTCGCTTTTTGTTATATGAAAACCAATACAAAAGCTTACCGAAATGCGATGTACCGTAGTTGCAACGTACCAATCTGTATAAAATAGAATTTCATGCCGTTGTTACGTGACATTTGTAAAACAGTGATGGGCGGCTTGTATTTTACATTGAATGCGGGTAATTTTGCTCTTTTTTTTTGGTACTTTTTTTTAGTATATCTATGGAATTGCGACAAAACAACTTACAATACAACATATTTCCAAATATACAAATATACATATGTTTAGATGTTTAAAATAAACAAATGCATATACACATACAATGGAAATGTGAAACATATAAAAAACTTTAAATTATATAAAAACCTTGTTTGGTGTATGCACATTTACAATATATGTATGCTAAAAATTTATTTATGCTAAAATACAAATTTATTTATTGTAAATCTATAAAAAAATATGAAATTATTAAAAATTTTTACATACACAAAATACTGTTTTAATACCATTTAAATCACGTAATACCTTTTCTGCACAACGGTCACCATTTGAACATTTTTGATTCCCATCACTGTGTGTTTTGTTTTATGTATACCCGTGCTTTTTGTTTATGTATGGGAAAACATATGACACGTTTTTAAACGTTCTATAAGTGCACCAACGTGCTTACAGTACGGTGCGTTACATTACGGGTAGAGCAACGTTCGCCTAACTGAGCCTTAAGACCAAAAGTTCGTGCAATGTTTGTAAAACTTATTTTCGAAATTTCGAGCATTTAAATTTTTTAATTTCTTGAAATGGCGTTTGGTTCAAGTCAAAAAAATATACTTAATATACTTCTGAGCTAAAAGGCTATTTCACATGTCTTCAGAAGAATTGTATGGCGATATTTAACCCTCTAACACTCATTTCAAGGAGTAATTTTTGTCCTTTTTTTAAATTTCACACAAAAGTATACTAAAACGGAACTTTACAGGGTTAAAATGCTCGACGAATATTTTATGCATCAAATTTCACTAGGGATTTTCTTAGACCAAATAATCGTGCAATGTATGTAAAACGGGGTTTCGAAAAATTCCAAAATTTCAATGCCCGAAATTTCGAAATTCCGTTTTACACACATGGCACGAAGTTTTGGTCTTAGAAGACCCCTAGTAAAATTTGACGCAGAAAATATTCGTGAAACATTTTAAGCCTCTAAAGTGCCGTTTTAGTATACTTTTGTGTGTAAGTTAAAAAAAAGGACAACAATTACCTTTAAAATTAGTGTTAGAGGGTTAATATACTCTAAGCAAAGAATCGCCATACAATTCTACTAAAGAGATCTATAATAGTATTTCACCTCTATCGGGAACCCGAGCTAACTTTTCAAAACTCTTTGGTAAATTTGCTCTACCAATGGTCTTATTTCATATCGCGTAGCAAGTATTTAGGCTGGTTTTCTTTGTTGCACAGTGTAATTAAACGTTATTCGAATATTTGAGTTTGCATTTTGCAAATACAAGACTCAACCTTATCATAATTTGTTTGCATTAATAAGGCCTGAAGGAAGAAAGACTTCTAAGCAGTGATGCCAACTTTTTTAAAGCAAAAAGCACTTTAAAATTTGAAAAAAGCACTAAAAAGCACTATTTCGAGCAACAAAAAGCGTAAAAAGCACTAAGCCATTTTTACAATTTAATTAAACATAAAACAAGTTGCATTCGGTTGTGCCGAATATTGTATACCTCCCAAATTAAAAAAAAGGCGACGGCATTGATGGGGGCCGTTTTCATTTAAGATTAAATAATAAACATATTTACATTTGTATATAAACATTTTTAAATGTATTATTATTATCTTCAATAAAAATAATATCATCCAAATCATTTGGAGTTTAAATTGGTCATAAAACAGTTTTAAAGTTATACAGTGCGAGCTCGATTTTCGTAACTCGAAAAAATCTGTCCTGTTGCAATTTCCGAAAATTTGCATTGACCGACCATCTATATATATAAAAATGAAAAATGTTTGTTTGTTTGTTTGTTGGCTTATAGACTCCTAAACTACTAAACCGATTTTCTTGAAATTTTTACAGTAACATCACGTGAGCCCTAAAAATAAAATATGCTACTTATTTATTATTTTTTCGATAGGGGCAGGGGAATTGGTACCCCACATAGGATGCCAATATTAAGTATCGCATATCTTAAGAGCCGCTGCACTCATTTTGTTGAACTTTTGGTAGAAGGATCTTCTGAATCCCAAAATTGAAATAAAATAGCAGCAGGGGAAGTGGTACCCACCATAGGACGCCAGTGTTTAATACCGCATATCTTAAGAACTGTAATAGTGAGAATGTTCAAGTTTTGTAGAAGTCACTCTCATGGTACACTACACTTTTGGAAATAAAAATAAAGCGGGTAGGTGCAGGGGGGGAAATACCTCCCATAGGATGCATATATTAAATATCGCTCAACTGAAGAACTATTGAAGGGAGAGTCTTCAAACGTGGTTAAAGCTACTATTGTGGTAAACTATAAATTTTAATATAAAAACGGGCGGGGTAGACAGAGGAGGAGCAGTACCCCCCATATATAGAAATATTAATAAGAGCCGCTACACGCATTTTGTTGCACTTTTGGTAGTAGGATCTTCTGAGCCCCAAAATTAAAATAAAATAGCAGCGGGGGAAGTGGTACCCACCATAGGACGCCAATGTTTAATATCGCATATCTTTAGAGCTGATATAGTGAGAATGTTCAAACTTTGTATGAGTCACTCTCATGGTATACTACACTTTTGAAAATAAAAATAAAGCGGTAGGGGGGGAAAACCTCCCATGGGCTACATATATTAAATATCTCTCAACTGAGGAACTATTAAGGGGAGAGTTTTCAAACGTGGTTAAAGCAGTGTAGCGAAGCGCACCGTGTTAAGCTAGTTGTTTATAAAACTTAATGACAGCATATAAAAATAAATAAACATCCTTATATTTTATCGTTTAAATAAAACAATTGGCTTAGGATATTATCCAATTATTTTAATATATGTACGCTTCTGAATAAAGAACACACATAAGGTGTAAAATAGAAAAAATATGTATGTTTGCATTCTGATACTTAGTCAAACCTTTTTTCAATAGCACTAGAGGTAAAAGTGCAAAACACGTAGTAAACTAAAGCGCGAGAAAAATGGCAAATAAAAGTATTTTCTATCAGCTGTTTTTAATTTATTTAACACTTTACATATACCAAGCTTCGGCTCTTTTTTTGTTTTTTAAGTATTTCATTTTTTTGCACGGTTTCCAACTGCATGTTTTTTAACAATTCCTAATATTTTCCAATCCATATTCTATTTTTGAAACAGTGGGTAAATACATCGTTTTTATGCACGCTTAAAAGTGCAAAGTTTCGTAAAATTTCCAAATTGCTAGGAAACCTAGCTCTAACCTCGTTTGTGGTAAAACGAATGTAACTTTCTTTTATCACTTTTTTATCATTTGAAATCTTAAAATCTGTACAAGCCCTTCAAAACTGTACCCCAAATAGCAAAGTTGAACCTCTTTATAATCATAGTTTTAAAAATTGGTAGAAACACAATTAAAATTGTAAAAAGCACTAAAGGCACTAACGAAAATTTGAAAAAGCACCAAGTTAGTGCTTTTTTTTAGTTTGGCACTATGGGTAAAATTTTGGCGTTTTGAGGCATAAAAAAGCACCATAAATAGTGCCAAAAGCACTAAGTTGGCATCACTGCTTCTAAGTTTTCCCGCTGTGTTATTATGTATTTGAGTTGATGGACGTAACACTAAATATTGGTCCAAAATTAACATTTTTAGAACACCGATTGACTTAGAATAACTTTCCAAGTCGATGGCCGCACTTCCGGCTGGCTGGTTGTTTGTTCATGTCAACTTGTGCGCAAAGTACACGTCGCAATTTTAAGGATAATTTTATGAAATTTGGTACGTTAACTCGTAATTGCCATATGAAAATTAAAATTGAAAATAGTGAGAATCCATACATAATTTTACATGGCGCCATGAAAACTTCTAATGATGTTGGTATTAAGGTTCAATTTGGCTCAAAAATGTTTATTTGCAACATAAATCTACTTCTTGAATAATTTTAAAATCGGTCGACGATTGACCATAGCTTCCATTTAAATACCACTCCTGAAAAAAGCTTTAAGTGCAAAAACTTACGTATAAATATTGATATAACATTTGGCGAGGATAACTTGGTCCAGAATTGACCACATGTCCCATATAAACTCCCTCTCCAAAATAGATTTGATTCTTAGAGAGCTCATATAGAAGTTTATATAACGGTTATATTCGGCTCAAAAAAGACCCATGATTGGCAATGGGTCGCAGATATGGTACAAAAATTTGTCATTATATACTGTTGTGTAGGGTATTAAATGCTCGCGCATGACCGACTTTACTTTCTGACTTGTTTTTAGTTAAAACATGTAGGCAATATATTATACTAATAATCAAATTAATACTTTGCCTTTTGTAAAGCAAATGAGATCTTATTTCAGCCAGCACTGAAGGAAGTCTAAATACATTTACTTTGTACAATTTGAATGAAGTGGTACGAAGAAGATTTTAAAAACGCAAAGAGGAAATTAACAAATACTCACAAACAGTTTATGACTCTGCAGTATTTATCAAACAGATTAAAAAAGCCGCTGCTGAGCATTTTTGTTCTAAAGATCCTTTATTTCTTTCGGTTTCTTTCGCTTACATTGTTTTAAAGATTTATAACCAAAAAATATCCTTTCATTGTTCGTACTTCTTGCACCAACAATTTATAAGGTACTTTTTGTGTATGCTTTTCTTGAACTTTAATACAGTTATTTTTAGAGTTTAAAATTACTTTTTAGTACTTAAACTAGAAATAAAGATAAATAAAAGTTACACAAAAATAGTAGAAAAACTTTTGTCCACTAAAAAGGCAAATATTCTACTTACACAACTTTGTATTAAGTAGTCATTTTTTAGGAATATTGTTTTTGTTTAGACTGCAAGATACATCTATTTTATAAACTTTAGTTTACTTTTTCCGTCCCTTTTTTACTTTTCTTTAACTTTTTAGTAAAATTTTTTCTACAATGTCTGTTGAAAGTTCAATAGTGTGTAATGGAAATATGTATTGTATACTTTTACATGCATTCATATTTTTACATGCATACACAAATAAATATTTATGCTTTTATCTGCAAATGTGTAATTATTTTTTATTTGTAAAACTTTTACCACTTTCACTAAATAACAAAGTGCCACAAGCGGGAATAGAATCGAATTTAAATTAAACTGCCGAACCACTCTCCATTTGAGTTTTGAGTCCTGCTTATTTGGATAGAAGAGAAATATGTCATCAGTAAACTTGAAAAAATTTTCCATTATGTCCAATGTTATCAATATCATTAATATATATCACATTGTGGTACTCCACAATTTACAGGAACTCTTTTACTCTTTCCTCCCTCAATTTTGAAATACTGCGATTTTTCTGTAACAAAACTTTCAATTACTTTAGAGCCAATAGTACGATAAATTTTCCAACAAGGTTTTGCGATGCACAAAATCAAAAGCTTAATGAAAACCTTGAACATTCCTGCAACTTCAATAAATCCATTATATAGACGTGCACAAATTGTATTAACCACATCAGCATGAGCGTCATCTGTCCTGCTTTCTTTCACAAACCCATACTTAATTTTTGTAACAAAGATTCACGTTCTAAATAAGCATTTAACTGCGAAAAAATTGTTTCTAATATATTGTCTATTGTTGAAAGAAGTGCTGTTGGTAATATTTTGCATATCGTCGCAGGAATTAAAGAACGCTGTAACTGACAAAAATTCGAAAATACGGTTTTTTGCATCATTATATCAGAAAAAATACTGCGTCGATTGGTCGCGGTCCCATATTTGTATGATGAAAAAAATACACTTACGCAAAAAAAAAAAGTAAAAAAATCGTTTGCTGTAAGGCGCAGAATCACTGGGAATAATAGACTTGAGACGAAATGTTTAGAGCCAATATATAAAGCGAGAAAAAATAAAAATACGCTTTTAAAATCGTGTTCCTAAGTTGTATAGTTTTTGTGATATGAATTTTTTTCTACTTTCTTTCATACAGGTTTTTGGCTCTGGTGAATATTTAATGTTTTGTCAGTTACAGCGTTCTTTAATTCCTGCGATGATATATTCATTTGATTTCAAATTCCCATTTTACTTTACTGGAAATGCCATTAAGTGTTACTTGAAATTCGAAGTTGAAAACCAATTGTTTTGAACTTGATTTCGAGCGAAATTGCTTTTTGGGATATTATTTTTATGTTTAAAAAGTAAAGTTGAACTCTTGCTTCTCATTTAGTTTATATTTTTAGTTAAATATGTTCTGTACATAATTTACATAAGATGTTTAAAGTAAAAACCATATCGGGCATGATGCTGGTGTTTTATCATTCTTTAAGGGGTAAAATGGGTAAATAAATCACGAATAATAATCATAAAATTATTTTATTACCGAAATCTTATTAAAAACAATTTTTTAAATTCTTGCGTTTTACGTTTTCGATTTCCAGCGCACCCCTGATAATTTTTTTATAAATATTTTGATTTCAATGCTTGCAATCAACATAAGCAAAAAAGGGGAGTCACCGTCTTTTCGTACATTAGCCATTGGATGATGATAGATATTTGTGACATTTAAGTTTTCAGTTTGTTTAAAAATATTTAAAATGTAAAAATATTAATAAATTAATAATAACACATAATTTTTCTATACTATTTTTGTTTCTGTTATCGCCAAAATGCAGTTTTAGCGGCAGGTCAGGTTTTGAATTAGCCGCGAATATCGAGCACGCACTGTATTAATCCGACTTAATATTTATTCTTAACATTTTTTTAATAAATTATTCGAAATAGCAATTCCTCTTAGAAAACTAAAAGTAGTTTCTTTCCGAAAAATATTTCCGTTTTATTTTTTCTTAAGAAACAGTATACGGAATCGATCGGAATGGAGTTCTTTGACAAACCTGTTTATTCAATTTCTTCTTTTATTTCCAAATTTACATTGAATGCTTATTTATGAGCTTGAATTCTTTAACGAGTTTTACAAAATACAAATTAAAAAAAAAAAAAAACTTTATTCAGAGGAATTGCCAACCCACTTTTGCTCATATCTCAGCCAATAATTCCGGACTGCATGTGACATTAATGTAACTATACCCAGTTCCCATCATATCTGGGGCCTTCGGAAACCCCATTTCAACGGACAGATGTTCAGATGGACATCAAATCAACTTTGTAGTCATAAAAACCCAGCACATATACATACATATGCTTAAAGGGCCTAAGATCAATATTGTATCGGGTGATTTTTTAGCTATTATCTTTTTGGCAACACTGGTTTAAACAGCTGACGCACGTTTCGTGTTTTGTTTCACTGTCAAACATCTTCACTTTGGTATATAATTTAACCATGAATCGTCTTTCAAACGAACAACGCTTGCAAATTATTGAATTTTATTATCAAAATGCGTGCTCTGTTAAGAAAGTTCATCGCGCGCTTCTTCCATTTTATGGTCAGTTTAATCGACCCACTGAAGCGGCTATTCGGGCTATTGTGACTAAATTTCGCACCAAATTTAAATTGTTGGACATTAAACCACCAACACGCTTAGGTAGAGTGCAAAGTGAAGAAAATATCGTAGCTGTATCGGCCAGTGTCAATGATGACCATCAATTATCGATTCGTCGCCGTTCGCAGCAATTGGGCCTCTGTTACTCAACAACCTGGAAAATTTTGCGTATGGATTTAGGTGCGAAACCTTTCAAAATACAGCTGGTGCAAGAATTGAAGCCGAACGACCTACCGCAACGTAGAATTTTTGGTGAATGCGCTCTTGGAAAGTTGGCCGAAGATCCACTTTTTTTATCGAAAAATTGTGTTTAGCGACGAAGCTCATTTTTGGCTCAATGGCTACGTTAATGAGCAGAATTGTCGATTTTGGAGTGAAGATCAGCCAGAAGCATTGCAAGAGCTACCAATGCATCCAGAAAAAGTCACAGTTTGGTGCGATTTATGGGCTGGTGGCATCACTGGACCGTACTTCTTCAAAGATGATGCGAATCATAACGTAACTGTGAATGGTGAGCGCTACCGTTAGATGATATCCACCTTTTTATGCCCAAAATGCAAGAGCTTGACTTGCATGACATGTAGTTTCAACCAGACGGTGCCACATGCCACACAGCACGCTTAACAATGGACTTATTGAGAGGCGAGTTCGGTGAGCTTTTTATTTCACGTTCGGAACCGGTCAATTGGCCGCCTAGATCGTGCGATTTAACGCCTTAAGACTATTTTTTGTGGGGCTATGTTAAAGCTCATGTCTATACACACATGCCCGCTTCAATTGACGCATTGGAAGACAACATTAAAGCATTTATTCTTGAGATACCGGCCGAAATGTTGGAAAGAGTATGCCAAAATTGGACTAAGCGGATGGACCATTTGAGGCGCAGTCACGGTCAACATTTGCATGAAATAATCTTTAAGCATTAAATTTTATGAACCGTACTATCGATTCAAATAAAGATTTCATGCATTTTTCTGAATTTTATGTGTGTTTTTTAAACTTTCCTATAGCTCTTAAAAAATCACCTGATAGAAATTACAAACGGAGTGAAAAACTTTTATATGTATACCATTTCCACCTGTACACTCCGAAGAGGTATATGGGTACGGATTATCCTGAATCAAGTACAGAAAGATTGATTCAAGAACGCTCTTAACATTGATTAAGAACATTAAAAATAATGCAATTTGCCTTCATTACTTTAAATCTAGGAAAGTGTGTTATTACAGAGAGATGACCCATCTCCACCTTAATCGACTGTGGGCTATTAATTATTGAAGTTTGAACATTTAAACATTTTGGGGTTTCTTTTTGTTCCGGCCAAAACCATGCAAATCTAAAGAGATTAAAAGAGAAATACAAAAAACAAGTGAATAAAAATCTTGTTTTTTAGGTTAAAAGCATTCATATAAATAAATATATTCGTATGGACAGCGCAAAGTGCACTCATAAATCTCTTTAGCACACTGCAACAGCTTTTTTTGTCTCGTAGTGTGGGTTTTTTCTTGCGTCGTACACACTAAGCACATGTTTTCGCGGTAAAAGTTGAACTTTTATAATGAAAAAAAAAATATATGCAGTAGAGTGGGTCAATTTGTTCGGGCCCAAAAAAAGTGACAAAGCGTACAGCAAAATCGTAATCTACGCAAAATTCTAAGAACTTTTCCAAAAGAAACCATGGTTCGAAAATCAAAATCGAGCTTCCGGTTTTTGACTTGAAAATTTGCTGCTCAGGAAATCTGAAAAAATAATACCTTTTTGGAAATATTTATTGAAATTGGTGAATAGTTGGTCTGTATCGCTGAAAGAGGGCTTGTTTAAAAGGAAATTTTCTCAGCTTTATATATCTGTGCTCATTTTTAGAAAATTCTGTACATAAATAATTGGTTAGGAGATTTTTGTCAAAATGTTCATAATCAAGCTAGTAAAATAAAAAAAATTATTTTATTTTTTTTTTAACCCAATTTTCTATTTTAAATTCACTACCTTTTAAAAACAGAAACTAACTGAAAAAAAAAAAAAAAAAATAAAATCATCCAATAAAAATTTTTCTCATTTTGCGAAGCACATTTAAAAATTTTCAGAAAAAGGGGTAAAAAAGGGTATTTCAATAAAAAAAGGTTCAAGTTTTTTATACGCAGTATTTCCCATTTAAATAAACATAATAAGACCAAGTTTTTTTATAAGCATAAGGTCCAGGGTTCGAGCCCGAGCCACGTCAAGAATGAAAGATTATCAATAACAATTTTAATTAACTTTCATGTTGTAAAATAATTTAATAAAAATTAAATTTCATGAACTTAAGCCTAATTAAAAAATATTACAAATTTGGATTAAAAACCATAAATAGTTCAACAAAATAACCACAATACTAATTATTGTTAAAGCTAAGGCACGAGCTCTGTGTGTACATTTGTCCTTCAAGTTGTGCTGAAAAAGGTCAACAGAAAAGAGAAAGACAAAGTGAAAAAACAAAAAAAAAAAAAAAAAAAAAAAAAGTACTTGGACTTCAAGAAAAATTCTTGACGAAAGTACGAAAAAACAGAAGTAAAGGAAAAAACATGTTAAATCAATTAAAATGGATAATCATTCAGGAAAGCAAATTTCGATCTACCAAATGTTAAAATACAATTTGGTTTAAGGATTGATGTTTGACTAGTGACGTCAGCAGTCGTCGATGGCTGCGAGTGTAAGACGGCAAATCCATCTGAGGAGATCGAGTGGTTGCGATCGAAACATGTCATGGTAACCTGCCGGCCAGGGTTCGAGCCTGAGCCACGTCAAGAATGAAAGATTATCAATAACAATTTTAATTAACTTTCATGTTGTAAAATTCCTTTCTTCATAAAAAATAATTTAATAAAAATTAAATTTCATGAACTTAAGCCTAATTAAAAAATATTAAAAATTTGGAAAAAAAATAATATTTCAGGTAGGAAGAGCTCAAAAAACTTAATTTTTCTATGGAATGCTCTGTACTGTTTTAAACACCTGACAAAAAGTTTATTCTTTATCATTATAGCTAATTTTTTAATACTTTTTGTGTAATTTTCCGATTTAGCGATGTCAAATAAATTTTAGTGTTTGTTTTAAATTTTGCAATCGTTCGCGAATTGTAACCATTTTCTCGATTAAAGCGATTTTTTTCCTGTAAGTGTCAGATTTTTGAAAGCTTTTACGATTTTTAATAAATATAAGACTTTGCTATCATACCACTGTTACCACATATTTGCGAATTTCCGCTAATTTAGCAATTGTTACCTCTTGTTTTCATTCCTGTTAGGGCACTCTCAACACTGTCGATGTAAAAAGGGGCGAAAATTTCAATACCTTTTGCCATTATTAAGGGCGAATTTTTTGGAATAAAACATGCTACTCTTGAAGAGAGCAAAACACCAAATTGCATTTTTTTAATAAAATGTCAAATTTTTGTTTTGAAAAGAAACCACCGTAAAAAATAACAAATATTTATATGAGTTATGTTTGCTTTTAGGGAAATTGAATTTTACTATCAAAAATCAAGGAGAAGAAAGCATGGAATTGTAAGTCTATACTTTGCGTCTGTTCCATATCAAGCAATGCTTATTTCGAAAACATTTGTTTAGCACTTCTGTGCCGCAGTGTTGACAAAAATGAAAATGTGAGAGCTATTTCCAAAAAAGGGTCAAAAAATGTCACAAAATAGATGATAATGATACAAAAGTATAATTTAAAAAAAGGGTCATAAAAGGTATCAACACCGTCGAAAAAGGGTCAAATTGATACTTTAGTATCACAACGGTAACGCTGCTTACTACGAAGCCGATTTGTAAGGGAGAATACTAAAAAATAACTGAATCAGTGTGTAAAGCTGATCGTTCCCAGCGGTAACTAGAATGAGTAAAGAGGCCTTATAGAAGGCCTTATTTAGCAGTCACAAGCAGTCAGAAGCTCTTCTCGCCGCATTCCATACTTATTTATTTTTTACACAGGTTGTCATTGGGCGCAAGGCCTTCCACACTTCCTTTAAAAACAACTTCGATCCCTTCCCAAAGAAGGGAGTAAGGAAGGTCACTAAAAATAAAAAGTAAATAAAATTGAACACCTTCCTTTCTCCCTTCTCAAAGAAGGGATTGAATATTTCAGAAGGTCTTTTAAAAAGACATAACATAACCTTTGAACCATAACAGCACTTATAAAGTTATGCGCTTAATACGAGTTTTTGTACATTTTTTAAATATTGCTGGCTATTCTTGAAAACGCGTCGAAAAGTGAACATTATTTTTGTTTACCATACATTTCTAAAATGGAATAAACGTGAGAATTTTAACGGTAAATTGTGTGATACAACGATAGAATTACAAACTTATTAGTTTCTCATTACCTATTTATTTATTGTTTTTAAATTATGGCCCTTATTATGTAAATCGCAACGCCAAAGAATTGCATTGAAAGCAAAACAAATTCATAAATATTTTGTAATTTTGTTTTTGCTTTCTACAAAAATTCAAGTACCGTTTTATAATTTTCAACGCCACAAGTAATGAGGCGTTTGAAATTTTGAAAAAGCAAAAAGAATTTCTGTAGAAAGCAACAACAGAATTACAAAATATCTACGACTTTGTTTTTGCTTTCAATGTAATTCTTTGGCGTAACGTTGCGAATTATATAATTAGGGCCTATGATTCTTACTAAACAATTTCCAATTGTATTTCAGAATTTTCTAACTATATTTCAGAAATTTCCAATTTTACTTAAAAAATTTCCAATTGTTACTGAAAGTGAAATTTATGTTTTTATAGCTAATACAATTTTTAAATTGGAATGGACTATTTTGACAAAACATCTTAAGTCAAATTTAAAAAGTTGAAAAAATGGTGTTAATCGTACGAATTTCCATTATAGAACATTTTTGCTTACGTTTTTAAAATTTTGTATTATGAAGAAAATTTTTCTTTAATTTCGGTTAATTTATTTTTTAAAAACAAAAATGCTTTTTTCACAGAGTTTTTTTAAAATCTTTTTTGCGCTCTTATCTCCACTTAAGATGTTTTGTCAAAATGCCGCAGAATTATTTTATTTTAATCAACATTGAATTCAATTTTAATTAAGTTATTTTATTTAACTTTTGTGTATCAGTTTTAGGTTTCTTATCAGCTTGACTATGATTATTTTGACAAAAACCTCTTAACCAATTATTGATATACAGATTTTTCTAAAAATGAGCACAGATATAGAAAGCTGAGAGAATTTTCTTTTAGACAAACCCTCTTTCAGCGATACGGGTAACTATTTACCAATTTCAATAAATATATCCAATAAAGTATTATTTTTTTCAGATTTCCTGAGCACCAAATTTTCAAGTCAAAAACCGGAAGCTCGATTTTGATTTTCGAACCATGGTTTCTTTAGGAAAAGTTCTTAGAATTTTGCGTAGATTACGATTTTGCTATACGTTTGGTGGGCAAAAAAAATTGACCCACCCTAATATGCAGGTATGTATATAAAATAGAAAAAACTTTGTATGTATTAAAAAAGTTGCCAAATGTTTATAACTGGCGCTTTATAAATGTAATACACATACGTAAAATTGCAGATTCTTTTGGTTATTTATATGCAGATGTATGTGCATATTGTCTGTAAAAAAAATTTCAAGGGGGTTTTTTAAGCCCGATAGAATTGTAGAGAATTTATATTGTAGCAAATTATAATGAATAGATTCAGGCTTGAGCAACCCTACAAAGTTTTCCAAATTTACTTGGAAAATCAGTAATTAATTCGCGCAACTTATAAACGACTTCTTATCGCGCATATAATCGTCCATCTGAACAGGTTTGTATATGAACAAAATTGTTGCATATCTAGTAAGACCAGACATGGGCAATTTGCACTCTTGGCATTACGATTAAATTAATCTTAAAATATTTAAGCTCAAGATTATTGCATTACCATTAACTTTAACCATTTTAATGCACTTTTTTGTGTGCGAAATTATTTTCTTATCAAAGTAGTGCATTATTTTGTTAAATACCAATTAATTGTGTCAATTAATGCTCTACTTTTGCATGATTATCAAAATGCATCCTGAATAATGCATTATTATTTCTTTTTCACTAAAGCAGTGTAAAAATTTGATTTTCTTTTATTTTAATTTTTCTGCTTACGTTTTATTCTTTTTCTTACTTTGAAGTGTCAGGTTGAAAATACAGTGAGACCTCGATTATCCGTCACAGACGAGACCGGCAGCAATCTGGATTATCAATTTATTTTTTTTTTTTGTTTGCTGCTTATTTTATGTAAATATATAATGAATTGCTTTGAAAGTATTTAAATAATATTTGAAAAAAAAGTAATTTTGGCAGAACATGCTTCCAGATCGTTGGGGAATTCGAAAGTAAACGATAAAAAGGATAATTTCTTTATAATTTCGTATCGTTGCAAAAAAAAATTTTAATCAATGCAAAAAAATTATTTTTGTTACCCGGGTAATTCCATGTCAAAACGACCAAGAGTGTGACACTACCCTTTTCGATTTTAATGAAATTTGGTGAGAAGGTTTCTTTATCTTATAAGGAACGAACAAAAATTTTAAAAACTTTTTTCCAAAAGTTATGTCATATTGAAAATGTCATAATTTTTCCGAATTGGCCGAATGTGTAGAGCTTATTTCTTCAATATCTCGAAAACTACATTTCAAAGAGAATACTTGGGGCTACAAACCGTATACTGGAAAAAAACCCTATTTTGAAAAATGTAATATCTGCAATATATTAAATTTTAAAAACGGATTAAGTCAAAAGACAATTTTTTTATTTGGCTGTTCTTTGAAAATAAAATTTTAATAGGGGGGTGCTTTAAAACCATGGTAGATAAGGCCATGATGGCATTATTGCTCAATTAAATGGGAGATAAAACCATAATAGCCTTATTGCCCAATTATTAAGAGGTAAGATCATATTTAAAATTTTGCGAAATGAGAGATATAGCAATATTTTTTTCACATATGAGAGATAAAGCCATATTTTTTCAGAAAATTGTTATGCATGGGGTAAACATACCTTAATTATCATTGAAAAACATTTTGTTATTCTTGTGACGCACGCAGGAAAACTTTATTCAGCGAAGCCACCCGCCGCGTCTTACTGGAGGAAAAAACCCCTAAGCCCCCCCCGCAGAAAAACTTTAGTATGCGAAGCCAGATTTCAATACATAACTTTAGTGTCTCCGGAACTGAAAAGAGAGATAAAGCCAATTTCTAGTATTGCTAATGTGAGCTAAGGTCATGATGGCTTTATCTCCCATTCAAATGAAAAAAAAACAAAAAAGGCTTTATTGAATGAGAGATCATGGCCTTATCTACCATGGTATTAAAGCATTAAAGGGTTAAACCTAAATTTTAATATCAAAAATTTAAATTTTAAAATTTTTTTCAAATTTTAAGTTCTATCGGGCTTAAGCTAAGATCCCACTATCGGCTCAAATAGCACAATCTGTGACGATTTTTATTGTGCTGTATCGGCGCACATTAAAAAACCTTGCACAATTTATTCTTGGGTGGTCCCATTATCGTCGCACATTGTGAGAATTTTTTTCGGTTCATATCGGCCAAAACTCAATTGCGACAATAATCGGTACAATGCGGTCACACTATCGTGTTATTTGGGCCAATTTAATCATATGTTTTGGTTTATTTGTTTGTTGGCGACATAATTTTACTTTAAAAATTCGCAAAATTCTCCGTTTGAATATTCCTTTATTAGTTTCCTAGCAATTTTAAATAATATATTAATATAAAATTAAAAATGTATTCAATTTTATTCAAACTTACTGCACTTGTTTTTTTTTGTAATTGTTGTTCTGTAAACAGATGTTTACAAAGCAGGGATGGCAACATCGATACAACAGCAATGTTTTCGTTAAAGCAAATTGTTTTCTTTCATTTAACAGTACAAATGTACTATTTAACTTTTTAATACATAAATAATAGATAAAACAAATGTAATTTTGGTACAATTAAGCTCAAAAAAGTTAAATTTTAGTAGCCAGTTGGTGCACTTTAAAAAAATTCGTTTTGCCATCCCTTGTATCGGCGCTGATTGGCGACTGTGATCGGCACACAAGTGGCCGATAAAAATCGGTACATATTAAACAATTTTATTGCTCCACATTGTGCGAAAGAGTGTTCACATTATCGGCGCATCAAGGTTAATTTTGATTGTCCACAGTCAGCACAATTTCGGCACAGATTGTCGCAAATTAAAAAATATTGACCGTTCACACTATCGGCACATGAAATAAGACAAAAATTGGTACATTGCGCCGATAGTGGGATCTTAGCTTTAAAAAACCCCTTTACTTTTACAGCTGTATTTAAATGCGAAAGCCAAAATATAGTGGTTAAATTTGCAAATATGCAATTGTTTTTTTTTATGTTGTTTACAAACTAAGACAAGATAACTAACTAATTATATGGGATTTTGGCAGCCAAAGCTTTTCGGTTAGCTGTTAACATTTCGTTAGAGAAAAAGGAATAACTAGGCATATTGTTATCTTAAAAAATATTAAACCGATATAAAATTTTGGTTCATAATTCAACAAAGCTCCAATATAAACTCCTTTATTAAGAATTCGAAATTTCCATAAAAAAGTTCACAAAAAGAAACAACGTTGTCAAATTAAATGAGATTGGGTCAACACAAAATTCCCACTCTAAAAAAGCATTCGCAACAAATAATTTTTTAAAAATAGCATATATCCAGCTGACTTGTGCACTCTGCAACAGCAATTCTCATATAAAAATATCTACATAAGCATGACACTAGAACTCATATTTACGGGCATGTTATGACAATCGATTATGCGATTATGACTTGGAATCGGATAACAGGTATGCTGTAAATCGCAATAACAAGTTTCGCGACTTTAGATCGCAAAAGTATACTCAAGGGAACTAGAATATTTCTAAGAAACTATGGAAGATCACAAGCAAAACGTACGTTAGAGCACCATAAAATAAAAATCAAATCAAAACTCGACAGTTCAACTAAAGAATCACAATTGTTCTGAAAACTCAAAAAATATTGATAAGATAACTGTTAAATTTATATGGGTATCAAATTAAAGTTTCTGGTGCAATGATATTCAGTAATGTGGAACTACCTCGGCTTCCAATATAGAGAAAATCAAAAGGCACGAGAACAAAATTCTTCGAATTATCACACGAACAATGCGAAAAATATGATCACTAATTACTGAATATATTATTTACAGTATCTAATTTGTTCCAAGTAAATGTACCGGCGCACAACAACCCTCGATGAAGAGCACTGAATTAGGTTGAAAAAGGAGGAATATGTATTTAGTGCATAAGGTACAGTACAACATACAATTATAGCCATACTACCCGTATAAAGCACAAGTTCAGTTTAACCGCAACAACTTTAATATACGCTGAAAATATTAAAACAGATGGTGGTTACATTAGCTTTAGGGGAAGAGATGCGGCAAGACTTATTAACCCTAGTCGGACGGAACAGGTACAATTCTACCTTTCCGTTTTTAAATTGCAATAATTGTTTTTCTACAAATAGGAGATATCTGAAGTTCTGTGACATCTTCAAGCCATTGATTAAGATTAATATTTTTAAAATTTTAGGAAAATATGTCAATGTCTTACCTATTTATAAGGCCAAGTTGATTTCACACTCTTTAAAGGCTGACAAGGTACAATTGCACCTTCATATACAAAGAAAGCGAATTTAAATTAATTTTATTATATTTCTTTTATAAGTACGCTGCAATATACATGGACACTTAAATTAACATTAGAAATATATTTATTGAATTTGTGTGCATGATATGCATGTTGTATTTTGAGTTGAGTGTTCGTCGCAAACAAGTTTCTCGCAGATCACACATTACTTTCTAGTTCTTCCAGATTTGGCGCTGCTGCTTTTAGCTGTCCCAGGACCATTTCTATAGTTCCTTGTACAAAATATTTCCATGCAATTAATTCGTTGGTACTACGGTGTTCAACTGCTGGCATACAAAGCTGTATGGAAAGATCATTCTCAAATTATCTACGTTGATCTTTTGCCCTGTACCTTTGATGATGTTCTCTACTTATTACGTAGGAAGCTAAGACAGTGACGTCAGTCATATTATAAAATAGCGCAACATTTTATCTATTACATTAACTCCACCTTTAGTTTTGTTGAAGTATTTGATTATTTCTGGCTTGGTAATAGTGTGTTTCCAACTTCTCCTGTTGTACTGTTGTAGAGAAAGCTGGTTGAATAAATAGGCCGGTCTTTGTAGGCTGCATATTGTTTGGCAGGAACTTCTTATTTTTTCTTACTGTACCAACTAATGTCATGTTTCAAGAATTTAATTTCTTATCTAATTCTAAGGACGTAAACAAGTTATCTGTCACTACGTTTCTTGCAGATCCTTTATACAATTCAACTAGATCAAGTACAGTTCTTTCTACATTCGTTTCCGTGGACCGTAGTGGGTCCACGTTGAGTCACAAGCCCAGAAAATCTTAAAGCCATACTTAGCCGGTTTAGAGGGAATATATTGTGTTAACTTAGTATGGCATCTAAATGGAAACAGTTGCTCATCGATGGTGATGCATTCATATGGCTTGTATGATTTCTCTAAATTTGTATTCATCATAGTCCAGATGCCCCGCATTGGTGCAGCTTTGTCTGTTTTCATACGTTCTGAACGTGAGTTCAAATTATCAAATCGAATAAATCTCTGCATCATCTTGAAGCGGTCGCGAGACAATTCCGCACGTATAAGAGGCAATGAATCAAGATTCTACAATACGGCCAGATAAGTTCTATTGTCTCTCTGTTCACCAGATGCAAAAGAAATCAGGGTTTAAATAACTGCAGTCGAAAACAAAAACTGTCAACCAAAAAACGAAAATTTGAGTACATCTTTTCGCTTTTTGAGTTGGTTTGACAGCGACTGTTTACATTTAATGAATCAGAGGTAAAATAAATAAGAACATTTAAAAAAATTTTTTTTAAGAAACGCTTTTCTTAAAAAAGAACATTTAAAAAAAATTCCCCCCCCCCCGAGATTTTATCCTGGCTACGCCCATGTATTCGTGTATTGTCATCGGGAATATGTATGCCTGCAAAGTTTCATGCATTTGCATTGAGTATAAGGCGGTTAAATTAACGTTACAAGATTTGATTTTCCGAAGTGAAGCTAAAGAAAAAGTTTTAAAAATTTTGCCCCCCCCCCCTAGATTTTATCGGGAATATGCAATGTGTGCTTAAAAATATTTAATTTTTTAAGTAAATTATGACTTTATTTTAGAAAATTATCTGTATTTTAAGTTATTGAGAATTTTTGTGTAAAATGATTTAACTTAATAACGATAAAAAGTTTTATTTATAGTGAAAATTCTATGTAGGTACAATTTTACCTGTACCGCCTTTTAACGTTGTAATATTCTTCCGTTCGACTACGATTTTATGTGTTAAATTGATTTTAATAAAATAAAATAAAAATTATTTAATTTCGTTATTGAACTCCTCAAATGTATTTAGCACTAATGCCGCCATTATTACCGTGATCAAGAATCATGAGTCCCATTAGTTACCTCTTTAGAATAAACTTCTAAATCAAGATGTTTGCAACTTTCAGCATCTAAGCACCGCCCTAATAAAGACGTACAGGTTGTTTATGTCTATTTCATATGCTGTGTATCTATAATATAGTGATACAACGACTACAACAAAAAAGTCAACATTGTCATAGAGCTTATGTTAGAGTAAATTTGCAATGCATCCGAAGCACAGTGCAACATCAAAATTAATGTCGATGCGGTATTAGACAACAACAAATAATACTATGATGATTCATGCAAAGGATCTGTTGTTGTCGTTGAATTTATATTTAAACATTTTTACAAGTACATCTGTGACGATGATGGCAGTACGATGGATGCTGTTGCCATAGTTCTTTTTTTCATTCGTTTTAATGATGGTCTCTGAATATATGAGTGAGTATTATTTATTTTTTGTCTTTTCTATTCCGCTTTCGAAGGGGAAGGTAAGTAGACCTTGTTATGTGTTCAATTCAGTTATGAAGGGGAATGTCCAAATTCCTCAAATCGAAAAATTCAAAGAAATTGAAACAAAACCCTTTTAGATAATTAAAAGTGTTGCGTGTCATGCACTAAAATTTGCAAGTTTTGTTCGAGATCGTGGAAAACCCCATATATGACTTGAATGGCTTAGAGATCCGTTTGTGCTTTAAAAGTGTTCTTCTACATATTAAGTCATTAATTGATTTATTTTGTTATCTCAAAACACGTTAATTATTGAACACAGAAACATTTAGTTTGCCATTAACTTGAATATCAGAATTTCTAATTAAAATTAAAAAAAAAATTGATTAAAAACAAATTTAGATATACATTCTTGACAAAAACTGTTTCTCTTGTGTTATATTTTAGTTTAACACACGCAGAGAAAAACATGTTTTAATATGATCAACTTTAACCAAACTATTTTTAGAGATAGTTTTAAACATATTGTAATTAATTTAACCATATTTTTGTCACTGATAAACATTTTGTGGTTAAATTAGTCGTCCTTCAAGTAGCCACAATCACATTATGGTTGCCTCCGATCATGTTATGGTTAACAATAACAGAAATATGTTTAACACTTATAAAAGTATGACTATTTTTCAATGATAGCATGTTGCTCTTGCAAAATTATAACACTATAATGAATTTGAATATAAATTATTGTCATATTTAACTACAACATGTTTTACTCAGTAAAAACTTTGCCAACAAAAGGTGTTGAGTAATCAGAAAAAAGTAAGAATTCTTCTCACAATTCTACAGTTTTGGAAGGGATGTCCCAAAATGAACGCATTTAAAAATAAGTCATTATTTTTTGCCTACGAAAAAAATACTAAATAATGAGTGAAACAAGCTATTTATTATGAAAAAGTAAGCGAAGCTTTTACTGAGAAAATATGGTTGAGGCTTCTTGATGGAGGACTAATTTAACAATAATATGGTTGTCGGTTACAATAATATGTTGGAGGTGACCATATTTAAACTTGTTTTTTTTCTGTACCTTTGATGATGTTCTCTACTTATTACGTAGGAAGCTAAGACAGTGACGTCAGTCATATTATAAAATAGCGCAACATTTTATCTATTACATTAACTCCACCTTTAGTTTTGTTGAAGTATTTGATTATTTCTGGCTTGGTAATAGTGTGTTTCCAACTTCTCCTGTTGTACTGTTGTAGAGAAAGCTGGTTGAATAAATAGGCCGGTCTTTGTAGGCTGCATATTGTTTGGCAGGAACTTCTTATTTTTTCTTACTGTACCAACTAATGTCATGTTTCAAGAATTTAATTTCTTATCTAATTCTAAGGACGTAAACAAGTTATCTGTCACTACGTTTCTTGCAGATCCTTTATACAATTCAACTAGATCAAGTACAGTTCTTTCTACATTCGTTTCCGTGGACCGTAGTGGGTCCACGTTGAGTCACAAGCCCAGAAAATCTTAAAGCCATACTTAGCCGGTTTAGAGGGAATATATTGTGTTAACTTAGTATGGCATCTAAATGGAAACAGTTGCTCATCGATGGTGATGCATTCATATGGCTTGTATGATTTCTCTAAATTTGTATTCATCATAGTCCAGATGCCCCGCATTGGTGCAGCTTTGTCTGTTTTCATACGTTCTGAACGTGAGTTCAAATTATCAAATCGAATAAATCTCTGCATCATCTTGAAGCGGTCGCGAGACAATTCCGCACGTATAAGAGGCAATGAATCAAGATTCTACAATACGGCCAGATAAGTTCTATTGTCTCTCTGTTCACCAGATGCAAAAGAAATCAGGGTTTAAATAACTGCAGTCGAAAACAAAAACTGTCAACCAAAAAACGAAAATTTGAGTACATCTTTTCGCTTTTTGAGTTGGTTTGACAGCGACTGTTTACATTTAATGAATCAGAGGTAAAATAAATAAGAACATTTAAAAAAATTTTTTTTAAGAAACGCTTTTCTTAAAAAAGAACATTTAAAAAAAATTCCCCCCCCCCCCCCCCCCGAGATTTTATCCTGGCTACGCCCATGTATTCGTGTATTGTCATCGGGAATATGTATGCCTGCAAAGTTTCATGCATTTGCATTGAGTATAAGGCGGTTAAATTAACGTTACAAGATTTGATTTTCCGAAGTGAAGCTAAAGAAAAAGTTTTAAAAATTTTGCCCCCCCCCCCTAGATTTTATCGGGAATATGCAATGTGTGCTTAAAAATATTTAATTTTTTAAGTAAATTATGACTTTATTTTAGAAAATTATCTGTATTTTAAGTTATTGAGAATTTTTGTGTAAAATGATTTAACTTAATAACGATAAAAAGTTTTATTTATAGTGAAAATTCTATGTAGGTACAATTTTACCTGTACCGCCTTTTAACGTTGTAATATTCTTCCGTTCGACTACGATTTTATGTGTTAAATTGATTTTAATAAAATAAAATAAAAATTATTTAATTTCGTTATTGAACTCCTCAAATGTATTTAGCACTAATGCCGCCATTATTACCGTGATCAAGAATCATGAGTCCCATTAGTTACCTCTTTAGAATAAACTTCTAAATCAAGATGTTTGCAACTTTCAGCATCTAAGCACCGCCCTAATAAAGACGTACAGGTTGTTTATGTCTATTTCATATGCTGTGTATCTATAATATAGTGATACAACGACTACAACAAAAAAGTCAACATTGTCATAGAGCTTATGTTAGAGTAAATTTGCAATGCATCCGAAGCACAGTGCAACATCAAAATTAATGTCGATGCGGTATTAGACAACAACAAATAATACTATGATGATTCATGCAAAGGATCTGTTGTTGTCGTTGAATTTATATTTAAACATTTTTACAAGTACATCTGTGACGATGATGGCAGTACGATGGATGCTGTTGCCATAGATCTTTTTTTCATTCGTTTTAATGATGGTCTCTGAATATATGAGTGAGTATTATTTATTTTTTGTCTTTTCTATTCCGCTTTCGAAGGGGAAGGTAAGTAGACCTTGTTATGTGTTCAATTCAGTTATGAAGGGGAATGTCCAAATTCCTCAAATCGAAAAATTCAAAGAAATTGAAACAAAACCCTTTTAGATAATTAAAAGTGTTGCGTGTCATGCACTAAAATTTGCAAGTTTTGTTCGAGATCGTGGAAAACCCCATATATGACTTGAATGGCTTAGAGATCCGTTTGTGCTTTAAAAGTGTTCTTCTACATATTAAGTCATTAATTGATTTATTTTGTTATCTCAAAACACGTTAATTATTGAACACAGAAACATTTAGTTTGCCATTAACTTGAATATCAGAATTTCTAATTAAAATTAAAAAAAAAAATTGATTAAAAACAAATTTAGATATACATTCTTGACAAAAACTGTTTCTCTTGTGTTATATTTTAGTTTAACACATGCAAAGAAAAACATGTTTAAATATGGTCAACTTTAACCAAACTATTTTTAGAGATAGTTTTAAACATATTGTAATTAATTTAACCATATTTTTGTCACTGATAAACATTTTGTGGTTGAATTAGTCGTCTTTCAAGAAGCCACAACCACATTATGGTTGCCTCCGATCACGTTATGGTTAACAATAACAGAAATATGTTTAACACTTATAAAATTATGACTATTTTTCAATGATAGCATGTTGCTCTTGCAAAATTATAACACTATAATGAATTTGAATATAAATTATTGTCATATTTAACTACAACATGTTTTACTCAGTAAAAACTTTGCCAACAAAAGGTGTTGAGTAATCAGAAAAAAGTAAGAATTCTTCTCACAATTCTACAGTTTTGGAAGGGATGTCCCAAAATGAACGCATTTAAAAATAAGTCATTATTTTTTGCCTACGAAAAAAATACTAAATAATGAGTGAAACAAGCTATTCATTATGAAAAAGTAAGCGAAGCTTTTACTGAGATAATATGGTTGAGGCATCTTGATGGAGGACTAATTTAACAATAATATGGTTGTCGGTTACAATAATATGTTGGAGGTGACCATATTTAAACTTGTTTTTTTTTCTCTGCGTGCAGCAACTTTAATATTATAAGAAGCATTTAATGCAAAACACATAATCATTTTGAAATAAATATAAAAATTGTTTTTTAACAGACTAGAATTATAATACGCACACCTGTTTCTCATGTTGCACGCTTTAATGAATAATGAATGTCACAAAATTTTTTGGCAAACAAATCAGTTTGTATATTCTAGAAAATTGGTCATAGTCTTTGATTATAATAGAAATAATAATTTTTTTTTTATAAAATGAAAAAAAAAAAACTTAAAAAATATTCGTTAGGTTCATAAGTGACAGCAGTTCCCTCATGAGACCCTTAAGGATCATAGGTTTGAAATGTTGGTACCAATTCAAAAACGTATAGTTTTAATTTGTATTTATTTCGCTGCCGAGAGGGGAATGTAGGCTTTATAACGGGTCACTGTTGGATGGCAGTATACGCCAAAAGGGCGGGGCAACTAACTAGTGACAATTGTAGATTCTGTAGGATACCAGGGGAAAAAGAGCCGGTGGGGCACATACTATGACACTGTCCAGCGCTCATCCGCTCTAGAGTGAACTGTCTGGGAGATCATTTTCACTTCCAAGACCAAGGGGAAGTCTCTGGAATTGGACTATTAGATTTCTAGCATCCGCCAAGAGTGTGTGGAGTACTCTGGGTATCATCACATCAACCCAAGTTTCAAGTAGGGGTTAACGTATAATTTTGTAACGCTAGGAACAAACACGGTCTATGCGGGGTGTTTATGACCGGCCACCAACCTAACCTAACCTAACCTAGTTGTATTACCCTATCGAACTTATCCGATTAAAACTGTTTATACGTAAATCCATCATAACTTGTAATGGGGTTAAAAGTGCATATACAAGTTTGCCAAATCAGTTTAAGTTTCCAGCCACCCAAAAAGTAAATATTAAAAGTGTCTTGACGAAACCTGACTATTTAATATGGTGTATCAAACCCTAGAAAGGTAACACAAGCCAGCAAAAGTTTGGAAAAAGTCAAAAGCTAACGTATTAACGTACGTATTAACGTATAAAATACATAACTGAAATTCAGCTCATAGAATAAATTCGAAAAATAAAAAAATGTTGAATATAATATATAAAGTAACCTTCGAAAGGAAATAATTCCCAGTTGCTATTTTCGGTTTGACGTGTAGTAATTTTTTTGAAGACGAGGCTTATCTGGGCCTACGAAAAATTTAAATTTGACAGCGTTGTTCCGTTGTTTCTGAAACGTGACAAAACAAATTGTACTACATTAGTCATTCGTTAAGGTTTTAAGTAGTTAAGTGCCCATGGAAATTTATAGTCCGATTTTTACAATTTACAAATTTATTTTTTGTAACAGAAATATTCCGTTATTGTTATTTTCTTTTAAGTCGTTAAAGGTAAAAGTGATTTCAACAGACGGTTATTGCTAAGTCGACTTTGAATTACGTAAACAATATGAACAAACACACAAAATCCATGAAAATTTACCTTACGAGGTGTGTACAGCCGTTTTACATAAAAAGGTATGTATAATTTTTTGTTGATCGTGTTAGAGACGAATTTGTTAAGGACTAGAAGTGGCTACAGCTTACACAATAAGTTCGAGATCAGACCACTTGTATATTTTGGTGCCTTTTTTTTGCGGCTACAATCGAAATGGTTAATATGCACTGTTAACTTCTTGCAGGAATGAATTGAAACAACACTTCTTCGTTGAAGTATAAAATAGAACTCATTTATTTACATATTATTATTTCACTTAAATACTAAATTCTTATCACTAAAACAGTAACAATATTCCTACCTACTAGATCTTATAAATTACAATAATACATACATGCACCCTAAATAAACAAAAGATAAAACGATCGTTATAAACGCATTAGTGTTTATTAGAAAATAAAGGATCGCTCACATGCATGTATGTATTACATATTATATGTGTGTACCACGTGTTGAGTTTAAAATAACATTCTGGCGGCCTTGAAAGATTGTAATCTGTTTATGATGTGTGTACACCAGATGTTATTTCAAACTCAACATTCTGGCGGCCTTGAAAGATTGTAGTCTTTTAACAAATTGTTATCTCGTTAATATTTTATACGTATACATCTTTTAGTCTTAACATTATAGTTACATTAATCTAGTTAAATAATAAAGAATTAATACCTTTTACAATATAATTACATTAATCTAGGTAGAGCAACGGTTGCGGGTAAATAGTTTGAAGATATAATGCACAGCTTCCTAAATATGTAAACAACTGCAAATATAATAACACAGATTATTATTATTGTTGTAATGCTGATACCATAATGTGTCAGATGATGAACGTTGAGTTGTGTAGTTAATCCAAATAAACTGGTTGCTGTTGGGATGTCCGGAATTTTGTATATTTCCATTTCACCAGCAATCTTAACGTGAGCAATCGCTGGTATGAATTTCGAGATGTTAATTGTTGGGAAAACATAGCTTACTTCTGAATCATATACATCGTAAGCCCAAAGATTTACTTCAGCTGAATCGAGTTGACATTCAGCATACAATTTTAATATACCAGCACCTTTTATTATGATCGGATGGATTTTATCGTTACATATTACATCTGCTGACGTATCTTCCTTAACAGAAAATACCCAAGAGTTTGCAGTGTGCATCTGTTGCCAATAGTTCTTGAATCTTTTTATTTCTATTTCGCAACTATTAGGAATATTATTCGTCTTTAAGAAGAGTTCCATCTCGCAACTAGTTGTACCTCTCATCTTAAACATTGGATGAATTTGGTTGCATAACATCAGCTGATTCATTTTTTGACAATGACCAAATTCATTATTGTCTAACTTGTAGTATGAATTCTTTCGTTCATTGACAAGAATATATCTGTCGGTTGTATAAATTTTTATAGATAATCCGTCGTGTAGAATGGGATACGTATAAATTTCATACGCTTGAAGAATCTCCTTGTTGATTAAAGGAAGACGTATATTAAACAGGATGAAATCTGTCGTTGTTCTTGTTGATACCTGAGCCACTCTTTCCATTTCAATAGGATTTTCTGAAGGAAGACGCAAGTTCCGACTTATCTTTGTCTTGATCATTTCAATTTGTTGCTTAAATTTCTTTACAGGCAGTATTCGGTGAATGAAGTTGCCTTTCAAATTAAAAAGAACTTCAATTATGTCTTCTTGTACTTGCTCAAATATTTCCACCGATATCAAAATGTTTGTTATTGCTCTGATTCGTGCTGCTTCATCTTTCGTCACATGTATTTCGGTCTCCAATGACTTTATGGACTCGCTCAGCTTTACAATATTTTTAAAAACAACCTTATTTTCTTTTTTAATCACATCCAATGTCATATCTTGAACAGATGAAATATTTTGAATGACGTTCAGCATCTTCAGATTATCTTCAGAGCCTTGTTTCAATTTTCGTGATATTCTATCGGCATGTTCTTCATCCATCAAACCGAATAATGCATGCTGTATACTTCCCACGAATGGCAAAAGAGATCGTGTTTTACGTCTTGGAACTGAAGACATTATTAATTCATGCCTGTTCAACACCCGATCATACATAGTATATAGGTTTTGTTCTGCTGATGATGAAAATATTTGCTTCGTTTTTCTTAAATTGTCAAGTGTACTTTTCGCTTCATCTAGGAATGATTTGGCTTCTATATAATCCGATATGTTGACATGTACTAAAATATTCCACGAGCTTGTTGATAACCCTACCGTTTCTACCTTTTCAAAAAATATACCTGTCTTATTACTAAATTCTTTTATATCAAATTGGGCATTAATCGGATTAAGTATGGATAGTAATGATAACAAAACCAATAACATATTTTTATTTTTCAATCTTTTAGTGACGTTATTGCTACGGGTATTATAATTAATATCATTATTACTACAACTTCTTTCAGTTTTGCTCTTAGCATTATTACCTAAATGTGAATACTTTGCATTTTCTTCTTTATTTATTAACGTAGTCACTTTTTTAATGTCGTCTTCGACATCATCAGCGGGAAAAGGACAAACATTGTGAATTGACCTTTTGGTCTCCCCATTGCTTGTCCTTACATCCACCATTCTACATAAACCATCCGATCCTAATATGGTTCGGATGATCCTCCCCCGCCTCCAGCTCATTGGAGGAATGTTGTCCTCTTTTAGTAGAACTAATGTTCCCGGCTTAAGATTTTCTATAGGTTTTTTCCATTTGTACCTTTTTTGTAATTCGGATAAGTATTCTAATGACCATCGACTCCAGAATTCTTCCATATTGGATTGCACTGATTTCCAATGCTCTCGTACATTATGATAGCACTGATTATTTAATGAATCATTAAAAGTGGTCAATGACTCACCAATTAGAAAGTGTCCTGGAGTTAAGACATGCAAGTCATTAGGATCATCGGACAAAGGAGTCAACGGTCGTGAATTTAAAATTGCTTCTATTTGTGTCATAAGAGTATATAATTCCTCGTACGTCATTGTGCCCTCTGTTACTGTATAAAAATGTTTTTTCACTGACTTTACGACGGCTTCCCATAATCCTCCTACATGAGGTGACCTTGCTGGTATGGTTAGCCATTCAATGCTATTATTTTCACAGAAAATATTTAAATTCCTCTTGTGATTGGATTCAGAAAAAAGTTGATAAATTCTATTTAAACTGTTAGCAGCCCCTACAAAGTTCGTTGCATTGTCCGAAAAAATTTTCTGTGGACAACCTCTCCTAGCTACAAACCTTTTTAAGGCCCCTATAAATGCTGCTGAGGTTAAATCTGAAACTACTTCCAAATGCACGGCTTTTGTAGAAAAACAAACAAATACACATACATATGACTTGTCTGTCTTTTTTCCTCTAATTTTATAATGAATTGTAATGGGACCCAGAAAATCTATTCCTACATTTAAAAATGGACGAGTCCTTATAACCCGATCTTTCGGTAAGTTTCCCATCAACTGATGCAACTGTCTTGGTCCTTTTCTAAAACATCTATAACATTTGCTAACAATTCCCTTTGTCAGCTGTCTACCATTCAATGGCCAAAAACGTTGTCTAGTTATTGTTAATAATCCTTGAGGGCCTATATGTAGATGTTCTTTATGTATTTGTTCTATTAACAATCTAACAATATCATCTTTGTAAGGTAGAACAATTGGATGTTTAGCCTCAAAAGTTAAGGAACTATTTTCTAACCTACCTCCCACTCTAATCATTTCCTGGTTGTCCAAAAAAGGGCATAATGTTGTAAGTTTTGATGATTTTGGAAGCATCTTTTTACGTTTTAATATGGTTAATTCTTCTCCAAAGTGTTCCTTTTGAATATTTTTTAAAATAAATTTTAATGCTTCTTTTCTGAAAAATAAAAATGGTTTAGATTTTTGTCTTTTACTTAAATGAATGAACTTTAAAATATATGCTATACTATTTTGAAGAAAGTTAAATTTGTTCCTATGATTAATTGTGTTATATAAAGAGTCGACCTTTTTTACCAGCAAAACATTAACTCTTCTTTTTTGTTCTGGAATTTTTGGTTCCAAAATAAATGAAGAGTAATACGGCTCGGTTTTCTGTAAAAATTTTGGACCTTTAAACCAAAATTCATTTTGAATTAATTCTTTTGCCATTAGTCCTCTAGATATAAGGTCCGCTGGATTTTCTTCCGACCTTACATGTCTCCAATATTCTATATTAGTATTAGATTGTATGAAATTAATTCTGTTAGATACAAACAATTGCAAATTTGCCGGATCCAACTTTAACCAGCTTAATACAATGGAAGAATCAGTGTAAAAGAAAAAGTTTTTAAACTCAATTTTAAGACTCTCTATTACTACTTTCATCAACTCTGTTAGTAATACACTGGCACATAATTCCAACCGTGGAAGTGTAATCAATTTAATTGGAGCAACTCTTGATTTTGATGCTACCAAATTTGAATGTACATTTCCATAGCTGTCTATTGACCTTATATAAATTGCTGCACCATATGCTTTCATTGAAGCATCACTAAAGCCATGTAATTCTACAAGTGTTGGTTTTACACTAATAAAATGTCTAGGTATTGTTATTTCATTTAAATATTTAAAATTATTTTTTATCTTTTCCCATTTGTGACTAATTTCTTTTGGTACTTTTTCATCCCAATTTATTTTTAATTTCCATAATTCTTGCATCAGTATTTTTGTACTCACCACGACAGGTCCAACTAATCCTAGCGGATCAAATAATCTAGAAATTTCTGACAGTATGGTTCTTTTTGAAATGGTTTCGCCAGCCTCCCATTTACAGTTTAGGCTTAGTTCGTCTGCGTTTGGATTCCATATAACACCTAGAGTTTTAATAAAATTTGAACCTTCTGATTTAATATTAAGACTTTCTACTATATGGTTTTCATTTACTCCATTTAATAAAGACATATCATTTGCACACCATTTTCTTAAAGGCATACCAAACTCTAGCAAAATTTTGTTTAAATTTTTTCTAAGTATTGTAACCTTTTCTAATGAATCTCCTCCGGTCATTAAATCATCCATATAAAAATCATTTTTTATGATTGCGGATTCTTCCGGAAATTGATTTGTTTTCCAATCTGCAATTTTTTGCAGGCATTTAACTGCTAAATATGGGGCTGATGTCGTACCATAAGTTACAGTTTTGAGGGCGTATGTTTTTAATTGCTCTGTTGGGTTAAAACGCCAGAATATTAACTGATATTTTAAATCATTCTCTGATACCCAAATCTGCCTGTACATTTTTTCTATGTCGGCTGAAAAAACAAATCGATGTTTTCTAAATCTTAGTAGAATATTAAAAAGGTTTTCCTGAAGTTTAGGACCCGTGTGCATAATATCGTTCAATGATATATTTGTTGTAGTTTTGCATGATGCATCAAACACAACTCTCAACTTTGTAGTTGTACTTTCAGGTCTAATAACACAATGATGTGGTACATAATACACATTATTTCTTAAATTTTTAATGTTTATTAATTTCATATGCCCCATTTCCAAATATTGTAACATAAACTCCTTATATTGTTGACCTATTTCCGGATTTTTGCTTAATTTTCTTTCTAGAGAAAAAAATCTTCTTTTAGCTACAAAGTCAGAATTGCCCAATTTGCTAATATGGTCTTTAAAAGGTATTGCTACTTGAAATTTTCCATCTGCCAATCTCTTAATATTCTGATCAAATAATTTTTCGCACTTCTCTTCCATGGCTGTTAAATGATTTATTTTTGGTACTTCTTCTAGTTCCCAAAATTTTTCCAATATACCTTCGCATGTTGTGTTTACCGTAACTTTAGTATTTTCACTAATACCATCTAACTTTGTCATACTGTAGGCTACCCAACCCAATTTTGTGTTCTGTAATTTTGTTTTTGTTGTTTTATCTTGTATTTTCCCATTGCATATGAGATCAAATACAAATTCGTTTGATAGAAGTAAATCAACTCCTCTTGGTATATTGTATTGAGGATCTGCTAACTTAGTATTGGCAGGAAAATTTCCTGCTAACATCTTAGAACTTGGTACATCAGACACAATCTTATTCATTACCACAGCATTTAAGAAAGTTTTATATTCAGATACCTTTGATTTAATGTTTATGCCTATTTGTTCCTGTACCGATGATTTTTTCATTTGTAATCCCTCTATTTTTTTATTTATCTTAATAATATCAGGTAATTTTAATTTGTTTTTAAATTCTTTTGTTATTATATTTAGCTGAGAACCATTATCTAATAATACTCGACAGTCTATCCATTTATTATCTCCAGTTTTAACTTGAACAATTGCTGTAGATAAGAAGACGTAATCATTATTATTATCTTCATTATCACTGTTTACCAATACCGTTTTCTGCTGGAATTTTTCTTCATGGAGAAGAGTGTTATGGTCATGTTTGCATATTCTGCAATTGAAGTTAGTAGGGCATTTTTTTTTAAAATGACCTGAGGAAAGACATTTGTGACATACTTTAAAATCTTTTACCTTCTCCAATCTATCTTTAACAGATAAACTTCTAAATTTGGAACATCTAAATAAATTATGATTTATAGAGCATCCCAATAAGCATTTCATGTTACTTGACCCAAAATCCTCTTTCTGTTCTTCTTGCTTTCTAGAATATTGAAATTCTTTTCTGTTATTTTCCCGAAAATTATTTGTTTCATGATCCCATTTTGTAAACTGCTGACATGCATCTAGAGAATATTGAATTTGTTGCAAAAATTCAATCAATTGGTCTACCTTTGGCAATTCTCTAGATGCACCCAAAAATTGCTCAAATTGGATTCTCATTTGATAATCCAATTTTCTTTGCAATATAAAACAGATTAAGGATTGATACATTTCCGCTGGATCAATTTTCACTACATTTAATGCTTGCAAACTTTCGTTTATTATATCTATAAAATTTCCCACACTTTTAGAATTAAACTTTACTGAAGGAGCGTCAAGAATAGATTTAAAATAAATTGAGGTAGTAGCTCTATTATTCGAATAATATTTTTCTAAAATATTCCAAGCTATATCAAAATTTTCTTCTCTGGAGGGTAATTTTGCTATTTTCTTTATTGCCTCACCAGTTAATTTTGATTTTAATACACACATCTTTTGTGTTTTTGAAATTGGTTGATTCATTATTAATTGTTCAAACAATTCTTTAAATGTATCCCATTCCGTAGTTTTTCCATCAAATTGTGGTAGGTCAATTGATGGCAATGTAAATGGAAGGGATTTAAAACTTATTCCAATATTTGAAATCTCCTGATATGAATCACGCAATGAGTAGAATACCTCAGTCAACTCATCATCAGGAAATTCTCCAATATATTGAAAGAACACTTTTTCTGCAATTTCAAACTTGTCTTTTACAGCATCAATTGTTATCTTTTTACATTTGAAATTGTCTATATTTACTTCTACCTCATCTAAAATATACTGAAATTGCCGTTTCAAACCAGCATGTTTTTCCCTTTCATACTCTAGCTTCACAGCAAATTTTTTCATTTCACTTTCTTCCTGAGGTAAACATTTTTTAGCCTGTATATTAGAAATAGAAGCTTGTTGCCGCATTTCTTGCTGCTCTATTCTGTCTTTTACATTTTGATACAATTTTTCAAAATTTTCTGAAATTTCCTGCACCTTCTTCACAAAGTCTGTTTTAAAATAATTATTCTTTTCCATTGTTGCGGAAGGTGGTCGGAGCTCTTTATCATTTTTATTAAATTCTTCAACTGAATTTTTAAACGATTCTCTTGTTTTTTTTACTTCAATTTTTAATCCCTGCTCATTAACATTGCCCTGAGCTAAAGCACTCAGAGCATTGTAAAGGCCTGAAATTTTCTGCCCTAACTTCTCCTGGTATTGGATAATATCGATAGGATTCATTATTTTTATTTTTATTTTTACTTACTTGAAATTGTTATTACTTTTTTCAATTATCACGTCGGGGTCACCAAAATGTTAATTTCCGCAGGAATTGAATACACACTTACTCGTTTAACTTTAAAATAGAACTCTTTTATTTACATATTATTATTTCACTTAAATACTAAATTCTTATCACTAAAACAGTAACAATATTCCTACCTACTAGATCTTATAAATTACAATAATACATACATGCACCCTAAATAAACAAAAGATAAAACGATCGTTATAAACGCATTAGTGTTTATTAGAAAATAAAGGATCGCTCACATGCATGTATGTATTACATATTATATGTGTGTACCACGTGTTGAGTTTAAAATAACATTCTGGCGGCCTTGAAAGATTGTAATCTGTTTATGATGTGTGTACACCAGATGTTATTTCAAACTCAACATGCACTAAGAAGTCTGCACATACCTGCTACTGATTTGGCAACGGTTTTGATGAGAAAACGTTCGGCATATGTCTATCGAATGAGATGATGGATCGAAAATAAGATGTATTTAGCACGTAATTCGACGATCATACGTGACAAAAAAAAAAAAAAAAAGAAGGAGGCGTACGACGTAGATACGTTGTCAAATTAAAATGTATAATATTTTATTCAAAGGCGCAAACTTTAAATCTTATCTACGTTCTTAGTTCTTATTCTTTTTCATCGTCGGTGGCGACTGTTCTAGCATTAATGTAGATAACTAAAATTTTTGTGAGATTTTGGTTAATTGATTACTATTTTCTTCTAGTTTTATTGCCATATCATTGATCGAAATACTAAAAAAATTAAAGTAGCCTTTTCTCTTGGAAAGTAAACACGTTGTTTAACCCTTGTGTTAATACCAAACTTTATCCACATTGTTTAGCACCCGGGATACCCGGGTACCCACATACTATAATGTATGAATTATCCATATTTTTATGAAATAGAATTAAATGTTTAAACTTTTAAAAAGCGTTTTAAATTATATTTGGGCATTGCCTGGGGTCACGAACGTACGTTCGTTCGCTTTTAATGTATAAATAATATAGAAAAAAAAACTTTTCCTAGCATTTTTTTGCGATTCTTTAGCATTTCGGTAGCTCTATGTTTAGTACAAAAGTTGGATTTCATCGTGTTAAAGTTTTCATAATAAGAGTTATAAACGTGTGGTCACGAACGTACTCAAAATAGAAGTCAACTTCGGCTGACAGTAGTGAAATGTAAAAATCTGCGTAATGAAACGGAATTTTCAGAAGTGATTAATTTATTTTAAAAGTGTATTAATGTAGGTCTCCATCCAGTATTTACACAATAAAATATCTCTCTTGGTTTTTGTTTAATTTTTCGATTTTTCCATGTGTTTTTTTTATTATTATCACCATGCATTTTACCATAAATGTCTTCAAATTTCCTTAACAAAAAAACTTAATACTCCCTTTACAATTGACTGTAATGGAGAGATAATGAAGAAAGCTTGTAAACATAACATATGTCTTGCATGTAAAATAAGTATATAAAAATGTCTTTAGAAGTAGAAAATACAGGAAATTATAAAATTTTCCAGTTTCCAGACCAATTTCCTCAAGTAAAACAGCTCAGATATGCTAGGAAACCATTATTTTATAAGAACATAGCCGTTTTTCTAATAAGAAACAATAAAAGACGATGATAATCAACATTTTATTTTTTCGTCCTGGTAGACCATTCTGGGGAAATGCCCATTTATGTTAAAATGTGATTCTTTAACTTTTTAGTATAATAATACTAACGCTTTGAAAAATAAACTTATGTAATTGTATGATACAGAATTTAGTTTATTGAATTTTTTGAGTAGTTCAAACGTGTTTTTGTTATCCCATAAAGTGTATTGTATTGTATTGTATTGGGTACCGGGGTACCCGGATGCGCATATTGCGATGGTTAAAGTTTAAGCAAATTTGTTTAGGATCTAGAATCTGAATTCGCTTTCTTTTAAGTTAAATAACGACGATCCAGAAGCTTGTTTAAAACTTTTAATTCTTAATAAATTTTTTTCTTGTTAATATACATAGGTGGGCACCATGGTACCCGGGTATTTACACAATGGTTAAATGATTATCGCGCTTACCAGTCGTCCTCACTTATATCTCAAACTATAGATGATTTAACGCATCTTCTATAAAAAATCAGAATTGACTGTGATTTAACCTTTTAAATCTTTTAAACTAAATGTTATAAAATCGCTAATATTGGTGTAAATCCCAACTGCGGTACAGGCCTAATGGAAAAAAAACTTTTAAAACATTTTGTTTAAGAACTATGTACAAGTATATATTTCCTTTAAATAATTTTTCTAAAATCTCCTAACATTTTATAAAGAATACTTGAAAACTTTCTATACAAGGTCCACATGTCTTTTAAATCGCCCATTATAAGTTTAAATGTACTTCAGCTATGAACATGTTTAAGTTCAATCAGAATAGCTGTTTAAAAATTGATCTCTCTAATCTTTGTTCTCGTAAATTACCATTTTTGGCTAATTCTATAAGTTTATCCTAAATTTTTGTTAAATTTTTTTATTGTTATTTCAAACTTAGATATAAAAGATACGATTGGTTGATAGTCGTTTTAACCTCCGCACTACCGAAGACCATCCGGGTGGATTCTTCAGTTTTTGAAAAATTGACTGAATTTTTGCAGAAACAAGAAACGCTTTTGACTCAGTGGCTAATTTATTTTGTTTTATCGAAAAATATTATAATATTGAATACCAGAATTTCGCTTCTAAAATTGAATTAATCATGTTTATTATTTTTACGTTGAACCCTGAAAACCCACCCAGATTGGTTTTTCTAGAAACACTTTATTGTAGTGTGCCCATTTTTTAATACATATTCTTATCATTTGGTCATTATAAATTTAGCACATATTAAACAAATCATTGAATTTTACCTTAAGAAAAAAAAAAAAAAAATAGAAATAGACCCACCTGGGTGAGCTTCGGCTGTTTATGTATATAATTTTCTTTGAGTGCGCGAAGGTTAAACAAAATATTTTGCATTCGTAATCGCGATTTTTAAAATTTTAGAATAAATGAGAACCCTATTAAATACTATATTGTCAATGCAATACATTTATTTATGTCTACGTTTTTTTCCTTTTTTTTTTTGACAACGACGACGTACATATTTTCTACAACAACCAGTAACAATGAAACAAAAGACAATGAAAATATTTAAATCTATGACACACTGCTCGAATAAATGCCAATTTTTATTCTATTTAAGATTTTTTCTTCTTTTTATTTTAATTTTTATTTTTGTTTTTTGTTTCCCGTGCGGCATTTACAATAGAATCTTGTTGTCAATGCAGATGAGTCATGATTTATCGTTTGGCTTATTGGTGGTTTGTCAATAAGTTCGGCAGAAGTTATTGGTGGAATAGCAAATAGCATAAAATGAATTTTATGCATTTTTATTGCATAAATTATAAATAATTGAAAATTAATTCATTGCGATAACCAGGGAAACCGTAAATATGCAATTAGAAGTTTTTTCTTTTGCGACCAATTGAGGCAAAAACAATTTATTTACTCAATATAGTGTTTTTTTTTTTTAATTTTGGCATCGATTTGTAAGTGCATATTTTTGCATATTTTTACATATTGCAAATTATTTCATATTCCACTTTTTTAAAGCATAGTTTAATTGTTATTTATTTTTAAGTGCACAAATAACTGTTTTATGAATCTTAACCTTGCAACAAATTTTTGTTCTGGTTGGTCCAATACTGCCCATGGGCCCTAAAGAGGAACATTCGAAAATTTGTCTGTAAATACTGTGGCGTATGCTTGTCCGACTGCACTTGTCTACCTGTTTATTATATAAGCATATCAAATAAAATAGTTTTAAGTGAATATTTCCGGTTTCCCTGGTTATAACTTAGAGATTCATTTATAAGGAATATATGCAAAAATTTTTTAATTTCTTTATCGTTAAGATTTTATTAAATTTTTTTGTCTTGCTCTTGAAACTAATTTAAAGATAGAAAGGTAGGATATCTACTAGATACATTTAAAGCGGAAATGCAACAATATATCGTTACCTAAAACGCAAAATGCCCTAACTAACAAAAAAATAAAAATCGAAATTTTCATTGATTCTGTACATACATTAGGGTGTCGTTAACTGTATGGACCATACTTGTTTTATATTTTTCCATGATCTCACCCCCCAATTCTGTGGGTATTGTTACAAAACGACACCAAAAAAAGTTTTAGGATAATCGGCTAAGGCTAAACCGTCCCTACTGTCCGCCAAAATTTGAGAAAGATCGTTAAGTCCGACGGCGGCATGAAATAACCCCCCAAAATATAACCCCCCAAAAAAATAATGAAATAACCCCCCAAAAATTTTTACAGAGAACAACAAAAACGATTTTTGGGGTGTTATTTCATTTTGTTTGGGGTGTTATTTCATTTTTTTAATTGGGGTATTATTTCATATGAAATTATACCCCAAAAAGTCATTATGAAATAAAGCCCCAATATATTTTTTGGGGGTTTATTTCATTTTCAAATTTATAATGAAAACGTTTTTGGGCGCAAGGATTTATGCACTTTGGTATACAGAACACCGGCTTCGATAAAAAAAGCTGCCTTGCATAGACGGCCTTCGGCCGGGCGCAATGGTTTTCTTCTATATCATAGAGGAAAAAGTCATTGCACCCGGCCGAAGGCCGGCTATGCGGAAAAGCCTTAGTTGGAGAAGCTTATGTTTGTTATATCATACCATTATATATATCGCGTGATTCTTTAAAACAAAACTGTATAATTAATTGTATTACATATATTGGGCCTTTATTTCATTTCAGAAATTGGGGTTTTATTTCTTATGAAATAAGCCCCCAAGAATTAGGGAATTATTTCATTTATGTTTGGGGCGTTATTTCATTTCGTTGGGGGCTAATTTCATTTTCAAAAATGGGGCTTTATTGCATATGAAATAAGGCCCCATGTTTTGGGGGATTATTTAATTATTTTTTTGGGGGGTTATATTTTGGGGTGTTATTTCATGCCGCCAAGTCCGACTTTTATGCCTCATAACTCGGAAAATATTAATTTTACATACAAATCGTTTTCAAATCAGTTGTTACTAGTGAAGTTTCCAACAACTTGTATCTTAATAAGTTTTCTCTAAATCTCATATTTAACAAAAAGTAACAAAAAAAAGAGCACACAGCAGCATAGATGCGAGTTTTTTCTTTAGAACTTACACATGTCAGTTCAGCTTCAATATTTGCGTTTGTGTGCGTTTGCTTACAAAAAAAAAAAAAAAAAAAAAAACAAGTAAGAAAGTATAGTCAAGGGTCAAGCCCGACCATATAATACCCTACACCACAGCATTTAAAACCACATCATGCTTATGTGTCCATGTAAATATGGATTTATCTTTGTTTATAAACTTCATGAAAATCGGTTTGAATGTTTGTAAGAGGCAGAAGTTGTCCCCTGTGCTCCTATTTTTTAAAAACTGTATAGCTAATGTGTCCTATAGATATGGATATATCTATGTTTTAAATTTCATTAAAATCGGTTTGAGAGGCACAAATTGCCCCTATCTCCCCTCGTGGTCCGATTTTTTTTAAAAATTTATATATTTTGTGTTCATATAGATATGGTTCTATCTATGTTTAAATTTCATTAAAATCGGTTTGATAATTTCTGAGAGGAAGAAATTTCCCCCTATCTTCCCTCGTGGTCCTACGATTCGGCCCATTTTCAATAGGCTTGGTCCTTGTGTAAGAACCTATGACCCAAATTTTATCAAATTATCTCCAAAATTGCGACCTGTACTTTGCGCACAAGGTTACATGGACAGCCAGCCAGCCAACCAGCCTGCCAACCAGCTGGACGGACATCGTTAGTTCGACTCAGAAAGTGATTCTGAGTAGATCGGTATACTTGAAGGTGGGTTTAGGACCACTATTTTAAGGCATTACACACATCAGCACAAATACATAATACCCTCTCCACTATTGTGGTGTGGGTATAAATAGTCAAACGCATATCATTTGTTTATACCATACCTACCCGCTATCATTATTCCTTAAGGGAGCCCACATACAAAATTTTCAATACAGACTAGAAATATATTGAAGAAAAAGTCCCATAAATGCCAAGGAGGATAAAATGTATGACCGACCTCCATTAGTTTTTTCTTTTTAACATTTTTAAATAACATACTTGCTCTTTATCACCACTTTTTAGGGAAGCATACAAATATTGCGTTTTATGAAATTCTTAAATTTAATGGAAATTTTGTCTTTTGTGAATAAAATCAAAAGTTGTGAACAGATTTTAATCACTAATGGCTTTTTTTTTGCAAAATCTTTTTTATATGTCTAAAAAAATTATAAGCACAGCTGCATCTTTAAATTTGTTATGATTTTTTAAAGAAACAATTGTTTTTTTTTTTTTTTTTTTAATTCCCTAAGCTACTCCCGCAAAGCTTTTCGCTTGTCTGCAGGAAACCAGAGTCTCTGGCAGGAATCGAACCCGCAACACCGGCGCTGATAGACTAGCTAACTACCAGCTAGCCTACCAGGGCACTGCTAAAAAAATTATGTTTCTTAAATGAATGCGGATATAAGAAAAACCTTTAAGCTGTTTTTAAGGTTATTTTATTGCGGAAATTTCGGATTTTTTAGTTTATTCAATAAACTAAACCGTTTTTGAGTAACGCGAATATATGTTGTGCAACCTCCTTCATTTTCGATATAACGGTATATCTGGAAAACAAAAGCTAACCTAAAAAAAAAAAACGGTTACCACCACTGGATTCAGCTTACCCGAATTAGGTTAAAACAGTTAAGAACTATTATACAAAATAACTATTTTCTAAGTTATGAAACATAAAAGTCAGATTTAATATAAAAATATAATTTTTCTCAAGCTTTGGTGGGCGTGAGCCTTCGCCGATCTTCCTAAAATGTTTTTTGCGTTGTTTTTTTTATTAATACCCACTAAATTGGCGGGTGAGACCTAAAGAACTCTTTATTTTGCTTTTAACGGTCACCCTAATGTTCATATTGCATAAACACAAAAGTCCTATCGACCATAATTAACGATTTTATGAACAAATAACAAAAGGCCATATCTACAAAAGATGACATGATAAACGCTAAAAGACCTAAATAACAGTTCTAATAATATGCAATACGAAACATGAATTATAGGCAGTTTAAGGCATTTTACCATTTTAAATAGTTTTTTGCTTCCGCTGTAAAATTTTCAAAATGTTAGATCAGGCCTTTTGCGTTTTAGGTGACGATATTTATGTTAACATGTAGGTACATTTTAAAGGAGTTTTATACATTTAAAAATATGGAAAACCATATTTATGTACATATATATCTTCTGCTTTTTCATTTTGGTTAATTTTGAAAATAAATTGCAACAATATTTTTTATCTTAAAGATGTACAAATTTCTCCAATTTAGTAGGGGAAGTAACAACTCCGCAACAAAGCATTTTCCCTAACAAGTAGTTTTTTTACGTTATACTGATTTCAGAAGCTTTTTTTTTTTGTACTCACAACAAATTTTTCTTACCAATATTTATTTATATTAAGGGTATTCACGTCACAAGTTGCACCCTTGCAAAAAATCAAAAGTGCAAAAATATAACAACAACCACACAGACAATTAGTTGTGCGTAAATAATTGTCTTTGTGGTTGTTGTTATGTTTTTGCACTTTTGCTTTTTTGCAAGGGTGCAACTTGTGACGTGAATACCCTTATTGTTTATTTTGCAGAAAAAAATGCTTTTTTAAAAAATGCACTCCTAACAAAGAAATTGCAATCTAATTTTACATTGTTATATCTTTATTTATGTTTTTTTTTTTTCTTTTTATTATTTAAATTACTTTTTTTGTTATTTATTCTTGGATTCTATTTTCCCCTTTATAAAAATTTAATTTTTACGAAATAAACGCAAATAAGAAGAAAATATTTTTTTTGAAAATAAAAGAAATAAAACTACAATAAGATTGTAAGTAAGTACATAATATGAATTTCAAATAATATGATTTCAATTAACTTTTCAATTTAAAGTTTGATAAGAATAGAATTTAGTTATTTGAAATTGCTTAAGACAAAAATACGAAAATTGCAAAAACCCTGTCTGTGCCAATTATAGGTCGAATCAAGTAAATGGGGGATGGAATGAAATGCAATTGCATTTGAAAAAACTTCTTAATATTAAGCTACTTAAGCTGGAGGTGCACAACGCACATTCTCTGCGTTTCATACTTTCTGAGCATTTTATACGTTTCTGAATTCAAGTTACATGCAAAGCGTTTTATGCGCCAAGTCTTTTGATTTGATCAACTATTTTGTAAATAATTAGTATGTGGCTAGTTATTGACATGTTAATGGTTTTTTATCCGAATTTTAATATTTTTAATGAGGCTAAAGTTCATCAAATTTAATTTTTATTAAATAATTTTTATGGAGAAAGGAATTTTACAACATAAATTTAATTAAAATTTATTGATAATTTTTCATTCCTGACTGGCATGGGAATGGAACCCAGGTTTTAACCTACAGGTTGCCCTGACATGTTTCGATAGAAACCACGCATATCTTCAGAGAAAACCTGGTTTCGATTCCCAGGTCAGTCAATAATGAAAAATTATCAAAACATTTTAATTAATTTCATGTTGCAAAATTCCTTTCTTTATAAAAATACTTTAATGAAAATTAAATTTGACGAACTTTATAAATAAATATTTTTTGATTACATTTATATTACATATTTTTTGTCATGGTTGGCTTTCAACAGCTAATCTTCTTTCAACACGCATGCGACGCATACAAAAGTAGAATGTTAACCTTTTTAATGCGTTCGATTCGTTTATGCATTCCACGAGTTATGCTGTCTAGCTTGCAGGCGCGGATTCAGGGGGGGGGGGGGGGGAATAAGGAAATTTCCCCCCGTAAATTATAAAAATATGTTTTGTTAATTTCGATAATACACAAACTCCCAACAATAATATTTTTTTAATGTAAAAAAATTTTTGGAAATCCCAGCAAGGTTTTCTTTTATGGAATCTCTAACGAAATTTTCAATAATTATTTTTTTATTTTTTTTATTGAATCTCTAACGATTTTCAATAAGTATCCATATCGTAATCCTTATAGTTATTTTTTAGATATTTCCAAAGAAACATCTAGTTTACAGTATTCAATTACTTATTATTCTACATTCAATCCCAGCAGGTGCCAAAGACTAAACGTTTGACTTGATATGCGTGCGGTTGAATTATTAAAAAGCCTTAGTTTTTGCAATATTTATGTATATTTTTATGTGTTATATGAATCAAAATTCTATTCGATAATTTTTGACGAAAGCACGGATTTGTCAGGGAAAAGCCAGATTTCCTTATCTTTAAGATATTTCAACATACAACAAAAAGTTTTTAGGGAAGAATTTATTGGCTTTATTGTAAACGCATTTGAAGAGGCTTCAAAAGATATTGATAACGTTGATGTGTCAATTGATTTTGGTCTTGACCTTAATAATTGTGTAGGAGATGGAATAGATGGGTGTCCTCTGATGCCAGCAGAAAATGGAGCTGTTCAAAATTTCTGGAAAAGCGACAAATGCGAAACAAACGCCTTGCTATTCCCATAAAACGAACAACTCCATTTCTAAAAGCATAAGTACAAAAGTTGTATCATTTGTTAAAGAAACGACAAAATTTTTTAAATATAATCATCCCAAGTGAAAAACAGTTTTAGCAAAGTATTTGGGAGCCAAACTCTCTTCAGTATACGTCTTTGCAAGAAGTGTACATCATATAGTAGAAGCTTTGGAAAAAATATCTGAATGGAAAGGTAGTATCTTTACCTTTATATTAAGGAAATCACTTAGTACTTTTAAATTTATTTGCGGAATATACATATTAAGTGTGATACCTATTGTCACACAGCCACTTAGTATCGTTATACAAAAGCAAGATATAGATCTTCAAAAAAATCAAGCCTTATCAAAATTTTAAGCATGTGCCTTGAAGAAAAAAGATATAAAGCCGAAGAACAATTTAAAGCGATTTTTGAAAAAGTTAAAGTTATTTGCGTTCAAATCGAGGTTCCAATCGAAAAGACAAGATTTGAACGAAATAATCACATCCAAATGTTGAAGATTACTACCGAGTTGTAGGTTACATTCCTCTTATTGAATTTATTTTAGAATATCTCATAACAACTTTCCCAATAGATATCCCAAATGTATTGAACATACCTCAAAGTGTAATCAAGTCATATACAGATACAAAACTGTTAAAACCACAACTAGCTGATGAGCTGATTATATTTGATAAAAGAAATAACACCCACTAAGATCTAAACTTGAGCCTGATCTATCAGATAACGTTGTAGATGCTTTAAGAAACTGTGATGAAGAATCTGCCCAAATCTAAGAAAAATATTTCAAATTTTCGTTTCAATGCTCGTCAGAAAAGCTACGAGCGGGAGTTTATTTCCTACCCTTCGTCGAATAAAAACATGGCTCGGATCAACAATGACAGAAGATAGATTGTACTGTCTAAATTTGCCTCACAAGCAAATCATAAATTGCTTATTTAAAAAGATTAATGTATATTGAACTGATCTTATACTTTATTTAACCTTTTTGTTGAGTTTTTTTAATTAGGGTAATGACTTTTTTTGGACAAAATTTCTTCATCCCACCACGCGATGGGCAATTTAGTATTGATAATGAAAATAATTTTTTTGGCCATTTTGGCCAAAAAAGTTTCCGCACCAAAATGTGTGTGAAGTTAAATTTTAAAATTTATAACCCTAGACACATTCTGTTATGTTAACAGAACAATGTTAACTACTTAACAGACCTAATGTTAATGCTGTAATCATGGATAAGTCCAGATTTCTGGAAAAGGAGTCAACGTGGGCGAAAAAAAATGATTAGGATTTGTGGACAATACTATTCTCCATCGTTTTCCATCCCTAGAATTTTTAACAGAGCGAGTTGGACCGACTTATGGCCAATTTACTCTTTTGAATTCTCTAGGGGATGAACCCAGATTTCTGGAAAAGGAGTCAACGTGGGCGAAAAAAAATGATTAGGATTTGTGGACAATACTATTCTCCATCGTTTTCCATCCCTAGAATTTTTAACAGAGCGAGTTGGACCGACTTATGGCCAATTTACTCTTTTGAATTCTCTAGGGGATGAACCCAGATTTCTGAAAAAGGAGTCAACGTGGGCGAAAAAAAATTATAAGGATTTGTGGACAATACTATTCTCCATCGTTCTCCATCCCCAGAATTTTTAACAGAGCGAGTTGGACCGACTTATGGCCAATTTACTCTTTTGAATTCTCTAGGGGATGAACCCAGATTTCTGGAAAAGGAGTCAACGTGGGCGAAAAAAAATTATGAGGATTTGTGGACAATACTATTCTCCATCGTTCTCCATCCCCAGAATTTTTAACAGAGCGAGTTGGACCGACTTATGGCCAATTTACTCTTTTGAATTCTCTAGGGGATGAACCCAGATTTCTGGAAAAGGAGTCAACGTGGGCGAAAAAAAATTATGAGGATTTGTGGACAATACTATTCTCCATCGTTCTCCATCCCCAGAATTTTTAACAGAGCGAGTTGGACCGACTTATGGCCAATTTACTCTTTTGAATTCTCTAGGGGATGAACCCAGATTTCTGGAAAAGGAGTCAACGTGGGCGAAAAAAAATTATGAGGATTTGTGGACAATACTATTCTCCATCGTTCTCCATCCCCAGAATTTTTAACAGAGCGAGTTGGACCGACTTATGGCCAATTTACTCTTTTGAATTCTCTAGGGGATGAACCCAGATTTCTGGAAAAGGAGTCAACGTGGGCGAAAAAAAATTATGAGGATTTGTGGACAATACTATTCTCCATCGTTCTCCATCCCCAGAATTTTTAACAGAGTGAGTTGGACCGACTTATGGCCAATTTACTCTTTTGAATTCTCTAGGGGATGAACCCAGATTTCTGGAAAAGGAGTCAACGTGGGCGAAAAAAAATTATGAGGATTTGTGGACAATACTATTCTCCATCGTTCTCCATCCCCAGAATTTTTAACAGAGCGAGTTGGACCGACTTATGGCCAATTTACTCTTTTGAATTCTCTAGGGGATGAACCCAGATTTCTGGAAAAGGAGTCAACGTGGGCGAAAAAAAATTATAAGGATTTGTGGACAATACTATTCTCCATCGTTCTCCATCCCCAGAATTTTTAACAGAGCGAGTTGGACCGACTTATGGCCAATTTACTCTTTTGAATTCTCTAGGGGATGAACCCAGATTTCTGGAAAAGGAGTCAACGTGGGCGAAAAAAAATTATGAGGATTTGTGGACAATACTATTCTCCATCGTTCTCCATCCCCAGAATTTTTAACAGAGCGAGTTGGACCGACTTATGGCCAATTTACTCTTTTGAATTCTCTAGGGGATGAACCCAGATTTCTGGAAAAGGAGTCAACGTGGGCTAAAAAAATTATAAGGATTTGTGGACAATACTATTCTCCATCGTTCTCCATCCCCAGAATTTTTAACAGAGCGAGTTGGACCGACTTATGGCCAATTTACTCTTTTGAATTCTCTAGGGGATGAACCCAGATTTCTGGAAAAGGAGTCAACGTGGGCGAAAAAAAATTATAAGGATTTGTGGACAATACTATTCTCCATCGTTCTCCATCCCCAGAATTTTTAACAGAGCGAGTTGGACCGACTTATGGCCAATTTACTCTTTTGAATTCTCTAGGGGATGAACCCTGATTTCTGGAAAAGGAGTCAACGTGGGCGAAAAAAAATTATAAGGATTTGTGGACAATACTATTCTCCATCGTTCTCCAGCCCCAGAATTTTTAACAGAGCGAGTTGGACCGACTTATGGCCAATTTACTCTTTTGAATTCTCTAGGGGATGAACCCAGATTTCTGGAAAAGGAGTCAACGTGGGCGAAAAAAAATTATGAGGATTTGTGGACAATACTATTCTCCATCGTTCTCCATCCCCAGAATTTTTAACAGAGCGAGTTGGACCGACTTATGGCCAATTTACTCTTTTGAATTCTCTAGGGGATGAACCCAGATTTCTGGAAAAGGAGTCAACGTGGGCGAAAAAAAATTATAAGGATTTGTGGACAATACTATTCTCCATCGTTCTCCATCCCCAGAATTTTTAACAGAGCGAGGTGGACCGACTTATGGCCAATTTACTCTTTTGAATTCTCTAGGGGACGAACCCAGATTTCTGGAAAAGGAGTCAACGTGGGCGAAAAAAAATTATAAGGATTTGTGGACAATACTATTCTCCATCGTTCTCCATCCCCAGAATTTTTAACAGAGCGAGTTGGACCGACTTATGGCCAATTTACTCTTTTGAATTCTCTAGGGGATGAACCCAGATTTCTGGAAAAGGAGTCAACGTGGGCGAAAAAAAATTATGAGGATTTGTGGACAATACTATTCTCCATCGTTCTCCATCCCCAGAATTTTTAACAGAGCGAGTTGGACCGACTTATGGCCAATTTACTCTTTTGAATTCTCTAGGGGATGAACCCAGATTTCTGGAAAAGGAGTCAACGTGGGCGAAAAAAAATTATAAGGATTTGTGGACAATACTATTCTCCATCGTTCTCCATCCCCAGAATTTTTAACAGAGCGAGGTGGACCGACTTATGGCCAATTTACTCTTTTGAATTCTCTAGGGGACGAACCCAGATTTCTGGAAAAGGAGTCAACGTGGGCGAAAAAAAATTATAAGGATTTGTGGACAATACTATTCTCCATCGTTCTCCATCCCCAGAATTTTTAACAGAGCGAGTTGGACCGACTTATGGCCAATTTACTCTTTTGAATTCTCTAGGGGATGAACCCAGATTTCTGGAAAAGGAGTCAACGTGGGCGAAAAAAAATTATGAGGATTTGTGGACAATACTATTCTCCATCGTTCTCCATCCCCAGAATTTTTAACAGAGCGAGTTGGACCGACTTATGGCCAATTTACTCTTTTGAATTCTCTAGGGGATGAACCCAGATTTCTGGAAAAGGAGTCAACGTGGGCTAAAAAAATTATAAGGATTTGTGGACAATACTATTCTCCATCGTTCTCCATCCCCAGAATTTTTAACAGAGCGAGTTGGACCGACTTATGGCCAATTTACTCTTTTGAATTCTCTAGGGGATGAACCCAGATTTCTGGAAAAGGAGTCAACGTGGGCGAAAAAAAATTATAAGGATTTGTGGACAATACTATTCTCCATCGTTCTCCATCCCCAGAATTTTTAACAGAGCGAGTTGGACCGACTTATGGCCAATTTACTCTTTTGAATTCTCTAGGGGATGAACCCTGATTTCTGGAAAAGGAGTCAACGTGGGCGAAAAAAAATTATAAGGATTTGTGGACAATACTATTCTCCATCGTTCTCCAGCCCCAGAATTTTTAACAGAGCGAGTTGGACCGACTTATGGCCAATTTACTCTTTTGAATTCTCTAGGGGATGAACCCAGATTTCTGGAAAAGGAGTCAACGTGGGCGAAAAAAAATTATGAGGATTTGTGGACAATACTATTCTCCATCGTTCTCCATCCCCAGAATTTTTAACAGAGCGAGTTGGACCGACTTATGGCCAATTTACTCTTTTGAATTCTCTAGGGGATGAACCCAGATTTCTGGAAAAGGAGTCAACGTGGGCGAAAAAAAATTATAAGGATTTGTGGACAATACTATTCTCCATCGTTCTCCATCCCCAGAATTTTTAACAGAGCGAGGTGGACCGACTTATGGCCAATTTACTCTTTTGAATTCTCTAGGGGACGAACCCAGATTTCTGGAAAAGGAGTCAACGTGGGCGAAAAAAAATTATAAGGATTTGTGGACAATACTATTCTCCATCGTTCTCCATCCCCAGAATTTTTAACAGAGCGAGTTGGACCGACTTATGGCCAATTTACTCTTTTGAATTCTCTAGGGGATGAACCCAGATTTCTGGAAAAGGAGTCAACGTGGGCGAAAAAAAATTATGAGGATTTGTGGAGAATAATATTGGAGAATAGTATTGTCCACAAATCCTCATAATTTTTTTTCGCCCACGTTGACTCCTTTTCCAGAAATCTGGGTTCATCCCCTAGAGAATTCAAAAGAGTAAATTGGCCATAAGTCGGTCCACCTCGCTCTGTTAAAAATTCTGGGGATGGAGAACGATGGAGAATAGTATTGTCCACAAATCCTTATAATTTTTTTTCGCCCACGTTGACTCCTTTTCCAGAAATCTGGGTTCATCCCCTAGAGAATTCAAAAGAGTAAATTGGCCATAAGTCGGTCCAACTCGCTCTGTTAAAAATTCTGGGGATGGAGAACGATGGAGAATAGTATTGTCCACAAATCCTTATAATTTTTTTTCGCCCACGTTGACTCCTTTTCCAGAAATCTGGGTTCGTCCCCTAGAGAATTCAAAAGAGTAAATTGGCCATAAGTCGGTCCACCTCGCTCTGTTAAAAATTCTGGGGATGGAGAACGATGGAGAATAGTATTGTCCACAAATCCTTATAATTTTTTTTCGCCCACGTTGACTCCTTTTCCAGAAATCTGGGTTCATCCCCTAGAGAATTCAAAAGAGTAAATTGGCCATAAGTCGGTCCAACTCGCTCTGTTAAAAATTCTGAGGATGGAGAACGATGGAGAATAGTATTGTCCACAAATCCTCATAATTTTTTTTCGCCCACGTTGACTCCTTTTCCAGAAATCTGGGTTCATCCCCTAGAGAATTCAAAAGAGTAAATTGGCCATAAGTCGGTCCAACTCGCTCTGTTAAAAATTCTGGGGATGGAGAACGATGGAGAATAGTATTGTCCACAAATCCTCATAATTTTTTTTCGCCCACGTTGACTCCTTTTCCAGAAATCTGGGTTCATCCCCTAGAGAATTCAAAAGAGTAAATTGGCCATAAGTCGGTCCAACTCGCTCTGTTAAAAATTCTGGGGATGGAGAACGATGGAGAATAGTATTGTCCACAAATCCTTATAATTTTTTTTCGCCCACGTTGACTCCTTTTCCAGAAATCTGGGTTCATCCCCTAGAGAATTCAAAAGAGTAAATTGGCCATAAGTCGGTCCAACTCGCTCTGTTAAAAATTCTGGGGATGGAGAACGATGGAGAATAGTATTGTCCACAAATCCTCATAATTTTTTTTCGCCCACGTTGACTCCTTTTCCAGAAATCTGGGTTCATCCCCTAGAGAATTCAAAAGAGTAAATTGGCCATAAATCGGTCCAACTCGCTCTGTTAAAAATTCTGGGGCTGGAGAACGATGGAGAATAGTATTGTCCACAAATCCTTATAATTTTTTTTCGCCCACGTTGACTCCTTTTCCAGAAATCAGGGTTCATCCCCTAGAGAATTCAAAAGAGTAAATTGGCCATAAGTCGGTCCAACTCGCTCTGTTAAAAATTCTGGGGATGGAGAACGATGGAGAATAGTATTGTCCACAAATCCTTATAATTTTTTTTCGCCCACGTTGACTCCTTTTCCAGAAATCTGGGTTCATCCCCTAGAGAATTCAAAAGAGTAAATTGGCCATAAGTCGGTCCAACTCGCTCTGTTAAAAATTCTGGGGATGGAGAACGATGGAGAATAGTATTGTCCACAAATCCTCATAATTTTTTTTCGCCCACGTTGACTCCTTTTCCAGAAATCTGGGTTCATCCCCTAGAGAATTCAAAAGAGTAAATTGGCCATAAGTCGGTCCAACTCGCTCTGTTAAAAATTCTGGGGATGGAGAACGATGGAGAATAGTATTGTCCACAAATCCTCATAATTTTTTTTCGCCCACGTTGACTCCTTTTCCAGAAATCTGGGTTCATCCCCTAGAGAATTCAAAAGAGTAAATTGGCCATAAGTCGGTCCAACTCGCTCTGTTAAAAATTCTGGGGATGGAGAACGATGGAGAATAGTATTGTCCACAAATCCTCATAATTTTTTTTCGCCCACGTTGACTCCTTTTCCAGAAATCTGGGTTCATCCCCTAGAGAATTCAAAAGAGTAAATTGGCCATAAGTCGGTCCAACTCGCTCTGTTAAAAATTCTGGGGATGGAGAACGATGGAGAATAGTATTGTCCACAAATCCTTATAATTTTTTTTCGCCCACGTTGACTCCTTTTCCAGAAATCTGGGTTCATCCCCTAGAGAATTCAAAAGAGTAAATTGGCCATAAGTCGGTCCAACTCGCTCTGTTAAAAATTCTAGGGATGGAAAACGATGGAGAATAGTATTGTCCACAAATCCTAATCATTTTTTTTCGCCCACGTTGACTCCTTTTCCAGAAATCTGGGTTCATCCCCTAGAGAATTCAAAAGAGTAAATTGGCCATAAGTCGGTCCAACTCGCTCTGTTAAAAATTCTAGGGATGGAAAACGATGGAGAATAGTATTGTCCACAAATCCTAATCATTTTTTTTCGCCCACGTTGACTCCTTTTCCAGAAATCTGGACTTATCCATGATTACAGCATTAACATTAGGTCTGTTAAGTAGTTAACATTGTTCTGTTAACATAACAGAATGTGTCTAGGGTTATAAATTTTAAAATTTAACTTCACACACATTTACTACGCTGCTGAAAATTATCACTGTTTCATATATCCGCCAAAAAACTCATCTATCACAACATCTATCATTTGCCGTTTAAATTTAGTTTATTAAAAAACCGCGAAATTTTTTGCGCCCTTCTTCCGTACAAATGGTAAGATCTTGTTATATTCATGAAATTATTAGAAAATACTTAAAATTTTGTAATTAAATGTTAATTTTGTATAGTAACGAGAAAAATTGAAATTCAAAACTTTATCGCGTTTGGTGCGTAAACTTTATTCACGATCGCGAAAAGGTAATACATAATTTCTTAATATTTTTTCACGGTCTATACGGCTATGCGATGAAGAATTTGATATTCGCAAAATTTGCAAAAACTACTTACCCTAATACACATATTGTTTTTAATAAACTTTTAAAAACTAATTTTTTACTTTTTTGTATCATACAAAATTTCCCCCCCCCCCCCCCCCCTAAGGCTCAAGCTGGATCCGCGCCTGCTAGCTTGTCATATAAAATTGTAAGATTTTACTTGTCTGACAGATGCATAAAACGAATTAAGGCATTGAAAGCGTATTGTGGACCTCTAGCTTAATAATACAGTACAACATTTCGAAGGTCATTATATGGCGCTTCATTTTGACGTCAGTTTCTGGTAGTGCTTATCAAAACTAGAAAAAAACCGTTTGGGGGTTTCTGGCTTAGCTTGGATTAAAATTTTATATCATCACTTATATTTCGACTAAAACCTGTATTTGAGCATATATGGCAAGGAAAAAGTAATATTTCTTAAGGTTATATCTCATAAACCGACTGGAATCTTGTTTTTCTGTCTTCAGCATTATGAAGTGCTAACAAGCAACAAGATTGGGAACTTTATTAATGATGCTAGTTTCGATTAGTATTTTTGGAAACTGAAGTAAAAATGGAGTTCATATTGCACTTTGTTATTTAACCGAAACACGAATTTTGCAAAAAAAATTGTCATCGATTTATTTCTGCATACTTTATCGTTCACACTTTTTTGCATATTTTATTCCTACACTACACAACCTAATGAAACTTAAGCAAGTTAAACTGCTGCATTTGGCTATGTCGAACAGACTCCACCATAGTTTGATAAACAGGCTTGATTCGTATGGAACCTGCAATATCGAAAACCTAACTTCGAGTGGACGCATGTATAATTAACCGATTTTTCGCATTTCCAATGTTATTTACTTTTAATACTTATGTAATTTATGAGCCAATTTGTTGTTATTATTCTATAACTCAGTCATTTATTAACCAATTTGGTTATTTTCACTACAAAGATTCATATTTTCTATGGAGACTTCTAAAAGTAAATGTTGATACACAGGTAAGTAATAGAGATTGATGGGTAAAAATTAGAGGTAGTTGTGGTTTTTTTGGGATCTTAATTTATATTTATATTTAAATACAAATATTGCGGACTATGTGAGTTTCATATGTTCATATTTAAAACAACCTAATCCCCATTCTACCTGGGGTTTTTGGAAAACCTTCTTTAACATATAAACGAACAGACGTCAAATCAACATCGCTACTCATAAGGACGCCGAAAAACTTTACTTTATAGGTTATTAGATTAATATTATAAACTTATATATTCTGCTTGTTGTTGCTTATAGTGTAAAGAAAGTATTATTATTTCGTGATACTGAGCATTCTTTGTAAACATTTCCAAATAACTACACTGGTAGAAAGTACGTCATTCCCCTGATGTATTTTGACATCAGTACTATCACAAGTGTCTTTGTTTTTGATCCCATGACACTTTTCATCATTGCGTTGTCAACCTTAACATCACTTGGCCAAATTGTCATCAAGTGAAAAATGTCATCAATAGGATGACAAATCGGCAACACAGAAATTACGAATCGGAGTTAGTTTAATTAAATATGCTATCAGAGAAATGACTTAGTAACATCGGAGCAAGGACAGTTTGTAATTGAATTGACTCATTGGTATTGACTTAAGTCAAAGTGAGTGAAAATTATTATTATTTACTTACCTGTTACACATGTTTGTTTCGCTTTTGTTGTAATCCGCTCTTTGTTAACAGAAGAACTGTCAGTTATAAAATACCTGCATCATGCCCGCTATGGTTTTCGTAATCATATGAAACAAATAGAATATGCGAATTCTTGCTTCTTAATTGACCCCTTAAACATGAAAATAATATTAATAACACACAGAATTTTATGTCACTGCAGTCACTGCATTGATGTTGCATAGAATATGACAAAATTTAAGGATGCTGTTCTTAATTGGATTGATGCCACTTTTTGTCTCATTGATGGCATTTGTAATAACATTGATGTCACAATTCTGATGTTAAGGCATCATCAATATGATGATTTATTTTTCTATAAGTGAACTAAGGGAAGGTATGTAAACCTTGTCTGGGGACAAGCGTACAAGCGTAAAGATTTGCGGGTCTAGTATAAGAAAAACCTTTTTAAACGAAAAATTTAAATTGAAATAAAAAAAAATCTTACTAATAAACTCTAAAACACAGTTTTTTAAAAGGAATTGTGTTATGAGCAAAAGATCTGCAAAGTGCAAGCGTTCATTATTTTTCCCGCTTGGGTATTATCCGTTGTGATGATGTGTGTTTAAATATTGGGTATAGACACATCTTTTAGTTAGCGAGCGAACCAGAATCATTTTCTAAATCATTAAAACCGTTCTCACGGCTTTCTGGTTTTCTTTCTATATGAACCATGACCAGTATACGGGTCGCAATTTTAACGATAATTTGCTGAAGTTTGCAACAAATTTCGTTTCAGTTGTCGTTTAGTCACAGCACATTCAATATGGTAAGAATCTTTCATACTTTTTAGTAGCTTCTTTTTGGAATTGAGCCTTTGCGACAATAAACTTATTTTATTGGTGTTTGAAATTAATTTGGCCCGAGAATATTTTGTTGCAACTTCGATCATCTTACCAAATTTTATTGGAATCGGGCCATATCTTACCATAGTGCCAATATAAAAATGTGGTTTTCATGGAAGACCGCGAAGCTCCATTTTTTTCGTTTTTATGATGTTGATGCTATATTGCTTAAATTTAAAAGCTCTTTATATGGTTCTTAAATTTTCTGAAAAAGATGAACCAATTCCAATTTTTTAACGTAATAATAAAGTTAAAAAAGTCCACCACCTCAGAAAAAACACTCCCGAAAATATCTTTAAATTCCATTACTCCTTCAAAAATATTAGAATTACTTTTAAATACGCCAACGATGACATTTAAATCACTTTCAGAGAAAAACCTCTGATATAGATTTAGGTATCTAAAAATCACATGGAACAAGAAACTTTTATATGATTCCTAATCTCATAATGTAATGTGATTTTGGTTGGTACACGACTGCCTATGGGTTAGAAAAAGGGTAGACAATTTAATGTTTTTGTATATTGTGGTGTAGAGTATCACATGGTCGGGCTTGATCGACTTCCTTAATTGTTTTAATTAAAATTTTATTTTTTAATACATACAAGTTTCGCCTAAAAACTTGGTACTCTGTTCAACGTTTCACGTGAAATGCTGTCAAAACTCATATGAAAAAAAAACTTGGGCGTAATATTTATGAAATAGTGTTGACATAGTTGTACTCTGTTTATTTTCTGCAAAGGTTACGAAATGTTTCTGGCAACAGCGAAATAATACAAGCTGCACTTATTTCTCGTGGAATTTTAAGCGAAAGAAAAAAAGTATAAGCTTAATACTAAAAAAGAAAAATAAATTAAATAACAAAACCAACAACAGTTTTTCATCCATATCTACTCTTCTTTTTTTTATTAATTTTTTATTAAAAAAATTATTTTTAGTAAAATATTTGCGGGTTTTGCTTACATACGGAAAACTATTTCGCATACTTTGAAGGAATAAAACCGTCAAATTGTGCAAACTCGCAAGATAGGTAACATTGATGCATGCCAACATTATCGTGCGAAATAATCAATGTTGCTCAACATTTGACAGAAGTTTGAACAGAGTACTGGGCTAAAAATATTAATAAATGTCATTTAAGGCAGTTTCACACTATAATACAAGCAGTGTTGGGCAAAATACATGGTTTGCGGTATACATAAAATACATTATACAAAATACTTGCTGGTCATATATTTAAAATACTAACACATCTGTATGTATTTAAAATTCGAAATACACCATTTTTATTCAAACCAAAAAATATATTTGTTAAAAATAATTAACAAAACAATGGGTTCCTTGTATCAATATTAGATTTTTTAATGTAGCATTAGACAAACAGTTTCTTGTTTGAGGAATACATGTTTTTCAAATACTGCCCAGCCCTGAATACAAGTCTTAAGTATTTTGAGGAAAATGCAACCCTGCCATGATAAGTTGTGTTTGTTTTAAAATTTTCAAAAAATAATTATGTCAGAGAAGCACTTTCGTCAAAATACTTAAGATGTGTACAACAGCGAAAACGACCCTTGACAACTTTAAAATGCCAAAAAGAGACTTCTTAAGGAAATATTTATTAAACCGTTAAAATAATCCAATTTGTCACAAAATGTTGACATTTAGTAAATTATCATTGTAAAGACAATCATGAACAATTGTTTCCAAATAACGTAACTACGTTGATAAGAATTCTATAGCATAAGCGTTTGGTTTTTAGATTACTTTTCAATAGAAATTGCTTGCAGGGTTTATATTTGTTTTATTATTAAATCTTGTATGTATTGAATAAATGGAAATGTACATAGATGTTTGTTTGTATTATTTATTATATACAATAATTAGGCAACGATTTTGTCAATTTATCATTATTATGAGTAGTACTTAGTTGACAGTTAAGGACATTATTCCATCAAGCAATCATCAATATGAATTATAATTTCCTACAAAATACTTATAATTGTTTATCTTGAGTAGGAAAACAATACATTTTACACAACTAATAACTTAATTAATTGATAAGCCCACCAATAACTGAATTTATGTACAAGAATCACAAGGACTAAATACAATTCTCTAACCGTTTGTAGCTTTTGTTCCATTGTCTAACAGCAACATTGTTGATTTGTTTGTTCATATTTGTTGACAATCCTCGCCAGCGTTGTATTGAAGAAATAATTAAACATACAAACTTTATTGTATTTTAATGATGTAAAAGTGAAAAACCCTACTTAGAATTTCGAAACAATTATGAACAGATTTGCTTTGAAAAATGTAAATGATGATGATGATTTTAGTTGGAAGACATAAAATAATTATAATTAATTTTAACTATTCAGGTAGCTTAAGTTGGGAGTTAGTTATAGTGCCTTTGGCAATTTAAGGGTCTACTTAAATTCATTAGGAGAAGCTCTAGTATTTAGGTTTATTTACTTCAATGTATCTTATTAAATCTTAAGTTTGACCAATTTCGATTATTTTTAAAATTAAATACAATAAAGCAAGAAATTTAAGCTGGAAAGTAAAGATAAAATTAGAATGACACTGATAATGTTAAGTATTGAAAGTATCCCTGAGTAACGATGGCTATTATCAAAAGTCTTTTATTAGAAAAGTGATTTTATGAAATTAAAATCAAAAATGTTTGATTAAAGTTCTACGAGCGGTTAAACTTGAAATATTTATAAAAAGATAATTAAGTTATTTAAGGGAGTGGTCTTGAATTTGGAGAAGGTCTCGTGCGATTCAAAATTTAATGAACATTGTTTGGATGCAAGCAAGTATTAAGGAACTTCTACCAGGGAACATTCTCAGCTGCTGGTGATGTCACACGGTATTTGCAAACTATTTTTTAGGAAAAGGCAATTATTTGATTAGAAGTCCGATTCTTAGAAATCGAATTACAGAAATGATTATTTTGAAAAACTGACAATAGAAGTATACAAAAAAAAGTTAAATTTTTGTGTTGAAAAATTTATTAAAATAGACTATTTATTCCCAAATTTATTGTTAATGGGATAAGCTACTCCTATGCGTATTTCACTGGTTGCTTAGGCCAGCTCGTCAGGAAACTTCATCCAAAAAGATTTTAAAAAAACTAAAGATATTAAACCAAAATTGGGAATTAAGCACGAATGACAAAATCTTTTAAAATAAAATTTGGTATTCCCAAAAATTACTTTGATAATAAACTGGCAAGTGCACGGCTTAAAAAAAACTTTAACTGGCAACATGCTTTTGCAAGTTGTTTTTGTTTTCATTTTGTTTTTCTTATCCTACTTAAAACTACAATTAATGTTGCAAGAATTCCAATCAATTGTAGTGGGAGTGTAACAAGAGATAAACTCACTGCTTATTGCTGATATTTTTGTTAAAACTTTGATATTGTTACAAGTAGAACTGTTGCTAATAATTCTTATACGGTTAACAGTTTTATTTGGTTTAATATCTTTAGCTTTTCTAAAATCTTTTTGGATGAAGTTTCCTGACGATCTGGCCTAAGCAACCAGTGAAATGTGCATAGGAATAGCTTATCCCATCAACAATAAATTCCAGTGTTTTTATCAATAATAAAAATTGGGAATTAAGCACGAATAACAAAATCTTTTGAAATTAAAATTTTGTATTCCCAAAAATTGAAATTACTTTTTGATAATAAACAGGCAAGTGCACGGCCTAAAAAAACACTTAATTGACAACATCTTTTGTAAGTTGTTGTTTGTTTTTTATTTTGTTTTTCTTAACCTACTTACAACTACAATTAATGTTGAGAGAATTTCAATTAATTGTAGGGGGGAATGTAAGATGAGATAAACTCACTTTTTTATTGTTAATGTGTTTTGTTAAAGCTTTGATATTGTTACAAGTAAAACTGTTGCTATAAGTCTTATACGTTTAACAGTTTTATTTGGTTTAATATCTTTAGTTTTTCAAAAATTTGTATGGATGAAGTTTCCTGATGATCTGGCCTAAGCAACCAGTGAAATGCGCATAGGAATAGCTTATCCCATCAACAATACATTTCAAGTGTTTTTATCAAGAATAAAAATTGGGAATTAAGCACGAATAACAAAATCTTTTTAATTATAATTTTGTATTCCCAAAAATGACTTTGATAATAGACTATAAATATTAATATAATATTAAACCAAAACTCAACAATAAAGTAAACAGAGATTTTTGATTTACGTGAACACCTGTCCAACGACCTAACTTAAGGAAGTGTTAATATAAAGCACTTACAAAATGCCTCTGTGTGAATAAAGGATCCCAGCAGATTCTGTTGATAGCAACAGAATGTAATGCTATCCACAGGTGGAACTTTACCCTAAGGGTTAAACATCGCGCTCCCACATAGTATCTTTTTAAATAAAACAAGGCTTATGTAAAGACAATCATCCTACATTTTTCGCAGGAAGCATAATATCGGATACCTTACCGCGTCATCGGCAGCTACTGACACCCGTAACGCCTCTGCAAAGCACTGGGATACAACTTTGAACCCAATGAAGTCGATTGGACCCCAAGGAACTCTGTCTTTTGGTACAAACCAGGTAGCATTCATCTGATTTTTAAAATGTACGAGATTCCGCAGAATGCCAGTGCATTTCAGCGCCAAGATTCAATTAATAACCAAGGCAGAGTTTATTTCAGTGTTCGAAAATAAACACTAAATATCGTTTCTTAATGTTCGGTTCGGTAGATTTGTGGAAAACACAAACGCTAATTGTGTTTGTGTAGAAAATCATTAAAAAAAATAACGTTTCCCTGTTAGTCATCTTTCGAACACAATAATATTACTGTTTTTATCTAACTCAACAAAAGATGTGAACATTTAATTCCGTTCGGTTTTTTTTTTTTAAAATCCACAAACTTCAATGTGTTCGGTTCGGCTCGTTAATGTTCGTCCCTTATGGCTGGTAAAAAAACCAAACATTTTTTACAAAAACAAAATACACACTCGAAAAAAAACATTATAGAACATTAAAATATAATGTTTGTCTACAGAATCACTACAATTGTTCTGTTTTTTAACGAAGAACCGAATATTATATAATGTTCGGTTCTTTCTTGAAAATAGTTACGAACGGTATTAAGGGTTGTGTATGTCTACACAATCACTAAAAAAATAGATATCATTCTTGGGTGTTAGAGCCGAACGTTAAATAATGTACTGTTTATTTTCGTACACTGGTTTATTTACCCCCAGCGGAAGGAATCCTCAAGCTGCTTTAACTACGCACTCTAATGGTGTTTTCTTTTCTGACAATAATGTTCCATATATGCTGCCATTCGTGCGGGTTTTCGTTCCATTCTAAAAATATATGCAATAATGTGAGAAGTTGTCGTTTTCCTTTCTAAACATGTTGCAACAATAAATGGCAAATTTGTTCCATTTCTTACCCGCAGTTATAACTGAGTGTGAGATAATACCCTTTTTTGCATCTGCGTAAAGTACTTTTTTATGCAAGCAAGTATTTTTTTTCTTGTGTTTGCGGACAATTTACGTTATATTGTGATGGATATAAAAACTTTTTGTTTTTCGTTTGTTTTACTTTTATTTAATAATTATATTTTTACTGTCGCAAAATTTTTAACAACGCCTGACATTAATTATTGAACATCAGTGCTGTTAACGCTTATTGGAATTGTGAGAAAATTTAATGTTGAAAATTGTTACAAGCGTGGTCAATATCGCTTTTAGTACAAACTTTGCATTCAATATTTAACACGCTAAATACACATTAGTGTTGAGTGTAAAACGCAGCTTTTATTTTGTTCCATTGTAATTTAGAAAAATGTATCACTTTGTAAGGGTTGGTGTAACCTAATAAATATATTACACAACTATAATGCATTATTATTTTTTAGAAAAGAAAACACCATAAGAGGCGCCGCAAATCCCCCGGGGGGGACAATGTAAGATAACATTAAAAATTGATTAAATTATCGTAATCGCTGCCGAGAAGAAGAATAAGTTCGATCTGGAAATCGCCGACGAAAATTAGGGAAGCACGACGCCAATCATCAATAAAAAACTAGCATTATCGGGGCGGAAAGAAAACAACATCGTATAGGCTAATTTTGCTGTTGAAGCTACGAAATATTTGGGCTATTCACAAGGTAGTTATGAAGTTGTAAAGTCATATGTCTTAAAATAATTACAAGAAATTTTTAATATTTTTAATTAGGCTTAAGTTCATGAAATTTAATTTTTATTAAATTATTTTTATGAAGAAAGGAATTTTACAACATGAAAATCAATTAAAATTGTTATTGATAATCTTTCATTCTTGACGTGGCTCGGGCTCGAACCCTGGCCGGCAGGTTACCATGACATGTTTCGATCGCAACCACTCGATCTCCTCAGATGGATTTGCCGTCTTACACTCGCAGCCATCAACGACTGCTGACGTCACTAGTCAAACATCAATCCTTAAACCAAATTGTATTTTAACATTTGGTAGATCGAAATTTGCTTTCCTGAATGATTATCCATTTTAATTGATTTTACATGTTTTTTCCTTTACTTCTGTTTTTTCGTTGTAAAATTCCTTTCTTCATAAAAATAATTTAATAAAAATTAAATTTCATGAACTTAAGCCTAATTAAAAATATTAAAAATTTGGATTGAAAACCACAAATAGTTCAACAAAATAACCACAATACTAATTATTGTTAAAGCTAAGGCACGAGCTCTATGTGTACATTTGTCCTTCAAGTTGTGCTGAAAAAGGTCAACAGAAAAGAGAAAGACAAAGTGAAAAACGTCGATGGCTGCGAGTGTAAGACGGCAAATCCATCAGAGGAGATCGAGTGGTTGCGATCGAAACATGTCATGGTAACCTGCCGGCCAGGGTTCGAGCCCGAGCCACGTCAAGAATGAAAGATTATCAATAACAATTTTAATTGATTTTCATGTTGTAAAATTCCTTTCTTCATAAAAATAATTTAATAAAAATTAAATTTCATGAACTTAAGCCTAATTAAAAATATTAAAAATTTGGATTGAAAACCATAAATAGTTCAACAAAATAACCACAATACTAATTATTACAAGAATTAGATTTCGAATATACAGTTACGTCGAAATAACGAACACAGCATTACAATTTTTTTTTTTTTAACAATTGTAAAATATTATTTAGGACATTATGACGATATGATTTGATAGCACACCTTGTGAATAGCCCAATTGTAATTTCATTGTGTTAAGCTTTGTTCTGTTGTTAAAACCTATTAAATAAGTAAAATAATTTGATCAATCCAAATTCAAGAAAATTATTTATATACAGTTCCCAAATGAAAGGAAGGAATAATTGAGTTTGTCAAAAATAATGAAATTTTGTTTAATGTTCGACATGAGAAATTCCGTGACAGTGAAGGAAAGAATTTTTTATTGGTGCTCTATTCCAGGTATTTGGTATTCCTTTTAAATCAGATTTGATCATTTCCACCAAATATGCAACAATATGAAGACTCTTACGAAATTTTTCAATAACTTTCATATCATCATCTATATAATTGTGATCAAGATATTGTGTGCACTTTCTGTGCTGCTGTTTGTATATCAGGTGAATATTTTTTTCTTTTTTTCTCGTTTTCAATACGCAGTACCCAGTAAAAACTTCACCTACAAAATAATAAGTTGAGTAATCAGAAAAACATAAAAGCACTACTTCCAATTCTACTGAAAGAACTAATGAACGCATTAAAAAGTAAGTAAATATATTTTTACTTAAATACATCCAGAAAAAAGTAGTTTTTGAAGTTGTTCGTAAGAAGTTATAGAAGAAAGCTAGTAAATAATGAGTGAAAGAAGCTAATTATTTTGAAAAAGTAGGCGAAGTTTTTACCCATAGAATAGCCTGCTTCACTCATTATTAAGAAACTTTCTTCTATAACAATTTTTTAAGCTTCTTCTATAACTACTCCTTTCTGGATATATGAAGGTAAGCAAATAATGGCTTAAATTTTAATGCGCTCATTTTGGGACCTCCCTTGTAAAATTCATCGGTTCTTTCAGTAGAATTGCAAGTAGTGTTTTTATGTTTTTCTGATTACTTAACACAATATTTTGTATTCGAAGTTTTTTCTGGGTACTAACAGCAAAAACACTTCTTCTTCATATTGATTTCGTGATCGATAGGGATTTCATTTGTTATTGGGTTGAGATGATTTCTTGCCACCATATTTTTAAAAATTTTCGGGATTAGTGGTTAGCGAACGTTTGTTATTTTCTAGCTAAGACTGATGTTAAAGTCTAGGACCCGCACCCATACAGAAGGACTGACCTCACGTTAGAGTTGACAGTAAAACAAAGCTTAAACTCAGAAAGTTTCTGAGGATTGTTTTTAAAATGAGAGTATGACAACATAGAACTGCGCTATTGTTGGCATAAGTATGTATGTATGCATATGCTGCGTTTGAAAGCGAAATAGGGAAAACATATTTTTATCATTTTGTAGGGACCGCCATACAAATGTACCCCCAATTAAACTTGTTCATTATACTTTCTATTGCGGCTCACAATTGAGAGATATCATAAAAGCAAAATGATGATAAACAAAAAAATTTCGCATATTTTTAATACCAACCTGCAAGTGCACAAGCTAAGATGCATAAAAACGTTAAAAGTTTATATATAACTAGTCTGCATAAAAGAGATATATACAGTGTTAAGTAAGTACTTGCTTTCGTGTACATACATTTTTATGTCAGCAAGTATTTATTTACATATTTTATCTTCAGTATTGCACCTCTGCCTCAGATTCTGTGCGTGTTCACTGAACAACTAGTCGGGCGTTATTCTGTCTTCCTTACAACATGATACTATTATGAAATTATAAACTTGTATTATCATTTGTTTGTTGTCTGACATTGTTGCTTTTTTTTAATGTTGATAATTTAATGGTTATTTAATATTCAAACATTAAATGTTAAAAATCTCATTATGATTATCTTCATTATATTTGGTTTTCTTGTGCTTCTCCACCACCACATACAAGTAGAACACACATGTTGTAAGCACAACCTTGTATACAGAAGTCGTGTGCGTGTTCATCTCGTACAACTTAATGCTGCCATTGATGTGTTAATGTTGCCGCAGTCAACAGATATCTACTCGCATTGTTGTCATTTGTGTGGTTTTATATAAACATTGTAATTATAAACATATTTATTTTAAAGGCCAATTATTGTGTGTTAGAGTATCGCATTTCTCAAAGATGTTACTTAAAATTAACTTTATGAATTGATTCTTAATTATGGTAGTTAAATATAGACATACCTGGAAATAGAAGAAAGAAAATTATTAAATTAGAAGTTATGATAAATACTTTTGGGTTTTGAATTTAGAACTTCATGGATAGAAAATTATTAATGCAAGATGATATTTAGGAGAAAACAATAAAATTTTATAATATTTCACAGACACCCCTTGCAATTTATATCCAACATTGGATTAAAAATAAAAAAATTTCGTTATACAATGATTGTCTTTCAGCGAATTCAGATTCACTAAAAAAATGTAGAAGTTTAAAGAGAACCATATTTAGGAATTTGTTTCGACATTTATAAGATGGGGACTTTATTGTAAATTGTTCGAGAAGGTGAAGATGTACACGCATGTTTTAATATCGTCACACCCAACAAAACTATTTTCCAAGAAATTTTTAAACATTTTGTGTTTAATTAAGCCATATTATTGTCACTGTCGACTATATTATGGTTAACAGCCATAACCATATTGTGGTTGCCTTTAAACATGTTATGGATTAACATGACAATAATTGGTTTTCATATTAACAACAGGTTTTTCCTCTTTTCCAAGAGCAACATGCTATGGTTGAAAAATAACATTGCTATTATAAGTGTTTCACATATCTTAGTTATTTATACAGTGCTTTTATCAAGAATAAAAATTGGGAATAAAGCACGACAAACTAAATCTAGTAAATTAAAAATGTTGTATTCCCAAGAAATTACAAGAATTAGCAAGTGCACGGCTAATAAAAAAAAAACTAAACTGGCAACATGCTTTATTTTTTGCGAAAACAATACAGCATGTTGTTATTGTTTTCATTTTGTTTTTTCTTAAGCTACTTACAAGTACAATTAATGTTGGAAGAATACCAACCAATTGTTGCGGGGAATGTAAGAAAACATAAGCTCAATGTTTATTGTTGGTATTTTTGTATAAGCTTTGATATTGTTACAAGTAAAACTGGGGTTTATAAAACAATTTTATTTGTATAATACCTTTAGTTTGATGAACTGGCTAAGCTACCAGTGAAATAGCTTATCCCTTCAACAATAAATTTCATTGTTTTTATCAAGAATAAAAATTGGAAATTAAGCACGACAAACAAAATCTTGTAAGTTATTAATAACCGTAACATGTTCGGAGGAAATCACAATATGGTTGTGGCTTCTTGATTGAGCACTAATTTAACCAATATAATGGTGACAATAATATGGTAAGATTAAACATAATCCCCCGTATTTATAAAGGTTTATTAAATTTAACAAACGTTTATTAGGTATAATTTTCATAGAAAATTTGTTCTTTAAGCCTTTATTAAATTGTAAAAATGTTTGTGAATACAGACAAATATCTTTAAAAGATTCTTTAAAAATAGTTTTGTTGGAGGTGACCATATTTAATCATGATTTTTCTCTGGGTGAAAACAAGAAACGTTTGCTGAATAAATTATAATAGCCATTAAAAAGCATTGAGATTCATTAAAAAGATCTTCCCAAATACTTAAAAACATAGAAAAACACAGGAATTCAAAGCCAGTTTTACCTATTAAAAATTATAACATTTTATCAAAGTTATTTTCGGGAATACAAAGTTTACTATCAATACGATTTCCGTATGACGTGCTATATTCCCAATTTTCCATATTCGATAAATACACTGAAATTTATTGTCGAGGGAAAGCTAGCTCCTATGCGCATTTCACCGGTTGATTAGACCAGCTCATCAGCAAACCTTTTTCAAAGATTTTAGGAAAGCCAAAAATATTAAACAAATAAAGCCCTGAAGCGAATAAGAGTTATAAACACTCTAAGTCTTACTTGTAACAATATCAAAGCTTAAACAAAACACCAACAATAAACAGTGAGTTTATCTTTTCTTACATCCCCCTACAATTTGTTGGGTTCTCTCCGACTCGAATTGTAGTTGTAAGTGGGTTAAAAGAAAAAACAAAATTAAAAAACAAATCGCTTCATTCTATTGTCTTCCTAAGAAAACAACGAATAAAAACCAATTTGCCAATTCCGTTTTATGCACGGACACATGCAATTATATTATCAAAGTTATTTTCTTACGTGCTAAATTCCCAGTTTTTCATATTTGATAAACACACTGAAATTTATTGTTGAGGGAAAGCTAGCTTCTATGCGCATTTTGTTTATTGAAAAAAAACACTGATTTTTTCAAACAAATAATTTAACTGAATCAAACAAAAAAGTTTTTGCACAATCAATGACGCGCACTCAAGCAAGCACTGTAGGAGAAGATGAAGGCAGAGCAGAGCGGCCGACTGGCTTTGAGACATATTTTTGTGTTTGAATAATTTTTAAACGAACCCTGCAAATAAAATTGGACCACCTGAACTTTACACGCGTGTTTGGACTGGTCCTATTATTTGCAGGGAATTCTTTTTTATACACACAATGCCCTACAAGAAATTAATGAGCGAGTTGTCACATTTTTCATTTTGGTGTTAAGAAAATAATAGAAAGAAATGACCGAATGTGACTGAAAACTTTATTTCGGTCATTTCTTTCTATCATTTTCTTAACACCAAAATGAAAAATGTGACTACTCGCTCATTCATTTCTTGTAGGGTGTTATTCTTCATCACTCAATGTTGCTGTATCCGTTCCTTTGCTAAAGAATAAGAAATGTAACCAAGAACGGCGGCAGAACGACTTAAAGTGTCCAAAAATAGACTGTATGTGTTTTTTGTTGTAGTTCTTATATTTCACATAAAGAAGTGTTGCTTACGATCAAATAAAAAAATGCAAAAAACGACAACATTAAAAAGCGTTAAATATTTCATACAAAATTATGAAAACTTGACACCAATAACGCGTTTATTATATTTTTGAAGAGTTGTCCACATTTTTGTTGGTTAAATAAAAATCAAACAAAAATATTGATTGAATCAGTAAACAAATTTATAGAAATTAAAAAAATTTTCAAACAAGCGTTTGTTTGAAAATAATTCGACAATAATTTTTTCTGTGTAACATCTGCATAAAAGAGAATCTTGACACAATTATCGACTTCTATTTGAAAAAATAAACGAAAGACCCGTTAAAATCTCATAATTTTTCAAATCAGAACTTTACTTACCCCAAAGATTGATTCAGTTTTTCAATAATCTCCCAATCTCTTGCCCTTTTAGTGATTTAAACCCAAAATATTTAAAATTTTTTTCGTTTTTTTTTTTTTTTTATGGCACAAAATATATTTTGTTTTATGAGGGGCTTAAAGCAAAAGGGGTTTAAGTGCCTTTTTCTAAAATTGAGTTTACATATGGAATTATAGGTATAGTTCGGAGAAGTTGTTCAGAGCACAATAGGTGAATGTAGGATTCTTATCCGGACGCTAGATATGGTGAAGAATTCAAGCACTTGACGTTAAAATACCTGCTTCGCTTGGAGTACAACCGCTTTTGTCTCATTATTTAACATAAGTCACTTGAACCCCTTGTGCTTTATGCACCTCATATGTATTTTTTTTAACTGAAACCAATTGCTAATATCACAATTTACAAACATGTTAATTAAGAAAATTGTCAAATATATTTGAAAAACTTTAAAAACTTTTCATTAATTATTTAATAACTGCTGCTATTTTTTTTCTGTTTTTTTCCAATTTATAATCTGCACTTGTTTGTACTTCAATCTAAAAGAAAAACTCGTAATCCTTCCACTCATATGGTCTACCTATAAGTACATTCTAGGTTTTACTTACATATTTAACTTGACTGTGGTAAATGTTAGTGTAGTTGTTGTTTGTTTATTATTTGACCGGAAATTATAATTGAGCTCAGCACTGCTTACAATCGAAAAGTTTTTTTTTCATTTAATGTGTCTGATGTCTATAAATTATGCATTTTATTGAAAACACATAATCCAGAGTAAAAACTTACTCGTTTTCTCTTCTTCTTTCTTTTTTTATACTTCAGTTTGTAGCGACAAAATGAATTTTTATTTTAGCAACAACAAATTGTAAAGTAAACTTTTATTAAACTCACACACACACGTACAGACATGTTTCAGTTGATTCTATTTTTTTTTTTTTTTTGTTTGTTTTGTATTTCAACAATAATATTTGCAATAAAAACAACAGTTTCCTAAATAAATTTCTATTGATTGGCCTTAATTTCCCAAACAATTTTTGTGTTTCACATTTCTTTTTATTTCGATTTGAGTTTTTGTTTATTCGAATGTAGTTATTTTTTATTTTTGTTTCTGTAATTGTTTTGTTTAGTTATTTATTCATTCAGTTAATAGTGCTATGGCGCCAAAGGTTTTCCTTTTCAATTATTTATGCGTTAGATTGTTTTCTTTTTGGGACTACTAATGTTATTATTATTATTATTATTTGTTAGGGTAAGTTAGTATACATTAGTAAATACTGCTAAAGTTTCGATTTTTAATAAATTTTTTGTTAATGGTTTTTGTTTTTTTGGTGAGGATTAATTAAATTAAGCGTCACATAAAATTAAGTGATTAAGTTTTTTTTTATATTTTGTTATTAAGCTAAAGTAAAACCATACAATATCAAAAAAGTTTGAACAAAATGGTATTTAAGATTTAAATTAATATTTAATGTAATTTTATGGAGAGTTTGTGGTAGGTAGGAATTAAGTATCAAAGCACATTAAAATATTTTTAGTTTTAACTTTTGTAATTGGAGATTTGTTAAATGATGCTTGTTACTGTTGTCCTCGTACATCGACTTCGATCTACACAGAAACTCTTTGTTTGCTGTATTGATCAACTGTCAATTTAAAACTATGAGAGTTTTTTTTAGTCCAAGACAGTGTTGGCAGTGAAATTTCGAGAAATATACATTTTAATTTTGTTAATCTACTCGACAATAGGATCATTGAATCCACGGTGGGTGCTACTAATGTTTGCAGATTTGTGCACAGGGGCACCCCGCAAGGTTGGGCTCTGTCCCCTCTACTAAGGAACCTGACGGTGAACACTTTGCTGGGCCGGTTCGACAGATTAGGGATAAAAACCGTCACGTATGCGGATGACGTGGCGGTGGCGGTCGCGGGTAAACACCTGGACACACTGTCCCATTGTATGGAATCTGCATTACGGATTCTAAGCTCTTGGAGCATCTCCTGTGGACTTGGTGTCAATCCACAGAAAACTGAGTTAGTACTCTTTACCAGAAAGTACAAGGTTGGCAACTTAAGGCTTCATAGGCTAAACGGCTCGGAGCTGAGGCTCTAGAACAGTGCCAAATATTTGGGGGTAATTCTCGATAGCAAACTATCATGGAAACTTAACGTTCGGACGAGGGTTGATAGGGCCATTTTGGCCTTATACACCTGTAAGAGAACCTTGGGCAGGAGCTGGGGACTGGTCCCCAGGGGCGTCGAATGGATCTCTGAGGCGGTGGTAAAACCGATCCTCTTCTATGGGGTCATAGTGTGGTGGCCTGCCATGCAAAGGGGACGGTACTGCAGGATGCTTGAGAAAGTATATAGGGTGGCTGCGCTGATGATCACGGGATCACTCCGCTGGACACCGACGAAGGCACTGTTTACTATGCCGAACTGGTTGCCGGTTGACATCATGGCCGAACAACAGACCCTGACTTCTGCTATGAGACTCGGGGCGGTGGGCCTATGGTCTACGCTGAACTATGGTCATGCCAGGGTCACGCGTCCTACGACCTGGCGGAGCTGGACTATTGCACTCCGGAACCCTTTTTCGGTGCTTTGTTCACGGTTTATCATGGTAATTATGATGAGCTGCTCGATAACACGCGATCTATGGAACCGACCCTACGGGTCTACACCGATGGTTCCAGGATGGGCAATAGAGTGGGTGAAGGTTTCTTCATCGAGGAATTGAACATCAGGGTCTCTTTTAGGCTGCCAGATGGCAGTAGTGTGCTGCAGGCGGAAATCTCTGCCTTAAAGCGGGCGGCAAACTGGCTGAAGTACTATCGTACACATTAAAAATTATTGCCGAATTATTTTCAAACAAACGCTTGTTTGAAATTTTTTTTGATTTCTACAAATTTTTTTACTGATTCAATCAATATTTTTGTTTGATTTTTATTTAAACAACAAAAATGTGGACAACTCTTCAAAAATTTAATAAGCGCGCTATTGGTTTGAAGTTTTCATAATTTTGTATGAAATATTTAACGCTCTTTAATGTTGTCGTCTTTTTGCATTTTTTTTATTGATTGTAAGCAACACTTCTTTATGTGAAATATAAGAACTACAACAAAAAACACATGCAGTCTACTTTTGGACGCTTTAAAAAAGTACAGCAATAAGAAAAATGATAAAATAGCGTGACGAGGTTTGTAGTAAAAAAAAACAACAAAAACAATAGTAGGTAAAAAAAACGTTTCATTTTTTTTAAACAACAGAAAAAACACATTATAAGAAACAAAATAAATTTTTGGTTGGTTTCAAAGTTGGTAAAAAAAAAACAAAATCCCGTATTCAATTTTTTCAAATAGTTTGTTTAAATACATCAAATACAAAAATAGAATGATGGCGGAAAACATATCGAGTCGGTCTGCCGCCGTTTTTGGTTACATTTCTTCTTCATTAGCAAAGGAAAGGATAAAGCAACAGTGAATAATGAAGAAAAACACTGTGAGTATAAATATGACTTCGTTCAAAAATTATTCCAACAAAAAAATGTGTCTCAAAGCCAGCCGGCCGCTCTGCACTGCTTCATCTTCGCCAACAGTGCTTGCTTGTGTGCGCGTCATTGCTTGTGGCAAAACTTTTTTGTTTGATTCAGCAAAATTATTCGTTTGAAATTTATATGAATTTCAGTAAACTTTTTGTTTGATTCTGTAAAATTATTTGTTTGAAAAAATCGGCGTTTTTTCAATAAACAAAATGCAAACAAATTGTTTGAATATGCGAATTTGTTTGTAGGACCGACTTTAGACAAAAAATTGTTTGATTCTACAAATTTTTTGTTTGAATTGGAAAAATAATTTTTTCTGTGTATATCGCAGCTCTGGCTGGTGTTTTTACGACATCTATGTTAACAGTGGAATGCCGGATGTCTCTAAATGAGATCGCGAAACATTCCAGTGTAACACTGACATGGGTACCAGGGCACAGTGGGTGCCTGGGTAACCATACTGCGGACGGTCTGGCCAAACGGGGCTGTCTCTTGGACGACATGTTCGTCGACGCTGCAAAACTCTCATCAGACGGGAGTCGTACAGAAGGGCTCAGGGGAGATGGCAGGGGGAGCATACCTGCTTGATGGCCAGGACTCTATGGCCTGGCTATGACGCGGCGAGAATGCGCGTACTACTCGGTCTCGGCAGGGACCGAATAAGGACAGTGACATCGGTCATCACGGGTCACTGGGCGATAGGGACTCATGCTAGGAGGATGGGTCTTGCGTATAATGACTACTGTAGGAGTTGTCATGATGAGGAGGAGAAGGAGACGGTGTTTTACTTTCCTTGCCAATGCCCCGATCTGGGGGGCATTAGGTTTAGGCATTTTTGGAGACCAGAATTGCCATGTCTGGACGATTTGTCCAATGCGGGACTGAAATCGATCTCCTTGCACTGCAGGGAATCGGGGTGGTTCGAGACTGCAGTGACCTCTGGGGAATAGTCTGGTGGATACTGGCTGACTCTTGTCACTGGCTAGGGGTATCACAAAGGGACCACTATAAGGGCCCAAGTGAGTCGTCGTCCTGACGGCTACCCATTTAACCTAACCTAACCTACATTTTAGTTTTCAAAAAGTACAGTTTTTCCCAAAAAGATACATTTAAAAAAAAATTCTAAGTCCAATTTCAACGTTTAACATTAACAGATTTGACGATTTATCGTAATTTTGACGATTTTTTGCTACGAAATTAGCAAATTGCCGATTTGCTGATTTTTTTCTAAAAAGTCTCCAAAGTCTGAATAAAAAATTACGTTTTCTGACAATTTCGTTTTTTAATCTTGCAATATTTAACAGCCGTACCTTAGCAAGAGAGGAAGGCGGAACGTTTTCTTTCGCTTAGCTTTTACGCTGATATGCCATACCAAAGCAAGAGCATCAACGTTGTGTCACGAACAGTAGTGATAGCTTTTTTGTTTAACCCATTAAAGACTGAACCCCGATTTCGTGGTACGATTTTGATGAAATTTTACACATTTGATATTATGGGCATTTATATTGACATTGCGTTTTTTTTTTATTTTTACCTGTCAAACCTTGGCCCCTAGACCATGGGTATTTTTCTACCCACTTCGCTCTTAAAGAGTTCTAAAACACAAGATTTTTTGAAAACCAAAAATTTAAAAAATTCATTTATTGCATGCATTGATGTGTGTGTTGTGTGCTTATTTCACTATGTACGTTGAATCTGTCCCAGCGGGAAAAGAGGGAAGTACGGATGCCTTCTAGAGGGCCTTTGTATTCCATCTTTTGAATGAAAAGGATGGTTAAATTTTAAGGGCCGATGTTGATTTTGAATAAAACACCAATTATTTAGGAAGATATTGTCATTTATTTTTATTATGAAAATATAAGTATGGTTCAATCATGTATGGAACAAAATATCGGCCAAATGGCCGCCGCGACCTCGGCGCTGCACCTCCATCCGATGGTCTAAATGTTCGATGACGCTGAGGCATAATTAAGATTCTATGCCGTTAATGGGCCGAATTATCTCATCCATCTTGAATTGTTGCTTGCTTATCGACGTACACCTTTTCTGTCAAATAACCCCAAAAAAGAAGACCAACGGTGTCAAATCAAATGATATTGGCGGCCAATTGACATCGCCAACAAAAGAGCCATTGTTTCGTTAGGTGTGGCACCGTCCTGCTGAAAGCACATATCGTCCACATCCATATCTTCCAATTCGGGCCATACAAATTTCGTTATCATCTCACGTTAGCGAACACCATTCACAGTAACTGCCAGACCGGCCTCATTTTGGAAAAAATACGGCCCGATGATGCCGCCAGCCCATAAGCCGCACCAAACAGTCACTCTTGTGATCGCATTGGTTTTTCGACAATTATTCTTGTATTATCATTCGCCCAAATGCGACAGCTCTGCTTATTGCCAAATCCACTAAGGTTAAAATGTGCCTCATCACAGAATCACGAAGTGCACGATGTGCATTTTGATTTGAACGCCCATATTAATAATAAGCCATAATAAGGTGAGGTTCACATTCAACATTGGCCCTTTACAAGGCTTGCTCGCTTTATTCCACTCTCATATCTTTTTACACGCGTTGTCATTGCTCTCGCTTCTTTTGCAGTTACATAAGAATGGTAACGGGATCAAAAAAATTCTTTTGCTTTTGCTTGTGCGAAAAACATAACAAAAAATGTTACTCCTTCTCTTCTCTGTTGTCATAGAAGGGAATGTGGAATGTTTTATATTTTATACGAAAGAGCCGAGGCCTTCTTACTAATGCTTTGGACGCTGCTATGGTGTATGCCAGGAATTTACACTGCTTGCTAAGAAAACCTGAAGGATCTCCAATCATGAGTCAATTTTATTTCATGTGAGCGTTGTTGAAGCGCATGGAGAGCTTTTACCATATGATAAGCCATATTATTCAGCTTGGCCGTTTTGGACAATGTGAAGCAAAACTGAGTTTGGTTGTACAAAATGCAAGTTTTAGTTACACCCAAAGGCTTGTTTTGCACATTTTCATGCTGGTGTCCCAAAAAATATAAAATTATCTCAATAATCGACCACAGTTGTGATATAAATTTCTTTATTTTTTACTAATAAATAGTTCATTTTACATAAAACATCGCATTTTTACTTGCCAAAATTTAAAAAAAAAACTATGTGTTTTGAACCCTCTGACAGCGAAGTGGGTATTTAAATACCCATCTCATTGAATCAAACCTGTGGTCAACGTTATTGGCCCACTTTAGCTAATATTTTTTTCTAAAGCAGAGCACACCTAAGGCTGTAAGTCACCATGAGGGTTTTTCCGATTTACCACTCTCTCAATTTTCCAGAGCCGTTGTCGTTCACTTTTTTCAAATATTAAAAATTGCTAACTTGTAAGCCGCTAACTTACCCAATTAAAGGGGGCAAAATTTAATTTCAAAAATTTGTTTAAGTAGTCTTATCCTTTCTTTATCTATCTGTAAAAACCAATTTCCGATACCTCTTACCTGAAGTTGGCCAGAATTTTTCTACGAAGGCTCTGTTTTTGGGTATTTAAATACCCATCCGTCCTTAATGGGTTAATAAGACCCACAAATTATAAATAAAAATAGCTATAAAAACGTTAGATTGACAAAAAAATAGCTAAATTGCCATTATTAATAAGCAATAGCGGCAAACCTTACTATAGAATGTCAAAATCGGGTTTTACAATTGCAAAGCGTGCCGCTTTTGTTTAGGTACGGCTATAATATGCAAGTCTTAAGAAAATCTTTCTTTATTTTTAGAGTACAAAAGCAACAATGTTACACTTTATTTATCTTTCGTCAAAGCATCATCGAATGAACCTTTTACGACTCTCTGTATAAATCATGTTTTCAACAATTATACGGCGAGCATTTCACGATTTGTAAGAGAATATCTACATGAGTCTCAAACGATTCTTCACATAAAAGTCTCGTTTGATTATCTTTACCCACGTCTTAAACGATACCCACAACGATTAAAGAAGCGTCTTTCGCTGTGCCTTTAAAAAAATTGTTTGAAAAAAAAAATAAATTTTAAGTTGTCAGATTTTCTCGAAACGATAAAGACGATTTTTTTTATTTTTTCTCAGGAAACTGAAGATTTCCTCACAAATTTATCTGGCAGCCCTGATGATATCATATAAATTCGTTTTTATATTTATTTAAGTCATATATATTAGGAATGAAATTTAAAAAAAATAATAAACATTAAAATTAATTTTATGTAAATTTCTTTGGATGTTATTGAGACAAATTCATTTTTGTAAAAATTAATATACGAGATAAGTTAATACCAAGATTATATCAAAAAGTTGATATAAATTTGCTGAAAATAAAAGATGTTAATATATCCTCCGAACCACTTCGCACTACTTGTATTCCTCGATTTAGGTGAATCGTATGTTGAAACATCCTTAATGTTTTCTTTCACCATTATGAAAGCTGTTATTGTATAAGTATTGAGTCAGTTACGATGATCAGTCTTAGTAAGTTTTAGTACATTTTGCATACAGATTTAAAAGATACGAAAAATGTCAGGATTATACATGGCACGTAAAGCCATCAAAAGATACGAAAAATGTATCTTTCGTATCCTAATGGCAACACTGGTCCAAGGTAAAAAGTTATATTCAGTACATTGGGTCGAGTGAATAAAAATGTAGCTTATACTAGCTAGTACTAAGTACTAGCACTAGCTTTTACTTTTCAGTACTAGCTATGCTGAAAAGTTTAAACTACAAAAAGTGTGAATAACTCTTTGCTAGTGCTAGATAGCTAGTGCTTAAAAGGGGAAGCAAACGCTGGAAAATGTGACTATTAAATTAAATTGTGTGCAAAAATGTCAAAAATGTCAAAAATTAAAATTTTTTTAAACTAATTTTCAAAAATATTAATGTATAAAACAGAATATAAGTACAAAAAATTTTTATTTCCTTTTTTATGTCTTGAAGCGTTAACAAGTACTGTGTATTGATATTTTTATTTAATTTTTTCCTTTTCAAAAATTGTTTTTATTTTATTTAAAAAATGCAACACAGGCTTTCTATGGCAAAAGTCTGTACCGACCTTTATCAATGATTGTTATTTATTATTGTGTAACTTGTTTTAAAAAAATTTATAAAAATTAAGGCCCTAATTATAAAATTGCTTTCTACAAAAAAATTAAATCTGCAAAAAAATTGAATCTACAAAAAAGTGAATTTCTGTAGAAAGCAACAACAAAAATAAAATATATTTATGACTTTATTTTTGCTTTCAAGTAATTCTTTTGATGTGGTAAACTGCAACATCCCTGAAGGAAACCTGGGTGCAAGTGTCTCCAAGTCACCAGTTTTGTCGACTATATTGGTGACATTGTCAACGAAGTGTCTACACTACATTACATTTGCCACTATATATACGAAAAAGATTTTATCAATAACAACTGAGAAGTACAATTCCTATAAAAGCTGAAGAAATGATAAAAAAAGATTGTTATGACTTCGTATTCTTACAAAAAGTGTAAACTTCTTTTACTAAAATGTACTAGCGATTCTCTGGTTGAATGTCTACATATGTTCCCAATGGAACTACCTAGTCAGTAGTACCAACGTCAGTAGTAGATTTCCAATGTTAAATGTCTATTGTAAATAACATTGCCTGGGGTATAATATGTCACTAGTACTGGTGACTGCGTCAACAGTGAATCAGTAGAAATTCACTAGTGACATTTCCTGCAGGGATATGTACATATTTAAATGTATATGTGACATTTACAGAGATTTTACGATTTTAGATATTTTTCCGAAAAATAAATAATTTTAAATAAACTTCTGGATGAAAATCTGCTCTTAGGAGATATTCTTTTCTTTGGCCAACGTTCATAAAATTAAACAAAAAAAATCAATTTTTTTTAAATATTGTTGTAAAATACATACTTCAAGCACCCCAATCATAAGCTTAAAAAAATTAAGCAAAAACTAGTCTTTTTAAGCATTCACTCGTTTTTATTCACACATTTTTTGAGTCAACACTAGGAAAACTAGTTTTTACTAGTCAGTATAAAGTACTAGCTTTAACTCAAATTTTTATTCACCTCAAAGCTAGTTTAAACTTCAAAATTTCAAGTATTAGCTAAAGCTACATTTTTATTCACGCGGCCCATTATTTTACCTGTACTGAAACTCTGTAACCTCCGAGCGTCAAACAGGTAAAGTTAAGTAGTCAAAACTCTTTAGTTTACGAAAATGGTAGTTAAGAGCTGTTTTGTAATATATCAATACAAAGTTAGATATACAAATTTTTTAATTCTAAATAAAATAATAAACTAAAACTACGCTTATCTCCAATTTTTCTATACGCTCACAATATTATTACAGTAACGGTCTGTAGTTTATTTACGAATTATTCCGTTCAGTCATTTTTAAATAAATAAACATTTAAAATTCCAAGCAAATTTATTTTTAACTGATTCTTAAAGTTATTCAAAAAACTAAGTGCATATTAATACGGATTTTCAGTTGCAGTTAATATTGTCCGTTGATTGAGTTAAATTCTTCTTTATGTTAAATTAAATAAAAATGTAATTTAAAGCAACGAAAAGTTCATTTAATTCCGAAAAGACAAATGAATATTCAGTTATCTTATATAAATTAATTGTCAAAAAATTAACTACATATTCCGTAAAAACAAATAAATATGCAGTTATTTTATAAAATTTTACTGTCAAAAATTCAACACCATATTCAGTAAAAACAATTAAATATTCAGTTATTTTATATAGTTTAACTACCAAAAATTAATTTTTACTTATCTATAAAAAATGAATTGCTTGTTTTGTGTAAGCAATTCCCATTTTCTATTTGTTAAAATAATTTAGTTAAATACATAAAATTTTAAAAGTAAAATAATTGCGAAGCCATATCGGTCATGCTGCTGGTGTCTTATAATTGAGAGTTCTTCTGTAAACAACGTGGTCAGTACAACAAAAGTAAAACAAACGTGTGTAACAGGGTAAGTAAATAATTATATTCTCCCTCTATCGCTTATAAGAAAAACAAGCGGGCAGGTGTCTGTCTGGTTTTTTTTTTAGAAATTCGGCTCTTTTGTGGCGTAAACGAAAATTAAATAAAATAACTGAATATTTAATTGTTTTTACTGAATATGGGGTCAATTTTTTGACAGTAAAATTTTACAAAATAACTGAATATTTAATTGTTTTTACTGAATATGGTGTTGAATTTTTGACAGTTAAAATTAAATGAATTTTTTGTTAAAAATAAATGAAAAATAAGTAGACCGGTTTTTAATTGAATTTTCATTTATTTTATATTACAATTTCAGTTAATTTTACGTACAGAATATTGTGAGTGTACAAAATGCTTTAAATTAATTAAATTTAAACTTTGAAGTTCTTATATTTTTACCGTTATATGTTGTTTATATATCGAGTCATTACCGCAAAAAAGCTTAAGTGACAAAAAACAAAATTTTACAGGAGAAGGTTTTTATACCCTCCACCACAACTAGTTGTGAAGAGGGTATATTAGGTTTGTCATTCCGTGTGAAACTTTTTTATTATACATCTCAGACCCCATAAAGTATATATATTCTGGGTCCTTGAGGGATTCTAAGTTGATTTAGCCATGTTCGTCTGTCTGTCCGTCTGTCCGTCTATTGAAAAAGAAATGAACAAACTTGGTGCCAAATTGCTTGTAGTTATCCTAAGCAGTTTGGGATTGAAATTCAGCAAAATCGGTTCAGTAGGACCAAAGCTATGAATCAAAATGTGGAACCACCACCTAAAAAAATTGAAAATTTTGTTTCAAAACATAACATAAATGGTGGAACAAGGCACGGAATGATATAAGATTTGGTAAAAATTCGTTTCATTCGACTGGAAATCACGCTGTAAAGTTTCGCGAAGATCCGTCTATAATTTACGCTAGGCCCCATATAATCCCTACTCCCGGAAACAGTATAGAACGCCTAAAACCCCTAATTAATAACGCTATCATTACAAGTTTTGGCATTTCACAGTTTTATAGGACTAGAAATAAAACAGTCAAATTTCGTGAAGATCGGTCCATAATTTACGCTAGGCTCCATATAAACCCTACTACCGGAAAACAGTTTGGTACGCCTAAAATCATAATTAATAATGCTATCATAACAAAATTTGGTAAATCACAGTTTTATATTACTTAAAATCACACTAATAAATTTCGTGGTGATCGGTTTATATAAAGATATTGCGGTAAACTTTCTTCCAACTTAGCTTCATATGGCCAGAAAAAATGTTATGCAATTTTGTGATATACGGTCCGTAATAACCCTTAGATCCATTTAAAGCAGACTTCTGAAATTCACTGCAAACACTAAAACTAATTTCTCCGCTGTATTGAAATCTATGTCTTTTAATACCAGAAATCACTCTGCAGAATTTTGGGATGATTGGTTCATAGCTTACCATGGCTCCAATATAAATTCCCCTCCTGCAAATCATTTCCGTACTTAGTCTTAAACTGTTACGAATCATGATATTTTACTCAAGCTAGTAAAAATTGCTAAAAAAAAGTCATAAAACTTTCTGATTGTCAGTCAATTGTTTAATATATGTCTTAACCTCAACCAATTTTAATGCAGATGTCTGTTTTTTCAAGATAAATTAATTATACATAGACGTCATATAGATACTTCTCCTAAAACATTCGAACTGTCGGTGGAGGGTATCAAAGATTCGGCACAGCCGAAAATAGCACTCTAACTTGTTTTTATTTTATATCATACAAATTTTGTATGAATATTGTCGTTTGAGATAAAATAGATTTGCTATAAAATCGTAACGGTTTCTTATGTGACCATGCCATTTTAAGAGATGATGCAAGTGTTGCCAGTAAAGTCGATTATTAAAAAAAAAAGAAAATTGAAAATGGTGTTACTTAAGTTTTTTTTGCGGTTATGCCTCGATATGTTTATTTACAATAGAGAGTGACAAATTCTTCAAAGTAACCGAGATTCTTCGTAACCTGAATATTAAGGTTTGATAAAACTTCTTGTAATTTTCGATACTCCCTAACCTTAATACGATTGATAACTATAATGTGTCATACAACGAGCATCATCCTAATATAAGTATATTTGTATTTATTTTTTTTTTTTTTGGAATTTTAAGAATAAATTAACTTTAATGGGCAGTTTATATTCTAGAACTTTTTTTATTTAACCATAAAATATTAATCAATCATTTAGCTATTTATAGTATAAATTATCATTAATCTTTTACTGTAAACAAGCACTTTACATGAATTTAATATTAAAAAAAAAATCAACTAAAAACCGCATCGAAGCCACGAAAGAAACACAAATTGAAAAAAAGATAGAAATTTTTTTTTGTTTGTAAAAAAGCACAGCCACAATAAATATTTCAATCATAAAATTCACAAAGTTTTTAAAACTAGATACATTGAGAGTATTCATGTGCTATATAAGTATGCAGGGCCAGTTTCAAATGCTTTTTGCATGAAAAATATGCATTTGCATATTTTTTAATTTGCATAATACAACATGTGTCGTATTTATTTTATTTTTATACCCTCCACCACAATTAGTTGTGAAGAGGGTATATTAAGTTTGTCATTTCATGTGAAACTTTTTTATTATTCATCTCAGACCCCATAAAGTATATATATTCTGGGTTCTTGAGTAATTCTAAGTCGATTAAGCCATGTCCGTCTGTCTGTCCGTCTGTCCGTCTGTTGAAAACACGCTTACTTTCAAACAACTCAAAAGAAATGAACAAACTTATTGCCAAATTGCTTGTAGTTACCCTAAGCAGTTTGGGATTGAAATCCAGCAAAATCGGTTCAGTAGGACCAGAGCTATGAATCAAGATGTGGAACCACCACCTAAAAAAATTGATAATTTTGTTACAAAACATAACATAAATGCTGGAACAAGGCACGGAATGAGATAAGATTTTGCAAAAATTTGTTTTATTTGACTGGAAATCACGCTAGCGTAACAAAATTTGGTAGATACTGTTTTTTAACATAAAAATTTTAATAAATAAAAAAGAGGAAAACTTTTTAAATAAAAAATAGCATCAAAATCTCAACTATTCTTATAAAATAGCACTGGCCAACAAGGTTTTGAACTGGAGCAACCAAATATCTTTCCTGAATTCGAATCTCTAATGTCTATCACGTCAGTTTTTCGAAATACAAAAAAATGTTTTTATTCGTTTCTTACCTAAAAAATCACTAGTTAATTAAAAAAAAAATCAATGAATTGTCAAAAGTGAATGGCATTATTTGAACGTCATAGGGGTTTTTTGCCAATCTAGCCGGACATTACTTTTTGTTTTAGCTTATATTGCTTCTTAAAAGTTATTGAGTGCCCCTAGATCGATGAAGCTTGGCAGAAATATGTGATATTGTCATAGGCAGGTAAACCTCAAAAATAAATACAATCGGACCAAGGAGGAAAAGGTTCCCCGTAGAAGATTAATCCAACCTCTAAAAAATGCAATTTTTTTAAAAGTTTTCCCATATTTTTGTTTGGCAAATGCAACTTTTAACTTCGGCGAAAGTTAAAAAAACCTAAAATTAGACCCATGAGATCGTAAAATTACACTTTTCGCCCCCGCCCCCTTTTGAGGGCGGTTACATAAAATAATATTTAAAAAAAAATGTAAATATTAAAAGAAATAGATTACTAACGCCTTAATACTATAAAAATTAAATTTTTGAACTTTTATGGGTAGAAGGAGGTATCCCTCCAAACCCCCCCTCCACTCCCCCGGAACGACCCTGTAAAAAAAATTATTTTTTTTGCTAATTTCCCAAACATATTAAGTTTTAAGATTTTATGTGACTTTTATGTATTTTATAGTATTTAATTTATCTGAAAATAATTAATATATTCGTAATTATGACTTATTTATAATAGTAACAGCAAATTTTATTTAAAATAACTTCTCTTTTGCACTAAGATGATAATGAGTGCCATGGTTTTTCTTCGTCTGCTTCTTCAAAATCCTCTTCTGAATCTGAATTCTCTTCAGAGCCAAGTACAGTTGGAAGCATAAAAGAAATTGCTTCTTTCGTAAAGGGTAATGACTTTTTTTTGGAGTTGGTCTTATACTAGTAATCAGTGGGTCAGAACTGAGCAAAAGTCTATTTATAATATCTTTGTTACACTGAACCCTCGAAAACTTTCTAGCTAAATTCTGCCTGTAAAGCCGAAAATGTTTATTTTCTGCCCCAGACGCTTCTTCTGATAATAGCCCGATAGGCAACAATGCCTCACTCATTACAGTTGCGCCATGTATTATACACTTTTTCCATTTTACTCTCAAAGCTTCAAAATGGTTCTAATAACAATGTTATGCTATAACCACTAGACTGGTCGCATCTTGTATGGGATTCTTTTTTTTTAAATTTATTGTTTGCGCTGCTTAAAATATGAGGTTTGGTGTAAGAAATCATAATCTAATTTTTCAGGTCAATCCGACGGTGCCTAGCCGTGCCGGGTGTGGCCCAAAGTTCCCCATATTATAAAAAAAACATCTTTTTTATCAGATCTTTAAAATTATACTAGTTGAAAAGCCTAAAATCAAATATATGGCTTCGTTACGATCTTCTGGAAAAAAAAAATTATTTTTTTATTAAAATTTCGGAATTTTTGTTTTTAAAAATTCATAAAAAATTTAAAAATGCAGCTATGCTTCTAATTTTATGCAGACATATGAAAAACAACATTGCAAACAAAGCAAGCTATAAATGACTAAAATCTGTAATCAACTTTTGATTTTATGTATTCACAAAAGATGTGGCGGTTTAATAAAATTATTAAATTAATTAAAATTGTTCGCCTTTTGTGAATACATAAAATCAATCAATTCGGTTTTTTTTTAGTTTTTCAATAAACTAAAGCGTTTTTGAGTTACGCGAACATATGTTGTGCAACCTCCTTAAATTTCGAAATAACGGTATATCTCGAAAACCAAAGCCAACATAAAGAAAAAATTTTCAACTTTCTGAAAGTAAATTTTATTGCGGAATTTCGGTTTTTTTTAGTTTTTCAATAAGCTAAAGCGTTTTTGAGTTGCGCGAACATATGTTAATCTATCTATTCAATATATAATTTCTTAGTATGTCAGGATGTTTGCATGTATGTCCTATACTTTCCGCAACTTTCTGAAGCCATCTGATGACATAGGAAGCTGAAATTTGGCACACTTGAAGTACTTTCTCTGCGGAAGATCGGAACGAAGCCATAGTTTTGATTTTCGGCTTTTCAACTAGTATAACTATAAAGATCTGATAGAAAAGATGTTTTTTTTTTATAATATGGTGAACTTTGGGCCCCACCCGGCATGGCTAGGCACCGTCGGATTGACCTGAAAAATTAGATCATGATTTCTTACACCAAACGTCATATTTTAAGCAGCGCAAACAATTAAATTAAAAAAAAAAAAAATTGCGACCAGTCTAATAACTACAATATATATTAAAAAAAACTAAGTACCTAGAGCCCAGATTTGATTTTTTATTATATTTTATTTTTGTTGTTAATGATTTTAAAAGTTATGCAAAACAGGTACATTTATTTTGCTCCATAAAATAACGTCATTTAGCGGCCGCACAGGTGGTTAAAACCCGTTACTTACTGTTTCGCACATCCCTTTTTTACACAGGTAATATTAGGCTTAGATGTAATAATTTAAATAAAAAACATCTACGTACAAGCAAAACATTTTATGACTGACGAAAGGGTTTCTATCATATGTACCAAGCAGGATGAGCAAAAACAGAAAAAAGGTGAAATGTTCAAAACATCATAAAAAAAATGGCGCAACGTTTTTTTTTTTTAATTTAAAAGTAGAGATTTCAAATTTGATCGTGAAATATAACATTTTTAAGAACTCAGCGGGCTTCACCTTCAAAAACCTTTAAAATTTTTTTTTTTTACAAAAAAGTGAACAAAAAAATCGTTTTTTTTAATTTCGAACAAATTTTTTTATCATAAAAACTTCTAATAAAATTTTTCTAAAAATGTTCATAATAAGCTGTTTATATAGTCTTTCACAGAAAAAAATCAATGTAAAATCTTTATTCGTTTATTTACAAAAAAATATATTGTAATCCTCCCAAAACCGTAAAAAGTCAATGAACTCGCATGCAATTTAATCAACTTTCCTGGTTTTAACAGTGTCCCAAAATCACAAATCTCAAGCGAAAGACTATACGATACAGAACTTTGTTGTCTGTCGAGCTGCGTACTTAAATTTTTCCATTTCTTAAATTTAATTTTTTGCTTAATGTCCGGCTAGATTGGCCAAAAACCCCTTTGTGCGTCGTTTGTATTTTGTTGGTTCGGTTTCACGTATTAGAGCCCAGAAATAGTCTCCCATCGTGCTTTTGTCTTCAAATCTTTGAGACATTTTTTCAATTTTCATTAACGGTTTGCCCAAGTTTCTGACTGCTAAACCAAAATAATGTAAAAATGCATATTTGAATGATTCTGATATTGAAAATCCTTTTTTTTTCTACCAAATATTCACCACACACAAAGCAAAAATAGCTTCAATCAGTAACACACGATCTCCCTGACATGCTTAAACGCTTCTTTTATGGAAATTTAGAATGAATGTGGGCATCTGTCAAATAATTAATAATGAAATTGTGGAGTCAGTACTAGGGTATTCATTCGGTTAACCGTAAATCGGTTATTTGATTAATTGCTACCCGATTAACTGATCGATTAATTAAAAATTGCCTATTTTCGATTAAAGATTAAACCGGTTAATTTCAGCCGGTTAACCGATTAACCGAAGTAACAAAATTTTTAATTTAAATTGTAAATTATAACATATTTTTTTCTGTTCTTAATTACACTACGTGACAGTTTTCTGACCAAATGAATTTGACACAGAATTGTCAAAAGTAGAACAGTTTTTGAGATATTCTAATATATTCATCTGAAGCTAAAAAAAAATTTTTTTTTCTTAAACTTGTTTTACAAAATAACTCCCCAAGTATAGATAATCTGGATCCTAACGCAGAAGAGCTAATTTAATGATATCCCTCTGTCTATGTGGTTGTTGAATTGGACTTTGACGAAGATCGTAGATTAGCTGGCAACTAAAATAGGTTGATGTCTTAAGCCATTGTAAAAATTAACACCAAAAATTTAATTTTATAAAAAAAAAAATTTTTTATTTAAAAGATAATTAAAATTTGAAAAAACTTACAGTCATATGTGCATTATTGCAAAAGCAGATTCCTTACGTCTAATGTTGGGCCACTTTTCTGAGCATTGCTGGCTTAGGGTGCGACTGACGCTTATTTCGAGAACTTGTTCATGCGAGAAACAAGTTTGAGTGTGCATAATGGATGCCAGAATCAGCGCTGATATTTTATCTATTATTTGTGTTTTATGTAACACCACATGACATTTTGTTTAATGCTCACGTTTGTGCTACCTAATAATTTTACAGGGGAATTATGATGTTGGGGCAGTTTTAAAAATTTTTAACGATTCTGATGCTGACATCAGTGTTGATGATAATGTTACTAATGAAACATGGATCCCTTGGAATGTAAATACTGATGCACAAGAAAGTTATGAAAGCTCATGTAATCCAAACACTTTCCCTAACACGATTGACCAAACAAGTACACCAGTTAAGCAATCATACTCCTCGGACCACCCAGATACAGCGTAACTATCATCAGTTTTTAGATCCAAAATACCAAACAGGCACGTTATATTGAACAGTTTATCATTTCCGATAACTCATAACACCATTACAATATTTTGAAAGCTTATTTCCAAAAATATACCGAGGAAGTTGTGAAACAAACTTAAATGTATGTATGTGTTGAGTAAACTGGTCATGGCGTTACGTACCAGCAGATATAAAAAGATTTGACTGGTGCGCGATCATGATGGGGTGTCTCAATTGTACCCTGCTATAAGAATGAACTGGGCGAGTGGAAGCAAAATTACTGCCGTTTATAACTCCATGTCCCGCGATAAGTTTTCACAGCTCCGTTCATATGCACATTTTGAAGATAACTCCACACCACACTCGACAAATAAGTTTTGGAGAGTTCAACCAAAATATGGTGTTATGATTTGGCAACAGAAATCTCGAATTACTTAATTGATGGGCAGATTTTATTTTTTTTGGAAGATATCTTGTACTTGAAGTAATTAAGCCAAACCACAATCCCTTGGGCTGAGAAATCTTGTCTGTGCTACTACACGAGTTGGCTTAGTGAACGTTTAAATATTGTAGATTAAAGATTGGGGTATTGATCATGGACCGTTTATATCCATTAATATATATTTCGGACCGACTTTTTACACATATACTACTGTTTGAAGCATTACACCAGATGGGTTGGTAGCAACAGGTACAAGTATGGCAAATATAGTGTAAAATTCTCTTTGGACAAAGAAATGAGTCGGGGCGAATATCCCAATTTAACAATATCGAAATTGAAGCTGTTTTGAAATGGAAGGACACATAGGCAGTGATAGTCAGTAAAACTGCTAGTAGTGAGATATGCTATCAGTGCGGGGGTTGCGATTTAAATTCCCGAAGGAGACTGGTCTCCTGCAGACAAGCGTAGAGCTCCTCGGGATAAGCATAGGGGGAAAAAGTTAATGTGGAAAGGATCCTGTAAGAAAAATTAGTAGATAGAACAAAAACTTGAAACTCCTTTGATTAAATTCTTTATTTCTTATAAGGTAGTAAAGTATCTGCATTTTTTAAGATTAATAACCGCTAGAAAAGTTCCAAGCTATGTTTTATCATTTCGAAGATTCTTTGCAGATATTGACCTAGACCGCACAATTGTGCGATGTCCTGTTTGCCAAAAAGGACCCTGTAAGAATATTTTATGGGTCTATCTTATACAAAATACAAAAATATTTTGTTTGATTTTTATGATTTAGGGTAATTTAAAAGCAATTTAAAGCTTGGGTCTGAAAGGGTTATCCATATTCAATCCCGAATACATGCTTGAAATAATCCAAAAATAAGATTAAATTAAGTTAAACTTAGATTAAATCAGTCTAAAAATGAGTTTTATTTAAGATTTATAAAGTTGATTCAATCCCGAATTCGTAATTGAATTAAACCAAAAGTGAAATTAGAAGGAGAATTTTGATATGCTTAATTTACTTACAAATAGAAACTGGGAATGATTTCCTTCCGAAGGTTACTTTTATATTATATTCAACATTTTTTATTTTTCGAATTTATTCTATGAGCTAAATTTCAGTTATGTATTTTATAAAGCTTTTTTTGCAATAGTCCTATTCCTTCAAAAAAAAAAAAGCTTTATAAAATACATAACTGAAAGTTCGCTTATAGAATAAATTCGAAAAATAAAAAATGTTGAATATACTATAAAAGTAACCTTGGGAAGGAAATAATTCCCAGTTTCTATTTGTTAAAATAGTTGAGTTAAATACATTCAATTTATAAAGTATCCCTATCCAGTGTGACACAAAGAATGCTGACGAAGGCCGTAGCGGGCCAGAAAATGCATTACATTCTGCTGGTGTCTAATAATTGTAAATTTTTCTGTACATACAATATACCTCATTGCTTTCCAAAGGAAAGCTAAGGTAAAATGTAACAAAAAAATTCAATAAAATAGTCTTGTAGTGTATAAAGTCATTTCTGATTAATTGAAGGAAACGGACTATTACAAAAAAGCTTTATAATATACATAACTGAAATTTAGCTCATGGAATAAATTTGAAAAATAAAAAATGTTGAATTTAATTTACTTACCCATTTTAAACCTTACAGAGTTTCATTTATTAAACACCAGCATCATTTCCGATATGGTTTTTACTTTAAAAACTTAATGTAAATATATAACTGAAAATATAAACTAAATGAGAAGCAAGAGCTCTCAATTTTACTTTATAAACATGACCATAGTGTGTTTTCGTCTTGTTCTGTTTTGTTGTTTCTAAACACAACAAGCTAATGTTGTTTTTAAACTAATTGTGTTGTGTTGTTGTAGTGCCTGCAACAAACTTTGATAAGTTCAATGAGATTAAAATGCTCACTTTGTAATTTTACGCTCAAAGTGGCACTGCCAATGAAAAGTTTAATCATGGTTTACTTGGTTTAAGAATTTTGTACTTATTTGAAAAAATTCCGTGATTGATTTTCGAAAGTATTCACATTTAGGATTGTTTTAAGTTCGTTTTAGTGTTATTAGTACTTGAATTTTTGAGTACGACTCGTACTTAAAGTAAAGTTTAAGAGCTATAGGAAAGTTAAAAAAAACAAATAAAATTCAGAAAAATGCATGAGATCTTTATTTGAATCGATAGTACGGTTCATATAATTTAATGTTTGAAGATTATTTCATGCAAATGTTGACCGTGAATGCGCCTCAAATGGTCCATCCGCTAAGTCCAATTTTGGCATACTCTTTCCAACATTTCGGCCGGTATCTCAAGAATAAATGCTTGAATGTTGTCTTCCAATGCGTCAATTGAAGCGGGCATGTGTGTATAGACATGAGCTTTAACATAGCCCCACAAAAAATAGTCTTAAGGCGTTAAATCGCACGATCTAGGCGGCCAATTGACCGGTCCCGAACGTGAAATAAAATGTTCACCGAACTCGCCTCTCAATAAGTCCATTGTTAAGCATGCTGTGTGGCATGTGGCACCGTCTTGTTGAAACCACATGTCATGCAAGTCAAGCTCTTGCATTTTGGGCATAAAAAGGTGGATATCATCTCACGGTAGCGCTCACCATTCACAGTTACGTTACGATTCGCATCATTTTTGAAGAAGTACGGTCCAATGATGCCACCAGCCCGTAAACCGCACCAAACTGTGACTTTTTTGGATGCATTGGTAGCTCTTGCAACGTTTCTGGCTTATTTTCACTCCAAAATAGACAATTCTGCTTATTAACGTACCCAGTCGTCGCTGAACACAAGAAGCGCGTGATGAACTTTCTTAACAGAGCACGCATTTTGATAATAAAATTCAATAATTTGCAAGCGTTGTTCGTTTGTAAGACGATTCATGGTTAAATTATAAATATAAAAAACTTAATTTATACCCAGTGTTTTTGTTTCTGTGTAAATAACTGTGGCATTTTGACAAAACATCTTAAGACAAATTAAAAAGTTGAAAATAATTTTGTGAATCATACGAATTTTCGTTTAAACAACATTTTTGTTTACCTTTTTAAAATTTTCATTATTTTATTTGATAATAATGATTTTTTTAGAGTTTTTTTTTTAAACGTTTTTGTTATCTTATCTCGACTTAAGATGTTTTATCAAAACGCCACAGATATATAATAAAACTTGTAAAGCTAATTTGTAATAATTTTAAGTTTAAATAATTTATTCCTAGATTGCGGTTCGTTTCATCGAACTTAGATCTATCTGGTAAAATGTGTAAAGTTGCAATTAGCTGAAAAAGACTGCTGCATTTTTAGATAGACATCTATATTCATTGAACTTAATTAAATTCTGCATCAAATTTAATTGCTTTAATTGAATCAAGATGCTGTAAAGTTACTTAAGGAAAATTTATAATAAAATAAGTTTTTTTTTCATTTAATTAAGCGCCGTGCTACTCCAGCAAATGGAAACCTGCTAGCCAGACATTTTGCAATATTGTGCATTTCTCGCATAAATTGTAAGAATTAAGAAGAAAATAAAAAACTTAGCAGCTACTTAAACTTGCATATTTTCATGGTGTTGTTTTACACTGTCTGCATTTTATATAAAGTAAAACACAAACACACATTCATACAATGTTTATATCTGTTAAAGTTATTTCATTATTTTATAATGGTCCGGTGTATATGCAATAAATATTATGCTCCTCTGAATGTTATTACGCCTATAAAACACTTGTCGTACCAACACCTCCAAAAGCCACTGCCGCAAAATCTACTTAACCCCTGCCGCATTATCTTAATCATCATCACGAGCGAATGCGGTAAAATCGTTTTATTATAAGATTTAGTCAAAAGTGAAAAATTAAAAAAAAAAGAAAAAAAAAAATGCTAAATAACTTTATCTCTGGCTTATAAAATTATACGAACAAAAAAGTCCTTTTAGACTTTTTTGTTATGAGTTTTACTATGCCCAGTAATGTATAAATTTCTTTACAAGGAAAGAGTCAACAATAGTCTGTGGGCAGTCTTCGGCTAACGAAACACGACTTTACCTCCCGCTCGCCCAATCACCCATTAAAAAGTCACTGACAATGGGGTCAGTATTAATTAAGCGTAATGCGAAACGTCTTTTGCTCAAAATTAAGCTGGGAATTTGTTGGTGTGTGTTGTTTAAGATTTCATGCAAAATAAATTTTTTTTTTCACGTAAATACAATAAAAAACCAAGACAAAGTTTTCTTAATCGGTTGGAACGAAACGTGTTTACTTGCTGAGTCATTAGAAGAAATGTTAAGAAAAAGGAAAATTTTAATTTATAAGAAAACGTTGTAAATTTTTAAATTTTACACCTTATTCAAAGAAAAAAATTAATCAAATTCTATGTAACCAACAAACACGGAGGTTTGATTTCAAATTAAAGGTGATTAAAACCTTTTCTCAAGTGACATACGATTGATAATGATTCGAAAACCATCTAAATAGGGGGGTGTTTTAAAACCATGGTAGATAAAACCATGATGGCATTATTGCTCAATTGAATGGGAGATAAAGCCATAATGGCTTTATTGCCCAATCATTGACAGGTAAGGTCATATTTAAAATTTTGCGTAATGAGAGATATAGCCAAATTTTTTTTTCGCAAATGAGAGATAAAGCCATATTTTTTCAGAATATTGTTATGCATGATGTAAACATTCTGTAAAAGGGAAAATCCTTAGTTATCAATGAAAAACATTTTTTTATTCTTGTGCGCACGCAGGAAAATTTTATTCAGCAAAGCCACCTGCCGCATCTTACTGGAGGAAAAAACCCCTAAGCATGGCCGCAGGCTGTCACGCAACAAAACTTTAGTATGCGAAGCCAGATTTCAATACTTAACTTTAGTGTCTCCGGAACTGAAATGATAGATAAAGCCATTTTCTAATATTGCTAATGTGAGCTAAGGCCATGATGGCTTTATCTCCCTATTGAATGAGAGATAAAGCCATCATGGCCTTATCTACCATGGTATTGAAGCACCCCCCTCTAAATAGCATAGCATTCTCAACAAAAAGGGAAAATTATTATCAAATTGAGATATGCATTTACTTTCAACTTGCTTTCAAACGTAGTTCTCAAATGTGTTTCAAATGTGGATTTTAATACAATGTAGAACATAAATAATAAAATTTTTTTTAATTTAAATTTATTATTTATTTAAATAAACTGTTAGGTATGCATTCGAAATCTTTAACTATTTTCATTTTATTTTATTTTTAACTAGCTGACCCGGTCTACGTTGCTGGCCCTAAGTAAACATTAGTTTTGTATTACCACACGATTTAAATTGAGCATTTAACGAAATTTACGGCCTTTTAAATAAAAATCCATGGAATACCTATCATAAATTTTTTTTAAAAAATAACTTACATATGGTGTGGATATGGGCTCAATCAAAAAAGAATAAGTTGGACCATGGCGATAATTTTAAAGAAAAAATCGTCCAAATCGGTCAAGCCGTTCTCAAATCATGCTCTTAATAGAAAAAGTGGGCGTAAAAGTAGGCGTGGTAATTTTTTCTTTCGATGAAAACGTAAAATAAATTAATACGAACAGTTAAAAGAAAAATTAGTCAAATCGATGAAGCAGTTTTTTGATTTTAGGTAAATCGAAAAAAGTAGGCGTAAAAGTGGGCGGGGCAAAATTTTCTTTCCGTAAAACCCTAAGTTGGACCATGGCGATCATTTTAAAGAAAAAATCGTCCAAGTCGGTCAAGCCGTTCTCAATTTATGCGCTTAATAGAAAAAGTGGGCGTAAAAGTAGGCGTGGTAAATTTTTCTATCGATGAAAACTTAAAATGGATTAATACGAACATTGGAAAGATAAATTTGTCAAATCGATGGAGCCGTTTTCTGGTTTTTGTAATTCGAAAAAAGTGGGCGGGGCAAAATTTGTTTTCGTATAAATCTAAGTTGGATCATGGCGATCATTTTACAGAAAAATCGTCCAAATTATATAGATGTCATTGGTGGTGCAATATGAAAATTGGATTTTGCCACGCCCCTCCACCCGCAGACCGAAAATCAAAAATCAGACTTCACAGTGTCACCCGCCTGAATATTCTGAAGATTCGCTGAAAATTTCATAAAAATCGGCCCAGCGGTTTTGGAGCCCATACGTTACATACATACACACTTCTTATTTTATATATATAGATAGAAGATTTATATTACACTTTAGAGGTCCATAACTTAATATGTGTTTCCGAGAATTTTTTGAAAAATGTATTTTCTTCGTATTTTTAAATTATCTATCACAAAAAAGGGGAGCTCTTGCTGTGCTTCAAGCACAGGGATGATAAATGACATTTTCAAAATTGTACTTAATTCATTAAAAAAAAATACTTTTTTGACCCCAATTGTATAAAAAATTTATAAAATATTTTTTTTTATATTTTAATAGCTGACCCGGTCCACGTTGCTGACCCTAAGCAAACAGTAGTGTTGTATTACCACACGATTTAAATTAAACATTTAACGAAATTTACGGCCTTTAAAATTACGGCCATTAAAATGATGGAATACCTATCATTAAGATTTTTTTACAAAATAACTTACATATGGTGTAGATATGGGCTCAATCAAAAAAGAAACGCATGTATTTAAGGCAAATTGGAAGTTATATTTATTTATTACTTCATCTTAAGGCCAGCGCATAGACAATGTTTTTTGTTTTTTTTTTTATTTGGTGAAAGAGCCGGAAAAAGCGGGCGAGGCAAAATTTTCTTTCCGTAAAAACCTAAGTTAAACCATGGCGATCATTTTGAAGAAAAAATCGTCCAAATCGGTCAAGTCGTTCTCCAGTTATGCGCTTAATAGAAAAAGTGGGCGTAAAAGTAGGCGTGGTAAATTTTTCTATCGATGAAAACTTAAAATGGATTAATACGAACATTTGAAAGATAAATTAGTCAAATCGATGGAGCAGTTTTTTGATTTTAGGTAAATCGAAAAAAGTGGGCGTAAAAGTGGGCGGGGCAAAATTTTCTTTCCGTAAAACCCTAAGTTGGACCATGGCGATCATTTTAAAGAAAAAATCGTCCAAATCGGTCAAGCCGTTCTCAATTTATGCGCTTAATAGAAAAAGTGGGCGTAAAAGTAGGCGTGGTAAATTTTTCTATCGATGAAAACTTAAAATGGATTAATACGAAGATTTGAAAGAAAAATTAGTTTTCTGATTTTAGGTAAATCGAAAAAAGTGGGCGTAAAAGTGGGCGGGGCAAAAGTATCCTACGTCCGTCTCCTGGCTCTAAGCTACCTCCCTACCAATTTTCAGCCAAATCTGTTCTGCCCTTCTTGAGTTATAAGTGGTGTAACTAACACGACTTTCTTTTATATATATATATATAATATGTTGGTAGTTACGATTGCACTTGATCATAAAGAGGGTATTAACTCAAAATTTAAAAATTTTCAGCTAAAACAAAACTGATTTTAATTAAATATTAAGGGGCATATGCAAAAAAAAATTTTAATCTTATTTGAAACATTTATCTCAATAAACATTAAAAAAAAACAGAAAACAAAATGCTCTTTCTTATTTTTTGTAACAACTTATAACAAAGTTTTTATATATGCACCCCCTTTGCATATAAGCGAGTCTAAAAGCATTATCGCTGGATATAACCAAGAGTCTATATATGAATTTTCCGTTTAAAAGCATTAAAAGTCATGCAAATTATGAAATGCATATAAGCAGCTATGGGCAAATGCAAAATCAAAATGCTAAAAGAGCGAACGATGTGTATACATACACAAAAAACAAAGAGAAAAAGAGCATAAAACCAACAAATGCAAACGTAAACAAACTAATACAATGCCACACATGCAAAGCTTTCAATGTAGTGGTGCCCATACTTGCATATAAGCGACTGTAACATTATTAGATACGGGTTTACGCGAGCTAAACTGTTTTCCTATAGTGGGTTTTATATGGGGCATGTGGCTGATTATAGACCGATCTTAAAGAAAGTTAACATTGTAATTTCTAGAAACTATGATGGACGAAATTTAATTACAACAACGTTATTCGTTACGGTTTTAGACGTTCTAAAACGTTTTCAGAAAGTGGGCTTAAAATGGGGCCTATGGTAAACTATGGGCCGATACTCACAAAAGTGGTATTATTTCCAGTAAGTTAAATGGTGGTGCAACCATTGTTATGGTGTTTTCTTTTCTACAAAAAATGTGACATTTTTAAAAAAAAAAATGCAATTTGGAGTCTGTTTCTTAAAAATTTTGCTCCCGAAAATAGTGGCTTGTTTTATTCTAAAAAACTCACCCTTTTTTGGAAGCAAAATTTTTATGAAACAGACACCAAATTGCATTTTTTTAAATAGAATGTCACACTTTTTTGTAGAAAGGAAAACACCATTAGTCACACCTTAATGTCAAGTTTTTTGCCAGCTTAATTTCACATTTCTTCTTTTAAGTGTTTGACATATTCAAACATGAAGAGATACACAATTGATTAGATCGTTAAGATTGTTGAAGCCTTTTACAAAAAGGGGCGTTCAAATCAAAATGCATTTCGTGCACTTCGCGATTTTTTTTGTCAGCATCATCGACCAAATGTGTTTACAATCGGTAGAATCGTGCGTAAATTAAGGCAAACCGGGTCTGTAGGAAATGTAAAAACATCTGTACATGCTCGCCCAGTTCGTTCTGCAGAGAACATTGCTGTTGTTCGCGAAAGTCGGTCGGCGAAGCAGTTACCGTGAATAGTGTTCGCTATTGCGAGTTGATAACGGATTTCTTGGGGCCAAAAATTGAGGACGATATGTAGTTCCAACAGGATGGTGCCACTTGCTATACAGCCAAAGAAACAATGGCATTTTTACGCCAGAAGTTCAATGACCGGGTTATCTCAAGTCGTGGCGATATTAATTAGTCGCCATGATCATGTGATTTGACATCGTTGTTCTTCTTTCTTTGGGAATATTTTAAAGAAAAAGTGGACGTCAATAAGCCAAGAACAATTCAAGAGCTAAAGGATGAGATAATTCGACACATTAACGACATTGAACCTCAATTATGTCTCAGAGTCATTGAAAATATAGATCAACGGATTGAGGTATGCCACCGAAGCTGTGGTGAGAATTTGGCCGCTATTTTGCTTAACCCATAATACAAAATTTATAAGGATAATTCGGTGAAACCTTTTTGTTTTATTACGAAATCCTTTCGCATTTCGCCACTATTTTTGTTAGTTTATGTAAAAAAGTTATAAATTTTTCAGCGTAATTTTTCCATATTTTTATTCATAACTTTATCCTACAGAACCGATTTTGCTAGATTTCAATTCCAAACTGCTAAGGATAACTAGAAACAGAATAACACCAACATTATGAGCGTGTTTACAACAGACTGGCATGGCTAAAAAGACTTTGAATTACTTCAGGGCCCAGAAAACTTTATGGGGTCTTTGATGAAATTAAAAAAAGATTCACACGGAATGACAAACTTTGTATAGCCTAATTTACAACACAAAAATATTTAGGCCCCTATTATGTAAAATGCAACGCAACGCCAAAGAATTACATTGAAAGCAAAAACAAAGTCATAACAAATTTGTAATTTTGTTATTGCTTTCTACAGAAATTCAAATTTATTTTTAAAATTTCAAAGGCCTCATAACTTGTGACGTTGAAAATTTTAAAACGGTACATACATTTCTGTAGAAAGCAACAACAAAATTACAAATTATTTATGACTTTGTGTTTGCTTTCAATTTAATTACTTGGCGTTGCGTTGCGTTTTATATAATTACGACCTTAGTATTGGTGTTTAAAGTAATATTGAAGGAATAATTTCGTTAAATATTGAAACATAATGCCTCTGTCGACAATCACAACACAAGTGACTGGTGTTGACATTTGTTATGGCATAATATTTTATATTGGGGCACAAATTTTTATGAAAACTATTACGTAATCGCTTACATTGCTGATTGACGTGTCGTGCTGAAAATTCTATGTAGGGCCCAAATCAGCTGCTTACCATTGAAAATATAAGCGAACGATAGCGGTCGACATCGTGAACAAGGCTAACAATGACTTTTTCCCACATTTTTAATTGCCTTTCTTACTTGTATTACTTACTTAAATTTAATGTTCATGACATTGGTGTCTTCTAACATACAACTCAATTGAAACAAACATCCATCCCTTTACATGTACAACAATAAAGTTTCAATATTTTATGTTTTAAGAAATTTAATTTTGCCATAAACAGCTAAACTGTAATACCACACCTTTACCTATCCTATACATAGACACACACACACACACACACACACACTCTCATACTCATTTACACTTTCTGAATTTGTTCTTACATTTATGTTTATGCCATAACTTCTTTCTTGCATACACTTCCGTTTCCGTTGCAGTGTCGGGTCTGTTTCTTCATTTACGAGTCTACGACTGACTTTAACTTTATGATTGAAAAACAAAACAGTTCTCTAAAAAGCATTTTCTTGCAAATAGAAATCGTTTGAAAACAATTTGGGAATTTAAAAACTTTTGCTGAAGAATTTATTATTTTCAAGAGCTGTTGTTGGTACCATCCATAGTGGTTATAACGGAACTACTACTATTATTAAAATGCGTTTACAGGACGATGAATTTCTGACATTTTTCTTATAATTTTTTTGTTTGATTCTAATATCTACGTTTAAAAGACAAGTAGAAGAAAAATATCATAAAATAAAATTAAGACTAAAACAATGTTTAAAACGTCAATATCTTTGTCGTCATTACCAACCAGCTTAACTATTGTCGTTGTCGTCTTCATCTTCATCATCATCAGCAACACCACTATTAAAGTAAGTGCTAGTGGCAGCACTGTGAACATCCATCCCGTTGTAACACAAGCAATAATATTTAACGATAACAAGAAGTTCTTATTACAATTGCTTTATTATTGAAATAAGAAAATTACCCTTAATTTCAGTAGCTGAGGTCTAAGATTAAAGAAGAATATTTAGTAAATATCCTGCAAACTGTTCAGGAAAGAAATTTTAAATGTTTTAGAAAATGTGTGTACAACTGAATTTAAAAAAAATAAGATTACAAATTCTTAAGCTTAATTTTTAGTTCAATGATCTTTTTACTCCGGTAGCTGTCAGTAATAAAGACTTACTTTATTACTGACAAGTAAGTATTGAGAGGAAAGACCCGATCTTCTACCATAAGTAGCTTATGGTATACTTACGGTGACTATATTCTTATAACCAAAATAAAGAACACACAAATTTGAGGTTATGCAAACAGATCATATGGATTAACAAACATTAGCTTTACCGTAAAGCCACAGTTTTAGCTCTTAAGTAGACATCTAATTTGTAAGGCACAAGCTGCCAACTGCGTCTGGCTTTGATGATGTTGATTTTGAATAAAGCACAAATTATTTAGGAAATTATTTCCATTTCTTTTTATTATGATAATATTGGTATGGTTCAATTATGTATGGAATAAAATATCGGCCAAATGGCCGCCGCCACCTCGGGGCACACCTTCATCCGATGGTCCCAATTTTAGATGAAGCTGAGGCAAAACTGAGGTTCTATGCCGTTAATGTGCCGAATTGCCTCATCCTTTAGCTCTTGAATTGTTGCTGGCTTATCGACGTACACCTTTTCTTTCAAATAACCCCAAAGAAAGAAGTCCAACGGCGAAAAATCACATGATCTCGGCGGCAAAAATACATCGCCAACACGCGAGATAACAAGGCAAAAGAGCAATTGTTTCGTTAGCTGTGTGACAAGTCCTATTGAAAACACACATCGTCTACATCCCTATCTTACAATTCGGGCCATAAAAAGTTCGTTATCATCTGACGATAGCGAACACCATTCACAGTAACTGCCTGACTGGCCTCATTTTGAAAAAAATACGCCCTATGATGCCGCCAGCCCATAAACTGCACCATTGTTTTTTCGACAGTCACTCTTGGATTATCATTCTTCCAAATGTGGCAATTGTGCTTATTGACGAATCCACTGAGGTGAATAAGTGCTTCATCACTGAAGATGATCTTCTTCGAAAATTTAACATTTACTGTTGCCATTTCTTACCACGAATCTGATCATTGGCGACGTTTGGAATGGTCAAGAGGCTTTAGTTCTTGAGCCAATTGCAACTTGTTAGTGTGTAATTGCAAGTCTTTATGCATAATGTTCATCAACGACGAGCGTGAGAGCTGCAATTGTTGGGCACGATGACGAGTTGAGGTGGACGGATCTTCAGCCACACTATTGCGAACAGCAGCAATATTTTCTGCAGTACCAGCTGTACGAGCATGTACTGGTGTTTTCACATCTCCTACAGACCCAGTTTGCTCAAATTTTTGCACGATTTTTCCGATTGTACGCACATTTAGACAATTAAATTGACCGAAAAAATCATGAAGTGCACGATATGAATTTTGATTTCATCGCCCATTTTCATAATAAGCCTGAATGAGAAAGTAATTTTTGAGAATTTTTTAGTCGTGCATAATTCCCAATTTTTATTCTTGGTAAAAATACTGAAATTTAATGTTGAAGGCATAAGCTATTCCCATGTGCATTTCACTGGTTGCTTAGGCCAGATCCAAAATTTTTTTTTAAAAACTAAAGATATTAAACTAAATAAAACTGTTAAGCGTATAAGAATTATAAGCAACAAAGCTTAAACAAAAACAACAACAATAAACAGTGAGTTTATCTCTTCTTATACTATGTTCACACTTGGGTTCTTAAACGCGTTTAAGCAGCTCGAACGTGATTAAGCTCTAATCACTTCAAAATCGAGATGATTACCCATACATTGAAGTTATTTGTTAATCACTTCAAATTGACATGATTACAACTAAATCACTTCATAAACCACATAGAATCCACTGAACATACCTCAAATATAGAATCGCCAAACAACCGTGTACAACCGGCCAAGATGTCTGCTTAATGTTTTTATTTTTTTTTTTCTTAAATAATTCATAAATTTTCACAATTACATCATTAAAATTATTAAAATAATCTTCTGATAACTTTATAAAAGTGTTTTTATCCATTTTTAATACTTTAAAGAAATTTAAATTTGTTTGTTGTTTTTTTGTGTGTTTGTGTGTGTGTTTTTTCTTAATCATCTGTCATCTTAATCATCTCAAATGTAATGTGAACGGCTTTGATTAGCTAAATCAACATTTTGCTTAAACGCGTTTAAAAACCCAAATGTGAACATAGCATTACATTCCCCATAATAACTTTAATATAACTTTAACGCGTTGCTTGATTGTGTATCTTTCCATGGTTCAAATTTGGTTAGTCTGAAATTGAGAAATGTCAAATAAAATGCAGAAACAAAACTTGATGTTTAGGTGTGGTTCACATTTAACCTCCCTTTACTTAAATGATATGTATACATGCGTCTCTTTAAATGAAAATGTTGCTTGCTACACATTCCATTAAAAATATTTTCAATATCAAAAACCATTAAGCCTTCTTTTTATATATACAATCGTCTGTTTCTATTAAAAGTACTTTGAAGGCATTTTTAAAGATTCAAGTTAAAACCGTTTTAGTTTTTCCAACAATTTCTTTGTTAAACTTACTTTAATAAATGGCAATAAAATATCTTAAATAGGAATTTTTTTTTTTTAATTTCTTCGTTTTGCAAAATCTGTACTTTTTCCTTTTTTTTCATAACAAAAGCAACTTAAGTACTGGCTTGAATACGTACTCATACTAAGCAAAACATTTAATATAACGCAGTTTATCAACAAGAGGGTATTAACTCAAAATGTTAAAATTTTCAGGAGCAGCAAAACAAATTTTAATTTTACATTGAAGGTATAAGAAAATGAATTTTAAAACCAACATTTCATTACCAAAAAGTAGACTTAATATAATGATATTTTTACAGCGGGTAGATATGAATATTTCGTGGCGATTTCTTCCAAAAAGTGAAAAATAAAAATTTTGAGTTAATGTCCTTTAGTTGATCAAGTGCGATATGTATGTATGAATGTTTTGTTGTAAAGATGATATTCATGAATAAAAAGTACATACAAGTATTTAAAAAATATTGGCAGAGTAAAAAAATTCTCGCTGTGTGAAAACTTGTGAAATTTATTAAAGCTGGCAAATATTTTTCTATTTATGTCATACCTAAACAAGACCTTCAGCTTTGTGCAACGAACCAAAAATAATTAAATTGCCATTATTTATCCACAGTAGCGGTCAACTTCACTGTTGAACACGCTGTCAAAATCGAACTTTTCAGACGCCGCGAAAACACTATGTATGAAGCATCCCTTAACAGGGTGAAAGTTTTTGGCAATAAGAAAACGCGTGCCATTTAGGTATGTCTATATGGTCAAAATGAAATATATGTCGGAAGTTTGTATAAACACTCAAAAGAAAAATCAATTCATCAGTACTCAAATCAATTTGAAGCGTTTTTAATAGTACGGTGAGTACGGATTTTCTTGAATCAAGTACAGAAAGATTGATTCAAGTAGGGATTTTCGTAAAATACTTAAATTATCCATATTCAATCCCGATTTGGTACTTGAAAAAATCCGAATATGAGATTGATTTAAGTAAAACTAAGATTGAAGCAATGACAAAATGCGCTTGATTCAAGTATTATAAAGTTTATGTTTTTCGTGCTTGAACAAAATTAAAGAGAAATTCGAAAGAACAAATTATTACGATTGATTTTCTTTCCCATATTATACCTTACAGAATGATAGAACACCTACATCATGCCCTATATGGTTTTTACTTTAGTGATCTTATGTACATATTTAACCAAAAATGTAAACTAAATGAGAAGCCAGAGTTCAAATTTTCTTTTTAACCCTTGTGGTTCAAATGAGTCTGGCCAGACCTTTTTTCAAATTGTATAGAAAATCAAAACATGCCTTAGACGGAGGGTTAAACACAACGAAAAGTTAAATCTTCTTTTTACTTGATTTAAGAATTTTTTTTACTTATTTTAAGAAATTTACGGATTGATTTTCGATAGTAATCCCATTTAGGATTGTTTTGAGTACTTTTTTTGTAATTCGTACTTGAATTTTTGAGTACGACTCGTACTTAAAGTAATCATAAAAAAAATTTATTTATCCCGAGTGTTTTCTTTATGTGTAACGTTGATTGTAACGTTGATTGTAGGACTTTTGTTCAGCCATGTTGTTGCATTATGAGTTATTCAAACATGTTCTGACTATCACACGACATATATCATCAAAATGACAGTTGTGTATAATTTTGGCAAACTGTACGTCCGTAGTACATTATATAATACATGCGGGCAATTTTAATGCATGATTGCCTCAACCTTGCTTATAGCCTTTAATTAGAAACTATAAAAACATGCAGGTACATCAGCCAGAAGATAGAAGTTTAATTTAGGCTACGGAAAAAAACTCAGCTAATAGCCCCGCATTTTTATTATCATCTTTTTCGCAAATTTGGTTCAAACCACAGCCTCTATCCAGATCAGTGTATCTCCCAGGTGCAGCTGCCTACATAACGTATCCTAATAGGAACGACGATACTCCCGACGTAGCCTCACCAATAACTTGAGTAGAACCTTATCAGATTTAGAACCTGCTAATCTCCTTAGTAGATCGTTTACTTAGTTTTATTCTTCTGTAATATTTTTGAGATCTGTAATCTTAAGCTCAAGTTAAGTGCTCTAAGAGATAAGCCCTCCTTGAGATGCATACACACAACACCTTAACAGGTTCTTATTATGACATTAACCACAAAGTTTTCATTTTTCTTAATGATACTGTTTGCTTCCATGTTCATGTATTGGTGCAACAACATTAAAAAAACGAACTACAAGCATTATCTCGTCCTTGTCTGGGTTAGGTTAGGTTAGGTTCCACGGGCAGCCATCGTAAGAAAGCCACTTGGGTCCTTCAACAGTCCCTTTGTGATACTCAGCGCTAATACCCATCCCATAGAGCAGTTACCCATATGAAGTCATTGCAGAGTTAAGCCAACTCGTCTTCCTTATGAAGAGAAGAAGCAATCTAACTTCTATCGTAGATAGATCCCCCAAGCAGGAAATCACCGGCTCTCCCAAATATTTTCACCTAATACCCCGTAACTCAAGAAACTGACAGAGAAAGTGAAGCACAGTCTTTTCTTCCTCCTCATCGTGATAACTTCTGCAGTAGTCATTGAATTCCAGGCCCATTCTCCTAGCATGAGTCAAAATAGGCCAGTGTCAAGTCACAACCGATACCACGGTCCTGATTTGGTCCCTATTGAACCTAAGTAGAGATTTAGTTCTCCGTTCATCATAACCAGGCGAAAGTGCCCTGGAGCAGGTTGACTCACAGGTCCATCCCCTTTGCAATACTACAACATTCGCGCCTAATAAGTGACTTACAGTGAGCCATTGAAAGGCCAACGAATTGATCAATGAATATCTCAACCATGCAACCAACTGTCTTGGCCTGTTCATCGTTTATCTGGTTACCGGTGCAGTCTGAGTGCCCGGTATCCTTATAAGCGTTACCCTTGAATGCTCCGCGATCTCATTCAAAGACATCCGGCATTCTACAGTTCAGCTAGATGTCGTGTAGACACCCGCTAGAGAAGCAATGTCAGCCTTGCTATCAGTAAATATTCGTATGTTCCCCGATATGTGATAATACCTTTTAGCCAGTTTGCCGACCGCCCCTGTCTAACTTTAATTTGTTTCGATCGATTCAGAAATTGTCTTGCAAAATTGCCAGAAATACAGAAAAGAGTCTTATGGGTTTTGTACTACCAAACTTTTTTGTACCACTAATACTTATTTATTATATACATATTTGTTTGTTTGTATACATTTCTTATTTTATATTATTCTACTTTTAATGTCACACAAGTAGGAAGATAAGTCAACAAATTATTATTGTTGTCATTAAAATGTCTTCATATTTTGTTTTTTGTTCATTTTACTAAAATCTAAATGTTCTCAAATAACATGTTTTGACATTAAAGGGAAATCATTAAAAAGTCCTTAAAATTATGAATGACTTTTTGTTTGGCTCAAAGATTTGATTTCCTAAGCAATAAATGAATTCCTTTCTTGTATGGGAGTTTTAATATTAAGACTAATTATATTCTACTACTTTATAAATTGTAATAAAATAAAGCAAAAAAAAAAAAAAAAAAGAATTCCTTTCGAAAGTAATGCCAAAGATATTTTAACAATCTTTTTCTAATTATGGATGCAATTTGCAAAGTATTAAATCTGCCAACTTACTGTTATATGAATATTTTAATTTAATCAATTTTTTTTTTTCATAAATAAGAAAATGCATTTATTAAGGTAATAGAATATACATTTCATATTAAATCAAAAATACTTTTCTTTACAATCTTATACAATACTCTACATCAAGTAGAATTCTATACAAAAATGTCTTATATAATCAAATAAATACATACAAATAAATAATTTGTGTAACTGAATAAAATATATCTGAATGCATGCAACGACACGACAAGGCACTTAGTTTAAGCCAGAAATCATAGAAATTGTATAAAAGTAAGACAAACGACCATTACGAAAACACAAGAGTAAGTGGGTAACCAGACAACTCTAGAATATATGAAATAAAATGGATACAATGCTTTTGGTAGATTTCTTAGTGAACAATAGGGTATCCCATGAAAAAAATATAAACATTTTTGGCCAAGATATTCTCTTCGTATCTACTTTAATGCAAAATTTCAACAAAACTAAACTTGCATATCAAAATTTGCCCATTTCAAATTGCACATTACTACAATTAATGGATTTAAGTGCTTTCGGTTTTGAGCCTCTTGCGACTTGCTTACAAAAAAGTTTCTGCAGTGTTTTCTTAAACATGAAAAAAACCAAATGAACTTTCTTTAGACACTTTAGACCCAATTACAATACAACATACATAAGAAATTAAAGGGTGGCCCAACCATAATGCGCTATGTTAATTTTGAGTCACAACTTAAATTCAAGTTTTTTGCCCAACTTAATTTGATATTATTTTGTTTCAGTGTTTGACAAATTCAACATTTGAGCAGCGCGTTGATGCCTTTTACGAAAATGGGCGTTCAAATCAAAATGCATTTCGTGCACTTCGTGATGTTTTTGGTCAGCATCATCAACCAAATGTTTACACAATCGGAAGAATTGTGCGCAAATTTCAGAAAAACCGGATCTGTAGGAAATGTGAAACATCTGTTTATACTCGCCCAGTTCGTTCTGCGGAAAATATTGCTGTTGTTGGCGATAGTATAGCAGAAGAGCCGTCAACCTCGACTCGTCGTCGTACCCAACAATTGAACATCTAATGAACAGCAGTGCTGCGAATTTTAAAAAAAGATTTGAATTGACACGTGTACAAGGTTCAATTGATCCAAGAGCTGAAGCCTACTGACCATTTTAAGGGTCGTTAATACGCAAAATGTTAATGGTGACTTTACAAAAAAAATCACCTTCAGCAACGACGCACACTTTCAACTCAATGCACTCGTTCACAAGTAGAATTGGCCTCATTTGGGCAAATGAGAAACAACGAGGGATTGTTAAAAAGCCGATGCATTCACAAAGAATGTCTGTTTGGTGCGGTTTAAAGGCTGGCGGCTTCAGCAGTAACCGTGAATGGGGTTCGCTATCGCGAGATGAAAACGGATTGTGGCTAGAAATTGAGGATATGGACCTGGACGATATGTGGTTTCAACAGGATGGTGCAACTTGCCACACAGCGAACGAAATAACGACTCTTTTGCGCCAATAGTAAAATAAGGACCGATCATCAAAAAATTCCATACCTACTGTTATTTCTAGCCATAATTCTTGTCAGAATTTGTTGAATTTGGTGTCGGTGATAATTTTTCTCGATTTATATCGAGTGTTCTTAGAGATGCCTCATCTGTATATTTGAGTCGTATACTTTTGAGGAATCAGTATCCCTTAGTTTTTTTTTTAAATGGCGTAAGATATACCTCATACCACACTATCTGGTCTCATTACTATTTATACCTCCTATGTATATCCGACTGCAAATGGAAACGTTTTTCCTCAAGACCCCATCCTTTTGCGATCGAATGGCTGGTGAATCGTACAACGCGGAAATTTAATTTTTTGGCCGGACGCTTCTTATGTGGAATAACCTTCTTGCTGAAGTCTTCCTTCTCACTTTCAACATGAAGAAGTTCAGGTCGAATGTCCACAAACGCTACTCCCTCTATCTTCCTTTCCATAACCTTTTTTCCAACTCAATGCAATGCATTAGGAGGGGTCATCCCCTGAGTGCTGGTCCTTACAAAAAAAAAAAAAAAAAAAAAAAAATCAACTTAGCTGTCAGCTGAAAAAAACGACGTATAAAGTACAAAGTATTCTATGTGACTCGGCCTTGAGTGCATTGGTATACTAAAAGGTAGGACTAGAGCCTGTTTATAAATGTGCTACACACATTAGCCCAGACAGATAACTGATACCCTCTGCACATATTGAAGTGAGGGTGTAAACATAATAGCAGAATGTTGTTCCGGAGTTGCTCGGGCACCTTGATCTTTTTCGCTTGATATCTATAAAACTATTTGGAAGTCACACATTTCATTATTGCTTTATTAAAAAAATTATTTCAATCAAATTTTTTATTAATTTGATGTAGTGGGGAATGTAAGAAGAGATAAGCTCACTGTTTATTGTTGTGGTTTTTGCTTAAGCTTTGATATTGTTACAAGTAAAACTGTTACTTAAAATTCTTATTCGCTTAACAGTTTTATTATACCCTTCACCACAGGTGTAAAAGGGTATATATAAGTTTGTCATAACGTTTGTAATTTCCACAATATTGATTTTAGACCCCATAAAGTATATATATTCTGGGTCCATATGAGAAGAGAAGTTGATTTAACGATGTCCGTCTGTCCGTCTGTCCGTCTTACGTTTGATATGTGTTTTCCGGATAATCCAGACATGATAGCGGCTAGGTTGTTTTACATTTATGTCACATATAGTCTACCATTTCGTCCTATTGAAATTCAGATAGATCGGTCCACGAGTGGCTGAGATATGACGAAAAAGCCACGACTGCCTCTAATTTTTCCAAAAAATCCCTTGTGGTTGTTGTTTTATTTTTATACCCTTCACCGAAGGTAAGAGGGTATATATAACTTTGTCATTCCGTCTGTATGTTCCACAATATTCTGGGTCCTTATGAAAAGCGAAGTTCAAATCCGGTTGTCCGTCTCTCCGTGTGTATGTTGAAATGGGTTTTCCGAAAACCCCAATAATTATGTGGACTAGGTTGATGTATATTTATGTCACATATACTCCGTTTAAGTTTGCTATTGAAATTCAGCCAGATCGGTCCAAAAATGACAGAGATATGAGCAAAAAACCACGACAACCTCTAAATTTTTCCAAAAATCCCTTGTTGTTGTTGTATTTTTTTTGTTTCTGTATATCTTGAGAACGGCAAGAACCAAAGTTTCCAAATTAGGTACACACATTTACGTTGCCAATACACACCATCCTACAAAATGTGGGGGGATTGGAGAAGTGGGCGTGGTACCTCCCGTACAAAAAAAAAATTAAAAATTTTATAAAAACCTAAATTAAAGGGCTGCCATATGTCCTATGGATATGACTTATATATCAAAATATCTGAAATTTCTTGTAGAACATATTTTATAAAAAACTCGGAAAAATCAGTTCAGATACAAAAAAGTTATGACCAAAATAAAATTTTTTTTTTTAAATACCCAACTTTCTGGAACCATAGATCTCCCCGAGTCCAAGCTTTATAACTAAAGTAAATGGTAAATTTTTTCTTCAACACGTTGGTATATAAATCTGCCAAATCGGTTAAAAAATGGCAGAGTTATAACCGAAATACTGAATCCACAAAAATTACTCTTTTTTATAATTAACTTTGTTAAGATATATATTTACAAGTTTATATAAATGTTTATATATAAATATAACTTAAGTAAAATTCTTCCTTAACACGTCGGTTAGACAATGGGTAATTTATGAGCAAAATACTCCAAAAATGGGCTAAAAAACATCAAAATTTTTATAAAAACCTAAATTTTAGGGCTGCTATACGTCCTATGGATATGACTTATATACCAAAATATCTGAAATTTCTTGTAGAACATATTTTATAAAAAACTCGGAAAAATTGGTTCAGATACAAAAAAGTTATGACCAAAATTAATTTTTTTTTTAAATACCCGCTTTCGGGAACCATAGATCTCAACACGTCGGTATATAAATCTGCCAAATCGGTTAAAAAATGGCAGAGTTATAACCGAAATACTGAATCTACAAAAATTACTCTTTTTATAATTAACTTTGTTAAAATATATATTTACAAGTTTATATAAATGTTTATATATAAATATAACTTAAATAAATGGTAAAATTCTTCCTTAACACGTCGGTATATAAAACTATCAAATCGGTTAGACAATGGGTAATTTATGAGCAAAATACTCCAAAAATGGGCTAAAAAACATCAACATTTTTATAAAAACCTAAATTTTTTTTTTACGTCCTATGGATATGACTTATATACCAAAATGTCGGAAATTTGTATGAGTTATAACCGAAATACTGGGGTCTAATCACCGCATACGATATCGAGCAAAATTCATCGAAATTATTTATTTTGGTATCTTGAAACTCGATATCGAATGAAATGTATTGAATTTGAAATAATAGCATTCGACATCGAGTAACTCGACATTACATTTATCGAGTTTTCATTCGATACGCCAGTGTCTATCGTATGCAAAAAAATTCAATAGTTTATTCGATACGATAGTATCGAATGCAGTGATTAGAACCCTGAATTCCCGAAAATTACTCTTTTTATACCCTTCACCGAAGCTAAAAAGGTATATACAATATTGATCCTACACCCTATACAGTACATATATTCTGGGCCCTTATGAAAAGCGAAGTTCAAAACCGGTTGTCTCTTAGTTAAAAAAAAAATATTTACCAGTTTTATTTAGTTTTTGTCTAGTTGCTCTGTATTCTGCTCGCACAATGGTGAAGGGTATATAAGATTCGGCACAGCCGAATATAGCACTCTTACTTGTTTTTTTAATATCTTTATTTTTTCTAAAATCTTTGGATTAAGTTTCCAGACGATCTGAACTAAGCAACCAGTGATATGTCCAGAGAAACAGCTTATCCCTTCAACAATAAATTTCAGTGTTTTTTTATGAAGAATTAAATTAAGCACGACAAACAAAATCTTGAAAATTAAAAATTTTGTGTTCCCGAAAAAATTACATTGATAATTTAAAAAAAATTTTAATTTTGACGTTCTTACAGTTTTACCGATATTTTCGTTAGTATTTCGTAACGAAAATATTTGTTTGCATAAAATGGAGAATGAATTCGTTCGAATGATCGAGATTTCTTGTTACGTAATAATGTCGGTTATTAAAGACAAAAATTTACCGAACTGCGGTACAGAAGAGTTGTTGAAATTAAATTTAAAATATTAACTGTTCAGAGTTATGAACTTAATAAAAAAGAAAGATTAGTTAAAAACAATTCCTTTACCCAACTTTCTTTTATTGTGTTTTACGTAACAAAAATTTAATTAATTTTCTCTCCATCTTTCCAATTAGAAATCTAGCACTTTTATAAACTCATAGGGGAAATAAGAATATAATTAAAAGGATATTTTTTTCCTTTAAACTCTTATCGAAATCGTTGTTGCTTGTAATCAATAGTTTGTCTAGATTTTTACCTCAATGGAGTTTTTTTTTTTGGATTTTCGTTTTTTTTTTTCAACAAAAATTTTGCAGTAACAAACTGCAACAATGCAAAATTTATTTGTACTTTCATTTGTTTTGTTTAACTTTGAGCTTTGAAACGATTTTTTTTTGTTATTACATTTTTTTTTATTTACCCCTGGAACAAAGTAAAAAAAAACAAAAATACTTTGAAGATTGATGATGCTGAATTGAAATTGATATTTTAAGTTTAATGCTGGTTCAAGTTTACAAAGTAATTGAAAATGTATATAAAAAAAAGAGGAGTAAAAAATCCAACAGCACAGAGAAAAATGCAATAGTTTTATATATCAAAAACAGTGATTGCAGTGCCTTCACAAAGTAAAAATTTCTCTGAGTAACAAAAAGTAAAAATTGAAAAATCTCACTGATTACTCATACGCTGCTTTAGCAAAAAAATTTTAGAAAAATTTGGTAATTTCCTTAGCATATTTTTAGGATCGTAAATAAATTTGCAAACAGAATAGTTGGCGTATGATTGATGTCAAATCGAACTAATAAATATTACTTATGTATACCAACAGTTTATGGACATTTTTCTTTCTACTTATACCCTCCACCACTAGTGGTAAATTAGGGGATACGAAATTTGTCATTCCAGGTGGAACTATTTTAATATTCATATATGACCTCATAAAGTTTATATATTCTGGTTCCTTGTGTAAGTCTAAGTCGACTAAGACATGTCCATCTGTCTGTCCGTCTCACAGTGATTCGGCTAGAGCATGCTAGCGGGGCAATATTCATGACGTAATTTCCATTAATCACTGATAACGTCTTGTAAAGAATCCACCCAGTTAGCGAATTCCAAAATTAATTTGTTAATTTAATTTGGAATCTTATCAGGGGGTCAAAGTAACCCATTATGAGAGAGGTAATTTTCATTTGCAAATCAGTTGCATTTTATGCACACTTGTGGTATCATATTTTAAAATTTGTAGCAAAGTGAAACGATTTATTGTGATGGAATATTCTGTTGAAGGTATGTACTATATTATGACTTACATTTTTTTTAAAAAAGTTATATACTTTTGGTGTAATAGCAATTTGTAAATGTATAGATAAATCCAGCAAATTTTACATTAATTGTAAACTTCAAAGATTAGCCTGTAATACCTACAATATTTAGAAACAGGCTGATATATATATAAAAGGCCCGCAAGTAAAACTATTTTTTTTTCAGAACGAGTCGTGGCTATGACGAAAATGGAGTTTTTTGGAGAATGGCTAAAACATAACAAAACTAAACGGAACAATTGCATTTTTTATTATATTAGTGACAAATTTAATATGTCTGATGTTTCTGATGAATCTCTAAAACAAATCAAAATGAAATTATCCAGCCTTTCAGCAAAATTCAGTCGAAAGTGGAATGGTTAGAGGGATCCGAAATCGAAATAAAGATGTGTGTAAACCATCCGTGCACGACGACCCAGAAAATCATTTGAAGATTCATCAACGAAAACGAAGAGACGGAGAGTAGAAGATCTTTTGGAATCGCGAACTGCAAGTGAACTTATTACCGCAGCTGAGTTAACTACTCGAAAAGAAGGGCATCGAAGTGTTGCTAAACAGATCCATAACGTCGCGGTGAGTGAAACTAGAGAAAATAATAAGTGTTTTGAACAAAGTCGGCAGCTAACATCAGACGAAGCTTTAGCTTATTATGTGGAAGGCTCACAAGAGGTACAAAAAGTGTTTAAAGATCGTATGGGTCTCATTGTAGATAAACCAAAACCTGGGTATGGTAACACAAACGATGGAAACACAGCACGTAGATTTTTTTCCAAAGCTGAATTGAGCAGCGAAATTACAGGATTAGAAGTAAACTTTATTCGAAGATTTCATGTAATTTTAAGAACCGTGTCATCGGGATATGACATTAATTATATTGAATTCTAAAAGTTTTGTGCTGATACTAGAAAATGATACCTTGATCTGTATTCTTGGTATTCCATGCCCGTTATTGTGCATAAAATTCTTGTATACAGCGCGGAAGCTATGAAGTCTTTTCTTCTTCCCATTGGACAACTCTCCGAAGAAGCCCAAGAAACAAGAAATAAAGACTGTCCTAGATTCCGTGAACGGCACATTAGAAAGCGGTTACGTATTGCCACAAATACAGATCTTTTGAGAATGATTTTAATTACGTCTGATCCTGTTATCAACTCGTATAGAGAGTTACCGCGAAGAAAATTTACTTCGTTGCCATCGGAGGTTCCGTAGTTGATTATCCCACCTTCATTTTCATCCGAAAGAACATCACTAGGTCATCATAACGAATTAAATGAGGAGGATTATTAACTCTCCGAATATTCTACTGAATGGGAGAGCAGTGATGACAACTCATCTGATGTTGATTAGTAGGTTTAAGTATTTTTTTATTATAACTTGTATTCTTAGTTTATTGTGTGTTGCGGTTGCTTACAATCCATGCAGTAGTATATAAGTTATTTAATATTATATTTCTTTAACTTATACACCTTGTTATTGTTAATAATTAATAAACAGAAACTGTTATTGTACTAATTTATTTTAAAAGAAATATTGGGTGCGTTCGTAAATGCATCAGTGCGCTGCATTAGTGATTTCAAATTGTTATATATTTATCAGTGAAGTAAATGTGGACCAAAAAATTGTGAAATACTCCACAAAAATAATAGACATACAATAAAAGAAAATTATAATTATTTTTTATCGGCTTTATAAAAACTTTGCTTTTCTGATGCAGCGCAGTGATGCATTTTAGAACGCACCCAATATTTTGTAAATTAATAAATGTGGGTAGGTACTGTCATTATGATTTTTATGTTTTTTCTATAAATTTCTTTGTAAACAAACATAGCGAGAATAGTGAACAAATGAGACACAGGAGTAAACCACTTCCGCCTTGCAGCTACATTAGGATGGGTCGATTTAGCAATCGATATTACGTATTAATTAAAATAGCTTGAGATACCTGGAATACATAAATATACATAATAAAAAATTTAAATAAGTAAAGAAATAATATTGTCCCGCTAGCTTGTACTAGCCGACACACTGTGCGTATGTTGAAAACACGCTCACTATCGAACAACTCAAAAGAAATAACCAATATTGGTGTCAAATTCAGTTCAGTAGGGAAAGAGTTATGAATTCATTTTGCTACAAAAAGTAACTTGAATAGAAAAGTTGGTCTGTCGGAGTTTCATAGATGGGTCCATAATTTAACATAGGCCCAATATAAAGCCCACTTTCGGAAAAAATTAAAATATAACTAAAAGCGTTGCAACTATAGATATTGTGGTAAAATTTGGTTCAATATAGCTTTATATGGCCAGAAAAAACAGCATGGAAATATTGTGATTATTGATCCATAATTCACAATAGGCCCCAAATAAAATGTTACTACTGCATTGAAATTTGGTAAATCTTAAAGCCCTTATGACACTACATTTTTAAAGCATTGTTCAAGTTTTGGTCAACAGTGCAAATATAAAGATATAGAAAAATTAACCAAGTGCGAAGGGTTCAGCTGTATTAAGATAAATGGCAAACTGTCAAAAAATTTACTAAAGTTATCGATAAAAAATGAAGTTATGTAAAAAAAAAAGTAAAATTGTTCAACTTAAAATTGACATTTCAAGCTTGAAATATTAAAAGTGTTGCTGAATCAGCGGTTTATGGGCAAATTCAGCGATTTACCACTTTTTGTTTTTAGGTTTCTCATAAATAAAAAGTTGGCAACATTTAATAAAATTAACAGAACAGGGATGGCTAAGTTGTTTTAATTGTACTTTTTTGTTGATACTTTTTAAACTAAGATTTATAATACATTTTTGTGCTGTTTTTAAGAACAAAAATAAAATTAATTTCAACTAAAAAAATCTTTTAGTACAATTAGGGTAAAAAAGTCCAATTTTTAAAAGTTGTTGATACAATTTTAAAAATTCTAAACGCCATCCCTGAAACAAAACCATAACAAGAGAAAAAAAACTAAAAAACTTTGTTTACATTTTTTATAGTTTGCTCTTTCTAGCATTCACTGTTTCTTTGTATCAATTCTATATCAATTAATAAATAAAAAATGTAGGGTACGTTCGTAAATGCATCACTGCGCTGCATCAGAAAAGCAAACTATTTTTAATGGCGATAAAAGAATAATAATAACTTATATTATTGTGTGACTATTATTTTTGTGGAGTATTTCACAATTTTTCGGTCCACATTTACTTCACTGATAAATATATTACCACTTGAAAACACTGATGCAGCGCAGTGATGCATTAACGAATGCACCCGTAGTGTCATAAGGGCTTAAGTTATTTAACCCTAGAAATCGCTCTGCAGAATTATATGATGATTGATCTATAATTCACTATTGGTTCAATATAAATTATCCCTTTCAAAATCAAATCATCAAATTAGTTCAAATGAGATTTGATATGAGTAGAAATAAAATCATAAAAGTTTCTGATAATCGGCCAATAATTTCACATATGTAGGTCCTAACCGCAACAAATTTTAATACTGACGTAAGTTTATATAAATATTGGTTAATATTTAATAGATCCCATATAGAAGCGATTCCTGAAATATTTTTACTGTTGGAGGAGGATATCAAATATTCTTTGCACGGCAAAATACAGACGTATAACTTGTTCTAAATAATTTTATTATTCAAAAAGGATAAACAATAAATAAAAATGCCTTAAAACTTATAAGCTTTACAACATTATATACAAATTATACAACATATTATATAGTATCTAAAATCTTTTTCCCCACTGTACTATTAATTGAATTGTTTGTTCACATTGTTTTCACAAACAATTTCTTAGATGGTTTGTAAGTTATTATTTTCCAAGTGTTTTGTGGTTTGCTTAAAATAAAACATAAAAAAAAAACTTTTAAACTTTTTTTCATTTAAAATTTTCTTTTTCCTGTAAAACCAACATTTCTTGTTAGAATAGTTTGTTATTTTTATCTTTTGCTTTTGCAAAATTTTACTTTATAGATAAGTTACGTCGTTTTCGCTGTTTATTGAAAAAGTTTTTTTTTTTTTTTTTTTTTTGGGGCACAATATCTGAAAAAAATTATTTTGACATTTAAAGTTGGAAACGATGATTTAGTTTGTCTTTTATATAATAATTTAAATAAAAATACCTTACGATGCTTATTTAATGCAAGTACTTAAAGAATAGAAGATAGATTGGCAGTGTGCTGTGTTGAAAACTACAAAATTAGAAAAAAAAAACTTTTTCCAAGTGAGAAATGGTATTCCACCTGACCATGATAGGACCATAATATGGTATTATGATATCCTTTACCACTTGCCTGAATTGTTTATTTTGTTTATACTGCCAAAAAAGTTTATGGCGAATATTATCTTGTATCGGTAAGAGGCATGTATGTATACAACAGAGAACGGCTTTGTGCGATTGCAAAAAAGCCGCAGTAAATGAACACCAACAAATACACTCGCTTGCGGTCATACAATCAAACTTGCGCAACCGCAAACATTCGCTGCTGGTTTGCAGTCATTCAAATAATGCACATCGTGCTTTGTTATTTATTCCATCGTTTAGATTCGTTTGTCAATTAAGATATATGGGTCCGACAATGATTGTTTTGGCAAAGAAAAAAAAAAAAATAGAAACAAAAATGCCAGAAATCAAGCAATTACACTATGCTAGTTGAAAAAACAGACAAGCCGGGCACATGGCGTTTTAACATAATTCGGGGACGCTGAATCCAGTGGTGCCTACTCATGTAGGCATTCACCAGTTACTATGTAGTACAAGAAAAAAAAATTGAAACGAAACTAAACGCACATATGTACCCAGTAAAAAATTCGCCTACAAAATAATGTGTTGAGTAATCAGACAAACATAAGAGCACTACTTACAATTCTACTGAAAGAGCCAATGAATTTTACAAGGGATGTCCCAAAATGAACGCATTAAAAAGTAGGTAATTATTTTTTTTTACCTGCATACATCCAGAAAAAAGTAGTTATGGAAGTTGTTATAGATGTAGTTATAGAAGAAAGCTACAAGATAATGAGTTAAAGAAGCTATTCATTTTGAAAAAGTAGGCGAAGTTTTTACTGGGTAGGTACAAACAACTTCCATAGAAACAGAAGACTTTTTTTTAAATTTTCTTCAAAAGTACAGTAGTTCTGTATGTTCAATGTATTCTTGTTATTGTTGTGGACAATGCCTACTTGAATGCAAAAGTGTAGGAATTTGTGCCTTTTGACTTTACACAATTAATTTATATTGCGTGTGAACAAAAAAGGCAAACAAAGCACTTCCAATAAAAAACGCACACATGCAAAAATCAAATGTGTACGAAACGATGTAAAATTTACCAACGTTGAACTTTGTTTTGCAGCCAATGTGAATGTTAATTTGAGTATACGAATAAATCAAGAAAAAATAGTGATTTTTGCAGTTCTCTGGTATACAAGGAGTCATAAGGGGTTTTGTAAATGAGACACTTCCCGCCAAGTCTAATAGAAATATTTATTTGCATTTCTAGAAAAATCCATTGCTGAAAATATTGTTTGCGTTATAAATCAGTTCAATTAGAAAAGGTTATGTTTTCACATTAATGAAGCAATGAGCAAACAAAAAGTTTTAATATTTTACGAAAAACCGAACGCAATGAAATTTTCTCATATTCATGCACAGTATTTTTATTGTGTACGAAGACCACAAACAGAGAAGCGAACCGACAACTTAGGAACAGTTTATACTTAAAGTGTATGTTCTTGGACACTGATATAAAGACCCTGAGTTGGTTTTTTTTTTTTCTATGTATACAAAAGTATACAAACCCTACAACTAAGATCGTTTATACTAAGACTTAAGACTAGTTTATTACTAGTTGCAAGGGGACGAAAAAATGAGAAAGATGATAAAATTTCTACTGCACTACTTGTTCGTTGTAGGAAAAACCACGACACTTTAAAAGTAGATTAAAAACAATTTACTGGCTTAATGTAGAAATAACTACAACACTAATAGAAGAAAAATTTACATATTAGGTTGCATTTGGAGTTGACATATTATTTTCATGTTTAAAAAAAAACCAATAAAAGGAAAATTCCCGTATTCTTTTTGTTAAAACTATTCAGTTATATACATCGAATTAGCAATATAAAATGATATCGTAAGCCATAACGGACCATTCTACTGGTTTCATATAATTTAGAATTCCGTCGGTAATGTAAAAGCAAAGGGAAATTCAACGAGAGTGAAACATGGTGTAACAGGAAAAAAATAATATTATATTCTCTGTATCTGGGCCCAGGGTAAGTGCCTATAATTTTTATACCCTCCACCACAATTAGTTGTGAAGAGGGTATATTAAGTTTGTCATTCCGTGTGAAACTTTTTTATTATTCATCTCAGACCCCATAAAGTATATATATTCTGGGTCCTTGAGTAATTCTAAGTCGATTAAGCCATGTCCGTCTGTCTGTCCGTCTGTTGAAAACACGCTCACTTTTGAACAACTCAAACGAAATGAACAAACTTGGTGCCAAATTGCTTGTAGTTATCCTAAGCAGTTTGGGATTGAAATCCAGCAAAATTGGTTCAGTAGGACCAGAGCTATGAATCAAAATGTGGAACCACCACCTAAAAAAATTGATAATTTTGTTACAAAAAATAACATAAATGCTGGAACAAGGCACGGAATGAGATAAGATTTTGCAAAAATTTGTTTTATTTGACTGGAAATCACACTGTTAAATTTCGTGATGATCCGTCTATAATTTACCCTAAGCCCCATATAAACCCTACTACCGGAAAAAAGTTAAGTACACCTAAAACCATAATTAATAATGCTAGCATAACATAGTTTTAAAGGACTAGAAATGCCGCTGTGAAATTTCGTGATGATCGGTCCATAATTTACCCTAGGCCCCATATAAACCCTACTACCGGAAAACAGTTTAGTCGCCTAAAACCATAATTAATAACAAACCGTCACAGTTTAAGATAATAATTACATCATACAGATATTACTCCTTAAACATTCGAACTGCCGGTGGAGGGTATCTAACTTGTTTTTAAATAAATACGAACTATAAAGTAAGAATTTAAGTATGAAAAAAATATTGAACGCCACTTGTACCCCTTTCCTTTTAAGCCCCTCAATTAGATACACTATGCCACAAAAAAATTAACCTCAAAAATAAGATAATTTTCTTAGCGAAATTGGGCCTGCTGAACACGAGTATGTCATTCATTTATTTTCGTTTTCGCTTCTTGAGAAGCCTCGATTTCACAACATCAACAGGTAAAGCTTTAACTGATAGCTGGTTTTTGAGACCACCTTGTAAATAAATGCACTTTTTTATGATATTTTTTGTAGTTAATGGTGCTATCATACTTTTATCTTAAATATATAAGACTTTTCAAATAAAACTCAAAAACAACATCTGTATTTAAGTACGATTTAAGTTTAAATGAAAATTAACTTAATATAGATTTGAATACTATCCTGAAAATTGGGCAGGATAGTATTGGGAAGTATTTGTCATTCGGTGAGCCAGTTGAATGGAGGGATCCAATCGATCATATGACTGATTACTACGTCTGCATCTAAGTAAACAGCGGAAAAAATGGCTATGTTATTTATCTGGATATAACTCAATTGGTCTCCATTCCCAAAGCGAAAACCTCCAGCAATAAAAGAAGCATCAGATAATGAAGAAAATTTAAATTTGAGTTTTAATTATATAGGTGATACGAATATTACACTATTAGTCAAAGCACACTTAATGATTTACATCGTGATTTAAACTTGTCAAAAGAGATCTCGAAAAGACTCGTTTCATGTTTGAAAGAAAGATCATTTTTGGACTCAGACACACGCGCTTTTTACTATCGCAGTCGCTCCAAGATATATGGAATTCTTTTCAGAAAGTAGTAAGTGGGTTTTTAAGAAACAACAGAAGCCATAACGATAGTTAACTAATTCCAAATTCCAAGTCAAATAAATAAAAAAAAAATCATTATTATTTGAAGTTTAAAAAAGTTTCCTGCAATTACAGGAGCACACATGTCATTGACAAATCGAAGAGGACGAATAGAAAATTTTTGACCAACAATAGAATTATGTAAACTAATTAAACTGTCTCTTAACACTTAACACTTAATCCTTATCTAATCAACACAACAAAGAAATTTTTTTTTTTTTTTTGTTGAAAATTTTATTTTGGATGTTTTTGCTAATTGAAGCCAGGCCGTCAGATCAAAAGTGGCGAAAGCCACATTGTATTTATTTAATATTTGTGTGGCTTACGGCTACTTTGGTATTCTAAGTAGAGCAAAAATAAGTAAATGCAACACAAACTTTTGCAACGCTTTCTGTTACTGATTGGTAAAACAAGAGATAGATTAGTTTCTTATATTATTTTCACAGTGTTAATAAATTTGGCGTAGATAAGCCAGGGTATGAAAAATTGAGGCTTACACCACTGTTGCGCTGATGGACTCAATTAAATTCCACCTTTCTTTTTTTTTTGTCCGAAGAATAACTGAAGAACGGAAGAACTGAAAAATGTTGAATTTGGAAAAAACGTAGAAAAAATCAATTTTTTCCAATCTTAAGGCATGTAACTCATTGAATTTTTGTCCGATTAACACAGTATAGATATCTGCTGAAAGAGGCAATAGATATCTATGTAACAGTGAAAAATTTGCTTAAGTACATTTCTACTCACAAACACCAATGTTTTGTTGTAGAAGGTTCAAATAAATGAAAAAAAAAAAATTTTAAAAATCAGTTCTCAAGATTTTCGGAAACATCCGTATCATAGATCAGCAATGAATCGTTTTTTCGCTACTCATACTGACTCATGCTAACATCATTTATTTATACGCATACTCATAAATGACCTCAGCTTAATTTATAATTCCAAGAAAATACTAACAATACTTACAATGATTCAAATCATTTAGCTCATCCATTTACCGTTTTAACACACACAGAAAAAATTATTTTTCCAATTCGAACAAAAAATTTGTAGAATCAAACAATTTTTTGTCTGAAATCGGTCCTATAAGCAAATTCGCATATTCAAAAAATTTATTTGCATTTTGTTTATTAAAAAAAACACAGATTTTTTCAAACAAATAGTTTAACTGAATCAAACAAAAAGTTTACTGAAATTCATATAATGATGCGCACACAAGCAGGCACTGTATTAGTAGATAATGGCAGAGAGAGCAGAGCGGCCGGCTGGCTTTGAGACACATTTTTTTGTTGGAGTAATTTTTGAACGAAGTCTTTTTTTATACACACAATGTTTTACGTCATCACTCACTGTTGCTGTATCCTTTCCTTTGCTAATGAATAAGAAATGTAACCCAAAAACGGGACAGACCGACTCGATATGTTTTTCGTCATCATTATATTTTTGTATTTGATGTATTTAAGCAAACAGTTTGATTGAATACGGGATTTTTTTTTTTTAACCAACCAAAAATTTATTTTGTTTCTTATAATGTTGTTGTTGTTTCTGTTGTTTAAAAAGAGTAAACCGTTTTTTACCTGCTATTTTTTGTTTTTTTTTTTTACTTCAAACCTTTTCATACTTTTTTAAAGTGTCCAAAAATAGACTGTATGTGCTTTTTGTTGTAGTTCTTATATTTCACATTAGGAAATGTTGCTTACGATCAAATAAAAAATGCAAAAAGACGACAACATTAAAAAGCGTTAAATATTTCATACAAAATTGTGAAAACTTGAAACCAAGAACGCGTGTATTATATTTTTGAATGGTTGTCAACATTTTTGTTATTTAAATAAAAATCAAACAAAAATTTTAATTGAATCAGTAAAAAAATTTGTAGAAATTAAAAAAATTTTCAAACAAGCGTTTGTTTGAAAGTAATTCGGCAATAATTTTTTCTGTGCAACAGATAAAACACACAACTTAATAATCAGCGCTGCCAGATAAATTTGCCAAAAAATCGTCCACTTCATACATGTAACTTTAGTAAACTGTAATTGCCAAATCGTCACTTTGCTACAAATCTGGGGACAAATCTGGCAGCCTCGCATTTTACTTCGCCTATACACATTGAGTTGAGTAGATTCTAAATCAAACACTACAAATGTTGCTAAGTATGAGTACGATGAATAAAATTAAACTTTTGAGTGAATATGAGTTTGAATAATATTGGAATAAGTATGACTGCGTATAAGTACAAGAATTTATGAGTCATGATTTAGCTCTACTCACTTTTTCACTACTCATTGCTGATCTCTGATCCGTATGAACTGCCAAAAAACTGGGTTTTCGCGTATATCTCGAAAACGATTCTTGAGAAAAATAAATGAATGCGATACTCGTGATCATTCGATTTTGAGGTTATGGAAAAATTTTAAAATTTTTGAACTAGTGTTATTAGCAGGGAAACCAGAAATATGATCTAAAAAACACGTTTTATGCGCATTATATATGCAGAAAAAACTTGAATATATGCCCTGAAACTTGTTAAAAATATGCCCCAAAAATTTCAAAAATTGCTAGTTTAAAAACAAAATATTTAAATAGTTCCAATTATTAAAAACAATCCTAAAATTATAACCGATAAAGTCCAAAACCATAGTATTTACAGATGAATTTTCGAGAATTTACCCTGTTTAGAAACGATGGACCGTCGTGAGCCCACAAAAACAGAGTTATGTTTAGAGGCTAAAATTTATTTAAGAATTATTTGTGCCGAATATTATCTAGATATTAAAATCAATATGAGATTTTTTGTCTAAAAGGGATTTTAGGGACAGTAACTAAATTGTTTACATTTAAATTTGCTTTGGGCAAATGTAACTGATTCTTAAAGAATTTAATTTGCAGTACAATATTTACATAGCATTCGTCCATAGTACAATTGAAATGTATTTAATTGCACTTTGCGCACAAGTTTAATATGAACAGACAACTAGCCAGACGAACATTGCTATATCACTTTAAAAAGTGATTCTGAGCCGATATATTAAAGATTGGTCCAGATTTCTATGTATTATGGTGTTTTCTTTTCTGCAAAAAATGTGACATTTTATTAAAAAAAATGCGATTTGGTGTCTGTTTCTTAAAAATTTTGCTCCCGAAAAGGGTGGCTTGTTTTATTCTAAAAAGCTGACCCTTTTCGGGAGCAAAAGTTTTAAGAAACAGACACCAAATTGCATTTTTTTTAAATAAAATGTTACATTTTTTGTAGAAAAGAAAACACCATTACACGCATCGCCAAAAACGTATATAATTGCTTTTTCCTTTTTTCTTATATATACAATTTTAAAAGTTTAAAATAACATTTATCTTTAACGACAATAATTATTATGTATGTTTTTTCGACCTTTTTGTTTTAACTTTAATAAGTAAACGAATAATCAAGCTCAAGGCCTTAGTTTAAAAATATTTAAAACTCTTGCAGGCGTATAAAAAATTTGAACATGTATGTATCAAAATATGCCTCAAAGGCTCTTTCAACCAAATAATGCAAAAAAAAAGCCTCCAAACGGTAAAATATGCAAAAATATGCACCAACAAATCGATGCCAAAATTCATAAAAAGCTCTTAAATGGATAATTATATTGTTTCTGTCTTCATTAGTCGCACAAGGAAAAACATGCAATTGCATGTATATGGTTTCCCTGGTTATTAGCGTTGAGTACAGAGGGAAATACAACAATTAAAACGTTAAACAGCTGATTCAAAACAAAAGCTGGCAGACATTTTGGGTGCATACATTAAATTGACAAGAATTTGTCGATAAAAAAATCACAATTGTAATTATTGTCAAGAATTCTTTTTAAAATCAAGCTTTTTTAATGAATTTTGCAAATTTGAATGCTACATCACGATCAGTTTAAGGTATGCTCAGACAATTATATGTTATTAATTAAAAAATTAACTTTTAATCATGCCAATTCGAAGTGATTAACAAATCATTCAAATGTATTAGTAATTATCTCGAAATTGATGTGATAAGGCCTTTACCATATTTGAGCTGATTAACTCTGCAAACGTGGCCATATCAACCTGTATATTATTGTAGCAAAAAAAGTCGTATAAAATAACTAGAAAAAAAACTCACCCATCACTTCCATATGCCTGAAGCTCACGATCTAATGTTTCCTTGACATTTTGTTGGGAGTACAAGCCCATCGGTGAGTTGAATTGTTTGTGTACCAATTTACGTTGAACAGCGGCCATTTTTTAATTGATTTTTTTTATGTAATAATTTTTTTAACTGAAGTAAAAGTTATTTTTCTACGCTTTTTTCTAAAGCAAAATTCAAAATATTGATATAAATTGAATCTTTTCAACTTTCTGTGGCTAAATGAATGATAGAATACAAAATTTTAAATAAAAAAAAAGAAATAAAAAATTTAATATTTGTTTCAAATTAAGCTGATAATAAGGAGAAAAATCTGATACATATTTTTTTTTTTAGAAAAATAAAAGACAATTTTCGAAACAAAATATAAAATGAGAGACAGTTAATTTACTCTTAATAAATTTGTTTTACAATTTCTAAAAATAACTTTTATCTATAAATTCGTTGATCGTTATTCGTTGTTGTATTCGCTCTGGAAATAAAAATAATGAGAGATATTTAGTATAAAAGAAGAAAAAAAAAATGACAATATTAAGTTAAAATATTTTCACAAAATTAAAAATAAAAAAAATACAAAAAAGAAACTGTAGGCAGTCAAGTCCGACCATAGGATACCCTACACCTTAGTCTTAACAGACAAAGTATCGCGAGCGTATCATGGGTGATCATACACCTGCCAAACAAAAATGTTACGATTCATATGAGAGTTCTTTGTACCAAATTTTACCTATATAGCTACATAATTATAACACTTTTTTGCTTTTAGTGTTTTTAGGGAGGCACAGCAATTTGTCATGACAAAGTTGTTATCGTAAAAGTCATTGTCGCCATATTAAATGTCAGCTCCAATATCTTTAAAGAATTTATGTCATTAAACTTTATTTGCGGAAATGGTTGCGCCCGGCCGAAGGCCATCTGTGCAGAGAAGCTTTAGTTAGCGAAACCGGTATACACAAAATTACTGTTGTTATCTAATTAAATTTTGTAAAAGTTCTTTAATTTAAGTGGAAACGAAACAATAAGTACATTTAGAGATTTAATGTGGAGGGTACTTAATAAATGAAGATAAAAAAGATCACTTATACATGATGATTTTGTTAACTACTTCATAAATAAACATATATTTATATGTTCAATATGATTTTGCTTATATTAGCTATTAAAAAATAGATGAATATTATTCATTTTTATTGGTTAAAAAAAAAAGTGGCCAGTTGTTGAATAAATTTTAAGACAAAAACTTATATTAATATCACTGGTCGAAAAATTTGGAAAAAATTGATTGCAGAAACGAAGCATGTTTTTTAACTAATCTGGGTGCGCTGAATTCGAAAATTTGGCTATTTTTTCTTGTTCATTTTTTATCGCATGCTGGTATTTCTGCAGAACAGTCAATACTGAAAGTACAATTTCACAATTATTTATTTGACAGAAGCACACATTCATTCTCAGTCTTCATAATAGTAGCTTTTAAGCATGTCAGTGAGATCGTGTGTTACTGACTCAAGCTATTTTTGCTTTGTGTGTGGTAAATATTTGGTTGGAAAAAAAGGTATGCAATATCAGAATCATTCAAATATGCATATTTTCATTACTTTGATTTTTCATTCAGAAACTTTGACAAATTGTGACACCGAAAATGTTTTGCATATTCTTCATCCGCACTTAGATTTTTTCAAAAAAAAAAACTAGGTGCAGTGAGCGCGAACAAGGGGAGCGTGCTCACCAAACTTTAATGAAAATTGAAAGAATTTATCAAGGATTTTGAAACAAAAGCATGCTGGGAGACTATTGCTGCACTATAAGACGTGACACCGAGCCAACAAAATACAAACGACGTTTAAATAACGCCATTCACTTTTGAAAATTCATTGATTTTAAAACTAGTGATTTTATTTTGTAAAAAACGAATAAAAACATTTTTTTTTGTGTCTCGTAAACCTGACGTGAAAGAGAAATACCAATTACAGATTAGAATTCAGCCCAACAAATAACCCTAGGAAAGATATTTGGTTGCTCCAGTCCAAAACCTTGTTGGCTAGTGTATTTAATAAAAAATTTAATCAAATTTAACATTAATATTTGCAGATTACTGGCAATTTGATGATAAGTTTTGTAATCGAAAACGATTGTAATTACATAATCGCAATTGTTTCACTTTAGTTAAAAAATCTTGCCACTGGCCACCTAAAATTGTTTATATTTAATACATTTACGAACAACACATTTATACGTTATTGTATTTCTGCCCGTACTTTTCTGTTGTTTCTGTTGTATATTATACATAAAGTTATTATCAATGTTGGATAATTAAATTTAACTGCACAATTACAACGAACCTATTACGTTCAATAAACACACATATGTATAAATATGTATGTTTTGTTTTCCTCGTACTTTCAATACAGTTAGAGAAAATTTTGTGAATAAATTAACAAGTTACAGTGCTAGTTTTTGAGGTCTCGAATCTTGTCTACCAAGAATTAGGAAATTTTATTGAAGAATAAATATAGTTTTCTGGACAATCGATTTAACCGGTCATTTGAGATAAAATATTGTACTCGTTTTTACATAAATGATTATTTTGTTAAATCAATATTCACACTTTAGAGATGTTATACCAAAACATATTTTATTATAACTTATCTAGTTACAAAAAAAAAAAATTATTTAATGGTGTTTGAAACTTATTTTTAACCTGTTTAATTTCTTCCAAAACTTCCACGAGACACTCTTTCTTCAATACAAAGAGAATTACATATTACAAATTAGCCCAACCCATTATTTATTTCTTCTTTAGAAGTGTCCTCCCGAATCTTGGGTTTTGGAACGATGCATTCCATACAAATCCAGCTAGATTGGTCAAATAACGCTTAAATATTCTCTATATATAAAGTTTATTTGGTTCTATAAGTCAGTGAGATCGACCTATTTTAAAACCTTACTCCCATACAAATATACACCCGCCATAAGGGCTTCGGCACGCTAGCGCCCATACCACATAAGCTAGGGAACAAGTAGTTTTTCAATATAATATTGAATAGCTTATTCGATTCGGCGGAGTCGCATAAATCAATTTTTTTTTCACCAACATTTTTTCAATTAATTCAATAATGCTGTTCCAAACAATTTTGTTAATTGTTCCAATTAATTTCCCTTAATTGAAAATACAAATTTTAATGTTTGTGTGTATAATTGCAAATATGAAAATATATACACAAACTTTAAAATATTTAAAATTTTCAAACAATTTTTTAATTGTTTCAATTAACTGAAAAAAATATTTTAATTTGTGTTTACGTTTTATTAAGCCTCTTTTGCTGGTGGTCACATTTCAATTAAACCTATTGATTTAAACTGAACAGCAAGAAAAGCTCAAACTTACAAACGTGTTAATTGATATGATCAATTTGTTTGCTGGCGGAAAATCAGTACAGAATTTAATTAATAGTACACATTTCTAACAAATACGTTAATTGAAGTTGGTTTTTAATTTTTTCTGTGTACTTTAGCAATATTATTGTAACCGGGTATCATATTCTAGTAATCAAAGAAGCCACAGCCATATTTTGGTTTCCTCTAAAAATACCTGGTTAATAATTGCAATAATATATATTGGCCACTAATAATTCTTTGGTATTTAATTTACAATAGTATTTTTCTTTTTTCCAAAAGCAACATGCGTTGTATGGTTGAAAAACAACCATGCTATAATAAGTGTTGAAATAATAATAATAATAATAATAATAAAATTAATACTGTTCTCATCCAACTCAACAAAAAGATGAGAACATTTAATTCCGTTCGGGTTTGTTTTAAACCACAAACTTCATTGTGTTCGGTTCAGCTCATTGGTGTTCGTTCGTTTATGTTGTGCTTAACGCCCTATTGGCTAGAAAAAAACCAAACATTTTTTACAAAAACAAAATACATATGCGAAAAAAAACAAAAAGCTAGCAAAATAATTTTACACAAACAAAATATATACACAATACATACACAAGTTGTTCGTGCTGCGGTTGTTGCTAAAATTTTTCTTCTTCAATGTAAAAAAGTAACATTATAGAACATTAAAACATAATGTTTGTCTTGAGTATCGCTACAAGTGTTCTGTTTTTTTTTTTAACGAAGAACAGAACGCAATATAATGTTCGATTCTTTCCTGAATATAGTTACGAACGGTATCTAGAATTGTGTTCGTCTACATAAACACTAAAAAAATAAATATTGTTGCTGGGTGTGTGAGCCGAACGCTAAATAATGTTCTGTTTATTTTCAAACACTGTTATTAACCTTAATATGGCAACCGTAATATGGTTACGTCTTGACGAAGCTGAACTCATTTACCCATAAAATGGTTGACGGTAAACATTTTCGTAAAAAAAGTTTTTTTTTTGGATTAGACCATATAAAAATTTGTTTTTCTGGGTGCAGTATCCAGCAAAACTACATATCAATTTCAATGAAAATTTCGATCAATTTCGAATGCATTTTAAGTTCTGCTTCTCTACACCGTTTAAAAATATGAATTGAAAGCAATGTCTGTTCTTCCTGGCAAGCAAATTTATATGAAAATCTAGTGTTTGCAATTTTTATACAGAAGCTATGGCAAATTATTAAACTGGTGTTTATAAACTTTTCTTTAAACACCCCTTTCGTGAATAATAAATGAAATTTTTGTTCCCATGAAATGTTCATTCCCCTCGAAGGGAAAAAAGCAATCGTGAATCTCATGTGAAACATTTCACGCTGACAGTTCCAATGAATGTAAAAAAAAGAAGAAAGATTAAAAAAATTAAAAATTAATGCAATTTTTGTTCCAAAATATACACGTTTATAGTATTGTATTTAGTATTGGAGGGATAGTTTGGGTTCAACATAAGTTTTTTGCACTTTTTAAATTTTATGTAGTAAAATATTTTTCAAAATTCTGCCACCAAGTCTTTTGAAAGCTTCACAAATCCGCAGGCAATCAACCTGTTGTTTTGCGTTTTTTGAGCAATATATCGGCTTGTGCCTTATTAATGGATCCAGCCCTTAATATTCGATTTATTGGAGGAACAATTAACATACATGTTCTGTTCCCTAACAAAAATAAATGGAGAAAATCTAAGGGAAACATGAACAAATTACGAGGGACAAAAGTTTTACCGATAAGGGGTATTTTTCCCATGAACATTTTTTCGCGTTATTATTCTGCTTTGAATAACCTTTTTTCATGGGAGTTGTTCATGATCGCAAATATGTGAAAAGGGGAGAAATTACGAGGGAAAAATTATTCACGATGGGGGTGAATAATTTTAGTTATTTTTAACTTTTTTGTGATCAATTTCAGGGGATAATGCCATTTCCCCCTGGGGGTATGTGTGGAAACAGTAAAAAGATATTCCACCTGTTGGTGTTACATAAACCGGGGAAATTTATAGATCTCGTGAGATCGCGGCTGGCCAAAGATCCTATCTGTTACCACAGGAGTTTGTATCCTTCGGAGACATGTCTCCGGACTGACTATTTGTAAGGCCACCTCTATGAGCACGTGATTGTTTAGGAGCTCTTAAATATCCAGCTAAAGGAGCTGATTTTTCACCACTTGTGGGAATATCAGGCCTGCTAGCGGCTCTTCCTTAATAGGGTTGCTAGTCTACAGATGATGCTAGCATGTCAAAAAGAAGCGGAGGTTGGATAGCTCCAGCTTTTTAATAAGTTGCTAGTGTATATTTCTGCCGAGTTATAAACTAAAACTGTTACCTGTATGTGCTTGTTGCGCTCACACTTAGGTCCAGTTGGTTAAAGCATGGTTTGACAGATGCTTATGGGAATCTTTTCATTTACTTGATAGAATTCAAAATGCATATATGAAGTTGAAGAGTTGTATTAATTATTAAAATTAACAATAGTTTATGACATATTAAGCCTATTCGTGCCAAAATTCTGAGCAATTTAGGTTTTCACCAGGGACCGAAAATAGCAGTTGTTTTAAAATTTTGGGACAAAGACGCACATACTTAGAAGCAAATGTCGGCAAACTGGTCCAAGTATACGATATTGATACTTATGAACTAGTCTATGCTTAAACATATTTTTATTATTATTTTTTCAGCTGGACGTAGAAGTCTTGAGCGATCACCAAACCTATACCTTTAGCTTTTCAGTTCTCTAAAATATCACGGCTGTACGGGGTCTAACTTTGCACCACATAAATCAGAATTCCTCAATGATATGGGCAACGGTCTGATTATTGTTGAGTAGCCCTCTAGAATCGCAGTACACAGCTTCACATAAAAATGACTACAGGATATGAGCGATAAATAAGTTTAAATTCTTAAAGAAAATAAGTCAAATCGATCCAGTATGTAAGAATGATAGACATAATACTAATACTCTTTCGGAATAATGATTTTATTACAATAATGGTCATTTGCGGTGGGTTTACGGGACGCACATACTGGTTCACTGACCCATAATTTTTATTAAAAACGAGCTCTTGGAATAAGTGAAACTGCAATGGAATTTAGTAAGTTAAAACTTTTCTTTATCTATTTCTATCCTTACAACAAAATTTACGCATTTGCAATTTGCTATATTTTACTTCGTTTGCACCAGAGAAAGTCAATGGGTATAAAAAAAAATTAAAGTACTCTAGCACATATCGACAATTTTCAATACGTGTGCGTACTCGTATCTGTTTATTCTCATACTTGTGTATATCCATGCGCATTTGATTTCATTCATGTATGTTATCATACTTATTGTGTTTCATACTCGCACATATTCAGACACACCCATAGTTATAGCATTGACTTAAAAAAAATTTTTTTTTTTGTTAAATTTTTTTCATAAATGTTACCAGAATTTTTTTTCCAAATTGCTGAATCACAAATAAATACGTTTTTCAAAATCGTTTGAGTACAATTCAACAAAATTTTATTGAAAAAAGATTGTTGACTTTAAAAAAATTTCTGTAATATAAAGATTTGCGTTCTTATTTAAGAAAATCTAAAAAAATTACTAAATGTATGCAAATTAAAATACGTCATGTTATTTTAATCGTTCTTAATAAAAACAGAAAAAGTTACCGTAATCCAAAAAAAAAAAGAATATTCATATTCGCAGTTAAGAAATGAGATATCACAGGTAAATATATTCATACATATTATGAGTTTGAATAGTTTATCTGTTGCCAGTTGCATTTTTAAGACGTTAAAAAATGGTTTAAAATTTAATTGCTGGAGTCAATCAGTATGCCAACGAAAATTTTAGACTTAAAGAAGACGTCGACATCATGCTATGGTGGAAAAACAACTCCACAAGGTATCCACGGTTGTCTTAATAAGAATCAAGAATTTTATGAAATTTCCTGCCTGCAGCGCAGCATTAGATTAAGATTTCTCTTTAGCTGGAAACATAAAAAAAAGAAACAGAAAAGATCCCAAAATAGTTGATAGCCTCCTTTTTTAATTATTTTTATAAAAAAGCTTTAGAAGCATTTTTTTAATTCGATAGCAAATATTTATGTTTTAATATAACTTTAACATAAATTTTTAGGTCGTGGCAACACTGCTTGCTTTAAAATAACCATACAAAATGTTGAAGTTACTTGTCGATACTTACGATACATGCCTATACTCATACGCATTCAAAGGATTACCCATAAGCATGCGTGTTTGTTCATACTCATACCGGTCGATATACAAACTTGTTCATGCTCATACTTATTGGTAGTCATACCTGCCTGCACTCGTGCTCGGTGGCGTATGAATAGGTTATAAGTATTAAAAATATAACTTTTTGGCTTTCTCTGGTTTGCACTAAAAAAACCATGATCAAAATTTGTAGTGCATTTTTGCTCAGTTGCAAACAAATGTAAACAATAACAACTGACATATTAAGCGCCATATTGTTTTTTAAGGAAACTTATAAATGAAACATTTTCGTGGCTGTTAATATAAAATAGAGAATTAAATTTAAACTAATTAAAAAGAAAACATTTATTTAAATTTGCTTGTGTATAATTGTGCGGATTTTTTTTCAGTGCTGCCTGAAGTTTTTTGTGTTGCCAAAATAAATTTTTAGAAAATAAGCACATCTGCACATAAAAGGTGCTATGATCGCGATCATTATATGCACTGCATCTTTGTAAAATTACCGTCGGGATTACCCTTATTGTTTTTAAAGTTTTTAACGGCTCAACATATGGGCATTTCCGCCAAAAGGTCCAACGTGACCAAAAATTTAAAAGTTATTAAAAGCTGATTATTTTACGATATTGTTATAGAGAAATATTTAGATTTTACTAATTTTATAAATTTTCTCATAAGTTTGTTCACTTAGGTGAACAATCAGACTGCAAAGTTGCGCAAACGTAATTTCTTATTTGTGAGAATGTTTTATTGTATGTTTTCTTTAATATTTATCTTTCTTAAAAAAGGTGATATTTGATAAAACTAATTCTAAAAAAATTTTCTTACATGGTCTAAGGAAGAGTTCAAAGAAAAATATGTTATTCGGATTAACGGTAAATTTTTATTTTATTTTGATCATTATTCAGCTAAATTATTACGGAAAAAATTTCACGTTCGAAATGTCACGTATCGACCCAGATCTTGGCTTAAAAAAAAGAAAATACAGAAGATTTTGGAATCAAACCAAAACATTTAAATGTTACATTGCTACGTAAAATTCTAAAAGTAGTTTGACTAAAAAATTGTGCCAGGTTTCGTTGAATTACGCCTTTTTATACATGGCCACAAAAACTACTTCCGTTTTTTTCACGTTCGATCCGCTACTTCTTTTGCCATTATCTTTGACCTAGAATTGCGCCCTCCATAAACTTTAGCATAGATAACAGTGCTTTCTTAGTGCTTTTATTTTAGGGTTAAGAAAACTTAAAAATATTTTTTGCTTAAAATGTTATTGCATTTTTTATGCGTACGCCTGCCACGTTCAACACTTTGGAATTACCCATATGATGTTTTTAAAATTAAAAAAATTCAATATGAATTCCTGTAGATAGCAACAACAAAATTATAAAATATTTTTGACTTTGTTTTTGCTTTTACAATGAAAGTTTTCGCGTTGCGTTTTACACAATTAGGCCCTTAATAGTTCTTGATCTATTTGAGAATATTTTTAAAAAATTTGCTTTTGTTAATAAAATAAAAAATATTCTATTATTAAAGTGTTTATTGTAACAATAACAAATTTCTTTGAGTGTTTAACCAAAGGGATATAGCCGCGAGTTCAATTGAAATACATTGAAATTGCATTTTATCCAAAATACCAGTCGAGATAGAAACGTGTAAATACTTTTGTTTTATAATAGTGTTATTGCATGTCATGTGTCTATCAATAAAATAATATTACACGTATGAACAATTTTGGCATATTGAACAGGCATATGGCATATAGAAGAATATGTGTAAATGCATGAAAGCATACAGACACCAATACAAAGACACTGACACAGGCATAATCAAAGAGCCTGTAGAAAGCCACCTGTTGTTAATTCATTTTATTTTTTGTTTGTTTTTTTTTACAAAAGACACACACAGTTACATGCAACATCCATATAAAAGCTGCAACTTCAATAGCAATAAAATGATCGACTAGGAGGATTTGTTTAATTGGATACAGCTGTACTTTTAATTGAATTTATTTTCCAATATTAAATTTTATTATAACAAAAAGGATGCAGACCGCCTATACAAAATGAATTTCATTCAATTACCAATTTTGTATATTTTTACACGTGTGTGTGTGTTTTTTTTTTTTTTTTTTTTTTTGTTTGCTTTGTATTGGCGTTCATTTCGATCATTTCATTAAAGATGAATTAATGATAAATAAAAATACTAAAAACAAACGAAAAACCGACATTTAACTAAAATTGAAATTAGCTGGGTCAAGCAATTAGTCGAAACAATAAAGAAATTGTAATTAACGTTAAACGAGGTAGGGAAACAATTAATTAAATTGTTTTTGTATTGTTTTTGTGTGTGTTAATAGAAATGCAACTAAAAATTGAAAAATGTTTTAGACAAAGAAATTAAGATAGGTTTGTTTAAAAATGTATTATCTCAAAATATTAAGTGAAGAATAAATGTGTTTTGAAAAAATAGAAAACTTTTAGAAACTGCAAACCTTATCAAATATTTTTTTTTTACTAATTTAACTTTACATAATCCTTAACAATTTAACAATCTTAAATATATTTCCATAAAACAATATGCTTCCCATTTTAAACTTTAACATCTTGTACAAGTACATATAAATATTAAAAAATAAAGAAAACACACATTATTGTTGTTTTGCACAAACATGCATTCTTTGTACACATAATAACAATTTACGTAATAGTCCTTTAAGCCTTTCGCAACACTTACATTAAAACAAGACAAAAAAAAAAAATATAAAAAACATTAAAATAAACACATGTAGTTTTTTAAATGGATGTCACTGTGGTTGCATTAAAACATAACCGAAGGCAACAACACACTACAAAAATACTCGACTACAGCTGTAAAAAAAAACTACGCACAGTGTTACACGTTAGAATGTACAATTTTATGTGTCCAATATCAGGTGTTATATCCCAAGAGACCAAAGATTTTTGTCATTGACAATATGAGTAGAAAAATTCCAATTTCTTCCACTTATTCATTTGGCATTGGCCAAAAAAAAAAAAAATACATTTGTTTTTACCTTTGATTTATTAAATGTAAACAGTCGCTGTTAAACCAACTCAAAAATCAGAAGTTGTACACACATTTTCGTTTTTTGTTCGACAGTTTTTGGTTTCGACTGCAGTTTTTAAAACCCTGCGGAAAAGAACAAGTACAGAATGTATAAATTCCCAACTTAAAATATGGCCAAGTCCGAGAAGTTCGTATGGAGGCTATGTTGAATTAAGGAGCGATTTACATTATTTCCAAAAGGCTTTGTATGTACCAAATGTATTCAAATACTTTGCGCAGGCAAATATCAAGCTATACGGACAAAAGGCCATCGTTAGATCGACTCAGAAAATGATTCTGAGTCGATGAGTATACTAAAAGGGTGATTAGAACTAATATTATAATAAGACTAGCCGTGCCCGCGGCGCACACTGGGGATTTTTGTATGGAGGTGAGGAAAAAAATATATTTGTCAAAAAATATAATGATTTCATCACAAATTAAGTTTTATTTATATAGTAATACACAAAAGTAATCAAAATAAAGAAAGTTAGAGAAATGTTTATCGTTACCTACAATGTAAAAAGCCCAAACTAACAAAAAATTTAAAAGATTTTTTTTTAATTTTTAATTCATTATTTATTTTAAATCTATTTTTAATTACATCACAAACTTAGTTTTATTTATATAGTTATACACAAAAGTAATCAAAATAAAGAAAGCTAGAAAAATATATATCGTTACCTACAATGTAAAAAGCTCTAACTAACAAAAAATTTAAATGAATTTTTTAATTTTTAATTTATTATTTATTTTAAATCTGCTTTTTAATTTATTATTCTAAAAGAGCCTTAACTTCGTCGCTTATATCACTATGCTTTTTCTGGCTAAATGAAGGAGTCAAGTGTGAGATCATGGGATCTGATGTTACCATCATTCGGTGCATAATATCTTCGTGCATGGCAATTCGACTGCATTTTCTGGAGTGTCTAAGGCGATATTTTTTATAGTCTTTGTTACGACTTTCCTGAGCCTCTTCGAATAATAAGCCTACAGGAAAAATACATTTTCAATTATATATTTTCCATGAATCGGAATTTTGTGGAGTGTTGGTGGCATATTGTACCACTCGTACAGTGCAACAAACTTTTTTGCCGTCTCCAGACAAAAATCACCAAATTTTTTCGAATCTAGTGCCTCGGTAATGGTTATAGCTTCGAGAATTGTTGAAAACCTCTTGATTATGTCTTCATCTAGACCCGTGATTTCGGAAATCAAAGCAGGATTAGCAAAGAATCTTCGTGACGTATTTCCTGAATTTGTCGTACCAGAGCCTTGTTTACCAGTAACAACCTGTATTCCAATTTTCTCTTTAATTTCACGCTTTATCAAACATGTTCGGGCTTCTCTTATCGGACGAGTATTTGAGTCGACTCTTCCACTTTTAAATTCAATATTGTAAGCTACATGCAAAAGACACTCCATCAGCTTAATACGCGCATGAAGTGGTGACATACCAAATTGCAGTGCTTGTTCATTTACGGGCATAGCTTGAACTTCTTCGATTTTATTCATTTTGGATGTTGTTGCTCCACAAATAAAACAAGAAGATGCTGCTGGTGTCTCTGTTACTGATTGTGCTGTCTTGCCGTCAATCATTGTAAAATAAATTTCATGTTTTACTTTAAAGTTACGATTATTTACTGTTAACTCAAATTCTTTTAGTTGAGATATCTTCTCATCGACTCTTCTCTTTTCTTCTCGTATAACTTGAGGTGTCTCTTTAACGTATGCAAACTGTAGTGTTCTACAATACTGTGTGGAAGAAGGTTTATTGTTGTTCCATACTAATTTATTTATGTCATCACTCAATGATAATTTTAGTGGTACAACTGATGTCATATATAAATGAGAGTCAGAAATTTGATCATCTGAAAATCTCTGTTGGTATTCGCTTTGACCAGATGCCCCATCACATCCCCATTTATAGTACATTGTTAGATTTTCGCTTTCAATTTGATTTATTTCCTTTACTGATTTGGTCTCTAGGACTCTTTTGGCAGTATGATCCAACAGATTTTGCAGAGATACACTGCCTGAACTTTCAGTAATAGAAATTTCTAGAGGATAACTGTTAGTTTTTTCTTTCGTGAGTTGTTTGTATGGTACGAGTATGTTATATCCTTCATTTTGTAACCAATGCATTAGATACTCGTATTTTTCTTTTGTAAGTTCAAGCTTTGTAAACATCCCCAAAGTTTTTAATGTACAAATTTTGTGGTTAGAAGAAAAATCAATTACTTCTTGAGGAAACATAGAACGTACTTCATCCCTTTTGTATCGTTTGGCGCGATCACAGCACTCCTCAAACGATTTGCGTGGCCGACCAAGTGCAGAACTGGTAGAACATTCAGCCTCAGTAAACTTAATTGTAAATGTGCCTTCAAGCCAATTTGCATTCTTTTTTTCAAATCGCGACTTCGTACGGTTAGAATCCTGCCATCTTTGTTTAAAGTTACAGTAAAAGTTTTTATATGTATATTGTATCCAAAATTTCACATGCTCTAGTATAGTTTAAGCCAACGTGCAATTGTTGCAAAAACTGTTTTAATTTTGTTCTGTCTTTGTCAAATTCCAGAAGCTTCGAGCATAAAACCCCATGAGAAATAGAAAAACTTTCCATTGCCGTAAAACTCTTGGTCCTTAGTTTCAGTTATAATTAAAAAAAAAACGGAGAAAAATCGGTTGTGCTTTTCGCGTTCGTCAGCGCTTGTTGAATGACAAAAATCGATAAATGAACACCTATAAATACTACGTATTTTCAATATTTTACTGACAGGTACGTTCCAAAACATGAGCACTAATAGATGTGGGTGGAATTTCTGTAAAAAAATCATACAGGTAGCCAACGGAAAACCCCAAATAATTAAAAAAGTGCACTTTCCTTTTTTCCTTTCAAATGTCCACGCACATTTATTACCGCTTATTACTTTGCTACCGCAATCATAAAAATCAAATAACCTTTTGTTTATTATTTTTTTTTTTTTTTTTAATTCTAAGAATCATAAAAAAAGTCATAAATGTTTTTGCAAAGAATTTTGTGCATATCTCGAGCAAATTTTTGAAATGCATACCTTCACTTAATTGTTAATAAAAGCGAAACGCGTTCATCGATTTTCATGATTTATGTCTCATTTATTTCATAGGTTATGCGACTTCACGTGAAAGTAATAGGACTTGAAACTTTTTTTTACTGTTTTGGATTTTTTATGAATTAAAAAAATATTTTTTTTCTTCATACATTTATTTATAACTGCGCAACTCTTGCTTATGTAGCAAAATGTTATATAAACAGATGAAAGTAATTGGAATTCTTGATTTTTCTGAATTTTTTTCAGCAAAATCCGTCTGGTGGTTCTCGAGTTATGTTAAACAAAAGAGCCTTATCAGAATTGAGTCCCGAATCAATCAGCTGAAAAATGTTGTACTGTGTAATGCAACAAATTGAGAGGTGGCACCTGCTGGCACTTGAAATTGATTAATAATGTTAAAACAGATATAAGACAATGTATTAGTAGTTATTTCAAGCTAAAGAAACGTAAAGATCAAATTGCAGGTCCAAATGTTTGGAGAAAAATGGGATTTTTGTTACATGTTCATAAAAATACACAAAAAAAAACTTAAGTCTCTGCAGATTTTTTTTTTTAAATTTTAGTATACTGAAATATACTACTTTAAATAGAAAAAAAAGAAAAACGTTAGCTCACATAGTAAAAAAATATTCGCATTTAAATTCTTAGGTTTAAATTAAGTTGGTTCGGTAAAACACACAAGTTCTGAGTTTGAGACGGGTATAAAAAAAAACTGGCAGTCAGATCGGAGTAATTCTTTTTGATTTGATTGTACCATTTAGTCTAAAATTGCAACATATCACTGCATATTGCATGAAGACTATGTTGACAATTTGACTTTTTTCCGCGAAATCCCCAGTGTGCGGCGTTGGCTGCCCAGACCCTGCAAATAATAGGACCAGTCCAAACACGCGTGTAAAGAGTAGTCCACAAGGGACCAGGACTAGTCCACAAGTAACCCAAACGTATGGAAAAAACCTGGTCTATTTAACATTACGATGTCCTAGGAGAGGACCATATAACCCACCTTTGGACCACTAAGGAGTAGTTTTAAAACTACTCCATGGTATATAACCCACCTTTGGACCAGTAAGGAGTAGTTTTAAAACTACTCCATGGTATACTCAAGAGGATTAGTTTTGAAGTCGTTTAAACACGAAAGCATGTCGTTAAAAAACGAAGACATGTCGTCTCACTACAAACACTTTTTAACAATGGCATGGTCCATGCTTGCATTACATCGGACTAGTCCATGGAGTAGTCCATTTTATCAAAATGGGTCAGGTGGTCTAATTTTATTTGCAGGGGAGTGAAGTTTTGACTAACTATAGTGTTGGAGAGGCGGACAATTACTTTTTTGCCTATTGGGCCAAGGTTTGTAACAAATACAAACCTGTTTGTTTAATTGTTTGCAGAGCAATCTATAGAAATTTAAATATCATCAAAATTGGTCAAAAAGTTTCGGATAGGCAGAAAGTGCTAATCTATCGCTTCGTATTCCTAGCTTTGAAAAAATATATAGCCTGTGTGTTTTGTTTAAGCTGGTCAATCTATAATTCAGATTGTAGCAAATATAGTTAGATATTTTCGGAGAAACTGTTACTCTTCCTATGTCCCCTCTTGGTCCTAGCTTTAAAAATTAAAAAATCTATATTTCCAACTACATCAAAATCACTTTAGCTATTTAGCCGATAAAGAGCGAAGTACGCCAAAGTCACTTTCGCATTCGGTCAGAGGACGTTCGAGCGGACAGATAGACTGGAGGCGGAATGGAGGTGACCAGCGTACTCACGTTAAATGGCTTTGTTTTTCTTTTGAGGACGGGAACTATTGATTAAATAAATCTGTTCTAAAACTATCAATAATTTGTCCCGATGTTTAGCGCCCCTGGACCCTATCCTAAGCACTTTAGTGGAACCTTATGGCCTATGTTCGTTCCATTCTTTACTTAATCTTTTTTTTTAATAATTTTTAAAATCAAACCAGCAGTTCCAGAAATTATCTCTTACAAACATATAAATATACAACCAATTCAAAGGGGGGTTTAATGGCGTCGCTTTTTATTTGGGGTGAACTGTTCTGTTCACGGTTCTGTTTTGCATGTCATTTTTTATATTTCTCTTACAAGTTCTTCTTGTAACGTTTTATTCTTTTTCTTATCCATAACAGACGGATTTTGTTTGTGTATTTCTTGTTTTTTTGTAATTTCGGCAGAACATGCTTCCAATGCGTTGGGAAAACAAAATAGAAGGTAATTTGTTAATAATTTCGGATAGCAGAGATAATGCCGGATAATGGAGGTAATCGTTTAAAAAAAAAATTAAATCAAGGCAAAAAAAATATTTTCATTTCCCAGTTAATTGATGATGCCGGTTTGTCTAATTATGTATAAAATAGGCCCTACTGTAAATAAAAAAAGACATGCTACCAAAAATCTTCGTAAGAACACAAAGGAATTTTAGAAGTTCCTAGTAAAAACTTCGCTTACTTTTTCAAAATGAATAGCTTCTTTAACTTATTATAAAGTCGCTTTCTTCTATAACCACATCTATAACAACTTCTATAACTACTTTTTTTTGGATGTTTGTAGGTAAAAAAATAATGACTTACTTTTGACTGCGTTCATTTTGGGACATTCCTTGTAAAATTTAGTGGTTCATTCAGTAGAATTGTAAGTAGTGCTGTTATGTTTTTCTGATTACTCAACACATTATTTTGTAGGCAAAGTTTATACTGGGATGCTTTAAAAGAGAATGAAAAAAACCGACGTCATAAAAGCCCTCATGTGAATTGTATGGTAGAAACATACAAACTTTCAGCTTTATAATACAAGTATAGATAAAGCATCGGAAAGAGGCATGAGCCAAGCGGACAACCGGTTGGGACTCTTAAATTTTTGGAAAAATCCAAACCAACGCGTACTTTGAAACTACGGACAGCGAGAAAAGCCTGAATAATTTTAACAATATTAACAGGAAAGTTAAAACTTATACAGGGTGTGATAATTCAATGACCATTGTATTTTTGATACAACTTTTTTATTTTGTGTATTTTTTTTTTTTTTTTTTTATATTTAAGTATTATAAACAACGTCTTGGCGATAGCGAATATTGTGTTATTTGCGAAAACAATTTGTTTGGGTCGTTTGAAAATAAAAACCTCACTCACAAAAGCGATTTTCTAAAATCCCTAAAGAAAAAAATTTAATAAAAAAATTTTAAATATTTAAGTATTATAAACAACGTCTTGGAGATTCAATAGCCATGTGTACGATTAAGGAACGAACCAAATGTGTTGAGTTTTATTTTGCTAGTCAAAATTCAGAAATTCAAACCCAAAGAAAATTTCGAAGTTTTAATGGCCGGTTAAGAGCATTTCCATTTAAATGGTTATACAAATAAGCAAAATTTTAGGCACTGAAAACCCAAGATTGATTCACCAGAGTCCTTTGCATCCGCCTTGAGCCACAGTTTGGTGCGAAGTGCCAGCAGACAAGATCTACACCTATACTTCTACCAAGACCAAGATGGCATTGCATTGACTGTAAATGGTGAGTGTTACAGGACTATGTCAGAAAATTTTTTGTTTCCTGAAGTTGATAAAACTCAAGATATGTGGTTTCAACACGGTTTCATAGACGGAGCTTAGTGCCATACCGCAAGGTAAGCAATGAATTTGCTGCGAACGGTATTTGGTAACCGCATCGTTTCACGTTTTGGAGATGTCAATTGGCCATCACGGCCACCCGAGTTAAGAGCTCCAGATTTCTTTTTGTGGTGCAATTTAAAAGATCGTGTATTCGCAAACAAACCGCAACGAACTGCAACAACTAAAAGACAATATAATAAGAGAAATTATTGCGACTGATCAAACAGTTTTGGCTTCAGCTAAAACCATTTGGCCACACTGAATCGAATGCAGCTTTCATTCAATGCCATGCTAAATTTTATTTATTTAGCTGTTTATATAATTTTTTTAAATATCTCGTGTTTGATCCACTGACTAATTTAAAAATGTTATATTTGCTTTATTAAAGAGTCCTTTAAACTTTAAGAAGCCAGTATCTTATAATTCCAATTACATACTTGCAAACTAGGGGTATAACCAAATTTTAGCTCTAGCACTACGCGATGTCGAATATTGTGTTATTTACGAAAACAATTTGTTTGGGTCGTTTGAAAATAAAAACCTCACCCACAAAGCGATTTTCTAAAATCCCTAAAGAAAAAAATTTAATAAAAATATGTTATTAATAAATGAAAAAAAGTAAAAAGTTTCCTTATTATTTAAGGACATAAATTTCAAATTTAAAAAAAAAAATTAAAAAAATAAAAATCATTTTCCAACTTTACGGCGTTTTAGAAAACCGCGAAAAATTAATATAACTTTTTTTTATAGTTTTCAATGGACTATTCGATTATGCTAGGGCCATTCTGATATTTGCAACAAATTGAAATAAGTTATACCCCTATTGCACACACATTTAATAGATTATTATAAGTGGAAAACTATAAAAGACAATTTTTATTCCAGTATGCGATGCACTGTGCATGCAATAATAAAAACAAAATAAACATGCATTTTTATGTTTTGCTCGAGAAATGCATAAAGAAGTCACTTGGCTATAATTGCAGCGACAGCGCCTTGTCCAATATATTGTAATGACTTTAGGAATGCGATTGTAAGAAAAAGGAAAATTAAATAATTTTTCTTAAATACTCTAAATTGAAAGAAATGGTATTTAATAAGTTCTTCCTGCTGGTGCCTTATTTTTAATAGGACTTAAACTTAAAGAAATCTTGTTATCGCTTAACGCTCTTATTGCAATTTAACACTTAAGGACACAATAAATATTATAAGAATAATAAAGAAATGAAAATGAAGAATTGTATTGTTAAGAAAATTACTAAAGACATCATTTGTTGTCTTAAAGCTGAATGTTGTTTGTGCACACACATGTATTGTTGCATGTTCGTACATTTTGTATATACGTATGTATGTTTGCCATTTGTATGCATAAATTTATAATGGCTTGTTTTTTCCGCTTTCCTTACAAACATTTTAAGATTTTTTTTTTCTTGTTTAAATTTTTTGTAATTCTCTTTTGAGTTCATTTTTAGTTTCTTTTATTTAACATCGCAACAATCTCTATTTGTTTGTTGATTATTGTATCTGTTTAACCCCATAGAAGTAGTAGTAGGTCATAAGTTAATTGGCTTGGCAACACTCTGTTATAAAGCATTTCTAAAAAAAAAATACAACAACACAAACTTTCACCACATAAGTATGCAAATGTACACGACTGCGACATATGCACATATCTAAATACGGATATATGCATATGTATGTGTTTGCAGAGCATACATATGTGTGTATGTATATGGTAATTGTTTGGCTGCGTATGAGTGTTTCTGCTTATGTTTTATACATTAAAACAGTTACTGCAATGTTTTATATCGTTTATGCAATTGTAAACATTTCCGGTTCATGTTTGATATTGACAACAAACTTGTTTTTATTTAATTTTTTTTTGCTTTGCTGTTGTTTTTGTTTTTGTTATTTGTGGTTTATTTTTAGAATGTGTGGTCTATTTATGCATATTTTATAAATATTTGATTTAGCAGAGATGGAAAATAAAACTTATTACATTATAACGACACCATGATAATTAATTTTTGAATCCCAAGAAAAACTTTGATAACTAATATACATGTGGCAGTGTAAATAAAACTGAACTGGCAAAATAAAATAAAAAAAATTGTTTTATTTAGAGTTGACAAAAAATCAACCAATTGTGTTCGGGATTGTAAGAAAAGATAAACGCACTGTTTATTGTTGTTGTTTTTGTTTAAGCTTTGATATTGTTACAAGTAAAACTGGGGCTTATAATTCTTATTCGCTTAACAGTTTTATTTGTATATTATCTTTAGTTTTTCTAAAATCTTTGGATGAAGTTTCCTGACGATCTGGCCTAAGCAACCAGTGAAATGCGCATAGGAATAGCTTATACCATCAACAATAAACTTCGGTTTGTCTAAGTATGAAATGGGAAATTAGCACATTATAACGAAACCTTGATGATTAATTTTTGAATCCCAAGAAAAGCTTTGATAACTTATTTAGATTTAAAATAAATTGAGTATATCGTGATATCATTATATTTATTTTTTTTCCGAGGGAATTTTTTTAGAAATAAATTTATGGCATTAGAAGTCAGTCGACAGTCGTCCCGTCAATTCTAAAGCTAGGGTAACACTTATTAAACATTTGCGTAACCCTTAATTTTGTTAATAGTAAGTGAGATTTAACATGTTCTTAATATCACAAAATAAACTAATTAAACTGCTAGACATATCAAAAAACAGTTTTTTGTATGATGCGGTATTAAAATAAAAAAAAAAAAATATTGGAATTAAAAGAAATGATTGTTTTGTTTGCTTGTTAATCCCGTTTTTCCGTCAAATATTTGACAAGTGTGAAACACTTAAGAAATAAACTATTTTATTTAAATTGCGTTTGCCTTAAAGTTAATAAAAACACGCTAAAACTATTCTTCTATGTAACCTTTCATTGGATTAATGAAATGTTTCATAAAATCAATGAAAATTTTGCATAAGTTTAATGACAAACGTTTATTTTATCAATTTTTTCAATGAGGATTCATAAAATCAATGAAAATTTTGTCATTGATTTTATTAATCCTTCATTAATCCAATGAAAGGTTACATAGGTTGAATTTTAATGTAAATTTCATTGGATCTGTGAAGAAAATTTTTTCAGTGTATAAGACTATAACGTTAATGACAGTGTATAAGACTATAACGTTAATGACTGGTTCATCATCGCACAGCATAAACGGCTGAAGTTCAAAACTTGAATTGGGACCGTAAGTTGGTTTCTCCCCAAATCGAAGGCTCCAAAACTTAAAGAGATACAATAAAAAATGTAATACTTATCACTGTTTTTTAGAAAAATAAGCGGACAGGTGTATGGTACCTTATTGCAATTTGGCCTTTTAGTTCTAAAAACCTGTATTCTGGAACTTTTCTGTCACCCCATCTATCTTTTAAGCCAATAAAAACAAAGAAATTGAGGTAATACCAAATTCGTAACTTATCCAAAAAGGTGAAAATCGTACCTATTTTTGATACTTTTTTGCAAGACAATGTGGTACTTTTTGAATTTTCTATAATATTGAACTTAGAAAAAAACACGTTTTTCGTTAAAGCCTTGAACTTTCGCATATGGGCATTTCCGTCAAAAGGTACACCGTCACCGAAAATTTAAAAGTTATTAAAAGCGGATTATTTTACGATATTGTTATAGAGAAATATTTAGATCTTACTAATTTTATAAATTTACTCATAAGTTTGTTCACTAAGATGAACAATCAGACTGCAAAGTTGTGCAAACGTAATTTCTTATTTGTGAGAATGTTTTATTGTTTGTTTTCTGCAATATTTATCTTTCTTAAAAGAGGTGATATTTGATAAAAACTCAAAAAAAAAATTTCTTACATGGTCTGTAATCTAAGGAAGAGTTCAAAGAGAAATATGTTATTCGGATTAACGGCAAATTTTTATTTTATTTTAATCATTATTCAGATAAATTATAATGGAAAAAATTTCACGTTCAAAATGTCACGTATCGACCCAGATTTTGGCTAAAAAAAAAACACAGAAGATTTTGGAATCAAACTAAAACATTTTAATGTTACATTGCTACGTAAAATTCTGAAAGTAGTTTGACTAAACAAGTGGGCCAGGTTTCCCTGAATTACGCCTTTTTATACATGGCCACAAAAACTACTACTGTTTTTTTCAAGCTCGAACCGCTACTTCTTTTGCCATAATCTTTGACCTATAATCGCGCCCTCTATAAACTTTAGCATAGATAAAAGTGCTTTATTAGTGCTATAATTTAAGGGTTAAGAAAACCTTAAAAATATTTTTTGCTTAAAATGTTATTGCATTTTTGATGCGTACGACTGTCATGTTCAATACTTTGGAATTACCCATATACAGAAATATGTCCCCATAAAAGAGGAAGACGCTAACCTACTTGCTGGTGAAATGCTAGTTTTTAATAAACTTTGTATTAAAGTCATTTAGCATTTATGGACTTAACTTGATATTTTTATATATAAAAAAAAGTGTTAGTCCTCTGCTCAGCTATAGCTAGTACCCGCACAAAGTACCATAGATGGGGGTAGTGCAATAATTTTGTAGTTTCAACTTACACTTATGGTGTTGTCTTTTCTGACAGTAATGTTCCATGCATGCTACCATTCGCGCGGGTTTTTGTTCTATTTTAAAAAAAATTGCTGTCCAAAAAAAAAAAATTGCAGAAGTGTGAGAAATTGCCGTTGTCCTTTCTAAATATGTTGCAAAAATTAATGGCAAATTTGTTCCATTTCTTACCCCCAGTTATAATTGAGTGTGACATAAAACCCTTTTTTGCATCTGCGTTAAGTAAATTTTAATGCAAGATTTTTAATTTTTTTTTTGTTATTAATTTGTTTCTTGTTTTTGCGCTCAATTTGTGTTGTATTGTGATTTATGTTTACATTGTGATGGATAAAAAAAACTTTCTGTTTTTCGTTTGTTTTACTTTTTTTTAATAATTATTATTTTTTTGCACATAATTTTTAACAACTGCTGTCTTTAATTATTAAAAATCAGTGCTGCTAACGCTTATTGGAATTCAGAAAACATTTAATGTTGAACATCGCTACAACCGTGGTGAATAACGCTAATTAGTACAAACTTTGCATTCAATATTAAACACGCTAAATACACATTAGTGTTGAGTGTAAAACATAGCAATTATTTTGTTCCATTGTAATCAAGAAAAATGTATCACTTTGTAAGGGTACGTGTAACCTAATAAATATATTACACAACTATAATGCATCATTATTTTTTAGAAAAGAAAACACCATTAGTGATAATGCTAAGTGATTGCAATCATTTTGTTAAAATTTAGTGCTGAATGGGAAAATTAGCAGTCTCACAAAACATAAGTGATAGTGATGTTAAAAAATTTTGCATTAATAAAAAGAAAACAATCGCCAGTTGATTGCAATTTTTTTGCTGTTTTCACTCATTTGACTGCAATTAAAAATAGTGCACTAAATTTAAAAACAAAAACCTAGTTTATCACTAAAATCAAAACTATGCACATCCAAAATGACATATTTACCGCCTTATTCATAAAAAATATTTCAGCTTTATTAAAGGTTAATTAAACAAATTTTCATATAAAATTCGTCTTACACACAAAAAATTATTTTTCCAATTCAAACAAAAAATTTGTAGAATCAAACAATTTTTTGTCTGAAATCGGTCCTATAAACAAATTCGCATATTCAAACAATTTATTTGCATTTTGTTTATTGAAAAAAACACTGATTTTTTCAAACAAATAATTTAACTGAATCAAACAAAAAGTTTACTGAAATTCATATACTAAATTTCAAAATCCAAAAAAAAAAAAAAAGGTTTTTGCACAAGCAATGATGCGCACACAAGCAGCCACTGTATTAGAAGATGATGGCAGAGAGAGCAGAGTAGAGCGGCCGGCTGGCTTTGAGACACATTTTTTTGTTGGAATAATTTTTGAACGAAGTCTTTTTTTATACACACAATGTTTTTCGTCATCACTCACTGTTGCTGTATCCTTTCCTTTGCTAATGAAGAAGATATGTAACCCAAAAACGGCGACAGACCGACTTGATATGTTTTTCGTCATCATTATATTTTTGTATTTGATGTATTTAGGCAAACAGTTTGAAAAAATTGAATACGGGATTTTGTTTTTTGTAACCAACTTTGAAACCAACCAAAAATTTATTTTGTTTCTTATAATGTTGTTATTGTTTCTGTTGTTTAAAAAAGAGTGAAACGTTTTTTTACCTGCTATTTTTTTGTTTTTTTGTTTTACTTCAAACCTCTTCATCTTACTTACTATTGTACTTTTTTAAAGTGTCCAAAAATAGACTGTATGTGTTTTTTGTTGTAGTTCTTATATTTCACATTAGGAAGTGTTGCTTACGATCAAATAAAAAAATGCAAAAAACGACAACATTAAGGAGCGTTAAATATTTCATACAAAATTATGAAAACTTGAAACCATTAACGCGTGTATTATATTTTTGAATGGTTGTCAACATTTTTGTTGGTTAAATAAAAATCAAACAAAAATTTTAATTGAATCAGTAAAAAAATTTGTAGAAATTAAAAAAAATTTTCAAACAAGCGTTTGTTTGAAAATAATTCGGCAATAATTTTTTCTGTGTATAAACCTGTTATGAGCATGGAATATTGTTTCTGAATAATGCCCGTAATTTCAACAAATAGATATCTAGCTGTGCATAGGTATCTATGATTTTCACAATTTTAAAACATATTTCTTACGTAAGGGGTAAAGTGTAATGTATTTTACACCACCGATTTTCGTTGATTAATTCACGTAGGTAAAATTAACGTTGAAATTGCCAAAATAGTGGTAGATATCTGTTTGTAGAAATTACGGGCATAAGGCCTCTAAAATTTTAATGAAAGCGTGCTTATATGCAGCTTTTTTGATTGCAAGCTTTATTTTTATATGCATTCCCTCACTGTTTGGGCTCCCATACAAGATTGTCAATACAGACAAGAAATATATTGAAGAAAAAGCCCCACAAATGCCAAGGAATTGCCCCTAGAAGGTTTAAATGTATGACGGACCATCAGTAGTTTTTCGTGCTTTACATTTTCTTAAAACCTACTTGCCATTTATCTCAACCCGTAAGGGGCTCCCATACCAATGTGGCGGTTTAACGGAATTACTTTATTCGGCCCCTTAGACGTGTCAAGTCCCCACATTATTTTTTATCCACATCATTTGTTTTGAACATACCTACCCGCTATCTCTATTCCTTAAGGGGGCTCCTATACAAAATTTGCAATACAGACTAGAAATTTATTGAAGGCAAATTACCATAACTGCACAACAGTCGGCCCTAGGGGGATACACTGTATGACCGACCTTAATAAATCTTTTGTCCTCAACATTTTGTCGAAACATACTTGGCCTTTAGGGAGGCTCCCACACAAATATTGTGTTTTATGAAATTTTTAAATTTAATAGAAATTTTTCGTCTTTGTGAATAAAATCAAAAGCTGTTAACAGATTGTAAGCATTTATATGTCTAGAAAAAATTATAACTCCCCGTCTACAACTGACATGATTTGCTGTTATAACTTGATATTATAAAAGCGTTGTTAAAACATTTGCATTAACAACCGTGTTACAACATGAGAAAACTTCTAACATGATGAGTCTACACTAAACACTAACATCATATTAGTATTAAAGTTAAGCATTTCATGTCAGTTGTAGACTGCATGTAAGTATAGCTCCATTTTCCAATTTTTTATGTTTTTTTTTAAGGAACAAAATTTTTGGAATTTTGCTAAAAAATTAACTTTTTTGCCAAAAATAATTTTGTTTCTAAAACCACTGTGCATATTTAAAAATCTTTAACCTTTCTTAAAGGTCATTCTATTGCGGAGTTTTTAGTTTATTCAATAAATAACATGTTTTTAAGTCAAGCGAACATATGTTGTGCAACCTTCTGCATTTTCGAAATAACGGTATATCTCGAAAACTAGAGCTAGCCTAAAAAAAATCCGAATTAGGTTCAAACGTCAGGTGGCCAGCTAACCGGTTTTTTTTAAATAATAAAAATGTTTTTCAACAAAATTAAAGATACGTGATTAAAAAAAAAGCATTTCTTTAATAAATTTAATATTTGATTTTTTTGTTGTGGCTTGTTCGATATTTTTCAGTTTATTTTGTTTTGTTAAATAACACAGAAAGAAATAATATCGATTTCAATTAAAAAATTTGTGATATTAATTAAAAAATTAATTAAATTTGCACCAGAAACAAATTAATAGTATCAATTAAACCAGTTAATAGTATAAATTAAACGTTTAATTTACTTGATTAAACGTTTGATTCACTTGATAAAATTTTTAATTAAAACTGATTTTATTTTTGATTAATGCTTTAATTGGTGACAAATTTTGGAGAATTTTTTCTGTGAAGACATTAGGGAAAAACTACTCATACAGTTTGAGAACAAATATATGATTGTTTTTAATTCGCTGTGTTACAAGTATGACTATACCCAATAACAAAAATGAAAATACTTAAGTACTTATTTTTTCAAGTACCTGATATTTATTCTCTGGTCCATAAAGCATCCATTTTTCAAAATATTACAAAACATTATCCCATAAATCTTATACGAATGTGGTTATTATCTTTAAATTTGGTTTAAACAAATTTCATATGGAACCCCTCAGTGCATTCATTATAAGCTGGGATTTTTTTTGTGGGTTTACCCTTTTTGGACCCATGGACAGTCAGGGATCCTCTAAAACAAATTTGTTCCCAATACTTTCTCAACATATTTGAAGAAATGTATCCGCCTTCTAGTTCTTATGGGACTTATAGCCAATTCTGGCCAAACAATTGTAAAATTTTGCCACGGGATGGCCTTTTAAAATGTGCTTCTTTAAATTTGAAATAGTAAAAATACCAACAACAAAAAGTTTTGAAAAATCCAGAGCTGTAAAATTGGAATCTAGTTGTTGTAAACAATAACAAATTGTTTTTATTTTTGTTTTTTCTTTACCCACTTACAACTACATTTAGAGTTGACAAAAAATTAACCAATTGTGGTAGAGTTACTTACGTGCGAGATTTTGGTGGTGTTTTGCAAAAAGGGTATCGCAACCCAGGGGCCTAATTACCGCATTCGATATCGAGTAAACTATCGTATCGAGTAAACTATCGTATTTTTCTGCATTCGATAGACACTGATGTATCGAATGAAAACTAGAGAGTTGTAATGGCTTTGGTTACTCGATATCGAATGATATCATCTCAAATTACGATACATTTCATTCGATATCGAGAGTCATAATACCAAAATAAAAAATTTCGATCAATTTTGCTCGATATCGAATGCGGTAATTAGACCCCAGGTATTTTTTTCCTGTCGCACTGTGTTATTTTAAATATATAACAACGTAAATTTTGCATCAAACACATGATGATCACATCACACAGTTTTAGTTAAGCGCTAAGTTGGGAATATTGCAAATGGAAAATGCAACTCTGATCGCATTAAACCTATAGTTTTATGAAAGTTTTTGTAAACATTTGCAAGTCGGGCAGACTTGGCAAAATAATCTGTCACTTAACTCATTTTTATGCCACAATATCTATCCTACTTCATGAGCAATAGAATAGTGTATCGCCGGGTTAAAAAAGCGCAAAGGATAAAAAAGTAATAAAAAAAACGCGAGGCTACTGCGGTATTTTTAATATGAAAAAGTATTGAAAAAAGTACTTATATATATATATGTTCCCATCGATCCTATAAGGAGCATAGAGCCTCCGAAAAATAGTACTTAAGTACTGAATTTTTCAACACTGGTAGGGACTGTATGAAAAGATAAACTCACTGTTTATTGCTGTTGTTTTTGTTTAAGCTTTGATATTGTTACAAGTTAAACTGGGGCTTATAATTCTTATTCGCTTAACAGTTTTATTTGTATAATATCTTTAGTTTTTCTAAAATCTTTATGGATTAAGGTTCCTGACGATTTGGCCTAAGCAACCAGTAAAATGCGCATAGGAATAGCTTATCCCATTAACAATAAATTTCAGTTTATCAATAGTATGAAATGGGAATTTAGCAAATTTAAACGAAACCTTCTTGATAAGTAAAATTGTTCGTAATTAAACATTATAAGACTTATTGCTAGAAGAAGGAGATTCATTTAGAGTAAATTAAGTTTTTGATTCTGATTTAATTTTGATTGCAATTACTGGATTTGATGGCAACAAGTAAAATAAAATGTCTAAGATATTCAATAAAGCTTTAGGTTTTAAGATTCAGCATTAGTGAATCAGTTGCCAGTTACCCCATTTTCACCTAAAAAAGTGCATTTAGCTATTAATCATTTTTACTGAGCAAGTTTTTCCTCAAGTTAAAAAATTTTTTTTAAGCAAAATATTTTTAATATTGACGTGATTGTGATGTTATGTAGAATGTTTCTGAACTCATATACGCAAATATTTAATACGACAAAAAAATCAATCCGATGAGTAACACACATTTCTTGTTATTGAAAAGTTTTTCTTTTTTTTTTTTTTGTATATTTTATTGTTACTTAAATCACTACAAATATATTTTTGTAGAATATTTTTTTGTCAACATTTCTCCTTGTTGTTCGCGAATATTTAGTAACACTGATTGGAAGGTCACCATACAGTAATTAAACAATTTGAGGATTTAAGTTTATAAAAAATCCATGTCAATCTAAAATTTTTCCTAAACTCCTTTTTTAAATTTTTCCAATTTTTTCTTTATTTTTTTATTGTCAACTATTTGATATGCACATAAAATATTTTAAAGCCAATTTTTTGTAAAATATTTTTAAAAATTTAATAAAATATTTTTAATTGGGCCATTTTTCACGTTCTATAGTTAGAGTAAATATTGTGTTGTACAAATAATATTGCTTTTTGTTTATATGTTTGCAATAGCTTTTTTTTTTTTTTTTTTTTTTTTTGAAGCCAAATCAAGCTAAGTAAATATTTAACCATATCCACAAATTTATTTCAAAATATTGGTTTTCAATTAAATTATTCAATAAAAAAAAAAAATAAAACCAAGAGAAAAATAACAAAAATCACCTTTTTGCTACGATATCACTACTGTCACACCTTAATATTAATACAAAACTAAAATAAATAAAATTATTCTATATTTTTAACACAAATTCACTTTAAAGCTAAAAATTTAAAAAAACAAAACAACGAACAAATATAATATTATTAAAAGTTTACTTTTGTTTTTGTCATTTCTATTTTTTATTTTTGTCTAAAAATACCTTTTTGGTTAAATGGAAGTGGAAAAAATATTAAATGTTAATGTTCCGCACGTTGGCGTTGTGAAAATAGTCTCTCTGTCCACACTCACAATTTCGTTCTCGAGTCGCTCAGTAGCCAATTGTCACATTTTATTTTCGGATTTTTGATTAGGCAAAATTATAAAAAAAAATTTTTTTTCAAAAAGAATCATCCGTGTGTGTTGATGCGTGACTAACATCAACAAAATATTCACATGAAGGCATTTATTTTAAACGGAAAATTAAAACGTATAGAGAGATTTCTTCAAAATTGGCCAAATTTCAATAAAATTGTTTTTATTTTAACAAATATTTTGTTGTTGGCCTTACAGTATTATTAAGTTTGATTATATTGTAGAAACATATGTTTGTTAAAATGAATACATGATGTATACGTCTAATAAAAGTATGAATCATAGACAAACGACTAGAATAGAAACATTCTTAAAGAAATAGAAAGTTTCATCGGAAGCTTCCTACCACACGTACACACTTCTCACAATTTACAACAATAAAATACATAGAGTTGGATTTTTTTTTCGACAGCTGAGATAAGTTTTTTTTCTCTCTCCCCTTCTATTCTAGTAATTTTCTATAGAATTATTATTAAAATAAAGCAGAGTTTGTAGAAAAGCGAATATCAGAGATTATTATACCCTTCACCACAGGTGGAAAAGGGTTTGTAATTTCTACAATATTGATCTTAGACCCTCTAAAGTATATATATTCTGGGTCCTTATGAGGAGAGAAGTTGATTTAACGATATCTGTCCTTTCGTCCGTCCGTCCGTCTGTCCGTCTTACGTTTGATATGTGTTTTCCGGAGACTCCAGACACGATAGCGGCTAGCTTGTTTTACATTTATGTCACATATAGTCTACCATTTCGTCCTATTGAAATTCAGATAGATCGGTCCACGAGTGGCTGAGATATGACGAAAAAGCCACGACTGCCTCTAATTTTTCCAAAAGATCCTTTGTGTTTTTTTTTTTTTATTTTTATACCCTTCACCGAAGGTAAGAGGGTATATATAACTTTGTCGTTCCGTTTGTATGTTCCACAATATTGATCCTACACACTATAAAGTATATATATTCTGGGTCCTTATGAAAAGCGAAGTTCAAATCCGGTTGTCCGTCTGTCCGTATGTCCGTGTGTATGTTGAAATGGGTTTTCCGAAAACCCCAGAAATGATGTGGACTAGGTTGATGTATATTTATGTCACATATACTCCGTTTAAGTTTGCAATTGAAATTCAGCCAGATCGGTCCAAAAATGACAGAGATATGAGCAAAAAACCACGACTACCTCTAAATTTTTCCAAAAATCCCTTGTTGTTGTATTTTTTTTATTTCTGTATATCTGGGGAACGGCAAAAGCCAAAGTTTCCAAGTTAGGTACACACATTTAGGTTGCCAATACACACCATCCTACAAAATGTGGGCGGGATTTTAGAAGTGGGCGTGGTACCTCCCGTACAAAAAAAATTAAAAATTGTAAATTTTACGGCTGCCATATGTTCTATGGATATAACTTGTATACCAAAATATGGTAGAACATATTTCATAAAAAACTAGGAAAAATCGGTTCAGATACAAAAAAGTTATGACCAAAATTAAATTTCTTTTTTTTAAATACCCACTTTCGGGAACCATAAATCTCCCCGAGTCCAAGCTTTATAACTCAAGTAAATGGTAAATTTTTTCTTCAACACGTCGGTATATAAATCTGTCAAATCGGTTAAAAAATGGCTGAGTTATAACCGAAATACTGAATCCCCAAAAATTACTCTTTTTATAATTAACTTTGTTAAAATATATGTATACAAGTATATATAAATGTTTATATATAAATATAAATTAAGTAAATGGAAAAATTCTTCCTAAACACGTCGGTATATAAAACTATCAAATTGGTTAGACAATGGGTAATTTATGAGCAAAATAATCCAAAAATGGGTTAAAAAACCATCAACATTTTTATAAAAACCTTTAATTTTAGGGCTGCCATACGTCCTATGGATATGACTTATATACCAAAATATCGTTTTTTTTTAGTAAAACATATTTTATGACCAGATTTAATTTTTTTTTTTTAAATAAGCACTTTCGGGAATTATAGATCTCCCCGAGTCCAAACTTTATAACTCAAGTAAGTGGCAAATTTCTTCTTAAACACGTCGGTATATAAATCTGTCAAATCAGTTAAAAAATGCCTGAGTTATATCCGAAATACTGAATTTCCAAAAATTACTCTTCCCATACCCTTCACCGAAGGTAAAAAGGGTATATATAACTTTGTCATTCCGTTTGTAATTTCTACAATATTGATCCTACACCCTATAAAGTATATATATTCTGGGTCCTTGTGAAAAGCGAAGTTCAAAACCGGTTGTCTCTTATTGGGGCCATATTTCATTTTAATGATATTCAAAAAAAGTTCGTTTATGGTTCAGTCGTCTAGGGGGTTGCGTTAAGAAACTGTTAGTCATCTGGTTCAAGTTTTCAAAGAGAATTTTTCTTTTAATTTGTATGTTCTAAAAACGATTTTAAAAAAATATTTACCAGTTTTATTTAGTTTTTGTCTAGTTGCTCTGTATTCTGCTCGCACAATGGTGAAGGGTATATAAGATTCGGCACAGCCGAATATAGCACTTTTACTTGTTTTTTCTAAGTTTGCTATAATAAAATTAATATTTTTAACGTGTGCAAAACTACCCCAGACCCGATTTGGTCCACCCCACACTTATTCCTTTTTTCTTTTAAGTACTGTTTTTGTTTTGATATTTTTAAAAGCCGATAAAATATTCCTTAATATATTTCTGTTATATAAGTGTTAACTCTGTGGTTTTCATGGGCAACCACGTATGTCTATTTTTTCGATTTTGAAATGTTGATGCTATATTGCTTAATTTTAAGCGCTCTTTACATTTTTAAAAAAATGTTTAAAAACAGATAGACCCATTCCGATGTTTTAACTCAATTACAAAGTTCAAAAGGTGCAATATCTAACCCATAGTTTGATCTAGAATGGTTTTTTCGGCTCTCCTGAAAAATTTTATTTTAAGACATACGCGGTTGCCCATGAAAACCCCCAGAACTTTGCATTAAATTAAATTTGTTCTCAGTGTATAAAACACAATAAGTCATCCTACAACGGTAATTGCCATTTTTAAAAAAAGAAGAGTAAAGCCAAATCAACAAAAAACCAATTAATTTAACTTTAATTAAGATACCTGATTTCACTGAGATTTTTTTTAGCTAAAGCTGCAAACAATTTCTTTCATTTCGATTCGAAAGGCACGGAGGAATTCATTACACTGTGCTCGAAATTTACACTTTTTTTTAGACAATCCGGGCATATGGCGTTTTAGCATAATTCGGGTACGAAGAATCGAATCGTTTTTTTTAGGATAGCTCTTGTTTTCGAGGAGGAGGTTGCACAACATATATTAACATATATTAACTCAAAAACGGCTTAGTTTATTAAAAAAAATTAAATTGCGCAATAAAATTTCCTTTAAAACATACATTTTTTTTATGCCGAAACTTTACATATAAAAAACGAAGCTACTAACAAAACAACCCATTTATGATGAAAATCTGTTGGCAACTTTTGATTTTATTCACAAAAGTCGAAAAATTTTAATAAATTTAAGAATTACATAAAACGCAATATTTGTATGGGACCCCCCCTAAAAAGTAGTGATAAGGACAAGTATGTATCCAGAAAATTTTAAGGACAAAAAACTAAGTGAGGTCGGTCATATATTTTATCCCACTAAAGGCAAATCCTGGGCATTTATGGTACTTTTTCTTCAATATATCTCTTGTCTGCATTGCTTGGTCCGCTTAAGGAATAGAGATAGCCCGTAGGTATGTAAGAAATAAATGATTGAGATAAAAATTAAAGTGGGGTTGTTCATACATTTCACCCATCTAGGGGCATCCTAGGCGCTGCAGGGGCCAAATTTAAGAATTTCAACCAAACATATATGGCGGTTTAATAAAATTCTTATTGCGGAATTTCAGTTTTTAATAAACTAAACCGTTTTTGAGTTACGCGAATATATCGACCCCTAACCGCGAAAATAACGTAAGCCCCAAAAATCAAATTTTACAGGAGAGAGCTTTTTTATTTGATTTCATATAAATTTTGTATGGAATTAGTCGCTTACAATAAAATTGTTTTTGCTATAAAATCGTAACGGTACCTTTTGTGACCATGACATTTTAGGAGATGATGCAAGTGTTGCCAATAAAGTCATTTATTAAAAAAAAACGAAAATTGAAAATCATGTCGCTTATGTTATTTTTGCGGTTAGGGCTCGATATGTTGTGCAAACTCCTCCATTTTCAAAATAACGGTATGTCTCGAAAACAAGAGCTAACCTAAAAAAACGGTGGGCACCATTGGACTCAGCGTACTCGAATTATGCTAAATCGCCATATGGCCGGCTTGTCTAATTTTGCAACTAGCATAGTGTCATTAATTACAAAAATGTATTACAAATTGATTATGATTCTATGAAAGCCGAAGCACTATAGCAGTCATAACCACTCCATAGACTCGCGAGCGGTCAATAATTGTATTTTTCACACATACACGGTCGGCAATTCGGATGTATACAACAACCTTGTTCGGTCCACTCCATAGTCTCGCGAGGCAGTCAATAATCGTATTTTTTACACAGACATGGTCGGCAATTCATATGTATACAACAACTTTGTTTGTTGCTTGGTTATCACTGCACTATAGTATAGTTGTACTAAAGTACTTAATAATATGTTTAAAAGTATATCCAGTGAAATACAAATAAACTTTGATATGCTGAAAGCCAAAATGGAAAAGAATGTCTATCAAAGCAATTACAAGCTTTTAGGTATTGAAAATGAGATAGTCAAATAGAAAATAACTTAAGAGAAGTATTAAACATATTTTGTAAAAAAAAACTTACAAAAAATAATGATTATTTTAGTTGAATTGTCGATTTATAATTTGAAATTTTGATATTGAGTTAGGCTTGAGTTCATCAAATTAAATTTTTATTAAATTATTTTTACGGAAGGAAGGAATTTTACAACATTAAATTAATAAAAATTATTAATAATTTGTTATTCTTGCCTGGGCTGAGGTAAAGGATTGATGTTTGACTGTTGGCTGGCAGGCACTGCAGTGATGCAGAGGGTAGAACGCAAAGAATTCTGATAATGAAATTGTGGTTATTCTCGAAACGTAAATTCAACCCGAGCTCGAGCCTCAGCTCAGGTTAGAATATCCTTTTCAGTAATAAATTGATTTTAATAGAATTTATTTACAATATTTATTTATTTTAAATTCGAAAAACTAATAACCTTCAATAATTTTAATTTGATTAATTATTGTTAGTTCATATTTAATATATGAAGATTCAATAAATAAATAATGAAAAAAAAAAATTATTTTAAATACTTTGTTTATTGTTACATTCATTGCATTTTTTGAATTTTTGTGATATATTTTTTAATTTTGTTTTATTAAAAGATATTTCAGTGTATTTACAAAAAATATTTACCAGAAATCTTAGTATTAAAAAAATATATTGTTTTAATATAAAATTACTAGCTGACCCGGTCTACGTTACTGGCCCTAAGTAAACATTAGTTTTGTATTACCACACGATTTAAATTGAGCATTTAACGAAATTTACGGCCTTTAAAATAAAAATCCATTGAATACCTATCATAAATTTTTTTTAAAAAATAACTTACATATGGTGTGGATATGGGCTCAATCAAAAAAGAATAAGTTGGACCATGGCGATAATTTTAAAGAAAAAATCGTCCAAATCGGTCAAGCCGTTCTCAAATCATGCTCTTAATAGAAAAAGTGGGCGTAAAAGTAGGCGTGGTAATTTTTTCTTTCGATGAAAACGTAAAATAAATTAATACGAACAGTTAAAAGAAAAATTAGTCAAATCGATGGAGCAGTTTTTTGATTTTAGGTAAATCAAAAAAAGTGGGCGTAAAAGTGGGCGGGGCAAAATTTTCTTTCCGTAAAAACCTAAGTTAAACCATGGCGATCATTTTGAAGAAAAAATCGTCCAAATCGGTCAATTCGTTCTCCAGTTATGCGCTTAATAGAAAAAGTGGGCGTAAAAGTAGGCGTGGTAAATTTTTCTATCGATGAAAACTTAAAATGGATTAATACGAACATTTGAAAGATAAATTAGTCAAATCAAAATCGTCCAAATCGGTCAAGTCGTTCTCCAGTTATGCGCTTAATAGAAAAAGTGGGCGTAAAAGTAGGCGTGGTAAATTTTTCTATCGATGAAAACTTAAAATGGATTAATACGAACATTTGAAAGATAAATTAGTCAAATCGATGGAGCAGTTTTTTGATTTTAGGTAAATCGAAAAAAATGGGCGTAAAAGTGGGCGGGGCAAAAGTATCCTATGTCCGTCTCCTGGCTCTAAGCTACCTCCCTACCAATTTTCAGCCAAATCTGTTCTGCCGTTCTTGAGTTATAAGTGGTGTAACTAACACGACTTTCTTTTATATATATAGATTTTGTATTAATAAAAAATTATTATTATTATTATTATTATTTTTGAGAAGGGGTTGCACTTGCCCACCCCAGCATAACAGTCTAGCTACGCTTATGGCTTTATCCCTAATACAGACCTTAACTACACTTAAAACCTCCACGAATTAGTAATAATTTAACATAGATCATATGAGTAGGTGAGTTGCAAAACTCGCTCGTTACAATATTAAAAATATGAGATGACAATTGATTCAAACAGGCATGTTGGCACTTTATGAGAAGATATATAATAACTTTATCAATGCATATCCCCTTTCATGTTTTTCCAAGGACATACATTGATACTAGTACATTTAACTAGTGCTGGGAAACTATCGATAGACTATCGATATTATCGATAGTCTTAAAATATCGAAAATATCGATAGACAAAATATCAATATCGATATTATTACTATTTAAAATACAGCTATGAAGACATCTAACAGCAACTTTACACACATATTTTTTTGCCGCAAATTTTTACTTGTTTTTATTAATTCGCGCTGAATTAGAGCAATGAATACAAATAACAAGAATGGCAAGTGGTATGGATTGCTAAGCAGTGCTTTTTACTGCTAATTAAAGGCCTTTAAGTCGAAATTTGTACATGTTTATATAGGGACTGAAATGTCAAATATTTTTGTAATGTTGTAAAAAAAATGCAAACCAAAATCAGAGAAAGCCAAAAAGTTATATTTTTAATACTTATAACCTATTCATACGCCACCGATCACGAGTACAGGCAGGTATGACTACCAATAAGTATGAGCATGAATAAGTTTTTATATCGACCGGTATGAGTATGAACAAACACGCATGCTTATGGGTAATCCTTTGAATGCGTATGAGTATAGACATGTATCGTAAGTATCGACAAATAACTTCAACATTTTGTATGGTTATTTTAAAGCAAGCAGTGTTGCCACGACCTAAAAATTTATGTTAAAGTTATATTAAACTAGCAAATTTCGATCTACCAAATGTTAAAATACAATTTGGTTTAAGGATTGATGTTTGACTGGTGACGTCAGCAGTCGTCGATGGCTGCGAGTGTAAGACGGCAAATCCATCTGAGGAGATCGAGTGGTTGCGATCGAAACATGTCATGGTAACCTGCCGGCCAGGGTTCGAGCCCGAGCCACGTCAAGAATGAAAGATTATCAATGACAATTTAAATTGATTTTCATGTTGTAAAATTCCTTTCTTCATAAAAATAATTTAATAAAAATTAAATTTCATGAACTTAAGCCTTATTAAAAATTTGGATTAAAAAGTTATATTAAACATAAATATTTGCTATCAAATTAAAATAATGCTTCTAAAGCTATAATAAATTATAATCTATTTTACGAAAGAGGTTTTTTATAAAAATAATTAAAAAAGGAGGCTATCAACTATTTTGGGATTTTTCTGTTTCTTTTTTTTATGTTTCCAGCTAAAGAGAAATCTTAATAATTAGTATTGTGGTTATTTTGTTGAACTATTTATGGTTTTAATCCAAATTTTTAATATTTTTAATTAGGCTTAAGTTCATGAAATTTAATTTTTATTAAATTATTTTTATGAAGAAAGGAATTTTACAACATGAAAATCAATCAAAATTGTTATTGATAATCTTTCATTCTTGACGTGGCTCGGGCTCGAACCCTGGCCGGCAGGTTACCATGACATGTTTCGATCGCAACCACTCGATCTCCTCAGATGGATTTGCCGTCTTACACTCGCAGCCATCGACGACTGCTGACGTCACTAGTCAAACATCAATCCTTAAACCAAATTGTATTTTAACATTTGGTAGATCGAAATTTGCTTTCCTGAATGATTATCCATTTTAATTGATTTTACATGTTTTTTCCTTTACTTCTGTTTTTTCGTACTTTCGTCAAGAATTTTTCTTGAAGTCCAAGTACATTTTTTGTTTTTTTCACTTTGTCTTTCCCTTTTCTGTTGACCTTTTTCAGCACAACTTGAAGGACAAATGTACACATAGAGCTCGTGCCTTAGCTTTAACAATAATTAGTATTGTGGTTATTTTGTTGAACTATTTATGGTTTTAATCCAAATTTTTAATATTTTTAATTAGGCTTAAGTTCATGAAATTTAATTTTTATTAAATTATTTTTATGAAGAAAGGAATTTTACAACATGAAAATCAATCAAAATTGTTATTGATAATCTTTCATTCTTGACGTGGCTCGGGCTCGAACTCTGGCCGGCAGGTTACCATGACATGTTTCGATCGCAACCACTCGATCTCCTCAGATGGATTTGCCGTGGTTGCGATCGAAACATGTCATTGTAACCTGCCGGCCAGGGTTCGAGCCCGAGCCACGTCAAGAATGAAAGATTATCAATAACAATTTTGATTGATTTTCATGTTGTAAAATTCCTTTCTTCATAAAAATAATTTAATAAAAATTAAATTTCATGAAGAGAAATCTTAATCTTAATCTTAATGCTGCGCTGCAGGCAGGAAATTTCATAAAATTATTGATTCTTATTAAGACAACCGTGGATACCTTGTGGAGTTGTTTTTCCACAATAGCATGATGTCGAAGTCTTTTTTAAGGCTAAAATTTTCGTTGGCATACTGATTGACTTCAGCAATTAAATTTTTAACGTCTTAAAAATGCAACTGGCAACAGATAAACTACTCAAACTCATAATATGTATGAATGTTACCTATATATCTAATTTCTTAACTGCGAATATGAATATTCGATTTTTTTTTTTTTTTGATTACGGTAACTTTTTCTGTTTTTATTAAGAACGATTAAAATAACACGACGTATTTTAATTTGAACCCATTTAGTAATTTTTTTAGATTTTCTTAAATATGAACGCAAATCTTTATATTACAGACATTTTTTTAAAGTCAACAATCGTTTTCCAATAAAATTTTGTTGAATTGTACTCAAACGATTTTGAAAAAACGTATTTACAGTGCACTCGCGGTAACTTGAACACCGTCTAACGTGAACACCGCCTAACTTGAACAAGATTTTTTTTACATTGACTACTCTGTAACGTGAACAAACTCAAAAAGCTCTATAACGTGAACAATTTTTTTACCTTTTACCAAAGGTAAAAGGGTATTAATAACTTTTTCATTCCGTTTGTAATTTCTACAATATTGATCCTACACCCTATAAAGTTTGCATTCCCGATGATCCTGTTAAAAAAATTGCTGCAAGTGAGGCAATTGAAATTTTAAACAATGCATTGCAATGGGCAGGAGATGCAATGGTGGATCAAAGTGACATGAGTGTAGTTAGACGCTTAAAGGAGAAGCCAGTATTTCAACTACTTATTAGAAAAGAAAAATCAGCAGAAAAAGATAAACGATTTTTTAATGCCTAAATGCTATGAGTAATTTAATTTGCAATGTAATTTTAATTCAATAGATATATTCTCGTGATCTCATTTTGGTTTGTAATGAATTCTAATGTATAATTTTATTTTTACTAGGATCGCCCGGTGTTCGAAATTCGACCACTCGACATTTACTTTCGAGAATACCTGTGCGTTATACAACAAAAACGTACACATTTTAAGAAAATGACAAAAATTGACTATTGACCCAACTTTGTACGTATGTCTGTAAGATAAATTAAAACGCTTTTCAAACACTTTTATTCAAAAAATTTAGAAAAAAAATATATTAGAAATCAACCACAAAAAAATTGTTCCCGTATTTATATATAAGATATTATTATAGTAATGGAAATAATAATAAAACACATAAATATGTACATTTATATTTTAATAATGGAAATAACCAGAAAAAATTTCACGTTCAAGGGTGTAAAACAGACATTTTTTTATGAAATTCGACAATCGCTAACGTGAACAATTTCGCTAACATGAACTCCCTAGGTTTTAATTAGTTCACGTTACCGCGAGCACACTGTATTTGTGATTCAGCAATTTGGAAAAGAAAAATTCTGGCAACATTTATGAAAAAATTTAACACAAAAAAAAAATTGTTTGAAGTCAATGCTATAACTATGGGTGAACCTGAATATGTGCGAGTATGAAACACAATAAGTATGATACCATACATGAATGAAATCAAATGCGCATGGATATACACAAGTATGAGAATAAACAGATACGAGTACGCACACGTATTGAAAATTGTCGATATGTGCTAGAGTACTTTAATTTTTTTTATACCCATTGACTTTCTCTGATCCAAATGCAATTGAGAGCACGGGACAAAACAATGAACGACCATTAGAGGATAAGTCCGCTAGATTGATTACATTTTTGGGTATAGAATTTAGAAAATTTTTTAAAGTTGCAATGGAATATCTTATAGTCCCTGTTACTTCGGTTCTTTCAGAAAGGTACTTATGAATTTTTAAAAAACTGCCATCTAAAATAACGTCCGTATATACAAACGTCTCATACATTCAATAAAGTGATAAAAACAACGGACTGTAGCCTTATAAAAAAATAATTAAAGATTTCCTGCACAAATACAAACATTCAGTCGATAGTAATATCGATATATCGATAGTGAAATCTGAACTATCGAAAAATATCGATAGTAGAAAATATCGATAGTATCGCAGCACTACATTAAACTGATAAAAAAAATCGAACTGTATTTAAGATTTTCTAGATTGTTTTCAATTTTCGTAATACCAAAGGTGCTCTATTTTGGAAACCTATGACGCCTCTCCTTATAAGTCTTAAGACCCCAAAACCAAAAGATAAACTCGACTACACTTTTTAAATTACCAACATTAAATCGTCGGTTGATAATTTAAATGTCGTATGTGGATTTATTGCGGTTTTGAGTTAAGATCAATTCCATAGGGTTTTCGACCTGATCCTTCATTTGGCGTAATCAGTTTTTCGATACCTCATACGGTTTTCGATATATGGAGTGTTGAGTTAGTTGTATGTGGTATTTGCTTAAGCAATTTTCAAATTAAATGTCATATGTAACTGCCAAACGCCACATGCGACAAATTTCCATATAAAATTACCGAAAAATTGATTTATTATTTAAATGTCGTACGTGGATTTTTCATGGCACATACGATTTTTAAATAACGTTTTTTTTTTTTAATGAGTGTTTCGGAAGAACATACGATTTTTAAATAATTTTTGTTTGAAAAATGAGTGTTTAAATGTCGTATGTAAACATTTCGGAAGCAAAATGTCGTATGCAGCTATTTAAATGACAAAAATGGTTCATTTTGCCACATACGACAATTTAATTCTGAGCAAATATCAAAATATTTTCTCCCCAAATGAGTTTAAGGCATCAAACTTCTAAATTAACTAGTCAAATATTTGCAGTTTCCCCTCCTTAAATTGAAAGAAAATCGCTTTGCTGAAAAAACATTTATAAGAGTTCAAACTTCAAACTCAATTTACTCGAAACTATCGGAATCCACATACGACAATTAAATTATCAACCGACGAAATATTATTCCAACTAGTCTAACTGTTTGGAAAAGCCAGAATTATCGCCATATTTTTTTTCTAAAATCTCCCACTGTGCGTTTTAGTGATCGACAATGACTAACATATATAAAAAGGGTATTTATTTTTTTCTGTCGGGTCTTTCGAAAGTAAGCGTAAACGGGCTACTTGTATTACTTTGGTTCACGGTTTTAAAATATATTTAACACCATATTTTTTAAATATTTCTGTATGAAGAAAATTTGCTGCCATGAATATTTAAAGTTGCTTTAAATGTATTTTGTTAAAAATTATTCTTAGATCCCAGTTTGTTTGAATTGTAATGTTTATTTATCAAAAGTAAAATGTTTATAATTTGAACAATATTTCACATTGTTTTTTTTTCTCAATATTTAGGTATTATCAAGTACTTTAAGCTCTTTTTATTGTTATACACTCCCGACCTGCTAAAACAAAAGTTGAAATGTTTCAGTCTGTTGTAGTTGTTGCTGTTGGACTTTATGAGCATGTTGATGATATTAAAAAATGTTATGGCCATGTTTTGTTCTTTCAGTCTGTGATTATTTTTTTCACTTTTTGGCTTCTTTTGCTGTTTTTTGTTTTCTTTTTCAAAATTAAGAGAAAAAAAACTGAAAAAAATATTGTGTTTATGTTGTGAGTTTAAGAAAGTTTATGATGAAAAAAAAAAAATAAAAATAATAAAATATAGTAGTATGAGCAATTGGAAGATGTTTTATTTTTTTTTAAGAAACAAACAAATTAGTTTTTTTTCTTTTTGTTATTTTGCTGTTGTGATTTTATGTGAACTCAGTGGTACCGCATGCTCATAATTGCAGTTATAAGTATAACTGTTGGTGCGAGAAAAAAAAAAAAAAAAAAAAAAAAAATTGTAGGAAAACATTAAAAAAAACTTTGAAAACTTAAACGGTGTTGTGAAAAATCAAACAAATAAAGAAAAACTTTTTTCTGATATTGCCTACATAATGAGAATGGGTATTGTGAATATACTGACTTGTATGAACGTAGAGTGTTACGAACTTATCGTGAATTCCAGCCACGTAAAAAAAGTAAAATTTCTTGGATAAATTTAAGGAAATTTTTGGGAAATAAATAAAAATAAAACAAAAAGGTTTCAAAGAATTATCTTAATATTTTTATTATTAAAGAAGGATCTATGAAAATTATGTGTGCAACTAAATATCGGGTAAATGCTCGCCAAGGCTTTGGTGGCATACCTCTATCCGATTGTCTAAATTTTCAATGACTCTGAGACATAATTGGAGGGCTCAGAGCTAAACCGAACCAAGTCATAAAATATAGTATATATATATATATGTATTTAAAAACTACTGCGAAATTCTCCGCGCAGTTTAACTCCATCCCGTTCTGTAACGGACTAATACAAAAAGTGTTTCGTTCCTTAGGTAACGGTAAACAGATCAAGTCAATGGCTCCAGAAATAAATGGCAGTTTACTTACTCAAGCTCAAAATATTTTCGACTTTTCTTTATTGACTTGGTTCGCTTCAGCTCTTAGCCCTCCAATTGTGGTATATGTCGGTAATGTGCCGAATAATTTTATCCTTCAGCTTTTGAATAGTTCTTGGTTTATTGACGTCGACTTTTTCTTTTAAATATCCCTAAAAAAAAGAAGTCCAACGGTGTCAAATCACATGATCATGGCGGCCAATTAACATCGCCACAACGTGGCACCATCCTGTTGGAACCCCATATCCTGTCGGTCCATGTCCTCAATTTCTTGCCACAAGAAGTTCGCTAGCAAACACCATTCACGGTAACTGCTTGGCCGACCTCATTTTCAAGATGACTCCGCCAGCCCATAAGCCGCACCAAACAGTTACTTTTTTTTAATTCGCCCAAATGCGGTAATTCTGTTTGTTTACGAATCCATTGAGGTGAAAGTGTGCCTTGTAGCTGAAGATGATTTTCTTTGTAAAGGGACAATTCACTTCTGTCTGTTCAGCCCAGGGTTTCAGTCAAAAATCACCAAAACTGAGAAAAATTTGTTTGGTTAAATGATTGATGTTTGACTATTGACGTCAGCAGTCGTCGATGGCTGCGAGTGTAAGAAGGCAAATCCCTGTGAGGAGATCGAATGGTAGCGATCGAAGCATGTCAGGGTAACCAGCCGCTTGGGTTCGAATCTCAGGTCAGTCAAGAATGAATGATTATCAATAACAATTTTAATTAAATTTTATGTTGTAAAATTCCTTTCTAAATAAAAATAATTTAATGAAAATTAAATTTGATAAACTTAAGCCTGATTAAAAATATTGAAAAATTTGGATTAAAAACCATAAATAGTTCAACAAAATTACCACAATACTAATTTGCCAAAATTTCTGCACATAAAATCGAAAAAAGGTCACTATTCTTAAGGCGACCGTACACGACATGTTTTTGTCATCTGACATGTCAAATTTCCCACTGCAACACACATACATGTCGTGTGTTACCTTTTTAACTTTGCTTCTGTAAAAGTCAGACGCAAAGTCATCTGACAAAATTTCAATTAGAGCGTGCTCTATTTTCTTCTGACAAACCATCTGACTTCAGAAATCTATGCCGGGAAGAAACTGGCATCGGCGTCAACTATTGACGGAATCATTAGCCGGCTGAAGTTAATATTTTACAATACCAAGATATGTATGATCATCTTACCATTGAATAGAATTTATGTAAATATATACATAAAAACCATTTCATTATAAAATTCTAAATTGGTATCTTTAAAATAAAAGAAAAAAATGTTAAGATGGCTAAATTATTTTACGGCGCAAATAAATATTTTCGTGGCGGCAGCAAGCTATTTTGAAACCGAGAACTACTGTGGTTTCTGCAATAACGATGCGAAAAAAAACAGAGACAATGTCAGAAGCAAATTACATGTACGTTTGTGACCAAATATGATAAACCTTATGTAAAACAGCAATTTTGACAGACATGAACAATTACATGTGACTTGAAAATTTGACATGTCAGATGACAAATACATGTCGTGTACGGGCGCCTTTAGTAAAATTGTCAACATTTTTACTAGTTTTTTTAAATTTGGTGAAACTTTACTAACTATAGGAAACTTTTTATTAAAGAAAATAAATAAATACAAATCGTGAAAGCACGCGATTTTAATTAAATCTACCACCGAGTAGATGGGAAGAATATTGACTTAACACTCCGTTCGTTACTTATAAAATCAAGCATACACTGAAAAAATTTTCTTCACAGATCCAATGAAATTTACATTAAAATTCAACCTATGTAACACTTCATTGGATTAATGAAGGATTCATAAAATCAATGACAAAATTTTCATTGATTTTATTAATCCTCATTGAAAAAATGGATAAAATAAACGTTTGTCATTAAACTAATGCAAAATTTTCATTGATTTTATGAAACATTTCATTAATCCAATGAAGGGTTACATAGGTTGAATTTTAATGTAAATTTCATTGGATCTGTGTAGAAAATTTTTTCAGTGTAGGATCGACTTTAAAGTATATATAAATATATATATATTTTTTCTAGATTATCTGGTCATGTCCGTCTGTTGAAAGCAGGATAAAGCTTGCAGGGGCTGGCTTACATAGCTTTTACACATGGAGGGTTCAACGCTGAACCGAACCAAGTAATGAAATATCAGAAATTTTGAACTAGTTGTGTAACGGATTAAGTCAAAAAGTGTTTCGTTTCTAAGGTAACTAAAAAAATAATGCTCAGTTTTTGTAAGAAAGTTCCCGCTTTGAACTGTCAAATAAACTCACGAATAAAAACGGGGCGAGAAAAAGTTTTTACACTAAAATATTTAAAAAATGCCAAATGAAACCAATAATAATAATATTTTGTTCTTGGCACACTGTTTAATTATTTTGCTTTTAACATTTTTATAAAATATTCGAATGTTTTCAAAGCGATTTTGCAAACAACAAACATTAAAGTCGCAACTTACATTATTTGGTATAGCTGAAAATTGTAATTTCGTCGCCGTCGTTGAAAATTTTGCAACTTTGGTAAATTTTGTTCGAAGTCAACGATATGTCACATCGGCTTCTGGTGATAGTTTTCGACACTTCTCGAAAAACGATGGAATATTTTGTTTCACATCTTTTCGATTCGAGAAGTTCTCTTTAAAGTAACGGAAAATGGGTACATATCCGTTAACAATTCGGTAAATTTTAATTTAAAAGATTTTGTTATTCGTGCTTAATTCCTAATTTTTATTCTTGATAAAAACACTGAAATTTATTGTTGATGGGATAAGCTATTCCTATGCTCATTACACTGGTTGCTTAGGTCAGATCGTCAGGAAACTTCATCCGTAAAGATTTTAGAAAAACTGAAGATATTAAGCCAAATAAAACTGTTAAACGTAAAAGAATTATAAGCAACAGTTCTACTTGTAACAATATCAAAGTTTAAACAAAAACATCAACAATAAACAGTGAGTTTATCTCTTCTTACATTCCCCACTACAATTGATTGGAATTCTTCCAACCTTAATTATAGTTGTAAGTAGGTTAAGAAAAAACAAAATGAAAATAAAAACGACTTGCAAAAGCATGTTGGCAGTTTAAGTTTTTTTAAGCCGTGCACTTGCCTGTTTATTTAATTTTTCAGTAAATCTCAAAATTTTTTTTTTTTTTTTTTTTTTTTTTAATAATAATTTATTTTTATTATTGAATCTTTCTTATCGAAATTTACAATATGTATTCAAATCTTAATTCTACTTGTTGTTTATTAGTTGTTACCTGTGTAACCACTAACTGCTGTATTCAAATTTTTAAGACTGTCTTCTAGTAAGGCTCAAAGTATCGGTTCTTTTTAGCCTCTGGTGACCTTCGAACTGAAGCAAACCCCGAGCGAGGTAGTTAGGGTGAACCATTAGTTTATCGATGTAGCTTATTGAATATTTTTTAATTTCCTCCTGGATAGTGGGGACGTTGAGATCTCTGTGGATAATATCATTACGTATATACCATGGGGCGCAGACAATTTGTCGTAATATTCTAGACTGTCTTCTTTGAAGCTTTTGGATGTTAGATGCGCATGCAGTACCCCATAATTGGATGCCATATGTCCATATTGGTTTTATGATGGACTTGTATAGAAGAACTTTGTTGCCTAAAGACAAGTTTGAGTTTCTACCGAGAAGCCAATGTAGTTGAGCTGCTTTTAGTTTCATAGCCGTTATTTTCGCTTCGATATGACGAGACCAGGTCAAACGTCTATCTATATGAACTCCCAAGTACTTTACATGGTTTTCTACCGGAACAGTGATGTTATTTATTTTTACTGCTGGGCACGTTTGTCTTCTGAGCGTGAAAGTTAAGTGAGCACATTTAGCCGGGTTAACCTTTATTCTCCATTTTTCTAGCCATGCCTCTAGTTCATTGATGTGGGACTGCAGATTTTGCGATGCGACTTTTGGGTCATGGTTAACGCTAATAAATGCTGTGTCGTCTGCAAATGTAGAGGTATGCGTGCTCAGGTTTGTTGGCATATCCGCTGTGTATATTATATATAGAAGCGGTCCTAATATGCTGCCTTGGGGAACACCAGCAGTAATTTTCTTGAGGGGGGAGTATTTATCTTGCGACCTTACTATGAATGTTCTGCCTGTTAGATAGCTCTCCAGAAGCTTGTGAGTGTTTTGAGGAAGCATTCGTGTTATTTTGATGAGTAGCCCATCATGCCAAACTTTGTCAAATGCTTGGGAAATGTCTATAAACAGGGCTGAGCAGTATTGCTTTTTCTCAAACGCCGATCTAATAAGGGTGACAATTCTATGCACTTGCTCTATTGTACCATGTTTCGCTCTGAATCCGAACTGGTGATCCGGGATGATGTCGTGTTCATTTAGATGAGGAGTTATACTTAAAATGAATATTTTTTCGAAAAGCTTTGATAGGATTGATAATAAGCTTATCGGTCTGTACGACGCAACCTGGCTAGCATCTTTTCCTGGCTTGGGAATCATAACAATTATAGACTTCTTCCATGAGGATGGGAAGTATCCGACTCTTAATATAGCGTTAAAAATGAACAGCAAGATTCTGGAAGCAGACGAAGGTAAGTTTCTTATCATTGACCCTGTGATACGGTCAAGTCCGGGAGATTTTCTAATATTCACTTTTTCTATTGCAGATTTTACTTGAGTAATGTTAAATTTTAATGGATGGTTTACCTTATCAGGAATGGTTGGACGACAGGAACAAGTATGTGTATCATGTGGCGTGAAAACTTTCTCAAGATGGCCCGCGAAAGCGTTTAATTTTTCATCTGTGTTTTTCGCCCAAGTGCGGTTTTCCAGTCTTAATGGAGATTCTTGGGTTATAGGGCATTTCATATGCCGTACAGCCTTCCATAAGCTATAATTGGAGTTTTTTGTGGCATCTAGGCTGTTTAGATAGCCTTCTATTGCAGACTCGTGATTCTGTCTCAATTTGTTGCGAAGAGTTGTCAGGCATAATTGTAGTTGGGCCTTAGTGGTTGGGGAACGACTGTTTTGCCATTGTCTTCTTAACTTCCTTTTTTCTCTGATAAGGGTCTCTATATCCGTCGATGTATTGTAAGGAGCACGTTTAATTGTCCGCTTGATTGGGGTTGCATTTCTTGCTGCAGCATCCAAGACTTCTGTAAATCGGTCGACAGCTATTTGGATGTCAGATGAATTTTTTAGGGGAATGCACTGTGATAGGTGAGAGCTCACATACATTTTATACTTTAACCAATTTGTGTTTCTGTTTGGATAGGAAAACCAGTTTGCAGCTGCGGCGTCAGAGTTACATTTTAAAATGAGGATTGAAGGTGAATGATCAGACGAAAGATCATAGGAGGAACTAACTAGTACCTGATCGCGCTTGATGTTTTTGATTACAGCAAAGTCAATAAGGTCTGGTAGCTTGTTGAAGTCGGTTGGCCAATAGGTAGGCTCACCACTCGATACCACATCAAAGTTATTTGCAGTTACGGTATTATATAGCTGATTACCTCTAGGACTAATAAGTCTGGAGCCCCAATATGTATGTTTAGCGTTGTAGTCGCCAGCAGCAATGAATTTCTGGCCCAATGTGGAGAAGAAGTTGAGAAATTTATCGTGTAGAATTTTGTGCCTCGGGGGACAATAAACGGATGTTAACGTTAGTTTGAAATCAGTCAGATTTATAGATGTGGCCTGGATACAATCTTCTTCGAACTCTGGCAATGGTAAGTGTCTGATGTGTTTGTGCACAATTATGGCTGTGCCACCACAAGCTCGTCCGCTGGGATGTTTTGTGTCATACGTAAGGTAACCATTTACCCTAAAGCAGTTTTTATGAGTAAAGTGTGTTTCAGAGACAAGAAGTACGTCGATTTCATGCCTATGAAGAAAGTTTGCAACTTCGTGTTTATGTTGGGATAACCCGTTTGCATTCCAGAAACATATTTTTAACTGGTTCATTTTTTGTTGAGTAGAACTTGTAGGAGCATGTTCTGGTTTCGCATCATTTCCTGAAACATGCTCTGCATAGTGGCCATGAAGTTATTCATAGTTTGAATTAAATTTTCAATTGAGGTAGGCATTTGTAGACCTTCCCTAGGAACATTAGCGTATGGAGGTTGCTTTGCGTTGGAAGTACTCGGGGGATTTTTCGCATTAGGGTTTCCTTTTAGGACTTGGGCATATGATTGGTTTTGTTTGTTTGTTTGTGTAGTACTAGCAATAGAGCCAGCGGCTTGGCTGGGCGCATGTGATGGACCATATTGGGAGTGAGTATATTTTTGAACTAAAGCTGGTTTTTTTAAATGCAAGAAGACTTTACAACCCCTATAGTTTGCCGTGTGATTTTCGCCACAGTTGCTGCATTTCTTGACATTTGGGTCAACTTTAGAACGATTACATTCGGCGGTTTTATGAGCGTCGCCACAAACCACACATACGTGAGGCAATTTACAATATGATTTTGTATGCCCATATTCCTGACAGTTTGTGCATTGGGAGGGACCCTTTCGTTTTATTGGCTCCTCAACAGTTATTCTTCTGTTGAGTAGGTAGCGCAAGTTGTATATGGGATGAACTGAATTTTTGGTTTTGAGAACCGATGAATCAAACGATATCTCAATGCGGTGCAGTGGTTGGGGAACTTTGTTCCTGTTCAAAATGTTATGAACCGATTTTACCTCGTACCCCTCTTGCTCTACGGCAGATTTTATTTCATCTGTAGGAACGGAACTATCTATGCCTTTTATGACAATAATCAATCCCTTAGCACTTTTTAATTGGTATGTATAGTAGCTTTTATTTTCTGCGTCCAGGTGTCTTGATATAATACGAAAGTTCGTTTCTGTACTGGCTTGAATTTTGGTCTCTTGAATTTGTCCGCGTCGTATAGAAACGACGTAGAAATTGTTCTTACCTACAAGTTGAGTCAACATGTTGACTATGCTATTTGATGTTTGCTCCCGCAGATAGATAGGTGGCGGTTTAACTTCTTTAGTGGCTGTCCCATTAGCTAATTCTGCTTCTTCATCGTCAGGTATGGATAGTACAGAGAATCTGTTACCATTTGTTGGCAAAGAGACTACGTTAGAGCCTTTGTATTGTTTGGCCACGCGTTCCTGTTGGGTGGACCTGGGGCTAGCCTTTCTCTTAGTTATTGTTATATATCTGTCCATGCCTGTTTGCACTTTAGTACTTTTTGGTACAGCTCCTGTATTTGTTAATGCAAATCGTGATGTTCCAGGTTTTTCGTTATTATTCCTCTGGTCAGACGGCTTCACACTTTGAACCACATTTACGGTCGGATCAACACACTTGCTCAGGTTGGGCACACTTGAACTTAAATTTCTGTATGGAAAACCAGTTGCGCTGGCAATTTTTGCACTTAAAAAATGTTTGTTTAATTCAGGGTATCGAATGTTTTCATTGCTCACGCTCGGGGAGCTTACCACAATATACGCATTTCTGCTATTTGTGCTGGGCCTACTCTCCTTATTGGGAGTATTTGTGAGGCTCATTCACAAATCTCTTCGGGCACACTAGTTATTGTTCTTTTTTTTTTCACCTATTACAAATATTTTTTTTTCACCTACGGTAAATATTTTTTCACTTTTTTTTTTTTTTTTTATTATATTATTTTTTTTTTTTGTATTTTTGTTACTCACTGATACACGTCCGTACTCGTCAAGAGCTAGTTCGCAATTCGCAATCTGAAAATTGCGTGCACCATTTGTACTTTGTACGGAAATAGCAATAACTTTTATTCATTACTCTCCGCAGTGAAGTTTAGGACATTTAAATCTAAGTGGCACTTTAACAGAAGCGTTTTTATTAACGCTCTCTCAAACTTATTCGATATTTTCTTGGCTTCGTGCTTCAAGCGGTATTCTCTCTTAAGACGTTCCCTCATTAAAAATAAACGGCCTATTTCCCTGACAAAACCTAGTATATCGACAGTATTACATCCAGCGATACTCTCTAGTTCGTCGTGAAACTTACCTCCCAGGCATTTCTGCCTGAGACTCTGTATCCTAGGATATTGGCACAGTAAATGCTCAATCGTCTCTAGCTCCTCAGCAGCCTCACATAATATGCTGAAGTCCGTATGGTATTGTCTCATTTCCATGTAAAAGCCCTTACAGAACAATAAGCAGTCAAAAACCCTGTAAGAGTCCTGAGAACACTCCTAGCAAAGCCCAATAGAACCATGGTTGCCTTTGCACACGGTATCGCGAAATCTTTCCAGATCACCCCAAAGTAATGAAACAAGGGGGTTTAGCACCCCTCCCCCATCACTAACCATTAAGTCTAGGTTCGAATCCTACCTCGCGCGTCCGTCCGCTACCTCATTACCGTCCACCTTGTAGTATCGTGGTACCCAACACAGGCTTACTCTGACTAGCTCCATTAGCTCCCTCAGAGCATTCCTACATCGTTCGACCAGGCAAGACCGATCCGTATAACCTATCAATTCTCTGATCTGAGTGCAGCCTGACCATCGACTTAAATTGTCACTACATACCCCATGACGATGTGTATCACCAACGTCACCCACCAGATCGCTAGGATCTCAGCCTGGAATACAATGCACTCGTCCGGGGGTCTGAACGACCTTTTCAAGTCAGTGTCAGCAATGTAAATTCCGGCCAGTGTTTATCTAACTGCCAATGTTTATAGAAGACCCGTCCGTTAATGGTGTCCACCCCTTAAACAGCCCAATGGTTCCACGCCAAACTTCCTTATTCGGGAACTCCACTGGTGGAGTCTAAGATCATAATCTTATGCTCTGAAATCACCTCGAGAATACTACCCTGATCAAGCAGACCCACTTCGTACAAGATCCTTGTGTGATCATCAAGGTCTATGTCTAGCCAATGAAGACTCGTAGAGTCTAAATAAGTTCCTAGCAGCCACACTCTTCCCACAATGTCCAATTGGAGACAGATATAGTAGGATATCTAACGCTGCCTGTGGCGTGTTTCTCCTTGCTCTTGTGATTGAATCCCTAAAGATCGATGTGAGTTATTGTCTTGGCAACTCTGAAACATAAAGTACACAAAACAGTAAAAAGAATAAGAGCAATTTTTTCAAGACAAATTTATAACCGGCAGATTTTGGCGCCATATCATTCGTACTGATTAAGCTTGAAAACATAGCTTGGCCTAAATTCTACCTATAGATCGGAAGCTCTTGGAATCGTAATTTGCTCCCACTGGATTCTTCTTTCACCTAGTCTTCACACAAATGTCCCACCGGAATGAACTAGCGGTCTAATGCAGCAGCATTATATAGCATAATTACTTGTGCTATACCCAATGTATTTTGGATAAAAATGAGTGGAGTCGGTACACTGTTTTCCAAAGGTGTCTTTTAAATATTCAGTCTTGTTCGGGTTGTTGTTGCCGTCATCGAAAGTGTCGTTTTTTTGTAGAAGATTAAAGAACGCAGGCTGTGTGTCACTGTAATCCATTACAAAAAACGACACTGTCGATGACGATAACGACAACCGGAATAAAGCTGATTATCTTAAGTTGGAAACTTAGGCTGGTCAAGTCCATCACATTCTACATCATAATATATATAGACATATTTTTAGAGGTGTACCTCTATGTGTTTCCATATACCTGTCAAATGACGGTAGTATTATACGGGATCAAAGCAAAACACTGTACAGCAGAGCCTCATGTCATAGGTGGGCCCTTTTCAAAAGCACTTTGCCACTATCCGGAGGCCAGCCAGACGGACTTCAGATAGATTCAGAAATTGGTTCTGATAAATAATCGAGTGTTAAAAGTGATTTTTTAGTTCGGTCGGGATACTTAAACAAGAAATTTTGGATACCAAACGATTGTATTTTCGACCACTACCGACAAAAATGTTCAGCTACTGTCCACTTATTGTTTATTTTCTTTATTAAATTTTCCATAATTTTTTATTTAATATTTGGAATATTATGAAGTGCAAAAATGTCTGCTAATAATAATTAACTAAAAAAAATACAAATTTTGTTTTTATTATTATTGTATTTCTCGTTATCTCTTATCGTTTTTAGACTTATATTCATTATCGCTTAAGCTCGCAACATTGCACAATAAAGTCGTCTAATTATTTTCCAAATATAACTTTTTGTTTGTTTTTTTTTCTCTTAAAACTAAAACACTCAGAAAAAAGTTATAAGCAAATTGAAGCTTTTATTAACTTTCTGCATTAATTTGTGTGTCTTTCTATTTTTGTGTGAATGTGTGTGAATATTTCCACTTTAAACAATTCAATTATTAGTTATTTAATTTAACTTTATCTTTTTTATTGTATGATGCTGCTTTTAAAAACTACCAAAAACTAATTTGATTATAATGTACTTGGAATTCCATTTAAATTTTTCCCTCCTTTATTATTTTTTTTTATAGTTTTTGTTTCATTTCGACAAATTGTTTTTCTAAAAAAGTTGGAAAAATTATACAATCACTTTTTTCTGCCTTTTTGTCACAGAAACACAGAAAACAAGTTCAAAATAGAAAAAAGCAACAACAATAATAACATCAAAATAGGAATCAAAAGAAGCAACAAAAAAATGTCCAAACTAACGCGCAAATAAATTAAAACACTAAAACAATTAATTAGAAAAAAGGAAGAAGCAAAGAAAACTTTGTTAGTTAGTACGAGTATTAACAAACACACTGTAGTACCAGAATTGCACTTGATTTTTGCCATGAAAGGAGGAATAATATAAATCAACTACAGTGGTTCAACTATGACTTTTCTTTATTTAATTCTTCCTTCTTGAATTAAACGTTTAATTGATACTATTTATTTGTTTACTGTTGCAAATTTTTGTTTTGATTTTATAAAAAAAAAAATAGAGAAGATTTCATGTTTTGCATCAATATTAATAGTCTAAATTTATACCTTAAGGCCAGATTTAAGCTTCGTTCACAATATCAACATCATTTACACTTTGTGTTTACTAAAAACGTCGATTACGTCTTATAGTGGTCCGGACGAAACGCCGACACGTTTCGTGGAGTGTGCACTGTATATAGAGTTGGATTTAGGCTACAGCTGCAGAATACCTGCCAAGGATCCAAACACCTTGCTGATATTCCCCGAGAGAACGCCGATTGCGTTTCTGGGTTTATGGAGTGTATTGGGTGGCTTCGGGAATCAGCGCTTAAATATCACCCAAGTATCGAAACAACTTGATGATATTAATAAGGCTAGAAAAAAAGAGTTAAAAAACACATAATTCAAAAAACACAAAAGTACTTTTAACCATATAAAAACACTTTCCTCTTGTTTATTTTTCCGGAACGTTATAAACTGCTATTTATTTAATGGCAAAATATTCCAAACAATTTAAATATTTAGTTAAAAACCTAAATTTAACGAATAATACATAAAACAGTAACATCCAATTTAAAACGTAATCCTTAATGACGGTGGCGCCTCAAGTTGTCAACTCTTTTCACACACACTAGACATCAGGCATGGGAAAACTGCTGCCCACAGTTTAGTGGTAAACATCATAAAGCAACAGTTTTTTCACAACCCTACACATTTTCAATCTCGAAACCGTTACGTATTTCTAATAAAGTTTTAAAACACATTGGTCAAAATTTAATTTAAAACTAAATAAAAAAATTATTATAGACGTCACTTAAAAATGAAACTAGTTTCACTTTTGTTCGAAAAATTAAAAGATAATAAGACAGAAGAAAAACCAAATTGTTGCTATCATGGTGAACATGGCCTGACCCATTTATCCTCAAAAATACAATAATCGCTCTATTTAAATAAGAAAAAGTCCCATTGGTAGTTTTAAATCTTGTCAGCACAGAATCAGCTGTTTTGAGTTTTTTTTATTACAGAGGCGCACGTGGTTTCCAATTTGTTATTGTGAATTAAAGATTTTGCTTTTTATGTAATTTTGTGCAATTAATAGAAGTGTTTTGTGTGGCTGTAGGAAATATCGCCCAAAGAAAAATGGCCCAAAAAAAAAAATGAAAAATCACCCAAAAAAATTCCATGTAAAATTGGGCCTTAATTCATATGAAAAGTGACCCAAAATTTTTGGGCTTTTTTTCGTAATTATTGGGTGATTTTTCGTTTTTTAAATTGGGTGATTTTTCGTTATGAAAAAAATATTATATGAAAAATAAAATCAGTTTTAATTAAAAATTTAATCAAGTGAATTAAACGTTTAATCAAGCTAATTAAACGTTTAATTAATACTATTAACTGGTTTAATTAATACTATTAATTTGTTTACGGGTGCAAATTTAATTAATATTTTAATTAATATCACAAATTTTTTAATTGAAATCAATTTTTATTTTATTCTGTGTGGAGGGACCTGTAGCGATGTTAACGTTATTCGTCTCCGACTACGTGGTTTCCTCCGAATTTTTTGAGTGTTTGCAATTCTCATTTACTCTGCAGTTTTATTTGCTTATATCCTTGGCTTTTCTAAAATTGTTTGGGAGAATGTTTTTTGGCCTAAGCAACCAGTGAAATGCGCATAGAAACTATCTTATCCTCCAACAATAAATTTAAGTGTGTTTATCAAAAATAAAAATTGGAAATTAAGCACGACAATAAAATCTTATTAACTAAAAATTGTTTATTCCCAAAAAATTAATTTATTTGCGAGTTTATTCAAACTCATTTCAAACTATACATTTGAGGTTTTTATCAATAACACAATTACAACAAGTAAGAAGCCCGGCCCTACACCACAGCATTAAAAACAAATTTTTAGAAAGGGTACATATATGAGATCCATTGGCAGTCATGGACCTGCCAGCACAAAATTCTGTTATGGGGTTAAGATTCATGTAAAAGTTCTTCGTGCCGAATATTATATAGATATCTTCATCTAAGTATATGAGATTTGTTTGTCATGACATAGACACTATCGTAAAAGTAATTGTCGCAAATTTTTTGCCAATACAAACATTTATAAGGAAGTTATGGCGTTAAAAGCTATTTTCGCTTACTATGATCGAGCGATTCTAATAAAATTTAGTAGGTTTAGATTGCAATACATTAAGTTTGGACCAAATTTCATCTAAATACCAAGTTTATAAGATGTTTTAGTCCACAAAGACTTTTTCCGGAAAGAAGCTTTGGCGCTATGTTAAATTATTGATGATTGAATAGGCTCGGTCCTTGTAACAATTGGAAACTTTGTACATAATTTCATTAAATTATCTTCAAAATTGCGATCAGTACTTTGCGCACAAAGTTAACAATGACAGCCAGCCAGCCGGACGGAGAAAACTTAAATTCCTACAAGAATTGCCCATCAAGATTGTAAAAAGTAATTTTTGAGCAGTCTTACTTGAAAATAATAAAAAAAAAAATAATTTTTTAACATGTAAGTTCTATGGAAAAACTGAAAGTCATCTGAAAGATATTTTTTATTCCTGCTAGAAATTTGTGTGATGAAAACATTAGGGTGTATAAAATATGTACACCATAATATATTCAAACAATAAATATTTTGATAAACAAATCTTAAATAAGGCGAATTCATTCAGGTAACTGCAGAGAGAATTATGCTTATGTTTCATATTACAATCCCTTGCAAAAGTCGACAAATAATCGACGAAACGTCGGGAAAAATTTTGTAGTTAAAACTTGAATTTAACATTCATAAATCCATCACTCTGGCAAAAGAAACAACTAACACAATATGCTGGCTGTTATTATTTTTGTTTGGATCTTTAAATTTAGAAAATAACATTTGCAAACAAAAAGAGGTCAGCTACACGGCTACTAGATTCTACGATTTAACTTCATTTTGACGGTTTTTTATTCTAACATTTATTAGCAAAGTGCCGATTTCCCGATATTTATCTAAAAAGTGACGATTTTATTCAGTATTCAAAATATGACAACTTTGAATGTTTTTATATATATTTATACATATTTTGTTAACGACACAGCTTCAGTCTTCTCATGTAAAAACCATTATTTGTAAAAATAAAACAAGATTGCAAAAGGTTTATTAAACACATTTTTATACTAGCTTAACCCGTTGCGCTTAGCTACACTGCTTTAACCACGTTTGAAGACTCTCCCTTTAATAGTTTTTCAGTTGAGAGATATTTAATATCCAATGAGAGGTATTCCCCCCCCCCCCCCTGCGCCTACCCGCTTTATTTTTATTTTCAATTGTGTAGTATACCATAATGGTCACTTCGACAAAGTTTGAACATTCTCACTATAACAGTTCTTAAGATATGCGATATTAAACATTGGCGTCCTATGGTGGGTACCACTTCCCCCGCTGCTATTTTATTTAAATTTTGGGGCTCAGAAGATCCTACTACCAAAAGTTCAACAAAACGCGTGCAGCGGCTCTTAAGATATGCGATATTTAATATTGACATCCTATGGGGTACCAATTCCCCTGCCCCTATCGAAAAAATAAGTAGCCTATTTTATTTTTAGGGCTCTCGTGATGTTACTGTAAAAATCGGAAAATTAGGAAAATCGGTTCAGTAGTTTAGGAGTCTATAAGCCAACAAACAACCAAACAAACATATATATGTATATATTTATATATATAGATCCGTTTTATAAGCCTTTTATATACCTGTTGGAAACGCCAAAGACTAATTTTTGAAATTATCTGGCAGCCCTTGTCAGCTAGAAAAACATTCTCTCTCTCTCTCTCTGATGCGGTAACCAGTGATGCCAGAAGTGCAGATTTATCTGCAATTCATTGATTTTATACCACAAAATTGCAAAAATGCCGATTTGACGATTTTTGGCTAAAAAATTCAGATATTTTAGCTCGGTCAAACTTCTTTACTTATGTTTTTATATGCTATTTCCACTACTTGCATTGAAGTTCGAAAAGTATCAGCCATTCATTGAAGAAATCAGAAAAATCCGTGTTTATTAAGTGTTGATATTTTCGGTATTTATATAGACTTTTGCACTTATAGTACAGAGAAGTATAAACAATGATTGCGTTCACAGAAAAAATTATTGGCAGTTTTTTTTCAATTAATAGTGATTTTTGAATTTTAAAATAAATTTGATTACGTTCTTAATTGATTGAATTAAAAAAGAATATTTTTTTTCAATTAAAATTTTACTTGATTTTAAGCTTAATTTTAATTATAAGTTTAATTGAATCAATCAACTCGGTTGTTTGAATTGAACACTTTGCTGCTTTCTCCTTGTTGCTTTCCTCCCTCATCAACAGTTTGCGAAAAAGTTACAAGTGCAACCAACATCTTTATAAATTTATTGTCTTTGCCCTTACATGTACATACACACATGTTTTTGTCATCAAAAAGAACAGTAAGCGTCGCGTGCAAAAAAAAACTATCAACAAGTAAAAAATGAACTGAAATTTGTTATAGACGAATTACAATTATGACCACCAACAATGTCAATAATGAGCCTACATACATATGTATATTATGCGTAAAATAAAAAATCTCCTTGTGGCTGACCACAGTGTTGACGGTGGTTATGGTCGCAATCGAAATTTGGTGTTTATTTTCTTTGTTTGTTAATTCTTGAATTATTTTTGGCGTCATTTCATGTTGTTTTAAAGTGAACAGGTGAAAAAAGTACAGCCGAATAACACAACAAAAACAGTTTTTTGTTTTCAATCTTGAATACCCTGAGGAATCAGAGTTATTCTACAATTTTATACAAAGTTGTATATATGAAATTCCTTTGTCAAAAAAATATTTCAAAATTTGTACAATTAAGCATGAGGTATTACAATTAAACAAATAAAACAAGTTATTTTTAAACCATATTTAAATAAAACATTTATTTTAAATATTATTAAGGGTCCTCATGATATCGTTTATAAGTCTCGTAAACTGTGCAAACTGTGCATTCTTACGCCCTCGTAAATGAACTGTCAAAAATTTTATGAGAATTAATTTACACAAACTGCTTAAATTTGCCCAACAATTTTGCCTCGTAAACTTACGCAGTTCAATTGTGCATTTATACAGACAAGTTTTTTTAATGCTTACCGCCGTTTTCAATGAAAACTTCAAGTGTAAATAAATCCCAAACAATAAATTCTTGTAATAATATAAGCATATTAGTATTTTGGCTTTCTTTATGCATGTTTAAAAACAAATTTCATTTATAATTTACAAATTCCAAGTTTTTTATTATATTTTTGATTATTTTTTTTTAATATATTTTTTATTGACGTTTCTGTTTGAAATGACATTAATTGTTTAAAATTACACAAAACTTAAAAAGGATCTTCATGAAACGAGTCTCGCAAGTTTACCCATTTGCACAAATGGTAATTTTAAGCAACATCATGAAGACCCTTATTATTTTGTTTCATTTAACCATCAACTGATTTAACAAACTTATTCAATTACCAATTTGTTTGAATTTAGAGTGTATTTCAAATACACTGTTTAATTTATTCAATTAAAAATTTAATCGATTTAATGCAAAAATTCAATCACTGTTTTAATCAATACAATTATTAAAATAATTAATTTTCTGTATTGTAATCAATTACGTTAGTAATTCATTAAATTAAAATATTGATTTTTTTTAATTAATTTGTTAATTCATTCAATAAAATATTGATTTTTTTTAAATTAATTTGTTAATTCATTCAATTAAAATATTGTTTAATATTAATAATTGTTTCAATTATTTTTGTAATTAAAATGTAAAAACTTTTTAATTGGAAAAAAATCCTTGTTTTGCAATTTTTGCAAATTTGAGTAATTGGTATAATCATTTCGGTGATAGGTGCAAAATTAAACAATTTTTTACTTGTTTCAATTATTTTGGTGATCAAACCCGTTTTTTACTTTTTTCTGTGTTGGAATAAATATTTATAGCTGTTGTCACATCACGCTAACCAATTTAGCGCAAGAAATGTTTAAAAGAAAGTCATAAAGAATAAAATAAATAGTTCAACTATGATGTCGAACCTGATTTTGCACGAAACAATACGTATATGTACACAAAAAGCAGTTTATGTTCTAAAGTAATCAATTTCTTTTCTTAAAACTAGAAAATCCATAATAATTTCTTGATTTTAAATTATTTCGTTTGTATTTAGTAAAATTTTCTTAAAGAAAAATGTTTCTTTCAAGCCACACATACATATATTCAGAATAGGTTATTTTTGGCGTGGGCGAGATCATGTAAAATCTTTTTGGTTCAAGCCATACTTTTTGGTGACTTATTAGATAATTCTGTCGGTAAAGTGACCCCCTTCTGGTTCGGCAGACTCCCTATCTTTTACCATAATTCTCAATCACGTTATTTAATAAGCCGTTGTCAATTGATGATATCTGCTCAATAATATTATTTTTATGCACTTGAACTGTTGTGGGATTATTGCTGTACACTTTCGATTTCAAAAAATCCCACAAAAATAGTCTAAAGGTGCAAATTGCTTGATCTTGGGGGTAGTGCTCGGAAACTATCGATAGACTATCGATATTATCAATAGTCTTAAAATATCGATAGGAAAAATATAAATTCGATATTTTTATTACTTAAAATACAGCTATGAAGACATCTAACAGCAACTATACATACACAGTTTTTTGCCGCAAATTTTTACTTGGTGTTATTAATTCGCGCTGAATTACAGCAATGAATACAAACAACAAGAATGGCAAGTGTTATGGATTAGTTAGCAGTGCTTTTTACTGCTAATTTAAAGCCTCTAAGTCGAAATATTTACATGTTTATATAGGGACTGATGGGTCAAATCTTTTTGTAATGTTGTCAAAAATGCAAATCCAAATGCAATTGCAAGCATAAGACAAAACACTGAACGACCATTAGAGGATAAGGCCGCTAAATTGATTACCTTTTTGGGTTTAGAATTTAAAAAAATTTTTTAAAGTTGCAATGGAATATCTTATAGTCCCTGTTACTTCGGTTCTTTCAGAAAGGTACTTATCAATTTTTAAAAAACTACCATCTAAAATAACGTGCGTACACACATACGTCTCATACATTCAATAAAGTGATAAAAACAACGAACTGTAGCCTTATAAAAAAATTATTCAAGTTTTCCCGCACAAATACAAACATTCAGTCGATAGTAATATCGATATATCGATAGTGAAATCTGAACTATCGATAAATATCAATAGTAGAAAATATCGATAGTATCCCAGCACTACTTGGGGGCCAATTTACTCCTCCTATACGAGAAATAATGAGATTTTCGAACTTTTTCTCTTCCTGTGTCGCAAGTGGCGATTTTCCACTAAAATTTGTATTTCTTTGTCCTTAATTAATGCTAAATATCTCTTTATCTATTGGTATAAGGAACAAAACTATTAAAATCAAAATTAATAAGAATAAAATTTCCTATAAAACAAGACTCGACTCAGGTTCCTAGAATGAATCGTTTCGGTTATAAAGATAAAGAAATACGAATTTTAGTGAAAAATCGCTCTTTTTCTTAATTAATGCTCAATGAGACACATGTGAGCGTTATCCGATTGGGCTGAAACTTCGTCAATCGCATTTTCTATTCTATTGGCACATATTAGGTGGGTGCCCCGGTGGAAAATCCAGCATTGATTTCTGATAACGACCCTATTAGGGTCGTTACAACATATGGTAAATTTTTTTTTTGGGGTTATCTTTTGGTGCACCCCTCATAAATATGCCAATAGCCTAGAAAATCCGATTGACTAAGTTTATGCCCAATCAAATAACGCCAACACGTGCCTCATTGAGCATAAATTAGGGAAAAACAATGATTTTTCACTAAAATTCGTATTTCTTTGTCCTTAATTAATGCTAAATATCACTTTATCTATTGGTGTAAGGAACTAAACTATCAATATCAAAATTAGTAAGAATAAAATTTAATATATAACAAGACTCGACTCAGGTTCCTAGAATGAATGGTTTCGGTTATAAAGGCAAAGAAATACGAATTTTAGTGAAAAATCCCTGTTTTTCCTTAATTTATTCTCAATGAGGCACATGTTAGCGTTATCGGATTGAGCTGAAACTTTGTCAATCGCATTTTGTATGCTATCGGCACATATAAGGGAGTTGCGCCAATGGAAAATTCAACATTGATTTCTTGTAACCACCCTAGGCACCATCCTATGAAAACCATATATTCTCTACGTCTAAATCATTAATTTTCCGCCACAAAAAGCTTCGGATTATCTCTCATTGACCGATAATACCTCGAATTTGGATACCCTTTACGTCGTGGACCATTTGTATATATTGACCAGAACTATGTTTAAAATCAGGAAAGCTACATATATTTATTTAAAATCTACATCGATTTCAAATTCCAGAGCATGGCCGTATAGTTTGAAATGTATTGTTATATATGTATCATTCTAAATAAACTTCATAAAATATGTGCTCCGAATATTTATTGAAGATTTATAAAATCTTGAGGCAGATTTTGCAGATTTTTTGATGAAAAATTATGGGTTTTTGCAACATTGGCGGCAACCTGTATTGATTCGCCTTGATCTAAAACAATTTCTTGCACAAAATAAAAATTTATTTATTCCGATACATGCACGAAAAAAAATGTGTGACGACAGACAACTCAAGCAATATTGTGGCAGTCATTCAAAAACAAAATGATTAATCATAAATGTTACTGTCGCAACCATATTCTTATTGTATCAGTCATATTATGGCTCTTTACAACCATATATGTAAGATTTTAGCAAACATTGCACATATTATGTGCAATAACTAATTCATCTCTTTAAAAATGTTTCTTCACCAACACATATTTGGAATTCTTCAAACATATTTGTTTTTGGTCGCATATATTGATGCGATGAACTATTTATTGGCATCAAACTACAGTGCGCAATAGAAAAAACATCGCTTTAGTACAACAGCAAACATTATAAGAACTATTTAATTTGCCAAAAGTGAAAAAGGGCATAAAACAACAACTGAAACAAAACAAGAATCAACGAAAAAATATAATAGAATCAAAAAACTACTTTATATACATCTAGTAATAGTTGGAGAGACAAAGAAAAAAAAGCGGAAAAAACTATTCAAGAGGCACTTGGTCAGATAGCTGCCATTAAATTACAAGGACTTCATATTTCTTTTTTTGTTCTCTTATCTTTTCGTTTATCTGTGTGACCAACTTTTTTCTTGCAAATTGAAGATCGCTATTTGCAACCAATCCAATGTCAGGTCAAATCTAAATATAGAGTATGATAAGCGAACTTATTTTTATAAAGTAAGTTAAACCCTTTGGAGACAGAGTGTTAGTTTGAAAACTATAAAAAATTTGTGTGTATTCTAAGCGCCGGCAGATAACAAACGATTTTTGATAGTTAACATATAACTATCTGTCAATTTATTCTTAACTTTAGCTAACTTTACTTTTAAAATTAACAACAAATCTTGAATAAATAATAAACAAACAAACAACCGTTTTAAAACAATACAACAATTACAACATAACAAAAGCAAGCAATACAATAAACAACAACAACAATAAAAAATAAAAATAATAATTCGTCAGTGATGGCCTTTTTCAACGATGACCAGATCAGGGCTTTTATGGCCCTTTTTATGGCATTGTTCCTTGTGTTCCTTTTTTAACCGTCCTTTTCATTTTTGTTAGTGTTCTTGTGTTAATCGTTGTTGAACTGTTTTGGTGATGAAGGTATAACACTGATCACCAAACAGTTTTTTAACGACTTTTAACATAGCGAATATCGGTACTTTGCGTTTGATTTGAATTTTTTTTTTATGTTGTGATGAGAGGTCGGTTTAGAATCGACTTTTGCAATATACGTGGGCTGAGAGCGAATTTCTTCTCTGTGTATGCTCACGTTTGTCTCCACCGGCCGGATGTTTTCGCCTTATGTGAAACTCAGGTATCTGAAAATTCCGATCCACTTGATTTTCAGATTCCTGGGTATCACCTTCTATCCCTCTTTAATCTTCATCGGGGTCTTGCTATATACATACGCAATGAAGTTGTGTATCAATGCCAGCAATCAATGGGCATGCTTGATGCGGAATTTAACTGTCTTTGGGTTAAATTCAAAATCGATGCACACTATTTGCATTTCGGATTTCTTTACAGAACTCCAAATGCGGGAAGGGATATTACCTTATCGGGCTTCGACTCCCTTTCCGACTCAATAGCGAAGATTCTTCAGAATTGTCCCGACAGTGAAATCGTTGTTGCTGGTGATTTTAATGTCCACAATTCTTCTTGGCTTCACCACTCGGGCCGTACAACTTATGAAGGCCAATATGTTGAGCTTTTTGCTGCGCACAACCACCTCGTGCAACTGGTGAATGAACCAACACATATTCCGTGTGTTGATGGGCAACAACACAATACCCTTGACCTCTTCCTCTCTTCGCACCCTCAAAAGTACGAAGTTGAGGTTCTAGCACCTCTCGGCAACTCGGATCATTGCACCATTTCCGCCTCTTTTCCGTTCTCCGAACTTCGGAACGTTTCACGACGGGCTACGAAACGATCAATATTTGTTTACGGAAAAGCACGTTGGGCTGAGCTCAATGACTTTTTTCGGCATTTCAATTGGAAACTCTGTTTCCTGGACAATGACGTCAATGCCATGGCGAAAATGGTTGAAAACGTAATAATGCTGGGAATGAAAATCTTCATCCCAGTTAAAAAAGCTTCGAATAAACCTCGATCCAAATCTTGGTTTAATCAGTCGTGCAAATCAGCAGTCAGATCCAGAGAGGAAGCATTCAGAAATTGGCGTAAAAATAAAAACGTTGATACTGAATTGCTACGCAAAATGGCAAGGTCTTCGTGTGCCAAAGTACTTAGACGGGAAAAAACTCTTCACGAGCAACGTCTTCGTGCTGAAGTTCTTGCTGCTCCCCGGGGTATTAAAAGCTTCTGGTCATTCGTTAAAAGAGTAAGGGTTAATGCTAGTTCTTCAATACCAACTCTTTTAAAGGATGGCCGATCATTCACGGACCCGGTTGATAAGGCTAATTGTTTTGCCGAATTATTTGCTAATAGTTCTTACCTACCAGATAGCAATCAACCACTACCCGAACTCGAAAAAGTATCCGTAACTATGCCTAGAATATTTTTTCGGGGTCGAGCTGTTAAAAGGGTTCTTGTGGATCTCGACATAAACAAGTCTCCTGGGCCAGATGGTATAGCTGCACTGGTCTTGAAGCAGTGCTCTTCGACGCTAGCTCGTCCCTTAGCAAATCTTTTCAGCACTTTATACCGTGCCGCGGAATTTCCTGTCTGCTGGAAAGTTGCTAACGTAACGCCAATTCCTAAAAAGGGAACCGCTAATAACCCTGAAAATTACCGCCCAATTGCAATTTGTTCGGCACTTTCCAAAGTTATGGAGAGTATGGTAAATTACCATCTTGTCAAATATTTAGAATCAAACTACCTACTAAGCGACCGCCAGTATGGCTTTCGTAGAGGTCGCTCTACTGGAGACTTACTAGCTCTGTTATCGGAAAAATGGTGCCATTCCATTCACCATTTTGGCGAAAGTAAGGTAATTGCTTTGGATATTTCTAAGGCGTTTGACAGAGTCTGGCATGGTGCACTCTTGTCAAAACTTGCTGCATTTGGTGTCGGTGATAATTTCCCTCGATTTATATCGAGTTTTCTCAGAGATCGCACTATACGAGTTGTTATAGATGGGGTTTCGTCAAACGAGTTCAAGATTCATTCAGGGGTGCCGCATGGCTCCGTTCTTTCTCCTACTCTATTTCTTATCTTTCTAAACGACCTCCTTTGTCAAACTTACAATCCTATCTACTCTTTTGCAGATGACAGCAACCTTTGCAACTCGTTCTCATTCGAATGTAGACCAAGCGTATCCGATGTCGCTGCTATGAGGCAGAATATGAATGATACGCTTGGCCGAGACCTTGACATAATCTCGGAATGGGGTCGTGCGAATAGGGTCGATTTTAATGCCCGAAAAACCCAATGTTGCGAGCTGACGCATAAACGCGCGACAAATCAAGGTGCCTCATCTGTATATATGGGTGGTATAATTATTGAGGAATCAGAATCTCTTGATGTTCTGGGCATGAGGATACAATGTGATGTCCGATGGACAGAACATATATTCAAGGTGTCGAGAGAAGCATTCAAGTGCCTCGGTTTTCTAAGACGGTGTAAAATATACTTCACTCCATCTGATCTCCTTACTATTTATACCACCTATATCCGACCGCGTATGGAATACAACTCTCATGTGTGGGCCGGTGCTTCAAAGTCTATTTTGGAGCTTCTCGACCGCGTGCAGGAGAGGGCGAAGGTTCTCATTCTCATGGATATAAAATGTCAAAAAGTGTTTTTGGTAGGATAAACAAATTTCGATTTTTTTTTTTGGTGGCGATCCGAATTTAAAAATTTTATATAAAATATTAGAAGTTTGGTAGATTTCAACGATGTTGTGTTTTCATCGTCAAGTGGGATGACATTTAACGTTATGTTTATATTTACATTTGTTTTTGTTTGTTTTTTAACGTGTTTTTGGGACTATTTAGATAATAATTTGTATTGAATATAAAAAAAATACCAAAGTTTGAAAACAGGTGGAAAGTAGTCCCGAAAGGGTTAAGCCAGAGTAGCTTTATGTCGCATTGTTAAATATTAAACAAAATATTTTCATATTTGTATTCTCTCTTTTAGTTCTTTACTGCACAAACAGTGACTGTTGTAGTTTCTGATCGCTGGTTTGTAATTCTGATAAATTTTATTTTCATTTTACTTATTTCTCGATTTATTAAACTAAAGACTTAATTCGATTGTCAAAGACTTTAAAACAAAAAGACAAATGTAACTTTAAATATAACAAGCTGTTTGGTCCCGTCGCTGCTCGAGATTTGCCATTAAATAGTGCAGAATTTTGTTAATAACTTGACCCCACCGCTATCTACCAAAAGTTTATCAGGAAACTTTTTTTTGCTTAACTAAAATATTTTGTGAATTTCAGCCATATCGTACCATAACTTTTTTCCAAGCGCTTCGATCTTTTGCGCGAATTCTCCAATTTAATACTCCAAGTTTCGAGAGATTCTTCTGAACCTGGTCTATCCAGCGGAGTTTCGGAGTCCTCTTCTGCCCACAGGATAATTTTCGAACGATTTTTCTTGCTCTAAAATATTCGTCCAATCGCACGACATGTTCAAGCCAACGCAGCCTATGCACTTTAACTCATTTAACTATTATAAAGTATATTATACTAAATGTCGACGTACATCTGAACGTTCATATGATGTCGATATTCTTCTCTCACGCAGATCGATCCATAAATTTTGCAAAGAATCATTATCGAACACCCCACGAATAGCTTCATCTGCTTACACAAGAGCCCATGCTTCAGCGTCTTGTGGAGTGTAAGTTTTGTCTGCCGAGGGGGGCATTATTTCTTAACCCTATCAGGCTCAAGGATTTTTTTTGGCGGTAAGTGGTACAACAAGGTCTGCCCAGAACTACATTGGAATTGTATGGAAATTAATAAGCGGATGTCCAAAATTGTGTTTAAATGATAAGAACTTTTTTTCTTTTTTATTTGGCTCTTAGGAGCATAGTGCAATGTTACCGCTGTGGTAACCGAAAAACGTGCTGAATGCATGTCGTTTTGAATCCAACATCTCCTTTGATATGCAGGCCTTACTTTGACCGTGGTTCCAACATATGCCAGACGTTTTGTCATTAAAACTGTGGCCAAATCTGAAGCAGGTTTGTGCAGACCTGCTTGGTACGTATGCACCATTTTATTTTTAATTTCGAATAAAACCGAACAGACATACCTCAGCCATCTGAACCCATTGTGCTCGCCGTAGCCGTCTCTAGCACGAAAAACAAAAATGTTATACACACATTTATATGCAAAAGGGGGAATGGGGTCTTTCATTGAGGATCAACGCTTTCTGTCTGCTGTCAATTTGGGGAGAGAAAGAAGCGATTCCTCTGTTTGAAATTCCGAAGCAGCTCACGACTTACGGTTTTGTACTAAGTATTCCCTGGGAATGTCTTTCAGGCAACCGCTTGAAAGGCAGCTATAGTGAGAAGGCGATTAGTATTGAGTAGCCTGCAAGGCATTTGAACATCGATGCGTCTCGGATAATTAACTGACATCCGAGGACATACCGTCACTGAAGCTCTACTCATCTTGTCGCTTTAACGGCTTACCTGCCTAGAGGTTATTCTCAGCATCAATACTGAGATCGAATGGAGAGGCCTTATCAGTCGCTCATTCTAAACACCACTTATTAACGACACAACACAGATAATTTTGTTGCTAGAAGCTACATTTGGAGTGACGTTTTTACAACTAAAATAAAAAAAATATATGCAAAAGGTCCATACAGACCTGGTTGAACCTCATACGGTTAGCCGCTTGCTTACGCCAAAGTAACATCTGTTCGCTAGTATGAGTCGGCGCTTTATCTCTAATCTGATATTAATAGTTTTGTTTATTACGTTACCGCGGTTATCAACTTTCACTTACTGTTAAATTCTCGTCTCGATATTTCTGAATGCAGCAATTACCTCTCGCAATGTGCGTTCCATAATGTCGATGTCGTCAGCATATGCGAGTAGGATGTGTTTTCGGGTGTAAACTGTGTCTGTTATGTTAAGTGCAGCATTGCGTGCTTTTTCTCCAACAGTATGCAAAGGAAGTTGCAAAGAATGGGCTTGATATAGGGCCAATCTTAGTTTCATATATCTAGTTATACAAAATTTTATCTAAGTTTTTATAAAAGAAATATTCACTGTTTTAAGGAGGTTGTTTCACATTGGGGTGTTTTAATATTTTCCTACTAAGCCGATTGTTCTGGATTTCAATGTCAAACTATTTGAAACGATATGTTTTTTCTGTTAATTTTTTTAAATGTAAGCGTGTTTTCAACAGACGAAGACAAACCGAAATGGTTTAATCGACTCAGAAATACTCGAAGACCCAAAATATATTAACTTTATTGGGTGTTAGCTGACTTATTAAACCCTTTTTATTAAAAGTTGTAGAGGGAATTAGAATTCCTCTCATACAAATATGTTAACGACTATATTGTCGGTGCTTTTAAGCATTTTGGGTGACATTGAATTTTAAGCATACACGTGGTACAAACTAAAATCGTAGGCTAAATGCTTGAGAATTGAGTTTGTTTTATACCATAAATTCAAACTAAGACATACTAACATTAACTTGTTCCTGAAAATATTTCTTATAAAAACTACTATAGATATGATATATACATAGTAGTTCTTATATATAGAAATATATATATTCATACACATTTGCACATCTTATCGTCTCTACATCTGCCCTTTAGAAAAAAAGATGTAGAAAATCATTGAAAAGCTAAAGTCAAGTTTTTTTTTATGTCAACACCACTTAAAATTTGTTGCAAAAACCTCTCGTTTTGTAATTTTTTAGTTTTTTCGTATTTTTTTGGTTTTTAAAACCATCAAGACCTAGCTAAAGCTGCAAATAGAGTAATAAAAGTATTAAATTTAGGAAGAACTAATGCTACAAAATATTAAAAAAAGAAATAATTTCAAAGAAACAAGAAGACGTGTTTGTTAACTTTTCTGTTGCAAATTATACCATATTTTTAAACTAATACAAACACTGTCCATCAGCAATTTTGGAATAGAAAAGCAACCCAATAATTTGGAGAGGGCATGTTGGGCAAAGCAGTTTTGGAGAAAACACTTAAAGTCAAAGATTTCTTTTTTTTTGGTCGTGGGATGCATCATATTAAATGAAAAAAATGTTGTTAGTTATTGTCTGAGAGAATTCTTATTGAGCTGTGTTGTGGAATTTTATGAGGATCACTTTGAAAAAACTCAGACTGGCTGGACTATAAGTTTATTCTACAAAAATTATCTTCTTAACATGCCCTTTTAGAATTTTGATTTCAATCAAAAAGTGTAAATATGTTGGCTAGTGTAATTATTATCATTGAAACAAAATTGGTCTGAGTTCAAACGGCTCATGTTTTATTGACAAGATTCTTCCTTTTTCTTGTTTTAACATGAATTTGCGTTCAAATGATTCATGTCATGTTGTCGACATGTGCTTTTTTGATATTGAAAACAATAACAAAATTAAACAACGAATGAAAAAGCAAAACGTAAAGACAGTACATGCATCAGTGTACTCGTTTCTTTTTCCCTTATCCCTTTCGCCTATAAAGTAGCAATCATGTCAATAAGAGAAGAGCCGTATGAACACAGACTTGGTAAAATTTGTTTGAATCCATCTCGAAATTTCTTTAAATACCCAGCAAAATTTACTTACCTGGCAAGTTAGCAAGTAATGTTGGAGAAAAATAAGCACAACTTATTTTTCGGCTGAATAACTACTTATTTTTGTTCAAGGTGTCCACAGAATTCAGTACTTACAATACACTTACTAGAAGTCAAAAAATATCTAGTTATTATTTAACTACTAGTAAGTTGAATTGTAAGTACTTACAATTTACTTATCAGATGCCAAAAAATCACTAGTTAATAGACCTATTGAGCTATTGCTATTGAGCTATAGCTACTGAGTTCGTAACCAGTAAGTTAATATTCAGTACTGTAAACAGCACAACTAATAAGTAGTTATTGTGCTGATTATTAGTAAGCAAATGTTCAGTAGTGAAAATAATTGAAGTAATAAGTAGTTGCTGAGGCCATTACCAGTGTTTAAAAAACTACATTACCTCAGCGTTTTTTTTACTATAACCAAAACTAGAACTCTTAACAATTACAAGTAGCGGCAAAAGAGCAGTTGTTTTATTGCCTTTTATAAAACTACTTCTACGTGCAAAATATAAAACCAGAAAATGGGGAAGCAGCAAAGAAAACAATAATGAAGTAGCATTTAAAAAAACTAAATAATTTTCTTTTGGTTTGATTGAGGTTTTCGTTTTATAACTACTGCTAAATTTGGAGATTTTTTGTGACCTGAAAATTTTGGGATGGTACACAGAAAAAATTATTGCCGAATTATTTTCAAACAAACGGTTGTTTGAAAATTTTTTTAATTTCTACCATTTTTTTTACTGATTCAATTAATATTTTTGTTTGATTTTTATTTAACCTAAAACTATCAAAAATATAATATACGCGTTATTGGTTTCAAGTTTTCATAATTTTGTATGAAATATTTAACGCTTTTTAATGTTGTCGTCTTCTTGCATTTTTTCATTTGATCGTAAGCAACACTTCTTTATGTGAAATATAAGAACAACAACAAAAAACACATACAGTCTATTTTTGGAAGCTTTAAATAAGTACAACAATAAGAAAGATGATAAAATAGCATGACGAGGTTTGTAGTAAAAAACAAGAAAAAAATAACAGGTAAAAATAAAACGTTTTACTCTTTTTAAACAACAGAAACAACAACAACATTATAAGAAACAAAATACATTTTGTGTTTGTTTCAAATTTGGAAAAAAAACGAATGAAAAACAAAATCCCGTATTGAATTTTTTAAAACTGTTTGGTTAAATACATGGCCCAATTAGTAGGTCTGCGCTCAACTACAACAATGCAACAATAGAAAAAACAACACGCGTTTTGTTTGTGTCTACAATTGGTAAAAATGTCAAAAAGTTTTCAGCTGTCAAGAAATATGTGTTTTGTAATTATTTTGTTAACCCTTAAGCGAACACCAGGTCCTGGCCAAGCATTTTTGACTTTTTCCAGTTTTTTTTTAATATAATTATTAAATATATTAGAGCGAAACTTTATGCTTTCCTCAATCAAAGTGTTTTTTACAAGAAACTGAGAAAAAAGTGTAAATTTAAGCGCCGTGGGCGTGGCAATTGGCCAAATAAAAATTGTGTGCATATTGTATCCACCAGGGCCTGGTCAGGCCCTGGCATATTATATATGAACTGCAGTAAAGAAAATCAAAATGAAACGTTTCAAAAAGCATACGCAACACATAAGAATTCTTTCTTTACTGTTTTTTCGAAGAATTATTCTATTTCCCATCAACATGTGCCTGCTATAGCCATAAAACTCCATACATATAAAAGTAGGCCCAGCTAGTGCTGGGAAACTATCGATTGTACTATCGATACCATCGATAGTACTATCGATAGTCTTAAACTATCAATATCGATATCATTATTATTTAAAATACAGCTTTGAAGACTTGAGTGGACCATCAATGAAGGGAAAATTAAAATGTTATCTGTTTCATAAAGAAAAATTTAATCTTCTCGAAAACAGACTCTAGAACAAACGGACGGACAGCCTGACGGACATGACGTCCAAGAATAAAAAAACGGAATTTGATTGGATTACATCCTAATTGGTTTCGTTTTTAAATCTTGGACTTCATGTCCGTCTGGCTGTCCGTCCGTCTGTTATAGAGTCGGTTTTCGAGAAAATTAAATTTTTCGTATGGCGACCATATGAAGGGTTGGAGATAGATGATAAGTGTGTTCAAGAGAAATATTGGGAATGCAAAAACAGTGGGGGTTGCTCATACATTTTACATCTCTAGGGGTGACTCCTCAGTAGTTACGGGCGTTTTTCCTTCCATTTAGCCCAAATTTCACTCTCACGGATTTCAATGTTCGTGCGGCACGGCAATTTTCAACCGATCGAGCTCATATTTTTACCAAATTTTTTTACAAATAGAAACTGGGATTTATTTTCTTCCGAAGGTAACTTTATATTATATTCAACATTTTTTCATTTTTCGAATTAATTCTATGAGCTAAATTTCAGTTATGTATTTTATAAAGCTTTTTTGTAATAGTTCTTTTCCTACAATTTTTCAGAAATGACTTTATACACTACCAGACAATTATATTGTATTTTCTTTTTACATTTTACCTTAGCCTTCCGTTGGAAAGAAATGAGGTATATTGAATGTACAGAAAAATTTACAATTATTAGACACCAGCAGAATGTAATGCATTTTCTGGCCCGCTACGGCCGTCGTCAGCATTCTTTGTGTCCCACTGGATAGTGTTACTTTATCAATTGAATGTATTTAACTCAACTATTTTAACAAATAGAAACTGGGAATTATTTCCTTCCGAAGGTAACTTTATATTATATTCAACATTTTTCATTTTTCGAATTTATTCTATGAGCTAAATTTCAGTTATGTATTTTATAAAGCTTTTTTGTAATACACAGAAAAAATTATTGCCGAATTATTTTCAAACAAATATTTGTTTGAAAATTTTTTTAATTTCTACAAATTTTTTTACTGATTCAATTAAAATTTTTGTTTGATTTTTATTTAACCAACAAAAATGTTGACAACCATTCAAAAATATAATACACGCGTTATTGGTTTCAAGTTTTCATAATTTTGTATGAAATATTTAACGCTTTTTAATGTTGTCGTCTTTTTGCATTTTTTTATTTGATCGTAAGCAACACTTCTTTATGTAAAATATAAGAACTACAACAAAAAACACATGCAGTCTATTTTTGGACACTTTAAAAAAGTACAACAGTAAGAAAGATGAAAAGGTTTGAAGTAAAAAAAAAAAAAAATAGCAGGTAAAAAAACGTTTCACTCTTTTTAAACAACAGAAACAACAACAACATTATAAGAAACAAAATAAATTTTTGATTGGTTTCAAAGTTGGTTAAAAAAACCAAAATCCCGTATTAAATTTTTTCATACTGTTTGCTTAAATACATCAAATACAAAAATATAATGATGACGAAAAACATATCGAGTCGGTCTGTCGCCGTTTTTGGGTTACATTTCTTCGTCATTAGCAAAGGAAAGGATACAGCAACAGTGAGTGATGACGAAAAACATTGTGTGTATAAAAAAAGAACTTCGTTCCAAAATTATTCCAACAAAAAAATGTGTCTCAAAGCCAGCCGGCCGCTCTGCCATCATCTTCTAAATACAGTGCCTGCTTGTGTGCGCATCATTGCTTGTGCAAAAACCTGTTTTTTTTTTTTTTTGATTTTGAAATTTAGTATATGAATTTCAGTAAACTTTTTGTTTGATACAGTTAAATTATTTGTTTGAAAAAATCAGTGTTTTTTTTCAATAAACAAAATGCAAATAAATTGTTTGAATATGCGAATTTGTTTATAGGACCGATTTCAGACAAAAAATTGTTTGATTCTGCAAATTTTTTGTTTGAATTGGAAAAATAATTTTTTCTGTGTAGTTCTATTCCTACAATTTTTCAGAAATAAAATAAATTCGAAAAATGAAAAATGTTGAATATAATATAAAGTTACCTTCGGAAGGAAATAATTCCCAGTTTCTATTTGTTAAAATAGTTGAGTTAAATACATTCAATTGATAAAGTAACACTATCCAGTGAGACACAAAGAATGCTGACGACGGCCGTAGCGGGCCAGAAAATGCAATACATTCTGCTGGTGTCTAATAATTGTAAATTTTTCTGTACATTCAATATACCTCATTGCTTTCCAACGGAAGGCTAAGGTAAAATGTAAAAAGAAAATACAATATAATAGTCTGGTAGTGTATAAAGTCATTTCTGAAAAATTGTAGGAATAGAACTATTACAAGAAAGCTTTATAAAATACATAACTGAAATTTAGCTCATAGAATAAATTCGAAAAATGAAAAATGTTGAATATAATATAAAGTTACCTTCGGAAGGAAATAATTCCCAATTTCTATTTGTTAAAATAGTTGAGTTAAATACATTCAATTTATAAAGTAGCACTATCCAGTGAGACACAAAGAATGCTGACGACGGCCGTAGCGGGCCAGAAAATGCATTACATTCTGCTGGTGTCTAATAATTGTAAATTTTTCTGTACATTCAATATACCTCATTGCTTTCCAACGGAAAGCTAAGGTAAAATGTAAAAAGAAAATACAATATAATAGTCTGGTAGTGTATAAAGTCATTTCTGAAAAATTGTAGGAATAGAACTATTACAAAAAAGCTTTATAAAATACATAACTGAAATTTAGCTCATAGAATAAATTCGAAAAATGTTGAATATAATATAAAGTTACCTTCGGAAGGAAATAATTCCCAATTTCTATTTGTTAAAATAGTTGAGTTAAATACATTCAATTTATAAAGTAGCACTATCCAGTGAGACACAAAGAATGCTGACGACGGCCGTAGCGGGCCAGAAAATGCATTACATTCTGCTGGTGTTTAATAATTGTAAATTTTTCTGTACATTCAATATACCTCATTGCTTTCCAACGGAAGGCTAAGGTAAAATGTAAAAAGAAAATACAATATAATAGTCTGGTAGTGTATAAAGTCATTTCTGAAAAATTGTAGGAATAGAACTATTACAAAAAAGGTTTATAAAATACATAACTGAAATTTAGCTCATAGAATAAATTCGAAAAATGAAAAATGTTTCAAAATACCGTAAATATACCTATTTCTAATGCATTTTTAAAGTTAATTTCATTCATAAAATATAGATTTAGAAAAGGAAAACTTTAAATAAAGCCATTATACTAAAAAAATTAACTTGATGACTTTTTAATAAGCATTTTTTCGGATTTATTGCTTTGTGAAATTTTAAAGTTGATTAGAAATATTTTTGATTTGTTGATTTGATTTGTTAATTTGTTTCACACAGTTATGTTCCTGCTTTCGTTATGTGGTTTCCATTTTTTTACAGACAACGTCAGTTGCAAAGCAACATACTTTTTTGAGTGAATTCTATAATGCAACCTTTTTACAATGCTATCTGTCCCAAAAAGAACCAGAAAAGTTATAGAGCGTACACAAAAAACAAAATGTGCATTATTAAGCGTGATTATACATTTTTTACTTTGACTGCAAAGTATTATGATGTTTTAGAATGCAGCTATACTAAATATATCGTTGTTATGACGTTGTAACAATATGTGTGCGATATTCCCATCAACTTAAAAAGCTTTCAAATATGTTAAACAATATTAATTTTTAGTTTATTATTTTGCTTAGGCTTATACGCATCTTTGAACAATATCACTTCAAAGTTATTAAAATATTAATTAATTTGTTTTTTTTTTCTTCTCTTTGAAGAAAATCATTGGAACTACGATTAATAAAGCTGTTATATTGCGTAAAAATGATTTTGAATTATAGTTGTTTACCTCATTTTGCTTTAAAAAAAAAAATTATCAAAAATCTCAATATTTTATATAAAAACATTTAAATTTCAAAAATTATAAATTGATAAATTTAATTAAAGTTTACTGATCAAAACACACACGTACTTATTTTGCTAAAGGTGCATGTAGACGACATGTTTTTTACATCTGACTTGTCCACTTTTCAAGTCACATGTAATTGTGCATGTCTGTCAAAATGGCTGTTTTACAGAAGGTTTATAATATTCGGTCACAAACGTACATGTAATTTGCTTCTGACACTGTCTCTGTTTTTTCCCATAGTTGTTACAAAAACCAAAATAAAAATGCCGCCACGAAAGTTTGTATTTACGCCGTTAAATAATTTAGCCATCTTAACATATTTTTCTTTTAATTCAAAGATACCAATATAGGATATTATAATGAAACGGTTTTTATACATAAATTCTATTCAATGGTGCGATGATTATATATATTTCAGTACTGTAACATATTAACTTAAGCCGGCTAATGATTCCGTCAATAGTGGACGCCGCTGCCGGTTTCTTCACGGCATAGATTTCTGATGTCAGATGGTTTGTCAGAAGAAAATAGAGCACGCTCTAATTGAAATTTTGTCAGAAGACTTTGCATCTGACTTTTACAGAAGCAAAGTTAAAAAGGTAACACACGACATGTATGTATTTTGCAGTGGGAAATTTGACATGTCAGATGACAAAAACATGTCGTGTACGGTCGCCTTAAAGATTTTACATTTTGATTACTTCTACTTTAATGTTATTCTAAAACTGCTTCAATGTTATTAAAAACAACTACCTCAATGTTATTCTTCTGCTACTTCAAATATCTGCTCCTTCTATACCTACTAAAATAGGTAGTAATTAAGCAGTAAAAGGTAGCGAAGCGGCAAATCATAATAAAATTCTCCTTCTAATTTCCATTTTGGTTTATTTCAAGTATGAATTCGGGATTGAATCAATTTTTTAATACTTGAATCAAGCGCATTTTGAGATTGATAAGTTGAGCATTTAGCGATTTAAAATAAATCTATATTTCTGACCTTGATTCAAGAAAATCTGTACTCACCGTACTATTAATACCGCTTCGGATTGATTTGAGTACGGATGGACTGATTTTTCTTTTGAGTGCACATAAATAGTGTCGTGTTGTTGACTTCTGGTGGGCTTTTGCACAACCTGTTGGTGTGATTTCTTTCTCCAAGAACTACTGTTTTCCGATATAATATTTCGATATTAATATATCTAATTACACTACGTGACAAAATTTCAACAAAGTCGTGACCAAATGAATTTGACACCTAGTCTTTGTGTAAAATTTTCCCCAGAATCCGAATATGAAGTCAGAATTGTCAAAAGTAGAACAGTTTTTGAGATATTCCAAAATAACCATTATTTGTATTTTTAAAAAAGATGATGTGACTGAAATGCAAATTCATATTCAGATTCAGCGGAAAATTTAACATCAAGTTTAGATGTCAAATTCATTTGGTCAAAAAATTGTCACGTAGTGTTATTATTGTTACTGCTAAATCTAGAAAAATAACATTATAAGTAGAGCTCTTATAATAAAACATAAACTATCGCAACTGCAGTGGTTTAAAAATCAATTCATTTGCTTCATTTATACTTGAAGTCTTATTTTAATTATACAATTTCACTAACAGGTGGTTTAAAAACTGTTGCTCAGATAGCATTAAAACTTATTTTTGAAAGTTTTTAAAATAGTAATTTCAAAAGATTTTGCTATTCGTGCTTAATTCCCAGTATTTTTATTATTGATAAAAAAAACTTGAAGTTTATTGTTGATGGGATAAGCTATTCCTATGCGCATTTCACTGGTTGCCACAGAATACACAGAACTGTAAAAAGTGACGTGTGAAAAAGGCCCAAATCAGCTTTCGAAGAAAGAGACAGAAAGATTTTTTTGGTAGTGAAGTGGCAAGGTGTAAAAACAGGCCGCAACAATCAACACAAATGGCGTGAGCAAAACAAAAATGACAAAACAGAAACCACGTTAAACAAATGCATTAGTACAACAAACGTTGTTTTTTGTGCAAAAAAATGTATTTAGCAATATTGTTTTGTGTTATAATGTTATTTACTTACTTAAATATTATTGACTCGTGCTGTGGTGAACTTAAAAGTTAATTTTTACAACAGTTTTGTAAATAAATCTTAACTAAATAAATTTGTGTTCATTGTATGGCGGCATAGAAAATGATGAAAAGAGAAATGCAAAAGGGCAGCTTTCTTTGAAAGAGACAAAAAAAACCGCAAAATCTCCCGTCTCGTGACAGTTCTGTGTATTCTGTGCTGGTTGCTTAGGCCAGATCATCAGGAAACTTCATCCATAAAGATTTTAGAAAAACTAAAGATATTAAACCAAATGAAACTTTTAAACGTATAAGACTTATAGCAACAGTTCTACTTGTAATAATATTAAAGTTTAAACAAAACACATCAATAAACAGTGGGTTTATCTCATCTTACATTCCCCACTACAATTAGTTGTAAGTAGGTTAAGAAAAACAACAACAACAACAACTTACAAAAGATGTTGTCAATTAAGTGTTTTTTAGGCCGTGCACTTGCCTGTTTATTATCAAAAAGTAATTTCAATTTTTAGGAATACAAAATTTTAATTTCAAAAGATTTTGCTATTCGTGCTTAATTCCCAGGTTTTATTATTGATAAAAACATATGAAATTTATTGTTGATGGGATAAGCTATTCCTATGCGCATTTCACTGGTTGCTTAGGCCAGATCATCAGGAAACTTCATCCATAAAGATAAATAAACATGGCCAAAGTGTCATCATGGTCAAAATGAAATTATGTCATTAATGGGATGACACATCGTCATCACAGAAATGACGAACATGTTGTTAGTGCGATGACGCAGTAACATCGGAGAAAGGACACATTATTATTATTTACTTACCCGTTACATATTTTTGTTTCACGTTTGTTGAATTTTGAACTTTGTTTACAGCCGAACTCTCAATAATAAGACACCAGCACCATGCCCCATATTGGTTCGTAATCATTCTACTTTCAAATTTGTATGTATTTAATTATTAAAAAAAAGAATATAGGAATTTTTGCTTCTTATAATACATTGTAATCATGAAAATAATGTTAATAATATACAAAATGTGGTATCGAATTGATGTCACTATAGTCTTAAAATAGATGACACGTAAAGAATTAAAAAATTGTACGAAGATTATTGATGCCATTTGTAGTAACATTGATGTCACAATTCTGATGTTAGGGCATCATCAATATGAATATGCATTTTTCTATCAGGGTAGAAAAAGCCAATGCTATATACTATTGCCACTTCTATTCGTACTTGCCATCGAAGACGTACTTTCTTCAACCCCGTTCCAATGAAGGCGTATCCAATTGCAAACAGATGGCACATTCTTAAACTACCTATCCTATGCGGACGATATTTGCATTCCGTCAAACAAAATGGATGGCATAGAACAGTCTGCAATCTGTATGGAACAGGCCATAAAATAGCTTGAAAAAAGCACTAAAAAATTTGTTGCGTGTTGCTGTTGTTGTTGAAATAATCCTTTAAAATTTAGACAATATTGTATCACACGTTCGTAAAATTGCGATAAAATAATGTTTTTGTTTTTTTTTTATTTGTTCATGGATACTTTTTTTCTACATCGAATGTTGCTTAATTGCTTCATTTTTTGCTACTTCTAATGCTACCTCACATTGAACGTTGTTGTGTGCATAATATCTTAAACTATTTCTATAAGTACTGTTTTTGTCTCAAACTTAATTTTTCTGCTCCGACTGCAACTTTTGTAAAATTGAAGCAAATTTGTTGGTTTTTAGTATTTAGTACACATTAAAATGGTAAAAAGTATTACTTTAAAGTAATGTTTACGTCTAAATTGAAGGCAATGGTGTTTCCAGCCCTGGGGACTGTTTTAGATGAACTTTGACATCTTGAGGCGCCACTGTTATCAAATGGTTTTTTAAGCTCATATTTCAATTTTTTATGTATTTTCGTTAAGTTGTTTTTATATTTATTTTTGAGAGAATTAAGTTTTTTTAGAAATATTATTATTATTCGTTGTATAATCGCCATAACGTACAGTAAACATTATTATACCTTGGAAAATATAGACTTTCAGGATCTTAATAAAATCTAAGTTTTATAACGTGCGGAATTAAATCAGGAAAGTTTTTTATTTGGAGAGCCATTTTTAGTGCGAAAAAATTAGCTCTTTATTATTAATTTTTTTCCCCCGAGATTTATTGTTACATATTTTGTAACCAACCCCGAGCACCTGGGCATCTGGTGTTCTTACAGGACAACCATATCCAATCCCTAATACAGTCCATACCCTCTGGAGGACGTAATTGACGTTTTTAGTAAAAAATTTGCATATATTCTAATTATTTGGGGTTCGTTCGTTTGGTAAATATTTTTAGCTACTTAAATGATACTTTTAACATAAGCAACTTCTAAACATTTTATTATCTCTAACTAATGAGTAAATCATAATTTGTAACAATGCATTTGTTCAAAATATTTAAAGTGTAACCTGTAACCTGTAACATCAATTCATCATTGCTTATCTTATAGACCGATAAAACATACAGACACCACACATTTCGTTCCTGACGTCTGTAAAGTTCTCCATTAACATTTTCATATTCCCTGTTCATACATACTCATTATAATACGTTATTAATTATGAAATTACCGTTTAAATATACTCGACTAAGAAGCTACATACATATTTTACACGGTATTAAGTAAAAGTGTAAGTACAAGTATTAATAAGTAACATGAAAATAGGGGTAACTTTAACTTTATGCAAATTTCATGGATATTTTTTTCTTACTTCAAAGTCTGTTTGTAACCTGAAAATGTGGCGCACGTTGGAACAACAACTTCAACTTTTGCCATAGTTGTTTATATTATTAAAATATTATTTTGTCTTTTACAAGTTGTAACGAGAATTTTACCGCTTACGCTTTTGTTTTGTTAAGGCTTATAAAGAATCAAGTCTTAAAAGCAAACAATATAGCGAAAGAAAAGAAAAAGAAAATTACTTATATCCTTAAAGCAAACAGTGGTATTATAAGTTTGTGATGGTATTTCTGGAAGTCAGGGAAGAAGAACTGAAAACGAGTACAAAGAACAACATAATACTTAAATAGGCTTTGTGGGTGGGGCATGCAAGGAATTTGAATTGATTTCACGATTATTAGATGTTTTCTTTTTTTTATTTTGTTTTGCATGTAAATATTGTGTTGTTTTATGTGAACAGTTTTTGTAATCATTTTAAAAATAATACAAATTACACAGAAAAAAATAAAAATTGATTTCAATTAATAAAGTTTATGATATTAATTAAAAAAATTTATTAATTATGCACCATTAAACAAATTGATAGTATCAATTAAGTGTTTAATTCACTTGATTAAACGTTTAATTTACTTGAATAAACGTTTAATTCACCCGATTAAATTTTCAATTAAAACTGATTTTATTTTTGATTAATGCTTTAATTGGTGAACAATTTTGGATAATTTTTTCTGTGTACGTTATATAGGAATTTTTAATATAAATTTACTTAAAAACTTTTTGGATGATAAAAAAATATACATAATTTTTTCTCAAAGGCTTAATTTTTCAACAAATTAAGATAAAGCATAAAGCCAAAATGCTTCTTTTAATTTTATCATGTATCTTTCAAACTTTAATAACAAACTGATTAAAATAAATATCAAAGAAACTAGCGATAATATTATCAAACTTATTACACTTTTCTGCAAAATTAGTAGCTGTTGTATGCCTTTAGAGGGCCAATTCTCTAGCAAGTGAGAAGGATGCGAGAAAACGAAATACTCTTTTAAATTTAAGTACAATACCCAGGGGCGACTTTGTCCATTACAGAAGCGATGATGTGATAGACACGAGTAAGATAGTAATGCACACCATCTGAATTACAATCTAGTACACTTTTTCAAATGCATTGCCGCATTTGTGCAGTGAACGCCTACCTCTTGCACACAAATTAAGCGGGATAGTGAAGTGTTCATTCAATAAATATAAACTCAGTACTGCTTCACACAAATTGTCAGCAGGCAGTAGACAGTCTATACACAATATCGCTTACTTCGTGGGCAAGTGGAAGGCGTCTTGCACACAACTTCGCACACATTGTAAGCAGGCAGTAGCCAGTCTATACACAATCTCGATTACTTCGTGGGCAAGTGGAAGGCGTCTTGCACACTACTTCACACACATTGTAAGTAGGTATACTTTTTGGATTTTCGCGTTATTTTAGAATGTTAGATTTTCAGGACATTCAGACCAGACTTTCGTTATAAATTGAAAAAATATATGTTTAACTCGCGATAAATTTTTAGATTGTTCCTTATTAAAAATAAACTACTTAACAAAGTAGCATATGAAACATAACGGGACCCATGCAGAATTTATCAGAACATTATAAAAGATGAACGAAATTCATTTTTGTAAATTCCAGACACTTCCGTCATACACTTTGTAAGCTAGAATTCATTGAACACGAAGTGATACACACTTCATTGAAGAGATGTGATGTGGTATGCAAAGTTCGCCGCTGGGTATGTGTTTGTAGATTTAAAGGCCCAACCACAATGTGCTTAAGTTGGCTTAAGTGAATGAGCGAATACATGTTAATTATATAAGGCAAACCATATTGAACTTAAGAAAACTTTTTGCTAAGTTTAATGAAACTGTCATTTGCTTAAGCAAGGTGCGAATCTAACCGTACATTCCGTACGGAATCAAATGTTTTTTCATTTTGTTTTTGTTTTCTTAAATACATTTGAGAGACTTTTTGTTAATTTTTGACAGCAGGTGAAGAAAGACTATGCATATTATGGTTGAGCCTGAAGTTTCTTTAGTTTTCTTCTACACATTAAGATATTTTTACCTGAATATCAATATATTTAATACAGTTTTTACTAAGAACTTTTATTCTTTTCGTATATTTTTAATTAATTTAAATTTAGGTATTTATCAGCCATCTCACAGAGTACAATTCCGTTTGGAACCGGAGAAAACATATTTCTTTATTGATATAAAGTGTATTTTGATAGTTTTTTTTTCGTCCTTAGAGATACTGAGAACTCGCATTACGTTCATGAAAACAAAAATGGTTTAATTTCGAAAAATTTGTTCGTCATTTCCTGAAGCACCAAAATACGGAAAAAATTCTGTTTCCGAACGGAATTAAACGCTGAGACATGCCTGTATGTATTTAATTATTTTTTAATATTTCGCTTACCGTTGAAAATTAAAAATTTGTTAAACAAAATTTAATTAAAAACAGAATGTGGGACTTTTTTTTTTCATAAATTATTTAAAATTTTTATATAAATGGATAGTAAAACTTTATAAATTTCATGTATTTAACTCAACTATTTTAAAAAGTAGAATGTTGGAATTATCATTAATTATTTTTTATTATTTTAACCACATTTTCGAATATGCTTCTAAGAGTCAAATTTCAATTTATTAAGCTTTTTCCAGTAGTCTTATTCTCTCAATATTTCACATACTTTTTGTTTAAGCCAACCGATGGTTAATATTGAAGCTGTAGACATCTACCCATACTTAGCTGCATACTGTACCAAAATATCTTGTATCTTTATGTTACATATTTTTAAGCAATACGACTATTGCAAAAATCTTTTTAAATTGAAATTTGACTCATAGAAGCACATTCGAAAAAAAGGTTAACATAATTTAACCCTTAAATGCCCAAGGACACCGATTTTGATATAAAAAATATATGATGTGTAAAATGGTCGACAAAAATCAACTGCGTACCAATTTTGTCGAAAAAAATTTTTTTTTAAAAGTTATTTAGAAAATAGTGGTTGTATCTTAGAAGATACACTGGGCACTCCCCCGTAAGTATTATTCATACGAAAGTACTAATATAAACCAAAGAAAACATGAGCTAGCATCTTTGAAAATACTTTATTTTAATTAAAAAACAAGTAAGAAAGTATAATCAAGCCAAGCCCGACCATATGATACCCTACACCACAGTATTTAAATACACATTTTCGAGACTGCTCCCTATTCGGGACCCATGAAGAATCATGCTTATATGTCCATATAATCATGAAAGCACATATGTTTTAAGGTTCATTAATAACGGTTTGAAACTTTGTGAGAGGCAGAATTTGCCACCTTCCTCCCCTCGTGGTCCTATTTTTAAAAAACTGCATAGCTAATGTGTCCACATAAATATGTTTCTATTTATGTTTTTAATATCATTAAAATCGGTTTGATAGTTTCTGGGAAGCAGAAACTGCACCCTATCTTGTTTCGTGGTCCTACTATTTGGCTATTCAATAGGCTTGGTCTTTGTGTCAATACGAGCCTATGCAATTGAGACCTGTACTTTGCGCACAAGGTTACATGGACAGCCAGCCAGCATGATGGACATCATCAGATCGACTCAGAAAGTGATTCTGAAGCGATCGATATACTTTAAGGTGGGCCAGGACCCATATTTTAAGGTGTTACACACGTAATTTTTTCCGCGGTAGAACCCTTAAATTCTTTGAACAGAACATTTTTGTTTGTTCAGAGCAATTTGGTAGCTTTCAACTTCCCTTTTTATTCTTCGGCGGCGCTGGTTTATTATAAGCGGACCCAGTGTACGCGAATATACTAACAAGACTATTGTTTTATAAAAATTGTCGAAGCTATCGTATGCTTCGCACTTTGTGAACACAATGACACAATACACAAGTTTCAGCTGAGCCATTATATACTTCAAATTTGTTATCATATCCCATTGTATCGCTAAGTATAAAAAGTTTAAAGCCCCATTTTGTTGGCTTATTCGGCAAGTGCTGCTTCAAATAGCTTCCTACTTTACTGGAGTAAATTTGTTCGTCTACACATAGCCTTTTCAACTTTGGAACGGAGGCAAAAGTTGTATTGAGAGTTTAAATAAGAGGTCGTGATAGATAAAGCCTGCCAGTATTAGGATCATATTGAAAAGGCTTTTCAGTTGTATCATTAAAATGAACTACTTTATGAATTTTATTAAAACCTCTTCCGCTTATTTGTCTTTTTATTATAGTACAGCAGCGATGATTTTTTTTTCAAACCAATAGTCCCGAGAATTGGGAAGCTTTTAATAACTCATATAGAAAAAAATTCCGATACTTTAATGAAAGTCCGTTACGCTTAAATTAATTTGATCTATTTTAGAATATTTAATGGATTCTCTAACCATATGTTCCTCTAAGTAAATTTGTTATATCTTGGAGATTACCTTTGTTCCAGAAAACTCTACCAAACTCAGAAAATTTGGGATTTACTTTTATCACTCTTAACATAGAAGATCATGAATTTCAATGTGTGTCAGAAGTTTCTGAAAAAGAAATGTTTAATGTTGCATAATCTGGCCATAACCTCTATCAGGAGGAAGTTCTTGATCTGCATTTTTCGTGTTGATAAAAAGTCATGTACGAATGCATCAAGGTCAATTTCATCGTCAGTGCAAGCATCGAAAACATCATTAACAATTAGATGCTTCCTGACTCCCAGTTTTTACTCTAACTGCCTCTCGTAACGAATTCTATATCTGCAAGCTTCAACATAAAACTAAACAAACAGCAGTACATAAGTAAACAAAAACGAATTTTTTATTTGCTGGTAAATGCACATTGTATCTTTAAAGATACAACCATTGGATAAAGCTTGACGACGTGTTCCCGGAACCTTTTTTTTTTAATTATTGCTAATAGCGTCTGGACATATATTCGAACTACCTTATATTTTTTCTGGACCTCAATTTCCGCTCGGATATGGGATTTAACGTTGCAAATAAACCTTTTGATTCAGATTTTTAAAAAATATAATTTTTTAAGTTTACGGCTATTTAAACATAAAAATCTAAAATTTTTTGAATAAAAATAAATTTTAGATGATTTTCTAAAGATTTCTAAACATACTTTTGTTTTTTAATTTTTATTTTTATTAAAAATGAGCCCGTGGGAATTTTTTTGATGGTTGTATCTTTAAAGATACAGTGGGCATTTAAGGGTTAAAGTAATTTATGAAAATTAAATAATTCCCACATTCTATTTTTTTAAATAGTTGAGTTAAGTACCTGAAATTTGTAAAGTCATACTATCCAGTGTGACAGAAAGAATGCCGGCGAAGGCCGTTGTGGGCCAGAAAATGCATAACAATCTGCTAGTGTCTGATAAGGCTGTAGGAAATATCGCCCAAAGAAAAATGGCACAAAAAAATAAATGAAAAATCGCCCAAAAAAATTCCATGTAAAAATGGGCCTGAATTCATATGAAAAGTGACCCAAAATTTTTGGGCTATTTTTCGTTATTATTGGGTGATTTTTCGTTTGTTAAATTTGGTGATTTTTCATTACGAAATTCGTCAAAATCTTACATACTATTTGTCTAAATCATTCATTGTTACTATACGTCGAATTCCGAAATGTTATTTATAAAAATAACGGGACATATTGCAAAAAGGTGGCATGTAATAACGTCCATTGTCAAAGTGTCCGTGGACAAACTCGAAAGCATAGCTTACAAACTCGAAAGCATAGCCGGCCTTTGGCCGGGCGCAAGGATTTTCTCCTCTTTGATAAAACAAGTGCCGGCTTCGCTAACTAAAGCTTCTCTGCACAGCCGGCCTTCGGCCGAAGCAAGGATTTTCTCCTCTGTGATATAACAAATTTCGGCTTCGCTAACTAAAGCTTCTCTGCATAGCCGCCCTTCGGCCGGGCTCAAGGATTTTGTCCTCCATGGCATAACAAATACTGGCTTCGCTAACTAAAGCTTATCTGCGAAGTCGGCCTTCGTTCGGAAACAAGGCAGATTTTAGAAGCTTTACTTAGCGAAACCGGTACTTGTTATACCATAAAGCAAAAAATCCTTGTGCCCGCCCAAAGGCCGCCTACGCAGAGAATCTTTAGTTAGCGAAGCCGGTCTTTGTTATATCATAGAGGAGAAAATCCTTGCGCCCGGCCGAATGTCAGCTATGCAGAGACGCTTTAGTAAGCGCTGCCGGTATTTGTTACACCATATGACATAATGTCCATTTGCAAAGTGTCTTAATGCCCACGGACGTTATGACATTTTCAAAAGTGTCAGAGTGTCCATGGACATTACGACACTGGACTTTATGACATGCGACCTTGCAAAAAGTTATATTCTGTTTTGAGAAATTGATTATAACTATGCAGTGATTAATTAATATTTAACTATTGAATAGTGCACAAAGTTTGGCGGACGGCTCAAATAGGTATTACTGTCCATACTGTCGCGCAGCTTTTGAAGATACAATGCAATTTTTTACATAAAACTTACATTTATATGTTACTAAATTTATATGAATAACTAGCGGGCCCGTTGCCTGCTTCGCACGGCAAAACAAAATAAGTAAAGAAACACACTTGTTTTTAATAAAGTTGGTTTTCCTGCGGCAAAAACACACTCACTTCACATACGCACCGCACACACATGCGTTATCGGATTTCAACCAAACTGCATATAAACTATATATGGGCCAGTGCCTACGTAGTGTATAAGTTTGGATGAAATCGCACTACGCGTTTAGGAGTAGTTCGGCGACGTACATATACGGACTTATTTTTATATATATAGATAAGCACTGTTTTGCAAATTGGATAATTATTATTATTTTTTTTTTTTTTTTGGGAAAAAATTCTTTTTTTCTTTTTGGGTCATTTTTCATTTTGATTTTGGGCCCTTTTTCGTTTCTTTTGGGCAAAATTTCATATTTAACTTTTTGGGTAATTTTTCATGTTCTTTTGGGCGATTCTTCATTTGGGCGGTTTTTCATTTTTTTGGCCATTTTTCTTTGGGCTATATTTCCTACAGCTGTCTGATAATTGCAGCACAGCCGCGAATAACGTTGTAAGTGACAAAATAATTATTTTTCGGGGGGGTGCTTTAATACGGTGCGTGCAATAAAGCCACAGGAAATAAAGCGATATGGCCTTATTTCTTCATGAATTTGAGAAATAAAGCCATAACAGTGTAATTGTTATGGTTGCAAATTGCCAAAAGAATGAGTTGCCATTTTCAAGTGTTGAAAAAATATGGTACAGTAGGGGGTGGTGAGGGAGCACGTCCGGCGGACGATCATTTTCATTTGAATTGGAGATAAAGCCATCATGGCCTTAGCTCACATTAGCAATATTAGAAAATGGCTTTATCTCTCATTTCAGTTCCGGAGACACTTAAGTTAAGTACTGAAATCTGGCTTCGCATACTAAAGTTTTGCTGCGTGGCGGCCTGCGGCCGCGCTAAGGGGGTTTTTCCTCCAGTATGACGCGGCAGGTGGCTTCGCTGGATAAAGTTTTCCTGCGTGCGTCACAAGAATAAAAAAAAGTTTTTCAATGATTACTAAGGATTTTCCCTTTTACAGAAGGTTTACACCATGCATTACAATTCTCTGAGAAAATATGGCTTTATCCCTCATTCAAAAAAAAATATGGTTATATCTCTCATTAGGCAAAATTTTAAATATGACCTTACCTCTCAATGATTGGGCAATAAGGCCATTATGGCTTTATCTCCCATTCAATTGAGCAATAATGTCATCATGGCCTTATCTGCCATGGTTTTAAATTTTCTGTACATACAACATTTACGTCATTTTTAACAAAAGGATAGCTTACGTAAAAACATGTAACATGTAACATGAAGATACAAGATATTCTGGTAGTGTATAGAATTATTCCTAAGTATAAGTACATACCCTGCGAGAAATTTGTTTCAACAGACTGGTCGTGGGATTTGTGAATATAGAACATGTACCAAAAGAAAGAACTCATTACTAGTGAAAGGAGAACCAATCATTTAACTGGTATATTGCATACAGAGCAAAACGATAAAAAAGTTATGATTAATTTTAGTCGAGTCGAACTCAAAAATTCAAGTACGAATTACACAAAAACGTACTCAAAACAATCCTAAATGGGATTACTTTCGAAAATAAATCCCGGAAATTCTTGAAAAAGTATGAAATTCTTAAATCAAGGAAAAAAAGATGAAACTTTTCGTTGTGTTTAACCCTCCGACTTACGCATGTTTTGATTTTCTATACACATTGAAAAAGGTCTGGCCAGACTCATGTGTACCACGAGGGGTTAAAAAGTATATTTGAACTCTTGCTTTTCATTTAGTTTATATTTTTGCTTAAATATGTACACAAGAACTCTAAGGTAAAAACTATATCGGGCATGATGTTGGTGTTTTATCATTCTTAAAACGGGTAAGTAAAATCAATCGTAATAACATTCACTTTCTAATTTCTTTTTTTGTTTTTTTTTAAGCATGAATACGGGAAAAAAATCCACTTTATAATACTTTAATCAAGCGCATTTTGAGATTGATTCAATCTTAGTTTTGCTTACATCAATCTCATTTCCGGATTATTTCAATTACGAAATCGGGATTGAATATGGATAATTTAAGTATTTTGCGATTGAAAGTCCGTACTTAAATCAATATTTCTGCAATTGATTCAAGAAAATCCGTTTTCAACGTACTATTAATTTTGCCTTTGAGTGTACATTGTAGTAACTTATCCTAAACATGTTCATTGACAATAGATGTGTGTCTGGTCAAATTGTGTCAAATGACCACCTCGATTGACAACCCCATGTAAAAGTGATAGGTCTTATTCATATAAAGTGTTCGAACTAGAACCGGTCTTTACCACCAAAGATCTTTTACTGGACTTTTCGTTTCCAGTTCGTTTCCCTCTAGGGTATCTATAGCTTAAATGTTAACCAAGCGTTGGCTCAAGCAAAAAGTATTTGAAATATTAAGGGAAAAGAACTATTGTAAAAAGCGTTATAAATTGAATTCAACTTATAAAACACACATTAAAAAAAATGGTAAATATAATTAAAAATAGTTTATGAATAAGAAATAATTCCCAAATTCTATTCCTAGGAAATGTTTACCACCTGCTTCAAACTATGCGGCATGTTGCAGAGAAATATTTCATTTTATGAAACAGATGATTAGACGAAGAGTGTAGAGACGCTTGCGGAGTAAACAATGTACGATAAAATAGAAAATCAAGACAAAGTCTTGACAGAAAGGGTACGAAAAAAAACAAGAAAAGAAAGAAACATGTAAATAAAATTAAAAAATGGTAATTAATTACAGCAAATTTCGAACCACCAGTACCACTGGGTAAAGATTAATGTTTGACTGTAGGCTGGCTGGCCGGTACAACAGTGGTGCAGAGGGTAAAACGCAAAGAATTCTGATGATGAGAATGTGGTTATTCTGGAAACGTTAATTCATCCCGAGTTCGAGCCTCCGCTTAGTCAAGAATAAAAAAATTATCAATAAGTAAAAATAATTTAATGAAAGCCTAACTAAATATCAAAATGTAGCATTAAAAATCGACAGTTCAACTAAATAATCAATTGTTTCAAGCAACAATATTTTAATTTAAATTTGTTATTACAATTTTAATTAAAAAGTTAAACTTTAAATTGTTGCTGCACTGATAGAAAAATGCATCTTTATATTGATGATGCCCTAACATCAGAATTGTGACATACATTTCTATGCCACATTTTGTATACTACTAGCTTAACCCGCTGCGCTTCGCAACACTGCTTTAACCACTTTATCGATTGAGAGATATTTAATATATGCATCCTATGGAAGGTATTTCTCCCCTGCGCCTACCCGCTTTATTTTTATATTTAAAAGTGTAGTATACCATAAGAGTGACTTCTACAAAGTTTGAACATTATCACTTTAACAGTTTTTAGGATATCCGATATTAAACATTGGCGTCCTATGGAGTGTAACACTTCCCCCGCTGCTATTTAAATTTTGGGACTCAGAGGATCCTACTACCAAAAGTTCAACAAAATGCTTGCAGCGGCTCTTATTAATATTTCTATCTATGAGGGGAACTGCTCCTCCTCTGTCTACCCCGCCCATTACTATATTGAAATTTAAAGTTTGCCATAATAGTAGTTTTAACTTCGTTTGAAGACTCGCCCTTTAATAGTTCTTCAGTTGAGCGATATTTAATATAAACATCCTATGAGAGGTATTCCCCCCTGCGCCTACCCGCTTTATTTTTATTTTCAATAGTGTAGTATACCATATTAGTGACTTCTACCAAGTTTGAACATTCTCCCTATAACAGTTCTTAAGATATGCGATATTAAACATTGGCGTCCTATGGGGAAAACCACTTCCCCCACTGCTACTTTATTTCAATTTTGGGACTCAGAAGATCCTACTACCAAAATTTCAACAAAATGCGTGCAGTGGCTCGCTCTTATTAATATTTCTATCTATGAGGGGTACTGCTCCTCCCCTGTCTCTCCCGCCCATTTTTATATTGAAATTTATAGTTTACTATAATAGTAGCTTTAACCACGTTTGAAGACTCTCCCTTTAAAAGTTCTTCAGTTGATCGATATTTAATGTATGCATCCTATGGGAGGGATTTCCCCCCCTGCGCCTACCCGCTTTATTTTTATTTTCAAAAGTGTAGTATACCATAAGAGTGACTTCTAGAAAGTTTGAACATTCTCGCTATTACAGTTCTTAAGATATGCGATGTTAAACATTGGCGTCCTATGGGGGATTCCAATACCCCCGCTGCTATTTTATTTCAATTTCGGGGCTCAGAAGATCCTACTACAAAAAGTTCAGCAAAATGCGTCCAGCGGCTCTTAAGATATGCGATAATTAATATTGGCATTCTAGGGGGGGTACCAATTCCCCTGCCCCTATCGAAAAAATAAGTAGCCTATTTTATTTTTAGGGCTGACGTGAAGTTACTGTAAAAATTTCAGGAAAATCGGTTCAGTAGTTTCGGAGTCTATAAGCCAACAAACAAACAAACAAACAAACAAACAAACAAACAAACACACAAACAAACATACAAACATTTTTCATTTTTATATATATAGATAATGGCTAGACCGATTTTGGATTTCAAAATCAACTAACCATCATCACTCCTCCCTGTACCTTCCCTAAAAATTTTATGGCAATCGGTCGAGCCGTTCTTGAGTTATGGAGTGACAATCAAAATGTACACTTCTTTTTATATATACACGCAGAGAAAAAATATGGTTGGGCATGGTTACGGTAACAACACTATGTTTAATGTAACAATATATTGTTGTCGTACACAAATAATTGTTATTTTTATTCAATATCAACAATATTATAGTTACTGTAAACATATCAATGTTTATCGCAATTATGAATTTGAGTATTGTTGACCGAAAAATAATTATTTTTCTAACAACTTAATTATGATAACTTTCTAAACATATTATATTTCTCACAACCATATCATGATATTTAACAGCCATAACATGATAACTTTCTATACATTTATCATATTATGTTAAAGATGCAATCAAACTATTTTTACTCTAATCTTATTATGTTAGCGCCATTTGTAAAATAATTTTGAAGCAGTTGTGTCGTTTTTTTTTTATTTGTGAGCGGTTAAACAAAAGATAAAATTCCATAAAAAAAATAAGTTTAAAGAAATTAAAAAATTAAAATATTAGCGGAGTTCATTCAAGTGTTAGTGATGTAATAGTGCAAATGCAAAATATCATAGTTTTTTTTGTAAAATCAAACAACAAAACACACAGAGATTTCGTTATATTTTATAAAAGTGCTACGATATTTCATCAGCATCTCAAAGCCTTACATTGAACTCCGCTATTTGATTAACATAAAGAAAAATTGTAAAAAGCCACAAAATAAAAAATCGATGCAAACATATTTTAATTTATTTTGTATTTTTATGACAGCTATGAAAGGTGATGTATCATAATATGATTGCTTCTAAATTTATTATGATTAACATAATGATAATATGATAACTTCTTAGCTTATTATGATTAACATGACAATAATATGATTAATTTCTTAGCTTATTATGATTAACATGACAATAATTTGATTACTTCTTAACTTAGTATGATTAACAGAATAATAATATGATTAAGGGAAAAATATTATGATGTAATAGTACGAGTATATTTAGTCATAATATGATTCAATAATAATCTTAATATTGTGACTACAATCATAATTCTTATCATAATATGTTGCTCTTAGAATATGTTTACCACAACCATGTTTTTTCTTTGCGTGTATAGATTAACGTTATTTTCATGATAACAATATATTATGAGAAGCAAAAACTCCTACAAATATTCTATTTTTTTAAATTATTTAGTTAAAAATCTGAAATTTTTAAAGTAGAGTGATTACGAAAACCATATGGGGCATGGTGCTGGTGTCTTATTATTGAGAGTTCTGCTGTAAGCAAAGGTCGTAATTCAAAAAACGTGAAACAGACATATGTAACGGGTAAGTAAATAAATAATATTCTCTCACTTTGACTTAAGTCAATTCCAATGACTTTGACTTAATGACAAACTGTCATAAAATTGATGCTAATGTGTCCTTTCTCCGATGCTACTGCGTCATCACCGATGTGTCATCCAATTGATGATATACTTTCGTTTTGACCCTGATGACACTTTGGCAAAGTGATGTTAAGGTTGACATCACCATGATGAAAAGTGTAATGGGGTCAAAAACGAAGACACTTGTCATAGTACTGATGTCATCATGATGATGACATCAGCGTTATGACGCCTTTTCTATCAGTGTTGTGTCTTGCAACAAAAACGGTAATGTCTGAACGTATACGAATTGTCAAAGTGACACCAAAGAAAATAAGAATATTGTTGCCGGGTTTTGACGCATAATCTGAAGCACTAATACGAAAAACACTTAGTTTCAAAAATATTTTCCATATGAAATTCTAAACGATGGTTTATGCTCGAAATGTTTTAACAGCTGTTTAGTTTTTGAAAACATCAATTATTATTCGAAATACAATTTTATATTGTTAAATTAATTCGGCTTTAAGCTTCTGTTTTTTTTTTTCTTGGCTAAAATGTAGGCATCAGTTAATGCAACAGTGGGCGGCACTTCTCTAAATGAGACAAGTTTAAAAATACACTTTAAATATAAAAATTTCAGATGAGTTAAAGAATATACATACTCAGCAAAAACTTACATTGCAAAGTAATGAGTTAAAAAGCTAATAAAACGACTCTTCACTACTTATACATTGGCATTTTAACTCATTATTTTAACACGGTGATGTCATTGGAGGCAAGTACTTACCACCCTCGCTTACAAATAGGGAGTTAAATAAGTCATTACCACATTCGCTTACAAATAGGGACTTAAATAAGTTATTACTCCGATGTCACCAAAATTACAACTAACATGTCATGTGACTTTAAAAAAATTTTTTTTTATTATTTTTTTTAAATTATTTTTTTCTATTTTTTCTTATTTTATTTTACTTTACTTTATGTTTTTTTTTTCTATTTTTTCTTATTTTAAAAAATAAAAAGTTTTTTCGAGTTCGAGGCCAATTATTTGTAAACAATAAATATTATTTATTAATTAATTTGTTCCAATATTTCGATATCCATCGGATATCATTATCAAGGAATGAGTTACAAGTATATTTGTAAGAGACGTATTACTCATTCCTTGATAATGATATCCGATGGATATCGAAATATTGAAACAAATTAATTAATAAAAAATATTTATTGTTTACAAATAATTGCCCTCGAGCTCGAAAAAACTTTTTATTTTTTAATAAAAAAAAAGGTCGAAGAAATAAAAATTTTTATTCAATTTTCTTATTTTATTTTACTTTGTTTTATTTTTTATTTTTTTTTTTTCTGTCTCTGGCGGGATTTGATCGCGCAACCTCGGCGCTGATAGACTAGCTCACTACCAGCTAGTCTACCGGGGCAGTGCAGTTTTTGTATAAAAAAACGATGTTTTTTACTCAATTAACAGCGTAAATATGAGATTAAATTATTGGAGGCAACTACTTAGCACCCTCGCTTACAAATAGGGATTTAAATAAGTCATTACCACATTCGCTTACAAATAGGGAGTTAAATAAGTCATTACCACATTCGCTTACAAATAGGGACTTAAATAACTTATTACTCCGATGTCACCAAAATTACAACTAACATGTCATGACTATAAAATTGCAGTACAGCATAATTTTTCATATTCAAATGTATTAAAAATTGTTTTTTATTTATAATAAAAAAAAAAACAAATTGTAAGAACAAATATTTTAAATCAATTTGTATTAGATTTGAAAAAACTTCAACCGTAGATGCATTTTATTACGAATGAATTATAAATTTCGTTAATCAACTCATACACAAGTACTTAGGTATCAGATTATATGTCAGCCATTACCAAACTACTTCTATGTAATGCAGATGGTATGAAGTATTCATTGAAAAGAAAGTTGTTCAGTAATGGCAAGTCATTACCAAGTTTTTGCTGGGTACTTTTAAACAAATTTATATTTTGATCTGCTTATAATCTTAATAGCACCACTAACATGTTCAGATTCTCAAATATAATATCAAATTTGGAAATGCGTTGAGAAAAAAACATTAACATGAGGTGTTGTTCTGTATCATTTCCAACCCATGTTTTAAAAATTTGCAAAATTTGTTTTTCAGCTAAGCCTGAAATTTACCATTTTGTTCTTTACTTCGATATTGATTTAAGCTTGTTATACTATTGGGAAATCTGAAATCATTTTATGTATTAAAAAGGGATTTTTGTAGCAATTTTTTACAGTTTTAATCAAAATTCAAATAAAACAGCGAACAATTTTGCCTAAAAATTTGCAAGAATTTGTTTGATAGAGGTAAAGCTACAGGTAACAATAGAAAGCAAAAGTTATGTGCATGTACATACATTTGTAAGTATGTTTGTACATGTGTACATATATAATCTTTCTTTAATACTTCAAGAATACTGTTGAAATATTTTCATTGGAATTTTATGTAATATAATTTATAGATATAAATTTACAAACGTTCATACAATGCATACATATAAATGTAAATATAAATAAAAATATTCTGATGCCGCACAAAAAAAAGTAATGGAATAGAGAAGTCTTATGACGGTTTTATATACATTTTTAAGGCTGTAGTTTATTAAAAAATTTTGTAGTACATGCAGTACTTGAGTACATTTATCAAATGTCAAAGAAAATTACAAACACTCAATGTTATTTAAATACATGCAGTGAGATTTGGTTAAGAGTAAGACATTTCTTGGATTTTATATCTGTTAGGGATTAGAGAAGGGGGCGTGGTACTATCGATACGAATCCATTATACATTTCTTTATATTTGGAGAACGGCTTGAGCCAAACTTTCCAAATTAGGTTCAAGCATCTTGGTTATCATTTTGCAACATCCGATAACATGTGGGCGAAGTTGGAAAAGAAGGCATGGCACAAAGTTGATTTAATTATATCTAAAAAACGGTATTTGTGTAACTTTCTTATGGTGAAGGGTATTTAAGATTCGGCATAGTCGAATATAGCACACTTGCTTGTCTTGGCATAAATTTGATTCTTAAATATTTTTTTCCACAATAGGCAGCCGTATTATTAGGGATGAAACGATACCTCTAAGGTATCGATACTTTTACTCGATGTGGTATCGCTGGTAAAGTATCGATACCTACTCAGTATCGAAAAAAAGTATCGATACTTATTTATATTATATAATACAATAAGAACTACGACCCTTTAAAATTTTTGTGCAAAACGAAAAGTTTAAAAATTGAGACCACCTAGTACCAATTCCCTTCCAAAAAGTCTTTTTTTATCTTAGGAAACGAAATTTTATAGAACGTTCAGGATAACATCCTTTATTCACCTTTTATTCCAGAAATCAACAATGTCACTGTGTATTTATTTTATATGTAAATATGTATTTTATTTTTAAATTGGTAAATATATAATAAAGTGTGGTAAAACCATAATCTACGATGTTAATTGTGTGTCACACCTTAACGTCAAGTTTTTGCGCAAATTAATTTGACCTTTCTTTGTTTCAGTAGTTGACAGCTCCTACCATTGAGAGGAACACAATTCATCAGCGCGTTAAGACTGTTAAAGCCTTTTACGAAAATGGTTGTTCAATCAGAATGCATTTCGTGCACATCGTGATTTTTTTGGTCAGCATAATCGGCCAAATGTTTCCACAATCAGCCAACCGGGTCTGAATAAAATGTAAAAACAATGTACATGCTCGCCCAGTTAGTTTTGCGGCTGGCGGCGTTATCGTACTTCTTCGAAAATGATGTCGGCCAAGCAATTACAGTGAATGGTGTTCGCTATCGCGAGATGATAACGTACTTCTTATAACCATAAGTTGAGGAAATTGACCTAGACTATTTGTAGTTTATAGGTGCAAACTGGTCAAACGGTTTCTTGACACCGTTACTGCTGCCCCAGCTTTGGAAAATAATCAAAAATTTAAGATTAATTTCAATACCAAAGTGAAACGATTACTTTTGACCGATACCGAGTATTTTTTTATCGATACTACTTGTTACTCGGTTGCTTAGTATCGATTACAAAAATACTTGGTACTTATATAAAAATATCGAATATGTACTTGTATTTACTCGTATCAGGCTTCATTACCAACAATTTAAACCATTTTTTAGTTTAGTTTGTCAATAGTATGAAATTTGAATTTAGCACATTATAACGAAACCTTGATAATTAATTTTTGAATCCCAAGATAAACTTTGATAACTAATATGCATGTGGCAGTGTAAATTAAACTGAACTGGCAAAATAAAATAAAGAATTTGTTTTATTTTTGTTTTTTCTTTACCCACTTACAACTCACAACATTTAGAGTTGATAAAAGAAATCAGCCAATTGTGGTCGGAATTGTAAGAAAAGATAAACTCACTGTTTATTGTTGTTGTTTTTGTTTAAGCTTTGATATTATTACAAGTAAAACTGGGGTTTTATTTGTATAATATCTTAAGTTTTTCTAAAATCTTTGGATGAAGTTTCCTGACGATCTGGCCTAAGCAACCAGTGAAATGCGCATAGGAATAGCTTATCCCATCAACAATAAACTTCAGTTTGTCAATAGTATGAAATGGGAATTTAGCACATTATAACGAAACCTTGATAATTAATTTTTGAATCCCAAGAAAAACTTTGAATTGAAAGACTTTGAATTAATTTTAAAATTAAATGCAATAAAAGAAAAATTTTAAAAATACTTAACTTTTTTTTACAAAAGAAAACTACAAACATTAATTTTGAAAACTGATCAAGAGCACACACAGTATAATCGAATTGAATGACTTAGTCAACTTGAAAATATCAAAAGCTTTTTTTTTTTCTTCAACCAACTCGACAACCGTCAAACTAATCAAATGACAAAGCCATACAGGCTTTGATTTGGACAACAACTGACTCAGTTGACAATTGAATTGAATTGTGTATGGGCTGATTTACCAACTAAAAAACTTTAAAGAAATCTTTGAACAGCCTCTTATTCGCGCATTTTTCATATAAAACCATGTAAAAAAGTATAGTCCGTCAAGCCCGACCATATTATACACAATATCACAGTATTTTTAGCAAACTATCTAGATTGTACCCTATTTGGAACCCATGTGCAATCAGGGACCCTTCAGAAAAAAAATAATGTTATGAGGTTATGATTAATGTAACAGTTTGTGCCTAACTTTATTTTGGTATCTTCATCTATATGAGATTTGTTTCCTTTGAGTGATTTTAGGACGGGAGTTTATATGGGCCCTTTGATTGACCTTGAACCTACCGGTACAGCATTTTGACATGACATACAAGCTATTGTAAATGTTATGGTCGCCAATATTTTTTTTTATCAGTACCCACATTTACAAGGAAGTAACAGTTTTAAAAGCTATTTGAGGGAGCAGTATTTGTATGGGAGCTATAGTCAAATATGGATCGATTCCAATAAAATTTGAAAGGATGATTTCAATTGCAATCGAATAAGTTTGGACCAAATTTAATCCAAATATTAAGATAAAAAATGGTTAATGGGAACAAGGACCCTATTCCGGAAAGAAGCTTGTATGGGGACTATGCGAAATTATGGACCAATTCGCTCCATTTTCAATATGCTTCGCCCTTGTGCCAATTAAAACCTATGAACCAAATTTCATCGAATAATCTCCAAAATTGCTTGTTATTTGCGCACAAGGTTTACATGGACAATCAGCCAGCCTGCTAGCCAGCAGGACTGACATCGTTAGATCGATTAAGAAAATGATTCTGAGTCGGTCGGTCCAGGGCCAATATTTCAAGGTGTTTCAAACATCAGCACAAATGCATAAATAACTACCTTTGTCAACGTAATGATAGATTTTGTATTAGTCGGACCAACTGTTTAGAAATATTAGATTTAATTTCCAGTATTGCTTAGATACCCCACTGTGCATAAGTGGTAGGGATTTTATAAATTCTGGGTCCAAAAAAAAATTTTATCTCAATTTGAATGGTGGTTTGATAAATTCGAACGTTTACACACAAAATATTTTATCAAAAAGAAAAGATAAACTCAGTGTATATTGTTGGGTTTTTGCTTAAGCTTTGAATTCGTTGCAAATAAGACTTTTTGAGTGTTTGCAATTCTCATTCACTCTGCAATTTTATTTGCTAATATCTTTGGCATTTCTAAAATTTATTGGTATAATATTATCCTCCACCAGGAAATTTCAGTGTTTTTACCAAGAATAAATGTTGGGAATTAAGCACGACAAACAAAATCTTTTCAATTAAAAATTTGGATTCCCAAAAATGACTTTGATAATAAAAAAGCCGGAACTAGCATATTGCTTTATTTTGATTTTCTTGCGAAAACCGAAAGGACCACACTGCCGCGCTTAGGAAAAAAGGCAGTAAAATTCACCTTTGCCTTTTTTATTTTGATGCCAATAAATTCGTTTAATTATTTTCTTCTCATTAATTACACTGTGCAACAAAAAAAAAATCAGTCTCAATACTTGCAATGCGAAATGAAACCAGACTATTGGTAGAACAAATCTGCCAAAGGGTTTTGAAAATTTACCTCGGGTTCCCGAAATATCGGCCCCTTAAGTTTTTAAATTTCTTGAAAAGGCGTTTGAAGTCAAAAAAATATACTTAATGTACTTCTGAGCTGAAATACTATTTCAGATGTCTTCAGTAGAATTTTATGACGATTATTCGCTTGAAATATATTAACCCTCTAACACTCATTTTAAGAGGTAATCTTTGTCCTTTTTTTAACTTCCCCACAAAAGTATACCCAAACGGCACTTTAGAGGGTTTAAATATTCCACGAATATTTTCTGCATGAAATTTTACTTGGGGTCTTCTAAGACCAAAAAATCGTGCAATGTATGTTAAACAGATTTTCGAAATTCCAGGCCTTGAAATTTAAAATTTTTTTTTTTTTTTTTTTTTTGCTCTACCAATAGTCTAGTTATATTTCGCGTTGCAAGTATTGCGGCTGGCGGCTGTGTTATAACAAAAATTATTATACATTTTATTTTAAGTCAGTTTTCTCTGATTGAAATATATACACTTTACTGCATTTCACTGGACAACTGCGCTCAATTGATCAGAGCTGCGAATTTTTGTCTTGCACTTATTTAAATTTAATGCTGTGTATAAAGAAAAAATGTATATGAATGTTCATATTTATTATGCATTTTTGCATACCACTGTAGGTGCGCCTCGTAGACAACATCTTAGCAATATGAATTCAATCCCACACAAGCAGCAAATACCTTTATACGGTACAACAACATCAAAGTTTAATATAAGTCTGTACTCAATAGTAGATACAAACGAACAGATACATAAAGACTAACACGTAATTAATATATGTTTTGCACAAAAATATGTTTTCCTTATAAATATTCTTTAAAAGCAAAAGAAATAATGTCACAAAAGGCAGTAGGGATTAAGATAATGTATGAATATAAACATAAGAATTTAAGAATTTTAAAGTAATAGTAATTTTATTTTTTATTTTATTTCAGTTTTTACTTTTTTCATGCCTTTTGTTTTGAATTTGTTTCAATTATTATTGATAGAAAGAGAAATGGTTTGGTTGTCATGTATACAATGCGAAAATGCATTTATGTAGAAATACCAACAGCTCCATAAACTTAAATTAATATTATATTATTGGTGATGACTTCAACGTAAAGGAACGCATGTATTTTTAGACAAGAGTACCAAGAAATTTCTTAAGTTTTTTTTTCTTTTGTGTCTTCCATATTGGCAAGTGAGCACATTCGCGAGTATCTTGTTTTATTAAAAATGTTTGTAAAATATACATATGAAGAGCTTCTTTCAGTATATGCTAAGAGTGTGGTTAGAAAATTCGAAGTTTTAAGTTTTCATATATGCAAAGCAACTCTCTTTTTCAAATTCATTTTACAATGCAACCGTGTAGAAAAGTACACGAAAAAAGTTATAGATGCTTACACAATAAGCGAATTTCTTACACTTCGTTAAACTTGGACATACACTTTTGACTTTGTCTGCAAAGTATTATGATGTTATGGAATTCAGCCTATATTACAAACCGAATGATATGTTCGCACGGCATTTTGGATGACGCTGTTCGTTCTTTGAATTACGAATGTGAATTATGCTGTTCACACGGCATATTCATAACAAAACAGCTCTTCTTCTTACAGTCATGAACATTTTTGAAAATAATTAAAAAGCAAGCAACAATTTAAAATGTCTCATTTATTTAACTATTTCTATTTAGTTAATATATTTCGTCAGTTCATTATTGGTTTGACCTACCGACCATTTTTTTTTAAATTGAGTTAGGAATGGGGTATACACATTTTGAATACCCCCTTTCTGAATCCAAAACCTGTATCACGAAATTACTTTTGGTTTCTGAGATATTAAGCATTAATTTTTTAGTACAGTTTTGCTTTACAGGCCACTGTGGCAAATACTGCTAATTCCTCAAACAAAAACATACAAAATAAATTTCACTCTTGCTTTGCTTCATGGCCGTAAGAAAAAAAAGCAGTTAAAGCGAAAGTAAAATAAAATGACAACAAGAAAATAAGTTTACACTTGCTTCGCTTCGTAACCGTACAAAAAGGAGTAAAAGAAAAAAAAAAAAAAATAATACATCAACAACTCTGCCCTGTGTCAATACACAGAAGTAAGTTAACCTATGCAGCATAAAGAACTAATTTTTTAAAATAAATTAAGAAAAGTGGTGTATGCGGCACAAAACAATAATTTTCACTTTCAATAAAATAGTATTTACATCTAAGTTCATAAATGAACGACAAAAAAATTAACATTTTTCTTCAAAATATCGCTGCGGAAAATTTGTGCCAGCTGGCCCAACAGACCAGAAAATACAACAACTACAAAAAGGAAGAAAGATGACCAGTGAAAGGAGAACCAATCATGTAACTGGTTTATGAAGAACAAAAATGTAGAAAAAGTAATGAATTACAGTACAGTCTTCAACGCTGCTGTGACACATTTGGGATTTTCTAAAATTTGGCTCTTGAATTTATGGCCTGTTCGTCGATAGCGAATGAAGACTTCGTTCGCTTAACTTACATGTAAAACAAAAACAATATTATCAAAAAGTAATTTCAATTTTTGGGAATACAAAATTTTAATTTCAAAAGATTTTGTTATTCGTGCTTAATTCCCAGTTTTTATTCTTGATAAAAACACTTGAAATTTATTGTTGATGGGATAAGCTATTCCTATGCATTTCACTGGTTGCTTAGGCCAGATCATCAGGAAACTTCATCCATAAAGATTTTAGACAAACTAAAGATATTAAACCAAATAAAACTGTTAAACGTATAAGACTTATAGCAACAGTTTTACTTGTAACAATATCAAAGCTTGAACAAAATACATCAACAATAAAAAAGTGGGTTTATCTCATCTTACACTCCCCACTACAATTAGTTGAAATTCTCTCAACATTAATTGTAGTTGTAAGTAGGTTAAGAAAAACAAAATAAAAAACAAACAACAACTTACAAAAGATGTTGTCAATTAAGTGTTTTTTTAGGCCGTGCACTTGCCTGTTTATTATCAAAAAGTAATTTCAATTTTTGGGAATACAAAATTTTAATTTCAAAAGATTTTGTTATTCGTGCTTAATTCCCAGTTTTTATTCTTGATAAAAACACTTGAAATTTATTGTTGATGGGATAAGCTATTCCTATGCATTTCACTGGTTGCTTAGGCCAGATCATCAGGAAACTTCATCCATAAAGATTTTAGACAAACTAAAGATATTAAACCAAATAAAACTGTTAAACGTATAAGACTTATAGCAACAGTTTTACTTGTAACAATATCAAAGCTTGAACAAAATACATCAACAATAAAAGTGTATATAAAGTGTAAGATGATATAAACCCACTTTTTTATTGTTGATGTATTTTGTTCAAGCTTTGATATTGTTACAAGTAAAAATGTTGCTATAAGTCTTATACGTTTAACAGTTTTATTTGGTTTAATATCTTTAGTTTGTCTAAAATCTTTATGGATGAAGTTTCCTGATGATCTGGCCTAAGCAACCAGTGAAATGCATAGGAATAGCTTATCCCATCAACAATAAATTTCAAGTGTTTTTATCAAGAATAAAAACTGGGAATTAAGCACGAATAACAAAATCTTTTGAAATTAAAATTTTGTATTCCCAAAAATTGAAATTACTTTTTGATAATAAACAGGCAAGTGCACGGCCTAAAAAAACACTTAATTGACAACATCTTTTGTAAGTTGTTGTTTGTTTTTTATTTTGTTTTTCTTAACCTACTTACAACTACAATTAATGTAGAGAGAATTTCAACTAATTGTTGTGGGGAGTGTAAGATGAGATAAACCCACTTTTTTATTGTTGATGTATTTTGTTCAAGCTTTGATATTGTTACAAGTAAAACTGTTGCTATAAGTCTTATACGTTTAACAGTTTTATTTGGTTTAATATCTTTAGTTTGTCTAAAATCTTTATGGATGAAGTTTCCTGATGATCTGGCCTAAGCAACCAGTGAAATGCATAGGAATAGCTTATCCCATCAACAATAAATTTCAAGTGTTTTTATCAAGAATAAAAACTGGGAATTAAGCACGAATAACAAAATCTTTTGAAATTAAAAACAATATTTTAAAATTTGTTTTTGCTTTAAATGTAATTTAAGCGAACGAAGTCTTCATTCGTTATCGACGAACAGGCCATTAATTCTAGGAGTATTTTTATTGAAGTAATACTGCATTCAGTCAGTTACTACTGACACTAAACAAGTTCATTAAGAATATATGTGTGACTGGTCAAATGGTGTCAATTGACGCCCTCTAATGACAACCCCATGCAAAAATGATAGGTCTTATTCATATAAAGTGTTAGAACTAGAAGCGGTCTCTACCACCAAAGACCAATCACGGGACTACTTTGGTGTCAGTTCGCTTCCCTCTAGGGTTCTTAGAAGCCTGTTATAGCCAGGAACCTACAAATTTTTTAGTGGGAAATTACGTTCAAATGCTTTCAAGATTTTGTATGATGAATTATGTAATTTGGATCATGTGAATTATGAATAAGAGAGCGAATTACGAAAAGACGCTATCGCGCGAACATAGCATAAATCACACTTACTTGCCAATAAGAATTTTTATCATCTTGCGAAGCACTAATGGAAAATTTAAAAAATTAAGCGCACAATTATGCGCTACGCAATAAGACATACAGAAATGCAGTAAAGAAAGTGAAAGAACTCTCAACAACTTTTACAAAAAAATAACATTTCAAGTGCTACGGCATTCCCACTGCGAAGCAGGTATGTAAGGGTGAATAACTGTATCAAAACGTTCAGTGTGTAAGGCTGATCGTTACATCTAAAAATTTTTATATGCGCTTTATGCGCAAAAATGTATTGCGTCAAAGTGGGAACCCGCCGTATAATATGCATGTCTTCCGTAAGCGAAATGGTAAGCGAAACGTTTATGTTTCTCCCTTACAAACCTGCTTCCTTCGAAGCTCCATTTTTTATTGGGTTCCTTATTCTGTAGTTCTCGTAGCTAAAGCTTAATCTCGTTCGCCACAATGCTAAAGCAAATTAAGCGCAAATATTTGGCAATAGTGCCGTAGGTCTTATCGCTTAGGTAAAATTTTATATTTTCGTCATAGCTAATGTGCTCTTAGAAAACTATTCCTTTCTTTCCAGACGCGAGCATTGCCAATTCCATTTACATAACCAAAAACCAATTACCCGTAATTCTTATGAAATTTTTGCCAATAACAAATCCAATGTCATCTTGTAATTGGCAACTTTCAATTAAATTAATTGCTAATTGCTTGTAGCTGTCATTGGGAATCACCAACTACGTAAAATTGGTCATTGAATATTGGCAATTACTAATTACTTTTATTTAAAATTAGCAATTACCAATTGACTTTTATTGCATTTAATTAATAAAAAAAGCCTTTAAATTAAAAAAAAAAAAAAACATTTAAAAAATTGCGCACAAAATCTTAATTTTATTATTTAAGGTGCAAGAAAAGGTTTTAGGCGGACCTCTCAAGTCATCTCAATTAAGTTCAAAACTGATCAATTGAAAGTAAACCTCCATAAAGATTGTTGTCAAAAAGATTATGCCGAAACCTTGGAGATCCTTTAAGTAGAAATTTCAAAGTGTAAACAAGCCGAAGGATTCATCCAATTGCCACCAAATCGATTACGTCATGAGGTGAAGTCGAGAGGCGCTGATAGGTCTTGCATGAAATACTGCTAGGCCTTAATGAAAAGCAGAAGATTTTGCGTCAAATCATTACCGTCGACGAACAAAAGTGAAGGATAACTCTGTGGTTTCAGAGTGAGTTTTTGACTGAAAGATTAAACCAGGATTAAGGATAAGATAAGTTAAGTTAAAATTTTAATTTATTAGCTGCTCTTAAAGTCAAAAACTAGCTCTAAGTGTATTATTACCAGTACCAAACACAACTGATTTGTACGAACCACTGGCTGAAAAATGCCCGGACTTAATTTTTATGAATTTTAAAAAACAAGTCGTTATTTTGGCACGGATTTCATAATATGAAAGAATTAACAATTCTTAAAATAAATTTTATTGCAGCAATGACTCACCAATTAAAGAATTTCTATTCAGGGAAAATTTCCAGGAATTTCTAGAAAAAATAGATTTAATATTTCCAGGATTTTTTTTTGGGAATTTTCCCAAAGTTGTTGGTATTAATTCAAATTTTGTGACCGAAAAAAATGATAAGAGCATTATGGTAAGCTAATCTTTGCATTTGTTTATCCAAACAGCAGTTAGTTTTAAACCCCATTTGAAAATCTTCATAGTTTGAACAGTTTATCAGCATTTTTATTATTTCTATTACAATTTGTTCACTGAAATCTTAACGTGAGTGAAGATAAATATGGTAAGTTAAATTCAATTTAAAAAAATGCAATAAAAAATATATTAAAAAAATATCGCATGCGTATTATAAAGAAAATGCGACTATATTCATGAAATTTTACAGTTTTTATGAAAAATCAAAATTTTTAATTTAAATTAAAAACCAATTAGATATTTTATTAGTCTTTTTATATTAAAATTTATGATTTTTGAAAAAAATATGACTTAGACTTAAATTCTCATGAAAGTGCTCTGTGAGGGGTATGTCTGTGTCCAAATCCATCGATCTCAGAAATCAATCCTGATGGAAAATAAAGAGTATGGACAATTAGGTTTGATTCCCTGAGATCGAGTGATTTGGACACAGTGGTCATGTCCCTCACAGAGCACTTTAATGAGAATTTCACTCTAATGCTACATTAACACCTACGCAAAATCTAGCACTTACGAGATTTCGAGTCAAATCTAGTTGTTTTTGACTAGATTTCCCATACAAATCAAAATCTACTTCGTAACTAGATTTCGACAAAATTTTCAATATAGAACTAAAAAATACTTCCCTGCACAAGAAAAAATGACATTTAAAAAAAAAAAACAAAACAAAAATTGTTAAAAAAAAATTAAAAAGTTTTATAAAAATTGTAAAAAAATAAAATAGATGAATAATATTGATAAAATAAATATCTTTTATTTTAAATATTTTTAATTAGGCTTAGGTTCATCAAATTTAATTTTCATTAAATTATTTTTATGAAGAAAGGAATTTTACAACATGAAAATTAATTAAAATTTACTGATAATTTTTCATTCTTGACTCAATCTGGGCTCGAACCCAGGCGTTTTTACGGACAGGTTACCCTGACATGTTTCGATTGCAACCACTCAATCTCCTCAGAGGGCTTGCCGTTTAACACTCGCAGCCATCGACGACTGCTGACGTCATTAGTCAAACATCAATCCTTAAACCAAATTGTATTTAACCTTTGGTAGATCGAAATTTGCTTTGAATGATTATCTATTTTAATTTCTTTTACATGTTCTTCCTTTACTTCTGTTTTTTCGTATTTTTGTCAAGAATTCTTCTTGAAGTTCAAAGTACATATTTTGTTTTGTTTTTTCATTTTTTTGTCTTTCTTTTTCTTGCTGACCTTTTTCAGCACAACTTGAAGGACAAATGCAAACATAGAGCTCGTGCCTTAGCTTTAACAGTAATTAGTATTGTGGTTACTTTGTTGAACTATTTATGGTTTTTAATCCAAATTTTTAATATTTTTAATTAGGCTTAAGTTCATCAAATTTAATTTTCATTAAATTATTTTTATGAAGAAAGGAATTTTACAACATGAAAATTAATAAAAATTTACTGATAATTTTTCATTCTTGACTCAATCTGGGCTCGAACCCAGGTAATGCAAATTGTTTAATTTATATTTCTTTTTGTGTTTGTTTGTGTAACGAAAAAACTTTTAGTCAGTTGTTTTGTTATTAAAATAAAATCTCGCTAATGTCAAAAAAGTATAATGTAAACGCGCTAGATTTCGAAGAAGATTTTAAATCAAATCAACAAGATTTCGGCCTAATGTAAATGTAGTATTAGATTATTGTAGCCTTGTCCATAGTCTTCATTTTCCATAAGGTTTGATTTCCTGAGATCGAAGGATTTGGACACAGTGGCCATATCCCTCACAGGGCACTTTCATGAGAATTTCACTCTGTCGTATTTTTTCAAAAATCATAAATTTTAATATAAAAGACTAATTAAATATCAAATTAGTTTTTAGTATTAAATAAATATGATTGATTTTCATAAAAATTGTAAAATTTCGTGTAAATAGTCGTTTTTTCTTTATAGAATGCATGCGATATTTTTTCAATATATTTTTTACCGCATGCGATATTTTTTAAAAATGAATTTAACTTTTTATATTTATCTTCACACACGTGCAATCTTAAATGATGCGATGAGAAGATTTGAAGACAATGACATTCAGAGTGGACAATTGAACGGCTTCTTTTGCACTCATACCCCATTAAACATATTTTAAATAATACAAATGATTCAGTTTTTTTCTGATTATGTTGCAAAAAACAAATACTGATTTTCAATTACTACACGCAGAGAAAAAACATAGTTTTATATGGTCACCCCCAACAAAACTATATTTATAAATTGTTATAGCCTTTTAATGTTTTATTTAACCATATTGTTGTCACCGACATCCATGGTATGGTTAAATTAGTCCTCCTTTGGCAACCCACAACCATATCATGATTCCCTCTAAACATGTTGTGGTTTAATATGACTACAATTTGTTTTTAATTAAACAATAGTATATTCCTCTTTTCCAAGAGCAACATGCTACGGTTGAAAAACAACCATGCTATTATAATTGCTAAACATATTTTAGTTATTTTTAGCCATAATTTGTTTAGAGACAACGATAATGGAGATGTGGCTTCTTGATGGAGGACTAACTTAACCATAATATGGATGTCGGTAACAATAATATGTTTAAATATAACATAATATGTTTGAAATATTATTTGAAAATAGTTTTGTTAGAGGTGACCATATTGTTTTTAACATGTTTTTTCTCTGGGTGTATGCATATGAAATCCCATGTACAACCCAATTATGATTTCTTCCATTTTCCTGTTAGAATTTAAGTGTAATAACGGGAGTTGGGAAAAGCCGCAGGAGAAGTTTTTCTTCATTATTGTGTTAAGCAACTTTAATATTAGTCCTGAATAAAAATGGAAAAAGTCCGGAAAATTAGAAAACCCTATTCGATATAAATGTAACATAATTCTAAAATAATTGTTTCGGCATAATACTGTCTTTTTTATTAGAACAACACACAAATGTCTGCTACGACTTTTGGAACGTTAAAAATTAAACTATTGGTTTCCTAATTTTCGTATGTACAAAGGAAGAAATATACTTTTATGGCCATTTTCTCAATGTATCGACAAACTGTCTGTTACTTAATGTCAACATAAATTTATTGGACCGATAAACTGTCCGTTAACAATTTTGGGTTTCTCAATACACCGACAAAAAATATTGTTTTCAGCTGGCAACGCCACTCAAAATACATGTAAAAGTTGGGAGTCAGCTGATTGAATTTATCTGTACGGTAAATAAAAGAAAAATAAATAATTGGCAGAAGAGTGCCGGTTAGCTTTGCGATAAAATCGAAGCAAATGAGACATTGAGAAAACCAAATTTCTTTAATGTGCAGTTTTTCGTTGGGAAAAAAGATAATCGCCTAATGAGAAAATGGCCATTAGAGTGTAGATTAAAGTATTAATTTACACATTTAAACAAACTTTTTCTGATAGAATTTATGCTGATATATTCTAAATTTTCTTCAACAATACCAGAAAATTTGCATTAAAGTTTCCAATTCAATTTTACTTTAAACAATTTGCAAACACAAATCATTTGTTATATAGAAAAATATACAACCCATAAATGTCACTTTAACAACAATATGCAAATATTGCAAACAACAAACCATGTTTGAAAATAACAATGATAAATGACTTTTTATTAGAGTTTTGTTTTCAAAAACACTTTTCTGTTGACAGAATACCCTGGTATAATAAAACAATCCTCGTATCGTATTAAAGCAACGAAAACAACAGCAACAACTACAACTGCGGGAGAAATGAAAGGACGAAACAAAATAAGGAAATAGCCAACGAAACTGCTAAGTGATGTGTCCTAGAGAAAATACATTTGTACGGAAGGGTAGAAGTAGAAAATAATAATAAAATAAATGTGTGGAATACTCATACCAGTTACATATGGAATTTAATGTATTCGTTTGTATCTCACTCACCTTGTCAAGGTTTTCTTTAAAATTTGACCAGCATAAATTTTAAATGTTTAAGAAAACCTTGTATCCGTTTTAAAAATATCAAGAGTCAGCTAAAAAAAAATTTTGTATGAGGGCTATTTAAAATGCTAAATGACTGTTTTTTTCCAGAAATAAAAGAAGCATACGTATTAGGGCGGCTTGATTTGTATGGATGAAAAAAAAAAAAAATTAAAAATCGTATACACTGATAGAAAAATGCATCTTCATATTGGTGATGACCTAACATCAGAGTTGTGACATCAACGTTACTACAAATGGCATCAATGACTAACGTCTTCGTACAATTTTGTAATTTTTTACGTGTCATCTATTTTATGACTATAGTGACATCAATTCGATGCCACATTTTGTATATTATTAACATTATTTTCATGATAACAATGTTTTAAATTATTTAGTTAAATACATCAAAGACCATATGGGGCTTGGTGCTGGTGTCTTATTATCAGTGTTGCCAAAACTTTGTGACCAAAAATGGCTAAAATTTACGGAAAAAATGGCTTAAAAATGGCTAAAAATGGGCTAAGAAATGCCTAAAAGTTTTTTTTAAATAAAAACTCATTAAAATTCAATAACAAAACAGAAATAATTCATTAAGGCCCGTTTTCACAACTTACCGATAGCTAAAAGTACACTTTAACAGGCCTTATAAAAAGTGTTCTGTTATTAAAAATTTACTTTAATCTAAAGTGAGCGATAAAGTAAATTAAGGTTCTTCCTACCTGGTAGGTTAAAGTAAATTTGTAATAATGAAACACTTGTTATAGGGCCTATAAAATCCTACCTTTAGCTATCGGTAAGTTGTGAAAACGAGCCTAAAAGTTGTTTACGATGATACTGTCAGTTAAGATCAATTTGTTAAATAAGAATAAATGTAAATTAATATTTTGATAGATACTTAAAAAATTAAATAATCGATAAATTCGATGTCGTTATTGTTCATCTCATAGGAATCACTCGTGCCTATTAGTTTTAAATAATTTGAAGGTAAAACATAATCACGACAACATTTACCCAAAACCCTTTTGAGTCTGGATCTACAATAAAAAACAAGTAAGAAAGTAAGAAAGTCGGTCAACCCCGACTACATTAGAACCTATGTAGCACATGTTATTTACTTATCTGCAAATTAGCGACCTGTTCTTTGGCACAATGTTTACATGGACAGCCAGCCAACCTGACAAACATCGTTAAATTGACTCAGAAAGTGATTTTGAGTCTACCGGTATAAGAAAAGGTGGGCTTAGGACCAATATTTTAAGGTGTTACAAGCATCAGCACAAATGCATAATACCTTCTCCACTATTGTGGCGTGGGTATAAATATTTTATTGTTATGGTAAAAATATTTACCTAATTGATGAAATCGAATTAACGGTTGCTAAATGTAACCTTTTTTCTCACATTACTTTTAACGATGGTTATATATTCCCTCTCTACTTCAGCATTAGACCATGGAAGTGAGAGACACCTTCTAGTCAATTCTGAAATTTCTAAAAAATTTGTTTGCCGCCTGCATCTCTTTATTGAAATACTTGTAACCAGAAAGAAACACCGATGTTTGTGTTAATCCATTTTATAAATTTAATATTGGAATACTGTTCCTTTATTTTGAAAGATGTTTCATGATCATAGTTTATAGCGATTTTCAACATTTGTAAAAGTTGTGATTTTAATTAAATGTTTATTTTACTTTTATAAATTTTTATAAAAAATTAAAAATTATTCTTTTAAAAGAAAAAGGGCAAACAAGTTGAAAAATTGCTACTGGCTAAACTCAATTTTTAATGGCTAAACAGGGTGAAAAATGGCTAAATCTAGCCACTAAATGGCTAAATTGGCAACACTGCTTATTATTGAGAGTTCTGCTGTTAACAAAGGTCGTAATTCAACAAACGTGAAACAAACATATGTAACGGGTAAGTAAATAATAATATTCTCTCACTTTGACTTAATGACAAACTATCATTAAATTGATGCTAATGTGTCCTTTCTCCGATGTTACTGCGTCATCGCACTGAGGATACGTTCGTCATTTCTGTGATGCCGATGTGTTATCCCATTGATGACATAATTTCATTTTGATCCTAATGACACTTTGGCCAAGTGATGTTAAATTGACATCACCATGATGAAAAGTGTCATGGGGTCAAAAACGAAGACACTTTTCAAAATGCCTTTTCTATCAGTGTAGCAAAAACGTAATCAACATAAAATTCTAAGAAAATTCTCCGAAGAAACTATGGTCTAAAATCAAACCCTAATCCGCGCCTCTCGACTTGGAAATTTCTTTCCTATTCTTTCACTAAAATAATTTTTTTTTTTTTAAATATTTTGTTTTATTATGTTATAGTTTAAGCAATACAGGTTTTATTTTGAGACTAATGTAAATATGCAATTATTAAAAAAGCAGTTAATCCCCAAATTGCATATTTTGTAATTGAATATTATTTTTAACTAGCTGACAGACGTTGTCCTGTCCAAATTAGGAAAAATGTTTGCGTTCGATTTTAAAATCCGTTAAAAAAATACGAACATTTGAAAGAAAAATTAGTCAAATCGATGGAGCCGTTTTCTGATTTTAGGTAAATCGAAAAAACTGAGCAGGGCAAAAGTTTCTTTCCGTAAAAACCTAAGTTGAACCATGGCGATGATTGTAAAGAAAAAATCGTCCAAATCGGTCAAGCCGTCGTGGTAAATTTTTCCTTCGAAGAAAACTTAAAATGGATTAATACGAGCATTTGAAAGAAAAATTTGTCAAATCGATGGAGCCGTTTTCTGAATTTAAGTAATTCGAAAAAAGTGGGCGTAAAAGTGGGCGGGGCAAAATTTAATTTTCTTATAAATCTAAGTTGGACCATGGCGATCATTTAAAAAAAAAATTGTCCAAATTATATAGATGCCATTGGTGGTGCAATATGCCCCTCCGCCCGCAGACCGAAAATCAAAAATCAGACTTCACAGTGTCACCCGCCTGAATATTCTGAAGATTCCCTGAAAATGTTATCAAAATCGGCCCAGCGGTTTTGGAAAAATCGCTTAAATCTTTTAATTTTATTCACAAAAGACGAAAAATTTCCATTACGTTTAAGAAACGCAATATTTGTATGGGAAACTCACTAAAAAGAGAAAAAATAGAAAATCGACTTTAATTAAACAGTTCGTTCAGACAAATTAATAATTTACTAATTCTGCCCCTGCAAAAGAATTGATCATATCAATTAACGGATTTGTATAATCGAGTCGTGCTACACAAAATTAGTCAATTAAAAAATTAATTGTGTAAACTAAAAAATACATCACATATGCACAAACATTTACATTGATTTGTTTTGATTCACAAAATTAATTGCAACAAACAAAAAATATTTTGAAAAAATTAATGTAAATCAATTAATTATTTAATTGAAAAATTTTTGGCAAACATTTTTTCTGTGTAGGTATGTTAAAAACAAATGACATGGGTTCGACTATTTTTCTTTTGTAAGCAAATGCGCACAAGCACAAAATATTGAAGCTGAATTGACGTGTGTAAGAAAAAATGGTTTTAAAGAAATAATTCGCAACAATGCTGCTGCTTCTTATTATAGTTAGGTTAAGACACTTGTTAAGACAAAAGTTGTTGAAAACTACAGTAATAACAACTTCTTAGTAAACCATTTTTATGTAACATTAATATGTCCAAATTATGATGCATAAAAGTCGGACTTGAAAATTAAATTTGATGAACTTTAAGCTTATTAAAATATCAAAATTTGGATTAAAGACCATAAACAGTTCAACAAAATAACCACATAACTAATTATTGAAATATTTTATATTCACACGACAGATTGACATTGTTTCCTATTATCAGGCTGGTAGCTTCTGAAAAAAATCAGACAATAATCAAACCCTATACCGATTTGTCATATTTTTAGTGGAAGATATTTAAATAATAGAAGAACAAAATTAATTTACAGAGTTCAGAATTACATATTCAGATAGTTATATTACAAAATTAACAAGTTTTTGAAAAGTGGAGTTACCCTGCGGGAAATTTGTGTCAATTGGTTTTAAGGCACTTATCCCGTGACAAGTGAAAGCAGTTTTATAATAAAAAGGAACAAATTGTGATGGGTTAAAACAGAACATATCACTTAACTGGTGACAATGTGCTAAAAGAGTAGTTACTCCAGAAGGTAATTAACAAACAACTTGTCATGCAACTGGATTTTGTGTGGGTAATGACTGATTGATTCTGGTTCCGGTTCTATTAATTTAAATGATGGTGATCCGCCCTAATAACATGGTTCATTTGGGACAATATTTGCGACAGGCATTATTTTAGCTGAAATTTAATGTGTCCATTTAGGTTGTTTCTGTGACCTGTTACAAAGCGTCAAAAAGTTGCCAATTAACCCCCTCGTAGGGCATCGCCATGTTATAGTGACAACTCCACTTCATATAAAGTGTTAGAACTCGAACCGGTCCCTATCACTATAGAACTGTCACGTGACAAGTTAAGTGTTAGTTCCCTATCCTCTAGGGTAGGTCTTTTAGCTTCAGACTCATCCATATTATGATATATATGTATGTATATATCAATATTGTAGAGATTACAAACGAAATGACAGACTTTTATTCATACACCCTTTTCACATGCGTTGAAGATTCAGATATATTTGGATAAAAAACCAAACTATAGTGCAAAAGCAGATTAGTCAAATTTCAGCAGAAAACAGGGACTTCCACCAGCAGGATTACATTAATCTCTAATAACCGGCAAAAAAAATATTTCAAAACACCCTTCCCGCGATTTTATTAGATACATTAGCTACTACGTCATTTTTGAAGAGTCTCCACCAGTGATAAGCAAAATAGATTGATCTTACTTTTTTACGGTAAGCTTAAGTTACTGTTGCTTCCGGCTAGCTGAGCCTTTGATCGTCCCCGTTTACTCGGCCCAAGCTAAACTCTCTTAAGCCGCGCTTTGTTGCAGATCTGCCAATTTTCGGCCAATCTAGAAGTATAAGCAGACACATTATCCTTCGATTATGCAACACATCTACTTCCCGCAAAATATTCCAGTCAGGTCGAATACAAAATGTATTCAAAATAGAACCCTCTTCTGGCTATAAAGTGGGTAGTTTAAAAGTCTTTTTTAAAACGTTAACGTGTTTTTCTAAAAAAACAACACGAGAACGAGTGTTGTCGTTATGCATAAATATTATAATAATAGATTCATGTCTATAAATGTTTTCTAAATGTTTTTTTTTTTTTGTTTCTCTCTTCAAATAGTCTAAATGGTCTAGAGATCCAAATAAAAAAGATACAAGGATAAGATAATAAGAATTTCTACGGCCATTAATTCTATTGAATGCCTTATATTCTTCCATTACTTTAATTATTACAAGCTGTTTTTAACCATTTTGTTATTTTTTCCCTAAATGTTTAAAAACTCGTTAATATGCATATATAAATGTGTACATTTCAACCAAATAATAAAATAAATTAGTTTAAAACTAATCTCGTCATTTTCCACAAATATTTCAACCGCAATGGTTAAACAAATACAACACAAAAGTCAAATTATACAATACTCTACTGTATTAGCATAAAATAAATAATAGAATATGTCATTTTGTTGACATTTGCAATGAACAAAAGGAAAAATTCACTTAAAAATTCGTGTAACAATATTAAACCGATGCGAAAAGTTTACACAATCAATGAATTCTACTCACATTATTGGTTAGTTTGAATAAATTTATTTTAAACAATCAACATAATATAAACAATAAACAATTTAGAACTGTGTGTGTAAGTCAAATACTATTTTAGTATTTCGTTACCTTCAACGCAAAAGGTCCTATTAAAAAATTTGAAAAATTAACAGAAGCAGCAAAAGATTTTTAACAACCTTTTTTGCTTCAAAAAATAAAATTGTTTGACAGCAAAACCTAACAGTTGTTTCTACAGCTGGCAATATTGCATATTATGCAATCGGTTAACTCTGTAGGTCTTTTTGCGCCGTTAGGGCCGTTTTTATACCCTCCGCCACAATAAGTGGTGAAAAGGGTATACTAAGTTTGACATTCCGCGTGAAACTTTTTTATTATTCATCTCAGACCCCCAAAAGTATATATAGTCTGTCTGTCCGTCTTTTGAAAACACGCACACTTTCGAAAAACTCAAAAGAAATAAACAAACTTGATGTCAAATTGCTTGTAGTTATCCTGTGCAGCTTGGAATTGAAATCCAAAATCGGTTCAGTAGGATCGGAGATATGAATCAAAAGGTGGAACCAGCACCTAAAAAAAAAATTGATAATGTTGTTACAAAAACTAGCATTAATGCTGGAACAATGCACGGAATGATATAAGATATTGCAAACATTCGTTTTATTAGACTAGAAATCACAGTGTAAAATTTCGTGCAGAGCGGTCCATAAATTACTCCAGGCCCCATATAAACCCTATTCCCGGATAACTGTTTTCTACTCCTAAAACCGTAATTAAAAATGCTATTATAAAAGAAATGGTACATCAGAATTTTAAAGGACTATCAATGACATTGTGAAATTTCGTGAAGTTCGGTCCATAATTTACCCTAGGGCCCATATAAACCCTTCTTCCGGAAAACAGTTTAGTACGCCTAAAACCCTTATTTACAACGCTATTATAATGGAAATTTGTGTGTCAGAGTTTTATAGGAGGCGCAATGATACTATCAAATTTCGTGAAGATCGGTCCATAATTTACTTTAGGCCACATATAAACCCTACTCCCGGAAAACAGTTTAGTACGCCTTAAACCGTAAAAAATAACGCTATCGTAACAAGATTTGGTACATAACAGTTTTATAGGAATAGAAATAAGACCCGAAAATTTCGTGAATATCGGTCTATAATTTACCCTATAGGCCCCATATAAACCCTACTACCGGAAATTAGTTAAGTACGCCTTAAACCATAAAAAATAATGCACTCATAACAAAATCAGCTACATCACAGTTTTATAGGACTAGAAATAAGACTATGAATTTTGGTGAAGATCGGTCTATAATTTACCATAAGCCTCAAATAAACCCTACTACTGGAAAGCAGTTTAGTTGCCCTGATACCGTAAAAAATAATGCAATCATAACAAAATTTGGTACATCACAGTTTTATATGACTAGAAATCACACTAATAAATTTCGTGATGATCTGTCCATGTTTTACTATACGCCTAAAACCGTAGCAGATATAGATATTGCGGTAAACTTTCTTCTAACTTAGCTTCATAAGGCCAGAAAAAATGTTATGCAAGTTTGTGATATACGGTCTATAATTAACCTAAGATCCCATTTTAGCAGCCTTCTGAAATTCACGGCAAACGCTAAAACTTATTTCACCGCTGCATAAGTTCATAGCATACCATGGCTCCAATATAAATTTCCCTCCTGAAAATCATTTAAGATCGACTTAAACTGTTACGAATCACGATATTTTACTCCAACTTTCTGATTGTCGATCAATAATTTTATATAAGTCTAAACCGCAACCAATTTGAATGCAGATCTCTGTTTTTATAAAGATTGTAATAAAAACAAGTAAGAGTGCTATATTCGGCTGTGCCGAATCTTATATACCCTTCACCATTGTGCGAGCAGAATACAGAGCAACTAGACAAAAACTAAATAAAACTGGTAAATATTTTTTTTTTAAATAAGAGACAACCGCTTTGAACTTCGCTTTTCATAAGGGCCCAGAATATATGTACTTTATAGGGTGTAGGATCAATATTGTATATACCTTTTTACCTTCGGTGAAGGGTATAAAAAGAGTAAATTTCGGGAATTCAGGGTTCTAATCACTGCATTCGATTCTATCGTATCGAATAAACTATTGAATTTTTTTGCATACGATAGACACTGGCGTATCGAATGAAAACTCGATAAATGTAATGTCGAGTTACTCGATGTCGAATGCTATTATTTCATTCGATATCGAGTTTCAAGATACCAAAATAAATAATTTCGATGAATTTTGCTCGATATCGTATGCGGTGATTAGACCCCAGTATTTCTGTTATAACTCATACAAATTTCCGACATTTTGGTATATAAGTCATATCCATAGGACGTATAGCAGACCTAAAATTTAGCCCATTTTTTGAGTATTTCGCTCATAAATTACCCATTGTCTAACCGATTTGATAGTTTTATATACCGACGTGTTAAGGAAGAATTTTACCATTTACTTAAGTTATATTTATATATAAACATTTATATAAACTTGTAAATATATATTTTAACAAAGTTAATTATAAACAAGTTAGAGTGCTATATTCGGCTCTGCCGAATCTTTGATACCCTCCACCGACAGTTCGAATGTTTAAAGAGTAATATCTGTATGATGTTATTATTATCTTAAACTGTGACGATTTGTTATTAATTATGGATTTAGGCGACTAAACTGTTTTCCGGTAGTAGGGTTTATATGGGGCCTAGGGTAAATTATGGACCGATCTTCACGAAATTTCACAGTCTTTTTCCCAGTTCTATAAAACTTTGATGTACCAAATTTTGTTATGATAGCATTATTTTTTACGGATTTAGGCGTACTTAACTGTTTTCCGGGAGTAAGGTTTATATGGGGCCCAGGGTAAGTTATGGACCGATCTGCACGAAATTACACAATTTTATTTCTTGCCCAATAAAACTTTGATGTACCAACTTTTGTTATGATAGCATTATTTTTTACGTTTTTAGGCGTACTAAGTTGTTTTCCGGAAGTAGGTTTTATATGGGGCCTATGGTAAATTATGGACCGATCTTCACGAAACTTAACAGTTTAATTTCTAGTCCTATGTAACTGTGACTTACCAAAATTTGTAATGATAGCATTGTTAGTTAGGGTTTTAGGCTTAATATACTGTTTTCCGGGAGTAGGGCTTATATGGGGCCTAGGGTAAATTATTGACGGATCTTCACGAAATTTCACAGCATGATTTTCAGTTGAATAAAACGAATTGTTGCGAAATCTTATATCATTCTGTGCATTTTTCCACCATTTATGTTAGTTTTTGTAACAAAATTATTAATTTTTTTTAGGTGGTGGTTCCACATTTTGATTCATAGCTCAGATCCTATTGAACCGATTTTGCTGAATTTCAATTCCAAACTGCTTAGGATAACTACAAGCAATTTGACACCAAGTTTGTTGATTTCTTTTGAGTTTTTCGAAAGTGAGCGTGTTTTCAACAGACGGACAGACGGACAGACAGACGGACATGGCTAAATCGACTTAAAATTACTCAAGGACCCAGAATATATATACTTTATAGGGTCTGAGATGAATAGTAAAAAAGTTTCACACGGAATGACAAACTGAATATACCCTCTTCACAACTAATTGTGGTGGAGGGTATAAAAAGAGTAATTTTTGTGAATTCAGTATTTCGGTTATAACTCTGCCATTTTTTAACCGATTTGGCAGATTTATATGCCGACGTATTGAAGAAGAAATTTACCATTTACTTTAGTTATAAAGCTTGGACTCGGGGTCATAACTTTTTTGTATCTGAACCGATTTTCCCGAGTTTTTTATAAGATATGTTCTACTAAAAATTTCCGATATTTTGATATATATGTCATATCCATAGGACATATGGCAACCCTTAAATTTAGGTTTTTATAAAATGTTTAATTTTTTTTTGTACGGGAGGTACCACGCCCACTTCTCCAATCCCGCCCAAATTTTGTAGGATGGTTTGTATTGGCAACCTAAATGTGTGTACCTAATTTGGAAACCTTGGCTCTTGCCGTTCTCAAGATATACAGAAATAAAGAAAATACAACAACAAGGGATTTTTGGAAAAATTTAGAGGTAGTCGTGGTTTTTTGCTCATATCTACGTCATGCGGCACAGCCGAATATAGCACTCTAACTTGTTTTTTTTTTTTTTTTTTGTTCGGAAGATTCTAAAGATTCTTTATTTTTGGTTAGTTAGGGCCGTTTGCGTTTTAAGTAACGATTTGTTCATTTGTTTTGTTATGCTCCAATTCTAAAATGCAAATTTTTTGCTTGCATTTTTCAAAAAGTTTGTATACTTTATCTTTTTTTTGTAAGGACAAATAAACTTAAATAAAAAATTGGTAGTTAATATTAAAACATGAGTATTTATTCTTAATAGAGTCTGAATTATTTCTTTTCATAAAGGCCATGTCAAATAAACCTTCATCGCTTTGCGTGACGTTTCTAACTTTGACAGAAAAGCGTAACGCAAAAGGTTTATGTCACTATAAACACGTTGATAACACACACGAATTGTTTGTTAAAAATAAATAAATAAAAAAAATTATACTGGCAGTCTGTCAAAGCGCGAAAAAATGAGAGTTGCCTTACTTTTTGCTTCGCTCTGCGTTAAAAGTACTTTATGTGACATGTTTTGTATAAGTATGAATATATCTTTGGGATGTCAAAGCGAATCTCTAACGCAACGCGAAACAAAAGTTTTATCCGACATGACGTTTTCTTTCGCTTAGCTTTTACGCTGATATGTCAAACCAAAGCAAGAGCGTCAACGTTGTATCACGAACAGTAGTGATAGCTTTTTTGTTTAATAAAACCCACAAATTATAATAAAAATAGCGGTAAAAACGTTAGATTGGCCAAAAAATAGCTAATTGCCATTATTAATTAGCAACAGCGGCAAACTTTACTATTAAATGAGCTGTCAAAATCGGGTTTTACAATTGCAAAGCGTGCCGCTTTTGTTTAGGTACGGCTGTAATATGCAAGTCTTAAGAAAATCTTTGATTATCTTCGGAGTACAAAAACAACAGTGTTGCACTTTGTTTATCTTTCATGAATGAACCTTTTACGACTCTCTGTATAAATCATATTTTCAACAATTATACGGCGAGCATTTCACGAGTTGTAAGAGAATATCTACATGAGTCTCATACGATTCTTGACATGAAAGTCTCGTTAGATTATCTTAACCCAAGTATTAAACAATTCCCACAACGATTGAAGAAGCGTATTTCGCTGTGCTATGGAAAAGCCTCACTCGTGTTACAGTTTTCCCGTGTGAGGAACCTTCTAGGATTAAAAAATGCGGTCATCGACGATCAAAGACGCTCTTCATGAGACTCCCAGTAGCTCTTACACGATTGAAATTGCTAGCTGGGTACGAAATAAATAATTATTTTAAATCAAACAAAAATTGTTTGAAAAAAACTAAATTTTAAATTTTCCGATTTCTTTTGACGATTTTTGGAAACGATAAAGACAATTTTTTTAATTTTTCTCAGGAAACTGACGATTTTCTCACAAATTTATCTGGCAGCGCTGCTCATAGAGAACATTCAAAAAATCAAAATGTTTAATGTATTCTTAATGTTTGCTTAAAGAAATATTTTTGTACTGTTTTCTATCAAACATAAAGCAACGTGTTTGTGTAAAGTATCTGCAAATCTGTACAGGAATTAAAAATAAATAATCGCAACAAAACAGAATCTAAGAAACCTAATTTTTATTTACATTCGATTAAGTTAAATGAAGAAATGCCCATTTGATAAAAATAACAATCTCCCAAGCTTCAATTTGGATTTCTTTGAAATTTGCTTTGTATCTTCTTCTAATTGGTTTGTTTAAAACAGCCAAACTTAATGTTGCCCACACAGAAAGAATGAAAAACCAAATTCAATTAACATATCAGTTAGAAATTTGTAATATTAATTTTATTCCGTACTGATTTTCCGCCTGCAAACAAATTGATCATATCAATTTACATATTTGAGTGAAAACATGTCAAACCATCATGCCGTTCGGATGCAACACCTCTGATTTCAATGAAATTCACTACAACTGTTGTATGTTATTGGACTTTAACAAAACAAAAATTTTCAGACCCCATATTCTTTCGGCTTCCGAAATATGACGTCATTAATGATGTAAAAAATGTTAAAAAATCACAAAAGTCTCCTTACAAAAGGGGATAGAACTTTTGAACTATGCAAGACAATTTAGTTTTTTGTATCGTTTTAAAGGTGAAAGTGCACCCCTTAAAATTATATTCATATTGTGGTTTTTTTTTAAGAAAAGGTCAGAGGTAATTTTTGGGGTGTTGAGTTCAAAGGTCACTATCTGAAAAAGTATATTTTTTAAAATTCTTAAAAAAATATATGTCAAGTACTCAACAGATTTAAAAAGTTTTTTGCTTTTTATTGTTACAAAATTTTATGAATACTGAGTATTTGTTATTTTTTTTTCTTTTTTGAGAATTAGTGCTACCCCACGCCGGGGTAGCTTCGGCATTTGACGATGCACATTCGTCGACTACATTCTTAAAAACTCCATAAAAAAATTAAATTAGGTGCCAGTTATAAACGGATTAAGCAATTTTTATTAGATGGATACAGTAAATGAAAAATATTAGAATTAGTAACTTAAGTTTTATTTCAGTACATAGAACTAGCGAAATATTTGTATTTTTAGGCTTAACAAATAGAGATCAAAAAGATATCAAGTATCCGAAGGAAGTTTATTATTGAGATGCAGTCGTCAAGAGTTTAAGTAATCTCAGTGAATTGATAAATTGGCTTATTACTATATCGACCAAAGTTTGACTAGTCCGAATGTGCCCCAATTTAAAATGCCAAAGTCTTCCCCGAAAGCACTATGTACACTTTTTTGTTTTATTTTTCTTTTATTCTTCAACAAAAATTTAGATTTAATTTATTTTTTAGGAAACTAGCACAATTATTAATGTTGGTTTGTAATTTTTATTTAAAATATTGATAATTTTCAAATACAAAATACTTACGAAATAGAATCAAAATATTACAAAAACACTTGGAAAAACAATTAAACACGCGTAGCTTTTTCAGTTGGTAAGCTAGAGATGACAAACTTTGCGGGAGTTATTTATTTTGATTTTCGAAAAATATACATAAATAGTTAGCAGTGTTGCCAATTTAGCCATTTAGTGGCTAGATTTAGCCATTTTTCACCCTGTTTAGCCATTAAAAAATGAGTTTAGCCATTAGCCATTTTTTAAACAATTTTTCAACTTGTTTAGCCATAAAATTTTTTTTGCCGTTTTTCTTTTAAAAGAATAACACAGTACAACATTTTTCAGGTGATTGATTCGGTACTCAATTCTGATAATTGGTTATGAAAGTAGACCCAAAAAGAAGAACTTCTGCATCATTAGTTTGGTCATGGTACATCAAATAATAACTTAAAAATTAATTTGAAGTTAGTAAGTATCGTATAGGGGAAGTTATCACGTTTTAGGCTCTTTTGTTTGTCATAACTCGAGAGCCACTAGTCCGAATAAGCTGAAACAAATTGAAAAGTCATCACTGTTTTTTCCAAAGAACTTTGTGGATATCTCTAGCAAATTTTTGAAATTCATACCTTTACTTAACTGTGATTTAGGTCTCATTTTGTTCATAGGTTATGCGACTTTACGCGAAAGTAATAGGACTGGACACTCTTTTACCGTTTTGGATTTTTTATGAATTAAAAATAAAAAATTTAAATTTTTTGGGCAATAAATATTTTTTTTCTTCATACATTTATTTATAACTGCGAAACTGTTGCTTATGTAGCAAAATTTTGTATGAACAGATTAAAGGAATTGTAATTCTTTTCAATTTGTTTCAGCTTATTCGGACTAGTGGTTCTCGAGTTATGACAAACAAAAGAGCCTAAAACGTGATAAATTCCCCTATACGATACTTACTAACTTCAAATTAATGTTTAAGTTATTATTTGATGTACCATGACCAAACTAATGATGCAGAAGTTCTTCTTTTTGGGTCTACTTTCATAACCAATTATCAGAATTGAGTCTCGAAATCATGTGTTGTACTGTGTACTTATTTTTATTTTATTATAAAAATGTATAAAAGTAAAATAAACATTTTGAACAATTAAAACGCCTTTAATTTAAATCACAAGTTTTACAAATGTTGAAATGACGATGAAACATCTTTCAAAATAAAGGAACAGTATTCCACTTCAATAAAGGGATGCAGGCGGTAACAAAATGGTTTTAGAAACGTCAGAATTGACTATAAAGTTGCTCTCATTTTCATGGTCTAATGCTGAAGTAGAGAGGGTGTTTAGCCAATTTAACATCGTTAAAATTAATTTGAGAAATAGGTGACATTAAGTAACCGTTAATTCGATTTTATCAATTAGGTAAATATTTTTACCATAACAATACAATATTTATACCACCACCACAATAGTGGAGAGGGTACTATGCGTTTGTGCTGATGTCTGTAACACCTTAAAATATTTGTCCTTAGCCCTCCTTTACGTATACCGATTAACTTTCTTTCTGAGTCGAATTAACGATGTTTGTCCGGTTGGCTTGCTGTCCAAGTACAGGTCGCAATTTAGAGATTATTTGATAAAATTTGGTACAAGGGTTCTAATGTGGTGTAGGGTAACATAAAGTCGGGTTTAACCGACTATACTTTCTTACTTGTTTTTTATTGTAGATCTGGACTCAAAAGGTTGGGTAAATGTTGTCGTGATTATGATTTACCTTCATATTATTTAAATTTATTATTTATGATTATTTGAAACTAATGAGTGATTCCTATGAGATGCACAATAACGACATCGTATTTTTCGATGATTTAATTTTTTATTATTAATTTATTTTAATATTAATTTACGTTTATTCTTATTTAACAAATTGATCTTAACTCACAATTTTATCGTAAACAACTTTAAATTAATTATTTCGGTTTTGTTATTGAATTTTAATGTGTTTTTATTTAAAAAAGCTTTTAGCCATTTTTCCGTAAATTTAGCCATTTTTGGTCACCAAGTTTTGGCAACACTGATAGTTAGTGATGTAAAATAAGTGCATCATATCGAAAACGTCATTGACGAATGTACCCCAGTGCCCAAGCTGCCCCAGTCTCCCCTAATTTAAAAGCTTATTGGGTAAAGTATTTTAGAGATTTTTTTTCAGATTTTTCGAAAGAGGTTTAGAGGTCGCGCAAGTCAAATTTTTGACAAAAATCGTGTCTACCGGCCTTTTTTAAGTTTTCTTCATAACTTTGTCAAAAACCACAATTTTCTTCACTTTTAATGAAATAATTTAAAAGAAAAATGTCCAAGCTTTATTTTAGTGTACAAATACTATAAGTTTTTGCAATACATTTGCTCAGTGTTCTTTGCATCTTGAGACTACTTGTTGGCTTCCCAATTTTCTGAATCTGTTTTTAAAAGTTCAATTAAAATAGCACAAGCCTCAAAAACAAATAAGACTGGTTTTGGAAATTAATCCTTGAATTTCTTTATTTTAAAGGTTGTCTCTTGTTAAAATTTACTACTTCGTTCTCGCTACTTGGCGTATGTAGGTTTTTTGCCATTCAACTCAAAGTTCTGGTGCCGGTATGTTCATTAAAAAACGATAAGGTAACCAATTTTTGGATAAAGTAGCACTGATGACGTAAAAAAGTTTTTAAAGTGGCGCGTTAAATTGCTTCATTATTAATTTTGTAGTTATCCAACTGCTTTATAAGACTTAGATAATTGAGAGGAGGGTATCGAGGACAATGACAGAGGACACAGTTCTTGATATTTATTTTTTAAATAAATGAATTTATCGGTTAATATGTTCATGTTTTGTATGTTGTGTAGTGAATACCAGCACACTGTTCAATTCAATGTGATTCGATGAATTTATCATATTATTGCAAACTATGCTAAGCATCTTCTTTAAGAGGCATAAACTCATCTAAATTTACTTTCTAGTATAAATTGAAAACCTCAGGAAGCCAATAAAAGTCAAAAAATTATATTCAATAAAAACTAATAATTCTGTAAACAAAACACAATTTAGCATTTACTTTGATATTTAAAAAAAAAAAAATCCGAGTCAACAGAAGTCCCTTGCAATTATAAAAATAGTCAACTAAATGTGGTTAAAAACATACCTACAAACATTTCAACAGAATTAAACCGGAAAACGAGACAAACGTAAACAAATAGACACATAATACTGTTCTATGCCAAAATAAAATAGATTTGAAAAACTCCATGAATAAACAATAAAATCATAAAAGTAGGAATGCAAAATATGTACAAATTTACATTTTTATGTGTATGTTCGTATGTCTGGCTGTGGTAGGTTGCTGAAAATCAGCAATAACAACAACGGTATAAAAAATAAAAACAGGAATAAAGTACTTAACACCAATGGCGGAACTAACATTTAAATGCCACTACACTCTAAACGCATACTTACAACAACTACTCAAAACTATAAAAACACACACATACATACACAAATATATATGCATTTAATACAAATACATTTAGCATATGTATGTTTTGGTATTAGTAGTGTCAGTTAGTTAGTTGTAGAGAAGTAGCAATGGGGCAGCAATACTAATAATAACATCAACATCATTGTGTTTATTTTTCAGATATTCTTTTTTTAAAATTCACATGAGGAGTAATTCACTGGCAGAGCTAAAACAACAAAATGAGTTGTGGAAAAAATGGGAAAAATCATGCATACAACAAATACACTAAACATGTTCTACTAAATAGGAGTAGTGAAGCAAAAAAACAACTACAGCAACAACAGTACAAACAGGAATAGTAACAACACTAACAAACCAGCCAACGAGCCAACCAACAACTCTAACAAATAATGACAAAATAGGCCTGATTTATGTTTACAACGCGAACGTGACAATCTTAGAAATACGTGCCAAATTGCCACAATTGCATAACTCTGCGACATTCTATGAATAAATCAATATACACACATACACACAAAGCGAAATACTAAATTCGCAAACATACACATGTATATTTGTCGTAGTTTTTGAAAAATAAAAAGAGAAAAACACATACAGAGACATATCTAACATTATGCTCTTGTGGACAGTATTGCGACTAACAATGTTATTTATAGTAAATAACGGTAACACAACATGATACTATAACAAACATTACGTACTTACATACACAGACACATGTGTGTAATCTGTAGAAAGTACAAAATATTGTATTTATATATAAAAACAAATATAACAACTCTTAGTGTACACATATACATCTACACTACAAATACATATTTTAATGCGTAAATATGTATACATATATGGATGAAGGTATTTACAAACAAAAGCATGTGTATGTTAAAAAGATAAATAAACGCTTACAGTTGTGTCGAAATTAATAGCAGGCATATCAAAATACTGACGGAGCCCCTAAATGTTCATATCGAAAACTAGTACAACTTTCAGATAATTTATTTAAGATACATGGGGTGTCATAAAGCCATAGGGCATTAAGCCATAATGGCTTTTGATATGGCCTTAATCTCATATAAATTTTAGTGGAATGGGACATAAAGCCATTATGGTTTTATGTCCCATTTGATGTTTTGCGTTACAAATGCTTTATTTCACTTAATATGCCTTTTTAGGTGGTATGAACTAAGTCCCCAATGAACTTACTGCCCAAACCCAAAATGATCTAAGCCCCTTAATTTGGGGACGTCGTTCATTTATGGAAAAAGCCCGAAAAGACGATATGAACTAAGCCCCCAAGCAGGTGAAAAAGAGTGAATGAAAAGTGAAAAGAGTAATGAAAGTGAACTAAGTCCCCAAATTAAAAAAATATAGAAATTGTTTTGTTGTTTTTTCTCTGGGTGTATTTATTAAACGATGCCGTGCAATAAAGCCATACGAAATAAAGCCATATGGCCTTATTTTGCAATCCATTGAGCAATAAGGCCATATGACTTTATTTCCCTGTAAGGAGTGAAATAAAGCCATAAAATTCTTATTTTTTTTAAATTAGTTATATTAAAAATATAACGAAAACACTTTTGGGCGCAAGGATTTTTTCCTCTATGGTATAACAAATACCTGCTTCGCTAACTAAAGCTTCTCTCCTCTATGGTATAACAAACACCGGCTTCGCTAACTAAAGCTTCTCTCCTCTATGGTATAACAAACACCGGCTTCGCTAACTAAAGCTTTTCTGCATAGCCGGTCTTGGGCCGGGCGCAAGAATTTTCTACTTTATGGGATAACAAGTACCGGTTTCACTAAGTAAAGGTTCTAAAATCTGCCTTGTTTTCTAACGAAGGCCGACTAAGCAGAGAAGCTTTAGTTAGCGAAGCCGGTATTTGTTTTACAATAGAGGAGAAAATCCTTGCGCCCGGCCGAAGGTCGGCTATGCAGAGAAGCTTTAGTTAGCGAAGCATGTATTTGTTATACCATAGAGGAAAAAATCCTTGCGCGCGGCCTAAGGCCGGCTATGCTTTGGAGTTTGTAAACATTAGGCCATATGGCTTTATTTCCTATGGCTTTATTACACGGCACCATATTAAACATATAACGAAAACACTTTTGGGCGCAAGGATTTTCTCCTCTATGGTATAACAAAGACCGGCTTCGCTAAGTTAAGCTTCTCTGCATAGCCAGCCTTCGGCCGGGCGCAAGCATTTTCTCCTCTTTGGTATAACAAATACCGGCTTCGCTAACTAAAGCTTCTCTGCGTATTCGGCCTTCGTTCGGAAACAAGGCAGATTTTAGAAGCGTTACTTAGCGAAATCGGTACTTGTTATACCATAATGGAGAAATTTCTTGCGCACGCCCAAAGGCCGGCTATACAGAGAAACTTTGGTAAGCGAAGCCGGTGTTTGTTATACCATGGAGGAGAAAATTCTTGCGCACGGCCGAAGGCCGGCTATACATAGAAGCTTTAGGAAATAGGGTGACATGCAATCATTATCAAAAATATGGCTTTATGTCTCATATTTCTTAAAAAATGTATGGCGTGAAGTCCCATTATATTGAGACTTAATGGCATATGCCCTTATGTCTCAATGGAATGGGACTTACCGCCATATGGCTTTATGTCCTTTGGCTTTATGACACCCCATCGTTTTTTCTATCTGGGTGAAATTATAATATGATTCTGGTGGCCTTACATATCTATTCTTTGGTTGTTTGGCCTTTATGGGTGTCATAGTGAAATTTGAATGTAACGGACTACAGTTTGTTGCGTTTGTGGACCTAAAATTGTTCTGCTATTGTTTTTGACATGACAATATTTGGCTCGTGTGAGCCACGACTCTATACAATATGTAAACCATAAACGTGCATAGAATGCCGGTTGTTTTTCTTTTTATTTTACAAGGAGATCAAGCAGATGTACAAGTAGCACCAATAACACTAACACTAACATTTACAACATAAAGGATAATGCAATATAAGCCAATAAAATCTTAACAAAATCTTTCAATTTATTATATATGAAATTCTTTCGACTTTCGTTGTTGCTCCTATTACTTCATTTATGTTGTTCACTTTTTTTTCATTTTATTTGTGTGGTTATCAACCTAATACTGTGATTTTATTTGGATGTTTGTTAGTGCTTTGTGAGGGTGAAAGTGTTTATAAAGGTTTATGTGTTTTTTGTACACTTGTAACCCTGACGTTACTACAGTAGACTGAGTTTTGCAAGTAAGGATTTATTTTTTCCATGTATTGTATGAATGTATTAAGTTTGCATGTGTGTGAATGTGTCTGGGAGTTTGTAAGTGTTTCACTTTTCTTGAAAGTAAAATCCATAAGAAAATAATCATGTTCATGTGTGGGTCTTAACTGACATTGTATAAATACACGTAAAGTAGATAAATTTTAGGAAAGTATCATAAATTAGCAAATGATTTAGAAAGTTTATATATGACGCTAATCAGACAGAATACAATTAAATGAGGTCTTTACAAATATAAAATACACTTTGCACAAAAGTATATATTTATGTAAAGAGTTTCTTAAAAATAATCTTAAAGAAATTGTTAAGCTTGTATTAACGACTTTAAGCTTAAAAATGCTGCATTTATTAGGATGATTCGAAGACTAATTTTAAATGACACCATTCAAAAATTTTTAATAACAAATGATTGCAGTGTATTGCGTTTTGGAAAAATTTTAGCCGTCATTGACGACATACATATGTTATGTAGTTTTTAATGTATGGGGGTTTTTTAAGCTGCATGAGAACTTATCGATACCTTCCCGTAAGTATGTATTAAGCGACATTTCTAAAATTGTGTAGGAAACAAAAAAAACGTCTTATTTAGTTATTTGTTTTTCGGATTTTATTAAAAGAAACATATTTGGAAAGCGATTTTCAGAATACAAAACATATTTAAAAATGTGGCTTAGCATAATTTCTTTGGCGGATAATAAAAATTACAGGGTGCAACATTATTCCAGTGAGAAAACTTGACGGTTGATACAATTTTATTTTCACTCTAGTTTCCTTTGCATCCATGATTGGGCAGCGAAACCCAGGCCAAAATGTGGCGCTTAACTTCTAGTATAGTTCCACATCAAAAAGTCATTTTCGAAAAAAGTGTCGCTTAATACATTCTTACGGGAAAGTATCGTTATAATGATAATACGAGACAGAAATGTTGTTGGAATACAATATTTTATTTTAATCTGGAAGATAATTTCATGGCAATTATTTTTGAATATGGTTTCCGGCATATGTCCGCTGCCGTTACACTGAAAAAAAAAAAAAAAATCAAACCATCCTCTGTTAAATCAAGCCGACGCGGTATCAATAGTACGGTAAGTATGAATTTTCTTGAATCAAGTATAGAAAGATTGATTCAAGTACATATTATTTAACCCTCTTGTGTCCAATACCGACTGCAGACGGGTTAAACTCAATGGTCGCTTATTCGCTTTGCAAATTTTGTTTTGCTTTTCTTTGTATTTTGTTTAAGTACAACAATTTGTTTTGCTATATTTGCAACATATGCTGATGCTTTGGGGAGCTACCATGATCAGTTGAAGTTAAAAAAATGTAAAATGCGGACTAAATTACTATTTGGCTAAAAGTATGAATTCAAAGTCAAAAGGTCAAAGTTAAAAAAAATTATTGGTGTGTTGCTAAAGATAGCAAATAAAAAAAAAACTTTTTGCAAGCTTTTTATTGATCCTGCAAGGTAGCTTATCTGGAGACGGTCTTAGGACAATTCGAAATAAATATATCAGGTGAATTTGAAAGTGGAACATTTTTAGAGATAACAAATTGTGGTTAATAGACGTGGAACGTCGACAAATACAAAAGTTGCCATAGCTTTTCGATGAGGCGATTGGGAAAAATTTGGATTTGATGAATTTAGAAGGCGATATGGAAGACGAGTTGCGACTCCAAGTGCTATATCGACGCTAAATTTGATAAAATGACAAACACAGCGATTAATATGTCAGACTCAATGCTGGTATCAGAGATTTGCATTACTCCATGCGAAAGTCAAGCGTCATTAGCTTAATTATAATCCCCATCTACTACGATGGATACAATAACTCCTGGATCATAGAAACGCAAACGCCATGTGCCTGCAGAACACAATATCATTCAGCCTAAAGATAAATTTTAAGGGCCGATGTTGAATGTGAACCACACCTAAACGTCAAGTTTTTTTCTGCATTTCATTTGACATTTCTCAATTTCAGACTAACTCAATTTGAACTATGAAATGATACATAATCGAGCACCGCGTTAAAGTTATTCAGACTTATTATGAAAATGGGCTTGAAATCAAAATGCATATAGTGCACTTTGTGATTTTTTCGGTCAATTTAATCGTCCAAATGTGCGTATAATCGGAAAAAACGTGCAAAAATTTGAGCTAACGAGGTCTGTAAGAGATGTGAAAACACCAGCGCATGCTCGTACAGCTTGTACTGCAGAAAATATTGCTGCTTTTCGCAAAAGTGTGGCTGAAGAGCCGTCTACCTCATCTCTTCGTCGTGCCCAACAATTGCACCTCTCACGTTCGTCGTTGATGAGCATTATGCATAAACACTTGCATTTACACGCTTACAAGGTGCAATTGATTCAAGAACTTTTTATGGCCCGAATTGGAAGATATTGATGTGGACGATATGTGGTTTCAACAGGACGTTACCACTTGCCCCACAGCTAACGAAACAATGGCGCTTTTGCGCGACAAATTTAATGTCAATTTGCCGCAAAGATCATGTGATTTAACACCGTTTGACTTCTTTCTTGGTTGTTTGAAAGAAAAGGTGTACGTCGATAAGCCAGCAACAATTCAAAAGCTTAAAATCTGCACCATCGGATGAAGGTGTTCCGCTGAAGTCGAGGCGGCCATTTGGCCGACATGTTGTTCCATACATAATTGAATCAAAATGCGCTGGATTCAAATATTATAGAGTTAATTTAATCCAAATTCTTAACTATTCACTAATCCCAGAGCCAGAAGGAGAATTTTATTATGGTTGATTTAACAACCTGTTTTATACCTTTCAGAATTTTGATTATAAAACACCAGCATCATACCCGACATGTTTTCTACTTTTAAAATTTGATTACCATGTTTAGCTTAGTATAAACTAAATGGGAGCCTTTGCTTTTATATTTTTTTAACAGAAAAATAATGTATGTTTTTCTTCTAATTCTCTTGTTTTTGTTGTTCATCTTTTTACTTGCTTCAAGAATTGTATACAGACTTTAAGAAATTCCGGGATTGATTTTCAAAAATTATACCATCTAGGATTGTTTTAAGTACCTTTTAGTGTTATTGGTACTTAATGTTTTAAGTACGCCTCTTACTTAAAGTACACACAGAAAAAAGTTTCAATGTAATATTGAAATGCAATGCAAAAGTATGGATCTTATTTAAAATTATCATTGTTTCATATTAATTTTAAATGAAAAATGTAAAAACAAATAAGTGTTACATTAAAACTGTTGCTTATAATTCTTAATCGCTTAACAGTTTTATTTGTTTAATATCTTTAGTTTTTCTAAAATTTTTGGATGAAGTTGCCTGGAGATCTGGCCTAAGCAACCAGTGATCCCTTCAACAATAAATTTCAGTGTTTTTATCAAAAATAAAAATTGGGAATTAAGCACGACAAAAGGAATCTTGTGAATTGTTCAACACCATAAACAATTATATTTAATTTTTTGTTTGTTTAATAATTAAAAAAAGATAAATTCCCGTATTCTTTTTGTTTAAATGATTTAGTTAAATAGAACATCAAATGAAGATGAAGAAACCCATATCGAGTCATTCTGCTTGTGTCTTTTGATTGTGAGTGCTTCTGTTAGCAAAGGGAAAAACAAAAAAGTGAAACATGTGTTGAAGGAAAACAAATAATTCTCTCTCTCTAAATGCATATGTTGTATCTGAAGCTTCTTCTCACTGTTATTTTACACTCAAACCAATCCGATTCTACATGAAATTAACGGTGTTTCAACTTGAAATAACTTTCATTCAACATGATTCGTAGTGTTATTTCAATATGAATATCATTTTGCTCTAACTTTACTGGAATGTTAAATTAACATGAATTGCAGTTATTTTAAAAGAAATTAATGTTGTTCGCAAGTTATTCAGCCTGATAACGGTTGGCGAATACGCCTGAGTCGTTTTTTGTAGTAGATTAAAGAACAAAGGTTGTGTGTTACTTTAATCTACTACAAAAAACGACTAAGGCGTGTACGTCAACGCCAACCGTAATCAGGCTGATTGTAAAATCATGTTTAATTAACATGAAGTAACTATGAAGCAGAATCACTACTGAAAAATATAAAATCGATCTTGTTTTCGAAGATTTTACATTGATTTTTTTCTGTGTGTAAGTTAAAAAAACTTAATTTACTCCGAGTGTTTTTCTTTCTGTGTAGGAATTACTACAGCAAACCAATAGTCAACTTAGCTTGAACAACAACCGATTAACGAAATTGATACGATGCAAAATAACAATAGAATTAACCCAAAAACTAGGACTGTGCAATCCTACAATCTTACCCGCTACAGCAGACCAATTATCATTTAGCTGGAACTACAACCATTTAACGAAACTGAGACCATTCAAAAGCAAACACTACAGACTGGACCGATACTCTAAGAATTAGGACAGTGAAACCTTACATGAAAAGCCGTGAACTGAACAAATCGTTTAAGGTGGAGATGTTTTTTGGAAGCCGTATGCTCCTAAAAGGGGTAATAGAGAATAACTAGTGGTGTTGGAGGGTATACAAAAAGTACAAATTCAAAACATGTAATTAAAAACAGAGCAAATAAAAGTGTTTCACTAGAAAATAATTCACACGGAACAAAGTTCAAATGTTTACTGTTCTGTATAACAGGACGGATGGTAACTTAATGATTACCTATGGGTCTTATATAGGGTCATTGTCTGTTATTTCTGTGTTATTTGGTATCATTTGGTCAGGATGGACGGATTCTTATTTCTCACTTAGTTTTTAATTAGTTTAAATTTTTAACTGCTGCTATAATTTAACAAAAAAAATCCTAAATTACTTAGCTTGTTGCTATAAATATTTATGTATAAATTCATAAATTTTTATTCATTAATATTCTTTCTACCTAAACAATACTTGATTTAATACTGTAGATATAAAAATTTGTATGTTAATAAGTTTGTATTCGTATTTATCTATATCATGTAAATCTGTACTACTTACAATAGCTGAAACATACATTTATTGCATGTCATTTACAATACTACATGTTTTATTATTATGATAATTTAATGTTTTTCTGTGCGACTTGTGTTGTTATTTTTTTTTTTTTTTCTTTTTATTATTACTGTTGAATATTCTATCATTTTTAAAAGAAAGTGTCACTAGTGATGTGATGTTATGTGCAAATGACATAGACGTGTTTCTAATGACACTGACTTGCAGTTATTATTTTTTTTTCTTTTTCGTTTTAAATATAATTTTTTGTTCATTTTTTGTTGTAATATTTGCAAATCATAAAGTACAAACAAAAAGATAAAATAACACAACAGCGATAACAACAAAAGCACATACCAAAACACTTAAACTCGCATACAGTCATAAACACTTATTACTTTATAGCTAAAAGGCTTATACTGCAGTTGAACTAAATGAGACAATGATAAATGATGGCGACAGGCAATGAGCAAAAAAAAAACACAGAAAACACAGAAGTAACAACAAAAAGACAGTTTCTGGGAGTGCTATAATCGGTTTGGTTGAATTATAGATATTCTGGAAAAAAAAGGAAAAATAATTTATGAGTTTAAGTATTGACCAGCGTAGCAAAAATTGGGTGAACGCATAAATTTAAAATTTATTCTCGGGGCTATTTTCCCGAGATGACAACAATTTTACTAAGAATGAAAATGTAATTCCGTAACCTTAAAGAAGTTTTAAATAAATAAAATTGTGGCAATTACAAATAGTTCGTGCAAACTTGGATTTATTAATTTATGGCACTTCAATAAAGTTTTCACTAATAAGGCGAATGGATAAAACAAATTTTGTGTAAACGTTACTTTCGCGACATCATTTTAGAAGTCTGCACTCAAAAGAAAAATCAATCCATCCGCACTCAAATCAATCCGAAGCGGTATGAATAGTACGGTGAGTACGGATTTTCTTGAATCAAGTACAGAAAGATTGATTCAAGTACGGATTTTCAATCGCAAAATACCTAAATTATCCATATTCAGTCCCGAATTCGTACTTAAAATAATCCGAAAATGAGATTGATTTAAGTAAAACTAGATTAAACCAATCTCAAAATTCACTTGATTCAAGTATTATAAAGTGGATTTTATCTCGAATTCGAAGAAAAAATTATTATGATTGATTTACTTACCCGTATTACACCTTACAGAATGATAAAACACCAACAACATGCCCGATTTGGTTTTGACTTTAGAAATCTTATGTACATAAGAACATTGGTGGTAAAGTCTGGCCAGACCTTTCTACAATGTGTATAGAAAATCAAAACAAGCGTAAGCATGTTGATTTAAGAACTTTATACATACTTATTTCATGCAATTCCGGGATTGATTTTCGAAAGTAATTCCATTTAGGATTATTTTGAGTAAATTTTAGTGTTATTCGTATTGAACTTTTAAGTATAACTCGTACTTAAATTAATCGTAAAAAACTTGATTTATCGCGAGTGTTTTTCTTTCTGTGTGTATATTAAATAAATAAGAAAGCATATTCGGTCAGGCCTGACCATTAAACACCCTACATTACAATATATATCAGTCTAGACTGATATATATATATTTTAAACAGCTACAAGAATCTCACTGTTAAAATTTAGTAAGATCTGTTCATAAATAGCTGCAATATGTGCTAAAACCAAGAAAGTAAAAAACTTTCAAAAGTTAGATTTTTCTATATGCATTTGTTTTTTCACTTTATCCATTACTTATATGGGTTGATAGTTGGCCAATTAATATTTTTCCGTTTTTTCTTTCATGAAAGTCGAAATAAATTTTACAAGAGTAACATTTTTATAATAAACTAGCTGGACCGGCAAACGTTGTTTTGCCACATAACTTATTTCTTTAGCCAAATTTTATAGGCTATAGTTCTTTCCAGATGTTATACTATTTGCCTGCCCAATTTGAAGAAAATGCATTGATTAGTTAAGAAGATATAAGGAGGCGGAGCTTTTACCCCTCTTGCCTTTTAATACTCTGCCCATTTTCCGATGTTACAGTGTATGCATACCAAATTTTAAGAAAACCAGTTGATTAGTTAAGAAGATAAAGGGAGGGGGATATTTTACCACTCTTGCTCTATTTCAAGCCCTTAATAATAAAAACTATAGGCTATAATTTCTTTCCAACTGTAACACTATTTGCCTGCGAAATTTAAAAAAAAATCGTTTGATGAGTTACGAAGATATAGGGAGGGGAAGCTTTTAGCAATCTGTGTCTATTTCACACCCTATTCTCTTTCAGATGTTACATTGTCTGCATGCCAAATTTTAAGAAAACCGGTTGATTAGTTTTGAAGATTGGGGAGTGGGAGCTTTAACACCTATTGCAATATTTTCCACCCTCTAGCAATATAAAATATACTCTACGACCTATTCTCAAACCCAACAAATACACATACAAAATTTCATAAAAATCGGTCAAGCCGTTTCGGAGGAGTTCAAAATATTTTGTTGATATTTGTATTTGTTCAAAATATTTTGTTGATATTTGTATGGGAATATAAATACATGTTTCGAAATGAATGCGGTGTTCACTAAAATGGCTTTAACTCATGAACCAATACACATTTGAAGACCGTTGATACATAAAAACCTTGGTATTGCCGTCACCTTCCATGTGAGAAACAAAATCGGTTCACGCATTTCAGAGAACATTAATTACTAACACAATGCAACTTATTTATATATATATAGATAATTTTCTTATAAAAAAAATAACTGATTAAAAAACGCTTATAAGAAACATTTTCGAGTTTTTTTAATTACTTATATCCGTTACCTACTGTATAAAGTTTGGTGGCTTCTTCTTTCTTCTTTTTGGCCCAAATACCTAACAGTTTTGGCTGACAGCTATACATATACTTGGTTTTATTGCTGTCATCTACAAAACTTGAAATGTAACAATATTTTCAATCCACAAGATATAAGTCGGGATAAGTATTTGACAACTTTTAACTTCAACAGATAAACTTATTTATTGTGCTTTATTATATTACTAGCCTAATACATACAAAAAATGTTCACCAAAATTTTTTCAATTAATTCAATAATGCTGTTGCAAACAATTTTCTCAATTGTTCCAATTAATTTCCCTTAATTGAAAATAAAAATTATAATGTTTGTGTAAATATTTGAAAATATGAAAACATTCACACAAACTTTAAAATATTTAAAATTTTAATTGATTTTCATGTTGTAAAATTCCTTTTTTCATAAAAATAATTTAATAAAAAATTAAATTTCATGAACTTAGCCTAATTAAAAATATTAAAAATTTGGATTGAAAACCATAAATAGTTCAACAAAATAACCACAATACTAATTATTTTCAAACAATTTTTTAATTGTTTCAATTAAATGTGTTGATTGAAAAAAATATTTTAATTTGTGTTTACGGTTTATTTAGACTCTTTTGCTGGTGGTCACATTTCAATTAAACCTATTGATTGAAACTGAACAGCAACAAAAGCTCAAACTTACAAAACTGTTAATTGATATGATCAATTCGTTTGCTGTCGGAAAATAAGTACACAGAAAAAATTATTAGTAGTTTTTTATCAATTAAAAAAATAGTTGTAAAAGTATTAAAACCTAATTAATGTGATAATTGAATCAATTATTTTTTTTTGTTGAACGAAAATTAAAAATATAATTTTGATTTAATTAACATTTTATTTGTTTTGAAATAAATTTTTAATTAAAATAATAATTAAATAACAAAAAATTATTTCGTTTAAAATAAAATAATTTAAACTTGTGAAATTGTTTTTGGAAATTGTCAAAATCAATCAAAACATTGTTTGAAACGGCAACGTTTTTTGATAATTTTTTTAATTAAAATTTAAAATATCATTTATTGAAAAAAAATATTCAAAATATTAAATTCTTACAATTTTTAGTAATCAATATAATCATTTTGGTAATAGGTGCAAAATCAACAAATGGGTTGCTTGATTCTATGAATTTGGTATAAAATTGGTGATTAGAGAAAATTTTTAATTTTTTCTGTGTACGGAATTTAATTAATAGAAAAAATTTATTACAATTCCGTTAATTGAAGTTGGTTTTTCATTTTTTCTGTGTACACACAAATTTTAAAATATTTAATATTTTAATTGATTTTCATGTTGTAAAATTCCTTTTTTCATAAAAATAATTTAATAAAAAATTAAATTTCATGAACTTAAGCCTAATTAAAAATATTAAAAATTTGGATTGAAAACCATAAATAGTTCAACAAAATAACCACAATACTAATTATTTTCAAACAATTTTTTAATTGCTTCAATTAACTGTGTTGATTGAAAAATATATTTTAATTTGTGTTTACCGTTTATTTAGAATCTTTTACTGGTGGTCAAATTTCAATTAAACCTATTGATTGAAACTGAACAGCAAGAAAAGCTCAAACTTACAAACCTGTTAATTGATATGATCAATTCGTTTGCTGGCGGAAAATAAGTACGGAATTTAATTAATAGAAAAAATTTCTTACAATTACGTTAATTGAAGTTGGTTTTTCATTTTTTCTGTGTACACACAAACTTAAAAATATTTAATATTTTCAAAAAATTTTTTAATTGTTTCAATAAACTGTGTTGATTGAAAAATATATTTTAATTTGTGTTTACCGTTTATTTAGCCTCTTTTGCTGGTGGTCAAATTTCAATTAAACCTATTGATTGAAACTGAACAACAAGAAAAGCTTAAACTTACAAATGTGTTAATTGATATGATCAATTTGTTTGTAATTCATAGAAAAAATTTCTATCAGAAACATTAATTGAACTTGGTTTTCCATTTTGTCTGTGTAACCCTCATTAAAATAAAATAAGTATTTTTTGTATTAATACGGACCTCGTGCATTATTATTTTAAAATACAAAAATCCTTGCTAGAATTAATAAAAAATTAAGTACATCAATTTTAACATTTTCTTTAGAAAGATTTGGTAATTTTAAACAATTCAACATAAAAAGCGTTGCCGAATTAATTTTTTTTGTTTAAAAAGGCTATATGGAAGGTACATGAATCCTTTGACGGAATTTTTTCCAAACTAGAAATATTGTTTATTGTTTTCATAAATACCATGCAAAATATTATTAGTCTGGGTCAACTGCTTCTATTTTTGCACAATTTCGTCCTACATCAAATACGCCCATTTTTCTTCAAATGTTCATATCGATATTAAAGTTACTCGTGCAAATTTTGATGGCTCTAGTTCGCAGAATGACTTCAAAAAGGAAGTACCATGCCCAATATTTGTAGTCCACCCATTTTTATCCAAATTACTTATATTGATACTAAAAAAAATTTGGGGTTTTAGCTGTTATAGTTTCCCACATAATCACCCTTATTCTATTTGGCGTCGTCAACAGTAAACAACGCCGTTTTTTATGTTTTGTTTCAATTTCATATTCCTGTTGGCAATATATTTCGATGATTGTATTTGCTAAGAAAAATTGGCGTTGCTGTTGCCTTAAATTGCCCTTGATTTTGTCGTCGGCATTTTTAGTGTTGTCTTATGCTGCTTTGTGTCGTGTTTTAAAAATTTTACGTTATGGTTGGCTGCAATTTTGATTTCTACGGCGGTTTTGATATTTTTCTTCATTTGTGTTGTGTTTTGATATATTTTCTGTGGATTTATTTGAAAAAATTAAAATAACAACTAAGTGCCAGTTCGAGAAGCTAGTGGAAGAGCTTGTAAAAAATCAATCACCAGCCAGAGGATAATGCAGGGTCTCTTTTCCTAATAAATTAAATATCCCTTGCGATTAAAAAAGAGATGGTAGTCTTTTTTTTTTTTGGGAGCTAACATTTTGATGTTAAATGCTGCTTTTCAAAGAAATGCAACTTTAATTTATCCATTGTGGACAAAGTTCACTCTTCATGACTTCCAGAGTCTCAGACAAAATTTTTAAACTTGTGCCTGGGACAGTCAAAAGTTGAAATAATTTCCAACGCTGAGCTGGTACGATCCCTGGGCCAAAACACGCAATGTTGCTGCAAATATATTGTGTTTGGAACAAACGTTCCCTTTTTTAAATGAGGCTCTATTATTTCCAACACATGTTTAAAAGAAAGTTTATTCAGCCGAAAATAACTTTCAAATCTTAAAAAGGTTAAAAAAATCCATTAGGCACTTGGGAAAATTTAAAATAATAAAAAAAATGTTCATTTAAACATTATTTTTTTTACAAACAAAAACTGGGAATTAAGCACGAATAATAAAATCTTTTAAAACAAATTTTTATTTAACTTAAAATTTGCACAAACAGCACAGAATATTTTTTTCTTATAAAAAACAGTAAACAAAATGAATTAGCTGATTTTTATATTAGAGATGTGGGCTGCATTTTATTAACCTTTATGTGCTCGGGATTGAAAACTTACGTTGGCGGTCGGAAGTCTACATTTGTAGCAAATATGTATTTGTATGAAAAACTATGTCCACATATGAAAAAAAAACCCTAGTATGCAGAGTACTATAATATTATAATTTAATGCATATTTAATAATAGTTATCAGCCATGTTCTGGAAATCGAATTCGAGGGAAATCAAAATCCAGTGTTGTTCATTAAATAATTTTGTTATATATAATTCATACTATGAGTACAGCTTATCTTCATTAGAACTTTTCTTAAAATAAAAAAATTACGGTAATTTAAACCAAAAATTTAACTGAAAATCTCCATTGATTTCAATCAAATCAAGTTTTCTATAATTTTTCTCATCGTTTTCTTAACGCCAACGTGAAAAATATGATGATTCGCTCATTCATCTCTTGTAAGGATTATGAAACCAAAACCAATTAATTCGAACTGTCAAAGTCAGCAGGCTTTTCGCTGCCACTTGTAGTGAATTTCCCCTGATAATAATTTTGTCATATGATATAAGACTAAATTAAAGTTTTACGTTTCCTTGCTTTCTAAATTTTTTTTTTTTTTTTGCAAAATAATATCTGAAGTAAAATTTTACTTTTTCTTATAGTTAAGTGCATTTACAAATTGTCCAGTTATTTTTCAAAATCCAAGTGAAATATTTCTTTTTTCGAGTTATTTGACTTTTGTTATCTGGCAACCCTAAAGCACACGCATGCATACACAAACGTTCACAAGAAAACAAAGAGTGACAAAATACTAAATGACATGTTCGACATGCCGCACTCAAAAAAATTTGGGTTGAGTAAAATATTGATATGAATTTCCATACATTTTATATGGTGTCTACATTTGTAGACTACCGGCCAGGAGATGGTCGTTTTGAAAAGAAGGGTCTTTGGGGTGTTGTAAGTTATTTTTTTGACGTGTTAGTGGCCAAAACTGCTTACAATTGATTTTTAGGAAGCTACTGAAAATTTCAAAAACTATTGTTGTGAAATTTTTTCTTATTCAACTTTTTCGGCAAAAATACTACAAATGTAGACTACCGAGCACATAAAGGTTAACATTATCGATAAATAGTCAACGGCGTCACAATACTCTTACAAAATACCAATTTAACATGGAATTGATGTTGTCTTTGATAAGAATTGCTGTTGCCTTAAAATTGCCGTTGTTGTTGCCGACGCCAAATAGAAAAAGGGTGAATTTTATATCCGCCCATTTTTTACCCTAATGTTCGTGTGAATGTTAACGTTAACCGTTCTTAATTTAAAGACACTAGCAATTTTCAATACTTCTTTTTTAATTGCAATTTTTAAGCAAAATAAAGCCTATGTTTCCTTTCAGACATACAGGAAGACGATGTGAAAATTTCAAGAAAATCGGTCCAGTCGTTTAGCGGTCCATAGACTTCAAACAGACATAAAAAACCGCATTAATTTGTATATATATTGATAGATAGGCAAGTATTTATGATAATAAATATTAAAAAGTTCCCAGAAAATGTTTAAGAATTTTTAGGGAACTTTTTATTTCGAAAGGGGTTTAATTTACTAACGCTAAGAGTATAACATATCAGCATCTATTTAACGAATTTGATCTTCTGACAGTCGTAAAGTAAAAACTTGATATCTTAATATTTGGTAAAGGCTAGATTACACTATTATACTTTGTATTAATACATGTCAAAAACTTAAGTAATATGACAAAGTGTCATAGTGTGAATGAAATGTGTCACGAAAATGACAAGTATTATGAAAAAAATTTGACATCCCATACGACTTCATCGTTTTTTAAAAAATTTATAAAAAATAATACTTTTCATTGGATCAGGGTTGCATTTTTTTTTTATGCGTGAGTGTTTATACTTTGTGTGATGATGTGAACACAAACTGTCATGTTACGACAGATTTTATGATAGTCGCATCAAAACTAATTAGATTTCTATCTCACAAAGTATTATGGAATACGTAAGACTTGAGAGATAGTGTAATCTAGGCTTAAGATGCTACATAGAGAGGACGTATAACCTGTACTTATGCGTCTGTTGTTATGTAAAAAATCAGATTTTGATAATATTTCGTCTGTAGAAGAAGTTAAGGTCTTGAATCTTGGAAAGTCATAAATGCAAAAAGTAACTTAATTTATTTTTGCACTGAAAGATTAAAAATTTAAAATCCTTCCTTATTTTTAAAGAGAGAAACCTCTGTAAAATGTTAATTAGATTATCATTATTTATTAGCAAAGATGTTCAAAGCTATCAGAAAAATAGTTTTTTACTCAATGAAAATGTTCCACAGCAATGGAACACGCCAGCAATTGCTGTCTTTCAGTTTGTAGCTACTATCATAAAAGCAACATAAATAATGTGGTAATATATAGAGGAAGAAAATAACTGTAAGGAAAAACTTACAGTTTTGTTTTTGTTAGTTTAACTACTGATGCTTTTCCTAACAAAAGCTAAAACTACAAGCAGACAAAAACACACTTATACACACGTACTAACTACCTAACACAGAGTTTTGCCAAGTATAAGAAGTTTTAAACACAGATACACATTATATGTATGTATGTTTATATGTGTTTGGTGTTGCATACACTAAAAACTTACATATATACATTTCGTTAACTAAAACGCAAAAGGCTCTATCTAACATATTTAAACATGTTTGCCTTAAATTGCCTGTTTATAATATATTTTTCTTGTAACATCTACAGGTTGCTATGAAAATTGACAATGTTTCATATATGCAATAATAAATAAAATAATATATTAGGCAAAGTGTGAGTTATGTAGGTATTTAAGCACCCAACGGGAAAACTCAAAAGACCTTCTTACTTCAGGTCTCTTTAAAGGCCTGCTTAAAAATTTTTTGATTCAATTACTATTCTTATCTAACAGCTAAAGATGCCTCATAGAAGGCCTCGGCTCTATGGTGCAAATGATAAGGTAAACCTTTCACACTCGCTTCTATGAGAGAGGAGTAGAGAAGGAGTAACATATTTTGACTTGTTTTTTTTTGCACAAGCAAAAGCAAAAGCAAAAAAATTATTTTTTGATACCGTTACCATTCTTATGCACCTGGTAAAGAATCAAAAAAAGGAATATATAGGTCTTCTAGAAGGCATCTGTACTCTATCTTTTTCCCGCTGGGCGATTATCATATAATCTTTTTTTGATAGGGAAGTTTGTTTTTAGCTAACAAAATTACAAAATTTGGTCAAAAGATTTAAATTTTCTTGAGAACATTTTTCCTGATGCTAATACATCAAAATCAATTAAAAAATATAGATATTTAAGTTTTTGTTTAGTTAAGGCTTTTTGCGTTTAAGTTACCGCTATGTTTCTTTGCATATTCATATAAACATGGCTTTTTATGCATGTGCAAGAAAAAAATGACTATTAGAATGAACGAATGAATGGATGAATGGATGAATGAATGGTTTTGACTTGAGCATGTCGCCGCTTTAACTCAAACTCACACTACTTGAGTTGTTAAATGCTAAAAAAAGAGTAAAAGGAATGAAAATAAAAACAAGGATAACGTAAGCGAAAAAAACAAAAATTTGTGACATTTAGGCCAGAAGTGCATCAATGAAGTGTATACGATTTGCAAAAGATGATACGAGTATGATGATTTATCATCACTTTTATTAAGAGTTTATCTTCAAGCTAAAATTTCTTTGAAACTTTTGCATACAACAGACGAAAAAAAAACCAAAAATTCTTTTATGAACATAAATGATGAAGTAAAACGAAAGTTTTATTTATATGCGTTTTCGTTTATTTTTAAAAATTTTACTGATGTCATTGCAGAAAAAAAGTTTTTAAGTATAAATTAGTGACAGTGTGTTTATTTTTTTTTTTCTATACTTTTTTTGTTATTTAAAAACTTGAGTTTTCTAAAAAAAATAAAGATTGTTTTTATAATATTATTTTAATAAAAAAAAATCATAAAATAGGATTTATTTTGTAAACTGAGTTCTTAAAGCGGTAAACATTAAAATCGATGTTAACTGTTATATAACAGCAAACATAATTTTTTTCTTTTTATGAATGTTATTTTTGTCAAGCTAATAGGGCCTAAATTTCTTCAATGTAAATAAAATTTATTTTATTTTTATTTATTTATTTATTTATTTGTATGTTCAAATCCTGTACAACAAGAGTTAATCTTATAATTAGAGTACAGGAAAGTATTATTGATAAGGTAAATTAAATTGAGACGGCAAATGCAAGTATACATATTTAGACATAATTAACTAAAAATTGTTAAAGAATATAATAATAAGTATTGTGGTTATTTTGTTGAACTATTTATGGTTTTTAATCCAAATTTTTAATATTTTTAATTAGGCTTAAGTTCATGAAATTTAATTTTTATTAAATTATTTTTATGAAGAAAGGAATTTTACAACATGAAAATCAATCAAAATTGTTATTGATAATCCTTCATTCTTGACGTGGCTCGGGCTCGAACCCTGGCCGGCAGGTTACCATGACATGTTTCGATCGCAACCACTCGATCTCCTCAGATGGATTTGCCGTCTTACAGTCGCAGCCATCGACGACTGCTGACGTCACTAGTCAAACATCAATCCTTAAACCAAATTGTATTTTAACATTTGGTAGATCGAAATTTGCTTTCCTGAATGATTATCCATTTTAATTGATTTCTTCATAAAAATAATTTAATAAAAATTAAATTTCATGAACTTAAGCCTAATTAAGAATATAATAATATTTGTGATTTTCTAATGTGTAAAATGTTTATATAAATAAGACTTAAAGCTAGTTGCGTTGCTATTGAGTTGTTGTGCTCGAGGAAGATTATTCCAGAGACGCGCCGAATTTATGAAAAATTGCCATTCGGATACAAGAGAACAGTGGAATGGAATTATGATCTTTTTTCCCCTTACTGATCTGGCAAACCTAATCTTATCAATGAGATATTGTGGTGTATCCGAATAAATGATGTTATGCAGAAATAGAAGCACACGTATGTTAAGAAGGTTGTTAAACGAAACTCCATATAGTTTCAAAGAAAAGTGGGATGCATGATCATATCTTCTCAGTCCATATACATATCGAATAACATTGTTGTATAAAACATTAAGCTTACCCCTGCTTATTGACTAACAGCTGGCAAAAAGTTCACAACCGTAGATTAAATTGGGAATAATATAAGATTTTGCAAGAAGTAGTCTTATATTTAATGGAGTATAATGCTGTGAGGACCAAAGACATCTTAGCTTTGTGTACGTCTGCCCCACAAGTGCGTTAATATGGTTATTCCAAGTAAGATTATTATTAAAAACTATTCCAAGGTTTTTGGCAGCATTAACTATAGTGACCTTTTCACCATCTATCAAAATATCAACGTCGGCAATATATTTTATTGTTTTCCTACGATAATGATACACTTTGATTTGCGAGGGTTTAAACAAAGCTCATTTGCAGTTGCCCAGATATAGATCTTATTAAGATCGTCATTAAGTTTCGTTATATTTTCACTGGACTGCTTAAATACAACTGCACATAATCTGCGTACATATGCATTTTGCAGTGCGAAAGCTGGTTTCGTAAATCATTTACATAAATAGAGAAAAGGAGTGGTCCAAGGACTGACCCTTGGGGCACACCCCTAGATAAATTTAATACCGACGATTGAAGTTCGTCCGAAAACACAAATTGCCGGCGTCTTGAGAGGTATGACGACAACAGACTCGTGGAGGTCAACGAAAAGTTAAAAAAATGTCGGAGTTCGAGCAAAGCGTGCCGTGGTCCACTGTGTCAAAGGCCTTAGAGTGATCCAGAAGAACCAAGAAGTTTACTTTTCCTGTATCTAGGTCACGTCGTATGTTTTCAGTCACGTCCAGTAAAGCAGAAACACAACTATGGTTTTGACGAAACCCCGATTTTTTATCAGACAACAAGTTATTAGATTTGATATATGACGACATTTGATTATAAAGTAGTTTTTCAAGAACTTTAGATAGAAAGCACAGGAAGGCAATTTTTAATTACAATATTTTGTTCCCGACGTTTCGTCGATTGTTTGTCGACTTTTTCCAGGGATTTTTTTGACACAAGCTAAAAACTTTAGATGAATAATTTTTGCATTTTCAAAAAACTATAAATGCAACAATGGATCTAACAATTCCAAACATTTCCCATGTATAGCCTTATTTGACTGCATGACTTCCGGAAAGTTATCGTATTTTGTTATTGATTTTTAATTCAATTGTTTGGCTTTTGGAAGAGCGACACGAGGTAGGCTTAATTTTTATATTTGTCATTTATATTCAAACGTTATTAGGTATTGAAAACTGACACCAGTCATATTATTAAACCCTTCACCACAGGTGGAAAAGGGTATTTATAAGTTTGTCATTAAAAAAAAAAAAAATTAAAAAAATTGGCCAAATGTAAAATTTTGACCCCCTCTAACTCAGAAACTTTTTGACCGATCTTGTTGAAAATTTGTGTCTAAACTACTATCCAATAGGACTAACCTTGGTGGAAATCGATTTAAAAATTGGTTCACTTGACATTAAATCCCCCATATGTATGTAGTTGTTTACCTAGCATTTACACGTGAAAGTAAATTTATTGAAAGTCGCAATACACTCACACTTTTTCACTTAAACACACATAATTTTGGTACTTTCAGCCAATCGGTTGTTTCTTCGATTTTTCGTTGATAATACGTATACTCTACTTGCAAGAAAGTTCTTTCGTGTGTAAAGCCCAGGATGCGTGCATTATTAAGGAATACTATAAATATTAAATATAAATTTTCTTATTATGTATACGCTCCCGTCATCCCTGTTTAAGTGTACAAACTATTTTTATACATACTATTTATTTTATTCCTAAAAGTATGCTCTAATAAATATTTTACATAAAAGCGCTCTCATTCTCTGATAAAGCCAAACACATTCTTTGACAAAAATGTGTATGTGCAATGTTTACCCAACAAACACGAAGGTTTGACTTCAAATTGAAAGTGACTTGAACTCAAACCTTTTCACAAACGACAAACGTTTTTTTATATCGATTTAAAAATCATCAACAAAAAGGGGAAATTATTTTCAATTTGAGAAATGCATATATTTTCAACTTGCTTTCAAACGTTATTCTGAAATGTGGACGTGGATTTAAATACAATGTGCAACAAAAATAAAACTATTTTTTTTTATATTTCAATTTATTATTTACTAGCTGACCCGACTGACGTTGTCAGCGTTCGATTCTTAAAATCCGTTAAAAAGATACGAACATTTGAAAGAAAAATTAGTCAAATCGATGGAGCCGTTTTTTTGATTTTAGGTAAATCGAAAAAAGTGGGCGGGACAAAGTTTTCTTTCCGTTTAAACCTAAGTTTTACCATGGCAATCATTTTAAAGAAAAAATCGTCAAAATCGGTCTAGCCGTTCTCAAGTTAGGCGCTTAATAGAAAAAGTGGGCGTAAAAGTAGGCGTGGTAAATTTTTCTTTCGACGAAAACTTAAAATGGATTAATACGAACATTTGAAAGAAAAATTTGTCAAATCGATGGAGCCGTTTTCTGATTTTAGGCAATTCGAAAAAAGTGGGCGGGGCAAAATTTTATTTTCGTATAAATCTAAGTTGGACCATGGCGATCATTTTAAAGAAAAAATCGTCCAAATTATATAGATGTCATTGGTGGTGCAATATGAAAATTTGATTTTGCTACGCCCCTCCGCACGCAGACCGAAAATCAAAAATCAGAACACAGTGTCACTCGCCTAAATATTCTGAAGATTCCCTAAAAATTTCATCAATATCGGCCCAGCCGTTTTGGAGTTCATACGTTACATACATACATACATACATACATACATACATACATACATACATACATACATACATACATACATACATACATACATACATACATACATACATACATACATACATACATACATACATACATACATACATACATACATACATACATACATACATACATACATACATACATACATACATACATACATACATAAATACATACATATATTAACACATCCTATTTTAAAAATATAGATAGATATTGAAATACTTTGAGATAAAAATTAGACACCGTAACCAAAAGAAGAAAAACTGTTCTTTCCGTCCTCTAATTCTTGGAAATATAAAATACTTGGCTCCTTTTTGTTTTGAGGATTGTCATGACGTAAGCCCGCGATCATACAACAAACTTATATTTTCTCCAATTTTCCGTTTTATTTTTATTCACATTCTTTTACTTTGTAATTAACTTTTTTCTCAAAAATAACTTATATTTTTTAACAAGAAATTAAGGTTTTATAAAATCGAATTCACTTTACGTCATATCGATGGTTTTCTTCCGCAACCTCGTAACTCAAAACAACTACTTTTCAGGAGAGAAAAAATGTTTGAAACTTTTTGCTATATATTCTTTTATAGTCCAGGAATTAGGAAAAATTCCGATATTCCACCAAACAAAAAAATTACAATATTGTAAGTTGGTATTTACTGATTGCTTTTTCGGTTAAAACCGAAAATAAGAAAAAAATCGAGTTACGTGGTTGCGGAAGAAAACCATAGAGATGTAACTTTTCCTTAATTGTATAACACATTTATCTTAAATCGCCATTTTTTAGTGTAAACACTTATTTTTCGCTTCAGTGCTGCCAAGATTTTTTTGATTTGAGAATAACATTTGATAACAATTTGACATCAAATTGATATAACATTGCAGGTCAAATGTTTATATTCAAATTATTATCATTTTGAATTCAAATGTTACAACCAAACACTTAAAAGGTTTTGATGTCAAATGATAAATTAATTTCATATCATAGGTTTGACTTCGTGTTTTTTGGGTAGCACTCATAAGTATAGGAATTGAAAAGAACTTAACAGCTAAATAAATTATTCAGACAGTAAATAATCTAAAGTTAATATAAACAAGTTACAGTGCCACATTCGGAAATGCAAAAAATCTTTTATACACTTCTTTAGAATTTAAAAAAAATCTATGTTGTGCCTCGCTCCTGCCACATTTTGTCGGATATTGTGTACTGTTAACCAAGATGCTTGTACCTAATATGGAAACTTTGGCTCTTGCCGTTCTCCAGATAAACAGAAATTTATAATGCATTTTTACGGAAGCTGCCACGCCCACTTTTCCAATCCCACCCATTGAGAGGGGTTGTGTATTAATAACCCAGATTTTTGTACGAAATTTAAACTATTTTTCTCTTACCTTTTTTAAGATAATAAAAAAAGCTATTTTGTGACATGCCAAATTCACCAATCCCGCCCACATTTTGAGGGATGTTATGTTATGATAACCGATGTGGGTATCATTGCATAACATTTTGTGTTTGTTGGGTAGCACTCATAAGTATAGGAAATGAAAAGAACTTAACAGCTTAATTAAAAATCAGACAGTAAACAACTAAAAGTTAATATAAACAAGTAACAGTGCTACATTCGAAAATGCAAGAATCTTTTATACCCTTCTTTAGAAATAAAAAAAATCTATGTTGTGCCTCGCTCCTGCCACATTTTGTCGGATATTGTACATTGATAACTAAGATGATTGTACCTAATATGGAAACTTTGGCTCTTGCCGTTTTTTACGCCCACGCCCACTTTTCCAATCCCAGCCATTGAGAGGGATTGTGTATTAAGACCCAGCTCTTTGTATTAAATTTGAATAATTTTTCTCTTACCCTTTATAAGATAGTAAAAAAAGCTATTTTGTGACACGCCCAATTCTCCAATCCCGCCCACATTTTGTGGGATGTTATGCAATGATAACCAATATAGTTGTCTTTGTATGGAAAGTGCACGCTCACTTCTCCAATCTCACCCAGTTTTTAATTTAGAAACTGTGGCTCTTGGCGTTTTTCTAATATGCAGAAAAAAGAAACAACAACAAAAACAAGGGATGAATGCGTAAAACTTAAGGCAATCGTTGTTTTTGGCTCATATCTGAGTGATTTATGAACCTATTTGGCTAAATGTCTAAAGTAAACTTCAACGGAGTATATTTGACTTAAATATGTAACAATCTATTCCCCATAATTTCTGGGGTCAACACACACAGGCAGATTCGCTTCTCATAAGGACTCATAAAAAATATATTTTATACAGTCTTAGATCAATATTGTAGAAACTATAAATGGAATGACAAACTTACATATAGAGTTAAAACACGTCAAACCATCACGAAAATATGGCATTTTCGGCATCAGCACCTCCGATTTGAATGAAATTCAACACAAATGTTATATGTAATTGGACTTTAACAAAACATAAATTTCAGACCCCACATTCTTACGGCATCCGAAATATGACGTCATAAAAGATGTGAAAAATGTTAAAAAAAACACAAAAGTCTCCTTACAAAAGGGAATAGAACTCTTGAACTACGCAAGATAATTTAGTTTTTTTGGTATCGTTTTAAAGGTGAAAGTGCACCCTTTAAAATGATATGCATATTGTGTTTTTCTAAGAAAAGGTCAAAGGTAAATTTTTGGGATCTTGAGTTCAAAGGTCCATATCTAGAAAAGTATATTTTTTAAAATCCTTAAAAAAATATATGTTAAGTATTATACCCTCTTCAACATTTGCAGAAAATTTAAAGGTGGAGACTCGATTGGTGTCAGAGTTATATACCAGAACGTGATTCTAAGTATGTTTTGTGTTCAAAAATCCCTTGTTGTTGTTGTATTTTAACTATTTTTTTCAGTATATCTGGAGAACGGCAAGAGCCTAAGTTTCCAAATTTAGTACACAAATTTTAGTTATCAATACACACCATCCCACAAAATGTGGGTGGGACTGGAGAAGTGGGCGTGGTACCTCCCGTACAAAAAATATCAAAAATTTTTTGTATCTGAACCGATTTTTCCGAGTTTTTTAGAGAATATTTCCTACTAAAGATTTCCGATCTTTTGATATATACGGCGTAACCATAGATCATATGACAGTCCAAAGATTCAGGTTTTTATACAATTTTTGATATTTCTTGTACGGGCGGTACCACGCCCACTTCTCCAATCCCGACCACATTTTGAGGGATGGTGTGTATTGATACCTTAAATTTGTGTACTAAATTTGGAAACTTTGGCTCTTGCCGATCTCCGGATATACTGAAAAAAATAATTAAAATACAACAACAACAAGGGGTTTTTGAACACAAAACATACTTAGAATCCCGTTCTGGTATATAACTCTGACACCAATCGAGTTTCTACCTTTAAATTTTCTGCAAATGTTGAAGAGGGTATAATATTTAACATATATTTTTTTAAGAATTTTAAAAAATATACTTTTCTAGATATGGAGCTTTGAACTCAAGACCCCAATAATTGAGCTTTGACCTTTTCTTAGAAAAACACAATATGCATATCATTTTAAAGGGTGCACTTTCACCTTTAAAACGATACCAATAAAACTATATTATCTTGCGTAGTTCAAGAGTTCTATCCCCTTTTGTAAGGAGACTTTTGTGTTTTTTTAAACATTTTTCACATCTTTTATGACGTCATATTTCGGATGCCGAAAGAATGTGGGGTCTGAAATTTATGTTTTGTTAAAGTCCAATTACATGTAACATTTGTGTTGAATTTCATTCAAATCGGAGGTGATGATGCCGAACGACTTAACGGTTTGGCATAGATTCACTCTATACTCTTTTACCTGCGGTGAAGTGTATGAAAAGAGTATTCAAAGAAGCGAAAAGTTAGTAACAGGTTTTGAAAGCCAACAAATAAAAATTTTTGCTAACCTATTAATATATAGGACTGTAACACATTATGATCGAAATGCGATTAATTCCATTGCTGCAATTTCGATCAAATTTTTTTTCGCTTCTTGAAATAAAATTTTAATTTTTTGGAGAAGCAAAACACGGAAATATTTCCACTTTCGTTCGAAATTTATTTCTGTCACAGGCCTGATAATTAAAAAATAGTTTTTTAAATATTAAATTTTAATCACAAGATTAAAATTTGGCAAATATTTTAGTTGCTTTATTAGCTTGTCTATTCTACATCATATTCCATTTTTTTTTTTAAATAAAAAGATGAATCCTTGAAATGTAAACATATGAACAATGAACCTACATATAATTCCATTATATTCTTATAAACTAAATATGTATATATTTTTAAAGCAACTTTTCTTTAAATATTTAAAGTGGAAACTTTCAGAGCAGACCGCACAGAAAAACTATTCATACTAAAACTTTTATGTCAATTATGTGTCAACCTTCAACTTTAAACTTTTAAATACGTAAAGTATAAAGTACATACGTATGTTGATATGTATAATATGGAAAATGCACAAAGATGTTGTGCGTTTATTAGAAATTTTTCCTTGAAACGAACGAATGCGTGTTTTGCAAACTTAAAACATCAAAGCAATACAATACGTGATATTGCACTGAAGTGAAAGCCCAATAAACATTTTTGTTTGTTAGTTAAGAGAATTTTTTGTTTAAAATATTGCTACTTTAATAAAAAAAAAAAATTATTAATTGACTACTTATTATAAGAAAATGAGGGGTTTACACTACTCTTGCATTAAAGTACTTGATTGTAACGGCCCGTGCAAAAACTATGTTTCTACCGCTATCTGTTTTGGATACAAACAGTTGGCTTACGCGAATATTGCACTGTAAAGAACAGTGCAAAGAAAATATCTTACACTACTTCTGCGCTGATAGCCTCAATTATAATTTATTACTTTAATATGATTCAATTGAAGTTATAATTAAGTCAACTTGTGTTCGAAAATAAACATAAAATATTTTTTTAAAGTGTTTGGTATTCCTTTCAGACCGTGCTGCATCGATTGTGCGGGTTGGTTTCGGTCTCAATATTTTTGCTTCTGTTTGCCCAATGTAAAATAGACTGCCATTCATCGATTGCGCGGATTGTTTTTTATAATTGCTTCTCACGTTTCTCTTCTGTTTGATTAACCGTTACTTGATTTATTGCAAAATTCTCACACACTTAAGTTTTAGCAAAATGAGCTGTAGAAGTGAGTTGTGTCTCTAATTACAAAAGCATTAATCGTTTAAAAATAATGAAGTGCACATATTTTAACAAAAACAAGTAAGAGTGCTATATTCCGCTGTGCCGAATCTTATATACCCTTCACCATTGTGCGAGTAGAATAGAGAGCAACTAAATAATTTTTACATATACATACATATTTACAATACTTACAACTTCATTATAAATGAAATTTAAAAAGCGATAACTGGTAAATATTTTTTATAAGGGTGATAACGAAAATCATATTGGGCATTATGCTAGTATATGTAAACAAATACGAAGGGGGGGGGGGGGGGGGGGCGAGGTGATAGGAAGAAGAGACGACAACCGGATTTGAACTTCGCTTTGCATAAGGACCCAGAATATATATACTTTAGAGGGTGTAGGACCTTCGGTGGAGGGTATAAAAAACAATCTTAATTATAAAAAAGAGTAATTTTTGGGATTTCAGTATTTTGGTCATAACTCTGCTATTTCTTAACCGATTTGACAGATTTATATACCGACGTGTTAAAGAAGAAATTTGCCAGTTATTTTGGCTATAAAACGTGGACTCGGGAAGATCTATGGTTCCTGAAAATGGGTATTTTTCAAAAAAAAATTAATATTTTGGTCATAACTTTTTCGTATCTGAACCGATTTTCCCGAGTTTTTCAAAAATATTTTCTATTAAAAATTTCCGATCTTCTGATATATAAGGCGTAACAATAGGTCATATTACAGTAAAAAAATTCAGGTTTTTGTACAATTTTTAATACTTTTTGTATGAGAGGTACCACGCCTACTTCTCCAATCCCGCCCACATTTTGTAGGATGGTGTATATTTATAACCTAAATGTTTGTACCTAATTGTTAAGCTTTGGCTCTTGCCGTTCTCCAGATATACAGAAAAAAATAATACAAATACAACAACCACAAGGGATTTTTTGGAAAAATTAGAGGCAGTCGTGGTTTTTTGGTCATATCTCAGCCATTGTTAGACCGATCTGGCTGAATTTCAATAGCAAGAAATGGTGGACTATATGTGACATAAATGTAAAACAACGTAGCCGCTATCATGTCTGGAGTCTCCGGAAAACACATATCAAACGTAAGACGGACAGACAGACGGACGGACGGATATCGTTAAATCAACTTCTCTCCTCATAAGGACCACGACTTTATAGGGTCTTAGATCAATATTGTAGAAATTACAAACGGAATGACAAACTTATATATACCCTTTTCCACCTGTGGTGAAGGGTATACAAATTATAGGTCAAACTAATTGAAATTATTTAATGGAATAAAAATGTGTTTTAGTTAAAAATATTAATAAGTACATCAATTGTGCGCGTCAGGCCTTATTTATACGTCTTGTGCAAACATTACCTAAGGGATCCAAATAATTTTTTGACATGTACTTTACCACGTTGCCTCTTTTGCATAAGCTTCTTTAAAATGGAATCTATGGTACGTGAAAGGTAATGAAAAATCGAATAAAAGGCGTTAACTTGACCGAGGATAAAATGATGAAAAATGGAGATATGGAGGAATTCTGTTCCCCAGAGTATACAGTTGTAATTGTGCAGTGGAAAGATTCCAAGTCAGTTTTATTGGCGTCATCTGCATTTGGATGCAGTCCCGTTAAAGATGTTCATCGTTGGTGCAATAAAGAAAAAAAAACTATCAGCATCACATGTCCAAATATAGTCCAGCAGTATAATGCGCCAATGGGTGGTGTGGACATTTGCGACCAACTAATGGAAGCATATCGAACGTTTTTCAAAACCCGAAAATGGCCATTTAAACTCATCATTCATTTTATGGATTTGGATGGAGTACCGGAAAGCTTGCCAAGAAATCGGAAAACCAGCAAAAGACACACACGATTTACTAGGTCTTCGCCTTGCATAAGCTGAAGCGTTGGTGGCCACTCAAAAAACTAATCATGTTAAGTGAAGCTCTGAATATGAAAATAACGAAGATGAAACTGTTCAACAATCAAAAAGGTTTCGTGCACCGGACCAGCTATGCCCCGAAAAACGGCTGGATGCCTTTAATCACTGGCCAGAAGAAATGTACACTTGAAATCAGCCCGTAGTTCCCTTCGCAAATACTGTAAGTCGCGTAATCGCACAAGATTTAACAAGTGCGATGTATTTTTATGTTTCAACAAAAAAAAAATAATTGTTTTAAGTTGTTCATATGTACGTACAAATAAAAAAGTTAAAAAAAAAATATATTCAGCCATGTCACAGAGTACAATTCCGTTCGGAAACGGAATTCATTCCGTATTTTGGTGCTTCAGAAAATGACGAAAAAATGTTTCGGAATGAAACCATTTTTGTTTTCATGAACGGTATGGGAGTTGTCTGTATCTGAAAGTTCATAAAACTATCAAAATACACTTTCCATCAACAAACAAATATGTTTTCTTCAATTCCGAACGGAATTGTACTCTGTGACATGGCCCATAAAATGACTTTTGCTTATTTAATAATGAAAATCGACAAAGATACATCAATTGTGCTTGTCCTGAAAATCATTAAAGGATATGAAAACTACAAAACGTAATAATTGATTATATTTTCATACGCTGTAGAGACTACATATTCCAAAAATTATAAAAAAATTCCTGGTAGTTTTGCGTCAGGTCTGAAAGGGGTGTGGTAGAAATATGGAAAACACAAACGCTAGTAGTGTTTGTGTAGTAAATACCTTAAAATTTGTGTCTCTGTTTGTGTTCTTAGTACACAATAAAAATACTGAACTAATCGAACTCAACATAAAGATAAGAACATTTAATTGCATTAGGTTATTCGTTAAACAACAAACTTTGTTGTGTTCGGCACAGCTTATAAATGTTCTTTCGTTTTAGTTGAGTTCATCGCACTTTTGGCTGGGAAGCACAACAACATTTTTTTTTAACAAAAACAAAACTATATACACACCAAGCAACAACAGAACACAAAATAGTTTTTGTTACTATCGCGAAAATATCTATGAATGATATTAGGGATTGTGTACCCATACACAAACACTAAAAAATATATGTATCGTATCTTTGTATGTTTACGGCACGCTAAATAATGTGCGGTTTATTTGCGAATACTGAATTATACCCACACCACAAAAGTGGAGTTGGATTATGCATTTGTGCTGAGTTTAGTAACACCTTTAAATATTGGCCCTAGTTTTTTAGTAAAGCAATCGACTCAGAATTAGTTTCTGAACCGATCTAACAATAATGGCCGCCCGGCTGGCTGTCCATGTAAGCCTTGAACATAAAGTATAGTTCGCGATTTTGAAGACATTTTGATTAAGTAGTCTCTAATTGTAAGGGACCAAGGCTGCAGAAAATGGTAAAAATCAGTTTTTAATTTTACATAGCCCCCATACAAGGTTCTTTCCATAATATAGTCTTTGTGAAGAATTAAGATTGAATTAAATCTTAACTTATATTATTGTAATCTTATTTATCCTACAAAATGTAATTGGAATGGGGCCATGTTTGACCATAGCTCCCATACGAATACTGTTCCCGAAAAAATGTTTTAACGAGACAACTTCCTTATTGACATAAAATTTGGCGACAGTTACTTGGATGATAGCAACTATGTGGTGTCAAATCGTTGTGTTTGAAGATCCAGTATTGAACAGAGGTCCTGTATAAATTCCCTCTCTAAAACACCCGAAAGACAAAAAGATCTTATAAATATAAAGATACCTAAACAATATTCGGTTCAAAGAACTCCTACATGGTTCTTAGCATCGTAACATAATTTTGTTCTGGTGGGTCCAAGATTTTAAAAATTTGTACCTGAATTCTGGGGCGCGCAAATTTTGGGACTGAAACTTTTGTCGTTTCTTATTAAATGTGGCTTCTGCGTTTATATTAAACAATATTTATCACAGTTACTTTTTATGTTTGCATACATACAAAATAAATTAACGACCTATCTTAAATAACTTTTTGTTAAATAAGAGAACAAAGTTAAACGAATGAGCTAACAAAACAAATGGCAGGAGTAAACAAACTATTGTGGCCAGTTAAGGGGCGCTGCTTTAATACCATGTGAGATAAGGCCATGATGGCTTTATCTCTCATTCAACAGGGAGATAAAGCCTTTTTTTATTTGAATGGGAGATAAAGCCGTCATGGCCTTAGCTCACATTAGCAATATTAGAAAATGGCTTTATCTCTTATTTCAGTTCCGGAGACACTAAAGTTAAGTATTGAAATCTGGCTTCGCATGCTAACGTTTTTCTGCGTGACGGCCTGCGGCCTGCAGTATGGCACTGCAGGTGGCTTCGGTGAATAAAGTATTTTCTCTACCTCGCCCATAAATTTGCCAAGATGAACATCGCTCAATGTGAACGGGTACTGCAACAAAATCAATTACAGCTACAATTCGATTTGGAAAAAAGCCAACCAATTGTAGGGGAATGTAAGAAGAGATAAACTCGGCGGCATGAAATAACCCCCCAAAATATAACCCCCCAAAAAAATAATAAAATAACCCCCCAAAGCGTGGGGCCTTACTTCAAATGCAATAAAGCCCTATTTTGGAAAATGAAATTAGCCCCCAACGTAATTAAATAACTTTCCAAACATTAATGAAATAATTCCCTAATTTTTGGGGGCTTATTTCATATGAAATAAAACCCCAATTTCTACACAGGCTTCGCTAGCTAAAGCTTCTATGCAAAGCGCCAGGATTTTCTCATCTATAGTATAAAAATACCGACTCGACCCGGTTACGCAGAGAAGCCTTAGTTAGCGAAGCCGGTGTTTGGTATACCATAAAGAAGAAAACCATTACGGCCGGCCGAAGGCCGGCTAGGCTGAGCAGCTTATTTTATCGAAGCCGGTGTTCTGTATACCAAAGTGGATTAATCCTTGCGCCCAAAAACGTTTTCATTATAAATTTTAAAATAAAATAATCCCCCACAAAATATATTGGGGCTTTATTTCATAATGATTTTTTGGGGGAAAATTTATTTCATGCCGCAGATAAACTCACTGTTTAAGCTTTGATATTGGTACAAGTAAGACTTATTCGCTTCATACAGAAATCTTATTAAAAATCAATTTTCTTTCCCACGTATTCAGTTTTCAGAAGGAACAAAAAATCAAAATTGTTTTGAGTATTGAGTTTTTCAATATTAAAGAGATTATTTTATTTTATGTCATATTGTTTCTTAATTTAATTACTTGCATAAGTGAAGCGTGTTAATAAATTAAATTCACAAAAACTTAAGTCCGATCTTTAGCTGACAACAATATGGAAAATATATCTCAAACAATTTGCTTACTGGGTTAACAAATATCCTTGTTCGATTGTTTTCAGTTTCTACGTATGTCTGCACTAATTGGATTGGTGAAAAATTATTTGTAAATGTTTCTTAAGTTAACCAAAAATTTAAAAACTCTGAAAAAATAAAACGCATGTATCTGATTACACAGAAAAAATGAAAAACCAACTTCAATTAACGTATTTGTTAGAAATGTTTACTATTAATTAAATTCTGTTCTGATTTTCCGCCAGCAAACAAATTGATCACATCAATTAACACATTGTAAGTTTGAGCTTTTCTGAAGCAAACGACGCAAAATAAAACTTAAACACAAAGTAAAATATTTTTTTTTTCAATCAACACAGTTAATTGAAACTATTAAAAATTTTTTTGAAAATTTTAAAGTTTGTGTGTATAATTAGTATTGTGGTTATTTTGTTGAACTATTTATGGTTTTTAATTCAAATTTTTAATATTTTTAATTAGGCTTAAGTTCATGAAATTAAATTTTTCATTAAATTATTTTTATGAAGAAAGGAATTTTACAACATGAAAATTAATTAAAATTGTTATTGATAATCTTTCATTCTTGACGTGGCTGGGACTCGAACCCCGGCCGGCAGGTTACCATGACATGTTTCGATTGGAACCACTCAATCTCCTCGGGGTTCGAGCCCCAGCCACGTCAAGAATGAAAGATTATCAATAACAATTTTAATTAATTTTCATGTTGTAAAATTCCTTTCTTCATAAAAATAAGTTTGTGTATATATTTTCATATTTGCAAATATTCACACAAATATCATAATTTTTGTTTTCAATTAAGGGAAATTAATTGGAACAATTAAAACTATTGTTTGAAACAGCATTATTGAATTAATTGAAACAATTTTGGTGAAAATGTTTGCTGTGTACGTTCAGAGTATTCTGTAACTAAATGTACCACTCTAAGGGCCATTATTACAACTTGAAGTTAGCTAAAGCCAAGATTAAGTTGACAGCGTCTGTTATCTGCCGAATAACAGCTAACGCCAAGTTTTGATAATGGCCCTTATTGTTAGTTAAAGGCATGCTTTTGTGCTACGTATAATAAGATTTTCACCATTACAATTTTGTTTTGAACTAACGGGATCCATATGTTAAAGGCAAGTTCATCCTACTGGATGGGTTTAAGTTAAGTTAAAATAATAAATAACTTGTAAGATGTGCGACAAAATACCACCTTTAACTGACGTCAAATTGTAATAATGGGCCTTCATGATTTGGCCAACAATTTTATATACGACTACGACCGAAAATCGTTCAGTTACTTAAAAAATTTGTAACAAAGTTATAATTTAATGAATATTCTGAAGCCACATCCACATCCATAAACAGTTGGTGAAGCGTTAGGTTTTCTTCTAAATTTAAAATACCTAAATTATCGCGTTTAATTTTTGTATTCTTTACATAAATGTCGGCACTATAAACCAATTCTGCCATAAAGTGTGGTGTTTAACTTATCGAAAAATACATTCCCGAAAAATTTAAAAACACATTCTTAACGTGGGGTCTTGGCCTGACAATTTTTTGTCATACCAAACGTCGAAGTCCATATAAACAAAACTTTAAAATTTTTGTCCGCGTTTTTTTATATGAAGTTTGACGTTTATTATGACAAAAATTGTCAGGTGAAGACCCTATGTAAAGAACTTCCAACAGAAAATCATGTTTTGAAGGCATAATAAAATAAATTTAAATCTGGAGTGTTTAAAATTTCTAGGGAGCGATCTCTGAAAAAATATTAACTAAAGTGAAAATGTCTCATTAGAAATTTGGAGATGCACTACAGTTTAAGAAAACAATTTACAGAAATTGACTTATTTTTTTGAAAACATATTTCGTTAAAAATTAATGTCATTTAGAAGTACATATTAAATAATTTGTTAATATAAAGAAAATTAAGAAAGCACAGTCGGTAAGCTCCCTACATCACAGTATTTAAAAACAAATTTTCGAAAGTGTACCATATGTGGGACCCAGGTTACCTCATACTTCCATTTTTAAAAAAAAAATTGCAATGATCAGCTATTTAACCCATTAAAGACTGAACCCCGATTTCGTGGTACGATTTTGATGAAATTTCACACATTTGATATTATGGGCATTTATATTGACATTGCGTTTTTTTTTTTTATTTTTACCTGTCAAACCTTGGCCCCTAGACCATGGGTATTTTTCTACCCACTTCGCTCTTAAAGAGTTCTAAAACACAAGATTTTTTGAAAACCAAAAATTTAAAAATTCATTTATTGCATGCATTGATGTGTGTGTTGTGTGCTTATTTCACTATGTACGTTGAATCTGTCCCAGCGGGAAAAGGAACAAGTAGGGATGCCTTCTAGAGGGCCTTTGTATTCCTTCTTTTGGATGAAAAGGATGGTGAAATTTTAAGGGCCGATGTTGGTTTTGAATAAAACACCAATTATTTAGGAAGTTATTGTCATTTATTTTTATTATGAAAATATTGGTATGGTTCAATCATGTATGGAACAAAATATCGGCCAAATGGCTGAGGCATAATTGAGGTTCTAAGCCGTTAATGGGCCGAATTATCTCATCCTATAGCTCTTGAATTGTTGCTTGCTTATCGACGTACACCTTTTCTGTCAAATAACCCCAAAGAAAGAAGACCAACGGTGTCAAATCAAATTATCTTGGAGGCCAATTGACATCGCCACCACGTAAGATAACACGGCCATTGAATTCGTTGCGCACAAGAGCGATTGTTTCGTTAGCTGTGTGGCACCTGTTGAAAGCGTCCACATCCATATCTTCCAATTCGGGCCATAAAAAGTTCGTTATCATCTCACGATAGCGAACAGCATTCACAGTAACTGCCGGACCGGCCTCATTTTGGAAAAAATACGGCCCGATGATGCCGCCAGCCCATAAGCCACACCAAACAGTCACTCTTGTGAGCGCATTGGTTTTTCGACAATCACTCTTGGATTATCATTCCCCCAAATGCGGCAACTCTGCTTATTGCCGAATCCACTGAGGTAAAAATGTGCCTCATCACTAAATCACGAAGTGCATTTTGATTTGAACGCCCATATTAATAATAAGCCATAATAAGGTGAGGTTCACATTCAACATTGGCCCTTTACAAGGTTTGCTCGCTTTATTCCACTCTCATATCTTTTTACACACGTTGTCATTGCTCACGCTTCTTTTGCAGTTACATAAGAATCGTAACGGGATCAAAAAAAAAAGTTCTTTTGCTTTTGCTTGTGCGAAAAAACATAATAAAAAATGTTACTCCTTCTCTTCTCTGTTGTCATAGAAGGGAATGTGGAATGTTTTATATTTCATACGAAAGAGCCGAGGCCTTCTTACTAATGCTTTGGATGCTGCTATGGTGTATGCCAGGAATGTACACTGCATGCTAAGAAAACCTGAAGGATCTCCAATCATGAGTCGATGTTATTTCATGTAAGCGTTGTTGAAGCATTGGTGTAAGAGAAAAAGTTGTCACAAATGCACAAGAAATGGCAAAGCGCATGGAGAGCTTTGACCATATGATATGCCATATTATTCAGCTTGGCCGTTTCGGACAAAGTGAAGCAAAACTGAGTTTGGTTGTACAAAATGCAAATTTTAGCTACACCCAAAGGCTTGTTTTGCAAATTTTCATGCTGGTGTCCCAAAATCATAAAAATATAAAATTATCCCAATAATCGACCACAGTTGTGATATTTATTTCTTACTAATAAATAGTTCATTTTACATAATACATCGCGTTTTTACTTGCCAAAAATTAAAAAAAAACTATGTGTTTTGAACCATCTGACAGCGAAGAGGGTATTTAAATACCCATGTCATTGAATCAAACCTGTTGTCAACGTTATTGGCCCAATTTAGCTAATATTTTTTTCTAAAGCAGAGCACACCTTAGGCTATAAGTCACCAAGAGGGTTTTCCGATTTTCCACTCTCCCAATTTTCCAGACCCGTTGTCGTTCACTTTTTCCAAATATTAAAAATTGCTAACTTGTAAGCCGCTAACTTACCCAATTAAAAGGGTATGGGTATTTAAATACCCATCCGTCCTTAATGGGTTAAACATTTAGTTAATGTTGCGACAACATTATTAAATAAATCTTTAACCTTTAAGCTTTAAATTAATTAGAAATCTAACGTGTTAGTCAATTCTCCCACAATAAATGCATTAAAATGAAAATATAAGCAATTTTTTACCTTTTCCAAATAAATTGATAAGCTGACGTGCTAGAAGTGTTTTGACCGAAACTGTTCTAATCGTTGAAAGTTCTGTAAATATCAGTAACGTTTTCTTGCAGGATTAATTTTTTGAACGAAATATCTTACCTTGAGTCATAGAAATTTCTGTAGTTCGCAAGGTCGGAGCCGCTCAGTGTATAATTGGATATAGAAATGTAGGTTAGAGTCCCGACTACAAGCGAGTATAGATTTGTTTTTTTAATCATTTTGACGCTCATGACTTATGCTCTATAAAGTAAGAGGTTTCAGTCAAGTTTTTGACATAAACAAAATTTAATATTTGTACAGGTCGCAGAATTTAATGCTTTAAACCGCTAATAGTTTAGAAGATAAAAATATACACAAAGGCTATTCTGTCAAAAAATCTTGAAGAACAAAAAAGTTATGAGCATTTCAACTTTTAAAATTGACTAAGAAATTCATAACTATAACAAAATTCTGATAAAGTCCATTTTGGACAGGATTGTCAGTGTGTTTTTGAGCTCCATTGAACGGATGTCAAATATCGCCAAACGTCATTTTTCTTCAGTTTTTGTAAAATTAAATTTTTTTAAAATCATTCCGTGCATTGTTCCAACATTTATGTTAGTTTTTGTAACAAAATTGTAAATTTTTTAAGGTGGTGGTTCCACATTTTGATTCATAGCTCTGATCCTACTGAACCAATTTTGCTGGATTTCAATCCCAAACTGCTTAGGGTGCGTACAGAGTGGCTGTGTGTTGCCGAGCCGACTGACGCTTATTGCGAGAACTTGTTCATGCGAGAAACAAGTTTGAGTGTGCATAGTGGATGCGAGAATCAGCGCTGTTATTTTAACTATTCTTGGTTTTTTATGTATAATTGTATGCATTTGGGTTTGTTGTTCATTCGAAATTATTATTACATTTTTTTTTAATTTTGTTTTTAATTTTTTCATAATTGTTAAAATTTAATTAAGATTTATTTATTACTAGCTGGACCCGGTCCGCTTTACTGGCCCTTAGTAAAGATTTAAAATTTTATAAAATATGAACGTGTTTAATTGATTTTCAAAACAAATATATGCAAAAACACCTGATAAACCAATTATAATATTTATTAAAAATCGCAAAATTTATTTAACAAACGCGATTTAATATCAAACACACAAATTTTGGTCAAAGTCGGTGCAGTAGTTTTTGAGTTAAGCGATTACAATAGATTTGAATTTTTATTTTTTTGTTTAATTTTTATTTTATTTTATAATTTTTATTTTCTTTTTAATTTTTATTATTTTTTTGATTGCATGTTTTATTTACTTTTTCTTAAATTATTGTTTTTAATTTTTTTAAATGTTTTCCAAACAAGTTGAAATCATAACAACATAACATAAACAACGTTTTCGGCGCTGAAAAACGCTTTGGAACTGTTTTCTCGCATTCAATCAGCTTTGAACTCTGACCAGCTCGGCACTCACTATGACCTGTTCGCGATTATTTGTGCTAACATTTTTATTACCAGTTTTCTCGCATTGGTTCTTGCAATAAGCGGCAGTGGGCTCGGCTCGGCAAAAAGCGGCCACTCTGTACGCACCCTTAGGATAACTATAAGCAATTTGGCACCAAGTTTGTTCATTTCTTTTGAGTTTTTTGAAAGTGTACGTGTTTCCATCAGACGGACAGACAGACTGACAGACAGAATATTTATATACTTTATGGGGTCTTAGATGAATAATAAAAAAGTTTCACAAGGAATGACAAACTTAGTATACCCTCTTCAGAACTAATTGTGGTGGAGGGTATAAAAAATACTTGCTTGCATAAAAAAGTACTTAACGCAGATGCTAAAAGGGTATTACCTCACACTCAATTATAACTGGGGGTAAGAAATGGAACAAATTTGGCATTTATTTTTGTTACATATTTAGAAAGGAAAACGACAACTTTTCACATTTATGCATATTTTTTTAGAATATAACAAAAACCCGCGCGAATGGTAGCATATATGGAACATTATTGTGAGAAAGGGAAACACCATTAGTAACTAGAATATGTTTAAACAATAATAGAAGTGTACAAGTTAATATTAAGGGTCCTCATGATATCGTTTATAAGTCTCGTAAACTGTGCAAACTGTGCATTCTTACACCCTCGTAAATGAACTGTCAAAAATTGTATGAGAATTCATTTACACAAACTGCTTAAATTTGCCCAACAATTTTGACTCGTAAACTTGCGCTGTTCAATTGTGCATTTATACAGACAAATTTTTTTAATGCTTACCGCCGTTTTCAATGAAAACAACAAGTGTTAATAAATCACAAACAATAAATTCTTGTAATAATATAACCATATTAGCCTTTTGGCTTTCTTTATGCATGTTTAAAAACAAATTTTATTTATAATTTACAAATTTCAAGTTTTTTATTATATTTTTAATTATTTTTTTTTAATATATTTTTTATTGAAGTTTCTGATTGAAATGACATTAATTGTTTAAAAATACACAAAAATTAAAAAGAATCTTCATGAAACGAGTCTCGCAAGTTTACCCATTTGCACAAATGGTAATTTTAGGCAATATCATGAAGACCCTTATTGAGTTAAAACACGTCAAACCATCACGAAAAAATGGCATTTTCGGCATCAGCACCTCCGATTTTAATGAAATTCGACACAAATGTTATATGTAATTGGACTTTAACAAAACATAAATTTCAGACCCCACATTCTTTCGGCATCCGAAATATGACGTCATAAAAGATGTGAAAAATGTTTAAAAAAACACAAAAGTCTCCTTACAAAAGGGGATAGGACTCTTGAACTACACAAGATAATTTAGTTTTTTTGGTATCGTTTTAAAGGTGAAAGTGCACCCTTTAAAATGATATGCATATTGTGTTTTTCTAAGAAAAGGTCAAAGGTAAATTTTTGGGGTCTTGAGTTCAAAGGTCCATATCTAGAAAAGTATATTTTTTAAAATTCTTAAAAAAATATATGTTAAGTATTATACCCTCTTCAACATTTGCAGAAAATTTAAAGGTGGAGACTCGATTGGTGTCAGAGTTATATACCAGAAGGTGATTCTAAGTATGTTTTGTGTTCAAAAATCCCTTGTTGTTGTTGTATTTTAATTATTTTTTTCAGTATATCTGGAGAACGGCAAGAGCCAAAGTTTCCAAATTTAGTACACAAATTTTAGTTATCAATACACACCATCCCACAAAATGTGGGCGGGACTGGAGAAGTGGGCGTGGTATCTCCCGTACAAAAAATATCAAAAATTTTTTGTATCTGAACCGATTTTTCCGAGTTTTTCAGATAATATTTCCTACTAAAGATTTCCGATCTTTTGATATATACGGCGTAACCATAGATCATATGACAGTCGAAAGATTCAGGTTTTTATAAAATTTTTGATATCTCTTGTACGGGAGGTACCACGCCCACTTCTCCAATCCCGACCACATTTTGTGGGATGGTGGGTATTGATAACTAAAATTTGCGTACAAAATTTGGAAACTTTGGCTCTTGCCGTTTTCCAGATATACTGAAAAAAATAATTAAAATACAACAACAAGGGATTTTTGAACACAAAACATACTTAGAATCACGTTCTGGTATATAACTCTGACACCAATCGAGTCTCCACCTTTAAATTTTCTGCAAATGTTGAAGAGGGTATAATACTTAACATATATTTTTTTAAGAATTTTAAAAAATATACTTTTCTAGATATGGACCTTTGAACTCAAGACCCCAAAAATTTACCTTTGACCTTTTCTTAGAAAAACACAATATGCATATCATTTTAAAGGGTGCACTTTCACCTTTAAAACGATACCAAAAAAACTAAATTATCTTGTGTAGTTCAAGAGTCCTATCCCCTTTTGTAAGGAGACTTTTGTGTTTTTTTAAACATTTTTCACATCTTTTATGACGTCATATTTCGGATGCCGAAAGAATGTGGGGTCTGAAATTTATGTTTTGTTAAAGTCCAATTACATATAACATTTGTGTCGAATTTCATTAAAATCGGAGGTGCTGATGCCGAACGACTTAACGGTTTGACATGGATTCACTCTATTGTGACAATTTATTCATCAGTTTCGCTTTAATCAATATAAATGTTTTTTCCAACTTGGTCTACATTTGAAAATTTTGTGAAGTTTTTCAATATATATTTTTTTCTTAATATATTTTACTTTTTTTTTAACCCTTGTAACCATGGTACCCAGCTACGATATTAACATGAAAAAAATGTTTTGAGAATTAAAATGACCCCAGGAAATATGGCCCCTAAAGTCAAATGAAAAACGGCCCCAAAATTTTACATGAGACACAACAACACGCAATTTTTTTGTTTTTTGGGTTTTTTTTTTCATTTTTTCGTTAGGGTGTTTTTGCATTTTAAGTGGAATGAAAAATGAGCCCAATATCAAGGAATGAAAAATGGGCCCAAATTAAACCACAATTTTTACTTTGGGGCTATTTTTCGTCTACTAATAAAAAACGCAAATTTTAAGAACTGAAAAATCGCCCCAAACATTTTTACACAAATTTTATAAAATTCTATGTAACAGTTTCTAGGGATAGTATAAAACCCGAATTCTTATACTAAAGTAGAGAAAATACTTGCCGGTTATGCAGAGATGCTTTAGTTAGCGAAGCCGGTGTTTGTGATACCATAGAGGAAGAAATCATTGAGCCCGGCCGAAGGCCGGTTATTAAGAGAAGCTTTACTGAGCGAACCCAGAGTTCGTTATACCAAAGAGAAGAAAATCCTTTCACCCGGCCGAAGGCCGTCTATATAGAGAAGCTTTAGTTTGCGAAGCCAGTATTCGTTATACCATAGAAAGAAAATTCTTGCGCCAGGCCGCAGGCCGTCTATAACGTGAAGCTTTAGCAAGTAAAGGCAGTTTTCGTTAAACCATAGAGAAAAAAATCCTTGCGCATGGCCGAAAGCCCAACCATGCTATCAATCGTACGATTTTTAAAACCAAACTGTATAATTATACGGATTTTAAAATCGGGATTCTAAATTTGTGATTTTTAGGTTCGGGCATATGAACTCCACCGAAAATGTTTAATGTAACTTTCTTTGTGTTCTTTTTTGGGGTTCAAATTCATTATAAATTTTGAGGTGATTTTTCATAATGAAGAATAACCCCAAATTAAGGGTCATATTTCATTTTATTTTTAGGGCTATTTTTCATTTTTTTGGGGTAATTTTTCATAAAAAAATGGGGCCATATTGCATTATGAAAAATAGCCCCAATTTTGGGATCAATTTTCATTTATTTTTTGGGGCCATATTCACTGGGGCCATATTTCGCAGCGCCTCGTTAATTAACTTAAAAGAAAGCGAGTTCAGATTTTAAATTTTATTTTTTTGCTCCTTTAATACTCAAAAAAATTTGCTTACATTTTAACCATCGTAACATGCGCACCCGGGTACCCCGTTACCCAATACAATACAATACACTTTATGAGATAGCAAAAACAAGTTTTAACCGCTCAAAAAATTCAAACAACTAAATTATGTATCTTACAATTACATAAGCTTAGTTTTCAAAGCGTTACTATTATAAATACGGTGAAGTTTCATTTACATATCATGTATAACCAAAAATTTTAAACTGTTATACTAAAAAATACTGTCCTGTATAAGAAATTTTAAATTTTAGCCGTTATGCAATACAAAGTTAAAAAAAATCATATTTTAACATAAATATAATTTAGTACGCTTTTAAAAATTTAATTTTATTTCATAAAAATATGGATTATTAAAACATTATTGTATATGGGTACCCGGGTAGCCTGGGTGCTAAGCAATGTGGCTAAAGTTGGGTATTAACACAAGGGTTAAAGTCTATAATGACGCATAAGCTTTCATGTTAGCACACAAAACAATCAACTCTAAAAATTCCTGGCTTGTCTCTCACCATACAAGCATTAAAGCCTTTTTTAGATTCCTTTTGAATTTTTTAATAAGTCGCTTTCAAAACAACACATCCGAAATTTTTCAGTAATCGTTTGTTTTGAAAAAACTTATGCCGTTGTAATTTCTTTTATTTCTTGTTAAAAATTTCGATATATAAAACGGCATATGGGCATATTCGTCAAAAGGTCTACCGTGATCGAAAATTTAAAAGTTATTAAAAGCTGATTATTTTATGATATTGTTATAGAGAAATATTTAGATTTTACTAATTTTATAAATTTACTCATATATTTGTTCACTTAGATGAACAATCAGACTGCAAAGTTGTGCAAACGTAATTCCTTATATTTCAGAATATTTTATTGTATGTTTTCTTTAATATTATCTTCCTGAAAAAATGTGATATTTGACAAAAATTATTCCAAACAAATTTTCTTACATGGTCTGGAATCTAAGGAAGAGTTCAAAGAGAAATATGTTATTCGAATTAACGGTAAATTTTTATTTTGTTTTAATCGTTATTCAGTTAAATTATTATGGAAACAATTTCACGTTCGAAATGTCACGTATCGACCCAGATGTTGGCTTAAAAAAAAGGGAAAATACAGAAGATTTTAGAATCAAACCATACACAATTTAATGTTACATTGCTACGTAAAATTCCGAAAGTAGTTTTACTAAAAAATTGTGCCAGGTTTCGCTGAATTACGCCTTTTTATACATGGCCACAAAAACTACTTCTGTTTTTTCACGTTCGAACCGCTACTTCTTTCGTCATTATATTTGGCCTAGAATCTCCATAATCTTTAGCGTATATAACAGTGCTTTCTTAGTGCTATTATTTAAGGGTTAAGAGAACGTAAAAATATTTGTTGTTTAAAATGTTATTGCATTTTTGATGCGTACGACTGTCACGTTCAACACTTTGGATTTACCCATATAAAAGAAAAGGGCCAATATATTTTATTTAGTAATTACAATAAATTGACTCAAAAGCAATTCTTGTGTTAAAAACGTCTGCCAACCTGCGTAATATGAAAATGTATGGAAAATAAATCATAAATGATTTTTTTTTTTTGGAAAAACTTCAGAAATATTCAAAAGCATAGATTTCATGCAAATAGCATGGGAACTTGCCCTGCTTATGATATTTTATTCGTTTTTGATTTATATTGTTTTAAAAATGTTTATGTGAATTCTTTTGAAAAAAAAGAACACGTATTTTATTTAAATTTTTTTTTTTTTTTTTTTTGCCAAGCAAACTACTTTTACACCTACACAATATATTGATAAACACTTCTGACATTGACTTCAACTAACTTATAACTACAAGTTTCTTTTTAACATTTTCTACAACCTGCAAATGAAAAAAAAACTAAAAAAAAAACAAAAGCAACAACAATAAAATAACTATTTAGAATTAAACAGTTTTTATTTTAACACACTTTAACACTTATGCACAATTTCCCCTTAACATTTGTTATCCATTCATGTTGCTTGTTTCGTACTTTCTTTTTTGTTCCGTAAGTTCTTGCCACTATTTTTTACTTGTGGTTGAGTTTATTTTACGCACTTAAGAATGGGGTAAGTGCAAATGAGTGTGTATTAATGTGAGTGTAGTTATGGAAACATTTCTCTACATTCTTTTCTTACCTTTACGTGCATTTTTCCGTAAAATTAACCAATAAACATTTATGAGCTAAAAAGTTCTTAAGTATTGTCATGCACACATGTACAAGATGTATGTATTTTTCAATTTGACACTCTTGCTCCTTCAACTAACACAAACACATGTCAGTGTATTAAGCTTTCTATTAACATTTAACTGCCATCACACAGTTATACATACAAACACACACATGCATACACAAATGTTACATTATCTCTTTAGAACAGTGATCCCCATTTACATAACTCGGCTTTGCAAAACATGACACATATGTAAACAAAACCCACTAAAAAGTTGCATTATAGAGACAAAGACTTTAATGAGTATCTGATCAGATGTCATTCATGTTTTCAAAAATCCGTATAATGACCAAAAAGAAAAACTCTCTTTTTAGGAAGCACTACTGTGGATATGTCTGTATGTAAAAATATACTTTTTATTTTGTTTAACGAAATTTTTCAATTTTTTTTTTTTTTTTTTTTTTGCTTCCCAAGTGTTATTTTACACTTTATAGTCACAAGATGTTTAAATTCACAAGAAGCTTTACACCTTCTTTTCATGTCTGACTTCATTGCATTTTTCTCAGAAAACGCTGCCAGTATAAACATGCAAAGTAGTATTTACACGAGCTCTTGCAAACTCCAAGTTTAAACAGCTGGATCGATGGCAGTGGATGAACGAATTGCTATGAAATTTTACAACTTAACAATTTTATACTAGGTTTTCATTTTTTTCTAAAGAGCAGAGTGTTATTCTAATAGTTGTTATTGTTAAATGAACCAAAATAAAGAAACAGCAAAAAGGACCAAGACATAAAAACATGCGTTCATAATATTGTTTATTTTTTAAAAGTTAAATGTTGTTTACCACACGAATCAGTAGGAATGCATTTATTAAAGGCGCATTTCAAATATTATTTAAATAGAATTTTCACAATACATACAGAGCTAAATAAAACCTTGCAAAACTTGAGACATATTAAATTGTGTAGAATTAAAAACGCGTGTGAAAATTAATATGAAAAGATAAATTCGATTAAAAAAATTTCGGCATTATATAGAGAAAATACGATTATTTACACGAAATTTTACAGTTTTTATGAAAAATCCATTATTTTTATTTAATATTAAAAACTTATTATCAAAAATTACTTTTTGGGAATACACAATTTTAATTTAAAACATTTTGTTATTCGTGCTTAATTCCCAATTTTTATTCTTGCTAAAAACACTGAAATTTATTGTTGATGGGATAAGCTATTCCTATGCGCACTTACTGGTTGCTTAAGCCAGATCGTCAGGAAACTTCATCCTACATACTTACAACTACAATTAATGTTGGAAGAATTTGGTTTAATATCTTTAGTTTTTCTAAAATCTTTGGATGAATTTTCCTGACGATCTGGCCAAAGCAACCAGTGAAATGCGCATAGGAATAACTAATCCCATCAACAATAAATTTCAGTGTTTTTATCAATAATATTACAGTATGTATATATATACATACATACAAGTTAATAGTATTAATTGTAATACATTTCATTGTTGATACTGTTTGGTACATATACATACATACAAGTTAATAGTATTAATTGTAATACATTTCATTGTTGATACTGTTTGGTAACAACAATAGAAGATCAAGCACGATTATATGCGATAGACTATTACACAGTACAACATTTTTCAGGTGATTGATTCGGGACTCAATTCTGATAATTGATTATGAAAGTAGACCCAAAAAGAAGAACTTCTGCATCATTAGTTTGGTCATGGTACATCAAATAATAACTTAAAAATTAATTTGAAGTTAGTAAGTATCGTATAGGGGAATTTATCACGTTTTAGGCTCTTTTGTTTGTCATAACTCGATAACCACTAGTCCGAATAAGCTAAAACAAATTGAAAATAAGGTCATCAGAACCACAAGCGTCAACTTCAACGATGATGGATAGTGGCAATAATTGAAAATGTTCTAAATTTTCCATGCATAGATTAGATATAAAAATCGCATATTTTCTGTCTAAGAATAGCTGTAATATGAATCGGAATGTTTATTTTCAAGCAAAATAAAGAATCATAAAAAAAGTGATAAATGTTTTTCCAAAGAATTTTGTGGATATCTCTAGCAAATTTTTGAAATTCATACCTTTACTTAACTGTGAATAAAAGCGAAACGCGTTTATCGATTTACATGATTTATGTCTCATTTTGTGCATAGGCTATGCGACTTTACGTGAAAGTAATAGGACTTGACACCCTTTTACCGTTTTGGATTTTTTATGAATTAAAAATAAAAAATTTAAATTTTTTGGGCAAAAAATATTTTTTTTCTTCATACATTTATTTATAACTGCGAAACTGTTGCTTACGTAGCGAAACGTTGTATGAACAGATTAAAGGAATTGTAATTCTTTTCAATTTGTTTCAGCTTATTCGGACTAGTGGTTCTCAAGTTATGACAAACAAAAGAGCCTAAAACGTGATAAATTCCCCTATACGATACTTACGTACTTCAAATTAATTTTTAAGTTATTATTTGAAGTACCAGGACCAAACTAATGATGCAGAAGTTGTTCTTTTTGGGTCTACTTTCATAACCAATTATCAGAATTGAGTCCCGAAATCATGTGTTGTACTGTGTTAGGTGCTGTGTTAGCATTCATTTATTATGTTGTTTCATGCAATAACAACTACACATTATGTCTTGTTCTCTTTATTGCACTAAATGTTTTTCGTTAGTGCTTAATAAGTAATACAACAATAATAAATAGTTTCTGATTTAAATTTCTGCATTTGGGTATAAATTTCTAATATTATTGATATGCTTATTAACATTACATTGGAAAGTTTCTGTTTAAAAATTTATTATCTATCTTAATAATTGATCCCTGAAGTTTTTTAATAAATTTGTTTTGCCGCACAGATAAGCCACAAACGAAAGGACGGAGATACTTAAATTGAATCAAATGTTGGATGATTATTCTGTTCATATAAAAAAAGTTGGCTATTGCAGGGAATTGTATGAATTTCTTTCTTTCAAAACTAAACTAAAATGTTCTCATTTTAATTGACCAAAAAAAGTGCATTTTTTTCTAACAATTTCGAAGGTGATTTACTTTTCCAAATTTATATCAATCTATTTCATCGCTACGACAATGAAATACTTAACCTGTATTTATTTACAAGGACAAATTTATTATCATCAATTTAAAACATCCAGCAAACTTTTTTTCATTTTCTTCTCCTAGATTTTAAGAATATTGTCAATAATTTTTTTCCTCGTCTCGTTCTTTTTTCGCAGATTTTATCACAATCGTTGTAAATTACAAAAACATTTTAAGTATTTCCGGTATTTTACGCGTACAATTTACTTGTCAGAGATCAATGCGCGTTAAGAAAAAATTCAATGAGAAAAAAAAAAAAAAATTATTTGAAATATGAAAAAAAAAAAACTAAAGTTCATGGGAAAAACTTGAGAGAAAAGATTGATTTAACAGTCACTACAAAATGCTCAGATACCAATAAAATGTAATTCGTTGCTGTCGCCTTGCAACGTTTGTCACAAACAAATCTACAAAATGTTTGCAGTCCTGGCGCAAAGGATGCACGCTAACAGAGTAACAAATCGCTACTATTTGTTGCTGCTGTCATTGGTATTACGTTTATCTATTATATTTATCCGTTTAAAAACTATTTGTAAATAAGAAAAAGCACTCAAAATGGAAACAAATAAAGGGAAAGCAAAATCTAAAAAAGATGAAAAAGAACTATTGCTCTGCATTGAAAGTGCAGTTAAATCAATATAAAAGCAACACATTCAAGTATCACAGCATTTTCTTTTAGTTCGCACTAGATCAACAAGAGGGTATTAACTTGAAATTTAAAAATTTTCCGTAGAGTCAAAACACTTTTTTTTATTTAATATTAAAGGCATATAAAAAAGAGTTCTTAATCCAACCGTTTCATTACCAAAAAGTAAATAAAATGCATGATATGTTAACTTTGAAAATATATAAATGTTACGTGTCGATTTTTTACAAAAAGTGTAAAAATAAAAATTTTGAATTAATAACTTCTTGATGATCAAATACGAGTTGTATTTCGTTTTGATTCCCTTTCAAAATGGGGGAAAGATCAAAGAGAAAAAACTTAAATATCGTTTATTATTCTATAAAATTTACAAGTATATATATTTATATATAATGTATATATTATATACTTGCATAAGATTTAACCCTCTTACTATTGAGTGAAAATGTACTTATATAATCATTATGTGAAATTCACATTGTATTCACATTGTGAATACAATATTTGTAGCAAATAAAATTAATGACATTGATTCTTTTTTACAAGAAGTTTTTTTTTCCATTACATGCAATTATCGGGGATGATTATTACCAATATTCGAGGGTTGCTAGACTTATTGAGCCTTTGCAACACTGCATGTTTACCGGTTTGATCTGCCATTTGGAACTGAAAGTTTGAGTTTTTTACACATATCCTTTTTCAGACGATTACAATCTTAAATTTTCGTTTAACTTAAACGATGGCATAGGGTCATGCTTATTTTCGACTTGTTGCTATGAAGCCCTATCGCTGGTAACTGTGAAATACTAGGATAATATAAATTAAGCATTACCAAAATTCACTAAGGGACGAAAGTCGTGAAGTTTCCACTACGACTTTTTTTCAAATTTTATAATAAAATATAAAAATATTATAATTTCACCTCAGCGCACAGTGCGGCCGATTGCGAAAAAGCTGGGCAAAACTCGAAAAATAAAAGTGTCTAAATAAGATTTTTTAGCATGCACTTGGCTAGAGGGATCCTATAAGAAGTAAAAGCTGTTAAGGGTAACGTCCTATACCCCAAAATATTTGTTTTCAGTTGAAGTTTGGGTGTTTTTCAAGCGTAATATTGGTGTAGTTATTCGGCAAAACCTTTAAACGTGTGAAAGCGCGTGAAGCAAAGAAGGTCTAATAAAACCAAATGGAATGTACGTTTGAAGGTTAGTAAAATACCTAAAAAATTTTGTAAATGTCAGTTATTTGACAGAACATTTTAATCAGCACAATCATATGGGTACTTTTTTCGTGTTTTTCCAAAAAAATTTGAGTTTTCAAATGAAATGACAATAAAAAGCTGTCAAATGCTGTCTTCTAACCTTTTGGAGATTACTTGGCAAAGTACTAACTACCGATTATGGCAAAATTCAGCTGTCACCTCCTGCCACTTTAATTGTTATGGGTTTTTTTCTAAGGATGCTTTACCAAAACCCCCCAGTTAAAATTTTTAATTTTGTTGAAATTTCCGTGCTATTAAAAAAATTCAGAAAAATTTGGCATGCCTTAAACAACAATAATCAATAATAATGTTGCCCAAAAGTTATTTATAAATTGTTTAAACAAAAAATTATTCAACAATTTTTGCGACAAGATATTATCTTTCTTCAACAAATCGATTTCCCCTTAAAAGCAATATGTTACTTGATTATGATAAATGCATGATATTATACGCCAGGGGATGGTGGATTAGGGGTGAATGGAGTGAATTTCCGCACATTTGACATAAAATTTGTAATCAGCGACCCCAAAACCCCCAAGATTCCATTTTGGAGTGAATTACTTGCATTTTCGAATTTTGGCCAGCTTTTTGGCAACCGGCCGCATTGTGCAGCGCCAGATTGGCATTAAAGAGCCTTGCTGGCAAAATTTAAACAAAAGTAATTTATTATTAACTAGTGTTCGCCTAATGGTCAAAATTCGACCATAAATTTTCATATCCATAAGAAGAAAACATATTACATCTATGTGTATATGAATTTAAATGTTTCGAGCATTTTTTCCGTCTTAGTGGATCGATTTGGCGAGGGACCAACCTCCGGTTCATATTTTAACTTTCACGTTTTATTAGTTCAATATAATCAGAATTGATAAAACAATAAAGTATAAAAAAATCTCCTCAATAGATTGTCACTCAGGACATTGCATGTTTATTTTTATTTTTCTATGTCTAATATTAACGAAAATTAATCAATGTATTAGACGTTGAACGAAAAAGTACCAAAAAGCTCCCTTTACATGTTCTTATTCCCCCAGGACCATGCATTTTTCATTTTATCTTTATAGGTCGAATATTAACAAAAATTCAAAACATACCAAAGGAAAACCAAAAAGTACTTACATTTTTCATCTTATAGGGTTTCATTTACCCTGGACCCTGCAACTATAATGTTACGTTTCTAAGTTCAATATTATATAAAATTTTAAAATGATCACAATCGATTTTCCGAATTTATATAGTCGAAATATTCGAAAATCGGTTTTTAAAAAATGTCGAATAATCGACAACCCTATTTTTTATTTGATAACTGAAAAAACCAATTTTTTGTATTTGTGTTAGTAGCAAATTTGAACGCTTATAGCTATGAAATTATTGAATAGATTTTAATAAAATATATATTGTGCACTTCTGTAAGTAAATATCTTTCAAATGGTGTATACTTTGTTCAATTCGGTTGACATACAGAGGAGGAAATTGTTCTTAGCTGTTTTGCTTTAGCCGATTTATATATAGATTTACAAATTTTGCATGTTTTTCAAACATACCAATAAACGTTATATCAGAAGCTCAACAATATGTTACGACACAAACATTTTAAGTTAGATTTAAACGGTGGCATGTCATAGCGTCCATTGTCATAGTGTCCATGGACGTTATGGCATTTTTGAAAGTGTCATAGTGTCCATGGACGTTTTGACACTTTCAAAAGTGTCATAATGTCCATCAAAGAAATGTCATAGCGTCCGCGGACGTTATGACACTTTGCAAAGTGTCATAATGTCCACAACTTAACTTTTAATGAAAAATATTAAAATGTTAAAAAATTTGTGATCATAGCCGCCCTTCGGCCGGGCGCAAGGATTTTCTTCTCTATGGTATAACATATACCGGCTTCGCTAACTAAAGCTTCTCTCCACAGACGGCCTTCGGCCGGGCGCAAGGATTTTCTCCTCTATAATATAACAAACAACGGCTTCGCTAAGTAAAGCTTTTAAAATCTGCCTTGTTTCCGAACGAAGGCCGACTACGCAGAGAAGCTTTAGTTAGCGAAGCCGGTGTTTGTTATACCGTAGAGGAGAAAATTCTTGCGCCCGGCCAAAGGCCGGCTGTGCAGAGAAGCTTTTTTTAGCGAAGCCGGTGTTTGTTATACCATAGAGGAGAAAATCCTTGCGCTGGCCAAATGCCGGCTGTGCAGAGAAGCTTTAGTTAGCGAAGCCTGTATTTGTTATACCATAGAGGAGAAAATCCTTGCGCCCAAAAGTGTTTTCGTTATATATTTAATATGTACACCCAGAGACAAAGCAGCAAAACCATTTTGAAAAATTTGTTTACCATATTACGTTTAATTTAACAAAATCATTGTCACCGACAACCATATTATGGTTAAATTAGTTTCTTTAAAAATAGTTTTGTTGGTTGGGACCAATATGAAACATGTTTTTCTCTGCGTGTATTTTTTTTTGTATTTAACTTCTTTAGTAATTATGGACATAATGACACTTTTGAATGTGGCATAATGTCCATTTGCAAAGTGTCCATGGACGTTATGACATGCCACCATTTAAACTGCGATAGGCTGGAGGCTTGTTTAATATTATATGGCAAGTTGTTATATTCTCTACAAGCAGAGTGTTCAACTCGTTGCTTAGTTGTTTCAGATTGGCAAAAGATTTTTCTTGAATGATCACGATTTCTTGTATTAAAAGTATCCTGATTAAATATGTTAAGCACACGCTGAATTCCCGAACGACCTAGCAAAAACAGAAAGAGTGATTTATTCGGCTATGCCGAATCTTATATACCCTTCACCATGGTACGATATGAAGACGTGAAATACGTGACCATCTGTTCCGTATTACACAGATCAGTACTGTATTTCAGATATTTGTTCTGGGTGAATTATTTTAAAGCAGTGTTGGAAAATAAACACTAAATATCGCTGTTTAGTGTTCGGCTCGGTAGATTTGTGGAAAACACAAACGCTAATAGTGTTGTGTAGGAAATCATTAGAAAAAATAACGTTTCCTTGTTTGTCATCTTTCTACCACAAAAATAATACTGTTTTATCCAACTCAACAAAAGAAGAGAACATTCAATTCCGTTCGGTTGTTTTTTAAAAACCACAAACTTCATTTTGTTTGGTTCGGCTCAATAATGTTCGTCGCTTTTGCTGGTAAAAAACCAAACATTTTTTACAAAAATAAAATACACATACAAAAAAAACAAGTATGAAAGTATAGTCGGTCAAGCCCGACCATATGATACCCTACACTACAGTATTTAAAATCACATCATGCTTATGTGTCCATGTAAACATGGATTTATCTATGTTTATAAACTTCACGAAAATCGGAAAGTTTGTGAGAGGCAGAAATTGCCCCCTGCCTTCCCTTGTGGTCCTATTTTTTAAAAACTGTATAGCTAATGTGTCCCTATAGATATGGATCTAGCTATGTTTTAAATTTCATTCAAATCGGTTTGAGAGGCAGAAATTGCCCCTATCTCCCCAGGTGGTACTATTTTTTAAAATTGCATCCCTTTTGTGTTCATAAAGATATAGCTCTATCTGTGTTTTAAATTTCATTAAAATCGGTTTGATAGTTTCTGAGAGGAAGAAATTTCCCCCTATCTTTCCTCATGGTCCTACGATTTGGCCATTTTCAATAGGCTTGGTCCTTGTGCCAATAAGAACCTAAGCCCCAAATTGTATCAAATTATATCCAAAATTGCCACCTGCACTTTGCGCACAAGGTTACATGGAGAGCCAGCCAGCCAACCAGCCAGCCTGCCAGCCACCCAGCCGGACGGACATCGTTAGTTTGGCTCAGAAAGTGATTCTGAGTAGATCGGTATACTTTAAGGTGGGTCTAGGACCACTATTTTGAGGCGTTACACACATCAGCACAAATGCATAAAACCCTCTCCAATATTGTGGTGTGGGTATAAAACAAAAAGCCAGCAAAATAATTTAACACAAACAAAACATATACACAATACTCACACTAGCTGTTCGTAGTGCAGTCGTTGCTAAAAATTTTTTTGTTCACTTCTTTATTAATGTAGAAAAAGAAACATTATAGAACATTAAAATATAATGTTTGTCTACAGTATCACAACAATTGTTCTGTCTTTTAACGAAGAACAGAACAATATATAACGTTCGGCTCTTTCTTGAAAATAGTTACGAACGGTACTAAGGGTTGTGTTCGTCTACACAATCGCAAAAAAGAAATAGATATCGTTCTTGGGTGTGGGAGCCGAACGCTAAATAATAAAACCCTAAAATTGTTCTGTATTTTGTTTACAGTTCACTTTTTGAACTGGAAAAGCATTTCAAATGCAGTTAAGATCATAAATAAAAACCATTTTAGTTCCTTCGAATATGCAATTATGCATTCAAAGCTTTATTCATAAACAAAATTTAAGGTTAAGAAAGGGTTTATGAAACGAATTATCTATGAAAATTTGTGAAATGAACCTGTTAAACTCCTCAAATATAAATACGAGTCTAAATGTTGAATAAAAACTTGTCAAATTTAGTTTTTATTAAATGATTTTTGTTATCTTTTTAGCAACTTGCACTATGGAGTAGGAATTCGCCATATAAAAATCATGTTTCTTGTAAGCAGGTTTGTAAGGGGGTATTCTATTTCACTCCCATACAAAACTCTGTTAACTGGTACATCCAATTTTTTACCGGGTAGTTTGAAGCGGTGCTTTTATGGGAATTTTTGTCAACGATACTTATAAGTATAAGAATTTATTTGTAAGTTTTCTCATTATTTACACCTTCTACGTTTTTACTAATATCATGCCGCTGTTAGCAATTTTTTGCGAATTTTCGCTAACTTAGCAATTTTGAACGAATTTTTGCCATTCCTTATAGTCTAAGGGCGAAAATTGCAATTTCGAGAAAATGTGGAATATTGTTTAATTTTAAGCGATGATTACTATAAATAATGTAACTTACTTAATTTAAGCATATAACTTTTTATTCGCTCTTTTATTATTAATGTGAATATACTAAAACAACTTTAAAAAAAACTGTGTAACAATAATATAAGAAGGCGTATGATTATTTAATTTAAATCCATAATTCATCATACGTAGTAAGCGTTAATATGCTACTTTATTTAGTATACTTTTAACCAATTTTTATACATATAAACATTTAAACATTAAAAAAATAATAAAGATGAAATGAATACATACTCTGCAAACAATTCATATTTATTTAACCAGCGTTTATTTGTTGCCGCAACACATACCTGGAAGTATAAATAAAATTTGTAATAATTAATATAAAACAATTGTTGCAGTTTCATTGTTTGATTAAGTTTGTACTCAATTATATAAATATTGTGTTAAAATTATAGCAAGATGTAAAAAATAATTAGCAATTTTTATTTAGTCGAATTACGCTGAATTCAGTACTACAATCTACAAAGATTGAAAAAAGTAGGCTTATAATTACATTTCCTTTGCTTCTGATTTAAATTTGATTATTAAAGAAATTTCCTGGAGACCAATCTAATTAGGAACATCCGCTTTCACGATTTTTACCGCCTAGTTTTAAGATTGATTCAATTTTAGTTTTACTTCAATCAATCTCATTTTCGGTATATTTCGAGTACGAAATCGGGATTGAATATGGATAAGTTTAGTATTTCGCGAGTGACAATCTGTACTTGAGTCAATCCATACTCAGCGTACTATTAACCCATTAGAGGTCATTGTACTTACAAGCTTCTAAGCAAACACAAAGAAGTTTTAATCGTTGTACCGTTATTTATGTTTACAACAATAATACCAACAGTAGCTAAAAAGAATTTGTGTTTCTTTTTTATTTTTCGGTATAAAAGTTTAATGGCCATTTGCTCATTAGGCGATTATCTTTTTTCCCAATTATTTATTTTCCTTTTATTTGCCGTACAGATAAATTCAATCAGCTGACTCCCAACTTTTACATGTATTTTAAGTAACTTTGCCAGCTGAAAACAATGTTTTTTGTCGGTATATTGAGAAACCCAAAATCGTTAACGGACAGTTTATCGGTCCAATAAATTTATGTTGACATTAAGTAACAGACAGTTTGTCGATACATTGAGAAAATGGCCATAAGTCTGATTTGTGTCACGAAAATAGTGTGAAGGTATGAACACTATTTTGATAATATTGAAAACAATATTGAATTTTTATACCCACACCACAATAGTGAACAGGGTATTATGCATTTGTGCTGATGTGTGTAACGCCTTAAAATATTGGACCTAGACCCACCTTAAAGTATACCGATCGACTCGGAATCACTTTCTGAGTCGAACTAACGATGTCCGTCCGGCTGGCAGGCTGGCTGGCTGGCTGTCCAAGTAACCTTGTGCGCAAAGTACAGGTCGCAATTTTGGAGATAATTTGATCAAATTTGGGACATAGGTTCTTATTGGCACAAGGACAAAGCTTTTTGAAAACGGGCCAAATCGTAGGACCACGAGGAAATAAAGGGGGAAATTTCTTCCTCTCAGAAACTATCAAACCGATTTTAATGAAATTTAAAACATACATAGATCCATATCTATATGGACACTTAAGCTATACAGTTTTTCAAAAATAGGACCACAAGCGGAGGTAGGTGGCAATTTCTGCCTCTCACAAATTTTCAAACTATTTTAATGAAGTTTATAAATATAGATAAATCCATAGTTATATGGACATATAAGCATGATGACTTTCTTAATACTGTGGACCCACTTTTTGGAAGTAGAATTTGACGAAAATTCGACCAGACATAAAATCAATGATGGAGATTCTCAATATAAAATAAAAAAATAATAGCGTATGAGCACATACGCTATTGTTATATTAAGGGGACGATATAACGATTTTAAGCCTACCAAAAGACAAACCTGGTACTTTTGAAGTTTTCGTAAATCTTGAAATCATTGACAACGACGTCAATGACGATAGTGATTATGAACCGCTGGCACCAAAGAAAACTCGGCAGGACTTCGCAAAGCAAATAAATCCCATTTGGAAATGCTTTCCATCGCAGAGCTCAACCCCTCTGAAGTTTGTAAAAGATTAAATAGTGAACGTGAAGAAATATTTGAAAAATCTTTGATTACATTGTCTTTGACCTTATGGCCTCCAGTTCTTGAAGTCGAATCGACATGGCTTTCTTCGAATGAAATGCTAAGCGGGATGGTGGCCAAAATATTCCCAAACACTAGTCAATTGTAAAACATTTTGACCACCATTCCGCCTAGCAGTTCATTCGCTGAAATCCAGTTCGATTCGGCTTCAAAAGATGGTTAGTGGCTATTGCTGCCAGTTAGATTTGTACCCAAAAGATCGCATGTGGAATTTTCTGATCCATTTGTTTCACTTGTTGTTTAAAATTTGTTGGAGTAGTTGAACTGTACTGCACGAAATTATCGTGTGTTTTAAAACTTTTTTAGATACAATCTTTATGTTGATCGTAGAAATTTAGAGTAACGTCTGGGTCAATGTTTGCAGAATAATCTCAAGTTGGGGCTGGACACTTCCCCACTAAACTACAAAACCATCTGCGGTCCATTTTTTTGCCATAATGGAGCTCGTTGGCAATATAAGAAGTGCTTAAAAAACTATGCATTGAAAAACAATGTTCTGAAAATTTCCATACATACTTTTTTTTCATTTTTTCGATTTTATGTTTTTTTAAACCTTATTTTAATCAATAAATAAAGTTGAAGTTAAAAAATTGTGGCCAGATTTTTTTACTTCTAATTTGATGCACATATTTTTTCTCTTGACTGTACCTTTATTTTCGAATAGCGTTTTTGTCATATTTGGGTCTTTAACTCATTTCCTACAAAACCGATTGTGCTAGGTTTTAAACCCCAAACTGCTTAGGAGAACTAAAAACAGTTAAGATGTTTAAAAGTGATCTTAGTTGAAACATACGGAAAGGTCAGCATAAGCAAATTGACTTAGCCCCGTTTTCACTACTCACAAGGTTAGTCAAACGATTAACCGTTGTTCGATTAATCGATGAATTTTTGGCGGTTAACTGTTCGAATAATTTAAAATTGTTGAATATTGATTAATCAAAAATTTGATTTTTCACAGTTTCAAATTTTCTTTGAGTAACAATTTTTTAAAGTATAGTATAGTACAAAGACTTAAACCAAAGTGTTTGGGAATAATTAATTTTAAGGAATGTTTAGTACAGACTTTCACCACAATGATATAGATGAAGAAGATGATTTTTTTGAGACGAATGAAAACAACCTTCTAGACCTTAACAGGACTGTTAAAAGTATTAAAATTGTTATAAAAAATCAAAAAGAGATTCAAGTGGTATAATGCACTTCTACTAATTTTTATAAAAGAAGAGAAAAAGAACATAGAAATTGTATACACTTTATAATAACCCTTCACTTTCAATCTCTCCAACGTCAATAATAAGTGAAAGAATATTTTCCTACCTTTTGTTAAATTGTTGTAGCTTTTTATGCTAAAAAATATAATTTTTGGTCTTTTTTTATTTTTTAATTTCTAAACAACCGAATAATATTAACAAAGTAATTTTTGGGAATAAAAAAGTTTCAATTAACAAGATTTTGTTTGTCGTGCTTAATTTCCAATTTTTATTCTTGATAAAAATACTGAAATTCATTGTTGATGGGATAAGCTATTCCTGTGCGCATTTCACTGTTTGCTTAGGCCAGATCTTCAGGAAACTTCATCCAAAGATTTTAGAAAAACTAAAGATATTAAACAAATAAAAATGTTAAGCGAATAAGAATATAAGCAACCGTTTTACTTGTAACAATATAAAAGATAATATTAAATTATTCGATTATTATTCGATTAAATTTTTACCTCGATTAATCTATTAATACAAAACATAAAATAATTAAATACCCTTACATTCAGTCATAGCTAAAGGTAGGACTTTATCGGCCGTATAAAAAGTGTTCACCTATTACGAATTTAGTTTAACCTACAAGCAGTGTTGCCAGAAGTAGGGGAAAATCCTAACATGTAGGTATTTTTGACACTAAAATAGAAGCGTAGGGAAAATCAGACAGATTTTTTATAATCCCCAATATGTAGGGAATTTTCGTCCTCTCGCATTATTTATGAAATAAATGCAGAAAACCAGTATTTTTGTAATGTTTTCTTGTCCAGAACGGTTGAAAAATTTCTTTTCCCTAAAATCGCTTAAAAATATATTGCCAGAGTTGTTTGTGGTTTAAAAATGGTGACACTAATATGTATGTACGTATATGTTTTTTCTAAAATATCTTAAAAAACAAAGTGGTGGGGCTTCTAAACAATTGTTTGCTGGAATAGACATTAATGCCTTTAGCCCCAAATAAAGATTTTATCGTAGAAAAAAATATGTTTCCTGCATTACTTAGGGTGAGCGAAGAAGCTCACAAATAGTAGGTAAGAATTGTTACAGCTCAAGGTGTCTGGAGAAAGCGATATGTATGTACAATGTGTGCCACTGGTGCATAGAATGAAAATGCCAACCATTTCTCTAGTCACTAATGGCAATGGTTCTTTCTTTTACCACTGGGGTTTTACTCAATGTGGAAAGATTTAACTGAATTCATTAAAAGAACACACATATGTATGTATTAGTTTTTTGTCACATATTCGAATAAAATTTATTTTTTATAACTAATGTTTTTTCTTCTATTTTAATGACAACAATGCGTAGGGATTTTTGTAGGGGAAATTTATTCAACGTGTAGGAAAAATCGGATTTTTTTTAACGTGTGTGGGTATTTTTTTTTTTTTGTTAATATCCACTGGCAACACTGCCTACAAGTTCCCTTAGGTTAAAGTTAAGTTGTAAAACAGATCTTACGGGTCCAGAATATACATACATTTATACTTTATAGATCACAGATGAATAATCAAAAAGTTTTATATATAGTGTACCCTCATCCACCACTTGTGGTGGAGGGTATATCAAAAACAAAGATACCAAATTTATTCTGTATAGTCTTTAGGGTATTCATTTAATCGACCTTTTGCTTTAATCGGTTAATCGCTCGATTAATTAACCGAGGTTTTCGTTTAATCGGTTAATAATCGGTTAATTATGTTTTTGATCGGATAACCGATTAATACAGTTTTAAGTAATTTCAATATATAAAAATGCATTAATTGTTTATTATTTGGAGTTTATTAGTAAAAAAAAACAATAACATACCAAACATAACAATTCTTGTTCTAAAACGAGCAAACAAAAAAAAAAAAAAAAATTCATATATACGTAAAATGCATTTTTTTCAATTAGGTGTGCTATAAAGTCATATTGTTATTATATCCTTAATAATAATTGTTTAAAATAAATAAAAATAAAAATGTTACTACTGTGTTCATTGATTGTGTAGCCCACAACAGTCATATCGTCGGGTTATTATGCAAACCTGCTTACTCACCTTCAGCACATTTTACAGGAGACAAAAAACTTTTTGTTTTTTCCTATTTGCAGCTTGATAGAAAATTAAAAATACAGTTAGTTTTACACACTTCTAGCCTTAAATAGAAGAAAAACCACATGCTGGTCGACGAGGCGTAACTTTCTCCACCACACGGCATCAAAATCTCAATTAACATAAAAAGTGGATTAGCATGTTTACATATTAAGTCTACGATATATATTTCTTGTAATTATTTCAGGACATAAGCTTTATGAATACCTTGTGAGTCCCCCAAATGTGTATTTATAAGAAAATGAACTGAGATAATTTTATTAGTTATTTCAATAGTTAAAGGATATCTTATAAAATAATCTTTTAGAAAAGTAATTTGGTTTAAATGTTTAGGATAAAAGCGATTCTTTTCTTTAGTTTTGAAGAAACTTGACTTGGAAAAATTATGTTCACTTATCGTAGATGAATATATAATTTCTTAGTCCTTTTCTAGGATTTCTCTATGCCATTAGACTTTTTTGAAATTTTCAACACTTCTAATTGTTTCGGTTAATTCAGTTAAAAGACTGATATGAAAAGATATGAAAAAAAAACAAATAACTAAACACATACATCTAAAAAGAACGTGAAACAAAAAAAGGTGTTGGCAATCAAACATTTAACCCATTTTTCGCCCCATTCTTGTTGATCGATGTTGAAGATAAAAAAACATTGTATCTTAAGCAGTGTTGCAAAATTGAAATTTCGAAATGGTACTGAACTTCAACTAAAAGCGTATTCTTCCTAACAAATGGTACTTTGTGTTAAAAAAATTAAATCAATAATTTATGAAAATAAAAAAAAAAAAACAAAAAATATTTTATTGGAATTCATTTATCTAAGTATTTAATAGCAAACAGTATTTGTACCTCAAACACTTGTAAATAATATTTCTGTTATATATAAGCGTCAAGCACTCCATCCGTTTACAATAATATTGAATATTTTATTCGCCATATTATTTCTATATTGCACTATATTATTCAATAAGTTGCACAATTGTTTCAATTAAAATATTGCCCAACTCTTATTAAAAAAACATAACCTTTAAAGAAAAACAACATAGTACATTATTGCCAACACATTTTACAGTATATTTTCCTTCTTTTATTATATCGATTTTGGCCTATATATTGTGTCACCTTCGAATATCACATACACAATGTGTGTTACACATTGGTCATATTGCAAAAGTATGAGTGTATGAGGTACGTTTTTTCAGTATTTTCTAACAAAAAGGTTTGAAAAAGTACTAAAAAGATTTAAGCGTTAATGTTTAAAAAGAAAGCTTTTAATTCAGTGTTATAAGATAAAGCAAATTTACTTTAAGATATCATCAGAAATATTATAGCTACAACAGCAACTACCAGTTGATTTTAATAGTTTTTTTAGTTTTCGTCAAACTTGAGACAGTTGCTACGTGTAAACGATTTCTTTCTTTGCTTTTTACATCATTTTGCATATGAAAATGTGCGTTCAATTGAAGCACTGAAATGTGGTATCGATATAATACCAAAAGCAATGTGTGGAATGTCAGCAAACATTAGTTTCGTTCTTGAAATTGGCTATATTTTTCCAAGAAATTTAAATACATTCAGTTCTGAAATGCTTTATTTCTAAAACATCCGCTAGAACACGGATTTGAGAATTGATATTATTATAGTTTTCTTTGTCGTTTGTAAATAACATTAATAACAACAGTATTATGCTATTGTTTTTTTCTGGAAATAATATTTTCTGGAGTGAAGCTGATTATCACTTTTTAGGTTTTATTTTCAAAACCAAATTTAGTTCTTAATATGCAAATAAAATATTCGAGCTTAAGGTCATATTGTTTTATATAAAAAACTTTTTTTATAAATTTATTTTCACCAATATTTCGGCACTTCCTTTGAGTGCCTTCTTCAGGGTTTTTTTCGTTATAACAAAATTAACAATTTTTAAAAACAAAAAAAATTTGTTATAACGAAAAAAACCCTGAAGAAGGCACTTAAAGGAAGTGCCGAAATATTGGTGAAAATAAATTTATAAAAAAAGTTTTTTATATAAAACAATAACACCTTAAGCTCGAATATTTTATTTGCATATAAAAATAATAAAGGTCGAATAAAAATACATATTATATTTAGTTCTTAATGTTTCGCAAATTGTCACATATAATGATTTCGCTATTTCTTTTACTTTATAAACCATTTCTTTAACATTGCATGTTTCTTTAAATATGGTTTTCATTTAAATTTAAATAATCCAATGCACCCCTTCTTACAAATTTGATTGCCACTTGTAAGAACAAATATCCCATTCTGGAAAGCAAAATATGAATCTTGTCGTCCACGCTTTCCATTTCAATATTAACGTCGGTAATTATTTTTTTAATACAACAACATTAATTTTGCAACAAACACATGATGACCAAAACCAAAAGTGAAGAGTTAAAAAGCTCAAAGAATAAAAAATACTGAAAACAACGCGGGGGTGCTGCGGTATTTTTAATATGAAAAAGTACTGAAAAAAGTACCAAAGTACTGAATTTTTCAACACTGATCTTAAGTCACCGGTCGGCGAAAAATGGGTTAAAATCAAAATCACTGGACACCTTCTTTGTTCGTATGAAAAAATATTTTCTTATATACATTTTGTATATGTGACGAAACAAATAATTAAAAACACAAAAAAATATGGTTTAATACTACAAAATATTGAAAATTTTGTTACATCGGTTAATCGGTCAATCGATTGAAGTTAACCGGTTTAATCGTTAATCGAAAAAAGTCAATTTGAAATTAACCGATCAGTTAATCGGGTAGTAATTAATCGGTTAACCGATTGACGGATAACCGAATGAATACCCTAATAGTCTTAAATAAACCCTGATTTGAAACAAATTTGTTATGGCTTTAAAATTATAAATTCTTTGTTTCTTTATGTTCGTATTTTAACTATTCTCAACTTGCTAAATTCAACACATAAATGTCATATGCAAATGCAAGATGTTCTTTATAATTTTAAAAAGTCATAAAGTCTTTAAAACAATTTCAAAATTATTGTGTTGGGCAGTATAATTATGGGCATTTTACAAAACCCCTTAATGTTGCATTATTTTTATGAAGTACAAATTACAAGACTTATTAAATTGTTGCTTTTAGGTAAATAAATAAAAAAGTTTTTAGACACATATGCACATACAGATAAACACAACACAACACCATTCATTGGTATTATGTGAGTTTTACATTTTACCCCTTCCCTTTACAGCAATCTCTATTATTATTTTCAAGTTTAGTTTTTGCAAAATTTCCTTTTTTGTGTGGCAGTGAATATAAAGTTGAGACGATAAGAAAAGTTTAGTTGTAATCGTAAGTTCCATATTTTTTTTTTTTTTTTTTTTTTTTGCTTCTAGTTCTAGTTTTTGAGCTCACCATGACACCCTGACATATGATTAGTACTTGTATGTAGTCTGCCGCTGATGATGGTATTCTGCAGTGTCTGTTTACATATTGTTAAAGTTTTTCATTCACATATTATTGCTGTTTTTGCAACAAACACTTACATACACACAAACACACTCGTATTAAACATATGTACAAAACACGCACACACTTACTCATATTGTGTTATATACAATCATGAGTTTTGTTTGAAGTTTTTAATGTAAGAGTATTTGCTTAAATACAAACTTAAAGTTAGAAATGTAGTTAGTACGTATATACATATAAACAACATCCACATGCATTCGTTTCTAATAAAGTACAGCATTAGACTGGACCGAATCTTAGATAATTTTTAGTTAAGGTGTTATGATACTTGCTATTTTTTGTATTGGATTTTTTTAGGATTGACTGAATGAAACAACAAATTCGAGAAAGAACAAAAAATACAATTTGATAAAATGTAAACAAAACAAACAATACTGCCCACGTTTTTTCCCCACAAAAAACCGTCATAAAAGCTAAAAATCACAAAAAAAAGTTAAAAACCGTTTCTTTCGATCAAAAACTAAAAAAATTAGCAACAATGCCAACAATTAATCTGGAAATGTCAATTTTAAGTTAAAACATTTTCAATCCAAATTTTTAATATTTTTAATTAGGCTTAAGTTCATGAAATTTAATTTTTATTAAATTATTTTTATGAAGAAAGGAATTTCACAACATGAAAATTAATTAAAATTGTTATTGATAATCTTTCATTCTTGACGTGGCTCGGGCTCGAACCCTGACCGGCAGGTTACCATGACATGTTTCGATCGCAACCACTCGATCTCCTCAGATGGATTTGCCGTCTTACACTCGCAGCCATCGACGACTGCTGACGTCAATAGTCAAACATCAATCAATCCTTAAACCAAATTGTATTTTAACATTTGGTAGATCGAAATTTGCTTTCCTGAATGATTATCCATTTTAATTGATTTTACATACTCTTTACACTTAGTCAGTTTTCCTATGCAAATAAATTTCCACTGTTCTCCAATATAGAAAAAATACAAAAAATAGCAAGTATCATAACAGCTTTAACATGTTATTATTACTATAAAAATTACTCCGAAGTTAGGTGATCATAAGTTTTTTTTTTTTTTGTTGAATACTGACTTTGAAATATTTTTTTTTTTTGGCCAAATTGATTATTATTTAAGTTTAATACTTATCTGTTCATAATGAAAATAGGCGCATAGGTGTCTGGTACTTATTTGAAATTCGGCACATTTGGCAAGTAAACGGGTATAACCTGTATTTTGAAACTTCTTTGTAACAACCTTTTATCTTAAAAACCAATAAACATAGAAATTAAGATTAAAGCAAATTCGTGGCTTATCTAAATAATATCAATAAAAATAATTAGTATTGTGGTTATTTTGTTGAAATATTTATGGTTTTTAATCCAAATTTTTAATATTTTAAATTAGGCTTAAGTTCATCAAATTTAATTTTCATTAAATTATTTTTATGAAGAAAGGAATTTTACAACATGAAAATTAATTAAAATTTACTGATAATTTTTCATTCTTGACTCAATCTGGGCTCGAACCCAGGCGTTTTTACGGACAGGTTACCCTGACATGTTTCGATTGCAACCACTCAATCTCCTCAGAGGGCTTGCCGTTTAACACTCGCAGCCATCGACGACTGCTGACGTTATTAGTCAAACATCAATCCTTAAACCAAATTGTATTTTTTTTTTTTTTTTTTTTTTTTGTTTATTTTAATGCTTTATTTCAATTTCATTTAACAAAATTTAAAATTTTGCCTCAGCGCCCATTATGGCTTTATAGAGGCTAAAAAAAAAAAAAAAAGTAGGCAACAATAAATATATAACAGTGTATAATTTAAATTAAAAATTTAACAATATATTACATATGAATATAAAAAAAGAAAAAAAATATATAAAATAAAAAATATGTACATATTTACATTTTAAGTTAATTTGTAAGAAGTATTTCGACGTTATTAAGCAAGTACTGTTTTATACTTCTTTTGAAAGTTGACAGTATAAAAATATTTTTAAGGTTGTCAGGTAATTGGTTATACTCGTTAGCTCCAGCGAAAGTAACTCGTTGTTTAGTCATCTCGAGGCGACACCTTGCTACATTCAGATCCGTCGCATGTCTTGTTATTCTCTGACTGTGTATGAGATTTTGATGAAACTGTATATTGTGAGATCCATATCCTTTAATACATTTAAAAACATAAATTAAAATCTGTTGTTTATATAACCCTCTTATTGGAAGTATAGTTTTTGCAAAATTGTTAAATAAGTTAACTGTACTGTATCTTAACGGCAGATTAAACACGATCTTCAAAGCTTTATTCTGTGCTGATTGAAGCGATTTTATTACTGAGCTAGATTTAGAGGCATAGATCATAGGGAGATATGTTAAGTGTGAGTGAATTAAAGAATTGTAGAGTAAGATTTTCGTTTCAGGATTCAATTTGTTTCTAAATTTATACAAAATACCAATTCCAGATGATATTTTAGTTTTCAGCTGATTAATGTGCTTTTCCCATATAAGATTGTGACATAGATTAATTCCTAAATATTTAACACTCTCTGACTCATTTATCAAATTATCACCAATGTGTACGCTCATAACTTCATCGTTCCTTGAAATATATGGCTTAAACTTTATAAATTTAGTTTTTCCTGAATTTAAAATCAGTTTGTTAATCCTCAGAAATTCAGACAAAATAGAGGCGTCATATTCGATCTGTGTTTGTAATACTTTTTCATGTTTATAATTGTATAAAAGACAGATATCATCAGCGAACATAAATAGCTTCCCATAAAACTTTATATTTTTCATATCATTTATATAAATTTTAAACAACAATGGGCCCAGGACGCTACCCTGTGGGACACCACATAACACATCAAGCATGCCACTTTTAGATTCACCAACTTGAACAAATTGTCTTCGATTTCTTAAATAATCTTTAAATAATTCAACAGCATTTTGTGAAAAACCAATGAAATCTAGTTTCTTTACTAGTATATCGTGATCAACCAAGTCAAACGCTTTCGATAGATCAAAAAAAACACCTGCAACTCCTTTAAAACCTGCATCAAGTCCGCTACAAACATACTCCACCACATTTACAACAGCTTCTTCAGTTCCGGTGCCTTTTTTAAAACCGAATTGCCGATCAAACAAAATGTTATTTATCTCAAGGTAACTTGATAATTGCTCAAACAAAACTTTCTCCAATATCTTATCAACGATTGAAAGAACTGAAATCGGACGATAATTATCCACTTTATTACTTCGAATACCTTTAGGTATTGGTATAATTTTATGCACCTTTAGTACATTTGGATATCTCATTTCCTCAATCATTTTATTAAATATGTTTGTTATTTCTTCTGACACAGCTGCTTTCCGTACTAATAACATTTTAGGTGTAATGTTGTCACAACCGGGACTTTTATTTATTTCCAAGCAATCCAAGAAGTGATCAATTTTTGCCTTTTCTGTGGCTTCTAGAACAAATCTTGAACTTACAGGAGACATTGTGCGAAACATATTGATGTCGTCATTATCATTTTGAGGTATACATACGCGCATATCTCGAACGGAATCATTAAAAAAATTATTGAAAATAGAAGCTTTTTCGTTATCTAAGGTAACCATGATATCATCATCGGTCAATAACTCCATAGAAGAATCTATTTTTTTCCCAATTTGTTTATTTAAAAATTTCCAGGTTTTCTTAGGATCACCCTTACACAATTCTATATTATAGGAGTAATAGTTATTCATTAATTGTTTGTTGCAATATTTGATAATTTTACTTATTCGTTTGAGGCTATTTGCAATAAATTTGTTTTGCTTATTTTTCCTCCTTGCTTTTAACAATTTATTTTTGTACGATATAAGCGAGCTTAATTCTTCAGACACCCAAGGGTTTATTTTCTGTCTTATATTGATTTGCTTAGTTTTTATTTCAGTGCTTTGTAAAGCCGCTAACGACAGAGTATTAATAAGATTTTCACATTGTTGTTCAGATCCGTTAAAATTAGCTTGAGTCAAGTTTTCATCTATATATGACCCATATTTTGTAAAGTCTATCCAATTTTTATTTTCAATAATAATCTCACGGTGACAAAAGCTCATTTCAATACGGCAAAATATAAAGTTGTGATCAGATAATGAACTCTGGACTGAGTTTACTGATATGGAATTTAAAAAATTACTAAATACACAGTCAATACAAGATTCACTTTCCGGCCTTGTTACGAGATTATGACATGAAACGAAATTATATTCGGTGAATGTGTCAATCAAGCAACGCCTAAGGTTATCAAAACAAATCAAATTTATGTTAAAATCGCCAATAAAAATACATGGAGAGTTTTGAACATTTAAAAGTAAAGTATTTAACATTCTAGTAAACGATTCGAGAGAGCATCTTTGAGATCTATAGAGTGACGTAATTACCATTGGTTTATTATCTATTAAAACATCAGGCAACGATATGCATATAAGATCTAGAAAATCTTTGCTCCAAGAAAACAGTAGATTGTATTTGATTTGCTTACTAATATATACCGAAGTTCCGCCGTAACAATCGCTTCTGCAACAATGTATAACATCATAACCGTCAATTGAGTATAGACCAACACACCTTTTATCAAACCAAGTTTCCTGAACTGCTATAATTTCGGGAATAACTGACATTCCACATATTTCTGATTTAAATTTATTAAATTTATTTAGCGAGGAAATACTTCTTACATTAATTGACACAATATTAAAAAGATTTGAAATAGATTGGCTCTCATTAAATCCATTAAAAGAATTTATATTAGAAAAATATTTATTATGCATTATAAAAAGTTAAAAAAAAATAAAAACATTAAACTGTAAGTATAGCACCTAAGTTGAATTAATTTGGGGACTCAAATTGTGCGTCTTCATCTTCATCATCATCTTCATCATTATCAAAAGCAGCCATTAGATTTCGCCTACGAACACCGCCTGCAGATTTACGCAGCATGTCATCAACGTCATCAACAGATTTCAATCGGATTTGTCGCGATTTATCATCCTTTTTAACAAAAACATTTCCAGTTTTAGCAAAAACATATTTAACCTTTGGTAGATCGAAATTTGCTTTGAATGATTATCTATTTTAATTTATTTTACATGTTCTTCCTTTACTTCTGTTTTTTCGTACTTTTGTCAAGAATTCTTCTTGAAGTTTACAGTACAATAAAAATTTGGTATTTTTTTGAAATTCGAACGTTTAAGGGGTGGAAATTGTTTTTTTTTTTTTTTTTTTGGTACTTTATTACAACACATTTTTCTCTATGTATTGACATATACTTATTAATTCAAGGCGTCCCAAAACAATATTGAACTTTTGGGTACTTAAAAAATATTTAAAAAAAGGAAAATACGGGAAATTGTTCCGTGCAGCATGCGTTAATTTTTGAATTTTCTATAATATTGTATATACAAACATAAAATTATAGGTGCAGGGTCCTAAATGAAACTTTTAAGACAAAAAATGTTGGCACTTTTTTGCTCTTCAACTGATCCTTTTTGAATTTTCGTTAAAATTGGGCCTATAGACAAAAAATGTTGCATGCATTTATCTGAGTGAATAGAAATCTGTTAGGCGGAGCTTTTAAGTACTTTTTCGTTTTTTAATTGGCACAAAACTTAATTAAACATTCAAGGACTTGAGTGGAAGAGAACATAAGGACTGGAGGTTGGTCCCTCTCTAAATCGATCCACTAAGCCGAATAAAAAAACAATGCTCGAAACATGTACATTCATATACATATACTTATATGGGCAAATCTAAAGTGTTGAACGTGACAGTCATACGCATCAAAAATGCAATAACATTTTAAACAACAAATATTTTTACGTTCTCTTAGCCCTTAAATAATAGCACTAAGAAAGCGATGTTATATACGCTAAAGATTTTGGAGGGCGCGATTCTAGGCCAAATATAATGGCGAAAGAAGTAGCGGTTCGAACGTGAAAAAACAGAAGTAGTTTTTGTGGCCATGTATAAAAAGGCGTAATTCAGCGAAACCTGGTACAATTTTTAAGTCAAACTACTTTCAGAATTGTACGTAGCAATGTAACATTAAAATGTGTATGGCTTGATTATAAAATCTTCTGTATTTTCCCTTTTTTTTTAAGCAAACATCTGGGTCGATACGTGACATTTCGAACGTGAAATTGTTTCCATAATAATTTAACTGAATAATGATTAAAACAAAATAAAAATTTACCGTTAATTCGAATAACATATTTCTTTTTGAACTCTTCCTTAGATTCCAAACCATGTAAGAAAATTTGTTTGGAATAATTTTTATCAAACATCACCTTTTTTCAGGAAGATAATATTGCAGAAAACATACAATAAAACATTCTCACAAATAAGAAATTACGTTTGCACAACTTTGCAGTCTGATTGTTCATTTAAGTGAACAAATTTATGGGTAAATTTATAAAATTAGTAAAATCTAAATATTTCTCTATAACAATATCGTAAAATAATCAGCTTTTAATAACTTTTAAATTTTCGGTGACGGTGTACCTTTTGACGGAAATGCTCATATGAAGGGATGCGATCTAAATTCAAATGCATGTTTTTTGTCTATAGTCTAAGATCGTTGATGACCAATTATCTTTCCGAATCATTAAATTTGCGTTTAAATGACATCGATTTGTTTTATTGGTGAAAATGCATATTTTTGCATATATTAATTTTAAATGCATATTTATGCATATTTAAACATTTTGGAGTGATATCTTTTTTTAAGTTTCCATATTATAAAAAAAAAATTTTCAAAATGGTATAAAAAAAATAATCTTTCAAAAAAATTTTTTTAAATCAAAGTATATAAATTATTTTAGATCTCTCGACAAAAAAAAACTTAAATTTTTAACCAGCGTTCGAAAATAAACACTAAATATCGCTTCTTAATGTTCGGTTCGGTAGATTTGTGGAAAACACAAACGCTAATAGTGTTTGTGTAGAAAATCTTTAAAAAAATAACGTTTCCCTGTTAGTCATCTTTCGAACACAAAAATATTACTGTTTTTATCAAACTCAACAAAAGATGTGAACATTTAATTCCGTTCGTTTTTTTTTGAAAATCCACAAACTTCAATGTGTTTGGTTCGGCTCGTTAAAGTTTGTCCCTTTTGGCTGGTAAAAAAAACAAAACATTTTTTACAAAAACAAAATACACACACGAAAAAACAGTATAGAAAATTTAAATATAATGTTTGTCTACAGTATCACTACAATTGTTCTGTTTTTTAACGAAGAACCGAACATTATATACATTATATAATGTTCGGTTCTTTCTTGAAAATAGTTACGAACGGTATTAAGGGTTGTGTATGTCTACACAATCACTAAAAAAATAGATATCGTTCCTGGGTGTGTGAGCCGAACGTGAAATAATGTACTGTTTATTTTCGAACACTGTTTTTAACCGATGCAGCAGCATACATGGTTAAATAATACCTAAAATAATATTTCCAAAACTGTTACATGTTTCTTTCTTGGCACATGGTGTAATGCAGAGGAACTTAAAAGAAAATTCGATAATATTAATTTATTGATTTCATACGGGAAATAATATTTGTAAAGGCTCCTTCACGATTTGCAATTTTGTAATAAAATTAACCATTTGTTACCCTTGCCACCGTAGCCAGTATTGACAAGAAAGGGAACCTGGCTAAATACTTTAGAATACTGCTCGAACAACTTTGAGCAATTGAATGTTATTGAAAAATTTGTTGCTACCGATTTAAATTTAAATAAAATCAAAAGTCAATAAGCATTTGAATTTTCCAACTTCTGATTTTTTGGTGAAACAATAACTAAATTGGAGGGATTTAGTTCACTTAACAGTCAACTTAAATTAATTGATATAACAGAAATTATAATTAACAATGTGAAAGGAAGAATAGCCCGTAAACAAGAAAAATAAAATTAAACACAAACTTAAAAATTATATCACAGGCTAGATATTTTAAGTATTGATCTGGAATCCAATTTGGGATCCGAATTAGAACATTAATATTCTCCAAATTAATTGGCATCCTTCAAGTATGCTTCAACTTCGGTTGACGTTCATTTTCATTTTCCATGTAGAAAAGCTTTTAAACCGACAATGGTTTACTTTTGATGATATAAAAAAAAAAATATTTATTTAATCATGCATTAATTAAGTTTTAAAAATATTATATATTCTGGGTCCTTGGATAATTCTAAGTCGATTTAGCCATGTCCGCCTGTCTGTCCGTCTGTCATTCTGTTCGTCTGTTGAAAACACGCTCACTATCGAAAAACTCAAAAGAAATAAACAAACTTGGTGCCAAATTGCTTGTAGTTATCCTGAGCAGTTTGGTATTGCAATCCAGCAAAATCGGTTAAGTAGGATAAGGGCTATGAATCAAAATGTGGAACCACTACCTAAAAAAAATTGATAATTTTGTTACAAAAACTAACATAAATGGTGGAATAGTGCACATAATGATATAAGATTTTACAAAAGTTCGTTTCAGTCGACAAAAAATCAAGCTGTAAAATTTCGTGAAGATCCGTCCATAATTTACCCTAGGCCCCATATAAGCCCTACTCCCAGAAAACAGTATAGTAGGCCTAAAACCCTAATTAACAATGCTATCATAACAAAATTTGGCTCGTCACAGTTTAAAAAGACTAGAAATGACACTGTAAATTTTCGTGAAGATCGGTCCATAATTAACCCTAGGCCTCATATAAACCCTACTGCCGAAAACCGTTTAGTTTGCCTAAAACCGTAGTTAACAACGTTATCATAATAGAAATTGGTACGTCACAGTTTTATAGGATTAGAAATGACACTGTAAAATTTCGTGAAGATCGGTCCATAATTTACCCTAGGTCCCATATAAAGCCCACTTTGGTAAAATAGTTAAATACGCCTAAAACCGTGGCAGTTATAGATATTGCGGTCTTCGAGCTTAGCTTCATATGGCCAGAAAAAGTGCTATGCAACTTTGTGATATACGGTCCATAATTTACCTTAGATCCCATTTTAGCAGCTTTCTGAAATTCAATGCAAACGCTAAAACTAATTGCACCGCTGTATTGAAATTTATGTTTTTTAATACCAGAAATCACTCTGCGTAATTTTGGGATGATTGGTTCATAGCTTACCATGGCTCCAATATAAATTGCCCTCCTGAAAATCATTTAGTTTCGGGTTAAACTGTTACCAATCATGGTATTTTACTCAAGCTAGTTCAAATTGCTAAAAAAAGCATTAAACTTTCTGATTGCACAGTACAACAGCCAATCTGGGGGGTGAGAAATTCCAAGTCAGGGTGATGGTACTAGGTCAGTATAGCAAAACCCTCAAAGGGTTTGGCGTTCGTATGTGTCAGTTTTTTTTTAATGACATTTTAAATTTTTTCCTTATCTTGATGTTTTTTCGCTTAGTTGTAACATTTTGGCAAAAACGTAGTTTAACATAACTCGAGAACCACTTGTCCGATTTTGATGAAACAAATTTAGAAAAATTAAGAATTGCAATTTCTCTAATCTGTTTCTATACCGTTTTCCTATATGTGCAACACTTTCGAAGTTAAAAATGAATGTATGAAGAAAAAAAATATTTTTTGCCCAAAAAATTTAAATTTTTTATTTTTAATTCATAAAAAAATCCAAAACAGTAAAAAAAGTTTTAAGTCCTATTACTTTCACGTGAAGTCGCATAACCTATGAAATAAATGAGACATAAATCATGAAAATCGATTAACGCGTTTCGCTTTTATTAACAATTAAGTGAAGGTATGCATTTCAAAAATTTGCTCGAGATATGCACAAAATTCTTTGCAAAAACATTTATGACTTTTTTTATGATTCTTAGAATTCAAAAAAAAAAGTAATTAACAAAAGGTTATTTGATTTTTATGATTGCGGTAGCAAAGTAATAAGCGGTAATAAATGTGCGTGGACAATTGAAAGGAAAAAAGTAAAGTGCACTTTTTGAATTATTTGGGGTTTTCCGTTGGCTACCTGTATAATTTTTTTACAGAAATTCCACCCACATCTATTAGTGCTCATGTTTTGGAACGTACCTGTCAGTAAAATACGTAGTATTTATAGGTGTTCATTTATCGATTTTTGTCATTCAACAAGTGCCGACGAACGCGAACAGTAAAAGTGATTTTTCTCCAGTTTTTTTAAAAGTGAACAAAAGAGAACAGAATATGGAACTGTGCAAGCCAGATATAAATAGCTTTTGCTACTGCTGTAGTCAATATGTCTCAACACATAAAAAAAGGGGAAATTTCAGTACTGATTTTGTTCAAACATACGAGATGTACTTCAACCAAAATGTTATAGTGAACGAAAATTGGGTACCAAATATAGTGTGTAAAAGCTGCTGCAACCGTCTAATGGATTGGAAAAATAGAAGACGTGAAAGTATGCCATTCGGTATCCCAATGACTTGGAATAATCCTGGCGAAGGTCACAATCCATTGAATTGCTATGCATGTGCGAATAAAGGAGCCGCAAAAAGGATAAGAAAATCGTATAATTACGTTGGTGTTGCAAGTGCCGCAACACCATTGTCTCATTCGGACCACATTCCTGTGCCAAAAGCTTCTAGCCCAGATATTTTCTCTTCTACGACTGCTCCGACATATCATGCACGTGATGATCCCCCATATTAGCCATCAGTTTCCAATGAGCCAATTTTAATAAATCAAAATAAGCTTGATTCAATTGTTGCCAAGTTGGAATTAACACAGCATAAATCGGAAGAGCTGGCTTCCATTTTGAAATCAAACAATTTGTTGGCACCCGGTGTGAAAGTCACAGCTTATCGAAGTCGTAAGGCAACACTCCAAAGTTTATTCCTTATGAATGATGAAAAAACTTCTGCATATTGCCCGGATGTAGGAAAATTGATGGACGCAATGGAAATAAAATATGAAGCAGATGACTGGAGATTATTTATTGACAGTTCAAAACTCAGCTTGAAGGCGGTTTTACTGCATAAGACCAATAAAAAACCTTAAGTTCCAATCGCCTATAGTACAGAAACGAAAGAAACATATGATGCACTGGAAAATATTTTAAAAATGGTTAACTACGCCAAACATATGTGGCGCATATGCTGCGATTTAAAAGTTGTAGCAATGCTTTGCGGTCTTCAAAGCGGCTATATAAAATATATGTGCTTTTTGTGCGATTGGGACACACGATTTTCCGGTGACCAATATGCATGCCACGGTTGGAAACTCAGAGAGCACAGCAGGTTACAAACGGCCAATATTATTCGTGAGCCTCTAGTGCCGAAGGAGAAGATATTGCTGCCTCCACTGCATATTAAACTTGGAATTGTTAAGAATTTTATCAAAACTGTCGCCAAAAGAGATGAAGTTCTTGTGTTTGAAACTAATTTACCCGAGACTCAGCGAAAGTAAAATTAAAGAAGGTAAGTTATAATATCACATTAATTTCCCATGATTTTCCATCTTAACAAATTAATTTTTTCCAATCAGGCGTACTAAATGGTCCAAATATACGAAAGCTGATTAAAAGTGACGCATTCAACAATATTTTGATTGACGCTGAATTGAATGCATAGCAGGCAATCAAAGAAGTAATAGAAAGCTTGTTGGGAAAGCATCGTTCTAACAACTACGATGTTTCTGTCGCAAGGATGTTAAGAGCATTCTCGGAAATTGGTGTCCACATGTCCTTGAAAATCCATTATTTACATCATCATCTGGACTACTTCAGCAAACAATTGGCTACCGAATCTGATGAACAAGGTGAACGCTATCATCAAGTTGCTATGCCATTTGAAATGAGGTAATACTGATTTTTTATTTTTTCAAACTCATTTTAATAAAACAAAAACTTACAGATATAGAGGCAAAAAGTCGCCGAGAGCAATAATTGCGGAAATTTGCTGGTGGAGTAAGCTTGTGTGGCAAGACAAGGATGATCTTGATGATAAAGAATTTTCAGGAGATGCAGAAGGGCCAACAGTGGAGTCACACATTGACATTTTGTGTGGTTCAGAAACTGATGATAGCGATGAATGCGATGCCACTAGTCCCGAACAACCACCGAAAAAGTCTAGGCAATATTTATTAAAATAAATAAAAATAAATAAATAAAATAAAAATTAAAAATTAAAAAAATGTTTACTTAATTTTTTTAGTAGTTTATGGCCAGAAGTCTGGAGTTATTGGGGAAAATTTATAAAAAAGGCGATAAATGACACTTTTTTGAATAAAAACAAATATCAATATTCTTGTCAAAATGGGATACCTTCACTTAATTGTAAATAAAATCAGAACGCGTTAATCGATTTCTATGATCTTTGTCGCATTTTGTTTATAGGCTATGTGACTTTACATGAAATTAATAACACTTGATCCTTTTTTCCTTTTTGGATTTTTTATGAATTTAAAAAAAAAAATTTTTAAATTTTAGGCAAAAAAATATTTTTTTTTCTCAACAAATTTATTTTTACCGGCAAAACTGTTGATTATAAAGAAAAACGTTATATAAACGGATTAAAGAAATTGTAATTCTAAATTTTTTTGAGTTTGTTTTAGCAAAATCGGACAAGTGGTTCTCGAGTTTTGTTAAACTACGTTTTTGCCAAAATGTTACAACTAAGCGAAAAAACTGACACATACGAATGCCAAACCCTTGGAGGGTTTTACTATACTGACCTAGTACCATCACCCTGACTTGGAATTTCTCACCCCCCAGACAATAATCCCAAAAATGTTCCATAGTGTTGTCGGTCAATAATTTAATACAGGTTTAAACCGCAACCAATTTTAATGCAGATGCCTGTTTTTATAAAGATAAATTAATAATAAATAGATATCGTATAAATATTACTCCTAAAACATTCGAATTGTCGGTGGAGGGTATCAATGATATATATACGGGAGATATAAGGGAGAAAAAGTGTTTTTCTTAATTTTTTGGATTTTTGCTTAAAAAAACCTTTTGCCGCGAATCCCATATTATTTTAAGGGAGCTGCCTAATAAATACACCGAGCCACATAACACAACTTACCGACAAAATAAGTGAGTACTCGTACATATAGCAGTTGTATCTAAGGGTTAAGCTTTATATAAGCCAGTGTCATTCTAGTCGTAAGGCAAATATGTTGTGCCTTCTAATCTTTTTTGCAAGTTGTTTTTTTTTTTTTTTTTTTTGTTTCTTTTTTATTTTGTCTCCTTTGAAAAGTTAAGACAGACAAAGTTTTGTGGTAAATTTGAACAACTGTAATTTTCTTTACTCTGTGTCGGATTTAATACAAAAAATTAAAAAAAAAACACAAAAAATGAAGAAAGAAAATGAATAAAAAAAAACTACAAAAATTTAGTGTAATTTTTGTTGATGTTGTTTGTAACTCAATGTTGTTAATACTTTTTTGTATTTTATTTTTATTTAATTAAAAAGGATTTAAAGAGCTTTTTCTTTCAATTTATATTCATAGATTATGGACAGAAACTGTAGCATACACTTTGGGATTTTCGGAATCTTTAAGCACACAAAATACTTTTATATTTTATTTGAACAATGTAAGAAATAGGCAGTAGAGCTTGTATTCATTTAAAAAGAAATACAAATAATTTTATTTAGGTCAGTGTTTAATGAAAAGTTTAGAAATTTGTATTTGCTCTACTATTATTATTTTTTTTCTTGCTACATTTATGTATATTTCTAAAAGTTAATAAAATGTTTGATAATTTATTGCGTCATATATATAATAAAGTAATTTTAAAATAAAATCTTACTAAATCGTTCTTTAAAGTAAGACTTACAGATGTTTAATAAGATCAAATAATATCAAAAAATCCAACAAAACTAAAGTGGGTTAGGAACTTTTTTAAAAATGTTGATTTTGACCAACAATAACTTATGATAAGAAAAAAGGTCTAACTTTATTTAAAGTGTCGCTAATTCAAATCTGTAATCTAATAAATTGTTGTTTCATTAGGACATATTCGTGTTGGTTTGTTTTTATTTGCTACTTTATTATACCAACCCCACAAAAGTGGAGCGGGTATTGAGCGTTTGTGGTGATTTGTGTAACACACAAAAATATTGGTTCTTGACCCAGCTTCTAGTAGACCAATCGACTGAGAATAATGATGCCCACCCATCCGTCCGGCTGGCAGGCTATTTGTTTGTCTATTCAACCTTGTGCGCAAAGTACAAGCCGGAATTTTGAAAGTGATGAGAATCGGTTGATAATTTCACATGGGCCCCATACAAGAATCTTTCCTTAATGTAGTCTTTGGGATTATAAACCATCTTATTATGTTGATATTTAGATTAAATTTGGTCCAAACATATTTTATTTCAACGTAAATCGTTTTCACAACTTTCTTAAATCAGTTCATATTCGATCATAGTTGCGAAATTAAAATAAAAATATTGGTATGTTTTTTAGAAAACTCTAGACGGGCTTATTAAGGTCTTGTGTTCTATGAAAATAAAATTTTGTTTTTTCATTCGTTAAAAGAGTAAGGGTTAATGCTAGTTCTTCAATACCAACTCTATTAAAGGATGACCGATCATTCACGGACCCGGTTGATAAGGCTAATTGTTTTGCCGAATTATTTACTAATAATTCTTACCTACCAGCTAGCAATCAACCACTACCCGAACTCGAAAAAGTATCTGTAACTATGCCTAGAATATTTTTTCAGGGTCGAGCTGTTAAAAGGGTTCTTGCGGATCTCGACATAAACAAGTCTCCTTGGCCGGATGGTATACCTGCACTGGTCTTGAAGCAGTGCTCTTCGACGCTATCTCGTCCCTAAGCAAATCTTTTCAGCACTTTATACCGTGCCGCGGAACTTCCAGTCTGCTAACGTAACGCCAATTCCTAAAAAAGGAACCGCTAATAACCCTGAAAATTACCGCCCAATTGCAATTTGTTCGGCACTTTCCAAAGTTATGGAGAGTATGGTAAATTACCATCTTGTCAAATATTTAGAGTCAAACTACCTACTAAGCGACCGCCAGTAAGGCTTTCGTAGAGGTCTCTCTACTGGAGACTTACTAGCTCTGTTATCAAAAAAAATGGTGCCGTTCCATTCACCATTTTGGCGAAAGTAACGTAATTGCTTTAGATATTTCCAAGGCGTTTGACAGAGTCTGGCATGGTGCACTCTTGTCAAAAGTTGCTGCATTTGGTGTCGGTGATAATTTCTCTCGATTTATATCGAGTTTTCTCCGAGATCGCACTATACGAGTTGTTATAGATGGGGTTTCGCCAAACGAGTTCAAGATTCATTCAGGGGCGCCGCAAGGCTCCGTTCTTTCTCCTACTCTATTTCTTATCTTTCTAAATGACCTCCTTTGTCAAACTTCCAACCCTATCAACTCTTTTGCAGATGACAGCAACCTTTGCCATTCGTACTCATTTGAATGCAGACCAAGCGTATCCGATTTGGGTGCTATGAGGTAGAATATGAATGATACGCTTGGCCGTGACCCTGATATAGTCTCGGAATGGGGTCGTGCGAAAAGTGTTGATTTTAATGCCCGAAAAACCCAATGTTGCGTTCTGACACATAAAAGCGTGACAAACCGGGGTGCCTCATCTGTATATATGGGTGGTATAATTATTCAGGAATCAGAATCTCTTGATGTTCTGGGCATGAGGATACAATGTGATGTCCGATGGACAGAACATATATTCAAGGTGTCGAGAGAAGCATTCAAGTGCCTCGGTTTTCTAAGACGGTGTAAGATATACTTCACTCCATCTGATCTCCTTACTATTTATACCACCTATATCCGACCGCTTATGTAATACAACTCTCATGTGTGGGCCAGTGCTTCAAAGTCTATTTTGGAGCTTCTCGACCGCGTGCAGGAGAGGGCGAAGGTTCTCATTGGTGACAGTAGGATATCCGATTCTTGAGCACCGTCGCAATATGGGTTGTATTTGCCTGTTTTATCGTTACTACAATGGGATGTGTTCCGACGAAATTAGGGATCTGGTTCCCGAAAACCGTACGTTTGTTCAAAGTAAACGTTTTTCCTCAAGAGCCCATCCTTATGTGGTCGATTGGCAGGTGAATCGTACAACGCATTACAGAGAGAATTCGTTTCTTTCCAGACTGTTCGTATGTCGAATAACCTTCCTGCAGAAGTCTTCCCTCTCACTTACAACATGATTAAGTTGAAATCGAATGTTCACAAACACTACTCCCTCTATCCTCCTTCCCACAACCTATTTTCCTAGTTCCAACACAATGCAATGCATAAGTAGGGGTCATCCCCTGAGTGCTGGTCTTAACAGTAAAAAAAAAAACGTACAACTACAATTCGAGAATGAAAGAACCCAACCAATTTTAGGGGGATGTAAGAAAAGATAAACTCACTGTTTATTGTTGTTGTTTTGTTTAAGCTTTGATATTGTTACAAGTAGGACTAAGAGTGTTTGTAATTCTTACTCGCTTTAGGGTTTTATTTGTTTATTATTTTTGGCTTTTCTAAAATCTTTAGAAAAGGTTTCCTGATGAGCTGGCCTTAGCAACCAGTGAAATGCGTATAGAAGCTAGCTTTCCCTCAACAATAAATTTCAGTGTATTTATCAAATATGAAAAATTGGTAACTAAGTACGTCATACGGAAATCGTAATAATAAACTTTGTACTCTAGTCAATAACTTTGATAAAAAGATTATATCATAGTTTTTTCTTCCACGTTTTGTTGGAGCAATGATACCAAGTCGTACCAAGATTTTGTACCGGTTGTTAAAGAGAGGATTTTAATGAGTGGTCAAAGAATACACTCTCGAAAATTTTGCTTTACAAAGTGTGGTGTAGGCTATCAGATGTTCCGGTTTGACCGGCTTTACCTTCTTATCTGTTTTTATATAAGAAAATTAAAGGCATAAGCATTATCTCTTTATTTATGTATGTGCAATTGCTTTCGAAACAACAGTTTAAGACTTACCTGTTTAAAAAAAAAACTTTACGCAAAAGCATCCTAAAGCAAGTCTAAAAATACAGCTCAGTATGATTGTAATCAAACTGAAACATATTTCAAGACTTTTATTCGATTTGCATGTAATACTGACAATAAAATATACTGATCCCACCACACACTCAGGCGAAACACTTACCATAATTGCATCAGCTAGTTTTGCAAATTTGAATTTTTGGTATGGAATTTTAGAATCATAAACTCCCATATGTATTCATTTCAAAATACATGCAACTAAATTGGCTGGTAGTATTTGTTTAAAAATTTAAGTAACACTCAATGCGCTGCAATCAAGTTGCCTAAAACATACAAGAAAAGAAACCCAAAACATATATAAAAAAAAAATGCTGTCTTTTTGCTAGGTTGCACGCCGAAACCATATTCTAAGAGCAACATAACATGGTTGGATTTAAGCAATGTTTATATTTGCAGCTAACTATAAAATGGTTAAATATGACCCTTATATGGTTAAGTTGAATGATATTTTTACCAAAACCAAATATACCGTGAACAAAATTAACTATAAGTTTCCTAAATATTTTGGTCAATTTTTAATCCAAATTTTTAATTAGGCTTAAGTTCATGAAATTTAATTTTCATTAAATTATTTTTATGAAGAAAGGAATTTTACAACATGAAAATCAATTAAAATTGTTATTGATAATCTTTCATTCTTGACGTGGCTCGGGCTCGAACCCTGGCCGGCAGGTTACCATGACATGTTTCGATCGCAACCACTCGATCTCCTCAGATGGATTTGCCGTCTTACACTCGCAGCCATCGACGACTGCTGACGTCAACAGTCAAACATCAATCCTTAAACCAAATTGTATTTAAACATTTGGTAGATCGAAATTTGCTTTCCTGAATGATTATCAATTTTAATTGATTTTACATGTTTTTTCCTTACTTCTGTTTTTTCGTACTTTTGTCAAGAATTTTTCTTGAAGTCCAAGTTGTGCTGAAAAAGGTCAACAGAAAAGAGAAAGACAAAATGAAAAAACAAAAAAAAAATGTACTTGGATAATCATTCAGGAAAGCAAATTTCGATCTACCAAATGTTGAAATACAATTTGGTTTAAGGATTGATTGATGTTTGACTATTGACGTCAGCAGTCGTCGATGGCTGCGAGTGTAAGACGGCAAATCCATCTGAGGAGATCGAGTGGTTGCGATCGAAACATGTCATGGTAACCTGCCGGCCAGGGTTCGAGCCCGAGCCACGTCAAGAATGAAAGATTATCAATAACAATTTTAATTGATTTTCATGTTGTAAAATTCCTTTCTTCATAAAAATAATTTAATGAAAATTAAATTTCATGAACTTAAGCCTAATTAAAAATTTGGATTAAAAACCATAAATAGGTTAACAAAATAACCACAATTCTAATTATTTTGGTCAATATTAAATACAATATGGTGAACATAAACCATATTATGGGTAAAATTATACATAATATGTTCAAGATATTCTATAATTTGGTCAAAAGTAATCATACTATGGTCAGAATTAACAAAAATCTAGTCAATGTTAACCATGTTATGGTTATTTACATCCGCCATATTTTAAATTGCTTATTAAGGCAAGTTGTAATTTTATTTCGTTTTTATACTCTTCACCACAATAAGTTGTGAAGAGGGTATACTAAGTTTGTCATTCCGTGTGAAACTTTTTATTATTCATCTCAGACCCCATAAAGTATATAATTCTGGGTCCTTGAGTAATTCTAAGTCGATTTAGCCATGTCCGTCTGTTGAAAACACGCTCACTTTCGAAAAACTCAAAAGAACTAAACAAACTGGGTTTCAAATCCCTTGTAGTTATCCTAAGCAGTTTGGGATTGAAATCCAGCAAAATCGGTTCAGTAGGATCAGAGCTACGAATCAAAATGTGGGACCACCACCAAAAAAAAATTTATAATTTTGTTAAAAAAACTAACATAAATGGTGAACAAATGCACAGAATGATACAAGATTTGGCAAAAATTTGTTCTATTTGATTCGAAATCATGCTGCAAAATTTCGTGAAGATACGTCCATAATTTACCCTAGGCCCCATAGAATCCCTACTTCCAGAATACGGTTTAGTACGCCTAAAACCGTAAAAACAATTGCTAGCACAACAAAATTTGGTACGTCACAGTTTTATAGGAGTAGAAATGACACTGTAAAATTTCGTGAAGATCGGTTAATAATTTACCCTAGGCCCCATATAAACCCTAGTCCCCGAAAACAGCTTAGTACGCCTAAAACCATAATTAATAATGCAATCATAAAAAATTTTTGCTCGTCACAATTTAATAGGACTAGAAATAATAATGTGAAATTTCGTGAAGATGAGCCCATAATTTACCCTAGGCCCCATATAAACCATACTCCCGGAAAACAGTTTAGTACGCCTTAAATAACAATGCTATCATAATAGAAATTGGTACGTCACAGTATTGTAGGACTAGAAATGACACTGTGAAATTTCGTGAAGATCGGTCCATAATTCTCCCTAGGCCCCATATAAAGCCCACTCTAGTAAATAATTAAATACGCCTAAGACCGTAGCAGATATAGATATTGCGGTAAACTTTCTTCCAGCTTAGCTTCATATGGCCAACAAAAAATGTTATGCAATTTTGTGATATACGGTCCATAATTTACCTAAGATCCCATTTTAGCTGCCTTCTGAAATTCACTGCAAACGATCAAAGTAATTGTTCCGCTGAATTGAAATATATGTTTTTTAATACCAGAAATCACTCTGCAAAATGTTGGGATAATTGGTTCATAGCTTGCCATGGCTCGAATATAAATTGCTCTCCTGAAAATCATTTAAGTTCAGCTTAAACTGTTACGAACAGGGACCATAACAGTTATTCCTTTTTTCATAAAAGTCAGATGAAAATAGTTATTTTTGATTTTTATTTTTTTGAACAAAAATAACTGTTATTTTTTGATTTTTATTTTTTCGATCAAAAATAACAGTTATTTTTTTATTTTTATTTTTTTGAACAAAAATAACTGTTACTTTTTGATTTTTATTTTTTTCGATCAAAAATAACAGTTATTTTTTGATTTTTATTTTTTCGAGCAAAAAAAAAAGTTATTCTCTAAAGAAATGTACGTGTTTTAATAATTTAGATGACTTTTAATAAATATTTTAATGTGCATAAGAAATTCCAATGATAATTACACATTAAAATAAAAATTTTAAGTCAACTAAATTATTAATTCACGTACATTTCTTTAGAGAATAACTTTTATTTTTGCTCGAAAAAATAAAAATCAAGAAATAACTGTTATTTTTGATCGAAAAAATAAAAATCAAAAAATAACAGTTATTTTTGTTCAAAAAAATAAAAATCAAAAAATAACTGTTATTTTTGTTCAAAAAAATAAAAATCAAAAAATAACTGTAAAGTTTGATCGAAAATATAAAAATCAAAATTTTAAAAATCAATATATTTTATAATTGACAAGTGCATAAGTTTTTTTTTCCCGGAGTTTTTCGATTCCCGGGAGAGCGGGAAATTTTTTTGAATTTCCCGGGATCCCGGGATCCCGCTCCATATAAATAATACACAGTAAATTTGTTTTTAAATAATGAAAAAAACTTTTATAAAAAAACGTAAGGTAACTTGTTTACAAAGTAAGTAAAAGAAATCCTTAAATACTACAAAATTAAATGAAGATTAAAAGAGGAACTTGAATTATTATTACCTTACGGTTTTATATGTAAATTCCGTATTATTATTATGCTATAGATACAAGATAAAAAATTAAGATAAACATAACAATTTAATTCATAAAACAATAATAAAAACAAACACAAATTGAGGTACTCAAGATATGAGATCAAAAAGTTAATTCATAAAATAGATAAAATATTTTAAATAAATATGTTAACATTTTTTAACGGCTTAGGATATAACTTTCTGACACACTCAAAGCGCTTAGTAATTCGTCAAAAATTATATTGATTATTTTATTTACTAATTACCATGTTTCCGAAAAATTTCGTTCATTTTTTACCGAGGTTGGATAAATAGTTAAAAGTGCACCGTTATAGAAGGCTTTTGATTCACAATAAGAAGCATTTTTTTATAAACAACGTGTATATCAGTCAAATGTATGTCAAGGTTCATGCAAAAAATAGCATCAACCTCTTACAAACGTTTTCATTTCATTAGGTCGATCTGTAATCTTTAGGACAATGTGTTTTTCAAATTGTATGTTATAGTATCTTACACGAGTTTCCAAATTTTTTTTATTTCGGTTTCCCCGCACTTCAAGGGTATATAAACCAACACAAATTGAAAAAAATTTGTGTTAATCACCTAATAAACATATCGCTCCTTCATTGGAACATAGTCATATCTCAAAAAATCAAAAATTGTAAGTTATTTAAGCAAAGTGTTCCTTCATGCCTTCTCGTATTTTATATCAAACTGAACCGAAGTTATAGCAAAATATATCTTTAAATCGGTACACTTTGAAAACTTTAATCGCATTTTGCCAATTTCATTTGTTTTTGTAGATATGACTATGTTACAATAAAGGAGCTATATGTTTAGGTATCTGCTATTTTAAAGACTTGTCCATGGACAATTAAACTTTACTACCTGTATCTTATTTTGAATTAATGTTCTTTATTAACTTTTCACTTCACTAAATTCATTAATTATCAACTGTTGCACTGCCTATTCTGCTTTAAGTAGATTTATTGCATCAGGAGACATTGATTTACGTATGTACTCACTTCTTGTAATTGCTCTAATCGACAACCCATCCACAGATGCTTATTTTAAGAGAATAGAAAACTAAATTTCAAAGTATAAATAGCTGTTTTCCTAAACTATGAGGAATTTTTTATTTCCCGGGATCCCGCATGAAAAATCCCGGGAAAGCGGGAAATAGAATCATTGAAATTCCCGGGATTTCCCGTCCCGAAAAAACCCTAATAAGGAACAATATGGTACACTTGATTCAGTTTTTCGACATATACTTCTATGTGCTTTTTTTTGTTTTAAAATACCAATATAACTGTTATTTTAGGTCCCTGGTTACGAATCATGTTATTTTACTCAATCTAGTTAAAATTGCTAAAAAAAAAAGCATTAAAATTTCTTATTGTCGGTCAATAATTTAATATAGGTCTAAACTGCAACCAAGTTTAATGCAGATGTCTGTTTTTATAAAGATAATAATAATAAATAGACATCATACAGATATTACTCCTAAGACATTCGAACTGTCTGTGGAGGGCATCAAAGATTCGGCATAGCACTCTAACTTTTTTATACCCTCCACCACAATTAGTTGTGAAGAGGGTATATTCAGTTTGTTATTCCGTGTGAAACTTTTTTACTATTCATCTCAGACCCTATAAAGTATATATATTCTGGGTCCTTGAGTAATTTTAAGTCGATTTAGCCATGTCCGTCTGTCTGCCCGTCTGTCCGTCTCTTGAAAACACGCTCACTTTCGAAAAACTCAAAAGAAATCAACAAGCAGTTTGGGATTGAAATTCAGCAAAATCGGTTTAATAGGATCTGAGCTATGAATCAAAATGTGGAACCACCACCTAAAAAAAATTGATAATTTTGTTACAAAAACTAACACAAATGGTGGAGAAATGCACAGAATGATATAAGATTTCGCAACAACTCGTTTTATTCAACTGGAAATCACGCTGTTAAGTTTCGTGAAGATCGGTCCATAATTTATTATAGGCCCCATATAAAACCTACTTCCGGAAAACAACTTAGTACGCCTAAAACCGTAAAAAATAATGCAATCATAACAAATTTTGGCTCGTCACAGTTTTATAGTACTACAAATGATACTGGGAAATTTCGTAAAGATCGGTACATAATTTACCCTAGACCCCATAGAAACCCTACTCCCGGAAAACAGTTTAGTACCCCAGCAAAAACTTTACTTACCTGGTAAGTTAGCAAATAATGTTGGAGAAAATAAACACAACTTATTTTTCGGCTGAATAACTACATATTTTTGTTCGAGGTGTCCAAAGAATTCAGTACTTACAAAATACACTTACTAGAAGTCAAAAAATACCTAGTTATTATTAAGCTACTAGTAAGTTGAATTGTAAGTACTTACAATAAACATACCAGAAGCCAAAAAATCACTAGTTAATAGACCTAATAAGTAGTTATTGAGTAAATTACCAGTAAGCAAATATTCAGTAGTGAAAATAACAGAATTAATAAGTAGTTGCTGAGGTCATTACTAGTAAGTACTTATTGAAGTTTTCAGAATAATGACAATTGCAATGACAACTACTTACCAGGTAATGTATGAAATAACTACCACCTATTACTAAAAATCAAAAAGTTTTTCCTGGGACGCCAAAAACCGTAAAAATAATGCAATCATAACAAATTTGGCTAGTCACAGTTTTATAGGACTACAAATGATACTGTGAAATTTCGTGAAGATCGGTACATAATTTACCCTAGACCCCATAGAAACCCTACTCCCGGAAAACAGTTTAGTACACCTAAAACCATAATTAATAATGCTAGCATAACAGAAATTGGTACGTCACAGTTTTAAAGGACTAGAAATGACGCTGTGAAATTTCGTGATGATCGGTCCATAATTTACCCTAACCCCATATAAACCCTACTACCGGAAAACAGTTTAGTCTTCTAAAACCATAATTAATAACAAATCGTCACAGTTTAAGATAATAATAACATCATGCAGATATTACTTCTTAAACATTTGAACTGTCGGTGGAGGGTATCAGAGATTCGGCACAGCCGAATATAGCACTCTAACCTGTTTTTAACTTCGTTTTAATGTTTGTTAAGCTGTTATTTGACTGTTGGGCAATAAAATATTTTTTCTCGTTTTTTTTAAAAAGGATGCTAATCCAGCTTTCTAAAAGGCCTAACTAGCTACATTTAACAAGCTAAGTAGTTTAAAATGAGCCAAATCGAATATACCCTGCCTACAAAAGTCCCCAGAAAAAATACTTTTGTCTTTACACCGACTATACGGGACGAACAATGCGATTCACTTTTTAACCTTGCCTCTATTGGCTAAATACAATTAACTTTAACAACAAAAATTTACACGAGTACTTTTTACAAACATAAAATTAGTATTGGCCAATTAAGGGTTTTACTTAACCTATTCCCTATAGAAAAGATTTCCCCGGAATAAAAGTTCTGGACAAAGAACAATCGGAATGGCAAAGCCAATATAATATAGCATATATACTTCCTTTGTACAAAACGAGCATGATTTGATATTAGATCATAACTAGGGATGCCAATCCCAAATACCGAAATCCCGGGATTATTCTAAAAATTTAAGTACTGAACCCCGGGATATTTATGTAAATTTTGGGTTTAGTAAAAATGTGCTAATTTGTTGAAAATAACATTAAATATTTAATCATACTGGCAATGAATCTAATTTTTAACTGGTAACAAAAAGAAGTCACAATCAAATAAGTGTTATATGCAATGCATTTTGTACCACAAAAAAAGAAAATGAAAAGATAAACTAAAAATTATTTTGTTTTGACAAAAGGCGAAACTTATAGCTCTCGATTAGCACTATAATTTGGGCTAAGGTTGATTTTGCGCAATTGTTCGTTTTAAAGATATTTAAAAAAAACCAAGTCATTTGCATGCGACGAAATCAGAAGCCGCTTTCAAGAAAAACAGTTCAAACATTGATTTCACCGAAACCTGATGAAATATTTTAATGCGACTAATTTTTAAATGCTATGCATTGATGTATCTTAATAATGTTGTTTATTTGATTCAAAAATATTGAGTAGTTTATTTTTTATTCAATTTTAATCAATGTTGCACGCTACATGTTGCATGCGCCATTTTGTTCCATCATACTTTTATGTTTATGTTTTTACTAAGAACAATTTTGATTTTTAGTTGAACTGTTAATTTTTAATTTTTGATACTTTTTAATTAGGCTTGAGTTCAGCAAATTTAATATTCATTAAATTATTTTCACTGAGGAAAGAAATTTTACAACTTGGAATTTTTATTAAAATTTATTGATAATTTTTCCTGGCTGAGCTGGGATTTGAACCCGGGTTGATTAAATAAAAATTCCAAGTTGTAAAATTTCTTTCCTCAGTGAAAATAGTTTAATGAAAATTAAATTTGCTGAACTCAAGCCTAATTAAATTTATGTTTTTAGTTTTTATGTAATAAGACATGCGTAAGATGATTCTACATTATTTTTAATAAATGGGTAATTCCATAGTGTTGAACGTGACAGTCGTACGCATCGAAAATGCAATAACAATTTCAACAACAAATAGTTTTACGTTATTAGCACTGTTATCTATCCTAAAGTTTATGGAAGGCGCGATTCTAGGTCAAAGATAATGGCAAAAAAAAAGAGGCGGTTCGAACGTGAAAAATATAAAATGTCTTTGGTTTGATTCCAAAATCTTCTGTATTTTTTTTTAAGCCAAAATCTGTGTCTATAAACAGAAAAATAATTGCCGAATTATTTGCAAACAAACGCTTGTTTGAAAATTTTTTTAATTTCTATAAATTTTTTTACTGATTCAAACAATATTTTTGTTTGATTTTTATTTAACCAACAAATATAAGAACAACAACAAAAAACACACACAGTCTTTTTTTGGACGCTTTAAAAAAGGGCAACTATAAGAAAAACAATAGCAGAAACAACATTACAAGAAACAAAATCCCGTATTCAATTTTTTAAAACTGTTTGGTTAAATACATCAAATACAAAAATAGAATGATGGCGAAAAACATATCGAGTCGGTCTGCTGCCGTTTTTGGTTACATTTCAAAGGAAAGGATACAGCAACAGAGAGTGATAAAGAAAAACATTGTGTTGTGTGTATAAATAAGACTTCGTTCAAAAATTATTCCAACAAAAAAAATGTGTCTCCAAGCCAGCCGGCGGCTCAGCTCTGCCGTCATCTTCTCATACAGTGCTTACTTGTGTGCGCTTCATTGCTTGTGCAAAAACTTTTTTTTTTTTATTTTGAAATTAAGTATATGAATTTCAGTAAACTTTTTGTTTGATTCAGTTAAATTATTTGTTTGAAAAAATCAGTGTTTTTTTTCAATAAACAAAATGCAAATAAATTGTTTGAATATGCAAATTTGTTTATAGGACCGATTTCTGTGTATACGTGACATTTCGAAAGTAAATTTTTTCCATAATAATTTAACTGAATAATGATTAAAATAAAATAAAAATTAACCGTTAATCCGAATAACATATTTCTCTTCGAAATCTTCCTTAAGGCTAGATTACACTATTAGGCTTTGTATTAATACATGTCAAAAACTCGAGTAATATGACAAAGTGTGATAGTGTGAATGCAATGTATCACGAAAATGACAAGTATTATGAAAAAAGTTTGACATCCCATACGACTTCATCGTTTTTTGAAAAATTTCTAAACAATAATACTTTTCATTGGATCAGGGTTGCATTTTATTTCATCTGTGAGTGTTTATACTTTGTGTGATGGTGTGAACACAAACTGTCATTTTATATTAGATTTTTTGACAGTTGGATCAAAACTCATTAGATTTCTACCTCACAAAGTATTATGGAATACGTAAGACTTGTGAGATAGTGTAATCTAGGCTTTAGACTACAGACCATGTAAGAAATTTTATTTTTGAATAATTTTTATCAAATATCACCTCTTTTAGGGCCATTATTATTACTTGGCGTTAGCTGTTATCCGACAGTTAACAGACGCTTTTTGACAGATAACACATTATTATCTATTGAAGAAAACATTCTCACAAATAAGAAATTACGTTTGCACAACTTTGCTGTCTGCTTGTTCCTTTATCGAACGAATTTATGGGGGAATTTATAAAATTTGTAAAATCGAAATATTTCTGAAACAAATGCCCATATTCAATATATTTATTTTCCCAACAAAAATTATAAACTTAACAAATATCTTCAATAAGGTTTTTTTAATGGAATATGCAGTCCTAGCTGCTTCTAGTTGTTGGCCAGCGCAACAAAACAAATTCAACCCTGATATGCTTTTCACAAATTGATAAAACGATAGTGAATCCGGTAAAATAATGCTTTTAGATTAGGTTATTTGCCATATTCAATAATGTATTTCGTTTTGGTGGGCCAACCCATAATTCCCGGCAAAATCAATTTGAAGATCTCGCTCGAAAGGCTTAAAGTTAATTTTTGTTTCCTGAAAATATTTTTGCTGAGGAGCTCTTTTTACAAAATCGTTTCAAACATTTTATATTTTGTATTTACAAAATAAAGAAGAAAAATATTTACAAATAAAGATATTTAAAAAAAATTTTTTTTTAATTTATTCATTTTACACTTACGATGTTGCACGCTACAAAATTAAAATAAGTATCGAGAGAAGAGCAGTGAATTATATCGCTAAGCAAAGAAAAAATTTACCGTAACTGGCAATCGCATCGTTCCGATTACATTTTTCTAACATTCGTTGTATAAACCGAGATTTAAAAAGCAAATGTCAATGAATAAAGTTTCTCATTAATAAGACCAATAAAGGTGCATGTAGACGACATGTTTTTTACATCTGACTTGTCAACTTTTCAAGTCACTTGTAATTGTGCATGTCTGTCAAAATGGCCGTTTTACAGAAGGTTTATAATATTCGGTCACAAACGTGCATGTAATTTGCTTCTGACATTGTCCCTGTTTTTTCCCATAGTTGTTGCAAAACCAAAATAAAAATGCCGCCAAGAAAATTTTTATTTACGCCGTAAAATAATTTAGCCATCTTAACATATTTTTCTTTTAATTCAAAGACACCAATTTAGGATATTATATTGAAACGGTTTCTACATATATATTTACATAAATTCTATTCAATAGTGGGATGATCATACATATCTCGGTATTGTAAAATATTAACTTCAGCCGGCCAATGATTCCGTCAATAGTGGCGGTTTCCTCTCGGCATAGATTTCTGATGTCAGATGGTTTGTCAGAAGAAAATAGAGCATGCTCTAATTGAAATTTTGTCAGATGACTTTGCATCTGACTTTTACAGAAGCAAAGTTTAAAAGGTAACACACGACATGTATGTATTTTGCAGTGGAAAATTTGACATGTCAGATGACAAAAACATGTCGTGTACGGTCGGTCGCCTTAAGCAAAACAAAACGTGCAATACAAGTGTTTATTTCAAAGTGTTTTATGAATAACTGTAAAATTTGTTTACATTAGTGAAAGTTGAAAGATTCCTTATAAAAATATGTTAAAACAACATCCTTTTATACAGTTTGAATTTTTTGGCTGCGGTTAACATTTCTGTGGAAATGCCCATATAGCTATGAATTTTCGAGAAGAAAAAGTACAAAACCTTGAACTGTGTGTACCTATATAAATTTTAAATGTAATTGCAAATATTATTTAAATTAATAAAAATGAATGAATAAAAAAAAATTATTCATAACGCCGTTAGTGAAAATCACACTTTGTTTATGAAGCATAAGCAAAATATTATTTTATTCCTATATAAAAATATTTCCCATGAATTTTAAAAGTTTAACAACAAAGTCAAAAACAATCATCATAACATATTAAGTAAGACGGTACTTGAATAGGCAACTTTATTATAATAAATTAATATATGAGCCGTTTATTTTGAAAGTGGCATTAGTCACTTTTTCAAAAAAAAATCGAGTTAATAATAAATATAATAATAAATAATAATAATAAATAATAATAATAATAAAAACTGAGAAAAATATCATTATCATGATGTATCAAATACAAGTGAATCTTCTCGAAAGTTAGCATCCATATTTTTAAACGTTTTAAAACGCAAACCCTTAAATATCTCGACTTAAAAACCGAAATGACTTATGCCACTTTCAAAATAAACGGCTCATATCTTAAAATATTTTCTATTTGCGAACGAACCTTAAAGTAAAAAATAAATTAACTCCAAAACAAATAAATTTACATACTTAACAATGTATGCCCTTAAAGACAGACAGACGGACAGACAAATATACATACACTCACAATATTATTACAGTAACGGACTGTAGTTTATTTATGAAATATTCCGTTCAGTCATTTTTAAAACATTTAAAATCCCAAGCAAATTTATTTTTAACTGATTCTAACAGTTATTCAAAAAACTAAGTGCATATTAATACGGATTTTCAGTTGCAGTTAATATTGTCCGTTGATTGAGTTAAATTCTTCTTTATGTTAAATTAAATAAAAATGTAATTTAAAGCAACGAAAAGTTCATTTAATTTTTACTGTCAAAAATTCAACCGCGAATTCGGTAAAACAAATGAATATTCAGTTATCTTATATAAATTAATTGTCAAAAAATTAACTACATATTCCGTAAAAACAAATAAATATGCAGTTATTTTATAAAATTTTTCTACCACAAATTTATTTTACTTATCTATAAAAAATTAATTATATTTGTTAATATAATTTAGTTAAATACATCAAATTTTAAAAGTAAAATAATTGCGAAGCCATATCGGTCATGCTGCTGGTGTCCAGGGCTGTCAGATATGGCGATTTCTCGCCAAAAGTGGCGATTTTTAAACGTATTTGGCGATGGGATTTCCCATTTGGCGACTGGCGACTTTTGTGGCGATTTCAGATATAACTGGCGATTAACTTGGCTATTTTTACCATTTATATTATTTCGACGATTTTGTTTAACAGCTTGTTATTTTTTGTTATCATTACTAATATAAAAAAAAAACTTGCAACTTTTTGCCACATGATTTTTGTTTTGTTATCAGTTTAAGTGAATTTTATATTCAGTCACTATTTAATTGTAATAGTATGTATGCAGGTCAAAACTCCAGTAATGAAATCAGTGAGGCTGAAGTGTACGATCTTATAGACTTGTGTACTTAATTTAAGCTTTTTTAACTGAACACTTATACGATCTCCATTTTATGTTATTTAAAAAAAAATTACAGAAACAAAACAAAATTTACTTTCGGCCAATTTTTCGTATTTTTTCTCAGTTTTTGTATGCAAAATTGAATTAAAAAAACAATTACAAAAACTGAACCAAATTGACGTTTGGCGATATCTGACATCCGTTTTGGCGATAGAGCTTAAACAAATCTGACAACCCTGCTGGTGTCTTGTAATTGAGAGTTCTTCTGTAAACAACGTGGTCAGTACAACAAAAGTAAAACAAACGTTTGTAAAGCACGATGGCCACGTATCAAATCGATTTGTCAAACTCAGTTTTTTTTTATTGTATATGTTGATGTGAGTTTGACGAAAGTCAAAAAAATTTAGATTTTCACTGCCGCTGCTACTATGATTTGAAGCGAATTTGATGTGTTGCTGCGAAAAACGTCAAATGGCATTTTTATTCAGTTTTCGCAGCGACAACACCGTACGGTAAAAATTTTGTGGTTAAATAAAAAATGAAGGAAACAAATTTTGTACTTGAATTTGTTGAAGTACACCGTGGTTTGCCTGCTTTATGGCAGGTTAAATCCAAGGAATACAGCAACAGAGATGAGAAAAATTCTAAGTATAAAGTTCTTCTTCAAAAATACAAAGAAAAGTACTATCCTGCATATAACAGAGCAATAGCTATGCAACAATTTTCTATGTCATTCACATTTCTAAAAAAAAAAAAAATTTGTAAACACAAAAATATTTTGCGACCAAATTAACCACACGTTCTTGCCTTTTAAAAACAGCTTTGAAATGAAATTTGATGGTTTGAGTTTGATACGTTGCTGTGTTAAGCAAAACCAAATATTACCAATACATACATATTATTTGTCAAATCAGTTTGAACGTGGCCATCGTGCTTAACAGGGTAAGTAAATAATAATATTCTCCCTTTCTCGCTTATAAGAAAAACAAGCGGACAGGTGTCTGTCTGGTATTTTTTAGAAATTCGGCTCTTTTGTGGAGTAAACGAAAATAACATAATTAAATAAAATAACTGAATATTTAATTGTTTTTACTGAATATGGTGTTAAATTTTTGACAGTAAAATTTTACAAAATAACTGAATATTTATTTGATTTAACGGAATATGGTGTTGAATTTTTGACATTAAAAATTAAATGAAATTTTTGTTAAAAATAAATGAAAAATAAGAAGGCCGGTTTTTAATTGAAGTTTCATTTATTTTATATTACAATTTCAATTAATTTTACGTACAGAATATTGTGAGTGTACAAAACAATCAAAGAAAATAAATAAAAAATACAAATATTATTTTGAACGCTGAAATACGATAATAATATCACAAGCTCAGACAAAGATAAATATTTAAAATTATTTTCATGCAAAATCACACTTGAGCGAGTATGAGTTTCATTTTCATATAAAACAAACGTACCGTGAGATTCCGCAGACATTCGTTCATTTATTTGTTTTTTTTTTTTTATATGTTAAAAGAAAAATAAACAATTTCGACGAAAATAAAAAATACGGCGGAAAATTTTCATATAATATTTTAGTATTCGGTGCCCTACAGAGCAACTTTTTAAGTTGTGTATGTCAAATTGGTAAAGTAAAATTAAATTAAATTTTTTTAATTTATTTGTCTATGGAAGATAATCCTTACAGACATTTTAAATTTAATATTCTTATTTACAAAAACTATGAACTTAATCAAATAAATATTTTGTTCTTAGGGCCATTATTATAACTTGGCGTTAGCTGTTATCCGACAGTTTACAGACGCTTTTTGACAGATAACACATTATTATCTGTCAATTTAATCTTAACTTTAGCTAACTTCAAGTTGTAATAATCGCCCTTAATAACATAAGGACTTGAAGTCAAATTAATACAACTATAGAATTTGTTAAATTAGTTGCACATTCTAAATAGAGAATCCGCATTAGCATAATTAGCTCTCAAACATCCCTAGAGGGAAGCAAACTGACACCGAACTAGTCCCGTGATATGTTCTTTGGCGGTAGAGACCGGCTCTGGTTCTAACACTTTATATGAATGGGACCTATCACTTTTACATGGGGTTGTCATTGGAGGGGGCCAATTGACACCTAACAGGCACCAATTGACAAGTCACACATCTATTCTCAATGGACGTGTTTAGTGCTAGTTTATACTATTATATTATTATATTATATTATTATATAAAACTAGTCCTAGGACTCAAAAAAATTATACTCTTTATTAGAAAAGGGAACCTCACTCAAGCTTAATAAAACAGACATTAAAAAAAAATTGCTTGTTATATTAATTTAGATATTTGGATACAAAAAGCGTTTTTATAAATTCAATACTTTCTCTACCTTTTTGTTCTTCATATACCAGCTAAGTGATTGGTCTTCTATTCACCGGTCATGAGTTCTTTCTTTTGGTACTTATTCTATTTTCACAAGTTCTAGGACCAGTTTTGTTGGAACAATTGACACAAATTTCCCGCAAGGATAGAATTGATAATAGAATAAAATGACGTTTGGCAGTATTAGTGAAAATATATTTGTATATGTGATACCTGCCATGCTGGATGGAAAAGCAAACTAGTTAAGATATTATGGCGAATTCATATACAGTAGAGCGACTCACCAAAAAAAGTGCTCGATGTATCCTCCTAAAAATGAACCATGGACTTTTTTAAGATGACATTTTAAATATTTCGGCTCCAGGGTTGACCTCTCGTGAGCTGGACCAGTTTGAAAAAGGGTATATTTTTGCATGTTTTGTTACTTTACGAATCTGTTTCCTTACCAACATATACAAGTTGGGTATCGTAAGAAAGGTTTTTTTAAGGCGCGTCCAACTGTATATAAAATTTGTCCAAGGACGATCATCCATGTCCTTTTTTTAAGGATTTTTTGTAAAAAAAAAAACGTTTTTGAATTTTTTGTTCGGGGTTGTTTGTAATAAAAGTGTCAAATTAACATATTTTAATCTTTAGTCGATTTAATTAAATACGTGTCTCAGCTTTTTTTGAAATTCGTGCTAGTTCGCGTTTTGACAAAAATGCAATGGGGTGGTAACCCTTCGTTTTAAATAGGGCAATATGGGTATCAAATTTTATCTTTTGCCAAGTATATCATCTTTGTATGTAAATAATTTTGATTTGTGCAAATTAGATGCATTATACACGGTGCTCTGGAATTTATATAAATGCAATTTTGTAGTAACTCTAATATGATAGCGGATTTAGTTTCTAGATCATGTATGGATGAAAATAGGACTAAAGAAAGAAAAAAAGAAATGATCCACGACTTTTTGGCGGCATATTTTTTTCGCAAATTAAAAAAAAATCAGCTCGTGGATCATATCTTTTTTTGGTATTTGGCCCTTATGCATCTAATAACTTTTTACCTGTAAAATTTACGAAAAAAATCTTGTCAGAGGTTTTTTGTGTAAAATTTAATTTCCTACAAGAATACACCCTGCCGGAAACTAGTGTTAATTGTTCTTAAAGCACTTATCCTGTGACCAGTGAACACAGTATTTTATTGAAAAAGAAACGAATTGTGACAGGTGAAAACAAGATATATCATTAAACTGGTGATAATGTGTTTAATGTGTGGTTACTTCAGATAAAATGTAATTGACACAAACTAGACATGTAACTGAATTTTGTACGAGTAATGGCTGATTTTCTTTCGTTCTATTACTTTTTATAAACAAGATCTTTCATATTAACATGGTTCACACGTGACAACATTTTCGACAGGGAAATTATAGTTTTTTTTAAATATATTTCACAAAATTATATTCAATATTTTGCGTTTTATTTTGTTGATGCAGCAGTCATTTTACAATAAATAAATGAATGAATAAAAAAATGAATGGGACCCGACCCTTTTCGATTTTAATGAAACAAGCTCAACACATTCGGCTAATTCGGCGAAATTTTGACATTTTAAATATGTCATAACTTAAAAAAAAAAAAAAAATTTAAATTTTTTTCGTTCTCCCCAAATTTTATTATAATCGAAAGGGGTCCGGTCCCACTCTTGATCGATTTGACATGGAATAACTCGTATTAAGGTAAAAACATAAAAGTTGTCGACCGACAAGTCCTTAGCTAGTGGGCTACTTAAAACTAGTTGTCGCTCGCTTAAGTTATCGATCGGTATCGTGGGCTTTAAAAACTTTAGCGCGTAAAAAATTGCAAGTTACACAACACGCGTTACAAAAGTCACTCCTGTCAGCTGTTTTTTATTTGTTTACTTATTTGTGCATTGAAAACGGGTTCGAAAGTATATCAAGATTTTATTATTTGATTGAATTTATTCTTTTTATATAAATATTGTTTTTTTTTTTGTTTTTTAAGCTCTTCAACAATTTTTTCTTTCATGATTCACAAATTTGTTAAATTATTCTTTTTATTGTCAGCTGATCACCTATCAAAAATACACAACGCGTTAAAAAGTTGAAAGTTAACCAACTTTCTGGCGCAAACGCGTCAAAAATTTTGCATGTAGCTTGTTCTATGAAACTACTCTAGTTCAACTTTTTTTGACAGAAGTCTACAGAGCGCACGCACACTAACACGTCTTATGTACTTTTACCTTAAAATACTGCAATTTTTGATATTTTAATGGGGGGGAAAAATAGTACCAAAATGGGAAATACCGGAAGTTTAATATCTTTCTTCAGCTTTTTGGTTCTGCAATTGGTATTTTTTATTTATCGATAATATTTGACCTTAAAACATTAAATTCAACATGCAATGTCCTGAGAGAAAACGAATCTATGAGGGTACTTTTTTGTTCTTTAACTGGTACTTTTTAAATTTTCGTGAGTATTAGACCTAGAAACATAAAATTCAAGATGTAATGTCCTGAGTCAATAAGAATCTAAAGGAGGAAAGTATTTGGTACTTTTTTGTGTATTAACTGGTACTTTTAGAACTTCCGTTAGTATTGCACCCAGAAACATAAAATAAACAAGTAAAAACCGTGAAAAATAAACTTTGGCATACAAGTATGTCCACGAAGAAAAAGGAGACGCTAACGAAGTAGCGGGTTTAATGCTAGTATTTTATAATTTGCTTTTGTTTTTATATTTAATGAATGAGAAGTAGAAGTAACAATTTTTTTTGGCCAATGACAAATGAAGAAGTAGAAGAAATGGCTGATTCTGAAAACGCTGATTCTTATATATAAAAAAAAAAACATCTATAAAATGGAATTTTAATGCAGTGGTGTAGAGTATCATATCGTTCGAATTGTCTAAAGTAATTTTCTTTTATTAATTTTGTTTTAACTTCCAACAAATGCTACAGAAGAATAAATAATTTGAAAGTTGAAATAATGTTAAGCTTATTTCTACAAAAAAGTTAATTTTCTTTTAACATGAGTTGATATAGTACAGTAAGGTTTGTAGGTTTTCATATTTTCCTTTTGTAGCAAAAGTCCTTACAAACATTTAAACAGTACAGAGAATACGTTCAAAGACATTTTCATAATGTGTTCACATTTTGCTACACAGAGTGTAATATATGTAGTAGTAGGACTCATACGTACAAGAAAGCTTCAATAGTGTTGAATACTAATTTAACGCGTTGTGCGTTAAAATAATTTTCATAAGATTTGTTAGTGTGTGTGTGTTTGTATGTGAATACAAACAAATATAGCAACAGCAACATCAACGAAAGAAATCAACATGAGCAACTAACTGTGTGTAAGAACAGCTGCTGTATACTTATGACTCGTTGTTTAAGAGAAATATAATTCCAAGCTCTTACCAACAAATTCAGCATCAGATATGCACACATACACCCAAAAACATATTTACATCCGAACTTACATACACGTACTTTGAATTAAACTCTAACTACTTCCAAACAAACAAACAAACTTGATTAGCAAAATGATACCAGGCTGTTGGCTCATAGTGAAGCCAAGGAAGGAATTCTGAAACGGCCGAAGGTTATAACCCAGGAAATAATTTTGAATTATGTATTTCATTTTTTATTCAAGTTTCTTCGCCAACCCAATTGATTTGGATTGTTTGCTAGGTGACTTGTCATAACTTATATTTATTAAAATCTTTAATATGTAAACGCACATATTTTACAGCATAATTACATGAAACCATCTCTTGAACTTTCAAGAGCGTACACGCATACATCTGGCCATATTAATGTTCCATTGTAAATGGATGTTCATGTTGCTCTAACTTTGGTTTTTGAAAATGTTATTACTATTTGAATGATTTATTGAATAGAAGTAATATTAACATATTCTAAGTGCAATGTGTAATCAGTATTCATAGCACATTCCTATAATACGTACTTACGTTAGTGTGTTTAGAATTTACAGGGATTTCTCGCAGAAATATTACACAAATTAAAAGTTCTTTTTACTAAAACTTATAGAAAATTGCAAGTGTATTTTAAGACATATGGGATACCGTAGGCATGTCGTTGTTTTAGTCAGGTTCGCTCTGAGTTTCTTAAGCGTCCACTTCATTCTTAGCGTCATAACTGACGTATCCTTAGTCCCTGGTTCATACACGTCAGTTTTAGATGAACAGGTTTTCTTAAATTCCCTTTTTGAGGCTACGTGAACGTGCATATGCATTAGACCGGGTCGACCTCCATACAAAAAGAAAAGTTGTGCCAGTCACCCCCTAGAATGAAAGATGTGTCAATGAAGTTTCTAAAACAGAAAAACATTTTTTTTTGCCACGCCCCAAAATACAGCACTTTTGGTTTTTTATATGTAGCGCTGCCGTTTAAAGTCCGATCTCATCATATCGCATATCGTTTTTCATGGCTTGATAATGGCTTCATTTTTGTCTTTAGTGACTTTTTCCGACCTCAAATTCTGGGCGCCACTTATGCTATCTCGGATCCTTCCCCCAAATGTCCAATTTTTTTTACGTGCCAAGAAAGTCCTTATAAAACTACGTATGTATAGATTTTAATATGCTCACTTTTATGACACGCCTACAAATTAAGCCCCTTTTTTCTTTTTCACACACATACTACATTAAATCAGGTAGATGCCAATACAAGGTGGTAGTCATAACGTCCAGTGTCACTATGACACTTTTTGGAGTGTCATAGCGTCCATGGACACTATGTCACTTTGCAAATGGACATTATGACACTTTCAAAAGTGTCATTAGGTCCTTAATTACTAAATAAGTTAAATAAAAAAAAAACGATTGCATACAAGCAGAGAAAATAGGGTTGCCATACATACTGTTTTAAGCAGTACATGTACTGATTTTTTGCAAATGTACTGTTTTATGCACAACTCCTAAAACAGTACGCAAATGTACTGTTTTTTACACTTTGTACAGTTTTTTGCACTTTTTTTTGTTCAGTGTCCTAAAAACCAAGATGTTAAGAAAAACCCTACTAAAAACACATTTTTATGATATTCTAATATTTAACAGTACATAGCTTAACAAATTTTTTTGTGTTCCAAACAAAAAAGTTCTAAAATAATACGAGTTTTTACGCTGTGGTCATTGTTTTCTCATAAATACACAGTAGAAATCTAAATTATAATGAGTGGCTCGCAGCAGTAGTATATTTTCATATTGTTATTTTTAAGACATATGTACTATGTATGATTTTATGGCTGCCTCTTCCAATAGTATTTCCCTTTCCACACCTGAGAAAATCAAAATAAAAAAAAAATTTTTTAAATACTAAACAAATACATACTTATTCCAACAGAATTATATTAAATTTTTAGACCTTTTTTAATTTTCGGGCCCGTTCTGGATATCGAAATCACGTGAAATTTAAAACGAACAAATTTGGAAAATCCTCCGTGTTCAAAATTATTAAAATACCTAATACCTTTGAGGACCACTTTTCTTAACCTAAACTACTGAAATAAGAAAAAGATAAGTTAATTTTTACAAAAATTTTATTGAAAATATTCGTTATCAATTGCACTTGGTTGTTTTACAGACAAAAATTTTTGTTTTATATTTTATTGAAACTTGTTTTTTTTTACTATTTTAATATTTTCAGATTTTGTTAAATAAAAATAAACCAAACTATCAAATCTGTTCTGAAAATCACGTGATTTTAAATCACATGTGCTTTTAAAAGCACATGTGTGATTTTGTGGTGTTCTGTAAATCACACTGTTTTTCTGTTTCTCGGTGTGATTTTCAATTGTCGAAAGCACAAGCAAACACAAAAAGTGTGTTCTACAAAATTATAGCTAATTTTTTAACGATTTTTATGTTATTTTTCAACAATTTGTTTTTTTTTACCGATTTAGCGATCTAAAATTAATTTAGGGTTTGCTAAAATTTTGCAATTTTTTGCGAATCTTAGCTATGTTCCGCGATTTAAGTGATTTGTTCCTGTATGTTTTCTGATTCTTTACAACTTAAACGATTTATTATAAATAGTAGACTCTGCTATCATGCCGCTGTTATCAAATTTTTGCGAATTTCCGCTAAATTATCAATTTTTACCGAATTTTTGTCATTCCTATAATTATTTTTGGGGACTTTAAGCACTTTGAAATATTAAAAATTTTCGCTATTTTTCTAAATTTTGTTGTAATGCATTGTTTAGCGAATTTTAGCCATTTTCGCGATATCAGCGGGTTTTTCCTGTGATTCTCTGCAGCTTTTACGATTTTTAATATATATTAGACTTTGCTTTCTTGCCGCTGTTAGCAAATTAGAGATTTTTAATTCAACTAAAAAGCAAACCTGAAATCAAAACAGCAGCCACAAAAGCAAATATAATTTTTGTAGTGTCGTCGAATTTTCTTAATTTTAAAAGATTTGTTGTAAATAAAATAGCTTATTGCACAAAAAATTAATAAACAACACTTTGAATATTTTATTTAAGTAATTTATTATGAGGGTCACCTTACAATTTTCGCAAAAATAACAAAGTGATTTCAAAAAGTTGTGAACGTAGCTGAACGTTTTGAAATCACAAAATAATATACCCAGAACACCTTTCTTGTGATTTCATATCACTTTCATAAAATGTGATTTTCAGAACAGGCCTGTATGTATGTTTTTTGGATTTTATAGATTAATGGCCAAGTTCAGGTATAATTAACTATCATTATAAATGTCAAAAAATCTATTGTTTTAGTAATAGTTAAAATGGTAAAATTGGCCGTAAATAATTTTAAAATTGTTTGAAATTGGAAAATTAATTTAGGAAACAAACATTTTCTCAAATTCTATATGATTTGTGCAACTATGTGTGTGGTGAAAATTGCTTTAAATACGAATATGTTTAAAGAAAATCGTACTATGTATCACAATCTATGAGTTAATTGTTTCAAGCTAAGTTCGGCTTTTCTCCTTTCTTATATGGCTTACAGCAATGTTATGGTTTTCCTGGCCAAATGCTTCGTTTGTGGTGTTTGCTTTTTAAACGCAAATGGAGTAATTTTTTTCGTCAAAAAAATGTACTGTTTTTTTCTAGATTGTACTGTTTTTTTGTGTTCAATGTACTGTTTTTCCGAATTTAAAATCTGGCTACCCTAAGAGAAAAACATGTTTCATTATGATTCCAACCAACAAAACTATTTTTAAAGAAACTAATTTAACCATAATACGGTTGTCGGTGACAATGATTTGGTTAAATGAAACATAATATGGTAAACAAATTTTTAGAAATGGTTTTGCTGCTTTTTCTCTTGGTGTATATATTAAATATATAACGAAAACACTTTTGGGCTCAAGGATTTTCTCTATGGTATAACAAATACCGGTTTCGCTAAGAAAAGCTTCTCTGCACAGCCGGCCTTTGGCCGGGCGCAAGAACTTTCTCCGTTATGGTATAACAAACACCGGCTTCGCTAACTAAAACTTCTCTGTACAGCCGGCCTTCGGCCGGGCGCAAGGATTTCTCCTCTATGGTATAACAAACACCGGCTTCGCTAACTAAAGCTTCTCTGCATAGTCGGCTTTCGTTCGGAAACAAGGCAGATTTTAGAAGCTTTACTTAGCGAAGAAACTGAAGAAACTAACAGTGTATTCAGAGTTTATGGATGCGGTGCAATTTAGGAGTAAGGTAAATAACTGTGCAATAGAAGATGACGAAAAATTTGTTTCGTTTGACGTAATATCGCTTTTTCCGAGCATACCGGTTGATTTTGCAATTGACGTGATCAAAGATAAGTGGGAGGAGATCGAGAAATTAACAACAATACCCAAAGATTTATTTTTTAAAATATTAAAATTTTGTATTAAGGAAAATCGTTATTTTAAAAATAAAGACAAAATCTATACACAAAGGAAGGGATTGCCTATGGGATCACCAGCGTCCCCTATCGTGGCCGATATCGTGATGGAGGAACTTTTGGAGACTTGCATTCAAAGATTGGACTGTAAACCGAAAATTCTAACTAAATATGTGGATGACCTTTTTGGTATTGTAAAAACCAACGCCATCAATGAGATGCTGGAGGAGTTGAACCGCTTCCATACACAAATAAAATTCACTTTGGAACAAGAAATAAATGGACAATTACCATACCTTGATACTCTGGTAATTAGATCGGGTAACAAACTGAAAATAGACTGGTATCAAAAACCTACATCGTCGGGTAGAATAATAAACTTTTATTCGTGCCAGCCAAAAAACATTATTATGAACACCGCCAACAACTTAACAAAAAGAGTTTTAACTATAAGTGATGAACTTTTTCACCAGGATAATATGAAGAAAATAAAAGAAATATTGAAGAAAAATGCCTTCCCAGACAATATTATTAAAAGACTCTTACAAGTAGAAAACAAACAAGCCAGAGAAATAGATGGAAATCAAAAATGGTATAAATCAATGAAATATGTGCCAGGAATATCCGAGAGGATTGAAAAATCTGACATATATGATAAGGAAAACTTTAAAATAGCACCTAGATCGGAAACACTTTACGACAACTTTTTTCAAACACCAAAAGTAAGCTGGATAAAATGGAAAAATCTAATTTGATTTACAAAATAAATTGTAATGGTGACGAAACCAATATATGTAAAAAGGTATATGTTGGTACAACAAAAAACAAACTTAAGACAAGATTAGCAGGACATAAATCTGACCTGAAAAATATAAATAAAACTTTAACACAAAAAACCGCACTTCTAGCCCATTGTGCAGAAAAAGGGCACACACCAAACTTCGACAATGTGGAGATATTGCAAAGAGAAGAAAAATACCATAGACGCTATACACTAGAAATGTTAAATATAATAAACACAAGCAAAGAGTACCGAATGAACTTTAAGAGTGATTTAGAGACGAGCTCAGCAAAACAATATAGACATATAATAAACAAAAATAGAATAAGGAATTAGTGCAATTTTAAATGTAAAACCGTGTGTGACGTGTTTTTTATTATTGTTCCTCTTGTAAGTTTTTATTTTTGTGCGCTTATTTCTGTTTATATGTTTTATGACACAGTGGGACAAAATGTTTTCATTTAATGTTAAAATTATGTTTTTATTTTTTGTTAACTATAATTGTAGTACCCTGAAGATGAGATCCAGTGGATTTCGAAATATTGGAAACATTTTTAAATAAATAAAAATATATAAAAAAACCTGACCTTGAGCTTAACTAATTATTTACATTAAAATTACAACAAAAGGTCGAACAACACACATATATATTGAAGCCGGTGTTTGTTATACCATATAGGAGAAAATACCTGCGCCCGGCCAAAGGCCGGCTGTGCAGAGAAGCTTTAGTTAGCGAAGCCGGTATTTGTTATACCATAGAGAAGAAAATCCTTGCGCCCGGCCGAAGGCCGGATATGATCCCAAATTCGTTTACATTTTAATATTTTTCAATTTAAGTTAAGTTGTGGACATTATGACACTTTGCAAAGTGTCATAACGTTCGCGGACGCTATGACATTTCACTTTTGTAAAAGTTTTTTAAACTTAATAAATATACCTTTTATTTTAGGGCGTGACTGATGAAAATATTATTGCTTGTATTGGGTGGCATGTCATAACGTCAAGTGTCATAATGTCCATGGATATTTATTAAGTTTAAAAAACTTTAAAAAAATTGTTTTTGCCACGCCCTAAATTACAGCCCTTTTTGTTTTATATACATATATACACTTATAAAATTATTACAGTAACTGGTTGTGGGTTATTAAATTCGTTTTCTGTTCTGTTAAAATTTAATAAAAATATAGTTATTTTTCGAATAATTTTATTTTTTAACTTTTATGTTTGTTATTCAAAAAACAAACTACCAAAAAATAATGTTTTATCGTATTTATTTTGTTATGTAGTTTGATTTTTGTCGTTTAAAATATATTTTTTAATAGTAAAAATCATTCAATTTTAAGGAATATGCTGTTCAAAAAATAAAATATTTTAAAATGAATGTAAAAATCATTCGTTTGAATTTAACTCCATAATATTTTGAGTGTATCGTGCATAGGGTTTTTTCCCGGGATTTCCCGTCCCGGGAATTCCCGGGAATTTCACTTATTATATTTCCCGTTTTCCCGGGATTTTTGTTGCGGGATCCCGGGAAATAAAAAGTTCTTCATAGTTTCAGAAAACAGCTATTTTTACTCTGAAATTTAGTTTTCTTTTCTCTTTAAATTAGCATCTGTGGATGGGTTGTCGATTTGATCAATTATAAGAAATGTGTACAAACGTAAATCAATGTCTCCTGCGGCAATAAATCTATTAAAAGCAAAATGGGCAGTGCAACAGTTGATAATTAATAAATTTAGTGAAGTGATGAATTGATAAAGAACATAAATTCAAAATAAGATGCAGGCAGTAAATTCTCATTGACCATGGACAAGTCTTAAAAATAGGATATACATAAACATATCGCTCTGTTATTGCAACATAGTCGTATCTACAAAAAAAAATCGAGCTTGGTAATATATCCGGGAAGTGCGGGGAAACCGAAATAAAAAAATAATGAAACTCGTGTAAGTTACTAAAACATACAATTTGAAAAACACATTGTCCTAAAGATTACAGATGGACCTAATGAAAAGAAATAGTTTGTAAGAAGTAGTCCGGATGATGCTATTTTTTGCATCAACCTTGACATCAGAAGCATGCAACAACGGTGCACTTTCAATTATTTGTCCAACCTCGGTAAAAAAGTAAACGAAATTTTTCGGAAACATGGTAATCAGTAAACAAAATCAGAAATATACTCTTTGGCGACTCACTAAACGCTTTGAGTGTGTCAGAAAGTAATTTCCTACGCCGTTAAAAAATGATAATATATTTATTAAAATATTTTATGATTTTACTTTTTGATCTCATATCTTGAGTACCTCAATTGTTATGTTTATTTTATCTTGAACTAGATCATCATAATACGGAATTTACTTATAATAGCCAAAGATAATAATAATTCAAGTTCCGCTTTCAATCTTCAATTAATTTTTGTAGTATTTAAGCATTTATTTTACTTACTTTGTAAACAAGTTCCCTCACGTTTGTTTATAAAAGTTTTTTTCATTAATAAAACCAAGTTTATTTGTATGGAGCGGGATCCCGGGATCCCGGGAAATTTAAAAATTTTTCCCGCTTTCCCGGGAATCGAAAAACTCCGGGAAAAAAAAACTCTAATCGTGCATCGTCATTTAAAGTCTAATCTCATCGTATCGTATATCATTGTTAATGCCTAGAATATGTTTTTTTTTTTAATTTAGTGCTTTTTTTGCTCATCTAGATTTAAATGATTGAAATATATATATATTAACATAAATAAATCATTTACATATATAAAAAATTATTTTCAAATTATTAATTTTCACACTTACGATGTCGCACGTGAACAGGGCTGTCAGATATGGCGATTTCTCGCCAAACGTGGCGATTTTGAAACGTGTTTGGCGATGGGATTTTCCGTTTGGCGACTGGCGACTTTTGTGGCAATTTTTGAAATATCTGGCGATTTACTTGGCTATTTTTACCATTCATATTATTTCAGCGATTTTGACAGAAAAAATTTGCACTTTTATTTACATAAGCGGAGTCAGGCGTCTCCAGCTAAATATATATAAATATATACATACATACTTATAGATTTTTGTACAGTTTGTCCTTTTTTGTTATCATTACTAGTTTAAAAAAAATCTGGCTAATTTTTTTCACATGATTTTTGTTTTATTATAATTTTAAGTGAATTATTCAGTCACTTTTTAATTCCAAGGTTTAAAAACCTGCAGTCGAAAACAAAACCTGTCGAACAAGAAACAAAAATTTGTCTACAATTTTTCGCTTTTTGATTTGGTTTGACAGCGATTATTGACATTTAATGATTTACAAGTAAAAGCGAACGTTTTTTTTTGACCAATGACAAATGAAAAAGTGGAAGAGATGGCAGCTTTTCAACTTCGACTGCAGTTTTTTAAACACTGCTTAAATCTAATAGTACGTATACACTTCAAAACAATAGTAATGAAATCGATGAGCCTGAAGTGATCTTATAGACTTGTGTGCTTAATTTTAGTTTTATTACCTGAATAAATGATCTCCATATTATGTTATTTAAAAAAAAATAACAGTTACTAAACAAAATTTACTTTCGGCGATTTTTTGTATTTTTTCTCAGTTTTTGGCGATTTTTGACTGCAATATTATATCAGCTTTTTTTGTATGCAAAATTTAATTAAAAAAAAAAAAAAAGATTTCGAAAACTGAACAAAATTGACGTTTGGCGATTTTTGGCGATTTACGACATCCGGTTTGGCGATGGAGCTCAAAAAAATCTGACAACCCTGCACGTGAACAACTTTATATAAGTACCAAGATCACAAATCTTGCTATTTTACAGACATTTTTTTTTATTTTAATTTTATAAAAAGTCTCTGTTTGGCCTGGTAATTTGATGAGCTTTCTACTTTTACTTTCGACGCATTGATAGAAAATGATGTTTTTCAATGTCGCACATGACATCGAAATATGAGATAATACAAAGCAAAAAAATGGCTGTTATTTGCAATCGCATAGTTTCTTGTGCATTATATTTTGACTCTTTGTACCTTCCGAAAAGTTTTAGAGAGAAAAAGTCAATGCATAATGTAATGTCTCTCTTAAAGAACTGTTATCATAGCAAAACGTACAATAGAAATATCCAAATAAGAAAAGTTGCACTTGTTCCACTTTGCATTCAGAAATCTTGAAATGGGTTATTAATAAATATAAATTTTTTTTACTTTTATTAAATTTGATTGTTTTCCTGTTAAAATACGATAAATCAAAAGTTGTGTTTGAAGCACAGAGCACAGTTTGATGTGTTGTGGAAGCAAGATGTTAAACAGAAAAAGAATATCATTCAGTGAAAAAATTAAAATTTTTAAAGAATGTTAAAAGGGTGTAATTCTTTCTCTAATATCGCAAAAGTATGGAATACCAGTCTTCGATTTGCACCTCAAAAAAGATGGTAAATAATATTGTTTACACATTTCTTTAGTGATGAGAGTATTTGCAAGAAAAAGCAGTTGAAAAAAGTTTGCAAACTTCATACAAACCATCATTTATTACTGATTTTTTAGACAAATAATTTTTCCCAATATGTCAACACGTACTTACGTATGCAAGTTCAATAATCATGAATATAATGAAAGCTCGATTTAATGATAAATGTAGTTAATTTTGTATTTAAAAAAAAGTTCGGTATTTCGAATCTCTCTGTTTAACGAAAGGGGCTGACATTATATCATTCGTTATACCGGGCTTAGCCTGTATCTATAAAAAAGAGCTACATAAATCAATAAAATAAAAATGTTTATTGCTCGCATTTTCTCTGAGTTTTTTACTGTTAGTTCCAATAAAGGAAAATTAAATGTATTCTACTTTTTTTTTGATGCATTTCAAGCTTGAACACTATTGTAAACTTATTGATTTGAACGGAATTCACTTTTACATAAATAGTTACTGAAATATTTATAAGTCATATTCGATGAGACTCACGACCAATTTCACCAAGCTCAGTTGTTATTAACTATTTGTTCAAACATTACTTTTGGGAAAGCTAAGGTTGAGTACTGTTAATCCCTTTACTAAGTCCGTTTTCTATTAACTTAAAAGCAGTTTTTGAATAATTTTAATTTATGTGCGGTTTATAGCACGAGCGCAAAACTCGTCCGTTCAACTTAAATTTAAAACAAAAACAAGTTTGGAAAAGTTTTAAGCCAAAATAGCTGACAAACTAGAATCATATTTCCAGACAATTCTACAAAGTAGCTAAAAAATAGTTTTATCGCGAATTTCTAGATTTGTTTCTTTTCGAACACTATAACATCGCTTAGTTGATTTCGAAACATAATTTGACTTTTTTTCTTGATCTAACATGTAAAAATCTCTTAAGAATTCCAAACAGGCTCCCAGAGAGCTTGTATAACTTGTCCCTGCCTGCTGTGTTCTTTGTCGCACGTTGCGGTTCCAAAATGTTTGGTTTATGGCCTGCTTTTGCATTCTTTGAGAGGTTTATGCAACATTTGGTTCATCCTCTACCGAATAGTTTTCATTGGTTACCAAATTACATACTTGTATTTCCTCTATGACTGATTGTTCCAAACTTGTTCAATTTTCAATAACGAATCTGACCACCATCCCAATGAAAAAATTTTCTTATTTCGCGAAGCACTAACGGTACCATTTAAAATGTAGTCGCACATTTATACGCCACGGAAAAAGATAGAGGAAGTTTAGAGAACGAATACTTAACAAATTGTATAACAAATATAGCATTTAAAGGACCACGGCAATGTCTTACTACAAAGTAGGATTGTAAGGTAGAATATTAAAGAATATCTGTAACAACAAAAAATGGCCGTCATAAGTTTTTATAGGCGTTGAATAAAGCGGTATTTGTGTGATACTCGCCATATAATATAAGATTGTAAGTGAAACTTGTACATTCTTCCCTTACAAACCTGGTACGTTTGAAGCCCGATTTTTATGCAACATGAATCAGAAGAAAAAGCAACATTTTTTGATGGCCAATGACAAATGAAAAAGTGGATGTAATGGAAGTTTTTCTACTTTGACTGCAGTTTTTTAAACGCTGATCTTAGCGACTATTATCTGATTAGTATTAAAAGCCTTAAGCTGTCCTGAACCGATTGCCTGCATGTGTTAATGCTAATGTTTTGCTTCCGGCCAGCTGTCGATTTTTCGACCACCAAAGACTATGGTTATTTATAAGTAAGAAAACCTGTTAATAACATATTGAAATTTGTTGATTCTTATAATATACTATTTATGCTTCAATAATATGAGTAACCAAAATTTTATTTTTTTTATAAACTTTACCACCACTAGTGGTGAATGAGGATAAACTTTACCACCACTAGTGGTGAATGAGGATGGTATACTAAGTTTGTCATTCCGTGTGAAACTTGTTTTATTCAAATCATTATTTACCACATAAGGTCTACTCTCGAAAACCATTTAGTTCAGGCTGAAAACAACTTTAAAATTCAAACGCTTTAACAAATTAAACAACTCCCTGCGGTAAATATTGAAAGGACCGCAAGTGGCAGGCCTTTTTGAAGGCCTCTATACTCCTTTCTAAAAGATTCGTTTCGCATGATATCCTGCCTTCAGAAGTATGCCTTCTAGAAGGCATAAACTCCAAATATTCAGTATACATTCTCTACTCCCTTCTTTGAGAAGGGAGAAAGGAAGGTGCTCAGTTTTATTTACTTTTTATTTTTAGTGACCTTCCTTACTCCCTTCTTTGGGAAGGGATCGAAGTTTTTTTTAAAGAAAGTGTGGAAGGCCTTGCGCCTAATGACAACCTGTGAAAAAAATAAATAAGTATGGAATGCGGCGAGAAGGGCTTCTGACTGCTTGTGACTGCTAAATAAGGCCTTCTATAAGGCCTCTTTACTCATTCTAGTTACCGCTGGGCTATATCGAAATTCGTAATATTGTTATTTGTGATTTGACAAAAATCGAAAAATTGCCAAATTGCCCTGGCTATTAAAAGTTGTTTCCTGCCTTCCTGGGGAGAAAGAAATTTTGGAAAAAATCCTGTATAAATTACTTAGTAGTATTTGATCTTAGTATTATTTCACGCCTGCATTAAATATTCCATATAATCCTCATATTTGTACTTGCATTTTAATTTCTATTGCCAAGTTACTATAAAAACTTTTAAATTTAAATATTTGTACCTTAACCTTTATAGTTGCTGAAAACATGCTGGCTTATGCAGGCATGCACAAATTCTCGTATTTTCCTAGTTGCTTGGCAATCTATTCGATAAAATGATTATGCACTATGATTTCGAATAAATATTTTCCTCTGCATCTTTTGTAAATCTTTGCATTTTTCAGCACAGAAAATTGAAAGACATAGCAACATTTTCACAGGATTTTCTCGCTCTTATATGAATTTAACATTTTATTTCATGATTTTGTACATGGAAGCCAACAAACTCGGCCACTTAAAAGCTCTTTTTACTCGAACAACGTACAATAGAAATAATCGTCGTCATAAGTTTAGCATTCTTATGCTTGTAGACGTTGCTTTTGTTGGCCTTGCTGTTATTAGCCAGTTTGTAGCAATATTGTATGGATGCTACACCTTGAGCATCTATCGTTTGCCAAATCGTTTGCATATTTTCATCCTATTTATACTAGCTTTAGCTTATGGCCAATTTTTTCTATTTTTTACTCATCTTTTTTATATTTTATCCGAAATAAAAGAAACGAAAGATAAAAATAGCTAAAAAAAAATAAAATACTTGAAAACATATTACCCTGGGTACAAATGGAGTATCTTGTACTGGATTTTGTTTATAATGCATGAATATTTTCTTTCATTTTATTTTTCCAACAGTTTTTGTTTTTTTTTTTTTGTACGGTGTTAAAAAGAACTACACTTGTGAAAATCACGTTTCATCGTAAATCATAAAATATTACAGGTATAAATGGCCAAAGACGAAAAAAACAACGACTGGTAACATAACCATCTATTATTTGTGGTTGAGTTGAAAATAACCAAATGTTTGTTCAATTTTTTAAGGTACACTTATGTATGCACAATTGTTGAAAATATTTTTTTTTTTTTTTTTTTTTTGATAACTTGTTTTATTCCCTAAAAAATTTCACAGACACAATCCATTACTAAGTATTTTGCTAAAACTCGGATTTTCTAATAAATATTATTTAGTTTTCTATCTTAATCCACAAGAGCATTCGGCATAAATATATTTATATTTGTATAGATGGTTCGGTTCTGCCTATTGTCATATAGATATAGATAATGCTTGAGTAAATTTTTTTCAAGAACTATACCAAATTTAAGTGCCATCTCCAACAATGCGAACGCAATAACTTAAAATTATAAAACACATTTAATTAACCCTTATGTTCTCACTAAGGTTTCCGGGTACTTTTGGCATTTTCAATCCAAATTTTTTCACTGAAATTGATAATCTGCATATCTGAAACTTCTTGAGAACTAAACACTTAAAACAACTTTTGTATTTATAGAGCCGTTTAGTTACAAAAAAATTTGTAATTTGCATGAGAAATACGCAACAAGTTACCAGGGTACGTGTTTTATATGGGAAATCACAGCATGTAAATATTTTCAACTTGTTAGTAGCTCTGTATAAACTAATGATAGTCTCAGGCCCAGGCCCACGTTGTCGACAAAAAAAATTCTTTCGTATATTTGCATTGAAAACAAAAACAGATTTTGGTTTTTTATTATTGTTTTCAATTATCAAAAGTAGTTTTTGGGAACACAAGATTTACAAGATTTTGTTAGTCGTGCTTAGTTCCCAATTTTTATTATTGATAAAAACACTGACAATTTATTGTTTTAGGGATAAGCCAGCTATTCCTATGCGAATTCCACTGGTTGCTTAGACCAGATCGTCAGGAAACTTCATCGAAATATTTAAGAAAAGCTAAAGATATGAAACAAGTAAAACTGTTAAGCGAATAATTACCTTACCCAAAAATTACTTTTGATAATAAACTGGCAAGTGCACGGCTTAAAAAATTAAACTCTGGCAGCATGCTTTATTTTTGCGAGAGCAATAAAGCAAGTTGTTTTTGTTTTCATTTTGTTTTTTCTTAACCTACTTACAACTACAATTAATATTGAAAGAATTCGAACCAATTGTAGTGGGAAATGTAAGAAAAGATAAACTCACAGTCAATTGTTGTTGTTATTGTTAAAGCTTTGATATGGTTACAAGTAAGACTTTTGCTTAATGTAATTCTTATTCACTTAACAGTTTTACTTGTTTAACCCATTAAGGCCCGAGCCATGATCCCATTGAGCTATAATGATGAAACTTTTAAAATTTTATTGTTTATACCTAAATATGTAAGAAAACAAATTTTGGGCAAATCAGATACGTGGGAGCCCCGATAACCCCCGTTGCGAAAACGCAACGTTGGGCCTTAACGATATAAAAATTAAGCGCACTTGCAAACATTTTAAATTAAAAATTTTTATTCACGTCGTTAGGATATCATTTTTAATTCAATTATGATATGCTCCAAAGCACTTTGAGTGCACTGCTACGTCACATTTCTCACATTTGTAATTGATCGGTCCATAATTTACCATAGGCCCCATATAAAGCCCACTCTCGTAAAACACTTTAGTACGCCTAAAACAATAACAAATAGTTCTATTGTAATACATTTTATTCTGTCACAGTTTTATATGACTAGAAATCACACTGTCAACTTTCGTAAAGATCGGTTCATAATTTACCACAGGCTCAATATAATACCCACTGTTGAAATATCCTAGCTGTCAGTGGATGGTATCAAATATTTGGCATAGCCGAATATAGCACTCTTACTGGTTTTCTTTAATATCCTGGCAGAGGATAATTTTACACTACTTGTTCGATTTTCTCTTACTGTATCTATTGAAGTAACCCCGGAGAAAATTTGTGTCAATTGTTCCAACAGACTGCTCGTGGGACTTGTGAAAATAGATCAAGTTCAAAAAGATAGAATTCATGACCAGTGAAAGGAGAACTTATCATCTAACTGGTATATTAAGAACAAAAAGTGTAAAAAAGTAATGAATTACAGTACAGTCTTCACCGATGGTGTGACACTTTTTTTGGGACTTGTTTCATTGAAATATGACAACCCCATGTTAAAGTGTATTCATATAAAGTGTTAGAACTAGAACCGGTCTCTATCACCAAATACCTATCACGGGACTACTTTGGTGTAAGTTCGCTTCCTTCTAGGAAAATAATACACTTTGGGCATAAGAAAAAAAAAGAAATTGTCATAGAGAATTTACCTACTGCGAAATATCCTGCATTTTAAAAATTGGCCATTTTTATTTGATAATTTTATGTAATTTGTTGCGTTTTAGCATCACGGATATATCCAATCATAAAAGTAGTCTCAAATGTCTACGATGATTGGATTTTTGAGTAGAAATAATAATGTTTGTATGTAAGCTACCTCCTTCAGAAGTTTCAGATAGGTATATTATATATTACTTTATTTTTTAACTTTTTTCAAAAGTACCCAAATAACAGGAAAAATTAAAAATTTAAATTAAAAAATTTTATAAAAAAAAACTCATGTATGATACAAATCCAAAAACATGTCGATTAGATATTAAGTTAAATTTTATTTCACTGTGCTTTATAACAATATCATGTAACAACAAAATGCCGGAGGGAAGGTTTAAGTGAACTTTGCGAAAACGCAACGCAGGGCCTTAATGGGTTAATATCTTTAGCTTTTCTAAAATCTTTAGATCAAGTTTCCTGAAGATCGGGCCTTAGCAACCAGTGAAATTCGCATAGGAATAGCTTATCCCTTCAACAACACATTTTCAGTGTTTTTATCAGGGCTGTGGAGTCGTCAAGAAATAGTTATAACTCCGACTCCTTTTGCTGTAATTTTTTAAGTACGACTCCAACTCCGACTCCGACTCCAACTCCAACTCCGACTCCGACTCCGACTCCTACTCTAAACTATCATTATTTATGAGACTAGTTCTTATTTGACTTTAAACTCTTTTAATTTGTTTTTTAATTCAGTACCTTCTAAATGGTTAAATATAGCAAGAAAATTATTCTGTAAAACTTTCAAATCGATATTTTAATTCTAACGTGCCGCATTGAGCTTTAACATATGAGGAGGAAAGCTCGAAAAACATATAGCGCCCGATTAAATAGACCAACTGAGCTCTACTTTTTTGATTCTACAGTGTTATGTCATTATTGACTAATAACTCAACAGTTGAACATTTTAAGCCAACTGTAATATAGAAAAATAATGGATTTAATTTTGGAACCACCGAGTTTTGTTACGAACTTTCGAAAGATATGAGTTTTGATTCAAACCGTATGGGATCATTAAACTTTAGTATATTTTAAAAGTTATATTTATTTATTAAATATATGCAAACAGTGCTAAAAAATGTAACAATAGCTGTGTAGGGAAGAGATAAACTACACCAATTCACATCTGTTGGAATTTATAGATGTCTGAATTTCCATAAGTTCTATCTAATGCAGCTTTCGAGATAGAAAAGTTGAAAACAATGCCAAGTCCAATTTGCAAAGACGTTAAGGGCACCAAGTGTACCAAGTATTGTTTACCACAGAATTTGTAGAGACAAAGAACATCATAAGTTCTTTTTTGTAAATTGTGAAGTGAGGTCTTTTGTTCTTAATATACATAAATTCAAACACTGCCGTTTTGGTCTTGTTTTATTTATTAAGTCAAATATTTAGACCAACTTTTTTAATCATTCTCAGGAAAATTAAATATATTTTTATTAAAACATGCAGATGCGCCTTCAGTTGTTACTTCTACAATTTTTATAACACATTTTGAAGAGAAACGTACCGTAAAAAGTTCTATTATTTCTGGGATCATTTAAATATTCGGATCATTAAAATATTCGGACAAAGGCAAATTTTTAATACAGAAATAGCATCATTTGCGAGTTTTAACGTGTTTCAAAAAGTGGCTTGCAGAGTTAAAAAAATATGAATTTTTAAACAACTAAATTGAAATCGTTTTCTTCAGTACACCATTGCTTTTTTCCGTTCCAAGTTCAATATTATTATTGTCAAAGACCGAAATTTGAAATTGCAAGTCTTTATTATCTCTCCAATTTTTCCTAAATTGAGTAGATAAAAGAATTCTCAAATCATTTTTCGGGTTTACCACCAGATTGATGGGAATTATATTTAGAACCATGTCTTGTATTTTTACGAGCTCCTTTTCCCTTTTTTTCTATTATAATTCACCTTGAAGGTTAGAACTTAAAATTTAGTTTACTTAATGCTTTCACCACAGGAGCTACAGCAGATTTCAAGTCATATATCGGAACATGGCTACAAAAATATTTGTTAATATACGATAAATAAAAAACAACAAATTTTTAACTTCCTTAATTCGGCTCTATTTCATTAGGGATATCTTGGCGAAATTCAAACAGTGAACCAGCGAGTTTTGTTACAGAAATTTTAGGTCACATAAAAACATAGAAAAGGACATACTTCGATACAATCTATATATTTCTCATAAATTGCTAAAAGAACTGCCAAAATAAGATGTTATCTCAAATTTTCTAACTCCCCTACTCATTTGAAAAGTATACTGGTCATTATCTTCTGACTTTACAAATTCAAAAAGTAGACCCTCTTATTGCCAATTCCACCAATTTATTTAAATATCAATTTATGTTTAAAAATCGTTTTTTTTATGTGGAATAAAAATAAAATTATATGAAAAATTATATTTAAATATGAATTGATATTTTAAAAGATTTGCTGAAATTGGTCATTAAAATTTTTTTATTTTGAAAAATATTAGAAAAAATTTTAATGCCAAAAAGTCGGAGTCGGAGTCATTAGTGTTTGTGGGTACTTCGACTCCGACTCTTCAACTCCGACTCCGACTCCACAGCCCTGGTTTTTATCAATAATTAAAATTGGGAATTAAGCACGACTAACAAAATCTTGTAATATTTTTTAAATTTAATGTGATTTTTTCCACAAAATCACGTAATGCAATAAAATTTTTCGATGCTCTACATAATGTTAATACTTTAGGCTGATTAATCATGCAGATATAGTTATATTGAATACTGTCAAAAACGTTGTCATATGCTTCCAATAATAAAGTGATCCTAAATTGTCGTTGCGGGCATAAATGGGTTAAGGGAACTCATTCATTCAATATTCAGTAATAATTTATTTATTAGAAAGTACAAACAACATAAGATTTTTTATTACAAAACAAAATTTTATTCAAATTGTTTTCGTAAATGTGAATAATTAAATCTAAATTACTTTTCATAGCATTATTAAACTTTTTTTCAGGTGACATTTTATTCAATTAATTTGTTACCAATTGTGTCTATTTTGTTGAATGTTTTCATAATAATCGTTTTCCATTTACATAAGCGAAGGATAAAGACAATTGAAAAAATGATAATAATAATAATGCCGTAATAAAAACTCTAATAAACCAACAATTCCACCATAATTGAAAAAGTTTTTAATCTTCTTTATGTTTGCAATAAACTTCAGTTTTTGGAATACAATTATCGTATTAATTAAAATAATTTACTACAGTTACACTCGTATTGTATCTTTATGTGTGTGTGTGTGTGTGTGTGTGTGTGTATGATTGGGTATCTCAACCTTATGTCTGTCTGTTAGGTTTAATAGTGTGCGTGTATTTAAAAAAAGTTCAAAAAAGGTAGGCAATCATTAATTTTCAATTAAAACCATAAAAAAGGTAATAAGCCATCAGACATTTGAGAAATTGAACTTGTTGTGTGTTTGACTGAGCCATATCTTTGGGATCCATTACAATTGAATTGAAAACGTAAATAAAATCTTTTACGACTTAAATTTATGGATTTGCATGCTAAATATATTTTACCTTTTACGTGTTTTTTGTTTTTGTTTCTAAACTAAATGGCACGTAAGGACTAACGGGTTTAAATGCGCTGCTGTTAATTAACTTAATTTGAAAATTTGATTGATATAATTTGTATTTGTATTCATTGATTAGGATTATTTAACCTTTTGACATTTTTGGCATTCATTATCAATATTAAATGCATTGGTTTGGAATTAATGTTGACTAATGTGATTTATATGGCGCTTAAATCAACAAGAATTAAGAAACAAAAAAAAAAACTCTAATTTTGCCATTTAAAACCAAGAAGGCTTAATATGTGAGCTGTGAAAACTTAACAACTTTAGTAAGTGTTAGACTTTGTTGCGGTTTTGGTCGTATTTAGTTGAATGCCAAGAGTTCGCTTTATATGGGGACTATGTTAAATTATGGCCCAATCATCACAAAGTTGAACGATTTCATTTCCAAATAAAATATTATGATTCGTTGCAGTTTTTGGCGTATTTAAGTCTAGGTTCACATTATGAAAGTTTTATTTCGAGTTTATGGGTGAGAGGGGAAGAGAACATGTTTTTCTACTCTCCTCTCTCACCCATAAACTCAGACTTTCTAAAAGAAAACGTTCATATTGTGAATCCAGACTAAGTGATTTTGAGGAGAGCATTTTATATGAGACCTTTGGTAAACTATGGACCGATTATTAAAGAATTCGACAAGGTGTTTTTAAGACTTACGAAACTGTCACATACCAAATTTTACTGCAACAGTGATATTCGTTACTGTTTAAGGCGTTCTAAGAGTCTTTTAAACAGTAACAGCCAATCCCACGATGTCACACGTTAACGTTCGCATAGAAAATTACATTTAAAACAAAAACAATTTCTAAAATTTGTTTTTGTTTTAAATGTAATTCTCTATGCGAACGTTAGCGTGTGACATCGTGGGACTGGCTGTAAGCTTTGTATGAATTATGGCCCGATCTTCACGAAATTTAGTTTTATAATTTCTATTGATGTAAAATTTTTCTGCAAAATTCAATAACAAGTGGTGTATTTGACCAGTAACTTAAGTCAGTTTTTGTTAAAAAAAATATACATTTTTTAGGAAGGTTGTTCCACATTTGATTCCATAACGCTTTTCCTACTAACTGGATGTACTGGATTCCAATCCTTAATGCGCATAGAAACTAGCTTTTCCTCAACAATACATTTTAGTGTATTTATCAAAAATAAAAGTTGGGAATTCATAAAGATATCTTATTTATAACTAGCGGGCCCGTTGCCTGCTTCCCACGGCAAAACAAAATAAGAAAAGAAACACACTTGTTTTTAATAAAGTTGGTTTTCCTGCGGCAAAAACACACTCACTTCACATACGCACCGCACACACATGCGTTATCGGATTTCAAAACTTCATAAACCATATATGGGCCACTGCCTACGTAGTGTATAAGTTTGGTTGAAATCGCACGACGCGTTTATGAGTAGTTCGGCGACGTACATATACGGACTTATTTTTATATATATAGATAAATTTTGTATTCCCAAAAATAACTTTGATATGCTTTGGATAACTATTCGACACCAAAAATATTTCTTATTTGTTTGAACCGTTCGAAATTGAACGTGTTTTAAGTAGACGCACAGACAGACGGACATGGCTTTATTTACTTAGAATTACTTAAGGGCCCTATTATGTATACCTTATAGGGTCTTATCAATAGTGGTGAAGGCAATAAAAAGTATATAAACAAGTAAGAAAGTAAAGTCGGTCAAGTCCGTTCATTTGAAATCCTATACCACAGTATATAAAGACGCATTTTCCATATTTTACTCTATTTGGGACCCATGGCCAATAATAATGTAATGAAAACTACACTCAAAATATTATGTAGTTAAATTCAAACGAAAATTCATTTGAAACAAATTAAAATTCATTTAAAAAACGGATCATTTACATTTCATTTAAAACAAATGATTTTTTCAGTAATTTCTAAGTTTTTTATTTATTGAACATCATATTCGTTAAAATTGAATAGTTTTTACTTTTAAAAAATATATTTTAACCGATAAAAATCAAACAAATTAACAAAAAAAAATACGGAAAACATTATTTTTTGGTAGTTTGTTTTTTTAATAACAAACATAAATGTTGAAAAATAAATTTATTCGTAAAATAACTATATTTTTATTCAATTTTAACAGTACCGAAAACGAATTTAATAACCTACAATCAGTTACTGTAATAATTTTATGAGTGTATGTTCTAAGGTTAAGATTCATACAAGAGTTCTTTGTGCTGAATATTATTTAAATATCAGCATCTTCATGGGATTTGTGCATCTTAAAGCGATTTTTGTGAGGGGGTAATATGGGACCAATGGTTAATTTTGGACCTACCACTACAAAATGTTGTAATGACAAGCTGTCATAAAGGTTATCGCTGCCAAGTTTTATACCAATTCTAACATTGATAAGGAAGTTTTGGCATTTAAAACTATTTTCTGAAGGGCGATTTGTATGAGAACTATGAAAAAATTTGGACCGATTTTAAAAAATATTTGTTAACACGATTTATATTGCAGTAAGATATTGTTTGACCAATCTAATTCTAAATACCAACATAATAAGATAGCTCATAGGTAAAAAAAATATTTCGGAAAGAAGTCCATATGGGGGCCATGTAAAATAATGAGCCGGTGTTTAAATTTCATATAATTTTCTTTGAAACTGCGACCGGTACTTTGCGCTCACGGGTACACGGACAATCAGCCAGCAAGCCAACTGGACGGAAGGACTTCATTGAAACAATTCAGAAAGTTATTCTCGTGTATGATTTGATGTACTAAAAGTTGCGCCAAGAATCTACAATATACATACATACATATTTTTAAGTATTACACACTTAAGCACAAACACATAAAACGTTCCCTACTATTGTATCGTGGCTATAAAAACATACCTTATATGGGAATGGGCTTGTCAGATTCAAATTTGCAAAATTCTTGACATTCACCAAAAATATTCTTGATTTAAAAATAATTCCTGACAATTAAAAATTGTTATAAAACTATCAAATTTAAATTTCAATAGTCTAATCCTTCAAACTCACAAAAAAAACAAGTTAGAGTGCTATATTCGGCTGTGCGGAATCTTTGATACCCTCCACCGACAGTTCGAATGTTTAAGGAGTAATATCTGTATGATGTTATTATTATCTTAAACTGTGACGATTTGTTACTCACCCCTATCGTGAATAACAAGTGGAATTTTTATTCCCATGAAATTTTCATTCCCCTCGAAGGGAAAAAAGCAATCGTGAATCTCATGTGAAAAATTGTTCACGCTATCAGTTGCAGTGAATGTAAAAAAAGAAGAAAGATTAAAAAAATTAAAAATCAATGAAATTTTTGTTCAAAAATATTCAAGTATATATTTTAAGGAAAAGTTTAAATAATAAAGCAAAATATTTAGTATTAGAGGGATAGTTTGATTACAACGTTAGTTTTTTGCACTTTTTAAATTTAATGTAGTAAAAAATTTTCTAAAATTCTGTTACCAGGTCAAACAATAGTTTCACAAATCCGCAGGCAATCTACCTGTTGCTTTGCATTTTGTTGAGCCATATATCGGTTTGTGCCTTTTTAACTTTATTAACCCTTAATATTCGATTTATAGGAGGAGCTACTTACATACATGTTCTGTTCCCTAGCAAAAATAAAGTGAGCAAATCTAAGGGAAATGTGAACAAATTACGAGGGAAAAAGTTTTTCACGATAAGGGGAAATTTTTCCCGTGAACATTTTTTTACGTTATCATTCTCCTTTGAATTACATTTTTTCATGGGAGTTGTTCATGATCGCAAATATGTGAAAAGGGGAAAAATTACGAATGAAAAATTTTTCACGATAGGGGTGAATAATTATGGTTTTATGCGACTAAACTGTTTTCCGGTAGTAGGGTTTATATGGGACCAGGGTAAATTATGTACAGATCTTCACGAAATTTCACAGTATCGTTTATAGTCCTATAAAACTGTGACGAGCCAAAATTTGTTATGATTGCATTATGTTTTACGGTTTTAGGCGTACTAAACTGTTTTCCGGGAGTAGTGTTTATATGGGGCTTAGGGTAAATTATGGACGGATCTTCACGAAATTTAGCAGCGTTTCATATTTGATAAATACCAGTTTTTCATATTTGATAAATACACTGAAATTTATTGTTGAGGGAAAGCAAGCCTCTATGCGCATTTCGCCGGTTGCTTACACCAGCTCATCAGGAAACCTTTTCCAAAGATTTTAGAAAAGCCAAAAATATTAAACAAATAAAACCTTAAGCGAATAAGAGTTATAAACACTCTTAGTCTTACCTGTAACAATATCAAAGCTTAAACAAAACACCAACAATAAACAGTGAGTTTATCTTTTCTTACATCCCCCTACAATTGGTTGGGTTCTTTCCGACTCGAATTGTAGTTGTAAGTGGGTTAAAAGAAAAAACAAAATTAAAAAACAAACCGCTTCATTCTATTGTCTTCCTAAGAAAACAACGAACTAAACCAATTTGCCAATTCAGTTTTATGCACGGGCACATGCAATTATATTATCAAAGTTATTTTCGGGAATACAAAGTTTATTATTAATACGATTTCCGTATGACGTGCTAAATTCCCAGTTTTTCATATTTGATAAATACACTGAAATTTATTGTTGAGGGAAAGCAAAATATTTTGCAAAATATTATCTCATTCCGTGCCTTGTTCCAGCATTTATGTTATTTTTTGTAACAAAATTATCAATTTTTTTAGGTGGTGGTTCCACATTTTAATTCATAGCTCTGGTCCTACTGAACCGATTTTGCTGGATTTCAATCCCAAACTGCTTAGGATAACTACAAGCAATTTGGCACCAAGTGTGTGCATTTCTTTTGAGTTGTTCGAAAGTGAGCGTGTTTTCAACAGACGGACAGACAGACGGACATGGCTAAATCGACTTAGAATTACTCAAGGACCCAGAATATATATACCTTATGGGGCCTGAGATGAATAATAAAAAAGTTTCACACGGAATGACAAACTTAATATACCCTCTTCACAACTAATTGTGGTGGAGGGTATAATAATTCTTACATTATATTTGTTAAAATTAATAAATTGTAGAAAACTGGGAAAAATTTGCATTTTTAGCTACGTTTAATCATAATATTCCATCTTAGTTTTTTTTTTTTAAATAAGAGCTAATCTATAAAAACGGTTAGCACCACTTGATTCGCCGTGCTCAAATTTACCTTACCCAAGGTTATTTACACAAGGTAGACTCATTTGGGAATGTAGACATGCTGCTCTGTAAAAACAACCGAATTGTCAAAATTGTCTTCATATAAAACAAAAACAATTTAACGCACACATGTACAAATTTTGGCTCATATACACGAAATTTGACGTTTCCCAGTTGGCAACTTCTTTAAGACATCCTCGAAGACGAGTGCACGACAATGTTAATTTCTGCACGACATGTGAGGGACAGCGGGAACAAATCGTCAATGGCATTTTCGAACAAGTGTCGCGAAAATTGTGCACGACACAAAGAAAGACAATGTCGCCTTCTTTATCATTAACGACTACCTGCATAACAATGTCGCCTATTTCGACGTCCGCGACAAAAATTTTTATATGGTTATCTAATTCAGACCGTTTTTTAGTATAGTTGGAATTTTAATTTCTGTTATATGCTTTATATTTGACTCCTATAAGCAATCCTAAAGTTGACAGTGGAGTACTAACTGCATGTCATCCATTTTCCAGCCCGCGAATAATTTCATCAACATTTTTGGTTTGACTGTTTACAACTAATTTGTAAATTTTTTTGTAGGTATTTAAATCAACAATAAAAAAAAAGAATGTGAGAATTTTAAGAAAACGAAGCAAGACAACTTTGTCGTCAGTAGCTTTTATACAAGACAACTTATAAGACAGTTTCGCTCATACTGTCCCACATAGAGTTTAATAGACGACAACTTATAAGACAAAGTCGCTCATACTGTCCTATATAAAGCTAAATAGAAGACAACTTACAACTTAATTACGATTTCCTGTAAATTGCCTTCTAGAAATCCTAAACAACAGGGGACAAGTCGTGCATACATCATTGACGACGATGTCGTCAACGGCAATCTGGCCAGCAGGGTTGGGTTCCAACTAGGGGTAAACAGCTGCCAAACATATGGGCCAACGAGTTTACCTTATGTAAATATACTTAGAGTTTACCCATAATAGCAGTGTAGTAAGTGTTGAGCATCGAGGGAAACAAGTGTTGATACGTGATTCTGTTTCAAATCAGCATCTCAGTGTTGTCAAATTACTATTTAAAAAAGGAAACGAAGTTTTGGCAAATGCACTAAAACCAAAACAATAAAATATTTATTTGCTTTTTACGCAGCTTTATTTAAGGAAAATAGTAAAAAAAAAGAAAAATAAATTACTTTTTTTTTTGGTTGGGCTAAACAAATCTTGACAAAATTATTCTTGACTAGCACTGACAATTATTATAAATAAAGACCGTCTGGCAAGCCTTTCTTGGAATGACCCACATATTAATAGTTTTTATGATTTTCTTTTTTACGACATTTTTTACCCAATTTTAGTTAAACAAAAACCATTAAAAAACACATTTTACAACTTTAACTTATACAAAATAAAAACTCTGGCAAAAATAATCAGAAAAAAAAAAAACTCTGGCTTTCAGATATAAAACGTAACTTGAAGAAGTGTCTAGTAAGTATGAATGTCAATAAAGCTACTGGACTTAAAGTTTTTTCAAAAGTATATAAAAAAAAATATAAACATTTTTACATTTAAACGAAAATGAAACATTTGTACGTTACTTCTTATCAAAAAACTGAAAATTTAATACTGAAAAAAATACTGAAAAAAATACTAAAATTTAACGTTGAGAGTCCTTGATAGGAAGTTGTCAGAGCGAGAATTAATTTAATTGAAATTATGCTTTTTCGTTATTTTTTATACATAGATTTTTTGTTTGTTATAAAAAAATTCAGTGGCTGTCATCAACAAGTTGTGTAATACAAATACAAAGATAAAAAAAAAACAAGTTGAAATGCTCTGTTCAGCTGTGGTGGATGATGAATCATACATACCCGCTTAAGGAATGAACAATTTGATATAATATTAAATTACCTCCTGACGCTAACGTTAAAAAGCCGATATACTAACTCGTATATGTTTCTTCTTTTTTTGTCTTTTAGAGCTTTTCTAAACCAAATTCTGCGAATCGAGATATTATTACTAATGTCAATATGAAAACTACAAGTTTTCAGAAAAATACAAAACTGGATGTTACACTCATTTCTCCGACATTTCTAAATCTACTAGTAACTTCTCTAAGTAGTTTTTTTGGAAAAAAAACTTGCATTAAAAGTTATCCAAAAAGAAAACTTTTTAGAATAAAAGATTTGTATATACAGAACGAAAAAAGGCATTAAAAATTGCCAACCGATCTCAATAAAATTTTTAATTATTCTGCGAATCACTTATGGTACTATAAAAAAAAATAAGCGCACAATTATGCGCTACGCAATAAGACATACAGTAAAGTAAGTGAAGGAACTCTTAACAAGTTTTATAAAAGAAAAATGAATATTTCAAGAGCCACGTCCTTACTGGGAAGCAGGTTTTTAAGGGAGAATACTAAAAAAATAACTGTATCCAAACATTTAGTGTGTAGAGCTGATCGTTACATCCAACAACTTTCATATACGCTGAATAAAGCGTTCTATGTGTCAAAAATGTATTGCTTCAACGTGGGAATTCGCCATAAGAAATGTATGTCTTCCGTAAGCGATGTGGTAAGCGAACATTTTACGTTTCTCCCTTACAAAACTGCTTCGTTGGAAGCTCCATTTTTTATTGGAATTGTATTTAAATAACAAAAAAGTGTTGTAAGTACACTTGTCTAATTTTTAATAAAATGCTGTCAAATTGGAACCAAAGATTTTAAAAATGCAATTGTTGCCAAATTGCCAACACCCTGTTGTCAAAAAGAAAACGCCCTTTTGTTGTTATTAATAGATGTACGTTGTTAGAATATGAAGGAGATTTCTTTTTTGAAGAAAATATAAATGTCGACGTAAAATAGATAAAGTTGAAAATAATTTTTGATATTTTAATCAGGCTAATGTTCATTGAATTTAATTTTAATTAATTTATTTTTATGAAGAAAATAATTTTTCAACATGAATGAATTAAAATTTTATCGATAATTTTTCATTCTTGACTACGCTGGGAACTGAACTCAGGTTGCCCTAACGTTTCGATTTTAACAACTCAATCTCTTCAGAGGGTTAAGCCGTTTAACACTCACCGGCCTTGACGATATTTAGAAAAAAGCTGCTTACACGGAAACGACAATTATGTTCCCAGTAAAAACTTTGCGCTAACTAATGTGTTAAGAAATTAGAAAAACTTAAAAGCACAACTTACAATTCTACTGAAAGAATATATAACCCAGTAAAAGCTTACTTTTTCAAAATGAATAGCTTCCTTCACTAATACTTTAGAAGCTTTCTTCTATAACTACTTCTTTTGGATGTATGTAGGTAAAAAAATAATGACTTACATTTGAATGCGTTCATTTTGGGATATCCGTTGTAAAATTCATCGGTTCTGTCAGTAGAATTGTAAGTGGTGATTTTAGTTTTTTCTATTTCTAAACACATTATTTTGTAGTTGCGAAGTTTTTACTGGGATTATATTGCAATTTGTAATGTTTGTTGAGTAGCTAAATAAATCAAAATACAAAATATTGGTCCGGCTCAGAAAGGGCTATTTTATCCTACACCTAGAACAATGTGTTGTCGAAATGCCAATTGAATGTTGTCAATACACCAACGGTGTGTTGTCAAAAATTAAAATAGCCTTTTGCCGGAATGTCGCCATTGTGGTGATAAAATATTAACAGCTTGTTATCAGAATGAGACCAAATGCTGACAAAATGACGACGAGGTGGTTAAATGTATGGTTGACACCATCCGTTTTTAAATTGAACACAACGTAGTTGACTCATTTTTGATAACGAATGTTATCACTTTTGGTATTTCTATCCCTGATATTTTCCTCTGTTTACCCTACACAACTATGGAGAATTGTATGCTTTTGCGCTAGTACATATGTGTCCACATACAAAAATTAGATCTAGACTAGAATGCAAATGGGAAATCTTATTTAAAAAAAGCCTGGTTTCCGGAAATTTAAAATTTAATATTCCTATAATTTCAGGATTTACTACATCACGAAAAATGAAAAATTTTCGAAAGGTACGGTCACTTATGGCAAGCATTTGACAAAGAAAAAACCAAATATTTGTTTGCCCCAAACTGAAATAATTTTGAGAGGCAAACAGCTGAGGTTGAGCAGCAAAATTACTTAAATTTGAAACAAAAATTGTAAAATTGTTGCATTTTTAATGTATTTTACTTGTAGATTTGTAACTTGTAGGTTTGAGAAACAGGGCCCAGACGTTAAAGGGTTAATGTATACCAACAACATGTTGCTTGTAATATTCAGAATAAATCTTCTGAAGACACTCTAAAGCAAAAACCTTAGCATCACACGATTTTCTACGTTTTTTACCACAGTAGTTAGCAACTTTAAATAGGCCGAAAAATGAGTTTCAGATGTAAACCGATACACGCACATTTATCTTTGTTTAGTTCCCTTTACAAAAATCATTTTGTTGTACAGTAAAATTAGTTATGATATAAAGCTTATATTATTGGCTTAGAGCTCGGAGTTTATAAAAATAACCTGGGAGAAGATTTGTGTCCAAAATTATAAAAAGTTAAAAGTCATAATCTGCTTTTGCAATTTTACAAAGCATTTGTTAAACTGATATTAGAAAAAAACTGCAATTTAAAAGAATTATACAGGGTGTCCCAACTAGAACGCAATTTTTAAATTTTAAATAAAACACAGATATTAAAAAAAAAAATCGTGAAACTTTATTATATCGTAAAGTAGACAGAATGAGGTTATGTATGGAACAAGATATCGTGCAGATGGCCGCCGCGGCTTTGCTGGCACACACGCGATCTTTTAATGAAATTTTCAATGACCTTTTTGCATAAAATCATCTTCAGTGACGAGGCCCATTTCCATTTTGATGGCTTCGTCAATAGGCAGAATTGTCGCATTTGGGGTGAGTAAAATCCTCGAGTGATTCACGAGAAGCAAATGCATCCTCAACGTGTCACTGTGTGGTGTGGTTTTGGGCTGGAGGAATCATTGGACCTTTTGTTTATGAAAATGAGGCAGGTCAAGCGCAAACAGTCAATTGTGTTCGGTATCGTGAAATGATAACCAGTTTTTTTTTTTTTGCCTAGAATTGAAGAAATGAATGTGGAGGGCATGTGGTTTCAATATACCTCATTGCTTTCCAACGGAAGGCTAAGGTAAAATGTAAAAAGAAAATACAATATAATAGTCTGGTAGTGTATAAAGTCATTTCTGGAAAATTGTAGGAATCTGTGTTTTATTTAAAATTTAAAAATTGCGTTCTAGTTGGGACACCCTTAGGAATATTATTAACTAAAGAAGTACTCGTACTAGAGTTGTTAGCCGATTAAGAATAATTCGTTGAATCGATGAAACAAAACCAAACTCTTGTTCGATTAATTTTAAAATGGCGATTTTCGAATAACGAATAAATCGATTAATTTATGTCGATTAATCGAACAATTTTTTATTAAAAAATAAATAAAAGCTTAGAATTTGATTTATTCTGATACGTTTTTAATGATTTTATAAAGGGCGGTCTAACCAAAACGCACGTTGTTAATTGTAACATAAACATAAAGTTTTCAGAGAATATTTTTTATTGTTATAGAAAGATCTATGAAAACTATGTTTGAAACAAAATATCGGTCAAATGCTTGCCACGCCTACAGTGGCATACCTCTTTCCGATGGCGCATATTTTCAATGATTCTGAGACAAAACTAAGGTTCTATATCGTTAATGTGCTGAATTATCTTATTCTTTAGCTCTTGAATTGTTCTTGGCTTATTGACGTACAATTTTTCTTTTAACACGACCATTGAATTTGTCGCGCAAAAGAACCAAAAGAGCGCCAAAGAGTTGGAACCACATATCTTCCATGTTCATATCCTCAATTTCTGGCTATAAGGTGTCCGTTGTCATGTCGTGATATCGAACACCATTGTCGAAGAAATGCGGCCCGATGAAGCCACCAGCCCATCAACGAGCTGCGCGAGCATGCACAGCTGTTTTCACATTTCCTACAAACCCGGCTTGCTGAAATTAACGCACAATTCTCCCTATTGTGGACACATTTAGTCGATTTTGCTGACCAATAGAACCACGAAGTGCCCGAAATGCATTTGGATTTGAACGCCCATTTTCGTAAAAGGCTTCAACAATCATAACGCGATGCTCAATTGCGTACCTTTTCTTGGTTGAATTTGTCAAACACTAAAACAGAAAAATGTCAAATTCAGTTTGTCAAAAAAATTGACAATAAAGTGCGACTCACAATTAACATCGTGCATTATAGTTGGACCACCCTTTAAAAATAATGTAGAAAAGTTAAAAAATGTTGTAGCCATAGCCCTGATTGTAATTAGTAAGCAAAAACCGTGTTAAGTACTCATAGAATTTAACAAATATTTGACCAGCAATTTAAAAATAAAGAAGATAGTTAAGGATGAATGGAATGGTATCAAGTTAAAAAACGTAAATTTTTTGTAATAATAATATTTTTTATTCGTTTTTCTCATCGATTAATCAAATAATTTTTTCGATTTAATCGGTTGATCGAACGAACAAAAACAATTATTTGAATTATTCGAACAAAGTTGAAAGGCGACTAATTGACAACACTAACTCGTACCCAATCGAATGGCAATGAATATTTTGTGGTAGATTTAATTATTTTATGTTCTTATACCCCTCCACAACTAGTTGTGAGGAGGGTATACTAAGTTTCCGTGTGAAACTTTTATTGATGATAAATTGTAATTACAGGCTAGTTTACTAAGAGCTTTGTAACCATATGGAACATCTATTGAATTGCGTTAATAAAAAAGATGATTACGTAGCACCTGACTACCATAAAAGTTCCTGTTCAAATGATGCTGCTGCAAGTGGACCAATTGGTTTAAATCCCGAAGAAGCTGATGCCGAAAACGAAAAGATACTCGAAAAAGACGATAATTTGATTCGATGTGCTGTAAGAAGGCGTACTGTTTGAAGCAGATTTTGAACAGCGTCTTGGTGCGTTGGTTTCAAAAGACAATAAAACCTGGCTTTCCAATTGGCCTAATCAAACAATTCGAAGCGATGCTAATAATGTGTCGTCGCACTGCTGTTGGCCCATCTTGGGCTACGAAAGGGCTTATCGTCAGCCGTATTTGATTTGATTTTCTTAATAAGTATGCATTTAAGTATAACACTCTGCGTACTAGTGTTTTTCCATGGAAATATATGTTTGCTACAAATGTAGACTTCCGATCGCCAACGTAAGTTAACATTGTAAAAGTATTTGGTAAGACGATTTACGTTGCATCAAGATACATATGGACCAAATTTAAATACTACAATATTTTATGGGCACAAAGACTATTCTGGAAGGAAGTGTGTTTGGGGCCATGTAAAACAACTGACGATAAGTACCAAATTATCTTCAAAATTGCGACCTTTATTTTGCGTAATAGGTTTCATGGACAGACAGACAACCTGAGAGCCGAACGGTCATTGTTAGGTCGGCTCAGAAAGTGATTCTAAGTCTATCAGTTATGAAAAAAGTGGTTCTAGAGCAGAGTCCGCCAAACACATACCTTCACATTTCTTGTTTCTCTTGGTTGTTTATTTTTGAGCGTAATTGTTTTTGTTTGTTCAGTGTTTTCTAGTAAAAATCAGTGTTACCACCAGCAAGATTCAAAATTACACTTGAGATGTAGCAAAATTACCCGATTTAAATAAAATTACACCTGATATAAAATTGAAGTTTTATTTAATAAAAAAACATTTACAAAGAAGCAAAAACACAAATAACTCATTAAAAGAAGATCAATATTAGTCAAACTGTTAATTTTATTTAAATTAACAAAAATTACATGAAAGGCTTAAAAAAATTAATAAAACATAAAATAAAACTGCTAAAATAATGAGTTCAACTTCCACATTTGGTTGCATATATCTAGGGAATAGGTTACGAAAGGTTAGCTGTCAAACGGACTGTCATACTGTTTTCACTTTTTGATCGGGCACACAATCATGAATTGATTCATGCTTGAACAACGCCACCAAATTATCCAAATATACTTTGAAAATCAGCCATCGATTTTCGCAAGTTAAAGCTGACTTCATGATTTAAATGACGCAACTTTTTCTCACAAATGAAGGCGAAGTGTTGATTTAGAGAAAATAAACTGTCAATTAGACTTCAAGGCCGTGAGATGTGACACTTTTTGATTGTTTTCCGTAGTGACTTGGTTAATGCTGATTAACCAGCAACAATCGGTGTCTTGGAGGTCATCATTGTTCATTTTATTCGAAAAGAGAAACGAAATTGGACGTCTGCAATGCGTTTCGTCAAGGACAGGCGCCTATTTGTTTTAAATCAGTTTCAAATGGTAACGCCGTGTATCAATCTGCGATTCAAATTAACTTTTTTGTTGTGTTGTCTACCATTTTAAGTTTATGGCCTTAAAAAATACCCTTTATATCTTATTTAGTAAACAAAATGCCTGCAGAGTTTTATACAACTGTCCCTTTCGTCATTCAGTTTTACAACTGTAAAGGGTGTTAATTCTTCAAACTAAAGCATTAAAAAGTAGCAAGATAGAAATAAAATTTGTTATGTATATGTTGCAATATTGGAAACATATCTTCCCCCAGTCAAGTTTTTAGTTTGAATAACTTTTTTTAACAAACTTCAGGTTCTAAATCACTATGATAGGCATCTTTATCCAAATTTAAAGGTCCATCTTGCGACATTCATTACCAAACATTTTAAAATATATGTATGTTTAATTATTGAAGTCGTTTCTTAAAAAGAAACCGAGACTTTGGTTCAGTAGGCTGTGCATTTTTTAGCAACAATATTTAAAAAGAAATAAATGTCATCACTGAAATCTAAAGAAAGAATTTCAAATTACACCTGAATTACACCTAAGAGAAATTACCCACGCTCTACCCACGGCCGTAAAAATTATACCAAATTCGGGTAATTACCCACAAAGTGGCAACACTGGTAAAAATACAAATTATTTTCTCATTCTCTCTTTATTAGTGTGAGAGCATTCGCACATGTGCGGTATTTTGCAGACCTCTGGTCTAGAGCAAATATTTTTAGTGTTCATACATAGTTTTCGAAAATTTAAAATCCCAAAAATGCTAGGATTACGAATTTTTAAATCGATGTAACGATGTTCGTCCGTCCGTCCGGCTAGTTGGCTGGCTAATTGTCTATCTCTGTTTACTTTGTTTGAAAAGTATAAGTCCCCACTTTGGAGATAGTTAAAATTTATAAAATTTAGTAGATGCGTGCTAATTTTTATAAGAATGAATTTGATTTAAAAAGGTTATTTAATCGGCTAACAGTTTCATCCAAACTTTTTTCCAAAATAGGGTGTTTTTAACCGCTTATTACCATTCATATGATATTGATTTTTAGATTTAAATCAGTGGAACTAAAATCATCTTCCCAAAATTATTATTTCTTAATCTGAATTTCTATAGCAATTATAGCAGAAGTCTTACTAGTATGTTGTATATGTACTGTAGTCCACACTCTTTTGAAAATGTATAATTAAATCGTTTTCTTTTTGACAAAGAAAGCAATACTAATTGAAATGTGTAGGCTTCTCTGTGTAAAAAACTTCCATGTACCAAAATATTATCATTTAATACTAGTTTTCATATAACTTTCAGAGTTTGTCTAACAAACACTCGTTCTCATATCGTACCAAAATTATGAGAAATAACAACCGGAAAATAATATTCTTGCTAACAAAAGGCCCACATGCTGCTTGAAAATTTATGACTCGAAGGTGAAAGTGCACCTAGTGTCAAGAGTTTTTTATTTAAATTTATTTTGCTTGATTTTATTCGTTTTCTGTTTAACAATTTTCCTTTCCCTTTTACAAGGTGAACAAGTAAAATGTTTCATACGAGCTTGCACATATATTTGCGCGTGTGTCTATTTAAATGTGTGGCAGATAATAAATAAAAAAAGGCAAGTTTTTAACGTACATATATTTAAATCGCTTAACTACCAACAAACCACCAGCACGAAAAGAAAGGAAGTGAAATAAAGTCACTATAAAGATACAAACAACATTTATTGCGGCTTAATGGTAACATTGTTGCAAAAGCTGGTGGTCTTCTCTCTCTATAAAGCTATATTCATAGACAATATACTGGGTACAAGTACTCTGCCGTTCAACTTTCCATTTTTCTGTACCAGCAGTTACTAACACTGAGTAGTCAACAAGCAGAAACAAAATATTTTGCATCAGAGACCAACCGTAGTCCCGAATACTTAAGTGACTAGTTTATAACTGCAATAAATTTTTATATATAAAATTTATATCATTAAATAAGTTAACATAACAATTTTCATACAATTAAATTAAAAAAAAGTCTCAAGAGAAAAAAACCCCAAAATAGTTTTCATGCAAAATCAGAACTTTTATATTAGAATTTCGAATATAAATTGGCGTTGCCTTCAACCCACTTTTAATTGAAACCTATTATGTTTATTACATTTCAGAATTTTGAATTTCGGTTTATTTTATTACATCCTTTTTTGCTTCGTAATATGCTGCCCGATAAAGAATACCCAATAAGCACTCTCAAGTCTTTTTCAATTTCAATTCATTTTCAAGTTAAATTCCACTTTATACAAAAATGTTTAAAATAATTATATTTTTATTTGTGAATAGTGCCGAATTGAACGGATTGATATGGGGATTTGAACTCGTTCTTTATGACTACTCCGAGGAAAAAATTCGGTATAAAAATACCAAAATTTACACCATCCGTTGTGAAAATTGAACCAACTACGTTTGTGATCAATTTGATAACGGATGGTGTCAGCATTTATAAACCACCTCGTTTTCATTTAGTCACCATTTGGTCTTATTCTGGCAACAAAATGTTAATATACATATAATCACCATAATAGTTTCATTTCGACAACACATTGTTCTGAACCCAAGCAATAAATAACAAGAAATTTACTTACATTTATATTTTTAATCAACAAAACAAGAATAACAAATAATTTTTTATAAAACAAAATTGCAACTCACATCCATAAATACATACATACATACATACAGTGGTTTCCCGATTTAACGAACTCTCGATTTAGCGAATTCGGGATTTAACGAACAGACAAAAATTGAACCTTAGGTACTGTGTATAACGAATTAAAATCCAATTTGGTACTCGATGTAACGAAAAATATTGCAATTGCACATAGCTCGACCAACATACATATGTTTTTAATTTTTTAAAAATTGGTAAGGTATTTCCGGTTAAGCAGAAATTCCCCAAAGATACGAGGTGGTAACTGTTTTTAAAACTCCCGGAAAACTTTCCAGGTAACCTCTATTTTGTTAACCAAATGACTGTACTACTTCGCAGAACAAAAAATGTATTGATTGGGAAGTTACTTTAGTTAAGGGGCCAAAAAATCCTTGAATATCTTAAGAATTAAAAGATTCAAATCGGTCTGAGAGACCGAAAAATGTAAATTTGTCTCACAAAAACGAAAATACTCAGGAAGGTTAAAGACGGCAACCAAATAATTGTTTCAAATAAAGAAAGTATCAAAAACTTTTAGTAGTATATTAGTTGCCAAAACTTGGTGGCCAAAAATGGCTTAATTTACGGAAAACAAGTAAGAGAGCTATATTCGCCTATGCCGAATCTTATATACCCTTCACCATGATGAAATAAGAACAAAGAGTTATATTCATAAATAACGTTCTTTAGATAGGTATAAATAAATATTAATTGAGCCACGCCAACTTTTCATTTCGTCCTGGCGAAGAATACAAAAAAACAAAAAATTTATATGTGTACCTAACTAAGCCCGCTTCCTCTTTTGCCAAAGTTGATGTTTGAAATTCGTTTTATAATCTTAAAATCGTTTTTAGAACATAAAAAAATTAAATAAACAAAATGAAAAAAAAAAATGAAAAAAAATTCTTTTTGGGATTCGAACTGGCAATAGCATCAGTTTCAGGAGAGAACTTAACAACTCGGCTTCTTTTACTGAAGAAGCGTTTAATTAAAATATATTGAGTCTATGAGTTTGTTTCTTTATATGAGCGGCATATCATATATACGCATTAATGCGTATGGGTATGCATAAAATTAAACACATTACAAATAAAATCCATCAGTCGAAGTGAAGGGTATAAAAAAAACAACAAAAAAAAAACACATTACCAACACTGTATTACCATAGCCACCGTATGACCGTAGAATTGGTTTGTATGGTATGTTTATGTCGTTTTGGAAATACAATGTTGGTATGGCAACGTCACGTCTAATTGGACCTTTATAGGAAAAAATTTCTCAGCCATTTGTGGACCGATCTTGCTGAATTTCAATAGCAAATAATTCCGGACCATATGTGACATAAATGTGTAATAACCTGGCCCCCATCAAGTATGCGGTCTTCGGAAAATCCATTTCAACGGACAGACAGACAAACAGACGGACATCGTTTAATCAATCATTCGCTCCTCATAAGGACCCAGAATATATATACTTTATTGGGTCTAACATCAATATTATAGAAATTACAAACGGAATAACAAACTTATATATACCCTTTTCACCTGTGCACAGTGGGAAATTTTACGAGAAGGCGGTCAAAATTCCATAACTTTTGACTGGATCGGTATTTTTTTATGCGATTTTTTTTTTTTTTTTGCTCGATAGGTGCGATGTTAGGCTTTAATTTGCGCTATAAAATTCGATTCATAGGAGCAAAAGTTATGGGGAGTTCAAAATGCATTTTCATTTTTTTGTTGAGTTTCGGCGTGAAAGTTGAATATTGCAAATATGATTTTTTTATAATTTATCATTATTTCTCTTGTATTTTACAACTGATACTTATTTTTTATTGTCGAACTTAGATCCTGTCAGAAAATGCCAATATTTGGCCCCTGTAAATTTTTTTTGGGACGAGACGAGTTGTTATAAGGATAAAACTGAAAAGGAATATTTTAAAAAATGCCCAAAAAGCATTCTTGGCTATCGATAACATTTTAGCTAATTCAACTTTTATTTTTGGTTTGAGATGTATGTGTATTTTGTTTTTATATATTAATACAAATATATACTTAAATCAAAAATAAATTATAATCTATAAACAATTTTAAATTTAACAATATTAGTAAAAATTTCTTCTAATTCGATTGAGGTTGATTTCCATTTTTGTCGAATACTGGACATATATGGATCTGAAGTGCACAACAAAATAGTAATAAGATCTTCATTAGAACAACATCTGGACATTTTTCTTGTGTTATGCTCGCGGAAGAATCTGTAGTCTTTGTTCCTTTTTTCTTGCGCTTCTTCAGATAGATCTCCAATTGGTAGCATATTGTGTTGAACTATTTGTTCCCCATGCTATAAAATTTTATGAACTGTGGTTGGCAAATGTCTCCAAGAGTATTTTTTTTTTTTTTAAGAATTGCTGTTTCATTTGCATACTGGCCAAATTTTTTTGCATTTATCTTTCTGCTACATGATATAACTTGTAAAATGATCTGGAATCGTCTTATTAATTCAAAATGTACTCCTGTGATAGATGCTGCAGTTTCTGGATCGGAAAAGCATCTCCTTGCAGTGTTTCCATCATTTGAATTTCCTTCTCCTTGTTTTGGCTGATCAATTATAAGGCCTAGGTGAAGGTATTTTTCTTGAATTTGTTTTTTGTTTGCTTCCTTTTTTCCACATTTACTTTGTTTTTTCTCACTGTTTCGCCTAACGGGCCAAATTCCAAATCATAACCCAATTTAAGAATATGCTCCATAAAACGAGTTCTTGTATGAAGAGGGGACATTCCAAATTCGTATGCTTCATTGAAACTATTGTCTTGTGATGGGGTTGGCTTAATTGACTTGATGTCTTTTGGCATATGGTACAGCTTGACGAAGACTTTGTTTCGGTTAATGCTTGTGCAACTTTTCCATCGATCATTGTAAGGAACATTTGGAAATTAATTTCAATGCATTGGTCATCAAATTTAAATATTACCGGTTAAAGTTATTTAATTTGATCTTTTATTTTTAGTCTATTATTTAGTCTATTTATGTCGCCTATTCGTTTTGCAGCATCCGTTCACCCACAATAAGTTCATAACAATGGCAATACCTTTACCTTCTCCAAATTAATTGATAACCTGACGTGCTAGATAATTTATGTGGCCTGAACGGCTTTATTTGTCGAAAATTCTTTAAGACTCATCTTCTTTAATTTCAGTAATGTTTCCTTGCAGGACTTATTTTTTGAACCGAATATCTTATTTTGGGTCACAGAAATTGCTGTAGTTCGCAAGGTCGTATCCAGACGTGTGCACAATGGGGTATAGAAATGTAGGTTAGATTCTGGACTACAAGAGAGTATAGATTTTTTTTGACGCGTTTTGACGGGCAGGACTTATGCTCTATAAAGTAGGAAATTTCGGGGAAATTTTGACATTAAAAAAAAAAAAAAAAAATTAAATAGTTTTAGAGGTCGCAGAGTTCAATGCTTTAAACCGCGTATAGCTAATAAAATAAACTAATACTCAAAACTTATTCTGTCAAAAAATCTTAAAAAACAAAAAAGTTATGAGCATTTCAACTTCAAAAATTGACTCAGAAATTCAAAACTATAACCAAATATTGAGAAAGTCCATTTCGGACCACCCTGTTCTCAATGAAATAGTTGAAATAGGGTTGAAATTTTTTGGCTCCCGAGGTTCACTAGTATTTACTTTCACATGAATAAAAAAATTTTAAAATCGGAGAACATAAAAAAAAATAATTTTGGCCGCCTTCTCAAAATATGAACCAGTGTGCTGTGGTGAAGTGTATAAAAATGGGCTAAAAATATGGCCTAAAAAATGGCTAAAAGGTTTTTTAAATTAAAACACATTAAAATTCAATAACAAAATAGAAATAATTCTTAGTTGTTAACGATTAAATAGAAAGCTAAGGTCAATTTGTAAAACAAGAATAAACGTAAATTAATATTTCGATAGATATTTATAAAATTAAATCATCGATAAATTCGATGTCGTTATTGTTCATTTTATAGGAATCACTCGTGCCTGTTAGTTTTAAATAGTTTGAAGCTAAATCATAATCACGACAGCATTAAGCCAACAACCTTTAAGTCCAGATCAACAATAAAAAACAAGTAAGAAAGAATAGTCGGTCAACCCCGACTATGTGATACCCTACACCACATTAGAACCTATGTGCCAAATTTAATCAAATAATCTCCAAAATTGCGACCTGTACTTTGCGCACAAGGTTAACATGGACAGCCAGCCAGCCGGACAGTGATTCTAAGTCAATCGGTAGATATACGTAAAGGTGGGCTTAGGACCACTATGTTAAGGTGTTACAGACATCAGTACAAACACATAGTACCCTCCCCACTATTGTGGTGGTGGTATAAATATTTTATTGATAAAATCGAATTAACGGTTGCTAAATATAACCGATTTCTCAAATTACTTTAAACGATGTTTAATTGGCTAAATACCCTCTCTACTTCAGCATTAGACCATGGAAGTGAGAGCAACTTTATAGTCAATTCTGAAATTTCTAAAAAAAAAATTTGTTGCCGCCTGCATCTTTTTATTGAATACTTACACCCAGAAAGAAACACCGATGTTTGTGTTGATCCATTTTATAAATTTGATATTGGAATACTGTTTCTTTATTTTGAAAGATGTTACAACATCATCGTTTATAGCGATTTCAACAGTTGTAAAAGTCGTGATTTAAATTAAAGGCGTTTTAATTGTTAAACATTTTTATTTTACTTTTATAAATTCTTGTAATAAAATAAAAATTATTCTTTTAAAAGAGAAATGGAAAAAAATTGTATGGCTAAACAAGTTGAAAAACGGCTAAACTCATTTTTTAATGGCTAAACAGGGTGAAAAATGGCTAAATCTAGCTACTAAATGGCCAAATTGGCAACACTGTTATATAATAATAAGCTTTGCTTCACATCCCGTACTGCTAATTTGATCAAAAGTATCAGGGCTACGCTATTGTCAATTGTCTTTTCTCCCTAAAATTTAATGAATACGTTTATTGTGGCACTTAACTTTAGACAATTTATATTTCATGGTGGCCTTTAGCCATACATCTATGTGGTATATTAAAAAAAAAATGATGGCATAGTGATACTGTATGTACTACATAAACATACATATCCATATAAACAAAAACACAACATAAGACAATCAAACAAGCATGTTTTTATGTACTATATTTACATAAAGGTTGTTGCGAATATGTGTTTTGCGAATGCGAAAGAGAATTTGACTATTTACAATATGTTTAAAATTCATAAGATACTAATTATATTTGAGTACCTAGAGTATACTCTAGTTAGAAAAATTGGAATTCGAAATAATCACAAATCCATAACAGTTATCTCAAACTTTTACAGTGTAATAAAGACACCTAAGGCTAATTTTTGTAAAACAAAGAATAGAAAAAAGGTGTCCAAGTTAGAATAATTATAACATAAATCAGCCATTTCCGGGCTTGCAAACAAAACTTTTTTTTATTTTTGAAAAGATCAAACTATTTCTGATAAGAATCGCTTATCTAAATTTGTATACCCTCCACCACAGTTGTGAAGAGGGTATACTAAATTTGTCATTCCGTGTGAAACTTTTTTATTATTCATCCCAGACCCCATAAAGTACATAAATTCTGGGTCCTTGATTAATTCTAAGTCGATTAAGCCATGTCCGTCTGTCTATCCGTCTGTCCGTTTGTTGAATACACGCTCACTTTCGAAAAACTCAAAAGAGGAAGAACATAAATGGTGGAACAATTCACGGAATGATAAACGATTTCAAAAAGTTCGTTTTATTTGACTGGAAATCACAGTGTAAAATTTCGTGTGGGTCGGTTCATAATTTACCCTAGGCCCCATATAAAACCTACAGTCGAAAAACAGTTTAGTATACCTAAAACCATTATTAAAAACTCTATCATAACAAAATTTGGCACGTCACAGTTTTATAGGACTAGAAATATCAGGTACAAAAATTAAAAAAAAACTAATTTGTTTAAAACGGTAACACTTTAGCACCCCATTAATCGACAAATAAACATATTAAAAATATATATTTGGTACACATATTCATATCCACTAGAGTAATAGTTATGCCAAAAATAAGGGAATTAAAACGGTAAGAGAAACTTTCCAAATTTGGTACACAAAGCTAGGTTATCAGTACACAGCTTCTCTAAAAAATGGGCGATATCAAAATCCGTAAAAAACTGGGCGTGATTAGTGGCCGTGACACAACATAGTATTCTGTACACAACATCCCTATTAAAGGGAAGTTATTAAAGACGCAGGCGGTAAACCATATACATTTCTGTAAAACTGGTGAATGGTAACAGTAAATGTATTAAAACTTCGTACAAATAGCTCCAGAAAAATGCGCAAGAACTGTATTTAAAAAAAAAACTATTTTAATACATTTCCATGCGAATATCAAGGCGCACTGAGTTAAGCTAATATTTATCACTCCTAATAGTAGTGCTTACACAGAAAGAAAGACTCGCACCACAAGGATCTAGCCTATTGAAAATGGACCGAATCGTAGAGACACGAAGGAAGATAGGCGGCTATTTCTGCCTCTCAGAAACTATCAAGCCGATTTTAATGAAATTTAAAAATTGATAGATCCTTATTTATATGGACAGCTATGAACGTTTAAAACAAAGGACCATGAGGGGAAATAGGCTGCAATTTCTGCCTCTCCAAAACTATAACAGATCTCAATGAAATGTAAAACATAGATAGATCATCTATATATTTATATAAAATTGTAACGTTACTGACTGACTCACTGACTCACTGATTCATCATCGCACAGCCTAAACGCCTGAAGCTAGACACTTGAAATTTGGACCAGAGATTGGTCGCTCCCCAAATCGATCCACTAAGACGGGATTTTTGGAAATTCGAATGTTTAGGGGGTAAAAAAGGGTAAAAACTGGAAAATTCGGTAACCTTATATCTCCAAAACTAAAAGAGATACAAAAAAAATTTAAAACCTATCGTAGTTCTTTAGAAAAATAACCGGACAGGTGTCTGGTACTTTTTTGAAATTCGGCCCTATTTGGGAGTAAACGTGTAAAATCTGAATTTTAGTACTTTCTGACACCCCATCTATCTTTTGAACCAATAAACATAGAAACAAAGTTAATACCGCATTCGAAACTTATCAAAAAAATACGAATATGAATTTGGTACTTTTTCGAAATTCGAACATTTAAGGGATAAAAATCGTAATTATTTTTGGTACTTTTTTTAAAAAACATTTTTCTCCATTTTTTGAAATATTCGTACTAAATTATGGGCTGCCACTATAATACTGAAATTTTTTATACTTTAATGGGGTGAAAAATAGTACCAAAAAGGGGGAATACAGGAAATTTGATATTTTACTTAACTTTTTGGTATTTTTTAAATTATCGTTATGTTGGACCTAAAAACATAAGATTCAACATGCAATGTCGTGAGTGGATAAGAATCTATGACGGAACTTTTTGGTACTTTTTTGTTCTTTAACTGGTACTTTTTGAATTTCCTTTAGTATTGGACCTAGAAAGACCTAGAAAGATAAACATGCAAGGCCCTGAGTGAATGAGAAAATAAGTTTTGGCATGCAGATATGTCCACGAAGAAAAAGGAGACGCCAACGAATTAGCGGGTTAAATGCTAGTTATTCATAAAGCGATACACTCTCGAAAATTTGTTTTTAAATACTGTGGTGTAGGGTATCATATGGTCGGGCTTAACCGACTATACTTTCTTACTTGTTTATACTTACTTTAAGTACGAGTCGTACGCAAAAACTCAAGTTCTAAAAAATAAGTATAAAATTCTTAAACCAAGTACAAAAAAAATTAACTTTTTGTTGGTAGTGGCACTCTGAGAGTTAAATTACAACGGAGCGATTTATTCTCAGTTAATTTATCAAAGTTTGTTGAAGACACTACAACAACACCACACAAGTAGTTAAAAAACGATTTGCTTGTTGTGTGTATTTATGAGTTTAAAAAGTAAAATTAAGAACTCTTGCTTCTCATTTAGTTTATATTTTCAGTTATATATGAACATTAAGTTTTTAAAGCAAAAACCCTATCGGGAATGATGCTGTAAGCTTTTTACACCTTTTTATATCGGGTAATCAGTCATCAGTCATAATAAAATTCTCCTTCTAATTTCTGGTTTGGTTTATTTCAAGTACGGATTCGGGATTGAAACGATTTTATAATACTTGAATCAAGCTCATTTTGAGATAAATTCATTCCTAGTTTTACATAAACCAATCTTGGATTCGGATTATTTCAAGTACGAATTCGGGATTGAATATGGATAAGTTAAGTATTTCGCGATTAAAAATTCGTACTTGATTCAATCTTTCTGCACTTAAATCTAGCAAATTCGTACTCACCATACTATTAATATTGATTTTTCTTTTGAATGTACAACATGGAAAATTATTATGCCTTATGGCGATTTCTTTTCTGAGAAAAAAATGTTACAGTATATACATTTAACATTTTCTAATGTTACCTATAATCACAGGAAGTGTTACATGATGTGCAATTTCAATAAAACACAATTATCTGCTTTTATTAACAACTATTACACTTTCATCATTAATGTACTTCATTAGCGATTTTTAAAGCCATTTGAGCGGTTTCTGCACGCTATTATGGCTTGGAAACAAATATTGACATCACTAATGGCTTAGAAAAATTAAAACGATTATAATATAAATGGACTTTTTTGATTTTGATGTGTAACTACATATATTTATATTTTGTTTTAAAACAATTTTTTTACAAAATTATGAGCGGTATGAATTATAATAATCAAAATAAAATATTGGTTGTACAAACAAAGTTGTAAGTACCAAAGTTGTAAAACAGGGCATTATGAACACCTTAATGGCGTTTTCTTTTCTAAAAAAAGTGTTCCATAAGTGTTACATGTGATTTGGCAACATTTTTAAATGCTCCCCTAATTTTAAAGAAGTGCTTCATATTTTTTGTTTACAAAAGAACAAAAATTTCGGCATTAAACAATAAAGTACAATTAGCGCAAGGTAAATTCAATTACAGGTGGTGGCAAGACTACAACAATCCAAAGCCAACAGAAACAACAGATGTTTTTTGTATTACATTCTTAGTATTTACGGTTCGAAACTTGCCACCACCTTGTTCTGAATTCGCCTTGAAATAGTGCTGCACTCATGCCCCTTTATTACAAATGAGTGTTAAACGTGTAGCATTTTTTTTAATTTTAAAGGGAACATCATCAGAAAAGAACGCTTTACACTTTTAAAATAACACATGTTTTTCAGAAAACAACATAAAAAAATGTAAAAAGCAAAATAATGCAGAATTTTACTCAGAAAAGAAAACGCCATAAGTAAAAGTAAGTGTAAAATATGCAACATGCTTTGCATGTTTTTCATCAACATATTCACAAAAGAACTTGAAAATTTTTCCCACAGTTGTATTTTTTGTACAAAAATGTAGAACATGTAACATTAATGCAACATATTTCTCAGAAATGAAATCGCCATTAGTTAGCTTTTTTAATGCTTGGTTCAAAATATTTTCGTGTTTTGGACATATTTTACAATTAATTTCTTAAAAAAGGTTTTAGATGTAATCAATATTAACCTTATTATATATTCTCTTTGAAAATTCGAATAGTTCGTAATATCGAAAGTTAAACCGAATGTTCGCCCCACCCTAATTTACATCAGCAATGTTTTTTAGACTAAAGTATATTTTCTGTATATTTGTTTGTTTAAGGTGGCTTTTTGCTTACAATTTTATTTGTACAAGACACATACTCCCGCCCCCTCATACACACCCACACACACATAAATTTCTTTGTTTTTTGTTGTGCTGTAGTCTTCTTCTATTTCGTGGACGATTAGCTGCTCGGAGGCTAATTTTATTTTGCGCCAACAAAATTTATGTAGTGTAAACTTAAGACCATAAACTGTTATAACATTTAGTGTTGTTCTCCTACTGTTTTGTATTTTCTTTTTGTCTTTTACAATTGTGTTTTGTATGCATGTGTATGTATTTTATTACAAGCGCATGAATAATAAATATTCCACCCGCCAACATGAAAAATAATCCGTGAAAACTTTACAAGAATTAAAAATTTAAATAAATTTCCTTGCAGAAGTATTGTTTGAAAATAATCATCAGTTATCATTGTTTCAAATTAAAAATACATATTTAATCTAAATAACCAATTAAGTTTACAAAGACGGGAAAAATGTTTTAATTCTCCGAAGTTTTAGCAATTAAATGCTGGTTTTTTATACAGATTTGTGGAGATAAACACGAAAGAATTAAAAGCTTTAAAATATTAAAATGTATACTGACAAAATTTTTTCTATCTAAAAAAATTATTGGCCATTTTATGGCAAACTTCCCGAAATAAAATTTTTTAACGTGATAAAGCCCTAATGAAATAAAAAATATTCAATTTATTTAAAATTGGAAATTAAAAAAATGGAGCAAATGCTTGTGGCAATACTTTAAAACAAATAATTCAAAATCACAAGGAAACTCGTTTGTATATTTTAAGTCACCTAAAATGTATTATTATCTAGAAAACTGGAGACCCAAAGTAAAGTCTTGAGGCTACATGTCGTGTATGTAAGATAGTGAAAAAAGTGGATCGATTCAACTACTTTGTCTTAATACCAAATTAATCTCTTATCTAAAAGTTATGCCCCTATTGCGGTTCTCCACTCAACTCAGTTTGGTCGTGTTGGAGTCAACCCAACTTATGCACAACCAAACTCATTTTAGGTATTGTGATACTCAACTGTTTTTGGTTGAGTTTGCTTTAAAGTTGCCAACTTAAAATATCGATTTGCCAACTTTAAATATAACGTTTGACAAGTGAAAATTTTATAAAATTAAATAATTTTTTAAACTAAAAGTATTTCTAATTGTTGTGTTGAATAAAAAGTATTTATAATTGATATTAGTGTCAACTTATTTATGTTGATGAAAAAGAAAACTCTTGTATGAATGCTCTACATACAAGAAGACAAATTCGTGATTAGTCCAACCCTCTTGAACTTTCCAGTGCCAAGTAAGAATTCCTAATAAGTAACGAAACTTTCTTGTGCCGGATGAGTTCCTCTTCTGGTTGGGGTAGCTGTTGGCGAATCTTCTGGCTGTATTATTGGTTAAACTAACTCAGTAAAATTGTCACTTGATGGTGGAATATTTTCAACACCAAATACTTGGCCGGACTTGCAATACAAGAGATGCGAAACAGTATTCTTAACAGGGATGTCAGGTGTGACGATTTTACGTCATTTTGACGATTTTTTCGATGATTTTACCAAAATGACGATTGACGATTTTTAATGTAGAGTCACTTAGGTTTTGACGATTTCATTCCGTCAATAAATTTATTTTAAACTTTAATCTGGCATCAATTTTATAACACTTCAATCTGGCAATTAACATTTTTTCTTAGTTTGTATATGTGTGTAGAGGCGAATATATATTTATACTAGCGGACCCGACGAACTTCGCCTCGTCCCAATTTTAAGCCTTCAGACAAACTTTAGAGTAATAATACAACACAAATATTTAATTTTCAATGTGATTTATTTGAATGGAGTCAGTAGAGAGCGATTTGATGAACAATGTTTTTCGATTTGTTTTCCTGCGCAAAAACAAATAACGAAGACGGTTTCCCAACACGCGAACATGCAACGTACAGCTGACCGTGCGGAAAACGGGGAAATTCGAGACTAATAGTTATATGTACAAATGTACATATGTATATTAACATATTTGTACAATCCTACTTTTATTCAATCCCATCAATAAGTATAAATAAAACATTTACCTACATAGGTACATACAAACTCAAACATACATTTATATTTATTTTGTTACTAAATGTTTTTTTTATAAACAACTATTAAAATATTAATTACTCAATATTAATTATTTATTTATTATATTTTATTGTTGCTAACTGTCTTGATTGGGAATGCAGAAAATATTAATAGCTTACGTTTTAAACGTACATGCGTATGTTCATACGCATCTACATATATATGTACACGCATGTATGAACATACGCATCTACATATGCATGATTCGACATGCACAAGCATGTTGTTGTTATTTATTTTCTTACAAAATGCAAGACAGTTAATTTAATTGGGCATGAAGAATAATTAATTAAATAGTACGTAAATGTCCAATATATAAACCTACCCTATTTTTTTAGCTTACTTACGCATAGTGCGAAAGAAAGAATAAGAAAGTATGCATTTTACCAATCATGATTGTGCACAAGCGATATACATATAAACATATTTACTTATTACATATTGTTTTTTATAATATTTATAAATATAATTGTCACTAAAAAAAAGATCAATGAATTTGTTCATACAGTCAGTTAAAAATAAGATTTGAAAGCGAACACAACTATCAAAAATAAGAAATCAATGTACTTAGTTTAAAATCCTTAAAATTAAGGACACTAACTTTATATAAGAATAAATACTTTTGTAAAAAGGATCAAATAAACTTTTAAGAAAAAACTAATAATAAATAAAATTAAACTAAAAATTATAAATAAAATATAAAGTTGTGTTTTATTTAAATAAAAATAATACAACATAATTATTAATCTCACAGACTTCTAGTGATTGGCTTTGCGATTTATTGATTGTCATTGCAAATGTCAATCGAATTGGGAACTTAATCCGCTTGAATTGGAATGGAAGGTCAGTTCGTGGGATAAGGACTTCCTATCCTTTGAATTTGCCCTTGATTATTGTCGCCTGAATCACATTGTTCATTAGCTTTTTCACGGACAACTGCGTACCGTTGCACATTTTTGGAGGATTGAGATTTCGCAACATGATTATGATCGATACCATCTTCAGCTGTAAATTATGCGGCGGAGTTCCTGGTACATCAAGCGAGTTCAAAAATTCCGACGGGTAGCTGGTCGGTTCATTTTCGTCGGTCACGCAGTCACCAGATTTGTACGTATGCAGTTGTCCTGCGATTTGACTTTGAATAATTAAGTTTAAGTTATCGACGTCCTTATTCTTCGCTGCTAGTATTGCCCGTTCACGTATCCAATCGAGATTTTTGTAATTTTGTGCAATTCCAGGGAACAATTTCACTTGGACGATGTGAATTCACAAACATTTTCAGGGAACGATATTAATCCATTCGAAACCTCAACAGGAATTTGGCCGTTGCCAAGCTCCAGCAGTTGTCCCGAGAATTTAGCAGCCGATGGGTCGTTCTGCAACGCGACTCTCATGTTTGTGGTCAATTGCAACTTCTGGACATGCCTCCACAAAGACGACGATTACAGGCACGCGTTAAGTTCATCCGCAGCAGAAGATTTGGGGATGATGGGAAGTGTTTGACGAAAATCTCCGGAGAGCAATATCAAAGCCCCACTAAATCGTCTTAAGTATTAAAAATTCTATATTTTGTGGTTTTGTATAATTTTATACTTAATTATTTTTTTATGTTTTAATAGAGTTGTTAATCCGTGTTGATAAAAAACAATTTTTTATATGACGATTTTTTGACGGTTTTTTTCAGAACTAATGACGATTATGACGATTTTTTTTTTAAATTTTGACGATAATTCGAAAAAAACATCTAACATCACTGATTCTTAAGGCTATTTAATAAAACTTCTTGTGATAGCCCTCCCCCGTCGCTTGAGTGTTTATTTTATTTTTGGCAAGTTTTTTCTTTATACTTGTCTTTTAGTGTATCCAAACCTGTGCCAAGAATATTATAATTAGATAAAGAAGATTATAAGTGTTTAAAAGAAGTTTTTGTCGTGGTCCCAAACTATTTAACTCCACTATAAACTCTTCCCATAACTGCTTACATGAATTTTTCATCATACCAAACTGGTGTTTTCCGCGAACAATTTCTAAGTTTCTCTTGACGAGACGCTCAAACTGAGCTTTCGTTTTTATTTTCAAACTAATAAAAGTTTTTTTTTTTAAAAAACCGAAAAAATAGTTATTACAAAAATTTATATATACCATTTCTCCATTTTGTTTTCGATTTTCACCGAAATTAAATAAAATAAACTTTAACTGTCAATAACACAACTACTTTTTAGCAGTTGTGTGTATTTAAAATTTTTGTCGACCAAACTTTTACAAAGTTGAAAACGGCAATACCACGAAACAAACAGATACACAACTGAATAGCCAACTGCCAGTTTAGTTGAGAATGGCAATGTGAATTTATCAAAGACCACCAAACTGTTACAAAAGTGGAGAACCGCAATAGGGGCATTAATTTTACTAAATTTTCCATCTCTTAATCAATATCTTCTATTCCCTATAAATACCAAGGTTGGCAACCGAAATTTATTTCGGCATCGGCGTTTAAGCCGTATCGTTAGTAATAAAGATATCGGCTGCCAACCTTGATACACAATATCCTTTCTACAACTGGTGTATAGGGTATATCTATCAGTTTGGCATTCCGTTTGTAAATCCTACAACATTGATTTAAGACACAACAAAATATTATATTCTGGGTCCTTATGAGTCAATATGTTAATTTAATGATGTTTATCTCTCCGTCTGACTGTGAGTTAATTGAAATGTGTTTTTCCGCAGATCTAAGATATACTGATGATATGGTTATTACTAGGGCAACAAAAAAAAAAAAAAAAAAATACTTATTTTTTGGTTTACAAGATAGAATGATGTTGATTGAACACAAATTCCGATCATAAAAAAACAAAGAAAATGAGCTATATTTGTAAGAGCTTTTTTTCTTTGCTTATTTTGGATATATCGTCTTTTTTTAGTTATTTTTGCAATATCGGCTTTTTTTACTTATTTTGCCATTTAAAGATAATTTTTAATTTTTTCATAAGAAAAAAAATATTATATAATAAATTTTTGCCAAAATCGTTAATATTATTTTTGATGTACAACTTCTTTTTTATAAATATGTACTAAAAAATCAACCCTTTTTGTACTGTAACAACTCTGGTTAAAAAAATCGTTCAATGTTATGGTAATATTTTGTGTTTCCGTTGTCGGTCTAACGATGTCCGTCCGGCTGGCTGTCCACGTAACTTTGTGCGTAAAGTACAGGTCGCAATTTTGAAGATAATGAATTTTGGTACATAAATAGGTTCTAATTGGCACAAGGGCGGGTCGCTCCATAATTTCATATAGCCCCCATACAAGCTGCTTTCCGCAATAGGGTCTTTGTGCCCACTATCAAACCAATTTTAATGAAATTTAAAACATATGTAGATTGATCCATATTTATATGGACTAGTGCTGGGATACTATCGATATTTTCAACTATCGATATTTATCGATAGTTCAGATTTCACTATCGATATATCGATATTACTATCGAGTGAATGTTTGTACTTGTGCAGGAAACTTTAATTATTTTTTTATAAGGCTACAGTTCGTTGTTTTTATCACTTTATTGAATGTATAAGACTTATGTATATACGCACCTTTCTGAAGGAACCAAAGTAACAGGGACTATAAGATATTCCATTGCAACTTTAAAAAATATTCTAAATTCTAAACCCAAAAAGGTAATCAATCTAGCGGACTTATCCTCTAATAGTCGTTCATTGTTTTGTCTTATGCTTGCAATTGCATTTGGATTTGCAAGTATATAGATAGTCTATCGATAGTTTCCCAGCACTAATATGGACACGTAAGGTATTCATTTTTTAAAAAATGGGACCACTAGGGGAGATAGATGGAAATTTCTGCCTATCAGAAACTATTAAACCGATTTGAATGAAATTTTCATATAGCCATACACTCTCGAAAATTTGTTTTTAAATACAGTGGTATTGGGTTTCACATGGTCGGGCTTGACCGACTATACTTTCTTAATTGATTTGTATGTAACTTTGTCTTAGAGGTACTTACTGCAACATCCCTGTAGTAAATTAAATAGTCAAATGCAAAAAACACTTACTATAAATTAACTATTTTTCAAATGACTACAAATTGGTTTAAATCTCATGCAGATATCAACCAAACATATTGCATAGAGGCACACGTAAAACACAAATAAAAGCAAAATAAGTAAAACAAGCATGCCATGAAGTCAAATGAAAAAAAAATATTACAAACATATTTAAATAATTAAAAATAATTGAAAATTTAATCAATACAAATCTGTTTATATACATACAAGCAATTATGTAGCGTTTTTATTTCAGCATGTATTATACATCATCATTTAAAGCAATTTGATGCAAAATTTGCTTAAATAATTATTTCTATATAAATATATGCATATAATTAGTATTGTGGTTATTTTGTTGAACTATTTATGGTTTTTAATCCAAATATTTAATATTTTTAATTAGGCTTAAGTTCATGAAATTTAATTTTCATTAAATTATTTTTATGAAGAAAGGAATTTTTACAACATGAAAATTAATTAAAATTGTTATTGATAATCTTTCATTCTTGACGTGGCTCGGGCTCGAACCCTGGCCGGCAGGTTACCATGACATGTTTCGATCGCAACCACTCGATCTCCTCAGATGGATTTGCCGTCTTACACTCGCAGCCATCGACGACTGCTGACGTCAATAGTCAAACATCAATCCTTAAACCAAATTGTATTTTAACATTTGGTAGATCGAAATTTGCTTTCCTGAATGATTATCCATTTTAATTGATTTTACATGTTTTTTCCTTTACTTCTGTTTTTTCGTACTTTCGTCAAGAATTTTTCTTGAAGTCCAAGTACATTTTTTGTTTTTTCACTTTGTCTTTCTCTTTTCTGTTGACCTTTTTCAGCACAACTTGAAGGACAAATGTACACATAGAGCTCGTGCCTTAGCTTTAACAATAATTAGTATTGTGGTTATTCAGCAAAATAACCACAATACTAATTATTGTTAAAGCTAAGGCACGAGCTCTATGTGTACATTTGTCCTTCAAGTTGTGCTGAAAAAGGTCAACAGAAAAGAGAAAGACAAAGTGAAAAAACAAAAAATGTACTTGGACTTCAAGAAAAATTCTTGACGAAAGTACGAAAAAACAGAAGTAAAGGAAAAAACATGTAAAATCAATTAAAATGGATAATCATTCAGGAAAGCAAATTTCGATCTACCAAATGTTAAAATACAATTTGGTTTAAGGATTGATGTTTGACTATTGACGTCAGCAGTCGTCGATGGCTGCGAGTGTAAGACGGCAAATCCATCTGAGGAGATCGAGTGGTTGCGATCGAAACATGTCATGGTAACCTGCCGGCCAGGGTTCGAGCCCGAGCCACGTCAAGAATGAAAGATTATCAATAACAATTTTAATTAATTTTCATGTTGTAAAAATTCCTTTCTTCATAAAAATAATTTAATGAAAATTAAATTTCATGAACTTAAGCCTAATTAAAAATATTAAATATTTGGATTAAAAACCATAAATAGTTCAACAAAATAACCACAATACTAATTATTGTTAAAGCTAAGGCACGAGCTCTATGTGTACATTTGTCCTTCAAGTTGTGCTGAAAAAGGTCAACAGAAAAGAGAAAGACAAAGTGAAAAAACAAAAAATGTACTTGGACTTCAAGAAAAATTCTTGACGAAAGTACGAAAAAACAGAAGTAAAGGAAAAAACATGTAAAATCAATTAAAATGGATAATCATTCAGGAAAGCAAATTTCGATCTACCAAATGTTAAAATACAATTTGGTTTAAGGATTGATGTTTGACTATTGACGTCAGCAGTCGTCGATGGCTGCGAGTGTAAGACGGCAAATCCATCTGAGGAGATCGAGTGGTTGCGATCGAAACATGTCATGGTAACCTGCCGGCCAGGGTTCGAGCCCGAGCCACGTCAAGAATGAAAGATTATCAATAACAATTTTAATTAATTTTCATGTTGTAAAAATTCCTTTCTTCATAAAAATAATTTAATGAAAATTAAATTTCATGAACTTAAGCCTAATTAAAAATATTAAATATTTGGATTAAAAACCATAAATAGTTCAACAAAATAACCACAATACTAATTATTGTTAAAGCTAAGGCACGAGCTCTATGTGTACATTTGTCCTTCAAGTTGTGCTGAAAAAGGTCAACAGAAAAGAGAAAGACAAAGTGAAAAAACAAAAAATGTACTTGGACTTCAAGAAAAATTCTTGACGAAAGTACGAAAAAACAGAAGTAAAGGAAAAAACATGTAAAATCAATTAAAATGGATAATCATTCAGGAAAGCAAATTTCGATCTACCAAATGTTAAAATACAATTTGGTTTAAGGATTGATGTTTGACTATTGACGTCAGCAGTCGTCGATGGCTGCGAGTGTAAGACGGCAAATCCATCTGAGGAGATCGAGTGGTTGCGATCGAAACATGTCATGGTAACCTGCCGGCCAGGGTTCGAGCCCGAGCCACGTCAAGAATGAAAGATTATCAATAGCAATTTTAATTAATTTTCATGTTGTAAAAATTCCTTTCTTCATAAAAATAATTTAATGAAAATTAAATTTCATGAACTTAAGCCTAATTAAAAATATTAAATATTTGGATTAAAAACCATAAATAGTTCAACAAAATAACCACAATACTAATTATTGTTAAAGCTAAGGCACGAGCTCTATGTGTACATTTGTCCTTCAAGTTGTGCTGAAAAAGGTCAACAGAAAAGAGAAAGACAAAGTGAAAAAACAAAAAATGTACTTGGACTTCAAGAAAAATTCTTGACGAAAGTACGAAAAAACAGAAGTAAAGGAAAAAACATGTAAAATCAATTAAAATGGATAATCATTCAGGAAAGCAAATTTCGATCTACCAAATGTTAAAATACAATTTGGTTTAAGGATTGATTGATGTTTGACTATTGACGTCAGCAATCGTCGATGGCTGCGAGTGTAAGACGGCAAATCCATCTGAGGAGATCGAGTGGTTGCGATCGAAACATGTCATGGTAACCTGCCGGCCAGGGTTCGAGCCCGAGCCACGTCAAGAATGAAAGATTATCAATAACAATTTTAATTAATTTTCATGTTGTAAAAATTCCTTTCTTCATAAAAATAATTTAATGAAAATTAAATTTCATGAACTTAAGCCTAATTAAAAATATTAAATATATGCATATATATAAAAATATACATTCATATGTATGTATGTTTATATGTACATATATTTTTTTGACAAAAATTTTTTTAAATTGAAATAATTTATTATAAACCGACTATACTATTAATTGACTACAAATTGGTTGAAAAATAAGTAGTTAGTAGTCAATTTAAAAGTCATGTAGAGATAACCAATTGACTACAGCCTATGACATGCCTATGTTAAAATAGTGAGTCGTCGACAAGGAAAATAGTCACTTAATCAACTAGATGTGGTTATAAAAAAACCAGTTTGAAGTTACTTAAAAATGTGTTTGACTTCCTACAGGGATACTTTTTGTAGTGTTGTATATAATTTTTATGTGTTTAAGTTTTTAGTATTAAGCCTTTTTATCAATGCATTTTATTATTTGCTTGTTTAAGTTCTTTTCTCTCTAAAATTTCACGGCTGTATTCTAACGATCAGTCACTTCATACAATAATACTCTTTCTGTAACGTATTTTTACCATCACAGTTTGTAACGTCTTATTCCTTTTTAAAAATAGCTTTTGAATAAAGTAACGTTTTTTGTAAAGTACCGTTTATTTATATTTGTTTAATAAAGTTTTAGTTTTTAAGAATTTCTCTGTAAATATTGGAATGAAAGTGATTTGCGGAACCAAATATTGTTAATTTCTGCAAATTTTTGGTTTTTACACGAAGTTGTAACAAAATTAGGAACAAAAAATCCTTCATTGGTTTCCCAAGTGAATATAGTTATGGACACCGGATATAGAAGACAAAATTAATAAAAAAAATTAAATCAGTTTTATTAAAAAATCAAGGATTTTCGGTACTTGAATATATTGGTGATATATTGGGAGGAAAGCGTAATAATCGTACAAAATATACTTTAGTGCTAATACTCAATTTTAAATGTGCTCCCTTAACATCTGTGGACGTAGAAAGAACTTTTTTTATGTACAAGAACTTGCTGACTCCGAATAAATATAGTTTTATTTTCGAAAATTTATTGCATCAACTTATAATTTACTGTAACAATTAAACGAATAAAGAGGAAAATAAAAAATAAACTGAAAGTGTTTTTTTTTATATTTTAACAGCTTATTTTCATGTTTTTAAATGCTTTTTTAGGAGCTTTAAACTGTTTTTTAGTGCTCTTGATTGGTTGCCCTAGTTATTACAAGTTTTCATTACATATAATCCAGAATAGGTTAATATTACATTCAGCTAGATCAGTTCAGAAATTGCTGGAATATGAAAAAGCTCTCGAATGCCTTTAAGTGTTTAGCTTTATTCCATATAACTTTAATTTTTGAAGTCTTCTTATAATCTACAAACTTTAGTTTTTCACTTTCACCTTTAATGAATTAATTTGAATGCTAGTGGTAAAAACCCTTGTCATTGAAAAATATCTAATTTTTTCTTTCCCAAACATTGGTTTTTATTGAATACTAAAAATTAGACAAATCGGTCAATTATTTCACACTTGGCGCCCATACAAGTGGGCTCCCGTTTTTATGTTTTTGATTTACATGAGCACCAGCCATATGGTCTAATCAAAATCTGTTGAATAGCAACAGCACCTAGGTAGGACCGCCACATGTCGCCGAAGTTTTACCTCAAAAGCACATCCCATGAGAGAAATCAAAACTAAGCGCACGCTCAACAAATTTGGGTTTTGGTACAATAGGGTCCATACAAAAGAATATATGAGATTTATTTGGTTATAAAATCAGCGAAATCAACTCTTTATTTAACCTAGCACACATACATTCATGCTCATAAGATTTTTGGCACAGTAGTGGCTGTATATAAGTAAAGCTTTTAAGTTCTATCGCAAAAGGGTAAGATTCTGCACAGCCGATTAAACCCAGCTAATACTCTAAACAAAATTTTTGTTCAAAAATCCCTACAATCTTTTTCGAATACAAAAATATCGATATCGGCATGAAAGAAACCTTGAATACGAAAATATCTAACACGGTTATTATGATACCCTACACCACGGTATTTAAAAAAAACAAAGATTTTAGCCTATTTGGGGCCCATGGGCAATCATGTACCCGCCGTAACCAAATCATGGTATCCGGTTTAAATTCATGTAAACGTTTTTTGTGCCGAATATTATTAAGATATCTCCATCTATATGAGATTTGTTTTTGAGTTTATGATGGGGATTTATATGGGACCTATTGTTCATTTTGGAACCTCCAGAATAAAATTTTGTCATGACATAACGGCTATCGTAAAAGTTATTGTCTCCAATTTTATGTCAATACCAACATTATTAAGCAAGTTATGGCTTTAAGAGCTATTCTCGGGAATAGAATTTGAGCTGTGGTCAAATCCATCAAATTGAGTAAGATGATTTAGATAGCAATCAAATAAGTTTGGACCAAATTTAATCTAAATACCAACATAAAAAGACTCTTTATCGAAAAGAACCTTGTTTGGGACTATGTGAAATTATGGATATATTCTAACCATTTTTAACTGGCTGGGGCGTTGTCACAATTAGAAACTTTATACTTTTTGCACACAAGCTTTTCATAGAATGTCAGCCAGCTGGACGGACGGGCATCATTATAATGAATCAGGAAGTGATACTTAGTTGATCGGTATACTTAAATAAACAATATTTAAGGAATTACAAACATCAGCACAAATGCATTATACCCTCTCCACTATTGTGGTGTGGGTATAAATTAGACTTCAGGTACACTGTCAAACCTGTATCACAATGATAGCAATATTTTCGCTGGGTGTTCACAATGTAAAAAACAACATTTCCAAATTTTGCGTATTAATTATTATTTTTAAAACGTATTGTTTCATTTTTAATTTAAATCATATAAAAATTATTACATGCGTCATTAAAATGTTGCTAAAGTAGTGGTAGAATTATTTTTTTAAAACACGTTAGTTAAAATTTTATTGCAAAAATTAAAGGAAAGTATGTCCCATTGTGAGTGAAACTTTATGGCATAAACACAACTGGGACGAAGGACAAACTAGGCATAGTACGACGTATTGGTCGGCAAGAATTCGTTGCGTAAGTTCTCCAAATGAAACACAATAAGTGCGTAAACTCCAGGTATTCATGCGACTTAACATTTTTTTTTTTTTAAAATTTTGGACGCTTGATTATATAAGCAGTTATTATTTTTAACTTCATTAATTATTTAACTGCATCCATCCATTTTCATCTTTTTTAACTAGCAATAAATAGTATTAAAGTTTCTTTATAATTCATTATTTTGTTAACATTTATGAAATCATAGGTTGACCATATTTTAACAAAAAAAAACAACATAAAAAACTATTAATTGGGTGTGTTCTGGAATCTGAATCCACTCGAAAGTGGATACCTTCAGCATTTTTGGTGTTGTGCATTTCGGTTTAGCGATCTCTAATTAGTTTTTGGGTTTGTTTCAAATTTTGCAATTTTTCTCGATTTTCAGCCATGTTTGCGATAAAAGCGATTTGTTCCTGTAAGTTTTCTGATTCTTGACAGCTTTTACGATTTATAATAAATATTAGACTTTGCTATCATGCCGCGGTTAGCAAATTTTTGAGAATTTAGCAATTTTTACAGAATTTTTGCCATTCCTTATAGTTTTATAGTAAAAGAAAAATGCTTCATATATTTAATGAATCATTTTCATAAAAAAATTTTCCTTTGGTAAATCGCTTCATTGGATTTCGTAATTACGTTAAAAATTTTCATTGGATATATGAAAACTTAAGTTTGTCCAAGTTAAACAAAAAATTTTAATTGGGAACCTAAAAAAACAATATACAAACATAACTATATTCATAAATTAATACAAAATTATAGTTTCCTTAAAAAAATGTTTAATTGTTTATTAAAAAATGTAAGATTTAATAATATCATACATCTAATGTTACATGCCATTAAATGTATGAAATCAAAAATTTTTTTTATAAAAGCAACATATTTCAATAATTGCCTTCATAAATTTAAATTTTCATTATGACAATAAAAATGTCATTATAGTAATGAAACAAAAACTTTCAATCCACTTTCAATCAACGTTGTTATTGTTATTATGGACAATTTAATCGCAATTTTACGCTCTAAATTGAGTAAAAAACATAGTTTTTTTATACAAAAACTACACTGCCTCGGTAGACTAGCTGGTAGTGAGCTAGTCTATCAGCACCACTGTTGCCAACTTTTTTTGAACACTTCCCGCCAAATCGGACTTCAAAACCGCTAGAAGCCGCTAAATATTTAGTTTAGCGGGAATTTTCTTAAAAATGCCGCCAAAACCTAAACATTTTTAAGTTTTATATAAATCTAGATATGTGTTGCTTTTGCAAGATATGTATATGACTCTCAAATTACGTTTCCAACTTCCGTATCTATTTTATTCCCAAAAAAAGGTTATAGTGAAACATTCGGCTGTGCCGAATCTTTGATACCCTACACATACAGTTAGAAAATTGCCGGAGTGGTCTTTATATGGGACATGTGGTAAATTATAGGCCGATCTTCACAAAATTTTAACAGGTTATTTATAGTCTTATAAAACTATGACTGACCAAATGTTATTAGAAAAGAACACAGATTGAGCGAATAAAGGTTTTACGCGTACTTAAGCTTTTTCCGAGAGTGGGCTTTATATGAGGCTAATGGTAAGTTATGGACCGATCGGAACGAAAGTTGACAGTGTCATTTATAGTCATAAAAATTTTTGACAGACCAAAAATTATTATAAAAGCAATATTTGTTACCGTTTTAGGCGTACAAAATGTTTTACGATAGTGGGCTTTATATGAGGCCTATCGTTTATTATAGACCGATCTTCACGAAAATTAACAGTATTATTTTTAGTCATATTTGTACAAAATCTTATATCAATATAGGCATTCCGCCATTACTTATGGTAGTTTTTATAATAAAATGATGATTTTTTTAGGGTGGTTGTTTCACATTTAGATTTATAACTCTTTCCCTACTGAACCGATTTTGCTGGATTTCAATCCAAAACTGCTTACGAAAACTAGAAACAAATTGATACCAATATTTATTATTTTTTAAACTAAAGGACATGGCTTAATTGACTTAGAACTACTCAAGGACCAAGAATATATGTACTTTATGGGGTCTAAGATGAATATTAAACAGTTTCACCCGGAATGACAAACTTAGAATACCCTTATCACAACTAGTTGTAGTGGAGGATAAAAAAATTCCTTTATAAAAACGCAAAAAGATTTGTTTGTTTTAAAGTTTTAAGCAAGCTTAATGTTGCGAATTGTCACATACGCCCTAATAAAATACTAACTGAAAATCGAAAAAAAATGTCACACACAATAATCAGTTCACTAAACTTACAAAAGTACGTACAACCCTAAACATTTACAAGTAATTTTAGCCAGAAAAACAAAAAACTTAATAACAAAAATTATAAAATCTGTAAATTTAAAATTTGAGAAAGGTTTTGGTAGCGAAAACGAGCCGCTGAGAGATGTTTGAAAATCGCTAGATTTCCCGCATACCGCTAAAACGTATTTTTTCCCGCGATTGGCAGTTCAAAAACGATAGATTTAGCGGGAAAATCTCTAAATTGGCAACAGTGATCAGCACCGAGGTTGCGCGATCGAATCCCGCCAGAGACAGAAAAAAAAATTAAAAATAAAGTAAAATAGATAAGAAAAAATGAAAAAAAATAAAAAATATAAAAAAAACAATTTTTACTTTATTGAAAGTATTCATCCAATGAATAATATTCATAGATCTATTGTAATGTTTCATTAAATCCTTTTAATGAAACAAGTTTCATTAATCCAACGAAGCGCTGCATAGGTTCCTTTTTAATGCAGTTTTTCATGGTATTAATGTCAAAATTCATTGGTATTGCGAAGAAAATTCTTTCAGTGTAAGTCTCTACCGTAAGGACCGTTTTCACGACTTACCTTTAAATATCGAAATAGTAAATGGCACCTTTAGCACTAGTGAGGAATAAAGTTACCTTCAACTATTTTTCGTTTTCACAACTTCTGTATAAAATAAACTTAACATTTTTAAAAATGTGGCAATACTAAAATAAATACCGATTATTTTTGTCAAAATAAAAATACGAACTGGCAAATACGTACTTTCTTTTACTTTTCTCATTTTAAATTTTTGTGTGCACAAATATTTTGTAATAATGGCAAATATTAATGAAATACCGCGTACACGCGAATTTAACGTTTTGTAAATTTTATTTGTCAACATACGAGTTTATTATTAATTTACAAAATATACGTATACTTGGAGTTGCCACATATAAAAAATATTTGAATATAATATGGCAATAGAACGTTCCTTTCTTTACCTAATCCTTCACTTTCAGATTAAAGGGAACTTGTGATAATTAACAACTCATTTAGGTATGTGATGGAAAACGATTTTGAAAACAAAACCGATTTGAAAACTATAATATCGTTTTCGGTATCTTTAAAAATTGATTTCTAATACATTTTCCTCCATTTTCATTTATATATTCTGTTCAATTCTTTATTAAATGTATTAATTGAACTGTATTTTGAACAAATAATAAAGACTTTACTTCAGAAATGGATTTTAAAGTCGGTCGAAATTCATCACACCTGCTAAAAACTATCATTTTGAAAACGATCGTTTTTCATCACATACTGGATTATCTGTTCGATAACTTCCTACATTTAGCTATCGGTAAGTTGTGAAAACGGACCTTAATCAATTTTATGGCTTGTTTAAAATATTAAAAATTTTCGCGAATTTTCGCTATTTTTGCAAATTTTCCACCAGTAAAAGGATTAATCAAAAATAAATTCAGTTTTAATTAAAAATTTAATCAAGTGAATAAAACGTTGAATTGACAATGTTAATTTGCACCAGGAAACAAATTAATAATATCAATTAAACGTTTAATTCACTTGATTCAACGTTTAGTTGACTTGATTAAACGTTTAATTCGCTTGAGTAAATTTTGAATTAAAACTGATTTTATTTTTAATTCATGCTTTTACTGGTGCAAAATATTTTTCTGTGAATATTTGACTTTTATATCATGCTGCGCAGAGTTCGTTACGCACGACGAATTTCGGTGCACGCAATGATTGTGTGTACTTTCATATGCACCAATGTGTTCTATTTCTAATGACGAATATTCGTTGCGAATTATTCGTCGTTCGCCCCAGTTGTGTTTCTAGCATTAAGCGTTAAAAGAAACCAACAACTTCTTGTTCCATTAAGCAAAGCTTTTTAGGAGAATATATGTATATTTTTACTTAAAACAAACTAGTACCAAAACATTTAATTTACTATCTTTTAAACATCGCCGGCTATCAAAAACTTAATAATAACTTATATGGTAAAACTTACCACCATCTCCCCCCACTCCTAAAAAGATTTGAACGGATCAAGGAACTTTTCGGCTTTGTGCAAACAAATAAAAATATATTGCAGATTTATTCACAAGCCCCAACAAGAGCTACGACAGCAACAACCAACTGTACAGTTATGATTTAATTTGTATACACACTGTACTCTATAAAGGCCATAAATTTCGATGCTGAGATTTTATTTTGCTTCAACTGAGCTTTGTTGTTTGAACCCATTTCCTTTGCTGTATACTAAATGTGTGTATTGGAGCTGGTGTGTTCGTCCTTAAAGATTTCCTTCTAGGCTTAAAGTGAAATAAAGGAAAGGAAATGTTAAGGAAATAACAAGAGGTGGAAAAACGTATTTAACAAAGCGAAATATAGCAACAAAATACATTAAAACTTGCTTATTTTTCTATGAGGACCTTCGTATTTATTTTCTTTTTATTTTTTTGCCTTTTTGTTGCTTAAATCTATTCAAACAAAATTTCTTAAACCATAACGAAAATGACTACAGCCTGCTACTAAAGTGGATGTGAGGTTTCTTTTTTTTCAGATGTGTTTTATTTTTTTCTTTTTTTTATATTTCTTATTCATCTTCCTGTGACCTTTTGGGCTGAAACGTACACATTTAATGCATTGGAAAGGTAACAAGAGCCGCAATGACCTGTTTTTGGTTATAAAAATGTATAATTGTATGTGTTATTTATGTATTTAACAAACTTTATTTTGTCTTACGACATGTTCCCCAAGGCCCACAAACAGGAATAGGCGTGAAATACACATTATATATGGTATTTACAGTGAGAATTAGCCCCTAAGACGCGGCTTTAATAATATACACTTATTTTCAGTAATCTTGTATCATAAAGGCAAACGGAAAAGTTATCTTATCATCCAAGATATGATTACAGTTTAAAAATATTTTGAGCTGTCAGTTTTTTATTTTATTCAGCTATTTCTGAAAATTTGTATGCCAATAATGCATAATTTTTTATATTTCCAAACTCTTTTTAGCCTTCTCCTTAAAATAAATAGCAAGCACCAAGGTTGCCTTCATGTTAACGGCCAACTTCTTCTATTTGTATAACAGCCATCTTAGACGAACGCATTAAATTTTTTTTTTTTTGTAGTCCCATCCTTGTTTGGTTTATAATGGACAACTGGTGAACAAGAAGTAACTAAACAAAATAAAAAGTCAAAAAATAAAATGGAAATAAGGCAGGACAAAGTCCTTCCCTTTGTGTTTCGTATGCAGTAGGTATGGGAATGTATAGTATAATGCGAGAGTAACCAGTTATTTGGCCGCCAGCTACTCGTTAGTATGCATGAGGATTATGAGATTTTTTCATGGCTATTTTATTATCGTTATTGTTATTATTGTTGTTGTAGACCTTATTTTTATGCCTTTAATTGTAATGTTTGCAAATAAGTTAAACAAAAAATATAAAAAAATATACAAATAATCAAAATGTTAAAGGCAATGTACGCTTAAGTTTGATACTTCATTATACTGAAATACAAGTGTATTATTAAGTTGGAAATCCGAACAAACTTGGACTATCTGTAAAAGGACCACCAATGTTTACAAGATCACTTATAAGGAATTAACAAAATCTCATGGCCCTCTGCAATGGGGGTGAAAATCGTTCCAATTTTTGGTACTTTTTTACTAAACATTTTTCTCCATTCATTGACACATACATATACTTATTATCAGGGGAACCAGAAATATGCTCTAAAAAAACACGTTTTATGCGCATTAAATATGCAGTCAAAACTGGGAAGTATGCCCTGAAAAATTTTAAACATATGCCCTAAAAATTAAAAACTGCTCATTTGAAGATACAATATTCAACAATTTAATAACAAAATTTAAAAAAAAAGCCTAAACAAATTGAAAATTCATATTAGAGATGTTTGCGCCGAATATTGTCTAGATATTAACATTTATATGAGTTTTTGTCTTAAAGGGATTTTAGGTACGGTCGCTTAATTGTTAACAAATGTTAACATTTAAAAGGAATTTAAAGCTAGTTCAGGATGGGAGCTTTGAGCAAATGTGAACCGATTCGAAAATAATTTAATTTGAAGTTATTTTTGGCACGAATTTAATTTAAATACCATCGTAATTAGATAGCTTGCGCATACAAAGAGTCTAATTTAGATGTGAAATTATAGACCGATTCTCACCATTTGCATAGACTTCGTTCATATTTCATCAAGTTATCTACAAAATTGGAACTTGTACTCTGCGCACAAGGCTAACATGGCCAGACAACCAGCCAGGCGGATGGATGGACACCGTTAGATCACTTTAAAAATTGATTCTGAGTCGATCGGAATACCAAAAGATTGGTTTAAGTACAAACCGCATAACATTTATCCTTAATGACAACCTGCTTTGTCTTACAATTTTAGAGTAAAAAGTAAATGTAGTTGTCGAAATTGAAGTAACAGATTTTCGAAAAAAAAAAAATTTTATTTGCTGAGAAAGCTTTTATAGCCATCTAAAAAATTGAATATGTATCAAAATATGCATTATAAAGGCAAAATATGCGCTATAAACCTAAAAAATGCTGCAAAAATACTCTTTTAACTAAACTGTGCCAAAAAAAATGCTGCAAATAGTAAAATATGCAAAAATATGCACTAACAAATCGATGCCAAAATTCATAAAAAGCTCTTAAACGGATAAATATATTGTTTTTGCCTTCATTAGTCGCACAAGGAATAACATGCAATTGCATATTTCTGGTTTCCCTGCTTATTATACTTTGGGCTCCCGATACAATATTGAACTTTATGATACTTCTATAGAGAGAAAAAGCATCAAAAATGGGAAATACGAGAACTTCAATTTCTTTTTTTTTTTACTTTTCCGTACTGCATGTGGTAATTTTTTACACTGAAAGAAAAATGCTTCATATATTTAATGAATCATTTTCATAAAAAAATTTTCCTTGTGTAAATGAAAATTTTCATTGTTTAAATGGAATTTCATAGTTAAAATGAAGTATTTTTGTTAAAATCGCTTCATTGGATTTCGTAATTACGTTAAAAATTTTCATTGGATATATGAAAACTTAAGTTTGTCCAAGTTAAACAAAAAATTTTAATTGGGAACATAAAAAAACAATATACAAACATAACTATATTCATAAATTAATACAAAATTATAGTTTCCTTAAAAAAATGTTTAATTGTTAATTAAAAAATGTAAGATTTAAATAATATCTTACATCTAATGTTACATGTATGCCATTAAATTTAAGAAATCAAAAAATTTTTATATAAACAACATATTTCAATAATTGCCTTCATAAATTTAAATTTTCATTATGACAATAAGAATGTCATTATAGTAATGAAACAAAAACTTTCAATCAAAGTTGTTATTGTTATTATGGACAATTTAATCTCATATTTACGCTCTTAATTGAGTAAAAAACATAGTTTTTTTATACAAAAACTACACTGCCCCAGTAGACTAGCTGGTAGTGAGCTAGTCTATCAGCACCGAGGTTGCGCGATCGAATCCCGCCAGAGACAGAAAAAAAATAAATAATAAAATAAAGTAAAATAAGATAAGAAAAAATAAAAAAAAATTATTGAAAGTATTCATCCAATGAATAATATTCATAGATCTAATGTAATGTTTCATTAAATCCTTTTAATGAAACAGGTTTCATTGATCCAACGAAGCGCTGCATAGGTTCCTTTTTAATGCAATTTTTCATGGGATTAATGTCAAAATTCATTGGTATTGCGAAGAAAATTCTCTCAGTGTAATCTGCTATAATATTAAACTGAGACAAATAAAATTATAGGCGAAGGGTCCTGAATGAATAAGAACCTAAGATGAACAATTTCGGTAATTTGTTTGTTCTTCTACTGGTACTGTTTGAATTTTCGTTAATATTGGATCTAAAAATATAAAATTAAACATGCATGGTCCTGAGTGAATAAGAATCGGCAAAGGGGTAATTTTTGGTACTTTTTCGGTCTACAAGTGTTTTGGTACTTATTTGATTTTCAAATGGTACTTACTAAATTTTTGTTTTTTTATTAATTAAACTTACAAAATTAAATTAAACATTGACGTACTTGAGTGAAAGATAACATATGAACAGGAGTTTGTTCCCTCACCAAATCGATTTACTAAGACAGAAAGAAATAAATGCTAATGTAAATTCATTTACATATATGTATTAATGGGTGCCCCGGTAGACTAGTTGGTATTGAGCTAGTCTATCAGTGCGGGGGTTGCGGGTTCGATTATTGCCAGAGACTCTGGTTTGTTTCACTACAACGGCGTACGTTACTATTTATCGGTTAATTAAGTTAGAATATAATTTGTAATTGTTTTTGTAACTCTTTTTAAATTAAATTACGTATATTTATTAGAGCGACTCAAGTTGAATGGAAGCAAAATTCGTGCTCGATGTACCCTCCTAAAAATTAACCTTGGACTTTTTTAAGATTACATTTTGAATATTTCGGCTCCAACTTCTCGTGAGCTGGACCAGTTTGAAAAAGGGTCTATTTTTGCATGTTATGTTAATTTGAGAATCTGTTTCCTTACCAGCATATGCAAATTGGGTATCGTAAGAAAGGTTTTTTTAAGGCGCGTCCAACTGTATATACAATTTTCCAAGGATAATCATTCATGTCCTTTTTTAAGGATTTTCTGTAAAAAAAACGGTTTTTGAATTTTTTGTTCGGGGTTATTTGTAATAAAAGTGCCAAATTAACATATTTTTATCTTTAGTCGATTTAATTAAATACGTGTCTCAGCTTTTTTTTGAAATTCGTGCTAGTTCGCGTTTTGCCAAAAATGCAATGGGGTGGTAACCCTTCGTTTTAAATAGGGCAATATGGGTATCAAATTTTATCTTTTGGCAAGTATATCATCTTTGTATGTAAATAGTTTAGATTTTTGCAAATTAGATGCATTTTACACGGTGTTCTGGAATATATATAAATGATCCACGACTTTTCGGCGGCATATTTTTTTCGCAAATTAAAAAAAATTCAAGTCGTGGATCGTTTCTTTTTTCTTTCTTTAGTCCTATTTTCATCCATACATGATCTAGAAACTAAATCCACTATCATATTAGAGTTACTAAAAAATTGCATTTTGATATATTCCAGAGCACCGTATAAAATGCATCTAATTTGCAAAAATCTAAATTATTTACATACAAAGATGTCGCTCTAATATTTATACATTGCTCTTGTTGTTGTTGTTTAAATAATAATACTTTTTAGTGTTACAATCTACTTGTCGTTGTATGCACTTAATCTAGTAAGGAAAGCATGTGCCGGAAATATACCGTTAGTTTTTTTTTCTATTTTATTTCATATTCGATGATCAAAGTTTTTGTGTCATCAGGTTAGCGCCTGCATTTTCTTTTAAGTTTTTCCTAATGATTAGAAGTCGTATCGACACTTTTTTTTTTTTTTTTTTTTTTTTTTTTTTGCTGATCAATAATGCTAAAGGAACATAATTTTCTTTAAAAGCGGAAGTGAAAATTGAAGCATATCAGGATTTAAATCTTTCAATAAGCGAAATATTAAAAAAATAATCGGTAAAAAAAGTCGTTAAGCTACAACAGAATTCTTGCAGAATAAGTCATAAAATAATAAAAAAAAGTTTTATGGAGTTCTTTCGCACACAAGTGAAAGCAAAATTCTTAGAGAAGCATCGAACTCTAATGACTAAGCCGCAGAAATTAAGGCAAATGTTGGCGTTTAAGCAAGCTTATGTACTATTTAAGGATTGATAAATATGCTTCACACTTGAAAATAATAAAATTACAGAAAAAACCCCCTTCAACCGGCACGCAATTAAATGCGGCTTTGCTGAATCTTATATACCCTTTACCTTTGTAGACCTAGACTAAAATGTCCCTTAAATCACATATACTATTGATATTCTTCATAGCACGAAAGTTGCGTTAATAAAGCCATCAATTTTGAAAGTCCTTTCAAAATTGAACCAATCTGGATAAAAGTTACAAAATATTCGAAACTCATTCCTTGATAATGATATCCGATGGATATCAAAATATTGCGAAAATAAATGAATAAATAATATATTTTTTTTACAAGTAATTGGCCTCCAGCTTACAAACAATTACGGGCGGCGAACTGGCTGAGATATTGTCATATATCGAGAGATATATGTATATTTAAGGGACAGCAAGATTGCCATTGCAGCTCTAACTGGTGTCTTCAGGACATTGATGTTAACAGTGGACTGCCGCACGTTTCTAAATTAGGTCGCGAAACATTCCAGGGAAACGCTGACATGGGCACAGTCAATGCCTGTGTAACCAAACTGGGACGGTCTCTTGGACGACATGTTCGTCGACGGCCTGATTGGCATTTCAATGGCCCGCTGCAAGACTCTCATCGGACGGGAGTCGTACAGAAGGACTCATTGGAGATAGCAGGGGGAGCATACCTGATTGATGGCCATGACTTTATGCCCTGGCTATGACGCGGCAAGAACGCTCGTGTTACTTGGTCGCGGTAGGGACCAGATAAGGGCAGTGATATCGGTAATTACGGGTCACTAGGTGATAGGGACAAATGCGAGGAGAATGGGTCTTGATTATAACGACTACTGTGGAAGTCGTCATGATGATGATGATGAGGAGAAGGAGAGGGTGTTTCACTTTCTCTGCCAATGCCCCAGTCTGAGGGCATAAGGTTTAGGCATTTTGAGAGACCGGAATTGCCATGTCTGGACGATATGTCTGATGTGGGACTAAAATAAATCTCTCTGTTCTGCAGTGAATCGGTTTGGTTCGAGGCTGCAGTGATCGCTGGGGAATAGTCTGGTGAATACTGGCTGACTCTTATAACTGGCTAAGGTTATCACAAAGGGACCGCTATAAGGACCCAAGTGAGTCGTCGTCTTCGTGACAGCTGCCCATTGAACCTCACCTAACCCACCTACTAACAATTATTATCGAACACAATTATGTTTTAAGCGTCCATTTTTTTGAAGAGATTGACTTTATCATTTTTCTACTAACCTTCAAAAGTTATCTAGAGATTTAAATTCGCTTGAAATATTGCACATTGGCAACAAACTAAGTATGATATAGAAGATACCACATTTTTTTAGACATTTAAATACATTTATACAAATGTATCCAAAATAAAAAATAAGAAATATACTTCTTATTTAACTACAAAATATCTTAAGTGGAGTAAAAGCGAGAAGTCGTCAACATTATATTCATGAGACGTTAAATTTCCCCATGGTGCTGTAATTTAAATAATGTCTTTAAATTTCCAAGCACGATTATTTTGGTTTATTTAAAGTTTAAGAATTTGTTAAGCAAGATTATAATCAAAATTTAAAAACCTTCAACCTTTCATGTAACTTAGATTGTGACTTTAAGCCTAAAAGAAGAAAAAAAAAGAACTTTAAACAAATGTTTGTTTCGATGTTTAAGAAAAATTAGCGTAAATAAATAATTCAATATACACAAATGTGTGTGAGAAAAGATATAGCTTTTAAACGCACAATCTTAACTATTTATGTACAACCGCAGCACTTAAGTATGTATATAAATAGATACTTGGTGGCGAACTCAAATGTCTAGTGGAAATGTGACTATTAAAAGTCAAAAGTTTGCTCACTTACATCTGGAGGGGCTAAAAATTATTTAACTAAGTCATAAAGGATGGTCAAACCAAAGCGCACAATGTTAATTGTTAATAAAACTTGTTAATAAATGTTTCCAGAGAATTATCCTAATATTTTTTATTATAGAAGGATCTATGACAATTATGTGTGAAACAAAATATCGGCCAAATGATCGGTACGGCTTCGGTAGCATACCTTCTACACTGAAAGAAAAATGCTTCATATATTTAATGAATCATTTTCATAAAAAAATTTTCCTTGTGTAAATGAAAATATTCATTGTTTAAATGGAATTTCATAGTAAAAATGAAGTATTTTCGTTAAAATCGCTTCATTGGATTTCGTAGTTACGTTAAAAATTTTCATTGGATATATGAAAACTTAAGTTTGTCCAAGTTAAACAAAAAATTTTAATTGGGAACATAAAAAAACAATATACAAACATAACTATATTCATAAATTAATACAAAATTATAGTTTCCTTAAAAAAATGTTTAATTGTTAATTAAAAAATGTAAGATTTAATAATTTCATACATCTAATGTTACATGCCATTAACATTAACAGGTTTCATTGATCCAATGAAGCGCTGCATAGGTTCCTTTTTAATGCAATTTTACATGGGATTAATGTCAAAATTCATTGGTATCCGATGGTCCATATTTTCAATGACTCTGAGACATAATAGATGTTCAATGTCGTTAATGGTCCGAATTATCTCATCCTTAGCTAGTGAATTGGCTTATTAACGTACACTTTGCACACTAGGCAGTGTTGCCAATTTAGCCATTTAGTGGCTAGATTTAGCCATTTTTCGCCCTGTTTAGCCATTAAAAAATGAGTTTAGCCATTAGCCATTTTTTTTTTGCCATTTTCAACTTGTTTAGCCATAAATTTTTTTTGGCGTTTTTCTTTTAAAAGAATAATTTTTATTTTATTATAAAAATTTATAAAATTAATGTATAAAAAATATCAAGACAAACATCGGTGTTTTTTTGTGGCTACAAGTATTTCAATAAAGAGAAGCAGGCGGCAACAAAATTTTTTTAGAAATTTAAAAATTTACTATAAAGTTTCACTCACTTTCATGGTCTAATGCTGAAGAAGAAAGGGGATTTAGCCAAGTTAACTCGTTGACGTTACATTTAGCAACCGTTAATTCGATTTTATCAATTAGGTTAATATTTTTACCATAACAATAAAATTTATACACCACAATAGTAGAGAGCGTACTATGCGTTTGTGCTGATGTTTGAACCACCTATAAATATTGGTCCGAAGCCCACCTTTAAGTATACCGATTGACTCAGAATCACTTTCTGAGTCGAATTAACGATGTTTGTCTGGCTGGCTGGCTGTCCATGTAAACCTTGTGCGCAAAGTATAGGACGCAATTTTGGAGATTATTTGATAAGATTTGGTACATATCTCCTAATGTGGTGTAGGGTATCATATAGTCGGGGTTGACCGACTATACTTTCTTTCTTGTTTATTATTGTAGATCTGGACTCAAAAGGTTTGGTAAATGTTGTCGTGATTATGATTTACCTTCAAATAATACTACACTGAAAGAAAAATACTTCAAATATTTAATGAATCATTTTCATAAAAAATTTTCCTTGGGTAAATAAAAATGTTCATTGTCTAAATGGAATTTCATAGTTATAATGAATTATTTTCGTTAAAATCCCTTCATTGAATTTCGTTATTACGTTAAAAATTTTCCTTGGATATATGAAAACTTAAGTTTGTCCCAGTTAAACAAAAAATTTCAATTGGGAACATAAAAAAACAATATGCAAACTTAACTATATTCATAAATTAATACAAAATTATAGTTTCCTTAAAAAAATGTTTAATTGTTAATCAAAAAATGTAAGATTAAATTATTTCGTACATCTAAAATAAGAAAAAAAAATTAAAAAAAAAAAAAAAATTAAAAAATAAAAATAAAATTGTTTACTTTATTGAAAGTATTCATCCAATGGATAATATTCATAGATCTAATGTAATGTTTCATTAAATACATTCTAATGAAACAGGTTTCATTGATCCAACGAAACGCTGCATAGGTTCCTTTTTAATGCAATTTTTCATGGGATTAATGTCAAAATTCATTGGTATTGCGAAGAAAGTTCTTTCAGTGTAATAGGCACGAGTGATTCCTTTGAAATAAACACTAACGACATCTAATTTATCGTTGATATAATTTTTTAAATATCTATCAAAATATTAATTTTCTTTTATTCCTTTTTAACAAATTGATCTTAACTCGTTAATCGTAAAGAACTTCAAATAAAGTATTTTTTTTGTTTTGTTATTGAATTGTAATGTGTTTTATTTAAAAAAAACTTTTAGCCATTTTTTGGCAATTTTTTTAGTAAATTTAGCCATTTTTGGTCACCCAGTTTTGGCAACACTGACACGCAAAGTTTTGTATCGATATGGCTGAAATTGGAATATAAGAGTTTTTAAGGTTTTTGGTATAGTCTTATTTTTTTAGGGTTGCCACCATTTTAAAAAAAGTAAAAAAACTGAATATCTCGAAAACTACTATTGTAAAATATACGGATATAATGACAACATGATTTAATATTATACCATTTGAATACACCAACTGTATAAAAAAATGTTTTGTAGGCACTTAAAATATTTAAGCTGCACAGTATACATTTTGCTCTAGAAAGCTGTATAAGCTCTAAGCACAAATAAAAAAAAAAAGTTTCCAAAATATTAACGAATATTTCTTGCATCCGGTGTATTGATTTGTATTTAAAACAAAATTACTCCCCATTCCATCTTAATGAACGCCAACTAAAAGGTTCTTGTTTTTTTTTATAACAATGTATCTTAAATTAAATGTATATATGTATACAACAGTATCCCAAACATAATAATAATGTATAAATATTTAATAAATATTTCAACCATATTGCTCTTTTTAAGAATATTTCAATACATTTCTTGGTTTTCCTTATTGCTAAATTAAGAATCTAAGAATATGTATTTTAATAAATTTCTTGTTTTTTCTTATTGCTAAATTTGTGAAGCAATACCCCTGGGTATTTGTATATTGAAAAAAGTGCTTCCTTTTTCCTTACGTACTCATCAATTATGGATTGATGCACACAATATTCGTTTACCCCTGAAACACACAATTTGAATCATAATCATCAATCGATATAAAAAAAAAAACAGTATGTATAAAATGATGTAGAAAAATAGAAATATTCATAAATTTAAATAACCAAAGAGATAATATCATATTAAAGCCTCATCTTATACTGATTTTGATTTCCAAATCCCGAATAAGCCTAAGCAAAAGATTTATCATGCACAACAAAACAGGCAAAAAAGTCACTCGTCATCATTAGCATCAGCGTTGACATCATATTCATTTTAAATTAATTTATATTTTTTTATTTTAGAATTTTGCGAAGAAAACTTGGGGAATATGAAATGGAACAATTAAGAACAGAACAGCGATCAAAATTTTTGAATTTTATTTTGAAAATCAACGGTCAATTGTTTTGACGCAACGTGCTTATCGCCGTTTTTCAAATGTGCGTACTGGACCTTCACCACCAACAATAAACCGCCTGGTTGGGCTACGGAGATTCTAAGAACAGTTCATCAGCAACAATTACACCCACTTAAGTGCACTGTTTGATGCGTTGTATCGTGTGAAAGTCCATATATCTGTGAAAATGCACATGGCTCCTCAGTTAAGGTTAATTGTGCTGAATATCGAACGCTGTAAGTCAGTTTTCTGAGACCAGCTGTAGAAAACCATCTAGAGCTGTAGTTCCAGCAAGATAGAGCCACAACGCACACTGCAAGGGATACAATGGCTCTGTTACGGTACCTCTTTGGCGAACGCATTATTTCGCGCAGAATCGTTTTCAATTGGCCTTCACGATCGTCGGATTTAACAACGCCAGACTGTTTTCTTTGAGATTATTTGAAAAAAAGGATATACGTAAATAATCCAGCGACCATACCACAGCTAAAACAAAATATTCGCAGTGAAATTTAAGCCATAACATCGGAAATTTTACGAAAAGTTATGAAAAAAGGTACTGGAAAGAGTACGAATGTGCGCAGTCGAAAACGGCTACCACTTGCGGGATATAATTTTTCTTACTTAGCCAAAAATATTCCCCATTAATATACTTTATAACAAAAAATTATATAATTTATAATTAAAAAAGTTATTAAACGTTCAAACCCTAATGGTTTTGCGCGACCCTGTAGAAAAAAATGTTTTTAAATTTTTGTATGTTTGCAATTTTTTGCATGTTTGTGTGTTTGTATGTTTGTTTGTTCGTTCCAAATAGACTCTAAAGCTATTGAACCGAAATCACAGAAATTTCCCGATTACGCGACGCTTAACATATGATATAAAAATTTGAAAATTTGTATGTGGCCGAGGCACCTCCCACACAAAGACAATATGAATAAGCTTATATTTGGAGAACGGTTCTAGTAAAGTTCACGCAATTTTAAACAAATTACTTGGCTTTCAATGCATAACATTTGCCAAAAAGTGGGATGGATTGAAGAAGTGAGCGCGGTACCTCCTAAATAAACATAAGATAGTTTTTGTACGTATATCTGGAGAACAGTAGGAGAAAACTTTGCAAAATATTGCACACATTATGAGTTATCAATTCACAACCTCTCTGGAAATATGGTCGGTACTAGAGAAGTAGGCGTGGCACCTCCCATACAAAGACATTTTAAATAGAGAAGAATGGGAAAAGCCAATGAATGTTTCCAAATAAGTTATAAGCATTTTGATTATCAATACACAGCATCCTATATAATAAGGGCTAAATTGGAGAAGTGGGCGCGGCACGAAATAAAAATTCTTTTATATCTAAAGAACTGTGAGGGAAAAATTATTAAAATTTGGTACACATATCTGGCTTATCAATACCTCTCTAAAAAATATGGTGGTATTGGAGAAGTGGGTTTGAAACCTCCAATGGAAAGACGTAAACGATTTTTTATGTATAGAGAATGGCAAGAGCCAAGGTTTCCAAATAAGGTACAAGCATTTTGGATATCAATAAGCAACATCCGACAACATGTGAGAACTGGGAGTGACACCTCCCATACAAATCAAAATTATTTCTGTTTATCTGGAAAACCGTAGCAGTTAAAGTTTTCCAATTTTGTACAAATAGCTTAGATATAAATACACAACAACACAAAGTAGGTTCAATTGGAAAAGTAGACATTGTGCCTCCTTTTAAAGGCACTATAAATTTCTGTTTATCTGTAGTAAAAATTATCTCGTTATCAATACACAAGATCTGATTAAAAAAAAAATTTACTAATTGTATTTCGAACGGGGTACGTTTGTTAATCAGAATTTAAAAAAAAAATTATTTGCTGCAAAATCACTTTTGAACACGTATCAATATTATGATTCAAAAAGTTTAAATAAGCCCTGTTAACTTAAAAAATGCTATAAAATTTCTCATTTAACTAAATTATGCAAGCATATGCTCAAAGAATAAAATATACAAACAAAATGCCATTACCAAATCGATGCCAAAACTCATAAAACGCTAACTAACTCAGTTAGCAATTAACTCAATCAAATTGTGACATTTTTAAAAAATTAACAAAATAAAGATTTAGCTTTTGAGCAGACCTAATGGATGGACCTTTCTTTTATTGACATTTCAATTGCCAAATGTCAAAACACTTTGTTCAGTGAGTTGTGTTTTGCTCACTAAACACATTTGTGACAGTGTTGCATTTTAATTTAACTCAATATTTATAACAATTTCGTATTAATTGAACAAAAACTAAATGAAATTTTATATGGATAATTGAGCTCAATAATGGCATTTATTGCGCAAAACTTAATTAAGGTGCTTATCTGAACACGGTATCAGGTTTTCTTAAAAGTAGAAGTAATAAAGGTTTAAGTTTAAGGCAGTTTATCATATTAAATAGTTTTTTGCTTCTCCTGTTCAATTTTCAAAATGTTACTTAGAGCCTTTTGCGTTTAAGTAACGATATATGTATTTCATTTATCTTTATTTTTTTACTTTAGACAAAAACCCACTACATATTGAAAATTTACAAACCGAGTACCTTGTCATACGAGGGAACGGTGTACTTCAATTAACTTTAGTATAGGACTCTCATATTCGAGCTATATAAAAAATGGATCGATTTAGCCCAGTTTCAATATGAATACGTCGCCTATAACTATGTCAACGTTCATTTGTATACGTTGTAAACAGAGTGTCTATATGCGTAATATATGTATTTGTGTATACTACTGTATATTACGTAGGAACGCAAACCTAATAAAAATATTTCAAGGAATACAAAAAGGAAAAACCATCATGAGAAACACATACTTACTTAAAATAATATTTTTGTATGTAAATCGATATTCAGTTTTCTCAGTAAATTGTGAATAAAATCTTAAGTTGTGCACCGATTACACTAAAATAAACCTCATTTCATTCGAAATTATGTTAAGACATTTATGGCCGTAACACCACGTAAAAGTTGTTTGAACATGAGCTGATTTTAAAACATATAAATTTTAGGGATCGTGATTTTAAAAAATTATTTGTGGATTATATTATATTATATATTATGGGAGTCGCCCGACCTCCAAAAGTTTTTTGTCCTAAACATTTTCTCAAAACATACAAATATGCAGATTTAAAGGAATTCTCAAATTTGGCCCCTGGAGCGCCTAGAATGCCCCTAAACGGGTCAAATGTATCATCATTTATTTCGTACCAGCTACATTTCTCTATTTCTTGAGGGGTACAAAATTAGAAATCTATTGAAGAAAAAGAAAAAGTCCCATTACTGCCGAGGAGTTTCCCCTAACAGGATAACATGTATGACTGACCTCTATTAGTCTTTAGTCCTAAACATTTTCTCAAAACATACTCCATTCTTTAAATTTAATTAAAATGTTTCATATTTTGTTAGTAAAATCAAAAGTTGTGGAAAGATTTAAATCATGTGGAAATTAGCCGCATAGCATTTTATGAATTTTTAGAAAACAAAAATTTTGAAATTTTGCAAAAAAAATATTTTTTTTATTTTTCTAGAAAGACTGCGCATATATGAAAAGAGTTTTGCCTTACTTAAAGGTAATTTTATTGCTGAATTTTTTTGTTTTATTCCATAAACTAAGCCGTTTTTAAGTTACGCGAATATCCCCCTAATGAAAAAACTTAAAGTTCACATTAGTTAACTAACACATAAAAACCCATTCACTTTTGCTGGGCTAAATGTGTTGGCTAACTAATGTAAACATTAAATTTTGCATAAGGGGGTATATATTGTGCAACCTCCTCCATTTTGGAAATAACGGTAAATCTCGACAAGAGCTAATTAAAAAAAAAACTGTTGCACCACTGGACTCAGCGTACCCGAACTAGGTTAAAAGGCCAGGTGCCTGTTTTTCAGTTTTTCCATCTAGCACAGCGTTATCATAAAATCACGTCCAGTTCTCTGTATACAAATTTTACATGAATACACAAAAGGCTGGCTTTGAAGCACACGGTTACATTATTTCAGATAAACAAATTGATATTTGTTCATATTATTTATACGTTTTGTAATGGTTTTTAAACGAAGATATTTTTAACGTTTCCTGATTCTGACAACTGATGCTTTAGGAGATAGGCAAAGCTTTTATCCCCACTATACTTAAAAAAACCAAGATGTAGTATGATACATGATGGTTTTGTGTTCTGGTATGTGAAAAAGAACACCCCCACAAAATGTGTCGTAAGTTCTGTGCAGTGGTATGATGAACACCATCCACATAAAAAAGCTGTGATGCGTTATGATGTTGTAATATACTTTGTAGTTTTTTTTCAATTCTCATACTTGTTTCTGTCATAGTGGGTAATCTGAAAAGATATTTTATAATCCGAATATTGAACTTAATATAGTTTGTAATTGTTTTAACTATTTATGACATTATTTTTTTATAGTGGAGGACATCTTGTGTAAGTAACAAAATGGCTATATTCAGAAAAAGTAATAAGAAACTTAATTTTTGGATTGTCCTCGTACATAACAAACAAAGTAAAGACACGCATTTTACCTATCCTAAGAAATTCTGGATTAAGTGGGCAGATATATCTATGAGGGGATTTTTGAAAATAAAGAGAATATTCTAAAGGCCTTATATTTTCAATACTTCAAAAGTTTCTAAAAAAAATCGTACCGATCGGTGAGTAATACGAAAAAGCGTTTGATGAAATAGTGGCCCAGACTTATGCTCAATTTTCAGGATAGTATTTAAATCTATACTAAGTTAATTTTCATAACAAACTTAAATCGTATTTAAATACAGATTGGTTTTTGAGTTTTATTTGAAAAGTCTTATTTGTTATTGTACTGTTGTGATACCACCTTGCTAAAATATTACAATGGAAACTTAAGTTGAAATTAAGTGTACCACATCGGTGACTTAAGTTTCACTTAAGTTTTTAGTGAAGAAGAGAATTTTGTATTTAAAACGATTTTAAAAATAAATGTGTTTTAATATCGATCCTGAAAATTGGCCTCATACTATTTATATAATAAATGTGAAAGTTTGTATATTTGGATGTTTAGATTTCTATTAGTTTGTAGCTTAATCACGCGAAAACTGCTGAATGAATTTGTATGAAAATAAGTAGACAAAGAGCACGTGAGTCAAATATAGAGTATTTTTTAAAAGGGAAATCTTTGAAAAATGTGTTCTCTGGTACTCTTCTCTTTTTGATTAATTTAGTATGCAGATGTATATCGTTCAGTGGTCGGAATATGCATATTTAGGAGACCCCTTTCTTTTCATATGCACAGAAAAATTTTTTCACCAATTAAAGCAATCATCAAAAATAAAATTAGTTTTAATTAAAAATTTAATCAAGTGAATTAAACGATAATCAATTGAACTAAAATTATTGGTAACAATGAACAACAGGACAAAAGAGCAGCATCTTAAAATCATAAAAATAGTTTCTACCTTTGCAAAAAAAAGTTAACTAATACCTTTTTCAGACTATGCAACATAATCCTGCAACAATATTAGTATTTACATTATTTTGGTGTAAACGTTCAGACATTCAACCATTTCGAAAGTTAACGTTCGCATAGAAAATTTATATGAACAGGCAGTTCGTTTTATGGTGCTCAAACTACAATCTGACATTAAAGTCGTTAATTTAACTATTCAATTTCAAACATTTATACGAAACAGATTAAAGAGGAATATCAAATTGTTGCTTGATTTTTCATATCGTAAGACATTTTTTACCCCGCAAGTGTCTCTTCCGCAGTGGATAAAATTAAAAGGTGGATAAAATTAAAAAAAAAAAAAAATCTTGCACCAAATTCAAACATTTTTACGTATACAGTGCAAACAATCCCACTGTTACGTAAATTAACACAAAAGAAAATTAAAAAACGGATATATGTTCAAGCGAATGAAAAACTTAAAATATTTTCAATAAAATTAATTATTTTTCTCTTAATTTGAATAAGTGTAGACCTCTGTTCGTATGTTCTTATGGCTCATGTGTTATTGACAAGATTGCTACTTTATTGGCGAGAGGGACGAGGGGAAAAGAAACGACTACACAGATGCATGTACTGTCTTTACGTTTTGCTTTCTTATTCGTGGTTTAATTTTGTTTTTGTTTTCAATATCAAATAAAACAAAATAAAAAACATGGCGTCAACATGACATGATTCAATTGAACGCCAATTCATGTTCAAAGAAGAAAAAGGATGAATCTTATCAATAAGACATGAGCCGTATAAACACAGACTTAGTTTGCTAATTTTTGCATTTGTATTGTATCCAGGCGATTTTTTGAAGCAACCGCATATTAAGTGCCCGAATATTAATAAAAATACAGCCATGCACAGAGTACAATTTAAGTAGGAATCGAAGAAAAGATATTTGTTTATTGATAGAAAATCCATTTTGATAGTTTTTTAGCCTTTCAGATACAGAAAACTCCCGCATTGTTTTTGAAAACAAAAATCGTAATTTTCTGAATAACCAAAAATACGGAATAAAAATTATATAGTTTTTTCTTTAGAAGGTAAGTAACTTCGTCATCTCATAATATATTTTTGTTGTAATGAAATTGAGATGAGTGTGCAACTTTTAAATTAAATTTCCGAAAAAGCTGGGTTCATTTATTACGCAAATTAATAAAAACAACCAAAAATGGTTGTTAAAATATTAATTATTACTTTACTTAACACAGGGGTTAAAATCCCAACATCATCAAAATTTGACGTTCTATTGGCCTATGTTTTAGTAAATGACTCGGCGTTGTCAGAGCAGATTAAATTCAAAATTAGGACATGTTGCCCCAGGCTCATTTTGAACTGTATATATCTACCAATAACAAGCGGTGGTAATACTATAGACGATAATTCTGTCTGAAAGTTTTTTCGAATTGGCCAAAAAAAAAGTATGTGGCAAATTTATCTTCAATTAATTTGAGTACAAGGTTAAAAGGACGGACAACAAGCCAGCCTAACGAACGGAGGAACGTCGTAAGAGCAACTTAGAGTGATTCTGATTCCATACTAGCAGGAGGCAAATTATGGCAGTCGTGATCGAATGCTTTTTCGATACGAAAGCAATTATATTTATAATTCTTTCTGTCCATGCTGAACGGATCGCAATTATTTTCTTTAGTGTTGTAAAGCATTTATTTGTGTGTTTCACAATACTGAAATAATAATTACGATTAGTTCAGTATTGACTGCAATAAAATTGCTTTCGAATTGAAAAAGTATTCGATCACGACTGCTATAATTTTCCCCCAGGTGGGTTCGAAACCAATAATTTTAAGTGTTGCACTTAGCAGCTTAAGCTTATACCCTGCAAATAATAGAACCAGTCCAAACACGCGTGTAAAGAGTAGCCCACAAGGGACTAGGACTAGTCCAAAAGCAACCCAAACGTATGGAAAAAACATGGTCTATTTAACTTTACGATGTCCTAGGGGAGGACCATATAACCCAGCTTTGGACCACAAAGGAGTAGTTTTAAAACTACTCAATGGTATACTCATGATGATTAGTTTTGAAGTCGTTTAAAAACGAAACCATGTCGTTAAAAAACGAAGACATGTTCTCTTACCACAAACACTTTTTAACAATGAAATGATCCATGCTTGCATTTCATCGGACCAGTCCATGGAGTAGTCCATTTTATCAAAATGGAACAGATGGTCCAATATTATTTGCAGGGTAAAACCCTCTTCATTACAGCACTTTTGACTAATAAAAAGATAAAATAAGGACTAACTCTGTTTTATAAAGTATTTTTTACCAAAACAATTCTCTATCTTAAGGTCCAACTATAATATGCATGAGCAACCTAAAGCTACTGTCAAAAAGTAACAAAAAGCCAATCAAATGCAAATAAAAATAATATCGGATTCCGTACGGAATGTGCGAACAATTTCTCACTATGCTTAAGCAAATTGCAGTTTCATAAAATTTAGCGAAAATATTTTCTTATGTTCAATAAGGCTTGACACATATGATGTACTTGTATTTGCACAGTTGCTTAAGCCAGCTCATGCACACTAGGGTCGGACCTTTGTGCAAAATGTTTAAGAGTTGTACTTTAGCTATAAAACCGTGTAACACGGCCTCAAGGAAGATTACACTGTATAGATTGTTGTAATTGGTGTTATTTTCTTTTTTGTTAGAAAAAGGGGTCTGCTGAAAGGCGCCTTGTACTATGTTTTCACCCGTCTGTGTGTGTTCGTTTATTTGTACCTACAATCTATATATAAAGTATAAGGTGGAATAGTATGCAATATTTTGATATAAATCTGACTTTGTGTCTCTGACAACTTCACATCTTTATTTATCTTTTTTGCAGTTTTTTATTCAGTTATATTTCTTGGAATGTTTTTTTTGGCGATAGTATGGTGTTATGTTTACTATACCCTTCACCGTAGGTTAAACGGTTTGTCATTCCTTTTGTAGTTGTCACAATATCAATTTTAGATCCAATAAATTAACCCCCTTATTCATAAAAGATATAAATATAAAAAAAAGTTTACCTAAAAATATTTTATAGAAAATTTAATTTTGTAAACCATTTATAAACCTGTTTTATTTTTACTCCCTTCACCGAATGTAAAAGGGTATATCTAAGTTTGTTAAGTTTGATGTTAGACCTTATAAAGTATATATCGCTCATTTGCTGCAAGACCGGCATAACTCAAAAAAATCCATTTCGAGATAAAGGCATTTAAAGTTTTTGATTTGCTCTAACTACTTAGAAAAAAAGAAGACACATTCCCTTTAAATTGGGAAAGTATAAAAGATATAAAGAAAAACAAAGCGAACAATTCTGAATCTCTAACTCGAAAATGTAATTTTTTTAGTTATGCCGGTCTTGCAGCAAATAAGCGATATGTATATTATGGGTACTTATGATTAGCAAAGTTTATTTAACGATGTCAGTCCGTCTATCTGTCTTATCAAATTGGTGTTCTGAAGACCCAAGAAATAATGGGGACTTCGTTTTTATATATTCCTGTCACATCGTTTCCGTTTAATTTGGCTATTTAAATTTAGCTAGATCGGTCGATAAATGGCTGATGTATGCTTCTCTTTCATGCGCCATCCAGACTGAAATACAGGTTCGAATAAACTGTTTTTAATTATATGATTTTAATTGTTAACCGAATTCAGTTCATAAGGTTAGGTTAGGTTCCCTTGGCAGCCGCAATCTAGCTCAGCTCACGTGGGTCCATTAGAACGTTCCCGTTGTGTTTCCACCGTTGTGTTGTGTTTCCACCACACCGTCTTCCATGGGTCCTATGTTAACTGGCTGCTAATGTTCCCACTCAGCCACCAGATTGATTCAATAAAGAAGTGGATCCTGTTCAAATCAATATCAGCGAGACAGGTTATGTCCCCAAGGGTTGTTTAACAAAAAAGTTCAAGTCGTAAATCTACGATTTGATTCAATAAAGAAGTGGATCCTATTCGAATCAATATCAGCGAGACAGGTTATGTCCCCAAGGGTTGTTTGACAAAAAAATTCGAGTCGTAAATCTCCCACCGAGTCCTCTTTTCATCTATGATGGGCCAAATTTTCTTGCTTTCCCCGCAGGTATTTTCATCAAACTATCTCCATCGTCTCTTTTTAAGGTGGTGGTTGCATACGCCAATGAATCTGCCATGCAGTTTCCATGTTTGTCCCTGTGTCCCACTTAAGGGTACCCAATAAAAAATTGTGGTTCGAGCGAAGCAGGTTTGTAAGGGAGAAATGTTAGAGTTTCGCTTACCATTGCGCTTACGGAAGACATGAATTTTATATGGCGAGTTCCCACTTTGAAGCAATACATTTTTGACACAAAAAGCGCATTATTCAGCACATAAAAAATTGTTGGATGTAACGAACAGCTTTACACACTGAATGTTTTTTTTTACAGTTATTTTTTAGTATTCTCCCTTACAAACCTGCTTCGTAGTAAGGGAATGCCGTAGCACTTGCAATTTTATTTTTTTTTTAATAAAAATTGTTGAGAGTTATTTCACTTACTTTACTGCATTTCTGTATGTCTTATTGCGTAGCGCATAATTGTGCGCTTATTTTTTAAATGTAGTATTAGTGCTTCGCAAAATGATAAAATTTTTTATTGGGTAACCACTGAATGTCTCACTATCTCCTCCAGAGACATCTGGCATTCTTGGACAATTATCGATGTGTTGAACACATTCTCCAGGGAGCATGGCCGCCTTGCTCGGTAATAATGTGCATATTCCTTCACCATACCGAATGTGTCTCGCGGCTGTGTAAGGGAATGCTCTAGCTTATCACCTCATATATAGTATAGTATATGCCAGAACAGACACCATACAGTGTTTTAGACCTGCCAGTGAATATCCGAATCGTATCCGCGGGGATTTGTAGGTCATTATAATGAGCCACGTTATCCGAAACGCTTGATATCAAAGATTGGCTCAGGTGTGACATAATCAACGGCCATGTGCCAAGTTATGTTATATATACGGGATTCCAGTATGCCCGATATTTTAATCGCTCCATGCTCTTGTATACCGCCACATTTGCAATCCATATTGTTGGGACATGTGAGAGGTTCATAAGGACTTAAAAATTTTATAATCCAATATTATATACAAAAAAAAAAAAAAATGTTAAAACCATGATTGTTTTTTTTATTAATTGTGGTAAAAAATATCTTCCGAAATGACAAAATTGGTGAAAAAGGCATCAACATCCCTCTGAATGACGCCTGAAAGAGAATTATACATCGAAAAGCACAAGCGTACCATAGTAAAGCTGGAGAAAAATTCTTCAAAAACTATAATTTCGCAGGCCTGTAATATTTTACATAGTGTACATACGAACTTGCTGTTCGAAAATTCAACAATAAACTTCAGTTTGTCAATAGTATGAAATGGGAATTTAGCACATTATAACGAAACCTTGAAGAGCCAGAATGTTTAAATTTTATTCATATATTGTTTCCATCTGCTGAATTATAAAAAAAAAAATTTAAGCAAAAAATCGTCTTTTCAGCCTCCACTGTGACTTACAGGACATTTTTATCTAAAGTTTTGCCACAAGATTTAATCATATTTGCAATTGTGAGGCAAATATTTATAAGATTTGGCAAAGCCGAATATAGCGCTCTTACTTATAATTAATATTACTTTTTTTTTGGTAAATTTTTTTCGCATCTCTTGTTTTTGTTTTCATCCTCTAAATTGTGTTCATTCATGTTGAAAAGAATATTCCTTACAAATATTTTGACTGAGAAATGTTATGGTATTGCAGTTGCTTGTGTTATTTTAGAGAAATAACAACAGCAACAAAACTGATAAAAGTAATTTTTTAGCTTTTGTTATTGTTGTGGTTTTTGCTGCTACTTTTGTTCTACTCGTAATAATAAGTGAAGTGATGTACACACATAATCGCAAAAAAGACACTAAAATGACAAACACGCACAGATACACTCAGAGAATTTAAATCCTTTCGAAATGAGAAGTTTTTTAGTACAACTTAATATCTTTGCAGAAAAGATTAACAAATACTTTTAGATTCATTTATTTTAAGTTTTTTAAATAAAATTTGGTACTAAAGAATAATGGCCTAAAAAATTCGGAGCCAACAAAAATTATTGATGAACAAATGAACATTTTTAAGTAATCATCCGTTTACAAAATAATATCTCTATATATCGTCGGCTTAGGGCCAATTGCACCAACTGGATTTACTGTCAAATCATATTTAAATATAGATTTTATATAATTTTGTTTTTGTTTTGACATGAAAAACAAAAATTGATATTTAAAAACAGTCAAATCCCGATAATTCGTACCCCGATAAATCGTAATTCCCGATAATTCGTAATAAACTGTTGGTCCCTTGAAAAAATCTCGTTATATCGTAAAATGTCCATACAGTTTGGTCCCCTCGCTTAATAAAATCTTCTTTACCTCCTATAAATCGTAATTGTTTGCCAACTTCCACTTATAATTCGTAATAAAAACAACAGAAAAATGGAAAGAATGATTTTGTCAGCTTTTTTTTTTTTTTTTTTTTTTTTTTTGTTTTGTTTGCTACTAAAATTTCACGTTTTTAACGCTAAGTTAATGAATTTGCTATTTTATTTTATGTATTTTTTTTATTTTTTTTTATCAATTGTTTTTTATGGTTTTTTTTTTGTCGTTTTAGTAAAAAAATTGAAAAACCCCGTTAATTCGGATTTATTTTATTTTAACTCCGTTAAATCGAAACCCCTCTTAATCGAAAACGCCTATAATTCGTAAGAAATGGCCGGTCCCTTGCGATTACGAATAATCGGGAGTCCACTGTACAGTTGGTGAAATAGGCACTTAATATGCAAACATGGTAACTGTTTTTCAACACATTTTTCAGGAGAGACAAAAATCTTTAAATATTTCATATTTGCAGCTTGAGAGGAAAACCAAAAATATAGTTGGTTTAACATCCTTCCAGACTCAAATTGAAGAAAAACTGCATGCTGGAACACGAGGCATTTCTTTGTCTACCACACGGCATAAAAATCTTAATTTACCAAAATAATTTTTGGGAATACAAAATTTTAATTTTAAAAGATTTTGTTATTCGTGCTTAATTCCCAATTTTTATTCTTGATAAAAGCACTGACATTTATTGTTGATGGGAAAACCTATTCCTATGCGCATTTCACTGGTTGCTTAGGCCAGATCATCAAGAAAATTCATCCAAATAAAACTGTTAAACGTATAAGACTTATACGCAACTGTTCTAGTTGTAACAATATCAAATTTTAAACAAAATACATCAACAATAAACAGTGAGTTTTTCCCATCTTACATTCCCCACTACAATTGATTGGAATTCTCCCAACATTGATTTACCTAAAAAGTGGATTCAGCAAGTTTGCATATTAAGCCGACGATATGCAAACAAGATTTTTAATAGAGTTTTGAGTGAATAAATCTTCGTTATTAAAGATTTGTCGCCATTTTTTCGTCAATATATGGACTTATATAAAGGGTGGTCCATCCACAATACACGATGTTACTTGTTAGTCACGTTTTAACGTCAAGTTTTCTGCTCAACTAAATTTGACCTTTATTTCTTTCAGTGTTTTACAAACTCAACCATGGCGTGGTATGCAATTGAGCAGCGCGTTAAGATTGTTCACGCCTTTTACAAAAAGAGGCATTCAAATCAAAATGCATTTCTTAATTTTTTTTTTGGTCAACATAATAGACCAAATGTGTCCAAAATCGGGAAATTCTGAGAAATTTTCCGCAACCCTGGTCTGTAGGAAATGTGAAAATACCTGCGTATACTCACCAATGGCTTGCGGCGTCATTTTTTCGAAGAAGTATGGCCTTCTTCGAAAATGAGATCGGCCAAGCAGTTACCGTGAATGGTGTGCGCTATCGCGAGATGATAGCGAACTTCTTGTGGCCAGAAATTGAGGATATGGATCTGGACGATATGGGTGGTGCCACTTGACACACAGCGAAAACAACAATGGCTCTTTCTAGCGAGAAATTCAATGGCCGTGTTATGTCACGACGTGGCGAAGTTAATTGGCCGTCAAGATCATGTGATTTTACATCGTTGGATTTCTCACTTTGGAGATATTGAAAAGAAAAAGTTTACGTCAATAAGCCAAGAACAGTTCAAGAGCTAACGAATGAGATAATTCGGCACATTAACGACATTGAACCTCAATTATGCCGTCGAAGCCCTGGCTAGTATATGTCCGATATTTTCTTTCACACCTAATTGCCATAGATCCTTCTATATCAACTTTAAACGTGAGTTTTGGTTGGACCGTCCTTAGAAAACAATTTTTCATTTTTTGAAAAAGGTGTCCCCATATAGCAAGCCAAAAGTATTTTAACGAACATTTATTTAACATATTATGGTAACTTTAACCATATTATTGACCCCGACAACCATTTAATACTTAGATAAGTATAAAATTATTACAATAACAATTATATAAGTATCACTAACAATTGTATGGTTTTAAATAAACAATAATATTTTCCTTCTTTCCAAGAGCAAAGTGACATGGTTGGAAAACAACCATACTACTATAAGTGGTAAGAACATTATTATTATTCTTAACAATTATATGTTCTGAAGAAATTATAATATGGTTGTAGCTTCTTAATTATAATATGCTTGTCGGTGACAATAATACGGCCAGAGTAACCATATGTTAAAAAAATTTTTTTAAATTTTTTTGTTGGAGACAACCTTATAACTATAAAAATTTGTTTTCTCTGCATGTAGATTTTTTTCGGTCCATAGAGTGTCTTGTTTCGGACTCCAATAGAATAACAGATATAACCTACTCTATATACAAGATAAATTTTTTACCAACTTTTCTTTTCAATACCGATTTGCACAATTTGCAAAACTAAGCAAAAATTTTGTATTTCCCTTTGGAAAGCTCTTACCCTTATTTGGCCTTTACACAAGCAATCTAAAGAGCTAGTCCGTCTTCATCTGTGTAGATTTTTCAAAATAATAACAGATTCACCTCTAAGTCTAATCATTAGTACTTGATGTCCTATTTAATTTATTTATTTTAAAAGGCGCTGCGAAATATGGCCCCAAAAAAATAAATGAAAATTTACCCCAAATTTGGGGCTATTTTTCATAATGCAATATGGCCCCATTTTTTTAATGAAAAATTACCCAAAAAAAAATGAAAAATAACCCTAAAAATAAAAGGAAATATGAACTTAAATTTGGGGTTATTCTTCATTATGAAAAATCACCTCAAAATTTATAATGAATTTGAACCCCAAAAAAGTACACAAAGAAAGTTACATTAAAAATTTCCGGTGGACTTCATATGCCCGAAACTAAAAATCACAAATTTAGAATCTCGATTTCAAAATCCGGATAATTATACAGTTTTGGTTTTAAAAATCGTACGATTGATAGCATGGTTGGGCTTCCGGCCATGCGCAAGGATTTTTTTTCTCTATGGTATAACGAAGACTGGCTTTGCTTACTAAAGCTTCACGTTATAGACGGCCTGCGGCCTGGCGCAAGGATTTTCTCTTCTATGGTATAACAAATACTGGCTTCGCTAACTAAAGCTTTTCTATATAGACGGCCTTCGGCCGGGTGAAAGGATTTTCTTCTCTTTGGTATAACGAACACTGGCTTCGCTCACTAAAGCTTCACTACATAGCCGGCCTTCGGGCGTGCGTAAGGATTTTCTTTTCTATGGTATAACAAACTCTGGCTTCGCTTAGTAAAGCTTCTCGTAATAGCCGGGCTTCGGCCGGGCTTAATGATTTTTTCCTGTATGGTATAACAAACACCGGCTTCGCTAACTAAAGCATGTCTGCATAACCGGCAAGGATTTTTCTCTACTTTGGTATAAGAATTCCGGTTTTTTATACTATCCCTAGAAACTTTTACATTTTATAAAATTTGTGTAAAAATGTTTGGGGTGATTTTTCATTTCTTAAAATTTTCATTTTTTTATTAGGGAGCGAAAAATAGCCCCAAATTAAAAATTGTGATTTTATTTGGGGTCATTTTTCATTCCACTTAAAATGCAAAAACTCCCTAACGAAAAAATGAAAAATATCCCGAAAAAAACAAAAAAATTGCGCCAAAATTGCGTGTTGTTGTGTCTCATGTCAAATTTTGGGGCCGTTTTTAATTTTACTTTTGGGGCCATATTTCCTGGGGTCATTTTGCGCACCGCCATTTTAAAATACCAAACGAGCGTTATGTATAGGGTATGTATGTGTATTAAATTTTATCTCTCTAATCCTCAGTTGGCATCTAAGAATTCAAACAATCAATTTAAATAATTAGATATTCTTGGTAGTAGATTAAAAAATATTAATACATCCCATTTTTTTCTCTAAGTGTTCTAACCTTTTTTTATTTCATTTATGGCGTAAATTGTTTGCCATTGTTTTTATTTTTAAGGAACGTTTAAGTCAAGGTATTTACTCTGGTATGTATGTTAAATCTGCTCCCATCAGTCTAACGTGTAAATGTTATATGAATTTTTCACACATCCGAATACAAAAGATAAAACATTCTTTTTTGTTTGCAGATTTCATTATTTTGTTCGTTTCTTAAAAATTCCTACACTACACAATACGTGGCTATAAAAAAGAAATTACAAAAGATTTAATGGTTTTACATTTTTTCTGGGGACTTTGGTTCTTGGTTGGCAGCATTTGTGTTTTTGTAATACATTTTGTAAAGACAAGAAGGCTTAAATTTAATTTAGTCCTTCATTGTGTAAAGGGTTGAAAGGAATAGTAACACACGTGCATACGTACGCGAATAACCCTATACACATGCATACAGGCCCATCTAAAATCCACATAAATGTGGGTAAAAGGTATTTAGCTATATTGAGTCATATGTATGCGTGTATGTGTTTTCGTTCTTAGGTACAGGTAACATGAAAGGAATTTAACACTATTGTTTTTTTAATATATTGCTAATGACTTGAATTAAGTTTTGGGTAAAGTATGGTCTGAGATTTCATTGTTAATAATGACAAAAAAAAAAATAGAAATACTTTTTGTGGTATAAAAGTATTTTGTGAAGGTGAAAGTTGTAGTTAAACAATTTTTCGAATGTAGTAAAGGAAAATTCAAAGTTTGGGTTAAGTGTTATATAAATAAAATCGAACTTATTAAACCCAAAAAAAAAAATTATTCGCAACCAATAAAAATATATCTTTAAATTACATTAAATTTGTTGCCAATGTTGCTGTGACCATAGAAAGTGGCGCAATACGCTCTTGTGTGAACACATAAGAATGTTGGTTCAAGACCCACCCTGCAGTATATCGATAGACTCAAAATGACATTCTGAGCTGATTCAACGATGTCCATCTGTCCAGCAGGCAGTCCATGTTAACCTTGTGCACGAAGTACAGGCCGCAATTTTGGACATAATTTTATGATATTTCATTTTGATAATTCTTCAGAGTGAATTCTCCAAAATGACGGTTGTCGATTTTTTATTCTGTAACACTTTTACTTTGAAGATTTCCCAACAAAGGAAAATTATTAAATTAGAATTCCAATCAATTGTAGTGGGGAATGCAAGAACAGATAAGTTCACTGTTTATTGTTGATGTTTTTGTTTAAACGTTGATATTGTTACAAGTAGAACTGTTGCTTATAATTCTTATTTGGGTTTATTTGGTTTAATATCTTGAGTTTTTCTAAAATCTTTGGATGACGTTTCCTGACGATCTGGCCTAAGCAACCAGTGAAATGCGCATTGGATTAGCTTATCCCATCAACAATAAATTTTAGTGTTTTTTTTTCAAGAATAAGAATTGGGAATTAAGGACGACTAACAAAACCGTTTAAATTAGAAGATAATTATATAAAAAACTAGCTAAGCCCGGTGCTAACCGCTTTGCTACCCCCTCGAAATAAAATTAGTTAAATTTTTTTAAAACGAATGTCGTGTATTGATAAAAAGGCATATTTACTAAATCTAAATGCTCTTCCATTAACCTTTCGTGTGGGAGATGTCATGCTTACTTTTTGCATTGAACCGACTTTTTGAAAGATGTTGTGCATTATTATCTACGCTATTTGTACAAAATTGGAATACTTTCACTGTAACAGTACTCCAAGTATGTAAAAACCTTTATTATCATTGTATGGATAGTGCCACGCCCACTTGAAAACTTAAAAAATATTATATTTTTATATTCTTATTCGCTTAACAGTTTTCTTGGTATAATATCTTTATTTTTTCTTAAATCTTTGGAAGAAGTTTTCTGACTATCTGGCCTAAGCAACCAGTAAAGTGCGCATAGGAAAAGCTTATCAAATCAACAATAAATTTAAGTTTATTAATAGTATGAAATGGAAATTTAGCACATTTTAACGAAACCTTGTTAATTATGTTTTTGAATCCCAAGAAAAACTTTGTGAATAGCCTACGTTTAGCGCCTGATAATCAGAAAATTACTGTGATAGTTTCTGGAAAATCGGTGCAGTAGATTAGGAGTTTAAAAGGTATATATATTATTTATTGCTCCCCCGGCACCTACCCCCTTAATTATTATTTTGAAAATTGTAGTTAACAATATGAGTAGATCCTACAAAGCTTAAAGACTTTAGTCTTCAGATAATCGGTATTTAATATTTTCGTTCTATGGGGGTACTGATCTTCTACCACACCCATTTTTATTTTAAAATTTGTAGTTTACCATAAAAGTGGAATTAACCTCGTTTGAAGACTTAAGCTATAAAAGTTTTCAGTTACGAATTAAATCAAATTCGGCCCAAAAAAAGTATATTGCAACCTAAATCATCTTAGTTAGGGTTCTCAATATGAAAGTTTCCTTTTAGAGAGTGTGAGTTTATTGGTGAGAGGGGAGAGAATAGCAGCATGTTCTCTTCCTCTCTCACCCATAAGCTCAGACTTTCTGAAAGAAAACTTTCATAGTGTAAACCCAGACTTACCAAATTTTATTGGAATCGATATATATTTGACCATTAAATTTACATGGCGCAGTGTTAATTAAAAATCATAGTAAAATTCTGTCAAAGTATGGACTTAATATTAAATTATCTTGGTTTCATGTTTATTTCAAATGAAAAATGCTAAAATAAAGTTGTTCAATATTGAAACCATAAAAACCTGTTTTACCTGGTTTGAACAGAAAAAACAACAAAACCATAAAAAGAAGCAACATAAATTTTTTTATTTTCATGTCTAAAAAGAGAAGAAAAATTCCCGCATTCTTTTTGTTAAAATTATTTATTTAAATAATTCATCAAATTTTCAAAGTTTACTGATGATAAACCCCATATCGGGCCATTCTGCTAACAAAGGTGAATAAAAAAAAAGTGTAACATATGTTACAAGAAAATAAACTAACATATCTTCTTCTTCTCTGGCTCCGCGGGTAAGTGTTTTGAATTATTCTTAAATAAATGCATTTGTTGTCTTTGAAGATTCTTCTCACTGTTATTTCACACTCAAACAAACTTGATTCTTGTGTGTTTGTAATTTTCAAACACATACGTTATACTATACTCATCCAACTCCACAACAAGATGAGAATCAGTCTTCGAAAATAAACGCTAAATATCGCTCCTTAGTGTTCGGTTCGGTAGATTTGTGGAAAACACAAACGCTTAAACTGTTTGTGTAGTAAATCTTTAAAAAAATAACGTATCTCTGTTTGTCATCTTTCGAACACAAATATAATACTGTTCTTATCCAACTCAACAAAAAAGGTGAGAACATTTTATTGCGTTTGGTTGTTTTTTAAAGGCCACAAACTTCATTGTGTTCGGTTCAGCTTATTAATGTTCGTTTGTTTCTGTTGTGTGTAGCGTCCAGCAAAATAATTTTACACAAAAAAAATATATCCACAATTCCTACACAAACTAAAATTTATTGTTCGTTGATTTCTTTATCAATGTAAAAAAAGACACATAATAGAATATCAAAGTATAATGTTTTTCTACAGTATCACTTCAATTGTTCTGTTTTTAAACCAAGAACAGAACTCGATATAATGTTCGGCTCTTTCTTGGAAATAGTACGAACGGTATTAAGGATTGTCATCATCTTTACAAACACTAAAAAAATAGATATCGTTGCAGGGTGTGTAAGCCGAGCGCTTAATAATGTTCACTGCACAAAAGTAATACTATACTTATCCAACTCAACAACAAGATGAGAACATTTATTTGTGTTCTGTTTTTGTTTTTTAATTCACTACTTAGTTCTTTTCAAATTAGAAAAGTTAAGAAAGTCATTAATTCTTAGCAACTTATTACTTTAGTCTCATGCCTTGTAAAAGTAATTAATTTGGTAATCCAGTTTAGAAGTCATTCCGCCTTAAAAGCTTAATTATAAACTCGGTTACATTTTTGAAAATTTTTTGCTAGGAACCCTTTCGAAAATGTGTCTATAAACACCGTGGTACAGGGAATCGTATGGTCTGGCTTGACCGACTATACTTTCTTAATTGTATCTTTTAACTTTTGTAATGATCGGTGGACTGCCGAAAATCTTACAAAATCCATTTTGAGTGGCATAATACTTGAATCGAATAAGTTTAATATGACTAACTGCCAGGCCCACAATGTCGACAAGAACATTTCTTTCGCATATTTATTTTGAAAACAAAAATAAAAAACTAAAATTTGTTTTTGTTGTCAATATAAATATAGGAAAGAAATGTTCTTGTCCACATCGTGGACCAGGCAGTAAAAACTTTTATATTTAATTTTGCAAGGATGAGTCCTTAGTTGGCCATAACTCACATAGCAGTTCTAGAATAAAACTTTTATACATATAAACTCATAAGGAGAAGCCATAGTGCATGCTATTTGATACAAACATTTTCCTAAAAAGTTAATGGAGTCTAGATTTGTCCTTCTGCCGGAAAACTCACATAAATAAGTAACTTCATATGGAAAAAATTAAATTAATACAAAGGCTTTTGAAAGAAACTCACAGAAGCTCCAATTTCCGAAAATCATAAATAATATTTTATAAATTTTTTTTTTAACTTACCGTTCGTTAAAATTCAGCTCCGTTTATTAAAAAAATCTGTGCCAAACTTTAAAATAAATTTATATGATTACAACTTTTCAATTAATTTTTTAATTGATCAATCATATAATCGTTATTTACTTTTATTCAGACTATTGTCTGCATTCATTTATTTGGTTAATGCTGATGCATTTTAGTTGTTTAAATTCACTACAGTTATTGTTTAACTTAAAGAAACGAAATAAAATAAAGTAAATAAAAATAAAAGATTTATTTATAAACAACTTAAAGGAAGCTCGACCCCAAAATAAAAAATAATTAAAAATTAACACGTGGCAAAAACGTAAAAGGCATACGCCCACGTCTCGCCACACCGACTTGTGTCGTACGCGTAGAACCGGCGTTTCTTTACGCGCACTTCACAATAAACTAAACAACTTTGAAATAAAAGTGCTTTTCGTTTTGCATTTGCAGTCGCATTACAAAAGCAAAGAAATTTTCAGATGAAATACAAATCGTGAAATACCGAAAATCTACGCATGAAAATATTTATCATGTTCACATCAACTCAAAAATCCTAAAGAAAAAAAAAAAAAATTTGTGAATCTAATTTTTTAGTTGTAAAAAAAAATAAAACACACAGCAACTAGTAAAATTATTTTCGACGAAAATAAGATGGACAATTATTTTTGAAAATTTAGTCAAATCTGTTTGGTCTTAACTTTTCGAAAGTATGCGCTCTTTTGTTTTTGTTTCGCTTTAAGTTATCAGAAATGGATATTTTTTTTTAATTATCTCTTCGAAAATAGGGACGGAAATTTTCGGCAAAATAAATTTTGTATATCATATACATATTCTTAAAAATTTTGAAATACTTTAGCTATTTTGCAAAAGTAAGATTTATTGGAAAAATCATTATTTTGGAGGAAAACTTGTATAGGCCAAATTATGTTTTTTAGATTATATATACGATACGAACACATTTTGTAAGGTTAACGGCGGAATAAGTCATGTTTAGCTATGAAATTTTACTTACTAGAACCGATTAAGGTTTTAATATCTACCCGCAAAGAAAAATTATGGTTGCGGTAAACATATTCTAAGAGCAACATATTGTGATTAGATTAATGATTATAGTCACCATATAACGACTATTACTGAATCATATTATATATTCGTAATATAGCATCATAATATTTTCCCTTAATTATATTATTGTCACGTTAATCATAAAAACTTAAGAAGTAATCATATTATTGTCATGTTAATCATAATAAGTTAAGAAGTTATCATAGTATTGCCATGTCGATCATAAAAGGTTTAGAAGTAATTATATTGTGATACAGCACCACAGTCTAATTACACTGTGCTACACTCGAAAAGCACTTCTGAAATGACCTAGTGTGCGTTAAAGGTGTTGGGGAGCATGTTACGAATCCGGGCTTAAACATTTCAATATACCTCCAAATTCCCGAGTTATGGACCAAAGAAATTTTTTTGAGGCTGCTACTTTTAAACATTTATAACTTTTTTATTTATTTTTTACCGATTTTTGAAATTCAAACTGTTTTGGAAAGCAAAACGGTTGAGAAATGAGGAAGTTATAGTACTTTTTATGAGGAGCTATTAAAGATTAAAGTTATTTTATTAAATCATGCTAATCTAATCGAAACAAGTTTCCACTCTTTTGTTCACAAAAGTACTATAACTTCCTTATTTCTCAACCGATTTTAACAAATGACGTCTCATTTTACTCAGAAAAATACTGTATTTAATATATTTGTTGCCTTTAAACTAAATTCGGAAAAAAGTCTCGTAGATTTTTTAAAAGTTTAAAAAAAAATTAAAAATTTTCCATATAATTAAAAAAATCTATTCATATTTGTGCTAATATTGTCTGAGAAGTATATATATTTAAAAATAACAATTATTTTGCTTTCCAAAACCGTTTGAATTTCCACAATCGGTTAATAAATAAAAAAGTTATAAATGTTTAAATGTAGCAGCCTCAAAAAAATTTCTTTGGTCCATAACTCGGGAATTTGGAGGTATATTGAAACTTTTAAAACCGGTTTTGTAATACACTCATCTAGACCTATAACATACACTAGGTCACTTTGAAAGTGCTTGCAAAAAAGGAAATTTTGTAGCACCGTGTTATTTTTTGTTTTCTAAGGAAATGTTACTAAATTCTACTAACATGAAATTATAGTTCTGATAATAACGACAAGAATAAAGTCAAACTTTTGTTTAATAACAATTAATTATTTCTTCTTTTTTTATCTATTAACAAAACTTGCACAATAAGCTCTCGAACTATTCCGAAAACAAAGTATAGCATTTTATTTTAATACAATTTGATCTTTGTACCCAAAAAAATGCTTGCTTAATAATTATTTTTATGAGTTTAATAAACTCTACACAAATTTTAGGAAATGCAAGTTGTGCCAAACAACAAAATGTGTATCAGTAGTCTTTCATCAATTCTAATTTTATCTGAACACTTGCCCAAGTAACATATAAAAACACATTTTATTTATACTCACACTCTCTTTCTAAAGTAAACAATCTGAAACACATGTTTTTTCACTTAAATATATATATATATTTTTTTTGCAGCAATAAACTGTAGTTTTTGCTGTCCTTTATTTATTTTTGGAAATTTCTTGGCGCTTTAGTGTCGCTCACTTGATTTTCAGTGCACATTATATTTTGATTTTGTTGCATTTAAACATTTTGTTTAAAATCAAGAAACTGTTTTTATATTATTGTTAAACTTTAGTATTTGTTACCACTTATTAACGAGTGATTTTAGAGTGCTGAAGTATTGGCATTAATGTTTGTTGTTTTTTAGAAAATTAAAATTTTTGGCCCTACTAATGTTGCATTCTTTTTCATTAAATAACAATTCACGTCAAAAAATATTATCAATATTATTATTAAGGCACGTTAACGCAAGTGATTATCTGAAGTTGACTTTATATTAAACCAATAATCAATTAAAATGCAACCCATTTTTCGCCGCGCCAAGTTTCATTTGCAGTGACTCGTTACCCAACACAGCCTTACCACATACTCCCCTAAGATTTATTTGTCAGTTATAAAAGTGAGTGATTATAATCGACGGACGGCGAAAAATGGGTTAACAAATTATTAACAAAATTAATTTTTTGTTAGTTCCCGGAGACGGTTATAATTTTTTTTTATTAATCAGTTCAATCACTTTTCGACCAACCCTTAAACTAGAAATTTATATTCAGTTTATATTTCTAAATAGCAAGAGTTGCGTTTTTTCAACGTTTTTCGCTATTTAAGTAAACAAAATTTTGGCTCGCCCAACATAAAGGGGCACTATACCAAGAAAACCCACAATTTCATATATTAGCGCCACAAAACAAAAATTGGCAGAAAATCGTTAGCAAAGTATTGGTATTTGAATAAAATTCCCAATAATTTCTTTTGATACTAATCCATTAAACTTATACTGTCAACTCTTATGATAATCGGTTCATTGGGGGTCTATTGTTTTTCATACGGGAGATCCCGGTACACGCAAAGAACAAACATGGTTGTAGTAAACATATTCTTAGAGCAATATATTATGATAAGATTCATGATTGTAGTCAACATATAACGATTATTATTGAATCATATTATGACTAAATATACTCGTACTATTACATCATAATATTTTTCGCTTAATCATATTATTATCCTGTTAATCATACTAAGTTAAGAAGCAATCATATTATTGTCATGTTAATCATAATAAAATATCATGTAGTCATATTATTGTCATGTTAATGATAATAAATTAAGAAGTTATCATATTATTGTCATGTTAATCATAACAAAATTAGAAGTAATCATATTATGAAACAGCGGTGCTGCCACAACAATTAAAAAAAACATTTTTGCATCGATTTTTTATTTTTGGGCACTCTCCAATATTTTTAATGTTAACACGATTTCTGTGTTTGTTTTAATTTTTATACCAACACCACAATAGTGGAGAGGGTATTATGCATTTGTGCTGATGTATGCAACGCCTTAAAATATTGATCCTAGACCCACCTTTAAGTATACCGATCGTCTTAGAATTACTTTCTGAGTCGAACTAACGATGTCCGTCCGGCTGGCTGGCAGGCTGGCTGGCTGGCTGTCCATGTAACCTTGTGCGCAAAGTACAGGTAGCAATTTTGGAGATAATTTGATGAAATTTGGGTCATAGGTTCTTATTGGCACAAGGACCAAGCCTATTGAAAATGGGCCGAATTGTAGGACCACGAGGAATCTATCAAACCGATTTCAATGAAATTTAAAACATAGATAGACCCATATCTATATGGACACAAAATGTATGCATTTTTAAAAACACATAAGCTATACAGTTTTTAAAAAATAGGACCACAAGGGGAGGTAGGGGGCAATTTCTGCCTCTCACAAACTTTCAAACCGATTTTTATGAAGTTTATAAGCAAAGATAAATCTATATTTATATGGACACAAAAGCATGATGTGTTTTTAAATACTGTGGTGTAGGGTATCATATGGCTTGACCGACTATACTTTCTAACTTGTTTTAAAATAGTTTTTTTAATTTGTATTTTTTTTTTTAATTGTTGAACCGCTCAATAACAAATAATTCGATAGGATATGTAAAGCAAACGACACAACAGATGGAAAAGTATTTTATAAATCGCGCTAACAAAATATTATTAGAGTAAAAATATGTTGATTGCATCTTAAACATATAATGATAAATGTATAGAAAGTTACCATGTTATGGCTTTTAGATATCATGATATGATTGCAGGTAATATAATATGTTTTGAAAGTTATCATTATTTAGTTGTTAGACAAATAATTATTTTTCAGTCAACAATACTCAAATTTATAATCGCGATAAACATTGATTTGTTCACAGTAACTATAATATTGTTGATATTAGATAAAAATAGCAATTGTTTGTGTACGACAACAAAATTTATTGTTACAATAAACATAGTGTAGTTGCCGTAACCATGCCCAACCATATTTTTTCTCTGCTTGTACATAAAATACGGGATCCTCTTATTTTTCGGGGGGAAAAAAAACCATGTAAATTGCAATGTTGTTAAAAAAAATTCATCTTATTACAGTTTGATAAGACTAAACTGAAATGAAAAATTAAACCATACGTACTTAAATCAAGCCGAAGCGGTGTCAATAGTACGGTAAGTACGGATTTCCTTAAATCAAGTATAGAATACTAAATTCATGCACAAATTATTTAAGTGCCCGCTTTTCAAATAATTCTAAAATGGGGTTGACTTAACTGAAAGTCAGATAAAGATATTTCAAGCTGGGCTTGATTCAAGAATTTCTAAGTTGGTTAGTCCCGATTTGTTTTTAAAATAATCCGAAAGTGCGATTAGATTGATTCTGACCTAAACACTTACCCATAGAACCGAAGATAGAGAGAATATTATTATTTACTTCCGCCCTGTGGTTTCAGAAGAAGTCTCAATGCCCGCTATAGTTTTTGCATTCATTCAACTCTAAAAATTTTATGTATTTAACTAAAAAAAATTCAACAAATAGAATATGGAAATTATTGCTTCTTATTTAACTTTTTAAACATAAAAATAAAGTTTGTTTTTCAAATCGTTTTTAACATTCTTTTATAGTGTTGTTGTTGTTTCTGCAGCAAACTTTTTTTGTATTTAACTAAAAAAATTCAACAAATAGAATATGGGAATTATTGCTTCTTATTTAACTTTTCAAAGATAAAAAAAAGTATGTTGTTCTTGCAATCGTTTTTAACATTCTTTTGTAGTGTTGTTGTTGCTTCTACAGCAAACTTTTAAAAAAGTTGAAAAAAATCTTGTTGATCATGCGAATTTCCATTGAATAAACATTTTTGTTTACGTTTTTAAAATTTTGTATTATTATTGTGGTTATTTTGTTGAACTAATTATGATTTTTAATCCAAACTTTTAATATCTTTAATTAGGCTAAAGTTCATCAAATTTAATTTTCAAGAAATTATTTGTATTATAAGCGAAATTTTTCTTTAAACTTGGTTTATTTTATTATTTGATTAAAATCATTTTTTCACCGAGATTTTTTTAAAAAACTTTTTTGCTATCTTATCTCGACTTAAGATGTTTTGTTAAAATGCCACACATATATATTTTAAGAAATTTCGGGATTGCTTTTCGAAAGTAATTTAATTATGGATTGTTTACAATACTTTTTAGCAGTGTTCGGAAATAAACAGAACAATAATTAACGTACTGCTCACACGCCCACCAACGATTAGTGTTTGTGAAGAGGAATACAACCCTTAATACCGTTTGTGGCTATTTTGAAGAAAGAGCCGAACATTATATAGTGTTCGTTCTTCGCAGGATGGCTGGCAGGCTGGCTGTCCATGTAACTTTGTGCGCAAAGTACAGGTCGCAATTTTAGAGATAATTTGATAAAATGTGGGTCATAGGTTCTTATTGGCACAAGGACCAAGCCTATTGAAAATGGGCCAACTCGTAGAACCACGAGGGAAGATAGGGGAAAATCTTCCTCTCAGAAACTATCAAACCGATTTTAATGAAATTTAAAGCATAGATAGTACCATTTCTTTATGGACACAAAAGGGATGCATTTTTTAAAAAATAGGACCACGTGGGGAGATAGGGGCAATTTCGGCCTCTCAACCCGATTTTAATGAAATTTAAAACATACATAGATCCATATTTATATGGCCACAAAAGCTATACAGTATTTCAAAAATAGGACCACAAGGGGAGGCAGGGGGAAATTTCTGCCTCTCACAAACTTTCAAACCGATTTTCATGGAGTTTATAAACATAGATAAAACCATATTTACATGGACACATAAGCATGATGTGTTTTTAAATACTGTGGTGTAGGGTATCATATGGTCGGGCTTGACCGACTATACTTTCTTACTTGTTTTTTACATTGATAAAGGAATGAACAAACAAGCTATTTTAGCAACGCCCGCTGCACGAACAGCTTGTGTGTGTATTGTGCACATGTGTTGTTTGTGTAAAATTTGTTCGCCGGCTTTAAGATTTATTTTCATATATGTATTGTGTTTTTGTAAAAAATTTGTTGGTGTTTTACCAGCCAAAAGGGTGCTTAGCACATTAATGTGCCAAAACAAAGTGTTAGGTAAATGTTCTCATCATTTTGTTGAGTTGGATAAGTACTGTTTTATTGTTGTGTACGACGATCATAATCAGAGAAACGTTTTTTAAATGATTGACTACAAAAACACTATTAGGTTAGGTTAGGTCGAAAGGAGGACGAAGAATCAAAAATGCAACCTCATATGATTACAATGTAAGATATACACCTAGGACACTGTCGGGCCTGTTGTGCGATCCTTAAAAAACATTGGAATTTTGGCGGATAGTGCTACCGCTACCTATAGGAAGGGTGCTTACGTCCGGCGTTAAGAAACACAGTTTCCGGACGTAATTCCTTAAGGTTTTCCAATCACAGTTCCTCAGGGATTTTAAGTTAACATGACAACCCTCCCGAGGTGTTTGTATCTTATATCGACGAAGGCCTGACAGTGGCAGAGAAAGTGTTCCATCGTCTCGCCTTCCTCACCACACGCTCTATGCTAGTCAGATTCTGCCCATCCAATTTGTTGTAGTTATGCTCGTAGTCCTGCATGGCCAGTCAGAATACGTACCGTCATACTTACTTCGGACTTACTCCTTTTTAGGAGTCTTCTAGTTCTCCTCTCGTCTGGGCTACACCATAAAATCTAAGTGTTCCTATCCACAGTCCCACTATTCAAACTGGCCGTCTGGGTTTCCCTAGTCCAATATACTCGCCCGATAGCTAGTGATCAAGAGTATCGAAAGCCTTTAGAAGCACAAGAAATGATACCATATTATTATCCAGTTTAGATCTAATTTCTTCCACTACATCGATCAGAACCGTAATGCAGCTTCTGCCCTGTCTAAAGCCAAACTGTCTGTCTTAAGAAGATGTTGATTCTTCATTTACCCGTACATTAAATTTTCCATAACCTTGGATAAAAACGGCAGTTTCGAAATTTGTCGGAAGTCACTTTTGTTCTTTAGAATGGGAGCTATTTTTGCTTTTTTCCACATATCGGGAAAAATTGATTTTGTAATATTGTATGAATTAAATGCGTAAAAAATGGCAGAAGTTTAGGATTGACAATTTTTAAAAATTCTGGATTTATTTGTCTAAATAAAATAAATAAAAACACGACTCTTATAAGATTTACTAAAGTTTGAAAGAAGTTTTTGTTTTAAATATCTTGCAATTTATTCCCGGGAAAGCGGGAGTTGAAAACAAATGAACGGCAAATCCATAGAAAATCTATATTTTTAACAAATCAAAGCTGGTTTAATATAAAATATCGACCTTTTTATGTTTGTAAGTTGCTGCTGCTAAATATAATCTAGTAAAATAAATTTTTAAAATAAAAAAAACAGTATGCAAATTATACATAAATATTGTTTTGTTATTTACATACATTTGTTCTAATTATTTATTTATTTTTACAATTTACGTTCTGCACTTTTTTTAAATTAGAAACGCGTTCATGAAACCTCTTCCGCAACAAAAATTAAGCCATCTAAAATATAAACATTTTTCAAGCAACCATAAAACTGCAATTACATATACTACGATATATTATTCAAAATAGAAAAACCACTTTTACACAAAAAGACATAATTTTAATGGCGGTTTTAAAATATGTAAAAAATCTCCAAGCTACAATTTAGTAAATGCTGCAAAAAGCAACTGTAACCCATTGTCCCAGATATAAGTAAGTAAATGTAAACATCCAACATTCAACAAAATTATTTTCTGTTTAACATCAACAAGTGTCTTTTGTCAAGATTAACATTGGATGAATGTGCAAGTGGAAAAAAGGAATATAATGGTAAATCTTGTCATAAAACAAAAGAATTGTTATGACAGTTGCCACTATTGTGACAAATATGAACAATTCAGGCAACGCACGAATTGTTCAACAACGAATACACGTACATTCATTCATTCACTCATAGATATCTACATATATACATGCAAACAATGTTGTATGAACGAACAAATGTATATTTTTACATTTCAGCGAATGAGCAACAAAAATGTCATGTTTCTTTCAATTCATTGTAGTCATTGTCAGTGTGTATTACAGGCAGTACCACACCACCACCAGCAAACCAGATGACTAAACACAAAAACAACAGTTACAACTAAAAACGGCAGCAACAGCAACATTAACAAAAAGTGATTCTACATTTAGCTTTAGCATAAAAAATACAAGAGAATACTAAAAAACGTTGGAAAAAAAATAGGAAAACCTTTTAAAAGACAAAGCTTAATTGTAAACATTAAGACGGAAAAAAATGTTCCTGCGCTGAGAAGAGAAATGATGGGAAAAGCCAACAAAAAAAGAAATTTAGCCAACAATAACAACAATGTTTTTTAAAAACGGCTTAAGGTGATTGCTGAGGACCTTGAAAATACTCTATTTAAAAGTTGGAAGTACTTAAGGTTAGAGTAATCTGGAGAGCATGGCGAAAATCGTAGAGCTTGCATTCAACGAGTCGCTATAATTAAGAAGTGACATCACACAATGTTTTAATTTACACACATGCACGTAACATCAATAGCCAAAACGAAAACACGATTAAAAATATTTATTTAAAAAATAAATCCGCCAAGAAGCTTTTGACTAGAGGGGAACTAAATATATGGAATTTTTACGTATAAGAAAAACAAAATTTATCGCGTTTTTATCTAACATAGTTTCGAAAACTATCTCCTGGAGTAATAATATCTATATATATAAAATTTCAACGTTACTGACTGATTCATCATCGCCCAGTAAGACGGGATTTTTGGAAATTCGAATGTTTAGGAGTTAAAAAGTGTAAAAACAGGTAAATTCGATAACCTTATATTTCCACGACTATGAGAGATACAACAAAAAAAACTGTTATACTTATCGTTTTTCCTAAGAAAAATAAGCGGACAGGTGTCTGGTACTTTTTTGAAATTCGGATCTTTTAGGGAGAAAACGGGTAAAACCTGAATTTTGGTACTTTTTTGTCACCCCCATCTATCTTTTGAACCAATAAACCTAGGAATAAAGTTTATACCACATTCGAAACCAATAAAAAAAAAATAGAATATAAATTTGGTACTTTTTCGAAATTCTAACGTTTAAGGGGTGAAAATCGTTACTATTTTTGGTACTTTTTTTTACAAAACATTTTTCTCCATTAATTGACATATGTGTACTAAGTTATGGGCCCCCACTACAAAACTGCAATTTTTGATACTTTAATGGGTGGAAAAAATAGTACCAAAATGGGAAATACGGGAAATTGAATATCTTTCTTCAGCTTTTTGGTTCTACAATTGGTATTTTTTTAATTATCGTTAATATTGAACCTTAAAACATAAAAGTCAACATGCAATGTCCTGGGTGGATACGAATCTATGAGGGAACTTTTTGGCACTTTTTGTTCTTTAACTGATACTTTTGGAATTTTCGTAAGTACTGGACCTAGAAACATAAAATTCAAGTTGCTACTTTTTAAATTTTCTATAATATTGAACTTAGAAACACAAAATTATAGGTCAATATCAACATATGAGAAAAAAATGTTGGAACTTTTTTGTTAAAACCTAGGAGCTTTAACTTTGGCATATAAATATGTTGATGAAAGAAAAGGCCCGATTACGAAGTAGCGGGTTAAATGCAAGTTAAAACCTAGAAAAATAAACGTTGGTATACAGATATGTCCACGAAGAAAAAGGAGACGCTAACGAAACTTTAAGTCGCAATTTAAAACCTAATAAAAAAATTAAATGTAAATCATATAGAAGTTTTTGATATATCCCAAGTTGTACATCACAGAAAAAAATTACCTTTAAGAGTAGGTAAGGTAACAAGCAAGGCGAATTCATGCAAACGGTGGTGTCGATACTACAACAAGTAACAACACCAAAAACACAACAATGTATTTTGTTGCTGCTTTCGTTGGCCGATATGTCAAAAACACAAGTAACTTTTGACATTCCTCTCTCTAATTTAAAAAAAAAGTAGCACAGCTGTGCTTTCAACGCCACCTGAAAAATGAATTCGCCTTGGTAACAAGTAAGTGTGCTTTAGTCGGTTGATCCTAATCTTTGATACCCTCCACCGACAATTATAATATTTCAAGAGTGGGCTTTATATGGGATCTATGCTTAGTTATGAACCGATCTAAGCGAAATTTCACAGTGTAATTTCTAGTTACATAAAACTGTGACATACCACCATTATTGCAGTACCTTCATATCTTACGGTTACGGCACTTTTCCTAGAGTAGTCTTTATATGGGGCCTATGGTATATTATGGACCGATCTACACGAGATTTCTTCTTTTAAAACTGTGACATACCAAATTTTATTAAAATATAATCATTTGTTATGGTTTTAGGCGTACTAAACTGTTTTCCGATAGTACACTGAGAAAATAAATCAGTCCATCGTTCTTAAGTCAAGCTGAAGTAGTGTCGATAGTACAGTAAGTACGGATTTCCTTAAATCAAGTACGGAATGCTTGATTCAAGTGCGAAATACTTAACTTATCCATTTTTAATCAAGAATTTAATGAAGCATTCCGAAAATGAGATTGATTTAAGTAAAACTAAGATTGAATCAATCTCAAAATGCGCTTGATTCAAGTATTATAAAGTTTATTTAATCTTAGCCCTGATTCAAGACAGTTTTATCTCGACTCGTACTTGAACTAATCCGAGAGTGATATTAAATTGATTTTTACCTAAACACTTACCACACAGAACCAGAGAGAATATCATCATTTTACTTACCCGTTACACATTTTTTATTTTGTTGTATTCCACCCTTTTCTTACAGAAGAATTCTCAGTTATAAGATACCAGCAGCATGCCCAATATGGTTTTCGTAGTTATTCTACTTTGAAAATGTCATGTATTTAACTAAAGATCATAATAAACCACACAAATGGATTCTCAAACATGTCAAAATTTTACGTTTGTACAAATATTTTGTATTGTTAATTGGGGCGATTACTGTTTGGACAAACATTTGAAGTAATGTTTGTAGAAATATTAAAAATTGTTAATATTTGACAGGCATGTTGAAAATTTTAAAAATTTTTTGTGGAGTCTAATGTTAAATGTTTTTATTTCATCGAAAACTTTGCAGAGCGTAGACATTGAAAAAAGAAGCATTAAGCTAAGCATTAATAGTAAATTCAATATTTGTAGCAGTATTGTTTGCCACAAAATAGTTCGTTGTTTTAATCACTTTTTACTTTAAATTCTTTGCCTTTGTTTTATATTTCTTCGCTGTTTTAAGCAAAAAGCAACAAAATTGTCGCAGCACTATGGGGTTCTGCATTCATTAAAAACAAAACAAAAATGAAAATCACTGTCTGTTTGTACATTTTAAACAAAATTTCAAAATTTGTTTTTAATGTTAGTTAGCAAACGATCTTGGCGCTCGTGTTCTACAAACAGGCGGAGAATATTTTTTGTGGTTTATTATGCGCCTAAACCAAGGATTCTAAATAATAATTATGCTCATTTTTCAGGTACCAAAAAATTGACCACTTTTAAGAAATATTCTAAAAAATTGCTCATAATTTTTATGTATAATGAAAATAAATATTTGTTAAACATAACTATTATATCCAATTAATATCTTTTTACATTGGCTCATAACTATTATGAACGATAAATATTTATTTATCTTACAGATAACTATTACTAAAGATTTTTATTTTTAGTATTGTGGTTATTTTGTTGAACTATTTATGGTTTTTAATCCAAATTTTTAATATTTTTTAATTAGGCTTAAGTTAATTAAAATTGTTATTGATAATCTTTCATTCTTGACGTGGCTCGGGCTCGAACCCTGGCCGGCAGGTTACCATGACATGTTTCGATCGCAACCACTCGATCTCCTCAGATGGATTTGCCGTCTTACACTCGCAGCCATCGACGACCGCTGACGTCACTAGTCAAACATCAATCCTTAAACCAAATTGTATTTTAACATTTGGTAGATCGAAATTTGCTTTCCTGAATGATTATCCATTTTAATTGATTTTACATGTTTTTTCCTTTACTTCTGTTTTTTCGTACTTTCGTCAAGAATTTTTCTTGAAGTCCAAGTACATTTTTTGTTTTTTCACTTTGTCTTTCTCTTTTCTGTTGACCTTTTTCAGCACAACTTGAAGGACAAATGTACACATAGAGCTCGTGCCTTAGCTTGAACAATAATTAGAATTGTGGTTATTTTGTTGAACTATTTATGGTTTTTAATCCAAATTTTTAATATTTTTTAATTAGGCTTAAGTTCATGAAATTTAATTTTTATTAAATTATTTTTGTGAAGAAAGGAATTTTACAACATGAAAATTAATTAAAATTGTTATTGATAATCTTTCATTCTTGACGTGGCTCGGGCTCGAACCCTGGCCGGCAGGTTACCATGACATGTTTCGATCGCAACCACTCTATCTCCTCAGATGGATTTGCCGTCTTACACTCGCAGCCATCGACGACTGCTGACGTCATGTTGTAAAATTCCTTTCTTCACAAAAATAATTTAATAAAAATTAAATTTCATGAACTTAAGCCTAATTAAAAAATATTAAAAATTTGGATTTTTATTTTTTTTATTTTCGATAATAATTATTTTGAATATTTTCTTGATATTAATTGTTTTATTTTTGAAGATTATGCCTGTGCATATGGGCATTTCCGTCAAAAGGTCCACCGTGACCGAAAATTTAAAAGTTATTAAAAGCTGATTATTTTCGTTATTGTAATAAAGAAATATTTAGATTTTACTAATTTTATAAATTAACTCATAAATTTGCTCACTTTGATGAACAATCAGACTGCAAAGTTGTGCAAACGTAATTGCTTATATGTGAGAATGCTTTATTGTATGTTTTCTTTAATATTTATCTTTCTTAAAAGAGGTGATATTTGATAAAAATTATTCCAAAAAAATGTTCTTACATGGTCTGTAATCTAAAAGGAGTTCAGAGAGAAATATGTTATTCGGATAAACAGTAAATTTTTATTTTATTTTGATCTGTATTCAATTAAATTATTACGGAAAAATTTTACGTTCGAAATGTCACGTATCGACCCAGATTTTGGCTTAAAAAAAAGAAAATTCAGATGATTTTGGAATCAAATCAAGACATTTTGCTGTTACATTGCTACGTAAAATTCTGAAAGTAGTTCGACTAAAAAATTGTGCCAGGTTTCGCTGAATTACGCCTTTTTATACATGGCCACAAACACAACTTCTGTTTTTTTCACGTTCGAACCTCTACTTCTTTTGCCATTTTCTCTGACCTAGAATCGCGCCCTCCATAAACTTTAGCATAGATAACACTGGTTGCTTAGTGCTATAATTTAAGGGTTAAGAAAACGTTAAAATATTTTTTGCTTAAAATGTTATTGCATTTTTGATGCGTACGACTGTCACGTTCAACACTTTGGAATTACCCATATGTACATACACATTAAAATTATTGTTTTTATTGTCAATTAGAATTGTCAAAAGTAGAACAGTTTTTGAGATATTCCAAAGTAACCGTTATTTGTGTTTTTAAAGAAGATGATGTGACTGAAATGCAAATATCTTCAAAAATTTTAAACGGATTATGTTTTTCTTTATTTTTAGTGAAAGGTAATACAATTTCTAAAATAACCATGGATTGCTTGTGAATATTGGTCAAGAAATGACAGAGTTACAGGGGACAAAACTTCAAGCTTCATTGAAAATTTTATGATTTTGTTCAATTTTGCTCTTTTCAGGCTATTTTTTTTTAAACAATGATTTATAAATCCTAATGTTTTATTGCATGCGACATTAGATTATTTTAATATGAACATTTTGAGCCCAACAATACATAAATTGGTACAAAAATGACAAAGCTACAGAAGATTTAGTAAATTAACCCACATAGAAATTCAATAGTTTCAAGCAATTTTTAATATTTATTTTTACTAAGAATTTAGCTTTGTATATTTATTTGTCGTGGGTTAATTCAATTAATCTTCTGTAACTTTGTCATTTTTGCACCGATGTGGATCCTATTGGGCCCAAAATGTTCGTATTGAAATAGGCTAAAATTTTGTGTTTTGGATATTTGCATATCACTCACATCATCTTTTTTAATAACACAAAAAACGGTTATTTTGGAATATCTCAGAAACTGATCTACTTTTGACAATTCTGATTTCATATTCGGATTCAGCGGAAAATTTTACATAAAGATAAGGTGTCAAATTCATTTGGTCAAAAAATTGTCACGTAGTGTAATTATTCTTAATAAATAAAATATAAATTTATTCGTAATTATTATTCGCAATTTTTATCGAATAAAAGTTATAACTATTAAATCCTTGGCCTAAACAATTTAAGCAAATATAATATGGGAAATAATGCGTGCTATTTTACTCTTGATAAAAAACGGTCTAAAATTTTCTTCTATTAAAGTTGTTGTTGATTCAATACGACAAACTTTTACTTTTGAAAATTATTCCATTTTGGATTGTTTAGAGCACTTTTAGGTGTTATCCGCACTTAAATTTTTAATACTTAAATAAGAACTAGTTTTCTCTTTCTGTGTAGATTTTATATGGGTCCGATTGTTAATTACTGACCGATCTACACGAACTTTAGCCGTATGATTTCTAGTCATATAGAATTTGTGAAAAATCTTATATAAATCCGTGCAGTAAACCATTATTAATGTTAGTTTTTGTAACATGCCATGTTCGCGATAGAAGCGATTTGTTCCTGCTTTAGGGGTCTTATAAAGGCTAATTGCAATAACTTATTATTTTCCCAATTTTTACTTCAGGGAAACCATTTTTCAGGAAGCACTATATCGTTACCTAAAATGCAAAGGCCGCAACAATACTTTTTTACAGGAGAAGTAAAAAACTTAACAAAATCAATAACAACATGGTGTACTTGGCGTTTGAATTTCTTTAATAAAGTCTTAATTTTTGATCGCAGGGATCTCAAACATGTTGTTTAATTAAACAAACAAAAATCAATTAAAAACTCTTTTTGAATTTTTTGTAGTTACGCCATTTTGCATTTTGGGTGACTGTATATTAGGGTTTTACAAATATTTTTTTCGATTTTCCAAAACAGTAGACCAGTTTTGTGGCAGGTTAGGGCAAAAAAAAATTTGGTAAAAATATGAGCACGATCGGTTGAAAATTGCTGAGCCGCACGCACATTGAAATCTGTGAGAAAGAAATTCGGGCTAAATGGAGAGCAAAACGCCCGTAACTACTGAGGAGTCACCCCTAGAGATGTCAAATTTATGAGCAACCCCCATTATTTTTGCATCCCCAATATTTCTTTAGAACAAACGTATCCTCTATCTCCAACCCCTCATATGGTCCCCATACGAAAAATTTAATTTTCTCGAAAGCCGACTCTAGACTAGATGGACGGACAGCGATGGACATGAAGTCCAAGATCAAAAAAACGGAACCAATTAGGATGTTATCCAATCCAATTCCGTTTTTATAATCTTGGACTTCATGTCCGTCTGCCTGTCCGTGGTTAAAAACCGTTACTTACTGTTTCGCACATTGCTTTTTTACGCAGGTAATTAATATAAGTGTTAAGTGTAATAATTTAAATAAAAAACATATACAAACAATTATTAAAAACCCAAACATTTTATGACTAACTAACAAACGGGTTGCTTACTCGTATGTATCTATGCAAGATGAGCCAAAACAGAAAAATGCTAAAATTTTAAAAAAATCACTCAAAAAAGTTGCGTAAAAACGCGAACCGTTTTATTCAGTCTAAAAGTACAAATTTCCAACTTTATCGTGGTGTATAACATTTTCAGGATCGCGACTACCTTCACTTTGAAAAATCTTTTATTTTTTTTTACAAGAAAGTGGCTATCAGTCGATTCCTGGGCAACCGAAGCTTTTGGGCTCCGGGGGATACATATATGGTTGCAAAGCTGGAACTAAAAGGAATTGATGGAAGTCCAACACCAGGAGTGGAGCCTGCGTATTAATTTGACTCGACGCGGGAAAACTTACCAGCTCCAAAATAAGTGTGTAACACAGACTGATAGCTTTTTCTCGAATCTATGGGTGGTGGTACATGTTCGTTCTTAGTTCGTCGAGTGATTTGTCTGGTTAATTCCTATATCAAACGAGACTCAAATATATTTAACAGATAATTTTAGGATTATGGTGTTTGAAGCTTTAAGCCTTTATTTACTAGCGCAGTGCAATGTGTGAGTGTTTGAATGTGTTTATTAAAGTGGAGCCGTACTTGTTGGTTACTCCCATTATAAGGACTAGCTTCTTAAATGGACAAATTGCGTCTAGAAATTAATAAATTGAGTTTATTGCTGTTTTTGGCGATAGGAGAAAAATTTAAATAAAAAACTATTTTTTTTGTATCTTCATTTTGAAAATTAGTGAATCCAGCTGCTCGGAGGATAACCGACATGTATTCATATGTAGAAGTAGGACAAGATTTCTATTTCTTATGCTTATCTTGTTGAAATATTAATAGTTTTAATAAACCAATAAAAATGTACCGAAATGTGCTTATGGATACTTTATAATAAAAAGCTTTCTATAAAAATATTGTTTACTTTTTTTTATACTTTTAATTAGGCTTAATTTCATCGAATTTAATTTTCATTAAATTATTTTTTTGAAGAAAGAAATTTTACAACATGAAAATTAATTAAAATTGTTATTGATAATCTTTCATTCTTGACCGTGGCCGGGGCGTGAACCCTGGCCGGCAGGTTACCATGACATGTTTCGATCGCAACCATTCGATCTTCTCAGATGGATTTGCCGTTTTACAGGATTGATGTTTGACTATTGACGTCAGCAGCCTTCGATGGGTGCGAGTGTAAGACGGCAAATACATCTGAGGAACTATGCATATTAGTTGTCTCAAATGCTTTCCGAATTTTGTTCTTGAGCACTTATTCAAAGCGTTGTTCACAATCGTAGTTTGAAATTTTAAATGGATGCAGCGAAGAAAAATAGGATCTGCAGCACAAAAATCAAGCAACAACTTGAAGGTAATGCCAACAAATTTCAAAATAAAACTATCATGAAAAGATTATTAGAAGTACCCGTTTGCCGCTATTTGTTTTTGATTTGCTACATTTAATTGAAATGGTCATTAATTTTTAAGAAATTACTAAGTAACTTATAATAAAGATCACAAAAAAAGTTTATAGAAAACTAAAACTCTGCTCTTAAAATATATTTGGAGATCGCATATGGCTGTTAAGGCTGAAGCAAACCATGTAAAATTATGTTTATTAATGCGAAATTCTGATAAAAAAATATTTATGTTATACGAACTAAAATCCTTTTAAGGTATAGTTTTTTTTTCTGGAACTGGAGTCTGGAACTCTTTTGGGATGCAAAATTTTAAAAATAAACACAAGATAGTTGCAAGCAAAACGTTGAAATAAGTATACTCGCCCACATGATGGAGAAAACTTCATACATGTAATGAAATTAAGCTTACGAGCAATGAAACAATTATTTGCAACACTCAACAATACCAACAGTAGACATGGATGGCATTGTGGTGGCCAATATTCTGCCTTTTCTTCTACTATTATAATAAAAATGGTTACGATATAATCATTATCATCAAAGTCAACATAATTATTATTGTCTTATTTTCATCTTCAAGTGGAGCCAAAATAAAAAAATAAACAAAGCCAAACATTGCCATCGCAATCAAAAATGCTTTGTAAAAGTATTATGTAAAGTACAGTTAGTCAGTCAGTCGCTGCTTGGCAGTCCTCTGCCCTAAACATCTATTTACGTACACTTACACACACACACACACACACATAAATAGTAGTTTTACAAAATTTTTTAGTATAAAATCTAAGAAACATCACCAATGACAATGGCATAAAATGGCAACGACAGACATCAAGAACAACATTGAGCAACAACAATACCTACAGCAATGACAACAACATTTAAGGACACAACAATTTCATCTTGCTTTTGTTTTATTTTTTATTCAGAGGTAACCCAACATCAACCAACCAAACGGCCAACCAAATAGTCACTCAGCCATTGAGCCCCAGCCATAGTTGTTACATTTACAACACTAAACAATGACAAATAAAATCCTTTTGATGTCTCATTTAAAAAATTGTATACAAGTCTTTGTTGCATGTTTGTGTTTGTTTTTCTACCATTAAAGAATGACTGAACAACAAAAGGAGTAGCAGCAGCAGCAATGGCAACTGCTCAACGAAGCAGTAACAGCAATAACTTTGAGCCAAGATGTTGACAATGCTTTTGTGACATTTGACTTTTTGCTTCAAAATAAAACGAATAAATGTAAATACCATAGTTTCTTGCTTTTATTGTAGTTTATGATAATTTTGGATTGGACATAACTAGAGGATGGGGTTTTGTTTAAATTAAATTTTAGGATATCTTAAAAAGCTTTCTTTAAGCAAGTTGTATCTGAATAGAAGATCTATCCTGTACCGATGCTCTGGAACTTTGATGGGAACTTCTCGCATCGCGAAGATTTGAAGTAAAATATGCGATCGTTTCTCAAAAAATCAGATAAAAGTGTGTCTGTAACTCATATCGAAAACTGTTTTTTTTTTTTTGATATGTTTAGTAAGGCTTGAATGAGTTCATCAAATTTTCTAAAATTTGTTTTTGTTTTAAATGTAATTTTCTATGCTAACGTTAACGTGTGACATCGTGGGCCTGGCTGTTAATTTTAATTAAATTATTTTTATTGAAGGAAGGAATTTTTTACAACATGAATTTTTATAATTTTTTTTTTTTAATAACTTTCTTGGCTGAGCTGGGAATCGAACCTGGATAACGTTGTTTCATATTATTCCACTCAGAGCCGATGTAAAATTGCAGACGTTGAGAACGCCAGTCACACATATCGATGACAGCGATCAAAATTTACTAAAATTGGAAAATTTTCAACGACGGTGGCGAAAACACAACCGACGGCTGTACCAACACTGAGAAAATTAAAAGCTTTAAAATCAAAGAAAAAACGTCTTTGTAAAATTGTAACGAAAATATCTTTGTTTGAAGGGAAAAATCCTAGCATCAATGATTTATTCTTTAAACAAGCAAATGGTGCGTCTTCAACACAAACGTCTAAAATTCTTTGAAGCCTAATCAAAGAAATGTATCTTTTCCGTAAAGATAAAATATTTGCTACAACGATTAATTTCTTTGCTAATAAGGGATTGAAAAACGTATTTCAAATTAAAGACTTTTCTTTGTTTTTTTAAAGCTGTAACTTTAAAGAATTTTGTCTTCAATGCATAAGTGAACATGTTTGCTTGTTCACACATGTTTGCTTGCAACGGTAAACAAGAGCGGTAAAAAAAAGTAATGTAAAGTGCTGCTTTAATGTTTGTTGCTTACAAAATGGCTACGAATATATTTTTCAAAAATGTTAAATGCGAAATAACTAAATAATAACCCTTTCGAGTTAGTATTCATCGCATTTTGCATTTTTAATATATTTTTTGTGTGGAAGTTTTTTCTCACCCCATTTAACAGTTCAAAGTGGGAAGTTTCTAATGAAAATTTAACAGACACACTTTTTCTGTAAAATGGCGAGTTATTTCCTTACGTGACAGCATATATTCGCCAAAAAAGTTACGGACGTTGTTAAGTAAGAAAAACAGTTGTTTGTTTCAATTTATAGCATTTTTTTCACTTCTCACATTTCAATTGAAAAGTTTATCGACACAGGAATTACAAAACATGGGCACTGGCTTCTCCGGCTGTGTGTATTAAATGTTTACTTTAATATTGTTCACGGCCACAGGTCCAAATTTTAACTAGTTTTGTTAACAAATAATTTTAATAATTTTTACCTCCATAATTGTACTAAATTTGCCATCGGCCTGCTATTGTATGAATTTTTAAACTGCAATAGAATAATTCGTTAAGATATCATGCCTACTTAAGTGTTTTCCGAGAGTGTACGATACATGGGGCCTATGTTAAATTGTCGACCGATCGTCACGAAATTTGGCAGGGTGATTTCTATTATTATGTGACAAGCCAAATTTTACTTAATTGGTAAATCAAAGACCGACCTTCACAAAATTTAGTAGTACGATTTTTAGTCACATAATACGAGTTTTTGGTTAATTTAATAACAATCAGTGCATTCTTTCACCAAATTGTTTTAGTCTTTTTAACAGAAATATCACTTTTTTAAGGATAGAAGTACCACTTTTGGACCCATAATTCTTTTCCCACTGAGCCGACTGTGCTACAATCCCAAACAGATTATGATAACTGGAAACAGTTCGCCAGAAATATTGCAATTTTCTTTTAACTCGGTAGAAAATGAGCTTGATTTCAAATTCGGGAAAACTATGTCAATTGTTCTTAAAGCACTTATCCCGTGACCTGTGAACACAATACTATAATAAAAAGAAACGAATTGTGATACGTAAAAACAAAACACATCATTTAAATGGTGATAATGTGTTTAAAGTGAAGTTACTCCAGAGAAAAGGTAATTGACACAAAAGTAGATGTGAGTGGACTTTTTGTGGGGTAGTAGCTGATTTTTTCTGAATTAATTTCTTTATATAAAAGGGATCTATCATATTAACATGGCTCACTCAGCACAATATCTGCGACGGGCATTACAAAATATAACTATATACTTAGGTGTTTTAGATGAATATTCAAAAGGTTTCACACGCAATGGCAAACTTGGCACACCCTCTTCAGAACTGTAAAGTTGTGGTGGGTATAATATGCGCAAATCCTGTGTGACGAACGCTATATTCGCACGCGTTTTCTGATTGAAATATTAACATTTTTGGTCTTTCAAAAGAGATAGCTTCAACTTATATAAAGTATTTAGTGACATTAATATGCACTTACGAATGGCATATATCATAATTTTTTAGCAAGTATTTGAAGCGAAATAATTGATCACAAAGTTTTGTCACGCACGCCACAAAAAGTGGAATGAACTTCAAAGGTTGAAGTGCATTTTCCTAATTTTTAGCGATTTTGTCATGATAAGGTATACAATATCTAATTCCTAAAAGAAAAAGGACTATAAGAGAATTCTAAAATCACATCTATCATTCTAAATCACAAAAGCCGTGAACCCTTTATGACGCACGCTACAGTTTATCCAGTAGTATTTTGTGGCCCCAAAATTTTACATGAGACACAACAACACGTAATTTTGGCGCAATTTTTTTGTTTTTTTGGGGTTATTTTTCATTTTTTCGTTAGGGTGTTTTTGTATTTTAAGTGGAATGAAAAACCACCCCAATATCAAGGAATGAAAAATGGCCCCAAATAAAATCACAATTTTTCCTTTGGGGCTATTTTTCGTCTACTAATAAAAAATGCAAATTTTAAGAAATGAAAAATCACCCCAAACATTGTTCCACATATTTTATAAAATTCTATGTAAAAGTTTCTAGGAATAGTATAAATAACCGGAATTCTTATACCAAAGTAGATAAAATCCTTGCCGGTTATGCAGAGATGCTTTAGTTAGCGAAGGCGGTGTTTGTCATACCATAGAGGAAAAAATCCTTGAGCCCGGCCGAAGACCGGCTATTAAGAGAAGCTTTACATAAGCTGTTATGATACTTGCTATTTTTTCTATATTGGAGAACAGTCCAAATATATTTGCATAGGAAAACTGACTAAGTGTAAAGAGTATGATTATATCATAAAAAATCTTAAAATGTCAAACAAATATACATGTGTTATCGTTAAATAATCTAAGACTGTCAAAAAAAATATAAAATTTGTTAACTTAAAATTGACAGTTCCAGATTAATTGTTAGCACTGTTGCCAATTTTTTTTAGTTTTTGATCGAAAGAAACGGTTTTTAACTTTTTTTTTGCGATTTTTAGCTTTTATGACGGTTTTTTTGTGGGGAAAAACGTGGGCAGTATTGTTTGTTTTGTTTACATTTTATCAAATTGTATTTCTTGTTCTTTCTCGCATTTGTTGTTTTATTCAGTCAATCCTAAAAAAATCCAATACAAAAAATAGCAAGTATCATAACACCTTTAGCGAGTTCGTTATACCATAGAAAAGAAAATCCTTGCGCCCGGCCGAAGGCCGGCTATGTAGTGAAGCTTTAGTGAGCGAAGCCAGTGTTCGTTATACCAAAGAGAAGAAAATCGTTGCGCGCGGCCAAAGGCCGGCTATAACGTGAAGCTTTAGTAAGCAAAGTCAGTCTTCGTTATACCATAGAGAAAAAAATCCTTGCGCATGGCCGAAAGCCCAACCATGCTATCAATCGTACGATTTTTTAAACCAAAACTGTATAATTATCCGGATTTTGAAATTGGGATTGTATTTCCATATTTCGTAGCGCCGTATTTTATTATTATAATTTATTTTTTTTAACAAAACAAATATTTTTATGAATTGCATTTCTTAAACAAAATTCTTAACTAATGAATACAAACTTTTTTTTAACGAAATTTATATTTTGATGAGTCTGCTGTTAGTGCTATTTAAAGCACAAAAGTCACCTAAAATAATGCTAAGTTCACGTATAACATTAAGAGATCAGGGGTGGGATAGGACTTGGTAAAAATTATTGCATTAATGATCGTTGAAATACATATATTTTAATAAAAGAATGAAAATTTACATCTAGTCTTATATTCCATTAAAAAAAAATAATTTTTCGTTTTTAATTAAATATTACGTATTTATTTTAATATAAATCCTGACTTTACGCAGAAAATAATAATTCCTTAACAGATTTAATCTTCAATCTTTTATTTATCAATGTTGAATTATATGTAAATATTATCAGATCCTGCAAATGCAATAGCAAAGTTCATAATTTGTCTTTATGTATGTATGTGTGTATGTATTTAATATTTTCTGAAAGATATAAATATTTTTACGTACATTAGAGCCTTTTAATTTTTTTTTTTTTTGTCAACAATTTGTTAATATTAAAAAAGGGGCACGTCATCATCAATACCTCCTTAAAAAATATATTTTCGTGATTTTTTTTTTTTTTTTGACAAATAAACACAATTTTTTTAAAAATTGTAAAAAAAAATTATACACCCAAACAAAATTTTTAAGTAAATAAACTTTTAAAATTTAAATTTTTAAGGCGGATTATCGGGTTATTTGGGTATGTAGTAATATTTAGTAAATGTAAATGGAAAAGGGTATATATACGTTTGTCATTCCGTTTGTAATTTCTACAATATTGATCTTAGACCCTATAAAGTATATATATTCTGGGTCCTTATGAGGAGAGAAGTTGATTTAATGATATCCGTCCGTCCGTCCGTCCATCCGTCCGTCCGTCTTACGTTTGATATGTGTTTTCCGGAGACTCCAGACATGATAGCGGCTACGTTGTTTTACATTTATGTCACATATAGTCCCCCATTTCTTGCTATTGAAATTCAGCCAGATCGGTCCAACAATGGCTGAGATATGACCAAAAAACCACGACTGCCTCTAATTTTTCCAAAAAATCCCTTGTGGTTGTTGTATTTTTATTACTTTTTTCTGTATATCTGGAGAACGGCAAGAGCCAAAGCTTTAAAATTAGGTACAAATATTTAGGTTATAAATATACACCATCCTACGAAATGTGGGCGGGATTGGAGAAGTAGGCGTGGTACCTCTCATACAAAAAGTATTAAAAACTTTATAAAAACCTGAATTTTTTGACTGTAATATGACCTATGGTTACGCCTTATGTATCAGAAGATCGGAAATTTTTAATAGAAAATATTTTCTGAAAAACTCGGGAAAATCGGTTCAGATACGAAAAAGTTATGACCAAAATATTAATTTTTTTTTTTTAAATACCCATTTTCAGGAACCATTGATCTTCCCGAGACCACGTTTTATAGCCAAAATAACTGGCAAATTTCTTCTTTAACACGTCGGTATATAAATCTGTCAAAATCCCAAAAATTACTCTTTTTTATACCCTTCACCGAAGGTCCTACACCCTAGAAAGTATATATATTCTGGGTCCTTATGCAAAGCGAAGTTCACCCTTCTTTATTATTTCATATATTTAACGAAATAATTTTAACAAATAGAAACTAAAAACGATTTAAAAAAAAATTTACCAGTACCCATGTTCTGTAACTTTAGTGAGAACTTTTTCCATCGAAAAGATGTGAAACAAAATATTCCATCGTTTCTCGAAAAGTGAGAAAAATGTGTGTCTGTAACTCATGTCGAAAACTATCAAAAGAGATTACGTCGTTACGTTATAAATGTCAAAATATTGCATTCGAAGCCGATATGACATTGCAGACGTTCAGAACGCCAGTAACACATATCGTTGACGGCGACCAAAATTTAACATTTTTAAACGACGGCGGCGAAAATACAAACGTCGGCTATATAACATACAACCGAGCGACTTTAATGTTTGTTGTTTGCAAACGAGCTTTGAAGACATTCGTATATTTTATTAAAATTTTAAAAGCAAAATAATAAAACAATGAAAAATGTGCCAAGAACAAAATATTATTATTATTATTCTTTGCATTTTTAATTGTTTTTTAGTGTTAAAATTTTTTCTCGCCCCATTTTTATTCGTGAGTTTATTTGACAGTTCAAAGCGGGAACTTTTCTCACCAAAATGTTACAGACACACTTTTTCTGTAAATTGGCGAGTAATTTCCTTACGTGACAGCTTGTACTCGCCAAAAAAGTTACAGACACAGTTAAGTGAGAAAAACAGCTGTTTGTTTCAATTTATGGCATTTTTGTTTCATTTCACACATTTCAATCGAAAACTTTCTCGACGCGAGAGTTACAGAACATGGGCACAGTTATTGCTTTTTAAATTTCATTTATAATGAAGTTGAAAGTATTGTAAATATGTATGTATATGTAAAAATTATATAGTTGCTCTCTATTCTACTCGCACAATGGTGAAGGGTATGTAAGATTCGGCACAGCGGAATATAGCACTCTTACTTGTTTTAATTAAAAAAAAATTATAAGTTTTTTACTTTTTCATACAATTTTGTAGCATAAAATATTTTTTTACTAAATAAATATTTAAAGTGTACCATCGCTTTGTTCAAAACCATTTCGGATTTTTTAAACCACTTTTTAAACAAAGGTAATCAATAGAGAGAAACTAGCCTGACAATACGATTCCCTACACCACAGAATTTAGAGAAAATTGTGCAAGAGTGTACCTCCAGTAAAATATTTTATCATTTTGCGAAGCACTAATTGTACATTTTAAAAATAAGCGCACAATTATGCGCTACGCAATAAGACATACAGAGGTGAAAGAACTCTCAACATCTTTTATAAAAAAACAAGTAAGAGTGCTATATTCGGCTATGCCGAATCTTATATACCTTTACCAAATTCTTTTTGAGATTCGAACTGGCAATATCATCAGTCTCAGGAGCGAACTTAACAACTCGGCTGCGAATGCTTTTACTAAAGAAGCGTTAAATTAAAATATATTGAGTCTATGAGTTTGTTTCATTATTTGAGCGGCACATCATATACATGCATTAATGTGTATGTGTATGCGTAAAATTAAACACATTGCAAATAAAATCCACCACTTGTAGTGAAGGGTATAAAAAAAAACAAAAAAAAAACCACATTACCAACACTGTTTTACCATAGCCACTGTATGAATTGGTTTGTATGGTATGTTTATCTCGTTTTGGTAATACAGTGTTGGTATGGTAATGTCACGTCTAATTGGACCTTTAAAGGAACAAATTTGAGGCAGTCGTGGTTTTTTACTCATATCTCAGCCATTTGTGGACCAATCTTGCTGAATTTCAATAGCAAACAATTCCGGACCATATGGGACATAAATGTATAATAACCTGGCTCCTTTCATATATGGGGTCTTCGGAAAACCCATTTCAACGGACAGACGGACATCGTTAAATCAACTTCGCTCCTCATAAGGACTATAGAATATATATACTTTATAGGGTCTAACATCAATATTATAGGAATTACAAACGGAATGACAAACTTATATATATATCCTATTCACCACCTGTGGTGAAGGGTATAATAACATTCAAGTGCCACGGCAGTCCCTTACTACGAAGGCGAGAATACTAAAAAATAATTGTAAAAACATTCAGTGTGTAAAGTTGATAGCTACATTCACCAGTTTTTATATGCCTTCCGTATGCGCGATGGTAAGCGAAACTCTTTCATTTCTCCCTTACAAACCTGCTTGGTTGGAAGCTAAATTTTTACTTGGGCCTTATTAAGGACCAATGAGCACAAATGTATCTGCCAGACAAAATGATGTTATGAAGTTAAGATTCATGTAAAATATCTTTGTGCCGAATAATATGTCTATATCTCCACCTATACATATGCGCTTAATTTGCATTTATGTGATCTTCGGCAGGGGTTTGTATGGCAGCCATGATGTTTAATTTTGGACCTACCAGCACAACATTTTTTCATGACAAAGCAGCAATCGTAAAAGTAGTTATTGTTAATTCTTATGTTAAAAGCTATTTTCGGGAGTTTTTTGGTATAGTTGCTATGGCCATATATGGACCGGTTCCCATCAAATTTAGTAAGATCATTTAGATTGTAATAAAATAAGCTTGAACCAAAGTTAATCTAAGCACCAAAATAATAAAATGTTTTATGATCACAAGGGCTCTATTCTGGAAAGAAGCTTTTTGACGGGTTATGTGAAATTAGCCACCGATTTTCACAATTTTTAATAGGTTAGTCCTTGTGACAATTATTACTTATATACAACATTTCGTCAAATTATCTTCAAAATTGCGCCCTCTACTTTGCAAACAAGGTGTATATGGACAGCCAGCCGAACGGAGATCGTTAGATGGACTCCAAAATTCATTCTGGACCAATAGGTATACTAAAAAGTGGATCTACGGTAGACTTGCCAGATATGAAATCCATAAAAACAGTAAATCGAGAAAAAAACGCCAGTACATTAATGTAAAAACAAGTATATAATTTTTTTTTTTTTATTTTATTTACGTAAATTCATTTTGATAATTAAGTATATAGTATACTAAAGCACTGAATCTTTTAATTAGTCAGCTGTTTAATATTAAATATTTAAAACAAAAAAGCTTTGTTCATTTTTATTTTATAAAATAATAATGTAAATTTAAGTTCAATATTCCGTGTGAGTTTAACAATTTAAAAATACTATTATTTTAATTTAACAAATTAATTATTAGAAACTGGGAATTATTTCCTTCCGAAGGTAACTTTATATTATATTCAACATTTTTCATTTTTCGAATTTATTCTATGAGCTAAATTTCAGTTATGTATTTTATAAAGCTTTTTTGTAATAGTTCTATTCCTACAATTTTTCAGAAATGACTTTATACACTACCAGACTATTATATTGTATTTTCTATTTACATTTTACCTTAGCCTTCCGTTGGAAAGCAATGAGGTATATTGAATGTACAGAAAAATTTACAATTATTAGACACCAGCAGAATGTAATGCATTTTCTGGCCCGCTACGGCCGTCGTCAGCATTCTTTGTGTCTCACTGGATAGTGTTACTTTATAAATTGAATGTATTTAACTCAACTATTTTAACAAATAGAAACTGGGAATCATTTCCTTCCGAAGGTAACTTTATATTATATTCAACATTTTTCATTTTTCGAATTTATTCTGTGAGCTAAATTTCAGTTATGTATTTTATAAAGCTTTTTTGTAATAGTTCTATTCCTACAATTTTTCAGAAATGACTTTATACACTACCAGACTATTATATTGTATTTTCTATTAACATTGCATTACATTCTGCTGGTGTCTAATAATTGTAAATTTTTCTGTACATTCAATATACCTCATTGCTTTCCAACGGAAGGCTAAGGTAAAATGTTACAAGAAAATACAATATAATAGTCTGGTAGTGTATAAAGTCATTTCTGAAAAATTGTAGGAATAGAACTATTACAAAAAAGCTTTATAAAATACATAACTGAAATTTAGCTCATAGAATAAATTCGAAAAATGAAAAATGTTGAATACAAATTAATTATTGTAAATTTAAAATATTACAAATATTTATCACTTTTTTTGTACTTCGCTGACAAGGCCATTTTTACCGTTTTCGGTTTTAAAGAAATTTAAAAACTCAAAATGTATTTAAAATTAGTTTTTATTATTAACTAGCTGGCCGCTCCGGCTTCGCTCGGTACTTGATTACTAATGATCGATGGAGCCGTTTTCTGATTTTAGATAAATCGAAAAAAGTGGGCGGGGAAATATTTTTTTTCCGTACAAACCTAAGTTGGACCATGGCGATCATGTCAAGCCGTTCTTAGAAAAAGTGGGCGTAAATTTTTCTTTCGATGAAAACTTAAAATGGATTAATACGAACATTTGAAAGAAAAATTAGTCAAATCGATAAAGCAGTTTTCTGATTTTAGGTAATTCGAAAAAAGTGGGCTGGGCAAAATTTTCTTTTCGTATGAACCTAAGTTGGACCATGGCGATCATTTTAAAGAAAAAGTCGTCCAAATCGGCCAAGCCGTTCTCAAGTTATGCGATCAGCAACACACAACATTTCATTTTAATTATTATATAAATTCAATCTCTTAATTTTCAATCAAAATTTAACTTCGGGCTTTTCTCCAAAACATTGAACTAAAAATTCTTTTAGTTGTTTGAATGAGCAAGTAAAAATACGAATATTTTCGAAATTGGGAAATAATCAACTTTGGAGAAATTATTTTCATTTAATTTCTTCGGGTTTTACTTTCAAATTTTTTTCAGCAAAATCTTTCAAATATAAATACTAACAAATTACACTGTGCATGAAATTGACACTTTTTTTCGTGATAAGCCGGGCACATGGCGTTTTAACATAATTCGAGGACGCTGAATCCAGTGGTGCCCGCGTTTTTTTCAGATTGGCTCTGGTTTTCGAGATATACCGTTATTTCGAAAATGGAGGAGGTTGCACAACATATATTCGCGTAACTCAAAAACGCTTTAGCTTATTGAAAAACTAAAAAAACCGAAATTCCGCAATAAAATTTACTTTAAGAACGCTAAAACTCTTTTTCTAATATGAGTAGTCGTTATTGAAACATAATTTTTTTTTTTTTTTTTAATTAATTTTTTTATCAAAATTTCGAAATTTTTGTTTTTTAAAAATGCATAAAAAATTAAAAAATGCAGCTAGGCTTCTAATTTTTTGCAGACTTATAAAAAACGAAGCTACAAACAAAACAAGTCATAAATGATTAAAATTTGTTTGCAACTTTTGATTTTATTCACAAAAGTCGACAAATTTTAATTAATTTAAGAAATTCATAAAACGCAATATTTGTATGGGAGCCCCCTAAGGGATGGTGATAAAGGGAAAGTATAATTTGAAAAAATGTTAAGAAAACAAAACTAATGGAGGCCAGTCATACATTTTATCATCCTAGGGGCAACTCCTGGGCATTGATGGGACTTTTTCTTCAATGTATTTCTAGTCTGCATTGAACATTTTGTATAGAAGCCCCCTTAAGGAATGGAGATAGCGGGTGGGTATGTTAGAAATAAATGATTGAGATGAAAAATAAAGTGGGGTTGGTCATACATTTGATTCATCTAGGGGCATCCTAGGCGCTGCAGGGGCCAAATTTAAGGCTAGGGTTCTACGCATATAAAAAAACAAAGTTCCAAATAAAATAAGCTATAAGTGATTAAAGTCTGTCTACAACTTTTAATTTTTTCATAATAGATGAAATAAATTCACACAAAATTTTGTTAGATGGAAATATGCAAACATATTTGACGTTGTCAGTTTATATTAAATTATTTCATTCGAAAAGTTTTTCAATTACATAACTTTAATTACTTGGGGAAAGTTGAAGATAACGTCAGATATATTATTTTTCATTTAACATACTGTCTGTTTAACGATGTCGAACGTCAACGTTCGCATAGAAAACTACATTTGAAACAAAAACAAATTTTCGAATATTGTTTTTGTTTTACATATAATTTTCTATGCGAACGTTAACGTTCGAAATCGATGAACTGGATGATAGTTAATTTTTGTAGTATTTCTGTACTTATATAATTTCGTATATCATTTTCGTTAGTCATTAAAATGTTTGATTTTAAAATAATTTTTTACATAGTTTTATAGGTGATTTTAAATATAAAATTTAATTTCAAAATTGTTTGCAATGGCAAATACGTATACTTATTAATTATAATTAAATATTAATTATACGTAATTTGTAACAAATATATATAATTATATAATTTTAGACTCCATATAAATTATTTTCTTCATATATATTGAAGAAAACGTTCCAGAACTGCCTAGGAGTCACTCCTAGTGGGATAAAATGTATGACTGACCTCCATTAGTTTTTTGTTCTTAACATTTTCTCAAATTATACTTTTCCTTTATCACCATCCCTTAGGGGCTCCCATACAAATATTGCGTTTTATGAATGAAATATGATTGCGAAATTTTGATAAAAAAAATTAATTTTTTTTAAAAAAAAAAATTATGTTTCAATAACGACTACTCATATTAGAAAAAGAGTTTTACCGTTCTTAAAGAAAATTTTATTGCGGAATTTCGGTTTTTTTTTAGTTTTTCAATAAGCTAAAGCGTTTTTGAGTTACGCGAACATATGTTGTGCAACCTCATCCATTTTGGAAATAACGGTATATCTCGAAAACCAGAGCCAATGTGAAAAAACCGCGGCCACCACTGGATTCAGCGTCCCCGAATTATGTTAAAACGACATGTGCCCGGCTTGTCTGTTTTTTCAACTAGCATAGTGTTATTAATAGAAAATAATTGAAATGTTTGTATTAACGCTAAAATTGGAAGGTTTTTCAAATTTATTATGGTTCAGGCTGAAACGTTTTCGGAAATTAAGTTTCGTTTTCGATAGGAACTTATCTACACGTTTTTAAAAAGGCAATTCTCCTGTTCATTATCAAAGCTGTGGCTAATTCGCAAGTTCAGCTATGAAACCATTCACTTTTTATTCGTTTGCTGTTTTAATTTTTCTCAAAGTTGCTTTACTCTCTAGAACAGGTCAATGAATTTTAGGTTGCCATTATCCCCTATTTTTTTTTACTGCATAATATAGTATTTCTTATGTTGTGTACAAAGCCAAGGTTCGCTTCATCAAGTTAATTTAAAAAAAAAATTGGCTCAAAACAGGTGAAGCACAACTTTGGAATGACAAGTAAGCTTTTTGTTTTTTAAAAATCTTTATTAAACTTCAGGCGTCATCGCGTTGGTACATGACGCAGCATTTCAAACCATTTAAAAACTGCAAACGTGCAGTACAGATAGTACAAAAGGTATTCATACTTCTATACAATTTTTAGAAAACTGTTGTCCAAAAGAGGGCCGAAACAGGTGGTTTGAAGTTTTTTTAAATTAATTGCTCCTAGATGGGTCAAATGTATGACCAACCCCACTTTATTATTTATTGCGGAATTTCGTTTTTTTTTAGAAATTTCAATAAACTAAAGGGGGATGGACTGTGACAAGTAAAGGTTGAAAGTTCTTGATTGCCACTGACTTGGGAGTGGCCAAGGATGATTCCTTTGCGTCACAGTCAAAGCAGCTCACTACCTCAGGTCTTTACCAGGTATTCCCCGGGCAATGGCTTTAGAACACCCGTTCCGAGGCTAGCTAAAGTGAGAAGGCGGCTAAGTAACCTGAATGGTTGAAAGACGTCTCAGGTCAGTAGGAAGAACTTCTGAAACTTAGTTTCTGTAAAGTATCCTGATGGCTCGTTAAGGGCGTCTCAGGAAGTAGAAGGAACGCGGATAATCTCTGCTTTTGAACAAATTGTCTGCCTGGAGGTTGCTGGCAGCCCCAGCACCAGGATCGGATGCGGAAGCCTAATAAGCTACCGCATCTTAAATAATACTTATTAATGAAACCTTAACTATATTTTGGGGCCCTATGCTCCTTATAGGATCTTCGGGAACATATATATAAAGCGTTTTTGAGTTACGCGAATATATGCAGCGCAACTTCCTTCATTTTCGAAATAACGGTTTATCTTGAAAACAAGAGCTAAACTAAAAAAACGGTTAACACCACTGGATTCAGCGTACCCCAATTAGGTTAAAATGACAAGTGCCCGTCTTGTCTGCCTTTTGCCACTAGCACAGTGTACTTATTACTCAAAATTACAGCATTAAAATTCTTTTTTAAGATTATTTTTTTAAAGGTTGCCAAAAAAAATCATATCTTAAAAAAACACATCCTTCAAAGTTTCAGAATTTTTAAAGAACAATTTGAGGTATTATATTATTATATATGTTTTCGACTTAGCTCGTTTTTAAAAATAAATATTTTGCAGATATTACATTTTTCAAAAAAAAAAAAAAAAAAAAAACAAGTTAGAGTGCTATATTCGGCTGCGCCGAATCTTTGATACCCTCCACCGACAGTTCGAATGTTAAAGGAGTAATATATGTATGATGTTATTATTATCTTAAACTGTGACGATTTGTTATTAATTATAGATTAAGCCGACTAAACTGTTTTCCGGTAGTAGGGTTTATATGGGGCCTAGGGTAAATTATGGACCGATCTTCACGAAATTTCACAGTCTTTTTCCCAGTTCTATAAAACTTTGATGTACCAAATTTTGTTATGATAGCATTATTTTTTACGGATTTAGGCGTACTAAACTGTTTCCCGGGAGTAAGGTTTATATGGGGCCCAGGGTAAGTTATGGACCGATCTTCACGAAATTTCACAGTCTTTTTCCCAGTTCTATAAAACTTTGATGTACCACATTTTGTTATGATAGCATTATGTTTTACGTTTTTAGGCGTACTAAGTTGTTTTCCGGGAGTAAAGTTTATATGGGGCCTATGGTAAATTATAAACCGATCTTCACGAAATTTAAAAGATTAAGTTTTAGTTCTATAAAACTTTCATGTACCAAATTTTGTTATGATAGCATTATTTTTTACGTTTTTAGGCGTACTAAGTTGTTTTCCGGAAGTAGGTTTTATATGGGGCCTATGGTAAATTATTGACGGATCTTCACGAAATTTCACAGCGTGATTTCCAGTTGAATAAAACGAATTGTTGCGAAAGCTTATATCATTCTGTGCATTTTTCCACCATTTATGTTAGTTTTTGTAACAAAATTATCAATTTTTTTTAGGTGGTGGTTCCACATTTTGATTCATAGCTCAGATCCTATTGAACCGATTTTGCTGAATTTCAATCCCAAACTGCTTAGGATAACTACAAGCAATTTGACACAAAGTTTGTTGATTTCTTTTGAGTTTTTCGAAAGTGAGCGTGTTTTCAACAGACGGACAGACGGACAGACAGACAGACGGACAGACAGACGGACATGGCTAAATCGACTTAAAATTGCTCAAGGACCCAGAATATATATACTTTATAGGGTCTGAGATGAATAGTAAAAAAGTTTCACACGGAATGACAAACTGAATATACCCTCTTCACAACTAATTGTGGTGGAGGGTATAAAAAATGTATTTTTTAATATATAGATATTGGAGAAATAATCTCAACACATTCGGCTAATTCGGCGAAATTATGACATTTTGAATATGACATAACTTTTGGAAAAAAAAATTTTTTCGTTCATATACTGTGAGAATCAAAATAAAGTGTACAGCTTGTTTTCCAATATAAAAAGAGTTATGTTAGTAATAAAAAGTTAAATATATACTTTGCCAACTTTTATCAGACTTCAAGCTTGCTGTCATCTGTGAAAGATACGTTGCTCCAAAAAGTGACAAAAGCAAGTTGGACAAAAAAAAAACGTGATTAAAGGTAGAAAAAATACAGTTTCTTAAGTGAAGCGTGATAGGGTTAGCTTATGTAAAACGTCCTAAAACAGATGGATCAGCCCAATAGTAGCTCGATATCAACTCAAGTAAACATCTGGAAACATTTGGACACACAAATTAAAAAAAAACATTAGCAGCTAGCACTCTCTGAATAAAATTCTACAGGAAGAGTAGCCAAAATTGTCTACTGAGCTAACTTTAAAATGGGTGGAATTGATGCCAAAGAGATTAGAAGGCGTCCTAAAAGCAAAAAGAAATCAATCAAAGTATTAGCCACTTCACTTTTCTTAGTATTTTAAAACTGTAAATTTTTTTGACGCGTTTAAAACGGAGTATATAAGTTTTTTTATTGTATTGTTTTTGTTGTTTTTGAAGTATTTCAAATTTTTAATTTTTAGTTGTAATAACATTGACCAAAGTTTTGTAAATGATAATAAACTTCTAAAAATTTGAATTTTTTTTTTGCTAAAATAACACTTTATATTGGAAAGCCAGTTGTACACTTTATTTTGACGCTGACAGTATGTATGTTCTTATAGAATAAAAGGAACCTTCTCACCAAATTTCATTAAAATCGAAAAGGGTCGGGTCCCACTCTAGGTCGATTTGATATGGAATTACCCATATAGTATTTTTAAAAACGAGAAACAAGATTGTCATTTTCAAACATTTTAACAATAATTTAAAAAAATTTGAATAATAAACTGGCGAAGCTAATGGACATATCGTCATATAAAATGCAAAAAGGTCTGTAATCATTTTTTTAAATTTTTCTGAAGCGATAAACACTTTATTTAAAGTTTTAAGGATTCATACTTTATCTATCACTTCTGAAAATTTTCAAAAAATGATGAAAAAATCTTTCGCATTTTCTATGACGATATGTATATCAATATGGGCAATTTGCATAACATGAATTTTTTTGGTCACCGTAATTATCGGGGTTGATCTTAGAACCGTGGATTCTTTGGCAAATTTTCTAACAATTTCTTGTAGACTTCGTTTTTACTGTACGACTTAAAATTTTTTTTTTTTTTTTGGAACCATAGAAAGCTACCCGCCCTTATACACATAAAGTAGAAATACATATATTTCAAATTATTTCCTTCTAGACTTCTAGTTTTTGTTTGAAATAGTCTTGTTTAGAAAATAATGAATTAAAATCAATGAATGAAAGCTATTTATGTTTGGACTTTTTTTTACTTGTGAATTTAATAAATTATTCCACAAACTATTCAATTAAAGTTACTTACAATTTAATATAATGAGATCTAAATTTTAATTGTAAAACTGTGTTGCTGTCATTTAAAGTGCAAACATCAGCAATAGGTTTTAGGGACCAAATAAACTATTGTGTTATTAACTATGTGTTATTCACTGACTCATACAGGCTCTTTTGTCCACTACATGAATGTCCATTAATGTACAAAAATATAATGAAATCATTTTCTTTTGTTTAATGTCAACATATGCAAACTAATGTATTCGTAAACCAATGTCTTATATATTATATTTTCCTTTACAACATGTGGAAGTATGTATAAAGAAGTTTTAGTATGTGTAAATGGGTGTTAGCAAAAATTGCAGAAGTACATACAATCACATTCAAATATATCCATCCACTAACTCACTTAACCACTTACTCAAGAAAAGATAGAAACAAACAAACAATTCAGCCGACACAATAAATACACATATAAACATGTTGGCGAGTGAGTGTGTGTGTGTGTACGTATTATGATAAAACCTTAATGGCATTTCAATTAAGATGTGTTGACATACATAACTACAAGTATGATGTGTTGTGTTTCATTTTAATGAGTAAGTAAACGTATGAGTTGGTCTATGTCTACGACTTCGTCTTGTTCTGGTCTTTTAAGTTTTGCTGGTGTTTGGTCTTGAAACCCTAAGACTTACAAATATATAAACAACAACTTTTAATATAAAAGTATGTGTGTGTATTTCCACAAACTACAATGACTTTAAAATGTAATAAATAAATAGAAGAGACTTCAAACAATGCAATAAGAAATGTTCAAATATACACATTCACACCTGCACGTTAAATTTACATTTAATTCGTAGACGTACGGCTCACATATTCGTCCTTAAATTAAGTACATACTTAAGTGTATAGAGAATGTCAACATGGCCAGTAAAAGAATAAAAACTTTCGAAAATAAAAAATTTTCAAAAGTTTCTGAGAAATTTTAGTTTTTTATTGAACATTCTATTAATGCAACTTTAAACATAAATTAAAATCCACATCATACAAACTGTACATTCAAAGTTAGTTGTTGAGAAAATAAGATTTACGCGGAAAGAAGTTTATTTTCCAAAGTAATCAATTTCATTTCTATGAACAAGAAAAGCCAAAATCTAAAAATAATTCTTTGAGTTTAACATATTTTGTTGGTATTTATTAAAATTGTCTTAAATAAAGAAACATTTTACTTACATATTTTTAGAATAAGTAATTTTTGGCTTGGACGAGAATAATGCAAAATTTTTTAAATTATTTCCGTGTTATAATTTTTTTTTTTTATAAGCATGATCTATATAAATGCATACCGAAAGTTCGGTTTTACAAATAATTTAAATTCGAAATAGGGATTTGCCATTATTGGCCTGTATGGATGGCAATTCCCAATTGAAATGACTGCAAGCTTTTGCACTTACTTTGAGATTCCTTAAAAATACATTTCAAAAGTGATTTCTACTCGAACTCCTTGCGAAGTTTCAAATACAGTCTAGTTCAATTCCATAACCATAAGACCATTCCTCGATGATAGCAGCTCACATTTTAGGTAGAAGCTTTCTCGCCGGTGCATGACAGCTGTGAAAAATATTTGCAGGGATACCTACCCTAGGGCATACTCCGCGGCGGATCTTAACTTTGAGCGCAGCTAATCTGTGCCCCTGTTCTATAACTCTCGCGTCGAGAAACTTTTCGATTGAAATCTGTGAAATGAAACAAAAATGCCATATATTGAAACAAACAGTTGTTTCTCTCACTAAACTGTGTCTGTAACTTTTTTGGCTAGTTATAGCTGTCACGTAAGGAAATTACTCGTTAATTTACAGAAAAAGTGTGCCTGTAAACAAAAGAAAATTTCCCGCTTTGCACTGTCAAATAAACTCATGAAAAAAATGGGATGAGAAACAATTTTAACACTTAAATACGATTAAAAATGCAAAATGCATAGAATGAATATACAAATTTTTTTCCAAGCTCATTTGCAAACAACAAACATTAAAGTCGCATTTTAAATTATTTGGTATAGCCAAATGTTGTATTTAAGACGCCGTTGTTGAAAATCTTTCAATTTTAGTAAATTTTCATCGCCGTCAACGATATGTGTGACTAGCGCTCGCAACACCTGCAATGTGACATCGGCTTCGAGTAAAACTTTATGACATTTATAACGTAACGACGTAATATCTTTTGATAGTTTTCGACATGAGTCACTTTTTGAGAAACGATGGAATATATTGTTTCAAATCTTTTCGATGCGAGAAGTTCTCACTAAAGTTCCAAAGGATGGGTACTTGGTAGCATTTTGAGCGCATAATCCGGCAATATTAATTACTCGCCCCTTGTTAAGGAGGTGGAGTTATTTAGCCTCCGCAATTTAAAACAAAATGCTAGCAATACCACCTAGGGTTGATCCTCCCTCAGTCCGTTCTCTCCCACAGGTGGTGACAAATTAGTCTTTTGGTTGGATTTATATGATATCCCTTCCCGCGATGTATAAAAGTTAACCACATCCAACATGTGAACTCCGAAAGTATATTTTTAACGGAAAAGTGAAACTTTCGTCAAGAAAATCTTTCTGGGAGACAGAAAACATTTCTTTCAAGAAGCATCTTACGGAGGCCTAAATGAATGGTCAGTCCAGTGCTGCGCCACCGGGTGTTTCTGGCTCTCGTGGTACCAGAAAGGATCTCTGGTCAGCTGCGATCGAACGAAATCGTAAAGATTTGCCAACTCCCAGGTATTGATCCTTAGGGCATGTAACACCAGAAGCTAAAATAACCTTAAATTGTTCCCTACGACCCCTTCGGGGTAGTGCAGGACAGTAAGTGTTAATCTCAGTAACTGCGTATAAATCGCTGACATCTAGACGCTGTACATGCTACCTATAAGGCAGTGCCCGGTAATTCAAGCACCACCTTACCTCATGCGTTCTGGTAATTAAATGAATAGATATGTTACGATTCTTTTCTTTATGGAGCCACTATTCGGCACATTAAAATTTGCAAAATCGATAGTTTTACGACAAAGTGTACAAGAGAAGAGGGGTCCACATACGAATGCAAGGTGCAGTGAAGCACGTAACGTGGTGTCAAGTATAGTAAGCTTATCCGCGCTAATGTACCCTGTACCTTCGGAACCACATGATTCTTTTCGTTCAAAAATTAGCGTCGGCCAAGGTCTATATATTTCTTCACAGGAACGGAGAATTTAGGACCATAAGTGTGTTACTGCTACCGGTACTGCTGGATATTATCCTTAATCAACCCTTAGATTTGGTAGAAAAAGAGATTGCGACATTGGAGAGGAGTGAAAATAAACTCGTTCACTGAAATCTTGAACTGGAAAATTTTTCAAACATCGCAAGTTATTGCTCATGATTATCATTATAGAACACTGATACCAAGTTCGAATGCATAGAGAAACGGTGTTCCCGCTAAAAGGAGGAAGAGACGTAAATTTCTTGACCAAAGGGACCTCAACCTCATCCGTTGTCACGGAACATTTAAGTTATAGGTTCATATATACAGAAAAAATATCAATGGTTAATTAACATTGCGCAATGTTGATTAAAAACCATAGTAAATTTCTGCAAAAGTATGGACATTAAAACCCTAATCTGCACCTCTCGACTTGAAAATTTTTTTACTTGGGTGAATATTTTTTTAAGTAAAAAAATTTTGAGTGCAGAAATATATAAAGTGCAAAGGAACTACCTTACTAAGCAATTTTATTCAGAAAATTCGATTTCTTTTTGGAAAAAGTTTTTTTTTTTTTCCAGTCGAGAGGCGCAAATTAGGATTTTACTTTGGGTACATGGTTTCTTTGGAGAATTTTCTTAGAATTTTATGTAGCTTACGTTTTTGCTATACGATTTAAAAAAAATCGACACGCCCAAATGGGCAATTTTGAAAATTATCATTGTTTCATATTAATTTTAAACGAAAAAAGGTTAAAAAAATATTGTTCAATATTAAATCTATAAAATCTTGTTTTATTTGTTTTGTATAAAAGCAATAACAACACTTTAAAAAGAAAACATACATTTTTTTATCAAGGTTTCGTTATAATGTGCTAAATTCCCATTTCATACTATTGACAAACTGAAGTTTGTTGTTGATGGGATAAGCTATTCCTATGCGCATTTCACTGGTTGCTTAGGCCAGATCATCAGCAAACTAACATCCAAAGATTTTAGAAAAACTAAAGATTTTTTATTTTCATGCTTAAAATTATTTATTAAGAGAAAAAAGATTCCCGTATTCTTTTTGTTAAAATTATTTAGTTAAATAGTACACGCAAAGAAAAAACATGCTTGTGGTAAACACATTCTAAGAGCAACATATTATGATAAGATTCATGATTGTAGTCACCATATTAAGATTATTATTGAATCATATTATGACTAAATATACTCGTAATATGACATCATAATATTTTTCCCTTAATCATATTATTATTCTGTTAATAATAATAAGTTAAGAAGCAATCATGTTATTATCATGATAATCATAATAAACTAAGAAATTAATCATATTATTGGCATGCTAATCATAATAAGCAAAGAAGTAATCACATTATCATCAGGTTAATCATAATAAATTAAGAAACAATCAAACTGTCAAAAACATATAAAATAAATAAAAAATGTTTTGATAGATTTTTTATTTTGTGGCTTTTAATAATTTTTCTTTATGTAAATTAAACAGCGGAGTTCAATATAAGGCTTGCAATAGAACAAATGCAACATCTGTGGTTTTCATGGGCCACCGCGTATGTCCTTTCCGATTTTAATAAACGCTCTGTACATGTTTCTAAAAATGTTTGAAAAAAGATGGATCAATTCCGATTTTTAAACGTAGTGACAAAGTTTAAAAAGTGCAATACCTAGCCCATAGTTTGATCTAGAATGGTTTTTCGGCTCTCCTGAAAAGTTTGTTTTAAGACATACGCGGTTGCCCATGAAAACCACAGAAATATCGTATCACTTTTATAAAATATAACGAAATCTCTGTGTGTTTTGTTGTTGGATTTTACAAATAACGACGACATTTTGCATTTGCACTATTAAATCACTAATACTGAATGAACTCCGCTAATATTTCAATATTTTTAGTTTCTTTAAACTTATTTTTTTATAGGAATTTATCTTTAAATTAATAAACTGCTAACATATAAAATAAACGACACAACTGATTCCAAATTATTTTAAAATGGCGCTAACATAATATTATTAGAGTAAAAATAGTTTGATTACATCTTAAACATAATATGATAAATGTATAGAAAGTTATCATGTTATGGCTATTAGATATCATGATATGATTGTGAGAAATATAATATGTTAAGAAAGTTATCATAATTTAGTTGTTAGAAAAATAATTACTTTTCGATCAACAATACTCAAAGTTATAATTGCGATCAACATATATATGTTTACAGTAACTATAATAGTGTTGATATTTAATAAAAAATATCAATTATTTGTGTACGGCAACAATATATTGTTACATTAATCATAGTGTTGTTGCCGTAACCATGCCCAACCATATTTTTTCTCTGCGTGTACATCCAATTTTTTAAAGTTGAATGATGATAAAACCCATATCGGGCCAATCTGCTGGTGTCTTTTAAATGTGAGTGCTTTTTTAAACAAAAGGGAAAACAAAAAAGTAAAACATGTGTTACAAAAAAATAAATAATTATATGCTCTTTCTCTATCTCTCTCTGGTTCCGCGGGTAAATGCTTAGAATGTTTCTTAAATTAACGCATATGTTGTCTCTAAACCAATTTGATTCCACATGAAATTAACGTTGTTTCAACTTGAATTAACTTTCATTCAACGTGATTCGGAGTTTTATTTCAATATGAATATCATTTTGCTCTAACTTTACGGGAACGTAAAATTTACATAAATAATAGTTTTTCAAAGAAAATATGTTCGCAAGTTATTGTAAAATCATGTTAAATTAGCATGAAGTACCGATGAAGCAACATCACTACCAAAAATGGAAAATCAACCTCGCTTTCGAGAATTTTACATTGTTTTTTTTCGGGTGTAGTTATGCTAAGCATCTGGAAGCAAGACACAATAATTACTGCTACAGCTGCATTGATGAAACTGGGGGGAAAAAAATACGTGGAATAACTTCTCTGTTATTGATCTGCCCTGGCAAAATACGACTGGATGAAATGGGATCCGTAATTTTCAATTTATTGTGCGATATCTCTGGCAACTTAAAATTGGATGAACCCTTAAAGATCGAGTGTGACCAGAGTCCTTTCTAGTATAACCTACAGGCCCTGTTCTATTTGGGGATCACGTTGTGTCTGTGGTCGAAAAATAGTAACTATGACCTACCCCAGGAAGACCATGTTTGCTGTTGCTATTTAATAGAAACGGCTTGATAGCTCCAGCTCCAGCTCCAGCTCCAGTGTGTTTATCCATTCGAAGTAAAGGCATCCTGAGGTTAAGTTGTGATGAGTGTAATTACATAAGCAATCAAATTTACTGGTTAAAGCTTCCTGCTTCAGTTTCAGTAAAGAAATTATTTTAAAATTATATTATCAAAATGTTTTCTGAGTGAACACTCACTAATTGGAATCCAATCTTCAAGTTTTGTTTAGAATGGGACCCATGTGAATTTGTAATATGATTACATTACTTAAAATTTCGCATTAATAAGTGTGTACTTTCATATAATATTTATTTAGGTTATTTTAGTAATGTAGCTTTGCCTTTGGCGCCATTAAATTTTTTTTAAAGACTTTAATAAAAATGAATGTACTTTTGTCACGCAATTCAAACAACACTGACTTACGGCCATCGGCTATTTACAAAAATATTGAAGGAAACAAACGTTTTAATTTTAAATATTAAGAATCTATTTAAAAGAGAACTTTGCAAGAAAATGAAAGGCGGCTAGGGACGACCAAACGAATGACATAACAAGCTACATATAACTGCAAAAATACATCTTAAGCAATGTTCATACCCGCCAAATACATGACGTTTTACACGTAACCACTAGTTTTATTAAAATAAGTTTGCTTTAGCAAAACGTTTGATATAGCAATATATTTGATCTACAGATCAAACAGTTTCTTTATTAAATTATACAATTATCTTCTTACAAATAAAGTAAAGTATGTAAGTCAATAAAAATTGTTAACAATAAAGCTAAATTTTTAAAAAATTACTGGTCACGCTTTTTTGGATTATTTCGTCAAATATTTGAAATCGGAGACAGGTTTTTTGCTTGGAAGCAGATCTACAGGTTTCAAATAAATCTACAGGCAGGTTTCTTGAGTCGGCCAACCGCATTTTATAATTTTTTTTCTTGTAACATGTTTTAAATGTTGTTGCTTCTATCTTCGAAATCGAAAAAAAAGTGTTGTCAAAAGATACAGCAACTTTAAAAAAGGTGTAATTTATTTTTTTTAATATCCCTTAGCTAATCCCGCGAAGCTCTTCGCTTGTCTGCAGGAAATAAACCAGAATCTCTGACGGGATTCGAACCCATGACACCTGCGCTGATAGACTAACTCACTACCAGCTAGGCTACCGGGGCACTTAAAAACACCTAAAGCCAACACATAAATAAAAATAAAAAAAATTAAATACTAGAGAATTTTGTTAATAACTTGACCCCAGGTCTATCCACATCTGTTTCTAATTTTTGTTGATTTTGAAAGGGCATTCGACACAATAAATCGTGTTGTTATTTAGCAATGTCTCTATAACATTGGTATACCGGACAAAATTATAAAAATTATTCAGATGTTGTACAGTGATGCTCCATATAAAGCTCGCTTCTAGGGAATTGACAGTGAATCTTTTTTAATTAATCGTGGAGTAAGACAAGGATGTATATTGTCTCCGTTACTGTTTCTCCTAGTTTTAGACTCAGTTATGTTAAAAACTAATGCCGAAGCAACAGACGGCATACAGTGGCATCTAAATCAGCGCCTTCATGACCTGGACTATGCTGATGATCTATGCTTGATGTCTCATTCATTAAGTGGCATACAGGACAAAATAAACAGATTATATGAAAACGGTCTTGAAGTTGGATTAAAAATCAATTTTCGTAGAACCAAAGTAATGAGGATATCATCCGATGACATCACCCCTATACTGGTAAACGGTATTGAAGACGTGTCTGAGTTTAGCTATCTAGGTAGCATAATAAGTACAGATGTTGGAGCGGATGCTGACGTAAGAAGCAGAATAAATAAGGCTCGTCACGCCTACACTTCACTTGCACGAGTCTGGCAATCGTCCTAAATATCCAAGAAACATAAGATCAGGATTTTCAACACTAGCGTAAAATCCGTTCTGCTATATGGAAGTGAAACGTGGAAAGTCTCCAACACGATTTCCAAGAAATTACAAGTGTTTTTAAATAAATGTTTAAAGCGCATTCTAAAAATATTTTGGCCGTTACGAATAAATAACCAAGATCTGCTACAAACTTGTGGTATGGAAGCAATTGACATTGAAATTCGGCGTAGAAAATGGAAATGGATCGGACATACGTTGAGGAAAGATAATAGAGACATTGCCAAGGTTTCCTTTCAATGGAATCCACAGGGATATCGAAGCAGGGGGCGCCCACGAGTAACTTGGCGAAGATCCGTTGAAGAGGAGTTTACAAGTGCATGGGCACAATTGAGAAGCTTGGCGCAGGATAGAATAAGATTTAGAAATTTTGTTCAATCTATATAAGAAAAAAAAAAAAAAAACTTTACTATAATCCCTTTATTAACTGTAATTAATATTAATGTACATATATTGTAAAATGTATTATTTGTTGTTGCTAGAAGCTCCACTTGGAGTAGCGTTCTTATAAATATTGTTAGACACGTTAACTAAAATAACAAAAATAAAAAAAAGTTCTATCCACCGGGTCAAAATTTTATCAGGAAACTTATCTTTGTTTAATAAATATAATTAAATATCACGACAAGAGCGCCATCTATCGGGATCAGTAAGATAAACCTGGCTCCCCTCAATCGCTCCAGCGGCTCTTGAGTTTTAGAAGCACATACAAGGCACGGGCGGTTTTTTTTTTAAATCGTATAGCAAAAACGTAATCTACATAAAATTCTCCGAAGAAACAATGGGTCTAAACTAAAATCCTAATCCGCGCCTCTCGACTTGAAAATTTATATGCCCGCCTATGCAAAAATATATATTTTTTTTTAAAAAATAGCTTTTTCCAAAAAGAAGTCGAATTTTTTGAATAAAAATGTTTAGTAAGGTAGTTCTTTTGCACTTTATATTTTTTTACACTCAAAATAATTTTTTTTACATTAAAAAAAAATCAGGAAACTTCATCCATAAAGATTTTAGAAAAACTAAAAAAAATTTTCAATGCGAGAGGCGCGGATTAGAATTTTATTTTTTATTTATTCCTTTCACTCCCGGTATCGGTGGAACGTCTCCAAGTTGTCCGTTGTCTACCAACTGTTCTTCCTGCTTGGGTAAACAGATTCCAAAGCAACGCTTGTTTCGCCACGTTATTATCCTTGCGACGTAGAACATGCCAAATCACTGCCATTTACGTTGGCAGTTTTCAGAAACCACATCCATTTGTTTTGCTTGGCATGGCCAGAAAATACGCAAAATTCGTATGAGACAACGATTGGTAACACCCCTGGTAACCTTCCAAGTGATGCATCCATATAACAGGACGGATTTAAAGTTGGAATTGAATATTCGGAGCTTGGTTTGTAGTCTTAAGTTGTGGCACCATCTGGTGCGACCATTCTTTCTAAGATAACAAAATTGGTCGACCATCACATAGTTCTGGCTGCCTGCAATTATCAGTTGTTGACTGTTGCCATGAACAGTCAGACATTTGGTTTAGCTGCATTTATTTTTAGGCCTGTGCCATTCAGATTGCAGACTGTTCTATGTCATCCATTTTGTTTGACAGAATGCAAATATCATAGGCATAGGATAGGTAGTTTAAGAATGTGCCATCTGTTTGCAATTGGATACGCCTACATTGGAACGGGGTTGAAGAAAGTACGTCTTCGATGGCAAGTACGAATAGAAGTGGCAATAATATATAACATTGGCTTTTTCTACCCTGATAGAAAAATGCATCTTCATATTGATGATGCCCTAACATCAGAATTGTGACATCAATGTTTCTACAAATGGCATCAATGACTAACGTCTCGTACAATTTTGTCATTTTTTACGTGTCGTCTATTTTATGACTATAGTGACATCAATTCGATGCCACATTTTGTATATTATTAACATTATTTTCATGATTACAATATATTATAAGAAGCAAAAATTCCTACATTCTATTTTTTTTAAATGTTTAGTTAAATACATCAAATTTTTAAAGCAGTATGTTTACGAAAACTATATGGGGCATGGTGCTGGTGTCTTATTATTGAGAGAAACAAACATATGTAACAGGTAAGTAAATAATAATATTCTCTCACTTTGAGTTAAGTCAATTGCAATGACTTTGACTTAATGACAAACTGTCATTAAATTGATGATAATGTGTCCTTTCTCCGATGTTACTGTGTCATCGCACTAACAACATGTTCGTCATTTCTGTGATGCCGATGTGTCATCCCATTAATGACATAATTTCATTTTGACCCGGATGACACTTTGGCCAAGTGATGTTAAGGTTGTCATCACCATGATGAAAAGTGTCATGGGGTAAAAAACGAAGACACTTGTAATAGTACTGATGTCAAAATACATCAGCTTTATGACGCCTTTTCTATCAGTATATTCAATACTTGAAAAGGATGAGATAATTTTCCTTTATGCAGCACATAACATTTTGCGCCGTTGTAGCTCTTCTTTATAAGGGTTATAAGCTTCGGCGGAATACCTCTGCTATGCAAAGCATTCCAGATGTCTTAAGATAAGTTTAGACAAATGTAAAAAAAAGTAATATCACAATTAATTACACTGTGCAAGTTGAAAAAAAGGTAAGCTGGGCACCTGGCGTTTTAACCTTACTCGTCTGCGCATATTAGAAAAAGTAAAACTTTACTTAAAGATTATTTTTTTCGGAATTTCAGTTTTTTATAAGTAATTTCAATAAACTTTACCGTTCTTGAGCTAGGCAAATATATTTTACGACCGAGCGAACGAAAATTCAAGTGCGCGGCTTTTCTCAAAAAAGTGTCACATTCAAGCGTTATTATAATAATTTAACTTAATTCCGCATATCATCTAAAGGATTAAAACTTTTTGAAATATGTGACTTAATGCGGATTATATACAGCTATCAGTTAATATCCTAAGCCCAAAAAATTTTAATTTTCAATTATTCGTATATTCGCAGCGGTAAATATTGGAAAGACCGCAACTGGCAGGCCTTTTTGAAGACCTTTATACTCCTTTCTTAAAGATTCGATCCGTATGACATCCTGCCTTCAGAAGTATGCCTTTGAGAAGGTATAAATTTCCTTTTTAAAGACCTTCCAAAATATTCAGTACACATTCGCTACTCCCTTCTTTAAGAAGGAAGAAAAAGTTGTTCAGTTTTATTTTTTTATTTTTTAGGACCTTCCTTATTCCCTTCTTTGTGAATGGAAATAAGTTGTTATTAAAGGACTTGTGGAAGGGCTTGCTCCCAGTGACAACCTGTGTAAAAAATAAATAAGTATGAAATACGGCCTTTCCTAAAGAAGGGAGTAGCAAATGTGTACTGAATATTTTAAAAGGGGTTTCTAAAATAAATTATACCATCTAGAAGGCATATTTCTGCAGGCAGGATGCCATACGAATCGAACCCTTTAGAAAGGAGTGCAGAGACATTCAAATAGGCCTCCTGCTTTCGGTCTTTTCAATATTTACCGCTGGGTATGTTATTTTGAAATAAATTATATTTATGTGTATTATAATAAACATTTTTTCGAATGTGCTTCTATGAGTCCATATTCATTTTTCCCTCTTGTTCGAAAAATGTTTCCTATAATAAAATAACTTACGAAAAATTAATTATTCCCACATTCTAATTATGAGTTATATACATATAATAAAAATAAGGACTTTCTTTTGTCACACTTTAAATATTAAATACCAAGACTCCATATAGAAAAACAAGAAGTCAATAGACTTCAAATATTTAGTTTTATTAGGTTTAAATGTTAAATTTTTGCAGTAGCATAAATGCTTTAAATGCTATAATTTTTCAAAAATGTAACATTTATGTTCCTTAATAAATTACCCCCCAACCAGTTGAACGTCAATGAAATGCGGCAAGTCTTAAAGCAAAAGTCAGTGACCATCTATCTCTGTTGCCTTCCCTATTTATTTATTGTTAAGTATATTAAGTCATAATATTCCCGTCCACGTAATTTGTACACAATTTTTCTTTAATTAATAAAAATTTATTTGTTTCCTCTTAATCCCTCATTTTTCCCCAAAATGGCAATTGATGGCAAAATCGATAACGAGACAAAGATTTATTACAAACTTAATATCAAACTCAACATGCCGACTTCTTTCCTTTCCCTGCCAATCTATTCGTTTTCCTGCCATTCTTAGAGGACGTGGATAGAAAACTGTAAAAAAAGTAAAATAAATTTTGTTGTTATTGTTGGAGTTGTTTGTATTTTACTTTTTTATTTTTTTTTTTTTTTTTTTTATTTAATTCCTTTTCTCTTTGTCTGGGATTTTATGAAGACATAAAAGTTGAAGCTTAAGTTAATTCTATTTCCTCCTTCTGTTTAAGTTTTTTGCCTTGTTTTAGTTATTTTTCTTTTTTGTGTTTATGTTTCGTTTTGAGCTTTTTATTGTTTGCTGTTAAGTGTTTTTATATTTTATTATTTAAAAAATAAAATTATTATAAAAAAGAATTGTTATGGAGTTGTTAATTACATTTAGAAGGAAATTTAAAAACTTTGTTAATGCTGTGTTTATAAGGAAGTTAAGAATTTAAGTATGTAAGTGTTGGTGTTCTGACTTTTTATCATATGTGAAAATTTTCCTTTCAATCAAGGACACACACACTCTGACATCATTTAGAAAAGTTTGTGTTGATGTTGACAGCATAAAATATTATTATGGAAAAGTTTAATGTTGAACAAACAGTTTACCTTATTTGAAAGCATACAATTTTTAAGCAAGCGTCAGTATCAAAAGTGTTCAGAATCTTTAATAAAAAAAAAGAATTACAGCTTTTGACTGTTCCGAATCCACTTAAGTCCAAACAATTAAAGCAATAAATTTTACTTTCGTAATGGCACGATTAAAAAAAATACAAATAGGAAAGGATGTGCTTTAAAAAAAAACAGAATATTATTTGGCGTTCGGCTCAGACACACAGAAACGATAACTATGTTTTAGTGTTTGCGTAGACGAACACAACCCTTAATACCGTTCGTAGCTATTTTCAAGAAAGAGCTGAATATTATATAGTGTTCTGTTCTTTGTTCAAAAACAGAACAATTGTAGTGATTCTTGAGACAAACATTATATTTAAATGTTCTATAAAGTTTCTTTTTTACTTGACATGTTTCGATTGCAACGTTTTTACATTGATAAAGAAATGAACAAACAAAAAATTTTGTTTATATTTTGTTTGTGTAAAATTATTTAGCTGGCTTTTTGTTTTCTTTCTAAGTATTTGTAGTTGGTTTTTGTAAAAAATTTTCGGTTTTGTTTAGCAGCCAAGAGGGCGTTAAGCACAACAGAAACGAACGAACTTTAATGAGCTGAACCGAACACAATGAAGTTTGTGGCTTTTAAAAATCAACAGAACGGAATTAAATGTTCTCATCTTTTGTTGTATTGGATAAGAACAGTATTTGTATTTTGTGTTCGAAAGATGATAAACAGGAAAGCGTTTGTGTTTTCCACAAATCTACCGAACCGAACACTAAGGAGTGATATTTAGTATTTATTTTCGACCACTGATCTAGAGATACGCTACACTTATATATACAGAATGATTTTCAAGTACCGAACCCTTTTTAAATTAATAGTCATAACAGGGAACCCGTAATTATGCAATTCCATGCTTTTTTCGTGGGATTAATTAAGGCAGAAACAATGTATTTATCCGTTTGTCAGCCATGTCACAGAGAACAATTCTACTCGGAATGATTCCTTTCGGAAATGAAGAAAACAGATTTGTTTATTGATAGAGAGTGTATTTTGACAGTTTTTTGCTTCATTTTCTGAAGCACCAAAATACGGAATTAATTCCGTTTCCGAACGGAATTGTACTCTGTGACATGGCTGTATATTTGCTTATTTTACTTAAAAATCATTTTTGCAGCACCTTCTAGTCTTATAGTACATGATTTATCTTTTCGAAGCAGATTTTAATAAATATTGTATTTTGTAGATGCCTACAAATGCTGCGGAGGGCAAAAACAAATTGAACATGGAAAACAGAAACTAGTGAAAAGAAATTATGAAAAAAATTTTATACAAAACAAAAATTGATTTACTTTGTTTACGCTCTGCACCGTTCGATTAGAAAAAAAAGGCGTGAGAAAATAGATGTCGAAAAAATTCTATAACTTTAACCAAAGCCAATTTATATAGTATGAGCACTATTGTGTCAAATTCTTTATATCGGGACCATATTTGTATGGGCGATAGGCAAAATAGAAGATAAATTTTGCTTATTTTTAAAGCCGGTTTTATACAAAACATTTGAGCTCTACTTTATCAGCCTAGCTTGTTTTGTATGTAATTTCAAAGGATCAGGTAAAAAATTATACCGACTTGGTTAGTTTAGTGCAGGGCTTTGGAGTCGTTAAAAAAATAGTTCTTACTCCGACTCCGACCGCAGAAATTTTTTAATTCCGAATCCGACTCCAACTGTAACTCCGACTCCTACTCTAACCTTATAGCTAAATGGATTGCTAAATGGGACTGGTCCTTATGTGACTTTAATTTTTTTAATGCTGTACCTTTAAATGGTTTAAAATAGGAAGATAATTTTTCTTTAAAAATAATCGATATTGTAATTCTAAAGCATGCCCCATTGAGATTTACTATAGTTATTTACATATGTAGAGTAGAACAATTTTGGAGTCGGAGTCGCGAGTTGTTGTGGGTATTTTCGACCCGACTTCGACTTCGGCACAAAAGCCTCAAGTCTGACTCTTCAACTCCGACTCTTCAACTCCGACTCCACAGCCCTGGTTTAATGTTTAATATTGATTTCATTAAAAAAATATCTACACCAAATTCGGTCCTCCTAGCTCATATGGTACGGACCCTTTTGTGCCAAAACCATAATTTTGGGAAAAAATTAGTAGTTAATTGTCTAAAACCTATTTATAAACTGATTTTGTTCATACTAGTATTCTACCAAGTTAAAGTAAAACTGAAAATATCAAGGTTGGATACCGAAACAAATTTCGGTATCGGTATTGAACTTTTTTTATTTCGGTATCGGTATTTTAATTGTATCGGCTTACCGGTATAGAAACTTTTATAACAGAATATATCGGTATTACAATTAAATGAACCAAGCAAAAAAAAATAAAAAAAATAAAAATTAAAAATTTACATGTATGTATATATGTGTATGTATTTTATTATTCATAAATACATGTGTTTACCCAATAAAAAATTTTATCATATTGCGAAGCACTAATGGTACATTTAAAAAAATAAGCGCAGAATTATGCGCTACGCAATAAGACATACAGAAATGCAGTAAAGTAAGTGATAAAACTCTCAACAACTTTTATAAAAAAAATAACATTTCAAGTGCTACGGCATTCCCTTACTAAGAAACAGGTTTGTAAGGGAAAATACTAAACAATAACTGTATCAAACCATTCAGTGTGTAAAGCTGATCGTTACATCCAACATTTTTTTATGCGCTGAATAATGCGCTTCATGTGTCAAAAATGTATTGCTTCAAAGTGGGAACTCGCCATATAAAATTCATGTCTTCCGTATGCGCAATGGTAAGCGCAACTCTTATGTTTCTCCCTTACAAACCTGCTTCGTTGGAAGCTCCATTTTTTATTGGGTATGTATTATATTTTATGTATTGGTTTCAACAGAAATATATTCATCACAATAACAATACAAACTTAAATCAGTAAAGCGCCAAAAACACTTTTATTTGTTTCTCATTCTGGTAAATTCACTCGTGTATGTGTACGTTTTTGATTTTCCATCCAGCATCGTCGGTAATTGTTATGGTTTCAAAATGGCAAAAGAATGACTTGCCATTGTCAAGTGTTGAAAATATATGGTACAGTAGGTAAAAGGGGGGGGGGGCTGATCGCGTCCGGCGGACGATCGTGGCACGTGCGGCGGGCCCGTTTACAAACTACAAAGCATAGCCGGCCATCGGCCGGGTGCAAGGATTTTCTCCTCTATGGTATAACAAAAACCGGCTTCGCTAACTAAAGCTTCTCTGCATAGCCGGCCTTCGGCCGGGCGCAAGGATTTTCTTCTCCGTAGCTGGCCCTTGGGCGGGCGCAAGAATTTTCTGCTTTATTATATAACAAGTACCGATTTCGCTAAGTAAAGCTTCTAAAATCTGCCTTGTTTCCGAACGAAGGCCGAATACGCAGAGAAATCGGGTTTTGTTATACCATAGAGAAGAAAATCCTTGCTTCCGGGCGAAGGCCGGCTATGCAGACAAGATTTAGTTAGCGAAGCCTGTCTTTCTTATACCATAGAAGAGAAAAAAAAGCCATATGGCTACATTTCCTATGGCTGTATTGCACGGGACCACAATCGTTTCGGTATTAAGAAATAATAAAATTTTTAAAATAGAAAAAATTAAAAGTTTCGAAACTTGTGCTAATGAAAAATATGTTTGTAAAATTGACGCTCTATGGTTACAACATTGTTATTAAAAGTGTTTTCGTTATATTTATAATATATCGAGCCCTTATAGCAAAAATGATGTTACCAACAAAAATAAAATTTTACAGGAGAAGGTTTTTTTAAAATATTTTTGTTGCAATTCTGGGGTTTCGTTTGAAATTGCTTTTGCTCTTATTTCGTAACGGTACTTCCCAGAGATATGAGATTTTTCGAGATGTTGCTGTAGATCAAAAATAATCGATTTTCATCAAAAAACAATATCTAAAATGTTGTTGGTTACATCATTTTTGCTATTAGGGCTCGATATACACCCAGAGAAAAAACAACAAAACAATTTATTTGTTCTCACTCCATTGAGAAATAAGGCCATAAGGCTTTATTTCCTTTGGCTTTATTGCACGGCACCACAGTTGTACCGGTATAATATCGGTATTTAGGGAAGCGGTATACTTAAACCGGTATTTTATGCAAAAAACAAATAAAAATTTTGGGTATAAAAATATGCAGGTTTTTTTTTTTTTTTTTGCTTAATATCATTTTCCTATTGTGAATATTTTGCTGATTTCCAATACCAAACTACTTAGGAGATCTATACACGGTCGCGGATAAATATTTCTTGATGCTGCCTACAAATTGACAAACTTAAATGTTCCATCATATATCCATTATATCTTCATATAGCGTATAAAAATCGCCTAAAAAATTTCCTTCAAAAAATAACTGAGCTTCTTGTTAAATTTAATCGTGACTTAATATCCAATTAAAAATCAAATATTTGTAAATGCTTTGTAAATTATGTAGTATATAAATAACATAATTTATAATGCGATTAATTCATGTATGCATAAATTCTTCTTAAAGTTACTTACAGTCAATTTATATTAAAACAAAGAATAAGCTTGAGGAAATATTGCTTAACAAAAATGTTTAAGAAAAACTATTGGCCTTAATTCGCTTACGAATGCCAAAAAAATATCTACTAGCCATCATCAAAAAGGAAAACCAGTAAAAGTACAACAATCAGCTGCACCGAATCTTTGATTCCCTTCGCCTATAGTAAGATAATTTTAAGATTGGGTTTTATACACATCTTGAAATATTCAAACAAACCAACCTCACATTATTATGATTTCTTGCAGCCATATTTCTGACAAAAAGTTAACCACTATTTATACACTACGTACAGCTGCTAACTAAAATGCCGATTAAGCTCAACAGCTTTTTGGCACACAGTTAATTCATAACGAACTTTTCTCCATCTGCCAACTTTTAATAAATCAACTCTGAATTTTTATGATGCCACATTGTTTTACTCAAAAATGCAACACGTTTTGCATTAATCATCGCTAAATTTTTCATTTTTTTCTTTTTTTGTTTTTCCCTTCACATATAAAAATTTTAAAAAGGTTTTAAAAATAAAATAAATTGAGTAACCTACAGTAAAAGTTAATTAAAAAAAAAACCAACAAAATTGTTTGACATTAAACGGCTGTTTTTCACAAGTTGGCAAACGTTTGGCATCTCGTTAACAAGAGTTTAGCAAATCGTTAGCCAGGGTTTGGTTAGTGTATTATGAATAAACTTTTTACTAACTTCGTGCCAAATTTTCATTATGAATACAGCTGTTGATGTTTTAGTGGTATTAAAGTTCATTTCAAAAGAACGCTTTATAAGAAGACTATGGTTATTTATCGACCAATTTGGCAGCGTAATTTCCAATCTCACAAATCTTTGACAGTTACGTACACAGAAAAAATTATTGCCGAATTATTTTCAAACAAACGCTTGTTTGAAAATTTTTTCAATTTCTACAAATTTTTTTACTGATTCAATTAAAATTTTTGTTTGATTTTTATTTAACCAAAAAAAATGTTGACAACCATTCAAAAATATAATACACGCTATATTGGTTTCAAGTTTTCATAATTTTGTATGAAATATTTAACGCTTTTTAATGTTGTCGTCTTTTTGCATTTTTTTATTTGATCGTAAGCAACACTTCCTAATGTGAAATATAAGAACTACAACAAAACACACATGCAGTCTATTTTTGGACACTTTAAAAAAGTACAACAGTAAGAAAGATGTAGAGGTTGAAGTAAAAAAAAAAAAAAATAACAGGTAAAAAACGTTTCACTCTTTTTAAACAACAGAAGCAACAACAACATTATAAGAAACAAAATAAATTTTTGGTTGGTTTCAAAGTTGGTTAAAAAAAAAACAAAATCCCGTATTTAATTTTTTTAAACTGTTTGCTTAAATACATCAAATACAAAAATATAATGATGACGAAAAACATATCGAGTCGGTCTGTCGCCAATTTTGGGTTACATTTCTTCTTCATTGGCAAAGGAAAAGATACAGCAACAGTGAGTGATGACGAAAAACATTGTGTGTATAAAAAAAGACTTCGTTCAAAAATTATTTCAACAAAAAAATGTGTCTCAAAGCCAGCCGGCCGCTCTGCTCTCTCTCTGAAATCATCTTCTAATATAGTGCCTGCTTGTGTGCGCATCATTGCTTGTGCAAAAACTTTTTTTTTTTGATTTTGAAATTTAGTATATGAATTTCAGTAAACTTTTTGTTTGATTCAGTTAAATTATTTGTTTGAAAAATTCAGTGTTATTTTTCAATAAACGAAATGCAAATAAATTGTTTGAATATGCGAATTTTTTTATAGGACCGATTTCAGACAAAAAATTGTTTGATTCTACAAATTTTTTGTTTGAATTGGAAAAATAATTTTTTCTCTGTACTTAAGGCGTACAAAAGTGTTTTCCGCGTGTGCCTTTATAGAGCCTAAACAAAATTTGTGGTATGATTTCTATTTATAAAAAACTATTTTGTGCAAATTTAATGAGAATTGGTGCATTCCGTCACCAATTTATATTAGTTTTTGCTCATTGTTCTTTTTATTCTTAACCGATAGTGCATAGGAGAACTAGAAGCAATTTGCCACAAAAATTGTTCTTTGATATTGAGTCTTTCGAAAGTGAGCGTGATTTCATCAGACGGACAGATAGATGGACATTAGGGTCGTTACAAGAAATCAATGTTGGATTTTCCATCGGCGCAACTCCCTTATATGTGCCGATAGCATAGAAAATGCGATTGACAAAGTTTCAGCCCAATCAGATAACGATAACATGTGCCTCAATAAGGACACAGAAATACGAGTTTCCACTTAAATTTGTATTTCTTTGTCCTTAATTAATTCTAAATATCTCTTTATCTATTGGTATAAGGAACAAAACTATTAAAATCAAAATTAATTAGAATAAAATTTCCTATAAAACAAGACTCGACTCAGGTTCCTAGAATGAATGGTTTCGTTTATAAAGATAAAGAAATACGAATTTAAGTGAAAAATCGCTGTTTTTCCCTAATTTATACTTAATGAGGCACGTATTCGCGTTATCCGATTGGGCTTAAACTTTGTCAATCGGATGTTATATTCTATTGGCACAATTAGGTTGGTCCAGCATTGATTTCTGGTAACAACCCTATTAGGGTCGTTACAAGATATGGTACATTTTTTTTGGAGGCTATCTTTTGGTGCACCCCTCTTAAATATGCCAATGGCCTAGAAAATCTGATTGACAAAGTTTAAGCCCAATCGGATACCGCCAACACGTGCCTCATAGCATAAATTAGGGAAAAACAGTGATTTTTCACTAAAATTCGTATTTCTTAGTCCTTAATTAATGCTAAATATCACTTTATCTATTGGTGTAAGGAACTAAACTATCAATATCAAAATTACTAAGAATACAATTTAATATATAACAAGACACGACTCAGGTTCCTAGAATGAATGGTTTCGGTTATAAAGGCAAAGAAATACGAATTCTAGTGAAAAATCGCTGTTTTTCCTTAATTTATTCTCAATGAGGCACATGTTAGCGTTTTCTTATTGGGCTTAAACTTTGTCAATCGCATTTTCTATGCTATCGGCACATACAAGGGAGTTGCGCCGATGGAAAATCCAACATTGATTTCTTGTAACCACCCTAATGTCCATCTATCTGTCCGTCTGATGAAATCACGCTCACTTTCGAAAGACTCAATATCAAACGTATACTTTATGGGATCATGTATGAATAACGAAAAAGTTTCACATAGCATGACAAACTTAGTATACCCTCATAGAAGGGTGGTAAAAGGTATAATAAAACAAACTTGAACGAAAGCCAAAGAAGTTGGGTTATTTTACAAACTGCAAAAAGAGAAAAAAATAATGCAATGATGTTGCCTTTTTTCAAGAAAATCATACTAAGAGTGTGTCATGATTAATAATGATAAAAATCAAGAAAATTTTTTTTAATTTTTTTATGATTCATAAGTATATTGAAATTTGTGAGAAGAGATAAATTAAAATGGTATACAAATTTATTACGATTTTACTTGTTAAATACCAAATTTGTTTTAAAGTTATGAACTTGTTTTTTTTTTTTTAGTAGTTACATGAGAAAATAAAAGTTTCTATAATTCGGTTATTTGTCAATGATTAAAAATTTCATTAACACAGAAGTTACATGTTCAGGTTTATCTTGCTAGTGTTACACATAGTGCTCACTAAATTTGAAAGCTGTGACGAAGGCTGCACGCAATTTCTAGGCAATTTTTGTTCAAGAAGATTTCAGCAAGTAAACAACAGAAATATTTTACCATTAAAAACACACAATTGCAAAGAGACTTTGCAAGAAAGTTCTTGATCCTTTTGTCAATTAGAACTAGGGAGATCGAACGGTTATTATTCGACCGGTTTTAACCGGTTATTTTCGTTTTGCCCAAGCCGGTTATTTTAAAAAGAATATTTTTCGAATATCGAATAAAACGGTTATTTGGGTTCAATAAGCCGGTTATTTTTATAATGTGTAATTTTTTTAAGATTTTGTTACTTTTGTCGTAAATGTTGAAGTTGAAGTTTTTGATATTTTTTTAGGCTTAAGTTAATCAAATTTAATTAAAGACTTAATTTTCATTAATTTATTTTTCGTGAAGGAAGGAATTTACAACATGAAATTAATTAAAATTTTTTTTAAAGAAATATATTCTTGTAGTTTTCTAATTATAATATTGGGCAAACTTAAACTTCTTATGAAGAATGTCAAAAGAAAGTGTAACAAAAGTCAAAAACATTATCAACGATTACTTAAGACAGCGTGTGTTAAAAAAAAAACTAAAAACAATTCAAAATACTATAAAAAATGTTCAATTAAACAGATAAATAGCCCACTGTATCTTTAAAGATACAACCAGGTGACATGTCATAACGTCCAGTGTCATAGTGTCCATGGACGTTACGACACTCCAAAAAGTGTCACAGTGTCCATGGACTTTATGACACTTTTGAAAATGTCATAATGTCCGTGGGCATTATGACACTTTGCAAATGGACATTATGACATTTTCAAAAGTGTCACAGTGTCCATAATTACTTAAGAAGTTAAATACAAAACAAGATCTGCATATGCGTGAAGAAAACATGTTTTATTATGGCCGCAACCAACAAAACTATTTTTAAAGAAACTAATTTAACCATAATATGGTTGTCGGTGACAATGATTTGGTTAAATTAAACATAATATGGTTAAAAAATTTAAAAATGGTTTTGCTGCTCTGGGTGTATATAGTAATTATATAACGAAAACACTTTTGGGCGCAAGGATTTTCTCCTCTATGGTATAACAAATACCAGCTTCGTTTACTAAAGCATCTCTGCACAGCCGGCCTTTGGCCGGGCGCACGGATTTTCTTCTCTATGGTATAACAAAAACCGACTTCGCTAACTAAAGCTCCTCTGCACAGCCGGCCTTAGGCCGGGCGCAAAGATTTTCTCCTTTATGGTACAAAAAAAACCGGCTTCGCTAACTAAAGCTTCTCTGCGTAGATGGCCTTCGTTCAGAACCAAGGCAGATTTTAGAAGCTTTACTTAGCGAAGCCGGAGTTTGTTATACCATAGAGGAGAAAATCCTTGCGCCCGGCCGAAGGCCGGCTGTGCAGAGAAGCTTTCGTTAACTTGCTGTGCAGAGAAACTTTAGTTAGCGAAGCCGGTACTTGTTTTAGTTTGTTAGCATGTTGTGGACATTATGACACTCTACAAAGTGTCATAACGTCCGCGGACTCTATGAAATTTCTTTGATGGACGTTATGACACTGGACGTTATGACATGCCACCTACAACCATCAAAAAAATTCCCACGGGCTCATTTTTAATAAAAATAAAAATTAAAAAACACAAGTATGTTTAGAAATCTTTAGAAAATCATCTAAAATTTATTTTTATTAAAAAAATTTTAGATTTTTATGTTTAAATAGCCGTAAACTTAAAAAATTATATTTTTAAAAATGTAAATTAAAAGGTTTATTTGCAACGTTAAATCCCAGATCCGAGCGGAAATTGAGGTCCAGAAAAAATATAAGGTGGTTCGAATATATGTCCAGACGCCATTAGCAATAATTAAAAAAAAAGTTTCCGGGGACACGTCGTCAAGCTTTATCCAATGGTTGTATCTTTAAAGATACAATGTGCACTCACCAGCAAATTAAAAATTCGTTTTTGTTTACTTATGTACTGCTGTTTGTTTAGTTTTATGTTGAAGCTTGCAGATAGAGAATTCGTTACGAGAGACAGTTAGAGTAAAAATTGGGAGTCAGGAAGCATCTAATTGTTAATGATGTTTTGGATGCTTGCACTGATGATGAAATTGACTTTTATCAACACGAAAAATGCAGATCAAGAACTTCCTCCTGATAGAGGTTTCTGAGTTTGGTAGAGTTTTCTGGAACAAAGGTAATCTCCAAGATATAACAAATTTACTTAGAGGAACATATGGTTAGAGAATCCATTAAATATTCTGAAATAGATCAAATCGGAATTTTTTTCTATATGAGTTATTAAAAGCTTCCCAGTTCTCGGGGCTATTGGTTTGAAAAAAAAAACATCGCTGCTGTACTATCATAAAAAGAAAAATAAGCGGAAGAGGTTTTAATAAAATTCTTGAAGTGGTTAATTTTAATGATACAACTGAAAAGCCTTTTCAATATGATCCTAATACTGGCAGGCTTTATCTATCACGACCTCTTATTCAAACTCTCAATACAACTTTTGCCTCCGTTCCAAAGTTGAAAAGGCTATGTGTAGACGAACGAATTTACTCTAGTAAAGTAGGAAGCTATTTGAAGCAGCACTTGCCGAATAAGCCAACAAAATGGGGCTTTAAACTTGTTATACTTAGCGATACAATGGGATATGGTAACAAATTTGAAGTATGTATATAGTGGCTCAGCTGAAACTTGTGTATTGTGTCATTGTGTTCACAAAGTGCCCAGATTTAAAAACTATATCGTATGCTTTTTATTAAACTATACTCTTGTTAGTATATTCGCGTACACTGGGTCCGCCTATAATAAACCAGCGCCGCCGAAGAATACTAGATTAGATATGATGGACCATTGGACTGTGATGGATAAAAAGGGAAGTTGAATTTAAGGGTTCTACCGCGGAAAAATTACGTGTGTAACACCTTAAAATATGGATCCTGGATTAGATATGATGGACCATTGGACTGTGATGGATAAAAAGGGAAGTTGAATTTAAGGGTTCTACCGCGGAAAAATTACGTGTGTAACACCTTAAAATATGGATCCTGGCCCACCTTAAAGTATATCGATCGCTTCAGAATCACTTTCTGAGTCGATCTGATGATGTCCATCATGCTGGCTGGCTCTCCATGTAACCTTGTGCGCAAAGTACAGGTCTCAATTGCACAGGCTCGTATTGACACAAAGACCAAGCCTATTGAATAGCCAAATAGTAGGACCACGAAACAAGATAGGGGGCAGTTTCTGCTTCCCAGAAACTATCAAACCGATTTTAATGATATTAAAAACATAAATAGAAACATATTTATGTGGACACATAAGCTATGCAGTTTTTTTAAAATAGGACCACGAGGGGAGGAAGGGGGCAAATTCTGCCTCTCACAAAATTTCAAACCGTTATTAATGAACCTTAAAACATAAACGCTTTCATGATTATATGGACACATAAGCATGATTCTTCATGGGTCCCGAATAGGGTGCAGTCTCGAAAATGTGTATTTAAATACTGTGGTGTAGGGTATCATATGGTCGGGCTTGACCGACTATACTTTCTTATTTGTTTTTTAATTAAAATAAAGTAATTTCAAAGATGCTAGCTCATGTTTTCTTTGGTTTATATTAGTACTTTCGTATGAAAAATACTTACGGGGGAGTGCCCAGTGTATCTTCTAAGATACAACCACTATTTTCTAAATAACTTTAAAAAAAAATTTTTTTTCGACAAAATTGGTACGCAGTTGATTTTTGTCGCCCATTTTACATATCATATATTTGTTATATCAAAATCGGTGTCCTTAAGCATTTAAGGGTTAAGCAGATGTCATCTCTCGGACGGGATTTAAAAGACAAAGGTGCTTGAAGGGCCCTTAAATGATAAGTTGCAAAGGTTGTTCGACGTCTTAACTTAGTAGTCACCTTTAACCACTCCACATGCTTGTGATAAATGTGGGCCAAATGAAAAGGTTTCCTGATGAGCTGCCTAAGCAACCAGTGAAATGCGCATAGAGGCTAGCTTTCCCTCAACAATTAATTTCAATGTGGCCGTGCTTAAAACTGAATTGGCATTTTGTTTTTTTTTTTTTTTTTTTTTCTTACGAACACAATAGAATGAAGCAGTTTGTTTTTTAACCCACCAACAACTACAATTCGAGTCGGAAAGAACCCAACCAATTATAGGGGGATGTAAGAAAAGATAAACTCACTGTTTATTGTTGGTGTTTTGCTTAAGCTTTGATATTTTTACAAGTAAGACTTAGAGTGTTTATAATTCTTATTCGCTTTAAGGTTTTATTTGTTTAATGACTCTATACACTACTGGAATATCTTGTATCTTCATGAAGCTTTATAAATTGAAACAAGGTGAATAAAATTAAAATAATTATAATTAAGAAATAATTTCAATTATATAAATTATTTCGTATAGTCTATTTCCGATGTGCGAAAGAATTGTTTCTTTTTTGGAATTTTTTGTTTTAAATGTAGTCGTACGAAAGAAAGAATTCTTTCGTACATCGGAAATAGGCAGTTACATTTTTTTTTGTTTAAAAAAATAATTAAATTCCAAAAATTCACTTTTTTTTTAAATCTTATAAATAACAATTTTAAATATGAATTATCTCTTACACTGTAATTTTGTATAATACAAATAACTCCACTTGGGTTTTTTATTTAAATTTAATATTCGTATCGGTATCGCCGATATTTCCCTTTGAGTATCGGTATCGCATCGGCAAAAGCGCTTATCGTTACATCCCTATGTATTATAATATTTTTAACTTTTGTTACAATACATTTTCTTAAAAAGTATTCAGATGATATTGATTAGATGCTCGCTTAAAATGTTTGAATACATTAAAATAAATCCGCAAATTGGAATCCGAATATTCGCCACAACCCTAGTACATATGTGTGTCTGAATAATCAAAATTATGTTTCAATTAATTTTCAACATAAATTTTTTGTTTCTGTAAACAGTAGAATATGTAATAAAAAAAAAGCCAAGAAGAAAACGCTTCAGCGCTTCCCAGTACACACTTGGGTTAATTTTGAAATGCAGTGATAAAAAACAAAAAACTCAATGTATTGGTTATTTTATCTTAAATGTTTTACCGAACACGTCCAAGGAAGTATACACATACATATAACAGAGTGGATAAAAGAAAACACTTATACAACTACAATGAAATGTTTATTATAGTTTCTACCTTCATTCATTCATTTTACAACGCTAAGCTTATCATCTAAAGCTTATTCGCACACTTGTACTAAAACTAATGTGATCATATACATTCGTTTACATACACACACACACACACATGCTTGGTGTAAAACTATCTGACATTTTGATGTTAGTATTAGTCACCTTCTCCAAAAAACCGCAAGCGTATTTCATCAATCACTCAGTTTGACTGTAAAATTTTCCAAATAGTTGATGAGGCGATGGAATGCCGCAAAATTACTTTTTATACTTCTGATACATGTCAAACTTGATAACGTGTTTGTGTAAGTGTACGATTAGGTTGTTTGTGTGTACGTTCCCTTTAGTTTTACTTTCCACTAAGCACTAGTCATTTTGGCAGATTGTTGTCGTAGTTGCTCTTGCTTTTGTTGATACATCAGTATTAGGGTTCCTTCTCGGGAAAAAATTTTCTGGAAAAAATCTTTTTTAAGTTCTCGGCAATTTTATGGCGGAAAACTGCAATTTTTTTTTTCGCTAAGTATTCAATACAGACTTAAGTTTTTGTGACAATAAATGGTTCTTTTTGCTTTCATCGAAAAAATAATTCAAGACAAATTTTTTTGAATCGGTGCAAAATTGCAAAATTTGTGACCTACAAGTTCAACGACAATTTTAAGTATGACATATTATCGAACCTTTAGTTCGAAGCAGTGCTGTGGAGTCGGAGTTGTAGAGTCGGAGTTTAAGTTTTTGTACCAGAGACAGGTTCAAAGTACCCAAAAAAAAAGCTCGCGACTCCGACTCAAACATTTTTCGGCATAAAAACTAAAGGAAATTTTCTAATACTTTCCAAAATAAAAAAATTTTAAGGGGGCTGCTTTAAAAATTTTAAAGTCAGAAAATAAGGGCCAGTCTTCTTTACATTTGTTAATAACAATATTAAAGCTCAATGCACAGGAAAAAATACAAATTGATTTCAATTAAAAAATGTGTGATATTAATTAAATTTGCACTAGTAAATAAATAAACAGTATCAATTAAACGTTTAATTCACTTGATTAAATGTTTGATTTACTTGATTGCACGTTTAATTCACTTGATTACATTTTTAATTAAAACTGATTTTATTTTTGATGAATGCTTTAATTGGGGTGAAAAATTTTAGAGAATTTTTCTGTGTGCGGCACGTGTTAGAATTAAAATATGATTTTAAATTTTTACAGAATAATTTAAAACGTACTGCATTAAAAAAAGAGTTAAAGGTCAACTAAGGACGAGTCTCATATAAATACATTAAGCATCAAGGTTAGAATAGGAGTTGGAGTCGGAGTGTTTTCATTTCGCAATGTACTTTAAAATTTCTTGGGAACCCACAACTACCCGGAATTTAGCAAAAATGAATCTCAAAATTAACTCAATCACAACTTTTTTTTTGCAAATGTAAAGTGATGCGAGCTACGAGTGATCTTTCATCAATTTTAAAAGAAGATGCTTAATTTTTTAACAAAATACCTGATTAAGCACATAAACTGAGGCGTTGAAAGTCAAAGGAGTCTATTAAAGGAATACTTAATATAAAGTTTCCGTCGATATAGCAGAATTGGGGATAACTATACAGGTCTGAAATTTTGTACATTAATAGATATAAATAGTAAGTGTTGATTGCTGCATCTAACTCAATTTTTTTGTTTTTGGCACTCTGCTTTTCAGCCCCTTAATTATAACAAGTATCAAAAATCTTATATTGATTTCCACATGCTTTTTCCCAGGAGTAAAAGCTAAATTTTCTACGTTGCCGGCACATGAAAAAGTCCAGAAAATAAGAACCCTAATTTGTAGAATAAATTGCCTTAAGATTTTTAGGAGACGTTATAGAGAGTGAATGAATGTTGACGGTTGGTTAGAGTTTTAAACAAAAACTTTCACGATTAATTTCGTATAAAGTTCACGCAAAGTAAATAACAATCGACTAATGAAATTGATGGTAAAATTTCAACTTGTCTTACCTTTTGATAAACACAATAGAAAAAAATTAGAAAACAACATTAAAAATCTGGAACTGGAATTCCGAATTATATAGTTTTTTTAATATTATTATATGTTTTCATATAACGCACACGGCAGGTACTAAAAGTAATTTATAGACACGTTGTTATAAAGATGCAGTATTGTTGAGAGAAATAGCACAGTTTCAAAACAGTAAAACAAATGAAAGCAAAACATGCGCTCAGCGTTTTTTGCAGTTTTTTTTCTGAATTTAATTTGCAGACTAGGATGTGGAATATTCAGCTCAGAAAAAGACAGTGTAGTGTTGCAACTTAGCAGAGAAGCGAAAAAATTTTCTCATTGAAACTGGCTCAAATAATTTAATATAATTACCAGTCAGTCATTCATTAGAATACTAGTGTCCTAAGTAAGACCTTTTCACTTTTCAATAAAGAAAGGTTAACATTGAAGTGCCCAATGCCTAACTACAACCCTACACTCCGGACAGCCGTTGTATTTATTCTCGCACCTTTTGAATACTACCATATGCCATATTCTTGGTGATGTTCCACAATTTTGTTGAACTTATTGAATCAAGCCCATTTGGATTTAGTCATATAAATATGTTATGTCTCACATTGTTTCTTTCTTTCTAGCAAAACAACGTTAGAGGTGAACCTTTCGAAACCATTTCATACAACGTCAAATGGTGCTGTGCAATAAAGCCATATGGCTTTATAATCACCATTCAAGTGCAATAACGCCATAATCGTTTAGTAACCAAATTGGAAATAACGCCATAACAGTGTAATTGTTATGGCTACAAATTGGCAAGAGAATGATTTGCCATTGTCAAGTGTTGAAAATATATGGTATAATGGTGGAACGGGTGGGGGCACGTCCGGCGGGCGATCGTGGGCCGTGCGACGGGCCCGTTATAACATGTTTACAAACTCCAAAGCATAGCCGGCCTTCGGCAGGGCACAAGGAATTTCTCCTATATGGTATAACAAAGACCGGCTTCGCTAATTAAAGCTTCTTTGTTAGCGGTCTTTATTATACCATAGAGGAGACAATTTTTGCGTCCGGCCAATGGCCGGCTATGCAGAGAAGCTTTAGTAAGCGAAGCCGGTTTTTGCTATACCATAAGGGAAAAAATCCTTGCGCCCAAAATTGTTTTCGTTATATTTTTAATATATACACCCAGAGAAAAAACAACAAAACAATTTTTAAAAAATTAGAATTATATTAAAAGAAAAAAATTTAAATGGGAAATAAGGCCATGTATGGCTTTATTTCACTCTCATTGGAGTGAGAAATAAGGCCATATGGCTTTATTGCATGGCGCCACGTCAAATACCCTCCACCGCCGTAGAGATCTTTGGTGTGACATTGTTGTCCTAAGCCCTACTGTCGGCTTTGGGTCAATATCACCCTATTGTAATTTTGAACTCATTTTTTAGGTAGATGATACAGTACCGATCTAAAATTTAAGTTTACCCCTAACAGGAATGGAAAGAACTCAGCTGAATTTTTAGCCTTAATTCTTGACCTACAGTAAAAAGTTTGTCGTTTATTGTTTATTTTGCTATTATGTTAATATGGTAACCTCAAATAAACTGGTTGTGATATAGCAAGATCAATTATATTAGAATTAACAGTAAAATAAAAATGTAAATCCCCTTTTGTAATGCAAATTAAATTTGTGCTACTCTGTATTTACTTTTAACGTTTTGTTATCAAAGAGAAAGTGGTACACAAAATATAAAACATGAGTTCGATTAAAAAAAAATTGTGATGTTAATTAAAAAACTAATTAAATATGCGGTAATAAGCAAATGAATAGTGTCAATGAAATATTTTTTGATATTAGCAGTATTATCTGCAGTAATGTGTTGTTGATATAAGTAAACATGTAATTAACTTGATTAAATTTTAAATTAAAATTGATCTTATGTTTGATTAATGGTTTAGTTGAAAAAAATATTTCGCAGCTTCTTGCAAATTTGTTTGTATATTTATAATATTTATAATAGTCTAAAGTGGAAAAGTAAGTTTTTTGATGTCGATTTACAAACATATTTAAATATTAAGAAATTTTCATTGATTTAAAGTAAAAGTTGGGTCTAATTGAACCACAAATATCTTAGGTTAGGAAACTTAGCAGGGATGCAGAAGAGTTAAGCAGCATCTTACTGCCGGATGTTTGCTAAGGTTGCTTAAACTTTAAAGAATCGTTAAGATAGATTCAATACAATTAAATATTCACAGAATCAAATTTAAAAAGCACATAAAAAAACTTCAAATTTGTAATCCAATAATCGAAAAATAAAATTTGAGTGCCACTTCTAAAACAATATTCTGGTGCCACCAAACACAAAATATTACCGGAGCACAATAGACATTGGACTAGTGTTGGTTGATCTTTGCATGAACATTAGATATCTGATATTTACTGGACTTTCTAATATAAATATTATTTAGTTGTAGTTAAAAACTGATACAAAAATCCATTTTTTTTTCATCATAAAAGCCTATTTATATATAAAATCCGAACTTTTTGTTTTTCAACGAATTATAAGACTGTTAGATGAAAGGAATTAACATATTTTTATCAATTCTGAAGATACTACAAGATGTTATCGCAACTTTATTTGTATTCTATTGACTTTTACTGTATGCATGTAGGTTCTCTTTTTGATTTCACAACTGCAATCAAATAAGTTAACGTGCAAAGTCATGTGTCTACATGTTTAGGTAAGTATTTATATTGGATTTTAAGATTTAGTTTTCTATATTTATCTCATTACAATTACATATAAGTATTTTCTAATAAAAGCTACGAAAATATTAACACTGCTGATTGTGGTTGTTAGAAGCGATAGCAGTGATGGCTGTCTTTCGATTACACTGCTGCCATCAAACTTACACACACTCATGCGGACACTTCGTGAGCACTTGACCAATATTCTGTATTTCAAACTTGTAAAGTTCTCTGTCTCACAATAGAACATCACGTACGCGCGTAAGCTTAAGCACTTGTGCTTCAAGTCAATATATGCTGTATTACTATTAACGTGTGCATGTGATTGTAACCGCATTTACGTCTGTCTGTCTGCTTGCGAGTGATTGACTGACAGACTACTATTGATTTATAGACACAAACTTGATCCGTTGGTAATTTTGTAGTTAACTGTTGTTTAAAGCAGGCGTATTTACTGTTAAAGTTCTAAAAGTAATTACAAGTGTGCTTTTGCGAGTTCCTAAAATTACACTCAGGCAAATAGTTAAGGGTATGAGATTTATTTGATTTAAGTTTTGTAAATTACACTTGTTGGCACAAGTTATCATCCCGATTTTACATACAGTTCTTAGTAAATTTATTTTTCTCTTATGCTTTTGAGTTTGACGTCTTTCTATATATACGTCAACACAAGTTAAAGGATCATAATGATCTTAGACCCCAGAGTCTGGAGACTACAGATATATATTGATATGTAGATTTAGCTATGTTCCCCAGTTTGTGTGAGTAGCATGGTGTGCTCTAGGGCTGTGCAGTCGGAGTCAAAGTACCCACAAAAATTCGCGACTCCAACTCCAAAATTTTTCGGCATACAAATTTAAAAAAAAATTTCCAATATTTTCAAAACTGGCGAAGCAATATTTAAAACATCGTCTTGAACTTTTTGCACAATAATTATCTTGCTATACTAAACCATCGGAAAGGTACTGCGTTGAAAAAAAAGTTTGAAGTCAAATAAGGACCAGGCTAATATACATTCAGTATCAATGTACGAGTAGGAGTCGGAGTTGTAGTCATAGTCGGAGTTAGAAACGGAGTCGGATTTAAAAAATTGAAGCAGATGGAGTAGGAGTGGGAGTTAGAATAATTTTTAAAAACGCCACAGCCCTGGTATTTATTGTATTGCAAATAGCTTTAATTTTCTTTTTTAAATTCAGCAATATCAGTTCGCAAATGTCTACGATATCCGAGAAAAAATACGATTGGTTTTATTGTCTACCAACAAGACAAAAAAAACTCCCTTTTTCATAAAAAAAATGGATTTGGCGCGGAAGCACTCACTTAAAGTAAAATATAAGCCCCGGTAGACTATTTGGTAGTGAGCTAGTCTATCAATGCGCAAGTTGCGGGTTCGAATCCTGGCAGTGATTTCAGTCTGTTTTACTTCAATGGGCTAAAGGTCTATGTTACTACTGCCCGGTTAATTAAGTTAATAAATTAATAATAATTAATGGGAAATATAATTTCATTATCATTTATTTCCTTTTCTAAATTTAATGCAGTGTATGATTGCTATTTTCATTGTTATTATTGTTAACTTTTAACGAAATAATGATACAAGTAACGAACAAAATCAATTTTATCAAAAAGTTTATTGCAGCCTTATTGATTACATTAATCTCTTTGCACACACAAGTAACTTCATACTTACAAACAATCACTTATTTGATTTACACACAAACCTACCAAATAATTTAATTTAATTATAGGACTGTTCTGTTTTGTTTGCGTTTGTGTGTGTGTGTGTATCATTTTTATAAAGTTTTTATAAGTTGGAAAGTTTTATACATGTTCACACTATTGTACATATCCCAGCTTGCATTCGAAAGACAATTTTTTTCTGTTTAATTTCTGATCTAAGTTTTCTTCAAGTACTTATGATGACTAAATACTTATTAATATAAAATCAAATTAAAAATTATTTGCGCTAACGCAAGAAAATTTAATTAATTAAACAACAAAATAAAAAAAACACAATAAGAGTGCTATATTCGGCTTTGCCGAATCTTTAATATCCTCTACCGTGGGCGTGGCTTTATAAGGGATCTATCCATAAATTATAAGCTAATCTTTATAAAACCTGAACTCTTAGTAAAACAATTCGCTGCTTAATTCAAATTAAATATTATGTTTTCTTTTAGAAGTATTCTAAGACCTATCGTAAATTATAAATCGTTCACCACAAAATTCGGTAGTCTGATTTCTTGTATTGAAAAAACCAAACCTAGAACAAATTTTAATACAGTAATACAAATATTTTAAAATTTAATGCTTTTAAAATTTCCTTTCGAAGGCTGTAATGTGTGTTTTTTGGAATTCCCCGTGACAAATATCAAGGAATCCCCCACATTTTTCGGGAAAAAATATCGGAAAATTTGTGCGGAAAGTTTTGCGATTTTTTTTATTTGATTGACTTTACACTTGAAATAATTGCAAAAAGATGTAAATTCAAATTTGATAAGTAAATCAATGTTTGGTGCTTTGAAATTTCGATCTAGTTAAAGAAGAATAGTATAAATGTACAAAATATTACATTTTTTTAAGTACCATATTTGGTGCTGGGAAATAAGGCCCCAAAAATAAAATTAAAATTAACCCCAAATTTAAAGTTTTCTTTTATAATTAAAAAAACGAAATGAAAAGTAGACCTAAAAAAAGATATATGACCCTAAATTTGGGGTAATTGCTCTTTATGAAAAATCACTTGATATTTTTTAAGAGATCTCATAAATTGCTATTTGTTTTTGTAAATAAATATTTAATCATATTTTTCACCGGGAAATTGAAAATTAAATTCCCGCTTTTCCGAGAAATGAAAAAGCACGGAAAGTGAAAACCTCTATTTACATGAGGTAAATTATGGACCGAGTATCTCAAAACTACATGGTGTTATTTTTAGGCACATAAAACTAAACTGGAGCTAATTATGCATTAACTAGATGACCCGTGCGAATATTTCGCACCGTAATTTTTATCAATGAAAATATTAATTTTTCAATTTCTAATTATTTTTCGTCATTAGTGTTAGAAATAAGCTTTAAAATGAGATATCATTCATTAAATTTGATGCGGTGGTATGGGAGATATGTGCAACCGACAAAAAAAAGTGCTTTAGAAATAATATATATGATATATATCATTACATAATATGCAAAAGGACGCAACAACAAAAAAAAATCCATATCGAGTTTTTGACTTATTACACAATTTATTCTAATTTGAAGTCGCTGATTTCAAATAAAATCTCCGTTTTTCTCTATCAGCTCGACTTTTCGAGATACACCGTATTGTCCAAAATTAAGGCAATTTCGCTACATATATTGGAATAACTTGAAAACGGTTCACTATATTCAGTTAATATTTAATTTTTCCAGTATTTGAGGAGATATCGTTGAAGAGTTGAAAAAAAGAACAATTTAAAAAAAATAAAAAGGGTCCTCATGATATCGTTTATAAGTCTCGTCATCTGTGCAAACTGTGCGTTCTTACGCCCTCGTAAATGAACTGTCAAAAATTGTATGAGAATTCATTTACACAAACTGCTTAAATTTGCCCAACAATTTTGACTCGTAAACTTGCGCTGTTCAATTGTGCATTTATACAGACAATTTTTTTTAATGCTTACCGCCGTTTTCAATGAAAACTTCAAGTGTTAATAAATCACAAACAATAAATTCTTGCAATAATATAAACCATATTAGTCTTTTGGCTTTCTTTATGCATGTTTAAAAACAAATTTCATTTATAATTTACAAATTCCAAGTTTTTTTTATTATATTTTTGATTATTTTATTTTAATATACATATATTGCATTGACGTTTCAGTTTGAAATGACATTAATTCTTAAAATTACACAAAAATTAAAAAGGAACTTCATGAATAGAGTCTCGCAAGTTTACCCATTTGCACAAATGGCAATTTTAAGCGATATCATGAAGACCCTTAAAATTTATGTTTTTTAAAAATTCATAAAAACTTAAAAATAAACAAAACCAAAAAAAAAACAATAAACAAAGTTTTGGTTTCGTACGTACCTGGAGGTCCATAGAAGTTGCTTGGTGTAAAAACCTCCCCCCTTACCTGAGATAGGACATGGGTTTTTAAATACCCAGCCGTCTTTAACGATATACTTTTTTAAATACTTTTGAACAATTTTTTTTCTTATTTCTGTATAAATAAAAAGCTATTAATTTGCTTACAAAATTAGTAATTTTTTTGACCACTCAAAGTTCCGGTACACACCATTTAAAATGTACAGGGGAGGGGTATTTCGAAGAGCGTTACAAATATTTAAAATTACGCCGTAAAAAGTAAATCCAACTTTTAACTCTATAGCTTAGTAATTTGTTTTTAAAAAGGGGGTTCCTAAATTGATTCTCCTTTTTTAGACTTGTTTACATGTAGTTCATTCTAGTAAAGCAAAGTGAACAGGTGAAATCAAGTGAATTTTTTTTAAACATAACCGATATAAAAATGTATCGTCGTCAAAAAATTCGTACTGCTGCCGAATTACAAGAAAGTCTCGATAGCTGGTCCGATGGAGAAGAAGATTTTGAAAGAGAATCAGATACAACTCATGTTGTTATATTACCACCCGATTACATCCACGAGATAAGTGATACGAAGGAGTTGGATGACAATTTACAAGTGTTGAACGACGACCAAAATCTTGCGAAAATAGAGCGCTAGTAGATGGAATGAAGAAATACTATCTGGTGAAAACGAGAATGATCATTTGCCAGTGACCTTCAGTAAGATTCATTCATTCAGTAAGACATTCATGAAAATGTTCATCAAAAGAAAGCCAATCAGGTTTGGTTAGTCATTATCTCTTATTAGGCCAACGCAGGAATTTTTTTACTACTTTTCCTTTTTGGGTATTTAAATACCCAGTCGACTTTAATGGGCTAAAAACATTTAGTCAAATATATTTCCAATCAAAAGGGCTTTATTTCATTGTAATCGGTGCACAACTTTTGATTTTATTTACAATTTACTGAAAAAACTAAAAAAAAAATAAAAATCGTGATTTCACTACAAAAAAAAAATGTTTAAATTGTTGGTGTGTTTGCTGCTGTTTTATTTATGGAATTTGTTTCCTTTACTTAAAAATGACGTAGCTTCACTTAATTGTGAATATAAGAGAAACGTGTTCATCGCGCAAGTAATAAGCCCTTAACTTTTTCTCGTTCTATATTTTCCATTATTTTTTAAAATACAAACTTTGTGATTTTTTGTCTCTTTTAACGTAAACAGCCATTTCTTTTTTTGTGATTATCAACGAGATCTACTATACAAAAAATGTAGGTAAATCGCTTAATGCAGAGTAAAGTTATGATATTGTGAACTTTTAATTTTTGGAAAAAAGTCAAACATACGATTAGTACCTGTAACTTTTAAATGCGAGCTGATAGAGAAATATGGATATTAGATATAAAACCAGCGACCTCAAATTAGTAAAAATTTGCAATAAAGTTCTAGGCCGCACAAAAAAGTTCAATTTTTGTCCCTTCTGTTATGATGCACTAGACTAATTACATATAATTAAAATTAATAAATAAAAAGCGTTTTTATGCCCTTTTGCATTTAAGGTGACGATATGTATATTCGTAACCGTTTTAGTCTTAAATGATTGCACAAGGTGGGCTTTCTGAAGAGAATATGGTTAATTATAGAGTGATCTATAGGGTGATTTACAATTTTTTAAACTATGAAAGACTAAAATTTACTTAAAAAGAATTAAAGGGTTCAAAGCTGAACCGAACCAATTCATTGAATAAAATGCATATATGTATTTCAAAACTGGTGTGAAATTCTTCGCAAAGTTTAACTCTATCGAGTTCTGTAACGGACTAAATCAAAAAGTGTTTCGTTCCTAAGGTAACGGTAATAAACCCAAGTAATGTCTCCAGAAATTAATGACAATTCACTTACTCAAACTCAAAATATTATCGAATTTTCTTTTTTGACTTGGTTCCCTTCAGCTCTGAGCCCTCCAATTATTCGTTACAGTTTTAGACGCGCTACAGTGCTTCCTATAGTGGACTTTATATGGGAACTTTGGTAAATTTTGAACCGATCTTCTTGAAGTTTATCAGAGTGCTTTCTAATCTTATGAAACTACGACAGACCAAATTTTACTAAAATAATAGTAGATATGTAGTTGTTATGGTTTGAGGCGTAGGAAAGTTTTTTTCTATTCGCGGGCTTTATAGGGTCCATCATTTACCATAGGCCAAATTATGGCTCGATCGTCACGAAGTTTGGCAAAGTGTTTTCTAATCTTGGGAAACAACAATATACCAAGTTTTACCACAATATCAGTATTTGTTATGGTTTTATACGTACTAAAATGTTTGACGAAAGTGGGCTTTATCTGGGGCCTTTGGAACGATCTTTACAAAATGTGCAATATTTAATGAGGATTGGAGCATTCTGTAACGAATTTAGGTTAGTTTTTCTAATTAAAATATCATAAGGACTTAGGAAGGTTGTTCCACACGTGGGTTATAACTCTTTTACCGATTGTGCCGGCTTTGTATTCCAGAAGGACCAGAAAAAAATTTTCCGTTGGGTCTTTCAAAAGCGAGCGTGGTTAAGCCACTTTGAATAATTCAAGGACCCAGAACATATATTCTTTATGGGATCCAAGATGAAAATTAAAAAAGTTTTACATGGAAGCACAAACTAAGATTTCACCTCTAGTGTGGAGGGTATACAAAGTACACAAAAGTCACAAACCAGGCTTAAAGAGCATTGAAATTCAGCTGCTTTGAACGTCCTTTTAAGGCGATATTACATCAGTTGAACTATGAAGAATTAGTTGTTCTAATGTTGCTTTGAGCCGCAAAAATAAATACAAAGGTATTCAAAATAAAGCTGAATGTAGTAATTTTATACACTTGACTACAGTAATTTATAAGTTTGGCATTACCTTTGTAAGTTCTACAATTATTGATCTTTAAGTACTACATATTCTGGGTCCTTATGAGTGGCGAAGTAAATACATATAACTATGTCCGTCTGTCCTTACGTCGGTTGAAATAACTTTTTTGGAATATGAATAGTCCGGAATAGGTTACTACTGAAATTCAGACAGATCGTTCCCACCACTGGCTATAATTTTGACCTATAAATTAACAAATTTTAAAGTATTTTTAGTTCTGAAAAAAATATTAAGTGAAAAATTTCTAATAAATAGCTGGCCAAACAATAAAATAAGTATATAAAAAGCTGAATCTCAGGATACTTTTTCTCTTTCTTTCTCTTGACAAATTATCTTTTTTGATCAGAAAACATGCTCTTTTGTAAAATGTTCAATCAAGCAAAAAAATATCAGACATTGCTAATATGTAATAATTATTTTGAATTAAATGCTTGTTGGGATGTGCTAAAAGCACACAGACACAACCAATAACACATATAATATAACATGTAATTAAGACACAGATTGTCTGTTTATCATCAGTTTAAGTAGAGCATTAACGCCAACATTGTCCAGAACGTCCAAGTTGTGCGAATGTAAACAAGAAAAAAGTAAAAACTCTTTCAGTACTTAAACAAACGACACAAAATAAATGTAATGAAAAATAAAACAATAATCTCATGTAAAAACATCTGTAAATCAATTTGTTAAACTTGTTGTTGCCATTTTAGCCACTGGGCAGAAAATTGAAATTTAATTAAAGTTGTTAGTTAATAAAATCAGGGAGTTTTTTTGCGCTAGACTATACCTCTCTAAAATAATAGTTTTAACTAAAAAATATATATTTATGGAATTAAAGTATAATTTTTAAATCGTTTAATTGTAATCTACGATTTAATATAATTTTATTTTACTAAGTTTTATTAATATTTTCCTCACCTAAACTTTTAATTGGGTGACACTTGTGAAACGTTATGGTTTGTTTAATAATAAAGTTTTTGCTTTCTGATTTTGTTAAAGGGAGGCATTTAGTAAAATTAAGATTATTGTTTGGAAATATATTTACTTTATGGTTTGAAGAATATCTCCCAACTGCTCACCGTTGATTAATTCATTCTTCGTGCTTTTTCGAGAGCTATTATTATGACACTTTTTAGATTTTTAGATCTTTGCGCCTTACATTTTTCTTGGATAGTGGATTTGAGCTGGGAGCCATTAAATATGTCGAACTGAACAGCGCAGTTAAATTCAAATAATATAATTCTATTCAGTCTCAAAAAATTCGCTCAAAAAAGTCATTTTTGGACGAACTGTGGATAAACCTTGTTGGAAAATAAAATTCTGGAGTGTTCTCTGCCTCTGAGCTTAACCACTAGTGTTGAATGAGGGTATACTAAGATTGTCATTCCATGTGAAACTTTTTTATTATCACCTCGGACCCCATAAAGTATATATATTCTGGCTCCTTCAGTATTTCTAAAGTTGATTTAGCCATATCCGTCTGTCTGTCTGTCCGTCTACTCGTCTGTTGAAAACCCGCTTAAGGCGCCCGTACACGACATGTATTTGTCATCTGACATGTCAAATTTTCAAGTCACATGTAACTGTTCATGTCTGTCAAAATTGCTGTTTTACATAAGGTTTATAATATTCGGTCACAAACGTACATGTAATTTGCTTCTGACATTGTCTCTGTTTTTTTCGCATTGTTATTGCAGAAACCAAAGTAGTTCTCGGTTTCAAAATAGCTTGCTGCCGCCACGAAAATATTTATTTGTGCCGTAAAATAATTTAGCCATCTTAACATTTTTTTTCTTTTATTTTGAAGATACCAATTTAGAATTATATAATGAAACGGTTTTTATGTATATATTTACATAAATTCTATTCAATGGTGAGATGAGCATACATATATTGGTATTGTAAAATATTAACTTCAGCCGGCTAATGATTCCGTCAATAGTTGACGCCGCTGCCAGTTTCTTCCCGGCATAGATTTCTGATGTCAGATGGTTTGTCAGAAGAAAATAGAGCACGCTCTAATTGAAATTTTGTCAGATGACTTTACGTCTGACTTTTACAGAAGCAAAGTTAAAAAGGTAACACACGACATGTATGTGTTTTGCAGTGGTAAATTTGACATGTCAGATGACAAAAACATGCCGTCTATACGCTCCTTTACTTTCGAAAAACTCAAAGTGAAATAACAATGTTGAACAATCCTAAGCAGTTTGGGATTGAAACCCATCAAAATCGGTTCAGTAGGCAGTGGTGGATTTAAGCCTAGGTCCGTGAGGCCCGGGCCTAGGGCGGCATAATTTACAAAGCGCCAAAATTTAAAGGTAAAATAATGTAAGGGGAATTCAAATTCGAATATTGATTTGGCCAACTTTTACTTTAAAGAAATACAAAATTTATATTAAATTATACATATTAACTAATTCAACTGTTGAATTTACTTCTTAGTTAGTAAGTCGATTTAGATGGTTATCGATTCTGATCACAGATTGAATAAAGGAAATAAAATAATATTCTTAAAAAAACTGTGTATCTTAACTTTTTATTTTGGTAATACATTCTTAGCTAAAATATTGGAATAATTAAATGTAATCTGTAAAATATTTTGGAGATAATTACAATTATGAAGTCAAATTTTCAAATAAAATAGCGGATTTTGTGATAATGCGGATTTAAAACTTGGTTTTTTTTGTAAAGTTTAGCAGCTTGGCGTCTTGTATTATAAAACTTTTACTCCGTTATCTACATGAAGTTTATTTCCGAAAACATGTTTAAGTTAAAAAAAATCGGTCCATTATCTAAAAATTTGTTAAGAAGAAGGTACAATAACTCATATTTAATGAAGAATCCCCTGGATATCGTTATCCTTCCTGCAATGGGTATGGCATTCATTTTTGTTTCAAGCTTTAATCAAAATGATCAAAATAACATATTGAATGTATTTTTTTGTGCACACTGGCTATAAAAATAAAGAATTATAACAATTTGTTTGTTCTACAATCTTAGAGGTAATAAAATGTTGATTCACAATTCATGGAGAAGTCCTAAAGGACGTAATTAAAAGTCATCACATATATAATTTAAACTTTTTTTTTTAATTTGTATGTACATTTTCATACAAAACATTCGAAAAATTTAAATTTTTAGAGATCTTAAAACGTCATTGGTTCTTACTTAATGATCCAGCCTTGAAGAGTATAAATCGGACTTCTTCAGACGATTTTGAAGACCCTTTATGTACATATCGCTCATTTGCTGCAAGACCGGCATAACTCAAAAAAATCCATTTCGAGATAAACGCATTTAAAGTTTTTGATTTGCACTAACTACTTAGAAAAAAGAAGACACATTCTCTTCAAACTGGGAAAGTATAAAAGATATAAATATGAATTTAATACACAATATAAAGAAAAACAAAACGAAAAATTCTGCATCTCTAACTCCAAAATTTAATTTTTGAGTTATGCCGGTTTTGCAGCAAATGAGCGATATGTATATAAATTAATAAAAATTAATACACAATAATTTTAATATAAATTTTTTTTTTTTTGATAATCACTCCTACACAGAAAAAATTATTTTTCCAATTCAAACAAAAAATTTGTAGAATCAAACAATTTTTTGTCTGAAATCGGTCCTATAAACAAATTTGCATATTCAAACAATTTATTTGCATTTTGTTTATTGAAAAAAAACACTGATTTTTTCAAACAAATAATTTAATTGAATCACACAACAACTTTACTGAACTAAATTTCAAAATAAAAAAAAAAAAAGTTTTTGCTCAAGCAATGACGCGCACACCAGTAAGCACTGTATGAGAAGATGACGGCAGAGCAGAGCCGGCCGGCTGGCTTTGAGACACATTTTCTTTGTTGGAATAATTTTTGAACGAAGTCTTATATTTCTACACACAACACAATGTTTTTCTTTATCACTCTCTGTTGCTGTATCCTTTCCTTTGCTAAAGAAGAAATGTAACGAAAAACGGCAGCAGACCGACTCGATATGTTTTTCGTCATCATTCTATTTTTGTATTTGATGTATTTAAGTAAACAGTTTGAAAAAATTGAATACGGGATTTTGTTTCTTGTAATGTTGTTTCTGCTATTGTTTTTCTTATAGTTGCACTTTTTTAAAGCGTCCAAAAAAAGACTGTGTGTGTTTTTTGTTGTTGTTCTTATATTTCACATAAAGAAGTGTTGCTTACGATCAAATAAAAAAATGCAAAAAGACGACAACATTAAAGAGCGTTAAATATTTCATACAAAATTATGAAAACTTGACACCAGTAACGCGTTTATTATATTTTTGAAGAGTTGTCCACATTTGTGTTGGTTAAATAAAAATCAAACAAAAATATTGTTTGAATCAGTAAAAACATTTATAGAAATTAAAAAAATTTTCAAACAAGCCTTTGTTTGAAAATAATTCGGCAATAATTTTTTCTGTGTACATAATCAAAAAGGGCGGCATATTATATAGTGCCTAGGGAGAAAGCAGGCCTAAATGCGCCACTGTCAGTGGGATGAAAGTTATGAACCCAAATCTGAAATCACCACTCTGAAAAATTGATGATTTAGTTACAAAAAGTAACACAAATGTTGGTTAACTGTACGAATTGATAAAAGATTTGGCACAAATTCATTCTATATGCCTAGAAATCATATTGTTAAATTTCGTAAAGATCTGTCCATAATTTTCCGTTTGCCCCATATAAAGTATACTACTGTAATAATATTGGGCATGTCGCTGTTTTATAGGACTGGAAATCACACTGTCAAATTTCGTGTCTATATCAAAATTAATTCTAATTTAGGGTCTTTAATACCGTAAAACACTCAACAGAATTTTGAGATGATAAGACCATAATTAACCATGTATCCAATATAAATTAAATATCTCCTAAATAATTAGTATTGTGGTTATTTTGTTGAACTATTTTATGGTTTTCAATCCAAATTTTTAATATTTTAATTAGGCTTAAGTTCATGAAATTTAATTTTCATTAAATTATTTTTATGAAGAAAGGAATTTTTACAACATGAAAATTAATTAAAATTGTTATTGATAATCTTTCATTCTTGACGTGGCTCGGGCTCGAACCCTGGCCGGCAGGTTACCATGACATGTTTCGATCGCAACCACTCGATCTCCTCAGATGGATTTGCCGTCTTACACTCGCAGCCATCGACGACTGCTGACGTCAATAGTCAAACATCAATCCTTAAACCAAATTCTTGACAAAAGTACGAAAAAACAGAAGTAAAGAAAAAAACATGTAAAATCAATTAAAATGGATAATCATTCAGGAAAGCAAATTTCGATCTACCAAATGTTAAAATACAATTTGGTTTAAGGATTGATGTTTGACTATTGACGTCAGCAGTCGTCGATGGCTGCGAGTGTAAGACGGCAAATCCATCTGAGGAGATCGAGTGGTTGCGATCGAAACATGTCATGGTAACCTGCCGGCCAGGGTTCGAGCCCGAGCCACGTCAAGAATGAAAGATTATCAATAACAATTTTAATTAATTTTCATGTTGTAAAAATTCCTTTCTTCATAAAAATAATTTAATGAAAATTAAATTTCATGAACTTAAGCCTAATTAAAATATTATAAATATCTCCTAAATATTTTTTGAAATTAACTTTTATTTGACTAGAAATAAAAGCATAAAACTTTTTGACCGACTTTGTCAAAATTTTAAATTATGTGTGCTAGTTTTTTTTAATCTACAACAACAAATAAAATAATTTTAACTTGTAAAATGATTTATGCTGGGCGTTGTTGAGCCATAGTTTTTTAAAATAATTATACGTTTTTAAATAGTTCTTATTAAATATCAATTTGAATAACCTTTACACCACAGATGGATATGGTATATATGTAAATAAGTTTGCCATTTCGTTGATAATTGCTACAATATTACTTTTAGACCCTATAAAGTATATATATTCTGGGTCCTTGTGAGTAGCGAAATTAATAAAACAATGTCTGTCTGTCTGTTGAAATGAGTGTTTTGAAAAACGATGGGAACTATTTTGGTATAAATTTTTAATTAGTATTGTGGTTATGTTGTTGAACTATTTATGGTTTTCAATCCAAATTTTTTAATATTTTTAAGAAAGCTTAAGTTCATCAAATTTAATTTTCATTTTAGGGCTCGAACCCTGGCCGGCAGATTACCATGACATGTTTCGATCGTAACTACTCGATCTCCTCAGAGGGATTTGCCGTCTTACACTCGCACCCATCGACGACTGCTGACCTAATTGTATTTTAGCCTTTTGGTAGATCGAAATTTGCTTTTTTGAATGATTATCTATTTAATTTGTTTTACATGTTTTTCCTTACTTCTGTTTTTTCGTACTTTTGCCAAGGTTTCTTCTTGAAGTCCAAAGTACATTTTTTGTTTTTTCATTTTTGTTTTTCTTTTTTTTTTTTGTTTTGTCATATATATTTTGCAACCACAAGAAGGAACAGTACGATATCGCCAGGGTCATCTCCAGCCTCTAGTGTTATTTCACTTAAGGCCTGTTCGTCGATAGCGAATGAAGACTTCGTTCGCATAAATTACATTTAAAACAAAAACAAATTATAAAATATTGTTTTTCATTCGCTATCGACAAACAGGCCATTAATTTCTATATTTAGCAAAATGATCTAAATTTACCAAAATATAAACTAAGTTATTACATTTGTAGTTATAAGTGCATATAAATATGTTAAATAATACCCAGTGTCACCTGCAGGTGACAGTTGCCAATCTAGCCTCATTTGTTACTAAAAGGCAATTTATGTTTTGACGATAATCACTCATATTATAAGTTTGAGTATCTTTCAGTATGAATCAACAAATACTATTCCGGTTCTAACCCTTTTGTCATTTTTGCTAGTCGGTAGGCTAACTGGTAGTGAGCTAGTCTATCAGCGCCGGGGTTTCGGGGAAAAAAACACTTTAGGGTGTTACCTATAGAAATCGCTAATCGTTGTCACCTAGAGGTGACACTGTGAATTATCGGATTAAAATGCATGTACATTGCAAATTGTTTTCAGCTTTTTTTTAACCTTTTTTGGACCAGGCATATTATTTCATATTTTTTTTTTAAAGGCATTTCATCAAAAACGTAATTTTTTAAAGAATAAATTTAACTGACAATTTTGCTTCCAGTTTATACACATTGGCATTTCAATCAGGAGCTGCAAAAAAATGTATAACTCAAGCAGTGACTTTAATAAAAAAAGTACTTTAACAAACAAAATATTTGCAAACAATTCATTGGATTCGGCTTAAACCCCGCCACAATCACCCTTGTTAAAATACCTGTAATAATTTAATAGATTAATAAAAGCACTAAACACATTAACTTGCTCTTATTTAAAGTATAAATAATAAAATATTTATTAAACTGAAGCGAACCATTTTATATTTTTAGAGCCACTATACAACAATAAAAGATTCATCACATCATTTTCTTTTATAATACAAAAAATAGCTAAACCGGAAGCGGAAACAGTTTACATCGCCTTAAAATATGCCCTGAAGAAACGTTTATTCTCAACATGCTGAATAATATAAAAAGGATACAGTATTACATTTTATTCAAAATAACTCAAACAAATACTAAAAAGGCTAAAATATACAACAATATGACATTTACGCACGTAATGTGGCCAAAAATTATTATGATTGCAATACGATGGGAAATTTGTTTTAAATGTGAATGAAAAAAAAGAGCAGGAACAACAAAATGTGTATAAAAATTTATATATTTTGACAGCTATACACTGGGGAAGCATCAAAACGTAAAATAGTGGTTGCTATAAAACGTGACGAAATTGGCAATAATTTAAAAATATAAAGAATACGAAAAAAAGAAGAAAAAAATGCTACTCTTAAGGAAAATAAAAATACAAAAGTAAAAATAAACTTAAATAAAATGTTTGCATGTTGACTCCAGCCAATTTCATACCCTTGAGAATTGGAATAACATTCGCTTTACTTCTCACTTAAAAGACATTGGCAATTAGCACTAAATGCCATTTAACATTTACTAGATATTTAGGTACATTTGAAATTGTAAAAATGTGTAGCAAAAAACCAAAAGACATTTAAGGGAGGATAACTGTCAAATGCTTATTTGTCATTCCAAACACATTTCAATGTAATTGATATTATTTTGTTAACAAAGTTCTTCTGTGTACAAACATCTGTATACTTTTTCTATGAGTGCTCTTCTACGCTCTAAAGTTAAATGAATTGGAAGACTACGAATTGTCAATTTGATTCTCTTGTAACCCTATATATTTTACTATATGTATATTTTATGATTACTACCTACCTACATAATGATTTATTTTCTATTTTAACTTGAATCGATGAATCGTTTATTTATTAAGAGTTTTGATAATTGTCCGTTTATTTAAAATTAAAAAAGTTAACATTTTAAATTAATCGGTTTGTTTAAAAAAAGGTAATGCAGGACCGTCTACGATCATTATCTCTATAGCAGCAGCGAAATAATCCTAAGCAACAATGCCAATAGTCGGCAATTTTCCTTTTTTGTAAAGATTTTTTGGCAATTTTATTTTAAGGGAAATGTAGAGAATTTTAAAAATATTATATCATTTTCAAAATATTGTCTGAAAGCACGTAAATATTCGTCATACTTTCATTTTATAATTATAATTTTTCATATAGAATAGCATTTAAGTACAAATGTAGTATTTCTTAACAGAACCCCTATTTTATGAGCTTTTACTGACTGAGAATCTTCAACAATTACAATAGCCATGTACCCAAATATTCGTCAGCCCCCAAATATATATTCAGGTTTAAGTTTGCGAATTATTCTCTTATATTTGGTAGTTTCATTCGCACTCACATTCGCTAAAATGTATGCGAATACAAAAGAGTTTATCTAATGAATGATACAGTGGTCGGCATATTTATTTTGACAAAGTATAGTGAAGAATTGTTTTATTGTTTTTTAATATTGAAATTCCCATAACGGCACAGTTATCATGATATTTTCTTTACACTAATTCTAAAGTATACGTATGCAAAATATTTGGTTGAAATCTTCACTCATTTTCATTCTGAAGGGAGAAATGCCATTTGGTACAAGAATTTGTAACGGCATAATTATTTTGACATTCTATAATTTCATCTCATTTTGTTTTTTGTGTTAAGCTTTAATATAAAGCGGTCGTTGTTGAGTATTAAGTATAAACATTCGATGAAAGATTAATAAAAAAATTTTATTACTATTGTGTAAATATGGGGAAAATATCAGAATTAACCAACACCGTCAGGAGCGAAATTATAACCAAGTATAATCTTGGAATATCTGTAACAAATATTGCCAAGGAGTACAATATACCTAGACAAACCGTTTATAATCAAATAAATAAATGTAAAGAAACAGAATCTTTCATTAATTTGCGTCGAACAGGAAGAAAACGTAAAACAACGGCAGTGGAAGAGCGACAAATTATAAGAACATTTAAATCTAATCCAGGTTTGACAGCCAAAGCCGCTGCATTGGAATGGAATTCGCACTCTGATAGTCATTTATGCGAAAGAACAGTTCGACGACGTCTAAAAGAAGCCAGCATTAATACATACGTAGCAAGATCAATTCCATGTATAGCCCTAAGAAACAAATTAAAAGGTTAGAATTCGCAAACAGATACGTGGACAAGCCCCTATCATTCTGGCAAAGCGTCTTATGGACCGACGAAAGAACTTTCACTCGTCAAAGAAAAAAGTTTTTGTTAGACTAGACCAAAAAACTTGAAAAAAGCGCACCTGTTGTCGAAAAAGTTAGTCATGGAGGCGGCACAGTCATGTTCTGGGGCTGTATAGCATATAAAGGCTTGGGAGACTTTGTTCCCATCGACGGTTCGATGAACCAAAATCAATATTTGAAAATTTTAAATGAACACTCATTTCCTTCTGGCGATAGGTTGATTGGGCCGTCATTTATTTTCCAACAGGACAATGCGCCTTGCCACAAGAGTAAAATGATTAAAACATTTTTGACAGAAAATTGCATTGAAAGTCTGGATTGGCCACCCTAAAATCCGGATTTGAATGTGATTTAGAATGTTTGGGCATATATAAAGCGCCAAAGAACCGCAGATCTGACAAGAACCAGGGAAAGAACAATTTCAGAGGTTAAATCTTGGTGGGAGGACATACCAACAAAATGCATTAAAAACTTTATCGATTCAGTTCCTAAAAGAGTCCGAAAAGTCATTGCCGCTAACGTGTACCCTCCGTTTTATTAATATTAAAAAAATCTAAAAGTATTATAAAAGTTGGAATAACATAATTTCGTTTAAAGATTAAAAATACTATACGTCAAAATACTTATGCCACCCCCTAAATTTTTAAATTAGTTGCATAGAATGCAAATTAATTTTAAGCAGTTATGATTTTATGTTTTTTAGTTATTATATAAACCCTACTTTCATTTAAAAAAAAAAAAAATTTGGAATTTTTAATTTTTTGGAAATCTGAAAAAATTCAAAATGGTAAAATTTCTCAGGTGTCAAAATATATATGCCAACCACTGTAATTTGTAACAAAAAACAATCAAACCCATGATGAAAAAAACAGGTGGCAGCACTTCTACAGATGACGATTTTTTTTCTCTTGCATTGTTTGTCTAGGTTTATGTCAAAGTTTTGTTTATGTTTACAAAAAGTTCACGTTTTGTGCTGTGATTTTTGTATTTTATTAAAGTTTTTGATTATTTTAAATTAAAATTAATAAGATATTGACCATAATTAAATGAAAGCGGCACGCTTTGATTTTTGTTTAAAGTATTTTTTGACGTAAACGCTGATATAATTTCCATTTCTGTTGTATTTGTTGGCGTAACGATGCCACCTGCTTATTCCACCGTGATCAAACCTTCTAAACTACGAGAAATAATAACAATACGATTTGGAATTTTTAAAAATTTTTTTGTGAAATTTTTTTTATATCTTAGTTCAGGGTAACGGAAGTAAAAATTTTTTTATAATTCTAAAGATGTTTTCTTTTTTTTTGGTCTCGAGTTTGCTTAAAATGATACGATGCTTATATTAAAAAAAAAAATTAATTTAAATAACACAGTTAAAAAATCAAAACATAAAAAATTATTTTATGTCAAAAAAATGTTAAATCCAATATGAAAATGTTTTTAATTATATTGGTTTAAAATTTAAACCAATTTAAACCAATATATTTTAATGATTTAAACTTTAAATCATTAAAAGGCCAAACTGCAGGCAGATTATTGAGAAACTAAAGCAATCTTTATGGTAAGTTAGGTTGTTGTTTGAAAAGTAAAGAGAATTTAATGGGTCTTTTGTTTATTTTAGTTTTAAATTCTGGTCTATGATATCAAGATTCGCATTTACGCAGATTTAACATCTATATTGTGCATCCATTATTTAAGTTTGCATACTGAAATAAATATTTATAGTGTTTGTGATACAGTTTTAAACAAATTTCAATAAAAATAAATTAAACAAATATTTTAAATGCATTTCATTCTTGCAAAAGGCATAAAACTAATTATTAACAAAATATTTTGTTAACATGAGAAACTCGTAATTAAAATTTATATATAATTGTTAACAAATATTTTATTCGATACTACAACTTCGTTGTTAAAAATATTTGTTAAATATCAACAATTTGAATTAACAAAATTTTTTTTTTTTTATGTACTAATGCGGTTGTTGGTGCCTTTTAAATTAAAAAATTAATTGTATTGACGAATATGGTGTTCAATATGACAATTGATTTGTCGTAATTTTTTTCTGTGAAGTATTTTTGAAAACTTTAAAGTTCTTTAAAAAGGACAAAAGATGAGGAAATGAAAAAATCAAATGCGAAGTTTGAGTATGTTTTGTCTCTAGAGGCGTTTTTGCCAAAGAGAAAAAAATTTTGTTTGTAATATAGCGGTGTTTTGGATTTCGCATTTTTATATGTGTGTGTACAGCATTTATATATTTATTATGTATATATTTATTTATTAATTTTTTTAATCCAAATTTTTAATTAGGCTTAAGTTCATTAAATTTAATTTTCATTAAATTATTTTTATGAAGAAAGGAATTTTACAACATGAAAATTAATTAAAATTTATTGATAATTTTTCATTCTTGACTCAATCTGGGCTCGAACCCAGGTGTTTACGGACAGGTTACCCTGACATGTTTCGATTGCAACCACTCAATCTCCTCAGAGGGCTTGCCGTTTAACACTCGCAGCCATCGACGACTGCTGACGTCATTAGTCAAACATCAATCCTTAAACCAAATTGTATTCAACCTTTGGTAGATCGAAATTTGCTTTGAATGATTATCTATTTTAATTTATTTTAACATGTTATTCCTTTACTTCTGTTTTTTCGTACTTTTGTCAAGAATTCTTCTTGAAGTTCAAAGTACATATTTTTTGTTTTTTCATTTTTTGTCTTTCTTATTCTTGTTGACCTTTTCAGCACAACTTGAAGGACAAATGCAAACATAGAGCTCGTGCCTTAGCTTTAACAATTATTAGTATTGTGGTTATTTTATTGAACTATTTATGGTTTTTAATCCAAATTTTTAATTAGGCTTAAGTTCATTAAATTTAATTTTCATTAAATTATTTTTATGAAGAAAGGAATTTTACAACATGAAAATTAATTAAAATTTACTTTGAACTTCAAGAAGAATTCTTGACAAAAGTACGAAAAAACAGAAGTAAAGGAATAACATGTTAAAATAAATTAAAATAGATAATCATTCAAAGCAAATTTCGATCTACCAAAGGTTGAATACAATTTGGTTTAAGGATTGATGTTTGACTAATGACGTCAGCAGTCGTCGATGGCTGCGAGTGTTAAACGGCAAGCCCTCTGAGGAGATTGAGTGGTTGCAATCGAAACATGTCAGGGTAACCTGTCCGTAAACACCTGGGTTCGAGCCCAGATTGAGTCAAGAATGAAAAATTATCAATAAATTTTAATTAATTTTCATGTTGTAAAATTCCTTTCTTCATAAAAATAATTTAATGAAAATTAAATTTAATGAACTTAAGCCTAATTAAAAATTTGGATTAAAAACCATAAATAGTTCAATAAAATAACCACAATACTAATAATTATTAATTTTTTTTTTAAATGTTCTTTTTTAAGAAAAGCGTTTCTTAAAAAAATTTTTTTTAAATGTTCTTATTATTTTTAAATAATTAACAATATAACTTTAAATTGGTTGTCTAAAAAAAAAAAAAAAATAAGTAAAATGTATTTAACATGTCCATATTAATAAACAAAACATTTTTTTTATTATTTTTCAAAGTATTTGACAAAAATGATACCATTAAATACAAACACTTATCAAAGTGTCATTTTATTTTTGGTTCAAAGAAAGGCAAATCCAATAGTATTGGGCAAAATCTTTCATTTATTTGAATCTTTCATTCTCTTTCAGAAAGGTTAAGTGAATTAATTCATTCTTTTCTTTCACCTTTCTAAATCACAAACAGCTTTCAGAATGAAGTGTCAAGTTCGTTTGAGGAATGATTAAATTGATAATTTTAAAGCAAAAACCTATTTTTATAGTTAATGGAAATTAGATTAAAAGTTAAAGAGTTGTTTTAGAAAAATGTATAAAATTAGCACACATTTAGTATGTTTATGTATGTATGTAAAAGTTCAGATTGCTCTTCTTGTCATTCGCTAAAAAAAGTTAAAAAAAAAACTTAATTTCAATAGAAGGGAAAAAGCATAACAAACAAGATAGGCATAAAACAGAATATAAAAGAATACAAGATGAAACCGAAAGATGAAGGAAATTGTAAGAAAATACGGAAATATTTCATTCTTTCACTTAAGTGAATCATTCAGTTGAAGTAATTCATTCAAGAACGACACAAGCCTAAAATCCAACAATAATTTTTTTTTTTCTTTATAAATGGTTTATTAAAGGTTTATAGACTATTTTTCGTTTATGAATACAACTTTAGCAATTTTTGCTTAAAAACGGTTAATTAATCATACATAAGTTTTTATGAATACGTCTGTTAAATTATAATGTTTACAAAATGTTAACAAAATATGTATTTGTTTGCCTGTTGCTAAAAACCATAAATTTTAACGTGGGGAACATTTTTTTGATTGTAGGGAAAAAAGGAATTTTTGTTACACACGTAGAGATTTTTTAAAATTTCTACTGGCATCACTGATCCTATATTTTTAACTGATATCAACAAAACGCCAAAATTTTTATTAATTTAAAATTTACAAGGTGCTTGATTTGATCATAAATAATGTTGACAATTTTTCGTTATACCAATTGATCGTCAGTGACATATAGGGTATTTATTTAATCGGGCTTTTGGTTTAATCGGTTAATCGCTCGATTAATTAACCGAGGTTTTGGTTTAATCGGTTAATAATAGGTTAATATTGCTATTGATCGGTTAACCGATTAATAAAGTTTTGTTATAAATTAAGTAATTTCAATAAATAAAAATGCAAAAATTATTTATTATTTGGAGTTTATTAGTGAAAAAAAAAACAATAACATAACAAACAAAACAATTCTTGGACTAAAATGAGCAAACAAAGAAAATGCAATACTAATTAATACATATGGGCATTCCCACAGAATTTTCTACCAGGATGAAAGAATAGAATGTTGGTAAGCATCGTCTTTCATTGTTTATTATTATAAAAAAAGTCTATGTTTTTATAAAAGAAGGGTTTTTATAGCATATCTCAGCGGTTTTACTTGAGGAAATTGGGCTGGAAACTGGAAAACTTTATATTTCTTAAAGCTACATCTAAAGACATTTTTATATAATTATTTTACATGCAAAAAAAATGTTATGTTTGGACTTTTTCTTCACAATCTCTCCATTACAATCAATTGTAAATTGAGTATTAGGTTTTTGTTAAGGAAATTTTAAGATATTTTTAGGAAAATTCATGGTTATAATAATAAAAAAACATATGGAAAAATCGTAAGTTCGCGACCCCGTTCGTTCGAAAAATAATTTGGTTTAAATGTTTAGCATTTAAGCGATTATTTTCTTTAGATTTGTTAAATCTTGACTTGGAAAAAAATTCTTGCATTTATCGAAGATGTTAGAGAAATCCAAAGCAATCCATAATACAGAATATCTACATAATTTCTCAGTCTTTTTCCTGGATTTCTCTTAACATATAAAATCTTCCATTATGCCATTATAGTACTGTTTTAATTTTTTAAAATTTTGATCACTTCTAATTGTTTCGGTTACTATCGAGAATTTCTTCTGTTGTCAGGCCATCATCTGGCACAGCTCAGCACCGCACATTCTGCAAAAAAGTTTATTTCCGAATCCCTTAGTTTCTGTTTTTGTACTGTATCTTAAGAATGTATTGCTAGAAGAAAATATATTGTATGAAAAAATATTTTCTGAACACATACCTTTTGGATATGAGACGAAACAAATAAAAAAAAAAACACAAACAATTTTGTTATAATACTACAAAAAGTTCAAAATTTTGTTATATCGGTTAATCGGTTAATCGACTGAAATTAACCGGTTTAATCGTTAATCGAAAAAACGAAATTTTAAATTAACCGATCAGTTAATCGGGTAGTAATTAATCGGTTAACGGTTAACCGAATGAATACCCTAGTGACATACCGTTCGAGAGTTACAAGCTTATCCCGATTTACTTTTGTAGGAAGTACCAGCAAATCGATAAATATTCTACAGACGGAATTGTGTTTTTATAACTAAAATAAAAAATATATGCATTTGATGTTAAAATTTGGAGGTTTTTTTTCCTAAAAAAATTTTGTAAGTACCATATCTATTGCAAAAAGTCAATAAACCACAATTTTTTTATTAAATGTCAAGTATTGAACAAAGATCAGAAATCGTGCACAAAAACATTTTTGATTTTATAATAAGAAAACGGTTTCTCTTTAAAATTCGTGTTTTGGAGAGTGTACAATATTTGGGACCCATGGGCAGTAATGATAACACTATAACAAACTTATGTTATGAGGTTAAGACTCATTTATATATATACCTTGAAGGAAATGTCGACAGTAAAACTACTGATTCACTGTTGATTTTGTCACCAGTACTACTGTAGACTGTAGCTTAGGAAATTAAAAAAAAAATATTAAATATGAAATAAATAATCAAATCTCAATCAATCACGGTTTCTGTTCACATATGTAGGTGTTCATCGCTCATCTAAATGGGTAAGTGCTGCATTCAGTGTCTCTTCTGCTTAAGCGATTGTGGCCTTTATCATATAAATTATTTCGAGCTAGTGGGTTCGAATGCAATTAGCCTTCTGCTTAAGCGATTGTGGCCTTTATCATATAAATTATTTGGAGCTAGTGGGTTCGAATGCAATTAGCCTTTTCAGTTATTTAAGTACTATTGACAAGATGGGTATAATGAAACCACATAGAGTCTTTGGAACCATAGATACACTACTTAATATTAAGAAATGGATGTGTCAGAAGCTATTAGTAATTACTAATTAGTAATGTTTAAAAAATTGATTCCCAAAATTTAAAATGCTAATATTTAAGGAAGTTGGCAAACACGGGAAGCGTAGTAATTCTTACTACAGCAATATATTATGGCCTTATTTTGGTTTGTGTATTTTCCTATTATCTGGCTGGTAGCTTCTGAAAAACTTTAAATAACAGTCAAAACCTATACCATATTTTTAAATAGAAAATATTTAAATAATAGAAACATAAAATAATTTTCGAAGCGTTCACAATGTTTTAGATAGTAATATAAAAAAATTGAGAAATTTTTCGAAAAGTGGGGTTAGGCTATTTAGCTGCTTACACATCCAATTCTTGTCTACACTTTTAAAACTTTTTTAAATATTTTTACACTAGTAATAGTGTCGTTAGAAAAATTGAATATGTAGTTCGTATGGGGTCATCTGAACATTGAAACAAAAGTCATCCAAAATAGTCGAAGAGTGGTGACTTGGAAACAATTTACCCCAGGATTCCTTTAGGGCAGGCGCGTATTCGGGGGGCGGGGGAATAAGGAAATCCCCCCCCCCCCTAAATTATAAAAATATGTTTTGTTTATTTCGATAATACAACAATTCCCAATAATAATATTTTTTTTTAAGTACAAAATTTTTTGAAAATCCCAGCAAGGTTTTTTGTTTTTTTTTTTTTAATCTCTAACGAAACTTTCAATAAGTATCCAAATCTTAATCTAATAGTTATTTATTAGATATTTCCAATGAAGCATCTAGTTTACCGTATTCAAATACTTATTATTCTACATTCAATCCCAGCTGGTGCCATCTATATCTAAAGACTAAACGTTTGACTTGATAATGCGTGCTGTTGAATTATTAATAAGCCTTAGTAAATGCAATATTAATGTATGCATGTGTTATATGAATCAAAATTCTATTCGATAATTTTTGACGAAAGCACGGATTTGTCGGGGAAAAGCCAGATTTCCTTATCTTTAAGATATTTTAACATGCAACAAAAAGTTTTTAGGGAAGAATTCATGGGCTTTGTTGTAAACGCATTTGAAGGATATTTATGACGTTGATGTGTCAATTGATGCAAATGCACTATCATCAATAGTTCTTAAAGCTTTTACAAATGTTGGTCTTGATTAAAAAAAATTGTGTAGTAGTTGGAACAGATGGGTGTCCTCTGATGTCAGCAGAAAATGGAGCTGTTAAAAAGCGACATATGCGAATCAAACGCCTTGCTATTCCCATAAATCAAACAACTCAATTTCTAAAAGCAATAAAGTGCCACTGATACAAAAAGTTGTATCATTTGTTAAAAAAAATACAAAATTTTTTAAATATAATCATCCCAAGCGAAAAGCAGTTTTATCTAAGTATTTGAGAGCCAAACTTCCTACATTATGCGAGACAAGATGGATGGGCCGGGCCGTCACGACTCAATTTTACACTTTGCAACAAGTGTACATCATATAGTAGAAGCTTTGGAAAAAACATCTAAAAGGTAGTAAATCTCTACCTTTATATTAAGGAACTCCTTAGTACTTTTGAACTTATTTGCGGAATACACATATTAAGTGTGATAGTTATTGTAAAAAGGATCAAGCCTTATCAAAACTTTAATAATGTGCCTTGAAGATAAATGAAACAAGGCCGAAGAACATTTTAAAAAAGGTTAAAGTTATTTGCGTTCAAATCGAGGTTCCAATCGAAATAATTTGAACGAAATAATCACTTCCAAAATGTTGAAATTACTACCGAGTTGTAGGTTACATTCCTCTTATTGAATTTATTTTAGAAGATTTCAAAACATCTTTCCCAATAGATATCCTAAATGTATGGAACATACCTAAACTTCTACCTACCTCAAAGAGTAATGCATTCGCACGTGTTTTCTGATTGATATATAAACATTTTTTGGCCTCTCAAAAGAGATAGCTTCAACTTATATATAGTATTTAGTGACATTAATAAGTACTTACGAATGGCATATATCATAATTTCTTAGCATGCATTGGTTGCGAAAGTTTTGTGCCGCACGCCACAAAAAGTGGAAGCAGCTTTAAAAGGTGAAGTGTGTTTTCCTTTTCCCTTTATAACACACGCCTCACAACGCACGCTTCAGTTTTTCAGTAGTATATAATTAACCCAATGTTATTTATTTTAACAAAACAAATTATATATATAAACTAATTTTGTGATAACTAATGAATGTTTAACGAAATTTATATTTTGATGAGTCTGCTTTAAGTGATATTTTAAACTCAAAAAGCACCTAAAATAATGTAAAATTCATGCATAACATTAAGAGATCAGGGGTGGGGAAGTATTTGGTAAAAATTATTGAATTGTAATGATCGTCGAAATACATATTTTTTAATAGAAAAATTAAATTATACATCTAGTCTTATATTCCATTAAAAAAAATAATTTAAACAATTTTTGTTGTGTGGACTGTTTTTGGGATTTGCCCATACACGGATACAAAGCTTTTAAAACCACAACTAGCGGATGAGCTGATTATATTTGATAAAAGAGATAAACACCTACTAACATCTTCACTTGAGCCTGAATTGTTGCATTGGCAACAAACATGGAAAATATCTGAAAATTTATCAGATAACGTTGTAGACCCAAATCTAAGAAAAATATTTTAAATTTTCGTGTCAATAATTTATTTGTTTTAATATAATATACACATATAGTTTTTAAAAAAGTTTTAAAAAAAATGTTTTTACCATTTTGTATCATACAAAATTCCCCCCCCCCCCTAAGTCTGAAGCTTGAGCCGCGCCTGCTTTAGGGTTTATACAGATTTGTTTCAGATATTACAACTTAAGTAGCTTGAAGCCGGCTCTTAAGTTATCGGCTTCGCCCTCAAATTTTTTTCGTCGCGCCCATAGATAATTTTAAGTTTTTATCAAATTTACTAAATTTCGTCTAGACAAAGAAATATAAGATTTAAATTCAGCTTTTCAAATTTTCCTCTTTTAAAATATATTTTTTTCTTTTTTATCAGCGATAAATAGCATTCTGTCACAAAAACTTTAACATAAACTGGACATTTTGTTAAGAAATAATTTCCCGAAGCATCCTGTATTTAAAATATCAAAAAAGAATGCCTAGTCCTAATTATAATCTGATTATGTTGGATATGTTTAAGACAAACGCAATCAGAAAATGATTGCAGTAAGTGAAAGTATGGTTGAAATAATAATGAAATTTAAGAATTTTTCATGTTTCGAGTGGAACTGCAAGATTCAGTTATCAAGCGACGAAGGAATTTAACTTGCTACAATGATGCTTTCGTTTTGGTTTATTATTAAAAAGTTTTGTCTTAATGCATTTCATTATTCATATCGTTTATATGACTCTAATAGACTGACTTTTTTACTATAGAACACATAATTTACAAAATGCAAAAAATATTTAATTCGATGTTTATAGATAGATTTTCAATAAAATTTTGGCATTGTTTCTCATTTGGGACTTTCTTGCCAATAATTGGATATTAAATTGATTACATAAATGGTTTTGCATGAGTTAAAATCAAATGCTACAGCAACAAAAATATGTACTTAACCCATTAACGCCAGCTGTACAACTAATAGTACGCAGCTTCAAGTTAATGTAAAATCTGGTATTTATGGTACATACCATAAACATGGGGCAAAAATAAGTCAAAGTTGTTAAATTAAAATGAGAAGAATCTCCGGTTTGTGTTAGCGATTTATTTTGTACCGGCAACTGGGTATTTTTTTAAATTTATTTTACAAGATTTGGCTTAAAATAGGGATAAAAAGTATTTTATATATTCTACAACACTGCATTAAAACAAAAAGCACATAAAACAGTTTAACTCGTGCAAAGTTTTTCTCGATATGGCGGTATTGCTATACTAAATTAAGTACACTGGTAGCTTGAGGTATTTATTTGTCTACTATGTTCGTGTTATTTTCAATAAGTGACCGTTCATTAACACTCTTAACGGATAAAATTAGCACAAAAGGTTTTAACCCCATTGTTGCCTAAAGTAAACATTACACACTTATAACTTATAACTGCCGCAAATCTTATTTTACTTTATAACTGGTTTCATTGCTTATTTTATAAAATAACCTTTGATATTCTAAGTATGCACAAGTGCTAAGCATCATTTTTGGGACCGCCCGAAAAACTCCGAGGATATCTAAGGGTTAAATCACGAACCGATATACACTCTCACACAAAAAACTATTATGGGTTAGAAAAAGCATTTCATGCAAAATATGATGTATGTACTAAGCTTCCACTCAATTAAGGCGTTATCACAAAATAGGAAGAAGGTGCAGGCGATGACTTGTATCGGAACATATTGTTTTTATTTATTTAGTTAGTTAAAGTCTTTGGAAAAATTCCTTACAGACTATCTTAGTGTAGTTACATAATAATTTATTTTATTTATGCAAAGAAAGAAAGATTAGAATAAACATTATTGATTTAAATATAATATGATATTGCTTTTTATGATATTAATGTTCAGAGAATAGTCGATAAAGTTATACATTTGATTGAAACAGCTGCATAATACTCTTATTGGATCTGACATAGTAAAGTTTGTTCGGCATGTCCTGACATATAGTGGGTTGAAAAAACGAAGTGAACGTTAAAGGCTAGATTACACTATTATACTTTGTATTAATACATGTCAAAAACTCAAGTAATATGACAAAGTGTGATAGTGTAAATGCAATGTGTCACGAAAATGACAAGTATTATGAAAAAAGTTTGACATCCTAAACGACTTCATTGTTTTTTGAAAAATTTCTAAACTATAATACTTTTCATTGGATCAGGGTTGCATTTTTTTCATGCGTGAGTGTTTTTACTTTGTGTGATGGTGTGAACGCAAACTGTCATGTTACATTAGATTTTATGACAGTCGCATCAAAACTTATTAGATTTCTATCTCACAAAGTATAATGGAATACGTAAGACTTGTGAGATAGTGTAATCTAGGCTTAAGGAATGCTAAAAGTTACGTTACTCAATAAAAATGTGTACTACCATTTATAAGATTGACCATAACAGATATATTTACCATTATTCTCCTGCATTTTAACGTTGGTAAATTTATTTCAGTTGAGTATGAGATGTCTACGATAATATGAAAGTTGTTACTTACAGGCAAACGCGTATCATCGAATATCAATGGAGCAGCGATAACGGTGAAACCCATAAGTCATTTTCGTCATCAACTTCACGGAATGTGGTAATAAGAAAAATATTTGAAACTACACTCACAATATTATTACAGTAACGGACTGAAGTTTATTTAAGAAATATTCCGTTCAGTCATTTTTAAATAAAAGAACATTTAAAATTCCAAGCAAATTTAGTTTTAACTGATTCTAACAGTTATTCAAAAAACTAAGTGCATATTAATACGGATTTTCAGTTGCAGTTAATATCGTCCGTTGATTGAGTTAAATTCTTCTTTATGTTAAATTAAATAAAAATGTTATTTAAAGCAACGAAAAGTTCATTTAATTTTTACTGTCAAAAATTCAACCGCGAATTCCGTAAAAACAAATGAATATTCTGTTATCTTATATAAATAAATTGTCAAAAAATTAATTACATATTCCGTAACAACAATTAAATATTCAGTTATTTTATAAAATTTTACTGTCAAAAATTCAACACCATATTCCGTAAAAACAATTTAATATTCAGTTATTTTTTATGATTTAACTACCAAAAATAAATTTTTACTTATCTATAAAAAATGAATTGCTTGTTTTGTGTAAGCAATTCCCATTTTCCATTTGTTAAAATAATTTAGTTAAATACATCAAATTTTAAAAGTAAAATAATTGCGAAGCCATATCGGTCATGCTGCTGGTGTCTTATAATTTAGAGTTCTTCTGTAAACAACGTGGTCAGTACAACAAAAGTAAAACAAGCGTGTGTAACAGGGTAAGTAAATAATAATATTCTCCCTCTCTCGCTTATAAGAAAAACCAGCGGACAGGTGCCTGTCTGGTATTTTTTAGAAATTCGGCTCTTTTGTGGAGTAAACGAAAATTACTTAATATAATAAAATAACTGAATATTTAATTGTTTTTCTGAATATGGGGTCAATTTTTTGACGGTAAAAGTTTATAAAATAACTGAATATTTAATTGTTTTTACTGAATATGGTGTTGAATTTTTGACTGTAAAATTTTACATAATAACTGAATATTTATTTGATTTTACGGAATATGGTGTTGAATATTTTACAGTAAAAATTAAATGAACTTTTTGTTAAAAATAAATTAAAAATAAGTAGACCGGTTTTTAGTTGAGTTTTCATTTATTTTATATTACAATTTCAGTTAATTTTACGTACAGAATTATGTTAGTGTAGTACTGTAGTTGCCTAATTCAAGAAAATGTGCTTAAATCTAATGTATTGAAGAACGAGGGACATTTGTATGTGATATTTTAAAATTCATGACGTCAATGAAACCCTTTTAACACTTGTAAGATAATGAAGTGCTAAAGTAAATCGCAAAGCAGAGCGCAAAATACTTACATTGAACACAACATTAGACAAGGTACTTTTTTGCAATATATAGCACTGACGTATCTGAGGGACAAGAAAAATATTAAAACCTAGACAATCGTCCTCTAGTATTGACGAAGAAGACAGGAAAAATAATGGTCATAAACCCGAAAATATACCATGCCAAATTAGATGTGGTTTCTGCTCATATCGAGTTGAAACGTCACGTGACAAATGCGTGAAAACTTTTTTTGTTTGGAAAGAGGAAGTTCTGCTGAACTATGACTCCTAAGCGCTCATTGCACTTAACTTAGAACACCTCTAAAAATACCACTTTGAACTATATTTTGTTTATTTTTCTTTTGTAGTATTTTAAGATAAGTGTTTAATAGTGGTATTAACCCTAGTCTTTAAAGCCAACTTTTACTACGAGAACGTAAAAATTTTTTTTAATGTTTCTTTGTATCGGAATATATTAACGAACATTTTAAGTGGAGATACGAATTACACCAAGTACAGCTGCACTTGGGTATACGTACCTGGAAGTCTCGATTTTGAAGGATCATAGTTCCTCAATACCTTGACCTAGAACTGTGGTTGAGGTGGCAATCCTCGCAGATTTGCACCTTCTTCCTAGATCCGGTGTTTTAGTAAAATTTCTTAAGCGGTGTAGGAGGTCCATTACTAGGAGATACACACTGGCCACACTTGTATCCGGGTATAAGGAATAGGGTTAACAATTGAATTCGTAAAATTATTTACAGTTTTGATTTGTGCGTTAATAGGTTAAAGGAAAATATCAAATAATCAAAACCACTACAATTCAGCTCCAAACATCTAAATTCTCATACACGTCATTAAATTCGTATCTAGTAGCGATGAAGATTACCCACTCATGCATTCAATTACACACAAGCTTACAAACTTGCCATTCAACTAAATGATTGTTTATTTGAGTGTGTGTGTGGGTGTGTGTGTGTATGAGCATGTGTGATAATGTAGGTATTAATGTTTCCTTGCAGCGTTTTTTAAAATGAGATTGAATAGATAGATAGAAGGATAGACACAATAGTGTTAAATAATAATCAAGATAAGGACGAAGAACTGGTATATGTTGTATTCGTATTTCTGAACAACTGTCATTCATGTTAATGTGATCTTCATAACATTTTAAAGCAAATTTTTGGTAACATATTTAGAATTCATATGAGAATACGTATGACTGTTATATGGCTTTAGGTGTGGTTATTTCGACTTGTAATTTTTCACTTGTAACATGACACCCGGGTTGTAACTACGTGATTATAGAATAAATAAAAAACAAAATACAAAAATACTTGTAGTTTTAGTTTGATATGAATATGCAAGCGTCATCGTCCTCATCTTCTGCACAACCATTTTGTAGATATTCCAATATGACGTTATGCCTGTAAGTAACTACAAGTATTATAAATGTGATTATTTTTAATCCCAGTTGAATTCAAAGCACTTTTTACTCTACACATTCCATTTTCAATTTACATTCGATTGATATATTTCTTTCTATCGAATTATGTTTCCAAATCACTGATTACATTTGAGTCCTTAGAAATAGATAATACTAGGTTTTTTCAATTTTTTCTACCTTTCTTTTTATTTTGCTTATTTCTGTTTCTTTTGAAAAATATTTATTGGCATAAACGGAGTAATTCTTGCTAAAAAAGAGAGATTAATTCCAAAAGAAATTTTCTTAATATATAATGCATTATAATGTATTAACATATAAGTCAAAGATTTTTTAAACTTTGTGTGATAGTTAAAAAAGTCAAGAGATTAAAACAAAGAAATAGTAGGAACCGCATTTAATGAATTTTTTTTTTTTTTTTTTGAATTTTTTACTTAAACTACTAAAGTGATAATCTTTGATATAATGCAGTGACAGTAAGAATACTTCACAAGTGTAAACCAATTTTTAAAAATACTGACCTAACAGTGTTATAACTCGCTGCGATTTTGACAATTTTCAAAACGTGCCGTTTTTATGGGGACTATGGTGAATTATGGATCCGAAATTAAATGCTGCGTTTTCTGTTTAACTGGAAGTATGTATTCTATAGGAAGTATATTAATAACTGTTACATTTTGCGGCTCACTAAGGTAGTTTACGAGAGTGGGCTGTATATGGCATCAATGGTAAACTGTCGTTACAATTTTGTAATACCATATTTCATTACAGATGTGAAAAAAATGTGCATTTAGCACCTGCCATATGGCCTTATTTCATGCTGAACCTTAGCTACAAGGTGACAAACAACAACAAACCACTCTCCAAGTGTATAATTAGACAAGGTTATACATTCACCAATCCGCTTGTTTTGGAAATATTTCAGCAGCATCTGTTGAGTAACAACAGCTCCTTGGGAGGCCGAACTATCCTAATAGTGATTAAAATTCAGCCACTGTGTGATATTTTCAGGATCTCTTTACCCGCGGCTTTGGGTTAAAATCAGAATTACCACGTCATCGTTGAAATGATCTTTCCAAAGGAAAAGCAAAACTCCAAGCATGAACAAACTGCCTGAAAGGCGGAAAGCATTAACCGGAAGAAGTATACTTTCGGACAGTGTTCGAAAATAAACAGTACATTATTTTGCGTTCGGCTCACACACCGAAGAACGATATCTATTTTTTTAGTGTTTGTGTAAACATACACAAACCTTAATACCGTTCGTAACTATGTTCGGTTCTTCGTTAAAAAACAGAACAATTGTAGTGATACTGTAGAAAAACATTATATTTTAATGTTCTATAATGTTTTTTTCGTGTGTGTATTTTGTTTTTGTAAAAAATGTTTGGTTTTTTTTTATCAGCTAAAAGCGACGAACATCAACGAGCCGAACCGAACACATTGAAGTTCGTGGATTTTCAAAAAAAAAACCGAACGGAATTTAATGTTCTCATCATCTGTTGAGTATGATGAAAACAGCATTATTTTTGTGTTCGAAAGATGACAAACAGGGAAACGTTATTTTTTTTAATGAATTTCTACACAAACACTATTAGCGTGTGTGTTTTCCACAAATCTACCGAACCGAACATTAAAGAACGATATTTAGTGTTTATTTTCGAACACTGCTTTCGGATACCTCAGACAATAGTCAGTATGATACCGAGTAGGAATGGGCAAAAAATATCAAAATATCGATATTTTCAAAAAAAATAATCGATATATATCGCCGATATTTAAAATACCGATATATCGATGTATCGATATTGAAATACGACTATCGATTTCGATATTTTTAAAGTCAGTTTTCATTAAAAACTCAATATTTTAGCCGTTTTTCAAACAATATGTATTTAAAAATTGGCATCACTGCAAGCATCATATGCTTTTTTTAAACTAATACAAAGATCTATAACTCCCCGTCTACAACTGACATGATTTGCTGTTATAACATGGTTATAAAAGCGTTGTTAAAACCTTTGCATTAACAACCTGCATTAACAACCGTGTTATAACATGAGCATTTCATGTCAGTTGTGGACTGCATGTACATATTAGAAGAAGAATTAAGAACGAAGGGGGGTTTTCACCATGCAGATCTCTAATTAGAACAGTAAAGTCAAACGAACTTGAAAAGATTTATTTTATGCGGCTTTGGAACAATATATGTGCCTATATATTTGGGATAATAATAAGAGTTGGGCATATAAGCATATTTATATATATATAGAGCAATTCCATATGAAAACGATCAAAATTGGCAAATTTTTGGACGACCCCTCTCCGATTTTAAAATAAATAGTCTCAATCGATTGCCCAGCAAAAAATAATGTACCTACATATTTTTTTTTTTTTTTTATAGTGACTGGTTTAGTGGTGGTGTACACCACTGTCATGTGAAAAATTGAAGAATTCTTCATAAGGGACCTCTTTGAAAGTTGTTTTAAAAAAAAACTACTAAAGCGATCGCAACGAGTGATAGCTCGTTGGAGAGGTATTGAATCAGGCTTTAATTGAAAAATAAATTTTTCCTAATTTTTCTTAGAAATTTACCTTTAAATTTTCCCATTAAAATTAAATTTTCCGATTTTCCACAGAAGCTCCTAAATTTTCCGGCTAATTTTTTTTTTTTGGTTTCCTCATAATTTTTGCTTTAAGAATCAGCAATAAAAAAATCGGCCCCGGCTCCTTGTTTGGACAGGAGAAGAGCATTTAAGAGACCACCTTGTTAAAAATACATTTTAAAAATTATTTTACAGTTAAAAATACATTTATGAAGAAAAAATCAATTTTTTTTTAAGAGCCCCAAGTTGAGTGTGTAGTGAATATGGTCTGCCTGCCTTCACAAGATCGGCCATAAATCCATGGATAATAGCAGCAGTGGCATGTAATGGCACACCAAACCCGACTGAGGCTACAGGTCATAAAATGTTTTGTAAATTTTTTAAATTACCAGGTAATAAATATTTCGCCTAAAATGACACGTGCAGAAACAAGTCATAAAACACGGATTTTCCATAAATATGGCGAAATATTTATTACCTGGTAATTTAAAAAATTTGCAAAACATTCTATGACCTGTGGTCGGCTTATTGGCAGTAACCAATTAAGTCCCTCTTTAAAAAACATTTTATGACCAGTAGTTCACGCAAATTTTCCTATTAAAGAAAAGCAAATATCGCTTATTTTTTTTTTACCTATTTTTTACCAAAAAATAAATATAAATACTTCACACACTCTGAGTCAAATTTCAGTTGAATACTAAACGTGAAAGTGTTAAAGTGTTTTTTTTTTTGTAAAGTAAAGAGTGAAGCTGTAAAGACAATTTAAAATAAAATTAATAAATTTTGCTGCAATCCGTTTAACAAGACTGGACATCGTTCGAAAAAGTATTAAAATTAACTGGTGTTTCGAAGCGATACATGAATGAATTAAATATACAATACGGTGAAGAAGCAGAATTCATTTGCCCCAAGTGTAAAATCGATTTGTCTCAACAAGCAAATGCATTGAAACAAATGCAGCCACAATCCGAGAGTGAAATGACAAGTGAACAAAATGTTTCATCTGATAGTGAGGCAGACATTCCGATGGTCAATATGTCTTTGAGTCCTTTGAATGAGGCTATTACCACTTTAGGTGAAACGCCTATTAGAAAAAGAAAGTTGCGAAGTGAAACATACAGGAAAGAGAAAAAAGGCAAGGTTATGAGTGCAATCGTGACAATATTTGATGAAGGCTCTGATAACGAATGCAGTCAAGCAGATGACGTTGATGACGGCAAACAAATGATTGAGCAGTTGAAAAGAAAATTCAATTTAGCGACCACTTTTCCGGAGAAATATCTCATTTTATCTGTGCTGCCTCAATCATGGTCTATACGCAAGATTTCTGAACAGTTTCAAACATTTTTTTACATCGCGAGAAGAAGCAAAGAATTAGTTCGACAGAAGGGCATATTGGCGACTCCCACCAAGAAATTTGGCTCAAGGACCCTCAGCGAAGCAACGGTGAAATTTATTCAAGATTTTTACTGCAATGATGACAACAGCCGCGCCTGCCCAGGTACACGTGACTATGTTATCACACGTGAAGATGGAGAAAAAGTACACAAGCAGCGCAGATTATTATTATGTAATCTATCCGAAGCATACCATCAGTTCAATGAGAAATACCCAGCAGAAAAAGTGGGATTTTCTAAGTTTGCCATCCTACGACCAAAAGAATGCGTGCTGGCATTAGACAGGCACGGAACGCATTCAGTCTGCGTTTGCATGTTTCATCAAAACATCAAATTAATTTTCTTTCCATGCAAGAAATTGAAAGTATTTCACGGTGAAATTGAAACATATAGGGACCTCCTGTCGAAGTCGTTGTGCGCATATCCCACGGAAAATTGTCATCTGTCCAAATGCGACAATTGTCTGAAGATTGACGAGCTAGAGCAATATTTGGCGGAAAAGTTTGAACAGCTGTTAATTCAGGAGGTGCATTTCAAACAGTGGATAATTAGCAGCGGCAGATGTTCCCTTGAGACCGTGGTAAAGCAGATTCCGGAATTCATCGAGGAATTCGGATTCAAGTTGAATGAACTGAAGGCGCACCATTTCAATCGAAATTTCTAAAGGAAAGTAAGGAGAAATTAGCCCAAAATGAAGATAACGAACTACAGACCGTAAGCCTTGTTGTTGTCGCGGAGAGTTTAGCTCATAATTATGTGTCCGTTTATTTATTTCAAATGAAACTGTTTGAATTCTTAAGATCAAAATTCGATGCAATCGACAAAGTAACGTTATTCTCAGACGGCGCGGCTTCTCAGTACAAGAATAAAAAAAAATGTTTACAATCTTTGCATAATTGAAGAAGAACAAAACTGCAAGGTCGAGTGGCACTTTTTCGCGACGTCCCACGGTAAGGGCCCATGCGATGCGTTAGGGGGAACCCTAAAACGCATGGCGACTAAGGCAAGTTTGCAAAGGCCATATACTGACCAGATCTTAAATGTACAACATTTGTTTTCGTGGATTCAAAGCAAGGAAATCGCCGTTATCACAGTTTTATGCACTCAAAAAGAACACGATGCCATGGAGCGACGAATTCAAAACAGATATAATAATGTCAAAACTATAACTGGAACGCAAAAGTTTCATTGCTTCATACCAAATATTTCTGATATGTCAATTAATGTAAAGCGGTACTCTTCGTCTGCCGATTTTTTCTTCATAAATGTATTTTTAACTGTAAAATAATTTTTAAAATGTATTTTTAACAAGGTGGTCTCTTAAATGCTCTTCTCCTGTCCAAACAAGGAGTCGGGGCCCATTTTTTTATTGCTGATTCTTAAAGCAAAAATTATGAGGAATCAAAAAAAAAAAAAAAAATTAGCCGGAAAATTTAGGAGCTTCTGTGGAAAATCGGAAAATTTAATTTTCATGGGAAAATTTAAAGGTAAATTTCTAAGAAAAATTAGGAAAAATTTATTTTTCAATTAAAGCCTGATTCAATACCATTCCAACGAGCTATCACTCGTTGCGATCGCTTTAGTAGTTTTTTTTTAAAACAACTTTCAATGAGGTCCCTTATGAAGAATTCTTCAATTTTTCACATGACAGTGGTGTACACCACCACTAAACCAGTCACTATAAAAAAAAAAAAAAATATGTAGGTACATTATTTTTTGCTGGGCAATCGATTGAGACTATTTATTTTAAAATCGGAGAGGGGTCGTCCAAAAGGTGATCGCTTTCATATGGAATTGCTCTATATTAAATTTTTTAATTTGGTAATACGTTCGATATATCGATACATCGATATTTTTGAAATAAATATAGATACTCTTAAAAAATATCGATTCGATATAAATCGATATATTTTTTCAATTTGCCCATCCCTAATGCTGAGCTACCAGGGGTTACTGACCCCGGTGCTTCCAGACAGGATCTCTGATGCGATCTCAAGGTATTTAATTAAAGGGACCTATTGTTAATTATGCAAAATTTTCTATGCAAATTTTTCCACATTGTCGCGCTTATACATTTACATTTTTTAGTGAATGAAGTATCGTATCGTAAAAACTGAGCAACCTACACACTTTACTAAAACAAGAAAAAACTGAACTGGCAACAATGAAATAAAGTAATTTGTTTTTATTTTTTTATTTCACATAAAATTTTTTTGGGGCCTTATTTCATTTTTTTTTGGGCTTTATTTCATTTTCATAATTTTAAGCATTTTTAGGATTTTTAAAGCTCTAAATTGTATTTTGTATTTTGGTTTTCGGTGTTATTTCATTTGCTGTGGGAGTTATTTCATTTTTAATTATTTGCAATTTCTTAAAATGGTTTAACATTTAAAACGGTATTTATAACGGGTATCTATATAGTTTAAACAGTTGCTACTCATACATTTGGAATATTTTGAAAAGGTAAAGGATGTATGTTAAAGAGGGAGAGTGAAGAAGAAAATCCTTACAACCGGCTAAAGAATGGATATACATTGAAGCTTTAGTCAACGAAGCCGGTGTTTGTTATATCATAGAGGAGATAAACCTTGTACAAACGATTGTGCCATAAGTATGGGTAGTGAATCAAATACTCTCTTTTTGTCATGCAAGCACCCAAGTTGTTATTTTAAAACAAATTATTGAATTTCAAGAAAATAAATAATTGAATTACAACAAAATTATTGGATTCCAGAAAACATACAAAATTTGGGTCCTATTTCATTCTTTTGGGTGTTATTTCATTGGATCTTATTTTATTATTTCCTTGGGTCTTATTTCATTATGAAATAAGTCCCAATTAGCAAAATTTTTTTATTTTTAAATTGGGGATTATTTCGTGAAAATTGGGCATTTCTTCATTATTTTTTACTTGGCTGTTACTTCATTTTATTTGGGTTTCTTTCGCTGGGGTTTATTTCATTTTTCTAATTGGGCGTTATTTCATCGAGTGTTATTTCGTGTCGCCGTGAAAAGCGCATAGGAATAGCTTATCCCACCAACAAAAAATTTCAGTTTATCAATAGTTAGAATTAGGAATGTAGCACATTAAAACTAAATCTTATCAATGAACAAATTTTTTGACTTCCAAGAAATTTCATAAGAAACACATTTCTTGATATATTTATAAAAGGAAATACAGTTAAACCTCGATTAACCGGCCCTCTATTAATCGGTTACATCTATTAACCGGCATGCGGTTCATTTTATTTTTTCCCTCTATAATCCGTGCTTTAACTCTATTTTCCGTGCTTTAGATTTATACCTCTATTAACCGTGCTTTACATCTATTATCCGTGCATCATTCATATGTTTTTTATTATGTATGTTAATCTAAATCCGGTGTTTCCCCTTTTTAAGTTCATGTGCCCACACATAAGAACATACATATATGCGTTTTTATTCATTTAGTAAGTGAAATTTAAACATATCGTCAGAAGAAATGCAAAAACAAAAAAGCAATAAACGTTGTAAAATTTACAAAATTTGTGCAGTCATGTACATAGTTTGATCAACCAAAGCATAATCAGTAAAAATCCCAATTTTAATGTTTTTGATGATACATACATATTTGATTTTGCATTGTCTATGACAATTTGTATGTTTTGTAAAAAAATATGTTGTATATTTGAATCTGTAGTTACATAAATCGAATGTTTAAATAAAAATAAATAAATTTCTGTATATTTTAATATAAACTCTATTAACCGTGTATTTCGATTATCCGTGGTGGTGCCGGTCCCACGAGAGCCGGATAATCGAGGTTTAACTGTATGTCGAACTTTTTACTGTTTGATCAAATTAATGCATCATGTTTCTCTAAACCCGACCTAACTAATATATCCTATGATCTTAAAGTAATAAACGCTCAAACTCAAATTAGTTTTTATGATTTCCGTAACATAAACTTTATCATATTATACGAACGAATATTATCAACTGGGAGGTCATCTACAAATTGGATTATGCAGAAAAACAGCTTTGAAATTTTAAATACCCATTTGCTCCAGCTATTTGATTTGTCGGTTCCGATCAGAGAACTGCAAAAATCACTATTAACTCCATGCCTGCAAAACAAAGTTCAACGTTGGTAACTTTAACATCATTCTGTACACTTTTGATTTGTGCATGTGTGAGTTTTTTATTGAAAGTGCTTTGTTTGCATTTTTTGTTGCGCACGCAATATAACACAATTGTGTAAAGTTAAAAGGCACACATTCTTATACTTTTGCATTCAAGTAGTCATTGACAACAATAACAATACATTGTACATCAGTGATGTCAATTGTGGTTGTATTGATTTATATAAGTATTAGTGAATAAAGGGACAAGTACTCTTAATAAAAATAAAAAAATACTTAAGCATCCGCCGCATGTGCACTCATGGCTTGATAATCGACTACGAAATTGTGTACTCTCGTACACTAAATGAAAGAGCGTAAGAATGCGTGTGAAGAATGTGTGTGAATTAATTTTCACAATTGTGTATGACGCTGACATCGCTGTTGTACATACAGAAATCGCTTACGCTCTTTTATTTTGCGAGCGTAAAATATAATTGTTTACTGAGAAACACTCTCATTCAGCGGGAAATATCGCAAGGCCTGTTTTGAGGCCTCTAAACAGAAATAATATATTTATAGTTGTGCAAGGCGAATTTATTACAGGTGGTCTTAAAAGCCCTGCTGATAACTTTTTTTAGCTTTATCATTGTTGGATGTCAAAATTTTGTTTATTATCTTTGTTTCTGTTTTGTTTTAATTCTGTTTTCTTTAGAAAAGATCAGTAGATAGGCCTCGCAACCGCACGTTTCACCCGCTGGGAATGTAAGAGATAAAAGTAATCTCACCAACACAATCATAATTGACACCACTGGTTTAGTTTCATTTAAATTTTTTTTTCTTGTACTACATAGCAACTGCTGAATGCCTACATGAGTAATAATTGCTTGATTTCTGGCTTTTTTGTTTGTATGTTTTTTTATTTGCCAAAACAATCATTGTCGGACCAAACACACAAACATCTTAATTGACAAACGAAGCTCAACGATGGTATAAATAACAAAGCACGATGTGCATTATTTATTATATGAATGACTGCAAGCCAGCAGCGAATGTCTGCGGTTGCGCAAATTTGATTGTATGACCGCAAGCGAGTGTATTTGTTGGTGTTCATTTAATGCGATTTTTTTGCAATCACACGTTCTCTGGTTCCGATGCGTACATTGCATGGTGAGAAAAGCATGAGGAACTGGTTAAATTCAACCCCTAATAAATGTTCGAGATGCGACCATAGACGTTTGAATAGATTCAGAACTTCTTAATTATATGAAGAATGCCGCAGAGCTCGTCAGTATGTTAATAATACAAGGGAACAAGGTTTTTGTTGATTAAGAACTAAATAATGTTTTTAAGTTAATTTTGGACGCTAAATTTATATCTGCAATTAGTTTTTTTCTACCAGCTCGACTTTTCGCGATATACCGTTATGTTCAAAATTATGACACTTCCGCTTTACATATTGGAATAACTTAAAAACTGTTTTCATATTCAGTTAAAAAAATATAAAAATTTCCATTAAAAATTTGGCAACGATATTATCTATAAGCCGTGTTTACATTGGTTTTTAATTTGGAAAGTAGTTTCAGAGACATCGTTGACGTTTAGAAAAGAGAACAATTTAAAAAAAAACAAAATTTTTTTTTCTTTAAAAACTCATCAAAAATATAAATGCGACAAACCAGTTTTGGGTTAAAAACATTTAGTTCAATATATCTTCACAATTTATTGGACCACCTGATCCATTTTGATAAAATGGACTACTCCATGGACTGGTCCGATGTAATGCAAGCATGGATCATGTCATTGTTAAAAAGTGTTTGTAGTGAGGTATCATGTCTTCGTTTTTTAATGACATGCTTTCGGTTTTAAACGACTTCAAAACTAATCCTCTTGAATATTCCGTGGAGTAGTTTTAAAACTACTCCTTTGTGGTCCAAAGCTACTGATCTATTTATGGACGTTTTTTTTCACTTTAAAATGAGATACCTTCACTTAATTGTAAAAGTAAACAACTTTTACTCAGCCATTTTTTTTTGTAATTTCCAAAAACTTGATTGTTTTTCAAAGCTTACAATTTCATCTTTAAAAAAAAATTTGAAAATGGCTTAATGAAGACAGCCATAATTTTTTTTCACTTTTAATTTTTGGAAAAAGAAGTCAAAAATGCGATTAGAACCTGTAAGTTAAAAACGCGAGCTGATGGAGAAAAACGGAGACTAAATTTGAAATCAGCGACTTCAAATTAGTAAAAAAAATAACCTCAAACTTCAAATCAACACAAAAAACGTTCAATTTTGTTCACTTCAGATAAGCGCAAATATCAGACAACCAAGGAAATTGGTATTGGGAAAAAAATATCTATGCTTGTAATATCGATGTAAATCACCTTAGTAAATCATTTTTTACTATTCCTTTAAGTATACCAATGAATTTCAGTACCCAGTGCCTCTACAACAATTCTCGGCACTACCGCAACGTCCAATAGAGTTCTCACATTAAGTCCGTTTCTGCAAAAAAAAATCTACGCTCAGAGCTCTATACCTTTAACCTCTAAATATTCGCGAAAAAATTGTTAATGCCGAAGCAGCTGCGAAATTGTTGCTTTCTGTGATTCATACAGAAAAAGTAGATTAACTTTAGCACGATTCTACTATACGTCTACGGAACAAAAAGATATTTCTCAAGTTCTTTACATTATAAACCGCATATTCATAAAAGACATTTTTGATTTATAAAACTTAATTTTTTTAATGAATATGGGGGTGATTCTTTACACGGAGCTAATCCTGAAGCACTTTTTCATAACTCCCTTATTATTGAGGACAATCTAATTTTTGACCTTTTAATTTCAAGAATTCGACCAAATGATGTTTGGCAATTTTATTGAAAATCCTTTAGCAAGTATTTTGGCTGAATATATGAACTCATTATATTTGCAAATGCAGGGTGTTTTGATGCATTTTTAATTTGTATATTCAGCAATTAGAAAGGTATTGTTGACAACACGATATTTAACATCACAGTATTGAGTTTGAGTAAGGCCCATGATTTTGGGTGGGACCCCTTTGCAAGCAAGAGTGCTGCTGAAAGCATATTGGAATAATGCTATTTCGATACTTCCAGTTGTTAATTCACAGATTGTGAATTCCTTCGGGGTTGGTCTTAAAAACTAATGGATAATGCATTTCAGTATCATAAATGCCCGTTTTTTAATACTCACTCAATTTTTTAAATGAATAAAGAAAATTTTCCGAAAATGGGTTTTAATGTTTTTTTATACGGCACAAATTGGGCTGAATATTATGCCTTGAAAGTCAATATAGTTGTTGATAACTATAATATCTAAAATTCTGCGTTGGTGCTTAAAGATTACATTTCTACTTCAAAAGTTTTATGTGAACGAAGTTGAACAGAACGCATTTTTGTAAATTATAAATTAAATAACATTGTAAAATGAGGTCAAGTTATTATTCTTAGAGTTAACGGCCAGTTCGAATCAGTTCTCCTGTAAAAGTATATTTGATTGCTTTTTCTGATAGAACTTTTTGAATATAAACCCTCGAAATACCATGTTAGTACAATAGATAAATCAATTTTTATTTTTTTTTTTTTATTTTTGTAAGTTATGCCCACAATCTTTTTGTACTGAGCCTATTGTGCTGGATTCCAATTCAAATTAGCTTTAGTGACCTGTAACTATATTTTGTAACTTTGGTGAGAGCTTTTTGCATCAAAAAGATGTGAAACAAAACATTTCATCGCCATTTTTTAAGTGAGAAAAATGTGGGTCTATAACTCATATTGAAAACTTTTAAAACAGATTACGTCGTTAGGTTATAAATGTCATAATATTCCTCTCGAAGCCGATGTGAAATTGCAGATGTGACGAACACCAGTTACACATATCGTTAATAGCGACCAAAATGTACTAAAATTGGAAAATTTTCAACGACCGCGGCGGAAATATACCCGTCGGCTTTACCAAATAATGTAAAGAGCGACTTAAATGTTAGTTATTTACAAAAAAGCTTTGAAAATATTTGTGTATTTTTAAAAATTTTAAAAGCAAATAATTTAAACAATGCAAAAATATATGCCAAGAACAAAATAATTACCTCTTCCGTGCTACTATTCATTTCATTTTGCATTTTAAATTTGTTTTATAGTGTTAAAATTTTTTTCTCGCCGTTTTAATTCGTGAGTTTATTTGACAGTTCAAAACGGGTCTTTGTCGCAAAAATTTTACAGACGCACTAGTAGACCCTCATACACAACTCGAGGTGTAGGGTTAAGGAATTCGTAATTACAGTATAACAATGATTAGTTCCGACACAAAGTAAGCGCTTCGGTATACAAATTTATATCGCCCTTCACAAGAATAAATTTAACAGACGCCAGTGATTTGTGAAAAAAGTTTACTGAAGCATGAATCTTAAAAATTGTGCATTAACAAAAATGTTTTATGTCAAAAATATTTCACAACACAGATACACACACTCGAGAACATTCACACCTGTTTTATGAATTGTGTTCGTGTGATAAAAAGTATCAACTGCAAAAGACATATTGTCATACAAGGAAATTATGGTTACAATAACTATTTTTTTTAAAATTTTTTTTTTCCAATAACATTTATATCGTATCTAATGCACAAAATACATAAATATATTGTACATGATAGATAAATATTTGAAAAATATGTATAAAAAATTTAAGATGAAGTAAATCCTAAAATAAGATTTTAAATGTTACAGTTTTAAACAATATTTGAAGAGAGTAGTAAAATCGTATAGCTTATTAACAAAATTATAAACAAGTAAGAAACAACAGCGAACTCACAGAAACGTTAACATCCAGTAACATTAACTATCCAAAAACATAAATTTTTTTTTGCATTGACTACTCTTAAACTTAAACAGAGGTTGAGAACTCTAAAAGGTGAACTTTTTTTCTAACGCTTAAATTTATTTCTGTAAGTCGCCCGTAATTTCTACAAACATATATCTGGTCCTGTTCGTACCTATCCGATAGCACTATTGTAGTTGAAAATCGATGGTTTAAAATGCACATCACTTTAACCCGTAGGTAAGAAATACGTATTAAAATTATAAAAACTATAGATAACTATACACATCTAGAAATTAATTTGTAGAAATTACGGGCATTAGACACGGAAACGGCAGCAATTAGTTGGTAGCATATTACGGGACGGCGGGGTGAATATAGTATGTTTTTTGTGTTCGGTACTCGGCGACACGCTTTGTTCACATTTTCTTTGTTGACATTTCCTTCGCTTTTAAGTTAAAAACGAACAATATTAACAGAATATTGCTGGCTACCGCTATATTCGTCTATGTGACCAGGGCTGTCAGATTTTTTTGAGCTCCATCGCCAAACCGGATGTCAGAAGTCGCCAAAAATCGCCAAACGTCAATTTTGTTCAGTTTTCGTAATTTTTTTTTTTTTATTAAGTCTTGCATACACAAAAACTAGTATAATATAAAATCGCCAAAAACTGAGATAAAATACAAAAAAGTCGCCGAAAGTTAATTTTATTTAGTTTATTTTTTAATAAAATAAAATGGAGATCATATATTCAGTTAAAAAAACTAAAATTATTTACACAAGTCTATAAGATCATACACTTCAGCCTTATCGGTTTCATTACCGGTGTTTTGACCTGGGGTCTAATCACCGCATACGATATCCAGCAAAATTGATCGAAATTATTTATTTTGGTATCATGAAACTCGATATCGAGTGAAATGTATTTAATTTTAAATAATAGCATTCGATATCGAGTAACTCGACACTACATTTATCGAGTTTTCATTCGATACGTCAGTGTCTATCGTATGCAAAAAAATCCGATAGTTTATTCGAAACGATAGTATCGAATGCGGTGATTAGACCCCTGCATACAAACTATCATCTAATCATGTTAAAAAAAGGTGCCGGTTTTTTTTTTTTTAATTAGTAATGATAACAAAAAATTATAAAAATAGCCAAGTAAATCGGCAGTTATATAAAAAATCGCCAAAAAAAAGTCGCTAGTCGCCAAATGGAAAATCCCATCGCCAAACACGTTTCAAAATCGCCACGTTTGGCGAGAAATCGCCATATCTGTTCGCTCGTCTAAACTCGGACTAATCGTATTTAAAAATTATTTTATTCCCACAAAAGAATTTCGTAGCCTTATTGCTTGCAATGCAAAATGAAACTAGACTTCTGGTAGAGCAAATCAGCCAAAGGGTTTTGAAAAGTTAGCTCGGGAAGTTTTTGCATTTTTTGAAAAGGCGTTTGGAATAAGCTAAAAATAATATGTTTAATGCTCTTCTGAGCTTAAAAATTATTTCAAATGCCTTCAGTAGAATTGTGTGGCGTTTCTTTTGTTAGAATATATAAACCCTCTATCTAACTCTCATTTTTTTCCAACTCTTACACAGAAGTATGTTAAAGCGGCACTCAAAAGGATTTAAATATTCTACGAGTATTTTTGCATCAAATTTTTCTATAGGTCTTTTAAGTTCAAAACTTCGTGGAATGTATATAAAATGCTTAATAAAGGAAAATAGAAAAGTAGCATATATTTTTATTAAAACTTTTTCTTTAGCTTCACTTTGGAAAATCAAATCTTGTAAAGTTAATTTAACCGCCTTATACTCAATGCAAATGGATGAAACTTTGCAGGCATACATATTCCCGATGACAATACACGAACACATGGGCGTAGCCAGGATAAAATCCAAGGGGGGCCACATTTTTTTTTTGTAAAATACTTTTTTGACCCCCTTTTACTCAATGCAAATGGATGAAACTTTGCAGGCATACATATTTCCGATGACAATCCACGAATACATGGCCGTAGTCAGGATAAAATCTAGGGGGGGGGGGTGCAAATTCTTTTTAATGTTCTTTTTAAGAAAAGCGTTTCTTAAAAAAAATTTTTTTAAATGTTCTTATTATTTTAATGTTAATGATGAGTAGTTAAGCTCAAGGTCAGTTTTTTTATAATTTTTTTATTTATTTTGATTTTGCAATTGACGTGATCAAAGATAAGTGGGAGGAGATCGCGAAATTAACAACAATACCCAAAGATTTTTTTTTAAACTATTACAATTTTGTATTAAGGAAATCGTTATTTTAAATATAAAGACAAAATTTATACACAAAGGAAGGGGTGGCCTATGGGATCACCAGCGTCCCCTATCGTGGCCGATATCGTGATGGAGGAACTTTTGGAGACTTGCACTCAAAGATTGGACTGTAAACCAAAAATTCTAACTAAATATGTGGATGACCTTTTTGGTATTGTAAAAACCAACCATAAAAACCAAAAATGAGATGCTAGAGGAGTTGAACCGCTTCCATACACAAATAAAATTCGAAATAAGAAATAAATGGACAATTACCATACCTTGATATCCTGGTAATTAGATCGGGTAACAAACTGAAAATAGACTGGTATTAAAAGCCTACATCGTCAGGTAGATTAATAAACTTTTATTCGTGTCCAAAAACATGTTTGGCAGAAAACAAGTTTAATGTTTTTGAACTACCAAAACATTAAAGTAAATATTTTATAAAAATTACTTCTCGAGAGAAATATTTACAAAATATTAATTTCAAAAGATTTTGTTATTCGTGCTTAATTCCCAGTTTTTATTCTTGACAAAAACACTTGAAATTTATTGTTGAGGGGATAAGCTATTCCTATGACCTAATTCCTAATTGACAACATCTTTTATAAGTTGTTGTTGTTTTTATTTTGTTTTTCTTAACCTACTTACAACTACAATTAAGGTTGAGAGAATTTCAACTAATTGTAGTAGGGAATGTAAGATGAGATAAACCCACTGTTGTTTATTGTTGATGTGTTTTGTTTAAACTTTGATATTATTACAAGTAGAACTGTTGCTATAATTTTTATACGTATAACAGTTTTATTTGGTTTAATATCTTTAGTTTTTCTAAAATCTTTATGGATGAAGTTTCCTGATGATCTGGCCTAAGCAACCAGTCAAATGCGCATAGCAATAGCTTATCCCATCAACAATAAATTTCAAGTGTTTTTGTCAAGAATAAAAACTGGGAATTAAGCACGAATAACAAAATCTTTTGATATTTACAAAATATTTCTTTTAGTTTTTACAACAAATGAGCCATTTGTAAGTACCCAATAAAAAATGGAGCTTCCAACGAAGCAGGTTTGTAAAGGAGAAACATAAAAGTTTCGCTTACAATTGCGCTTACGGAAGACATGAATTTTATATGGCGAGTTCCCACTTTGAAGCAATACATTTTTGACACATAAAGCGCATTGTTCAGCGCACATAAAAATTGTTGAATGTAACGATCAGCTTTACACACTGAATGTTTTGATACAGTTATTTTTTAGTATTCTCCCTTACAAACCTGCTTTTTAGTAAGGGAATGCCGTAGCACTTGAAATGTTATTTTTTTCTTTAATAAAAGTTGTTGAGAGTTCTTTCACTTACTTTACTGCAACTTCTGTATGTCTTATTGCGTAGCGCATAATTGTGCGCTTAATTTTTAAATGTACCTTTAGTGCTTCGAAAAATGATGATGTTTTTATACTATTTAATAAAAATAGAAAAAACGTAAAAAATACATAATTTTTAATACATAATTTTTAATTTTAAAAGATGTGATAATCTTTTTGGTGCCACTTTTTTTGTAGGTATCCCTTTTTTTTTTTTGTCCTTTTTTGAAACATCCGACGGTAACACTGATCACAAAAAGAGGAAAATTACCATAGACGCTATACACTAGAAATGTTAAATATATCAAACACAAGCAAAGAGAACCGAATGAACTTTAGGAGCGATTTAGAGACGAGCTCAGCAAAAAAATATAGACATATAATAAACAAAAATAGAATAAGGAATTAGTGCAATTTGTGTGACGTGTTTTTTATCATTGTTCCTTTTGTAAGTTTTTAAAAAAATAAACCTTAAATTTTTATTTTATGGGGTCTTATTTGTCCTGTTTAAAAAAAAAAAAAAATACTTAAAATGTTTCAATAAATATGCATAATATTTTCTAGGGTATTCATTTAATCGGGTTTTTACTTTAATCGGTTAATAGCTCGATTAATTTATCGAGATTTTGGTTTAGTCGGTTAATAATCGGTTAATTTTGTTAAAGGTTAAAGTTTTTTTATAAATTAGGTTATTTCAATGAATAAAAATGAAAAATTATTTATTATTTGAAGTTTAGTAGTAAAAAAAAAACAATAACATTACAATTCTTGAACTAAAACGAGCAAAAAAAAAATAAATTCATAAATATGTAAAACATATTTTTTAATTAATACATATTATGTATTTATTAAAACATAAACTGTGAGAGCATTTTATAAGTGACTTCAATAGTTTAAGGAGAACTTAATATTTTTTTTAGATAAATAAATGTTTTGGTTTTAAGCGAATCCTTTCTTTAGTTTTAATTAATTTTGACTTGGAAAAAATTATTTCACTTATTGTAGATGTTGGAGATTTCGAAAGCAACCCATAATACAGAATATATACAGAATTCTCTTTTTTTCTGGATTTCTCTAAAATCTTCCATTATGCCATTTAAATCCTGTTTGATTTTTTAAAATTGTTAAAACTTCTAATTGTTTTGTTAATTCTGTGGTTTCGTTACTATCGTAAGTTTCTTCTGTTGTCAGGTTCTCATCTAACTCATCCCGGTAAAGCTCACCACCAACTTTCTGCAAAAAAGTTCATTTACGAATTTCTTAATTTCTGTTTTTGTACTGTATTTTAAATATGTACCCTAGAGGGAAGCGAACTGACACCAAAGTAGTCCCGTGATAGGTCTGTAGTAGGTGGTAGGGACCGGTTCGAGTTCTAACACTTCATATGAATAAGACCTATCACTTTTACATGGGGTTGTCATTGCCCTGCGGGAAATTTGTGTCAATTGGTCCAACGGGCTGGTCCTGGGAGTTGTGAAAATAGAACTGGTACAAAAAGAAAGAACTCATGACCAGTGAAAGGAGAACCAATCATGTAACTGGTTTATGAAGAACAAAAAAGTAGAAAAAATAATGAATTACAGTACAGTCTTCACCGGTGGTGTGATACATTTTTTTGGGACTTTCTAAAATGTGGCTCTTGAATTTAATTATAGGACTTGTTTTATTGAAATAATACTACATCGTAATGAAAAAATACTACATTTTAGTAACTGTCACTAAACACGTCCATTGAGAATTGATTTGTGACTGGTCAAATGGTGTCGGTAGTGGTGGGGTAGTCATTAATCGGTAAACCGATTAACGGTTAACCGAATGAATACTCTAATATGTACTACGAATATTTTGCAAAACAAGCTGATCGAAATATTTTCCTTAAAAAATATTTAAAACTATGTTATTCGAGGTCTTTAAGATGGATGTGGAGAGATGGCAATTCTGGCAACCATTGCTATTAGCTTGTGCGTCGGAATCAGAACTAATCATTACTCTTCTGTCTCTGACAAACGTTAACATATTTCTTCTGACTAGTATGCATCTATTGATTGCTAAAATTGTGAATTTTGTTTTCAAGAAATAATAATTTTAACTTTAATAAAAAAAAATTTATTAAAAACTATGCTATTTCAAACAATGTGTTAATTGATTTAAATAAATATTGCTCAGGTTTTGACAATTTCCATTAACAATTCTACAAGTATAAATTATTTTATTTTAAGCGAAAAAATCAATTAAGATTTTTTGTAATTTAATTAATATATTAATTACAAATTTATTTCAAAACAACTAAAATGTTATTAAATCAAAATGATTTTTTTAACTTGTTTTCAACTAAAAAAATAAGTGATTCAATTATCACATTAATTAAATTGAAATACTTTTTAGACAATATTTTCAATTGAGAATTTTCAGTACTAATTTCTTATCAATTAAAACAGTTGTTTGAAACGTTTTTCAATTTAATAAATGTGATAATTGAATAAATAATTTTTTTAGTTAAAAAAATATATAAATATAATTTTGATTTAATTAACATTTTAGTTGTTTTGAAATAAATTTTAATTTAAAATCTATATATAAATCGGCTAAGGCAAAACAGTTAAGCACACTTTCCTCCTCCGTATGTCAACCGATTTGAACATACACCATTTAACAGGTATTTACTCAGAGAAGTGCACAATGTATATTTTTTTGAAATCTGTTCAATAATTTCAGAGTTATAAGCGTTCAAAATTGTAACTAATACAAATGCAAAATAAATAAATAAAAATTTATTTTCAATTATCCAATACTAAAAAATTAGGGTGATCGATTATTCGACATTTTTCAGAAACCGGTTTTCGTATATTTCGACTATATAAATCAGACCAGGAAGAACAGTTAAGAACGCTTTCTTCCTTTGTTTGTCAACCGAACCTCTATGGGGAGAAAAAAAAAAAGGGGAAATATGGGAAACTAAATTTTTTTTTTTTTACTTTTCTGTGCTTCATTTGATAATTGTTAAATTTTCTATAATATTGAACTTAGAAACATAATATTATAGGTGTAGGATCCTGAGTGAGTGATAACCTATAAGATAAAAAATGCTGGTATTTTTTGTTCTTCATCTGGAACTTTTTGAATTTTCGTTAACATTCGACCTATAAAGATAAAATTATACATTAAACTGGGTGAATAAGAACATGTAAGGGGAGATTTTTGGTACTTTTTCGTTCAACAGCTGGTACTTTGATTAATTTTCGGTAATATTAGACATAGAAACATAAAATTAAACGTGCAACGTCCTGAGCGGATGACAATATATAAAGGAGACTTTTTAATAGTTTTTTGTTTTTCAATTAGTATTTTTTATACTGAACTTACAAAATTAAATTAACTCACGTAGAAGATATAATATGAACCGGAGGTTGGTCCCTCGCCAAATCGATCCACTTTGAAGGAAAAAATAAATGCTCGAAATAAATATAAATTCATATATACTATGAATGAATGATGAATTATGTTTTCTTCATATTTACAAAAAAAACTTTATGGTCGAATTTTGACCATTAGGCGAACACTAGTATTAATTAAATAACAAAAAATCTTATTTGATTTTTTTCGTTTAAAATAAAATAATTTATACTTGTAGAATTGTTAATGGAAATTGTCAAAACCTGAGCAATATTTATTTAAATCAATAAACACATTTTTTGAAATGGCATATAGTTTTTGAAAATTTTTTTAATTCAATAGAAACTGGGAATTATTTCCATCCGAAGATTACTTTATATTATATTCAACATTAAAATTGAAATACAAAAAAGCTTTATTTAATACAGTGGTTTTCAACCTTTTTGAAGCCGCGGCCCCAAAATGATTTTCATAAAATCTGGCGACCCCTTAACGTTTTTGCTCTCAAAGGTTAAAAATATTATTTAAAAAAAATAATATTCAATGGAAACAAAGCAAAAACATGACATTTCTTGTTTCCTATTCATTAAGTTAATTTAGACGAGATTAATTTTTAGTCACCTACAGTGAGTCTTATAACTATCTAGCTAAAAAAGCACTTAAAATATTAACTCAATTTTCAACAAATGATCTGTGCGAAATTACTTTTTTTACAAATGGTGAACATTAAAACAAAAAAAAAAAAAAAAATTTAGCAAATGATTTCTGTGGCATTTTGACAAAACATCTTAAGTCAAATTTAAAAAGTTAAAAGAAATGTTGTTAATCATGCGAATTTTCATTAAAAAAACATTTTTGTTTACGTATTTAAAATTTTGTATTATTAACGAAATTTTCCTTTAATTTTGGTTTATTTTATTATTTGATTAAAATCATTTTTTCACCGAAATTTTTTTAAAAACTTGTTTGCTATCTTATCTCGACTTAAGATGTTTTGTCAAAATGCCACAGATTTGATTTCTTAGGTGTCACAATTGCAACAACGTTTTCGCATTTAATTTAAAAATAATCAAGCCCAGCGTTCGCATAATTTTGTTTGTTTTTTAATTAAGAAAATTAAATTTAAAAAAAATCGATGTATTTAATTTAGATCAGCTCGCGACCCCCGAGAAAGTTGGCCGCGACCCACCAGGGGGTCGCGACGCACCGGTTGAAAACCATTGATTTAATACATAAATGAAATTTAGCTCATAGAATAAATTCGAAAAATAAATAATGTTGAATATAATATAAAATAACCTTCACAAGGAAATAATTCCCAGTTTCTAATTGTTGAAATAGTTGAGTTAAATACATTAAATTTATAAAGTAACACTATCCAGTGAGACACAAAGAATGCTGACGAAGGCCGTAGCGGGCCAGAAAATGCATTACATTCTGCTGGTGTCTAATAATTGTAAATTTTTCTGTACATACAATATACCTCATTGCTTTCCAAAAGAAAGCTAAGGTAAAATGTAACTAGAAAATACAATATAATAGTCTGGTAGTGTATAAAGTAATTTCTGAAAAATTGAAGGAATAGGACTACTACAAAAAGCTTTATAAAATACATAACTGAAATTTAACTCATAGAATAAATTCGAAAAATAAAAAATGTTGGATTTTTGAATTCAAATTAAAAATATCATTCATTGAAAAAAAAAATCTCAAATTTAAATTTTTACAATTTTTAGTAATCAATAAAATTATTTTGAAAATATTTGCAGGCAAATTGTTTGTTTGATTCTATGAATTTGGTGATTAAAATTAATTATATTTTTTAACTAGACAACTAAGACCCCAGAAAATATAAATATAGGTTTAATTTTGTTGAACAAAAATGCCATAAGATTTTTTGTATAAGCCCTAATAATACCATTTAGCTCCGAAATAGTTTACACTGTTTTGACCTAATTACCAAAACTTTATGAAAAATAAAAATATATGGTACTATTCAATTTTCCTTTATTAAGCATTTCACATATATACATACATATATTGCATGAGCTTTTGGTCTTAAAGGACACCTAGTGAAATTGGATGCAGAAATATTCGTAGAACGTTTTAACACTCTAAAGTTGTGTAGAACATAAACACCTTTGAAAATTCATTAATGACCTCTAAAATTTTAATAGAAGTAAACAACATTTTTAACAAAAGCGTTTGATCATAAAGGAACAATTAGAGCATTTCGATACAGTTTTACCTTTTTTTAAATTAGAAATTAGAAAACACATAAATTTATAAAATCAAAAATATTTCATGAAGATTAACATATGAATTGCTTCATCTGATTATGAATACATATCGGTTGGCCATTGAATGTCATCATAAAAATTTTGGAAATCGGCAGTCTTGAGCTAAAGAAAAAATGTGTATTTATTTTAATTTTTCTCCTGAAACGTTGTTTACTATTCAGATTTGTGTGTGTGAAGATAAATATGCCGAGTTAAATATGTTTCGACGTAACGGCTAACGTCACTACATATTTAACTCTGGATGAAATGACGTAACGAAATAATTAAATATGACATATTTTACTATCACGTATTTAAATATGCCATATTTGACTATTGCATATTTAAATATTTCATAGTATCAGACTTAAACTTAACTTAAACTGGGCTTAAATATAAACTGTGGTTGGCTTAATAAAAAATACTTTAAAAAATGCAGAAAAAATATCTAATTAATTTATTTATTATTTCCTAATAATTTCTATGGACAAATTAAAAAAATCGAAAAAAAAAATTGGAGTTGTCACATTCTTCTGTGTCACACATCCGGGCTATAGGAAAAATGAGGACTAGGGACCACACTATCCTTCTATGGTACCCATATGTCTGAATTGTATTTGTGATTTTTTCCCAAATATGGCCAAAATCCCATAGTGAACACCAAAAAAATTTCAAAGTTCAATTTTTGAAATTAAAAAAAAAAAAAACAAATACAATTCAGACATATGGGTACCATAGAAGGATAGTGTGGTCCCTAGTCCCCATTTTCCGTATGGCCTGGATGAGTGACAACGAAGGATCTGTCCAAATATGGCCAAAATCCCATAATGAACACTTAAAAAATGTCAAAGTTCAATTTTTGAAATTCTTTAAAAAAAAAATCACAAATACAATTCAGGCATATGGGTACCATAGAAGGATAGTGTAGTCTCTACACACAAAAAAAAAATATTGTGATGCCAAATAATTTGAGCATTTGCCGATTATGCTGTTGGGGTAAACAAAAACTTGTTGGCGTAAATGAAAACCTTTTGTCGCAAGAAAGTTTTCAACAAAATTTTTTTTACAGCAACAACATGAAAGTATTTGAAGTTTTTCAACAGCAAAATTATTTGTTGCAAATAAAATAACTGTTGTCGTTTAAGGGTTTCCTCTGAAATAACAGCACATTGAAAATTGCTGTTGATGTGGATTAGTTTTGAAGTCGCTTAAAAACGAAAGCACGTAGTTAAAAACTGAAAGCACGTCGTTAAAAAACGAAGACATGGCGTATTACTACAAACACTTCTTAACAATGACATAGTCCATGCTTGCATTACATCGGACCAGTCCATGGAGTAGACCATTTTATCAAAATGTATCAGGTGCTTTGTATCGACAGTAAAATATCGCCGACATCGTTATACCGGCAAAGCATAAAGGCGGAATTAGTTTGTACGTTCTGTTCTGTGTTCTGTTATAATTCAGCTGTTTTGTTTCTGCGCTGCAAATAATAGGACCGGCCCAAACACGCGTGTAAAGTGTAGCCCACAAGGGACTTGGACGAGTCCAAAAGTAACCCAAACGAATGGAAAAATATGGTATATTTAACATTACGATGTCCTAGGGCAGGACCATATAACCCATCTTGGACTACAATGGAGTAGTTTTAAAACTACTCCATGGTATACTTAAGAGGATTAGTTTTGAAGACGTTTAAACACGAAAGCACGTCGTTTAAAATCGAAGACATGTCGTCTCACTACAAACTGTTTTTAACAATGAAATTTGATTTGTCCATTTTATCAAAATGGGTCAGGTGTTCCAATATTATTTGCAGGGTGTTCAATTGAAAGTCTGTATGAGTGGTTTCTTTTTTCTCTTTCGTTCTGTTCTGTGGCGGCAAATCAGTTAAAAATAGAATTGAACGTTAAGTTACGGCAAAAGTGCGTATGTATTAGTTTGTTGTGATATTAAAAAATTAAAGTTTTTTGTTTAAAGCTAGAAAACTTGTTTTAAATAATGATTTTTAAAAAAGGAAAGTGTTTTTGAGAATAAGCATTTTTCATACAAAATATTTGCTACAGAAAAAAACGTAACAGAACCGCAACAGAAAGGAAAAACTAATGAGGCCTTAAGAATCCCCTTAAAACAAATAAATCTATTGTAGTCATAGTTCTATAAGACCAAGTCCACATAGAGAAAATTGCAGCATTACCAGTGAATTGAATTGGTATTTGCGAGTAGCTAATTTACGAAAACAATTTCTGATTAACGACAATAAGTTTTGATCTTTTTTTTATTTAAAAACTTAAATGTTTATAAACATACAACAGAAGATTAAATTTTCCATCCGGAATCACTTAAAAAAAAGGAATTTTCAGTTAGAAAATTGTCATATAAACAGTAGGTAAGTATTTGCAAACAGCAAAAATATTATTAGTAATAACACTATGCAGCAAATGGAAAGTTTTTTTTTTCCCTGAATAATCAATATATTTTTTTGATCCGCTATAGTCACCTAACTTCAAAAATCATCACTATTTAAAATATTATGGTAAGGTTTTTTTTTAATTGTTTTCTAAAATTTGAGATTTTTCCAGAGGCTGCTCCAAACATCTTGTCGTAACTTCGGAACGCCGCCCTCGGATTTGTTATCCAATACATCAAAAGATTTTAAATTACATCAGATTTAAGTCTTTCGAATATTATTTTTTTATTCAGCCATTATTTTTGGAGTTATTGAGGCCGAAGTGGCTTGAATTTTTGATATTATTCAAATGTGTATTCTAAGTCAAATTACAATCCTCAAAAGCTTTTATACTTTAATAGTCTTATTCCTTTAATATTTTCTGGTAATATTTTCTATACACTATCAGAATAAAAATAATAATAATATCCAAAATTTGTAATAAATGTTACTCACCATGAGAAATAAATTCCTAGATTCTATTTTTTTTCCTCTGTTTTTTTTTTATAAAAATTTTGAATTCAAAAAATTCATAAAAAATTTAAAGCAACAAATACTTACCAGTTTTAGTACTTAAGCTCAAAGCTGCATGTATTAGAAGTTAAATAAATTTTATTTCATGAAAATCCATGGACAAATTCCTGTTTTATTCCCGATAAGCTGAAAGTACCTAGTTTTTATAATAAAATTTTTTTTAATCCTTTACTTTAATTATTTTTTCATAAAGCTGCATATCGAGCCCTAATAGCAAAAATTATGTAACCAACAAAATTTTAGATTTTTGTTTTTTTATGAAAATCGATAATTTTTGATAATTTTCATCATCTCTAAAAATCTTATATCTATGGGAAATAAGATCAATAGCAATTTCAAACGAAACCCTAGACTTAAAGCAAAAATATTTTAAAAAAAATCCTTCTCCTGTAAAATTTTATTTTTGTTGGTTACATCATTTTTGCTATAAGGGCTCGATATAATAGAAATGAAAATCCATGGACAAATTCGTTTTTTATCCCCCATAAAGCCTGGTACTCTGTTCAACATTTCCCGTGAAATGCTGTCAAAACGCATATGAAAAAAACTTGTGCGGAATATCTATGAAATAATGTTGATAGAGTTGTACTCTGTTCATTTTGTGAAAAAGTTCCGAAATGTGTCTGGCAACATTTTTTTACAACTGCGAAATAATGTAAGCTGCACTTATTTCGCGTGGAATTTTGAGCAAAAGCAAAAAAGTATGTAGTGATTATTAAATACGAAATAAAAAATTAAAATAACACAACCGGTAACAGTTTCTTTTCCATATTTACTTTCTTTTTTATAAAATTTTTTATTAAAAAAAAAATATTTTTAGTAAAATACATGTGGGGTTTGTTTACATACGCAAAACAATGTCGCATACTTTGCAGGAATAAAATCGGCAAATTGTACAAACTCGCATGATATATATATGTGTTCCTCTAACTCCCATTGGAGCATAGGGCGCCTAAACTCGCATGATAGGTAACATTGACATGTATATGTCAAAATTTTCGTGTGAAATAATTAATGTTGCTCAACATTTTTGAACAGCGTACTAGGCTTAAAGTGAAAGTTCTAACTAAGCTTTAACATTTTTTATCGCAAATTTGTGTTGAGCAACATGTTTGGTTTATGTTTGCAACATGTTAAACGAATTTATCGATGGATTTTCATGAAACAAAATTTATTTTATTTCTATTATATGCAGCTTTATGAAAAAATAATTAAAGTTAAGGATTAAAAAAATAATGTGTTATAAAAAGGTAAAACTTAGTGATTTTTAGCTCTACACAAATTTGCGATTAAAAAAGGACAAAACTAGGTACATTCAGTTTATCGCGTATAAAAACAGGATTTTGTCTATGGATTTTCATGAAATAATATTATTTTATTTCTTAAAGGTGCAACTTTACGATGTAGTACCAAAACTGGGAAGTATTTGTTAATTTAAATTTTTGATGAATTTTTTGAATTCAAAAATTTTATGATTGAACAAAAAATAAAATTGTTTTCCACTTGTGCCTCAATAACTCCAAAACTAATGGCTAAATCAAAAAATGATATTTGAAAGACTTAAATCTCGTGTTATTTAAAATATTTTGACGTATTGCATAACAAAATCGAGGACGTCGTTCTAAAGTTACGAAAAGATGTTTGGAGCAGCCTCTTCAAAATCTCAAATTTTAGAAAGAAATTGTTTTTAAAAAAACCTTACCATCAAAAAAATATAGTGTTTATTCATGTAATTTTTGCTTAATGCATAGTGTAATAGATGCATTTCGTTAAAAATGTTGATCAATTTTTTTTTCAATAATGGCTGCATTTTAACTGCCATATTCATAAAAAATTCATATGGATTTGAAATTTTTTTTAAGAAAAATTTGTTTGAAAATTTTGCCTTAAAAATGCTTGTTGAAATGACTTGTTTTATTATTTTATTTTTATGAATAAGTCTTAAATTTTTGTAGATATTGTTAAACTTACCTTATAAAAATCAAAAACCTTCCCTTAACTGCTTAAAAATTCTTTTATTTCATCTTTTTTCTTTTATGTAATTTCAACTTGCTTTTAATTTCATTAAACTTTTGCACATTTTTACTAAAAACAGGCCATATTTTGTGGTAATTTACCATCTTTAATTATTTACTTTTTTTATTTACCAACAAACAAATCAAATCAAAACAAACTAAACTATTTTCTCTTTTATTTAATTTTAGCTGAGACACTTTTCTTCTTCTTGTTGTCTTTGCTTTTATTTAATAAAATACTACACAAACAAACTCACACTTCGAAAAGCAAAAAACACGACACAACTTGTTCGATGCTGCCCACATTTACGGCGATTTTAAGAACTTAAAACTAACAGAGAATTCGCTGTTGTTGTAATAGCGCAACAAACTCACAATTCAAAATAACAAAACGAAATGCGACACAACTCGCTCGCAAAACCGCGGCGAAATTAATTCAACAGAGACTGCGCTGTCTTTAGCTCTGTTATTTATGATAAAAACCGCGGTGATTTTAACTACTTAAAACCAACAGAGACTGCGCTGTCTTCAGCTCTGCTTTTTATAAGGAACTTTCTATCACAATTTTTACTAAGTTGCGTTAAACTTTTTGATTAGATTTTTTAATAATATCATAGAATCCCGTTTTAATTTCATTTATTTATAAAAATTTAAATTTTTCTAACACTTTTTACTATTTTTTTTAATTGATTTAAAGGAGTATTTTTTCAAGACGTTCACGCACTTTGTAAATTTTTTGATACTAAAAAGAAGTGGAAAAGGAAATTAAGAAAAAGAGAATTTAAACAAAAAAAAAAAAACTGTTGGTTAAACTTAAGTGTGAGAGAAAAAGAGAAAGATAGTGAAGAATGAGTGCTTTTATAACTATTTGAAAATATGGTTAGGGAAACTATTGGGTTTTGTTCAAGGCGAATTCATTAGAGTTGGTCTTGAAAGCACTGCTGATAACTTTTTTCAGCTTTACAATTTTTGAATGTCAAACTTTTGTTTATTACATATCTTTGTTTTTGTTTTTGGCATTGTGCAATGATTTAACAAACCAAATTGCTTGTGGTTTTTGTACTAGTTGTACTTGTTGTTACCACTAACGAATTTGCCTTGGTATTGTTTTCAAAGATAAGAGCAGGGTTGTCAGATGTGGCGACTTAAAAACTAGTTTGGCGTCCTGGTTTTGGCGACTTTTAGCGATTTATAAAATATTTGGCGATTTTGTTGGTTATTTTTGATGGGCCATAAATTTCTTTTGAGAATCGTTAAGCAATAAGAAAAAAAAATAATTTTGGTTTTGGTATTTTTATGTATGAAATTAAAGGCATTCATTCATATGTATGGAAGGAATGTTTTACATTTTATGATTTTTTGCAATTTTGCTATGTATTTTAAAGTTTTTTTTATGCCAAAAAATTGTAACGTTTTATTGCATGGGGAATTAGTTTATTTTTATACGAACTTTTTTCGCCCAACAAGACCTAGCTTGGTGCAAAACCGATAAAGCTACAGAAGATTTAGTGAATTAACCCACATAGTAATTAAACAGTTTTAGGCTTTTTTTATATTTTTTGTTGCTTAACATTTCGCTATGTGTATTTACCTGGTGCGTTTTTTGTGATTTGGTAAAAATTAAAAGTGGGATATTTCAAATAATCTTCTGTAACATTGTCGTACCGATTTGGATTTCATTGGGCACAAAACGTGCGTATTGAAATAAACTAACGTCGTAACTGAAAAAACTTTTTTGTGTGGATTTTTAACGATTTTTCGGGTTTTTTAATCGGGTGGATTATTTTTAATATCAAACTGTTGTCAATAGTGGGTTAAACATTTTTTATATTTGTAGGAAAGCAGAAAAAAATGCTTATACCTATCGAAAGAAAACTTTATGAGTATGCTTCTAGATGCAATTTTTATTCAATTTGACATTTGTTTCTCCCACATGACCTATTCAAAAAAGAATAAAATTTTTCAAACAAAAAAAAATCACTAATAAGATTTCTGTATGACGTGCTAAATTCCCAATTTTTCATATTTGATAAATACACTGAAATTTATTGTTGAGTGAAAGCTAGCTTCTGTGCGCATTTCACTGGTTGCTTAGGCCAGATTATCAGGAAACCTTTTCCAAAGACATTATAAAAGCTAAAAATACTAAACAAATAAAACCTTAAAGCGAATAAGAATTATAAACACTCAAAGTCCTTCTTGTAACAATATTAAAGCTTAAACAAAACACCAACAATCTGTGATACCAGGAGAAATTTAAATAAATCCCTACGTGTCTTAAAATTTCCCTATAATTTTCCCCACGCTAAAAATTTATGGTTTTTAGCAACTCAGAAACAAAAAAATATTTTGTTAACATTTTGTAAATACTATAAGAAAAGTATTTATTAACAACAAGAAAAAAACCAAAATAAATATTTAAATGCCATACAGACGCATTTAAAACTTCAATTTCAAAAATAAAACTGTGTGAAAAATTTAATTTTTTTCTTTTTGGCAGAAACGCCTTTATATATCATTTAATCTAGAGACAAAACATAGTCAAACTTCGTATTTGATTTTTTATTTCCTCATCGTTTGTCCTTTTTAAAGAGCTTAATTTTTTGAATACTTATTTTAAATAATTTTTTTTTTTATATACATAAGTATCTAATAATTTTTAGCAAACTCGGGACCAAATAAAATTGAAGGTTCTGTAGAATTAAAAAAAAAAAATATTTACTTATATCTATAAAGATATTTCCTTTTAAAAATATATGTCCTTATCCTACTAGGTGATATCAAAAATCACCTAACTAAGTCTTCCTCGAGTACTTTTGACGACTTAAAACTGATTAATCACTTTCGCGCTTGAAAAAAGACTCGAAAATGTTTCGTTCTTATGCTTAAAAAGTAATTTATTGAAAATTCAATAACAAAACATACAGCAATCGAAAATGGATCATACAGGTGTTTGAAATATGACTGTTTTGAAGTTATATATGAATAATATTTTGATCAGCTAGATGATTAAAAACTGATTTTTATTTGTAAAAATAGCTAGCTTTGAAGCAAGCGCAAAATACAATTAAAAGAATAAAAAAATTTTATTAAAAAGAATTTAATATATTACATTAAAATTAAAATCTCTAAAAGTAGGTCAATCGGTTAACCGATTAATTACTACCCGATTAACTGATCGGTTAATTTCAAATTGGCTTTTTTCGATTAACGATTAAACCGGTTAATTTCAGTCGACCAACCGATGCATCAAAATTTTCAATATTTTGTAGTATACATATTTTTTGTGTTTTTAGTTATTTGTTTCGTCTCATTGTGGTTTTCTTTTCAAAATGTATAGGTATGTTTAGAAGATATTTTTTCATACAAACAAAGAAGGTTTTCAGTGATTTTGATTTTAACCCATTTTTCGCCGACCGGTGACTAAAATTACAATGTTTTTTTATCTTCCACATCGATCAACAAGATTGTGGCGAAAAATGGGTTAAATGTTTGATTGCCAACACATTTTTTTTTTTTTTTTTTTGTTTCACGTCCTTTTATATGTATCATATAAAGTCTTTTAACAGAATTAACCGAAACAATTAGAAGTGTTAAAAATGTTAAAAACCTCTAATGGCATAATGGAAAAAGACTAAGAAATAAGATATTCATCTACGATAAGTGAAAGAATTTTTTCCAAGTCTAGTTTTGTCAAAACTAAAGAAAAGAATCGCTTTTATCCTAAACATTTAAACCAAATTACTTTTCTAAAAGATTATTTTATAAGATCTCCTTTAGCTATTTAAATAACTAATAAAATTATCTTAGTTTATTTTTTTATAAATACATATTTGGGGGATTCACAAGGTAGTCATAAAGTCTTATGTTTTAAAATAATTACAAGAAATATATATCGTCGGCTTAATATGCAAACCGGCTAAATCCAATTTTTATGTAAATTGAAATTTTGATGCCGTGTGTTAGAGAAAGATACGCCTCGTCGACCAGCATGTACTTTGCAGTCAAGCTGCAAATAGGAAAAATAAAAAGTTTTTTGTCTCTCCTGTAAAATGTGCTGAAAGTGAGTTAGCAGGTTTGCATATTAAGCCGACATTATGACTGTTTTCTACTGTACAGTTATGACGAATCAATGAATACAGCATTAAAATATTTAATTTGTTTGAAACACAACAATATTTATTTTAAACAATTGTAAAATATTATTAAGGATACTATGACGATATGACTTGATAGCACAGTTGTGTGTTAATTGAAAAATACATATTACATATTTATGAATTGTTTTTTTTTTTTTTTTGTTTGCTAGATTTAGTTCAAGAATTGTAATGTTTGGTGGTGGAGTGCAATAATGCCTTACGAAATAAGGCCTTTAAGGCTTTATTTCACTTTCAATTGAGAAATAAGGCCTTTATTTGCAAAAAGGCTTTATTGCACTTTGAAAGTGAAATAAAGCCGTAAAGGCCTTATTGCACTTAAATTTTTTTTAAATGAAGCAATAAAATTTCTTATTCTTATTATATTTTATTGAACAATTATAAAAAATTTCATATTAACAAAAAATAATAGAACATTAATAATTAAAAAAAACAAATGTTAATTTAACTGCAACAATATTGAAAATCTTTGCTTTATAAAGTTTTTCTGCGTGGCGGCCTGCGGCCGCTCTTAGGGGTTTTCTCCTCCATGGGACGCGGCAGGTGGCTTCGCTGAATAAAGTTTCCCTGCGCGCGTCACACTACGGTTGATAATGAGTCGCGCGCAGGAAACCTGTATTCAGCGAAGCCACCTGCCGCGTCCCATGGAGGAGAAAACCCCTAAGAGCGGCCGCAGGCCGCCACGCAGAAAAACTGTATTAAGTGAAGATTTAGGTGGCTTTTTCCTACGTAGTGCATAAAGTCCATGGACATTATGTCACTATTAGTGTGTCACAATGTTCATGGACATTATGACATGCCACCGGAAATATATACTTACATGTTCATTATGAGCAATATGTATTATTAGGAGTTGTTTAAAGATATTGGAACTACTAATCGGTCGAAATGCTGCTACCAACAACAACAAAAATCGATAAATTGAACAGTGTAACAAAAGAATCAAAAATATAAAATAAAGGCTTTCTTGCACAATTGGCTAAATTTAAATAAAGGCCTTATTTCACTTTCAAAGTGCAATAAAGCCTTTTTGCAAATAAAGGCCTTATGTCTCAATTGAAAGTGAAATAAAGCCTTAAAGGCCTTATTTCGTAAGGCATTATTGCACTCCACCATATACTTACATGTTCATTATGAGCAATATGTATTATTAGGAGTTGTTTAAAGATATTGGAACTACTAATCGGTCGAAATGCTGCTACCAACAACAACAAAAATCGATAAATTGAACAGTGTAACAAATGAATCAAAAAATATAAAATAAAGGCTTTATTGCACAATTGGCTAAATTTAAATAAAGGCCTTATTTCACTTTCAAAGTGCAATAAAGCCTTTTTGCAAATAAAGGCCTTATTTCTCAATTGAAAGTGAAATAAAGCCTTAAAGGCCTTATTTCGTAAGGCATTATTGCACTCCACCATGTTTGGTATGTTATTGTTTTTTTACTTATAAACTCCAAATAATAAACAATTAGTGCATTTTTATATACAGTAGACGCAAATTAGAACCGCTTTGTTTTTGAGGCGATTCTAATTTCTGAATTATTCTAATTTCTGGACTTTTTTTCCGAATAAAAATTGAGTAAATTTACTTCCAAAAACTTAAATAAAAGACTTAATTTTTTTTTAATTCAAGTTTGTTTGATATATACAAGAAAACAAAACGTAACAATTCAGTTCAATACATTAAATGTATTTTTTTAAATTAAATATATGAATATAAAAAAACTAATGTTAACAAAACATAACAATTCAATAAGGAAAAAGCATATACATATGATTTGGTAATTCCCCTTTTTAGATTTACTATGATCAAACAGAATAAAAATAAACTGCGGAATTCTTGTGTTCAAATAACAAAAAAAAAAAAAAAAAAAAAACGCTCTGAAATTAGAATTTTAAATTCGAATTTTAGAGCGTTTAATGTATTGCAAACACTGATTCTAATTTCTGGACGTTCAAATTACTAAAAGCTCTAATTTGTGAGCGTCTACTGTATTGAAAAAAAAACTTTATTAATCGGTTAACCGATCAAAAACAACATTAACCGATGATTAACCGATTAAACTAAAACGTCGGTTAATTAATCGAGCGATTAACCGATTAAAGCAAAAGGTCGATTAAATGCATAAATACAATTTTAAAAAAGTTATTTTTATATAAAAAAAAATTATGTCAGCCAAAAAAATAAAAAGATTGGCAAAAAAGGAAGCCGAAAAATTAATATCGCCAACACACCAGTTTTCTCAGGACAATCAAACAAACAATGAAAGTTATTTTAATGATAACATTAGACAATTTGTAAGTATTTAATATTGTAAATAATTTCATAAAAATCATTTTTGATCGGGAAAACAAATTTTCAGAAACAGTTCATTGCAAAAACAGGAGGTGAAGGATCAGCACAATTTATAAGAGCCGCTGTTCGAAAAGTATTTTCTAATGAATTGGCCTCTTTATACAGCTGGAAGGGGACTAGTATTAAGCCAAGTGCGGAAAAAATTAACTTAATAACAATTATTAAAGGTACGTAAACGTCTAACAAGGGGAGTACCCAGAGAATAAAAATTAATTGGATACGATTGTTTTGCTGCCCAATCTCACATTAAAGGGTTAAAAAGTGGGGTCAAAAATTACCCAATTAAACCCATTGTTTGAAATAACAAAAATCTTGGGTAATTTTCGAGCTCACTTTTTAACCCTTTAAATAAAGATTGGGCAGCTAAAAAATATCCGTGTCCAATTAGTTTTTTTTTCTCTACAATATATCTAAGTTTCATTAAGATCTGATAGTTTGCAGTAGAATGCTTCCCTTGCAAGTTTAATTGTCTAAAATTAAAAAAAATTTTAATTAATATTTTTTTTAGCTATTTGTCATCACAAATTCAAATACACAGACAAAGACATGAACGCTGTGCTACAAAAGCATTTTGTACATGCTAAGGACAGGGTGAATAAAAGAAAACACCCAAATTAAATTTCATTTATAAAAATATTTTTTTAAAGTTTGTATTATTATTTTTTTATTTTTTAAAATGGATAATTTATAAAATTATATATTATTATAAATAATATTGTTTTTATTGTTATTTACGACGAATTAATAAATACCACTTTTATTATTGTTTATTTTTAAATGCAATTCCTTTTTTAATAAACATTTAATTTAATAATAATTTAATCAGAAATACGACTAAAAAGTGACTCATAAATCATTCGCAAACGATTAGAATTAGGACTTGAAAATGAGTCGAAAAATACTTTAGACGATCAGAAATACGACTAAAAATGAGTCGAAAAAGACTCCTAGACGATCAAAAATACGAGTTAAAAATGATGCGAAAAATACTCGCAAACAATCAGATATGCGACTTAAAAATGACTCAAAAAAGACTCGAAAGTCATTAAAAATAAGAGCCATAAATGAGTCGAAACTGATCAGAAAAGCGGGTAATAAAAGACTCCTCAAAATGAGTCCCGGGTAGGGTACCATTTATAATCAGAAAATGAGCTCATATATGCCTATTTTAATCGCGCAAAGGAGTCATAAATGACTCGAATATGATTAATTTTTTCATAAAATGCTTGCAGGGTATCATTAAAAGTTTTCATGAAATTTTTTTTTTAAATTTGAAATTGTATTGTTTTGTTTCTCTTAGGGCCATTATTACAACTTGAAGTTAGCTAAAGTTAAGATTAAATTGACAGATAATAATGTGTTATCTGTCAAAAAGCGTATGTTAACTGTCGGATAACAGCTAACGCCAAGTTATAATAATGGCCCTTAGTTAAGAAGGTGTATTTTACAAATTAATTTCTATGTAGAAATTTCATTCATTAAATATTCGCGTTTAATATTCGCATACATTTTAGCAAATGTGACTGCAAATGCAAACAGCAAAAATAAGAGAATAAATCGCAAATGGGAACGCGAATATTCGTATCAACGAATTTTCGCGTTCATGGTTTTGACAATTGTTGAAGATTTCCAGGCTATTAGGATTCATACTATAGGGTTTCTTTATAATAAACTACATTTTCACTTAATTGTATATGAAAAAATTTAGTTTTTAAATGAAAATAGGACGAACATTTAAGTTTTTTAGTTTAAACAATATGTGGAATATGAGAAAACATTTTGAAAATTCCCTACATTTGCCTTAAAATCGAAAATTTGTCCTTTTTCCCTACGCTTGAAATTTTCCGAAAAAAATTCCCTACTATTGGCACCACTGCCAACAATAGACAGCGAGTTTGTCTTTTCTTTAATTTATTTAAGTAAAAAATTCTAGAAATTCAGCACCTCGATTTTAATAAAATTAGAACGGTAATGTTTTCTAATATGTCCATGATTTTCTGGAAAATTTTGATCACTGATCGAGTGGTAAATAGTGGCAGTTTTGACATTCACTTTTTTAAAAACGGTTTTTCCGGGATTGGGAATTTGGGGTATTTCTTAATCAAAAATGCGGATCCTTTTTTCCACTGTTTTAAGATATTTTCGGTCTGCGTAACTTCAAAATTTCATTGTGATATCCAGGGAAAACAAAAATATGCAATTGTATGTTTTTCCTTGTGCGACCAATGAAGGCAGAAACAATATATATATCCGTTTTAGAGCTTTTTATGAATTTTGCCATCGATCAAGTAGTGCATATTTTTGCATATTTAAGCGTTTGCTGCATAATTTAGTTAAAAATACCTTTTTTGCATAATTTTTTAAGTTTTTAGGGCATATTTTGACTTTTTGAGGCACATTTTGATTTTTAGATGCCTGCAAGAGCTTTCTCAGCAAACAAGAAAAAAAAATTATTTGCGAAATGTAGGCCACCTGGCCAACGTTAATGCCTGTCCATGCTAATTTTGTGCGCATAGTACAAGTTTCAATCTTGTAGATGATAATTTGACAAATTTGGGAAACACATTTTAATTGTACTAAAACCGTTCCTAAAATCTCTTTAAGACAAAAAAGTCTCATATGGATGTCAATATCTATGTAGTATTCGGCACAAATAACTCTTATATGAATTTTAGCCTTTTTGCATAACTGTGTTTTTTGAGCCGATGACTGCACATCATTTCCAAATAGGGTAAAATCATGAAAATTCGTTTATAAATATTAAAGTGTTTGTGCTTTACCGGTTATAATTTTAGGGTTGCTTTTATCTAAATTTTTAAATATTTTTAAATATTTTCAATTAGGCTAAAGTTCATCTAATTTAATTTTCATTAGATTATTTTTATGAAGAAAGGAATTTTACGACATGAAATTAATTAAAATTTATTGATAATTTTTCATTCTTGACTGAAGCTGGGCTCGAACCCAGGCGTTTTTACGGACAGGTTACCCTGACATGTTTCGATTGCAACCACTCAATCTCCTCAGAGGGCTTGCCGTTTAACACTCACAGCCATCGACGACTGTTGTCGTCAATAGTCAAACATCAATCCTTAAACCAAATTGTATTTAACCTTTGGTAGATTGAAATTTATTTTTACATGTTTTTCCTTACTTCCGCTTTTTCGTACTTTTGTCAAGAATTCTTCTTGAAGTTCAAAGTATATTTTTTGTTTTTGTTATTAATTTTTTTGTCTTTCTTTTTCTTGTTGACCTTTTCCAGTACAACTTGAAGGACAAATGCAAACATAGAGCTCGTGCCCTAGCTTTAACAATAATCAGTATTGTGGTTATCTTGTTGAACTATTTATGGTTTTTAATCCAAATTTTTTAATATTTTAAATTTTATTATAAAACTAGCAATTTTTTAATTTTTTGAGAAATATTTTAAAATAATTTCAGGGCATATTTTCAAATTTTTACTGCATATTTAACGCACATAAAACGTGTTTTTTATAGCATATTTCTGGTTTCCCTGGTTATATCCCTATTCATGTCAGATTCATGGAATGTCAATAATTTAAATTGTTATTTCTATAGTTTAAATGCATGAAACGGTTTTTGAGTTGAGTAAAACTAAAAGTTTTCAGGTTTGGCATTCTAAAAATCTGATATGAATAAAGATATCATAATGGAATTTAGCAGATATGTAGATTAAAACGGTGGACTAAAAATCATCTCCCTTTTTGAATAAAAAAATACCATAATTCTCAATTAAAAGTATTTTATACTAAATGCTAAAGAGCATCAAAAACTCAACTTTAAGTTCCTCAATAACTACTGAGCCGATTTTAATTAAATTAAAACTGTTCAAGAAGTCCATAAATCCCACATGGACAAACTTTATCAAAAATAAGCAAATAAACCTGAGGCAAAAATTGAATCTATTTTTGGCTGGATGCAAATCAATACAATCATATGAGGCACAAGTGTAGGGTTACGGATGTTTCGATGAAGTTGATACTTTACAACGCTTCTTATGAAAAGAATTTTAAATCTTTCGAGACAAAAATGTTGTTCAATATTTTCTTTCAATAATAAAAAACTATTTCACAATACGTATTTTATTTCTTAACTTACCTTACAAAAATCGATAACTTTCCTTTCAACTGCTTTCTTATTTCCATTTTAACATTCTTTTAATTTTTGCACATTTTTAATAAAAACAGGCCATATTTTGTGGAAATTTTCCATCTTTAATTCTTTACTTTTTCTAATTTGCCAACAAACAAACCCTTTTCTCTTTTACTTTTTAGCTAAGACACTTTTCTTCTTCTTGTTGACAAAAAGCAAGACACAACTCGTTCAACGCTGCCCACGATTACGGCGATTTTAAGAACTTAAAAAGACTGCGCTGTTGCTGTAACAGCACAACGAAGGCGAATTTTAATTCGCCTTGAGCACAACAAACTAAACAAAATACAAACACGACATGCGACACCACTCACCCGCAAAACGCGACGACATTAAACGCACAGAGACTGCGCTGTATTTAGCTCTGCTTTTTATGAAAAAAACTGCGGTGATTTAAACAACTTAATTTTACCAGTCTTAAAACCAAAAGTGACTGCGCTGCCGTTCGCTCTCGCTTTTTATGAAAAAATCTTCTATCACAATTTTTACTAAGTTGCGTTCAACTTTTTGCTTAGATTTTTTAATAATTTTTTTATATGGCGATTTAATTTTATTTATTTATAAAAATTACAAATGTTTTAACAATTTGTACTCTCTTTTTAATTGATTTAAGGGAGTATTTTTTAAGACATTCACGCACTTTGTAAATTTTTTTAGCCACTAAAAAGAAGTGGAAAAGGAAATTAAAAAAAGGGAATTAAAAAAAAACCTGTTGGTTAAACTTGAGTGTCAGAGCAGTGATGCCAGAAAATTAAGAGGTAAAATCAGCAAAAAACCACGATTTGTCATCAAAAAATCTGCAAAATCTGGGTCAAAATTTTAAAAATCTTCAATAAATTTTCAAATTTATTACATTTTTTATGTATGTAGTTCATTTAGAAAAATATTAAACAATTAAATTCATAATATATGGCCATGTTCTGGAATTTAAAATCGATGGTAGCTTTAAAAGGAGTTTTGGTAAATATCGGGGTTTTCAACAAGAACTTTGTTTTTTTTTAATTTTTGCAACACCAAAACATGATAGACATTTAGTTTTTTGACGTATTCGTAGTACATGCATTGACAATTACTACAATAAATTCAATTTCGCTCTAAAATCGCATTAAAATAATTTAAATCCACTATGATACATTTCGTAAAATTCAGACGAAGCCCATTTTTACTTGTCAGGGTATGTCAACAAGCAAAATTGCCGCATTTGGGCTTCTTTGCATGCTCAACGTGTCACTGTCACTGGAGGCGTGATTGGGCCTTTTTTTCGAAGATAAGGCTGAAAATGCGGTAGTGATCAATGGATCACGCTATCGCGAGATGTTACAACTCAATTTTGGCCTATTATTGCTGACGTGGATATCACTGACATGTGGTTTCAACAGGACGGTGCCACATATAACACAGCAAATTTACCGATCGCATAATTTTACGAAAATCAGCTGTTAAGTGACCAGTCGGATCGTGTGATTTAACACCACTGGACTATTTTTTGTGGGGCTTTGTTAGGGACAGAGTCTATACTCAAGATCCGTGATGTGATTAACGAAATAGACCCGGCATTTTGCCAAAAAGAGATTAAAAATGTTGATAAAAGAACCGACATCTTTCAGCGTGCTCGTGGTGGACATTTGCCAGATATCATTTTTAATTCATAATTGCCGAACTTTTCTCTTCGTAATACAATAAAAATTTTAATCATCTTCATCTAAATTTTTTGTTTTATTTTGTCTTAGGAAACAAAGTTCTTGTTAAAAACCCCGATATAATTGGTCCTCGAAGTATGAGGTATATGTAACGAAATATTTTTTTGAACTGTTAACACAGAAGAGTTTTTAAAAATTTGTTCGATATTAATTTCCATGATAATTTTTTGGGTATTTTTACATTAAAAATATCTATCCAAATTTAATTATTTAAGCTAAGTAAGGATAAATTACACCTTGGTTATTTAAACTCTTAAGGGTCTTTTACGAGACATCAAAAACATATTGCAATTATTAAATATATTTATACCTAAGTACATACATATGAATATACACGCTCATATGCATATTATTTCGTTTAAAATCAGATGACATAAGTCCGGTAATACTAAAGGCCAGTTTACACGGTAATACAATGTATTACGACTTTGTAGAATCAAAATATTATGAAATTCTCTCCGTGTTTAAAAGAAAAAAATAAAAATCTTTTGTAAGTATAATTCATGTTTACACGGATGGTATAAGTAAAATCAAAAATAATAACAAAAAAGCAGATGGTTGCAATTTTAAATATTTACAAAAACAACATGAAAATTTCCCTAGTTGAATTTAGTTGTTTTTGTAATTGTATAAAAATGCTATCACCTTTAATGTACTCCGTTAAAATACACCTCTGGTGTGATGAGAATACATAAGTTTCTAAAATGGTTTAGAAAAAAACCATTTACCGACCGCTTGTCAGATTTTGTATCCGTATTCTCTCTTACTCAATACATTTTGCTTTTACATGATAAGATTTTTCTCATTTTACATAATCCTTCGACATGTCGTAATACATTATATTACCGTGTAAACTGGCCTTAATGTGTCAAGACAATGCGAATTTTAAATTTTAAAGTAATCGTTTGTGAATAAAATTCCTACTAATGAATCTATTTCCATACGGTTGTTCCATGAATGGTTGATATACATATTTCGGTTATTAATGCAAGAAGTAGAAATATTACAAACATAAGTGACATTGTAGAGAAGTTTCAACCGAGCTTAAAAATCTGCATTTTTAAATCAAAAATCTTCAAATCTGCATTTAGGCAATTTTGGAGTATAAAATCTGCAAAATGCAGATAAATCTGCACTACTGGCATCACGGTGTGAGAGTAAAAGAGTCATGTTAACAGCGTTGCCAGAAGATAAGGAAGGAAAATCTTCATTTAGCAAAAAAAAAAACCTTATTTTGAAGAGAGAAATCTTAACATTTTTTATAACAAGGGCAACAAAGTAAAAATTATTAATTTTTTATAAGAAAATATGTTCTTCTTATTATGGAAACTATTTAAATTGAAATACATAATACTTTTACAAAATTAAATTGGTTTTTAGTTAAATTTTTTACAAAAATTTTTTTTAAAAATACATTAAAAAAAATAAACAACTAGCTGATACAAAACCTTATTGTTTTGAAAATTGACTGTTTAAGAAACTGTGAAAAATTATTTATTTTGTACAAACAAAATTAAAGTTAAAAATCTTAATTTGTGAAAAAAATCTTTAAATCATATTTTGGTCAAAAAATCTTCAAAAATAAGATACAATCTTCATTCTGGCAACGCTGCATGTTAAGAATAAGGAAATTATTAGATATGTTTTAGATGATTAGAGCAGGGTTGTCATATCTGAAGTTGTTTTTCCTAACGTGGCGATTTTAAAACTAGTTTGGCGTCCTTATGTTTGATATAGAGACATGGCGATTGCTTAGCGATTTATAATATAGTTAGCGATTTTGTTGGCTATTTTTGATGAGCCATGCATTTGTTTTGAGATTTTATTTTTTTATTTTTATGTATGAAATTGAAGGCATTCATTCATATGTATGGAATTAACCAATGTTGAAATGGAATAGTTAAGATACTGAAAATCTTTGAGAAAACTGTACTAATAAATATAATTCCTGATAAGTTTTTTTTTTTAAATGGCAATTTATTAATAAAAACAAAATTCGTTGTTGTTAAAGATATTTTAAGGATTTTTGTGAATCCTAACAAATCGTTGGATGTTTATTTAAGTCAGTTTTGGCCAAAGGTTATATACATAAGGATGTCGCAGATACGTACCCTTTTAAAGAACTTGCTTAGCCTGTACTTTATATGCTGGAAATTCCAACTAGTAATGCATGTGTAGAAAAATAATTATCAATAATGAACTCCACTAAACTTCGCCTTTGAAATAGAATGGAGAACGAACTTCTTGACACGTTGACGAGTTATTTGAATGTAAATAGTACATATTGCACTTCTTTTGTACCTTTGCAAAATCTGTTGAATAAATTCGATTCCCATTCAATGTTTTCCAAAATAGAAGGCAAAAAGTAACGCCTTGACGTCCAATGTTTTTGTTTAACACTAATCGCAAAATTTTTTTCAGCTTTAATTAGAATAATATTTTATAATTAACATTTTACCTTTATTGTGCTCATTAATGCTATTTACACAGACCTAGAAAATTGGATGAGTTTTTTTTTTTAAATACAAAAATTAAGGCAAAATTATAAAGTACCATGAATATAGGAAGTTCAAACGTTACATTAGGGTTGATAAATTAGGATAAAATTGGACAGTCTTGAAAATGGTGAAAACCTGGATTTTTTAAATTTAAGCTAAGATATCACGAAAACCTGATGTGATTGAAAAATTCTGAGTACATATTCGGATTCAGTGCAGCCCTTAAACACATCAAAAAACTATTTTCTGGTCTATGGGTTACACATTTTTTAGCTTTAATTAGAATAATATTTTATAATTAACATTGTACCTTTATTGTGCTCATTAATGCTATTTACACAGACCTAGAAAATTGGATGAGTTTTTTTTTTTAAATACAAAAATTAAGGCAAAATTATAAAGTACCATGAATATAGGAAGTTCAAACGTTACATTAGGGTTGATAAATTAGGATAAAATTGGACAGTCTTGAAAATGGTGAAAACCTGGATTTTTTAAATTTAAGCTAAGATATCACGAAAACCTGATGTGATTGAAAAATTCTGAGTACATATTCGGATTCAGTGCAGCCCTTAAACACATCAAAAAACTATTTTCTGGTCTATGGGTTACACATTTTTTAGCCTATCTAATAGCTAACTTTTTAACTTGTAGTTATACCCTCCTCAATTTGTCATTACGTGTCGTACTTTTTTAATATTCACAGGTCCCATATAAATTCTACTCTGGCCAATCATTTAAATGTGTAAAATGTGGCACAATTTAGTAGTATATGGTCAGAAATATCCCCATGATATTTTGTGTTAACACTACGGACAGTTTTTTGACCAAATGAATTGACTCATTTATTGATTCATCTTCACAAAAGACCAATGATTATTTTAGGAATTTTATAACCTCTCACTTAAAAGAAAGAAATACATAATCCGTTTAAAATTTTTGAATATATTTGCATTTCAGTCACATCATCTTTTTTAAAAATACAAATAACGGTTATTTTAGAATATCTTAAAAACTGTTCTACTTTTATAAAAGAAATTAGTCTTCGTTATATATGTCTCTTTTACTCTCAAACTCAAGATTAACCATGGTGGCATAAGGAGGGAGGCTCTCTAAGACAGCTGTTCGCAGTGATTTTAATCGGTCAAATTATAGAATGTCAACTCGGCGATTTTCATACTGTTTTTAGTGTTTTAAAAAATTTGCGGCGGAAAAAATTTGTTAGTCAATTACTACGTTTATACGAATAACGAATACGTTCGCGAATAAAAATTATTTGTGATTAACTAAATTACTGTTTATATGTCTATTTTTCTAATGAAAATTCTTATTTTAAGTGATGCCAGATGGAAAATTTATTCATTTAGTAGCACTGTATGTATATAAACTTTTAATTTTTTAAATGAAAAGGATCAAAATTATTGTGTATTTTTAAATTTATTTGCACATTTTTGATTTAATTTTACTTTTGTTGTCATATGAATGTGCCAAATCGAAATAAAAACGTAAAACTGTAAAATTTGATTTTTAATGAAAATGGACTTGTGACAAGTTAGCAAATTTTTTTATTTTTTTGGACTTTTTATAACTATTGACTTTTCGGATGCATTTAGTAAAATGTGAATCCATTAATTTTGGCACTTCCCTTCTAAAGCTTATTGGTACTTTCAGTAGAATTTTAAGAGGTATTTTTGCTTTTTCTGATAACTTAGCACATAAGTTAGTAGGCAACGTTTAAACGTTCCAAATAACTATAGAAACAACTTTAATCTCTAACAAACGAAAAGGAGGCAACATGTATTTTAAAATTTAAGTGATAATAACGGCAAATTTCGAACCACTAGTACTACTGGATACAGATTGATGTTTGACTGTTGGCTAACGGCCACCGCAGTGGAGCAGTGGGTAGAACTCACAAATCTTCTGAGGATAGAATGTGGTGATTCTTGAAACATGTAAAGATCAACCCGGGTTCAAATACCCACTCAGCCAAGAAAAATTATCAATAAATTTAAAAAAATTCCAAGTTGTAAAATTCCTTCCCTCAGTGAAAAAAATTTAATGAACTCAAGGGTTATTAAACAATATAAAAAATTGAAAATTTTATCGAAATTTGTAAACGTGTGTAGTTAATTTTTACCTTCCTTTTTTTAGGGCTCTAAAATAAATTTCCTATAAAAATTTTAATTAGCCTTTTATAAATCTAAATTTTTGTTTTATAAATAAGGGTAAAACTTGAGAAGACTCTTATTATGATTTATTATTATTTTTTTAAATGTTACTATGCATGTATATTTTTTGGAATTTGCGGTAGATAAGAATTAAATACAGTAGTATTCCTGTTGAACGAACCTTCGATTCTGCGAAAATCGCATTTAACGAACACACAAGTTTGCTCCATTGAGTACCTTATATAGCGAACAAAAAATATTTTTTTGTGGTCAATTTAGTGAACAAACAGGATTCATAATTTTAGTTTAAAAAAGCATAATGTGAAGTAATTTCTAACTAAAAACAAGTGAGTAGCAAAAACCACCGCTATTTTAGGTTTTGTTTATGTAGCATTTTTGTTTGATTATGCTGCAATGATCAGTCAAATGAGTACAAGGAAGAGACTTTTTTTCAAAAAAACTAAAAATTGTGGATGATTACCAAAATGGATTGCGAGCAAAAATTAACAAGAAGTACAAACTTTGGAATTAAAACTAGGAAAGCCATGAAACAATGTAAATTTCCAAGAATGAAGAAATAACTTTTTTCTTGGTTTTTACGACAACGACATTCATACATGCATTGTTCTAAAAAAAAACAAACAATGCTCGACAAATTTTTATGTAAAATTTTCAAGGAAATTTAAAATGAATTTGAACTTATTTTTCATTAAAATAATAATAATTTTCTAGTTATTTATTTATTCATAACATGGGTACTAGACATAAGTATGGCATATAACAAACTTTTCGGTGTAAGGAACAGGCCTGACAAAATACTGGTTCGTTAAACCGGAAAACAACTGTATAAAATTATTACTGCTTGTTTAAGAATTTCGATCATAAACGTTCGCATTAAATTAAATGTGTTAATATTTTTAAAACAATTTAAGAGTTTTTCATAGAAACTTTCTATGCGGACGAACGATAACTTTCAAAATTGTTGAACAGATAATAAAAATTTAAAATTTACGCGTTTTTCTTAATTTTGGAGTATTTTGAAAATGAATAGTTGACAACTTATAGCGCCGCCATGTTTTAAAGCGAATTTGCTATTTTTGGTCAAATAAACCAGGGCGAATTAGCTTATTTTGACAATATAAATATTCCACCAACAAAATCACGGATGGCAATCACGGTATAATTGTACTTTTTTTTTGGTACATTTTGGACCTTGTTAGTACCGTGGTACTACCGCGACTTACTTGGTACAATTTAAATATATCAACGTTTTGCTAGACTTTTTTTTTGCTTTGTTCTCTTTTTTGACCCTTTTGTTCTAACGCGGGTTTAAAAGATATTTTTTTTAACTACATGCGCTGTAATATTCGTTAAAACTTGTTACCAACTTTGTGTTTGTTATGATTTTATGTGATGTAAAAGGGTGCGTACAGAGTGGCCGCTTGTTGCCGAGCTGAGCCGACTGACGCTTATTGCGAGAAAACTGGTACTATACAAGTAAGTACAAATAAGCGCGAACAGATTATAGTGGGCGCCGAGCTGGTCAGAACGCAAAGCTGATTGAATGCGAGAAAACAGTTCCAAAGCGTATTTCAGCGCCGAAAACATTGTTTTTGTTATTAATAAGATTTTATGTTATGTTATTTGCAAAACAGTTGAATAAAATTAAAAACAAAAATTCAAGAAAAAGTAAATAAAATATGCAATCAAAAAATTAAACAAATAATAAAAATTAAAAAGAAAATAAAAATTAAACAAAAAAAAAAAAAAAAAAAAAAATAACAAAAGCTCAAAAAAATAATAAAAATTAAATAAAATTATAACAATTATAAAAAAACTTATAAACAAAATTTAAAAAGAAATGTAATAAAAATTCCAAGAATAATTGAAGAAACCCAAATGCATACAAACATACATAAAACACAAATAATAGATAAAATATCAGCGCTGATTCTCGCATCCACTATGCACACTCAAACTTGTATCTCGCATGAACAAGTTCTCGCAATAAAGGTGGAAGTACATAACACGCGTTAGTTCATCGACGAGTATCGTGCGTTTAAAAACTTTAGCGCGTTAAAAATTGTAAGTTACACAACACGCGTTACAAAAGCCATTCTTGTCAGCTGTTTTTTATTTGTTTAGTTATTTGTGCATTAAAAGCGGTTCGAAAGTTTATAAAGATTTTGTTATTGTATTGAACTTATTCTTTTTATATAAATATTGTATGTTTTTTAAGCTCGTCAATAAGTTTTTCTTTCATGATTCACAAATTTGTTAAATTATTCTTGTTATTGTCAGCTGATTACTTGTCAAATATACACAACGCGTTAAAAAGTTCAAAGTTAACCAACTTTCTGGCGCAAACGCGTCAAAATATTTTGCATGTAGCTTGTTCTATGAAAATATACTAGTTTAACTTTTTTTTAAAGAAGATGACAGAGTCCGCGCGCACTAACGCGTGATATGTACTTCTACCTTAAGCGTCAGCTGGCTCGGTAACAAGTCGCCACTCTGTACGCACCCTTAGGCCCGCTTTCAGAACTTGCCGCTAGCGAAAGGATGAATTTTATTTGCCGTATTAATAAATTATAATTTTACTTTAATCAAACAGGTAACAAACATGAAAGTTGTAATAATTGACTACTTTTTAGCCGATAAAATCTTAACTTTTGGTATCGGCAAGTTGTGAAAACGGACCTAAAATTAATAAGTTCTTGAAAACACAAAGTTGCTTCTTTTAATTAACATAGGTACATATCGAGCCCTTATAGCAAAAATGGTGTAACCAACAAAAATAAAATTTTACAGGAGAAGGTTATGTTTAAAAATGTTTGCTTCAAGTCTAGGGTTTCGTTTGAAATTGCTTTTGCTCGTATTTGGCAACGGTACTTCTCAGAGATATGAGATTTTTAGAGATGATGCAAATGATTAAAAATTATCGATTTTCATCAAAAAACAAAAATCTTAAATATTGTTGGTTACATCATTTTTACTATTAGGGCTCGATATTATCTATAATGGAGGTTAATTAAGCAATTAAAGTCGTATGTATGTTTTACCAATTCGGGAATTTGATAAATATTTTATAAATAAACTTTAGGTGTGTAATATTTATTATTTGAGTCGTTTATTTTGAAAGTGGCTTAAGTCCATTTTTTCTTATATTGAGATATTTAAGGGTTTGTGTTTGATTTGTTTCAAAAATATTGTTAAGTGGTATTAATTTTTTTATAGCTTTGTGACCTTAAACTTGTTAGATTACATAACGTAATACATTTTGTAAACTTTACTAGAAAAATAAACTGTGTTTCAGAACCTAAAATGGTCTTGAACCACTTTCAAAATTAATAAAATGACCTTTTTGTTTGTGAAAAGGAATAAGTCCACTTATTTTAAAGAAATTAAGCAATATAAATTATAAATATTTTATGTTTGATGTAGATGAATGTTAAAGCTTTAAAATAAATAGAGAAAAGCTTTCAATTAAGATACAGATTAATTCAAAAAATGTTTTTAAAAATAAATATGACTTCATTTATTAAAAAATTAAATTTATTAAAGATTTTGCCATATTATTTCTCCTCATTTAGATTATTTATTAAAAAATAAATTAATAAAAGACTAATAAGAAATTAAAGCTTAGAATTTGATTTATTCCCATACGTTTTTAGCGATTTTATACAAAACGTAGAAAAAGTAAAAATATTGTTGCTATAGCCCTCATTGTAGTTAATCTCAATGTTTAGTAGGCAAAAACCGTGTTAAGTATTCATTGTATTTCAAAAATGTATCTTATGTTCGTATTAAACAAATCTTTGATAAACAATTGTAACAGCTGTTTTCTTTTTAAATCAAACGCTGAACAATTTTCATGAAATGTTGATTTAGTTAATTAGAGCCGTTCACATTACATTTGAGATGATTTAGATGACAGATGATAAAGAAAAGAAATGCAACAAACAAATTTAAATTTCTTTATATTGTTAAAAATGGATAAAAATACTTTAATTAAGTGATCAGAACATCATTTTAAACATATTAATTATGGAATTGTGAAAATTTACGAATTATTTAAAGTCGAATAAGAACATTAAGTAGAAATCATGGTCGGTTGTACACGCGAGGGGTACTTACATGGTGACCGATTCTATATTATACTCAGTTTGAGGTATGTTCAGAGGATTCGATGTAGTTAATGAAGTGATTAAGTTGTAATCATGTCAATTTGCAGTGATTAACAAATAACTTCAATATATGGTTAATTATCCCGATTTTGATGTGATTAGAGCTTAATCACGCTCGAGTTGCTAAAACGTGTTTAAAGTGTGAACATAGCATAAGTGTCGCAATATTACAATAGAAAATGATGTAGTAGAAGATAATCCAACGACATCACAATATGCCGAACTCCAATAGAAAAATACATACAGAGAGACAGGGGTTGTTTTATAGAAGAAGTTGTACGCAGAAGTTTGGCCTTTCGAAAACCAAAGTTGTATCGGATTATTAAAGAATTAAGGATTTTACGATTCCTTTAAGTAATACAACGATATGGAGCTTAGATGAAATGTTGTACGCATCAAAAAAGAAGTCATAGTGGATTTGAGAAAAAAATAAAGAAGAAAACGGATGTATCTTATTTAAAATATGTAATTTTTTTTTATTCGTTATTCTCATCGATTAATCGAATAATTTTTCAGATTTAATCGTTAGATCGAACGAACCAAAACAATTATTTGAATTATTCGAACAAAGCTGAAAGACGAAACCACCTATTAGAGTTGTCAATTATTCGCCTTTCAGCTTTGTTCGAATAATTCATATAATTGTTTTGGTTCGTTCGATCTACCTTAGTAGCTCCATCATATCATTATACTTAGGAGTTGAAATGGGACGTACATTTTTGTATAATGGTGTTATTTTATTTTGTTGAAGTTTTCCTTAGCCAATTTACAAGTTCGCTACTAGTATTTTTTAATCTTTTAAGAATTGCTTCTTCCAGAGGTTTTGTACAAAAAAATATTTACGTTTTATTTTAGTTAATAAAAATTTGTGGACTTAAACCGGTTTCAAAATAATTTCGTTAGTTAACTAATTTTCAAGTGCCCAAAATCATAGCGAATTTAATGATACTAGACTTAAATTGTTTATTAATAAAAAGATTATATAGGATTGCGATTGTTGTTATCATTAACTACTTTTTTTAAAAAAATGGACTTAAACCACTTTCAAGATAAACGACTCAATTTTAATGTGATATTTTTTTGTGCAGTTCTTAATTTTTGTACCCGTTAAGCTTATTTCTTTTAATAAATATAAAAAATGGTGGTTGGTCCAAAATTATAAAACCATTTTCCATCCCTGAAAAAAATACATGACGAATTCGCTCTTGAACAACACCTAATACGTTTTCTAACCATCTTTTCGTATGGTTAAATAATAGAGTTGTCAACCTATTAAGAATAATTCGATTAATCGATCAAACAAAACAAAACTCTTGTTCGAATAATTTTAAAACGACGGTTTTCGAATAACGAATAAATCGATTAATTAATGTCGATTAATCGAACAATTTTTTTAATTAAAAAATAAATTAAATAAAAGCTTGGATTTTTTTTTCGTGATTTTATACAAAATGTAGAAAAGTTAAAAAATATTCTTGCCATAGCCCTGGTTGTAATTAATCCCAATATTTAGTAAGCAAACACCGTGTTGAGTACTCATAGTATATCTTTTATGTTCCTTATTAACAAATCTTAACAAACAAGTAAGTTGCAAAACTCGTTGCTACAAAATTAAAATACGAGATGTCACTCTTCCATGTTTTTAGCTCGGACATGCATTGATGCAATTAGAATATTTCGTCTAATAAAGCGCCAAAAGAACTGTTAAAATCAATTATCATCTCGTATTTTTAATTTTGTAACGAACGAGTTTTGCAACTCACCTTCTCAATCGTATCAGCTGTTTTATTTTTAAATTAAACGTTAAAAAATTTTCAATAAACGGGATTTTTCAATTTCAAGTGAAAAATTTAGAAATAAACAAAAAGCTTAAAAATAGAGAATTGATTTAAATACATATGGGCATTTCCGTCAAAAGGTCCACCGTGACCGACAATTTAATAGTTATTAAAAGCTGATTATTTTACGATATTGTTATAGAGAAATATCTGGATTTTACTAATTTTATAAATTTACTCATTAATTTGTTCACTTAGATGAACAATCCGACTGCAAAGTTGAGCAAACGTAATTTCTTATATGTGAGAATGTTTTATTGTATGTTTTCTTTAATATTTATCTTTCTTAAAAGAGGTGATATTTGATAAAAATTATTCCAAAAAAATTTTCTTACATGGTCTATAATCTAAGGAAGAGTTCGGATTAACGGTAAATTTGTATTTTATTTTGATCATTATTCAGTTAAATTATTACGGAAAAAATTTCACGTTCGAAATGTCACGTATCGACCCAGATTTTGGCTTAAAAAAAAGAAAATACAAAAGATTGTGGAATCAAACCAAGACATTTTAATGTTACATTGCTACGTAAAATTCTGAAAGTAGTTTGACTAAAAAATTGTGCCAAGTTTGGCAGAATTACGCCTTTTTATACATGGCCAAAAAAACTACTTCTGTTTTTTTCACGTTCGAACCGCTACTTCTTTTGCCGTTATCTTCGACCTAGAATCGTGCCCTCCATAAACTTTAGCATAAATAATAGTGCATTCTTGGTGCTATAATTTATGGGTTAAGAAAACGTAAAAATATTTTTTGCTTAAAATGTTGTTGCATTTTTGATGCGTACGACTGTCACGTTCAACACTTTGGAATTACCGATATATAAATCATATCTTGAAAGTAGAACATTTTGTTATTATATTATATATTTTTTTTTAAATTAGTATTGTGGTTATTTTGTTGAACTATTTATGGTTTTTAATCCAAATTTGTAATATTTTTTAATTAGGCTTAAGTTCATGAAATTTAATTTTTATTAAATTATTTTTATGAAGAAAGGAATTTTACAACATGAAAATTAATTAAAATTGTTATTGATAATCTTTCATTCTTGACGTGGCTCGGGCTCGAACCCTGGCCGGCAGGTTACCATGACATGTTTCGATCGCAACCACTTTTAAATTATAATGTATATCTTTACCATTTGCGTAAGTGTCACAATATTACCATTGAAAAAGGTGCAATGGAAGATAACCCAACGACATCAAGAAATGCCCAACTTGGTCCAATTGAAAAATAAAAATAAGAAATACAGCGGCTGTTATATAGAGACAAGTGTGTACAGAAGTTTGGTTGAAGATGGTAGGTCTGTCAACGCCTTTCGAAAATCCAAAGTAATATCGGATTATTAAGGAAATAAAGGTTTTCCGATGCCTTTAAGTAATACAACGATATGGAATTAAGATAAACAATTTTATGCATCAATAAAAGAAGAAGTCATAGCGGATGGAATGGAAGATTTTCCCTAGCAATTTTATTGTAAAAATAATTTTTTTATTCGTTATTCTCACCGATTAATCGAATAATTTTTTTGATATAATCGTTTGATCGAACGAACAAAAACAATTATTTGAATTATTCGAACAAAAATGAAAGGCGAATAATTGACAACTCTATTAAATACATAAGTACTTATTCGTCTTTCTCTATCATTCTCTTTTACTCCCAAACTCAAGTTTAACCAACAGTTTTCTTTAAATTCGCTTTTTCTTAATTTCCTTGTCCTCTTCTTTTTAGTTTATAAAAATTTTACAAAGTGCGTGAACGTCTTAAAAAAATACTCCCTTAAATCAATTAGAAAGTGCAAAAACATTTGTAATTTTTTTAAATAAATAAAATTAAACTCCATTAAATTATATTATAAAAATATCTAAGCAAAAAGTTGAACGCATACTTGTAAAAACAGTGATAGAAGATATTTTCATAAATAGCAGAGCTAACGACAGCGCAGTCTCTGTTTGTTCAAAGTTGTTAAAATCGTCGCAGTTGCTTGCAGTATTGAGTGAATTGTGTCGTGCTTTTTTTTCGAAGTGCGAGTTTGTTGTGCTGCCACAACAACAGCGCAGTCTCGGTTGGTTTCAAGTTGTTAAAATCGCCGCGTTTGTGGGCAGTATTGAATGAGTTGTGTCGTGTTTTTTTTTTTGGAATGTGAGTTTATTTGTGTAGTATGATAGGAAATGAAAGCAAAGACAACAAGAAGAAGAAAAGTGTCTTAGCTAAAAGCAAATTAAATGAAATATGTGCATAGAAATGTAATTAAAAAAGTTAGGAAATAAAGATGGAAAATTTCCACAAAATATGGCCTTTTTTCATTAAAAATGTGCAAAAATTAAAAGAAAGTTAAAATAAAGGAAATATAGAAAAATTAAATAAGATTTAATAAAAGTTTAAAGAAAGTTTCAGCAGCTAAAAGGAAAGTTAACGATTTTTATAAGGTAAGTTTTTCAATATCTACAAAAATTTAAAAGGCTTAATTAAAATGCAGAAATAAAATACATATTGTGAAATAGTTTGTTATTATTGAGAGAAAATATTGAACAAAGTTGTTGACGAAATGTATTTACGTGACTTAACCCTAGGTCTACACTAAAGGTAAATATCTCAGCCAGTTGGCAATAACGTCGGCAGAATAACAAAGAAATATTTTTTATTGCTCAGCTTATGTTAAAGGCATGGGAACACGCATTTATGTTAACTCATAATTTGAAAAAATCAAGGAAAAAGGTGCAGTGTAAAAACTGGCGTTATCTTGCAAAAAATTTTTTTATGGATATAAATTCTTTCTTATTCGACTTTATTATTGAAATGTAGGTATATTAATTTGTTTAAACTTGAGGTCTTTTTTATATAAAAATATTAATTTATCAAACAAGGCTGTCTCTTGGACGACATGTTCGTCGACGGCCTAATTGGCACTTCAATGGCCCGCTGCAGGACTCTCATCAGACGGGAGTCGTACAGAAGGGCTCAGGGGAGATGGCAGGGCGAGCATACCTGTTTGATGGCCAGGACTCTATGGCCTGGCTATGACGCGGCGAAAACGCGCGTACTACTCGGTCTCGGCAGGGACCGGATAAGGACAGTGATATCGGTTATCACGGGTCACTGGGTGATAGGGACTCATGCTAGGAGGATGGGTCTTGAGTATAATGACTACTGCAGGAGTTGTCATGATGAGGAGGAGGAGGAGACGGTGTTTCACTTCCTCTGTCAATGCCCCGGTCTGGCGGGCGTTAGGTTGAGGCATTTTGGGAGACCGGAATTGCCATGTCTGGACGATTTGTCCAATGCGGGACTGAAATCGATCTCCCTGTTCTGCAGGGAATCGGGGTGGTTCGAGACTGCGGTGACCTCTGGGGAATAGTCTGGTGGATACTGGCTGGCCCTTGTCACTGGCTAGGGGTATCACAAAGGGACCGCTATAAGGACCCAAGTGAGTCGTCTTCGTGACGGCTACCCATTTAACCTAACCTAATTTATCTTTAACAAAGAAAAAAATAAAATAAATATTTTTATATAAAAAAGAACTCAAACTTAAACAAATTAATATAAATTTAAATAAAAAAGGTCGAATAAGAAAAAAATTATATTTATAAAAATAATTTTTGTAATATTATTTTAGTGTTTATTAAACTCATTAATTTAATTCTTTTACAACAATTATAATTTGCTACCATTTCACAAATTTAATTTCTTTGCTTTTATATTTTTCTTTTATGCTTCTTTTTTTCAATTGACAACCAAATTTGACGTTTTATGTAAGCAATAATTGTCAACGAAAATGGACTAACAATTATTGCAACATAAATTGTCGGCAATAAATATGTACAAAAAATTACTGCCTACATTAAAGATAACATAATTTTGACATTTACTGCAATATATGTCGCAATAATTATCTGTGGTATAGGCGGGCAGTTAAGTTAAATAGAACTATGACTACCATTGATTTATTCGTTATTTTAAGGCCTCGTTGGTTTTTCCTTTCTGTTGCCGTTCTGTTTCGTTATTTTCTGTAGCAAATATTTTGTAATTACTTGTTCTGCGAAAAAAATCAGCTACTTTAAAAAAAAAAATCATTGAAATTGCAAAAAAACTTTGCGAAAAAAATTATTTTTTTTTTCTAGCTTTTAACAAAAAATTGAAATTTTTTCATATCACAACAAATTAATACCTACGCACTTTGGCCGTAACCTAACGTTGAGCTCTATTTTCAACACCCTCTTGCGAGTTCACGTATATAGTCATTCACGGCCGACTATGTATATCTTGCAACACATGGACCAATGGGCAGACCCTCTAGAACACAAAATTATGCTATGAGGTAAAGATTTATGTAAAAGTTCAAAATAGCTGTTGTCAAAGTTACTGTCGCCAAATTTTGTGTCAATACCAACATTAATAAGGAAGTTATAGCATTAAATTCTATTTTCGGAAAGGGTTTTCTATGGCAGCTCCGGTTAAATAATGGGCCGATCCCAATAAAAATTGGTAGTTGATTTAGATTGCAATAAAATAAGTTTGGACCAAATTAAATCTAAATATCAACAAAACACAAAGACTCTACTCTGAATAGCTTATATGTGGGTATTAGAAATCGGGTTAAAAAACTGCAGTCAAAAACACAAACTGTAGAACAAAAAACGAAAATTTGTTAACAACTTTTAGATTTTTGAGTTGGACTGTAAACATTTAATGAATAAGAAGTAAAAGCAATAGTTTTTTTTTTTTTGGCCAATTACAAATTAAGAAGTGAAAAAATTGCAATTTTTCTTCTTTAACTGCAGTTTTTTAAACTCTGATTTTAAACGAGGAGGTTCTTTTCAAAACTTGACTATTTTACACCAATTGAGAAAATAGTTTTTAAGGAATAATATTGACCAATTCTTAATTTATATATGACATGGAAAACGAATTTTAAACAAAATTGATATTCATATTTTAAAAATACGAGGAAAAGCCTAAATTTTTTTCATAAAAACAGTTGGCATTTGTTAGTTTAAGAAAACTTTATGGGTAATTCGACCAAGATTGGGACACGACCCCTTCCGATTTAAATGAAATTTGGTGAACAAATTTTTAAATTTTTTTTTCGAAAGTTATGGCATTTCGCCGAATTAGCCGAATGTGTCTTTTATTCAATATCTCAAAAACTGCTTTACAAACGGAGATTATTTTAATTCATTTTAAAGTGAATACTTGGCATATGGGGCAACCATATATTGGAAAATTTTTTTTTTTTGGAAAAATGTAATATCTGCAAAATATAAAATTTAAAAAACGGACTTAGTCAAAAACTTATTATTTTATTCGGCTGATCTTTTTTTATATAATAACTTAAACTGTTCTTTCTTTAAACATCCTGAAACTTTGAAGGAGGTGGTTTTTTTGTTTTTTTAAAATATAATTTTTTTTCTTTCCAAACCTTTAGAAAATAATCGTAAAATTTATTATTATCTTTAAAATGACATTAAAATCATCATCCTTTGTAAAGTAGTTTTTGAGATATTGAAGAAATAAACTTAACACATTCGGATAATTCGGCGAAATTATGACATTTTGAATATGATATTACTTTCGAAAAAAAAGTTTTAACATTTTTTTTCGTTCATATATGTTCCTTATAAGATTAAAGAAACCGTCTCACCAAATTTCATTAAATTCGTAAGGGGTCGTGTCCCACTCTTGGTCAATTTGACATAGAATTACCCTTATATAGAAATGATTTGCTTAATATGTCGATTCAAATCTGTGACCGTATGGAAAAACTAGTTAACTCCACTTTTTGTGAAAATGAAGATAACACCTAAAATAGAAAGCGAGTTTCATTTACTATCACTCTGTCAGCTCGAAATTTCGATATAGTTTCTCATTTAATAGTTATTTGAAAAACAAAAATCCGAAAAATATCAATTTTTATGTAAAAACTAGATAACTCCATGCATTTTTTGAAAAAAACAAGTTAACTCCATAGTCTCTTAGAAAACAGAAAAATTAGAAGTTTAAAACGGTGTTGTCTCGAAAACTTAGAGACAAAGAGCGATATAGAACAAATTCGGGTCAAAATGTTGAGCCTAAAAATTGCAACTACAGAGAATTCAAAGAATATATTTATGCATTCTTAATAAGCATATTATATCTTTTCTGACGTTTTTGATTCATAGAATATGACTCCCAAGCACCCAAAATCTTTCCGAGTAATAGTTTTTAGCCCATACCGTACCCTATGTGGTACAGTTACTTTGAAAAAGTTTTAACTTACCTTTTTTCTGTTGCAAAGATAATAGCAAGTTGTTTTTACGTACAAAAATAATAAAAACCATTTTTATCCAGTTTTTTTTTTCTAACAATAAATATATAAATTTGAATCTGAAAGACAAACAAACTTTATTCAAAAATGGAGTTACCTAGTTGTTATATACGGCCACAGATTTCTTAAAATAAAAACAAATTAACTGCCTGGCCTATGATGTCGACAAGAACATTTCTTTCGTATATACGTTTTGCTTCCGGATTGTTGATTTTTACATTTTTTTGCACGCACGTGTAACTATTACGTATACTTTTATATTTTTGTAAAAACTTTGATATTGTTACAAGTAGAACTGTTGCTATAATTCTTATACGCTTGACAGTTTTATTTGGTTTAATAGCTTTAGTTTTCTAAGATCTTTATGGATTAAGTTTCCTAACGATCTGTCCTAAGCAACCAGTGAAATGCGCACGGGAATAGCTTATCCCATCAACAATAAATTTTCAGTGTTCTTATCAAGAATAAAAATTGGGAATTAAGCACGGATGATAAAATCTTTTAAATTTTATGAAAAACATAAAAAACAAAATAGAAGCCAAAGACATTGTTTTTGGTCAGCTAAACTAAAAAGCTAAAAACGATCTTATTACCAAGTTTAGTATAAAAATTTAATGCAACACCTTTTGTTTAAAATTTTAATATTTATTAAAAAATAAAATTAACCACAAAGTGAATAGCTGTTGCTCAGGTTCAACCTACATATGTTAAACAGAGTATAACGTTAATCTACGTCCCAAAAACTGGCCAATTAATTTCATAAAATCAGGAAGGGTAAGCCTTTTAATTATGTTTAATCAGCTTATTTTTTGATATATAAGCATAAAGAGAAAAAAAATATTTTTTGGAAAAACTAGATAACTCCATTTTTCGAAAAAACAAGATAAGTGACATTGATTTTCGGTTTTAATGTACAAAAATAAGCTTAATGGAACCAGAAATGTTAAACATAATTTAAAATTATGTTTTGTTAAATGTGCATGCATAGTAACATAAATTCAAATTAAATAATTAGCGAAATATGTTTAAAACTTTAAGTGGGGTTTTCTCGTGTTTTCAAAAAATGGAGTTATCTAGTTTTTCCATACGGGCACAGAAATAAAAATTAATTGAATCAAACCAGGTTTTCTTGAGCATTTTCCAAAAATTTTAAAGAAATCCGTAGCACTTGTTCCTTGCTGCAAGAAATTCATTTTTATTTATAAATCAAGAAAACAAGACTTATATTAAATGAGTGCAGCTTGAACACAGAAATATACTTATAATTTTTATTAAAAACTTTTGAATTTCTTGTTTTAAGATATTTTTGATCATATTGGAAAATTTTAACTGAAACGTACACGAAGACTTTATTTTTTTTCTTTCTGTCTTGAACGCCACAATGCAAGAATACATGAAAAGTCACTTATATTGGAAGGATGGTTGAAATAGAACCTTTCTCTGATGTTTAAGAGCTTTTTATTTAATTATTTGAATAGCAAAAATGAAATTAAGCTTAAAAGTGGCGTTCTAGACATTAATGTACAACTTTTAATTGTTTTTTTAAAAATGTAATAAAACCGAAAAAAAATTTATTAAAACTTATGAAGCAATGATTTTACACTTTAATTTTTAAAATTTTAGGTGCTTGCATCTCCAAAAATTAGCATGACATTCAAGAACTCTTAACACGTACTTACCCATTATACATATACTTAAACAGACTTATAAACCCCTTCCCTTAATTGTCTTTCTTTTAATTCCTTAAATTTCGTATTTTTTTTAAGAATATACTTCCTTAGCCGAGTGCACTTCAGTTCAATGCGACGCGTATATTAGTATGTGTGAACAAAATTAAAAAACCGTGGCGTTCACGACAATGAGCGAGGACAAAATTCCTTGAAAAAGCCACAGCCGCGTTGAAAATGTTCTAGGAATAAAATCAGAACAAAATTTGAGAAATTATTACAATATTCTAAAAACTTATCAATATTTTTAATCAGGCTTAAGTTCATCAAATTTAATTTTCATTAAATTATTTTTATGAAGAAAGGAATTTTACAACATGAAAATTAATTAAAATTGTTATTGATAATCATTCATTCTTGACTGACCTGAGATTCGAACCCAGGCGGCTGGTTACACTGACATGTTTCGATCGCTACCACTCGATCTCCTCAGAGGGTTTTGCAGTCTTACACTCGTAGCCATCGACGACTGCTGACGTCAATAGTCAAACATCAATCCTTAAACCAAATTGTATTTTAACATTTGGTAGATCGAAATTTGCTGGGTTCGAATCTCAGGTCAGTCAAGAATGAATGATTGATTATCAATAACAATTTTAATTAATTTTGATGTTGTAAAATTCCTTTCTTCATAAAAATAATTTAATGAAAATTAAATTTGATGAACTTAGGCCTGATTAAATATATTGAAAATTTGGATTAAAAAACATAAATAGTTGAACAAAATTACCACAATACTAATTATTCTAAAAACAGTTAATATATGTTTCCAGTTTACTTTGTTTTCAAATTTTTAAATATTGTTTATCAAAAAATGTAGCTAAATCAAGCAAGATCAATCAATTTTGAAAAAAAATATTAAAAATCTGAGCAATTGTTTTCTTCTGGCATATTCATATTTTTGTCAGAGTTGAAACAGCGTGGACAGAAAAAAAACATTAAGTTGACCAATATAGCAAAAATGTATTTAAGAAAATTTTACTTAATACGAACAACATAAGTTAAAACCAAGAAATTATTTTTGGATGTTTTTGTTTTTAGAAACAAAATTGATTACTTTAGTCAATAAACTTATTTCCGTGTAGTTCTCAAGAATGTTCAGATAAGCAGACTATCAATTTCAATGAGAACATTTGGGTTGAAAACTTCATACATACCCGAGTACCTTGTTGCGCACATAAAGGATAAATACCATTATTTATGTATAAATAAATCTTTGTTGTGCCACACCCACTTCTCCAATACTGCCCACATTTTTTCGGCTGTTGTTCATTGCTAACCAAGGTGAGATATTTGAAAATTAATATCCTGCAAGTAATTCACAAAATGTTTAATGAGTTTAATTGCGAAATTCTGTTTAAAACTTTTTTTGAAACTAAAAATGAAATAAAAAAATTTAAAATAAATATCTTACTTTATTCTATTTTTTTATTTCATAAGTGTCGAAGAGTGTTTATGAGTCTGAAGTGAACCTTAGAATAAATTAGGCATAAAGTTAGATTTTTTGGACTTTTAAATGTTATTATTACTTAAAATTTTTCTAAAGAGAAAGAAAAATTGCACAGGTTCCCAGTAAAGAAAAAAGCCTGCAACTACAACTACAGAACATTTCATAAAATACAGAGCTTTTAACGGTAGTTCACAGAGAACAGAGCTTTAAGATACAGGGAATAATCGAAACATCAATAGCGCTTATACATAAATATATAATAATATCTTTACTTACTACACATTAAGGCTTTCGTAATAAAATATTTTTACAAGGAGTTAAAACAAAAAAAAATGTTTTAGGGCTAAATACAAAAGTCAATCATAAGTAAGTGTATCACCGGGCAACAGCAAGTATATAATAAACTCACTACTGATACCATTAAAAAATTGAATATTCCAAACTCTACTAATTAATTTAACATTTACACTATATGTTAAATGAATTTTTATATTTCTGTGGCCATATGGAAAAACTAGCTAACTCCACTTTTTGAAAACACGAGAAAAACACACTTAGGGCCATTATTACAACTTGAAGTTAGCTAAAGTTAAGATTAAATTGACAGATAATAATGTGTTATCTGTCAAAAAGCGTCTGTTAACTGTCGGATAACAGCTAAAGCCAAGTTATAATAATGGCCCTAAAAGTTTTAAACATATTTCGCTAATTATTTCATATGAATTTATGTTATTATGCAGGCGCATTAGACTGGTCGCAATTTTTGTTTTTAAATTTAATTGTTTGCGCTGCTTAAAATATGAGGTTTGGTGTAAGAAATTATGATCTAATTTTTCAGGTCAATCCGACGGTGCCTAGCCGTGCCGGGTCCAAAGTGGGGCCCAAAGTTCCCCATATTATAAAAAAAACATCTTTTCTATCAGATCTTTATAGTTATACTAGTTGAAAAGCCGAAAATCAAAAATATGGCTTCGTTACGATCTTCCGCAGAGAAAGAACTTCAAGTGTGCCAAATTTCAGCTTCCTATGTCATCAGATGGCTTCAGAAAGTTGCGGAAAGAATAGGACATACATGCAAACATCCTGACATACTAAGAAATTATATATTAAGGTGGTTGCACAATATATATTCGCGTAACTCAAAAACGCTTTAGCTTATTGAAAAACTAAAAAAACCGAAATTCCGCAATAAAATTTACTTTAAGAAAAGTAAAACGTTTTTCTTATATGCGCAGTCGTTTTAGAAACATAATTTTTTTTTCTGGAAAAAAAAATAATTTTTTTATTAAAATTTCGGAATTTTTGTTTTTTAAATTCATAAAAAATTGAAAAATGCAGTTATGCTTCTTATTTTATACAGTCATATAAAAAACAACATTGCAAACAAAACAAGCTATAAATGATTGAAATCTTTTAACAACTTTTGATGTTATGTATTCACAAAAGACGAAAAATTTTAATTAATTTAAGAATTTTATTAAACCGCCACATCTTTTTTTGCAGAAAAAAATTTATGTTTCTAAAACGACTGCGCATATAAGAAAAACGTTTTACCTTTCTTAAAGTAAATTTTATTGCGGAATTTCGGGTTTTTTTAGTTTTTCAATAAGCTAAAGCGTTTTTGAGTTACGCGAACATATGTTGTGCAACCTCCTTAATTTTCGAAATAACGGCATATCTCGAAAACCAAAGCCAACATAAAGAAAAAATTTTCAACTTTCTTAAAGTAAATTTTATTGCGGAATTTCGGTTTTTTTTTAGTTTTTCATAAACTAAAGCGTTTTTGAGTTACGCGAATATATATTGTGCAACCTCCTTAATATATAATTTCTTAGTATGTCAGGATGTTTGCATGTATGTCCTATTTTTCCCGCAACTTTCTGAAGCCATCTGATGACATAGGAAGCTGAAATTTGGCACACTTAAAGTACTTTCTCTGCGGAAGATCGTAACGATGCCATATTTTTGATTTTCGGCTTTTCAACTAGTATAACTATAAAGATCTGATAGAAAAGATGATTTTGGACATTAAAACCGAAGATCAATGTCAGTTGTGTTGTTTTTTCGAAAAATGGAGTTATCTAGTTTTTCCGAAAAAATTTTTGTTTTCAATTTATTTTAAAATATTACGGAATTAAGGCAACTTAAGTAATGATTTGTGGAAAGCATTAACTACACAGAAAACATTTTTTCACTAATTAAAGCATTAATCAAAATAAAAATCCGTTTTAATTAAAAATTTAATCAAGTGAATTAACGTTTAATCAAGTGAATTAAACGTTTAATCAAATGTATTAAACGTTTAATTAATAATATTAATTTGTACCAGTAAAGTATTTAATAATATCAATTAAACATTTAATTCATTTAAATAAACGGTTAATTCACTTGATTAAACGTTTAATTCAATTGATTAAATTTTTAATTAAAACTGATTTTATTTTTGATTAATGCTTTAATTGGTGAAATATTTTTTTCTGTGTACTTGACTCAGCACTTTAATTTACCGTTTTTTTCGCGAAAAAATGTAGTTAGCCAGCATTTGAAAAAAAAATTTCCTTTCATATATCAAAAACTAGCATTAATTCGGTACTTCGTGGGCGTCTCCCTTTCTTTCGTGGACATATGTATTTATATGCCAAATTTTATGTTTCTAGATTGAAAAATTTCCAGTTGTTAAACAAAAGAGTACCAACAAGTTATTCTCATCCGTACAAAAATTTCAAAAGTTCCAGTTAAAGAACAAAAAAGTACCAAAAATATACCTCTTACATAGTCTCGTTCACTGAGGACATTGCATGTTTAATTTTTTGTTTTCCGCATTTCCTCCTTTTTGGTACTATTTTTTCTTTCCATTAAAGTATCAGAAGTTGCAATGTTCGAATTTCGAAAAAGTACCGAATTCGTATTTGGACGTTTTAGATAAGTTTCGATTGTGATATAAACTTTATTTCTATGTTTATTGGTTTAAAAGATAGTTGGGGTGACAAAATACAGGTTTAAAGCGTTGACCACCTAAAAGGACCGATGTTCAAGAAGTACCAGACACCTGTCCGTTTATTTTTTTTATTTATTTAACCCTTTTTACCCCCTAAACATTAGAATTCTAAAATATCCCATCTTAGTGGATCGATTTGGGGAGAGAGGAGGTTGTCCTGTCCAAATTTCAAGTTTAAAGCTTCAGGCTGTGCGATGATGAATCAGTCAGTAACGTTACAATTTTATATATATATAGATAAGTCGAGTTTTTGTCTGTTTTTATGTATTAAATTAATTAAAAGATTTACACATTCGTAGAACTGAAACTGAAAAACAGCTATTGACTTGTGGTTTATTTTATTTCAATCATTTGAAAATTTTAAATAAAGAGTGTTCCATTAAATTTTTATACTAAACTTGCTAAGAAAATTGTTTTTTAGTTTAGCTGAAAAAAAACACTTTCCTTTTTTACAACAGAAACAAAAAAAAAGATTTTTATTGAATAAATCGAAAGATTTTTCAAAGTTACTCGGGTGCTTGGCAGTCGTATTCTATAAGTCAATAACTTTAAAAGTTATATACTATGTATATTAGAGCGACTCAAGTTGTATGGAAGCAAAATTCGTGCTCGATGTACCCTCACTAAAATGAACCTTGGACTTTTTTAAGATGACATTTTAAATATTTCGGCTCCAGCTTTGACCTCTCGTGAGCTGGACCAGTTTGAAAAAGTGTCTATTTTTGTATGTTTTATTAATTTGTGAATTTGTTCCCTTACCAACGTATACAAATTGGGTATCGTAAGAAAGGTTTTTTTAAGGCGCGCCCAACTGTATATACAATTTGTCCAAGGACGATCATCCATGTCCTTTTTTTAAGGACTTTTTGTAAAAAAAACGGTTTTTGAAATTTTTGTTCGGGGTTGTTTGTAATAAAAGTGTCAAATTAACATATTTTAATCTTTTTTTGCAATTTTGTAGTAACGCTTATATGATAGCAAATTTAGTTTCTAGACCATGTATGAATGAAAATGGGACTAAAGAAAGAAAAACAGAAATGATCCACGACTTTTTGGCGGCATATTTTTTTTCGCAAATAAAAAAAATTCAAGTCGTTTTTTCTTTCTTTAGTCCTATTTTCATCCATACATGATCTAGAAACTAAATTCGCTATCATATTAGAGTTACTACAAAATTGCATTTACATATACAGTTAGGGACAAAATTGTTCACGAAATTATAAAACATTTATGTTTATCATGAAAACTATTAAAGTTTCAACTTGGAAACTTTCAAAAACTATTGTATGGGTTTCTACATTTTATAATAATACTATGTAAACTTATTTTCAAAAGTACCGTTTGTTTTTATATTAATACTAAGCTAACATCCAAACCATATGTGTGAACAATATTGACCCTGTGTGAATCTGTCATAAAAATTCCAACACAATTTCAAGTTTTATCTGTGGGATTTGCTTTTAAAGTTAGTCAATTAATTCATTAATATTAAATATTTTTAAAATTTGAAAAAAATTCGAGCCGTTAAATTTTGCCTAGTTTCTTCAAGAACTGTAAAGTCAAAAGCGGCAATTTTAAAACAAAGCATTGTGAAAAATTTATAAAAAGAAGTCTCACATCGCAAGATCACACAAAATACAACAATTCAGAGAGATTTGAATGTTAAATAAAAAAAAGTGTAGTTTGGATACCAAAAGCAACAAAGCTGGTCGCCCAAAAAAAACTTTAGCCAAATGATTTTCGCGAATCAAAGCGACTTATTGTTACTGGTGTTGTCAGTATAGCTATTAAGGTACGGCAAATACTGAGCATAGAGTACAATTTAGATGTAAGCGCTAAAATCATACGAAGTTGCTTAAGTTCTAGTAGGTTAGTAGCTAGAATAAAGAGCGACAACCCATCTTTTAGCAAAAATAAAAGCTGAAAACGGCTGAAGTTTGCAAAAAAAGTAAGAAAAATTCAGTTTTAAAGATTTAATTCGTGTAACATGCTTAGATCGGACAAAAATTATGGGATTGCAGGCAGGCGGACCGGAGTTAACATGGCTGGCGTAAAAGTGTTAGCGTAAAAGAGTGAAATAATTCCAAATGTTAAAATTTTGATGATCTCATAAATGACATGAGATTGTTTTCGCGGGAACCAGCTTCGAACACTCCGCTAATTCAGAAGTAAAATGTGTGCCAAGCACTACATAATCATCATTGAAGACCCGTTGATTGTAAGATAAGCCATATTCGGCTAAGAATCACGACAGGGTGATATCATTATGCAGGACAACAATATTAAGCATACTTCAGAAATACCTAAAAGTTAGTTTGAAAAAAATAAAAACTCGAAAATAATTTTACCTAATTAGTCGCCAGAGTAGTAGCCACTTGAGTACCTTTGGTCCTTTCCAAAACACCACTTTTTTTTTTGCTCAGAGGAACCCGCCTAACACTGGATATAAGCTTAGCGAGCTTGCCGTTTAAGCTTGGAAAAAAAAGAGCCAAAACTGCTAAGAACTCTTGTAAAAGAATGGAAAAAAAGATTAAGGCAGCTTAAAAGAGCAAATGGACAACATACCAAACGCTAGGACCCAAATACAACAATAATCTCTAACTAGGGTCATAATTGTTCACATCCAGAAGTCAATACTGATACCGTGTAAAATATTATGAACATATATTTTTTGGAAAAGTTTTTATTTTTGAGTTCTTGAAATGTTCTACTTTTCATATAGTTAAAAAAATTTTAATAGTTATAAATAAAAAAAAAAATTATAGCCTATTTTGCCAATAACGCTAAATTTGTGAACAATTTTGTCTCTAACTGTATATATATTCCAGAGCACCGCGTAAAATGCATCTAATTTGCAAAAATCTAAATTATTTATATACAAAGATGATATACTTGCCAAAAGATAAAATTTGATACCCATTTTGTCCTATTTAAAACGAAGGGTTACCACCCCATTGCATTTTTGTCAAAACGAGAACTAGCACGAATTTGAAAAAAAAGCTGAGACACGTATTTATTTAAATCGACTAAAGATTAAAATATGTTAATTTGGCACATTTATTACAAATAACCCCGAACAAAACATTCAAAAACCGTTATTTTTACAGATAATCCTTAAAAAAAGGACATGGATGATCGTCCTTGGACAAATTGTATATACAGTTGGGCGTGCCTTAAAAAACCTTTCTTACGATACCCAATTTGTATATGTTGGTAAGGGAACAGATTCACAAATTAACAAAACATACAAAAATAGACCCTTTTTCAAACTGGTCCAGCTCACGAGAGGTCAAAGCTGGAGCCAAAATATTTAAAATGTCATCTTAAAAAAGTACAAGGTTTATTTTTAGGAGGGTACATCGAGCACTTTTTTTGGTGAGTCGCTCTAATGTATATAAAGAATACATATAATGTTCTTTAAATTCTCGGGAGTTGCAATTTTTACATTTTGACCCAAAGAGCTTGTGACCCGAATTTGTTATATTTTGCTCTTTCTCTCTTTGTTTTCACAATAAAGTCGTTTTCAACTTCTAATTTTTCTGTTTTTTAAGACACAATGGAGTTAACTTGTTTTTTCAAAAAATTTATGGAGTTATCTTGTTTTTACATAAAAATTGGTATTTTTCTGATTTTTGTTTTTCAAATAACTTTTAAATGAGAAACTATATTTTCTATTTTTGGTGCTATCGCAATTTTCATAAAAAGTGGAGTTAACTAGTTTTTCCATACGGCCACAGACTTATACATTTCACATTCTACACATTTGTGTGAATATTGTAAAGTGCACTCATACCTTTTCATTATTCATTAATTTTTTTATACAAAGGTTTTTGCTTTAAAAAATTATAAAAACGTATTTCATTCGTTTGGCATTAAGAATTAGCTTATGTGTTCCTTCCTCCATTTGCACATGGTCTGTCTGAACTTTCTACTTAATTGAAATCCTACAAGTGACTGACTAATAAATAAATACTTTATGATTGCAATGTAGAATGAAAGTACGAGATACAATGTTGCTACAATGTCTATAAGTCTATTTTCCTTTCATTAGTGTAAATTCATGGTTACTATATACACACATATGTAAGTGCATACTTATGTATGCAAGTCTTTACTTTACAACACTATACCATATGTTTTATATGAATGTCTAGAAATAATAATTATACATTGGGGTCATGCCTACTTTGTTCATTTTGGCGTTATCCCTTTAGTAATATCAGTACATACGCGTGTTTATATGTACGAGTATATTTGCAGATAATTTTTTTGATATGATAGGTATATGTGTACAAAAATACTGCATGTCAATATACTGGATTAACTTTTGTATATGGGGGATTTCATGTCAAGTGACCCAATTTTTAAATCAATGTCTTCGATGAAATTTGCACCCAAGTTAGTCCTATTGGATAGTAGTTTAGACACAAATTTTCATCAAGATCCGTCAACAAGTTTCTGAGTTAGCGGGGGGTCAAAGTTTGACATTTTGGCCATACAGGTGTTCTTTCTCGTCCATGTTACTTATTACCAATAGGTGTTAGCAAAATTTGTCCCATCAAGCTTCGATAGCTACTTGATAAATCTTTTGTAATTTTTTTTTTTTTTTTTTGAAATTTAAAACTTTTTTTTTATTTAATTTAAATTTATTTATTTAATTTAAATTTAGCCGGAATGTTTTTGTTTTTTTGCTCAACAGAAAGCTTATGGCTTTTCATTTAAGGTAGTTTTGGCCAGGGTTTAAAAAGCTGCAGTCAAAATAAAAAAATTGCTTTTTCTTCCACTTTCTGATTTTTCATTAGACAAAAATAAACCGTTGCTTTTACTTCTGATTCATTAAATGAAAACAGTCGCAGTGAAGGCAAAAGCCAAAAACGAAAAGTTGCACACAACAAAAAACATCGGCGGCCGACATGTTCGAAAGTGTTTGGTTTGACAGACTGAAACTTTGAATAAATCCCGAAGTTAACGAAGATGGGACTTTGTGCTCATTGTATGTATATGAATGCGATAATGTTATTTAAAGTTTTATTTAATTTCAAAAAATTAAAAAGATTTGTTAAGCTTAAAAATAAATAAATATGTATGTCATATTTATGTACTAGACGCCTGCACAAATGGATTTGTACTTCAAAAGTACATATGATCTAGCAAAGCATGAACACTTACTCGAACTATAATAAAAAACATGGTACATGTTATTGAGAACAACAAAATTAGCGAGTAACTATTGGTTGTTACTCGACTTTGTTTGTGCTTGCTAACCAGGGTTACCGTTAGGAATTTTTGAAAAGTCGCACAAAAGGTTGTTTTATAAAAATAAAGTCGCACAAAAAAGTCGTTTCAGAAAATAAAAGTCGCACATCTTTTTTTAACGTTTTTTTTTAATAAAAAGCATAACAAAACAATTGAAACAAAAAGCTTATTGCAGAATTCATTTTTATCATATTTCATAACAATGTACATGTTTGTCCATGTTTATAGTTTAATAAATTTGTCGTATGCTGCCAAGGTCAAAGGAGTAGAATTTCTGTTTAAAAACAAGCCAAAAAAGTTAAGGTTAATATATTTTTGACAAAATTTAAACTTGTCCAATTAAAGCCCCTTGAAAATTTTACTTTAATTCCGTTCGTTTGATCTTGGCGCAATATTTCTTTTTCTTAACATACCTACATACATAAATACTACTTTTTTGAAATTTCTATATTTAGAAATAAGTTCATCACAGGGAATCCAGTCTTCTATATCTTTGTCTATTAAATTTAAAGATGACAGCATTGAATTGCATGTTTTTACATTGCTTTGCTAGTGTTTACGATTCGAAAACTACAGGTGGTGCTAAGACTACAACAATCCAAAACCAACACAAAACAACAGAGGTTTTTTGCATTGCATTGCTAACAAAACACTGACAAATTAAAACAAATTGGTCCGAACTGTCAAAACTTGCCACCACCTTGAACTGAATTCGCCTCAAATACGTTGTACACATGACAAGGTTGCAAAAATGTAATAAAAGTGTTGCCAAATGAACAATAATTTATGAATTGTTTTTAAATTTTGACGAGGCTATTTTGACGAATTTTTTTTTTTTTTTTGATACAAATAATAAGAAAATTGAATGTTTTGTAAGAATCTTAACAAAAAGGGTAAAAAGTAGCAGAAAAATTAAAATAGTCGCAAAAGTCGGTGATAAAAAAAAGTCTCACAAAAAGTCGCAGACCGCTGAAAAAGGTTCAAATTGCGACTTTAGTTGGGCGAACGGTAACACTGTTGCTAACCACTTGTTCGTTTTTCTCTCTCACTTGACCATTAATAACACAAAGTATACAGAGATGTGACGTGTGAAAAATGCCTAAATCATTTGCGAGGGCAGCTTTCGAAAAAAGAGAAAGAAAACGTTTTTTGTTAGTGAAGTGACAATGCGTAAAAACAGGCCGCTACTATCTACACAAATTGCATAATCAAAACAAAAAACGCAAAAAGGGCAACTTTCGTAGAAAAATACAGAAAAAACACAATATTTTCTGTCTCGTGACGCCTCTGTATACTCTGTGATTCATAAAACGAACGGTCGAGTATCATGCGACAGCCAAACTTCACTAGGTACCATCAGTACCACGTGAAGTTTTGCAAACATTAAAAACAAAAAATATTGGGCCATGTCACAGAGTACAATTCCGTTCGGAATGATTCCGTTCGGAATTGAAAAAAACATTCAGTGAGAAGCATAAATCAAGGTACCTCTTTTGAAATAAAACAATATCTAAAATTAATTAGTATTGTGGTTATTTTGTTGAACTATTTATGGTTTTTAATCCAAATTTTTAATATTTTTTTAATTAGGCTTAAGTTCATGAAATTTTTAATTTTCATTAAATTATTCTAATGAAGAAAGGAATTTTACAACATGAAAATTAATTAAAATTGTTATTGATAATCTTTCATTCTTGACGTGGCTCGGGCTCGAACCCTGGCCGGCAGGTTACCATGACATGTTTCGATCGCAACCACTCGATCTCCTCAGATGGATTTGCCGTCTTACACTCGCCGCCATCGACGACTGCTGACGTCATAGTCAAACATCAATCCTTAAAACAAATTGTATTTTAACATTTGGTAGATCGAAATTTGCTTTCCTGAATGATTATCCATCTTAATTGATTTTACATGTTTTTTCCTTACTTCTGTTTTTTCGTACTTTTGTCAAGAATTTTTCTTGAAGTCCAAGTACATTTTTTGTTTTTTCATTTTGTCTTTCTCTTTTCTATTGACCTTTTTTCAGCACAACTTGAAGGACAAATGTACACATAGAGCTCGTGCCTTAGCTTTAACAATAATTGTTAAAATGTTAAAATACAATTTGGTTTAAGGATTGATGTTTGACTATTGACGTCAGCAGTCGTCGATGGCTGCGAGTGTAAGACGGCAAATCCATCTGAGGAGATCGAGTGGTTGCGATCGAAACATGTCATGGTAACCTGCCGGCCAGGGTTCGAGCCCGAGCCACGTCAAGAATGAAAGATTATCAATAACAATTTTAATTAATTTTCATGTTGTAAAATTCCTTTCTTCATAAGAATAATTTAATGAAAATTAAAAATTTCATGAACTTAAGCCTAATTAAAAAAATATCTAAAATTTTTTAAAAACAAGTAAGAAAGTTTGAGTTATTTCATCCTATATTGTAAAATTATTCATATACTACAGTCTAGCAAAATTATGCACTCTTATTCTAAGAAGCAACCATAAAATATCCTTAAGTACCTGGGAACTCCATAATTTTGCACAGAAATAGTCTTGGTACTCTCTAAAATGATCTATATTTTAGTATTGGCATAGCTATTATGCTAAATGTTTTTTCTTTCTACATGAATGAGGGTACATTTAGAATGTATTCAGAGTCATTTCTTGTTAATATCAGTAGCAATGATGGGGTTTTTATTAAAAAAAGTGTTAAATAAAATTACTCGCAAGGAGCTATAGATTGAGGAGCACAATATTATTATTAATAATCATAGATTGGGAAAATCATATTCTAAGATTGCTCAAATAACTAATAGAAGTAAGTCAACAATACGAAAGTTAATAAATCGCGTTCAAAAAGAAAAACGAGTAGAAAATAAGACCAGATCTGGGCGTCATTGCAAGCTTAGTATCCGAGAAGAAAGAAAAATAGTGTCTTAAATTAGGAATGACCCCTTTAAAAGTGCACCAACGATTGCTGCCGAGTTAAAAAAGTCCATGGACAAAATTGTTTCCGCGGATACAGTACGAATATCAATAAAAAGAGATGGTTACAACGCTCGTACAGCACCCAAAAAGCCCTATATAAAGAAGTCAACCGAAAAAAGCGAATTGATTTTGCAAATAAATATAAAACAAAGCCAACTGAGTTTTGGGATAAGGTTATTTTCTCGGATGAGTCAAATTAAAACATTTGTGGCTCAGACGGACGTGCTTTAGTATGAAAGAAGCAAAATCAATTCGCTTTTTTTTTAATTCGCTTATATAGGGCTTTTTGGGTGCTGTACGAGCGTTGTACCCAGCTCTTTTTATTGGTCTCGTACTGTATCCGCGGAAACACTTTTGTCCATGGACTTTTTTACTGCATTGTTAAAGGGGTCATTCCTAATTAAAGACACTATTTTTCTTTCTTCTCGGATACTAAGCTTGCAATGACGCCCAGATCTGGTCTTATTTTCTACTCGTTTTTCTTTTTGAACGCGATTTATTAACTTTCGTATTGTAATAACTTCTATTAGTTATTTGAGAAATTTCAGAATATGATTTTCCCAATCTATGATTATTAATAATAATATTGTGCTCCTCAATCGATAGATCCTTGCGAGTCATTTTATTTAACACTTTTTTCAATAAAAAAAACATTATGGCTACTGATATCAACAAGAAATAACTCTGAATACATTCTAAACATTTAGCATAATAGCTATGCCAATACTAAAATATAGATCATTTTAGAGAGTACCAAGACTATTGCTGTGCAAAATTATGGAGTTCCCAGGTACTTAAGGATATTTTATGGTTGCTTCTTAGAATAAGAGTGCATAATTTTGCTAAACTGTAGTATATGAATAATTTTACAATATAGGATAAAATAACACAAACTTTCTTACTTGTTTTTTAAAAAATTTTAGATATTGTTTTATTTCAAAAGAGGTACCTTGATTTATGCTTCTCACTGTATTTGTTTGTTGATGGAAAGTGTATTTTGATAGTTTTCTGACCTTTCAGATACAGATAACTCCCATACCGTTCACGAAAACAAAAATGGTTTCATTCCGAAACATTTTTTCGTCATTTTCTGAAGCACCAAAATACGGAATGAATTCCGTTTCCGAACGGAATTGTGCTCTGTGACATGGCTGATTGTCTTTTTTAACTGTTAAGTTTAATTAAAAAAAATGGAAATAAATGAGGTATGTTAATGTCTACATAACTTTATTTATTTAGATCATTTAGATTTTTATTTATTTATAAATATTTAAAAGTGAAATTTATTTGCAAAAATATTTACTTGTATGTATATGAAAAAATATTTATGCTAAATTACACAAAAAAATTTCTAATTATCTAGTCTTAAGAAATGAACTTTTGTCTAATTTTTGGTAATCATACAAATTTCAGCTATAGTACAAGTACCACATGAAGTGACTATAATTTTATAGGTACTTCTTTTTCGTTGTACCCATTTTAATACGTTCCTTTTTTTCGGAACGTATTTTATCTTCGGCTGCTGTATGCGTTTTGATGTGTATGCAATCTGAAATGAATGAAAATGAATTTAATTCACTGGATTGCGTAAACGTGTTGCATAGTGTGTACCCAGCCTTAGTATTTATAAAAACAACTATCAGTTCTCTTCACTTTTAGCGCGTTAAGCAAGAGAACAAATAAATACTATATTCGACAGCGAGTTTCACATGTGAAGACAAAAGTTACTCGTTGCAGACCTCTATTCTTCGTTAACTACGGGATTTTTTAAAAGTTTCAGTCGGGCAAACCAAACACTTCCGAACATGTTGACTGCCGATGTTCTTTGTTGTGTACAACATCTCGTTTTTTGCTTTTGCCTTCACTGCGACTGTTTTCATTTAATGAATCAGAAGTAAAGGCAACAGTTTATTTTGTCCAACGACAAATGAAGATGTCGAAGTTATAGCACAATCTTATGACTTTTACTATCTCAACTGCAGCTTTTTAAACGCTGGTTTTGGTCCCTTTTTGGGATGCGAGCGGCTTATGTATACAAAAAATAATTCCAAACTCTAGACGAGGGCTTTAAAATTTTGAGCATAGTGCATATTATTTTGAATTTTTTCCTTTTTGTGTTTAATGTGCTGTTTACACAACACAAGTGACTAAACGTGCAGTAAAATTTATATGGAAAACACTCTGAGTTTATCATATAAATTTTACTACACGTTCAGTCACTTGTGTTGTGAAAACAGCACATAAGTGTTTCTAAAACCTTAAAAATAAAACTTATGCAGAGAAACTATACAACCTAACCCAACTATCATTTTATACCTTCGAAACTGTAGTACCCACAATATGTTAATCACTGGAATAAAATCACTTTTTTGCTGTAGAAATGTTGACAAATAATTCTTTTTTTTATTTATTTGTAATAATAATTGAATTAATATATAATAACAATAATAATAAAAAGATAAACAATTAAATAAAATTTAATCTTAATCTTTACCTTCATAAGGTCTTCGGGTCAAATCTGACCCATTTTAAAATAAAAGTTAAATTTTTTCTAAGAGTGAGTAACTTATATTTTTCATATTTTATGACTTTTATTTAATTTTAAATTCCAACAACGACGTTAGGTTTTCAGAAAAAAATATTGGCGGAAAAAATATTTATAAAATTTTTTGCACTTAAGGTCTTTGGGTCATATTTGACCTGTAGCAAAATTCTTGAATTTTCGTTAGAAATTAACAGTTGTTAATTTTTTTTTTTCACCTCCTCTGGCAGAAGTTATTTTGAAGTTTACGAATAATGAAGGTAAATGTATATTTGGTATTGATTGGACTGAAGTTGGCGACACCAAAATTTCGCATTTATTGGTTCTCTAGTTAGTTGAATTGCAACAGATTCAAAAAGTTTTCGAGAGTACTAAGTTTTGACAACAAGTATACTCGCGTTGATCGCCAAATTTTAGAGAAGTTTGCGCCGATACGTGGGCTATAAAATCTATTGGTTGATCAGTTATGCCTCGAATATACAATAGCAGATTTGCCTGAAATAAACAAATGAGTGCATGTAGTTCTGGATTTGACAGTTGGTTCACAGTATGACTGCAGACAAGGGTTTTACATCGTAGTAATTCGGACAAAAATTGCTAGAAAATCGAATTACTTTAGTATGAACTACTTATATGTAAAAACCAGATTAAATTTTCACGAGAGCTTTTGGTAACTAAAGGCATTCATTAACATCAGCTAAACATGGCTAGAACGAAAACTGTTTTGCCAAACATCGACATTTCTTAGGAAATTAAGGTTTTCAACTTGCCGCTCCCCATATCAAGCAGCCAAAAACATTAGCCAAAGACAAATTTTCACGAAAAATTGTAAAAAAGTGCATGTAGTAGCTGAGCAGAAACACCACCTGCCATCTTCAACCAAAACCTAGAAAAAAATATGTTTACCCGCAAAAATAATTCTTTGCCAATTATGTCACAAAACAGATACAACCATTTTATTTTATTTTAAATATACTTTTGTATTCGCAATAAATGTTAACAATAACTACAGTTTCAATATACTGAATAAATCTAGAAATAAAATATCAACATTTAAAACATACCTAATTGAAAAAAGTGAACTTTTATAAAAAATTTTCTATTTGGGCCAAATTTGACCCGAAGACCGTTAACGTCAGCAAATTTTAAGACCTTATGAAGGTTAATCACATTAGATCCTTCTATATCCTAATTTTTTTTACATTTAATTTGTTGTAGCTGTGTTTAAGTTTGCAAACTACTTATTTTTATATGTAGGAAAAATGTTGGCGTTGGACAATTAATGGCGGTCGGCCTTGCATTTCGAAATCAACAGCTAAACGTATAACGCCAAGAAAGGATTAGTTAAAAAAGCAGAAAATAAGGGCGATAAATAGGGAGGATGAAAGACTGGGTATTTGAAAATTTGCAAACTTAAACACTTCATCAGCTACAACAAATTAAATGTAAAAAAATTAGGATATAGAAGGATCTAATGTGATTAAGATTAAGTTTTATTAAATTACACTACGTGACAAAATTTCAACAAAGTCGTGACCAAATGAATCTGACAGCTAATCATTATGTAAAATTTTCCGCTGAATCCGAATATGAAGTCAAAATTGTCAAAAGTTTTTGAGATATTCCAAAATAACCGTTATTTGTGTTTTAAAAAAAGATGATGTGACTGAAATGGAAATCTCTTCAGAAATTTTAAACGGATTGTGTGATTCTTTCTTTCTAGTGAAAGGATATAAAATTTTTAAAATAACCATGGATTGCTAGTGAAGATTCGTCAATAATTGACAGAGTTACGTGGGACAAAAGTCCAAGCTTCATTGAAAATTTTATGATTTTGTTCAATTTTGCTCTTTTCAAGTTATTTTTTTTTAAACCAATGATTTAAAAATCCTAATGTTTTATTGCATGGGACATTAGATTATTTTAAAATGAACATTTTACGCCCAACAAGACATAGATTGGTACAAATATGACAAAGCTACAGAAGATTTAGTAAATTAACCCACATAGAAATTCAATAGTTTTAAGCAATTTTTAATATTTATTTTTACTAAAAATTTAACTTTGTATATTTATTTGTTGTGGGTTAATTCAATTAATCTTCTGTAACTTTGTCATTTTTGCACCGATCAGGATCCTATTGGGCACAAAATGTTGGTATTGAAAAAGGCAAAAATTTTATTTTTTGGATATTTGCATTTCAGTCACAGCGTCTTTTTTAAAAACACTAATAACGATTATTTTGGAAAATCTCAAAAACTGTTCTACTTTTGACAATTCTGACTTCATATTCGGATTTAGCGGAAAATTTTACATAAAGATTAGGCGTCAAATTCATTTGGTCAAAAAATTGTCACGTAGTGTTATTTATATTTTTATTATTATTATATATTAATTTAATTTTTATTACAAATAAATAAAAAATATAATTATTTGACAACATTTCTACAGAAAAAAGTGATTTTTATTCCGGTGATTAACATATTGTGGGTATTACAGTTTCAGTTTAACATATTGTGGGTATTACAGTATGGAAGGTATAAAATGATATTTGGGTATGTTACATACCGTCGGAAAGATTAGTTTGTCTAGTTTCTCTGCATAAATATTATTGTTAAGGTTTTAGAAACACTTAAACACAAAAAGGAACAAATTCAAAATAGTGCATATGCTCAAAATTGACAAAACCCTCGTCTTGAGTTAGAAATTATTTTTTATATACATAAGCCACTCGCTTTCTTTAGAGCAAAAAAAAAAAAAAACATTCCCGCTAAAAAAAAAAGTTTTAAATTAAAAAAAAAAAAAAAAAATTAAAAAAACAATAAAATTATTTTTAAAAGGTTGATCAGATAGCTATCTAAGCTACTTGAGACAAATTTTGCTAACACCAATGGGTAATAAGTTACATGGATGAGAAGTAAGGTGGCATGAAATAGCCCCCCCAAAAAATAATGAAATTACCCCCCAAAGCGTGGGGCCTTATTTCATATGCAATAAAGCCCCAATTTTGAAAGTGAAATTAGCCACAAAAGAAATGAAATAACACCCCAAACATAAATGAAATAGTTCCCTAATTTTTGAGGGCTTATTTCATATGAAATAAAACCCCAATTTCTGAAATGAAATAAGAGCCCAATATATGAGATACAATTAATTATACAGTTTTGCTTTAAAGAATCACGCGATAGATATCATGGTATGATATACCAGAAAAAGTGATTTTTTTCCTGGGATTAACATATTGTGGGCATTACAGTATCGAAGGTATAAATAGTAATTGGGTTTGTAACATACCGTCGGAAAGGTTAATTTGTCTAGTTTCTTTGCATACGTTTTATTTTTAAGGCTTTAGAAACACTTTAACACATATAGGAAAAATTCAAAATAGTGCTTATGCTAAAAATTGAAAAGCCCTCGTCTAGAGTTAGAAATTATTTTTTTTTTATACATAAGCCACTCGCATCCCAAAAAGCGACCAAAACTACCTTCAAGAAAAACACATAAGCTTTCTTTTGAGCAAAAAAAAATTCCGGATAAAAAAAAATATAAAAAAAATCATTCCGGATAAAAAAAATATAAAAAAAAAATTTTACATTTAAAAAAAAAGTTTTAAAAAATTGTTTAAAAAAAAAAAATTTTTTTTTCAAAATATTGATCAAATAGCTATCGTAGCTACTTGGGACAAATTTTGCTAACACCAATACGTAATAAGTTACATGGATGGGAAAGAACACTGCATATGCTAAAAATTGAAAAACCCTCGTCTAGAGTTAGAAATTATTTTTTTTTATACATAAGCCACTCGCATCCCAAAAAGCGACCAAAACTACCTTAAAGGAAAAGACATAAGCTTTCTTTTGAACAAAAAAAAAAAAAAAAAAAAACATTCCCGCTAAAAAAAAATAAAAAAAAGTTTTAAATTAAAAAAAAAAAAAAAAATTTTTAAAAAAACAAAAAAAAAATTTTTCAAAAGATGGATCAAATAGCTATCGAAGCTACTTTGGACAAATTTTGCTAACACCAATAGGTAATAAGTTACATGGATAAGTAAGAACACCTGTATGGCCAAAATGTCAAATTTTGACCCCCACCAACTTAGAAACTTTTAGATCGATCTTGTTGAAAATTTGTGTCTAAACTACTATCCAATAGGACTAACCTTGGTGCAAATTTCATCCAAAACGGAAGACATCGATTTCAAAATTGGGTCACTTGACATGAAATCCCCCATATATACATTAGGGCTATTACTTTATCACACTTTTTGCGAATATCAAATACGGCATATTATAGTTGTGTAGAAAATTAAAAGTTATTAATAAAAAATATGATAATTTTTCCGATTTTTAAAAAAGTTTACACAGTTTGAAAACAACCATATTTATCTGACGGCAATTTAAAAAAAAATACACGTGATATTTGAATATATTTCTATACGTATCACTCAAATGCTATTTTCGAATTAATCCACTGCTTTAGATTTAAAAATTTTGCTGCGGCTTACAATTCATCGCGGTTCAAAATTTCTTGGAAGGTTTTAGAAATTTGCTCCCTGAATGAGGTTTTTTAGACGGGAGACATGTGTTTTCATTGCTAAAACATTCTTGGCCACTCCGTGGTGCTATGCCAAAAATTTGGCTATGGCCCTAATATACATATAGTTTATGGTACCTTAGATTAATTAAAAAACATTTTTTAAACGGAATGACAAACTAAGTCATTTCGTGCAAAAAGAATTTAATGCGAAGTCGCAAAAAATTGGCAAAAAAGTGATGTTCTACAAATCGAAATGAAGTGGAATTGAAATCGAACGAGATTTTGATTTCAATTATTGACAAAATTACTGCAGTTTTTTTTTCAAGAGCTGTTCTTGTAAATATTATTGATACTCAAAGTATGAAACAGGGATGATAAATGATAAAACCAATATCGTACCAAAAAACTTTTAAAATCGTACTTTTTCGGCCCCAATAGTACTAAATCTTTTTTTTATAGATAGCAAAAGATACATCATCATAAATTATACATAATTATAGGGTGGGTAAAATTTTTTCGCTTAGCACATCGTGATTTTTGTTTTATAAGTCATTCCAAGAAACTTCTATAAGTCATTCCAAGAAACTTCTATAAGTCATTCCAAGAAACTTTGCCAAGGAAACCATAGGTCAAAAATGAATTTCGAGCCCCGGATTTTTCAAAATAGTTAGTTTTCCAAAATATTCATGAATAGAGGCAAACAAATTTTATTTTATCTTGCCAGAACTGTATTTATGGTTTTTAGGGTCTAGAAATCCATTTATTTTTATCTTTGATTGCCGCCAGAGAGCGTTTTCATACACTTTTTAGAATTATTTATAGTCTTTTTGCATGGAATATTGACGAATATTTCTCAAATTGACATCTGGAATCAAAGTAATTTTCGGGAATACAATTGTAGTGGGGAATGTAAGAAAATAAAAACTCACTGTTTATTGTTGATGTTTTTGTTTAAACTTTGATATTGTTACAAGTAGAACTGTTGCTTATAATTCTTATACACAGAAAAAATTATTGCCGAATTATTTTCAAACAAACGCTTGTTTGAAAATTTTTTTAATTTCTACAAATTTTTTTACTGATTCAATTAAAATTTTTGTTTGATTTTTATTTAACCAACAACAATGTTGACAACCATTCAAAAATATAATACACGCGTTATTGGTTTCAAGTTTTCATAATTTTGTATGAAATATTTAACGCTTTTTAATGTTGTCGTCTTTTTGCATTTTTTTATTTGATCGTAAGCAACACTTCCTAATGTAAAATGTAAGAACTACAACAAAAAACACATACAGTATATTTTTGGACACTTTAAAAAAGTACAACAGTAAGAAAGATGGAGAGGTTTGAAGTAAAAAAAAAAAAAAAATAGCAGGTAAAAAAACGTTTCACTCTTTTTAAACAACAGAAACAACCACAACATTATAAGAAACAAAATAAATTTTTGGTTGGTTTCAAAGTTGGTTAAAGAAAAACCAAAATCCCGTATTCAATTTTTTCAAACTGTTTGCTTAAATACATCAAATACAAAAATATAATGATGACGAAAAACATATCGAGTCGGTCTGTCGCCGTTTTTGAGTTACATTTCTTCTTCATTAGCAAAGGAAAGGATACAGCAACAGTGAGTGATGGCGAAAAACATTGTGTGTATAAAAAAAGAACTTCGTTCAAAAATTATTCCAACAAAAAAATGTGTCTCAAAGCCAGCCGGCCGCTCTGCTCTCTCTGTCATCAACTTCTAATACAGTGCCTGCTTGTGTGCGCATCATTGCTTGTGCAAAAACCTGTTTTTTTTTTTTATTTTGAAATTTAGTATATGAATTTCAGTAAACTTTTTGTTTGATTCAGTTAAATTATTTGTTTGAAAAAATCCGTGTTTTTTTCAATAAACAAAATGCAAATAAATTGTTTGAATATGCGAATTTGTTTATAGGACCGATTTCAGACAAAAAAATGTTTGATTCTACAAATTTTTTGTTTGAATTGGAAAAATAATTTTTTCTGTGTACGCTTAACAGTTTTATTTGGTTTAATATCTTTAGTTTTTCTAAAATCTTTGGATGAAGTTTCCTGACGATCTGGCCTAAGCAACCTGTGAAATGCGCATAGGAATAGCTTATCCCATCAACAATAAATTTGAGTGTTTTTATCAAGAATAAAAATTGGGAATTAGGCACAACAAACAAAATCTCGGATTTTAAACGAAAATAAAATTTTTAAGCATTCTAAAGATATGTGCATACAAGCATCTTCGGATAACATTTCCAAATTTATTGTGTTTACAATTTTCAAATGTACTGCAGAAACAGGAAAGGAGTGGAAAATCCGAATATAATAAAATTTAATTAAGCGCTTGTAATATGTCCTTCAAACTAATTCGGAGTAAAATAATTATGGATTGGGCTTCCACTGTTTCAAAATGCTGTTGATTACTTCTTGACGTGACAACCATCTTGTTGACGAATAGTCAGTGGTCGCTTCTACTATGTAGAACTTTTGCAGAAGTGGTTTCCTATATCTTTTAAAAACTTGTCAATATCATCTGAAAATGCCCGCTTATATGCTGCCGCTGATACTAAATTTTGAATTTGGCATAAGCAATCGTTCAATGAGCAAGTGCAAAAATCTATTCACAATAGCGGAGTTCAGTGTTTGTCAAAATGGTCTTGCAAAAGAGCAAATGCAAAATATCATAGCTGTTTTTATAAATCCAACAACAAAAAATGGAGTTTCCGTTAGATTTCATTTTGCATTTTCGTAAGACTATTTGCACCAAACTAAATTCCGCTTATATTTATTGGAGAGTAAATACGAGTTGTCATTTTATATCAATTATAAATATGTCCATAGGTTTGAAAATTTTGGAAATAGTACCAAATGATTCACGGGGGTACCAGCGTAATTTTTAGTTTTGAATTGTACCAAAAAAAGTACAATTGTACCAACTTTATCAACCCTGGTATGAAGTATATAACAGGGAATATTTTTATGAACTTTCGTTAAAGGTTCGATTTCAAAATTTTTTCGGTTTTAAATCCACTTCATTTCGATTTACAGAATACACCCGAATATTTGGGTTTCCTATTTAAAGCTATGTTCACATTGTGTGTATTTGTCATGTGGATTATCACTTTTTCACATGTTAAAATTGTATATATCGACAGAACACCGTCAAACAATATCATGTGTTATTGCTCTCTGTAGAGTACACATAACATTTTTTATTACGAACGAGTTATATTTTCAAGTGACAAAGCATCTGACATCAATCAGCTGCTTTTTATTACCAAAATTGTTTGTGGCGGGAAAAATTAATTTAAATTTTAATAACTATATATTATAATAGTAAATAAATAATGCAATAAACAAAAATTAAAAAATTTATTATAAGTATGTATTTTATTTTATTTTTGATAGGTTATGTCTGATGTACGTTACATACCAAATGTGAACATGCAAATTATAAACCTTATGTAAAACTCAAATTTTGAAATCACATGTGTGTAAAAAAGTGACATTCCACATGACAAATACATACACATAATGTGAACAGTAGAGGTATAACCATTTTTTTTTTGGCATAGTACCATGAGGTCAGCCATGTCCTAGTTACCACGAAAATTATAATGTTTTGTAATTTGTCTCAAAAAAGTTCGCGCACCAATTGGATTTTCTAACTATTCTATTGAATATTCATAATTTCATACGGTGTTTTTAATAAATTTTTAAAAAAGGTTAATGATACGTTTTGGTTTGCGGAAAAATCTCTTACCATCTCTAAATATTAATGAAATTTTTTACTTGTGCTATTTTTTGTTTTAAATAAACATAATATTAATTTTTCTTATACTACATTTACACCTACGCAAAATATAGTACTTACGAGATTTCGAGCCAAATCTAGTTGTTTTTGACTAGATTTGCCATACAAAACAAAATCTACTTCGTGACTAGATTTCGACGAAATCTACTCAAAATCTAGTAGTACATAATGATGCAACTATGGTTTTTTCAATATAGCGCTAAGAAATACTTCCCTGCACAAGAAAAAATTACATTTAAAAAAAAAACAAGTTAAAAAAAATTAAGAAGTTTTAAAAAAATAAAAAAGACGAATAATATTGATAAAATAAAAATCGTTGATTATTAATAAAAGGTAATGCAAATTTTTTATTGTGCATTTCTTTTTGTGTTTGTATGTGTAACGAAAAAACTTTTAGTCAGTTGTTTTGTTATAAAAACAAAATCTCGCTAATGTCAAAAAAGTATAATGTAAACGCACTAGAATTCGAACAAGATTTTAAATCAAATCTACAAGATTTCGGCCTAATGTAAATGTAGTATTAACCAAAAATAAAATTGAAAATTTTCAAAACTTGATCGCGGTTGGTGTGTGAACTTTTTTGGCCTTATTGAAAAAATAAATATACGTCGCTTACAGAGAACGCCTTTGTGCGATTGCAAAAAATTCGCATTAAATCAACAACATCAAATACACTCATTTGTGTTCATGCATTCAAACTTTCTCAGCCACACACATCGGTGTTGTTTTAAAATTCATTCAAGTCATGCACAGCGTATTGGCTTTGCCATTCATACCATGTTTAGCTTCGTTCGTCAATTATTGCTTTGGTAAAAAATATATACAAAGAAAAATACACAATAATCATCGCTCTGATGATGTTGTTTTTGTTGTTAATGTTGCTTGTTACGCTTTTAAAAAATACCCTGCAAATAATAGGACTAGTCCAAACACGTGTGTAAATGTAGCCCACAAGGGACTAGGACTAGTCCAAAAGTAAACCAAACGTATGGAAAAAAACATGGTCTATTTAACATTCCGATGTCCTAGGGCAGGACCATATAACCCAGCTTTGGGGTTATACTCCATGGTATACTCAAGAGGATTCGTTTTCAAGTCGTTTAAAAACGAACACATTTCGTTAAAAAACGAAGACATGTCGTCTAACTACAAACACTTTTTAACAATGACATGGTCGATGCTTGCATTACATCGATCGGTCTAGCCCAATGAGTAGTCCATTTGATAAAAATCAGGTGGATCAGGTGGTTCAATATTATTTGCAGGGTCAACACAAAAACAAATTGGACAATACAACTAGTTTATTTGAACTTATGCCTACAACAATCATACGAAAGGGCAAACATGTCAAAATTTTACGTTTGTACAAACATTTTGTGTTGTTAATTGGGGTGTTTGCTGTTTGGACAAACATTTGAAGCAATGTTTGCAGAAATATTAAAAATTTTTAATATTTGGCAGACATGTTGGATATTTGGCAAACTTTTTGTGGCGTCTAATGCTAAATGTATTCAATTCAGTTAATTTTTAATATTAAATTATATTTTTTAGTAGTATTGCTTGCCACAAAACAGGTCGTTGTTAAAATCAATTTTTACTTTAAATTTTTTGCCTTTATTTTATAATTTCTTCTCCGTTTTAAGCAAAAAGCAACAAAATTGCCGCAGCACTATTGGCATCTGCAGTCATTGAAAACAAAACAAAAATTAAAATTTATGTTTGTACGGAGAATATTTGTGTTGTTTATTGGCAAACCCCAAACGGAAACAATGTGTGTGTTTGCCAAGCATTTTGTGTGGTTTATTATGCCCTTAACAAAGCGACTTGTACTCATACCAATTTACATTCGACGTTGTGTCATCGAGTGGAGAATGACTACTTAAATGCAAAAGCAAAAGAATAAATGCCATTTGACTTTAAGAAAAACACTTTCAATAAAAAACTCACACATGCACAAATCAAATGTGTAAAAAACGATGTCAAAATTGCCAACGCTGAACTTTGTTTGGCAGGCATAGAGTTAGTGGAAATTATAGCGTATGAGTAAATCAACAAAAATAGTGAATTTTGCAGTTCTCTGGTCCCTTATAGTTTTTTAGCTTTGCCAATTTTGATATTTTTAAAAATTGCTAAAAAGTTATATCCCTAGTGGACACAGCTTAAAATCAAAAAAATATTTAAGCATAATTCATCATCACGAATGCGAAATTAAAAAAAAAATTCTTTTTTTCTCGTTACTGTATCCATTTAAAATTTTAGAACAAACAACTTAAATTTTGAAACAAGAAGCTAAAGATTAATTTATTCCATTACCTAGACGAGAAATGCTTCTTTAATTTAAATTAATACTCTGGCGGAAAAAGCTAAAGCAAAAAAAAATATAAAATGACACTCTTTATTCTTACAAGCCACTTGAAATGTGTTTGTTCATACATATTAATCGCAGATAAAACACATACATATTTCAGGTAATTTTATGCCTCATAAACATTGTTGGCCAACTCAAGTTTCAACTGGCGGAGTTTGGAGCACATGTATTCAATGGACAAACTCCACTGACAATGCTAATGAAGAGCAGAACCAACAAAAGACAAAACTATAAAAGAATAAAAAGTAGGGGTAAAATTAAGAACATTATTTTCATTACCAGCCTTTCACGTAGTAAAAATGCATTTTCTGTCTCATTAAGAGTGTGAAAAAGTGCCGGTCAAGTATAATTTTACTATCAGGCTATTCTCACAAAGTAAGTAACTCTACGTATAGTCATACAAGGTACTAAAATACACCAGACTACTGATTTCAATATACAGACAGTATCTTCTTAAAAATGAAGTCATATCTGCATTTAAACGGTTGGCATTATATGTGAGTTTGTTAAAGTAGATGCGGTAGACATTTTGTTGAAATTAACTGCAAAAAGATAGTGAATGAAAAAATTTATTACGTTTAGTTTGTTAGGTTAGCGTGTAAGTAAAAGTACGTTTGGCAATAAAGAGTGCTAGAATTTAATGAATAATAAAATTGTAGACTGCATAACCCTATTCGAAGGCAGGATAAAATGGGGTCTTTTTTAATAACATGTTGTTTGTACACCTAGGAATATTGTCGATATAAAATTATAAATTAAGTAAAAGTGTTGACAATTACCGAAATTTATGGCCACAGATTGAGTGCCATATTCTATTTAGAATCTTGTATAACCTTCACCGATAAGTGCGATAAGAGCAGAAATTTATATTAATACCGTTTAATAGATATAAATAAATCTGCTTGGTGCTGCGCCCACTTCCAATCCCGCCCACATTTTGTCGGATGTTGTGTACTGATAATAAAAATGCTTGTACCTAATTTGGAAACTTTGGCTGTTGTCGTTCTCTAGATATACAAAAATCTATAATGTTTTTTTTTTTAAGAGAAGTGCCACTCCCACTTCTCCAATCCCGTTCACATTTTGTCGGATGTTGTGTGTTGATAGCAAAAATGCTTGTATTTGATTTGAAAACTTTAGCTCTTGTCGTTCTCCAGATATACAGAAATCTATAGTATCGTTGTAAGGGTGGTGTCACGCCCACTTCTCCAATCCCGCCAATATTTTTAAAGTGGTTGTGTATAGATAACCCAACTATGTCTACCAAATATGGATAATATTTCTCTTACTGTTCTTTAGATATTAAAAATATTGTATGCCACGCCCACTTCTCCAATACCTCCCAGATTTTGTGCTGATAACCGTAACATTTGTACCTTGTATAAAATCGTTGGCTTTTTTCCTCGTGGCACACACAGTTATCTAATCTCGCCCATTTTTGGAAAGGTTGTGTATTAATAACTTAGATGCTTGTACCTAATTTGGTAACTTTGGCACTCCAGATATACAGAAAAAAGTAAAAAAAAGAACAGCAAAAATAAGGGATTTATGTTTAAAATTAAAAGTAATCTTCTTTTTTTTGCTCATATCACAGTCATTTATGGACCGCTCTGGCTGAATTTCAACAGCAAAACTTAAATGAGCATATCTGACGGATTTGAACTTCTATTGTCATAAGGATCCAGAACATATGTACTTGATAGGGTGTAGGATCAATATTTTGAATGTCTACCTGAAAGGTTATAAAAAGGGGTTTGAAACTAAATTGTATTTTGTTTTAGGGGCCGAACTTTTGCACAGCTACTAAAATGACTGGGGTATATAGAGTTTGCTATTGCTATGCTATATTTTTGGTACGAAAGCGCCAATAGGATTAAGATAAACCAATGAAATTTGATCTTACTGTATATACAAGTAATATTTTATGTTCATAATGAACCGAATATTTTCATTGTTTAACGTATCTCCTACAAAAACGTCTTCAGTTTATTAAAAAGCGGTCATCGGCAACAAGATAACTTAAAAATAATTGAAAAATTCGTCAAACCGATTCAGTATTTCACTAAGCTCCCATACAAATGTTTCCCCGAAATAATAACTTTCGGCCACACGGGATGTACTGAGACTACATAGTTCGAAATAAAAAGTTATTTTATGCAGAGAATATATTATATCGATAACACACTAAACTTATTCAATCCACCACTAAGACTCATTTCAAAGTTTACCTGGAAATAATTCTTTTGCAACGATAGCAGCTAGACGTGATAATCTAAGGCAACAATAATTCGTTTATAAAGGATTTTTAGTAGGGAGTTTTGAAATATAAGAGTTGATTGCGGTCACATTGTTTAAGCTACATCAGTCGAATTGGCCGTCATTTATTCAGTTTATGTTACCAAATCTCCATGGAAGCATGTAGTGATCAACAACACGTTCTAAGGAGATTATGCAGTAGTTGAAAATTGGCAAGAGTTTTAATCGAAATGTCATCTTCAGCGATAAGGCCAATTTCTGGTTAAATCAGTACGGCAACAAACTAAATTACCACATTTAGTCGTTACCATTCACATGAGCTCCTTTGAAAACGATGTTGGCTAGACCAACAACTGGGAGAACTATTGGAAGATGATTGCTTACGGATTGTGGGCGTGGTCATCTTACATGAGGGTGATGTAAAGTACCCTGTTAGACTTTTTTTCGGTGCGGTTTTAATAAGTTGCAAGTCTATGCCAATAAACCGCTAACGCTATCGGCCCCAAAATTAACATTACCAATGCCATCGTTCAAATTCAGTCTGATTTTTGTAATGAAAATTGGATATATGTAATACTTGCAATCCAGCGAAGCTTCGATTACAATGGTAGCAACAATCTTATTTCTTCCCTAAATATTTCATATTTGTACATACATATTTTTTCCTTTAATTTTTCGAATAAAAAAGTAACTAAAGTTTTTCAAAAAAGTTGAGTTTACTTCTACTTCACCAGCACAGAATAAAATAAAAATAGATTTCAATTAAAAAATGTGTGATATTCATTAAAAAATTAACCCATTAAAGACTGAACACCGATTTCGTGGTACGATTTTGATGAAATTTCACACATTTGATATTATGGGCATTTATATTGACATTGCGTTTTTTTTTTATTTTTACCTGTGAAACCTTGGCCCCTAGACCATGGGTATTTTTCTACCCACTTCGCTCTTAAAGAGTTCTAAAACACAAGATTTTTTGAAAACCAAAAATTTAAAAATTCATTTATTGCATGCATTGATGTGTGTGTTGTGTGCTTATTTCACTATGTACGTTGAATCTGTCCCAGCGAGAAAAGGAAGAAGTACGAATGCCTTCTAGAGGGCCTTTGTATTCCTTCTTTTGGATGAAAAGGATGGTTAAATTTTAAGGGCCGATGTTGGTTTTGAATAAAACACCAATTATTTAGGAAGTTATTGTCATTTATTTTTATTATGAAAATATTGGTATGGTTCAATCATGTATGGAACAAAATATCGGCCAAATGGCTGAGGCATAATTGAGGTTCTAAGCCGTTAATGGGCCGAATTATCTCATCCTATAGCTCTTGAATTGTTGCTTGCTTATCGAAGTACACCTTTTCTGTCAAATAACCCCAAAGAAAGAAGACTAACGGTGTCAAATCAAATGATCTTGGCGGCCAATTGACATCGCCACCACGTGAGATAACACGGCCATTGAATTCGTTGCGCAAAAGAGCGATTGTTTCGTTAGCTGTGTGGCACCGTCCTGTTGAAAGCACATATCGTCCACATCCATATCTTCCAATTCGGGCCATAAAAAGTTCGTTATCATCTCACGATAGCGAACACCATTCACAGTAACTGCCGTACCGGCCTCATTTTGGAAAAAATACGGCCCGATGATGCAGCCGCCCATAAGCCACACCAAACAGTCACTCTTTGTGGGTGCATTGGTTTTTCGACAATCACTCTTGGATTATCATTCCCCCAAATGCGGCAACTCTGCTTATTGCCGAATCCACTGAGGTGAAAATGTGCCTCATCACTGAATCACGAAGTGCATTTTGATTTGAACGCCCATATTAATAATAAGCCATAATAAGGTGAGGTTCACATTCAACATTGGCCCTTTACAAGGTTTGCTCGCTTTATTCCACTCTCATATCTTTTTACACACGTTGTCATTGCTCTCGCTTCTTTTGCAGTTACATAAGAATGGTAACGGGATCAAAAAAAAAAAAATCTTTTGCTTTTGCTTGTGCGAAAAAACATAACAAAAAATGTTACTCCTTCTGTTCTCTGTTGTCATAGAAGGGAATGTGGAATGTTTTATATTTTATACGAAAGAGCCGAGGCCTTCTTACTAATGCTTTGGATGCTGATATGGTGTATGCCAGGAACTTACACTGCATGCTAAGAAAACCTGAAGGATCGCCAATCATAAGTCAATTTTATTTCATGTGAGCGTTGTTGAAGCATTGGTGTAAGAGAAAAAGTTGTCACAAATGCACAAGAAATGGCAAAGCGCATGGAGAGCTTTGACCATATGATAAGCCATATTATTCAGCTTGGCCGTTTTGGACAATGTGAAGCAAAACTGAGTTTGGTTGTACAAAATGCAAATTTTAGTTACACCCAAAGGCTTGTTTTGCACATTTTCATGCTGGTGTCCCAAATCATTAAAAATATAAAATTATCTCAATAATCGACCACAGTTGTGATATTTATTTCTTTATTTTTTACTAATAAATAGTTCATTTTACATAAAACATCGCATTTTTACTTGCCAAAAATTAAAAAAAAAACTATGTGTTTTGAACCCTCTGACAGCGAAGAGGGTATTTAAATACCCATGTCACTGAATCAAACCTGTTGTCAACGTTATTGGCCCAATTTAGCTAACATTTTTTTCTTAAGCAGAGCACACCTTAGGCTATAAGTCACCAAGAGGGCTTTCCGATTTTCCACTCTCCCAATTTTCCAGAGCCATTGTCGTTCACTTTTTCCAAATATTAAAAATTGCTAACTTGTAAGCCGCTAACTTACCCAATTAAAAGGGGCAACATTTAATTTCAAAAATTTGTTTAAGTAGTCTTATCCCTTCTTTATCTATCTGTAAAAACCAATTTCCGATACCTCTTACCTGAAGTTAGCCAGAATTTTTCTACGAAGGCTCTGTTTTTGGGTATTTAAATACCCATCCGTCCTTAATGGGTTAATTAAATTTGCACCAGTAAACAAATTGATAGTATCAATTAAACGTTTAATTTACTTGATTAAACGTTTATTTCACTTGATTGAACGTTTAATTCACTTTATTACATTTTTAATTAAAACTGACTTTATTTTTGATCAATGCTTTAATTAGTGAAAAATTTTGGAAAATTAAGTTAAGAATCAAAAATGTTCTAAAAAATAAAAATAAATACGTGATATTGTTCTGGTCAGAATTTGCAAACGTTTTCCCTTTGAAAATGTGTGTGTGTTGTATTACAAATTGTTGCTTTGTCAGAAATTTTGCAAAATACTTTTCAGATTACTTTCGTACTTAAATAAGTCACCAAAAAGGCTTGTTATAATATCTGGCTGAGACTAATTTAAGCATCTACCACAAGAACTCTTTACGTTAATTTGCGTACTTAAAAAAAAAAAATGTAAATACAAAGAGAAGATTATATCTGCTACCACTTTAAATTTGTATAAACTTGTTGTTGCTCATTAGTTGGGTTTGTTTCATCTTTCAAGATCTATTTATTTTTCCTGCCAAATTAATTTGTATTCCTTCTTGAAACGTGAGTATTATGATGAGTGTTTAAAAAATATTGTTGCACAAATACAATTGCATTTAAATGAATGAGTGCATTAGAGTTTTTGCATATGTATGTGTATATCTGTCGAACGTGTTCAACTCAAATAATAATAATTACTACACATGCACACTGGGGTATTTTAGAAAAGGGGATATGAAATTTTTAAACTTAAAGCTGCCTTTAAAATTTTCAATGTTAACATTTGCACACAAAATTTATTTGTTAACTTAAATTTTTAATTTTCCGAAAAAAGCTTTATGCAAACGTTATCGTTAGAGGTTGGAAAGAAGGCAGTTACAAATGAGAAAAACGACAGAACAGTTGACGTTGACTTTAAAACTAGTTGTTACAACAAAACTCAAAACTAAAATTCCAAAATTAATTATTGGGGCTTCTTTTACAATTTGTAAATATATACCCAGCGGTAAATATTGAAAAAACTGCAAGTGGCAGGCCTTTTTGAAGGCCTCTATACTCCTTTCTAAAAGATTCGCTTCGCATGATATCCTGCCTTCAGAAGTATGCCTTCTAGAATGTATAAACTTCTTTTTAAAAGACCTTCTGAAATATTCAGTACACATTCGCTACTCCCTTCTTTGAGAAGGGAGAAAGGAAGGTATTCAGTTTTATTTACTTTTTATATTTAGTGACCTTCCTTACAACCTTCTTTGGGAAGGGATCGAAGTTGTTTTTAAAGGAAGTGTGGAAGGCCTTGCGCCCAATGACAACCTTTGTAAAAAATAAATAAGTATGGAATGCGGCGAGAAGGGCTTCTGACTGTTTGTGACTGCTAAATAAGGCCTTCAATTAGGCCTCTTTACTCATTCTAGTTACCGCTGGGTAATGTTAGTATTTAAGTGTATGTATGTGTTCACAAATCATGTTAATATGTTACAAATACGTTTTTATGGATAAGCGTTTCAGTGGAAAAAGGAAATAAGTCCACCCAATTTTTTGTTGTTAAAATCGATAGCGTAAAAAAGCAAATTAATTATGTCTTGATTTTCAGCATTCGTTCGGAAATAAAATGAAAAAATATCCATCTAAATATTGGCTTACCCCGCCTAGTGTTTTAATTGAATTAGTATATTTTGGAAAGCATACATTTTTAATAATTTTGTAAAAACGGCTGTTATTTTAGTTCATTGCATTCGCACAGCTTTATTTTTAATGAACTTAAAAAATTAACATAAAACATTTCTCCTTTTTAAAACAAAAAAAATAGTTACAAAAATTTTTTCTTTTTAAATAAATCGTAAGTATAACAAATTTAACAAAATAATATGTCTTTTTCAGAATAATCTTTCTGACTTAATACTGTTTTCAAGTTTTTATAGAAAGTATCGAAATTATTTTTATGTTGTATTACCCATGGTTTCCATCTCTCTAGTTTGATCCACCTCATTTGGAGCCAGTTTACCGGTTTTCCCAAGGTATTGGTGTGCGATTGCAAACGTTATTTTCCAAAGATTTGGTGGAGAAAAAAATCAAAATGGGTAATTTTTATATTTACGAAATCTTTTTCAAATGCTTTTTAGCAGGAAGGATGCAACTTACGAAGAAAGTTACGACCGGTCTGCACTCACTGCACTTATTCATATGTTAAAAAGCATGCAGCAATGAACTAAGTAAAACAACAATTTAAAGAACACAAAACATTGGCAGGTAGCTAAAGCTAGAAGAGAGGCAAGAAATAGAAATAAATAAGAGTGATTATAAGCAAAGTTAACAAGCGACTAATGCAATATAAATGCAAGCGTGGATTTGTTCCCTTTTTCCATTGAAAATAAAACTTTTGTGTTTCGTAATCTTGCACTTAAAATCTAAAATTTATTTAATTACACCAAAAAAAAAAAAAAAAAAAAATACCTGTACATTTTTGTTATACAGTTAATTATTTAATATATTTAAAACTAGCTGACCCGCCAAACGTTGTTTTGCCTAGAAAAGTATTGTTTTTGTGTATATTTAAAATACAGATACAGAATCAGTTACAGTTAATATTCGGGCAGATAATATATCTTTATTTACAAAAAAAAAGAGTATGAAAATGTGAATTATAAGTAAACTATTGAATAAGTTAAGAGAATATCATTGAAGCACTTTGTGATAAACAATATTTTTCGTTTTGTTGTCAGGTGCGAAAATGAACAAAGAGGATGGCTTTCCGACACGGGAACATGCGACATAGAGTTGGCCGTTTGAAAAACAGTCGTTCTCCAAATTTAGGCCACAAACACTCAATGATTGCCCTTGGGATTTGTTGATTGTCATGGCGAATGCGAGACGAATTGGAAATTGGATTCGTTTAAAAATCGGTTAGGATCATTGGAATTCTCGGAATGAGAACTTCCTCTCCTTTAAACTTTCCTTTTAGCACTCCATACAAAATGTATGAGAAAATGAATTTTCTTTATAATATCTTTTTTCTGGAATTTTTTAGATTTTTGCTAACAGATCAAAGCATGATCAATTGCATAGCGTACGATTTGATTCATTTTCAATGGCACTTCTTGTCGGAAATTGTTCATACCAACATAGAAACCTTTGCCGGCTCATGCGCAACAACTTTACTAAAGACCATAGCATGATCAAATGATATAATTTATTTTGAGTAATTTTCAATGGTGCCGCCTATCGGAAATTGGTCATACCAACCTAGAAACCTTTGTATGATAATGCTCAACAGCTGTGCTAAAGATCGTAGCATGATCAAATGCACAGTTTATGATTTAACTCATTTCGAGTCATTTTCAGTGGCGCCACCTGTCTGAAATTGGTCAGATCAACTTATAAACCTTCGTTGGCTCATGCTCAACAACTTCGCTAAAGATCATAGCATCGTCAAATGCAGAGTTTACGATTTAACTCATACTGAGTAATTTTCAATGGCTCTACCTATTTTGCTATTCTTCTTACTTAGTCAGAGACCATTCCAAATTGGTACGAATCATCGAAATCGGTTCAGCCGTTCTTAAGTTATAAACGTAGTAACTAACGCCACTTTCTTTTATATATATGTAGAATATATAGCATAAAGCATATAAACAATAAATGTACCAACATTTTTTTTGAGGAGCTTTAGAAATTGCATTGGGTGCGGAAACTTTTTTTGGCCAAAATGGACTAAAAAAATTATTTTTATTATCAATAATAAAAAAATTTTTCCATAAAAAGTTCTAACCCTAATGTATATATTTATTTTTTTATTTTTATTTTTGAAAGATCATGAATTATTAATAGTTAGTAGTTACACTTATAAAATTATTACAGTAACTGATTGTAGGTTATTAAATTCGTTTTCGGTACTGTTAAAATTGAATAAAAATATAGTTATTTTACGAATAAATTTATTTTTCAACATTTATGTTTGTTATTAAAAAAACAAACTACCAAAAAATAATGTTTTCCGTATTTTTTTTTGTTAATTTGTTTGATTTTTATCGGTTAAAATATATTTTTTAAAAGTAAAAACTATTCAATTTTAACGAATATGATGTTCAATAAATAAAAAACTTAGAAATTACTGAAAAAATCATTTGTTTTAAATGAAATGTAAATGATCCGTTTTTTAAATGAATTTTAATTTGTTTCAAATGAATTTTCGTTTGAATTTAACTACATAATATTTTGAGTGTATTATTAATACTTCGTAAAATTAGTTTTCTTTTAAGAAATTTTTTTTGCATTAATTTTTTTGGAATTTGATATAGCCTTTTCATGGTGTTCTTATAAGATAGTAGATGGTTCATTATCTGGTCTTGGTGATTGTGTTTCGTGTACATTTTCATTTTCTATCTGAAGAAGCTCTTAAATGGCAATTAAATGGACCATGGATTTATTAGCGTAGGCAAAATAGTTCGATTTGTAGGTAGTTTTTGGTAAATACTATATTTTTATTGCTCGTTTTTGATTTAAACGATGCTTAAGCTAATATCCCACTATCGGCGCAATGTACCAATTTTTGGCGTATTTCATGTGCCGATAGTGTGAACGGTCAAAATGTTTTAATATGTGACAATCTGTGCCGAAATTGTGCTGACTATGGACAATCAAAATTAACCTAGATGCGCCGATAATGTGAACACTATTTTGCACAATGTGGAGCGATCAAATTGTTTAATATGTACCGATTTTTATCGGCCACTTGTGTGCCAATCACAGTCGCCAATCAGCGCCGATACAAGGGATGGCAAAAGAAATTTTTAAATTGCACAAACTGGCTACTAAAATTTTACTTTTTTGAGCTTAATTGTACCAAAATTACATTTGTTTTATCTATTATTTATGTATTGAAACGTTAAATAGTACATTTGTACTACTAAATGAAAGAAAAAAATTCGCTTTAACCAAAACAATGCAGTTGTATCGATGTTGCCATCCCTGGTTTGTAAACATCTGTTTACAAAACAACAATTACAAAAAAAAAAGAACAAGTGCAGTAAGTTTGAATGAAATTGAATTTATTTTTTATTATACATATGTATATTAATATATTATTTAAAATTGTTAGGAAACATAATTTAATATTCGGACGGAGAATTTTCTCGAATTTCTAAAGTAAAATTACACTCAAAATATTATGTAGTTAAATTCAAACGAAAATTCATTTGAAACAAATTAAAATTCATTTAAAAAACGGATCATTTACATTTCATTTAAAACAAATGATTTTTTCAGTAATTTCTAAGTTTTTTATTTATTGAACATCATATTCGTTAAAATTGAATAGTTTTTACTTTTAAAAAATATATTTTAACCGATAAAAAGCAAACAAATTAACAAAAAAAATACGGAAAACATTATTTTTTGGTAGTTTGTTTTTTTAATAACAAACATAAATGTTGAAAAATAAATTTATTCGTAAAATAACTATATTTTTATTCAATTTTAACAGTACCGAAAACGAATTTAATAACCTACAATCAGTTACAGTAATAATTTTATGAGTGTATGTCTGCCAACAAGCAAATAAACAAAAACATTTGATTTAATTTGCCCAAATAGCATGATAGTGTAACCGCATTGTACCGATTATTGTCGCAATTGAGTTTTGGCCGATATGAACCGAACAAAATTGTCACAATGTGCAACGATAATGGGACCACCTAAGAATAAATTGTGCAATGTTTTTAAATGTGCGCCGATACAGCACGATAAAAATCGTCACAGATTGTGCTGTTTGAGCCGATAGTGGGATCTTAGCTTAACAAATTTAAATTTAAATGTCGTGTTTATAGAACACGAGCGCCTTAATCGTCTGTTCAACTTACATACATTTAAAACAAAAACGAAATTTCAAAATTTGTTTTTGTTTTAAATGTAAGTTGAACGGACGAGTAAGGCGCTCGTGTTCTATAAACTACACAAAAATAATTTAATCTGAAATTCCCAAAATTTCCCGGAAAAATTTCACCTGATTAATTAAAAAAAATGTACCGGAATTCTTTTCTGAAAGGTGCTAAGTCAAAAAGTAGTAAGAAATAAACACAGGAAAAGATAACGACAAATCAATTGTCATATTAAATACCAAACCCAGAGAAAAAAACAGGTTTAAATATGGTCTTGGAGGTGACACATTTTTATACCCTCCACCTCAATTAGTTGTGAAGAGGGGATACTAAGTTTTTCATTCAATGTGAAACTTTTTTATTATTCATTTCAGACCCCATAAAGTAAAGATATTCTGGCTCCTTTGGTAATTCTAAGTCGATTAAGCCATGTGCGAAAAACTCAAAAGAAATTAACAAACTTGCTGTTATCCTTGTAGTTATCCTAAGCAGTTTGGGATTGAATGCCAACAAAATAGGGTCAGAAGGATCAGAGATATGAATCAAAATGTGTAACCACTTTCTTAAAAAATTGATAATTTTGTTACAAAAACTAACATAAATGGTGGAACAATGCACGGAATGATGATGTAAGACTTTGCAAAAGTTCGTTTTATTTGACTGGAAATCACACTGTAAAATTCGTGTAGATCGGTCCATAATTTACCCTGGGCCCGATATAAACCCTACTGCCGGAAAACAGTTTAGTACGCCTAAAACCGTAATTTGTAATGGTATTAGAATAAAATTTAATACTTCACTGTTTTATAGGACTATAAATATCCTTATGAAATTTCGTAAAGATCGGTCTATAATTTACCCTAGGCCCCATATAAACCCCTCTCTCGGAAAACAGTTTAGTACGCCTAAAATCGTAATAAAAAATGCTATCAGAATAAAATTAAATACTTCAAAGTTTTATAGGAATAGAAATAACTCTTATAAATTACGTGATGATCGGTCCATAATTTACAATAGACCCCATATAAAGCCCACTCTGGTAAATTAATTCAAAACGCCTAAAACCGCAGCAGATATATTTATTGTGGTGAAATTTCTTCCAACTTAGGTTTATGTGGCCAGAAAAAATGTTGTGAATTTTGTGATATACGGTCCATAATTTACCTTAGATCCCATATTTAGCCTTCACTGTAAACGCTTAAACTAATTTCGCCGCTGTTATGAAATATAATGAAATTTATGTATTTAATACCAGAAATCACTCTGCAGAACTTTAGGATGATTGGTTCATAACTTACCATGGCTCCAATATAAATTCCCCTCCTGAAAATTATTTAAGATCAGCTTAAACTGTTACGAATCATGATATTATACTCAAGCTAGTTAAAATTGCCAAAAAAAGCAAAAAAACCTCTGATTGTCGGTCAATAATTTAATATATGTCTAAACCGCAACCAATTTTAATGAGTCAAAATTAAATACATAAATTCAACTACAGCATTTATAAATATCATCTGGTAACGAGCTACAGAATTATTTCCTTAACTTTTTTCCAAATCCCCACTGTAAGACGTTTGGAGTAGATGAAAGCTTTCTAAAAATTTTGGAATATATTAAATATGTGTGCTGTCATATACACACATGCGTTGCTAAATGGAACTCAACTATGTTTACATATGGTTCAAAATATAAAAGTGTTTGTAAATAACACACATATTACATACTTTTTGAAAATGCATGCATTTTGGTTATCCAGTAAACACTTATGTCTAAATAAGGAAAAGCGTGCAAATATAAATTCCAAGCAATAGGTACAAGTAGTTTTTTATTCAACTTCAATAATTTTTGTGTAAAACTGGTTACTTAATAAATTCTTTTAATAATTTTGTCACTGTCGCCAAGTACTGAAAACAGGAGTTGTCTAAAAATCTGTTTCACTTTTTTTGTGCCTCCTTTTAGTTTTCTATTCATTGGGTTATTAATTTATAACTATTGTATGATTTGTTATCATAGTGGCAAGTACATTTATATTTTGAAATAAGCTCTGTTTGTTTAACATTTGTGCAAAACGTTCACATGTATGAGTGTGGCACACTAATTAGACCGCATTAGTTTCACGTTTGTCATTTCTAGAATACTCATTAACATTGTTTATGCAATATTCTATTTAAAACGACAACACTCAGCATCATATAAGAAATAAAATATTACAGCGACTAGATTTGTTATTTGTTGCCTCCCAGTCAACAACGTTTTTGTAGCTCTGGATAATACAAACTCATGCTCAATGCTGTTGAATCAATGCAATTAATTGTAAACATAAAGTATATCAACAAACTATTATCATTGGTTTTATACCCTACACAACTTAATGTAACTGGGAAGGGTATAAAGCAATTGTGCAAATGAATGTAACGCAAAGAAGTGCTTACCTCATAATATATCGATTGACTTAAAACAACTTCCAGAATCGATCTAACGGTGTTCAGCTGGCTGATTGGTTGACTGCCAATGCTAAATTCGTGCCAAGAAATCGCAATTTGGCAGTTTATTTGGTGAAATTTTATGTATACCTTTCATTAATTATAAGAACTATTGAAAATAGTGAAAAAGGGCCTTATTAATCATAGCCGAAAGTCCTTGAGGTTCCAGTTTTTACACCTTTGAAAATTAGTTTGAATAAATTGTTATTTAGTGTATCATATGGTCGGGCTTGTCCGGCTGTACTTTTGTACTTGTGTGTTTGTTGCCAAACTTTAATTTGATCATTTTGTTTTCAATTTTGCTTCAGAACTTTAAAAACGGGATAAGTTCTTTTTTTTTTTTTTTTTGTAAAAGAAATTTTTCATATATTTCCAAATTTTCCTTAACCAAAAAATAAGATTTTTTCATCAACGATTTAATAAGGGGCTTTTGGAAATTTTTGGGCTTTTTTTCTTGTATAATTTTATTTTGTTTTGTGCACAGAATAATTTATCCTGACAATAAATATATGTAAATGTACAAAATTCTTAGCAAATTTGAAAAGAGTTTCGTAAGAAAAAACAAGTTTTAAGGTGTAATTCGATTCGACAATTTTTAAATATAAAAAACCAATTAATTCCACAAATTTTTTAGTTTTAAATTAGACTATTAACTCTTACTGCCTGATTTTAGAAAACGTAAACAAGTGAGTGAGTGAGAAATTATATTGAAAACAACAATAAAAAACGAAAATTGGTTTTTGTTTTCAATATAATTTCTCACTTAGACCGCATTAACATCTATGCAATTAACGCCGAGTTTTTTTTCTATTTTCTTTTAAAGTAGTTTCTACGAAAGTTGCATGCGAAAGTTGCGGCGTTAATTGCATAATGTAAATACGGTCTTACTCACTTGTTTTAGTTTTCTAAAAACAGGCCATATTTGACATTTATGTGAAATATATTTCTTATAGCCAGAGTCTTAAGAAACGAAGACTATGAACTCTGCAAATAAGTTGTCCTATATCGATTAAAATAAATTTGGAATAATTTGTATCACATTAGGGGCACAAAAAATCCTCCCACAAATAAAAGTTCGCTAAGTGCACCTTATGGACTGGCTGAACCACAAGTTACTTTTTTGAATCATTACTTTTGCACTTACAAACTTTACTCTGCTAATTCTGTTAAAGTGTCTTTTGCTCGAGAGAGGTGTTTTTGCTGTTGGATTGTTGTTGTGGTTTCAAGCACCTTTTTGCTTTATCGCCGTATTTGGCGGTGCACAGTGGTTGCACTTATATGAAGGAGAGCGACAAAAATAGTTAGAATAAAGATATCATCTTGAAAGTTACAGAGTATATTTCTGATAATATAAACACAACATACTAATAAAATGATTTGTTTGTAAAAAAGTGGAAAAATTAAATAACAATATTTTCCCATGCTTTAAGTCAATTTTTTCCTTCATCAGAATACTTATGTTTACCGACATATAAAATTTAGCACTTTATAGTTTTAAAATACATAAATTAATACAATAATACATAAAATAATACATTGTTTGAATCTTGCTACTCTTGCAGCAATTTAATTACAGATTTTAATAGCGTACTTTTATTTTTACATGGCAATTTTCTTTGACTTGAAATGAATGGATCCGAACACAGCAATAATATATTTAATAAATCCGTGTTTGTTGCAATTCTAGAAATTGTCCGTGTGTGTTGAAGCCTGTATCTTTTAATATCTTTATTTTTGGCCTCTGCAGCTTCCTCTGAAAGCTCTCCAATTGATACTATAGCGTCTTCAATTACTTCGGAAGCGTGCAGTAGGATCTTGTGTACTGAAGGTGGGAGATAGAACCAAAGATATTTCTCCACCAGCCCTATCAAGCGCGAATGTTTTAAATTTATCTGTGTTTATTTTGTACCCTGATGACATAGCAAGCAAAACCAAGATTTTAAAAAAATCGTCTTGCGGTGTTGTCATCATTTGACGTTCCACTACCCCCTGGTTTAGGCTTGTCTACTAACAAACCCATCTCCGATCTAAACGTTGCTTTGAATTTCTCTTTTTCTTTCCATAAATTTATTCTTTTCATCTGTTGATCTAATTTGCAATTTATTTATACCTAATCTATAAGCAACGTGAATGAAATACTCGAAGAAGCGAATATATGAATGTAAGGGTGACAATCCAAACTCATAATTTTCTTTGTGCACCACTTTTTGTAAACATTTTGCTATATCATTCATCTCTTTCGGTTTTGCTTTTCATATGTAACATTTAGCAGATGAAGTTTGGCTTAATGCGTTGCAAACTTTGCCGTCAACCATAGTCGGTTGCAATTTGTGTTCAACATATATTTTTGTTCAGATTTAGAATACTCTGTGTATTTCAACATATTAATTTTCTGCTTGAAATAATCTCTCTCTGCAATACAAACTTGGGTTGTTTCCTTATTAAATTTGAATCGAATTGGTCTGCAGTACCGAGTTGACGATGACCGAGGATTTTTCCATATTATTTTCGCATCTTCAGGTTTTGCAGTTTTTGTCACTAATACGATGTTACAAATAAACTATTGTCATGTACAGCGCTGCTAGTTAAACGTTGCTTATACTCATTATAACCAGAGCTACCATCAAATCCCCATTTTCCTATCAAAACGAGGTTGTTTACATTAACATTAAATATGTCTTTCCAGACTTCATATTGTAGATCTAAAATACATGAAGCCTGAGATTCACTCGCGGCGATAGATTCTACATTTGGATAGGTTTTTTTCTTTTCACTCAACACCTTTTCGTAACTATGGAGCATACTAAAGGAAACCTTAGAGTTTATAAAATCTCGGATATGCAAGTGCTGATGTTTTGTTTAATTTGTTTCAATTATTAATGCAATAACTTGAGCAACATTTAATTCGGAACAAATTTCAGCTGGTTGTGAATATGCACCACGTAAGGCATCCGCTGCAGTCGCATCAGTTTCAGCCAACTTTGCTATTCTACGTTGTTTTGTTCTCTTTGAGGAATTTGAGAAATCAGATGTAGGGCGACCACGTTTATTCGCTTTTAATGCTAGTTCTATAGGTGGCTACCAACTTCTTTGGTAGCCAGCCATTCTGAATGATATTTTAAAACATCTGATTTTACGCGATGGTTTTTTTCCAAACGTCAACAATTCTTTTGCATAAATATTGTACACATTTCCGTAATCCAAAAAACTCACCTTCCTCGCATTCAAAATCAATGTATTTTATTACTTCGTCGAACACTAGTTGGGATTTTACCGAATTTGAACCTTTCTTAGAACACCAAATCTCGAAAATTAGGAGGTGTGGAAATATGCATTGACAGGACGTTTCTATGATAAGAATTAAAAAAAATATATAAAAACAAAAATACTTTTCAATAACAACAAAAGCTTCACTCTTATTAAACCAAACGACATAAGTACATCACAAATTCTAAAAAACACATTACATAAAGAGGTTGAGGTAGTATATTGAATATATGTATATAAAAAAACTGCAAAAATCTGCACTTGAATTAAACATTACATAAAACTACATGCATGTGTTAGCATTTACAAACCAATTTGGGCATTGGCTTCGATTGGGAAACTAACTAAAACTCTAAATAATGTTTAAGGAGATTTGCAAACCATGTAAAACAAAATACTTCTTCAAAATCTGTATTTTACTATAACCACAACACAATTTATTTACATTAATTTCCATTTTAATAATTTTAGCCGGGCACATTTATTAAATGTATTTTAAAAACTGAAGCTTCACTTTGTTTCCCTAGTTCGTTTAATCAACTTTTTACTTCTATGCAAATTCACACTTTAGTTGTTTACATATCAAAATTACCGTTAGAAATTATCAAAACAAAATCAGAAAAGAGACATTTGATGACATTAGCGACTAATTGTTTCGATACAAGCCCAAAATATTAGGATATATTTTTTTATTTTTGTCGTATGGGCGCAACCAATGTGCGGTGGTACCGGCATACACCTTTTGATTCGGCGTCACCGGAGCGGGATCTGCTACGTGGACGTTGGGAAAATATTGTTTTTAATTCAGCCACCTCTTTGACAACTAAGCTGAACAGCAACTGCGCTAACGTGGGGTAAATCGCTTACCTAAAATATTTTGTCAGCGAGTATAGCTAATTTGTTAAGCGCATCACTACTTATTGAAATCATGGTACGCACATTTGGTGGTAGTCGTCTCATCCAAACAGATTTGGACATGTTTTCGTCGATTTTGTTGCCGGGTCAATCTCCAACCTTGCGAAGCAATTGTGTTGGATGAATGTAGCCAAGTTCCAAATCCTATTAAAGGTTTTTATGCGTTCCTGCTCTGAGACAACACTTTGTCCCAAGAGCCGTGCCTTACATGACAAGACTTTGCTTTCGATGGCTGCAGCAACTATATGGTATTTCCTTTTGTCGTTACTAATACCGGCTGCAGCAAACTGAGCTTATATCTGTGCGATCCATAGAGCGGGCTTGGCATGTCAGAATGGAATACTCCGCACTGACACTTGCGGTTTGTGCAATTTCGTTATTGGCAACATATTGTTGTGTATTGGTATCGGCGGTAGGCTCTGATCCAGCACCCGCAATTTCGTTGTCACCGGCCATAACAATATATTTTTTTTTTTTATAAATTAGTATAATGCAAATAATGGTGATCGTCTATGTTATTGTTCTGCATTCAAAAAACCGTTCCCTTTCGGAATCAGAATGGAGTATGCTGTTACGTGGTTAAAATAGAAATAAATTTGATTGCAAAACAAAACAGAAAGCATGTGCAAGCGGTACCGTATCAGCCAATTTCAGCTTATTAACGTCCGTTGTGAGTTATTTGTAAAAGCACAGCCACAACTTAAACTTAAAGGAAAACTCGTTTCTGCTGTGGTAACTGTGACGAAGATATGTGCCTTCAGCATGGCAAAGAGAAAAACATATCGATCCCTTTGCGCGAAATGATCGTATATGCCAATTTTTTTTGAAATTGGGTTTTTGATGCAATCTTGTTTTACATTCAAAGAGACGTCACCTAACAAAATATTCTAGGCGAATTCCACTACGTTGCTCCAAAAATTTAATGTATATTTTTCATTTTGATATTGCAAGCGAAAGCAGAGAAAAGTAAAAGATGACTTTCCTGTAAAATTTGGTTTTTGTAACACACGATAATTTCGCGCAAAGGGATCGATATTCTTGCAATGATTGTTTAACATAATAATTTCAATATTTTACAATGATATTGAAATAATTACATAACAGGACTGATTAATTGAAAACTAACACGAAATAAGTACAAAATATTGCTTAGTTAACTTATTTGGCTGGGACTTGGATGTGGTTTACTTAGTGGCACTTAGTTTATAAATAGAACATCGAATGGTTAAAATTGGGAAATTTTTCAGTTTTCCTACGTATAAGTAATATTTTATCAAAATGAAACGAAACATTGCGCATACGTATGATGATCATCTTTTTTAAACCCAAAAACACAATTGTAACTACAGGGATAGCGACGGTTATAATTTTACCGCAAAGAATTTTATTACTGTGAGGTCAGTTTTTATTAAGATAAATTCATTGAACTATTGACTAAATATACTTAAATAATATTTCGGAAATATTCTTTTCTTGATTTTATCAACGATTTATCAAAATTTATCAGTATTTTAACATGGTATTCGAGGCGAATTTACTACATGTAAACTCTAGAGATCAGCTGACTATTTTTTACTCCGTCAATATTGTTCTAATTCGCCTTGTTAGTTTGCCAAAAATTTTAATTTGCTTTGGGGTTTTTAAGAAATAATCTAGATATTTTTCAGAGCGAATTCGGGCGAGTTATGAATTTGCCTTAACGGTATTTAAAAGTTTTGCGTTCCAAATAAAATGGTCTAATAAAGGGTGATTCATCGTGAGGTTTTATTATCGGTTGAAAGAACAAATTTTGGCATTTACTTTTTGAAACTTATATTAGGAAAATATCGACCATGACTCAAATGAAGTCCAATTTGGGGCGACTCGTTCGAGCATAGCGATTGGTTTCTCGCGAACAACACGAGTAATGTTAGCTTCCAAAGCGTCAATCGTAGCTTGCTTATTCCTGAAGACCTCAGACTTTACATATCCTCAGAGAAAATAGGCCAAAGGTGAAATTAAGTGCGCACCAAAATGATTTCTCAACAAGGTCATTATTTTCCTCGCTGTATGGTTCGTAGCGCCGTCTTGGTAAAACCAGAGCTCACCGAGACCATGGGCTTGAATTTCAGGAAGCATATAGTCCGTTAACATGGTGCAATAATGGTTACCATTGACGAAAACATTCTCATTTTTGAAGAAATAAAGATAAATGATTCCACCAGCCTATACATTAATCACACCATACCTCTCTTCCAGAAATGTGCTTCATCACTTAACAAAATTTCAGGATAAAACGCCGGATTTTAATTGAGTTCCGAATGAACCACCTCAGACGTAGTCATGGCCAACATTTACGTGATAGCATTTTCAAATAGTAAATATGTACTACAAATTGTTTTTTTTAACCTCTAACAACAATTTTAAGTTCCCCTTCAAATGTATGTTTTTTATTTTACATATTTAATAAAACCTCACGATGAATCACCCTATAATCAATTGGCGTAATAACGCCCGCCACCTGGTTATCAATTATCCTTTGGTGGATTGATTTCTTACTTACACCGACTTGAAAAACGGGGAATTTCCTTTTTATCTCGTTTAGATCTGCGAGGTTGGATTATTGTATTATTCCGAAAATACTTAACAAATCGGCCCATTGGCAAGTATACTTACCAACTCATATCTCAGAAAACAATCGTTCCATTTTCTTGAAACTTAAAATATATTTTAGTTAAACCAAAAAAAAATAATATCAGCAAAGTGTCAACGAAATTGGTTCACGTTTTCGGCTACCGGGCAATAATGGGTTAATAAGTACACAAGGCAACAAAATCTAAAAAATTTTAAAGGCTTCAAAAACCACTTTACAATTTTGATGAATTGTGGTTCCAGTAGTACATATATGGTCCAAATTTAAGAATTCTATGGAGATGTTTTTTGTTTTTAAATTTTTTTTTAGTAGAAATTGCGATTTTTGATAAGGCAGCTCCTTACATCTTATCGTAACTTTGGATTTAAGTTTCTCTAATATCATTGTTTAATATAGCCATTATTTATGGAGTTATTGAGGCCGAAGTGGCAAACAAATATTTTTTTTTGTTTTTTTTATAAAATTTTTGAATTAAAAAAATTCATAAAAAATGTCCATCAACAAATACTTACCAGATTTAGTACTTAGGCTTAAAGCTGCATATATTAGAAGTAAAATCAATTTTATTTCATGAAAATCTATGGACAAATTCCTGTTTTATTGCCGATAAACTGAAAGTTCCTAGTTTTGACCTTTTTTTATCGCAAATTTAATTTTTTTTTTAAATATATTTTGTTGCTGTTAATATAACTACATAACTATATAAGCTGATAATCCGGCTTTTTGCAAACAAACCAAAAGTTTTTTATCTGATTATTGGATCTTCATATGATAAAAGTTTACATCCTGACGAAAATTCTCTAAATCGTGTCTCCAGCTCGCAAAGTTGCTTCGAGCTTTTCTGATCAGATACCTCCTGCAGTATCTGTTCTGCTGTTCTGCTTAAGCAAATGTGGAAGCCATTATTCCAAATATTTCCAGGTAGTGAATTGGGAGTCAATTCAAGCTTTTTCAAATATTTACCTTGCGATTATAACTCTTACTCAGTTCTTTGCGTTTTTTTTTTTCAAACCAGGGAGCGGATGTGATGTTTCGCAGAATTTTGTTTTTTCGTTTTTGTATTTTTTTCAATATTGCAAGCCAGCCTAAGCAGTGCCCGCGCCATAACTGAAACCAAAGCATCGGATTTGCTTTAAGATAGAATTGCAAAGTAGAAGTTTACAGAATTTCTTTCAAGAAGCCAACTAATTTGTATTGCTGTTTTATTTATTTAAGGTAATTTTTCCTCTTTATGGCATTTCCACGTTAAACGTCGAGCTAGATGTTTTTTTTTGCTGCGAAAGCTCTCATAGGCATCTTGAAAAATGTAACATGTATCAAAATATGCCTTAAAAAAGTAAAATATACAGTATAAACTTAAAAAATGCTGGAAAAATATGCACTAACAATTAGTGCCCCGGTAGGCTAGCTGGTAGAAAGCTAGTCTATCAGCGCCGGGGTTGCGGGTTCGATTCCCGCCAGAGACTCTGGTTTCCTAATCGCGGGAGTAGCTTAGGGAATTAAAAAAAAAAAAAAAAGATGCCAATATTCAAAAAAAGCTCTAAAACGGATAAATTTTGTTGCAATTAAAAAATTTTGGTTCCCCTGCCGTTTACTATGACTGTCAAAAACCATATTGTTAACTGGCAGGTGAAGAAATAGTTAACCATAACTAAATTTTGTGTAATTGGCCATAAGCCGATATCTTGCATGGTAACAGCCATACCTTAACAAAAAATCTCATGCAAATTCAAATAGCGCGGCGTCAACGCTTTACAATTGTAAAATTCGATTTTGACTGCGCGTTTAATAGTGAAGTTGGCCGCTTTTGTTAATAAATAATGGCAATTTAGCTATTTTTTGTCATTCTCTTCTTTTTACTTCTATTATGTGGGTTTTATTAAACAAGAAAGTTAACACTACTGTTTGTGGCATAATGTTGACGCTCTTGTTTAGGTATGGCATATCAGCGTAGAAGCTAAGCGGAAGAAAACCTTCCGCCTTCCGCTCTTGTTTAGGTACAGCTGTAACCCAACTCATTATTACATTTTACAATAGTTGCTTTAAAAGAAAAACGATATCATCCAAATCGAGGTAATTCTCAATTCGCTCAACACACTACACACATTTGTAAATATGTGTTTTACCCAGCTTAATTTTTTATTTTTATTTTATTTATTTATTTCGAATATGGGTTTCTAATACAACAAGACATTATATCTTATAATTTAGAGATTCCTGCCGTATAATAGTTATTCTTTAGATGATAACTAACATTGATTGCTGATCAACCTTTCGTCTTTATACACACAGAAAAAATATCAATATTTAATTAAAATGGCGCAATGTTGATCAAAAAATTATAATTGTTGCATATGGGCATTTCCATCATGTCGAACGTGACCATCGTACACATTTAAAGTTGAAAAAAGTCAAAATAAAACGTATATTTATTTTGGCAATAGATTCAAGTTATAGCTTTTAATTAGCCCTATAATTGGTGCTATTGTTCATTTTGATAAATTGTTTCGTTTTCAAGAAAATTGCAAAAAAAAAACAAGGCATTTGCACGTGACGAAAACAGAAGTGGTTTTTGTGGCCATTTTTTCGAATGCCGATTTCAGCGAAACCTGAGGCAATATTTGAATGCAAAAACTTGTAGAATGTTATGCACTTATATCTCTTAAATATGGCTGTCATTTTAAATAAAAATATATCCCTTTTAGCGCTGCCATTTAAAGTCCGATCTCATCATATTGCATATCGTTGTTCATGGCTTGATAGTGGCTGCATTTCTGTCTTTGGTGACTTTTTAATCCGATCTCAAATTCTGGGCGCCACTTATGCCATCTCGGATCCTTCCCCCAAATGTCCAATTTTTTTTACGTGCCAAGAAAGTCCTTCTAAAACTACGTATGTACAGATTTTAATATGCCCACTTTTATTACACGCCTACAAATTAAGCCCCTTTTTTCTTTTTCACACACATACTAGCAATAATATTTTTATCAGTCACGCCCAAGAATGAAAGGTATGTTTATTAAGTTTGAAAAACTTTAAAAAAATTGTTTTTGCCACGCCCTAAATTACAGCCCTTTTTATACATATATATAGCATCGTCATTTAAAGTCTAATCTCATCGTATCATATATCATTGTTAATGGCTAGAATATGGTTTTATTTTTGAATTTAGTGCTTTTTTTTAGCTCATCTAGATTTAAATGATTGAAATAAATTATTACATATATAAAAAAATAATTTTTAAATTTTTAATTTTCACACTAACGATGTCGCACGTGAACAACTTTATATACATAAGTACCAAGATCACAAATCTTGCTATTTTACAGAATTTTTTTTTTTTTTTTAATATTATAAAAAATCTCTGTTTGGCCTTAATTTGATGAGCTTTCTACTTTTACTTTCGACGCATTGATAGAAAATGATTTTTTTCAATGTCGCACATGACATCGAAATATGAGATAATACAAAGAAAAAAATTACAGTTATTTGCAATCGCATAGTTTCTTGTGCATTCTATTTTGCATAATGTAATGTCTCTCTTAAAGAACTTGTTTCGTGGCAAAACGTACAATAGAAATATCCAAATAAGAAAAGTTGCACTTGTTCCACTTTGCATTCATTAATCTTGAAATGGGTTATAAATTAATATAAAATTTTTTTACTTTTATTAAATTTGATTGTTTTCCTGTTAAAATATGATAAAACAAAGTCTTTTCAAGAACTTATTATGTTTTTGATTCGGTGGACCTTTCGGTGGAAATGCCCATATTAACTTGAAATGAAAAAGTTAAAACAACATTGTTCAATATAAAACCTATAACATTCTGTTTAACTTCTTTTGTATAGAAACGACAACAACAACAACAGTATAAAAATTAAAAATATATTTAAAAGATTTTGTTTTCTTGGTAAAAACACTGAAGTTTATTGTTGATGGGATAAGCTATTCCCATGCGCATTTCACTGGTTGCTTAGGTCAGATCGTCAGGAAACTTCATCCTTAAAGATTTTAGAAAAACTAAAGATATTAAACCAAATAAAACTGTTAAGCGTATAAGAATTATAAGCAACAGTATCTACTTCTAACAATATGAAAATTCAAATAAAAACATCAACAATAGACAGTGAGCTTATCTCTTCTTACATTATCCACTACAAGAAAAAACAAAATGAAAACAAAAACAACTTGCAAAAGCATGTTGCCAGTTGAAGTATTATATATTTTTTATTTTCATGTTTACAATAATTTATAACACGATGAAAAATTCCCCAATTTTTTTTTTTTTGTTAAAATTATTAAGTTAAATAATGCAACACATTTTCAAAGAAGAACGTTGACGGAAACCATATCGTGCCATTCTGCTGATGTTTTTTAATTGTGAGTGCTTCTTTAAACAAAGAATAATACAGCAGTGTTGCCACTTTGGGGGTAATTACCCGAACTTGGTATAATTTTTACGGTCGTGGGTAGAGCGGGGGTAATTTCTCTTAGGTGTAATTTAGGTATAATTTGAAATTTTTGCTTCAGATGCCCAAATATAATCAAGATTCGATTTCAATGATGACATTTGAACCAAAGTCTCGGTTTCTTTTTAAGAAACGACTTCAATTATTAAACAAACATATATTTTCAAATGTTTGGTAATGAATATCGCAAGATGAACCCTTAGATTTGGATAAAGATGCCTATTTAAGTGATTTAGAACCTGAAGTTTATTGAAAAAAGTTATTCAAACTAAAAACTTGCCTGGGGAAAGATATGTTTCCAATATTGCAACATATAATTAATTTTACTAATTTAAAGGGTATTTTTTAAGGCCATGCAACTTAAAATGGTAGACAACACAAAAAAAAATTATTTTTATTGCAGATTGATACACGGCATAACAATTTGAAACTGATTTAAAACAAATAGACACCGCACCGCGCCTGTCCTTGACGAAACGCATTGCAGACGTCCAATTTTGTTTCTCTTTTTCGAATAAAATGAACAATGTTGACCTCCAAGACACCGATTGTTGCTGGTTTATCAGCATTAACCCCTGACTTCACCACCCTACGGAAAACAATCAATAAGTGTCACATCGCATGGCTTTAAAGTCTAATTGACAGTTTATTTTCTCTAAATCAACACACCGCCTTCATTTGTGAAAAAAGTGGCGTCATTTAAGTCATGAAGTAACCTTTAAGTTGCGAAAATCGATGGCTGATTTTCAAAGTATATTTGGATAATTTGGTGGCGTTGTTCAAGCAAATCAAAAAGTGAAAACAGTATGACAGTTCGTTTGACAGCTTACCTTTCGTAAGCTCTATTGGACTAAAAAGCATACATGATAAAGCAATGACAACGAACATTTTAAACCTTCCCCATATATATTAACCAAATGTGGAAGTTAAACTCATTATTTTAGCAGTTTTATTTTATGTTTTATTAATTTTTTTAAGTCTTTAATGTTATTTTTTGTTAATTTAAATAAAATTAACAGTTTGACTAATATTGATCTAATTTTAATGAGTTTGTTGTGTTTTTGCTTCTTTGTAAATGTATTTTTATTAAATAAAACTTTAATTTTATATCAGGTGTAATTTCATTTAAATCGGACAATTTTGCTTCATCTCAAGTGTAATTTTGAATCTTGCTGGTGGTAACACTGGAATACAGACATGTGCTACACAGAAAAAAATTAAGACAACTCAACTGTCATATCGAATGCCATATTCGTCAATACAATTAACTTTTTAGTTGAAAAGGCACCGCCAACTAATTTCGTAAATATAGGTATTCTTTAGATGAAAAAGTTATTTTTTTAATCCAAATTTTTAATATTTTCAATTAGGCTTAAGTTCATGAAATTTAATTTTCATTAAATTATATTCATGAAGAAAGGAATTTTACAACATGAAAATTAATTAAAATTGTTATTGATAATCTTTCATTCTTGACGTGGCTCGGGCTGGAACCCTGGCCGGCAGGTTACCATGACATGTTTCGATCGCAACCACTCGATCTCCTCAGATGGATTTGCCGTCTTACACTCGCAGCCATCGACGACTGCTGACGTCAATAGTCAAACATCAATCCTTAAACCAAATTGTATTTTAACATTTGGTAGATCGAAATTTGCTTTCCTAAATGATTATCCATTTTAATTGATTTTACATGTTTTTTCCTTACTTCTGTTTTTTCGTACTTTTGTCAAGAATTTTTCTTGAAGTCCAAGTACATTTTTTGTTTTTCCATTTTGTCTTTCTCTTTTCTGTTGACCTTTTTCAGCACAACTTGAAGGACAAATGTACACATAGAGCTCGTGCCTTAGCTTTAACAATAATTAGTATTGTGGTTATTTTGTTGAACTATTTATGGTTTTTAATCCAAATTTTTAATATTTTCAATTAGGCTTAAGTTCATGAAATTTAATTTTCATTAAATTATTTTTATGAAGAAAGGAATTTTACAACATGAAAATTAATTAAAATTGTTATTGATAATCTTTCATTCTTGACGTGGCTCGGGCTCGAATCCTGGCCGGCAGGTTACCATGACATGTTTCGATCGCAACCACTCGATCTCCTCAGATAGATTTGCCGTCTTACACTCGCAGCCATCGACGACTGCTGACGTCAATAGTCAAACATCAATCCTTAAACCAAATTGTATTTTAACATTTGGTAGATCGAAATTAGCTTTCCTGAATGATTATCCATTTTAATTGATTTTACATGTTTTTTCCTTACTTCTGTTATTTCGTACTTTTGTCAAGAATATTTCTTGAAGTCCAAGTACATTTTTTGTTTTTCCATTTTGTCTTTCTCTTTTCTGTTGACCTTTTTCAGCACAACTTGAAGGACAAATGTACACATAGAGCTCGTGCCTTAGCTTTAACAATAATTAGTATTGTGGTTATTTTGTTGAACTATTTATGGTTTTTAATCCAAATTTTTAATATTTTCAATTAGGCTTAAGTTCATGAAATTTAATTTTCATTAAATTATTTTTATGAAGAAAGGAATTTTACAACATGAAAATTAATTAAAATTGTTATTGATAATCTTTCATTCTTGACGTGGCTCGGGCTCGAACCCTGGCCGGCAGGTTACCATGACATGTTTCGATCGCAACCACTCGATCTCATCAGATGGATTTGCCGTCTTACACTCGCAGCCATCGACGACTGCTGACGTCAATAGTCAAACATCAATCCTTAAACCAAATTGTATTTTAACATTTGGTAGATCGAAATTTGCTTTCCTGAATGATTATCCATTTTAATTGATTTTACATGTTTTTTCCTTACTTCTGTTTTTTCGTACTTTTGTCAAGAATTTTTCTTGAAGTCCAAGTACATTTTTTGTTTTTCCATTTTGTCTTTCTCTTTTCTGTTGACCTTTTTCAGCACAACTTGAAGGACAAATGCACACATAGAGCTCGTGCCTTAGCTTTAACAATAATTAGTATTGTGGTTATTTTGTTGAACTATTTATGGTTTTTAATCCAAATTTTTAATATTTTCAATTAGGCTTAAGTTCATGAAATTTAATTTTCATTAAATTATTTTTATGAAGAAAGGAATTTTACAACATGAAAATTAATTAAAATTGTTATTGATAATCTTTCATTCTTGACGTGGCTCGGGCTCGAATCCTGGCCGGCAGGTTACCATGACATGTTTCGATCGCAACCACTCGATCTCCTCAGATGGATTTGCCGTCTTACACTCGCAGCCATCGACGACTGCTGACGTCAATAGTCAAACATCAATCCTTAAACCAAATTGTATTTTAACATTTGGTAGATCGAAATTTGCTTTCCTGTATGATTATCCATTTTAATTGATTTTACATGTTTTTTCCTTACTTCTGTTTTTTCGTACTTTTGTCAAGAATTTTTCTTGAAGTCCAAGTACATTTTTTGTTTTTCCATTTTGTCTTTCTCTTTTCTGTTGACCTTTTTCAGCACAACTTGAAGGACAAATGTACACATAGAGCTCGTGCCTTAGCTTTAACAATAATTAGTATTGTGGTTATTTTGTTGAACTATTTATGGTTTTTAATCCAAATTTTTAATATTTTCAATTAGGCTTAAGTTCATGAAATTTAATTTTCATTAAATTATTTTTATGAAGAAAGGAATTTTACAACATGAAAATTAATTAAAATTGTTATTGATAATCTTTCATTCTTGACGTGGCTCGGGCTCGAACCCTGGCCGGCAGGTTACCATGACATGTTTCGATCGCAACCACTCGATCTCATCAGATGGATTTGCCGTCTTACACTCGCAGCCATTGACGACTGCTGACGTCAATAGTCAAACATCAATCCTTAAACCAAACTGTTTTTTAACATTTGGTAGATCGAAATTTGCTTTCCTGAATGATTATCCATTTTAATTGATTTTACATGTTTTTTCCTTACTTCTGTTTTTTCGTACTTTTGTCAAGAATTTTTCTTGAAGTCCAAGTACATTTTTTGTTTTTCCATTTTGTCTTTCTCTTTTCTGTTGACCTTTTTCAGCACAACTTGAAGGACAAATGTACACATAGAGCTCGTGCCTTAGCTTTAACAATAATTAGTATTGTGGTTATTTTGTTAAACTATTTATGGTTTTTAATCCAAATTTTTAATATTTTTAATTAGGCTTAAGTTTATGAAATTAAAATTTTCATTAAATTGTTTTTATGAAGAAAGGAATTTTACAACATGAAAATTAATTAAAATTATCAAAAAGTAATTTCAATTTTTGGGAATACAAAATTTTAATGAAATGAAAAAAAAACAACAACTTATAAAAGATGTTGTCAATTAAGTGTTTTTTAGGCCGTGCACTGCCTGTTTATTATCAAAAAGTAATTTCAATTTTTGGGAATACAAAATTTTAATTTCAAAAGATTTTGTTATTCGTGCTTAATTCCCAGTTTTTATTATTGATAAAAACACTTGCAATTTATTGTTGATGGGATAAGCTATTCCTATGCATTTCACTGGTTGCTTCGGCCAGATCATCAGGAAACTTCATCCATAAAGGTTTTAGACAAACTAAAGATATTAAACCAAATAAAACTGTTAAACGTATAAGAATTATAGCCACAGTTCTACTTGTAACAATATCAAAGTTTAAACAAAACACATCAACAATAAACAACAGTGGGTTCATCTCATCTTACATTTCCCCACTACAATTAGTTGAAATTCTCTCAACATTAATTGTAGTTGTAAGTAGGTTAAGAAAAACAAAATGAAAAAAAACAACAACTTATAAAAGATGTTGTCAATTAAGTGTTTTTTAGGCCGTGCACTGCCTGCTTATTATCAAAAAGTAATTTCAATTTTTGGGAATACAAAATTTTAATTTCAAAAGATTTTGTTATTCGTGCTTAATTCCCAGTTTTTATTATTGATAAAAACACTTGAAATTTATTGTTGATGGGATAAGCTATTCCTATGCATTTCACTGGTTGCTTAGGCCAGATCATCAGGAAACTTCATCCATAAAGGTTTTAGACAAACTAAGGATATTAAACCAAATAAAACTGTTAAACGTATAAGAATTATAGCCACAGTTCTACTTGTAACAATATCAAAGTTTAAACAAAACACATCAACAATAAACAACAGTGGGTTCATCTCATCTTACATTTCCCCACTACAATTAGTTGAAATTCTCTCAACATTAATTGTAGTTGTAAGTAGGTTAAGAAAAACAAAATGAAAAAAAACAACAACTTATAAAAGATGTTGTCAATTAAGTGTTTTTTAGGCCGTGCACTGCCTGCTTATTATCAAAAAGTAATTTCAATTTTTGGGAATACAAAATTTTAATTTCAAAAGATTTTGTTATTCGTGCTTAATTCCCAGTTTTTATTCTTGATAAAAACACTTGAAATTTATTGTTGATGGGATAAGCTATTCCTATGCATTTCACTGGTTGCTTAGGCCAGATCATCAGGAAACTTCATCCATAAAGATTTTAGAAAAACTAAAGATATTAAACCAAATAAAACTGTTAAACGTATAAGACTTATAGCAACAGTTTTACTTGTAACAATATCAAAGCTTTAACAAAACACATCAACAATAAAAAAGTGGGTTTATCTCATCTTACATTCCCTACTACAATTAGTTGAAATTCTGGGATGGGATAAGCTATTCCTATGCATTTCACTGGTTGCTTACCTACTTACAACTACAATTAATGTTGAGAGAATTTCAACTAATTGTAGTGGGGAAATGTAAGATGAGATGAACCCACTGTTGTTTATTGTTGATGTGTTTTGTTTAAACTTTGATATTGTTACAAGTAGAACTGTGGCTATAATTCTTATACGTTTAACAGTTTTATTTGGTTTAATATCTTTAGTTTGTCTAAAACCTTTATGGATGAAGTTTCCTGATGATCTGGCCTAAGCAACCAGTGAAATGCATAGGAATAGCTTATCCCATCAACAATAAATTTCAAGTGTTTTTATCAATAATAAAAACTGGGAGTTAAGCACGAATAACAAAATCTTTTGAAATTAATTAAAATTGTTATTGAAAATCTTTCATTCTTGACGTGTCTGGGGCTCGAACCCCGGCCGGCAGGTTACCATGACATGTTTCGATCGCAACCACGCGATCTCCTCAGATGGATTTGCCGTCTTACACTCGCAGCCATCGACGACTGCTGACGTCAATAGTCAAACATCAATCCTTAAACCAAATTGTATTCTAACATTTGGTAGATCGAAATTTGCTTTCCTGAATGATTACACTATGGAACATTTTTGGGATTATTGTCTGGGGGGTGAGAAATTCCACGTCAGGATGATGGTACTAGGTTAGTATAGTAAAACCCTCAAAGGGTTTGGCGTTCATATATGTCAGTTTTTTTTATGACATTTTAAATTTTTTCCTTATCTTGATGTTTTTTCGCTTAGTTGTAACATTTTGGCAAAAACGTAGTTTAACATAACTCGAGAACCACTTGTCCGATTTTGCTAAAACAAGCTCAGAAAAATTTAGAATTATAATTTCTTTAATCCGGTTATATAACGTTTTTCTTTATAATCAACAGTTTTGCCGGTAAAAATATATTTGTGGAGAAAAAAAAAATATTTTTTTGCCTAAAAATTAAAATTTTTTTTTTTAAATTCATAAAAAATCCAAAACGGAAAAAAGGATCAAGTGTTATTAATTTCATGTAAAGTCACATAACCTATAAACAAAATGCGACATAGATCATAGAAATCAATTAACGCGTTCTGCTTTTATTTACAATTAAGTGAATGTATCCCATTTTGACAAGAATATTGATATTTGTTTTTATTCAAAAAAGTGTCATTTATCGCCATTTTTTATAAATTTTCCCCAATAACTCCAGACTTCTGGCCATAAACTACTAAACAAATTAAGTATACATTTTTATAATTTTTTATTTTTATTTTATTTATTTATTTTTATTTATTTTAATAAATATTGCCTAGACTTTTTCGATGGTGGTTGTTCGGCACTAGTGGCATCGCATTCATCGCTATCATCAGTTTCTGAACCACACAATGTGTCAATGTGTGACTCCACTGTTGACCCTTCTGCATCTCCTGAAAATTCTTTATCATCAAGATCATCCTTGTCTTGCCACACAATCTTACTACACCAGCAAATTTCCGCAATTATTGCACTCGGAATAAACTTTGGAGTGTTGCCTGACGACTTCGATAAGCTGTGACTTTCACACCGGTTGCCAACAAATTGTTTGATTTCAAAATGTAAGCCAGTTCTTCCGATTTATGCTGTGTTAATTCCAACTTGGCAACAATTGAATCAAGCTTATTTTGATTTATTAAAACTGGCTCATTGGATACTGATGGCTCATATGGGGGATCATCACGTGAATGATATGTCGGAGCAGTCGTAGAAGAGAAAATATCTGGACTAGAAGCTTTTGGCACAGGAATGTGGTCCGAATAAGGCAATAGTGTTGCGGCACTTGCAACACCAACGTAATTATACGATTTCTTATCCTTTTTGCGGCTCCTTTATTCGCACATGCATAGCAATTCAATGGATTGTGACCTTCGCCAGGATTAGTCCAAGTCATTGGGATACCGAATGGTATACTTTCACGTCTTCTATTTTTCCAATCCATTAGACGGTTGTAGCAGCTTTTACACACTATATTTGGTACCCAATTTTCGTTCACTATAACATTTTGGTTGAAGTACATCTCGTATGTTTGAACAAAATCAGTACTGAAATTTCCCCTTTTTTTATGTGTTGAGACATATTGACCATAGCAGTAGCAAAAGCTATTTATATCTGGCTTGCTCAGTTCCATATTCTGTTCTCTTTTGTTCACTTTAAAAAAACTGGAGAAAAATCACTTTTACTGTTCGCGTTCGTCGGTACTTGTTGAATGACAAAAATCGATAAATGAACATCTATAAATACTACGTATTTTTCAATATTTTACTGACAAATACGTTCCAAAACATGAGCACTAATAGATGTGGGTGGAATTTCTGTAAAAAAATCATACAGGCAGCCAACGGAAAACCCCCAAATAATTAAAAAAGTGCACTTTCCTTTTTTCCTTTCAATTGTCCACGCACATTTATTACCGCTTATTACTTTGCTACCGCAATAATAAAAATCAAATAACCTTTTGTTTATTACTTTTTTTTTTAATTCTAAGAATCATAAAAAAAGTCATAAATGTTTTTGCAAAGAATTTTGTGCATATCTCGAGCAAATTTTTGAAATGCATACCTTCACTTAATTGTTAATAAAAGCGAAACGCGTTAATCGATTTTCATGATTTATGTCTCATTTATTTCATAGGTTATGCGACTTCACGTGAAAGTAATAGGACTTGAAACTTTTTTTACTGTTTTGGATTTTTTATGAATTAAAAATAAAAAATTTAAATTTTTTGGGCAAAAAATATTTTTTTTCTTCATACATTCATTTTTAACTTCGAAAGTGTTGCACATATAGGAAAACGGTATAGAAACAGATTAGAGAAATTGTAATTCTTAATTTTTCTAAATTTGTTTCATCAAAATCGGACAAGTGGTTCTCGAGTTATGTTAAACTACGTTTTTGCCAAAATGTTACAACTAAGCGAAAAAACATCAAGATAAGGAAAAAATTTAAAATGTCATAAAAAAAAACTGACACATACGAACGCCAAACCCTTTGAGGGTTTTACTATACTGACCTAGTACAATCACCCTGACTTGGAATTTCTCACCCCCCAGATTGGCTGTTGTACTGTGTTATCCATTTTAATTGATTTTACATGTTTTTTCCTTACTTCTGTTTTAATAATAAATTTTATATTTTTTCCTTAAAAATAAATCGGTTATCTCATAAACATTTTACAAAGTTTTCTGCTTTGCATATAAAATTATGAAATGTGATGTTACATTATTCTGCATTTATTCGATGACGGACGATATGTGCAGTTCTTTTAATTTTTTTTCAATAATGTTTTCTTACAAAAAATCCAACAGACACTTTGGCTGGTTGCCCTTACAAAAAATATTTTACACAAACTAATACACACAGTCATTTCGAGCTGTAGTCATGCAAACTGTCAAGCAACAACAACATTACTAGTGAGGATCGTTTCTAAAACTTTTTTTTTTTCATTCTTCATGACTGAAGAAAGGCAAAATTGGATTTTACCTCAAAAACATGAATGAATTTGGCGAAATATTAACAATTCATTTATGACTGTGAAAAAAAAGTTACATATTTTACATTTCTCATTTATGAAAAAAATTCAAGAACGGTTGAGTATGAGCGATCACATTTGAATTTCTCTGAACTCTGTTATTATCTTTCATATTTGTCAACAATTTTTTATTTTATGAACCGGATTAACAAAACTATTTTATAAGTAGCCTTTATTATGTTGTATTATATTATAACTACATATACAAAATGTTTTTATATTAATTTTCTAACTGTATTAAGTACAAACTATTACAAAGTTACTCACGTTTATTGCTGCCATAATAAAACTATTAGCTAAATGAGCAAAATATCTGTTTTTCGATCAATTTATAAAAATTTTATAAATTTACAAATAGCAATGGGCTGCAATTTTATGAGTATGAAAGCTATGGATTAAACATGAATTTTTTTTCTTTTTTATACATATGAACACGTTTTCTGTTGTTCATGTAAATGTACTTTTTCGCCAAAAACGATACATTTTGGTTAAAGCAGCACTTACTTAAATGCCAGAGGTTATATGTTGAAGAACATAATTATTAGGGTTATGATGCACTCATAAAAATCCCACATAAAACTGCACAGCTCTTGAAAAAAGATTTACCGCGATATAAAACGGCATAAACTGCACCTGATATGTAAGAGTATTTTCATTTGTTTTTCTCCATTTTTTTTTGTCTCAGTGCCTTTGCATTTTAAAACTTCTCGTATAAGTATGCACATGTATAATATATGTTTGTTCATGAATATGTATATCATAAACGAAGGCGGGCTTAAAATTAAAAAGTTTTCTATTAGTTTTATGGATTTTGTTTCCAGGTTGTATTCAATAAAAGGTCTACTAATATTATAAATAGGCCAACAAAAGCAAATGCGTATTTTATGGTTTACAAGATGGTTTTGATTGAAAATAAATTATATATATTTGTTAGGGTTTTTTTTATACCCTCCACCACAATAAGTTGTGAAGAGGGTATACTAAGTTTGTCATTCCGTGTGAAGCTTTTTTTACTATTCATCTCAGACCCCATAAAGTATATATATTTTGGGTCTGTCCGTCTGACCGTCTGTCCGTTCGTTGAACACACGCTCACTTTCGAAAAACTAAAAAGAAATGAACAAACTTGGTGTCAAATTGCTTTCAGTTATCCTAAGCAGTTTGGAATTTAAATCCAGCAAAATCGGTTTAGTTGGATCAGAACTATTATTCAAAATGTGGAACCACCACCTTAAAAAATTGATAATTTTGTAACAAAAACTAACACAAATGGTGGAACAATGCACGCAATGATAAAAGATTTTGCAAAAGTTTGTTTTATTCGAATGGAAATCACGCTGTTAAATTTCGTGAAGATCGGTCCATAATTAGCCTAGGTCCCATATAAACCCTTCTCTCGGAGGACAGTTTAGTACGCCTTAAACCGCAATAAATAATGCTATCATAATAGAATTTGGTAACTCACAGTTTTATAACACTAGTAATGACACTGTGAAATTTCGTGATGATCGTCCCATAATTAACTATAGGTCCCATATAAAGCCCACTCGGGTCATAATTTAACATAGATCCCATATTTAGCTTTCACTGTAAACGCTAAAACTAATTTCACCGCTGTTTTGAAATTTATGTTTTTAATACCAGAAATCAATCTGCAGAATTTCGGGATGATTGGTTCATAACTTACCATGGCTCTAATATAAATTCTCCTCCTCAAAATCATTTAATATCAGCTTTAACTGTTACAAATCGTGGTATTTTACTCAAGCTAGTTAAAACTGCAAAAAGAAGCGTAAAACTATCTGATTGTCGGTCAATAATTTAATATATGTCTAAACCGCTAACAGTTTTAATGCTGATGTCTGTATTTATAAAGATAATTTTATAATAAATAGATATCATATAGATCCTTTTGATAAGTCATATAGATATAGATCGGTGGAGGGTATCAAAGATTTGGCACAGCTAAATATAGCACTCTAACTTGTTTTAGTTTTTTGCAATATCGGCTTTTTTTTAGTAATTTTGTTTTAATAAAATTTAAAACATAGGAAGATCCAAATTTATAAGTACACATAAGCAATGCATTTTTTTTTAAATAGGACCGCGAGGGGCGATAGGGTGCTATTTCTGCCTATCAGAAACTATCAAACCGATTTTAATGAAATTTAATTTGTTTTTTAATTCTGTGGTGTTGGGTTTCATACGGTCGGGCTTGGCCGACTATACTTTCTTACTTGATTTTTATGTTACTCTGTCTTGGCGGTACTGTAAGGTACTTTTTATATTGTTGTATATATTTTTTATGTGTTTAAAATTTTAGTATTAAGCCTTTTTATCAACGTATTTTAATATTTGCTTGTTTAAGCTATTCTCTCTCGAAAATTCTTTAAATTCTAAGTTCCTCAGTCACACATAGTAACTTCATACAATAATACCCTCTATATAACTTCTTTTTACAATCATAGTTTCCCAGTAAAAACTTCACCAACTTTTTCAAAATGAATAGCCTCTTTCACTCATTATTAAGAAGCTTTCTTTAATAACTTCTTCTATAACTAATTCTGTAACTACTTTTTTCTGGATGTATTTAGGTAAAAAAATAATAAAAAAATAATAAAATAAAATAATGCGCATAGAAGCTAGCTTTCCCTCAACAATAAATTTCAGTGTATTTATCAAATATGAAAAATTGGGAATTTAGCACGTCATACAAAAATCTTAATAATAAATTTTTTATTCCCGTAAATAACTTTGATAATGACTTTCTTTTGAATGCGTTTAATTTGAGACACCCCTTGTAAAATGCATTGCTTCTTTCAGTAGAATTGTAAGTAGTGCTTTTATGTTTTTCCGATTACTCAACACATTATTTTGTAGGCGAAGTTTTTACTGGGTTGTAACGTCTTATTTATTTTTAAATTTAGTTTTAGTCTGTTAGTTCCCCTCCTCTCTCTTTTTGGCATAGTTACGTTTTTTTGCTGTTTTAATATAGTTTTAGCTAAAAAGAATTTCTTTGTATATATTGGAATGAAAGGGATGTGCGGAACCAAATATTGTTCATTTCTGCAAATTTTGGGGTTTTACACGAAGTTGTTACAAAATTGGAAACAAAAAATCTTTCGTTGGTTTCCCTATGCACTTAGCTATGGACACCGAAAGGAGAAAAAGTTAATAAACAATTTTAATCATTTTTATTAAAAACTTTAGAATTTTCGGTACTAAAAGATGTTGTGGTTATTTTGGGACGCAAGCGGAATTGTGAGTGCAAAGACTCAATTTTCAATTTGCTCCCTTAACATCTGTAGACGTAGAAAGAACTTCTTCTATGTACAAGAACTTGTTGACTTTTCCAAAATTTATTGCATCAATTTATAATTTACTGTGAGAATGTTTTAAACGAATAAAGTGGAAAATAAACAATAAATTTTAATATCTGATTTTTTAATATTAACAGCTTATTTTCATGTTCTTTTAGTGGTATTTTTGGTAATCCTAGTTATAAACAAGCCAAAGATTCCCAAAAGTTGTTAAAACCTAATGTCTGTTCTTTTTGTTTTGTTCTCCCAAATACGGCCGGCGGTGAGTAAAATGACTAAAGGTAAAGGATTAATTTTTGGTTTTTTAAGGTTTTTTTTTTTTAATTTTTTCGTTGGGGTGTTTTTGCATTTTAAGTGAAATTAAAATTGACCCCAATATCAAGGAATAAAAAATCGCCCCATATACAATCGCAATTTTTACCTTTCATTTATTAATAAACAATTTAAAGAAATAATAAATTACCCCAAAATTTTAGAAAAGGAGGAAAGCTATGCAGAAATGCTTAAGTTAGCGAAGACAGTGCTCGTTATACCATAGAGGAGAAAATCCTTGCGCCAGATATGCAATCGGAGTCAGTTTAATATGACTCAGTAATATTGGAGAAATAACTCATTAGGCTCAATTTAATGAAAAACTGCCATTAAACTTAGTGGGATTGACTTGAGTCAAAGTGAGAGTATATTATTATTATCTAGTTACCTTTTGTTGTATTCCGCCCTTTGTTTACGGAACAATCTCCCTTATAAAACACCAGCAGCATGCCCGATATGGTTTTCGTAGTCATTCAACTTTGAAAATTTTATATATTTATGTAAACAAATAGAATATGGGAATTTTTGCTTCTTTTTTTGCTTTTTCAACATGAAAAAATAAAATGTTAATAATACACAAAATGTGGCGCATTAAATCGATGTCAATGTAGACCAGCGTTGCCAGAATTAAGATTTTATCTTATTTTTGAAGATTTTTTTACCAAAATAAGATTTGAAGATCTTTTTTCTCAAATTAAGATTTTTATTTTAAGAAATATAGAGATTTAACTTTAAGTTTGTACAACATACATACTTTTTTTTACAGATTTTTAAACAGTAAATTTCTAAAACAATGAGGTTTTGTGTCTGCTTTTTGTCTATTGGTTTTGTACCCATTGTCTAGCACACACAAAAATGCATTAAATAAAAAAAAGTTCATGTATTTAGTATCGAAATGTAAAACTAATGCAACTTAACCCTAGGATTACCGTCTTGGTCTGGCCAGAACAAATTTGTGTTTTGCTGGCAATATTTTTCTAATACATATAACAAAAAACAGGGGCGTGAATTCTATAAATGATATGTGCTGAATCGAATGAAACTAATTTGGATTCGATTGGAGCAAATTAGTGTGGGGAAATTTAATTTTTATGTAAAAGTATATGAAATTACTCTCTACTTTAAAAAAAACTATATATACACAATTGCTTAAGAATATCTTTTAAGAGCCAATTTGGGTTTGAGATTAAAAATAATTTTATTCTATAATTAGCTAATCTGAGAATTAAGTTAATCTAGTATCAATTGAATTTGATATTTTTGGGTGGTGGCTTAAACCATGTAGCGCTACCATACTGAGCACAAACAAATGGCAAAATTTTTTGCAAATATCAACTTTTTATCAAGCAATATGGATATTTTCAAAGAAGAAGAAGACATTGCGAGAATTTTATATTGTTTACAAGGTAGAAATTTTTTGCGTTTAAAGAAAAAATATATTACTGAAAAAATATAGAATGGAAAAATTATATAAAAGTGCTAAGCAATGTTTTAAAATGTATTTTTTGTTTATATTTTTGCAAGTTCTTTATGTTAAACATGTGTTTGTTGACAGTTTAAGTTTAAGGTTTAAACCATCACCGTTGGCCGCTTAAACTAGCAAAAAAAGTTAAAAAAAATACAACTCAAAAAGTAAATACGAAGATTAAAGTTAATTTAATCGCTAATCTCTAACCCAAAAAGTGGCTCTAAAAGGTGTACCATATTTAGAAAATTTTCTCAATTATTCAAAATGCCTTTGATATAACAATGTAATCGGGTATTCAAGACAAAGTCTTGACAGAGAGTACGAAAAAACAGAAGGGAAGGAAGAAACGTGTTAATTAAATTGAAAAATGATAATTAATTACAGCAAATTTCGAACCACCATTGAATGCCATTGGTTAAAGACTGATTTTTGACTGTTGGCTGGCAGGTACCGCAATGGTGCAGCGGGTGCAACGCAAAAAGTTCTGATGATGAGAAGGTTGTTATTCTCGAAACGTAATTTCAACCCGTGTTTGAGTCTCAGCTCAGCCAGGAATAAAAATTGTCAATAAATTTTATTTAATTTTATGTTGTCAAATTCCTTCCTTCAGTAAAATTATTTAATGAAAATTAAATTTGATGAAGCCTAACTAAATATCAACATTTCAAGTTATCAAAAAATTTTATATTAAATTGAGAACCCTTGAGATTTCATATGATAAATGAGCTTCATAGCTCCCAAACTAAAATTTTCTTGCCCAAAATTTATACCTATATCTCTAATATTAGAATTTAATTACATTCAATTAAACTCCTTTATTTGGATGGAATGTTTAACGTTCTTATTTATTAGAAAATAAATGGATTTAAAATGAATTTTATGAATAATATACTTTAAACACAATTTAATCCTAAAATCTAATGTTGTATAAATACCGCAATTATGTATTGCAATTTAAAATAATAAAAAGTATGTCCTTTTAATAATTTTTACTGCCCTTGTTATAAAAAATTTGAAGATTTTTCTCTTCAAAATAAGATTTTTTTTCGCCAAATGAAGATTTTCCTTCCAAATCTTCTGGCAACGCTGATGTAGACATAACATAGATGACGCATAAAATATGACAAAATGATGACATTCGTCATTCGTACTGGAATTTTTGAGTATGACTCGTACTTAAAGTAATCATAAAAAACTTGATTTATCACGAGCAGTGTTACCGCCGGATATTTTTAAAAAGAACCAAAAAAAGGGGATATCTACAAAAAAGTGGCACCAAAAAGAGGATTTAAAAAAAGGGCACATCTTTTAAAATTAAAATAAGTACACCACATTATGTATTTTTTACGTATTTTTTATTTGTTATAATTTTTAATGGTATAAAAACATAACAAAAAACATTGTATAGTAATTATATACACTAAAAAACAACTGATCGTATGTATATCAATAGACATACATACTTACTTACAAATGGCTCATTTGTTGTAAAAACTAAAATAATAATTTTGTAAATATTTCTCTCGAGAAGTAATTTTTATAAAATACATATTTACTTTAATGTTTTGGTAATTCAAAAACGTTTCCTTCTGAATACATTTTCTTGATTTATTAAAGACATGTCTACCTGCATTTAAAAACTGTTTGGAAATTTATTTGCCCATTCCACCAGGTTCTTATGTTTTTTAGAATGCTTTGGCCGCAGTTTTCTCCCATTACGTGACATTTTTTAGATACTGTAATTTCGGAAGATGATTTGTGCCACAATTAATAACAAAATCCATAGTTTTACAATTTTATTCTACAGTCAACGTAATTACAAAAGTTGTAGGCCCACGATGTCGGCAAGGACATTTCTTTCGTATATTTGTATTGAAAACAAAAGCAAATTTTAGTTTTTTATAAATATGCGAAAGAAATGTTTTTGTCGCCACCGTGGGCCTCGCAGCTAAGCTAAAATCGGATAATAACAAGAAATCCTATAGCAACAAAAAAAAAACGAAAATATCACTTTTTCGAATACTTTATATTTAATCAGTTCCGCACTTTAATAAAAATAAATGCATACATGCTACTTAATTTAAGTGCTAGTGTTTTAGTTTCTTTACTAAAGCATATTTAGTTTTTATCCTATTTCGTCTATTATTGCTTAAGATTTTTGTAATCAGATTTATAGACTTTAAAAAGTTTAAAACTTGATTTTGTTATTAATTGCGGTACAAAACATCTTCCGAAATTAAAATAATTGGTGTATCTGATAAATGTGACGTGATGGGAGAAAACTGCGCTCATATTCGACTTTAGCATTCCAAAAAATATAAGAATCAGTTGGAACGGTTAAACAAACTCTTTCAATGTCGTCCTGTGTTATTTATTAATGGTCAGTATCATACAATTTTTTTTTAAATTAATTGTTCTTAAAACGACTGCTATACTTTCGTAAAATATCTTCACCTGAAACCCAATCTTCAAGGGTAGTATCTAACAACTTTAATGATAAAAGCATGGATTCGCAAGTATTTACTTTTAACCTATTTGTTTCTTTATTTTTGATTAAAGCTTACTTAGTTAAAACACGCTCAGTAGAAGCACTATTGTGTGACAATGTAAAAATATGAGAAATGTACAAGTTTGAATATATATACAGATATACTCATCAAATCTATTTTTCAATGTTCCAATTTCACACCAAAAATCTTCAGCATTCGAAATTTTAAATATGTTTTCATAATTCGCGTCATTTACTTTACTCTCTAGAAGCTTAAATTCGTGTATAAAGGCATCTGCGTCGGTTATAATATCTTTAAACTCTGAAACTTATTCGAAATAGTTTATATCTTCATTAGACACTATAAATAATGGGTCTAAATACTTTAATATATTAAGCTTTTTGTTTTTTATATCAATTCTTGTTATCAATTCTGTACACAATTTTTGGTAAAAACTTAGATTTTACTTCGGTTTCTGCTTCACGACCAATATATATATATATGCGAGATATCTTTACCCCCTTATTCATAATAAATAAAATAGGTTAAAAGAAAGTTTATTCAACCGATTTTCAGCTAACCACGCATGACAAGAAAAAAAATTTCATATAAACTTGCTTACATATACATATATTAAAACAGTTTTACTGATATTAAAGCTGGGTGTTATAATAAAACAGAAAGAAAAAAAGTATCTTTTCCTAACGTAAAAAGTATCAAGAAAAGTGGCAAGAATCACAAAAAGTACCACATTTGGGTGCATTTTGTAAAAGTGGCCAAATGGTATCCAAGCAGTCCAAAAAGTGGCAAATTGCCACTTAAGTGGCACCAACGGTAACGCCGATCACGATTGTTTTTCTTTCTGTGTAAAGACACAGAAAATATATACTTTATAGATTCCAAGATTAATATTGTAGAAATTACAAACCCCCTGTGGTAAAGAGTATAATAGCCCATAAAGGAAAAATTTAAAATCAAAATTACTTAAAAGAGTATTGTCACGTGTTGGCTTAGAGAATCGAAAAAGTTTTTCTATTACTTTAACAACTTTTAGACTAGAAGTTATAAAAGGAGTCAGTTTGCCCTCTTTTTTAAACTTTGGATAAAAATTACAAAGGGAATGTATGCCCTTTCCTGTCTTAAAGGACATAAAAAGGACTGATCGACTATTATTTAAAATGTAAAAGAGCATTTGTCAACTAGCATCGTATAATTGAATATATGTATATTCGTATTGTGTATGAGGATGTTATTAAAATCTTAGTTATTGCATTGTTACCAACTGTATATATGCGAAGATACACACACACACACATACATTTACACATAAATACATAGTAAATACACATTATGAAATAAAGCTTAAGTTGGTGCTATCATAAATGCACACTCACATCTACATAAATGCATACACATGCAAAAACTTAAATTTACGCACACATAAATGCTCAAATACAGTTAAAAATTCGAAACACAAATTTCATGTTACATTGTGTAACACTCAAAACGCAATTACAGTTTTAAAATTTCCAGAGTTTTTACATAATTTTGTGTTAAGCGGTTAAGCTCAGGCAACTCACACACAAAGGACGCACTCACACACGCACACTCTTGTACTTAGGCAACAACCAACCCATTTATGGTCACAGATTAAAGTTGGAGTAAAAATTTGCAAATAAACATTTTTTCTTCTACTTGTTTAAAATTATTTGTACTTAAATGCACTAACGGAAGTTGTTTGTTTAATATTTCTAATGGATAAAGATTTTTGCATGTTTTCTGGCAAAAAGAAATGTTATGGCAAGATGGATTGCGTTTTGGATGGAAAATGACGCACAAAAAGGAGAAAATGAAATAAAAAAAAAAAATAGTTTGTCAAAAATGCAATTAAGAGAAAAATATTTAGTTATATTTTGGACTTCCTTGAAGGTTTCAATTAATATATACTACCAATCGGATCTCACAAAAGTACTTAAATAGTTAAGAAAGTAGTTACCAAAAATTCCTTAACGTTTTGAAGATACAGTGCAGAAAATTTATTGTTCAACTCGGCAGCATGTGCGAGTTACTTTTTCAAGAAAATTGTTATTTATCAAATGATTTTTTACAATAAATGCTTTAAAACCGAGTTGTATGCGCATTAAATATGCAGTAAAAGCTTACAAATATGGCATAAAAATTGTTAAAAATATGACTCAGAAAATTCAAAAATTGCTTATTTGAAAAGGTGGCATGTCATAGTGTCCACGGACATAATGTCCTAGGACATTATGACGCCCTTCGATGCGACATAAAGCCCATGGACATTATGTCGTTTTGGAAAACGTCATAATGCCCGCGGACATTAAGTCGTTTTTAATATGGACATTATGTCTTTTTAAAAATTGTTTTGCTGCTTTTTCTCTGGGTGTATATATTAAATATATAACGAAAACACTTTTGGGCGCAAGGATTTTCTCCTCTATGGTATAACAAAAACCGGCTTTGCCAAATAAAGCTTCTCTACATAGGCGGCCTACGGAAACAAGGCAGATTTTAGAAGCTTTACTTTGCGAAGCCGGTCTTTGTTATACCGTGGAGGAGAAAATCCATGCGCACGGCCGAAGGCCGGCTATGCACAGAAGCTTTAGTTACCGAAGCCGGTCTTTGTTATACCATAGAGGAGAAAATCCTTGCGCCCGGCCGAAGGCCGTCTGTGCAGAGAAGCATTATGTCGCACCAAAAAGGACATAATGTCCATGGACATTATTACACTATATTGATGGACATTTTGTCGCATCGCTGAGCGACATAGCGTCCATGGACTTAATGTCGTTCTTTGGTGCGACATAATGTCCATGGAAATTATATCCGTGGACACTATGACATGCCACCATTTGAAAACAAAACATTCAACAATTTAATAACATTTCCAATTAATAAAAACAAACCTAAAATTATAATCGGTAAATCCCAAACACCATAGTATTTGGAGACGAACGATTCTCACCATTTACATAGACTTCGTCCTCGGTACAATTTAAAAGTGTATTCGCCGAATTTGATCAAATTATCTACAAAATTGCATCTTGTCTCTGAGCACCAGATGCGGATCCAGCTTGAGCCTTAGGGGGGGAATTTTGTATGATACAAAAAAGTAAAAAATTTGTTGATCTGAGCCATGTTTTTTTTTTTGACGAAGGGTAGGAAATGACCTCTCGCTCGTAGCATAACTGACGAGCATTGACACGAAAATTTGAAATATTTTTTCTTAGATTTGGGTAGATATCTTCATCACAGTTTATTAAAACATCTACAACGTTATCTGGTAGATTTTCAGATATTTTCCATGTTTGTTGCCAATGCAACAGTTCAGGCTCAAGTTAAGATGTTAGTATGTGCTTAATGTTATACATGAATTTAACATTATTTTACGTGCTTTTTGAGCTTAAAATAGCACTTACTGCAGACCCATCAAAATATAAATTTCGTTAAAAAAAGTTTATATTCATAAGTTAAGTTTAAGAACTGCAATTCATAAAAATATAATTTGTTTTGTTAAAATAAATAAAATATAATAATAAAATACTACTGGAAAAACTGTAGCGTGCGTTGTGAGGCGTGCGTCATAAAGTGTTCACGGCTTTTATCAAAAAATCACAACATTTTTTAGCTGCGACAAAGTGATTTTAGAATTCTCTTATATTCGTCTCTCTTTTAATGTATACACCTTATGACGTAAAATTCGCTAAAAATTAGGAAAACACACTTCAACTTTTTAAGATGCTTCCACTTTTTGTGGCGTGCGTCACAAAACTTTGGATCAATTATTTGCAACAAATGCCTGCTAAGAAATTATGATATATGCCATTCGTAAGTACATATTAATGTCACAAAATACTATATATAAGTTGAAGCTATCTCTTTTGAAAGGCCAAAAAATGTTTAAATATCAATCAGAAAATACGAGCGATTGTAGCGTTTGTTACGCAGGATTTGCCCATATGACTTGATTACACTTTGAGGTAGAAGTTTAGGTATGTTCAATACATTTAGGCTATCTATTGGGAAAGGTTTTTGAGGTCTTCTAAAATAAATTGAACAAGAGGAATGTAACCTACAACTTGCTAGTAATCTTCAACATTTTGGAAGTGATTATTTCTTTCAAATCTTGTCTTTTTGATTGCAACCTCGATTTGAACGCAAATAACTTTAACTTTTTTATGAATTTTAAAAAACAAAAATTCCGAAATTTTAATAAAAAAATTATTTTTTTTTCCAGAAAAAAAAACGTTTTACATTTCTTAAAGTAAATTTTATTGCGGAATTTCGGTTTTTTTTAGTTTTTCAATAAGCTAAAGCGTTTTTGAGTTGCGCGAACATATGTTAATCTATCTATACAATATATAATTTCTTAGTATGTCAGGATGTTTGCATGTATGTCCTATTCTTTCCGCAACTTTCTGAAGCCATCTGATGACATAGGAATCTGAAATTGGGCACACTTAAAGTACTTTCTCTACGGAAGATCGTAACGAAGCCATATTTTTGATTTTCGGCTTTTCAACTTGTATAACTATAAAGATCTGATAGAAAATATGTTTTTTTATAATATGGGGAACTTTGGGCCCCACCCGGCACGGCTAGGCACCGTCGGATTGACCTGAAAAATAAGATGAATGAATTCTTACACCAAACCTCATATTTTAAGCAGCGCAAACAATTAAATTAAAAAAAAAAAAAAAAATTGCGACCAGTCTAATGCATATGGTGTCCAGCTTTATATAAGTTGCGATGTTGATAATATTGATCAATGTGTCATCACCCTTAATTAAGAAGTGCGTCGTGTTTACTTGTGGGCTACAGCTAACGGACTGGGTATAAGTAAAAAAAAAAAAAAAAAATCCAAATATATCATCATTCAAAAGCGAATATCGAAAATACGAATTACACCAATTATAGCCATCAATAACACTACGTGACAGTTATTTGACCAAATGAATCTGACACACCTAATCTCTACGTAAAATTGTCCGCTGAATCCGAATATGAAGTCAGAATTGACAAAAGTAAAACAGTTTTTGAGATATTCCAAAATAACCGTTATTTGTGTTTTAAAAGAAGGTGATGTGTCTGAAATTTAAATATCTTCAAAAATTTTAAACGGATTATGTATTTCTTTCTTTTTAGTGAAAGGCTATGAAATTTCTAAAATAATCATGGTTCGTTTCTGAAGATGAGTCAATAAATGGCAGAGTTATAGTGACCAATTTTAAAACTTCACTATAAAGTTGATGATTTTTTGCAAATTTGTTCTTTGTTATCTCGAAAACTGTTCGATTTTAAACAATTCTGACTTCATATTCGGTTTCATCGGACAATTTTACATAAATATTAGGTGGCAGATTTATTTGGTCACGACATTGTTGAAATTTTGTCACGTAGTGTAATCAACCAATAGAAATTGTTAACCCTGCAAAAAATCTTGGAGTATATTTTAGCAATTCCCTCACATGGTCAGACCATATAAATTATGCCTGTGGGCGTACTTTTTCTTTGCTGAGAACGCTTTGGCAATCTCAATACTCTATACCCATTAATATAAGAGCACTTCTAGCTAAAACGTATCTCATCATACCCATATTATTGTATGGATATAGACTTGCCATTTCTATTTTGAGAAAAAGAGGACACCAGCAAAAAAAATGTAGGACATTTGCTTGAAAAAATTTTAATAAAATTATCGACGGCATAAAAATTAACAACCAAAATTTGTTTTACACAAAAACTTAATTTGGGTAATTCCATGTCAAATCGACCTAGAGTGGGACTTGACCCCTTTCGATTTGAATGAAATTTGCCGAAAGGGTTTCTTTCATTCTATAAAGAACATATATCAAGAAACAACAATTTTTCAATTTTTTTCAAAAGTTATGTCATATTCAAAATGTCATAATTTCGCCGAATGGGTTGAGTTTATTTTTTTAATATCTCGAAAACTACTTTACATACGAAGATGATTTTTGTCAGTTTAAAGAGAATACCTGAGGCTTCAATAAATATATTGAAAAAATGTCTTTGCAAAATATTAAATTTTAAAAATGGACTTAGTCAAAACCCTTTTTTTTGCTGATTTTTTTTTATATAATACTTTCAAAATTCTGAAACTTTGAAGGATGTATTTTTTTTAAGTTATGATATTTTATTTCTTTCCAAAAATAATCTTAAAATAAAATTTTAATATGGTCATTTGAGCAATAAGTATTTATTTGAACAAAAGTAACGACATTGATAAGGTTGCTTTTGCTTATTTGTTGCATTTTTTTTGGGAGCTACATTTGCAACGAAAAGTTCTCTTTTTGTCACGTTACGTCCCCAAAAATTAAATCATACCTATCTTAAAAAAAACCAGAGCACTTAAATGTTTTTTTTTATGAATTTTGTGACCTGTGATTTAAAGTTTAAATGCAGGAACAAATTTTCAATGAAGGTGTAAAAAGCCGGACACTTGATGAAAAAGACCGAAAAAGAAAGAACGATGTGAACTTTTTGGAAATTGTGATGATCACAGTAAGAGAAAACTGAATATAGTATTTAAAAATATTGTAAGGTATGTTTTTGGTCTAAAACGATATGGCAGCACCGCAGCTTTTGTGAAACGGCTATAAGGCATTTGTTTTGATGATTTAATAAAAACAAGAGTTCTTATCTTTTTGCATAAGGTTATATATACTCGTCAACCCAAACATCTCTACGAATGATTGGTTTTCACAGGATCAACCAGAGGACGAAGATTATTAGGATTTCGTTACCACAGGCTCATGTCTGAATGGCAATTCTTTATCTATGCAACCCGTCTTTGGACCTTAATTCCTCATAGATCTCAATTTATTAGTAACGCACAATTGTCAAAGTTCATAATTAATTTTGTTTTCTTTTTGAATATCGTTTCAAATGTGGATAAATATATGAATGTTAAATAGTTATTTTAATACCCCAACTAGTGCAATGCGTTGTTATGAAAAGATGGAAAGAAGGGCTAGTGGTTTTGGACATTCAATTTGAATTTATCCATATTGTAGCTGACTGCAAAGACTTTCGCCGAGAGTCTTTTCCACATACGGCTTATTCGACCGAAAAAACGAATTTTTTCTGAAATGCATTGTTCTCAAATTTCTTCATCCATAAAGATTTTAGAAAAACTACAGATATTAAACCAAATAAAACTGTTAAACATATAAGACTTATAGCAACAGTTCTACTTGTAATAATATCAAAGTTTAAACAAACCACTTTTTACTTTTTGATATTAAAAAGGCAAGTGCACGGCCTCAAAAACACTTTATTGACAACATCTTTTGTAAGTTGTTGTTGTTTTTATTTTGGTTTTCTTAACCTACTTACAACTACAATTAATGTTGAGAGAATTTCAGCTAATTGTAGTGGGGAATGTAAGATGAGGTAAACCCACTGTTTATTGTTGATGTGTTTTGTTTAAACTTTGATATTATTACAAGTAGAACTGTTGCTATAAGTCTTATACGTTTAACAGTTTTATTTGGTTTAATATCTTTAGTTTTTCTAAAAACTTTATGGATGAAGTTTCCTGATGATCTGGCCTAAGCAACCAGTAAAATGCGCATAGGAATAGCTTATCCCATCAACAATAAATTTCAAGTGTTTTTATCAAGAATAAAAACTGGGAATTAAGCACGAATAACAAAATCTTTTGAAATTAAAATTTTGTATTCCCAAAAATTGAAATTACTTTTTGATAATAAACAGGCAAGTGCACGGCCTAAAAAAACTCTTTATTGACAACATCTTTTGTAAGTTGTTGTTGTTTTTTTTTTTTTTTTTCTTAACCCTGCAAATAAAATTGGACCACCTAATCCATTTTGATAAAATGGAGTACTCCATGGACTAGTCCGATGTAATGCAAGCATGGACCATGTCATTGTTAAAAAGTGTTTGTAGTGAGACGACATGTCTTCGTTTTTTAACGACATGCTTTCGTTTTTAAACGACTTCAAAACTAATCCTCTTGAGTATACCATGTAGTAGTTTTAAAACTACTCCTTAGTGGTCCAAAGGTGGTTTATATGGTCCTCTCCTAGGACATCGTAATGTTAAATAGACCAGGTTTTTTCAATACGTTTGGGTTAGTTTTGAAGTAGTCCTGGTCCCTATTATTTGCAGGGAACCTACTTACAACTACAATTAATGTTGAGAGAATTTCAGCTAATTGTAGTGGGGAATGTAAGATGAGATAAACCCACTGTTTATTGTTGATGTGTTTTGTTTAAACTTTGATATTATTACAAGTAGAACTGTTGCTATAAGTCTTATTCGTTTAACAGTTTTATTTGGTTTAATATCTTTAGTTTTTCTAAAATCTTTATGGATGAAGTTTCCTGATGATCTGGCCTAAGCAACCAGTGAAATGCGCATAGGACTAGCTTATGCCATCAACAATAAATTTCAAGTGTTTTTATCAAGAATAAAAACTGGGAATTAAGCACGAATAACAAAATCTTTTTAAATTTTTAAAATATTTGACAAAAACAAAAAAAAAAGTAAATTTTTCGCACTATTAAAATTTTCAATCTATTTCCGCCTCAAATTTTGTTTATGAAATCTGCACCAAACTGCATTTTGAATGTTCTTTAAAAATTCATTAACTTTAGAATTCACTTTTATTTGTTTTGAACACCTCTAATATTTACACTCGGCTTCCTAAATACGCATAAGCTACGATTCAATTTATAGTTAGTTTTCATTTTCCTATTAACGTTTGAAGTTTATTGCAATTTATGTTTATTTTCTTTTTTTTTTTATTCTATTCTAAAATTCAAATGTTACAAATTTTTATCATCAGCCCACTTTGGCTGAAGCTAAGTAACCAGTACATACCAAATACTTTAAAGTAAATGCCCATTATGAAATATTGTAATGCTCTGAAAATATATGCAAAATAACAGACAATATTTTGCCAGTCGCTGATTACAATGAGTTGCAGAACCTAAATATGGTCTTTGCTACAACAGCTCGTAAAGTACACTTATGAGCAGAGATAAACGAGCAAATGGACCACCTAAAAGTTGTTAAAACTTATACAATATTTTGTAAACATTAATAATGCAAAATACACTGACAAAATATGGGGCTATTAATAATATGCGAAAGACAGTATGGCAATATATCGTTCGAACTTATTAAAATTCATATAGAAAAGATTGCTACAGATTGCAGGAACTCCTTTTGAAAAGGTTCTTACCGCAAAGTAATTAGGTATAGAACAATATTTATCAAACACTTCTTTATTTAGTAGTTTGATATGAACAAGATTTCATGGCATTAAATATCTTTTATATTTTTTTTGGAATTTTGGCAAATTTAAATTAAAAAATTTTCGAAAATTAAATAATTTTTGAAATCAGTTTAGAAAAAACAAAAAATTGTCCAAACAGCATGTAAATATTTTCTTTTAAAAATGGATGTGGTTTCAACAGAAACATATGCAAATTTTTTAAAAATTAATTCTAATAAACTTTTAAGCCCTTGAATAATTTTGAACCAAAGAAAGTCCATAAATAAAACATATTTTAGTCCAATTTTAGTTGATTTCTGTTTCAGTATCTTTTCAACTTCAGTAAAAAATTTATAGCTGGTCAAGCCCGACCATTTGATACCCTACAACGCAGTGGCAAAATTGGTCCTGCCTCAACAAATTTATGTTATAGGGTTAAGACCCATATAAGAGTTCTTTGTACTGAATATAATCGAGATATCTACATCCATTTCAGATAATTTTAAGCGATTTTAAAGATGGAGTAATTATTGAACCTTTGGTTAATTTTGGACCTACCAGCACACAATTTTCCCATGGCATTATAAAATTTAGCAAAATGTATAAATTTCAAGCATCAACTGCAATCTAATTAAAAAATATAAGTGTAGAATGAGATAAGAATTTTCTTAAAGAGCATCCAATTTTTAAATTTAAATAAATCAAAGTATGTACATATGTGTAAAATTCATCAAAATTTTGTGTACCTTTGAAAGGTTATACAAATGCAAAAAACATAACAGTGTATGGCTTCGCTGTGTCGCAATTTAAAGGTCAGTTTTATACCCACACTACAAAAGTGTAGAGGGTTTTATGCATTTTTACTGATGTAAACCTTAAAAAATTGGTCCTTTTTGAGTCGAGACGGAATACATTTCTGAGTCGATCTAATGGTGTTCGTCCGTCTGGCTGGATGTCCAAGAGGGTAAACTTTGTACAGGTCGAAAGTTTCGAGATAGTTCAATTTTGTTGGAATCGGTACATATACTACACCCGAAAATAACTTTTAATGCCATAACTTCCTTATTAATGTTAGTATGTTAGTAAAAATTGGCCACAATGATATTAACGATAGCTACTATGTTATGACAAAATGTTGTGCTGTAGGGCCTGAAATTAATCACAGGTCTCTTCCTAAGATCACTAACAGGCAAACACATTTCCTATAGATATCTAAATAACATTCGACACAATGAACTTTTATATGAATCTTAAACTCAACTACATAATTTTGTTCTGGCGTGTCCATGACTGCCCATGGGTCCCAACTAGCGTGCATTTGCAAAAACTTGTTATTTTATAGTTTGGCGTAGCGTACCATATGGTCGGCCTTGACCGACTCTACGTTCTAACTTGTTTTAAATTGTCGAGAGGGCCAAAATGGTGACATTCGGTTCGCAATTTCACCCAGCCCACATACAAACTTCTACCCGGAATAATTGTAAGGCTTTCGAGGCAGATCAATCACGTAAACATTTACTGAATTTCGCAAAGGTAATAAACCTAAAGGCAACAGCAAAAAGTACCTACTAGTACCACCGATAAACATTTCTAGTGAGCAGCAGGCCGAAAAAGCTGTGCGCAAGGTAAAGGGTGGTTAAATATTAAGGGCCGATGTTAATTTTGAATAAAACACAAATTATTTTCGAAATTTTATTATGATAATATTGGTATGGTTCAATTATGTATGAAACAAAATATTGGCCAAATGACCGCCGCGACCTCGGAGGCACACCTCCATCCGATGGTCCAAATTTTCGATAACGCTGAGGCATAATTGAGGTTTTTCTTTTCAAATAACCCCAAAGATAGAAGTCCAACGGTGTCTAATCACATGATATTGGCGGCCAATTGATATCGCCACCACGTGAGATAACACGGCAAATGACTTTGTCGCGCAAAAGAGCCTTTGTTTCGTATGCTGTGTGGCAAGTGGCACCGTCCTGTTGAAACCACATATCGACCACAACCGTATCTTTCAATTCAAAAAGTTCGTTATCATCTCACGATAGCGAACACCAATCACAGTAACTGCCTGACCGGCCTCATTATGCAAAAAAATACGGCCCGATGATGACGCCAGCCCAAAAACGGCACCAAACAGTCTCTCTTTGTGGATGCATTGGTTTTTCGACAATCACTCTTGGATTTCCATTCGCCCAAATGCGGCAATTCTGCTTATTGACGAATCCATTGAGGTGAAAATGTGCCTAATTACTAATTAATTAATTAATTCAGTTAGTCTGAAATTGAGAAATGTCAAATAAAATGCAGAAAAAACTCCACGTTTAGGTGTGCTTCACGTTCAACATCGGTCCTTAAAATTTAACCACCCCTATATAACTGCTGAAAAATTACTTTTCTTTCATTATTATATTACAATATAAAATGTTCAAAACTATTGTAATGAATTTTTTCTTTATGGTTCGCACAGCTTCTTCGATTAAAAATGGGACACCGCATAAAAATACTTACTTAACATCTTTATGTTAATTATTTTGAGTATTAAGGTCGAAATTAAATTGTGATCATTTTATTTATACAGTTCATATAAAATGAAGTATATTTTATAAAAATTCTTAAATAAAACTAAGGTTTTTATTCTACATTCCACAATTAGCACCATTAGACTTTTCCATGTGTCTCACTTAAAGTGTGAGTAGCCCTATATCATTTACCTTTTCCAAGAAGGGTTTTTTTAGTAAAACAAACCACAATAAAGGTGCAACTTTTTTTTAATACTCTTCTAATTTTGCTGATTTTTATTTATTAAATAAACTTGTTTTTATTAAATAAATAATTTATAGACGTAAAATTGTTTTAATATTATGAAAATACAGATCGGTTTCGGGTTCGCTCTGAAAATGTGCGTTCGTTCGGACACAAGAAATTGTTATATATTCTTTATGATTTTTAAATGACATTTCCCGTATGGTCTAGTATTATTTTCTTTGTTTGTTACCACGTCATAAATTCAAATATCCACATAACTCTATTTTGCCTAATACTATGTTCACATTTGGGTTTTTAAACGCGTTTAAGCAAAATGTTGATTAAGTTAATCAAAGCCGTTTACATTACATTTGAGATGATTAAGATGACAGATGATATAGAAAAAAAATACAACAAACAAATTAATATTTATTTAAAGTATTAAAAAGGCTTTTACAAAGTTATTAGGAGATTATTTTAATCATTTTAATGATGAAATTGTGAAAATTTATGAATTATTTAAGGAAAAAAATAAAAACATTAAGCAGAAATCGTGGCCGGTTATACACGGTCATGTTGGCGATTCTACATTATACTCAGTTTGAGGTATGTTCAGGCGATTCTATGTGGTTTATGAAGTGATTTAGATGTAATCATGTCAATTTGAAGTGATTAACAAATCACTTCAATGTATGGGTAATCATCTCGATTTTGAAGTGATTAGAGCTTAATCACGTTTGAGCTGCTTAAAAGCGTTTAAGAACCCAAATGTGAACATAGCATAAAACTCATATAAATGGCGTAATGCTTATATGGGTTTTAGTCAGGAAAGAGTTATATGAGTTTATGGCGATTCATAAAATTGTTTACAACCCTAAAACTACATAGTCTTTTCTCTCTGTGTATTCTGGCAAATAGAAAAACAAACATTGAAAACAAGTGCGTTTGGCACATAATTTTAAGGGTATTTGTCGAGTAAAATATTGATTTAACATGCAAATATGAGTATTTGGCCAGCAATTAGCAGGTGGAAACCCCCAAAAGTATAAACTATGCAAATTGAGATGAAAATTTTGTAAAGTTCTATTTACGAAAGAATGTATAAAAATTAAACTGGCATGGATGGATGAGTTACGGTTTCATAATCAGCGTTACCGCTGTGATGCTAAAGTGTCAATTTGCCCCTTTTTTCGACGCTATCAAAGGTTTTAAATATTTTATGGCCCTCTTTTCATATAACACTTTTGCTTCAATTTTAACTATTTCGTGCTACTTTTTTTATCTTTCTTAGAAATAGCACATTCTTTTTGTTTTTTGGCAATACTAGTGTAAAAGCTTTTGTAAGCGGCAATTAAGATCAATTTAATTTTTGACTATTTTTGAAATTATGTCCCAAAAATGTATCGAGAATAAATAAAAATAAAAAAAACAAGACCATATGATACCCTACACCACAGTATTAAAAAACACATCATGCTTATATGTCCATGTAAATATGGATTTATATATGTTTATAAAAGTCATCTTCGTGAGATGCAGAAATTGCCCCTACCTCCCCTTGTGGTCCTATTTTTTAAAAACTGTATAGCTTATGCGTCCATATAGATATGGTTCTACGTATGTTTTAAATTTCATTAAAAAATTAGTTCGACTCAGAAAGTGATTCTGAGTCGATCGGTATACTTTAAGGTGGGTCTAGGACCAATATTTTAAGGCGTTACACACATCAGCACAAATGCATAATACCCTCTCCACTAGTGTGGTGTGGGTATAAAAACGAGAATGAATGTTTTTAAGATTTTTAGAACCCGTATATGGGCATTTCCGTCAAAAGGGCCACCGTGACCGAAACTTTAAAAGTTATTAAAAGCTCATTATTTTACGATATTGTTATAGAGAAATAAATAGATTTTACTAGTTTTATAAATTTACCCATAAATTTGTTCACTTAAATGAATAATCAGACTTCAAAGGTGTGCAAACGTAATTTCTTATTTGTGAGAATGTTTTATTGTATGTTTTCTTTAATATTATATTGCTTAAAAGAGTTGATATTTGATAAAAATTATTCCAAAAAATTTTCTTACACGGCCTGCTATCTAAGGAAGAGTTCAAACAGAAATATGTTATTGGGATTAACGGTAAATTTTTATTTTATTTTAATCATTATTCAGTTAAATTATTACGGAAAAAATTTCACGTTCGAAATGTCACATATCGACCCAGATTTTTGCTTAAAAAAAAGAAAATATAGAAGATTTTGGAATCAGACCAAGACATTTTAACGTTTCACTGCTACGTAAAATTCTGAAAGTAGTTTGACTGAAAAATTGTGCAAGGTTTCGCTGAATTACGCCCTTCTATGCATGGCCACGAAAACTACTTCTTTTTTTTCACGTTCGAACCGCTACTTCTTTTGCCATTATCTTTGACCAAGAGCCGCGCCCTCCATAAACTTTAGCATAGATAACAGTGCTTTTTTAGCGCTTTAATTTAAGGGTTAAGAGAACGTAAAAATATTTGTTGTTTAAAATGTTATTGCATTTTTGATGCGTACGACTGCCACGTTCAACACTTTGAATTTACCCATATGTAAAATCCAAGCAAGATATATTTGACACGGAAAGTAAAGTTGATTTTAATCCGCATGAACGCTGGAATTTTCAACGCACCATAATTAATAAATAAATAAATTAAGATTCGATAACCACTTTGTTTGACTTATTCAAAATTTCCAAAAATTTATTTCAACAAATCGCGTAAACATCAGTACAATATTTCAATACCTACAAACTTTTTTATCAATACCGCAAAAATTGTCATCGCAAAATATTCAAACATTTGTTTAATCAAATATGCGATTTTCGTATTCGAATATAAAAATTATTTTTTTCTGTGTTCTTAAATTTTAATAAATTTATAGCGGCGGCATGAAATAACCCCCCAAAAAAATAATGAAATAACCCCCAAAAATTTGTACAGAGAACAACAAAAACGATTTTTGGGCGGTTTTTTCATTTTGTTTGGGGTGTTATTTCATTTTTTTAATTGGGGTATTATTTTATATGAAATTATACCCCAAAAATCATTATGAAATAAAGCCCCAATATATTTTTTGGGGGATTATTTCATTTTCAAATTTATAATGAAAACGTTTTTGGGCGCAAGGATTTATCCACTTTGGTATACAGAACACCGGCTTCGATAAAAAAGCTGCCCTGCATAGCCGGCCTTTGGCCGGGCGCAATGGTTTTCTTCTATATGGTATACCAAACACCGGCTTCGCTAACTAAAGCTTCTCTGCGTAGCCGGGTCGAATCGGTATTTGTATACTATAGAGGAGAAAATCCTGGCGCTATGCAGAGAAGCTTTAGCTAGCGAAGCCGGTGTTTGTGATACCATAGAGGAAAAAGTCATTGCGCCCGGCCGAAGGCCGGCTATGCGGAAAAGCCTTAGTTGGCGAAGCTTATGTTTGTTATATCATACCATTATATATATCGCGTGATTCTTTAAAACAAAACTGCATAATGAATTGTATTACATATACTGGGCCTTTATTTCATTTCAGAAATTGGGGTTTTATTTGTTATGAAATAAGCCCCCAAAAATTAGGGAATTATTTCATTTATGTTTGGGGCGTTATTTCATTTCGTTGGGGGCTAATTTCATTTTCAAAAAATGGGGCTTTATTGCATATGAAATAAGGCCCCACGCTTTGGGGGGTTATTTCATTATTTTTTTGGGGGGTTATAGTTTGGGGTGTTATTTCATGCCGCCATTTATAGCATTTATTTTTCTTGACTCCAAAGTAGTGCTTCAGCTAAACAGGTGTTTTCAAAATTAGCATTTTGCTTAAAAATAAGCTTTGGAACAAAGACTGAAAGTAGAAATTTGTGCCTCCATGTTTTCTTCGCTTAATTTGTTTGAAAAGCAGCTGAAAGGATGAACTTCAAGGGAAGATTAAATAATATAATATAAAAGGAGCATTCTTAAAAGTATTTATGTATTTTGAGTAAGGGCTTTTCTTTAAACATTTTTTAACGACTTCTAAATTAATGTTACAAAATTTATTGAATAACAAAAATTAATATTGTGGTTATTTTGTTTAAGTGTTTATGGATTTTAAATTTTAATATTTAAATAAGGCAAAAATCATCAAATTAAATATTAATTAAACTATTTTTTTGGAGAAACGAATTTTGCAACATGAAATTAATTAAAATTTATTGATAATTATTCATTCTTGACTGCCGCGGGAATCGAACCCAGTCTTTCACGGACAGGTTAGCCTTACATGTTTCAATTGCAACCGCTCAATCTCCTCAGGGGGGTTACCGTTTAATACTCACAGCCATTGACGACGGCTGATAGTCAATAGCCAAACATTAATCTTTAAACCATATTGTATTTAACCTTTGGTATATCAAAATTTGCTTTGAATGATTATCTATTTTAATTGATTTACATGTTATTCCTTACTTCTGTTTTTTCGTACTTTTTGTCAAGAACTCTTGAAGTCAAAAGTATATTTTTCTGTTTCATTCTTTGTCTTTCTTTTGAATAACTTAAAATATTAATAAAGTCTAGTTTACACTATCACACGAGTCTTACGTATTCCATATTACTTTGTGAGATAGAAATCTAATGAGTTGTGTTGCGACTGTCAAAAAATCTAATTCATAATTACAGTTTGTATTCACACTATCACTTATGAACATGCTGTTGTCAAAATGCAATCCTGATCCAATGAAAAGAATTATTTCTAGAAAATTAAAAAAAAAAAACGATGAAGTCGTATGGGATATCACATAACATTCGCACTATCGCACTTTTACATATTACTTGAGTTTTTGGCATGTATGAATACAAAGTATAAAAGTGTAAACTAGCCTTTTATCTTTTAACTAGCTTAACCCGGTGCGCTTCGCTTCACTGCTTTAACCACTTCTTCAGTTGAGAGATATTTGATATATGCATCCTATGGGAGGTATTTCCCCCTTGCACCTACCCGCTTTACTTTTATTTTCAAAAGTGTCGTAAACCATAAGAGTGACTTCTACAAAGTTTGAAAATTTTTACTATAATAGTTCTTAAGATATGCGATATTAAACATTTGCGTCCTATGGGGGGAACACTTTCCGCGCTGCTATTTTATTTCAATTTTGGGGCTCAGACGATCCTACTACAAAAAGTTCAATAAAATGCGTGCAGCGGCTCTTAAGATATGCGATATTTGATATTGGCATCCAATGGGGGTACTAATTCCCCTGCCCCTATCGGAAAAATAAGCGGCCTCTTTCATTTTTAGGGCGCAGGTGATGTAACTGTAAAAATTTCAGAAAAATCGGTTCATTAGTTTACGAGTCTATAAGCCAACAAACATACAAACATTTCTCATTTTTATATATATAGAAGAAGAAGATAGAAGAATAAGATAGAGGAAGATAAAGTTTAGTTTTTGGAGCAATACTTGCCTGAAATATAGTTTTTTTGTTTACTTAGAACAAAGTTATTTTTTTATTTAAAATGCAATTTTTAAGGCCACTTTATTGCTAAGTACACTGAAAGAATTTTCTTCACAGATCCAATGGATTTTGACATTAATCCAATGAAAAATTACATTAAAATTCAACCTATGTAACCCTTCATTGGATTAATGAAGAATGTTACATTATGTTACGGTAATGAAATGTTTCAGAAAATCAATGAAAATTTTGCATTATTTTAATGTCAAACGTTTAAAGAAATTTTATTATTATTTTAATATAATTGTTTTTATATTTGAATGAAATTTTTAAATTATTTTATCCATTTTGTCAATGTGCGTTTTGAGTTGTTGTGATTTTTATTTTTTTTATTCCTGTTTCAAATCAGCAAGTCCTTCGTTTTTATATTTCATTTACATCATGTTATGTTCTACTTTCATAAGCTTACCATTTTTTTTTTTGTACTAAATTGTACTAAATTCATTTTCCAGCCCGCAACGACCTTCCTTATGCGTTCTTTTTTATTTTTTTTTGGGTTGTACTACTGCATAAATTTTGTGTATTTAAATTAACAATAAAAGGAAAAATAATGTGAGAATTTGTTGCTCTTGTTTTTCCTTTCGCGTTGTTTGTTTCTGAACATAAATATTTCTTACATTTAGCTTAGATCAGTATTTCGTTATCGTAATGAATTTTTTTCATTAATGTTATGAAACATTAAAATTAACATTTTTTTTCATATATTTTCGTGTCTACCGCTGAAAATTGAACTAAAAAAACGTTTTTACAACAGTTTTAGGAAGAACATTTTTTAGTTATAAGTATTTTGAAATTAAAGAATCTTATCTTGTTTTCATTGTTTTTGTGACATTTATCATGGAAAATATGAAGTTACAAAAGATTCCTTTTTTTTCATTAATTTAAAAATATTTTAATATTTTAATTAATAATAATTTGTATTGTGGTTATTTTGTTGAACTATTTATGGGTTTTAATCCAAATTTTTAATATTTTTAATTAGGCTTAAGTTCATCAAATTTAATTTTCATTTAATTATTTTTATGAAGAAAGGAATTTTACAACATGAAAATTAATTAAAATTTACTGATAATTTTTCATTATTGACTCAATCTGGGCTCGAACCCAGGCATTTTTACGGACAGGTTACCCTGACATGTTTCGATTGCAACCACTCAATCTCCTCAGAGGGCTTGCCGTTTAACACTCGCAGTCATCGACGACTGCTGACGTCATTAGTCAAACATCAATCCTTAAACCAAATTGTATTTAACCCTTGGTAGATAGAAATTTGCTTTGAATGATTATCTATTAAATTTGATGAACTTAAGCCTAACTAAAAATATTAAAAATTTGGATTAGTTCAACAAAATAACCACAATACTAATTATTGTTAAAGCTAAGGCACGAGCTCTATGTTTGCATTTGTCCTTCAAGTTGTGCTGAAAAAGGTGAGCAAGAAAAAGAAAGACAAAAAAATGAAAAAACAAAAAAAAATAATATGTACTTTAACTTCAAGAAGAATTCTTGACAAAAGTACGAAAAAACAGAAGTAAAGGAAGAACATGTAAAATAAAATTAAAATAGATAATCATTCAAAGCAAATTTCGATCTACCAAAGGTTAAATACAATTTGGTTTAAGGATTGATGTTTGACTAATGACGTCAGCAGTCGTCGATGGCTGCGAGTGTTAAACGGCAAGCCCTCTGGAGATTGAGTGGTTGCAATCGAAACATGTCAGGGTAACCTGTCCGTAAAAACGCCTGGGTTCGAGCCCAGATTGAGTCAAGAATGAAAAATTATCAGTAAATTTTAATTAATTTTCATGTTGTAAAATTCCTTTCTTCATAAAAATAATTTAATGAAAATTAAATTTGATGAACTTAAGCCTAATTAAAAATATTAAAAATTTGGATTAAAATTTTAATTAATAGTTCATTTTAATCTTAAAAAACCTATTGATATTATGTTTAGCAATAAGTTGAATTTTTCTTTTGAAATAGATATTAAAGGCTAGATTACACTATTATACTTTGTATTAATACATGTCAAAAACTCAAGTAAGATGACAAAGTGTGATAGTGTGAATGCAATGTGTCACGAAAATGACAAGTATTATGAAAAATGTTTGACATCCCATACGAGTTCATCGTTTTTTGAAAAATATCTAAACAACAATACTTTTCATTGGATCAGGGTTGCATTTTATTTCATGTGTAAGTGTTTATACTTTGTGTGATGGTGTGAACACAAACTGTCATGTTACATTAGATTTTTTGACAGTCGCATCAAAACTTATTAGATTTCCATCTCACAAAGTATTATGGAATACGTAAGACTCTTGAGATAGTGTAATCTAGGCTTAAGTTGTCATTAATTTAATGAAAAATGTTAACGCAATTAAGAAACTCAATTTCGCAGTGTTAATGAAATTGTTTCATTATATTTGTAAAATTTCATTCCCGTAATGAAATTTTGCATTGGATTAATGAAAAACATTTTATGAAATTAATTCATTAAATTTAAGAATCAAAATTCCTTTAGTGTACTGCTTATTAAAAACCAGATCCTTTTTATTTTGAAATACTCTAATTGTGCATGTTTTTTTGGAAAATTACCTTCATGTGACCCTAATTTCCAATGGCAACGCTGTTCACGATGTTCATTTTTCAAAATGTTTATTTATTTTGGTATTGCCATTTTTGAGCTGAACAAAAGGTTTCTATTTACTTTTAAAGAGAATACAATTAAGAAAGCCAATTTTAGTTGTCTATAACATGACAAATATAAAGTGAGATCAATTTAAGTAAAATACATTTTTATTTTAAAACTGACATCTACTAGAAAATTACTTTTGTCTCACCTAAAACTTGCCAAATGTTACGATTATCCTACGACTGTATTTCTTAACACATATTGACATTTTTATTATTAGACATTTAATTCAGCTAAAGTGCGTGTGCGAATGAAAAAAAAGGAAATTATAAAGAGAAATGTAAAGATATAAAAGAAAAAACAAAAAAAGTTAAAACAAAACTTTTCACATTTGAGTTGAAACAATAAAACTTTTTTAATCTAACCTTGACTTGATAAAGTTTGTTAAACACCTATGTACATACACATACCAATACACACACCCTGTAATATAAAAAAATAACAATCTCATAAAAAATGTGAAAACTTTAGTTTAAAGTCCTGGCCATATACATATAAAATGACAACATACATCCCTTAATGCATTAAAAAATTTAAGTGCTTAAGTGTGAACCGCTGGCAATATTTTTAACTTTAACATTATGTTGAAAGTTAAAAATTTGTCAAAAATTATAAAAAGTACGAAATCAAATTCTAAGAAAACTATATTAGAAAAATGTTTATAGTTTTAATTGTAGCGGGTAAACACGCACGTTACTACACCTTGATAAAGTTTTAATACTCTACACGATAGTATTAATTGTTTGGTTTATAATATTAAGTTACAAGTTATTGATTTGGATGAAAAACTACAGCATCTGGAAACAAAAGTTAATTGCATTCGATACCATGAGAAAGTAGTGCGGATTATTCCAGATGTTTGTAGTAGAATCAAGGCCCCGAATTTTGACGGCAGTTCACAATTCAATGTTTTCAAGTTCCATTTTTATACAGTTGCCAACAGAAATGCATGGAACAGTGAGGAAAAAGCTATAAAGCTGATTATGGCTATAAAACAAATTGCGGCAGAAATTCTAGAAAGTGTACAAGTTGCAGAAACAAATATGACGACATTATGGTGGCACTGGAATGTTAGTTTGGTGATGAAGCAAAAAAAAAAAAAAAAAAAAATATACTGAATGGAATTTATTTATTATGCATTATAATTTTTTAAATTAACAAAATATGTTTAACAAAAGCTGTTTAGTGTGAATATTTTATCCACAAAAAAAAAAAAAAAATAAACTCAGTTTAATTATTTTAAAAGGAATATTCGTGCATGTGATGAAAACTTATCGAATACCAAACAAACATTTTTGGTATTCTTATTTTTTATTCAAAAAAACAGTTCGTTTAATATACTTATACGAAAGTTTCGTTCTACACCTCCAGGTAAAAATTCTAACCCTATACGCGCAATTTGTATTTGTAAACATAAGCAATAACGACAGCAGAATGACGTAACAGAAATGTTCTATGTTTAACATTTTTTTCAGAGTGGAGTAAACGTATGTCTAAACACAAAACATGTTATAATTCTGCCTTAATTTGTAAATTTTGTATTTAAATTTAATGTTTTAAGTTTAAAATTTTTCCTTTTTTGTAACTGATAATTGATTTTTACAGCTTGTGTAAAAAGATATTTACTCAGCAATATATTTTAACATTTGTTGCTGAACATGTGTTCAAATATATATTTTTTCAGTCCACACGTTTATATCTAGTTTTGGCAATAGAATTTGATAGTTGCTACGGAAATAATTGCCAAACAAATTGCTCGTCTACACTGAAAGAAAAATGCTTCATATATTTAATGAATCATTTTCATAAAAAAACTTTCCTTGGGTAAATGAAAACGTTCATTGTCTAAATAGAATTTCATAGTTATAATGAAGTATTTTCGTTAAAATCGCTTCATTGGATTTCGTAATTACGTTAAAAATTTTCATTGGATATATGAAAACTTAAGTTTGTCCAAGTTAAAAAAAAATTTTAATTGGGAACATAAAAAAACAATATACAAACATAACTATATTCATAAATGAATACAAAATTATAGTTTCCTTAAAAAAATGTTTAATTGTTAATTAAAAAATGTAAGATTTAATAAATTCATACATCGAATGTTACATGTATGCCACTAAATTTTTCAAATCAAAAAAATTTTTTATAAAAGCAACATATTTCAATAATTGCCTTCATAAATTTAAATTTTCATTATGACAATAAAAATGTCATTAGAGTAATGAAACAAAAACTTTCAGTCCACTTTCAATCAACGTTGTTATTGTTATTATGGGCAATTTAATCTCATATTTACGCTCTTAATTGAGCAAAAAACATAGTTTTTTAATACAAAAACTACACTGCCCCGGTAGACTAGCTGGTAGCGAGCTAGTCTATCAGCACCGAGGTTGAGCGATCGAATCCCGCCAGAGACAGAAAAAAAAATTAAAAATAAAATTAAGTAAAATAAAAAAAAAAGAAAAGATAAAAAAAATAATTAAAAAAAAAAAAAATAAAATAATTTAAAAAAAAAATTTACTTTATTTAAAGTATTCATCCAATGAATAATATTCATAGATCTAATGTAATGTTGCATTAAATCCTTTTAATGAAACAGGTTTCATCGATCCAACGAAGCGCTGCATAGGTTCCTTTTTAATGCAATTTTTCATGGGATTAATGTCAAAATTCATTGGTATTGCGAAGAAAATTCTTTCAGTGTAGACTTAGGGTAAAGCCCATAATTAAAACGTCGGCAGTAACTTCAAATTCTCTTTAATTCCTTTCTTTTCTTTTATTCTTATTTTTCTTTGTTTACAAAACGTATGAAATTGAATGAAAGTATGGTAGCATTGTTAAGAGAATAAGCGTCTATATGTGAGAGCATAAGAAAAACGTCCTCAAAATAAAATTAATTTTATTTCACGACCGCAATCTCTGGCAAAATTTTATGTCAAATTGTATGGAAAATATCGTTCAGCCCCAGTTCTGTTTCACTATTAAAACTTTGAGTGTTTAAAATTCTTATTCGCTTTAAGGGTTTATTTGTATAATATTTTAAGCTTTTCTAAAATCTTTGGAAAAGGTTTCCTGATGATCTGGCCTAGGCAAATGCGCATATAAGCCAGCTTTCCCTCAACAATAAATTTCAGTGTTTTTATCAAATATGAAAAATTAGGAATTTAGCCGTCATTCCTGAAAATAACTTTGATAAAAATATATTATTTCATAATTTTATTAATATTATTATTTTATAATTATCACTTAATTTTATTTAACTAAATTTTTTATTTTTTTGTTTGATTAGATTTTTTTCTGAGAGCTAGTTCAGATAAACTAACGATAATTGTTATCAAAATTGAAGATAATAGTACATCTTTCCTGTTTCGAAGCATGTTTCAAAATTAAACGACCTGTTTCGCTCTCACAATTTTGTATGGCAAAACATGTTGTTTCAATCATGTTTAGGGCGCGAAACAGGAATGGGAGAGCGAAACACGAATATTGCTGTCCGTGTGAACATGGTGTATAGATAATATTATTACCGAATTTTGTTTTTTTTTTTTAAATTAATATGGTGAACCATTTTCAAGTTATTGCAATATATGTATGTTGTGCAAGTGCCTTAATGTTGGACAGAACGGTATATTTCGAAAAGGCGAGCTGATAGAAAAATGGAGATTTGATTTGAAATCAGCGAACTCAAATTAGTACAACTTTGCATTAAGTTCAATTTTGTTCCCTTGTGTAATTTTTGGAATTTCGTATTTTTTTTTTTTAATTTAAAATAAAACTATATATGTACATATATATAAGTTCTAGCTAGCCGCCCCGGCTTCGCTCGGTAGCTGATTACTAATGAACGATGGAGCCGTTTTCTGATTTGAGGTAAATCGAACAAAGAGGGCAGGGCAATATTTTCTTTTCGTAAAAACCTAAGTTGGACCATGGCGATCTTTTTAAAGAAAAAATCGTCCAAATCGGTGAAATAAATAGAAAAAGTGGGCGTAAAATTAGGGGTGGTAAATTTTTCTTTCGATGAAAACTTAAAACGGATTAATACGAACATTTGAAAAAAAAATTTGTTAAATCGATGGAGCCGTTTTCTGATTTTAGGTAAATCGCAAAAATCGTCCAAATCGGTCAAGCCGTTCTCAAGTTATGCGATCAGCAACAGACAACATTTCATTTTTATTTTATGGAAGATATATAAGACTGGTCGCAATTATTATTTTTTTAAATTTAATTGCTTGCGCTGCTTAAAATATGAGGTCCTAATTTTTCAGCTCAATCCGACGGTGCCTAGTCGTGCCTAGTGGGGCCCAAAGTTCCCCATATTATAAAAAAAACATCTATAAAATCAGATACTAGTTGAAAAGCCGGTCCCAAAGACCGAACGTCAAAAATCTGGCTTCGTTACGATCTTCGCAGAGAAAGTACGTTAAGTATGTCAAATTTCAGCTTCATATGTCGCGGAAAGAATAGGACATATAACAAACATCCGGACATACTAAGAAATTATATATTGAATAGATACACGGAGAGAAAAAATACGGTTGGGCATGGTTACGGCAACAACACTATGTTTAATGTAATAATATATTGTTGTCGTACACAAATAATTGCTATTTTTATTTAATATCAACAACATTATAGTAACTGTAAACATATCAATGTTTATCGCAATTATGAATTTGAGTGTTTTTGACCGAAAAATAATTATTTTTCTAACAACTTAATTATGATAACTTTCTAAACATATTATATTTCTCACAACCATATCATGATATTTAATAGCCATAACATGATAACTTTCTATACATTTATCATATTATGTTAAAAATGCAATCAAACTATTTTTACTCTAACCATATTATGTTAGCTCCATTTGTAAAATAATTTTGAAGAAGTTGTGTCGTTTTTTTATTTGTGAGCGGTTAAACAATTAAAATATAAAATTCCATAAGAAAAATAAGTTTAAAGATATTAAAAAATTAAAATATGTAAAATCCAACAACAAAACACACAGAGATTTCGTTATATTTTATAAAAGTGCTACGATATTTCTGTGGTTTTCATGGGCAACCGCGTATGTCTTAAAACAAATTTTTCAGGAAAGCCGAAAAACCATTCTAGATCAAACTATGGGCTAGGTACTGCACATTTTAAACTTTGTCATTACGTTTAAAAATCGGAATTGATCCATCTTTTTTCAAAAAAATGTAGAGTGTTCAAAATTAGGCAATATGGCATCAACATCTTAAAATCGAAGAAATGGACACACGCGGTTGCCCATGAAAACCACAGATCTTGCACTTGCTCTTTTGCAAGCCTTATATTGAACTCCGCTATTTGATTAACATTAAGAAAAATTGTAAAAAGCCACAAAATAAAAATTCCATGCAAATATATTTTAATTTATTTTGTATTTTTATGACAGCTATGAAAGGTGCTGTATCATAATATGATTGCTTCTAAATTTATTATGATTAACATGATGATAATATGATTACTTCTTAGCTTATTATGATTAACATGACAATAATATGATTAATTTCTTAGCTTATTATGATTAACATGACAATAATTTGATTACTTCTTAACTTAGTATGATTAACAGAATAATAATAATATGATTCAATAATAATCTTAATATGGTGACTACAATCATAATTCTTATCATAATATGTTGCTCTTAGAATATGTTTACCACAACCATGTTTTTTCTTTGCGTGTAGATTAAAGTATTTTCTATATAGTATTTTAGTATGATACGAACGAAAGATTTTTTACCTAATTCAGGTACGCTGAATCCAGTGGTGCTAGCCGTATTTTTTAGGTTAGCTCTGGTTTTCGAGAGATACCGTTATTTCGAAAATGAAGGAGGCTGCACAACATCTGTTCGCGTAACTCAAAAACGCTTTAGCTTATTGAAAAAACTAAAAAAACCGAAATTCCGCAATCAACTCTAAGAAAAGTTTAACCTTTTTTCTTATATGCGCTTTCGTTTTAGAAACATATATTTTTTTTTTTTGGAAAAAAATAATTTTTTTATGAAAATTTCGAAATTTTTGTTTTTTAAAATTTGAAAAATACAGTTTGCTTCTAATTTTTTGCAGACATATGAAAAAAGAAGTTGTTAACAAAACAAGCTATAAATGATTAAAATCTGTAAACAACTTTTGATTTTATGAATTCATAAAAGACGAAAAGTTTTAATTACTTAAAGAATTTCATAAAACGCAATATTTGTATGGGAGCCCCCCTAAAAAGTAGTGGTAAGGGTCAAGTATGTCTCGAGAAAATGTTAAGGACAAAAAACAAGTTGAGGTCAGTCATACATTTTATTCCTCTAGGGGCGACTCCTCGGCATTTATCGGGCTTTTTTCATTATATTTTTAGTCAGTATTTAAAATTTTGAAGGGAAGCCCACTTAATGAATGGAGCTAGCAGGTAGGCATGTTAGAAATAAATGATGGCAATGAAAAATAAAGTGGGGTTGGCAAAACATTTGACCCTTCTAGGGGCATCCTAGGCGCTACAGGGGCCAAATTTAAGAATTTCAACCATACAAATAGAGCGGTTTTTAATTTTTTAATTCTAAAATTCGGCCCCTGTAATGCCTAGAATGCCCCTAGAAGGGAAGAAGCTCTAATTTCTTGTATTTATTAATATAACATCTATTATAATTGAATTAACAAATTAACATTTTGTGAACATTAAATCATATTTTTCATGTTAGTTTCCTCCTTTTGTTGTAATGGGTGCATCTAATTCGGTATACCTGAACTTGTAATTTGTTTTCTATATTATTATAATTTTTTTTTTGTTATGCTTGTACTCTTTTGTGGTTGACTTTATAATGTTGACAGTTTTAAAGGCAACTTAATTATATTATTATTGCCTGGGGCTATAAACTTTTAAGTAGGTACAAATGTATGTATGTTTAACACTGCTCGCACATACGTTTGTAGATGAAAATGTGCAAGTATATGAAGCAAATACGTATGTATACTTTTTTTCTTTTAATGTTTGTTATTTTATTGTTGCTGTTCCTTAATATAACCTTCGGGTCATAAATTAACTTTTGAAGAGAAATTAGTCAAAAAACGTGTGAATGTTTGTTAGTATATATTTATACTTTAGTGGACAATAGTAGAAAGCCTATTCATTAATAGTGATATGAATACAGAAACTAATCTGTTTATATATGCATATTCAACAGCATAATTAAACTTTTAATACAATTCACAATTAGAGCAAAACAACGAAAAAGAAAGGGCATCAATTAGGAATATTGAATTATTTAATTAATTAGTTAATAAGTTTGTAAATAACGCTCATACCCTTTTACCGAAGAATTAAATTTTTTTTATATACATAATATATTGTGATATGTCCTGGGAAAATCATTATCATATAAATTTAAATATTACCATTTACATATATATGTTTATATTAGGGTGGGTAAATTTGTTTTGTTTGACAGGCGTACTGTGGCTGAAAATTGAATTTCATCGGCCAAAAGTCTAATTTTTTGTTATTGCGATTTCAAAAATTTTAATGCCAATTCTTAGTAAACATATAAGAACTAAGGTATCCAAGAAACTGCATTGAAATATTGCTAGTTGTGGGTGTGGCAAGCTGCTGTAAACAAATGTTTTATGTTGTTTTGGGAAAAATTTAATTCTTGTAAATTGATTAGAACTTAATTATGATTAATCGCAAGCTGTTATCAATAAAGGGTCGCAATTAATTTGGTTGGGATAGTGGGATAGCAATATTTAAGAAATGGTTCGCTACATCTCTGTATCAGTTATACTAGATGTGTTATTCAAAGTTTCCCCAGGTTCTATATTTAAGTTAAATCTAAAATTCAGAGGAATAGAACTTGTTAGGGTCAAAAGGGGTTAAAGAGATTTTAGTACCATCGGAAAGCAGAAGGTGTCCTCTTTAACCCCGTATGCACTTTTGCAACTGTTTGGAACTGTCTGTTGAACACTTTGTTCATCTTAATGAAATAACTCGCGACATTTTTTTTGCTCTTTTATTTTACTGAAAAACAGTGAGCAAAAAAAGATTACAATTTCTAAAAAGGAGTCGTGTAATGTTGTTTGTCTAATATTTTTCAACTGCCATCACGGATAATAGAGGTAATCACGGTTAATCGGAGCAAACAATTTGAAAACATTGCAAACAAAAAACAATAAACTGATCTCTGGCCATCAAGGTTAATCTGGGTTACCGTTTAGCCGGATCACGGATAATCGAGGGCCGACTGTATAACACAATGGCTTACGGACGTTTTGTTAAAAAAAAAAAAAATTCTGCAACTGATGCAATTCTTGGTACTATCAAAGCTGGACAGTTTTGAGTTGATTTGAAAGAACACGGGTCCAAAGAGGGTCGTGAGAGTTATTTGTGATCGTCTAAAATTTGTAGCCTTGAATATCCAAGTTTTTGAAAAATTCGCCAGCAATAAATGTACAGTCAAATCCCGATAATTTGTACCCCGACAAATCGTAATTCCCGATAATTCGTAATAAACTGTCGGTCCCTTGAAAAAATCTCGAATTAACGAGATTTTAACTAAAGCAGAGCTACAAAAAATATGTTTAAATGTTTAGTAATCTCCTTTGCCTTTAGTGATATTCGGATAAAACGGCTTTTTTGTGCTGATTTTTTTTTAACGATTTTTCTAGTTTTTTAATCGTGTGGATTATGTTTAATATCAACCTGTTATCAATAGTGTGTTAAACATTTTTATATTGGTACGAAAGCAGACGTTACGAAATGGTATGTTGTATTATTAAATGCTTATGCATTTTTCCATAAGTACAGTGTTATATTCGAGGCAAATGTGTATGCGTATAAAGGGAATACATATGACTACTCATTTTTACTATTTCACTAAAAGATTGCTATGTTATTTCGCTAATAAAACAATATTTTCTCCAGAAATAAATAAAAAATTTTACATTTGAAAAAGCAATTTTTTGTCAATTTGACATTTGTTTCTCCATGCCAAGGCGAATTCATAAAGGTGACATTTTCCAGCCATCTGTTTATTGTTTATTTTTTTGTGTGTATACTGAATGTCAAGCTTTGTTTACATTTTGTGAAAAATTAATTCAAATTTAAAAAACTTTTTTAACTTACATAAAACAAAAAAAGTGGAAAAATATAAACACAAGAAATTAAAAATGCGTAAGGAATAAGCGGAGCCACAATTAATTTGCAATTGAGGAGTTTCTTAAGCAATTGTGTATATTTTATAAACAAAAAATTTCCTTTTTTATATTTTCAACAAATATTTTTGACATTCACTCTAACTTTTTACAAAAACAAAATACATAGTATTTTTCAATAAAAAGGGATAGCTAGCATAACTCTATCTCATGATGCGGTCACCTTTATAAATTGCCTTGCTCCATGCCTTATCCAAAAAAAAAAAATCAAATTTTTTAAACAAAAAAAATTTATTTAAGTAAAAAATTCTAATAAATCAACACACCGATTTTAAAAGCTTTTATTTAACTTACAATGTATGTATGTATGTATGTATGTATGTATGTATGTTTGTTCGGGTGGAATCTTGAAACTCAATTTTTAAGCGGTTATCTTCAACCGATTGAGCTGACATTTTGTATACACGTTTAGTTTGGACGACAATGCATGGCAAACTGTGTGACGTCATTCTAAATCTAATACGGCGGACACGCAAAACGTGGCGGACTAGCTATTTGTAATGCACTTCTATAAAATGGATATTAAATGAAAGGGCTTGATAAGAATATCGAAAAATAAAGTGGTCACTCTAAACACAATATGGCGGCTATATGGGTATCAAATTAAAGGGCTTGCTAAGAATCAAGAATGATAGAAGTAAAGATTACGACATCAGGCAGAAAAAAAATTTTTTTACTGCACATGTAGGAACCGTGGCGTCTGACTAGTTATATATAATGGACTTCTACAATATGGGTATCAAACGAAATGGCTTGCTAAGAATATCTCGAAAAATAAAGTAGTGAGTCTAAATCTAATATGACGGCAGAACAAGATGACGGACTAGTTATTTTTAATGCACTTCTACAATATGCGTATCAACTAAAAGGGCTTGGCAAGACTAAATCGAAAAATAAAGTGACGTCACTCTAGATACAATATAGCTGACTAAGTTTTTAATGCTTGCTGAGAATATTTTTAAAATTACAAAATCTTTTGGAAAAAGAAGCTTATATTTAAATGTATTTAAGACTTTGTATTTAAGACTTTCTTAGTTAGCATGATTAAGAGCGAGCAATTCATTAGATTAAAGTAAAAAATAAATTAATAGTAAAAACTTTTTTCAAAAACAAGCTTTTATTCGAATGCGCTAAAATGAAAAAAAAATATTTTTGCTTTAAAACTTTAACTATCAACTTATAACTTCACTTTATATGATATAAAAGCTTGTCACGAGATTTATAAGTGCAGAAGAACAAGTAAATTAATAAATTGATTTAACATATTAAAATTTTCAAGCTAAGTAAATACAAGTAATTAGATCTTGCGACAAGCTTTTATATCATATAAATTGTGTAATGACGTTATAAGTTGATAGTAAAAGTTTTAAAGCAAAATTTTTTTTTTTAGCGCATTTAAATAAAAGCTTGTTTTTAACAAAAGTTTTTACTTTTAATTTTTTACAAAATAAGAACAGTAAAGTTTTTTAATATTTCTATGATTTCCTGGAAAATTCTGATCACTAATCGAGTTTTGCCATTTTTGTAAAAATAATCTTCTTTTTAAAAGCGTTTTTCCGGGATTGGGAATTTGGGGGTATTTCTTAATAAAAAATGCATTTTAATCCACTGTTTAAAGATCTCTATGGTCTACATAACTTCAAAATTTCATTGTGATATCTCTTTACATATCAAATTTATGGAATGTCAAACATTAAAGTTGTTTTTTCTATAGTGTAAATGAATGAAAGGCGAATGAAGAAAAAAATTGTAATTTTTAGGTTTGACATTCTATAAATCTGATATGAATAAAGATATCATAATAAAATTTGGCAGTTATGTAAATTAACCCTAGAGTACTAACCATATTTTACGTACGTTGTAACTATTGATTGTTGATTCGACGATGTATTTTTTAACTGCCTATATTTTTGGCTTAAAGCCAAATATACTTTTTCAAAAAATTTTATTGATCATTGGGGCACCTTATAAGTCTATATAAAAAAATAATTAAATTTTAATTCCTAAAGATAAACGAAATATTTAATTTGTGTACTACACCATTTTTCATTGAAAATGAGAAAATTCCAAATGAAAATGAGAAATTCAATTTGAAATTGAGAAAATTCCAAATGAAATTGAGAATTTCAATTTGAAATTGAGAAAATTCCAATTGAAATTGAGAATATCAATTTGAAATTGAGAAAATTCCAAATGAAATTGAGAATTTCAATTTGAAATTGAGAAAATTCCAAATAAAATTGGGAAGTTTAAATTTGAAATTGAAAAAATTCCAAATAAATTGAGAAATTTTAATTTTTCCTTGATAAAATTGAATTATCCATATAATTTTTATTATATTCATTCAACAAACATACATAACTAACAAGGATCGAAAAAAATTAAACTAAATAAAAATCGCAGTATTATTGACCAACAGGCATCCAGATCCTCGTATTGGTATGTGACAATGCTCAATGCCACAGTCGCACAGTGTGCCGCGTAGAACATGCTAGGTTGACAAAATTCATGTTATCATTTTTAGGAAATCTTTTTTGCAAAACGTAAACAAAACCGCCGAATTCGGAATTCCGAGAAAAGGGTGCTTGTCAAATTCGCAAGTCGTGAGTCATAAGGGTTAGAAGTAAGGTAATGAGTTGAATGCAACTCTTTCAATCAATTAGTTGAAATTTAACGACCCTTTCGTGCATATCTCATAGTGACATATTGTAATATTGTGAAAGTTTTAGTGATGGATATTAATACTGAGCGTAAGTACTATTTTTTAAAGTGTTTTTTTTTAATCAGAATCTATTAATTTGAATTTTTAGTATTTTTTTTATATCCTATACATTTTATCGTGTCTTTTTATAAAAATAAAACTTTGAAAGTTCAAAATATATGCGGACATTCGCCTCTATCCGGGCTAGTTTTTAGATATAATGCAGAAATAACTTTTTTCATCGTAAAAATGCACATATTGTTTAGCACACTTCAGTACAACATGTGTTTGTTTCTTTTTTATAGAACACGTTTACATTTTTTTAAGGGTAACCTTTTTTGAGGAGTGGTTGAAACACGCGAAGAATGAAAAAACTCGCGTGTATATGACTTTCTTTCTTCAAAATTTCACTTTGGTGATATTACCAAAAGAAATAAAGTTGAAAATATCCAGCTTCAGAAAAGTCGAAGGAGCGTTTTTATTAAAAATAAGACTTGGTTGAATGAAGCAAACATACAGTTTACTACGAGTTCTTTTGCGCCACAACCTTCGACATCAAGTGAGGCTGTGACTCCTGCAGGAAGAGCTCGCAAAGACTTCGAGGAATCTTCGTATAAAACGAAGAAACGTCGCTTCGTAAACTCTTGTCTTGTCTAATCTTGAAGTGTCAGTGAATTGGTGACTGCTGCCGAAATTGCTGTCTGTTTAGCACGGCAAAGGAAAATTGCCAATGTGAAGAGACCATAGTGAGAAGCCAGATAATATTAATAAGTCTTAAAAATACCAGTTCCGTTATTCCTAGGCAATTAAGTGATGAAGCCTTAGCTTACTATATAGATTCTAAGTCCACAACGCATTCTTTCAAACCATGAAGGATGGGCATAATGTGTTTCCGTCATATTTTAGTTTAAGACAGTCCAAACAAGCCTGTTACCCTGCAGAGGAGCACATTGCTATAACAGAAACTCGTGCTGAAATAAATTTGCAAGCCTTATTAAATAAAACAGTGGAACGTCTAGTATAAGCACAGAATAAAGTTATCAGCAGTGTGGTCCCAACAAGTTTATCGGTTACACTTGATATTAAATGGAGAGGTGATGAAAGCAAAAAGTACTGCATTTTGGGGGGTGGTAAAAACTCTTCTTTATAATTATAGATACGTTATTAATGTTAAATTTCGTTCTGACTGATGCAATTTTCTTGTTTTTGTTTGTTGATACCTGGTTTAATATAATATGTATGTGCAAAAGAAAATATGGGGTCTACTTTTGGGGCGTTGCATAAAAGTGAGTACATTAAAAGCTAGAAGTACAAAGTTTTAGAAGGGCTTTCTTGCCACGTGCAATAAATTGGACATTAGGGTACGTTCCGAGATGGCATAAGTGGCGCCCAGCATTTGATGTCGGATTAAAATGTCACCAAAGGCAAAAATAAAGCCATAGACGAGCCATGAATAACGATATTCAATATGTTATGATCGGACTATAAATGGTATCCAGAGGCGTGGCAAAAAAAAAATTTTTTTTTTTTTTTTATTCTTTTCAACTTATCTTTAATCCACCGAACCACTCTAATGTACATTTATGTATTTGAGTATTTTATATATATTTTTCTAATTGAAAAAAATCGTTTTTTATTACAAAATAAAACAAAAAACTGTTAATAATATCTAAATATGACTACCTGTATGTAAAAGCATCTTTATGTAGCATAAAATAATTTTGTCCACCTAGCATGTTCTACGCGGCTCACTGTGAGTAGGCTACAAATTATTTCTGACAACTCTCCAGCTACGCTCCTGCGATTGAGCTTCTATTCACCGATGCTTAACCCCACTGAAATTATTTGGTCAAAAATAAAAAGTACGGTAACAACAACGATGAATGTACCGAACGTAATTCCCACCCTTGTAGGAGAACAGAGGCTTGTCTTTTTAGAACAGATGATTAATGCTTCTAAGACATGTATAACTACTGGAGATTGCAATAGAGCCATACAACATACTTCATCATTTTACCAATCTGCTCTCGATCTGGAAGATATGCCTATTGGTCAATAATACTGCGATTTGTATTTATTTTCATATTTTTCGATCCTTGTTAGTTATGTATGTTTGTTGAATGAATATAATAAAAATTATATGGATAATTCAATTTTATCAATGAAAAATTTAAATTTCTCAATTTCATTTGGAATTTTCTCAATTTCAAATTAAAATTTCCCAATTTCATTTGGAATTTTCTCAATTTCAAATTTAAATTCTCAATTTCATTTGGAATTTTCTCAATATCAAATTGAATTTCTCATTTTCAATTGGAATTTTCTCAATATCAAATTGAAATTCTCAATTTCATTTGGAATTTTCTCAATTTCATCTTGAATTTTCTCATTTTAAATGAAAAATGGTGTAATTCATTTTATATTGCACCTAAAAATATTTTAAGCAAAACTAACAACTTGAAAGGAGTAAAAACTCAAAAAAGACATTTTTAGCTTAAAAAAAAAATTAAAGATTTTGTTATTCGCTATTCCTAATTTTTATTCTTGATAAAAACACTGTTATTTATTGTTGATGGGATAAGCTATTCCTACGCGCATTTCACTAGTTGCTTAGGCCAGATCGTCAGGAAACTTCATCTAAACATTTAAGAAAAACTAAAGATATTTAACAAACAAAACTGTTAAGCGAATAAGAATTATAAGCAACAGCTTTACTTGTAACAATTTCAAAGCTCAAACAAAAACAACAATAATAAACAGTAACTTTATAAAAATTTTTTTTTTTTAAAGCACTTTGAGCAAGTGTCACTAAGCCCAACTTTGTGGTCTCCGCATATGGGTTTTTCGCATATATCACATTTTTATTTTGACATTTAGCATTTTTCTTATGGGCATGAGTTACACGTACTTTATTTGTGTTGCTTTTTTTTTTGTATTTTCTCCTTAGCTGGTCATTGTTATCACTATTGTTTCGAGTAACAACATTTGCAATATTTGCTCACAACGTTGACAAAAAGTCACGTTAGTACTAACCTTCGGCGTTTCGACGAGTACAAAACCAATAAAAGCAAAGTTCCAGCAACGCGGTTTAAAAAAGAAAATTAAATTTAATTTTAGATTGTAAGGCACACCCATTTAAAAGTAAATTAATTAAAATGCTCGTCGAAACGTCGATCGTTAGTACTCTATGGTTAAACAGTTCTTAAAACAGTGGACTAAAAAACATCTCCCTTTTTGAATAAAAGATACCATAATTCTCAATCTCAATCAAAAGCATTTTCTTACTAAATACTAAAAAAAAACATCAAAGTTTGTCAACTTTGACCTTAAATTTCCTAATAATTGCTTAAGCGATTTTAATAAAATTAAAAGTGTTTAATAAAAAGAAGTCTTCTCTCCAGAAAAGTTGTAAAATTTAATTTCAGCTACTGTGCGCTGTTTAGCAGTAACACTTTCACTTTATTGGATTTTTAGAACATATTGGTATTTTCCAAACATTTAGAGGAACTCGCGGTAATTTTTCCATCTTTAGAAATAATAAAAATGTAGAATCAAACATATGCTAAGCGCTGCTACCAACATTAAAATTATCATTTTAGTAGAAAAATACTTTGAACTAAAATCCCAGTAAAAATGTGCTCCAAAAGAAGGAGCAGGCAGGTTTTATGAATGAATTCATACCTCAAACCGCTTCAAACCTGCTGATGGGATGCCTGATTTTTGTTTGGAGTGTTCCCGGTTTGGAGGACTATTTTCTGCTGGCAATAAGCGCTTCATTTAACATGCAAACAAAAGCAATCCAGAAGTGCTTTTTTAAGGTCTATATAAATGTATTCACTAATGTTTTACTTTAACTTTTTTAAATGCCCTTTTTCAATAGTTTTCGTTTCGTAAACCATAATATATTTAAATTTTTTTAAAACCTTCTTCGTTGTCAGCACGAAAATAGCAGCTTTTGTATATTATTTTTTATGATCTACTGCTGTATAAGAGCTCTGTTATTGAAGCGCTCGATTATGCGCTTTTTCTCTCAAGTGCTTTAAAAAACCAAAATTTTTTACTGGGATACTTAGATCTGTCTTCGGGAGCTAGTTTTAAATTTTAGACCTTCACTTTCTTCGGATAACTTTTTAAGAATTTTGTGTAGATTTCAATTTTGCTATAGGACTGTCACGTTTTTTCTCCCCCGCATAAATTGGCCAACCTTAATATACTTACATATATACGTATGTATAGTATGCGTACATAATGTATGTAGGTATTATTTGTTTTCTTTGCCATTGTACTTTTAATCTTCACACATTTAAAACTTATTAATTAAATACCCTACATATTTTATAACTTCCGGGCATAGCCAGAAACAAACATTTAATTCAAACAAACAACATTTTGTTATGGGCTGACTGGCATTTTTGATGCAATTAAAATTAACATAATAACAATAAAATAATAATGATAACAGCCTAGAATAACTAATAGAACTGTTAATAAGAATAGCGGAAAATAACCAAATTATGTATGTAAGTTTAAGAAAGCAAATTAGAAAAACATAAGCACATGCTTTTATACGAAATTGAATGTATTGAGGGGGAAAAGCAGAGAACTAGAAAAAAATAAAAGTATGGGTTATTCCATAAAAAAATTTTTATCCATTAATGAGTAGTCACTCTACTTTTAAATACCTCTAAGTTAAAAAAAAATACAAATGCTCTAAATGACGCCATTTTATCTTTACCTGCAAAACCCTCTATATTACGTAGTAGTTCACTTTGAAAAAGCTGTTTTAATCGATTTTCTTAGACTTAAGTTTTTTTTTTTTTAACTTAGCGGTGTTTGGCAACTCATATATAAAATTGAAACATTACTGAAGGATTCGTCATCGCACATCCTAAGCGCGTGAAGTTGGTCTCTCGTCAAATCGATATACTGTGTCGGGATTTTTGGAAATTTGAATGTTTAGGTGGTAAAATGGGAAGCACGTGTTAATTTTCTATTGTATCTCTTAAGCGAAAAGTGATACAAAAAAGTGTATTACTTTTCGTTGTTCATTGAAAAAATAAGCGGTACCGGTAACCTGGGTACTATTCTGAAATTGGACCCTTTTAAGAAGTACTAAAAAGAGGTACTTAAATCAAGCCGAAGCGGTGTCAAAAGTGTTGTAAGCACGGATTTTCTTAAATAAAGTACAGAACGCTTGCGATAATGCGTCTGTCCTTTTTATGAATCTGGCAAAAAAGAAGAATCAGCGTAATTGTATGTGACAAGTTACACAGCAAAATGCATAGAATGCATACACGCATCGACGCATCAAAGTAGGTTTACTTTCTTCTTTTGTATTAGTCGCATGAGTGCTGAAAAAGTGTCAGCTGTTTTTGGTAGCCATGGATGAGCCATCATATTTTATTTCAATGTTATCGATAAATATGTTTGTGTGGTGGATTCCTTTAACATTTTTCTGGTATAAAAAAAGTTTTTAATAAAAGAAAAAGCTTTCGTTAAAAATTTTAATTTAATTTTAAATTTTTTATTTTGTATTCTTTGTACCGATTTGTATTCTATTTATCGATTACTTTTAAGTACTGGGTGCCATCTCTGTTGTGTTTATTATTATTTTAAATATGGAGGAGAAGCTTATGCTGTAAAAAATAACGAATAGTTATACAATAAAAGCTCACTCCTTACATATGTTCTTATGTATGAATTCCATAAATTCTTTTAAAATCTCAATTTCACTTCCCATTTTGCCAAAATTGTTTTTATTTGACAACAATTTTAAAACAACAGCTGATCAAAAAAAAAAAAAAAAAAATTATATGGCGCAATTAACTCATTGCATGCAACTTGAATTTAGAAAAGCATAAAATGCACAAAAATTATCATACGCATGGTGTGGACCTTCAGCTTAAGTTTTAGTTTAGAACTTTTTATAAGTTTGCATAATTTTTTGCAATTTTGTGCGTTCGTTTACTTTTCCAGTAAAATCCAGTAGGTGAGTAATATGAAAATTTGTGTAAGCGAACTCATTTCAGTAAAATCCAGTACAAATTTGCACAAATTTGTAAAAATTTTTGGGTAAACGAACGCAGCTAATATTTATTTGCAATTTGCTTGTAAAACCGGGTTCAAGATGCACTCAGGGATGCCGCAAGGCTTCTTTCTTTCTCCTACTCTATTTCTGATTTTTCTCAAGAACCTAATAAGAAAAACTTCTAGCCTTCTCTACTCTTTTGCAAATAAGAACAATCTTTGCTATTTGTATTCATTTGATTATAGGTCAAGAGTAGATGCTATGAGGCAAAACATGAATGACATGGAATGGGGTCGCTTTTAATACCCGAAAGACCCAGTTTATTCCGCTGTATATGTGGGTGGTAAAATTATTGAGGAATCAGAATCTCTTGATGTTCTGGGCATGGAAATCCAATGCAATGTGAGATGGACAAAACATATATTTTATTTACTCCCTTGAGTACCGCCGCAATGTGGGTGAAGTTTCACTATTTTATCGTTACGACAATGGAATGTGTTCTGAAAATTAGGGATCAGGTCCCCGGAACTCGTAAGTTTGTTCGTAATACCCGTTTTTCTTAAGAGCACATCCTTTTGTAGTCGATGGGCTGGTGCATCGTTCAACGCATTTGTTTTTTGGCTGGACTATTCGTTTGTGGAATGACCTTCTCCAGTAATCTTTCCATAACCAATTTTCCTAGTTCCACCACAATGAAATACGTTAGTAGGCGTAATCCCCTGAGTGTTAATCCTAGAAACAAAAACAATTCAGTCTGGTTAAATGGATTCAAATCAATTAACAAAAATCCTTTTAAGGTATTGTCAGAGCTTGAACTTACCTTTCTAAAGCGCTGATGTAAAGCGTTTCTTATGTTAAATGGAGTTAACAAAAGGCTAGCTTAGAACAAGACTGAATACAAGCCTTTAGGCTTTGTGTTACGTAAAAGAGAGTGCTTAAAACTAGATAATGTATGTTGCTAATTATATGTTCATCGGAAAAATCAAGTATTAGGAAAAATTTTCGCAAAATCCGAACGGTATCTAACTAGCAAAACCCAAATAGTTTTTTGTTAGGATCAATAAGTGCTTCGAGAAATTCCACATTAGAAAGGTTAGTGTTAACTTAATTAAAATCGTTCTCCATAAAGTTATTAACATAAAGATTGCAAATTCAGTTGAATAAATGTTATTGAATGTGTGAGCTTTTAAAATATAAAACATATTCAAAAGAGGCAATTCAATTTAAAATTGTTTATAAAAAAAGATTATACACCACAACATATCTACATTTACAACAGGTAGCGTATCCTTTACATATGGTGTGTGTTTTAAAGTATTTATGTATATATTGTTAGAGAAGGTGTACATTAAACGAATTTTGCGCCAACAAAGTATAATTTGCCTGAAGCTTCTCAGCAAATTATGCTTCTATTTAAATCAGTGGTGCCCGAAAATACACAATCATAATTATGTGGTAGAAGCAGCAACGCAGAAAGTTTAGATTTTGAGTAAATTAAAAAAATTGCGTTGCGATATCTTCCCAATAAAAAATGGAGCTAGCTGTTAAGCAGTTTTGTAAGGGAGAGAAGCACAATACCCTCTTACAAACCTACTTACAAGAGCTATTTTATTTATATGGCGAATTCCCACTTGTAATCACTACTTTTTTCCTCTCTGTTAAAAAGCAATTTGATGCCTGACTGCGATATAAAAAAAAATTAATTTCTATATTCGGTAATATTTCGGGAATGATCGTAAATGCATTTGCAATACAACTTAGAACATTGTTTCTTTAACAGAATGATTTTAATTCGTCACTTTCAACCCGCTTACACGCAGAGAAAAAATATGGTTGGGCATGGTTACGGCAACAACACTATGTTTTATGTAACAATATATTGTTGTCGTACACAAATAATTGTTATTTTTATTTAATATCAACAATATTATAGTTACTGTAAACATATCAATGTTTATCGCAATTATGAATTTGAGTATTGTTGACCGAAAAATAATTATTTTTCTAACAACTTAATTATGATAACTTTCTAAACATATTGTATTTCTCACAACCATATCATGATATTTAATAGCCATAACATGATAACTTTCTATACATTTATCATATTATGTTAAAGATGCAATCAAACTATTTTTACTCTAATCATATTATGTTAGCTCCATTTGTAAAATAATTTTGAAGAAGTTGTGTCGTTTTTTTATTTGTGAGCGGTTAAGCAATTAAAAGATAAAATTACATAAAAAAAAAAATAAGTTTAAAGAAATTAAAATATTAAAATATTAGCGGAGTTCATTCAAGTATTAGTGATGTAATAGTGCAAATGCAAAATATCATAGTTTTTTTGTAAAATCCAACAACAAAACACACAAAGATTTCGTTATATTTTATAAAAGTACTACGATACTTCTGTGGTTTTCATGGGCAACCGCGTATGTCTTAAAACAAACTTTTCAGGAGAGCCGAAAAACCATTCAAGATCAAACTATGGGCTAGGTACTGCACATTTTAAACTTTGTCATTACGTTTAAAAATCGGAATTGATCCATCTTTTTTCAAAAAAATGTAGAGTGTTCAAAATTAGGCAATATGGCATCAACATCTTAAAATCGAAAAAATTGACACACGCGGTTGCCCATGAAAAGCACAGATTTTTCATTTGCTCTTTTTGCAAGCCTTATATTGGACTCTATTTCTATTTGATTAACATTAAGAAAAATTGAAAAAAGCCACAAAATAAAAAATCGATTCAAAAATAATTAAATTTATTTTGTATTTTTATGACAGCTATGAAAGGTGCTGTATCATAATATGATTGCTTCTAAATTTATTATGATTAACATGATGATAATATGATTAATTCTTAGCTTATTATGATTAACATGACAATAATATGATTAATTTCTTAGCTTGTTATGATTAACATGACAATAATTTGATTACTTCTTGACTTAGTATGATTAACAGAATAATAAGATGATTAAGGGAAAAATATTATGATGTCCTATTACGAGTATATTTAGTCATAATATGATTAAATAATAATCTTAATATGGTGGCTACAATCATAATTCTTTTCATAATATGTTGCTCTTGGAATATGTTTACCACAACCATGTTTTTTCTTTGCGTGTACTTATAAGGGAAAACGAGAAGTTATATAATCATTTTTATTTGCTTAAATTAAAAATTAACTTAAATGGTATTCGCTTTTCTGATGCTTCTTATTAGTATGTAATAGCCAACGCATACATATTTTTGTAATGCTCTCCTTAATGAGTCTACCTCACTAATGGGATTTTTGGAACCATTTCACCAAATTTGGTACAATCGAAACTTTTTGTACCATTCATCCTTTTTTGGTACAATAAAAGAAAAAAAAGTACACACAAAGTTTTATAATTCCTTAAAGGGGAATTAACTCACTTTATTTTTAAATTAAATTATATATTTTTAATAACATAAATCCACCCTTACCAGAACTAGCAACACTGAATTATTGTTTATTATTGTTAATTTGAGTTCATGATATTATACAAACATAAAAAGTTCATTCACACATTAGTATATCACTGTAGAAAGGCTGGGACCAAGTATCTTCAAATCGCAACTTTTGTTGATTGTTTTGATGACGCTGCCTACACTTTTGTCTGCCTTTGAAAAAAAAGGAGAACGTTTTGCTCCTTCTTTATTTTGTATACCCATAACACAATAGTGGTGTGAAGGTGATCTGCCTAGTAAACACTTCACTTACAAAGTAATATGTTGAGTAATCAGAAAAGAGCAATAAGACCATTTACATTTCTACTGAAAGGACCAATGGATTTAACTAGGTATGTCCCAAAATAAACTCATTTCTTTAAAAGCAATTTTAAAAACATTTTACAGAAAATAAAAAAATTTCTAAAATAGTATTGAAAACAGCCATCGAAAAAATAAATAAAATAAACTTTTAAAAATAAAAAAAATTTAATTTGTTGCATAATAAAATAAATATATTTAAGCATTGTCATAAAAAATTCATTCTACAAAACAAATTTAAATACAATTTATGAAGAGGTTTCTGAGAATATGGGTCGTTCAAACCTCGTTAATATGGAATCATATTTCGTCCTGGATGCCGCTGGTTCAGAAAATTGCTTATTGATGCTTGCAACTAATCTTGTGTGAATGCAACGTCATATAAGCGCACTTCCTTAAATCACTTAAGGGCAAACAAATCACATATAGATGAAGATATCTAAAAATTATTCGGCACAAAGGACTTTCGCATGATTCTTAACCTCCCAACATAATTTTGTTTTGGCCACTGGTTCCAAATAGAGTACTCTCTCGAATATTTGTGTTTATACATTTTGGTACTTTTTTACTTGTTTTATTTCTATTGAATATAAAAGTGCTATGAATTACTCTGCATGATTTTTTATTTTAGAGCGAAATTTTGTAAATATGAGATACTTAAATTACAAGATAATGTAATAAGATTAGCGATACAAGTAGTTTTGGTATCTTTCAAGAAGCTGTTTTGCAGGATATTTTTAACTTTTAGCAACCCTGTACCAATGTTCTGTTACTATAGTCAGAACTTCTCGCGTCGAAAAGATGTGACACAAAATATTCCATCGTTTCTCGAAAAGTGAGAAAAAAGTTAAAGACACATTTTTTCGAAAACTATCAAAAGAGATTACGTCGTTACGTTATAAATGGCACTCGAAGCAGATGTGGCATTGCAGACGTTGAGAACACCAGTAACACATATTGTTGACGGCGACCAAAATTTACTAAAATTGAAAATTTTTCACCAACGGTGGCGAAATTAAAACTGTCGGCTTTACCAAATTGTTTAAAGTGCGACTTTAATATTTGTTGTTTGCAAACGAGGTTTAACTTGAGAACGCCTTGACCGATTTGGACGATTTTTTCTTTAAAAAGATCGCCATGGCCCAACTTAGGTTTATACGGCAATAAACTTTTGCCCCGCCTACTTTTTTCGATTTACCTAAAATCAGAAAACAGCTCCATCGATTTCACTAATTTTTCTTTCAAATGTTTGTATTAATCCATTTTAAGTTTTCATCGAAAGAAAAATTTACCACGCCTACTTTAATACCCACTTTTTCTATTAATTTGACCGATTTGGACGATTTTATCTTTAAAATAATCGCCATGGTCCAACTTAGGTTTAAACGGAAAGAAAATGTTGCCCCGCCTACTCTTACGCCCACTTTTTCGATTTACCTATAATCAGAAAACGGCTCCATCGATTTGACTTATTTGTTTTCAAATGTTCGAATTAATCCATTTTAAGTTTTCATCTAAAGAAAAATTTACCACGCCTACTTTTACGCCCACTTTTTCTATTTATTTGACCGATTTGGACGATTTTTTATTTAGAATGATCGCCTTGGTCCAACTTAGGTTTTTACGGAAAGAAAATATTGCCCCGCCCACTTTTACTCCTTTTTTCGATTTACCTAAAATCAGAAAACGGCGCCATCGATTATTAGTAATCAGCTACCGAGCGAAGCCGGGGTTGCAGTTAAACAATAAAAAACTGTGCCAAGAACAAAATATTATTATTTTTATTCTTTGTATTTTGCATTTTGAATTGTTTTTTAGTGTTACAATTTTTTCTCGCCCCGTTTTTATACGTGAGCTTATTTGACAGTTCGAAGCGGGAACTTTTCTCACAAAAATGTTACAGACACACATTTTCTGCAATTTGGCGAGTAGTTTCCTTACATGACAGCTAGTACTCGCCAAAAAAAAGTTACAGATACAGTTTAGTTAGATAAACATCTGTTTGTTTCAATTTATGCTTCATTTCACACATTTCAATCGATAAGTTTATTGACGCGAGAGTTACAGAACATGGTCACTGGTTCTAATATTCACGAAGGGAATAAATAAATACCCGAAAAACTTCGTTAGCTGGGTAAAATGAATAAAGAACACTGATTTAAGTTCGGTTACACAGATAAGCTGCACAATGTAAACGCAGAAGTAATTTTAAAGAAGAACCGATAAGAGTTGCACCGACAAAACTCGTATTATGTAAATGAGCAGTAACTACCGAAGCTTGTCCCAAATATTTTCCATCGATTTCAAAGTACAAGAAGTGGTTTGCGAGGGTGAGAAGTTGTGATCTTGTTAGGTAAGAAAAAATTTTGCTTAACAACTTCATACCACTTTTTGTATGATTTACTTACATAAATATTTGCAATTCAATTTGACAATTCGATCTGCACATAAAAACAAAAAACTACTAAAAGCTGATTGTAAGCGTGTTATGTATAACTGCCTAAATATAATTTAAATTAGCATTTTTAGTGGGAATAATAAAATAAAATAGAAGAGCCCATATATGATATAACAATTCATTACTGACAATCGTTAAGCTGTCACGTGGGCACTTTACACACACATACACACAAATTAGCGTACGCAGAAACATACATATATATAAGTAAATGTATTTATAAGGTGCATTTATCATAATATAAATGAAATTTTAGTACCTTTCTTATTCTCTTGACTACGCGCATTTGTTGTGTTGTGCGTTCGACAAGCACTTAAATTATTCATCTAATCGTACAACACTAAGTAAAACTTTATTAATGAGCAACAGAATTTCTAGCATTTAACAGCCCAAAGTAATTGAAAAACTAAACGAAAATAAACAAACAAATACGAAAGTATAGTCTGGCCAACCCGACCACATGACACCTTACAACACTTGAGAGTGAAGATATAATGATGTATTGGATTTAAAAGGACATAAGAAAAGTTGTGAACATAGATCACAGAATTGTTTGTACCAAATTTTATCTTGAAAGAAATATTTGTACAAAATTTATATCTAATAATTTGATTTTCACAAATGGTTTTTATAGAGTTTTTAGGATGGATATTCTAAACCTTCTAGACAAAATCTTGTCATGACCTTAAAGAAGTGGAAATTTATTTAAAATAATATAAGATATTGAGTGCGGTTAAGTGATTTTCGAAGAGGGTGTGGTATGTGAGATCTTTATTCAGTCAGAACTGTGCATGTTTAATTTGATGTTTCTAGTCCAATATTAACGAAAATTCAAAAAAACCCATTCAGAAAACAAAAAAGTACCAAAAAGGCTTTCTTAAAGATTCATATTCACTTAGGACATTGCATGGTTAATTTTATGCTTCTAGGTGCAATACTAATGAAAATTAAAAAAGTACCAGTTTAAAAACAAATAACTACCAAAAAGTTCTGTTACAGATTCTCATCCACTAGAACCTTGTATGTTTAATTGTATGTTGATAGGTCCAATATTAACGAAAATAAAAAAGTACCAAGTAGAGAACGAAAAAGTACCAAATAGATCCCTTTAAAGATTCTCATTCACATAGGACCTTGCATGTTTAATTTTATGTTTTGGGTTTAATACTAACGAAAACTAAAAAAGTACCAGTTAAAGACCAAAAAAGGACCAAAAAGTTCCCCCATTGAGTTTTAACACTCAGGATATTACATGTTAAATTAAATGATTCTAGGTCCAATATTAACGGTAATTTAAAAAAAGTACCAGTTGTAGAACTAAAAATATATAAAAAGAAATTTAATTTTCCGTATTCCCCATTTAAGGTACTTTTTTTCTCCCCATTAAAGTATTATTAATTTAAATTTTGTAGTGGGATCCTATTTAATAGGTATAGGCCAAAGAATGGAAAAAATTACTTTGTAAAAAAGTACCAACAATAATTACAAATTTCCCTTTAAGGTTAGAATTTCAAAAAAGTACCATATTTGTATTAAAATGTTTAAGATAAGTTTCGAATGTGATATACTGTTTATTTTTACGTTAATTAATTTAAAAGATAGACGGGTTAACAAAAAGAGCTGAATTTCCAAAAACTACCAAATAGCTGTCCAATTATTTCAAAATAACAACGATAAGTATTAAATTTTTTGTCTCTCTTAGTTTTGGAGACGGTGCTTTAAAACAATGGGAGATAAAGCCATAATGGCCTTATTGCCCAATCATTGAGAGGTAATGCCATATTTGAAATTTTGCGAAATGGGAAAAATCCTTAGTTATCATTGAAAAACATTTTTTTTATTCTTGTGACGCACGCAGAAAATCTTTAGCATGCGAAGCCAGAGTTCAATACTTAACTTTAGTGTTTTCGAAAATGAAATGAGAGATAAAGTAATTTTCTAATATAACTAATGTTAGCTAAGGCCACTCAAATGAAAAAAAGGCTTTAGCTCCCTATTAAATGAGAGATAAAGCCATCATGGCCTTATCTCACATGGTATTAAAGCACCCCTCCGTTTTGGAGATATGAGTGAGGTTAGAATAGGGAATACAGCGCCCCTGGACCCTATCCTAAGAAGTTAAGTGGGCCCTTATATAGCCTGTTCTTCATTTTGTTGAAGAAATTTTTGAAATCAAACTGGCAGTTCTGGATTCCAGAATCTGGATATTACCTCTTTGCTTTATAATATTAGCAGAAAAGAATTTTTAGTAAAACCAGTAGATAGAATTTAAAATTGTTTATTAAATATTTTAACAAAACATTATGCCAAGCTATAAATTTATTTGCATACAGTAGGCAAGCAGCTATAAAAATACCACGTGAAAGTAAAACCGGGGTACATTTGTACCCAATTTTAAATTTTGCTTTCACAAAAAAATATTTATTTTACAATCCTTTAATTAAGAATTTAGAAATATTTTTGATTAAAAAGATCTTATTTGCTCATTTTTTCATACATATAACAACTATAGGGTACACTAGAACCCCGGTTATGTGTTTGCGTAGTTATCATATTCGAAAGCTTATAGTTATGGAACCGCTGAACCGAATTTCATAAGTGGTCAACAAAACGAGTCAAAGAGACAATTTAATTTAATTTTTTATTGTGAGTTTGTCATATTAACATATTAAAATATTGTTGCTAACTTAGTTGAATCAGAAGATGCATTTTAAGGCTATTTGTATTAATTTTTTAGTAAAATACATACATATGTATATTGAAAATCACAGGATACATAACAAACCAATTTATTTATGCCAAAAATTTATACCTGGATGCACTAGAAGGCTCTGAACTCAGCATACAACGGAATCTGGACACCATTTTCAGTAATATTTTAAAATCTATAATTTATAAAGGATTCGTTAAAATTTCTTTTTGAATCATTAAATATAAAGTATAGATTGATTAAATTTCGCAATAATCATATATCAATAATCGAAAATACAGATTTTTTTTTGATACAAAATTATTTTTTTTCTATGATATACTTATTAATTTTCTACAAATGGAACAAGTTGTTAATATGACAATTTACAAACACGTTAATTAAGAAAATTGTTGAAACAAATTGAAATTTGTTGAAACTAAATTTTCTTTAATTACTTAATAACTTTTGTTATTTTTTTCTGTGTATATATTTAAACTTTAGAAGAAAGTCCCACATCAATGACGGAGTTAGGGTAAATTTTTTATGTTAATTTAACAATTAATACACAAATCCACAATGTTTAAAATTGTGACCTATACTTGATAGACAAGTTTAACGCGGTCCAGTGTTGCCGATATAGTAATTAACCAACTTGATTTTGCCACCATGATCTTGTTAAGTCAACTTAATGAATGAACCCATTAGACATTTTCAGCTTAATTTTCTTTGAAGTCCTTAAATTTCCGATCTAAAAATCTGTTAAATGGAGCTTCAATTATATTGTAACATAGAACTTTTTAGATTTATATGTGTATGCAATTGACTAAAAAAATGTCTTAGTTATAGGAAACTACAATGTTAAGCAAAGATATAAAAAAATAATATTTTTTTTTTTTTTTTTTAGAAGCTCAATTTTTTATTGGACCATATCGTCAGGCGTACAGTTGACCAGAGGGAAGGGCAAACGGATATGATACAATCAATCCAAGAAGTGACTTTAAGTGGATTACTATAGTAAGTAAATAAATGTAAGACATACACACCCAAAACAAAATTATAAATCGCTCTCACCCACCAATGGTGGTGTAGGGTATAATGAAAATACCCGTCAGCTATTCGTTTTGCATTTCATCCATCCAATAAAATGTGTTTGGCCCACTAAAATCTACCCTTATTTAGAAATTTGGTATTTAAGAGTCCTTAAGAAGCTTTTGTTAAATATAATTGTGGGTGGTATTGAACTAAACATAATATCATATTGTGTTGGTGTACTTATTTATGAATATACGTCCATATATCATTGTTTATATGAGTGTGCAGAAGTGTTTGTACATGGGTGTTATTTCAACTAACTATTAGCTGTATTATTAGAACTAATTTCATTGAAATGTTACCGTCTACAAATAAACAATCAATGGAAATGAATTTTAAAACAAAAGGGTTTTTATTAGTAATTAATATTTGCATTTTTTTAAATTAAATTTTTTTTTGAAAATAGCTTTCATTACTTGTGCAGGGTAAAAGAGTTTTCTTAAAACATGTTAGCACAACTAACACCTACGATGTTGATGTTGGTGGTCTTGTGGTAGCAGTAATTGAATTATAATTTTGTTTTCTTGCGTCTTAAGATCTAACTTTCGTTTGCTTTCTCTGCAATGTAGCAAATGTCGTCTGGTGACGAGCTGACACAGATGGATCATTTTAACAAACAATATCCGTCCATCCGTCCGGCTGTCTATTAGACCTTTTGCGCACTTTTGAAAATAATATGTAGAAATTAAGCATATGGGTTCTAATTGTCACAGGGACCTAGCCTATTGAAAATGCTCGCTATTGGCCCATAGTTTCAGATAGCCCCCATACATATTAGTCGTTGTGCCTATAAACCATCTTATTATATTGGTATTAAGACGAAATTTAACACAAAAGTAAATTTTTATAACCTATAAGCTGAGTTCTTATTGCTGCCCCCACTTCCGGCCTTGATTTTGATATTTAGTATAACGTGACCATTTCGGCAGCTAAATTTGGCATTTTTAATTTCGAGTTAACTGCAAGATTTCAATTCAGCATTTAGCACTTTATTAAGCACTTGTTTAACCCGGTGTGCTTCGCTACCCCCATCGTTATAAAATAAAACTGAAAGTATTTCCAATATATATAAACAAAAATCTATTAAATTATTAGCTGCTTCGTATTAAGAGAATTCCGTGGCATTCAGTAGTTTCGTTTTATGGGGGGTATTGCTCTCCCTCCGTCAACCCCGCCCATTGTGCTTTTAAAATTTACCATAATAATAGATTTTACCAAGTTTTAAGACTCTAGCTATCATAGTTCTTCAGTAATGCGATAATTAATATTTGCATCTTATGGGAGGTATTGCTCCCCCTGCGCCTTGCCGCTTTATTTTTATTTTTAAAAGTGAGGTATACCATTAGAATGACTTCTACAAAGTTGGAATATTCTCACTATAACAGTTCTTAAGATATGCGATATTAAACATTGGCGTCCTATGGGGTGTAGCACTTCCCCCGCTGCTATTTTTTTTATATTTTGGGGCTCAGAAGATCCAACTACCAAAAGTTCAACAAAATGCTTGCAGCGGTCTTAAAGTATGCGATATTTAATATTGGGTTCCACGAAAAAATATTGCACCGCCCCTTTGTCCAATCACACCTTTTTGAACCCTACGACAGACACATTAATTCAGAACAATAGCCTTCTGTGAAAATTTGATGACGATCCGTTCAGTAGTTTATTAGATATAACGTTTTTTACTTTTTCTATAAAGGGGCGGGTCCACGCCCACTTTTTTAAATAAACGTATTTGTATTCATGCCAACAACATATATACCAAATATTATCGCCGTAGGTCAAAAAATATCATAGATAACACGATTTAAAATTTTGGGTTGTATGGGCGTGGCATCGCCCCTTTGCCTAGCCACAATTTTATAGCCTAATGTCTCTTCCAGGGTCACAGTAACATGCTATGAAAATTTCAAGGCCATCGGTCTAGTGGTTTAGCCTCCTATAAGGCACAAATATATACAAATATACATACATACATTTACTTTTATATATATAGATTTTTAGCTTTTTTTAAGCTATATTATACAAATTTGAAGATATGGGCACTCCCAAAATTGTAAACGGGACATTCGCAAACGTTTATATTGACAAAACTGTAAAAAACAACATGATTTTCATATTTTAAATTAATGATTATTTTAACTCTCAATTAGCTCTTTAATTTCCGCAAATTAAATTTTTCGCTTACTGTCGTGGTTGCCGAGATAATTGAAAGAAACCAGAGATTGTGAACGGGACAAAAAACGAAAGTGGGTTTTAAGGGGTAACCGTTTAAACAGTGATTTCTGCGAAACCTGACACAATATTTTATTGGGATTAATTTTAAAATGTTGCGTACTAATGTGCCCTAAAAATGGTTTCGATTTCAAAATAAAATATGAATTACATTTTTTTAAATAAATTGTTAAAGAAATAGTAAACGGGACATTGTAAACGGGACAATTTTTCCACCATGATTTAAAATTTTTTCATGTTGCTATTTATAATCCTTTATATAAGAAACTTAATAAAAAATGTTTTTCAGATCATAAATATGCCTTAGATTAGAGTATTGTTGTTCCAAATGCATATTTTCTAATATACACAAGTATGTGCTAAAAGTTGTAGTACTTCGTTTACCATTTATCTTTTTTTCCAATCAATTAATTTATACGCATATATTAAAAAAATATAAGCAATTCTCTAAATAAATCTTGAAAAGAAAAAATTTTTTTTCCATTTTTTGTGGTTGAAGTTTTTTTGGAAATAACCATATGGGCAAATCCTGCGTGACGAACGCTACATTCGCACGCGTTTTCTGATTGAAAAAAAAACATTTTCTGGTCTTTCAAAAAAGATAGCTTCAACTTATATATAGAATTTTGTGACATTAATATGTACTTACGAATGGCATATATCATAATTCCTTAGCAAGTATCTGTTGCGAAATAATTGATCACAAAGTTTTGTGACGCATGCTACAAAAAGTGGAAGTAACTTCAAAGGTTGAAGTGCGTTTTCCTAATTTTTAGCGAATTTGGCATGATAAGGTATACAAAATCTTATTCCTAAAAGAAAGATGACTATAAGAGAATTCTAAACGCACTTATTCGCAGCCAAAAAATGTTGTTATTTTTTGACAAAAGCCGTGAACCCTTTGTGACGCACGCTACGTAACGCAGCTACAGTTTTTCTTGCAGTATTTGATTATTATATTTTATTTATTTAAACACAACAAATTATATTTTTATGAATAGATTTTCTTAAACTAATTTCTTAACTAATGAACATCAACTTTTTTTTAACGAAATTTATATTTTGATAAGTCTGCTGATAAGTGCTATTTTAAGCACAAAAATCACCTAAAATAATGCTAAATTCACGTATTTTATTAAAAAATCAGCAGTGGGGTAGGATTTGGTAAAAATTATTGCATTAATGATCATTAAAATACATATTTTTTAATATAAAAATGAAATTAAACATCTAGTCTTATATTAAATTAAAAAAAAATTCATTTGAAAAATTTTTGGTTGGTGGACTGTTTCTGTTTATGTTATATTATTGTTCAATAATGTACAAAAATCAAAAACCATATTTTTTCTAAAATTACATAAAATTTCAACAGCATACCATTTCCTACATTAACCAATATTTTGGCAATCTTAATTTTCATTTGTTAACTATAGAATGTCATTCAATATTTAAATAGGCGATAACAAAAAATTAGACTTTTGACCAATGAAATTTAATTCGGAGCCACTGTACATCATACCAATCGAGCGTTGTTGTCTACAAAATGCATACATATTAAATCTCCAAGAATTCAATTATAACTTGCAAAAAATACATTATAACACAAAATAAAAAATTATGTTTAAATAACCTATATAAAAACTACCACAGGGGTCGGTGAGTAAGAAACTACTGTCATTAATTTTTTTGTTTTTATAGTTAAAATATTTCACTATTTAATCAATCAATTAGAATCTTTTTGAAATTTATGACGCTCTCGTTCCCGATATCGGTCTCCCAAAATACACACAGAAAAAAATCTATGTAAAATCGTCGAAAACAAGGTTGATTTGACCGTTTTCGGTAGTGATTTTGCTTCATTGTTACTTCATGTTAATGATTCTACAATAACTTGCGAACAACATTTGTTTCTTTTAAAATAACTACAATTAATGTTTATTTAACATTGCAGTAAGATAAGAGCAAAATGTCATTTATATTGAAATAGCAATCCGAATGACGTTGAATGAAACTGCAATACGTCTCTGGAACAATCTTTCCCCAACAATTAAAGAAACCAGCAGCGCCCTGCATTTCAAACAACAGCTATTTAGATTTTATTCTTAATAAGTATCGTTATTATTATCGCTCTCAATATTATTTTCGTATATAAATATGTATTTCACTTTTTTTCACTTTTGTTATATTTTATAATAATTGTTAAAATAATATACCTGTTTTATGTTTTTAATTTGTATATTTTTATGTTATTGATTAATACTTTTGATCATAGCTTCAATAGATTTCTACTCACCAAAACCAATGTTTTGTTGTAGTAGTTCCAAGTAAACGAACTAAATAAAACGTTATTTTAAGTTGAAACAACGTAAATTTCATGTAGAATCAAATTGGTTGGAGTATGATATAACAGTGTGAAGAAGCTTCGGAGACAACATATGCATTTATTTCATAATAATCAAAACACTTATCCCTGTAACACATGTTTCATTTATTTTGTATTCTCCTTTGTTAACAGAAGCATCAGTAGAATCGCCCAGTATGGTTTACGTCATCATTCTACTTTGAAAACCTGATGTACTATTTAACTAAATTTTAATTAAAAGAATACGGGAATTGTCTTCTTTTTATAACATTTTTTAAACATGAAATTAAAAAAATGTACATAGTTAAGTATGTATGCATGTTAATTAAACAAGATAAACTTTTGGTTTTTATATAAAACAGGTTTTTATGGATTCAATATTGAACAATGTTATTTTAACAGTAAATAATATTAAATAAACGTGATTTAAGGTTATTTTAATATTTTTCATTTAAAATTAATATGAAATAATGATAAATTCAAATAAAGGGCATACTTTTGCAGAAATTTACCACGATCCTCAATCAACATTTCGCCATGTTAATTTAACATTGGAATTTTTTTCTGTGTGTAACTCTTTGGCATAAGAATTTTAGGAGAATGATTTTACAGTAGGTAAATAAAAACTTTTAAGCATTTTATTATTTTAATTAAACATTTTGACATCGTAGAAACCACTTGGGATTCATATTGCAATATCTGATAACTTTTTAATTAAATGTACGTATGAGTAATATTTTATTATACAAAAATTAATCATAATACAAATTATATTATACACATCAACACAACTTGTTGTGAGGAGGGTAAACTAAGTTTGTTATTCCGTGGGAAATATTCATCCAATATCCCTTTAAAGTATACATATTCTGGGTCCTTGAGTAATTCTAAGTCGATGAGGTCATGTCCGCATGTCTGCACGTTTGTTCAAGTCACGCTTACTTTCGATTGATGCAAATTGTTTCCAGTTATCCTAAGCAAATTGGATTTAAAATGCAGCAAATTCGGTTAAGTAGAAAACGATTTTTGAGCCAAAAACTTTAAAATTTTCAATTTTGTTACAATACCTAGCATAAATAAAGTTATTTATATGCCTTTATATGATAGAGATATTTGCAATATTTTTTTTTGCGATCGAGAGTAGATTTCTAGGGATTTATTTTAGTTGTAATTTCATTAAAATGCTTATGAGATAGTTTATTGCTACAAAGCCTATTAGGGAAAAAAGTTTTTTTGGGTGACGTGTTCTTTGCCCTTATGACACTATGACACTTATGGTACTAAATTTCATCACATTATCTGATGATCAATTCAAAAGGAGCTTATTTCGGAGGCGTGTCATAAAAGTGAGTATATTAAAGTCTTTACATACTAAGTTTTTGAAGGACTTTCTTAGCACTTGGAAAAAATTGGGCATTTGGAGGAATGATCCGAGATGGCATAAGTGGTGCCCAGAATTTGATGTTTCAAAATTCATCAATAGCAAAAATGAAGCACTATCAAGCCTTGATCAACGATATGCGATATGATGAGATCGGACCTTAAATGGCAGCGCTACATATTAAAGATCAAAAGGGCTGTGTTTGGGGGCGTGGCACACCGAAAATCAAAAACAGACTCGCGCTCTTCTGTGTTATTCGGATTTTACAAATTTTATTAAATTCGTATAATTTTCGTAAACGTTATTGCATGTTTGCTTAAACGGACACTTGACATAATAAAACTAACGCACAAAGTGCGATTATGGTGTGTTTAACAAATTTAGATTCATTCAATTTAACTTTTTCAAAACTTGAATTTTTGTTAACTAAGATTAATGTAAGTACACGCCAATTCCTTTTATTTTTGTCCCATCATTATGTGGAAACAATACCCTGTGCGGCGCTCAAGTTACATTTCAAACTTATTTTACTATACCAATAAAATTAATTAAAGAAATATTTTAAATTCAAAGCAAATTTTATCACATTCTAAAGTTTAAAGTTTTCTTTGAATTTAGCATTTGAATAAAAAAATTCGACTTTCAACCATAACGAGATTTAAAAGCATTCAAAAGTTTATTTCTTACAAAAAAACCGCAAGCAATTTATTTGGATGAATTTTCTATTGCAATCGAGGAAGACGAGATACTCATAAAATAAAATTATTTATAAACAATACCATGTAATTTAGAAAATAAAAAAACTTTAGTCGTACTCAGCTTACAGAAATATTTATCAATCAATGTCCCCTTTCAACATTTCAGCATTGACTTCGTTTTCTGGTGCATTCCAGCTCGTTTTTATTCGAATGTGTATCTGAGTACTTACAAATATTTTGCATATAAATAAATTTAACGCACCAAACCAAATGCTGTGTTTAAAGTATCACCATCTAGAAAACGTTTCTTTTGTTCCCATAGCATATTTTCATCGTTAATATTCTTCATGGCGTGCCATCCTTGTAATGCCATATAGATGACTTCGCTGGCAAGTAGTGCTTGCAGACACAAGAACAACATCAATATTGTCATGGAAGAGAAGACATTGAGGGCTTCATAAACTTTAGTGATGCTAAATAACACCAGAAATTCACCAACATTTTGAAACCAATTTTGTATAAATGTTATTATCCATGGCATAAAACACATCCAATAGTATTTGTGCTGCACGCCCATCATTGATTGCTCGAAAGTTGCTAAAGTAGTCCCATAAATTCCACAGCCCACGCCTCCAACTTTAGCGACTGCACAGCCGCAACCGCAAAAGTAACCAAATAAGGCGAGTGTCGAAAAGAAGGTTGACTCGAACAGCGCCATCGGCGTATAACGATGCATACGAATGATGCATGTTGACTGCTTTGCTGAGGAGAAAAATGATTTCGGTACCCAGCGTTCATCGATATCAATGGCAGGACGTAGAAGTGTAGACCAAAGCAATAGTTGAAGATACAGAAAAATGAGGACAATCGTTACCAGTTTTATAAATAAATTTTGTTGCGGTTTTGCTGACATGTTCTTCCGGTACAACGAGATTCAATAATTTGTTGCTCTTGTTTCTTGTTTTTCTTATTTTTATTTGTATTTTTCTTTTTACTTTTCTGTATGTCCTTGCTGCTGCATGTGTTCTGGTTGATGTTGTGGTAGTCGTAGTATATCACACCAAACAAAATGCAATAGTTATTTATTGTTATTGTTGTTGGTATGTGTTCGTGTGATAGTTTGTTGCACAGAGACGATTTTTAATGAAGAATAATGTTCTACGATTATTTGATAGAATATTTGTTTTATGTTGTACATTGTTTTGTCATTTCTCTTCTTGTTTATTTGTACAATAGTTTTGATTTAAAAAGCAAACATTTCTTAAAACTCAAAACTAGAAAGTGGGATAAGTTCTTTAAAACAAATTTAAGATTACAAATTGTGTTTAAAAAAGTTTGCATAGTTAAAATTTCGATATTTATCAAATGAAAGGTGTCACCGGCTTTGCCAAAAAGACAAAAAAAAAAAGGAGTTTTTAGCATATGCACGTAGAAAAAAAACATGTTTAAATATGGTCACCTAATCAAACTATTTTAAAAGAAAATTTTAAACATATTATGGTAAATATAACCATATAATTGTCAGCGACAACCATATTATGGTTAATTTAGTCCTCCATCAAGAACCCACAATCATATTATGGTTGTCTCTAAAAATGTTATGGTTAAATATAATAATAATTTGTTTTGAAATTTACAATAATATTTTCCCCTTTTCCAATAGCAACATGCTATGGTTGAAAACCAACCATGGTATTGTAAGTGTTTAACAAATTTTAGTTATTATTGATCATAGCATGTTTGGAGTCAACAATAATATGGTTGGGGCTTCTTGATGGAGGCCTTATTTAGCCATAATATGGTCACTGACAATAATATGCTTATATTAAACAAAATTTGTTTAAAATGTTCTTTTAAAATAGTTTGGTTTGAGGTGACCATATTTAAACATATTTTTTCTCTGGGTGTGGAGGCAAAACCCATGGTAGACTAAGTATAAGGTATAGTCATTTGATTTTTTGGTTCTCTATTGTAACGTCAAACAAAAGAAAATAAGAAAAAAGCGTCAAAAATCCAATAAATTAATTTGACATTACATGTGTAAATACCCTGCGGGAAATTTGTGTCAATTGGTCCAACAGACTGGTCCTGGGATTTGTGAAAATGGAACAAGTCCAAAAAGAAAGGACTCATGACCGGTGAAAGAAGAACCAATCCCTTAACTGGTTTATGAAGAACAAAAAGGTAGAAAAATTAATCAATTACAGTACAGTCTTCACCGGTGCAGTGACACACATTTTTTGGTACTTTCTAAAATTTGGTTCTTGAATTTAATTCTAGGACTTGATTAATTGAAATAATACTACACCGTATTGAAATAATACTACATTTTAGTAACTGTCGCTTAACATGTCCATTGAAAATATATTTGTAACTGGTCAATTGGTGTCAATTTACCACCTCCAATGACAACCCCATGTAAAAGTGATAGGTCTTATTCATATAAAGTGTTAAAACTAGAACCGGCCTGTACCACCAAAGACCTATCACGGACTACTTTGGTGGCAGTTCGCTTCCCTCTTAGGGTAATGACAACTCTCCCTAACGAATGTTCCTATGCAAGATGAGCAAAAACTGACTTTCAAAAACCTTTTAATTTTTGTTTTTTTTTTACAAAAAAGTGAAAAAATCTTTTTTTTTTAATTTCGAAAGAAGTTTTTTTATCCAAATTTTGATAAACCATAAATAGTTCAACAAAAACAACCACAATACTAATTGGAATTTTTTTTTCATAAAAATTCAAAAAAAAAAAATTTCACAGAAAAAAAATCACTGTAAAACCTTTATCCGTTTACCCACAAACAAATAAATTGTAATCCTCTCAAAACCGTAAAAAGTTAATGAACACGCATGGAATTTACTCAACTTTCCTGACTTTAACAGTGTCCCAAAACCACAAATCTCAAGCAAAAGACTTCACAATATGATGCAAAAGGGAAAATTCACTTTACGATGAAGTATTTTGTTGTCTGTCGAGCTGCGTACTTAAATTTTTGCATTTCTTAAATTAAACTTTGTGCCTAATGTCCGCCTAGAGTGGCAAAAAACACCTATGTGCTACGACAGGAATACAAAATTCCATTTGTTTTCCGTGCTTTAATTGTGAGACAAGTTGCATATCCTTGGGAAAAATCAAGTTTTTTCCAAAATGTTCATGAGTCCTTAAAATTCGGAAGGCAGCTAAACTAACAAAACCCTATTTGGGTTAAGTTGTTGGAGAAATTCAACACAAGAAACTGTATGTACTCGACGAGTTCAAAAATGTTGAACAGTGATATGTAAAAGGCTTTTTTTAACCCATTAAGGACGGATGGGTATTTAAATACCCAAAAACAGAGCCTTCGTAGAAAAATTCTGGCTTACTTCAGGTAAGAGGTATCGGAAATTGGTTTTTACAGATAGATAAAGAAAGGATAAGACTACTTAAACAAATTTTTGAAATTAAATTTTGCCCCCTTTAATTGGGTAAGTTAGCGGCTTACAAGTTAGCAATTTTTAATATTTGGAAAAAGTGAACGACAACGGCTCTGGAAAATTGGGAGAAAACCCCTCTTGGCGATTTATAGCCTTAGGTATGCTCTGCTTTAGAAAAAAATAAATAACGTTGACCACAGGTTTGATTCAATGACATGGGTTTTTAAATACCCAATTCGCTGTCAGAGGGTTCAAAACACATAGTTTTTTTTTTCAAGTAAAAATGCGATGTTTTATTTAAAATGAACTATTTATTAGTAAAAAATAAAGAAATAAATATCACAACTGTGGTCGATTATTGAGATAATTTTATATTTTTAATGTTTTTTGGGACACCACCATGAAAATGTGCAAAACAAGCCTTTGGGTGTTACTAAAATTTGCATTTTGTACAACCAAACTCAGTTTTGCTTCACATTGTCCAAAACGGCCAAGCTGAATAATATGGCTTATCATATGGTCAAAGCTCTCCATGCGCTTTGCCATTTCTTGTGCATTTGTGACAACTTTTTCTCTTACACCAATGCTTCAACAACGCTCACATGAAATAAAATTGACTCATGATTGGAGATCCTTCAGGTTTTCTTAGCATGCAGTGTAAATTACTGGCATACACCATAGCAGCATCCAAAGCATTAGTAGGAAGGCCTCGGCTCTTTCGTATAAAATATAAAACATTCCACATTCCCTTCTATGACAACAGAGAAGACAAGGAGTAACATTTTTTGTTATGTTTTTTCGCACAAGCAAAAGCAAAAGATTATTTATTTTTGTTGATCCCGTTACCATTCTTATGTAAGTGCAAAACAAGCGAGAGCAATGACAACGTGTGTAAAAAGATATAAGAGTGGAATAAAGCGAGCAAGCCTTGTAAAGGGCCAATGTTGAATGTGAACCTCACCTTATTATTATTAATATGGGCGTTCAAATCAAAATGCACATCGTGCACTTCGTGATTCAGTGATGAGGCACATTTTCACCTCAGTGGATTCGGCAATAAGCAGAGTTGCCGCATTTGGGCGAATGATAACCCAAGAGCGATTGTCGAAAAACCAATGCGCTCACAAGAGTGGCTGTTTGGTACGGCTTATGGGCTGGTGGCATCATCGGGCCGTATTTTTTTCCAAAATGAGGCCGGTCTGGCAGTTACTGTGAATGGTGTTCGCTATCGTGAGATGATAACGAACTTTTCATGGCCTGAATTGGATGATATGGATGTGGACGATATGTGCTTTCAACAGGACGGTGCCACACAGCTAACGAAACAATGGCTCTTTTGCGCAACGAATTCAATGGCCGTGTTATATCACGTGGTGGCGATGTCAATTGGCCGCCAATATCATTTGATTTGACACCGTTGGTCTTCTTTCTTTGGGGTTATTTGACAGAAAAGGTGTACGTCGATAAACAAGCAACAATTCAAAGGCTATAGGATGAGATAATTCGGCCCATTAACGGCATAGAACCTCAATTATGCCTCAGCGTCATCGAACATTTAGACCATCGGATGGAGGTGTACCGTCGAGGCCGCGGCGGCCATTTGGCCGATATTTTGTTCCATACATGATTTAACCATACCAATATTTTCATAGTAAAAATAAATGACAATAACTTCCTAAATAATTGGTGTTTTATTCAAAATCAACAGCGGCCCTTAAAATTGAACCATCCTTTTCACCTAAAAGAAGGAATACAAAGGCCCTCTAGAAGGCATTCGTACTTCTTCCTTTTTCCGCTGGGACAGATTCAACGTATATAGTGAAATAAGCACACAACACACACATCAATGCATGCAATACAATAATTTTTTAATTTTTGGTTTTCAAAAAATCTTGTGTTTTAGAACTCTTTAAGAGCGAAGTGGGTAGAAAAATACCCATGGTCTAGGGGCCAAGGTTTGATAGGTAAAAATAAAAAAAAAAAAACGCAATGTCAATATAAATGCCCATAATATCAAATGTGTGAAATTTCATCAAAATCGTACCACGAAATCGAGGTTCAGACTTTAATGGGTTAAGAAAGTCTATTTTTGATTTCATATAGAATGAGCACAGAGAATTTAGAAAGATATTTTAATTTTAATGAAGAGGCCCAGAATAGGCACAAGAGCAGTAGGTATAAAATTAAACAATAAATGGTTTATAAATAAATCTAAAAGATATACACCGATAGACGCACAACTCGTTCTTTCGTTAGGACACAAACACATTTTACCAACAGAAAGAAATTTCCAATTTCCAAAGGGAAAGATTTGGTTCAAACACTGAAAAATAAGGAAGGAAATATAGATAACTCCATAAATAAAATGAGATTGACTATGTCCCAATTTACATTATACGGTTTTTGTCGTTGCCATTATTGTCGTTTCTTCTTTGAAGTCGGTCTGATATTTACATTGTACGATTCTTGTCGTTAAAACTTTTTCTGTGCAACCGAACTTCAATACATTTTTCGTCAAATGAGAGCACAATGAGAGAACGAATGAGCGAACAAAATGAATTGAAGAGTACACTCGCTTGTGTACCCCTTTTAATTCCTCTCTCCCCTCTTGCTTATAAGGTAAGAATCGCAACAACAAAAATCGTTTAATGTAAAAGCAGGCTTATAGGGTTAAATTTGCTATCGTCAAAGTAAAGGAAACAGAAAAGTTTTTAAGACTCAATAGGAATATTCTTATTTTAAATGCAGATAAAGGTAATACGACAGTAGCAATGAACAGAACAGGTTATATTCTAAAGATTAATAACATTATAGGAGACAACTCAGTTTATAAGAAACTGGGTAAAGATGCTACTAATAGATTACAAAGGATAAATAATGATTTTGTTGAGGGACTTTTTAAGAGGAGCATAACAACAGTTACGAAAAAGAAAAAACTTAAGACTTATACAGCAATTGCACTTGATTATATGGAGTTCCGAAAATTGATAAAATTGATTTCCCATTAAGACCAATATGTTCATGTTTAATTTCGGTGGCATGTCAGAACAAGTCTATAAGATCGTACACTCCAGCCTCATCGATTTCATTACTGGCGTTTTGTTTGGTGGTGACTGAATTTTATATTCACTTAAAATAATAACAAAACAAACATCATGTGAAAAAAGTTGCCAAATTTTTTTTTTTTTTTTTTAATTAGTAATGATAACAAAAAAAGGCAAACTGTTAAAAAATCACTGAAATAATATGAATGGTATATAAAAAAATTGTCACAAAAGTCGCCAGTCGCTAAATGGAAAATTCCACCGCCAAACACGTTTCAAAATCGCAACGTTTGGCGAGAAATCGCCATATCCGACAGCCCTGTCTAGCATACTCATATTTTAAAAATATTTTTGCTTCAAATATCAAATATTCACAGCAAAGGGTAATCCAACCAAAACGCACGATGATAATTGTAAGCAAGACAAAAAGGTTTGAGATTCTCTTAATATTTTATATTATGATAGAAAAATCTACGACAATTATGTGTGAATTATCGGACAAATGCTAGCAAAGGCTTCGATGGCATACCTCTATCGCCAAAGTAGGCAAATTATATGAATATTTGCTGAAGCATGACTGCATCGTGGGATTGGACACGAAGATAGCAGCCCCATCACCAATCTAAGAAAGGAGGGCCAGCAATCCACTTTTCCGAAATATAATTTGCTAAAGGCACCCGTACACGACATGTATTTGTCATCTGACATGTCAAATTTTCAAGTCACATGTAATTGTTCATGTCTGTCAAAATTGCTGTTTTACATAAGGTTTATAATATTCGGTCACAAACGTAAATGTAATTTGCTTCTGACATTGTCTCTGTTTTTTTTCGCATTGTTATTGCAGAAACCAAAGTAGTTCTCGGTTTCAAAATAGCTTGCTGCCGCCACGAAAATATTTATTTGCGCCGTAAAATAATTTAGCCATCTTAAAATTTTTTTCTTTTATGTTAAAGATACCAATTAAGAATTTTAAAATGAAACTGTTTTTATGTATATATTTACATAAATTATATTCAATGGTGAGATGAGCATACATATCTTGGTATTGTAAAATATTAACTTCAGCCGGCTAATGATTCCGTCAATAGTTGACGCCGCTGCCAGTTTCATCCCGGCATAGATTTCTGATGTCAGATGGTTTGCCAGAAGAAAATAGAGCACGCTCTAATTGAAATTTTGTCAGATGACTATGCGTCTGACTTTTACAGAAGCAAAGTTAAAAAGGTAACACACGACATGTATGTGTTTTGCAGTGGGAAATTTGACATGTCAGATGACAAAAACATGTCGTCTATACGCTCCTTAACGAATCGCCTATCTCGCGCCATTGTTTGGTTGGCTGTGTGGCACCATCCTGTTGGAACCTTATATCGTCCAGGTCCATATCCTCAATTTCTGGCTACAAGAAGTCCGTTATCATCTCGCGGTAGCGAACATCATTCACGGTAACTGCTTGGCCGACCTCATTTTCGAAGAAGTACGGACCGATGACGCCGCCATCCCCTAAACCGTACCAAACAGTCATTTTTTGTGGATGCATCGGCTTTTCAACAATCACTCGTGGATTCTCATTTGCCCAAATACGGCAATGGAAATTGATATGAACGCTCATTTTCATAAAGCGCTGCTCAGTTGTGTACTTCTCCATTGTTGAATTTGTCAGGCACTAAAACAAGGAAATGTCAGATTAAGTTGGGCAAAAAATTTTGCATCGGTAGGTCCATAATTTAACAGACAGTTTGTAAACTTTTCTTTTAAGAAATTCTGTAAAAAAATTTTAAATCATTACCAAATCTAACTAATCTAATCTAATTGCTAACAAAAATTACTGTTATTAAGTTAATTTTAAGCAGTGGAAATTATTTTCAAATTTGTTTACACCAATTGGGTTATTTGTTGTAATTTGTACGTCTGCATTAGATTGTTATCTAACAATATAATACTTTAGTTACGTGTGTTTTAACGAGAAAATAAAAAGTATATGTGAAGTGTAATAACTTAAACGTGTTTTAAACATACTTTATGATTGATTTAAATAAGAATTATTATTTAGTAATTATATTTAGTGTTACCAGTAATTTAATTTTTTTTTTTTATTTTGAAAAGTAATTGGGCTTGTTTTCCGTTTTTGGGTTTATACAATCGGTATAACTTTAGTTTCCAATATTGTTTCTTTTTTGTTTTGTATCTTTGTGTAGGTGTATGTAATAGAGTGTGAAGGTAAACAAGCGGAAACGGAAGTGCGCTAACAAGCACCATGATTGCAAAAGTGCTTTATGCATAACACACAGTACGCCTAAGTGTGTAATTATTTCCGTTCGTTTGTAATTTCTTATTCTTCTGCTGCGAAACGTATTTGATAATGACTGTGACTTTTTTTGTTAACTGTAGGCGTTTTTCAGATGCGTGTATTTGTGTAAATGAACATGTTTTCATTTGTGACCTGTTATTATTAAAAGAACAAATTAATAAAGTTTTTTTTTCGTCCAAAACTAAAGGGAATATGATTTAACAAAAAAACTCTTTATTTTTCTTGCATAATGACCGGAAACAAGGTATACCAAAGTAATTTCTATTTATTTAAATTTGTTTCTATACACAACAAATAAATTTATTATTTTATATCGCTAAAGGACTCAATTTAGTTTGGTTTAAAAATTTTATTTTTGTATATAATATTATTCGGTTAGTATGGTTAGAGTTAGAAAAAGAAAAGAAAAAATAAATCTAATATTAGACTATTTATTAAAATTTATTTAGCGAAAATTTATAGAAAATTTATGTGTTTCAATATTGTGAAAAATTTATGTTATTCCAGCCACGTTCTGCTAGTGGTAATAAATAAATAGCTTGTCCTTCTACAATTTTAAACTAACGACAGACCTTGCCAAATGACATACTAACAAACAGAAGGACAGATCCAAGCATACAGCTACATGCACATTTTTTCCATTCATTCAAAACAACCATTCATCTGTCTGTCACACAGTGGTACGTTGAACATGTAAAATGATAGATAGAACAGAATATACAAAAAAGTATAAATATATACATATGTATATGTATGTACATATATGCAAATACATGTGTTTTTAAATTCTACCACTTTTTGTATATCAATAGCAAATTTTGTGAAATTAAAGGCGAACATTTTTGTAGGAGTTACGGCAATTTTCCACTGAAAGCTCACAAAATGTAGTATTTTTCCTAACTTTATACTAATTTACTGATCTTAACCATTTTGCGATTAATCACATTGAAAGTAATGTGAAGTTTATACCAATTATGAACCCACCACTACGAAATTTTATTTTATGTGAACGGTATTTGAAGAAGTTGGGTCAATAAGTATGTCTACACAGAAAAAATTATTTTTCCAATTCAAACAAAAAATTTGTAGAATCAAACAATTTTTGGTCTGAAATCGGTCCTATAAACAAATTTGCATATTCAAACAATTTATTTGCATTTTGTTTATTGAAAAAAACACTGATTTTTTCAAACAAAAAGTTTACTGAAGTTCATATACTAAATTTCAAAATAAAAAAAAAAAGTTTTTGCACAAGCAATGACGCGCACACAAGTAAGCACTGTATGAGCAGATGACGGCAGAGCAGAGCCGCCGGCTGGCTTTGAGACACATTTTTTTGTTGGAATAATTTTTGAACGAAGTCTTATTTATACACACAACACAATGTTTTTCTTTATCTCTCTCTGTTGCTGTATCCTTTCCTTTGCTAAAGAAGAAATGTAACCAAAAACGGCAGCAGACCGAATCGATATGTTTTTCGCCATCATTCTATTTTTGTATTTGATGTATTTAAGTAAACAGTTTGAAAAAATTGAATACGGGATTTTGTTTCTTGGAATGTTGTTTCTGCTATTGTTTTTCTTGTAGTTGCACTTTTTTAAAGCGTCCAAAAATAGACTGTGTGTGTTTTTTGTTGTTGTTCCTATATTTCACATAAAGAAGTGTTGCTTACGATCAAATAAAAAAATGCAAAAAGACGACAACATTAAAGAGCGTTAAATATTTCATACAAAATTATGAAAATTTGACACGAATAGCGCGTTTATTATATTTTTGAAGAGTTGTCCACATTTATGTTGGTTAAATAAAAATCAAACAAAAATATTGTTTGAATCAGTAAAAAAATTTATAGAAATTAAAAAAATTTTCAAACAAGCGTTTGTTTGAAAATAATTCGGCAAAAATTTTTTCTGTGTACGTTAAAACAAATCTCTTTTATTTATAACGAAGCAATTTGTACTAAAGTTAGATACTGTCACTGTTCTCTAGATATACAGAAATTTTTACTGTATAAACATTGAAACTCCATAGCAGCCAATTCAGACCAATTTTTATCAGATTTTTCGTATAGAATACCAAAAATCTATGTCTTCCTTTGCGGTGTGCCACGCCCACGATATGTCTGAAATTGCAGTTTGATAACCAAGCTATTTGTACTCAACTTGAAAACTATTGCTTTTGTCGTTCTCTAGATATACATAATACTATCTTCGCCAAGCCCACTTCTCCAATACTGCTCAGATTTTTCAGATTTTTAGTATTGACAAGCAAGTTTTTTGTACCAAATTTGGAAACTTTAGCTCTTGACGGTCTTAAAATATACAGAAATCAATAATGTCTCTGTATGAAAGGAGCCACGCCCACTTTTTTAATCCCACCCATTCTTAGAGAGGGTCAATACATTCTAGCAAAATCTGACCTTTTTATCCTACCATTCTCTATGATATAAAGAAATATATTTTGTGCCACGCCCACTTCTTTAATCCCGGCCAGATTTAGTCAGCTGTTCTGTATTGATAACCAATATATTCGTACTAAATTTTGTAACTTTAGTTCTTGTCGTTGTATAAATTTAAAATGTCTTTGTATGGGAGGTGCTCTGTCCACTTAAAATTTCAGTAATTACCTCCTACAAATAAAACAAAAAAAAAAACATTACCTCTTTATAACATTAGTATAGATCAGTGTTGCCAATTTAGCCATTTAGTGGCTAGATTTAGCCATTTTTCACCCTGTTTAGCCTTAAAAATTGAGTTTAGCCATTAGCCATTTTTTTTAGCATTTTTTCAACATGTTTAGCCATAAAAATTTGTTTGCCCTTTTTCTTTTAAAAGAATATTTTTTAAATAATTAGTATTGTGGTTATTTTGTTGAACTATTTATGGTTTTAATCCAAATTTTTAATATTTTTAATTAGGCTTAAGTTCATCAAATTTAATTTTCATTAAATTATTTTTATGAAGAAAGGAATTTTACAACATGAAAATTAATTAAAATTTACTGATAATTTTTCATTCTTGACTCAATCTGTAGTGGAATTCTCTAACTTTTAACAACTAACGTTAACGTTAATTTTACCGGCACAGTTTATTGCTTACGGTAACAATACAGCAATTCAGTAACTCAATTTAAGCAACATAGCTAAAAATATCAATCAAGTGGCATCTTTGTTAATTAATTAGTCTATTTAACGAACACTGCAAACAACTTCTCGTGTGGAACGACTTAAAGTACTTTCGAAACTAACAAAACCCCATTTAGGATTTGATAGTCTAGCGAAAATTGCAAAAAATCGGAAAATTTGCAAAAATAGCGAAAATTTTTAACATTTCAAAAAAGCCATAAAATTGATTAAAAGTCTTTAAAACTGTAAGGAATTGCAAAAATTCGGTAAAAATTGTTAAACTAACGGAAATTCGCAAAAATTTGCAAACAGCGGGTATTTATTAAAAATCGTTAAAGCTCTTAAGAACCACAGGAAAAAATCGCTTATAACGCGAACATGGATAAAATTCGCGAAAAATTGCAAACGTGGAAAAAAACCTTAAAATTTATTTGAAATCGCTTAAAAAACAAGTTGTCGGAATATATAAAATTTTTTTGCAAAAATAGCGAAAATTCGCGAAATTTTTTAATATTTCGAACAAACCATAAAATTTATTTAAATTCACTTAAACTATAAGGAATGGCAAAAATCCGGTAAAAATTGCTAAATTAGGGGAAATTCGCAAATATTTGCTAACAGCGAAATGATGGCAAAGTCTACTATTTATTAAAAATCGTTCAAGCTGTAAAGAATCAGAAAACTTACAGGAATAAAAAGCTTCTACCGCGAACGTGGCTATAATTCGCGAATAATTGCAAACTTGGAGAGAAGCAAAAAAATTTATTTAAAATCATTAAATCGGTTAAAAAACAAAATGTCGGAAAATAGCAAAAAAAAAAAAAAAAACATATGCAAAAACAGTGAAAATTCGCGAAATTTTTTAATACTTCAACCAAACCATAAAATTGATTTGAAGTCACTTAAACTATAAGGAATAGCAACAATTCGGTAAAAATTGCTAAATTAGTGGAAATTTGCAAAAATTAGCTAACATGATTGGAAAGGCTACCACTTATTTTTTGTGTAGAAAAGAAAACACTGTTAGTGATTTCCATAAGCTGCATCTAAAATGCACGCAAAGAAAAAACATGGTTGTGGTAAACATATTCTAAGAGCAACATATTATGATAAGAATTATGATTGTAGTCACCATATTAAGATTATTATTGAATCATATTATGACTAAATATACTCGTACTATTACATCATAATATTTTTCCCTTAATCATATTGTTATTCTGTTAATCATACTAAGTTAAGAAGTAATCAAATTATTGTCATGTTAATCATAATAAGCTAAGAAATTAATCATATTATTGTCATGTTAATCATAATAAGCTAAGAAGTAATCATATTATCATCATGTTAATCATAATAAATTTAGAAGCAATCATATTATGATACAGCACCTTTCATAGCTGTCATAAAAATACGAAATAAATTAAAATTTGTTTGCATCGATTTTTTATTTTGTGGCTGTTTACAATTTTTCTTAATGTTATTCAAATAGCGGAGTTCAATATAAGGCTTGCAAAAGAACAAATGAAAAATCTGTGGTTTTCATGGGCAACCGCGTGTGTCCATTTTTTCGATTTTAAGATGTTGATGAAATATCGTAGCACTTTTATAAAATATAACGAAATCTTTGTGTGTTTTTTTGTTCGATTTTACAAAAAAACTATGATATTTTGCATTTGCACTATTACATCACTAATACTTGAATGAACTCCGCTAATATTTTAATTTTTTAATTTCTTTAAACTTTTTTTTTATGGAATTTTATCTTTTAATTGTTTAACCGCTCACAAATAAAAAGAACGACACAACTGCTTCAAAATTATTTTACAAATGGCGCTAACATAATATGATTAGAGTAAAAATAGTTTGATTGAATCTTTAACATAATATGATAAATGTATAGAAAGTTATCATGTTATGGCTATTAAATATCATGATATGGTTGTGAGAAATATAATATGTTTAGAAAGTTATCATAATTAAGTTGTTAGAAAAATAATTATTTTTCGGTCAACAATACTCAAATTTATAATTGCGATAAACATTGATATGTTTACAGTAACTATAATATTATTGATATTAAATAAAAATAACAATTATTTGTGTACGACAACAATATATTGTTACATTAAACATAGTGTTGTTGCCGTAACCATGCCCAACCATATTTTTTCTCTGCGTGTGTAATATTTTTAATGCTTTTTGGTAAATTCGCAAAAAAAACCAAATTGTTTAATATTATTTTTGCAAAATTTATGTAAATAACGTGAATTTTAAAAATGTTAATGAGGCTTTTATTCGCCAAATTTTTTGTTTGTTTGTTTTTTTTTTAATAACTACGAATTTAAAAATAAACAATGAAAAATATTTTGCCGTTAAGATAACTTAAATACCTGACGTTAAGATAGAACTTAGCAGTAAACGTTATTGTTAAAAAAGTAACTGAATAAAATTTACGTTAACTTTGCTGTTAAATATTTTTAACAATTTAAATTATGTTAAAATTGAATAGAGAATCGCACTACTGGGCTCGAACCCAGGCGTTTTTTACGGACAGGTTACCCTGACATGTTTCGATTGCAACCACTCAATCTCCTCAGAGGACTTGCCGTTTAACACTCGCAGCCATCGACGACTGCTGACGTCATTAGTCAAACATCAATCCTTAAACCAAATTGAATTTAACCTTTGGTAGATCGAAATTTGCTTTGAATGATTATCTATTTTAATTTATTTTACATGTTCTTCCTTTACTTCTGTTTTTTCGTACTATTGTCAAGAATTCTTCTTGAAGTTCAAAGTACATATTTTGTTTTGTTTTTTTCATTTTTTTGTCTTTCTTATATAAAAATTCATAAATGTAAAATAAACATTTTTAACAATTAAAACGCCTTTAATTTAAATCACAACTTGTACAAATGTTGAAAAAAAGCTATAAACTATGATCATGAAACATCTTTCAAAATAAAGGAACAGTATTCCACTATTTAATTTATAAAATGGATCAACACAAACATCGCTGTTTCTTTCTGGTTGCAAATATTTCAATAAAGGGATGCAGGCGGTAACAAAATTGTTTTAGAAATTTCAGAATTGACTATAAAGTTGCTCTCACTTCCATGGTCTAATGCTGAAGTAGAGAGGGTGTTTAGCCAAGTAAACATCGTTAAAAGTAATTTGACGAATTCGATTTTATCAATGAGGTAAATATTTTTACCATAACAATGAAATATTTATACCAACACCACAGTATTGGGAAGGGTACTATGCGTTTGTGCTGATGTCTGTAACACCTTAAAATATTGGTCCTAGCCCACCTTTACGTATACCGATAGACTCAAAATCACTTTCTGAGTCACTTTAACGATGTTTGTCCGGTTGGCTGGCTGTCCATGTAAACGTTGTGCGAAAGTACAGGTCGCAAATTTGCAGATAATATAATAAAATGACTTTAATAAAACCGAACATACTTTCTTACTTGTTTTTTTTTTGTAGATCCGCCCTCAAAACGTGTTGGGTAAATGTTGTCGTGATTATGTTTTACCTTCAAATTTAAAACTAATAGGCACGAGTGATTCCTATGCGATGAACAATAACGACATCGAATTTATCGATTATTTAATTTTTTAAATATCTATCAAAATATTAATTTACGTTTATTCTTATTTAACAAATTGATCTTAACTTACAGTATCATCGTAAACAACTTTAAATGAATTATTTCTATTTTGTTATTGAATTTTAATGAGTTTTTATTTAAAAAAAACTTTAAGCCATTTTTTTCCGTAAATTTAGCCATTTTTGGTCACAAAGTTTTGGCAACACTGGTATAGATAATAACTAAAAAATATACTTAAACTCAATTTACGTCCAAAATTGGACGTAATTTTATTGTTTGGTAGCAAGCGGCGTAGAGAAGAAAGAGGGGTAGAAAAATTGACATGATTTCTGTTTTCTCTTGCTCTTTCTTTTCTACACCACTTGCTACAAAACAAAAAATGACGTCATAAAATTCATCATGTAAATTGAGTGCTAATAGGAATTTCGATATGTTTTCTCTTAATTAAATTAATTAAACTTTATAAACAAGAGAAACGGCAGAACTTAGCCTACCAAAATGTTTCTAAACACCTACAGAGAACAGAACAGTGATTAAGAGAATTTTCGTCTGGTATTGGCATAATTTAAGACTTGGAATACGTTTGATTAATTTTTGATAGGTCATAGTTTAATATATAAAGATTCAATAAATTAACCTGAAAATAAAAAATTTCAAAATAATAACACGGTGCTACAGTGAAAATATACTTGGAAAATGACCTAGTGTAAGTTGAAGTCCTTGTTGAGTAGATCTCAAATCAGTTTTAAAATATTCGGAAACACCCTCAAATTTCGGAGCTATACCGAAAAAACCATTTTCGGGTAGGTTCGAGTACTTATGAACACGTAACTCAGTTGATTTTTATCCGATTTTTCTTTTGTATACACTTTTTGGTATGTGTATACAATTTTTGTAGTGATATTCTTAATTATATCTGATTTTAATTTGATTTTTTCTCGATTTTTCAAATGTGGTGCCATTTTTTTAAAATAGTTTATTTAGAAACATACCAATATGTATACACACTATTAAAGCTAATTTAGTTTTGAGTTAAACCAGCTTTCATTTAATAAAATTGAAAAAAAAAAAAGTTATTATGTATACACACTATTAAAGCTAATTTAGTTTTGAGTTAAACCAGCTTTCATTTAATAAAATTGAAAAAAAAAAAGTTATTAAGGTTTTTCAAAAGTGAAAAATTTAGCTTTTTCAAATATTGTTCAATAGACCGGGTCAATCTCCATACATAACAAAAATTATGCCAGTCTCCCCGTAGAATGAAAGATATGTCAATAAAGTTTTTATAAATATACCTTTTGGTTTTTTATAAATATCGCTGCCATTTAAGACTTATCTCATCAAATCGCATATCGGTGTTCATGGCTTGACAGTGGCTTAAATTTTAATCTTTTTTTTTAATTTTTTTTTTCTTTTTTCTTATTTTATTTTACTTTATTTTATTTTTTATTTTTTTTCTGTCTCTGGCGGGATTCGAATATGCAACCTCGGTGCTGATAGACTAGCTCACTACCAGCTAGTCTACCGGGGCAGTGTAGTTTTTGTATAAAAAAACTATGTTTTTTTCTTAATTAAGGGCGTAAATATGAGATTAAATTGTCCATAATAACAATAACAACGTTGATTGAAAGTGGATTGAAAGTTTTTGTTTCATTACTATAATGACATTTTTATTGTCATAATGAAAATTTAAATTTATGAAGGCAATTATTGAAATATGTTGCTTTTATAAAAAAATTTTTTGATTTCATAAATTTAATGGCATACATGTAACATAAGATGTATGAAATTATTAAATCTTACATTTTTTAAATAACAATTAAACATTTTTTTAATGAAACTATAATTTTTTATTAAGTTATGAATATAGTTATGTTTGTTTATTGTTTTTTTGTGTTCCCAATTAAAATTTTTTGTTTTACTTGGACAAACTTAAGTTTTCATATATCCAATGAAAATTTTTAACGTAATTACGAAATCTAATGAAGCGATTTTAACGAAAATACTTCATCAAACCTATGAAATTCCATTTAGACAATGAAAATTTTCATTTACCCAAGGAAAACTTTTTTATGAAAATGATTCATTAAATATATGAAGCATTTTTCTTTCAGTGTACGAACCAAACTCGCTTTTTGTAAGAGCTTTCCATATACAATGTTGTCGTGCAGGGTTTTTTATATCCTCACGCTCATAGCATTATTTTCCTGTCTCAAGAATAATTAAGTCGCAAATTTCATCGGACATTATCAACCTGAATGTTTCCATAACAGAAACCCCTTGTGTACTTCTTACTGGTTCATAGTTTGCAGACTTTTGTATGTTGTGGGAACGGAGCACCACAAACTGTCAGGCTCCGTTCCACAACATACTAAAGTCTGCAAACTAAAGTGCAGCAAACAAAATTATTCCATCTTTGCGTAAAGCTGTATCCACTTTGACACCGTATATCAGAAAATTCGTCACTGTCTTCAGTTTCATCATCTTTATTGTATTTTGGTAACTGGATTTTTTCCACATCGGAGTAATTTGGAGATACATTAGCGTCGGTTCCGTCCGTAACTCCTTCGGACACTAATAAATCTTTGACAAATATGTTCTTGTTGTTTCTCATAATCAAGTGCACTTATTTGCCTTGGAGTGAGTCTTTCATCATCTGCCATTTTTATCTTGCTCTGAATTACCTGGTGTTATAAAATGTTTACCAAAAGTTAAGTTTGAAAACAACGAAAAAACTTGTGTTTGTTAAAAAATCCCATTTTCCAAATATTTTAACTCACAAAACCACAAAAGTAAGAGCCAAACTAATAACCACCTTTTTTTAATATTTAAACTAAAAATCGCCAACGCAAAACAGCATATAACAAAAAAAAAATCCCATATAAAATATATGTGTATACCCGGGTATACGTACTGTTGACGTAAGTACACTCTTTCAGCTGTTGACATAAAGGTTTAAAAAAAAAACAAAAACAAAATCAAAAAACATTTGATTCCGTACGAAATGTGCGGTCAGTTTCGCACTTTGCTTAAGCAAATGACAGTTTCATAAAACTTAACAAAAATGTTCGTTAATATGGTTTGCCTCAAATGATCTACATATATTCGCACATTTGCTTAAGCCAACTTAAGCACATTATGGTTGCGCCTTAACAGAATTTTTTGATAGTTGACAATGTTGCATATTTTGCAAACGGTAGGTTAGGGCTTTAAGCGTTTATCATGTAATATATCGTTAGGGCGTTTTGTTTTTGGTTATAAAACCGCTATCGTTTGTCAAACTACTGAATTGTTTTTATTAAATAAATCTTTGTATGTATATATTTTTTTTTATATAAACTTGCATTTTATTTTAAAGAAATACAATATTTTCAGGTAAATTAATGTATAATTCATTCATTAAAATGGTACAATTACTTAAGAAACTTCAGCATTTTTTTTGCATTTTCAAATTTTATTTTTAGCATTTTTAGCATTGTTTTAATTCCAATTTTTTTTGATTTGTGGTCACACTGATGGCAACATCAGAAAAAGAACGAGTATCAAAAATTGAGAGACAAGGCGAATGAAATTCGCTTTTTTGAGAGAGAAAGAAAGTCCGCAATGAAAATAAAATAGATTTTAGTTTTATGCCGTTCCGCACTGCGGTTTTTTACTTCAAAATCGTATGAAAAATCGCACCGCAATAAATTATCATTACATTGTGTTCAAACTCTAAGGTAGGGGGGTTTACTCGCGAATGCATAACTATATATTACAAATATCTGTCTTACATGGCGTCATATAAAATTATTATTGAATTAACATTTACTATTGATTTATTTGGTAAACTTTATTTTTGTATGGAATACACAAACTTTATGATTTTATTGTTAAATTCAAAATTCCAAAAGGTACCAAAATTTGTTTGTGAGCCTTTAAAGAGAAGAGGACACAATTTAAATTTTATTTTTATCTTTTTTAATTAAGAGGAATTGCTTACCAAAAAAGTACCAAATTATATTTTTGTCCTTATTTATACCCAAAATGTACAAATTTCAAAAAAGTACCAAACACATGACAATTCAATTTTCGATTCAATAATGGTTAGATCACGAGATATCGACCCCTTTGCGCGAAATTATCGTATGTTACAAAAACCAAATTTTACAGTAGAGCCAATTTATACTTTTCTCTGTTATCACTTGCAATATAAATATGAAAATATACATTCAATTTTTGGAGCAACGAAGTGGAATTCGCCTACAATATTTTGTTAGGCGACGTCTCTTTGAATGTAGAACAAGATTGCATCCAAAACTCAATTTCAAAAATCAAAAAGTTGGCATATACGATAATTTCGCGCAAATGGGTCGATATAATGTTACTGATTTTACCCGTTTTTACACCTTTCTAACCCCTAATGAATTAAATTTTTAAAAGATTGTACTATTATTTTATTTTACACATTGGGAGGGGAGTCTACGTACAAAATTTCAAGTGTCTGGCTTAAGTTGTGTGGGCTGGGCGATGATGATCACGCTTATCTTATAAAAATATATGAAATCACTAAAAATGATCTGGTTACTAGAGTGGCAGGTGGTGGCAGCTGAAATGTATAGTACTAACTTTTGATACTTAACAGTACTAGATATAATTATCACTTAACCTCCCCTTTACTTTAGGTTTATTTTTTAAGTAACTCGGAATTACTTCACTTAGCCAAAAAAATAACGCGCACAAAATTACAACTATCACATGGAATGATTAATTACAAATACGGGTTAAACGTAACGTTCTTATTTTCAAAGAATACTTTAAAGGAAAAATCATAGCTTACTTTAATTTCAAAGTAAAAAAATCAATTTTGAAAACCTTAAATTTGTAAGAAAAAAACTCTCCACTTTGCTCCAGTATTAAGACTAAAATAGTTATCCAAGAGCCAAATTAAGATATGAGTTGTATGTTTTGAAGTGTTCGCTATAATCTGTCATCAAAATTTTATTTAAATTGAAAAAAAAAAAAAAAAATCATTTTTGGCCGCAATTTCCCAGTGTGCTGTGGTGATGGGTATAAAAATGGTAATTACTGAATGGTTAACATTACTGATCAGAGCTCACCTATATAATACTTTTGAGATTACAGATTTATTGCAAAGTGAATATTTTACAGAATATTCCACTGTGCCTTACCCAACTCTTTATACACTTTAACCGTATAGTAAAACATTTGTAAGTATCTATGTTTTTTTTCTTCGTTTTTTTTTTTTGGGTTTGGTTTGAACATGTTTTTTGTTGTGCCTCAATATTGGATGTCAATTTCAAACTCGCATACTCTACATACACAAACATAAATATATTTTGAGGCATTTTGTGAGTGTTTATTTGTTTGTGTCTATGGATGTGTGTTGTATTAACCCATTTCGTCCCAGCGATTTTTTTTTCGAGTAACTTTATAAAACGTGGTGGCTGATAGATAATGTGGGACTAAAAACACGAATCTGAAGTCCAAATTTTTTTTCCGATTTTTTGTTTTTGAGAAAAATGGTGTTCGATTAATCGAACATTGGGCACTATTCAGCATTTTTGTTTAATTGCTCCTATAGATTGTAAATATAGAAAACCTAAGTTTTTTATAAACTGAACGTAATTCATTTTATTTAATTAAAGAAAAATAAACAAGGCATTTATTAAAATTAAAAATATACAGTTGAACCTCGATTATCCGACTCACACAGGACCGGGCTGAGCATTGATAATAAAAAAACGTTAATAGATATATCGGGTGATTCATCGTGAACTTGATATATTTATTATCGGTTAAAATAAAAATTTATGGCATAAACTATATGTAAATGATATCATGGAAATGTTGGACATGACTTTGTCTGAGGTGGTCCATTCGGAACGTCGAATTTTGGGCAATTCATTCGAGCATAGCGACTAGTATTTCGATAATAACACGAGTAATGTTAGCTTCCAAAACGTCAATCGTAGCTGACTTATTCCGGAAGACCTCAGCCATTATATATTCACAGAGAAAATAGTCTAAGGTGTGATATCGCACGATCTAGGTGGCTAATTTACCAAAGCAAATCATGAAATTATATTAAAATGTATGGCTCAAAGTGCCGTCCTGTTGAAACAAGATCTCACCAAGATCATTCGTTTGATTTTCAGATTGCTCTACTGGATACCTACTAAAGGTCTGCATGACTACATTTAAAAGCCATATGAATAAATTCATTTGTTTTTTAAGTAGGTAAAGTTAAGTTCAACAAACGATTTAAGTACGCAGTGCTTTACATTTTATGTTAAAAAAACAAATGAATAAACACACAAGGCAAAAGAGAAAAGAAAACAACTGTATTTGAACAGAAACAAATACTACCACATTCAAATAAAACAGACATAATAAAATGTGTATAAGTTTCGAATATAATATTATTTGAATGTTTTACTCATAACATGAATACATTAATATTATTACTAGCAACTTTTGTTATGGAAATCGAAAACGTAAAACGCAAGAATTTTAAAGTGCTTTTTAATATACTTTTAATCCAATTTTTATAATTTTTGTTGCAAAATTCTGTTTGATAGAGATATATTTGTAATGAGAATAAACATAAGTACTAATTTTACTATGTAGTATTTCTTGCACACAGGTAACTGTTACCATATACTTGTGTGTGTTTGCATTTTCAAATTGAGTAAATAAATATTCAAAGAAAAAGAGTAAATAGAATGTGTGCCTTTGTTGTGATAAAGTAAAACACAGACTACACTCTCTTTTATGTTTTAACTCTTAAACTCTGTAAACCAGTACTTAACTATTTAAATATTTGAATGAATATTGGAATGCTTGTGTGTAATAAACAAATGAATGTATTCTTGCAGCCCTTTAATACCTACTGTCCCTGTTATGCGCAAGTAAGGGAATTGCTACGATATTTCCAAGTCTGACAGAGTCTGACATGGTGCACTCTTGTCAAAACTTGTTGCATTTGGTGTCGGCGATAATTTCTCTCGATTAATATTGAGTTTTCTCAGAGATCGCACTATACGAGTTGTTATAGATGGAGTTTCGTCAAACGAGTTCAAAATTGGACCTCCTATGTCAAACCTCCAACCCTATCTACTCTTTTTCTAATGACAGCAACCTTTTCCATTCGTAATCATTTGATTATAGATCAAGCGTTTCCGATGTTGGTGCTATGAGTCACAACATGAATGATACACTTGGCCGAGACCGAAACCCGTACGTTTGTTCGTAATACACGTTTTTCCTCAAAAGCCCATACTTTTGTGGTCGTACAACGCGTTACAGGGAAAATTCATTTCTTGGCAGGACTGTTCGTATGTGGAATAACCTTCCTCTCACTGTCAACATGAATAAATTCAAGTGGACTGTTCACAGGTACTACTACCTCTGTTCTCCTTCCCATAACCTATTTTCCTAGTTCCAACCCGCTGCAATGCAATAGTAGGGGTCATCCCCTGAGTGCTCTGATTTTCCTCCATTTTGAAAAATTACACTCTCAGCTACAGCTGTTATATTGACTTCACTACGTACTGGATGTGGTCTAACCGGTCGAATATCATCCACCAATGTAAACTGGGACTCAATACTGCGAATGATGTTTGCAATTGTGGTTTCAGTAGGCCGATTATGCGCACCGTAAGTTCCTCGAATCTCACGAAAAACATTTCTTACAGAGCGCTGATTGTGCATTATCTTTTTATTGATAAGCAAAAACAAAATAAATATATTTCCGTTTATTCAAATGTGTGAAAAATTTATATTATGGTAAAAACAAAAGTGCTCAATAGTGCCCAGTGTTCGAAAAATCGCTTTTCAAAAGGCTTTTTCAAGTCAAATAACAAAAACACAATTGAAAAACGTGAAAATTTTTTTGCTGTTGCTGAAAGTTCAACCGTTTTTTATGGAACTACATTTTCACTTTTTTAATTTTTTTATATTTTATACAAAGTTTTCAGTTTTTAAAATGATGCTAAAATTAAGGGTTTTTCTTCCCCCTTGTTATACAAGGGAGAAGTGAATTAGGTAAGAATTTTTATTTTTATATTTGTAGCTAACCACTTACAATATATAATTGTTTAAAAAAATTAGTTCTTTGTCTTACCTAAAAAGAGTAACAAAATTACAAAAACGCGTAAAATTTACTGTTCGAAAAATCGAACATTGGGACGATATGGGTTAAGTATCGATGTATGTTTGTAGCTTATGTCAATAATAAATCAAACTAACTCACTGAAAGGCATATAAACTAAATACATCGAGCAAAGGAGTGCATGAACGATGGTGCCACAATGCCGCAAAAATAGAGTGAGAGAGCGGAGTGATGTTGAAAGCAAAAAACCATAAACAAAAAAATTCATAAAAATCACACAAAAATTTTCTAAAAATTCAAAATGGGCTCATATTGGTCAAATTAATGCCTTGCATTTTTAAAATTTATTGAAATTTTTACCACATGGCTATTTATTTCATTTATAGTCAGTCATACGTACGAATATTCTATATAGACATGTAGTTGATTGTACATTAAGTAAATATCTATCAATGTATGTGTGTGAGGAGTTGTATGGCTGAATTGATATATGGATGTACGTCAGCATGTGTATTTTGTGTTCTTGTTGACAAACTGTCATTTCTTAAATTGACACTTAACTATATGTGTCAATAGAATGAATGTACACTTTATAATGTAAATGCATGTGTGTGTGTGTATTTATATGTATGTATAGTCAAATAATGCTAAAAATAAAATTGCAAAAAAGGTAAATCAAAACCATGTGTATCACTAACACAATGTGGCTAAACATAAAAACATATACATAAAATGAACAGAGTTTTGTAGGGTGCCTAGACTAGTAACCACTTAACATTCAAGGTAAAACATGCAAAGTTTTTTTTTTATTTATTTAAGAAGTATTGTAGAAAATTGATGTGTTAAAGACCATTCTGCTGTGCCAAATGCTTGGAATTCTTTATCCAGAATTAGAATATTTTGGAAATGAACGTTATATGCGATATGCAGTGTATTATTTTAACAAATCTGTATAAAATCTGTCATGAAAAAGTCTAGTCATTTAAATCTAGCGTGTGCTAAATTTTATCACTTTAAATGTATGCTTATTTTAGTTTTTTTTTGACTGAGTTTAATCGAACAATTGTAAACGATTAATTGTTCGAATAATTTAAAATTGCTAATTTCGGTTAAATGATTAATCGTAAAATGTATACCGGTTAATCGAAGAATAATAATATATTGTATTCTGTTAAATGTATTATTTTTTTAAAGTTTTTAGTCGAATAAACAAACCAAATACTTGTGTCCGGAATTAAAAAAAAAAAAACAGTCATCTTAAGTATGATAAAGGAGCTTATATTTTGTTACATTTTTTCAACACAATTAAATAATTGATTTCACAACAGAATTCAAGGACTTATATTAATTTATCGGGTATGTTCTAGAAATCGATATGAATTGAAATTGAAATCGTTACAGGGTCGTTTTTAAAATTTGCTCGATTTTAAATCCACTTTATTTCGATTTCTAGAACACACCCGTATTTTTTAACAAAATAATTCATGCATTTCTCTCTTTAGAATGAGTTTGATTTAAAAATTTTGTACGAAGAATAAATCTAAGTATGCTAAATGTAACGGGTGTCCAAAAATGTAGCACCGTAAATGTTCTTCAACAACTTCTGAAAACATAATGTTTATTTACTCCAGTATGCACAAATTTTTTCTAAAATGATCGAAAAAAACTCTCGTAATTCGTAAAATTTTTGGGTTTAGAATTATTTGATTAATCGATTAATTTTAAAATTTTATTCGTTTAATCGAATAAGTTAAAAATGGCAAATATCGATGAATCCTTTAATCGAACAATCCCCAATCGGACATGGAAATAGTATGATAAAGGAGCAACATTTGGGGTAAATACCTTTTGTATAAAAACTGTATTAATTATTACAAATGGGCCAGTCCCTATGCGAATGCAACTGGGCCACGCGGTCCGGTGTTTTGAGGCCTACCACTTCTGGCAATATTTTCTACTGGCTTTCTTAATTCTTGGATAACGCACTTCTTTTTTTTTTTCTTTTTTTTTAAATCACCCCTAGTTTTTATTATTTATTGGTATTCCTATACAACAGGACTTAAAGCCTTATAATTATAGTACAGGATAAACAATTCGTAGCAATTTCTTATGTGTCACACAATAAAAGATTTTAACAATAAACATTAAAATAAAAGAAATTAATACATTAAAGCAATAGATCAAGCAATTTTGAACATAAAGACATTCAAAAGCGTACAATAGATTACACATTTTCAAGTACGGTAATAAAAATTAAAAATACATTTCCTAAACTGCGTTGCATTACTAGTAAATTGAACAGTTGCTGGTAGTGTGGTCTAAAGACGAATACTGTGAACGAAAAACTGCCATTCAGAAACTAGCTTCTTGAATCTTATCTTATAGATAAGTCGGCACGCCAGTATAGATAATTTTATGCAAAAGAGTTAGGCATCGAATATTTAACATGTCATAAAAACTCACTCCATAAAGTTTACTTTCATAGGGTGTAACATGTGAGAAACGTCCTAAGTTGAAGACATATCTCAGAATGGCATTATATGTAGATGTTAATTTCCTGGTGCGTTTTTGATCACAGCTTGCAAAAACCTCGCTGCCATATATTAAAGCTGGAATAAGATATGTCTTAGCCAAAAGCATACGTATGTTGAACGGAGTTGAGTGCTGACTTGCCCAAAGCGAACGAAGCATCGCAAATACTCTTCCTGCAGCAGCGAAGAATTAACAATAATGCCAAGGTTTTTAGTCTTTTTGACAATTTCTATTTGATGCGAATTCAATATTATATTGGGCTCAATAGTTATTTGTGTATTGTTTCTGGAAATTACAAGGCACTTAGATTTAGCGGGATTCAGACAAAGACCATTTGCCTTTGTCCAGGCTTCAATTTTTGATAGATCAAAATTTAATCTTGAAATATACTCATCAGTCTTATCAGGTTCACTACATATATAAACCTGAACATCATCGGCGTACATATGAATTTTGCAATGGATAACTGTTTTGGCAAATCGTTTATATATATTGTGAAAAGTAAAGGACCTAATATGGACATTTGAGGAACACCTTTGATTACAGGCAACGACAACGATTGCTTATTGTTTGAACTTACATACTGATAGCGGTTACTTATATATGATGAAATGAGATCAGCCGCTGAGGAGGTAAAATGGAAAAGCTTAGTTAATTTAATACGAAGCATGGCATGATCAACCATATCAAATGCTTTGGAATGATCCAAAAGCACCAACAAGGTAACATTTCCGTGATCTATATAACCTCGAATTTCTTCCGTCACTCCAATAAGTGCAGTAGTACAACTATGTTTGGGTCGGAAACCAAATTGCATTTTGTTTAATAAATTATTCGTCTCAAAGTAAGCACCTATTGGTTTATGCAAGAGCCTTTCGAAGACTTTAGATAAATATGAAAGGATAGCTATTGGACGGTATTCATTTCTAGTTTTAGTGATGGGAACAATTTCCGCACACTTCCAGTTCTGTGGAAAAATACCTTTTGTAATTATTGTGTTGAATATGTATGTGATTTGTGGAAGTAAGTTAGGTAGAAGGAGTTTTAAAAATTTAGGGTGAATTTTATCAGGTCCAATTGCATTTGATTTGATAGCATGGCAAGCAATAAAGGTATCATCCTGAGAAATACAGCGAAAAGAAAATTGTGGTGCGGTGCTATTAAATGATGAACTGGCACTAATAGAATAATAGTTAGGAGAAATCTTTAAGTTTGGAATTTTAGTAAATAACGCGTTGAGTGAGTCAACATTCATTTCCGAAGAGTTTTATTTAATTTTCCGATAATTCTTGGATAACGCACTTCTGCAAATGATATTGCATTATGAAAGAATATCCTGTTGTTTTTGTTGCGGACACCTGGAAATGAAAAGCTGCACTACCTTTAGCGCCGCCAACGCTACCTTTCATGTATCACAGTCGCAAATAAAAACGGATTTGATGTTCGAGTTAACAATCTGCAGATTCGTCTGCTTTACGATGAACTGAGAGCGCCACACATTATCGAATGCTTTAAAATCACCACATTCTTCCTTGTTTCGCTCTAGTATAACCTCTTTGGTTGTTGTTGAACTGCAGTGTTGTTCTACCGACACTTATTTACCATCCTGCTCTACCTAATATAATCGAATAACATGATTTTCGAAATAAATAAGAATTCTTAAAAAATATTTTGTTTTTATTTAATTATCCGTGTCTAACGGTTTCAAACTCGTTCATTCTTATAATCCTTCCATTATTGTTTCGCTATCGCAAAGTAAAAACCAAGTCATAAAACTCAAATTTAAGAAAGTAAACATTACATTTAAAACCAAAACATTAAAGACTAAAACAACAATAGAAAAGTAAGAAATCTCATTAAAACCTGATATCTTTAGTAAGAAATCATGTACTGTGTTTATGAGAAAATTTTATTGCTCACACTAAAATTGTATAAAAATTCTCGTAGAAAAATAAAAATAGCCATGACAAATATGCTGGTATATTTACACATACAAAGATACAAATATCCTTTAAAAATGGCACAGGATATCTGTGAAACCTTTCACAATGCAGTTGTGCATCTTTTGCACAGGTATAAAGTCATAAACATGTCCACGTACTATTTCAGAAAATGCAACACGTAACAATTTATACAACTTTATTTTTGTTTTTTATTTTTATTTCCTGAGTTTTTCTGCAACGGTCCAAAGCTCAGCAATGTGTTAGTTACACAGCGAAAAAGATTGCTTTTCCGAAAACTTATGTCACCTTTTGTCTGTTGTGTGTATAGTTCAACAGAGGATTTTTTAAAGCACAGATTTTTTGACTTTTTTAACTGACAATGCTTTCCATTTTTAATTCCATCTTTCTCTGAATTTTTGTCCTGTCATGATCACTGCCAAAATTTAACATATTTATATAATTGGTTTATTCCACTTTAAATTTAATCTCCAAGTGTAACTCAACCAGTTGACTCTTTATAACGGTCACTACAGTTCTTTCCCAGCTAACAGACTAAATCGCATTTTTTTTTTAATCTTTAAGTACAACTGAACATGATAGAAAATAAGTTAAGGTTGTTTTATCTAGTGATGCCAATGTTCGTTGCCATAGTTGCAACAAACACACATTGTTGATGTATCACATGAATGTACGTGTGTACGTTGAATATCTGTTTAGAACCGGAAATGATATAAGTTGTATAATGCTAGAGTTACGCGACATGACAACACATGTAACCAACATTCCTCTAACATTCTCGTAACATGTATCAGTTGATACATGTGTAGAGGTGGATTGCGATAAATGTCATCATTTGATATGTACGGTAATAGTTTTGCAGTAACAGATCAATTATTAAAAAAGTTTGCCATGGTGTGTGTGTACTTACGATACAACACAGATGGATGTTATGGGTCATTTTAAGTTTCTTATTGTCAATATTAAGTTTATGTCTGCTTTTGAAATAAATAAAATTATATTTCATCACAAAAGAGTTACATCATATCACATTTTTATAGCTAAATATAAAATTTAAATGCATTATAGTTTACAATTTAAGAGCTAATTACATAAAAAATTAGACATGTCAACACACCAGTATTTTTCAGACTTCTGTCAAGTGTGTTTTAATTTAATTAAGAGTGCTGATTAGTATGGCATCATTAGCTTCTTTTCAAGCAGTTCTTGTTTCAAAGATATAGTGACATTTAATATTTGGATATTTTACACCATTTTTTGTATTTATCGGTTAATATTTCACAAACGATTATAAAAACTTTAAAATATTTTTCGAATCATTCATCTAAATAAAAATCTCTTTCATTTGAGTAGAGTCACATCGGCGAGTAGACCAGGATATCTTACTTGCATTGCAAGGATATGCAAGTTATATTTTTTAAGCTTTGTTAGGTTAGGTTGGAACCTTTTTGAGTTCCAAATGGATCATTTCATCCTAAAAATGATTGCCGTATGCTACTCAAGCTAATGGAAGTATCCACTGGGGTCTTAACCAGCAACTTGAAATCCTGGAGTATGCGGATAATATCTGCCTCCTTTCAAACCAGCGTTTAAAAAACTGCAGTCAAAAAAACTGCCAGTTCTTCCACTTCTTCATTTGTCGTTGTAAAAAAAAAAAAAAACTGTTACCTTTACTTTTGTTCGACAGTTTTTGGTTTTCATTGCAGTTTTTTAAACCCTGTTTCAAACAGCTATAAATATCGTATCTAAACTTAAATGCATCGAAACAGAGGCCATAAAGCTGGTCTTAAAATAAACATAAACAAGAGTAAGACTATGAGCCGCAAATCAGCAACAAGTTTCGCATAGAGAACATTGAACCAGAAAAAGTCTTAATATGTTGCTAACTAGGCAGCAATTTAACAAACACGGGTGACTCCAGCAAAGATGAAGCGTACCGAATCTCAAAAGGCAACCAAGCATTCGGTAACCTTCTGTCAGTATGGAAATATTCTTCTTCACTGCACCAAAAATCCAATGAAAATGTACGTTAAGCAAACGAATTAAGTTTATTAAAATATATTCGTTGGCTCAACGAATTATTCATTAATATAATGAAAATTTTATTTTTATTAGATATTATTTTCTTTATATTAATGAATAATTCATTGAGCCAACGCAAATATTTTAATAAACGTAATTCCTTTGCTTAACGTACATTTTCATTGGATTTTTGGTTCAGTGTTTCACTGTTATGTCAAACTCCTCTATGCATGCGAGACGAGGAACACAACGTAAACTCCCTACAAGTGTTTGTTAATCGATGTCTCCGAAGAATATTATTAAGTTATATTTAACTGTAGCGGCAAACAAATCACTGGCCAATCCATATTGATATTGTTACGTTACTACCTTTCAATAACGATGTGGTTTATTTCCTTTTTAATAAACGGTTTCGAGTTTGTTGATTGCAATTCAAATGAAACTAAATAAACACAACACTTTTATGTATGTAAAACACGTATTTATTAAGAACTTAGTCACTTTTACAACCTAAATTTACAGCTTTTATTAACATCTCACTATTGTGATCAACACACTTCAATGTTTATAATTTTCTCCGCGTGATGTTTTCCTATCTTCACAAGGTTTGAACTTAGAATAATCTTATGCCATCTCTTACGATTCTATTTATACTCTAGCCCAGACGGGCAAATGACCATAGAACGTTTTAGCTCTAACGTCTAGATGGCTGCAGAACGTACGTCCCTAACGTCTATTTTGTTAATAAAACTTATGCATTATCTTTTGTGCATTATATATATGGCTGAATTAATTGAGTTATTATGCATCATAAGCTAAGGCATATTACAATAAATTTAGATAGCTTAATAACGAACATTCTTGTATTTACAGTGCGGTTGAAGTACAATTATACACAACCATTTTAAAATTACATCTGTAAATTGACTTTTACACTAGAAGTGTGCATAACTAACACAGTCCGACAAAATTAAAAAATATTTTTGCTTCTTTGTATTTATCAACTGATTCTAGTTAATTTGGGTGCGCTGAATTCAAAACTGTAATCAGTTTGTCTCTAGCAGCTCTAGTTTTCATGATATAGATTTTTTATACCCTCCACTTATGACCACCAATTACCAATTCCAAAAATTTTTTTTTTCCAAAATTTTTTATTTACTGTTATAGTTATTGCCAAAAAAGAAAAAATTCCCAAATTTGTTTAAGTTTTTATTTTATTTTAATAAATCTGTATGAACCAGTTTTACATCTTTTAATTTTTTTTAAGTTCATATGGAAAAGTTTTACTTTTAAAATACTTAAAAAAATTTGGGAATTTTTATTTTTTTTTTGGCAATAACTATAACAGTCAGTTCGGTTTGTGCTTTGTTGTGATACAGACGTGTATTTTAGCCCCGCATACAATTTGAACTATTAATTAATCACATTTGATTTTGTAATCTAAGCAGCGAATGGACGCTTAAAAAAAAACAAAATAATATATTTTGTTAATTAAATTATTTAACATAATAGTGAACAATTTAAAACGATCAAATTAAATAAAATAAATCAGTAAAAATATACGTATCAACTGAAGAGCAGTAAAGGTCTTCAGGTAGTAATCAAGGGCATAGACTCATGCGTAGACCCAGGGGAAATTAAAGCTTTTTTGGAAGAGAAGGGCTTTAAAATCAAAAACGTAACAAATATCAAAAATAGGGAAAAAAATCCCCAACCACTATTTCGAGTGGAGCTTGAACCCGGCGACGTTAAGCTCAAAAAAAATGAAACGCATCCAATTTATAATTTGAAATATATTCTGTACAGAAGGGTAACTATTGAGGAGCCGCACAAAAGAAATGGTCCTGTTCAATGTCTAAACTGCCAGGAATTTGGCCATACTAAGGCATACTGCTACTTACCCCCTGTCTGCGTAGTATGTGGTGAATTACATGGAACAGTTCTTTGCGACAAGTCTAAAACCGACCCCAACGTAAAAAAATGTAGCAACTGTGGCGGTAATCACACTGCCAATTATAGAGGATGCCCTGTATATACTATCGTCAAGCAGTCGGTCGGACCGAAAACTAATCCCCCTCAAATGCAGGTAACAAATCAGGTTAACACAAATGCAATTCAAGCCCCCCAGCCTAGTAATAACAGAACCTCTTACGCTAACGTCCTAAAATCAAACCATGAGCCAATGCAAGGTGCCTCGCCAAGTAATGATGAAACTCAATTTTCTAATTTAAGTCGTTTAGAAAAAACCATGGAAACATTAGTGCAAACAGTAAATAATTTTACGAACACAATGGGTAATATGATGCAGGAAATGCTTAGAATGCAATCGATGTTATTGCAAGCTGTACTTAACAAACCATGAACTGTTTAAAAATTTGTTTTTGGAACGCAAACGTCATCCGCCAACATAAAAATGAATTAGAATACTTTCTTAAAAATAAACAAATTGATGTCATGATGATTTCTGAAACTCATTTGACCTCAAGAAGTACGTTTAAAATAAATGGTTATATACTATATGATACCAAGGACCCTCGAGATAGAGCTTGTGGAGGTGCTGCCATTTTAATAAAGGCCCGAGTCAAACACTACCTAATGTGTGATCATCGTGAAGATTATCTCCAGGCAACGAACATTTGCGTTGAGGAATTAAATAGAAACCTAATAATTTCATCGTTATACTCCCCGCCTAGATTTTCAATATCGGAGGACCAATATTGTAAATATTTTAAATCATTAGGACCGTGTTTCCTAGCCGCTGGCGATTATAAAGCTAAACATACCCTCTGGGGGTCGCGACTTATAACACCAAAGGGTCGTGTTTTATTTAAGATAATTTCTAAAATAGATTTAAATGTGGTAGCGAGCGGACAACCAACATATTGGCCCAGTGATCTTCAAAAAATTCCAGATGTCATAGATTTCGGCGTGGTTAAAAACATTCCCATAGAAACGATTCAAGTTGAAGCCTCCCTAGATTTATCTTCCGACCACACACCTACAATTGTTACTATAATGAACCCCAATAAAATTGTACCTCCGACGACAGCTACGCAAATTAATTGGTTAAAATATAAAAAATATCTCAGTACCCATTGCACAGAAAATATTCCGCTCAGTACACCGGATTATGTAGATCGCTCTATTGTCAATTTTGACAGTTTTCTGAAACTAGCTGTTCAACATTCCAATATTGCCCCCAAAAAAACAAAAACTATTAAAATATATTCCACAGATGTCGAGCATCTTTTGTCTGAAAAAAGGAGGGCTCGAAGAGAGTGGCAATTGCACAGATCCCCTCAACTTAAGAACTTACTTAAAGAGTGTACAAAAAGACTAAGAAAGTTACTGCAGACTAAGAAAACGGCTTCTCTGGAAAAATATCTCAAGGAACTTGATGCAACCCCACAATCAGACTACTCATTATGGCGTGCAGCTAGAAATCTCAAAAGGCCAGTTGTCTCTAAACCACCATTAAGAAACTTGAATGGAAGTTGGGCAAGAAATGATGTTGAAAAAGGAAATCTGTTTGTCAATCATTTAAAAAACGTATTTACCCCAAATATATCTCACGATATTGCGGTCGAGTTACCACCTGTTGCTGCTAGAGCAGCTGTTCCGCTAAGATTTGAGATAAGAGAAATCGAAAAGGCTATTTGTGATTTAAACCCCAAAAAGGCTCCTGGTTTTGACAAGATCAGCAACAAAATGCTTTTGGAGCTACCCAGCATAGCAAAGAAAATTATTCTTTTAATTTTTAATGCTATTTTACGCCTTGAATACTATCCTCAAAAGTGGAAGGTCTCCTTAGTCACCATGATACCTAAACCTGGAAAGGATCACACAAAAGTTGAGTCATATAGGCCTATAAGCTTACTTTCTAATATATCAAAGCTGTTTGAGAAGCTGTTAGCGTCAAAATTAACCCCAATTTTAAATGATAATAGATGTATTCCTAACCACCAATTCGGCTTTAGAAGAGAACACAGCACAATTGAGCAAACCCATCGTATAGTAAACGCAATAAGAAAAGCCTTTGAAGAAAAAAAATATTGTTCCGCTCTCTTCATCGATGTTTCTCAAGCTTTCGATAAAGTCTGGCATGAAGGCTTATTACATAAATTGAAGCTAAACTTACCAGTAAACACACACAAGCTGTTAGAAAGCTACTTAGTCGGTCGAAAGTTTATTATTAAAGAAGGTGATTATTTAAGCTCTCCTCAGCAAATTGACGCTGGAGTCCCTCAGGGAAGCATCCTGGGCCCACTTTTATACTTAATATATACCTCGGATATGCCAACAAACAACTACACACAAACTTCAACATTTGCTGATGATACAGCTTTTTTGAGCGTGCACGAAAACCGTCAAGAAGCATCTCGATACCTACAGGATCATATATTTCAACTCGAACTATGGTTAAAGCAATGGAGGATAGAGGTCAATGAGCAAAAATGCGTACATATAACATTCACCTTGCGTCGGGAATCATGCCCCCCTATTAAAATCAATAATCAAATAATACCTCAAAATTCGCATGTAAAATACCTCGGTATTCATCTAGATCGCCGTTTAACGTGGAAAAGCCATATAGAGGCAAAATTAACTCAAATGAAACTAAAAGCCATCCAAATTCATTGGCTTATTGGAAGAAACTCTGTCCTTAGTCTCGACTGCAAACTTCTTCTTTACAACTCCATCTTAAAGCCAATCTGGTGCTATGGTATTCAGTTATGGGGCACTGCCTCGGCCTCTAATATCGAAAAAATTCAAAGGCGCCAAAATAAACTACTTCGAATAATCACAGCTGCCCCTTGGTATGTTAAAAACTCAAATATTCACAAGGATCTCAATGTTCCATTAGTTAAAACTATGATTACGAAATATGCAGTAAAATACTTAAAAAGGCTCGAATTGCACCCGAACCCACTAGCACGAAATATTTTAAATGATAGCGGCCACACTCGCTTAAGAAGAAGAGACACTGCGGCACTTGTCCAATTAGATGAGCGATAAACACCTATAAAAGTGAACAGAACCGTCGATGAACAAAATTTTTGTCTGGCACTGGCAGGACAAAAAATAATATTAGGTTAAGATTTGATTAATTATTGTTAGTTCATATTTAATATATGAAGATTCAATAAATAAATAATGAAAAAAAAAAAAAAAAAACTATAACAGTAAATAAAAAATTTTGATAAAAAAAAAAATTTTGAAAAAAAAAATTTTTGAGTAACACTACTGAATCCGAATATGTGTTTTTAAAAAAGATGCTGTGACTGAAATGCAAATATCCAAAAAATTAGGTTTTAGCCTATTTCAATACGAACATTGTGTGCCCAATAGGATCCAGATCGGTGCAAAAATGACAAAGTTGTAGAAGATTAATTGAATTAACCCACAACAAATAAATATACAAAGCTAAATTTTTATTAACAAAAATTGCTTGAAATTATTGCATTTCTATGTGTGTTAATTTACTAAATGTTCTGTAGCTTTGTCATTTTTTTTACCAATCTATGTCTTGTTGGGCTCAAAATGTTCATATTAAAATAATCTAATGTCGCTGCAGTAAAACATTAGGATGTTTAAATCATTGGTTTAAAAAAATAGCTTGAAAATAGCAAAATTAAACAAAATCATAAAATGTTCAATGAAGCTTAAAATTTTGTCCCCTGTAACTCTGTCATTTCTTGATCCGTTTAAAATGTTTGAAGATATTTGCATTTCAGTCACATCATCTTTTTTAAAAACACAAATAACGGTTATTTTGGAATATCTCAAAAACTGTTCTACTGTTGACAATTCTGACTTCATATTCGGATTTAGCGGACAATTTTACATAAAGATTAGCTGTCATTCATTCATTTGGTCACGACTTTGTTGAAATTTTGTCACGTAGTGTAATTGGTAATTGGAGGTCATAAGTGGAGGGTATAAAAAAGCTATATCATGAAAACTAGAGCTGATAGAGACAAACTGATTACAGTTTTGAATTCAGCGCACCCAAATTAACTAGAATCAGTATAAATTCAAAGAAGCAAATTGAGTGTTGGCCTGTGTAATCAATACAAGAAAGATAACTAATAAATTAATCTAATTCTTAACTAAAGTTACTTAAGTAACAATATCGTAAACCATACTATGTATCGGGTGATTTTTTAAGAGCTATAGGAAAGTTTAAAAAAACACATACAATTCAGAAAAATTCATGAAATCTTTATTTGAATCGATAGTACGGTCCATATAATTTAATGTTTGAAGATTATTTCATGCAAATGTCGACCGTGACTGCGCCTCAAATGGTCCATCCGCTTAGTCCAATTTTGGCTTACTCTCTCCAACATTTCGGCCGGTATCTCATGAATGAATGCTTCAATGTTGTCTTCCAATGCGTCAATTGAAGCGGGCGTGTGTGTATAGACATGATCTTTTTCATAGCCCCACAAAAAAAAATATTAAGGCGTTAAATCGCACGATCTAGGCGGCCAATTGACCGGTCCCGAACGTGAAATAAAATGTTCACCGAACTCGCCTATCAATAAGTCCATTGTTAAGCGTGCTGTGTGGCATGTGGCACCGTCTTGTTGAAACCACGTGTCATTTAAGTCAAGCTCTTGCATTTTGGGCAAAAAAAAGTTGGATATCATCTCAGGGTAGCGCTCATCCTTCACAGTTTCGTTACGATTCGCATCATCTTTGAAGAAGTACAGTCCCATGATGCCACCAGCCCATAAACCGCACCAAACTGTGACTTTTTCTAGATGCATTGGTAGCGCTGGCAATACTTCTGGCTGATCTTCACTCCAAAATCGACAATTCTGCTTATTAACGTACCCATTGAGCCAAAAATGAGCTTCGTCGCTGCACACAAGAAGCGCGCGATGAACTTTCTTAACAGAGCAGGCATTTGGTAATAAAATTCTATAACTTGCAAGCGTTGTTCGCTTGTAAGACGATTTATGGTTAAATTATAGACCAAACTGAAGATGTTTGGCAGTGACAGTTTCAACCATTGTTGCCAAAAAGATAATAGCTAAAAAATCACCCGATATATAAACGACTTAGCAAACCAATTATTATATTGTAATATTCATATCTATGCTGACGAAGTACATGTTGGAAATAAAACTATTTTTTAAAGTAAATTCTATTCAAATTTAAACAATTTATTTACTTTAGGAAATTAACTTCAAAATTAATAGTTTCTTTTCAATAGAAATTATTTCCAACTAAATTAAAAATAAAATTATTTGATATTATTATCAAAGTGCATAACCAGGGCTTATATTCAATACCCGACATACACCAATTATTGGAAAATGACTTTTTGATGGCAAATTGTTCACTGATGCCAGCTTTATCTCTGACAAAAATTTCAGAAAAAAAAAATAATATAAGATCTTTTTTTTTAATATTTGTGATACCGCTATCAACCGCACGATTTTTTTTAATGCAATACCCGCCATACGCCACACATTGGTTGAAGTTCATAGAACGAGCGGCAAAAAATAGAAGAAGTTGTTGAAGGATAATGAAACTTGGCACATAGGCATTTGTTTGAATCAAGAAAAAAATGGAAAAATCAAAATGATCGCCCACTTTTACGCCCACCTCCCATACAAAGTGAAAATTAAATTTTAACCTACGGCATTGTTTTTTGGCACATAGCATTTTGAAACACTCAGAAACATTTGTGTGAAATTTGATTTCTGCCTTGATTTCTAATACATCAACTCAATTTTCACAAAAAATAAATATTATAATTGTAAAATGGGCTCCTGAAAATATATACCTGATCACGCCCACCTTCCATAGAAAAAACAAATAGAAAAAACATGAATACGTAATTCAAGCATAGTCTTTTAATAATTTTTTAACATCATTATCGGGTTGCAGAACAGTTAAATTAACAGTTAAATTATATGCATTTGCAGATAAAAATTAAAGAATTGAATTATTTATTTTGGTGAATATCGTTTATTAATCAAATCAATGTAATTTATTGATCTACCATTAAAAATTACACAGGATATACTGAGCCAAAGCCTTTGCATACTGCTCAGTTACCAATCCAGCCTAGTAAATGGAAACATCTTCAAGATTTGAAGCCGGTTATACTACTGGAATATCATTACTTTTATGATAATTTAGTTCAGATGGAGTCAAAGTAATAAGGAGCAATGTGACAATGTCCAATTTGAATAACCTTTTTTAATTATGTTTTTGTTATTGTGTTGTTATTGAAATCTTTTATGTTAGAAAAACGTTAAACAAATACTTAATTTAATAAATTTACATATATTAGAGCAAAAAAACATATTTTTATTACTGTGCAATTACCGCTATACGCCATAAAAATATTTGAAGATTTCAGTTGCAATACCCGACATCAACCATATCGCTACGAATAGAGTTAAAAGTTCTACTTTTTTTATAAGGGTGACTTAGTAGTCATATTTAAAAAATATTATAGAAGAAAGATTAATTCATACCTTAAGAATTTTCGGAAGAAACAGTTTTTTCTCTCTCCTGAAAAATTGTATTTTGGCGGATGGCGGGTATTGAATATAAGCCGTCGATAAGTAAAAAATGTTCTGTTTAATATATGTAGGTATATGAATTAAAATAATAAATATTATCTAAAGTAGTTGTTCACAACAGTACAAGTACAAATAAGTTTTCCTGAGAAATATATTGATTTTTTACGCGTACACTCATGGGCAACTGAAAGTGGTCTCTGCCTTAACCCATGAAATCCAAAGTCCTAAGCTATAAAAAGTAAATCTTCAAGAACTCATTTTTTCCGGAAGTCGTGATTGTGAGTCTATCGGTATGCAAATATTTATCAGTACTATCTCATATAACACTAAAATAATGTTACTGAAGCACCAGGAATTAGATTGTGTTGTTGTGGAAGTCCCCAAATATTCTTAAGCTTAAGCAACCATTTAGAAGTGTCGCATAAAAATAATATTGTAAAAGTATTAAGCCCCCTATAAAGCATTTATTAAATTTGTTTTTCTTCACCTAATAAACCGAAACCTTTAAGTTTTATGTATTTTTTTACAATTTCTAATAATTTGTCACAAAACGTTTGCAATATATTTCATTTATGACCTCCCCAAGGACAGCAAAACTCTAATGGCTGAAATGACGAACTTATCAGACCTACGAGTGCGAGTACAAAGTGTAATATTTGCATTTACAACATGATTACAATATCCGTTTACTCATTTATATGAAGATGTTGTTGTTCCCGTTTTTTACCTTTTCACTTTCACGTGAGTATAAAGAATATTGCTTCTTTTTTTGCCGTTTTTATTACGTATAAAAAATTGGTAGCATTGATGACAAGTACCATAAAAAATGTAACATTGTAACATTTATATAAAATTTCAGACACATATATCAACGTTCATAAATATAACACATCGAAATACAAAAAAAATCGAATGACAAAAAAAAAAAAGAAAAAAGGATATTTTGAAGCAATACCTGAAGTACCAACCTAAACAATGATGATATTGATACACTTATTTTTAAGAACGTACTGAGTGGAAAGGTTAGTGAATAAAATCATCGGTGAGAAAAGAATGCCCTTAAAAAAACGCTTTAAAACTCATTTATATTTTGTCAGTTACACGCACAAAACGATAAATTTTTTATGACTTTTTACTATCAACTTGTTGTTATATTTAGCTATGAAATACACAGAAATTTACCCTACTCGAAAAAGGTGTCCAAATGTGGTTGTTCTGTTACATCTGCTTAAGAGGAGGTCATGTATATAAAAAATACAAGTAAAAGATTCGTCTCGATAAAGTTAGAAAATATATTCAGAAATTAATAAGGGCAATAACTTATGATTTATTTATTTATTTAAAATATTCAAATTGATTACAAGCCTATAAGGCCTAATAAATCTAGGAATATTCTATGACTATACATTAAAAATTTTATATAATAAATTCATTTTTGCACAACTATTGAAGTTAAATTAAATCATATATTATAAATGGTTTGTATAATTTACAGTACTTTGTTGAATTAGTAACAACTAATAAAAAAGTTACTAATATTGCCTTACGGTCTTCTTAAATTCCTTAACAGATTTAGTAAACTTCCTCTCATTATTTGGAAGGCAGTTGTTCCATATCCTTGCAACCCTAACTCTGAAGGACCTTGTCATATACAATGTAGAATGATTTGGACAAATAAGACTATTGGTTCTAGAAGATCTACCAAAACTAAACCTTTCAAAAAGATTAGAAGGTTTGCCACACTTTACTATTTTATAAAATTGAAGCATTAAACGTAAATTAATAAAACTCTGAAAATCAGAACCTACCCAATAAAAAATTTCATAATTTTGCAAAGCACTAATGGTACATTTAAAAAAATAAGCACACGATTATGCGCTACGCAATAAGACATACAGAAATTCAGTAAAGTAAGTGAAAGAACTTTCAACAACTTTTATAAAAAAAAAAATAACATTTCATGTGCTACGGCATTCCCTTACTACGAAGCAGGTTTATAAGGGAGAGTACTTAAAAATAACTGTATAAAAACATTTCGTGCGTAAGGCTGATCGTTACATCCAACAATTTTTATATGCGCTGAATAAAGCGCTTTATGTGTCAAAAATGTATTGCTTCAAAGTGGGAACTCGCCATATAAAATTCATGCCTTCCGTAAGCGCAATGGTAAGCGAAACGTTTATGTTTCTCCCTTACAAACCTGCTTCGTCGGAAGCTCCATTTTTTATTGGGTAATATATTAAGCACATGACCAGATTTGTGTTCTCTATACCCCAGACGACAAATGTATCTAACTACACGATTTTTTAAAGTTTAAGTTTCGTAAAATTATGTTGGGAAATTCCCGAAAAAACCTCCAGTCCATAAAGAAACAAAGGAAGGCATAAAGACATTACCACCCTTTTGCTTATCTGTATTGGAAGGTAGTAGCCCACGCAATAAAGTTTTTTTTAAAGTAAAAGATATGCTCTATATTATAAAATTGATTTGATAGGAAAAATCCAACTGTGTGTCTATATAAATACCCAAAGTCTTGTGATGAGATACAAACTGAATATTTGTATCAGTTATATGTATATTAGGCAGAACTACACAGAAAAAAATAACAACAGTTTTTAAGTAATGAATGAAAATTTTTCAAATATTAGTATTGTGGTTATTTTATTGAACTATTTATGGTTTTTAATCCAAATTTTAAATATTTTTAATTAGGCTTAAGTTCATTAAATTTAATTTTCATTAAATTATTTTTATGAAGAAAGGAATTTTACAACATGAAAATTAATTAAAATTTATTTGATAATTTTTCATTCTTGACTCAATCTGGGCTCGAACCCAGGTGTTTACGGACAGGTTACCCTGACATGTTTCGATTGCAACCACTCAATCTCCTCAGAGGGCTTGCCGTTTAACACCCGCAGCCATCGATGACTGCTGACGTCATTAGTCAAACCTCAATCCTTAAACCAAATTGTATTCAACCTTTGGTAGATCGAAATTTGCTTTGAATGATTATCTATTTTAATTTATTTTAACATGTTATTCCTTTACTTCTGTTTTTTCGTACTTTTGTCAAGAATTCTTCTTGAAGTTCAAAGTACATAATTTTTGTTTTTTTTTTCATTTTTTGTCTTTCTTATTCTTGTTGACCTTTTCAGCACAACTTGAAGGACAAATGCAAACATAGAGCTCGTGCCTTAGCTTTAACAATTATTAGTATTGTGGTTATTTTATTGAACTATTTATGGTTTTTAATCCAAATTTTAAATATTTTTAATTAGGCTTAAGTTCATTAAATTTAATTTTCATTAAATTATTTTTATGAAGAAAGGAATTTTACAACATGAAAATTAATTAAAATTTATTTGATAATTTTTCATTCTTGACTCAATCTGGGCTCGAACCCAGGTGTTTACGGACAGGTTACCCTGACATGTTTCGATTGCAACCACTCAATCTCCTCAGAGGGCTTGCCGTTTTTCAAATATATTTAACAATTTTATTAATTAACATGTTCGTAAATTGTCATATTAACAATTCTGAACAAATTTAAAAATAAATACATACAATAAAATTTATTTTATGTCAATAAAAAAAAAAAAAAAATTAAATCAATATGAAAAAGTTTTTAACATTTTGGACTTAAATAAAAAAAGGCGAAAAGATAGGCAGATTATTGAAAAACTGCATCAATGTTTGGGGTAAGTAAAGTTTTTTTTTGAATAATTAAGAGATTTTAACGGGTCTTTCGTTTCTTTAAGTTTTCAAATACTAATCGATAATTGTGTCAAGATTCCCTTTTGTGCAGATGTTTGTGCATACAGTTCTCAGTCTAAATAAGTATGCTAAAATAATTGTTAATGGTGTTTGTGATGTAGTTTTTAATATATATTTCAATAAAAATTAATCAAATAAATAATTTAAATGCATTTCTTTCCTTCAAAAGGCAATAAGCTAGTTCTTAACAAAATATTTTATTAATATGACAAACTCGTAATTAAAATTTGTATATAATTGTTAACCATTATTTTATTCAATATGACAATTTCGTTGTTCAAAATATTTGTTGAATATCAACAATTTGATTTAACAAAAGTATTTTTTATATTTACAAATTCGGTTGTTGGTGCCTTTTCAATTAAAAAATTAATTGTATTGACGAATTTGGTATTCAATGTGACAATTGACTTGTCGTAATTTTTTTCTGTGTACATTGCAAGAAAAGTACATGGCTTTAGTCTTATTCGGATTAAGATTTAAATAGTTAATTTTTGCCCATTCTGTAATGAGTTTTAAGTCATTATTAACATTAAACCACACAATGAAGGATATTAAAAAAAGCCTGAAACAAATCTACAACTTCTAAACCGATATATTGATTTTGATGAAATTTATAAATCGCTAGCATAGACTCAGTTGAGATAAAAGTTTTGTATTTGAAAGTCAAACCAACTCAGTACTCAGTATTTCACTTCACTTTCATATTATGTGCGGACTTAAAGTAACTTACTAGGATATCTCTTAAAGCTTAGAAGACATTTGTCTTTGGAATTTAAATTTCTAATCGATCTTGCTCCGATCTAATAGCAAACACAAATCATTTTTGATTTGCTTTTATGTAGCTTAATAACAAATTTCAAAGTATTCTTAAAAAAGAATAGTCAAAAGTTCAGCTCGGAATGATCTTATTTTTAGCAAAAAAGTACTACCAATTTTTTTAATTAAATTATGCTCTGAACAAAAATGAAAGTAAACATTTCGTTCTTAATCAGTGATGTAAAATTCAGTACTTTGGTACTTTTTTCAGTACTTTTTCCTTTCAAATATACCACGGTACCCCCACGTCAGTTTTAGTACTCTTTCCTTGTTATGTTATGGAATAACAGACAAAATTGTAGACGTTTAGAGGAAAAACAATATTCCTCTGGAAAAAATGATTGGGCTTACGGCAAATAATTGCAATGTAATGATGGTGTAATTTAGTGGTGTTCAGGCCAGATTAAAAGAATTGTTACCAAATGTGTTGGCTGTGCATGCCATAATTTAAACTTAGCTTGCTTCGTCTGCACCTAAAAAATTGATAAATTTATGAAGGAAATAATTTTAAACTTTTGTAATAGTTCAAGCCGAAAGAAGAACTTCAAAATGTTCAAGACTATTTTGGAAACTAGATGGCTTTCGAGACAGGCTGTGATTGAAAGATTGTTGGAGCAATGGGAAGCGCTAACGTATTGTTTTAATTTAAAAAACTCTGAAAGCGGACATAAAAATTAACGCCTTAAATTTATTGGAACTTAAATTTTAAACGTTGAAACAAAGATGTATTTTTTTAATTTTGTCATACATTTTAAGAATCATTTAAAAAATTAAGATATTTCGATGTTTTGGAAAAATGTTAGCCAAATTAAGAACGAAATGGACGAACTTATGTTTCCTGATATTTCACGTATTGCTATTTAAATATTGTCAATATCCCATTTATCAGCAGCAGTTAAGAAAGAAAGAAATCGTTTGCAAGTACAAACTCTTTCAAATTAAATTAAAACTAAAGATTTAATGAAATCAGCTGATTCTTGTTGTTACAATTATAATATTACTAATGATATCATTAAGTAAATTAAACAAAATGCCTAATAGTCTTACTGAGCTACCTAAATAAGAGCGGAAGCATTTTTTGTATGTCAAAACTTCTCATTTGCATACAATTTATACGAAACAAACCATTAGAATGCGAATTAGAAACCACCCGGCTGATAAATCTTATTTGACAGATCGCTATGTCGGTTTGTTTTATTGAAATTGTATTTAAATAAAATTTTAATTTAAAAAAAAACGCTTGCCGCTTTTGTTTAGGTTGTTCAGTTAGTCATCGAAATGTGTGTACCTTCCAAGCTAACATTTTCAATCGTCTAGGAATCTACTGGGAATCTCATGAAAGTGTTTTTGATCGCCGACGAGCTCATTTTTTAATTGTAGACGATTCCGAAAGACGCTCAAATGAATCATAAAGGGAATTGCTTGTGATGTATGCAGAGATTATCAAACTAGTCTTTCAAAAAACATGCCAACTCGTGAAATGCTTAGCCGTATAACTGAGCTACATAAAGAAGGACAACAAACGTATTTAACATGCCAAAACTTCTAATTTTTATAAAATTTATATAAAACAAACCTTAAATTTCATATTTCAAAAACGCTCTTATTAAGGTGGCTCAGTAATTGTTATACGACTCTTACAGAGAGTCGCAAAAGGTTCATTCCAAGATAAAAAGACGATCGTGTCAAAAAAATGAATAACAAATTTATAAATAAAGAAAATTTTGATGTTTTTGTTTTTGTTACTAGTAAGATAATCATCAGAAAATTCTTTTAGGAGTTGTATATTAAACATAATCGTCTAACAAACAGTCTATGTTAGCTATGTTATATAAAATAGTATGAGGTTTGGTGTAAGAAATCATGATCTAATTTTTCAGGTCAATCCGACGGTGCCTAGCCATGCCGAGTGGGGCCCAAAGTTCCCCATATTATAAAAAAAAATCTTTTCTATCAGATCTTTATAGTTATACTAGTTGTAAAGCAGAAAATCAAAAATATGGCTTCGTTACGATCTTCCGCAGAGAAAGTACTTTTTTGAGTTACGCGAACATATGTTGTGCAACATCCTTAATTTTCGAAATAACGGTATATCTCGAAAACCAAAGCTAGCCTAAAAAAAAGGCTAGCATCACTGGATTCAGCGACCCCGAATTAGGTTAAAAATCTTTCGTTCGTATCATACTAAAATATTAAACAGCAAATACTTTAATCTATCTATACAATATATAATTTCTAAGTATGTCAGGATGTTTGCATGTACATATGTCCTATTCTTTCCGCAACTTTCTGAAGCCATCTGATGACATAGGAAGCTGAAATTTGGCACACTTGAAGTACTTTCTCTGCGGAAGATTGTAACATAGCCATATTTTAGATTTTCGGCTATTCAACTAGTATAACTATAAAGATCTGATAGAAAAGCTGTTTTTTTATAATATGGGGAACTTTGGGCCCCACTCGGCATGGCTAGGCACCGTCGGATTGACCTAAAAAATTAGATCATGATTTCTTACACCAACCCTCATATTTTTAGCAGCGCAAACAATTAATTAAAAAAAAAAAAAAAATTGCGACCAGTCTACTACACACCTCTGAATTTCAACTTTAAAAAAACTAGGATCCAGCGTACGTTACAAGCTTTTGGCATCAGCTAACGTTGTTGACAAAAAGGGAGTTATTGGAACACTCATAAAAATATTGTATGATAAAAGTAAATGATCTTCGTCGATACGACGAAGAGTAACCGTGCAGGGTTAAGTAATCATAAAAATCTCGTTTTATCCCGAGTGTTTTTTTCTGTGTTTAAATGAAAATATTATTTTGACGATGTCGAAGTTTTTTAGTTTTGATGCCGGTATATCGTCCACTAAACATCGACGTTAATATCGATGGCTACAGCACTTTTTAAATATGTTAAGATTATCACTTCATAACAATTACACTTCATTAATAAATACAAATTGACCAAATGTTTATTAGGAAACAAGGCACACGTGCAGCTCCTGAGATTTTGTTACTTAGTTCATTAATATCAGGTACTTTTTTTTATTATTTCAATAAACAAAAGCCTTTTTAATAATCCTTCTGTAAAATTTTTGGAGTTTAGAAACTCCAGCAATAATAAGTGGCGACTCGATTTTTATATTAGGGGTAAATACAGCTTTTAAATATTCTACCACAAAAAAAAAAATCACGATAACTTAAAACAAAAAAAATAAAATCGGTTTTAATAAAAAAAAGTTATCAAGTGAATTAAACGTTTACTTATATCGACAATATCACTGCAAAAAACGTTGTTAACATAAACAAGTAAGAGTGCTACATTCGGCTGTGCCGAATCTTATATACCCTTCACCATTGTGCGAGCAGAATACAGAGCAACTAGACAAAAACTAAATAATTTTTACATATACAATACATATTTACAATACTTAAAACTTCATTACAAATTAAATTTAAAAAGCGAAAACTGGTAAATATTTTTTTAATCGTTTTTAGAACATAAGATAAAATATAATAATTTAAAAAAAAAATTCTTTTTAAACAACCAAGATTCGAACCAGGGAACTCACAGTTTCTAGCTTAACACACCCCCTAGACAACTGGACCGTGAAGGAACGTTGTTGAATATCATTAAAATTAAATATGGCCCGTTTACTGTTCACAACTCAACACAGTTGAGTTGTAATTACTTTTCAACAGACAGACGGACAACCGGATTTGAACTTCGCTTTTTATAAGGACCTAGAAAATATATACTTTATAGGGTGTAGGATCAATATTGCAGAAATTACAAACAGTGTGACAAAGTTATATATACCCTTTTACCTTCGGTGAAGGGTACAAAAATACAAAAACGGAAAGTTTTTTATATGAAACAAAAAAATTGGCGTATTTTTTAACGCAAAAGCGCATCTGAAATGTGCTTGCATTAACATGCAATACTTTTTAAACTGTGTATACTCAAACCTAAAAAGTCTTCGTCCAGACTTGCCAATATGTATAAAAGAAGTCAAAATTTAACAATACATCAAATAAATATTTAGTTGTTAATATTTTTATTAATTTAAAATTTCTTTTACAGAATTTTGATTCGATTAAGCGGCAACATTAATTATCTGGGAAAGAAAAAGCTTTTTGCATCGATTAATCGTGATTTACTTAATTATCCGGGATTATAAGAATAATGTATTTTTTACAATCAAACAAAATGTGCATAAAACGAAAAAGGGGAATTCCCTTGTTTGCATAACTACCACGATTCGAAAGCATTTGTACAGATATCTAGTATACAAATTTTAGAAGTGTGGATTGTTGTGTTTATTTTTACAATGGTATCCGTATCAGCGTATTGAGCTGTTACTCAATTACAGAATGCTCCAGGTCCCGACCATAACAAATATTCGATGTTCAACTGAATTAAATAAATGTATAAACATTTTAATTGATATTATTAATTTGTTTACTGGTGCAAATTTAATTATTTTTTATTTAATTTATTTTTGTTAAATTTAAACCTTTAATCAATTGAATTAAACGTTTATTAGATTTCACTTTGTACCAGTTAACAAATTAATAGTTTCAAAAACCCGTTAAAGATATTATTTTTTATATAGTAATCAGATTTTAGGTAATTTCTATTATTAATATTTTATTGTAATTAAGACTGTACTTTCTGAATAACGTTTTTTAAAAAAGGTACTTTTTGATTATTAACTCCTTTTTAAAAAAGCGGGTTTCTCGAAAAATTAAGATTTTTCTAGAGACATTTTAAAAATATGCAAGTCTTAAAAAGATAACTTTACACATAAATATTTAAGAAGCACCACGCAAATTACATTAAGCTTAAAATGTTTTTTATTATAAAAGTATAAATATTTTGTTTGTGCTTACCTCTTGTAAAATTAAAAAAAAAAACTGTCGAACCTCGCCGCAGTTTGTTTTTTAAACCTATTAAATTTAAAATATCTTTATGAAGACGGAGTTTTTTCTTCAGCACAAAAGTTGACAACACTTACTTAGAACAACTTCACATATAAAAGCGTTAATTGCTTAATGTAATAAATCTGGTCTAAGACTTTTAGTTGCACGCCATAATGATTATTCAGATTGTGGAGTTACATAAAGTTCCTTAAGATAATATTCCCGGGATGTTTTTTCTATTCTAAAGTAATTTTTTTACCTTTTTTTGTGCAATCCCAATTAAAAATGTAGCTTCAAATGTACCAGGTTCGTAAGGGAGAAATTTAAAAGTTTTGCTTACCGTTTCGCATGTTCCCACTTTGAACATTTTTGACATAAGAAGCGCTTTATTCAATGCTTATGCTGATTCGTGATGGAAGCTATCAGCTTTACACACTGAATTTTAAGTTATATCTTTTTTTTTTGTACACTCAAAAGAAAAATCAATTTCTCAGTAATCAAATCAATCCAAAGCGGTATTAATATTACGGTGAGTATGTATTTTCTTAAATCAAGTACAGATTTTCAATCGCAAATATTATTTCTTCTAAATTTATTATGATTAACATCTTATTATGATTATCATGACAATAATATGATTACTTCTTATATTACTATGATTAACATGATAAGAATATAATTTACGGAAAAATAGTTTAACGTAATATTACGAATATATTAGGTCATAATATGATTCAATAATAATCGTAATATGGTGACTACAATCATAATTCTTATCGTAATATGTTTCTCCTAGAATATGTTTGACACAACCATGTTTTTTCTTTGCGTGAAGTATTATAAAGTTAATTCAATCCCGTTTTCATTCTTGAAACAAATCAAAAGTGGAATTAGAAGAAGAATTTTGTTATTTATCATTCTCGATATAGATTTGACTTTAAAAGCTTACACCCGTATTCAAAACGAAAATTTGTGTATTCCGGCTTTACTCCGTTCATCGAGTGAGCAACTAAAATGTTATTTAAGCTTAATCACCATTTGGTTATGTGTTTATTCAAAACACTTTGAAATCGCCCGATTAAGAAACATTTTTACATCTCTGTTTTAGCAAAATTCAATTGAAAAACAGCAAATTGACAGCAATTAATTAGGAGTTGAAAAGTCTTTGATCATTCGATAATCATAATTTATTAAAAAGTGTTTTGAATAAGAAATCCTTAATCAGGGGATATGCAGTAACTAAATTTTTGTTTTGAATACGGGTGTTAATGTACATAAACATATTTATAACTGAAAATTTAAGCAAAATAAGAACTCTTGCTTTCAACTTTATTTTTTAAACATGAAAATAATGTGTATTTGTTGTTTCTACACACAACAAGCAAATCGTTTTTTAACTTCATGTGTGTTGTTGTTGTAGTGTCTACAACAAACTTTGATAAGTAATATGAGATTTAAACGTTAACTTTGTCATTTTACTCTCAGAGTGACACTACCAACCAAAAGTTCAAAGTTTTTTTACTTAGCTTAAGAATTTTATACTTATTTTAAAAAATTCCGGGATTTATTTTAGTTATTCCATTAAGGATTGTTTTAAATACGTTTTATTGTTATTCGTACTTAAAAGTATACTTATTGCATATGATATGTTGAGTCGTTGTGTATAAATTAGAGCTGCAAAACAATCGATAGTACTATCGATAGTATCGATAGTTTTATTTTTGGCAGACTATCGATAGTTTTTTTTACTATCGATACTATCGGAAAATTTTAAAAGTAACTACAACAAAGTTGGTTAGATGTAGTCAACGAAACATTTTTAACAACTCATTAGACGCAGTTTTTAGCAATGCATAACCTTTATTAATGCTGTGCCAAAAAGGAAAAAGTACTTAAGTTGACTTTACCTAAATTTGAGTTTATGGCAAGAACAACAACTAGAAACAATGACACCTTTGAGATCTTCACATTCAAAAGTACACACGGGTAAAGTTTCAATTATTTTGTACGACATTTCAGGAAGTTACAGCAAAATTACTCTTTGCTATCATTTTTCAATGTGCAATAATATGTTTTCTAAAACAAAATAAAAAAAAGTTTAGATAAAGATGATTCAAATTTTTATTGCATTACGAAGAGAAAAGTTCGGCAATTGTGAATGAAAAATTATATATGGCAGATGTCCACCACGAGCTCGCTGACAGATGTCGATTTTTTCATCAAGGTTATTAATAACTTTTTGGCAAAATTGCGGGTCTATTTTGTTAATCATATCACGGATTTTGAGTTTTAAGGCTGTAATCGATTTGATTGGCTCCGTATAGACTCTGTTTTTAACATAGCCACACAATAAACCTTGTAAGGCTTCAAAGCCAAAACCTTACGCAAAATTCGCCATGTGGTGGTTTTGGATAACCACAATTGTTGAGAATGCATCTACTACGAATACGTCAAAAAACTAAATGTCAAAACTATCATGTTGTTGGTGTTGCCACAATTAAAAAATAAAGTTCTTGTTGAAAACCCCGATATTTGATATACATATAACCCCAGTGACGATTATACCTATTAAAATAGGAGTAAGTTTTTAAAAATCAACTTTAAAACTTAAAGGAAAGGCTTAAGCACTTTTGCCATATTGCTTATTTTCTTGTGTCAATTTTTTTTTACCTGTTTGTAATCTTTTCTTAACGAAAAATCTTAAAAAAATTAATGGAGTTATTTTGTAAGACTTAATTTTAATTCTACTTTGTTGAGAAATTTTTATAAATTTTCAACGCAAGGGATTTGAAATAACCATTTAAATTTCTAGATTTAAGGTAAATATTTTGACGTCGAAGGTAAAAAACTGACAAACCTGCAGCCAATTAAGCGTCTCTAAATCTTATAAAGTATATATTTATTATTAACTATAGATGACACCGAAATTAAAGCTGAATATGCTGGTCTTTTATACCTGAAAAACGTTGTCTGTAAATGGTGTGTTTAAACTATTTCTTTTTTAATCGCATTTATTGACTACCGTGTCCTAAGAAGTGGCACATAGAAACTTTTCGATATTATCGATAGTATCGATAGTTTTTAAGCTAACTATCGAAACTATCGATTGGGCTGGCTATCGATAGTTTTGCAGCTCTAGTATAAATGTCCAACAGCTTGTTTGAGATTTATATCTATACTAGCTGAACCGACGGACGTTGTCCTCTCCAAATTAGGAAACATTTTTGCGCTCGATTTTTACAATTCGTTGAAAAGTTACGAACATTTGAAAGAAAAATTGGTCAAATCGATGGAGCGGTTTTCTGATTTTAGGTAAATCGAAAAAAAGTGGGCGTTTAAGTGGGCGTTAAAGTTGGCGGGGCAAAAGTTTATTTCCGTAAAAGCCTAAGTTAGACCATGGCGATGATTTTATAGAAAAAATAAGTCAAGCCGTTCTCAAGTTATGCGCTTAATAGAAAAAGTGGGCGTAAAGGTAGGCGTGGTACATTTTTCTTTCGATGAAAATGTAAAATGGATTAATACGAACATTTAAAAGAAAAATTAGTCAAGTCGATGGAGCCGTTTTTTGTGGGCGCAAAAGTAGGCGTGGTACATTTTTCTTTCTATGAAAATGTAAAATAGATTAATACGAACATTTAAAAGCAACATTAGTCAAATCGATGGAGCCGTTTTCTGATTTTAGGTAATTCGAAAAAAATGGGCGGGGCAAAATTTTCTTTTCGGATAAATCTAAGTTGGACCATGGCAATCATTTTAAAGAAAAAACCGTCCAAATTATATAGATGTCATTGGTGGTGCAATATGAAAATTGGATTTTGCCACGCCCCTCCACCCGCATACCGTCCGCCTGAATATTCTGAAGATTCCCTGAAAATTTCATCAAAATCGACCCAGCTGTTTTGGAGTCCATACGTTACATACATTCATACATACACACATCCTATTTTATATAGAAGAAGATAGGCAATAGAGTGGTCTATCTATCTGATATATTTTTTTAATTTTAGCTTATATTTCCGAGGGACAACTATAGCTTGATTGAAAGTGGGCTGGGTGGACCAATTTATTATTTTTGTTTGTATTTGCATGTAGGGATGTGTGTAAACATGGTCATGAATTCCATATGAGGGGAAATAATTAATCCAATTCAGACAAATGAAATGTTTTAAAATCTACTTTTAAAAAATTTCATTCAACAAAACTTATTAAAAATCTAATTTTCTTTAATTTTTGGAAAATAATTTTGAATTGAATGAACACCTTAATTTTGTTTAATTTTTAACAACATTCATTCACCTTAACAAACTTCTGTCTTTGATTAGTTCCAAATTATTAATACAAAATTATTTCTGTTGTTTGGCTTAACTAATTCTCTATCCACAAATGTTTTGCTGTTTATCTGGATGAGCTACCCTTTACTTCCCATTACGTATAAATCAAAATAGTCATAAGCCAACTTATATATGGCCATCGGTTAAAGTTGTTACCTAAATAAAGGTTATCTTGCGGTCGGTTATAACTCATTTTAATTTTCTAATGTGTTTGTTATTTGTAAACTGTTTCTCATCTGTTTAGAGATGAGAGTAAAATATTTTATTGTATTTTGTATAAACAATACTAGCAGTACCGCCAACAATGCGTTATAACAACAATGTGCAAATATGAAAGCACATACACACAAAAATCTATACAACCACACGTACACTTACGAGTAAATACAAACATATCTGCCAGATACAATGCATTCATTTATTTCTACAAACACAAATACGGAGTTATGTACATACATTGTACAAAATACTTAAAAGATGTAGAATTTTTTATTACGGATATCATAAATTGAAGTGAGAGAAAGCTCCTGTGGCAAATATATTTCCGACATACAACGGCACAGACTCATAAACATACATAAGACACAATGACAACGCTAATCCCTTACGCATATCCGTACAAACATTTATAGTGGAAAATGGTCTTCATATTTGTGACTTAAGGATTTCTTGCTTTTTTTACTGCTTGTATTAAAGCACTTTTCACAGAATGTGCTTAGCTTCATTTGGGTTAGAGAAAGAGTATTTTCGTCACGATTGTTTGCCATTAGAAATGACAAGTTTGCTATTAGCCATGACCGCAATTGGTTCGTTATTTCATTTAAATCGCAATTTCGAATTGGTGTGTAATTAGGGCCACACCAAATAGCCTAGGCTATATAAATATAACCTAAGTAAGCCAGTGATGCATTGACGAACATGTCCCTTTCTTTATACACAAGTCATTTTTATTAAAAAAATTAAAAATAAAGCCATAAATTAGCTAAAATAGGTATGTATAGATATCCGAAATAACAGTTTAGATCCATAACGATCATTACCTTATAAGAAAAAGCATCAGAAATTACTCACTTTCCAACCTATTACATTGGAAATTATTGCAATTTATATCCCAGCAAAAAATTAAATTATAGTTTGCTATTTTCTTTGGATGAATAATAAGGGAAAGCCTAGAAAGATCTAGCAGAGCTTAAATGTTTGCAAAATCTGAAAGGATTTCACTTTCTTATTTTTGTTCCGATTTAGTATTCATGTGTAAGATATCTCCGTAAGTTTAAAAGATATTCAAAATCTAAATATTTAAATTATTGCCCCGATTTTAAGCTTGTAACAGACTTGAACTTTTCCAATGTTTCTCTATGAGTTGCAGCTTTTTCGTCAAACATTGTAGACAAAAATAAGATTGACGAAATGTGTATTATTTCAAAATGTACCAAATTTATAAAAATTAGTTCTATGGCTCTTTGGGTTGTACTGATGAATACAAAAAATAGATGGTTTTAAATGACAAATTTAATATTTATTTAAAGTTCTCGAGTTTACAAAATTAGAATTAGCTGAAAACCCAGTTTTCTGTGCAGTTAGCTGACAACAACAACTTCATCTATATATATAAAATAGGATGTGTGTATGTATGTAACGTATGAACTCCAAAACGGCTGGGCCGATTTTGATGAAACTTTCAGAGAATATTCAGGCGGATGACACGGCGAAGTCTGATTTTTGATTTTCGGTCTGCGGGCGGATAGGCGTGGTAAAATCCAATTTTCATATTGCACCACCAATGACATCTATATAATTTGGATGATTTTTTCTTTAAAATGATCGCCATGGTCCAATTTTGCCCTGCCCATCTTTACGCCCACTTTTTTTGAATTACCTAAAATCAGAAAACGGCTCCATCGACTTGACAGCTTTTCTTTCAAATGTTCCTATTAATCCATTGTAAGTTTTCATCGAAAGAAAAATTTACCACGCTTACTTTTGCGCCCACTTTTTCTATTAAGCGCATAACTTGAGAACGGCTTGACCGATTTGGATGATCTTTTCTTTAAAATGATTGCCCCGCCCACTTTAACGCCCACTTTTTTCGATTTACCTAAAATTAGAAAACGGCTCCATCGATTTGACTACTTTTTCCTTCAAATGTTCGTATCTTTTTAACGGATTTTAAAAATCTAACGCAAACATTTTTCCTAATTTGGACAAGACAACGTCTGTCGGGTCAGCTAGTAAAAAATACACTTGACGAAAGAAGCGCAAAAAATGCATTAACTATTAAATACTGTTGTTGTTGTTGTTGTTGTTGATCAGTATTCCGCTTTAAAATAAATCAATTACAATTACAATGCAAATCATTCTTTTAAGCAAAAACAAATATATTAAATGAAGTTATGAAATCGTCGTTCAGACTCGGCAAGTAAGTTGCGCAAGTTACTTGCCAAGTACAACAAAGTCTATATTAAATTTTTTTCCTTACCCCGTCCTTACCGCTGACGGCTACAAACCAAGAGTTGCGTAAGAGCCTTGCGTAAGTAAATTTCCGAGTGTGAAACGGGTCCAAATAAACTTTTATTGGGGTGCTATTTAAAAAGAAAATTCAATGAAAAATTAAAAAACAATATTACATATGGGCATTTCCTAGGGTCACGAACGTACGTACGTACGCTTTTGATGTACAAATACTATAGAAAACAAAACTTTTCCTAGCATTTTTTTCGATTCGGTAGCATTTGGGTAGCTCTATATGTAGTGCAAAAGATGGATTTTATCGAGTTTAAGTTCTCATAATAAGAGTTATAAGCGTGTGGTCACGAACGTACGCAAAATAGAAGTCAACTTTGGCTGACAGTAGTGAAATGAAAAAATCTGCGCAATGGAACGGAATTTTCAAAATGATTAATTTATTTTAAAAGTGTATAAATGAAGTCTGCATCCAGTATGTACAAAATAAAATATCTCTCTTGGTTTCTGTTTAATTGGCTTATTTACCGGTCGCGAACGTACGGATCGCGAACGTACTACTTTTCCATATGTTTTTTTATGGAAAAATGCGTGGTTATAAACGCATTTTCTTATAAATGTCTTCAAATTTCCTTAACAAAACAACTAAATACTTCTTTTGCAATTGATTGTAATGGAGAAATTATGAAGAAAGAGTGTAAACATAAATATTTCTTGCATGTTAAATAAGTATAAAAATGTCTTTAGGAGTAGAAAATACAGAAAAATATAAAATGTTCCAGTTTCCAGCAAAATTTCCTCAAGTTAAGCAGCTGCGATATGCTATGAAACCATTCTTTTAAAAGAACAAAGACTTTTTTATAATAATAAACAATAAAAGACAATGATAGCCAACATTTTATTTTTACATCCTGGTAGACCATTCTGGGGAAATTCCCATATTACGAATGGTTTAATCGTATTGTTACAATTAAAATAAAAAAATTATATATCTTGCGATCTTATCACACAAATGGATTTTATAAAAAGTTTTTGTTTTATAAATCAAACAATGTTTTAATCCCGATCATTTTTTTTTTTTTTTTTTTTGACAGTTGTCTAAATATTTTTTTCCATCTGGGGTGAACAATTTTGATAAAAAATTATAAAAAAAAATTTTGATAAAAAATTATAAAAATTGCAGAAACTTTTGGTTTGTTTTGATGAAAAAAAAATTGGCTGACGAATTCCATTTGAAAAATAATAAAAAGCACATAAATGCTTTTAAAAAGATATTCAAAATTTTGTAAAAGCTTTGTGACTTGCGAAAATTTACCTTCAACTTGCGACATATTAGTATATGTAAAACATATTTGGAATCAGCTTTTAGGTATTTTGAAGCAGTGCTCGAAAATAAACAGTTAGTATCGCTCTTTAGTGTTCGGTGTTCGGTAGGTATGTAGAAAACACAAACGCTAACCGTGTTTGTGTAGTAAATCATTAAAAAAATAACGTTTCCCTGTTTGTCAGCTTTCGAACACAAAAATAATACAGTTTTCATCCTACTCAACAAAAGATGAGCACATTTAATTTTAATCTTTTTTTTATAACAGCAAACTTCATTGTGTTCGTTTCAGCTCATTATTGTTCGTTCGTTTCTGCTGTGTCTTTTTGGTCGGTAAAAAAAGGAAACACTTTTCTCAAAAACAAAATACAAATTAAAATATAATGTTTTTCTACAGTATCACTACAATTGTTCTGTTTTTTAACGAAGAACAGAACACAATATAATGTTCGGCTCATTCTTAAAAATAGTTACGAATGTTTTTAAGCATTGTGTTCGTCTATACAAACACATAAATATAGATATCGTTCCTGTGGCCGTATTCTGTAATTCGCTTAAGCCAAATCTCTATCGCTAAAAATCAATTAAGTTAATTTAGCAATTTCTGGCTACGAGTGCAATACTGTAATGTGCATTGCTAAATTTGGCAATGCCATACAAATTTCGCCGCAATTTTAATTTTTAATGTCATCGCTAAAATTTTTCAATTTTGTATTCTCTTAGGCATTTTAGCGATCGAGATTTAGCTCTTTTGAAGATCATGATTTGCAGATTCGCAAAACACTCCTTTTTTTTTAAGTTGGATCATAAAATAAGTTGGTTCGTTTTGAATTTTGCGGATTTCTATCTCTGAAGCTCACCATTTTTGCCCCTTCATACGTATTGGCTTAAAATTCAATATTTAATGTCCACCGTTTCTCTGTTATGCCTAGATCCATTATATCCACTGAATCAAATTATCCGTTTAGAACTTGTTTAAGCTGAGTTTCGTTTGACTCAGTTTTTTCAAATTTTTATTTAAAGTTGGAAGTTTTTGTGCAATTGCAATACAAAGCATATTTGTATTATTAAAAGTATGGGCACTCTAAACAAATGAATTATAAAAAAACCCCAAAAAAAAACATTATCCTACAATTTTGTAACCATATATACTTATATATAAGTTTCCGTCTTTCCTACAAGGAGCATGGGGCCTCAACATATTATTTGAGGTTTAGATAATCAGTATGTTTCAGATAAGCAGCCTAGTGTAGCATAGTCAAATTATGGCGCTGCCGTCTTATCCGATAGTATGTATGTATGTATGCATCATATTAACGAACAACAGCGTACAGCTTAATAGAGGAACAGATAACCACTTGCAGCCTCACAAATTAGGACCCCAGACGCTGAAATCGCCGCTAAGAGCTCGCCGATTATTGACTGGTGACGACAACATTATCCAGAGACCACCGCTAGGAGGTTTGTGTAGTGGATAGGGACCACGCTGGATTCTCCAAGTGGAACCGAACAGAGGTTTTGACTTATCATTATACCCATTGGCCTTTTTGTAACCATTTCGTTTCATTTTAATATTTTTTTTTTATTAATTTACCAACGTTTAATTTGAACACAAAATTTTAAGTTTATTGTATTTTTATTTATATGGGGCCTAGGGTAAATTATGGACCGATCTTCACGAAATTTCACAGTGTCATTTCGTGTTCTAAAAAACTGTGATGTACCAAATTTTTTGCATGATAGCATTTTTTACGGCTTTAGGCGTACTAAACTGTTTTCCGGGAGTATGGTTTGTATCGGGCCTAGGGTATTATGGACCAATCTTCACGAAATTTTACAGTCTTATTTCTTGTCCTATAAAACTTTGATTTACCTGATTTTGTTATGATAGCAATATTTTTACGGTTTTAGGCGTTCTAAACTGCTTTCCGGAAGAAGGGTCTGTATTGGGCCTAGGATAAATTATGGACCGATCTTCACGAAACTTTACAGTGTCATTTCTAGTCCTTTTATATTGTGATGTGCCAAAATTTGTTATGATAGCATTGTTAATTAGGGTATATGGGGCCTAGGGTAAATTATGGACGGATCTTCACGAAATTTAACAGCGTGATTTCTAGTCGAATAAAACGAATTTTTGCAAAATCTTTTATCATTCTGTGCATTTTTCCACCATTTATGTTAGTTTTTGTAACAAAATTATCAATTTTTTTTAGGTGGTGGTTCCACATTTTGATTCATAGCTCTGGTCCTACTGAACCGATTTTGCTGGATTTCAATCCCAAACTGCTTAGGATAACTACAAGCAGTTTGACACCAAGGTTGCTTATTTCTTTTGATTTTTTCGAAATTGAGCGTGTTTTTAACAGACGGACAGACAGACGGACATGACTAAATCGACTTAGAATTACTCAAGGACCCAGGATATATATACTTTATGGGGTCTGAGATGAATAATAAAAAAGTTTCACACGAAATGACAAACTTAGTATACCCTCTTCACAACTACACAGAAAAAATTATTATAAGTTTTTTTTCAATTAATAGTGATTTTTAAATTTTAAGATAAATTTGATTACGTTCTTAATTGATGTAATTAAAAACAAATATTTTTTTTCAATTAAAATTTTACTTGACTTTAAGCTTAATTTTAATTATAAGTTTAATTGAATCAATCAACTCGGTTGTTTGAATTGAACACTTTTTTGCTTTCTCCTTGCTTTCCTCCCTCATCAACAGTTTGCGAAAAATGTTACAAGTGCAACCAACATCTTTATAAATTTGTTGTCTTTGCCCTTACATGTACATACACACAAACACACATGTTTTTGTCATCAAAAAGAACAGTAAGCGTCGCGTGCAAAAAAAACTATCAACAAGTAAAAAATTAACTGAGATTTGTTATAGACTAATTACAATTATGACCACCACCAATGTCAATAATGATAAGTGTTTTGTAAAATCGTGTAAATTTTTGGGTAAAAAGGAGTTACGCAACATATTAAAAATGCATAACTAAGTTCTGCTATCATGGTTTGCAATCAACTCGTTTTCATTACAGCTCTTCCCCGTCTCTCTAGCTTATAATTCCATTTATCGTCTCCAAGTATAAGAAGGCCGTAACTTCCGTCAGTTTCTGTTAGTATAAAATTCGATAGCCAGTTTAGCAATAACGTCATTCCATTTGCTATTTGTACTTAGAATTGCGTTTTCCCCGTTTGTTCCTACAGGTCTCAACTTAAGATGAAATTCGGCCAAAATATTTTTAAGATATTTCGCAGGGATCTGTTCATGAATACCTGTATCGCCTGTATATCGATAGCTGAGATTTTCTTCGATTCGTATTCATATAACAAGACAGAACGAGCATTAGACAGAACGAGTCTTAACTTGTTTTTAGGGCGATCTTCGAACTTCTTTTAGAGCTCCGACGATGCCAAACAATCGAAAGCAATCGACTTCTACAAGTTGCTAATAATGTGCAACTTTTAAACTTTAAATTTTTATAATTATTTGTTCAGGCGAAGTAGCTTTACCAATATTAATATGGAGCCCGACTCCACGTGCAGTCATATAAATAAGACACAGTTTTTTTTTAATGGTGTGGGCAAGAAGGCAAATACTATCAATTTATTTTTGCCGGCCTTATAAGAACCTTGAAATGATTCGTCTCCTTGTTTTGCATCATTTCATCAAGCACAGTATTTAAAATTTATACAATACGCATCCTTTGGTAGCACCAATATTTACATCAAACTCTTTGTCCAGATCCTTTAAGGAAGTACTTTATTTACACTTCGACTTCTGGTATAACGTGACTAACTATAAGGTCGATTATTTTTGTCAGGATCCCTTTGCACCGCAACGCTTGCCATATAGCTTGATGTTGAATGGTGTCAGAGGCCTGGCAAAATCTATAAATATACAGAACAGCGAGAATCTCTGTTCCACCGATTGCTTCACTACTGTACGAACGGTCAGATCTAAATCCAGTTTTTGTAAGCACACAAAACCTTTTGCTGAGTTGTGTCATTTTCTGTTTGTATGTGCTACTTATTTTTATTTGTGTGAAATTTTATTTTTTTTTATTTAATGGTGTGAGTTTAATGGGATATTGGTTTATTATTGTCTAGTGTATTAATGCCGCCAGCATACAAAGTGTCAATCCTACAAACTTTCATCAGCTTCAACGATAAATGTTAAAACAATATAAAATAAAATAAAAAACAAATAAATAAAAAAAAAAACTCTAAAGAAAATAAAACAGCAATAGCTTTAAGTATCTGATACAAAGCATGGTTCAGTATTAAACACATAATATTGCGGTCACATAATCATACACTGACACTAACATATACATACGCATGTATGTGTATAAACTTATCTTTAACCCATTAAGGCCCTGCGTTGCGTTTTCGCAACGTTCACCTAAACCTCCCCTCAGGCATAGTGTTGTTACGTGATATTGTTATAAAGCACAAAGAAATAAAATTTAACTTAATATCTAATCGACCTGTTTTTGGATTTGTATCATACATAAGTTTTTTTTATAAAAATTTTTAATTTAAATTTTTAATTTTTCCTGTTTATTGCGTACTTTTAAAAAAAAATTTAAAAAAATAAAGTAATATATAATATACCTATCTGAAACTTCTGAAGAAGATAGCTAACATACGAACATTATTATTTCTACTCAAAAATCCAATCATCGTAGACATTTGAGACTTTTTTTATGATTTGATACATCCGTGATGCGAAAACGCAACACTGGGCCTAAACCATATACAAATTACATAAAATTATCAAATAAAATATATTATACAATCACTTGCTATTTAAATAAAACAATGTATACATGTAAATTTTAAGTTGTTGTTATTACGCAGTAGGTAAATTCTCTATGTCAAGTGTGCTATTTTCCTAAAGGGAAGCGAACTTCCACCAACGTAGTCCCGTGATAGGTCTTTGGGGGAAGAGACCGGTTCCAGTTCTAACAGTTTATATGAATAAGATCTATCACTTTTACATGGGTTTGTCATTGGTTAATTGACACCATTTGACCAGTCACACATCTATTCTCAATGAACGTGTTAAGTGTTAGTTAGAACAATGTAAGATTATTTCGATACAATGTAGTATATACCGTAATTCATTACTTTTTTTACCTTCTTGTTCTTTATGCACCAGTTAGATGATTAGTTCTCCTTTCACTGATCATGAGTTCTATCTTTTTTTACTTGTTCTATTTTCACAAATCCAGGAACCATTGACACAAATTTCCAGCAGGGTTACTTCAATATTTGATACCATTGACTGACAGCTAGGATATTTCAGGAGTGGGCATTATATTGAACTTGTGGTAAATTATGAACCGATCTTTACGAAAGTTGACAGTGTGATTTCTAGTCATTTAAAACTGTGACAGAACAAAATTTATAACAATAGAATTATTTTTTATGGTTTTAGGCGTACCAAAGTGTTTTTCGAGAGTGGTTTTTATATGGGTCCTATGGTAAATTATGAACCGATCAATTTACAAATGTGAAAAAAGTGACGTAGAAGTGCCTTGCGCATTTCATAATTGAATTAAAAATAAAATGTAAATGAATATCTTTTTAAATTTTTTTTCCTAAAGACGTGAATAAAATATTTTAATTTAAAATTTTTACAAATGCGCTTAATTTGTATATCCTTAAGGCCCAACGTTGCGTTTTTGCAACGGGAGTTATCTGGGCTCCCACGTATCCGATTTGCCCAAAATTTGTTTTCTTTTATATTTAGGTATAAATAATTAAATTGTAAAAGTTTCATCATTATAGCTCAATGGGATCATGGTTCGGGCCTTAATGGGTTAAACAGCAAATAGTTGGAGTTAAATGGTTGGCAAAAGATCAATGTACATTGTGCATCTATCGAGTTTGGTTTTTGGCAAATCGCAAATAAAATATTAAATAGCTTAATAATCGTTAAAATATACGAATGTACTGGTACTTATAAAATAAAACAAACCATTAATAAGAAAAAACATTTTTTTATTTATGATTAAAGTTATTGTCACATTATTATTTAGGAGAATACAGACAAATATAATTCAACTGTATTAAACAACATTTGACTTTTAACGAAAACATTGGAAACAAACATTTCGAAGAAGCCAATATGTTACTTCGTTTAAATATTTTTTTTTTTTAAATTCAACATTTTGCATATTAAGATGGTGTATAAAGAAATTTAAATATTAAATCAACCCTTATCAGGGTAATCCATTTAGCGGCTTCAAGATCGGTCTGGCAGGTTTGTCAGCTGTTAGATATCTGTCATCTGAAGTTGAATTTTTTTTAGTGCAGGGTTAGCAATTTATAAATGTGGATCGTTAAACAACCGAAGAACGCGTTGAAATAGTTGAAACTAACTACAAAAGTGGTGGTTGAAACGTGGCCACTTTTCGAGCATTACGGGGTGGTTATGGTCGTCATAACCGACCTCTTGCGCCATGAATTGGCAAGATAATAAATAAATTTGGAGGGACTGGAAACGTTATAGATGTCGTCAGGCCAATGTCAGCACTGCCAAAAATATTAGTGTTAAACAGTGTTGAAAACCTCAGTACTTAAAAATACCGAAGTACCCCTACGTTGCTCTTAGTACTTTTTTATCCTTTGGGCTTTTTTACTTTTCACTTTTTAACTTGATGTGAATATTTCAATAGCACACTTTGGCAATCATGTGATGATTGCAAAATGTATGTTGTTGTGTATTAAAAATAATTTTAACCTTTATGTGTTGGCGGTCTGAAGTCTCCATTTGTAGCAAATATGTATGTATTTGTATGGCAATCTATGTCCACACATCAAAAAAACATTAGTAGGAGAGTGTTATACTTTAATTCATATTTGTAAAATATAATAAGGTCAAACAAGCAAGCACACTATTCTTGCCAGATCGAAATCGGCCAGACGCTTGACATTGAAAAGAACAAACTTGATGTATCTTTACAATTAATTTTTCGGTTAAATTGACAAAAAAAAAGTATATATTATTTATACGTAAGCTCGTTTTTTATATAAGTTTATAATTTTTACAATATTGATCTAATAAATGCGGAGTTGATTCAACGAATCCCGTCTATTTGTCCGTCGGTTTTTCTGTCCGTGTAAACGTTGAAATGGGCGTTCTGAAGAAGATATGTTTTTATAAAGACCGGAATGGCTTTTAATTGAAATTCGGCCAGATCAGTCCACAAAAGTCTGAGATATCCGCAACAAATTACGACTGCTTCTAATTTTTACCCATAAAATTTAATTCTGAAAAGGGTTGTTATACATATGAACTTTATTACTCAATTTCACATAAAATAAACTAAAAATAAACGATCTATAAATGATCTAAATATAGACAAATAATAACCTCTTTCTTCTAGAAATCACGGATTTGGTGCAGTTACGCCCACACAATATGAGATAGAAAATGAATGGAGTATGGTATAAATTAAAAACAAAATAGAGTCTAATAGTCCTGCTATACAAGGAATTCAGAATTCCTTGGGATACAAATTCCCACAGCTCTTCCCGACAAAATACATCATAACTGCAGCCCAAAAATACCAAACAGATCAATAATTGTTATTGTTTCTTGATTTTCTTAACAATTTAATGGAACAATTTTTAAAATTCCGGCATAGCTTGGCAAATGATATATTTTCTTGATTCTTGACACTCATTGAAAAAGCTTAACAATCAAGCTAAATCAAGCCCGTCTGGCAACCCTCAAGCACACGCATGCATACACAAACGTGCAGAACAAAACAAAAGTTAAAAAAATACTAAATTACATGTTCGACATGCCCCATTCAAGAAAATTCGAGTTGATTAAAAGAACGATGTGAATTTCCATACATTTTATATGGTGTCTACGTTTGTAGACTACAGGCTAGGATATGGTCATTTTGAAAAGTAGGGTGTGGGGGTGCTCTTAATTATTTTTTTAACGTGTCAGTAGCCAAAACTGCTTAGAATTGATTTTAAGGATGCTACTGAAAATTTCGGACCCTGTTGTTGTGAAAATTTTGTTTTTATTCAACTTTTTCTGCAAAAATGCTACAAATGTAGACTACCGAGCACATAAAGGTTAACAACTTTAATATTGAATTGCAAAGCAAAGACGCCAAGATTCATTTTTTTCTATCAGGAATTGGATATTTGTTCTTACAAGTGGCAACAAAATTTACAAATAAATTGGATAATATGTTAGTCGAAAACTGAGATGTAAACCATTTACCTTAAAATGAATTTTTTTTTGGAACTCGATTTGACATATTTATAGAAATATCCAAACTTAACAAGGAAATTGTTTATAAATTGAAAGAAATTGCAAAATCATTTTATTTGAGATTTTTAAAAAACTAAGATTTTGTTTTGAAAATTAAACCTTAAAAATGATAAGCAGCTTCACTCATTTTAAAAAATATTGTTTCTGGTAAAACCAATACCATTGTTTTTATTGTTGTTTCCGAAGGAGAAAGAACACTATGAAAAAAAAAAATCTCAATTCCATGTACTAGGGGATCTTTCAGAAATAAAGCATTTCAGAATTGAAAACATTTAAATTTTTTGGAAAACTATATAATGGATGAACTAATTTTTGCTGACATTCCACGCATTGCTTTTGAAATTTTATTGATAACACATTCCTTAGCATCAGTTGAACGCACATTTTCAAATGCAAAATTATATAAAAAGCATAGGAAGATATCGTTTGAAGTAATTCTGCTTTATCTTATAAAAGCGTTTTTTTAAAACAATAACTGACCGGTTTAATCGTTAATCGAAAAAAGCCAATTAAAAATTCACCCATCAGTTAATCGGGTGATGATTAATCGGTTAACCGTCAATCGGTAAATACCCTAGTAATAAATACTCTTAAAAAAAAATCCAAAATTATATAGCATCAATTTTATTTTTGTAGAAAAGTTTCCACAAAAGTATTAAGACAAATGCAAACTAATATTTTATAATCGATTTGTTGAAAAATATTAAAAAAAAAATTAAAAAAAAAACGGCTAAAACATTGAATAAATTTTGACGAAATGTAACAACATGATTGTTAAAGTAAGGCATACTTAAAGGCATAACAACCGGAGCAAAAATATGTGGGGTAAAAATACAATGTGGAACCCGTTTTTGATGTTCACTTACCCCAAACACACAAATGCTCTGAAGCTGCATTCAGAATTTGAAAAAAATTTATATTTACAGAGTGAATAATAAATATTCATACACATTATATAAACACAGATGGAGCATTTCTCTTATAATTTTCTACTGCGCTCCTTAAAGTGACGTCAAAAAAAAGCAACAGTTTTGCTCCAAAACAGTGACGTCCAAAATTTAAATTGGGGTTGTATTGCTTTTTATTAGTATTAGTGAATAAAGAGATAAATATTCTTAATAAAAATAAAAAAAATATGTAAGCATCCGCCGCATGTGCACTTGTCGCTTGGTAATCGACGACTGAATTGTGTACTCTCGTGGACTAAATAAAAGAGCGTAAGAATGCGTGTGAAGAATGTGTTTGAATTTATTTTCACAATTGTGGTATGGGCTGGACACCAATGCTCCAAAACAAAACTCAATAATGTTTTCTACGTCACACAAACCATCAAAAATGTTACGGATCTGTACAGTGCGTAATCAAAAAACAATATTAACAAAACATCTACGGTCTAATTTTGAACCGAATATAAAAAGTTTTCCGTTGATGCTGCACATACAAAATTCTCGCCAATTTTTTTTTTTTTATTAAGCCATTAATCAAAAATAAAATCAATTCTAATTAAACATTTAGTCAAGTGAATTAAACCTTTACTTATAACAATTAAATTACTGCAGAAAATGTTGTTAACAAACAAATATATTTAATACTATTAATTTGTTTACTGGCGCAAATTTAATTAATTTTTAAATAAATAAATTAAATTTTTTATTTAAATCAATTTTTATTTTCCGTGTTTAATAAAATAAAATATTCTGGTAAAGTTCAGATAGTTTTTAATTCCAGTTAAAGATTTTAGAAAAACATTGCTTATATTTTAAAATCTGATTTGAAATTGAAAAAATAAACAGAAAATTAAAGATTTGAAAAAATCAGTTAATTATTGATTGATTCTTAATGCACTAGTTCAAGGCCCATCTATCAGGTCTGCTTACTTGTACAAAAACAAAAATCTTTTTCTTTTAAGCTGTCAAAAACTTACTACCACATATACAAAGCAAAAGGAAAAAACGTGTATGTAAACAACTTTTGAAAGCTCAAAAGAACGAAAACAATGATCATCAGGCTTCTTGCGCAGACCTTTTCAATGGGCCTTGCACTAGTTTATTATAAAAAAATTTATATATTAAAATTTTTGGTTTTTTTTTTTGAGCAAAAATAAAAGTTGTTTTTTTATTTATAATTTTTTTCTTTATAAAGAGTGAACAAAAAAAAATCCATTTAATATTACATTAACGGTTATATCTTGTTTAGGTCTAAACCAGTGTTCAAAAATAAACACTTTATATCGCTCCTTAGTGTTCATTTCGGTTAATTTGTGAAAAACACAAACGCTAATAGTGTTTGTGTAGTAAATCATCAAAAAAAAAAAAAAAAAAAAAAAACGTTTTCCTGTTTGTCATCTTTCAAATACAAAAATAATACTGTTTTCATCCTACTACAAAGTTCCGTTCGGTTTGTTTTTATACTTAAAACTTCATTGTGCTCGTTCAGCTCATTGATGTTCATCCCTTTTGGCATTTTTTACAAACACAAAATAAACATAAGAAAAAAAATACCCAAAGCCACCAAAATAATTTTACACAATACACACAAGCTGTTCGTGCTACGGTCGTTGCTAAAATATTCTGTTTCTTAATTTATTGATCAATGTAAAAAATTGTAACAAATGTTCTGTTTTTTAACGATGAACAGAACACTATATAATGTTTTGCTCGTTCACGAAAATAGTTATGAACCGTTTTAAAGGTTGCGTTCGTCTACACAAACACTAAAAAAATAGATATCGTTGCTGGGTGTGTGAGCCGAACGCTTAATATTGTTCTGTTTAGTTTCGAACACTGATCTAAACAAAAAAAAAAAAAAAAATTGGCTATACAAACTTAAACAAAGTCATACACAATTCAAGGCTTCGTAAACTTTGAATCACAGCGCGGTTTAATGATTTCGAATAGTTAACCCTTTTTTTGTCCAATTAATCAATCAATTTCTATGTTTTGTGAGAATTTCAGCTTTTTACACACTAGAGGTCTGAAAGAATAAATAAAAAGCAATTTTAACACACTCATTTGTTTTTTAACTACAATGTGTCCAGCACCCAATAATAACGAAACAAATGAGAGAATAAGCAAAGACAAAACAAGCAAAAACTCATTCAGAGTCTAAAGTTTAGACTCTTAACACAATGTTTGCGGCGCGGTGCTATTTCTCGTTGCGGGAGAGAAAAATAAACACAATACAACGGAAGCGACGGCAATAGCTGTTATTGCTTGTTTACATTTTTTTAAATTTATTTGTGCATATCATGTTTGTTATCATGTTTTTTGTTAACACTTATGTTGTGAACATCGCCAATTATTCAAAAACTATGGCAACCTCAGAAAGAGAACGAGTATCAAGAGAACAAGAAAGTATGCAATGAAAATAAAATAGATTTTAATTTTATTCCGTTCCGCACTGCGGTTTTTTACTTCAAAATCGTATGAAAAGCCGCACCGCAATAAATTATCGTTATATTGTGTTCAGAATCTCAATTCAGTCAATTCAAATCAATGAGTTAAATATTCAAATATAATTCGAATATAAAATATCTGTACCTACACATTATGTATGGATGTGTAAGCTTAACTCTTATTAGTTAAAGAAGCCACAAGCTTACACACATATTATGTCAATGTATTCAAATAAATGTATGCGCATTCAATAATTCAAAAATTATTCGAATGTTTTTTATAAGCTGGCTCTCTCTAACGGGTCATTTCAATGTTTTGTTATTTATGAATGACTCTCAAATTCATTTACAGTAAAAAAGTTTTTTATTCATTTCATTCTTTCTTATTTTTGTATATGCCCTGCAAATAATAGGACCAGTCCAAACACGCGTGTAAAGAGTAGTCCGCAAGGGACCAGGACTAGTCCAAAACTAACCCAAACGTATGGAAAAAACCTGGTCTATTTAACATTACGATGTCCTATGAGAGTACCATATAACCCACCTTTGGACCACTAAGGAGTAGTTTTAAAACTACTCCATGGTATACTCAAGAGGATTAGTTTTGAAGTCGTTTAAAAACGAAAGTATGTCGTTAAAAAACGAAGACATGTCGTCTCACTACAAACACTTTTTAACAATGACATGGTCCATGCTTGCATTACATCGGACTAGTCCATGGAGTAGTCCATTTTATCAAAATGGATTAGGTGGTCCAATTTTATTTGCAGGGTGGTTTACTCTCTTCTTATGTTTTTGAATATTTTATATTTGAATAAATGTTGTGCACTTTGAGCAAAGGCAAACGAGTGAGTTATTCAAAGCATGCACCTTTTATCTAACAATTTGCGTAACTTAACTTTATTACATAAAATTGGTTATAACTGTTATTTTTTTCTTATTCATAACTACTACAAGTAGTTATCTAGAAAATTAAATATATATTAAATATGTTTGAGAAATAATTAAATTTGCTACGCATAATAAAGATGGACCAACTTAAACGCACGATGTTAATTGTACATAAAGCACGAAAAATTCGGTGGCAGACATCTATCAGATGGACCATATTTTCAGCGACTCTGAGACATATTAGAGGTTAAATGTCGTTCTGGCCACAAGAAGTCCGTTATAATCTCGCGATGGCGAACGACATCACGTTAACTGCTTGGCCGACATAATTTTCAAAGAAGATCGGCCCAATGACCCCGCCAGCCCATAAGCCGCACCAATCAGTCACTCTTTGTGTATGGATCGGCTTTTGGACAATCACTCGTGGATTCTCCTTTGCCCAAAGGCGCCAATTCTGTCTGAGCTTTGGTCGATTATGCTGACCAAAAAAATCAAAAAGTAAACGGAATGCATTTTGATGTGAACTCCCATTTTCGTAAAAGGCTTAAAACTCTTTACGTGCTGCTCAATTGTGTACCTCTCGATGGTTGAATTTGCCAAACACTGAAACAAAGAATTGTCAAATTAAGTTGGGCAAAAAACTTGACGTTAAGGTGTGATTAACAATTAACATCGTGCTTTATAGTTCAACCACCCTTAGTTATCGGCAATTTTTTTAAAATAAATAAATAAAATATAATAAGTCACCATAGTCAGCCTCTTTATAAAGTCCATTTTATAAAGTAAAATTATTTAAAAAAAAACCTAAACTTAAAATTCATTGCACTATCTTATTAAAATTTCATACTGCAAGTGTTTGAGAGTTCATCAGTAGGAGTATGAACAGAACAAGCATCTCACGACATTTTCCATAGGATTTGACAGAAAAAACCGGGGATCGCCGTGAAATAAAACTTATTTTAATTTAATAAAATAAAAACAAATCATCAATGCTTTTTAAAAAAAAAGATGACAAAATGACAGATTATAAAAAAAAAACGACAAAAAGAGGACCCAAATTTTATAGATGACAGCCAGTTAAAATAGATGATTGTCCTCTTAAAAAGAGTACATATGGTCACCTTGAATTTTTAGATATAAAGTTCAATCGTGAATAATTCAAAAGCCATGTCACACATATTAAATACGTCACGTCCTACACGTAACCACCAGAAAACTGCAAAATCACTATTTTTCTTGATTTACTCATACGCTCAAATTAACATTCACTCTTTGCCTGCAAAACAAAGTTTAACGTTGGTAATTTTTACATCGTTTCGTACACATTTGATTTTTGCTTATGTCCGTTTTTTATTGAAAGTGCTTTCTTTGTTTGCATTTTTTGTTGCGCACGCAATATAACACAATTGTGTAAATTCAAAAGGTGCACATTCTTATACTTTTGCATTTAAGTAGTCATTGTCTACTAATTATATTAAAAAAAAAGATTAGTAAATTAATAGAAATTGTTAAAAATAAAGCTAAAGTTCAATCAATTTTCTGGTTACGCTTTTTTGGATTTTGCTGCTAGAATTGAGTTGGCAAATGTCAAAATGCTTTCAAAAAAATGTAAATAAACAAAAAAAACAAGACACCAAACGTCACACCTCGAAGAAAAACAGTTTGAACAATTGCATTACGTAGGTCACTTTATACATTCTGGTTGTGTGACTATAAAATCTGAGTATAAGGATTAAGTAAGGGGTGGTTAAATAAAACGAAAATTATTTAGAAAATTATTGTCATTTCTTTTTATTATGATAAAATTGGTATGGTTCACTTATGTATGGAAAAAAAATACCGGCTTAAAGGCCGCCGCGACTCCGGCGGCACACCTCCATCCGATGGAACAAATTTTCGATGACGCTGAGGCATACTTGAGGCTCTATGCCGTTAATGTGAAGAGTTATCTCATCCTTTAGCTCTTGTTGCTTGCTTATGGACGTACACCTTTTCTTTCAAATAACCCTAAAGACAGAAGTGCATCGGTGTCAAATCACATAATCTTGGCCAATTGACATCACCGCAACGTAAAATAACACGGCCATTGAATTTGTCGCGCAAAGAGCCATTGTGTCGTTAGCTGTGTGGCAAGTGGCACCTTCCTGTTGAAAACACATATCGTCCACATCCATATCTTCCAATTCGAGCCATAAAAAGTTCGTTATCATCTCACGATAGCGAACATCATTCACAGTAACTGCCTGACCAATCTTTGTGGGTGCATTGGTTTTTCGACAATCACTCTTCAATTATCATTCGCCCAAATGCGGCAATTCTGCTTATTGACGAAGCCACTGAGGTCAAAATATGCCTCATCACTGAAGCTGATTTTCTTCGAAAATTTATCATCCACTGTTGCCAATTCTTGCCACCATTCTGATCATTGACGACGTTTGGAATGGTCAAGATGCTTTAGTTCTTGAGTTAATTGCACCTTGTAAGCGTGTAAATGCAAGTCTATATGCATTATGTTCATCAACGACGAGCGTGAGAGGTGCAATTGTTGGGCACAACGACGAGTTGAGGTGGACTGCTCTTCAGCCACACTATCGCGAATAGCAGCAATATTTTCTGCAGGACGAGCTGTACGAACATGCACTGGTGTTTTCACATCTCCTACAGACGCGGTTGGCTCAAATTTTTCAGCAGTATAACAGCTTTTTTATTTTGCGGAACAAGTTTTATACTTAATTCTTCTGTTTTCTAATTCTGGAAGTACATAATTGGTGTCTAATTGATATTACAGATATTTGGTTCACTATTAATTATTTTCCAACTACAAAGCATACATTTGTCACTCTGTAATCGGACCAGTGTGCTTTATTAGAACGCAATTTTTGCTAATGAATGAAAGTGGTAAACAAAAATTCATCATCATCATCATCATCATGACTTTGTGAACAATTTCAATACTTAAAAGCGAAATTGTATAAAATTTGTACTTTCGGTTAAAAGCGTGCATACGAGTACGTTTGTGTGTGAGTTTATTTATACCTCAGTTCTCATTAAATTTGTTCCTTTATAACCAAAAATTACATACTAGCGTGGTGGTACATCGTATAAACAAGTTTAAGTTAGCTGGAGAAAAATGAGGAAAGACATAAAAAAGAACATTCAGCCAAAGGCTAGAATTATAATAGCATTGTTAAATATAAAGCCCATGTTTACTGGCTTGGCTGGATGACTGGTTGGCTGTGAGTTTATAGTTGTATTGTGGAAAATGGAAAAGTTCACACACAGCTGGTTGCATATCATAAGCTCCTGTTGCAATTGTTAGTTTCAATGTTAATGGTAACTTTGGCATAATTATTGTGCACCGGTGTGTAAAATGAAATTGTCACAATTACCATTCATAGAGCTACTCGAACTCGGACCTTAAATGTATTTACACACACACACTCATACTTACGTGCTTGTATAAATGTATAGTTGGAGTTGGGGAGCGAGCATCTTTTTAAAAATATGCTTGACGGCTGGTTGGTTGCAATTCTGTTTTAATGTTTTTACTTATTTTCTGAAGTGTATTATACCAATTTTCCTCTTATGTGTATTTGTATTTGTGTGTATCCGTGTAAATATAATTTTTCTTTTACCAAGGGAAAATGGATTTTGTACATTGTCGCATAAGTGTCAATTTAAAATTGTATTTTATTTTTTGTTCTCTGTGTTGATATGATGTGTATGTGTGTTTGTATGTATATGGTCTTTTGTTTGTTTGAAAGGCAAGCATTTTTCATCAGATGTATTTATTGTGCACCTACTACTGCTTCAATTTTATGACCGCTTTTACATACAAATGCATACAGTGAAAAGCAGAATTATTTAAAATGTTTAATTTTTTTTTTATACTTTTCATTAATTATCACAAACATTGAATGAGGGTGTATAAATAGTTATTTCACAAGAAAACAAATCTTAACTTTGTACTTTTTCTATTGGAAGTTATTAAATGGTACCTTAAAGAGATTCTGATTTTAAACGGTATGGATTTAAAGTCTAAAAAAATTAGCCTAGATAGCAAAACTATTAACTTTCTAAAATTAAAAAAAAGTTTATATGTATCAATTTCAATTAAAACGTAGACGAAGACTTTTTATCTTTCTGTCTTGAACGCAGCAATGCAAAAATACATGAAAAGTCACTTATATTGGAAGGATAGTTGAAATAAAACCTTTCTCTGATGTTCAACAACTTAATATTTAATTATTTAGATAATTTTTATTCGAAAAACGTCATTTCAAAAGAAAAAATGAAATTAAAGTTTAAAAGTGACGTTCAAGACATTTACAACTTCTTATTGCTTTTTAAAGAAGTTCATTTTGCAAATGCAATAAAATCCGAAATGAAATTATTTGAAGCTTATAAAGCAATGATTTTAAACATAATTTTTTTTAATTTAGTTGTTTGCTTCTCCAAAATTTAGCATGACGTTCAAGACATTTTTAAAACCCTTCACAATTCGAATCTCAGGTCAGTCAAGAATGAAAAATTATCAATAACAATTTTAATTAATTTTCACGTTGTAAAATTCCTTTCTTCATAAAAATAATTTAATGAAAATTAAATTTTATGAATTTAAGCCTGATTAAATGGAAATTAAATTGGAAATTTGGATTAAAAACCATTAAAAGTTCAAAAAAATCACCACAATACTAATTATTGTTAAAGCTAAGGCACGAGCTCTATGTGTACATTTGTCCTTCAAGTTGTGCTAAAAAAGGTCAACAAGAAAAATAAATATATATATATATATATATATATATATATATATAAATATATATGTCCTTTATTTATCTAAATATAAATAGAATTACATTTCTGAAAACCATAAATACTTAAATAATGTTCAGTGTGAACATAGGGCGTCAACAAATTCTCTCCATCTGATTCTATCTCTGGCAATTGTTTTTGTTTGATTCCAGGATACTCGAGCAATTAAACATTCTTGTTTAAGGCAACGAACCCAGGTGTTACGGGGCCTACCTTGGCGGCGTTGTCCTTGGGGGTTCCAGTCGAGGGCTGTTCTTGCAATTTCTGTTTGTGGTCTTCGGAATATGTGGCCTATCCACGTCCACTTCCGTTTACGAATATCAATGTGTACTGGCAAGGAGTTTGCTCTTTGGAGCAGAGCTTCATTTGAAAAACGATCTGGCCAGTGGATGTTAAAGATCTGTCTTAGACATTTGTTGCTGAAAGTTTGAATTTTTCTCGTGGTGGCTTGCGTTAAGCTCCATGTGGTGCAGCCGTAAAGTAATACTGACTTCACACTGCAGTTAAAAATGCGGATTTTGGTTTTCCGAGAAATATTATTTCTTCGCCAAATTTTAGATAAAGAAAAGAAGGCTACTCGAGCTTTATTAATGCGATCGGTAACGTCAGCATTTGAACCACCATCCTTAGTTATAACAAAAAGCATCCACATCTTCAATACGCTGGTCATTTATTATTAATGGGGTAACGATATCTGTACCTATGCGCATAAGTTTTGTTTTACTTGTGTAAATTTTTAAACCAACTTTTTTGGCGTTTTCAGACAGACTTGTAAGTTTAGCTTCTATATCCGAGAAGCGATGGGCCATTAGACATATGTCATCGGCATTGTCTATGGCATATAGAAAATCAGACAATGTCCAACGAATACCGAAAGGTGCATCCCTGTTGGTTTGTTCCAATACGCAATCGAGCAGTAGCAAAAACAACGTTGGAGACAGGACACAGCCTTGACGCACACCTGTGCCTGGAACAAATGACCGGCTCTCATTTCCATTGAAACGTACCCTACATTGAGCGTCCCTATATAGCTAGCGTATCATGAAACTTCAGCAGTTTTTATATGGCACGAGTATGAGAGAGCAATGCAAAACTGTTATCAATCAATATTGAAAAAAAATATTAAAAATCTGCGCAAAAAAATCTCCTCGTTTTGTTTTATTTTTTAATTCATGTTTTAACATCAAAACAGAGTTGAAAGAGCGGGGACAAAAAAATAACACTAAGTTTGCAATTGACCCATACACATTATAGCGGATCGATTTTTTTTAAATCGTTTAGCAAATACGTAAACTACATAAAATTCTAAGAAAATTCTCCGAAGAAACCATGGCGCATATTCAGAAATCGTAACTTAAGTTGTAACTAAAAAAACAGACACTATATATACAGCATATTGGCATGTAGAGAAAATTAAATGTCGATAATATTTTGAACGATATATTCTGTAATTAATTAAAAAGCCTATCAATCTATTAAAAACCAATTTTTTGTTCTTTAAAGAATTAACACAAATTCTAAAAATGTTATTTTTTGGTTATAATAGTGTATAAATCAATTAAAATATGGACTTGTAAAAATAAAAATATTCAATAGAATTATTTATTTAATTTTTTTTGTGTTGATGTTTTTTGGATGCAGTAGAAATGCATTTAAAATGGATTGCAGCGTATTTTATACGTCTTAACTGTTTTTTGCCATGTTTTTATCTGATATTATTTGAATATCTTTTATAATTTTTCCCATTTATTTTTTTTATAACCACTATAAAAATGTTGTACTTTTGAAATAAATTATAAAATGATATCAATCAGCTGTTCTTTGAATGTATTAGTTAGTTGGCATTTAGTTACAGCTTTACCTATAATTAAGTGTAAACTTTTTATGCTGAAAGTAATCATCTGTGAATGACTTAAAAAGTTACTGAAAAAAGTTAACACTTGGTAATAATTTATGAATAAGCGCCCATGTATCTAAAATAAAATTATAATCCGCGCCTCTCGACTTGAAAATTTGTTTCCTCTTCTTTCGTTAAAGTTGTGCCAGTCATCCCCTGGAATGAAAGATATGTCAATGAAGTTTCTAAAACTGGAAAAAAGTTTTTTTTGCCACGCCCCAAAATACAGCCCTTTTGGTTTTTAATATGTAGCGCTGCCATTTAAAGTCCGATATTATCATATCGCATATCGTTGTTCATGGATTGACAATGGCTCTATTTTTGCCTTGGGTGACTTTTTAATCTGCGCTCAACTTCTTGGCGCCACTTATGCCATCTCGGATCCTTCCCCAAAATGTCAATTTTTTGCACGTGCCAAGAAAGCCCTTCTAAAGCTTAATATGTTAAGCTTTTAACATGCTCACTTTTATGACACGCCTCCAAATTAAGCGCCTTTTTTTCTTTTTTACGTACACATTGCATTAAACAAAATTAAAGTTAAATTTCATCTTATCGTATATCTTTGTTGATGGATAGAATACGTTTTTTTTGCATTAAATGCATTTTTTAATCTTACTTCAAATTCTGGATGGCATTTATGATATCTCGGAAAATACGGATATACGGAAAAACAGTTCCAGTAGAGTCTCACAGTCCACTTAAATATCGATCATTAAAATATTTATATCAAAAACTATAAGTGATCAGTTAAAATTCCAATTTTCCTAACAAAGTCCCAATATCTTATATTTTGTAAATCCGAAATTAGCCTAGAGTATACTAATAATGCTGTAAACATTCTGAAGTAGGAATAAATTACTTTTAAATAAACGTAAGTAACTGTCCTTGGTTGACGCATTGCTAAACCGGAAGTGATCTCGAAATGGGATATCCATTTTAACAGCTATGTAAATTGATGCATATAAGCTATGGGATAGTATGTATGGAGTTTCTTTGTAATAGCATTTGCACGCTCTAGACCCCTTAGTTTTATGAGGTGAGGAGTACAAATGCATGAGTCGAAAAATATTGAGCGGGGGGCCGACGAGAGGAAGCAGACGCTCATCTAGCTTAAAGTGGGGGCGAAAAAGAGCAAAAAAGCTCCACAATTGCCACAGGGGCACTTTTAATGAAAAATAGATCCGACCCCCATACTTCACGTAATTCTCCCCGAACATACTTTCCCCTTTATCTATAAGTACAATCCTTAAGGAGGATCCCATTCAAAGTTTTACGTTTTTTGAAATTGTAAAAAATTGGCGCTCACACCTTCTAGGATGCCCCTAGATGGGTCAAATGTACGACCAATTCTACTTTTTTTCACCCCCACCATTTGTTTCTAACATACCAACCCACTGTCTCCATTCCTTAAGAGGACTTCTATACAAAATACATCCCTGTGCAATGTGCATTTCTCATAAAAAACTGTATAAAAAATTGACAATAATTTTAATGATATTCAATTTGATACAGTAACTGAAAATTTAATTAACTTATTCTGCATAGCATATACAATCTAGATATGGAAATAAAAAAATTATGTTTGTCACTGTATCTATTACATCAAACGTTCACCTATACACGATTACACTAACAATATTATTCATCTACGGGAAACTCTTTTAGATGTGATCCACATACGATACGTACTATATAGATGTTTACTCCTTCTGCTATTTCCTGCGAGAAATGATATACAGTAAATATAATTGGAAAATATTGCATCGTGTGGTTTGTTAGTTCAGTATGCATATGCTGCTGTAAAACTCCTCCTATTTTCACTCAACTTTTAAATTCAGTTCAGATTTTTTTAAAGCTTTTTTTATATTTAGCTTTATTACAATTGCCTTATAAATTGGATGCAAGTGGTACGTTTGTTTTTTTTATTTCTTATACATATACCTACATACATATTTGAAATGCATATTTATTTATTTATTCGGTTGTGTACATATCATGAGCGATTTTTAAATGAGTGGTTGTCGCAGCCGTTTTTATTCGAAAATTTGCGGACATAAAATGCAATCCAATTTGTAATGAGGTTTACATAAATTTTACTTGCGGCCAAATAATGTTCTGTGAAGTTATCTGCAGTTAATTTTTTTCAGCGCTTACACATATATGTACATATATAAGTATGTGTTTTTGTGCATGAGTATTTATTGCGTAGCATTCCCAAAGAAAAATAATGAATATATGCAGGAATACATTATAATTTTCTGCTAAATGTTCATGTTGTACAAATTTATTTAAACGAGTTCATTTATTCGGGATTTTTAGCACTTTTAACAATTTATTTTATAGATATTTTGTATCCATGCTGTTTCAAGTGTGCATATATTAGGTCTTCAGAAAAAAAAGCTTGAAAGTTTAATGTACAAATATTTAAAAACATTTCTAAACATTTGAAATGAAAACAGTGTAGAATAATAAAGGGTGTTTTAATAGAGTGACACAAGTATAAATCATAATAAAACAAGAAAATATATTTTTAATATCAATGAAACGGGCTTTATTGGAAAGAAAAGTTAATGACATTAATGTTTAAATATTATATCTGCCATGTGGCCGCCACGGCTAAGGCGTAGAAGGCGCAATCTGGAACACTAATTTTTGATAACTTTTCGCATTCTGAACATCTCCGTTTTTGAAGACATATCGCTCAATTGCTGCAACACCGGCATAACTCAGAAAAATCAATTTCGAGATAAACGCATTTAAAGTTTTTGATTTGCTCCAACTTCTTAGAAAAAAAGAAGACACATTCTCTTCAAACTTGGAAAGTATAAAAGATATAAAGATGAATTTAATACACAATAAAAAGAAAAACAAAGCGAACAATTCTGCATCTCTAACTCCAAAATTTCATTTTTTGAGTTATGCCGGTCTTGCAGCAAATGAGCGATATGGGCCAATGAATCCGCCAGCCTATAAAGCGCACCAAACAGTAATTTTTTGTGGATGTAATGGGGTTTCGACAAAAGCTTGTGGGTTCTCCCCACTCCAAAAATGCGACAAATCTGCTTTTTTAAGGTACCCATTCAACCAAAAATGGGCTTCATCGGAAATAAAATTTTGATTGGAAATATCAATTTGTGCTTTAGTCCACTCGCCGAATAATTTTAATTAAAAATTTCAACAATTTGCACGAGTTGCTCTGGTGTTAGTCGATTCATAATGAAATTCAAAGCAAACGTAACAAAAAGCATTTATCAAATGGGTGCTCAAATAAAGCAGTGATGCCAATTCAAAGTTGTGACAGTCTAAAAAAACATCCTTTAGATTTACTTTATTAGTGTCATTATTACAAAAATACTATTTTTTGTAGTTCTTGAAAAAAATTATATTTTTAATAAAAATATTTAAAATAAAACAAGTAAGAAAGAAAACTCGATCAAGTCCAACCATTTCAATCCCTACTCCACAGTATATAAAGACAACTTTTCGAAAGCCTGGCCCATGATATCGATCGACAACTTAAGCAAGCGACAACATGACACTCATTATCTCCCTTTTAAGCAGCCCTCTAACCATCGACTTGTTGGTTGGCTGTCTTCACGTTTCTTACTAGATACATTTATTAATTGTCAAATAACTGTATTTTGAAAATAAAAATCAGCAAAATATATAAATTAAGCCATCAAAATACAACTCCGTACTAAAAAAAAAAAAAAAAAAAAAATAAACAAAGCAGTATACAAAAAATTTGGCTAAGAATTTTGTGAAAAATATTTTAAAAAACTAAAAAATTAATTTAAATGTTCTTTCTTTCTTCGGTTTTTTATACTTTTTGTCAAGAGTTCTTTTTTTAAATCAAAAGCATTTTTTTGTTTTTCATGTTTTGTCCTGACTTGAAGGACAAATATCAACATTCCGAAGAGATAGTGTGGTTAACCCTTCTGCTTACGCATGTTTTGATTTTATACAAAACACATTGAAAAAAGGTCTGGCGAGACTCGTGTATACAACGTAGGGTTAATATCAAAACCAGGGACCGTAACAGTTATTCCTTTTTTCGTAAAGGTCAGATGAAAACAGTAATTTTTTGATTTTTATTTTTTTGAACAAAAATAACTGTTATTTTTTGATTTTTATTTTTTCGATAAAAAATAACAGTTATTTTTTGATTCTTATTTTTTTGAACAAAAATAAAATCTATTCTCTAAAGAAATGTACGTGATTTAATAATTTAGTTGATTTTAAATTTTTATTTTAATGTGTAATTATCATTGGAATTTCGTTTGCACGTTAAAATAATTATTAAAAGTCAACTAAATTATTAAAACACGTACATTTTCTTAACTTTTATTTTTGCTCGAAAAAATAAAAATCAAAAAATAACAGTTCAGTTTGATCGAAAATATAAAAATCAAAATTTTAAAAATCAATATTTTATAATTGAATCAGTTTTTCGACATTTACTTCTATATGCTTTTTTTGTTTTAAAATTCCAATATAACTGTTATTTTCGGTCCCTGATCATAACATGTCAAATCAACCTGTCCGTGAATGTCAATAATGAATAATTGCTAATAAGTTAAAATTCATTTTATGATGTAAAATTCCTTTCTTCATAAAAATAATTAATTGACAATTAAATTTAATGAACTTCAGTCTGCTTAAAATTTGAAAATTTGGATTAAAAACCATAAACAATTCAATAAAACACCCACAATACGAAAACTATAAGTGGTGGTGTTTTAAAAAAAAATATAATTATAAAATACATATTTAGTGTTGGCGTGTAAAGTTAAATTTCGTTGAACCCTGAAATGTTACTCTTCATCTACTCTTCGCACAGTGGGGTGAAACCTATGCAAAACGAGGATTAATTCAGGGAAGCCTGTAATTTATGACAACAATTTTTTTTTTGGATGTGTATATTGATTAATAAAAAAAAACTTTTGTTGTAAAATTTTAGTGGATTTTTAATTTTGTTTTATTAAATAAACTAAAAACTTAAAAAAAACAATGTAAGTTTTTCGAACAATATATTATTTTTAGAAACAAGGAACATTCATTGCTTACATATGAAATTAAAAATCATCTTCATAATTATCTTCACCTTCATCAAAATCATAATCTTCATGTTATCAACATCAACATCGTAAATATTTCGCAGAATAAGCAAATCAAGTGCTGTTTGTAGTAAATTTAAATTATGTAGTTTTTTTATCATAATTTACTAAATCTTCTGTAGCTTTTTAATTTTTGTACCAATCTATGTACTGTTGGGCGCAAAATGTTCATATTAAAATAATCTAATGTCGCATTCAATAAAACATTAACATTTTTTAATCATCGGTTTGAAAAAATAACTTGAGAGCAAAATTAAACAAAATCATAAAATGTTCAATGAAGCTTAAACTTTTGTCCCCTGTAACTCTGTCATTTCTTGACCACTCTTCACTAGCAATCCATGGTTATTTTTGAAATTTTATAACTTCACTAAAAAGAAAGAAATACATAATCCGTTTAAAATTTTTGAAGATATTTGCATTTCAGTCACATCATCTTTTCTAAAATCACAAAGATTAGCTGTCAGATTTATTTGGTTACGACTTTGTTGAAATTTTGTGACGTAGTGTAATCATTTAAACGAAACAAAACAGAAAAAACAAGATAATGTCTTTCACAAAATCTCAAATATTTTCAAATGGGGCAAAAACGGGCAAGATTTTTTTGTTGATTATGCAAGTTGAAATTCCACATTTTAAGAATATGGGCATTTCCATCATATCGAACGTGACCATCGTACACATTTAAAGTTAAAAAAAGTCAAATTAAAACGTATTTTTATTTTGGCAATAGATTCAAGTTATAGCTATTAATTAGCCCTAAAATTGGTGCTATTATTCATTTTGATAAATTGTTTCGTTTTCAAGAAAACTGCAAAAAAACAAGGCATTTGCACGTGACGAAAACAGAAGTGGTTTTTGTGGCCATTTTTTCGAATGCCGATTTCAGCGAAACCTGAGGCAATATTTGAATGCAAAAACTTGTAGAATGTTATGCACTCATATCTCTTAAATATGGCTGTCATTTTAAATAAAAATATTGTATACTTTTTTTTTATTTAGCTTTAATCGCTGTCGCACATGATCTGTCGCACATGACATTTTTTTCCATCATGATATATATGTTGATTAAGCTGGGTAGACCTCCTTACAAAAAAAAAGTTGTGCCTGTCACCTCCTAGAATGAAAGATATGTCAATGAAGTTTCTAAAACAGGAAAAATTTTTTTTGCCACGCCCCAAAATACAGCCCTTTTAGCGCTGCCATTTAAAGTCCGATCTCGTCATATTGCATATCGTTGTTCATGGCTTGATTGTGGCTGCATTTCTGTCTTTGGTGACTTTTTAATCCGATCTCAAATTCTGGGCGCCACTTATGCCATCTCGGATCCTTCCCCCAAATGTCTAATTTTTTTTACGTGCCAAGAAAGTCCTTCTAAAACTACGTATGTATAGATTTTAATATGCCCACTTTTATGACACGCCTACAAATTAAGCCCCTTTTTTATATTTCACACACACACTACCTTAACCCTTAAATGCGCAACGTCTTGTATCTTAATGAAAAAAATATATTGAACGTAAATAAGAAAAAAATTAAAAACTGCGTTTTAATTTTTTCAATTTTTTGTTTTGTTGCAGTTTTATAAAGGAAAAACTGGTTGTATCTTATGAGATACACTGCGCACTCCCCACACAAAGAGAAACGCTAAAACAATGAAAGGATTTTTTTAAGTGCAGTTTATTTTTAATACGAATAAAATTAAAAATTACTGTGATTGTATTTAATATAATTCAAATTCATTTAGTTAAATTTAAATAAACATAACTAGGACCACGAGGGGAGTTAGAGGGCAATTTCTGCCTCTCCGAAACTATCCAACAGAATTTAATCAAATTTAAAACATAAATAGATCCCTACATATATGTATGCATTAGGTATACATTTTGTAAGAAATAGGATCACGAGGGAGGTAGGGGGAAATATCTGCCTCTCCAAAACTATCTAACAGATTCGAATGAAATTTAAATCAAATAGATCCCTATTTAGATAGGCACATAAGCTATGAATGTTTTACAAAATGGGACTACAAAAAGGGGGAACGTAGTAGCAGGCGCCGGGTATTCACTAGTTATAAATACATCTAATATTTTAAAGATTATAATAATGCCACTGACCTATCAGTATTATTTGACCAATAGTCTCTCGAGTTATGTAAGTTGAAATATCTCATATTATTACCGCATTTAGACTATGCAATTAACGCCGAGTTTTTTTTATATTTTCTTTTAAAGTAGTTACTACGAAACTCTTTTCACATTTACATTTACATTTTTTTCAAGCATTTGTTCAACTTTTTCAACACCGTTTTCTTCCCTACAACTCTTGCTAACACATAAAAAGTTGCATGCGAAAGTTGCGGCGTTAATTGCATAATGTAAATATGGTCTATGTAAAATACCAATTATCTTTCGCAATTCTGAAACATTGAAGGAACATCTTTCATAGCAAATCGCAAAGTTTTCTCAATTATATAATTTTCCAATCTCTCAGGTAATTAGTAACGACAAGCCTGATACGGAGTAACTTATGATTTGATATCATCACGCAGAGAGCTATCGCCCTTTAACTCTACTTCCTGACTGACGAATTGCATATTACCCTGTTTTTTTAGATATTTTTTCAATTGCAGAAGCTTTTGCATCGAGGAAAACATTTTGAAGTTTTGAGGAATGTACATCAAATGACGTTGGACTTGATGGTAAGTCCTGTGAGTGAATTGAGCACTGATTAGCTGCCGACTCTTGTAAGATCGCAGTTAAGGAACTGAATGCAGTAGGATTTGATAATAAATTATTTCTGTAAGCACGGGATAGGACGAAGGTATCCGTTCTCAAATTTGGTACTAGGGTATTTGAGGTACAAAATTGTACGTGGCCAGGATACAGAAGGGTACTAGCCTTAGCAGGGACTTAGCGTGCAGCTACAGGAAAATGTATTGGGCTTGAGAACAGATTATCATCGTTCATAAATGCAATAAACGAGTCATGAACTGACTCTAACGATAGTTTCCGATCCTTTCTCCGGATCAAAGTCATTATCAATCAGGACAACATTTTAATTTTTAGAGGAAACTATTTTTGGAATTTAAATTTCATCGTCACTATTTTTATCAATGCAGTCATAAGGAAATTCTGCGCTGTTTCAAGAAATTTTACATATTTTATCATTTGTCATTTTGGATCTACCAATACGTCTGAACGAATTCATATTCACATCGTTACCTAAAACGCAAAAGGCCCTAACTAACCATAAAATAAAGATCGACTTTTTCATTGATTCTGGGGTCTAATTACCGCATACGATATCGAGCAAAATTGATCGAAATTTTTAATTTTGGTATTATGACTCTCGATATCAAATGAAATGTATCGTTATTTGAGATGCTAGCATTCGTTATCGAGTAACCAAAGACATTACATCTCTCTGGTTTTCATTCGATACGTCAGTGTCTATCGTATGCTCGTTATCGAATGCGGTAACTAGGCCCCTGATGTATTGCATCAACACAAATGTCTACAAAACATTTTAGTATCTTTCGACCAAAACTTGCAATTGTATTAGCAAAAAACAAAAGGCCCTAATTACAAAAGATTATATGGTAAACACTAAAAGGCCTAACTAAGAGTTTCCATAATGTGCAACATTGTCAATTGTCTGGTAGGTTTTACAAGAAAAATAGAAGACAAATAAATTATAAATAGTTTAAGGCAATACTTATCCTGTAAAATTTTCAAAATGTTATATAGGGCCTTTTGCATTTAAGGTGACGATATTTGTAATTATAATTACAATAAAAAAAAATTTAAGTAGCGAGCGAAAAGGACTTATGTCAAATGACTAAACAAGAAGAACACACAATACAAACAGTCTACATAAAACAATAACAGCCAACATTCCTAATTAGTGTGGAATGCGCAATGTGTCTTTTAAGATACTACCACTATATACGATTTTTTGACGAAAGTATAAAACAGACCGCATTGAAAATTTCTGTATGGTTTAAGAGCACTATTTTAATCAACATATATTTTTCTGGAGTAAATTCGTGAAAAAATAGTGCAAATAAAATTGGGCAAAACTTAGCTTCATTTATAAACAGGGACCGAAAATAACAGTTATATTGGAATTTTAAAACAAAAAAAGCGTATAGAATTAAATGTCGATTCAAGTATACCATATTGTTCCTCATGCACTTGTCAATGATAAAATATATTGATTTTTATAATTTTGATTTTTATATTTTAGATAAAACTTAACAGTTATTTTTTGATTTTTATTTTTTTGAACAAAAATAACTGTTATTTTTTGATTTTTATTTTTTCGATCAAAAATAACAGTTATTTTTTGATTTTTATTTTTTTGAACAAAAATAACAGTTATTTTTTGATTTTTATTTTTTCGAGCAAAAATAAAAGTTATTCTCTAAATAAATGTACGTGATTTAATAATTTAGTTGACTTTAGTGTGTAATTATCATTGGAATTCCTTATGCACATTAAAATAATTATTAAAGTCATCTAAATTATTAAAACACGTAAATTTATTTCGAGAATAACTTTTATTTTTGCTCGAAAAAATAAAAATCAAATAATAACTGTTATTTTTGTTCAAAAAAATAAAAATCAAAAAATAACTGTTATTTTTGATCGAAAAAATAAAAATCAAAAATAACAGTTATTTTTGTTCAAAAAAATAAAAATCAAAAAATAACTGTTATTTTTGCTCAAAAAAATAAAAATCAAAAAAATAACAGTTATCATCTGACTTTTATGAAATAAGGCATAACTGTTACGGTCCCTGTTTATAAAAGTACGAATTTTGATATTTTGAAACTACGGCTCTGTATTTTTCAGAACGATCCATTTTTGATAAAAAAAATTAATCCAGCATAAAAGAAAAAGTGTTGTTAGTGGTAATCAGCTGCATTTTTTTTTAGTTTTTTTAATAATTGTGCAAATAGCAAATAGGTTGTATCTTTAAAGATACAATGCGCATTTAAGGGTTAAATCATGTAGAAGCCAATACAAACAAAAATATTTCCATCAGTCACGCCCTAGAATGAAAGGTATGTTTATTAAGTTTGAAAAACTTTAAAAAAATTGTTTTTGCCACGCCCTAAATTACAGCCCTATTTATACATATATATGAGGAGGTCCATAACAAAACGCAATAATAACACCATAACATCTTTTTGGATAAACGATAAAATGTAATTTAAGTAAGTAGCACATAATTTTTTTAAAAAACAATTATTGAAGTATTATTGTCTACAAAAAATAATATTAATCACAAATTAATTATTTTATCTGACAGTTTGTTTTAAAGTTATTTAGATAACAAATTTGGAATTATTGCGTTTTGGTCCGAATCCATAGTATTTATTTCATTTTGCTATGAATTGTACGAAAATATTACTCACAATCAACATAACAAAAGCAAAAGATATTAACTAAACAAACATTCCTTACGTTTTACAGTTATCTCAGAGTTACCACCAGAGCATAATTTATTTATCAAGTTGACTTTTTTAAAATTTCTTGTAAAGATTTATTGCAAAGATGTGTAATTATTGCCTTTTGCTCTGGGCCAGTATATTTAAAATTGATCTGCAGTGTAGTTATTGAGTTTTGGAATGCTTTATAATGAAGGTAATATAGATTTCAATGTGTAGAATGGGATTCAATCAAAAAATCAAAAAACTTGAAAAATGTAATTATTGCGTTTTGTTATGGACCTCCTCATATAGCATCGTCATTTAAAGTCTAATCTCATCGTATCGTATATCATTGTTAATGGCTAAATTATGGCTTTATTTTTGAATTTAGTGCTTTTTTTGCTCATCTAGATTTAAATGATTGAAATATATATATTTTCATAAATAAATCATTTACATATATAAAAAAAATAAATTTCAAATTTTTAATTTTCACATTAACGATGTCGCACGTGAACAACTTTATATAAGTACCAAGATTACAAATCTTGCTATTTTACAGAAATTTTTTTTATATTTTAATTTTATAAAAAATCTCTGTTTGGCCTGGCAATTTGATGAGCTCTCTACTTTTACTTTCGACGCACTGACAGAAAATGATGTTTTTCAATGTCGCACATGACATCGAAATATGAGATAATACAAAGCAAAAAAATTACTGTTATTTGTAATCGCATAGTTTCTTGTGCATTCTATTTTGACTCTTTGTACCTTCCGAAAGGTTTTAGAGAGAAAAAGTCAATGCATAATGTCTCTCCTTAAGAACTTTTATCATAGCAAAACGTACAATAGAAATATCCCAATAAGAAAAGTTGCACTTGTTCGACTTTGCATTCATAAATCTCGAAATGCGTTATAAATATATATAAAATTTTTTTACTTTTATTAAATTTGATTGTTTTCCTGTTAAAATGTGATAAAACAAAGTCTTTTCAAGAACTTATAATTTTTTTGTTGCGGTGGACCTTTCGGGGGAAATGCCCATATATAAAAAGTTTTTAATATCAACATTTCCTTAAAACAAAAAATTTTTTTTTACCAATTAAAAAAAATATTAAAAATACTTCCCAATACTTTTCTTTTTTCTAAGAAACAAATCTCTCAAATCGCAATCGAAATATCTTGATTTTCACTTTTTAACAAATACTTCCAAATTATAAAATATTATTCAACTTTGGCAGCGTATAACAAAAAAAGTAAACAACATAGATCCACAATTTGTACAGTTATTCGTGTTGAATTTCATCTAGTTTTATATGGTACCAAATACTTATACGAAAAACTAACTCTAGTTTTCAATTAATCCTCGTTTTTGGTACTGTTAACCCCTCTGTGCTTCGTCGAGTTGACGAACTTTTGAAAAATAAATTCTAGCGAAACGATTTTTTAAGCAAAAACTTAACAAAAATCTGTTTTAGTTAAGTGTTTTCTAAAAAAAAAATAAATAGAATATAAAAAAATAAGAATTCTTTTTCTCTCTAAAATTCGATACGAATTCCAGCTCCTATTTTTGTTTTTTTAAATAAATTAACTTTTTAACCCATTATTGACCGCTAGCATAACAAGAAGGAATTTTTTAAATCCCTTGCAGGGAGGTGCTTTTGAGACTTTATTTAAGAATATTTTTCACAAAGATTTGTCTCCCGATTTCTAGTTGTATTTATATGGACTGGTCGAAAAATCGACCAATGGCCGAAAACAGTAAATAAAAAATATTTTATTTTTTTTTGTAAAAAAATATTTTATTTTTTTCTAAAAAAATATTTTTTATTTCTAAAAATATATTGCTTTTGGATAATTTATGGAAATTTATTAAAAAATGTCTTTATTATAAGTCTTAATGGTAGTCTTTGAAAATATATGTATTTTTGCATGTAAATATACATAGTATGTATCTAATAATTCAATCGAGTATGGCGGATAAGGGATTAGGAGTAAAAAAAATTTACATAAGCACCTGCCGTGTTCGACCAATCTCATGGTGGTCCTAACCACTGGGTGACATATAGTACGTTTTCCAGCCTTTGAAGCCGACTTTTTAAGATCTCCCTTCTCGTGACTTTTGGTATAACCCAATAGTTAGACCGGAGTCGTGACTCCGGGGGCTACTCACTACCGTGGCACCAGAAAGGTCTCTGGTCAGCCGCGATCTGATGAGATTTGTCAATTCAGAACTATGTATGTCGACTACCCGATTTGACCAGAGAAAGTAACACAACAAAGTGGCATATCCTTTAAATTCACATATCCTTGGGGATTTAGGAGCATGTTAAAATCCTCAACATTTCAATTTGTGAAAATGAGCCATTGTCGTGAAAGTTTAAACCATCCATATCATGATTATACTCCTGAATTGCTTTCGGCTGGGCAATACAGTTTTACATTAGCCATTGGTTCGACTGAGGAGCTATCGATAATTACATTGGCTACAGCTGTTATTCCCTCGCTCATTCAGTATACAGATGAGATGATAGGAAAAAAATGTAAAAAAAAAAAACACTATTTATATGACAATCGGGATCGGGATCGGGATCCAGTAAATCCAATATAGTTTGAGCACCAAATAAAATACTGAAGAATTAATCTCCACTTCCGGAGCATATGCAAAATGTTTTAAGTCCAAAATGTATTGGTTTTCTCTTAACGAAAACTTTGCACGAGTGTCACTCAACATAGGAACTATTTGCATAAACTGCATACAATATTTAATGAGAACATCAACAAGTGGGTGAACTGTGACAAAACAACATGTTGTATCTTACCGGCTATTATCTGATAGATGTAAATACATTTTAGATGTTCTTAACCGATTGCCAATATGTGGTAATGATATTGTTGTGCTTCCAGCCAGTGGTCGATTTTTCGACCACCACAGATGATGGACATTTGTTTCTCAGAAAACTGGTCAACTACAGATTGATTTTTGTCGATTCTTATAATATACTATTTATGCTTTAAAAATAATGAAAAACAAAAAAATTTTTTTTTATATTTTTTAGTATATTTTTAATTGGAAAAAAGTGTTAAAAATTGGCTTTTATTAGTCCTTTTACCAAAATATTTTATAAACAAATTATAGTTAACTTATAAGGTATATGTTAAAAAAGGTACTTGTCGAAAAATCGACCGGTGGCAGAAGATGGGTTAAAACAACAAAAACTAAAAAGGTAAAAAAAATTACTTTTTTCTTACTCAGCTTTTAAATATAATCAGTCAAATAATACAAAAGAAAAAAATATTTAGTTATTAGCTTTATTTTACTCATGGGACACACAGTTAAATTTGATGTTCAAAACAGATGCTTTTCTTGCAAACTTAACGTGTAATTTTCGTTATTCTGAGTCTGGTATAGCCCCAGATGTCGCAAATTTTACGCTCTTTTGGTCCTTTGAAAATATTTCCGACGGATTCTTGTCGATAAGATATTTTTGATTTTGAATTTTTCCCAGAATTAAGGTCTGCAAGGCAGGTGTCTCGAATCTGCCTCTTAAATAGGGAACCCAAGAAAGGTTAATGAAGATTTTTCAGGTACTGTCGTCGGTTTTTGGGTTTTTTATCTTTACGGAACATATTGTGAGTATGTATGACGTAACAGATGACAAAAGTTATATTTAAAATTCCAAAAAAATAGACACAAAAACTTACATTAAAGTTACTTTTCGACGTTGCGAGGAGTACAAACCTCTGAATTTCAATTTGAAAAAAGAAGATCCAGCGTACGTCCGCTCACTAGAAGCTTTCGGCATAAGCAAACGATGTTGACAAAAAGGGCGTTATTTAAACACTCATAAGAAGGTTATATGACAAAAAGAAAATGAGCTTCGTCCATTCGACGAAGAGTAACTGCCCAGGGTTAATATTTTAACAAAATGCCTCTGTCGGCAACCACAATACAAGTGACTAATTTTGAGTCACATTTGCGGTCACATAATATTTTTTAGTGGGCCGCAAATCTGTATGAAAACTGTTACATTACTGTTCGCTTGCACTGTCGATCGACTTGTCGTGCTGAACGTTCGTAGTGGGCCGCAAATAAGCTGTTTGTCGTTAAAAATGGAAGCGAACGGTAGCACTCGACATCAGGGGCCAGGCTGTTGATTAAAAATGTTACTACTTTACGGAATCAAAAATAAATAATTCTTCGTTTAACACATGTTGTTGTGGAGAGTGTAAAAAATATGAAAATACCAAAAAAAAAAACTCAACAAAATTTGAAGTATGCTTGTCAGCGAGTGGCTGAGCTTAACGAGCATATGGATAAATCGTTTCTAAAAACTCTTTCATGACTTCAAAATCTTAATTTTTTATTTACCTAATGTCCATGTTGAGCTGACATTTGATACTATTAAGCCATGTCATTATAAAAGTATGCCAAAGAACATAATAAGAAAGTAACAATTGTCAACACTTCTTTAATGACTAAGTTAGTAAATAGCTTTTTGTTTGTTATTTCTATTATTTCATTAAACTTGGTAAGAACATTCAGAACCCAAAAAGCAAAAAATCAAACATAAAGGAGAAGAAAAGAATGTATGTATGTATTTATGTAGTGTGTCTGTTATTGTTATGTGTTCATTTGAATATTACGTTGAATTAAATTAAATATTTGCGTGACTTTTTGACACCCATTTACAATAAAAAATTCGTTTTCTTTTATTTTTATACAATTCTATGAGTGAATATGAGTGTGTATGTGTGTGTGTTTGTGTGTGTGTGTGATTGTTCTTTTTATAATAATATCTGCCTCTTAGCTTCGCTTTATTATTTAAATTCATTCATTTTTCATTTCCGCTCTTTTATGATCCGTCTGCAGTTTATTTTTTTTTTTTGCGTTTCATCATAAAGTTACACCCCCCAGTTAAACAAAAAGAAATTGGGAACTGGGCCGGAAAAATAAAGCACAGAACATGTTCAATACCAGTCGCTATTGTGGGACGACACTGGAAATATGCGTGAGATTGAAATTTTGTACGTGTGGTTAATGTTATAAATGTATTGAAGTTTACAGTTTGATAAATATAAAATGAATATTTGTATCATGAGCTCTGTACCTCAATTCTGTAACTTTTTGAATTTAACTACCGATATCGTTAATTAACGAGAAATCTCGGTTACTTTAACGAATTTGTTATTCTGTATTTTAAATAAACAAAAATTTTTGTTTAGAACTATTGACGACAAATATCGGTAAAAATATAAGAACGTCAAAGTAAAAATTTTTTAAAATTAATAAAAAATACAAAATAAATTTGCTTTATTGCATTTATTTTAACAAAACATGAATGAAAACGTGTAAATATTGATTATATTTCTAAACAAATATGTTGGTTTTAAATTCTTTTATACATAGAGAAAAATTTCCAGATGACTGAGCCACTCTAGCACAACATTCTGCTCTTACTTTTCATACCAGCACTACTGTATGTGAAAAGGGTATTATGTGTTTGTACGAATGTGTGTAACACATTTAAAAAAAGGTTCTGGGCTTGCCTTTTAGTATACCGATTGACTCAGAATCAATGTCAGAATCCATTTAACGAAGCCCGTCCGTCTATCAGGATGGCTGGTTGTCTGTCCAAGATAACCTTGTGTGCAAATTACAGGTCGCAGTTTTAAAAATAATTTTATAAAATTTGGCACATATGCGTTTATTGTCACAAGGTCGAAGCATTTTTATAATGGTGAGAAGCAGTTATTTAATTTTTATAGCCCACATGAAAACTTCTTTCCGGAATAGGGTTTTGTGCCTATTAATAGCCATCTTGTTTTATAGACATTTGAGTTGAATAAGATCCAAAAATATTTTGTCGCAACCTACATTAATCACCAGAACAAATTTTTTTAGAATCGGTTCATATTTGACCACAGCTCCCATACGAATACACTAATAATGGTAGATACTTAGATAATATTTGGCACAAAAATGTATTATGTGAATAATAACCTCACAACATACTCTTTTTGGCGGAAACATGATCACCCAAATACTGCAATGTAGAGTCGGACTTGATCGACTATACTTTCTTACTTTTTTCGTGTTAAAAATTGGCTACTTTACTCTATATTTTTAATCTGTTAACAGTACATTTATTGTCGTTATTATTAAACAAGAACTTTTTTTGTGTCGTTAGCTACCGACATTTTTTGCCGATAAAAATTGTTAAAATTTCATTACAGAATAGCTCTTAACGACAACTTTCGTTAGCTAACGAATTTTGACTACTTAACGACAATTTTTTGTCGTTAAAAAGTTACAGAATTTCAGTACTGTTCTGTAAAATATTAAATTTTTTTGTATCGATAATAAATTTGAACAGAAAAATTTTTTTAAGTTCCAAAAAGACGATTTTTCTTCTTTATTCAAAAAATTCCTTAGTAATAAGAAAATGTTAATATCTGTGGCAAAAAGGGACAAGTGCTTAAGTTGATTTAATCTAAGTTTGAGAAAATGGCACCTTTGAGGTCTTTATTTTCAAAAGTACCCATGGGCAATGGTTCAATTATTTTGTACGATTTTTCAGTTATAGCAAAAATGACTATCTGTTTATCTATTTTAAATGTGCAGTGTTAGAATAGGAATACATTTTCAAAAACTACCTTCAAAGCTTAAAATTGCTTTCCAACAAAACTAAAAAAAAACATACAAAAAAATTAAAAATTTTCTCTATTCACCAAATTCATAGAATCAGGCAAACAATTTGTTGATTATGCTCCTGTTACAAAAATGATTATGACCGTATTTACATTATGCAATTAACGCCGCAACTTTCGCATGCAACTTTTTGTTTGTTAGCAAGAGGTGTAGGGAAGAAAACGGGGTTGAAAAAGTTGAAAAAATGCTTGAAAAAAATGTAAATGTAATTGGGAAAAGAGTTTCTTAGAAACTACTTTAAAAGAATATAGAAAAAAAAACTCGGCGTTAATTGCAAAGATGTAAATGCGGTCGATATAGATAACTTAAAATTTTAAAAATTTAAAATTGTGAATATATTTTTAATAAATGATATTTGTAATTTTAATTAAAACAATTATTAAAAAAATTTGCCGCTTCAAACAATGTGTTAATTGATTTAATTAAATATTGCTCTGGTTTTGACAATTGTCAACAACAATTCTACAAGTTTAAATTATTTATTTTATATGAAAATATGAATTAAGATTTTTTGTTATTTAATTATGTAATATTAATATGCATTTGTCCTTCAAGTTGTGCTGAAAAAGGTCAACAAGAAAAAGAAAGACAGCAAAATGAAAAACAAAAACAAAAAAATGTACTTTGGACTTCAAGAAGAATTTTTGACAAAAGTACGAAAAAACATAAGAAAGGAAAAACATGTAAAATAAATTAAAAATAGATAATCATTCAAAGCAAATTTCGATCTTCCAAAGGTTAAATACAATTTGGTTTAAGGATTGATGTTTGACTATTGACGTCAGCAGTCGTCGATGGCTGCGAGTGTTAAACGGCAAACCCCTCTGAAGAGATTGAGTGGTTGCAATCGAAACATGTAAGGGTAACCTGTCCGTAAAAACGCCTGAGTTCGAGCCCAGCTTCAGTCAAGAATAAAAAATTATCAATAATTTTAAATTTGTTGCATGTTGTAAAATTCCTTTCTTCATAAAAATAATTTAATGAAAATAAAATTTGATGAACTTTAGCCTAATTAAAACAAGTAAGAAAGAATAGTCGGTCAATCCCGACCATATGATACCCTACACAACAGTATTTAAAAACACATCATGCTAATGTGTCCATGTAAATATGGATTTATCTTTGTTTACATACTTTATTAAAATCGGTTTGAAAGTTTGTGAGAGGCGGAAATTGCCCCCTACCTCCACTAGTGGTTCTATTTTTATATTTTGTATAGCTTATGTGTCCATATAGATATGGGTCTATCTATATTTTAAATTTCATCAAAATCGGTTTGATAGTTTCTGAGAGAAATAAATTTCCCCCTATTTTCCCTCGTGATCCTACAATCAAATTATCTCAAAATTTGCGACCTGTACTTTGCGCACAAATTTACATGGACAGCCAGCCAGAATGCCAGCCAGCCTGCTAGCCAGCCGGACGGACATCGTTAGTTCGACTCAGAAAGTGATTGTGAGTAGATCGGTATACTATAAGGAGGGGGTAGGACCACTATTTTAAGGCGTTACACACATCAGCACAAATGCATAATACCCTCTCCACTAATGTGGTGTGGGTATAAATATTAAAAAAATTTGGATTAAAAACCAAAAATAGTTCAACAAAATAACCACAATACTAATTATTTAATTAATATTTTAAAAATGTAATTTAAAGATTTATTTTATTTTTAATTTTCTTTTAGCAAAAAAATAATTGATTATCATACCCATTAAATTGAAATACTTTTTAAACAATTTTTTTAATTGATTAAAAAACTACTGATTTTTTCTGTGTATCTTCAATAAATCTGTGGCATTTTGACAAAACATCCTAAGTCGAGATAAGATAGTAAAAAAGTTTTAAAAAAACTCGGTGAAACAATCATTTTTAACATATAATAAAATAAACCGATAGTAAAGACAAATTTCGTTAATAATACAAAATTTTAAAAACGTAAACAAAAATGTTTTTTGAATGAAAATTCGTATGATTAACATCATTTTTTTTCAACTTTTTAAATTTGAATTAAGATGTTTTGTGAAAATGCCACAGAAATATTTTCCATGAATAGGGCTGACCACTTAAACCGTTTCGGGACGAAGTTTTATTTCAAACATTTTAATATTTGTGGTAGAAATTTTGCATATTCTAAGAGATATGGTAAAAAGAAAATGTTCTGCATACTCAGAAATCCTAAAATCGTTCTTTTATCCTGGGACATATTATCCCAATAAGCATTTTCGGTGGGACATATAATCCCAAAAAGGTTTCCAACAAGTGTTTTTGGTGGGTGATTCAAATAAAAAAAATGTATATAAAACAAAAAAAGATTAGTTTATTTCAATTAAATTCACGTTTATTTGCCTTTTTTATTACTTATAAACATTGTGGTAATGTAATCAGGGTTTTAAATTGAGTAAGGGCCCAAAACACTTGTAGCACAAAGCGTTGTTGTAGCCCGAGCATATCATCTTTTTGCGCTTTTCGATACCAAATGTAGTACAGCGGACATAACGGCAACGCCTTTCTTGCTCTACTTGCAAGTGGTTTTCCGCCCCGGAGACGTGGCATTGCCGCTTGTCTTTTATTTTCTTCGAAAATCATAGCTTCAGCAATTGGGACCAGAAAGTTTTTCAACGATAATTTTTGTTTCTTACGTTCAGTGTTTACCAGGCGAGTTTACCAGGCTAGCCATCAGCAGTTTGAAGAATACTTTATTCCACCAATTTTGGGTATTCCGATCGTTATCATTAACGGTCGTTTTCTGGTCGGCTAAGTCGACTCCTCCTATAATTATATTGTAGACGTTTAATACTTTCAGGGCACTTGACTTTCTTATTCGAGCCGTCCTTTTGCTTCCTATCAATGTCTACAAGCGATGGCGCATGACAATTATAAGCTAAAAGGACTTCTTTTGAATCCATCTATCGAACTTCTATAATTCCACCAGAGTTATTTTGAAGTTGGCTTTCTCCTCTGTTCAGCTTTCCTACAAATTTAAGACCATTTTTTCGGTTTTGCATATATATTTTTTTAAGTGCCATAGTCCTCAAAATCCCATCTGAGTCTGAATCTTCGCATAAAATACGCTCAAGATCATCAAGAGTAAGCTTCCTTTTTGACATCTAAAGTGCGTATTGGGACTATTAATCCAACGTAAAAAACGTTTTGGGACAAAATATCCCAATTTTATAAAATCTACCAAAACCAACCTTTTATAATTGTAAAAGACCATGAACCAATTTAATTTCATAAATCAAACACTTTTCTATAAAAATTAATACAACTTCACTAAATTACACTGTTTGCGCAGCCACTTTCAGCAAATTAACAATCCAGTCTGTTGAAATTTATACGATGTTGTCATATTCAACATTAAGTGTAATGAAAATGCTGACATGTACCGTTATGTTTTTATTTACATTAAATAAGAAACACTTAAACCTGGTTTTGGGACTATTTAAAGTAGAAATTGCATTGAAAATGAAGAAAATACGAGAGTTTGAAAATCAGTGGGATGTATTATCCCAGTAGTCCCGAAAAGGTTAAATGTTGAATATTCATACTCTTAGTTTGTTTCAAGTTGAAGTTTATAATGGAAAGCAAATTAATATTCATTCATTCATCAATTTTGTGTCAGAAATATACTTACTTACTTACTAACTTACTATAACTATTGAAAAAATATTGTAATACCTTTTGACAGTTAGAAAATTAAATTAATTATTTGTTTTATAACATTTGTATACACAAAAAATTTTAGGTTATAAAATAGCCATTCCCTGTTGTCAAAATTTTTTGTTTTTTTTGTTATTAGTTTATTTTTGTTTACAACCTTATAACTTTCCAGTCACTTAGGTCTTTTTTTGGTCACCGCGGGTTGTCCACTAAAGTCATGTGCTTTTTCTTTTCTTCATTTGTATACATAAACAATGACGAAACCAGAAAAATACATCAAATTGGTCTCTTTTTTATTGTTATCTTGATATTTTATTTGTGACATTTCTAGTTTATTAATTTGTTGGCTTTTAAGACAATTCCATGTGTATTTCATTAATGTTATTATTAGGGGGTACCCAGCTGGCATTTTGTATCAAAATCCAATATTTTATGTATAAGCTTCACGAGCAAAATAAATGCAAATGAGATTATATTTAAATCATAAATACTGTCGTTGTGAGAAACCCCTACCACAAAATCCTTTCAAAGAATTATTTGTATGTAATATAATTTGCTGATTCGTTTTGATCTCAATTGATAAATCAATTTGTAATTATAAAAAGTGATCTGAGAAGCTTCATTTAGGTGGATGCTACCAAAAATGATCAATCTCAAAATTTTTTATTTTTCGAATTTATTCGAATATAATAAAAAGTAACTTATGAATAGAAATAATTCCCAGTTTCTATTTGTCAAAAATTATCACCCTAATTCTAGCTGAGTAACGATACGTCTGTTTGTCGATACGATAGTAATACTCAAAAAAAATATCGGCGATACGGATACGAGAATTGAATTTGAATTCAATTTAAGGCTAACCAAACTTTTTTTTATTTTGCAATATTACAGTATAAGTGATTAAAAATATGGCTCCACGAAAAGCCCCCAATGAAATAACGCCCAGGAAATAACCCCCAATGAAATAAACGCCAAAAAAATAGGAAATAACACCCAAAAACAGTGAATGAAATAACATCGATAAATAAATGAAATAAACCCCAAAGTGAAAACGAAAAAACCCCGAATATTTGGGAGTTATTTGATATGAAATAACACCCAATGAAATAAACGGCTGTAGGAAATATCGCCCAAAGAAAAATGGCCCAAAAAAATAAAATGAAAAATCGCCCAAATGAAGAATAGCCCAAAAGAACATGAAAAATGACGCAAACAGTTTAATATGAAATTTTGCCCAAACAAAACGAAAAAGGGCCCAAAAAAAAATGAAAAATTACCCAAAAAGCAAAAACGAATTTTTTCAAAAAAAAAAAAAAATTACCCAATTTGCAAAAAACCAACAAAACTATTTTTAAAGAAACTTATTTTACCAAAACAAAAACCGGCTTCGCTAACTTAAGCTTCTCTGCATAGCCGGCCTTCGATTTTCTACTCTATGATATAACAAAAACCGGCTTCGCTTACTTAAGCTGCTCTGCATAGCCGGCCTTCGGCCGTGCCAAAGGTGTTTCTCCTCTATGGTATAACAAAGACCGGCTTCGCTAACTAAAGCTTCTCTGGGCAGACGGCCTTGGCGGGCGCAAGAATTTTTTCCTTTATGGTATACCAAGTACCGGTTTCTCTAAGTAAAGCTACTAAAATCTGCTTTGTTTCCGAACGAAGGCCGACTTCGCAGAGTAGCTTTAGTTAGCGAAGGCGGTCTTTGTTATACCATAGAGGAGAAAATCCTTGCTCCCGGCGGAAGGCCGTCTGTGCACAGAAGCTTTAGTTAGCGGAGCCAGTACTTGTTCTATCAAAGAGGAGAAAATCCTTGCGCCCGGCCGAAGGCCGTCTATGCTTTCATGTTTGTAAGCATGTTGTGGACATTATGACACTCTACAAAGTGACATAACGTCCACGGACTTTATGACACTGCTCTGATGGGCATTATGACACTTAAACGTGTCATAAAGTCCATGGACACTGTGACACTTTTTGGAGTGTCATAGTTATTTTTACAAATAACATGTAGGAATTCGACGTTTAATGATAATGAATGATTTAGACAAATAGTACAGTTATAAAATTATTACAGTAACTGATTGTGGGTTATTAAATTCGTTTTCTGTTCTGTTAAAATTGAATAAAAATATAGCTATTTTTCGAATAATTTAATTTTTTAACATTTATATTTGTTATTCAAAAAACAAACTACAAAGAAATAATGTTTTATCGTATTTATTTTGTTATGTGTTTTGATTTTTGTCGTTTAAAATATATTTTTATACCCACACCACAATAGTGGAGAGGGTATTATGCATTTGTGCTGATGTGTGTAACGCCTTAAAATAGTATACCGATCTACTCAGAATCACTTTCTGAGTCGAACTAACGATGTCCGTCCGGCTGGCTGTCCATGTAACCTTGTGCGCAAAGTACAGGTCGCAATTTTGGAGGTTCTTATTGGCGCAAGGACCAAGCCTATTGAAAATGGGCCGAATCGTAGAACCACGAGGGAAGATAGGGGGAAATTTCTTCCTCTCAGAAAATATCAAACCGATTTTAATGAAATTTAAAACATAGATAGATCCATATCTATAGGGACACAAAATGTATACATTTTTAAAAAAATCGGACCACGAGGGGAGATAGGGGCAATTACTGCCTCTCAAACCGATTTTAATGAAATTTAAAACATAGATAGATCCATATCTATAGGGACACATTAGCTATACAGTTTTTAAAAAAATAGGACCACAAGAGGAGGCAGGGGACAATTTCTGCCTCTCACAAACTTTCAAACCGATTTTCATGAAGTTTGTAAACATAGATAAATCCATATTTACATGGCATTACATAAGCATGATGTGTTTTTTAATACTGTGGTGTAGGGTATCATATGGTCGGGCTTGACCGACTATACATTCTTACTTGTTTAATAGTAAAAATCATTCAATTTTAAGGAATATGATGTTTAATAAATAAAAATTTAAAAAATGAATGTTAAAATCATTTGTTTTAAATGAAATGTAAATGATCCGTTTTTTAAGTGAATTTTAAGTTGTTTAAAATGAATTTTCGTTTGTATTTAATTACATAATATTTTGAGTGTATGTAAGATTTGGCCCGAAAAAATGGGTTATTTTTCATACAATATTTTTGGGTGATTTTTCCTAATGAAAAATCACCAAATTTAAAAAACGAAACATCACCCAATAATAACGAAAAATAGCCCACAAATTTTTGGTCACTTTTCATATGAATTCAGGCCCAATTTTACATGGAATATTTTTGGGCGATTTTGCATTATTTTCTTGGGCCAGTTTTTTTTGCGCGATTTTTCCTACAGCCGAAATAAACCCCATCAGCAACAAAAATGAAATTATGCCCAAAATTCATAGAAAAGTCAGTTTCACCAAGGATTTCATGAAGTCAATATGGACCAACAGCAAAGTCACAAAATTATTGAAAATGAAATAACCCCCAAATAAAAAATGAAGTAACACTCAAATTATACACGCTATGAAACAAGCCCCGAATTTGAAAAATTTGTTGGGTGTTATTTCATTGGTGATTATTTCATAGTTTGAAAACCCCAAATGAGGAATGAAATAATTCCCAAAAAAAAAATTTAAATGATTGAAAAAAATTTGGGGAATATTTCATTTCTCGTTTTGGGCGTTATTTCATTGGGGTGCTTTTCGTGGAGCCAAAAATATTAGATAAATAATATTAACTCTTCGATGTTCCGGCCAGACTGCGATTGAAAAACCCAGCCAAATAAGTAAACTAAACAAATTCTTTTACTTATTTTGTGTTTATTTAAAATAAATCAGTCTTGTTATGTAATTATTTAAATATAAATATGTACATTATTCTGTGAAACAATCTTTGCAAATACACGTTTTTATATATCTGCCATGTTGAAGGCACATATTTTTGTTGCAGTTACTACAGCAAAACGAGTTTTTCTCTGAGTTTGTGGTTTTACAAATAACGCACAACGAACGGCAATAAGCTGAATAAGCTATGCTCGGATTGCGAGTAAGGATTTAATATGATCTAAAAAAGCAACCATTAATTATAACATGCACAATTTTAATTTGGTTTTGTAAATAAAGTTAGTTCTATTAAAACCACATAAACAGCCATGCTATGAAAATCGAGTGATATTAAAATAAATGGATATTTTCAGTTACATTTTTGTTTAAATAACCGCCGTCGTTTGTTTTTTCTTTTTAGATAAGTTCTGATGAAAATAAGCTGCACTCATAGTATAAAGTATATAAACAAAATTATTTAATGAACTTTAAACACTAGATCGTTTTTTTCATTTCACTCAAATCCGATTTCCAGAACATGGTTGATAACTATTTTTATTTTAGCAACATGGGGGATTTCATGTCACGTGACCCAATTTTTATATCGATGTCTACGGATTTGGATGAAATTTGACCAAGGTTAGTCCTATTGGATAGACTCAAATTTTCAGCAATATCCGTCATAAGCTTTCTTTTGAGCAAAAAAAAAAAAAAATGTGAACGCGACTAGCCGTTGTGTGTTTTAATATTGTAACTCGCCTTTAATTATTCCTGAAGATGCCATCCAAAGATGGGGAAATATTGGAAAATGAAAAATAACAAAGAATTAAATCAATTACGGCCTCGAGCTTGTTTATTAACATAGGATTAAAAAAAATAGGATTAAAAAATAAAAAAAGTTTTAAATTTAAAAAAAATTTTTAAAAAAACAACAACAAATTTTTTTCAAAAGATTGATCAATAGTTATCGAATCTACTTCGGACAAATTATGCTTACACCAATAGGTAATAAGTTACATGGATGAGAAAAAACACCTGTATGGCCAAAATGTCAAACTTTGACCTCCTTTAACTCAACTTTAACTTTTAGACCGATCTTGTTCAAAATTTGTGTCTGAGCTACTATCTAATAGGACTAGCCTTGGTGCAAATTTCGTCCAAATTAGACATCGATATAAAAATTGGGTCACTCGACGTGAAATACCCCATATATTATTTCTGAATTGTTATTTAAAGAATTTAATAACTCTATAACTTTGGTTTTAAGCTAAAATTATTAAAACTTTTTGACACTTTCATCAAAATTTGTTCTTATTAAAATTGTAGCCTTAATTCGGTCATAGGAATGAATTCTTGTAAGTAAAGATTATAAGAAATACTTTAAGTCATTGCACAAAATATATTGCTAGTTGGCATGAATTAGAAATTTGTTCCTTACAATATTTTCTGGGTATAGGAGTTTATTTTATACAGAATAATAATTTAATTATAAAAAAATATAATTAATAATAAAGTAATTTTTCAAAATTAAATAAAGTTCTTTAACTGGGTATATTGCATTTTAGCTGGTACCTGGACAACACCCAATAAATTGGGCAATGCAGGCCCGTTACGGCAACCCTAGTTACATCCTTAGTAATTGCGTTACGGCAACCCTAGTTACATCCTTAGTAATTGCATAAAATACATTTTTAATAATGAAAGAAAAGAGGCAAAATGTAAGAAATAATAGTCAAAAGAAATAATAGCCCGACTACAACTCCAAATACTTCTATAGATGTTAGAGATGTTAAAGTAGAATTGCCGGGCATGGCTTACCCATCCACAATCACGCCGGGTTAATGGAGAATTATTAGTTTATTCTACCATTATTTTAAGACATCTTCTTGTTAAAAAATAAAATTTTCTTATCAAAATGTTTAATTAAATTTTTTTATTTGAACTCGACATTTAATCACAAATTTTCTTCCTCTATTTTGTCTTAACTAAATAAGAAAAGTTTTATCGGTATATGGCCAAACAAAACTAATTTACATTTAGATGAAATAAAACAAAAACAAAAAAAAAAAAAAAAAAAAAAAAACGAAAAAGGTACAATTTGTATTTAACAGATTTGAGTATACTTTACATTAGATTAAGGTTTTTGGTAATCTAATTTGTGTAGTTTTATAATAACAAAAAACACATTATAGTGCCACATCGACACCTAAAAGGAAATAAAAAGTATTATATACAGAAGTTGAAATTCTTGCAGTTAAACTTAGGGATGCCATATTTTCCTAATATTAACTGCTGATTTAAACAACGAAAGAAGGAGAAAGGAGACACAATTTATACTTTTTTAAAGGCAACTTAATTATTCCATAATAATATATGCCTTTTATGCACCATCCATTCATTAAAATATATCTAAAATGGCAACCTATAATTTGCTAACAAAATTAACATAGCCGATCAACCAATCTTTAAATCAATTAAAAAAGTGATTCTGAGCCGATCGATATTCTAAAAAGTGTTAAAAATGGTCTAAAGCTATTATTTTGTATTCGTTAACCACAACACCACAATCGCACAATATCCTCTTCACCTCTTCTGTTGGGGGTCAAAAGAGCAATTATTTCAAAACGGTCACAATATATGCCTTTAAACCATAGCTGGGCAATTTCGATTAGAATTAGATATCATTACGATTAGAGAAATAAAATAATCTAATCATTAGAATTGAATTTTGATAAACATTTCAGATTACTAATTGATTTGATTAGAAATAATCAAAAATCTTATCACAATTAGTGACGATTAGCATTTCTAATCAAATCTAATCCAAAAAATAATTGATTAGATTTCTTAATTATTTTTGATCAGATTTGATTAGATCAACTATTTTTAACTATGTTTGTGAAAAGAAAATATTTATTTATCACATTTGTTGCTATATTTACATAATGTAACAGTTTTTGATTATTTCATAAAATTGCATACGGTGCACCCTGTTCAAAAATGCCATAAGTAATCAGTTTTACGCTTACTTAAATGCCCGGATCCCGGCCCTGAAATTTGGACCAAATATAATGTTTTGAAGGAAGTATTCCTATCGTGTAACACCCCACTGACGTCGTCAGCACCCGTTAAACGACTATTCTCATTTGCAGGCATCATCAATAGTCCAAGACAAAATTCATTGTCAGACTTTTCTTTTGAAAAGTTGGTATTAATGAAGTCGAATGTCAATTTTTTGTGAATTATATATAAGCAGTATCAGCATACATTTAAAACGACGCAATTGTAATATATATATACAGTAGAGTCCCGATAATTCGTAATCGCAAGGGACCGGCCATTTCTTACGAATTACAGGGGCTTTCGATTTAGCGGGGTTTTGATTTAACGGGGTTAAAATTAAATAAATACGAATTAACGTGGTTTTTCCATTTATTTACCAAAACGATAAAAAAAAACATAAGAGACATTTCTTCAGCTCAGAATTGGCTTAGCGCATATCATGGTAATTTAACCATCAAATGCGCCAAACCAATTCTGAGCTGACGAGCTGTTAAAAATAAAATATATAAAACTTATTCATGTAACAAACTGATCTTAAGAAAATAAACATACACACAAGCAAAACCCATGCAAAAAAAATCAAATCAGTAAACAAAAAATCATTATTTCCATGTTTCTGTTGTTTTTATTACGAATTATAAGTGGTAGTTAGCAAACAATTACGATTTATAAGAGCTAAAGAAGATTTTATTTGAAAAAAATATTACGAATTAGCGAGGGGACCAATATGTATGGAAATTTTACGAATTAACGAGATTTTTTCAAGCGATTTATCGGGGTACGAATTATCGGGATTTGACTGTACCCATTTTCTTTTTTTCACAGAACTTACTGAATATGCATTTTTGTTCTTTTTTTGTTTGACATTCTGTAAAATTCGTTCTTTATATTTATTTTATCTATAGTATGTATAAATGTAAATAGTATGTAAATATATATGTATGTGGCAATATATAATGCAATTTTATGCAATATTCAAAAACTGTTACATTATGTAAATATAGCAACAAATGTGATAAATAAATATTTTCTTTTCACAAACATAGTTAAAAATAGTTGATCTAATCAAATCGAATCAAATCTAATCAAGAAATCTAATCAATTATTTTTTGGATTGGTTTTGATTAGATTTGATTAGAAATGCTAATCGTCACTAATTGTGATTAGATTTTTGATTATTTCTAATCTAATCAATTAGCAATCGTCTAAAATGGCTAACTAATCATAATTAATCAATTTTTCAGCACAATAAAAATTTCTAATCCAATTGCTAATCATTAAGATTTCTAATCATTATTCCCAAGCTATGCTTTAAACCAATGTTTTAATTTTCTACCATGACAATACTTGTACTCATGTTGTTTTAGTAGTAAAACAACGGCCGGCAAATGTTGCGGTGGTATAGACCAGGGGGGGCGAGAGTGAATTCAACTAATTTTTCGGCACGAATTATGGCCAAGATTTAGTGAGGCTTAAAGTAGTTTACATCATTTTGATAATTATAATAGGTTTCGTGTTTAGAGGCATCCTTTTGGTTATTACCATGACCATGGCCATGTGCGGAAGTCGAAGCTTTTGAGGAATCTTTATCTTTGTAGTTACAGTTTGTTTTAAATCTTTTTTATTGGTACTGTCCTGAGAGTACTATGAATGGAGGTACCCCGTCTGGGAAGAGTCGAGTGCTCATCAAAAGGTACACGTAACACAAATTCAATTAAGAACGATTTAGAACAATATGCTCCATTAATTCGTCTGTGAAAAGCTGATCAACGTTTTTGGACTACACTTTAAGTACGACAATGATCTTTTATTTGCACTTAAATATTAATGCATTTTTCCAAATCCTAAATATTTAAGACTTCTGTGCAAATATGGCAAATGTTTTCCAAATAATATCCCTTTCGTTATTTTAATGTTAATTTAGGGTGTTGTGAAACAAAAAACCAAATTAAATAATTTCTGCATCGCGACTTTTTTGCGTAGGATACTTGTAGGAAAAGTATAATTGGAAACAGGCTAAGAAGACGCTTAAGAAACTAATTAAACTTTATTTTAAGTTTCAAACGGTATTTTTTGTAAAGCTCATTTTTTCTTGATTGTTTTTAATACCTGTAGTAAACTTTTTGTTATTTTTTCTTTAGTTTTTCTGTTATTTTCGGAAGTTAAATCTTAACGAGTTTGCGAGTTTTTTCTTCGTAAGGCTGCTTTCGTTTCAATTTTGTATTATCAACATGCAAACAAACAGAACAAAGAAAGAAAAAAAGTTAAATCTGATATGCTGTTGGTGTTGACGAAAAACTTTCCCACAAATATTCCCACGTTTTTTTTTGTCTCTCTTGTTCGTTTTCTGTTTGAGGTAAAACAAACTGTACAAAACATGAATATTCTATGCGTATTTCGTTGCAAAAGTGAGCAACAACATGTTTTAACATTTTTGTTCTAGCTTTCTATTTACGTGCAGCAGTCTAGAATGCAGCAAATAAAATACAGTGAGTAGCAAAACTAAGAAAATATTTTGTTAAAAGTAACGTAATCATATATAAGTATGAATAACTTATTATTATTCAAAGTTACACTTGAGCATTTTACTTACATTTTAGTTGATTGAATTTACGTCATTTAAAACGTTATTGCAAGGAAACTTTTAAATGCCACTGTAACCCACTACTACATCCACTTTGCATACAGGTTTCATTTATTGTACTTCATGGTAAAAAAACCGCAATTAATGTTCCCCATGGTGTTGATATAAGTAATTCGTTTAAACTTTTTCCCTATTCGTGCTGCAGTTTAATTTAATTTAAAAAAAATCTCTGCATATTTTTATTTTGTTTTTTGTTTTTTTTTTTTGTCTTTAAAGTTTATAAGTTAATGTTTTTTATTAGTGAAGGTTTATACAATACTGACTGCTTTTGACTTGGGAGAAGTATTTGAATTCCGTTGGATTATTTTGGTTATGAAGATATTCTAAAACTCTCTTGTCAGTGAAATGCAGGCGATTTTTGTATCTAATTAGCTGAAGTTTAGGGTGCATGAATTCTAAGATATCAGCATACTATTTTAAAAGTGTGGAAGTAAATGTGTTGTAATGTCTTTTAACGCATTTAAGACGATAACTGAGGTCATCTACGTATAAACGATATAGCAGGACATTCATGCCAGGATATTATCTTGATAAAGCGACATTCATTTAGCTGGATCTGCGACGCTTTAAAATTTTAGAAACATTGTTCAGTTAGTTAAAGCTGCTTCATATTCGATTTCAAGACAACTAAGGTAAATACAATGTTAGGTACCGCTTAGTAGCAGCTAAGAAAAACTAAATTGGCGATTCCCATCTAGGAGTTCTATTACAGAATTCATACTTCTAACGAAAAACTTTCGCGCTGATTGCTAAAAAATTGTTCATAGAATAACGTGACTTTTTAATAATTTCAAATTTCATACAAAGTACGCCTCTGAAGCCGTGATAGCGACTTCATAGCCTCACGAGGCAGTCAATAATCGTATTTATCACACAGACACGGTCGGCAATTCACATGTATACAACAACATTGTTCGTTTCAAAACATCAGTCTATCAGCGACCGCAGCTTCTGTTTGCGACCGTACACAAGCACATAATATCTTTGTGTGCATGTGCGTGCGTTCGGGGCTTGGTTATCACTGCTCTAAAGTAATGATGCCCTTATCAAAAGTGCTGCGGGATGCATGAGCAATATTTCAAAAATTATTACGTATACGCATAGATAGCCAGCATAAGCGGCAGACAGTGGCGTCAATCGCAAAAAAGTGGAAAAATCTGAATCCCCTAAACTACTGGTCATATTGTCAAATGATGTATGAACGAGTCGTAGAGAAGGACATAGGCATTGAGAAAATTGTATTGTTTTCCTTATTTATTTATTGAATCTTCATATATTAAATATGAACTAACAATAATTAATCAAATCTTATCCTAATTCTTTATTTTATTCATCACGGGTTCTGTTCACATTTAAATATGTGTTTATCGCTCATCTTAATGGGCAAGTGCTGCAGTGTCTCTTCTTCTTGAGCGAGTGTGGCCGCTTACATTTAAAATATTTCGAGCTAGAATAATAGTCCTTACCAGTGGCACATTGAGATCCTTATGAATGTTTGAGTTTTTAACATACCAGGGAGCTGCTGTGATTATTCGAAGAAGCACCAGATAGGCTTTAAGATAGAGTTGTAAAGTAGTAGTTTGCTATCGAGAAAAAGAACAGAATTTCTTCCAATAAGCCAGTTAATTTGAATTGCTTTTAGTTTCATTTGGGCTAATTTTGCTTCTATATGGCATTTTCATGTTAAACGCCGATCTAGATGAATACCGAGATATTTGACATACGATTGTTGAGGCACTAGTTGATTATTGATTTGAATAGGAGGGCATGTTTCCCGACGCAAGGTAAATATATGTACGCATTTTTGCTCATTGACCTTTATTCTCCATTGTTTTAACCACAGTTCTTTTTGAAATATATGATGCTCTAAGTAACGAGATGCTTCATAGCGGTTTTCGTGGACGCTTAGAAAAGCTGTATCATCAGCAAAAGTTGAGGTTAAGGTGTAATTGTTTGTTGGCATGCCCGAGGTATATATAAGGTAAAAAAAGTGGGCCCAGGATGCTTCCCTGAGTGACTCAAGCTTCAATTGTATGAGGAGAACATACAAAATCACCTTCTTTATTAATAAATTTTCGACCGACCAAGTAGCTTTCTAACAGCTTGTGTGTTAACCGGTAGGTTTAGCTTCAAAATTTTGATTAACTTATTTCTTATAAAATTTTAAAATTTTTTACGTACAGGCCTGTTCCGAATATCTCTTTCATTTAAATCACGTGATTTTAAATCACATGTGTAGAAATGTGGTCGAAAACCTACCGAAACCCTACCGAGGAACATAACAAAGGTGTGATTTTCAGAACACCACAAACAAACTTGTGATTTAAAAAAAACAGGTGATTTTAAATAACGTCATAGTCAGAATAAGTGAATCCATGTCAAACCATTATGTCGTTCGGCATCATCACCTCCGATTTGAATGAAATTCAACACAAATGTTGTATGTTATTGAACTTTAACAAAACCTAAATTTTCAGACCCCAGATTCTTTCGGCTTCCGAAATATGACGTCATAAAAGATGTGAAAAATGTTAAAAAAACACAAAAGTCTCTTTACAAAAGGAGATAGAACTTTTGAACTACGCAAAATAATTTAGTTTATTTTGGTATCGTTTTAATGGTGAAAGTGCACCCTTTAAAATGATATGCACATTGTGTTTTTTTAAGAAAAGGTCAAAGGTCAATTTTGAGGTCTTGAGTTCAAAGGTCCATATCTGGAAAAGTATATTTTTTAAAATTCTTAAAAAAAATATATGCCAAGTATTTAACTCTCTTCTACATTTGCAGAAAATTTAAAGGTGGAGGCTCGATTGGCGTCAGAGTTATAGACCAGAACGTGATTCTAAGTATGTTTTGTGTTCAAAAATCCCTTGTTGTTGTATTTTTATTATTTTTTTCAGTACATCTGGAGAACGGCAAGAGCCAAAGTTTCCAAATTAGGTACACACATTTAGGTTATCAATACACACAAAATGTAAGCGGGATTGGAGAAGTGCGCGTGGTACATCCCGTACAAAAAATATCAAAAATTTTTTGTATCTTCTAATGTTTAAAAAATTTTATATCGTTTGCAGCCGTATAGCGAGAGAGATCAATTTATTCTTTACACATGTAACTGTGCACGAAAATGTCCAGACATCTGTATAAATTCATAAAAGTTTTTATGTATAAGCAAAGATTTATATTGTTTTAACTTTTAATTAGTTCCTACACATAAGAAAGCAATAAGGTATTCCCTTTTTATTTGAAAATTTCGATATAATTTTTCAATTATTTGCTTATAAAATAATTAATTTAAATAAGGCGTATAACAAAATTATTTTCAGCCTCAAAAAATTGCAAAAGTGTTCTTTTGTAAGCCAAAATATATAGTAAACAAGGCAAGTTTTTCCAGTTTTCTCCTTGAAAAATAAGCTTCTGCATACTACGCGCGATTTTTAGAAAGATACTTAATAAGCATATAGTTTTAAAAATTTCAATCGAACAATCAACTTTTTAACAACATTATGCCATTTTGCCTTTAGAAACCCAATAAAAAATGGAGCTTCCAACGAAGCAGGTTTGTAAGGGAGAAACATAAACGTTTCGCTTACCATTGCGCGTACGGAAGACATGAATTTTATATGGCGAGTTCCCACTTTGAAGCAATACATTTTTGACACATAAAGCGCATTATTCAGCGCACATAAACATTGTTGGATGTTACGATCATCTTTACACACTGAATGTTTTGATACAGTTATGTTTAGTATTCTCCGTTACAAACCTGCTTCGTAGTAAGGGAATGCCGTAGCACTTGAAATGTTATTTTTTTTTTAAGTTGTTGAGAGTTCTTTCACTTACTTTACTGCCTTTCTGCATGTCTTATTGCGTAGCGCATAATTGTGCGCTTATTTTTTAAATGTACCTTTAGTGCTTCGCAAAATGGTAAACATTTTTATTGGGAATGTCTGATATTTGAAGTACTAGAGAAAATTGCAATTATTATATTTGTATTCTATTTATATCAAAATGTAAAAAAAGCATTTTTTATTCTGTACTTTAAATTTTATTTAACGTAAGAGTTCTTTATTCGGCTGTTCCGATTTTTTTATACCCTTCACTGACCTTTAGAGTATTGCAGGAGTTGGGCCTATATGGGTTCTATAAATTATTCAGCCAGACATTTGCCTTGACATGAGGCCTATACTTAATTATGGACCAATATTTTTGAATTTCGATCTATGATTTAAAGTTTTTGACATGCCAAATTCTACTACAATAGCATTATTCGTTAAGGTTTAATGTATAAGGCAGTGTTTACCAAGATAAGGCTTTATAAGGGGCTTATTGTAATATATAAAATACTATTCACAAAAATTAACAGTGTGAATTCTAGTTTAATAAAACAATAAGAAACCAAATTTAAATTCAATTGCTTTATTCGTCATTTTTTGGGTGTACTAAATTGTTTTGTAATAGTAATATGGCGCCTATAGTTAATAACGGCCCTACCTTCACGGAATGAAATAGCATGATTTCTAGTTATAAAACAATTTTTTGCAAACTCTTATAATGCATTTCGCAATCATTTATGTTAGTTTAAAAAAACGAAACTATTACCTTTTTAGGGTGGTGGTTCAACTTTTGGATTTATAACTCTTATCCTACTGAACCGATTTTGCCGATGTTTACACAAAAGTTTGCCCTGCTTATGTATGAAAAAAACAATTATCGTCGTACTTTTACCACATACTTTGAAAATTACGTGAATTATTTGTTATGTTATTGTAATGTTAAAACCTCTAAAAAGGGAACAGCAACAACAATCAAAGACATAATTTAATGAATACATATGTACATACAACGCTACCTTTTGTTTACAGATACATATATATACAAAAACATATATAAACATATGAACAAAAGTACAAAGATGCTAGAGAATCAAGCCCAAAAATACAACAAACCAAGAAAATTCATGCATACATGAGCTGGTAGCTGCATATGTGACTCTATGTGTAAATATCCCTTTTGCTCTATTTTAACTTCATATTTACCTTACGCACGTCTTCAAAAATACTTTGACATTCTTACACTTCTTCAGTTGAGCGCGAGTGTGTACGTATAATTGAATGTGTGTCTTTTTGTAGGTTTGTATGTATTTATACAAGTGTATTATTAGCTTATTATACATTCACATACAAATACAGACTTGAGTATAAAGTTTATTTGTGTTTCTTACTAATTTTGCAAAGTCATTAAATAGTTTCAAGTAGCAACACATCTTTGAACATCACACACTAAGAACTTACGCATAGTTCTGCAAATATATGCAGAACTCTAAATAATTTCTGTCATGGCCTTAGCCAACTTTAATTCCTGTGTCAGAGATGCGTATATTCTGATTCCTTGGGAAACAATTTAAGGCCCTCGTTAAAGCCTATTGGAACTCGCAAATATTTTTGTATTTTTTTTTGGAATATTTATTATACTTTTCTTCTGATTTTTTAAATTTAAGAAAAAAATTCAAAATATATTAATTAAAAAATCTTTAAAAAAAATATACAAAAATAAAAAAAATCTAAAAAAAAAATTTAAGATCAAGTCAAAAATATAGAGAAAACCCGAATTTTTCAAACTTCAAGTTAAGATATCTCAGAGAAGGAAAAATATATAATGGCGGGAGTTGAACCCGCAACCCCGGAGCTGATACAATGGCTCACTACCAGTTAGCTTACCGGGGTACTCGGGAGGGGACTTTAAGACGACATGAAAGGTTTTTTAAAAAAAATTTGATTCGCGCAGTTAAAACGTCTCGAATAAAGCACTTTTACTAGTTAACTTTTTTGGTCCCTAGATGTTTGAATGTTTCGAAAACTTGTGAAATATTTTTTTTTTTTTGGAATAACAGTCATTTAAAATTTTAAGTTTATCTGTATTATTGGAAAAATTACACTTATCGAGGACCAACTAACGTCATTCGATATCGATCGAATTATAATTCAATTTAAATGGGAATTTCGATCGATACCGAACGCCGTAATTTGGCCCCAGCACCAAATCAAATGACACGCACAGCATGTAGAGAATCATTTTTAAAGAGTGAACTAGGCTTTCAACTTTTTCAAAGCAAGCAACATTTTAAAAGGCTCATTATTTTAACAATTCCTATTTGTTTTTTTTTTGTTTGAAATATAATAAGAAACAATTTATTTTACAATATTATGTTTTTTTCCTAATTGTTTTTTTCACCCGTCGAGAATTTTTAGAAATGACAATGACTTGTTTGTAGTTGGTATAGTACTTCCAAATGAATTACGTACGAATAAGATAATTTGCTCTCAAAATTTTGTTTGACGAATTATGTAATTTGGATCATACTTAGGTTGTGAATTACAAATGGGAGAGCGAATTACGAAAAAGTGCTGTCGTGCGAGTTTTAAGATTATTACGAAAATTATACATTTTGTACCATTCAGTGCCCCAAAAACGTATATATATACCTATCGCGAACTTAGTACAACAATGTTATATTTGCCCCTAAACTACATTGAAGATAGAACCTTGTTGCCCTTAGATCGCAATAAGTCTGAAACTTTGGGAAGAAATTTTCCGTCAAAATTTTTTTGGGAAATTTTCCGTCAAAATTTTTTATCTCATTTAAGTCCTCCTAAGATTCATATAGGAGTTAGATGTTCCAAACATTATCTAGATATTAGCATCTCTATTGAAATTTTTCCATCCTAAAGTTTAAGCATTTAAACCGTAATTTCGTTAGCGTCGCAATTTCTTTCATGGACGTGTTTATATGCCAACGTTTATGTTTCTAGGTTTTAATAAAATGTTCCAACCTTTTTCAACTATAGGTTCATGTCACAGAATACACAGAACTGTCACGAGACGGAAGATATTGCGTTTTTTTGTCTCTTTCAAAGAAAGCTGCCCTTTTGCATTTCTCTTTTCATCATCTTCAATGCCGCAATACAATGAACACAAATTTATTAAGTTAAGATTTATTTACAAAACTGTTGTAAAAATTAACTTTTAAGTTCACCACAACACGAGTAAATAATATTTAGGTAAGTAAAAAACATTATAAAACAAAACAATATTACTAAATACATTTTTTTTGCACAAAAAACAACGTTTATTGAACTAATGCATTTGTTTAACGTGGTTTGTGTTTTGTTATTTTTGTTTTGATCACGCCATTTGTGTTGATTGTTGCGGCCTGTTTTTACACCTTGCCACTTCACTACCAAAAAAAGCTTTCTGTCTCTTTCTTCGGAAGCTACCCTCGCAACTGATTTGGGCCTTTTTCACACGTCACTTTTTACAGTTCTGTGCATTCTGTGGTTCATATTCACTCAGGAGATGCAGGGCTATAATTTTATGTTCCTAAGTTCAACATTATACAAAAATTAAAAAGTACCACATGTAGAACACAAAAGTAAAAGAAAACAATTTATGAGGTAACCAAACTAACCTGTCTTTAGCGCTTAGTATTTTAATGAACAAAAATATGTGTTAATTTTTTCTATCTCGTTTTATTTTGAAGATGATGCTACCTAATTTACCCGTTTTGACACCCTAAACATTCTAATTTTAAAAAATTAATTCAGGGGTTTATACTGTGCGATGATGAATCAGGTCAGTAACTTTACACGTTTTTGGCATAGCAGATATTATATAAGTTATAGTCGCCAAAACTTATATCAAAATGAATTAATATTTATAAGAACGTTCTGTTTTTAAAAGCTATTATTGAGAGTGCTTTTTGCTATGGAGCTATGGTCAAATATGGACCGCTTTCAATAAAATCCATTGCAGTGATTAAACTTGCAATGAAATATTTTGCCCAAATTTAATCTTAATACCAGTATAACTTGATGGTTTATGGGCACAAACAGTCTATTCCGAAAAAAAATATTGTATGGTTCCGGAAAAAAATCACATCATTTTTCCCGTATTGGTGACAAAAAAACTACTGTTGTTTTAAGCATTACTATTGTTACGATAAATAAAATTCTACTTGCATTTAACCCTAAAACGTTTACTACTTTTAAACTTTAAATGCACATAGTTGGATTGAGCCATTTAATGCTTTAATAAAACTAAGCTTCAACTAAATTCAAACCAAGGCTTAAATGAAAGGAAGTTTTTAATCGATTTTGTTAATACAACTGGTATCGAACGGCATGTATTCGCACTAAGCGGATCTCAAAGATTCATTATAGTCCTATTAAAGTTATCTCAAGATTCCACTCTTTTACGTATTTTTATGAACACATTCAAATACGCAAAAACACATACCGGGAGTGCTTAAGTATGTGTAAGTGGTTCAAGTGTGTATGTACACAACCGTTCACATAAACACTCTTAAGATGTAGTGTATGTTAACGCCACTCTACGCAACGTGTCACACATGACAATTTTCTTTTTCAACACTTACCCAAGTCAAACTAGCGTATCTTTTCTACATAATTTGTAACTCTATCAAACTTGTTGGTTAAATAACTGACAGACTTAAATAACACAACATACAAGAATACTTACAAGAAACAAAACATACGAAATTGTCAAAAAGAAAACGTAAAATAAAAACTCCCAACACAAGTTTGCAAAAATACAAACTCATCGGGGGTGGATGTGTGCATGAACGTTAGAACAAGCTCTTTGGGAAAGGTTGCTGTCGTAAAATAATTTTTAACACTATTCCAGTTTAGTGTTTAGGTAATCTCTTGTCATGTTTCCAAAAATTTCATTAGTCATTCCGAAAGAACTGGGCGAAAAAACAAGGTAAGCAATTAATGAGTTTGGATCAGATTTGACATTTTTAGTTAAACCACTTAGATTTTCGCCGAATCATTTCACGAAGACGAAAATAAATGTTCTTGTCATACATTTTTGATTAGGTATAGAAATTGTTTCAGATTAGAAAGCAAGAAAAGCTTAAAAATACACAGAAAAAAATAAAAATTGATTTCAATTAAAAAATTTGTGATATTAATTAAAAAATTAATTAAATTTGCACCAGTAAACAAATTAATATGTAGTATCAATTAAACCAGTTAATAGTATTAATTAAACGTTACTTTATTAAACGTTTAATTTACTTGATTAAATTTTATTTTTGATTAATGCTTTAATTGGTGAAAAATTGTGGAGAATTTTTTCTGTGTATTACTCGTGTTCTGCATAGCTACGTTTTACGGCAGAATTAATGTGAAATATATTTAGTCATGTTTTCATTAAAATGGCTACAAACAAGCAAATAATCATATTTCATTAATTAATAATTATGAAATTTTATATGGATAAATTGTAAAACAAACATGCTTATGTACATAAAAAACAAAATACGGGAAATGACATCAAATTATATTTATGTACTTATGTAGTCATTCCACCTGGATAAAAATCATTAGAGACTATACGTACATTCCGGATCCCTATGAAAATCTAAAACGCTCCAGTGTTATGCGTTTGTGATTAACCCATTAAGGACGGATGGGCTAAATTTAGGTAAGAGGTATCGGAAATTGGTTTTTACAGAAAGTTAAACTACTTAAACAAAATTTTTAAGTCAATTTTTGCACCCTTCTATTGGGAAAGTTATCGGCTAAAAGGTTAGCCATTTTTTAAATTTGGTAAAAGTGAACGACAACGGGTCTGGAAAATTGGGAAAGCAGAAAATCGGAAAACCCTTTTGGTGCCTTATAGCCTTAGTTGTGCTCTGCTTTAGAAAAATGTTCACTTCAATTGGGCCAGTCACGTTGACTACAGGTTTGATTCAATGACATGGGTATTTAAATACCAACTTCGCTGTCAGAGGATTCAAAGCACATAGTTTTTTTTTACATTTTTTGTTAAGTAAAAATGCGTTGTACTAGTAAAAAAAACAAGTAAGAGTGCTATATTCGGCTGTGCCGAATCTTATATACCCTTCAGCATTGTGCGAGCAGAATACAGAGCAACTAGACAAAAACTAAATAAAACTGGTAAATATTTTTACAAAATAAGAGACAATCGGTTTTGAACTTCGGTTTTCATAAGGGCCCAGAATATACATATATACTTTATGGGGTGTAGGATCAATATTGTAGAAATTACAGTTATACCTTTTTTACCTTCGGTGAAGGGTATAAAAAGTTTAATTTTTTGCAATTCAGGGGTCTAATCACCGCATTCGATACTATCGTATCGAATAAACTATTGAATTTTTTTGCATACGATAGACACTGGCGTATCGAATGAAAACTCGATAAATGTAATGTCGAGTTACTCGATGTCGAATGCTATTATTTCAAATTCAATACATTTCATTCGATATCGAGTTTCGAGATACCAAAATAAATAATTTCGATGAATTTTGCTCGATATCGTATGCAGTGATAAGACCCCAGTATTTCGGTTATAACTCATAAATATTTCCGATAGTCATATACATAGGACATATGGCAGCCCTAAAATTTAGGTTTTTATACAAATTTTGATGTTTTTTAGCCCATTTTTGGAGTATTTTGCTCATAAATTACCCATTGTCTAACCGATTTGATAGTTTTATATACCGACGTGTTAAGGTAGAATTTTACCATTTACTTAAGTTATATTTATATATAAACATTTATATAAACTTGTAAATATATATTTTAACAAAGTTAATTATAACAAGTTAGAGTGCTATATTCGGCTGTGCCGAATCATTGATACCCTCCACCGACACTTCAAATGTTTTAGGAGTAATATCTGTATGATGTCTATTTATTATTATAATCTTTGTAAAAACAGACATCTGCATTAAAATTTGTTGCGGTTTAGACCTATATACAATTATTGATCGACAATCAGAATCAATTTTAAAAAGTTTGAGTAGAATATCAGTTTAAGATGAACTGAAATGATTTGCAAGAGAACAAATTATATAAAAGCCATGGTAAGCTATGAACCAATCATCCCAAATTCTGCAGAACGATTTCTGGTATTAAAAAACATAAAATACAGCGGTGCAGTTAGTTTAAGCGTTTGCAGTGAATTTCCGAAGGCTGCTAAAATGGAATCTAAGGAAAATTAAATACCGTATATCACAAAATTGCATAACATTTTTTCTGGCCATATGAAGCTAAACTGGAAGAAAGTTTATATGAGGCCTATGGTAAGTTATGCACCGATCTTGACCAAATTTCACAGTGTCATTTCTAGTTCTATAAAACTGTGATGTATCAAATTTTGTTATGATAGCGTTATTTTTTACGTTTTTAGGCGTACTAAGCTGTTTTTCGGGAGTAAGGTTTATATAGGGCCTAGGGTAAATTATGAACTGATCTTCACGAAATTTCACAGTCTTATTTCTAGTCCTGTAAAACTTTTATGTTCCCAATTTTGTTATGATAGCATTATTTTTTACGGATTTAGGCGTACTAAGCTGTTTTCCGGGAGAAAGGTTTATATGGGGCCTATGGTAAGTTATGCACCGATCTTCACCAAATTTCACAGAGTCATTTCTAGTTCTATAAAACTGTGATGTATCAAATTTTGTTATGATAGCGTTATTTTTTACGTTTTTAGGCGTACTAAGCTGTTTTTCGGGAGTAAGGTTTATATAGGGCCTAGGGTAAATTATGAACTGATCTTCACGAAATTTCACAGTCTTATTTCTAGTCCTGTAAAACTTTTATGTTCCCAATTTTGTTATGATAGCATTATTTTTTACGGATTTAGGCGTACTAAGCTGTTTTCCGGGAGAAAGGTTTATATGGGGCCTATGGTAAATGATGGACCGTTCTGCACAAAATTTTAAAGTCTTATTTCTCGTTCAATAAAACTGTGATGTACCAAATTTTGTTATGATAGCATTATTTATTACGTTTTTAGGCGTACTAAGCAGTTTTCCGGGAGTAAGGTTTATATGGGGCCTATGGTAAATTATGGACCGATCTTCACGAAATTTCACAGTCTTATTTCTAGTCCTGTAAAACTTTTATGTTCCAAATTTTGTTATGATAGCATTATTTTTTACGGATTAAGGTTTACCAAGCTGTTTTCCGGGAGTAAGGTTTATATGGGGCCTATGGTAAAGGATGGACCGTTCTTCACAAAATTTTAAAGTCTTATTTCTCGTTCAATAAAACTGTGATTTGCCAAATTTTGCCATGATAACTGTTTTCCAGAGGTAGGTTTTATATGGGGCCTATGGTTAATTATGGACCGATCTTCACGAAACTTAATAGTTTTAGTTCTAGTCCTATTTAACTGTGACGTGCCAAAATTTGTTATGATTGCATTGTTAGTTAGGGTTTTAGGCTTACTATACTGTTTTCCGGGAGTAGGGCTTATATGGGGCCTAAGGTAAATCATGGACGGATCTTCAAGAAATTTTACAGCGTGATTTCCAGTTATATAAAACGAACTGTTGCGAAATCTTATATCATTCTGTGCATTTTTCCACCATTTATGTTAGTTTTTGTAACCAAAATTATCCATTTTTTTTAGGTGGTGGTTCCACATTTTGATTCATAGCTCAGATCCTATTGAACCGATTTTGCTGGATTTCAATCCCAAACTGCTTAGGATAACTACAAGCAATTTGACACCAAGTTTGTTTATTTCTTTTGAGTTTTTCAAAAGTGAGCGTGTTTTCAACAGACGGACAGACAGACGGACATGGCTAAATCTACTTAAAATTACTCAAGGACCCAGAATATATATACTTTATAGGGTCTGAGATGAATAAAAAAAAAGTTTCACACGGAATGACAAACTTAATATACCCTCTTTACAACTAATTGTGGTGGAGGGTATAAAAAAGAGTAATTTTTGGGGATTCAGTATTTCGGTTATAACTCAGCCATTTTTTAACCGATTTTGCAAATTTATATACCGACGTGTTGAAGAAGAAATTTACCATTTACTGTAGTTATAAAGCTTTGATTCGGGGAGATCTATGGTTCCCGAAAGTGGGTATTTAAAAAAAAATTATTTAATTTTGGTCATAACTTTTTTGTATCTGAACCGATTTTCCCGAGTTTTTTATAAAATATGTTCTAAATTTTCCGATATTTTGATATATAAGTCATATCCATAGGACATATGGCAGCCCTAAAATTTAGGTTTTTATACAATTTTTAATTTTTTTTGTACGGGAGGTACCACGACTACTTCTCCAATCCTGCCCACATTTTGTAGGATGGTGTGTATTGGCAACTTAAATGTGTGTACCTAATTTGGAAACTTTGGCTTTTGCCGTTCTCAAGATATACGGAAATAAAAATACAACAACAAGGGATTTTTGGAAAAATTTAGAGGAAGTCGTGGTTTTTTGCTCATATCTCCGTCATTTTTGGACCGATCTGGCTGAATTTCAATAGCAAACTTAAACGGAGTATATGTGATATAAATATACATCAACCTAGTCCACATCATTTCTGGGGTTTTCGGAAAACCCATTTTAACATACACACGGACAGACGGACAGATGGACAGATGGACAACCAGATTTGAACTTCGCTTTTCATAAGGACCCAGAATATATATACTTTATAGGGTGTAGGCTCAATATTGTGGAACATACAAACGGAATGACAAAGTTATATCGTCCCCTTAATAAAACAATAGTGTATAATTTTTTTGGGGTTTTGAGAAAATCGTGTTTAAAGTTTTTTTCAAATCGGATGTCTATTTAAACCTCATTATCGCGGTAAATAAAAATTCTTCATACTGGATTTTTCGACGAATACATAATACCGTTTCTTGTCTTTAAATTGACCAATTTATTATTTAGACCATAATTATGTCATTCAAAGTGCAAGTCCTCCATATAGGCTATTTTATTTTTTATATGTATATTTTTTTTTTTTTTGTTTTTTTTTGTACGCTGTTTTATTCAATAATTTTACGGCATTTTTATTAAAATATTTGATCTCAAAAATATCAATTTGTAACATTTTAAAACAGTGATTAATTCATAGATTCAATGGCACATATTCATTACATTCCAATTTGGGTTAATTTAAAAAAAAAAATATGAGAAATTAAGGTATACATTGCGTAAATCAAAAATAACTAGAAGTTCATTCGTCTTCTTTCTCTTCCTCTGCTACATCTGGCTCATCTAAACCATTTCGCTTCTTTCCACCTTGTAAGCTAAAAAAAAATTACTGCGAGCCACGAGGAATTACATTCTTCTTGCACAAATTTTGGAGATCATGCAGCTTTCGATGGTCGGAATGAAACTATTTCTCAAACAATAGTGTATATTATTATAAACTATTTTATGAGTTAAAGTTTTCATAAATTGAATTTTTTTTCTACAGACTAAAATGGAGTATAATGCGTATACACTATTATTCTTTTAACAATTTTGGAGTGCCAATTTCAAGTAAAATAGCGCATGTGAGCTTACACACTTATTGAAGGAAAATTTTGAACAAGAAATTATACACTATTTTTTCCAACGACATTTTGACCCACTTTTTGGAAGTAGAATTTGACGAAATTTTGACCAGACATAAAATCAATGATGGAGATTCTAAATATGCAATAAAAAAATAATTGTGTACATGCGTATATATTAAGGGGACGATATATACCCTCTTACCTTCGGTGAAGGGTATAATAAATAAATGTACAACCAATTTCAGCTTTACCTCCACAATGGCCACTCTTATCAATTTTGCTTATCATATCAATGCGCTTTGCCATTTCTTGTAAATTTGTGACAACTTTTTCTCTTATACCAACACGATTATCAGGAATTGTTACAAATGCTCCAACAACGCTCACACGTAAATCAAATTGACTCATGATTGGAGGTTATTCAAATTTTTTAGCATGCAGTCATATTTCCAAGCATTCATCATACCAGCATCCAAAGTATTAGTAAGTAACGGCTAGCACCACTTCTTACAACGAATATTAATGCGGTTATAATTATGATATTGTCGAATAAGTCCTTTCAAAACAACTTTAGTTCTTTTCAATTCACTTATTATATGTTGTTACTCTACTCGTAAACAAAACATGGAAAGCTCTAAATTGTTTTTAAAAACAAAAATCTCTCACACATTTATTCAAAAACGGGAAAGTCCCAATTCATTTTTAATAATACCCCAGCGGGAAAACTCAGAAGACCTTTTTCTTCAGGCCTTATTAAAAGCCTGCTTAAAAATGTTTTGATTCAATTTTCATTCTTATCTAACTGCTAAAGGATGATCTCATATATAGAAGGCCACGGATCTTTCGTTAAAAGATAATATACACATTCTACATTCCCTTCTAAGCGAAGGGAAAAGAAAAGAAGTAACATTTTATGTTATGTTTTTTTTGCACAAGCAAAAGAATTACTTTTTTTTTTTTTGATCCTGTTACCATTCATATGAAACTCTGAAAGAAGCGAGAGCGGAAGGTCTACCCCGCAATGACAACGTGTTGAAAACTATATGAGTATGGAATAAAGCAAGCAGGCCTTGTACATCCATAAGTAGGACTATACAGGCCTTCTAGAAGGCATCCGTAGCCCTAATTTTTTCCGCTGGGACCGTTTCTACGGACATAGTGACATAAACACACAACACTCACATCTCGTGTTTTAAAACTCTTTAATAGCGAAGTGGGTAGAAAAATACCCATATTTTAGGGGCTAAGGTTTGACCTGTCAAAATTAAAAAAAAAACGCAATGTCAGTATAAATGCCCATCATATTTAATGTCTGAAATTTCTTCAAAATCGGACCACGAAATCGAGGGTCAGTCGGGGGGGGGGGGGGGGGGGGGCTAAGTTTGTTGGTAATCAAAATATGTTTCCTAGAACATCTTAATGTTGATTCTAACAGCAACCTCATTACTAATTTTTATAGAAATTGGTTTATATTAACTTAAATCTTCTTCACAAGAACGACTCCCGAAAATGTCTTTGACTTCCGTAAATTTTTGTCAGCAAATAAAATAAGGTAAAAATAACTTTAATGAGGGTTGCTGCAAGGGCAGGTCACTAAGTCCTCCGTTCTTTAAAATGTCCGCCGCTTAACCCTTATGTCTACACAAACATACCAGAGAACTGCAAACTCCACTATTTTTGTTGATTTACTCATACGCTATAATTTACATTAACTCTATGCCTGCAAAACAAAGTTCAACGTTGCTAATTTTGACATCGTTTTGTACACAATTGATTTGTGCATGTGTGAGATTTTTATTGAAAGTGCTTTGTTTGCATTTATTGTTGCGCAATAACTCAATTTCTTAAAGTCAAACGGATTTATTCTTTTGCTTTTGCATTTAAGTAGTCATTGTCCACTCGATGACACAACGACTAGTGTAGATTGGTATGAGTACGAGTCGCTTTGCTGGTATGATTGTTGTAGGCATAAGTTCAAATAAACTAGTTGTATTATCCAATTTGTTTTTGTGTTTACCCTGCAAATAATATTGGACCACCTGATTTTGATCAAATGGACTACTCATTGGACTAGTCCGATGTAATGCAAGCATGTCATTGTTAAACAGAGTTTGTAGTGAGACGACATGTCTTCGTTTTTTAACGAAATGTGTTCGTTTTTAAACGACTTCAAAACTAATCCTTTTGAGTATACCATGGAGTAGTTTTATTAATACTCCTTTGTAATCCAAAGTTGGGTTATATGGTCCTGCGCTAGGACATTGTAATGTCAAATAGACCATGTTCCATACGTTTGGGTTACTTTTGGACTAGTCCTAGTCCCTTGTGGGCTACATTTTACACGCGTGTTTGGACTAGTCCTATTATTTCCAGGTTATTTTTTAAAAGCGTAACAAGCAACATTAACAACAATACATTGTTCTTAAGGCCCAAATACATTGATCAAAATACTCATCAAGCATTGTGGTAGTATTTGTGAAAATGTGTTTGTATGTGTCACACCGACGATGCTGGATGGAAAATCAAAAAATTTAGATATGACGGCGAATATTACGTCAAGCACACGTACACGATGTATTCGCCGGCTGGACAAGCATTTGACAAGTGTATTTGGGCCTTTACAGAACTACTGTACTTTTTAAGAAATGATAAAAAATAAAAACGTCTTCTGTTTCTATGGAAATTGTTTCAACTGCTGAATAGTCATTAGAGCAATGATTTTTGCGTATTTTTCTTTGTATATGTTTTTTACCAAAGCAATAATTGGCGAACGAAGCTAAACATGGTATGAATGGCAAAGCCAATACGCTGTGCATGACTTGAATGAATTTTAAAACAACACCGATGTGTGTGGCTGAGAAAGTTTGATTGCATGAACACAAATGAGTGTATTCGATGTTGTTGATTTAATGCGAATTTTTTGCAATCGCACAAAGCCGTTCTCTGAAACATACATATCGTGTTCTAGATAATAAAATAAAATGAAATATGTTTTTTTATGGAATCCAGGAAATTTGTTTCTTTAATTTTTATTTAGGGCCTTATTCCGTAAAACGCAATGCAACGTACAAATATTTCATTGAAAGCAAAAAAAATTCAAAATTATTCTATAATATTGTTGTTGCTTTCTATAGGAATTCATATTTTGTTTAAACATTTTCGACGCCACAACATATGAAGTATTTGAAATTTAAAAATTCAATATGAATTTATGTAGGAATCAACAACAAAATTATAAAATATTTTTAAATTTGCTTTCAATGAAATTTTAGGCATTGCGTTGTGTTTTATGAAAAAAGGTCCTTAAGCTACAATTTACGAGCAATTTTTAAATTACCACCTTTTTTTACACCAAGCATAATTTTGCACACATTTTTAAGTCTTTCATTCAAATAGCCATAAATGAACTTTTGAATAACAATATATTCGTAGCGTTGGATTTTCCTTTTAATTCTTATTATAAGTGCACTTCGAATGATCACAAACGAGTAGTGATTACCTTCAATATTCTAACATATGCGTAGTTTGGTGATGCTTCATTCTTAGTTTTTACATCGTATAAAGGTGTCAATGTAAAACAGTAGCTATAACCACAGGTATGCCGAGTGTATCTATACTCACATTTTTTGGGCTGTTGACATAAGGGTTAACTAATAGAGCAACACTTCTTTTGTCTTAGTTGACTCTTGTCAAAACATAAATAAACTGCGTCATTTAGTTTGCGTTCGACGGCAAATGATAACAGACAACCCGATACTAATTAAAACAAAATCCAAGAATTCGACTGCGTATTGCTCCATCTTCTGCCCTATTCTCCGTATTGAGCCCAAAGTGGCTATTACTTGTTTCCAATCCTGAAGAATTGTCTCGGCGTCAAAAGATTTAGCATCAACGATGAAATCATCTTACAACAAATACGTATATTAATCTCGCGGTGGTGCAGAATTTAGAACTCAAAGAATTCTGATAAAAGAATGTAATGATTCTTGAAACATGTAAATTTAACCCAGGTTCGAGCCCCAGCTCAACCAAGAAAATTATTAATAAATTTTAATAAAATTTCATATTACAAAAATTCCTTCCTTCAGTAAAAATAATTTAATGAAAATTATATTTGATGAACTCAAGTCTAACTTAAAATATCAAAAATTAACAGTTCAACTAAAAACTGTTAATAAATCTTAATTTTGAAAGGGAATGGAAAATATTGGACAGCAAATAAATGGCGGTGCGCAAAATGACCCCAGGAAATATAGCCCCAAAAGTAAAATGAAAAACAGCCCCAAAATTTTACATGAGACACAACAACACGCAATTTTAGGGCAATATTTTTGTCTTTTTGGGGTTATTTTTCATTTTTTCGTTAGGGTGATTTTGCATTTTCAGTGGAATGAAAAATGACCCCAGTATCAAGGAATGAAAAATGGCCCCAAATAAAATCACAATTTTTACTTTTGGGCTATTTTTCGTCTACTAATAAAAAATGCAAATTTGAGAAAATGAAAAATCACCCCAAACATTTTAACACAAATTTTATAAAATTCTATGTAAAAGTCTCTAGGGATAGAATAAACAACCAGAATTCTTATACCAAAGTAGAGAAAATCTTTGCCGGTTATGCAGAGATGCTTTAGTTAGCGAAGCCGGTGTTTGTTATACCATAGAGGAAAAAATCCTTGCGCCCAGCCGAAGGCCGGCTATTAAGAGAAGCTTTACTGAGGAAACCCAGTGTTCGTTATACCATAGAAAAGAAAATCCTTGCGCACGGCCGAAGACCGGCTATATAATGAAGCTTTAGTAGCGAAGCCAGTGTTTGTTATACCAAAGAGAAGAATATCCTTGCACCCGGCCGAAGGCCGTCTATATAGAAGCTTTAGTTTGCGAAGCCAGTGTTCGTTATACCATAGAGAAGAAAAACCTTGCGGACGGCTGAAGGTAGGCTATAACGTGAAGCTTTAGTAAGCAAAGCCAGTGTTCGCTATACTATAGAGAAAACAAACCCTTGCGCATGGCCGAAAGCCCAACGATGCTATCAATCGTACGATTTTTAAAGCCAAAACTGTATAATTATTCGGATTTTGAAATCGGGATTCTAAATTTGGGATTTTAAGTTTCGGGCATATGAACTTCACCGAAAATGTTAAATGCAACTTTCTTTGTGTTACTTTTTGGGGTTAAAATTCATTATAAATTTTGAGGTAATTTTTCATAATGAAGAATAACCCCAAATTAAGGGTTATATTTCGTTTTATTTTAAGTGTTATTTTTGATTTTTTTGGGGTAATTTTTCATTAAAAAAATGGGGCCATATTGCATTATGAAAAATCGCCCCAAATTTGGGGTTAATTTTTATTTATTTTTTGGGGCCGTATTTCCTGGTGCCATATTTCGCAGCGCCCAAATAAATAGAGTTCAAACGATGTTTAAAAACATCAATTTTTTCACGATAAGCATCGATGTTGAAAAAATCGGTAACATACGCGATACATCGGTGTTTCAACATCGATGTTATAAGCTACTTTGCATTTATACTTACGGACTTCTTTGGTACTGAAAATCTTAAAGCCTAATGCATGTAAGCTTGTGCAAGCGTCTGTCAAAAATTAACAAAATGCCTGCAAACAAACCAAAAAAATTTGATTCCATACGGAAAGTGCGATCAGTTTCGCACTTTGCTTAAGCAAATGACAGATTCATAAAACTTAACAAAAAGTTTCCGTAAGTAAAATATGTATTATTAAATTAATATGCACATATGTATGCGCATAGTTGCTAAAGCCACCTTAAGCATATTATAGTTGGGACTTCACACTTGCACAGTCGACAAAATTGTTGTAACAATTCTTTAGTTTATAAAAGGGGTTCCCCTTATTACATATAATTATAAAATGCAACGTATGTCGTACACGAAATGTAAACAGCCACATGCGCATGTCGTTCTGACGTAATTTTGACTTCACTACAAAGCCACAATAGCCAGCTCATATTGTGTTATGACGACAAAATTACGTCAGAAGCACATGCGCATTTTTACATTCCGTGTACTATAGGCCTAACTCTTTGGAGCTTATTTGCTTTCTAGTTTTCCATGCTCTCCGAATTTTTATGACAATCGACGAAAGCTATGCCACCTCTCCGAATTTTATGCCTCATCACTTGGAAAATAGTAATGTAACATAAAAATTGTTTAGCAAGAAGTTGTTATTAGTGAAGTTTCCAACAACTTTTGTCTTAACAAGTTTTCTCTAAATCTCATATTTAACAAAAACCTAACTAAAATAAAACAGCCGCATTGATGCGAATATTTTATTTGGATTTTTTTTTTTAAATTCAGCTTCAATATTTGCGTTTCTCTGCGTTTGCTTAAAAAAAATATTCAATCGCATATCAATTGTTTGTAACATACCTACCCGCTATCTCTGTTCCTTAAGGGGGCTCCCATACAAAAATTTTAATACAGACTAGGAATATATTGAAGAAGAAGGCCCAAACTGCTAAGGATTCGCCCCTAGGGGATAAAATCTATGACCATAGAAAATGCGTTTCTCTAATAAATAAAAAATTAGATTTTTTTAGTGGCTTAGTCGATATTTGTAACAACTTTTCTACAAAGTTAATATTTTCTAAGTTATAAAACATTAAAGACAGATTTCATGTAAAAATATAGTTTTTCTCAAACTTTGGTGGGCGTGAGATGCGGCTTAGCCTTCGTCGATCGCCCCAAAAATATTTTTTGGGGATGTTTTTTAGCAATACCCACCAAATTGGCGGGTCAGACCTAAAGAAATCCAACTTTTAATTTTACGGGTCACCCTAATGCACATGTATATAGCGCTATGCTTTGAAATACACTTTTTATATTTTTAAATATAGGGTTTAATTGAAAAAAAAAAAAATTGTAAAATTAAGTAATTGAGTAAAGATTAGTTTGCCATGACTCCCGCGCAAAATGACAAAATATTGTGTGGAGGTATCTTTTAATCAAGATTTTATTCTCGAATAGGAATCGTAGTATAGAACAACGGAAAACAAATTCTTAGAAGGTTTTTATCAAATAAATAAATTTCTTTAAAAACATTATAATTTAATTAATGTTTTTATTTAATTAATTATATTTTTAATCGAGCAAAACCTAAAAAAAGCCAAAAAATAGAAAAAAATGTGAATTATTTTCCATACAAAGTAATATTGCCATCAGGCGCGGATCCAGCTTGAGCCCTAGGAGGGGGGAAAATTTTGTATGATACAAAAAAGTAAAAACTTTGTTTTTAAAAGTTTATTAAAAACAATATGTGTATTATGGTAAGTCCTTTTTGCAATTTTTGCGAATATCAAATTCTTCATCGCATAGCCGTACAGACCGTGAACAAATATTAAGAAATTATGTATTACTTTTTCGCGATCGTGAAGAAAGTTTCCGCACAAAACGCGATAAAGTTTTGAATTTAAATTTTTCTCCTTACTATACAAAATTAACATTTAATTACAAAATTCCAAGTATTTTCTAAGAATTTCCTGAATGTAACAAGATCTTACCATTTGTACGGAAGAAGGGCGCAAAAAAAATCGCGACTCTATTTCGTGGTTTTTTTAATAAACTAAATTTTAGTGGCAAACGATAGATGTTGTGATAGATTAGTTGTTTGGCGGATATGGGCATTTCCTAGCGTCACGAACGTACGTTCGTACTTTTTTGATGTACAAATAATATAGAAAACAAAACTTTTCCTAGCATTTTTTGTTCGCGATTCGATAGTATTTGGGTAGCTATATGTTTAGTGCAAAAGATGGATTGCATCGAGTTTAAGTTTTCATAATGATAATTATAAACATGTGGTCACGAACGTACGCAAAATAGAAGTCAACTTTGGCTGACAGTAGTGAAATCTAAAAATCTGGAAAATAGAACGGAATATTCAAAAGTGATTAATATATTTTAAAAGTGTTTTAGTGTAGGTCTCCATCCAGTATTTTCAAAATAAAATATCTCTCTTGGTTTTTGTTTAATTGGCTTATGTACCGGTCGCGAACGTAGGGGTCGCGAACGTACGATTTTTCTTTATGTTTTTTTTATTATTATCACCATGCATTTTCCCATAAATATCTTAAAATTTCCTTAACAAAAAAACTTGAAAGTCCTTTTACAATTGATTGTAATGGAGAGATTGTGAACAACGAGTGCAAACATAACATATTTTTTGCATGTAAAATAGGTATAAAAAATGTCTTTAGAAGTAGAAAATATAAGAAAATATAAAATTTTCCTGTTTCCAGCGCAATTTCCTCAAGTTAAACAGCTGAGATATGCTATGAAACCATTCTTTTATAAAATCATAGACTTTTTTTTTATAATAATAAACAAAAAAAGACGATGATTATCAACATTTTATTTTTTCGTCCTGGTAGACCATTCTGGGGAAATGCCCATATATAATTTGATAGTTTTCAGCAGCGTAGCTTTTAAAGTTGCACAAGATATTTTTCCATTATGTAAATCAACTCGCACTTGAAACTTAAAATTTATTTCATTAAACCCAAAAAAATAGCTTTGCATTTTTGATATACGGTTGCTTATTTTATGTATTTATGCCTGTATTCATAAAAATATTTTACATTTAAAAAAGGAAATTGGAAATTTTCCTTAATAAACGATTATTAAATTTTATAATCATTAATGAATATGGGGGCTAAAATATATAGCATATACATATAAACAATAAACGTACCATGTATAATGTGTATGGAAATTAAAAAAAAAAAAATTTGAGGATCTTTAGAAATTGCATTTGGTGCGGAAACTATTTTGGCCAAAATGGCCTAAAAAAATAATTTTCATTATCAATACTAAATTGCCCATCGCGTGGTGGGTTGAAGAAATTTGGTCCAAAAAAAGTCATTCCCTAATTAATAAAAAAATCAACAAAATGGTTAACTAAAATATAAGATCAGTTCAATATACATTAATCTTTTTAAATAAGCAATTTATGATTTCCTTGTGAGGCAAATTTAGACAGTACAGTCTATCTTCTGTCATTGTTGATCTGAGCCATGTTTTTACTCAAGGAAGGGTAGGAAATGATCTCACGCTCGTAGCTTTACTGACGAGCATTGAAACGAAAAATTGAAATATTTTTCTTAGATTTGGGTAGATATCTTCATCACAATTTATTAAAGCATCTACAACGTTATCTGATTGAGCAAGCTCAAGTTTAGATCTTAGTAGGTGTTTATCTCTTTTATCAAATCTAATCAGCTCATCAGCTAGTTGTGGTTTTAACAGTTTTGTATCTGTATATGACTTGATTACACTTTTAGGTAGAAGTTAAGGCAAGTTCAATACATTTGGGATATCTATTGGGAAAGTTGTTATGAGATCTTCTAAAATAAATTCAATAAGAGGAATGTAACCTACAACTCGGTAGTAATCTTCAACATTTTGGATGTGATTATTTCGTTCAAATCTTGTCTTTTCGATAGGAACCTCGATTTGAACGCAAATAACTTTAATCGCTTTAAACTGTTCTTCGGCTTTATTTCATTTCTTTCAAGGTACATTATTAAAGTTTTGATAAGGCTTGATCCTTTTTTAAGATCTATAACTTGCTTTTGTAAAATGATACTAAGTGGTTGTGTTACAAAAAGTATCACACTTAATTTGTATATTCCGCAAATAAATTTAAAAATACTAAGTGAGTTCCTTAATATAAAGGTAGAGATACTACCTTTCCACTCAGATATTTTTTCCAAAGCTTCTAATATATGATGTACACTTGTTGCAAAGAGGCATAATGAAGAGAGTTTGGCTCCCAAATACTTTGCTAAAACAGTTTTTCGCTTGAGATGATTATATATAAAAAAATTTGTCGTTTCTTTAACAAATGATTCAACTTTTATATTAATGGCACTTCATTGCTTTTAGAAATTGAGTTGTTTGATTTATTGGAATATCAAGGCGTTTGTTTCGCATTTGTCGCTTTTCCAGAAATTCTGAACAGCACCATTTTCTGCTAACATCAGAGGTCACCCATCTGTTCTGTCTCCTACACAAAATTTGTCAAAGCTTTAAGAACTATTGATGATAGTGCCTTCGCATCAATTGACACATCAACGTCATCAATATCTTTTGAAGCCTCTTCAATTGCGTTTACAACAAAGCCAATAAATTCTTCCCTAAAAACTTTTGTTGTATGTTGAAATATCTTAAAGATATTTTCCCCGACAAATCCGTGCTTTCGTCAAAAATTATCGAATAGAATTTTGATTCATATCACACATAAATATATATATATATATATATATATATATATATATATATATATATATATATATATATATATATATAAATATTGGAAATACTTAGGCTTTTTAATAATTCAACCGCACGCATTATCAAGTCCAACGTTTAGTCTTTGGATATAGCTGGCACCTGCTGGGATTGAATGTAGAATAATAAGTAATTGTTAACGGTAAGCTAGATGTTTCTTTGAAAATATCTAATAAATAACTATTAGGATTAAGATATGGATACTTATTGAAAATTTCGTTAGAGATTCCACAAAAAAAAACCTTGCTGGGATTTCCAAAAATTTTGTACATTAAAAAATATTATTATTGGGAATTCTTGTATTATCGAAATTAACAAAACATATTTTTATAATTTACGGGGGGGGAATTTCCTTATTCCCCCCCCCCCCCCCTGAATCCGCGCCTGATTGCCATATAAGTAGAACCCTTGCAAGTTTCGTTTTATTTACTTTTGTATGATTGTGTTGTTAACTGGAAATTGTTTCAATAGTAAAGTATTTCAGGTGAATCACTAATGAATCTAAAATTTGCATTATTTTTTTTTCATGTACAAAATCTAAAATTTCTAAGAAATTTTAATTTTAAGTTTTGAATATCTGTTTTACAATTAAGTTTCTTCTGTTATACTTTGAATCGGAGATTTTTATTTTCTTGTTGAAAAGTCATGTTCATTTTACAAATGAATTTTGTATATACCCTCCAATAAAGATATATAAAATTTTTCATTTCGTATGTAACAACATCTACGTACATATACACGCAGAGAAAACACATGTTAACACAAAACTATCTTTAAAGAAATATTTTACGGAAGCCGCAACCATAGTCTAAGATCGTTGTCGACCAATTATCTTTCCGAATCATTAAATTTGCGTTTAAATGGCATCGATTTGTTGTTGCATATTTTAGTGAAAATGCATATTTTTGCATATATTGATTTTAAATGCATATGTTTGCATATTTTATAATTTTTTTAGTGATAAATTTTTTTTAAATTTCCTTATTATAAAATAAAGTTCTTCAAAAAATTTCAAAATTGTATAAAAAGAAATCTTCCAAAAAATTTTTTTTTAAATCAATATATAAATTATTTTGGAGCTCTGCTTAAAATACAAGATTTTGACAAAAAAATAAAGACAATCACCACGACGCTGTGCCGACGTTGCAGGGGGTACTATCAACATCAATACAACCAAATTTACAATGTTTTCACAATATGTTTTCACAATATTAAAATGATAACGCCGAATGTGCGTCTTCCGACTCTTCTTTTCAGTGTTGTCACAGTACTGCTAAATTAAATTTACAATGTTGGATTCACGAATTTACAACGTAGTCACAACCGTCTTCCGACTCTTATTTTCAATATTGTTACAAATATAAATTCGCTAAATAAGCAAGCAAAAATTTGTATATTTTCTAACCTAAAATAGTTTTGTGTTTTCATTTAAATAGACTAAATTTATTTAAGACTAAATTTTTGTATATACAGCGTTGTAGCGGTATAGAATAATTATAAACACGGTATTAGCAAATAGAGGTTTAATTCTTGTATATACAGTGTTATAGCGGTATAAGTTTATGGTTAATACGACTTTAAAAAACTAAAGTCGTATATTTGTATTTAGGGTGTTGTACCGGTTTTGAATCTTATTTAAAAACGGTATAAAAAAAAAACTAAGGTTGTAATTTTGTATCTACAGTGTTGTGATGGTACCATATTTTTGGTAGAGTCACAGTATTGTATTTACAGGGTTGTGGCGGTACAAAATATTTAGAAGTGGCGTAATTTCTGCCTAATAATTAACAATATGATTACAACTTTTATTAAAAAAGCTTTGTTAGAGGTGATTATGTGGAAAAATTTGTTTCTCCGCAAGTGATATCCCATAAAGTATAAATATTTTCGTCTTATGTGAAATCATAAGTCGATTAGGTCATATCCGGTTGTCTGTCCGTCCTTCTGTCCTTGTGTGACAAACACGCTTTATTTTGAAACTGTTTGTAGTATCCTAAGCAATTTGGGATTAAAAACCAGCAAAATGAGTTTAGTAGAATCAAAGCTATAAATCAAAAACTGGTCATAAATACGTATGGAAAATTATTAATTATATGATATTTCTATTATTATTTTTTTTAATGTATGCATTGTGTAATAAACAATAATATTTTTTTATGTATACCAACAATCTTCCAAATGACAAAATTGTTGAAGTAAAAATATTAATAAAATCTTGCAGTTCACTCTGCAAAAAAACTGAAAGCGCCTAAAACCGACACAGATGCAGAAATTGTCATGTAATTCTGTTTTGAAATGACTAGAAATTTTAATACCAAATTTTTGTAAAAGAGAAAATTGTATATATGTAAGTAACTAAAACTTATTGTATTCGATTTTAAAAAGATTAGTGATGGCTTCCGTACAAAAGCCATTGCTTTGTTGAGGGTATCAAAGGTTCGGCACAGCCGAATTTATAGTATTCTTTATTGTTCTTTAAATTTTATGTATTCAAACTGTAGCTAAATAAATGTCTTTGTTTTAAAATAGAGTTTGACAAAATAGTGCTTGTAGTTATTTGTACTTTTTGTGCTCGTAAAACGTCTGTGTGCTGTATGGGTTAGTATTTTCCAGTTTGTGTACAAGTTCTAGTAAAAACAGCATTTAAAGTAAAACATACATACATATCAACAAGTACATTGGCATAAAACAAGAATTTGTATATTATTTTGACATTTACGAAATTTTCACATTATAATGTCACAAGTAGTATTATTACACCTTTGAAGCTCCCTCTCTCTCTCTCTCTCTGCTCAATAGCAACATTAAGAATAACAAAAATTGTTGTCTATTTCCATTAAAGTAAAACAAATTCCCATAAAGCATGAGAATTTACTTCACACAATAACCCAGCAGATAGTTTATATTTGCATTTTTCGAATTAATTTTTAGTATTCATTTATTTATTTTTCAGAAGAAAAATATGCGGTTTGTTGGGTAAATGTTGGCCAATAATCAGTGAAGTACGAAAAATAATTTTCTTAGGGGCAAAGTCATGGGTCAAAATTTCCCTAAACTAATTCTTTTTAAAATTGGTTATTTTCGGCATATATAGTGGCACAGAAAAGTCAACACACCTCACTAATCTTATTTCGGCTACGATAAGCTACTAAATAAAAATAAAAAAATGAGGGGGTATGTAGACTATTCGTCACCGTATGAGAAAAATTTATTTTGTATGAAAAAATATATTGAATTTTAACATAAATATTAGTTGATTAACGTGGTACTAACAGACTGTGAGAAAACCAGAAGAATCTCAGAGGTGACTCCGCGTGGACAGAACCACACTACTGGTCAAAAGCAGGTTGTTATGCTAATGTGCAAACTACTGTACTCACTCTGTTTCCCTAAGATATCATAGTTAATCCTCTACTACAATTTCTGATATCGCTGATAGACTTGAGACTGGTTAGTATAAAGTCGCACGGAAACCTTTGTGTCTTTGAAATGAGAGCCGTGCATTTGCAGTGAAAGTAAAACATTGGTTTCTCTTTCCATGGTTCATCGCAATTGCGACTATGTTGACTCAATGGAAAATCCAGTGTATTTGCATGAGCTCCTATCAGCCTATGACTTGTTTAAACTGACCATAACTTCGTGGGCTCCTTCCGAGTAGTCCTTATAAGTGAGGGATAAAATACACAGAAGATCGCTTCAAGAACCGGGGTAGCGAATCCAAGATTTTCGTCTGGCTGTATGTACTTTATCTTTAAAAGTATACTACGATGAGCTTAAATGCTCTGCTAGAGGATATGGCCATTATGTATTAATCAATGGAGTTAAGGTACCATATAGTATTCTGCGCTTCTAAAGCCCTAGATCTTATTCCGATATATGCAGACCTTTCGTAGGTAAGAATAAGACAAAGTTTAGCGGTGAACATCCATTTCTCTGCACAGAAAAAATGAAAACCCGACTTCAATTAACATATTAGTTAGAAATTTGTACTATTAATTAAATTCCTTACTTATTTTCCGCCTGCAAACAAATTGATCATATCAATTAACACATTTGTAAGTTCCAGCTTTTCTTACGGTTGAGTTTCAACCAATAGGTTTAATTAAAATATGACTACCATACAGAAAAAATAGAAAATCGACTTTAGTTAAACAATTCGTTCAGACAATTAAATGTTTTACTAAATTTGCCCCTGCAAAAGAATTGATCATATCAATTAACGGATTTGCATTTTCGAGTCATGACACACAAATTTGGTCAATTAAAAAAATAATTTCACAAATTAAAAAAAACACAACATTAAAATGTATGTGTTTTTATACCCTTCACCAAAGGTAAGAGGGTATATATAACTTTGTCATTCCGTTTGTATGTTCCACAATATTGATCCTACACCCTATAAAGTATATATATTCTGGGTCCTTATGAAAAGCGAAGTTCAATTCCGGTTGTCCGTCTGTCCGTGTGTATGTTGAAATGGGTTTTCCGCAAACCCCAGAAATTATGTGGACTAGGTTGATGTATATTTATGTCACATATACTCCGTTTAAGTTTGCTATTGAGATTCAGCCAGATCGGTCCAAAAATGACGGAGATATGATCAAAAAACCACGACTACCTCTAAATTTTTCCAAAAATCCCTTGTTGTTGTATTTTTTTATTTCCGTATATCTTGAGAACGGCAAAAGCCAAAGTTTCCAAATTAGGTACACACATTAAGGTTGCCAATACACACCATCCTACAAAATGTGGGCAGGATTGGAGAAGTACAAAAAAAATTAAAAATTGTATAAAAACCTAAATTTTAGGGAACATATTTTATAAAAAACTCGGGAAAATCGGTTCAGATACAAAAAAGTTATGACCAAAATTAAATAATTTTTTTTTAAATACCAACTTTCGGGAACCATAGATCTTCCCGAGTCCAAGCTTTATAACTAAAGTAAATGGTAAATTTCTTCTTCAACACGTCGGTATAAAAATCTGCCAAATCGGTTAAAAAATGGCTGAGTTATAACCAAAATACTGAATCCCCAAAAATTACTCTTTTTATAATTAACTTTGTTAAAATATATGTACACAAGTATATATAAATGTTTATATATAAATATAACTTAAGTAAATAGTAAAATTATTCCTTAACACGTCGGTATGTAAAAATATCAAATCGGTTAGACAATGGGTAATTTATGAGCAAAATACTCAAAAAATGGGCTAAAAAACATCAACATTTTTATAAAAACCTAAATTTTAGGGCTGCTATACGTCCTATGGATATGACTTATATATCAAAATGTCGGAAATTTGTATGAGTTATAACAGAAATACTGGGGTCTAATCACCACATACGATATCGAGCAAAATTCATCGAAATTATTTATTTTGGTATCTTGAAACTCGATATCGAATGAAATGTATTGAATTTGAAATAATAGCATTCAACAACGAGTAACTCGACATTACATTTATCGAGTTTTCATTCGATAGTTTATTCGATACGGTAGTATCGAATCCGGTGATTAGGCCCCTGAATTCCCGAAAATTACTCTTTTTATACCCTTCGCCGAAGGGTAATTTCTACAATATTGATCCTACACCCTATAAAGTATATATATTCTGGGCCCTTATGAAAAGCGAAGTTCAAAAACCGGTTGTCTCTTATATTTGCCAGTTTTATTTAGTTTTTGTCTAGTTGCTCTGTATTCTGCTCGCACAATGCTGAAGGGTATATAAGATTCGGCACAGCCGAATATAGCACTCTTACTTGTTATTAAAAAAATTATTTGCGGCAAACAAAAAGTAATTGAAAAATTTAATATGCATCAATTAATTTTTTAATTGAACAATTCTTGGCAAATATTTTTTCAGTGCATCCAAAGTGGCTATATAAAACGTAAACACCAATCTAAAAATTTTTTCAATTAACACAGTTAATTGAAACAAATATATAATTGTTTGAAACTTTAAAATGTTTGCATGATTTCATATTTGCAAATATACACACGAACATTATAATTTTTATTTTTAATTATTGCTAATTAATCGGAACAATTAAATAAATTGTTTAAAGCAGTATTATTTTATTAAATGAAAAAAATTTTGTAAACATTTTTTCTGTGTATCCTTAGGTTAAAAGGGTACGTATTTAGTTTTCATGACATGGGGTCTAGAATGAAACCCAAATATTTCGCATTCTCCTTAAGGTGGATTTCACAGTTCCTTTATCATGGTAATTTGAAGCAAGGAATCTTGATCTTTGTGGTGTTAAGTATCAAGGTCTAGGTAATTTAAAACATTTTAAGTAATTCAAAGTTGTAACTAGATAAACATAAAAAACTATTATGTGTGTTTAAGAGTAAAATTTGTTCTACGCCCCTGTATATTTCAAACGAGTTTTCATATTGTTTTTTTGCAACATATTTGGATAAAACATGGATATTAAGTTACACATGTTAAAATACGTCAATCAGATTTTCTATGAAGCTACACAAGAAAACTGTGCTCTGTAATAGTTTTCTTTCCATTCGGTATTTTAATCATTTAAGTAGAGATTCAAAAAATAAAGTTTTTATAAAAACTTTTCTTTTTGAAAAATGTTTTGTGACACTTGTTAAAAGTGTCAATATCAAGACTACACAACAGAGAATACAATATTGCATTTATTCATGTGGAAAATTTTAAGACTTTTATCATTATGTTAGAAACTAATTACGCTAAATCCTTAAAGCTACACATGCAGTATTACTGCTCTGACTGCATAAGCATGACACCAATTGTTGAGATGGGGACAGGAGAAAAGCTATTCACGCAAAATCAATAAACGTCGGAAAAAAAATATTATAATTAAAAATTGAATTTTATTTACATTGAAGAAATTTAGGCCCTATTAGATTGACAAAAATAACATTCATAACATTTATTTTCGTTTATTTTTAAAAACTAAAGAAGCTGAAGAGCTTTTGAACTTCCTGAATAACTTACTAGGTTGTGCATTGCTTTGGTAGGAGCTGGATAAAAGTTTCCCCTATACAAAGTGAATAGTTACACCATGAACGAATTTGATACCTTTTTTAATAAGCTGGGCTGGGGTCGGCCTCCATACAAAAAAAAAAAAAAAAAATAGTTGCTCCAGTCACCCACTAGAATGAAAAATATGCCAATGGAGTTTCTAAAACAGAAAAAAAATCTTATTTGCCACGCCCCAAAAAAAGCGATTTTTGTTTTTTATAACAGCGCTTGAAAGGCTTGAGAACGGCTAATGGTGTTTTGTTTTATTCAAAAAATATATGCATCAATATGAGAAGTTGTCGTTTTTCTTTTTAACCCTAGATTGGTGCACTAAAATTTACCCCTTTGTTGGTAAATTTAAAGAAAAGAAAAGAAAAGATAAACTCACTGTTTATTGTTGCTGTTTTGTTTAAGCTTTGATATTAATACAAGTATGACTTTGAGTGTTTATAATTCTTATTGGCCTTAGGGTTTTATTTGTAGAATATTCTTGCCTTTTCTATAATCTTTGGAAAAGGTTTCCAGATGAGCTGGCCTAAGCAACCAGTGAAATGCGCAAAGAAGCTAGCTGTCCCTCAACAATAAATTTCAGTGTATTTATAAAATATGAAAAATTGGGAATTTAGCACGTCATACAGAAATCTTATTAATAATAAATTTTGTACTCCCAAAAATAACTTTGATAATGATAAACATTTCCATAAATTTCTGTTTTATTGAAATAAAAACTAACACAAAATTTGGCTTTTCTTCACAGATACCTTTTAAAGCTGTGTTCACATTATGTGTATTTGTCATGTGGATTGTCACTTTTTCACATGTTAAATTTGTACATATCGTCTGAACCCCTCCAAACAATATCATATGTTATTTCTCTTTGTACAGTACACATGACATTTTTGATTAAGAACGAGTTCTATTTTCAAGTGACAAAGCACCTGACATCAAATGTTTTTTATCAACAAAATTGTTTGTGGCTGCAAAAAGTAATTGAAATTTTAATAAATAATTAGTATTGTGGTTATTTTGTTGAACTATTTATGATTTTTAATCAAAATTTTTAATATTTTTAATAAGGCTTAAGTTCATCAAATTGAATTTTCATTCAATTATTTTTATTAAGAAAAGAATTTTACAACAATAAAAATTAATTTAAATTGTTATTGATAATCTTTCATTCTTGACCGTGGCCGGATCTCGAACCCTGGCCGGCAGGTTATCATGACATGTTTCGATCGCAACCACTCGATCTCATCAGATCTAATTTCCGTCTTACACTCGCAGCCATCGACGATTGCTGACGTCAATTGTATTTTAACCTTTGGCAGATCGAAATTTGCTTTCCTGAATGATTATCCATTTTAATTGCCGGTTTTTCGACGTAATTCTGTATGTACAAAGCTTCTCTTGTTGCAAGTTTCAGAATTTGCTGGTGTTTCTGAAATTTCAGATTTTTTTTTTTTTCTTAAATGATCTTGCAATGTGAGAATAATCTGTTTTTTCGTTACTTTAAATGGTATTCTTCGACGAAGTGAGTTGCAGGAATTTACAAAAAAAAAAAAAAACCTTTAAGGGTTCAACAACAACGTGCGATCACACACCACAAAAGCAGACTGTTGACTAGAGCCACAGAGAAAGTTAGAATGTTACGTATGGAAAAAAGAGAACACAAATAAAAAAAGGTATTCGTCGATTCGACGAACGTGTACCAATCTAGGTTTAAATACGATGTTGCAAAAATAAATGGCAAATCTGTTCCAGTTTTTACCCTCAGGCAGGGCTGCCAGATTTGACGACTTATCGTCATTTTGACGATTTTTTTTTCTGAAATTACCAAAGTTCCGATTTGTTGTTTTTTTTTTTAAGTGACCAAATCTGAATAAAATATTTACATTTTCTGACAATTTCGTTTTATAATCTTGGAATGTTTGACAGCCCTACCTTAACATGAGCCATACCAAAGCAAGAGCGTCAATAATAAATAATAAGTTATAAATAAAAATAGAGATAAAAACGCTAGATTGACCAATAAAAATAGCTAAATTGCCAATATTAATTAACAATATCGGCAAACTTAACTTTTAAACGAGCTGTCAAAATCGGTTTTTCCAATTGCAAAGCGTTCAAGCCGCTCTATTTAAAAACTAGGAAACGTGGCCGCTTTTTTAGGTACGGCTGTAATATGCAAGTCTAAAGAAAATCTTGAATTATTTTCAGAGTACAAAAACAACAATGTTACACTTTGTTTATCTGTCGACAAACCATCATCGAATGAACCTTTTACGACTTCCTGCATACATCATATTTTCAAAAATTATACGGCGAGCATTTCATGAGTTGTAAGAGAATATCTACATGAGTCAAATACGATTCTTGAGATGAAAGACTCGTTAGATTATCTTAACTCAAGTATTAAACGATTCCCACAACGATTGAAGAAGCGTCTTTCGCTGTGCTATGGAAGAATCTCACTCGTGTTACAGTTTTCCCGTGTGAGGAACCTTCTAGGATTAAAAAATGCGGTCATCGACGATCAAAGACGCTCTTCATGAGACTCCCAGTAGCACTTACACGATTGAAAATGCTAGCTGGGATGAAGTAATTATGTTTGGTGCGGTTTATGGGCTGGTGGCATCATTGGACCGTACATCTTCGAAGATGATGCGCATCGTAACGTAACGGTGAATGGTGCACCATGAGCGCTACCGTGAGATGATATACTTTTTTTGCCCAAAATGCAAGAGCTTGACTTGCATGAGATGTGGTTTCAACAACACGGTGCCACATTAACAATGGACTTATTGAGAGGCGAGTTCGGTGAACATTTTATTTCACCTTCGGGACCGGTCAATTGGCCGCCTAGATCGTGCGATTTAACGTTTTTAGACTTTTTTTGTGGAGTAATGTTAAAGCTCATTTCTATACACACATGCCCGCTTCAATTGTTGCATTGGAAGACAACATTGAATCATTTATTCATGAGATACCGGCCGAAATGTTGGAAAGAGTATGCCAAAATTGGACTAAGCGGATGGACCATTTGAGGCGCAGTCACGGTCAACATTTGCATGAAATAATCTTCAAACATTAAATTATATGAACCGTTCTATCGATTCAAATAAAGATTTTATGCATTTGTCTGAATTGTATGGGGGGTTTTTTTTAAAACTTTCCTATAGCTCTTAAAAAATCACCCGATAATAGGTCTCATAAGTAATTGATACAGAATGGCTTTAACTTTAGGATTGATGTATTGTTAATAAAACAGCTTTTTGTACATGAAAAAATTATTTCTTGCTTTAATTATTTGTGCAGTTATATGAGCATTAAAATATAAAAACTTATCTAGTTTAATTCCCAAGTATTTTACAACTTTTTGTTGGGAATACATATATTGGTATTTGATGTTGTACCAAAATGTTTCCATTTTGTTTTATGTTGTGATTACATTTTCGTACTGGCGGACAGAACAGAATAGTTTCATATTTGTTAAAGTAAATTTTCATTTTCTAGTCTATAGCGTATCAACTATCTAAAAGTATGTTTGTAATTCATTATTAATTTTTCTTATTTTATTATAGGCGTGATATATTATAATATCGTCTGCAAAAGCAATTTTATTATCAATTTATGTTAATAGATCTTATATAAAAATATTAAATAGAATTGGGGAATTCATTGTTCCCTGTTGAAGACCATTCGCTACAATAAATTTTTTGGACTTATTCGTTTCCTATTGCATACTAGAAAAGATTTTTTTTAACATGTTTATATTTTAATAATTTGTAAACAAATAAATTTTTTCAGATTTTTATGTCTTATTAATTTTTAAACAAAATTTTTTTTTTGTTTATCATTATTATTATTATTATTTGTTTCTAAACTTCAAAGATATCTCTGAAACTATTGGACAAATTTAAAAACAATGTTAGCAAGACTTAAAGATAATATTGTTACGTTACTGCCTTTCAATAACGTTTTGGTTTATTTCCTTTATAATAAACCGTTTCGAGTTCTTTTATTGCATTTCAAATAAAACAAATAAACATAACAATTTAATGTATAACACTTATTTATTAAGAACTTAGTTACTTTAACAACCGGAATTTACTACTTTTATTTACAACTCACTATTGTAATGCTTATAGTAAACTTGACAAAGTCTGAACTAATTCTGACTTTTGATGCTAGCCGCCGCAAGTATTTATACTGTAATTCAGCCATCTAGAACATTCGAAATCTTTCTCAAAGGTTCGAGGCTTTACTCTATCGTCTATTATGATTTATGGCGGCACTTATGTTTACATAATTTCACCACTTATACTAAAGCTTTCTTAACGGTCATTTCTAGGCCTTTCTGCTCATTGGGATTGAAGTGTACTAAATTATAACAATTTTTAATAACAATGTAAACTAAAAAAATTACTTATGAATACAAAAAAAACTAATAAATACAAGATAAATAATATTTACAACTAATTGCTAAACAATAATTACAACTAATTCTTAACTAAAGTTACTTTCGTAACAATATTGTTGCCGTTTTCATGTTTTCATAAGAATAAAAAACAAAGGCTATTATACGAAGTAGTGCTGGGATACTATCGATATTTTCTACTAGCGATATTTATCGATGGTTCAGATTTCACTATCGATATATCGATATTATTATCGACTGAATGTTTGTACTTGTGCAGGAAAACTTTAACTATTTTTTTTATAAGGCTACAGTCCGTTGTTTTTATCACTTTATTGAGTGTATGAGACGTATGTATGTATATACGCACCTTATTTTAGATGGCAGTTTCTTAAAAATTGATAAGTACCTTTCTGAAGGAACCGAAGTAACAAGGAATATAAGATATTCCATTGCAACTTTCAAAAATTTTCTAAATTCTAAACCCAAAAAGGTAATTAATCTAGCGGACTTATCCTGTAATGGACGTTCATTGTTTTGTCCTTTGCTTGAAATTGCATTTGGATTTGCGTTTTTTTTTACAACATTACAAAAATATTTGACATTTCATTCCCTATATAAACATGTACAAATTTCGACTTAAAGGCCTTTAATTAGCAGTAAAAAGCACTGTTAAACAATCCATACCACTTGCCATTCTAGTTGTTTGTTTCATTGCTGTAATTCTGCGTTAATTAATAATTGCAATTAAAAATTTGCGGCAAAAAACTGTGTGTGTATAGCTGCTGTTAGATGTCTTCATAGCTGTATTTTAAATAATAAAAATATCGATATTTATATTTTTCCTATCGATTTTTTCGATATTTTAAGACTATCGATAATATCGATAGTTTCCCAGCACTAATACGAAGTACTGAAAGTTGCTTAACAGCTCGTAATTAGAAAATTAAAATATTTGTTCGTTCGATAAATAAAACGAACAAAATCTGATTAAGGTTTTCATTAAATCAAAAAAACATTTTCGGTGATTGACAAAAAAAATGCTTTACTGCTTTTTTCAAACTAATATAAAATTTATATTGAAAACAAAAACAAATTTGTGCTTTTTTATTGTTATTTCAATATTAATTACCAACCAAAAATTATTATTTTGTTTTGAAAAATAGGTACTAAAGGCTTAGTAAGTCTTTTCTTTCTGTTTCTGTTCTGTTCCGTGCCGTTTTGTAACGAAATTGTAATAGTTACTTTTGCTGTAGTAACTCAGCGGCCATTTATGACAAATTTATTAGTGTTGCACCGTCCATTGTTTATTTCAATAACTTTAATGTACATGAATTTAAAGAAATTAAATTTTATGAATTATTAAAATCAAAAAGCAGTTTATTTCAATATAAATATGTATTTTTTATTATTTATTTTGCTGTCACTTACAAATTCTTAAAGGCAGAATTAGTCTTTACTTTCTGTTTCTTTTCTGTTCCGTGCCGTTCTGTTACGAAATTGTAATAGTTACTTTTTCCGTAGCAAATTATCAGCCATTTATGACAAATTTATTAGTTTTGCACCGTCCATTGTTTTATCTCAATCACTTTAATGCAAATAAATTTGAAGAAATTAAATTTTATGAATTCTTAAAATAAAAAAATAGTTTATTGCAAAATAAATATGTATTTTTTATTATTTAGTTTGCTGTCACTTACAATAACTTAACAAGTTTTTGATTTAAACAAACTGAACCGCAACAGAACAGAAAAACTAATCAATTTCACAGGTTTTTTAATAACAAAAACAAGTCAGCTGATTCGTAACAGAACAGAAAGTAAAGACTAAATGCTCAACCATAATATGCATAGTCTAGCTTAACCTACTGTTAAAAATTAAAAGTCTCTCAAATGTATTTACGAAAACCAAAACAAAATAAAAAACATTCGATTCCGTACGGAATGTACGATTAGGTTCGCACCTCGCTTAAGCAAATAACAGTTTCATTAAACTTAGCAAAAAGGTTCCTTAAGTTCAATATGGTTTGCCTCATATAATATACATGTATTCGCTCATTCGTTTAAGCCAACTTAAGCACATTGGGGTTGGGCCTTGATTCTGCCTTTAATTTTTTTTCTACATATTTTTGGTTCTCATAAAATTAATATCTTCGTAATACATGTATACAAAAGTGAAAAGAAGATGATAAATCAAAGGCATTCGTTTTAAATACAAATTACAAAAATAGAAGTGAGAAAACTTGTGTTTTAAAAAACAGGCTGCAAGTTTCGAAAAGTTTTTGAAAGAGTTAATTTAGTTTTTACTTGCTGTTTTCTTGGTAAGAAGTAAAATTGAATTTTATTGTTGCTGTTAATTTTTGTTGTTATTGTTTTAAAGTAGTTTTTATTAAATCTACTTGAAAATAATATATAAAACTTAAATTATATTATCACGAAAAGTTGCTTAGGTCTCAAACAACACTGTAAATGTAAAGGAATTGACTCTATCATTTACAGATGAATGCAGAGTATCTACTTTCGATTCGATTCGAAATTTGGTAAACTTTCACCCGTAATGTATGGAAGTTTTTGTCTCCTCTTTTGAACACTAGCTAAATTTTTTTTTTAACTGTTTACATTAATTCTCTGATATGTTATATACATATTAAAAATATTAAAGGATTCAATTGTCGTTGCACTTTTAAGCAAATTATTACACATTGTTTTATATTGTTTATGATTTGTAAATAAAAGCGTTAACAAATAAAAAAATTTATTTAACTTCAAATTCAATGTATGTATCGGAATCGGTATCGCTGATATATCTTTTTGAGTATCGGTATCGTATTGGCATAAACGCGTATCGTTATGTTCCTAGTCTGAACCAGTTTTTCTTTTGTTACTTTAGTTCAGTTGGCAAAGTATATAAAAGCGTATGAAATACAATTATTTTATCAAGATTTTTGTATGACGTGCTAAATTCCCAATTTTTCATATTTGATAAATACACTGAAATTTATTGTTGAGGGAAAGCTAGCTTTTATGCGCATTTCACTGGTTGCTTAGGCCAGATCATCAGGAAACCTTTTCCAAAGATTTTAGAAAAGCTAAAAATATTATACAAATAAAACCCTAAAGCGAATAAGTAACAAGTAACAATATCAAAGTTTAAACAAAACACCAACAATAAACAGTGAGTTTATCTTCTCTTACATCCCCCTACAATTGGTTGGGTTCTTTCCGACTCGAATTGTAGTTGTAAGTTAGTAAAAAGAAAAAACAAAATTAAAAAACAAATTGTTAATTTCTACTGTCTTCGCAAGAATACAACAAAAAAAAAAAATTTTAATTTATATAATTTATTTATTTAATTTTATCATTTAGTTACATTTTATACAGTATCACAGAAAAAATTATTGCCGAATTATTTTCAAACAAACGCTTGTTTGAAAATTTTTTTAATTTCTACAAATTTTTTTACTGATTCAATTAAAATTTTTGTTTGATTTTTATTTAACCAACAAAAATGTTGACAACCATTCAAAAATATAATACACGCGTTATTGGTTTCTAGTTTTCATAATTTTGTATGAAATATTTAACGCTCTTTAATGTTGTCGTCTTTTTGCATTTTTTTATTTAATCGTAAGCAACACTTCTTTATGTGAAATATAAGAAATACAACAAAAAACACATGCAGTCTATTTTTGGACACTTTAAAAATGTACAACAGTAAGAAAGATGAAGAGGTTGAAGTTAAAAAAAATAGCAGGTACAAAAACGTTTCACTCTTTTTAAACAACAGAAACAACAACAACATTATAAGAAACAAAATAAATTTTTGGTTGGTTTCAAAGTTGGTTAAAAAAAAACAAAATCCCGTATTCAATTTTTTTAAACTGTTTGCTTAAATACATCAAATACAAAAATATAATGATGACGAAAAACATATCGAGTCGGTCTGTCGCCGTTTTTGGATTACATTTCTTCTTCATTAGCAAAGGAAAGGATACAGCAACATTGAGTGATGACGAAAAACATTGTGTGTATAAAAAAAGACTTCGTTCAAAAATTATTCCAATAAAAAAATGTGTCTCAAAGCCAGCCGGCCGCTCTGCTCTCTCTGCCATCATCTTCTAATACAGTGCCAGCTTGTGTGCGCATCATTGCTTGTGCAAAAACCTTTTTTTTTGATTTTGAAATTTAGTATATGAATTTCAGTAAACTTTTTGTTTGATTCAGTTAAATTATTTGTTTGAAAAAATCAGTGTTTTTTAATAAACAAAATGCAAATAAATTGTTTTAATATGCGAATTTGTTTATAGGACCGATTTCAGACAAAAAATTGTTTGATTCTACAAATTTTTTGTTTGAATTGGAAAAATAATTTTTTTCTGTGTAAGGAACAAAATTGTTCACAAAATTAGTGTTATTGGCAAAATGGTCTATAAATTTTTGTTTTTTTTTTTATAATTATTTAATAATTTTTAACTATATGAAATATAGAACATTTCAAGAACTTAAAAATAAAAACTTTTCCAAAAAATATGTGTTCATAATATTTTACACGGTATTAGTATTGAGTTCTGAATGTGAACAATTATGACCCTAGTTAGAGATTATTATTGTATTTGGGTCCTAGCGTTTGATATGTTGTCCCTTTGCTCTTTTAAGCCACCTTAATTCTTTTTTTCCATTCTTTTACAAATTTTTAGCAGTTTCGGCTTTATTTTTTCAAGATTTAACGGCAAGCTCCCAAAGCTGATATACAGTGTTAGGCGGGTTCCTCTGAGCAAAAAAAATTGGCGTTTTGGAATGGACCAAAGGTACTCAAGTGGGTACACTCTGGCGACTGAGGAGGTAAATTTATTTTCGAACTTTTATTTTCCTCAAACTAACTTTTAGCTTTTTCTGAAGTATGCTTAAGATCGTTGTCCTGCATAATGATTTCACCCTGCCTTTAAGTATGGTTATGTAGTATTTGGCACACATTTTTTTTCGGAATTAGAGCAGTGCTCGAAGCTTGTTCCCACGAAAACAATCTCAAGTCATTTCTGAGATCATCAAAATTTTATTATTTTGAATTATTCCGCTCATTTACGCTAACACTTTTATTCAGCCACGTTTATTGCTGTCGATCTGGCTCCAATCTCATAATTTTTGTCCGATCAAAGCATGTAAGACGCATTGAATCTTTAGAACTGAATTTTCTTACTTTTTGCAAACTTCAGCCTTGTTAGCCTTTATTTACTTAAAGGTGGGTTGTCGCTCTTTATTCTAGCTACTAATCTACTAGAACTTAAGCAACTTCGTACGATTTAAGTGCTTACATCTAAATTGTACTCTATGCTCAGTATTTGCCGGACCTTAATAGCTATATTGACTACACCAGTAACAATAAGTGGCTTTGATTCTCGAAAATCTTTTGGCGAAAGTTTTTTTGGGCGACCAGCTTTGTTGCTTTTGGTATCCAAACTACACTTTTTTTATTTTACATTCAAATCTCACTGAAATGTTGTATTTTTTGTGATCTTGCGATATGAGACTCCTTTTTTTTAATTTTTCACAATGCTCTGTTTCAAAAGTGCCGCTTTTGACTTACCGTACTTGAAGAAACTAGCGAAATTTAATTGCAAAATTTTTTTTTAAATTTTAAAAAAATTTAAGATTAATGAATTTATTAACTCACTTTAAAAGCAAATCCCACAGATAAAACTTGAAATATGTTGGAATTTTTGTGAAAGATTCACACAGGGAAAATATTCACCCCTATTATGAAAGTCGACATCGACACAAGTCGACTGCACCTGAACAGCAATGGTATTTTCTGGGTCGTTGTTGACAATAATCGATTACTATTGACAGTCAATTGATATTTTCTAAGGCGCTTTCAAGTCGACGTCGAGTAGTATTGTCTCCGTTTTAGTCGACAGGAAATTTTGCGACGACTCAAATGAAAGTTAAAGAAATTTTAAATGAAATGTAAACATATTTATTGAATACGTTTGAAATAAAAAATGCAAATTTAAAAGAAAATATGGGCACAAATTTTATTAGTAAATTTAACGCGAAAATTGCGAAAGTTCGGAAAAGTTTGCTAAAATAGCGAAATTTCGCGAACAATTTTAATTTAAGACGAACGCCTCAAAGAACCAAAATTGCGAAAATTCGCAAACATTTGCAAAAATAGCAAAATTCGCGAACATTTTTAATATATAAAAAAAAAGCCATAAAATTGATTAAAATTCCCTAAAACTATAAGAAATGGCAAAAATTTGGTTAAAATTGCAAAATTAGCGGAAATTCGTAAAAAATTGCTAACAGCTACATGACAGCAAAGTCTAATATTTATTAAAAATCGTTAAAGCTGTAAAGAATCAGAAAACTTTCGCTTCTATTGCGAGCATGGCTAAAATAAGCAAAAATTGCAAACTTTGAAACAAACGATCAAATTGGTTTGAAATCGCTAAGTCGGCTAAAAAACAAAATGTCGGGAAGTTACAAAAAAAAAAAAAAATATGAAAAAACAGAGAAAATTCGCAAAAAATTTTTAATATATATAAACAAGCCATAAAGTTGATTAAAAGTCCCTTAAACTGAAAGGAATGGCAGAAATTCGGTGAAAATTGCTAAATTAACGAAAATTCGCAAAAATTTGCTAACAGCGGCATGAAAGAAAAGTCTTATATTTATTAATAAACGTTAAAGCTATTAAGAATTAGAAAACTTACAGTAAAAATATCTTTTATCTAAAACATGCCAAAAATTCGCGAAAAAAATTCAAAATTGGAAACAACTCTACACTTTATTTTAAAAAGCTAAATCAGTTAAAAAAAATATGTCGGAATATAGCATAAATAGTCTGTGTTCATACGGCTATTGTCTTATTGACATGATTGCTACTTTATAGGCGAGAGGGACGAGGGGAAAAGAAACGAGTACACAGATGCATGTACTGTATTTACGTTTTGCTTTTTCATTCGTTGTTTAATTTTGTTATTGTTTTCAATACCAAAAAAGCACATGTCGTCAACATGACATGAATCATTTGAACGCCAATTCATGTTCAAAGAAGAAAAAGGAAGAATCTTGTCAATAAGACATGAGCCGTATGAACTCAGACATAGCGTTAAAAAGTGAGTGAAGAACAAAAATGAAAAATAAACAATTGGAGATGGGATTTTTTTTTGTCAAATTTTCGATAACTAGTCGACGTCGACACAACATTCTTATAAAATACCAAATTAACGTCGAAGTGATGTAGTCGTCGCCTTGATGTGACAACAATTAAAAATTAATGTCGACGTCGACAACGCCTTACATAATAGGGGTGATTGTTCACACATATGGTTGTGATATTAACTTAGTATAAATACAAAAACTTACGGTACTTTTGAAAATAAGTTTACATAGTATTATTATAAAATGTAGAAAGCCATACAAAAGAAAGAAGTTAGAAAGTTTCCAAGTTGAAACTTTAATAGTTTTCATGATATTCATAAATTTTTTATAATTTCGTGAACAATTTTGTCCCTAACTGTATATTTTTCAGTTTTGTTTAATTTTACAACCTTAAAAACTTGTGTAGTTATATATTTTTTTTTAATTATTATATTCATGATATTAATCACTGTTAAAGACAATGTTGTTTATCCACAACATATACATAATATTTATTTAGTTTAATGAATTTTTATAGCAAATAAATGATAATTTAAGGTAAATGAAGACCAATTTTATTTAAAACAATTTTAATTAACGCTCTTTATAAATATTTTAATTAGTTAAAGAAATACTAATAAATATATAAAACTACTTTATAATTGAATTTTAAATACACAAATAAATTTGTATGTATGTATATTCGTTTTTTATATTGATAGTGTTTATGATGTCAACGTATATGCATGTATATGATACATGTATGTGTATGAAAACAATTATATTTTAATTTAACGCCTTTTTAAACATAAATAAAAATAACCACAGAAAGTTCAATTAAGTAATGCAAATTTTTTCCATAAAAAACGCAATACCCGCCATTGACCGGGCTAAAAAAAATTAATAGTAATTTTGATTGAACGAAAATGAAGATATATCAGCTATTGCTAATGCTCCTACACACAAATCTAAACAAATTAGAAAAGTTGCCTTAAAGTTTGTGTTTAACAGTCATATTTGAAGAACAGAGGTCTTATACATAAAAAATATTTTATTTTTATAACAGGTTTATTAAACAGATTTCCATAGGTTCTGCGTTTAATAAGGCTCCAATAAATCAAAAATATTTTTTATGAATATGGGGGCATACCTATAAGGACTAGGGTGTTCAGTCGATAAATTATTTTTCGATTAATCGAACAATTTTAGACGATTAATTATTCAAATAATTTTAAATTGCTAATTTCGATTAAAGGATTAATTGATGAATTTATAGCGATTAATCGAATAATAATAATATATAGTATTTCTGTTAAATGTAAAATTTTTTAAATTTTTTAGTCGAATAAACAAACCAAATTTATGTGTCCGTTGGAATTTAAAAAAACAGTCATGTTTAGTGAGTAATTTAGCTTATATTTTTGTTACATTTTTATAACACAATTTAATTATTCATTTCACAAAAGAAAAAACGACAAAGATTTATATTAATTTAGCGGGTAGAAATCGAAATGAAGTGAGATTGAAATCGGACCATTATTTAAATTCAAATTCTATTGACAAAATGACAGTAGTTTCTCGTGCTTTAAGTGTTGCTCTTGCAAAAATTATAGATATTTAAAGTAAAATGGAATTTTTTCATGAACTTTCATTATAGCGTCGTGTTATTTACCAGGGGTCCAACATTAACCCATTAGTGCACAATGTGCCTTTTAAGGGACACTCTTTTTTCCATTTTACAGCAACATGAAGAATTACAAATTTAACTTTCATTTAGCAGCTCATTCTCTTGGTGTCTTCTGCTAAACAACAAGTGTTTTTATTCAATTTTGTTCTATTGAGTGCGTAATATTGTGCAAAAAATGTATAACGGGAATAACAAAATTCGCACCACACGTGAAGGGTATGTAAGAATGAAAAAAACTAACAGTATGTTGCTTTATACTGAATTGTTAAAGTTTTGAAAATACAAATGATTTTAAAAATATTAGCAATTGACATTATGCTTTATGTTAATATTCATTGCTATTCTTATACAGACTTACAGTTGCTAAAATATTGGAGCAGTTAGAATATAAAGACGACAACTTGCAAAATACCGAAATATTTGCAATACCTCCTTTGTATGGAAATGATTAATGAATTATTTTCATAAATTTTTTTCAATTGAAAATTTTAATTTTTCTTACATAAAGGTTTTTATTGATAATTATTTCATATCCGTGGAGCTTCTTCGGCATTTGTCAGCTTCTGGAATATGCTCGTTTGGTACAATAAGTGATAGTCGAACCGAAAAATGCCCACTCTGTCCCGTTTCGGAAATGAAAAAAGATCAAAGAGGATCTACGGACTATTGTTTTTCTGATATTGATGTTAACGATGGAAAGACAATAACGTAGTCACCTTAGGAACTAATTTTGAAAAAAAATAAATTGGAACGTGAAAGCGTTATGCAAGAGGAGAAGGCGCCATGAGATACCCAACCAAAAGTATTTCAACATTACAATCAAGGCATGAATGGTGTAGACAAAATGGACCAGTTAATTGGTGTTTAACGGTCATGTAAAAGACATCGGTCACGTATAAGACCAATTTTTGCATATCTGTTAAATGCTTCCGTTGTTAAAGGTTGGCTACTAATGAGAAAGCTTCATCCAAATGATCTAGAAACGTACGGGGTGCCCTCTGTAAGAGGTTACAGACCACCGATTTTCAGTGCTGTAATCGATATGACAGTAGAAATCACATGATAGACTACTCCAAAACGGATAAAAGATGTCTAAACTGCGGTAACAAGTCTAATTTTATGTGCAACAAGGGCCTTCACCCAAAAGAATGTTTTTAAGAAATTTCACATTTCATCATCTTTAAAAAAAAAATTTTATTCAAATTAAACTTCTAAAAATTATTTTAACAGTTGTTTAAAATAACGTGTTCAAAAAGAGTTTTGTTAAAAAGTACTTGGTGCTCTTCATGCACTAATGGGTTAATTCCTCCCCCGAAAGTCATTTAAGTACGGCTAAAGCTCTTACGAATCATGATATTTTATTCAAATTAGTTTAAATAAAGTTTTATATGAATGGAAATTAATTTAAAAATTTTTCTGATGGTCGGCCAATAATTTCATATAAGTCTAAACTGCAACGATTTTAATACTTACGTAAGCTTTTATAAAGATTGTTTAAAATTGTATAGATCCAACTTAGGGCCCAGTCCTAAAATATGCTAACTGTCGGTGGAGGGTAGCAACACTTAATTGTTTTAAGCCTTATTTTTAAGAAATGCCCATATATTTGTACCTACATACATATGAATAAATACATATGCACATTTTTTTGTGCAGTTATTTTTGCCGTATTTAATTTTTAAAATAAAATATTTTTAATTAAGGAAAATGAAATTGATCATATTTTGTTGACATATGTATTTAAAGCAACGATATGAACACATAAAAATTTATTTAATTTAAAGATTTTGCGAAAAAAATCCTGTGTTTAAAGTTATAAAATGGTTAAAAATTCCTTTAAATGCTCATTACAAACTCATTTGCTGGAAAAGTTCAACATCATCTGTTGTCACATGGTTGTTATTGTTTTTTATGCCCTTGTTATTCCCGTCATATTGTTCGTCAGTTTGTTAAAGTGTTTTTGAATGCCAAGAGTAAGTTTTTAACTTATCGTATGTTTACAATCTCTTATGCAAATTACTAATTATCGCTCAAAATAACGTTGCACTTTTTTGCAGCCTGTTATTTTCATACATATTGCATGACACTGAAAGCATGTTGAAAGCCTTTGTTTAACTTCTTGCTTTTTATATGACAAACCGCATTAATACAAAAAAAAAAAAAAACTTGGGGAAACGCAAATCTTATTAACTCAATAAATAAATAAATTAAAGTGCATGAATTTATGTGTGATTTTTATTGCTAAAAATTTTAAGCGCATATGATAAGTTTTTATTACAAGGGAAATTATCATATTTGGTCATTGCAATATCTTTAAAATTAATGACGAAAAAATACCGCAATTAAGAAAATATAGTCAGTTCTTCTCAACAGTTTTTCACATCTACAACTGCCGATTAGACAAAATGATTTTCGAGAGTGAGCCCTACTCATTGTAATAAAATAGTTTAGTGAGACGTAAGTTTAAGTATGTGTTATATGTGAGAAATCATAATTGTTAATATTCTTTATATAGTAAACTAGCTGAATCTTTTCTTACAAACTAGCTCAACATGCTGAACTTGGCTGTTCTCCTTGAAATAAAATTATAAGCGATTTGAACTAGACTTAGATAATTTTACTCTCGCTGTTCTCCAGATGTAAAGAAATCTATCTTGTATCTTTTTATATTTAAGCTGCCATGGATACTTCTCCAAACCAGCGCCATTGTTATCAGATATTTTTAATAGAAAACCAAACAATTCTCCAGATATATAAAAATCTATATTGTCGGAAGTATATATGATAATAATAAACAAAATTTAAAGTTTTGAAAGAATTCCGTCAAAGGATTCATGTACCTGTCACATATCCTTTGTATACCCTTCACCACAGGTGGAAAAGGGTATATATAAGTTTGTCATTCCGTTTGTAATTTCTACAATATTGATCTTAGACCCTATTAAGTATATATATTATGGGTCCTTATGAGGAGAGAAGTTGATTTAACGATATTCGTCCGTCCGTCCGTCTTACGTTTGATATGTGTTTTCCATAGACTCCAGACATGATAGCGGCTACAATGTTTTACATTTATGCCACATATAGTCCACCATTTATTGCTATTGAAATTCAGCCAGATCGGTCCAACAATGGCTGAAATATGACCAAAAAACCACGACTGCCTCTAATTTTTCCAAAAAATCCCTTGTGGTTGGTGTATTTTTATTACTTTTTTTCTGTATATCTGGAGAAAGGCAAGAGCCAAAGCTTTTTAATTAGGTATAAACATTAAGGTTATAAATACACACCATCCTACAAAATGTGGGCGGGATTAGAGAAGTAGGCGTGGTACCTCTCATACAAAAAGTATTAAAAATTGTATAAAAACCTGAATTTTTTGACTGTAATATGACCTATGGTTACGCCTTATATATCAGAAGATCGGAAATTTTAATAGAAAATATTTTCTAAAAAACTCGGGAAAATCGGTTCAGATACGAAAAAGTTATGACCAAAATATTAATTTTTTTTTGAAAAATACCCATTTTCAGGAACCATAGATCTTCCCGAGTCCAAGTTTTATAAATATAAATAACTGGCAAATTTCTTCTTTAACACGTCGGTATATAAATCTGTCAAATCGGTTAATAAAAAAAGCAGAGTTATGACCAAAATACTGAAATCCCAAAAATTACTCTTTTTATACCCTCCACCACATTAGTTGTGAAGAGGGTATATTCAGTTTGTCATTCCGTGTGAAACTTTTTTACTATTCATCTCAGACCCTATAAAGTATATATATTCTGGGTCCTTGAGTAATTTTAAGTCGATTTAGCCATGTCCGTCTGTCTGTCCGTCTGTTGAAAACACGCTCACTTTCGAAAAACTCAAAAGAAATCAACAACTTGGTGTCAAATTGCTTGTAGTTATCCTAAGCAGTTTGGGATTGAAATTCAGCAAAATCGGTTCAATAGGATCTGAGCTATGAATCAAAATGTGGAACCATCACCTAAAAAAAATTGTTAATTTTGTTACAAAAACTAACATAAATGGTGGAAAAATGCACAGAATGATATAAGATTTCGCAACAATTCGTTTTATTCAACTGGAAATCACGCTGTGAAATTTCGTGAAGATCCGTCAATAATTTACCCTAGGCCCCATATAAGCCCTACTCCCGGAAAACAGTATATTAAGCCTAAAACCCTAACTAACAATGCTATCATTACAAATTTTGGCAAGTCACAGTAACATAGGACTTGAAATTAAACTGTTAAGTTTCGTGAAGATCGGTCCATAATTTACCATAGGCCCCGTATAAAACCTACTTCCGGAAAACAACTTAGTACGCCTAAAAACGTAAAAAATAATGCTATCATAACAAAATTTGGTACATCAAAGTTTTATTGGACAAGAAATAAAATTGTGTTATTTCGTGAAGATCGGTCCATAACTTACCCTGGGCCCCATATAAACCTTACTCCCGGAAAACAGTTTAGTACGCCTAAGTCCGTAAAAAATAATGCTATCATAACAAAATTTGGTACATCAAAGTTTTTATAGGACAAGAAATAAAACTGTGCAATTTCGTGAAGATCGGTCCATAATTTACCCTGGGCCCCATATAAACCCTACTCCCGGAAAACAGTTTAGTACGCCTCAATCCGTAAAAAATAATCTATCATAACAAAATTTGGTACATCAAAGTTTTATAGAACTGGGAAAAAGACTGTGAAATTTCGTGAAGATCGGTCCATAATTTACCCTAGGCCCCATATAAACCCTACTACCGGAAAACAGTTTAGTCGCCTAAATCCATAATTAATAACAAATCGTCACAGTTTAAGATAATAATAACATCATACAGATATTACCCCTTAAACATTCGAACTGTCGGTGGAGGGTATCAAAGATTCGGCAAAGCCGAATATAGCACTCTAACTTGTTTATAATTAAGTTTGTTTTTTATACCCTTCACCGAAGGTCCTACACCCTATTAAGTATATATATTCTGGGTTCTTATGCAAAGCGAAGTTCAAATTCGGTTGTCGTCTCTTCTTCCAATGCCCTCACCCCCCTTTCGTATTTGTTTACATATACTAGCATAATGCCCATATATGATTTTCGTTATCACCCTTCTTTATTATATCATATATATAACGAAATAATTTTAACAAATAGAAACTAAAAACGATTTAAAAAAAATATTTACCAGTTTTTGCTTTTTAAATTTAATTTATAATGAAGTTTTAAGTATTGTAAATATGTATGTATATGTATATGTGAAAATTATTTAGTTGCTCTCTATTCTACTCGCACAATGGTGAAGGGTATATCAGATTCGGCACAGCGGAATATAGCACTCTTACTTGTTTTTAAAAAATTTTATTTGGCAACACTTTTTATGTTGAATTGTTGAAAATTATCAAATCTGTCTAAATATAATGTTAAAATTGGTGTACTTAATTTTTTATAAACACTAGGAAGGATTTTTGTATGATACAAACAATTTAAATATTCCATAATTAAAATATTTCGTACAAAAATATAAGAAACAAGTACAATTTGGTGTTCCGTAAAAAGCACAAAAAATTACACTTAAACTCAAAAAGTGGTTAATTTTTTTCTTTACATCAGTGGTGCGATTCACTAACTTTTATCGATCCGACAATCGTAATATTTGTCGACATTTATATTCGCTTGCAGTAACGATAGTGTGATTCTGTAATTTTTTTTAACGATAGTACACAGCTGTTTTTTTTGTAACATCTCTGTCTACAAAATGTTAAAAAAAAACGAAAAGCACAAAAGAGAATAAAATAAAAACATATGAAATTGTTCTTAACCCCCCTTGTTACACATATTTTTTCATTCAAAATGCACTGAAAAAGGTCTGGCCAGACTCATAACTAAGACGAAGGGTTAATTAGTGGTTTTATATTTTTTTTTTGTGAATTTTACATTTAGAATTTTATTTTTGTTCTTAATTTGCTTTCTTTTTGCAAATTTTAAATTTATTATTTTGTTTTTGTTCATACATATACATATGAATATATCTTTGCATGTATGTAAGCTATTTGAAACATAAAAAACCTTTTATCGATAAAATAAACACAAACTAAATTATTGTCGCTAAGATAACGACAAATTGCTTAAAGTAACAGCTGACTTTAGACGACAGCGAATATCGTTAAAAATTTTACAGAATAGCATATTCGATAAATTTTCGTTATACTTATTTTAACGATTCGATTATCTTTATAAAAGTTTATCTTTATAATCGCACTACAGTAGTTAGGGCAACGCAGCATATATTCTTGAAAAAAACTGAAAAAATGGTCCACTCAGTTTTTTTTTTTTTTAAATCTAACAGTAGCACCTTCTGATGGCCTCGCAAGATTAACAACACAGGTTAAGTTTGGTGAAATTCAATATTATTTCTTTATTGTCAACTTGTGACGCACGCAACCTTATGTTTTAATTCCTTAAAATTTAATATAAAGTAAAATATATAAATGGAAATTCAAAATAAATTTTATAATATTAAACATACTTTTTAGTTTCGAACCACCAGATTTTTGTTAAATTCAAATGTGAACACGTTGTTTGTAACTACTATTAAGTACATTAAAAGTTACAAAATGGCAGAAAGGTTAAGTTTAATTACGAATTATTAGACAAATAAAAATTAATTAAAATCGATAACAGGACAGAGCTGCATTATTTTGTATGTAAATACAGTGGCGGCAACAGTAAATATTGACGATTTTCATATTTTTTGCAAAAACAACCTGCATTTTTTTCGGCTATATAATAATGTGTAATAACGGTAGAGATTTTCTTGAAGTTAATTTCTTTAGAACGTTAATTTTTAAACACAGCACAAAGAAAATAGGATAATTTTATCGTACAGAAAAATAATAATAATAATAAAATAAAAAACACTTAATTGACAATATCTTTTGTAAGTTGTTGTTGTTTTATTTTGGTTTTCTTAACCTACTTACAACTACAATTAATGTTGAGAGAATTTCAACTAATTGTAGTGGGGAATGTAAGCCCCCTTTCACACTCGGCAAGTTACTTACGCAAGTTACTTGCCGAGTGTGAAAGGGGTCTTAGATGAGATAAACCCACTGTTTATTGTTGATGTGTTTTGTTTAAACTTTGATATTATTACAAGTAGAACTGTTGCTATAAGTCTTATACGTTTAACAGTTTTATTTGGTTTAATATCTTTAGTTTTTCTAAAATCTTTATGGATGAAGTTTCCTGATGATCTGGCCTAAGCAACCAGTGAAATGCGCATAGGAATAGCTTATCCCATCAACAATAAATTTCAAGTGTTTTTATCAAGAATAAAAACTGGGAATTAAGCACGAATAACAAAATCTTTTGAAAAGAAAAATATTTATATCGGGTGATTTTTTAGCTATTATCTTTTTGGCAACACTGGTTTAAACAGCTGACGCAAGTATCGTGTTTTGTTTCACTGTCAAACATCTTCAGGTTGGTCTATAATTTTACCATGAATCGTCTTACAAACGAACAACGCTTGCAAATTATTGAATTTTATTATCAAAATGCGTGCTCTGTTAAGAAAGTTCATCGCGCGCTTCTTGTGTTCAGCGACGAAGCTCATTTTTGGCTCAATGGGTGCGTTAATAAGCAGAATAGTCGATTTTAGAGTGAAGATCAGCCAGAAGCATTGCAAGAGCTACCAATGCATCCTAGATCGTGCGATTAAACGCCTTTCGACTTTTTTTTGTGGGGCTATGTTAAAGCTCATGTCTATACACATATGCCCGCTTCAATTGGCGCATTGGAAGACAACATTGAAGCATTTATTCATGAGATACCGGCCGAAATGTTGGAAAGAGTATGCCAAAATTGGACCAAGTGGATGGACCATTTGAGGCGTAGTCTCGGTCAACATTTGCGTGAAATAATCTTCAAACATTAAATTATATGGACCGTACTATCGATTCAGAAAAAGATTTCATGAATTTTTCTGAATTTTATGTGTTTTTTTTAATCTTAAGTACTAAATTATAAAAAATAATAAATGCGTTTTGGGCCTCTCAAAAATATCATAAGTCTCTAAGTTAGAACTAAAATGTGGTAAGTTTCTGTTTTGATTCTCAATGGCGTGTACTTGTTTATTAAACGGCAGAGAAAGTTGAAAATTGTATTCGCTCAGTTTTTGATGGGCAGATACATCAAAAGTTGTTTTCTACTTTTTTTTAGTAACGGCAACACTTTTTTAAACTTCATCCAGAGCATTACTTATACATACTATCAAAGAAGAATGTCTTTTCAAAGAAGAACGTCTTTTTTACCAAATACTAACTTAAAAATTGTGGTACTTCTTTAAAATAAATTGTTAATAATTTTTTTTCTAGTACAAGAATTAAGTTGAATTTTTCTTGTAAAATTTTATTAAAAATTGGGACAAGTTTAGCGACCTCTAGCAGCGGCGAAACGCATTTAACATAACAAAAGGTTCCTACATGTAATTTATTTAGATAAAAATACAGTACAGTAATTTTTGTAAACATTGGAACAACATTGTTTCACCTTATTTTTGTATATGGAACAAATTACTGTGCGATCACTTCTCCAATCCCGCCCACTTATTGACGGTTCTTATGAAATGATAACCAAGATGTTTGTACATTATTTGGGCACCTTGGCTCTTGCCATAATCCAGATATACAGAAATCTATAATCTCTTTGGTTGGGAGGTGCCCGTTCCGCCCATTTTTTAGAAAGGTTGTACTATATATTTTTTCTACCGTTCTCCAGATTTAAAAAAAATATTTTGTTCCACGCCCACTTCTTCAATCCCTCTCAAATTTAGTCGGATTTTGTACGTTGATAGTCAAGCGGCTTGTACCTAATTTGGAAACTTTACTCTTGCCGTCAAAAGTTTTACAGATATACATAAATCTATATTGTCTTTGTGTGGGAGGTGCCTTGCTCACTTAAAATTTCGAAAATTTTAATACCAAAGAACCTTTTAGACCATCAGTAACATACTGTGAAATATAAACATCGGTTCAGCCGTTACGGAGATTACCTGGTAAAAAACATACCCACATCTCCTCTTGATTAAATTAGTACACTCAAAAAAGTTTTAAAAACCGTAAGTTTGAAGTTTATTTTAAAAATTTCCGTGTTTTAGTAATAAAATTACTTTTTAACTTTTTAGCACGTTGTTTATAAAATAAATTCTGCGGCATTTTGCCAAACATCTTAAGTCAAATTTAAAAAGTTTAAAAAACTGTTTTTATTCATGCGAATTTTCATTCAAAAAACATTTTTGTTAACGTTTTTAAAATTTTGTATTACAGTACGTGACAAAATTTCAAGAAAGTCGTGACCAAATGAATCTGGTAGCTAATCTTTATGTAAAATTGTCCGCTGAATCCGAATATGAAGTCAGAATGGTCAAAAGTAGAACAGTTTTCGAGATATTCCAACCGTTATTTGTGTTTTTAAAAAAGATGCTGTGACTGAAATGCAAATATCAAATTCATTTGGTCAAAAAATTGTCACGTAGTGTTATTAACGAAATTTGTATTTATTTTTGGTTTATTTTATCTTTATATATGTATATATAAAAATGAAAAATGTTTGTTGTTTGTTTGTTTGTATGTTGGCTTATAGACTCCTAAACTACTGAACCGAATAGGCTACTTATTTTTTCGGTAGGGGCAGGGGAATTGGTACCCCCATTGGATTCCAATATTAAATATCGCATATCTTAAAAGCCGCTTCACGCATTTTTGGTAGTAAAATCTTCTGAGCCCCAAAATTGAAATAAAGTAGCAGCGGGGGAAGTGGTTTCCCCCATAGGACGCCAATGTTTAATATCGCATATCTTAAGAACTGTTATAGTGAGAATGCTCAAACTTTGTAGAAGTCACTCTTATGGTATACTACACTATTGAAAATAAAATAAAGCGGGAAGGCGCAGGGGGGAACTACCTCTAATAGGATGCATATATTAAGTATCGCTCAACTGAAGAACTATTAAAGGGAGAGTCTTCAAACGTGGTTAAAGCTACTATTATAGCAAACTTTAAATTTCAATATAGAAATGGGTGAGGAGGAGCAGTACCCCTCATAGATAGAAATATAATTTAGAGCCGCTGCACTCATTTTGTTGAACTTTTTGTAGTATGATCTTTTGAACCCCAAAATTGAAATAAAATAGCAGCGGGGAATGTTACCCCCCATAGGACGCCAATGCTTAATATCACATATCTTAAGAACTTTTATACTAAGAATGTTTAAACTTAGTAGAAGTCACTCCTATGATATACTAAAATTTTGAAAATAAAAATAAAGCGGGAAGGCGCAGGGGGGAAAACCCTTCCATAGGATGCATATACTAAATATCTCTCAACTGAAGAAGTGGTTGAAGCAGTGTAGCGAAGCGCACTGGGTTAAGCTAGTTTTTTAATAAAAAGGTTTTTTTCACTGAGTTCTTATTTTAAACCTTTTTGCCATCTTATCTCGACTTAAGATGTTTTGTCAAAATGCCACAGAGACAAAAAAATATTAGTTCATTTAACATATAAAGCAGTTTTCGTTTTTTTCTAAGATAAAAAAAATTCGACGCAAAGAACTTTTAAATGATTCTTTGTTTTTTTGACAATTAAAATTTCGAAACAAAAGTTAAAATGATTAATTTATAAGGTATTTACAGCCAATTTCACCAACTTCAGTAATAACTAACTATTACTTTAACTTCCAGTTAGCACTATGTTTTGACAGTTATAACTGGTAGTTTATGACAACTAAACTTGGTGAAATTGGCCGTTAGTTAGTAATTGTTTAACATTTAAAATTAAACTGATTTTTAGTCTGATTTAAAGAAGAAATTACTTGATCGGGTTTTAAATAAATTTTTGATTGTTTTATATTTTATTTTACGTTGATTTTACCTACAAAATATCTTGAGTGCATAGATTTATGATTTAAATATTAGGCATTATTCTTGAAGCAGACAACCAAAAAATAATATTTGCCGAAATTCCTTTATATTTGGCATTACTATACCTCTTGTAGGCACAAATGTGTGTGCCAAATATTTTTTGTATGATGTTTGTTTGACGAGTTATGGGGTACTGAATTGTTGGCGCTTAAAAGTTATTGTTTCAAATAAAAAACAAATAAAATGTAAAATTTACTTTTCTGAAGGAAACATTTTTAGGGTTCGTTCCTACATTTACCCCCGTAGGAGTAACTCTGTGGCAGAATTGGATTTGTTTTTAAATTTTTTTCCTGTTGCCTCACCACAGTTTGATAAGCGTCCCCCAACCAACTCCTCGTCCTACCCACCATTTGTTGTTTCATGCATATTTGTTAAGAACTTCATAAACCTGGTGGGTATAGCGCATCCAATTCCTGCTACTAGGAAACTCTTAATATTTTTATAATGCACATACAAAGATGTATTTGCATAACTAGTTTCGGTTTAAACAAAAAAAAAAAAAAAAAAATTATAAAATATGTTATGTTTTTGTATTTTTAAGTCCTGAACAATGAGAATCAATCTTATATTTAGATTACAGGAAAGTATTATCGATAAGTTAAGTTAAGACGGAAAATGTAAGTAGATCTATAATTAAATAAATAGTTCATAAAGCTAGTTGCTTTGTTATTAAGTTGTACTGTTGGAAAAGGGAGACGCGCAGCATACATGAAGATTTTGTGGCATTTCTGAAAAAGGGCATTTGTAGCTAAAACTCTACTTTTTGTAACGTAACGCCAGCAAGCAAATAAGCTTCTATGTTGGGCCCATGTTGTTAAATTGAAATTAAATTGTTGTTGATACCAAATGTTTGACACCAACACATAAATTTTTTGAGAAACAATTTTAAGTACTTTCAGGCGTTACATTACAAAAAGGAGACTTTTCGCTGGAAATGCCCATAAATTATTTTATGCAGATACAAAAGCACACAAAACCTTCTGAGCGTAAGATTTTTAAACGAAACTCCATAAAGTTTCGAGGATAAAAGGAAAACATAATCATATCTTATCAGTACGTATACATTAGTGCAGGGGTCACCAACTGGCGGACCGCGGTCCGGATCCGGAGCGTAGACCTATTTTATGCGAACCTTGTGTTAACATCATGTAGCAACAAATTCATGAGAAATATTTTCGGCTTGACATCAGCCTTTGGTGATGATCCGTTAACTAACAAGTAATAGGGAAACCTACCAGAATTAAAGAAAATTAGCCTTGAAACTTCTCACTTTGTTTGGTTCAACATATGTTGTGAAGCAGCATTTTCCGGAACAGACTTGCCGATTTACATCTCCAAGATTAAATGAGAATAGCATGCACAAGCTTTACTTCAAACTTCAGACGGATAGTCGAAAACAAAAAATTTATGCCCCTATTGCGGTTCTCCACTCAACTCAGTTTGGTCGTGCTGGAGTCAACTCAATTTATAGCCTTTCCACACTTGTCAACATTAATTTGCGAAGATGTTGGAATTTTCCCATAAGAAATACATAGGGCTAAAAATCAAAATTTTTCAACATTTTTACAGAATGTTACTATCTCATTTTGTTCCCTTTTACATTTTTCGATTCTTTTAGTGTCGTCACTAGAAAAGTGGCAATAAATTCTGTTATTATTGTGGCATCACTGACAAAATGGTAGTTGCTTTGAAAGCAGCGTTACCATTTCTCAAGTTTTTCCTTTTTTGCAAGCCTTATTTTGCTAATTTAAACGAAATGAATTAGAAATACATTTTGGTGTTATCTTTTGAAATGTTGGCACTTTTGTAGAAAAAAAGTATTTAAAAAAAGTTTTTTTTTTCAGAAGTGGTGACATTTTTTATTGATAGTAGATGTTAGATGGATGTTTCAAGTGTGAACGCGTTTTTCACATTTTCAACATCTTTCATGCGTTCCTCCGAAATGTATGCAAGTGTACAAAGGGTATTATGCAGAACCAAACTCATTTTAGGTATTGTGATACCCAATTGTTTTTAGTTGAGTTTGCTATAAAGTTGCCAACTTAAAATATTGATTTGCCAACTTTAAATAAAACGCTTGACAAGTGAAAATTTTATAAAATTAAATAATTTTTTAAACTAAAACTATTTTTAGTTGTTGTGTTGAATAAAAAGTATTTAAAATTGATATTATTGTCGATTTATTTTATGATGATGAAATTGAAAACTCTTGTATAGATGCGCTACGTACAAGAAGACAAATTCGTGATGATTCCAACCCTCTTGAACTTCCCAGTGCCAAGTAAGAACTTATAATAAGTAACGAAACTTTCTTGTGCCTGATGAGTTCTTCTTCTGATTGGGGTAGCTGTTGGCTACAGCGATGCCAACTTAGTGCTTTTGGCACTATTTATGGTGCTTTTTGATGCCTCAAAACGCCAAAATATTATCCCTAGTGCCAAACTAAGAAAAAGCACTAACTTGGTGCTTTTTAAATTTTTCGTTAGTGCCTTTAGTGCTTTTTACAATTTTTATTTTGTTCTATAATTTTTTAAAACTTTGATTATAAAGAGGATGACTTAGATGAGATTTGCTATTTGGGATACAATTTTAAGAAGGACTGCAAAGATTTTAAGATTTCAAATGATAGGCTTCCTAGCAATTTGGAAATTTTACAAAACGTCACACTTTTTAGCGTTGACAACATATTAAGCAATCGTAATAAAAATGATGTATTTGTTTTCAGTAAACATTTTTTTTTAAGATGTAGACATAGAAAATAGAAAAAGGAAAGACTTTAAAAACAAAAAAAGACCCGTAACTTGATATAAGCAAAGTGTTTAATAAATTAAACAGCTGACAGAAAATGCTTTCGTAACGAGCGTTGTTTAGCGTGCCATTATTTCATGCGCTTTAGTTTTCAAACACACGACACTCGTCTCCGATTAACCGCGTGTTGTACACTTCTACCTGTAGTGCTATTGCAAAAAGGTTGACTAAGTATCAGAATACAAACATACATGTTCTTCTATTTTGCACCTTTTGTGTGTTCTTCATTCAGAAGCGTACATAGGTTAAAATAATTGGACAATACCATATGCCGATTGTTTTATTAAACTTTGCACGATTTTAATATAGAATTATTTAAACGATAAAATATAAGGTTTTTTATTAAAATAAAGAATGGTCGGTCATTGCATATTTTCGGTAATTGCAACAGGTACGATTTTTTCGAGCTCGCACTGTATTACTTTAAAACTGTTTTATGGCCACTTCAAACTCAGCTGATGGTGATACAAGTGATTTGGATGAAAGCTTTATTGAAGATAATAATAATACATTTAAAAATGTTTATATACGAATGTAAATATATTTTTTTTTTATCAAATTTTAAATGAAAATCCCTCACACAGCCGAATGCAACTTGTTTTGTGTTTAGTTAAATTGTAAAAATGACTTAGTGCTTTCAAACGCTTGTTAAAATTTTAAAGTGCTTTTTGCTCTCAAAAAGTTGGCATCACTGGTTGGCTAATCTGCTGGTTGTATTATTGGTTCAACTGACTCGGTAAAATTGTCACTTGAGGGTGGAATATTTTCAACACCAAATACTTGGCCGGACTTGCAATACAAGAGCTGCGAAACAGTATCCTCAAGGCTATTAAATGGAACTTTTTGTGATAGCCCTCCCCCTCCCTCTGTCGCTTGAGTGTTTCTTTTATTTTTGGAAAGTTTTTTCTTTATACTTGCCTTGTAGTGTATCCAAACCTGTGCCAAGAATATTATAATTAGATTAAGAAGATTATAAGTGTTTGAAACAAGTTCTTGTCGTGGTCCCAAAATATATTATTTAAATAGTTCAGTTTATTAGCTTCCGAACCGCGACGGTCGTGAAAGTAGTTGGTGACCGCTGCATTAGTGTGTCCCAAAAAAAATTTTCGAGCTTAATATAAAAGCTTATAGGGTAAAGTATTTTTTTCATATTTTTCAAGTCGAATTTTTGCCAAAAATCTGGTTCTCCGGCCTTTTTTGATTTGTCTGCATAACTTTGTCAAAAACCATGATTTTCTTCACTCTTGAGAAAATCATAAGCAATAACTTAAAGTATTTGCAATGCATTTGCTCATTGAAATTTTTCGTTATTTTTCCATAAATTTTGTAAATAACAATTAATAACTTCTGCAATTTTTATGAAAAAATAACACTAACAACGCATTTTGAAAGATCAATTAAATTATTTAGAAAAAATATTTTGGAATTGGCTCTTACCGTTTCTGAGTTTTTAGCTTTGTACTGACTTTATGATAATTTTACCCAACAAACAATTCAATATCAAAACTTTTGTTTTGGTTTGTTTAAAAATCATTTATTGTGGTTCTAAGGATGTAGACAATGCATTGCAATAAATTCTGAAAATCAGTTTCAGAAGTTGTAACGTTGAAGTAAGTATTATAGATTACTAATACATGAATATTGGAGAAATTTTTTTAAGGAAAGCTTGAAGACATGCAACTAAGATAAGACTATAAAGAATTGCTTCATCTGAGTCTTATCTTTTTGCGGCGACCTCTAATAAAATAACCTAACCTTTTTTAAAAATAAGGGATTAAAGTTTTGAAATCTTAGAAATTGCCCATAAAGCTTCCAGATTAAAAAAAGGAATAATAAGTACGATACAAACATTACATTTTTTAGAAAATTTTATAAAAAAATATATCATTTATTACTGTTTTAGACTTACTAAAGTGTATTTCGGAATGCGACTTTATGTGAACCTATGATAAATTCTAAACCGACTATCACTACAGCCTGTTTGTGTGATTTCTAGCCTCAGGAAACTTAATTAGGCCCAGTTTCAACACAACATCACTTCCTGTTTTAGGTTTAAAACATTTAAGTGTTTTCAATGAGTAGGCTTTATATGGGACCAATGGTTATATATGGACCGATCATTATTTTTAGATATACAAAACCTAATTCTTAAATTTCTAACTAAAATTTCGATTATTCGTTTTAATTAACCAGAAAAAATGTGCTCTAAAAGGAGCAGGTTTAATGTATGAATTCATACCTCAAATCGCTTCAAACATGCGGAAAGAATGCCTGTATTTTTGTACATATTTTCATGCTTAAAACTACAACATAGCGGCGGAATAACGATATGCGAAAATTCATCAGTTTTATTTATTAAAACACCAAGAACAAAATTGAAGGAATCAAACAAAGTCATGAAAGGTTTTAAATTGTAATCGACGACTTGACAGATATTTCATACAAAAAGCATGTTCATGTTACTATTCGTTTCTATAATGCTGAAACAAAATAATTTTAAATCAATAATCCTGGCTAATGCCTGTAATTTATACAAATAAATATCAAGCTGTGTAAAGATATCTATGGTTATCATAATTTAAAACGTCTTTCTTACCTACGGCTTAAAGTGTTATGTATTTTACAATTCACGAAGTCAAAATTTACGCTCAAGTAACCAAAATAGTGTTACCGGATAGGTAAAGAAAACTGCAAGGTACGAACACGACTAGATATATGTTTGTTGAAATTATGGGCATAAGAGGTTTTGTTTGCAACTTTTAAAAAATATGTTTAAAGTCTACTGATTCATATAGACATGATTAGCCACCAACAATTTAAAACTCATTTAAAATAAATTTTTGAGAATATCACGAATAATAAATTTATTAAATTCCTATAATTTTTTAAAACCAAAGTTTTTCAAGAATTCTTAAGCTATGTTCACACCTATTAAATATTTGACGTCCTACATGTAACCACTAGTTTTCTTAAAGAATTGTTTGCTTTTGCAAAACGTTTTTGGCTAGAGCGAACATTATTTAACCGTTTCTAAATTACATTATACATTTATCATCTTAGAAATAAAGCTTAGTAAATAAATAGAAATTGTTAAAAATAAAGCTTTACTGCCTGTTTAACGATTTCGATCGTCAACGTTCGCATAGAAAATTACATTTAAAACAAAAACAAATTTTCGAATTTTGTTTTTGTTTTATATATAATTTTTCTATGCGAACGTGAACGTTCGAAATCGATGAACAGGCTGTAAGTTTGATAAATTTATTGGTCACGCTTTTTTTGAATTCTATCGTCAAATATTTGATTACTCTGAACATAATTTAAGTCATAAATATGTATTTTGTTAGTTACTTACCATCGTGAATTTTTTTTTTTTCATTATTTTTTTTTTTTTATTGAATCTTCATATATTAAATATGAACTAACAATAATTAATCAAATCTTAATTTAATACTTTATTTTATGTCCTGCCAGTGCCAGACAAAATTTTCTTCATCACGGGTTATGTTCACTTTTATAGGTGTTTATCACTCATCTAATTGGGTAAGTGCAGCAGTGTCTCTTCTTCTTAAGCGAGTGTGGCCGCCATGATTTAAAATATTTCGAGCTAGTGGATTTGGGTGTTGTTCAAGCCTTTTTAAATATTTTATTGCATATTTTGTAATCATAGATTTCACTAATGGCACATTGAGATCCTTATGAATGTTTGAGTTTTTAACATACCAGGGAGCGGCTGTGATTATTCGAAGAAGTTTATTTTGGCGCCTTTGAATTTTGTCGATATTAGAGGCCGAGGCAGTGCCCCATAGTTGAATACCGTAGCACCAGATAGGCTTTAAGATAGAGTTGTAAAGTAGAAGCTTGCAATCGAGACTAAGGACAGAATTTCTTCCAATAAGCCAATGAATTTGAATGGCTTTTAGTTTCATTTGAGTTAATTTTGCCTCTATATGGCATTTCTACGTTAATCGCCGATCCAGATGTATACCGAGTTATTTAACATGCGAATGTTGAGGAATTATTTGATTATTGATTGTAATAGGGGGGCAAGATTCCCGGCGCAAAGTAAATGTTATATGTACGCATTATTGCTCATTGACCATTATCCTCCATTGTCGTAACCATATTTCTAGTTGAAATATATGATGCTGTAAGTAACGCGATGCTTCATAACGATTTTCGTGGACGCTTAGAAAAGCTGTATCGTCTGCAAATGTTGAAGTTTGTGTATAGTTGCTTGTTGGCATGTCCGAAGTATAAATTAAGTATAATAGGGGGCCCAGGATGCTGCATTGTGGGACTCCAGCTGCAATGGGCTGAGGTGAACTTAAGAAATTTCCTTCTTTAATAATAAATTGACGACCGACTAAGTAGCTTTCTAGCAGCTTGCGTGTGTTTGCTGGTAAATTTTGCTTCAATTTATGTAATAAGCCTTCATGCCATACTTTATCAAAAGCTTGAGAAACATCGATGAAGAGAGCGGAACAATATTTTTTTTCTTCAAAGGCTTTTGTTATTGCGTTTACTATACGATGGGTTTGCTCAATTGTGCTGTGTTCTCTTCTAAAGCCGAATTGGTGGTTAGGAATACATCTATTTTTATTTAAAATTGGGGTTAATTTTGACGCTAACAGCTTCTCAAACAGCTTTGATATATTAGAAAGTAAGCTTATAGGCCTATATGATTCAACTTTTGTGTGATCCTTTCCAGGTTTAGGTATCATGGTGACTAAGGAGGATAGTATTCAAGGCGTAAAATAGCATTACAAATTAAAAGAATAATTTTCTTTGCTATGCTGGGTAGCTCCAAAAGCATTTTGTTGCTGATTCGATTTCGATTTCTCTTATCTCAGATCTTAGCGGAACAGCTGCTCTAGCAGCAACAGGTGGTAACTCGACCGCAATATCGTGAAATATATTTGGTGTAAATACGTTTTTCAAGTGACTAACAAACAGTTTTCAATATCTTAATGGTGGCTTAGATATAACTGGCCTTTTTAGATTTCTAGCTGCACGCCATAATGAGTAGTCAGATTGTGGAGTTGCATCAAGTTCCTTAAGATATTTTTCTAGATAAGCCGTTTTCTGATTCTGCAGTAACTTTCTTAGCTTTTTTGTGCACTCTTTTAATAAAATCTTAAGTTGCGGGGATCTGTAAAGTTGCCACTCTCTTCGAACTCTCCTTTTTTCAGTCAAGAGCCGCTCAACATCTGAAGAACATATTTTATTATTTTTAATTTTTTTGGGGGTATCGCTGGAATGTTGAACAGCTAGTTTCAGAAAACTGTCAAAATAGTCAATAGAGCGATCTACATAATCCGGTGTACTGAACGGAATATTTTCTGTGCAATGGGTACTGAGATATTTTTTATATTTTAACCAATTAATTAGCTGTCGTCGCTATGTAACTAGTCGGAGGTACAATTCTATTGGGGTTCATTATAGTAACAATTGTAGGTGTGTGGTCGGAAGATAATTCTAGGGAGGCTTCAACATGAATCGTTTCTATGGGAATGTTTTTAACCACGCCGAAATCGATGACATCTGGTATTTTTTGATGATCGTGAATTGCTTTGTTTTTATTCAAATTAACTTTTTATTATAAAAACTAATTTGATTTTTGTATTTTTATATATTCGAGTTAAAACCGGTTAACCGGTTATTTTTAAAATGTTTTGCCGGTTTTTTAAAATAGCAGCTATTCGGAATACTCGAAAACCGGATTTTGAAAAAAGTCGAATAATCGACCTCCCTTCGTCCACCACAACAAGCTTTGACTTTTTAAGACTCACTTTCTAAAAACTTGAAAGAAAAGAACAGTGTTGATTCAAACGGCTTCTACTTATCCTAAGCAGTTTGTGATTAAAACAAGTAAATTCGGTTCACTAGAATAAGAGTTATGAATCCAAACGTAGAACAACCATCCAACAAAATTGAAAATTTTGTTACAAAAACTAACATAAATGATAGTATAATTAACGGTTCGATACAGTGTTGCCAGAAGTAGGGGAAAAATCCCTACATGTAGGTATATTTGATACTAAAATAGCAGCGTAGGGAAAATCGGACAGATTTTTTATAGTCTCCAAAATGTAGGGATTTTTCGTCATATCACTTTATTTATGATATTTTTATGTCCAAAAAGGTTGAAAATTTTTAATTTCCCTAAAATCGCATAAAAATATATTTCCAGAGTTGATTGTCGCTTAAAAGTTAGCGACACTTAAACTGGTTTTCCAATATAAAAAGTGTTATTTTAGAATAAAAGAATTAAAATTTTTAGAATTTTATTATCATTTACAAAGCTTTGGACAATGTTATTACTAATTTAAAATTAAAAATTTCAAATACTTCAAAAACAACAAAAACAGAACAATAAAAAAACTAATATACTCCGTTTTAAGCGCGTCAAAAAAAAGTGTACAGTTTTAAAATAATAAGAAAAGTGAAGTGGCTAATACTTTGATTGATTTCCTTTTGCTTTTAGGACGGCTTCTAGTCTCTTTGGCATCAATTCCACCCATTTTAAAGTTAGCTCAGTAGAAAATTTTGGCTACTCTTCCTGCAGAATTTTATTCAGAGAGTGCTTGCTTCTAATGTTATTTTTAATTTGTCTGTCCAAATGTTTCCAGATGTTTACTTGAGTTGATCGAGCGACTATTGGGCTGATCCATCTGTTTTAGGACGTTTTACAAAAGCTAACCCTATCACGCTTCACTTTTATCACGTATTTTTTTGTCCAACTTGCTTTTGTCACTCCTTGGAGCAACGTATGTTTCACAGAAGTCAGCAAGCTTGAAGTCTGATCAAATTTGGCAAAGTAGAAATTTAACTTTTTATAACTAACATAACTCTTTTTATATTGGAAAACAAGCTGTAAATTTTATTTTGACATTCACAGTATCTATGTGTATGCGTTTTCAAAGATATCGTTTAATGTGTTATGTTTACATTTTTCGGCTTGAGGTATGTTTCATAAAATATAATAAAAATACAAACTCTTGTTTTGTTTTAATTTTTTATTATTTATTAATTTATTCCAATATTTCGACCAACTTTGTTGGTCATTCTTAGAGAAATAGTTATGATCTAAAAAATATAATTTTAAACATGTTTCTTAATTTTAACAAACAATTAATTTACTTAATATTTAATTCAGTGTTCTCCGATGTTATCGTTTATAGTTTTCCTCACTGACTGTCTAATAATTTTCTTTTGTTTATTAATCTTGTGTTTGCTTATTGTATGACGATATATGTGAGTGCAATTATCAGTATCAATTTGTAGTTAATTCTCTTTCCGTTTGGTGTATTTATAATATGTAGCACCTCCTGCATGTATCGTTTAGTGTAATTTTTCTCTCCCACAATTATCCTCACCTTATCAAAGTCTGGTTGATGTCCCGTTTTTGCACAGTGGGCTGCTAGTGCTGTTTTTTGTGTTAAAGGTTTGTCATTTGATTTTAAGTCGGATTTGTGGGATGATAATCTTGTCTTTAGTTTTGGTTTCGTTGTACCAACATATATCTTTTGGCATATGTCAGTATCGTCCCCCTTACATTTATCCGATATACTAGAACATGAGAAAACATAGCACATTTAACAAGTGAAAAGGTCTACATACACACAGAACAAAACAGATATCATTTAATGTTGAAAGATTAAATTGAATTTAATTAAAAGTACATACGTATTATTTTTTTTTTTTAGTTTTGTACTTATATTTTGTCAAAGCTTAAATATTCATTAAATGTTTTTTTAAACTAATATTTTTTCTTCTATTTTCAACAATAATGCGTAGGGATTTTTGTAGGGGACATTTTTTCAACGTGTACGAACAATCGGTATTTTGTTGGCATTTGTAGGTATTTTTTCGAAAAATCCACTGGCAACACTGGTTCGATATAAAATTTTGCACAAATCCTATTGTTAAATTTCGTGAAGATCGGTGCATATTAACAATAGTCCCCATATAAAGCCTGATCTCGGAAAACTGTTTAGTACGCCTTAAACCGCAACAAACATTGCTAAAGTAACAAAATTTGGAACGTTACAGTCTAAAAGGACTAGAAATCACACTATCGAATTTTGTAAAGATCGGTAAGTAATTAACCACAAGCCCCATATAAAGCCTGCTCTCGGAAAACAGTTTAATACGCATGAAACTGTAATGCATAATTTTTTGTCGTTGTTTCATAATGCTTTAAATCACAGTAGAAAATGTCGTGAAGATCGATTTATAATTTACCACAGGGCCTCATATAATACCTGTTATGGGAAATTATTTAAATGCGTTTAAAACCGTAGGAGACTTAGATATTGTGGTAAAATTTGATCTAACTTAGCTTCATATGCACTGAAAAAATAAATAATCATATTTGAATACGAAAATTGCATATTTCATAAAAAAAAATTTTGAAAAACTTAATATATTATACAAATAAAACTGTAAAGCGAATGAGAATTACAAATGAAAAAGATTTGTAAAAATACTGTATCTACTCTGATTTATATATTTTTTTTTATTGTATATGAAGACATTTTAAATTATTTCATTATTAAATATGTTTTATTGAATGATATTTTGCAAAGTGTCATTTTGATAAATTTTTTCATTGAATCAAATAAACAAACTGTGTTGGTAAAAATTTTCTTGAGATATTTTTTTTTTTTTTTTGGGCACACAAATGCGCATGCAATTTTGTAGTAATCGGTCCATTAACCGAAGGAAACCACTTCTGAAATAAAATGTATAAATTTAAAACTCTATAACAAATTTCATTTGTATATCGAAATATGTACTAATTTAGGTTTTTTAATACCCCAAATCACTCTACAGAATTTAGTTATGATTTGCCCATAATTTACCATGTTTCCTATGTATCTTACATGTGTAGGTCCAAGCCACAACCAATTTTAAAGCTGACGTCCGTTTTTATAAAGATTACTTAATTAATTAATTGTTTATAGCACTATTAATTGTTTCCATTCATTTTATTTTATTTAAAAAAATAAATTATAACTGTACATTAGACTGGTCGCAATTTTTTTTTTTAAATTTAATTGTTTGCGCTGCTTAAAATATGAGAATTGGTGTAAGAAATCATGATCTAATTTTTCAGGTCAATCCGACGGTGCCTAGACGTGCCGGGTGGGGCCCAAAGTTCCCCATATTATAAAAAAACATCTTTTCTATCAGATCTTTATAGTTATACTTGTTGAAAAGCCGAAAATCAAAAATAGTGTGCCAAATTTCAGCTTCCTATGTCATCAGATGGCTTCAGAAAGTTGCGGAAAGAATAGGACATACATGCAAACATCCTGACATACTAAGAAATTATATATTGTATAGATAGATTAACATATGTTCGCGCAACTCAAAAACGCTTTAGCATATTGAAAAACCAAAAAAAAAAAACCGAAATTACGCAATAAAATTTACTTTAAGAAAGTTAAAACTTTTTTCTTTATGTTGGCTTTGGTTTTCGAGATATACCGTTATTTCGAAAATTAAGGAGGATGCACAACATATGTTCGCGTAACTCAAAAACGCTTTAGTTTATTGAAAAACTAAAAAAAACCGAAATTCCGCAATAAAATTTACTTTAAGAAAGGTAAAACGTTTTTCTTTATGTTGGCTTTGGTTTTTGAGATATACGGTTATTTCGAAAATTAAGGAGGATGCACAACATATGTTCGCGTAACTCAAAAACGCTTTAGTTTACTGAAAAACTAAAAAAAACCGAAATTCCGCAATAAAATTTACTTTAAGAAAGTTAAAACCTTTTCTTTATGTTGGCTTTGGTTTTCGAGATATACGGTTATTTCGAAAATTAAGGAGGATGCACAACATATGTTCGCGTAACTCAAAAACGCTTTAGTTTATTGAAAAACTAAAAAAAAACCGAAATTCCACAATAAAATTTACTTTAAGAAAGTTAAGACTTTTTTCTTTATGTTGGCTTTGGTTTTCGAGATATACCGTTATTTCGAAAATTAAGGGGGATGCACAACATATGTTCGCGTAACTCAAAAACGCTTTAGTTTATTGAAAAACTAAAAAAAAACCGAAATTCCGCAATAAAATTTACTTTAAGAAAGGTAAAACGTTTTTCTTTATGTTGGCTTTGGTTTTCGAGATATACGGTTATTTCGAAAATTAAGGAGGATGCACAACATATGTTCGCGTAACTCAAAAACGCTTTAGTTTATTGAAAAACTAAAAAAACCGAAATTCCACAATAAAATTTACTTTAAGAAAGTTAAGACTTTTTTCTTTATGTTGGCTTTGGTTTTCGAGATATACCGTTATTTCGAAAATTAAGGGGGATGCACAACATATGTTCTTGTAACTCAAAAACGCTTTAGTTTATTGAAAAACTAAAAAAAAACCGAAATTCCGCAATAAAATTTACTTTAAGAAAGGTAAAACGTTTTTCTTATATGCGCCGTCGATTTAGAAACATAATTTTTTTTTCTGGAAAAAAAATAATTTTTTTATTAAAATTTCGGAATTTTTGTTTTTAAAAATTCATAAAAAATTGAAAAATTCAGCTATGCTTCTAATTTTATGAAAGATATAAGAAACAACATTGCAAACAAAACAAGCTTTAAATGATTAAAATCTGTTAACAACTTTTGATTTTTTGAAGTACTTTCTCTGCGGAAGATCGTAACGAAGCCATATTTTTGATTTTCGGCTTTTCAACTAGTATAACCATAATATGGGGAACTTTGGGCCCCACCCGGCACGGCTAGGCACCGTCGGATTGACCTGAAAAATTAGATCATGATTTCTTACACCAAACCTCATATTTTAAGCAGCGCAAACAATTAAATTTCAAAAAAAAATCCCATACAAGATGCGACCAGTCTACTGTACATATTCTTTGTTAACAGCCGTATTCATAAAAAATTAAAATGGATTTGAAATGCATTTTAAGAAAAATTTTTATGAAAATTTTGCCTTAAAACACATTTCAAACATATTTTATTTTTTATGATTACGGCAATAAGTATTTTGCAAATATTTGAACAAAATTGTTTTCAAATGTCTAATATAGCAATGGGTCATTTCAACTTTCTTGGCATAAAAGGGTCAAATTTTCCTGAAGAAGAGAAACAAATTGGTATATAGCTTGCCTCATAAAAAACTTTAGCTTTGTTTGTTTTTATAACAATAGGTATAAACTTAACAAATTCTTTAAACAGGTAACGCTCACAAGTTCAGTAATTTTTAACTTTGGTTAAGGCAAATTTTTGTAACACTTCGGCACATTTTCATTACTTACCGATAGCTACCAATAGGCATTATAAAAAGTGTTCCATTATTAAAACTTTAATCTGAAGTGAGCGGTAAAGTAAAAAAAGGTTTATCCTTACTCTTAGGTAAAAGTAAAGTTGCAATAATGTAACACTTTTTATACGGCCGCGTAAATCATATTTTTAGCTATCGGTGTAGTTGTAAACATGGGGGTAAATGTAAACTTAAAACTAATACTTAAAAACTATAAAAAAAAATAATATTAAAAGAAAATAAAATAATAAGTATTGTGGTTATTTTGTTGAACTATTTATGGTTTTTAATCCAAATTTTTAATATTTTTTTAATCAGGCTTAAGTTCATCAAATTTAATTTTGATTAAATTATTTCTATGAAGAAAAATTTTACAACATGAAGATTAATTAAAATTGTTATTGATAATCTTTCATTCTTGACGTGGCTGGGGCTCGAACCCTGGCCGGCAGGTTACCATGACATGTTTCGATCGCAACCACTTGGTCTCCTCAGATGGATTTGCCGTCTTACTCTCGCAGCCATCGACGAATGCTGACGTCAATAGTCAAACATCAATCCTTAAACCAAATGGTATTTTAACCTTTGGTAGATCGAAATTTGCTTTTCGAAAATAAGCAACTTTTAAATGCATTCAATTTACAAATGACGAAGGCCGTAGCGGGCCAGAAAATGCATTACATTCTGCTGGTGTCTAATAATTGTAAATTTTTCTGTACATACAATATACCTCATTGCTTTCCAACGGAAATCTAAGGTAAAATGTAACAAGAAATACAATATAATAGTCTAGTAGTGTATAAAGTCATTTCTAAAAAACTGAAGGAATAGGACTATTACAAAAAAGCTTTATAAAATACATAACTGAAATTTAGCTCATAGAATAAAATTGAAAAATTAAAAAATGTTGAATGCAACTTTTAATTATTTGAACAGTTAGTCGCCTAAAATTAGTCGATTAATCGAACAACGATTAATCGTTAGAGTTCCCTAATACCTACCTAGTATACATTATTAAGCTTTGTTCACAATCAGAGTAACAATTTCGTTTTGTATTTTAGTGCCTGTTTGTCGATATCGAAAGAAATTTTTTTTAATGTAAGTTTGACAAGCGAAATTTCAGGTTTCCGTCGACTAACCGGCCAATAAAATAACACATACAAATGTTAACTTTTAAACAATTGGTATTCCGCTCAAAAATTGAAAAACTTAATTAATGAACACTTTTAGTATTTCATAAGCTTATCTTTTTACCACACTCTTCCCTTCGTATTATGAAAAGTAGTTGTGTAAAAGAAAAGCCGCAAAAACTTTTTTTGATACAGTTTTTTTTTTGTGAAAGAAAAAATGTGGTAAAAAGATAAGGATATTATGTAAAAAACGATTAATATTGCAGGACGAAACAGTTTCTATCACATACCTAGATTAACATATTAAGAACTCTTTAGTCTTTAAACAATATTAATATTATGGTAATACTGAATCGAAAATAATCTTATTTCTATTTCTATACCATGACCATCTTAATAACCATAAAATAAATTTTGGCGTTCAATAATCGTTATCGAATAATCCTTTATTACCGCAATATGGTGGTCATCTGAAATTCACATTTATGGCCACATCATTCATTTAATTACAATTGCCAGCTGGGTTAATTTTGCATTTTAGCGAATTGTGTAATTACCTCTTAAGGACACTGTTAGCATTTTGAATTGTGCACATAAATAGTAAACAACTAGATACATGTGTATTAAAGCTGCAACGAACTAAGAATTTCATTTTCAATATCTAGGAACAAATTGTAGCCGTATGGTCATTAGCAGTTACCAAGAAGAGATTAAATTAAAATATTTCACACTTTCTTCTTCTGTTATCTGCATTGTTTTTCATAACGTATCACCAATAACTATCATTTTATATTCAGTAACTTTAATATGTTTATCAATTTTTATGCAATATTTTTTAATCATCATTACCAAATTATTATTTATTATTTTTTTTTATGTATGTTTGTACCACAAAGGCAACATATTTTCAGTGAGTCAGGCCGACTGAAACTGAAAAATTGCCTTGTCCTGTTGAAAAAAGGAAGCCACCACAAAAAATCCAGATATAAAGATAAAAAACATACTTGTGAATGTGAGTCAATCCTTTAGAACATTCGACTTAAAGTACATATTTGCGTTTTCACTCTGCTTGTGTAAATAGACAGCGACAACGAATTCCACAATGAGTATTTAAGTTTAATTAAAATTTTCAATTTCGTTCATGAAACATTCTCACATACAGCCAAATAGAAATTGTACTTGTATACTAACGCATTTACACACACCAACATTTGTAAAGACAAACGGACGTCTGAATACAAACTTAAAAACCATTCATCTTTTCTTTAACCAACACCAGACATGCATGCACGTCCAACTCACATACAGTTGTATGTATGTTTGAATTAAAAAAAAAGATGATATTTCTGTTTATTTTCGAGAAGAACGTCATAAGTCAACTTTAATGTGTGACGTATTTCCATTATTCAGAGCAATTTATTAAGTAGTATTTTCTTTAATTGAATTTCTATAAACTGGGTATAAATTGAACTAAAAACGTTTGAAATGGCTTAGGACTGATCCAAAAATCCCGTATTAAATAGGAGCTGACGAAAAGAATTATTGCTGAAAAGCTCTGTAATTTCTAGCTCGATATGAGAGTTAAAGTTTCTTTTTGACCCACCACTTAAAAACTTAAAGAAAGCTTTAAAAAGTTTCGAAAATTTTATTAACTGTACCAAGGGGGGTTGCTTTCGGAATCTGGTTATTTTCAGGAGCTGTTCTTACAGCCAGGGCTGTCAGATGTGGCGATTTATTTATACACATATTTGGCGATAAATTTTTGTTTTTGGCGACATGGCGATTTCCAATTTTTTTTTTATAATTTATATGAAAAAAATTTGAGTACTGGTAAAGTTTTTCTTTGAATTTTTAACAAACTTTAAAGTCGCAATACGAACGCGATTATTTTAGATGAGTTGTGCTAATTGCTTGTTTTACTGAAAAATCAAGTTTTAGCCAAAATATTCAAGACAATAAAATCGGAACGGCGGCTTATTAGAAAAACACAAATAGGATTCTGTTAGCTTCGATAAGCTCTACAAAAAATTCCACACGAGAACGAGTTTGAAATTTATGTGTCGCCCAGTGCTATTATTGATAATTCATGGTATTCAAGGTTTAAAAAAAATCCACATATATATAGCCATGTCACAGAGTACAATTCCGTTCGGAAACGGAATTCATTCCGTATTTTGGTGCTTCAGAAAATGACGAAAAAATGTTTCGGAATGAAACCATTTTTGTTTTCATGAACGGTATGCGAGTTGTCTGTATCTGAAAGGCCATAAAACTATCAAAATACACTTTCCATCAACAAACAAATGTTTTCTTCAATTCCGAACGGAATTGTACTCTGTGACATGGCCCATAATCTGAAATTCCCAATTTAAATCGAAAAAAATACATTATTAACAATTTATCCTTGAACTTAAGTAAATTTCGAAGATGATAAAAGCTTGGAATTTTGCAGCTTAGTGTAGTTATTGTTTTAAAGGCACTCGTGCTTTTGTAGTATATTTCGACCTACACAGAAAAAAATATTTTTCCAATTCAAACAAGAAATTTGTAGAATCAAACAATTTTTTGTCTGAAATCGGTCCTATAAACAAATTCGCATATTCAAACAATTTATTTGCATATTGTTTATTGCAAAAAACACTGATTTTTTCAAATAAATTATTTAACTGAATCAAACAAAAAGTTTACTGAAATTCATATAAATTTACAAACAAATAATTTTACTGAATCAAACAAAAAAGTTTTTGCACAATCAATGATGCGCACACAAGCAAGCACTGTAGTAGAAGATGAAGGCAGAGCAGAGCTGGCTTTGAGACACATTTTTTTGTTTGAATAATTTTTGAACGAAGTCTTATTTTTCACACACAATGTTTGTCTTCATCACTCACTGTTGCTGCATCCTTTTCTTTGCTTATGAAGAAGAAATGTAACCAAAAACGACGGCAGACCGACTCGATATGTTTTCCGTCATTATTATATTTTTTTATTTGATATATGTATTTAACTAAACAGTTTGAAAAAATTGAATACGGGATTTTGTTTTTTTTTTTACCAACTTTGAAACCAACCAAAAATTTATTTTGTTTCTTATAATGTTATTGTTGTTTCTGTTGTTTAAAAAGAGTGACACGTTTTTTTTACCTGCTATTTTTTTGTTTTTTTTCTTTTTTATTACAAACCTCATGCTATTTTATCATCTTTCTTATTGTTGCAATTTTACAAACCTCATGCTATTTTATCATCTTTCTTATTGTTGCAATGTTAAAGTGTCCAAAAATAGACTGCATGTGTTTTTTGTTGTAGTTCTATATTTCGCATAAAGAAGTGTTGCTTACGATCAAATAAAAAAAAATGCAAAAAGACGACAACATTAAAAAGCGTTAAATATTCCATACAAAATTATGAAAAGTTGTCCACATTTTTGTTGGTTAAATGCAAATCAAACAAAAATATTAATTAAATCAGTAAACAAATTTGTAGAAATCAAAAAAATTTTCAAACAAGCGTTTGTTTGAAAATAATTCGGCTATAATTTTTTCTGTGTACCTACTCTTTAATATAAAATTCAAAAAAATGCTTAGCAATGGACATCAGGCAACATTGCGTTTTCTGCAAACGTTGTTGGCGGCAAAAAAAGAAAAACAAAGTTTTAAAACGAAAGAAGACAAACAAGAGTAATGACCGACAAAGGCATTAAATTACCAGTAAAGTAAATTTTGTACGAATGGCACGAGTCTTTTCGCAATAATTATTAAAATTGTCAGATAAATGTGTGTGTGAAAATTAATTTGAGTTCAATAATGGTAGATAGACAGCAAGAATAATGCTGTATTCGGATGTGACGAATCTGGCTGAAAAGCAAATTAAAACGGAGTATATGCGACATTTTTCTATATCCACATAAGTCCACATAATTTCTGGGGTCTTCGAATAATATATTTCAATAGACACACAGACTAACGGGCAGACAGTCAGATGGTCAGACGGAAATCGTTAAACCAATTTGCTCATTAGGGTGTCAATGCATTGTATTAATCGAGTTAAAAATTTAATCGAATAATAATCGAACAATTTAATATTATTCGGTTAATCGAATAATTTTAATTTTGTCTAGCTTAAAAGTTTAAAAATAACACCAAAAATTATATTTTATAAAATGAAAATTTTTAATATTTTTAATTAGGCTTAAGTTCATGAAATTTAATTTTTCAGTAAATTATTTTTATGAAGTAAGTCCCAATTCACACGTTGCATGTCTTATTGATCAGCTTGCTACTTTATAACGAGAGTGAAAAGAGGAAAATAAACGTTTCTCTCTCACTCTCTCTCGCCTATAAGGTAGCAAGCTGATCAATAAGACTTGCAACGTGTGAATTGGCACAAAGGAATTTTACAACATGAAAATTAATTAAAATTGTTATTGATAATCTTTCATTCTTGACGTGGCTGGGGCTCGAACCCCGGCCGGCAGGTTACCATGACATGTTTCGATCGCAACCACTCGATCTCCTCAGATGGATTTGCCGTCTTACACTCGCAGCCATCGACGACTGCTGACGTCAATAGTCAAACATCAATTCTTAAACCAAATTGTATTCTAACATTTGGTAGATCGAAATTTGCTTTTCTGAATGGTTATCCATTTTAATTGATTTTACATGTTTTTTCCTTACTTCTGTTTTTTCGTACTTTTGTCAAGAATTTTTCTTGAAATCCAAATACATTTTTTGTTTTTTCATTTTGTCTTTCTCTTTTCTGTTGACCTTTTTCAGCACAACTTGAATTTGGATTAAAAACCATAAAAAGTTCAACAAAATAACCACAATACTAATTATAAAATAAAAATTTTATTAAAAAAAGGTACTTCATGTAATAAAAGAGGAAAACTTCGTAAATATAAAAAGCATCGAGCTTTAAGCTAATCTTCTAAAATAATCTTTCAAAAAGAGATAAAATATATCAAACGATTTCTTTCTTTTGTTTTGATGAAAATTAATTTATAAAAGGTTCTTTCACTAAGTGTTGACTTTGGAGAAATGTAAATAAAAGCGTAATAAGGCATTTCCCATTTCTCAAATCTTTTTCTCGTCTCTTCTAAAAACTGGCAGTCTTCCATTATACCACTTAAATCTCTTATTGATTGTTTAACAATTTTAAAAGTCTCGTTGAGAGATGGCTTTCATTCGTGTCAAACAATCATCTTCTTCTTCTGAATCATTGTAAAAAAAACTTTGAACTAAACATTCTTAAAAAAAACTATTCCCATCCCAAGCTCTTTGTACTTGTACTTTATTTTTAAAAATTATCGAAGAAATGTAAGAAACAATAAAAGTGTATTAATAACGTATCGGCTCGTATTTTCACATAAAAGCAAAAAAAAATTAATACTGTGAAACAACAAATTTTCGATTAATTGACATAAATAATTCGAATTATTCGTTAATCGAAAATAAGCAATTTTAAATTATTCGAACATTTAAACGCCCATATTCATCGAATAATCGAACAACGGTTAATCGTTTGAATACCCAACTACTACTACACTAACAAGACAAATCAATCCATCCGTACTTAAATCAAGGCGAATCGGTGTCAAAAGTACGGTGAGGACGGATTTCCTTAACTCAAGTACAGAATTGATTTATGTAAGGATTATAAAAGTGCCCCGTAATTATTTGATTTAATTTACAGTCATTTAATAACAAGTGCAATGAGGTGGCCAGAGTTGGGCATACAAGGTAACGGAACTGATCGTCTTTAACTTGGTAAAGTCCAGAACCAATCCTTGTTTGTAACCAACTAAGAAGACTCACTACCTCCGACCCTCAGGGGCAGGTGGTCACCGGGCAATGGTTTTGTAACATCCGTTATGAAACTAGCAAATGTGAGCAACGTTGAATGTCGGACTGGAGACTAAAAGTTGGCAGCCCCAACACCAGCCTAGGATGCTGTTGGCCAATCACCTACTCATCTGAAATCCAATGATTACTGAAACCATCTATGGCCCTATGTTCCAACTGGGAATTTTAAAGGACTAAATATATATAATGAGGTATATTTCAAACTGTATTTTATTCAAGAATTTCTGAGTTAATTTAATTCGGTTTTGTAATAGAAATAATCCGAAAGTGAGATCAGATTGACTCTGACCTAAACACTTACTCCAGAGAACCAGGGATAGGGAGGATACTATTATTTACTTACAAGTAAAACATGTTTATTTTACTTTTGTTGCAGTCCACCCTTTGTTTTCAGATGTAGTCTCAATTATATGACACCATCACTTCGACCGCTATGGCTTTCGTAATTATTCTACTTTAAAAATTTTATGTATCTAAGTAAATAATTTTAGCAAATAGAATATGGGAATTATTATGTTACTTCTTAAACATGAAAATAATCTATATTTTTCTTCTTGCAGTGTTGTTGTTGTTTTTAAACGAAGCAAGTAAATTTTTTTGCCTTCTTTTGTAGTATTGTTGTTGTTTCTACAACAAACTTTTGTAGTTATCCCATTTTGGATTGCTTTAAATACTTTTTAGTGATATTCGTACTGAGGTTGTTAAGAACGACTTGTAGGTAGGTAGAAAAAACTTAAATTTAGTACGATTTTTTTCTTTCTGTGCAAGGCCCCAGAGTATTAAATAATAATTTGGCTTTTGGATAACTATATTCCTGTTAATACTGGAGCAAAGTGGATAATTTTTTTCTTACAAATTTAAGGTTTTCAAAGTTGATTTTTGTACTTTGAAATAAAAGTAAGTTATGATTCGATGTGATTTTGTGTACGCTTTTTTTTGACAAGTGAATTGATTGTAAATTACTTTAAAAGATAATAAAAGCTTAAGCCAAATTTCAAAAGGCCATAACAAAGTTAAGGTTAAGTGTTAATTAGTCGTAATGTGATAAATTTAGGCTGCCACTACGTGCCACCATAATAAACAGATCATTTTTAGTAACTTCTTTTATTTATTTAAGATTAGCATGACTGACTTGGGAATCATTGCCTGACCCAAACAACTGAAGCCAGAGACAGGATTGCTTAAAATGCAAAGCCTTAGGGGTTAGAAATGTTTAAAAACGGGTAAACTCTGTAACCAATCGAAAAAGTTTTCGATTGAAATGTGTGAAATGAAACAAAAATACCATAAATTGAAACAAACAGCTGTTTTACTCACTTAACTGTAACACGTAAGGAAATTACTCGCCAATTTACAGAAAAAGTGTATCTGTAACATTTTGGTGAGAAAAGTTCCCGCTTTGAACTGTCAAATAAACTCACGAATAAAAATGGAGCGAGAAAAAATTTTAACACTAAAAAACAATTAAAAATGCAAAATGCAAAGAATAATAATAATAATATTTTATTATTGGCACATTTTTCATTAATTTATTATTTTGCTTTTTCATTTTTATAAAATATACGAATGCCTTCAAAGCTCGTTTGCAAACAACAAACATTAAAGTCGCTCTTTACACAATTTGGCATAGCCGACGGTTGTGTTTTCGCCGCCGTCGTTGAAAAATTTTCAATTTAAGTAAATTTTGGTCGCCGTCAACGATATGTGTTACTGGCGTTCTGAACATCTGCAATGTCACATCGGCTTCGAGTGCAATATTATGACATTTATAACGTAACGACGTAATCTCTTTTGATATTTTTCGACATGAGTTACAGACACACATTTTTCTCACTTTTCGAGAAACGATGGAATATTTTGTTTCACATCTTTTCGATGCAAGAAGTTCTCACTAAAGTTAAAGAACATGGGTACAGTTTGCTCTGTTTGGTTGCTTTTTGAAATTTGTACGTTTTACGGACAAAAAGAGCAAAAATATAATTTGGGTACTTTTTTGGTAACCCATTTATCTTCTTAATGAATAAAGATAGAAATAAAATTTAAATTGTATTCTACTCTCCGCAGAAAGCCCTCAAGCAAATATAAGTACTTTTTGGAAAATCGAATATACCTATAAATCTTTTTGGTACTTTTTTCTATAAAGCGATTACGTATTGCATACAAAAATAAAATTCAAATAATGTAAATAAAACAACAGTTTGATATGACGCCATGTAGGACACATATTTATTATTTTTAGTGGTGCATTTGTGGATACAGGAAAATTGGATATTGGATAAATACAGAGGCCTTCTAGAAGGCATCCGTACTCCTTCTTTTTGCCGCTGCGTGTTTATATATTATATATATTACGATCACCGTGCTGTGGTGAAGGGTAAAAAAACAGGAGACAATAACTTAAAATAACATTTTTAAAATAGTCAAAATAAAATTCTGATACAACTTTTTATGCCGTAAATCAATTTTGAATAACCCTACATAACTTCATTTGTTAATCCAAACATTTTTTTTTAAATTAGCTGAATACAATTTTTATTATTGTCATTTAAAAAAAAATCCCATTAAATGGAAACAAATGACATCCAATTATATGCATTACTTTTTTTCTCCGACCTTTGTATTCCTTATTTTGCTTGCTTCTGTTTTCCGGCTTCTTTGGTAGTGCTTTTTAAACACGTAAATATATTGTTTTCCTTTCTTTTTTTATTTGTACTTTATTTTCTTTATTTAGTTTACATTATTCTTTTCTTGCGGTTGAATTTATTTGTACTTTTTAAACTTTTATTTCTTTTTTTTTTAGTTAAGTACGAATTCCCTGATTAAATATAATAGAGGCATTGTTTGTATTTTATAGAGAATATGCACAGGTGGGCATTATTTCAAAGGTACCATGTGTTAAAGGAATTTAAACTCTGAAAAATTCTAAAATATGCATGTGTCCTTTTTTAAAATGTTTCTCTTGTTTATGTGGTTTTTACATATCAAATTTCCACGGCACCCTTATACTTTTAACGCCGAGTGTATTAAAATAAATTGCACTTTACTTAAGTATTACTCCCTTTTGCTCTATTACTATTGTACTTTCCAAGTAAAGTTGATTGGTCAAACTTTGTTTATTCCTTTTTTAATATTTTTAATCAGAATAACAAATATTAAGTGGAAGTTGGCGATTTCATATTCAATAAACTAAATGAGGTGCTGAGAGAGGGTTATATAAAATTGTTTCCACAGTAAAATAGTAAGTGGCGTGGCATGTTAATGGTAAAAATTCAATTATCTTAGTTGAGGCGGGAAGGATATACATAATGTGTTTGTGCTAAAACTTTAAGTCTAAGGTAAATAAATAAAGGTTTAAGATCTGCCTGTTAGTATACAGACCAAATCACATCCCAAGTCCATGTTCGTATGTCCGTTCGGTATCCAAGAAAAAGAAGGATTTTTTAAAAAAATGTTGTTAAATTTTATTAATGAGCTCTAATTATCGGACGAAAGTTACTGTTATTAGTTAGAATCGGTTCATTATTGCACCTAATGGAGAACTTTCCATCAGGTATAAAACCACAATATAGACCATTCATTCATCTGTTAGTTTTATTGTAAACTTTTGTGTTAAATTTGCTCAAAAGTTTTTTATTACAATCATGTTACCTAATTTTGTAGGAATTCGCACCTTATTTGGACATTCCTCCAATAGAGTTACCACTTATGAAAATCTCTTTTATTACTATTCCATTTAAATAAATAACAAGGTTGGTGGACAATTGTCGACAAATCGATCCCAATACTTGCAATTGGCGTAGGGTATCAAATAAATAATATCGGCCAACCATACTTTTTTACTGCCTTAATGAGAGCGGAAGACGGAACGTTTTCATCCGCTTAGCTCTTACGCTAAAATGTCATACCTAATTAAAAAAGTCATTAATAAAACCCACATAATTGAAATAAAAAATTAAGATAAAATCGCTAGATTCACCTAATAACAGCGTTCAACTTCACTATTAAATGTCCTGTCAAAATAGGATTTTCCAATTGCAAAGTGTTGCCGCCGCGCTATTTTTTTTTTTTTTTTTTTTTTTTTTTAAATATTTTTTTTTTTTTTTTTAATTTCCTTAGCTAATCCCGCGAAGCTCTATGCTTGTCCGCAGAAAAGAAACCAGAGTCTCTGGCGGGAATCGAACCCGCAACCTCGGCGCTTAAAGACTAGCTCGCTACCAGCTAGCCTACCGGGGCACTCCAATCGGTATGCTACATACACATTGTGTCGGCATGAGGCTCGCAGCTAGAAAACGATTTCCGCTCTTTTTTAGGTTTGGATGTTATGTATATCCAACCACCACACACAGAGAAATTACATTTTTGTAATATGGTCACCCCAACAGAACTATTTTTAGTGAAAAATTACTACTTTAACCATATAATCTTCAACGGCAACCATTTTATGACTTAAATACTTCCAAATTAAGAGGCCGCTACCATATTTTGGATGCCTCCGAACATGTTTTTGCGTACATAACTGCACAGCTGGCTGGCTCGCTGGTTGTCTGTCGTTGTAAACCTTGCGTGCCAAGTACAGGATTTAATTGTCACAAGGTCGACCCATAAAGCAAATTATTATGTTTGTATTTGATTAAATTAAGACGAACAATATTTTCCTACAACTTAATCATCAAACCTAATTTTATTGAAATCGGTCCATATAAACCTTGTACCAGATAAAGAAACTCTTTCATATAAATTTTAATGTCAAAATAATAGTCGGCACAAGTAGCTTTTATACACAGAAAGAAAAATACTCGGGATAGATTAAGTTTTTTATAATTACTTTTAGTACGAGTCTTACTCAAAAATGCAAGTACGAATAACACTAAAACGTTCTTAAAACAATCCTTAATGGGATTATTTTCAAAAATCAGTCCCCAAATTTCTTAAAATACGTACAAAATTCTTAAGCCAAGTAAAAAAAGATTAATCTCAGTTAACTTATCAAAGTTTGCTGCAGACACTACAACAACACCACACAGGTAGTTAAAAAACGATTTGCTTGTTGTGTATAGAAACAACAAAAACAACAAAACAAGCCGAAAACACATTATTTTCATGCTTAAAAAGAAAAATTGAGATTTCTTGCTTCTCATAAAGTTTATATTTTCAGTTATAAAGCGTGTTTTTTTTTAGAGTGTCACAAATTTGAGTTGGCATCACTGCTGTATTTGAGCACACATTTGACTTTTTGTTTAGATTGCTTTGAAATTTTATTATGAATCGACTTACACCAACGCGGACAAATTTTTGAAATTTTTGATCAAAATAATTGTTCTATTATTTATTTATTTATTTGAAGTCTATGGACAAATTCCTTACAGACTATCTTAATGTATTCGTTAAACACATCTTGCACTTTCTTCATTTTATGGCGTACATGATGGCCCTTCAAAGTGGCAAATTCGAAGAACAATAGATCGTTTTCGGACCACATTTACTGTTACTGATAATGTGGTTCCCGTGGGACGCCGAACAGTGCGCACTGAAGAAGCTGTAGCCACTGTACAGGAAAGCATTGAAAATCATCCTAATCCTTCCTTCCTTCCACTTGATGGAAGATTTTATGAAAGGATCTTGGCTTAAAAGCTTTAAAATTTTTTTTTTAATTCTCTTAGCTAGTCCAGCGAAGCTCTAAACTTGTCTGCAGGAAAGAAACCAGAGTCTCTAGCGGGAACCGAATCCGAAACCCCCGCGCTGATAGACTAGCGCACTACGAACAAGCCTACTGGGAGACTCTTCAACTTGTTCATTCAACTTGTGCATGAATTAAAGCCAAGCTACCATCGTATGCGCCGCCAATTCGGCGAAATTTTATTTTTCCATGAAGCCCATTCTCTGTTTGCACAGGTACATAAATAAGCAGAATTGTCGCATTTGTAGTGAAGAGAACCCACAAGCTTTCGTCGAAACACCATTACATCCTAAGCAAACAACTGTTTGGTGCGCATTATGGGCTGGCAAAGTGATTGTAGTTTCATAAAATTTTCTTTCCAATAAAGCCGGTTTTATTGATATTAAAAATATATTTCCTTGTTTTATTATGATTTTAACTTGTGTCAATCTATAAAAAACGCCCTGTATATCGGGAATGATGCTGGTGTTTTATAATTGAAATTTTGTAAGGTATAAAACGAATAAGTAAATCATTCATAATAAAATTTTCCTTCTAATTTAAATTTTAGTTTATTTTAAGTAGGAATTCATTAATCTAATTTTCGGACTATTTTAAGTACGAATTCGGATTAAAAAATTTAATAATTCTTGAATCACGCGCATTTTGAGATTGCTTCCATCTTAGTTTGACTCAAATCAATTTTATTTTCGGATTATTTCAAATTCGAAATCGGGATTGAATATGGATAATTTAAGTATTTTTTGCGATTGAAAACTTGAATCATTTGAGTCAAACTTTCTGTACTTGAGTGCCCCGGTAGGCTAGCTAGTAGTGAGCTAGTCTATCAACCCCGGGGTTGCGGGTTCGATTCCCGCCAGAGACTATGGTTTCTTTCCTGCAGACAAGCGTCAAGCTTGGCGGGGATTAGCATAGGGAATTAAAAAAAAAAAAAAAAAAAATCCATACTCAGCGTACTTTTAAAACCGCTTCGGATTGATTTGAGTAAGGATGGACATAATATGATTATTGAAGAGTCCGTAAATGTCCATGGGGTAAACGCTCGAAATAAAGTTTGTAAATACTGTGGTGTAGGGAATGATACGGTCTGACTTGGTCAAATTTACTTCCTTATTTATTTCCATTTACAATAGTTATTGCAGATATTAATTAAAGACATATAACTATAAATATTTGTCTTTAATTTTATTATAAATGAATTTGATTTACTCAAATAGTATTGTCAATTCAGCTTATTTAACAGTGGCGTGTGGTTTTGTAAACACACTTGGCCCAAATATATTTTCATGTTTCTTTATGCACTATTTTTTTTTGATAAACTATATACACACTTCTTCTGCCTATTATTTACAGAAAACTAATTTACATCTTTTCATTTAGGTGATTAAAATTGGCTAACAAAGGTGAGACTTAATTTTACAATTGAAGAACTCAGATTATATTTCTTGAAAACTAAATGCTTTTTAATCTCCGTATGTCTTTAATTTATCTAATTAATAATATTCAAAATAAATTTTATGTAGATTTCTTACATAATCAGTTAATTTATTTCTTATCAAATGATTGTGTCTTAATGCATTTGTTTATTTCCTTTCTATTAATTACGTATTCCATTCTTAACATTTTATGTATAGTAAGAATAATAGAAAAAGTGACGTGTAAATGACTAATGAATTAAGTAAAACCAACAATAAGAATGATTGTCGTAAACTAATTAATGATTTACCAGAGAAACCAAACGCCTCTTTTAGGTTGACTTAGTCAAAGGTGACATTTAAACAGTAATTTCTTTTAAGAAGGTGATTAGTGATGTGAACAATTGTGTATTACTTTAGTTGAAATTTCTTTTATATACAAATGCCCATTAAAGTAAACAAATACATATTATTGTTAAACAATTATTTACCTCTTACATTTTGGAATCTATGTGATTAAAATTTAATCAAATTTTATTTTTACGCTAACAGAAGTTTTTATTTTAACTTAGTTTATTGTTGACCATTTTATATTTTACCACGGGCTAAATAGATAAACAGCGGTGTTCTGGAAATCGAAAACGTAAAACGCAAGAATTTAGGAGTAGCTTTTAATACTTGTTTAATCTAATTTTTATAATTTTAGAGAAAAATTTGTATGATAATTGTCATAAAATTCTTTTGTTACAGAAATCTTATTAAAAACAAGTTGGAAGTGTATAAGTTATATCACAAAATTGCATGACATTTTTTCTGGCCATATGAAACAAAGTTGGTAGAAATTTTACCACAATAAATAAATCTGCTACGATTGCAAGCGTATTTAATTAATTTACCAAAATGGGCTTTATATAAGGCGTATAGTAAATTATGGACCGATCATCATATATCTATTTTTTTAAAACTGTGAAGTATTAAATTTTATTCTGATAGCATTAGTTTTTACGGTTTTAGGCGTACTAAACTCGGGAGAAGGGTTTATATGGGGCCTAGGGTAAATTATAGACCGATTTTCACGAAATTTTACAAGATTATTTCTTGTCTTTTAAATCTGTGAAGTATTAAATTTTATTCTGATACCACTATAAATTACGGTTTTAGTCGTACTAAACTCTTTTCGGGAGTAGGGTTTATATGTCATTACTAGTCCTGAAAAACTGTGACGTGCCAAATTTTGCTATGATTGCGCTAACAATTACGGGTTTAGGCGTAAATCACTAAATTCAAGAAAACGAACTTTTGCAAAATCTCATATCATTCCGTGAATTTTTCCAAAATTTATGTTAGTTTTTGTAACAAAATTATCATTTTTTTTTGGGTGGTGGTTCCACATTTTGAGTCATAGCTCTGATCCTACTGAATCGAATTAACTGGATTTCAATCCCAAACTGCTTAGGATAACTACAAGCAATTTGACACCAAGTTTGTTTATTTCTTTTGAGTTTTTCGAAAGTGAGTGTGTTTTCAACAGACGGAAAGACGGTCGGACGGACAGACGGACAGACAGACGGACAGACGGACAGACAGACGGACAGAAAGACGGACATGGCTTAATCGACTTAGAATTACTGAAGGAGCCAGAATATATTTACTTAATGGGGTCTGAGATGAATAATAAAAAAGTTTTACACGGAATGACAAACTTAGTATACCCTCTTATCGTGGTGGAGGGTATAAAAAAACGTTAAAAACACCCCTGAAAATTTTCACTTTTGGAAAAGTAATTTAATGTGCATTAGGTATATAAAAGTAAAAGTACTTATAAAGGCCAAATTTTTTATTTTGCTAATTTCATCACTGAAATATAAACACCCTAAACAATCTCAAGTAGTGTATCAGCGATATTGCTAATATAATTTGACCAAAATACATTAAATTTTATAATGCAAATTTAAATTCGTTAAATAATGACAAATTCGATTTATGTCCGTAATGTCAACAACTACTATCATTAGCCAAACTTCTAAAGTTGATTCAGATTTTAAGAAAGTTGCTTTAAAATTGTGAACTAATAAAAACAAATTATAATGCTATATTCTTCTGTCACCAATCTGTAAAATTTTAGAATTTTCCAGGAGTGGAAAATAACTTTCTTTTCTCATAACCCTTTCTAACGGTAAAAATATGTTGTGTTGTTGTCTATGCTAAAAACCATGGTGGTATAAACAGGTGGCAGCACTACGCCAGATGACGATTTTTTGATCTTGCATTGTTTGTCTAGGTTTATGTCAAAGTTTTGTTTATGTTTACAACGTTTACAACGTGTTTACGTTTTGTTTTTTTTTTTTTTTTTTTTTTTTAATTCCCTAAGCTAATCCCCGCGAAGCTCTACGCTTGTCTGCAGGAAAGAAACCAGAGTCTCTGGCGGGAATCGAACCCGCAACCCCGGCTCTGATAGACTAGCTCTCTGTCAGCTAGCCTACCGGGGCTGTGCTGTGATTATTGTATTTTATTAAAGTTTTTGATCATTTTAAATTAAAATAAATAAGATATTGACCATAATTAAATAAAAATTGGCTAAAAATGTATTTATTTCATCACGTTCAGCGGCACGCTTTGATTTTTGTTTAAAGTACTTTTTGACTTAAACGGTGATATAATTTCAATTTTTGTTGTAATGTTGTATTTGTTACCGTAACGATGCCACCTACTTATTCCACCATGCTAAAAACCTGTAAACTGTTATTTTATTTAAGCTTAAGGGCCCACGCATTGATATTAATATTTGATATAAATTTAGAATACAATGATCATATTCCATTGTTTATACCCTTAAACGAAGGTAATAGAGAATATTTTACTTTGTCATTTCGTTTGTAATTTCTACAATATTGATCCTAGACACAATATGGTGTACATATTCTGGATCCTTATGAAAAAAAAAGCCCAAATCATGATGCACGTCTACCCGTCTGGCCGGCTGTCCGTTTGTCGGTTAAAATTAATTTTGCGGAGCGCCTACACAACGCCAATATATGTATGATGTTTCCATCGATCTGTAATGCCTCCGAATTTTAATACTTAAAATCAGCCAAATCGGGTTTTAAATAGCTCAGAAATTAGCAAAAATGTCAAAAACAAGCTAAATAAAACATCAAAAACCTTTTCTTAAGGCATCAGTATGACCCATCGCCTTATATGAATATCGAAAGATCGGAAAGTTTTATTTATTTACAATAATAGAAGAGCCACACCCAGAGAAAAAACATGTTTTAATATGGTCACCTTCAACAAAACTATTTTTAAAGAAAATTTTAAACAATTAACCCCGTATTCATAAACGATTATTAAATTAAATAAACGTTTATTAAGGAAAGTTTTCACAGAAAATTTGGTTTTCAAACGTTTATTTAATTTAAAATATTTTTGTGAATACAGGCAATAATGTTTTGTTAAACCACATTATTGTCACCGACTATTATATTATGATTAAATAAGTCCTCAATCAAGAAGCAACAACCATGTTATGGTTGGCTCCGAACATGTTATGGTTAATAATTACTAAGAATGTTTAACACTTAAAACATTGTTATTTTTCAACCATAGCATGGTGCTCTTAGAAAAGAGGAAATTAAAAGTTAAGAGGCAACCATGATATGGCATCTTGAAGCAGGACGAATTTAGACATAATATGGTTGTCGCTGATAATAATATCCTTAAGCCTAACATTATATGTTATAATTTTTCTTTAAAAAGAGTTTTGTTGGAGGTGCCCATATTTAAACATGTGTTTTCTATTCATGCATGACTAAAATATAATATTTGACCAAGTAATGACTAAAATACTCTCAAAATGTGCTAAAATACATACAATTTTTTAGAAACAAATAAAACTTTAGGGCTCTAGTATTACCCATGGATACCGTTTATATATTTAAATATACGAAATTTTCGTAGTACAAAATTATGTTACAGTTTTATAACGACTTTTAAGTTCTCCAGTATTAAAAAAGAAAAACAAATTTATTGTGCAATATAAAAGCTATATTGTAACGTTGATTTTGTTCTTACAACTATTTTTTAAAACATTAAAAAACAAGTACATAACCAATAGATTGTAATAAGATAACTTTGTTTTTTCTAATTAGAAATTTAAGTTGTTTGTTCTCTTTTCATTTTTTGACAAACTATTTTAAACTTAATCTTTGTAATGGAAACCAGAAGAAGTATCTGTGTCCTAAATTTATATAAGGGAGAAAATGTTGCCAACCATGAAATGTTATGAATGGAATAGATAACAACTTTAATAAAACAAGAATAGTATTACAGAACAATAATTCTAAGATATTTTTAAGCTTGCGGCCAAAAAGGAGAAAATCGTCTTTAAATTTCAATTACAAGAGTCATACAGTTTTTAACGGCTTACTGTCGTATTCATTAAAAATAAAATAAGTTTGAAATTGCATTTTAAATCGATTTAAATTTTTTATGAACACGTCAGTTAGCATTTAAAGTGCAAAAATCTCACTGAGACTTTAAGCAAAATATCTGCTGATAAGAAACATGATATCCTAAAGCGTAGCTGGATTTTATTCGAAATTTTGTGCATGCTAATGAAAATATATCAAACTTGATATAGTTAATGAGAAAATAAGGTAAAGGAGAGCAGCTAAGAAAGATGTGGATTTTTAGAATAGATCGAGTTCATTCAAACAAAACAACTAAGCTACCTAAATAAGAGCGGCAAGCGTCTGTATTAAGTCAAAACTTTTCGATATCACACAGTTTATACGAAACAAACATGGAAATCTTATTTGATAGATCGCTTGGCCTTTTTATTTTATTGAAAAAGTATTGGGAATAGAATATTCATGTTTAAAACCGCTTGCCGCTCTTGTTTAGGTAGCTCTGAAACAAGACAAAAGTATTTTATTTTTAACCCTAGAACACACACCCGGGTACAAATGTATCCACTTGCAACTTTGCAGTGCTGTAACTCAGGAACAGCTTAATTTAAGGAATAGAGATTTCGGATCTAGGAAACACAAGTAATTTCTAATTGTTTAAAGGTTATTTGATGCAATTCGGATCAGTAGTTCAGGAGGTACGAGCTTCTAAATTCGACAACTACGTAAACACACACCCGGGATACGTTTGTGCCACACCATTTTATAGTGTCTTTAAATTATATAATATTAATTTCAAAAGATTTTGCTATTCGTTCTTAATTCCCAGTTTTTATTCTTGATAAAAACACTTGAAATTTATTGTTGATGGGATAAGCTATTCCTATGCATTTCACTGGTTGCTTAGGCCAGATCATCAGGAAACTTCATCCATAAAAATTTTAGAAAAACTAAAGATATTAAACCAAATAAAACTGTTAAACGTATAAGACTTATAGCAACAGTTTTACTTGTAACAATATCAAAGCTTTAACAAAACACATCAACAATAAAAAAGTGGGTTAATCTCATCTTACATTCCCCCCTACAATTAGTTGAAATTCTCTCAACATTAATTGTAGTTGTAAGTAGGTTAAGAAAAACAAAATAAAAAACAAACAACAACTTACAAAAGATGTTGTCAATTAAGTGTTTTTTTAGGCCGTGCACTTGCCTGTTTATTATCAAAAAGTAATTTCAATTTTTGGGAATACAAAATTTTAATTTCAAAAGATTTTGTTATTCGTGCTTAATTCCCAGTTTTTATTCTTGATAAAAACACTTGAAATTTATTGTTGATGGGATAAGCTATTCCTATGCATTTCACTGGTTGCTTAGGCCAGATCATCAGGAAATTTCATCCATAAAAATTTTAGAAAAACTAAAGATATTAAACCAAATAAAACTGTTAAACGTATAAGACTTATAGCAACAGTTTTACTTGTAACAATATCAAAGCTTTAACAAAACACATCAACAATAAAAAAGTGGGTTAATCTCATCTTACATTCCCCCCTACAATTAGTTGAAATTCTCTCAACATTAATTGTAGTTGTAAGTAGGTTAAGAAAAACAAAATAAAAAACAAACAACAACTTACAAAAGATGTTGTCAATTAAGTGTTTTTTTAGTCCGTGCACTTGCCTGTTTATTATCAAAAAGTAATTTCAATTTTTGGGAATACAAAATTTTAATTTCAAAAGATTTTGTTATTCGTGCTTAATTCCCAGTTTTTATTCTTGACAAAAACACTTGAAATTTATTGTTGATGGGATAAGCTATTCCTATGCATTTCACTGGTTGCTTAGGCCAGATCATCAGGAAACTTCATCCATAAAAATTTTTTAGAAAAACTAAACTAATTGTAGGGGGGAATGTAAGATGAGATAAACCCACTTTTTTATTGTTGATGTGTTTTGTTAAAGCTTTGATATTGTTACAAGTAAAACTGTTGCTATAAGTCTTATACGTTTAACAGTTTTATTTGGTTTAATATCTTTAGTTTTTCTAAAATCTTTATGGATGAAGTTTCCTGATGATCTGGCCTAAGCAACCAGTGAAATGCATAGGAATAGCTTATCCCATCAACAATAAATTTCAAGTGTTTTTGTCAAGAATAAAAACTGGGAATTAAGCACGAATAACAAAATCTTTTGAAATTTAAATTTTGTATTCCCAAAAATTGAAATTACTTTTTGATAATAAACAGGCAAGTGCACGGACTAAAAAAACACTTAATTGACAACATCTTTTGTAAGTTGTTGTTTGTTTTTTATTTTGTTTTTCTTAACCTACTTACAACTACAATTAATGTTGAGTGAATTTCAACTAATTGTAGTAGGGAATGTAAGATGAGATAAACCCACTGTTGTTTATTGTTGATGTGTTTTGTTCAAGCTTTGATATTGTTACAAGTACAACTGTTGCTATAATTCTTATACGTTTAACAGTTTTATTTGGTTTAATATCTTTAGTTTGTCTAAAATCTTTATGGATGAAGTTTCCTGATGATCTGGCCTAAGCAACCAGTGAAATGCATAGGAATAGCTTATCCCATCAACAATAAATTTCAAGTGTTTTTATCAAGAATAAAAACTGGGAATTAAGCACGAATAACAAAATCTTTTGAAATTAAAATTTTGTATTCCCAAAAATTGAAATTACTTTTTGATTATATAATATTATTTGAAAAATGAAAATTATGAATAATTGTTACATATTGTGCACTCGGTATTGGTGACCAGCTAAATAATGGCGAATGCACAACAACATCAAAAAGCAACCGTTAGAATATCCAAATACTACAACCACTTGTTTATCACTTGAATAATAGTTGCCTGCATGCACTCTTTTGCTTATATCTTTTGAACCATGTAAAATATTTGCATGAAACAAAACTAAAACATTTTTAAAATATTTATTTACGCTTTAACAAAAACAGAAATTAAATTGGAAAAAGCCAAAATAAGCTTGTAGGTACAAACGTATTCCGGGTGTGTGTTCTTGTAGAAAAAGTTGAGTATGCATCGTACGGTTAATTCTGATACTTTTTAATTACGTCACGTCAAAGGGAAAGTAAAAGAAAGAAACATCGGCAAAATTGATTATAAGCTTGGCTTTGTTGTCAAAAATATTTCGGTCGCGAAGGCATTTCGAATAGAGCATCGGCTGCTAGGTTTTTTCTCTTTTGCACGATATACCTCTTGATATACAACCAATTCAACAATCACCAATAGGGCGAGAAAAAAAGTAAAGTACGTAGGAAATTACACTAAAACCATAACGAGCTATTTTTACTTTAACCCATGTTCTGTAAATTAAGTGAGAACTTCTCGCGCCCAAAAGATGTTAAACAAAATACTCCATCATTTCCCGAAGAGTGAAAAAAGAATATATTTCAAACTCATGATGAAAAATGGGAAAAGAGATTCTGTCGTAACGTTGAATTTAGAGGTCTGCTTACATATACACATAGAAAACAAATTGGTTGGAAAACGGTTGCAGTAATAAAATATTGATCAAGTTATATAATATATTATTGCTACTATTAAAAATGTGTAATTCCAACAGATTTTTAATACTAATGAATATTAAAACGTAATTCTAACTGAAATATGATTCTTTCAATTCATTTATTAGTTATGATAATTTCAGTTAATACTAAAAATTAGTACGAAAAATGGCAATCACAACCAAATATAATACAGTGCAATACTAAATATTGGTCGTTACAATCAAAAATTTGCTTGTGTCAATAAATTTTGTAATATAAATGCATATTCATTTATTGCAGCTAATTATTGATTGTAAGTATAGTTTCAATTCGGTTACAAGTCCCAATTGTTTACTGTGAGTACTAAATTAATTATTTTGATATACATACAACTGAAATTTCTGTCAAAATTCACAATCAAATTTATGAATAAAAAAATAACTTTTAATTTCATAGCTAAAAAATATTTTTGTGGTCGGAAACTGTGCTTATTAAAAAGGGGTAAGTAGTTTCCACGAACTTTTTAAAAAATTGTGATCGCATTAAGTTAGTATGTACGTCAAAATGACACAGAAAAACGCCGAGACATCCCTACTTAATTTTAATCCCTAGAATATACATAGTAGTATTCTCCATTTTAAAAGATAAGGTCAAAATCAAGAGGTATTCCATTTTAAAGTTTGTATTTTCTCGCAAGTTTTATTTATACTACACATAAATAAAGGGTGGTTAAATTTCAAGGGCCGATGCTGATTTTGAATAAAACACAAACTATTTAGGAAATTATTGTAATTTTATTTTATTATGATATATTGGTATTACTCAATTATGTATGGAACAAAATATCGGCCAAATGGGCGCCGCGACCACGGCGGCACACCTCCATCCGATGGTCCAAATTTTCGATGACCCTGAGGCATAATGGAGGTTCTATGCCGTTAATGTGCCGAATTATCTCATCCTTTAGCTCTTGAATTGTTGCTGGCTTATCGACGTACACCTTTTCTTTCAAATAACCCCAAAGAAAAAAGTCCAACGGTGTCAAATCACATGATCTTGGCGGCCAATTGACATCGCCATTACGTGAGATAACACGGCCATTGAATTTGTTGCGCAAAAGAGCCATTGTTTCGTTAGCTGTGTGGCAAGTGGCACCGTCCTGCTGAAACCACATATCGTCCACATCCATATCTTCCAATGCGGGCCATAAAAAGTTCGTTATCATCTCACGATAGCGAACACCATTCACAGTAACAGCCTGACCGGCCTCATTTTGGAAAAAATACGGCCCGATGATGCCGCCAGCCCATAAACCGCACCAAACAGTCACTATTTGTGGGTGCATTGGTTTTTCGACAATCACTCTTGGATACTCATTCGCCCAAATGCGGCAATTCTGTTTATTGACGAATCCACTGAGGTGAAAATGTGCCTCATCACTGAAGATGATTTTCTTCGAAAATTGATCATCCACTGTTGCCATTTCTTGCCACCATTCTGCCCATTCACGACGTTTGGAATGGTCAAGAGGCTTTAGTTCTTGAGCCAATTGCACCTTGTAAGCGTGTAAATGCAAGTCTTTATGCATAATGTTCATCAACGACGAGCGTGAGAGGTGCAATTGTTGGGCACGACGACGAGTTGAGGTGGACGGCTCTTCAGCCACACTATCGAGAACAGCAGCAATATTTCCTGCAGTACGAGCATGCACTGGTGTTCTCACATCTTCTGCAGACCCGGTTTGCTCGAATTTTTCCACGATTTTTGCGATTGTACGCACATTTGGACGATCAAATTGACCAAAAAAATCACGAAGTGCACGATATGCATTTTGATTTGAACGCCCATTTTCATAATAAGTCTGGATAACTTTAACACGTTGTTGGATTGTGTATCTCTCCATGGTTCAAATTGAGTAAGTCTGAAACAGAGAAATGTCAAATAAAATTCGGAAAAAAACTTGGCGTCTAGGTGTGGTTCACATTCAACATCGGCCCTTACAATTTAACCACCCTTTATATGGAAAAAGGCTTCGAAATAACATTTCAAATAACATTATTTATTATTTGCTTAGCGATGCTAAACTCTATCAATGATAGCCGTCTATTTTCAGGTGGACACAATTCAATTATTTTCACTCTATTTAGTATAAATTTATCAATTATATGCATATAAAAAATTGGATTTAATAATACTACCCATTAAAAATAAATTAAGTGTGCTAGCCGGAAAGTGGAAGGACATCATCATTAGAGTTTTATTTCGACAAATAAACAAAAGCTAAAGTAATTTCAGAAGATATTTAGATTTTGTTTTCTTAAAACACCAACAAATTGTTTGAAAGACAATACAAAATCAAAAATGCAATATCTCTTCACTTTGACCTAATCTTTTAAAACGGAATGAATCACTGTATTCTACAGCCCAAAATTAAGTCTCGGCGTTTTTCTGTGTCATTTCGAAGTGAAAATTTTACTAACAGTGTATATGTATGTATATATATATAAAAAACTTTATTATAAAACAGATTTTTATTGTTTTAGATTGTAATTAAAGTTTTGCCAAGTGAGCTTGTTGAACTTTACAATTCTCCTGCCGAAAATGGTCAGTAAGCTTAAGGAACACTTTATGATCCTCACAACAATTAACGCAAAGAGTTATCAGAAATTGGACGAAAAAGACGAATTTATTATATGGTATTGTTTATTATTTGTAATGTATTATTGTGTTATGTAATAATTAAAATTTATCTTTACCCTGCGGGAAATTTGTGTCAATTGGTCCCACAGACTGGTCCTGTGAGTTGTGAAAATAGAACAGGTACAATAAGAAAGAACTCATGACCAGTGAAAGAAGAACTAATCATGTAACTGGTTTATGGAGAACAAAAAGGTAGAACAAGTAATGAATTACAATACAGTCTTCAACGGTGGTGTGATACATTTTTTTTGGGACTTTCTAAAATTTGGCTTTTGAATTTAATTCTAGGACTTGTTTTATTGAAATAATACTACATCGTATTGAAATAATACTACATTTAAGTAACTGTCACTAAACACGTCCATTGAGAATATATTTGTGACTGGTCAAATGGTGTCCATTGACCCCCTTCCATGACAACCTCATGTAAAAGTGATAGGTTTTATTCATAGAAAGTGTTAAAACTAGAACCGGTCTCTTCCAACAAAGACCTATCACAGGACTACTTTGGTGTCAGTTCGCTTCCCTCTAGGGTAACGTCAAGCTCAAAATGTATGCATACATATATAAATTTGTAACTTATTAAAATTAACTAACTTAAAAATTTAATACATAAAGTTAATCAATGTAGAAATGCTAAAAATAAAAAAATTTAAAAAAAAAATAGATTTTATTGCAATTAATTTGATTTCCTATTTAAAAATCGGGTAAATGGTTTATGCAAGCGGTTGAAAAAAAAATGTTGATAAATGCAATCAAAACTTTTGTTACGAACACTAATTATGTGTTAATTCAGTTGCATCTACCATATATTCGGGTAAAAGCATAATTTTGTTTCTAATAATCATACTAACAACTAACAATATCAGTTGTTATAACTGATAGTGTACTAAAATTCAAATGTTGCTATCAAAAATATTAATCTAAGCAACGAAATTTTCAGTAATTGTAACCGAATTTTGTGATAGTACATGCAACCGACGAAATTCGATTGGCGCCAAATTCGGTTGTGATCATGAATCTGTTTAGTAGTAATCATGTAGTGGCATGGCATGAACACTTACTCGAAATAGCTACAAATTTGTATGTCCACAGTTGAATAAGTTAAATTTTCTTAAGAAAACATTTGGCTGTTACCACATGCTTAAATGTATCGTGCGAAGAGAAAGAAAAAGTGTATATTTACTCCAAGAAAAAAAAAAAAAAATTAGCTTCTCGTGTACAACTAAACTTATCCGAGGCAGACCTCTTGTTTATATGTCATAATCTACAACTCAAAGCATAAGCGAAATTGCAGACGTTGAGAACGCTTATCACAAATATCGTTGACGGCGGTTGACCAAAGTTTACTAAGAGTGTAAAATATTCATCGAATAAGGCCAAAGCACAACTGTCAGCTATACCAAATAATGTAAGTAACACTTTAAAGTTTCTTATTTACAAAATAACATTGAAAACATCCGCATGTTTTTTTGAAAAATAATTTAAAAGTTCTAGATAACAAAATACTTAACTTTTTCGTGTTATTATTCATTGCATTTTGAAAAACTTTTTTATTTTTAAAATTTTATTACAACGCGTTATTATTAGTGAGTATATTTTACTGTTCAAAGCTGGAACTCTTCTCACAAAAATGTTGCAAACACAATTTTTTTTTTTTTTAAATTGGCGACTTATTTCCTTACGCATTTTCTTTTTATTTCACATATTTTATTTGGAAAGTGTCTCGAAGCAGTATTTACAGAACTTGGGCAATGCGTCATACTTTTAAATGTTTTGGTCTGAAATCTTTGCTAAGATTTGTCTTAAAAATTCTGGAAATAAGTTAAAATCTCCCTATCAACGTTTTCTCCCATAAGTTAGCGACACACCCTATGGTATATGTAAAAATAATTTCTAGTCACACAAAACAAATTTGTGTTAAATGTCATTACAATACCTTAACTCGTTTCGAACTTAGGCTTATAAATGTGTTTCCTGGGGGTAGATTTTATATGGGACCTACGATAAATTATCGGTCAGTCCATTTAAACTAAAATGGTGAAAGGCATACGAAAGTATACTCTAAGAGTGAGCTTTATATTGATGCTATGTCAAATTAGGGAAGGATTTCATTTCCGGAATATCTTATTTGCATTCGAGTGATGTTTTCATGAAAAGGTAAATAGTTAAGCATTGCTCGGACTTAATCACAACTCAAACCTATCACTGTGACTAACTATGGAAAACCCGGAGAAAAGCATTTTCAACTGTTTTACTCCATCCAAGGAAACAAATTTCCACAGAATCCTTGTCCAAAAGATTAAGATATGACTTTACGATCAGCAGATATAGAAGGTAAGGAGCCCCACAAAATTTATTTAACAACTTCAAATAATACAAAATGGTTAAAAAGAGTATATGAGCGCCAAATGCTTCCACGAAAATGTTCCTAAAGCCGATTATTATGCTTTCATGTGTGACTATATTTATTGAATACAAACGTTTAACAAAATAAACAAAGAAGATTACATATCCCAAAAAATAACATATTTTATATCTTAAAAATGAGATTTTCTTTTACAAAATAATTATCAAATTAACCCTTATGTGTGTGGAAAAAAAACACCTTCTATAGGGTGGATAGGTACCTGGGTACCTTCATGCAAATTGGATGAGAAATCTAATTTTTTGTCTTGTATTGTACAAAAAATCGATGGTTAATGATATAATATTAGAATTTTACTCTGGTTTTCCCCTTCTCATATATTTTTAAAATCCTACACCCAAAAAAAAATGTAATATAAAACGTATACAGGTACCCAGGTACCTATTCACCCTATTAAGGGTGCAAAAAGCAAATTGATATGCCACGCCCCCCACCCCCCCCCCCCCCCCCCTTCACTGATATTGTATATAAACACCTATGAAAATATAATAATAACAAAAAGTTAGGAGTTCTCATGAAATTGTAGAATTGTAGACTAAAATCTTATATAAAAAATTTCGATTTGAAAACGCAATAGGTACACAGGTACCTGTCCACACACATAAGGGTTAAACATATTTAAATTAAGAAGAATTTTTTTTTTGTACTTTAAAAATATATATTGTTTTAATTGAATTAAATTATTTGATTTACATAGTACAACGTAAGCTTCTTTAACGGACTCCGTTCTTAAGCAGACACCCTCTTTCGTCGGCCACAGTGTCCTGGTCCCGGCATCGTTCAAAAGAAATGTATAAAGTTCTTTGGAGAGAACGTTCTTCTTGTACGGACACATTTTAATAATCCCTTGAGTAACAAGACAAAAAATATAAAACCCATAAAAATAATCAAATTTGTGTTATGTCGTTTTCTACGTATAAGTTATATTTGGAAATAACATTATTACTCATACGTTCAGTAACTCTTAAATAAAACGAATACAAAAAGAAAATTGGTTTATATTTAAAAGAGATTACTGCCAAATTTCTTCACTTGAAAACTTAAATTTGTATCGAGACTTGCTAAATAATAAAAATACAAAAATCGGAATAATAACAAATATCATTAACCAAGCTTCCCTTTTTAAAATACTGTAGTTTAACCAGGGGATGATGATTTTACAATTACCAAAGAACCATGCATCCAGAAAAATTTAAGCTAAATTTTACTTCTCCAGCTTATCCTTTTAATTGAAAAAACAAAAAAAAAAAAAAGCAAAAAATAAACCTATTGTTTGGGTAAAATAGATCTTATTTTCGAAAACACTTCATTCACATCACATTAAAAATATTGGTTATACAAATTTGTAAAACTTCAAAAAATTGTATATTTAACATTTCTCAACGCAAGGTCAATGGGTTTACAAGGTAACCCGGTAAATATAGATACAAATATTGTGTTTCTGGTACTGATAATGGAAATAAAGGAATATCTTATTTAAATTGTTAATACTAGGGATATAACGAATACATTTACCGATATATCGACGATACTTCGGGTTTGCCGATATATCGGTATCGGCAATATTTTACCGGCGATACGAATTTTCACGCGGTTTCTGTGTAACATATCAATTAAATTTAACACTACTACTTTTTGGGCTGATGCAAAAGCGCATCTTTCTTAGTCGCCAATTTCAATGAATGAAAGATTTGAGGCTCAAAGATCGAAAATATCAAAGACAATAGATTGAAAGAACTCTTATTGAGCTACATTACATGACTCTGCATTCTGGAAATGTTGAAGGCACGGTCACCCTTACAACTAGTAAAAGTTCTAATAAGTCTAGAAGAAATGACCTTTGGAGGATTTTTGAAAATCTTAAAAGAAAATTTGAAGAAGTATGATAGATACTCTATCCTTCCTACGATGTGGTTCAACTAAAGAAGAAGGCATATCTGCCTTAGATCTTCTAATTTTATAGAGACGCAGAAGCGTTTGTTTACTGGCGCAATTAAATGAAGCACAGCCGCAAATAACGTTTTAAGTTACAAAATAATTTTTTTTTCAGGAGAGCAAAGAAACGTTTTTAACAGGCAGGATTATTAATTTTTTATTTTTTTTTTTAGATTATTAAAAATAATGATAATAAAAATTTTTATGCATAAGTTCAACAAATTTAGAACTTAAATTACAAGCAAATTTTCAGTTTATAACTTTTTTTTAGTGGAAAAACGTTTCATATCCACAATCACGATGTCATTTAAAACGTTCTTCCACTACGCAACGCATCATGACTGGTGGCTTTTAAAACGTTATTCCACGTTTAAAACCATTTACTGTGTATCATTTTTAAGTAACTTACAACGTTCTTCCACTAGCTGACTCTTTGTATGTTCTTTTTAACGGCTTTAAGGTGCATCATTTTGGGTGATTTGAGGTTTAAACAGTGTACGAGAATAATGCTAGCGGTTATCTGCAAAAAAAAGGTTTTGCAAAAAGTGGCTTTTACAACGTTATTCGCGGCTGTGCTTCAAATGTTGAACCCAAAGTTTAAGAACATGGTGCAGAAATACTTAAGTTTTCAAATGAGTTCAGTCACATCTGAGAAACAATTTTCTTCTGCAGCCTGCAGGTCTGCTTTATGCGGTTTTGCAAAATCGCGTATCTCCGCAAAAGTTGAGAGTACTTTGTTTTTTAATTAAGCAAAAATCTTATTTATACCAATTTTGATATATTAGTTATCTCTTATGCATGTTTAAAAAAAAAAAATAAATAAAATCTGGAAATCGAAAACGTAAAACGCAAGACTTTGAAACCAGGTTTTTTAATAAGATTTCTGTAATAAAAGAATTTTATGGCAAATATTATACAATTATTTCTCTATTAAACAGACTTTTATAACAAAAATTTTAATTATAGATAAGATGAAGCTGAACTTAGGAGTAGTTCTTGATAGTAGCTCCATTTCGAGTGAAGTTCTTTCAATCGTAAGATTTGGTAACTAAAAAACAGGGTGTCTCAGTATGACTGCACTTCTTAAATTTAGTGTAATTTTGTAAGTGGCAACTTTGAACTTTGGCAGCTGTCACATATATTTATTCCGATTACTTAAAATGAAGCGCTTTACGAAAGAATTATAATTGTGCGAAAATACGTGTTTTTGTTTTATAATGTAAAAAGTGCATTCTTACTGGGACACCCTTTACATATGTATATTCAGAGCTAAATGATTGTGTAATGAGCCTACAACTTTAACGCTTTTTAATCTCTCTGTTTTATCAATGTCAATGTTTCCGAAAATAAAAAATATGGTGAAGATTTAACAGAATGGTAATTCTACAATAGGAAACATTTAAAACTCGTATAAATATATCGTAAATTCTTTATTAACATAAAAAACAACAATAAATTTCAGTGTATATATCAAATATGAAAAATTGGGAATTTAGCACGTCATACAGAAATCTTATTAACCTTTAATTAGGCGCATGGGGTCAGGAGAAATTAAAATTGAAAAATGTATACGTTAAAATGTTCGGAGCGAACTTGTTTTTTCTATAGCTTTATTCATTTAAAAAGAGAACAAAAATAAGTTGCGATTATATCGTTAAAGCGTACACACGTGTCGCTTGACTAATTCTTGTTGACCCCATGCGACTAATAGTGTAACTTTTTTTTTATATGAAGATGAGTCAACTTGTAAAATAGTTGAAAGAAACCAGTACTGAATTTTAATTATATTTTATATTTTTAAATGAAAAAAATGCTGTTTTTGTTTTTTTTTTATACATAACTAGCTGTTTGGTGCTGCTCGGGATTTTCTAAATAATCACGTGAGACCCCATGCGATTAATTGTGTGATTTTCTTAATGCGCCTAATTAAAGGTTAATAATAAATTTTGTATTCCCGAAAATAAAATAAATCATTTTAAAACCACATTTTTAGGAGTCTCGTTCACATGTTCATTCTATAAGAACGTTTGCAAACTTTCTTTATACACCAAGAAACAGACAGTTGGAAAAAGCCAAGTCGATGAACAATGTTCCTGTCTTTTTCTCAAAATAACAAATTTAGTTCTGTCCTCAATTACAATTTGTGGTGGTAGGTAATATTAAAAATTGTCAATAAATTGAAATGTTTTTTTCTCAGTGAAAAAGCCAAAATCATAAAATTTAAATACCCAATTTGAGAAAACGGTTTCTTGTAGATCTTAATTGCTTTACAAGTTAAATTGTAACATAATTTTAAACCTTCCTACAGTAAGTAGGTTTAAAGGATATTATCCATTCGTTCAGAAGTTATAATAATATTTTTTTTACACACATCCCTAACGACTCAAAATCACTCTTTGAGTCGATGTAATAACGTTCCACCATAAGGCCCGGCTGTGTATTGTTAAAAACCGCACAAAGTACAAGTTGCGAATTAAGAGATAAATTAAGGATTTTTGGTATTTTATTGGCTCAAGAACGAAACCAATTGAAATCTATATCAAACCATCCAACTTTAATGGATTTAAGGCAACCTATGCCATTAATAATGCCGATACCGCCTGAATACTGTCTAAAACTTATTGCTGGTATTGAAACCGATACCGAAATCATGCTTTTCAGAAAGTACTGTTATAGGTATACAGTGTTTCTTAATAATGGTAACCTGGGCTTTACACGTGAAAGTACTTTCTTACAAGTAGAGTATACGTATTATCAACGAAAAATCGAAGAAACAGCCGATTGGCTAAAAGTCCCAAAATTATGTGTGTGTTAGTGAAAAAGTGTCAGTGTATTGCGACTTTCAAGAAACTTACTTTCACGTGTAAATGCTAGGTAAGATACCGGTATTATCACAAGGTTTAATTTACGTATTTCCTAAAAATGTGCCTCCCATAAAAATACCATTTTTTCTGCTTCCACACGCAGAGAAAAAATATGGTTGGGCATGGTTACGGCAACAACACTATGTTTAATGTAACAATATATTGTTGTCGTACACAAATAATTGTTATTTTTATTTAATATCAACAATTTTATAGTTACTGTAAACATATCAATGTTTATCGCAATTATGAATTTGACTATTGTTGACCGAAAAATAATTATTTTTCTAACAACTTAATTATGATAACTTTCTAAACATATTATAATTCTCACAACCATATCATGATATTTAATAGCCATAACATGATAACTTTCTATACATTTATCATATTATGTTAAAGATGCAATCAAACTATTTTTGCTCTAACCATATTATGTTAGCGCCATTTATAAAATAATTTTGAAGAAGTTTTGTCGTTTCTTTTATTTGTGAGCGGTTAAACAGTTAAAAGATAAAATTACATAAAAAAATAAGTTTAAAGAAATTAAAATATTAAAATATTAGCGGCGTTCATTCAAGTATTAGTGATGTAATAGTACAAATGCAAAATATCATAGTTTTTTTGTAAAATCCAACAACAAAACACACAGAGATTTCGTTATATTTTATAAAAGTGCTACGATATTTCTGTGGTTTTCATGGGCAACCGCGTATGTCTTAAACAAATTGTTCACGAAAACCCATTCTAGATCAAACTATGGGCTAGGTATTGCACATTTTACTCTTTGTCATTACGTTAAAAAATCGGAATTGATCCATCTTTTTTCAAAAAAATGTAAAGAGCGTTCAAAATTAGGCAATATGGCATCAACATCTTAAAATCCACAGATTTTTCATTTGCTCTTTTGCAAGCCCTATATTGAACTCCGCTATTTGATTTACATTAAGAAAAATTGTAAAAAGCCACAAAATAAAAAATCGATGCAAAAATATTTTAATTTATTTTGTATTTTTATGACAGTTATGAAAGGAGCTGTATCATTATATGATTGCTTCTGAATTTATTATGATTAACATGATGATAATATGATTACTTCTTAGCTTATTATGATTAACATGACAATAATATGATTGATTTCTTAGCTTATTATGATTAACATGACAATAATTTGATTACTTCTTAACTTAGTATGATTAACAGAATAATAATATGGTTAAGGGAAAAATATTATGATGTAATGGTACGAGTATATTTAGTCATAATTTGATTTAATAATAATCTTAATATGGTGACTACAATCATAATTCTTATCATAATATGTTGCTCTTAGAATATGTTTACCACAACCATGTTTTTTCTTTGCGTGCATACAGATGCCATTCTCCAAAATCGCCTTCATGCCATATATTCTTTAAATAATGTTATGGATATCAATATTGACAACGCAAAAGTTTGTTGAGGAATGGTGGTCCAAAATTGAATGTAAGTCCCTAATAAATAGATGTAAATCGGCCATAATCAGTGTCAATGTTCTGTAACTCTCGCGTCGCGAAACTTTTCGATTGAAATTTGAGAAATGAAACAAAAGTGGCATAAATTTAAACAAACAGCTGTTTCTCTCACTAAACTGTGTCTGTAGCTTATTTTAGCGAGTAATAGCTGTCACGTATGGAATTTACTCGCCAATTTACAGTAAAAGTGTGTCTGTAACGTAACATTTTTTGGAGAAAGTTCCCGTTTAGAACTCTCAAATAAATCCACGTATAAAAAAGGGGGCGAGAAAAAATGTCACCACTTAAAAACAATAAAAATGCAAAAAATCATATAAAAAATAAAAATATTTTGTTCTTGGTTTATTTTTTCATTGTTTAATTATTTTGCTTTAAACATTTTTGTAAAATATAGGAATGTGTCCAAAGCTCGATTGCAAACAACCAACATTAACACTATTTGATATAGCCGATGGTTGTATCTTCGCCGCCGACGTTGAAAGTTTTCAATTTTATTAAATTTTGGTCGCCGTCAACGATGGGGGGGGGGGGGGGTGCTTTAAAACCATATGTGATAAGGCCATGATGGCTTTATTGCTCATTTGAATGGGAGATAAAGCCATAATGGCCTTATTGCCCAATCATTGAGAGGTAAGGTCATATTTAAAATTTTGCGAAATGAGAGATATAGCCATATTTTTTTTTTGCAAATGAGAGATAAAGCCATATTTTTTCAGAATATTATTATGCATGGTGTAAACATTCTGTAAAAGGGAAAATCCTTTGTTATCATTGAAAAACATTTTATTATTCTTGCGACGCACGCAGGAAAACTTTATTCAGCGAAGCCACCTGCCGCGTACTACTGGAGAAAAAAACCCCTAAGCACAGAAAAACTTTAGTATGCGAAACCAGATTTCAATACTTAACTTTAGTGTCTCCATAACTAAAATTATTGATAAAGCCATTTTATAATATTGCTAATGTGAGCTAAGGCCATGATGGCTTTATCTCCCATTCAAATGAAAAAAAAAACAAAACGCTTTATCTCCCTATTGAATGAGTGATAAAGCCATCATGGCCTTACCTCACATGGTATTAAAGCACCCCCCTCAATGATATGTGTAACTGCCATTCTCAACTTCTGCAATATCACATCGGCTTCGAGTGCAATGCTATGACTAGGGGTGCGATTTCCATGCAAATGCATGTTTTTTGTCGATAGTCTTAAAACTATGAGGACCAATTATCTTTCCGAATCATTTAGTTTGCGTTAAAATGACATCGATTTATTTTTGTATATTTTGGTGAAAATGCATATTTTTGCATATATAGGTTTTAACCCTTATGTGTGTGGAAAAAAAAACACCTTCTATAGGGTGGATAGGTACCTGGGTACCTTCATGCAAATTGTATGAGAAATCTAATTTTTTGTCTTGTATTGTACAAACAATCGATGGTTAATGATAGAATATTAGAATTTTACTCTGGTTTTCCCCTTTTCATATATTTTTTAAAATCGTACACCCAAAAAAAAAAATTTGTAATATAAAACGTATACAGGTACCCAGGTACCTATTCACCCTATTAAGGGTGCAAAAAGCAAATTGATATTGGTTCCCCTTCCACCGCAGGCAGTAGTAACAAGATGGGGCCTGGCTAGACGCTTTAGAATTCTATTCTTTTTTCTTAATCCCTAAGCTAATCCCGCGAAGATCTACGCTTGTCTGCAGGACAGCAAAGTCTCTAGCGGGAATCAAACCCGCAACCGCGGCTTATTATACTAATGGTGTTTTCTTTTCTACAAAAATATGTGACATTTTATTAAAAAAAAATGCAATTTGGTGTCTGTTTCTTAAAAATTTGCACCCGAAAAGGGTTAGTTTTTTAGAATTAAACTTGCAAAAAAATTTCAATTTTTTTTAAATAAAATGTCACATATTTTTGTAGAAAAGAAAACACCATAAGTCAAATAAATTGATATTGATGAAGGTAAAACTAACATTGGGGGATGAAGAATAGCCCAACAAATTAAAAATAAACCCAAATCATTTTGCAAAAAAAAAAAAAAAAAAAATAAGGAATTCAAAAAATAAAATAAATTTAAAATATTTTTGATCAGATCTGGAATCAAAGTGAGATCTAAAAATGAATTTTAGCATGGACATTCTTTAATTACATGACAAAGTTTTACATTTGATAACACAGTACTTATTCATTTAAACCAGTGGTTTTCAACCTTTTTAAAGCCGTGGCCCCAAAATGATTTTCATAAAATCTGGCGACCCCTTAACGTTTTTGCTCTCAAAGATTAAAAATATTATTATAAAAAAAAGAAAATCAATGAAAACAATGCAAAAACATGACACTGCTTGTTAGATTAAGACGAGATTTATTTTTAGTCACCTATGTATATGAACATTTGTTTAATAATCCTAAGTGGCTTTTGAAATTCGCATATACATAAATTAAAAATTTAAATGCGGTCAACATTTTTGCAACAACTACAATTTGATTTTTTCAACAGCTTTGAAAGTGTTGCAACAGAAATTTTCTCCGATGAATTGGTGAGCGATTTTATTCCTACCATGATAGAAGCGTTGCAAAATTTAAAAATGGAACTACCTAAACCGCTATTTTCCAAAAGAGCTGCAAGAAGATAATGGTGATTGTTGGGTATTAAATCCATTCATAACTAACTGCGTTGAGTTCGCCGATCTTGCCAATAATTTGAAAGAAAGTTTGTGTGAGCTGGCAGCGGACAGTATGGTCAACATGGAATATTTATCACAAAATAATTCTTCATTTTGGCTAAAGCGTAAGGCAAACTACCCTGAGCTAGCTAAAAAAGCAAATTTAGCAAATGATTTGGTTGTTTAGGTGTCACAATTGCAACCACGTTTTCGCATTTAATTTATTAAATTAAGCAAGCCCATCGGTCGCATTAATACCAGTACTTTTATGTTTTTGAATTAAATTTTTTTCTGTTTTTGAATAAAAAAAATTAAATTAAAAAAAATCTATGTATTTTATTTAGATCAGCTCGCGACCCCCGGGAAAGATGGCCGTGACCCACCTGGGGGTCGCGACCCACCGGTTGAAAACCATTGATTTAAACAAACAATAATTTATATCAGTTTTTTAAGTTCCTTAAAGATATTTCAAAAGCAATGGACTGACTTTTGTATATTTTTCTTAATAAAAAAGGGAAATTTTATGAAAATTTTTCAAGTTTTTAGTGCATATTTCTTATTTTTTAGTACATATTTTGGATTTTTTAGTGCATGAAAATCTCATCCTTAGTTATGACATTTATATGTTATGTCATGGCATTTATAACGTTGATAGTTTTCGACATGGGTTACAGACACACTTTTTTCTCGCATTTCGATTTCGATTGAATATTTTGCTCCACATCTTTTCGGTGCGAGAAGTTCTCACTAAAGTTACAGAACATGGGTACTCGAAATCAAAATCTAGTGAAATTATTATTCATGATTGTTAGAGAAGTTATAATAAATATAAGTGGCACTCAGAATATGACGTATAAAACACGGAATACTTTTATGAATGCGATTACCATCATTACATATAAATCTTAAGCCGCTTAAAATAATTTTCTTTTGGTAGGTCGCTGATGGAAAACCAAAAGAGACCATTGCCAAATAGTATTCACTTAATACTGTGGTTTAGGATATCATATGGTCGGTCTTGACCGAGTGTAGTTTTTTTATTTGTTTGGTTTTTATGTTAAAGTATCTTTGTTTTCATCGGTATTTTTGCACTGTTCTCTTTATGTTCATTCTTTATTTGAATTTTTGCAAATGTTGTAAAGTAATTAAAGGTGTGCCAGTTAAATGTAAATGCAAATATTATTAGTGTAACAGCTTGCCAACACAGTTAAATACACATTTACATTTATTTGTCTAAATGTGTTTCTTATGGATTTCAAATGAGTATTTTCATTTTGGTTTTTATTTATTTAACTTTTTTTTACCTCCCGTTTTTTATCTGAGAGTTTGAGCATTTAAGACAAGTACGCTTCTAAGTACATGTATAAATTTGTTGGTAGTAGATATGTACATATATATATTTTATGAGAGTTTGTATGTATACTGTAACAGTATAAATTTAAATGTTAAAATATAAACGTTATATGTATTTGTTTAGTAGATCTACTGATAGTTGGTGTTTACTGTATATACATACATACAGACATATGAACATTCATACATTATATGTTTCTAATGGTATTATTTTAAGTTTTTATTTCTCTGTCTTTCTGAATGTCAGTTTTTGTTGTGTTTTATGTCAATGTTTATTTGTGTTTTAAGGGTTTTTGACTAAAGTGACAGTTATAAGTATTTTATTTTGTTTTTCTTGGCTTAAATGTTATTTTTTGAGATTTAACGATTAGGCCCCAAGAAATCATGTCACTATTGACAACTAAAACTCCTGGGGTTTAGTTTTCAAAATGCTTAGTTGAATTTGGTTTGCATACTAAAATTGTAGTTGTAGTACTAATTTATTTCACAAGATAAAAAAATATTATAATTTGAATATTTAATTATGGAAAAGAACAGAATATTAAATTAAGATGTATATGCCAAGTCAATGACCTTAAAGGATAAGACTAAAACTATTTATTTTTAAAAGTAAGTTTGTAAAAAAGATTGTATTAAAAAAAACTAGCATAATATTCGACTTATAATCATGTACCGTGTTAGCTAAACGACGTCCGTTTGCCTAAATTTAGCAGTAACTATTTGATACATTAAACCAGTGTCGCCAGTAGATTTTTCGAAAAATACCTAAAAAAAAATCCGATTTTTCCCTTCACGTTCAAAAAATGTCCCCTGCAAAAATCCCTTCGCATTATTGTCACTTAAATAGAAGAAAAAAAATTAGTTATTAGAAGTTTTAAGAATCCTTTATCCGTTTTGTTCTAATAAGACTAGCGATGAAGACTTTTTGAATAACTTATATCGAGATTTGTGAGTTGTTTCTTTCATTGAAATTAATATAGCAAAGTTTATTGAATATTTTCACTTACTTTTTTTCTTTTAGAGCTATCGGTTCATTATTGAGTGATTTTGGTTTCTGCTAAAATGTTTTTGTTTTCTACATTTTGAATCAAATTTTTTAAAATCAAATAAAATAAAAAAACAAGTAAGAAAGTGTAGTCGGTCATGCCCGACCATATGATACCCTACACCACAGTATTTAATAACACATCATGCTTATGTGTCCATATTAATATGGATTTATCTATGTCTATAAACTTCATTAAAATGGGTTTGAAAGTTTGTGAGAAGCAGAAATTGACCTTGTGGTCCTATTTTTGAAAAACTGTATAGCTTATGTGTCCATATTTTCTTAAAAATGCATAGCTTATGTGTCCGTACAAATATGGATCTATCTATGTTTTAACTTTTATTAAAATCGGTTTGATGGTTTCTGAGAGGAAGAAATTTCCCCCTCTCTGCTCTCGTGGTCCTACGATTCGGTCCATTTTCAATACACTTGGTCCTTGTGCCAATAAGAACATATGACCCAAATTTTATCAAATTATCTCCAAAATTGCGACCTGTACTTTGCGCACAAGGTTACATGGACAGCCAGCCAGCCAGCCTGCCAGCCAGCCGGACGGACATCGTTAGTTCGACTCAGAAAGTAATTCTAAGTGGATCGGTATACTTTAAGGTGGGTCTAGGACCAATATTTTAATGCGTTACACACATCAGCACAAATGCATAATAACCTCTCCACTATTGTGGTGTGGGTATAATTAGTTTTAAACAGGACCCAAGTGAGCTATCTCGCAATGGCTGCCCATGGAAACTAACCTGTAAGGGTCCTTAACTTTTGCCTTTGTGATGCCCAGCGCTAATGCCAATCCTATAGAGCAGTTACTCAAATCGCGTCACTACGAAGTTTAACCAATTCATCTTCCTAATAAAGAGAAGAAGCGATCAGAGTTCTGTCCTTGATAGATCCTACAAGCAGGCAAACACCGGTTCTCCCAGGTATTCTTCCCTAATGCCCCGTAACCCAGGGCATTGACAAAGAATGTGAAGCACAGTCTCCTCTTTCTCCTCATCATGACAACTTCTACAGTAGTCATTGAATTCTAGACCCATTGTTCTAGCATGAGTCCCTACCGGGCAGTGCCCAGTCACAAGTGACACCACTGTTCTTATTTGGTACCTGTTTTAAACCCAAGTAGACCCTTGTCCATCAAATCCAGGCCATAGTATCCTGGATATGGAGCAGGTGGACTTACAGGTCCACCCCATTTGCGCAACTCTAAAAGACTCGCGCTTGATAAGTGACCTACAGTGAGCCATTGGAAGGCCAACACATTAATCAATAAATACGTCATCCATGCGACCACCTTTTTTGGCCAGCACATCTGCTACATGATTGCCCAGGAATTCCGGGTGCCCTGTTATCCATAGCATTACCCTTGAATGCTTCGCAATCCAATATAAAGACATCCGACATTCTACAGTTAACCTGGATGTCGTGCAGACACCCGCTAGGCAGCCTTGCTTTCAGTAAATATAGGTATTTTTATTGTATTTCCCGATATGCGATAATATCTCAGCCAGTTTGCCGCCCGACCTATAGACGAGATTTACGCCTGCAGGACACTACATCCATCCGAAACTTTCATATACAATTCCTCTATAAAGAAACCTCCTTTACCCCTTTCACCTTTCCTCAACCGCATACACAGCCAACAATAACCATTATTTTTTGTCGTAAAATAATAACATGAAAAAATACAACTGTTGTGAACAACCCTTTGTAACTCAGTGTGCTATTTTGAATATAAATCAGCTGATTTAAAACATATATTAAAAATAAATATTTACCAAAAATAAAAATATATTTTTTAATTCTAATCCATGAACTAATAAATTAAGTACGATCTTACCAGACTATTTGCAATTTTTCAGACGCAAATCACAAATAAATTTTATTTTGTTTGTTTACCAAACAGCAGAGTCCTTAGCCGATCTAATTTGACACCGCAAGTGATTTGTTGCAAAAATTGCCAGCCGCAGGTTAAAATCCGATGTAAGCTGGATAAAATTTAACCATCAACGGCGACGGCATACGAAAACTAATGCGACTAGGCTCGGCCGTTCAGCTCAGGTCTCTTCGGCTTATTTACGACAGCACGATAAACATAGCAAGCAAAGTTCTATTTATTTAAGATACTTTTTGTTTACAAAGCCACAACAATTTTTTTAAACCATTGTAAAATGTTATAACATTATTACCATATAACATGATGGCACAACTTGTGAATACCCCTAATATTTATACTATTGAATAGCTTAAAAATTTTGCAAATAGGTGGTAGCAAAAAATTGGACTATTGGCTAATGAAATGTATTTCTCTGCCTCTGTGTGTCGTAGTTTTTGTCCGTCAATGACTTTTACAATGCGATTTTTTATGTTCAGTGCCCTGCTATTCAAAAAATACAACGACCACGCATGCCACAGATATCAGTTTTTACCACTGTTACACACAGATTAGTTAATGTCTAAGCACAAATTTCATAAGAAGCCCACTACCACTTGATGAACGGCAGCTAAAATTCGACATGGCTGAACATATTTCACTTGTTATTATTGTTTTTATCTACATACGTAAATGTTAGACGTAAGAGAAATTATAATTATACGGGCCTGTTCTGAAAATCACGTGATTTCAAATCACGTGCTTTTGAAATCACACGTGTGATTTTCTGGTGTTGTGAATGTCATACCGTTTTTGTGTTTCTCGGTGTGCTTTCGGCAATTGTAGATCACACCAAAATACATAGAAACGGGACACTAAAATATCACACGTGTGATTTTAGTAGGCACTAGAGGTCTGCAAGAATAAATAAAAACCAATTTCAACACACTCATTTGTTTTTTAACTACAATGTGTCGAGCACCCAATAATAAAGAAACAAATGAAAGAATAACCAAAGACAAAACGAATAAAAACTCATTCAATTCAGTCAACTCAAGTCAAATGAGTGAAATATTCATTTATAATTTGAATGTAAAATTTCTGTACCTACACATTACGTATGTATGTGTAAGCTTAACTCTTACAAATAAAAGAAGCCACAAGCTTAACCACATATTATGTCAATGTATTCAAATAAATGTATGGACATTCAATAATTCAAAAATTATTCGAATATTTTTTGTAAACTTGTTCTCTCTAACGCGTCATTCCACTGTTTTGCTATTTATGAATGACTCTCAAATTCATTTACAGTAAACAAGTATTTTATTCAATTCATTCTCTCTTATTTTTGTATATGGTTTACTCTTTTCTTACATTTTTGAATGTTTAATATTTGAGTAAATGTTGTGCACTTTGAATAAAGGCAAACAAGTGAATTATTCAAAGCAGACCTCTACTAGGCACATGTGATTTGAAATCACGTGATTTGAGTAAAAGTGATTTGCAGAACAGGCCTGATAGTGAATCTTTTTTCACATTTTTTTACAAACTCCGACTGCATGATTTAATAATTCAAGAGAATCTATTCATGCAAATATCTTTTTGTTTTCAAAATTTAAATAGCAAAAATCCTAAACCATTTTGTTGACTTAATTTAAAAATGTCAAACAATAAATTTTATAAATCCAACATTACTTACTTTATCTTAAATCAAAAGAAAATTTCAAACATTTTCATTTGAGACAAATAGATTTTGCTTTTTATTTCATTATTTGTTGGTGTATTATTTGCTCTTATTATTTACTTTAATGTTTATTTAAATGTATATATATACTTTTATTTAATACTTTACATATACATATAAATAATCAATCTAAACCTAAGACAATGAAATTGTGTCTTTTTCATTTTCGTTTTTTTTTTTGTGTTTTTTTTTATTTATATTGAATTTGTATAATAAATACTAAGTTTAAGATTATTTATTTAATATTGTACAATTACACACATGAGATTACGATTATACATACATACATACAATTTAAGTTCTTTTATAAAATACATTTTTTTGTAATTTTATCTTTTTACATATTATTCTATTCGCTTTTTAAAAATTTTATGTCAGAAGACATTATTTATCTATTTCTTAAGATTTCAATACATTTTACTAAGTATTTTTCTTTTCTTTTATACAGCTCTTATGTTACTATTATTTTTGCTTTTGTATTAAATAAATTTTATTTATAGCAATAAATATATATTTTTCTGAGTATCTTTTATTTATTTGCAAGTATCTTAATTTATATATCAACTTAACAATAACTTTTTTGTTCTTCATTTTTAATTTTTGCTAAGTAATCAGTACACAAGTTAAATTTTTGATGACTTTAATAATACGAGTTTAAATTTAAGTTTTCTTTTAATTATTACTTTAAGGTTCGGTGTTCAAAACATGGAATTATTTAATTAAAACATTTGACATTTTTTATCAGCCTTTTCTCGTATTTAAGTAAGTTTTAGAATAAAAGTTAAATTTAATTATATTTAATACACTAATTTGTTGTATTATAGTGTTTTAGTGAAATAATTACAATATAGAAAAGCCTTTAATAGATTTAAAACAATAACAGATTTATAAATAACAAGTGCTTTCTTGAAATACAAATAACTAATTAATCAATTACAATAACATGTAAAAATCGGGAATACTTTAGTTGGAGAATGTTCTTTTAGGTCGATTCACCCAAGTTCAGCAAAATTTTTGTCCGTACAACGTTTTTTATACCCACAGTGAAGAGGTTATTATGCATTTGTGCTGATGTGTGTCCTAGACCCACCTTAAAGTATACCGATCAACTCAGAATCACTTTCTGAGACGATCTTACGATGTGCGTCCAGCTGTCCATGTAACCTTGTGCGCAAAGTACAGGAAGCAATTTTTAAGATAATTTGATGAAATTTTGTACAAAGGCTCTAATTGGCACAAGAACCTTTTGAAAATGGGCCGAATCGGTCCATTACATACAAACTGCTTTCCGGAATAGGGTCTTTGTGTCTACTGTCAAACTAATTTTAATGAAATTTAAAACATAGATCGATCAATATTCATATGGACACATAAGTTATGCATTATTAAAAAAATTGGGAGATAGGGGGCAATTTTCGCCTCTCCAAAACTGTCTTACAGATTTTAATGAAATTTAAAACATAGAAAGATCCTTCTCGAAATTTTTTTAGATACTGTTGTGCAGGGTATCATAAGGTCGGGCTTGGCCGACTATACTTTCTATCTTGTCTTTATATGTATTTTGGCTTCTCTCTTTTCGAGGAAGAGAGAAAATATATTTTACAAAGAAATTTATTTTGATATTTTGCCCGGACAACCTTAAACTGAGTTGCAATAGGTTAAATTTTTTTGACGCAATCTTGACAATTAATTTCATATGTGGCATTTGGCACCAAAACACCAAAAAATTAAGTATGTACAATATGGTCCGTCCTTGAAGGTAATACTTCGCCTTACATTTTATAGGAATTTTCTAGTTTTAGAAACGGAAATATTTTTTAACAACTATTTCATAACTTTTGTTTAAATAATTTTCTTTTCCATTTCAGATTGGCACGCGATCAAAGCGGTTATAATTTCGATTTTCGTATGCGATTTAAAGTTTTATCCCGTGATAGTTCTGTAACTCGTTTTTGCGGTATTCAAGTTGAAGGTAAGAAAATGGCAAGAAACAAAAGGAAAATAAGGAAGTATCTGTATCTGTGAACAAAACTGTGGGATAATGGAACTGTAATTTTATATGGAATTTATAAAAATTTGTTGAGAATAATTTTCTTGCAGATTAGAGTTCTTATTTCTGAAGTTATGAAGTTTATCGTTCTTTTGTAACATGTATACACTACACAATTATAAACAAATTTTCTTAAGCTGTGGCGGAAAAACAGAGCGAAATAGTAGTTGATAGTTTAGGTTTGAAACCGCGATAAATAGCAGATGGAATTTTATAGTTTACATATCGTCGGGTGATTATATAATTATCGTATGTCGTATGTAATTTGTATCCACATACGACAATTAAATAATCAACCGACGATATGTCGACGTCATGGCAATGGGGTCATTCGCAATAATAGTAGTAATAAATGTGAATTTCCTATACTACTGCTCGGAGTGATGTATGAACGAGTCATAGAGGAGCACTAAGTTGGGTCGAAAAAAAATTTGTGCCAGTCACCCGCTACAATAAAAGATATATCGATGAAGTTTCTAAAACATGAAACATATTTCTTTTTTGCCCCGGCGCCAAATACGGCCCTTTTGGTTTTTTATATGTAGGGCTGCCATTTAAAGTCCGATCTCATCATATTGCATATCGTTGTTCATGGCTTGACAGTGGCTTAATGTGACTTTGTAATCCGACACCAAATTCTGAGCGCCGGTTATGCCTTTTCGGATCCTGCCCCATAAATATCCAATTTTTCACATGAAATGTCCTGCCATGAACAACAATATGCGATACGATGAGATCGGACTTTAAATGGCAGCGCTACATACAAAAACCAAAAGGGGTGTATTTGGGGAGTGGAAAAAAATTGTTCGGTCTTAGAAAAAACTCTGGTCCACCGCGATATGGGGAGATCATCCAGAAGAAAAACTGTGGCATAGAATAAACAATATATTTAAGAGACGAGTAATATGAAGTTTGTTTGTTCTTTTATCCAAATTTTAATATTTTTATCAGGCTAAACTTCATTGAATCTTATTTTCAGTAAATTATTTTTATCAAGAAAAGAATTTTACAGCATGAAACGAATTCAAATGTATTGATAATTTTTCATTCTTTATTATGTTGGGAACCGAACCCAGGTTTTACCGGACAGGTTACCCTTTACATGTTTCAATTGTAACCACACAGTCGCACCCACAAGCTTAGCCGTTTAACACTCACCGCCATCGACGACGGCTGGCAATAATAGTCAAACATCAATCTTTAAACCAAATAGTATTTTAATCTTAGTAGACCGAAATTAGCTTTGAATGATTACATACTCTTATTAATTTACATGTGCTTCCTTACTTGAGGTTTTTCGTACTTTTTGTCAAGAATTCTTTTTGAAGTTTAAAGTAAATTTTTCAGTTTGTTCATGTTTTTGTCTTTTATTTTTCTTGATGTCCTTTTTTTAAGTTTGTTCAGTTAAACTAGAGAATATGAATATAAGTTCATGGAAAAACACATTGATTTAAAAGTCAGTGTTGCCAGTTGAAGAAAAAGATAAAAAAATGAAAAAAACCATGAAGATTAAAAGCAACAAGATTAGGAAGTACACATCAATATTTAAATAAAAAAAAAAAAAAAAATCAAATTTGACTTTGTTTTCAAGAAAAAATTTTTTTTTTTTTAAACATTCACGAAGTACATACAGCCAGAGAAAGAACATGTTTAAATATTGTTACCTCCAACCAAACTATTTTTAAAGAAAATTTTAAACATATTATGTTTTTTATAACCATATAATTGTCAGCGATAACCATGTTATGGTTAAATTAGGCTTCCATCAAGAAGCCCCAATCATATTATTGTTGCCTCCAAACATGCTATGATCAATAAGAACTAAAATTTGCTAAGCACTTACAATAGCATGGTTCGTTTTCAACCATAGTATGTTATTAGTTAGGCTTGAGATAATTAAATTTGATTTTCATTAAAGTTATTTTTACTAGAGGAAGGAATTTTAACAACATGAACTTTTTTTTAAATGTATTGATAATTTTCTTGGCTGAGCTGGCCTCGAACCTGGGTTGAACCAACATGTCTTTGAGTTCTAACCTCTGCACCACTGCAGTACCTGCCAGCCAACAGTCACACACCAATCTTTAACCAGTGCTACTAGTGGTTCTAAATTTGCTGTAATTATTATTTTTCAATCTATTTATATGTTGCCTCCTTTTCTTCAGTGTTATCGTATGATTTTGAAAGACTTTGTCTTGAAAACCTGAATACATTTGTGTATTATGTTTTTTGTACACTTTCGTAAAAATCACAATTGTTCTTAAATAATTCTGATGACCAATTCTTGAGATTTTTCGAATACACTAAACCACTGCAAAAAATCACGATTTTCGCGAAAATCTCGAAAATATATTAGTGCCATATTCGTGTTCAACCGCCCCAATTTTGCTTAAAAAATATCTAATTTTTATGGATAGTTTTTTTTTTTTTGTGGCGTAGATAGTATTATAAACCGATCTTCACAAAATTTAATATTATGATTTTCAGTCGCATACAACGAATTTGTGCAAAGTTTAGGCCCTATTACTGCTCACAACTTGACTCAGTTAAGTTGTAAATAAAACAACTGGTTGTGTTGAATAGTAAGTGTTTGATTTTTTGTTCCAACCATAAAACAAAAATTAAAAAATTACAACTCAACTGAGTTGAGTTAGGAACCATAATGGGGCCTCAATGAGAATCTTTGTTCACGTCACCAATTTATGTTAGTTTTTGTAATAAAAATATAAATTTTCTAGTGAAATATTTCCAAATTTGTGTACACTGAAAGAATAATACTTCATAAATCTAATGAATCAATTTCATTAAATTTTTTTTCATTAATCCAGTGAAACAATTTCATTAACACTACGAAATTGATTTTCGTAATTTCATTAACATTTTTCATTAAATTAATGACAATTTAATATCGCTTTCAAAAGAAAATTCAACTTATTGTTATACATAATTTGAATAGGGTTTTTAAGATTAAAATGAACTTTTAATTAAAATATTTTAATATTTTTAAGTTAATGAAAAATGTCACTAAAACAATGAAAACAAGATAAGATTCTTTAACTTCAAAATAATGTTCTTAATATAACTGTGGTAAAAGCGTTTTTTCATGGAAAAAATTGTAAATTTTAATGTTTCATAACATTAATGAAAAAAATTCATTATGATAATGAAATACGATTTTAGCTAAATGTAAGAAATATTTAGGTTCAAAAACAAACAACCCGAAAGCAAAAACAAGAGCAACAAATTCTTACATTCTTTTTTCTTTAATAGTTAATTTAAATACACAAATTTTACGCAGTAGTACAAGCCCGAAAAATGGAAAAAGGTAGGCCGCGGGCTTAAAAATGAGTTAAGTACAATAAACTTAAAGGTTAGCTTATGAAAGCAGAACATAACATGATGTAAATGAAATATTAAAGCGAAATAAAATTCATAAAACTTGATGATTTAAAACAGGAACAAAAAAAAAAAAAAAATCACAACAACTCAAAACGCAAATTGAAAAAATGAAAAAAATAAATTAAACATTTCATTCAAATATAAAAATATTTATGCACATATATTAAAATAATAGACAAATTCTTCAAACGTTTGACATTAAAATAATGCAACATTTTCATTGATTTTATGAAAAATTTCATTTACGGGGTGCTAATGTAACATTCTTCATTAATCCAATGATGGGTTACATAGGTTGACTTTAAATATGATTTTAAATTGAATTAATGTCAAAATCCATTTAGCAGATCTAGAAAAAATGTTCCCTATTTCATTTCTGTTGATAAATTCGAAAGTGAGCGTGTTTTCAACAGACGGACAAACGGATATGGCTTAATCGGCTTAAAATCGCTCAATGACCCAGAACAGATATTCTTTATAGAATATTAGATAACATTCACCACTAGTCTTGGTGCAGGGTATAAAACTGATTAAATTGTTACTCTATTTTGGTTGCAATTAAAGGTTTTTTAAATTAAACTTATGTGTAGTTTATAGAACACGCGCGCCTTACTCGTCCGTTCAACTTACATTTAAAAAAAAAACTAATTTCAAAATTTTGTTTTTGTTTTAAATGTAAGTTTAACGGACGAGTAAGGCGCTCGTGTTCTATAAACACCACATTAATAAATAACTAGTTCGATTAATATACAATAACAGCAAATCATTTGTTTTTTTTTTTTTTATTTTGTTTTCTTTTTGGTATTAGCGTAATAAATTATACATTATAAAAGCCGGAAGCGACATACAAATATTTTCACAGCATGACCTTTAGAATAAGGCTTATTACCTCAAAGGGATTAGATAAGCATATTATTTAGTAGTACACAATGAAAAATTCTTGCACTCAATTTAATTTTACTACAACGTTTTGATGCTAGAGCCAAAGATGAATATTCAACTTTGCAGCTTAATACTATTGAATATGGGGCTAGCCTTAAGATACGTTTTAAATATGGTACAGTTATGCTATAAACTATTAATATACAAATTAATTTTAAATATACGAAGCGAAAATCGCTCTTGTTAGTATTGACGTTGTACAGTGAGTTTGTGTGACTTAAAACTATTTGTTTTTGTCTTTGATTTGTTTGCACAATAAGCTGAGTATCGTCGTTACATTTTATTTCAGGCACTCTTTCATATTCTATAGCAGCCGCAGTCATGGGTTTTTGTTGTAAACAATGGTTGCAATAGTGGTATTGTTGCTTGCCAGCCACATGCGCTTTAGTATCAATAGACTTTATATTATACAGCAGAACTTTGTCAAAATCTTTCGTTTGAGAATGAACTTCATTGTGTTTTCCCGCAAAAGTACTCATTAACTTTATTTGCATGTTCCATAGTTTTTCATATAAATGGTATTTTTTAATTTCATTTAATTGTTGACATCTTATTACCAGCCTCAGAAGTTTGCGCAGAAGTTCATACGTACCCTGTATGTAGGCCATGGTAATTGTGAACATCATGGAGAGTATTATAAGAATTTTGCCGGTTGCATACCTTCTTTGGGCGCTGGAGCGCAGTGCACTTTGTTCCTTCTCAAGACATTGTCGAAATTCTTTGTAATCTATTCTTGTTATTGCACAATAATGATTCAGCATGCAAACACCTTCGCAGTTTTCATTCTGATAACGTACTGTATTCGCCCGATAATATCTGAAAATAAAAGGAAATCAGAAAAACACGAATGTATGAGTAACAGTTGGCAATGTTGTAATGTTATTTAATGCTTTACAATAGAAATGGAAATAAGAAAATAGAGAAAGAGGAAGGGAATAGAAACATAATATTTGCATTTATTAATTAATTATAAAAAATTAAACAGAATAAAAAAAAACTAGTAAACCGGTTTCTAGCAAATTGAATTGAAAAAAGATTGCTTAAATATAAAATAAAATTAAGTTTTAAAAAAAATATAAAATATATAAAATCAAGCGGCTGTTGGACAATTTCGAACGTTAAGGTAGATTCATCCATGCGTTCTGAGTTGTATTTTTGTCAGGAGAATATTTTTTACTGGGAAAGTTCTGCAGAACGCTTCACCCATTTCGAAAAATTTATCTGGAAAAACAAAGCTACCATATGTTTTACAGATATAAATTTTTATAGAAAATGTCAGCACAACTACCAAACTACTTCTATTGTATTGGTTTCTTAAAGTGTGTTACAGAAAATGGACTAAAAAAGGAACTGATTTGATTATTTTTAATTATATTTTTTTTATGAAAAAAAAAAAAAAAAAAAGTTGTTGCAAAAACACTCAATTCAATTTGTATGTACAAATTTTAAAAAAATGTGGCATCTCAGTTAATTTTTGTTCTGAAGAAGAATTAAAATCAAACCAATTTAAGAACAATCTTGCCGAACAAAATAATTACTCTTTCTCTCTCTCAAAAGTAAGACGTCAGTCAAACTCACAAAGAAAAAAATTTTGTAAGGACAAAATTATTGTTCGGAACGCATGGGTGAATCAAGCTTTAACGTTCGCATAGAAAATTTCTATGAAAACAACTCATCAGTTTAAAAATATTTTTCATAAATAATTCAATACCACAAGTAGTAAGTTTCAAATGGGTGAGAATAGGTTCCATTGACAGACGCAATCAAGCAAAGCTCACGTGAGCCCAGCAATAAGTTCCCCTTGTGTAAAGAACCCAATTAAAAATGGAGCTTACAACGAAGCAGGTTTGAAAGGGAGAAACAAGAAAGTTTCGCTTATCATATCGCTTAGTCTGAGTTCATACGGCTCATGTCTTATTGACAAGACTCTTCCTTTTTCTTCTTTGAACATGAGTTGGCGTTAAAATGATTCATGTCATGTTGACTACATTTGCTTTTTAAAATCTTTTCTTTAGCTTCGGAAAATCAAATCTTGTAACGTTAATTTTACCGCCTTATACTCAATGCAAATGGATGAACCTTTGCAGGCATACATATTCCCGATGACAATACACGTTAACATAGTCGTAGCCACGATAAAATCAAGGGGGGGGGGGGGGGGATTTTTTTTTATTGGAAAAAGCTTTTTTGGCCGTTTTTTACTCAATGCAAATGGATGAAATTTTGCAGGCATAGATGACAGTACGCGAATACATGGGCGTAGCCAGAATAATATCTAGGGGGGCGGGCAAAATTTTTTAAAACCTTTTCTCAAGTGTGATTGCAGACCCATGTGTGAAAAAAAAATTATTAAAATAATTAAAAAAGAGTGTGTGTTCTTTAGCTTTACTTCAGAAAATAAAATCTTGTAACGTTAATTTAACCGCCTTATACTCAATGCAAATGGATGAAACTTTGCAGGCATACATATTCCCGATGACAATACACGAATAAATGGGCGAAGCCGGGATAAAATTTAGGGAAGGGGGGGCAAACATTTTTTTTTTTTTTTTGGTAAAATGCTTTTTTGACCGCCTTTTACTCAATGCAAATGGATGAAACTTTGCAGGCATGCATATTCCCGATGCCAATATACGAATACATGGGCGTAGCCAGGATAAAATCTAGGGGGGGCAAAAGTTTTAAAACTTTTTCTTTAGCTTCACTTCGAAAAATCAAATCTTGTAACGTTAATTTAATCGCCTTAAAATCTAGGGGCGGGGTAAAATTTTTTTTAAATGTTCTTTTTTAAAATTTTTTTTTAAATGTTCTTATTTGATATTGAAAGCAAAAAAAATTAAACAACAAATAAAAAAGCAAAACGTAAAGATAGTACATGCATCTGTGTACTCGTTTCTTTTCCCCTCGTCGCTCTCGCCTATAAAGTAGCAATCATGTCAATAAGACAAGAGCCGTATGAACAGACTTACGGAGGACATGAATTTTATATGGCGAGTTCCAACTTTAAAGCAATACAGTTTTGACACAGAAAGCGCTTTATTTAGCGCATATAAATACTGGTGAATGTAACGATCAGCTTAACACACTGAACTTTTTTGGTAACCGTTATTCTTTAATATGCTCCCTTACAAACCTGCTTCGTACTTAGAGAATGTCGTAGCTCTTTAAATGCGATATTTTTTTTAATTTGTTAAGAATTGGTTCACTTACATTAGTTACTGCATTTCTACATGTCTTATTGCGTAGAGCATAAAAATGCGCATACTTTTTTTAAATTTAATGTTAGAGCTTCGCAAAATAAGATTATTTTTTATTGGGATGTTTCACTGTCTCCCTTAATCCTAAGTTACCTGGCAGCCGATATTTTTTGAGTTAATAAAGGTGTGGAACAACTCTAAACCAAATACCTTATTGCCACCTGGGCCTGGCTAGGATCGCTTGTATTTTGTATTGAATTTTTCTTCGCAATAAAAGTAAAGAAAAAATTTTTATTGTGTTTCGTGTGCTTTGTTTTACGTGTTTTTTTGTTTTTGATTTTATTTACTACAGTCTATTGGAAATAGTAGTGGTACAAAAATTAAGAAAAATTATTTGACAAAGATTGCAATCGCTAACCTTTTCCTCTGCAAACACCTTAATTGAGAAATTCTTAAAAGTTAGAAGAGTCTGTCCATTAGGGGTATAACTTATTCCCTATTTTTGCAAATATAAAATGGTCCTAGCATAGTGGAATAGTCCATTGAAAACTATTAAAAAAATGATATTAATTTTTCGCGGTTTTCAAAAAAGGTCACCCACAAAACGCGGTAAAGTTGGAAAATTAATTTTTTTTATTTTCATTTGTACTTATGCATTTAGCCAAAAACGTACAGTTTTTTTTGTGAAATTATTAGGGAATTGCCCTAAAAATTCATGTCCTTTAATAATTAAGAAACTTTTTTTTCATTTATTAATAAATTATTTAACATTTTTTTTTTATTGATTTTAGAAAATCGCTTTTGTAGGTGAGGTTTTTATTTTCAAACAACCCAAAAAATTGTTTTCGTTAATAACGCAATATTCGCTATATCGTTGTGCTAGGGCCAAAATTTGGTTACACCCCTACTGTCCATGCTATCTGGGTAAAATATTAAGAGAATTTTAAAAAATGCCTGGTCTGGTCCAGATATCCATGAAAAGATTAAAATCGCTATCAGAAAGACTAGTTTTGTGACTAAGGAATCTTCGACCAAACAATTTGTGTCTTTGCCCTTGAAAATGGATTTCTGGAAATAAAAAATATAGTTTTGCCACAAAATATATCATTTATGACAATATGACACTATTGAAGTAAATGAGCGATATGTAGGAATCAATGGAATAAAGGGGACTATTTTACAAAAATAATGGAACCTTTTTTTACAAGTTTTTTGCAAAAATATTAATTGGTGCCTTATAAATGGTTATTGTCCTAAGGTATTACAATTTTGAAATTTTTGGCAACATTTCCTATAAATTGTTTTCACGACGATGTTAATATTTATTTAGCAATCAAATGCCCGCTTTAATCGGCGCTGATTGTCCATTTTATTGCTTAACATTGTGCTAACGAGTGTTTACATTATCATTACATCAGGGTTGCTTTAAATTCACATGCAATGCAATGAAAATAGGTACATTACGCCAATGGTGTGATCTTAGCTTTAAGGTGGTTGTTCAACATTAGGGTCTATAACTATTTTCCTCTTGAACCGATTGTGATGGTTTTCAATCCCAATCTGCTTGGGGTAACCGGAAACTGTTTAACTCCATTATTTTGGCATCTGTTGAATATTTTGAAAGTGAGCATATATGTAACAGGCTAAGTCTAAGACTTTATGGGGTCTTAGAAGAATAGAGAAAAATTTAGGCACAGAATGACAAACTTAGTATAACTTCGTTTACCACTTAGTAGTGGTGCAGGTTTTAAAAATGAAATTGAATTCAACTCATTAAAGTTATATTTGCTGCAAAACAAACCGATCCATTAATAATGACCCTTCATTACCTTCATGCAATCACTTGAAAATACAAGCAACATAAATATTCTGATATATCTTTAAGGTAGATACAAAATAGCTCCTTTAGTATAATGTCAACAATGTGCAAATCCTGTTGGCCTAGTTAACAAGAGACTTAAGTACTTGTATATTTACATGTCTCTATGTGTTAGTGTGTGTTTGCGTTTCTCTTATAATTTAATTTACATTATTTACTGAGACAACGTGTCAGTGTTTATACATGTAAGTGTATCTTAAGATGATTTGCATAATTATGTCTGTGTTTAAAAATATGTTTATTTTTATATACTTTGTGGTACAATGAAGATAAATATTTATGGATTTTCTTCGCTTCTTTTAAAATGTTGCAATTACAACTTGTAGAACACATATTAAACAATAGACGTATTTGTCATCTGAAGGTTTAAGCGTATTAACATATTTTATATCTTTACTAGATAGAACAATGTAATCAGAAATTAGTTCAATAAATACAAGCACATATGAATATTAATAATGCACATTTGAGCTAAATACACCTTTAAATATAATCTAAAGTGACAGCATCCCTAAGTTAACGTTTGCTGTGAGCATAGAGATGGTTTAATTTGCAAATACGCTTTAACTTTTCGACTATAAATACTTAAGTGAATTGTGGTGAATAGCACAGTCATCGTTAAGCTTTTAAGCAAACAATTACTTGTTAACAAATATAAATTACTACAATAATATTAAAAAGAACACGCTATAACTAACAAAATGAAATTGTTGTGCATTTTTGCTTTGCTTGCTGCTCTTTATGAGGTTCATGGTGGCACAAAACGCTCGTGTGGTCCTGTGCTGGTTCAGGTTTTGGAAACAGTTTGTGTTGGTGGCTATAATCCTATGATCATTAAAAAATCAGGTGGTACTTTACAACTCTTATTTTTCTTTTAAATTTTAATAAATAGTTTTCTTTAGTTCCAGTTCATAATGAATTAGATATAACGGACATTTACAATGATATTGAAGATGATTCCCCTTTCCGAGCTAAGAATTCATTTTTAGACGATTTACTTATGAATGGTGATCATGTTAATAATCTTGCCAAGACCAGAAGACGCCGCAATCTATTAGGTATTTACGAAGAGTGCTGCCTTAAGGGCTGTACCTTTTCCGAGTTGACTTCTTATTGTAAATAGAGTTTTGAAAATTCATTTACAAGTGGAACTTTTAACGATAATGACCAACAAATGTTTAACTAAGAATCTGTATTTTGAATTAATAATAAAAAAAAAAAAAAAAAATTCAGTATAATGAAAATATTTTGTGCCAAAAGAAATTTACTATAAAAATTATTTTATTACTTTCTGTGTAAGAATGCTGCTAAAAAGCAATTTGTTTTATTTTATTCTAGGAGTGGGCAATAACTGGTTAAACATAAAAAAGTTTTTTTTAATGATTATATTTTGTTATAAAAAAAGATATTTACATACATATTTACGTATCGTTACCTAAAATGCAAAAGGCCCTTACTAGAAGAAATGCAGTTTATTTTTAGAGAAGATTTTAACCAGTTGTATGATTGCATTGAAGAAGTTATTGCTTTACTTGCCGGTAACTGTAGACTGGTGCGCTGGTGCTATGGCCAGTATCATGGTCTTCATAGAAGTAAAAGGGTCACCAAATGTCTCCTTTAATTGTTTTTAAATTTCTTGGTCCTCTTTTTGTGTGTCTTATGAAACTGAAATATTTTTTATGAATTTGGGGGGATATGTTCAACCTTTATGTGCTCGATAGTCTACATTTGTAGCATTTTAGCAGAAAAAGTTGAATAAAAATAAATTTCCACAACAACAGGGCCGAAACTTTCAGTAGCTTACTAAAAATCCATACTTAGCAGTTTTGGCTACTAACACGTTAAAAAATTGTTTTACAGCACCCCGCAGACCCTACTTTTCCAAATGACCATCTCAAAATTTATAGAAATTGACATCGCTCTTTTACTCAACTCGAATTTTTTGGATGGGGCATGTCGAAAATGTACTTGTGCACGTTTGTGTATGCCTGCGTGTGCTTTAGGGTTGTCAGATGGGCTTGATTTGGCTTGATTGTTAAGCTTTTTCAATGAGTGTCAAGAATCAAGAAAAATATAATTTGCCAAGCTAAACCGGAATTAAATTGTTAAGAAGATCAAGAAACAAAAAAAAAAACAATTATTGATCTATTTGGTATTTTTGAGCTGCAATTTTAATTTTTTTTTTTTTTTTGTCGGAAAGAGCTGTGGGAATTTGTACCCCAAGGAATTTTGAATTGTTAGAAGCAGAATGTAAAGCTGGACTATCAGACTCTATTTTGTTTTTCTTTTATACCATAATATATTCATTTGAAGCATCAATATTGTCTTAAGAAAGCAATTTTGGATTTACAGATATTATACGAAGTATCGGAGTAAAATTAAGTCCTTCTATCCCATATTGTGTGGGCGTTCCTGTACCAAAACCGTGATTTCTAGAAGAAAGAGGTATTTATTTACCTACAACTAGATTATTTTTTTAAAGTTTATTTTATGTAAAATTTGAAAAATAAACTTTATAACGTATAACAAGGCTTTTAAAAGTTAAGTTTTATGGGTACAAATTAGAGGCAGTCGTAATTTGTTGCGGATATCTCAGACAATTGTGAACCGATCTGGCTGAATTTCAAATTCAAGCTATTCCGGACTGTATAATAACATATCTTCTTCAGAAAAGCCATTTTAACGTTTACGCGGACAGAAAAACTGACAGTCGAAAAGACGGGGATCGTTAAATCAACTCCGCATTTATTAGATCAATATTGTAAAAATTATAAACTTATCTCAAAAACGAACTTACGTATGTATAATATAAACATTTTTTTTTTTTTGTCAATTAAACCGAAATATTAATTGTAAAGAAAAATCAAGCTTTTTCTTCTAAATGTCAAGCTTTTTGCCGATTTCGATCTGGCAAGCCTAGTGTGCTTGCATATTTGACCTTATTATATTTTACAAATATTCATCAAAGTATAACACTCTCCTACTAATGTTTTTTTGATATGTGGACATAGTTTTCCATACAAATACATATCTGCTACAAATGTAGACATGTAAACCACCAACGTTATTTTGCAATCCCGAGCACATAAATGTAAAAATTTTCTTTAAAAATAGTTTGAAAAACGAAAATAGTTCTTAGTTGGTCCTAAGTATGGACTACTAGATTTTTTTTTTTTAACTGTTAGGACCAGCACTCAGGGGATGACCCCTACTAATGCATTGCATTGTGTTGGAACTAGGAAAATAGGTTATGGGAAGGAGGATAGAGGGAGTAGTGTTTGTGAACATTCGACTTGAACTTAATCATGTTGTAAATGAGAGGGAAGACTTCTGCAGGAATGTTATTCCACATACGAACAGTCCGGGAAAAACACAAATTCTCTCTGTAATGCGTTGTACGATTCACCTGCCAATCGACCACATAAGGATGGGCTCTTGAGGAAAAACGTGTATTACGAACAAATGTACGGGTTTCGGGAACCAGATCCCTGATTAAGTCGGAACACATCCCATTGTAGTAAAGATAAAACATGCAAATACAACCCACATTGCGACGGTGCTCAAGGGGGTCAATAGAATTGGTTACCCTACTGTCACCAATGAGAACCCTCGCCCTCTCCTGCACGCGGTCGAGAAGCTCCAAAATAGACTTTGAAGCACCGGCCCACACATGAGAGTTGTATTCCATACGCGGTCGGATATAGGTGGTATAAATAGTAAGGAGATCAGATGGAGTGAAGTATATCCTACACCGTCTTAGAAAACCGAGGCACTTGAATGCTTCTTTCGACACCTTGAATATATGTTCAGTCCATCGGACGTCACATTGTATCCTCATGCCCAGAACATCAAGAGATTCTGATTCCTCAATAATTATACCACTCATATATACAGATGAGGCACCTTGGTTTGTCGCGCGTTTATGCGTCAGCACGCAACATTGGGTTTTTCGGGCATTAAAATCGACCCTATTTGCACGACCCCATTCCGAGACTATGTCAAGGTCTCGGCCAAGCGTATCATTTATATTCTGCCCCATAGCAACGACATCGGATACGCTTGGTCTGCACTCGAATGAGTACGAATGGCAAAGGTTGCTGTCATCTGCAAAAGAGTAGATAGGGTTGGAAGTTTGAAAAAGGAGGTCATTTAGAAAGATAAGAAATAGAGTAGGAGAAAGACTACTAGATTGCAATAATAAATGCATCAAAAGAGAACATAACAACATCGTTTTTGCGAAAAAAAGTGGTCGTCTCAACCAACATTTAAGTACGTTGAATTTAATTCAAACAAACAACAACAACGAAAATAAAAATTGGAATTTTAAGGTCTTGTTATGGAACTCCTCAATAACCTGTATTTTACTCCGGCAAACATTGTTAGCATGTATGGCTTGGGTTAATTAATAACTGCAATGAAAATATATTAAAATAATAAGACAATTGATAATTAAAAATTATCTGACAAATTCATGCTATTAAATCGTGTAAAAATATTAAACAAAATACCTTTCAATTAACCAACAAATATGAACAATATAATAAAACTTTATTGACGGACAATGGTGCGTATAAGTAATAGTGTTGTAAAGTAATTATCACTTTTTTTAATACATGTACATATTTATATAAAAAAATTAATATGTATACATAGATCAATGCAAGCAGGGTTATTGTCATATTGTTAAACAAAAAAGTTAAGCATGGCAATCTGTTTGAAATTGTGTGAAGGAGTGTGATACCTTATACATACATACATATATAAATACGGGAACAATTTTTTTGTAGTTGAATTTTTAATGTCTTATCGTATATTTTTGTAGATATGCACGATATACATAATTAAACTTATAGCATTAAAGGGTTTAATAAGGTTTTAATATTTGCTTGCAAACACACGCACATACTTGTGTAAATAGTGGTTGTGTTTTTTGTTATTCTCATAGAATGTGTTTTTCTTGCATTGTACTTGCAAACACACATGTACACACATGTATAAACGACGGTTATTGTCTATGTTGTTTTCGTTTTGCACTTGCAAACACACATGTCTAAACGTATAAGGACAGGGTTACCATTAGACATTTTCGGAAACATTTTTAATGACTTCGGAAACATTTTTAATGACTTTTAACGAAGATTTGTGTTTCTATTTTTTACTTTGATAACAATTCATGAAAATCTTATTATTTTATTTTGTGTTTCATAAGAATTTTTTTTTGTTACAAGATTTATAAGCGATTCTTAATGATTCATTTGACAATCTTACATATAATGGCCGATGTTGAATGTAAACAACACCTAAACGTCAAGTTTTTTCTGCATTTCATTTGACATTTCTCAATTTGAACCATGAAAAGATACACAATCGTGTTTAAGCGTTTAAGTTATTCATGCTTTTTATGAAAATGGGCGTTCAAATCAAAATGCATATCGTGCACTTCGTGATTCAGTGATGAGGCACATTTTCACCTCAGTGGATACGTCAATAAGTAGAATTGCCGCAATTGGGCGAATTATAATCCAAGATTGATTGTTAAAAAACCAATGCACCCACAAAGAGCGACTGTTTGGTGCGGTTTATAGGCTGTCGGCATCATCGGTCCGTATTTTTTTCCAAAATGAAGCCAGTCAGGCAGTTTCTGTGAATGGTGTTCGATATCGTGAGATGATAACGAACTTTTTATGGTCCGGCTTGGAAGATGTGGATGTGGACGATATGTGGTTTTAACAGGACGGTGCAACTAACTAACGAAACAATGGCTCTTTTGCGCGACGAATTCAATGGCCGTGTTATCTCATCTGTTGGCGATGTCAATTGGCCGCCAAGATCATGTGATTTGACACAGTTGGACTTCTTTCTTTGGGGTTATTTAAAAGAAAAGGTGTACGTCGATAAGCCAGCAATAATTCAAGAGCTAAAGGATGAGATAATTCGACTGATTAACGGCATAGAACCTCAATTATGCCTCAGCGTCATCGAAAATTTGGACCATCGGATGGTGGTGTGCCAATTGACCGATATTTTGTTCCATACATAATTGAGTCATACCAATATTATCATAATAAAAATATATGACAATAGTTTCTTAAATAATTTGTATTTTTTCAAAATCAACATCGGCCCTTAAAATTTAATGTAGATAGAAATTAAATACAAGAACAATTTTTTTAAAGTTGATTTTGAAACAGTGCTCGAAAATAAACAGTACATTATTTAACGTTCGGCTCACACACCCAGGAACGATATCTATTTTTTTAGTGATTGTGTAGACATACACAACACTTAATACCGTTCGTAACTATTTTCAAGAAACATTATATAATGTTCGGTTCTTCGGTAAAAAACAGAACAATTGTAGTGATACTGTAGACAAACATTATATTTTAATGTTCTATAATGTTTTTTTCGTGTGTGTATTTTGTTTTTGTAAAAATGTTTTTTTTTTGCCAGCCAAAAGGGACGAACATTAACGAGCCGAACCGAACACATTGAAGTTTGTGGATTTTCAAAAAAAAAAAAAACCGATTGGAATTAAATGTTCACATCTTTTGTTGAGTTTGATAAAAACAGTAATATTTTTGTGTTCGAAAGATGACTAACAGGGAAACGTTATTTTTTTTAATGATTTTCTACACAAACACTATTAGCGTTTGTGTTTTCCACAATATACCGAACCGAAAATTAAAAAACGATATTTAGTGTTTATTTTCGAACACTGTTTTGAAATATCTTATCGTCCACCGATTTTAATGAAACAAATATTTTTTCTAAATTTTTGGAATAAAAGTGATGTATACGCCACTTTTTGGGAAATATTTTTTACTTTATGACACATACGTCCAGATAAACTGATAAAAAACGCACTAGTTTCTCCATATCCAGTTCAGACTGCGTACAACGTTACATTAAGTAAGCATAGATGGGTCACGTACATTCGTGCTAACAATCCCAAAAAGTACACTAACGTCACATGCATTTGCATAATCACGTGAGCGGAGTCCATCTCAAGTATGCACTTAAATACACCTGTTTTATTCAGTCTTCGTTAAACATTTTTATTACTTAGGCTATTCACTGAAATAGATTCAGGATACATACATATGTATAAAGCCAATTATTCTACACGAAGAGAGATTGTATAGTTCATTATTGCAGAAGTCATTATTGTAGAAGTCGTGATCGTTAAAGTCCTTAAGATAACTTCAAGAAACTTCATTCAGATTGCATACTCACATACTTTCAGAGTTTTTCTCACTCATTTTGCGCTTTAACTTAGAAATTCAGTGATGGTTGCGACTAGTTTTGTTTACATACATGAAGATAACATACATTTTTTGTACAATTTTATAAATTTTTCGCGAAAATGGATATACATACTACAATAAAATGGCTTCGTAATATCTCAAAAACCAGAAACGTAGAAGAACATAACACGCGTACATTCGTCGAGGAGTATCGTGCGTTTAAAAACTTTAGCGGAGAAAAATGAAAACTTACACAACGCCCGTTATAAAAGCCTTTTTTCAGTTGTTTTTATTTGTTTAATGGCTAATTTCACCAATTCTATTTAAATAAAGTTTTTCATATAATTTTATTTTTATTTGACATGAAAAATTATTTTTAACCCTTATGTGAGTGACAAAAAGAAAACACCTTTAACAGAGTGACAGGGTACCCTGGTACCACATACAATAAATACGAAAATTTTACATTATATTACAATATACATAAGAAAATTTATTTAACAAAATGTAAAATATAAGTTTTTGCAATGTATAACATAAACACGAATCGGTGGATTTCCCTTTGGCTTTATGATTGATCGACAAATACATCTACTTGCTACTGCTTTCATACATTACTATGTTCATACATGAATAAGTTCGGTGAGCGCAAGAAGAAGGTAAAGTGCAATAACAACATTGGCTTCTTGTTCTAAACAAGCACGCTTAGATTCCATAGATACAAATGATATAGAAAACGAATGTGAACATATTCTGAAAATGTGCGATATAATATCAGAAGCGTCCGATGCAAAACATATGGGATAAATAGAGGACAACGAGGATTCATATGATTCTGACGGAAGTGAAGAAACAACTGAAGTCCATGGAAAGGATGGTTCTCATTGGCGTCTTGATCGCTATCCGGAATACCAATACATCAACAGAAATTACGGCAATGCAGAGTTCCTGATCCTGGCTTAAATATAGGAGCACCTAAGGACGTATTTAAAACTTAATTATCCAGTGAAATGTGCGATATAATTTTGCGTGAAAGTAATAGTAATTTTAGAGTTGTCGGAATGTGCTCTATGTGCCAAAAAAAAAAAAAAAAAATAGAAAAACTCGGAGGGCGTGCGCAAGTTGTATCGAACATTCAATTCACCGTCCTCTATGTGAATCCTTCTTCCAAGGATCTCAGTACACTATTTTTTTCTGATTTGTTCTATAGTGAAGTGTATATAATTTCTATTTTTTTGTGCTTTCTTCAAGCCTTTTGTTTGAATAAACAATATAAACGAAATTATAACTAACACTGTCTTTTTATTTTTAAATTTTAAATTTTCATTCATGTGAAAAGTAAAAAAATATTCCAGTTTATTCAATTCAACATGCTTTAAAGCTGATACTCATTGCAATAAATTAAATTATACTAAAAAATAAATGTTATTTTAAATATTTTCGTTAAGGTACCCGGGTACCCTGTCACTCCTTTAAGGTTGCAAAATATAAATTGACCCACAGAACCCTTTCAAATTAAGAAACTAAGCTAATTTTTATTAACATATATTTAAAACACAATAATAAGAGTTCTCAAGAGGTTCCACTCCCTTAAGAAACTTCAAACAAACAAAAAATGCAATTAAAGATTAAAAAGTTACCCGGGTACCTTGTCACTCACATAAGGGTTAAACATAAATTGATATTGAAAAAAAAATTGGTAAGATTGGACATAACACTTTTTTTTATAGAATTTCAAGCTTCAGCTCTTTGTTTTATACAATACTGTATGTTTTATAAACTTTTCAATAAGTTTTCCTTCATGATGCACAAATTTGTTTAATTTTTCTTTATTATTGTCAGCTGATTGTTTGCCAAAAATACTAAAAGCGATAAAAAGCTCAAAGTTAACCAAATGATTTTTGTGTAAGTTGTTCTATGAAAAAACACTAGTTAGACTTTTTTGACAGAAGTCTACAGAGCGCGCGCGCACAAACGCGTTTTATGTACTTCAACCTTAAGAGATAGTGCCCTGGGATTGCGCAGATCGTATATCTTTTAAGTTTACCCCACGAAACGGTCACATCTCTTTATTTTGCTTATTAAGTGATATAGGTTACTTCGGCATGATGATATGTAGTTAAAACTTGTGTAATAAAATAAACGGTGCTATTTAACCCGAAAGAGCTTATGAAAGGGTTAACTGCAACACGAAATAACATATTCCGCTCACTTTTCGACATTTATAAGCAGTGGAGTTTGTCAAATTATCATGATTATTTTCACGCTTGACAACACTTCCAAACTTTGATAATCAGTCTTTGATTCTTGCAACTTGAAGCCACACACACAAAAGACAAAAAAGTTATTTTACTAATAAGACAACAAAACATTAGTTCTTATGGGGCGACCCAAACAAAAAAAAAACGCAAAACTGTCTTTTTGTCTTACTTTTTTGATACAACTTGCCAATACAGAGAAAGACAAAAGAGACTGAAACGAACCTCTCTGCACATAATTGTGTGCTTTCTTGTGATGTAACCCGCACCAATTAAGACAAGTTAAAAAAACGAAAAAAGACAAAAAATATTGTCGCATTGCCAACTGATTACCGGTTGTCTTTTAAGACAAAAACTTAATGAATTTTTTTTGTGGTGTGGAAAACTTCAAACAATGAAAACTAGTTTTTGACTTAATGGTTATGTTATTAAACAAAATTTCTGCATGTAAGAACCATAACAGATCCTACACATTACATTAGGTACAGAAAAATGCACCATTGTGTGCGGTATTACCGAACCTCATTTCTTCAGAAGGAACGCCGGAGCTCGCGCTACGTTCAATGTAGATCGTTACCGCACCATGATCAATGATTTTTTGTTGCAAAATATGGATGACAAAGATTCCGGGCACATCTCGTTTCCCCAATATAGCGATAAGTTTACTTCGAGAAACGGGCTTATCAATTGGCCTCATAGGTCGTGTGATTCGACACCTCTTGAATATTTCCTATGGGGCTAGGTTAAGTCAATGGCTTATGCTGATAAACCAGCAACAATTAACGCCTTAGATAACAACTTTGTTCTGATTATTCATGACATACGAAGAGCAATGCTGAAAAAGGTACCCAAAATTCGTCAAGAACAGGTGCGGTGCATGAAAAAGTTTTGAATAGCTTTTAAAATTTCAATTTCAATCGGTCTTAAAAGAGCACCATTTACCGCAAAAAAGTAAACAATAATTACACTGGTTTACAGCCAAAAAATACCAAGAACTCCACATGCCTAGACAAGTTAATTGAGACCTCCTGAACACGAAAACCGCTTTAATTTTTTTTCCTAAGTACCGTTTTTTAGATAACGGTACTTTTGTGTTTTTCGATGTATGGTCCCACTTAAACCCTTGTGGAGCCCAACCGAAAAGTCCGATCGAAATAAATGGCACATCGTTGGAAAGGTAATCGAATTCAAAATGTGCCTACTTTTTATTTTTTTTTCAAAATTTTTCATTTTTGTTTCGTTTTTTTTCGGGTTTGAGTGGGACCGTACATCGAAAAACACAAAAGTACCGTTATCTAAAAAACGGTACTTAGGAAAAAAATTACAGTGGGTTTCGTGTTCAGGAGGGGCCAATTAACTTATCTAGGCATGTGGCGTTCTTGGAACTTTTCCAAATTAAAAATTTGTAATGCAGTGTTATAGATGGTAAAAGGGTAAATAATATACGGTGAATTGGTTACCAATTGGTTAACAGCCTGGTATTTACCCAAAAACTGCGTACAGACTTTATTGTAAGCCGTTTAAAAAATAAACACATTGCGTCGCAAAATTTTATAATAAATATTAACGGACATGTTTTGGATGTCATCAGACATTGGTTGGTATGAGTTTGATAGTTGGACCGAGTCCATTTATATATTACTAGATTGTGTAGTATTAGAGTTGTCAGCCGATCAAGAATAATTCGATTAATCGATCAAACTAAACCAAACTCTTGTTCGAATGATTTCTAAACGACGATTTTCGAATAACGAATAAATCGATTGTTTATGTCGATTAATCGAACAATTTTTTTTATTAAAAATAAATTAAATAAAAGCTTAGAATTTCATTTATTCGTATACGTTTGTAGTGATTTTATACAAAAGCTAGGAAAGTTAAAAAATATTTTTGATAGCCCTGGTTGTAATTAATCTCAATGCTTAGAAGCAAAACCCGTGTTGAGTACTCATTGTATTTCAAAAATGTATTTTATGTTCTTATTAAACAAATCTTAACAAACAAGTGAGTAGGTAAGTTGCAAAACTCGATCGTTACAAAATTAAAAATGCGAGATGACAATTGATTCTTACAGTTCCTTTGGCGCTTTGTGAGAAGAAATATACTTATTGTATCAATGCAAGTCCTCTTCCATGATTTAAGCACGGACTTGCATTGATGCAATCTGAATTTTTCATTTAATAAAGCTCCAAAAGAACTGTAAGAATCATTTGCCATCTCGTTTTTTTTTAATTTTGCAACAAGCGAGTGTTGTAACTCACCTCCTCAATTAAATCAGCAGTTTTCATTTTAAACAAACGTTGAAAACTGGGTATTTTTCAATTTTGGGTGAAAAATTTAGAAATAACCAAAAAAAATTTAAAAATAAATAATTGATTTATATAAATCATATCCTGAAAGTAGAAAATGTTGTTATTGTATTACATTTTTTTTTTAATTATACATCATTGGTGTCCAGCCCATACCACAATTGTGGAAATAAATTCACACACATTCTTCACATGCATTCTTACGCTCTTTCATTTAGTCCACGAGAGTAAATAATTCAGTCGTCGATTACCAAGCGACGAGTGCACATGCGGCGGATGCTTACATATTTTTTGTATTTTTATTAAGAATATTTGTCTCTTTATTCACTAATACTAATAAAAAGCAATACAACCACAATTTAAATTTTGGACGTCACTGTTATACATACATATATGTACATATAGACCCCTAACCGCGAAAATAACGTAAGCGCCAAAAATCAAAGTTTACAGGAGAGAGCTTTATTATTTTATTTCATAAACATTTTGTATGAAATTTATCGTTTCCATTAAAATTGTTTTTGCTATAAAATCGTAACGGTACCTTACATACAGTCTACAACTGGCATGAAATGCTTAACATTAACACTAATATAATGTTAGTGTTAAGTATAGACTCATCATGTTAGAGGTTTTCTCATGTTATAACACGGTTGTTAATGAAAATGTTTTAACAACGCTTTTATAACATCATGTTATAACAGCAAACCATGTCAGTTGTAGAAAGGGAGTTATGTGACCATGACTTTTTAGAAGATGATGCAAGTGTTGCCAATAAAGTTATTTAAAAAAAAAAAACGAAAATTGAAAATCATGTCGCTTACGTTATTTTCGCGGTTAGGGCTCGATATGTATGTGTTTACCATTTGCGTATGTGTCACAATATTACCTTTGAAAACGATGTAGTGGTCGAATAGAGAATTACATTAAGAGAGACAGCGGCTGTTCTATAGAAGAAATTGTAGACAGAAGTTTGGCTGAAGATGGTAGGTTTGCCAACGCCTTTCGAAAATCCAGAGAAATATCGGATTATTAAGGAATGAAGGGTTTTACGATGCCTTTAAGTAGTACAACGACATAGAGTTAAGATGAAAAATTGTATGCACCAAAAAAAGAAGAAATCATAGCGGATGGAATGGAAGATTTTCCATAAAAATGTTTTTGTAAAAATAATTTTTTTAATTAGTATTGTGGTTATTTTGTTGAACTATTTATGGTTTTTAATCCAAATTTTTAATATTTTTAATTAGGCGTAAGTTCATGAAATTTAATTTTTATTAAATTATTTTTGTGAAGAAAGGAATTTTACAACATGAAAATTAATTAAAATTGTTATTGACAATCTTTCATTCTTGACGTGGCTCGGGCTCGAACCCTGGCCGGCAGGTTACCATGACGAATAGTTCAACAAAATAACCACAATACTAATTATTGTTAAAGCTAAGGCACGAGCTCTAGGTGTACATTTGTCCTTCAAGTTGTGCTGAAAAAGGTCAACAGAAAAGAGAAAGACAAAGTGAAAAAACAAAAAATGTACTTGGACTTCAAGAAAAATTCTTGACGAAAGTACGAAAAAACAGAAGTAAAGGAGAAAAACATGTAAAATCAATTAAAAATGGATAATCATTCAGGAAAGCAAATTTCGATCTACCACATGTTAAAATACAATTTGGTTTAAGGATTGATGTTTGACTAGTGACGTCAGCAGTCGTCGATGGCTGCGAGTGTAAGACGGCAAATCCATCTGAGGAGATCGAGTGGTTGCGATCGAAACATGTCATGGTAACCTGCCGGCCAGGGTTCGAGCCCGAGCCACGTCAAGAATGAAAGATTGTCAATAACAATTTTAATTAATTTTCATGTTGTAAAATTCCTTTCTTCACAAAAATAATTTAATAAAAATTAAATTTCATGAACTTACGCCTAATTAAAAATAATTTTTTTATTCGTTATTCTCATCGGTTAATCGAATATTTTTTTAGATTTAATCGCTTGATCGAACAAACATAAACATTTATTTGAGTTATTCGAACAAAGATGAAAGGCGAATAATTGACAACTCTTCATTTGAAAAGGTTTTCAATTTATCCATATTTGTTTTGACAATTTCTCGTTTCTCCATTGTTGGACACTTTCAGAAAATTGATTAAATGTTTCGTCACAATATCTGCAAAGAACTTATTTGTGTTGCTTGCGCTTGTTGCAAGACGCTATACTTTTAGGCTTTCCAATGGTTTTCGACAATTATACTTATAAACTTCTTATGAAATACCAAATAACGTCGAAGTGATGTATTCGTCGACTTGATGTTACAACAATTTAAAATTAATGTCAACATCGACGACGACTTATTTTTTCAAGTGTTTAAAAAAATTTTTTTTTGGTTTTTTATATTTGTTGCTTCCTTGATGCATATTAATTTAAAATGCTGTGAGTTGTACGTATTATAACATGGTTTTATAACCCTGAAATATTTTTATGAATAAGGCCTTTAATTATTTTTTTAGTTATTACTTTTTTAAATTTATAGATAAATATTTACATATTTACATATATGTTGTTTTCCTTCGCTTAAGTAATTTTTAGTTCTAACAAGATTAAGGATTTTACGCCACGCTGTACAAAAGATTTTTTATACGCGTTTGAATTCCCACTCGCCTAATATTACAAAAATACTGTGCAAACTTTTAGTCCACTACTGTATAGTTTATCCGATAAATTAAAAATACACTAGTATAAAAGTCTGAATATAAATTCTCGAAATTTACATGACACACAATTTATCATCTGTCCTTAATGGAGTTAAAGTGTACGTATTATCTAAAATGGCTGTGAGTGGTAGTTTTGTGTTCAACAAGTTAAAAATTAAGTTTAATTATTGTTAATTTCATTAAATATTCTGACCCTTGATAAATTACATGGATGACATCAAAACAAAAAAAAAAAAAGTAAAAAATTCATGTTACATGTATGTTAATGTTCTACTCGTATCTATTATGCACATTACGCCATTTAAATCAACAAGTGACACGTAGATGAACTTTGCACCTTGTAGTGGTAAATTAAAATAATGAACTAAAAAAAGTACAGACAAAATACACAACAACACAAACCACGGAATATATGCGAATGGTTTATAAAGGTGCATTAAACTGTCAGTTTGGTTTTTTAAATATTCCCCTCATACTTTATTGTAGATTATACTACCCAGCGGTAAATATTGAAAGGACCGCAAGTGGCAGGCCTTTTTGAAGGCCTCTATACTCCTTTCTAAAAGATTCGCTTCGCATGATATCCTGCCTTCAGAAGTATGCCTTCTAGAAGGCATAAACTTCTTTTTAAAAGACCTTCTGAAATATTCAGTACACATTCGCTACTCCCTTCTTTGAGAAGGGAGAAAGGAAGGTGTTCAGTTTTATTTACTTTTTATTTTTAGTGACCTTCCTTACTCCCTTCTTTGGAGAGGGATCGAACTTGTTTTTAAAGGAAGTGTGGAAGGCCTTGCGCCCAATGACAACCTGTGTAAAAAATAAATAAGTATGGAATGCGGCGAGAAGGGCTTCTGACTGCTTGTGACTGCTAAATAAGGCCTTCTATTAGGCCTGTTTACTCATTCTAGTTACCGCTGGGTATACATATGAATAAACTTAGTAATATGTGTGTAAGTGTTCAACAATAACAAATTCTTTTTTCACTTTTATTAAATTACTAAATGTTGGTGACATATTTTTTTTTTAAAGGCAGGCGAGAATGTGTCAGTTAATAGCGGACTAAAAGCAACAATTATTTTATTATCAATAACATACATCTGCCATTTATTCAGTTGAACAATTTAACATGTCTGTTCATAAAATTAACTCACATTCATGTTATAATTTTGTCTTTAGACATCTAATTATAGTTGTATTGCATTTGAAGAAAAATGTATGACGATTGCAATAGATATGAGTACTTTTGGGCTTTGGATTATTGTAAAGTTGTAATTGTACGTGTACGAGAGCCTTGAGGAAGCGGTAATTAAATTAAAAATGTTTGGAATATAATAATTCTAGAACATGGAGAACATTTTTGCTATAGAGTGACTGTGATAAAACAAATTTTGTGAAACATTAACATATCGCCGGTAAGAATTCGATGCAAAAATTTGCTTTGATTCCAACGAAAATGTTATTAAAACGATTCGAATCGATTAAAAGTCAATCAAGGCGCCACACAGTGTGAAATTCAGTAAGTTTAGCGGAACTTTATAAAATTTTTGAAATACATAAAATGCATAAGATTATTCATTATTTTGGTTGCTTAATATCCCACCTCAAAAACCTTATACTCAGTTTGGGAATTTACCCTGCGAAACAACTGCAAAATATACCTGAAAGTTGCATTTCTTATTCAATTATAATTTTTGCATACAGAAAGATTTTCGATTTGTTTCAGTTAATAGAGTGGTACACACAAACGGCACACAGAGGAGTATTTGGCCTGAAAAGCTGGCCAAAATTATTAAACGTGTTTTTTGAATTAAAAGTTTTAGTTTTTTGATAGTTTTAGGTGTAGTATGATATAAAAAGTCTAGTGGAAGATTTTGAAAAAATTACACTGCGCAACAAAAAAAATTTTCTCTACCCTAGAAATAAAAGTATGTGGATTATATGGATTTTCATGCCCTTAATTCAAATCTGTTTTCCGTTTTTCTCTAGTACGTAAGGATTTTCTTTTAAAGGCGTGGCATACTTCACCTCCTAAATCGTTGGGTTGCCTTATATATTTTGCCATAACTTGAAAACGTGTTCTCCGATTTTAAAAGCAGGAGGATCAGAAGATGCACCGGAAAATTCTGCTTAAACTAACCATACACATTTATTTTATATCTATTACTATTTTGGTGTTATTAAAAATTTAATGGCAAAAAAAAATTTAAATGCAAAATGCGTCAAATTTTTTGTTTTCAACATGCAATAAAAAAATTTAAGAACCAAAAAGTTTAAATTTTTAAGATTTTTCTAAAAGCCACATTCGTAAAGCTTCGTACAGACGATGGTCAGATCTTACAATACTGTAAGCAGGCGTTGCCAACAGCAAAATTTTTCTGACAATGGTCCATTGTCAGATGTATTAATTTTGCACATCTGCAAATACAAATGAGCTTACAATGTTCACATAGTTGTAAGACATTTTAGCCAATTTTAATGCAATTTAAGCTGCTTACCAATATTGTATGATCTGACCATCGTCTGTACGAAGCTTAAGGTATTAAGTTGGTATAAATCGCAAAGTCAATTAACAAATGTTGATTTTAAAGGTTTAAACTCATTCTTGACAGACTGTATGTACATTAGGGCGGGTCGATTTGTATGGATGAAAAAAAAATTTAAATTCGTATAGCAAAAACGTAATCTACATAAAATTCTTAGAAAATTCTCCGAAGAAACCATGGGTCTTAAATAAAATCCTAATCCGCGCCTCTCGACTTGAAAATTTTTTACTTGGGTGAAAATTTTTTTTAATGTAAAAAAAAATTTTGAGTTGTAAAAAAATATAAAGTCCAAAAGAACTACCTTACTAAACAATTTTATTCAAAAAATTCGATTTCTTTTTGGAAAAAGCAATTTTTTCAAAAAAAAAAATTTTTATGGGGATGTGTGGGACATTCCCTTAAAACTATTACGGATAATTAAGAATTTTTGCAATTTATAAATACATATAGGCAGGTATTAATATTGTGAAGTGTTAAAAATGATGTGAATAACAGTTGAAATCAATAATTCAAAATACATAAAAGTTTATGACGATATAAAGGTATAAGAAAAAGTGCCCGATGAGCAAAAATAGACGAAATGTGAAAATTTAAAAAAATCGTCAAAAATAATGGCGCAAACTTGCGCACACTTTTTTTTGGTTTCTAAAATAAGAGATTCCAAATTTTATTGTGGTATCAAAAATAATTCGTAGACATGCTAACCTCACTTTTAAAAACCTCTTCTTTTCCTTTTTTTGCAAAAATAAAGTGTATAATTTGTTTTTTTAGCTTTTGAACGAATTGTTTCAACATGAATATTCAACATATTTTAAATTTTTTTTCTGTTCTAAATAACTTTTGATCAAACCTTTCAGCGAAAAAAAAAATCTTTGTTAAACCTTTATTCGCTTAGCCGCAAAAAAAAAATCATATAAACATCCAGAAACCGAAAAAAACATTTAAATCTCATATAATTTTCTTCACTTTCCTGACTTTAGCAGGGTCTCAGAGCTACAAATCCCAACTAAAAGTCTTCAAAATTTACAATATAATGTAAAATATTGTTGTCTGTCGAAATATTGTTGTTCTGCGATATTTTGCGATCTTCTTTTAAATTACACTTTATCCAGAATGACTTTGCAAATTTCATATAACCGTATTTTCCAAAAGTGGAAAGAAGAACCGACATCGGACGCCATCATTGGTTTTGTTTTGGAAAAAATAGGCTTACCAGTGCTAACATCTGACGCTCTTTGCAGTTTAAAGGCAACTGTTCGTGCGCAAAAAAGGTGGAGGGAATCCAGTCGAAATTTAGCATAATTTCTAAATAAAAATGCAAGCTGGCTTGGAAATAATGTAAAATTTTCCACTACTGTAAGGGATGCATTGCCTTGTGGATCGAGGACTAATGCAGGCAGACCTAAAAAAGAATTTAAGGATTGTCACCCTAAAGTGCAATACAGAAAAGTGCATCATATTTTGCAGTCCGCTAGGCAAGACGAGTTAGCCAAAGCAACTGCAACAAAGCTAGACCATTCTGGAAAACGAAACTCTGAAGCGATTGCCAAGGAACTGGAATATCACGAACTTTTTACTAGGAAAACATCCCGAATTGACAAATACGGATTTATTTAATCGACTGCTTATTCCATCGGATCCGTACACAGAAAAAATTATTGCCGAATTATTTTCAAACAAACGCTTGTTTGAAAATTTTTTTGATTTCTACAATTTTTTTTACTGATTCAATCAATATTTTTGTTTGATTTTTATTTAACCAACAAAAATGTGGACAACTCTTCAAACATTTAATAAACGCGCTATAGGTTTGAAGTTTTCATAATTTTGTATGAAATATTTAACGCTCGTTAATGCTGTCGTCTTTTTGCATTTTTATATTGATTGTAAGCAACATTTCTTTATGATAAATATAAGAACTACAACAAAAAAAAACACCTGCAGTCTATTTTTGGACGCTTTAAAAAAGTACAGCAATAAGATAAATGATAAAATAGCGTGACGAGGTTTGTAGTAAAAAAACAACAAATACAATAACAGGTAAAAAAAACGTTTGATTTTTTTTAAGCAACAGAAAAAACACATTATAAGAAACAAAATAAATTTTTGGTTGGTTTCAAAGTTGGTTAAAAAAAACAAAATCCCGTATTCAATTTTTTCAAACAGTTTGTTTAAATACAAAAATAGAATGATGGCGAAAAACAATCGAGTAGGTCTGCCGCCGTTTTTGGTTACATTTCTTCTTCATTAGCAAAGGAAACGATAAAGCAACAGTGAGGGATGAAGAAAAACACTGTGAGTATAAATATGTCTTCTTTCAAAAATTATTCCAACAACAAAATGTGTCTCAAAACTAGCCGGCCGCGCTCTGCTCTGCTTCATCTTCGCCAACAGTGCTTGCTTGTGTGCGCGTCATTGCTTGTGCAAAAACTTTTTTTTTTTTTTTGATTCAGCAAAATTATTTGTTTGAAATGTATGTAAATTTCAGTAAACTTTTTGTTTGATTTTGTAAAATTATTTGTTTGAACAAATCGGCGTTTTTTTCAATAAACAAAATGCAAATAAATTGTTTGAATATGCGAATTTGTTTGTAGGACCGATTTTAGACAAAAAATTGTTTGATTCTACAAATTTTTTGTTTGAATTGGAAAAATAATTTTTTCTGTGTACATCGCTAGTCTTCGTAAAGCACCTAAAACCAAGCGTCGAGAAGTTAGACCGGAAGTTTTAGAGTTGTTAGAAACATTTTCAGACCCATGCAATGATTACGAGTATTCAGACGATTGCAATGAGACTAGTTCTGAATAGATGTTCAAAATGTTGTTAGAAAATGTGTGTACATATGCATGTTTTTTTAATTGTTCTATAATTAAAAACGTAAATAAACTCAAAGACTTAAAAAAACACATTAATTTTTATTAACAATTTATAAAAATCACAAATAGAACTGGTTTACTGATTTAAATAATTAACTTTCGCTAAGCTTAAGAAATTTCGCACTGTGCGCCACCGGCAAATAGGGGTAGGCTTGTTGTTGCCAGATATAAACAAGAATCTATTGAACGTTAAAAAAACAAAAGAAATTTTAACGAAAGTATCGCTATCAAAAAGAAACTACCGATAGTCCAATGGAAATAGAACTATCGAACGTACTATCGATTGTTTGCCAGCTCTACCTCATACAAAACCGTACAAAATAAATTTTACTCTTGCTTTACTTTATTGCCATAAGAAGCAAAATAAAATGACAACAACTCAATATATAGCAGTTAATCTCTTATGACACAACATTTTTAATGCATTGTTCAAGTTTTGGTGAACAGTGCAAATATAAAGTAATAGAAAAATTTAACAAGTGCGAAGGTTTCAGCTGTATTAAGATAAATGGCAAGCTGTCAAACATTTTACTTAAGTTATCGATAACAATGAAGTTATGTCAAAAAAAAAAAAATGTAAAATGGTTCAACTTAAAATTGATATTTCCCTGCAGATAATATTGGACTACGTGATCCACTTTGATCAAGTGGACTACTCCCTGACTGGTCCAATGTTATGCAGGCATGGATCATGTCATTGTTAAAAAGAGATTGTAGTGAAACGACATGTCTTCGTTTTTAAGCAAAATGTTTTCGTTTTAAAACGAAGTTAAAACTAATCTTCTGGAGTATACCATAGAGTAGTTTCAAAACTAATCCACTAGTTTTAAGACTACTCCATTGTAATGCAAAACTGTATTATATGGTCCACTCCTAGGATATCGTAATGTTAAATCGTCTACCTTTTTACCATATATTTGGAGTAGTTTTGGAGTACTCCTACTCCTTTATGGACTTCTCTTTACATGCATGTATGGATTAGTCTCGCTATCTGCAGGGTTCAAGCTTGAAATATCAAAAGTGTTGCTGAATCAGCGGTTTATGGGCAAATTCAGCGATTTACCGCTTTTTGTTTTTAGGTTTCTCAGAAACAAAAAGTTGGCAGCATTTAATAAAATTAACAGAACAGGGATGGCTTAGTTGTTTCAATTGTACTTTTTTGTTGATACTTTTTAAACTAAGATTTATAATACCTTTTTGTGGTGTTTTTCAAGAACATAATTAAAATTAAAAAAATCTTTTAGTACAATTAGGTAAAATTTGTAAAGGTTGTTGGTACAATTTTAAAAATTATCAACGCCATCCCTGAAACAAAACCATAACAAGAAAAAAAAAACTAAAAAACTTTGTTTACATTTTTTAAAGTTTGCTCTTTCTAGCATTTACTGTTTCTTTCTATCAATTCTATATCAATAAATGAATAAAAAATGTAGTGACATAAGGGCTTAAGCACTTAAAAAAAAAAAAAAAAATTTAGAAAAGTTTCGTATGGGTCACAAAACCATAACGTTCACTTTCAACAAAGTTCAAAAGCTCACAAAAAATAAACTTTTTCATGACATATGCCGAAAGCAGTGGTGAAGCTTTCGGCATATGTTTTGAAAAAAAAAAAAAAAATACAAAAAAATTCTATCGGGTATATTTTTAGAAAACTTCATGTAGACCTTCATAGTCGTTTTCACTACGACCAGTAATGACCTAATTTTTATACCCTCCACCACAATTAGTTGTGAAGAGGGTATATTCAGATTGTCATTCCGTGTAAAACTTTTTTACTATTCATCTCAGACCCTATAAAGTATATATATTCTGGGTCCTTGAGTAATTTTAAGTCGATTTAGCCATGTCCGTCTGTCTGTCCGTCTGTCCGTCTGTCCGTCTGTTGAAAATACGCTCACTTTCGAAAAACTCAAAAGAAATCAACAAACTTAGTGTCAAATTGCTTGTAGTTATTCTAAGCAGTTTGGGATTGAAATTCAGCAAAATTGGTTCAATAGGATCTGAGCTATGAATCAAAATGTGGAACCACCACCTAAAAAAAATTGATAATTTTGTTACAAAAACTAACATAAATGGTGGAAAAATGCACAGAATGATATAAGATTTTGCAACAATTCGTTTTATTCAACTGGAAATCACGCTGTGAAATTTCGTGAAGATCCGTCAATAATTTACCCTAGGCCCCATATAAGCCCTACTTCCGGAAAACAGTATATTAAGCCTAAAACCCTAACTAACAATGCTATCATTACAAATTTTGGCAAGTCACAGTTACATAGGACTAGAAATTAAACTGTTAAGTTTCGTGAAGATCGGTCCATAATTTACCATAGGCCCCATATAAAACCTACTTCCGGAAAACAACTTAGTACGCCTAAATCCGTAAAAAATAATGCTATCATAACAAAATTTGGTACATCAAAGTTTTATAGGACAGGAAATAAAACTGTGTAATTTCGTGAAGATCGGTCTATAATTTACCCTGGGCCCCATATAAACCCTACTCCCGGAAAACAGTTTAGTACGCCTAAATCCGTAAAAAATAATGCTATCATAACAAAATTTGGTACATCAAAGTTTTATAGAACTGGGAAAAAGACTGTGAAATTTCGTGAAGATCGGTCCATAATTTACCCTAGGCCCCATATAAACCCTACTGCCGGAAAACAGTTTAGTCGCCTAAATCCATAATTAATAACAAATCGTCACAGTTTAAGATAATAATAACATCATACAGATATTACTCTTTAAACATTCTAACTGTCGGTGGAGGGTATCAAAGATTCGGCACAGCCGAATATATCACTCTAACTTGTTTTTATTTGTTTCTAATTATCAAATCCTGACCTTTCCGATAAAATATGAATTTGACTGGTTCTTATATAAACTCCGTCTTTTATTTCATTTTAAAAAATCGACGATATTGATAAAAACGCTGTATTTTATTTATCAAGGGATAATAAAAATACACCTGCATTTTTTTGTCATTTAAAAAGATTAATCTCATTTGTTATGAAAGTAATTCTAACACTTGACAAGATTCTTGATCGTTAAATGGCCAAATTATTTACGACATCTCTAAAAATTTTAGGCTCAGGACGATTTTTATCACGCACTTTACGACTTAAAGATGTCTTTAGCCACTCACAACAAGCTGTCTGGAGCTAAAGCATTTTTTCATTTAAATAATACTGCCTTTATCAGCAGTCATCTTAAGAAAAAACTCGGTCATTTTCAAATTATAAAATTAAAAAGACAGAACCAAAAAATCTTGTGGGGTGGCCGTTTTGCCTAGTTTTCAATTAAAAGTATATCTTTTTTTTGTTGTTTAATATTTACTTACACTGCAATTTGTTCCTTTACCTCAACTCTTGTGTTCCAAATTTTGTTTAGATTTGAAAACTTACTAACTAACTTTTTTGACCTGTTTCACCACTTGTGGACTTTATTGCGCCAAAAGTCTGAATCGGTACAATTTTTGAAATACTTAAATAACGAACTTTTCTGTCATTCAAAATTGTTTTTCGTATTTTGTAGATCTAGGCTTTATACAACTATTTCTTATGTCAACAGCAGGCGCACATAGACAGGAAATAGCCTGGTTTTAAAATTTATGTATGTCTGTAGATACATTTCTTTAATTTTTTTTTTTTTTTGGCTCCGTCATGTCAGATGACTTATCCCAGCATGGCCTTTTATTTAAGGCATAACCATTTATAAAAGTCATACTTAATTGATTTTTATCACTAAAATGTAGTATTGCTAAATTTCGTTTATCTGTCTTTCGTCCTGCAGATTTTCTCGAACATACAACCCTTATTCCCTAAAAGGCTTCTGCTAAGAGCGAGTACTATCTATTTAACATAAAGTTAATTTTAAGTTCTATGCTTTTTAAAGCTTTATTAACCCATACAAAGCAAAACTCGTGTATAAAACATATTTGCTCAAAAAATTGGTTTAATATTATTACGTTATCGCCTTTTCAACGTTTTCGGTTTATTTCCTTTTAAATAAACCTCTTGACTTCTTTATTGCACTTTAATAAAATTAAATAAATACAACACCAAACCTTAATTTATAGCACTTAACTTTTATTTATACAGCTTAATTTAGATTTTAGTCCCTTTAACAACCGTAAATTACAGCTATTAAACACTACTCACTATAATGTTTACAATTTTCTCCTCGTGATACGTTATTCGCAAAGTCTGAACTAAGAATGATGTTATGCCATCACTTGCGATCCTATTTTTACACTAGCCCAGACGTGTAGATGATACTAGTAACGTCTAGATGGCTCTAGAAAGTTCGCCTCATAACGACTATTTTATTATTTAAACTTACTTATCTACAGTGATGCCAAACTAAAGCTTCGTACAGACGATGGTCAGATCTTACAATGTTGTCATTAAAATTGCCTAAAAATGTCTTGCAACTGTCTGAACATTGTAAGCTCATTTTCATTTGGCAGATGTGTAAAATTAATGCATCTGACAATGGCACCATTGTCAGAAAAATTACAATATTGTCAGATCTGACCATCGTCTGTACGAAGCTTAAGAAAAAGCGCTAACTTGGTGCTTTTCAATTTTTCGTAAGTGTCTTTAGTGCTTTTTACAATATTTTTTTTTTTTTTTTTTTGTACCATTTTTTAAATCTTCAAATTTTTAGAGGATGATTAAGATGAGATTTGCTATTTGGGGTACAATTTTGGAGAGGCCTGTAAAGATTTTAAAATTTCGGTTTGTGCTTTGTTGTGATACAGAAGTGTATTTTTAACCCCGCATACGTTTTGAACTATTAATTAATCATATTTGATTTTGTAATATACGCAGCAAATGGACGCTTGAAAATAAATTATATATTTTGTTATTTTAATTATTTAACATAATAGTGAACAATTCAAACGATAAAATTAAATAAAGAAAAATAGTAAAAATATATACATACGTATGAATGTTCATACATGTGTATGCATACATACTCTCAACAAAAACATTTTTTTTGGTGTTGTTGTAAAAACAATAAATAATAAAAATATTTAAAGCACAGCAAACGGTGAAAAACAAAAACAACTCTTTGCATGAGTAAGAACAGTGAAACAACTCTAAGGCAAAATGAAAGAAATGTTTATGTGACCGTTCAGGCAAACGAAAATAATGCTGAAATAAATAAAACAAAACAAAACAATATTAACTATCTAACGGCTAAGCCTATTATTCGAACACGTTCTCTTTCACCCTCGGTGTTCACAAAAACGGTGGATAGTGATACATTAAAAAATATTAATCTGTCTTTGGGGACAAGTGTTGTAGCGTCCGCAAGAATTACCGCGGCGGAAAAAACAATCTTAGTAAGAAATGATACCATAAACTCAAATACAGACGCAATGGAGAACCCTTTAGTGAAAAATTGTCAAAAGCCTCAAATACAAGTTGGTATGGATAGGTATATAACAGTGCTTAAACGGGGTCGCAGCCCTACCTCTTCAGCAGTTGCTTCGGCCTCAAAAGTAACATCTTTTGATAGAATAAATTCACAAAACCGTTTTGCAATTCTTGAGGACGAATCCACAGAGGCACCAAACGTCATAAAATCTTCTAAGCCACCCCCAATATATCTTAGGGAGCAAAGCTCAAGTGAGTTAATAAAGAGCGTGATCTCGGTAATAGGTGAAAATTCTTTTTACGTAGCGGCAATCAAGCGTGGTAATATAAACGAGACAAAAATACAGGTTAATCATGAGAATGATTTTCGCAAACTAACAAACCAATTTGAATCCCTTAAAAAAAGCTTTTATACATATCAGCTGAAGAGCAGCAAAGGCCTTCACGTAGTGATCAAGGGCATAGACTCGAGCGTGGACCCTGAAGAAATTAAAACCTTTTTGGAAGAGAAAGGCTTTAAAATAAAAAACGTTACAAATATCAAAAATAGGGGAAAAATCCCCAACCACTTTTTCGAGTGGAGCTAGAACCTGGCGACGTTAAGCTTAAAAAAAATGAAACGCATCCTATTTACAATTTAAAATATATTCTCTACAGAAGAATAACTATAGAGGAGCCGCACAAAAGAAATGGTCCCGTTCAATGTCTCAACTGCCAAGAATTTGGCTATACTAAGGCCTACTGCTATTTACCCCCTGTTTGCGTAGTATGTGGTGAATTACATGGTACAGTCCAGTGCGATAAGTCTAAAAATGACCCCAATGTAAAAAAATTTAGCAACTGTGGCGGCAATCACACTGCCAATTATAGAGGATGTCCTGTATATACTATCGTCAAGCAGTCGGCTGGACCGAAAACTAATCCCCCTCAAATGCAGGTACCAAATCAAGCAAACACTAATGACACTCAGGCTTTGCAGCCTAGTAATAACAGAACCTCTTATGCTAACGTCCTAAAATCAAACCATGTGCCAATGCAAGGTGCTTCGCCAAGTAATGATGAAACTCCTGTTTCTAATTTAAGTCGTCTAGAAAACTTTAGTGCAAACAGTTAATAATTTTACAAACACAATGGGTAATATGATGCAGGAGATCCTTAGAATGCAATCGATGTTATTGCAAGCTGTACTTAACAAACCATGAACTGTTTAAAAATTTGTTTTTGGAACGCAAACGGCATCCGCCAACATAAAAATGAATTAGAATACTTTCTTAAAAATAAACAAATTGATGTCATGATGGTTTCTGAAACTCATTTGACCTCAAGAAATACGTTTAAAATCAACGGTTATACACTATATGATACCAAGGACCCTCGAGATAGAGCTTGTGGAGGTTCTGCCATTTTGATAAAAACCCGAATCAAGCACTACCTGATATGTGATCATCGTGAAGATTATCTCCAAGCAACGAACATTTGTATTAAAGAGCTGAATCGAAACATAGTAATCTCATCCTTATACTCACCACCTAGATTGCAATATCAGAAAGCCAATATTATAAATATTATAAGTCATTGGGGCCCTGTTTCCTGGCTGCTGGCGATTATAACGCTTAACATACCTTCTGGGGTTCACGACTAATAACACCAAAGGGTCGTGTTTTGTATAATACAATCTCTAAAATGAATTTAAATGTCGTCGCGAGCGGACAACCAACATATTGGCCTGCTGATCCGCAAAAAATTCCAGATGTCATCGATTTCGGAGTGGTTAAAAACATCCCCACAGAAACGATTAAAGTTGAACCTTCGTTAGAATTATCCTCTGATCACACACCTACAATAGTTACTATAACAAACACCAATAGAATCGTATCTCCCTCTGGTTACATAGCGACAACAGCTACACAAATAAACTGGTTAAAATATAAAAAATATCTCAGTACCCATTGCACAGAAAATATTCCGCTTAGCACACCGGAAAATGTGGATCTCTCTATTGTCAATTTTGACAGTTATCTTAAACTAGCTGTTCAACATTCCAGCAAAACCCTCAAAAAAACCAATTATAACAAAATATATTTTGCAGATGTCGAGCGCCTCTTGAATGAAAAAAGGAGAGTGCGAAGAGAATGGCAATTGCAAAGATCCCCTCAACTTAAAAATAAATTAAAAGAGTGTACAAAAAGGCTAAGAAAATTACTGCAGACTCAGAAAACGGCTTCCGTAGAAAAATATCTTAAGGACTTGGATGCAACTCCACAATCAGGCTACTCATTATGGCGGGCAGCTAGAAACCTCAAAAGACCAGTTATCTCGAAACCACCATTAAGAAACTTGAATGGAAGTTGGGCAAGAAATGATAATGAAAAAGGAAACCTGTTTGTAAATCATTTGAAAAACGTATTTACCCAAAATATACCTGACGATACAGCGCACGAGTTGCCGCCTATTAATGTTAGAGCAGCTATCCCCCTAAGATTTGAGATAAGGGAATTAGAAAGGGCTATTTGTGAATTAAACACCAAGAAGGCACCTGGTATTGATAAAATCAGTAACAAAATGCTTTTGGAGCTACCTCGCATAGCAAAGAAAATTATTCTTTATATTTTTAATGCTATTTTACGATATAACGATGATACCAAAGCCAGGAAAAGATCACACAAAAGTTGAGTCATATAGGCCTATTAGCTTATTATCTAATATATCAAAGCTGTTTGAGAAGCTCTTAGCGTCAAAATTAACCCCAATTTTAAATGACAATGGGTGTATACCTAATCATCAATTCGGCTTCAGAAGAGAGCATAGCACAATTGAACAAACCCATCGGATAGTAAACGCCATAAGAAAAGCCTTTGAAGAAAGAAAATATTGCTCCGCTCTTTTCATAGATGTTTCTCAAGCTTTTGGCAAAGTCTGGCATGTAGGCTTGTTACATAAATTTAAGCTAAACCTACCGGTTAATACACACAAGCTGTTAGAAAGCTACCTGGTCGGTCGAAAATTTATTATTAAAGAAGGCGATTTTTTAAGTTCTCCTCAGCCAATTGAAGCTGGAGTCCCTCAGGGAAGCATCCTGGGCCCACTTTTTTACCTTATATATACCTCGGACATGCCAACAAACAATCACACCCTAACCTCAACTTTTGCTGATGATACAGCTTTTCTAAGCGTACACGAGAACAGTCGTGAAGCATCTCGATACCTGCAGAATCATATATTTCAACTAGAACTGTGGTTTAAACAATGGAGAATAAAGGTCAATGAGCAAAAATGCGTACATATAACATTTACCTTGCGTCGGGAAACATGTCCCCCTATTAAAATCAATAATCAACTAGTGCCTCAACAATCGCATGTCAAATATCTCGGTATTCATCTAGATCGGCGTTTAACATGGAAATGCCATATAGAAGCAAAATTAACCCAAATGAAACTAAAAGCAATTCAAATTAACTGGCTTATTGGAAGAAATTCTGTTCTTAGTCTCGACTGCAAACTACTACTTTACAACGATATTTTAAAGCCAATATGGTGCTACGGTATTCAACTATGGGGCACTGCCTCGGCCTCAAATATCGAAAAAAATTTTTTCTGGCACTGGCAGGACATAAAATAAAGCATTAGGTTAAGATTTGATTAATTATTGTTAGTTCATATTTAATATATGAAGATTCAATAAATAAATAATGAAGAAAAAAAAAAAAAAAAAAAAAAGGTGATAAAAAAAGTGATAAATGAAAGTTGCATTCGTTTTACCAAAAACTTTATTTACGAGGTTAGAGCTACGCCTAGCAATTTGGAAATTTTACAAAACGTTTACTTTTTAGCGTTGACAAAATATTGGGTAATCGTAATAAAACGATGTATTCGTTTGCGGTAAACATTGTTTTAAAGATGTAGACACTGTTTTAAAAATAGGAAATGGCTTGGAAAATATTAGGAATTGTGAATGGAAAACTAAACAACGATTTTGAGACATGTAGAAAAAACGTATTGAAAAGTTAAAAAACAAGCAGTCGGAAACCATACAAAAGAATGCAAAGACAAAAAAGAGCCGTAACTTGGTATAAGCAAAGTGGTTATTATAAATAGATGACAGATAATGCTTTTATAACGAGCGTTGTGTAACCTGCCATTGTTCATGCGCTTTAGTTTTTGAACGTACAACACTCGTCTCCAAATAACCGCGTGTTGTGCACTTCTACCTCTAGTGCTATTGGAACAAGGTTTGACTAAGTATCAGCATACAAACATACATGCTTTTTCTATTTACGCCTTATGTGTGTTCTTTATTCAGACGCGTTTATAGGTTAAAATAATTGGATAATATCATACTCCAATTGTTTTATTAAACTTTGCACGATTTTAATTTAGATTTATTTAAACGATAAAATATAAGTTTTTCTTTAAAATATGGGTTGTCATTAAGTTTTATAAAGAATGGTCGGTCACTGAAAATTTTCGGTAACTGCAACAAGCCAGATTTTTTCGAGCAACGAAAATCGAGCTCGCACTTTGTTACTGTTTTATGGCCAATTCAAACACAGCTGATAATGATCCAAATGATTTTGTTGATATAATTTGTATTAAAGGTAATAATAATAAATTTAAAAATGTTTACATACAAATGTAATTAATTATATTTACAAGTGTTTGCCTAATGGTCGAAATTCGGCCATAATTTTTTTAATATGAAGAACTGGTTTGCCTGTGTCGATTTATATATAAGATTTATATTGCCGAAATATTCGAAAACCGTTTCTAAATAATGTCGAATTTTTTGTATTTGTGTTAGTAGCAAATTAGAACGATTATAACTCTGAAAGTATTGAACAGATTTTAATAAAATATATATTGTGCACTTCTGTAAGTAAATATCTTTTAAATTGTGTATGTTTCCCCATAAAAGAAGCAACAAGGTGTCATGGTTGTAACCTCCGGAAACTTTGAAAGCCAAATAGATCACATTTGTGTTTCTAGAAAATGGTGTAACATTCTATGTGATGTACGTAACAAGAGGAGCGCAGATATCGGTAGTGACCATTATCTTATAATCGCCGAGATAAAGCTAAAGTTACTTTCCAAGAAGAGAATTCCTCCCCAGATAAAACGTTTCGACATTTCTAAATTACAAAACGAATCAACAAAGCGATTGTTTACAAATAATATAGGAAATATCGACATACATTCCAGCGGATCAACTGAAGAATACTGGAGCAAGTTTAAGAATGAAGTACAAGATATTTGTAAAACAATTCTGGGAAATAAACAGAATCAACGTAAGGAGTGGATAACAGCAAGCTCCTGGGAACTTATAGAAGAAAGAAAATCAATAAAAGTAAAAATGTTGAGCGAATACGATGTTATACAGAAAGAAAAATACAAAAATAAACATAAACTTTTGGGCAAGAAAATCAAAAAGAATATGAAAAAGGATAAAAACGAATATTATGAAAAAATGGGAAATAATGCGCAAGTCGCAGCAGATAAAGGTGATTCCAAAGAATTATACAAAGTTATTAGATCCCTAAGTGGAACTAAAACCACAACTACAGGTATACCAGTCGAAGATGAATGCGGAACCCTCGTTACCTCTAAAGAAGATCAACTGAGGATTTGGAAACAGCATTTCCAGAGAACATTAAATATTATACATGAGGATCAAGAAGACTTTCAAATAAATAGAAGGCACGAAACAAACATACACGTCTCAACCGAAAATCCATCCTTACAAGAAATTATAGATGCAATACATGGTCTAAAAAACGGGAAAGCACCCGGGAATGATAGCATACCAGCAGAATGTTATAAAGCGTGCATAGAAGTCTTTTCTGAAAAATTATACCATTTATTTCAGAGAATCTGGGAAGAAGAAAATATTCCATATGATTGGAAAGAGTCAATAATAGTAAAACTACCGAAAAAAGGAGACAAGAAAAACTGTGACAACTGGAGAGGTATCTCCATATTACCATCTATTGCACAAATTTTCAATAAAATAATACTAAATAGAATTTCTAAACAGACTTATACGCAAAAACCAAACCGGATTTCGCAGCGGTAACTCATGTATTGACCATATATGTACAACACGAATTATAATTGAGCAGTCTGTCGAATACAACACAACTCTATATTTAACATTCATCGACTACGAGAAAGCATTCGACTCCCTCGACCGTAAATATATATGGCTTGCACTTTTGGCTAGGGGTATACCAGAGAAAATTGTTAATATCCTTAAAAATAGTTACAGCGGTACCTCTTGTAGAGTACTACATGATGGATGTGTCAGCGAACCATTTGTTACAACAAGCGGAGTGCGACAAGGTTGTGCTCTATCACCATTAGATACTTTTCATCACTGTGCTTGATATGGTATTAGAAACATTGGATAGAAATCAAACTGGAATCAACTGGGGTCTTCATCATAGACTAGGGGATCTTGAATACGCTGACGACGCGGTTCTTTTAACCAACACTCACTCAGACATGCAATCCGAAATGGATTTACTAGAACGCGAATCCATTAAATTAGGTTTAAAAATAAACATCCGAAAAACCAAGGCTATGAGGATAAATACAAGCAATGCTACGCCTTTTGTTATTAGTGGACAGCAGATAGCTGATGTAGAAGAATTCGAGTATCTGGGTAGTGTTTTAACGACAGATGGTGGTGCCTATGCAGATATATGCAATCGAATAAGGAAAGCACAAAGGGCATATGGATCTCTTAGAAATATATGGATGTCAGAAACAATAGCTCTGCAAACAAAAATTAAAATATTTAACGCATGTGTCAAATCAGTATTACTCTACGGGACGGAGACATGGCTAACGACTGTTGCCATAATTAATAAGCTGCAATCTTTTATTAATAGATGCCTACGGTCCATTTTAAAAATATGGTGGCCACGTACTATCTCCAATCAAAGATTATGGACTATTACTCATCAAAAAAGTATACACAATGATATCATCAAAAGAAAATACGGTTGGCTCAGTCATACTCTAAGAAAGGACGTAAACGAAATATCACACTCTGCTCTTCAATGGAACCCACAAGGTCACCGATCCAGAAATACGTGGCGTAGGACAATTAATTCTGAAACTGACAAATCAATAGACCAGTTAAGTTATATAGCAAGAAATAGAACTGAATGGAAATCCTTTGTAAATAGACTAAGTTTATAATTTATTAAATAAAATATGAACATGTCATAATAATAATATTTTGTTCAAATCGGTTGATAAACGGAGTAGGAAAGTGCTCTTAACTGTTTTGGCTTTGCCGATTTATATATAGATTATTTAATTTTAAATAAAAATGTGACGCATAGAGGTAAAGGGAACAGTAAAAACCAACTACACAAAACAAGAGGTACGGACGACCTACGCGTGTTTTCAAGGTTGACTTACAAGGTTGAGATGTGTCGCTTTCTAATGAGACCAATACCAACACGCTCAGTGATGGTACACGAAAAATACACGTATTTAAATCTTTAAAATGGAAAAACCCTTAAGGCGCCCGTACACGACATGTATTTGTCATCTGACATGTCAAATTTTCAAGTCACATGTAATTGTTCATGTCTGTCAAAATTGCTGTTTTACATAAGGTTTATAATATTCGGTCACAAACGTACATGTAATTTGCTTCTGACATTGTCTCTGTTTTTTTTCGCATTGTTATTGCAGAAACCAAAGAAGTTCTCGGTTTCAAAATAGCTTGCTGCCGCCACAAAAATATTTATTTGCGCCGTAAAATAATTTAGCCATCTTAACATTTTTTCTTTTATTTGAAAGATGCCAATTTAGAATTTTATAATTAAACGGTTTTTATGTTTATATTTACATAAATTCTATTCAATGGTGAGATGAGCATACATATCTTGCTATTGTAAAATATAACCTTCAGCCGGCTAATGATTCCGTCAATAGTTGACGCCGCTGCCAGTTTCTTCCCGGCATAGATTTCTGATGTCAGATGGTTTGTCAGAAGAAAATAGAGCACGCTCTAATTGAAATTTTGTCAGATGACTTTGCGTCTGACTTTTACAGAAGCAAAGTTAAAAAGGTAACACACGACATGTATGTGTTTTGCAGTGGGAAATTTGACATGTCAGATGACAAAAACATGTCGTCTATATGCTCCTTTAGGTCCCTTTCTATTTTTCGCGTCACAAATGTTCACCCATCAACGCTGTCGCTTTTTTTAAATTTTAGTGGTATATAATATTCGGCACAGACGAATGCAACTTGTTTTGTGTTTAATTAAATTGTGAAAATGGCTTAGTGCTTTTTTACGCTTTTTCTTGTTCAAATAATTTTTATTTTAATGTGTAATTATCATTGGAATTCCTTATTCACATTAAAATAATTATTAAAGTCATCTAAATTATTAAAACACGTACATTTATTTAGAGAATAACTTTTATTTATGCTCGAAAAAATAAAAATCAATATATAACTGTTATTTTTGTTCAAAAAAAAATAAAAATCAATATGTAACTGTAATTTTTGTTCAAAAAAATAAAAATAAAAAAATAACTGTTTTCATCTGACTTTTACGAAAAAAAAACGAATAACAGTTACGGTCCCTGATTAAAACTAATAAAATAACTAACAAATACTAAATAACTAATCAATACAAGATAACTAATAAATTAATCTAATTATCAGGGAAACCACAAATATGCAATTGCATGTTTTTCCTTGTGCGTCCAATGAAGGCAAAAGCAATATATTTATCTGTTTTAGAACTTTTTATGAATTTTGGCATCGATTCGTTAGTGCATATTTCTGCATATTTTACCCGTTGCTGCATATTTTTGTAAAAAGTGCATTTTTGCAGCATTATTTTAGTTTTTAGCGCATATTTTAGCTTTTTGAAGCATATTTTGATAATTGCTTAATTTTTTTTATTTTTACACTAATTTAACCCAAGGAGAATTTATTTATGGCTGCAAGGGCGAATTCACAATTTTTTTATATTAAGTTTAGGTCAAGGCGAATTCATGCAAATGGTGGTGTCGATACTACAAGAAGTAACAACACTAAAAACATAACAATGTATTTTTTTTGTTGCTTTTGTTGGTCGATATGTCAAAAACACAAGTAACTTTTGACATTCCTCTCTCTAATTAAGAAAAAAGTAGCACAGCTGTGCTTTCAACACCACCTCAAAAATTAATTCGCCTTGGTTTACGTTTTGTTTGTCAGTGATGTTTATTGTTTGTTTATATTTTGCACTTGTGAATTCGCCTTTGCTGTTGTACCACGTTTTAATATTTGTTTAAACTTTTAAACGTCATACAAAGGATTTTTTTCTTTTTGATTTCATTGAAAATTATTAAAAAAATTAAAAACTACTGGTCTCACACTTGTTGAGCAGTATGCAATATTAACGAGACTGTTGAAAATATAAACAAGATGGAGAATTGCAATGCAAAGCATAACCTTAAAACTTAACTTATTTAAAAAAATGAAGGCTTAAATGTTATAAAAAAGTCTATGTTTAAATTTTACTAAAGAAGCTAATGCTTCTGCTTCAAAAGAAGATTTTAAATATAATGTTCAGAAATCGTTATCTTTTAAATATGCTCCTATTACATCAGTCGACGTTGAACGCAAATTTTCAATGTATAAAAGTCTATTCAGAAGTGATAGACAACGTTTTTTATTTAAAAGTTTAAGTCAATATTTTGTTATTTATTGCAATAACAATTACCAATAAGACTTTGCCTTTTTTAATCTGTAATTTCAATTCCATGATCTCAGAAATTGAAGTACAAAATTTGATTTTACTCAGTTATTTTGTTTTTAGTTACATTAATTTAATTTTTTACTGTATGCAAATATTATTAAATTGTTGAAAAAAAAAAACACATTTTTTTTGTTTTGAATAACTCAGTGTTATTTTAGGGCATATTATTAAGAGTTTTTAGAGCATATTTTCAAGTTTTTACTGCATATTTAATGCGCATAAAACACTTTTTTTAGAGCATATTTCTGGTTTCCCTGCTAATTATTAACTAAAGTTACTTTCGTAACAATATTTAAGCTTGTCGTTTTCGGATTCTACAACGTTTTTAAAAAAATTTATAGTTCAAAGGATATTTGCCTTAGAATAACACAAGAATACCGCAAAAAGTCATGAAGGGTTATAATGTAATATTTTACTTTTTTCGAGTATTTAAAAATTTTTCCTAATAAAAAAAATTTTTTTGATGAACAGTGTGCTTTAAATTTATATTTAATATCTTAACATTTTAAAAAATTTATAATATGATACATATCTCTTCTTTAATGTTTCAACATTAAAAAAACCCCTTTAAACTAAAGTAAATGTTATCATTTTATTTAAATTCAATTAAAAATGCTCTATAAACATTTAAAGTATAAGTCAGTCAGTCTGTCAGTCAGTCAGTACAGGACTCTCTCAACCTTAAGTCAACACACCGCCATCACAGTAACAGCACACTCAAATACACAGATGCATTCACTGAAAAGCTTTTAAATCGAATAGCACACACTCTGTTATAAACTCGTATACACAGATATGAGAATATAAAAGTTACAGCTATTTAAAATTCGATTCCAAAGAAATTAGCATAAACAAACATTTGGCAACGGCTGCCAAACTGAAACTTTATAAAACAAAAATGTAACAAAAATTAATTTAACCAAAAATATCGAGAATAAAAACGAAAAAAATAAAAGTTTTTACGAATATAGAAAACAAAACAACAACAACAAGAACGGATAATTTTAAGCAAAAAATTTTATTGCAGAAAAGTATAGAATACAAATATGTAAAATAGTTAAAATGTAACTTACTTGGCAAACCAGGATCCATCGTTGCTGGTAAAACGATCCACAAAATTGTGCAAGGAAATCGCTGATATATCACTTAATGCATAGTAATGTGTTAAATTGTATTCGGGCACCCAGTTTGGTTCTCCCAAAGTATTTGCCAACTGTAAATCCATATAATACTGGGTATAGTCCAAAACCTATAATTATGCATATCAACGAGAGAAAAACAGTATAAGAAATCAAAAACAATAAAATACAATAGCACTAAGTAAGATACCAGGAAAAACAACATAGTTTATTTATGGGAAAAACGTGGCATGGGAAAGTGTTCCTCCCATTACATTTTGTGTATTTTTATGTATGTTTTGTTTGTGGTTACAAAGTCAAGTGTTGAGTTTCGTATTTTTATGAGTTTTATTTAAGTTTGTAGGTAAATGGAAGCGATAAATGCAAACACTAGCAAAAAATAAAATACAAGGAAGACTTACTTTTTTTAGATTTTCGCCCCATTTTACATTTGCATTTCCATTTTTACCTTATTTTATTTTTGTTTTTTTTTTTTTTTTTTTTTTTTGTAAAAATTCATTTCGTGCAAGCCTTGTGGTTTTATGAAACATATTTTAATGCGTGGCTAAATTTTAAAGACATTCAATTTTTTTTTTTTTTTTAATATCACAAGAACTGCTTGTACACAAAACAAAGTAGACTTTTCCATTTGTCTTTCTTGACTTTCACTCCATACGGACGAGGACTACGGCAACAGATTTTGCTTATTTGTGTGCAAATTTGAGGTATGGATAGTCAATAGAAATTGCTAGAGGGAGATAATCCAAATCTTTTTGTGGCGAAAAATGTATGGCTTAGACGCAGAGCACAAAGCAAGAGAAACAATGGTTCTTTCGAAAGAAAAGTTTACAAATCGCATTATATCTCGTAGAGAAGGAGCGAATTGGCAGCCAAGACCGTGCGATCGAAACTGTACAGCAGTTGTCCCAAGAGTTTAAAAACAACATTATCGAGCAGATGACAACAAATGAAAAACGTGATTGAGAAATTTTGTTAAAATATTGAGAGCCTACCGAGCCGATATTTGGGGATTGACATAATTTTTAAATTTTAATCGGAACCTATTTGTTATAAACTGAATTAAAAGTATTTTTAATATCTCAAAAAACTCTATTTTCCTATTTTGGACACCCCTACAAACAACCTCAAATATCATCGACTTATGTGCAACACTGCCCGCAGCTCGGGAAGATCATTATCAGTTAAAGAGTTTTTTGTTTAAAACATAAGCTTTTTCAATACATATTTCTAAAATTTTTTGAAAAAGCAGTAAATTTCTTAACAAAGGTTTAGTTTTATAACTTTTAAGACTGGGGAGCGTCTTCCAGAAAATGTAAATATTGCAATAAATTTTATTTATTTAATACCAAGTTCTAATTCAGAAACCGAAAGAAAACATATTCTATGTATTATTTCAACAATTAACTAAAAAAAAAAACAGAAATAACTATTTGACTTGATTTTTTGAGATGCATTCTTTGCAAAGTTTTAAGCATATTTAAACATTTCCTTGGTCGTCAAATTACTTTAACTTTTTAATTTGTTGTACTCATATTGAAAACGTAGCGAAAGGCTGACCTTGGCTATTAAATTTCTAAAATAAAGTCAGGAAAAAGAATTCATGCGACTGACACAAGTTCTACTCAACAAAAAAATGAACCAGTTAAAAATATGTTTCTGGAATGCAAACGGGTTATCCCAACATAAACACGAAGTTGCAAACTTTCTTCATAGGCATGAAAACGACGTACTTCTTGTCTCTGAAACACACTTTACTCATAAAAACTGCTTTAGGGTAAATGGATACCTTACGTATGACACAAAACATCCCAGCGGACGAGCCTGTGGTGGCACAGCCATAATTGTGCACAAACACATCAGACACTTGCCATTGCCAGAGTACGAAGAAGATTGTATCCAGGCCACATCTATAAATCTTACTGATTTCAATCTAACGTTAACATCCGTTTATTGTCCCCCGAGGCACAAAATTGTAAACGATAAATTTCTCAACTTCTTCTCCACATTGGGCCAGAAATTCATTGCTGCTGGCGACTACAACGCTAAACATACATATTGGGGCTCCAGACTTATTAGTCCTAGAGGTAATCAGCTATACAATACCGTAACTGCAAATAATTTTGATGTGGTATCGAGTGGTAAGCCTACCTATTGGCCAACCGACTTCAATAAGCTACCAGACCTTATTGACTTTGCTGTAATTAAAAACATCAAGCGCGATCAGGTACTAGTTAGTTCCTCCTATGATCTTTCGTCTGATCATTCACCTTCAATCCTCATTTTAAAAGGTAACTCTGACGCTGCAGCTGCAAACTTTATTTCCTATCCAAACAGAAACACAAATTGGTTAAAGTATAAAATGTATGGGAGCTCTCACCTATCACAGTGCATTCCCCTAAAAAATTCATCTGACATCCAAATAGCTGTCGACCGATTTACAGAAGTCTTGGATACTGCAGCAAGAAATGCAACCCCAATCAAGCGGACAATTAAACGTGCTCCTTACAATACATCGACGGATATAGAGGCCCTTATCAGAGAAAAAAGGAAGTTAAGAAGACAATGGCAAAACAGTCGTTCCCCAACCACTAAGGCCCAACTACAATTATGCCTGACCACACTTCGCAACAAATTGAGACAGAACCACGAGTCCGCAATAGAAGGCTATCTAAACAGCCTAGACGCCACAAAAAACACCAATTATAGCTTATGGAAGGCTGTACGGCATATGAAATGCCATATAACCCATGAATCTCCATTAAGACTGGAAAAACGCACTTGGGCCAAAAACACACATGAAAAATTAAACGCTTTCGCGGGCCACCTTGAGAAAGTTTTCACGCCACATGATGCACATACTTGTTCCTGTCGTCCAATCATTCCTGATAAAGTAAACCATCCATTAAAATTTAACATAACTCAAGTAAAATCTGCAATAGAAAAAGTGAATATTAGAAAATCTCCCGGACCTGACCGCATCACAGGGTCAATGATAAGAAACCTACCATCGTCTGCTTCCAGAATCTTGCTGCTCATTTTTAACGCTATATTAAGAGTCGGATACTTCCCATCCTCATGGAAGAGGTCTATAATTGTTATGATTCCCAAGCCAGGAAAAGATGCTAGCCAGGTTGCGTCGTACAGACCGATAAGCTTATTGTCAATCCTATCGAAGCTTTTCGAAAAAATATTCGTTTTAAGTATAACTCCTCATCTAAATGAACACGACATCATCCCGGACCACCAGTTCGGATTCAGAGCGAAACATGGTACAATAGAACAAGTGCATAGAATTGTCACCCTTATTAGATCGGCGTTTGAGAAAAAGCAATACTGCTCAGCCCTGTTTATAGACATTTCCCAAGCATTTGACAAAGTTTGGCATGATGGGCTACTCATCAAAATAACACGAATGCTTCCTCAAAACACTCGCAAGCTTCTGGAGAGCTATCTAACAGGCAGAACATTCATAGTAAGGTCGCAAGATAAATACTCCCCCCTCAAGAAAATTTCTGCTGGTGTTCCCCAAGGCAGCATATTAGGACCGCTTCTATATATAATATACACAGCGGATATGCCAACAAACCTGAGCACGCATACCTCTACATTTGCAGACGACACAGCATTTATTAGCGTTAACCATGACCCAAAAGTCGCATCGCAAAATCTGCAGTCCCACATCAATGAACTAGAGGCCTGGCTAGAAAAATGGAGAATAAAGGTTAACCCGGCTAAATGTGCTCACTTAATTTTCACGCTCAGAAGACAAACGTGCCCAGCTGTAAAAATAAATAACATCACTGTTCCGGTAGAAAACCATGTTAAGTACTTGGGAATTCATATAGATAGACGCTTGACCTGGTCGCGTCATATTGAAGCGAAAATAACGGCTATGAAACTTAAAGCAGCTCAACTACATTGGCTTCTCGGTCGAAACTCAAACTTGTCCTTAGACAACAAAATTCTCTTATACAAGTCCATCATAAAACCAATATGGACATATGGCATCCAATTATGGGGTACTGCATGCGCATCTAACATCCAAAAGCTTCAAAGAAGACAGTCTAGAATATTGCGACAAATTGTCTGCGCCCCATGGTATATACGTAAAGAAATTATCCACAGAGATCTCAACGTCCCCACTATCCAGGAGGAAATTAAAAAATATTCAATAAGCTACATCGATAAACTAATAACCCACCCTAACTACCTCGCTCGGGGTTTGCTTCAGTTCGAAGGTCACCAGAGGCTAAAAAGAACCGATACTTTGAGCCTTACTAGAAGACATTTTTAAAATTTGAATACAGCAGTTAGTGGTTACACTGGTAACAACTAATAAACAACAAGTAGAATTAAGATTTGAATACATATTGTAAATTTCGATAAGAAAGATTCAATAATACAAATAAATTTAAAAAAAAATGCGACTGACACAAGTTAATTTACGGATATCTTTAAGAGAAAACACAATTGTTTACTATTCCCAGAAGATGAACTCTTGCTCGGTCGACGGTCGGGTTTGGTTTTCGATATATCCCGCGAATAGAATTATTGCTTGAAAAATATCTAAAAATGATTTAAAAGTATTAGTAAATCATGAGTACAAACAAGTAATTAAGCCCACTATGAGCCATTTATATTACAACTTGGCGTTAGTTAAAGGAATGATTTTATCAGATGCATAAAAAGCATGAATATTTAATATCACAATGTTTATAGATTTTTGGTCGGTTATTTACTGCACTTAAAAAATGTGCCTAGTTTTTACAGTTTTTCAAAAGGTGTCCTTTTTTATAAGTTCAGTAGAATAAAACAATTCTAACAGTTTATTTTTTATGTTTTTTTAATTATCTCACTTATTTAAAAAAATTTTAAATTCGCCCACCTGTCTGTTTAAAAAGTTACTTCAAAACAACAATTCAAATTGCATGATGTTTTTCTCGCATTTAAGTTTTTTTTAAGTTTTTTCCTTTAGAAAAAAGTGTGGCATAAATTCAAAACGCGTTGGTAAAATAGTTTGTGAACAATTTAAATTGCAAAATATCATAAATACTTATTTACATAATATTGTGTGTGTATACGAGTGGGAATGTCAGAAAAATATGGGGCTAGATATGGCTAGATTTGCATTATGCATAGTTGGGGGTAGTGCACTAAATATTGATTTAAATCAGCCGTGCACTTTGGCACACATTTTCTTCTAAATTAGCGGAGTGCTCGTGCTCGAGGCTGGTTCCCGCGAAAACAATCTCAAGTTATGAGGTCATCAAAATTTAAATATTTGGATTTATTCCGCTCTTTTACGCTTGCACTTTTACGCCAGCCATGTTTACTGCCGTCCGACTGGCTACAATCTCATAATTTTTGTCCGATCAAAGCATGTTACACGCATTGAATCTTTAGAACTGAATTTTTCTTACTTTTTTGCAAACTTCAGGCCGTTTTAGCCTTTATTTTTGTTAAAGGTGGGTTGTCGCTCTTTATTCTAGCTACTAATCTACTAGAACTTAAGCAACTTGTATGAATTTAGTGCTTACATCTAAATTGTACCCTATGCTCAGTATTTGCCGGACCTTTATAGCTGTATTGACTACACTAGTAACAATAAGTCGCTTTGAGTCGCGAAAATCTTTTGGCGAAAGTTTTTTTGGGCGACCAGCTTTGTTGCGTTCGGTATCCAAACAACACTTTTTTATTTTACATTCAAATCTCACTGAAATGTTTTATTTTTTGTGATCTTGCGATGTGAGACTCCTTTGTTAAATTTTTGACAATGCTCTGTTTTAAAAGTGCAGCTTTTGACTTACCGTTATTGAAGAAAAATTTAATTGCTCAAGTTTTTTTTAAATTTAAAAAAAATTAGTATTAAGAATTAATTTACTCACTTTAAAAGCAAATCCCACAGATAAAACTTGAAATTTTTTTGGAATTGTTATGAAAGATTCACACAGGGTCAATATTGTTCACACATAATACCTGCGTTCGTTTACCCCAAAATTTGTACAAATTTGTACTAGATTTTACTGAAATGCGTCTCCGTACACAAACTTTCATATTACTCACCTACTGGATTTTACTGGGATTTTACTGGAAAAGTAAACGAACGCACACATTGTTTGGATGTTAACTTAGTATAAATATAAAAACTAACGGTAGTTTTATTATACAATAGGCCATACAATACTTTTAAAACGTTTCCAAGTTGAAACTTTAATAGTTTTCATGATATACATACACTGTAACTGTAACTGAATTTTATCATTTTATCACTAAAATCTTAAAAATTTTACTTTGTATGTGCATGGTTTTTGATGTTTTTGGAGGATATGCATAAGCAAAGAACATTAATTACAATTAAATTTTGGCAATAACGGTATAGTTTTTGGCTTTAATCATGAAAAAACAAGTTATTAATTTTAAAATTAGTGCAAAAATTTTAGTTGCACTCAAATGAGTGAAGAAAAAAGCTTTGCAATGAACTGATGATTGATTTTTTTTTTAATTAAACTATTTTTTGGAGTGTAACAATATTTTAACACTATCACTAAGTAAGAGTTGATACTGCAAAATGAAATCAGTTTTAATTAGAAATTTAATCAAGTAAATTAAACGTTTACTTATACACAGAAAGAAAACCACTCGGGATAAATTTAGTTTTTAAACTTACTTCAAGTACGAGTCGTACTCAAAAATTCAAGTACGAATAACACTAAAACGTGCTCAAAACAATCCTAAATGGGATAACTTTCGAAAATCAGTCCCATAATTTTTTAAAATAAGTGCAAAATTCTTAAATCAAGTAAAAAAATAGATTGAACTTTTCGTTGGTAGTGCCACTCTGAGAGTAAAATTACAAAGTAACGGGTTTTAATCTCATATAACTTATTAGTCCCATCTCTCAGCATTGTTTTTCAAAGTTTGTTGTACAATTACAACAACACCACTCAAATTAGAAAAAAGACGATTTGCTTGTTGTGTTTAATCACAAAAAAAAAAAAAAAAAAAAAAAAAACAGAGCAAGAAGAACACAAATACCAATAAGCATTCAAATACTAAATTTCAAGTGCCTAAAATTTTACTGGAAATAAACTGGAGTTCAAACGTATCTTTAAATGCTATTCAAGTTTAAAAATATGTTACTAAATTCACTTGATTTCAGTTCCCATTTTACTGGAGAATAAAGTGTAACATTAGTGTACCTTAACCCTTGAAACTTGAAATTCGAATTTGAATACCAATTGTTTTGCACTTGATTTCCAGCAAAATTGCTTATTGGGATATTATTTTAATATTTGAAAAATAAAATTTAATACTTGTTGCTCATTAATGGAATTTTCTTTTCTGACAATAATGTTCCATATATGCTACCATTCGTGCGGATTTTTGTTCCATTCTAAAATTATATGCAAAAATGTGAGAAGTTGTCGTTTTCCTTTCTTAACATGCTGCAACAATAAATGGCAAATTTGTTCCATTTCTTACCGGCAGTTATAACTGAGTTAAGATAATACCCTTTTTTGCATCTGCGTAAAGTCCTTTTTTATGCAAGCAAGTATTTTTTTTTTTTTTGTGTTTGCGGACATTTTGCGTTATATTGTGATTTTTAGTTATATTGTGATGGATATAAAAACTTTTTGTTTTTCGTTTGTTTTACTTTTATTACATTTTTTTTTTGTCGCAAAATTTTTAACAACAGCTGACATTAATTATTGAAAATCAGTGCTGTTAACGCTTATTGGAATTGTAAGAAAATTTAATGTTGAAAATTACTACAAGCGTGGTAAATATCGCTTTTAGTACAAACTTTTCATTCAATATTTAATACGCTAAATACACATTAGTGTTGAATGTAAAACGTAGCTATTATTTTGTTCCATTGTAATTAAGAAAAATGTATCACTTTGTAAGGGTTCGCTAATAAATATATTACACAACTATAATGCATCATTATTTTTTAGAAAAGAAAACACCATAAGTCTATATTTTTAGTTAAATATGTACATAAGATATTTAAAGTAAAAACCATATGATGCTGGTATTTTATCATTCTGTAATGGTGTTTTCTTTTCAAAAAAAAATGTGACATTTTATTAAAAAAAAATGCAAAATTTTTAAGAAACAGACACCAAACTGCATTTTTTAAATAAAGTGTCACATTTTTTTGTAGAAAAGAAAACACCATAATATATAAAACGGGTAAGTAAATCAATAATAATAATTTCCTCTTCCTTATTTCTATTGGCACGAATTCAGGATAAAATCAACTTTATAATACTTGAATCAAGCGCATTTTGAGATTGATTCAATCTTAGTTTTATGTAAATCAATCACATTTTCGGATTATCTCAAGTACAAATTCGGGATTGAATATGAATAAGTTAAGTATTTCGCGATTGAAGATTGATTCAAGAAAATCCGTACTTACCGTTCTATTAATAACGCTTCGGGTTGATCTGAGTACGGATGGATTGAGATTTTGTTTTGAGTGTATTAAAATAATTATTGCAGAAAATATTGTTAACTCTTTCGCCACTGGAAATCCAATACCAACTATTTGGTTTTAGAGTGCATTTAGGTTGAGAAACAAGAATTTGAAGTCCGTTTTCTGAAAAAAGCTTTTTAAACGCAGTAGTTGTGCAAAACCTAAGACCGTCTGTAGGTGGCCTTAGCGGTTAAAAGAAAAAAATTTAAAAAATTTAATTTAAATAAATCCGAAAAAAGACTTTAAAGTAACATAAAATTAATTCCGCATTAATATGGAATTTGTAAAGCAGTTTTTTGCTTTTGAAAAACATAAATGAATCTTGCATTTTGTTCAAAACGTATAAGTATCTGTCTATTTACAATTTTTACAAGACTTTTGTAAATATTTACCCATTCAGGTAATTGGTTTATTTTATCGTATCTCAAGCTCACTGGAAGAAATGCTTTCTTGTCAACAAAGTTGCTTGTGGCTGGCTCTTCGCTAGAAGAAGGACGACTTATATTTCGTTTACCAGTAGAAATACATAGCTCCTTTGTCTGTGTTCATACTGTGTTCAAAAAAGCACACATGCATACGCACGACTATACAAAATAAAAAACATGTCGTCAACATGACATGAATCATTTGACCGCCAATTCATGTTCAAAGAAGAAAAAGGAAGAATCTTGTCAATAAGACAAGAGCCGTATGAACTCAGACTTAGCAATTTGTAAGCGAAACTCATACTACATATCACAGTTTTCCTTGTTTTCGGCATTGAGCCTACGATTAACATAAAAACATTTGTAATGCTCATAATAAGCAGATGGTAAAAAGTTCTTATCGCCATACCTGAAATTTAAATTTTGAGCCGATTGCGGCTCATGTAAGAGTACATAAGATCGACTACGCCCAGTTGCGGGAATAATTTGTGGGCAATCAATACTCTCCTACAAAGTTGAATAAGTTGATGTCGATCGCGTTTGCCGATCCATCATGATCTGTTGAGTAACCGCATTCTTATTTCTTTAATTCGTCGCTTTTGACAGTTGGAAGCTTGGAAGTTAGAACACGTTTCACTCTAACAGTTGGAAGTTTGGAAGTAAAAATACAGTTCACTCTAATAATACCCGTGCTCTAAGGTACACTAAAAGCGGTAAAGAGGTGTAGATATGATCGAAGAACAATATATTATTAACAAAATTTGTACTCCTTCCGACAACCTAAATAGGAGTAATATTGATTTTGTTTGCAACGTTGCAAGTTCCACTAATGTTTGGTGTGTCGGGCAGAATAATGTCATCATTTTTCAAATTTGTATGAGTAGCCATTGCTATCACATAAAACAAAGAATTTTACTCCCGAAAATGCGACTTGTCGGGTAAATACCATTTTGGTCGAACACATTTGTTTGTCGATACACAAACGAGCATTTTTCGGAATTGAGTCGAAACGGTCATCCAAAATTCCTGCTACTTTTATAATCCGAAAAATTGGATCGTAGCCAGCGTGACCCCCTTTATTTGGTCGAAAGACATCGTTAAATTCAAAGTATGGAAATATTTGCCAAAACTTATTTTTTGACATGCAGCCGGGGATATGTCGAAATCCATTTTCGCTACAGTGAGATTCAATATTTGGGTAGCGAAAAATTTACATAATATCAATACATACTCAAATGAACCTACGAATCTCATGTTTTTCAACTTTATAGAATGTATTTGTATTTTCTGTAGCTGCATCTCTTTTCGTTTCCTGGCTTATCAAACTAATTTAGTCGTCAGTAAAAAAATAATTAAAAAAATTTAAAGGCGTTTAAAAGCGGGAAAATCGGATTTTCCTCGGAACGCAACCTCATTTACAATGGTCTGCTAAAAGATTTTACGCCTAATTATACTTTTAAGTTCTGCGATACTTTTTTTTTTTTGTTTCAGACAAAGTTCCGGTTTCATCCACACTCACATTGGTTAGTTTTTACTCATTATTTAGCGAATATTAAAAATCTTCGGGAATTGCGTACTCGGGTACCTGGGGGACTAATCTTTATTGCGATGCGAAAGAAAATGGTAGCAAATCTAGTTATTGCACTCAAAAGAATAATCAATCCATCCGTACTCATATCAATCCGAAGCAGTATTAATGGTACCGTGAGTACGGATTTTATTGAATCAAGTAGGGAATGATTGGTTCAAGTACGGAGTTTCAATCGCAGAATACTTAAATTATCCATATTAAGTCCCGATTTCGTACTAGAAATAATCCGAAATTGAGATTGATTTAAGTAAAACCAAGATTGAATTAATCGCAAAATGCGCTTGATTCAAGTATTATAAAGTTGATTTTATCATGAATTAGAAAGAACAAATTATTATTATGGATTTACTTACCCGTTTTACACCTTACAGAATGATAAAACACCAGCATTATGCCCGATATGGTTTTTACTTTAGAAATCTTATGTACATATTTAACCAAAAATATAAACTAAATGGGAAGCAAGAGTTCAAATTTACTTTTTTACCCTACGTGGAACACATGAGTCTGGCCAGACCTTATTCAATGTGTACAGAAAATCAAAACATGCGTAAGCCAGAGGATTTAAGAATTTTATACTTATTTCAAGAAATTTCGATATTAATTTTCGAAAGTAATCCCATTAAGGATTGTTTTGAGTAAGTTTTAGTGTTATTCGCATTTGAATTTTTGAGTACGACTCGTACTTAAAGTAATCATAAAAACTTGAATAATCCCGAGTGTTTTTCTTTCTATGTGGTACTTTTTAATGCGTTTGCGTATTTGTCTTTCGCATCTTTTTATTTTTTTTTTTTTTTGTAAATCATCAATATTTATTTATTTTATTTAAATTTTCTAATTTAATTTTTTTTACATATTTTGACATTTTATTACTGCCAATTTGCGCCGTCTTTAATTTTTATTGGCAGTATTGCTTCAGTTTCATTACTCTTTACTTTTTGGAATATTGGACTTTTGGTGATAAATCACAATGAAGTTCATATCTATATCAATTTAAGAGTTCATCTGGCGCTTTTGAAAATCTTTATTAAACAATCTCTTCTTAAGAGGAACTGTGGCTTTGGTTAAGAAGACTGTTTTTGGATTAACGATATTTAATACGGTACACAAGTGACAACACTGACTTACATAGTTTCGAATGAGACTTATTTTTGTTTCGTTTTGAGAGAGGCTCGGTTGATGATAGGTACACATTTGAAAAGAAATATTTACATAAGAACTAGAAAACAACATTTGAAAATAAGTCTTTTAAATTTATCTATTTTAAACAATTCATATTGAATTGTGTGTTTTATGAGTTTTTTATGTGTGCCCCGGTAGGCTAGCTAGTAGTGAGCTAGTCTATCAGCCCCGGGGTTGCGGGTTCGATTCCCAAAGACTCTGGTTTCTTTCCTGCGAAGCTAAGCGGGGATTAGCTTTGGGAATTAAAAAACAAAAACAAAAATCGAGTGTAGAAAAAGTACATTATTAGGGTTCCCAGTTAAAACTGATTGAAATATAAAATTTTTTAATGACTAATTTTTAAGTTTAAAGAAAATTCTAAATTTTGTGTAGAAAGTCAAATTTTCCAACGCTTTTTCTTAAATTGGTTAAAAAAGTCTTGTTAGAAAATATTTTTTCTTTAGAAGATCTTTTTTTCTAAAACTAATGATACTATTCATATTTCGAAGTGTTTTTGCGAAATACTGGTAAAAATGTTGCAGTAATCATTAATTTTTTTTCTTCAATAAGCCAAATTTAAGAATTAACGAACTTAAATAAAAACCCCCAAAACATAAAACTAAATTGTTTTTTTTATTTAAGAACTCAAGTACTTTAAACAAACACATGTATTTAAAACAAAAAAAAAAAAAAAAAAAAAAAATTACTAGACCAGACACAAAATTGTTAAACGGAATTGAAAGTAGGACATTTTAGTCTTGTTGTGTTTGTAGACCAATTCTTGGACTGTATGTGTCAGCTCTTATGCACCCACAAAAAATTGATAGTTGTCTGGCGTACAGTGGGAAATTTTCGAGAGAAATTTGTAGCATTAAGAATCAAATGCTTACTTTACTTGAGTAAACTGTTGAGTAAAAGTCTAAAATTAGGTGTGCCAAGTAGGGCTTTACCCAACAAACACGGAGCTTTGATTTTAAATTAAAAATTATCAACAAAAAGGGGAAATTATTATCAAGTTGAAAAATGCCTTTATTTTCAACTTGCTTTCAGACGTAATTCTCAATGTTTTTCAAATGTGGATATTAATACAATGTGGAACATAAATGAAAATATTTTATTTTTTTAATTTAATTCAGTGTTCGAAAATAAACAGTACATTATTTAACGTTCGGCTCACACACCCAGGAACGATATCTATTTTTTTAGTGATTGTGTAGACATACACAGCCCTTAATACCGTTAGTTACTATTTTCAAGAAAAAACCGAACATTATATAATGTTCGGTTCTTCGTTAAAAAACAGAACAATTGTAGTGATACTGTAGACAAACATTATATTTTAATGTTCTATAATGTTTTTTTCGTGTGTGTATTTGGTTTTTGTAAAAAATGTTTGGTTTTTTTTACCAGCCAAAAGGGACGAACATTAACGAGGTTTCGTCCCTTTTTCAAAAACAAACCGAACGGAATTAAATGTTCACATCTTTTGTTGAGTTTGATAAAAACAGTAATATTTTTGTGTTCGAAAGATGACTAACAGGGAAACATTATTTTTTTTAATGATTTTCTACACAAACACTATTAGCGTTTGTGCTTTCCACAAATCTACCGAACCGAACATTAAGAAACGATATTTAGTGTTTATTTTCGAACACTGATTTAAATTCATTATTTATTTAAATAAACTGTGAGATAAACATTCGGCAACATAGATAAAAGATGAAATGAGGTTCTTTCCGTCCTCTAATTCTTGCAAAGACGCCATTTGCTCCCTTTTATTTTGAGGATTGTAGCACCGCGATCGTTCAAAAAACTTTCTTCGCTTTCCGGTTTTATTTTCCTTTTTTTTGTATTCTTAATCATTGGAATTACTCACAAATAATTTTTAATTTTCACAAGAAACAAACTGTTCACTTTATATTAAAATTTATTTCTAATAGTAAAACACATGTAACCACAAAGTAAAAAATTTAACTTTAATCGCCATTTTTAACTTTTTTCGCTTTAGTGTTGCCATGTTTATTTTTGATTTGAATTTAACATTTGAAAAACATTTGACACCAAATTGATAAAACATTTGATATCAAATGTTTATTTTGAAATTATTATCAATTTGAATATAAGTGTTAAATCAAACAATTGAAAAACGTTTGAGAATTTTGTTTGATGTCATATGATAAAGTCATTTCATATCAAAGGTTTGACTTCGTGTTTGTTGGGTAAGAGCTAATATAACAATGTTTGTTTCAGTATATAATGCCACAATGTTGACAATTTTTTAAAGAAATTTAGAAACTTATATTCTTTCTTTCATAATGTAATTCAACTACAGTGCACTACAAAAATCTCTTAAACTATTTATAAATATCCAAAAGGCGAGATTTTGACGTACATGAATATTAGGGATTTCTGTTCGGTTTTAACCGAAATTGAAACAGCGGTTTTAATGCTTAAAAACCGAAAACCGACCAAAAACCTCGGTTTTAGCTGTTACTTTAAATATGTATATATTTATGCAAAAAGAAATTGCAAATTATACATAATACTCGAACTGCATGTAAAAAAAAAATTTATACAGAACAGCCTTTAAGCTTCAAATAAATACTAAGAAGAACAGATGATTCTTTTTTTAAAAAAGTACCTAAATTGAAACAAATAAAAAAATTGTATTACATATAAAAAAATATAGATGTATGTAGTTTTACAAGAATATTTTCATAACCGAAACCGGACCGCGGTTTCACAATTAAACGGTTTTTGCAAACTCTAATGAATATTATGTATATGTGAGTAAGAAATGTATTAGGGACTGGGGGTTTTGGTCAATTGTAAGCCGCATACAATTTTTAAATGCTTTTTCTAATATTGAACTGATTGTGAACAGTTTTAATGTAAACATTTTCAAACCCTTTAAATGTATGTGCCTTTGAATTACATTGCGAATTATTTAATTAGGAAAATAGAAACTGGGAATTATTTCCTTCTGAAGGTAACTTTATATTATATTCAACATTTTTCATTTTTCGAATTTATTCTATGAGCTAAATTTCAGTTATGTATTTTATAAAGCTTTTTTGTAATAGTTCTATTCCTACAATTTTTCAGAAATGACTTTATACACTACCAGACTATTATAAAGTCATTTCTGAAAAATTGTAGGAATGGAACTATTACAAAAAAGCTTTATAAAATACATAACTGAAATTTAGCTCATAGAATAAATTCGAAAAATGAAAAATGTTGAATTTAATTAGGAAAATTCCATGAAATACTACTCTAACCATATCACTGTATTCTTTGCAATTTAGTTGCACTTAGGACAAAATATAATATGCATATGCTTGCTTAAGCTACTGTCGAAAATTAACAAAAAACCTTCAATATGCATTTAAGAAAAAAAACAATAAGGGAAATAACGATGGGTAGTGCAAAGTGTGCAAACGATGCAAATGCACAACACAATAACAAAATGTACGTATTTGAAATTTGCTCATTTTACTTCGTTTGCACTAAGAAAAAACATAAGCAAAATTAGAGGTGCATATTTGCTCAGTTGCAAACAAATGTAAACAATAACATTTAACATATTAGCCGCCATATTGTTTTTAAGAAAACTTATAAATTGAAAATTTCGTGGGTTTAATTATAAAATATAGAATTATATTTTATTTAATAAAAAAAAAGAAATTTATTTAAATTTGCTTGTGTATAATTGTAAATAAATGTAGATTTTTAACAGTGCTGCCAGAAGTTTTTAGTGTTGGCAAAATAAATTTTAAGAAAAATAGCAAAGTGCCCTTAATTTTAATATGGTTTAACACATATGATTAGCATATATTCGAAGAGTTGTGCATAATAAAGTTGGGCTTTTACGGTTAAAAAAACAATGAGAACTGCAATCCATAGCACACTTTTTAAAATTGAAGAATTCGTAATCTTAGGCCCGTTTTCACAACTTACCAATAGCTTAAAGTAGACTTTAAACGGCCTTATAAAAACTGTCGCTCACTTTTGGTTAAAGTAAAGTTTTAATAATGGAACAGTTTTTATAAGGCCGTTTAAAGTCTACTTTAAGCTATCGGTAAGTTGTGAAAATGGGCCTTAGTGATATAAGAAAATTTTTTCTTAAAAGAAAAAACAAATATAACTAAATTTTGGGGTCCAACAAAACGAGGGTGGGTCGATAAATCCATGACCTTTGGAATTTCCCGCCTCTAAACTAAAAGGGCAAGTGCTTCTGTAAACAGGTATCTGTCAGTTAACTCCTATCAAAATATTAATAAGTCTTGTAATTTTGTTTGTGCTTAAGAACATTAATAGCAAAGTACCGCATGATTTAAAATGAAAATGCAAAAAAAGAATTTCGTATGCATGAAAAGCGTTCCATGGCAAAAATCCTTTAATTCGGGAATTGATCAATCATCCTACCTATTCTTCCGATTTAGCGCCGAGTGATAAAATTTTGTTATCTTATCTGAAGTATTGGATCGGCGGAAAGCCATTTGACACAAACAAATATCTATTTTGATACCCAGACCATATTTTTTGAAGGGGATAAATAATTGGAGATACATTGGACAAAGCGCTAGAGCGCACAGAAGACTGTTCTGAAAAATAAAATGATTATTGATACAAAAAATAGTGTATAATTTTTATGTGACGGACTTAATGACGCACCCTCGTTGTTAAGTTGTTTCTTAAGATAAAAAAATTGATTCAATAGAAATGCTATTCTACCGAATTTTTTTCTGAGACAATAAGGGAAACTTGGTTTTGTCGAATATTGTTGTTACGAGATACCCTCCGTTTTATTGCAGTTTAATTCGAGCAGTTGTTTGCTTTTAGTCTCAATATTATCCAATTTGTAAAAACTTTAATAGAAGCTCAAAGTTAATGCTACAAACAAAATATTAAATATTCTTCACCTTTTCTATTTGTGATAACTCAATTTTGTCTTATATGAACTTAAGCTAATCTTCCATATAACTTAGGATACATACATTCTGTACAATTGCGATCTCAGTTTTTATTGTTTAGTATACATGGAAGCATATTCGAGTCTGAAAGTCTACCATTATTAAGTTATACATACCTAAATCCTATACTAGTTATATGGTTGGGATAGTGCTGTTAAGTTACAGTAAGAATAACAAGAACAATTAAACTAAAGCTCGTCGCCCTTTAACAAATTTTTCAAAGAAAATATCTTTATGTATATACATATCGCTTATTTACTTTAACATTGACATAACTCAAAAAATTAAATTTTGGAGTTAGTGATGCAGAATTGTTCGCTATATTTTTTATTATATTTGGTGAATTCAAAAAAATTATGTTGCATTTCAAACAAAATACAAATTTTAATGTTGTGTTGATTGATTCGTCATAACTGCACAGTTAAAATCTAAATTTTAAGCGGTTTCCCACAGCAGCCATATATGTATATTTCTTGAAATTCTTTTAAGACATATGACTACAACTGCCTTGTGAATCCTCCAAATACTTTTCTACTCTTTAACGTGTCTATCACGAAATGGATTTTTTGAGTTGTGTCTCTGCGATATGTTTACCAGCAACCAGCAGATTTTTCTCATCATCCATAGAATTGTTTATGGTTAACATATAAATGGTCGTCACAGCTATATACTAGTCAATCGAGAGCAACCACAGTATTATATAGGTCGGTGATTCAATCCTTATATGAAGGCTGCAATTATACTATGGTTAAAACCATTTCTAGGAAAATATTAAATATATCCATAGCATATTTTCTCCACTAAGTGTGAATGACCATTTTAATAAAAGAGCTATTTAAAAAATTTGCGATTTGTGTATATCGTATTCCTTCATATTTAATTTTGGTTGAAATATGACTTTTTTCCCTGGTTTAACAAAATTTCTTTGTAATTCATTACACCAAATTTACTTGATTTAATTTCACATCATATTTCTTGAGTGAACTTTTTATTTTCATTTTCCATTTTCAATGATTTATTATTTTCTTTTTTCGCTTCAATTTTTGCTTCAAAAAAGAAAAAGGGAAAAAGAAACTCAAAACAGAAAAAGTAAAAAGTTTTACAATTACGATATTTTTGTCATAGCAAACTGACACAAAACTTTAAGAAAAAAAAAAGAAGAAGTACGAGGGGCAAAAGAAAGATATGGAACATTTACTATATTGTTCAAAATCATCGTTTGGCAAAGTGTTGAAATTTACAATTAAACTGCAGAAATTGGATATTGTAAAATGAAGAAGTACTGCAACGTAGACCCAGTAAGAACAAATGACACAGTTACAAAAAGCGCAAAGACAAAAATGCACACACTCAAACACATACATACACTTTCAGATAAGAATCTATGAAAGTAGAAATGTGCATGTTGAATGGGTTGCAATGGCACAATACATAAAAGTCGAACAAAAGAAATCGACAAATCAAATGAGAATTGTTCATATGTAATGGTTTTCAACATCAGCAGTTCAGCAAAAATTCAATATACACGCATATACTGCTCGTATCATCATACATATTTTCATGATTCTAGGATACAAAATGAAATACAGTTACACACATACATACATAGATATATACATACATACATACAAATACATATATGCTAGTTTCTGTGGACACAAGCAACATCCCAGCAAATGTTAAGAGTAAAAGTGTTTTTTTTTTTTAATTGCTTGAATCATTTATGGTTTCATGTTATGATATACGAATATCTACTGATTTATAAAGTTAGAATGATCTCAAATATTGTATGAGACATACGAATGTATCCTTAAAGAAAAACGAGAATTGTAAAAGGAAATTAGTGCGTTTGTAAATTAATGCATATATTCAATTGAAAATGGCTTTGAAATAGTTTTTATAAAAAATTTTCCTTCATTCAATGTTATAAATGTATATATTTTAGGACCTGTAAGGTATATACATAATTCCAAATACTATTCAAGTAAATCTAACTGTGTTTAAAACAAGTTGGAGTGATATATTCGGCTGTGCCGAATTTTTAATACCCTTCGCCGACAGTTCGATTGTTTTAGGAATAATATCTGTATGATGTCTATTTTATTATTATAATCTTTACAAAAACAGACGTCTGCATTAAAATTGGTTGCGGTTTAAAACTTTATTAAATTATTGACCGACAATCAGAAAGTTTAATGCTTTTTTTTTAGCAATTTTAACTAGCTTGAATAAAATATCATATTTCGTAACAGTTTAAGCCGAACTTAAATGATTATCAGGAGGGCAACTTATATTGGAGCCATGGTTAGCTATGAACCAATCTTCTCAAAATTCTGCAGAGTGATTTCTGGTATTAAAAAACATAAATTTCAATACAGCGGAGCAATTAGTTTGAGCGTTCTCAGTGAATTTATGAAGGCTGCTAAAATGGGATCTAAGGTAAATTATGGACCGTATATCACAAAATTCCATAACATTTTTTCTGGCCACATGAAGCTAAGCTGGAAGAAAGTTTACCGCAATATCTATATCTGCTACGGTTTTAGGCGTATTTAATTATTTTACCAGAGTGAGCTTTATATGGGGCCTAGGGTAAATTATGGACCATTCTGCACAAAATTTTATACTCTAATTTCTGGTTCAATAAAACTGTGATGTACCAAATTTTGTTATGATAGCATTATTTTTTACGTTTTTAGGCGTACTAACTGTTTTCCGATAGTAGGGCTTATATGGGGCCTATGATAAATTATGAACTGATCTTCACGAAATTTCACAGTCTTATTTCTAGTCCTATAGTACTTAGATGTACCAAATTTTGTTATGATAATATTATTTTTTACGGTTTTATGCATACTATACTGTTTTCAGGGTGTAGGGCTTATATGGGGCCTAGGGTAAACTATTAACGGATTTTCACGAAATTTTACAGCGTCGAATAAAACGAATTTTTGCAAAATCTTATATCATTATGTGCATTTTTCCACCATTTATGTTAGTTTTTGTAACAAAATTATCAATTTTTTTTAGGTGGTGGTTCCACATTTTGATTCATAGCCCATATCCTACTTAACCGATTTTGCTGGATTTTAATCCCAAACTGCTTAGGATAACAACAAGCAATTTGACACCAAGGTTGTTTATTTCTTTTCAGTTTTTCGAAAGTGAGCGTGTTTTCAACAGACGGACAGACAGACGGACATGGCTAAATCGACTTAGAATTACTCAAGGACCCAGAATATATATACTTAATGAGGTCTGAGACGAATAATAAAAAAGTTTCACACGGAATGACAAACTTAATATACCCTCTTCACGACTAATAGTGGTAGAGGGTATAAAATTTGACTGAATTTGCTGAGAAGACCAAAGCAATACTCATACCTACAAAAAACTCATACACTGTTTTTATAAACGTTACAATGATTTGCATGCAACATATTGTTTTGTCACATTTTAAACAGGCAACTTTTAAAGTTCAATACATGACTGTATAAACCATAATTAATGTATATACCACTCCTGAAATTCAACCTCAATTAACCTTGTACTGTCAATAGTGCCTGCCTATTTTGTCGTCATCAAAATGAAGTACTGTCGATACGGAAAACGCTTTTCGTTTGTTAAGAATTTTTTAGAAAGTTTAAAAAGTGTCAAATCTACCACGACATCAACAAGTATGTTAAAATTTAAGTTTGACAGTTGAACTGTTTAAAATTTGTTACTGCATGTAAAATGAAAATTTAAAAGGAAAACTTATTCAACATTCGTATAGACTGCTTAAGTTATCGATGATAAGGTATCTAATATTGTAAATAATTGTAATTTTCACACCTGCTTCTAACTACAGTGGTATCCCGGTTTAACGTATACTCAGTTTAACGAATTCGCGACTTAACGTACGGTCATATTTTTTCCATTGAGTACCTTATATTACGAACAAACAACAAATTTGTATACTCTATATAACGAATTTTTACAAAAAAATTTGAAAAAACAAAATAGAATGAATGCAAACATATTTCCATTCTTTTGTTTTTGTTTAAATGTTTACCATATTTTAAGAGAGATTTTACTGAAAACAACGAGTTAAGAGAAGTATTTCCTTTTCTTACAAAGGAAGCAAAGAAAATACTTGATCTCCAAAATAAAAATTTTTAAGTTACAAAGTAATTTTTTACTTTTGTTTAGAAGACAAATGTTGGTTTTCTGTTTTAAATTTTACGTCATTTTTGTGAAGTTTTTGTAAAGTGGACATCAAAATGCCCAAAAGAAACGTTTAATTAAATTAAACATTATTGACGGCTATGAAAAGGGTCTGCGAATAAGTGCTTAATCTAATAAATATCAGCTGCCAAAGTCATGAATATGCACAATTTTAAATCAAAATGGAAACTTTCCAGCGAAATGGAAATTACTAATTACGGATCAAAGAATAGAAGGGCCTTAAAAACAGGTGAGTTTTCAAGAATGGAAACAGAATTGTTTAATTGGTTTCAAAACAAGAGGAAGGTGAACATTCCTATTAGTGGTCCTTTATTTAAATCGAAAGCCCTAGATCTACACAAAAAATTTTATGGTGGACAATTTAATGCCAGCCATGGTTGGTTCTGTCGAAAATTATATGAAGTATTTATTTTTTGTGTGTGTTATGAATGGAAATAAACGAATTTACTTGGTTTTATTTAAATATTATTGTTTTATAAAAAAGAATGTATTAAAAAAACTTCGGGATTTAACGAATTTTTCGATATAACGAAAGGGCTTGACAATATATAATTCGTTAAACCGGGATACCACTGTATTTCCGTTCCTCATATTTCTACCTTAACCATCTATATATGTATATATAAAAATGAAAAATGTTTGTATGTTTGTTGGATTATAGACTCCTAAGCTACTGAACCGATTTTCTTGAAATTTTTACAGTAACATCACGTGAGCCCTAAAAATAAAATAGGCTACTTATTTTTGCGATAGGGGCAGGGGAATTGGTACCCCCCATAGGATGCCAATATTAAGTATCGCATTTCTTAAGAGGCGCTGCACTCATTTTGTTGAACTTTTGGTAGAAGGATCTTCTGAGTCCCAAAATTGAAATAAAATAGCAGCAGGGGAAGTGGTACTCCCATAGGACGCCAGTGTTAAATACCGCATATCTTAAGAACAGTAATAGTGAGAATGTTCAAACTTTGTAGAAGTCACTCTCATGGTATACTACACTTATGAAAATAAAAATTAAGCGGGTAGGTGCAGGGGGGAAATACCTCCCATAGGATGCATATACAGTTAAACCTCGATTAACCGGGCCTCTATTAATCGGTTACATCTATTAACCGGCATGCGGTTCTTTTTATTTTTTACCTCTATTATCCGTGCTTCACCTCTATTATCCGTGATTTAGATTTATACCTTTATTTACCGTGCTTTACATGTATTATCCGTGCAGCATTCATATGATTTTGTTATGTTAATCTAAATCCGGTGTTTCCCCTTAAAGTTAATGTGCCCACACATAAGAACATATTTGCGTTTGTATTCATTTAGTAAGTGAAATTTGAACATTTCGTCAGAAGAAATGCAAAAAAAAAAGCATAAAACGTCGTAAAATGTACAAATTTTGTGCACTACATGAGTTTGATCAACCAAAGCATAATCAGTAAATATTTGATTTTGCATTGTCTATGGGAATTTGTATGTTTTTTATAAAAATATGTGGTATATTTGAATCTGCAGTTCCATAAATTTAATGTTGAAATAAAAATAAATAAAAAAAAATAAATTTCTGTATATATTAACATAACCCCTATTAACCGTGTATTTCGATTATCCGTGCTGGTGCCGGTCCCACGAGAGCCGGATAATAGAGGTTTAACTGATTAAATATCGCTCAACTGAAGAACTATTGAAGGGAAAGTCTTCAAACGTGGTTAAAGCCACTATTGTGGTAAACTATAAATTTAAGTATATAAATGGGCGGGGTAGACAGAGGAAGAGCAGTACCGCCCCCCTCCCCCCCCATAGATAGAAATATTAATAAGAGCCGCTGCACGCATTTTGTTGCACTTTTGGTAGTAGGACCTTCTGAGCCCCAAAATTGAAATAAAATAGCAGCGGGGGTACCCACCATAGGACGCCAATGTTTAATATCGCATATATTAAGAGCTGTTATAGTGAGAATGTTCAAACTTTGTATGAGTCACTCTAATAGTATACTACACTTTTGAAAACGAAAAATAAAGCGGATAGGCGTAGGGGAGAAGTACCTCCCATAGGATGCATATATTAAATTTCTCTCAACTGAAGAAGTGGTTAAAGCAGTGTAGCGAAGCGCACCGGGTTAAGCTAGTAATATATAACATAATCAGGTCCCAGTAGACTTGTTGGTAATGATCTAGTCTATCACTAAGTGGGTCGATAGTTTGTTTTAGTACAACGGGCTTAAGTTCTTCGGTACTATTGCTTGGTAATTTAAGCTAGAATATTATTTATAGCTGTATTTTCAAGTAGCTCATATAGAACTAGCACTATCCTGTCAAAATTTATATTTCGCCTGCATATTTGTATGGACGCTAGGTGAAAAAATAGCGCAATTTCATTGATTTCTAAAGCCAAGCAAATATCATATATAGAGAATATTTTTAACTAGTATTTTTGCCAACCTAGCTTTACTTGTATGGGTCCTTAATTCGGGAGGTCACTTGTATGGTCCTCGTTGCTTGTAGGGTATGGACTCTATAGTGGCATAGCCATTATTTACATTTTAAATATTTACTCCCAGTGTTATACTAATTTTATATTAAGTTCACAGATAATAAAGAGACTTCTAAATGTTAGGGTTTAAAAGTAAAATGTTGAGATTTATGGGCAAAAAAAAAAAAAAAAGACTTTCCTAGTTTACGTGATTTAGAGCAAGCGATTTTAATAAAATCTCAGCAATTTATAGGCTGAGTTTCAACAGCAAAATATTCCAGACCGTATGTTTTATAATAACAACCTAGTGCCCACGATATCCATGATCTCCGGAAAACACACTTTAGCCAAGACGGACAAGATTTTATCAACTCTGCTATACAAATCGACACAGAAGATTTAAGGTCATTATTGTAGAAATTACAAACGGAAGAACAAACTTATATATGCCCTTATAGTTATAAACCCTATATAAAATAAATAATTGATTAGGAAAAAGTGTTATATGCCAATAAGTTTTATTTTGAGATTTGAAATGATATTCTGAAATATAAAACCAATTTACAATCTTGCGATAATGATCGTGTATCGTAGAATTTTCAAAACGGTATAGTATATTTTTACTCTACACCAACAAAATATAGAGCAATACACTTGCTACTCTTTTGTTTCAATGAAATACTGTAAAGAAATAGTTTATATTTACTCGACTTATACAATACTTAATTGCTAAGCAACGGCTAAAGCTCTGTGCACCGAGCCGTTCGGCTTATAATCGTTTGTTTAAGCTTACCTCTCACTTATACCCGCCACCACTGACTTTCACTTAATCAAAAGCTAAGGCGGCAGGGTTTACTTTGCTTATAATAACAAAACAAATACATATTAAAACCTTTAAGTGAACAAATATCAGCATGGTAAACAAAAAAAAAAGAAACAAGTTAGAGTGCTATAGTTGGCCGTGCCGATTCTTTAATAGCCTCTTCCGACAATTCGAATTATTCAGGAATGGGCTCTATCTATATGATATCTATATATTATTAATTTATCTTTATAAAAACAGACGTCAGCATTAAAATTGGTTGCGGCTTGGCCTATATTAAATTATTAACCGACAATCAGAAAGTTTTGGGGTTTTTTTTTAGAGATTTGAACTAGCTTGAGTAAAAAAACACGAGTTTTACACGAACTTAAATTATTTTCAGGAGGGCAATTTAAATTTGACCCATGGTAGATTATAGACAAAACATCCCAAAACTCTGTAGAGTGATTTCTGGTTTTTAAAAACATAAATTTTAATAAATTCAATTAGCGTTGAAAGTGAATTTTAGAATGTCGCGTAATATGCGATCTAAGTTAAATTATGGACCGTGTATCACAAACTTGAATTATGATTTCCAGTCGTATAAAACGAATTTGTGCAATATGTTATATCATTCCGTGCAATATTCCACCAATTATGTTAGTTTTTGTAACAAAATTATCAGTTTTTTTAGGGTAGTGGTTTCACATTTTGGTTCAATTGTAGACTAAGCTTGTTTTTTGCTGTTGAGTTTTTCTTAAGTGAGCGTGTTTTCAACCGACGGACAGACATGGCTAAATCGACTAAAAATTTCTCAAGGAGCAAAACTATATACACTTTATGGGGTCTGAGATGAATAATAAAAAAGTTTCACATGGAATGACAAACTTAGTATACTACCACTTGTGGTGGTGGAGGGTATAAAAAAAACGAGTGAAACGGGATAAGCCCAATAAAATGTGGACAGAATATAAAGGCCCTAATTGTGTAAAACGCAGCGCGACGCCAAAAATAACATTGAAAGCTAAAAAAAAATGTCATAATTTTGTTGCTGCTTTTTACAGAAATGTATGTACTGTTTTAAAATTTTCAACGCCACAAGTTATGAGGCGTTTGCTTTCTTTAGAAAGCAACAACAAAATTACAAAATATTTATGACTTTATTTTTGACTTTGGTTCTACACAATTAGGGCAAGTGTTGTTAACTAAACCAAAGAGGTCATTAACAATTGATAGAAAATAGTAACAATTGAAAACATTTTCAATCTCAAATATCGTGAACAGGGCTATTGATTGATTTGGAAAAAATCGACGCGTTACATTTACATCTACCCGCTATAGAAATATTATGCTATTTTGTCTCATTTTTGTTAATGAATCGAATGAATGAATAATGAAAAATGATTTTTCATATGCCTTAATATTAAATATTAAAAACAGTTTTGCTTCTGCTGAACATTTTAAAATTTTGAGTTAATACAGTATTGCTAAACAGGTGCAATGTGTATAAGATATATTAAGTGTGGAAAATTAATATATATGATATTCCGAAATAAGAGTTTTGACATGTCATCTGCTTAGAAGTTCTTTATATACACATACAATTTTTTAACAAATATAATGTGAAAATTGTTTCTTTTAATAAGTTATATTATATAAACCATTTTTATTTTTTAACTAGCTGTTTGGTGCCGGCGCTGCTCGAGATTTTCTAAAAACAAATGAAATACTGGAGAATTTTGTTAATAACTTGACCCCAGCGCTATCTACCATCAGTAAAAAAAATTTAAATGTCACGACAACAGCGCCACCTATCGGGAGTTTTGTTTATAAACCAGTGTTCGAAAATAAACACCAAATATCGTTTGTTAATGTTCGGTTCGGTAGCTTTGGGGAAAACACAAACGCTAATAGTGTTTGTGTAGAAAATCATTACAAAAAATAACGTTTCCCTGTTAGTCATCTTTCGAACACAAAAATATTACTGTTTTTATCAAACTCAACAAAAGATGTGAACATTTAATTCCGTTCGGCTTTTTTTGAAAATCCACAAACTTCAATGTGTTCGGTTCGGCTCGTTAATGTTCGTCCCTTTTGGCTGGTAAAAAAAACATTTTTACAAAAACTAAATACACACACGAAAAAAACATTATAGAACATTAAAATATAATGTTTGTCTACAGTATCAGTACAATTGTTCTGTTTTTTAACGAAGAACCGGACATTATATAATGTTCGGTTCTTTCTTGAAAACAGTTACGAACGGTATTAAGGGTTGTGTATGTCTACTAGGGTATTCATTCGGTTAACCGTCAACCGATTAATTACTACCCGATTAACTGATCGGTTAATTTCAAATTGGCTTTTTTCGATTAACGATTAAACCGGTTAATTTCAGTCGATTAACCGATTAACCGAAGTAACAAAATTTTCAGTATTTTGTAGTATTATAACATATTTTTTTTTGTGTTTTTAATTATTTGTTTCGTCTCATATACAAAATGTATTTGTTAAGAAAATATTTTTTCATACAAACAAAGAAGGTGTTCAGTTATCTTCATTTTAACCTATTTTCCGCCGACCGATGACTAAAATTACAATATTTTTCATGGTTTTTTTATCTTCATCATCGATCAACGAAAATGTGGCGAAAAATTGGTTAAATATTTGATTGCCAACACCTTTTTTTGTTTTACGTACTTTTTTGGGATGTGTTTAGTTATTTGTTTCTTCTCATATCAGTCTTTTAACAGAATTAACCGAAACAATTAGAAGTGTTAAAAATTTAAAACAACCTTAATGGCAAATGGAGTATTTTATATGTTTAGAGAAATCCTGGAAAAGGACTGAGAAATTAGACATTCATCTACGATAAGTGAAATAATATTTTCCAAATCAAATTTTGTTAAACGAAAGAAAAGAGTCGCTTTAATCCTAAACATTTCAAATAAATAACTTTTTTTAAAGATTATTTTATAAGATCTCCTTTAACTATTGAAATAACTAATAAAATTATCTCAGTTAATTTTTGTATAAATATGTAAACATTTGGGGGATTCACAAGGTAGTCATAAATAATTACAGGAAATATATATCGTCGGATAATATGCAAACCTTCTAAATCCACTTTTTATGTAAATTGAGATTTTTATGCCGTGTGGTAGAGAAAGATACGCCTCGTGGACCAGCATGTAGTTTTTCTTCTATTTAAGTCTTGAAGTGTGTAAAACTGACTGTAATTTTAATTTTCTATCAAGCTTCAAATAGGAAAAATAAAAAGTTTTTTTTCTCTCCTGTAAAATGTGCTGAAAGTGAGTTAGCAGGTTTGCATATTAAGCCAACGATATGACTGCTGTAAGCTACTCTTTATATTTTGAATTAAAAAATACAGTTGTGACAAATCAATGAACACAGCATTACAATTTTCATTTTGTTTAAAATATTTACTTTAAAAAATTTTAAATTTTATTTAGGATATTATGATGATATGACTTGATACCACACCGTGTGCATAAATTGGAAAATGCATATTACATATTTATGAATTGTTTTTTTTTTTGCTTGCTCGTTTTAGTTCAAGAATTGTTATGTTTGGTATTTTATTGTTTTTTTTTTTTTTTTTTTACTTATAAACTCCAAATAAAAAGCAATTAATGCATTTTTATAGATTGAAATGACTTAATTTATAAAAAAAACTTTATTAATCGGTTAACCGATCAAAAACTAAATTAACCGTTTATTAACCGGTTAAACCAAAACCTCGGTTAATTAACCGATTAAAGCAAAAGGTCGATTAAATGAATAACTTAATGTCTACACAATCACTTAAAAAATATATATCGTTCCTGGGTATGTGAGCCGAACGTTAAATAATGTACTGTTTATTTTCGAATAGCCATCAGTGAAAGTAGACCTTTCCATCGCATGTACTCGTTTGAAAATCGGTTAAGTGGTTCTCGAGTTATAAAATCACGAACATAGGATAATTTGTATTTATATATAAAGATGTGTTCAAAGAATAAAATTACACTAGGTATAAGTACATAGTAAAAACTTAAATCTCACTGTAAAAATTTTCGAGTGCAAGTTTTTTCAATTGCTAACATAAACACATATATTAAATATTCTTGATAAATTCATTTTAAAAAGCCACCTGTTTTTAACCGCTATGGAAGGGGTTTATAAGCTTTCATTCTCACAGTATATCGGTGTGTATGTGTACCTCAAAAAACAGCAAAAAAATTATTTTTCCAAAAAATTTTTACCAGAGCACTTTTCGAAATAAACTATTCAATTGTAATTAATGTTTCATATTTATATTCTTGTATACAGGGTTATCTTTTTAGAGATTACAAAACCGCCGGTCTGGCAAAGCGTTCAGTTGTTAAATATCTGTCATTTTGAGTGTCATTTATTTAGTGAAAGGTTTGCCATTTACATATATTGATCATTTAAAAACCGAAGGACGTGTTAAAATAGATAAAAACTTACTACAAAAGGGGTAGTTCAAGTTTGGCACACCTTTCGAGGTGATTATAGTAGTCAGAATTGATCTTGTGCAAGGAATTGGCAAGATTTTAAAGAATTGTGAAAAGACTGAAAGCATTACAGATGTGGTAAGGCCTGTGCATCATCGCAATGTGTCCACTGCCGAAAATATCGCTTCTGCTAGTAAATGTGTGGCAGATAATCCGAATTTGATAACTGACTTTTTTGGCCATCTTTTGCAGATTATGAACTGAATAATATGCAGTTTCAACAAGACTGTGTCACACAACACGACCGACTATGACTTTATTGCATGGGAAGTTTCAACACGTAATTTCACGTTTTGCCGACGTCAATTGACCACCAATTAGTCTTTTTACCGGGGCTGAGTCAAAGACCCTGTCTACATTTGAAATTTGCGAAAAGTATTCGAAAACTTCCTTAAAATTAGTTGAGGCTGACATTTAAATGACAATGTATTTCGTGCTTAATGGCAATGTGCTTGCATTTAAATGAAATATATGTTTCATCGGAAGCATGGTTTAATGTGTGTTTTATTTAACTGTACTTTTGAAAAAGACAAATTTATAACTCTTAACATTTAATGTTCTCAACACATTGATTAGATGCTGGGTCATTTTATATTTTGCAGTAGTACGTTACCTATTATAAAATAATTACAAATATTGCAAAATACAGTTTTATTTATGGCAAATGTTACCAGGAGTTCCCCTACCGTTTTTCTCCGTCTCTCTCTTTCAAAGTTACAACACTTTGAAGTCATTTAGCTCTTTTAGAAAAATTTCAATAATATTTTCCAGCATTCATACAAACAAATTTAATTTTCGTTTTTTTCCCTTTATTCAACAAAGGTTGATAATTTTATAAACAAGTCCTTGTAGTCTTTTACTTGACTTACAAACATTCTGCAGCTTTAAAGTTCAGAGAGTAATGTTAAGTGGTTTTTCTGGTCAATGTTTTTTAGTTTCGGTTTTATTTTTGTTGTAGGTAAGTAACGATGTTTTTGTTGCTGTTGGAATTGTTGCTTTTCGTGTTGTTGTTAAAAACGTGTATTTAGTTGTGTTTTGAAAATTGTAATTGTAAACCAAAAGAATTTTAAATTGTTTGTGCTCAGAAGATGATGTCCTTATAAAAACAATAACAAAAATTAAAACCAAATCTTCTATATGTGTGTGTGTGTGTGTGTGTGATTGGGGAATTTCATTATATTCTGAGTTTGGGTGTGTGTATGTTTGTATCCTAATGAATCTGAATGGAATCTTACAGTATATGTGTGTATTTAAAATTGTGTTGTATATTCAATACACATTGGTTTTATTACTAGTGCATGTGTATCTCGCACTCCCATTATACACATATTGTGAACGTGTATTTGTGTATGATTCTCTTTTGTTTTGAGTCTATATCGCTCTGTGTATTTGTCCTTTGAAACGTACATACGTTTGTGTCAGTGTGTGCTCATGCAACAAATACAAACATACCATAATGTAATGTGATTGTTATTATACTGACCTGACCAGAATCTGTGTCGAACTTGTATAAACGCATGGCTGGATTGTTCGAGCCAACACTCATTTTCCTTGGTGTAACTGATGGTGAAATCATCATCCATGAAACTGGTTTGCCTGTAATGCATTTAAATTGAATAGATTTAGTAAATAACACAACAAATACAATAGACATACAAAAAAAAAAAAAGAGAAATTCCCCAAAAGTAGAATTTTAGAAGAACTAAATACATAGCACTGTAGAAGAAACTAAAATACAGATTTAAAATGAAAAATTAAATGTATACACCCAGCCAACAAAACAGTTCGATGTTGACTGAATCGGACATTTCTTGAAAATGTCTAACTTGATTCTTAGGGACTTCGTATGTATTGCTGTAAAAAATCAATATTCGTATTATATCGCTGCTTTTGGATAGATTTCGTATAGTTTTATTGGGGGTTTTTTACGTATCGATATATCTGATAGATTTCTAGCTAAATGTATACAATTATGTCTATGTTGTTGTTATTCGGCTGTGCCAGATCTTTGATCCCCCTCACCAACAGTTTCAATTTTTCAGGCGTGGGCATTAAAAGGCATCTATGAATTATCATTTACTCTTTATAAAAACGGAAGTCAGTATTCAAATTCGGAGCGGCGTAGACCACCATAAAATGCAAAAGACCTAACAACAAAAAAAATTCAAGATCGAGTTTTTGATTGACTATGATGCACACAAATTACATGTCCCTATTAATTAAAAAAAAAAAAAGAAGTGTTGCTACTCTTTTTTGTATTTAGATGGTGTTATGTTAAATTATTGACCGACAATCAGAAAGCTTTATGCTTTTATTTCTAGTCATATAAAACTTAATTTGAGTAAAATATCATGATTCGTAACAGTTTTTAGCCAATCTTAAATTATTTTCGAGAGGGGAATTTATATTTTCTGGTATTAAAAATATCTAAATTTTAAAAAAATTCGATATATAGATGTGAAATTTGTTATTTCGTTTTACAGTTTCAAAATGGTTTTGAGAAGGCTGCTTAATCTGAGACTGAGGTAAATTACGGACCGATTATTAAAAAATTGCATGGTTTTATTTTTGGCCATATGAAACTAAATTGGACTACATTTTAACACAATAAATGTATCTGCTATTCCAAGAGTGGGGAATATGGGGATTTTGGCAAATTAAACGACGAGCAAATGCTTCTGCAAAAACTTAATTTTTCGCGGATTAAGGCCTTCTTTTTTTCAAGAGAAGGCTTTGTATGGGGCCTATGTTTAGTAATGGAACGTTCTTCACAAAATTTGGCAGTGTGATTTTTTGCCCTATAAAATTGGGACGTAACAAATTTTATTACAATAGCATCATTTGTTACGATTTTGTGCGTACTAAACTTCATAACTAAGGGACTTATGGTGAATTATAAGCCCACTAACGAAATTTACCAGCATGATTTCTAATCATATAGAACGAATTTGTACAAAATTAAATATCAATCCAGGCATTAAACCACCATTTGTTCTAGCTTTTGTAACAGGACTATCATTTTTTAGGGTGGTTCCACATTTGGATTTCATTCCCAAATTGCTAAGGATAACTATGTAGAGCCATTTGACACCAACATTTTTTTAACGTGTTTTTAACAGGCGGACAGACGGACGGATGGACAGTGAACATGCCCAGTAAAAAAATTTGGGTTTTTGAAGCACTTAAGAGAAAACGCGCATAATCGAGCGCTTTAATAAAAGAGGTTTTATAAGGCAGTAAATGATATAGAATAAAACATACAAAAAAAACTGCTATTTTATTGCTGACAACGAAGAAGGTTGCAGACCGAAAAAAATAAAAATATACCAAAATTATTGAAAAAAGGCATTTAAACAAGTAAAAGCAAAACATTAATGAATATGTTAATATAGTTAGCCCCTAAAAAAGCACTTTAGGAGTGTTTTGTTTGCATGTTAAAAGAAGCGCTTATTGTCAGCAGAAAATAGTCCTCCAAACCGGGAACACCCAATACAAAAATCAGGCATCCCATCAGCAGGTTTGAAGCGATTTTAGGTATGAACTCATACACAAAACCTGCTCCTTTTAGAACACATTTTTTACTGTGTGGCTAAATCGACTAAGAATTAGGCAAGGAGCTAGAAAATACTTTACAGGTTCTGCGATGGGTAATAAAAGGGTTTCACTCGGAATGATAAACTTATTATACTCACAACTAGTGGTGGTGGCGGGATTTAAAATATAAATATCGATAATAATGGGCTTCCCTGAATTAATCCTTATTTTACCTAAATTTCAACTCAATATACGATCTCTCTCTCAGACATCTGACAGACTTCGTATTTTTTTGCTTGCTGGGAATGTACATATGTTACATACACATGTATGTAGGTATGTAAATGTAAATTTTAAAAATTAGAAACATGACAAAATGAGCTCTTTTCTTCATTTCTCGACATGCTTCTTTCTTTTTTCTCATCTATACTCCCTGGCTGGAATTGTGCCTTTTGTTTAATGCGAATTGGTTGAGATAAATTGCTACATTTTGCTGTTGGTCTCCAAAATAAAATAGTTATTTGTTTAAAATTTTAGTTTTTTCTCGAACGTCATTAGTAATGTAAACAAATTGTCTGAAAATTGGTATGAAAAATTTGACAATAGAATTCTGATGCTTTGTAACTAAAATCATGTTACCCGCTTAATGCTTTAAATATTTGAAAAAGTCTTCAACGCATAAAGAGAATACAAAAATTGCAATTTATTGTAATTAAGCCTAGAGGTATTGTGACACAAAGCTAAATCATTAGAATTGTATTTTACAAAAATTAAAGAATATTTAATTAAAATTGTGTGTGTATTTAAGATTTGAACACTTATTTTAAAGATTTTAGTAAGGAGTTTTATAGATGCTTGAAGTGCATTTATAATCAAATAATTAAATTGTAGCTGGTTTTTCTTAACATGTACACAAATGCATACTAACACGGAAAGAAGTTTATTTTCTTAAGTAATAAATTTCGTTTCTTAAAATAAGAAAATCCAAAAACAATGTCATGATTTTAACTGATTTTGTTTTGTTTCTTAAATAAAGAAACATTTTCTTCTGATCAAAATATTCACGCTTTTAGTATGTGGTAGGTATATGGGTCGTTCTTAAAAAACATGACCATTCTGAATCTTGTATTTTTTAAAAATTATGTTGGCCAAATATGTTTATAATTGTCCTCATGTGGTTGCGGATCTTATCAACAATAGGAATCCATAGCCAGCAGTAATTTTTTAAATTTTTGGAGTTTTTACAGATAAAAAAGTCACAGAGTGGACCGGTAACAGAGGGGACAAATTAACTCAAAAATACCATAATTCAGCTTTTTATTAGAATTTTGTAGTATTTATTTGTCCACTTAATAAGTGTACACAAAATATTTATAAAAAAATTATAAAATAAATAAAAAATCACTTTACTCACCGTTTTTCAACATTAACAGAGTGGACACTGAATAAGGGTACGCACCCGGCCTAAATTAAGTTGCTTATTCAACCACGCACTAAACAAGACTGAACAGTTAAAAACACATTTTGTTGATTTTAGCTAAGTTATGATGGAGAAGCATAAGAGAAATATACGCGTTATAACGTTTAACCAAAATGTTTCAATAAAATGAGTGGACGTAACAGAGGGGACCAAAACCTGGGGACAAGATTTTTCTTCAAAAAAATTATACAAAAAAATTATTTTTCATCATTCTTTTCTATATATGGTATTAATATATACAAACTGAATAACAAAAATTGTAAATGTTATTTTTTGTTTTTTAATTTTATTTCAACTGAAAATAACTATTAAATTTCTATAAATTGGCTCGGGGCACAGGCTTTTGCTAAACCTTTGACATTAAAAATATTTTTTAAGTTATTTTCAGATAATTAATTATTTTTTTTTTATAATATAGTTACGTAGAATCGATAATAATTTATAAAAATGCAGATATTTTTCTATTTTCTTTTTGGAGAAACAAAATATAAAATAGTAAAGTCTGGGGACACCAATTGCTCATGTTTTTTAAGAATGACCCATATAAGCTTGTTTTAATTAAAAATTAGAACGATATTTCTGAAATCAAGCTGCATTTATTTAATATTAGTCTGATTTTCTTGATTTTTAAATAGAATCTAATTTTTCAAAAGAAAAAAGCTAAAGAAAACTTGGTAAAAACGTCGATTATGTCCTATGGTGATCTGGGCGAAAAGCCGATTTAATAAATAATATAAAATGATAGTGGCGCCTCACTTTGTCAATTCATCTTAGGTCCTATCGTCATTTAAAAAAGAAACCAGGGATGGGAAATCCGCTGCCTTCGGTTCAGACGTGAACACTTGGATTGATTCAATTGATTTTTATTTGAATCGACATGCTAAGAAAATCAATAAAACGTTTCTTATTTTTATATTAAGTTTTCTTAAACTAACTAGTGCTACACGTTTTTATGTAAAAATTTCAGGCTTTTCTTCCTATTTTGTAAAATTTTAATGGCCGATTTCACCCATTTTTTTATATATAAATTTGTATTTAAAATAAACGTCAAATAAAAATCAAATTATATGAAAAACTATATTTAACCCTTATGTGAATGGCAAGGTACCCGGGTACCTTTGGCGTTTTCAGATAAATTTTTTTATATAAGGAGATGATCTACATAGCTGAAACTTCTTGAGAACTCCTAACTATTAAAGGTGTTATGATACTTGCTATTTTTTGCATTGGATTTTTTTAGGATTGACTGAATGAAACAACTAATGCGAGAAAGAACAAGAAATACAATATGTAAACAAACCATTTTTTCTGATTGACATTTCTCATGTAAATTTTTTTTCATTGACTAAAACAAAAAAAAAAAAAAAAAAAAAAATGGCAAAAGCTTGGGCAGATAAAACTATTTTGTTTTTGATAAACGAAATGAAGCAGGTGCCCTTCATATGGGATTTCAAATCATAAATTTTCAATTAAAGAATATACCACGATGAAATTCGAAATATTTTTCATTATTTGCATTAAATTTTATTGTATTTAAACAAAAAAACTGTTTGTGATTCCAAAATAAAAGGTAAACAATATTGCCCACGTTTTTTTTCCCACAAAAACCTGTCAAAAAAGCTAAAAATCGCAAAACAAAAGTTAAAAACCGCTACTTTCGATCAAAAACTAAAAAATTTGGCAACAGTGCTAACATTTAATCTGGAAATGTCAATTTTAAGTTTCAAATTTTTATATTTTTTTTACAGTCTTAGATTATTTATCGATATCACATGTATATTTGTTTGACATTTCAAGATGTTTTATGATATAATCATACTCTTTACACTTAGTCAGTTTTCCTATGCAAATATTTTTGCACTGTTCTCCAATATAGAAAAAATACAATAAATAGCAAGTATCATAGCACCTTAACAAATTTTAAATTATTATTATTTTTTTAGCTAAAAAATCAATTTGGAAGGGCTTGGTGTAGCAAATTTCATCTTACACCCTTAACGGTATGGCATTTTTGCAAGTATATTTTTAGGAAGTTTTCCTAAAATAAAATTAATGGAAGTCGTTATGAATATTTTAGATTAAAACTTTTATTTGGTAAAAGAAAAACAAACAAAAAAATCAATTTTTTTACGTATACATAGATAAATAAAAAAATAACCAGAAATGAACACTTAGCTAGAAATAAATTTTCATTAATCGCTACGCGACAGATTTGTGCATATTGGACAGTTTGTTCAATTGAATGCTCATTTCAAAATAGTTTAGAATATTAAGTGCAAGCTTTGCTTGTTTTTATTTGTTTCATACGTAGTTGCGAGCACACGAGACAATTTCCTACTACGGGAGTACGTTTGCTTTTATTATTTATTTTGCAAACCGAAAATGTTTGCCGTGGATTCATTAAAATCTTTCCCCAGCAAACTCGGTATTGCAGATTTGACTGCGATAACTTTTGGATTTAGGATGCGTTGTTGAATATTTTACTAACAAACTTCAAAGCTGATCGCTTTAAAAAATTGTCTAGGATGGTCTGTGGAACGCAATTGTGAATGGTTGTCCATATATATGATATAAGATGCTAATGCTGCTACATTTAAAGTACTATGAAATCGATTTGCTCTGCGTTTGCAGGAATATTTGCCTAATAGTTTGTCTGTAGCTTCATTTTGAATCTGCAGGCAATGGCAAGTGAGTAGGTTTCACAACTCTGTTATGTGTTCTCTTTTTGATTTGTGGACGCCAGCGTGAATTACTCAAATGTTTTTATCCACATAAAAAGTTCAACTTGTGTATCATTGCAATAAGCGAAATCACCGGAATAATATTTACAATTTATTTGTTTCACATTTGCTAACTTTGTTATGCATAGAGAAATATTACCGCTAAATTTCGACTTGCGTATCTTAGCAGTTATAATTTGCATAACCCAGGGCGTTTACAAGATATTGAAATTTTACTGAAAATGAACTTATATTGTAAGTTTCAGAGTTATTTTTCGTGACAAAAAATTTAAGTTCCAATACTATTTCCATATATGTAGATACTCGGGTACCTTACAAAGCTGCTAAGGGTGTTTTTTTTTTGGCATTCACATAAGGCTTAAAAATGAATTGATATTTAAATAGAATTGGTGAAATTTAAAACTTGATGTAAGCAACTATAGAATTGCAAAAGTCCAAAAAAGTTTTCTCGATATTCAGGTTATCAAAAGTGGTGTAACATATTACAGTATTTTTGTATAACGTTATATAATAGCGTTATCTTAAACAAATGTTAAAGATAGGATTGAGCTCTTGAAAATCAAAAAAGTCACCTTATTTATTGCAAAAGCCTCCAAAATTATGCATAACCTAAAGAAAAATACACCTACAAAAAAATTTTCAAATTTTTTTCGAAATATGGGCATTTCCCCAGAATGGTCTACCAGGATGAAAAAATAAAATGTTGATTATCATCGTCTTTTATTATTTATTATTAGAAAAAAAAAAAAGTCTATGTTCTTAAAAAAGAATGGTTTCCTAGCATATCTGAGCTGTTTTTCTTGAGGAAATTGGGCTGGAAACTGGAAAATTTTACAATTTCCTGTATTTTCTACTTCTAAAGACATTTTATATACTTATTTTACATGCAAAAAATATGTTATGTTTACACTCTTTCTTCATAATCGCTCCAAACAATAAATTGTAAAAGGAGTATTTAGTTTTTTTGTTAAGGAAATTTGAATTTTGTACTAAACATAGAGCTACCCAAATGCTATCGAATCGAAAGAAAAATGCTAGGAAAAGTTTTGTTTTCTATATTATTTGTACATCAAAAGCGTACGAACGTACGTTCGTGACCCCTGGAAATGCCCATATGTAGGAAGTTGGAGTAATTTTACGAATTTTATTTTAATTTGCTTAATTTACATAGAAAATTTTATTAATAAATAAAAATAAGTTTGTGCCGAATAAAAGAAACTTTAAGTCGAGGAGATCTGACTAAAATAAGAAAGTTATACGAAATAAAGTGAAAAAGCCGATTTTATTTCGCAAAAAAAAAAAAAAAACCCTGTATAATTAAACTGAATCTAAGCAGTTTTGTAGTTTACAAATTTTAACTTTGATTTCTTTAGATATGTTTTTTTGAGTTTAAGTTTAAAAATTTTACTATTGATGAATTTCATGTAAAAATCGAGATGCATTGAACCCGACCCCCTCAGATATCGATGAAATTTTGTTCATAGCTAAATTTGATCAATACAAACAAACTCTCATTTTTAGAAATGACTGTTTTGCGATTTTTTGGGCATGACACAGTGGGAACGTTTTCGAAAAAACGCGAAAATGGTCGAAAAGAGCTCCATTTAAACTACAATAACTCAGAATCGGCTAAACCGATTTCCATGATATTGGTATCATTAAAAAGATATTTTAACAGGCTTTATGACACGTTTAAAAAAAAAAAAACAAATACACTGTAAAAAAATTTATAACAAAAAAAAATTTTAACTGACGAAAAAACCAAAAAGATCAAGGTTTTTTTTACAGTGTATTAATTTTTTAGAAAGGTTTATCCTTCATCTATACCATATCAAAAAATAAAAATGGGTTCTTTTTTAGTTTTTTTTATATAATTTTTTAAGTAGTGTCACTTCTAGTAATTGCCCTTATATTTTATAACAAAAAAAAAATTTTAGGTAACGAAAAACCAAAAAAGATCAAGGATTTTTTACAGTGTATTACTTTTTTAGAAAGGTATTTCCTTCACCTATAACATATCCAAAAAGTAAAATGGGTTCTTTTTTAGTTTTTTTTATATAATTTTTTAAGTAGTGTCACTTCTAGTAATACGTACCGAAAGTTTTCGAAATAATTCGAATAACAGCGAAAATATCTGGTCACATTCACAAAATAGTTCAACAATTCTAACATTTTTTAAATGTTTACAAATAAAAAACCATCAACAATTGTTTATATTATTTGCCATGTTTTTATTCATTTGTGTTTCATTTTATTTAAATTTTTTTAAGTTAATTATTTGTAAGAAATTTTGCGCTGCTCAAATTTGGCACAGTCAGAATATCTGCGCACATGTACAAAAGTTTCATTTATCGGAATGAATGAATGAAAGCCTTGAGTTCCTGTTATAGTTTTAGCTTCTTTGTATCTTGAAAATAGCTTTTCTTTAACGTTGTTGTATTCGTCAGCATCTGCGTAAGCAACTTGTATGGTGGTCTTATATGTTTCTGATGCCCAGTGATAGAGTTGCCTCGTTGTCTGGATTTCATTTTTATTTGCAATACTATAATTTCGAGCACCTCTCTTCAATGTTCCTCCGATTCCATCACATGCAGATTTTCCGTGACTGGTAGCATAAAAGTGCCATTCAGCGTCAATCCCAAAATCAGATTTGTGATGGCATAAATTAATGAAGTTATATTTATTTTTATATTGTGTTTGAATTAACATTTCTCCTGATAACAGCGCCGCTCTTTTATTGCTGATAAATTCAGATTGTCGCTTTGCTATGAAAGGATGCGGAATCAGAACTTTGATGTGCTCAGTAAAATCGCTGACAAATGATTCTGGGTTGGTGGTTAACGTTTCCAGAACACATCTAATCGTTGTATTCCACTTTTTGTATATTATTTCTTCAGTTTGGTTATTTTCAAAATGTTTTAGCATATGCGTTTTTAGATTATTTATGTCACCATTACAAACAACGAATTTGAGAACATCTTTGTAGTCGGTAAATGTGCATTCTCCTTCAATACAAATTGATTTTAAGCCACTTTTTTCAAACATCAATTTCATATTCTGATGCAATGTGCATACACAGATATTTTGCTGGTTTCCAACTCCAAGTTTCATACAATTTTTTGGCCTTAACATTGTAAATTTTGTAAAACCCACTTTGGCCAAGGGATGTTTTTTTTAAATTCATAGTAAGATTCGCGTAGTGAAGATAACATCAGTCTTTTTTGAACTTTTTCACGTAAGTTTCCTTGTTTAACAGTAATTGACTCTTGCGATCCAGGCATTATTCGGCTAATTTCATCATCTTCATAAAATAACTTGACTGTGCTTAGAGTTTCGGTTGGTAAAATACGTCTGCTCATTTTAAAAAGATTGATATCTGCAAACTTCGTTTTATTCCTTTGGATATCTTTACTTTTTTTGATACAATCGTGAGATATATCATCCCCAAAACGATCTTTAATTTCTGCGTGACTCATATTGATTGGTAAGAGAGATAAAAGTTTTTGCTTTTCCAAAAGATTTGAGCTGTTCTCTATTTGATATTTGATGTTTTCCAAAATTTCTTCGTAAATGGCTTCGACGTTTTCAGGTTGCGCTGACAAATCAGATAATGGATCAGCTCCAAGTGAATCTGCTATATTTTCGAAAATTTGCAGTGTTATTCTATTTCTGTATGCATCTCGTTTCATATATTTCCTTTTAAGAGGCGACATTTGGTTTGGTAGATGAGGAATAATATGATCATTTATATTTTCAATGACTTCCGTCCTTTCGATGTTTGCATTACGGCATTCGCTAATTTCATCGCTGGGCGTTGTTGGTAAATAATTTGAGACTTCATTCTGCTCCACGTTGGATTCATTACGACTGCGCGCTTTTCTCAGTGTATTCCGGCAAGTTTCGCGAATACGGCTACAATGAATGTTGGCGACAGCTGGAAAATATCCAATCATATTTGCAGCCTCGTTTTCACTTATTTTACGAAGCGAAGCGCAACACTTATTAGATATTTTTATGCATCTGTACTTATTGTTTGAATTCATATTCACTCAAATTTTTAAAATATACGCGTAAAAATTGTAATGGGATATCTTGGCTTCTCGAAACTGTTTATAATTATGAATTTCGGTACGTTCATCAGGTGCAATTATAAATCATTTTTTAAGGCAAGCAAGAACTTTTTGCGGTTAAAACATATTCATAATTTTCCTGGGACAATAATTATTTATTTTACCTGTTAACCCTTCGTCAGGTACATATTTTGAGCCCTTAGTTCTGGCACATGGTGTCTACCTGAGGAAGAAATAATATACCGGAAAAAATCTTTGGAATGAAAAGGGCAACAATTTTTTTGTTCTATATATATTTCTCTTTATTATGGGTAAAGTAATAAATGTTTATGACAAAATAGAAAAATATTATGAAGAATACATTGATTTTTTTATTCAGAATTTTGCGGAATTACTAGAAGTGACACTACTTAAAAAATTATATAAAAAAAACTAAAAAAGAACCCATTTTACTTTTTGGATATGTTATAGGTGAAGGAAATACCTTTCTAAAAAAGTAATACACTGTAAAAAATCCTTGATCTTTTTTGGTTTTTCGTTACCTAAAATTTTTTTTTGTTATAAAATATAAGGGCAATTACTAGAAGTGACACTACTTAAAAAATTATATAAAAAAAACTAAAAAAGAACCCATTTTTATTTTTTGATATGGTATAGATGAAGAACAAACCTTTCTAAAAAATTAATACACTGTAAAAAAAACCTCGATCTTTTTGGTTTTTTCGTCAGTTAAAATTTTTTTTTGTTATAAATTTTTTTACAGTGTATTTGTTTTTTTTTTTTTAAATGTGTCATAAAATATCTTTTTAATGATACCAAGATCATGGAAATCGGTTTAGCCGATTCTGAGTTATTGTAGTTTAAATGGAGCTCTTTTCGACCATTTTCGCGTTTTTTCGAAAACGTTCCCACTGTGTCACGCCCAAAAAATCGCAAAACAGTAATTTCTAAAAATGAGAGTTTGTTTGTATTGATCAAATTTAGCTATGAACAAAATTTCATCGATATCTGAGTTGGTCGGGTTCAAAATTTCAGTTTTATCTCGATTTTTAAATGAAATTCATCTATTTAAAAATCAATACTTCAAATACACGACACCAATTACTTAATCACAACTGTATTCCGGTTTCATACAAAAAGTTTTGTTCTTTTTTTACTTATGTAAAGTTCTTATTTGGCTGAAAACTTTTTTTCTACTTTATTTAGAACTCAATTTTAAATGACTTTAATTTTCAATTTTGTATTGAAAATATGTAAAAAAATTTCAAATAGTTAAATTAATTTTTTTTCAACTTAAAACACCACTTGCATTCTGTTATGTACTCTAAAGTTTACATCCGTTTTAACTTTATCCACATCCTCTATTTTTTAACAATTTAATTTTTTTCCATTTCTACAAACAATGTTAATTTGTCGACATGCAAAACTTTTGCTCGCAACTCTTTCTCACTCCTTCTTAAGATTTTGTTATCCTCTCCACACCCCCTGCAGCCCGCCTAGTTTATGGCCTGTAAAAGTATCTATTATGTTAGAATATTTTAGTTTGTGTGCATGTGTGTGTGTTTTTTTTTTTGTTCGCAGCATGTGGTAACCAAACCCAAACAAATTGAATTATGGTTTCTAAGTTGGTTTGTCATATTAGAGCGCCTTAAAAATACGTGACGAATGACCAGAAAAACAAGAGGCTAACGAATTGCTGAGTAATCTTGAACTGCAAAAATAAAGAAGGAGCTAAATTTGTTCGTACGTAAAAGTAGAAAACAACGTACATACAAATGAAAGAAGATATTCAATGTTGAACTCTTAAGTGTCCTTTAACCTTAACTAACACAAATGTCCACATACTAAATACAAAAACAAAAATTCATAGGAATAGAAAAATACACATAAAGCATGCCTTTTAATACAATTGCGAACTATACGATAACAGGTCTTTCGATAAGAACTTTGTTGATATATCACTTGTGAGTGTAGGCAATTTAACCATTTCGCAAAAAAAAAAAAAATTTCGTCATTTTTTTAACTAGCATAGTGTTTGCTAGTTAAAAAAAAAAAAAAATAGACAAGCCGGGCATATGGCGTTAAAACTTAATTCGGGTACGCTGAGCATTTTTTGTGGGAGCCTTCTTTAAGAATGGAGATACCGGAATAAATGATTAAGATGAAAAATAAAGTGGGGTTGGTCATACATTTGACCCATCTTTTCAAAAAAAAAAAAAAAAAAAAAAAATATGTTTCTAAAACTACTGCGCATATTAGAAAATTTACCTTTCTTAAAGGAAATTTTATTGCGGAATTTCGGTATGTTTTTTATCAATATCAATAAACTAAACCGTTTTTGAGCTACGCGAATATACGTTGTGCAACCTCCTCTTTTTTCGAAAAAACGGTATTTCTCAAAAACAAGAGCTAACATAAAAAACGGTTAGCACCACTGGAGAAGACAAGTTACCATCTTGTCTAAAAAAAGTGTCAATTTCGAGTGCAGTGTAATTGTTTTTAAGCACTCCAAAAAATTTGACAAATTCAATTTTAAATATTGTGTAAAGTTAAGTTTTTCTAAATTCATACATGCAAAAGACCAAAGTTTTATTTATTTGTTTAAACAAATTTATTAATTATTATGTAGAAAAATGTCTCATAAGTTAAATTTAATTGAAAGAAATCAATTTTCTTATTTTTTGAATATGAATAACTTACTGTTACTTTCCAGCCGCGCCGCGGCAAGCGCCTTTTTGTGGAAAAACCTCTTCTATTCATAAAATGTATACATAACAAACGATGTTAAGACCGGGCGGCTGGGAAATCCTATTTGGCAGATCGTTAAGTCTATTTGTTTTATTAAAAATATATGGGGGCCACAAAATTTCTCATATCTGAATAATGCACACAGAGAAAAAATATTGTTGGGTATGGTTACGGCAACTTCACTATGTTTATTGTAACAATATATTGTTGTCGTACACAAATAATTTTTATTTTTATTTAATATCAGCAATATGTTGGTATAGTTATATATAGTTAGTTATACTGTAAACATATCAATGTTTATCGCAATTATAAATTTGTTTAATGTTGACTGAAAAATAATAATATTTCTAACAACTAAATAATAAAAGTTTTAAAAACATATTATATCACTCATAACCATATCATGATTTTTAATAGCCATAACATGATAACTTTCTATACATTTATCATAATATGTTTAAGATGCAATCAAAATATTTTTACTCTAATAATATTTTGTTAGCGCCATTTGTTAAATAATTTTCCATTGTTTTACACATGTCTATCGAATTATTTGTTGGTGAGTAGTTCAACAATTTAAAAAAAAAATACAAATTTAAAAAGATTTTGTTATTCGTGCTTAATTCCCAGTTTTTATTCTTGACAAAAACACTTGAAATTTATTGTTGATGGGATAAGCTATTCCTATGCGCATTTCACTGGTTGATTAGGCCAGATCATCAGGAAACTTCATCCATAAAGATTTTAGAAAAACTAAAGATATTAAACCAAATAAAACTGTAAAACGTATAAGAATTATAGCAACAGTTCTACTTGTAATAATATCAAAGCTTAAACAAAACACATCAACAATAAACAACAGTGGGTTTCTCATCTTACATTCCACACTACAATTAGTTGAAATTCTCTCAACATTAATTGTAGTTGTAAGTAGGTTAAGAAAAACCAAATAAAAACAACAACAACTTACAAAAGAAGATGTTGTCAATTAAGTGTTTTTTAGGCCGTGCACTTGCCTGTTTATTATCAAAAAGTAATTTAAATTTTTGGGAATACAACATTTTAATTTAAAAAGATTTTGTTATTCGTGCTTAATTCCAATAAATTTCAAGTGTTTTTGTCAAGAATAAAAACTGGGAATTAGCACGAATAACAAAATCTTTTTAAATTAAAATTTTGTATTCCCAAAAATTGAAATTACTTTTTGATAAAAAATACAAATAAAAAAAACATTAAAAAAAAAAAAAAATTGTATTAACATGAAAAAAAAAATTGCAAAGTGCTACGAAATAACAAAAGCGATGCAAACAAATTTAATTTATTTTAATTGTTGTGACATCACCACTGTATCATAATATAATAACTTCTTAACTTATAATGATAAACATGATAATAATATGGCTACATCTTATCTTATTATGATTAACATGATAATAAATTGATTTAGGTTGGCCTATAAGTAATTTTTTTACCCCTATTCACTTATTCTTTGTTAAAATTTTCACATTTTTAGCAATGAAGAGTTGGTAGCACTGGAAGTGAATGTTCGGTCATAGTTACAATATTTACAATTTTGCTCGAAAATCGCTCTAAAATAATTAAGATATACTATTCGATTTTTTGACTTTCTATTTGATCAGACAAAAAATCAATAGATTTTAAAGAAAAAAACAGTGTGAAAGGAGCTAATCATGTGATTTTACCCTGTACTCTATATTTATGGGTCAAAATTGCCCAAAGAGCTTTAACGCTCTTTACTTTCGAAACTAGTCAATGAGTTGAATGAGGTTTTAAAATTTTTGTACACTTATTTTTTATTAAATATTATCTTCTAACTTGAGAACCGCTGGACCGTTTTTTACGATTTTTTCTCTCTAATGATCGTCATGGTCCAACTTAGGTTTTTACGAAAATAAATTTCTGCCCCGCCCACTTTTACGCCTTTTAATTTTTTTTCTATGTTAAATACTAATCATTAGTAAATAACTTCCAAGCGAAGCCGGGGCGATCAGCTATTTTATATATAAAATTAAAAATTACAAGGCTTTTTCGTAATGTCTGTACCAAGAAAGCATTGAATGTAAAAAAAATTAACAGAATAAACAAATGTATGGTTAACTTTCTATATTAATGCCCTTAATTTCAACAAAAAGAAAGCTGGTCGTGTTCGTACCTAACAGTTAAATTTTCCTATTTCAACCAACATGTGGCCAACGTGTTTTAACCTTCAGTTTTCTTTTAAAATATTGCTGCTTTTACACAATGGACTTCTATACACAGCTAGATTTCTTTTTGCAGAAATTACGGGCATAAGTAAATAACTACAACATGCGTTTTATTTTTTGGTACAGGAAAAGTCAATACCAAATATATTGGGTAAAATTAACCCAAAAATGCAAATTACGTTAAATTCGTGGTTTTATTTTATTTTTCGAGTACAGGATCAGGGTTAACACGATGTTGCCAAATGTCACACAGCCACCAAAACAATAACTTTTATTACAACATAAATTCCCGATCGTATAACTTTACTAAATTTAGGTGTTTATGCGATTAACGAAGGAGTCCTTACATAGCCTAACGAATCGATTTCAATCGTTGAACTCAAAAGCGGTGACTTGATGAGTGAAGCAGACCTACAAATTTGCATTTCATACATACATACATATATGATAAATTAATCGAAACCTGTATGGGTGGTCGTCTATCAAATAGCATTTCTTCTTTAAAATTTCTTAAACTTCCCTTTCAATAAAAAAAAGCAATATGAATGATTTATATCGTGACACCTTGTTTAATTTTATTTGAAAACAGAGTTCTTAATGAAAATCCCTATACATGAAAACGATGACTTTGAACAGTACTTGACTAGACAAATAAGTGAAGAGTGTCTATGTTCTTATGTGTTAAACCTTTTGTTTTTTTCAAGATTTTTCTACTTATTCTGTCAACTTTAAAGTTGACCAGGTTAAAGGAAATGGAATGTTTTTAAAATAATCTTAATTCATTTCTAATAAATTTAAACTGATAACCTAAATTGAAAATTTATTTATTGTTTCTAGAGAAACTACTTCCAAGGTCTTAAGTGGGTCAATGGACATTCATACGAGCATATTGATAAAAATTTAATACGGTATATTTTCTATTTTTCTTAAAAATAAATATATAAATTATTTTCTTTGTTTGAAGAAATATTTACAACAAATTTAAACTATTTCTTGTTGAGGTACTGTGCAAATATTTTGATTAGATAAAGATAAAAACCTCACTTAAGTTTTGTTTTCTATAAAACTGTAAGTTGCTGAAAAGGAGTAAACAACTCAACACACACATTTATTCTTTTTGTCATGTGAGACAATAATCTTTAAAAAGTAAAAAAAAAAAATACAATTTTGTTATTTCTTATGCAGAATATTAAATTTTGTATGATAAACAATTATTGGAGATGATGAATTTTATTGTCAGAACTTGTTATCTTTAAATTTTAAAACTGTACAATAAATAATATGAATACATTTAAGTTGATAACAACTCAGAATCCAGAATAATTTACATATTTTCTTCGTTCTTTTTGAATAAGATAGTTTTAGCCAAATTTAATATTGATTTGTAGAAGAACTTTATTATAACCTCACCAGTAGTGGAATTCTCTGACTTTTAACAACTAAAGTTAACGTTAATTTTACCGGCACAGTTTATTGCTTACGGTAACAATACAGCTATTCAGTAACTCTATTTTAACAACATAGCAAAAAATATCAATCAAGTGGCATCTTGGTTAATTAATTAGTATATTAAAACGAACACTGCCATCGAGTGCAAACTACTTCCCGTGTGGAACGACTTAAAGTACTTTCGAAACTAACAAACCCCCATTTAGGATTTGATAGTCTAGCGAAAATTGCAAAAAATCGGAAAATTTGCAAAAATAGCGAACATTTTTAACATATCAAAAAAGCCATACAATTTATTAAAAGTCACTAAAACTATAAGGAATTGCAAAAATTCGGTAAAAAATTGTTTAATTAGCGGAAATTCGCAAAAATTTGCAAACAGCGGGTATTTATTAAAAATCGTTAAAGCTCTAAAGAACCACAGGAAAAAATCGCTTACATCGCGAACATGGCTAAAATTCGCGACAAAATTGCAAACTTGGAAAAAATGGTAAAATTTATTTGAAATCGCTAAATTGCTTAAAAAAATCAAATTGTCGGAATATATAAAAAAATTTTTGCAAAAATAGCGAAAATTCTCGAAATTGTTTAATATTTCAAACAAACCATAAAATTGATTTGAAGTCACTAAAACTAAAAGGAATGGCAAAAATGCGGTAAAAATTACTAAATTAGTGGAAATTCGCAAAAATTAGCTAACAGCGGCATGATTGGAAATTCTACCACATATTTTTTGTGTAGAAAAAACACTATTAGTGATTTCCATAAGCTGCATCTAAAATGTAATATTTTTAATGCAAAAAAGCAATTCCAAAAAACAAATTTTTTAATATCATTTTTGCAAAATAACGCGAATTTTAAAAATGTTAATGTGGCTTTCATTTGCAAAAATTTGTTTTGTTTGTTTTTTTTTTTTAATAACAACGAATTTAAAAATAAACAATTAAAAATATTTTGCCGTTAAGATAACTTAAATACCTGACGTTAAGATAAAACTTAGCAGTAAACGATATTGTTAAAAAAGTTACTGAATAAAATGTACGTTAACTTTGCTGTTAAATATTTTTAACAATTAAAATTATGTTAAAATTGAATAGAGAATCGCACTACAGCACAGGTGCAAAAGGTAAAATGCCTTTGTGGTAAAAAGTTGGTTCTAAGGCCATCTTTAAGAAGACCGATCAACTCAGGATAGATAGATATGTAGGACGCCAAAAGCACTACGATCCAGGGTATCTTTTGTGCAGTTCGGTTGCTCCACAAATCAGGTTCAGGCTACGTATAAAGCCAATTACCCGGTCTGGAGCTTCTTCGTTGACCTCCGAAACATTTTCCCCTGCAAAACAGCAGCAGATGTTGAGACGTTCTGACGTCAATCAATTCACAAAATCTGCATACCATGTTTCTAATATTGCCCATTCTAAACTGATGGTATACCACGGAACTGATGGAATCTCTTGGACTGTGTCAACCCAGAAGTGGTATTCCATGTATGAAGAAATTCACGCGCGGTCCATGATCTTATCGCCCCTTTAATATGACCAATAGTGATGCCGAAAAAAGATCCAAGGCCTATAAATGGACTGCGATCGCCCCTGTTTACCAAGAAGTAAGCCCTTTCGTTGCCGATATGACCACGTACGCAGCACAAAATCAAATCATTATGTTCCGCCAGATTGTTTAGAGATGTTAAACAGTTCTTTAGATCAGGCGATAAGCCTGACGACTAAGGATAATTTTCAGAGTCTATCTAACAATGTACGCCTTCCCATCATAATTTCGATGATAATATCAATAAAAAATGCTTTAAGCGTTTTAATTGTCATAAGGACTACGGCCATATATAAATATATAAATTTATAGCCTAAATATTAAAATTCCGTGTCATAAAAATTGACATCCAGGTTAACTATGACGGATGCATACTCATTTACTCTTTCGTTAAAAGAAAACTTTCGAAAACAGTTCAGATAATTGTATTTATAAAGTTCTAAGCAGATTGAAACTTTTATAATCTGATAAATCATCAGATTTTTCTCTTGATAACAGTGTTAAAAGAAATTTTATTATTTTGTAAATCTATTGCACAACAAATCACATCATTGATTTATGTATGCATGTGTATAATTTAAAATTGTTAAAAAAAAAAAAATGAAATTTTACAAAGTTATTTATTAGTAGTCTTTAAACTTATTAACATTTGATTTTTTGATTATTTAATTATAATAACTATTATTTGTCAAAAATTTAGTTAAAAGTTTAATACAAAACCAGATCAACAAACAAACTTATAAAATATCGTTGCACAAATTGCAGATAGTCTTAAATTATATTTTCCTTAAATCTTTCACAACAATTAAATTTCATACTTTTCAGAACAAGACAGCAGAAATCCAAAGCATGCAAAGGCGAAAAAATGAGTTTTGCAGCAAAACCTCTTCAAGTTTACGGGCGATACAACATTCAATTGTTTGCTAAATACTTTTTTGCATAGCTTTAGATAAGATAAGCCGATCAATACAAAAATTTAAATTGATAGAACTTAAGCTGAAAAACGTAAAAAAATTAAAAACCTGTTTATTAGAGTTAGCATGTTTTGGAATTGAGCGGCCGATATGTACATAAATATTACGAAAGTTTAACAAATAAATTATATAGATTTATTCATTTTAGGCAATTATACTTGCTCTTACGAAAACTCTAATTTCATTTATATGTAAAAAAAATATGTGTGTAAGTGACATCAGTTTTTCCAAAGGGACTTATTAGTTGTACTGCATTGTATGTAGAGTTTTCTTTTCCCAGACTTTTTTATTTCCCGGGAAAACGGAATTTATTTTTAAACTTCCCGGGAATTCCTGCTTAATATAATTCAATTTAATTTATTTGAACAAAAACTTGCTTTAATGCAGCTGCTCGGAAAATAAAATAATTAATGGGTCGATTACGAATGGCAAAACAACTTTTGTTGTGCTGTCAAAAAGCAAATTTAAATTGGTATAAGGTACAAGTGCTGGGAAACTATCGATAGACTATCGATATTATCGATAGTCTTAAAATATCGAAAATATCGATAGGAAAAATATAAATATCGATATTTTTATTATTTAAAATACAGCTATGAAGACATCTAACAGCAGCTATACACACAGTTTTTTGCTGCAACTTTTTACTTGCTATTATTAATTCGCGCTGAGTTACAGCAATGAATACAAACAACAAGAATGGCAAGTGGTATGGACTGCTTAGCAGTGCTTTTTACTGCTAATTAACCCTTATGTGTGTGGAAAAAAAAAACACCTTCTATAGGGTGGATAGGTACCCAGGTACCTAATTGTATGAGAAATCTAATTTTTTGTCTTGTATTGTACAAACAATCGATGGTTAATGATATAATATTAGAATTTTACTCTGGTTTTCTCCTTTTCATATATTTTTTAAAATTCTACACCCAAAAAAAAAAATTTGGAATATAAAACACCTTCTATAGGGTGGATAGGTACCTGGGTACCTTCATGGAAATTGTATGAGAAATCTAATTTTTTGTCTTGTATCGTACAAACAATCGATGGTTAATGAAATAATATTAGAATTTTACTCTGGTTTTCTCCTTTTCATATATTTTTTAAAATCCTAAACCCAAAAAAAAAAAATTTGTAATATAAAACGTATATAGGTACCCAGGTACCTATTCACCCTATTATTTATTTATTTATTTATTTATTTATTTATTTGATATTTATTATTGTTTTACCCATACAACAAGATATACAAAATCTTTTAGATTATAGTAGGGATAACAGGTAGGTATACAAAAAAATGTTTATAACATGGAACTTATTATTTTATATAAAAAAGTAAAAAAAGTGTTGGGGAAAAAAAAAAAAATATTAATAATAATAATAAAAAAAAATAAAAAAAATGAATAATAATAAAGGAATTACAATAACATTTATAATTTAGAAACATGCAAAAACGAAAATTTTAAAACATAGAATGATTGAAAAATTATTAAGATTGAGAAAACAGTTTAATAATTTCATTTTTGAAAATATTCGCATTGCTGATTGTTTGAATTCTGTTTGGAAGTCTGTTCCACAAACGGATAGCATTAATGAAAAACTGCCGCTCTGAAACCTGACACTTGTATCTAATACTTGTTAGTTTACAGCCGCGGTTCGATCTTACAAATTGCAACCTGTTGTACAAGTATGATGGTGTTTTAAGATATATGATTTTGTGCAGTAGTATTAAAGTTCTGCTGTCAATTAGATTTGAGAAAGTCATGCCATACAATTGTTTCGCAAAAGAAGTTATATGATCACGTCTGCGAAGACCAAAAACGTATCTGGTTATATTGTTAAATGCTACCTTTAACTTTCGTGTACTATCTGAGTCACAATGTCCAAATATTTCACTTCCGTAAAGTAAGCTGGGCATTACGTACGTTTTAGCAATAAGCATTCTTATGTTAACCGGTGTGCAAGAAATGGTTGACCATAGAGAACGTATCATGGATTGAGTTTTACAAACAATAGAGTTAACATGATTCGACCAACTTAATGTTTGATTGAATACAAGCCCCAGGTTTTTTGATGAGGTGACTATATCAATTTTTTGTCCATTTATCATTACGTTAATATTGGGAATCAGTAAATTGGATTTTCTGTGAATTATTATACATTTTGATTTTAAGGGATTCAAACAAAGGCCGTTCTCAGATGCCCATGAAGAGACTTTATTCAGATCTATATTTAGAGCATTAACACTTTGTTGTAGTGACTTAATAGGTGAACTTAGGTAGAGCTGTACATCATCCGCATACATGTGAAATTTGCAGTATGAAATACAGGTAGGTAAGTCATTAGCATACATCGAAAATAACAATGGTCCTAAGATTGAGCCTTGTGGTACTCCTTTAGTAACTGGTAGAGCAGCAGAGTTATTATTTCTTAGGAAGACAGTTTGAAAGCGGTTTGTGGCGTATGATTTTATTAGTGAAACCGCAGTACTGGAAAAATTAAACTGTTGTCTTAGTTTCTTACAAAGAACAAAATGATCAACTGTGTCAAACGCCTTTGAGTGATCTAGAAGAACCAACATTGTTACCATTCCATTATCTATATCACTGCGAATATCTTCGGAGACATCAATGAGTGCAGATACACAACTGTGTTTTTGACGAAATCCAGATTGCTTTACATTAAGAAGTTGATTTCTTTCCAGGTATTTGCACATTTGTTTATGGGCAATCTTTTCAAAAATTTTGGAGAGATAGGAAAGTATAGCAATAGGTCTGAACTCAGAGCTTGTCTTAGGCACTGGTATAATTTTTATATATTTCCAACGTGAAGGAAAAACTGATGTTGAGATAATTGTGTTTATTAAGTGAGTTAAGTAAGGTAGGATTTGTGGCGGTAGTATCTTAATGAATTTCGGATTTATGTCGTCACACCCAATAGCATTTGACTTAATTGCTTTCATGCTATATAAAACATCAATTTCATCAATGCAGTGAAATTTAAATAAATCATAGTTTTGTAAGCCAAGGCCATTGCGCTGATATACATTATGTGTGTTTAAGTTTATTGGAGATGTAGGCAAAGATACAAAAGCTTGATTAATATCATCTGGATTAAGATTTAGTTCATGGTTATGATTCTTAATATTACATATTCCTATTTCACGGATTGTTTTCCACGTGCTTTTTCCATCTATTGCTCTGGTAAAACGTTCGGAAAAGTATTTATATTTTGCTTTTTTAATCAGGCAATTGACTTTATTACGCTCTGCTCGAAAAACTTCCAATAGATATAAAGTCTTAAATCGTTTCCACCGTTTGTAGGCTTTGTTTCGCACTTCAATTTGATTTTTTATGGATGACGTAAACCATGGCCTCGCAGTTGGTTTTATAACTCTTGTTGTTAAGGGCACTGATGAATTGTATAAAAACAGAATATTTTCCTCAAGAAAACGTAGCTGATCATCCACACACTGCATGCGAAATATACTGTTCCAGTTTATTGAAAAAAATTGATCTTCGAGTAGTTGAATATTTATTCTTTTAAAGTCACGAAATGTGATAGACTCAGTTTTACGAGACAAAGGGAAATCATAAGTTGCATAAATCAGATCATGCCGTGAAAAACAAGGAGCTGAGAGCTGGTCATAGTGCAATATCTTAGATTTAAAGTTTACAAAAAACAAATCAAGAAGAGTACTGCACGTGTTTGTGAAATGAGTAGGTATAATTTGATTAACAGGTACGAGACCAAGTTGTAGCATATCATCGGCAAGTTTATTTTCTTCCAATAAGTTTGAGTTAAAATCGCCAGCAATTAATAGTTCCGCATATGGTTCAGTTATATATTGCAGATTAGTTAAAAACGAAGCTGTGTCAACGTAGCGATTGGGCCTGTAAACACACCCGACAAGAAATTTTCTGCCATATGATATTATTTCAACGAAGATATATTCAACCTCTTCTCCGGTTCTTGATTTGCATTTGAAATTTGACGTTAAATTAGAATTAATAAAGATTGCCACGCCACCTCCACGAGATTTTCGATCAGCCCTGAACATATTGTAGCCTCTTATTTGAACTAAACCATCAGTTAAGTCTTCATTAAGCCAAGTTTCAGTAACACATATTATGTCAATTTGAGAGTTTTCAAATATAAGTCTAAATTCATCGATCTTATTGATAAGACTCTGAGCATTTATATGGCAAACATGCACACCTTCTTTCTGCTTAGCGAAGATGCGGACCATTGTCATATTAAGGGTGCAAAAAGCAAATTGGTATGCCACGCCCCCCCAAACTCATATTGTATATAAACACCTATGAAAATATAATAATAACAAAAAGTTAGGAGTTCTCATGAAATTGTAGAATTGTAGACTAAAATCTTATATAAAAAATTTCGATTTGAAAACGCAATAGGTACACAGGTACCTGTCCACACATATAAGGGTTAAAGCCCTTAAATCGAAATTGTTGCATGTTTATATAGGGACTGAAATGTTAAATATTTTTGTAAAGTTGTAACAAAAATGCAAATCCAAATGCAAGTGCAATCATAGGACAAAATAATGAACGACCATTAGAGGATAAGTCCGCTAGATTGATTACCTTTTTGGGTTTAGAATTTAGAAAATTGTTTAAAGTTGCAATGGAATATATCTTATTACTTCGGTTCCTTCAGAAAGGTACTTATCAATTTTTAAAAAACTGCACACAGAAAACAAATTGGTTGGAAAACGGTTGCAGTAATAATATATTGATCAAGTAATCTAATATATTATTGCAACTATTAAAAATGTGTAACTGTAACTGATTATTAATACTAATGATTATTAAAACGTTATTCTAACTGAAAAATGATTCTTTCAATTCTTTTTTTAGTTATGAAAACTAATTTCATTTAATACTAAAAATTAGTACGAATGGTTACAATCACAACCAAATTTAATACAGTTCAGTACTGAATATCGGTCATTGCAATCAATAATTTGCTTTTGTCAATCAATTTAATAATAAAAATGTATATTCATCTATTGCAGCTAAATATTGATTGTAAGTATAGTTTTAATTCGAGTACAACAAATGAAAATATAATTATTTGGAATTCACAACCAAAAAAAAAGCTAAGAGTCCCAATTGTTTACTCTGAGTACTAAACTAATTATTTTCATATTCAAAACGAATTTTCTGTCAAAATTAAAAAACAAATTTTCTCACAAACAAAAAAAAAACATTTGATAAAATAAAATCCAAAACGGAAACTGTGCAAAAATTCACTTAAAAGGGGTAAGTAATTTATAAAATAAGCAATAAGTATGTACATATGTACATATGTACGTATATACATATAAATGTATATAAACAAATACATTAATATGTAAATTATATCTTTCGGATGCTAATAATTAATTTGGTGTCGACTTTCTACATAATTCTCTGACTTCCAAGTAAAGATAAAGTGGGCGTAATATAAACGTTTTAAAAAAGTTCATGTAAATCCGTTCAAACCGGCCAAAGTCAATCAAACCGTTTTTACGCTGTACCGGCAGTTTCTGTTAGGCAACTTGAATATTAAAATTGTATGAGTTGTTAAACTTGTTTGGTGAAATATCAAAACCATTTTTCTTCCAGAGTACAACATGGTATTTTTGCTGAAGATAACATATAAAAACACAAGCTCCTTTGCTAAAATAAATTGTGAAGGCACGGCAAGTACTGATGAAATTCATAGAGATGGTATGTTTAAAGATTCAAAGACTCTACTTTTAAGAGGTTATTTTTGGGATTGCAAAAATCTGCATTCTGTGTATAAACCTAGCTAAAACGTTTTGTTTTAAAAAAATTAAAATTCAAATAAAAAGTTGTTAACGGTGTTACTCGTTTTTAAAAGATATAAAGTATTTCAAAGTGTGGAAACGCAAACAAAATTTAATTTTCGGGCATGTTATAAAATGTACACTGCGCTGCATAAGAAAAGCAAATTTTTTTTATGCCGCTAATAAAAATAATTATATCTCTTTTTATTGTGTGACTGTTATTTTTTTTAGAATATTTCGCAATTCTTTGGTCGACATTTGCTTTATTTAATATATTTTAAATAAATTTTAAAACGCAGTACGAATTTCTGTAGAAAGCAACAACAAAGTTATAAAATATTTTTGACTTTGTTTTTGCTTTCACATAATTAGGGCATACATTTTTATATGCTTAATTAGCAGTAATTATTTTTTATTCACGATCAATATTCAAGAAGTTAGTTGCTTGTTAAGGCCGTTATACACTATCCCAAAAAGTGTTTGACAGCCCTGTCATGATTAGTTGTTATTGTTTTTTTGCAAATGTTCAAAAAATAATTAGATCAGGGAAGCATTTTTGCAAAAATACTTTAAACTTTGTGGGATAGTGTGTAATTGTCTTAAGTTCGATTTAATTTTACAAGTTAAACGAAGTATGATGTATATTGTATATCGTCACCTAAAATGCAAAAGGGCGTAACACCCAAAAAATTCAAAATCAAGTTTCGGTTTATTTTGTTGCACTATATAGACTAAAATTATGATTATGATGCACTATAAAATTAAAAAAAAAATATGTTGTTACGCCCTTTTGCATTTTAGGTGACGATATGTAAATTTATTTTTGGTTTGGTTTCAGTAAGACTTTAGTACAACATGTCCATACAATCCTTTTAAACATGTACATTCAATCCTTCAACACATGTGTATACAATGCTTCAATGCTGATGCAAAAGTGCCTGGATGATTTCCATTTATTGCTTACAACAAATTTATAAAATGTATTGATTTATATATGTATGTGTTATAAGGTTGGAAAAAGAGATATCCTTATCTAAAAGTTTTTGCATTAAGCATTTCCATTATAAAAATATAAACGCAATAAAATAAGTATTTAATTTTAATAATTTTTTAATTACATTATATTTTAGTAAAACATCAGTTAAAAATTAAGAAGGAAATTAAGTTCAGTGATCAAAATCAAGAAATATCAAATGAAATTTTACAAGATTACGTCGCACAGTATTATTGCACACCTGGGTGGGGACTTATAGTTGAAGAAATTACAGAAGGTGAATATTAATTTGAAAAATTAAATTTTGTTATATATTACTTTATTTACAGATACAATAATTAATCAAAATATAGAGCGTGAAATTGAAGAAATTTTATCAGATTCAAGCGAAATATTTTTTAAAAGTGCAGAGTTAAATGACCCACGTCAAATTTTGGAAAATACATTGACAGAAGAAATCAATGATGCCAAATTTTCATCAATCAAACTGTCATCCATTATTAATGCAAAAGTATTTATTCCTACCTACACTTTAATGTTAATCATAAAAATTTTGTGCAATCGTTCATCAAAATTTAATGATCTTAAAACTTTTAAACCATATTTTTCTGAAATTTAATAAGTAGAAATATTATCGAATACATTTTTTTCTAGATTTTAAATGGTATTGAAGATTTAGATTTTAAAATCATAATAAAAAGTAGTTCCATGAACTATTTAGAGAATAGTGATCGCATTAAAATATCAAAAATAATTATTAAATATGTGCTTCAAAACGACGTTAATATAGAGTGAGTATTATTACCTTATAATATTTAAAGGTAGAATAGCTATTAAAGTTTAATTTCAGTATACAATTTACATATGTATGTACGTAATATACATATATATGTAAACACTTAATGTTCAATGCGGTAGATTTGTGGAAAACACAAACGCTAATAGTGTTTCTGTAGAAAATCATTAAAAAATAACGTTTCCCTGTTAGTCATCTTTCGAACACAAAAATATTACCGTTTTTATCAAAATCAACAAAAGATGTGAACATTTAATTCCGTTCGGTTTTTTTTAGAAAATCCACAAACTTCAATGTGTTTGGTTCGGCTCATTAATGTTCGTCCATTTGGCTGGTTAAAAAACAAAACAAACATTTTTTACAAAAACAAAATACACACACGAAAAAAACATTATAAAACATTAAAATATAATGTTTGTCTACAGTATTACTACAATTGTTCTGTTTTTTTAACGAAGAACAGTACACTGTATAGTGTTCGGTTCTTTTTGAAAATAGTTTCGAACGGTAGTAAGGGTTGTGTATGTCTACAAAATCACTAAAAAAATAGATATCGTTTCTGGGTGTGTGAGCCGAACGTTATATAATGTTGTTTATTTTCGAACACTGTTATAAATATTATTATAAAACAGATTTGTATTTTTTTAGATTGAATCGTTTAGAGTTTTTGTATCTAGCGGATTTAGTAAATACAATTTTTCCAAGGGAGCCTGTTGAACTTTATTATTCTCCTGCCAAAAATGGTCAAAAAGCATCAGGAAAACTTTATGATGCATACAATAATTATCGCAAAAAGCTTTCACAAATTGGATTGTTGAAAAGAAGAGGATATACTATAAAACATACAAATTCTTTAGAATGTAAAGGTAAGATGTTGTACTTCATATAAAAAGCAGACGCCTTAAATGCTTAACCGGCTTGTCTTTTTAAAGGCTTTTCCGATGATTCAAACGATTTTGAATTTATAAAGGCAAGCTTAATTCAAGATGACGAATATTCCATTAAATGGGCGAACTGTTTACAAGAAAGGCAAAACTTATTAAAAATTCAATCTACAACAACATATGATTTCATTAAGCTATTCCCAATATTTAGCAACAACGATAACTTTATCTTTAATTTGCTTAAATCGGATGTAATATCTTTATTTCCAAATTATTCTGGTATAAAAACTTGGGATGTTTTTTACCAAAGGGTTTTTCAAAAACTTCGTCACATAACTGATAAAACAGCTCAACAATATTTAAAAATTTCTGAAGATTTAAGTGAAGGTAAATAAAATACATAGGTCCATGTATTTTTTGAAAAGTATTAAAAAAAGAAAAGCATTCGTATCACTAGTGTTGCATTTTATCTTGAAATATACTATACACCAAAGTGTCAAATATCGTCACCTAAAACGCAAAAGCCCTTATCAAACATTTTGAAAATGTTACAGGAGAAGTAAAAAGCAATTTAAATGATAAATTGGTAAATTACCTTAAAATGTTTATAATTTATTTTTATTCTAATTTTCTTGTAAATGTTATCAGTTGTTTTGACAATTGTCAATGTTGCATAATATGCAAAATGTTAGTTAGGCCTTTTAACATATATATATTCTTGTGTATATGGAGCCTTGTGTTTTTGGCTTATAAAATTGCAATTTGCGGTTGAAAGATCAATGAAATCTATGAAAAAGCTTCATTGATACTTAGGACCTTTTGCGTTTTAGGTAACGATATGTTCTCTAAGATGTTAAAATTAGAAATTGCAAGTATGTTGTACGTGTATTTTTATTGCTATTAATTTGCAGAATCCAAAAAAGCCGTAGCATTTCTTTTGCTGCCTTATCTGTTTCCGTCGACGGTGTTACGAGCCAAAAGCCAAAACTATACAAAATTAACAAAAATTGAAGTACAAGAAAAGTTTATAACACATTTTGATGTAAGTTTCAATATATTTTAAAACAAATACATAATCATTACTAATTTCCATAACACAAACAAGTGACTGTAGTTGAAAATTGATATGAAAATCGCTCAATTTTTTTTAGCGCTTTTTATATAAATTTGCCACTTCAATCACCTGTTGGTATTGTGATACTCACACGTTAATTATTCTGTTGTACTTCAGACACTAGAACAAGCCGACATTAAGGAAAGAAATAGCATTGAGTTGCAGCCAAGGATTGTTTTTGTTGGTACGTTTTGTAACTTAAAAGCATACGTTACACTGTGTGATAAACTGTACACCTTCGAAAATCCGTTGGATGCTGTGGAAAGCTGTTTTTCTGTATACATGGGATTAAATGTAGAATATTCTAAGGAAACTAAAATTATTTGGAACTTTATTCAGAAATATGTTTTTAAAATTTGTACACAGCATGATTTAAATAACACAAGTATTAGGTCCGTATATTACAAACTTATAGATTAATAAATTTCTCACATTTAAATGTAAATATTGTTAAATTATTACTTTAAGTATATTTAAAAAATTTCATTATGAAATGCACATGTTGTAAAAAACAATTTCACAGCTTTATGTTGTATTCTGTACATTTAAGAAGTAATCACCGTAGAGCCACAAGATTTAAGTGCAGCGATAAATGCGACAGAATATTTTCTAACATGAAGTCACATTTAAAACATATTAAAATTTGTCATTTCAAAGATGTCCAATTAGTTTCATTAAACATAAATAATAATTCGGCTGTAATCAACAGTAATCACGAATCAGAAAATATAAATTTTGATATCGAGCAAATACCTGTTTCAGAACTGAGCTCACATAAAGAACTTTTAAAAATAGTTTTGAAAGTTGTTAGTGACGAAAGAACTCCAAGAACCAGTGCATTCAATACATTTAAAGAACTTTTCTCATTTTATGATGTTGGTATAACAAATGCAATGAGCTGCTTAACTGCAAGCGGTTGTAAAAATCAAGACCTTTTTTCTATATTAAAATCATTGTTATGCCCTTCAGAAATAAAATCTGAATATTTGCTTTTGAAACACTTAAAATTTCAAAATGTTCTGATTAATTATGAAATTGTTGACCTCGGAAAAGAATTTTATTTTGCTTACTCAAACTGTAATAAAATAGTCAAACAAAAAAATGATTTCTTTTATATAATAGTTGACATCCAACAACTTTTTACTGTTATTTTTTCTAAAACAAATTTGCTCAGCATAATTTTAAATTATGAAGAACAAATAAATTCGTCAGCTTTGTTCTGCAACATAATTCAAAGTCCGCTCTGGAAAAATAAAATGAACGTTTTAAATCCAGACAACAACAAAAATATAATATTAATTCCTGTTATGATCTATTTTGATGATTTTGAAATTTTAAATCCCTTAGGATCACATAGTGGCCAACAAAAAATTGGAGGCTTATATCTAAAAATTTTAGCACTTCCGGAATATCTAAATTCAAAATTATCAACAATTTTTTTGGCAATGCTCTTTTTCACAGAAGATAGAAAAAAATTTGGCAATGAAAAAATTTTTAAAAAACTAATAGAAAAATTAAATGTTTTGCAAAATCAAGGTATTGGACTGAAGGGTAAAATTATTAAAATTATTCCATGTATGGTGGGCGGTGATAACTTAGGCATTAATTCAATTTTAGGATTCGTAGAATCATTCAAATCAAATTATTTCTGCCGTTTTTGCAATTGCCACTCTAATGAAACAAAATTATTATGCACTGAAAATATTTCGAAATTAAAAAACAGAGAAATTTTAAACAGAGACTTTCAAATTTTTGGTATAAAAGAAAATTCAATTTTCAACAGTTTAGACAATTTTCATACAATGGAGAACTATTGTGTTGACATAATGCACGACCTTTTAGAAGGAGTTTGTCATTATGATATTTTACTCATTTTAAAAAAATTAGTTTTAGAAAAACAGTTGCTTTCTATTGAGCTTTTAAATAAACGTATCGAATTATTTGATTTTGGACCTAATAACGTTAAACCACCTCTTTTTGATACAGATTGTCTAAGCAAAACAAAATTTAAATTAACAGCATCCGAAATGCTATTAATTGTTAAATATTTTCCTATCCTGATTGGCGACCTTGTAAAATATAATATAGAATGGAAACTATTTCTTTACCTTAGAGAACTTATATATATATTGTTTAAAAAAAGTACATCATTTGGTTCACATATATATTTAAAATCGCTAATTGAAAATCACAATAAATTATTCATACACATTTCAAGTAGCAGTTTGAAGCCTAAATTCCATTTTTTAATCCATTACCCAAACATTATAAAAAACATAGGTCCACTTTTTCAAACAAACTCTATGAGATTTGAGAGCAAACACCAAGTGTTTAAAAAAACTGCTCATAACTCAAACAACAGAATTAACATTCTGAAGTCTTTGCATATAAAAAATCAATTTAAGATTGCAAGATTAATTTTATGTAATAATTTTGATAAAAACATTTCAATTGGCTCTTTTAAAAATAATTATATTCAAAATTATAAATTGAGTCCGACATCACGAGAAATAACTTATCTGAAGTATGATAGCTTATATTTTAAAAAATATGTAGTTGTGTGTGTAGATTTTTATGAAAATTACGAACCAGTTTTTGGGTTAGTTGAACATGTAATTTGTGACAATGATGATTTCTTTCTTTGTATAAAAGTAGTGGAAACATGGTACTTCGATTATCATTTCTTTGCATACAGAATAAACAGTCGAACTAAAATGTTTCAACTTGTAAACATAAAACAGATAAAACTAAAACATATTTCTCATATAGTTACTTCAGCTAATGGAGACGAATTTGTAATATGGGATTGCTAATTATTTTAAATATTATATCGTCTAGTGTAACAATTCAAATTTTTTTTTTACATTTAGTTTATAATGTATGCATATACAAGTACATATATAAATATGAATAATTAACTAACTATTAACTATATATGTATGAATATATTAATGTGTTTGAATAAAATTAAATAATGTAAAAACGATACATAAATATAACTTAATAAATATATGTAATAACAAAAAAATAAGTTTATTGGAATTATTTTGATTTTCTATCTAAAAAGTCGGGAAAATGGTTTATGCAACAGGCTAAAAAAAATAATTGATAAAGGCAATCAAATATTTTGTTATGAACACCAATTATGTGGTAATTCAGTTGCATCTATCATATATTCGGGTATAACCATATTTTTGTTTTCTAATAATTATACTAACAACTGAAAATATCTGTTGCTATAACTGATATTGTACTAAAATTCAAATGTGGCTATCAAAAATATTTTGCTAAGCAACGAAATTTTCGGTAATTGTAACTGAATTGTGTGATAGTACATGCAACTGACGAAATTCGATTGGCGCCAAATTCGGTTGTGATCACGAATCTGTTTTCTCTGTGTGGCATCTAAAATAACGTACGTATATACATACTGTCAGCGTCAAAATAAAGTGTACAACTGGTTTTTCAATATAAAAAGTGTTATTTTAGCAAAAAAGAATTTAAATTTTTAGAAGATTATTATCACTTACAAAATTTTGGACAATGTTATTACAATTTAAAATTAAAAATTTGAAATACTTCAAAAACAACAAAAACAGTACAATGAAAAAAACTAATATACTCTGTTTTAAACGCGTCAAAAAAAAATGTACAGTTTTAAAATACTAAGAAAAGTAAAGTGGCTTATTCTTTGATTGATTTCTTTTTGCTTTTAGGACGGCTTCTAGTCTCTTTGGCATCAATTCCACGCAATTTAAATGAAAGCTTAGACTTAGTTGACAGTGCTAAGGAAAATATTAAAGATGTCAGTAAAAAAGATTTTGTTGAAAAGTTGAAAAAAGTTTAAGATCGTAATACCGGATTATAAGATTAATTAAAATAAGAAATAGTATATGTGATTAGTGCACTTGCAAACAACGCTAATTTTAAGAAAAATAAAAATTCTATAAAAGCCGCCATTTTATTTGTTTTTAAAAATGCCTCCCTAATCCACTATCAATCTCTTACAATTTCTGGTTAATAAATAAATACTCCCGCAAAACTCTATATATGGCTTTTTTTCTGTTAGGACCAGCACTCAGGGGATGATCCCTACTAATTCATTGAATTGTGTTGGAACTAGGAAAATAGGTTGTGGGAAGGAGGATAGAGGGAGTAGTGTTTGTGAACATTCGATTTGAACTTAATCATGTTGTAAGTGAGAGGGAAGACTTCTGCAGGAAGGTTATTCCATATACGAACTGCCAATCGACCACATAAGGATGGGCTCTTGAGGAAAAACATGTATTACGAACAAGCGTTCGGGTTTCAGGAACCAGATCTCTAATTTCGTCATAACACATCGCATTGTTGTAACGATAAAACAGGCAAATACAACCCACATTGCGTCGGTGCTGAAGGGAGTCAATAGAATTGTCTACCCTACTGTCACCAATGAGAACCTTCGCCCTCTCCTGCACGCGGTCGAGAAGCTCCAAAACAGACTTTGAAGCACCGGCCCACACATGAGAGTTGTTTTCCATACGCGGTCGGAAATAGGTGGTATAAAAAGTAAGGAGATCAGATGGAGTGAAGTATATCTTACACCGTCTTAGAAAACCGAGGCACTTGAATGCTTCTTTCGAAACCTTGTAAATATGTTCTGTCCATCGGATATCACATTGTATCCTCATGCCCAGAACATCAAGAGATTCTGATTCCTCAATAATTATACCACCCATATATACAGATGAGGCAACTTGATTTGTCGCGCGCTTATGCGTCAGCACGCAAAATTTGGTTTTTTGGGCATTAAAATCGACCCTATTCGCACGACCCCATTCCGAAATTATGTTAAGGTCTCGGCCAAGCGAATCATTCATATTCTGTCTCATAGCACCGACATCGGATACGCTTGGTCTTCATTCGAATGAGAACGAGTGGCCAAGGTTGCTGTCATCTGCGAAAGAGTAGATAGGGTTGGAAGTTTGACAAAAGAGGTCATTTAGAAAGATAAGAAATATAGTAAAAGAACGGAGCCTTGCGGCACCCCCGAATGAATCTTGAACTCGTTTGACGAAACCCCATCTATAACAACTCGTATAGTGCGATCTCTGAGAAAACTCGATATAAATAGAGAGAAATTATCACCGACACCAAATGCAGCAAGTTTTGACAAGAGTGCACCATGCCAGACTCTGGCAAACGCCTTGGAAATATCTAAAGCAATTTTACTTTCGCCAAAATGGTGAATGGTAAATTATTTCAATTTTTAAAAACTGTTTAAATCGATTTCTTCTTAGAATTTTGTTTTTTTTTACTTAGCGGTGTTTGCATTTTTAATGAAAGTGAGACGGATGCCATTTTAAACCTTTCCTGATTATAAGCTATTTAAAAGATATATCAAAGCCTCTACCGTTGATGTTACCACCCGTTAATATTATGGAGCTCAGTCTATTGTTCCACAAGTTTAGCTTAGTTTACCACAAAAACATGTCTTTAAGGATTTACTGCTACCTTCATCTGTAAAAGCTCGGCAGCATTGGTCCTCCGGTGGTAGTGTATATATTTTTATTTAGTTTTGTCTTTAAATGTACCCATGCTCGTTGCCAAAACTGTTCAATTTGGAAGCTTAAACGCTTCCAAGTAGTGTCAGTGCTGGCTGTTGTTTCTCCAAAATACCAAAGCAAGTGGGGGAACAGCTAATTATGCTTATGAGATATTCCAAAACAACCGTTATTTGTGTTTTTAAAAAGATGATGTGACTGAAATGCAAATATCTTCAACATTTTTAAATGGACTATGTATTTCCTTAAGCGAAAGGTTATACAATTTTTAAAATTGCTAGTGAAGATCGGTCAAGAAATGACAGAGTTACAGGGGACAAAAGTTCAAGCTTCATTAAAAATTTTATGATTTTGTTAAATTTTGCTCTTTTGAAGTCATTTTTTTAAACTAATGATTTAAAAATCGTAATGTTTTATTACATGCGACATTAGATTATTTAAATGAACATTTTGCGCCCAACAAGACATAGACAAAGACAACGTATATTTATTTGTTGTGTTTTTTTTTTTTTTGATTTGATACAAATCGAAAAGTGGGTTAATTCAATTAATCTTCTGTAACTTTGTTATTTTTGCAACGATCTGGATCCTAATGGGCACAAAATGTTTGTTTTGAAATAAACTAATGTCATAAGTGATAAAACTTAAAAAATTATTTTTTTGGCTTAAAAACAATAACTTGAAAAAAACTAAATTGCAAAAAATCATCAAATTTATAATAAAGTTTGAAATTTTGTCCACTATAACTCTGCCATTTATTGGCTCATCTTCACAAACGACCCATGGTTATTTTAGAAATTGTATAACCTTTCGCTTAAAAGAAAGAAATATATAGTCCGTTTAAAAGTTTTGCAGATATTTGCATTTCAGTCACATCATCTGTTCTACTTTTGACAATTCGGACTTCATATTCGGATTCAGCGGAAAAGTTTACATAAAGATTAGGTGTAAAATTCATTTGGTCAAAAATTGTCACTTAGCGTAATTAAATAAATAATTCTTAAAGCTAGTTGCGTTGCTATTAAGTTGTTGTTGTTGAGGAAGGATAATCCAGGGACTTCGGTATTGCGGAAGGAATAATGGGCAGAATATTAAACCTTTTTAGTAACTTCTTGAAAAATAGAAGACAATTTGTGCAAATTAATAATTGTAAGAGTGATGTGGGAAATGTGGAACATGGTTTTCCTCAAGGTAGTGTGTTAATGGCCTCTATTATTTCATAATTGCATATTGAATATTGAGCTTACTGGAAAGATATTTATGTATGCGGATAATATTTCTTTATTTCTTTATTATATTTCTTAAAAATACCGCGGTAGTAAAATCTTATATGGAAAGGGATTCTGTATTATGTTTTGAATACACAAAGATAAAGCTTAAAATAGTTTGCCAATAAACGGATTATATTAATTACTATAACGCCTCTTTGTATATAAATCACTGCCTAACATCGGACATACCACAATAAAATTTCAGCGAAATCAATTTTGTTCAACACAAGACGCTGAGAAAACTGAATTTATGAGTTTTAAATAAGTTATAAATAAATAATAAAAATATTGAAAAAAATATACAGCGCCTCACATAAATATTGGCACAACCAGCTTTTTTCATTTCACGGTTATTTTAGCAGCATTCTAAATATCATATTATTGGAAAAATATTTAATATTAATTAGTTCATATTATTATTTAAATATTCAAAAAAATTATATCCAAAAATCTGCATAAAATAAATTTTTGGAAGGAATTTACCAAAAAAAATGCACAATTATGCAGTACAAAACTATTGGCACACTCAAGCTATTGTTGGATTTATTCCTTATTTTGTTTATGGTTTGGCAACTTAGTTAAGAAAATACCTGTTTAATTTAGCCAGTAACCATAATCTAGCAGCTTTTGCAGTTAATGTGAAAGTTTGCTAAGAACATTTTAAAAATTAGTCTACAAAACTATAAAATGAGTCCAAAACAAAAAGAAACTAGCACATCTCAGCGCAAAATAATACTGCACCTGCGCAATCAAGGCAAATCGAACGCTGAGATTTGTAAAATAATGGACAGAAGCCGTTACACCATTCGAAGTATTGTAAATCGTTTTAAAGGGCAGTCAAACTTGGAAAATGTTAAAAGAACAGGCCGTCCCAGAATATTGAGTGATCGCGAGCGTAACCAAATAGTGCGGAAAATTAAAATAAACCCCAAAAAACATCCACAGAGATTGCCGCTGAAGTTAAGGAAGACTTTGGGAAAGACATTCAGCCCATTACGGTCAGAAGAGTGCTGTACGAGGCAAATTACAATGCTCGAGTTGCTAGACGTAAGCCACTGATTTGTGATATTAACCAAAAGAAGCGTTTAGCCTACGAAAAACTGTACATAAGCAAGCCTACCAGCTACTGGGATCAAGTACTCTTCCCGGATGAGAGTAAATTTAATATTTTCCGCTCTGATGGACGAACAACCGTATGGAGAAAACCTAATACGGCATATGAAAAATCAAATCTTGCGCCAATTGTAAAACATGGTGGGGGAGGAGTTGTGGTGTGGGGCTGCATGTCTACTTCGGGTGTTTGGAGAGTTGGTTTTCATAGATGGCATTATGGACAAAACGGTTTATTAAAATATTTTAAAAGAAAATGTAAAAAAAGCGCTAAAGTTGAAACTACCAAGCAATTTTACATTTCAACAAGATAACGACCCGAAGCATTCAGCCAATTACGTTCGTATGTGGCTTATATATAACATCGCACATGTCCTACCCCATCCCCCACAATCTCCAGACCTCAATCCGATAGAGCATCTGTGGAAGAACTCAATAGACGTGTGAAAAAGAGGCCAATTGCTAATAAATCTGACCTAAAGAAGGCATTGATAGAAGAATGGAGAAAAATTGGCGAGGAAACAACGAAAAAGTTGGGGCATTCCATGCACAAACGTTTAGATGCAGTTATAAAGCAAAAAGGTTTGCCAACAAAGTATTAAATGTGGTATACTATATGATAATTTTTTCGTTTTGCGTGGTATAGAATAAGGTGTGCCAATAGTTTTGTGCAGTAGAATTGCTATTATTTTTTGTTAAATGTGTTGCAAATACTTAATAAACTTAAATTTAAATTAAAGAAATAATTGCATTACTTAATAAACTGAAAAATGATTATGGGAAACCATTTTTGCACTTGTATAATGTTCCAATTCGCCGTGCAGCTGTCATAAACATAAAAATTCTTGTTGTGCCAATATTTATGTGAGGCACTGTATTTAAAAAACCCGCGAATTCCCTCATAAATTTCCAGGAATGTTTTCCCGAATAGTGTGCGGGATTTTGTCCAGGGAAATTCCGTATAAAAACACTAAGTTTAAGTCTGCTCCTTTAGTTATACAAAAAAAAATAAAATTTTTGCCAAATTATGTTCAATTAATATAAATAATTTTGTAAATAATCAATCATAACGACACAAATAGCAAACAAAAATTCCAAGTCAATTCAATTAGATTACAGGAAAGCTTCTTTAAACACAAATATGGATCATTAGGAATTTATTTTGCAGTAAACACATACATACAATACAAGCATACATATACGAGTAGTAAAAATTTCATATAAATAAAATATAGCATATACACAGCCACTTACATAAGAGAAGCTTAGATGACAAGATTTTGATAAGGATGTTTATAGATTTGTTTTACTAATACACACATACGTATCTATACAATAATTCATTTAAACATAAATATTGATATGTATGTGTGTATGTGCCAAAGATATACAGATATCTTTTGCACATGTCTACATACATGTTTGTGTAGAAATGTATATACTTCCTTTCATATAAATTACACAATAATTCCATATAGATGACCCTTCAAAATTGTTCTTTTCTGTTGCTTTTAACAAGCTTACAATTCTTAAACAACAGAGTGATTAAGGATTTAAGCTGCAAACAAGACAAACAACAGTAAATTGGTTGGAAATCTGGTCAACTTTACTTGAACAATGTTTCACTTATATGTATTTTGTTTGTGGTTGTGTTAATTTGCCTTACATAAGAGTCGTGTTATAAATGTATGTATTGTATTTATCTAACTTTATTTTGTTTTATAAAATCTTTGCTTTTCTGGGAATATGGGACAAGTTAATATAGGCTAAATGAAGCCTAAGAGAGTCTTGCGGTTTCACAAGTGAAATAAAATAATGGAAAACAACTTTGTAGGAAAATTACTATCAAATAAACTAAAACTCAGTGCGGTTACAAAAAAAACATGGCAGAAATAAAAAAAAAAAAATTATAGAAAAATCTGGTCGAAGGTATGGGTTACAACTGGAACGAATCATCTGAGCTTTAAACGACATAGAGCAGAATTTGCATAAAAATGTATTAAAATCAATCTGCAAATCTCCTTAAACAATTTAACGCATTTTATATAAAATTCTCTCTACATGCAGAATAAAACACTATTTAAGTATGGTTGAACAAAACTATATTGTCACGAATAATAAAATTTTGTTTATCTTTAACCATAGAATGTTTACCGCCCTTGAATACACGCAGAGAAAAAATATGTTTGGGCATGGTTACGGCAACAACACTATGTTTAATGTAACAATATATTGTTGTCGTACACAAATAATTGTTATTTTTATTTAATATCAACAATTTTATAGTTACTGTTAACATATCAATGTTTATCGCAGTTATGAATTTGAGTATTGTTGACCGAAAAATAACTATTTTTCTAACAACTTAATTATGATAACTTTCTAAACATATTATATATCTCACAACCATATCATGATATTTAATTGCCATAACATGATAACTTTCTATACGTTTATCATATTATGTTAAAGATGTAATCAAACTATTTTTACTCTAATCATATTATGTTAGCGCCATTTGTAAAATAATTTTGAAGCAGTTGTGTCGTTTTTTTTATTTGTGAGCGGTTAAACAATTAAAAGATAAAATTCCATTAAAAAAAATAAGTTTAAAGAAATTAAAAAATTAAAATATTAGCGGAGTTCATTCAAGTATTAGTGATGCAATAGTAAAAACGCAAAATATCATAGTTTTTTTTGTAAAATCCAACAACAAAACACACAGAGATTTCGTTTTATTTTATAAAAGTGCTACGATATTTCATCAACATCTTAAAATCGAAAAAATTGACACACGCGGTTGCCCATGAAAACCACAGATTTTTCATTTGCTCTTTTGCAAGCCTTATTTGATTAACATTAAGAAAAATTGCAAAAAGCCACAAAATAAAAAATCGATGCAAAAATATTTTAATTTATTTTGTATTCTTATGACAGCTATGAAAGGTGCTGTATCATAATATGATTGCTTTTTAATTTATTATGATTAACATGATGATAATATGATTACTTCTTAGCTTATTATGATTAACATGACAATAATATGATTAATTGCTTAGCTTATTATGATTCACATGACAATAATTTGATTACTTCTTAACTTAGTATGATTAACAGAATAATAATATGATTAAGGGAAAAATATTATCATGACATATTACGAGTATATTTAAATATTAACAGTATATTTAGACTACAATCATAATTCTTATCATAATATGTTGCTCTTAGAATATGTTTACCACAACCATGTTTTTTCTTTGCGTGTAGTTGTTTTAAATTTTTATGTTTGAAAGCATTAAAATTATGGTTGTTTATTCACCGCAGTTATTAAAAACTTTATACTGCTTGCATGGATTGTTTAAAATTCTCGAATTCTTTTTTTTTTTGTTTTTTTTTATACAAATGATAAATGATTTAATGCTGATTAAGGGTATTGCGGCCAGTGAATTATTAACATACAATTAACTATTACTACACTGTTAATAATATCACTTCGTTATACATAAATTTTATAATACGACAATTATATGCTGTTCACTTTAATTTAAAATTATCACGTGCTTTAGTTTGGATTTAACTAGTTAACTTAAGATGGTTAACCACTTGAGCATTGTTTTAACAAAATACTCAAAAAAGCCTTTTGGGTTTTGTGTTCATCCTAGGAAAGATTCCAAAGAGCTTAAGACCAAAATAAATGCTCAGTCGGTGCATTTACTGAGCACGGCCGGTAGCAAGTACAGAAAGATGGATTCAATTACGGAATTTTAATCGCGAAAAACTAAACTTATCCAGGATTGACCTACTCTCAAAAATCGATTAATGGCAAAGCTCATTTACATAGATGTATATAACTAGATAATATTTGGTATAAAGAACTCTTATATGAGCCTTAAGCTTATTTTATAATAGGGTATTCAAGCGATTATCCGTTTTTCGATTAATTTTGGGCGATTTACTGTTTGAACAATTTTAAATTGCTTATTTTCGATCAACGAATAACTCGAATAATTTATGTCGATTAATCGAAAATTTAGTTTTTTCACAGTATTAGTTTTTTCTTTTATTAAAAAAAGCCGGTCGTTTTAAATACCTTAAATTTTGATGTTTTTTTTTCATTCAAAAAGTTTTATTATATGAAATGCATTCTGTTTAATTGTTGTTACTTCTTTATTAAAATTTATAAGTAAAAAAACATAATTTTTGGTCTTATTTTAAGCTTCTTAGCTAGACAAAATTAAATTTTTTCGATTAACCGAATAATATTACGTTTGATTAAAGTTTTACCTCGAATAATTATTCGCGCGATTAATGGATTAATACAAAACTTCGATTAATTGAATACCCTATTGCATAATTTTGTTTTGCCGGGTTCATGGTTCCATTCTCGAAAAATGGTCAGTGGTGTAGGGTACCAAATCATCCGGCTTGACCAACTATAATTTTCTTTATTGTTTTTTATATTCTTATATTTTGATTGACATTAATAGCATTTATTCTAGACATTTATTGATATTCGTATGTAAAACAGAATAGAACTACAATTACGTTTTGTATCCAATTGTGTAGTTTGCCTAAGGTTTGACTTAGTAAGAGTTATTGAAGAAGACAAAGTAAAACCTTTAAGTTTTGTAAATATTCAGATACTCATAGTATTACTAGTGGCTGCATTTGTGTTCACACGTGTACAAAGAAATATAGAACAATGCAAAAAAAAAATATGGTAGTAAAAAGGCTAAAAACAAAGATTTATAATCCAAAATATGCAGGAAAAAGTAATAATGTCTTTTTCGGCTGTGACATTGATACCCTCCACGAAGCATTGGAATTTTAAGAATTTTTTCGAAGTGAACTTTATATGAGATATGTAATAAATTATGAACCCGTCTTTGTTAAACCTGTCATCAAAATGTCAAACGAATGTCTGTCAAATTTCGTCAGACAATTAATATTCGTTAAGGTTTTTGGGTTTTAAAAGCAGATACCATAACAATTAAAACCTTTAAGATAGTTATTTATTGATTTTTATGTCACAGGTTGTAACAAATTATTTACTAGACGGTCTAAATGACATTATTACAACTTGCCGTTAGTTAAAATTAGGATTTTGTCCCACGCATGAAAGTTTTTAACTATTACAACTTTGCATTAAACTAAAGTGAGCAATAAGTTAAAGGCAATTTCGTCCTACCCGGTAGGTTTAAGTAAAGTTGAAATAAAAAATACTGTTTTATACGTCCGACAAAATCCTTACCTTAACTAACGGAAAGTTTTAAGAATGACCCTAAGAATGTCAAAGAGAATGCAAGAAATTAACAGTTATTTGCACCAAAAAATATAAATTTGGAAAATTCGAATTATTTTTGCCAAAAAATTAAAATAAATGTTTGCCCAAAAAACAACTCTGTGTAAAAAAAAAAAATTAAAAAAATAATGTATTTCTGCCGAAAAATAAACAAAAATAATGTTCAAAACGATTAAAAATAGTTGACTTGGCTTTTGTTTGGATCCTTTAAAATTATACAAATAATTATTATTTTCAGTCCCTATTTAAAAGTATTTAGCAGGAGCTGACTTAATATGGGACTAATAGTAAAAGTTAGTAAGTTTTCCATCAAACCAGTCCATATACATACGTATATTATATACATACATAATAATAACTTTTTATAAAACTATTTTAAGCATAATATTATTTCCATCTTCTTTCGTAAAACCCGATTCTGATAAGAATTAACATGGTCTTAAGTCTTATTCAAATTGTTAATTTAATACCTTTGATTTGAAAAATCTTTATTTTAAAGGTAAATATTTTAAATGCCGTAATTATGCATCGATTTTACCCAGAAAGTACTCAAATATAAAGTTTATTACTTGTGCTAATATTTATATTTATACCCTTCACCGAATTTTAAAAGGTATATATAAGTTTATCATTCCGTTTGTAATTTCTAAAAAATTGATAAAGTATATCGCTCCTTTATTGCAACATAGTTATATATAAAAAAAAAGTCAAAGTTGGCAAAATGCGATTAAAGTTCTCAAAATATACTTTTATACAGATTTAATGAAATATATTTTGCAATAACTTCTATCCAGTTTGAAATATAATACAAATTTTTTTACATATAAAAAAGATATTAAAGAACTTTTGCTTAAGTAACTTGAAGTTTTTGATTTTAAGAGATATGACTTTGTTGTAATAAAGTAGCGATATGTATTCTTGGGGCTTAGGAGGAGCGACGTTTATTGAACTTGATCAATCTGTTTCTGAAGATGATCAATCTGTTTCTTGAAATGGGTTTTCGGAAGACCCCAGATGGGATGGCGATTAAATTAGTATATTTTTATGACAATATATGCTCCGTTAAATTTTGCTATTGAAATTCTGCTAGAACGGTTCATGGATGACTATAGTCATCATTATAAGATATGCGTCTTTAATTTTTACTGTTTATAATTTTTACCCATAAAATCCCTTGTTGTTGTTTTTATACCCTTCACGGAAAGTAAAATGGTATATATAAGTTTGTCATTCCGTTTTTAGCCTCTACAATATTGATTCTTGGGCCTATTAATTATACATTGTGTATCCTTATGGGAAGAAAAGTTCAAATCCGGTTCACCGTCTGTCCGTCCGTCTGTTGGAATGGGTTTTCCGAAGACCCCAGATGAGATGGGGATTTGATTAGTATTACAATATATGCTCCGTTAAATTTTGCTATTGAAATTCTGCTCAATCGTTTCATGGATGGCTGAGATATGAGCCAAAAACCTCGACTATCTCTAATTGTTACCCATAAAATCCCATGTTGTTGTTGTTTTTATACCCTTCATCAAAGGTGAAAGGGTTTATACAAGTTTGCAATTCCCTTTTCAACTTCTACATTATTGATCCTAGGCCCTATTAAGTATATATTGTGGATCCTTTTGGGAAGAGAAGCTCAAATCCAGTTGACCATTTGTCCATACGTTTGTTGGGATGGCTTTTCCGAAGGCCCCAGATATGATGGGGATTTAATTGGTATATTTCTATGTCAGATATGCCTATTTAAATTTTGCAATTGAAATTCAGTCAGATCGGTGCATTAGTGGCTGAGGTATTAATAAAAAACTCCCGATTACCTAGTATTTTAACAATAAATCCCTGTTTGTAGTTTTTTTCTACTTTTTTCCATATATCTAGAGAACGGTATGGGCTTAAGTTTCCATCAACACACAACATGCGAAAAAATTTGGCCGAGATAGGAGAATTGGGCGTGACACAAAATAAATTTCTGTACAGCGGGAAAATGGTAGCAGAAAAATTGTCTAAACTTAGCATACATAGCTGAGTTGTCGCTACACAAAATTCGTTAAAAAGTGGGTGTTATTGGAAAATTCGGCATGGAAACTCCCATACAAATACAAAATTGATCAGTAACGAACTTTGAAAGCCTCATGTAGTTCATGAACTGTCTGCCTGCGACTTTGGGTTTAAGCCGCATCCATCACGTGCTCCCCAAAAGTATATTTTTAGTGAAAAGCAAGTTTTCCACAAAGACTATCATCCTGAAAGACAGAATGCATGTCTCGCAAGAAGAAGTATACTCACCGGGGTTGAGTGACTCCCGTGGCACTATCAGGCTAGTACAAAGGTACAACTAAGAAACCAAGAAACTTAAGATCCAATGGACCTTATTGGATCTTAAAAAGCTCTGCTTTTTGAAAATTGGGTGCAACCCAGGAAGCATTTACCTGATTTTAAAGTGTATGAGGTTCAGAAGAGTTTCAGTACATTTTCATTGGCAGCCGTGAGCACGCACAGCTCACGTGGGTCCATTAATTAGTTCCCGTTGTGTTACCATATCACACTGTCTCCCATGGGTCCTATGAAATCTGGCTGCTAGTATTCCCATGCAGCCATCCCGTCGATTCAATAAAGGAGTTGATCCTGTTAACATCAACATCAGAGAGACAAGTTTTGTCCCCAAGGGCTCTTCGACCAAACATTTTGAGTCTTAAGTCTCCGAATGCCGGGCAATTACAAAGAAGATGTTCCGTTGACTCTTCCTTCTTCTCATCGCCGCAACTTCTGCCCAAATCATTATAAGAGAGCCCCAGCCTCAAGGCGTGCCTCCCAATGGGCCAGTAGCCAGTTATAACCGCAATTAGGTTTCTTAGATGATGTCTGGACAGCTGTAATGCCCGCCGTGTCCTTTTTTCAGCTATGATGGGCCAGACTTTCCTGGTTTCCCCACAGGTGGTTTCATCGTGCCACCTCTGACTGGCGATGAGATTAAACTTGTGCGCTATAAGTTGCTTACACCTTGGGAGTGAAGCACCTACATAATATGTGGAACCGTCGCGATTCAAGGTGGTACCTGCATTAGCCAACGAATCCGCCATGCAGTTCCCATGTATGTCCAATTAAGGGTGACCAGTGAATGTCTCGCTATCTCCTCCAGAGACATCCGGCATTCTCGAACAATTCTCGAAATGATGAACACGTTCTCCAGGGATCTTATGGCCACCTTGCTATCGGTAATAATGTGAATATTCCTTCCAGATATTTCACCGTACCGGATGCGTCTCGAGGCATTCGCGGGAATTTGCAGGTCATCATAGTGGACCACGTTATCCAAAATGCTAACCGTGAAGCCAGGATCAAAGATTGGCTCGGGTGTGACATAATCAACATCCATGTGCCAATTTATTTCGTTCAGAATGTTAGCATGTCCGATATTGTAATCCCTCCATGCTCCGGAGGTCCTTAGTCTTACGTCTGGTGGTAACCAGTTTAAAGTCGTAAACAATGCCTTAGAGGAGGTTGTTCTAATGGCACCTGTTACCGCTATCGCCACCATTCTCATTGTACGTTCAAACCTAGTTTGATGACTCTTCACCTTGAGCGCCGGCCACCAAACAGCTGTCCCGTAGAAAAGAATGGGTTTAATGCAATGGTGGGCGCTCCAAAGCACAATTGTGCTGAGAGATTTCACACTTATTCCAAAACGTCTGGTAGTAACCAGTTTAAAGTCGTAAACAATGCCTTAGAAGGGGTTGTTCTAATGGCACCTGTTGCCGCTATCGCCACCATTCTTATTGTACGTTCAAACCTGGTTTGATGACTCTTCACCTTGAGCGCCGGCCACCAAACTGCTGCCCCGTAGAAAATAATGGGTTTAATGCAATGGTGGGCGTTCCATAGCAAAATTGTGCTGAGAGATTTCACACGTATGCTTAGTCTCTTTAATTTAGTTTTTGATGAGACACATTTTCTTATATTTGTATTTTTTTCAAGAGAATTTACACAGCAAACACACGTGTTTCATTTCAAATAAATTATGTTATGCGAAAAATAATTTACTGTACTTTTTTTACTGTTGCTTTTTTCTGTGAACAGTAAATCTCTACAATTTAAACTATTAAAAAATGTTTTATATGACTTCAAATGCGTAAAATATAAAATAAGGAAATATAATGCACCATTTATTTCAAATGTTTGGCTTTGTGTTTGGTGGGTACTTCTGCCATCTCAGTAATACTAATAAGCATCAATACAAGCACAGTTTTAGTTGTGCCCACTTCTGGTTTAATGACACATTCGTATAGCCAGTATACATTCCTCGGGTTAATTCCCTAGTTTAGGCCAATGGCCCTTTTGTAGCAATATAATAAAGTAGGCGCCTTATTAGTCCTGGAAATGGTGTTCATCCTCCAGTTCAGTTTGCTGTCCAATATTAGTCCAAGATACTTGGCGCTGTCAGACAGTTCCAGTGAGACCCCCTTCCTTTATCCTCGGGGTATTAAATTTGTAAATTTTGTATCTCCTTGTGAAAAGTACCAGTTCTGTTTTGGCAGGATTTACAACCAGTCCACATCCCTGGCACCATTTTTTTAGGACGTCCAATGTGGACTCCATTAGTTCAGACAATAGTCTGGGATCTTTACCCATAGCCACACAAGCCGAACTTCCCCAGTATAAATCCTCAAGATTAAACTATGCCCTCTGAGAGACGCAACTTATCCCCCGGCGAATCGATTAGTTACAGAAAATGTTTAACAATTTTGTACAAATAACTTTGATACCAATACAAGACGTCCGATAGAAGTGGGCGGGCATGAAGAAATGGGCATAAGTTTTTTATCGCACCATGGTGGGGAGTATATACGATTCGGCATAGCCGAATATAGCACTCTTACTTGTTCATTTTAAAAACTTTTCTTGCTCCTTTAAAGTTAAGAACTTTTAACAAAATCCAATTACATTGTATTGCTAGTTATTTATTAGAGCAACAACTACAGTATATATGTTGGCAGCCCCCTCGTATTATCCTTCCCTGGCATTCTTGTTTGTACATATGTATATGTATGTCCTTACTTCAAATAATTGTCTTTTACATTCTTTGCAACATCAAACAACATTGACAACAACATACATAACCACAAACGACAATAGTTAGTGTGCATCGATCCTACTATCTGTGTACCATAGATATTTGTAGTAAATGTATGTATGCACTAGCTTTGTAAAGTTAAAGTGAATAGTTGTTTCACTGGTTTTAGAATTTCTCTCATCTTTGCGTGTACTTATCACAATGTGCGTGAATCTGGTCAATGTCATACCGGCTGCCTACACACAGGAACATTAGGAAAACACCATAAATACGAGAATCTATACACAGATTGAATAATACGAAATAAATGATGTTGCTCGTTTCCTTGCCTCTGTGAACATGTGTATGTTAAATATATTACGATACGTATGTGCGTGTGTTGAAATTACAAAAGTAATTTGTATCGTGGCTAACCCATACAAAAACCAATTGCAGCATAAATATTTGTACGAAGTTATATTTATGATAATTTCATTTTCCCTTTTATCGATAAATTTCCATAAAGAATCTTTTATTGATGCAAAAAATATCAAGTAGATTGAGGAATATATCTCGAGGTTAAAAACAATAAATTCTTTTATCTCAAGAATCATTTTTGTATAGATTGACCCAATTTTTTTTAACACAACCCTCGTTTTTTATCCAAACAGTTGTGGGAGTAATGTTGGTACCTTTTTTCTGTTGGGTCTCTTAAGGAATAAAGTGAAAAATTCTGTAATAAATCATTATACGGATTTAATTATTTTATTTTCCTTATTGTTTGTTTGGATTTTTTTAAGTTCTATCACAGTTTATTGATTCAGAAACTGAGATTTTTTAATATAAATAAAAAAACTTTAAAAAGCCTAGAAATTGAAATTTTTGTTATTACTTGTTTCGTCTATTTTAACAAAACACTAGAACAATACTAGATATTTCCATCCACGGAATAAGTAAATTCCGGGAAATTTGAAAACATGCTTTGGACTATACGATGACGGGTGAGAAATTACTTTCATCTTGAGTTTTTTGGCGATTGCTCCCACTTCAGTTGAACAAATTTGTTGTTGCAAGTATAACGTTCACTAAATCACTTTCAAAGTCGCATTTGCGTCTGTCCTTAGGAGAATCCAGATATACATATATATATATACACAGAAGAGAATTTAGTAAAAGTTACAATTGCTTCTGACGATCACTCTGATGGAAAATTCTAGTCGAAACCTCTTAAAAAACCTCTTGGCAAAAGGTCCACTATAAATTTATTCATTTAACGAGAAACAAATACACTTTGCCATGCAATTTTTAAAATATGAAACAGAGTTCCATTCTAGAATTAAAATTTTATCATCAATCACAATCACAGGAACTTTGCTAATATGTTTGCCTCTATTCTGTATTCTTGTGACTCTGTCAGCACAATAAACTTAAGTTTTTAGTTTAAAGTAATTGCGAGTAATTTTACGTTTGGCACATTATTTTATTTGTTGCTTTCGTTGGTCGATATGTCAAAAACACAAGTTACTTTTGACATTCGTCTCTCTAACTAAGTAAGAAAAAAGCTGTGAATTCAACGCCACCTAAAAAACAAATTCGCCTTTTTTTAGTGTACAATTTCACAAAAAAAAAAAAAAAAAAATCATTTGATTTTTTTATTACCTACTTAAAGAACTCTAAAATAAAAGTAGAGACAAAGTCATAAAATTGAAATGTGGAACTTCGTTTCCTCATGACAAAAGCTATCGAAAAATCGATTGCACAGTATGGATTGCTAAATATTATATGTATATATCAAATTCCCTATAATGGTGAAAGCCCCACCCAGTAGATGGCAGCAGTAAAAACAGCAAGCAAAATACAACACGCCCCTGCGCATACCACCATATAGATGGCAGCACTTTAAAATGCCAAGTAGCCCACACTTAAAGTAAAATTTTCCAAATTTGAAGCATATAGTTTGGTTATCAATACATAATATATTTGTCAAAAAAATTAGCTAGATTAGAGAAGTGGTCATCGTACCTCCCATACAAAAAAAAATATATAAATTTCTTTTTGGCAGGGGAAAAGTAACAGAAAAAGTTTTTTATTTTGGAAAAAATTGTTGGGCTATCCATAAAAAATATATGGAAAACGATTTACAGTAAAAGCTTTAAATTTGGTTATTAATAAAACACATCTGTCAAAAAGCAAGTTGAACAGGAAAAGTAAGAGTAAACCCTAAGGTGGGCTGAAAAAATGTTGTGCCATATGTCAATGAAGTTTTTAAAACAGGAATTTTTTTACCACACCCCCAAATACAGCCCTTTTGGTTTTTTATGTGTAGCGATGCCTTTTGTTCAAACTAGATTTGAACAATACTTTAAAATATAGAAATAAGAAAAAAATGAATTTGCAAATCTTTAAATAATAATATGTAAAATGAATTTAAAATATTTAATCTAAATTGTTATATGTAATAAGATGAATATGATTTGAATTTAATATTTGAATTTAAATGAATTGTAACGGTAAAAGTTTGAATTGTAATTTCTAAATAATTGTTATAGATATAGTTTAAAAGCCATTGTTCTTGTACTAATGTGAATGAATTTATAATTTCTTAGTATTACGGAATTATTCCAAACAGCTTCGGCTATCTGCGAAGCGAAGATATGTCAATAGCTAAAGAATAAATTTATGCATCGGTCACTTGGCCCTTAGCAACAGGGACAACAACTAATTTTGCATTAATTTTCCGCCTATTAATCCTAGAAATTAATACTTTAAATTTATTAACCTAACCTAAAAAGAAAAAACCAAATATACTTATTTCTAAATTAAAACTTAAAACTACCTATTTTTTATTACTCGGGATAATTACTTGCTGAGTCCCCTACACGAAAAATAAAACTTCACATACGAACCAGTGTGAACAAACGCCTACTCGGTCAAATTGGAAATTAAAGGTAACAATCTTAATCTCTACACTAAGAATCTTCTTTGCTCAATTAAATTCATACCTACATGAATTGATATGAGCATTACATACATCCCTACCTTTCTAATTTGCATTTATTTCTTTTCCCCTCACTCTACAATTATAATCACTCTTATGAGTGATTATAATTCCAATCAGCACTTTACCGTTTCTCAAATCAAAGGTACCCAGCATCTCTACATTAAAAGTGACGATTGGTTACAGTTCTGTGTGGCTCCCTTAGGCACAGAACTACACCATTTAAAGTCCGATCTTATCATATCGTTGTCCATGTCTTGACAGAGGCTTCATTTTTGTCTTTGGCGACTTTTTAATCTGACATCATATTCTGGGGGCAACTTATACCATCTCGGATCCTTCCACCAAATGACCAGTTTGTTTTTTCTTGCCAAGAAAGTCCTTCTAAAACTTAGTATGTATAGCTTTTAATATGATCACTTTTATGACACGCCTCCAAATTAAGCCCCCTTTTCAACATACATTTAACATTAATCAATGTAGAAGCCAAAACAAGCAAAAAAAAAACTCCATCAGTCACGCCCCAGAATAAAAGGTATATTTATTAAGTTTAAAGAACTTAAAAAAACTTTTTCTTGACACGACCTAAAATACAGTTTTAGAAAGAATATTTTGGCACGTTAAAAAAACTGGACATTTGGGGGAATGATCCGATATGGCATAAGTGGCGACCAGAATTTGAGGATATGCGATATGATGAGATCGGACCATAAATGGCAGTGCTACATATAAAAACCAAAAGGGCTGTATTTGGGGTGGTGGCTAAAAATTAAATTATTTTCCTGTTTTATAAACTTCATGGACATATCTTTCATTCTAGGGGGTGACTGGCACAACTTTTTTTTTTGTCTACTGAAGAAGGTGTTATGCATATGTGCTGATGTGTCTAACACCATTAAATATTGGTAGTAGATTCACCTATCAGATGCACAGTTTTAATCGATCTAACGATGTCCATCCATCCGGTTATCTGGATCTATAAGTATGATTTATTAATCTCGAGAAAGCCAAAGAGCAAAAGATTGGCCTTCTCGAAACAATTGTAAATACCGAAGTTTTAACGTAAATGCAAAAAATCGAAAAGGCGAAAAATTGTGTCGAAACTGACCCGCATACAATGTAAGTTGAATTTTTTTTTTTTTTTTTGAGGTTCGATTGTAATAGAAACTTGAAACATAGAAACCTTGTGCGGAGAGTACAGGTTTGATAAAATTTGGACAAAGGTAACAATTTCACATAGCCAGCATAGAAGTGTCTTTCCGACATAGTGTTCCTATTATTTTATTCGTGCTTAGATTTAATTCTGCCTAGAAATGTTCTTTGCAATCTTAAATCCTATCAAATTTTTAACCCCGTAACTTCCTTAGAGTTAAATACTATGTCCGGTCAAAATTTTATATTGATAGGTCTGGAATTAAACCCAAGTGCCATATAAGCCACATCCTTAATATCGCTTAAATACAAAATAGTCTTATATAGATGAGCATGCTTTAATATATTCGGCAAACTAATAAATTTAACCTGAATCTTAATCTCCTAAAATGATTTTGCTCTGACGGCTGCATGATTGGTCATGGATCCCAAATAGAGTACACTTTAAAATCTTGTCTCTAAATACTGTTGCTTAGGGTATCATATGGAGGAACAACGATGATAAACGATATGACGTTCTTTCAAGGTCAAAACACATATTTTTTATATCCTTTTTTAATCTTGGTTTAATAAATTTTATTGTTCTAGTCCACTTTTTCCCTTTATTCTTAACATTGGCTTAGCTTCTAAGGTACGGTTGACGAAATCCCCAATCAAAATCAAAGTTTTTAAAATACATTAATAAACAAACACTTATTGAATTTAAAAAGAAGGCCTGCTACTATTTTGCTCCCAACTATGAATTTCTTAAGTACACTGCACAGTGGATAATATAAGGTGTATTGAAATGCATACATGCATGATTTTTGGAAATTTTTTAAATTAACCGTAAAACAAATTCTACCCTAAAGCTAAGATGTCAGGCATTAATTATTTGCAGAAATTATAGTTATTTTGTCAACAGAAGTATTCGAAAATGGCGACAGAATACACTACTTTGACTTTAAAGATTTGGGGAGTATTTATTATTTTTTGTTTTAGGATTATTATGCGTTGTTGGAAAGAGTATCTCGTCCAGATTCTATTTTTGTTATGAGTTTTAATTATATTGTTAGCAGATTTGAAATATATTCATTTGAAATATATAATGTTTTTTGGCTAACCTACGCAACTTTGACTAGGATTTTAACTGTTGGCTCCGTTTGCCGCCGATCCAGTTTTAACATAGAATCAAAGTTTAACTTGTTGTATAAAAGATATATCAAAATTAGCTGCAACTTAGCTGAGCAACTTAGAAATTAAAAAGAAAATAGTAAATTTAATTGGCATTTTTATCTTCACAATGTTGCGTATCTTTTAAGACAAGAAAATATTTTAAGTGATTTCTCAAACAAAATCTCTTTATAACCGGCCTAAGCGATTTTAAGCAGTATTTCAAAATAAATACTTAATATCGCTGCTTAGTGTTCGGTTCGGTAGATTCATTAAATTATTAAACAAAAACGTTTTCTTGTTTTTCATCTTTCGAACAAAAAAATGTTACTGTTCTTATCCAACTCAACAAAAAGATGGCAACATTTAATTCCGTTCGTTTTTTTAAACCATAAACTTCATTGTGTTCGGTTCAGCTCATTAGTGTTTGTTCGTTTTTGCTGTGCTTAGCGCCCTTTTGGCTGGTAAAAAAACCAACATTTTTGGATAGAAAATTTCCTGTGTTTCCACCATATATAAAATTCGGCTAGCAAAACAAAGTTACTATACAGCATGAATAGAAGTTACAAAAACATTTTTGCTAAAGTAAAATCTTTATCAACAACAGCCAGGATTGTAATGATAGAGTCTGTGGAATCTAAAAATCTTCCAAGATTAACTCTGTACTGTTAATAGGGGTGTGATGGTTCGTCAGAACAAAGTCAATATAAACAAATCTATCCCGAGGAAACTAACATAATTTCTGATGCTAGTCTTTCCAAAACTTCCCTATAAAGATTGGCAAAATCCAACATAAATAATTTATTTCATTGTACATAATAATTATTAAACTGTTTTGTACCAAAAATTTATTCAAAAAATCGCCAAAATAAAAAATATAAACTTCTAACTTTTCAAGCATTTCTTAAGTATCTCTTTCATTTGCTACTAGAGTTGTCAGCCGATTAATAATAATGCGATTAGTCAATCAAACAAAACCAAACTCTTGTTCGATTCATTTTAAAATGGCGATTTTCGAATAACGAATAAATCGATTAATTTATGTCGATTAATCGAACAATTTTTTTATTAAAAAATAAATAAAAGCTTAAAATTTGATTTATTCTGATACGTTTTTAATGATTTTATAAAGGGCGGTCCACCCACGCACGATGTTAGTTTTCAAAAGTTGTAAAGTTTTCAGAGAATATTTTTTACTGTTATAGAAAGATCTATGACAACTTTGTTTGAAACAAAATATCGGCCAAATGCTCGCCACGGCTACAGTGGCATACCTCTTTCCGATGGCCCATATTTTCAATGATTGTGAGACCACGAAGTGGTCGAAATGCATTTGGATTTAAACGCCCATTTTCGTAAAAGCCTTCAACAATCATAACGAGCTGCTCAATTGTGTACCTTTCCATGGTTGAATTTCTCAAACACTAGAACAGAGAAATATCAAATTAAGTTTGTAAAAAAAAAAAATTGACAATGAAGTGCGACTTACAATTAACATCGTGCATTATGTTTGGACCACTCTTTAAAAAAATGTAGAAAAGTTAAAAAATATTGTAACCATGGCCCTGATTGTAATTAATTTCAATGTTTAGTAAGCAAAAACCGTGTTAAGTACTCATAGTATTTCATAATAATATTTTTTATTCGTTATTCTCATCGATTAATCGAATAATTTTTTAGATTTAATCGTTGGATCGAACGAACAAAAACAATTATTTTAATTATTCGCACAAAGTTGAAAGGCGAATAATTGACAACTATATTAGATACCAATGAAATTTGATTTTAAAATGACTGCAGCTGAACATAATTTTAAAAAGTTGCAATCATTGAACTTTGTAAATATTAAGGCTTAAAAGTGGCCCGTATACTAGCTTTTAGCTATTAACAATTTCAGAAGCAGTATTAAAAACATGCCGCGAAAACCAATTTGGGTTTCGTGGAAATAGATCTTGTGTTGACCTCATAAACACCGTAAGAATAATTTTTGAACAATGCAACGAATTTAGAACATATGTGTATGCGGCATTTATTGATTTTAAGACAGCTTTCGATAGCATTAATAGATCGTTATTATGGAATGTCTTAGAGAGAAGAGGAATGCCAATAAAAATCATTAACCTTATAAAAGCTATGTATAATGGATTTTGTTGTAGAGTACTTCACCAAGGCATGCTTTCTGAAGCATTCGATGTAGAAACTGGAGTAAGACAAGGCTGTATACTGTCACCACTTTTATTTATTTTGATCCTAGACGAAGTTATGAGAAGTACTCTCCAGGGTAGGAAAGTAATCCAATGGAACCCATTTACACATCTCGAAGACATCGAATATGCTGATGATATATGTCTGATGAGTCAAAAACTTAGCAGTCTTCAGAAGAACCTAACGGAACTTAACGAAAACGCTAAAATTGCAGGACTGGAGATAAACATTAAGAAGACGAAATTTATGTCTGGTGGTTACAGTGCATTACATCAACCAACATTAATAATTGGTATTGAGGAACTCGAAAATTTTCAAATTTTCAACTACCTTGGCAGTACTGTTGGCAATAGGAGTGGAGCTGAAGAAGATGTCACGAACCGGATAAACAAAGCCAAGTCTACGTTTGGTATGTTAAATAACATTTGGCGATCTAGTCAAATTTCAAAAAAAACAAAACTAAGAATTTTTAATGTACCACGCATGCGAGACCTGGAAAAGTACGAGAAGCATTGATTAACGTTTACAGACATTCACAAACAAATGTCTCAGAAATATCCTGGGTATATGGTGGCCAAATCGTATAAGTAACTCAGACTTGTGGTTACACACAAATCAAAAACCAGTTCCAAATGAAATAAAACGAAGAAAATGGCGGTGGATTGGCCATATACTTCGAAGGCCTACAGAAAACATAGCTCGACAAGCACTAACTTGGAACCCTCAAGGAAGCTGACGCCCGGGTGCACCATCAAAAACCTGGAGAAGAACTATTGATGAAGAGTCGGGTACTGCAAATTACAGTTGGAATGACATATGCCGTGAAGCTAATTATAGAGATAGATACAGAGAAGTTGTTGAGGCCCTATGCTCCAACGGGAGAGATGGATGACAGAAGAAGAAGAAGAAATTGAAACTAATGAGAAAATACATCAAAACACCTCTATTACTTGTCTTAACGTAGGTACAACTTTTAAACAAAAAATCAAAATGGTATTTTAACCGTTTATAACTCTTTTGTTATTATTCGACTTTTATGATTATATACACAAATTAAAGCTTAAAGTTCCACCTATTCATAAAAACAGAATCTTACAAAAATAATCATCCATGCAATACAGATTTTTTATCTGAAAATTACCAAAATTGTCCACTGTGCAGTGGCTAAGCTAAGTTCACTTGTGTATGTCCATGGTTCATTAATGTATGTCCTGCTATGACTGTTTGTATTTATAATACAAATATGTAGGTATCTTACAAATGATTTGGGGGCGGACACTTTTATATACATACTCGTTAAAAACCTGAAGGCATTTTATCGTGTTATATTCTATTGTATTATACAATATTATATATGGTTTGTATGTATATTTTCTTGTTTATGATAATTTTGTAAAGTATCTCTATTAACGTGAATGGTAATATACTGTACAAAATAAATTGATTTGAAAGCTTATTTTATTTGAACAAAGTATATAAAATTATAACCTAAGGCTGGGTCGTTGGGCTAATATGTTGTATTTATTTGTACATACAATTTAAATTAATAAATATTTGTAGTTTTCAATAAATATTTGCATGGTTATTGGTTATTATTTGATTACATATAGAAGTAGGACTTACAAATAATTGAAATTGTTGTTTAAATTTATTATATTTTTATGTTAAACTTGTTTAATTTTTGGAAACAAAAATACTGTGAAATATGGCTTTAGGGGCTTATGCTAAAAATTGTTGATATTAAAAATTTACCGCTTGTTCAATTACTTCGAACGTTAACTTTCGTAGTATAGAATTTTGCAAAAAACAGAGTGATTTTTATACAAATTTAGCAATGCGTACTTTAACGTTCGCAATAGTAAAGTGTTTAATACTAATTGAAGCAAAAAAATTGCTTGTTTTTATGTTTTCTTGTAAACCATTTAACGAAGTATTATTTAATTAAGTTATTTAAAACAAATTCATACGTCTGTGTGTTAACGAGGTACACATTGGCATTTTTAAGTTAAACAAAACACATTTCTTTTTGTACCCTTCACCGAAGATAGAAATGAAATATATAAATGTCACAAAACCGATCTTGGACCTTATAAAGTATTTTTATTATGGGTCCTTTTAAGTTGATTTCACAATGACCGTCTGTCTGTCGGCTGTAACAAGTTTGCGGAGCTAATATATTCATCGATTGGTAGTGCTTTCTAGAATTTTGTTATTTAAAATAAGGCAAATCGGTTAATTAATGTCTAAGAAATCTGCGCAAATGTTCAAAAATTAGATACAATCTTTACAAACTTCGCAGAAATATTTTAGGGCTCCAGTATGGCCTATGAAACCTTCATCACTCTAAGGCAGCATCTGCTGCACTGCTCATCCGAGTGGTAGAGAGAGAGGAGGAGCTTATAATGATCCAAGAGCCATGGATCCACAAGGATCGGGTTTGCGGATTAAACGTCAAAGGCTATAAGCTCCTATATGCCAAAGGAACAGTTAAAATTAGATCTTGTATTTTGGCTAAAAACACGCTGGATAAATAACTGAATATTTAATTGTTTTTACTGAATATGGTGTTGAATTTTTGACAGTAAAAATTAAATGAACTTTTTGTTAAAAATAAATGAAAAATAAGTAGACCGGGTTTTAATTGAATTTTCATTTATTTTATATTACAATTTCAGTTAATTTTACGTACAGAATATCGTGAGTATGGATAAGCAGTGGACGCTTATAAGATACACTACAATGTAAATATATACTAAAAACGTTTCAAAATACTACAAAAACGTGTTCAGTTAAAAGGGTAAATAATTATTTGTGTCAGAGGTATCACCTCTGAATATATTTCGGCTGGGATTAAAAAGAAAAATTAAGGTGTTTGAAGTGCCCTGAAATGATCAGTTGCAAACGTTCTTCGACATCACGACTGATTTACCACCTCTTGTTATCAATGTGCACCAAATAAAACTTAACTCCTTCCCAAGAAGTTCTAAAGACACGGAAAATACATAATCTATCTTTATCTATATATGTATATATAAAACAAGATGTATGTAAGTATGTATGTAACCTATGAACTCCAAAACGGCTGGGCCGATTTTGATGAAATTTTCAGGGAATCTTCAGAATATTCTGGCGGGTGACACGATGAAGTCTGATTTTTGATTTTCGGTCTGCGGGCGGAGGGGCGTGCAAAATCCAATTTACATATTGCACCACCAATGACATCTATTTAATTTGGAGGATTTTTTCTTTAAAATGATCGCCATTGTCCGACTTAGATTTATACGAAAAGACAATTTTGCCCCGCCCACTTTTTTCGAATTACCTAAAATCAGAAAACGGCTACATCGATTTGACAAATTTGTCTTTCAAAAGTTCGTATTAATCCATTTTAAGTTTTCATCGAAGGAAAAATTTACCACGCCTGCTTTTACGCCCACTTTTTCTATTAAGCGCATAACTTGAGAACGGCTTGACCGATTTGTACGATTTTTTCTTTAAAATCATCGCCTATTTTTTTCGATTCACCTAAAACCAGAAAACGGCTCCGTCAATTTGACTAATTTTTCTTTCTAATGTTCGTATCTTTTTAACGGATTTTAAAAATCGAACGCAAACATTTTTCCTAATTTGGACAGGACAACGTCTGTCGGGTCAGCTATTACTTTACTAAAATACACTGCCAAAAATGAATCATTGCGTGAAATATTAGTTGTGTTGCCAAGGACGAAATAAACGGGCAGTAACAAAATGTTAAGTAGTTCTAGCATATCTTCAGGCGATATGGGAACAGTTCACCAGTCTTATTAAATGCTGAAATTAATGCTGAATGCTGAAAAAAAACATTTGAAAAACTTTCAAAAAATGTGGAAGAAGTCTACTGATGCATATGATATGCTTAATAATGAACAATTTAAAATTTGGAGAAATTAAACAGAACTAATAATTAATTTGATAATCCCAAAGACCATTTGACTTTAGGTGTTATTTCTGAATTTTAAGATATTCTTTAGGGTTAGGTTTTAATATAATGGAGTTTAGTTTTACTGCACTTGGAATTGAATTTTATTCAGAGTGCAAAGCAAAACAATCGAGAGAAACCTTTTTAACCCTCTTACGTTGCAAAATCGTTATTTTGGCAATCCTTGCCATCTATTGAAGCCTTAACATATTTAAAACTTCCTAAAGAAATGTTATCTTTATAATGAAAAAATTAATTTTGCTTTTATTATTTCCTCTTATACCTTTTCCCTCTTACATAAAAGTTAATGTTTACTCACCTTTGTCATCATATATTATGCGAAATGAATCCGAATGTAAATGACCAAAAAACTGACCCTGAATAATTGATGAATATTTTCGTACTAATTCCAAATAACGTTTATTATTCGATTCTGTAAATGTTGTGTGACCATTTTGCTGCAAGCCAATGTGTCTCTCGTCCGAACCAGGCGGTATGTGACCCACAATATACACCTGAAAAAAAAGAGATAAAACAAAGACAATCAAATAAAAATTTCTTGTTTATTTTCAGTTAGTTAAAAGAGTAACAGAGAACTGATGGAAATGCACGAAAACAATTGATTTTCAATTAACATTATTTAAGCAAGAAAATTGTTATTTTCTTCTGTGTCTTTTTCTTGCTATTTTGTTGTTTTAAGTTTTAAATTTTTTTTTTTGTTTTTTGTTTTTGTGTCTGTTTGGAAAAGTTTTTGTCTAAAACTGTGTGGCACGTCTTCTATTACCACTTTGTTAAGTAATACAAATATTTTTTGAAGATGATGGTAATGATGATGATAATGATGGTAAAGGATGCTTATCGTCTAACTAGTGAAATAAGTTTTGAAGTTTAAGTTATCTTCCAGTTGAATAGGCTCAAATTCTGCATTTAAACAACTTTAGAAAGTAAACTTACAACAACAGTGAGTTGTAAAACTTTAACCAACTTGTTCAACTTAAGTCTACTTTTTCGTCTTTCTGCCTTTTCCTAAATACATAAATTTTTTATATTCATTGTAATATATGATAAACATTTTTACAAGTTTCTAGTTTTTTTGCCATCTTCTTTAAAATATTTAAAACTTGGGTAAATCGTACTAACTACAGTGTAACTTTTATGCCTAAGAGTGTCCTTATTTGGGTGAGAAATGTACACAACTATTAGATTATGCAGAGGAGAAAAAAAAACAACTTAGAAACTAAAGTTTTCAAGAATATTAAAAAGGCAATAAAAATGTTGCTAAAAGAAATAACATTTTTAATTTGGGGAGTAAAGCCCGAAGATTTTATTTAAGTCACACGTTTTGAATCACTGCAAACTACATATATGGGGAAATATTTATTTGTTTTAAAGTTATTGAAAAAGCTGAGCTTTAATATTGGTTTACATAAAGTTAATACAAAAGTTTTTAAATATTTGGTATTTAATCGGAGCTGAAATTTATGTAGCCAAAAATTGTAAACTACAATTTAATTTAGTCAACATCACAAAGTTTAAAGAGGCATTTGCATTAAGACAGAAATTAGCTTGTAGTTGTAGAAGTAAAAGAGAAATTCTGCGTGCATAAAATTTTTATAATGTAAACTTTTTTTTTATTTTTTATTATTTACCTTCATCTTACTATAAACCCAAACTATGTATAAACTCAAAAGCCTGTCTAGCATAGTCAAATCATTATGAAAAGAATGTGTTGTGACTCTCTGTATCAATTACACAGTGTTACAAAATTGAATGAAATAGAAAAACCTGGGACCGGATATTATTTTTCTTGTAGGGCTTGTCGACCAAAACAAGATTCCAATAGTGAAATATACCGGACACCTCCAAAATCCGGATTTACGGGTAAAAAACCGGTTTTTGTACCTTTGCGCACTTATAAGCCTGTAATTTTGTTGATAATGATCCGATTTTTAATTTCTTACTAGATTTGGAAAGAAGAAACTGAGATCTTACGAACAGTGTATAATTTATTTAAGAAAACTGGAGAAACTTGGGTGTTATTGTCGAGCAAACACAAATTTTGTAGATTTTTCAAAAAAATTTCAAATTTAGTGACGTTTTTATACATTATTTTCTTAAGAAACTATCAGGGGTGTGCTGGAAATCGGAAACGCAAAACGCAAGAATTTTATACGTCGGTTTTTAAAAAGATTTCTGTAATTAAAGAATTTGTTGACGATTATTATACAAATATTTCTCCATTTAAAAGAATTGTATAACAAAAATTATAAAAATAGGATTAAAAGTGCATAAAAAACAACTTCCAAATTCTTGCGTTTTACGATTGCGATTTCCAGCACACCCCTGTATAATACTATTGAGTTTATTCAAAAAGTACGTTTATTAACGATTACAACGCATATTTTGGTTTAAACATAGATAAGTAGTTGACTGAGTTATTTAACTTTTCATGAAAAAAAAAACTTTTAAACATTTTATAAAAATTTTATTAATCAATTAATCAATGTTATCCTAAACACAAAAAAAATTTGTAATGAGAGTTTAAGTCATTCAAAAATTTTGTTTTTTTTCGTGTTCTTTTTACGCACTTTCTTTAAAATTACAAATCACTGTTAGCCTAAACACAACTTAGATTTACAACAAATATTTGTAATGAGAGCTTTACTCATGTAAAATTATTGTTTTTTTTTAATATGACGTTTTGTTAATGTCTTCTTTTTCACTTTGAATCTGTGTATTTAAAAAAACGTTTGCAATTTAATAAAAATCGTGTGCAATTTAAATTAAAATTATATACAAAATGTGTGACAATTGTAAAAAATGTTTGGCTCATTTACTGATATCACTCACCTGCGTGATTTTAAAAACAATACCGTTTTAAAACACGCAAAAACATTAAGTACGCAAATGTTGTAACTGTAACAAAACCGATACCTGTAAGTAATGATCTACCGACAACGAGCAAATCTGTCGATATAACAGAAAAAGATTTTGAACAAAGAAAGTTCCTTCCATCCAGGTCTACAACAACGGAGCGGCATATTTTGCCAAATGCTGATTTCTACGATCTTGTTCGCCAATTACACTTGTCAAAGCGGCAATCTGAAGTCCTTTGGTCGCGATTAAAACAGTAGAATTTTCTGGAAAAGGATTTCGTTATAACATCTGGTAGAACAAGTTACCGGACTTGGTTACTTGAAGAAAGATTTAAGACTATTTCCAATGACAGTGATCTCGTGTATTGCGTTGATGTACCGAAACTATTTTCGGCATTAAATCACAATTATAATGCAGATGAATGGCGACTTTTTATTGATGGTTCATTTAAAAGTAAATTTTCTTATAAAAATTTATGACTTTATTTTTATTAATTTAAGATTTGTAATGTTATATGTCGTGCGCCGAATCGTTATGATCGCAAGCTATGGCCATCTCGCGAGTCACATAGAAAAGGCAGCAAAAACATTTTAAATTACCATTTAGTTAAAGTTAAGGACGTTATTCTGGCACCACTGCATCTTAAACTGGGATACATGAAACAATTTGTAAAAAATTAGATGTAAACGGCGATGCTTTTTGTCATCTTTGTCATAATTTTAATTTAAATTGCACACGATTTTTATTAAATTGCAAACGTTTTTTTAAATACACAGATTCAAAGTGAAAAAGAAGACATTAACAAAACGTCATATTAAAAAAAAAACAATAATTTTACATGAGTAAAGCTCTCATTACAAATATTTGTTGTAAATCTAAGTTGTGTTTAGGCTAACAGTGATTTGTAATTTTAAAGAAAGTGCGTAAAAAGAACACGAAAAAAAACAATATTTTTGAATGACTTAAACTCTCATTACAAATTTTTTTTGTGTTTAGGATAACATTGATTAATTGATTAATAAAATTTTTATAAAATGTTTAAAAGTTTATTTTCATGAAAAGTTAAATAACTAAGTCAATTACTTATCTATTTTTAAACCCAAATATGCGTTGTAATTGTTAATAAACGTACTTTTTGAATAAACTCAATAGTATTATAGTTTCTTAAGAAAATAATGTATAAAAACGTCACCAAATTTGAAATTTTTTTGAAAAATCTAAAAAATTTGTGTTTGCTCGACAATTACACCCAAATTTCTCCAGTCTTTTTAATCAAATTATATATCGTTCGAAAGATCTCAGTTTCTTCTTTCCAAATCTAGTATGCAATTGAAAATCGGATCATTATCAACAAAATTACAAGCTTATAACTGCGCAAAGGTACAAAAACCGGGTTTTTACCCGTAAATCCGGATTTTGGAGGTGTCCGGCATATTTCACTATTGGAATCTTGTTTTACTCGACAAGCCCTACAAGAAAAATTATATCCGGTCCCAGGTTTTTTGGACTGTCTCACCGTGTTATGTATGAATTATACGGCTGAGCTTTTAACGAGTTGTAAAATTATATCGGTCTCATACGACACTTGGTAATCTTTACATACTTTAAAAACGATCCCCTTTATGATTAATATAAGCGTCTTTCACTGTGAAATGGAAGAATATCACAGAAGGATCAGAATATTTTATAGTTTCTCCCATGGTCGAATAAGCAGATGGCATCGTTACGGCAACAAATACAACATTACAACAAAAAATGGAAATTATATCACCGTTTACGTCAACAAATACATTAAACAAAATTCAAAGCATGCCCCTAAACGTGATGAAATAAATGCATTTTTAGCCAATTTTAATATAATTATGGTGGATATCTTATTTATTTTAATTTAAAATTATCAACAATTTTAATAAAATACAATAATCACAGCACAAACGTGGACTTTTAGAAAAAATAAACGAAACTTTTACTCAATTTTCAAAAAGACATGACTCGTATTTTCTGTGTTTTTTTTGACATTCCTCTTTGCACTTTATTTTGTTTTTTAATTCATGTTGTATTTTTATTTCAAAATGACAATTGCTTATTAAAATATAAAAAAATTAACAAATTTAATTTTAATAAATTCAATACATACATACATACATATGTATATAAGGAAAATAAAAAAAAATCAAACAAAAAAAAGGAACATTGTGAAAATTTAACATGTTTTTTGAAGTTTCTTTAAAAAAGAACTACAAAAAAAGACATGTCTTTTAAATCATCGTGAAAATGAGATTTTTGAAATAAACCAAGAAAAACAATGCAAGAGCAAAAAATAATCAGCTGGCGTAGTGCTGCCACCTGTTTATTTCACCATGGTTTCTCCCGTGCGAGGAATCGTCTACGATAGAAAAATGAGCTCGTCGACGATCAAAAACACTCTTCATGAGATTCCCAGTAGACTGGGAGCCCCCACACAATGGGGGGCATTGCACATGCAAAGAAAAAACATGGTTGTTGTAAACATTTTCTAAGAGCAACATATTATGATAAGAATTATGATTGTAGTCACCATATTAAGATTATTATTAAATCAAGTTATGACTAAATATACTCGTACCATTACATCATAATATTTTTCCCTTAATCATATTATTATTCTGTTAATCATACTAAGTTAAGAAGTAATCAAATTATTGTCATGTTAATCATAATAAGCTAAGAAATAAATCATATTATTGTCATGTTAATCATAATAAGCTAAGAAGTAATCATATAATCATCATGTTAATCATAATAAATTTAGAAGCAATCATATTATGATACAGCACCTTTCATAGCTGTCATAAAAATACAAAATAAATTAAAATATTTTTGCATCGATTTTTTATTTTGTGGCTTTTTACAATTTTTCTTAATGTTAATCAAATAGCGGAGTTCAATATAAGGCTTGCAAAAGAGCAAATGAAAAATCTGTGGTTTTCATGGGCAACCGCGTGTGTTCATTTTTTCGAATTTAAGATGTTGATGCCATTTTGCCTAATTTTGAACGCTCTTTACATTTTTTTGAAAAAAGATGGATCAATTCCGATTTTTAACAAAATGACAAAGTTTAAAATGTGCAATACCTAGCCCACAGTTTGATCTAGAATGGTTTTTCGGCTTTCCTGAACAATTTGTTTTAAGACATACGCGGTTGCCCATGAAAACCACAGAAATATCGTAGCACTTTTATAAAATATAACGAAATATCTGTGTGTTTTGTTTTGCATTTGCACTGTTACATCACTAATACTTGAATGAATTCCGCTAATATTTTAATATTTTAATTTCTTTAAACTTATTTTTTTTTTTGTAATTTTATCTTTTAATTGTTTAACCGCTCACAAATAAAAAAAACGACACAACTTCTTCAAAATTATTTTACAAATGGCGCTAATAAAATATGACTAGAGTAAAAATTGTTTGATTGCATCTTTAACATAATATGATAAATGTATAGAAAGTTATCATGTTATGGCTATTAAATATCATGATATGGTTGTGAGAAATATAATATGTTTAGAAAGTTATCATAATTAAGTTGTTAGAAAAATAGTTATTTTTCGGTCAACAATACTCAAATTCATAATTGCGATAAACATTGATATGTTTACAGTTACTATAACATTGTTGATATTAAATAAAAATAACAATTATTTGTGTGCGACAACAATATATTGTTACATTAAACATAGTGCTGTTGCCGTAACCATACCCAACCATATTTTTTCTCTGCGTGCAAGTGCTAGCAGGGCTTAACTTTTAAGAATTTGTATCTTGTTGTGTTAGAAAATCAAATTGATAAATACTAATACATACAAAACAAGAATGATTTATTATACTTTGCTGAATTTTTGATATCCTCTACATTTCGGGATTGGTATTCATATGAGTTCTGTGTTAAATTACACTGTGCAACAAAGAAAACCAGCCTCAATACTTGCGAAATGAAACAAGACTATTGGTAGAGCAAATCGACCAGTTATCTCGGGTTCCCGAAATATCAGCCCCTAAAGCTTTTGAATTTTTTGAAAAGGCATTTGGTATAAGTCAAAAAAAAAATATTCTTAATGTGCCTCTGAGCTAAAATACTACTTCAGATGTCTGCAGTAGAATCGTATGGCTATTCTTTGCTTAGAATATATTAACTCTCCAACACTAATTTTTAGGGGTAATTTTTGTCCTTTTTCTAATTTCCACAGAAAAGTATATTAAAACGGCACTTTACGAGGGTTTAAATGTTCGAAGTGGTCCCTAAAGACTTCCAAGCTACTAACGTGATTTTTCGAAACTTATTGCCTGATTGCCCGGCGCTTAAGACAATCTAAATTTTAGCACCCAGAGAAAAAATATCAAATAATCAAAATCAATATAGTCATCTCCAACAAAACTATTTTTAGCGAAAAATTTTAAACATATAATGGTTAATTTAACCATACTTTTATCAACGCCAATCATGTTTTGTTGAAATATGTCTTCTATCAAGAAGCCACAACCATATTCTGGTTGCCTCCAAACTTGTTATATTTAATAATAACAAAAATTATAACAATAACAATATCGTCATCTTAAAGACCTTATAACCTATCTGCAAAAATTTCAAAATTGAGTTTTTTTTATGGATTTTTATTCCCTGTATCATAACGCATATGTGTGCAAAATTTTGAACATGTAATATTAAAAATGACAAAGTTTTTGTACCTAGAGGACCTTTACGCACAAAAAAAAAAGAAAAATTAATCATCAAAATTACGATTAAAGTTTAATTTTGTTGCATAGTGTAATTTAAACAAACATTAAGTACTTGTTTTTGCTTAAGCCAGTAAAAGAAACTACTACTCTAATTATTTAATGTATATAATATTCATGTGTATAAAGAAATTTAAATTTCTTCATACTAATTAGTACTGCAGATAGGCTATTTGGTTTCAGATTTTTACAATTCCAAAAAACATAAGTGTCATAACATAAGCTGCGAATATAAAAACAAAATTTTCTCAACCGATATATAACTGGTTTCATTTTAACCCTTAAGCGAACACCAGGTCCTGGCCAGGCATTTTTGAATTTTTTTCAGTTTTTTTTTTTAATATATTTATATCAATAAAAGTGTTTTTTACAAGAAAATGAGAAAAAAGTGTAAATTTAAACACCGTGGGCGTGGCTATATTTGTACTGCATAAGAATCCTTTCTTTACTTTTTTGCAAAAAATTATTCTATTTGACAACAAAATGTTCCTGCTATAGCCATAAAACTCCATACATATAAATGTAGTCCCAGCCAGGCCCATGGGTTCGTTAGTGTGAGTTTTTTCTACACTGAAAGAATTTTCTTCGCAATACCAATGAATTTTGACATTAATACCATGAAAAATTGCATTAAAAAGGAACCTATGCAGCGCTTCGTTGGATCAATGAAACCTGTTTCATTAAAAGGATTTAATGAAACATTACATTAGATCTATGAATATTATTCATTGGAGGAATACTTTCAATAAAGTAATAAAATTTTTTTTTTATTATTTTTTTAATTATTTATTTATATTTTTTTTAATTATATTTTTTTATTTTTTTTATTTTATTTTACTTTATTTTATTTTTCATTTTTTTCTGTCTCTGGCTGGATTCGATCCCCCAACCTCGGTGCTGATAGACTAGCTCACTACCAGCTAGCCTACCGGGGCAGTGTAGTTTTTGGATAAAAAAACTATGTTTTTTACTCAATTAAGAGCGTAAATATGAGATTAAGTTGTCCATAATAACAATAACAACGTTGATTGAAAGTGGATTGAAAGTTTTTGTTTCATTACTATAATGACATTTTTATTGTCATAATGAAAATTTAAATTTATGAAGGCAATTATTGAAATATGTTGCTTTTATAAAAAAAATTTTTGATTTCATAAAGTTAATGGCATACATGTAACATTAGATATATGAAATTATTAAATCTTACTTTTTTTAATTAACAATTAAACATTTTTTTAAGGAAACTATAATTTTGTATTAATTTATGAATATAGTTATGTTTGTATATTGTTTTTTTATGTTCCCAATTAAAATTTTTTGTTTAACTTGGACAAACTTAAGTTTTCATATATCCAATGAAAATTTTTAACGTAATTACGAAATCTAATGAAGCGATTTTAACGAAAATACTTCATTATAACTATGAAATTCCATTTAAACAATGAAAATTTTCATTTACCCAAGGAACATTTTTTTATGAAAATGATTCATTAAATATATGAAGCATTTTTCTTTCAGTGTATAGCCACAATAAGCTCAATACAAAGTACAATAAGTCCCAGGCAGGCCCTGGGGTTCGTTTGTGTAATATCATTTTGGTGTTTGCTTAAGGGTTAATCAAAATGTGTAATTTTCGTTTCAATATCGTTAATAGTTCCAATTTTTTAAAGTTTTTTCCCTCTCCTGTAAACTTTTGAAAACTGCAGATAGGTTATTTCGTCTTTTAGGTAAGATATGTAATATAATAGAATGATTTTTTTCAGCCATAGCAAAGAGATAATATTTTTGTTAAGTTAAAAAGAAATTATTTTCATATTAACCTTAACATGTGTGGAGGCAGTTTTAATATGGTTGTGTATTCCTAATGTAGGAAAATTTAAAACTTAATATGGCTGACACTGGCAATAATTAACCATAACATGTTGAAAAATTTTTGCTAAAAATAGTTTTGTTGGAGGTGGCCATACTAAAATTGTTTTTTCTCTGCGTGAGTATATTTGAGGGACGGTTACAATACAAGTATTCCAGTTTCGAAAAAAATTTTTGGCTATTAATACAAAACACCTGTCAAAGAGCGAGCTTAACTGAAAAAGTGAGCATGGAACATTCTAAACAAGGTGACTGTAAAAGTATCTAAATTTGGTACAAATTGCTTCGTTAGCAATACACGAGAACTATTAAAAAAAAATTGCAAATTTTATTTCAATGGTGGTAGCAAAGCGCACCGGGTTAAGCTAGAAAGAATTTAATATAATAAAAAAAAAAGTCTGTAACCGTTTACTTAAATAAATGTTACTCTGTCTAGGGCATACAGATAGTTTTAAACACTCTAGAAAGACGATTTAATTACTCGTCTGCTTGGATGTTTGCTTTTGGATAGATAGAATTTAGCAACCAAAAAAGTTTAAAGTTAAACATGGGTAAGGCAATGTTAAATGTTTATAATGAAGAAAAGTGAAAATTTACACAATTTTCGATTTGCTAAAACACAAAGATTTTTTTTTTGTAAAAACGATAAAAGTTGTTCTTAATTGCTTCAAAAAATTTAATGATTTTATATACTCTCGAATCTGGAAGAGATAATGACAAAAGTGATTAGTAAAGAAAAAACGCTTATTCGATTCAAAGAATTTTTTTTAAAGGAATTACAAGTTTTTGAAGGATGTGGTGAGAAAACTTTTAGTGACTAGTGATTACTAGGGATGAGATTTTCATGCAGATTTACATGCAATAAAAAATGCGAAAATATACGCATAAAATATGCACTAAAAATTCAATATATGCACTAAAAAAATCCAAAATATGCACTTTCAACTTAAGAAATTCCATAAAAAATCGGTTTTTAATTTTACTAAAAACTAAAATATGTATATAAAATTCAGTCTATTGTTATTCAAGTATCTCTAAAATCTTAAATAACAAATTTGAAATTGTGTTTGTTTAAATAAATAAGAACTGTTTTATTAAAAGTAAAATTTTGTCTTGTACTTGAAGAATGCCAATGCATTTTGGAAAAAATTGTTTGCAGATCCCACTTTGTTTTCAGATCAGATCAAAAACATTTGAAATTTATTTTATTTTTTTAAATCCTTAATTTTTTTTTTGCAAAACGTTTGGATTTTTTTCTCTTAATTAGTCGGGCTATTCATTCTTCCACATTGTTAATTTTAAATTTTGCAATATCAATTAATTTGACTTGACTATTAAGTAAACTAAATCCCTCCTAATTAGTTATTTATTGACCAATATAACCAATAAATAACTGTCCGTAAATGGAAAATACAAATGCTAATTGACTTCTGATGTTATTTAAATTTTATAATTCTTTTCCTATTTTTAATTGCACAATCATCGGAATCAACAAGCTCTTCAAACATTCTTAGCCCTTAACAACCCACAAGTGTCTCGCGGACACATTTTTGAATTCCATTGCTCATAAAAGCTAAAATATTTATTTTTGAGAAACCCCGTTTTACCTATTCTACCTCTTGATCTTGGTCTTGAGAATAGAAATGAGCAATAAAATTATTTGTAGAATAAATAGTTTATTATTTATTATCAATAAGCAAAAATAGTGTCCAATAGACACATTAATATATTATTTGAATCAAGTCAACCAAGTTTCATACAAGTGACTGCGGTTCTGAAACGGTCTAGTCGGCGTTGAAATCATTGCTTCTTCTTGATTCTCTTAACAGGTCGGTTTTTACTTTTTTAATAAATGAATCAATCGCAGAGCATATTTTCTCACAATATTAATTTTACAAACAGAGCACAGGAAGAAATTGAACGTGCCCTTTCTGAAATTGACATTGAAGATATTTGAAGGTATTTGCTTACAAAAAAACTAATTAAAGTAAAATAAATTAAATACCTTAGCAAATATTATCAATAAAACATGTTTTTTAATGTATACTGTCTTTGTTTTTCTTTAAGTATCATTAATTTCTTTAATGAGTCCGTTGGACACTACTGGTCAGTTACGTTACAAAAGCATACTGGGTAGTTAAGGGTTAAATTACTCAAAGTTATTTTGAATAGAATTCGAAGCATCTAGCCAGGTCCCCATTTTGCTACTACTGGCTGCAGTGGAAGGTGAATCAAGGGAATTGGCTTCTAAATCCTCTGCAACGCACACATCGGTTTTAAATAGAAGCATATTTTGTCGAAATCTTGCATTAAAAGCAAAGCTCCAAGAGAATTTATTTATTATTTAAAATTTTTTTTTGGAGAGTTTTTTTGTGTATTTAAAAATTTTTTTAAGAACTTTTTTATAATATGGAAATTAAAAAATCCCTTAAAAATATCAAAATATGCAAAAATATGCATTTAAAACCTAAATATGCAAAAATATGCATTTTCGCCAAAATATGCAACAATATGCAAAAACAAATTGATGCCATTTTAACGAAAATTTAATGATTCGGAAAGATAATTGGTCGGCATCGTTTTAAGACGATGGAAATCGCATCCCTAGTGATTACATAATGTTCTTTTGACTAGAAATACAAACATCTATAGAATGGGAACATGTTTTCTCATTTACGTCTTCTTGATTTAAATTAGAAAAAGGTCTTCAAACGATTTTGTAATAACTTATTTAAATAGTTAATTTAACTTTTTCGATTTTATGTCAATGCTGTTGGCTTGGCGTTAAATCTGTGGCAAAAGGGAAAGTGCTTTAGTCTATTTTTAAGTTTCAGGACAGCAATTTTAAACTTTAAAGGTGACTTTAACATGTGTACTTTTGAATGTGAAGATCTCAAGGTGCCATGAAGTACTTTTTGCATTTATAAACTTATTTAATTGATCTCAGGAACTGTTATTTGTTCAACTAAATTAATTTAAATAATGAAATAAAAATAAAATTATTGCATCGATTCGTAATTACTTTTTTCAAAATGTTTGGCTTCTTTCACTCATTATTTAGTAGCTTTCTTTTAACTACTTTTTTCTGGATGTATGTGGGTAAAAAAATAATGGCTTACCTTTGAATGCGTTCATTTTGGGACATCCCTTGTAAAATTCATTAGTTCTTTCAGTAGAATTGTAAGTAGTGCATTTATGTTTTTCTGATTACACAACACATTATTTTGGAGGCGAAGTTTTTACTGGGATAAAATAAATCCCGCTTTCCCGGGAAATTAAAAAATACGGGAAAATCAAAACTCTAGTATACAAACTGTTATGCCATTTAAATAAATAACTGAACATGATTATATATAATTTATCAGTTCGCAAAACTACTACATTTAAATAATTAAAGACAAATACAAACTTGACTACTCTATCAGGATTACAAAAAAATTATTTTATTATTCCAATTGTTTTAGACATTCAAACTAAAAATCAATATTTCCATAAAACATTTTTATTTTTTTACAATAATAGATAAGAAAATAGGAGAAATAAAGAAAAATAAATTCTAACCAATTCAATCAGAAGCCACTCAAATTGATTGTTTAGTTGAATAAACAATAGTAAAATTGGAAAGAAAAATAAGAAGTGTAGTCTGATGACGTTACTGATTTTCTTGGAAAGAAAAAATTCTAAATTTATGTACATTCATTAAGTATTAAAAGGATATTTATGAACATATCGCACCCTAAATCATAAACAGACACAACTTAAAATTCGAAAATGTTTGGAGAGGCAGAAAACAAGCTTCAAAAACAGGGTTGCAAATTTTAAATCAATTAAGTTTCATAAATGAGAAAGAAGAAAAGTTAAAGAAGACATCGACGCAAAGAAATTTTCGTGGCCGCTGTAGATTTGATTTATTAGCTGGTTTATGAAAAAACAAGATTTTGATAAATTTTCAGATGTGCCTGTTTATGATTTAGTATACGATATGTAGATTAAAAAAGTCAAAGTTAATAATTCAGGAACTTTACAAGATTGCGAAATTGTGCAACAACAAATTTAAGTAAATTCATTATGAAAATTGTGAATTTCCTTTATATGAAATATTTTCAGGCTTTGTTGGCTTTATATGAGGCCTATGGTAAAATATAAACAAATCTGCACGGAATTTTGAAGTGTCATTTCTGGTCTTATTAAACTATGACAGATACAAGTTATCTATAACGCATAATACATTATGGTTTTACGTGTAGTAAGGTTTTTTTCGAGAGTGTTCTTTATTTGGGGTTTATGGTAAATTGTGGTGCGATGTTTACGTAATTTAGTTGTACGATTTGTGCAAAATTAACTGACAATCAGTGCATTCATAACTATTATATATAAGTTTTTTTAACAAAATTATAAATTTGTTGTTGTGTAAGGTGCAATTATGCTGGCTTTTTAACAATGACATGGTTCACACTTGCATTTCATTGGACCAGTCCAGGGAGTAGTCCATTTGATCAAAATGGATCAGGTAGGCCAATATTATTTGCAGGGCAATCATGACTCACAGTTTCTTGTACACTCTGCAAATAATATTGGACTACCTGATCCATTTTGATCAAATGGACTACTTCCTGGAATGGGGCAATGTAATGCAAGCGTGGACCATGTCATTGTTAAAAAGAGTTTGTAGTGAAACGACATGTCTGCGTTTTTGAACGACATTTTTTCGTTTTTAAACGATTTCAAAACTAATCCTCTGGTGTATACCATGGATAACTTTAAAGACTACTCCTTTGAAATGCAAAGCTGGGTTATATGGTCCTGCCCCAGGACGTCGTAATGTCAAATAGACCATATTTTTCCCATACATTGGGGTTACCTTTGGACTAGTCCTAGTCCCTTATTGGCTACAGTTTACATGCGTGTATGGACCAGTCACATTATTTGTAGGGCTTATACGCACTCACACTTATTGCAATGTTGATTAAGGTTCAACTTAACTCAATGCGTATAGACAAAGTCAACTGAGAGTCATACGTATACTTATAAGTACGATTCGCATACGAACTTATTATAAGCAAGGCTGCCAGATTTATCCCCAAAATAGCGAAATGACGATTTGTTTACTAAAGCTTTATGTATAATGTGTACGATTTTTCGGCAAATGTATCTGGCAGAGCAGATTATGAAGTTGTATGTTTGATCTGTTGTGTTAAAACGGTAAATGGATGAGCGAATGTGTTGAATCAATGTAAGTATTATAAGTATTTTAATCAAATTATAAATCAAACTGAGGTAATTTATGAGTATCGACGTCGCATTCATATTTATTGCAACCTATACTTATACATCAATGGTCTCGCGAGTATGAGTGAATCAGAGTAGTTGAGTTTAATTGATTTCTACTCACTTATACTTAAAATTTCATGAGTCAGTATGAGTAGCGAAAAAACGATTAATTGCTGATCTCTGATTCATATCACTTATATAACTACAGAAAATGCTGTTAAAAAATATTTAATTAATACTATAAAATTGTTTACTAGTACATATTTAAGTAATTTTTTAAGCAATATCACAAAGTTTTTAATTGGTATAAATTTTTGTGTTGTTTCTGTGTAGTGGTATATATATACTATATATACTATTCTATTTATATACATACATATATATACATTATTAAAATAATAAATTACTAAATATTTTACAAATTGATTGATTAAAAGTCAGTAATGTATTTAATATCCTGGGGAAAACAATTTATTTTTATTTACATTTCCAGCAGTTTAAGAAAATGTACCTTTAACAACATATTTACTAACATTTTAACTCAAAATCATATTTTAACTTAATTTATTCGTTAATATTTAATTCACTAAAAAACGTTCGCAAAAGAACGTTGAAATTTCAACAGACGTCAATAAAAGGAAACGCCTACGAAAAAGTAATTTTATGAATGAGTACTAAAAATTCATTTTAATAACAATTTATTTAAATAAATGAAAAACATAAAAAAATGCTGTAATGTTTGTAAAAAAACCCCAGGAGATTGCAAAAGTTAAAAAACGTGGGCACATATTAATAAAATAAAACTAAAAATATTGTTCAACAATACAATAATCTATTTATAAAAATTTTCAAAATTATGACAGCACTAACATAAATGGCATGTTACTGAAATGTTAAGTAGAAAAGTGTATTGATTGCAAAAGCTTCTCAATAGGTGGAAGAGTATTATGAGTTTGTCCTGGTGTTTGTAATGTAAAAAAAAAACATAAATAATCAGCCATGTCACAGAGTACAATTCCGTTCGGAATCAAAGAAAACATATTTGTTTATTGATAACAAGTGTATTTTAAAAGTTTTTTGGCCGTTCATGAAAACAAAAATGGTTTCATTCCGAAAAATTTTTTCATCAAGCAACAAAAAACGAAATGAATTCCGTTTCCGAACGGAATTGTACTCTTTGTCATGGCTGATAACTTAGATATTATTATCAAAATGAGATTTATTTGTCTTAAATTGATTTAAGGAATTTGTATGTCAAAATCAAAATTTATAAGGAAAATATGACATCAGAAGCTATTTCCGGGTGTAGTATTTGTATGGTTGCTATGGTAAATTTGTAAGAGAACTCTTCGTAGAATTTGCAGTTAAAACGTATTTTCGTACAAAACCTTGCAATAAAAATTTTATAAGCGAGTGCGTCAATAACTTTCAGAAAGGCATGATTTTTTAAAAAAGGAGTTTAATAAATTGATGTAAAATATACTCGTTTTCGTTGTAGAATAAATACAAGGTAGGTTCTTTAGGGAGAGTTGTCATTATTTAAATTAATTTATTTGATTTTTGATGCTTGTTTTTATTTTATTTTATTTAAGTGTTTTGTTTCCAGGGCTGCCAGACTTTGGGATTTATCCCCAAAGTTGGGAATTTCATACGAGCAAAAAGGACAAAGAAAGTCATTTGGGGATGAGGGATAAATTTGGGGGTTTAAAAAAAATCGGGGGTTTTTGGGGATTTTACACATTTTTAATATATTTTCCCTTTTATTATTATTTACGCTTATTTTTCTTTGTTTCGAATATAGAATAGCAAAAAATAGAAGTAACACTTTTATCTTAATCGTATCAACAACGAAAACATTATAAAGGGTCCTAATTAATATTGCCATTTTTGTTGAGTGTGCAAAAGGTACTTCATAAACGTATGTTATTATTCTTGAGTGATTGTTTTAAAAAATTTAAATTAAAAAAAAGAATCTAAAACCCTTGAAACCACATACAATTTTTGATTATTTAAAGAAAATTTTTAAGCAAATATGTGTTCCAAAAGATAAGCTAATGTGAAAGACAATATAATAAAGTTCTGCTTGTAATTCCTCGCTGAAATCGTATAAAAAGAATGTAAAAAACATGCCATAACCAGTCGCTACAAGCAAAATAAATAATTTGCTTACTAAACATTTTTATTTGGATTTTTAAGAATTTATTTTGTTATAATTTTTCTTATTTTTATTAAAGTAATTTTTGCAAAAAATTTTTTTTTTACTTGGTTTAAGAATTTTGTACTTATTTTCAGAAATTCCGGGATTGATTTTCGAAAGTAATCCCATTTAGGATTGATTTAACTTATTCGTACTTAAATTTTTAAGTACGACTATTGATTAAAGTAAGTTTAAAAAGACTAATTTATCCCGAGTGTTTTTCTTTCTGTGTGGGAATACAAAATTATTTAATTAACAAGATTTTGTTTGTCGTGCTTTATTCTCAATTTTTATTCTTGATATAACACTGAAATTTTTTGTTGATAGGATAAGCTATACCTATGCGCATTTCACTAGTTTATTTAAAAAAAATTTAAATTTGGTTTGGAAAAAAAACACAAAAAATTTGGGGATTTTCGGGGATTATTTTTTATTTTTAGGGGAAAAGGAAAAAAGTACCTGTGGCCATTTTCTCATTAGGATATTCCTTTTTCCCAACGAAAAATTGCACATTAAAAAGTTTGGTTTTATTAATGTCTCATTTGCTTTTGATTCGGCATTTTTATATTCGGGATTTTGAATCCGGATTTTAAGTTTGGGGCATATGACCCTGACCAAAATTCATAATATAATTTTGGAATCGGTCTTTTATTTTATTTTACCTTTTTGGGGTAAATATTCGTTAAAAATTATCAAAGTAATTTTCAATTAGTAAGATTTTATTTGACGTGCCTAATTCATAATTTTCATTCTGGAATATTACACTAAAATTGTGGTCGGGACTGTAATACCGTTTCAGATATACCTTTTTTATAGAGTCAATATTCGGTTTATTGACATAATTATCTTTCTGTTCACACATACACAATTTAGCTTACTCAATTAGCAATTGGCAATTAACTTAGCAAAATGTTAACAACTTTTGACATCTTTAAAGAAAAACCATCTGGCTTTTGCGCAGACCTAATGGATGGACCTTTGTTTTTGTTGTTTTGTTGTTGGCGAAAATGTCAAAACACTTTGTTTAGTGAGTTGGGTTTTACTCACTAAACACACTTCTGACAGTGCACTGCAGTGTTGCATTTTAATTTTACTCAATTTTTATAACAATTTCGTATTAATTGAACAATAAGTAAATTGAAGTTTTGTATGGATAATTGAGCTCAATAATGACATTTATTGCGTAAAACTTAATTAAGGTGCATATCTGAACACGGTATCAGAAAAGATAAACTCACTGTTTAGTGTTGTTGTTTAAGCTTTGATATTGTTACAGCTAAAACTGGGGCTTATAATTCTTACTCGCTTAACAGTTTTATTTGCATAATATCTTTAGTTTTTCTAAAATCTTTGGATGATGTTTCCTGACGATCTGGCCTAAGCAACCAGTGAAATGCGCATAGGAATAGCTTATCCCATCAACAATAAACTTCAGTTTGTCCATAGTATGAAATGGGAATCAAGCACATTATAATACCATGTTCAAATATAACTTTTTTTATTGAGTCAATATTCGGTTAATTGACATAATTATCTTTCTGTTCACATATACACAATTTAGCTAACTCAACCCTGTAGTAAATTAAATACTCAGTTGCAAAAAACACTAACTATAAATTAACTATTTTTCAAATGACTACAAATTGGTTTAAATCTCATGCAGATATCAACCAAACATATTGCATAGAGGCACACGTAAAACACAAATAAAAGCAAAATAAGTAAAACAAGCATGCCATGAAGTCAAATGAAAAAAAAAAATATTACAAACATATTTAAATAATTAAAAATAATTGAAAATTTAATCAATACAAATCTGTTTATATACAAGCAATTATGTAGCATTTTTATTTCAGCATGTATTCTACATCATCATTTAAATCAATTTGATGCAAAATTTGCTTAAATAATTATTTCTATATAAATATATACATATATATAAAAATATACATTCATATGTACATATGTATGTTTATATGTACATACATATATTTTTTTGACAAAAAATTTTTTAAATTTAAATAATTTATTATAAACCGACTATACTATTAATTGACTACAAATTGGTGGAAAAATAAGTAGTTAGTAGTCAATTTAAAAGTCATGCGGAGATAACCATTTGACTACAGTCTATGACATGCCTATGTTAAAATAGTGAGTCGTCGACAAGGAAAATAGTCACTTAATCAACTAGATGTGGTTATAAAAAAACCAGTTTGAAGTTACTTAAAAATGTGTTTGACTTCCTACAGGGAATTTATATTACTACTACATACAACATTCAACGTAAACAAAAATGTACATGTATAAGAAAATGTAAACAACTTTTGATATCTTTAAGGAATAAACATCTGGTTTTTGCGCAGACCAAATGGATGGGCCTTTTTTTTTTTTTGTTGTAATTTCAATTGCCAAATGTCAAAACACTGTTTAGTTAGTTGCGTTTTGCTTAATAAACACACTTGTTACAGGCTCGCATTTTAATTTTACTCAATATTTATAACAATTTCGTATTAATTGAGCAATAACTAAATTGAAATTTTGTATGGATAATTGAGCTCAATAATGGCATTTATTGCGTAAAACTCAATTAAGGTGCATATCTGAACAGAGTATAACGAAATCTTGACTAAAAATTATTGTTGGAGGATAAAAATCGTTAAAACATTAAGGTGATTTTTATTAAGAAGAGAAGAATCTCAATTTAGGAGCATATTTCATTTTATTTTTAGGGTTTTTTTTCATTATTCTCAGCCTGTCTGGGACTACTTTTTTTTATGGCTAAAGCAAGATAATTTTGTAGTCATCTAGCAAATTTTAGTTCGCTTTGAGTCATAACTTGTTCCCAAAGCCAAGCCACACATATATCGCACCTATTCAACAATACTGTATTAACTAAAATTTTTTAGTTTTTCACTTTTTGGTAATAGTCGACAGGTATTATTCATATCTACCCACTGTAAAAATATCGAGCTATTTGGTCCTCTTTTTTGTAAAGAAATGGTTGATTTAAAAATATTTTTTCCTATGCCTTTCATATTAAATAAAAAATTCTTTTGCTTCTACTGAAAATTTTAAGATTTTGAGTTAATACAGTATTGTTGAACAAGTGCGATATGTATTTACAATAATAAAGTTTTGGCTTGGACGCGAATGGTGATTTAGTAAATAATTCTTTCCGTGTATATTTGAAATTATATTACTATTCTTTTCCTGAAATATTAGAAAAGGATTTTTAAAAATGTTAATGTTTTATTACAACGGTCCGACAAAAAACAAAAACGTCGGGATAAAGAACTTGATGATGTGATTTTAATTGACTTAAACGTGCTGAATCAAAATAGTTTATTCAATCACGTCTAGTTACCATTTTGTTTACTGATCGTGATTTCATGTCTCATGATAAATGATAGAAATGTGTTGCATGAAATATTGGTCGCCACTTTAGCCTAGATTGCACTATCTCACAAGTCTTACGCATTCCATAATACTTTGTGAGATAGAAATCTAATGAGTTTTGTTGCGACTGTCAAAAACTCTAATGTAACATGACAGTTTGTGTTCACACCATCACACAAAGTATAAACACTCACACATGAAATAAAATGCAACCCTGATCCAATGAAAAGTATTATTGTTTAGAAATTTTTCAAAAAACGATGAAGTCGTATGGGATGTCAAATTTTTTTCATAATACTTTTCATTTTCGTGACATATTATCACACTTTGTCATATTACTTGAGTTTTTAACATGTATTAATACAAAGTATAATAGTGTAATCTAGCCTTTATTAAGATTTTTTTTTTTTTTTTTTAATTTCCTAAGCTAATCCCGCGAAGCTCTATGCTTGTCTGCAGGAAAGAGACCAGAGTCTCTGGCGGGAATCAAACCCGCAACCTCGGCGCTGATAGACTAGCTCGCTACCAGCTAGCCTACCGGGGCACTCAATTTTGAAAATAATCATTTGTAAAAGATCAAAATCGCACAAATCTTTCTCAAGCTATGATAAAATGTGTGTACCATAGCCGCCTTATTGCGGTCGAAATATTAGTGGTAGCCCTTAAAAAAACTAAAAACGGATTTGAATCAAGCGCTGTAAAATCTTCGTATTTCATATATTTTTATTTTAAATAATTTATTTTTTTTTTTTTTGGCGACCAGTGTAATTCATAAAACTTGGTTCTTAAATATTTCATTAAGTTTTTAATTTAAAATTGATTTAGCTCTTTTTAGGGCTTTTTTATTGGTGTCAACCCAATAAACCATAGAACGATATGATAGCGAAAACGATATTATATTTTACGGCGTTTATAATATTATGTACTATTATTCAAAACAATATCGTTACGACATCACTTTTCAAAATATTTTTTCCAATTTAAAAACAAACATTTGAAAAAATCATCAAAATTTTTTAAACATAGAAAATTATTTAAACAAAACATATACAAATTTTAATAGTTTTTTTATTAAAATATTTGAATATTTCTTATTTACTGCAAGAGGATAAATCGCTTAAAACTGTAAGTAAGTGTGTCTATACAAATGAATTAGGTGCATATGTTTGTCCTTCCGAAATTGGTATTTTAAAAATTTTAAATCAAGAAAATTATTACAACTTTTTATATACTATGTATTTAAGAAAATGCCGCGAGTGCAGAACAGAAAAGAAAGCAATGTACTGTTTAAATATTACACAGAATCTTTTAATAATTCAAGAAATTTAAAAATGCGATTTCACTATCGTTATTATTGGAAATTATGATATCGAAAACGATATCATAATTTAATGGAAAAATGATATTATAAGGAAAGGTACAATTTAGTCCGTAAACACTATCGTTTTAGATTCGAAAACTATTATCACTTGTGATACTTTCTATCACCTATATGATATCGTTTACAATATCGCTTGGTTTACAATATCGCTTGGCTTACTGGGAAGGCACTTTTTGATCAGAAATAGTTCACAACCCAGGCCTTAACCATGTAAGGAAATTTTGTCGAAATCTTGAAAATCTTGTATTTAAAGCAAACTTCCAAACTAACTTATTCATTGATTCCAAAATTTGTTTGGAAGGTTTTTTGTGTATTTAAAAATTGTTGAAGAACTTTTTTTATAATATGACTATCGACAAAAAACATGCATTTGCATACAAATCGTATCCCTATTGATAAGTTTTTTAATCTTTTCAAAAGAGCTAAGCGAAATTTTCTGTTGAAAATTTTGACTTCTTTTTAACCAAAAATTTTTTGTACTTTAATGTGCAGTTATAAAAAAAAAAACTGATTACTGTGTCGCTCCATATATTCACGCATTTTAAATAACAACAAAAAATGTTTACACAAGTAAAGTGTTGATGAGTTTCTGATGATCTAATGGACAAGTAAAGTAAGTCATTTTTCCCACTCTAAATAACAAAACGGCAGAGGTGTTTTTGTGTACATTTTAATTATTATTATTTTTTTCCACTTTTCTATACAAAGTATTTTGTACATTTGGACATTAACACTCAAACTATTCAAAGGTTTAACTTTAATTATACCTAATGAAAACTGACAGCCAACAAAGAAACTCCATATAATTTCTCCCAAAGGATACTGACATGACAGTTCTATGCCCACCACAATTTTCCCCACTGGTGTACAAAAACTTAAATAAAGTTTCGTTTTCTGCTTTATTTTTTTTTTTTTTTTTTTTTTGTTCTTCCTCATAAAAATAGAAAAGCACAAAATAACGCCTACAAATATACAAGTTTCTTTGAAAACTTAGTGGAAGGGACTTAACGAGTTAAGTGTGTTTGTTTAATACAATGAAAAGAAAAATCGAAAAGATTGCGATGTATCGATTTTTTTAAAGGAAAAATAATTTTAAAAGAAAATGAAACTTTCAGTACTCGTAGTATTAAGTAATGTTTTTTGGAGGTTGGTCTTTCTTTCCCCTTATTGCTGCTATATAATATTCCACATCTATACAGTACCAACTTGGTTGAATGTGGTTTTTAGTGGCTTTTTGTCAGTCGGTTTGTAAAAAGGAACAAAAACTGTAATTAAAAAATACTAAACCTAACTTTGTTGTGTCTATATTAACAAACTGCAACTTTTTACAGCAAATATTGCCATTAGTTTTACTAAAGTAAGAGTTAAGGAAAAGTTTTTTTTTACTTAAAAGGGTGAACGAACAAGAAAGACTGTATCGAAAAATGCGAATATATTTAAAGCCGCTTTTGTCTTTAATACAGGGGCACATATTTAAATCAAGAAGAAATTTTCATGTGCAAAAACTTTGGTTATGAGTAGGGATGAGATTTTTCATGCACTAAAAAATTGAAAATATGCGCATAAAATATGCACTAAAAACCCCAAAATATGCATTAAAAAAATATAAAATATGCACTAAAATAAATAAATAAAAAATTCAGTCTATTTTTATTCAAAGGTACAATATTTTTTATAACTTAATTTTGATAATTTTATATTATCAAAAGTAAGCCTTTGTATGTTCGGACGCAAAAAATTGTGTGCATGGAAAATGATCTCTCAACGTCAACCGAAGCTATAGGAGCATACTTGAAGGAGGTAAATTCATTTGTATAATATTCCTTTTTTTAATTCAGATCTCACATTTGATTCAAGATCAAAAATAGTTGAAATTTGTTTTATTTTCGAAATCCTATTTTTTTTTTGCAAAACGTTTTGGATTTTTTTTTTTTTTAATTTCTTGGGCAATTCTTTCTTCCACATTGGTTATTTGACTTCCTAAAATATCAATTAATTTGAGCTGACTATTAGGTGAACTTAATCCCTCCAATTAAGTTATTAAGGGTATTCATTTCAAAATTTTTTTAGTTGGAAAAATGGAAAAAAGGAAAATTACACCTTATTGACGTGAACGGTATTTTTTTTAGTTAAAGTTACAAAACTGTCAAAAACAAAAATCTGTCATATAATTCTTTGAAGTAATTGATACTTTTCCAGATGCCAAATAAAAGAGTTAAAATTGAATTAATTGATTGTTTAATTGTCACGTCATTTTTAAGTTCTATTTTTATATTTTTTTTGTATAGAATTCATTTTTAATTTAGTTTTGAAAAACGACGTTTTAAAAAAGTAACATTTGATTTAATAAAAATGGAGTTTAAAGAATCATAGTTGATTATCTTAAAAAGAGATGTACATTTTAGTGCTTTTTGTGAAAAATAACAACATTTTTAATAAGGTGGCAACCACACTAAATTGAACGTTTGTGAATTGCCAACTCTTTAAAAATTGTAAAATTGTAATTTTCCAATCTGATTTTTTTACACTTGGTTAACGCTTGTTTAAATTGCAACTTTCGGTGGAAAAGTTTTTCCTTGTGTTTGCTGTAACAAAAATTACATTTTTCCACTTTTCCATTTTTCCAACAAATAAAAAAACTGAAATGAATACCCTTATTGTTTCGCCAAAATATCCGTAGTTGGAAAATACAAATGCTAAATGACTTTCGGTGTTATTTAAATTTAATATTTCTTTTACTATTTTAATTGCATAAGCTGGAAGTTTTTTTAATAGTATTCTACAGCATCTAGCCAAGTTCCCCATCCTGTTAGTACTGGCTGAGGTGGTAAAGGTGCCAAGGGATACATTTTTATAATTGTGAAAAATTGCAAATATGAAACCTATAAATCAATATTATCTAATTGGCTTCTAATTTCCTCTGCAACTCGGTGTAATCCATGTGCCAAGCAAGTAACTAACATGTAATAGTTTTGGATAAAACATTTTAAACCCAGTGGCAGCCTTAACCATATAAGGTGCATCGGTTAAAAACAGAAGGATCTTTTGGCGAAATCTTGAAAAAAAACTCTTATGTAAAAAAGAGCTCCAAAAAAATTTATTTATTTATTTAAACATTTTTTTTTTTAGATTTTTTTCGCGTAGAATTTTTTTTTTTTTGTGAAAGACTTTTTATACCCTTCACCGAAGGTAAGAGGGTATATATAACTTTGTCATTCCGTTTGTATGTTCCACAATATTGATCCTACACCCTATAAAGTATATATATTCTGGGTCCTTATGAAAAGCGAAGTTCAAATCCGGTTGTCCGTCTGTCCGTGTGTATGTTGAAATGGGTTTTCCGAAAACCCCAGAAATGATGTGGACTAGGTTGATGTATATTTATGTCACATATACTCCGTTTAAGTTTGCTATTGAAATTGAGCCAGATCGGTCCAAAAATTACGGAGATATGAGCAAAAAACCACGACTACCTCTAAATTTTTCCAAAAATCCCTTGTTGTTGTATTTTTTTATTTCTGTATATCTTGAGAACGGCAAGAGCCAAAGTTTAAAAAAAAGGTAAACACATTTAGGTTGCCAATACACACCATCCTACAATATGTGGGCGGGATTGGAGAAGTGGGCGTGGTACCTCCCGTACAAAACAAATTAAAAATTGTATAAAAACCTAAATTTTAGGGCTGCCATATGTGCTATGGATATGACTTATATATCAAAATGGTAAATTTTTTCTTAAACACGTCGGTGTATAAATCTGTCAAATCGGTTAAAAAATGGCAGAGTTACAACCGAAATACTGAATCCCCAAAAATTACTCTTTTTTATAATTAACTTTGTTAAAATATATGTATACAAGTATATATAAATGTTTATATATAAATATAACTTAAGTTAATGGTAAAATTCTTCCTTAACACGTCGGTATAAAAAATATCAAATCGGTTAGACAATGGGTAATTTATGAGCAAAATACTCCAAAAATGGGCTAAAAAAAATCAAAATTTGTATAAAAACCTAAATTTTAGGGCTGCCTATAAATATGAATTATATACCAAATTTCGGAAATTTTTATGACTTATAACCGAAATACTGGGGTCTAATCACCGCATACGATATCGAGCAAAATTCATCGAAATTATTTATTTTGGTATCTTTAAACTCGATATCGAATGAAATGTATTGAATTTGAAATAAAAGCATTAGACATCGAGTAACTCGACATTACATTTATCGAGTTTTCATTCGATACGCCAGTGTCTATCGTATGCAAAAAAATTCAATAGTTTATTCGATACGATAGTATTGAATGCGGTGATTAGACCCCTGAATTCCCGAAAATTACTCTTTTTATACCCCTCACCGAAGGTAAAAAAGGTATATGGGTAATTCCATGTCAAAACGACCAAGAGTGGGACACGACCCCTTCCGATTTTAATAAAATTTGGTGAGAAGGTTCCTTTTATCTCATTAGGAACATATATGAACGAAAAAATTTTTAAAATTTGTTTTTCGAAAGTTATGTCATATTCAAAATGTCATAATTTCGCAGAATTAGCCGAATGTGTTGAGCTTATTTCTTCAATATCTCGAAAACTACTTGACATACGAAGATGATTTTGATGTTATTTTAAAAAAAATACTTGGGGCTACAGACTATAAATTGAAAAAAAATTTTTTTTTTTTAAATGTAATATCTGCAAAATGTTAAATTTTAAAAACGGACTAAGTCAAAAACCTATTTTTTTATTTGGCTGATTTTTTTTGTATAATACCTCAAACTGTTCTTTAAAAATCCTGAAACTTTGAAGGAGGTGTTTTTTTTTCTTTTTTAAGATATGAATTTTTTCCTTTCGCAACCCTTAAAAAAATAATATTAAAATAGAATTTTAATATTGTAAATTTGAGCAATAAGTACACTGTGCTAGTTGCAAACAACAGACCAGCCGCGCACCTGGCATTTTACTCTAATTGGGGACGCTGAATCCAGTGGTGCTAACCATTTGTTTAGGTTAGCTCTTGTTTTCAAGATATATCGTTATTTCGAAAATGTAAGAGGTTGGCACAGCATATATTGGCGTAACTCAAAAACGGGTTAGTTTATTCAAATAACTAAAAAAAACCGAAATTCGGCAATAAAAAATAAAGTGGGGCTGGTCATACATTTGACCCATGTAGGAGCATCCTACGCGCTGCAGGGGCCAAATTAAAGAATTTTATTAAGCCTCAATATTTGTATGGTACAGCGCGTAGGAGCTCCCAGATGGGTCAAATGTATGACCAGCCCCACTTTATTTTTATTGCCGAATTTCGGTATTTTTAGTTATTTCAATAAAATGTAATTCTGCGAAATTATGACATTTTGAATATGACATAACTTTCGAAAAACAAATTTTAAAAATTTTTTCGTTCATATATGTTCCTAATAAGATAAAAGGAACCTTCTCACCAAATTTTATTAAAATCGGAAGGGGTCGTGTCCCACTCTTGGTCGTTTTGACATGGAATTACCCATATATAACTGTAATTTCTACAATATTGATCCTACACTGTATAAAGTATATATATGCTGGGCCCTTATGAAAAGCGAAGTTCAAAACCGGTTGTCTCTTATTTAAAAAAAAAAAAAATATTTACCAATTTTATTTAGTTTTTGTCTAGTTGCTCTGTATTCTGCTCGCACAATGGTGAAGGGTATTTAAGATTCGGCACAGCCAAATATAGCACTTTTACTTGTTTTATTTAATATGGAAATTTAAAAAAAAATTACTCATAAATGTTAAGATATGCAAAAATATGCATTAACAATAAAAATATGCATTTTCACCAATATGTGCAACAATATGAAAAAACATATCGATGCCATTTTAACGCAAATTTAATGATTCGTAAAGATAATTGGTCGGCATCGATCTTAGACTATCGACAAAAATCATGCATTTGCATGGAAATCGCATCCCTTGTTATGTTTATTTTAATATGTTTTCAAAGTTATCATTATTTAGTTGTTAAAAAAATTAATATTTTTTGGTCAACAATAATCAAATTTATTATTGCGGTAATCATAGAAATGTTTACAGTAACTATAATATTAGTGATATTAAATAAAAATAACAATTATTTGTGTAAGGGATAAATATATTGTTACAATTAACATATGGTGTTTTCTTTTCTAAAAAATATTGATAGGTTATACGAACCCTTACAAAGTGATACATTCATCTAAATTACAATGGAACAAAATAATAGCTACGTTTTACACTCAACACTAATGTGTATTTAGCGTGTTAAATATTGAATGCAAAGTCTGTACTAAAAGCGATATTCACCACGCTTGTAGCAATTTGCAACATTAAATTTTCTTACAATTCCAATCAGTGTTCGAAAATAAACAGTACATTATTTAGCGTTCGGCTCACACACCGAAGAACGATATCTATTTTTTTAGCGTTTGTGTAAACATACAAAAACCTTAATACCGTTCGTAACTATTTTCAAGAAAGAATTATATAATGTTCGGTTCTTCGTTAAAAAACAGAACAATTGTAGTGATACTGTAGAAAAACATTATATTTTAATGTTCTATAATGTTTTTTTCGTGTGTGTATTTTGTTTTTGTAAAAAATGTTTGGTTTTTTTTTATCAGCAAAAAGCGACGAACATTAACGAGCCGAACCGAACACAACAACGAACAACCGAAGTTCGTGGATTTTCAAAAAAACCGAACGGAATTTAATGTTCTCATCATTTGTTGAGTACAGCATTATTTTTGTGTTCGAAAGATGACAAACTGGGAAACGTTATTTTTTTTAATGAATTTCTACACAAACACTATTAGCGTTTGTGTTTTCCACAAATCTACCGAACCGAACATTAAAGAACGATATTTAGTGTTTATTTTCGAACACTGATTCCAATAAGCGTTAACAGCACTGATTTTCCATAATTAATGTCAGCTGTTGTTAAAAATTTTGCGACAAAAAAAATGTAATAAAAGTAAAACAAACGAAAAACAAAAAGTTTTTATATCCATCACAATATAACGCAAATTGTCCGCAAACACAAAAAAATACTTGCTTGCATAAAAAAGTTCTTTACGCAGATGCAAAAAAGGGTATTATCTCACACTCAGTTATAACTGCGGGTAAGAAATGGAACAAATTTGCCATTTATTGTTGCAACATGTTGAGAAAGGAAAACGACAACTTCTCACATTTTTGCATATATTTTTAGAATGGAACAAAAAACCACATAAATGGTAGCATATATGGAACATTATTGTCAGAAAAGAAAACAACAATAGTGTAGTTGCATTTTTGTATTTTTTCTCTGCGTGTAGCAAAATTATTTGCTTAATACGTATCCTTGATCTATCATGGCTGCACAAAATTCCGCTGAGTATATATTTCTTTGGAAAACTACCCACACGTTATCGTTGTCCACAGTATGTTGGCAATACCTAACACGAATGCCGAATGTGCTAGGCGGATTTGCATCCAGGATTATCACAACGCTGTTGGCCCACATGATTCTTAAAAAGCAAAAACTTTTAATTTTCTTCAAAAAAATTTTAGAAACATAATTTTTGTTTTTATTTACATCGAAATAAATTTTTTTGCTTTTAACTTACACCAAAACGGTTCTTTTGTTATATGGAAAAAAAAAGTTGGAACATATATTATGGGTATTTGCTCTTAACTTTTATACATTAAGGGGAAGTCCAAATCAATTTAGATTTTGTGGGCATTGTTTCGGGAACACTTTTGAACATTTGAAAAGTCTAGTTTTGTTCGGTATTATATGGTTCACACACTTAATTCTTTGTTAGTTATTATTTCCACAGAAAACTATAAGCCTTTTCATATGTTGTAACCAGATCGATGTAATACTTACTAGGCAATAGAAAAAAAATTATAAGCCGCTTAAAATACTTCTAATCTTAAAGCATGTAAATTTAATTTACTTTTACGCTTTTTTCTTTGGTTCAAAAGTTACTCAATTACGGAGAATTAATAGAAAATAAAAACAAACACTTACAAACCAAAAAAAGAGACAAGTAAAAGTGCTTTATTCGCCTATGTTAAATCTTTTTTAACATTCGATCATATGGAATGGTCACTATTGTGTCAAAATCGCACTACTGAACGAATACAATTTAAGCAATACAGCCATTTGCTCTTTAATACTAAAGCAGAAACAACAAACCCTTGTTTTAAAAAATATTTACTAACAATAACATGTTCTTTATTTCTGTGTTCAACAAAAAATCTCTTTTTTATCTTTTTTAATTCTACACAGTTATCCCTTTGTATAGATTCAAAAGAATTCAGATTCAATATTTTTATAAACACACTACTTTGTCTAAAATATATGTGAATATACATTTCTATGTATTGTATAAGATAGAACCTGGACATATTTTTTTAATAGTTTTAAACCTTTAAAACAACGACTTTTAGTTTCTGGTCAACATGTTTTTGAAAGCCAAAGTAGTTGTAATAACATAATCTGCTTTAAAATTTCCGTAACATTCGAAATGCTGTATAAACCGTAAAACAATAAAACAAAAAAAAAAACTAAAAATACTCCACATGTACTCGTATACTTCATATCTAGAATCAACATACTTATATGTATTAACAATATAAATACGAACATGTACAACAAATATATATAGATACTTATAACAGTCTATGATACGGTTTTTATATAAATGTTGTAAAAAGTACTATTTGCTACTTATATGCTTATAACGATGTGAAATGTTTGTATATGTATACCAGTAGTAAAGTTAAAGCCACTGAATTTAGTTGTGAGGTATTTAATCCTTTTTTAAGCTTTTCGAAAATATTATATTTCATATATTGCATAACGTAGCAAACTATTGCTTAGTACATAAGTATAAAAAACCAATTAAGAAAAACACAACCATAAGCCATAAATGCTGTCATGAGAATTCTTATAATTGTTTACCAATTTTCTAGAAATTTTCTATCAAATGCTGTTTGCAATTAAATTTCTAAACTAAAGGTTAGTAGATACTGGAAGACTTTATTTTTTTGAAATCTGCCATAATTGAAACTTTTATCAAAAAAAAAAAAAAAAAAAAAAAAAAAAATATGCATTTTATAGCTAACGCCACTATAAATGGATACGGTTTTGTTTGTTCCGCCTTAAAGTAATGATCCGTAAGCAGTGTTGTGCAGCTATTACGATATTTACGATTGTAGGTGTAATGCAGCACCTTGCAAATAATGCTACTAGTCCATACACGCATGTAAAATGTAGCCCATAAGGGACAAAGGTAGCCCCAATGTATGGAAAAAAATTATCTATTTAACATTACGATCTCCTAGGGCAGGACCATATAGCCCAACTTTGTATAACGAAATAGTTGTCTTTAAACTACTCCATGGTATACTCCAGAGGGTGAGCTTTGAAATCGCTTAAAAACGAAGACATTTCGTTTCACTACAAACTCTTTTAACAATGACAGGGAGTAGTCCATTTGATCAAAATGGATCAGGTAGTCCAATATTATTTGTAGGGCAGTATATTTGCTTTGAAAAAATAAAAGAGAAGCAACAGGAGAATAGAAACAAGTTGATGTTTTTGTAATTATAGTAAGAGCAATGTGCGGGCAAAAAGAGTATTTCGCAGCGTATGCATGTCAGATCAATATGCAGAAAAACTAAGCACATAAAAACTTTGTTTTCGTAAAAAGCTTAAAGAAAATAAGGATGAGTTCCAAAACTCCACCTGAAAAGCAATTCGCTTTTTTAAATGTTTTCTGTTCTTTAGTGTTCGTTACGCTAATAGCGCTAATAGCGTTTTTGTAGTAGATATCTTAAAAACGGTTCTCTGTGATCTACACACAATTTAAAAATAATGAACTAATCCAACACAACATAAATACAACAAACTTTGTTGTATTCGGTTCAGCCCCTTAGGTTCGTTCGTTTCAGTTGTGCTAGTAAACACAAAAAAAAAAGTTTTACACAAACAAATCACTTATATCGAGCCCTAATAGCAAAAATAATGTAACCAACAAAAATAAAATTTTACAGGAAAAGGTTTTTTATACCCACACCACAATAGTGGAGAGGGTATTATGCATTTGTGCTGATGTGTGTTACGCCTTAAAATATTGGTCCTAGACCCACCTTAAAGTATACCGATCGACTTAGAATCACTTTCTGAGTCGAACTCACGATGTCCGTCCGGCTGGCTGGCTGGCTGGCATGTAACCTTGTGCGCAAAGTACAGGTCGCAATTTTGAAGATAATTTGATCAAATTTGGGTCATAGGTTCTTATTGGCACAAGGACCAAGCCTATTGAAAATGGGCCTAATCGTTGAACCACGAGAGTAGAGAGGGGGAAATTTCTTCCTCTCAGAAACCATCAAACCGATTTTAACAAAATTTAAAACATAGATAGATCCTTATTTGTACGGACACATAAGCTATGCATTTTTAAGAAAATAGGAAAATAGGGGAGATAGGGGCAATTTCTGCCTCTCAAACCGATTTTAATGAAATTTAAACCATTGATAGATCCATATCTATATGGACACATAAGCTTTACATTTTTTCAAAAATAGGACCACAAGGGGAGGTAGGGGGCAATTTCTGCCTCTCACAAACTTTCAAACCGATTTGAATGAAGTTTATAAACACAGATAAATCCATATTAATATGGACACATAAGCATGAAGTGTTATTAAATTCTGTGGTGTAGGGTATCATATGGTCGGGCTTGACCGACTATACTTTCTTACTTGTTTTTTAAATATTTTTGCTTCAAGTCTAGGGTTTCGTTTGAATTGCTTTTGCTCTTATTTCGTAACGGTACTTCCCAGAGATATGAGATTTTTAGAGATGATGCAAATGGTCAAAACTTATCGATTTTCTTAAAAAAACAAAAATCTAAAATGTTGTTGATTACATCATTTTTGCTATAGGGCTCGATGTCTTTTCGACAGAAAAAAAAAACAAACAAAATTTTTTGCAAATAAAAACATGTATACAATATAATTGTATGATCAAATTTATGACCAATCCCACTTTATTATTTATTGCCGAATTTTGGTTTTTCTTTGTAATTTCAATAAATTGAACCGTTTTTAAGTTACGCGAATATATGCAGTGCAACCTTCTACATTTTCTAAATAACGGTATATCTTGAAATCAAGAGCTAACCCAAAAAAAAACGGTTAGCACCGCTAAATTCAGCGTGTCCCAATAAGGTTAAAATGCCAGGTGCCCGGATTGTCTGTTTTTTGAAACTAGCACAGAGTACTTATTGGTCAAAATTACAATATTAAAATTCTACTTTAAGATAATTTAAAAAAGGCTGCGAAAGAAAAAAAAATCAAATCTTAAAAAAGAAAGAAAAACGCCTCCTTCAAAGTCTCAGGATTTTTAAAGAACAGTTTGAGGTTTTATATTACAAAAAAAATAAGCCGAATAAAAGAAGTTTTTGACTTAAGGTGTTATGAAACTTGCTATTTTTTTGTATTTTTTCTATATTGGAGAACAGTGCAAATATATTTGCATAGGAAAACTGACTAAGTGTAAAAAGTATGATTAATCATAAAAAATCTTGAAATGTCAAACAAATATACATGTGTTATCGATAAATAATCTAAGACTGTAAAAAAAATATAAACATTTTTAACTTAAAATTGACATTTCCAGGTTAAATGTTAGCACAGTTGCCATTTTTTTTTAGTTTTTAATCGAAAGTAGCGGTTTTAACTTTTGTTTTGCCATTTTTAGCTTTTTTGACGGGTTTTTGTGGCAAAAAACGTGGGCAATGTTGTTTGTTTACATTTTATTTTGGAATCACAAACAGTTTTTTTTTAACCCTTATGTGAATGGCAAAAAAAAAACACCCTTAAAAGCATTGCAAGGTACCCGGGTATCTATATGGAAATAATATTGGAAACTTAAATTTGTTGTCGAAAATATGTGCATAGTCACTATAAATAACTCTGAGACTAGAATAGAAGTTAATTTTTAGTCAAATTTCAATATCTTGTAAGCGCCCTAGGTTGTGCAACGTATTACTGGTAAGATACGCAAGTTTGAAATTTAGCGTTAATATTTCTCTATGCAAATGTGAAACAAAAAAAATGTAAATATTATTCCTATAATTTCGCTTATTGCAAAGAATCAGAGGTTGAACTTTTTATGTGGAATAAAAACATTTGAGTAATTTTGTGAAGAATAATTAAACGCTTTATTTGGGATTCTTATTCACGCTGGCGTCCACAAAACAAATAGAGAACTCATGACAGAGTTGTGGAAAACTACTCACTTGCCGTTGTCTGCAGATTCAAAATGATGCTACTGTTCAAGTGTTTTGAAAATGATGAAACCCGCATATTACGAACAGAACATATAAAGCAATTTTTTTGAGATTATTTGGACAATGTTGAATGAGAATTTACGTCAGAGATATAAACCGTCTTTGGTTTGCGATGCAATAAACTCTAAACCTTTGCATGGAAAGCTGTAAAGTACAACCAGCCAGAAAGCCCAATGTAGAATCTACTTTTGCTGCTTAACCAAAAAGTTTTACATTTTACAACAAAACAAAAGGAATATTCCTGCAAACGCAGAGCAAATCGATTTTATAATACTATAGATGTAGCAGCATTATCATCTTATATCATATATATGGAAAACCAGAAAAGTTTTGAAAGTGATCATATTTGAAGTGTGTTAGTAAAATATTCAACAACGCATCATAAACCCAAAAGTTATCTCAGTCAAATCTGCAATACCGAGTTAGCTGGGGTAAGATTTTCATGTATCCACGTCAAACATTTTCGGTTTGCAAAATAAATGATAAAAGCGAACGTACTCCCGTAGTAGGGAATAGTCGCGTGTGCTCGCAACTACGTATGAATCATATAAAAACAGGCAAAGCTTGTACAAAATGTTTCAAACCAATTTGAAATGAGCATTCAATTCAACAAACTGTCCAATATGAACAAATAGCTAAGTGTTCATTTCTGGTTATTTTTTATATATCTATGTATATTTTTTTTTTTGTTTATTTTTCTTAAATATTCATTAAAACTTCCTTTTATTTTATTTTAGCAACAGTTCACTAAATATATACTTGTAATAATCGTTTTTCGATACTTAATTTATGAAGGTACCCGGGTACCTTGCCATACCGTTAAGGGTGTAAGATGAAATTTGGTACACCAAGCAATTTCAAAATGATGTTTTAGCTAAAAAATAATGATAATTTAAAATTGATTAATAGTTAGGAGTTCTCAAGAAGTTTCAGCTATGTGGATCATCTCTTTCTATAAAAAAATAATCTGAAAACGCCAAAGGTACCCGGGTACCTTGCCATTCACATAAGGGCTAAATTTTTTTTTTTTTATTTTTTTTTTTTTTTTTACTGTTAGGACCAGCGCTCAGGGGATGACCCCTACTAATGCATTGCATTGTGTTGGAACTAGGAAAATAGTTTATGGGAATACAATAAAATTTAATGCAAATAATGAAAAATATTACGAATTACATCGTGATATATTCTTTAATTGAAAATTTTATTTTGACATCCCATATGAAGCGTACCTGCTTCATTTCGTTTATCAAAAACAAAATAGTTTCATCTGCCCAAGCTTTTGCCATTTTTTTTTTTTTTTGTTTTAGTCCAAGAAAAAAATATACATGAGAAATGTTAATCAGAAAAAAGGGGTTGTTTATATATTGTATTTCTTGTTCTTTCTCGCATTTGTAGTTTCATTCAGTCAATCCTAAAAAAATCTAACACAAAAAATAGCAAGTATCATAACACCTTTATTTATTTAATTTTATTTATTTATTAAATTGTGTAATAAAAAAAGCCTTCAATGGCCAAATATATATTTAGCAATATGCCAAAATCGACTTTTTGCGAAAAATAACTTTTTTATTGTTGAAAATGGTTCTTTAGGGTATCAGAAGCAACTTTTGTTCCGCGACTTTTATATAATTCCGTTATTTACAAAATTACCTTTATTTTTAAGTGCTTGAAGAAAATCAAAATTTTGACCGTTAAATTTCCAGAATTCGACCAAATGTTGTTTGGCAACTTTGTATAAAATCGTATGGCGAGTAGTTTTGTGGAACATATAATTTCATAATATTTGCAATATTTGATGCATTTTTCAAAAAAAAAATGATTTTACGCCATCTAGCGGCAATAATTTTTACTAACAATATTCTACATTTAGAAAGGTAATTTGAATACCTTTCCAATAAAAAAACTTGAAAATCGGATGAAAAATAACCGAATGAGATAGAAAAGATCTATAAGAAAATGAAATAGTATCAAATTTATATGAAAATATGTATGTATGCAACTTTTATTAAATCGATCATTAAAGTTTACATTTTTAGTTTTGCGAAAAAAATTGTAGTTATTTTACTAGAAATGTATTTAACAGAAATCTTTATTATTTATACTTTTAAAAACAAGTTATTTTATTTTTAAAATTTTTAAAGATCTACATAATAGTGCAAATTCTTTAGCTTTTCTTTGAGTTGGGACTCTAAATCCAAATTTGTTGTTTGCCAAACTTTTTCACCGTGATATTTATAATTTAAACCTCTCAACATGTTTATTTGCTTTTTAAGAATTTTTATCCGATTACTCTGTACATCGACATCAGATAGTTTATTTCATAAATTAAATAATTCCATAGGCTCATTCACATAAAGCAAATTTAGAAATAGGACTTTACTCTCCGTACGTCGTTTTTTTACTTGTTGTTTGCTCCATCTCTTCCAGTCTCTTTATTCGTTCCTTAGCATTCCATTTTTTATTTTCCTGGAAAACCTTTTTCATTATTTTCACACCATTTTCCATATCTTGCTTCGTTGGATAGAACTGCAAAATATCGAAAAGGAAGTGAATGGATTTGTTTTGCCGGGCCCTTTATTTGCTGACACATGGTGTATATTTCTGAGGTTCCATATCCTCGTTCCTCTTCGCCGTCCCAAACACTCTATATATATATATGTATACATCATCCACAGGTCTATCGATACATCTTTTTAACATTGAATCTTTCGCATCCGCTTAAACCGTTTGGAAAATGTTAACATTTTTTTCAAATTTGCAGTAAGCAAATTAAGCTTGTCTGTGTTAAAAGCAAATTGAAATTTGTGGGGAATTGAATTCAAGAACGATCTTTTATTTATTTCTTCGAACTCTAAATATTCAAATATTTGATACAGCACGTCCTTGAAAGTAAGATGATCACAAGCAACAATGATTTACATGTGCTAATATGTTTTAGTGGTTCAATGCAAGCTGCTACAGAAAATTAGATACAGAAAATTTGTGTCTGCAATATAATCATGAATCATTTTCGCATCCGTGTACGCTTCAGGATATTTTTGCACAAACTGAAATAGCAAATTGGTTTCTTTGTAAATTTGACTTATTGTTAGTTGAAATTTTTTAAAATTGTATTTGTTTATGTAAGATCAAATCTGTCAAAAATTTTAAAAGTTACATGCATTTAAACAAACAGTTTTTAACATGGTCAAATTTACAAATTAGGTAAGGTCACTTTGCGGGCTTTCCTTGTAAATTACATGAAAACCCAACGACAGAATTCAATTCTTGTGGCGGCATTGCATTCAGGAGGTCATAATACATAAGGATTGGTGCGCCTGGTTTCTGGGTCAGAACCTTTTTATATTTTTGTGAGGCTGTGTATTAAATAAGCACGCAAAGGTGACGGCTAAAATATCACCTGCCGCTTTATCACAAAAGTAAATGAAATATAAGTATATTTACTTATCACATGGAAAGAAATTTTGTTTCCCAAAGTGAAAACAGTGTCTATGTTCTTAATAACTAATGTAAAACTAATTTTAGTAGCATAAAATTACGTTTTTTTAAAAATTCACCCTGTTTTTTTAATCAATTAATAAAATTTGTCGAAAATAGGCTATACTGTTTGTACTACGGCACAAATTCGGCTGAATATTATGCCTTGGGAGACAACAGAGTTGTTGATGACTAACATATCTAAAATTCTGCGGTGGTGGTTGAAGATAACACTTGTACTTCAAAAGTTATAAGTGAATGAAGGTCAAAACCCCAATTTTTTCATTTTTTTTCGCCTCTTTTTTACAAAATTTTAGAAAATAGGAAATTTTCTTGTAAACGAAAAATGTGATCGCCACGCACCAACGCAGAATTTTAGATTTTAATGTCATTTACAACTGTGTTGCATGGCAAGCCATAATATTCAGCCCAATTTGTGCCGTGCTAAGTGTTAGAAGTCGTATTTTCTTACTTTCAAGTTTTGTTTTTGCCACTTTGTTTTTTTCAGTGTATTATTCCAACAAAACCCAAAAATGAAAGATTGCTACCCAAACTAACTATTCAATACATAAAAACATTAACTTTGTAGCTAACAACATAAATAATGCGTTAAATTCATAAAAAGTCAAAAAATCCAAGTTTTAAGTGCCACCCTTAATATCCGTTTTAGGACAAGTGAGAGGCACTCTAATAAGCAAGTAGGGGTACTCGACTCTACCCCCGAAGTATTAAAAATCATTCGGCATTAATAGCTTGAAAACGAAAAAGTTAATTTTTTTTGGCATATTGCTATATATATTACAAGTGATATTCAAAAGTTGTTAACTTTTTCAAAGTAACCCAATTAATTCATTTTATAATTAAGTATATCCTTTATACTCAACTAATTAAATTAGTAATTTTAACATTTTTTTTCGTTCATAGTATATGTTCCTTATAGGATAAAAGGATCCTTCTCACCAAATTTCATTAAAATCGGAAAGGGTCGTGTCCCGCTCTTGGTCGCTTTATCATGGAATTACCCCTATATAACTTATTTCTACTTCCATTTAGCCTTGTTTTAAAGTTGTATTTATCCGAAATCCCTTTACAAATATCCCCTGGAATTGAGGATTCGCCACGATAACGGCTATAGGAAAAATAAAATAATTTGAGTATAACAAGTTTATTCTGTAGTCTCACATGATGTATTATAGTCGGTAAAAAAAAAGAGAAAATTAAGAGTCCAATCAGTTATAGATATTTTACATCATTTTGTTTTTATTGTGTTATTTTTCCTCATGGGTTTGCTAGTGCACTGAATAAAATGGAATAGACTTTCGTTTTAAAAAAAAAATTTCACTGTGTTGTATCAGCAACGACCCCAACTGCAGACAGTTCCTGCTGCGTACTGAAAAATATTGCTTTACTTTCTTTATATGTTCTGTTTTATTTTTCTTAACCAGCTAATTCGTTTTAAATGCATACAAAAAAAAAATATTGCAAAAAATAACACAGCAGGAGAATTTGAAAGCCACATACTGAAATTATATTCATATCGCTCATTTACTAATACAACGTTATAACTCAAAAAATTAAATTTTGGGGTTAAAGATGCATAATTGTACGCTATGTTTTTCTTTAAAGGTATTGTGTATAAAATTTATCTTTATAACTTTTACACCTTCCCCGTTTGTCGTTGTTCTAAGTGGTTAGAGCATATAAAAAAGTTAAACTGCGATTATCAAGAGGTAGATGTTTTTGAGTTATGACGTTCTATTAGTAAATGAGCGATATGTACATATAAAAGTGCGTTACTTGTGCAAGTATAAAAAAAAAATATATATGTTTGATAAAATGGCCAAGTAAAACTGTTGAGGTTGTATGCAAACGTTTTCTTAGTGTCTTCTTAATTTGTTAGGGAAAACTAAAAATCTATATATCTTTAGTCGATAAATTACAAAATTGAGTTATTACAAGTAGAAAAGGGCTTGAATCTTGTGCACTAACTACATTTTTATACCCTCCATCACAATTAGTTGTGAAGAGGGTATAGAAGTTTGTCATTCCGTGTGAAACTTTTTTTTTATTCATCTCAGACCCCACAAAGCATATATATTCTGGGTCCTCGAGTAATTCTAAGTCGATTTAGACATGTCCATCTGTCTGTCTGTCCGTCTGTTGAAAACACGCTCACTTTCGAAAACTCAAAAGAAATAAATAAATTTTGGCACGTTACAGTGTTATAAGACTAGAAACAAGGTTGTACAATTTTGTGAAAACCGATCTATAATTTACCCTAGGCTTCATATAAACCCTACTACCGGAAAACAGTTTAGTACGCCTAAAATCATAATTAATAATGCTATCATAACAAAATTTGGTACATCATAGACACAAGACTGTAAAATTTTGTGAAGATCGGTTCATAACTTACCATAGGCCCCATATAAACCCTATTACCGGAAAACAGTTTAGTACGCCTAAAAATAATGCTATCAGAATAAAATTTAATACTTCACAGTTTTATATTACTAAAAATCACACTAATAAATTTCGTGAAGATCGGTCCATAATTTACTATAGACCTCATATAAAGTCCACTCTGGTTAAATAATTAAATACGCCTAAAACCGTAGCCGATACAGATATTGCGGTAAACAAAAATTATTTTGATAATTGCGGTAAAGTTTCATCCAACTTAGCTTCATATGGTCAGAAAAAATGTTATGCAATTTTGTGATGTACGATCCATAATAACCCTTAGATCCATTTAAAGCAGCCTTCTGAAATTCACTGCAAACGCTTAAACTAATTTCTCCGCTGTAAATTTATGTCTTTTAATACCAGAAATCACTCTGCAGAAATTTGGGATGATTGGTTCGTAGCTTACCATGGCTCCAATATAAATTCCACTCCTGAAAATTATTTAAGTTTGGCTTAAACTCTTACGAATCATGATATTTTACTCAAGCTAGTAAACATTACTAAAGAGTCATACAACTTTCTGTTTGTCAGTGAATTATTTAATAGATAGGCACTTCCACAGAAAAGCTCTCTTTTTGTCACGTCACATCACGTCACCTACCAATGATTCTTGTATTTTAGAACCACGTTGTTCAAATATTTCCTCTCTCTCACTAAATGAAAACCTAGTTGCGCTCTACACCCAAATGCAAAAAAGTAGATAATATTTTTATTATTCTTTGAGAAACAATTAAAAATGGTTGGTGACGTTACGTGACAAAAAGTGGAAATTTCTATGGAAATACCAATATGTCCCAACCGCAACCAATTTTAACGCAGATGTCTGTTTTTATAAAGATAAATTAATAATTAATAGACATCATACAGACATTACTCCTAAAACATTCGAACTGTCGGTGGAGGGTATCAAAGATTCGGCACAGCTGAATACAGCACTCTAACTTGTTTTACATTAATTTTAGCTACTATCCCTTTCATTCCAAGCAATGTCTAAGTTGGCGGATTTCAATAGAACTTTTTGTATATGATGATTCATCTTAAATCAATGTAAAAATGTATATTGAATGCCCACAATAAGCTCGTGTCCTTAGAAACAGGACATACACATATGTGTACATTGGAATTTTACTTGGAGACACTATGAGCTTTTTAATCGGAAAAAACATAAACTGTTTATTTCGTATTAAAAAAATAATATTATTAATATAAATAGCAGAAAATAAAAAAGAAAATCTATTGTTTTTCTCTAAAAATATCTTATGATTAACAAAATGCGAAAAAAATTCATTGGTTTTCTTCAAAAAGAAATTTATAATTAAAAAAGAAAAAAACTAAATTAATTCTTTTTAAAATTAAATCACAGTACGAAACATTTTAAAGTTGTTTTTTTCTGACGTGAGGCCCAAATAAACATCACAATTATGCACCGAGTTCGCGTGCAACTTATGAACTTGTTGACCACTGGCCGGCCAATGACGCCCTCCATCCAGCCATTTGCTGATTCCTGGCAAAAGAGCGCATTTCCTTTTTGCTCTGTTAGATTCTTTTTCTTCTTTTAACTCACTAAATTAAGTCAAAAGCAAGGCTTCTGCTGCTTCCAGTCAAAATTACAGCATATCTTTGATGCATTTGCATAGCATATTTTTCGATAGACTGTCGAGCCAGTATTCCATTCTAAGCGTTTACCACAGACAAATCGAGAATCGAGAATCGAGTATCACTTTCAAAGTCCATATTTTTAATTTTACCCTAGTTCTGTAGCACTCTGACATTTGGTCTCGACTGTCCACTCCCCGCATATCCTTATCGTACTCCATAGCGATGGCAGGTAACAGTGTAACAGATTTGTTTCCCATCCATTTAACAACAACCATTTTTTCATCTGATCTTATAATTTGATCAGACTCTCTCATTCTTAAACACTTGTCATGCCTTAGATTTAGTTTGGGCAAACGATTTGTTAGTATTATGCCAGTTCCATGCACATTTCTTCCCCGATAATCGCACCAAAAGCGGTGAGCTGGTAAAATACTTGGCAAAGTCCTCACCAAACGCAGAATAACGGCGGTGGTGGTTTTATATCATGTGAGATAAGGCCATGATAGGGAGATAAAGCCTTTTGTTTTTTTTTCATTTGAGTGGGAGATAAAGCCATCATGGCCTTAGCTCACATTAGCAATATTATAAAATGGCTTTATCTCTCATTTTAGTTCCGGAGACACTAAATTTAAGTATTGAAATCTGGCTTCGCATACTAAAGTTTTTCTGCTTTGAGGCCTGCGGTCGTGCTTATGGGTTTTTTCCTCCAGTAGGACGCGGGAGGTGGCTTCGCTTAATAAAGTTTCCCTGCGTGCGTCGCAAGAATTAAAAAAATGTTTTTCAATGATAACTAAGGATTTTCCCTTTTACAGAATGTTAACACTATTCTTAATAATATTCTGAAAAATATGGCTTTATCTCTCATTTGGAAAAAAATATGGCTATATCTCTCATTTCGCAAAATTTTAAATATGACCTTACCTCTCAATGATTGTGCAATAAGGCCATTATAGCTTTATCTCCCATTCAATGGAGCAATAGAGCCATCATGGCCTTATCTCACATGGTTTTAAAGCACCACCCAGAATAACGCTTGCACCTAATTCCAGTTTTTTCTTGCCTAATATTGTTTGAAAGTGAAAGTGCCTTGAAAAGTCGAGCTGATAGAGAAAAATAGAGATACGATTTGAAATCAGCGACCTCAAATTAGTGTAATATAATAAACATTTTTAGTTCCATAAAAAAATAGTTTTCAATAAAAAAAAAAAAATCTTTTGCATTCCCTTTCTTGAATATTTTTTTTTTCTCTTCATTATTTATTTATTGAATCTTCATATATTAAATATGAACTAACAATAATTAATCAAATCTTAACCTAATACGTTATTTTATGTCCTGCCAGCGCCAGACAAAAATTTTATTCATCATGGGTTCTGTTCACTTGTATAGGTGTTTATCGCTCATCTAATTGGATAAGTGCAGTGTCTCTTCTTCTTAAGCGAGTGTGGTCGCTATCATTTAAAATATTTCGTGCTAGTGGGTTCGGGTGCAATTCGAGCCTTTTTAAGTATTTAACTGCATATTTCGTAATCATAGTTTTAACTAATGGAACATTGAGATCCTTGTGAATATTTGAGTTTTTAACATATCAAGGGGCAGCTGTGATTAATCGAAGTAGTTTATTTTGGCGCCTTTGAATTTTTTCGATATAAGAGGCCGAAGCAGTGCCGCATAAGTGAATACCATAGCACAAGATTGGCATTAAGATGGAGTTGTAAAGAAGATGTTTGCAGTCCAGACTAAGGACAGAGTTTCATTGGCTTATTGAATTTAGATGGCTTTTAGTTTCATTTGAGTTAATTTTGCCTCTATACGGCTTTTCCACGTTAAACGGTGATCTAGATGAATACCGAGGTATTTTACATGCGAATTTTGAGGTACTATTTGATTATTGAATTTAATAGGGGGCATGATTCCCGACGCAAGGTGAATGTTATATGTACGCATTTTTGCTCATTGACCTTTATCCTCCACTGCTTTAACCATAGTTCGAGTTGAAATATATGATCCTGTAGGTATCGAGATGGTTCTTGACTGTTTTCGTGCATGCATAGAAAAGCTGTATCATCAGCTAATGTTGAAGTTCGGGTGTAGTTGTATGTGGGCATATCCGAGGTATATATTAAGTATAAAAGTGGGCCCAGGATGCTTCCCTGAGGGACTCCAGCGTCCATTTGCTGAGGAGAGCTTAAATAAAAACCTTCTTTAATAATACACTTTCGACCGACTAAGTAGCTTTCTAACAGCTTGTGTGTTTTTATTGGTAAGTTTAGCTTCAATTTATGTAATAAGCCTTAATGCCCGACTTTAACAAAAGCTTGTGAAACATCGATGAAGAGAGCGGAAAAATATTTCTTTCTTCAAAGGCTTTTCTTATTGCGTTTTCTATACGATGGGTTTGCTCAATTGTGCTGTGTTCTCTATTTTCATTTATAATTGGGGTTAATTTTGACGTTAACAGCTTTGATATATAAGAAAGTAAGCTTATAGGCCTATATGACTCCACTTTTGTGTGATCCTTTCCTGGTTTAGGTATCATGGTGACTAAGGAAATCTTCCACTTTTGAGGATAGTATTCAAGGCGAAAAATAGCATTAAAAATTAAAAGAATAAATTTTCTTTGCAATGCTGGGTAGCTCCAAAAGCATTTTGTTGCTGATCTTATCAAAACCAGGAGCCTTTTTGGGGTTTAAATCACAAATAGCCTTTTCGATTTCTCTTTATATTCGATATTAAAATATTTAAATGTAATCCAATTACAAAATAAATTAGTAAGTTGCCCTTTTAACCCCAAAAAACCATAAAAACTACAATAGCTTTTTAAGCTTTTGGTGGATAAAGAAAATAGTATGTACTTGTAATACCGTTTACATTAAGTACATAAATACATATGATTTACATGAATGTTAAACTAACTTTATACCAGTGCTGGTTTAGCAATTATTGACACACTTAAACTGACTGTAACTAATTTCGATTTAAATATCCTTTTCCTTTAACCTTTTTTAACTGTACTCTTTTAAATGTGCGGTATGGAACAGTAGATATGTACCAATTCCTAGCAAATTACATAAATCCGGTAAATTTTAATTTAAAATGCGTACAAAAGTTAATCAGTAACAGAAAATTAGCGCCGGAAGAAAATAAAAGAAAAAGTTTTTGATGCGAGTAAAAACCGGCAAAAATCACGACCATAAGAAATTTAAGCGATTTAATTTAGTACAACAAGATATTATAAGCTTGAAAATCTTTATGGATTTTCTAGGACAAGTGATGGAATTTCATTATTGCGGTGTTGTGGTTTTCATGCTTGAATCATTTTGAATTATTTTACACTTAGATAAACTTTAAATTAAAACCTTAGAGTTCTTGGTTTGTTATTTTTTCAGATTTTCTTTATTATTTTTCCTTTTTGTTTTGTTTTTCTCCGTTATTACATTTACACTTTAGCAACAACAACAACAACAACAGCGATAAAAGAAAGAACTAAACTCTAAACTTGATTCATTGATGCTAACAAATACTTTTGTAATTAAACTTCTTGTTGTACATTTGAAATAGGAAATTTTCTTCTACTTCTTATTCAACGCATCAGCAATGGAAAATGTTGAAAATCTGCTTAACAAAAGCTGAGATGGCTAAGATTTACACATTAAACTGGTCGCATCTTGTATGGGATTTTTTTTTAAATTTAATTGTTTGCGCTGCTTAAAATATGAGGTTTGGTGTAAGAAATCATGATCTAATTTTTCAGGACAATCCGACGGTGCTTAGCCGTGCCGGGTGGGGCCCAAAGTTCCCCATATTATAAAAAAAAACATCTTTTCTATCAGATCTTTATAGTTATACTAGTTGAAAAGCCGAAAATCAAAAATATGGCTTCGTTACGATCTTCCGCAGAGAAAGTACTTCAAGTGTGCCAAATTTCAGCTTCCTATGTCATCAGGTGGCTTCATAAAGTTGCGGAAAGAATAGGACATACATGCAAACATCCTGACATACTAAGAAATTATATATTGTATAGATAGATTAACATATGTTCGCGCAACTCAAAAACGCTTTAGCTTATTGAACAACTAAAAAAAACCGAAATTCCGAAATAAAATTTACGAAATACAATTTTTTATGAAATTTTAAAAACAAAAATTCCGAAATTGTAATAAAAAAATTATTTTTTTTTTCCAGAAAAAAAATTATGTTTCTAAAACGACTGCGCATATAAGAAAAACGTTTTACCTTTCTTAAAGTAAATTTTATTGCGGAATTTCGGTATTTTTTAGTTTTTCAATAAACTAAAGCGTTTTTGAATTACGCGAATATATGTAGTGCAACCTCCTTAATTTCCGAAATAACGGTATATCTCGAAAACCAAAGCTAACATAAAGAAAAAAGTGTTAGCTTTCTTAAAGTAAATTTTATTGCGGAATTTCGATTTTTTTTAGTTTTTCAATAAACTAAAGCGTTTTTGAGTTACGCGAATATATGTAGTGCAACCTCCTTAATTTTCGAAATAACGGTATATCTCGAAAACCAAAGCCAACATAAAGAAAAAAGTTTCAACTTTCTTAAAGTAAATTTTATTGCGGAATTTCGGTTTTTTTTAGTTTTTCAATAAACTAAAGCGTTTTTGAGTTGCGCGAACATATGTTAATCTATCTATACAATATATAATTTCTTAGTATATCAGGATGTTTGCATGTATGTCCTATTCTTTCCGCAACTTTCTGAAGCCATCTGATGACATAGGAATCTGAAATTTGGCACACTTGAAGTACTTTCTCTGCGGAAGATCGTAACGAAGCCATATTTTTGATTTTCGGCTTTTCAACTATTATAACTATAAAGATCTGATAGAAAAGATGTTTTTTTTTATAATATGGGGAACTTAGGGCCCCACCCGGCACGGCTAGGCACCGTCGAATTGACCTGAAAAATTAGATCATGATTTCTTACACCAAACCTCATATTTTAAGCAGCGCAAACAATTAAATTAAAAAAAAAAAAAAAAATTGCGACCAGTCTAATACACACGTATGTATTTACACTCAAAATATTATGTAGTTAAATTCAAAAGAAAATTCATTTTAAACAAATTAAAATTCATTTAAAAAACGGATCATTTACATTTCATTTAAAACAAATGATTTGTACATTCATTTTTAAATTTTTTGTTTATTAAACAGCATATTCATTAAAATTGAATAGTTTTTACTTTAAAAAAATATATTTCAACCGACAAAAATCAAACTTCATAACAAAATAAAAACGAAAATACATAATTTTCTGGTAGTTTGTTTTTTGAATAACAAACATAAATGTTAAAAAATAAAAGTATTCGTAAAATAACTATATTTTTATTCAAATTTAACAGTACGGAAAACGAATTTAATTACCCATAATCAGTTACTGTAATAATTTTATAAGTGTACGTACATTATACATAAATAATTAGAAAAAAGGGCAAATATGACTTATGGTGGTCAACTTTAACGGCCATTTTCACCAAGTTCGGCTATAATCAACTATCGGTTATAGCTGTCAAAACATATTGGTAACCGGAACTTTAATTGAAAGTAAGTTTTAACCGAACTTGGTGCAAATGGCCGTTTAAGGTTTATTTGTGTTTTTTTTTATTTAACGAGAACTTACTTAGAATTTTAGTTAACAAAATTTTCGCATCTGTCTGTCATGAAAAATGTACGTTTAATTAATCGAAACAAGAGAAACTAAATTAGACAACTTGTAATATGAAAGTCACAAAATATTATAGATTGATCCTAAAAAAAAAAATATATAATTTTTCAGTAATCGATGCACAGTAGAAGAAATGGTTAAGCGTCGTTTTAGCAATATTTTAAAATTTAGAATTTTGCAAAACTTTGTTATTTTTCTTTATTTTCAGCTTTCTTCGTTTTGTTTTAGAATATTCGCCCAGGTGTGGGCTCTCAAGCTTGTTCATGTCTGTTTTTTTCAACGACAGTACTCTTCGCTTATAGTCCACTACTATAGTTGCACAACTTTATAACTGATTTTTTTTATAAGCCATTTTATCGATAATAATTGAATCCTAGTATAATCCACATTTTTGACTGTATAAATATTATTTTTTGCAATAAAACCACTGTTTAAAAACAAAATAAAAATTCATTTAAAACATAACCAAATATCGAACTAATTTAAATAAATAGTTAAAACAAAAATCTTTTTTAATAATTAGTTTAATGTTTTCAAAGCTTACAATAAAAACAAAAATGTAAATAATTGTTAAAAACAGTTGGTTATAATTAAAAAACAGAGTGAACTGTAAACGAAAATTATTGCTTAGAAAACTATATACGGATGCTAAAAAAATGTGGCTTTTAAACGAAAATGGACCTTAGAACAAACAACTTGTATGAAATTCGAAAAAAAAACTGTAAGTGAATATGACAGTTTTGGCTTAAATTCGTTTTTGGCCTTTAACCCTTCTCCTACTCCTTGGGTCAATTTGACCCAATTTTGGTTTTCAAACGCAAAATTTGTCCCTTTTAATATAAGATATGGACGTGAAACTTCAATTTATCCATTACAGGGTCAAAAATTATAAATTTAAATGAAAATAATAAAATTTTAGTTTTTCCTTCCCCCTCCAAAAAACACGATTTACACACATTTAATATCCTTTGGGTCAATATGACCCAACATGCGATATTGCAAGTTTAATTCCACTTTAAAATTTGTTTTCTATTGAATTGAGTTCATCTTCATTCAGAATCATCGATAAATAATTTTTTCGGTCAAATAATCAATAGAATCGCTTTTGGTTTTATTTCAGTTAAATATGAAATGATGTTAACATTTTATTGTTGGGTCATATTGACCCAAAGGATCATAGGAAGAGCACATGTCCAAGGGATGCAGAAGGGTTAAGCGGAATGGATACAAAAGTACTGCAGTACAGTGTACCTACTAATTTTGCTAAAAATTTCAATATTAGAATTCTCCTTTAAAATAATTTCCTAAAGGTTGCGAAAGAAAAAAAACCATATCTTAAAAAATATAAAAACATCTCCTTCAAAGTTTTAAAGATCAGTTTGAGGTATTATATAATAGTTATTTGACTTAGACCATTTTGGAAATTTATTTTTTTTGTGGATATTACATTTTTCAAAAAAAAAAAGTATTTTGTTTTAATATATTCTTTGAGCCCCAAGTATTCTCTTTAAAATTACATCTTTGTATGTTAAGTAGTTTTCGAGACATTGAAGAAATAACATTCGGAAAATTCGGCGTAATTATGACATTTTGCATATGACAACTTTTGAAAAAAAAAAATCAAAATTTTTTTGTCGTTCATAAATGTTCCTTATAGGATAAAAGGAACCTTCTCACCAAATTTTATTGAAATCGAATGGGGTCGGGTCCCACTCTTTTTCGATTTGACATGGAAGTACCCATTAAGAAAATTTAATTTTTCAATAAAAATTAATTAAAAATACAAATATATGGTTTTATCATTTTTTTTTTTTTAAATTTTTTAAGGTGCAGTTTTTTCCATAAAAAGAGATTTTTATTATCAAATTGTCAGTTTCTGTAAAAAAAATGTGGCAACACTGGAAAAAGATACAAAATTAAGCTATTAAAAAACGTAATTGTGTGAGTAAGAAATTTGTAACACTTTCTTATAGTAACACGACAAATTTCGCTATAGTAACGGTGACCTTTAGATGAAGTACTAAAAAAATGTAAGAACTGCTTTCGTTAATAGAGATTCCAGCTGAAATTCAAAGGTTAGATATGAAACAATTTTGTTTTTTTATTTTCAAATGCTGATTTTTTTTTTTTTTTTTTTTTTTTGTAATTTTTCGAGTTGCTTTATGAAACACCTTAACCCTTGTGTTAATACCCAACATTATCCACATTGTTTAGCACCCGGGGTTACCCATATTTTTTTGAAATAAAATTAAATTTTTAAACTTTTTAAAACTGTATTAAATCATATTTATGTTAAAATATGATTTTTTAATTTCGTATTGCATAACAGCTTAAATTATAAATTTTTTATACAGGACAGTATTTTTTAGTATAACAGTTGAACATTTTTGGTCATACATGATATGTAAGTGAGACATCACAGTATTATAACACTAACGCTTTGTAAACTAAACTTATGTTATTGTATGAAACAGAATTTAGTTTATTGAATTTTTTGAGCAGTTCAAACGTGTTTTGTTATCCCATAAAGTGTATTGTATTGTATTGGGTACCGGGGTACCCGGGTGCGCATATTGCGATGGTTAAAGTTTAAGGAAATTTTTTTGTGTATTAAAGGAGCAAAAAAATAAATGTAGAATCTGAACTCGCTTTCTTTTAAGTTAAATAACGACGATCCAGAAGCTTGTTTAAAAATGTTAATTCTTAATACATTTTTTTTTCATGTAAATATACGTAGGTGGGTACCATGGTACCCGGGTATAAACACAAGTGTTAAACAAAGAGGTATGTTTTGTACAGTTTTAATTACAAACGTAATTTTCAAAAATTTTAAAAAGTTTGCTAGGTTAGATCTTAAAAACACAAAGAAAGTGTCAAACAGCAACAAACTACTAGAATAGTCTCCAAAGCAGGGACGTAATAGTTATAAGATAAACGATAAAAAACCCCGAACAAAAACTAAAGCTGAGTTTAATTACTTTAACTGAAAAGCCAAACAAGCATTTCATTTTTTATATAATTAGTCAGGATACACTGAAAGAAAAACGCTTCGTAACAGGAATGAAGCCGTTACGTTAACCCCCTTACATTAATGTAATGAAAAGTTTCATTAATTAAATGAAAATGTACATAATAGTAATGAAAGTTACATTAATGCAATGAATCGTGTAAGACAGGAGTTTTTAGACAATTCGTAGTTTCATTGGGGCTACGAAATGTATTACATTCGAGCAACGAACAACTTTTAAGCACGATTTAAGGCATATTGTTATAGAAAAAAGTGATTATGATTACCTTTTTGGGCTACAATTATTAAAATCTATTAATTTAAGTTACCCTTATTTAAATAAGTATTGAACTGCAGCAATAACAGCATCTGCAAAATTTTAATGAAATATTTACGTAGCATTAATGAAGCTTTACATTTCTGAGTGACAAAAGTTGTTTCTGTTTTTTAAGAAAAATAATGTAATATATGTACAGATTATAAATTAAAAGTAAAACTTTTAATTAAAAGAATATAATTTTTAAAGTTTTTATTGATTTTATTGTTTATTTTACAAGTTTTTAGTAACGTACAATTTACATTAATATTATGACAAATGTCATTCTTTTTGTCATTACGAACGAATTGTTCTTGTAATTTCGTAACTATGAGTAAACTTTAATGACAAAATTGCATTATAGTAATGTATCTTTTCATACAGTTATTCTTAATACAGGGGGCTAATCACCGCATACGATATCGAGCAAAATTGATCGAAATTATTTATTTTGGTATCATGAAACTCAATATCGAATGAAAATTATGGAATTTGAAATAATAGCATTCGTTATCGAGTAACTCGACATTACATTTATCGAGTTTTCATTTGATACGTCAGTGTCTGTCGTATGCAAAAACGTTCGATAGTTTATTCGATACGATAGTATCGAATGCGGTGATAAGACCCCAGAAATAATACACTTATTCACATATATACACATGTAAGTATGAACATTTTTTATTTTCATTATTAAAATATGTTAAAAAAAAAAGGAAGACAATTCCCGTATTCTTTTAATTAAAATTGTTAAGTTAAATAGTACATCAAGTTTTCAAAGTAGAATGATGACCATATGGGGCGATTCTGCTGATGTTTCTGTTAACAAAGGAGAATACAAAATAAGTGAAACATGTGTTACAGGGTAAGTGTTTTGAATTATTCTTACATAAATGCAAATGTTGTCTCTGAAGCTTCTTCACACTGTTAAAATACACTCAAACCCATTTGATTGTACATGAAATTCACGTTGTTTCAACTTGAAATAACTTTCATTCAACGTGATTCCGATTGTTATTTCAAAATAAATTACATTTTGCTCTAACTTTACTGCAATGTTAAATTAACATGAATTATAGCTATTTCAAAATAATATATTAATGTTAAATATCATTACATTAATGAAACAATATCATTAAATGAATGCAGCTTTTCATTTTATCTACGACAAACGTACATTCCAATAAGGACACAATTTCATTGTAAATTCCAAATGTTTTCATTGCAATTATGAAAACTTACATTATTGTAACGTAAGGTTTCATTATATAAATATTTGAGTGTTATAATATTAATGACATAATTTCGTTATATTAATGAACATTTCTAACCTAATGAAACAATTTTCATAGCGGGAATGACGCGTTACGTTGGTTCTAAATCGATGACAAAATCGTTTCTGTAATGCAAAAAAACATTACATTTACGAAGCTTTTTCTTTTAGTGTAGAAAACTCTTCAATTCCATTTAGTGTCATACAATGTAGCTAATCTATCTAAATCAATAAACTTTGGTAATTTTCTAACCTATATAAATAAATTTGATGTATTTTTTCTGTTTGAAACCCACGTAGTTGCAGATAAACAACATCTTTTTAAATCTTACTTTAAAAATTACTCTCTACATTGGACAGAAGCAACGAAAATACATACAGCAGGTCGTGCAAGTGGTGAATGTTTGTTTGGTTATAAAACTGAACTTCAAAAAATATATACTTTTAAATTTTTAAATATACACACCAACGCAGTATTAACAGTTAAACTAGAAGGAAGCATTTTTTATTTAATCCCAAGGTATTTAAACTGTACAAATTGGTATTCCGACTTAGCAAAGTTTGAAGAATTTTTGCAAGAGCTCAAACCTATAAATATTTGCATTGTTGGTGATTTAAATGCCAGAATTTCTGATTTACAAATTTTGGACTCACATTTTTTGCAAGACTTACCACATATCCGTGATTATAGATGTTCGAAAGATAAAACTTTAAATACTCAAGGTAAAAAACTCATGGAATTGATTGAAGATATTGGCGGTATTGTGCTTAACGGAAGGACGGGTAACGATGCTCAAGGGGAATACAGCTTCTGCGGTGTTATGGGTAGTTCTGTCATTGCTTATTGTGTTTGTTCTCACAGCTTTCTGCAATATGTTGATGATTTCTCGATTGCATCAAAACCTTACTCTGACCACATGCCGTTATGTTTAAAAATAAAATGTTTAAACCCAAATATTGCAAGAATAGAAAATGTTTCACTTCACAGATTGCGCTGGAAAGACAAGCATTCACCTAAATATGTGGAAAAACTTTGCGCCCTTACGACTAACGTTGATCTACAAACAAATGTTCCAATAGATGATTTGGTTTCTTCAGTGGCATCTAAAATAAAACAAGCTGCAATAGGAAATGTTAATAAACAGTATTTTGAACCCAAGCAAAAATGGTTTGACTGGAAGTGTGAACGTTCTCGAAAATTTATGTTAAAAAAGCTTAGACTATACCGAAAAAACCACACAACCATAATCAAATCTCGTTATTTCTTATCTCGAGCTAAATATGTAAAATTATGCAACGACAAAAAACTAGATATGTACAATAAAAATCTAAACAAATTAAACACGGTCAAATGCAGTAGTGATTGGTGGAAGCTAGCAAAATCAATGAAATGATATAAGCAGGTGAACAAGGGTGATGATTTTCAAACCCATTTTAGTACTTTGTTGCAAAATACAGAAAATAATTACACAATAAGCTGGTGCTTGGCATACTTTACGGATCCTGTTCTAGATTCTCCCATAGAATTTTGTGAAATTTCATACGTTGTTAAAAATTTAAAGCGTAATAAAGCTCCTGGTCAAGACGGCATTAGCTATGAATTTTATCAACACGCTCCTGCTTGCTTTATTAATGAAATACTATCGATTTTTAACATGATATTTTTACACGAAAAGATACCATCAAGCTTTCGCAGTTCCATCATGATCCCACTTGTTAAAAAAGGTGATTCATCTTTACCAGAAAACTACCGAGGGTTGTCTCTTATTGATGCTGCATGCAAAATTTTCAACACAATCTTATTAAACAGAATAACAGAATGGTTAGAAAACAACAAAATACTAAACGAGTATCAAGCGGGTTTTAGAAAGAATTACTCAACCGTAGATAATATTTTCAACTTGGTAAACATTGTAAAACTAAATAAACTAAATGGAAAAAATACTTATGCCTTTTTTGTAGACTTCTCCTGTGCATTTGACAATATTCCTAGAAATAGTTTATTTTATAAGCTCTCCTGTATTGTACTGTCTTCCAAAATAATTCGTATTTTGCAGAATGCATATGATGAAACCGAAAGCCGTATTTGGGACGTCAGCACTTTTTCTGAGCCGTTCTCTGTTGATGTAGGTGTTAAACAAGGATGTATATTAAGTCCGATATCCTGCTTTACGCCGACGATATTGTTATTTTGTCTGAGTCACCAACTGAGCTACAAACCATGATCGATGCACTATACCATTACTGTTTAAGGTGGAGCTTGACAGTTAACTTAAACAAATCAAAAGTTATGGTGTTTCGTTCGGGAACAAGAATTTCAAGCCTTTTAAATTGAAATTTTGGTGATGATAATATTGAAATCGTTAACAATTATAAATATCTTGGTGTAGATATTACATATAATTTGTCTTTTAAGAAATATTTAATAAATAAATTGGCTGCATCCAAATTGGCAATCAACACAACCTGGTCAAAATATATTAATCACCCACAAATTTCAAAAACTAATAAACTGAAAATATTTCATGCTGCTTCTCGTTCAATTATGTTTTATGCTGCACAAGTTTGGGGCTACGAAAAATTTGATGAAGTAGAAAAGCTGTTTCGTTTTTTTATTAAAAAAATGTTATATTTACCAACTACAACGCCTAATTATATGTTATATTTAGAAACTGGTCTAAATTCGTTATTTCTTTCAACTTTAAAACTGCACTTCTCCTACGTAAATAAAGTTCTAAAAATGGATCAACATAGATTACCACGCATTTTAGCAGAGGCAATTATAGCACAAAACGTTTACTGGGCAAATGAGTAGTCCAGTCTTTGCCAACGTCTTCAATATACACCTGATAATACTAATTCACCACTTTGCAACCATTCGGAAACGATACTAAAATTATTAGAAATAAAAGAACGTGAAGAAAATGTATTAAACGCAACAAATTCCCAACACCATGATCTTTATTGCCAACTGAACCACAATGTTACACCTCTGCTTGCTGAAAATTTTTCATCCCGCATTACTTGTCTGTTAATTAAAGCCAGAGGAGGATTACTTCAATTAAATGCCAGATCCTATAGTAACAACCCAATAGACACGGGCACTATCTGCAATTTAGATGAATCTGAGAATACCTACCACTTTATTGGTGTTTGTCCAATTTATAAAGAATTAAGGCTAAAATTATTTGGAAAATATCAACTTAGTATGATTGAGGTGCTAAACCTTCTGAATGGATCTAATTTTTGCTCCTTATACAACTACATAGAATCATCTTCAAAATATCGTAAACTAAAAATAAATGAATTTGAAATTTAGTCTTCCTTTTACAAGAATAATTTTGTTTTAAAATTAAAAAAAAAAAAAAAAAAAAATGTTTTAAACTTTTTATATTAAATGAATTAAAAAATATAAAAATTAAAATACCCAGTATTGTGCCAATCTGGCTCACAACATTCATGTTATGCCAAATATAGATAACAAATATTGTAAATTAATGAATTGGACATATATACAATTTAAATATCTATTAATAAATAATAAATAAAAATAATAATAATAATAATAATAATAATAATAATAGTCAGGATTTAATATGTCGTTTTAAGTTTTAATCCATAAACTTAATTTATGCATGTTGTAACATCCTTCATTAGACAACAAATAAAATTAAAAGAATTAAACAATTTCAAAGAAAAATAGAATTCCTTTACGTTACATAATCTTCAATTCTATCATTTTTTTATTGCTCTAAAACCATTCTACAACATCAGTATATAAATCTCTTTTAGTTTTTTTTTTTTTTTTTGTAAAAATTTTATGCAAATTCTTTTATTACTTTGTAAAAAGGATAAAGAAATAAAAATACCATATTTCGAATTTGAAAAGAATTACTTTATTCAGTATAAGTCCCTACCAGAAACCCACTCCCAAATTAATGCAAATAAATTAAAAGGGTCGTTTCTTTTTTTCTTCTTCTACTAACCGTATTATTAGTATTAAGTTTATGCCTATTTTATTTTTCATTAAAAAATTTCCTTTAGTTTAACTCGTTTTTTCCTCTTATTTTATTATGCTGTATGTTTCGTTTGCAACATTTTGTTGCCACATTCCTGTTGAAGGCTTATTTTGGTTGTTATACCTTTAAACGTCGCAAGTGTGCACTGGCAAGCAAGCATCAAACCGGCTTACAAACTTTCTTGCTTCTTTGTATTTGTGCGTTAAACCAGACAACCATTTTTTGCCGGATGTTAAAGGATCGTTTTTTCCTGTTTTGTGTTTTTTATTTTGCATTTAGCAGATTGTGTGTGCTTTGTAAAAAAAAGCGGATGTTAAAACGAAAGTTGATTTTTATCCTGTTTTGTTGCAAAACCGCAGAATTACTCTTAAAATTTGGCTAAATACGAGGTGATCAAAAGATGAAAAAAATTTAAAGTGGCTTTAATTTCGCAATAGTGTTTTGACATTGATAACTAAGATGGATTTAAAATAACAAAACTTGATTAATGAAATCATAATAATAATAAAGTCAGAAAGTGATTCTTAGCTTTTTCGTGTATTAAACGGACCATAATTTTTTGAAAATGAAAGCATCAGCACAACGCATACCAAAAATAAACCTGATCATAAACAAGCTAAACTCAAAATTCAAAAATGGTTAGAACAGGCAGAAAATGGCTTAAAAAACTTGATTGCAAATTTTCAATCAAATTGAGTTTCATAAATGTAAAAGGAGAAAAGTTGAAGAAGAAAGCGACTGCTGTTGTTCTTTTCTTTTGAGTCGTTAGAAAGTGAGCGTGATTTCAACAATCGGACCGACAGACAGACATGGCTATTTCGACTAAGAATTGCTCAAGGATCCAGAATATTTATACTTTATGGTATCTTAGATAAATATTAAAAAAGTACAACACGGAATGACAAACTAAGTATACCCTCTTCACAACTAGTTGTGGCGGAGGGTATATACAAATTTTATCGAGGTAGCTCCAGAATAGAGAAAACTTCCTATATTGGGTTCATTCTCAGGATAATTATATTGTGCAAAAGCAAACAACATTATAGTTATAACCAGGGAAATCAGAAACATGCTCTAAAAACGTGCTTTATACGCATTAAATACAGCAAAAATTTTAAAATTATGCCTCAAAAAAATCAAAAATTGCTCTTTTGAAAACAAAATATTTATCAATTGCATTAAAAAAAAAAACAGTTCTAAAATTATAATCGGTAAAGCCCATACTATATAGTATTTAGGCACTCACAAAAACAAAGTTATGCTAAGAGGTTACAATTCATAAAGGAGCACACAGAAAAAAATACCAATGTTTAAATAACATGGCGAAATGTTGATTAAGAATCATGGTAAATTTCTGCAAAAATATGCCTTTTATTTAAATTTATCCTTATTTCATACTAATTTTAAATGAACAATATTAAAATAACCTTAAATCCCGTTTATTTAATATTATTCACTGTTAAAATAACATTGTTCAATATTGAATCCATAAAAACCTGTTTTATATTAAAATCAAAAGTTTATCTTGTGAAATTAACATGCATACATACTTGAGTATGTACATTTTTTTATTTTCATGTTTAAAACATGTTCTAAAAAGAAGACAATTCCCGTATTCTTTTAATTAAAATTGTTAAGTTAAATAGTACATCAAGTTATCAAAGTAGAATGATGACGAAAACCATATCGGACGATTCTGCTGATGCTTCTGTTAACAAAGTGAATACAAAAAAAGTGAAACATGTGTTACAGGGGCAAGTGTTTGAATTATTCTTAAATAAATGCATATGTTGTCTCTGAAGCTTGTTCACACTGTTATATCACACCCCAACCAAGTTGGTTCTACATAAAATTCACGTTGTTTCAACTTTAAATAACTTTCATTCAACGTGATTCGGATTGTTATTTCAATATTAATGACATCTTGCTCTAACTTTACTGCAATGTGAAATTAACATGAATTATAGTTATTTTAAAAGAAAAAAATGTTGTTCGCAAGTTATTGTAAAATCATGTTAAATTAACATGAAACAACAATGAAGCAAAATCACTACTGAAAAATGTAAAATCAACCTTGCTTTGAACGAATTTACATTGCTTTTTTTCTGTGTGAGGTGTTTGTGCCGAATATTATCTAGATATTAATGAAATTGTTTGCCTTAAAGGGATTTCAGGTACGGTCGCTAAATTGTTTATTAATGTTAACATTTAAAAAGAAGTTAAAGCTATTTAAGGATGGAAATTTTAGGGGCTAATAATAATTAGACGGTCAACGGACACAAAGAGTCTAATTTGGAAAGAAGTTTTAATGGGGAAAATGTGAAATAATGGCCCGATTCTCGATCAAATTATCTACAAAATTGCAACTTGTTCTTTGCGCACAAGGTAAACCTGGACAGACAACCAGCCAAACGAAAGGATGGACATCGTAAGATCACTTAAATAACATGTACATTTAAAAAAATAAGCGCACAATTATGCACTACTATGTAAGTGGAAAAACTCTCAAAAACTTTTATAAAAAAAAACCAGAAAGAAAGTATATTCGGTCAAGCCCGACCATATAATACCCTACACCACAGTATTTAAAAACACATCATGCTTATGTGTCCATATAAATACGGATTTATCTATGTTTATAAACTTCATGAAAATCGGTTTGAAAGTTTGTGTGGGGCAGAAATTGCCCCCTACCTCCCCTTGTGGTCCTATTTTTGAAAAACTGTATAGCTTATGTGTCCATACAGATATGGATCTATCTGTGTTTTAAATTTCATTAGAATCGGTATTTTTTAACAAATGCATTCCTTTTGTGACCATATAGACATGGTTCTATCTATGTTTTAAATTTCATTAAAATCGGTTTGATAGTTTCTGAGGGACCATTTTCAAAAGGCTTGGTCTTTGTACCAATAAAAACCTGTGATCCAAATTTTATCAAATTATCTCCAAACTTTCGACCGATACTTTGCGCAAAATATTACATGGACAGCCAGCCAGCCTGCCAGCCGGACGGACATCGTTAGTTCAACTCAGAAAGTGATTCTGAGTCGATCGGTACACTTTAAGGTAGGTCTAGGACCAATATTTTAAGGCGTTACACATATCAGCACAAATGCATAATACCCTCTCCACTATTGTGGTGTGGGTATAAATAGCATTTCAAGTGCTACGGCATTCCCTAACTACGAAGCGGGTTTGTAAGGGAGAATGCTAAAAAGTATCTAACTGTATCAAAACATTCAGTGTGTTAAGCTGATCGTTACATCCAACAATTTTTATATGCGCTGAATAATGCGCGTTAGGTGCAAAAATGTATTGCTTTAAAGTGGAAACTCACCATATAAAATTCATGTCTTCCGTAAGCGCAATGGTAAGCGAAACTTTTATGTTTCTCCCTTACAAACCTGCTTTATTGGGACGTTAACAAAATTATTGGCAACACCAACCAGATTATGGTTAAATAATTCGTTGCCTCCCAACATGGCATGATAAATTGTATCGGTGTTGGGTTGTACACCAATGGAAAGTAATCTTTTTGTGAAAAAAGTAAAGGAGGTGGGCATTGAGAGGTAAACGGTGGCCTATCAAGAGGAAGATTATTGTTATAATTGCTCCCGAGAAGTAATTTTAATAGAGCGAGTGAATGGGAAGTAAGAGACACCCGACTTTAGTATTTTTTCAGCTATGAGCCTATTACAAATCAGGGGCCTAATTCTGGCAGTCTTAATCGAATACTTTTTCGATTGGAAAGCAATTTTATTTCTAATTATTTAAGTCGGTACCTACTGAACGATTCTTTCAGTATCGGCTAAAACATTTAGAAAGTAAATTTCTTTCGAATCGAAAAAGTATTCGATCACGACTGCCAGAATTAGCCGCAAGGTTTCTTTTCTTAACTTAAATATATATACAAACGTGGATTGTTTCTACAGTAAGTAGTTCGGAAAGGTTAAATTATGATAAATACTTGGCAAATGTAGCTTTACTGTAACTCAAACTAAATGGCAAAGTAGAGTTAAGGTACACTGCTCGCACTACCGGGTTAATGATTTTGCTCGAGCTCCATTAAATTTACGAAATTAGGTTTGGCTCGTATAAAAAATTCTAGAAAGAATTTTCAGTTACCTTTTGCTTATTTAAATTCAATTATACCAGAAATGCAGCAAAGTATAAACTGCAGTGCTCTCATCAATATCGCATCGTAAATGAGACTTGTTTATTCCATTAAGCAAAAAATTATTGGAAAAAACCCAAAATAGTTTTTAGTAGCAAAGAGTTTCATGAAGAAACAATGAAAAGGTGGCATGTCATAACGTCCAGTGTCATAGTGGCCGTAGAAAATCCTTGCGCACGGCCGAAGGCCGTCTATGGCGGTATTTGTTACACCATAGGGGGGAAAATCCTTGCGCACAACAGTGTTTCTGTTATATATTTAATATGTGCACCTAGAGAAAAAACGACAAAATCATTTTTAAAATTTGTTAACCATATTATGTTTAATTTAACCAAATCGTTGTAGACGACAACCATATTTTAACCATAATATGGTAAGCTTATTTAAAAATAGTTTTCTTGATTGTGACCATAATAAAACATGTTTTTTCTCTGCGTGTATGTAGATCTTTTTTTGTATTAAACGTCTTTAGTAATTATGGACCTTATGACATTTTTAAAAATGACATAATGTCCATTTGCAAAGTGTCTTAATGCCCACGGACATTATCAGTGTGTCCATGGATACTATGACACTGGACGTTATGACATGCCACCAATGAAAACACTGAAGAACAGATTCGATGCTGCGGCAACAATCCCTTGTACCGCTCATTACCATACTTGTACACCGCTTGTCGATGGAATACTTAAATAAAAAAGTTTTCTGTCACTACTCAATGCTATTTCTTTTAAAAATTTCCAAATCTTTATCAGCTACAATAAGTGAACTTTAACCCATTAAGGCCCGAGCCATGATCCCATTGAGCTATAATGATGAAACTTTTAAAATTTTATTGTTTATATCTGAATATAAAATTTTTTATTCACGTCTTTAAGAAAAAAAAATTAAAAAGATATTCATATACATTTAATTTTAATTCAATTATGATATGCTCCAAAGCACTTTGGGTGCACTGCTACGTCACATTTCTCACATTTGTAATTGATCGGTCCATAATTTACCATAGGCCCCATATAAAGCCCACTCTCGAAAAACACTTTAGTACGCCTAAAACCATAACAAATAATTCTAGTGTAATAAATTTTGTTATTTTACAGTTTTATATGACTAGAAACCACACTGTCAACTTTCGTAAAGGTTCTTAATTTACCACAGGTGCAATATAATGCCCACTCCAGAAATATCCTAGCTGTCAGTGGATGGTATCAAATATTTGGCATAGCCGAATATAGCACTCTTACTGGTTTTTCTTTAATATCCTGGGAGAGGATAATTTCACATTACACTGAAAAAATTTTCTTCACAGATCCAATGAAATTTACATTAAAATTCAACCTATGCAACCCTTCATTGGATTAATGAAGGATTAATAGAATTAATGACAAAATTTTCATTGATTTTATGAATCCTCATTGAAAAAATGGATAAAATAAACGTTTGTCATTAAACTAATGCAAAATGTTCATTGATTTTATGAAACATTTCATTAATCCAATGAAGGGTTACATAGGTTGAATTTTAATGTAAATTTCATTGGATCTGTGAAGAAAATTTTTTCAGAGTACTTGTTCGATTTTCTGTTACTGTACCTATTGACTGGGGGAAATTTGTGTCAATTGTTCCAACAGACTGGTCCTGGGATTTGTGAAAATAGAACAAGTAGAACAAAAATACATAACTGAAATTTTGCTCATAGAATAAATTCGAAAAATGAAAAATGTTGAATATAATATAAAGTAACCTTCGGAAGGAAATAATTCCCAGTTTCTATTTTTTAAAGTAGTTGAGTTAAATACATTCAATCTATAAAGTAACACTATCCAGTGAGACACAAAGAATGCTGACGAAGGCCGTAGCGGGCCAGAAAATGCATTACATTCTGCTGGTGTCTAATAATTGTAAAATTTTTCTGTACATTCAATATACCTCATTGCTTTCCAACGGAAGGCTAAGGTAAAATGTAAAAAGAAAATACAATATAATAGTCTGGTAGTGTATAAAGTCATTTCTGAAAAATTGTAGGAATAGAACTATTAAAAAAAAAAAAAGCTTTATAAAATACATAACTGAAATTTAGCTCATAGAATAAATTCGAAAAATGAAAAATGTTGAATATAATATAAAGTTACCTTCGGAAGGAAATAATTCCCAGTTTCTATTTATTTTTTTAACTTTTTTCAAAAGTACCCAAAAAACAGGAAAAATTCAAAATTTAAATAAAAAATTTTTATAAAAAAAACTTATGTATGATACATATCCAAAAACGGGTCGATTAGATAATAAGATAAATTTTATTTTACTGTGCTTTAAAACAATATCACGTAGCAACAAAATGCCTGAGGGGAGGTTTAAGTGAACGTTGCGAAAACGCAAAGCAGGACCTTAATGGGTTAAAAAAAATAAAGAGATCGAATGTGATAAAGACAAAGTAGAAACTGTATGTATCAAAATCCAAAATTGGTTGTTACTTTTGTTTGATTCTTTTTTTGTGACGATGTGCATTTGTATTAAATGCATTGGAATCACAAAAAAAAAAAATCGATTTTCGTCCTTTCTTCATGCGCTTAACGATATGAACCTTCTAAAGTGGGTTCAAGGATGTAACATATTTTAAATTTAAGAATATTGATTGCAAAATTTCTTATATTTTACTTAAAAGAAAAGCTCAAAGCCATCCCAAAAATAATTTACACTTTATTTAAAAGAAAACATACTTTCATTAGGGATTTATATCAAAAGTATGTCATCGCAGCCTCAATCAACTTATTTGTGTATAACTAAAAAAAAATTTAGCAAATACTTTGAAATCAAATTTTAGCCTAGGTTTTTTTCATTACATCAAGGACTTCGTTTAACAAAATTTAAACACATTTCGCTTTATTTTATATTCAGTGATCGGTTTTTAATTCTTAGGGGGGAACGTGTTTGCACATTAAACCACTTTTCGATGTTTAGGCCCATAAAAGTTGTGGCACTTTTTTGTAACAAGTCTCTTTTTCATTTGTCAAGAGAATTTACTGCACATGTAACTATTGACAGTTGAATTTTTATGTTTGAAACGAACATTTTTCAAATTATTGTCGAATAAATAATATTTCATTTAATATATTTTTTATTTTTTATTATTCCTTTCGCCCGTTTATTTGAACATGTGCTAAAGTGCTTTTTAGCTGTTAAAAAACCTTGAGATAAACAACAAAAACTTGACATTATTATACATTTCTTAACAATTTAACTCTCTTGGAAATTTAATTTCGAATCAAGTACAATAATTTCTTTTTAACCACAATTTTCATGTGCAAAAAAAAAAAAGAAGAAAGAGAATAAAATGTCAGAATATATATGCGAGTGCAGAAAAAATGCAATGTGTTAACTTTCATCGTCATTTTTATTATAAAAGTCTTTCTGTCTCGCAAATATACATTTGTGGTAATGCGCTACAAGAAAAAGATCGGTGTGAGCAGTTCACCACACATTAGAAAATTACATGATGAAAATAAATTTGAATGTTATATTGTAAGGTCTTTTCGCTGTACCGATTTTGATATGATGTTGGCAAATTCGTGTTCGTGATTTAAAGTTTTAAACCAAATTTTAAAGAATCACTAAAGAAAAACTAACACATTTTTGTAAAATCCAAAATCCTTTAACATAATTATAGGCGCTTATAAACTGACACTAGTTGATCATGATTTTGTTTCAGTTATTTATATATTCATGGGTAAAGGTTTAAAAAATATTGTTGTGATCGTGGGGCCTGATTCTGGCAGTCGTGATCGAGTACTTTCGCGATTCGAAAGCAATTTAATATCTAATTTTTTCAGTCAATCGGAATTATTTTTTCAGTGTTGTAAAACATTAATTTGAGTTTCACAATACTGAAAAAATAATTTCAATTCGTTCAGTATCGACTGAAAGAATAAGAAATAAAATTTCTTTCGAATCGAGAAAGTACTCAATCACGACCAAGGCGAATTCGCCTTGATCACGACTGCCAGAATTAGACACCTGATTTTTTTTATAAATAGCTTGCAGTAGAACTAACATTTTAGAATAACTATTACGTCAGCTTGAAACATAGTTAATTAAACAGATCATGAAAAACTCAATTATTGATATGCATAATTGCAAAAACTAAGTATGCGCCTCAAAGGCATTGGGGCAAAAACGATTAATATGGAATAAAAGACAGGGAGAAAGCCTTATAATACCAAAAAAAAATTCTGACAATCAACGAGCAAAATACTCTCAATATTGACAATTTAATACGGCTATAAAATCGGTTGTGGTGAATGCAAAAGACATAACGGGAGAAAGAGATTACAGACGAAATGCAAAAAGGTTTCGTGATAAATGCATTAAAGCGAATGAGCTTGCAAATAGAGTTACAATAAGAATGCAGCAGTGCAATACAAGAGCTAACAGGAAAACATATACAATAGCGCGGAAGGAGCGACAAAAATATATAAAGATAAGAAAAAAGAAGCCTAAAGAAAAAGGGTAATCGATAAAAGGTTTTACAGTGAACATAGTAAGAAATTATACAAGGGACTTAAAAGGTAACTGCGGCTAAAAGCCTGTAAAGTTAAAACAGGTCAGATTATGGTAACAAAAAACCAAAGATTCAGATCACTTACTTTGATAAAGTGTATAGTGCGCTAGTAACGGAGGAAGAAAGAAGAGAAAATAGTATCATAGAAATAAGTGACGAAAGTACAACAGAACCTAAACCTACAATTGTCAAGATAATTGCAATATATGACAAAATTAAAAAAATTACAGAGGACCAGGGGACATAAACACCACAGGAGAATTATTTAAAGAACTGGATGGAGAAGGAAAGCAGAAAATTGTTTGTCTATTAATAACTGTATGGAGGGTTGAACACCTGCTCAAAGAATGGCCATCCGGCATCATCGTGCCAATATATTAGACGTGTAACAAACGTATATGGTCGCGTTTCTTCTAAAAAACATGTCGACGTCAACAACAAATTTTTTAGAACACGAAAAGAAACTTATTAACTTTTTTAAAACATGGCTTTTTAAACAAAGTACATGTAATGATAAAAGTCACATTTTTTTATTTTTTTTTATTTTTAATTTCCTACGCTAATCCCGCGAAGCTCTATGCTTGTCTGCAGGAAAGAAACCAGAGTCTCTGGCGCTGATAGACTAGCTCACTACCAGCTAGCCTACCGGGGCACTCATGTGCATGTTGTTCTGTAATTTCAATGTGAAAACATAGCCACAATAGCAATTTTTGATGACGTCAAAATTACGCAAGATCCACATGCGCAAGTAGATTTTCACATTCCTTATACTCTAGATCAGGGGTCACCAACTGGCGGACCGCGGTCCGGATCCGGACCGTAGACCCATTTTATGCGGACCTTGTGTTAACAATACAAAATATTTTACATGTTGTAACAACAAATTCATGAGAAATATATTACTTAAGTTTTCTTTTTTGCCATTGCTTTCTTATCAGATATTTTTAAACACATCAATGATCTGAACCGTAAACTTCAAGGCATATAAAAGCTTATATGGGAGCTCCTGACAGAAGTAAAAAGCATTTTGCGAAAACTCGATCTTTTCAACATTGATCTGGATAAAGACCGACTGCACTTCCCTAATTTAAAAAAATCTGCAATGACAACGAGCTTGACGTCGGCCAATACAAGACGTTCATTGAGGATCTATAATCAGAATTTAAAAACAGATTCGCAAATGTTAAGAAAATCAGGAATGTCGTCGATATCCTTAGTAACATTTACTCTCTGATTCCCGGGGATGAATGGAGAATTAAAGCTGCAATTATTATCGGGAGTAATAAAGCTTCTCTCCAGATGGAAATGATCGATTTCCAAGAAAATACAGTTCTAAAACACCGAAAGTTTGTGAAACAGCATTTTCTAAGATTAACTTCATAAAAAAAAAATTCCGGAACAGACTTGCCGATGAACATCTCCAAGATTTAATGAGAATAGCATAAAAAGCTTTGCTTCAAACTTCAGACGGATAGTCCAAGACAAAAAATGTAATTTTTCTCATTAATATTGTAAAAACCCTTAGTACTTAATCCTTTTTATACCCTCCACCACAATTAGTTGTGAAGAGGGTATATTCAGTTTGTCATTCCGTGTGAAACTTTTTTACTATTCATCTCAGACCCTATAAAGTATATATATTCTGGGTCCTTGAGTAATTTTAAGTCGATTTAGCCATGTCCGTCTGTCTGTCCGTCTGTCCGTCTGTCCGTCTGTTGAAAACACGCTCACTTTCGAAAAACTCAAAAGAAATCAACAAACTTGATGTCAAATTACTTGTAGTTATCCTAAGCAGTTTGGGATTGAAATTCAGCAAAATCGGTTCAATAGGATCTGAGCTATGAATCAAAATGTGGAACCACCACCAAAAAATAATTGATAATTTTGTTACAAAAACTAACATAAATGGTGGAAAAATGCACAGAATGATATAAGATTTCGCAACAATTCGTTTTATTTAACTGGAAATCACGCTGTGAAATTTCGTGAAGATCCGTCAATAATTTACCCTAGGCCCCATATAAGCCCTACTCCCGGAAAACAGTATATTAAGCCTAAAACCCTAACTAACAACGCTATCATTAAAAATTTTGGCAAGTCACAGTTACATAGGACTAGAAATTAAACTGTTTAGTTTCGTGAAGATCGGTCCATAATTTACCATAGGCCCCATATAAAACCTACTTCCGGAAAACAACTAAGTTCGCCTAAAAACGTAAAAAATAATGCTATCATAACAAAATTTGGTACATCAAAGTTTTATTGGACAGGAAATAAAATTGTGTAATTTCGTGAAGATCGGTCCATAACTTACCCTGGGCCCCATATAAACCTTACTCCCGGAAAACAGTTTAGTACGCCTAAAACCGTAAAAAATAACGCTAGCGTAACAAAATTTGGTACGTCACTGTTTTTTAGGACAAGAAATAACACTGTGAAATTTCGTGACGATCGGTCCATAATTTACCTTGGGCTCCATATAAACCCTACTACCGGAAAACAGTTTAGTACGCCTAAACCGTAAAAAATAATGCAATCATAACAAATTTTGGCCCGTCACAGTTTTAAAGGACTAGAAATGACGCTGTGAAATTTCGTGATGATCGGTCCATAATTTACCCTAGGCCCCATATAAACCCTTCTACCGGAAAACAGTTTGGTTGCCTTAAACCATAATTAATAACAAATCGTCACAGTTTAAGATTATAATAACATCATACAGATATTACTCCTTAAACATTCGAACTGTCGGTGGAGGGTATCAAAGATTCGGCACAGCCGAATATAGCACTCTAACTTGTTATTAAAAGCATTTGTTTATTATTAAATAAAATAATGCACCAAAACCCATTCGTTTTATTTGTTCATTGATTCAGTATCTAAACATATTATTTAAATAGTTCAGTTTATTACCTTCCGGACCGCTGCGGTCGCGATTTTTAAAAAAACGGACCCCAAATGAAAGTAGTTGGTGACCGCTGCTCTAGACTTTACTAGTAGCTCTAGGCAAATTTTTCTCTACGTGTTTTTAGTGGAAACAAAAATGTCAGGTACTCCAATTCTATATCCAAGAAATAACTATTAACTTCAAGAAAATTATGTTTTATGCATCACACCGTAAAATTCAAATTCGACAAATTTTATGTTTTTTCCATACATTTTACGGTTTGTATCCGAACTACTATTTAGATTAGAGCCAGTCTATAAGCGCCGAGGCTGCGGGTTCGATTCCCGCCAGAGACTCTGGTTTCTTTCCTGCAGACAAGCATAGAGCTTCGCGGGATTAGCTTAGGAAATTAAAAAAAAAAAAATAAAAAAAAAAAATTTGAAATTTTATAACCTTTCACTTAAAAGAAAGAAATACATAATCCGTTTAAAATGTTTGAAGATATTTGCATTTCAGTCACATCAACATTTTTAAAAACACAAATAACAGTTATTTTGGAACATCTCAAAAACTGTTCTGCTTTTGACAATTCTGACATAATATTCGGATTCAGCGGTGTCAAATTCATTAGGACAAAAAACTGTCACGTAGTGTTATTGTTTATTTTTTTGTGTATATACTGTATGTCAAGCTTTGTTTACATTTTTGGAAAAATTTAGTTAAAATTTAAAATTCAAAAAATCTAAATACTTAAAAAAACTTATTTAAATTGTATAAAACAAAAAAAGTGAATTTAAAAAATAAACACAAGGAATTAAAAATGCGTAACAAATAAGTGGAGCCACAATAAATTTGTAATACAGGAAATGGATTGAACTTCTAAAGCAATTGTTTATATTATACTAGTATATACCCACTACTTCGTTAGCGTCTTCTTTTTTCTTCGTGGACATATTTTTATGCCAAAGTTTATTTTTCTAGGTTTAAACTTGTTTAAATTCTAGCATTTAACCCGCTACTTTAGTAGAACCAAAAAGCTTAAGAAAAATATCAAATTTCCCGTATTTCCTTTTTTGGGTACTATATTTATCCCCCATTAAAGTATCAAAAACATCAGTATTGTAGTGGCAGCACATAATTTAGTAAGAATATGTCAATGAATGAAGGAAACTGTTTGGTAAAAAAAGTACCAAAAATAGTAACGATTTTCACCCTTTAAATGTTTGAATTTCGAAAAAGTACCAAATCAGTACACGTTTTTTTTTTGGTAAGTTTCGAATGTGGTATTAACTTTGTTTCTATGTTTATTGGTTCAAAAAATAGATGGGGTGGCAAAAAAGTACTAAAATTCAGATTTCACCCGTTTACTCGCTAATAGAGCCGAATTTCAAAAACTTGGCAGACACTTGTCCGCTTATTTTTATAAAGAACAACGATAAGTATTACATTTATTTTGCATTTCTTTTAGTTTTAGAGATATAAGGTTATTGAATTTTCCCGTTTTACATTTGTTTAATCGCTAGTCCAATATTTCAAGTTTCTAGGGTCAGCGGTTTGGGCTGGGTGATGATGAATGAGTCAGTCAGTCAGTCACTCACGCAATTCTTTTTTATATATCGTCGGCTTAGAGTGTAAACCTGCTAACACCCTTTTAACAAATTTTACAGGAGAGACAAAACACTTTATATTTTTCCTTTTAGCTGCTTGAGAGAAAAACCAAAAATATTGCTGATTTGACACACTTCAGGGCTCAAATTAAAGAAAAACTAAATGCTGGTCGACGAGGCATATCTTTCTCTACCATACGGCATTAAAATCTCAATTTACTTAAAAAGTGGATTTATCAGGTTTACACTCTAAGCCGACGATATATAGAATAGAATAAACAAAAAAATTCCATCTTTAATATTTTCAATAACAAATTTTGACATTCACTCTAACCTTTTACAAAAACAAAATACAGAGTATTTTACAAAAAAAAAAAGAGATAGATAGTATAGCTCTATCTTATGATGCGGTCACCTGTATGGATTCGCCTTGAGCCTTACGTAAGAACCCAATCCAAGGAGCTCCTAAATAAAAAAACATTTTTTATTATAGAGAAATAGAATTTACAACTGTGCAGTTATTTTGTAAATAAAGTGTTTTATATAGTCTACACACTGAATTCGACCCTTGCCTAGACTATTCTTCACTTGCTTGTTATATGTATCCACCATGTAGTAAATATTTCTAGCTATAGGAATGCAATGCACGTACAAGTTTTTTGCAATTCAAAAAGATTTATTATGAAATCATAATTTTGCTTCAAGTTATATTTCTTTTCGTTTTATTCTCTCCCTTCATCTTATTATTTTCTTTACATACACTACAATACTTGACACACATATAGCATAGAATCGCATGTATGTATGTACATATGTATGGGAGTATTGCAAGGAACGGCATATATCGTCGCAGGAATCAAAGAACGCTGTAACTGACAAAACATAAAATGTTCACCAGAGCCAAAAAATCTGTATGAAAGAAAGCAGAAAAAAGTTCATATCACAAAAACTATACAGCTTAGGAACATGAATTTAAAAACGTATTGGCTCTAAACATTTCCTCTCAAGTCTATTATTCCCGGTGATTCTGCGGCTTACAGCAAACGAGTTTTTTTTTGCGTAAGTGTATTTTTTTCATCATACAAATATTGGACCGAGACCAATCGACGCAGTAGTTTTTTTCTGATAAAAATTATGAAAAAACGTATTTTCGATTTTTTGTCAGTTACAGCGTTCTTTAATTCCTGCGACGATATGTTAGCATTGTGTTTTTATGTTGCACACTCCCATGATTTTGGGCATATGAGGGACGTTTGACTCACAATTACCCAACTGTTGTGGAAATATAAAATAATGCTAAAATTAAAATTTTTTATAATTTATTCCCCACAATGAAAGTTTATACTGTGATGTATTAATGTTAATCAAATTGTACTCTGAATTTTTTCTTCTTTTTTTGGTATCAACAAGTTTAAAGTGTTTCAAAGTGAAGAATTTTGCTACCCTGGCAGTGTCAGTAAACGCTTCCATTTATCCATTTTATTTGTAACTGTTGGCAATCTATTAAAAAATCATTAAAATAGATATAAAGAAATGTTTTCGGAAAGCTTTATTCCTAAGGCTTTGCTTTATACTTTGTTTCCTAAATAGAATTTTTAAAATTTGGGCGATATAATAAAACAAGCATTTAAGCAAGTGGCCATTGTAATAAACGTAAAAGAAGTATTCAATAAAAGTTAAAAATAAACAAGTCAATTCACCCAGAGAAAAAACATGTTTAAATATGGTCACCTCCAACAAAACTAATTTAAAAGAAAATTTTAAACATATTATGATACATTTAACAATATTATTGTCACCGATACCCATATTATGGGTGAATTAGTCCTCCATCAAGAAGCCACAACCATATTATGGTTGTCTCCGAACATGTTGTGGTCAAAAATAACTAAAACATGTTTAACACTTATAATAGCATGGTTGGTTTTCAACCATAGCATGTTGCTCTTGGAAAAGACGAAAATACTATTGTTAATTTTAAAACAAATTATTGTCATATTTAACCATAACATGTTTAGAGGTAATCATAATATGGTTGTGGCTTCTTACTGGAGGACTAATTCAACCATAATTTGGTTGTAGGTAGCAATAATATGGTTATATTAACCCTAATATGTTAAAAATTTTCTTTTAAAATAGTTTTGTTGTAGGTGACCATATTTAAACATGTTTTTTCACTGCTTTTTCACAAAGAAAATCTTCTTGCGAAAAGTTCTTAAAATCCCCAAAATACATACATTTAGCGAAAAACAACAGATGTGAAGTTTTTCCTTACCCTAATGAGCAGAACTGGATGCATGTAACTACTATTTGTTTAGACCGGTACAAAACTTCTAGGCTAATATACGCCCTACTTTTTTCTATTCATCCGGCTTGATAGTAGACAATTGTACCCATTGCCATCCTGCCAATTTTTTCTCGCAAACCATTTTTTTTTTTCAATAAAACTATTAATTAAAAATAAAATCAGTGTTAATAAAAAATTTAATCAAGTAATTTAAACTGCATAAAATGTTGCTAATATCTAAATATATTAAATTGACACTAGTGCAAATTTAATTAATTTTTCAATTAATATCACAAATTTTTTTATATATTTCTGTGGCCGTATGGAAAAACTAGTTAACTCCACTTTTTGCGAAAATTAAGATAGCACCAAAAATAGAAAGCGAGTTTCATTTACTATTACCCTATCAGATCGAAATTTTGATATAGTTTCTCATTTAACAGTTATTTGAAAAACAAAAATCAGAAAAATATAAATTTTTATGTAAAAACTAGATAACTCCATGCGTTTTTGGAAAAACAAGTTAACTCAATAGTTTCTTAGAAAACAGAAATATCAGAAGTTTTAAACTGTGTTGTCTCGAAAACTAAGAGACAAAGAGCGATATAGAACAAATTCGGGTCAAAATGTTGAGCCTAAAAATTGCAACTCTAGAGAATTCAAAGAATATATTTATGCATTCTTTATATGCATATTATATCTTTTCTACCAGAAATCTTTCCGAGTAATAGTTTTTAGCCCATATAGATCTACCGTACCCTATGTGGTACAGCAACTTTGAAAAATGTTTTAACATACTTATTTTTATTTGTTTCTGTTGCAAAGATAATAAATAGTAAGGTGTTTTTACGTACAAAAATAATAAAAACTATTTTTATCCAGTTTTTTTTTTTCTTCTAAGTATAAATTTTTTGAATCTGGAAGACAAACAAACTTTATTAAAAAATGGAGCTACCTTGTTTTTATATACGGCCACAGTTTTCTTAAAACAAGAACAAATTAACTGCCTGGCACATGATGTCGACAAGAACATTTCTTTCGTATATTAATATTGAAAACAAAAAGAATTTTATTTTTTTATTGTTGTTTAAAATATAAATATGCGAAAGAAATGTTCTTATCGACATTGTGAGCCTGGTTGTAAATTTCTTTATTTTTAAATTAATCTAAGAACATATTCATATTTTTTACACTTTACGATGTTTAATACTTATAAAATTTTAAAATTATAAAATTATTTTTTTCTGCAACCTTGACGATCTTATCAATGTTAAATGTTCATCAATAAAACTTCTCTTGAGCTTTTTACGACTTGATTTCAGTTTGTTTTCTGAAGTATTTATTTCTAAATTTACAAGTTCTTTGTCCGATTGCTCGATCACGTTTTGCTTCCTTTTATTTTCTTCCGTGCAGCCTTGTGGAATAATTTCCTCCAACGTAGTCTGTATTTGCATGAGGTCAAGGTATGGATCTAAGTTTATGTTAGTGTGTCGCATTGTTGATTTTCTTGTGTTGATTTTTATATTTTTTTTGCACGCACGTGTAGCTATTACGTTTATTTTAATCAAAAACATAAAATACAAAGTAGAAGCGTAGGACATTGTTTTTAAACTAAAAAGCTAAAAACGATCTTATTACCAAGTTTAGTATAAAAATGTAACGGAACACCTTTTGTTTAAAATTTTGATATGTATTAAAATAAAATTAACCACAAAGTCAATAGCTCTTTTTCAGGTTCAACCTATGTTAAACCGATTATAACGTTAATCAACGTCCTTAAAACTGGCCAATTCATTGCATAAAATCAAGAAGGGTCAACCTTTTAATTATGTTTATGCATAAAAACAGACAAAAACTCAGCTTATTTTTTGATGTATAAGCATAAAGAGAAACAAATATTTTTTGGAAAAAATGGATATCTCCTTTTGTTCATAAAAAAAACGGGTAAATTAACGTGTTGAATCAAAAAGTTATTGTTTTTCCACAAATCATTACTTAAGTTGCCTTAATTCCATAAAATACTAATATAATTTAAGAAAAAAAATTTTTTTCGGAAAAACTAGATAACTCCATTTTTCAAAAAAACAAGATAAGTGACATTGATTTTCGGTTTTAATGTCCAAAAATTAGTTTAATTGAACCAGAAATGTTAAACATTATATAAAATTATGTTTTGTTTAATGCGCATGCATAATAACATAAATTCATATGAAATAATTAGCGAAATATGTTTAAAACTTTAAGTGTGTTTTTCTCGTGGTTTCAAAAAATGGAGTTATCTAGTTTTTCCATACGGCCACAGATTTATTAAAACTTTTTTTAAAATTTTTATTAAAAACGACGGTTATGCAGACTAAATGCCAAACCATATTGTGCTTAAGCAAATGTGCGAATACATGTTAATCATAAGAGGCAAACCATATTGTACTTAAGGAAACTTTTTGTTAAGTTTTACGAAACTATAATTTGCGTAAGCAAAGAGCGAAACTGATCGCACATTCCGTAGGGAATTAAATGATTTTTGATTTTGTAGCAGAGTTTTATACTTTAATGTTTTTTAATAAAATCTAATAAGGTTCCTTTAGTTCCTATAAGGAGCATAGGGCCTCAGTGATGCCAGGAGAAATTTGAAAAAATCCCAACCTGTCTAAAAAAATCCCTTTTTTCCCTACAACCAAAAAAAAAATTCCCTACACTTTTCCCTAAGTTATAAATTTATTGTTTTTAACATCAGGCAAACAAATACATACTTCGTTAACATTTTGTAAACATTATAATAAAAGCATTTATTAACAACAAGAAAAAAACCAAAATAAATAAGTAAATGCCATACACGCACACATAAAAATTCAATTTCAAAAATAATACTGTGGCAAATTTAAATTTAAGCAGAAACACCTCTATATATATCCTTTAATCTAGAGACAAAACATAGTAAAATTTCGTTTTTGATTTTTCATTTCCACCTCATCATTTTTCCTTTTTTAAGAACTAAACATATTTCGAAATATTTATTTTAAATAATTATACCCACACCACAATAGTGGAGAGGGTATTATGCATTTGTGCTGATGTGTGTAACGCCTTTAAATATTGGTCATAGAGTCTATGACATAGACCCACCTTAAAGTATACCGATCGACTCAGAATCACTTTTTGAGTCGAACTAACGATGTCTGTCCATGTAACCTTGTGCGCAAAGTACAGGTCGCAGTTTTGGAGATAATTTGATATAATTTGGGACATAGTTTCTTATTAGCACAAGGACCAAGCCTATTGAAAATGGGCTAAATCGTAGGACCACGAGGGAATATAGGGGGAAATTTCTTGCTCTCAGAAACTATCAAACCGATTTTAATGAAATTTAAAACATAGATACAACCATATCTTTATGGACACAAAAAGGGATGCATTTTTTTAAAAAATAGAACCACAAGGGGAGATAGGGGCAATTTATGCCTCCCAAACCGATTTTAATGAAACTAAAAACATAGATAGATCCATATCTATTTGGACACAAAAGCTATACAGTATTTCAAAAATAGGAGCACAAGGGGAGGTAGGGGGCAATTTCTGCCTCTCACAAACTTTCAAACCGATTTTAATGAAGTTTACAAACATAGATAAATCTATATTTATATGGACATATAAGCATGGTGTGTTTTTTAATACTGTGGTGTAGGGTATCATATGGTCGGGCTTGATCTACTATACTTTCTCACTTGTTTTTTTTTTTTAATATCACTGCCTATTTCCGATATGCAAAAGAACTCTTTCGTACAATTACATTTATAACAAAAACATATTCAAATTTCTTTGGCATATCGGAAATAGGCTATAAGTATCTTATAATTTTAAGCAAACTTGGGGTATCAAATAAAAGGGAAGGTTCTGTAGAATTTTAACTAAATAGAAATATAAAGAATATTTCCTTTAAAAAATATGACCTTCCATATCATTAAAAGTTTTCATTTACAATTTTTTTAAAATTCGAATTGGGATGGGTCAAATCTGACCCATTATGAAGTAAAATTAAAATTTTTTCTCATTTTTTGCAATTAAAGGTTTTGGGTCATATTTGACCTGCAGCAAAATTCTTGAATTATCGTTAGAAATTTCCAGTTGTTATTAATTTTTTTCACCTCCTGTGACATGCGTTATTTTAAAGTTTACTAATAATGCAGGTAAATGTGTATTTGGTATTGATTGCACTGAAGTGGCGACGCCAAAATTTCGCATATATTGGTTCTCTAGTTAGCTGAATTTTATAGACCAAACACTGAAAGTACTAAGATTTGACAACAAATCAAATGGTAGAGAAGTTTATGAAATCTATGGGTTGATTAGTTGTGCCTGGAATATACAACGATAAACAGGCGAATAAATAGGAACTTTGCCTGAAATAAAAAAATTTATGCGTCTAGCTCTTGATTTGACAGTTGATTTGAAATGTCACAGTATGACTGCAGACAATTGTTTTACACCATAATAATTGAATCAAAAATTGCTAGAGAATCTAATTACTTTAGTAGGAACTATATGTAAAGTCAAGATTGAATTACCACGAGAGCTTTTGGCAACTAAAGGCTATCATTAACATCAGCTAAACATGGCTTTAACGAAAACTGTTTTGCCAAACGTCGACATTTCTTAGAAAATTTAGGTTTTCAACGCGCCTCCATCAAGCCACAAACATTACCGAAAGACTAATTTTCACGAAAAATTGCAAAAAAGTGCATGTAGTAGCTGAGCAGGAAAAGCGCCCGTCATCTTCAACAAAAACCTAGGAAAAAATATGTTTACCAGTCAAAGTCGTGGCAAATTATGTCAAAAAATAGATACAATCACTTTATGTTAAATGTACTTTTACAGCTTAATACAGCTTCAATATACTGAATAAATCTAGAAATAAAATATCAACTTTTAAAACATACTTAAACGAAAAAAGTAAGTTTTTATATAAAATTTTCTATTTGGGTCAATTTGACCTTATGAGGGGTTAATATTTGCTTTTAATATTCGCATACATTTAAGCGAATGTGAGAGCGAATGCAAATAGCAAAAATAAAAGATTTATTGCGCAAATGCGAACACGAATATTGGTTTTGGCAATTGTTGAATATTGCCATGCTGTAAGGACTCGTAGTATAAGGTTTCTGTTAAAAAAAAATACTACATTTGTACTTAATACTATCGTTTATGAACAATTTAAATTTATAAATAAAAATAATACGAATATTTACGTATTTTTACATAGCATGTTGAAAATGAGATGGTATTTGGAAAATTCCCTCATTTGCCTTTAAAACTACCATCGGCAACCTATACTATTACATTTTGCGATTATATGCGTTGTACGAATTTTACATATGTTGTTGTTAATGTTGTTAAATTCTCTGCAATGTGTGTGCACATGTACGTAATAAAAGAGCATACAAGAGAATAAAAGAGAAAAGAGAAAACGCGGCGCCCTGATTTTGCCGATGGCAGCTTTAAAACAACGATCATCACGCTATGCCCCCGGGGGCCGAGCACTTTTCGTGAATTTTACACACACAAAACACGAAGGTTAACGAAATAATTGTAAAAAGCCATAATTTCAAAAAACAAGAACAAAACACAAAGTTAATGTCCCAAACGAGTAAAATTATTTTCCTCTCTTTGCACTCACCACTACATACACATTTTTAACTGTCTCTCTTTGTGATGACCGCTGCTTTAAACTAAAAATCTGTCCTTTTTCCTTCGCTTAAAATTTTCAGAAAAATCCCTACAAAAAGGTAAAATTCCCTACTCTTGACATCACAGATGCATACACAAACGTAAACAAGAAAGCAAAAGGTAAAAAAATACTAAATGACATGTATGACATGCCGCATTAAAAAAAAAATTTTGAGTTAAGTAAGAGAGTGATGTGAATTTTTATATTTTTTATATGGTGTCTTCATTTGTAGACTACTGGCCAGGTGATGGTCACTTTGAAATGTAGGGAAATGGGGGGAGCTGTTTATTATTTTTTTAACTTGTTAGTGGCGCAAACTGCTTAGAATTGATTTTTAGGAAGCTACTGAAAATTTCGAGAAATTATTTTTTTATTCAACATTTTCTGCAGAAATGCTACAAATGTAGACTACCGAGCACATAAAGGTTAAATACATTTGAGAGACTTTTTCTTAATTTTTGACAGTAGGTTTAGCATGGCTATGCATATTATGGTTAGGCTTTAAGTATTGCTGTATATGCACATATGCATGTTTTGCTTCGATAAATTTTGAAACCATTCTAAATTGGAGATTTTGGAGCATGATGTATCTTACAGAAATCACATTACCCTAGCGCTCTTTGTTTAGAATAAATCTAAATAATAATCGAAATTGTCGGTCTCGCAGATCATGCTGAAATAATACAGTTGGCATCGCTACGGCAACAAATACGAGATTAAAACAAAAATAAAAAATTTGTCTCAGCAAACGCCTAAAATTATTTAAAACAAACATTGAACAAATTTGTAATTAAGTCTTATTTTATATGTTGTCTGGGTAAAAAATATTGCTTGTCTGTCAACTCAAGGTTCATTTTCGATGAACCCAATTTTGTTGTATGAAATAGCACGCTTTTACTTTGTTTTCCCACTAACATACAATGGAACAATATTTTGTGTATAGTCCTTGTAATCCCGCTAGCATAGCCACTATTTTCAAACCGTATTATATATATTCTACAAATAGCGATCATACTGAATTCTATTTGGCAAAAAATTCATGAGCTATTGCGATGTTCTGATATTGTTTTCCAGTATGTAGCAACACTGCTTTCAGACTCAGTTCGGATGAGTCAATGAAGAGTGCGCAAGTTATTGGTTTCTCAGGCAGCTGTAGTTATTGAAGATGTTTTAGAGGGTCTGTGCAATAAACTTTATGTTTATCTTTGGAAAACAGTTGCGAGAACTGAGAATTCTGAAAACATAATATCTGTGACTTTTTTAACTTCCATACAAATACCACCCCCAAAAATAGCTTTCAATGCCAGAACTTCCTTATAAATGTTAGTATTGATGCATTTTTTATTTATTTATTGTTTGTAATGCAAAAAACCTACCAGGCCAAAATGCATTTCTAGATTAATTCCAAATCATTTTATCTTAAAAAAAGGTTTTTGTCTGCCTGTATTGTGGTTTAGGGTACCATGTGGCCGGATTTGACTAACTTTACTTTATTTATTTGTTTATTATATGCAAATATTATAAAATCTTTGAAAGTTACATATATGTTCGTGTGTTTAAGCTTCATAACTTTTAAAGTCTGTAAGTCTTAACTTCATTCTAAACGAAATTCGATATTATACGCTAAAACACTTTCAGGCATTTAGAATTTTTAAGAAATCCGTAAAAAGTACTTTAATGCTCATAATTTATTGAAATAGTTCTTTTGCATTATCTATTTTATGTTTTGACGTATATGAAAAAAAGTGGATTTTCTTGCATGACTTCTCCTAAATTATGTAGTTTGTGTCAGATGTATTATCTCTTATACTTGTTATCGTTTTTTATTTTCAATCATCGTTGCCCGATTGCTTGTGCCACTTTGTGTTTTTATACCCTACACCACTACTGGTGGTGAATTAGGGTATACTAATTCTGTCATTCGTTGTGAAACTTTTTTATTATTCATCTCCCTTAATAAGTCTAAGCCGCTGTTTTAGCCGTCTCCGTTAGTCTGTTCAAACACGCTCACTTTCGGAAAACTAAAAAGAAAATAACCATATTGGCGTAAAATTGCTTCTTAGCAGTTTGGGATTGAAATCCCAAATAAGAGTTATGAATCCAAATGTGGAAACACAAACTAACATAAATGGAGGCATAATGCACGGATTGATATAAGATTTTGCACAAATTCGTTTTGTATGGGTAGTTCCATCGAAAAGTCTACTTTTTGCAACGTAACGCCAGAAGTTATTTTAATTTTTTCTCAAAAAATGTATATGAATAATTTTCTTCTTTATATTTTGGTGTAAAGTGCAACTAGCTCTACATTTAGCAATGAAAGGAATTCGCTAAAAATGCCCATATTCACCTTCAGACGAGCAAAGATTTTTAAATGTGACAACCAAAGCTTACTAAAAAATGTCTTATAAAAAAAGACTTGCTCAATTCGCAGACTTATGCAATTTTGTTATGCCAGTCAAAATCCACTTCTGTTTTTTGCCATATCACGCCAGCGATTGTTGCAAATTTGTTTCTGAATATAGTTTTACTTCATTACTTCGCAAATATAAAAAACCGTTTTTACAAATTTGACTTCTTCTTTTAATTTGTTAACTTTTTGTCGTATAAATATCACGGCACGTCACAATGGAAATGCCCATATGTCGTGATATGATACTGTTGAATTTGGTGAAGATCGCTCCATAATTTACCATAGTTCTGACATAAAGCCTACTCTCGGAAAAGAGTTTAAATGATGTTATTAAAATAAAATGTTGTACGTCACTGTTTTCTTAGTGAAAACAATTAATAACGAATAATGTTTTTTTTAACAGAATTTGCAGAATTTTAAATTACAGTAGACAATGTCGTAAAGATCGGTTCATAATAAACCATATTCCCCTTTAAATGCCCGCTCTGGGAATTTATTTAAATACGCCTTAAACCGAAGCAAATATAGATATTTTAGTATAACTTGATCCAATTTAGCTTGGTATGGCAAGTTTGTAATAATCGGTACATAATTAACCGTAAGTCCCATATTAATCAGAATTTCGAAAACCACTTTAAAACTTTAGAACGCTATTAAAAATTTCATTAACATATCGAAATTTGTTCTAATAAAGGTACACTTAAAATATTATGTGGTTAAATTCGAACGAAAATTCATTTTAAACAAATTAAAATTCATTTAGAAAACGGATCATTTACATTTCATTTAAAACAAATGATTTTTACATTAATTTTTAAATTTTTTATTTATTGAAAATTATATTTTAACCGACAAATATCAAACTACATAACAAAATAAATACGGAAAAACATTATTTTTTGGTAGTGTGTTTATTGAATAACAAACATAAATGATAAAAAATAAAAATATTCGTAAAATAACTATATTTTTATTCAATTTTAACAGTACGGAAAACGAATTTAATAACCAACAATCACTTACTGTAATAATTTTATGAGTGTAAATACCTGAAATCACTCTACAGAATATGTAGGTCTAAACCGGGATGAAATTTAATACTGACGTCAGTTTTTATAAAAAATAATTACTAATTTACAAGTCCCATATTCGGCCCACACTTAAAATATTCTAACTGTCGGTGGAGGGCTTCAAAGATTCGGCACTGCCGAATATAGCACTCTCACTTGCTCGTTGTTTGTTGGATGTTTGTCTCGGAAAAAATCGATTTCATACTAAAAACTAACTTTAAAAAGGACTTCAATTTAAATAGGAAAAAACACAGTCAAAAACTTAAGACAGGAACGAATCCATAATATACAAAATACATGCATACTTAAAGATACTGAACATGAAGTAGGATGAAAAAATCCTAAATATACTATTTATATTAATAAACTACTTGCATTTGTGTGCACGTATGTATTAGTAGACGTTTTTAAGCTGCATTATAATATCAGGTATACATGATATATATGAAGGTTGGTTTTTATCTTAAAAGCTACTAAGCGTACAAGAACGCAACAATAATTTAAAGTTTATGTGTCTACTGTTCATGTGGGTAAAAGTAAATTCTAGAATATGAAGGACATCCTTGACTATAACTGTTTATTTATATGTATGGTGAGGCCTCCGCTCCGCTTATGTAAATAAAAATACAAATTTTTTTATTTCATTTTAACCCGACATTTCGTGAATTTTATGTTGACTTCTTAAGGGGATTTGTCTATTAACATAAAATAAAAGCATCATGCTTTATTAATACAATTAATATGAATTTAACTAACTTACAGTGAAAAATCCAATTTGAATTACATTAATTTTTTTAATAATATATTAAAACTAGTGGCGTCACCTACTGTTTTTGATAACAACTCTATAACAGGCGCTTAAATTGTCCGTATCTTCTTTTTTGTTCATAGTTTTGTTTATCTTTTGCTGGATTCTCAAGATTTCTGTTGTATATCTTTTTCTCTCGTTATTTTCCTTGTCAAGTATTCGTTTGTTGTTAACTGTTTAAGTACGTTTAGTTGGTAGCATTTCCAATTTCATTTTTATGAAAACTCAGAATGGGTATGTTGCTTTTTGGAAACGAAAAAGTGTTTATATTAAAGTTTTGTATTGCTCTTTGTTAATTTAAAAATTTGTCTTTATATGTGAGGCACATCGATTTTATCCAGAATAGATTTCAACAATTTCAAATAGGTTTCAACAATTGCAAAGTGCGAGAGATAGTTTGTGTGTTTCAGTGGTGTTGATTTTGACACGGAACACAGTCAAAAAACCCAAGACAACTACCCGTATCATTGTTGGCGAATTTAAAATACACCTGCGACTGTTTGGTATTAGATTAAAAGAAATAAGTTCACGATCTCTTTAATCCATTACCAAGCAGTCGCAGGGGTATTTTAAATTCACCCAACACGATAAGGGTGATTATCAAAATTGTTGTCAAACAGAAGAAGAACTTGCAATCTTATTGAAAGTCACTTAAGAACAAATTTCAAAACATTTCCTAGCACCAGGATTCATCCAAAAGCAAAAAAAAAAAGGGACGCTCAAAGACGATTTTGCTAGTTCGAAATGCTGCTTTTACTCAAAATTAATAATATTTTTACATATAATCATTACTACACCCACAGAAAAAACATGTTAAGTTATGGTCACCTCCAACAAAACAATTTTTAAAGAAAATTTTAAACATAATATGTTTAATTAAACAATATTATTATCAGTGACAACCATATTATGGTTAAGTTAGTCCTCCATCAAGAAGCCACAACCATATTATGGTTGCCTCCGATAATGTTGTGGTTGATAATGACTAAAATATATTTAACACTTATAATAGCATGGTTGTTTTTCAACCATAGCATGTTTCTCTTAGAAAAGAGGAAAATACTATTGTTAATGTGTCATATTTAACCATAACATGTTAAGAGGTTACCATAATATGGTTGTGGCTTCTTGATGGAGGACTAATTGAACAACAATATGGTTATCGGTGACAATAATATTGATTAATTAAACATAATATGTTTACAAATAACCATTCAAAGCAAATTTCGATCTAGCAAAGGTTAAATATAATTTGGTTTAAGGATTGATGTTTGACTATTGACGTCAGCAGTCGTCGATGGCTGCGAGTGTTAAACGGCAAACCCCTCTGAAGAGATTGAGTGGTTGCAATCGAAACATGTAAGGGTAACCTGTCCGTAAAAATGCCTGGGTTTGAGCCCAGCCTCAGTCAAGAATGAAAAATTATCAATAAATTTTAATTAATTTCATGTTGTAAAATTCCTTTCTTTATAAAAATAATTTAATGAAAATTAAATTTGATGAACTTTAGCCTAGTGCTGGGAAACTATCGAGGCGCTTAAATTGTCCGTATCTTCTTTTTTGTTCATAGTTTTGTTTATCTTTTGCTGGATTCTCAAGATTTCTGTTGTATATCTTTTTCTCTCGTTATTTTCCTTGTCAAGTATTCGTTTGTTGTTAACTGTTTAAGTACGTTTAGTTGGTAGCATTTCCAATTTCATTTTTATGAAAACTCAGAATGGGTATGTTGCTTTTTGGAAACGAAAAAGTGTTTATATTAAAGTTTTGTATTGCTCTTTGTTAATTTAAAAATTTGTCTTTATATGTGAGGCACATCGATTTTATCCAGAATAGATTTCAACAATTTCAAATAGGTTTCAACAATTGCAAAGTGCGAGAGATAGTTTGTGTGTTTCAGTGGTGTTGATTTTGACACGGAACACAGTCAAAAAACCCAAGACAACTACCCGTATCATTGTTGGCGAATTTAAAATACACCTGCGACTGTTTGGTATTAGATTAAAAGAAATAAGTTCACGATCTCTTTAATCCATTACCAAGCAGTCGCAGGGGTATTTTAAATTCACCCAACACGATAAGGGTGATTATCAAAATTGTTGTCAAACAGAAGAAGAACTTGCAATCTTATTGAAAGTCACTTAAGAACAAATTTCAAAACATTTCCTAGCACCAGGATTCATCCAAAAGCAAAAAAAAAAAGGGACGCTCAAAGACGATTTTGCTAGTTCGAAATGCTGCTTTTACTCAAAATTAATAATATTTTTACATATAATCATTACTACACCCACAGAAAAAACATGTTAAGTTATGGTCACCTCCAACAAAACAATTTTTAAAGAAAATTTTAAACATAATATGTTTAATTAAACAATATTATTATCAGTGACAACCATATTATGGTTAAGTTAGTCCTCCATCAAGAAGCCACAACCATATTATGGTTGCCTCCGATAATGTTGTGGTTGATAATGACTAAAATATATTTAACACTTATAATAGCATGGTTGTTTTTCAACCATAGCATGTTTCTCTTAGAAAAGAGGAAAATACTATTGTTAATGTGTCATATTTAACCATAACATGTTAAGAGGTTACCATAATATGGTTGTGGCTTCTTGATGGAGGACTAATTGAACAACAATATGGTTATCGGTGACAATAATATTGATTAATTAAACATAATATGTTTACAAATAACCATTCAAAGCAAATTTCGATCTAGCAAAGGTTAAATATAATTTGGTTTAAGGATTGATGTTTGACTATTGACGTCAGCAGTCGTCGATGGCTGCGAGTGTTAAACGGCAAACCCCTCTGAAGAGATTGAGTGGTTGCAATCGAAACATGTAAGGGTAACCTGTCCGTAAAAATGCCTGGGTTTGAGCCCAGCCTCAGTCAAGAATGAAAAATTATCAATAAATTTTAATTAATTTCATGTTGTAAAATTCCTTTCTTTATAAAAATAATTTAATGAAAATTAAATTTGATGAACTTTAGCCTAGTACTGGGAAACTATCGAGGCGCTTAAATTGTCCGTATCTTCTTTTTTGTTCATAGTTTTGTTTATCTTTTGCTGGATTCTCAAGATTTCTGTTGTATATCTTTTTCTCTCGTTATTTTCCTTGTCAAGTATTCGTTTGTTGTTAACTGTTTAAGTACGTTTAGTTGGTAGCATTTCCAATTTCATTTTTATGAAAACTCAGAATGGGTATGTTGCTTTTTGGAAACGAAAAAGTGTTTATATTAAAGTTTTGTATTGCTCTTTGTTAATTTAAAAATTTGTCTTTATATGTGAGGCACATCGATTTTATCCAGAATAGATTTCAACAATTTCAAATAGGTTTCAACAATTGCAAAGTGCGAGAGATAGTTTGTGTGTTTCAGTGGTGTTGATTTTGACACGGAACACAGTCAAAAAACCCAAGACAACTACCCGTATCATTGTTGGCGAATTTAAAATACACCTGCGACTGTTTGGTATTAGATTAAAAGAAATAAGTTCACGATCTATTTAATCCATTACCAAGCAGTCGCAGGGGTATTTTAAATTCACCCAACACGATAAGGGTGATTATCAAAATTGTTGTCAAACAGAAGAAGAACTTGCAATCTTATTGAAAGTCACTTAAGAACAAATTTCAAAACATTTCCTAGCACCAGGATTCATCCAAAAGCAAAAAAAAAAAGGGACGCTCAAAGACGATTTTGCTAGTTCGAAATGCTGCTTTTACTCAAAATTAATAATATTTTTACATATAATCATTACTACACCCACAGAAAAAACATGTTAAGTTATGGTCACCTCCAACAAAACAATTTTTAAAGAAAATTTTAAACATAATATGTTTAATTAAACAATATTATTATCAGTGACAACCATATTATGGTTAAGTTAGTCCTCCATCAAGAAGCCACAACCATATTATGGTTGCCTCCGATAATGTTGTGGTTGATAATGACTAAAATATATTTAACACTTATAATAGCATGGTTGTTTTTCAACCATAGCATGTTTCTCTTAGAAAAGAGGAAAATACTATTGTTAATGTGTCATATTTAACCATAACATGTTAAGAGGTTACCATAATATGGTTGTGGCTTCTTGATGGAGGACTAATTGAACAACAATATGGTTATCGGTGACAATAATATTGATTAATTAAACATAATATGTTTACAAATAACCATTCAAAGCAAATTTCGATCTAGCAAAGGTTAAATATAATTTGGTTTAAGGATTGATGTTTGACTATTGACGTCAGCAGTCGTCGATGGCTGCGAGTGTTAAACGGCAAACCCCTCTGAAGAGATTGAGTGGTTGCAATCGAAACATGTAAGGGTAACCTGTCCGTAAAAATGCCTGGGTTTGAGCCCAGCCTCAGTCAAGAATGAAAAATTATCAATAAATTTTAATTAATTTCATGTTGTAAAATTCCTTTCTTTATAAAAATAATTTAATGAAAATTAAATTTGATGAACTTTAGCCTAGTGCTGGGAAACTATCGATAGACTATCGATATTATCGATAGTCTTAAAATATGGATAGGAAAAATATAAATATCGATATTATTATTATTTAAAATATAGCTATGAAGACATCTAACAGCAGCTATACACACACGGTTTTTTGCGCTGAATTGCAGCAATGAATACGAACAACAAGAATGGCAAGTGATATGGATTGCTTAGCTGTGCTTTTTACTGCTTATTATAGACATTTATGTGGAAATTTATATATGTTCACATAGGGAATGAAATGTCAAATATTTTTGTAATGTTGTAAAAAAAAAAAATGCAAACCCAAATGCAATTTCAAGCAAAGGACAAAACAATAAACGACCATTAGAGGATAAGTCCGCTAGATCGATTACCTTTTTGGGTTTAGAATTTAGAAAATTTTTTAAAGTTGCAATGGAATATCTTATAGTCCCTGTTACTTCAGTTCCTTCAGAAAGGTTCTTATCAATTTTTAAAAAACTGCCATCTAAAATAACGTGCGTATATACATACATACGTCTCATACATTCAATAAAGTGATAAAAACAACAGACTGTAGCCTTATAAAAAGTAATTAAAGTTTTCCTGCACAAGTACAAACATTCAGTCGATAGTAATATCGATATATCGAAAGTGAAATCTGAAATATCGATAAATATCGATAGTAGAAAATATCGATAGTATCCCAGCACTACTTTAGCCAAATTAAAAATATTAAAAAATTTGGATTAAAAACCATAAATAGTTCAACAAAATAACCACAATACTAATTATGTTTAACATTTTCTTTAAAAATAGTTTTGTTGGATGTGACCATATTTAAACATGTTTTTTCTCTACGTGTAGGAATAAAAAATGTATTCATTGGGAAAACTCGACTCGCAAGAATCTTATGTGAAGCCAAATATTTATAACAGCATTGCAATGCTTTACATTTGTAGATTCCAAAAGAGTTTCATCTATAAAAAGCTGCTTTAATAGTGTCAGACAACCAGAGGAGACCTGTAACTAACAAAATGTAAATGTTCTAAGCGAGGACTGGGCATAAACGCCCCGAATATGCAGCCAAACATGAAACAAGAATATTTAATGATAACAACGCTCGACCACATGTTGCAAGACCAATAAAGAGCTAATAAGAAAACAGTAGTCGGAAAGTTTAACTTTACCCACTGCAATATGCTTTACTTTAGAACAAAGTGTCCGAAATTTACTGGACCTGTTCCTGGCCTTACAAAAATGACGCGGAATCCATAATCTAATATTGTAAGATGAAAATATCTAAATCATATTTGGAACAAGAAAGTTTTACATACATCTTAACCTCATAACTTTTGTTCTAACAGGTTCATGATTGCTCATACGTCCTACCCTCTCGAACAAATTTTAATACTGTGTTGTAGGCTATGACCGCGCTTACCCGACTTAAATTTCTAATTTGTCATACGCTCCACCACCACTTGTTTTTAAATAAGTTTTAGATTTTATCAATACATCCCACAGAACATTTTGTTTATTCTAAATTTAAGCAAAAGAATTCTCTATACTTAATAATTTAACCAAGTACTGTGAAAGATGTATTAAAAAAATTATAAAATACATTTATTATATTTAGTAGATACATAGAATTATATTCCAAGTAAAAAAAATTTATATGGAGTTTGTATTTTCATTAAGGTGTGTTGCCAATTACATATGTCTGTATAGAGAGAAGTTTTATATGCATGAATGCTTTAAGGTAGAAATCAAAGAAGAATGTTTATTAGAGTATCCCGTTTAATTTCGGTTTTAAGAACCTATAATAGGTACGATTTCGAGTTGATATAATATAAGTTAAACGAAACCTTATACAAATATTTACTCATTATCAAATTTTTTATTCAAATCAAACCAAAACAAGTGAAAATGCTATATTCGTCTGAGCCGAACCTCTAATGCCCTTCGCCGAAAGTTAGAATATTTCTGGAGTGATCTTTATATGAAATCTATAAAATACATTGGACCAGACCAATCTTTATAAAACCTGTCGTCACAGTATTATAATTTTTTGTTGTAAAAGTTTTACTGTCGTTAAAAGATCTTCCATGGGAAAAACTTCCAGCTAGTACTGCTTATGCTGAATTGACAATTTTTGGTCGAGTGTGAGTGGGTTGTTCCGGAGCAAAATTCTTATTAAAATCTATTCCGAGAGTACGCTTGAAGTGGGACATCGGTTGACTAATGTCGATTTAATTCACATTTCTTTTAAATAAAGTCCACAAGCTCACAAAATTTTCAAAAGTAGTTTTCGTCCAGAAAGTTTTTCTTTAGAAGCAAGCTCATAAGGAAGACATGTTAGAGTTTTGCTTATTATCTCGCTAACTGAAGGCATACATTTTATATAGCAAGTTCCCACTTTGAAGCAATACATTTTTGTCACACAAAGCGCTTTATTTAACGCAAATTAAAACATTTCGTTTTTGTTTTTTTAAAAAAAGATTTTTTATTTCTACATCTGTCTTACACCACCAACTTAAAACTTAAAACTGCCTTAATTTTATTCTATACTTAATTATTAATACCAGTAGCAAACATGATTTTTGTTTACGCGATAATAATCAATTATGTTGTTGAATTGCAAATCAGCAATTCTTTATTGCGCGTGATAAGTAATTTGATACTAAAATTGAAAACAATTTTTTTCTGCGGCAAGCGTCAGCAGAATTTATGAATTGTATTGATATTTGAAAAAAACGAAAAGAACTTTAAAATAAATTGTATTGATATGAAAAAAAACGAAAAGAACTTTAAAAGAATGCTGTCGCCTTAACTCCCCCTTCCGTTAGTGGGATCGTCCCGATACTTAATGGATAGGAAGATCATTGATACTGCGAAATTCGCATCTTTGTTCACGAGGGACAGGCATTTCTCTAGGATTTTCGGTTACCGGCGGATGGTTTTCTTCGATTATATTTGTGACCGTTAATTTGGTCCGAAGTTTGAAAGCCATCGCCAATATACAAACCGTTAACACAACTACAAGGCCCAAATTAAGTGAGAACATCACTTTTCCTTTGGCCGACATTGACGCTAACCTTTCAATATTACTTGTTTGTAGATCCTTCATCAATTCCAAAGAAAGCACTTCCTCTAAATTTCCACCATTTTTTGTTGGTTGCAACAAAGCAGGAAGCGGTTTCCAATCAGATATTTCTTTTGAAATATATGTTTTATTGGCAATTGTGATAGTATCATTGTGGAACTGAATTAGGTATGTTCCACGTAATTCACTTGTTTCATTATTCGATGTCCCGACAATACCTTCAAATTGGTTCAGCAAAATAGTTCCCAGATACAGTTCTTGTACCGTATTTATATGCTGATTATTAATTACAACGCAATCATGTTTCCTACTTGATAAAAGTAAGGGAATACAATTTGTTTTGCTTATATCTATTAATTTTTCTTCGCTACAAATACATAATTTATTATATTCTTTGCAGTTTTCTCTTTGTTCGTAAATTTCCTTATTACATCTTATTATATTTTCAGAGTTAATTTTTACAATTTTGTTTCCCTTTTTTATTGGTTTAATCAACATTTTTTCACAAATCTTACTATCTATTGCAGGAAGATTTACTATATAAATGATAGCTCTATAATCTGTGGCTATTTTAATTGTCGCAAAACTTAATGCTTGTTCTAGATCAGCATAAGGGAACTTTTCCTGATCTAAAAATTGTTTAACCTCATTCATCTCCCTTTCGGATAAAATAAAAGAATTTATGATCCCTACCTTTGACCACTGCAACGCATACTCCACGTTAACAATCTCCTCTCTCAGTAACCTTAATTTATTGGTTATTGTTTCTTCTTGTAGTCTTCTAACTTCTTCTAAGGATTGGATGGTCTTAATAATGTGATTTGTGGTATTCGTCAATAAGTTAACTCTTTCTAAAACTTCTCTATTAATTATCCTCTGTCTTTCATTATTTTCCAACAGTCCCTCCATCTTTTGTACAACTATTTTATGGTCATCGTGATCTGGAGTACCAGCTACCCATTTCCAAGCGGTACCCAGGAAATTTATGGATCGTTTTTTCCGAGGCCTAATAATTTCGAGGTGTTTCTTCATTTGCCCGATATCGTAAAGAAAAAATGGCATTAAGGTGCTATTCCTAAGTATTTTGTTTTGGATTTCCGATTCGATTTCTTGAATTATTGACTCGTAATGTGTCAAATTTAAAACATGTATTAATTTGAAGTTTCCATTTTGCAACCGAGCTTGTCCTAAATGTATCGGAACAAGTTGGGAATTTGAATAATCCAATATCTGCACCTCAAAGCTGCAGACATCAAGAATGGTAAATAGTAATATAATTTTGAGTTACATTTCCTGCAGAGAAGAGAAACATTTATGATTTTATATTCTCCTTATGTATAATCCTACGTCTACTAAATATTTTTACTTTATTTCCTAAATCCTCGCTTATTTTTTGCTTCTTATACCTATCATCTAATTTATTTCTTTTGCCAATAAGTTTCTCATAGACCTCTTGATTTTGTTCGTACGTTTTTATTTTAGTAGGTTTATTTCTATTCATCAACTTCAATTGTGCTTGACGAAGTTTATCTCGTACATCGTCATGTTGGACTTTGTTATGAAATATATCGTATGGTTTTTTATTCGTTACTGAATGAATGGTTAAATTATACTGCTGAGCAGCTCGATAAAATGCTTCTTTAACATCAATTAAATGAAATTCTTCCTTAATGCAACGGGTGATTTCAACCAGAGTTGAGTGTACCCTACCCACCTGACCATTTGTCGAACTATGGCGTGGATCACAGTAATACAATTCTACCTGTAACCTCTGCATTAATGATTTAAATTGTGGGGTTGTAAACCCTGGTTCATTATCAAGAGTAATTTTTTTGGCGTTTGGAAAGCTTTGCAGAATTTCTTGGACTTTTTCCCCAAGATTCAGTTTATCTTCTATATGTTTTATTACCAAGAATTTTGAATAAGCATCTATACAGGTTATAAACTTATGACTTTGTGCATAAAAGATATCAATATGAAGGAACTCCCCCTCATTGTTGGGAATTGGAGCTTCTCCAATTGGAAGCTTAGCGGGTTTCCTATCATACTTGGCTTTATTGCATATATCGCAATGTCTGATATATTGTTTTATACTATTTAACATTTTTGGCCAATAGTATTGTTGAAATATCTGTTTATGATTTTCTTTACAGTTTCTATGAGCACGGGCATGAGTTTGCTCTATTATAGCTGTTTGATCATCAGGGCTAGTAATGTCAATTGCGAGTATCGTGGTATAAACGAATTTGTTTTTAAATATATTTTTTACGGTTTCTTTAAATTCGTATAGATCTTCTGCGGTGCAATGAATTGCAGTAACAAGATTAGGTTTAAGGAATTCCAACAATATACTTCTCAAATTTTCCCTCGTATCGAACTCTATTATGTGGCGAATTCTACCGAAAGTTATCAGGGATTCATGTTTTGAGAAATTAGTTTTGCAAAGTAAAATTTGTTGTTTAAATTCATTAATAGGTCTAGTGATTTCAGGGATATTAAAACTGTCGCTGCTTTCAACAGAATGTTGGGTACTTCGTAGTGACTCATCATCGGGAATATTATTCAAGACCTGTCTAGAAAGTGCGTCGGCTACGACGTTGGTAGCACCAGGCTTGTATACAAATTTAGGAGCATATTCCTCAATAAAAGACATCCATCTTTTAATTTTTGCGTTGGGATTTTTAGTTGAAATCGCAAATGTAAGAGGTTGGTGATCAGTGTGTATTTCCAGATTTGTAACACCATATAAATAATTTCGAAGGTTTTTTATTGCCCAGACTATGGCATATAATTCCTTTTCGTTCGTAGCGTAGTTACGTTCGGTGGAATTAAGGGTTTTGGATATGAATATTATAGGTTTTTTCTCTTGTGTCAATACAGCACCAATAGCTGCGTTTGACGCATCGGTCGTTAGTATAAATTTCTTTTGGTAATCGGGTTGGGTTAGTTCGACTTGACCAGCCAAGAGATCCTTTAATTTAATAAACGCTGAGACACCTTCAGTATCGAGTTCAATTTTAACTTTTTTTGATGCATTAGCAGACACTCTACCGTTTTCTCCCGCAAGAAATCTAGTCAAGGGTTTGGCAACATTGGCATAACTACTAATAAACTTACGGTAATAACCTGTAAGACCAAGGAAACTTCTTAGCTGCCTTAGAGTTTGTGGTTGTGGGTAATTTTTAATTGTTTCAATTTTATTTGGGTCTGTTTTTATTACCCCATGTGCTATTACATACCCCAGAAATTCTACTTCTTCCTCAAAAAATTTTGACTTCTCCAATGATATTTTCATATTTGCCTCTCTGAGAGTATTGACTACTATATCCAAATGTTGTATATGTTCCTCTAAATTTCGAGAGTATACTATTATGTCATCTATATAGACATGACAGAATCTACCAATGAATTTTCTCAAAATATCGTCCATGGCGTTTTGGAAGATGCTCGGTGCATTCCTCAATCCGAATGGCATTCGAACAAATTCGTACTTCCCATTATTGACGGAAAATGCGGTTTTTCCCACATCGTCCTCCTTCATAAGAATTTGGTGGAAACCAGATTCAAGATCAATTGTTGAAAAGAATTTTGCTTTACCTAAGTTGGATAATATAACATTACAGTCTGGTATGGGGTATTTATATGCTATCGTTTTCTCATTCAATTTCTTGTAATCGACAACCAAGCGAAGTTTTTGTGTCCCGTCGTCATTCATTCCCTTTTTTGGGACGACCCATACTGGTGAATTATAAGGGCCCCTACTTTCACGAATAATGCCTGCTTCTAATAACTTTTCTATCTCACTATTAACAAATGAGTTTGCAGATAGCGGATATGGATATTGTTTGCTCCATACCGGATCGTTATCTACCGTCTTAATTTCCGCCTTAATATCTGTTCTAAAAGGCAGATTTAAATTAATATTCGAATGCAATCTAGAAACTTTTTCTCGTATATTCCCGCGTAGTTTTCCCAAATTTTGCGATTCATGATCAACATTTGTAGTTGAAACACTTTTATCGGTATCTTCAGGATATTCTTCATTAATAATTTTGTTCAAGACATTTTCTACAACGTTGTTGATACTATTCTCATTAGATTTTTTGTCTGGAATATTCTTACTAGCTTTGTATATTTCTTTTTTAAACCCTAAAAATTTTTCGCAATATCTTCCACAAGTTATTGTTCCTTGCTGGAAGTCTAAAATTGCATTCGTTTTTCTTAGAAAATTGTAACCTATAAGCACATCTGTATCCAAACCTTGGATTTCGTAGAACCTTTGGTTTATTTCAAACATGCTTGCTTCATAATAATGTTCGATGAGAGTATAACCGTTAATAGTTTTTACTCTTTTCTTAATGACTAAATCTCTTTTGTTCGCGAGAACTCCAGGTTTGCAGTAGCTGCACGTTGCGCCACTGTCGATTAAAATTGTGAGTTTTCATCCGTCCTTTGCTGTCCTGACGATGCAGGGCAGTTCGGATCTTTTTCTAAAAAAGCATCTTCGCTTAAGTTATTTATTCTTTGTGCCTTTTGATTTGGCTGATATATTGTTTGAGAATGTGGACGTTTGCTATTTTGTTGGAAATTACTAGCTCGATTTTGCGATAAAAAATAATTTTGCCCATTGTTGTTGTATCTATTTTGCGGATGCCTAACACTGGTCGAACTTCCCAATTCCATTGGTTCAGGTTTAGGTTCTGTTTGTCGTTGCTCGCGATAGTTAACTTGTGGATTATTTTGGTTACGTTGGGGAAAACGTAATGGATTTGTGGACCTAACGTGACTATTATTCTGATGTGTTGCTCTATTGAACTGAGAAGCGAAACTTGCGCGAATGTTGTTTGACTCGAGCTCCTGGGCTTTAGCTAATGCGTTTGGTAGGTCACTGGGTGATAATGAGAACAATATGTTGGCTAACGGAGCATTTAATCCAGTGATAAATACCCTTAAGGCATATTGCCTATTTCTAATATTAAGTTCCCTAGTCAAGTCCGATTCTGAACCATGAGTCATTATAGTTTTGTTAATAAGAGAGGTAAGTTTCTTATTTACTTCATTATAGTATTCAATAATGGACAGAGGACCTTGTCTCATGACACTCATTTCTTGTTCGATTATATGAAGGGGCCGTTTGTCGGCATAAGCGAAGTCTAATCTACTTATGATGGCGTCGAAGTTCAAGACTGTGCCGTGAGTGGTAAGAATGTCGTTTGCATCTTCGACTATTTTGTTTCTCAAAATAGTGAGTGCGGCGTAATATTTCCTACTACCCTTCTTATATAATTGCATGGAGTTATTTGCGGCTTCACGCCAACTGACAGGAGATTTTTCCGTCGCAACGAATAGTGTCATCAATGGTTTGTGTTCTAAATTCTACTACTGTATTTACATTAACAATCTGTGACAATTGCTGAGTTAATCGATCTATTGTCTCCTGCAATGGAGCGGTCTGTAAACGAATCAATTCGGAAATTTGGGTAGATGTGGTCATGGTTGTATCTGAAGTACTAAGACCTTGAAAAGAACCTGTCAACTCCTCTAACGAATCAATTAAACTCTCTTCTCCTGGCAAATACCCTATTTCTTCTTCTAGTTCCCTGATGCGATCCAGCGTTTACACAATTTTGTATTTATTATTTTATTTTATTAAGACTTCAAACAAATATGCGAGCAATTACTAATAGTAAATCTTCACTTAAATAAATACACTTTTTCCTTACATTAATTCACATAAACAATTTTTAAATTAACTTACATAAAAATAATTAAACTGTAAGTAGAAACTGTTTTGATTGTCGGCTTTCGTTGGTTATCTTATAGCTGACCCAGATTCTCAATCGTTCTGGGGTGTTGCTGCCTTGGAATGGGCAGTTTTCCTCTCAATAATAATTGTTTTTATTTGAATTTCCCTTTCTTTTCCCACAGGTTTTGCACAATTTGTTTAAAAATTTATATGTAATTTCAAGAGCTTATACAAATTTTTGCTGCCGCACTTTCAAATTTTCAAAAGAATTTGTGTTTTTTTTTTGTAATTTTTGTTTTTATTGTATGTTATTAAGTCACTCTAGCACTAAAAAAAATCTTCCACTTGCACCAGGTTTTTTTAGATTTTTATTTTTTCTCCTTTTTTTTAAAAAAATTTTCCTTTTTTAAGGATAGTTTTTATTTTTTCTCCTTTTTTTTTAAAAAAAAAAATTTTTCTTTTTTAAGGATAGTTTTTTATTTTTTCTCCTTTTTAAGGATACTTATTTTTATTTTTTCTCCTTTTTTTGTTTAAGGATACTTATTTTTTAATTTTTTGATCACTTAACCGAATCCTTACTTTTTTTTTCAGGATATTTGTACGGTGTGGGCGATCCCGGTTGAGCCCCCAATTAAAACATTTCGTTTTTGTTTTTTTAAAAAAAGATTTTTTATTTCTACATCTGTCTTACACCACCAACTTAAAACTTAAAACTGCCTTAATTTTATTCTATACTTAATTATTAATACCAGTAGCAAACATGATTTTTGTTTACGCGATAATAATCAATTATGTTGTTGAATTGCAAATCAGCAATTCTTTATTGCGCGTGATAAGTAATTTGATACTAAAATTGAAAACAATTTTTTTCTGCGGCAAGCGTCAGCAGAATTTATGAATTGTATTGATATTTGAAAAAAACGAAAAGAACTTTAAAATAAATTGTATTGATATGAAAAAAACGAAAAGAACTTTAAAAGAATGCTGTCGCCTTAACTCGCATATAAAAACTGGTGTACGTAGCTTTAACCCAGCGCGAAAAAGAAGGACTACGGATGCCTTCTAGAAGTCCTCTGTACTCCTTCTTTTGGATAAACAAGGCCTGCTCGATCCATTTAATACTCAAATCTTTTTTACACACATTGTTATTGCAGAGTAGGCCTTCCGCTCTCGCTTCTTTAGCAGATATATAAGAATGGCAACGCGATCAAAAAAAACAATAGTTATTTTGCCTTTGCTTGTGCAAAAAAACAATACAAAAAATGTTACTCCTTCTCTCTACTCCCTTCTGATAGAAGCGAGTGTGGAAGGTGTATCTTTTGTACCAAAGAACCGGGGCCATCTATGAGCAATTCTTTAACTGTTAGATAAGAATAGTTATTGAAACAAAAAATGTTTAACCCTTGTGTTAATACCCTATTTTATCCACATTGTTTAGCACCCGGGTACCCATATACTATAATGTATTAATAATCCATATTTTTACGAAATAAAATTAAATTTTTAAAAGCGTATTAAATTATATTTATGTTAAAATACGATTTTTTAACTTTGTATTGCATAACGGCTAAAATTTTAAATTTTTTATACAGGACAGTATATTTTGTTATAACGGTTGAACATTTTTGGTCATACATGATATGTAAATGAAACTCCCCGTATTTTAATACTAACGATTTGGAAACTAAACTTATGTAACTGTATGATACAGAATTTAGTTTTTTTGAATTTGTGGAGCAGTTCAAACGTGTTTTTGTTATCAGATAAAGTGTATTGTATTGGGTACCGGGGTACCTGGGTGCGCATATTGCGATGTTTTAAGTTAAAGAAAATTTTTTTGAGTATTAACCCATTAAAGACGGTTCATAGACCGCTCGTACGATTTTGACCAAACTTTCAGAATTTTACCTGGAGGTCCATAGAAGTTGCTTGGTAAAAAAAAAAAAAATTACCTCTCCCAATTCCTGAGATAGGACATGGGTATTTTAATACCCAACCGTCTTTAACGATATACTTTTTTAAATATTTTTAAGCAATTTTGTTTTTCTTATTTCAGTATAAATAAAAAGCAATTTATTTGTTTACAAAATTATTAATTTTTTTTACCACTCAAAGTTCCGGTACACCCCACTGTGCCTTTTAAAATGTACAGAGTTGCTTCGAAGAGCGTTACAAAAATTTAAAATTACGCCGTAAAAAGTAAATCCAACTTTGAACTCTATAGCTTAGTAGTTTGTTTTTAAAACGGGGATTCCCAGTTTGCTTCTCCTTTTTCAGACTTGTTGAACTTTTTACATGTAGTTTATTTTAGTAAAGCAAAGTGAACAGGTGAAAGCAAGAGAATTTTTTTTACAATAAAACAAGTGCATAAAAACATAAATTTATACAAAAAAAAATTATTAATAACCAATACAGAAATGAATCGTCATCAGAAAATACGTACTACTGCCGAATTACAAGAAATTCTCGATAGCTGGTCCGATGGGGAAGAAGATTTTGAAAGAGAATCAGATACAACTCATGTTGTTATATTACCACCCGATGACGTCGACGAGATAAGTGATACGGAGGAGTTGGATGACAATTTACAAGTGTTGAATGACGACCAAAATCTGCCTCACGAGATTACTGGGACTTACGAAATAGAACGTTTCAGTAGATGGAATGAAGATATACTATCTGCTGAAAACGAGAATGATGAATTGCCAGTGACCTCTAGTAAGGTTGGTAAGAAGAGACGTAAAATTGATAAGGGAATTAAACCAAAATGGTCCCGAAAGCATAATTACAAGTTTGAGAAGGAGCCTTTGGATGATACGGAGACATCACACAAAGCTCTATATGTACAGATTGGCGAAATGAGTCCCCAGCAACTTTGGGAATTGTTTATTGATGAGGAGGTGTTGGACTTTATAGTGAATTCCACCAACAAGTATGCTGCAGCAAACAATTGGCCATCATTTGTAACAACACCTACGGAAATCAAAACGTTTTTGGGCGTCTTATATATAACAGGCTACCACACGTTACCACAAGTAAATGCTTACTGGTCAAACCGAGAATCACTAGGGTGTGTGATGATAAAAGAATGTATGCCAAGAGATAGATTTAAACGTATCAAACAATTTTTTCATGTCTGCGATAATTCGGCACTAGATCCTACCGACAAATTTTCTAAAGTGTCACCATTAAATAGCCTGATAAACAAAAAGTTTCTTCAGTTTGGAGTATTTTCCCATAATCTTTCTATTGATGAGCAAATGATAGCCTACTATGGCAGACATTCATGCAAAATGTTCATCAAAGGAAAGCCAATTAGGTTTGGTTACAAATATTGGTGTTTGGCTTCTGACGAAGGCTACTTGTTTCAGTTTATGCCATACGCAGGCGCAACGAAACAGGATAACTCGGAGTTACAATTAGGAGAATGGGTGGTACTTTCCCTTCTTTCTCATCTTGATGTTCCTGCGAAGCATACCGTAACGTTTGACAATTTTTTTACTAGCCATAAACTATTAACACGTTTATCGGGTGGTGGATTTTTTGCCTTGGGAACTGTTCGTGAAAATCGGACTAATCATGCTCCACTGATGGACGTCAAGAAAATGCGCAAACAGCCCCGTGGGACTACAGACTTTTGTTTTGATGTGGACAATTCTATAATTGCTGTACGTTGGAACGATAATTCGGTACGTTATTCACAAAAATTGTTTACGAAATTAATCAATTAATTTGCTTCCGTTATTATTTTTTTAGGCCGTAACATTATTATCGAATTATTTAAGTCATACACCAATGATTCGCGCAAGGCGATATGATCGAAAACAACGAAGAATGGTTGCAATTGAACAACCCTATTAAGTCAACCAATATAATAAATACATGGGAGGTGTGGACCTTTTCGATAACGCCATGAACAATTATCGCATTCGAGTTCGGGGCAAAAAGTGGTATTGGCCATTAGTTACAAACGCTTTCGATGCGGCTATGGTGAATGCATGGAAACTGCATTGCCTTTGTCGCAAATATGAAAAAAAACCCCAAATGTCTCAATTTGATTTTAGGGTGGAAGTATGCGAGATGATAATGACGAAGTTTAATCGCCAAAATGCCGGTAAGATTATGATTTCCGGAGCACAAATGGATGTAAGATATGATCGCATCGATCATTTAATCGGAAAACTCTCAGCACGTCGTCGCTGCCGGCAGTGCGGTGGCAAAACAGAGTACGGTTGTTTGAAGTGCCAGGCGAATTTGCATCCAGCACCATGCTTCTTGGATTACCATAGAAGTGTCACACCAGATAAATCTAAAATTGCAAAGTCTAAATAACCTCTAATTTTCTATAAATATATTTAAAAACTATAAATTCGCCTTTTATTTACGCCAAAAATAATTATTTCAATATAGAGAAAATAGTTAATTTTAGAACTCATTATGGACGGTTGGGTATTTAAATACCCATTTTCACTTTTTAGGGTGTGACGGCCCAGTGGGTTGAAAGATCGCTTTTATTTTTTTCACATTACAATGCTGCACCTAAGGCTACTTAGAATGTGCAGGCGTTTTTCATTTTTCGCATTATCCCTTATTTGACAACCATTTTTCTGATCATTTTTTGACAAACAAAAAAACTCAATTTTTCCAATTCTCAAACTAAAGGTAAAAATTAAAAAAAAAATTTTTTTTAATTTTTCTTACATTAATCAAGCTCTAGTATTAAATAAAAAAGCAACTTGCAGTCATTATCTCTTATCAAGCCAACTCAGGAATTTTTTTACTACTTTAACTTTTTTGGGTATTTAAATACCCAGTCGACTAAAATGGGTTAAAGGAGCAAAAAAATAAATCTAGAATCTGAATTCGCTTTCTTTTAAGTTAAATAACGATGATACAGAAGCTTGTTTAAAACTGTTAATTCTTAATACATTTTTTTCATGTTAATATACGTAGGTGGGTACCATGGTACCCGGGTATTAACACAAGGGTTAAGCAGGCCTTTAAAAAGGCCTAAAGTGAGAAGCTCTTCTGATAAAAATTATAAATTTTTTTATTAAGATTATACTTAGCGCTCTTCTTATATATCTATCAATAGCTAAAATTACCTATAATCAAGACTATACAAAATACGTGGTGTCTACTTAAATTGAAATTTATTTCGAGTCAAATAAATTGTTTTTCTTGGTATATTTTACACATCAATCATTATAGCTTTATAAACCTATAATATTTTGCTCCAAATAGTTGGTTTTTAAACACGGTAATCTTTTTTTCAATAATTTTTGAATTTTGGTCATATTTTTTTTTTTTTTTGAATTTAATTTATAATTTTATTTGTAACCCTTAATAAATGAATTCGTAAAATTGTATGGAATAAAATTTGCATATCGAGGGCCTATATTCAAAACCCTCTATCTAAAAAACACAACTTTTCAGGAGCCAAAAAACTGTTTTTTTTTCGCGTAGTACTTGAGTTATTAAAATTCGATATTCTACAATATTTTTTTAAAGCAACTACTGAATCTCACATATAATTGGTTCTAAAAATTGTGCATTATTGCTGACTAAATGGTAGATAGAGGGTTTTGCTTCTCAAAAATATTCAATGTGTATGTACGAAAATGATCAGATAGGGGATTTTGCGTTTTAATGAAAATATTTCAATATGTCCTGTATAAGGTTGAATAGAAACACCTGTTTCAACATTTTATTTATATGGTCAAATAAAAAAACAACTGAGTTTCAGTGACTATTTCCAGTTGAATGTCACCTAGTTACCTGAGACGAAACGTTGTTAGTATGCCATTCAGGTTACTCCATGGTCCGTCTTCTCACTCTAGCTGCGGTCGAATGGGTATTGGTACAGCATTACCAGGGGATACGTGGTACAAGAACGGAAGAAGTGAGATGCTCGGGAAATTCAAGACAAAGGAATAGCTTCTTGTTATCCGCAAGTGTATAAAAGGCGGATAGGTTTTCTCACATGTACACCTTTAGGAAAGACCCCATCCCCAAAAATATTCCAAAATGATTTCGTTCCACTTTTATTATGTTGAATAGTGTGTACCTGAAGGCGTTGCATAAAGAACATTGCTGATACATTTATATTGGGGCACAGTATTACTCCTTGAGCATCCATTGTAAAAACGCTTTTTTTGTATTGTGCACGATTTTTTTTAATGTGTTGATTGTATTGATTGTTTTGCCTTAAATCCGACACAGAGATCGCATTGGCCCAAAAACAAACAGATTAAATATTTTCATGGTAGTTCAATTCAGAATCGGCTTTCCTTTTTTTGATTAACGATTCAAAAATGTCAATGAAATGTTCTGCATGCAAAAAAATGTAAAAAACTTGTAGTGCAAGATGAAATTATTCCAAAAAAAATATTTGAAAATTTATTATTTGAAGAGATAGAGGGTTTTATACGCAGAAAAATTAATTGTGTAAGATAGAGGAATAACAAAAATGCAAATAAAACACCAAAAAAATATGTTTTCGTTGTGCATTACACACCATAGATGAGGTCTGTTTTACAAATCATTTTACTATTTAAAAGTAATTTTCGTAAAAATCAAAGATAGAGGGTTTTTGAATATATGCCCTCGATATGTTTTTTCTCCTGAAAATGTGTGTGTTTAAAAAAGAATTAAGAATTAATAATTATTGCTTTTACTGTAAGCACCCAATGAAAATGTTACCTTCATTGTGAATAAGGCTTAAAATTTACTGATATTAAATATGTATGAATATCTATCTTAATAAAAGGAATAATCTTTTGCAACATTTATTTAAAAAAGTTTTGAATAAGCTCTAAAGAATGTGTAAACCCTTTTAAGTTGAAATTAATTAAATCATTTATAAACTTGAAGCTATAGAAATTTCCTCAAATACTTGGAATAAAATAGAAAGAAAAATCAATGAAATTTCCTTTAGATTGAAACTTAAAAGTCAACTTTTAAATTCAAATTTTTTTTATTATTTTATTTTTTTATGGGAGAATTTCAACCAATTGTAGTGGGGAATGTGAGATAAGATAAACATACTCTTTATTGTGGGAATTTTGTTTACGTTTTGATATCGTTGCAAATAATACTTTTTGAGCGTTTGCAATTCTAATTCACTCTGCAGATTTGTTTACTAAATTTGGCTAACAATTTTTTGGGAGAATGTTTCCTGACGATCTGACCTAAGCAACGCGTGAAATGCGCATAAAAACAAGCTTATCCTATAACAATAAATTTCAGTCAACCAAAGTTTTTCTTGGGATTCAAAATTAATAATCAAGGTTTCGTTATAAAGTGCTAAATTCCCATTTCCTACTATTGACAAACTGAAGTTTATTGTTGATGGAATAAGCTATTCCTATGCGCATTTCACTGGTTGCTTAGGCCAGATCGTCTGGAAACTTCATCCAAAGATTTCAGAAAAACTAAAGATATTATACAAATAAAACTGTTAAGCGAATAAGAATTATAAGCCCCAGTTTTACTTGTAACAATACCAAAGCTTAAACAAAAACAACAACAATAAACAGTGAGTTTATCTTTTCTTACAGTCCCGACCACAATTTCAGTGTTTATTATCAAGAATAAAAATTGGGAATTAAGTACGACATACAAAAAAAAAAATTTCCAGAAATTACTTTGATACATTTCTGTGGCCGTATGGAAAAACTAGATAACTCCATTTTTTGAAACCACGAGAAAAACACACTTAAAGTTTTAAACATATTTCGCTAATTATTTAATTTGAATTAATGCTACTATGCATGCGCATTTAACAAAACATAATTTTATATAATGTTTAACATTTCTGGTTCAATTAAACTAATTTTTGGACATTAAAACCGAAAATCAATGTCACTTATCTTGTTTTTTTGAAAAATGGAGTTATCTAGTTTTTCCGAAAAAAAATTTTTTTCTTAAATTATATTAATATTTTACGGAATTAAGGCAACTTAAGTAATGATTTGTGGAAAAACATTAACTTTTTGACTCAACACGTTAATTTACCCGTTTTTTCTACGAACAAATGGAGTTATCCAGTTTTTCCAAAAAAATATTTTTTTCCCTTTTTTGCTTATACATCAAAAAATAAGCTGAGTTTTTGCCTGTTTTTATGCATAAACATAATTAAAAGGTTAACCCTTCTTGATTTTATGAAATTAATTGGCGAGTTTTTGGGACGTTGATTAGCGTTATACTCGGTTTAACATAGGTTGAACCTGAAAAACAGCTATTGACTTTGTGGTTAATTTTATTTTAATACATATCAAAATTTTAAACAAAAGGTGTTCCGTTAAATTTTTATACTAATCTTGGTAATAAGGTCGTTTTTAGCTTTTTAGTTTAGCTGACCAAAAACAATGACTTAGGCTTCTTCTTTGTTTTTTATGTTTTTGATAAAAATAAACGTAATAGTTACACGTGCATGCAAAAAATATACAAATCAACTCAAGAAAATCAACAATGCGACCGACTAACATAAACGTAGATCCAGACCTTGACCTCATGAAAATACAGACTACGTTGGAGGAAATTATTTCAGAAGACAGCACGGAAGAAAATAAAAGGAAGTAAAACTTGATCGAGCAATCGGACAAAGAACCCGTAAATTTAGAAATAAATACTTCAGAAAACAGACTGATTTCAAGCCGGAAAAAGCTCAAGAGAAGTTTTATTGATGAACATTTAACATTGAGAAGATCGTCAAGGTTGCAGAAAAAAATATTTTTATAAAATTAAAATTTTATTAGTATTAAATATCGTAATGTGTAATTAAAAAATAAAGACATTTACAACCAGGCTCACAATGTCGACAAGAACATTTCTTTCGCATATTAATATTTAAAACAATAAAAAAAAACTAAAATTCTTTTTGTTTTCAATATAAATATACGAAAGAAATGTTCTTGTCGACATCATGTGCCAGGCAGTTAATTTGTTCTTGTTTTAAGAAAACTGTGGCCGTATATAAAAACAAGGTAGCTCCATTTTTTAATAAAGTTTGCTTGGTTCCAGATTCCAAAAATTTATTTTTAGAAAAAAAAACTTGATAAAAATAGTTTTTATTAATTTTGTACGAAAAAAAAAACACCTTACTATTTATCATCTTTGCAACAGAAACAAATAAAAATAAGTAAGTTTAAACCTTTTTCAAATTTGTTGTACACATAGGTAGTAAGGTAGATCTACATATATGGGCTAAAAACTATTACTCGGAAAGATTTCTGGTAGAAAAGATGTAATATGCATATAAAGAATCCATAAATATATTCTTTGAATTCTCTAGAGTTGCAATTTTTAGGCTCAACATTTTGACCCGAATTTGTTCTATATCGCTCTTTGTCTTTTAGTTTTCGAGGCAACACAGTTTAAAACTTCTAATTTTTCTGTTTTCTAAGAGACTATGGAGTTAACTTGTTTTTTCAAAAATGCATGGAGTTATCTAGTTTTTACATAAAAATTGATATTTTTCTGATTTTTGTTTTTCAAATAACTATTAAATGAGGAACTATATCGAAATTTCGATCTGACAGAGTGATAGTAAATAAAACTATTTTTGGTGTTAACCCAATTTTTGCAAAAAGTGGAGTTAACTAGTTTTTCCATACGGCCACAGATTTCCAATTTACCAAAAAGTTGCATAGAATGAAAATTCAAATCACATAGGTATATATATAATATTCTTTAATTTTTCTAAATTTTAATAGGAACTGAAAATCATATTTTTTTTTTTTTTTGTATAATCAGATTTTCTGGAAATATTTCTACAAAAAACAAAATTTGTACGGGACACTCTAACCTACAATTCAGACACACACCAATCTTTATAAATAAGTTTTTATTCATCTTGATTTTTGGTTTTTAGTTCATCGATACATAAAAGTACAAGAAGTATATAAGAAGCTTATTATGTAAAACATAAATCTGGTATAATTTAACATTCTTATGCATAATTCCCAAAACTCATATAAATCCTATTTTTTAAATGGCTCACTTGAATACAGAATATTATTCTTCAAAAAAAAAAAAAAAAACAAAATATATATATATATATATATATATATATAAAGATTACGGGATAAAGCTTTAACTTACCAACACTTATAAAGAAAATAAATGCCATACATTTTCTTATTTTTTGCTATATTTTAATAAACGTAAAATTACAACAGGAGTTCGTTACAAAAACATTAAGCAATGTTAATATAAAGAAAATTATATTAGCTTGCTTCTATTATCAGTACATGAATTTAATTACTTAGTCTTTTATTTTTCAATAATGTCTTAACGCTGACGTTTTTCTGCGATAATAAAGTAGTTTCTATAAAATTCGTAAGGCGGACAATATTGCATTCATTTATTAAGCTTATGTCAACACAGTTACTTTAAATAATTTTATTCTACTTGCATGTTATTAATTCCAAAGTGTACTAAAGCAGTATTTTAATATCAAAATATAATAAAAATGTCCATATAAGAAAACAATTTTTGCAAAAGCTATCGTTAATTCTCTTTTGAAACTGCATTCGTGTGCACACAAAGAAACCAGAGCTGTCAATTTCTGTTAAAGAATCTAAAAATTGGACAGAACATTTTTTCCTGTTTTGCCCGCTGTGAAAAAACACATAACTTTGAGGTTTTAACTGGATTATGCCACCGCACATACTAAAAGTTCCTCAGTGACTTTGATAGGGGTCATATTCGGCGAACGCATGATTTCGTGCAACGACCTTTATGTTCACCAGTTTTCAGACCATGAGCTGACAGTTTTCTTGGCACATTTTAAAAAAGACCAAACAAAGAGCAACAATCGAAGTAAAATCGTGGTCATTACACCCGAAATTTTGCTAAAATCTATGGAAAATATGTTAAAATGGGCTTGAAACAGGATGGACACCACTTGCCGAACGTCATTTTACAAAGTTATTTGCAAAAAGAAATCCCCAACTGTTTAAAAAAATAAAAAAATTCGCATAAATAGTACTTGTGGCTGTGAATCCGTACAGATTCGTTAGTGACATTTTCTATAGGGATGATTTTGCTCATACTTTTTATACCCACATTACTATATGTAAAAACGGTATTATGTATAAGTTAGGGTTTTTCTTGTCCCGGACTTTTTCATTTGCCGGGAAAGCGGGATTTATTTTTCAATTTCCCGGGATCCCGGGAATTCCCGCTCAACACAAATCGATATACAATATTATTTAATATAATTTATTTGAAGAAAGAACATTTCCTGAGATCAATTAAATAAGTTTATAAATGTATTTAACTTTTTTATTTCTGTGGCAAAAAGAATAAAATTGCCGCACCAAATTCCCGGGATATTTTTCCCGAAAAATGTGCGTGATCCCGGGAAATCCCGTATGAAAAACACTAGTCTTAGTGCAAATATGTATAACACATTTAAAATTTAAATAAAGATTAAAGGCTTTATCATAAAAAATATTTCATGTTAATAACAGGCTTATTAGTTAAACTTTGTTTGAAAATTGGTTTAATAAACCTCTTATAAAACTGAATTATGTTTTATGAATAAGGTGGTAAGAAACAGAATGAGAGAGTATAAAAAGATGCTTTGGTACTTTTTTGACTTTCAGTTGGTACTTTCTGTTTTTTTTATATATTTAATTATAATTGAAGTCATAAAACTAAATAAGACATTCAAGGCCGTATTTTTCAATTGGCCTTATTGCTCAATGGATCGAGAAATAAGGCCCTATGGCTTTATTTCCTATGGCTTTATTGCACGGCACTTTTGAGTGGTCCCTCGACAAATCAATCCATTAAGACGAAAAAAACTAAGACAAATGCTCGAAACATGTAAATTCATATATACTTATTGGAATGTTTTCTTCATATTTGCTTAAATAATTATGGTCGAATATTGACCACTCGACAAACACTAGTATTTTTAAACTGTTAACACTAAAATACTTATCGTTTTTTCTAATAACAAAATTTTTTTTGTCGTTAGCTACCGATACGGTTTACTGACAAATATTTTAAAATTTCACTACAGAATAGTTCCTACCTACAACTTTCGTTAACATACGAATTTTGACCACTTATCGACAAATTTATATCGTTAAAAGGTTAGAGAATTTTATTAGAGGTTTATTAAACAAATTTCATTACAAACTTCAATATATTACACTGTTTATATTTTTTTATAAATAAGCTCGCAAATAATTTGGGGGGGTGCTTTTATACCATGGGAGGTAAGACCATAATGGCTTTATCTCCCATTCAAAAGAGAGATAAAGCTTTTTATTTTTTTTCATTCGAATGGGAGGTAAAGCCATCATGGACTTAGGACACATTAGAAATATTAGGAAATGGCTTCATCACTCATTTCAGTTTTGAAGAACTTTTCCATTTTACATTGATTAATAGTTTTCTTATTTTTATAATTAAGAGGTGATGAGTTTCCCTTTTACTAAAGTTAAGTATTGAAATCTGGCTTCGCATGCTAAAGTTTTACTGCTTGGCGGCCTGGGGCCGCGCTTAGGGCTTTTTTCCTCCAGTATTACGTGGCAGGTGGCTTCGCTGAATAAAGTTTTCTTGTGTGCGTCACAAGAATAAAAAAATGTTTTTCAATGATAACTAAGGATTTTCCCTTTTTGCAGAATGTTTACACCATGAATAACAATGTTCTGGAAAAATATGACTTTATCTCTCATTTCGCAAAATTTTAAATATGACTTTACCTCTCAATGCTTGGGCTATTATGGCTTTCTCTCCCATTAAATTGAGCAATAAAGCCATCATGGGCTTATTTCACAAGGTTTTAAAGCACCCCCCCAAATTAAAGCTACAAACTTTGGTATGAAATTGCCGAAATTTACTATTTTAAAGCTTATATTTTTAGTCGCCCATGCTAGAATTATAACTAAGACTCTTGTTGTGTTGTATACTGTAATTAAGAGGTAAATGTTTCCCCTGATGTTCGTAGTCCATTAAAATGCAAAGGCAGTATAACATTAAAATAAGTTTCATATTAAGACTTTTTCTAAAAATACTTTAAAAAAATAAAGTTTTTCTTATATTTTTAGTATACTAAGTATTAAATTATTTCATATAATTTTATTTAAATTGAATTTCAAAAACTGATACTACAAGCATATCTTCTAAATATAAAAAGATAAAACGTAAAAAATTTACATTTATATAACGTATCGTCATTTAACATGCAAACGGACACAGCAACACAAAACTTTTATATCAACTTTGGGACTGATTATGGTTCGTTTTATCAACTACATGATCACGCAAATTTTCAGACTCCTGCGAAATTATTAACGAACTTATAACACCAAGGAAACTTTATTCTTATTAGTTTGGTAGCGTTTTTGCTCCTCAACAAAAAATAACTAAAAGTCTAGCTAAGTCCGTTTGCATTTAAGATAACGATGTCTGTGAAATGACAACGTCAATTCGCTTAAGAAACAATTCTGGCAGCTACAAAATAATTGCGTATATAATTAAATTTGCATCGCATGTTTATGTTCAAATTTTTCCGTAAATAATTGAATATTTTTTCCTTTCTTTATGCCGGCGTATCTAGTATTTTGTTGTTATAATGATGATTTTTTAATAAAATAAAAAAAAAAAATTTCTAGGTCTTCATTTTTAACTTGTCATGAGAACGTCATTTTGTATAACGAGCATGCAAGTTAAGGGTTTTTTTTTTATTCGAAACAAAAGTACACAACACACTCTAAGTAAATTCAACAAATCATAAACAAAATGTTAAAAAAAAATCCTTAGAAATTGTGTAAATAACTTTGTAAAATGAAAAACAAGAAAAAAAAATAAAATTTTCTATGCAACGCAATGTGACGAAGTAAGCGATGAATCTAAACTATCGACATTCTCATCATCAGTTAAAAGGCATCAACATCATTATTATTATTTTCCTTATCATCATTATGATTATCAGGATAACTTAGTATACGTGTTGTATCCTTTTTTTATATTTTTATTTATTTTATTAAAAAAAAAAACGAACAAACTAGAATGCTCTTTTAATATTTTTGTAGATTTGTAGTAGCATGGTTGTAGATATTATCTGTACGAGGATAGTTCAGAATGTCGCTTAAAAACTAAAGCGAATTTAAAACTCAAAAATATATTGTAGATACTAAAGCCCTGCACGAATGCATTTGTTTCTTTTTCATAGTTCTCCACACCAAGTTATTGTTGTGTCAAATAATGTGTTTTTTTTAATCACTTCGAATGATACACAATGAAAAACCGAATCAATTTTAAACAGTAGTTGGTTTCAAACAACTCGTTGTTAAGCAATAGTTTGATTTAAAAAAACACATCAACGTAATGTATAATTTGATGTGAAAGAAAACATAACACACAACAATTGTGAGTCTATACCAGAGAATTCCATTTCATTGCACAATTGTGTATACCCCTACTAACACATATTCTTATGCTCATCAATTCAGTCGTCGATGTGACTTCGACAATTGTCATATCACCTATTTTGTTACTGTTGTTTGGTGTGATTTGGTGTAGTTTGTGTTATTCGTTTGTTTCGTTGTTGTGTGAAGTATATTCCGTGCTCTTTACACTTCGTATTTGGTCGTTGATAAGACACTAATTAAAATTCATTTGCATTTGTGTGTTTTTATTTTTTCGGGCTTTATGTGTTTTTCACAATACAGAATTTGATTCGTTAGCAAAAAGCAATCGACAATCAGTAGTTGAAAAACAAACGAATGTTTTGAGACGGCATTCAAATGTATTCGTGAAGGGCTTTAGTAGATTCCTTTTTAAACTGCCCTTATAAACTTTTCGGTATGTACAAATATATATTTATTTTTTTATGAGTCTATTGCTACAGTAGAAAACACTCAAGCTGTTTTAGTATTTGATTTTTTTTCTCTTATTCTCTCTTTCCAACTCAGATTATTTATATCCCTTTATCTCTATCTTTCTCTTTCAATGTAACCCGGTTTTTTAATTAAATTCCATTTGGTAAAATATTCACGATGATGAGCTGTAGACATCACAACCAAAAAAAAAAAAAAAAAAAACAAAATGTGAACTAGCAAACAACATGCAACTGGAATTTTCAAAAGGATCAAGTTTCTTCTTCCTAAAACAATAACGGACATGGTAAATAAAATAACTGGAATAATAAGCAAAAAAAAAAAATAATATAACTGAATGAAATTTGTTTATTTGAATTGTAAGTCTGTTACTTTTACACTATTCAGTGTGTTCTGAAACAAAAAGTCTTTTCACTTGATACAAGTATCAAGTGTCAAGGTTAAAATCTTATCGTTTTATTTATAAAATGAAATTGCAAACATAAAAAAATTGTATGGAAAAAAGAAGCAATTTTAATTAATAGTGTAAATACGTTTTAGTTGAAATGTTTACATGTAGTGCGTATGAGTAATATACGATTATATGCAGCTTAAGTATACGCAACGGATCATAGTCAATGTCGTATTTAGTAAAGCCCTGCACGAATGCATTTGAACGGCGCGCCGTTTCAAATCATTCGTTTGTTTTTCAACTAATGTTTGTCGATTGCATTTTGCTAACGAATCAAACTCTGTATTGTGAAAAACACATAAAGCACGAAAAGAATATAAACACACAAATGCAAATGAATTTAAATTTGTGTGTTATAAACCACCAAATACGAAGTGTAAAGAGCACGGAATATACACCACACAACAACGAATCAAACGAATAACACAAACTACACCAAATCAAAAGAATCGCACGAATCAAACGAATAAAACAAATCACACCAAACAACAGTAACAAAATAGGTGATTTGAATTATCTTATTTTTTTTTATTATTAGGTATGACTAGTAAATTTGTATTGAGCAAAAAAACAAATGAAGATGCAAGATATTTTTATACAATGTTTAAGTTTTAATTTTAAATTATTTTATTCAAAAGTTTCAAAAATATATTTTAAAATATTTAATTAAAAGTAAAAAAGAAATGAAAAGCTAAATTCAATTAATTGCAAAGTAAAGATAAAAATAAAAGGTATAATGAGCAAAATGGCTTAAAATAAAAATTAATTTGTACAGTTTAAAAATTTTAAAGAATTTTTTTTTTGTTTTTGTCATCATAAAGTTTTTTTCTGTTAAGATGAAACAAAATAACATAGCATCCGCTAGACATGTGCACTTGTCGAAGTCACATCGACGACTAAATTGATGAGCATAAAATATGTGTTAGAAGTGGTACACACAATTGGGCAAAGAAATGGAATTCCCTGTTATAGACTCACAATTGTTGTGTGTTATGTTTTCTTTCACATCAAATTATACATTGAGTTGATTTGTTTTTTAAAATAAAACTACTGCTTAACAACGAGTTGTTTGAAACGAGCTACTGTTTAAAATTGATTCGGTTTTTTATTGTGCATCATTCGAATTGATTTTAAAAAAAGAACTCAGTATTTCACACAACAATAACTTGGTGTAGAGAATGTGAAAAAGAAACAAATGCATTCGTGCAGGGCTTAAGTATTTAGTAAAAATGTCTTGCATAAAAAACGTTTTTTCTCTTGATCAAAAAATTCACGTTTTTGGTATATGATCAAAAATTTCTTTTAACAATAAATTCAAAAGTAGCTAGTTTTTATTAAATATAAGAAAGATATTTCTTTGCTCAAGCTGCATTTATTTAATATAAGTCTAGATTTCTTGATTTTTAAATAGAATCGAGTTTTTAGCATTAAGAAACAAATGCTAGAGATTTCTTTAATTTTTTCCGACAAGGCTCAAGAAAACTTGGAATTAATATGTATTTGAATCTATATGTTAAGCAAAGCAATAAAAAGTTCTAATTTTTATATTAAGTTGTCTTAAACTAACTAATGCCACATGTTTTTTTGTAAACAATTCAGGGGTTTCTTCCTATTTTGTAAAATATTAATTTCCAATTTTACCATTTTATTTAAATTTCAATTTATGTTTAAATTAAACGTCAAATAAAAATATAATTATATGAAAAACTATATTTATAAAGTATGAACAAGCGAGCCCCTGCACACTTCGTAGTGCAAAAAGAAAATAAGAAATCAATTCGAATTCATTTATAGCAGTGATAAATTGTTTTTATTGTAATGCTCTGTGGTACACAACATTTATTGTTTTTCCATTTTCGGTGTTAACGCGCGAACAGGCTACATACAACTGTCCATGTGAGAAAACCGGGTACTCTAAATTCACTCCAAAAATTCCTAATAATTGGCCTTGCGCCTTATTAAAAGTAACCGCAAACCCAAGCCGAACAGAAAACTGAAGTCGTTTGAATTCAAACGGCATATCAGACGGAATCATTGGAATGCGTGGAATGAATACATCTTCGCTTTTGAATTTTCCAGTTAAAATAGTAGCTTCAATTACATAAGCCATAATAATAGTGACTCCAACGTTCAATTGGAGATTATGCGGAGGCAATCCTGGTTAATCCAACAAATTTAAAAATTCGGTTGGATAATTCACAACATCTTCTACATTGCTAACAGTATCCATAGAATTGTACGAAGCCAATTCGCCAGGAATCTTTGATTGTATAGCCATATTTAATTCACTAACATCTTTGTTCTTTGCCGCTAAAATTGCGCAACCATGTAGGGCATGTATATTTTTGCACTATGTTAGGGAACACACGTTCAATTAATTCCTCTTGTTTAACTGTACGAAATGACAAAAATCATTTGGCAATGTTATCAATCCAGTATCATTAACAGGCGTTGCACCATTCCCAATTTTCAGCAATTGCTTAGAGAACTTATCAGCAGATGGATCATTTCGCAACTGAACACGAACGTTAGTAGTGAGTTTCAATGTTTTTACAAATCTCGATAAGCATGAATCGTTAAACGGGCCATATTTCATTTTAATGATATTCAAACAACGTTCCTTCATGGTTCAGTTGTCTAGGGGGTTTGTTTAGGTTAGAAACTGTGAGTCCCCTGGTTCAAATTTGTAAAAAAAATATTTACCAGTGTTCGCTTTTTAAATTTAAATTATAATGAAATTTTATGTATTGTTTATATGTATGTATATGTAAAAATTACTTATTTTTTGTCTAGTTGCTCTGTATTCTGCTCGCACAATGGTGAAAGGTATATAAGATTCGGCACAGCCGAATAAAGCACTCTTACTTGTTTTTTTTTTTAATAATGTGTGAAGAAAACAGCTGGAAATTAAAATATTTACATAAAAGATTTAAATGAAATTTTAGCAAAAAGTTAAAATGCTGTATATAAAAAGTTTAAGTAAGCATATCGCACTGGTTCCTCTAAGGGGGTAAACTCAAAATTTACAAAAAAAAATTTTTAGTAAAAACTCTTTTTATACCCTCCACCAGAATTAGTTGTGAAGAAGTTTGTCATTCCGTGTGAAACTTTTTTATTATTCATCTCAGACCCCATAACGTATATATATTCTGGGTTCTTGAGTAATTCTAAGTCGATTTAGCCATGTCCGTCTGTCTGTCCGTCTGTTGAAAACACGTTCACTTTCGAAAAATTCAAAAGAAATAAACAAACTTAGTGTCAAATTGCTTTTAGTTATCCTAAGCAGTTTGGGATTGAAATCCAGCAAAATCGGTTCAGTACGATCAGAGCTATGAATCAAAATGTGGAACTACCACCTAAAAAAAATTGATAATTTTGTTACAAAAACTAACATAAATGGTGGAATAATGCACGGGATGATATAACATTTTGTAAGAATTCGTCTTATTCAATTGAAAATCACGCTGTAAAATTTCGTGAAGATCGGCCCATATAAACCCTACTCCCGGAAAACAGTTTAGTACGCCTAAGACCATAATTATCAATGTTATCATAACAAAATTTGGCTCGTCATAGTTTTATAGGACTAGAAATTATACTGTGAAGTTTTGTGAAGATCGGTCCATCCTACTTCCGGACAACAGTTAAGTACGCCTAAAACCGTAAAAAAATGCTATCATGACAAAATTTGGTACATCAAAGTTTTATAGAACTAGAAATGACACTGTGAAATTTGGTGAAGATCGGTGCAAAACTTACCATAGGCCTCATATAAAGCCCACTCTGGTTAAATAATCAGCGACGCGGTAAACTTTCTTCCAGTTAAGCTTCATATGGCCAGAAAAACTGTTATGCAATTTTGTGATATAATTGTGATATAATGATATAATACCTTAGATTCCATTTTAGCAGCCTTCTGAAATTCACTGCAAACGCTTAAACATATTTCACTGCTGTATTGAAATTTATGTTTTTTAAAAATCATTTAAGTTCGGCTTAAACTGTTACGAATTATGATATTCTACTCAAGCTAATTAAAATTGCTAAAAAAAGCATTAAACTTTCTAATTGTAGATCAATAATTTATTATAGGTCTAAACCGCAACAAATTTTAATGCAGATATCTGTTTTTACAAAGATTCTAATAATAAATAGACATCATACAGATATTACTCCTAAAACATTCGAAGTGTCGGTGGAGGGTATCAAAGAGTTCAAGCGTTATTTTTTAGTGCTGGCGTGTTAGTGTTTATTTAGTTTATTTTATAAAATTTGCCTTTGCAAAGTGCCAACAAGTAATTTTTTTAACATATAACACTATAAGTTATTAAAAAAATCACATAATAGTTAAAGTAATCTTAAGTTGTTCGTGCTGTAATATAAAAAGTGTTGCTGTACTAAATTTAGTACACTGGTCGCTTGAGGTAAGAAAATTTAGTGCAGTGAAACTTTTTTTATCCTTTCCAGTTCAAGTTTTTTTCGTTTTTTTTTTTCAATTAGATACTTTTTATTAAAATTTTAGAGACTTTGAAAGCATAGAAAATGGCAAACCGACGTGTTTTTACGAGCAATAAAAACTATTTTGGCTTAGAAGAAGCAATACATGACATTATCAACCAATACAGTGATGATGATGCTGCTTTCGACGTGTTCATGCTTCCACCTGATCCAGCTGTTATCACCGATGAAGAGGAGGGTGGAGACGGCGACTTGTATGAAAACAAAATACCTCGAGATGTTCCCGGTAATATAGAAGTTGTTACTATAAAAAATGCATCGACCGTTGAAGAACAATGGAGTAGCGATGATGACGAGCCCCTCACAACATTCGCATCATCTACTTCACGGAATGTTCCAAAGAGAATAAGAGTTGAAACTGGTGAAGAATTGAAAACTTGGAGAAAATGTAAGCCTCTTTATTCAGTTTTTCAGTCCTCTCCAGACCAAACTTTTGTTGAAGAACGACGTGCTAATGTTTCGGATATCCTAAAAGACAAGACCCCAGTGAAAATATTTGAGCTTCTTGTTGACGATGAAGTGCTTGAGCTTATTGCATCACAAAGCACAATATATGCCGGACAAAACAATAGGCACGACAATATGTTTACCAAAGAGGAACTCCGTAAATTCTTGGGCATACTTATATTTACCGGATATCATAAACTACCCAGTGAAAGGTCATATTGGAGTGTAGATGAAGATCTAGGTGTGGCATTGGTTTCTGATTGCATGTCACGAAACAGATTCTTGGAAATTAAAAGAAACCTGCATTTTGCAGATAACTCTATGGCATCGAGCTCTTCTGATAAGATGTTCAAAATACGTCCATTTTGTGATATTTTACAAGACAAATTTTGTCAATTCGGAATGTTACATGAGAACTTATCGATTGATGAATCCATGGTTAAGTACTTTGGTCACCATTCTGCCAAACAATTTATAATGGGTAAACCTGTGCGATACGGATATCGAAATTGGGCATTGACCAGCTTTGATGGTTATTGCTATACATTTGATATTTATTGCGGAAAAACATCTGAGGCTACCACCGATCCTCTGGGATCTCGCGTTGTGAAGGGCTTACTATCAAGAGCTCCAATAAATCCAAAAGAACACGTCGTTTATTTTGATAATTTTTTTACCAACTACAACCTGCTTGTAGACCTAAAGAGCCTTGTATACAGAGCTACTGGAACCTTACGCGAAAACAGGACGAAACGATGTCCATTGATTTCATCAAAGGATATGCGTAAGAAGTCTAGAGCTGAATACGACCATAGGTTTGATAAGACAAATGAAATTCTAATGGTTAGGTGGAAAGATAACAATGTTTGCACGATTGGAACTAACTTCGATACTGTAGAGCCATTAGGTAAAGTTAAAAGATGGTGTTCCACGAAAAAACAAAAAGGTGATGTAGATATACCTCACGTTTTCCAAAGTTATAATAAAGGGATGGGAGGAGTAGATCAAAAGGATCAGTCTATAAGTCTGTACCGAATTGCAATAAAAGGAAAAAAGTGGTGGTGGGTTTTATTTACATACGTAGTGGACATGAGCATTTCAAACGCATGGAGATTATACTGCATTACAAATCCTGATGAACGTATGGATCAGCTATCGTTTCGTAGGCATATAGCACGCTCCTATTTGAGTGAGAAAAAAAACAATAAAACTAGGCCATCGTCATCTAGAATTGAAGGAGAAGAAAGAAAAAACAATGGTCATAACCCCCAAAAAATACCAAGCCAACTAAGATGTATTGTATGCTCTAATCGAGTTAAAACATCATGTGAAAAGTGCCTGAAAACGCTATGTATGGAAAGAGGATGTTTTGCTAAATACCACTCCTAAGCGCCCATTGCACTAAACTTAGTACATCCTTAAAAACACAACTTTGAATTCTTTTTTGTTTCTTTTTCTTTTATAGTATGTTAATAATAGTGTTTTAACACCGAAATAAAAAGTTGAATCAGTAAAATTGTTTACGCTTTTCATTTGGGCGTTAATGGGTTAATGTATATAATAACATATGTATTTCATATTCATACTCATTAGTACTGCAGATAGGTTATTTGGCTTCAGATTTTAACATTTCCAAATAACATAAGCTGTGTTTAGAAAAACAAAATTTTCTCAACCGATATATTTTTCTGATTTCATTTTAATCAAAATGTGAAATTTTCGTTTCAATATTGTAAATAGTTTCAATTTATTACGTTTTTTCCCTCTCCTGTAAACTTTTGAAAACTGCAGATATGGTTTTTCGTCTTTAAGGTGACGATATGTATGTACCCTTAAATCACATCATATCCCCCAACTGAAATTTTTTTGCAAAACACTGTAAAAATTGATCTTAGATTTTAGCAGCGGGTAGGTGTTGATTGTTTTCTAGCAAAAAGTGAATATGTGTTAGTATTGTGCTACCTCCCTTTAGAGGAACCAGTGGGATATGTAAGAAACCGGTTTATAATCCTAATTGACGGAAAAGTTTCCAAAACCTTTTTCCTCATACGTTAATACATTTGGTTAAGGCCATGTAAGCTTCCTAAGTTCGAATAATTTATATATGTGTAGTTGTAAAAAATAGGATTAAATCTAAGCAAAAGTTTAATAAATTCAAATTGACACTTTTTAAACTTTCTCCTAACAAAGGTGAGAAAATACAATTTAAATTCATTACACTTAAAGTCTGCGACTTAGTCAATAAACATCATTAAACAATTTACACCATTTTCCAATTTCTTTCATTAAAAAGTTTTAAGTAGTTATTTACGTACATACATAAAATAAGGAAAGTAACTTAATTTAAGTAATTTAATTTAATTTTGTTTTTGCAAAAATTGTCATCATAATTCAAGCAGTATCCTTAAATTAAGATTCTTCAGACATTTATTCGCTTAATCATTATTCGTTTGCTTGCTTCTCATTTCTTGTTACAATTAATCCTTTTGCTGTGTGTTTTCCTTTCCTTCAATTTGTAAAAGTTTGTTTATGTATAAGGGAAATTTAAGATTGACATTTTTTTTTTTTTGTTTTGTCATAAGTAATATACAAAATCATTGTATACCACCACCCGCGGCAAAGATAATGAAGCTTTTGGTAGAAAAAATAAACTAAACAGCAAAGGAAATGACAGACTAAAAAGGGCAACAACAACTGCGATGACAATAACACAAAAAAATGTTAACATAAAATATGCTAATAAAAAAGGATAATCTTACAAGCAGAAATCCTTTCGACATTTTTGAGTGTTACAAACCAAAAAAAAAAGCAAAAAAAAAAAAAAAACCCAAGAACCTAAAAAATAGCAACAAAAACGTTATTTTAATACTTATAGACATGAAAAAACAAGAAACAAAACTCCCCGAAAAATCTGGAAAAATACAACAACAACAACTTTGAAAAAACTGCCTAATTAATGTTGTAGCTGTATACTTAGAATTTAGAATTGACGGAAAAAAGGACACAGTTAACCGGAAAGCAAAATATTAAAGAAGGACACAGAAAACGACACCTAACGTTTCAAAAAATATAAAATTAGACAGAAAAACAAAAGAAGATAATGAGTACAGGAAAAATTAAACCAAAGGATCTGAAAAAAAACACAACTTAATTGTACAACAAAAGCACAATGCTAAATATTAAAAATCAAGTTGTATTAAAAGTAGATTGAAGCCAAAAGACAAAATTTTACACAAAAAAAAAAAAATTGCTTCAAGACTAAACAGCCGCTAGCAGTATAATTAATAATTGTAATTAAGCAGTTTTTTTTTCATTTATTGTTACTTTCTACAACCAATTCAAACTTTCATACATACATACAAATATAAGTATGTAAAATTGTAAATGCCTCAACAATAATAAAATGATATCGAGTACTTAACTCTAAAATAAGGTAACCCGCCAAACCCAAATTTTACAGGAGAAGGTTTTTTTTAAACTTTTTTCCTATTTGTTCAGAATTTTTTTTATGAAAATTTTAATGTTGCCTATTAATGATCTTATGCAACTCATAGATAAGTTTAAGGTTATTTCTCTGTAAAAAAAAATATTTTATTGTCAGTCACGTTAACGTACTCATATGAAGACGGTTATTCATTTGGCCACAATATTTTGTTTCGACACTATCTTTTATTTATTAAAACAATTTGCATTGAAAAAGAGTGTGACCTTAAAAAAAGAAAAATACTTTTAAAAGTATATACTTAAATTAATTAAAATAAGTCAAATCTACGCGATTGTTTAATAAATGAATATGCGTGGAGGCTTTTGCGCATTTTTAGCATGTATCTGTTTAGATACAGTCGTTTAAGCAAATTATTATGAAATTTGACATACATAACAATGTTTGAACGACTGGCGGCATATTTTAGTATGGTGTCCTCAAATGGGCCCGATGGGCTTAAATCTGATACTTTTTGCTAGTGTTTGCCATGTCTTTTTGGTTTCAAAGCAATACCTACACCCAGAAAAAACCATGTTTAAATATGGTCACCTCCAACAATTCTATGTTATACTACATTTACATTACGCCGAAATCTTTTAGATTTGATTTAAAATCTTCTTTGAAATCTAGTGCGTTTACATTATACTTTTTTGACATAAGCGAGATTTTGTTTTTATAACAAAACAACTGACTAAAAGTTTTTTCGTTACACATACAAACACAAAAGAAATATACATTAAATAATTTGCAATACCTTTTGTTAATAATCAACTATTAATATTTTATTAATATTATTCATCTTTTTTAATTTTTTACAATTTTTATAAAACTTTTTAATTTTTTTTTTTAAATTTTTGTTTTGTTTTTTTTTTTAAATGTAATTTTTTCTTGTGCAGGGATGTATATTTTAGTGCTTTATTGAAAAAGCCATAGTTGTATCATTAAGTGCTACTAGATTTTGAGTAGATTTCGTCGAAATCTAGTCACGAAGTAGATTTTGTTTTGTATGAGAAATCTTTATTTTTCGTTTGTTTTACTTTTATTTAATATTTGTTTATTTTTTGTCGCAAAATTTTTAATAACAGCTGACATTAATTACTGAAAATCAGTGCTTTTAACGCTTATTGGAATTGTAAGAAAATTTAATGTTGAAAATTGCTACAAGCGTGGTGAATATCGCTTTTAGTACAAACTTTGAATTCAATATTTAACACGCTAAATACACATTAGTGTTGAGTGTAAAACGTAGTTATTATTTTGTTCCATTGTAATTTAGAAAAATTTATCACTTTGTAAGGCTTCGTGTAACCATGGCCCTATTCCACAAACCAACTTATCAACTTTTTACTTTGCACTTTTCAAATTTTTCGTCAATTTGCAAAACTTTATGTTCCACAGAACTATTTAGTTTGATAAGTGATAAGTTCAAATTGTTAAGTGAAATTTGCAAAGTCTTTGCAATTTTTATATTCTCTTTTAAATTTCTGTTCCACGTACGTTCTCTTGTGCAAAGTGCAAAGTTATTATTGCAAAGTGTAATATGCAAAGACTTTGCAAATAATTATGCTGTTTCGTTCCACAAAAGCTGTAAATTCTATTTTTGCAAAGCAAATTTTGATAAGTTTGTCAAAAATTTGCAAGGTAAACGATCTCTTTGCAAATTCATATTGTTATAGCTAGTGAAGCTTTCAAAATGTTAAGACGCGAGTTTTTGTTCTACAATAGTGGAGACGTGGGCATAATAAGAAGTTATAGGGCCCGAATTAATTTTTCGGGACTACAAAATTTTAATTGATTTAAGTTGATTTGTTTTAAAAAAAAAATAAAGAAGAATTAGAGCACAATTAAGAGCTCAGTTTGTAAGCTGAAAATCAACTGCTACTGTGTGCTTCTGCTCGGAAATGATTGCCAATACCATAGAGTTGCAGCTATGCATGGTGTTGCAAAATCAGCAGTTTACAGAGCCATCCATAGAGTTGTCGATGTTATAGAAGACGCCTATGTCTAGGTTTTTTGGACAAACGCCAGTTGCAAAGATTGGGCTTTTTTCAAAACTTCCTCCCAGGAAGCCTGTTTTTATAATTTATTAACCTTTCAAATGAAATGTTAAAGCTTTCTTGCAATAGTTATATTCCTTTTATAATTCACATACTTTAGGCTTAAGCCATCCTTTGGTAAAAATTGAAGCTATAGATATACTATACATATTATTAGGAATTAGGAAATCTATACACTACTAGAATTTATTGTACCTTCATGTTACATATTTTTTTTTAACTACCCTTTATTTAGCAATGAAGTTAATTTTGTGTATACATTTTTACAATTATAAGACACCAGCAGAATGTGTATAGATATACTTAATACATTTTATGTATTATTTCTTTTTATAAGTTATTTCTATTAATTATATAAACCATTTTAATTTTTCTAATGTGTTCAATGATTTCAATTTAAAATTTATATGCATATGTACATACATCTATAGCTTCAATGTTAAGCAAAGGTTTGCATAAGCAAAAATATGTGAACAAATGAAGGAATAAGACTATTGCAAGGAAGCTTTATAAATTGAAATTTGATTCATTGAACACATTCGAAAATAAAATTGGTTTATATAATAAAAATAACTTCTAAAAAGATATAATTCTCATATGCTTTTTACAATAATTTTATAAAATAAAACTTACTAGAAAATAAAATATCTTTTTTTTTTCTTAAATAACATGTAACACTGCAAGTATATTTTCCATTTTTACTTTTTAGCTCATTTTAATAATTCATATAAAGCAATGCAAAGTGAAAAGTGATAAGACAGAAATGCAAAGATGATTAAATCCTTTGTGGAACACTTTGCACATTCACTTTGCAAGAGGGCGCAAAGACTTTGCAAGAGAGCGAAAAGACTTTGCAAAGAAAGCAAAGTCTTTGCAAAAACTAGCTTAGTGCAAAGTGAGATTTGCAAAGAATGTTGTGGAACAGAAACACTTATCACTTTGCCAAAAAATGCAATTTGATAAGTGCAAAGTGAAAAGTTGATAAGTTGTTTTGTGGAATAGGGCCCTGATAAATATATTACACAACTATAATGCATCATTATTTTTTAGAAAAGAAAACACCATTAGAATACACATCCGAATTAATATGAAAATGTATGGTACATGAAATATTTAAAAAAAATGATTATAAAATTCAATATCCCAAAAAATCCCTAACTTAGCAAAAATTAAAAATCGACTTTTTCATTGATTCTTATGTATTGCATCAACTTAAATGTTCACAAAAAATGTTGGAATTGTTTTACAAAAGTTAGCGATTTTTTAACCAAAAAATAAACAAAGTTCCCTATCTACAAAATATTAAATGATAAACGCTTAAAGCCCTGACCTACAGTTGGCAAAATATGCAACATTGTCAACAGTCAAAACAACTGGTAGGTTTTACAAGAAAAGTAGAAGAAATTTAAATTATAAACCGTTTAAGGCATTTATTTATCGCCCTAAATCATTTTAAATAGTTTTTTGCTTTTTCAGTAAAATTTTCAAAATGTAAGATAGGGCTTTTTGCGTTTTAGGCAGCGATAAATATATACAAAATATAAGTAAAAACAAAAATTGTCATTGAAAACAAAAAAGGCAGTAAATTTAATGACACATTATTCTATAAATAATATTCCTTAACTACCCAGCAAAAACTTACATTGCAAAGTAATGAGTTAAAAAGCTAATATAACGACTCTTTTATACATTGGCATTTTAACTTATTATTTTAACACGGTGATGTCATTGGAGGCAAGTACTTACCACCCTCGCTTACAAATAGGGAGTTAAATAAGTCATTACCACATTCGCTTACAAATAGGGACTTAAATAAGTTATTACTCCGATGTCACCAAAATTACAACTAACATGTCATGACTATAAAATTTCAGTACAGCATAATTTTTCATATTCAAATTTATTACAAATTGTTTTTTATTTATAATAAAAAAAAAAAAGCAAATTGTAAGAACAAATATTTTAAATCAATTTGTATTAGATTTGAAAAAACTTCAACCGTAGATGCATTTTATTACAAATGAATTATAAATTTCGTTAATCAACTCATACACAAGTACTTAGGTATCAGATTTTATGTCAGCCATTACCAAACTACTTCTATGTAATGCAGATGGTATGAAGTAGTCATTGAAAAGTAAGTTGCTCAGTAATGGCAAGTCATTACCAAGTTTTTGCTGGGTACCAAAGTTTTGGTCAAAATACCATTAGAATATGATCTGGGGTCTAAAAATCGCATTCGATACTCACCCTTATCATAAATAAAATTTCACATATAAATTTCCGAATGTGTGAAGAGTTGGTATCATGAATAAAATGTGTTGTAAAAATTTCCGAATGTTTATATTTTTAAACTCCGAAAATATTTCTATCGAATTTGCTTGTTTTCAAAAAAATTCACACGATTGTGAACAGCTCACATGTGAAATATTTTACCAATTTATGAAGAAAATAATTCACACAGATTTGTCTGTCGGAAAAGGAAGAAAATGTAAGTTTATGTTTAAAATTTAAAAAAAAAACAAGTTAGATAGCACTCTGGGCTGGGCCGAATCTTTAATACCCTCCACCGAAGCTAAACCCCTTTCCGAAAGTAGGGTTTATATGAGGCATATGGTAAATTATGGCCCGATCTTCACGAAATTTTACAGTATTATTTCTAGTTCTACAGACGTATCAAATTTTATTACGATAGCGTTACTTAAAACGGTTTTAGGCGTACGGAATGACAAACTTAGTATACCCTCATTCACCGCTGATGGTGGTGGAGGGTATAACAACGTTTCAAATGCAAAAATTTCATTTATTTCATTTACATACATTCATATGTAGAAGTAAAACGGTAAATAAGGAGCAAATAAATATTTTTTAATAATTTTCTTATATCCGATTTCGCGATTTACAAAAAATTTTAAAATTTTTCGCAAATGTTTGCAATGTTTGCGATAAGACCTATTTTTACTATAAGTTTTCTGATTCCTTATTGCTTTACCGATTATTAATAAATATATTTGCTATCATGCCGCGCTTAGCAAATTTTTGCGAATTTCCGTTATTTAGCAATTTTTACCAAAATTTTTCCATTCCTTATAGTTTTAGGGACTTTTAATCAATTTTATGGCTTGTTTGAAATATTAAAAATTTTCGCAATTTTTTTTGTTTCGATTACAAATAAATTTTAGAGTTTGTTTCCAAGTTTGCAATTTTTCGCGAGTTTTAGCCATGTTGGCGATAGAAGCGATTTTTTTCCTAAAAGTTTTCTGATTCCTTACAGCTTTAACGATTTTTATTAATATTAGACTTTTCTATCATTCCAATGTTAGCAAACTTTTGCGAATTTCCGCTAATTTCAGGGACTCAGTTTCAGGGACTTTAAATTCATTTTATGGCTTGTTTGAAATATTAAAAATTTTCGCGAATTATCGCTATTTTTGCAAAGTTTTTCGAATTTCAGCAATTTTCTCGTAGTTTTGTTGCTCTTTGAGGTAATCAATTGTCAACAACGATTCAGAAAATACAACAGCATGTTGTTCGCGAAAATCTTCTTCCTGTCACAAAGCTTTACATTTTCCAATTTTCCCAAAAAAATGTAGTTCCATAAATTTCCAAAAACAGTTTTCTTAAATACATTAATTGTTTCTTGTTTACAACTCCGAATATAATGGCACAGGCTTTTAAAATCAGGTATGTTATTTTATTCACATGGAATTCATGATACGAAATTAAAATCCATGTGAATAAAATATTTTATTCGGAAATTTTCACATGTGGAATTCATGATAAGGGTGACTATCGTTTTGAATAAACTATCGAATGTTTTTGCAAACGACAGACACTGACGTATCGAATGAAAACTCGATAAATGTAATGCCGAGTTACTCGATAACGAATGCTATTATTTCAAATTCCATAATTTTCAGTCGATATCGAGTTTCATGATACCAAAATAAATAATTTCGATAAATTTTGCTCGATATCGCATGCGGTGATTAGACCCCTGTTTTCATCACACATATTAATAAGATCAACAGTAATGAAAAAATCACTGCAGCACTTATTTAGCCTTTTTAGTCCACATCTAACGTAAATCAATGAGTTCAATACCATCCTATTTCTTATCTTGGCTTTTATAAGGTTCATACCGTTAAAAATTCTTTCAACTTCCGCGTTACTAAATGGCAAAACCAAAAACTTCATAACAAAAGAAGCTAACTCGTTAAAAGCATTTCTGTACTCATAAGCACCTATCCAGAATTCAATAGTTGAACTGTGGTTCATCCATTCATATGCATTCAGCTTTTGCGATTGCTGTTCCAAACCCGTTATTTCTTCTGTAGTAAAATCTACCATTTCTTCTTTAAATTTTGTTTGGTGTTTACAGGGTTGCTATTAATATACATTTGTATGAACGTATAAATGACAAAATAAAATGATAGAGATTGACAGATTTGTTAAGTTATATTGTGAAATAGCAATATGTAAAATTTATAAGATTAAAAAATGCTAAAAAAAATATTGCAAAAAGAATGCTAAATGCTATTGAAAAATTCGCTGCTAAATCAAAATAAATAATGCTAAATTTTGCAGTGAAAATGCTAAAAGGGTCACACTGACCGCTTCGGATTGATTTGTGAACGGATACATTAGATCTTTTGGGTGTAAGATTACATTGTAGCATTAATTTTCAATTAATTTAATTATTCTAAAACGAAAAATAAAGTACAAAAAAAAATGTCGCAATGCGTACAAAAACAAACAGCCAGAATCCTTAAAAAAACAAAATATTTATATTTCTTCAAGGCCAATTGCAAATTACACCATTTTTAACTTGTTTAAACCACCTTCATTGATTTAAAAATTCTATTTATATGGAATACAAAATAAAGTGAATAAATTATACCCTTAAAGCGGTATGTATCCCCATTTTGTTAATAAACCAAACGAGTTCATAAAACGAAACGCAGCAAAAATCCACGTTCTTATTTGTCAAAACTTATTTGCAGGAAACAAAATTATTATTGTCTAGATTTAATACTAAAAGATAAGATAAAGTGACCTGACATCTTTAATATAGTAATTTATGCAAATATGTTTTCCTAAAATAAATGACCGAAAAACGTGACAAATTTTATTTATAGTCATTTTTAAGATATTTTTGTCAATAGAAAAAAGTGTGGCAGACGAAAAAGTAAAAAAAAAAACAAAGTAAAAAAGGTGTTTTTTAAAGCAGCATGAATGGGAACTTAAAATTAAAATACAAGACAGAAATATTGTTGAAATGGAATTTTTTTTTTTTTATTACAATTTGGTAGGTAGTTATATGGCATATATTTTATAAATATTATTTCTGGCATATGTCCGCCTTAAATACGATTTACATGTCCATTTGATCAGTTAAATTTCGGACTACTTCTATCAACAAAGCTGACCATATGGCTTTAATTGGAACCTTTCAAGAGTTGCTGATTTTTAGACATTAGCCAATGACTTCTAGAGGATCTAGAGTCTGTAAATCGCACAAGCGAGGTGGCTAGTTAACACAACCACTTCTAGAGTTAAGGGTGCTATATGGCAATTTGCGCCGTCTTGTTGGAGCCATATGTCGCTGACGTTTAGCTAATTAATTGTTGGAAACAAAAATATAGTCAGCATGACTATATAGTGCTCGCTATTCACCGTAATGGCAGCTTCTTGCTCATTTCAAAAGAGCGTGAAAGCCGCACCAAACAGCAAATTTCAATGGATGTAATGGTGATTCGTTATCGGCTTGAGTATTGTCTTGGATTAAAATGTGGCAACTTTGCTTATTGACAATTTAACCAAAAATGAGCTTCGTAAAATGGAAGAAGTGAAACATGAGCTTCGCAAACAGATTTATTTTTAAAGTAAATTTCCACAATTTGATTTTTTAGCTTAAAACGATTCACGATTACTTGCCAAACCTTATTGAACTGAAATGGCAACACAGTTTGACATTTTGAGCTGTAAAACCTTAGTTATCGATATCTAAAGATCTCATGCAGCATTAAAAAAAACACCCGATACATTTGGTGAGTAATGTTTTTTAAAATACAGTATTTATCTCTTATTTGCATTTTATAATTTGCACGTCGGTTAGTTCCTTTAAACCATTTGTTGCTAACGTGCTGTCTCACAGACCAAACACATTCTTAATGCTTTCTGTACGCCAGAGTTCAATTATGGTTGATTAATTCTCTTGTTGCTGCCGGTGTGCATAGATGGAGGCGAACTTCTATTATATTCTTTTTTCAGTAATTCGGTCTGTTAATGATTTAATGTCTGACACAGGCTTAGTGCTGTTAAGAGACTACGCACAACTTCAAACTGATATATTGCAAGGCCGCTGTGAAGTTTGTGGCTCAAAAAAAAAAAAGAGCGAAAAGGTATTCCCCCTTATCGTGGGGGATAAGTGAAAACCATATCGGGAATGATGCTGGTGTTTTATAATTAAAATTCTGTAAGGTGTAGAACGGGTAAGTAAATCAATTTCACTTTTGGTGTAAAACTTTATAAAACTTGAATCCGGCGCATTTGGAGATTCATTCAATTTTAGTTTTACTAAAATGAATCTCATTTTCGGATTATTTCAAGTACGAAAACGGGAATGAATATGGATAAGTTAAGTGTTTTGCAATTGAAAATCCGTACTTGAATCAATCTTTCTGTAATTGATTCAAGAAAATCCGTACTAACGTATGCATAATGAAATATGGACTAATTTTCAACCATCAGTGCAAAAATAAAACAATATGTAATATGAAAGCAAAATATGGAAAAAGTAACGCCACCTTCCCTTTAACTATTTGGCTAGAGATCAGTTCAATAAATTGTTAATAAGTAGAAAAAATATCATAAATCGAATTAGAAGGTCGTAAGTTGATTTGTAAATTTTGTTAAAATAATCCTCATTAAAGAAAATTTGAATTTTTTCGTCACGTTTATGCAATCCAAATTGAAAAATCTTTTGTTTATAAGACAGTAAAAGCTTTCGAAAGTAAAAAAACGTTTAAAGGCTCAGTTAGGCGAACGTTGCTGTACCGTATCTGTACTGTATCAATCAGCTGTTCGCTTTTTGTTATATAAAAACCAACACAAAAGCTTACCGATATAGAATGCAACGTAGTTGCAACGTACCAATCTGTATAAAATATAATTGCATGCAGTTGTTACGTGACATTTGTAAGACAGTGATGGGCGGCTTGTATGTTACATTGAATGCGGGTAATTTTGCTCTTTTTTTTGGGACTTTTTTTAGTATATCTATAGAATTGCGACAAAACCACTTACAATACAACATATTTCCAAATATACAAATATACATATGTTAAGATGTTTAAAATAAACAAATGCATATACACATACAATGAAAAAGGGAAACATATAAAAGACTTTAAATGGTATCAAAACCTTGTTTGGTGTATGCACATTTACAGTATATGTATGCTAAAAATGTATAAAAGCTACTAACATTTTTTAAAAATACACAAAATACTGTTTTAATACCATTTAAATCACGTGGTACCTTTTCTGCACAACGGTCACCATTTGAAAATTTTTGATTCTCATCACTGTTTGTTTTGTTTTATGTATACTATTGCTTTATGTTTATGTATGGGAAAACATACGATTTTAAACGTTCTATAAGTGCACCAACGTGCTTACAGTACGGTGCGTTACATTACGGGTACAGCAACGTTCGCCTAACTGAGCCTTAATAGAAAACGACGATCCGGTAAAAAATTTTAATACAATGCAAGCAAACCAGAGCTATCTTGAAGGTAGAAATTGCCGGATGTACTGCAAAATCTTACCGTGCGTTTGCAAATAAGAGTTAAAAAAGTAGCACATATCAGGGTAGTCAAATATGAAAAGAAAACCGTTCCGGCAGTCTCAGAAAAGAGTCAGTTATCATTAAACATCTAAAACGGGCTTTGTTACAATATTTTTTTCTGCAGGCTGGCCATGAATCGTATCATGGATGATGGAAGTTTCTTTCTTCATCAATGGACGCTCATGAATGGACACTAATTAAAACTTTTTAGGCAAATTTGAAAAGAAATTTCTAATATAAATAGGGATAGGAACCAAGAAACCTAGACTGTTTTATTACACAAATGAAATGCATGTTATAGAAAATGCACACAAAGGTGATTCAACAGTCTATCTGCAGGGTATGAAAAAAGCCCATCGATGGGGCTAGATATCGTTTTGTAAAATAAGTTTAAGTTGTGTTTTTTAACAATTGCATATTAACTTTGATTTTTAATACCTGATATAAATTTTTTATTACTGCGAATGTGTCAGTCCATATTTTATTCCGCATACGTTCTTAATACCGCTTCGGATTGATCAGAGTACCAATGGATTGATTTTTCTTTGAGTGTAGCTCTAACAGCAGTTATCGAACGAAAAAGTTGCAAAAAGTTATTTCGAACCCCTTTTGCGATCAATAGTTAGCGACAATTTGTCGAAATTTTGTTTCTTCTTGCAAGTAGGACTTCAACTTTTACCGCTGCGGAAAAAGCCCATCTTAATCCAAATAAAGCATTGCATTGCTTAAAAAAAATAATAAAAACCGTTCTCTTGTAAAATCTGCCTTTTGTCGCTTAATTGCAAATAGGGCTCAATATATTCATATGCGTTCAGGGCCTTCCATATTTTATATTATATTTCTTGTTCCAATATAAACGAAAATTCAAAACGTACCACCTCCTGAACGAAAAATCATCAACAAGTTTCCTTTGACAGATTCCAATACACCCAGGACCTTGCATGCTTAATTGTGTTTTTTAGGTCTAATATTAACGAAACTTTTAAAATTATCAGTTGTAGAACAAAAAATTGTGAGTTTCTTTCGATTTTTTTTTGTTTCTATCTCTATTTGACACACATTTTTCAAATATTGCAGCAATTTTTCCCAAACAGCGTTTGTTTTTAAGTAAAAGCTAAATACACAGCTTTACATTCTTGTTTTTTATTTGACACTTAACTATATTTTTTTGTTATTTTAAATATGGATTCGCCAAGAATATATTGTAAAAATAGTCCAGGCAGTTTTTATGTTGTTTGTGATCATTATATTTTTGCACAGTATCGTAAATCTTTAGACTTCGTGAAAGCTGCATATTTCAAATATTTTAAAATTAATATTTCCAATCAAGTCATAAATAAAAGAAGGTGCTTAGTACTGTTTAGCAAAACTGTATCTTTACGGCAATGGTCAAGTAGGAAATTTTAAATTTGAGACACCAACCCAAAAAAAAAAACTTGAGCCTCAAATGAAGCAGGTTTTTAAGGGAGGAATGTTTCGCTTACCATCTCGCTTGCGGAAGGCATGAATTGCGGTCAGACAAATATAATGCAATCATTTTAAAGCAGTTACGTCCAAACACCCATACTTTGATATTTGCATTTTCGGTAAATAGCATTCAAAGCTCTTACAATTTGTTATTGTTTCTTTGCTAAGTACTGACAATTTGTTGTTTTTCTTTGCAAAGTAAGCAGCAAGCATTGTTGTCACCGCGATCTGATTGGCTGTTGTGCTCTCGTCGGTGTGAAAGCACAAAAGTTCTTTTGAAAAAACTTGCCCATTGGGCATATGAACAATTCGTAACTGTTTTAAAGATACTGGTTTAGTAGATCCAGAATTTAACATTTGACTTTTACATAACCTCCATTTCAAAAAACAACACCTTAACACCCAAGAAATTATTTCCAAGATAAAATTGAAAAGATTGATTTCAGATCTTATAAAACTGAGACTAACCAAATTTTAACACAAATCTTTATTAGTTGGCGTTGTGGGCATAGAAGATTTACAAAAACGGAAAATCTCTTAAAACAATATTCAAATTTGTTTCTCGAAATTCTGTCCGGGTTACAACAACAAAGCAAAATCAATTATTATCTACACCATCAAAGACAAAAACGTACGTGTTTTCTTGTTGTCAAAAATTGGCATGTCCATACATTTTATATAAAGCACCCCTAACTATCTCGGATTCAACGCTTTGCAATAAAAAAATTCCATTTTGACAGCGCGTTTAATAGTGAAGTTGGCCTTTTTTTGTTTTAGATAAGGGCAATAAGGCTACCGGTCAATTTTTAATTTCTATTATGTGGCTTTTATTAATCCAGATAGTTAATAATATTGTTTGTGACACAAAGTTGATGCTCTTGGTTAGGCATGATATATCAGCGTAAAAGCTAAGCGGAAGAAAACGTTCCGCCTTAGGTTTTTTTTCCTGACGGCTGAGTTATGTTTTTCTCTCTCTTTCCGTTCTCGTCATTCTTCTATAGTTTTAGGAGTATTTAGTAAAGTAGATTAAATTTTATAATGGAAGTGAAATAGAGCGCTAACATACATTAATCAAATTAATGTTGGTTTTTAAGAGGTCCTATGCTGCTTGTACGAAATTAAAGGAACAAATATATATATATATAAGGGTGGGTCAATTTGTTCGGGTGAGAAAAAACGTGACAGGCGTATACCAAAATCGAAATCTACACAAAATTCTAAGAAAATTACTCATAGAAAGTATGGGTCTAAAATAAAAACCTAGCTCCCGCCGAGAGGCTTGATTATGAAAGATAAAAAAGTAGCAACTTTTGGTATATCCATACACAAAACATAAATATAGTTGGTTTTTTTAACTTTTTTTTTGCATTTTTTTTAAACCTTCTTTGATTACAAATAAATTATTATGTTCCCACTAACTATTGATCCAGATATATGGAACATTGTTGTTGCATCGATATAATGTTTTAATTTTTATACGAATTTCGAAGATTTAAAATGAGAATGATTTTGTTAATCCCCGCTCTTCCCTTTAAAAATTATAATTTAGTAATCTGCTATGAAAGTTATTAGCAAAGAGTGATTAGAATTCAATGCTCCTAATAGTTCTAGTCATTGTAGAAATTTACCGCTAATGCATTTTATAAAAACGTGGTATTAAAAATTTGTTTTGATTGACTTGTGCACTTGATAGTTAATTTCTTTTTTAAAAAACAAACAATTAAATTATGGAATCATCAGCGATGTCGATTGACTCTAACGGGGCAAGTTTTCTGACTTATCAGAACGCTAGTATCATTGGCATGCCAAGTGTGTCTGTAATTTTTCGCTAGATGTATATGGATCCACTAGTAAGAAAAAAACGGTTTTGGTATAATGAAAGTTTATTTTAAAAACGATTAGATTTAGAAGAACTGTTGAGTTACAAACTAATAAGGTGATTACAAGAAAACGACTGATACCGAACTAGAAGGGGGCGACGTATTTAAAGAAAAACAGAATTTACAAAAGAAGTTTGATCTAACATAGAACATAGATTTTACACTGTTCACCAACAAAATTTTTTCGAACAAAGTGAATTTAGTTCATTAAATTGGCCAAGTTATCGCGATATCTTAAAGTATTATGTTTTCTTAAGTGAACGCGAAAAAGAAAATCAAAAAAACAACAATCGTATTCAAGATTTTCTCCGATAATTGCAAACAAAATAATTGAATTTGGAAAAAAATTAATATTGCACTGATAAATAGAAAAAGCATTAAATAAAAAATTAATATATTTCTCAACCAATATCGTAAAGAGGTAAAAGCAGTTGCACAAAAACAATGCCATGCTCCTGTCGATTAATTCCTGATCCTCTCAAAGCCTTCATGATTGACCAACACACCAGCAGAAAGAATACAATTCCTGAATGCGTGTTAAATATAGTAGACCAACTGTTTAGCGAATTCCCAGCTATCTAAGATCGTTCATATAGGTTCGACTCTTCACAAATGAATGTCGCGTCTGAAATCGAATTTGCAATACCAGCTGCAAAAGAGCCGATTATGCACAAAAGGGGACCATACGCTATTGGGACACCTGTTAGACTTCCTATTTTTGGTGTTTACAATATTTATTGTTGTAGCGGCCACCTTACTACATATTCTGTCAAATTTTAGCTCTTACCGTTTCCTCACCGTTCCGGAGAATGGGCACTGTGACGGACGGACAGACAGACGGATGGACGGACGCACGGACAAAGAAGTCTCAGTAATAAGGTTCCATTTTCACACTTTGAGTACGGAACATTAAAAATGTGTAATTTTTGCATAAAACAGTATTGTTCTCTCATAACCTATTATTTTTTGAAACCAATTTTCAAGAATTCAAAGATTATGTCTCTCAGCGGGAGCTAGGTTTTGATTTTAGACCAATACTTTCTTAGTCAAGTTTTCTTAGAATTTATTGTAGATTACGTTTTTGCTATACGCCACTTACAAAAAAATTGACCCACCCTAATATATATATTTAAAAATAATGCTGTGGCAATCAAGGATACATGGAATAACAAATTTACTTGTGGGGGTAAAGGGTAAAAAACTGTAAATCTCTGTACTTTTATTTTAAATATTTTTACGTTAATAGGGCATCATATGATCGGGCTTACTTTTATATTGGTTTTTTCATACTTTCATGTTATACGGCGCAAAACAACCATTTAATTCACCTGCACTAATTCAGTACAAACTTGTCTACAACCTAACAATTGGACTTTTGCAAATAACACACCATCAAAAAAATAAATAATATACATATGAGATTTAATATTTTTTTTTTTTTTGTTCATTTATAAATAACGGTGACATAAATGTGACTAGCAAATATTGGTAGAATACGAAATGTGACACATGGCATTTAATAATTAAGAAAAAACTTACTCAGACAATGTTAAACATTCATTGAATGTTCTATAATTACACAAACGAAAAGCAGAAAGCACAGAAAAACAAAATGAGAATCTGCAATTTTATATTTTGTGACAGACAAAAATAGTAGACAAATAAAGAATAACTGGATGCTGACCACAAAGTAAAAACTAAAATGTCAGTTGGTAAATTAATTAATAGACTTGTGGCATAGAATATTTTATTTCACAAAAAATAACACAAGCACACAGATATGTAGCAAAAAAAAAAAAAACAAAAGCAAAAAATAAAATCATGGATATATATTTTATATTAGACAATCAACCACAATTCTATCAACGACTAAATGAACGAATGAGTGATAAAAATTAAACAAAAAAAAAAAATATTTAACTCAAAGAAAAGCCTGCAAAATGCAAATGTTGAAATAATCATATGAGGAGGTCCATTACAAAACGCAACAATTTTACTTTTCAAGTCTAACACTCAATTTAACTAAATAATATTGTACATACTAAAATCCTTATAGTCATCCTAGAGGAAAGGGAACTAACACTTAACTTGTCACGTGACAGTTCTACAGTGATAGGGACCGGTTAGTTCTAACACTTTATATGAAGGGGACTTGTCACTTTAACATGGCCATGTCCTACGAGGGGTTAACTGGCACCTTTTTGACGCTTTTTAACAGGTCACAGAAACAACCTAAATGGACACATTCAATTTCAGTTAAAATAATGCCTGTCGCAAATATTGTCCCAAATAAACCATGTTATTAGGGCGGATCCCCTTCATTTAATGTAATAGAACCAGGTAGAATCAATCAGTCATTACCCACACAAAATCCAGTTACATGACAAGTTGTTTGTCAATTACCTTCTGGAGTAACTACTCTTTTAGCACATTATCACCATTTAAGTGATATGTTCTGTTTTAACCTTTCACAATTCGTTCCTTTTTATTATAAAACTGTCACGGGATAAGTGCCTTAAAACCAATTAACACAAATTTCCCGCAGGGCATTGTTCTTATGAATTTATTTACTGTACTTATTTCTCGGGAGTTTAGTGTTGTTCCTAAGTTGTTGTCGGGGTTTCACACTTGCAGTTGTTGGGTTGGTTTATGTTTATGGGACCTCTAAATTAGATTTGGCAGGATAGGGGTTGATTTTCATTTACAGCCAATCTATAATAAAGAGTGTAATTATAATTACTCTCAGAGTAATTATAATACAAGATAAATTGAACAACAATACAGGGGATTAGTTTTCTGATTTGGACAAGGGGCTGGATCTTGGGCTAATGCTCACCTCTTTCTAAGTCCACCATTGAAATAATGCTCAAGGTAAGTATGTAGGTATTTAGTTCTTAATTCACAGTTTATTAAACAATAAATCCATTCGGTTGGTTTAGGGTAACGATAGGTAAATTTAAAATTTTAAGGTTGGTTAACTTTTAGATAACTTGGTAGTTATAAGCTTCAGGTAAGTTTTATGTAACTTTAACTTTATGTAAAATTATCTTAAGGCTAAGCACGGCTGCGAGTGATACGATGCTTTTGGCCGATCAAAAAAAGTTGTTAATAGCGCAACGTACAAAGTTCAAGTAAGTAAAAGGCGAAGTTGAAAAAAATTTATAATTTGCCATTTTCAAATCGGGTGAAAATTTCCCTTTAGGTTTACTCTTAGCGAGTGCTAAAAGTGGTGATGCCAAATTTGGTGCTGCCCATTTTACGTTAGTACTATAATAAATTCAAATACTTAAATAATGTACACAGAAAAAAATAACTAAAGTTAATAAGTAATTGAAGAAAATTTATTAAAACTTTTCTAATATTTTTAACAATTTTCTTAATAAATATATTTGTAAATTGTCATATTTACTATTTGTATTTTTTTGGTAAAAAAATGAATTTGTATATCATAGTAAAAAATTATTTTGTGTCAAAAAGATTAAAATATAAAATAAATTAAAATATCTTTGGTATAAAATCTTAAAAGGAATAAAGGATATTCGATTGCTGAGAAGCTGCATCAATCTACAGGTTAAGTGAAGATATTATTTAATGATTCATAAAGAAATTTTAACGGGTATTTTATGTATACATATATTCTAGTATTTCAAATATACCAACAATGGGGTCAGAAATTCGATTTGTGGTGATGTCGGAACTTCCTAGTGCATCCAGGGATTAGTCTATTGGTGAAATAGCTTGTAATGTTACTTGTAATGTGACTTTTAATGTATTTTACTAAAAAAAATAATAAAAATAACTCTTAAATGACATTTGTTGTTCAAATCAATAAGCAGTAATATATTTTGTTAAAATGACAAACTTTAAATAAAAATTGATGTTTAAATGTTAACAATATTTATATTTGTTCAATATAACAAACTTATTGTTAAAAATATTTGTTGAGTTTTAACAATCCTAAGTAACAAAACTATTTTTTATATTTACAAATTCGGTTGTTGGTGCCTTTTCAATTAAAAAGTTAATTGGATTGACGAATATGATATTCAATATGACAATTATTTTGTCGTAATTTTTTTCTGTGTAGATACTACAATACTAATATTAATATGTAATACAATACTTAATATAAAAATTATAATTCGTAGCTTCATGTTGGTTATAATTTGAGAGTTTAATCTTAATTGAACATTTACTTTTAATCGGAACAAAACGCAACTACATATTTTACATGCATACATAATGCGCTGTCTTAAATTATTATTATTTTTTTTTTTTTATTTATCCAAAAATTGTAAAAGGGGAACTGTTACGTTTTGTTATGAAGCTCCTCATAGATTTAGTATGTAAAAGAAAAAACAAGACTTAACTCAAAATACAAGTGTACTACATACACACGTAACTAACATAATGAACTGACCTAGTAGGGGCGATGGGACTGATGGTTAGACAGATGCTCAAATACACTCTGATTTGTGAAACATTGAACACTGAAAACGCTAAAGAGAAAAAAGTCCTCATACTAGGAGAAGTTAAAGTTAAAAAAAGAATTTTGTATATTATAACATACAATTCATCGTAGGACAAGTGGTACTTGATGATGCAGCTTAACGCGCATATGTGTATATATACTCATTCAAGCCTTGTATGTGTTAAAAAAAAGTTCCCTCTTTTAGTACGAGTATATACCACACTTAAGGAAACACTCAAATACATACAAAATAAATTGGACTTCTGCTGCAGGGTTTCTTAACTGTCTCTTCTTATATATATATATATACATATGTATATATCAATATATATATAGAAAAAATTATTAAGAGTTTTAAAGTATTCAAAGAAAATTTTATTTAATTAAAAATTCATATTTAAATATACCCTGTAGTAAATAAAATAGTCAGTTGCAAAAAACACTAACTATAAATTAACTTTTTTTAAATGACTACAAATTGGTTTAAATCTCATGCAGATATCAACCAAAAAGGTACACGTAAAATACAAATGAAAGCAAAATAAGTGAAACAAGCATGCCATGAAGTCAAATGAAAAAAATATATACAAACATTTTAAAATAATTAAAAATTAAATCAATACAAATCTGTTTATGTGGCGTATTTATTTCAGGACTATTATACATACATCATCATTTAGGGCAGTTTAATGCAAAATTTTCATAAATAATTATTTCTATATCAAAATATGTATATAAAGATATGTTCATATGTTCATATGTACATACATATATTGTTTTGACAAAAATTATTTAAAATTTAAATAATTTATTATAAACTGACAATACTTTTAATTAATTACAAATAGGATGAAAAATAAGTAGTTATAAGTCAGTTAAAAAGTCATGCAAAGGTGGCCAATTGACTACTGCCTATGACATGCCTATGTTAAAATAATGAGTCGTCGACAAGGAAAAAAGTCACTTAATCAACTAGATGTGGTTATAAAAAAACCAGTTTGAAGTTAGTTATAAATGTGTTTGACTTCTTACAGGGTAATTTTTCATAGTTAGTATGTATTTTATTATACCCACACCACAATAGTGGAGAGGGTATTATGCATTTGTGCTGATGTGTGTTACGACTTAAAATATTGGTCCTAGACCCACCTTAAAGTATAGCGATCGACTCAGAATCACTTTCTGAGTCGAACTAACGCTGTCCGTCCGGCTGGCAGGCTACCTGACTGCCTGGCTGGCTGGCTGTCCATGTAACCTTGTGCGCAAAGTACAGGTCGCAATGTTGGAGATAATTTGATAAAATTTGGGAGATAGGTTCCTATTGGTACAAGGACCAAGCCTATTGAAAATGGACAAATCGTAAGACCACGAGGGAAGATAGGGGGAAATTTCTTCCTCTCAGAAACTATCAAACCGATTTTAGTGAAATTTAAAACATACATAGAACCATATCTTTATGGACACAAAAGGGATGCATTTTTGAAAAAAATAGGACCACGAGGGGAGATAGGGCCAATTTCTGCCTCTCAAACCTATTTGAATGAAATTCAAAACATAGATAGATCCATATCTATATGGACACATAACCTATACAGTTGTTCAAAAATAGGACCACAAGGGGAGGTAGGGGGCAATTTCTGCCTCTCACAAACTTTTAAACCGTTTTGAATGACTTTTATAAACATAGATAAATCCATATTTATATGGACATATAAGCATGATGTGTTTTTAATACTGTGGTGTAGGGTATCATATGATATGAAAAACGAGTCCAAATTTGAGGTATCGTTGGTCAGCGGAAGTCCCTACAGGAAGATGAATGGTAGCTCAGACGTAAATAATAGGTGATTTCAACAGGATGGTGCACCTTGCAACACAGCAAGAGAGACAAGGGATCTTTTGAAAGAAAAGTTCAAAAATCGCAATATTTCTCGTAGGGGAGGAGTGGATTGGTCACCACGCAAGTCAAATTCTGTTTCCTTCCTTTAATCTTGGATATCCCTTGTCCCAGAATTAAACACTTGGTATTTTTCTGATTTTTTGTTTTGAATTAACTTTTAAATGAGAAATTATATTAAAATTTCGATCTGATAGGGTAATAGTAAATGAAACACGCTATCTATTTTTTGTGTTATCGCAATTTGCGCAAAAAGTGGAGTTAACTATTTTTTCCATACGGCCACAGAAGTTATAAAACTATCTCTTAAAATTTAAAGTATTAAGAACCACTGTTAACTGCTGAACAAGCATTCAAATATTACTTTTACTACTACTTTGAATAGCTTACACTTGCACTTGATATCTGCAGTTGTGTGGGGACAGTGCTGGTGGTCGTAATGGTGATGTTAGTGTTTAACTCATAAAAGTGTTGACACAGTCTAAATGGATGCATGCAAACTAAAGATTTAAATGAATGTGAGAATGTGAAAAAAAAACTAACACTTAAACATATATGTATGTTTACATACGTCTGACTACCCAGCGGTAAATATTTAAAGGACCGCAAGTGGCAGGCCTTTTGCAAGGACTCTATACTCCTTTTCGCATCGTATGATAACATGCCTTTAGAAGTATGTTTTTGGAAGGTAGAGATTTCTTTTTGAAAAACCTTCCAAAATATTCAGTATACATTCGCTAATTCCTTCTTTAAGAAGGAGAAAAGATGGTTAATAATTTTTTTTAGTGACCTCTCTTTCAGCAGTCTTTGGGAAGGGAACGAAGTTGTTCTTAAATGGAGTGTGGAAGGGCTTGCTCCCAAAGACGTATTCCATATGCGACGAGAAGGGGTTGTGTCTGCTAAATTTCATTTAGGGTATTCCTTTTTAAATATTTTGCATCATTTATTTTGTCTAAATTTTTAATGTTATAATTTTTTATGTTAAAATTGTATGCTTTTTATACCCTTCACCTCAATAAGTTGTGAAGAGGGTATATTAAGTTTGTCATTCCGTGTGAAACTTTTTATTATTCATCTCAGACCCCATAAAGTATATAAATTCTGGGTGCTTGAGTAATTCTAAGTCGATTTAGCCATGTCCGTCTGTCTGTCCGTCTGTTGAAAACACGCTCACTTTCGAACAACTAAAAAGAATTGAACAAACTTGGTGGCAAATTGCTTGTAGTTATCCTAAGCAGTTTGGGATTGAAATCCAGCAAAATTGGTTCAGTAGGACCAGAGCTATGAATCAAAATGTGGAACCACCACCTAAAATAATTGATAATTTTGTTACAAAAAATAACATAAATGCTGGAACAAGGCACGGAATGAGATAAGATTTTGCAAAAATTTGTTTTATTTGACTGGAACTCACGCTGTTAAATTTCGTTAAGATCCGTCCATAATTTACCCTAAGCCACCTATAAACACTACTCCCGGAAAACAGTTTAGTACGCCTAAAACCGTAAAAAATAACGCTAGCGTACACAGTCTTTTAGGACTAGAAATAACACTGTGAAATTTCGTGACGATCGGCCCATAATTTACCTTAGGCCCCATATAAACCCTACTACCGGAAAACAGTTTAGTACGCCTAAAACCGTAAAAAATAATGCGATCATAACAAATTTTGGCTCGTCACAGTTTTATAGGACTATAAATGATACTGTGAAATTTCCTGAAGATCGGTACATAATTTACCCTAGGCCCCATAGAAACCATTCTCCCGGAAAACAGTTTAGTCGCCTAAAACCATAATTAATAACAAATCGTCACAGCTTAAGATAATAATAACATCGTACAAATATCACTCCTTAAACATTCGAACTGTCGGTGGAGGGTATCAAAGATTCGGCACAGCCGAATATTACACTCTAACTTGTTTTAATTAATTCTCTTATGTCAAATTTTTCTTATAAAATGTTTATATAAACATATTTTTTATTAATCTAAGGTTTGGAAATTAACTTGTACACATAAAAAATCCTGCACTGTAATTGTAAAGCTTAGTTCTGTTGTGCAGGAAATTATCAATCAATAAATAAAAAAATAAATAAGGCCTTTTATTAGGCCTCTTTTCTCATTCTTGTTAACGCTGGGTTTAGTTCCTCCAAAGCATTTGTATGACCTTAAAATGTTGTTAATTTAAAAAAAAAAAATAAAAAATATATATCTACACACGTATTTGTGAATGAAGGTTTTGCTTCTAAAAAGATCGCGATCAATTTACTCTAAATATTGAAGAGCATATTCTCCTCATGTTATCATCCTATAGTTTTTGTTAAAATAAGCTATTTATTTTAAGTGACTTTATAGTCAACTACTTAATTTAACTAATTACATAAAGAAATTATTGGTTCTTGAAAAATTACCGTCAGCATCCGTATTGATTTACATATATATATTTCTTATTTTACATTGTAATTCACGAGTGGTGAATTAGGGAAACAACGTTTGTCATTCCGTGTAATATATTTAAAATATTCATCGAAGACTCCATCATTATCTAAAACACAAAAGGCCTCACCTAACATTTTGAAAATTTACAGGTTTTAGTGGTTTGCATCACTATTTAAAATATAAAATTGCGTTGAATAATTTATTTTCCTTGTAAAACCTAATAATTGTGTTGACACTTGACAAAAAGTCTTACATATTCTATAATACTTTACGAAATAGAAATCTAATGAGTTTTGCAGCCATTATCAAAAAATCGAATGTAACATTACAATTTGGGGTGATCCAAAATTATTTTTTTTTTTTTTGATTTTCCAAAAAAGTAGACCAGTTTTGTGTTGGGATAGGGTATAAAAAAAATTGGTAAAAATATGAGCTCGATCGGATGAAAATTGCCGTGCCGCGCGCACATTGAAATCTGTGAGAATGAAATTCGGAATAAATGGAGAGAAAAACGCCTGTAACTCTGAGAAGTCACCCCTAGGGATGTAAATGTATGAGCAACCCCCATTACTTTTGCATTCCCAATATTTCTCTAAAATTTATCCTCTAACTCCAACCCTTCATATGACCCTGATACGAAAAATTTAAATTTCTCGAAAACCAACTCTAGAACAGACGGACGGACAGCCAGACGGACATGAATTCCAAGATTAAAAAACGGAACCAATTAGGATGTAATCCAATCCAATTGCGTTTTCTTAATCTTGGTCTTCATGTGCGTCTGGCTGTCCGTCTGGCTGTCCGTCCGTCTGTTCTAGAGTCGGTTTGCGAGAAAACTTAAGGCATTTTAGCGTTTATCATATGATTATTTGAAAATAACACCCTCTTTTTTTTTTTTTTTTTTTTTTGTTAATAAAATCGATAGTTTTGGTCGAAAGATTCTATTAGATATTTGTGTTAGGCAATGCAACAGAATAAATGAAAAAGTCGATTTTTAAATTTTGATTTTTAGGTAACGGTATACATACGTACATTATATTCTAGGTCTATGACTAATTCAATTTAGCAATGACTGTCTGTCTATTCGTTTGTTGAAAACACGAGCACTATCGAAAAACTCAACAGAGAAAAATAATTTTAGTATCATATTGTTTTTAGTTATTTTAGGCAATTTTTTATTGATATTCAGCCCAATCAGCTTATGTTTAATATGTGGACAAACCTCCTTTAAAATATTTATATATTATACCATATTCTTTTAAATACAAAATATTTACTATTTAGAGCGAACATTATTTACTCCTTTTTCAATGTATTCTCTTAGTAAAGGGTGGTTAAATTTTAAGGGCAAATGTTGCATGTGAACCACACCTAAACGTCAAGTTTTTTTTCTACATTTCATTAGACATTTCTCAATTTCAGACTAACTCAATTTGAACCATGGAAAGATAAACAATCGAGCAACGCGTTAAAGTTATTCAGGTTTATTATGAAAATGGGCGTTCAAATTAAAATGCATATCGTGCACTTCGTAATTTAATCGTCCAAATGTGCGTACAATCGGAAAAATTATTCAAAAATTTATATTTAGAGCGAGCAATTTTTAGATTCATTTTGAAACCAGGTTTCGAGGAGATGTGAAAACACCAGTGCATACTCGTACAGCTCGTACTGCAGAAAATATTGCTGCTGTTCGCGATAGTGCGGCTGAAGAGCCGTTCACCTCAGCTTGTCGTCGTTCCCAACAATTGCACCTCTCACGCTCGTCGTTGATGAACATTATGCCTAAAGACTTGCATTAACACGCTAACAAGGTCCAATTGACTCAAGAACTCAAGCCTCTTGACCTTTCCAAATGTCGTCAATGGTCAGAATGGTGGCAAGAAATGGCAACAGTGGATGATAAATTTTTGAAGAAAATCATATGCAGTGAAGAGACACATTTTGACCTCAGCGGATTCGTGAATAAGCAGAATTACCGAATTAAGGCAAATGAAAATCCAAGAGTGTGCAACCTCTTACATTTTCGAAATAACGATATATCTTGAAAACAAGAGCTAACCTAAAAACTGTTAGCACCACTGGATTCAGCGTCCCCAATTAGGGTAAAATGCCAGGTGCGCGGCTGGTCTATTGTTTGCAACTAGCACAGTGTACTTATTGCTCAAAATATACAATATAAAAATTCTATTTTAATATTATTTTTTTAAGGGTTGCGAAAGGAAAAAAATCATATCTTAAAAAAGAAAAAAAAAACACCTCCTTCAAAGTTTCAGGATTTTTAAAGAACAGTTTGAGGTATTATACAAAAAAAAATCAGCCAAATAAAAAAATAGGTTTTTGAGTTAGTCCGTTTTTAAAATTTAACATTTTGCAGATATTACATTTTTCAAAAAAAATATTTTTTTTTTCAATTTATGGTTTGTAGCCCCAAGTAATCTCTTTAAAATGACATCAAAATCATCTTCGTATGTCAAGTAGTTTTCGAGATATTGAAGAAATAAGCTCAACACATTCGGCTAATTCTCCGAAATTATGACATTTTGAATATGACATAACTTTCGAAAAACAAATTTTAAAATTTTTTTTCGTTCATATATGTTCCTAATAAGATAAAAGGAACCTTCTCACCAAATTTTATTAAAATCGGAAGGGGTCGTGTCCCACTCTTGGTCGTTTTGACATGGAATTACCCACCCATTATGTATGATATTTATATCAGTCATATTTTTGACCCGCCCACTAAAGTTGGCCTTAAATTAAAATATCTTGATTAATTGGATTCACGTGACAAAATTCTAATATAAACCATTGAATTTGACTAAAAATAATATCACCAACTTTCGTAATGGTTGGTATATAATTTACCAACAGTCTCATATAAATTTGGTCCAATTAAGTGTTCATGGGACTAGAAATCCCACTTTTGGTATTATAGTTAAATTTGACCCAATTTAGTTTTATATGACCTGCGGGAAAATTGTGTCAATTGGTCCAACAGACTGGTCCTGAGAGCTGTGAAAATAGAACAGTGGTGCGATTCACTAACTTTTAACGAACCGACAGTCGTTATATTTGTCGTCAAATGTATTCGCTTGCAGTAACAATAGTGTGATTCTGTAACTCTTTTTTAACGATAGTAAACAGCTGTATTTTTGTAACATCTCTGTCTTAAAAATGTTAAAAAAAAACGAAAAGTACAAAAGAGAATAAAATAAAAACAAATGAAATTGTTCGTAGCCCCCTGTGTTACACATGTTTTTGCATTGAAAAAGGTCTGGCCATACCCATGAGTAAGACGAAGGGTTAATTTATGGTTTTTTTTTTTTTGTGAATTTTACGTTTTGAATTTTCTTTTTGTTCTTAATATGCTTTTTTTGTACATATGCAAATGAATATATCTTTGTTTGTAAGTAAACTATTTTAAACATAAAATACATTTTATCGATTAAATAAACACAACCTAAATTATTGTCGCTAAAATAAAGACAAAAAAATTGCTTAAAGTAACAGCTGATTTTAAACGACAGCGAATATCGTTAAATATTTTACTGAATAGCATATTCGATAAATTTTCGTTATATTAATTTTAACGATTCGATTATCGTTATAACAGTTAGTGAATCGCACTACAGGTACAAAAAGAAAGAACGCATGACCAGTGAAAGGAGAACCAATCATGTAACTGGTTTATGAAGAACAAAAAGGTAGAAAAAGTAGTGAATAACATTACAATTTTCACCGGTGGTGTGACACATTTTTTGGGACTTTCTAAAATTTGGCTCTTGAATTTAATTCTAGGACTTGTTTTATTGAAATTATTCCACATTGTAGTAACTGTCACTAAACACGTCAAATGGTGTCAATTGACCCCCTCAAATGACAACACCATGTAAAAGTGATAGGTCTTATTCATAGAAAGTGTTAAAACTAGAACCGGTTTCTACCACCAAAAACCTATCACGGGACTACTTTGGTGTAAGCTCGCTTCCCTCTAGGCATACATAGAAATTGAAACCACTTTGTATACAGATGTAAAAAAAGTCACGTGTAAAAAACGCGCAAATCCGTTGTTTGGCAAAAAACGTTTTTTTTTTTGCAGTAAGTGGCAATTTGTAAAAAGAGGCTGCCACATTCAACAAATATCTCGTGACCAAAACAAAAATAGCAAAACCACGTTTAACAAAAGTATTAGTTCAACAAAAGTTTTGTTTTGTGCAAAAAAAAAAAAAAAATATTAAAAATTATTGTTTTGTTTTGTAATGTTATCTTCTTACTTAAATATTATTTACTTGTGTTGTCCAAACAATTAAAAGTTAATTTTTACAACAGTTTTGCAAATAAATTTCAATTATATAAAATAAATGTTTATTGTATTGCGGTATAAAAGATGTTTTGAAGAGAAATACTAAAAAGTAAGCTTTTGGTGAAAGAAAAAAAACCCTGTGGTTGAAACAATGGCAGCTGTAGTTAACAAACATGTTTTTATTAGCACAACTGTTGGAAATATGAAAATTTAAACTTGTTTCTTATTTTTGCTAAACTTATACATATTTCTTTATATACCGAAACAGTGATATCGGTATTCAGGAAAATAATTTTGATGTCGATATCAATAACGTCATTTAAGTTTCAACGGAATTTAAGTAGTAGCGGTATAATTAACGGCATCGGTTGCCAGCTTTACTTGTAGCTTGACAATCCGTTAATACGTTAAAGACGAAATACACTACATTTATTTCCATTAAAGCTATTTCCACTTGTTTTAAACTTTTTTCTCCTCAGCAACGTTTTTAAAATGTGAGGCCAAAACAACATTAACAAAAGAAACAAATAAATTTATCAAAGTCACTTTCATTTAGTCACGTTTTGTCTACAAAATTGATTTGCATTATTACGATATCTGATGTGTGTCATGAACCTCTGGCCTAAACAAATTTTAATAGATAATAAGTACAATTTTGTAGTTTTTAAGGTTAAACTGTACTTAAGTCAAGTCTTATGTAAAATAAAGCCAATCATACAACAACTAAATTAAAAAAATTACACGAAATGTCTACTTTTGCACATTATATATTACAGTTTTTTTGAACGAGTATTAAGTTTTTGTCTTTTAAATGGTGAAAGAAAAAATCAATTAGAAATAAACTAGAACTAAATAAGAATTTAACTGGAACTGAGCTAAACTTTAAATAAATTAGACCTGAACTTTAACTGCACTAGAACTGAAGTAACAATTAACTACAACTAAATAAGAACTGAACTATAACTTAACTAGAGAACTAGTCTAAGCAAGTAAGAAAGAATAGTCGATAAAGTCCCACCATATAATACCCTACACCACGTATTTACAGACAAATGTTTAACATTCCTATACCCGCGAGTTGGTCTGAGAGACCGATGAAATGCTTTTCTATGCATATTCATTTTTCCAGAAACGCTTAAGAGTTGAGTTTGGTGTTAGCTGCCCAATTTATAGCAAGTTTTATTTAAGTTGACTCCACGTATTTGTATGAGGCACCCGTGCTGGTGTATTCAGACCGACGCGGTTATGGTGCTGTATATCCTGATTTTTATTATAAGGCTGACAGCTTTTAGGATTGCAAAAAGGTCCCGTGCACTTGGATGGTGGTAATAAAGCCATATGACGAAGCCGGTCTTTGTTATACCATAGATGAGAAAATCCTTGCGTCCGGCTGAAGACCGGCTATGCAGAGAAGCCTCAGTTAGCGAAGCCGGTTTTTGTTATACCATAGAGGAGAAAATCCTTGCGCCCGAAATTGTTTTCGTTATATTTTTAATATATACACCCAGAGAAAAAACAACAAAACAATTTTTAAATAAATTAGAATTATATTAAAAGAAAAAAAATTTAAATTGGGAAATAAGGCCATGTATGGCTTTACTTCCTATGGCTTCATTGCACGGCACCTTGCAAAAGTAAATTTTTGTTGTTTTGAGGGGGAAAAATGGTTTAGTTTTGATTTTGCAATTAAATATAATTGGTTAAATTGGCCATAAAAGGTAGACTCTAGAAACAATATTTGAATACCCTCAATACTAGGGATGCCAATCCGGATCCCAATAATCCCTGGATTCAGCAAATCACTATACTTTCTTACTTGTTAGTTTTTGAAACTGACCGTAGAATAGTTTTCCAAGCGTTTTGATCTTCTGCGCTTTTTCTCCAATCTGTAACACCAAGTATCCAGATGCTTTCCTCCTCCTGATCTGACCACCAGAGTTTTGGTCTCTTATAGAATAAAAGAAATATCGTCCTTAGGGAGTTTTTTAGAATTTGAACTTAAAAACAAATAAAAAGAAATTCATCACGACATTCCCCCTTGAGAGAATAGGCAACAGCAATATTGATCTTTAATACTTGATTTGATTAACTTTGTTTATACCGTCATTGCTACGAAAGAACAAAGTAAAACTTTGTAATTCTTTTTAATCGTGTCCAACAAATATAAAGAAATTTTAATTTTAATGTGAGAAGCGCTGAAAACAATTAACGAAGAAACTAGCGCGCCACATTCAAAATAAAAGCTTTACCCTTTACAGCGTTAGGATTATTAGAGTGTTTTCTAAGAGTGGGCGTAGGACCTGCGGTACTTTATGGAGCGATTTAACAAAATTAAGTAGTGTATTTTATACTCTACATAATTTCTTCCACTAGTGGTGGTGGGTATAAAAATGTTTTTTTTTTTTTTTTGTTAAAATAAGATTGTTATGGTCAACTTAATTAATTTATTTTGTTAATTAATTGGGAATTAAAATTTCAGTTATTCATTTTAATTCATTTAATAAATTTTTTAATAGAATCTTACAAACAAATCAATCACTGGTTTGGTCTATTTAATTACAATATTAATTAGTTTTTTATTCAGTCTCAATCAAATGATGTAATTGAAGAAAATGTAGATTTCTGATAAATTATTTTTTAATTAAATCAATTAGCACATTGTTGGAAATCTCTCATTGTTTTTTTTTTTCATATTATTTATTAAATTAATCATTAATTAAGAAATCAAAATCACAGTCTAAAATTTTTACAAATTTTAGTAGTCAAAATAAATAATATTTAACTTTTAAATAAAAAATTTTTTATTAAATGTTTGTTTGTAAACCTCTTTTAACGACTTTTCTTTAATAAATATCTATAAAACGCATTTTTTCTTTTAATTTTCAAAAGCTCCGATTCCCGAAAAATACCGGTATTTGGTAAAATCCCGGAATCCCGAAAAATTCCGGCATCCCGTCATTTGATTTTTTGAAATCCCGAATCCCAGTATTTGCGAAACCAGTCCCGATTGCCATCCCTACTTAACACCCTTCACTCTAAAAATTGTTTTACAGATGTTTAAAGCTTAAAACAAAGCATTGTAAAGAAGTCAATGTGTTTCAGAGTAGCGCCATTTCTATTTTGTTAAATAAAAGTTTGAAAAATTTTAATTACAAAAATATTCCTCCATTCCATGTACACTGAAAGAATTTTCTTCGCAATACCAATGAATTTTGACATTAATCCCATGAAATATCATCATAAAGGAACCTATGCAGCGCTTCGTTGGATCAATGAAACCTGTTTCATTAAAAGGATTTAATGAAACATTTCACTAGATCTATGAATATTATTCATTGGATGAATACTTTCAATAAAGCAAAAAAATTTTTTTTTTTTATTTTTTTTTTTTTAATATTTCTTATTTTATTTTATTTTTTATTTTTTTTCTGTCTCTGGCGGAAATCGATCGCGCAACCTCGGTGCTGATAGACTAGCTCACTATCAGCCAGTCTACCGGGGCAGTGTAGTTTTTGGATAAAAAAAAATAGGTTTTTACTCAATTAAGAGCGTAAATATGAGATTAAATTGTGCATAATAACAATAACAACGTTGATTGAAAGTGGATTGAAAGTTTTTGTTTCATTACTATAATGACATTTTTATTGTCATAATAAAAATTTTAATTTATGAAGGCAATTGAAGAACAGCCGCGAATAACGTTTTAAGTTACAAAATAATAATTTTTCAGGAGAGCAAAAAAACGTTTTTTGACAGGCAGCATTATTTGTTTTAAAAATTTTTTTTCTATTATTAAAAATAATGATAATAAAAACTTTAATGCAAAAGGCTTTTAAAACATTATTCTGAACTGCAAACCCATTTCGGTTTCATCATTTTGTTAGTAACTTGCAATGTTCTTCCAGTGGCTGACACTTTGTACGCCATTTTGAAGGCGTTAAGGTGCATAGTTTTGGTTGATTTGATGTTTGAACTGTGTAAGAGAGTAAGGTTAATGGTTATCTGCAAAAAAACGGTTTTTGCAAAATGTGGCGTTTACAACGTTATTCGCGGCTGTGGTTCAATTATTGAAATATGTTGCTTTTATAAAAAAAATTTTTTGATTTCATAAATTTAATGGCATACTTATAACATTAGATGTATGGAATTAATAAATCTTACATTTTTTAATTAACAATTAAACATTTTTTTAAGGAAACTATAATTTTGTATTAATTTATGAATATAGTTATGTTTGTAGATTGTTTTTTTATGTTCCCAATTAAAATTTTTTGTTTAACTTGGACAAACTTAGTTTTCATATATCCAATGAACATTTTTAACGTAATTACAAAATCCAATGAAGCGATTTTAACGAAAATACTTCATTATAACTATGAAATTCCATTAAGACAATGAAAATTTTCATTTAACCAAGGAAAATGTTTTTATGAAAATTATTCATTAAATATATGGAGCATTATTCTTTCAGTGTAGCTTTAAATATTTTAGCTGAAGTCACAAATTCAAGTAACTGTGAATCATGAAGTTAAAATAATTTTTAAGTGTTACGTATTTATTTATCTTTTCATTATTTTTGGACCTAAACTTTTTTAAAAGTATTTAATATATTTTTTACTCCAAAAGCGCTCTCTTTAATGTATATTCGTTTCACAAAATGATTATAGTTAAAGTTTTCTTTTATTTATTTTCTGCTAAATTGCTTCTAGTCATGCTAAATTGAAGTCAACATTAGCTCAGCAATTACTTTAAAGTTTATTCTTTACATTACGCTCATTTTCTATTCCAAGTTACGTGTAAAAAAGTATTTGCAGCGCAACAAAAGTTAAAAGTGAAAATGATGACCAAGCATGTCATCATATTTAACACAATGTTTGACACATAAACAACATTTAAAGTAAATTTGATAATACAAAATCATTACCGAAACCTGTCGCCCCAAATAGAAAAGAAAATGAGGCAAAAAAAAAAAAAAAAAGAAGTCCTTAGACAAACAAAAGCACATTAGGATAAAGTTACTGTAATAGGATATGGAACTTGAAAATGTTAACAAGGGTCGGTTTAATTTTTGCTACAAATGGCTACGAAAAATCTTCTACTCAAAATAGGAAAAGGGGGATTTAAAGTCACGCTTAAGATAACAATAATGCAATGACTTTTGATATCTTCATTTTTGTAATCATTTGTCACTACAATAACAAACACATTAACACATACATTTAAGAAGAAGCAAAGATGCTTTCCAAATGCAGAAGCAGACGAAAAGATAAAATAAAATCTAATAAACTTATATTATTTATAATACAAAGCACGTTATTAGCCTTAAGCGTTACTAAAAAGCCACATCTACAAAAACATCAACATCGGAATAAAAAAAAAGAAAGAAGAACAGCAAAAATATATTTATAAGACATGTTCAGGAAACCCCAAATAACAAACTTTGTCTAATTTATACACACACACAGGCAAAGAAAATACTTCTTCTCTTTTTAAATATATTAAAAAGTTGACTTGAGTCAAAATAATTTCGATTAATTCTGGTATGTAACTAAAATTTATTGTTTCTACTTTCATAGGGAATAAAGGCTCAGTTAGCCGGGAGCAAGAGTAACGTTGCAAATCAGCTGCTTCATTTTGTTGTATGTTAAGGAAGTAGAACGATTATTGTTAGCAGTAAGATGTGACGTCTCAATCTGTAAGAAATACACAGTGTTTAAAAAGCTGCAGTTGAGGTAGTAAAAGTCGTAAGATTATGCTGTAACTTCGACTTCTTAATTTGTCATTGGACAAAAATAAACCGTTGGTTTTACTTCTGATTCATTAAATGAAAACAGTCGCAGTGACGGCAAAGGCAAGACACGAAAAGTTGTACACAACAAAGAACAACGACAGTCTATATGCTCGGAAGTGTTTGGTTTGACAGACTGAAACTTTTAAAAATCCCGTAGTTAACGAAGATGACTTAGTCTTCTGAAAATTACGGTTTAAAAATTTGGGTTTAATTGTTATTTTTAAAAGGACTAAAAGGACTCTGTTTTTGGTTCAATCAAATAATTTTTTATATATACTATAGAAAATTACTACACATATTCATAATAGACTTATTATATATTTTTTTTTAACCCTAGAAAGATGAGGTACGTATGCGAGACGTACGCCTTTTCAATTTCGTGCTCTAACTTTCACATTTGTTAACATACAACTTTCTCACGTTCAATTATATCAGTTGTTAGCAGCACCTAGTTGGTGGTGGCAGTTTTTCTGTTGTAAGTTATGTACCTTTTGAGAAATAAACACAACATACATTGTATGTCTGAGCGACGTATCGTTATCTTTAGTGTTGCTTTTGTAGCGAAATATAACTTTGTGTTTTGGTTGAATTTTAAGGTATTGTTTTTAAAATGTGTAGCAAGCGCGGCTTGGACGACGCAGAAATTGGCGCCATTTTGCAAAGCGTGTTAAAGGGTTCAGTTTTACTGGAAAATGTGAGTGAATCGGAAGATGAATTATTGGATGATAGTCTTCAATGTGACGAGAATATACCACCGATTCAGGAAAATCCTCAAGAACCTGAACATTTTGCTACTTCTTCCGATAGCTGCGTTATAACGATATCTCCAAAGTGATCGACGAGTTTCTTCAATGAATATAGCTCGTAGGGCAAGAGGACCAACTCGGGAACACTGTACGACCCAATTTTATGTTTCGATATTTTTTACTACCGAAATAATTTCGGAAATTGTTCAATGGACCAGTGCCGAAATGTCCATAAATTGTTAAATTTTAAGTCAGGAAATTCCTATTTAATCGAAAACTTTGAACAAATTTTACCAGATGCTATGAATGAGGTTGTAGCGGATAACAGCGTAAATCAAAAAAGAGCTAATACGGGGGCTTCTGTCCATCAGAAATTAAACTTATGTCCAAATGGTATGTGTCAAATGCGGTATACCTGTATGTGGCGACCACAAAACTTAAATTTGGAAATCTTGCACATAATGTTATTCAAATTATTTTTTTTTTTTTGTTTACATAAGTTAATACAGATAATATTATCTACACAAAGTACAAAGAAAATATTTATTAAAGTTTTTAGAACCGAACTGAAGTCCTTTATATAAACTCTTTAATTTTTGATAATGCTAATTGAATTTTATTTTAATTATAATTTTCTATTTAAAAATTATATTTTTAAAAGAAATAGAATAAATAAATGTTTTCAACAATAAAATTGATCAATGGGATATTATTTAAAGATAGAAGCAAGCATACGCCTTTCAGACGTGTCGTTATCTCTTATAATAACGTTATCTTTCTAGGGTTAAATATCATATGTTCTTTAATGAGAAAATCAAATGTGATCAAATGTGTGTGTGGGACGACGTACGTTGCCCAGTTGCTCAAACCGAATTTTTATGTTTGAGAATTGCTAATGTATGGTGGCATCATTTTAACTTCGTGAATTTTGTTCAATGTTCTTAAATTTTTCTTCTTCATGGAGGAATATTTTAACCATATTATGGTTGTCGGTGATAATAATATGGTTAAATTAAACATAATATGTTTAAAATTTTCTTTAAAAATAATGTTGTTGGAGGTGACTATATTTTAACATGTTTTTTCTCTGGGTGTGTGTAAATAAAATGAATTTCATGTATCGGCCAAATGCCCACCACTTGAACAACTAAAGCCGTTATGGAGAATACTTTGCGATGATTGATTGCCTCAAAGAACAACAAATCGACTCGAAAATTGCAACATTTAGGAAAAGTTTGCTTAAATAGCGAAACTTCTCGAAATTTGTTCAAATAATTATAAAACGCCATTGATTAAAAGTAGCTAAAACTATAGAGAATGGCAAAAATATCATAAAAAATTTTAAATGAGGTATGATAACAAATATATTTATTAAAAATCGTTTAAGCTCTAAAGAGTCAGAAAATTTTAAAGAAAAAATCGCTTCAACAAATGCAAAAGATTGGCTTTTTTATTTTTTTTTTTATTTTTTTTTTTTTTTTATTAAATTCACTTATTTATTGACATTTTGAAATAATTTACATTTTACTAATAGTATTTTCCCGCGAAGCCATGTGGCTTATCTGCAGGATAAGTTCTATTCTAATGTTAAATGTAATATAAATGAAAAAAAGATAATAATAATAATAATAATAATTCAGAATTCATTGGCCGTGTCTATATGTTAATTAGGGTTTTTTCCCGGGATTTCCCGTCCCGGGAATTCTCGGGAATTTCAATAATTATATTTCCCGCTTTCCCGGGATTTTTTATGCGGGATCCCGGGAAATAAAAAATTCCTCATAGTTTAAGAAAACAGCTATTTATACTTTGAAATTTAGTTTTCTATTCTCTTAAAATAAGCATCTGTGGATGGGTTGTCGATTAGATCAATTACAAGAAGTGAGTACATACGTAAATCAATGTCTCATGATGCAATAAATCTACTTAAAGCAGAATAGGCAGTGCAACAGTTGATAATTAATAAATTTAGTGAAGTGAAAAGTTAATAAAGAACATTAATTCAAAATAAGATGCAGGTAGTAAAGCTTAATTGTCCATGGACAAGTCTTTATTGCAACATAGTCATATCTACAAAAACAAATAAACTTGGCAAAATGCGATTAAAGTTTTCAAAATGTACCGATTTAAAGATATATTTTGGACAAGTCTTTATTGCAACATAGTCATATCTACAAAAACAAATGAACTTGTCAAAATGCGATTAAAGTTTTCAAAATGTACCGATTTAAAGATATATTTTGCTAAACTTCGGTTTAGTTTGAGATAAAATACGAGAAGGCATGAAGGAACATTTTGCTTAAATAACTTAAAATTTTGGATTTTTTGAGATATGACTATGTTGCAATGAAGGAGCGATATGTTTATTAGGTGATAAACACAAATTTTTTTCAATTTGTGTTGGTTTATATACCCTTGAAGTGCGGGGAAACCGAAATAAAAAAAAATTTGGAAGCTCGTGTAAGATACTACAACATACAATTTGAAAAACACATGGTCCTAAAGATTACAGATAGACCTAATGAAATGAAAAGGTTTGTAAGAGGTTGATGCTATTTTTTGCATGAACCTTGACATACATTTGACTGATATAGACGTTGTTTATAAAAAAAAAATGCTTCTTATTGTGAATCAAAAGCCTTCAACAACGGTGCACTTTTAACTATTTATCCAACCTCGGTAAAAAAATGAACGAAATTTTTCGGAAACATGGTAATTAGTAAATAAAATAATCAATATACTTTTTAACGTCTTACTAAGCGCTTTGAGTGTGTCAGAAAGTTATTTCCTAAGCCGTTAAAAAATGTTAATATATTTATTTAAAATATTTTATCTATTTTATGAATTAACTTTTTGATCTCATATCTTGAGTACCTCAATTTGTGTTTGTTTTTATTATTGTTTTATGAATTAAATTGTTATGTTTATCTTGTATCTAGAGCATAATAATAATAATACGGAGTTTACAGATAAAACCGTAAGGTAATAATAATTCAAGTTCCTATTTTGATCTTCATTAATTTTGTAGTATTTAAGGATTTCTTTTATTTAATTTACTGTGTATTATTTATATGGAGCGGGATCCCGGGATCCCGGGAAATTCAAAAAAATTTCCCGCTTTCTCGGGAATCGAAAAACTCCGGGAAAAAAAACTCTAATGTTAATATATTCTAAAAGTTCAATATTTCATTGCGAATATAAAATATACGATTGTATTAATTTTTTTCTTTTGTTTTTGTTTGGTAGGTTAATTAAATAAGTGGGTAATTTGTTGAACAGGGCTGGAAGTACAACACTAAGACATTTTTTTCCATAATTGTTGTGAAATTGTTCTACTTTATATCTTCCTTCTGCTTTTCGTCTTGTGTTGTAATTATGGTCTATAGGTTTAAGGTATTTTGAGTCGTTCCAGAATTCATTTATTAGTGCAATAGTATATAAGCTTCTGATATTTAGAACTTCTAGTTTTGTTGCTATATTCCCTACTGTTTTTATTCTCCTGTTTCTTCTATTTGTGACGGTGTTATTGTTGTGTGTGTTGTTGTTTACTGTTGTGTTGCTGCTTGCGTTAGTGTTGTTTCCGTTCATGTAATTGAAAACGTGAGTGTTGTTGCCGTTTACGTATTGGATGTTGTTGCCGTGTGTATTGTTATTGACCTTTTGTGTGTTGTTGTTGCCATATGATTTGTTATAATCGTAAATATTGTTAATGCTTATGTTGTTGTTGTTTACATGAGTGTTGATTACGTGTATAGTGTTGTTTGTTTGTGAGTTATTGTTTACGTTTGTGTTGATGTTAACGTTTGTGTTGTTGTTTACGTGTTGGTTATTGTTAACGTGAGTGTTGTTATCGTTTTGGTTGTTGCTGACGTTTGTGTTGTTGTTAACGTATGTGTTGTTCTTAGCATGTGGGCTGTTGTTAGCGTGGGTATTATTTAGGATGGTATTGTAGATTGCGAGTGGGTTATTGTTGACCGGTGAGTTGTTTGCCGGTATGTTGCTTACGATTGTGTTGCTTAGAAGTGTGTTATTTGCTAGTGTGTTGTTTAAGAGTGTCGGGATTGCAAGTGTGTTTTGATTGGAGTGCATGTTGTTTATGTCACTATATATCATGGAATACTGTATTTGTTGGTTGTGTTGCTTGTTTTTAGCAGAATTTTTAAAATTTGGTTTTGTGTTTGCTGTAGGCTGCTACAATACGTAGAGCTTCCCCATGCTGTAATACCATGCCTTAGGTATGATTCGGCCAAAGAGAATTATGCTTGCTTTAGGACTGTGAATGGGCTACAATTACTTAGGTGAAAGAGGCTGTAAACTGACTTTTTTAACTTTTTTCGAAGGTTTTGCACATGGGTTAGCCACTTATTGGAAACAAACTCAAAAATTTTCGTTGACATCGAAAAGGAATTAAATAATAGGGTTGAATAATATTTTAAAAGCTTTCGAGTTGTTGTTGTCGTTCAGTTTTAGTTAAGTTCTAGTTCATTTCTAGTTCAGTTCTGGTTTAGTTCTAATTCAGTTCTAGTTTAGTTCTAATTCTGTTCTAGTTCAGTTCCAGTTCAGTTCTGGTTTAGTTCTAGTTTAGTTCTAATTCAGTTCTAGTTCAGTTCTAGTTCAGTTCTAGTTAAGTTCTAGTTCAGTTCAAGTTCAGTTCCAGTTCAGTTCTAGTTCAGTTTTAGTTCAGTTCTAGTTTAATTCTAGCTCAGTTTTAGGTTATTTTTCATTCGGTTCTTGTTTTCGTTTAATTTTTAGAACGTTTTACGTCAACATTGCTTTAGCATAGTGCCAATCTAGCCAAGCTTTGCAAATATGTTATTTAAAAAATTCTTTTGTATTCACCTTGTCGGTTAATTTTAGCTATAAATTTCCTCTAATTAATATAAAAGCTATTACTGTATAATTTCACAAGTAATTTTGCGATTGTTAGATTAATTGGTATTTTTCCATTATAATAAAACCATTTTTCCGTACTTTTTCCTTGAGGATTTACTGGTTGTTTAAATTGCTTTTTTATATGTATATCTACAACATTGCAATTAAAAAAGAAATATGTTCAATCGTGCAATAAAATATCCATGTAAAGTACGAACAGAAAAAAAACAATGAGCAAATATAAGTACGTTTTTGATATAGTACATATAAACGTTAAATCCTTAGATAGCTATACTTTAAGAATAACTATGCACTATAAAAATGCATGAAAAGGTAACATTAGGATTTATAAGTTATTAAGCCAATTTTTTTGGAATTTAGCAAGAAAATGAAAAGTAAAGTAAAACATAGTTTTAAATACATCCTAAATTTTTAGGAATGCAAAAATTAAAAAACAAAAATACGTGGACTTTTAGATTGGTTTGTGTGCTCCACAAGTTTACCAACCAAACTTCAGAGGAATGCATAATCGTACATTTATGAGCTTATAATAAAGTTTGTGATGCATAAAAATGTTGGTCGTGGAGTAATGACTCAAAATCATTTTGTAAGTAGAGGTACAAGCAGAGAAACAACATATTTCCATATGGTATTCTCCACAAAACGATTTTTTACGAAAATTGCTTATTTATCCATACTATTGTAACCGGCAAACATACAACGGTTAACTTAGTCCTCCATCAGGATGCCACAACCAAATTATGTTTGCCTCTTAAAATATGATCAAATTAGCACTAGCACATCGTGAATTATTATTGCCCATGGGTACCGTATAGAAAGAAATTCTATTCTTTTATTAAACTCAAGAAATATAAATGCAGCTTGAACTCAGTAATATCTTTTTAATGCAATTTTAATTAATTTAATTATCTACTTTTGTACTTCTTGTTTTAAGAAATTTTTGATCATATACCAAAAATGTGAATTTTTTGATTATGATGATATGTTTGTTTATTTATGAAAATTTTACTTAATACAAACGAAATAAGTAAAATCAAGAAATTTTGTTTGAATTTTCTTGTTTAAATAAACGAACTTGATTACTTTAGAAAATAAACTTGTTTAACTAAACTACAGCACATTTTGAACCACCAGTAGCACTGCTTAAAGACTGATGTTTGACTGTTGGTTTGCATGCACCGCAGTGGTGTAGAGGTTAGAACGTCAAAGAATTCTGATGAAAGAATGTGGTGATTCTTGAAACATGTAAACTCAACCCAAGTTCGATCCCCAGCTCAGCCAAGAATAAAAATTATCAATAAGTTTTAATAAAATTTCATGTTGTAAAATTCATTCCTTCAGTAAAAATAAAATTTAATTAAAATTGCTGAACTCAAGCCTAACTAACTAAAAATCACAATTGTTCTAATTATATTTTTTAGTGCATTCTCTAATTGTATCTATTCATAAAGTTCTTAATATCCAGTGTCAGTGTTGCCATGCGAAGGGATTTGTCCCGAAATTGGGTATTTGTGGGGATATAACATTTAAATTATGTTCATTAATATTACTAGAAAAATTATATGTTTTTATTTCCCGGATATCCTAAGAGTGGTGTACAAGGAATTTTGGTTGGATAAGCACCTTCTTTACAAAAATGATGTATGATTTAAACAATATAAATGATTTGAACTGTTATTTTAACTGTAATTTTAAAGAAAGAATTTTAAGTTTTCGATTAACGACTAATTATAGTTTTTATATAAGTTACCTCTTTAATTATTATTTTGCTCTTTGTTTAAAAGCTCACGACTTTAAGAAAAATTTTGCACGACATTTTAAGCATTCAGATGTGTCAGTTATTTTTCAACAAGCCAGCTAAGATGAAACAATTTCCTTATACAATGTTAATTTTTTTAAACTTTAAAAACGAAATCAATGAAAATAAAAATTTTATTCTGTTAGAACAAATTAAATTAGCTCTAGACCAAATAGGATTAAACTTTTTTTTATCCCATCATTTAAACTTCAACACTTACAGAACAAAGAACATTGTAGGGTATTCCAACAATAATTAAAAATCTATTCGGAAACAAGATGTTAATCTGTTTTACATCTCGACCACTAGTTGTGAGTAAGAGTAAACTAAGTTTGTTATTACGTGTGAACCTTTTTTATATTGATCAAGGACTTATTTTGAAAAGTCGATTCTAAAATATAAATTTTTTTCAAGTTTGAGACATAAAACTTGATAAAAAAAATATCATAAAAAAGGTTATGTATACTTTAAGACGTGTACGTATCGATACCAAAACTTTGCACTTACACAGAAAAAATTATTGCCGAATTATTTTCAAACAAACGCTTGTTTGAAAATTTTTTTAATTTCTACAAATTTTTTTACTGATTCAATTAAAATTTTTGTTTGATTTTTATTTAACCAACAAAAATGTTGACAACCATTCAAAAATGTAATACACGCGTTATTGGTTTCAAGTTTTCATAATTTTGTATTAAATATTTAACGCTTTTTAATGTTGTCGTCTTTTTGCATTTTTTTATTTGATCGTAAGCAACACTTCCTAATGTGAAATATAAGAACTACAACAAAAAACACATACAGTCTATTTTTGGACACTTTAAAAAAGTACAACAGTAAGAAAGATGAAGAGGTTTTAAGTAAAACAAAAAATAGCAGGTAAAAAAACGTTTCACTCTTTTTAAACAACAACAACATTATAAGAAACAAAATAAATTTTTGGTTGGTTTCAAAGTTGGTAAAAAAAAACCAAAATCCCGTATTCAATTTTTTCAAACTGTTTGCTTAAATACATCAAATACAAAAATATAATGATGACGAAAAACATATCGAGTCGGTCTGTCGCCGTTTTTGGGTTACATTTCTTCTTCATTAGCAAAGGAAAGGATACAGCAACAGTGAGTGATGACGAAAAACATTGTGTGTATAAAAAAAGAACTTCGTTCAAAAATTATTCCAACAAAAAAATGTGTCTCAAAGCCAGCCGGCCGCTCTGCTCTCTCTGCCATCATCTTCTAATACAGTGCCAGCTTGTGTGCGCATCATTGCTTGTGCAAAAAACTTTTTTCTTAATTTTGAAATTTAGTATATGAATTTCAGTAAACTTTTTGTTTGATTCAGTTAAATTATTTGTTTGAAAAAATCAGTGTTTTTTTCAATAAACAAAATGCAAATAAATTGTTTGAATATGCGAATTTGTTTATAGGACCGATTTCAGACAAAAAATTGTTTGATTCTACAAATTTTTTGTTTGAATTGGAAAAATAATTTTTTCTGTGTAATGACAAAAAAACTTGCAGATACTCCATGCAGCGATTATGAAGTAGCAAATGTAACTTTAACAGAAGAAAACTTTAGAAATAAATAAATTCAACAATTCATTTCAAAAGCCATTCTAACTTTTTTTGAAGCTTGCAATATTTCAACCGATTTTTTAGAAATAGATCGAGAGAATTGAAAAGCCAACAAGTCATTTCAAGAGGCAAAGAAAAAAGTTCAACAATTACAAGTGGTAAATGATGTGGCCGAACGAGGTGTGGCTTTGGCTAATACTTAATTAATATCACAACTTCTGAAACTGATTACCAGAATTTATTGCAAGGTATAGAACTACATCGCAAGAACCTCAATAAATGATTTTTCACAAAGCAAAAGAAAATTTTTTTTTTGTTGATTGGGTAAGATTGGTGAACTGGCAAACAGCTTATAATAACATATACTGGGTATAAAGATAAAAACGGGTTTAACTCAGGAACGGTAGAAACAAATTTAACAATTGTTTATTCAGATTAATAAGAATAAATTTGTCTTTCAAACTGCATCATTAGTTTTTTTCGTTTTTATTTAAACTTAAAAAGTTGTAAAGCGTTATACAAAATGTTTGAAAAAATTACGAAAAATTGTAATTAAGGGTATCTAGATGAGTAAACTCATCACCAAAACTTATATTTTTTTACACAGGAATAAAGCTTGGATTCTTTTTTTTAAAACTGTGAGTGCAGAAACTCGTGGTATTAACCAAGTTATGAGTAAAGTAGAAAAAGGCCGAAAACTCCATTTGCGCGACCTCTAAACCTATTCCGAAAATTCTTAAAAAAAAAAATCAAAAATACTTTACCCCATAAGCTTTTAAATTTTAATTGAGCACCTATGAAAATCAGAAAGAAAATATTTTTTGGGACACCCTAGTATGGAAGTGCTCAACCTTAAAAAAATTGTATGTGCTAGAACACCTTTTCTAACTAAAACTTACGAGATGAACATACTATGTTTATTATTGGCCCTGGAGTTATTCAAACTCGATTTAGCCATGTCCGTCCGTTCAAATCATCGTCTTTTCAAAACAACTCCAAAGGAAAGAATAATGGGTTCGTAGTTTTGGACTGAAATCCAGCTTAATCGGCTTAGCAGGAAAAGAGATATGGACCTAGATGTTGAGCAATATGTAGTATACTTGTGTTATAGAAACAAACATAAATTTATAACGAAATGCACAGATTATCTTAAAATTTTGCAAAAATTCGTTGCAAAAGACTTATAAGCCTATTTTCTTTAAACTATGTCCAATTAAGTTTTATGCTACTAGAAATAATATTATAGTTTAAGATGTTCGATACATAGGTCCTATATAAAGTGTACTCTCAGAATAGACTTTAACTTTTATGTGCTCGGGATTGTAAACTAATGTTACGTTGGCGGTCGGAAGTCTACATTTATATCAAATATATATTTGTATGGAAAACTATGTCCACACATCAAAAAAACATTAGTATGACACTGGGTTATACTTCAATTCATACTTGTAAAATATAATAAGGTCAAACAAGCAAGCACACTAGGCTTGCCAGATCAAAATCGGCAAAAAGCTTGGCATTGAAAAAAACAAATTTGATTTCTTTACAATTATTATTTCGGTTAAATTGACAAAAAAGTTTATATTATTTATACCTTTCAACACAGGTGGACATAATTTTTACAATATTGATCTAATAAATGCGGTGTTGATTTAACGATTCCCGTCTATTTGTCCGTCGGTTTTTCTGTCCGTATAAACGTTAAATTGTGTTTTCTGAAGAAGATATGTATTTATAAATACCGGAATGGCTTGCAATTGAAATTCGGTCAGATCGGTCCAAAAATGTCTGAGATACCCGCAACAAATTACGACTGCCTCTAATTTTTACCAATAAAACTTAATTTGTAAAAGTCTTGTTTTACATCATGAACTTTATTATTTAACTTTCGCATAAAATAAACTTAAAATAAACGGCCTATAAATGATTTTGGTACAGGAACGTCCACACAATATGAGATAGAAGGACTTAATTTTACTCCAAAATTTCGCATAATATCTATTAATCCTAAACTGCTTTCTATAGTATAAATCTAGTATAAATAAAAAACAAAATAGATTCTGATAATCCTGCTAAACATTCTCTTCTAACAATTCAAAATTCCTTGTGATACAAATTCCCACAGCTCTTTCCGACAAAAAAAAAAACATTATAACTGCAGCCCAAAAATACCAGAAAGATCAATAATTGCTATTGTTTCTAAATTTTCTTAACAATTTAATGGAACAATTTTTACAATTCCGGTTTAGCTTGGCAAATTATATATTTCATGATTTTTAACACTCGTTGAAAAAGCTCTGGCAACCCTAAAGCACACACATGCATACACAAACGTGCACAACAAAACAAAAGTTAAAAAAAAATTACTAAATTACATGTTCGACATGCCCGATTCAAAAAAATTCGAGTTGAATAAAAGAACGATGTGAATTTCCATACATTTTATATGGTGTCTACGTTTGTAGACTACCGGCCAGCAGATGGTCATTTTGAATAGTAGGGTCTGGGGGTTCCGTAAATTATTTTTTTAACGTGTTTGTAGCCAAAACTGCTTATGCTGGGTACACACAGTGCAATCTACATGCAATCTGTTTCAATGCAACCTCAAAATATCAAAGCGTTTTGATGTTGATGAAATCTGGAATGAATGAAAATTAATTTAATTCACTAGATTGCGTAAATGTGTTGCATAGTGTGTACCCAGCATTAGAATTGATTTAAGGAAGCTACTGAAAATTTCGGAGCCTGTTGTTGTGGAAATTTATTTTATTCAACTTTTTCTGCAAGAATGCTACAAATGTAGACTATCGAGCACATAAAGGTTAACAGGCCGAAGCCCGAAATATATTTTAATATTGTGAGGTGAAGTTATTTTTTAAATATTGGGGCATTATTCATCATAGACCACTCCTTTAAACTTCTAACTCTTGGTGGAGCGTATCGCCGATTTGGCACGGCCGAGAACACCACTTAAACATGTTTTAGTTTTAAGAATAGTTTTTAAATTAAATTTTAGGCTCATTACTAATTTCTTTTTAAATAATTGAAAATTTGGGGATAAAACTTTGAATTATGAGTTTAAAATTGGGAATTTTGGATACATCAGACTTTTAATTTGGGAGCATGTAGCCGAATCTTTCTGGCAACACTGACTTAGCATGAACAACAATCTATTGTAGAAAGTACTTTCAAAATATAAAGGAAATAATAACAATCATGGTTGAATTGTTCATTAAAGTTTTTCTTGTTGGTTTTTTAAATGGAAACATTTTTCAAAGCATTATTTTTATTTTCTTTGCTCTTTTGTTAAAGATTCTTTAATTTTTTACTTTAGATAGATACAAATATATTTTATTTTTTTTTTGTTTTGTGGTTACATTTTCGCTAACAACAGATGAAATCAAATGTAATGGCGAAAATAAAGCAACCTCCAAACTACTGATATAAAAAATATATATATTTTGTTAAAGCATCTATGTAAGTGCTTAAATTGCGACAAAAAAAAAACTGTTAAAATTCAAAATCTAACAAAAAAAAATTGTTGAGAAAAATAAGAAAATTTAGTATGTAAGTAGTTGGCGAAAAAAGGAAAAATTAAGCAATAAGTGGAAGAAATTAAAAGTTTACTTTAAGCATTACAGCTTAACAAGAAAGTACGAGGAGAAAAAATCCACTTTTTTATCTTTTTCGTTAAAATTGTAAATTTGTTAGATTTTTTTTTCTATTTTCAGTTTTATATCTCTGAAGTTGTATTTTGTTAGTAGTTTAACAAGTGCAAGTTAAAATATCACTGCAGACAAGTAAATAAAATTGTCCGGAAGTTTTGATGTTAGTTTTCCTTTTTTTCTTTCTATTTTTTTTTATTTTTTAATTGTTGTTGTTACTGCTGTTTTAGGACCAATTGCTACTTTAGCAATTAACGAATTATATGATTTAATAAAGTAATTAAAATAAAGTATTGTAAAGAGGATTAGCACAGAAGTTTTTGAAAATTTTGTTGAAAATGACCAAAATATTTTTAGATGTGAGAGTTTTAGTTACTTTCTATAGAAATAAAAAAGTTATGGAAGAAAAAAAAAACAATGCTATTAATTAGTTTTAGAGTTTAAAATGTTTATTGCAAGTCCTAAAAGTTTTGAGGAAGATTAAATGAAAATATTAACGCCATAAACTGCAAGAAATTGACCACCATTAACACCTAATGGAAAAAAACAAGCTCAATCGTTCTTAATTGTTTGACCGGTTAAATATGGATAACAATGCTAACAAACTTTTTGGAGTCTTAAGGTACGTTCAGACTGATGAAATATTTGATAGCAAACATCAAATATTTCACTAACGTAGTCTGAACACAAAATATTTTTGAGTGTCAAATAAAATAACAGCTGATTTTGAGCAAATAAAAGTATTTGCCGGCAAACAAATATTTGTCTAATGTGAACATAGTGTGAACACAAAAAATCAAATATTTTAGTAGTTTTTGAGCAAACATTTATTTGATATTACAAAAAAATTGTAAGAGCAAACAACGACAAATAATTTTAACCATGTTACCTATAGAAGCAATTTTTCTTGTAAGTTTTCGGATTCTTTACAGTTTTAAAGATTTTTATAATTATTGGACTTTGCTATCATACCGCTATTGGCAAATTTTTGCGAATTTCCGCTAATTTAGCAATTTTTATAGAATTTTTGCCATTCCTTATAGTTTTAGGCACTTTTAATAAATTGTGTGGTTTTGTTTGAAATGTTGCAATTGTTCGCGAATTTTCGCTATTTTTGCAATTTTTTTATTTTTTTATTTTTTTTTTGTTTTCCCCGAGATTTTGTGTTTTTTAACCGATTAAGCGATTTCAAATAAATTTTAGAATTTGTTTCCAAGTTTGCAATTTTTGGCGAATTTTAGCCATGTTTATGATATAAGCGATTTCTTTCTGTGATTCTTTGCAGATTTAAGGATTTTTAATAACTATAAAGCTTTGCTATCATGCCGCTATTAGCAAATTTTTGCAAATTTCCGCTAATTTGGAAATTTTTACCGAATTTTTGCTATTCCTTATACTTTTAGGGACTTTTAATCAATTTTATGGCTTGTTTGAAATTTTAAAAATTTTCGCTTATTTTGCAAAAAAATATTTTTTTTTTTTTGTTATTTTCCGAAAATTTGTTTTTTTTTAACGATTTCAAATAAATTTTAGGGTTTGTTTCCAAGCTTGCAGTTTTTCGCGATGTTTAGCCATGCTCGCGAAGAAACGATTTTTCCCTGTGAATCTTTACAGCTTTAACGATTTTAAGTAACTATTAGGCTTTGCTATAATACCGCTACTAGGAAATTTTTGCAAATTTCCGCTAGTTTGGCAATTTTTACACTTTGTGAAATATATTTTGTATTTTTAACACTTTCATTAAATAATTATTTGATGCAAATATTTGTCTAAGTCTGAACGCATGGCAAACATGATTTCATTTATTTTATTTGATACTATTTTCCAACTGTTTTAACAAACAAAAATTGTCAAATATTTGAGCTAAGTGTGAACACTAAACAAAATATTTTTTTGTTTCACACAGTTTGAAGCAAATATCAGAACAAATATTTTTGTCAAATATTTCATTAGTCTGAACGTACCTTTAGAAATGTTAACTACCCAGTAAAAACTTCGCCTACAAAATAATGTGTTGAGTAATCAGAAAAACATAAGAGCACTACTTACAATTCTACTGAAAGAACCAATGAATTTTACAAGGGATGTCCCAAAATGAACGCATTAAAAAGTAAGTCATTATTTTTTTTTACCTGAATACATCCAGAAAAAAGTAGTTATGGAAGTTGTTATAGATGTAGTTATAGAAGAAAGCTACAAAATAATGAGTTAAAGAAGCTATTCATTTTGAAAAAGTAGGCGAAGTTTTTACTGGGTAATATATAAACAATAAACCCCGGAATCATGCCCCTCTATTAAAATCAATAACCAAATAATACATTACAATTTGCATGTAAAGTATCTTGCTACACATCTGGATCGACGTTTAGCAAGGAGATGCCATATAGAGGCAAAGCTAATTCAAACGAAACTAAAAGCTGTTTAAGCTAATTGGCTTTTTGGAGGAAATTCTATCCTTAAGGCTCAGTTAACCGGAGGTAACAGTTACTTAACCTTACCGTAAAAAAGTAAGACCAATCTATTTCTTAAAGATTAAGACGTAACATTTATCTTTTAACTACAATCGTTCTAATTGTTTTACATACATCAAAATAAAGCAGTTGATATGCAACGTTACTGTTACTCCCGGCTTACTGAGCCTTTAGTCTCGTCGCTACGGTTTTTAGTTACGGGGCACTGCCTCGGCCTCGGCCTCGTAATAAAAAAAAACTGACACATATGAACGCCAAACCCTTTGAGAGTTTTACTATACTGACCTAGTACCATCACCCTGACTTGGAATTTCTCACCCCCCAGATTGGCTGTTGTACTGTGTAATTAGATCATGGAAGCATTTTCATAAAAGACTTACGACTTTGTCGTACTTGATACACATGTATGTTTTAGGGATGCCAATTAAGAAATCACGAATACTTCAACCCCGGGATTATTCTAAAAATTTAAGTCCCGAATCCCGAGATTTTGGGTTTAGTAAAAATGTGATAATTTTTTTTTATCAAACACAACTATATTTAAATTAACGTCAGTCACTCTGTTAAAAATAACTTCAAAAATTTAGTATTAAATCGTACTGGCAATTTATCTGGTTACAAAAAGAAGTCACAAGTGAATAAATGTTTCATGCAATGCATTTTGTACCACAAAAAACAAAATCAGAAATTAAAGGTCGGTGTGGTCTTTTTCCTAAGTGAATGATAATGAAACTGCGCACGCAAAATGCAAGTTGTGCAAAAAGGTGTGAAAAACTTAAGGGGGTTCTACCAGAGGTCTTTTGACACATATACATAGATTAATACTTGCATATATATTTGAAATAAATTAAATTAAATTAAACATTGTCGTATAGCATACATGTAGCTATTTATTTACGATACGCAGAAATGTTGAATGCGAACATTGGTTTAGTCGGCAGCATATGTTTGCAATAAAATAAGGTATTAATTACATTGTGCAAGAAATTGACACTTTTTTTGAGACAAGCTAGGCACCTGGCGTTTTAACCTAATTGTTGGCGGTTTAATAAAATTCTTCAACTTGGCCCCCGCAGCACCTACGATGCCCCTAGATGGGTCAAATGTATGACGGACCCCACTTTATTTTTCATCCGAATCTTTTATCTCTAACATACCTACGCGCTATCTCCATTTCTTAAGGGGGCTCCCATACAAAATGTTTAATGCAGACTAGAAATATATTGAAGAAAAAGTCCCATAAATGCCTAGGAGCCGCCCCTAATGGGATATGATGTACTACCGACCTCAATTAGAAAGAAGTTATTTTATAATTTTATTGCGGATTTCGGTTTTTTTAGGGTTTTCAATAAGCTAAAGCGTTTTTGAGTTACGCGAACATATGTTGTGTAACCTCCTCGATTTTCAAAATAACGGTATATCTCGAAAACCAGAGCCAACCTAAAAAACGGCGGGCACCGCTGAATTCAGCGTACCCGAATTATGTTAAAACGCCACGTGCCCGGCTTGTCTGTTTTTTCAACTAGCAAAGTGTTATCAGACGTCATAAATTTGTTTAAGACGCTTTTTACAATATAAGTTTTAATACATAATACTTCCATATTACTTTAAAAGAATACATTAAACTGTTTTATTTTGTAATGAGTTTAATTTTCTTCATAATTTAATTTGTTGTAAACATTAAATTATAATTATATGAATTTTAAAAATTGGCTTTTTTATATGAAATCACGATCCGTTCCGGGATCCCGTTTTTTGAATTAAAAATCATCAATCCGGGGTTTCAACAAACCTGTCCCCATTCGGCATCCCTAGTTTGTATGTATGTTCAATGAGATATGACCTTATGTCTTTGCTACATGCACGCAAAGAAAAAACATGGTTGTGGTAAACATATTTTAAGAGCAACATATTATGATAAGATTCATAATTGAAGTAACCATAACTTATTATGATGGCATGTTTATCATTATAAGTTATCATATTATTGTCATGTTAATCATAACAAATTTAAAAGTAATCACATTATGATAAGTGGTTCTGTCACAACAATAAAAAAAATTAAAATTTTTTCCATCGATTTTTTATTTTGTGGCACTTTACAATTGTTTTTAATGTTAATACAATTTCTTTACTTTTTTAATTTTTTAAGATTGTTTTTCTAATTTGTATATTTTTTTTTTAATTGTTGAACCTCTCACTAACAAACAATTCAATAGGCATATTTTAAACTGATTGAAAATTATTTTACAAATGGCGATAACAAAATACTATTAGAACAAAGATATTTTGAATGCATCTTAAACATATTTTGATAAATGTATTAAAAGAAATCATGTTGTGGCTATTAAATATCATTAAAAGGTTGTGAGTAATATAATATATTTTGGAAGTTATCATTATTTAGTTGATAGAAAAATAATTATTTTTCAGTCCACAATGCTCCAATTAATAATTGCGATAAACATTGATATGTTTACAGTAACTATCGGGTGATTTTTTAGCTATTATCTTTTTGGCAACACTGGTTTAAACAGCTGACGCACGTTTCGTGTTTTTTTTCACTGTCAAACGTCTTCACTTTGTTCTATAATTTAACCATGAATCGTCTTACAAACGAACAACGCTTGCAAATTATTGAATTTTATTATCAAAATGCGTGCTCTTTTAAGAAAGTTCATCGCGCGCTTCTTGTGTTCAGCGACGAAGCTCATTTTTGGCTCAATGGGTACGCTAATAAGCAGAATTGTCGATTTTGGAGTGAAGATCAGCCAGAAGCATTGCAAGAGCTACCAATGCATCCAGAAGAAGTCACAGTTTGGTGCGGTTTATGGGCTGGTGGTATCATTGGACCGTACATCTTCGAAGATGATGCGAATCGTAACGTAACGGTGAATGGTGCACCATGAGCGCTACCGTGAGATGATATCCAAATTTTTTTGCCCAAAACGCAAGAGCTTGACTTGCATGACATGTGGTTTCAACAAGTCGGTGCCACATGCCACACAGCACGCTTAACAATGGACTTATTGAGAGGCGAGTTCGGTGAACATTTTATTTCACGTTCGGGACCGCTCAATTGGCCGCCTAGTGCGATTTAACACCTTTAGACAATTTTTTGTGGGGCTGTGTTAAAGCTCATGTCTGTACACCTGCGATCGGCAACCTATACTATTACATTTTGTGATTGTATGCGTTGTATGAATTTTACATATGTTGTTGTTAATGTTGTAAAATTCTCTTCTATGAGTGTGCACACGTACGTAATAAAAGAGCAAAAAAGAGAAAAATAGAGAAAAGAGAAAACGCGGCGCCCTGATTTTGCCGATGGCACATGCCCGCTTCAATTGACGTATTGGAAGACAACATTTATGCATTAATTCATGAGATACCGGCCGAAATGTTGGAAAGAGTGTGCCAAAATTGAATTAAGCGGATGTACCATTTGAAGCGCAATCACGGTCAACATTTGCATGAAATAATCTTCAAACATTAAATTATATGGACCGTACTATCGATTCAAATAAATATTTTATGCATTTTTCTGAATTTTATGTGTTTTTTTTTTAACTTTCCTATAGCTCTTAAAAAATCACCCGATACAATATTGCTGATATGAAGTAAAAATAACAATTATTTGTCTCTGCGTGTATGTACATAAATACATACGAATTAAAAAACATCAATTTATTTATGTCATAAAAATCATATTTATCTCCATCAAATATTATACCCTAATGGAAAAATATTAATTAAAAATCACTTACCGTTTCTTTGTTGACTTTTGAATTAGATAAAACATCTTCTAGCCAAATCCATTGTTTTTCTGTATCTTGATTTTCAAATTCAGACAAAGCACTGACACGTCCACCACCATCCATGCCATTTGTACTGTAATGCATCCCCCCAGGCATAACATTTATGCCACGATGATGACTATTGTATCCATAACCATGTCCAGATGATGACCAATCACTGGCATGTCCATGATGTTGATGCATATTGTTATGATGGTAATAGTAGTTTTTGTATTCAGTTGAATCTGAACCCATGCCACCACCTCCCACTGCGCCACCAGAGTTCATTGTATTTGAAGGCATACGCTGTCTTACGGCTGCCAAATGACTTTGGGAATATTTCGGATCATGCCGCATGAAATTTGTATTCAATGCTATAATACGAAGACGACTTTTGGTTTGTTCAATTGAATAGTAGCCACCTGCAAAATATTGTAGATATTCATATACAATACATGTTATATAAATAAAATGAAGACCAAGAAACATGCCAAGGAGGGATGTTTAGAGGCACAAGGGATGTAAAGTAAACAAGTAAGTAAAACATACTGAACAAATAAGATTGAATTAAAAATTGAAAATGTGCAGAAAACAATACATGTAGGTGGATTCATGTATGTATATATCCAGTGGGAAAATCAAGTAGTAATGAGGCCTTTTAAAAGAATTTTTCCATTTTACACGGCGTTGCATTAAGGACCAAATTCTCTCGCATCTACTTTAAAAAATTTGTTGCTGCTTATAATTTTAAGTGACTATTATTTAGAACAGATATTTAAAATTATAAAATATTTTATAAGATATTCTAAAAACCTTTTTAAAGAAGTCAGCGTAGAACGTGTAGGCCTTCTTAAATGCTTAAAAAGTGGAAGCGCATTTTCCCTCTGGGTATATACATTACGGCGTGTCGATTTGTATGGATAAAAAAAAATTAAAAATCGTATAGCAAAAACGTAATCTACATACAATTCTAAGAAAATTTTTTAAAGAAACCATGGGTCTAAAATAAAATCCTAATCCGCGCCTCTCGAGTTGAAAATTTTTTTTAATGTAAAAAAATCTTGAGTGTAGACAAATTTATTCAAATAATTCGATTTCTTTTTGGAAACTTCTATTTTTTAAAAAAAAATTTTTTTTTTGCAAAGACGGGCATATAAATTTTCAAGTCGAGAGGCGCGGATTAGGATTTTATTTTAGACCCACGGTTTCTTCGGAGAATTTTCTTAGAATTTTATGTAGATTACGCTTTTGCTAAACGATTTAAAAAAAAAAATCGACCCGCCCTAACCCAATAAAAAATGGAGCTTCCAACGAAGCAGGTTTGTAAGGGAGAAACATAAAAGTTTCGCTTACCATTGCGCTTACGGAAGACATGATATTTATATGGCGAGTTCCCACTTTGAAGCAATATATTTTTGGCACAAAAAGCACATTATTCAGCGCACATAAGAATTGTTAGATGTAACGATCAGCTATACACACTGAATGTTTTGATACCGTTATTTTTTAGTACTCTCCCTTACAAACCTGCTTCGTGGTAAGGGAATGCCGTAGCACTTGAAATGTTATTTTTTTTATTAAAAGTTGTTGAGAGTTCTTTCACTTACTTCACTGCATTTCTGTATGTCTTATTGCGTAGCGCATATTTGTGCGCTTATTTTTTAAATGTACCTTTAGTGCTTCGCAAAATGATAAAATTTTTTACTGGGAATATACATACATTGAATAAATGATGTAAGTGTTGATTTGTTTGTTTATGTAAGGAATAGAAAATATATCAAGGCCAACATTAAGTATAGCCTGAGTTTTTTAAGATTTCTTGAAGCTGTTTATTATTAACAAGCTCGGGTAAGCAAAAGTGAACCTATCGAATATCCCTAGAGGGAAGTGAACTGACACTAAGTACTGCCGTGAAAGATTATCTGGGGATCACTTGTACATTGGGTTGTCATTGGAGGGGGTTAATTGAGACCTAACGACTACCATTTGACCAGTCACATACCTATTCCAAACGAACGTGTTTAGTGTTAGTTACTTATTAGTCCTTGGTTCCAATTAAATTCCAATAAAAAAGTCCTAGTAGAACTAACTTTAAGAAAAAATTTTTTAATAGTCCCAAAGAAATATACCACACCAGCGGTGACCACTGAGCCTGTTAAAACACAGTCTTTAACAATAAACAGAAAATCAATTTTCAAAAAATTTAATAAATAAGTATATCGTTGCCTGAAACGCAAGAGGCCCTAACTAACTAAGAATTAAAAATCTACTTTTTCACTGATTCTGATGTATTGCATCAACACAAATTTTCACAAAAAGTTTTGCAATTTTTCGACCAAAATTTTCGGTTTTATTAGAAAAATCAAAAACTAGAACTATCTAGAAATGATTATTTCGTAAACGCTAAAAGGCTTAACGAACAGTTTGCATAATATGCAACATTGTCAATTGTCAAAACAACTGATAGGAAGGATTAACAAGAAAAATAATTTATAAACAGCTTAAGGCGATTTATCAATTTATCATATTAAACAGTTTTTGCTTTTTCTGTAAAATTTTTAAAATTTTTGCGTCTTCGCTGAAGATATATAAATATACATATTAAAATACTTTTTTTGCTTTTTTGTTCTTACTTATTACATCAGTTTAGTGATTAGTTCTCCTTTCTTTTTGTACTCATTCTATTTTAACGTATCCCAGGACCAATTTTGTTACCGATGCTAATAGATAAACGTTTTAATCGAAAGTCAAAGAAGGTCGCATAATATTCTTTTTGTCAATATTGTAATCTTTTAAATGTTTGATGTTGATTTAAACAAAATATCGACCCCTTTGCGCGAAATTATCGTATGTTACAAAAACCAAATTTTACAGGACAGCCATTTTTCTACTTTTCTCTGCTTTCGCTTGCAATATCAAAATGAAAATATACATTAAATTTTTGGAGCAACGAAGTGAAATTCGTCTACAATATTTTGTCAGCTGACGTCTCTTTGAATGTAAAACAAGATTGCATCAAAAACTCAATTTCAAAAAAATCGGCCATATTTCCGTCAAAAGATCCACCGTGACCGAAAATTTAAATTATTTTACGATATTGTTATAGAGAATTATTTAGATTTTACTAATTTTAAAAAATTTACTCATAAATTTGTTCACTTAGGATGTGTGTGAAACGATAGAAAAGTTCTCATGGTAGTAAAATTTTGACACTATTGAGGTGAATAAAATTTCACTAGCCCTGGGGGCTAGCATAAATTTTGACATTAGTGTAGAAATTTTTGACAACCACAAAATTATTTTTTTTCATGAAATTTGTTTAAACAAAATAAAAATCATATGGAAGCAGGACCTGCGGCAAAAAAAAAATTAAAAAGAATTATACAAGATGTCATATGTCATATATCGCTCATTTGCTGCAAGACCGGCATAACTCAAAATATTAAATTTTGGAGTTAGAGATGAAGAATTGTTCGCTTTGTTTTTCTTTATGTTGTGTATTAAATTCGTCTTTATATCTTGTTTACTTTTCCAGTTTGAAGAGAATCTTAATTTTTTCTAAGTAGTTAGAGCAAATCAAAAACTTTAAATGCGTTTATCTCGAAATGGATTTTTTTGAGTTATGCCGGTCTTGCAGCAAATGAGCGATATGTATAAGCTTTTTTGCCCACACTTTTTGTAAAAATTGTTTTTATATCGGAACGAATTCATCAAATAGTTGGGACGATCTCATTTTCAACAGAATTGAAATGATTATTGGTAAACGTTTGATTAATTTATTCATTTTCACAAAACTATTACTAATGGTTTTTTTCTTTATGTCAAAATTTTACGTTGTCAAAAAAGTTACAATTTCACACAGCCCGAATATGAATATTTTCTACCACAAACAAATTTCATTTCACCATAGAACTTTGCTACCGTTTCACACACACCCTTAGATGAACAATCAGACTGCAAAGATGTGCAAACGTAATATCTTCTTTGTGAGAATGTTTTATTGTATGTTTTCTTTAATATTATCTTCCTTTAAAGAGGTGATATTTGATAAAAATTATTCCAAAAAATTTTCTTAAATGGTCTGTAATCTAAGGAAGAGTTCGAAAAGAAGTATGTTTTTCGGATTAACGGTATATTTTAATTTACCGTTAAAACTACTTCTGTTTTTTCACGTTCGTACCGCTACTTCTTTTGCCATTATCTTTGACCTAGAATCGCGCCCACCATAAACTTTAGTATAGATAACAGTGCTTTCTTAGTGCTATAATTTAAGGGTTAAGAAAACGTAAAAATATTTCTTGCTTAAAATGTTACTGCACTTTTGATGCGTACGACTGTCACGTTCAACACTTTGGCATTACCCATATACGATAATTTCGCGTGCAGTGGTCGATATATTTAAGTCCCTTTTTTGCGCTTTTAAGAAAATATCGCATATTGTCCAAAAAATTTCCTTCTATAGTGTCGAAAGAGGTCGGATCAATATCTGTAAAAATAAAAGGCCTTTTAGTAGGGCGTTTTATTTTCCGTATTAAGTATCGCCGTTGGCTCTGTATCCATTATGTATGAGAGTTCTATTGCTCTTCCTACATATGTTTGTTTCTGTAAGTGTATTACGTTCAAATTGTTTTCTTTTCTCATATCATTTTTGTTATTTTTGCAATACAGTAAATATTGTTGTTGATTTTTTCTTTTTTTTTTTTTGCTCACAAGGTAATTTTGTTGTTTACAAATTTTGATGATTGCTTTTGTTTTATTGTTATTGTTGCTGCTGTTGGGTATTGTTTGTATGAACGTGTATAAAACATTTATTATTTATGGTCATTTTCTTATTAGATCAATATGTGTGCTTTTGCAAAACATTATATTAGAATTACGAGTGCCTACATAAATATGAGATTGATTTTTCTCTTTTTCTTTTTTATGGAATAAACAATTTTATGAAAGTCTCAAATATTCATAGTAGGTGCATTAGAGAGGTCCAAAGAACATTTTTAACGGACTAAGTTTTAACGAACTTGACAATACGAAAGGGGAAATCGACGTTAATATATTTTAAATTCTATAATATTAAGAAAAAACAGAACATTATTTCCAAATAGGTACGTACAATTTGTGTATAAGCCCGTAATGAAAATATGTATTTAGTTAAATATCTCAATTAGTAGGTCACAAGTGGTCAAGTTTTATATACATATGTATGTACCATTGGACGCTGCTTCAAAAACTCTTTTCGATGATACCAAATTTTATTCGAAATTCGAAAAACGGACAAAATACCTTTTTTAAAAATGGTCCAGCTCACGGATGGTCAACGCTAGAACCAAAATATTTTGGGAATCATTATAAAAAATATCAAGCTTTATTGTCAGAGGGGTAACAAAATCACTTTTTTCAGCTCCATAAAAGTTGAGTCGGTCTAATGTACATATATAAACGTTAACGTATCCAATGTTACCAAGCTATAAGATCCAAAAAATCCATTCCAGTCTAAAGAGGGGCAACATCAACATTTAAATTTATATTTTCGGCTGTTACGAATCTTTAATTCCTTTATTCAGAATAATAATATATAAAAACTATAAATAATAATAATAGAAATAAGAACCAATCTTTATAAAAAATTTCCTAACAGTATTATAGTTCCTTAAGGTTCTCGACCTATGATAAATTAGGGGCTGATCATCAGAAAGTGTTAAAAACTAAAGCTACAAATACTTATCTTCAAAACTGGGAACTCATCCAAAACGTATACCTAATACATGCTGGATGCCTATTTTTTTATCTTAAGACTGAGTTTTATATGGGGCATATGGTAAGTTATGGACCTAATTCCCGAAGTTTATCAGTGAGTTTCGTAGTCTTAAGCCCTTATGACCCTACATTTTTAATGGATTGTTCAAGTTTTGGTGAACAGTGCAAATATAAAGTAATACAAAAATTTACCAAGTGCGAAGGGTTTAGCTGTATTAAGATAAATGGCAAACTGTCAAAAATTTTACTAAAGTTATCGATAAAAAATGAAGTTATGTCAAAAAAAAAAAAAAAAAATGTAAGATTGTTCAACTTAAAATTGACATTTTAAGCTTGAAATATTAAAAGTGTTGCTGAATTAGCGGTTTAAGGGCAAATTCAGCGATTTACCGCTTTTTGTTTTTAGGTTTCTCATAAAAAAAAAGTTGACAGCATTTAATAAAATTAACAGAACAGGGATGGCTAAGTTGTTTCAATTGTAATTTTTTGTTGAAACCTTTTAAACTAAGATTTATAATAAATTTCTGTGGTGTTTTTTAAGAAGAAAAATAAAATTAATTTCAACTAAAAAAATCTTTTAGTACAATTATGGTAAAAAAAAGTACAATTTTTAAAAGTTGTTGATACAATTTTAAAAATTCTCAAGGCCATCCCAGAAACAAAACCATAACAAGAGAAAAAAAACTAAAAAACTTTGTTTACATTTTTTATAGTTTGCTCTTTCTAGCATTTACTGTTTCTTTCTATCAATTCTATATCAATTAACGAATAAAAAATGTAGTGTCATAAGGGCTTTATGACAGAAATTATTATGTAACAATAGTATTTACCGTTACGGACTTAGGCTTACAAAATTATTTTCTGGAAGTAGGCTTTATATGGGGATATCTTGATCAATCTTTGTGGTTTGATTTTTAGTCTAATGGGACTATTTCGGGCCGAATTTTAGTAAAAATTAAAAATTTGTTACCTTTTAGGCATACTATAATTATTTCTGAAAGTGGGCTTTATATGGCATCCGTGGAACATAATGAACCAGTCCTCGCAAAATTAAGATGATTTATAGCCATATAAAATGAATTTATGCAAAACTAAATAAGAATCCTTGCATTCCGCATAAATTTCTGTTGGATGGCTATCCTCATACATATGGGCTCATTTCTCTTTTTATACTTAGCCGATTGTGCTGGATTTTAATAGCAAACTGCCAAGGAGAACTAGAAATTGTTCTTTTCTATTTAGTTGTTTGGGAATTAAGGTGATTTAAACAGACATACAGACAGATGGACATGACTTAAACAATTGGGTTGTTCACAGAAGGCTATCTGGTTATTTATTTATTTTCACAACAACAAAATACATTTTTTTTATTTATTTTTTAAATATATTTTGTTGCTGTTTCCTTTCGTGAACAACCCAAATGTAGAACTACGTAAGGACGTAAAATTTATATACTTTATAGAATTTCTATACTTAACCCTTTCAATACTGACGGGACATATGTGTCCCGTTGAGTAGTCCTACTTAATTGAAATCCAATTGCTTAAATATATTCATATTTGTTTTTGTCCCAACAATTTTATCCAACCTTGCTTTTGTTTACATATTTTATTCTTGAAATTTGTACTGAAATGAGCTTTTAGTTTGCAGTTGATTGTGTCCCGTGCTCGTTTAGTGAGGAAAAAAGTTGTGTTTTTAGTAGCTTTACACCCGATTTTGCTTATAATTCATTGCAAAATATCGAGGTACGTTAATATCATCATAAATAAATAGTTATCTCTTATGAAACACAAAAATCATACGAAATATAATGGAAAAACTTTATCTGGGACATATGTATCTAAGCAGTAACTTCCACTGGGACACATTTGTCCCACTAGTAACGCGCAATAAGAAATTGATTTTTTTCTGATTAGCGAATGTTTTCCAAAACGGAAGGGGTCAGAAGTTATTTGATGACGAAAAGATTCGAAGTTTATTGAAAAACACGGACTACGAAAGTGCCAGTGACTTCGATGGCGATAGCATTCTTGATCCATGTTATTCAAGGGAAAGTGATAGCTCATCTGAAGAGAACTCTGTTGTCCAGAACAATATTTCCCCAGAGGAAGAGAACTGTGTTGGTGAAACAAATATTTCCCCAGAGGAAAAGAACTCCCAAGTCGACAGTGGAGTGGTATGGAATAACAGTGTTAATAATTTTTTGCTTCGAAAAACAATTCCAAGCTTCGAACAGCCTGTTATTCGTGTAAATATTGATAGAGGTTTTAAAGAGCTGAAAATTTTCTTCAAAATGTTTCCTAGAAGCTTATTTATAAAAATAGCCGACTGCACAAATAAAAGAATTGATATATTCAATAGTATTATCCAAAATAAGAACAAGAAACTTGTCGATAAAAAAGGAAGAGTTCCAATGAAGCCTACTGATCCAAATGAAATGATGACCGTTGTCGGTGTATATTTGGTTATGTCTTATAACCATTTATCACTCATGCATATGTATTGGTCACAAAATTTATCTTTGGGTAATACGGTAATAAAAAATTCCATAAGTCGAGACCGGTTTCTACTTTTATAATCAACATTGTATATGAATTACCCAGAAAACCCTACAGGTAGCTCAAAAACGTACAACGTTGATGAAATGGTTTCATGCCTAAAGTACACATTCAAAAAGTGGCGAACTGATAGCGTTTACCAGCTATGGCAAAATTCAAAGGCATAAAGATTTGGGAACGATGCGATTTTGACATATACTGTGGATTTATATTTATAATTCTGTTATAATTTTTGCCTAACTCTGTTACTGTTAGGATGTGTGTGTCCCGCAGCCATTTACTGTTGGGACATCCCTGTCCCAGGACATTTTTCGTGCCCTGATTATCCTCTAGTTGAAAGCACCTTAGGAAGCACTATTTAAGGCATAATCAAGCAACCAAACCATAAAAAGAGTTTTTATTTAAAAAAAAACCCGTATTGAAAGGGTTAAATGAATATTAAACAGTTTCACATAAAATGAAAAACTTATTAGCCCTCATTCACCACTTTTCGCTAAGATTTTGCTACCTGTCTGATATTCTTTAATATTCTTAGTACTTGAAGCTAAGCTGGCAAAAAATCTTATCTGAACCACTCTTATAAATGTATGTTACACGCAGAGAAAAAAAATGTTTAAATATGGTCACCTCCAACAACACTATTTTTAAAAAAAACTTTAAACAGATTTAATTGTTTAATTGTCCGAGCGTGAATTCCTTCACGCATGGAAGTCCACTTCCAGATTAAGACAGTCCAAAAGATTTGTGACACTGTCCCGGCGAAGAGGGCAGGCAGGTTTCTGCTGCTTGTAAAAGCGGAACTCAGACTGCTTGTTGGCCTATTATCGGAGCACTGTGGTTTTAGATACCACCAGTTTAAGTTGGGTAATTCATCTACCAAAATATGCAGATTCTGTGAGATGGACGACGAAACATCGGAACATCTGCTCTGCTTTTATCCCGCCTTGGGGACTTCTAGGCGGAAATTTTTTGGTGGGCAAATAGTGGGCCCGACTAATATTTATGATCTTTCACCGGGAAGGGTAATGGGCTTTATACGCAGCCTAAACCTGACATGGTGAGACACATGTGCTGCACAAAAGATCCTCTAGGTCGTAGTGCTGGTTAGTGTGTCCCAAAGCAAATTTTTTTTTAGATTTTTAAAGGTACCCTAGCATTTTTTTAAAGCTTATAGGGTAAAGTATTTTTGTGATTTTTTTTCAGATTTTTCGGAAGAGGTTTAGAGGTCGCTAAAATCGAATTTAGCCCAAAAATCGTGTTTACTCGATTTTTTTGGAATTTTGCTCATTACTCGGTCCATAAGCAAGATTTTCTTTGTTACTAAGCCAAACTAATCAAACTTTACTTATCTGTGCAGATATTATAAGTTTCGGTTATTTTTTTGATTATTTGGGTCCTCTTAATGACATTTATTTTGTATATTTAGCATCAATTTGGAATGCTTTGTAACTCTTATAATTTATATTGAAGTTATAAAAACTAATATATATTTATATATATATTTATTCCCGTCGTTCCAAATAGGAGCATAGGGCCATTACAAATGTATTCCATTGTGATCTGTTACAAGCTATTAGTTTTATTTCGTTCCAGGATTTTCTTGTAGATGCTACCTCAGAATCTAACTGTCTACTCCACGTGTGGGCGGGTCTTCCTCTTCTTCTAGTACCCTGTGGATTCCAGTCAATGGCTGCCCGTGTTAGGTCATCTGCTGGTTTACGTAGTGTGTGACCTAGCCAGTATCACTTACGTCTTAGTATTTCGGTGTGCAGAGGAGCTTGTTTTGTGACTGTCCATAGGTCGAGGTTGGATATCACATTTGGCCAAAATATTTTCAAAACTCTCCTCAGACATTTATTGGTAAAAACTTGAAGTGAAGTTATGTCGCGCGCAGCAGCATTCCAAGTTTCACATCCATACAATAGGGTTGAGTTTACACTGGAGTTTAATAAGCTAATTTTCGTTCTAGTTGATATATTAGAAGCCTTCCATACAGGACGCAGGAGGCCAAAGGACCGCCGGGCACAGTTGATTCGGTTAACTAATCCTCACATGATCCTCCATTATTGCTGATAATACTGCCGAGATAGCAGAAGCTGTTAAAATCCTCAAGCACCGTGCCATTCATCTCAAGGTGCTGCTTGTTGTAGATATTCCCACGCATGGATTTAGTCTTGGATATGTTTATTTTCAGTCCTGCTTTCGCTGTCGCCGCTTCTAGCAGCCTTAGCTTTCGAGACATGTCGCTGTACGTGTGTGCCAGGATACAGATGTCATCAGCGCAAGCTTGTGTAGAAAGTAATGATTCAGGTTAAAAGGTGGATTAATTCTGAGTCATTAAAAAAAAAAAATATTAAATTTGCACTTACCGTTCCAAAGTTATACACTTTTTAAGTTATGTACCCTTTTTGTGAAATTAAAAAAAATTTAAAGTGTTTGCCAGTTATGCATCGGATTTGTTTCAATATTAGATATTTAAATATCAGGTATTCTTTTAAAATGTGTTTTCTCTGGGTGTAGACTTACCATACAAAAGCTCAAAATACTTAAACAATTGCAATCAAATCAATATTCTTGTGCAAAACGAAAGGCCTTAAGAAACATGAAATTTAACGTGAGAATTTGTTTTAAAGTATTCAGGTTATATCTTTATAATATGGCTTTTTTTACACAATTTTGATTATATATATATATTTATTCCTTTTATTCCTAGGAGGAACATAGGGCCATAATTTTCGTTGTGGTTTCGTTAATCATATTGAATTTGAGGTAAGCAGGAGATTAACCTACTGTACCCGATCCTGGTGCTAGGGCTGCTAGCAAAGCCTCCAGGCTTGCTTTACTTTGAACCTTGAAAGGTGCAAAGTTTCCAAGTGGTCTACCTAACTGAGACTGTGCATGCCGCCGTTGGTTGTTTGTGAATTCATCCGCCGCCAATGCTACAATTTGCCCTTGGATACAAACCGTTGCTAGTTTTTTCTCCACCTCAGGTATTTCATTTCCCTGATACCACCCACGGATGACAGGCATTCATGGGAGGTGTTCCTTATTCGAAGGGAGGCACCCGATGGGGGAACTAGCAAAACCCCACACGGGACACAATTTTGATTAGTTAATTAAATAATAATTTATAACATACATTTATTAAAAAAAAATTTTTTTTAGAAAAAAAAACACAACAGATAATGGGTGTGTTCCTTTACTTTATTAGCAGAATGTAGCCACGAGAGAGTTAATTTAAAATTTACATAATTTTTCTGCCAATAACTCAAAAAAAAAATAGTAGTTAATGAACGCTTTACCTACAAAAACTAGCAAGTTTGGCATTAGGGTGGGTCACTGATGTATGAGAAAAAACAAAAGTTATCGAATAATATTCTAATAGCAATATTTTTTTGTCTTACTTTAAAACAAATAAAAATTGCTAAAAATAAGTAAAAAAAGTCACATATTTGTGTATTCTTGAAAAAAAACCATTTTTTAAATTTTAATATTTTATTTACTATTAATTATTGTTATTAATTAGAACTGAAAGCATTTTTAATTAAACTTAAAAAAATAAAACTTTGGTTCTCATGCAACATAAAACAATAAAATAATTTTTGGTCTCAAAATCTTGTTTACTGTCATATCTGGGCATCTCTTGATGCAAGTTTCGTCTATATTAAACCTTCTCTTAATTTCTTATCTAATAGAGTCATGGATTCTTCTGACACTATTTTCACGAACTTAAAAGTCGTAAGAATACAGTAATATGTTTTTCTGCCATGCAATGCTATGTTGTTATATTCAAAATTGAACAAAATTTAAGGTCAAAGCGCGGGCCATTATAATATTTTAAGCAGACAAAAATAAAACATATTTTCGCTATTAGAAGTCGATACGAGAAAAAAAAATTATTTAACCCACCCTATTAGGCATATATGTAGATATTTTTAAACTATAAGATATGAAATTATTGCTATCTGAGTATTTTGGCAAGGATATTGTTCTTAAATTTATAAAAATAAATATTTTATGTGAAAAACGTTTGATTTAAAAACTATAAAGATAATTTTATTTTGTAAACAAAATCATGAAACAGGTGGTTAAATAATTCTTGCTAGTAAAATTTTCTGTAACTAAACAGACAACAAAGGAAAACTAACTGATAATATTTTTATTTATTATTTATCGAAAGGCGGGCCAATATTGTCTATAAAACGCACCAAAATCTTTTAAAAACGGACAAAGCTTTAAATATTTATAAACATATTAATGCATATGTTTGTATTTTTTTTTTTTTTTTTTGATAGTAAGTAATTGCTAGTGTTTTGAATATATGATTTGAGAAAGTATATATTATTAAGGGAGGTAATTCCATATTTGGGTTTCAACCTCTTTTCCTTCTGAGCCAAACTGCTTAGTCTGTGTTCAAATGGCTCATGTTTTAATGAAATGATTGCTACTTTATAGGCGAGAGGGACGAGGGGAAAGGAAACGAGTACACATGTATGTACTGCACGCTTTGTTTTCAAATTAAAAAAAGCATACGCAGGACTATACAAAATAAGAAACATGTCGTCAACATGACATGAATCATTCGAACGCCAATTCATGTTCAAAGAAGAAACAGGAAGAATTATGTCAATAAGACATGAGCCGTATGAACTCAGACTTAGGATAACGAGTAACAATTTGACACAGTATTGTTCTTTTCTTATGAGTTGTTTGAACGTATTTTGGAAGCCGGATGTTGAAAATTCTTATTTTATTTAAAATCAAAAACTTTCTTTTTTTGTTTCACCCATTACATTTCATTTTAATTACATTTTTAATTTGCTTTCGAATCGATTACTTACTCGATCACGGCTGCCAGAATTATGCCCCTGATTTATTCTCATACGTTTTTTTTTTTAGCAATTTTATACAAAATATAGAAAAGGTAAAAAATATTTTACCTATAGTCCTGATTGTAATTAATCTCAATGTTTAGTAAGCAAAACCGAGATATTTCAAAGATGTATTTTATGTTCCTATTAAACAAATCTTTGACAAACAATTGTAGCAGCCGTTTTCTTTTTAAATCAAACGTTAAACAATTTTCTAGAAATGGGATCTTTTTCGGGTGAAAAACTTAGGAATAAACAAAAAACTAAAAATTAAAGAATTGATTTATACTTATCATATCATGAAAGTAGAAAATATTGGTATTATATTATATATACATGTATTTTTTTATTATTTACCATTTACGTAATGCTATGTTCACACTTGGGTTTGTAACGCGTTTAAGCAAAATGTTGATTAACTTAATCAGAGCCGTTCACATTACATTTGAGATGACAGTTGATTAAGAAAAATGCACAACAAACAAATTTTTATTTCTTTAAAGCATTAAAAATGGATAAAAAAAAAAAACTGTAATTAAGTTATCAGAAGATTATTTTCAACATATTAATGATAGAATTGTGAAAGTTTATGAATTATTAAGGGAAAAATAAAAATCTTAAGAAAAAATTGTGATCGGTTGTACACGCGATGGGTACGTTTATAGTGACCGATTCTAATTATACTCAGTTGAAGGTATATTAAGAGGATTCGATGTGATTAATGAAGATATTTAGTTGTAATCATGTCAATTTAACCCTTGTGTTAATACCCGGGTACTAGGTACCCACCTACTTATATTAACAGGAACAAATGTATTAAGAATTACAACTCTTAAACAAGCTTCTGGGTCGTCATTATTTAACATAAAAGAAAGCGAATTCAGATAATAGATTTATTTTTTGCTTCTTTAATACTCAAAAAAATTTGCTTAAACTTTAAACAAAAAAATTTGTTTAAACTTTAACCATCGCAATAATGCACCCGTGTACCCCGCTACCCAAAACAATACAATACACTTTATGGAAACCGTTGCTTTATGGGATAAAAACTACACTTATGCCAATTGCATAAGTTTAGTTTTCATAGGGTTAGTATTATAATACGGGGAAGTCTCACTTACATATCATGTATGACCAAATATGTTCAACTGTTATACTAAATAATACGGTTTTGTATAAGAAATTTAAAATTTAACCGTTGTGCAATACAAAGTGAAAAAATCATATTTTAACATAAATATAATAAAACGCTTTTAAAAAGTTTAAAAATATAATTTTATTTCATACCCCGGGTACCCCGGGTGCTAAACAATGTGGATAAAGTTGGGTATTAACACAAGGGTTAAAGTGATTAACAAATCACTTCCATATATGGTTAATCATCTCGACTTTGATGTGATTAGAGCTTAATCAAGTGTGAACATGGTATAAGTGTCACAATATTACCATTGAAAACGATGTAGTAGAGGATAATCCAACGACATAAAAAAATGCCGCACTTGTTTCAATGGAAAAATACATAAAGAGAGACAGCTGTTGTTCTATAGAAGAAATTATATGCAGAAGTTTGGCTGAAGATAGAAGGTCTTCAAACGCCTTTCGAAAATCCAAAGTTGCATCGGATTATTTAAGAATTAAGGATTTCAGGATTCCTTTAAGTAATACAACGACATGGAGTTAAGATGAAAAGTTGTAAGAAGAAGTCATAGTAGATTTAAGAAAAAAAAAAAAAAAAAAAAATGAAAGATTTTCCATAAATCAATGGACAGATGTATCTTATTTAAAATATTTAATGTTTTTTTTTAAATAATTTTTTATTCGTTGTTCTCATCGATTAATCGAATAATTTCTCAGGTTTAATCATTTGATCGAACGAACAAAAACAATTATTTGAATTAGTCGAACAAAGCTGAAAGGCGAATAATTGACAACAAGCTGTAACTAAATGCCAACTAACTAATACATTCAAAGAACAGCTGATTGATACAATTTTATAATTTTTTTCAAGAGTACACATTTTTGAAGTGGTTAGAACAGAATAAATCGAAAAAATTATAAGAGATATTTAAATAATATCAGATAAAAACGTGGCAAAAACAGTTAAGACGTATAAAACACGCTGCAATCCATTTAAAATGCATTTCTACTGCATCCAAAAAACATCCATACAAAACAAAAAATAAACTAGAGATGTGTTCTTAGTCGATAAAATTCTATTGAATATTTTTATTTGTACAAGTCCTTATTTTAATTGATTTATATACTTTTTTAACCAAAAATTATCTTTTTTAGAATTTGTGTTCATTTTTTAAAGAATAAAAAACTGGGTTTTAATAGTTTGATAAGCTTTTGAAATAATTACAGAATTTATCGTTAAAATTTTATCGACATTTAATTTTCTCTACATGCCAATATGCACGGTTGCATTTCTTCTATCAGCTGAGAGCTGTAACTATGTTAGTTATGAATTATGAATAAGATCTATAACTATCTATGAATTTTTTTTTTTAGTTTCTGTTTTGTTAGTTACAACTTTAGTTATGATTTCTGAATATGCGCCTTTATTTTTAAAAATTCATAAAAAATTGGAAAATACAACTATGCTTCTAATTTTTTGCAGACATATAAAAAAGCTGCAAACAAAACAAGCCATAAATGATTAAAATCTGTTAGCAACTTTTGCTTTTATTCACAAAAGTCGAATTTTAAATAATTTAAAAATTTCTTAAACGCAATATTTGTCTGGGAGCCCCCATTAGAAGCGCTGATAAGGGGAAAGTATGTATTTTGTATGGGAGCCCCCTTAACGAATGGAGATAGGGTGGGTATGTTAGAAATTAATGATTGCGATGATAAATAAAGTGGTGTTGGACGTACATTTGACCCGTCTAGGGGCATCCTAGGCGCTGCAGGGGCCAAATTTAAGAATTTCATTAAATTTGTATGTTGTAACACCACTGGACTCAGGGTAACCGAATTAGGTTAAAAGCTCAATATAAAATGCAGCATGTCATCTTTAAACACTTTTAAAACATCGGTGCGCCAATAAAAATTTAAAAACCTTAAAATGACTTATATTATTGAGATCGACTTCAGTATCACTGTGTATCATCAAATCAATTTTAATTAAATTTGGTGAGAAGATTCCTTTTATCTTATAAGGAACATATATGAACGAAAAAAAATTTTAAAATTTGTTTTTCGAAAGTTATGTCATATTCATAATGTTATAATTTCGCAAAATTAGCCGAATGTGTTGAGCTTATTTCTTCAATATCTCGAAAACTACTTGACAGCCGAAGATGATTTTAATGTCATTTTAAAGAGAATACTTGGGGCTACAAACCGTATATTGAAAATTTGAATTTTTTTTTGAAAAATGTTAAAAATGATAAATTTTAAAAACGGACTAAATCAAAAACTTATTTTTTTATTTGACTGATTTTTTTTATATAATAGCTCAAACTGTTCTTTAAAAATCCAAAAACTTTGAAGGAGGTGTTTTTTTTAAGATAAGATTTTTTTGCTTTCGCAACCTTTAAAAAATAATATTAAATTAGAATTTTAATATTGTAATTTTGAGCCATAAGTACACTGTGCAAGTTGCAAAAAACAGACCAGCCGCGCACCTGACATTTTACACTACTTGGGGACGCTGAATACAGTGGTTCTAACCGTTTTTTTATGTTAGCTCTTGTTTTCAAGATATACCGTTATTTCGAAAATGTAAGAGGTTGCACAGCATATATTCGCGTAACTCAAAAACGGTTTAATTTATTGAAATAACTAAAAAAAAACAAAATTCCGCAATAAATAATTAAGTATGGTTGGTCATACATTTGACCCATCCTACGCGCTGCAGGGGCCAAATTTAAGAATTTTATTAAGCCGCAATATTTGTATGGTACAGCGCGTAGGATGCTCCTAGATGGGTCAAATTTAACATTTTGCAGATATTACATTTTCCAATATATAGTTTGTAGCCCCAAGTATTCTCTTTAAAATTACATTAAAATCATCTTCGCATGTCAAGTACACGCAGAGAAAAAATATGGTTGGACATTGTAACGGCAACAACACTATGTTTAATGTAACAATATACTGTTGTCGTACACAAATAATTGTAATTTTTATTTAATATCAACAATATTATAGTAACTGTAAACATATCATGTTTATCGCAATTATAAATTTGAGTATTGTTGACCGAAAAATAATTATTTTTCTAACAACTTAATTATGATAACTTTCTAAACATATTATATTACTCACAACCATATCATGATATTTAATAGCCATAAAATGATAACTTTCTATACATTTATCATATTATGTAAAAGTTGCAATCAAACTATTTTTACTCTAATCATATTGTATTAGCGCCATTTGTAAAATAATTTTGAATCAGTTGTGTCGTTTATTTTATATGTGAGCGGTTAAACCATTTAAAGATAAATTCCAATAAAAAAAAATAAGTTTAAAGAAATTCAAAAATTAAAATTAGCGGAGTTCATTCGGTATTAGTGATGTAATAGTGGAAATGCAAAATATTGTAGTTTTTTTGTAAAATCAAACAACAAAACACACAGAGATTTCATTATATTTTATAAAAGTGTTACGATATTTCTGTGGTTTTCATAGGCAACGGCGTATGTCTTAAACCATATGTTTTAGGAAAGCCGAAAAACCATTCAAGATCAAATGGGCTGGGTATTGCACTTTTTATACTTTTCATTACGGTAAAAATCGAAATTGATCCATATTTTTCAAAAATTTTATGAAACATGTAAAGAGCGTTTAAAATTAGGCAATATGGCATCAACATCTCAAAATCGGCAAAATGGACATACGTGGTTGCCCATGAAAACCACAGATTTTGCATTTGCTTTTTTGCAAGCCTTAAATTGAACTCCGCTATTTGATTTACATTAAGAAAAAATGCCACAAAATAAAAAATCGATGCAAAAAATTTTAATTTATTTTGTATTTTTATTACAGCTATGAAAGGGGCTTTATCATAATATGATTGCTTCTAAATTTATTATGATTAACATGATGATAATATGATTACATCTAAGCTTATTATGATTAACATGACAATAATATGATTAATTTTTATTTTATTATGATTAGCATGACAATTATTTGATTACATCTTAACTTAGTATGATTAAAAGAATAATAACATGATTAAGGGAAAAATATTATGTTTTAATATTACGAGTATATTCAGTCATACTATGATTCAATAATAATCTTAATATGGTGACTTCAATCATGAATCTTATCATAATATGTTGCTCTGAGAATATGTTTACCACAACCATGTTTTTTCTTTGCGTGTAGTTTTCGAGATATTGAAGAAATAAGCTCAACACATTCGGCTAATTCGGCGAAATTATGACATTTTGAATATGACATAACTTTCATATATGTTCCTTATAAGATAAAAGCAACCTTCTCACCAAATTTCGTTAAAATCTGAAGGGGTCGTGTCCCACTCTTGGTACTTCGAATAAGTAATAACTTAGAATGAGATATGTCAAATGAAAGCATTCTGCCTGGATTTCTTAAGTAGGATTCTAGTATATCCATATGAAAAAAATAGCACTTGCCTTTACTTTCTGCAAGTTCCTCGTAAAACCAGGATACCAAATACAGTAGCAAAGCATCCCACTGCTCTATAATTCTTACATTACCGCCCTGAAAAAGAAGCCTTCTTGTGTAAGTGTAGTAAATAACTTTTTGAGTGGTACAGAACAGTATTCCTGAAATTCTTTTATCTTATTTGTTTTTTTTTTTAGGACTATGCGAAAAAGACCTGTAAGTATTAAGGAGTGCGCACAAAAAAAAACTAGGCATACTTTAAGGCTTATAACTTTTACAATAATTGAATGAAATGAATACCGTTACAATGGTTTTGTGGCTCATTTGATTCACTAGCCACGTGTTAAATGTCATAACTATAACGAAATTAGTTGCCATTGGACGCCAAACAGAAATTATCGTAAGAAAAAATTGAAAAACAGCTCTGTTCGCAAAGAAGCTAATCCGCCAAATTGCCCAGAACTCCGCCCTGTTGCGAGGTATTGGGCATAAGTAAAAAAACATTTGAAGGCCTAGTTAAAAACGAAAAAGAATTTAAGAGAAAGTGGACAATTGCCTGCAAAATGGTAAAAACGACACAATAAAAGCCCTTATGAAAGGAATTAAAGAAAAAATAAAAATTTTTGTAAAAACATATTAAATTTGTAATTATTTTGGACATAAATGAATTTAATCACTATTTGCTTTTATCTTAATATAAAATAAAAAAAAATTCATCACTTCGTTTTATTTCCATTAAAAAAAAATAAGTTGCATATTTTTTTGTGCGCACTCCTTACTTCATAGAACATCAATTTTCTTGACAGCGGTTTACATGCGTAAAATAAAGTTGAAGAGAGAGTGAGTGACACATGCATTAAATGTGAATAAATCAACTTCATTGTTAAGTAAGGTTTTAAGCGCACCAACAGCTAAATGTTTTATGTAATTTGCAAAATAGTCATATCTCAAAAAAATCCAACTTGGCAAATTGCGATTAAAGTTTTTTAAATGCACCTTTTTATACAAATATAAAAAAAATAATTGTTTTGCTATAACTTCGGTTAAGTTTGAGTGCAATATTTGTTTTGATGGCTTTGGAAAATATAATTATCTTTTCTGCATCAAACATTTTTAGATCCTGGCTACACTGTTTGCTTTACAATAACCATACGAATTGTTGAAGTTACTTGTCGATACTCATCGATACATGCTTATACTCATACGCATTCATACGAGTATCCATACGCATGCCTGTTTGTTCATACTCATAGCGGTCGCTATACAAACTTATTTATGTTCATACTTATTGGTATTCATACCTGTCTGTGCTCGGTGGCGTATGAGTATGTCACAAGTATTAAAAATATAACTTTTTGGCTTTCTCTGGTGCACACATAGCTACATGTAGCATTTTTTACAAAAATTGTATCATTTAAAATGATAATCCTTATGTGTAAAAATTTATAAGAACTACTACCTTTTAAAACACTTTGGATTTTTGCAGCTGTACTGCTAAATGATTTATGTAATTTGCAAAATAGTCATATCTCAAAAAAATCAAACTTGGCAAATTGCGATTAAAGTTTTTAAAATGCACCTTTTTATCCAAATATAAAAAATAATTGTTTTGCTATAACATCGGTTAAGTTTGAGATATAACACTGATTTTTTACATAAAGAGAAGGTAAGAAAGAGCACTTTTCTTAAGTAACTCGAAATTTTGTGATATTTTCGAGATATGACTATGTTGCTTTAAATGAGCGACTTGACTGTGCCAGAAATTGTTTCGCTTTAAACCGATTCAAAGAAAATAAATTCGTTAAAATAATGACAATAAGGAGTTACGTATATACAATATTATTCAGTAAAAAAAATTAAATTTCAGGGACCGAAAATTACGGTTATATTTAAATTTTAAAACCAAAAAAGCATATAGAATTATGTGTCGAAAAACTGATTCAACTATACCATATCGTTCCTCATGCACTAGTCAATAATAAAATATATTGATTTTTATATTTTCGATCAAACTTAACAGTTATATTTTTATTTTTTTGAACAAAAATAACTGTTTTTTTTTGATTTTTATTTTTTCGATCAAAAATAACAGTTATTTTTTGATTTTTATTTTTTTGAACAAAAATAAAAGTTATTCTCTAAATAAATGTACGTGATTTAATAATTTTGTTAACTTTAAATTTTTATTTTAGTGTGTACTTATCATTGGAACTCCTTATGCACATTAAAATAATTATTAAAGTTATCTAAATTACACTGGTTTACAGCCAAAAAATACCAAGAACACCACATGCCTAGATAAGTTAATTGGGACCTCCTGAACACGAAAATCGCTGTAATTTTTTTTCCTAAGTACCGTTTTTTAGATAACGGTACTTTTGTGTTTTTCGGTGTATGGTCCCACTCAAACCCCTGAGGAGCCCAACCAAAAAGTCCGATCGAAATGGCTGAGTAATGTTTTTTAAATACGTTAAAACTGATGGATTTAAAAAACACTGAATTTTATATGAGATGAAAATATTGTCGTTCCACAAAATCCTTAATAAAAACTTTATTTTTCATCCGATACTATTTAGTTAAGAAAGAAAACATTCCAGATATTTAATATTACGTAGTAAAAAAACGAAATAAAAATGAAAAATTTTGAAAAAAACGTAAAAAATTTAATTTGTAGCATATCGATGGAAAAGGCATTCGATTACCTTTCCAAAGATATGTCATTTATGCGATCGGACTTTTCGGTTGGGCTCCACAAGGGTTTGAGTGGGACCATACACCATACATGTGGTGTTCTTGGTATTTTTCCAAATTAAAAATTTGTAAAGCAGTGTTATTAAAACACGTAAATTTATTTAGAGAATAACTTTTATTTTTGTTTAAAAAAAATAAAAATCAAAAATTAACTGTTATTTTTGATCGAAAAAATAAAAATAAAAAAATAACTGTTATTTTTGTTCAAAAAATCAAAAAATAACTGTTTTCATCTGACTTTTATGAAAAAAGGCATAACGGGAGTGCACCGTTTTGTTATGGACTTCCTCAATTCATTTTTAACTCCTCATAACCCAGGTACTTGTACGTGTTTTATGTGACAATGTTGCCATTGTAAGCAGTGTTCGAAGATAAACAGAACATTATTTAGCGTACGGGTCACACACCCAGAAACGATATCTAGTATTTAGAGTTTGTGTATTAATACACAACCCTTAACACCGTTCCTAACTATTTTCAAGAAAGTTTTTTTTAATTCACCAAGCTAATCTCGCGAAGCTCTACGCTTATCTTAAGGAAACCAGAGTCTCTGACGGGAATCGAACCCGCGAGCCCTGCTAGACTAGCTCAACATCCGCTAGCCTACCGGGGCACTCAAAAGTAACGAACATAAGGGTGTGTTCTGTTCTTCCTTATAAAACAGAGCAATTGTAGTGGTTCTGCAGACATGCATTGTATAACATTACAGTGTTTCTTTTTTTTACACTGATAAAGGAATGACCAAACAAAAAATGTTTTGTTTGTGTAAAATTCTTTTGATGGCTTTTTTGTTTTTTTTCGTATACGTATCTTGTTTTCTTTTAAACTTTTGGTTTTCTTTACCAGCCAAAAATGCGCTAAGCACAACTGAAACAAATGAACATTAATGTGCTAAACCAACAGGCGCGTATTCAGGGGGGGGAAAGGAAATTACCGCCCTCCCCTAAATTATAAAAATATGTTTTATTTATTTCGATAATAAAAGAATTCCGAATAATAATATTTTTTTTAAAGTATAAAATTTTTAGAAATGCCAGCAAGGTTTTTTGTTTTTTTTATTGAATCTCTAACGAAATTTTCAATAAGTATCCAAATCTTAATCCTTATAGTTATTTATTAGACATTTCCAATGAAGCATCTAGTTTACCGTATTCAAATACTTATTATTCTACATAAAACCCCAGCAGGTGCCATCTAAATACAAAGACTAAACGTCTGACTTGATAATGCGTGCGGTTGAATTATTAATAAGCCTTAAGCTGGAGTTCCACACCACGCGTTACTCGCTGTCAAAAAAGTAGAATCTGTGTAGTTACATGCACAAAAGCGTAGATGGCTTGAGGCGAAAAGTAGGTTTACTTTCTACTTTTGTAAGCGTCACAAGCAGCGTTCAAACAAATCAGCTGATTTTAACAAATTAAATTTTATTTTTACTTGTGCTGCTGCTGCATAAAAAGCGTTGCATGTAACTTGAAACGAAGAACGCATGTAAGGTTAGAAAAGCATGCGCCGCGAGGAAGCGAAAAAGCGCGGTATGGACATCCAGCTTTATAGTGGAAGGCCAATGTACGCGGCATGCGGCTGCGGGCGATAATAGCATTGCCATTGTAAAAATGTTAGCATTGTTGACAAAAATGTTCATACAAAAAAAAAAGACATCACAAAAATTAAGACTTGGTATTACTTGGAAAAGATGCCGCGCGGCAAAGTTGAATTTTTTCAACTTTTGTTTTAAGCCGCGTGAAGTAGACGATGCCATACACAAAACGGTTCAAATGAAGTGGGAAAAAATCCAATTTTATAAGTAAATTGTTATTATGTTCAAAAAAGTCGTTTTTTTATAGATTGAACATTTTTTAACAGCTCGTTCAACATTTGCCGCTTTAAAATGTGCCGCTTTCATTTGCCTTACAAAAAAATTGCAAGCGAAAAACTAAACAGCTGATCGCCGCCCGCAGCCGCATGCCGTGTACATTGGCCTTCCACTATTAGTATGTATATGCAATATTTATGTATATATCAGAGAATGACAACAAGTACCCATAAGAATAATATACAGAGGTATTTACCCACGATTTTCGTTATTGTGTATACACATATTTATAACGCAAAAAGTATGGTTATTACTTATACTTATGCACGGCAATATCTTCACGCAACCACATTCAGCAAACAAAAATACATGAATGTTATGCAGATGTTATTCAATACCCATGAATATGTTTTGGTTATCTGCATACAAATAAAATATCCATGTTTAAAAAAATACCTTCAATATTTTTGGCACTTCTGTGTAAAAATGAAAAAAAAAAATTTACCAAAAATGTGCTTTGTCACTAGGCAGGTATGGGACTATGTATATATTATTTATGATATTTAAAATAAATTTGTCCGTAACATCAGCAGTACCTATGTAAAACTACACATAAGCTATACATTTTTATAAAAAATAGGACCACAAGGGGTGGAAAGGAGCAATTTCTGCTCTCCGAATCGATCTGACAGATTTTAATGAAATTTAAAACATAGATAGATTCATATTTACATAGACACATAAGGTATGTATTTTTTAAAAAATATGACTAAATGGGTTATAGGGGTCAATTTCTGCCTCTCCGAAACTATTTAATAGATTTCAATAAAATTTAAAAAATATAAAGGTTTTTATTTATTTGGACACATTAGCTATGTATTTTTTTCAAACTTTGACCACGAGGGGCAAATTACATTTACGTATTTGATCGAATATTCACCCTTATTGTGTTTGGCGTATTAAAAATAATAATTAAAAAAAAACTTTGTTAAACAGCAATTGTAACACACATGCACAGCAACATGTGACATGAAAAGTTGACAAGTCAGATGTAAAAAACATGTCGTGTACATGGATCTTAAGCAAACGCTTAGACGCCTTTCTGTAACGTTTTAAAATTCAAACATTTCTTTTTAATAAGTTGTAAAGAAGAGTTTATCTTTAAAAATTTCATCCAGTGTATGTATGTACATATGTAGCATATGAAAAATTATAAATTTAAAGTATGGAAAATAGTCAAGAAATTTTAGAGAAAATAAATAAATTTGGAGAGGCATAAGTCGCCCCCTATCTCCCCTTGTTATCCTAATTTTTTTAAAAATACACAGCTTATGTGTCTACACAAATATGTATCTATCTATGTTTTAAATATCATTAAAATCTGTTAGATAGTTTTGGAGAGGCAGAAAATACACTCGAGCTTCCCTCGGGGTCCTATTTTTAAAAAAATATATAAAGCTTGTGTGTTCATTTTAATATAGATATATCTATGTTTGAAATTTTATTAAGATCTGTTAGATAGTTTCGGAGAAACAGAAATTGCCGCCAACCGCCCCTCGTTGTCATAATAAAATAAGCTTACCGCCTTAGTCAAATCTTAAAAAGCTTTAAAATTTTCTTGATATTTTTCTGAATAACAACACAAAAAAATGTTTCCTAGTTCCAAAATTTTTAAAATTGCATTTGTCATCTCTGCTCTCTCTCGCGCTCGGTATATTTACGTTATACTTACGGTAATACACATACTTATATGGGTATTGCAGATAGCTAACAGAAATTTTATTTATATCTGCATGTACATTCAAAAAGAAGAATGAATATGCAAATACACATTGGCAGCGTATACCTATACATATTCAACTTTAGCTTCTTATGGGTATTGGTACGTATGTGTTTGGTTTTGATCTTTACCCATACATGTCCGTACATGTTTTCTCACTAATATTGAAAGAGTACCTAAAATGATACTTTTGTCATTCTCTGGTATATATGTGTTATATGAATCAAAATTCTATTCGATAATTTTTGACGAAAGCACGGATTTGTCGGGGAAAAGCCAGATTTCCTTATCTTTAAGATATTTCAACATACAAAAAAGAGTTGTAAGGGATGAATTTATTGGCTTTGTTGTAAAGGCATTTGAAGAGGCTTCAAAGGATATGGATGACGTTGATGTGTCAAGTGATGCGAAGGCACTATCATCAATAGTTCTTAAAGCTTTGACAAATTTTGGTATTGACCTAAAAAATTGTGTAGGAGTTGGAAGAAATGGGTGTCTTCAGATGTCAGCAGAAAATGAAGTTGGTTAAAAATCCTGGAAACCGCGACAAGTGCGAAACAACCGCCATGCTATTCCCATAAATCAAACAACTCAATTTCAAAAAGCAATAAAGTGCCATTAATACAAAAAGTTTGTTAAAAAACGAAAAAATTTTTTTAATATAATCATACCAAGCGAAACGCAGTTTTATCAAAGTATTTGGGAGCCAAACGCGAGACAAGATGGGTGGACCGTCACGACTCAATTTTAGACTTTGCAACAAGTGTACATCATATAGTAGAAGCTTGGAAAAAAATGTCTGAATGGAAAGATAGTATCTCTTTATATTAAGGAACTCCTTAGTACTTTTGAACTTATTTGCAGAATATACATATTCAGTGTGATACTTATTGTAACACATTCTACAAAAGAACGATATAGATCTTCAAAAAGAAGCAAGCCTTTTCAAAACTTTAATTTTGTGCCTTGAAGAGAAATGATATAAAGCCGAAGAACAATTTAAACCGATTTTTGAAAAAGTTAAAGTTATTTCCGTTCAGATCAAGTTTCCAATCGAAAAGACAAGATTTGAACGAAATCACTTCCAAAATGTTGAAGATTACTACCGAGTTGTAGGTTACATTCCTCTTATTTTACTATAGAAGATTTCAAAACACCTTTTCCAACAGATATCCTAAATGTATTGAACATGCTTAGACTTCTACCTCAAAGGGTAATCAAGTCATATGGGCAAATCCTTCGCAACGAACGCTATATTTGCACGTATTTTCTGATTGATATATAAACTTTTTTGTGGCATTTCAAAAGAGATAGCTTCAACTTATATATAGTGTTTAGTGACATTATTATGTACTTACGAAGGGCATATATCATAATTTCCTAGCAGCAATTTGTTGCGAAATAATTGATCACAAAGTTTTGTGACGCACGCCACAAACATTAGAAGCAACTTTAAAATTTGAAGTGTGTTATTGTTTTTAATAAACTTTTAAAAACAAATTTGTTACTTTTTTGTATCATACAAAATTTCCCCCACGTTAGCCTCAAGCTGGATCCGCGCCTGTAAACCAAACACAACGAAGCTTGTGGTCTTTAAAAATACAGAACGCAATTAAATCTTCTATTCCTTATGTGCACTTGGATAAGTAGAGTATTATTTTTGTGTTCGAAGACCACAAAAGGAGAAACGTTATTTTTTTTAATGATTTTGTGCATTTGTGTTTTCCACATATCTACCCAACTGAACACTTAAGAACAGTATATAATGTTTATTTTCGGACACTGATTGTAAGTTTATTTTTGAAGTTGGTAGTTGCTTTGAATAAACCAAATAAAAACGCAGCGGTAAGCTTTTGGAGGCCTTCTATAAGACCTTAATTGACCTTTTTTTAATATCCAATACTTATGCTCGCTTGCCTTCTCAGGAAGGTCTTATGGACGGCCTACCTACTCCCTTCTATATACATAGGCCTTCAATGAGACCTGCTGATTAAGGCCTCTAATCAGGCATGCTGAAGAAGGGAAAGTAGAAGGCCTCGGCTGGCTAGGACATCGTGTGTTAAAACTGTATGAGTTTTGAACGAGGAAGTAAGGCCTGCGTCTAAGAACTAAGGGCTTCCAGAAGACCTTCTTACTACTATTTTTGAAATAGAGAAACGGAAACATAAATAATACAAAAATTCAATAAATTAAAAGAAATAAAAGGAATATAATTTTAGTGCAGATATTTCCAGCAATTTCTACACATTGTTTACTTCTAAAACTTTCGAGTATTTTTCATAATTGGGTAATGAAAATAAGGCACGTCTGTAGGTTGATTTATCTAATTTTTAGCACAACTCTTCTCTAATATGTAGGAAATAGGAAATAATAAAAATCAGCTTTTTACGTGTTTTAGTTTATCATTAATTAATTTTGGCCACCTAAACTTCATAATTTAACACTGTGCAGCGATCTGAAGGTCTACGTTACTATTGATATATAAGTAAAATATATTATGTTATGTTATTTGTAATATTTAACAAAATAAATAAATATATTTTAAAATTTATACCTACTAAATTTTAAAACTTCTTAAGCAAACTGCTACTTTAATGCAACCTTAAATTCTATAAGTTCTACTTCACAGGGTGCATCTATTACACTTGTTATCAAATTTACCAAATCTTTAAAATTTTCTAAGACCAATTTTTTCTCTCGATTTATTTTTTTGCTGAAACTAAGTGAAGTTTGGTTGTGTATATAAGTGTACGTAATATATGAAGCATACAATACACAAAATCAATTTCCGTTAAAGGCACTTTGCAATTGAATACCTTTTAACCGTACTTGCTGACTTCAACACTCCCAACAAAAACATACGTACATACATGCAACAAAAACAACAGCACCAGTAGAATAACAAAAAATTGCAATGCTTACGCCAACAACAACAAATATATAATCTTCATTTACAGTATAGTATGAAACTTACTTCTGAAAATGTATATGACATTATACGAAATCGGGATTAAAAGGGGACATGAATAGGGCATCTGTCATAAAAGTCAGGTTTTTTTTACAAAATTAAAACTTGGAAAACAAGCAAATGTTTTAGGTCCTTAATAAAACCTAAAAAGAAACTATTGTAATAAAGTTTAATTTATAAAAAGTTCTTAAAAAGATTTTCCGTTTGCCCTCGTAAAAGCAAGTATGTATTTATATAAATATACGTAGTAGTTGAACATTAGCCACCACACATATTCCCCAGATTGTTTAGGTAGGTGTAAGAGTGTGTGTGTACTCTACTCTTTGTAAGTATCCATGTATGAGTGTAAACGAAACAAACAAATATTTACTTTACTTTGTTCAAAAATAGAACAAAATAGTAAAAACTAAAAAAAAGTAGAACTTAACTAACAACAACATTTTTTGTATACAAATTAATACAAATATATAGATTTTTTACCTTTTTCAAATGTATGCAATGCTTCAGTTGGCAGCCAATGTCGCCACAGTTCGCCCATATGCCGGAAATTCGTTGTTGTACCATCCTCATGTCCTAATACCGGAAATACAAATTGCGATGAAAATGTTCGACCAAGCAAATCAGTAATGTTGCGCAGGATTTCCAATTTTTTCATTTCAGACATTGGATGTGCTGAGTGAGATAAACCATCTCTGAAATTGAAAAATAAAAATGGAAAAAAATTAAAAAAAAATATTTAGAAAAAAGTAAAACAACATGGAACATTGTATTGAATATAGAAAAAAAAAATCTTTTTTTCATATAAAACATGTAAAAATAATGACAATGACACTAGATGAAGGGAAAATGAAGTGGAGTCTATGAAAAAAAAAATTGTAAAATTTATTTAACATTGATATGGTTAACATAAAATACATTGCTGATTGTTACTAGCTTTAGTTTATACTCGGTTTTTTTTTTAGAATTAAGCTTAAAGAGATTTTTATTCATATGTGTTGAATCGATGATCTATACACAGAGACAAAATTTTATTTGATAAGCTTATAACCAGCCATTCGAATAGTAGCGAAAATAACGAAGGTCTATTGAATTATAAATTTTTTTACCATACCATTTTATTATTGAATCAGTCCCTTCTTCATTGTGCCCGCAACAATGAAATACGTTTTCATTGTGATAGTTCATGTGCTTTAAATAAATCAATAACACTATGCCACAAAAAAAATTTACCTAAAAAATTAGATAATTCCCTAGCTAAATGGGGCCTGCTGAACACAAATATGGCATTCATTAAATTTTCTCAAGAAGATTTTTCGAGATATACGCGAAAATTGTGTTTTTCTGAAGTTGTTTTAGTTATTTCGAAAAATTTCGAGAACTGTTTAACTGAATTATACAAGACTTATACTGTGTCGATCGGATAAAGATTTACTGAGAAACAGGACTTTAAACTTGAAAAAAATGTGATTTTATCATGTTTTTTTTTCAAAATCCACCACCAATTTTATTCGCTCCAATAAGGCAATAAAAAAAATTTTTTTTAACATATCGAATCTTTCCCGTAAGAATGTATTAAGCGACACTTTTTTCGAAAATGACTTTTTGATGTGGAACTATACAAGCAGTTAAGTGCCACATTTTGGCCTGGGTTTCGCTGCCCTATCATGGATGCAAAGGAAACTAGAGTGAAAATAAAATTGTATCAACCGTCAAGTTTTCTCACTGGAATAATGTTGCACCCTGTAATTTGTAGTATCCGCCAAAGAAACTATGCTAAGCCACATTTTTAAATATGTTTTGTATTCTGAAAATCGCTTTCCAAATATGTTTCTTTCAATAAAATCCGAAAAATAAATAACTAAATGAAACGTTTTTTTCGTTTCCTACACAATTTTAGAAATGTCGCTTAATACATTCTTACGGGAAGGTATCGATATTTTGTTCCAAACGTAGTTAGCGTAAAATGGTTATCGTCGGACAGAAAATTAAGAAATAACTACATATGTGACGCGCAAAATAGAAAGGGACCTAAGGGTTTTGTTCAGGAGAGCCATTTTAAAGATTAAAATACGTGTATCTTTGGTGTAGGGTTGCCAGACGTACTGTTTTTAGCAGTACATGTACTGATTTTTGTCAATTGTACTGTTTTATGCACAACACCCAAAACAGTACGCAAATGTACTGTTTTTTACACTTTGTACTGTTTTTGTACTGATTTTTTGGTTTAGTGTTCAAAAAACAATGATATTAAGAAAAACCGTGTTTATGTAATACACATTTGGGTATTTTTAACGGTATGCTATCAAGCTTTATTGTCGTAATATTTAAGAAATTGTTGTTGTGTTGCAAACAAAAAAAGTTGTAAAATAATTAGAACTTTTTTACTACGTGGTATTATTTTAAGACATTTAAATCCCTCATTAGTATTAAAAAAAAACCTAAAACTATGTATATACAAACATACATACAATGATAAAAATAAAAAAAAAAATATTTAGATTATTTTTAGGTGCGTTTTTTCCATTTCAACCCACAGGCAAACATACTTGTTAAACATATTTGGGGTAAATGTGGGCAGGTTGAAATTTACACATACATACATACTTCCCCATATATATTTTGAAAGGTAAGAGGCGCCTCCAAAATATACCCGAGTTTTAGCCAGGTGTGCCCTTCGCTCTTCCCACAGCACCCCCCTGAAATAAAGCGACTTTTTGGCCAAATTTGATTTATCCTAGCGGGCAAATGGGGCTATGTAGGGCCCTGCCACCTACTACATTTTTGTTGCCCCAACCCTCCGCTACAAATCCGTTTTGAACATATATACTCTATCTCTTACGTGAACAATTATATGATGCAAAATCCCCTGGGCAAGTATGTTTGCCTATGGTCGTCAAATCTCAATCAGTGAGTAGCTTTTTTAAGTTAAATATAAACTTAGATATTTAAACGTTTTACATTGGAAAATAATACTATGGCCAAATGCTTTGTTTGTGATGTGTGATTTATAAACGGAAATGGTGTCATTTTGTATATGAAATACCATTAAATGTCAATCTTTCCTTTGATATAAAATGCATTTTATTCGACATTTGATGTTATACTTTTAAAGTGTATTTCTTTATGTTATTGTTGTTCAAGAGTTGTAAATATTAAATAAATTGTTATGCTTTCGTAAAATAATGAACTGTGTTTTTCTTGATTGTACTGTTTTTTCATAACCAATGTACTGTTTTTCTGAATTCAAAATCTGGGTACCCTACTTTGGTGTACCATTACTGAGCGTGTTGGTAATGGTCTCATTTGAAAGCGACACATCTCATGACGTCAGGAACGTGTTGGTCAACCTTGAAAACTCGCGTAGGTCGTCCCTACCTCTTGTTTTGTGTAGTTGGTTTTTACTGTTCCCTTTACCTTACTGGTCCCTTTCTCTATGGGCTGTCACATATTTATTTGTTTTATTTATTTATTGTTTACAACATACTATTATATTTATGTACTTTTTATGTATTTATTGCGGTTTTAGGTAAAATGCTCTCATAGCATCACAAATCAAAACAATGCACAAATTTTGCAACCGTTGTGCTTAACTGCATGGTTGCCATTCAATAATTAACTCATGGCATTGCTTTTAGAAAAGTTGTTATGTTATGAATTCTATGCATTTCAGTATTGCATTGCAGCACCGAGCTTATGAAGTCAGCCACTGTCCCGCTTTTGGTGTTTTAATAACTTTTGAAATTTCTAAATTACATGGAGTCTTATAAATTTTTTGTTCGGTACTTATCCAGATTTGTCAATAATCCATGGACTCCAATCGATGGAAATCGATGGTCAGGGGGGCAATCGCGTATTTCGATTCAAAAAGCAACATTTTTCGAAAGCAAATATCTGATTCGAAAGTTAAACCATACTGCGTAACTCGTTCGAAACGATGACAAGTTGTATTTATAAACAAATTGTCAAATTGATTAAAAGTTGGCTATGCTATTAAAATACCAAAATAGACGAAAATATCACACAACAAAACAAATAATAAATACTATTCAATGTGTGAAAATTATTATAAATGTGTTTTTTAATAAAAATTTATTGTATTTCCCTGTGGTTTGAAGAGTCAACAGAAAAAGCCAACCATTATTTTTTACTTCTTTTTTTTTTTGATAATGGATTTCTTTTTTAATTTTTTTTAAATTACAAGACCACAAGTATTATAACATTTTCAATAATTGCATTACTAAACATTGATTATAAGGTTAAATTGGTTTGTTTTACACTTTTATTTATCTTGAACTTTGTCATTTGCACTTTGTCACTAACAAAATAGCTTTCGAATAATTTCCTAGCGCTTTTTACATAACTGACGTTTGTTTTCGTAATACGGAGTCGGAGTTTCGAAACGGATTTTTATTGTTCGTAATAGAGAGTTGCCGTTAAGAAAGGGAATTTTTGTTTTCGAAAAGGTTTAAACAACTTCCGTTCATTCGAAACAAATAGTACGAAAATCGTAATACACAGTACAAATTGTTCGTAGTCGTAAATTATTTTTTTCGAATCGAAATACGCGGTAACCCCCCAGTATTCTCAGTAAGTTGTGAATAAAATCAAAATTTGTGCACCGATTACAATGAAATAAGCCTCATTTCATTCGTAATTATTTTAAGATAAATGTTTTTAGACCAACATTGTGATTTTTGTCGTATTTTTATTTTTTATGAATTTTTTAAGAACAAAAAAATTTTTTTATTTTAAAATTTTCCTTTTTTTCTCAATAATTCAACGATACCTACAGGGCAAATTTTAAAACAATGTTTAAAGATAATATTGTGGTCGAGTTTCGGATTTTTTTGTTAACTAAATATGGTCAACTGTTTTCAAGTTATTCCAATATATGTAGTGAAATTGCCTTAATTTTGGACATAACGGTATATCTCTAAAAGTAGAGCTGAGAGAAAAATGGAGATTAGATTTGCGACCTCAAATTAGTAAAAATTTGCAATCACATTCCAGACCGTAAAATGACTGATCCGTAGTGTTATCTGTGAACATAACAATTAAATTTTTTTTTTCTACACAGAGAAAACAGATTCATGATCACAACCGAATTTGGCGCCAATCGAATTTCGTCGGTTGCATGTACTATCACACAATTCGGTTACAATTACTGAAAATTTCGTTGCTTGGCATAATATTTTTGATAGCAACATTTGAATTTTAGTACACAATCAGTCATAACAACAGAAATTGTTAGTTGTAAGTATGATTATTAGAAACAAAATTGTGCTTATACCTGAATAAATGATAGGTGCAACTGAATTAACACATAATTGGTGTTCATAACAAGAGATTTGATTGTCGTTATCAATATATTTTTTTAACCGGTTACATGAACCATTTTCCCGATTTATTAGATAGAAAGTCAAAATTATTCCCATAATCTCCATTTTTTGTTAAAACTATTTATTTATTAATATTTTTATGTATACATAGTTAACAAATTATTTAATTTTATACAAACACCTACATGCAGCTTTCCACATCATCCAACGGATTTCCAAAGTTGTACAGCTTATACCTTAATGTACCAACAAAAGCAATCTTTGGCTTCAATGTCGTCTTGTTCTAGTGTCTGAAGTTAAACAGAATAATTAACATGTGGTTTTTACAATACGAACAGTGATTGAAGCTGTAAATTAATATGAAAATCACTAAAATAAACAGCGATTTTCATCTTATGTACTTATAACATATTTGTTTGACCAATGTACACGCGGAGCAAAATATAAACAATATGTACATGTAGGTCTAAGATATTGCCCAGATAGCATAAGATGTTTGTAAGACGATTGTCTAACTTCTCAAAGAATCTTCTGATGATCAAAATTTTTTATTTATTCGTTTTTTATACATTTTCTGACACGCTTGTCTTTTAAACTTGGAATGAACCTTTTGCGGATCTCCTTATGAGTCATATAACAATTACTGAGCTACCTAAATAAGGGCGTTTTTAAAACATGAAAATTCACTTGTTAATACAATTTTATATAAACAAGCCGACGTAAGGATCTGCCAAATAAGATTTTCCAACAGGATTGTTGTTGAATTCCTTATCTTAAGGTTTGTTTCGTATAAATTGTATGAAAAAGAAGCTTGATGCTCTTGTTTAGGTGGCTCAGTTATATGTGTAAGCATTCTACAAGTTGTAAGGGAATTCCTCCAATAGTCTCATAAGATTCATTCATTCACTCATTAGAAAATCTTTACAGAAATCTCAAACGAATTCGCCTACGATCAATACACTGTGCAACAAAAAAACTAGCATCAATACTTGCAACGCAAAATGAAACTAGAACATTATTAGAGCAAATCTGCCAAAGGGTTTTGAAAAGTTAGCTTTAGTTCCCGAAATATGGGCCTTTAAAGTTTTTGAATTTTTGAATAGGCGTTTGGTATAAGTCAAAAAAAATATACTTAATGTACTTCTGAGCTAAAAAATAATTTCAGATGTCTTCAGTAAAATCGTATTGCGATTCTTTTCTTAGGATATATTAATTCTCTATAACTCATTTTAAGGGGTAATTTTTGCCCTTTTTTTAACTTCCCATCAAAAGTATTCTAAAACGGCACTTTAGAGGGTAAAAATGTTCCACGAATATTTTTTGCATCAAATTTTAAGACAAAAAGTTCATGCACTTTATGTTAAATGGGTTTTCAAGAAATTCAAAAATTTCAAGGCCAGGAATTTCGAAAACCCGTTTTACATACATTGCACGATGTTTTGTTCTTAGAAGACCCCTAGTAAAATTTGATGCAGAAAATATTCGTGGAACTTTTTAAACCTCTAAAGTGTCGTTTTAGTATACTTTTGTTGGGAAGTTAAAAAAGGACAAAAATTACTCCTTAAAATGAGTGTTAGAGGGATAATATATTCTAAGAAAAGAAGACATCTGAAATTATTTTTTAGCTCAAGTACATTCTAGTTTCATTTAGCGTTGCAAGTGTTGAGGCTGGCGGCAATGTCCCAAATTGCTTTGCACTGTGATAAAAGCGTCTTTCGCTGTGTTGTAAAAGTATCTCGCAGAGGAATCAGCTTGTGTAAAAGTTTCTCCCGTGCGAGGAATCTTTTACGATTAAAAATTGCGCTCGTCGACGATGAATGCTCTTCATGAGATTCCCATTTGATTCTTTTGATTGAAAATGCTAGGTGGGTACATAAAGGGTGGTTAAATTGTAAGGGCCGATGTTGAATGTGAACCACACCTAAACGCCAAGTTTTTTTTCGAATTTTATTTGACATTTCTCTATTTCAGACTTACTCAATTTGAACCATGGAGAGATACACAATCCAACAACGTGTTAAAGTTATCCAGACTTATTATGAAAATGGGCGTTCAAATCAAAATGCATGTCGTGCACTTCGTGACACGCACTTTTACCTCAGTGGATTCGTCAAAAAGCAGAATTACCACATTTGGCGAATGAGAATCTAAGAGTGATTGTCGAAAAACCAATGCACCCACAAAGAGTGACTGTTTGGTGCGGTTTATGGGCTGGCGGCATCATCGGGCCGTATTTTTTCCAAAATGAGGCCGGTCAGGCAGTTACTGTGAATGGTGTTCGCTATCGTGAGATGATAACGAACTTTTTATGGCCCGAATTGGAAGATATGGATGTGGACGATATGTGGTTTCAGCAGGACGGTGCCGCTTGCCACACAGCTAACGAAACAATGGCTTTTTTGCGCAACAAATTCAATGGCCGTGTTATCTCACGTAATGGCGATGTCAATTGGCCGCCAAGATCATGTGAATTGACACCGTTGGACTTTTTTCTTTGGGGTTATTTGAAAGAAAAGGTGTACGTCGATAAGCCAGCAACAATTCAAGAGCTAAAGGATGAGATAATTCGGCACATTAACGGCATAGAACCTCCATTATGCCTCAGGGTCATCGAAAATTTGGACCATCGGATGGAGGTGTGCCGCCGTGGTCGCGGCGCCCATTTGGCCGATATTTTGTTCCATACATAATTGAGTAATACCAATATATCATAATAAAATAAAATTACAATAATTTCCTAAATAGTTTGTGTTTTATTCAAAATCAACATCCTTGAAATTTAACCACCCTTTATATGTGTGTATTTGTAAGAAATATAATACATACACACATATGTATGTACGTGCAAATGTACATAATTATAAAAATACGTAAATAACTTACCCCTATTTATTAAGTTTTTGCACATTTTCAATTTTTTAACACAAACTTATTTATTTTAATATAAAATTAAAATTATTTTATTATATTTAATGTTTTGACAGAAAATTTAGTAAACAATTGGGACATATAACTTTTTTTTTGGTTGTGAATACCAAATAATTATATTTTCAGTTGTTGTAATCGAATTGAAACTATACTAGCAATCGATTATTAGCTGCAATAAATGAATTAACATTTATATTACAAAATTTATTGACGAAATCAAATTATTAATTGCAAAGACCAATATTCAGTATTGCCCTGTATTAAATTCGGTTGCGATTATAACCATTTGTACTAATTTTTAAAACTAAATTAAATTAGTTATCATAACTAATAAAAGAATTGAAGGAATCATATTTCAGTTAGCATAACGTTTTAATGATCAAGATAATTAAAAATCAGTTAGAACTATACATTTTTAATAGTTGCAATAGTAAATTGTATTTCTTGATCAATATTTTATTACTGCAACCGTTTTCCAACCAATTTGTTTTCTGTGTGTAAGAATTGATAACTCATAAAGTTAAGAATTAATTAACAGTCAGCAGAATTATCACTTAACCCATATTATCCCAGTGCCCCACTTATATAAAGCTGAATGTACATGACATGTTTTTACATGTGACTTGTCAAAATTCCCACTGCAAAATCCATACTTGTCGTGTGTTACCTTTATAACATAGCTTCTGTAGAAGTCAGATGTAAAGTCATCTGACAAAATTTCTAGGGCTTGGTCTATTTTCTTCTGGCAAACCATCTGACATCAGCTGTATGAGAAATCTATGCCGGGAAGAAACTGGCTTTGCGGGTCCACTATTGACGGAATCATTATCCGGCTGAAGTTAATATTTTACAATACCGATATATGTTTGATCATCTCACCATTGAATAGAAATAATGTAAATATATGTATATACTAGCTTAACCCTGTGCGCTTTAAAAAAATTATAAATTTGATTCAATATTTGTGTCCTATGGCGTACTGCTTCCCTGCCTTTATCGACAAAATAAGTGGTTTATTTTATTTTTCTGGCTCACAGGAAGCTTTTGTAAAAATATATTGCTCCCCCTGCACCAACTACCTTTATTTTTGTTTTGAAAGGTGTCCTGTAAAGATTGATGACTTTTGTGTTGCGATATGTGGTATTTAATATTTCTATCTATGAGGCTACAGCTGCTCCTCCTCTGTCTACCCCGCCCATTTTTATATTGAAATTTATAGTTTAACATGATAGTAGCTTTAACCACGTTTGAAGACTTTAATAGTTCTTCAGTTGAGCGATATTTAATTTATGCATCCTTTGCCTACACACAGAAAACAAATTGGTTGGGAAACGGTTGCAGTAATAAAATATTGATCAAGTAACATGATTTATTATTGCAACTATTAAAAATGTATAGTTCTAACTGATTTTTAATTCTCTTGATTATAAAAATGATGTTCCAACTGAAATATGATTCCTTCAATTCTTTTATCAGTTATGATAACTAATTTAATTAAGTTCTAAAAATTAGTACAAATGGTTAGAATCACAACCGAATTTAATATAGGGCAATACTGAATATTGGTCATTGCAATCAATAATTTGCTTTCGTCAATAAATTTTGTAATATAAATGATTATTCATTTATTGCAGCTAATTATTGATTGTTGGAATAGATTCAATTCGAGTACAACAAATGAAAATATAATTATTCGGAATTCACAACCAATAAATAGTTAAAAGCCCCAATTGCTTACTAAATTTTCTGTCAAAACATTTGATAGATTAAATTAATTTTAAATATTATATTTAAAAAATATATTTGCGGCCAAAAATTGAAAATGTGAAAAACTTAATAAATAGGGGTAAGTAATTTACATTTTCTTATTGGTATGAACATATACACGTACATACATATGTATGTATGAATGTATGTATTATTTTTTATACCCTGCAAATTATATTGGACTTCTTGATCCATTTTGATCCTGGACTGGTCCAATGTAGTGCACGTATGAACCATGTCATTATTAAAAAGAATTTGCAATGAAACGACATGTCTTCGTTTTTTAACGACATGTTTTCGTTTTGAAACTATTTCAAAACTAATCCTCTGGAGTATACCATGGAGTAGTTTTAAGACTTCCCCTTTGTAATGCAAGCTGGGTTATATGGTCCTGCCCTAGGACATCGTTCTGTAAAATAACCCATTTTTTCCATTCATTGAGATTACCTTTGGACAAGTCCTTGCCCCTTATGGGCTACATTTGGCCGGTTAAAAAAAATAAATTGATAACGACAATCAAATCTCTTGTTATGAACACCAATTATGTGTTAATTCAGTTCCACCTATCATTTATTCGGGTATAAGCACAATTTTGTTTCTAATAATCATACTAACAACTAACAATATCTGTTGTTATGACTGATAGTGTACTAAAATTCAAATGTTGCTATCAAACCTATTATGCTAAGCAACGAAATTTTCAGTAATTGAAACCGAATTGTGTGATAGTACATGCAACCGACAAATTCGATTGGCGCCAAATTCGGTTGTGATCACGAATCTGTTTTCTCTGTGTACCCGCTTTATTTTTATTTTCAAAAATGTAGTATACTATAAGAGTGACTTCTACAAAGATTGAACATTCTCACTATAACAGTTCTTAAGATATGCGATATTTAACATTGGCGTTCTATGGGTAGTACCACTTCCCCCGCTGCTATTTTATTTAAATTTTGGGGCTCAGAAGATCCTACTACCAAAAGTTCAACAAAATGCGTGCAGCGGCTCTTAAGATATGCGATATTTAATATTTACTATCCAATAGGACTAACCTTGGTGAAATTTCATCCAAATCAGAAGACATCGATTTATAAATTGGGTCACTTGACATGAAATCATTTTAGTATCCTAAATTGTTAGCTTTGAATTAAAAGAAAACAAATTTAATATGGCTAAACTATTCTACGGCGCAAAGAAAAATTTTTGTGGTGGCAGCAAGCTATATTGTGAAACCGAGAACTACTTTGGTTTCTGCAATTACTATGCAGAATCAAATCCCATGTTCGTTTGTGACCGAATATTATAAAACTTATGTAAACCAGCAATTTTCACAGACATGCACAATCACATGTGACTTGAAAAGTTGACAAGTCTGATGCAACAAACATGTCGTCTACATGCACCTTCAGGTGCAGTTACATTTAGTTTTAAAGTACCAACCTTTTAATATTATTCGTTAATTTAAACTACTCAAATTGGATTATTAGATTATTAATATTTTCTTATATCTTAATGTGTAGACTATATTCGGCTATGCCCCATCAAAAGTTTTTCCGCTTTTCTTTTCAGAAATTTAACTTGGGTAAAATATTATGATTCTTAAGTGTAGGCTGAACTAAAATGATTACCAGGAGGGGAATTCAGATTGGACACTAGACTGGTCGCATCTTGTATGGGATTTTTTTTTTTAAATTTAATTGTTTGCGCTGCTTAAAATATGAGGTTTGGTGTAAGAAATCATGACCTAATTTTTCAGGTCAACTCGACGGTGCCTAGCCGTGCCAAGTGGGGCCCAAAGTTCCCCATTTTATAAAAAAAAACATCTTTTCTATCAGATCTTTATAGTTATACTAGTTGAAAAGCCGAAAATCAAAAATATGACTACGCTACGATCTTCGGCAGAGAAAGTACTTCAAGTGTGCCAAATTTCAGCTTCCTATGTCATCAGATGGCTTCAGAAAGTTGCGGAAAGAATAGGACATACATGCAAACATCCTGACATACTAAGAAATTATATATTGTATAGATAGATTAACATATGTTCGCGCAACTCAAAAACGCTTTAGTTTATTGAAAAACAAAAAAAAAACCGAAATTCCGCAATAAAATTTACTTTAAGAAAGTTAAAACTTTTTTTTTCATATTGGCTTTGGTTTTCGAGATATACCGTTATTTCGAAAATTAAGGAGGTTGCACAACATATGTTCGCGTAACTCAAAAACGCTTTAGGTTATTGAAAAACTAAAAAAAACCGAAATTCCGCAATAAAATTTACTTTAAGAAAGGTAAAACGTTTTTCTTATATGAGCAGTCGTTTTAGAAACATAATTTTTTTTTTCTGGAAAAAAAATAATTTTTTTATTAAAATTTCGGAATTTTTGTTTTTAAAAATTCATAAAAAATTGAAAAATGGAGCTATGCTTCTAATTTTATAGAGTCATATAAAAAACAATATTGCAAACAAAACCAGCTATAAATGATTAAAATCTGTTCACAACTTTTGATTTTATGTATTCACAAATACGAAAATTTTTAATTAATTTAAGAATTTTATTAAACCGCCATATTTGTATAATTGAAATTCTTATATTTGGCCCGTGTAGTGCCTAGGATGCCTCAAAATGAGACAGATAAGCAGTACCTACTCCAAGTTGTTGAGCACTATCGTCATTTATATCCGTCCCACAACAAATCTTCTCTTTTAAATTTATCAACTTAATAAAATCAATGAAATAAATTTACACTTTTTTTTTGAAATTTCGAAATTTTCATTAAAAAAATTATTGTAGAAGCATAGCTGCATTTTCCAATTTTAAATGAATTTGTATGAGAGCCCCCCTAAAAAGAAAAGGTAAAGGGCAAGTATGTCTCGAGAAAATGTTTAGGACAAAAAACTGAATGAGGTCGGTCATACATTCTATTCCCCTAGGTCTGACTCCTTGGCAGTTATGGAGCTTTTTCTTCAATATATTTCTAGTCTGTAGTTAAAATTTTGAATGAGAGCCCCTTAATTAATGGAGATAGCAGGTAGGTATTTTAGTAATAAATGATGGAGATGAAAAATAAAGTGGAGTTGGTCATACATTTGACCCTTCTTGAGGCATCCTAGGCACTACACGGGCCAAATATAAGAATTTCAATTATACAAATATGGCGGTTTAATAAAATTCTTAAATTAATTAAAATTGTTCGTCTTTTGTGAATACATAAAATCAAAAGTTGTGAACAGATTTTAATCATTTATAGCTTGTTTTGTTTGCAATATTGTTTTTTATATGACTCTATAAAATTAGAAGCATAGCTCCATTTTTAAATTTTTTATGAATTTTTAAAAACAAAAATTCCGAAATTTTAATAAAAAAATTATTTTTTTTTCCAGAAAAAAAAATTATGTTTCTAAAACGACTGCGCATATAAGAAAAACGTTTTACCTTTCTTAAAGTAAATTTTATTGCGGAATTTCGGTTTTTTTTAATTTTTCAATAAACTAAAGCGTTTTTGAGTTACGCGAATATATGTTGTGCAACCTCCTTAATTTTCGAAATAACGGTATATCTCGAAAACCAAAGCCAATATGAAGACAAAAGTTTTAACTTTCTTAAAGTAAATTTTATTGCGGAATTTCGGTTTTTTTTGTTTTTCAATAAACTAAAGCGTTTTTGATTTACGCGAATATATGTTGTGCAACCTCCCTAATTTTCGAAATAACGGTATATCTCGAAAACCAAAGCCAATATGAAGAAAAAAGTTTTTACTTTCTTAAAGTAAATTTTATTGCCGAATTTCGGTTTTTTTTAATTTTTCAATAAGCTAAAGCGTTTTTGAGTTGCGCGAACATATGTTGTGCAACATCCTTAATTTTCGAAATAACGGTATATCTCGAAAACCAAAGCTAACATAAAAAAAACGGCTAGCACCACTGGATTCAGCGACCCCGAATTAGTTAAAATTAGTTAAAACTCTTTCGTTCGTATCATACTAAAATATTAAACTGCAAATACTTTAATCTATCTATACAATATATAATTTCTTAGTATGTCAGGATGTTTGCATGTATGTCCTATTCTTTCCGCAACTTTCTGAAGCCACCTGATGACATAGGAAGCTGAAATTTGGCACACTTGAAGTACTTTCTCTGCCGAAGATCGTAGCGTAGTCATATATTTTCGGCTTTTCAACTAGTATAACTATAAAGATCTGATAGAAAAGATGTTTTTTTTTTATAAAATGGGGAGCTTTGGGCCCCACTTGACACGGCTAGGCACCGTCGGATTGACCTGAAAAATTAGGTCATGATTTCTTACACCAAACCTCATATTTTAGGCAGCGCAAACAATTAAATTTATAAAAAAAAAAAATTTCGACCAGTCTATTGGACACATGATAAATTATGGTGCAATCATCCTATCCATAAGAATAAGTCTCAGGACAGCATTGAGATTACTTTAGCGTTTACAGTTAATTTCAAAGACTGCTTAATATGGACCGTGTTTAACAAAATTGCATGCAATTTTTTCTGGCCATATGAAGCTAAGTTGGAAAAAGAGTTAATCGCATATATCTATATCTGCTACGGTTTTAGGCGTATATAATTTATTTTAAATTTAATAATTTAATCCCCAAATAAAATGTTTCTAATCTTATTTGAAAAAAAAGGTTCTATTTTTGTTTTGTTTTTTATTTTTTTTTTTAACCTTTTAATATCTTTATAAGTAAAAGATTTTACTACTTTATAATTGTATTAATATTAATTATTTGCAAATAGGTGATCTTTTTATTTTAAACATTTTAATGCACACGAATTTCCACTTAATCCAGCTTACAGTAATTAATATCAATGAAATGCATAACTTTAAATTAATAAAATAAATTATTATTGCTGAATGCAATAATAAAGCTTTAATTTAAACAAATAAATACTGTAATGAAAACCAACCATTGTGGTTTTTTTTAATAGCAAGACAAAGAGTTTCATTTCGTGTGAAGAATAAAGAATATCGGTATTCAGGGTGGTCGTGCTCTTTAATGAAGTCTTATGGAAACTCTGTTTATTTTCCCATTGGATTTAACAAAAGAGCTACGATACTTTGCATTTGCTCGTTTGCAAGACCATTTGCCACAAACACTCAACTCCGCTGATGTCAGAACCCAACATTATTAAAAAAAATTTGTCTTAAAACTAAAATATAAAGTAGCTTAGATTACAACTATTAACATCTTTCTTGTAGTGCTATTCATAGTTTAATATGAGTATTTGTTTATTTAATTTTAAAAATACAAACATTAAAAAGTTTGCAATTACTGGTGATGGATTTACTTTTTAAAAACTATTAAGTTCATACTACGCTGAAATAAAATAATCTGATGTTCTCCAATTTTCATAAAATATAAATAATACTCAATATTACCTTCATTCAATAAAAATAGCAAAAAAGTAATCATATTTAATTATAGAGCAATTTAAAAAATATACACACATATTATTTTTACCCAAATCGATTAAATAAATAGAGTTATTTTATAAAACATTTATACGAATTCGTAAAGATAATGGATTGGAGTAGGTCCTGCGTGATTGATGATGGGCTAAAATAAAAAAAATATATTAAAAACCTGTTTTAACAAGAATAAAAATTGGGAATTAGGCACGACCAACAAAATCTTTTAAATTAAAATTTTGTATTCCCAAAAATTACTTTGATAATAAACTGGCAAGTGCACGGCTTAAAAAACTTAACTGGCAACATGCATTTGCAAGTTGTTTTTGTTTTCACTTCGTTTTTTCTTAACCTACCTACAACCAATTGAAATAGGGAATGTAAGAAGAGATAAACTCACTGTTTATTATTGTGGTTTTTGTTTAAGCTTTGCTACTGTTACAAGTAAAGCTGTTGCTTATAATTCTTATTCGCTTAACAGTTTTATTTGTGAAATATCTTTAGTTTTTCTTAAATCTTTGGATGAAGTTTCTTGACGATCTGGCCTAAGCAACCAGTAAAATGAGCATAGGAATAGTTTATCCCATTAACAATAAATTTCAGTGTTTTCATCAAAAATAAAAATTGGGAATTAGGAACGACTAACAAAATCTATTATTCAGAAAAATTACTTTGATAATCCTGTATAATATTATAAAATTACATCCAAAAAAATACGCCATTTAAACAGAGTAAGGGTCTTCATGATGTTGCTTAAAATTACCATTTGTGCAAATGGGTAAACTTGCGAGACTCGTTTCATGAAGATCCTTTTTAAGTTTTGTGTAATTTTAAACAATTAATGTCATTTCAAACAGAAACGTCAATAAAAAATATATTAAAAAAAAAAATAATCAAAAATATAATAAAAAACTTGGAATTTGTAAATTATAAATGAAATTTGTTTTTAAACATGCATAAAGAAAGCCAAAAGACTAATATGCTTATATTATTACAAGAATTTATTGTTTGTGATTTATTTACACTTGAAGTTTTCATTGAAAACGGCGGTAAGCATTAAAAAAATTTGTCGGTACAAATGCACAATTGAACTGCGTAAGTTTACGAGTCAAAATTGTTGGGCAAATTTAAGCAGTTTGTGTAAATGAATTCTCATACAATTTTTGACAGTTCATTTACGAGGGCGTAAGAATGCACAGTTTGCACAGTTTACAAGACTTATAAACGTTATCATGAGGACCCTTAGTGTGTTTCATAGAAATTTTCTATTTCCTATTTATGAAAAAAAATTCTTTTCTTCATAAAAATAATTTAATGAAAAATTTAATTTAATGAAAATCAGCCACATTAAAAATATCAATAAATTGGATTAAAAAACTTTTACTATAAATAGTATCAGCCATGTCGCAGAGTACAATTCCGTTCGGAAACGAAATTCATTCAGTATTTTGGTGCTTCAGAAAATGACGGAAAATTTTCGGAATGAAACCATTTTTGTTTTCATGAACGGAATGAAAGTTTTTTGTATCTGAAAGACCAAAAAACTATCAAAATATACTTTCAATCAATAAACCAATATGTTTTTTTCGATTCCGAATGGAATTGTACGCTGTGATATAGCCGTATAAATCTTTTTATAGGCTTAACCCTAGGTCTACCCTATTTGTATGGCCAGCCCAGGATTGTATTTCGCTTGCAATAAAAACAAAACAGGCAATTGAATTCTATATATGATATGTGCCTTAAGCCCTTATGACACTTCATTTTTTATTCATTAATTGATATGGAATTTATAGAAAGAAGCAGTAAATGCTAGAAAGAGCAAACTATACAAAATGTAAACAAAGTTTTTTAGTTTTTTTTTCTCTTGTTATGGTTTTGTTTCAGGGATGGCGTTGAGAATTTTTAAAATTGTACCAACAACCTTTAGAAATTGTACTTTTTTACCCTAATTGTACTAAAAGATTTTTTTAGTTAAAATTAATTTCATTTTTGTTCTTAAAAAAACACCACAAAAATGCATTATAAATCTTAGTTTAAAAAGTATCAACAAAAAAGTACAATTAAAATAACTTAGCCATCCCTGTTCTGTTAATTTTATTAAATGGCAACTTTTTGTTTATGAGAAACCTAAAAACAAAAAGCGGAAAATCGCTGAATTCGCCCATTAACCGCTGATTCAGCAACACTTTTAATTTTTCAAGCTTGAAATGCCAATTTTAAGTAGAACAATTTTACATTTTTTTTTGACATAACTTAATTTTTTATCGATAACTTTAGTAACATTTTTGACAGTTTGCCATTTATCTTAATTTCTATTACTTTATGTTTGCACTGTTCACCAAAACTTGAACAATGCATTTAAAATGTAGTATCATAAAGGTGTTATGATACTTGCTATTTTTTGTATTGGATTTTTTTAGGATTGACTGATTGAAACAACAAATGCGAGAAAGAACAAGAAATACAATATGTAAACAAACCCTTTTTTCTGATTGACATTTCTCATGTATATTTTTTTCTTTGATAAAACAAAACGAAATGAATCAGGTGCCGTTCATATGGGATTTCATATCATAAATTTTCAATTAAAGAATATACCACGATGTAATTCGTAATATTATTCATTATTTGCATTAAATTTTATTGTATTTAAAAAAAAAAAATTGTTTGTGATTGCAAAATAAAATGTAAACAAAACAAACAATATTGCCCACGTTTTTTTCCCACAAAAAACCGTCAAAAAGGCTAAAAATCGCAAAACAAAAGCTAAAAACCACTACGTTCGATCAAAAACTAAAAAAATTGGCAACAGTGCTAACATTTAATCTGGAAATGTCAATTTTAAGTTAAACATTTTTATATTTTTTTTGACAGTCTTAGATTATTTATCGATAACACATGTATATTTGTTTGACATTTCAAGATTTTTTATGATATAATAATACTCGTTACACTTAGTCAGTTTTCCTATGCAAATAAATTTGCACTGTTCTCCAATATATAAAAAATACAAAAAAAGCAAGTATTATAACACCTTAACGGCTTTATCTAATGAAACTTACTTGATTGGAGCAAATAAGTGGGGTGAAATTTTTCAATTTTTATTTCAAAGTCTTGGTCTGGCCAGACCAAATTTGTTTTTTGCTTGCAATATTATTCAAATAGAACAAAATATAAGCAAACAGAAACGTGAATTCTATTAATGATATGTTCTGAATTGTAATAATGTTTTGCGTGCTAGATACTAATCCGTCCATGACTTCCTAAAATCGGCTATGACAAACACAATGAGCACACAGATTTAGACAGGCTTAGGCGTTTGTGTTCGGTTTTATTCGTGAATACAATTTTTTTTTTAAACTTTGATATACATATTTTTCATTTATAGAACACTTAAAATATCCCAAAATAAGCATCGGTGTGAATTTTTTTTTACACTGTAGATTTCCCGTTACTTTACAAATACAAACATAAATGATTTGTTACCATGTTAAAATAAACAAGTTAGAGTGCTATATTCGGCTGTGCCGAATCTTTGATACCCTCCACCGACAGTTCGAATGATTAAGGATAATATCTGTATGATATTATTTTCTTAAACTGTGACGATTTGTTATTAATTATGGTTTTAGGTGTACTAAACTGTTTTCCGGGAGTAAGGTTTCTATGGGGCCTAGGGTAAATAATGTACCGATCTTCACGAAATTTTACAGTATCATTTATAGTCCTATAAAACTGTGACGAGCCAAAATTTGTTATGATTGCCTTATGTTTTACGGTTTTAGGCGTACTAAACTGTTTTCCGGTAGTAGGGTTTATATGGGGCCTAAGGTAAATTATGGATCGATCGTCACGAAATTCCACAGTGTTATTTCTAGTCCTAAAAAACTGTGACGTACGAAATTTTGTTACGCTAGCGTTATTTTTAACGGTTTTAGGCGTACTAAACTGTTTTCCGGGAGAAGTGTTTATATGGGGCTTAGGGTAAATTATAGACGGATCTTCACGAAATTTAATAGCGTGATTTCCAGTCAAATAAAACAATTTTTTGCAAAATCTTATCTCATTCCGTGCCTTGTTCCAGCATTTATGTTTTTTTGTAACAAAATTATCAATTTTTTTAGGTGGTGGATCCACATTTTGATCCATAGCTCTGGTCCTACTGAACCGATTTTGCTGGATTTCAATCCAAAACTGCTTAGGATAACTACAAGCAATTTGGCATCAAGTTTATTCATTTCTTTTGAGTTGTTCGAAAGTGAGCGTGTTTTCAACAGACGGACAGACGGACAGATGGACATGGCTAAATCGACTTAGAATTACTCAAGGACCCAGAATATATATACTTTATGGGGTCTGAGATGAATATTAAAAAAGTTTCACACGGAATGACAAACTTAATATACCCTCTTCACAACTAATTGGGGTGGAGGGTATAATGATTGAGTGCAGCAAAATAAGAGACTTTTAAATAAAAGTTTTGATATTACAGGGTTTAAGAAACTGCAGTCAAAACCAAAAACTGTCGAAAAAAAATATTTGTGTACAACTTTTTGCTTTTTGAGTTGAATTGACATCGACTACTTACATTTAAGGAAACAAGGAGCAGCAACAGTTTTTTTTTTTGCCAATGACAAATGAAGACGTGGAAGAAATGGTTTTTCTACTTTGACTGCAGTTTCTTAAACGCTGGTCGAAAGTGAGTATTTTTTATATTAATTAAAATATTGGGGAATTCTTCTATTTGTGCGATCTTATAGGCAGAATAAGAGTGGTTTGGGATTAAGGCTAAAAAATCCTTGTACCTCTTAGGATTTAATTTGAAAGATAATCTTAATCTGCAGTCCCTGCTTTTAAATGTTAAGTAATGATTGTAGCACATAAGCGAAGTTCAGAATTGGATGCAAATCATTTTGCGAAAGAGCAATTGCAATATTGCAAGCAGCTCTTTTTTAAGCCCAACAACAAAATACACCGAGCTTTTGTTAGATTTCTTTAAAAAGCTACCGTATATTTCATTTTTTCATTGCTTTTGAGATGTGATTTGTTGTTGTTTTTGCTTCGAAATTATAAAAGTATAAAAATAATAGAATTAGGGCATAATTAATTCCAAAAGTTTTCATAAAATTAACAACAGATACCAAAATTGTTTTTAATAAAATCGCCTTTAGCAATCAGGTAATGCTATGTTCACATTTGGGTTTTTAAACGCGTTTAAGCAAAATGTTGATTTAGCTAATCAAAGCCGTTCACATTACATTTGAGATGATTAAGATGACAGATGATTAAGAAAAAACACACACACAAGCACACAAAAAAACAACAAACAAATTTAAATTTCTTTAAAGTATTAAAAATGGAAAAAAACACCTTTATAAAGTTATCAGAAGATTATTTTAATAATTTTAATGATGTAATTGTGAAAATTTATGAATTATTTAAGAAAAAAAATAAAAACATTAAGCAGAAATCTTGGCCGGTTGTACACGGTTGTTGGCGATTCTACATTTGAGGTATGTTCAGTGGATTATATGTGGTTTATGAAGTGATTTAGTTGTAATCATGTCAATTTGAAGTGATTAACAAATCACTTCAATGTATGGGTAATCATCTCGATTTTGAAGTGATTAGAGCTTAATCACGTTCGAGCTGCTTAAACGCGTTTAAGAACCCAAGTGCGAACATAGTATAACACTAGATAAGGGCTTTAAAATCTCAATTATATACCGATTTTCACAATTTGATAACATTACTTTTGCTAAAAAAAAACAGGTTCGTACAGATTTTGTTTAAATTTGTTTAAGCACTCAATTTCTTTTCCTTCTTTTATTATTCAAAAAAGATGTAACTGTGTTTCTTATTTTGATCACGACAAAATTATAAAATAAATTTATTTAAAGTCAAAAGAAAATTGTCTTGCAAATCACTAAAAAAAATTAATAATGCGATGTGGAACAAAATTCAACACTTATTTGTCCTTTTAATAAAGTTGGTCTTACTTATGAAAACAAACAAACAAACAATATTTGTAGAATGGCAGCTAGACTTTTTTTAACAAGAACAATAAAATATTTTAACCAATTGTGTAATAAAAAATAAAACAGAAAAGAAAAAGTTAATTTCCGTTTTTCTGAATGTAAGCATTTTTTTGTTAATGAAAAATCCCAAAGGCATATACGTACATACATCAACACAATCCCTGTGCTACACAGACAACAAATACCACCTTGTAAAAAATATAAAAAATTACTTTAAACATTCTGTTAAATGAAACAGAAACGCCTTAGATTTAAAAAAGCTGTTATTGTTAGAATGTTTTGAATATGGTAAGAATATAATCAAAGTTGTTTCTGGGAGTACAAAATTTTTAATTAATAGCTTTTTGTTTGCCGTGTTTAATTCCCAATTTTATTCTTGATAAAAACACGGAAATTTATTGTTGGGGGATAAATCTAGTTTCTATGCGCATTTCAGTGGTTTGCTTAGGCCAGATCATCAGGAAACATTTTCCCAAACAGATTTTGAAAAGCTTAAGACATTAGCAAATAAAACTTCAGAGTGAATGAGAATTACAAACACTCAAAAAGTCTTATGTGGAACGATATCAAAGCTTTAACATAATACCAACAATAAGCTTATCTCCCTACCATAAATTTCAGAGTTTTAATCAAGAATAAAAATTGGAAATTAAGCACGACAAACAAAATCTTATTAATGGTAAGAATTTTATATTGAAATATTTATTACAGCCTGTTCATCGCTTTCGAACGTTAAAGTTCGCATAGAAAATTACATTAAAAACAAAAACAAAATTCTAAAATTTGTTTTTGTTTTAAATGTTATTTTCTTTGCGAACGTCAACGTTCGAAATCGTTGAACAAGCTGTTAATGTTTATTAAATTTCAGTAAATTAGACTATGTGCAATAATTAGTTTGCAAATTTCTGCTTAATAAATATTTAATAAATTCTACAAAAAAACAAGTAAGAGTGCTATATTCGGCTGTGCCGAATCATTGATACCCTCCACCGACAGTTCGAATGTTTTAGGAGTATTATCTGTATGATGTGTATTTCTTTAAACCTATATTAAATTATTGACCGACAATCAGAAAGTTTAATGCTTTTTTTTAGCCATTCTAACTAGCTTGAATAAAATATCATGATTCGTAACAGTTTAAATCGAACCTAAATGATTTTCAGGAGGGGAATTTATATTAGAGCCATGGTAAGCTATAAACCAGTCATCCCAAATTCTGCAGAGTGATTTCTGGTATAAAAAAAACATAAATTTCAATACAGCGGAGAAATTAGTTTTAGCGTTTGCAGTGAATTTCAGAAGGCTGCTAAAATGAGATCTAAGGTATATTATGGACCGTATATCACAAAATTGCATAACATTTTTTCTGGTCGTATGAAGCTAAGCTGGAAGAAAGTTTACCGTAATATCTATATTTGCTACGGTTTTAGGTGTATTTATTTATTTTACAAGAGTGGGCTTTATATGGGGCCTAGGGTAAATTATGGACCGCATTTCACGAAATTTCACAGTGTAATTTCTAGTTCTATAAAACTGTGATGTGCCAAATGTTGTTTTGATACCATTATTTTTTACGGTTTTAGGCGTACTAAACTGTTTCCGGGAGTAGGGCTTATATGGGGCCTAGGGTAAATTAATAACTGATATTCACGAAATTTCACAGTGTCATTTATAGTCCTATAAAACTGCGACGTACCAAATTTTGGTTTAATTGCATTATTTTTTGTGGTTAGACGTACTTAGCTCTATTCCGGAAGTCGTGTTTATATGGGGCCTAGGGTAAATTATGGACGGATCTTCACGAAATTTCACAGTCTTGTTTCTAGTCCTATAATACTTTGATATACCAATTTTTGTTATGATAGCACGGTTTTAGGCGTACTAAACTGTTTTCCGGAAGTATGGGTTATATGGAGCCTAGGGTAAATCAATAACTGATATTCACGAAATTTCACAGTGTCACATTAGTCGTATTAAACTGTGATGAGCCAAATTTTGGTTTGATAGCATTATTTATTATGGTCTTAGGCGTACTAAACTGTTTTCCGGGCGTAGGCTTATATGGGGCCTAGGGTAAATTATGGAATGATCTTCACGAAATTTTACAGCGTGATTTCCAGTCGAATAAAACAAATTTTTGCAAAATCTTATATCATTCTGTGCATTATTCCACCATTTATGTTAGCTTTTGTAATAATATTATCAATTTTTTTTAGGGGGGGTTCCACATTTTTATTCATAGCTCTGATCGTACTGGACCGATTTTGCTGGATTTCAATCCCCAACTGCTTAGACTAACTAAACGCAATTTGACTTAAGTTTGTATATTTCTTTTGAGTTTTTAGAAAGTAAGCGTGTTTTTAACAGACACACAGACGGACAGACAGACGGGCATGGCTTAATCGACTTAGCATTACTCAAGGACCCAGAATATATATACTTTATGGGTTCTGAGATGAATAATAAAAAAGTTTCACACGGAATGACTCTTCACAACTAATTGTGGTGGAGGGTATAAAAAAGAATTACCAATTTCATTAATACGTATTGGGACTTCCACCGAAAAGTCTACTTTTTTAACTTATTGGTGTGAAGTAATTACCTACAAAACTATTTATGAAGAGGGTTTAATACGTTTGTCAATCCTTGTGAAACTATTTTAATACTCATCTAATGGGGTCCATAAAGTATATTTATTTTCTGAGATCTTGAGTTGATTTAGCCATGTCCTGTCCGTATTTTTCAAGTTCTCCTACGCCGTTTGAGATTGAAATTTAGCAGAGTCCGTATAGTAGTAAAAAAGTTATGAACTCAAAAATGGAACAACCACCCTAAAAAATTATTTTTGCAGTGTTGCCACTCTGTGAGTAATTACCCGAATTGGGTGTAATTTTTGCTCACGTGGGTAGAGCGTAGATAATTTAGATTAGGTGTAGATCAGGTGTTATTTGAAATTCTATGCTTTAAAACAAATACACTGTGCTAGTTGAAAAAAAAAACCGGCCACATGGCGTTTTCACATAATTCGGGTATGCTGAATCCAATGGTGCTAACCTTTTTTTATAGGTTAGCTCTTGTTATTTCGAAAATGGAGAAGGTTGTACAACATATATTCGCGTAACTCAAAAACGGACTAGTTTATTAAAATTACTAAAAAACAAATTAGAGTGATATATTCGGCTGTGCCGAATCTATGATACCCTCCACCGACAGTTCGAATGTTTAAGGAGTAATATCTGTATGATGTCTATATATTATTATTTTGTTTATAAACACAGACATCAGCATTAAAATTGGTTTTAGGAGTACCAAACTGTTTTCCGGGAGAAGGGTTTATATGGTGCCTAGGGTAAATTATGGACCGATCTTCACGAAATTTTACAGTGTAATTTCTATTCCTATAAAACTGTGACTAACCGAATTTTGTTATGATACCAATATTTTTAACGGTTTTATGCGGCTAAACTGTTACTGGAAGTAGGGTTTATATGGGGCCTAGGGTAAATTATGGACCGATCTACACGAAACTTCACAGTGGCATTTTAAGTCCTATAGAACCGTGACGTACCGAATTTTGTTATCATAGCATTATTTTTTACGGTTTTATGCGTACTGTTTTCCGTAAGTAGGGTTTATATGGGGCCTAGGGTAAATTATGGACTGATCTTCACGAAATTTGACAGCGTAATTTTCATTCGAGTAAAACAAAATCTTATATCATTCTGTGCATTGTTCCACTATTTATGTTAGTTTTAGTAACAAAATTATAATTTTTTTTTAGGTGGTGGTTCCACATTTTGATTCATAGCTCTGGTCCTACTGAACCAATTTTGCTGGATTTCAATTCCACACTGCTTAGAATAACTACAAGCAATTTGGCATCAAGTTTGTTTATTTCTTTTGAGTTGTTCGAAAGTGAGCATGTTTTCAACAGACGGACAGACGGTCAGACAGACAGACATGGCTAAATCGACTTAGAATCACTCAAGGACCCAGATTATATATACTTTATGGGGTCTGAGATGAATAATACAAAAGTTTCACACGGAATGACAAACTTAGTATACCCTCTTCACAACTAATTGTGGTGGAGGGTATAAAAAACCGAAATTCCGCAATAAAATTTAAAACTTTTTTTTTAATATGCGCAGTCGTTTTAGAAACATAATTTTTTACTTTTTTTTTTTTTTTTTAAATATTTTTTAACAAATTTTTGTTTTTTAAAAATAAATAAAAAATTGGAAAATGCCGCTAGACTTCTAATTTTATCCCCCTAGTGGTATAAAATGTATGACCGACCTTAATTAGTTTTTCGTCCTTAACATTTTCTCGAGACATACTTGCCCCTTATCACCACTTCTTAGAGGGGCTCCCATACAAGTATTGCGTTTTATGAAATTCTTAAATTAATTAAAATTTTTCGATTTCTGTGAAAAAAAGTTGCTAACCGATTTAAATCATTAATGTTTTGTTTTGTTTGCAATTTCAGTTTTTCTGCGTCTGAAGCCTAGCTGCATTTCCCATATTTTTAATAACAAAAATTTCGAAAAGTTGATAAAAAAAATTATTTTTTTTTTATTAAAAAAAAAAATTATTTTTTTTTATTAAAAAAAAATTGGCTAAAACGCCAGGTGCCCAGCTTGTCTCAAAAAAAGTGTAAATTTCTTGCACAGTGATATTATAAAGATTTTATAAAGTAATGAAGTTTATACCACCGAAGATATTTTTAATCCAAGAAATATAAATTTTTCGCAACCAAAGTTAATGTTTATTTTTTTTAAGAAATGATTTTCATAAAGCCGAAGTTTATTGAAAAAAGGTATTCAAACCAGAGATCTGCTTAAAATGTTACGCATTCAAATTTATTGCAAAGCTACCGAAACTTTTATCCCCTCAGAAGTATGATGGTACTCATCGTATTCATACTTAAGTGTACTCTACATTATCACACAAGTTTTACGTATTTTGACGAAAGCACATGATCTTATTATTGTTTGAAACTTTTCAAAAACTAACAAAAACAACCTATCATGACAGGTTTGTATTTAAAAAAAAAACACAAGACTTGTGTTGTAGTATTAAGTACCGATTAAGGCAAATTTAAACTATTTCATAAGTCTTACGTATTTTGTGAGAAATACAACCCTGTCATGATAAAGGTGCATGTAGACGACATGTTTTTTACATCTGACTTTTCGAGTCACATGTAATTGTGCATGTCTATCAAAATATCTGTTTTACAGAAGGTTTATAACACGTTTTCTTCTCGGCACAGATTTCTGATGTCAGATGGTTTGTCCGAAGAAAATAGAGTACGCTCTAATTGAAGTTTTGCCAGATAACTTTGCATCTGACTTTTACAGAGGCAAAGTTAAAAAGGTAACACACGACATATACATATGTATTTTGCAGTGGGAAATTTGACATGCCAGATGACAAAAACATGCCGTGTACGGTCGATTTAAGTTGTGTTTGTATTTTGAAAATTTATGTAATTCTAAAATTAAAAAAGGCAAAATTTCTGTTTTTGCAACCTTATTGCATAAAACTACAGTGTGTTTTAGTGTAACTTGCAGCATAGAATAATAAAGTAATTTAAAGTAAGCAAGCAAGTTGGAAAAAGAAAACAAAAGGATTAAACACCAGGTCTGGTCAAAAGCACATTGTCTTTGAAATATGCGGTGTGGTGAAAGAGATATAAAGCTTAATAGTTATTTAATCTTGTGCTTTTCTTAGTTGTTTTACCTGGAAACTTTAATGCAATAAATGCTTGACAAGATAAAAAAAAACTCATCATTAGCTTTGAGCTAAAAACCAATACAAAATCACTAGAAAATCATATTACATAATCGCATCAATACTAAAGATAAAACTGACAAAATATATACTTTTTAGCAAAATTTAAAATAATAGGTCTACATAATTGTATGTAGTACATAAGCAACATTTTTAAAATTAAAAATTATGCATTCATTAAAAATTTTTCGTTTACCTTAAGTTCTATATACAGAAAGAAAATCACTCGGGATAAATTAAGTTATTTATACGAGTCTTTATTAAAAATGCATGTCTGGATCACTATAACGTTCTTAAAACAATTCTAAATGTTTTTAGTTTTGAAAAACAGTCACGGAATTTTTAAAAATAAGTACAAAATTCTTAAACCAAGTAAAAAAGATTAAATTTTTCGTTGGTAGTGCCACTCTGAGCGTAAAATTACAAAAGTTTGTTTAAGACACTACAACAACACCACACAAGTGGTTAACAAACGATTTTCTTGCTGTGTGTAGAAACAACTAAAACACATTGTTTTCATGCTTAAAACGTAAAATTAAAAGCAAGAGTTCTCATTTAGTTTAAAAATATTTTTAAATATGTATATTAAGTTTTTAAAGTAAAAATCATATCGGGAATGATACTAGTGTTTTATAATTTAAATTCTGTAAGGTGTTAAACTGGTAAGTCAACCAATCGTAATACAATTCTCCGTCTAATTCCACTTTTGGTTTATTTCAAGCACACGCAGAAAACATCAATGTAAAATTCTCGAAAACAATGTTGTTTTTACATTTTTATGCATTGATTTTGCTTCACAGTTACTTCATGTTAATTTGACATGATTTTTCAATAACTTGCGAACAATATTGTTTTTTTTTTTAAATAACTATAATTCATATAAATTTAACATTCCCGTAAAGTTAGAGCAAAATGACATTCATATTGAAATAATTATTTCAACACTCCCAATCGCGTTGAATGAAAGTTAATTCAAGTTGAAACAACTTGAATTTCATGAAGAATCGAATTGGTTTGAGTTTGAAATAACAGTGAGAAGAAGCTTCAGAGACAACATATTCGAATCATTTAAAACACTTACCCGCAGAACCAGAGAAAGAGAGAGAGAGAGAGATAGTGAGAATATAATTATTTAGTTCCCTATAACACATGTTTCACTTTTTGTTTTCTTTGTTGACAGAAGCTCTCATTAAAAAACAGCAGCAGAATGCCCTGATATGGTTTAAGTCATCGTTCTACTTTAAAAATTTGATGTACTAATTAACTAAATAATTTTAACAAAAAGAATACGGGAATTTATTTACATTTACAAAATTTTGTAAGATGTGTTTAATTCCCAATTTTTGTTTTTGATAAAAACACTGAAATTTATTGTTGATGGGATAAGTTATTCATAACAAAATCTTGTAAATTAAAAATTTTGTATTCCCAAAAATTACTTTGATTTTTTTCTTTTCTTTTTTTTCTTCTCTTTATAAGTAATTTTAAACATGAAGATAAAAAAAACTTAGGTTTTTCTTTTTATAGTGCTGTTTTTGTTTCTGTACAAAGCAAATTAAACAGGATTTTATAGACTCAATATTGAACAATGTTATTTTAATATTTTTCGTTTAAAATCAATATGAAACAATTACAATTTTAAATAATGTCCATACTTTGGCAAAAATTTAATAGGATTTTAATTCAACATTGCGCAATGTTATTTTAACATAGATTTTTTTTTTTTGTGTACAATTCGGGATTGAATCAACTTTATAGTACTTGAATCAAGCGCATTTTGAGATTGATTCAATCTTAGTTTTACTTAAATCAATCTCATTCTCGGATTAATTCAAGAACGAATTCGGGATTAAATATGGATAAAGTAAGTAATTCGCGATTCAAAATCCTTACTTGAATCAATCTTTCTGTACTAGATTCAAGAAAGTTCGTACTCACCGTACTATTAATACCTCTTCGGATTGATTTGAGTACACACAGAAAAAAAATACCAATGTTAAAATAACATGGCGAAATGTTGATTGAGAATCATGGTAAATTTCTGCAAAATTATGCCCTTTATTTAAATTTATCATTATTTCCTATTAATTTTAAATGAAAAATATTAAAATAACCTTAAATCACGTTTATTTAATATTATTCACAGTTAAAATATCATTGTTCAATATTGAATCCATAAAAACCTGTTTTATATTAAAATCAAAAGTTTATCTTGTTAAATTAACATGCATACATACTTAAGTATGTACATTTTTTTATTTTCATGTTTAGAATATTTTATAAAAAGAAAACAATTCCCATATTCTTTTAATTAAAATTATTGAGTTAAATAGTACATCAAGTTTTTAAAGTAGAATGATGACGAAAACCATATCGGGCCATTCTGCTGATGCTTCTGTTAACAAAGGAGATGCAAAATAAGTGAAACATGTGTTACAGGGGTAAGTGTTTTGAATTATTCTTAACCCTTCTGCACTCCTTGGGTCAATTTGACCCAATTTTGGTTTTCAAACGCAAAATTTGTCCCTTTTAATATAAGATATGGACGTGAAACTTCAATTTATCCATTACAGGGACAAAAATTATAAATTAAAATGAAAATAATAAAATTTTAGTTTTTCCTTCCCCCTCCAAAAAACACGATTTACACACATTTAATATCCTTTGGGTCAATATGACCCAACATGCGATATTGCAAGTTTAATTCCACTTTAAAATTTTGTTTTCTATTGATTTGAGTTCATCTTCATTCAGAATCATCGATCAATAATTATTTCTGTCAAATAATCAATAGAATCGCTTTTGTTTTTATTACACTTAAATATGAAATGCTGTTAACATTTTATTGTTGGGTCATATTGACCCAAAGGATCATAGGAAGGGCACATATCCAAGGGATGCAGAAGGGTTAAATAAATTCATATGTTGTGTTCACACTGTTATATTACACTCCAACCAATTTGATTCTACATGGAATTCACGTTGTTTCAACTTGAAATAGCTTTCATTTAATGTGATTCGGATTGTTATTTCAATATAAATGACATTTTGCTCTAACTTTACTGCACTATTAAATTAACATGAATTATAGTAATTTTAAAAGAAAAAAATTTTGTTCGTAAGTTATTGTAAAATCATGATATATTAACATGAAACAACAATGAAGCAAAACAACTACTGAAAATGTAAAATCAACATTGTTTGGAACGAATTTACATTGATTTTTTTTCTGTGTGTACGGATTTATTGATTTTTCTTTTAAATGTACAAATACAACTCCTAGAAATCTCCTACAAATTATGGTATCGAGTTAATATTAAAACTGTTAAGTGTTAAAATTTTAAAAAATTAAATTACTCTAATGGCCTAATCGAAGATTTTTTATATGTTAAAAGAAAACCTGGAAAAGCACCGAAAAATAAAATAATCTGTATTAGGAATGAGCAAAAAATATCCCTATATCAAAATATCGATTTTAAAAATATAGAATTCGATAGTCGAATTTCAACATCGATATATCGACTTTTTTTAAAAACTCTAAATTTTAGCCGTTTTTTCAAATAATATGAATTTTTTAAGAATTGGCATCACTTCATGCATCATATGTTTTTTTAAACTAATATGAAAATCAAAAATGATTGGCATTTATAAGAGGAAGAATTAAAAAAGCGGGATTTTCACATTGCAGATTTCTAATTAAACAAGTTAGAGTGCTATATTCGGCTGTGCCGAATCTTTGATACCCTCCACCGACAGTTCGAATGTTTAAGGAGTAATATCTGTATGATGTTATTATTATCTTAAACTGTGACGATTTGTTATTAATTATTAGTTTAGGCGACTAAACTGTTTTCCGGTAGTAGGGTTTATATGGGGCCTAGGGTAAATTATGGACCGATCATCACGAAATTTCACAGTATCATTTCTAGTCCTAAAAAACTGTGACGTACGAAATTTTGTTACGCTAGCGTTATTTTTTACGGTTTTAGGCGTACTAAACTGTTTTCCGGGAGAAGTGTTTATATGGGGCTTATGCCCGTAATTTCTACAAATAGGTATCTAGCTGTGTATATGTATCTATGGTTTTCATAAGTTTAAAACGTATTTCTAACCTACAGGTTAAAGTTTAATGTATTTTACACCATCGATTTTCGATAGTTAATTCACGTATGCAAAATTAACGTTGAAATTACCACAATAGTGTTACCGGATAGGTTAAGGTAACTTTTAGGTACGAACACGACTAGATATATATTTGTAGAAATTACGGGCATTAGGGTAAATTATAGACGGATCTTCACGAAATTTAATAGCGTGATTTCCAGTCAAATAAAACAAATTTTTGCAAAATCTTATCGCATTCCGTGCCTTGTTCCAGCATTTATGTTTTTTTTTTGTAACAAAATTATCAATTTTTTTAGGTGGTGGTTTAACATTTTGATTCATAGCTCTGGTCCTACTGAACAGATTTTGCTGGATTTCAATCCCAAACTGCTTAGGATAACTACAAGCAATTTGACAACAAGTTTGTTCATTTCTTTTGAGTTGTTCGAAAGTGAGCGTTTTTTCAACAGACGGATAGACGGACAGACGGACATGGCTAAATCGACTTAGAATTACTCAAGGACCCAGAATATATATACTTTATTCGGTCTGAGATGAATAATAAAAAAGTTTCACACGGAATGACAAACTTAATATACCCTCTTCACAACTAATTGTGGTGGTAATAGTTTCAGCAAAATACGTTCGATATATCGATATTTTTAAAATAATAAATATCAATACTCTTAAAAAATATCGATTCGATATATATCGATATATTTTTTCAATTTGCCCATCCCTAAACTGTATTATGGGTTGCTTTCGTTTTTTCCAACATCTTCCATAAGTGAAAGAATTTTTTTTACGTCAAGTTTTATAAAAACTAAAGAAAAGAATCGCTTAAGCCTAGATTACACTATCGCACAAGTCTTACGTATTCCATAATACTTTGTGAGATAGAAATCAAATGAGTTTTGTTGCGACTGCCAAAAAATCTAATGTAACATGACAGTTTGTGTTCACACCATCACACAAAGTATAAACACTTACACATGAAATAAAATGCAACCCTGATCCAATGAAAAGTATTATTGTTTAGAAATTTTTCAAAAAACGATGAAGTCGTATGGGATGTCAAACTTTTTTCATAATACTTGTCATTTTTGTGACACATTGCATTCACACTATCACACTTTGTCATTTTACTTGAGTTTTTGACATGTATTAATACAAATTATAATAGTGTAATCTAGCCTTTAACTGCTAAACATTTAAACCAAATTAGTTTTCAAAAAGATTATTTTATAAGATATTCTTAAACTATTGAAATAATTAATAAAATGATGTTAGATAACGTTTTTATGAATTACTCTTTTGTTTGGTCGTTTTAGTTCAAAACTTGTTTTGTTTGTTATGTTATTTTTTTTTTTTTTTTCTACTTACTGCCTGTTTTTAGAAAACGTTAGCAAGTGAGTGAGTGAGAAATTATATTGAAAACAACAATAAAAAACGAAAATTTGGTTTTGTTTTCAATATAATTTCTCACTCACTCTCTTGCTTACGTTTTCTAAAAACAGGCAGTAAGTCCCCTTTTACAATGTGACAGACAGAAGGCAGACAGACACAGTTTGTACACGAGAGAGGGGAAAAGTAAAGTGTGTCACGCATGCAGCGTCGCCCCCTTACCAACAAACTTCGTCTGTGTGTCACATTGGAAAAGGGGACTAATAAATTCCAAAAAATAAATAATTTTTGCATTTTTATTCATTGAAATTATTTAATTTAAAAAAATCTTTATTAATCAATTAACCGATCAATAACAAAATTAATTAATAGAGCGATTAACCGATTAAAGCAAAAGCCGGATTTAATGAATACCCTAATAAATACGCATCGATTTTAGTAAAATTACTTTAAGCATTTCCTGACTTACAGGACTTCAAAAGATATTCTTATTTCTACAACAACGAAAAGTATTATCCGTCGGGACATTTTAATGATTATAAAAGTGGTGCGTGCGATTTTTTTTTTTTTTTAATTTAAAGTAAAAGTTGCAAAACTTTTTTTTAAGTTTTTATTATAAGATTTTGATTGGGTAACAGGTATGACTTTAATAAATTTGTTTTGCAGATACTAAAAAGAGAAAATAAGCATTTATTCGTACTTTATCTACAAAAAAAATGTAAGCCTTTTGCATAAAACAATATATTTTAATGAAAAAAAAGTCTAACAATGACTGTATAGTATCAAATTTTCTATCACAGTTTGTTCGGGAAAATATAAGGACTCTGCAAATAATTCTCAAAGCAAACTTTTACAAAATTTCAGTTCATTCTTCATAAAATTTGTATGGCCTTTCTTCTGTTAACATTTTAGTTCAGTTTTTTTATTGAGCGTGCTTTTCTCTTCCTCTGGCAGCTTTAGAATATTGTTATGAAAACGTGTATAAATAATAGTTAGTACTAACTAGTAACTGACTTTTCACAAGTAAATTTGGCTTTTATCACTTTACTGAGGATTTTAGTACTTTCCGAGGGTCACCTGCAATGCGGTTCTTATGGTTGGATTTTTTGTCATGTTTAAATGTTACTTAAATATAAACACTCACACATATACACACAGGTATATTCCGCTATAAAAACAAAACTACAACTCATTTCATACTGTTGTCCTTTTGTTCCTTACGCTTTTTCTGCTTCTTTTTTCTACATCTTTTACTTTTGGTTTTTATTATACTACATTTGGTCTTTTAAACATTTGTATAAACATCAAGGGGAACTTTAAGAAGGATTTTAGTTCTTTCGCTTTGTTCCATTTTATTGTTTTTCTACTTGTTTTTTAAATTAAATGCAGTTGCATTTGGTATCACTTAGAGGATGCCATGAATTATTAGTCAGCATTTTACTTAGTTTTAAGCTCAGTAAACAAACAGTTACAGGAAAATGTTGGACGATTTTGGTTTTTGCTTCTATTTCACTTGGCATTAAAACAATACACTTTCACAATTGCATACACTTCTTATTTCTGTGCTTTCTTAATTTTTTTTTATTTTTTTTTTTGCATACATAGATATTTTTACCCTTGCTGTACTTACCCTGTCCACAGCACAAACTCAACATTATCGCCCTGCCGTGATTTCATTGCTTTGGCAGCCGACTCAATTAGACTCCAAGGACTATCACAGAGGTAATCACCATAACGACCTGGTGAATGTGTGGACGAACTGGGTGGTTGTCTTTCAATGCGCCAACAACCTAAAAAAGAGAAAAGGCAACATTAGCAAACAAAAATAAAAAATTCAAAACGTTGTCTTTAATAAGAAGAAAAAAAAAGTCATGATAATGTTTATTTTTCTTGGCATCGTAGAAAATTACAAAATCAAATTAAGACAATTTGTTGCACGAGCATTCCTTTTTTTAATTTTTTTTTTTTTTCATTATCAAACAAAAGTTTTTTGTATATGGATGAAAAAAAAAAGTTTGGAATTTCTTTAAAAGTTTTCCATTTTGCTGACATTGTAAAAATAATTTCTTGTGTAACCTTAACAAAAGCAAGTGACGTGCGGTATATTTTGCTTGCCATATCGCCTGTAACACTAAGAAAAATCTGTTTGAAACCCCATAAAGTATAAATATTCTGGGCACTAATGAAATGCTCAGGCTATTGCTCAATTTTCTTATGTATGGCTGTAAAAGGCTCTATAAAAAATGGAAATTTTTGTCTCGAAAATCTTTTAGTTCTCCTGAACAGTTTGGGATAGTTTGGGTAGTAAAAAAAAATTAAATGAACTTGAATGAACATTAACCTCTGAAAAATAAATTCGATAAATAAGATTTCCTCTTTGTTTTCAAACTATCTATATATCGTCTCCAAAACTGCAAAAGGTCGTAACAATAAAAAAATTCGAAACATAGTTTTTGATTGAGTTATGTTCACTTTATTAGATTTCCACAAAAATTTTAGATTCGTGCGATCAAAAATGGCTACTTTAGTATAGGTTCACATTACGAAAGTTTTCTCTTAGAAAGTCTGATTTAATTGTTGAGCGAGGAGTGAAGGAAAGCATGTGCTCTTCCCCTCTCACCAATAAACTTAGACTTTCGGAAAGAAAACTTTCATAGTGTGAACACAGACTTATTAAAGAAATTCAACCGCCTTGTTGTTATTGATTACGTAAAGTTTTTTGCTGTAAAAAAATAAAAAGTCTTGTTACGCCTACTGCAAAACAAATGCACCGAAATTGCCTTTCCTTACCCACTTAACATGTTTGTAAACATTTTGAAAATTTTCAAGTGGGCGTGGCACTGCCCATATAACAACAATATTAATAACCTTATATCTGTAGAACCGTTACAGTTAAAGTTTTTAATAAATAAAAATACACAACATCTACCAAAATATTGGCTGGATTGTACAATTAGGCTTGGCACCTCCCATACGAAGAGATTATAGATTTCGGCATATCTGGAGAACGGCAAGAACCAAAGTCTCCGTATTAGGAACAAGCATCTTATTAGGATTGAAGAAGTAGGAGTGGAGTAAGGAAATTACTCGCCAATTTACAGAAAAAGTGTGTCTGTAATATTTTTGTGAGAAAAGTTCCCGCTTTGAACTGTCAAATAAACTAACGAAAAAAATGGGGCGGAAACAATTTTAACACTAAAAAACTTAAAAATGCAAAGAATATTAATAAAAATATTTTGTTCTTAGCACATTTCTTCATTGTTTAATTATTTTGCTTTAAACGTTCTAGTCAAATTTACGAATGTTTTCAAGGCCGATTTTCGCCGCCGTTGTTAAAAATGTTTAAATTTTGGTCGCCTTCAACGATATGTGTGACTGGCGTTCTTAACGCCTGTAATGTCAAGTCGGCTTCGAGTACAATGTTATGATATTTATAACGTAACGTCGTAATATCTTTTAATAGTTTTCGTTATGAGATACAGACACACTTTTTTTCACTTTTCAAGAAACGATGTAATATTTTGTTTCACATGTTTTGAAATGGGAGTTCTCACTCAAGTTACAGAACATGGGTACTGGACAACAGCAACAGCTACAGTTTAAAAATGTTGTACATATTTCTTGGATATCAATGCACAGCATCCCACAAAAAGTGAGCAGAATTTGAGAAGCATTTATGTTAAGTAAGATCTTTTTATGCAAATTTTACCAATTTCATTTCGATGGGGTTAGCAAAGCGCACCAAAATATAAATTTAAAATATTTTATTTAAATTGTGGGACTATATTGTTACACAGAAAAACATTTATTGAAACACTAAATTGTGTCGACAATGAATGCAGGGGTCTAATTACCGCATACGATATCGAGAAAAATTGATCGAAATTTTTTATTTTGGTATTATGACTCTCGATATCGAATGAAATGTATCGTAATTTAAGATGATAACATTCGATATCAAGTAACCAAAGACATTACATCTCTCTAGTTTTCGTTCGATACGTCAGTGTCTATCGTATTCAGAAAAATACGATAGTTTACTCGATACGATAACTACTCGATATCGAATGCGGTAATTAGGCCCCAGTTACCTCTTTCGATATCGAATAAACTATCGAGCTAAAATAAAACTCGATAAATGATCGAGTTGTCTCATGATATTAGCATTCCCTAAGTCTGAGTTCATACGGCTCATGTTTTATTGACAAGATACTTCCTTTTTCTTCTTTGAACATGAATTGGCGTTCAAATGAATCATGGCATGTTGACGACATGTTTTTTATTTTGTTTTATTTGATATTGAAAACAAAAACAAAATTAAACAACGAATAAGAAAGCAAAACGTAGAGACAGTACATGCATCTGTGTACTCGTTTCTTTTCCCCTCGTCCCTCTCGCCTATTAAGTAGCAATCTTGTCAATAAGACATGAGCCGTATGAACACAGACTAACGAATTTAGTTTTCATTCCACGTCTAAACGATTTCTAACTGAGTGGTAATGAATGTTTACATTTGGTGCGTATTAATAAAAAAATGCGTGATAATAGCGACGTTCTATCCTTTCCAACAAAAGTCTATGTAACAAATTTTGTATTTTAAGTCAACTAAATTATTGCTTATGTATGTAGTTTTTTTTTAGATTTAAAAAGCTACAACTTACAACAAAGCATTTTTAATCGCACTCCATTCAAAAGATGATAATAAATATGGATAGAAGTTAACGTTAGCTTTTTTAAGATGTGGACTTGGACATTAAATCTAGAACAATTACAAATTTTAATTTTGGAAACATTTGTATGCAGTTCAATTGTTACGCAACATTTTTCATAAATATGTTTTGGTTGGCCAAAAATTCTAGTAGTTAATTTTGTTGGGACCGGTCCTCAATTATCTAGAGATCCGGTACAAAGCCCACTACCTAAAAACACTTTAATAAGCACAAACTTATCGTCGATATTATTATGAAATTTAGTTTTATATGATAAGAAATTGTGATTTTAGAATTTATAAAGATTGGATTTTAATTTATTAAATGTCCCATACAAAGTTTTTTCTATTTCCAAAAAATATTGACTATTCTCGGTAGAGGGATTCAAAAATTCGGCACAGCCGATCATATCATTCCTTCTTGGTTTTAACTAAAAAACTCTACATGATACCTGTTAATTGAGTTTTAAATTTGTAAAAATTTACATAAAAATAAATTTTTTTTTGTGTCGACTAATTGCAAGCACTTATTTATCTTGTTCATTAGGCATGAAACCTAAACTCTTAATTCTTATTGATTGCAAAATACAAAGTCGGAGTTTTTAGGTCAATTTAAAATAACACTTAAATAAAACTTCGCGAAGCTTATTAGTGAGAAGGACAGATGTTTTTATACAGCCACTAGCAAAATAAGTGGGACACCTCATTAAAATATTTAGTTCACATACTTTTTGTTAATTATTTTATGTAGGTTTGATTAAAGTTGGGATAAATAAATTCATAAATGATTAAGTAAAGAGTGGTCCAGCCATAGTGCACGATGTTAATTGTGAGTCACCCCATAACGTCAAGTTTTTGGCCCAACACAATTTGACATTTCGTTGTTTCAGTGTTTGACCAATTCAACCACATTTGAGCAGCGCGTCAAGATTGTTAAAGGCTTTTTAGAAAATGGGCGTTCAACTCAAAATACATTTCTTGCACTTCGTTACTTTTTTGGTCAGCAAAATCGACCAAATGTGTCCACACTCGGCAAAATTGTGCCCATATTTTAGCAAACCGGATCTGAAGAATATGTGAAAACACGTGTGCATACTCGCCAAGGCTGGCAGCGCCATTGGGGCTTACTTCTTCTAAAATGAAGTCGGACAAGCAGTTACCTTGAATAGCGGTCGCTATCGCGAGATGATAACGGACTTCTTGTTACCAGAAATTGAGGATGAGGACCTGAACGATTTGTGGTTCCAATAAGATGGTGCTACTTGCCACATAACCAACAAAACAATGTCACATTTGCGCGCGAAACTCGATGGGCGTGTTGTCTCACGTCTAGTCGATGTAAATTGGACGTCACGATATTTTTCTTTTTTTTTTGGATTTTTAAAAGAAAGAGTGTACGATAAAGAGCCAAGAACAATTCAAGAATTAAAGGATAAGATAATTCGGCGCATTAACGATATTGAACTTCAATTATGTCTCAGACATTAAAAATATGGAACATCGGATAGAGGAATGCCACCGAAGCCGTGGCGAGCATTTGGCCGATATTTTTTTCTTTCACACAAAGCTGTCATAAGTCCTTCTATAATAATAAAAATATTTACATTATTCTCTGAAATTTTTTGTTTTATTTACAATTAACATCGTGCGTGCTGCTTAAACCACCTTTTATCTATCTTCTATCTATCTATATATATATCAGGATGTGTGTATGTATGTAACGTATGGACTCAAAAACGGCGGGGCGATTTTGATGATATTTTCAGGGAATCTTCGTAATATTCAAACGGGTGACGCTGCGAAGTCAGATTTTTGATTTTCGGTCTGCGGGCGGAGGGGCGGGGGAAAATCCAAATTTCATATTGCACCACCAACGACATCTTTATAATTTGGACGCCCACTTTTTTCGAATTACCTAAAATCAGAAAACGGCTCCATCGATTTGACAAATTTTTCTTTCAAATGTTCGTATTACTCCATTTTTCGTTTTCATCGATAGAAAAATGTACCACGCCTACTTTTACGCCCACTTTTTCTATTAGGCGCAAATGTTCGTACCTTTTTAACGGATTTTCAAAATCGAACGCAAACATGTTTCCTAATTTGGACAGGACAACGTCTGTCGGGTCAACTAGTATTAAATAAAATAAAACTAATGTGTTGTTTCCAAATGACAAACAAGTGATTGTGCTTTCAAATTTATATGAAAAGCACTCAGTTTTTTAAATTGATTTTCATAAAAATTTAACTTGCCTGTTATTTAGAAACAGCACAAAAGACTTTAATTTTGAGTTCCAAACATAGCAACATAAGAATTTTTCTATGTGTCCCACTTAAAGTGTGAGTAACTGTACGTATTTGGCACGATGCATAAACATCCTTAGGTGACAATCCCAGTACTACTCATTCCAGTTAAGTAGTATAGGTAGAGGTAGATTGTTCTTTTTGTTTCCTTTCTTTCGACCACCGTTAAATCTTTATCTATTTTCAAGGTAACAAACTCTTGTTTTCGTTATTAGTAAATTCCACATAAATGTGATAAGTTGTTTATTTTTTTTGTCTTTGGTTTTTGTTGTTGTTTTTAATTGAAAATGATTCAAAACAAATGCGAGTAATTGTTGTTTGTACCAAATCTAAATCAGCGTTTGAGCGCCAATGCCAATAGATTTCGGTATTTCTAGGTTTATTTTTAATATGTGTTTCTCGAATTCTGTTGCTTATACGCTCACAATTTTATTACAGTAAAACGGACTGTATTTTATTTAAGAAGAATATTTAAAATTCCAAGCAAATTTATTTTTAACTGATTCTAACAGTTATTCAAAAAACTAAGTGCCCATTAAAACGGATTTTCAGTTGCAGCTAATATTGTCCGCTGATTAAGTTAAAGTCTTCTGTAAGTTAAATTGAAAATGTAATATAAAATAACCAAAGTTCAATTAATTTTTTCTGTCAAAAATTCAACCGCGAATTCCGAAAAAACGAATGAATTTTTAGTCATTTTATATAATTTAACTACCAAAAAATAAATTTTTTGTTATCTATAAAAAACGATTTGTTTGTTTTGTGTAAAAAAATTCTAATTTTTCACTTGATAAAATTATTAAGTTAAATATGTATATAAAATTAAAAAAATATTAAGAAATTATGCAGTACTTTTTCGCGATCGTTAAAAATGTTTCCGCACCAAACGCGATGAAGTTTTGAATTAAAATATCTTCCCTAAGTATACAAAATTAACATTTAATAACAAAATTTTAAGTATTTTCTTATAATTTCATGAATGTATCAAGATCTTACCATTTGTACGGAAGAAGGGCGCAAAAAAAAAATCGCGATATTAATTTTATTATCAATACTAAATTGCTCATCGCGTGGTGGGATGAAGAAATTTTGTCCAAAAAAAGTTATCACCCTAATCCACATATTTTTATTTGCCGAGTAGTGAAAACTGATAGCATAATAATTATTTCCGTTGAGTTGATCGGAACTGAGCGTGGTATCGAAACACAAACAGATGTAGATAAATCAACTTCGAATTTTACAAGGACCTTGAATATAAGTATGCGTATTAGGGTGTCCCAAAATTTTTGTTTGTCAGAGCCTCAAGCATAATTTGAAAGCTTATAGGGTCCAGTATTTCTTAATTTTTTTTTAGATTTTTAGGAAGAGGTTTAGAGGTCGCGCAAGTCAAGTCTTTGTTAAAAATCTGGTTTTTCGGCTTTTTTTCAAACTTGACTCATAACTTTGTCAATAACCACGTTCATTTCATTTTTTGACGGAATATTTCTAAAGAAAATTTGCTAAACTTTATTTCCATATGCAAAAACTTTAAGTTCCGCAAAATATTTTTGTCCATTACGATTCCATATATTAAGTATTTTTGTAATTTTTTAACAAATTCTGTAAAAAACGGTTTATTACTTTTCAAATTTATATGAAAGGTATAAAAACTAGTGACGCGATTTTGAATACCGATAAGTTCTAAACAATTAAGAAAAACCAAAATGGAATTTTGTCCTACAGTTTCGGAGTTACACTATTTTTATAGTTTGTACCTTAAAAATGGTGATACTATTTTCGTTATAATTATTGTATATTTCGATAAATTTCTATACTTAGATTTTAACTGTCATTAACTTCTGACATTTATTGATCTAAATCGTTGCACGCTGCCATTTTCACTTTCTATTTTATGTGTGCTCAAGGAGCTATCAATCGGGCTCGCTGGATGATAAAAATTATCTATTCTTTGAATTTTCCGAAATCAGTTGCAATCTTATATAGACAAATCAACAGTTGATGCCTTGCTTGAATTTAGTTCATTTATTTTAAGAATTAATATCAAATATTGGTACCTCTGCCAGTGCCCTCGATACGCTCCTTTCAATGATCTGAGCCTATTAAAGGAATTGGATAGTTATAAAATTATTAATAAAGCAGTTGCAAAAGCTTCGCTTTAACTTTTCTAGGTCATCAGTGGTACTTAACTCCGAAATTGGCTGCCTCAGCGTTTTTTGATGAACGTATCGACACCAAAACTTTGCACTTAATGACAAAAAAACTTGCAGATACTCCGTGCAGCGATTATGAAGTAGCAAATGTAACTTCAACAGAAGAAAACTTTAGAAATAAAGAAATTCAACAATTCATTTCAAAAGCCAGTCTTACTTTTTTTGAAGCATGCAATATTTCAATCGATTTTTAAAAATAGATCCAGAGAATTGGAAAGCCAACAAGTCATTTCAAGAGGCAAAGAAAAAAGTTCAACAATTACAAGTAGGAAATGATGTGGCAGAACGAGGTGTAGCTTTGGCTAATACTTATATTAATGTTACAACTTCTGCAACTGATTACCAGAATTTATTGCAATAAATGGTTTTTCACAGAGCAAAAGAAAAGTTTTTTTTTTGTTGATTGGGTAAGATTGGTGAACTGGCAAACAGCTTATAATAATATATAATGGGTATAAAGAAAAAAATGGGTATAACTCAGGGACGGTAAGAACAAATTTAAAAATTGTTTTTTCATATTAATAAGAATTAATTTATCTTTCAAACTGCATCATTAGTTTTTTTTTCGTTTTTATTTAAACTTAAAAAGTTGTAAAGCGTTATTACAAAATTTTTGCAAAAATTACGAAAAATTGTAATTAAGGGTATCTATATGAGTAAACTCATCACAAAAACTTATAATTTTTTCACACAGGAATAAAGCTTGGATACTTTTCTTTAAAACTGTTTCCTCAGGAGTGAAGAAACTCGTGGTATTAACCAAATTATGAGTAAAGTTAAAAAAGGCCGAAAACTCCTTTTTTTATGAAAACTCCATTTGCGCGACCTCTAAACCTATTCCGAAAATTCTTAAAAAAAAACCAAAAATACTTTACCCTATAAGCTTTTAAAATTTTAATTGAGCAACTAAGAAAATCAGAAAGAAAAAATTTTTTTGGTCACCCTAACGTGTATATTAGGGTAGGTTGATTTGTATGGATGAAAATGAAAACTCGTATAGCAAAAACGTAATCTACATAAAATTCTCAGAAGAAACCATGGGTCCACAATCAAACCCTAATCCGCGCATCTCGACTTGAACATTTTTTTTACTTGGATGAAATTTTTTTTTTTTATGTAAAAAAGTTTATAAAAATATTAAAGGGCAAAAGAACTTGCTAACTTATCTTACTAAAGGTGTTATGATACTTGCTATTTTTTGTATTGGATTTTTTTAGGATTGACTGAATGAAACAACAAATGCGAGAAAGAACAAGAAATACAATTTAATAAAATGTAAACAAAACCAACAATACTGCCCACGTTTTTTCCCCACAAAAAACCGCCATAAAAGCTAAAAATCTCAACAAAAACAAAGTTAAAAACCGTTTCTTTCGATCAAAAACTAAAAAAATTGGCAACAATGCTAACCATTAATCTGGAAATGTCAATTTTTCAAGATTTTTTATGATATAATCATACTCTTTACACTTAGTCAGTTTTCCTATGCAAATATATTTGCACTGTTCTCCAATATAGAAAAAATACAAAGAATAGCAAGTATCATAACAGCTTAAACAAGTCGTTTTCTTTTTGGAAAAATCAATTTTTTCATACATTTATTTTTTTTTGGCAAAGGCGGGCATATACATCTACAAGTCGAGAGGCGCGGATTAGGATTTTATTTTAGATACATGGTTTATTCGGAGAATTTTCTTAGAATTGTATGTAGTTAACGTTTTCGCTATACGATTTCTTAAAAGAAAATCGACCCGTCTTAGTTTATATACTCTATTAGGTCTTAGATAAACAACTCTTAGTACGGCTCACACACCCAGAAATATCTATTTTTTTAGTGTTTGTGTATACGAACACAACCCTTAATACCGTTCGTAACAATTTTCAAGAAAGTTACGAACATTATTTAGTGTTATTTATTTAGACGCTATAAAACAGAACAATTGTAGTGATACTGTAAGCAAATATTATATTTTAATGTTCTTTAGGGCCATTATTATATCTTGGCGTTAGCTGTTATCCGACGCTTTTTGACAGATAACACATTATTATCTGTCAATTTAATTTTTACTTTAGCTAACTTCAAGTTGTAATAATGGCCCTTAGTGTTTCTTGTTTACATTAATAAAGAAATAACCAAACAAAAAATTTAAGCAACGACCACAGCACGAATAGCTTGTGTGTGTATTGTGTACTTGTTTTGTTTGTTTAAAATTTTTGCGCTTGCTTTTGTTTTTTCGTATCTTTATTTTGTTTTTGTAAAAACTTTTGTTTTATTTTAACCAGCAAACGATCATTAATGCATTAAACACATTCACCACAGCAGGATACACGAACACACGACAACAAATGCTGCAGGGTGCAATTATAGTCGTGTAGTCGGCTACTGAATTATGTTGAAGACGGCAGCTACAAATGCAAATATATAAACAGCTGTTTTTTTTTACTGTGTGTTTATATTTCAGTGGCGCCACTATCACTTTTTTTACTTTTATAAAATGAAAAACATGCAGATTAAATAAATATATACATATAAACTGCATTAAAAATAAAAAAAAATTTCCGTCAACGAGCGTGGTATAGGTCGTAAAAGTTTCAGAACACTTTGGGTACGTACGTTAATGCATGAAAACTATTCATCAATGCTGCAGTGATGCAAAATGATGTTTCCGATTCGTAATTACCAGTTGCAGTTGTGATGCTGATACTTTTTTACTGCACACCAGCTGTGCAAATATAAAATAATAATTAAAATATTATCAGCAATAACGATGTCAAATTTCAATAAAAATATTGAACCAACAAGTGACAGTTTTCTTATAAATGACAAGAAAAAGCATTACAAAAAAAAAAAAAAAAAAAACGATTTCTTTTATGTCAAAAGCTATTGCTTCAGAAAATTAGCTGAAGCAATAATTGCCAAAATTTGCTGCATAAAAAACTTTTGACACATAAAAGTCATGCCAAGTTTCTTTAAAGTGATGTTTTTCGATCATTAAACTAAACTTCTGCGCAAGTGATACCCAACAACTGCATTTTAGGTAAAAACTGGATCAAAGAAGTACTAGTGTTATTAGAAACTGCTTCGAAATATCTTTCACATGATGTGTTAAAAATGGCGTTAAGAGTAAATTTCCAAATTAAATATTTCTTGGAAGATTTTTCTTGGCCCGGCCAACGTTGTTTTGCCATATAACTTATTTCTTTCAGATATTACAGTGTCTGCATGCCAAATTTTAAGAAACCCGGTTGATTAGTTAAGAAGATAATAAAAATTATAGGCTTCAGTTCTTTCCAGATGTTACACTTTTTGCCCGCCAAATTTCAAGAAAATCAGTTGATTAGTTAGGAAGATATAGGAAGGGGGAGCTTTTACTCTTCTTGCCCTATTTCATGCCCATTCTCTTTCAGATGTTACAGTGTCTGCATGCCAAATTTTAAGAAAACCAGTTGATTAGTTAAGAAGATATAGGGAAGGGAGCTTTTACGCCTACTTCTTCGCGCCCTAAATAATAAAAACTAAGGGCTATAGTACTTTCCAGCTGTACTATTTGGCTGCGAAATTTCAAAAAGATATTGGGAGGGGGAGCTTTTACCCTTCTTGCCCAATTTAATATCCTATTTCCTTTCAGATGTTACAGTGTCAGCATGCCGAATTTTAAGAAAACCCGCTCATTAGCTTAAAAGATATAGGAAAGGGGAGCTTTTACCGCTATTGCCCTATCTTACGCCCTATTTCCTTTCAGATGTTACGTTGCATACATGCCAAATTTTAAGAAACCCGGTTGATTAGTTTAATAGATTGGGGAGTGAGAGCTTTTACCCCTATTGCCCTATTTCACGCCCTAAATGATAAAAATTTGAGGCTATAGTTCTTTCCACTATTTTCCTGTAAAATTTCAAGCAACATTTCTTTCAGATGTTACAGTGGCTGCATGCCAAATTTTAAGAAAACAGGTTGATTAGCTAAGAAGATATAGGGAGGGGGAGCTTATGCCCTATTGTGCGCCCTCTAGCGATATAAAATATACTTAACGACCTATTCTCATACCTAACAAAAACACTTACAAAATTTCATTAAAATCAGTGAAGCCGTTTCGAAGGAGTTTAAAATGGAGGGCATTTTGTTGATATTTGTATGAGAATATATTGGAAAATCTAAATGCCATATCTCCGGAACCACTGGGCCGATGTCATGCAAACTTTACATAAACCATCTACAGACTATCCCTAATGTACCTCAACGTTTTTGTTGAAATTGGTCAAGCCGTTTTAACAGTTAGTGGTGACATCAAAGTGTACACTTATTTTTATTTATATAGATTTTATTAAAACATAATCTGCCGTATTCATAAAAAATAAAATAAGTTTGAAATGTGTTTTGAGGCAAAATTTTCATACAATTTTTTCTTAAAATACAATTCAAAAGACTATGTATAGGGAAGAATACTTCAAGCTTTTATATACCATATTTTTAGTAACTCCATCATATAGAATGTTATATTTATTAAGCTTTAAAAAATTTTATTTGGAAAATTTCTCAATTTATTTATTAGTTTGAGTAAAAATATATATGTAAATATATATGTAGTAATAATTTATGTACTTGTTACATACTTAATTATTGTAATATGTAGACAATTAATTAAGTGTTCCGCAAGGCCGAAAACCCGCAATAAAGAAAAACTTTATTAAGCAAATATCTAGGGTTAAATAAATAAATATCGACATAATTTAAAGATAAAGCCAATTTTGTAAAAAAAAAAAAAAATGGCAGCCACGTAGTATGAATATATAATATAACCTCTTAATTGGTAAATCGGTATGCTTTAAACGCCATGTAAAACACATTTTGAAACATTTTCCACTGATTCCAATATTCTAATGATCCACTTTTTACCTAAATAGATATGGATAAAGTATTTTGCAACTTTTACGACCTTTAACTCCTTAACTAGGAGCGTTGGCGTGAAAAAGAATACTAAAAAATTATATAAATATCAATTTGGTGTTGAGCCGAGTTAATATTTTTGTATCAAGCCGGTTCTTTTCTGTTGAACAAAAAAAAAAAATTTTTTAACACTCATTCTGTAAATATTTTTTTTTATTAGCAACACCTTTTCTGTTTTGTAGTGAACAAAAATAGAAATTAGTTTAATTTGGCTACAACGACAAAATAATCACAGACAACAACCTGCAGCCATGTAGCCGTGTCGTCGTGAAAATAATCATTGCCATATACACACATGTATTCTATTTTTGACATATTGAAGTCGGTAGCTTGCTGTCTCGAATGTGTTTAAAGCATAATGTGCTGAACCGAACAGTCAAAGTTTGTGGTTAAAAAAAAAAAAAATAACGCAAGTAAATGTTAACATCTCTTTATTGAATTGAATAAGAACAGTCATATTTTTGTGTTCGAAGATCAGAAACAGAGAAACGCTATTTGTTTAATGATTAACTACAAAAACACTATTATCATTTGTGTTTTCCACATATCAACCGAACCGAACACTAAGGAACTATATTTTATGTTTATTTTCGAACACTGGTGCTACACATAAAATGACAAATTTAATAAACCCTTATCTAACATTGGTGGCACGCCATTAATTATAGATTTTAAATAGAACTTTGATTTAAAAAAATCAATAATGTGTATCTTTGAAATCATTTGGCTTATTAACTTCCATTTATCACCATCAAATTAAAATAAACGTATAAAATTCCCCAAATATTATTGCAATTAACTCTTTTATAAATTATGTTCTTTAACCCTTCTGCACTCCTTGGGTCAATTTGACCCAATTTTGGTTTTCAAACGCAAAATTTGTCCCTTTTAATATAAGATATGGACGTGAAACTTCAATTTATCCATTACAGGGACAAAAATTATAAATTTAAATGAAAATAATAAAATTTTAGTTTTTCCTTCCCCCTCCAAAAAACACGATTTACACACATTTAATATCCTTTGGGTCAATATGACCCAACATGCGATATTGCAAGTTTAATTCCACTTTAAAATTTGTTTTCTATTGAATTGAGTTCATCTTCATTCAGAATCATCGATAAATAATTTTTTCGGTCAAATAATCAATAGAATCGCTTTTGGTGTTATTTCACTTAAATATGAAATGCTGTTAACATATTATTGTTGGGTCATATTGACCCAAAGGATCATAGGAAGGGCACATATCCAAGGGATGCAGAAGGGTTAATAAATAAAATGCTTTTATACTTACTGCGCATTACATCTCCCTGCGTTGAATATATTGTATCTAAATGTAAATCTGTTATGTGCCAAAAATAACCTGCAAAAAAGGAAAAAATAACATTAAAGTAAATATTTATATGTATTTAGTTATGCTAATAAAGCTTTCAGCAAAAAAAATTAATACAACATAAATTAATCTTTTGGGAATAAACGTTAATTAAATGCAAATGTTTATATCAAAAAAAAAAAAAAGAAGTAGCAGGAGAAGCAATACATCAAAACTATTCCAAGTTAAACACCTAAATATGTGCATAAACTTAGGGACTAATTAAGATATAAATTTATAACATGTAATTTCAGAAGACAAATTACTTCTAAAAGAAAATTAATATAAAGCAGAAGCTAAATTGGTATTTACAAATTTTTCAATATTTTTATCTTCGCCCTTTTGCCTAAGACTTAAAAAACTTTACCCTTAAATAGAAACTTAAAATAAAGAGTGACGAATATTTTTGTAAGTCGATTTTTTGGAAAACTTTTTGGCTTAACTTTAAATTGTTTTTTCTCTTAGCCCAGCAATCTTTAAAATTAATTTCAACCCTTTAACTAATTACAATTATTTTAATATATATAGCCCCCAAACTACCCTCCCCAATTACCAGTAAACTAATGATTGCGATAACAATTAAAAAAATAAATTCAAAGTATAGTTACGAATGTCTTTTGTAATAAAGTTAAGTAGATGTCAACTGTCATGTACTGTCAATTTACATGGGCTCTGTCTAGAATTAAAATCGTACTTTTTTTTAGAGAATTGAATTTAGATTTTTCATTACTTTAATGGGTTTTCAAAACAAATTGTTTAAGTTTTTGTATTTGTAAACATAAGTACAATGTCAACTTACAAGTATTGGCACAGCTAAGTAGACATGCGTTCATGTCGCATGTAGAATATATTTTAAACCACAAATTATGTTAAATATCTGATAAATCGGTAAAACAACAGAATTATATGTACCCTTGTTAAATTGTTAGACAATTTAAAACCATATTACTAACAATGTATTTTAGATTTATAAAATATATTTTTATATACGAATGCAATAACAATTAAAAATTAAAAACAAATAAAAAGTATTACGAATGTCTTTTGTTAAGTAGATGTCAGCTGTCATGTAATGTCAATTTACATGGGTTCTGTCTAGAACTTAAATAGCAATTTTTTTTTTTTAAGAGAATTCAATTTGATTTTTCATTACTTTAATGAGTTTGCAATTTGATAAAATATGTACAATGACATCTAACAAATGTCGCATCATGTCGCACGTAGAATATATTTTAACCACAATTTATTTATCAAGTAAATTGGTAAAATAACAAAATAATATGACCCTTATTAAATTGTAATTCAAAACCATATTCGCAACAATATATTTTAGATTTATAAATAGCGTATTACTCGACTTCTTTTTTCATATTTGTTTATTAATAAATTTATTAGGGGTAGATACTTAGCAGAGGCAACTGAATCAATTTTGCAAATTTTAGATGCCAATTTATTTTTGCAGCTTTTAGTTACTAGTCAGGTTTTACTTTCAACGAACTCTTCTGATGAGTTTTTATTCCTTTTTACGAGTGACTTCACAGAAGAAATGAAAAACCAACTTCAATTAACGTATTTGTTAGAAATTTCTAATATTAATAAAACTCCGTACAGTTTTTCTGCCTGCAATTTTTTTGCATTTATTAGTAAAAAAAAGTAAGATTACGTACAATTCTAAGGTAACGCTAATACAAGGTCACTCAAATTTGCGAGATAATATAATTAAAAGTGGTCCAACCCTTTATTTTATTTAGGGGCTTTTCATAGGAAATTCATTCCATAAACCTTTTATAAACCAGTTTTTTATTTTTTTAAATAATGCCTTAATATGGAGTATTGAAATTAAAGAAATTTTTTAAGAAAATAGAACATTTGCTGACAGAAAACACAAAAAAAAACCTTAAAATGTTATACACATACAGAAAAAAATACCAATGTTTAAATAACATGGCGAAATGTTGACTGTGAATGATGGTAAATTTCTGCAAAATTTAAATTCATCATTATTTTAATCCAAATTTTCAATATTTTTAATCAGGCTTTAGTTCATCAAATTTAATTTTCATTAAATTATTTTTATGAAGAAAGGAATTTTATTGACGTCAGCAGTAGTCGATGTCTGCGAGTGTAAGACGGCAAATCCCTCTGAGGAGATCATCGAGTGGTAGCGATCGAAACAGGTCGGTCAAGAATGAATGATTATCAATAACAATTTTAATTAATTTTCATGTTGTAAAATTCCTTTTTTCACAAAAAACAATTTAATGAAAAATTAATTTGATGAACTTAAGCCTGATTTAAAATATTAAAAATTTGGATTAAAAACCATAAATAGTTCAAAAAAATTACCACAATACTAATTATTGTTAAAGCTAAGGCACGAGCTCTATGTATACATTTGTCAATCAAGTTGTGCTGAAAAAAGGTCAACAAGAAAATAAAGGACAAAACATGAAAGACAAAAATGTACTTTGGACTTCAAGAAGAATTCTTGACAAAAAGTACGAAATAACAGAGGTAAAGGAAAAACATGTAAAATCAATTAAAAATGGATAATCATTCAAAAAAGCAAATTTCGATCTACCAAAGGTTAAAATACAATTTGGTTAAATGATTGATGTTTGACTACTGACGTCAGCAGTCGTCGATGGCTGCGAGTATAAGACGGCAAATCCCTCTGAGCAGATCGAGTGCTAGCGATCGAAACATGTCATGGTAACCAGCCGCCTGGGTTCGAATCTCAGGTCAGTCAAGAATGAATGATTATGAATAACAATTTTAATTAAGTTTCAAGTTGTAAAATTCCTTTCTTCGTAAAAATTATTTAATGAAAATTAAATTTGATGAACTTAAGCCAGATTAAAAATATTGAAAATTTGGATTAAAAACCATAAAAAGTTCAACAAAATTACCACAATATTAATTATTAATCATTATTTCATAATAATTTTAAATGAAAAATATTAAAATAACCTTAAGTCACGTTTATTTTATATTATTCACTGTTAAAATAACATTGTTCAATATTGAATCCATAAAAACCTGTTTTACTTGTTTTACATAGAAAGAAAAACAACACCATAAAAAGAAAAACATAGATTTTTTATTTTCATGTTTAAAATATGCCATAAAAAAAGAAAATTCCCGTATTCTTTTAGTTAAGGTTATTTAGTTAAATAGTACATCAAGTTTTCAAAGTAGAAGGATAACGAGAACCATATCGGGCCATTCTGCTTATGCTTCTGTTAATAAAGGGGAATACAAAATAAGTGAAACATGTGTTACAGGGGTAAGTGTTTTGAATTATTTTTAAATAAATACATATGTTGTCTTCACACTATTATATCACACTCAAACCAACTTGATTTTACATGAAATTTACATTGTTTCAACTTGAAATAACTTTCATTCAACGTGATTGGGATTTTTATTTCAATAGAAATTACATTTTGCTCTATCTTCACTGCAACGTTAAATTAACATGAATTATAGTTATTTTAAAAGAAAAAAATTTTTTTCGCAAGTTTATGTAAAATTATGTTAAATTAACATGAAGTAACTATAAAGCAAAATCACCACCGAAAACGGTAAAATCAACCTTGTTTTCGACGATTTTACATTGATTTTTTTCTGTGTGCACCAAATGAAGCAACAATAAGAGTTAAGAAATTCTAATGTCTAACAAAAGAATAATTTTACAAAAAAAGATCACAACCACAATCATGCGACAAGTACTGACGAGACGAGATGAAAAGAAAAGACAAGAAAAAGACACTTATAACTATACATACACACATACGAATTTTACAGAGATACAAGTACATCTGTTGCATTGTTGAATTACTAGTTTAAGAATAGAAAAAAACAAAACAAATTTGTTAGGAGTATGAGATGACATAGTACATAGTCATAGAGAAAAGGCAACCTACATAAAAATACAAATAGGTGACAGTATTTTTGACACTGTTGCAGTAGATGCTTGTAGCAGTTACAACAATAGTTTCTCTTTTAACTATTTCCGATTTTCTTTGTTAAATTTTCGTCTATTTCTTAAATTTACAGCTTTTGGCTCTAACATAAATTGTATGAGAGTATAGTTCTTGTTTTTTTTTTTTTCATTTCTTTATCATTATTTTCTTTTTTTGCTTTTCCTGAGCAACATATTTTATAAATAGTGTATTTTGTCTTGGTATTTGTTTGTAGGTGTACGTAGAAAAACACTTCTCAGATGCATTCACAGAAATCGTTGTCTTAAGTAAAGGCCAACAGTAGTGACTGCATTTAATTTGAACAAATTTCAACAAATGACAACAGACAACGTAAAACTGATGTGACATTAATTGCAACATATTTTCACACGTTTTTTGCCATTAGTTTTGTCTGAATATATGTATAGTTATTTATAGTTTTCTTTCCTTTTGTTGGGACTTTTTTTTGTAATTTTCATTTTTCATTTCTCTAAAACTGTTGAAAGTTTTTACGGATATGGCAAATGAAAAATATCCTGGTTTGTCTACGATATTTGTTGTCAGAAGAAGAGGTGAGAAATTTATATCACATACTAATAAATTGCTTTAATAGTATTTGTATGTCTTTGCGTGTCGGTCTGTCTGTCTGTCTGTCTGTCGGTCTAAATGTCAGTTGCTGGGTTGAAAAAGAACAAATTCGCATCATTGAATTAAGGTAAAATAATTTTCTTTGTTTTTTTTTTTAAGATGTGTATGTGTGTGTGTGTGTAATGTGTGAGTGTAGGTAAATGGTTGTCATTATATATATTAAACATTTCATTACTCTTCTTAATTATATTAAAAGGGGAAAATGTAATTAGTGCGATTGTAATTCCAGTTATCTAATGGAAGTTTAATGGTAAAAATAAAATGTTATTATACCCTCACCGCAATAGTGTTATGCATTTGTGTTGATGTGTGTAACAACTATTGGTCCCAGACCCCTGTTTTAGCATATCGATTGACTCAGAATCGGGTCCTAATTCAATCTTAGGATGTCCGTACGGTAGACTGTCTGACCCAATGCAAACTTCTTAACGGAATAGCGTCTTGGTAACCATAAACAATTTTATTTTATTGGTATTTAGATTACGGGAAATCATCAGAATCGGTTAATATTAAGCGATAGCTGACACACAAAAACATTTTCTGAGAATAGCTTTGAATGCCATAACTGTGCTATACATATTGATACAAAATTGTTCTAGCTAGTCTAGTACTGAACTTAGCCCAGCTAGCATTTGGCTGATTATTTTTTGATAAAATCACCCAGATGATTCTTTTTAGATCAGTATTGATGATTAGAAACTTGTTTATCACTTGAGTGATTGAAAAAGGATTCATATATGATTCATTTATATGTTCAAATAATGATTTTTAAATATTTTGAATTGTTTTTTTTTGCCAAATAGAAAAAATAAAACTAGAACTTGCATGTCAGTCAAACAAATAAAAAGCTGGGCTAAAAAAGAAGCCCAAAAATTATTGACAATTTATGAACATAAATGTTTGCAAATTGTTTCATCTCTTCTTTTTTCAAATTACTTTTGTTTGGTTCAAAAGCCATAATGGTGCTGGTTTTATCGGAGAAATATTGTATCACAAATGATTCTTTCAGGTGATTCATCGGTAGGGTACCATTTTCTCACAACGAGAGTATCATTTATGATTGAAAAATGAGCTCATGTACGGGTATTTTGCCCTTGAAGCTGATTCCTATATGGAACTGGGAGGTTCCATATAAACCATCTCTCTTGCTTTAAGGCAAACAAATCTCATGTAGAAGTTGATATTATCTCTATGGTTTTCATGGACAACCGCGTTAGTCTTAAAATGAATTTTTCAGAAAAGCAGAAAAACCATTCTAGATCTAACTACGGGCTATCAAATTAACCCTTATGTGAGTGACAGGGTACCCGGGTAACTTTTTAATCTTTAATTGCATATTTTGTTTGTTTGAAGTTTCTTAAGGGAGTGGAACCTCTTGAGAACTCTTATTATTGTGTTTTAAATATAGTTAAGTAAACATTAGTTTAGTTTCTTAATTTGAAAGGGTTCTGTGGGTCAATTTATATTTTGCACCCTTAACGGATTGACAGGGTACCCGGGTAACTTAACGAAAATATTTAAAATAACATTTACTTTTTAGTATAACTTAATTTATTTTAATGCTTAAAAGCATGTTGAAAGCATGAATGAAAATTTAAAATTTAAAAATAAAAAGACAGTGTTAGTTATTTTGTACATATACATATTTCGTTTATATTGTTTATTCAAACAAAAGGCTTGAAGAAAGCACAAAAAAATAGAAATTATATACACTTTACTATAGAACAAATCAGAAAAAACAAAAAAAAAAAAAAAAAAAATTGTGTACTGAGATCCTTGGAAGAAGGATTCACACAGAGGACGGTGAATTGAATGTTCGATACAACTTGCGCACGCCCTCCTTTTTTTTTTTGGCACATAGAGCAACTGCCGACAACTCTGAAATTACTATTACTTTCACGCAAAATTATATCGCACATCTCACTGGATAATTAAGTTTTAAATACGTCCTTAGGTGCTCCTATAATTAAGCTAGGATCAGGACCTCTGCGTTGCCGTAATTTCTGTTGATGTATTGGTATTCCGGATAGCGATCAAGACGCCAATGAGAACCATCCTTTCCATGGACTTCAGTTGTTTCTTCACTCCCGTCAGAATCATATGAATCCTCGTTGTCCTCTATTTATCCCATATGTTTTGCATCGGATGCTTCTGGTATTATATCGCACATTTTCAGAATATGTTCACATTCGTTTTATATATCATTTGTATCTATGGAATCTAAGCGTGCTTGTTTAGAACAAGAAGCCAATGTTGTTATTGCACTTTACCTTCTTCTTGCGCTCACCGAACTTATTCATGTATGAACATAGTAATGTATGAAAGCAGTAGCAAGTAGATGTATTTGTCGATCAATCATAAAGCCAAAGGGAAATCCCCCGATTCGTGTTTATGTTTGACATTGCAAAAACTTATATTTTACATTTTGTTAAATGAATTTTCTTATATATATTGTAATACAATGTAAAATTTTCATATTTATTGTATGTGGTACCAGGGTACCCTGTCACTCTGTTAAAGGGGTTTTTTTTTTGTCACTCACATAAGGGTTAAGCTATATGACATCAACATTTTAAAATCGCAAAAATGGACATACGGGGTTGCCCATGTAAACCGGAGAACTCTAATATGAATCTTAACCTCATAAGAAAAAAAACTGACGGTTTTTAAACTTAAATGCAACTGGCGGTTTTTAAATTTTTTATAAGCTTATAAAAATTTTTATCAGCGCAGTTTGCTGATATTTTTTCTTTCCACGTTGCCGTCAGACTGAATGAATCAATGAGCAACTTTTTTTGGATGGTCATTCACTGAACCCCGTTTCTCAAAACTTCATGCTAAATTCCTTATCAGGAAAGCTGTGCAAGCTGATCTTGGATTATAATATAACCGATATTTTTGATGAGTCATAAAAATTCATCGTTGAGTTTTTGTGTACTGTATGTATTCATTAAAAATTTCCAAGAATTCCCTGCAACAACAAAAATATAATAAAATAAAAAAAGTTGTTTGTGTTTAACATAAGTAGGCCTTATTTGGGCCACCCTGTAGATAGTGGTCCTTTTAAAGATTAATCTTGCTTTACGGAAAATTTTTTAATCCACAAAATGTCCATGGGATGGTTGGATCAGATCTAAGGAGTTAACAATTGAAAAGATCTTTCTTGCATTTTCAATTACTCCTTGTACAAGTCTAAAGCGCCCTATTTGCACTGTGGACCAGGTACGTATATGTTAATTGATGAGCTTTCAATACTTATTTACAAGCTGATGCAAAGACTTCATCATTTTACATGATTAAATTAGCGTTGTCGTTGGAATTCGACGTGTCTCCTCTTCTGTTCAAAGGGTATTCCTATTTTCTAGTTTTATATGAAATCCCAATGCTTTAAATAAAAGCAATATAATCACGCAAGATACTTAAGAGCTTGAAATTGAAGAAGTAATTTTTCATATTTTGCCTTTCATATCCACTTTTCGTCAACATCAAATTCACAATCAATACAATTCGCTACAAAGGTTTGAAGTGTTAGGTAAAACAATTTTTTTATAATCGACAATGTAAAAATCTCTGTTTAATAAAAAAAAAATTTAACATACAAATTTAAAAAAATCATAAAAAAGTAATTATTTGAATCCCACAACCAAATGTGTCCTTAAATTTGTGGAAAAAATCATAGTTTAATACAAAAAATAATTCAAGAAAATCAAGTAGTACAAGCAGTAAAAAAATATATTTAAAATCAGTGTTCTTCCTTAGTGTTCGGTTCGGTAGATTTGTGGAAAACACAAACGCTTTAAGTGTTTGTGTAGAAAATCATAAAAACACGTTTCCCTATTAGTCATCTTTCGAACACAAAAATAATACAGTTTCACACATAATTTCACACAAACAAAACATATACTACACAATACACACACAAGCTGTTCGTGGCGCAGTCGTTGCTAAAAATTATTGTTTGTTCATTTCTTTATAAATAATAAATAAAAAAAGAAACCTTATACAAGAACATTAGTATAAAATATACAATTCTTCTGTTTTTTAACAAAGAACAGAACACTATATAATGTTCGGCTCTTTCTTGAAATGAGCTACGAACCGTATTAAGTGTTGTGTTCGTACGCACAAACACTTAAAACAAGATATCGTTCTTGGGTGTTTGAGCCGAACGCTTAATAATGTACTGTTTATTTTCGAACACTGTTTAAAATATTAAATTCCGAAAATCGCATCCAAGCCACCTGTGCAAAATTTTTTTTCTATTTTTTATTGGATAGGAGACAAACAAAATTCGAATGCGTGATTTTTTTTAAAGCTATAGGAAAGTTAAAAAAAAAACCTATAAAATTCAGAAAAATGCATGAAATCTTTATTTGAATCGATAGTAAGGTCCATATAATTAAATGTTTGAAGATTATTTCATGCAAATGTTGACCGTGACTGCGCCTCAAATGGCCCATCCGCTTAGTCCAATTTTGGCATACTCTTTCCAACATTTCGGCCGGTATCTCATGAATAAATGCTTCAATGTTGTCTTTCAATGCGTCAATTGAAGCGGGTATGTGTGTATAGACATGGGCTTTAACATAGCTCCACAAAAAATAGTCTAAAGGCGTTAAATCGCACGATCTAGGCGGCAAATTGACCGGTACCAAACGTGAAATAAAATGTTTACCGAACTCGTCTCTTAATAAGTCTATTGTTAAGCGTGCTGTGTGGCATGTGGTACCGTCTTATTGAACCACATGTCATGCAAGTCAAGCTCTTGGGCATTGGGCAAAAAAAAGTTGGATATCATCTCACGTTAGCGCTCACCATTCACAGTTACGTTACGATTCGCATCATCTTTGAAGAAGTACGGTCCAATGATGCCACCAGCCCATAAACCGCACCAAACTGTGACTTTTTCTGGATGCATTGGTAGCACTTGCAATGCTTCTGGCTGATCTTCACTCCAAAATTGAAAATTCTGCTTACTAACGTACCCATAGAGTCAAAAATGAGCTTCGTCGCTGAACACAGCTAAACTTTCTTAACAGAGCACGCATTTTGATAATAAAATTCAATAATTTGCAAGCGTTGTTCGTTTGTAAGACGATTCATGGTTAAATTATAGACCAAACTGAAGATGTTTGACAGTGAAACAAAACACGAAACGTGCGTCAGCTGTTTAAACCAGTGTTGCCAAAAAGATAATAGCTAAAAAATCAACCATTACATTTCTTAAATTAACCTAAGGTGGCATTTGTTTGTTGACGATCGGGTTGGACAGTTTTCATGTTTTTTAATATATCGTCGCAGGAATTAAAGAACGGTGTAACTGACAAAAAATCGAAAATACTTTTTTTGCATCATTTTTATCAGAAAAAAAGACTGCGTCGATTGGTCCCGGTCCCATATTTGTATGATAAAAAAAGATTCACTTACGCAAAAAAAAAAAAAATAGTTTGCTGTAAGCCGCAGAATCACCGGGAATAATAGACTTGAGAGAAAATGTTAAGAGCCAATATATAAAGCGAGATAAAATACAAATATCTTAAAATCATGTTCCTATTTCCGAATTCCGTAACATAGCGTTTACATTTGCCAGTACTGGCAAGACAGTAGCAATTCATTCAAACTTTTTCACTAATACATAAACACTTTTACAGCTATTTTGTTTTTGCATTGTTTTGCCAACTAATATGTACATGCTTACTGTCTTGCCAGTACTGGCAAATGTAAACGCTGTGTAAGGTACGTTCAGACTGATGAAATATTTGATAGCAAACATCCAATATTTCACTAACGTAGTCTGAACACAAAACAGTTTTGAGTGTCAAATAAAATAACAGCTGATTTTGAGCAAATAAAAGTATTTGCCGGCAAACAAATATTTGTCCAATGTGAACACAAAAAATCAAATATCTTAGTAGTTTTAGAGCACACATTTATTTGATATTACAAAAAAATTGTAAGAGCAAACAACGACAAATAATTTGAGCCATGTTACCTATAGAAGCAATTTTTCTTGTAAATTTTCGGATTCTTTACAGTTTTAAAGATTTTTTATAATTATTAGACTTTGCTATCATGCCGCTATTGGCAAGTTTTTGCGAATTTCCGCTAATTTAGCAATTTTTATAGAATTTTTGCCATTCCTTATAGTTTAAGGCACTGTTAATTAATTTTATGGTTTTGTTTGAAATCTAAAAACTGTTTTTTGCAAATAATTTTTTTTTTTTTTTTTTTGGTTTTCCCCGACATTTTGTATTTTTTAACCGATTAAACGATTTTAAATAAATTTTAGGGTTTGTTTCCAAGTTTGCAATTTTTCGCGAATTTTAGCCATTTCGTGATAGAAGCGATTTCTTTCTGTGATTCTTTGCAGATTTAACGATTTTTAATAACTGTTAAGTATTCCTAACATGCCGCTATTAGCAAATTTTTGCAAATTTCCGCTAATTTGGCAATTTGTAACGAATTTTTGCCATTCCTTATACTTTTAGGGACTTTTTTTTTTATCAATTTTATGGCTTGTTTGACATTTTAAAAATTTTCGCGAATTTTCGCTTATTTTGCAAAATAACATTTTTTTTGCTATTTTCCGACAATTTGTTTTTTTAAACGATTTTAAATAAATTTTAGGGTTTGTTTCTAAAGCTACGGTCACACTTATTAAATATTTGACCAAATACGCGTAACCACTAATTTTGTTAATAGTAAGTGAAATATAACATGGTCCTTATATGACAAAATAAACTAATTATACTACTAGATATAGCAAAATATTGTTTTTTGTAAGATGTGGTATTATAATCATAATAAATATTTGAATAAAAGTAAATGATTATTCAGTTTACTTGTTGGTCCCGTTTTTTTCGTCAAATATTTGATAAGTGTGACCGCAGCTTAAGTTTGCAGTTTTTCACGAATTTTAGTCATGCTTTGCTATCATACCGCTACTAGCAAATTTTTGCAAATTTTCGCTAATTTGACAATTTTTACTATTTGTGAAATATATTTTAATTTTTGAACACTTTCATTAAATAATTATTTGATGCAAGTATTTGTCTAAGTTTGAACGCATAGCAAACATGATTTCATTTATTTTATTTGACACTATTTTCCAACTGTTATAACAAGCAAAAATTTTCAAATATTTGAGCTTAGTGTGAACATTAAACAAAATATTTTTTTGTTTCACACAGTTTGAAGCAAATATCAGAACAAATATTTTTTTCAAATATTTCATTAGTCTGAACGTACCTTAAGTTTTATAGTTTTTCTGATATGAACTTTTGTTTCTACTTTCATTCATACAGGTTTCTTGGCTGTGGTGAACATTTTATGTTTTGTCAGCTACAGCGTTCTTTAATTCCTGCGACGATATACTTATCAGAGAACTGCAAAATCACAATTTTTCTTGATTTATTCATACGCTAAAATTTACATTCACTCTTTGCTTGCAAAACAAAGTTCAACGTTGGTAATTTTTACATCGTTTCGTACACATTTGATTTTTGCATTTATTCGTTTTTTATTGAAAGTGCTTTATTTGCATTTTTGTTGCTTACGCAATATAACACAACTGTGTAAATTCAAAAGAACACATACTTATACTTTTGCAGTCAAGTAGTCATTGTCCACTCGATGAGACGCTTGTTAACATTAACAACAATAACAACAATAAACCACTCTCATGCTTTGTTAAAATTAACAACAATAAAAAGAATACATTGTACCTACAAACAGAACTACTGTACTTTTAAAGATGAAAAAAAGTCTGTTTCTATGGAAATTGTTTGTATGTATGTACCAACATATGTGCGTTTAGTTTCATTTAAATTTTTTTTCTTGTACTACATAGTTAATGCTGAATGAATACATGAGTAATAATTGTTTAATTTCTGGATTTTTTGTTTGTATTTTTTTTTTTCTTTACCAAAACAATCATTGTCGCAAAGAACACATAAACATCTTTATTAAAAAACAAAGCTAACGATTGTAAAAATAACAAAGCACGATGTGCAATATTTGAATGACTGCAAACCAGCAGCGAATATTTGCGGTTGCGCAAGTTTGATTGTATGACCGCAAGCGAGTGTATTTGTTGTTGTTGATTAAATGCGATTTTTTTTTAATCGCATAAAGCTGTTCTCTGATACTTATGACAGCTTAAATGCAAACAGACGTAACTGCACAAAAATTCGGAGTTGTGTTCGTGATTGATTTTTGCAAATCTATATATAGATCCTTCTGATCAAAAATGGCGATTTTTTTAAAGAAATTCAAACGCCAAGAATACCTTGTTGTTGTTGATTTTGTAATGTCCGTTTGCATTTAAGGTGACGGTATGTATATCAGAAAATTAGACATGAAAACAGACATGTTTGGAAAGATATCGGGAAAATGCACTAGGTTTTCCCTTGCATGTTCAAAAGAGAATGAATAAAACAGACATGTCGGAAAAGACATCGTTTAAATGCTGGCTAAAAAATGCTTCTCATTAGTTTTAATTAAATGCCTTATTTCTTTATTTCAATATAAATTTTAATAACTTTCAAGTTTTCTCAAACTAAGTGGCATAAAATTAAACTTGTTACAATTAATGTAGCGCATCTTGTTTTTATTTTGTTACTTGTTCTGTGTTTTTTCACGCCCTATTAAATTTAAACTAAAAGGAAACTTTTTTTAAATAAATATTGTTACCTCGATGAAATTTTCATAAAATCTTTAACCCATACTGGCAGCAATGATTTCAACACCAACTTAATTTTCAAAAGCAAAAGTTTAAAGAAAATATTTTGTAATTAAATTTATGCTAAAGTTAAAAGTTTTCTGCAACCACCCTTCGCAGAAAAAATAAATACTATAGATATTAAATAACATTTAAAACATTTTATTTTTAAACAATCCCTTAGGAATCATAAAAGCAAACAGCTAAACAGATAATCATATTATTTTTCCATGCACTTGGGACTTGGCAAAAGAGAGACAGAGATATGTATTTGTCCAACACAGGTTAAATATTTATTTATAAAACTAAGTGTTAAACTTTTCTCATTAGATATTCTTTTATAATATTTTTGTTGCTGTTGTATTTCGTTTATTTTTATTCGCTTAAAGAATATTTATTGTATTTATTTACTTATATTGCTAAACTTTAGCTATAATATTTAAGTACATACAGAAAATTTGCCAAACAAAATATTTATTAATGTAACAAAAAAAATAAAAAAAATAACGCACATTAAACATTTGCGCTGTGTAAATAAATTATTGATAGAAATTGTTATTGACTATAAAAATAAAATTATATTTATATTTTGCTTACATTATTTTTTTTCTTAGAAAATATAAAACTTTTGGGTCTATTGAAGTTTAAATATTAATTTAGTTATAGAAAATTACAAAATTGTTTGAAATTTTGATGCATTAGAAGGAGTCATCTAAAAAGTTTATCATATTTACGGAAAAGTTTATGGGGGACATAGTTTTCTTAAAATCAATTCAACTAATAATTTCAACATTTTTGAGAGAAAAAAACTTATGGGTAAAACTATGCCTTGTAAAACAATTTTTCAGTCTGAAAAACTTTGTTTAGAAACACTGAATAATACTGAATACATTTTGCATAATTTTGCATATTTTAGTGTTAATGAATTTTTTTGTCATATAATGAATACGAGAGCATATAAATAATATTGCATATAATGCTAGTTTTTGCCAAAAAAAGCATACTTTACGGACTTTTTTTTTTAATTCAAATGTTTTTTCGTCTTATCGGGAGATCGATCGAATAGTATTCGACCGGTTTAAACCAGTTATTTAAGTTTTGCCCAAAGTTGAATACCTTAAAATGTCCATTTTTCGAATATCGAATAAACCGGTTATTTTCGATATTTTTTACTATCGATATTTATCGATAGTTCAGATTTCACTATCGGTATATCGATATTACCATCGACTGAATGTTTGTACTTAAGAAGGAAAACTTGAACTAGTTTTTTATCAGGCTTAAGTTCGTTGTTTTTATCACTTTGTTGAACTTATGAGACGTATCTACATATGTACGCACATTATTTTAGATGACAGTTTTAAAAAATTGTGAAGCTGATAAGCACCTTTCTGAAGGCACCAAAGAAATAGGGACTATAAGATATTTTATTTTATTTTTTTTAATTCCCTAAGCTAATCACCGCGAAGCTCTACGCTTGTCTGCAGGAAAGAAACCAGAGTCTCCGGCGGGAATCGAACCCGCAACCCCGGCGCTGATAGACTAGCTCTCTGCCAGCTAGCCTACCGGGGCTCTTAAAATGCAACTTAAGATAATATTCTTAACCCATTATTGGCCGCTATCATAACAAGCAGGAATTTTTTAAATCCCTTGCAGAAAGGTGCTTTTCAGACTTCAATTAAGAATATTTTTCACAAAATTTTGTCACCCGATTTGTAGTTGTCTTTATATGGACTGGTCGAAAAATCGACCAATGGCCGAAAGCAGTAAAAAAAAAATTATTTTAATTTTTGTAAAAAAATATTGCTTTTGGCTTATGGAAATTTATTAAAAAAATGTCTTTATTATAAATCTTAATGGTAGTCTTTGTAATATACGTATTTTCGCATGTAAATATATGTACATAGTATGTGCATAATAATTGAATTGGTTATGGCGAATAAGGGATTATGAGTTTAAATAATTACATAAGCACCTGCCGTGTTCACCCAATCTCATGTTGGTCCTAACCACTAGGTGACAAATATGGCGTTTACTAGCCTTCCCGTGGCTTTTGGTATAAACTAATAGTCAGACCGGAGTCGTGACTCCGGGGGTTACTGACTACCGTGGCACCTGGAAGGTCTTTGGTCAGCCGCTATCTGATGATATATGTCAATTTAGAACTATGCAACAAAGTGGTATCCTTTAAATTCACATACCCTTGGGGATTTAGGAGCATGTTAAAATCGTCAACGTAACGCCACTTCACTTCAAGTCGAAAATCAATTTGTGAAAGACAGCAATTGTCGTGAAAGTTTAAGCCATCCATATATGATTACACTCCTAAATTACTTTCGGCTGGGCAATACAGTTTTACATTAGCCATTCGTTCAACTGGGGAGTTATTGATTATTTCATTGGCTACAGCTGTCATTCCCACGCTCATTCAGAAGACAGATGAGATGATAGGAAAAATTGCCCAAAAAAAAACATGTATATGACAATCGGGATCGCGCTCGTTAATAATCCAGTAAATCCAACATAGTTTGAGCACCATATAAAATACTGTAGAATAAATCTCCACTTCCAGAGCATATGCAAAATGTTTTAAGTCCAAAGCGTATTTGTTTTCTATTAAAGAACATTTTGCACGAGTGTCACTCAACATAGGAACTATTTACATAAACTGTATACAATTTTTATTGAGAACATCAACAAGTGGGCGAACTTTGACAAAACAACATTTTGTATCTTAGCGACTATTATCTGATAGATGTAAATACCTTTTAGATGTTCATAACCGATCGCCAATGTGTTGTAATGATATTGTAGTGCTTTCCGGCCAGTGGTCTTTTTTTCGACCACCAAAGATGATGGGCATTTATAAGTCAGAAAACTGGTCAACTACAAATTGATTTTTATCGATTCTTATAATATCCTATATATGCTTTTAAAATAATGAAAAACAAAAAATTTTATTTCCTTTTTTTTTATATATTTTTTAATTGGAAAAAGTGTTAAAAATTGGCTTTTTTTAATCCTCTTACCAAGATATTTTCTAAAATCTTTAGAAAATCAATTTATTACTAATATATTAGAAATCATTCCAGATTTTATTATTGTGAAAACAGATCAAAAAAATTGTAGTAAACTTAAAAGATATACGTTAAAAAAGGCACTGGTCGTAAAATCGACCGGTGGCAGAAAATGGGTTAATTGGATTTGATTCACAACCCAAAAGGTAATCAATCTAGCGGACTTTTTCTCTTATGGTCATTCATTGTATTATCCAATGCTCGCAACTGCAATTGCATTTTTATTTGATTTTTTTTACAACATCATAAAACTATCTGACATTTCAGTCCCTATGCAAACATATAAAAATGTTGGCATAAAGGCCTTAAGTTAGTAGTAAAAAAGCACAGCTAAGCAATCATACCACCTGCCATTCTTGTTGTGTGTATCCATTGCTGTAATTATTCTGCTGTGTGTGTATAGCTGCTGTAACATGTCTTCACAGCTGTATTTTAAATAATAATAATATCGATATTGATATTTTTCCTATCGATATTTTCGATAGTTTACGACTATCGATAGTATCGATAGTATTTACTCAAATAAGCTGCCAAAAATGAATGAATAACTCTTAAATAGCATATGGGCACTTCCAAGATTGTAAACGGGACATTCGCACACGTTTATATTGACAAAACTGTAAAAAACAACCTGATTTTCATTTTTTAAATTAATGATTCTTTTAACTCTCAATTAGCTCTTTAATTTCCGCAAATGAAATTTTTCGCTTACTGTCGTGGTTTCCGAGATAATTGCAAAAAACCAGTGATTGTAAACGGGACAAAAAACGGAAGTGGGTTTTAAGGGGTAACCGTTTAAACAGTTGGCGATTTCTTTTCTGAGAAATATGTTGCATAAATGTTACATGCTCTATCTCTTTTGTGTAGAGCATGTAACATTTATGCAACATATTTCTCAGAAAAGAAATCGCCAAGTGATTTCTGCGAAACCTGACACAATATTTTATTGGGATTAATTTTAAATTGTTGCGTACTAATGTGCCCTAAAAATGGTTTCGATTTCAAAATAAAATATGAATTACATTTTTTTAAATAAATTGTTAAAGAAATTGTAAACGGGACAATTTTACCACCATGATTTAAAATTTTTTATGTTGCTATTTATAATCCTTTATATAAGAAACTTAATAAAAAATGTTTTTCAGATCATAAATATGCCTTAGACTAGAGTATTGTTGTTCCAAATGCATATTTTCTAATATACACAAGTATGTGCTAAAAGTTGTAGTACTTCGTCTACCATTTATCTTTATTTTCGAATCAATTAATTTATACGCATATATTAAAAAAATATAAGCAATTCTCTAAATAAATCTTGAAAAGAAAATTTTTTTTCCCTTTTTTTGTGGTTGACGTTTTTTTGGAAATAGCCATATACATATGCTTAAAACTACACCATACCGGCGGAATCAACGATATGGAAAAATTCATCAGTGTTATTTTTTAAAACACCAAGAACTTAAAACAAAAGATTTTTTATACAAAAATCATGTTCAATATAACTATTCATTTCTATAATGCTGAAACAAAATAATTTGAAATATATAATCCTGGCTAAGAGGTTTTGTTTGAAACTTTTCAAAAATACGGTTGAATTCTACTGATTCATATAGATTTGCTTAACTCTTGTGGTAATACCCGAGTACCATGGTACCCACCTACGCTTAATAAAATATATTAAGAATTAAAATTTTTAAACAAGCTTCTTATTTAACATACAAGAAAGCGAATTCAGATTTTAGATTTATTTTGTTGCTCCTTTAATACTCAAAAAAATTTGCTTAAAATTTTACCATCGCAATATGCGCACCCGGGTACCCTTGTACCCAATACCATACAATACACTTTATTGGATAACAAAAACACGTTTGAACTACTCAAAAAATTCAATAAACTAAATTCTGTATCATACAATTACATAAGTTTAGTTTCCAAAGCGTTAGTACACTGAAAGAAAAATGCTTCATATATTTAATTAATCATTTTCATAAAAATAATTTCCTTGGGTAAATGAAAATTTTCATTGTCTAAATGGCATTTCATAGTTATAATGAAATATTTTCGTAAAAATCGCTTCATTGGATTTCGTAATTACGTTAAAAATTTTCATTGGATATATGAAATCTAAGTTTGTCCAAGTTAAACAAAAAATTTTAATTGGGAACATAAAAAAACAATATACAAACATAACTATATTCATAAATTAATACAAAATTAAAGTTTCCTTAAAAAAATGTTTAATTGTTAATTAAAAAATGTAAGATTTAATAATTTCGTACATTTAATGTCACATGTATGCCATTTAATTTATGAAATCAAAAATTTTTTTTGTAAATTTAAATTTTCATTATGACAATAAAAATGTCATTATAATAATGAAGCAAAAACTTTCAATCCTCTTTCAATCAACGTTGTTATTTTTATTATTGACAATAATCTCATATTTACGCTCTTAATTGAGTAAAAAACATAGTTTTTTTATCCAAAAACTACACTGCCCCAGTAGACTAGCTGGTAGTGATCTAGTCTATCAGCACCGAGGTTGCGCGAACGAATCCCGCCAGAGACAGAAAAAAATAAAAAATAAAATAAGTAAAATAAAATAAGAAAAAATAAAAAAAAATAAATTTTTTTACTTTATTGAAAGTATTCATTCAATGAATAATATTCATAGATCTAATGTCATGTTTCATTAAATCCTTTTAATGAAACAGGTTTCAGTGATCCAACGAAGCGCTGCATAGGTTCCTTTTTAATGCCATTTTTCATGGGATTAATGTCAAAATTCATTGGTATTGCGAAGAAAATTCTTTCAGTGTATTATTATACGGGGAAGTCTCACTTACATATCATGTATGACCAAAAATGTTCAACTGTTATACTAAAAAATACTGCCCTGTATAAAAAAATTAAAATTGTAGCCGTTATGCAATACAAAGTTAAAAAATCATATTTTAACTTAAATATAATTTAATACGCTTTGAAAAATTTAATTTTATTTCATTTCATAAAAATATGGATTATTAATACATTATAGTATATGGGTGCCGGGGTACCCCGGGTGCTGAGCAATGTAGATAAAGTTGGGTATTAATACAAGGGTTAATTAACCAGCTACAAATTAAAACTAATTTAAAATAAATTTTTGAGTTTATCTCAAATAATAAATATGATAAATTCCTATAATTGTTTAAAACCAAAGTTTTTCAAAAAAGCTTAAGTTATATTCACAACTATTAAATATTTGATGTCCTACACGTATCCACTAGTTTTATTAACGAAATGTTCGGCTAGAGCAAACATTATTAAACAGTTTATTAATTACATTATACAATTATCATCTAAGGAATAAAGATCAGTAAATAAATATAAATTTTTAATATTTTTAATTAGGCTTAAGTTCACGAAATTTAATTTTCATTAAATTATTTTTATGAAGAAAGGAATTTTACAACATGAAAATTAATTAAAATTGTTATTGATAATCTTTTCATTCTTGACGTGGCTGGGGCTCGAACCCTGGCCGGCAGGTTACCATGACTGTTTCGATCGCAACCACTCGATCTCCTCAGATGGATTTGCCGTCTTACACTCGCAGCCATCGACGACTGCTGACGTCAATAGTCAAACATCAATCCTTAAACCAAATTGTATTTTAACATTTGGTAGATCGAAATTTGCTTTCCTGAATGATTATCCACTTTAATTGATTTTACATGTTTTTTTCTTACTTCTGTTTTTTCGTACTTTTGTCAAGAATTTTTCCAAGTACATTTTTTTTTTTTTTTATTTTTATTTTTTAAACCATAAATAGTTCAACAAAATAACCACAATACTAATTATAAATAGAAATTATTAAAAATAAGGCTAAAGTTTGATCAATTTACTTACTGGTCACACTTTTTTTTGGATTTGATCGTCAAATATTTGTTAGGTCTGAACACAACTTAAGTCATATGAATTGCTTTGTTTTCATTCAAATTAACTGTTTTATTAGAAAAAGTAATTTGATTTTTGTATTTTTATGTATTCGAATTCAAACCGTTTAACCGGTTATTTTTAAAATGCTTAACCGAAAACCGGTTTTTTTAAATAGCAGCTATTCGGAATATTCGAAAACCGGTTTTTGGCAAAAGTAGAATAATCGATACCCCTGGTCTTATCCAATTTAAGCAATTGTTGCACTCAAACAAAACATTTAATAAAGGGTGGTTCAACCAAGACGCAAGATATTTGTGGGGATCTACCAGTTGTAAATCCTACTTTTTAAATTTTGAATAATCACAATATCGTTTACTTTTTATTTAGGTACAGAAATGATCAAGGCGAATTCATGTAAACGGTCGTGTCGATACTACAACAATTAACAACACCGAAAACACAACAATGTATTTTGTTGCTGCTTTGGTTGGCTGATAAGTCAAAAACACAAGTAACTTTTGACATTCCTCTCTCTAATTTAAAAAAAAAAGTAGCACAGCTGTGCTTTCAACGCCACCTGAAAAATAAATTCGCCTTGGAAATGATTGTTGAAAAAATTATTTTTATTAATATATCATTTATCGAGTAAATATTAAAACATTTTTATAAAAAACATTAGTTGTGTTCTTCATATTAATTGTAATTAAATCAAAAACTTTTCAGAGAATTAATTATCTTAATATTTTTTATTGTGATAGAAGGATCTATGACATTTATGTGTAAAACAAAATATCGGTCAAATGCCAATGTTCCATATTTTCAATTACTCTGAGGCATAATTGAGGTTCAGTGTCATTGATGTGCCGAATTATCTCATCAATCAGCTCTTGAATTGTTATTAGCTTATTGGCGTACACATGTTCTTATTAATATCCCCAAAGAAAGAAGTCCAACGGTGTAAAATGCAATGATCATGATGGCCAATTAACATCGCCACGACGTGAGATAACACGGCTGTATGGTTGATGTCTTCAATTTCTGGCCCGATCAGTCCGTTATCGTCTTGCGATAGCGACTACCATTCACGGTAAGTAATTTGGGAAGAAGTACGCCCCGGTTTTCTGACATCTGCGCACAATTCTCCTGATTGTGGATACATTTGTTCGATTATGCTGACCAAATAAAATCACGAAATGCATTTTGATTTGAACGCCTGTTTTTCCAAAAAGGCTCTAACAATCTTAATGTACTGCTCAATTGTGAACCTCTCTATGGTTGAATTTGTTAAACTCTGAATCAAGGAAATGTCAATTTAAGCTGGGCAAAAAATTTGACGTTAAGGTGTGACTCACAATCAACATCGTGCATTATGGTTAGACCACCCTTCAACTAGCACATTTTTAATTCATATTATCATAAGGTATCAACCTTAGCTCATCGCGTGTGGACGTTATCATGTCAAAAGTCTTATCTCCGGGTGGACATTTAACTAATAGGAATCTAGGTGTAGTGATTGAACGTTTTAGTCCAGTACGAAATAAAGATGTCAACTCGAAATAATGCTTATCAAATTAAATCATTCTATGCATTTTATTTTGAGTGGACGTATTGACTTTGATAGATGGCTTTCACAATGATCCTAAATATATATGTGACAAAGTTAGTATATTCCCATTTTCTTGTTGGTTGGTATAAAAACTTTTGCTGTCATTTGTATTTTTTACCAATGCATTTTTATTAATTTCTTTCGATTGGCAATATACAATTGTATAACGGCATCTTCTAATCCGAATGGCATCACAGAATTTCATAAAGATCCACACATTATGCGTCACAAATAAAACGTTAAGCTCTCCAGTTATTTTTTGACAATATAAAGCCACTAGTGCGTATGATTATTATTATTACAAATAAGTATACGCCATAACACACTTTTGTGCTGTTTCACTTAATAATATTAAATAAAAATATGGTTTGCTATAGTTTTCTAATGTCCTCCTTTTAAGCATTCAATAAAACTTCATATATTATGGATTTTCAAATTAATAATATAATTAAGTGTGTTAACAACGAAAATAAATATTTTCATTGTAATCCATACAAGGATAATTCTTGAAATTACTTTGTAGTTATAAAAATAAGCATTACTGATTTGTTAAGGCGAAATGTAATTTTAATTATTTATATCATTTTATGGAATTTTTATTTTCATTTGTTTTTTTCATAACTTTTTTGGTTTCTGCTCTGTTTGGTTTATAAAACAAATATGCACAAGCAGAAAAGTAAATATGGTGAAAAAAGTATATACGTCAACATACACTGAAAAAAACTCTATGCTTTATGAGTTTGAACAAAAGTAAAAGTCAAACAAGAATTTCAATGAATATAGTTTTTTTTTTTTTTTTTGTAATTTGCGATAAATTTAAAATTACACACTTTTTAATTTAAACCGTTTGTATAACGAGTTCTCTATAAAAAGTTATTTAATTGATTTTTTTAAATATTTTGGATTTATAAATGGCTTGGAAAACGAAAAGTTTTTTTAAAATAGTGGATATTTTATGTATGATCACCAGAGAAGTCAAAAAAAAAAGCAATACTCAATACTTTTACAGCAAAAATAAATTATGAAAACAGCAACAAAAAATGTATAAAACAGCAAAAAAAAAGCACTAAAAAATGTTTTATTCTATTTCTTCAACATCATCAAAATTATTACAATATACTATCATGTGGGCTCTTATGTTTTCAAATTTTAATTTTCTACGTCGATCTGTTCAAAGCGTTTTGTATAAAGAGAAGCTTCTTTCTACATCGACGGAGGTTGACGGTGCAAATTTAAATTTGAGAATTTCTTTTGAGGACAAACTTTTTACATATTCATCTTTTGGAACAGTACCAGACTCTAAAATATATTTTATTTCCAAAAACTGTTGATACCCGGTATTTCTTTTTAATATTTTCTCAAATTTCTTTTTACATTGTTGGTCCTTGATCTTGCATAGTCCGTCAAAAACGGTCGATAAAGCCATTAGTGCTCTCTGAAATCAATAAACCCGCAGTTTGCAATTTTTTTATAGCAACCAAATGTTTGCAAAATTGTGTTTTAGAAATGCAAGTTGAGAACTAAGTTCGGAGTTTTTAAATATTTTTTTTGGATTGCACAATTGAGTCAGTATCTTGACTGTCAGGTTCTAAAACAACGGCTTTAACTTCTTCAAGATGTTCAGCGTAGTACATTGCCATTTCTAACCAAGTTCCCCAACGAGTTGGGCATGGAGACGGTGGAAGTACCACATTTGGATTTATTTTTAGAAAGAGTTGTTTTCTCCGTGGTGCCTGTAAAAATTTTGTTTTTGTAACATATATTTTTAACATACATATGTATGTTTATATTAAAAAAAAGCAAGAACTTTCAAGTTCTTTTTAAAATACTCTTAATCCATTTTATATAATTTTCTTATAGAATTCTGTTTAATACAGAAATATTTGTCATAAAATTCTTTTACTACAAAAATCATATTAAAAAAACGACTTTTAAATTCTTGCGTTTTCGATTTCCTCTGATTAATAGTGATATTTACCTTTAAGAAAATATTTTTAACAAAGGAAATCAATTTATTGACATTTTCAAAGTTTGTTCGAATGAATTCAGCTAATCGATGAATACCATGTGCAAAACATGTTAAATGAAGCACTTAATTATATTTATATGTGTTTTTGGCTGCTTGACGCATTCCCTATACAATTCTGGTATGTATTTCTGGCGAATGCAAGTTTCAAACGGAACCGACGTTTGAGAATATTTCTCAATGAAATTTTTTAAACTGGGAGAACAACCTTTTTTATTGGTATTTTGAAATGTTGTGGCAGTTGGGGTCACTGGATATTCCGTAATTAGTTTCTGTGGTTGGTTCTCTTGCTACGAAGACGCCAATTGGTGTTTCCCACATCTTATATGTTGATTCACATTAGACTTTTTTGAACAATTTATTTTGCAACAGCATACATTGCAAAAGAGCCAATTTTCTTAAATTTTAAAGACTCCTTCATATGTTTTTACCATTTTACATAATAATTTCTATTGCTTTTCTCTTTCGGCATTTTTTAAACTTTTTTATTTATTTCTATTTTTAACAGCCTACTACGATTTCAGTTGATTGTTTTTAAAATGAAAACAGAGTTGCAAAAAGGTAGTAACGAAAGCGAATTCACTTTTATAGAGGAATTCGCCTTGGTAATAACATACGAAGTTGGGAAGTTTAAACGAAAAAATCCAAAAAAAAAGCAACACCATTGTAAAAGAAGCAAAAAACAGCAGGTTTTATAAAAAAAACCCGCTAAAAAAAAGCAAAAAAAAGCATTCTAGTCTTCTCTGATGATGATAAAACCAATAAACGAAGAAAAGGAATGCTCTCCATCCTCACCAAAAATAGCTGACATTATTATGAAACATCTTCCGGACATATCATTAGATAAAATGGACGAAAAACCGAGGATAATGATGAAATACGTAGATGACTTAATTGCAATATTAAAAAGGACAGCACAAATTACACCATCAAAAACCGAAATTCATTAAATGGACAAATACAATTTACCATGGAGGAGGAAAGCCATAACCAACTACCATACTTAGACGCGATTACCATAAGAAAAGGGAACAATTTCAAAGTAAAATGGTATCAAAAAAATGCAACTACGGTACATTGCATTTCGGTAAGTTTTGTATTGGTTTTCATATAACAGAAAGCGAACAGCTGATTGATACAGTACAGATACGGTACAGCAACGTTCGCCTAACTGAGCCTTAAAGCTATGTTCACATTTAACAAATAATTGACGAAAAAATCCAACAAATATGTGAACACTACATTGGTCTACTTTTAATTTTCGTTTTAATAATTTTTGAGTATCTATCAAAAATATAAAACAATCATTTTACAAATAATGTGATATTCGATGTTTGATCTAGCAAACGTTATGAAAATTAAACAAATGTTTTATAAAAATAGTGGTTACGTGTGATGCGTCAAATGTTTGTTAAATGTGACCATACCCAAAAAAAATATTTTCATGTTTTGCGAAGCACTTATTGTAAATTTTTAATAGAAGGAGCACATTTTTCCGCTACTTAATAAGTCTTAAAAAGATGCAGTAAGGCAAGTTAACAAATTCTTAACAACAAAAAAAATTAGAACATTTGAAGATCCACGACTTTCCCTTACTAAGAAACAGGTTTGTAAGGGAGCACATTAAAGAATAACGATAACAACAAAAAATTCAGTGTGTAAAGCTGATCGTTACATTCGCCCATTTTCAAAAGCAGTGGATAAAGCGCTTTTTGAGTCAAAAGTTTATTGCTTCAAAGTGGGAACTCGCCATATAAAATGCATGTCTTCCGTAACCGAGAGGGTAAGCGATACTTTACCGTTTCTCCCTTACATATGTACATTGTTTTATTGGGTAGCTTTAAAAATATAGAACTTATTTGTTCCAGGTCCACGTCTTGACTCTGCCAAATGGTTTTTCTTATTGTAAATGCTTTAGCTGGCAAAATAGTTGTTCTGTACTTAAATACAAAATGGACATTTCTCGTAAAAATAATCAGTTATTGTAGTTTAAAGGAAAATAGTGTTTTACTACATGATAAGAGAAGTTTTTTTTTTATTTTTCTAACTTAAACTTCCATTTACTTTAAACTGCAGGAACAACTAGCTCTCGCATTCTTTAGCAATTATTTAATCTATTTTAATTTATCTTTCTTAGCACCTGTTAAATGTGCAAAAATTAACAAAAACTACAAATATTTATAACAGCTTTTTACTCACTAACTTTCTATAAATAGAAGAATTATAATTCTTTAAATTTATTACTGAAGACTTTTCGTGTTCGCTAAAATATGAAAAAACTGTATAAAATAAACCGCTAAACAATTTTTTATGTATTTTATTTTGTGATGAATGTTTATTTAGCGAACGACAGAACTTAATTTAACTTTTTTAATTATAAACTTTTCCACCTCCACCTTAATAAGATTATTTGTTGGGGTATATACATAGTTGCACAATGTGAATGCCTAAGAGAGTGAATATTTGTCTGTATGTAAATGTATCTATTAAGGAATTTAATTAAAATAATTTTATAATACATTTTAGCTGTTCATTTTTGCATAGCATTCTTGCAGCCATACATATGTTATAAAATTAATATATCAATGTATGTGTGTATAGTTATTTAAGTTAAACTTTGGTTATTGATTTTTATGTTGCATTATAAGTATTTTTATTGCAGTTTTAAGAAAATGTTTAACAGTGACATTGAATTATAGAATAGCTATGTATGTACATTAGACCGGGTCGACCTCCATACAAAAAAAAAAAGTTGTGCCAGTCACCCCCTAGAATGAAAGATATGTCAATGAAGTTTCTAAAACAGGAACATTTTTTTCTTGCCACGCCCAAAAATACAGCACTTTTGGTTTTTATATGTAGCGCTACCATTTAAAGTCCGATCTCATAATATCGCATATCGTTGTTCATGGCTTGATAGTGGTTTCATTTTTGTCTTTGGTGACTTTTCAATCCGACCTGAAATTCTGGGCGCCACTTATGCCATCTCGCATCCTTCCCCCAAATGTCCAATTTTAATATGCTCACTTTTATGACACGCCTCCAAATTAAGCCCCTTTTTTCTTTTTCACATACATACTACATTAAACCAAGTGCAGTCAAATCCCGATAAGAATGATAGAAACATAGATTACGCATTGCGCATTTTTTTATTATTTACAAAATTCATCTGCTTAATATGACGTCACATCAGCACATTATACACATGGTTGTTTAAGGCGCCCGTACACGACATGTATTTGTCATCTGACATGTCAAATTTTCAAGTCACATGTAATTGTTCATGTCTGTCAAAATTGCCGTTTTACATAAGGTTTATAATATTCGGTCACAAACGTACATGTAATTTGCTTCTGACATTGTCTCTGTTTTTTTCGCATTGTTACTGCAGAAACCAAAGTAGTTCTCGGTTTCAAAATAGCTTGCTGCCGCCACGAAAATATTTATTTGCGCCGTAAAATAATTTAGCCATCTTAACATTTTTTCTTTTATTTTAAAGATACCAATTTAGAATTTTATAATTAAACGGTTTTTATGTTTATATTTACATAAATTCTATTCAATGGTGAGATGAGCATACATATCTTGGTATTGTAAAATATTAACTTCAGCCGGCTAATGATTCCGTCAATAGTTGACGCCGCTGTCAGTTTCTTCCCGGCATAAATTTCTGATGTCAGATGGTTTGTCAGAAGAAAATAGAGCACGCTCTAATTGAAACTTTGTCAGATGACTTTGCGTCTGACTTTTACAGAAGCAAAGTTAAAAAGGTAACACACGACATGTATGTGTTTTGCAGTGGGAAATTTGACATGTCAGATGACAAAAACATGTCGTCTATATGCTCCTTAACTTGAGTCTTGTAGATTTTAGCTGTTCTTATACGCTGATGTGAAGTAGATGCGTAGAAACCAGAGAACTGCAAAATCCCTATTTTTTTTTTATTTATTCATACGCTCAAATTTACATTCACTCTTTGCCTGCAAAACAAAGTTCAACGTTGGTAATTTTTACATCGTTTCGTACACATTTGATTTTTGCATGTGTGCGTTTTTTATTGAAAGTGCTTTGCATTTTTTGTTGCTCACGCAATAAAACTTAAATGTGTAAAGTCAAAAGGCACACATTCTTTTACTTTTGCATTCAAGTAGTCATTGTCCACTCGATGAGACGCTTTGTTAACATTAACAACAATAACAACAATACACTACTCGATGAGACGCTTTGTTAAAATTAACAACAATAAAAACAACAATAACAAGATTACATTGTACCTTCATACAGAACTACTGTACTTCTTAAGTAATGATATAAAAGTCTTCTGTTTCTATAGAAATTGTTTGTACCTACATATGTAAGTTTAGTTTCATTTCAATTTTCACATGAAATTACATGAGTAATAATTGCTTGATTTCTGGCTTTTTTGTTTGTAATTTTTTTTTTCTTTGCCAAAACAATCATTGTCGGACCAAACACACAAACATCTTAATTACAAACGAAGCTAAACGATGGAATATATAACAAAGCACGATGTGCATTATTTGAATGACTGCAAACCAGCAGCGAAGGTTTGCGGTTGCGCAAGTTTGATTGTATGACCGCAAGCGAGTGTATTTGTTGGTGTTCATTTACTGCGATTTTTTTGCAATCGCACAAAGCCGTTCTCTGATTCTAATCCATGAATTAATAAATTAAATTAGATCTAACCCGGCTATTTTATATTTTTCAGACGCAAATCACAAATGAATTTTATTTTGTTTGTATACCAAACATCAGAGTCCTAAGCCGATCTAATTTGACGCCGCAAGTGATTTGTTGCAAAAATTGCTAGCAGCCGCAGGCTAAATTTGGATTTTAGCCGGATAAAATTATAGCATCAACGGCGACGGCTTACAAAAACGAATGCGGCTCGGCTCAGCCACTCAGCGCAGGTCTCTTCTTATCAATTACGACAGAACAATAAACTTAGCACGCAAAGTTCTATTAATTCAAGACACTTTTTTTTACAAAGCAACAACAATATTTTTAAACCATTGTGAAATTGTAAGATCATTACGACGATATAACATGATACACACACCTTTTGTTTAAGAAAACTGTGTTTTTTTTTTGAAAATTTCTGTAGTTAAATTCCCTGTTTTAATTATAGATCGCCAATTTGCTAAAAGCGGCATGATAGCAAAGGGTCGCTAAGGCTGTAGAGAATCAAATTCGCGAAAAAATTATTCACAATCCCTAAAATTTATTTAAAATCGCTAAACGGGATTAAAAAAGGGTCGAAATATAAAAGAAACAAATTAGGCAAAAACAGCGGAAATTCCCGAAAAGTTTTAATATTTCAAACAAGCCATACAATATATTTAAAGTTTCTAAAACTATAAGGACTGGCAAAAATTCGGTAAAAACTGCTAAATTAGCGGCAAATCGCAAAAATTTTCAAACAGAGGTATGATGGCAAAGGGTACTATTTATTAAAAATCGTTAAAGCTGGTAAGAATCACAGGAAAAAAAACACTTTTATCGCGAACATGGCTAAAATTCGCAAAATATTGCAATCATGTACACAAACCCTAAAATTTATTCTTAATCGCTAAACGGTTAAAAAAAATAACAAAAAAAAAAAAAAATTGCCAAAATATCAAAAATTCGCAAAAAAATGTTTAAAACGAGCCATAAAATTGATTGAAAGTTCTTAAAACTATCAGAAATGGGAAAAACTCGGTATAAATTGTTAAATTAGCGGAAATTCGCAAAAAATTTCTAACAGCAGCATGAAGGCAAAGACTACTACTTATTATAAATCGTTAAAGCTGAAAATAATCAGAAAAATTACGGGAACAAATCGCTTCTATCGCGAAAATTTAAAACAAATCCTAAATCTAATTTAAGATCGCTAAATGAAATAAATTTAATTTGTACATTTGAAACGTTTTTTTTTTTTTTTAATTATAATTAAAAACTTACATTTTCTTCCTTTACCGACGGACAACTCTTCAGTATTTCGTGCGAAATTTTTTAAAAATCAATATAAAAAAAATGTATGTCAAATACAAACGAAAAAATGTTTCGTACGAAATTTTCTTATTCTTAAAAAGAGTTTAAAATTATTGTCGTAGATATACATAAATATCTATGTATATTTGTTCTGGAAAAACTCTTCGTCATAATACTCGCGTTCTTATAAGTTACAGTAAACGGCTTTTTAGGATTGTTTTGCGATAGCTTTTTCTTAAGTCGTCGTTTCTAATAATGTATAAACTGGGTCCTTGAGTAATTCTCAGTAAAGGCCCAACTATAATATGCATAAGCTTGCTCAACGTGCGATCAGTTTCGCACTTTGCTAAAGCATATGACAGATTCAGTAAACTTAACAAAAAGTTTCCTTTAGTTCAAAGTGGTTTGACACATATGATTTACATCTATTCGCATAGTTGCTTAAGCCAACTTAAGCATATTATAGTTGGGCCTTAAGTTGATTTTGGTCTGTTGCAAACACGTTCACTTTCGAATTGCTCAAGAGGAAATAACCAATTTTGGTGGCAAGTTTTTCTGGTTCTTCTAAGCAGTCTAAGACTCATTATGAAAATTTAATGTTTCTACGCATCTACGTCACATCAGCTTATTAGTACAGCTAAAATCTACAAGACTGAAGTAAACAACCATGTGTATAATGTGCTGATGTGACGTCATATTAAGCAGATGCATTTTGTAAATAATAAAAATATTCGAAATGCGTAATCTATGTTTCTATCATTCTTGTTTGAAACTGACTTGCATTAAAATCGGTTTAGTTAGAAAAGAGCTATGAACCCAAATATGTTTAGCAACCGCCTTAAGAAATTGATGTTTTTGATACAAAAACTAACACAAACTGGTGACGAAATGCAAATTTTTGTATTAAATTGTTTACAAATTTGTTCTATACGATAAGAAATCATACTACTTGCTTTTGTGAAGTCGGTCTCTAATTTACCATAGGTTTAGTATAAGGGGCCCTTTCGCGGGAAACACTTTTGTACGCCTTAAACTTTAACGAATAATGCTTTTGTAGTAAAGTTTGGTCTTACTCTGAATGGAGGGTATCAAATATTCGGCGTAGCCAAAAGCTCTTTAACCAATTTTAACTAATTTAAACCAGGTTTAAAGCGCCACATTTTGGATAGCATTAAATTTATAGAAGTAATATAGAACCTCTAGGAGTCAGTGGCACATGGTAGCACAGCGGGAACTATTTGCTGAACCCATGTGAGTTGTGCTTGATTGCGGCTGCCGATGGAACCTGACCTATGAGTAAACGGATAATTCAAACAATTTTTCTGAATGTAAGAAAAGATAAACTCACTGTTTATTGTTGGTGTTATGTTTAAGCTTTGTTATTGTTACAAGTAAGACTTTGAGTGTTTAAAATTCTTATTCGCTCAAGGGTTTTATTTGTATAAAATATTTTTTGCTTTTCTAAAATCTTTGAAAAAGGTTTGCTGATGATCTGGCCTAAGCAACCAGTTAAATGCACATATAAACTAGCTTTCCCTCAACAATAAATTTCAGTGTATTTATCAAATATGAAATATTGGGAATTTAGCATGTCGTACAGAAGTCTTATTAATAATAAATTTTTCTGATCATTTTTAATACTTTAATGGCATTAAGGCTATTAAGAGCTTCCACTTCCACATTGAAAAAAAAAAATGCCAAGTTTGTGCATAAATAGTTTAATTTTTAACCTACGTTAGTACATAAACCTACTCAAGCATTGAAAAAGATAATGCAAACTGCAACAAATGTTGAGGGCACGCTAGTTTCATGCAGTGTAAATAGCAAACTAAAACAAAATAAAAAATATTTCTAAAAAAAAAATTAATAAATTTAATTTTCATTGTATCCAAACTGGCTGTTTCCAAAACGAAATTAAAACTCCAACTCTAAATTAAAATCATGTTTATGATGGCTTGTATTTAATATAATTCTATGTGTGTGTACACCAATACCTCGCTTTGCGTCGTTTCGCTTTGCGTTTTTTCAAAGTTGCGTCGCTGCTGAACTAGTACTTATTTTCATAGTGCATCGTTAGATTTTCGAAGTTGCGTTGTTTTGGGGTTGTCTTTAATTTTTTTGAAATTTTTTTTTTCTAAAAGATTGCAATATTGAACCAATTTTTCGTGAAAGAAAGCCGACTTATGACAACAGCCACTATGGACTCATCAGACAGTGATTAATTTTATTTTGTATTTTATAAATTAACTAGCTGGCCCGGCAAACGTTGTTTTGCAACATAACTTATTTCTTTCAGATGAAACAGTGTCTGCTCGCCAAATTTTACGCAAAAATTATAAGCTATAGTTAAGAGGAAATTTTATGAAAATATTGGCAAAGAGGCACAGACAGCATCCGAAAAAGGAGATATGAAGGAACTTTTTAAGTTAACCCGAACACTTTCTGGCTGCAGCGGTAATATTAATGGTAGCTCTCCTGTCATAGATGGTGATAGTGGTGAAACCATGGCTTCCAAACTAGAGCAATTACATGTTTGGAGAAAACCTTTCGAAAAAACTTTGAACATAATGCACAATGAATCGGACAGTTTTACAATACGAAGACGTTTAAACCCTAACGGAAATATAAACACCAACCCCCCTACTGTTAGCGAAATCTGTGCAGCAATTAGAAATATGCGGAAAAATGCGGAAAAGCGGCGGGTAACGATAATTTACCAATAGAATGTTTCAAAGCTAATCCCATTGCAATGGCAGAAATCTTGCGCCCAATCTACGAACTAGTCTGGACTACTGAAGATTTTCCTGGAAAGAGGCCATAATTATTTAAATCCCGAAAAAAGGTGATAAGAAGATTTACAATAACTGGCGTGGTATCTCGTTATTGCCGGCAGTTTTTAAAATATTTAACCAAATCATACTAGACAGAATAGCAGAAGCTCTAGATAAAAACATCCGAAACACCCAAGCGGGCTTTCGTCCTGGTAGGTCATGCATAGACCAAATCAATACGGTACGAATCTTAATTGAACAGGTAGCAGAATTTAATGCAACTATATACTTGACCTTTGTTGATGACGAAAAAGCCTTTGATGCTCTGAAGAGAGAATTTATTTGGACGGCGCTAGATGCAAGGGGTATTCCTCAAAAGTTAATAAACATTCTTAGGCATAGCCACGAAGGTTCTACGTGTAGGGTTTTACATGATGGCACGTTAAGCGATAGCTTTGAAACAAAGAGTGGTGTACGACAAGGGTGCGCTCTCTCACCGCTTTTATTTATAATTGTGATGGATGTAATATTCGACGCTGTTGATACATTATCAATGGGACTGAATTGGGGTATGTACAACAAATTAGCGCATCTAGAGTATGCCGACGATGTAGTCCTTCTGTCCAACAAAAACTCAGAAATAACATCCCTTAAGGAGGAATCAAATAAAGTAGGACTTAAAGCCAATATTAACAAAACCAAAACTATGAGAATTAATGCGGTAAACACATCCCAGTTCGCAGTCAATCAGCAGGAGATCAGTGAAGTAACCAGTTTTGAGTATCTTGGCAGCATTATAAGTACTAATGGGGGAACAATACTTGACGTTGAAAGCCGACTAAAGAAAGCTAAAGGCAGGTTCGCAATGCTGTTTAAGGTATGGAGGTCAAACACAATTAACACAGCAACGAAGATAAGAATATTTAACGCCTGCGTAAAATCCATCCTGTTATATGGATGTGAAACATGGTTTCTCACAAAAGATGTATCTCAGAAATTACTGACATTCATCAATAGATGTCTTCGCAATATTTTAAGAATATGGTGGCCTCAAATAATAACTTACGAAAATCTGCTACTAAGAACTAATCAACTAAAGATTGAAAGCGAAATAAAGAAACGTAAATATGGATGGTTGAGACACACACTAAGGAAAGAAAGATCCGAGGTCCCACATGCAGCACTTGAGTGGAACCCACAGGGGTATCGAAGCGTCGGCCGACCGAAAACATCTTGGAGGAGTACAGTGGCCAAGGAAACAAGTAAATCCTACAACCAGTTGCGATATATAGCTAGGGAGAGGGAAGACTGGAAGATATATGTAACAAACATTTGTACATAGACTAAGTTCTAATTAAAATTTGTTAATGAATTGTAATTAATGAACATGTCTTAATAATAATAATAATAGTTCTTTCCAGATGTTACACTATTTGCCTGCCCAATTTCAAGAAAATTAATTGATTAGTTAAGAAGATATAGGGAGGCGGAGCGTTTACCCCTCTTGCCCTATTTAATGTCCTGTCCTTTTTCCGATGTTACAGTGTATGCATGCTTAATTTTAAGAAAACCGGTTGATTAATTAAGAAGATAGAGGGAGGGGAAGCTTATACCCCTTTTGCTCTATTTCACGCACTAAATAATAAAAACTATAGGCTATAGTTCTTTCCAACTGTAACATTATTGGCCTGCGAAATTTCAAAAAAAATCGGTTGATTAGTTACGAAGATATAGGGAGGGGGAGCTTTTAGCCCTCTTACCCTATTTCACACCCTATTCCTTACTTTCAGATGTTACATTGTCTGCATGCCAAATTTTAAGAAAACCGGTTCATTAGTTTAGAAGATTGGGGAGTGGGAACTTTTACCCCTATTGCAATATTTTGCGCCCTCTATCGATATAAAATATACTCTACGACCCATTCTCATACCTAACTAATACACATAAAAAATTTCATAAAAATCGGTCAAGCCGTTTCGGAGGATTTCAAAATGGAGGGCATTTTGTTGATATTTGTATGGGAATATAAATACATGTGTCGGAATGAATGCAGTATTCACTAAAATGGCTTAAACTCAAGAACCAATACACAATTGAGGACCGTTGATACATAAAAACCTTGGTATTGACGTCACCTTCCACTATTTGCCTGCCCAATTTCAAGAAAATTAATTGATTAGTTAAGAAGATATAGGGAGGCGGAGCGTTTACCCCTCTTGCCCTATTTAATGTCCTGTCATCTTTCCGATGTTACAGTGTATGAATGCTTAATTTTAAGAAAACCGGTTGATTAATTAAGAAGATAGAGGGAGGGGAAGCTTTTACCCCTTTTGCTCTATTTCACGCCCTAAATAATAAAAACTATAGGCTATAGTTCTTTCCAACTGTAACACTATTGGCCTGCGAAATTTCAAAAAAATCGGTTGTTTAGTTACGAAGATATAGGGAGGGGGAGCTTTTAGCCCTCTTACCCTATTTCACACCCTATTCCTTACTTTAAGATGTTACATTGCCTGCATGCCAAATTTTAAGAAAACCGGTTGATTAGTTTAGAAGATTGGGGAGTGGGAACTTTTACCCCTATTGCAATATTTTGCGCCCTCTAGCGATATAAAATATACTCTACGACCCATTCTCATACCTAACTAATACACATAATAAATTTCATAAAAATCGGTCAAGCTGTTTCGGAGGATTTCAAAATGGAGGGCATTTTGTTGATATTTGTATGGGAATATAAATACATGTTTCGGAATGAATGCAGTGTTCACTAAAATGGCTTAAACTCAAGAACCAATACACATTTGAGGACCGTTGATACATAAAAACCTTGGTATTGACGTCACCTTCCACAATTTTGTTGTTTCATTTAATTTAGTTTGTTAAAAATTTCAGAGAACATTAATTACTAACACAATGCAACTTATTTTTCTATATAAAAAAGAAGAGTGAACATTTTATTTGGTTTTAATTGATTTTTTTTTTTGTTTTTTTTAAAGGTTTACTTTGTTCAATTTTCTTTTTAAAAAGTAGTATATTCGTAACTCTGGAACCTATCTTCGATCTTAACATAGTTTGCTATAGAAAATCATAATTCACTTTGCGTCGTTTCAATTTTGCCAGTAACGATTACGCAAAGTGAGGTATTGGTGTATGTTCTTTTTTGCTTTTGGCATGTTGTGAAACTGTATGCTTTAAAATAATTTTATGTTGCATTTATTATGGTTATTTTTGTTTTTTTTTTTTCATTTTTATTTAAACATAACCATTATGAAAATGAGAAAAAATTATTTTTGTTTAGTTATTTTTTCTAACACCAACCAATTTTTACCACAGCTATTGTTCTTAAACATTAATTTTTATTTTTTTATAAACCCTTCTCTTTTTAGCTGGTGTTGCTGCTGTTTTTTTTTTTTTTCTTTTATGCCGTTATATCTAACACATTTTCACTTATTTTAGCCAGAGTTTCAGTTTTGTGTACTTTCTGTTTATTATTATATGTTTTTTTTTTTTTTTTGTTCTTCTCAGAACCAAACTCCCACAAAACTGCAGTTATAGGGGCTGCTGCTTACTGATTATAGACATGGTGTTGCATTATTTTTTCTTTTTTGTTTTATTAAATTTCTTCTTGCTCTGTTCTTAAATTAATAATTGCCGGAACTCGCTGTTTTACTGCCATGTTTGCCTGTAAGCCAAGAAATCATCTTAAGAATATGGGTTTAAAAACATTTTCCCATAAAATGAACAGCAACATTTGTGAAAATTACATTGCAAAAATTGTTGCAATTTAAAAAATAGAAGCAAAAATAATTCAGTAGTGGTAATAAATATATATAAAGTTTTTTTTTTTTTTTTAATTTTTAAGTGGTTTTACTCGGACAAACTCTATAGAATAGCCCAGCAAATGATGGATATTAAGAAAAATATTAAAATTTAGTTGAATACGAGGATTTTAATGAAAAAAAAAAGGTTAAAGGGATGTATTCGGCTATGCCAAATCTTATAAAACCTTTGCTTTAGTATTGAAAAACCAAGTGTTGCCCAACTCCTATAAAATCTATCGGTATCATTTCAAATTCATTATTCCGGGAACATATCTGTATGGTAGCTAGAGAAAATAATAGATAAATTTGGCTCATTTTTCTTCGAAGTGTATCGAATTAACGAAACATCAAAATTTGTTTTTTTAAGAGCTATAGGAAAGTTTAAAAAAATAACACATAAAATTCAGAAAAATGCATGAAATCTTTATTTGAATCGATAGAACGGTCCATATAATTTAATATTTGAAGATTATTTCATGCAAATGTTGACCGTGACTGCGCCTCAAATGGTCCATCCGCTAAGTCTAATTTTGGCATACTCTTTCCAACATTTCGGCCGGTATCTCATGAATAAATGCTTCAATGTTGTCTTCCAATGCGTCAATTGAAGCGGCCATGTGCGTAGAGACATGAGCTTTAACATAGCCCCGCAAAAAATAGTCTAAAGGCGTTAAATCGCACGATCTAGGCGGCAAATTGACCGGTTCCGAACGTGAAATAAAATGTTCACCGAATTCGTCTCTTAATATGTCCATTGTTAAGCTCTTGCATTTTGGGCAAAAAAAGTTGGATATAATCTCACGGTAGCGCTCACCATTCACAGTTACGTTACGATTCGCATCATCTTTAAAGAAGTTATGTCCAATGAAGCCGCCAGCTCATAAACCGCACCAAACTGTGACATGTTCTGGATGCATTGGTCGCTCTTGCAATGCTTCTGGCTGATCTTCACTCCAAAATCGACAATTCTGCTTACTAACCTACCCATTGAGCCAAAAATGAGCTTCGTCGCTGAACACAAATTTTCGATGAAAAAAGGATTAACTTTCTTAACAAAGCACGCATTTTGATAATAAAATTCAATCATTTGCAAGCGTTGTTCGCTTGTAAGACGATTCATGGTTAAATTATAGACCAAACTGAAGATGTTTGACAGTAAAACAAAACACGAAAAGTGCGTCAGCTGTTTAAACCAGTGTTGCCAAAAAGATAATAGTTAAAAAATCACCCGATATAAAACGTTAGTGAAGCTGTAGTGTATTTTACACCTTCGATTTTTGACAGTTAATTCAAAAAATTAATAAAAATTACAGATGTTGCCATATTTAAAAAAAAACTGATAGGGAAAAACACGTAGGCAAAATTAACGTTGAGATTATAAAAATAGTTTTCCCGGATAGGTGAAGATAACTGTTACACGCAGAGAAAAAACATGGTTGAAGTATGGTAAAAAAAAACATATTATGATTCCAGCAATGGCAACAAACACACTTTTATTGTTTTTAACAAAACTTTTATCCAGATTGATATTATTTTGTTTCTATTTAACAATAAAGTGTTTACCTCTCTTGAAACTTCAAATATCGTTGAATTTAACAATACAATGTTTTAATAAAATAAAGCTACAACTATATACTTATACAAACTATGTTTACCTTTACCATATTATGGTTAAATTCATCCATCCAAAAGCTATAACAATATTATGGTTGCCTCCAAACTTGTTATGGTTAATATATAATAACAATACTATGATCTAAATTATAACATTTTAAAACATTGTATGTTTAATTTTAAATTTAAAATAACATGTTTAAAAAGCCACAACATTCTGGTCGTTTGCATTTTACAATAGTGGCTTGGTTTGCTAAGAATTCTGATTCATTTCATTTTAATTATTGATTAAAATACATAAATTGACGTAGAATAAAATAGTAGAACAGAAAAAAAGGTAATGAAGGACAATAAATAACCATAATATGGCTAACATCGACCATATTATTGTTATTTCTGACCATAATATGGCTACTTTTGTCAAAATTCTGGGACATTTTGAGCATATTATGACTAATTTTGGTCATATTATGGTTAATTTTGAACGTAATATGGTTAGTTTTGACCATTATTTTGGTTAATTTTGACCAAAATATGTTTAATTTTGACTGTATTATGATTGGTTTCAGCAATTTTTTTTGTTGATTTTAGCCATGGTAACCTACAAACATAAACATTGTTAAAATCCAACCATAGCATGTTGCTCTTAGAATATGGTTACCTCCAACCATATTTTTTTTCTACATGTAGGTACGAATACGACCGATTTATTTTTGTTGAAATTACGGGCGTAAGATCTAAACTGTAGAAATTACAAACCTAGTGACAAAATAAAAATATATTTGTATACCTTTTGTACCTTCGGTGAAGTTTTGTAAAAACTTAAAAAACATCAAACATTTCGCTGGGTTATTTTTGTTTATTCAATGCTCTATGTGAGCTCGTTTGTCTGTGTGCGACGTATGAACGTCGCTTTACGTACTAAATTGTATAAAAAATTTAACAGCATTTTCGTTGGCCACTATTAACCAGACAGAAAAGTGGTCTCCATGTAATAAGTGAAATTTATATAGTTTTTCCACTTTAAGCTAAAAGATTTTTTCATGAAAATAAATGTAGTATGAAAACGAGTATTTTTGTTTTGTATTTTCTCTGTTACTATTAGAATATGTAGTAAACATAGATAAAATGTTAAGACTCAAAAAAAAAAAAGAAACTAAAAACAATAACATTAAAGAACTGTTTTAATAGTTCTAAAGAAAAATATCTTTAAAGCAACAAAATACTCTGCAAATAAATTTTAGGTTAACCGATTTAAATCTATAAAATAAAGGAAACGTTTTTTTACTATTTTGAATCCCAAATTTTCTCATAGCTCACGTTGTTTTTTACAATATTTTGTTGAATCATGTTACTTAAACTACGATTTATCTCTGTTTCGTATTTAAAAACATAAAGTTTTAAAATATTCCTAGTTAATACAGTCATATATTTACTAACTGCAACTATATTATGGTTAAATCCATCGCAAATAATAGTATGGTTGCGTATCACCGATTCTATTTGCTTTAAAAATATGATTAAAAGAGCAAAATAGTATCGTTGATAATCAAGCATGCAAATACAGTTAGGCACAAAATTGTTTACGAAATTATAAAAATGTATGTATATCATGAAAGCTATAAAAGCTTCAGCTTGGAAACTTTCTAAAACTATTTTATGGCCTTCTACATTTTATAATAAAACTATATAAACTTATTTTCAAAAGTACTGTTAGTTTTTATATTTATACTAAGTTAACCATATGTGTGAACAATATTGACCGTGTGTGAATCTTAACCCTTTGACGACCATAGGCAAACATACTTGCCCAAGGGATTTTGCATCATATAATTTTTCACGTAAGAGATAGAGTAAATATGTTCAAAACGGATTTGTAGCGGAGGGTTTGGGCAACAAAAATGTGGTAGGTGGTAGGTGGTAGGGGCCTATCTAGCCCCATTTGCCCGCTAGGAGGCCTTAAATTTGGCCAAAAAGTCGCCTTACTTCAGGGGGTGCTGTGGGGCGCACCTGGCTAAAACTCTTGTATATTTTGGAGGCACCTCTTACCTTTCAAAATATATATATTCAAAATATATAAACTTCAACCTGCCCACATTTACCCCAAATATGTTTGGCAAGTATGTTTGCCTGTGGGTTGAAACGGGAAAAAACGCACCTAAAAATAATCTAAATATTTTTTTTTATTTCCATCATTGTATGTATGTGTGTAAATACATAGTTTTACGTTGTTTTTTTTTTTTTTTTTTTGAAAGTCAATTGAACAAAACGCATCATATCTGTTATTGTTTTAAGTTCGAAGTTATTTTTTCGCTGATTGTTTGTTTGTTTTTATTCATTTATTATTCGAAATCAATCAGAGCATACGTCTTTCGTGCACTACTATTTGAAAGTGTATTATTGTTGTATTTCGAGTGTTATTTTTGATCAAACAGTGTATTATTATTTGGTTATTATAAATAAAAAAATTTAACTGAGTGGATCAGTCCGTGATCGTTTTCTTTTCCTTAATCCGGACGAAATTGAGCAACTTTGGTTTTGCAACATCAGTGACAATGAGGAAGAAGCTGCTGCATATATGGATGAAGAGGACATCGTTTTTCTAGAATATGACGCTTTGGAAATCCAAGAGGATGAACCCATAGAAGTTATTAGTGAAGGAACTAAACCTATAGAATCTCCTGTAATTAAAAAGGCTCGCGTTGGTCGCAAAGCGGTACAAGTTGCTGTAGAGGATGAGTCAATTGCATCGACTTCAAATGCTGCAGTAATACAAGAAAAGCCAGTAATTTTTATACCACCAGAGAAGACTTTCTAGTTCAGAGAGACGCTTGACTATAAAAACCCCGTTTTCACCGGATTTCAGGAGAATTGCATATATGAACTTTCGCAAGTTCTAAACCCGTTGTAAATGCACATGTAGAAATGCCGCAAGCGTATGATATGTTTAATGCTGTTTATAATTTTCAAGGTAAGTTTTTATAATTTCAAGTTTTTATATTGCAATAGTAGTTACTATTTTTCTGTACTTTTTTGGTTTCAAAATGTGCATAATGATAGTGCAGCAGTCCAACCCAACAATCCAACTGTGGTGTGCAAAGTAAAGCGGCGTGTTGCAGGACAAGCAGGTGGTTGTCCAGTACTACAACAAGGGAATGGGAAGTGTCGATCTCATGGACCAAAAAAAGGTCAACTATGAGTATGATCGCAGAAGCAAATGGCGATTTTATATTCGATTGTTCTTTGATCTCTTCGAAATATGCGCCCATAACAACTACGTGATATATAGCAAACTCATGTTGGCTAACTTCTTCGCTACAAAAATGACCTAGAATGATTTTCGGGCAGCTTCCCGATTCCCGAAGCAACCAGAACTGGAAGTATCTCTCTAAAAAAGCCGAAGTCTTTCCATAAAATAGAAAAACGTGAAAATTGGAAACGATGCCTTCGTTGTGCCAGATATCGCGAAAATAGCCTCACAAATGTGTTTTGTACGATATGCAATGTATTTCTTTGCTTTCTATCACGTGATTGTTTTGGCGAATACCACGTATAGGCCTTATCTTAAACTGTTAGTTATTTATAAATTACTTTTTAAATAGTTTAAGTAAATAAAAAATGTATAAAACATTATATTTTTCAATTTAATTTTTTGGATAAAAAATTCTCTTTCAGCCCATAGGCAACTATATTTGCCAAGCAAAAAGAGGGGCAAGGAGAGTACCAGGTGGGCCTATTTTTTCGACGTTACTATTATTGGGCCATATATTATGAAAATAAGAAAAAATAAGAAATCGCTTCGGTAGAAAAAGCCTGGTCCTCAAAGGCTTAAATAACAATTCCAAAAAAAATTCAAGTTTTATCTGTGGGATTTGCTTTTAAAGTGAGTAAATAAATTCTATATATTAAATTTTTTTAAAATTTGAAAAAAATTTTAGCAATTAAATTTTGCCTAGTTTCTTCAAGTACGGTAAGACAAAAGCAGCACTTTTAAAACAGAGCATTGTGAAAAATTAAAAAAAGGATTCTCACATCGCAAGATCACAAAAAATAAAACATTTCGGTGAGATTTTAATGTAGAATAAAAAAAAGTGTAGTTTGGGTACCAAAAGCAACAAAGCTGGTCGCCCAAAAAAAAACTTTCGCCAAAAGGTTTTCGCGACTCAAAGCGACTTATTGTTACTGGTGTTGTCAATATAGCTATTAAGGTCCGGCAAATACTGAGCATTGAGTACAATTTAGATGTAAGCACTAAAATCGTACGAAGTTGCTTAAGTTCAAGTAGATTAGTAGCTAGAATAAAGAGCGACAACCCACCTTTTAGCAAAAATAAAAGCTGAAAACGGCTGATGTAAGCAAAATTCAGTTTTAAAGATTCAATGCGTCTAACATGCTTAGATAGGACAAAAATTATGAGATTGGAGCCAGTCGGACGGCAGTAAACATGGCTGGCGTAAAAGTGTTAGCGTAAAAGAGCGGAATAATTCCAAATATTAAAATATTGATGATCTCATAAATTACTTGAGATTTTGTTCGCGAGAACCAGCCTCGAGCACTCCGCTAATTAAGAAGAAAAATGTGTGCCAAGTACTACACAACCATAATTGAAGGCCCATAGATTCCAAGATTAGCCATATTCGGCTTGGAAAAACGACAGGGAGATATCATTATGCAGGACAACGATCTTAAGCATGCTTCAGTTATTGCTAAAGGTTCGTTTGAAGGCAATAAAAATTCGAAAATAAATTTAGCTAATTAGTCGCCAGAGTTGTACCCAATTGAGTACCTTTGGTCCGTTACAAAACGACAAATTTTTTTGCTCAGAGGAGCCCGCCTTACACTGCATATAAGCTTTGGGAGCTTGCCGTTAAAGCTTGGAAAAATAAAGCCGAAAATGCTAAAAACTTTTGTATAAGTATATTAAAAAGGATTAAGGTAGCTTAAAAGAGCAAAGGGACAACACACCAAACGCAACTACAACAATAATCTCTGACAGCGGTCATAATTGATAACACTCAGAACTTAATACTTATACCGTGTAAAATATTATGAACACATATTTTTTGGAAAAGTATTTATTTTTCAGCTCTTTAAATGTTCTACATTTCATATAGTTAAAAAAAAGTTTAATAATTATAAATAAAACAAAAATTTGTAGCCTATTTTGCCAATAACACTAATTTTGTGAAAAATTTTGTCCGTAACTGTAAATGTGGAAAATATAGTTAATTATAATATAGTTCAATTAAGGATCTAGGTCCTATGTTTTTAATCCCCGTCCTGTTAAAAAATAACTTCTTCCTCTGGGTATGCACTTCACTCCTTAGAAACGGTTAAATTGTCTTCTAGGATCCGAAGGAAATCTTCTGTTTTCACTATACTACCGATTTTTTCTAATGGACCGATGTTCCACCAAGTAAAACAGGGCCAAGCCTTCAAGCTTCCACCTGCATGTTTCATCGCTTCTTTTACTTGATCCTTTTTTTAAATTTCGTAAGGCACCACCTGAAGTACTCTTTTCCATCTAACTGAAAGCAATTTATTTTGGTTTCATACGACCATACTACCCGTTTCCAGTTATCTACTCTCCAAGTGGCTCTTTGCAGAACCTTAAACGTTTTTATTTTATTGCTTTATAGCTGAAACTATACCAAGATCCCTGCGGCTGTCCACTCACTAGCTGGCTTGTTTACGCAAAAATGTAATATAAACATTGGACTCTAGATAAAATTCGCCAGGAAAAATTCTTATCATACATATAAATCCTAATGTCATAACCAGGGAAACTAGAAATATGCTCTAAGAAAACGTTTTATTCACATTTAATATGCAGTAAAAACTTGAAAACATGCCTTGAAAATTGTTAAAAATGTGTCCCAAAAAATTCAGAATTGCTTATTTGAGAACAAAATATTCAACAATTTAATAACATTTGCATTAAAAAAACAAGTAAGAATGTATAGTCGGTCAAGCCCGACCATACCCTACACCACAGTATTAAAAAACACATCACGCTTACATGTCTATATAAATATGGATTTATCTTTGGTTATAAACTTTATTAAAATCGGTTTACAGTTTGTGAGAGGCAGAAAGTGCCCCCTACCTACCCTTGTGGTCCTATTTTTAAAAAACTGTATAGCTTATGTGTCGATATAGATATGGAATCTATCTATGTTTTAAATTTCATTAAAATCGGTTTGAGAGGCAGAAATTGCCCCTATCTCCCCTCGTGGTCCTATTTTTTTTAAATACATCCCTTTTGTGTTCATTAAGATATGGTTCATCTATCTATGTTTTAAATTTCATTAAAATCGGTGTTATAGTTTCTGAGTGGAAGACATTTTCCCCTATCTTCCCTCGTGATCCTACGAATAGGCTTAGTCCTTGTGCCAATAAGAACCCAAATTGGATCAAATTATCTCCAAAATTGCGACCTGTACTTTGCGCACAATGTTACATGGACAGCCAGCCAGCCGGAAGGACATCGTTAGTTCGACTCAGAAAGTGATTCTGAGTCGATCGGTATACTTTAATGTGGCTCTAGGACCAATATTTTAAGGCGTTACCCACATCAGCACAAATGCATAATACCCTCTCCACTAATTTGGTGTGGGTATAAAAACAATCCTTAAATTATAATCAATAAAGCTAAATAACGCCATAGTAAATACAGACGAATTTTCGAGATTTTACCCGATTTGTTAACGATGGGCAGTCATGGGCTCACAAAAACAAAATTACGTTAAGAGGTTCAAACACATAAAGGAGTTATTTGTGCCGAATAATATATTATCTAGATATTAACTTCCATATGAGATTTTTTTGTCATAAAGAGATTTTAGGGACGGAAGCTAAATTGTTTATTAATGTTAACGTTTAAAATGAAGTTAAAGCTATTTATACTTGGAAGCTTTGAGCAAATGTGAACTGAGAGTTCATTTGGAAAGAAGTTTTTATTCCCACCATTTGCAAAGACTTCGTCCATAGTACAGTTAAAATGTATTAACCAAATTTGATCACATTATCTACAAGATTGCAATTTGTACTTTGTACTTTGCGCACAAGGTTAACATGGTCAGGCAACCAGCCAGGCGGACGGATGAATGGAAATCGTTAGATCACTTACAAAAGTGATTCTGAGTCGATCGGTATACTGAAAGATTGCTCCAGATTTCTGTATATTGCATACATCGCCGAAAACGTATATATTTGGTTTTTCCTTAATATACAATTTTAAAGTTTAAAATAACATTTATCTTTAATGACAACCTGCTTTGTCTTACAATTTTAATGTAAAAATTAAATGTAGATGGCGAATTTAAAGGACCACGTTGGGTACAGATAGATATTTAAAATAAAAAAGGCATAATTTCGCAATTTTTTTTATTTGCTGCGAAAGCTCTAGTAGGCATCAAAAAAATTTTAACATGTATCAAAATATGCCTCAAAAAGGCGCCATTAACTAAAAAAAATGCGTCAAAAAGACACGTTTAACTAAATTTTGCAAAATAATGCTGCAAACGTTAAAATATGCAAAAATACGCAGTAACAAATCGATGCCAAAATTCATAAAAAGCTCTTAGATGGAAAAATATATTGGTTCTGCCTTCATTGGTCGCACAAAGAAAAACATTCTGGTGGGCCAATAACTGTCGATTAGTGTCCAGAAATAATGTGTTGTAATACACTGCAGCTTAACCGACTTTACTTTTTGTGAATTTAGCTTGTGTTCGTTAAAAACTTAACTAAGATTTTTAATATGATAGATAAATACATTAAATGTTAAACTACCATTAGATTTGTACTAACAATTCATAGTTCACACTTTAAGATTAAAAAAACGTATTTTTTAACAACAATTTTATGTGATTTTCAATTGTTTTTTTGTAGCTTTAAAAATATTTAACTTTTATAACCACTTTTAATTTTTTACATAAACATGGCAAAATTAGCTTACACTTTAATTTTAATTAAAGTGATTATTTTTTTATTAAAAATATAAATAAAAAAACACTTTATTTACGGTCAACTGTTAATATTTTAAGGCAAAAAGTGAATTAAAATAAAAAAAAAAAATTTTGTTTTGATATTTTCATTAACTTAAATGCCATTTTAGAAACTTTTCTGTTCTCATTTCTACTATTTCCTTTGCCTTTTTGTGCCAATATTCAAATTTTACCTCAACTTTGAAACCGCATACATTAATACTCTCATGCACAAATGCTGAAAAGTGTATATGTGTATACATACAATAGGGTGACTTCATTGAAAGAGGAAATAGACTGTGACGTTATTGAAAAATTTCTTGCATTTTATTTCTTCTACAACATTTGCTTAAAACCATATTGAAATTCTATCACACATTCTTCGTAAGTTATTTTATTTTTAGAATTATTATCTTCAATATCCAAACAGTCCTTTGAATCAAAATTTTTTTGTGAGGAATTTTTTCAAGAATCTGCAAAGACGATCTAGCCCTACCAGGCCGTCTGTTGAAATTACGATAGGACTTAGAAATTTCGTAAACATGCAAGAAAATCAAGCAAGAAAATCAAGACAAATATTTTTTATATTTAGAAAATTCTCGGTAGCAAGGTATGTCAATTCTATCCACTATTTCGTCTAGCCCCCAAAAATATTTTTAGATAAAATTACTTATAATTAGTATTGTGGTTAATTAAATTAACTGTTTTTGGTTTTTAATCAAATTTTTATATTTAAATCAGGCTTAAGTTAATTGAATTAAATTTTCATTAAATAAGATTATGTGGCCACAATCAAAACTTCAGGGCAACCTGGCCGTGAAAACCTGGGTTCGATTCCCAGTTCAGTCAAGAAAGAAAAATTATCAATAAATTTTTATTAATTTCATGTTGTGAAAATCCTTTCTTCATAAAAATAACTTAACAACAATCAAATTCAATGAAATTAAGCCTGATTAAAATATCAAAATTTGGATTAAAATATAATTTTTTTTTTATACTTTTAACTGCCAATATCACCAAGTTCAGTTTAAACTAACTATTACCGTATCAATACAATTGCAACGTATGAACTTACTTGCGTACGACGTGGGTACGTTTTTAAATTAAAACGTATAACATTTAATACAAAGGCACACAATAGCTGCCGTAGAAGTAAAAGCGTATCTACGTCGTACGTCGACATAGATCTAATTCTATTTCATACGGCGGTTACGACTATTGTCACAGAAAAAAAAAAATTTATTATTTTTGTGTTTTCAAATTAAATACATATTTGATAATACAATAAAAGGATAGAAAAAAATATTATTTTGAATAAATTCGGAATTTTTTTAATATTATTATCAAAAGGAAACAAAATATGGGTAAGTAAAGCGTGTTTCTTAAAATTTACGGCGTAACGTCCTACGTTCATACGACGTACCACTCAATTAAGTTCCTAGCAATACTTAAACTTCCAGTTTAAAATATGTTTTTGACAGTTTTAACTGATAGTTATATATTATAATGGAACGTGGTGAAATCGGCCGTAAATGTCTTATGGCTAATTACACCAATTCCATTTAAATATCAAATCATATTTATATATACATACATAGTTTTTCATATTATTTTATTTTTATTTGACATGAAAAAAGAATTTTGAACATAAATCAATATAAAAATAAATTGGTGAAAATGTCCATAATAGTTAAAGATTTCCTTCGTATTCTATAATTTAATGTCATTTTATTAAAACAAATGGTAGTAGTTATAACAGATTCGACAAAACCGATAAATGCCTACTCACATTTTACTTTTAATTAGTATCCAGTAGAGTTGTCAATTGTTCGCCTTTCAACTTTGTTCTAATAATTCAAATAATTGTTTTTGTTCGTTCGATCGAACGATTAAATCTAAAAAATTATTCGATTAATCGATGAGAACAACGAATAAAAAATATTATTATTTCAAAACATTTACATTTTTTTAATTGATACCATTCCGTTCTATTCTCTTTATTTTTATAATTGTTTGTCAAATATTTGTTTAATAAGAACATAAAATACATTTTTGAAATACTATGAGTACTTAACACGCTTTTTGCTTACTATAGATTGTAATTAATTACAAAGGCTATGGCTACAATATTTTTAAACTTTTCTACATTTCTTTTAAAGGGTGGTCCAACCATAATGTACGATGTTAATTGTGATTCGCACTTTATTGTCAATTTTTTTGACAAACTTAATTTGACATTTCTCTGTTTTAGTGTTTGAAATTCAACCATGGAAAGGTACACAATTGAGCAGCGCGTTAAGTTTGTTGAAGACTTGTACGAAAATGGGCTTTTAAATCCAAACGCATTTCAGGCACTTCGTGGTTTTATTGGTCAGTATATTCGACTAAATGTGTCCTGTAATTTCAGCAAACCGGGTCTGTAGGTAATGTGAAAACAGCTGTGCATGCGCGCGCAGCTCACTGACGGGCTGGTGGCGTCATTGGGCCGCATTTCTTCGACAATGGTGTTCGATGTCACGACATGATAACGGACTTCTTGTAGCCAGAAATTGAGGATATGAACATGGAAGATATGTGGTTCCAACTCTTTTGCGCTCTTTTGCTCGAAAAATTCACTGGTCGTGTTTAAAGAAAAATTGTACGTCAATAAGCCAAGAACAATTCAAGAGCTAAAGGATAAGATAATTCAGCACATTAACGATAAAGAACCTTCATTTTGTCTCAGAATCATTGAAAATATGGGCCATCGGAAAGAGGTATGCCACAGTAGCCGTGGCGAGCATTTGGCCGATATTTTGTTTCAAACATAATTGTCATAGATCTTTCTATAACAATAAAAAATATTCTCTGAAAACTTTATGCTTTATTTACAATTAACATCGTGCGTTTTGGTAGGACCGTCCTTTATAAAATCATCATTAATGTGCTGAATTATCATTAAAAACGTATCAGACTAAATCAAATTCTAAGCTTTCATTTATTTTTTAATAAAAAAAATTATTCGATTAATCGACATTAATTAATCGATTTATTCGTTATTCGAAAATCGCCGTTTTAAAATTAATCGAACAAGAGTTTGTTTTTGTTTGATCGATTAATCGAATTATTCTTAATCGGCTGACAACTCCAGTATCCAGTATAAACAATATTTTTAAGTATAATTTGAAAACGTTAACCGGTTAAATGTAACAACCCTAATGCATTTGAATCAGTAGTTGTTTACCACATATGTTACATGCCCGTATACTCTTACATAACCATCCATCTAACTAAATGCTTTTTACTGTTTTCTATTTTTCTTCTGTATATTTTACGTGTACTCTGCAGGTATTACAGTGGTTTATTAAAAGTGAATTTGGAATAGATAAAGTAGCCCAGCAAAAACTTGGTAATAACTTGCCATTACTGAACAACTTACTTTTCAATGACTACTTCATACCATCTGCATTACATAGAAGTAATTTGGTAATGGCTGACATATAATCTGATACCTAAGTACTTGTGTATGAGTTGATTAACGAAATTTATAATTCATTCGTAATCAAATGCATCTACGGTTGAAGTTTTTTCAAATCTAATACAAATTGACTTAAAATATTTGTTCTTACAATTTGTTTTTTTTTTATTATAAATAAAAAACAATTTGTAATAAATTTGAATATGAAAAATTATGATGTACTGAAATTTTATAGTCATGACATGTTAGTTGTAATTTTGGTGACATCGGAGTAATAAGTTATTTAAGTCACTATTTGTAAGCGAATGTGGTAATGACTTATTTAACTCCCTATTTGTAAGCGAATGTGGTAATGACTTATTTAACTCCCTATTTGTAAGCGAGGGTGGTAAGTAGTTGCCTCCAATAATTTGATCTTATATTTATGCTCTTAATTGAGTAAAAAACATCGTTTTTTTATACAAAAACTACACTGCCCCGGTAGACTAGCTGGTAGTGAGCTAGTCTGTCAGCACCGAGGTTGCGCGATCGAATCCCGCCAGAGACAGAAAAAAAATAAAACAAAGTAAAATAAAATAAGAAAAAATAGAAAAAAAAAACAAAAAGTAAAGTAAAATAAAATAAGAAAAAATAGAAAAAAATAATAATAAAAAAATTTTTTTAAAGTCATGCCATGTTAGTTGTAATTTTGGTGACATCGGAGTAATAACTTATTTAAGTCCCTATTTGTAAGCGAATGCGGTAATGACTTATTTAACTCCCTATTTGTAAGCGAGGGTGGTAAGTACTTGCCTCCAATGACATCAACGTGTTAAAATAATAAGTTAAAATGTCAATGTATAAGTAGTGAAGAGTCGTTATATTAGCTTTTTAACTCATTACTTTGCAATGTAAGTTTTTGCTGGGAGAGTACAGAGTAATAGAATTGTTCCAAAATAAAAGGTTTTTTGTATTAAAAATGCATTAAATCTATATAACTACTAACCGTAGAACACATAACCAAAAATGACAGCGCAAACACGTATCCACCCCGGGTGCCCATTACATGTATACCCTTCATCGAACGTCATAGCGAAGTTACTTAAAATAAAGAAATGTGTATGTTAGCATGAACCGCTAAACCGATATTCAAGAAGCTTTTACAGTACACTACTGACGGTCTGGATAGCCTTGTGGGCTAGCTTTATATTTTTTCTTAATTTTAAGTGGGCGTGGCACCTCTATTAGGAGAACGGCAGGAGAAAATGTTTCCAAATTTAACACAAATATCTTTGATATAAAAACACAACCTCTGACAATAAGGGGGGAATTGGAGAAAAGGGCGTGGCAGAGAAATAAATTTATTTATGTCTAGGTATTTTTTTCTTATCGCACCATGGTGAAGGGTTAATTAAGATTCGGCATAGCCGAATCAAGTCCTTTTACTTGTTTCTTATCAAACCCGTTAAATAAAAATATTCACAAATTCATTAAATTATTTAACAGCCAATTTTTCCAAGTTCAGTTATAATTAACTATCAGTTATTACTAGCTGGGCTTGAGATTTTCATGCACTAAAAAATCCAAAATATGCCTTTTAAAAATGGACACTAAAAATTAAAAAAATTTCCATAAGAAATCGTTTTTAATATTATTAAAAACAAAAATATAAAAAATTCTCTCTATTGTTATTCAAATATCTTTAAAAATACTAGGGCTTCGTTCACAATAGGCAGCAACATTTTCACTGCTGTTCACAATAGAGAAACAATTTTTTTTCGCAATAACACACATTTTCAATTAAGTAAACGTTTGCAAATTTTTTCCCACAACGAAATGATTTATTTATTATTATTTTTAAAACATTTTGTTGAAATTTTAATTCGAAACTAACGTCAGTTTCAATTTCATAAAAATTGTTGCTGAAGTAGAAAAAAAATTTTAGTTGCATTTTTGTTCTAAAAACAAGTAAGAAAGTACAGTCGGTCAAGCCCGACCATATGATACCCTACACCACAGTATTTAAAAACACATCATGCTTATGTGTCCATATAAATATGGATTTATCTATGTTTATAAACTTCATGAAAATTGGTTTGAAAGTTTGTGAGAGGCAGAAATTGCCCCCTACCTCCCCTTGTGGTCCTATTTTTGAAAAACTGTATAGCTTATGTGTCCATACAGATATGGATCTATCTATGTTTTAAATTTCATTAAAATCGGTTTGAGAGGCAGAAATTGCCCCTATCTCCCTTCGTGCTCCTATTTTTAAAAAAATGCATACATTCTGTGTCCATATAGATATGGTTCTATCTATGTTTTAAATTTCGTTGAAATGGGTTTGATAGTTTCTGAGAGGAAGAAATTTCCCCCTATCTTCCCTCGTGGTCCTTCGATTCGGCCCATTTTCAATAGGCTTGGTCCTTGTGCCAATAAGAATCTATGACCCAAATTTCATCAAATTTTCTCCAAAATTGCGACCTGTACTTTGCGCACAAGGTTACATGGACAGCCAGCCAGCCTGCCAGCCAGCCTGCCAGCCAGCAGGACGGACATCGTTAGTTCGACTCAGAAAGTGATTCTAAGACGATCGGTATACTTTAAGGTGGGTCTAGGACCAATATTTTAAGGCGTTACATACATCAGCACAAATGCATAATACCCTCTCCACTATTGTGGTGTGGGTATAATAAAAGAGAAATATATGAAATACTTTGAGAAGTAATAAGATAGAATAAAAAACGAAATTGTTTCTCTTATTGCAATCAATGTTTAAAATAACAAATTTAAGTTTTTGTTTGTTTAAATAAACTAGTGTTCGCCTTATGTTCGAAATTCGACCATAAATTTGTATGTACACATGAAGAAAACATAGTAAATCTAAGTATATATGAAAAAAACATGTTTCGAACATTTATTTTTCCGTCTTAGTGGATCGATTTGGCGAGGGACTTACCTCCGGTTCATATTTTATCTTCCACGTAATTTAATTAAATTTCATAGGTTTAATATAAAAAATATCAGAAAATATCAATTGAAAAACAGAAAAGTATCAAAAAATCTTCTTTATAGATTGTCATCCACTCAGGACATTGCACCAGAGAACAACCAAAAAGCTCCGCTAACATGCACTTATTCACTCATTCACCGTATTTATATAGTCGAAATATTCGAAAACCGGTTTCTAAAAAATGTCGAATAATCGAGCACCCTATTTTTTTTATTATTTTATAATTGAAAAAAACTAATTTTGTATTTGCATACGTGTTCTGTATATGTATGTGTAAGTAGCAAATTTGAACTCTTATAACTCTGAAAATATTGAACAGATTGTAATCTTTCAAATGGTGTATATTTTGTTCAAATAGGTTGACAAACAATGGAGGAAAGTGTTCTTAACTGCTTTGCCTTTGCCGATTTATATAAAGGTTATAGCAAAAGTAAAACTTTGTCTGTTCAGACAATAAAAACTTTTGTACACAGGAAATCAACATCAACCGAAGTTATAGGACCATACCTACAGAATGCCAATGCATTTGGAAAAATTTCATTTCAAATTCCTCTTGATTACAGATCAGATCAAAAACATTTGAAAATGTTTTGCAAAACGTTTTGGATTTTTTTTTAATTTGTCGGGCTATTCTTCGTTTCAATTGTTAATTTTACTTTCTTCAATATCAATTAGTTTGACTTAAGTACTAAGTGAACTAAATACCTCTCAATTAGTTATTGTTTTATCAATATATCGGTAATTGGATAATACAAATGCTAATTGACTTCTGATGTTATTTAAATTTAAAATTTTTTAATTGAAGCACAGCCGCGAATAACGTTGTAAGTAACAAAATCATTTTTTTTTCAGGAGAGCAAAAAAACGGGTTTAACAGGCAAGATTATTAATTTTTTATTTTTTTTTTAGATTATTAAAAATAATGATAATAAAAATTTTTATGCCAAATATCAACAAATTTAAAACTTAAATTACATGCAAATTTACAGTTTATAACTTTTTTTTTGTGGAAAAACGTTCTTCCACTACGCAAAGTATCAAGACTGGTGGCTTTTAAAACGTTATTGTACGTTTAAAACCATTGACTTTTTGTCATTTTTAAGTAACTTACAACGTTCTTCCACTAGCTGACTGTTTGTATGTCTTTTTAAAGGCTTTAAGGTGCATAATTTTGGGTGATTTGAGGTTTAAACAGTGTACAGGAGTAATGTTAACGGTTATCTGCAAAAGAACTGTTTTTGCAAAAAGTGGCTTTTACAACGTTATTCGCGGCTGTGCTTCAATTGCATAATAATCAGTATCAACAAGCTCTTCAAACATTCTTAAATTACTCAAAGTTTTTGAAGTATCTACCTATGCCCCAATCTTGTTACTGTTGGCTGCTGTGGAAGTGGAAGCAAGAGATACATTTAATTGAAACGTGGTATAACCGATGTGCAAGCCAGTAACTTTTAACAGTTTTGTATAAAATATTTTAAGCCATGTAAGGTACTGCATTGCTTTAAAATAGAAGGATCCTTTGCCGAAATCTTGAATTTAAAGCAAAGCTCTGAAAGAATTTCTTTATTGATTTTAAATTGTTTTTTGTATTTGGTAATTTTTTAAAGAAATTTTTTTTAATAAAATGGAAATTTAAAAAGAAATCACTCAACAATTCGAAAGTATGCAAAATATATGCATTTAAAGCAAAAAGATGCATTTAATGATTCGGAAAGATAATTGGGCGACGTCGTTCTTAGACGATCGACAAAAAGCATGCATTTGCATGGAAATCGCAAACCTAGTTACAGCTGGCAAAAATATATTGTTAACTGAAAGTTAAAGTAATAGTTAGTTTTAATTGAGCTTGGTGAAATTCGCCGTAAATAAATTTTTTTATCGTTTATTAACTATTACAACAAAAAATGACGCCAATAACTGTAAGTAAGCAAGCATAACCAAAAACAAGTACGAAATTATAGTCGGTCAGGACTGTTCGTATGATACCAACACAGTATATAAGAACAAATTTTTACAAGTGTACCCTATTTGGTACCCACAGGCAATTATGGCGTCGGAACATAATTATATAATTGGGTTTAACGTTCATAAAAAAGTTCTTTGTTTCGAATATTATTTAGATTATTTCTCTATATAAATGCAGTTTGCCTTTTAGTGATTTTAGAAAGGGTTCGTTTTGGACACAGCAGCACAACGTTTTATCATGATATAGTAGCTTTAGTAAAAGTAATTATCGCTAACTTTTATTCAACTACACTAATAAGAAAGTTATGGCATTAAAGCTATTTTCGGGAGAAGTATTTGTATGGGAGTTATGGTCAAATATGAACCGATTCTAATTAAGTTGGGTAAGATGATTTTAATTGCAATACAATAAGCTAGACCAAATGTAATCAAAATAACAACATAATAAGATGGTTTGAGTGCACAAAGACCCTACTCCGGAAAGAAGGTTGTATGGAAGATATGTAAAATTATGGCTTGATTCGCCTTATTTTCAATAAGCTTTTTCCTCGGTCAAATTAGAAAATATGTATTAAATTTCATCAATCTCCAAAATTGCTTTGTACTTTGCGCACAAGGTTTACATAGACAGCAAGCCAGCCAGCCGGACGGACATCGTTAGAACGACTCAGAAATGTTACTCAAATGTTACAAGCATCAGCATATGGGACGCGCAAAATAGAAATGGACCTAAGGGTTTTGTTCAGGAGAGCCATTTTAAAGATTTAAATACGTGTATCTTTGGTGTACCATCACTGAGCGTGTTGGTATTGGTCTCATTTGAAAGCGACACATCTCATGACGTCAGGAACATGTTGGTCAACCTTGAAAACGCGCGTAGGTCGTCCCTACCTCTTGTTTTGTGTAGTTGGTTTTTACTGGTCCCTTTCTCTATGCGCTGTCACATATACATATGCACTCAAAATATTATGTAGTTAAATTCAAACGAAAATTCATTTGAAACAAATTAAAATTCATTTAAAAAACGGATCATTTACATTTCATTTAAAACAAATGATTTTTTCAGTAATTTCTAAGTTTTTTATTTATTGAACATCATATTCGTTAAAATTGAATAGTTTTTACTTTTAAAAAATATATTTTAACCGATAAAAATCAAACAAATTAACAAAAAAAAATACGGAAAACATTATTTTTTGGTAGTTTGTTTTTTTAATAACAAACATAAATGTTGAAAAATAAATTTATTCGTAAAATAACTATATTTTTATTCAATTTTAACAGTACCGAAAACGAATTTAATAACCTACAATCAGTTACTGTAATAATTTTATGAGTGTGTATATCTTATACACTATTGTGGTGGTTATATGGTTATTGATGGGTCATTGTTCTGTTAGGGCTTTTACGAGTAAATAGGACAATACCATACCGGACTTCTGCAGACTATGCGAGGATGCTGAGGAGCTAGAGAACATTGAGCATGTACTGCACTACTCTCCTAGGATGCAGGATCTCGGGCAGCAATGGCTAGGAGATGGGTTTCACGGAGAACTGGAAGGTATCGCTGGTTGTAATCCAGTCTACTAGGGCTTGTCAGTGAACTAGAAAGGTTATTTTTGATGAGGGTAGTTTATGGGGAGTTTGGTTATATTTACTGTCTGCTAACTATCTTAAATCTATCTCTAGATTTGTTTCTTCTTCCTCAAGGGACTGCATTGGTCTCCGCGTGGAGGTGTGCCCTTAGGCCCATAATTTATTTAAAAAAAAGCCATGGGGTACACGGCTACTCCGGCTATGTGTTTACGTAGGTATCATTCTTGGAAGATTAAAACTATGGAACCACCATACCGAATTTTATAAATTATCAAGAAAACGACACAAAGACACTTTTGTTTCCTAAATCCAGAGTTTTAATGCTTGTGAATACACATGTACCCCGTTGATGCAGGGCATGTCATTAAAGAGATATGCATTAAACTTTTATTAAGTTAACGATAGCTTTAACTAAATATAAGCTTTGGATACACATACTCCTCCAAGTTTGAACTTGTTTACTTAAAACTTGATCTTTCTCCATAAATTTTCTTTGATTTTAATATTTTAAAAGCTGTTTCTGTTCGACGTCCTAGCCAATTTACTAGGCATGTATGTGAACTTTCAATCGGTGCCACTGTGCGTACATAAATTTATGTTGGTATATTTAAATTAAAGTGTGTACGTTTATTGCATCTCATATGTAAAAATGCATATTCAATAGTTTAGGAAAAATTTATATTTTTTCTAAAACTATTTTTTTTTCTCCTTTTGTTTCAAAAAGAAAAAGGAAATGGTAATTCATATGTTGTTTTCAGTTTTAACTATATATGTGTATGTGCATATTTTGGTATGTTTGCATACAGCCAAAGACACACACACATAGCACATATATTTTTATACATAGTTTAGCTATTTATAGTTTTAGTTAAATGTTAGACTGTATACATTTGCACATGTATGTGTATGTTTGTTAAAAATAACAAACTACATTTGTTTTTTTAAATATATTTCACTCGGTACTCATCCACTCACTCATACGTAGACTGAAAAGCGCTCATATACAATTGTATGTTATTTTTCAATTCTATTTGTTTTCTATTGTTCCATACATATGCAGATGACACTTCAAAGTTAAACCTTTTGATGGAAACAACAACAACAAAAATATTTGTTTTTTTTTTTTAACCCAACAATACTTAAAATATGAATAAAAGAATATAAAACTTTGTTGTAAAGTGCTTATTTTAAGAATAAAGAGTGGCTGCAAAGTAGTATTTTTCTGGTACATTTTTTTTCTTCCTATTTAATGCGTTCAGTCTTAAGCATACATAATTTAAAATTTTTAAAGTAATAAAGTAAAGTTTTTGCAGTTTTAGGTATTAAAGAAGGCAAAGTAACAGCAATAAGGTGGGATGCTTTAAAAGGTTTATAAAAAAAAAGTGCAAAGTTTTATTAGCATGTGAAAAATTTTGGTTTTCTATTAAATTCATTCTATTAATACCCTGCAAATACTATTGGACCACCTGATCCATTTTGATAAAATGGACTATTCCATGGACTGGTCCGATGTAATACAAGCATGGACCATGTCATTGTTTAAAAGTGTTTGTAGTGAGACGACATGTCTTCATTTTTTAACGACTTGCTTTCGTTTTTAAACGACTTCAAAACTAATCCTGTTGTGTATACCATGGAGTAGTTTTAAAACTACTCCTTAGTAGTCCAAAGGCGCGTTATATGGCTCTCCCCTAGGACATTGTAATGTTTTTTCCATACGTTTGGGTTACTTTTGGACTAGTCCTAGTCCCTTGTGAGCTACTCTTTACACTCGTGTTTGGACCGGTCCTATTATTTGCAGGGTAAAAGCAAATACTTTAATATACCTTAAGTTGTCCATAACTTGCATAATGTTATTCTACAAGGCCTTTTCAGGCCTTAATTTCCCACTTCTTTGCTAATAATGACGTTTGTAATGCCAACAAGTAATAGTGGTATATTCGGCTGTGCGGAATCTTTGAAGTGGGCTTTATATGGAATTTAAAAATATTGACCCAATTCTAATAAAATCTGACGACACAGTATTATGGTTCGTTGCGGTTTAAGGCGCATTAAAGTCTGTGCATAAAGTACGCTTTATATGCATGATATAATAAATTATAGACCGACTTATACAGATTTTCAGGTGAGGATTTTATAAAGGAACTATAGTCAATTATGTTATGGTCATCACAAAATTCGGTGGAGTCATTTCTATAGTATTAAAAAAATTTAATTGGAAAAAAGGTCTCCTTCTCTATTTCTTATTGTTTCTAAATGACCTCCTATGTCAAGCTTCCAACCAGGGCTGTGGAGTCGTCAAAAAAAGTTCTAACTCCAACTCCGACTCCGACTCCGACTCCAACCTCTGAAATTTTTAAATCCTACTCCGACTCCTACTCTTACATTGAGACGAATGTTTTATTATCGAATATATTAGAAAATTTTTAATGCTGAAAACTTCAAAGCTGACTCTTCCACTCCGACTGCGACTCCGACACCACAGCCCTGCTTCCAACCCTATTAATTTTTCTAGAGAGGCAATAAGATCAAACACCCTTCCGACCCCATCCCGTTTAATATGATTATATGATTATTAGGCGCTGCGAAATATGGCCCCAAAAAATAAATGAAAATTAACCCCAAATTTGGGGCTATTTTTTCATAATGTAATATGACCCCATTTTTTAACGAAAAATTACCCCAAAAAAATTAAAAATAACCTTAAAATGGAATGACCCTAAATTTGGGATGATTCCTCATTATGAGAAATCACCTCAAAATTCATAATGAATTTTAGCCCCAAAAAAGAACACAAAGAAAGTTACTTTAAACATTTTCGATGGAGTTCATATGCCCGAAACTAAAAATTCCAAATTTAGAATCTCGATTTCAAAATCCTAATAATTACATAGTTTTGGTTTTAAAAATCGTACGATTGATAGCACGGTTGGGCTTTCGGCCATGCGCAAGGATTTTTTTCTCTATGGAATAACGAACACTGGCTTCGCTTATAATAGCTTTTTTTAATAGTCGGCCTTCGGCCGGGCGCAAGGATTTTTTCCTTTATGGTTTAACATACACCGGCATCGCTAACTAGAGCATCTCTGCATAACCGGAAAGGATTTTCTCCACTTTGGATAAGAATTCGGGTTTTTTAAACTATCCCTAGAAACTTGTACAAAGAATTTTATAAAATTTGTGTAAAATGTTTGGGGGTGATTTTTCATATCTTAAACGAAAAATAGCCCCAAAGTAAAAAGTGTGATTTTATTTGGGCCATTTTTCATTCCATGATATTGGGGTAATTTTTCATTTCACTTAAAACGCAAAAACGCCCTAACGAAAATATGAAAAATAGCCAAAAAAAAAAAAAAACAAAAAAATTTTCCCCAAAATTGCGTGTTGTTGTGTCTCATGTAAAATTTTGGGGCCGTTTTTCATTTTCCTTTGGGGCCATATTTCCCGGTGTCATTTCGCGCACCGCCATATATAAAAGGGCTGTAGGAAATATCGCCCAAAGAAAAATGGCCCAAAAAAAAAAAATGAAAAATCGCCCAAATGAAGAATCGCCCAAGCGAACATAAAAAATGACCCAAAAAGATAAATATGAAATTTTGCTCAAAAAAACGAAAAAGGGCCCAAAAAGAAAATGAAAAATGACCCAAAAAGCATAAACGAATTTTTTCCCAAAAAAATAAAAAAAAAATTACTAAATTTGAAAAAAAGTGTTTATTATTCATATAAATTTAGGTGACATGTCATAACGTCCAGTGTCGTAGTGTCCTTGGACACTTTTTAAGTGTCATAATGTCCATCGAAGACGAGGGCGAGGACGTTATGACACTTTGCAACGTCCGCAACTTAACTTATAATCAAAAATGTGTAAATTTTTTTTTAAAATACCGTTAAAATTTCAAGTGATTTTTTTAAAGATACTTATTTAACCATAATATGGTTGTCGGTGACAATGATTTGGTTAAATTAAACATAATATGGATAAAATATTTTTATAGCTTTTGCTCCGGGTGTATATATTAAATATATATATCCAAAATAAGGATTTCATCTTCTATGGTAAAACAAATACTGGCTTCGCTAACTAAAGCTTCTCTGTATAGCCGGCCTTCGGCCGGGCGCAAGGTTTTTCTCCTCTATGGTATAACAAAGACCGGCTTCGCTAACTAAAGCTTCTCTGTATAGCCGGCCTTCGGCCGGGCGCAAGAATTTTCTCCTTTATGGTCTAACAAAAACCGGTTTCGCTAAGTAAAGCTTCGAAAAACTGCCTTGTTTCCGAACAAGGCCGACTACGCAGAGAAGCTTTAGTTAGCGAAGCCGGTGTTTGTTATACCATAGAGGAGAAAATCCTTGCGCCCGGCCGAAGGCCGGCTATACAGAGAAGCTTTAGTTAGCGAAGCCGGTCTTTGTTATACCACAGAGGAGAAAATCCTTGCGCCCGGCCGAAGGCCGGCGATACAGAGAAGCTTTAGTTAGCGAAGCCAGTATTTGTTATACCATAGAAGAGAAAATCCTTATTTTCGATATATATATATGTATATATTTAATATATACACCCAGAGAAAAAAGCTACAAAACCATTTTTAAAAAAATTCTACCGATATTATGTTTAATTTAACCAAATCATTGTCGCCGACAATCATATAATGGTTAAATTAGTTTCTTGAAAAATAGTTTTGTTGTTTGCAACCATAATAAAACATGGTTTTCTCTGCTATGTAAGATTATGGTAGAATTTTAAAAATAGCCCATTTTTTTGGGTCATTTTTCATACAACATTTACCCAAATTTAAAAAACGAAAAATCACCCAACAATAACGATAAATAGCCCAAAAATTTTGGGCCATTTTTCATATGAAATCAGGCCCAATTTCACATGCAATTTTTTTGGGCGATTTTTCATTTTTTTTTTTTTTTGCGATTTTTCTTTGGGCGATATTTCCTACAGCCATATAAAAGATCTACCGCATAATTTAGCTCAATTTATAGAAAATAAATTGACGTTACAACAATTTATTGTAAATTTTTTCAATATTTTGTGAAATATGTTTTTCTTTAAAAATATTCTGTTTTTTATGCTCTTCTTTGCAAATAATTTCTTCTAGTGTGTGCACAATGGGTTTTTTTGAATGGTTTATGTGATAAAAAAACGCAGAGTTTATGAGGCTACTTGTGATTCTACTCGTATTACATATGAATCGTTAACTCTGGTTTAATTTTAATATGACTGCCGCTCTGAAGAACAGGCTACCCAATAAAAAATGGAGCTTCCAACGAAGCAGGTTTGTAAGGGAGAAACATAAAAGTTTCGCTTACCATTGCGCTTACGGAAGACATGAATTTTATATGGCGAGTTCCCACTTTGAAGTAATACATTTTTGACACATAAAGCGCATTATTCAGCGCACATAAATATTGTTGGATGTAACGATCAGCTTTACACACTGAATGTTTTGATACCGTTATTTTTTAGTATTCTCCCTTACAAACCTGCTTCGTGGTAAGGGAATGCCGTAGCACTTGAAATGTTATTTTTTTTAATAAAAGTTGTTGAGAGTTCTTTCACTTACTTAACTGCATTTCTGTATGTCTTATTGCGTAGCGCATATTTGTGCGCTTATTTTTTTAAATGTACCATTAGTGCTTCGCAAAATGATAAAATTTTTTATTGGGTAGCTAAACGACTTTAGTTTCTTTTATAAATAAAATACTAGTTTATTTTCAGACTTCTGTGAAAATCGAACCTCCAACCAAACTAATTTGAAAGTAAATTGTAAACATATTATGTTTAATTTAACCATAACCATTAAGTTAGTTCTCCATCAAGATGCCACAATCATATTATGGTTGCCTCTGAACATGTTATGTTTCCATTGGAAAAACTTAGCAAGGTGGTCTCAATATTAAACCAATACAACAACAGTAAAATAATACATTTTTTATAATTTTTGGTATTTAGTAGTGCTACCAAACTTTTATCTTAATTAAATAACGATTTTTTTTTTTGTAAAAGACTGTTTATAATTATATAGAATTTTCTTAAATTGCACCCATTGTGTTGTATTAGCTAAACCGAAAAATGGCAAAGGTTATGAAAGTTGTCTTTTTTATACTTCTGTATACATAAAAAAAAGAATTTATAAAAATATTTTCTATATAGCCTACAACAGCAGTGACGGTCTGGAAAAACATACGAACAAAATGAAATTAATCGAACAGAGTTAGAAGAAAAAGGATAAAAATTTAAGGGATGTCATTTCATAACATAATTTACTGCGACAACATTGTAGTAAATTAAAAGTAAATTTTTTATTTTTAATGGCTATTGACATTTAGTTGGGGTATATACTAAAAAAAATGTAAGTATTGGAAATAATATAAAGTTGATTTGCCTTTTTATTTTAACGGCTACGACTACACTGCCTAGTATTTTCAATTTGAACATTACCACCACCAACGCCACGCGGTGCTGCCATCTAAAGTGAATCCACTTCTAGTAATATTTTTCTTTTTTCGTAACTTACACTGGCATTTAGCCAATATCATCTTATCAAAAATACTTACAAATTAAGAAAAAAAAAGGGAAAAAGGAGCAAAACAATGAAAATCCAAGTGGTCTTTTTAAGGCAGAAAAGGGCCGCACATACATAAAAAACAGCACCTCAAACTAAATATATTGAACCCCTCTCAAATATGGGCAGAATGTGTGTATTGGCAGGCAATTTATGTTGATAAAAGGAATCCAAACATTAAACACAAACAAAAAAGAGACACGAAAAAAAATAAACAAAAATTATGGGTAAAAATCCCTTTGCTGAGTGCGTTTTTATTCGCCGTAGTCCTTTTTAATTTTTTTTTTTTTTTTGCAAAATGTAGAATTTTTCAGTTGATTTTTTTATTATTTAAGTTGTGCGGGGGAGTAATTTTTGACTCACGAACGAAATGTAATCAGACACAAGAAATTTTAAATCACGAATCATTTCCAACTGTAGCGTGCGTTGTGAGCCGTGCGTCATAAAAGGTTCACGGCTTTTGCCAAAAAATCACAACATTTGTTAGCTGCGAATAAGTGCGTTTAGAATTCTCTTATAGTCATATTTCTTTTAGGAATTAGATTTTGTATAACTTGTGATGCAAAAATCGCTTAAAATTAGAAAAAAACACTTCAATCTTTGAAGTTACTTCCACTTTTTGTGGTGTGCGTCACAAAATTTTGTGTTAAAATATTTCGGAAAAAATACCTGCTAAGATATTATAATATATGGCTATTTCCAAAAAAACGTCAACCACAAAAAATGGAAAAAAAAAATTTTTCTTTTCTAGATTTATTTAGAGAATTGCTTATATTTTTTTAATATATGCGTATAAATTAATTGATTCGAAAAAAAAGATAAATGGTAAACGAAGTACTACAACTTTTAGCACATACTTGTGTATATTAGAAAATATGCATTTGGAACAACAATACTCTAATCTAAGGCATATTTATGATCTAAAAAACATTTTTTATTAAGTTTGTTATATAAAGGATTATAAATAGCAACATAAAAAAATTTTAAATCATGGTGGAAAAAAAATTTTTCTTTTCTAGATTTATTTAGAGAATTGCTTATATTTTTTTAATATATGCGTATAAATTAATTGATTCGAAAAAAAAGATAAATGGTAAACGAAGTACTACAACTTTTAGCACATACTTGTGTATATTAGAAAATATGCATTTGGAACAACAATACTCTAATCTAAGGCATATTTATGATCTAAAAAACATTTTTTATTAAGTTTGTTATATAAAGGATTATAAATAGCAACATAAAAAAATTTTAAATCATGGTGGAAAAATTGTCCCGTTTACAATTTCTTTAACAATTTATTTAAAAAAATGTAATTCATATTTTATTTTGAAATCGAAACCATTTTTAGGGCACATTAGTACGCAACATTTTAAAATTAATCCCAATAAAATATTGTGTCAGGTTTCGCAGAAATCACTGTTTAAACGGTTTCCCCTTAAAACCCACTTCCGTTTTTTGTCCCGTTTACAATCATTAGTTTTTTGCAATTATCTCGGAAACCACGACAGCAAGCGAAAAATTTCATTTGCGGAAATCAAAGAGCTAATTGAGAATTAAAAGAATCATTAATTTAAAAAATAAAAATCAGGTTGTTTTTTACAGTTTTGTCAATATAAACGTGTGCGAATGTCCCGTTTACAATCTTGGAAGTGCTCATATGCCATTCGTGAGTACATATTAGTGTCACTTAATACAATATATATAAGTTGAAGCTATCTCTTTTGAAAGACCAAAAAATATTTATATATCGTCACGCAGGATTTGCCCATATATACAAGTGTACAAAGTGAAGATTTTTCAACGCAATTCTTTATATTTTGCCTATTCTATCCCTACGGTCAATAAGCGGGTACCCGGGTAACTTTTTCAACTTGAAAATGCTCGCAAATCTTTCACAATGAAGATGTGGCGATGAAACTCCAAATCGTCGCTATTTAGGACTTAAAAAAGTATAAAAGAAAAAAAAAATATATATATATACCCAGTCAAAACTTCGCCTAAAAAATAATGTGTTGAGTAATCAGAAAAACATAAGAGCACTACTTACAATTCTACTGAAGGAACCAATGAATTTTACAAGGGATGTCCCAAAATGAACGCATTCAAAATAGAAGTCATTATTTTTTTTACCTGCATACATCCAGAAAAAAGTAGTTATAGAAGTTGTTATAGATGTAGTTATAGAAGAAAGCTAAAAAATAATGAGTTAAAGAAGCTATTCATTTTGAAAAAGTAGGCGAAGTTTTTACTGGGTATATATATATATATATATATATAGCCAGATCTTTGTTTAAAATCGTTTAACATTCGACACCTACGCGAGTCAATGACCGGGTACCGCGGTACCCCTACAAGTTTTTTTTTGTTTTTCCTTACAAATTACCACGGTTATTTTGAATTTGATCGATAAAACATATAAATTTGTTTTTTTAACAACTTTTTTATTGTTCAAATGTTATATTTGTGGGTATCGGCTTGCGTTGACAGCATTTAATAGCAGATCGTGATGAATAGTGGCGACTAATTGGAATGTTGCGCTATATCAAGAGTGGTAAAAAAATTATCTATTGTGATGGTGCCCCAACTATCATGGAAAGGACCTGTTAGATCCTTAACCACTCTTTTTTCTTGTCGTATCTCAGAACCCATTGGTGATTTCCCGGTATATAGTTGGCCATCGACCGGTTAGGAGTTTTTTGCATCACAAATCTACAAAACTATAATCCCTAATTTGTCTGATTCGCTTTCGCATTCACTGGATATTTACATCGTCAAATCGTAGGAACTTCGCAGTGATCAGAATCTGGTAATGGCCATTGTTACTCGACAAAGAGTATTCTCACATCACATCTTATTCATGAATGATTTGCACCTTTCATTATTAAAATGTCAGTAAAGGCATATATTTCATTTACTGTTACATATTTCCAATTAAGTCGTGGTTTTGTCGGGTTAGTTCCAATATAGACTGCATATGTGGCATCTGCTTTTTTGTTTGTCTGACGCACTATTATGTCCACCATATTTACTCTCAAGTTTGAGCTTTTGAAAGCAATTCCGTTGATCTAGTTTTGATGGGATAACAAATAGTGCTTTTGCCACACGGCAAAATATTTACTTCGGCATAACTTTCAACTGAAGACTCATCGTAAATATCAGCATTAGACAGATTATATTTCCAGTAAATTCAGACAACTTTCAGACAACTGTTCATCATCCGCATATCGTCAAAAATAGATCAGTTATATTTAGCTTTTTTTGCTTTATGATAGAAACTTCACTTTACGCGACATTCTTACATTATTTTAAATTAAAACTCCACAAGCACTATAAAATGTTCTGGTGAAACTCTCTCAATTATTTCTTTATTATACCTACAAGGGTAGTCGCGATACTTCTATAAGCCGACCTACATGCATATGTTTGAGCAAAAGGCAAATGCTTTAAGTATTTAAAAGCTTTTAAAAATTTTAACAATGTGTTTACTTAAGCGACTTCTTTTGATAGCTACAAATGGCTTTGAGACGACAAAGTGAAGCGTAGCGACTTAACACAAAAATCTACATAATTTGATTATTTTTATATACGGAAAATAATTATTGGCCTTTTTTGCAACACTATCAATATGTAAATGGACGACAAACAATATTTTCTAATGTAAAAGTGCAAAAATCTTCAAAGGGGTACCGGGGTACCCAGTTATTGACTAACGTTTATTTTGTTGGTTATTGACCGTAGGGCTATAATCACAGAAAAAATACTTTTACAGTTTATTATAAACCATTCCAAAATTCCTTGATATAGAACATTTTATAATTTTTCAAGTAGAGTTATGAATTGCCCACTAAAAACTTCGCCTACAAAATAATGTTTTGAGTAATCAGAAAAACATAAAGGCACTACTTACAATTCAACTGAAAGAACCAATGAATTTTACATGGGATGTCCCAAAATGAACGCATTTTAGAGTAAGTCATTATTTTTTTACTTAAATGCATCCAGAAAAAAGTAGTTATAGAAGTTGTTATAGATGTAGTTATAGAAAAAGGCTACTAAATAATGAGTTAAAGAAGCTATTCATTTTGAAAAAGTTAGCAAAGTTTTTACTGGGTGTTCTCTAACTTTATTAAAATAAAATTTTACATTTCTGTTTATTCGTGCTCTTGTTCTAAAAAATAAGATTTAAGTAAAGAAAATAATTGCAGCGTTTAACATTTCTTGAAATTTCGCATAAATGACTGATTTTTGTTAAAAAAAAAATTAATACGATTGATCACAAAATGAGCCAATTTTCCTTTTAAAAACTTATTGAAAAATTGATTGTTGATTAAAAATATGAGTGATGAAAAAAAAAACTAATTGTTCCGCTTGGAAGTTACAGGCAAATGTTTTTTTTTTTTTTGTTCAAATAATAATTTTCCCCAAAAAACTCTTATTCAAGGAGTTAAAAGCGATTTTAAATATTAATGTTTTTTAATACGAAAATACGAATATGAAATAACAAAAATTAATTGATTCTTAATTGAAAAAGGTTAGGTTAGGTCGAAAGGAGGACGATGCATCAAAGATGCAACATCGTACTTATATTATATATCTTTGGAGCTTCGTCCTCCTCTTGACCTAACCTAAACTTAATTTAATTCTTATGCATACGTCACGGTTCTTGTCCACAAAGGTGATAAGCGCCAAACTAGCACTGCCATATCTCATCCTTAAGCGGGTATGGCCGCCATCATTCGAAATATTTCGAACTAGTGGAATTGGGTCATGTTCGTCAATGGAATATTCGCTTTATCAATTAAAACAATAACACATAAAATCCTTTCACAGCTGATACATAAAAACGGAGACAAATTTAAATTTTATCAGGTTCATCCGCAACGCAATGTTACGTTAACGTAAGTGTTCGTATTTATACATGCTTGATAAGAAAAACGGAACAGGTGATCCGCAACGTAAAGTTTACATAAGAGTTACGAGGCCTTTAGAGACATCAAAAAATTAACAAGAGTTATTAAAACAAGATCAGGCGAAAAATGAATGTATAAAATTGTTTTTAAGAATGTTGGATACCAAACAAAAAAAGAGAATATAAAAATTAAACAACTTCTTTTCCTTCCCAGAGAAGGGAGTAAAAATTAAACTGAACAACTTCCTTTCTCCCTTCTTAAAGAAGGGAATAGTAAATAAGTACTGAATATTTTGGAAGGAAATTTATACCTTCTAAAAGGCATACTTCTAAAGGCAGGATATCATACAAAGCGAATCTTTTAGAAAGGACTTGCGGTCCTTTCAATATTTAGCGCTGGGTTGTTATCAATAACCCACAAATAATATTAAGAATATATATGCATGTGTTTATTTACTTTCGTTTAAAGATTATGAGCATTTTTCAGCATGTCCGCAATTCTATCAATCGTAGACGTTTTTTTCATCTTTAAATTAAATTACACTTAAAATAAACTCATTAATGAATCTACATTTTTAGACCAGACAAATGAAAACCTCTTGTATACTTTAAGCATTTCTTTGAGTACCACACTCCATTCATTCACTGTGCAGTACAAATAGAAGGCAAACAACATAAAAGTGTGCTACTACTACTGCTACTGTAGTGTACAATTACTCTGTATATTTGTACTTAAAATATAAAAGAAAAAATTTATTCATAAAGTAAAAATTCACCTGCTTTCACTTTTGACCTAAAATGTATCTTAAAGGGTGTTTCTTTAAGGGTAGGATATTAGAAGAATTTTGTATATGCTGCCTAATGAACAAGAGTTGAGAAAGTATTTTGAGATTTTTAAGAAAAATTCTAATTCTGGTAAAAATCGAACAATTATAAGATTTTGTTGTGCTTTTAAAAAACTACCCTTTACAGTAATCTAGTTCTTCTTATGGTCTACTTTTTTAATATTTTTTTCCACTTTGTTTTTTTTTTTTGTGCGAAAGCTCGAGAGAAAAACCCCATAATTTATAAACTTTAAAAAAATATTTAAGTTGTATATGCACTTCGAAATGAAAACAATAAAACTACAATGCAAAAGGAATGTGGCAAATGCGGTGGCATAATGTTTGTTTGTTTGCGGCGATGTAGTTTTAAGAAAAATGTGGCAAATACTCATAGTATTACCAAACAGAAAATTAAATCTACCTTAACGCATTTTAACTGACACATTTTAATAAGCAAAGCTAGAAAACAAAAATGAAAAGCAATATCGTTACCTTCAGTCTTAAAGGAGCCAAGTACACATTTTTGAAAACATAATTTACGATGCAGTCTAATGAGTACAAATATATATACAAAAATACATATTTTATTTTATATGTTTTAATCAGTGTTGCAAAATTGAAATTTTGAAATGGTTCTGAACTTCACTAAAAGAGTATTTTTCCCACCAAATGGTACTTTTTGTTAAAAAAAAAAACAATCATTTATGAAAATAAATGGAACAAAAATATTTTATTGGAGTTCATTTATATAAGTATTTAATGGCGAACAGTATTTATATTTAAGGTACACATGTAAAAAATATTTCTTTTATATTTTTAATTTCAAAAGATTTTGTTATTCGTGCTTAATTCCCAGTTTTTATTATTGATAAAAACACTTGAAATTTATTGTTGATGGGATAAGCTATTCCTATGCATTTCACTGGTTGCTTAGGCCAGATCATCAGGAAACTTCATCCATAAAGGTTTTAGACAAACTAAAAATATTAAACCAAATAAAACTGTTAAACGTATAAGAATTATAGCAACAGTTCTACTTGTAACAATATCAAAGTTTAAACAAAACACATCAACAATAAACAACAGTGGGTTCATCTCATCTTACATTTCCCCACTACAATTAGTTGAAATTCTCTCAACATTAATTGTAGTTGCAAGTAGGTTAAGAAAAACAAAATGAAAAAAACAACAACTTACAAAAGATGTTGTCAATTAAGTGTTTTTTAGGCCGTGCACTGCCTGTTTATTATCAAAAAGTAATTTCAATTTTTGGGAATACAAAATTTTTAATTTCAAAAGATTTTGTTATTCGTGCTTATTTCTTTTATACATAAGCGTCAAGCGCCCCATCCATTTACAAAATTATTGTATATGTTATTCGCCATATTATTTCTATATGGCCCCATATAATTCAATAAGTGGCACAGTGGTTTCAGTTAAAATATGGCGCAACTCTTATCTAAAAAAACACAACATTTAAAGCAAAACAACATAGTGCAGTGTTGCAATATATAGCTTTTCTGATTTCGATTCTTACCAATATAGTGTGTCACCTTCGAATATAACAAACCCACACGCAAAGAAAAAACATGGTTGTGGTAAACATATTCTAAGAGCAACATATTATGATAAGAATTATGATTGTAGTCACCATATTAAGATTATTATTGAATCATATTATGACTAAATATACTCGTAATATGTCATCATAATATTTGTCCCTTAATCATATTATTATTCTGTTAATCATACTAAGTTAAGAAGAAATCAAATTATTGTCATGTGAATCATAATAAGCTAAGAAATGAATCATATTATTGTCATGTTAATCATAATAAATTAAAAAGCAATCATATTATGATACAGCACCTTTCATAGCTGTCATAAAAATACAAAATAAATTAAAATATTTTTGCATCGATTTTTTATTTTGTGGCTTTTTACAATTTTTCTTAATGTTAATCAAATAAGGCTTGCAAAAGAGCAAATGAAAAATCTGTGGTTTTCATGGGCAACCGCGTGTGTCCATTTTTTCGATTTTAAGATGTTGATGAAATATCGTAGCACTTTTATTAAATATAACGAAATCTCTGTGTATTTTGTTGTTGGATTTTACAAAAAAACTACAATATTTTGCATTTGCACTATTCCATCACTAATACTTGAATGAACTCCGCTAATATTTTAATTTTTTAATTTATTTTAACTTATTTTTTTTATGGAATTTTATCTTTTAATTGTTTAACCGCTCACAAATAAAAAAAAACGACACAACTGCTTCAAAATTATTTTACAAATGGCGCTAATAAAATATGATTAGAGTAAAAATAGTTTGATTGCATCTTTTACATAATATGATAAATGTATAGAAAGTTATCATGTTATGGCTATTAAATATCATGATATGGTTGTGAGATATATAATATGTTTAGAAAGTTATCATAATTAAGTTGTTAGAAAAATAATTATTTTTCGGTCAACAATACTCAAATTCATAATTGCGATAAACATTGATATGTTTACAGTAACTATAATATTGTTGATATTAAATAAAAATAACAATTATTTGTGTACGACAACAATATATTGTAACATTAAACATAGTGTTGTTGCCGTAACCATGCCCAACCATATTTTTTCTCTGCGTGCATTGGCGATATAATTGAACAGTTACATATATTGAAAGAGTAAGAGCCGTTTAAGGTACGTTTTTTCAGTATTAAAAAAAATTTGAAATAGTTCATATATTTATGAATAAGAATATAAATTAAAAATTTAATTTTTGTCAATATAAATTAATACTGGTTTTTATGTTTATATTTTAACTTTTACAAAGTTACATAATTCAGACTTTTACATACTTAGAACTTAGTTCCAAAAAAAAGTTTAAAACAATAATGTTTAAAAAAAAAAGATTTCAATTCAGTGTTTTAAGATAAAGCAAATTTACTTTAAGAAATCATAAGAAATATTATGACTACAACAGCAACTACCAGTTGATTTTAATAGATCTTTCGTTTTTATCAAACTTGAAACAGTTTCTATATGTATACGATTTCTTCCTTTGCTTTTTACATAATTTTGCATTCGAAAATGTGCGTTCAATTGATGCTCAGAAATGTGGTATCGAAAAAATACCAAAAGCAATATATGAAAGTTCAGCAAACATTAGTTTCGTTTTTAATATTGGCTTTATTTTTTCAAGAAATTTAAATATATTCAGTTCTGAAATGCTTTATATCTTAAAGATCCGCTAGAACACGGAATTGAGAATTGATTTAATCATAGTTTTCTTTATCGCTTGTAAATAACATTAATAACAACAGTATTATGCTATTGGTTTTTCCGGAAACAATATTTTCTGGATTGTAGCTGATTATGACTTTTAAGGTTTTATGTTCAAACCAAATTTTGTTGTAAGAACAAATATCCCATTCTGGAAAGCAAAATATGAATCCTGCCGTCCACACTTTGCATTTCAATATTTACGTCGCTTATTATTTTTAAAATACAACAACATAAATTTTGCAGCAAACACATGATAACCTAAGCCTGCTATCGAAATGATCACATCACCTTAAAAAAGCTCAAAGGATAAAAAAAGTACCGAAAACAACGCGGGGGTACTGCGGTATTTTTAATATGAAAAAGTACTGAAAAAAGTACCAAAGTACTGAATTTTTCAACACTGGTTTTAATTGTTGTTTTGCTATAGTACATAAACACATCGCTTGACACTATAAATGAAAATGTATGTAAGCAATTATGCAATTATGATCTTGACAACATTTATTGGTGGGCATCACGTAATGGTCTATGCCTGGACCCACAAAAATCCAAATGTTTAATAATCCGAAAAAATCTTTAAAACAAAATATTAATGTTGACATTCGTATTAATAATGAGAAAATTGAAATCGTGACATCGGCAAAGAATTTGGGTATTACATTTAACAGCACGCTCAGCTGGGCTAATCACGTTAATATAGTAGTAGGTAAAACGTACCCAATGCTTCGTACTTTGTGGGCAACACACTTTTGCACTCAAGTTAATATTAGAATGCCAATTGCTAAAACTAATTAAATGTCGGTACTTCTTTATGGATGCGAAGTTTATGCCTATTGTGATTCCACTAGTAAGCAGAAGCTAAATACTCTTTTTAACAACATTTCTAGATATGTATTTGGCCTTCACACTCTCGATGGAATCGCAAACTTAAGTAAAAAACTTTACAACTTGACTTTTAATAATCTGGTCGACATCAGTGTACACAAAAGTGCCGTCATATTTATATAATCGGAAAACTTTTGCAAGATCGAATAGGGGGGATAAGGTTATACCTATTGCACATAGAACTAATATAACGGAAGGGCAATTTTATTATAACGCAATCCATCTATGGAACAGAGTTCCGAATAGGGTACAAACAAACAGCAACGTAATTACTTTTAAGACCGAAATAACAAAGCATTTGTACAATAATATAACGTAACCTGACACTTTAAACTAAATATTGTTTTTACTTTATTGTTAAATTTTGTTATTTCTAATTTGATTTAAATTTAATTTTATTAATTAGTGTTGTGGTAAATTTGTTGAACTATTTATGGCTTTAATCCAAATTTTCAATATTTTTAATCAGGCTTAAGTTCATCAAATTTAATTTTCATTAAATTATTTTTATGAAGAAAGGAATTTTACAACATGAAAATTAACTAAAATTGTTATTGATAATCATTCATTCTTGACTGACCTGAGATTCGAACCCAGGCGGCTGGCCTGAAAACATGTAAAATCAATTAAAAATGGATAATCATTCAAAAAAGCAAATTTCGATCTACCAAAGGTTAAAATACAATTTGGCTTAGGGATTGATGTTTGATTATTGACGTTAGCAGTCTTCGATGGCTGCGAGTGTAAGACGGCAAAACCCTCTGAGGAGATCGAGTGGTAGCGATCGAAACATTCAGGGTAACCAGCCGCCTGGGTTCGAATCTCAGGTCAGTCAAGAATGAATGATTATCAATAACAATTTTAATTAATTTTCATGTTGTAAAATTCCTTTCTTCATAAAATAATTTAATTTTATTCAATTGTTTTTTCTCCTTTTTTTTGATCCTTAAAATTTTAAAATTTTTCATACTTCTTTTAAATTAAATTGTTTTAAGTTGTATTACCATAACTTCTTCTAGTACCATACCATAATTATAAGATGTATGTCTTGTTGTATGGAAATACAGATAAATGAATAAATAAAATAAAATAAATAAAAAAGTGTCCTTTGAAAAAATTTTAAAAAATACTTCAAAGTCCATTTTTAATATGAAAGCTTTTAATAAAATATTAACATTTGTTGTTGGTATTCTTTTAAATAAGTAAAAAAAGATTAATCGAGTATTTATTTGCAAATTATCAAACTGCACAGAAAAAATATTTGGCAAAAATGGTTCAATTAAATAATTAATTGGTGTACCATAATTTTTTCAATTAATTTTTTGTTTGCTACAATTAATTTTTTGTTTATTAAAACACATAAATCAAAATTTTTGTCTATATGTTGTGTATATTTTCGTTAATGCAATTAATTTTTTAATTGACTAAATTTGTGTGACATGACTCTAAAATACAAATCCGTTAATTGATATGATCAATTCTTTTGCAGGGGAAAAATTAATAAAACAAAATTAATTGTATGAATGAATTGTTTTATTAAAGTTGATTTGCTATTTCGTTTTTGTGTATATTTTTACTTTTGCTATTGTGGTCGGACCTTTTAAGAGAAGCATAAAAATTGTCATATCTTTTTTTTTATTGTTTGAGTGTTTTATTGCAATTTCATTTAAACATGTACTGAACTCGCAACTATGCTGACTTTATCAAACAAAAACCTTAAGGAAAATTACACTCCTTCAAACAATATATTTTCTAGCAATGCTTTGCTAAATATATTAGTTAAATAATAACTATTAAGCAAAATATTCTTTGAATTCGCAATACGTAAATTGAATAGCCGTGAAGCACTAACATATAATTGCGCCTGCTGACTACATTGCCATATTGACATATTCCCTTATATTCGCAAATAAAAGCATTTTGGAGGTCTAACTATCTCCATACAGTCAGTATAACCCATTTTCGAGCCCAATCTCGCCAATGCATCGGTCATTTCGTTATCGGTGTTGTTGTAGTGACCCGCCACCCAGCATAGCCTCACTGCATACACCACTAGCCTTTCCATTAGAGCTCTTCTTCAATCATTCACTAGCTACTAAAATTCATCTCGCTGTCCATTTTTCTAGTGACTTTCAAGCCCAAAGCAATATTATCCCTTATCAAATCTATGGCCTTTCAAATTCCTAGAACTTCCACCAAAAATACACTGCAGTCATCAGGAACCCAGGAAATTACCACTAATGTTAATCTCGTTTAATACCGCGTGCAAAATATCGCGAAAATCGCTAACAGTCCTAGTTCTCGCAGTGTAAGGAGACTTCTGGCCTTCATTCGCATCACATACTGTTCAATATGCACAATATATAGAATAACATTCAAGGTCGCTTGAGATCGCCCGTCATGGCGATCGATGCATACCTCTGAGCCTAGGACAGAAGGTGCCTCCAACATGCCAGCCTCATTGCCCCCCACTAACACAGCATCCACACGTAAGAATGGGTCTAACCACCGATGTGTAAAGCCATTTCACTACAGAAGGCCATAGCCCACATTTCCCACCAAGCAATGCTGCATGAATATACATAAAACTTGTATTAAATAATATTTAAAGCAAGTAAAAGAAAAAGTCGACATTTAAAGCAAAAAATGTATAACGGAAAAGGTGGTAAGTTACCGAAACCTTTGTTAAGCATAGATCCATAATTTTGCATGTCAAAGCCGAGTCGACAGTAAATCCAAACTGCATTTACAGATTTAAAAAATATTTAGAACGAGAGAATTTACCAAGTTTTTTTCCTCTTCTGCAAAATGTATTAAACTGGACTTAGCTCCTTTACGACTGAAGGTAACGATACAATTTTTGTATGGCAAAAAAAAAAGCGGCAGCGAAAAAAGTTTTAACCAGCAGGGAATTGTATTTCTTAACAGAGTTTCATCCGCATTTTTATTCTTTAATCTGATTGCTTTTTAAAGAGAATGAAAAACAGATTCGGTAATATTTTAAATATATCAAACAAGCATAAAATGATTGAAAGTGCCAAAAATTAAAAAAAAATCCCAAAAATTAGGTACAAATTGCATAATTAGCGAACATTCGCAAAAAATTGCTAACATCGGCATGATAACAAAGTCTACTATTTATTAAAAATAGTTAAAGTTGTGAAGAACCAGGAAACTTACAGCAAAAACCTCGCGAAAAATTATAAAATGGAACTCTAAAATTGTATTGAAATCAAAATGTCGGCAATTTACATAAAATGCGTTTAAAATTAGCAGTAGTAGCAAAGAACAAACTTTTTGTCAGGTGTTAAAAACAGGGCATTCCACTTTTTCATAACTTGTTTTTTTTTCTTCAAATAACGAATAGCGTATTTACAGGCTTGACAAGACATGTTTTACATGCACCTTTTCAGGAAGTATTATTTTTTGTGTAAATAAATCGGTACAATAAAACTTGTAAATTTACAGTAACTTCAGTACATCTAGGGAAAAAATTTGTTTCGATATGGTGACGGACCTAAGCCTACATCTTAATCCCATTACATTTTTTTTAATCTACAACCACAACCATAAAATAAACCTTATATTGCGGTGACAATAGTATATTTCTTATTTCTTCGTGGTCATATGAAAACATATACGTTTATTTGAAAGGTGCTGATATTTATTACAGGTTTATTCCACGGTATTAAACGCTCCCGCGTGTAAGGTGCATGACCCCACAGTTAGTACAGTAGCTATATATTCCACTTATATATTCTGCTTTTTACCAAAAGGATACAGTAATACCCTTCAGTAAGTCTATATTTATATTAGGGCATGGGAAAAAATGTATCCCAAACTCAGCGTTTTTACCCACAACTAGGCCAAGTCCAGTGGACTAATGTAGTCATTTAATGATCTGGCAAATTTAAGCTTAATATAAGCATTCGGTATTTAAGCTGATCAAGACAACTCCCGGAAGGCTACGAAGTATCCACAGACTTAGAACTTGGAATGTAACGATACGCCTTTTGCTGATACGATACCGATACTCAAAAAGAAATAACGGCGATACCGATATGAACAGTAAATTAAAATTCAAGGTAAAATTAACCCAACACAAGTAGAATAATTTCTTTATTATACAAAATTACAGTGTGAGTGTAAGTGAATATTAATACCCCGCAGGAAATGCCACTAGTGAATCTGTACTGATTCACTATTGACACAGTCACCAGTACTAGTGACTTATTATACCCCAGGCAATGTTATTTACAATAGACATTTAACATGTGCGTGTCATTGGAATCTACTACTAACGTTGGTACTACCGACTAGGTACTGACTAGGTTGTTCCTATGGGAACATATGTAGACATTGGAACCAGAGAATCGCTAGAACATTTTAGTAAAATTAGTCTACACTTTTTGTAAGAATACGAAAACATTACAATCTTATTTTATTGTTTCTTCAACTTTTATAGGAATTGTACTTCTCAGTTGTTATTGATAAAATCTTTTTCGTATTAAAGCCAAATATAGTGGCAAATGTAATGTAGTGTAGACACTTCGTTGACAATGTCAACAATATAGTCGACAAAAGTGGTGACTTGGAGACACTTGCACCCAGGTTTTCTTCAGGGTATTTAAAATTGATTTTAATAAGATTTCAAAAACAACGAATTGTATTAAAATTTAATACAATTCAATTCAATTCATGGTAAAATAAACAAATATTCAGGTATGTGATGGAAAACGATTTTGAAAACAAAACGATTTGAAAACGATAATATCGTTTTCGGTATCTTTAAAAATGGATTTCTAATACATTTTCCTCCGTTTTCATTTATATATTCTGTTAAATTCTTTATTAATTATATTAATTGAAATGTATTTTGAACAAATAATAAAGACTTTACTTCAGAAATAGATTTTAAAATCGGTCGAAATTCATCACACCTGCTAAAAAATATCATTTTGAAAACTATCGTTTTTCATCACATACCTGATTAATTTATTTTTTAAACAAAAAAAGAGTGTAAGAGACAATTTATATTTAAAATTAATATCAATAAGATTTTTGTTTAAAAAACTAAGTACATATTCTCAACTTTTGCAGAGATGGCCATTTTGCAACACCGCATGAGACAGACTGCAAGCTACAGTAGAAAAACGTTTCTCAGTTGTGACTGAACTCATGTGAAAACTTAGGTATTTTTGCGCCATATGGCTACAACATTTAATTGCGCCAGTAAGCAATCGCATCTGTGCACAATAAAAATTAAAAGAGCTTAGGTATATCTAGAGTTCTTCCTTAGCTGAATGTCATTCTTCTCCAAATTTCCTTTTAAGATTTTCACAAACGCTTCAAAGATCAGTTCGTGTTGACTTATCAGAACATTTAGTAGGTGTAGGTGTGACAGTGTTCTCAAAACTTTCGGAATGCAGAGTCATGTTAAGTAGCTCAATAAGACTTCTTTCAATCTATTGTTTTTGAAATTTTCGATTTATGTGTCTCAACTACTCTGCATCTTAGTCTGTTCATTGATTGCATTTTTATACAATGTTCAAAGACTGTAAACTAGCGAAATATTGTCAGGCATTGTAGCAGTTAACTTTGTGGTCTCTTCGAAATAACCCAAAATTTGTAGCAAAATTATTTTTAATTTTAAAAAAATTAGCAGATAATTCTTAAAATGTACAAATAAATACAAAACGTTTTACTATTATTGTGCAAAGAAAAACGGCTAAAGCTGCAGGTCCAAACCAAGCGTTCAATGCGTTTATAATCAGTCCAAAAAGTAGTAGTGTTAAATTGAATCATTTATTTCGAAAAGGGTTCAGGTACAAAAATACAAAGCGTTCGGGAGACACAAAAAACTGAATATATCTCAATTTCCAAAAATTTTTACCAGAGCCCTTTTCAAAATAAATGATTCAATTGTATTGACAAGTTACACAACGCGTGGAATGTATATACGTATTGAAAGCGTGAAGTAGGATTACTTTTTATTTTAGCATGCGTCTTAATAAATATTGTAAGAAACTTAAATACGTGTAGAACGCGTGGGATAAACCTGAAGTTAAAGAATTAAAAGAAGCATTTTATTATTCTGTTTGATTCAAAATTTTTTGAAGAACTTAAGAGAAAAAGCGCATAATCGAGCGCTTCAATAAGAGAGCTCTTATACAGCAGTAAATGATAAAGAATAAAATATACAAAAAAGCTGATATTTTAGTGCTGAAAACGAAGAAGGTTTTAAAACGAATAAATAAAAAATATATTATGATTTGCGAAAATGATTTAAAAAGGCTTTTAAACAAGTAAAAGCAAAACATTAATGAATATGTTAATATAGTAAGCCCTTAAAAAAACACTTTAGGAGTGCTTTGTTTGCATGTTAAAAGAAGCGCTTATTGTCACCAGAAAATAGTCCTCCAAACCGGGACCACCCCATACAAAAATCAGGTATCCCATCAGCAGGTCTGAAGCGATTTGAGGTATGAATTCATACATAAAACCTGCTCATTTTTTATTGCGTTATAGTTCTTAGTTGTTATGCAAACAATAAGCGTTGGAAACAAAATTGTTTGTTCAAAAAATCTATTAAAAAAAGTGATCGATCGTTGTACCGCCGATATCGATATTTCGGCAAGCCAGATGTATTGCCGATATATCGGTATCGGTATTCGTTCCCTACTTAAAACTTAAAAGGCTTAAACAACTTGTAATTTGTACCAAAGCCAAATATTTATATCGAGCCTTTGGTGCAATACCGTAGTAATTCAAAAAATCGTGAACTGAGAAAAATGCATTTGAAGTTTTCAGCCATCTTTTTAATAGTAGTTCCGTTTACTTAAGTTATTTTTTTACAAGTTTTTTAATAAAGAGGAATGTTTTGTAATTAAAAAAAGGTGAAAAATTATTAATAATATTAAATATTTTTTTTATATTAATATAAATATGGTTGAAAATAGCTAGAGGCAATAAAAACATATTTAGCTGTAAAATCTGAACAGTTAGAGATAGAACCATAATCTTTTTTTCTTTAGATAGATATTTTTCCAAAGATCATTTCTGCATACCCAGCTCAAAAAAATTCAATTTTGAGTTACTACGATCTTGCACCAAAGGCTCGATATGTATATGTACATGCAGTCACTACAACTGCAGGGTATTTTCGAAGACTTATTTTACATAAATATATACTATACTATACTATTTAACAAAGCTTATAAAACTGCGCCGCCCTGCCCGCCCTGTATGGCACATTTATGTTGTATAAACTACTCATTTTGCGACAAAAATTGATTGACTATACAAAATAAAATATTTCAACAAAAACGAACATAAAAACACAAAAAATGTGAATTGCATATAATTAATTAGTTTTTGCGGTTAACGGTTTACTGGTTTCGACAGTTGCAAAATACGCATACAATTTGTTTATTTCCAATAAAAAGTTTATTAACAAAAAAACTTGAACAAATGAAAATAAACAATAATTTTAACTATCAAGTTTGTATTGTATTATTTTTGTTTTTTAAGCGGAATTAGGTCAACCGTATAAAAGGTTTATAATTAGGAAAAATAAATAACATTTCGCCAATAATTTAATAATAAATGTAAATTTTAAACAAACATAGATTATTAACACAAAAAAGTTAATTTAGCTTAAAGTAATAGAAAGGTTAATTCGCAAAAACTTTTGTTAAATTTAAAAAATACACTGAAAAAAATCATTGGCTTACAAAAACGGAATATAATGCGAAGTCGAAAAATTACAGCGTATAATTTGTCTATTATGTAAAAGTGTTTGTTAATTTTATAATTATTTAGGTGTTCTTTAAAATTTCACCAAAGATTTAAGAATATAACTAATACTTTTTAATTGTTTTTTACTTTAAAGGAAAATCTAATGTTTAATTTAAAAGTAGAAAAATTATTTTTATTTACGAAAAACTATACCAAGAAAGAATTTGTTAGATTTTATTTTATAGACTATTTTTATACTAATTTAAACACACAGTGAAGTATCGGTAATGTGAACTTCCAATATAGTGAATTATCTAGTAATTATCTAGTATATTAGCACTCTTAACCCATTTACGCCCTCCGTACTCATATTAGGACGGTTCTTTATATATCCACAAAATTTTGTTTTAAAACGTTTTATGTCGTATTTAATCAAATTTGAGTTACCAAAGAGTGTACCTAAAATTAAAATATTATATTTTGTGCGTGTATGCCTAAAGTAATAAAAAACAGTGGTCTAAATTTCTCTTTTGATATCTTATTTGAAGATCAAAACTGCGTCCTTATTTTTTTATATTTGAATTGGGGTTTTATAAAATATTTGCTTTATTTTTTTTTATTAGAGTCTTTTTAAGCGAATTATTATAAAATAAAAATTATTTGAGAAGATTCAACCGAAAGGAGAGGAACTTTTGCATGGTGTCCCCAAATGGGTCCAATGGGCAGATATCTATATTATTTTTTTTTTTTTACTTTGGTCAAACGTCATTCATTTGTTTTAGATACACAAATTAAAACTTCACAGCAATCATCTTCTAAATATATTGCAAACTGTTTTTAACATAAACTGTATTTTGTATATGTAATTGAAAGTTAACTTCATGATTTTTAATTAGGGAAATCCCCTTTGATTGGACTAGTTATAAGAGTGGAAAAACAATTATTTTTCTTATTGCATCATTCATAAAGTGTATCTTCGACGTTAACTATCTATAAACATTTTGGCTTGAGCTATTCGTGTAATTCTTAACAATGGCGAAACAATGTTTTAACTCTGCAAATAATTATCGAGGTCTTCAGGAAGCTATTGCAAGTATTTTTGAAGACAGTGACTCTGAGGATAATTATGACTTATTGGCGATTCCTCCAGACCCAAGTATTCTCACAGATGAAGATGAGGGTGATGAAGATAATATCCATGGAAATGTTTTTCCCCGTGACATCCCAGGAAATATTGAAGTTATTCGAAATAAAATCAACAACGATGAATGGGATAGCAGTGATGACGAACCTTTACAAAAATACAGGAAATTTCACATGAAGGAACCACGTTGGAGTAAATTGGATGGTTCCTACACAAGCAAGCCATCAGAAAAAATCGACGTGCAACAGCGAAAGGAAAATGTTGTAAATGATCTCAGATGTCAAACACCAGTCAACATTTTCGAGAAATTTTTTGATGGAGACGTTCTTGATATGAATATCCTGTACTCAAAATTATATGCTTCACAACATAATAATCATAATTTTGAAATAACCGCAGGTGAACTTAAAGTGTTCTTTGGCATCTACTCTTGACTGGATACCATTCGCTTTCACGAGAGCGATTATACTGGAGTCTAGATGAAGACTGCGGGGTAACAGTTGTTCCAAAAGCAATGTCTAGAAACAGATTTATGGAGATAAAAATTTTTTTGCATTTTTGTAACAATGAGGCAGCTTCTAAATCAACCGATAAAATGTTTAAACTACGACCACTTGGTGATTTACTAATTCAAAAATTCCAGCGGTGGGGTGTTTTCCACGAAAATCTGTCCATAGACGAATCAATGATTAAGTATTTCGGACGCCATCCAGCGAAGCAATTCATAAGGGGTAAGCCAGTACGGTTTGGATATAAAAATTGGATGCTTGCAAGTGCAGATGGCTATTGTTATGCTTTTGCCGTGTTTTGTGGAAAATCAGTAGGAGAAGTAAGTAATGAACCTTTGGGATCGAAAGTGGTCAAGAACTTGTTGAAAAAAGGAAACGTTGCACCATATGAGCATATCGTCTATTTCGACAATTTTTTTACCAGTCATTCCTTGCTGCAAGATCTGCAAAAAGTTGGTTATCGTGCTACAGGTAAGAGAAAACAGAACGAAGAAATTTTCCCTAGTGTCTGTCAAGAATATGAAGAAAAAAAAACGTGCAGAATTTGACTACCGATTTCAGCCAATGCAATTTTGCTCGTGCGATCGCTTGATAATAGCGTATGCACTATGGGCACAAATTACGATTTTGTTTATCCTCTGGGCAATGTGAAAAGATGGAGCTCTTCAGAAAAAAAGGTAGATGTTAATATTCTTTGTGTCTTTCAGAACTATAACAAATCCATGGGAGGAGTCGACCAAGCTGACCAATCAATTGCATTATATAGAATAGCTGTACGAGGAAAAAAATGGTGGTGGGTTATATTTACGTACATGCTTGATTTGTCTGTAGCAAATGCCTGGCGTCTCCATCTCTTGACTGCCGAAGAAAAAATGGATCAGCTCCAGTTTCGCCGAAGTATATGCAGAACTTATTTGCGCAATGAAAAATCTGATGGAAGACGGCGGAACCCTTCATCAGTGGTATCATTTATGAGACTAGATAATATTGGGCACTTTCCCCAAAAGCTAAAAAGCCAACTGCGTTGCGCTTTATGCCACAAAAAAGCTCGTTGGGAATGTAAAAAATGCACCAAAACACTATGTATTGAAAAAGGATGTTTTGAAAAATATCACATATAAGCCCATCGACCTCATTTGGGTACGGCCATTTTTCTCCACTTTGAAAATTTTTTTTTCTTATATAAAGGTTACTGAAATAAAGTTGTTTTTAAAAATTTCTTTCTAGTTTATATTTGGGTCCAAATGGGTTAATAGTTTAATGGCTCTAAAAAGTGAAAAAATTTTTATTTATATTCTAATTTTGGGAAACATGCATATATAAATACTTTGAGATTTGTTAATGAAGGTCATTTGTCTTTCGTTTAGCATAGAAATCGTTTGAACTTTATATTTTTTCTACACACCTGTGTATTAACAAAAAATCTTTATACAAGTTGTTTGTTAAGATAAGAAATAAAAACCTTTCGAGAAGTGGATTGATGCTAAAAGAAACAGCGAAACAGCTTCATTCCAATTTAAATGAAAATGGACACGACTTCAATGCCAGCGATGGGTGGCTTCAAAATTCAGAGACACGAATTCCGAATTTTAGAGAAAAGATTTCAGTGCAACCTCATCTGGTAGATCCTCTTAAATTGAAGCTAAGAGCAAAGATAGATAAACTCGGTTTAACAAACAATCAGCTTACAATGCAGATGAGTCAGGCTTATTTTGGAAAATTCTTCCTCAAAAGACGTATGTTACATCATTCAAAAGAACGTACCAGGTGCGAAGATGGAGAGGCAAAGAGTAACATTTCTTTGTTGTACATATACATCTGGATCGCACAAAACCAAATTTCTTGACAAGAGTTGAAATATTGATTATAATTATTTTTATGTAAATACTTAATATAAAAGTAAAATTTTAAATAACAAATCGTTCAGTTTGCAATAAATTATATGTTATACTACAAATACCAAGAGTTGCGATACTCTCTAGACTTTTTTAAGCAAAAAAATACAGTATGGCGCTTCAAATGTTTACCATCAAAAATGTAAACAAATTCAATAATGTGAACTACCTTGGTTTTTATTAGTTCACATTATCGCGAGTTTATTATAAACATTTGTTTTTAGTAAAAATGAGCAATAATGAATGATGAAGAACAATTTTTGTCAGGTATTAAAAACAGGGCATTCCACTTTTTCAAAACTTGTGTGTTGTTCGCGAACAGTGTTGCCAAAACTTGGTGACCAAAAATGGCTAAATTTACGGAAAAATGGCTTTAAAAATGGATAAAAATTAGCTTAAAACACTTTTTATATAAACTTCAATAACAAAATAAAAATAATTCGCTTTAAATTTTTTTAAAAAAATTGTTAATTGTGATCATTTTGTTGCATAAGAATAAACGTAAATAAAATATTTTAGCATTTTAAAAATTTAATCGTCCATGAATTCTACGTCATCTTTGCACATTTCTCAGGAATCACTTGTGCCTATTAGTTTTAAATATTTTAAATCAAAATTATGACAACATTTACCCAAACTTTAAAGACCAAATCTACAATAAAAACCCCGGCTATATGATACCCTACACAACATTTTACTATGTTTCAACTAGGAGCAAAACAACTTGTTTTGAGCAAAACGTGTCAAAGTGTTTCCATTATGTAAAACTGGCTTGGTTTTCGAATTTCCGAAATCAATTTGACATTCATGTTGTAAACAAACTTGAAAGCCAAAAAAAAATTGTGCTCAATAAAAACAATTTTTCTTTAACATGAAATTTCCTTGTTTGTTTTTGAATCACAGATATGCATATGCATATATGTTCGTATATTAAAGCACATTATTTACTACCATTTTATTATATTACTAACTGACCCGACAGACGTTGGTCCTGTCCAAATTAGGAAAATGTTTGCGTTCGATTTTTAAAATCCGTTAAAAAGATACGAACATTTGAGTAGGTGAGTTGCAAAACTCGTTCGTTACAAAATTAAAAGTTTGAAATGACAAATGATTCTCACAGTTCTTTTGGTGCTTTATGAGAAGAAATATGCGGATTGTATTAATGCATGTCCTTGTAAAAACATGGACGAGGACATGCATTGACACAATAAGTATACTTCTTCTCAAAAAGCGCCACAAGAACAGTAAGAATAAATTTTCTCATTTGAAAGAAAAATTAGTCAAACCGATGGAGCCGTTTTCTGATTTAAGGTAAAACAAAAACAGTGGGCGTTTAAGTGGGCGGGCAAAATTTTCGTTCCGTTAAAACCTGAGTTGGACTATGGCGATGATTTTAAAGAAAAATCGTCCAAATCGGTCAAACCGTTCTCGAGTTATGCGCTTAATACAAAAAGTGGGCGTAAAAGTAGGCGTGGTACATTTTTCTTTTGAAACAAACGTAAAATGGATTATTACGAACATTTAAAAGAAAAATAAGTCAAATCGATGGAGCCGTTTTTTGAGTTCAGGTAAATCGAAAAAAGTGGGCGGGGCAAACTAGTTTAGCTAGTTTACTAGTTGTACCAAATTTTATTAAATTATTTCCAAAATTGTGGCCTGTACACGGACAGCCTGCCAGCCAGCCGGACGGACATCGTTAATTCGACTCAGAAAGTGATTCTAAGTCGATCGTTATACTTAAAGGTGGGTCAAGCAATCATATTTTAAGGTGTTACAAACATCAGCATTGTGGTGTGGGTATAAATATTTTATTGTTATGGTTAAAAATATTTTCCTAATTTATAAAATCGAAATAACTTTTGGGAAGTGTAACCTATTTCTCAAACTACTTTAAACTATGCTTACTTGGCTAACTACCTTCTCTACTTAAGCATTTTACCATGGAAGTGAGAGCAACTTTACAGTAAATTCTGTGTTGATCCATTTCATAAATTTAATATTGGAATACAGTTCCTACATTTTGAAAGGTGTTTCATCATCATCGTTTTTTAGCGATTTTCAACATTCGTAAAAGTTATGAATTAAATAAAATTATTAAAACATTTTTATTTTACTTTTAGCAATTTTATAAATTTTTATAAGAACAAAAATATTATTATTTTACAAGACAAGCAGCAAAAAACTTGTTATTGCTAAACTTATTGCTTTTAATGGCAAAACAAGGTGAAAAATGGCTAAATTGGCAACACTGCTGTTCTCGAACAATAACAAATAGCATTGTTACAGGGTTGGTAAGACATTTCATATATGCAACTTTTCAGAAGGAAATATTTTTTGTGTAAAAAAGAAAACACCACAAAATTAATTCATTTAATCTAAAAAGCGATTTAAGCCAATATTTTTAATTCGATCTATTAAACTTTTCCTCTAACCCAGGCCACCAGCACTTAGATCACCTTATTAATTTATTCTTATTTTATTATACAGTGCAAATCCATATCGTTTGGAATTTCTCCAATTGCTTATCGAAACTAACAAAGCCCTATTTTGGGCTGGCTTTTTCGCTAAATTTTGATTTTTCCGAAGAGCATAAAATTTTCAAAAATCCATTTTAATTTTGTTACCTTGTCTTTGGCACAGTTGTGGTTAAAGACTAGAAGAAGAAAAGTGTACAAAATGCTAACCCGAAAAATTTGCATCTAGGACTTCAAAATGTCGAAAACTTTTATTTGTATGAAAAATGTTTCATGAAAAAATCAGTATCGTATTTTTTGTCTTTTGCTACAGTTATCGAATTTTCAATGTAAGGTACAGCTGGAAAATGTAAAAAAGCCTTTTTCAGTATGATTATGATTAGAGAATTACGAATAATGTTATAAGAAATTGTTTTTTCTGAAAATTACTTTGCTAAATACCCCACAGTTTGGCACCTATAGGCCTAAAAAGGTGAATAAAGATGTTAAAAAGGTTTTAACCAAAATGTACATTAGAAAATAAAATTCGAACAGCAGCTTAACTTGTCAAACCGAAATGGGGATTTGTAAGTTTCGATTAGTAGTACAAGGAATTCCACACGAGGTGGAGTTTGCACTCGATGACCATTAAAATGTTGCACAGTGTTAGTAAACAAAAAAGTTCCCGGTGACAAAGGCACTGCTCTATTAGTAGAGGCCCCCGTTAATATACTTCAGCCGAGAAATGCTTCCTGTCTTTCAGGATGATTGTCTTTGCGAAAACTTAACTATTTTGATGGAAAGCTGGTTTTCATCAACTGACAAAAGGGTTAAACAAAGGTTAAATTTATTGAAAAAAGATAATTTGGCGATCACGTAGTGGCTATGGTTGAAACCCAAATCGCGAACAAAGGTCATGAGTCGTCAAGAGCTAGCCACTTGTGTAGGTCACTAACTGCGAGGACAAATTATACCTAGGAGCTGTGTGCTATTCGTCTAATGCTGCTGGGTATTCCAAAAGTAGCGAAGATTAAATAACTCCATATCCTAAACAAGAGGCGGGCTTAATAATTTTAGTTGGATTATACACTCAAATTGCTACCTGTGGTGGTGGTTGGTAAATTCATTGTTCTTTACCAAGTGGTTAAGAACCACCATGAGATTAGGCCACATAGCACGCGCTCATGTAAATCATTTAGACATTTGTTCTAAATGTTTTATAATTGGCACGTCCTTTTCTAGCAAGTAATTCGATTTTCTTACTCCCTCAATAATCATGTTGCATTTTCATAGTGTAATTTTCCAAAAATAAGACATTTTCATTGTCGAAGTTTATAACAGCGTTTTATATACTCTATAACAGCGTAAACAATCTTGGCTGATTCACTTATTTTAAACGCGAGTACTGCATTTTTTTTACTTTTATATACAGATTTGAAGACAGTCTAGAATATTACGACAAATTGTCTGCGACCCATGGTATATACGTAATGATATTATCCACAGAGATCTCAACGTCCCCACTATCAAGGAGGATATGAAAAAATATTCAATTAGCTACATCGATAAACTAATAACCCACCCTAACTACCTCGCTCGGGGTCTGCTTCAGTTCGAAGTTCACCAGAGGCTAAAAAGAACCGATACTTTGAGCCTAACTAGAAGACATTTTAAAATTTGAATACAGCAGTTAGTGGTTACATTGGTAACAACTAATAAACAACAACTAGAATTAAGATTTGAATATATATGGTAAATTTCGATAAGAAAGATTCAATAATAAAAATAAATTAAAAAAAAAAAAAAATATACAGATTAAAGCACAAAGTTAATGTACATGTAAGCAAACATATGAGCCAAACATAGTTTATTAAGGCAGCATGTATTTCACGCAAACTTATCCATTATATACAATATACCCGCACCACAATAATGGTGACTAATATGCGTTTGTGCTTATGATCTTAATTTATTGGTCCTTGACAACCTTTATATATACTGATCGACTTATAATTCACTTTTTAATCGATCTTACGATGTCCATCCATCCAGCAGTCTGGCTGGCTGGCTGGCTGTCCATATAGACCTTGCGCGCAGAGAACAGGCTGCAATTTTGGGGAGAGTTTAATTAAATTTGATACATAGGCTCTAATTGGAACAAGAACTGAGCTTCAAGCATGCAAAACTGAATTCTAGCAAAAAAAAAAAATAAAATAAATCTTTAACAATTTAATGAAATCGCTTTGCTATGGAACTTCTTAAAGCATAAAGATCAATACATAATAGAAGCATGTATTTAAATGACGTAAAACACTTTAGTATGTTAAAATATTTATATTTTTAATGAAGAGCTAAACAATTTTGTCATCCTTAATGAGACTTCATTATTTTTTTCCGTTTAATATTTATGCAATACAATGAGCATATAATTTTTAACAAAGCTCAGTTAATATATTTCGTTATACAAAGTGTTTTTTAAACAAAATTTATCTTTAGTTAACCCATTCATTTGAATTATGTAACTGTGTAAGCATATGTACGAGTGTATTCTGTGGCTGAACGTGTATTTTAGGTGTATATTTTATTTACAAATGTACTCTTCTGGCACATTAGTGTCACTAAGTATACAATAAATCAACACGTTAAAAAAAAAGATCCATAAAGTATTTTTGCATGCCGCCTTTGTTTTTAAAGGTATTTTCCTTACTTTTCCCTTATTTTTGTTTCTTCTCCTTCCACAATGAAAGAAGATATTTTAAGTGTGTTTACACTCATGATAAATAGGGCTCATGTTGAAATGGTATATGCCAAAATTTACCTTAGTAAGTAAATAATTTGTCTTTGTTTTTAAAACATAAAGACATAAAATTGGATTTTGTTTCTTTTTCTACAACCGAAGAAAGAGAATTTTTGGTTGAGCGAATAAGACTTTATAGAAGTTGTTTGTAGCCCGGAATTATTCCTTGAACTTTTTCAATTTCCGGTAAAGCGGAAAATAAATAAAATTTCCCGGCATCCCGGAAATTTATGATTAAAAGAAAATAAATCCTAAACTAAGCATTTTTTTAATTTTTTTTTAAATTCAAAATTTAAAAAGTGTTTGGTCCATCTATACAAAAGTGAGTCGAAATACTGTAAAATTTGCAAAGTATAAATTGAGCCCTATTGCGATTATATCGTAGGAGACAAAAGCTGAATTTCAAAGGAGAGGGCTTTTATTTTGTTTTCTTAAGTACACGCAAAGAAAAAACATGGTTGTGGTAAACATATTCTAAGAGCAACATATTATGATAAGAATTATGATTGTAGTCACCATATTAAGATTATTACTGAATCATATTATGACTAAATATACTCGTAATATGTCATCATAATATTTTTCCCTTAATCATATTATTATTCTGTTAATCATACTAAGTTAAGAAGTAATCAAATTATTGTCATGTTAATCATAATAAGCTAAGAAGTAATCATATTATCATCATGTTAATCATAATAAATTTAGAAGCAATCATATTATGATACAGCACCTTTCATAGCTGTCATAAAAATACAAAATAAATTAAAATATTTTTGCATCGATTTTTTATTTTGTGTTTTTATTTTTACAATTTTTCTTAATGTTAATCAAATAGCGGAGTTCAATAAAAGGCTTGCAAAAGAGCAAATGAAAAATCTGTGGTTTTCATGGGCAACCGCGTGTGTCCATTTTTTCGATTTTAAGATGTTGATGAAATATCGTAGCACTTTTATTAAATATAACGAAATCTCTGTGTATTTTGTTGTTAGATTTTACAAAAAAACTACAATATTTTGCATTTGCACTATTCCATTACTAATACTTGAATGAACTCCGCTAATATTTTAATTTTTTAATTTATTTTAACTTATTTTTTTTATGGAATTTTATCTTTTAATTGTTTAACCGCTCACAAATAAAAAAAACGACACAACTGCTTCAAAATTATTTTACAAATGGCGCTAATAAAATATGATTAGAGTAAAAATAGTTTGATTGCATCTTTTACATAATATGATAAATGTATAGAAAGTTATCATGTTATGGCTATTAAATATCATGATATGGTTGTGAGAAATATAGTATGTTTAGAAAGTTATCATAATTAAGTTGTTAGAAAGATAATTATTTTTCGGTCAACAATACTCAAATTCATAATTGCGATAAACATTGATATGTTTACAGTAACTATAATATTGTTGATATTAAATAAAAATAACACTTATTTGTGTACGACAACAATATATTGTTACATTAAACATAGTGTTGTTGCCGTAACCATGCCCAACCATATTTTTTCTCTGCGTGTAGTGCAGCGCTATATTTGATTTCATGTTATGCATTTATTTATTTTTAAAATTATATAAACGCATTCGAGAGTTTTCAAGAGCATGCTGAAAGCATTCTTAATTTTAATTTATTATTAGGAAAATTTAAGGTTTAAGAGAAAACTATATCAAAAGATGTTAGCAAAGGGTTCAGCAAATAGTGTTGCCATGCACCATGTATGTAAAATGATTTTAAATTTTTTGTATACATATAATGGCCATTTTCACCAAGTTCGGTTAAAACTAACTTTCAATTAAAGTTCCGGTTACCAATATGTTTTGACAGCTATAACCGATAGTTATTTATAACCGAACTTGGTGAAAATGGCCGTAAGTCTTTTTATATCCTCCACCACAACTAATGGTGAATAAGGGTATACTAAGTTTGTCATTCCGTCTGAAACTTTTTTAATATTCATCAAACATTCCATATATATCTTGTGGGTCCTTGAGTAATACTTAGTCGATTTAGCATGTCCGTCTATCTGTCTGTCCGTCCGTCTGCTAAAAACACGCCCACTTTCGAAAGACTCAACAGAAAAGAACCACATTAATGTCAAAATCTTTGTAGGTTTCCTACGCAGGAAAAATTATTTTCAAATTTGAATACGAAAATCGCATATTTGATCAAAAAATTTTTTAATTTTCTGCGATCACGATTTTTGCTGTATTGATAATAAAGTTTGTAGGTATAGTTATTGAATTTTTAGTCAACAACCAAGTTTATTGAGTCAATAAAAAAGTTGTTGTTTGTTAAAATAAATTATTGGTAGTGTTGAATAAATTAAACAAAATATTTATCGAATCTTTATTTATTTTTTCACTAATTATGATGTGCTAAATTCCCAATTTTTATTTTTATACTTAAACTTATTGGTGGGGGACAAGCTAGTTCATATGCGCATTTTGCTGGTTGCTTAGGCCAGATTATTAGAAAACCTTTTTCCAAAGACTCTGGAAAAACTAAAAAAACTATCTACAAAAAAAAAACTTTGAAGCGAATGAGAATTATGAGCTATTAAAAATGGGCAAGAGTTGTGAAAATACTGTCTTTACTTTGATTCAGATACTTTTTTTTATTGAATATGAAGAAACATTTAATTATTTCATTTTTAAATATGTTTTATTTAGTTTTTGCAAAGTGCAGTTTTGATAAATTTTTCAATTGAATCAAATAAAATTTTTAACAATCGAAATAATTTAAGTTTCACAGTACTGAAAAAATAATTTCGATTCGTTCAGTATCGACTGAAAGAATTAGAAATAAAATTGCTTTCGAATCGAGAAAGTACTCGATCACGCCTGCCAGAATTAGGTCCCCGATCGGATGGTCACCGTAGGTATAAGAAAAGCTTTCCACTACCGTAGGATGCCTATTGCTGAGTTTTTTTATGTAAATGTATGTCGATTCAATAACGTTTGTCTTTATATGTAAGTAATAAGAATTTTAATCTTAATATTCAATATTTATCATGTGCTAAATAGTGATCTAACGAATACCGATACCGATAGTTTGCTGCCGATACGAAGATACTTCGTACGTTTTTCTGGAGTATTTTTTAACACGGCAACTAAGAGAAATAACACATTAAAAAGCAAACATAAAAAACAGAATTATGAAATTGTTTCGTATAATAAATGAACCAACGAAGATGGTAAATAGTTGGGAGTCACCAAAATTTAGCGGCTACCTTAGCTTTTGCTCTAACTTAAATATTTGAGGCTTTAGAAAATAATAAAACCTTTTGTTTATCTACAATGTTTGACCCTCGACACAATGCTCGATTATTTTAAAGACAATTTTTACTTCAATCGTACCGAAAAACGTCCTATTGAGCTACTAACATGTCTCTGCATATGCATCTCACCACCTACAAGTACAAGTTCTGATAAGTCTACTAGAACGAAAAAATTAAAAGAGGACCCAAAGAGGATAAGCCTGGGTACGTTCGTCAATGCATCAGAAATGTGCATCACTGGTGCAGTGATGCAATATTTTGTTGCTGATGCGTGATCACCATTTGCACTTGTGATGCTGATGCTTTTTTACTGCACAACAGCTGTTTACAGTTTCAATTTTTGAATATGAGCTTCATTTTTATAAGCGAACATAAAAATATGGTAAACATGCTGTAAACAATAGCGATTGCAAATTTTATTGAAAATATTAAACCAAAATGAGTCAGATTTTTTATAAATTACAAGAAAAAGGCTCAAAAAAGAAACATAAAACGATTTCTGCATAAAAAAAACTATTGACGAATGAGAATAATGCCAAGTTTCTTACAAGTGATGCATTTACGAACATTCAACTTTACTAATGCGCAACTGATGCGCAACAACTTCATTTATGAACGTACTCCCTCTTTCGATCATATCAGCGTTGCCAGAATGTTGATTTTTTGACCAAAATATGATTTTGTGAATTTTTTCTTAAACAAAGACTTTTTGTTCTTAGAATTTAAAATTTTTAACTTTAATAGTGTTTTCTTTTCTACCAAAAAAAAAAAAGTGTAATTTTGCTTAGAAAATGTAATTTGGTGTTCGTTTCTTAAAAAATTAAATTACTTTGGCATAAGGCCCTCCACTTTTCGCCCCGAATAAATCGAGAGTGTTGATAGTGCCCTGTAAAATAGGTGACTTCGGTTTATACATGGGTTTTTTTTATAACAGCAACGATTGCCTCAATGATTGCAATTTCCATAAAATTCCCCTAAACTACAATGGCAAAAATTGCTTAATTAGCGGAAATTCACCAAAATTTGCTAACAGCGGCATGATAGCAAAGTCTTATTTTTATTTCAAATCGTAAAAGATCTAAAAAATTAGAAAACTTAGAGGAACAAATTCCGATCGTGAACAAACGAACTTGCGAGATCGCAAAAGTTGAGAACATTTTGTGTTTTAATATTTTTGTAAAAAAATGTTTTTTTTTTTTTTGTATTTTATCATGAATTTAAATTTAATTCTTCGTTTTTGAAATCTTATTAGCATCAATTTAAAATAATTATAATCTCTTACACTGCTATTTTGTATAATAACCAATTCCCAATAAACACTAAAAAATATAATTTCAAGTGCTTAAAATTTAACTGGAAATAAATTTGAGCTTTAACGTATTTTTAAATGCTTTTTAAGTCTCAAAATATTGCACTTATATTCATTTGATTTCAAATTCCCGTTTAACTGGAAAATGCTTTTGAAATAAAGTGTAATAAAAGTATATCTCAACCCTTGAAAAATGAAATTCGTACTTGAATACCAATTGTTTTGCACTCGATTTCCAGCAAAATCGCTTATTGGGTTAAGTCTGCTTGAGTTTTAAATAAATTAATGCCCAATTTTCAGGATAGTATTAAAATCAATATTAAGTTAATTTTCATAACAAACTTAAATCGTATTTAAAACAGATTGGTTTTTTGAGGTTTATTTGAAAAGTCTTATTTAATTAAGATAAAAGTATAGTAGCACTACTAAATACAAAAAAAAATATAAAAAAGTGTATTTATTTACAAGGTGGTCTGAAAAAACAGCTGACTGTTAATGCTTTGCCTGTTGTTGTTGTATTGTTGTGATATTGAGGCCACCTTGCTAAAATATTACAATGGAAACTTAAGTTGAAATTAAGTGTACCACATCGGTGACTTAAGTTTCACTTAAGTTTTTAGTGAAGAAGAGAATTTTGTATTTAAAACGATTTTAAAAACAAGTAAGAGTGCTATATTCCGCTGTGCCGAATCTTATATACCCTTCACCATTGTGCGAGTAGAATAGAGAGCAACTAAATAATTTTTACATAACTGGTAAATATTTTTTATTATGAAATAATAAAGAAGGGTGATAACGAAAATCATATTGGGCATTATGCTAGTATATGTAAACAAATACGAAGGGGGGTGAGGGGATAGAAAGAAGAGACGACAACCGGATTTGAACTTCGCTTTGCATAAGGACCCAGAATATATATACTTTATAGGGTGTAGGACCTTCGGTGAAGGGTATAAAAAACAATCTTAATTATAAATAATTTTTGGGATTTCAGTATTTTGGTCATAACTCTGCTATTTCTTAACCGATTTGACAGATTTATACACCGACGTGTTAAAGAAGAAATTTGCCAGTTATTTTGGCTATAAAACGTGGACTCGGGAAGATCTATGATTCCTGAAAATGGGTATCTTTCAAAAAAATATTAATAATTTGGTCATAACTTTTTCGTATCTAAACCGATTTTCCCGAGTTTTTGAGAAAATATTTTCTATTAAAAATTTCCGATCTTCTGATATATAAGGCGTAACCATAGGTCATACTACAGTAAAAAAATTCAGGTTTTTATATAATTTTTAATACTTTTTGTATGAGAGGTACCACGCCTACTTCTCCAATCCCGCCCACATTTTGTAGAATGGTGTATATTTATAACCTAAATGTTTGTACCTAATTTTAAAGCTTTGGCTCTTGCCGTTCTCCAGATATACAGAAAAAAGTAATACAATTACAACAACCACAAGGGATTTTTTGGAAAAATTAGAGGCAGTCTTGGTTTTTTGGTCATATCTCAGCCATTGTTGGACCGATCTGGCTGAATTTCAATAGCAAGAAATGGTGGACTATCTGTGACATAAATGTAAAACAACGTAGCCGCTATCATGTCTGGAGTCTCCGGAAAACACATATCAAACGTAAGACGGACAGACGGACAGACGAACGGACGGACGGATGGACGGACGGACGGATATCGTTAAATCAACTTCTCTCCTCATAAGGACCCAGAATATATATACTTTATAGGGTCTAAGATCGATATTGTAGAAATTACAAACGGAATGACAAAGGGTACGTTCGTAAATGCATCACTGCGCTGCATCAGAAAAGCAAAAGTTTTTTAATGGCAATAAAAGAATAATAGTAACTTATATTATTGTGTGACTATTATTTTTGTGGAGTATTTCAGAATTTTTCGGTCCACATTTACTTCACTGATAAATATATTACCACTTGAAATCACTGATGCAGCGCAGTGATGCATTTACGAACGCACTTATATATACCCTTTTCCACCTGTGGTGAAGGGTATAATAAATGTGTTTTAATATCAATCCTGAAAATTTGGCATAAGTAAAAAATCATGCTCGATGTATATGTTATAATCTAGTATTTTGTTTATTTATTTTTCAATATTTCGCGTACTATCGGTAAGCATCATCAGGAAAATCTATGAGTGTTTTATGTTATCGGTATAGTATCGGAAATAATCCGTATCGTTACATCCCTTGCATTTAACACTAGATGAGTTTCTTAGTTTCTTAGATAGCTACCCACTTTACGGCAGCTGTATTTTCAAAATGCTTTTGGGACAATATCATCATCACTACCAAGCGTGCTAAGTGTAGGGTATCGGAAAACATAACCATAGATAAAGCATATGTACATGCATATTTGTTGTATATATTACATGGATATTAAAATGTTTACTCTTACAAGATCTTAAATGAGCATTCAAGCAAAACTAATGTCGCCTACAAAAATATCTTTGTTTACATCATTCTACTCTTGTGTTAAGTGTGTGTATGCATGTGTTTGTGTGTGTATCTATGTGTTAATATACATGGATTGGTAAATTGTTGTTTATTTTGTAGTACAACATATAAAAAGAACATCATAACAAAACTCTTACCAACAACATTTGTTGTACTCCCACATTTAACATTATTAATATTATTTTTTATTTATTTTTAGTCCTTAATATTTGGAAGGTAAGTAAGTATGTCCTTGTTCAGCAGACTGTGAGAGTAATAAACATTTTAAAGATATTTATGGCAAAACATTTACTATATCTACAATAACATATCGTTTAAGTTGTATTTTTTTTTCTTTCATTTTTTTGTTGTCATAATTTATGGCTCAAACAGGTATATTAAATGTCCTGTAAAGAAATCACATAAAAAGAGCAAACAGCAAAAATTTATACATATTTAAAAAAAAAAGACAAACAACCTTTGGGTCGGTATTCGTACAATAAAATAAATAAAAAAACCCCAACAACAAAAAATTTAATATTATTGTGATTGTCATCTATTTGTAAATGTATGTGACTTTGTCTGCTCTTTGTATAAATTCCAAGGACAAAATAAGTTAATCAATTTGCAAAGATAAAAGATATTTTAAAAAAAGCTGACATTAATGAAATTTTCAATTATTATTTTTTTAGAATTATAGGTTGCTAAATATTGCGTAGTTTGAAATATTGGTACTGCTAGGTATTTAAAATTCAGAAGTACGAAAATCAGATCACCACATACAACAATTAAGGGTGTGATTTTATAAGTCTCTTCAATTTTTGTTGAGAAATTTTGTATATACCCTGCGGGAAATTTGTGTCAATTGGTCCAACGGACTGGTCCTAGGAGTTGTGAAAATAGAACTGGTACAAAAAGAAAGAACTCAAGACCAGTGAAAGGAGAACCAATCATGTAGCTGGTTTCTAGGTATGTTCTAAAAAATGCTCGGGTAGCAAAAATATTGGAGGTCCGTCATATATTTGACTCCTCTAGGGCCACGCTGGGGCTAGTTAGGGCGGTGGCGGGTAATTTTATAAAAAACAATATTTAGTATGGGAGCCCCCTTAAGAAGCACAAATAGGGGGTTAGTTTGTTAATAAAATATGTAGAGTGGAAATATTAGTGAGAGTCAGTCTTACATTTTACCCGTCTAGGAGCGACTCAGGGACAGTTGTGAAGCTTTTTTTGAGTTTTGTATCGTTTTCCTCTTACTTTGACCCCGATGAGGAGCCATTTACCCCCATCCTACACCCCTAATTTTTTTGCTCATGCGTTTTTTTTTTATAAACTTCATAAATTTGGGGGTTCTAGCGTATCGAAATCTTGCTGCTAAGGATTTCCATTCAACACTAATCCACCCCTTATGTATATAATTTCTTAGTATATATATTTTGTAACTGCTAATATAACTACATAACCATACAACCTAATAAGCCGCCTTCCGTGAACATCCGAAATATAAAAAAAAATTGTGTTTTCAATTAAAAGTCTTTAGAAGAATAAACGATGTGATGAATGTTTTGAAATTTATATAATCTATGAATGTAGGTATATGGTAAGAAAAATTTGTATTTAATAAGAAGGCTTATGGTTTTCGTTAACGACTGTGTTGTTTTTTTGCAATAGATTGTACTTACACACAACCTGTGTTCTTTAATCTTCTCCAAAAAATGAATAATTATAAGAGAAATTTTAGCGGGTCTTTAATAAATTCTAGATTTTCAAATAATACTGTTAATGATATTAAGATACTGTTTTTTGTTGATGTCAGAACACCATAGTGCAACCAGTGCCCATGTTCTGTAACTCCCACGTCGAGAAACTTTTCGATTGAAACATGAGAAATTAAACAAAAAGTCCATTAATTTAAGCGAACAACTGTTTGTCTCACTTCAGTTTGTCTTTTACATTTTTGGCGAGTCTTTTACATTTTTGGTCACGTTAGGAGTTTACTTACTCATTTACAGAAAAAAGTGTGTCTGTAAAATTTTTGTGAGAATGGGTTGAGAAAACATTTTAACACTAAATAATGTATTACAAATACAAAATGCAAAGAAAAATAACATGGAAGAGGTAAGTATTTTGTTCTTAGCAGATTTTTTCATTGTTTAGTTATTTTTTTAAAATTTTTGATATGTCATCATCATATGTTTTCAAAGCTAGACACATTTTATATGCTAAGTTCACACTTGGGTTTTTAAACGCGTTTAAGCAAAACGTTGATTTAGCTAATCAAAGCCGTTCACATTACATTTGAGATGATTAAGATGACAGATTAAGAAAAAAACACAAAAAAAAAACAACAAACAAATTTATATTTCTTTAAAGTACTAAAAATGGATAAAAAACACTTTTATAAAGTTATCAGAAGATTATTTAATTCATTTTAATGATGAAATTGTGAAAATTTATGAATTATTTAAGGAAAAAAATAAAAACATTAAGCAGAAATCTTGGCAACATTAACAAATCACTTCAATGTATGGGTAATCATCTCGATTTTGAAGTGAAGCTCTACGTTCGAGCTGCTTAAACGCGTTTAAGAACCCAAGTGTGAACATAGTATTATACTCATTTTGCGAGAAGCGATGGAATAATTTGTTTCACATTTTTTTGATGCGAGAAGTTATCACCAATGTTAGAGAAAATGGTTACGAGTTTATATTTGTTATTTATTTAAGTTATATTGGTTTTTGTTATGGGTTTTTTTAAAAATTTTACAAAAAAAAAAAATAATAAAAAACAATATTAAATTAATCTTTTATAGAACAATTGTGATTTGTTTTTTGGTATTGGTGGTTCAAATTTGCTGTTATTAATTTTCATTTTTCAATTTATTTACATCTTTCTTCGTTTTCTTCCGTTTTTTTTTAAATCATAATTGTTCTGTAAATAGCTATGGCACGGCACAAGCTCTTTATGTTTACATTTGTACCTTAAGTTGTACAAATAAAATGTCGACGAAAGTGGACAAAAAACATAACAAGCAAATGTACTCAGGTATTCAAGGCAAAGTCTTGACAGAAAGAGACCAAAAACAGAAGAAAAGGACGAAACATGTTAATAAATTGAAAAATGAAAATTAATTACAACAAATTTCGAGCCACCAATACCATTGGTTAAAGATTGATGTTTGACTGTTGGCTGGCTGGCTGGCACCGCAGCGGTGCAGAGGGTAGAACTGCAAAGAATTCCGATGATGATGATTCTCGAAACGTAAATTCGACCCGAGTTCGAGCCTCAGCTCAGCCAAAAATGAAAATTATCAATAAATTTTAATTAATTTCATCTTGCAAAATTTCTTCCTTCAGTAAACATAATTTAATGAAAATTAAATTTGATGAATTTAAGCCTAACTAAATATTAAATTTCAAATTAAAAATCAACTAAAAATCAATATTAATCTTTTACATAAATTTGTTAATATGACAAACTACACAGAAAAAAATTACGACAAATCAATTGTCATATTGAATACCAAATTCGTCAATACAGTTTATTTTTTAATTAAAAAGGCACCAATAACCTAATTTGTAAGTAAAAAAAATAATTTTGTTACTTCAAATTGTTGAAATTCAACAAATATTTTTAACAACCAAGTTTTAGAACATTGAACAACATATTTGTTAGCAATTTCATACAAATTTTAAGTACGAGTTTTTGATATTAATAAAATATTTTGTTAAGAAAGAATTAAATGCATTTATAATATTTGTTTAATTAATTTCTATTAAAATATGTGTTAAAAACTACATCAAAAACACAATAATTTATTTATTGAGACTAAGAACTGGATGCACAATAATGTTTTCACATCTGTATAAAAGGAAATCCTGACGCAATTATCGACTAGTGTTTGAAAATTTAAATAAACGAAAGACCCGGTAAACCCTCTTAATTATTAAAACCACAACTTTACTTACCCCAAAGATTGATTCAGTTTTTCAATAATCTGCCTATTTGTTTCCTTTTTAGTCATTTAAACCCAAAATATTTAATATATATTTTTTTTTAAATAAAAATGTTTGAAAAAAATATAACATATTTCAATTAGTTTCCAATCAATGAATAACTAACTCAAAACATTTTTAAATTGTGTTTTCATTGCCATTGCCCAGCGGTAACTAGAATGAGTAAAGAGGCCTAATAGAAGGCCTTATTTAGCAGTTACAAGCAGCCAGAAGCCCTTCTCGCCGCATTCCATACTTATTTATTTTTTACACAGGATGTCATTAGGCGCAAGGCCTTCCACACTTCCTTTAAAAACAACTTCGATCCCTTCCCAAAGAAGGGAGTAAGGAAGGTCACTAAAAATAAAAAGTAAATAAAACTGAACACCTTACTTTCTCCCTTCTCAAAGAAGGAAGTAGCGAATGTGTACTGAATATTTCAGAAGGTCTTTTAAAAAGAAGTTTATACCTTCTAGAAGGCATATTTCTGAAGGCAGGATATCATGCCAAGCGAATCTTTTAGAAAGGAGTATAGAGGCTAGGGTATTCATTTAATCGAGCTTTTGCTTTAATCGGTTAATCGCTCGATTAATTAACCGAGGTTTTGGTTTAACCGGTTAATAATCGGTTAATTTAGTTTTTGATCGGTTAACCGATTAATAAAGTTTTTTTTATAAATTTAGTAATTTCAATATATAAAAATGCATTAATTGCTTATTATTTGGAGTTTATAAGTAAAAAAAAAACAATAAAATACCAAACATAACAATTCTTGAACTAAAACGAGCAAGCAAAAAAAAAAAAAAACAATTCATAAATATGTAATATGCATTATCCAATTAATGCACAAGGTGTGGTATCAAGTCATATCATCATAATATCCTAAATAAAATGTAAAAATTTTTAAAGTAAATAAAATAAAATAAAAAATAAAAATATAAGCAGTAGCTTACAGCAGTCATATCGTTGGCTTAATATGCAAACCTGCTAACTCACTTTCAGCACATTTTACAGGAGAGAAGAAAAACTTTTTATTTTTCCTATTTGAAGCTTGATAGAAAATTAAAATTACAGTCAGTTTTACACACTTCAAGACTTTAATAGAAGAAAAACTACATGCTGGTCGACGAGGCGTAGCTTTCTCTGCGACACGGCATCAAAATCTCAATTTACATAAAAAGTGGATTTAGAAGGTTTGCATATTAATCCGACGATATATATTTCCTGTAATTATTTTAAGACATAAGACTTTATGACTACCTTGTGAATCCCCCAAATATTTACATATTTATACAAAAATAAACTGAGATAATTTTATTAGTTATTCAATAATTAAAGGAGATCTTATAATATAATCTTTAAAAAAAGTTATTTATCTTAAAAGTTTAGGATTAAAGCGACTCTTTTCTTTCGTTTAACAAAATTTGACTTGGAAAATATTATTTCACTTATCGAAGATGAATGTCTAATTTCTCAGTCCTTTTCCAGGATTTCTCTAAACGTATAAAATACTCCATTATGCCATTAAAGTTGTTTTAAATTAGTATTGTGGTTATTTTGTTGAACTATTTATGGTTTTTAATCCAAATTTTTTATATTTTTAATTAGGCTTAAGTTCATGAAATTTAATTTTTCATTAAATTATTTTTATGAAGAAAGGAATTTTTACAACATGAAAATTAATTAAAATTGTTATTGAAAATCTTTCACTCTTGACGTGGATGGGGCTCGAACACCGGCCGGCAGGTTACCATGACATGTTTCGATTGCAACCACTCAATCTCCTCAGATGGATTTGCCATCTAACACTCGCAGCCATCGATGACTGGTGACGTCAATATTCAAACATCAATCCTTAAACCAAATTGTATTTTAACATTTGGTAGATCGAAATTTTCTTTCCTGAATGATTATCCATTTTAATTGATTTTACATGGTTTTTTCCCTTACTTCTGTTTTTTCGTACTTTTGTCAAGAATTTTTCTTGAAGTCCAAAAAAAAAAAAAAAAAAAATGTACTTGAACTTCAAGAAAAATTCTTGACAAAAGTACGAAAAAACAGAAGTAAGGGAAAAAACCATGTAAAATCAATTAAAATGGACAATCATTCAAAAAAGCAAATTTCGATCCACCAAAGGTTAAAATACAATTTGATTTAAGGAATGATGTTTGACAATTGACGTCAGCAGTCGTCGATGGCTGCGAGTTTAAGACGGCAAATCCATCTGAGGAGATTGAGTGGTTGCAATCGAAACATGTCATGGTAACCTGACATAACAATTTAAATTAATTTTCATGTTATAAAAATTCCTTTCTTCATAAAAATAATTTAATGAAAAGTTTTTTTAAATTTTTAACACTTCTAATTGTTTTGGTTAATTCTGTTAAAAGACTGATATGAGAAGAAACAAATAACTAAACACATCCACATAAAAAGTACGTAAAACAAAAAAAGGAGTTGGCAATCAAATATTTAACCCATTTTTCGCCACATTAATGTTGATCGATGATGGAGATAAAAAAACATTGAAAAATATTAATATTAGGTTAAAATGAAAAAATATTTTCTAAACAAATACATTTTGTATATGAGACGAAACAAATACATAATTAAAAACACAAAAAAAATATGTTATAATACTACAAAATATTGAAAATTTTGTTACTTCGGTTAATCGGTTAATCGACTGAACTAACCGGTTTAATCGTTAATCGAAAAAAGCTAATTGGAAATTAACCGATCAGTTAATCGGATAGTAATTAATCGGTTAACCGGTTGACGGTTAACCGAATGAATACCTTAATAGAGGCCTTCAAAAAGGCCTGCCACTTGCGGTCCTTTCAATATTTACCGCTGGGTGTATTATACAAAATTTTACATACATACATAACTTAACTTTCAAATAGTTTTAAAATTAATTAATAATTTCATAACCTCAAAATTGTCTTAAATGTCATCATTAAAATTCCTTAAAAATGCAAACACACACACAGACATAAGATTATGAATATGATGTTCGTAAGGGCACAACTGAAGATGCAACAAAACTTGATTTAATTGACAAATATTTGTAGAACAATGTTTATCAATTAAAATGTAGAACATGTACATATATAGATATATATGTATGTATGTGCATATTCACATACATACATATTCAGATATGTAGATGTGTTAGCATATATAAAAATTCATTCAATAAGCCAACAATATTTCACTCACTCCCCCAACAGCAGCAGCTGTAGGACCTCAAACCATTTCGTTATTTTGTCAATTGTTGTATATGGAAGAGTATGTAAGTATAATCTCACAAATTATGATGCTTTGTGTAACATTGTTTGGTTGCATCGTTATTCTCCATACTTTATTTCTCCGTTTATTTTATTTTTATTTTCTTTTTTTTCGTAATTTTTGTATTTTTTTTTCTGCCAAGAAGTGCAGCAGTGAACACATGTAGTTACTCTACTTGACATTTTAATGGGTTAAAAAATATTTAAGGGCAGAAATTGTTCATATTGTCATAAGTATATATATGTGTGTTAGGGCGGGTCAAATAGTATGGAACGATTTTTTTGATGAAGCGTATAGCAAAAACGTAATCTATAGGTGATTCTGAGAAATTGTGCTCAAGAGATCATAGCTCTAAATCGGGTTTGGAGCCTCTCAAAATTTGAAAATAGTTATTTTTCCATATATACATAGAATAATTTAATTCTCGGATAGAATTATAGTAGATTTCTCAATCTGGGCTCGTTTGAAAGGTATTTTTATCACCTTTCAGAATCTGTATTGATATTATTTATCATTTATTTTTAGTAGAGATATTAGGAAAGTTTTGTCGAAAAATAGAAAAATAGTGTACGAAGCACTGCATCTGCAGATTTAACTTTTTATCTAGCCACTTTTGATTTATCGAACTTTAATAGAGTCAGATAGAGTCGCTTCAGGTTTAGCAACAGCTTTATTCGAGAATATAAGTTTTAGAGATGTTCATGGTATGCTTGTTATTATGGATAAATCAAAAGGGGCTTGAGAAAAAGTATAAGCTAGAGATGCAGTGCTTCCTACACGACATACAAATTCTTCCATAACTGCATTCTCTTTCGATGGTAGAAAAGATGACTCATTAACTACAGAGTAAATTAATGACAAATTTAGTTGTTCTGATAATGAGTTACTTGGATATGTTAATTTGGGTAGTCAAGAAGATGCAAAAACCAAACACAGAAAACTGAATGAATTTTTCAACAAACTAAGATCATTTAAATCACTTGATAAACCAAAAACAACAACAATATCTTGATGAGGCATGTTAGTCAATCTAGAGTCAAAACTTGTTGATGTTGTTCCTTCCATTTGCGAAGACACCGCAGACGATGTTGATGGTTCTTGATTATCCATAATAACTTTAATTGTGTCACACTAAATTTAAAAAAAATAAAAAAAAATTGATATTGTGATAATCAAGTTTTTATTTAAGTATTTTGGCAAACTGTGTACGCATTGCACTAGGGAATGGTAAATGGATACCAAAATCGATTTTCGATTTTTCGATTTTTCGATCTACTTTTTTTATTACGGTTTTGAAATCGATTAATCGAACCTCAAAATCGATTTTAAAATCGATTTCAAAATCGTTTAAGAATAATTTGCAAACTTATACCTTATATAACAAAGGGGGATACACCAGCATTTTTTTGGCAAACTACTAGAGAAATTGAACTGAGATTTTGACATGGGTATTTATGACTACTTTTTATATATTTCGTGTAAAAAGTGAAAATGTGTAAATTTTGAGATGTCCTTTAGAGGAACAAGTACACGTACATTTGACATATTAAAATTGTTTTCTTGTATAGTCGGTCAGGCCTGTCACATAAATTAATTCCGATCGAAAGTGGAAGGGATTTCGTATCTTGCTTCACATAAAACAAAATCAATTTCGATCGGAATTGATTTCTGTGACAAGTCTAAATGTATGGATAGTATTTCAAAGGATTATGACAATAGTTCCTGATCGGTGCCGACTGTTTATTTGCTAAGTTACTATTTAGTTTGTTTTAGAAAACACGTTTGCATGTCATTGATGCCAGAAAGATTCATAGACAGTTCCTTGTAATTTTGTATTTGTTAGGATAAATTATATACTTTTTGTTTTTTCACTCTGCTTATAACTTATATTAAACTTGGAAGTATATCAAGGATACTACAACTTTAAACTGGGAAAACTGCATAAGCATACCTACAGACATATGTACGCACAAAAAAAATAAGTTCTATTGCCAAAATTTTGATAAAAATAAAAAAATCGATTTTAAAAGCCAAATAATCGATTTCAGTATAAAATCGCATACGTTGATTGCAAAAAATCGATTTTTTTTCCACAAAATCGATTCCCTACATTGCACGATGAACGATTAAGGAAGAAGGAAAAGCAAGCTTGGCAACGTTTAGTGTTGGTAAACGTCATTATTTATATTATTCATAATCTGCAAAAAAAAATCTCGAAAAAAATTGAAGAAAATTTAGAATTTATTAGTTAAAAGTTCATTTTAGGCTATTTTTCGACAAAACATTCCTAATATCTCTACTAAAAATAAATGGTAAATGGTATCAATACAGATTCTGAAAGGTGATAAAATTGACAAAAGTGATAAAAGTGACAAATTTAATTATATTAATCTATGTATATATGGAAAAATATCTATTTTGAAATTTTGGGGGGCTCCAAACCCGACTTAGAGCTATGGTCTCTTGAGCAAAATTTTTCAGAACCACCTATAGATTAGGTTTTTGCTATACGCTTCATAAAAAAAAATGAACCCGCCCTAATGTGTGTGTATGTATGGTATTTGCCAACATAAAAATGAACGTATGTATATCCATATTTAATATACACAGAAAAAAATTGCAAAAGTTATTAAGTAATTTTTTAAAACTTTTCCAGTATTTTTAAAAATTTTCAAAATAGCTTAAGTGACACTATTTTGACTATCGTTTTTTTTTTTTCAGAAATGAATTTATTGGCAACACTTGCATCATCTCCTTAAATGTCATGGCCACATAAGGTACTGTTACGATTTTATAGCAAAAGCAATTTTAGCTTAAGCGCCAATCTTCACACACAATTTTTACGACTTATAATTAAAATAAAACCTTCTCCTGTAAAATTGCGTTTTTGTCACTTAAGTTTTTATTTGCGTTAAGGGCTTGTCATGTTTGTAATTGGTGTTATTAATAATTTGTTTTTCTTGTAGAAAATAATTTTGTGACAAACAATTTAAAATACAAAATTCCTAATTTTTGGTTTTAAATCTTTAAAAGAAGATATTCTGATTATAGAGATATTGAATCAATCTATATAGTAAACAAAATTTTAATTTAATGAATCGTAATGGAATATAATACATTAGATAGATTATTTAGTAAAATGAAAGATAGAACAGAGAAATTAGATAGATTTAATGTTATTTACAAAATTCCTTGCAAAGGTAAGGATAATGAAATATGTAGTAAGGTATATATAGGTACTACGAAAAACAAATTAAAAACTAGACTAGCAGGACGTAGATCTGATCAAGAATACAAAAATATATCTTCTCAAAAAACTTCGTTGTCTTCACATTGTGCCAATTTTAATCATACACCAGATTTCGAAAAAACAATAGTTTTAAAAACAGAAACAAACTACAAACGACGCTTCATGCTAGAAATGTTACAAATAATAATCAACACACCAATAGAACAAAGAATTCGTTTTAAAACCGATACAGACAGTGTATCTCAAAATTACAGACATTTAATTTATAAAAATAAGATAGGAAATTAAATAAGTTTCGAAAAATGTAATAGAATAATTTTGTTTCCTGTGTATTATTTTTTTATGTTGTCAATTATTGTTGTTTAATTTAAATTTTGTTTTTTAAACTGTTTATAAACCAAATTTCCCTGAAGAATCTGTCCACTGTGGCAGCCAAATATTGGATAAACTATAAATAAATATATTTTGCTTAACCTGACCGTGAGCTTGATTTGAAAACAGGGAGAAATTAAATTAAAAGGTCGAAGAAAATAGAAAACACCATAAGTAAAAACTATTTGTGTTATTCGTCAATAATTAGACAATTGATTTCTCGTAATTTTTTTCTGTGTACGACTAACATAATTTCATACATACGTATATACACTATACATATGTATGTAGTATGAAAAGGATATAAAGCATAAGTGTTTGCTACGACATAAAATGAGTCTGGCTTTTGTTTCCTGTTTCGTTGTAAAAATGTTTACTAAATGCTTAAAAGTCTTACGTAATTGGATTGTTTGCGGCATTTTATCATATCTTGAGTATTCTTTGAGCACCGAAAAGGTTTTAAAGTGTAAGTAGTTAATAATTTAACCTTGCATTATTCTACTGAATTGGACAATTTTACGAATTAAAATGGATTTGATGATGAAATATTATTTAGAGAGTAAAATTGTTTATTTTTTATGTACAAAAGAGCACATATTTAAAATAAAGGTTTGTGTTTATTATAACGAAACATTTCTAACATTTTAGAAGAGCTGGAGTAATTATATTTGGTATAGTGTGGTATTTTTGTTGATTATTTTAAATTAAAATGCTACCAAGTATATAATTTGGCCGGTTGTTTTAAAAAGGAAATTACTTTAATAACACACTTTGTGATCAAATCGAAAAATTTAAGAAAGAGGTGGCTAAGGTTGCGGGCATACTTAAGAAGATACTTAGTTTTGCCATTTTAAGAAATTCGATTACACTCTTAAAATCAAAAGCTATCGATAAAAAAACTGATTTTTGGGACATTGTGGACTAAACTATTTTTAACTAAATTATTTTATCACCGATTAAGAAGATTTAAATGGTGTTCAATAGGGTAGTAGTTGGGCTTAACAAGTACATATAAACAATTTTAAATGGAGCAATATTTTAAAGATATTTTGTCGCAAAAAATTAAAATATTTTTTTTTTTTAGTTAGTTTTTTTTTTGCAAAACTTTGTTAAAGCTCCGGATATTTTTTGGTTCTTTTATAGAAAAGTTATATTTGTGTGAAATAAAATACTAAAATACTAACTAATTGTAGTGGGGAATGTGCGAAAAGATAAACACACTGTTTATTGTTGGTATTTTGTTTAAGCTTTGATATCGTTTGATATTGCAAATAAGACTTTTTAGCTATAGGCAATTCTCATTCACTCTGAAGTTTTGTTTGCTAATAAGTTTGGCTTTTCTAAAATTTTTTAAGAGAATTAATGGAAAATACCATATGAACTAAATATTGCTAGACATTTTTAAATAATGCTAGAAAATTTGCGAGATGCTAAATTAGTTTTTTTATGCCAATTGACTTTGAAAAATGCTAAAACTAGCATGAAAAATGCTAAATTGTCTAGACTGACCCCAAAAATAATTTTCAGATTTTTTATCAATAATAAAAAATGGGAATTTAGCACGTCAAGTTAAATCTTAATAAACAATTTTGTATTCTTAAAAATTACTTTGATAATAAATATGCAAGTGCATGGCTTAAAAAAACTAAACTGGCAACTTGCTTTATTTATATTTTCTTGCGAAAATAATAAAGCGATTTGTTTTTATTATTTTTTTTTCTTAACCTACTTGTAGTGGAGAATGTAGGAAAGGCAAACACCCTGTTTATTGTAGGTATTTAGTTTTAGCTTTTATATTGTTGCAGATGAGACTTTTTGAGTGTTTTCAATTCTCATTCACTCTGCAGCTTAGTTTGCCAATATCTTTAGCTTTTCTAAATTTTTTTTGGTGAATGTTTCCTGATGATCTGGCCTAAGCAACTAGTGAAATGCGCATAGAAACTAGCTTATTCCCCAACAAAAAATTTCAGTGTTTTTATCAAGAATAAAAATTGGAAATTAAGCACGACAAACAAAATCGTATTAATTATACTACTGATATTTCAAATATTTTAGTATGATAGTTTCATTGCTTTTGGTTACAAAACTATACACCGTTAATTACAGCGAGATTTTTTTAACTAAAACTAACATTGAATTCCAGGTACTGGCTGCAATTGATTTCCCCAAAAGATATAACATCAAAAGTTAACATTTCCTTAAGCTGACCCCTACATACCCTTGGACAAAGTGGAGTTTACCTTGATAAAAACTGAATTTTTTAAAGCCGGGATTCCATATCTTTTAATAACATCCCTGCGGGAAATTTGTGTCAATTGGTCCAACAGACTGGTCCTGCGAGTTGTAAAAATAGAACAGGTACATAAAGGAAAAACTCATGACTAGTGAAAGGAGAACCAATCATGTAACTGGTTTATGAAGAACAAAAAGGTAGAAAAAGTAATGAATTACAGTACAGCATTCACCGGTATTGTGATACATTTTTTTGGGACTTTCTAAAATTTGGCTCTTGAATTTAATTCTAAGACTTTTTTTTATAGAAATTGAAAGTTGTTATAATACTATATTTTGGTAACTGTCACTAACAAGTCCATTGAGAATAGATTTGTGACTGGTCAAATGGTGTCAATTGACCCCCTCCAACGACAACCCCATGTAAAAGTGATACGTCTTATTCATAGAAAGTGTTAAAACTAGAACCGGTCTCTACCACCAAATACCTATCACGGGACTACTTTGGTGTCAGTTCGCTTCCCTCTAGGGATTTTTTATTTTTCACTTTTTGGAAAAAATCGACATGGAGATGATGTAGATCAGATCTAGTCCTGATAGCTTCGATGCTTAATGAAAATCGGAAATTGGTGTTGGAAAATTTCGTGCAAATTTTATTTTAAAAGTTAAAGAAACTGATAGTCTATCAAAAAAAAACTATATTGTCACATTAAAGGCAAATTTTAAGACCCCTGCGAAAAAATAGCGAATTTTTTAAAGAAATTCAAACTCTAAGACTACTTTATTATTATTATTGATTTTGTAATGTTTTTCCAGTGTTCGAAAATAAATATCATTCAAAAAATAGCGTTTCTCTTCCCAGTAAAAACTTCGCCTACTTTTTCAAAATCAATAGCTTATTTAACTTATTATTTTGTAGCTTTGTTCTATAACTACATCTTTAACAACTTCTATAACTCCTTTTTTGTGGATGTATGTAGTTAAAAAAAATAATGACTTACTTTTGAATGCGTTCATTTTGGGACATCCATTGTAAAATTCATTGGTTATTTCAGTAGAATTGTAAGTAGTGCTCTTTTGTTTTTCTGATTACTGAACACATTATTTTGTAGGCAAAGTTTTTACTGGGTTTTTGTGATCTCCGAAAACAAAAATAATACTGTTCTTATCCATTTCAAAAAAAGATGAAAACATTAAATTGCCCTCTGTTTTTTGTTGTTTTTTTTTTCAAAAAACCCCAAACTTCGTTGTGTTCGGTTCTGCACATTAATGTTCGTTTGTTTCAGTTATGCTTAGCTCCCTTTTGGCTGGCAAAAAAAATCAAAAATATTTTACAAAAACGAAATACATATACCAAAGAAACAAGCAGTCAGCGAAAAAATTTTACACAAGCAAAATATGTGCACAATGCACAAAAAAGCTCAAAGCGAATTCATACAACAGCTGATAACTACCCAGCGGGAAAACTCAGAAGCCCGTCTTACTCAAGGCCTGCTTATAAACGTTTTTGATTCAAATACTATTAGTATGTAACTGTTAAAGAAGGCCTCGGCTCTTTGGTATAAAAGATAAGACACACATTCCACACTCATTTCTATGAGAAGGGAGTAGAGAAGGAGTAACATTTTTTGTATTGCTTTTTTGCACAAGCGAAATAATTATTTTTTTGATCCCGTTACCATTCTTATATACTTGCTAAAGAAGCGAGAGCGGAAGGACTACTCCACTATGACAACGAGTATTGAAAAATAAATGAGTATGGATTGGAGCGAGCAGGCCTTGTATATCCAAAAGATGGAGTACAGAGAAGGCGTCCGTACTCCTTCCTTTCCTTTCCTGTTACTTTGATATTTATATGTAAATGTTTATGTGTTAGTGCACAGCTAAATTGTCTATTACAGTGTTGTATTATTTTGAAACAACGTTAAAGTATGAATTCCCCTTGCCAAGATATTCGTAATGTGGATGTTCCTATCTTTAACTTTCTTGTTTGCTTATTTTTTTCGATGTATAAAAGAAACAGTATAGAACATTTCAATGCAGTTATTTCCGCTTAATTGAGTTTCTAAATATGCATGACTTTTGACGCAATTAAACGGGAACTCAATTAAGCAGTACTCGGTTAATTGAAACGCCGATGCAATTAAAACGAAAATCGCTTAATTGAGCAAGATGTACAATAATGCGAACACCCATGTGTAGATATAAAATAAAACTTTTTTTTACGTTTGTGGAGGCAAAAACTCATTAAGTAGACGGAAACAATTAACCGAAATATATGCTCTTGTTTTTCGCAATGCGGTCTTATTTTGCGTAATAATTAAGCGGGTGACGCAATTAAACGGAACTCAACTAAACGGGTATTTTAACATAGACAGTTATACTGAATGATTTCGTTCCATGATGGGGCTCAATTAACCGAAAACAACTGTATATGTATTTTTACAGTATAACTACAACTGTTCTGTTTTATAACGACAAAAAGAAAATTATATAATGTCCGTTAATTTCTTGAAAATATTTACGAACGCTATTAAGGGTTGTGTTCGTTAACACAAACACTAAACAAATAGATATCGTTTCTTGATATTTTCGGTTTATTTTCGAACCCTGGTTTTTTCCTGTAAAAAATATTTAAATGTATTTAAGTCCGTTTCCATTTTAGGTGACGATATTAACCTCAATTTAATCTTTATGGTATCGAAATGTAGCTACAGGATTATCTGAATAATTTGTTGTAAAGAAATAATTGAGCATTTCTTAATGTTAGAACTTGTCACGGGCCTTGAAAATATGCCTTGTTGTTTGTAATTTATATATAACAAACGTTGTGTTGCCATATAAATTATTTCTTTCAGATGGTACAGTGTCTACATGCCAAGTTTAAAGAAAACCGGTTGATTAGTTGAGAAGATAATAAAAATTATAGGCTTTAGTTCTTTCCAGATGTTACACTATTTTCCCGCCAAATTTCAAGAAAATCAGTTGATTAGTTAAGAAGATATAGGGAGGGGGAGCTTTTACTCATATTGCCCTATTTCATGCCCTTTCTCCTGCAGATATTACAGTGTCTGCATCCCAAATTTTAAGAAAACCGGTTGATTAGTTAAAAAGATATAGGGAAGGGAGCTTTTACCCCTCCTGCTTTCTGCTAAAAACTATAGGCTATTGTACTTTCCAGCTGTAACACTATTTGGCTGCGAATTTTCAAGAAGATATTGAAAGGGGGCGCTTTAACCCTTCTTGCCCTCTTGCACATCCTATGCCCTATTTCCTTTCAGATTGTACAGTGTCTGCATGCCAAATTTATGAAAACCCGCTCAATAGATTAAAAGATATAGGGAGGGGGAGCTTATGCCCTATTTTGCGCCCTCTAGCGATATAAAATATACTCAACCTTTTCTCATACCTAACAAAAACACATACAAAATTTCATAAAAATCAGTCTAGCCGTTTCGAATGAGTTCAAAATAAAGGGCATGTTGTTGATATTTGTATGGGAATATATAGGAAAATCTAGATGCCATATCTCCGGAACCACTGGGTCGACTTCATGCAAACTTCACATAAACCATCTACAGACTATCCCAAACGTATCCCCAATGTTCTTGTTGAAATCGGTCTACCCGTTTTCGCAGTTAGTGGTGACATCAAAGTATACACTTCTTTTTATAATCAGTCAAATCCCGATAATTCGTACCCTGATAAATCGTAATTCCCGATAATTCGTAATAAACTGTCGGTCCCTTGAAAAAATCTCGTTAATTCGTAAAATTTCCATACATTTTGGTCCCCTCGCTAATTCGTTTTTTTCTCAAATAAAATCTTCTTTACCTCTTATACATAAATCGTAATTCTTTGCTAACTACCACTTATAATTCGTAATAAAAACAACATAAACATAGAAAGAATGATTTTTTGTTTACAGCTATTTTTTGCGTGGGGTTTTGCTTTTGCTTGTGTTTGCGTTTATTTTCTTAAGATCAGTTTGTAACATGAATAATTTTTATATATTTTGTTTTTAACAATTGTTTTTTATGTTTTTTTTTATCGTTTTTGTAAATAAATTTAAAAACCCAGTTAATTCGTATTTATTTTATTTTAACCCCGTTAAATCGAAACCCTGCTAAAGCGAAAACCCCTATAATTCGTAAAAAATGGCCGGTCCCTTGCGATTACGAATTATCGGGATTCTACTGTATAAAGATAGATAGATTTATAAGGACACACAAGCGAACAGATGGTAAATAAAAATAAAGTGTTCTCCCATCGTTAAATGCTTTTTATGTCAGAAAAAAAGAGTTTTTCTTAATTTTTTCTGCCAGGTACTTGAAACATAAAAGATGTTTTGTCCTGCGGAAATTTGCAAAATTATACAAAACCATGTATGTTTTACTACAAGATTATAATATAACTTAAATTGTTTGTTGTTTCTTTTTTCCATCTAGAAATATTCGAGGTTATTTAAAATCTATGCTTATTGCCATGTTTTAACAAAAATGTGTAAGTACCTCTGTGTAAAGATTAAATGGGTTTCTACTAATTCCATTAGCCATAAACTACTTAACTTTTGACCTTTAAAACATCATAAATATTTATCTAAATTCTATCAAACAAAAAAAAAAGACTGTAATTATCTTGTTTGTCAATTCCAGTTATAGGCATTGTGCAAAAAAAAACCAAATAAAATATTTACACATGTTCAACATGGTAGTACGACCAACCTTAAGTGGCATACTTCTAAACTGTTTACCTGCGTTGGCAATATAAATAGAAATGACAATAATAAAAGTGCACTTCATACGCTTGACATATAGCAGCCAGTGACAATGTCAGCCCAGTGCTCGTATAATATACGTTTAACAATTATTTTGTATTTTACATTATTTTCACTAACGGAAAGATATGCACATACAACGGAGATAATGTGCGGCAAGGTTTTAGCAAATGTCCTGGCAACAATTTGCGTAAATGGTTTTAATGTTCGGATCAAAAGATGTTGTAAGTTAATTTGATTGTTATATGCCAAAATAGGTTATGTTGCTAGCCAGAGTATCAACTCAGAAGCTAATGCTATAACCTAAACTCTTTTCGAAATATTCCACAATTTATTTGATAAAAATTTTATATTATTTTATTTTCTTCTAGTGTCAAAAGAAACTCCAAAAAATTCACTATCCGATGAAAGTTGGTACAATCGCATCAAAGAAATATTAAAAAAATCAGAACTAAATGAAAACAATCTAGATATTTCTGAAACCGATCACTCAACTAATATTTTAATACGCAAACGCAAGCAAATTTATAATGTCAGTCCCAGAGGCGTGGCTGATGAATGTTGTAAAAATGGTTGTGCCTATGCCGACATTGCTGCGTATTGCAATTGAGATGACTTATGGATCACTTTTTTTATAATTTTAATAAATCTTTTCTATTTCTATTTCTATTTCTTTTTCTTTTTCATAATAAAATCATTTAATAATAAAAGCAAAGCAAAAAAATATGATTAAATTTGAATTAATACATCTTAGTTTTGTAATAATGACTTAGATTATCAGAAATTATGTGCAAAGATACCCTACTCCACAGTATATTAGAATATTTGCCCCAAAGTTCTTTGTGCAAATATTCTTTGGAAGTATTCAATATGAGATTTTTTTTTTTTTTTCATAGATCCATTTTAAGGAGCAGGCTTATATAGAACCAATGTTCAGGTCTGAACCTACGAACACAAAATTGGCAGGACATATTGGCTATCGTCAACGTTACTATTACCAAATTGTTTGTAAATACAAATATTAAAAACGTAATTATGCAATTAAAAGCTACTTTCGGAAATGGTATTTGAGATTGTGAGATGATTTAAGTTGAAATGTAATGTTTAGAAGCCAAATTTAATCTAAATACCAATGATATAAAATTGTTTTTGGGCACAAAAAATCTATTCGGGAAAGAAGCGTGTACAGGGCTTTGTGATATTCAAGTCGTATTCGCACCCTTTTTAAAAGCAACTGTCCCTTTTGAAAATTTGGACACATGGACATGGACAGACAACCAGCCAGCTAGTGAGCCGTACAGACGGAAAATTATATGGCCAATTCTGGCCCTACCAGTGCACAGTTTTGTAATGACATATTAGTTATAATAAAGTTATCGTCATCAAATTGTATATCAATACCAACCAAAATTTATAAAAAAAAGTTAAACTATGGTCAAATGTGTATCGATTAAAGAAAAATTCGTATGACGATAAAGTATTTTTGAGCCAAATTTCATCTGAACACCAACATAATAAGATAGTTGATAGATACTTAGACTGGAAAAATTATTGTATAGGGGCCATGTGCAATTATGGACCGACTCTCAACATTCACTGTAGGTTTCGTCCTTGTGAAAATCAAGTTTAGGCACGAAATTTCATCTTCTAAATTGCGCCAAAAAAACGGACATCAATGGGTCCTACACTTGGTTGTATATCCACTTAATAACTCATAAATATTATTTACTCCCGCTTTGGTTGCATTGTTCTCATATTTATTACATAAATAAGGTTTAAGTTTGTTCGTTTGTTCTTCTGATGAAATTTTGTACAAAGATAGATAATTTATAGCGAAATTAAATTTTGGACCAGGAAGGGACAAAATGGTTAAAAGATAAAAAAAATGGTACCGACTTGTTTGAAAACCTTTATAATCCAGATTTTTTCGTACGAATTTTTTAGCTATGTGGACATATCACAAAAAAAGGACGTTTTGAAAATCAAGTGGTTAGGGGGTAAAAATGGGTGAAAAGGGGAATTTAAGGTACATTGTCATCAACCACCTTTAGTCTGCGAAACCCTAAAAGTTTATTTAGGCCCTAATTTTGTAAAACGCAAACGCAACGCCAAAAATTCTATTGAAAGCAAAAACAAAATCGAAAATATTTCATAATTTTGTTGTTGTTTTCTATAGAAATGTATATTGAATTTTTAAATTCTAAACGCTGCATATCTTGTGGCGTTGATAATTTTAAAACGCAATATTTATTTCTGTAGAAAACAACAACAAAATGTTGACAAATTTTTGACATTGTTTTTGCTTTTAATGTTATTTTTGGTATTGCGTTGCATTTTACACAATAAGGGCCTTAGTATATAAGTATATTTTTTGTAGAAATATTTAGTCTATCGTAGTTTCTAAGACTTTAAATCACGGTAGAAAATGTCGTAAAGATCGGTCCATATAATGCCAACTCTGGAAAATTATTTAAATTCGCCTTAAACGCAATAACAATTTCACTTCTATATCGAAATTTGTTTCTGTTTAGGGTTTTTAACACGATAAATTAATCTACAGAGTTTTGTGATGATTGGTAAAAATTTCCCATGGGTCCAATATAAATTCCCCCTGCGGGAAATTGGTGTCAATTGGTTTTAAGGCACTTATCCCGTGGCAAGTGAAAGCAGTTTTATAATAAAAAGGAACGAATTGTGATATGTTAAAACAGAACATATCACTTAACTGGTGATAATGTGCTATAAGAGTAGTTACTCCGGAAGGTAATTGACAAACAACTTGTCATGTAACTGGATTTTGTGTGAGTAATGACTGATTTATTCTACCAGGTTCTATTACTTTAAATGAAGGGGATCCGCCCTAATAACATGGTTCATTTGGGACAATATTTGGGACAGGCATTATTTTAACTGAAATGGAATGTGCCCATTTAGGTTGTTTCTGTGACCTGTTACAAAGCGTCAAATAGATGCCAATTAACCCCCTCGTAGGACATCGCCATGTTAAAGTGACAACTCCCCTTCATATAAAGTGTTAGAACTCGAACCGGTCCATGTCACTGTAGAGCTGTCCCGTGACTAGTTAAATGTTAGTTCCCTTTCCTCTAGGGCTCCTTTCGAAAATGACTGGATATAAAAGCATAACTTCATGATTGTCGGCCATTAATGTAACATATGGGCAAATCCTACGTGACGAACGCTACATTCGCACGCGATTTCTGATTGAAATATAAACATTTATGGTCTTTCAAAAAAGATAGCTTCAACTTATATATAGTATTTAGTGACATTAATATGTACTTACGAATGGCATATATCATAATTTCTTAGCAAGTATTTGTTGCGAAATAATTGATCACAAAGTTTTGTGACGCACGCTACAAAAAGTGGAAGTAACTTCAAAGGTTGAAGAGCGTTTTCCTAATTTTTAACGAATTTGGCATGATAAGGTATACACCTATCACGTATAACATTAAGAAATCAGCAGTGGGGTAAGATTTGGTAAAAATTATTGCATTAATCATCATTGAAATACATATTTTTTAATATAAAAATTAAATTATACATCTAGTCTTATATTCCATTAAAAAAAATTTATTTGAAAAATTTTTGGTTGGTGGACTGTTTCTGGGATTTGCCCATATGTAGGTCGAAACTACGAAGAATTTTAATTAATTAATTAATGTCTGGTTAAACAAACAGCAATTTATAATTTAAAGGCCTATATAGTTCGGCCGCCTGAAACATTCTAACCGTCGGGAAAGGGTATCAAAGATTCGGCACAGCTGAATATAGCACTCTAACTTGTAATTAACTTACTTCGAAAATTTAAAATCTATGTTCTTTTTCATTAAGGCAACAAGCAAATAAAGTACATTAAGGAACAAAACAGGGTAGTAATTCGTACTTTTGGTACTTTTAGTTAAAAAGTTTTTTTTTCCAAAATAATTTTTGCGCAAACTTGAAAAACGTCAACAAAAATGTTTTTTGAATCAAAATTCGTATGATTACTAACATTTTTTCCACTTTTTCAGTTTCACTTAAGATGTTTTGTCAAAATGCCACAAATATATACCAAAAACATGAATTTTTTGATCATGAGAAAATTTTCCTATATAAAGGAAAAAAAAAATTAGGTAAAATGATGAAATTATTTTTGAATTTTGGATTTTCTTGTTTTAAGTAACGAAATTGAAAAAAAGGAAATGCAAATAATATGTTCCATGATTTTTATTTAACCCTAGAAAGATAAGGTACGTCTGCGAGACGTACCCCTTTTCAATTTTGTGCTCTTGCTTTCACATTTGTTAACATACAACTTGCTCACATTCAATAATCTCAGTTGTTAGCAGCACCTAGTTGGTGGTGGCTGTTTTAATGTTGTAAGTTATGTAGTTGTTGAGAAATAAACACAAATAAACACAACATATGTCTGAGAGACGTATCGTTATCTTTAGTGTTACTTTTGTAGCGAAGATAACTTTGTGTTTTGGTTGAATTTTAAGGTATTGTTTTAAAAGTGTGTTGTAAGCGTGGCTTGGGCGACGCAGAAATTGGCGCTATTTTGCAAAGCGAGTTGTAGGACTCGGTTTCACTGGAAAATGTGAGCGAATCGGAAGATGAATTATTGAAGGATTGTCTTCAAAGTGATATAGAAGATGAGCTTTTGACATCCTTAATTCTGACGAGAATATACCACCGATTCAGGAAAATCCTCAAGAAACTGAACATTTTACTAATTCTTCCGATATCTCGACCCACTTTAAGAAGTAAAAGTAAGTGGGCTACATCGAAGAGTCAAAGTGATGGCCGAGTATCTTCAATGAATATAGTTCGTACGGCAAGAGGACCAACTCGGGAATGCAAATCACTGTACGACCCAATTTCATGCTTCGATTTTTTTACTACCGAAATAATTTCGGAAATTGTTCAATGGACCAGTGCCGAAATTTCCATAAATTGTTCAATTTTAAGGCTAGAAATTCCTATTTTATCGAAAACTTTAACCGACAACATTGAACAAATTTTACCAGATGCAGTAAGCAATGGTTGAGGTTGTAGTGGAGAACAGCATGAATCAAAAAAGAAATAATACGGTGGCTTTTGTCCATCAGAAATTAAACTTATGTCCAAAATGGTATGTGTCAAATGCGGTATACCTGTATGTGGCGACCACCAAACTTAAAATTGTAAATCTTGCACATAATGTTATTCAAATAATTTTTTTTTTTGTTTATATAAGTCAATACAGATAACATTATCTATATAAAGTACAAAGAAAATATTTATTTAAGTTATTAGAACCGAACTGAAGTCCTTTATTAAAACTCTTTAATTTTTGAGAATGCTAATCGAATTTTATATTTAATTTTATTTTTATTATAATTTTCTGCTTAAAAATTATATTTTTTTAAAAGGAATAGAATAAATAAATGATTTCAACAATAAAATTGATCAATATTATTTGCGATGATATCTTTTAAAGGATGTTGTTGCGCCATAATACATTAATAATATAAATTTTGAATTTAAATAATAATAATAATAATAATAATAATAATAATAACAATAATAATACCAAAACATGAATTTAATAATACTTACCCTATAATAATAATTTGATTTTTTAATTACCTGTAAACTCTAAAGTTGCTTAATATGTTAAATATAACTGTATTGCTGGATTTAGAATAAATACACATAATTAAGCATCTTTTATACATAAGAAATAAGAAATAAATACTTGCAAAGTGAATTCTAAGCCAACAAGTTGTGTTTTATTTTAGTGAAGTTTTTAAAGTGCCCAAACTCATAAATAAATTTTAAATAAAATTTTAAATGATTAGTATTGTGGTTATTTTGTTGAACTATTTATGGTTTTTAATCCAAATTTTTAATTAGGCTTAAGTTCATGAAATTTAATTTTCATTAAATTATTTTTGTGAAGAAAGGAATTTTACAACATGAAAATTAATTAAAATTGTTATTGATAATCTTTCATTCTTGACGTGGCTCGGGCTCGAACCCTGGCCGGCAGGTTACCAGGACATGTTTCGATCGCAACCACTCGATCTCCTCAGATGGATTTGCCGTCTTACACTCGCAGCCATCGACGACTGCTGACGTCACTAGCCAAACATCAATCCTTAAACCAAATTGTAATAACAATTTTAATTAATTTTCATGTTGTAAAATTCCTTTCTTCACAAAAATAATTTAATGAAAATTAAATTTCATGAACTTAAGCCTAATTAAAAATATTAAAAATTTGGATTAAAATTTTAAATTTCTTAAAAAATATTAAGAAAAAACAGATGTAAACAAGCAAACGTCTTTCAGACGTGTCGTTATCTTTTCAGTACAAAAAAATAACGTTATCTTTCTAGGGTTAAAGAGACAATTTTTAACAAAATCATAGCGCGAATATAAAACGAAACAAATGAGCCAAAACGTAAAAGAGCTGACACGATTGTCGGTTTTATTTGCATTCGAGAATAAAAAAAAGCCGACTTACATATTTTTAGGGCTTCAAATGAAACCAATTTTGGTTTGCTAAACCAACAATGATCAAAACCGACTTGGATTCTGTGGCAGCTCAGATTGTCTGCTTAACCTTAACAACATTATGTTCGAAAGTACCAAATTATGGTTGCTTTTTTCTCTGCAAAAGTTGAATGGTTTTATTGGTGTTAAGGTGCCCGTACACGACATGTATTTGTCATCTGACATGTCAAATTTTCAAGTAACATGTAATTGTTCATGTCTGTCAAAATTGCTGTTTTACATAAGGTTTATAATATTCGGTCACAAACGTACATGTAATTTGCTTCTGACATTGTCTCTGTTTTTTTCGCATTGTTATTGCAGAAACCAAAGTAGTTCTCGGTTTCAAAATAGCTTGCTGCCGCCAAGAAAATATTTATTTGCGCCGTAAAATAATTTAGCCATCTTAACATTTTTTCTTTTATTTTAAAGATACCAATTTAGAATTTTATAATTAAACTGTTTTTATGTTTATATTTACATAAATTCTATTCAATGGTGAGATGAGCATACATATCTTGGTATTGTAAAATATTAACTTCAGCCGGCTAATGATTCCGTCAATAGTTGACGCCGCTGCCAGTTTCTTCCCGGCATAGATTTCTGATGTCAGATGGTTTGTCAGAAGAAAATAGAACACGCTCTAATTGAAATTTTGTCAGATGACTTTGCGTCTGACTTTTACAGAAGCAAAGTTAAAAAGGTAACACACGACATGTATGTGTTTTGCAGTGGGAAATTTGACATGTCAGATGACAAAAACATGTCGTCTATATGCTCCTTTAACCGTTTTTTAGGTTAGCTGTTGTTTTCGAGATATACCGTTATTTCGAAAATGAAGGAGGTTGCACATATATTCGCGTAACTCAAAAACGGTTGAGTTTATTGAAATTACTAAGAAAAACGAAATTCCGCAATAAAATTACCTTCAAGTAAAGGTTAACCTTTTTCAGTCGTTTTAGAAACAAAATTTTTTTTTATGCAAAAAAAATATTTAATTAAAATTTTTGTTTTTTTAAAAATTCATCGAAAATTGGGAAATGCAGCTATGGTTCTAATTTTTTTGCAGACATATACAAAACGAAGTTGCAAACAAAACAAGCAATGACAAAAATCTGTTTACAACTTTTGATTTTATTCACAAAAGTCGATAAATTTTAATTAATTTAAGAATTTTATAAATCGCAATATTTGTATGGGAGCGCCCCTAAGAAGTGCAGATAAGGGGCAAGTATGTCTCGAGAAAATGTTAAAGACAAAAAACTAAATAAGGTCGGTCATACATTTTATCCCCCTAGGGGCGACTCCTGGTAATATATGGAACTTTTTCTTCATTATATTTCTAGTCTGTCTTTAACATTTTTTATGGGAGCCCCCTTTTTAGTAACTTCAATCACTGAACCGCTTTTGACTTACGCGAATATATGTTGTGCAACCTCCTCCATTTTCGAAATAACGGTATATCTCGGTATATCTAAAAAAAAACGGTTAGCACCATTGGATTTAGCGTACCCGAATTATGTTAGAACGCCATGTGCCCGGCTTGTTTCAACAAAGAAAAGTGTAAAATTCTAGCACAGTGTTTTTATACCTAAAAAAGAGGTTATTTTAATAACATAATTTAAAACAAAAAAGTTATTTTGAGATAATCGACCTTAAAAAATATTTTTTAATCAATGAACTAATGTCAGTCAATTATCATTTTAATCTTAAACTTATTGGAAAATAGCTTAACAGCCTGGGCCCCGGTGTAGACCGCTGTCATTCACTTGAATTTTCAACGATAAACAGCTGATTTGCGGCCTACTTAGAGTTTTCAGCACGACCAGCCGATCGACAATTTACAAATACAAATTTTCGGTCCACTAAAGGCTAGATTACACTATTATACTTTGTATTAATACATGTCAAAAACTCGAGTAATATGACAAAGTGTGATAGTGTGAATGCAATGTGTCACGAAAATGACAAGTATTATGAAACAAGTTTGACATCCCATGCGACTTCATCGTTTTTTGAAAAATTTCTAAACAATAATACTTTTCATTGGATCAGGGCTGCATTTTATTTCATGTGTGAGTGTTTATACTTTGTGTGATGGTGTGAACACAAACTGTCATGTTAAATTAGATTTTTTGACAGTCGCAACAAAACTCATTAGATTTCTCTCTCACAAAGTATTATGGAGTACGTAAGACTTGTGAGATAGTGTAATCTAGCCTTAAGCAACAATACTTTTCATTTGATCAGGGTTGCATTTTATTTCATGTGTGAGTGTTTATACTTTGTGTGATAGTGGGAACACAAACTGTCATGTTACATTAGATTTTTTGACAGTCGCAACAAAACTCATTATATTTCTATCTCACAAAGTATTATGGAGTACGTAAAACGTGTGAGATAGTGTAAACTAGCTTTAAGAAATATTAGTACCCAGTAAAAAATATATGGATTAATCCATACTCGAGCAATAAAGGAGTAATGACTTGTTCATCCATTTGGAGTAATAAGCTTTTTTTTGTTTTGTTATTTATGCCTCGCTTAATACTCCAAATGGATCAATGAGGGATGTATCAGTTCGTTTTTTATTTTTTTTTTTTTTTTTGACACAACTGTTAATTGTTGAAGTTTTCGTTTTGTTTTTCTTTTTAGTCAGTTTAGTTTTAAAAAGTGAAAGACGTGTTATTAAAAAAAGCCAAAAGGTAAAATAAAATCAATATTAAATTAAAATCAACAGAAGTCTGTTTGTTATACAACATATCCCATTTTTATTACACATTTTAGAATCATGAACCATGAATTTCAAGGCGAACATATTCCAAACGCAGCCAATATTTACGCCGGAAACTATAACCAGCGCTTCGATTAATGTGACAGGTAAATACATTGAGCTTCCTTATTATAGTTCTTGTAGTATTCATTTTATTATATTTTTCTTTTCTTTCTTTAATTTATATTTTTCCAGAAACAAGCAATGAAGCTAATGAAGCAATAAAAAACCTGGAAAACAAATTTAATATTCTCACAAATGAAGTCGGATCATTAAAGGAACATACTCGGAATATGAAAAATCGTTCAAGCTGGCATTTCGTAAATGTAAGGCAACTGTTTACCGACAGACCTGCACGTCAAAAACTACGACCTCGTCGAATCGAACAAAAAAACAATAATATTTTTGAAAAAATTTTAAAAAATAAATGAATGTTTTCTTGTTTTTGCAAAAATAACGAAATTTGTATTTTATATGAATGTTTACTCTGTTTTTGCTCTTTTAGGAAACAAAAACGATTACTTGCTTTATGCTGTTTTAGGAGACAAAAACGATTACTCCCTCTGTCATCTTTTCATGATCAAAGGAGGGCTCCATAAGGAGCTTAAAAGGAGTACTCTTGTCTGCGGACATGCTGTGTAAAAAATCCTATGAGGTCTGGAGTTTTATGGAGTAATCCATTACTCGCAAAGGAGCGCTCCAAGATTACTCTTTGGATGGTCCTACTTTTAACTGGGTAGTTTTTTTTTTTTTTTTACACACAAACACAAATTTTTTTTTTTTTAATTATCGTATACATATATTTAAAAGACCATCGCTTATAAAATTATATAAGTTTTTAAAATATTTTACATAAAATTCTATTCCATATTTTTTGTTTTCTATTCTGTGTGTAGCCAGAGTTCCATGACTTTTATTTCCAATTAGCGTTTTATTTTTGTGATTGCTGATGTGGCAACACAATCATTTGACAATAAACTAAAAACGATAATGAGTGACTAGTTGTCGATCGTCATCGAGAGCCTGACTGTTGTTATTGGGAAGGGATGCGTTTTTGAAGAAAAAATATGCATTTGCCTATTTTTCAAGTTTTTCCCAAAATTATATACTTTGAATAAATTTGCATATTACGCAGGCTCGCATCCGTTTTGTAACAAAAGTTTTGCTCTTGAATAAATAAAAATATATCGGTCCTTTTCATTCATACATGAACATTTTCTTATATCGAGTAAAATAAATTACATCGGGAAAGCTTTTTTTAAAATAAACGCTCACTGAACAATTTTGCATGTTTTGATAGTGATTTATTTAAAAATCTGTTCTATTTTGTATGCATTACATAAAAGTTAGGGCTTCCAATCGGGATAAGTTTTTTTGAATCCCGGGATCGGGATTAAAGAAAATATTTCGGGATCCCGTGAATCCCGGGATTCAAAATACCCCGAAAATCCCGGAATTCACGGGATTTTTGAAAAATGTTCGGGATATTTCGGGATTTATTTGTTTTATACCAAATATAAATACTTTTTAAACTGTATGAAAAAAACTTAATTTTCCAGTGAATACCATTTCATGAACATATACATAGATAATATTTATTTGTAAAAAATATTATAAAACAAACTTAAAGTAATAATTGATCACAATTCATAAAGATAATGTAATAAAAACGTAACAAAAAAAACATAAAAATCTTATTTTTTATCAATATTTATTATTGATAAAAAAAATCACACCAATTCGAAATGTATTTTAAAAAATTGTGTACAGGAAAACATTTGGACAATTTTAAAATACAATTGCACAATTTCAACAAAAAAATAATGAAAAATTTAATAAAAATCCTTTCAACTTATTTAATCGATATATTTAAAACAAAACTTTTTGTTATTAATAAATTGTACACATTGTAATTATTGTTTTCTCAAATGAAAGGTAGCATAGTTTTTGTTTTGGTATGTTTTGTTTATTTTTGAGCAACAGGATGTATCAAAAACTTTTTTTGTCAACAAATACACCAACAAATAAATATTTACGCAAATTATTAAAAAAAAATGTAAAAATAATATGTACAAAATATAAAAAAAAATCGGGATCCAGAAAATCCCGGGATTAAAAATCAGAAATCCCGAAATTCGGGATTCACCTAATCCCGAAAATCCCGGGTTCGGCATTTCCCGAATGGAAGCCCTAATGAAAGTTAATCTTCTCTATGATAAAAAAACTAAAAAAAAATGTTCTAGCATTTCCAATGGTCTAGAATGTGAGTACATGAGGAAAAGAATTTTTCTACCAGGTACCTAAAAAATAAAAGGCGTATACCACCAAAATTCGCAGATTAAACAAAGTCAATTGTAGGTATGTCTTACTACAAAATAGGAATATTACTTAAAATAATCATGTACCTAAGGCGATAGTTGTTTCTTTTTTCCATCAAGAAATATTAGAGGTCATCGATGCTTATTGCCAAGATTTTACTTACTTGAGTAACAAAATGTGTAAGTACTTAAATACAAAGATTAAGTGGGTTTTCCACTTATTCCTTTACCTATAAACTAGTTAACGTTTGACCATTTCAAAATTATAAATATGTAAATGCAGTAAAAACAACAACAACAGGAATTACCTGGTTTTTCAATTCCAGGGGTTAAGATTGTGCAAAAACCCCAAGATAAAAATTTATCTTAAAACTCAGATGTTCAATGTTGTAGAAAATATTATTGTGTGAAATGCTCAAATTTCTTACTTGCGTTGAGGATATAAATATTCAGGACTGTCATCGATGGAACGGCACTTCATACGTTTGACTTTTTGAAGCCAGTGACAATGTTAGCCCAGTGCCCGTATAATTTACGTTTAACAATAATTTTTTATTTAGCATTATTTTCGCTTACGGAAAAATATGCTTACGCTGCAGAGGAGATAATGTGTGGTAAGGTTTTAAATGACGTCTTGGCATCAGTTTGCGTAAATGGCTTTAACTTGCGGTTCAAAAGATGTTGTAAGTTAATTTAGTTTTTAAACTAAAGTTTTAACTTTATATAAATCCATACTCTCGTAGTTTTACTTCATCATTTTTTTTTTAATTTTATCTTCTATAATTTTTTTGATAATATTGTATCTTATAAAATTTTATCTCTCTCCAGTGGCACAAGAAAACCAAACTCCAAAACCTTCCGCATCCGATGAAAGTTGGTTTAATCGCATCAAAGAAATATTAAAAACAACTGAATCTAATGCAAGCAACCTAGAGATTTTTGAAATCGATCACTCAACTAATAATGAACATAAAATTTTAATACGCAAACGCAAGCAAGTGTTTAAGGTCAGTCCCAGAGGCGTGGCTGATGAATGTTGTAAAAATGGTTGTGTCTATGCCGATATCATTGCCTATTGCAATTAAGATGACTTTTGGATAAATTTTCTAATTATTTTAATAATTTTTTTTTCATTTCTTAATTTTATAGTATGATTTTAATAATAAAAGCAAAGCAAAAACAATTTTTGACTTAATTTTTGCATTTCTTAATTTTATAGTATGATTTTAATAATAAAAGCAAAGCAAAAACAAGTTTTGACTTAATACTCGTGCACAGAAGGAAAAAAATTTAGTTATGACAAAAACCTTTTGCAGTTGAGCAATTTGTGTTTGTCACAAATTAAAATTAGTTGATGAAAGTTTTCCCGTTTTGGCCTGTTCGTGCAGAATATCGTCATAAGAAAAGATGTGTCCTTTACATCTGAGGAGTAAGTATGTTCAGCAAGGGTGAGTTCCAAAACATCAGTTGCAAAGCAACTCGCTTTTTTAAGTGCTTTCTACCAAGCAACCGTGAAAAATTTTACAATGTTATCTGTACCAAAGTTCACTAAAAACAATATCGATGCGTACACAATAATCAAACTAGATATAGTTAAACTCTATGATACTTTTTTGACTTTGACTGCAAAGTATTATGATGTTTAGGAACTCAGCCCAACTTTGTAGAAAAGGTTACGGCAAATAATGAGAAACACATTAAGCCTAATCATGCCATTATAAAATTTTACAAGTCCTACTACCAACATGTGGTTTTGAACACATACGAGAGAAATTGAAGAAAAAACCTCTAATTAATAAAAAAAAAAAAAATTTTTGGAAATACAAAATTTTAATTTAAAAAATTTTGTCATTCGTGCTTAATTCAAAATGTTTATTCTTGATTAAAAACACTGAAATTTATTGTTGATGGGATAAGCTCTTCCTATGCGCATTTCACTGGTTGCTTAGGCCAGATCGTCAGGAAACTTAATTCATAAAGATTTTAGGCCTAAGCAACCAATGAAATGCGCATAGGAATAGCTTATCCCATTAACAATTAATTTCAGTGTTTTTATCAAGAATAAAAATTGGGAATTCAGCACAAATAACAAAATCTCTTAAAAAAAAAAAAAAAAAAAAATTTAAAAACATGCAAAAGTTTTTATACCATGTTCATTATAAACATTAAGGGAAATCACGATGGTCATTGTGCAAATTTGCAATGTGTAAATTTGCACTGCATATTATGATTGGTCGTGGGCATACCACTTTTACTTTTTGTGCAAATGTTCTATTTTCCTAAACATTTATTCTGGCAACACTAAAAACTTCTGGCAGCACTGTAAAAATCTGCATTTATTTACAATTATACACAAGTAAATTAAAATAAATTGTTTCTTCTTAATTAATTTAATTCTCTATTTTATATAAAAACGTACGAAAATGTTCAATTTATAAGTTTCCTTAAATACAATATGGCGCTTAATATGTCAAATGTTATTGTTTTTATACATTTGCAACGGAGCAAATATGCACTACTAATCTTGCTCATGGTTTTTTTAGTGTAAACGAAGTAAAAAAGAGGGAATTGCAAATGCCTACATTTTGTTGTTGTACTGTGCAAATGTTTGTATTTTTGCACGCATTTGCATCGTTAGAACAATTTGCACTGCCCATCGTTATTTCCCTCTAATTATCGTAACATTTTTGACAGCATTGCTTAATTAAACGACTTTTTTTAAGATCACACATTTAGCAACTTTTGCGTTAAGTTGTTGCACAGCTAGTTACATTTGCTGAATCTTCTTCCTGAAGTAGTTTTTACATGCACTGAACTATAGACCGTTGTAATTTATTTCGTGACCTTTGCCGTATTTGGCGAGCAATAAGTGCTTCAGTGTCTATGAGACACATGTTGGTAGTTTATTTTGTATTTTTTACAAAACATATTTAAAATAAAAGTCAAGAAATTTAGTTGCGATATGCCGTATATTTGCGTAACTACATTAAATTAAACATCAAAATGTTCTCACCGACTGGCTGTATTCAAACAAATCGTAAAAAACAGAAAATATTTGCCATGAAATTTAACTAAAGGCCCAACTATAATATGCTTATACATATAAATTATTAAATACATATAAATTATATGTGTAAAACCATTATGCCCTTAAGGAAACTTTTTGTTAAGTTTTGTGAATCTGTAATTTGCCTAAGCAAAGTGTAAAACTGATCTCATTTTCCGTACGATTCAAATTATTTTTAATTTTTTTTTTTTTTTTTTGTGTTTTTAAATGCATTTTAGAGGCTTTTTGTTAACTTTGTTAACATAATCTTAAGCAAGCTTATGCATATTATAGTTGGGCCTTTAATATGTCAGAACACACCAAAGCCCACTAACAATAAAAATACGCCAATAGGCTGGGTTGCACTGTATGATCATTTTAATCATTAAGCCTACAATGCACTGTGGACATATAATATATCAGCGTGAAGGAAATTGCTTATAAATTTCTTAAAATAATAAAATTTTGCACAATTGTAAAATTCATTGAAGATATTTTGCAAAAACATTGCGAAAATTAGTTTTTTGAGACTTTCTCAACAATAGATATAAACTTTTATGCAATAAAGCCCTTGTTGAATTATTTATTTATTAAAAATTAAGTTAATACATTAATGTATGTACTAAATATGTATACGCTATAGCAACTAGGCATTAAGCTAACGTAATTATGTTGTGTATATATAGTAAAATTTTACAACTGGATAGATTTTTTAATTCTTAATAAAGGGTGGTTAAATTTTAAGGGCCGATGTTGATTTTGAATAAAACACAAATTATTTAGGAAATTATTGTTATTTCTTTTTATATTGATTATATTGGTATGGTTCAATTATGTATGGAACAAAATATCGGACAAATGGCCGACGCGACCTCTGCGGCACACCTCCATCCGATGGTCCAAATTGTCGATGACCTTGAGGCATAATTGAGGTTCGATGTGCCGAATTATCTCATCCTTTAGCTCTTGAATTGTTGCTGGCTTATCGACGTACACCTTTTCTTTCAATCAGTGATCTTGGCGGCCAATTAACATCTCAACCACGTGAGATAACACGGCCATTGGATTTGTCGCGCAAAAGAGCCATTACTTCGTGAGCTGTGTGTCAAGTGGCACCGTCCTGTTGAAACCACATACCGTCCACATCAATATCTTCCAATTTGTGCTATAAAAAGTTCGTTATCATCTCACGATAGCGAACACCATTCACAGTAACTGCCTGACCGGCCTCATTTTGGAAAAAATCCGTCCCGATGATGCCGCCAATCTTTGTGGGTGCATTGGTTTTTCGACAATCACTCTTGGATTATCATTCGCCCAAATGTGGCAATTCTGCTTATTAACGAATCCACTGAGGTGAAAATATGCCTCATCACTGAAGATGATTTTCTTTGAAAATTGATTATCCACTGTGGTCATTTCGTGCCACCATTCTGACCATTGACGACATTTGGAATGGTCAAGAGGCTTTAGTTCTTGAGTCAATTGCACCTTGTAAGCCTGTTAATGCAAGTCTTTATGCATAATGTTCATCAACGACGAGCGTGAGAGGTGCAATTGTTGGGCACGACGACGATTGAGGTGGACGGCTCTTCAGCCACACAATTGCGAACAGCACCAATATTTTCTGCAGTATGAGCATGCACTAGTTTTTTTCACATCTCCTACAAATTTTTGCACGATTTTTCCAATTGTACGCACATTTAGACGATTAAATTGACCGAACAAATCACGAAGTGCACGATATGCATTTTGAATTGAACGCCCCTTTTCATAATAAGCCTGAATAGCTTTAACGCGTTGCTCGATTGATTGTTCATGGTTCAAATTGAGTTAGTCTAAAATTAAGAATTGTCAAATAAAATGCAGAAAAAAACTTGACGTGTGTTCACATTCAACATCGGCCCTTAAAATTTAACCTCTCTTTACAAGCCAGAAATATTTTTTCAAATATCAAAAGAAATCCCACAGCTCTCACATGAAAATCCCCAAAAATTAGTATCTATTTTTAGTTTTTTTGGCAATAATTTCCCTACCAAATTGGGTTTCAGCAATCCCATACCACAATTCCTAAAGTTTTTGGTTCTAGCTTTGCGATTGGCCAAAATGTAGCATTAAGTGGAAATTTGTAAAAAATAGGTCTATTTCGGGAGCGACTGGAGCCCGTATTATTTACACAGCCAATATTTAACGTTATTTCGAAAAAGTAATTGTTTTTTTTTTATAAATAAAAAAGAATGAAAAACTTTTTTTGAACAAAAAATGGCAAAAAAAATAATTTTTACTTCTAATAACCTTTTTAATTGTAATAATACAATAAAATATATCAAAGAAGTCGTGATAAATTTGAGTCTTATAATGCAAAATCAGATAAAATTGTTAATAAAAACATATTTTAATTTTCAAAGCTGGATATTTCCTTAGCTATAAGAGATAAACCATGCATGACGCTAACTTTTTGGTTGAACTCTACCTGTAAAGTTATTTCACGGATGTTTTTTTAAAATCAGGCTAAAATTAAGAATTATATTTTATATTATTTCGTGATAGCCGAGGTATCATACTTTGTGAACCTAGTGGCGTCCTTCCTGATGTGTCTAAAGACCCCAAATCCAAACATAAAATTAGGATATAAGTCCTTAATTACCATCTTACATTTGCATTTCAATCAGTCAAACCCTTTACAAAATCCAAAATTATTTCCATTTTTTTTTTTTTTTTTTGCAAAAGTAGGAGAGTTGTTAGATTGTTGGCATATACCAGAAATTAATTTTTTACTTAAAAGAATCCGAAAATATTTATGTATATACTTTATTGGGTCTAAGATATATTTTGTTGGTGATGCACATGGAATATTAATTATAATCTGCTCTCATTCGCAACAAAATTAAATTTCATCGTAATAAAGTTTAAAATTTCTTTGAATTGCTATGAAAATAAGCGTGTTCGTGTAGCTTGTTTCTCAACCTTTTCCTTGATACGAAATACTTATTTATATAACTAAACTGTAAATATAGATATGTGTCATCAAAAACGTGCACACATACATTTAAAAAAATTTACATACACAAAGTCTGGGTATCACGAATTTTACATTCGAAGCACAGTAGTTTCAATAAATGAACATTATATAAAAAAAATATAAAATTGTCTCAAAAACAACTTTTTTTTTATTAAAGTTGGTACAAAATCCGAAACCCCTTTTTCCATCCCTGCTACGTATATATTTGCAGCGTATCCAATACAAAAAAGTCTTTGACAATGATGCTACTGTCAGATGCATAAAATTCGCACATCTGACATTAAAAATCAGCTTCCAACTGACAATGATCTGCCAATGGCAACGAAGAGTGTTCACACGATTCTCAGATATCTAACAATATTGTTGTTTTACAATGGACTGACAATACTTTTTCTGACAATGTTGTCAAACAAAAATACCAGTTCACACGGTTTCAAGCTATTTTTAGCACGTCTGTACGAAGCTTAAGCCACTTCTGTGCAATTATTCGTTTAAGTTAGAGGAAATTTGAAATTCTGTTTTGCAATAAGCACAAAAATATTTTTAAGTATACAAACATATTTGTCCACTTCACAAGCTCGTGGTGACGTCGTATTCGTTGTATATTCGTATAATTATACAATATTCTATTTTGGTTGTTGGTAATTTTCATACAAAAGTGTTGCCCCATTGTACGTTTCATTTTTAGGTGTTTTGAAAATTGGGCGGCATGAAATAACCCCCCAAAATATAACCCCCCAAAAAAATAATGAAATAACTCCCCAAAGCGTGGGGCCTTATTTCATATGAAATATGAAATAAGGCCGAAGGCCGTCTATACAGTGCAGCTATTTTTTTTTTATCGAAACCGGTGTTCTGTATACCAAAGTGGATAAATCCTTGCTCCCAAAAACGTTTTCCCCCAAAATCCCCCAAAAATATATTGGGGCTTTATTTCATAACGACTTTTTGGGGTATAATTTCATATGAAATAATACCCCAATTAAAAAAATGAAATAACACCCCAAACAAAATGAAATAACCCCCCAAAAATCGTTTTTGTTGTTCTCTGTACAAATTTTTGGGGGTTTATTTCATTATTTTTTTGGGGGTTATATTTTGGGGGGTTATTTCATGCCGCCTGAAAATTGTTATATTCATACCAGGCCAGGAAAGGTTCGATTTGCTTGGTGAAGTGAATAACATGGGGACTAAAGAGTAGACCAGAAGAACTTGACTTTACAGACGACATTTGTCTTTTATCGACTACAATGACATGCAGGCTAAGCTAAACGCAGTTTAGGCTGAATCTGGTTTAAAAATAAACATTACCAAAACCAATGTAAAGAGAATAAATGCCTCAAACAGCGGACCATTTAACAAACCATCAAGAACTCGAAGATGTCGCAACATTTTGCTATTTCGGCGGTTTACTGACTACAAAAGGAGGCTCTGATAACGATGTCCGAAACCGATTTAAGTATGGCAAACAAGCATTCGCTCAGCAAAGAGAACCAAGTTGAACATATTCACCTCCTTAAAATACTTTTCTGTTTGGCTGCGAATCCTGGAATGCAGTCATCAAAAAACAAGTATTTATTAAACGGTGCCTGCGAACAATCCTAAAAATTCATTGGCCAGTTACTGTTACTAATGTAAGATTATGGAACTAAGCTGGTCAAGCTGGTAAATAGAGAAATATTAAGATGAAAATGGTGATGTATAGGGCATACTTTGTCTCAACCCAATAACGATATCACAAAAAACGCTAAAAAAAAAAATGGAGCCTACAAGGTTCCATAACTGGCGTCGCAAAATCGAACTTGAAGCTGTAACACAAAACATAAGCTGGAACGAAATGAAAACCGTAGCATCGGACAAATCACAACGGAACCAATTTGTTGTGAGCTTCTAATCTTTATAGGGCATAGGAACTAATATATATCATACATATATATGCACACTTCGGGTTATCAGGTTACCACCTCCTATATGAATTTATTATATTTGCTCTTGTTGTTATTGTTATTAATATATTAATAGCAATTTTCTCAATGTACCGACAAACTGTCTGTTACTTAATGTCAACATAAACTTATTAGACCGATAAACTGTCTCTTAACAATTTTGGGTTTCTCAATATACCGACAATAAACATTGTTTTGAGTTGGCAACGCTTCTCAAAATACATGTAAAAGTTGGGAGTCAGCTGAGTGAATTTATCTGTTTGGCAAATAAAAGAAAAATAAATAATTGGCGGATGAGTGCTGGTTAGTTTTGCGACAGAATAGAAGCAAACGAGACATTGAGAAACCCAAATTTCTGCAACCAAACTGTGCTGTTTTTCGTTGGGAAAAAAGATAATCGTGTAATGAGAAAACGGCCATTATACTTTTTGGTATTCCATTCTACGCCTGCAAATTCTTTTAGCTCTTTTAAAAGGTTAGAAAGCGTATCGACATTAAGGCCCTAAATTTTTAAAACGCAAAAGCAACGCCAAAAATTATATTGAAAGCAAAAACAAAATCGAAAATATTTCATAATTTTGTTGTTGTTTTCTATAGAAATGAATATTGAATTTTTAAATTTTAAACGCTGCATATCTTGTGGCGTTGATAATTTTAAAACGCATTATGTATTTCTGTAGAAAGCAACAACAAAATTTTGAAAAATTTTTGACATTGTTTTTGCTTTCAATGTTATTTATGGGATTGCGTTGCGTTTTACAAATTCAGGGCCTAAAAATTTAATAATCACCTTCTTACAGAGGTGTTACTTCAAATGGTCACAAATTTAGAGAAGGAAAGTGAATAAAACTAGCGGTGGTGTTAAGTATCTTTGGTAAGAGCAGGGAAAATATTGCCTCCATATAAAATCCAATCTTATTTTCGTTTATTTAGAAGCTATTAAAGTATCAATTAGGCAATTAGAGAAAGGAAACTAGAGAAAGTATTGCAGTAATTTAAGGTTGATATTTGCTAATAATCTTCGCCAAAGGTGTTAGATTGTATATATAATAAAAGATTCGGCATAGCCGAATATAATTTTTATTTAATATATAATTTATCTAGCAATTTTTGATATTATAATACAGGGTAGCCCCAGATAACCGAATGGGTTTAGGTCGATTATTACTGTTTATTAAAGAAATAATAATTAATTTTTTAATAAATTTTAATTGTTTTTTAAATACAGTATATGTTTGGGGTCTTTTTTTAATTAGCTTTAAAAACTGATATCCTGTTAATGATGTCCAGTTTCTGCTTTGCACATACGTTCACTTTTTAACATATTTTGTATGCATTTTCGCAAAATTTCGAGTTTAATTATTTTTGTTCGATTGCAAGTTCGTTCTCATTAATACCCCAAATCTTCTTAACAATATGCTAAAGAAACAAAGAAAAATAATAATTAAAAAAGTAATAAGGAATTCAAACACCTTCGACAATTTTCGGCAACCCTGTATTAATATATTGTTCTGTAACAATTTTATACTTCATTTGCGCAATAAAACAATCTCTCTACTGAAAGAAAAAATTATTCAAATAAAGACAATAGAGGCAGTCGAAGGTAATGAAACTCTAAAAGAAGAAGAATTTAAGCCTAATACAGTCCTATCTTTGAATTCCAATAGCAACATTGAACAGTCACTTAGTTGACGACTATGCAGAAACACCTGCTACAAATAGCGATGCAATATCTGAAGGTAAAGCTCAGAGTGCTAGAGTTTCATTTACCTATAAGAACCAGAAGACGAAATAGAACATCTTAGCCTTAACCCTTCTGCACTCCTTGGGTCAATTTGACCCAATTTTGGTTTTTAAACGCAAAATTTGTCCCTTTAAATATACGATATGGACGTGAAACTTCAATTTATCCATTACAGGGACAAAAATTATAAATTTAAATGAAAATAATAAAATTTTAGTTTTTTCTTCCCCCTCCAAAAAACACGATTTACACACATTTAATATCCTTTGGGTCAATATGACCCAACAAGCGATATTGCAAGTTTAATTCCACTTTAAAATTTTTTTCCTATTGAATTGAGTTCATCTTCATTCAGAATCATCGATCAATAATTTTTTCAGTCAAATAATCAATAGAATCGCTTTTATTTTTTATTACACTTAAATATGAAATGTTGTTTACATTTTATTGTTGGGTCATATTGACCCAAAGGACCATAGGAAGGGCACATATCCAAGGGATGCAGAAGGGTTAAGAAATATATAAACACTGCTCAACATTAAGATGCGAACTAATAGCTTTTTTAAAGGACCAAGCAAACTTAAACTTTAAAGCAAACAAGATCCCATTAGTTTTTTGCATCAACAGAATTTGTAATTTTTTATTACTATTATTTTTCAATTGGATTTTTCAATGTTAATAATTCGGTCACAAAAGTTTTATAGGTGCAAATCATAGCACAAACGAGAATACCAAAAGAATGACTTATGAAAAGATAGAGAGATACATTTTAAAGAAACCGAAAAAATATTTATTTTTTTCTCATATTTAAAAACACCAACTACCCAATAAAAAATGGAGCTTCCAACGAAGCAGGTTGGTAAGGGAGAAACATAAAAGTTTCGCTTACCATTGCGCTAACGGAAGACATGAATTTTATATGGCGAGTTCCCACTTTAAAGCAAGACATTTTTGACACATAAAGCGCATTATTCAGCGCACATAAAAGTTGTTGGATGTAACGATCAGCGTTACACACTGAATGTTTTGATACCGTTATTTTTTGGTATTCTCCCTTACAAACCTGCTTCGTGGTAAGGGAATGCCGTAGCACTTCAAATGTTATTTTTTTTTTAATAAAAGTTGTTGAGAGTTCTTTCACTTACTTTACTGCATTTCTGTATGTCTTATTGCGTAGCGCATATTTGTGCGCTTATTTTTTTAAATGTACCTTTAGTGCTTCGCAAAATGATAAAATTTTTTATTGGGTATATTTATTTTTCACTTCACATTATGATAAAACAAGATAGCTAAAGGCCCACAGTGCTTACGTAAAATTTGCCGAATTGATGTGACTTAATTAAGACAAAATTTACATAATGTAAAACTCTAACCACCAACAACACCCAGACAAGAAGCCCATACTAACTAACTAAGTTTAATTAAAATTTAGTATAAATAATTGCTGAAAGCTCGTACTTAATCATCAGTAATTTGTCATCTGTTCACAAGTTAATAATACTTTTATTTCTTCACCATGAAATTACTAGCATTTTTCCTAGTCTGTCTATTTGCAAATGGGATCAATGGATCTTCAGATCGAAGTTGTGGAGCAAAACTGGCACAACTCATGTGGATCGTTTGTGAAAATGGATTTAATAAAATGGCATTGACTAAAAGAGCAGGTAAGGTAGTTGTCGAACTTAAAAAACAAACAATTAATATTCATAAATATAAATTTATTTAACTTTTTAGATCTTCCAGCCTTTAATAGTGATTTACCATATTCTTTTGAAGCAAATTCCTTATCTAATATTTTCCAAATTGATGATGGAAGTTTTCGAGCAAAAAATCGCCCCCTTAGAATGTCGGGCATTGTTGAAGAATGTTGTAAAAAATCTTGTACCTTTAAACAACTTTCTGCATATTGTACACGTTAAATTAATAAAAAAAAAAAATGGGGAAAAATATATCGGCTGCTAAGTCTTGAAAATTGAAAATGAAAACGTCATTCAATGAGTCCTGGGGCCTGATTCTGGCAGTCGTGATCGAGAACTTTCTCGATTTGAAAGCAATTTTATATCTAATTATTTCAGTCAATACTGAACGAATCGGAATAATTTTTTCACTGTTGTTTAGCATTAATTTGAGTTTCACAATACTAAAAAAAAAAACGTGGATTTGTTCAGTATCGACTGAAAAAAATTAAAAATAAAATTGCTTTCGAATTGAGAAAGTACTCGATCACAACTGCCAGAATTCGGCCCCTGAAAATTTAAAAATATTTCTAAGGTGCTAAATTTAATTATTAAATAAAGTTTCTTGCTATATTTGTAACACATTTAAGATTATTTTAGAAAAAAACTTTTTATATATTAATATATGTTTATAGATAAGTATATAGTACGACTTGTAAATATATGAAATAAAAACGAAATTAATAATTTTTATTTTTTTGTTTGGTTTGGTTGGTTTAAATATTTGAGGAATGTTAAAATATCTCAAATATAATCAACACGCAGAAAAAAAACATGGTTGAAGTATGCACTTATAAAATTATTACAGTAACTGTTTGTTAGTTATTAAATTCGTTTTCCGTACTGTTAAATTTGAATAAAAATATAGTTATTTTACGAATAATTTTATTTTTTAACATTTTTGTTTGTTATTCAAAAAACAAACTACCAAAAAATAATGTTTTTTCGTTTTTATTTTTTTATGTAGTTTGATTTTTGTCGGTTGAAATGTATTTTTTTAAAGTAAAAACTATTCAATTTTAATGAATATGCTGTTTAATAAATAAAAAATTTTAAAATGACTGTAAAAATCATTTGTTTTAAATGAAATGTAAATGATCCGTTTTTTAAATGAATTTTAATTTGTTTAAAATGAATTTTCGTTTGAATTTAACTACATAATATTTTGAGTGTGGTTATAAAAACTTATGATGGTCCCCGCAATGACAACAAACAAACTTTTGTTGTTTTTAAAATTACTTTATTCATGATTAAAAAGATTTTGTTTCTATTTTACATTAAAGTTATTAACTCTCTTGAAACTTCATATATGGCTGAATTTAAGAGTACAATGTTTAGATAAACGGGGGGGAGGGGGTGCTTTTAAACCATGGTAGATAAGGACATGATGCTCAATTGAATTGGAGAAAAAGCCATAATCGCCTTATTGCCCAATCATTGAAAGGTAAGGTCATATTTAAAATTTTGCGAAATGAGAGATACAGCCATATTTTTTTTCGCAAATGAGATTTAAAGCCATATTTTTTCAGAAAATTGTTATGCATGGTGTAAACATTCTGTAAAAGGGAAAATCCTTTTTTAATTTTTTTATTCTTGTGACGCAAGCAGGAAAACTTTATTCAGCGAAGCCACCTGCCGCGTCCTAATGGAGGAAAAACCCCCTAAGCACGGTCGCAGGCCATTACGCAGAAAAACTTTAGTATGCGAAGCCAGATTTCAATACTTAACTTAAGACCATGATGGCTTTATCTCCGATTCAAATGAAAAAAAAAACAAAAAAGGCTTTATCTCCCTATTGAATGAGAGATAAAGCCATCATGGCCTTATCTACCATGGTATTAAAGCACCCTCCCCTCCCCTAATATTTTTATAAATGTTAACCTTAACCCTTCTGTAAATCAGCAGTGTGGTGTTTTGTCGTGCTGCCATCTACATGGTAGTAAAAACATTGCTATGTTATCGTATTATGCTATTTTTAACGCTACCATCTACATATGAGTAGTGTAGTGTTCTATTTTGCTCGATTATTTAAGTGCTTCCATCTTGTGGTGCCCTTGTACCGTTTGTTGGAATGATATATTTTTCTGTTTTTGTATGAAAATTTGCAAATATTTATAGCCTATATATGTTAATCGCGTGGTAATTAGGAAACAAACACACTACCAAACAAACATAGAAACATTGTTTTAGATGTATTTAGATAAGAACCGACTTACATGGGCAAAAAATAAGTTAAAGTTGTAATAAACTTTAATTTTTTTTATGATGATTCCCAAAATATTTTGGCTCTAGCGATAATCCAAAATGGTATTTTTCATGAATAAAAAGTTCGGTACATTTTTTTTTGTCCAATAAATGGCCACATATTATAGATATTGAGGAATTCTTTGATTCTGCATTAAATATTTTAAAAATCCAACCACAGGCTCGGCAAAGCATGATGTTTATGTCAGTTTGTTGATCCTTTACAATTCGATTTTAATGAAAATTAAAATATTATCAATAAAATTGTGTATTCCCAAAAATTATTTTGATAATAAACTGGCAGTGCACGGCCTGAAAAACTTAAATGGCAACATACTTTTGCACGTTGTTTTTGTTTTCATTTTGTTTTTCTTAACCTACTTACAACTACAATTAATGTTGGGAGAATTCCAATCAATTGTAGCGGGGAATGTAAGAAGAGATAAACTCACTTTATCTGTTTTTGTTTAAACTTTGATATTGTTACAAGTAGAACTGTTGCTTATAATTCTTATACGTTTAACAGTTTTATTTGGTTTAATATCTTTAGTTTAGTTAGTCTAAAATCTTTATGGATGAAGTTTCCTGACGATCTAGCCTAAGCAACCAGTGAAATGCGCATAGGAATAGGTTTTCCCATCAACAATAAATTTCAGTGCTTTTATCAAGAATAAAAATTGGGAACTAAGCACGAATAACAAAATCTTTTTAATGAAAATTAAAATAACTTAACAATTTTTTTGCCCGATATTGATTTCCAATACGTCGCTTGGAAGGTGTTGACCACCGCTCGAGATTTTAGACATCATTAAAAACCAATTTTATAACCACAAAAAGCATATAGTCGGCTTTATATGCGAATCTGTTGAATAAGGCAGTGCAGTTAAGGGTTAATTTTTAACTGAAATCGCAAGCTATCTCGAGTCTTTGGTAAGATTTTTAAAATGTTTTAATGCAGAATCAAGGAATTCCTGAATATCAATTATATTTTCCCACTCATTGGACAAACAAAAACTAACCGAATGAAAAATGCCAATTGAGGACCCTTTTTCGACGCGGTTTAACTCACGGGAGATTATCGCAAGAGCCAAAATTTTTTGGGAATCTTTATAAAACATGTCAAAGTTAGTTTAAGGGAGCGGGGTGGCACATCAACAAGTTTTTGTTTTGATTCGGTCTAATGTGCATACCTTAGACAAATCTCTTAAATTCAGCAACATTTCGGTTTTAGGCGTTTTATAATTTTTGGTAGATGTTTTAATATTGGACGTATGGTAAATTGTGAACAGAACATCACAAAATTTGATGGAGTCATGATTTGTAGTAATAAGAAAACTATAATGGTTTAGTCAGAAAAGTTAGGACCGACCATTACAAAAGTCTATTAGTGTGATTTCTAGTCCTACGCGGCTAAATTGGACAAGATTTAACCACAAAATGTTTACTTGTCACTGATTTAGACATTTTGTAAAGTTTTTATGAGTGGGCTTTATATTAAAAAAAGGCTTGCCAGATTCAAAGCTGTAAAACTTTTGACATTTATCAAAAAATAATCTTGATTTTGAAAATAATTCTTGACAAACCTTATGGTGTTTTCTTTTCTGCAAAAAAAGTGATCTTTTATATCAAAAATTTAGTTTGTTGTTCGTTTCTCACAAATGTTTTGCGCTCTTAAACGGTTGCATGTTTTATTCTAAAGCATTCACCCTTAGTATCGCACTACACGTTTCGCCCGAATAAATCGACAGTGTTGGTAGTGCCCTGTAAAAGAAGCGACTTCGGCTTATATATGGGGGTTTTTTAACTCCAAAGATTACCTTAAAATGCAACAAAGCTACGCAAAAATTGCAAATATTCGGAAAAGTTTGCAAAAATAGCGAAAATTCGCGGAAGTTTTTAATATTTTAAAACAAGTCATAAAACTGATTAAAAGTGTCCCTAAAATTTTAAGGAATCGCGAAAGTTCCTTAAAACTTGACAAATAAACGGTACAAAGATGTACCAGCTGTAGTGGAGGATATTTTTGTTTAACTAGGAAGTCTATGGTTAATTAAATAAAAGGATTTTACTATTTCGGAATGTTGGATTTAAATGAGACTTATTCATCTGAAGTCTTTTAATTCAAATTTGCTGAAAACTAACAAATTATCTGATTATAAGTTTGTTCTTAATTTAATTATTTTTTTTTTTTTTCTTATCAACTAGAGCAATTAAATAATAGATACATTTTTATGTTAAGTATTTTTCAAAGTAATTAACACACTTTTTCTCTTAAATTTCATTACTCCAGGAGAAGATTTGTGCGGGCCAAACTTTAACAAGCTTATGGGCGCTAGGTGAAATAAAAGATCATGTATAGAGAACACTAAGAAGCTCCTTCTATGTAGTAGCAAGCACTATTTGATCTTTGCTTACTAGATAAAAATATATTATTCAAACTTAACAAAACTAGTTTGTTTCATACTGCCTTTGTCGTACCAAAAACATTAACTCAAAGGACACAGGATTTAACTTACTTATCATGTGGTAAGGCGCTTTTGTGGCAAACATGTACTCTGCTACTGTCCGGCACTCGTGCGCTTCAGAGCGAACAGTCTGGGAGATCATTACTTCCAAGGTAAAGCGGAAATCTCTGGGATTGGGTTAATGAGACTCCTGGCATTCGTCAAGAGAGTGTGGGGTACTCTGAGTTTCATCACATCTGATTGACCTTTTTCTAACTTTTTTCTGCGGGTTATCGTACATGTGACGCTAGGGAGCTATTTGGTCTATGCGGAGTCCGGCCATTTTAACCTAACCTAACCTAGTTCGTATTGTATTTGTGGTTTTAGAACTCCATTTAAAACAATAAAATGTGAGGCGGGCATAAAATCAATATTCCAGAAATTACGAACGAAACAAACTTATAGTTATAGACCATTTTCACCTATAGATTGAGAATTATATAACCACCAATGCCGAATTTTTGATACCAACCACCAGGAATTATAATTCTTAACTTGTGGGATTTACGACTTATTATCTTTAAGAATCACATAAATTGCCTTAAAATTACATCGATTAGTTTTTGCAAATTTTGGTGAACATTAATATTTTTGATATTTTGGTTGGTTAAATGCATATTTTTTGCATATTTTGATATTTTTCAGTGATTTCTTTTTTTAATTTCTATATTATAAAAAAAAGTTCTTTACAAAATTTCCAAATACGCAAAAAAATTTTCCAAAAAAAATTTTTAAATCAATAAATAAAATGTTTTGCATCTTTGCTTTAAATACAAGATGCGCAAACTTCTATTAATAAAAATTTACATACACAAAGTTTTGGTCTCCCAAATTGTATACTCAAAGAACAGTAGTTTCAATTAATGAATAATAAACAAAAAAGTCTCTCAAAATATATAAATATATTATTTTTTTTTAGCATACAAGAAGTATAATATTTTATTTTAAAATGCTGGCAGAAGAAAGTGCATTGCTGCACAAATTAACATTCATTTTATAAACTTTGCAATCTTTTTCAATTGAATATATCAAATAAATTAATAAAAAAAACGTGTTTGATAATAATCTGGGGCTGTAAGAAAAGATAAACTCACTGTTTATTGCTGTTGTTTTTGTTTAAACTTTGATATTGTTACAAGTAAAACTGGGGCTTATAATTCTTATTCGCTTTACAGTTTTATTTGTATAATATCTTTAGTTTTTCTAAAATCTTTGGATGAAGTTTCCTGACGAGCTGACCTAAGCAACCAATGAAATGCGCATAGGAATAGCTTATCCCATCAACAATAAAATTCAGTTTGTCACTAGTATGAAATGGGAATTTAGCACATTATAACGAAACCTTGATAATAATCTTTTTACTTTTTTGTTTCATAAACACACAGAAAAATAAAAAATTTATTTTAATCGCCAAATTCGTAGAATCAAGCAAACAATTTGTTGATTTTGCACCTTTCACCAAAATTATTATATAGATTACTTTAAGTTGTATATATATTTTTTTTCTTTAATTTCCTAATCTAATCCCGCGAAGCTTTTCGCTTGTCTGCAGGAAAGAAACCAGAGTCCCTGGCGGAAATCGTACCCGCAACCCCAGTGCTCATGGACTAACTCACTACTAGCTAGCGTACCGGGGCACTCATTTCATTTTCATTTTTCAGTTAATAAAATTTTTAAATTTCAGCCAAAAAACCGTCCAATTTCAAACGATGTCTTAATTGATTCAAATGAAAAAATAATTAAAAGAAAATCTGAATTTTATTCAATTTACCTCAGTTAAAATTAATAAAAAAAGGTTCAATTAATATTTTAATTGATTGAATTAAATGTATTACTTAAATTAAAATGAATTTATTTAGTTTTGTATATCTAGAAAAAATGATTGGTCTACACTTTACCATAGGTCGCATATAAAGTCTACTCATTGAAAACACTTAAATACTTCAAAAACTAAAACAAAAAAAAGATATTGTTGTGAAATTTAGTTTCCTGAGACTAGAAGTCATATCAAAAGACTGTTGTGATAGTCGAATCATGCAATATAAATCCGCATTCCGAAAAGCACTTTAATATGCCTAGATATAAAATAAATCATACCGATAACAATGACATACGGTCGTTAATAAAAACAAAAAACATCTGTTTTGCATACAAACCTAATTTGACATTTAGCACAATTTTTTCTAGAGTTAACCCATTAAAGACTGACCCCCGATTTCGTGGTCCGATTTTGATGAAATTTTACACATTTGATATTATCGTCATTTACATTGACATTACGTTTTTTTTATATTTTTACCTGTCAAACCTTGGCCCCTAGACCATGGGTATTTTTCTACCCTCTTCGCTATTAAAGAGTTCTAAAACACAAGATTTTTTGAAAACAAAAAAATTAAAAAAGGCATTTATTGCATGCATTGATGTGAGTGTTGTTTGTTTATTCCACCATGTACGTAGAATCTGTACCAGCGGGAAAAGGAAGAATTACGGATGCCTTCAAGAAGGCCTTTGCAATCCTTCTTTTGGATGTAAAGGGTGGTTAAATTTTAAGGGCCGATGTTGATTTTGAATAATACACAAATAATTTAGGAAATTTTTGTCATTTCTTTTTATTATGATAATATTGGAATGGTTCAATTATGTATGGAACAAAATATCGTCGGCACAGCTCCATCCGATGGTCCAAGCTTTTGATGACGTTGAGGCATAATTAAGGTTCGATGATGCCGACAGCCCATAAACCGCACCAAACAGTCACTCTTTGTGGGTGCATTGGTTTTTCGACAATCACTCTTGGATTATCATTCGCCCAAATGCGACAATTCCGCTTATTGACGAATCCACTGAGGTGAAAATGCGCCTCATCACTGAAGCTCATATGCCTTTTGATTTGAACGCCCATTTTCATGATAAGCTTGGATAACTTTAACGCGTTGCTCGATTTAGTATGTTTCCATGGTTCAAATTAAGTTAGTCTGAAATTGAGAAATTTCAAATTAGGTGTGGTTCACATTCAACATCGGCCCTTTACAAGGCCTGCTCGCTCGATTTCATATCATATCTTGTTACACACGTTGTAATTGCTCTCGCATCTTTCAAAGTTACATAAGAATGGTAACGGGATCAAAAAAAAAAAAAAAAATTTTACTCCTTCTATTATCTGTTCTCATAGAAGGGATTGTGGAATGTTTATCTTATATTTTATACGAAAGAGCCGAGGCCTTCTTACTAATGCTTTGGATGCTGGTATGGTGTATGCCTGGAAATCACACTGCATTCTAAGAAAAGCTGAAGGATCACCAATCATGAGTCAATTTTATTTCGTCTGAGCGTTGTTGAAGTAATAGTGTTCGTGTAAGAGAAAAAGTTGTCATATATGCACAAGAAACGGCAAAGCAAAACTAAGTTTGGTTGTTCAAAATGCAAATTAAATTTACACCCAAAGGCTTGTTTTGCACAGTTTCATGTTGGTGTCCCAAAAAACATTAAAAATATAAAATTATCTCAGTAGTCGACCACAATTGTGATATTTATTTCTTATTTTTTTACTAATAACTAGTTCATTTTACATAAAACAACGCATTTTTACTTGCCAAAAATTAAAAAAAAAATTATGTGTTTTGAACCCTCTGACAGCGAAGTGGGTATTTAAATACCCATGTCGTTGAATCAAACCTGTAGTCAATGTTATTGGCCCAATTTAGCTAATATTTTTTTCTAAAGCAGGGCATACCTAAGGCTATAGGTCACCAAGAGGGTTTTCTGATTAACTACTCTTCCAATTTTCCAGAGCCGTTGTCGTTCACTTTTTTTAAATATTAAAAATTGCTAACTCTTGATCAGTTAGCGACCCAACAGTTAGCGACCCAACAAGAGGGGGCAAAATTTAACTTCAAAATTTTTTTTAAGTAGCCCTATCCTTTCTTTATCTTTCTGTTAAAACCAATTTCCGATACCTCTTACCTGAAGTTAGCCAGAATTTTTCTACGAACGCTCTGTTTTTGGGTATTTAAATACCCAACAGGCCTTAATGGGTTAAGGCGCCAATTAATAAACAACAACAAATTAACATTGTATACGAATTACAATGTGAAGGAAATGACATACAACAAAACGTACACTGGAGACAAGAACGGGAGAACACAAGATGGACATAATGCGGAGAAAAGAGACAACAGCACTAGCACAACGCATCCTACATACTGGTCACACAATTAAGTTCGATGATGTTAAAATTCTAGAATCTAGATATAGAAAATAATGAAAGGAAGAGATACACAATTGAAAGCCTTAGAATACAACAACAAATTAAGAGAACAATGAATATGAAGGAAGACACGAACAACATAAAAAACTTTTCTAAATCTTTTTAATGTGATTAAATTTCATATCGTAAGTCTTTATTGTTTATGTGTTACATTATTGTACTTATTTTATTGATTTGTAATTTTTAAATAGACAGTCCCTTGAGAAAGTCGACAAACAATCGACTAAACATCGGGAAAAAAGATATTGTAATTAAAAATTGAATTTTATTTACATTGAAGAAATGTAGGCCCTATAAGCTTGACAAAAATAACATTCATGAATCATGTTTGATTTCAGAAATGTTTCTATGTTTAATAAAACTCAATAATGTAACCGAACTAATTAAACATTTTTTAAGCAATAAAAGGATTGGTTTCACATTTTATGGCTAAAGTTCCACCGTATGTAATAACGTAAAATTTGCCGAAACATTGATTTGACTTAACATTATTTACATTATGCAAAACTCTTAACACCCACAACCAGACAAGAAACTCATACTAACCAACTAAGTTTAATTAAAATTTAGTATAAATAATTGCTGAAAGCTCGTACTTAATCATCAGTAATTTGTCATCTGTTCACAAGTTAATAATACTTTTATTTCTTAACTATGAAATTACTTGCATTTTTCCTAGTCTGTCTATTTGCAAATGGGATCAATGGATCTTCAGATCGAAGTTGTGGAGCAAAATTGGCACAACTCATGTGGATCGTTTGTGAAAATGGATTTAATAAAATGGCATTGACTAAAAGAGCAGGTAAGGTAGTTGTCGAACTTAAAAAACAAACAATTAATATTCATAAATATAAATTTATTTAACTTTTTAGATCTTCCAGCCTTTAATAGTGATTTACCATATTCTTTTGAAGCAAATTCCTTATCTAATATTTTCCAAATTGATGATGGAAGTTTTCGAGCAAAAAATCGCCCCATTAGAATGTCGGGTATTGTTGAAGAATGTTGTAAAAAATCTTGTACTTTTAAACAACTTTCTGCATATTGTTCACGTTAATTTAATATAAAATTGAAAAAAGAAAAATATCTCGTCTGCTTAGTCCTAAAATTTGAAAATGAAACCGCCATTAAATAAAAGTGTAAAATATTTCCAACATCTTAATTTAAGCTAATTAATAAAGTTGATTACTAAATTTATAATGAATTTAAGATTATTTGAAAAACAAATGCTCATCTTTGTATAAATTTTTATTAAAACTTGTTAATAAATAAAATAAAAACGCCTACAACAATTTTTCTATTTTAAAATGTTAAATTGCATAGAAAGAAAATTTTAACAGCATTTAAAAATTTGAAAATTGATAATTTATTACAGCAAATTTCGATCCACCAAAAATAATATTTGTTTAAACACAGACAAAATTTTTTGCGCCAGTAAAGAATTAATCAAAAATAAAATCAGTTTTAATTAAATATTTAATCAAGTTAATTAAACATTTATCCAAGTGATTTAAACGTTTAATTGAAATATTGGCAATTAAACATTTAATACACTTGATTAAAATTTTAATTCACATGATTAAATAATTAATTAAAACTGATTTTATTTTTGATTAATTCTTTTACTGGCGCAAACATTTTTTTCTGTGATGATTTATGTTTGACTATAGACTGACTTTGGCGGTAAGGTGATATATGCAAAGATCTCTGAAGATAAGAATGTGGTTGTTCTCGAAACAACGTTGTAAGTTCGAGCCCGCTTTCAGTCAAAAATAAGTATGTGTAATTTATATTGTCATAAAATTTCAACAAAGTCTGAATCTGACAGAATGGTCCAAAGTAGAACAGTATTTGAGATATTGCAAGATTACCATTATTAACGTTTTTAAAAAAGATGATGTCACTCTAATAAAACTATTTTCGAAAGTATTCAATGGACTATTAAATTTTTATGAAAAATAAAAAAAGTACTAAAAAGGTAGTTGTCGAACTTAAAAAACAAACAATTAATATTAATAAATATAAATTTATTTTACTTTTTAGATCTTCCAGCCTTTAATAGTGATTACCATATTCTTTTGAAGCAAATTCCTTATCTAATATTTTCCAAATTGATGATGGAAGTTTTCGAGCAAAAAATCGCCCCATTACAGGTCGTTTGTAAATTTTTTTAAAAGATGATTGAGTAACAAGGGACCAAAGTTTAAATTTCACAAAAATGTTAACGACTTTTTGCAATTTTGCTCTTTTCAACTTTACTTGTAACAATATCAAAGCTTAAACAAAACACCAACAATAAACAGTGAGTTTATCTTTTCTTACATCCCCCTACAATTGGTTGGGTTCTTTCCGACTCGAATTGTAGTTGTAAGTGGGTAAAAAGAAAAAACAAAATTAAATAACAAATTGTTTCATTCTATTGTCTTCGCAAGAAAACAACAAAAAAAAAAAAAAACAATTTGGCAATTCAGTTTTCTATTAAATACCAACATTTAAGCACAATTTTATCTAGATCGGTGCAAAAGGACAAAGTTATAGAAGACTTTTCTATTTCTATCAAATCAAATACAAACCTAAATTTTAGTAATAATAAATATCAAAAATGGCTTACAACTGTTGAATTGCTTTGCCTATTGTGATTATTTTCTGTCTCTCGCACAAGGAACCAACAATAGTCGCCCAACATTGCCTCATCATACGCCCCTTGATACCGGAGTTCCATTTCTTGATTTGTTGGTGAAAACGCTCACCATTTTCCTTATTTCATCGACAGGGTTATTTGGAATTGGATTTGGAAAGATATTAAAATGCTGAAGGTGTATTTTTAAAGACATATAACTCATTTTTAATTAATATATACTGGAGAAGACAGAAGCTTTTTTCTGCCCAGAAAGCAAAAATTATTTTAACAACTTGATTTAATTCAAAATTTTATGAAAATTAGTTTTATTTGATCTTTGTTAATTCAAGAAAATTCACTTATTTTTATATTTAACTATCTTAACCCGGTACGCTTCGCAACACTGCTGTAACCACTTCTACAGTCGAGAGATATTTAAGATATGCATCCTATGGGAGTTATTCCCCCCTGCGCCTACGTGCTTTATTTTTATTTTCAAAAGTGTAGTATACCATAAGAGTGACTTCTACAAAGTTTGAACATTCTTACTATAACAGTTCTTAAGATATGCGATATTAAACATTGCGTCCTATGGGTGGTAAAACTTCCCCCGCTGCTATTTTATTTCAATTTTGGGGCTCAGAAGTTCCTACTACCAAAAGTTCAACAAAATGCGTGCAGCGGCTCTTATTAATATTTCTATCTATGAGGGGTACTGCTCCTCCTCTGTCTACCCCGCCCATTTCTATATTGAAATTTATAGTTTACCATAATAGTAGCTTTAACCACGTTTGAAGACTCTCCCTTTAATAGTTCTACAGTTAAGCGATATTTAATATATGCCTCCTATGGGAGGTATTTCCCCCCTTGCGCCTACCCGCTTTATTTTTATTTCCAAAAGTGTAGTATACCATAAGAGTGACTTCTACAAAGTTTGATCATTCTCACTACAACAGTTCTTTAGATGTGCGATATGAAATATTGGCGTCCTATAGGGGGAATCATTTCCCCCGCTGCTATTTGATTTCAATTTTGAGGCTCAGAAGTTCCTACTACCAAAAGTTCAACAAAATGCATGCAGCGACTCTTAAGATATGCGATATTTAATATTAGCATCCAATGGGGGTACCAATTCCCCTGCCCCTATCGAAAAAAATTTAGCCTTTTTTATTTTTAGGGCTCACGTGATGCGATGTTACTTTAAAAATTTCAGGAAAATCGGTTCAGTAGTTTAGGAATCTATAAGCCAACAAACAAACAAACATACAAACATTTTTCATTTTTATATATATAGATTATATGGACTGTATTATTTAAATTATTTCACTTTGATTGTCGCTAATAAACTTCTAACTAACTTAAAAATCTTTTTTAATTTATATTAAAGGTTTGTCAAGCTACACACTTTTTGTGTATTCTTTGATAATGACAACCCAATAAAAAATGGAGCTTCCAACGAAGCAGGTTTGTAAGGGAGAAACATAAGGGTTTCGCTTACCATTGCGCTTACGGAAGACATGAATTTTATATGGCGAGTTCCCACTTTGAAGCAATACATTTTTGACACATAAAGCGCATTATTCACCGCACATAAATATTGTTGGATGTAACGATCATCTTTACACACTGAATATTTTGGTACAGTTATTTTTTAGTTTTCTCCCTTACAAACCTGCTTCGTAGTAAGGGAATGCCGTAGCACTTGAAATGTTATTTTTTTTATAAAAGTTGTTGAGAGCAGTGTTCGAAAATAAACACTAAATATCGTTCTTTAATGTTCGGTTCGGTAGATTTGTGGAAAACACAAACGCTAATAGTGTTTGTGTAGAAATTCATTAAAAAAAATAACGTTTCCCTGTTTGTCATCTTTCGAACACAAAAATAATGCTGTTTTCATCATACTCAACAAATGATGAGAACATTAAATTCCGTTCGGTTTTTTTTAAATCCACGAACTTCAATGTGTTCGGTTCGGCTCGTTAATGTTCGTCGCTTTTTGCTGATAAAAAAAAAACAAAAATGTTTTACAAAAACAAAATACACACAAGAAAAAAACATTATAAAACATTAAAATATAATGTTTTTCTACAGTATCACTACAATTGTTCTGTTTTTTAACGAAGAACCGAACATTATATAATGTTCGATTCTTTCTTGAAAATAGTTACGAACGGTATTAAGGTTTGTGTATGTTTACACAAACACTAAAAAAATAGATATCGTTCTTCGGTGTGTGAGCCGAATGCTAAATAATGTACTGTTTATTTTCGAACACTGGTTGAGAGTTCTTTCACTTACTTTACTGCATTTCTGTATGTCTTATTGCGTAGCGCATATTTGTGCGCTTATTTTTTGAAATGTACCTTTAGTGCTTCGCAAAATGTTAAAATTTTTTATTGGGAATGAACATTTAATACATATAGAATGCTGTTTATACAATTATTAGTTACTTTGTAACTTTAATGGTATCATCAAGAATGCGTTTTGACAAACAACTACTTCTAAGCAGGAAATTTAAAGAAAATCATATCAAATTCTTAACATATAAAAATTAATGTTTATTTAAAAAAATAAATAAAAACAAAATCGTGCTAAAAACTGTACCAATTATCTCATAGTTTTTTCACAAATCCCGAATAATGTTGTCATCATTTGGGCTCCTGAAATTCTACAGAAAGTTTGAAACACAAAGTATACAGAGATGAAAAAAGTGACGTATGAAAAATGCCTAAATCATTTGCGAGGGCAGATTTCGAAGAAAAGAAAGAAAACGTTTTTTGTTAGTGAAGTGACAATGCTTAAAAACAGGCCGCTACTATCTACACAAATTGCATAATCAAAACAAAAAACGCAAAAAGGGCAGCTTTCGAAGAAAAAGACAGAAAAAACACAATATTTTCTGTCTCTCGACGCCTCTGTATACTCTGTGGTTTGAAACAGCAAAACCAAATGACTCCCATGCCTTTGACTCATCTTCAGACAAAATCGAATCAAATTTGAAATTAGAAACTGGGAATTATTTCTTTTCATAAGTTACTTTATTATATTCAACATATTTTATTTTTTCGAATTTATTCTATGAGCTTTATTTCAGTTCTGTATTTTATAAAGCTTTTTTGTAATAATCCTATTCCTTAAATTTTTAGGAATGGCTTTATACTTCTTGTTACATTTTACCTTAGCTTTCCTTTGGAAATTTACAGTTGTAAATTGTAAGAAAAAGGTAAAATGTAACAAGAAAATACAAGATAATAGTCTGGAAGTGTATAAAGTCATTCCTAAAATTTTAAGGAACAGGACTATTACAAAAAAGCTTTATAAAATAGCTCATAGAAATAATTCGAAAATATATAAATATGTTGAACAAATTTCGAATTTTTCAGTAGCTTTTTAAATTGTGCTCCTACAAAAACCCCGTTCTTTAATTTTGGCATCTGATACTTTGGGAAAAACGGGTTTAAGGTATTTCAATGCGACACAGTTTTCTCTTTTAACTGTGACAAAATAATCTTTTCCTTTTCTACCAGAGCTTTGTATATGACATTATCTTGGTCAAGCTATAAATTTCCTGTTTCCTGCCAATCTCTTCGGGCATAGGGTTCATGTAGGCCTCAGCTGGCCCATTTTGCATATTTTGTGTAGCCTTGTTGCGAACTAGTCATTATGGCAACATCTTCTAGATCGCCGAAAATTTTCCAGTTATGCTGTTCGTACTCTATCATAACCAGTAATTTATACATGGACTTCGCTTTTACAAAATAAAATATTTCTAATATTTACAGCGTTCGCTTTTCAAATTTTGCGTATTTACTTCCTTTGGGTTTTTGATTTGATAATAGTGTTTACGGACGAATTTCCGAGATTCTCTCCTATTTGGAAACTATGGAAATTTATGGGATCACAAAAACCAGGTTAAGGCCTCGTTACTCTTACGTAAATGTTGCGGATACGTAAACGTTACGGAAGACTTGAAATGTTGGTAGTTACTAAAAATACGTAAACGTGTCATATGGTGTTGAAGTGTATGTGTGTACTCGTTCATATATTTGTATGTAAATTAATATTTGTTTTGATTTTGCTCCTAGTCTTGTTCCAAAACATGTTGCTAACATTCTTGTTTAAAAATACATAACGATATCGACGCTTTTATACAAAAAAGTTAAATACTTTAAACATATATATTTACATATGCAGCACTTAAATTGCTTTACAAATAAAAATTTTTTATCTTTAGGTTTAAGGCGCTATGGAACTAAAAATATTTTAAGTCATTATTAATATCTCTTTAAATAAAACTTGATATGTATAACAATTTTTTGTTTTTATAATTTTTATACCCTTCACCACAGGTGGTGAAAAGGGTATATATAAGTTTGTCATTCCGTTTGTAATTTCTATAATATTGATGTTAGACCCTATAAAGTATATATATTCTGGGTCCTTATGAGGAGCGAAGTTGATTTAGCGATGTCCGTCTGTCCGTTGAAATGGATTTTCCGAAGACCCCATAAGGTTATTATACATTTATGTCACATATGGTCCGGAATTGCTTGCTATTGAAATTCAGCAAGATCGGTCCACAAATGGCTGAGATATGAGTAAAAACCCACGACTGCCTCAAATTTTTTCCTTTAAAGGTCCAAATAGACGTGACATTACCATACCAACACTGTTTTGCCAAAACGACATAAACATACCATACAAACCAATTCAATTTTGGTTTGTACGGTCATACAGTGCCTATAGTAATACAGTGTTGGTAATGTGGTTTTTTTGTTGTTTTTTTATACCCTTCACTACAAGCGGTGGATTTTATTTGTAATGTGTTTAATTTTATATGATATGATATGATGATATGCCGCTCAAATAAAGAAACAAACTCATAGACTCATAATTTAACGCTACTTCAGTAAAAGCATTCGTAGCCGAGTTGTTAAGTTCTCTCCTGAGACTGATGATATTGCCAGTTCGAATCCCAAAAATAATTTTTTTTCATTTTTTTCATTTAATTTTTTTATGTTCTAAAAAACGATTTTAAGATTATAAAACGAATTTCAAACATCAACTTTGGCAAAAGAGGAAACGGGCTTAGGTATATATATAAATTTTTTGTTTTTTGATATTCTTCGGCATGACGAAATGAAAAGTTGGCGTTGCTCAATTAATATTTATTTATACCTATCTAAAGAACGTTATTATGTGTATAACTATTTGTTCTTATCTCATTATGGTGAAGGGTATATAAGATTCGGCATAGCCGAATATAGCACTCTTACTTGTTTATTGTAAATTTAATTTAATTTCCTAAAGATGTAACCAAACGTTAGCGAAATACATATTGAGAAAAATTAAACAATTCGAAATAATTATAAAAAAAGGTCAAATAAAACTAAATAATATATATATATATATATTAAATATAATTATGTTAGGGCGGATATTCGGATCTACGAGGTGATTTTTCTTATTTGCATTCTCTAAAATCGAAAATCGAATCAGCTGTTTTATGTTTTAACTCATGTGTTTACACTGTTAACTTTACAGCCTTAAACGCAATTTTTGTTTAATAATTTTGTAAAAAAAATTTGTTGTTTAAAATTATAAATAATAAAAAATAACCATATAAAAAGTGAGAAAAATGCTTTTGCAAATTTGAAGCAGCCCGCTGCCGGAGACTTTAATTTACTTCCATCTATTGACATAATCTAAGTGCTGAATAAAATATAAAATAAAAAATTAAGCTTTTAACAACAATATTTTTTTCCAATAAAAAAAACAAGAGCTTGGTTTATTTTCAATAAAAACCCGATAACATTGGTTTCAGTGACACCCGAAGCTGACACTAATTTCAGTTTGAACAAAGAACCCATAATATTTCATGAAACCAAATTTAAATTAATGTTTTGATGAGAATCCCATTAATAAAATTTTAAAGTAAACCGCTGGTTAATATGTTTTGTTGATAACACGGCTTGAAAACAAAAATAAAATTCTTAACAGCTGATACGTAAAAACGGAGAGATATTTTAATTTTATCAGGTTCATACGCACGTTGCGTTGCTTTTAGGTGTTAGTATCTATTAACACATAAGCTTGGTTAGGAAAACGGAACAGCTGATCCTCAACGTATACATTTACGTAAGAGGAACGAGGCCTTTATGCTTTGAGGTTAAAATTCATAAAGAAGATATTTGTGCCGAATATTATCTAGATATTAACATCCATATGTAACTTTTTGTCTTGAAGGAATTTCAGGTACGGTCACCAAAAAGTTAAAGCTATTTAAGGATGAAGCGTTGGGCAAATGAAAACCGGTTCGTAAATAATTTAATTTGAAGTAAAATATTTTTGGGGCTAAAAATAATAAGATGGTTTACGGGCACAAAAAGTCTAATTTGGAAAGAAGTTCTTATGGGGAATATGTCCATGATCCATATTTGATTAAATTATCTACAAAATTGCAACTTATACTTTGAGCACAACGTTAAGATGGACGGACAACCAGCCAAATGGAAGGATAGACATCGTAAGATCACTTTTAAAAGAAATTCTGTGATCGGTATGCTAAAAGATTGTACCAGATTATTATGTATTACACACACCACCAAAAATGTATATACATAATTGCTTTTTCCTTAATTTTTGCTTTTATATAAAATCTGAAAGCTTTGCCTTACAAATTTAGAGTTAAAATTAAATTTAGATGGCGAAATTGAAGCAACACGTTGGTTACACAGATGTATATTTAAATGCCATCTGTTAACCAGAATTTCGAAAAAAATATATATTTTATTTTTGCTGCGAAAGCTTTGTAGACATCTAAAAAAAATGCACATGTATCAAAATATGTCTTAAAAAGGCAAAATATGTCTTAAAAAGGAAAAAAATTCATTTTATATATACATATAAACTTAATAGATGCAAAAAAAGGCTTTTTTAACTAAGTTATGCAAAAACATGCTGCAAGTGGGTAAAATATGCAAAAATATGCACTAACGAGTCGATGCCAAAATTCATAAAAGGCTCTAAAACGGATAAATAAATTGTTTCTGTCTTCATTGGTCGAACAAGGAAAACCATGCAATTGCATATTTAGGGTTTCGCTGCTCATGAAGTATATGCGGGATATGTTTTACTTGGTTTTCGGGGCAAAGCTACTGTAAATGGTAAAAATGGCTTTATTAATTTACAACGCCACCATAAAAACATCCAAATACCAAAAGTATTTTAATCAAAGCAAAATACAATGATTAAAACTTTTTATCAAAATCTAATTTTTGAGCTTTAAATATGACTGACAGAACATTTTAAACTTAAATTTTACAACCCAATTTTTTAAGAGCCGCTATTCTGTAGGGTATACGAAATTTGGCGTTTTTGTATCTTCTTGTGCGAGTTGTTTATTGTAAAAGTTTCTTTATGCGTTCTTCTCAATTGTGTGCTACATAAATAAACACTTTTTGACATTGTGTGATGAGTAACCTATTTTAAGAAAAATAAGACAAACAGTGGGTCTAAATACATATGCATACACGCATTTTAAACATTCTAAATATTATAGGAAAGTAACTGTTAACATGAAATTAATGCAAAAATTAATTTAATTTTATTGCATTTTCTTTTACAATCTACCGATAGCTTAAGGTAGGATTTTATAGGGCGTGCAGAAAGTGTTCGGTTTTTACAAGTTTACTTTGACCTTAAGTTAGCGATAAGCTAACGAAAGAATGTTTTTGATAAAGTCACAATAACAAAAACTAAATTAAACTCGATCTAGAAGCAACGGTGCCACAGACACACATATTCAAGAGGATACAGCTAGAAAAAAGAAGATACATTTTAAACGTTGCACAGATTTTCTTCAAACAAAGGTCATCGTCATCTTTCAAACAAGCAAAATAAAATCAAAATCGGGCAAGCCGTTTTTACTCTACGATGAAACGGGCAGATACATACATATGTCCATAGCTACACACAGATAAACACTATAAGCTTGTAACATTCCTCTTTTTCGGGTGGGGTTTAATAGGCTTTTTACACTGATCAACATCTAACATCTACCATCAATGATGTAGAAAATGTGAAACACTCGTTTACATTGCTCAAACAACATCAAACAAAAATGTCATCATTTTTGAAAAAAAACTATTTTTTTATTAAAAAAGTTTTTTTTTCACAAAAGTGCCAACATTTAAAAAGAAAACTCAAAAATGTATTTGAAGTTCAATATGTTTAAAAATATAAAAAATACTTAACAAAAAAACCTTGCAATAAAAGATTGAACTTGACAAATGGTAACGCTGCTTTCAAAACAAACTTCTTTTTGTCAGTGATGCCACAATAATAATAGAACTTATTGCCACTTTTCTAGTGATGACACTAAAATAATCGAAAGATGTAGAATGGAATAAATTGAGATAGGAACATCTTTTAAAGATGTTGAAGGATGTTGGTTTTTAGCCCTATGCATTTCTTATGGAAATATGTTAACATCTTCGCAAATGGTGGCAAATTGGTGGTAGATGTTAGATGTTGATCAGTGTAAAAAGGCTATAAAACGAATCGGGTTCTGCTATAATTTACGAATGTAAAAGGCACAAATTTAAACAACTAGTTTTGCTGTACCATACAGTACTGATAAAAAATTTTAAAATACTATTGAAAATAATTTTATTGCTTTTTCTTCAACGTCTTCACTCTGCAAAGTTTCCGCTGAAATTAATACATTTAGCATCAGACGCCCCAAAAAGTTTGACAAATATTTAACATGCCTGCCAAAGATTAAAAGTTTTTAATATTTCTAAAAACTTGCTTCTTATGTTTGTCCAAACAGCAAACACCCCAATTAACAAAACAAAACATTTGTACAAACCTTAATTTTGGCATGTTTGCCAAACAATTTGTGTGGTTTATTTTTCTCTTAAAGCTGCCAATAGCAATATTGCGTTTAGTTTTTGGTAAAATGTAAGTTACGTTTTCGCTGGGCACTAAATAGATTTCTCTTAATTTAATATTCCTTAGAAGTAATTTAAAATTTTAGTTTAATTCCAGTTCTCCAAAAAAGGTAAATTTTATGACTATGAAAATGTTATTGTCTATCAATCACTTAACGTACTACAAGCCCCACTGTATTTGCAACTACATATTTATTTGTAAAAACAATAATTTAACTCATTCACCCCTTAAAATTTATAAAACATAATAAATTAGATTATATGTAAATATAAATAACAACAAACTGTGTGTTTTTTTTTTCAAATATTCGGTATAAATAATTGCGGAGAATCCTTTTTTAGCATCAGTAATTTCCCATTATTACAGCAGTTTACATCAGACATTTTAGCACCTGTTACTTCAGCAATGAAACTACTTGGATTGGTTTTAGTCTGTTTGTTGGCAAACACATGCAGTGGTTTTACAGACATTATGTGTGGGGCAAAGTTGAGTCAAATAATGTGGATTGTTTGCGAAAATGGTTTTAATACTATGATAGCAAAAAGATCAGGTATGAATTGAAAAATTTTAAACATATTAAAATTTAATTCTTAAATATGTTGGATTTAGAATTACCAGCCATTGATGGAGATGTTCCTTATCCTTATGCTTCATCCGATCTCTCAAACATTTTTCAATTTGAACAAGGTAATTTGTTAGCAAAAACTCGACGTATCCGAATGGCGGGAATTGCAGATGAATGTTGCAAGAAATCTTGCAAATACAGTGAACTTTCTGCATATTGTAGAAATTAAATAAACCAAAACCATATGCTTAAAGTCTCCTTTTTATGTAAAAATAACTGCATTTATTGTTACACTAAATATTATGAAATTGTTGCTAATAATTAAAAAAAAAAAAAATGCTCATTGGCTTTGACTTTATAACATAATTTGTATTGTATTGTATGAAATATAATAAAAACAAAATAAAAAGACAGATTGTTTTTCGCGTTAAGTCAATAAAGATAGAAATAATAAAATATGAAATTAATGTTGTATCGTCTTTGCCGATTCATTTTAACACCCACACCACAATAGTGGAGAGGGAATTATGCATTTTGCTGATGTTTGTGATTCAACGATATTCGTCTGGATGGCTGGCTGCCTGTCCATGTTAACCTTGTGTGCAAAGTACAGGATGCAATTTTGGAGATGACTTATAATTTGCACAAGCACCAAGCTACTGAAAATGGGCCAAATCGGCCCATAATTTTACATATATTCAAAAAGTTCTCCCGAAAATAGCTTTTAGATGCCATAACTTCTTTAAAATGTTAGTATTAACATAAAAATTGGCGATAATAACTGTTACGATAGCTACTAGATATGTCATGACCTTTGTCCTGGTAGGTCCAAACTTATCCATCCTTTTATCTCATTCAGATGAAGATATCTTACTAATATTCGGCACAAAGAACTTTTACATAAATTTTGACTTTGTAACAAAAGTTTGCTTAGGCTAGGGTACTCAAGCACATAATTGTTTAAATATTCTGTGGCGTAGGGTGTTGACCGACTTTCCTTTCTTACTTTATTACCCTTGAAAATGAAACAAATACAAGTTTAATATCTCATTTTAAGAACGAGCGGGTTGATATCACAGATGTTAAAAAACAAGAAGTTTACGGCATACTAAAGGCTAGTTTACACTATTTTAATTTTTATTAATACATGTCAAAAACTCAAGTAATATTTAAAAGTCTGATAGTGTGAATGCATGTGTGATGAAAATGACAAGTATTATGAAAAATAGTTTGACATCCCATACGACTTCATCGTTTTTTGAAGAATTTCTAAACAATAATACTTTTCATTGGATCAGGGTTGCATTTTATTTCATGTGTGAGTGTTTAAAGTTTGTGTGATGGTGTGAACACAAACTGTCATGTTAAATTAGATTTTTTGACAGTCGCAACAAAACTCATTAGATTTCCATATCACAAAGTATTATGGAATACGAAGACTTGTGAGATAGTGTACTCCAGTGGTGCGATTCACTAACTTTTAACGATCCGACAATCGTAATATTTGTCGACATTTATATTCGCTTGCAGTAACGATAGTGTGATTCTGTAATTTTTTTTAACGATAGTACACAGCTGTTTTTTTTGTAACATCTCTGTCTACAAAATGTTAAAAAAGAACGAAAAGCACAAAAGAGAATAAAATAAAAACATATGAAATTGTTCTTAACCCCCCTTGTTACACATATTTTTTCATTTAAAATGCACTGAAAAAGGCCTGGCCAGACTCATAAGTAAGACGAAGGGTTAATTTGTGGTTTTATATTTTTTTTTTTTGTGAATTTTACATTTAGAATTTTATTTTTGTTCTTAATTTGCTTTCTTTTTGCAAATTTTAAATTTATTATTTTGTTTTTGTTCATACATATACATATGAATATATCTTTGTATGTATGTAAGCTATTTTAAACATAAAAAACATTTTATCGATAAAATAAACACAAACTAAATTATTGTCGCTAAGATAACGACAAAAAAATTGCTTAAAGTAACAGCTGACTTTAAACGACAGCGAATATCGTTAAAAATTTTACAGAATAGCATATTCGATAAATTTTCGTTATACTTATTTTAACGATTCGATTATCGTTATAAAAGTTAGTGAATCGCACTACAGGGATGATAAAGTTAGTACATTTGTACTTTTTTCAGTACTATTAGCATTGCAAAAGTTCTGAAGTACTCCAATGACATGTTTAGTACAATTTAAAAATTTCAAACATTCAGCATTGAAGCATTTTGTTCTAGGGTTGGAGAATTGAAACATGGTTCCAGATATCAGTAGAATTGCCAAAGGTATATCATCTATACCACATTCATCGGTGAATGTGAAACATATTTTTTCACAACATAATTTAATAAAAACAAAGCAAAGAAATCTACTTAATATTAATTCTGTATCGAATTCATTTCAGAATATTTCTGAATCCTGTTTCTATAGTTTTAAATAAACAAAAAACTTATCGTTACTTTAATTTAGATGTAAGGTATTTTATATATTATTTTTTATCAAGCTTTATGTCACAAACTTAAAAAAAGTAATATGTTAGATACGCCTTATGTAAATTAAAGCAACGTTATGTAGAAATTTATCAAAAAACTAATTGCCTACATCAATCGAAATTTGATCTCCTTGAAAAATAATAAATGATTATTTGGACCTAGTATAGTCCCAACTACGATATTTTAATTGTATAGTTATTTCGAATCGAATGCCGTTATCTGGTTTTTGTAAGATTTTTTATGTATGTATGTATACTTAGTATGAACAATATGAACAGTTTTATATGGGATTGAAACGAAGACTTCTTAAGTTGATTTTTTGAAGTTCAGTCATTCGTGGTATAAGTGCTTTTAGCAGGATTAAAAATCCAAAACCAACTTACTTTCTAAAACAATATCTTTTGGACTTGTAACTCTGTTAAACATATTTTTAGCCTGTTCCTTCCGGCGGTGCGCAAAATGACCCCAGGAAATATGGCCCCAAAAGTAAAATGAAAAACGGTCCCAAAATTTTACATGAGACACAACAACACACAATTTTGGCGCAATTGTTTTGTTTTTTTTGGGGGGGTTATTTTTCGTTTTTTCGTTAGGGTGTTTTTGCATTTTAAGTGGAATGAAAAATGACCCCAACATCAAGGAATGAAAAATGGCCCCAAATAAAATCACAATTTTTACTTTGGGACTATTTTCCGTCTACTAATAAAAATGCAAATTTTAAGAAATGAAAAATCACCCCAAATCTTTTTACACAAATTTTATAAAATTCTATGTAAAAGTTTCTAGGGATAGTATAAAAAACCCGAATCCTTATACCAAAGTAGAAAAAATCCTTGCCGGTTATGCAGAGATGCTTTAGTTAGCGAAGCCGGTGTTTGTTATACCATAGAGGAAAAAATCGTTGAGCCCGGCCGAAGGCCGGCTATTAAGAGCAGATTTACTGAGCGAAGCCAGAGTTCGTTATACCAAAGAAAAGAAAATCCTTGCGCCCGGCCGAAGGCCGGCTATGTAGTGAAGCTTTAGTTAGCGAATTCAGTATTCGTTATACCAAAGAGAAGAAAATCCTTTCACCCGGCCAAAGGCCGGCTATATAGAGAAGCTTTACTTAGCGAATCCAGTATTCGTTATACCACAGAAGGGAAAATCCTTGCACAAGGCCGTATATAACGCTATAAAGCTTAAGTAAGCAAAGCCAGTTTTCGTTATGCCATACAGAAACAAATCCTTGCGCATGGCCGAAAGCCCAACCATGCTATCAATCGTACGATTTTTAAAACCAAAACTGTATAATTATCCGGATTTTGAAATCGGGATTCTAAATTTGTGATTTTTAGTTTCGGGCATATGAACTCCACCTCATTATAAATTTTGACGTGACTTTTCATAATGAAGAATAACTCCAAATTTAGGGTCATATTTCATTTTTTTTAGGGTTATTTTTCATTTTTTGGGGGTCATTTTTCATTAAAAAAATAGCCCCAAATTTGGGGTCAATTATCATTTATTTTTTTGGGGCCATACTTCCTGGGGCTATATTTCGCGGCTGTAGGAAAAATCGCCCAAAAAAAAAAAATTAAAAATCGCCCAAAAGAACATGAAAAATGACCCAAAAAGTTAAATATGAAATTTTGACTAAAAGAAACGAAAAAGGGCCCAAAATAAAAATGAAAACTTACTCAAAAAGAAAAAACGAATTTTTCCCAAAAAAAAAAAAAAAAAAAAAAAATTACCCAATTTGCAAAACATTGTTTATTAATTTAGTGACATACAAATGTAACAAATACCGGCAGCGCTTACTAAAGCGTCTCGGCATAGCCGGCCTTCAGCCAGGCGCAAGTATTTTCTACTCTATGGTATAACAAAAACCGGCCTTCGGCCGGGCGCAAGGATTTTCTCCTCTATGGTATAACAAAAACTGGCTTCGATAACTAAAGCTTCTCTGCGCAAACGGGCTTTGGGCGGGCGCAAGGATTTTTTGCTTTATGGTATAACAAGTACCGTTTTCGCTAAGTAAAGCTTCTTAAATCTGCCTTGTTTCCGAACGAAGGCCGACTTCGTAGATAAGCTTTAGTTAGCGAAGACAGTATTTGTTATACCATGGAGGACAAAATCCTTGCGCGCGGCCGAAGCCGATTTTTATTATACCATAGAGGAGAAAATCCTTGCCCCCGGACGAAGGCCGGCTGTGCAGAGAAGCTTTAGTTAGCGAAGCCGGTACTTGTTTTATCAAAGAGGAGAAAATCCTTGCGCCCGGCCAAAGGCCGGCTATGCTTTCGAGTTTTTCCACGGACACTATGACACTGGACGTTATGACATGCCACCTTTTTGCAATATGTCCCGTTATTTTTATAAATAACATTTAGGAATTCGACGTATAGTAATAATGAATGATTTAGACAAATAGTATGTTACCAAAGGGACGTAACTACAAGTGCGTTTACCTGATGAATTTAAAACGACACAATTTGGACATTTATTTTTTAACAAAAAATAATGAAATGGTTTTCTTTAAATATTGTTTAAAAAATTCCATGGACGACATATCAATGCATGTTTTTCTGACATGTTTAAAGTTTTCATTTTACAAAGTTTTTGCTTCTCCTGTAAAATTATATATTTGCTAGTTACACCTTTTTGCATTTTAACTAACGATATATAATTTTTTTGTTATGTTTTGAAAAACAAGCCAAGCAAAGTAGAACTCTGAAACATTCTCTTAAAATAAAAGTACTTATTAATTTACTTTCATTAATACACATATAATAATTGAAAATGAAAAATTACAATTATATTTTGTACGTATGCCATCCTTTATACTCTTGGGAATGTTACCGTTGCAACGCGTTGTCGATTCGACGAAGTATGACTTGAACGTCATAAAAACTAGTATGATATTCTAGGGTTAAGCATTATACAAACATTTTGGAAGTTACGATTAGAAAGAAACGGAAGGCGTTATGAGAACGTAGAACGTCTAATTAAAATAAAATATCAGTTTGTAAATTTTATGACCAAAAAAACTAAACCATATTTTTTTTACGTAAACCATATTTTCATTTTTAACGAGTTAATATTTAAAATTTGTTTTTGTGCCAAAAGTAAATTTGGAAGATTTATTTCACAATACATTCCCTACAATATTTGCTTTGCAACTTTATTAAATTAAAGATTTAGAAAAAATGTAAGGAAAATATTCTGCATTAGTGTGTCCCAAAAAAATTTTTTTTTGGATTTTCATGGATTCTCAAGCATAATTTAAAAGCTTTTAGGGTGTAGTATTTTTGAGATTTTTTTGAAGATTTTTCGGAACAGGTTTAGAGGTTGCTCAAGTCGAGCTTTTGCCAAAAATCGGGGTTGTCGGTCTTTTTTTGAGTTTTCTTCATAACTTTGTGAAAAACCACAATTTTCTTCACTTTTAAGAAAATAATTTAAAAGAAAAACTTCTAAGCTTTATTTTTATATGCAGGAACTATAAGTTTTTGCAAGGCATTAGTTAATTTACTGGGTGCAATTAAATGATCTTTCAAACTTCGTTATAAGTTTTTTAATTTTCATTAAAATTTTAATAGTTATAAAGCGTTATTTACAAAATTTATTAAAAAATTATAATGTAGGATACCTAAATGAGCAAGTACATAGCAAAAATTTATAGTGCTTGTACATAAAAATAAAGCTTGCACATTTTTCTTTTCAATTATTTCCGTGAGCACCAAAAAAAGTTTTTTTGTTTTGGGACACACTAATTTACATGTATGTAGACCAGGGATGATAAATGAGAAAAGCAATATCGTACCAACGAACTTTTAATATCGTACTTTTTCGGCCCCAATTATTATTTTATTTTATTTTATTTTATTTTTAAGAACAAAAATTTAATACAACAAAAGCAAAAGGTTCTTAAAATTCATTTGTACATGTAAAGTATAGATAGCAAAAAATACATGAAATTAATTATACATAATAATAGCGTGGGAAAAATTTTTTCGCGTCAAATTGTATTTGGTCTAGCCAGACCTGTATCATGTGGTTTTTAGGGTCGAGAAATCCATTTATTTTAATTTTTAATTGCCGCCAGCGAGCGTTTTCATACACTTTTTATCGTCTTTTTTGTGGAAAATTTATGAATATTTCTCAAAATGTCATCTCGAATTTAAAACGAAAATAATTTAATAATAATAATTTAGCGCTTGTAAAATCTCCTTCGAAAAAGTTTGGACTAAAATAATAATGGAGTGGGCTCCCACTGTTCCAAAATTCTGTTGATTACTTCTTGTCGTGACAACCATCTTGTTGACGAATATTTAAAAATATTATGAATTCGTTCCAAAATAATGTTGAGTTGAGAGGAAGTCGTCTTTTTTACTATGTAGAACTGTTGCAGAAGTGGTTTCTTATATCTGTGACTTGGTGCTAAAAGGGCCAATGCTGTTTTGAGTTAATCGTTTCATCATGTGTACTATTTTACTCTCTTTTATTTTTCTGTATCAGCCAATGTCTAAACAACTTCATTAAACTGTTCTGGGTTAACTTAGACATTGGCTAATACAGAAAAAAAGAGTAAAATAATACACATGATGAAACGATTAACTCAAAACAGCATTGGTCCTTTTCGCACCAAGCCACAGATATAAGAAACCACTTCTGAATAACAAAACAGCAAAATATTGGCATTGGCCCTTTTAGCACCAAGCCACAGATATATTTTAAAAACTTGTCAATATCATCAGAAAATGGAAGCCTATACGCTGCCGTTGATACTAAATTTAGAATGTGGCATAAGCAATCGTTCAATGAACAAGTACAAAAATCTATTCACAATAGACGAGTTGAGTAGTTGGTGCAAATGGTCTTGCAAAAGAGCAAATGCAAAATTTAATAGCTGTTTTGTTAAATCCAACAACACAAAATAGAGTTTCTCTTAGATTTCATAAAAAAGCTACGGCATTTTGCATTTTCGCAAGACTCTTTGCACCAAACACTAAACACCGCTTATACTAATTGGACAGTAAATACAAGTTTCCATTTTATATCAATTATAACTGCCATATTAATAAAAAATTAAAATGGATTTGAAATGCACTTTAAGAAAAAGTTGTATGAAAATTTTGACTTAAAACACATTTCAAACTTATTTTATTTTTTATGAATACGACAGTAAATATGTAGGTTTGAAAAATTTGGAAATAGTACCAAATGAGTCACGGGGTTGCCAGCGTACTTTTTAGTTTTGAATTGTACCAAAAAAAAAGTACAATTGTACCAAATTTATCAAACCTGATGTAGACATACATATGTATGTATGTAGTACATACATACTATGTATGTACATCAGTGCAAATATACATACGAATGATTCTGTAATAGTAAACATGCTTTTGTAACTTGATTTAAAATTCCTTTCAAATTCTACCTTAATAAATTTTATTTACATTTTTGTCTTATAAATATTATCTTTTATTAATTTAATGACTCTTAGAATTAAATTGAAAATTGCAAAACTTTTTATGAAATTATAATAAAGGGGTTTTCAACAAGAACTTTGTTTTTTAATTGTGGCAACACCAACAACATGATTCGCAGTAGATGCTTTGGCAATGAATTCAATTTCGCTATGAAAATAACGGTTCTGTTAAAGTTACATTTCGTAAAATTCGCAAAATTCGTACTTTTTTCGGAGTATTTTTCAGACGAAGCCTATTTTCACTTGTCAGGGAGTAATCGGAGATTTCATTTAACGAATCGATCCCGTGCACCAAGCTTGCCAGCCGGACTTGATTTTTTTTTTTTATTTACATGGCTCGTCAAGAATCAAGAAACCTATCTGTATGAATAGCTAAGAGCAGAAAGAGAACTACTTCAAGACATTTATTTTGAGATAATCAATTAAAACAGTGTAGTTAATAATAATTATTATTATTATTAGTATATGTGCAAGTAGAGGGAAGAACTCCCTTTAATATGAAATTTTCTAAGATGACACTTTTTTGACTGTTTTTTCAGCAATACTCAATTTAGGTACATGAAGTAAATGTCAGTAGTTCCCTTTCTGCACTTAGTTCTCCATATGTTTTTCAAGATTTTTTAAATCGCAACCAAAAAAACACTTAAATATTGTTTAAATATATTTACACTTTTCCTTAAACAAAGCTGTGTTAAAAGCAAATAATTATGTCAGCGTTCTTTTTTTATGTTTTTGTTTCAAAAACTAATAAAACTACATTTTCTTTATTTAAACGAATATTTTGACAACACTGAGATGCTGATTTGAAGCAGATACCCGTATCAGTACTAGTATTTGTTTATCCCTCTATACTCAACACTAATAATACTGTGCTCGAAATTTACACTTTTTTTAGACAAGCCGGGCCCATGGCGTTTTAGCATAGCTCAGGTACGCTGAATCCAATGGTGCCCACCATTTTTTGGGTTAGCTCTTGTTTTTTAGAGATATACCTTATTTCAAAAACGGTTTAGTTTATTGAAATGACTAAAAAAAAAAACCGAAATTCCGCAATGAAATTTTTTTTTTTTTTTTAATTTTTTTTTTATCAAAATTTCGAAATTTTTGTTTTTAAAAAATTCATAAACAATTGGAAATTGCAGCAAAGCTTCTAATTTTGAATATTTGGTATGGGAGCCCCTTAAGGAATGGAGAAACCGCGTAGGTATGTTAGAAATAAATTATTTTCATGAATAATTAAGTGGGGTTGGTCATGCATTTGACCCATCTAGAGGCATCCTAGGCGCTGCAGGGGCCAAATTTAAGAATTTTATAAAACCTCAATATGTGTATGGTTGAAATTCTTAAATTTGGCCCCTGCAGCGCCTAGGATGCCCCTAGGTGGGTCAAATGTATGACCAACCCCGCTTTATTTTTCATCTAAATTATATATTTCTAACATACCTACGCGCTAGCTCCATTCCTGAAGGGGATTCCCATACAAAATGTTCAATGCAGACTACATAGAGATATATTGAAGAAAAAGTCCCATAAATGCCCAGGGGTTGCGTTTTATAAAATTCTTAAATTAATTAAAATTTGGTGACTTTTGTGAACAAAATCAAAAGTTGTTAACAGATTTTAATCATTACTAGCTTGTTTTGTTACAAATCTGCAAGTAAAATATTTGTGAAACAAAAACAAAAATTGTAAAATTGTTGCTTTTTTGACATATTTTACTTGTAGATTTGTTACTTTTAGTTTTGAGAAACAGGGCCCAGGTCTTAGCAATTGTATTATTTTTTATAAGCGATTGTTTTGTGAAGTTTTTAATTTAATTGTTTTGGGAAGTTTTTAATTCTCCACAATCCTTTTCAAAATCAATATTTTGCTTAGTGAATGTCAAGAATGCTGAAAATTTGAATCTGACAAGCCTAAATTATACCCATATGAAAAAACTCCACACACGAATTTTTAAGATAACTTTAATGCTTAACGTTTTTTTTTAGTAAGTTAACAGTAAGTTAACGAGCCCTTCATGAAAAACCCTTAATTAACTTAAATAAATTTAATTATACTCATGCAAAAGTAAGTGCAAGAAGAAGAAATATTTCAATTATTTAAAGTTTTGAACATAGAAAAAAGATTTTTATTTTAATTAGAGCTTAAAACAAAATCAAAAACAAGACGGAATGCTAAGCCTTTTACAATAGTTATAAAGGCCATACTATACAAAGAGGTACATATCGTCGGTCTCATGTAGAAAGGCCCTAACACGATTTTTTTTATCGAAATTGAGTTTTTTAGTGACTCCAATACATTTCCCACAAATACACCTCGTCACAAAAATTTAATACAATAGCATCAAAAATATCAGTTTAACAAGCAATTGAATAAGCCATTTTACATTATGGTACATACAGTTTCTATTATGTTTTTGCCTTCTCCTGTAAAGTTGCATTTATGTGAGTTAGGGCCTTTCTACATGAGACCAACGATATATACTGTTACACACCTTATATATCGTTTGTCATTAATTCTAACGCTTTGTAAACTAAACTTAAGTAATTGTTTGACACATGATTTAGTTTATTGAATTTTTTGAGCAGTTCTAACGTGTTTTTTTTATCCCATAAAGTGTATTGTGTTGTATTGGGTACCGGGGTACCCGGGTGCGTTTATTGCGATGGTTAAAGTCTAAGCAAATTTTTTTTTAGTATTAAAGGAGCAAAAAAATAAATCTAAAATCTGAATTCGCTTTCTGTTTTCTTAAATAACGACGATCCAGGACTAGGGTAAATTGGGGACCGATTTTCAAGAAATCTAGCTGTGTGATATGTTTAAGCATAACACGAAACTGTGCAAATTTTATGTGCACTCTGCCCTAATTAATATGAACTTTTAACGGTGGATGTTTGCGTTTGAAATAAAGGCAGAGGTGTTTCCATCCCCGGGGTCGATCTTGGTTTAAAGGAATTGACAACTTGAGGCGCCACTGTTATTATGCATTACCTTTTAAGATTTGTATGTATTTTCGATAAGTTTTTTTGTTACTTTTAGCATGAGAAACTCGCCAAGTGGAATCGTTGTTTTACCGCCATAGAGAACAGACGTGTATTATTTTCAACTCTTGCTTAAGGAGATTAATGCAATTTCATTAAGTTTCAAAATCTTTATAAATCGCAAAGCTAAAACTTAATAAAGGAAAATTTGTAATGATTAAAAAATCGAAAGAGGGGAGTACAGTTTTATTTCTGGAAATCAGAGTGCGTGCACTTGGTTAAGTATCCTTATCTTCCTTAGCTCTTCTTGTTCTTTGGAATCGTGACAAGCGGTAAATCCATAGTGTCGTATCCCAAGGTCTCAGTTATACAGTCCCGAACTCATAGACGACATTTTTATTGGTCCAATCGAGCCGGATATTGTGAAGTATTTTTTGGATTTTTAAAATTAAAGGAAAAAAAGGTGATACTTTTAATATTTCAATTTTTATCTTTTTATTGGGTTTGTAAAATTTTGTTACAAACCACACAAAATTTTGCAAAAACAAATTTGTTGGTTGAAAACCTTGGCACTTACCCAGTATTATTGGTCTGGATAAGGAAAAGGTTTGTGTCTGGGCTGGTGAGATACGTTATTATCGACATACAACTCTTACGGCCATACCTAATTGACTTATATTTTACTTGCAACACTCTGTTCTTAGTGACAGATGTCATTCTTGATTGATGTATTTACATCGCCATGTTAGTGTCAAATAAAGAACTAACCATTTTCTGTAATTAATTTGTAGTGCGGTAAAAATTGTTTGCTTTTGGTAGTTTTTTAATAAATTAATTACGAGAAATTCAAAATACATTTGGTACATTTAAATATATGAACTATGAGAATATAAGTGAAGCCTCATGTGTGATGGATTAACTTAAGCCGCAAGAAGGTGCCTGACTCGATGATTTTAGAGAACGTGTTACAACCGGAAGTCTTATGTATGGACATATATAAGAAAATTTAACTATTTGGCACAAACCTTCTAGTGTATTCTTTGTAAAGCCAACAATCCGGAAAGTTGCGAGGCAATTATAATATCACAGGATAACCAACGTACAATACAACAAATATAGGACCCGCAAATATTTTTAAAGAAAACATCCCCAAACTCTGTTGTAATAATAAGTAAAATAAACTTAATACTAAAGTTAATGAGGACTTGTAATAGTCGTCATCATCTTCATTGCCACCAGCAACATCAAGTTGTCGGAAAACACCAGCCAACCAAAATATCGTCAATTAAAGACTTTAAATAAACAACAGTACATCCCTCCAACGGTCTCGAACAAATCGCCCTACCATCGGTAGCACAATCAGTCTTTCAAGGTATGTTTGTTTGAATTTTACTAACTATTGTTTTTTATATGCGTGATTATACTGTGATTATTGGAATTGTATATTATACTTTGTGTTTCCATTTATCGGAAATTCTATGCATCATCGAACAATTGCGGGTCGGAATATTCAAGATTTTATTGGATTACTTGAGTTTTAATACAAGTGGTTTACTTAACACTGTTTTGTGGTTTAGTGGGTTTGCTTAACCTATAGCTCTTCTTCGGATAAGTCATCTTGGGAATGTTAGTGTTCTTTGGGTACTTATTTACCCTTGTAGTCGTAAGTTTACCGAACAGTTTCTAGGTAAAATTTTTCATGCGAGATTTGTGTGTGTTTACATTTTTGGTTAAGGCGTTGATGATTTCTCGTTATTATGTTTCTGAACTAGAGACATTTGAATGCATGTATAGTTTTGGTGAGGATAAATATAAATTATTGGGGTCCATACAATTGGGAGAATTACTTATATTTGTCGAATGTACGAACATACATGGGTACATGCTTGTAACCGAAATTAATTTGTGAGGGTTTGATAGGGCGATTAGAGTTTGCTGCAACGCTTGTGGTTGTTTAAATAGACATTGGACTTAATCAAATTGGTTAGATAGTACCTTTAATTGATTATTTTTGAGTTTGATACTTTTGATATTAAACATAAATTTTTAGCACGTTTTTGAATTTAAATTAATGGTTTTGATTTTTTAAACATTTTGATTTTATTTCTTGAAATACGTTATTTTTTGTTTCTGACGATATATATTGAATTTGAGTTGATTCGGTCTTTAACAATTTTGGAATTATAACTGATTTTTTGTGAAATTGAAATGGTAAAATCCCACAACTTAGTAAAATTTGAAAAGCTAGCAGCTCTTTTGTTAGAGTTTGAAACCGACTTTCTCGGAGCATCTCAGTTGAATCAAACTGCTTCTGGAGTTGATCTTCAGAAGGAGGAATTAAAAATTTTATGGGAGAAAGTTAGGCTAGCATATGAGACCTTTACTACTAACAATGTAATTGAAGACTCTGATGAGGACTGTGGAAGTGCAAAGGACTTATATAAAGAATGAAGATTGGCTTACATTACAGTTGCTGCCCAAATGGGTGAACTGTCCCAAAGTTTTATAAATAAATCTGTCCTTTCATCAACACAGTGCAATGCAGGGGCTAACAGTGTTTCAAACACTGTAGTAAGTCGGCCCTCAAGCCATTTTCTGAATTTGCCTCCTTGCAGGATAGAAGTTTTTGAGGGTGATTATAAGTCATGGCCTACGTTTCGTGATATGTTCACGGAAATTTATATTAACTGTGAGGAGCTGACTGATGTGCAAAGGTTGTGTTATTTGAGACAGTTTACAAGGCTAGATGCTCAGGATATCGTTAGTGATTCGGATTGGACTAACGAAGGGTTTAAAGGAGCCTGGGAAAATTTGGTGGATACCTATGAGAACAAAAGAATTTTAGTTAATAACCAGCTGAAACTTTTGTACAATTTATCTCCTGTAAGATCGGAATGTGCCAAGGATATAAAACGCCTTCAAAGGGAAATAAAAAATTGTATCTCTGTATTAACTTTGAATGGGGTAGATATTTCGGGGTGGGATGCAATTTTTGTGTTTTTTTGCTCTATAAATTTGCCAGTTCTTTCTTTATCGCTGTGGGAACAATCTGTCAAAAACAAGAAGGAAATACCTAAATGGAAGGATTTAGATGATTTTTTGACAGCGCGGTTTCAATCATTAGAGACCGTTTTTGATCTCAGAAATTTTGAGGAGTCCGATAAAAGGAGGCCGGGAGGTGGAACGGCTCTAAGGAAAGGTTCGAATATTAATCATTCTGAACCCAGTAGGGAAAACAGGTCAGGGTCTTTTGATGGAAACGGGCAAAAGGTTAAAAGTTATCAAACGAGTGTCTCAAAAAGGTCCTGTCCCTTGTGCTCAAAGGATCATTTAGTAAGATTTTGTTCTGAATTTATAAACATGAATCCTGATGAGAGATTTATGGTGGTAAAGAGACACAATTTGTGTATTAACTGTTTATCGGAGGGCCACAAATTGTACAATTGCAAGAGTAACTTTAGTTGTTCTACTTGCAAATTAAAGCATCATTCTATGCTTCATAGGGAGATTTTGGTGGCGGCTACATCTGCCAGTACGTCAGGCGGTCAAGATGAAGAGGCTCCTGAGCTTGCTTCAGCTGCAAATACATCAAATGGACAAAATAATGGCCAACCAGTTCAGCCTTCGAACTTCGTTCAAAATTGTTTTGCATCTACTTCAGAACAGATTCTTTTAGGAACGGCGCTGGTAAATCTTATTTGTCGTAATGAAGTTTTTGTTGCGAGAGCTGTTATAGATCCCGGTTCTCAGTCAAGCTTTATATCGGAGAAAATCCAAAGAAAACTCAGTTTGCCTACAAGGGCAACAAATATAGAAATCGCTTCTCTGAATGGTGCTAGTCCAGGCCGTGCTGTCAGGGAATGTGCGTTTACACTTGGCTCGCGTATTGATAGGCAATTTTGACTTAAAATGTCTGCTTTAGTATTACCCAAATTAACTGGTAATTTGCCGAATAAGTCTATAAATAATTCTAGTATACGATCGGCTTTGGACATTCAGTTAGCTGATCCGAATTTGGCAACAAGTCGTCCAGTTGACATCTTAATTGGGTCTGACTATTATCCAAAGATAATGCTTGATGGTTCCAGACAAAGGGCGTTTGGGAATTTGATGGGGCACGAAACCTATTTTGGGTGGGTTTTGATTGGGTCTATAACGGACAAATCAGAAACCCTTTCAACGGTTCGGTCTTTCTATACAAACATTGGCTTAGATAAGCAAATGGAGAAATTTTGGCGACTTGAGGAGCCCCCGCAAGCGTCAGGTTTAACACCTGAAGACGAATATTGTGAAGAGTTGTATAGAAAAACTACAAGAAGAAATAGTGATAGTCGGTATGTAGTGTCGTTGCCTTTTAGGCCACAATTTTTGGAAGATAAACAGCTTGGTTCGTCCAGGGAAAAGGCAAGCAGACAATTTTTAAGGAATGAGACTTCGCTTTTGAAAAATCCTGAACTTAAATCAGTTTACGACGATGTTTTAGCCGAATATGAAGAATTAGGTCATATGGTTCCAGTTGATAACACGGAAATGTCAAGTTCATACTATCTGCCACATCATGCAGTGTTTAAACCGGAAAGTTCTTCTACTAAGGTTAGGGTAGTTTTTAACGCGTCAAGTCGCACATCGTCAGGGATGTGTTTGAATGACGTTCTATATACGGGCCCAGTTTTGCAAAATGACTTAACGTTACTTTTAATTAGATGGCGTTTTTATCGCTATGTTTTTAATGGGGACATAGAAAAAATGTATCGGCAGATACTTTTAGATCCCGAACAGACTTCCTTCCAACGTATAGTTTTTCGCAAAGATCCCAATAGTGATTTAAAAGATTTTGAATTGAAGACTGTCACTTTTGGTGTCAATTGTGCTCCCTTTTTGGCGATAAGGACTTTGTTGCAATTGGCTGATGATGTTCATAAAGACTTGCCGTTAGCCTCTAAGATTTTGGGTCGTATGATGTACGTTGATGACGCATTAGTTGGAACGCATGAAATTTCATTGGCAATTGAGGCACGTGATCAATTAATATTGGCATTATCATCGGCTGGATTTTCTATGAGGAAATGGACATCTAACGATAGTAGAATTTTGCAAGGGTTACCAACAGACCATTTACTACGTGAACATTTTTTGGAGATAGAAGATGTAAGCACCGCTAAAACCCTAGGTGTGAGATGGAATGCGAAGACGGATAAATTTTATTTTGTGGCAGCCTCAATTACTTTAAAGGAACAATTTACTAAACGAGAAGTTTTGTCAATCATTGCCCAACTTTTTGATCCTGCGGGTTGGTTAGGCCCTATTGTAATTATTGCAAAAATGCTGATGCAACAGGTTTGGTGTGACAAGACTGATTGGGATGACTTTTTGTTAGAAGAAAGTGCTAGTAGATGGAGACAATTTCTCTTGGATTATAGTGCCATAGATAATATTAAAATTTCTCGTTGGGTCGGTTTCAAACCTACTGCTCAACTGGAAGTTCACGGATTTTCGGACGCATCCGAAAAGGCGTATGGTGCCTGTGTTTATGTCCGGATCATGCATGCAGATGGTTCGGTGCAGACTAACTTGTTATTAGCTAAGTCAAGGGTAGCACCCCTCAAAACTGTTTCGTTGCCAAGATTGGAGCTTTGTGGTGCATTGCTGTTGACTGATTTAATTGACATAGTAAGGAAGGATCTGAATTTTAATGAAAATGAGGTAAGGGTTTTTGTCTGGAGTGATTCCAGGATTGTTTTGGCGTGGTTACAGAAGCCGCCTATGTCGTGGACAACTTTCGTGGCTAATAGGGTTTCGAAAATAGTTGAAAAAATCGGAAAGGATTGTTGGGGACATGTAAGTTCCAATGAAAATCCAGCCGATTTGTTGAGTAGAGGTGTTCGACCTCAGGACCTGGCTGAGAATACCCTTTGGTGGCATGGGCCTTCATGGCTTCGTTCGAATTCGGGCTGTTGGGAATCTTCGTTAGGGAAAGACTTTGGTACCAAGGAGGAGCAAAGGGTTCATAAAACCTTTTTCACATATTTTGAGTCTCATTGTGACTTGACTGAAAACTTCTCGTCATATTCTCGTGCATTACGTGTAATGGCGTATGTAATGCGGGGAATTAAGGTAATGTTAAAAATTAAAGAACCACAGTACCCGTCGCTGGAAATTTCATTGGAGGAAATGAACTCGGTCAAAGAAAAGCTTATAATAATTGCTCAAAAGGTATCGTTTTCGACGGAATATTATAAGTTATCAAGAAAGGAGCCTATTGTTGAGAGTAAGGTCTTAAATTTGAATCCATTTTTAGATGAACGGGGTGTAATCAGAGTTGGTGGTCGTTTGGCTTATGCGGCAAATTTGTCTTTTAGCGAAAAGTTTCCAATTTTGTTACCTACGAGTTGTCACTTGGTTAGGCTCATTATCAATTTCATTCATAGGATTACGTTACACGGAGGAAATCAGTTAATGTTAAGGGTTCTAAGGACTGAATTTTTTATTCCTCGGGCGAAGAACGTAATTAAAACCACGATAAGTCGTTGTAAAATATGTGTGATTCACAGAAAGACGACGCACAGTCAGATTATGGCAGCTCTACCTACGGCGCGAACAATTATTTCTAGGCCGTTTAACGTCACTGGGGTTGATTTTGCTGGGCCTTTTAATATCCGAAATTATACAGGACGAGCCTGTTTGATAACTAAGGGTTATGTATGTGTTTTTGTCTGCTTCGCTACCAAAGCGATTCACTTGGAACCCGTAAGTAATTTGTCAACACCCTCCTTCTTGGCGGCATTGGCCAGATTCGTAGCACGTCGTGGTTACCCGAAGGATATCTATTCGGATAATGGTACTAATTTCGTTGGTGCTTCTAGGGAATTGAGAGATGAATTTCGTAGGTTTCTTCGGGGAATAGGTTCCGAAGTGAATGCGGGCTATGCACCTCAGGGGTTGCAATGGCATTTTAACCCAGCTAGCGCGCCTCATATGGGAGGTCTTTGGGAAGCGGGCGTAAAAAGCTTCAAGTATCATTTTCGAAGAATTGCTAGTACTTTAAATTATACATTCGAAGAATTTTCCACCTTGTTGGCCCGAATTGAGTCGTGTCTAAATTCCAGGCCGTTGTGTCCATTAAGTGAAAGTGTGGAGGGCTTAGATGTGCTCACACCGGGGCACTTTCTTGTTGGTGGCCCTCTGTTAGCTGCACCAGAAGTTGAAATCGTGGAAACTCCTTTGTCTATTACAAATCGTTGGCAAAGAGTAAAAGCCCTAAATCAGCGTCTATGTATGCGGTGGAAAGACGAATATTTAAAGGATTTACAGAAGCGGTATAAGTGGAAGTTTATGCAAAGAAATATTGAAATTGGTGATATGGTTGTAATTCGTGAGGATAACTTACCAACGAACGAATGGCGTTTAGGTCGGGTGGAGAAAGTCCACATTGGTAAAGATGGTCATGTCAGAGTTGTAGAGTTGAGAACGGCGCGTGGCTTAGTTACCAGACCAGTTGTGAAGCTTGTAGTTCTTCCGACTTATTAGTTTTTTTTTTGTTTATTCATCATATTTTTTAGCAACATGGTTTCTCCCAAAAAGTACAGAAAGGGTAATCGTACCACCAAGAAAATGGTTTGCCGAGTATGTTTAGAAGACCACCCGCTTCGTTTTTGCCGAAAGTTTTTGCAAATTGATTATGTCGAAAGAATGAGACTTGTATCCATATATAAATACTGCGCAGGTTGCTTGAGCCATGATCACACCTGGCGTACTTGTCAGAGTACGGGAGCGTGCAAACGATGCGGAGACATGCATCATACGCTTCTCCATAAACCTGGAGCAAGACCTCGTTCGTCTTCCCAAAAGAACAAGCAAAAGAAGCTGAAACGTTTGCAAGGGGGACCAAGTTCGTCCTCTGTTCGAGCGATTGGTGGTCCGAGTTCGACCCAGGAATCGGCCAGGGGACCTCGTTCGTCCCGTGATCAGGTGAGTGACGGACCAAGTACGTCTCGAGCTCTGGTTCCGAGCCGTTCAGGGAATGCAAAAGCAACCCTTAAGTCGGTAAAAAGGAGAATGCACTCGAGAAGTGAGATGTCTTTGCCAATTTATCAAATCAACAGGATGGTGTTGTTGAAACCAACCGCTGTTATAAAAATTGTCTCAGGAGAGAGGTATATAACTGAGCGAGTTTTAATTGATCCAGGATCAGAATTCACGATAGTGTCGGAAGATGTAGTTCATCGTTTAGGATCAAAAACAGTTCGTGTGGGGAGCGAAGAAAGATGTGTACTTACTGTTCGAGGTAGTTATGGAATTACCGCTACTGTAGAAACGTACGCAGTTGTTCGTCGGAGACACTCACTTGTGGTCCCACAGAAGAGCGTGGATGAAAGGATTGTCGACGAATTTCCAGGGTTGCAGCTAGCTGACCCTCAGTTTCATGTGTCCGCTCAGGTCCGCATAACCCTTGGTGCTGACATATATTCCCGCATAATGAGGAACGGTGTTGTGGGTGGATCTTTTGGCAAACCATTGGCTCAATTTTCTATTTTTGGGTACATAATTTCTGGATCATGTTCACCTTAATTAACAAATTTGTATGTTACATAATTTTATTTTTGGTTTTGGAATAAAACTAAAGATGAAGAAATCTACTGTGTACTTTTTCTATTATCTTCTAGTTTTTAGTTCTAACTTTAGTATTTTTGGATGAAGGCTTCCGGACCATGGAAAAATCAGGGGGTTTCATCACCAGTACAATATACCTTTGAGTAATGCAGTTAATGGAGAATAAATGGATTTTTTGGTTTTTATTTAACTGGCTTTTATCTTTAATTTTTTTGGGTTTTGGGTTTTTTCCCTTTTTTTTTTTTTCTTTAGATTGAGATTTCTAAAGGATTTTTTTTGATTGCTGTACAGCAAGGCCGGCGGGATGTTTGCGTTTGAAATAAAGGCAGAGGTGTTTCCATCCCCGGGGTCGATCTTGGTTTAAAGGAATTGACAACTTGAGGCGCCACTGTTATTATGCATTACCTTTTAAGATTTGTATGTATTTTCGATAAGTTTTTTTGTTACTTTTAGCATGAGAAACTCGCCAAGTGGAATCGTTGTTTTACCGCCATAGAGAACAGACGTGTATTATTTTCAACTCTTGCTTAAGGAGATTAATGCAATTTCATTAAGTTTCAAAATCTTTATAAATCGCAAAGCTAAAACTTAATAAAGGAAAATTTGTAACGATTAAAAAATCGAAAGAGGGGAGTACAGTTTTATTTCTGGAAATCAGAGTGCGTGCACTTGGTTAAGTATCCTTATCTTCCTTAGCTCTTCTTGTTCTTTGGAATCGTGACAAGCGGTAAATCCATAGTGTCGTATCCCAAGGTCTCAGTTATACAGTCCCGAACTCATAGACGACATTTTTAGTGGATGTTCCACAAATGGGTCTTTCACTCTTTCATTGCATTTACTTCTTTAATATTACTTTTATTAATTTACTTTTAATAATAAAAATAAACTTAAACCTTCGAAATGGCAACACAACCCACTTAACAAAGTGTAAACGCAACTTTAAACAAGAAATCCTCAAATACAACTATAATGTAGGTGGGCTCATAAATATGCAATAACTTATTACTGCTTATGACGCATATGCTAATTCAAATCATCTATCTACTATATGCACATATTATGGTTTTCTAAACAAAGATTTTTTTTAAATCTACTATAAATAATGAACCTGGCTAACAGAAATTATCATTCAAATTTGTTTGCAGCATCAAGACGACATAACAACTGTTTAAAGTAGTTTTTAAATTTCTAAATTTTAATTATTTACAAGTTTAAACAAAAAAAAAAAACCAAATATGTATTCTTTTAAAAGTATTTCCTGTGTTCTTGTGTTACTTTTGGTCACAAGTGATTTAAGTTCGGCTAATATACGCTTATGTGGGCAATCGTTGGCCCAATTTCTGGATGTTATATGCGTTGATGGTTTCAATTCAAAAAATCTTCGTGCAAAAAAATCTGGTAAGTTTTATTTATAATGTTTAAGTTAAGCTTTTATTTAAAATTTTATTTGTTTTTGTCTATTAAACAGATACTTTAATTGATATTAATGATGATGGTCTGCAGAATGTCATTCGACCTTCGGCATTTTCTTCATTATTTATGGATAAATTATATGCTAATCAGGATAGTTTATTGACCAAAAATCGCCGACGTCGCCATGATGGCGTTGCTGATGAATGTTGTCGCAAGTCCTGCAAAATGTCTGAGCTGTTATCATATTGTCAATAATTTGCTCATAATTTATATTAAACATTTTAAATTTATGGCTTAAACGTTTGCATAAACAATATAATATTGACATGGCATACCGAAATATACACTCTTATACATATACACAATATATTTATGTAAAGAAGCAAAATTTTAATGCACAACTAAACTTATTTGAATTTTTTGTTATAATATTGTTTAAGTTAGTTGATTAAAAAAATAAAATTAAATACACATAAACGTTTTTATTAGACACATACAGTCGACTCTCGATAATTTGAACAGTGAGCATAAATGTTAAACATATCGCTGCTTATTTTCATTCATGAATATCAGGAACTAAGAACATTTTGCCTTTATTCGTTCAGGTAAGAGATAATTTAGTTTCTTCGGTTTTTATAAATTTGTATACAAGTTTATATTTGTATACGTGAAGTACACGTATAGTGACAACCCCACAAATTTGTCAAATAAAACAAGTTGTGTAATTCCTCTTCTCCGTGCAGTTTTATGCAAGTTCATATTTTTGCATGTACTGATATCGATCGTATTATGTTCACTTCACGAATGCATATTGTGTTTGGGTATCGCCTTCGTTCTTCTGAAGTATACAAGACGATATATATATATACATATATATTATATGTATGTGCAACAAGTTGAACATTGTTTACAAGGTCAACCTTTAGGAGCAAGAAGAAAATGTTCAACGTTTAGTTCGTAAAAAATCAAACATTTGTCATTGTTAATTAAATTGTTTGCAAAAGCTTTTGCCACGATATACGAAGATGGGTAAACACATACAAGAAAAAAGTCAACTATATGTAACCGGCAGGAGTTTGCATGATTTTCTCTTACTCATGGTATCACTTAAAGTGAATTAAATTTTTGCAGTACTTGACTTTTCATATTCAGAGCTTTATATCTATCTTCTATATATGTATATAAAACAGGATGTGTGTATGTATGTGTGTATGTATGTATGTATGTATGTATGTATGTATGTATGTATGTATGTATGTATGTATGTATGTATGTATGTATGTATGTATGTATGTAACGTATGGACTCCAAAACGGCTGGGCCGATTTTGATGAAATTTTTAAAAAATCTTCAGGCGAGTGACACTGTGAAGTCTGATTTTTGATTTTCGGTCTGCGTGCGGAGGGGCGTGGCAAAATCCAATTTTCATATTGCACCACCAATGACATTTATATAAATTGAACGATTTTTTCTTTAATATTATCGCCATGGTCCAACTTTGATTTACACGAAAAGAAAAGTTTGTCTCGCGCACTTTAACGCCCACTTTTTTTTGAATTACGTAAAATCAGAAAACGGCTCCATCGATTTGACAAATTTTTCTCTCAAGTGTTCGTATTAATCCATTTTAGGTTTTCATCGAAAGAAAAATTTACCACGCCTACTTTTACGCCCACTTTTTCTATTAAGCGCATAACTTGAGAATGACTTGACCGATTTGGACGATTTTTTTTTTTAAATGATCGCCATGGTCCAACTTAGGTTTTTAGGGAAAGAAAACTTTTTCCGGCCACTTTTTTTGATTAACCTAAAATCAGAAAACGTCTCCATCGATTTGACTAATTTTTCTTTCAAATGTTCGTATCTTTTTAACGGATCTTAAAAATCTAACGCAAATATTTTTCCTAATTTGGACAGGACAACGTCTGTCGTGTCAGCTAGTGTTCATATATTTATAAATTAAATTTTTTAGGAACCTAAATGGCTATGACTACTCTGCTTGAAGTTATTTAACAAGATACAAATTATGTTCTCTTCATTATTTGAGTGATAAGAAAGTCTATGCTATACACGAAAGACAAAAGAACTTCACGTGTACAACAAAATCTTATTCCATGCCGACCTCACGGAAAAAATTAAAAATTGTCTCTAATCACCAAATTCATAGAATCAATTTGTTGATTTTGCACCTATTTTGAATATTTTTTTTCCAATGAATAATATTTTTATATTTAATTAAAAAAATTATCAAAAAACTTTACCGTTTCAAACAACGTGTTGATTGATTTTGACAATTTCCAACAACAATTTCACAAGTTTAAATTATTTTATTTTAAACGAAATAATTTTTTGTTATTTAATGAATATATTAATTCAAAATTTATTTCAAGACAACTTAAATGTTAATTAAATCAAAATTATATTTTTAATTTTCTTTCAGCAAAAAAAATTATTGATTCTATTATCACATTAATTAAACTTAAAAACTTTTTAAATAGTTTTTTGAATTGATAAAAAAAAAGTTGGCATGTCATAACGTCCAGTGCCATAGTGTCTATGGACATTAAGACACTCCAAAAAGTGTCACAGTGTCCATGGACACTGACAATTTTGAAAATGTCATAATGTCCGTGGGCATTAACACACTTTGCAAATGGACAAGGCTAAGATTTGGGCACACCATATTTTTCACACGGACAATTATACGTGGCATGTTCTTGCGTCGGCCAGCCATTGAGCTTATTTGTGTTGGCTTAAGACGGACTGATAAAAAATATCGTACAACGCAATTGCTCTTCGTAATGAAAATTGATTATCTCTGTTTGATTTGTATACTTCATGATAAAAAATACATAACTTTTGATAACTTTTGTAATCAACCGTTTTTCGTAAAATTTGGCATGCAGACACTGTAATATCTGGCAGAAATACATAAGTAAATGGCAAAACAACGTATGCCGGGTCAGCCAGTCATCTTATGTAAATCTATGAACAAAAGCAAACTTTTTTTTATTCTTAATATTCATGAATCAAAATTAAATAAAAATTTTAGATTTAAATAAAAGAAAAATGCATCTTCTTATTGAAAATGCCCTAACATCCGAATTGTAACATCAATGTTAATGCAAATGGCATCAATGATGCAAAATTTTGTCATATTTTATGCGTTATCTATGCTATGACTACAGTGACATCATTTCAATGCCACATGTTGTGTACTATTAACATTATTTTCATGTTTAAAATGTAAAAAAGGAGCAAAAATTCCCATATTATATTTTTTAAAGTTATTTTGTGAAATACATAAATTTTTACGAAAATATGCGCGATATGCTGCTGCTGGCGTCTTATTATTGAGAGTTCTTCTGTAAACAAAGGACGGAATACAACAAAAGAGAAACCAAAAAGTGTAACGGGTAAGTAAATAATATAATTATCTCACTTTGACTTAAGCCAATCACAATGACTCAATGTAATCGCAGTTTCCCATTAAATTGATGCTTACCAGTCATTGCACTGATTCGTCATTTCTGTAATTCCGATGTGTCATCCCGTTGATGACATAATATTAACTTTTCACCCTGAAGATAGTTTGGCCAAGTGATGTTAAGACTGACATCACAATCGTAAAAAGTGTCATGGGGTCAAAAACGAAGACACTTTTTATAGTTCTGACATCAAAAAACATCAGCGTACAAAGGCGTCATTTTCTATCAGAGTAGAAATATCCAAAATGTCTGCTTTTTAGCGTTCGTAGACGAAAAGTTGTGAAATCTGTTTTCCTATCTCCCTTTAAACACATTCAATATATTGCACACAGAAAAACTTCCCGCTAAATTTTTTCAATTTAAACCACAAAATAAAAAATCGATGCGAAAAAAATAAAAAAAAAAAAAATTTTTTTTAATAAAAATTCCAAGGTGTAAAATTCCTTCCCTCAGTGAAAATAATTTAATGAAAATTAAATTGGATGAACTCAAGCCTAATTAAAGAATATCAAAAATTAATTTACAGTTCAACTAAATATCAAGATTGTTCTTAGAAATAGCTATGGCACAAGCTCTAATGTTTACATTTGTACTTTAATTTGTACAAATAAAAATGTCGACGAAAGTGGACAAAAAAAACATAATAAACAAATGTATTCAGGTTTTCAAGACAGCAAGAATACGAAAAAACAGAGGAAAAAGGAGGCAACATGTAATATGAAATTTAAGTGATAATAACAGCAAATTTCGAACCACCAGTACTACTGGTTAAAGATTGATGTTTGACTGTTGGCTAACGGGCACCGCAGTGGTGCAGTGGGTAGAACACAAAGATCTTCTGACGATAGAAAGTGGTGTTTCTTGAAACATGTAAAGATCAACCCGGGTTCAAATCCCAGCTCAGCCAAGAAAAATTATCAATAAATTTTAATAAAAATTCCAAGTTGTAAAATCCCTTCCCTCAGTGAAAATAATTTAATTTAAATTAAATTTGATGAACTCAAGCCTAATTAAAGAATATCAAAAATTAATTTTTTTTATTGTTGTGCAGCACCACTGTATCATGACAATAATATAATTATTTCTAATCATATTATGAATAATAATAAGACTACATCTTATCTTATTATGACAAGCAGGACAATAATATGATTACTTCTTAACGTTTTATGATTAACAGGATAAGAATATGATTAAGGGAAATATATTATGATGTTATATTACGAATATATTAAGTCATAATATGATTCAATAATAATCGTAATATGGTGACTACCATCATGAATCTTATGAAAATATGTTGCTCTTAGAATTTGTGTACCACAGTGATGATTTTATTCAGTCTTCAAAACAAGAAAGCTTAAAATGTTTTTATATGTTAAGATATTAAGCAGTACAGAAAAACAATTTTGTAAACATGACAGCTTTAATTTTTAAGTTTTCTTTTCCCTAAAAAATGTATGGGGAAAAGCAAAATTTCAAAGAAAAACTGTTTTCAAGTCAATTTAAAGAAAACAATAAGGTAAAGTTTAATATATGGCTGTGTCTAATCTTAAATACCCTTCACAATTGTATTGAAAATCGTACCCCTATTTGTGCGCTTTTGTGCCGAATTTTGGATGAAAAAAAGTGGTTATCTAACCATATATGAGCCGTTTATTTTGAAAGTGGCATAAGTCATTTCGGTTTTTAAGTCGAGATATTTAAGAGTTTGCGTTTTAACACGTTTAAAAATATGGATGCTAACTTTCGAGAAGATTCACTTGTATTTGATACATCATGATAATGATATTTTTCTCAGTATTTATTATTATTATTATTTATTATTATTATTTATTATTATATTTATTATTAACTCGATTTTTTTTGAAAAAGTGACTAATGCCACTTTCAAAATAAACGGCTCATAGAATGCATAAATTAAATATCGCTCAACTGAAGAACTATTAAAGGGAGAGTCATCAAACCTGCTTAAAGCTTCTATAATGGCAAACTTTAAATTTCAATATAGTAATGGGCGGGGTAGACAGAGTAGGAGCAGTTCCCTTCATAGATAGAAATATTAAAAGGAGCCGCTGCACGTCTTTTGTTGAACTTTTAGTAGTAGGATCCTCTGAACCCAAAAATTTAAATAAAATAGCAGCGGGGGAAGTGTTACCCCCCATAGCACGCAAATGTTTAATATCGCATATCTTAAGAACTGTTATAGTGAGAATGTTCAAAATTTGCAGAAGTCACTCTTATGGTATACTACACTTTTGAAAATAGAAATAAAGCGGGTAGGCGTAGGAGGGGAAATACCTCCCATAGGATCCATATATTAAATATCGCTCAACTGAAAAACAATAAAAGGGATAGTCTTCAAACGTACTATTATGGTAAACTATAAATTTCAATATAGAAATGGGCTGGGTAGCCAGAGGAGGAGCAGTACCCCTCATAGATAGAAATATTAATAATAGCCGCTGCAAGCAATTTGTTGAACTTTTGGTAGTAGGATCTTCTGAGCCCCAAAATTGAAATAAAATAGCAGCGGGGGAAGTGTTACCCTCCATAGGACGCCAATGTTTAATATCGCATATCTTAAGAACTGTTATAGTGAGAATGTCTATAGTCACTCTTATGGTAAGCTACACTTTTGAAAATAAAAAAAAGCGGGTAGGCGCAGGGGGAAATACCTTCCACAGGATGCATATATTAAATATCTCTCAACCGATAAAGTGGTTAAAGCAGTGTAGCGAAGCGCACCGGGTTAAGCTAGTTTGTATAACCCGGTCATTTATGAACCGATTTTTATTAATTTACACTATCAGTCTTACTAAAGATGGCATCAAAAAGTTAAGGTTGATAGGTAAAAAATTAGCAATTTATGGGTAAAAATTAAAAGCAATCGTGGTCATTTTCTATCAGGTCAGCCATTTGAGGAACGATCTAATTCAGTTTTAATAATCATCGAATGAACCTTTTGCTACTCTCTGCATAAATCATATCTATGATTGAATAAAGAAATGTCGTATCTAATTTTCTAGTTATTTTACAGGACAAGAAAATACTCAATAAAATCTGATACATTTGTACGGTGAGCATATCGAATTGTAAGATAATAACTTCATTAGTCGAATCGTTAGATAATCTTTACCCACATTTCAAACGATTTCCTCTACGATTAAAGTAAGTAAGTAAAGATAAACGAAAACTCATATGAGGAGTTTCTCCCATGTGATAAATCTACTCCGACTAAAAAATGCGTTCTTCATGAAGTAATTATGTTGTTGTTTGATTGTTTTTTTTTTTTAAGAAAATCGAATAAAAATTGTTTAAAAAACCCAAATTTTAAGTTGTCCGATATTTTTGGCGATTTTTTAAAACGAGAAAGACGATTTTTTTATTTTTTCTCAGGAAACTGACGATTTTTTCACAAATTTATCTGGCAGCCCTGACCTTAACATATATAAAACCGTGCTGTAAATTTTTAACCTGGGCAGGTTGGTATTCGCTACTCAAGGAAAGCGAGATGATATAAAATTCGCCTTAAAAACAATACAAAAAAATGTTTATATCACTATTAATCCACATGTTTTGTTATATTTCAAGGGCTTTTTAAAATTACAAGAAATTGGTGTGGCTTTTTTTTTACTTATTTTATAGACTTACCTATTCTGGCTTGTGTATTCTCCATAATTAAAGTTAGTATTAAAAATCCCATGCGCAGGAGATGGCTGCATCTGGTTAAACAGTTGAACTGAGCCATATTAATTATTTGGAAATTATGATGAGTTCAAGGTTTCTATTTTTTTTTTTTTAACAGAAATGGAAAATTACAATTTTGATTGCATTGTATGCGTTTACAAAGCCAACTTAAACCACTCTTCCTTACATGGATAGTAGGTGTGTTTTTTTGTGTGTATGTAAGTTAATGTGTAAAATGTGTTACTTTAAGGTTTTCAATTCAGATTTAAATTGTTTGAGTTTTTTTTTGTTGTTGATTTTTTTTTTTTTTTTGTTTTTCTAACTTTTATCGTTTGAGTTTTACGTGTTATGCATTTGTATTATTTTGATATTATTTTTTTAACGCTTAAACTGTTGTTATATATCGCAACAACTATTTCTACCTTAGAAAACATACACACATAGAGAAATACATACGTGCACACATGAACTTGCATTAGTGTGTCTGATTTTTTTTATTTCCTTTTTTTATTTATTTAACATAAACTATCACAACTTTTTAACACCATAGAGGAAAAGTAGAAAATATCTTTGTATTTTTTTTTTATCTACACAGAATTTATCACAAACACACGCGAATTTTGTTCTCAATTTTTATACGTTTTTGCGATAATTTTCTTTTTTCTTTGGAAATACTTAAATTTTTTCTTGCATTTGTTGTTGTTGTATTTGCTGTTATTTACTTAAAAATTTTCGTTTCTTTTGTACTATGACGAGTAGTCGTTATGAACATACAGCTAGCAGTCTGTGTTGCAAATACAGGTGGTGTATGGTAGTGTGTGTTAAATTCTAAGTATCTGTGATTTCGTTGATTTAAGGTGTTGTAGCTGTAGTAGTATTAGTGTTTGATATATAAACGACATTAAAATAAATTTCTTATTTGTATTTTATGTCGCCAGAAGTAACAACAAACAACATTGTTTTTGCTGTTGCTGCTGCTAAGGATAAGTCCTTACAAAAAAATCTCACTTTACGGCTTATTCCTGCATTATATAACAATAGAGTAAAAGTTGACTTCAAATGTAACGTAACGATTTGAGTTTGGTGGGGGTGGATGGATGAAACACAAGCATACGTCGCTGGGAAAAAAAAATCTGAAATTGTACGTTAACTTATGGCCAAATGTGTTTTATGGTATAGTGTACTTATTTATTTTTATTTTCGGGGGGAAAATCTGGTTTTTGTATAAGTTTCTGGGTATTATTTTATATTCTCCAGATTTCTTTGCTTTTTTTTTTTTTTTTTTTTTGTCTTATGTTTCTTTCATCTAGAAATAAACAATATACCAAGAAGTTTATATCTGCAATACATATTTTAACGTATATAATTTTTTGCACAAATGTTTTAAAGAATCACATGTGAAGCAGAAATTTTAACTTTTTCTTCGTATTTATATTTTGTTCAAAGGAAACTTTAGCTGGAGGTTTTTGTATCATTTCTTCTATTTGTTGTGTATATATTTTTTTATATTTATTTCACTTATTTATACCTTAAGGTAGTTTTCTTTTATAAACAAATAATTTCTCCAACGTTTAGCACCGTTTTTACATTCTGCACTTTGTTTATTTTCAGTTTGGTCGTAATTTTTCCATTGTTCTGCTTGTGTTGATTTGAGATCAATTCCAAGAATTATTTTTACTTAATTTATTGTTTGATTTTTTTTTTTTTTTTTTTTTTTTTTTAATAGCACATTTTTTTAATTAAAGACTTTTCTGTTAAAGAGAAAAAAGATAAACGATTAATACATGTTTGGTAATAGATGTTAATAAACTAATTTGCATGTAGGTATTAAACAAATAACTACGAAAAAAACTAATAAGAATTAATAAAAAGAATAAATCGAACATGATTGTTTCTCAAAACTTTTTTTAGGTGCAGAATGAATTATTTCAAAAATCATCAAATTTATTTTTCATCAAATTATTTTAATGAACGAAGGAATTTTACAACATAAAGTAAAGTCAATTTTATTGACACTTTTTTATTATTGACTGAAACCCGGGTTGAACTTTGGAAAAAACACGTTTTCATCATCAGAGTTCTTTGCATGTTTCACCCTGCTGTCAGTCAGTCTATAGCCAAACATCCATCCTTTGACCAATGGTATAGTTGGTGGATCGAAATACGCTGTCTTAATTATTTATTTTAAATTTTATATGTTTCTTCCTCAATTCTTTTTTTTATAGTTTTGTCAAGACTTTTACTTGAAAACCTAAGACCCCTTTCACACTCGGCAAGTTACTTGCGCAAGTGTCTAACGCAACTCTTGGTTTGTAGACGTCAGCGGTAAGGTCGGAGTAAGGAAAAAAAATCTGTACAGACTTTGTTGTTTTCGGCAAGTAACTTGCCGAGTCTGAAAGGGGTATATGCATGGTGGAATAAGCAGGTGGCATCGTTACGGCAATAAATACAACATTACAACAAAAATGGAAATTATATCACCGTTTAAGTCATAAAATACTTTAAACAAAAATCAAAGCGTGCTGCTAAACGTGATTAAATAAATACATTTTTAGCCAATTTTTGTTTAATTATGGTCAATATCTTATTTATTTTAATTTAAAATTATCAAAAACTTTAATGAAATACAATAATCACAGCACAAAACGTGGACTTTTTGCAAACATAAACAAAACTTTGACATAAACCTAGACAAACAATGCAAGAGAAAAAACTCGTCGTCTGGCGTAGTGCTCCCACCTGTTTATTCCACCATGGGTCTAAGTACATTGGTTTTTTAACACAACTTGAAGGACAAATGTAATTGCCCGTCTATACCAGAGATAAATATTGCGACATATATTGCAGTATATGTCACAATTATGTTATCTTTGATGTAGACAGCAATTTATTGTTCATATTTATTGCCGGCAATTAATGTTGCAATAATTGTTAGTCCATTTTCATTGACAATTATTGCTAGCATAATTCGTAAAATTTGTTTGTCAATTAAAAAACAAAAGCAAAAAAGAAATAATTAGAACATTTAAAAAAAATTTTTTAAGAGACGCTTTTTGAAAGAATTTATATGAATTAAGGTGATTTATGCAGGATGGCGTCATTTTCACACTGCACCTTCTTCCTTGATTTCTTTAAAATTATGAGTAAACATAAATGCGTTTTCCCACGCCTTTAACATAAGCTGAGCAATAAAAAATATTGCTTTGTTATTCTGACGACGCTATTGTCAACTTGCTGAGATATTTCTCTTTGGCATATAAAACTCTTGCCATAGCTTAAAATTACATACAAAGAATTCCGATAGTAAGAAAGTTGTTTTTCCCGAAACAGCGTTCTAGGTTCGACAAAGGTTTCAGTCAAGAATAATAACCTGTACTAATATTATAAAGCTGAAAGGTTGTATGCTAAAAGTTAAAGAATGGAACCTCTTAACAGACAAAGGCCTCCTAACGGACATAGGCTATCTAAAACTCTTATACTTAGAAAATATTAATTAATTATCTTTTAGAAGAACTCTAATAAAGCAAACGTTTCCCTTCTTAAAAGAAAAAGAAATCAATTTTAACGATTTAACGCTCTTCACCCTCCATTTTGTCCACTCGACCGTCTCCTAACCGAATGTGTGAGTGGCTTTGGCGTTTGCTATGCTTTTTCGGATAAATAGTTGTTGAAATTGGAAATATAGGCTTTTTTTGTAAACCTAGGAATATCAAGGGATCCGAAACTATCTTACCGAATTTGATAAAATAAAAACAAGTAAGAGTGCTTAATTCGGCTGTACCGAATCTTATTCACCATTGTGCGAGCAGAATACAGAGCAACTAGACAAAAACTAAATAATTTTTACATATACATACATATTTCCAATACGTAAAACTTCATTATAAATAAAATTTACAAAGCGAAAACTGGTAAATATTTCTTTTAAATCGTTTTTGAAACATAAAAACATAAAAATATTTAAAAAAAAAAATTCTTTTGAAAAAACCAAGATTCGAACCAGGGAACTCTCAGTTTCTAACTTAACACACCCCCCAAACAACTGAACCATGAAGGAACATTAATCGAATATCATTAAAATGAAATATGGCACGTTTACTGTTCACAAAATTCAACACAGTTGAGTTGAAATTACCTTTGTGGTTATTATTCAGCGCAATAGCAAAGTTGGGAAATATATTCACCAAAATAGTTTGTGCCATGTATGTGCGTTTGTTTGTTTTCTTTTATCTCTTTTGGCGAGTTTTTAAGTAGCAAAAAATCACAAAAATTGCTAGTTTTTATTTGTAAAAATTATTTCGTTAAATAGATGAAATAATAAAGATGGGAGATAACGAAAAAGCAATTGAAAGGGGGGTAGAAGGACATCACATGGTTAAATCATGCAAGTAGTGGCATGCCACTGTTGTATACATATTATCAAAGAAAATTGGTTCGAAATAGTCGAATCTCATGCCATTAACTTTTGTGATTACACATGCCACTGCGAGTTCATTTTCAAAATGTCGTAGAAGCGTCAACTTGAGCAAATTTGTTTACTTCTCAAATTAAAAAAAGTACCAGAAAACAAAATAGAGTTACCGAGTTAATCATAATGGCACATTTTTGGGAAATTTTTTTCATTTATTTATATTAGCATTATTTTAACGATTTTAATGCTCTATTATTAACAAACTTACGTTTATTTATGCGCGTTTTTAAAAAATTAATTATAATAATTCTTTATTAAGTTAAAACTTCAATAACAATTTGACAACAATCCAGTAAATGTGAATTAAATTTTTAACATGGTAACATTGCTTATCGTTTTAACATTTAGTGGAATGCAAGTGCCAAATTTCCACTCGCATGCAATTTTTGCTGCCACTGGAGCTGCAATTACGAAAAATGTGAGTGTATTAGTAAAAAAGTGTGAGTGTATTGAGTTTTTCGAACTGGCAGTGGCATGTGTAAATGCTAGGTTAGATCAATATTGTAGAAATTACAAACGGAATGACAAACTTATATATACCCTTTTCCACCTGAGGTGAAGGGTATAAAAAGAGTAATTTTTGGGATTTCAGTATTTTGATTATAACTCAGCCATTTTTTAACCGATTTGACAGATTTATATACCGACGTGTTAAAGAAATTTGCCAGTTAGCTGGGTTATAAAACTTGGACTCGGCAAGATCTATGGTTCCCGAAAATGGGTATTTTTCAAAAAAAATTAATATTTTGGTCATAATTTTTTCGTATTTGAACCAATTTTCTCGAGTTTTTCAGAAAATATTTTCTACTAAAAACTTCCGATCTTTTGATAAATAAGGCGTAACCATAGGTCATATTACAGTCAAAAAATTCAGGTTATTATAAAATTTTTGAAATTTTTTAATATGGGAGGTACCACGCCCATTTCTCCAACCGCGCCCACATTTTGTGGGTTGGTGTGTATTTATAACTTGAATGTGTGCAACTAATTTGGAAACTTTGGCTCTTGCCGTTCTCCAGATATACAGAAAAAGCAATAAAAATACAACAACAATAAGGGATTTTTGGAAAAAATTAGAGGCAGTCGTGGTTTTTTGCTCAGATATACAGAAAAGGCAATAAAAATACAACAACAATAAGGGATTTTTGGAAAAAATTAGAGGCAGTCGTGGTTTTTTGCTCATATCTCAGCCATTTGTAGACCGATCTTGCTGAATTTCAATAGCACGAAATGGTGGACTATATGTGACATAAATGTAAAACAACCTAGCCGATATCATGCCTGGAGTCTCCGGAAACCACATATTAAACGTAAGACGGACAGACAAACGGAAACCGTTAAATTAACTTCTCTCCTCATAAGGACCCAGAATATATATACTTTATAGGGCCTTAGATCAATATTTTAGAAATTACAAACGGAATGACAAACTTATACATATATACCCTTTTCCACCTGAGGTGAAGGGTATAAAAACATATCGCTCCTTTACTGGAACATAGTCATATCTCACAAAAAAATTCAAACTTGGCAAAATGTGATTAAAGTTTTCAAAATGTGCCCTTATATACAGATTTCATAAATTATATTTTGCTATGTCTTCGGTTCAGTTTAAGATATAATTCTTATTTTTTTAACATATAAAGAAGCTACGAACGAAAGTTTTTGATTTTTCATATTATGAAGATCGATCTACGTACAATAAAACACATGTGCTTTTAATTTTTTTTTTTCAAAGCTTGAAACAAAATTTCTGCCTCCCTGACTTTATACACAGAAAGAAAAACTCTCGGAATAAATAAAGTTTTTTATACTTACTTCGAGTACGAGTCGTACTCAAAAATTCAATAACGAATAACACGAAACGTACTTAAAACATTCCGAAATGGGATGACTTTAAAAATCGATCCTGGAATTTTTTAAAATAAGTACAAAATTCTTCTGAGCGTAAAATTGCAAAGTGAGAGTTTTAATCTCATTTATGAACTTATCAAAGTTTGTTGTAGACTACTACAACACCACCAGACAAGTAGTTAAAAAACGGTTTGCTTGTTGTGTGGAGAAACAACAAAAAAATCATGCAGGACGAGAGCCCATTATTTTCATGTTTAAAAAGTAAAATTGAGAACTCTAGCTTCTCATTTAGTTTATATTTTCAGTTATATTTATCATTAGGTTTTTAACGTAAAAACCATATCGGGAACGATGCTGGTGTTTTATAATGGATATTATGTACGGTGTTAAACGGGTAAGTAAATCGGTCATAATAAAATGTTCCTTTTAATTTTAATTTTCAAGAACGAATTCGGGATTGAATCAACTTTATAATACTTGAATAAAGCGCAATTTGAAATAGGTTCAATCTTAGTTTTACCTAATTCAATCTCATTTTCGGATTTGAACATGGATATGTTAAGTATTTCGCGATTGAAAATCCGTGCATGATTCAATCTTTCTGTATTTGATTCAAGAAAATTCGTACTCACTTTACTATTAATACCGCTTTGGACTAATATATGTACGGATGGATGGATTTTTCTTTTGAGTGTAGCTAGTCAAAAATTAACTATGGGTGGGCAACGCCGCGGGCGTGGCTACTAATCAATAAACATAAATTTATTTTGTGTCGAAAAATTCCTTCCTTCATTAAAATAATTAAAATTAAGTTGGATGAACTTAAGCCTGATTTAAAAAATCAAGCTTGTCTTAAAAAAAAAACGTAATAAAAAAAAGTAATAGATTTCATAAATATTATAAAATTATTCCGTTAAGCAATTTTAAGCTGTTTTATTTATGTTTGTTTTTATGGGATTTAAGTAAATTCTTCAAAGTTTTTCATAAAACATTTACAACATGTAGGAAAGTTCAAGCGCGACCATTTGGTAAACCACAGTGTATCAAGACATACCATACCATACCATATTTGGGACCCACGACCAATCATAGACCCGGCAAAACAAAATTATTTTATGGGATTCTCTGTACCAAATATTAATTAAATATTTACGATAAATCTAAATACCGACGTGTTATGTAAGCAATTTACCATTTACTTTGGCTATTGACTTGAACTCTGGAAGATCGTTAGCTCCCGAAAATGGGTATTTAAAAAGAAAATTATATTTGGATCATAAATTTTTTTGTATCTGAACCAATTTTTTTTTTTTTTTTTTTGTGAGTTTTTCAGAAAATAAGTTCTACTTAAGACTTCTGATATTTTGACATATAAGATATATTCTAAGGACACACTACAGCCCTAAAATTAAAGTTTTTATAAAAATGTTTATGTTTTTAGCCCATTTTTAGAGTAATTTGGCCATAACGTGTCCGTATTTTTTTAAAGCAGATTTTACAGATTTATATACCGACGCGTTTAACAAGAAATTTACCATATACAGTCAAAGCCCGATATAACGAATACGCAGTTTAACGAATATCCGATATAACGAATAACGAAATTTTTACATTAACTACCTTATAAAGCGAATGGCAAAAAAAAAAAATTTTTCCCGATTTAACGAATGACAAAGGAAAATAAAAAAATCGTATTAAAACCGTTAGATTTTTGTGTGTGTTTTTTGCTTCTTTGCTTTGTTTTGAAAGAACACGTGTGATGCGTTGCTTTTTTCGTTAAAGTTTCAGTAGTTTTTTTTGGTCCATTGTGTAAACGAGATGTCAAATCGAAAAAGAATCTCTTTTTTTAAAATTTAAGATTTTAGAATAGTGTAAGAAAGATGTTAATCTTTCAGTAAGGGCCGGTTCACACACGTCAAATTTGGCTCGTCGAGTCTTGAATTTTTAGGAGAGAGGGGAAACTATATGGCATTCTCTTTTACCTTCTCTCCTTTAAGTTCAAGACTGGATGAGTTAAACTTGAAGTGTTTGAATAGCACTTAATATCCCAAAAGTATGGAATACTTAAACCTTTTTAAAGTTTTATATCTACACTAAATTATAAATACAATTAAATTTTGATGTTTTTCAAATTGTGGACCACCGTTTTTTATAAAATGTTAAGGAAAAATTACTGATCGATACAACGAATATCTCGGTATAACGAAAGGTCTGAACATTGTATCATTCGTTAAACCGGGCTTTGACTGTACTTGCGTTATAAAACTTGGACTCCAGACGATTCCCGCCCACATTTTGTTAATTGTATTTATAACCGAGATGTTTGTAACTAATTTAGACATTTAAGCTCTTTTCGTTCTCCAGATAAACACAAATTTATAATGTTATGGAAAGGAGTTGTTGGTTTCCATAAGTTTTTCGAAAAATTCCTCATGAGAAGGATTATATATTCTACGTGTTGCATAGTGTAATATGCCTTAGGACTAATATAAAATACCCTCCTAAAAATTACTTTAATACGCTTAAAACATAAACGAATCACGATTTTATTTAAAATTAGGTCCAATTAGGTTGCATATGACTAGAAATAAAATCATTTAACTTTTAAAATCACTTAAAGGCAAACAAATTTCATAAAGATGAGATACATATGTACATATGTATATAAATAATATTCGGTACAAAGAACTTTTTTATGAACCTTAAACTCCTAAAATTATTTTGTTCTGGTGGGTCCATGATTGCCCATGGGGCTTAAATATGTTACACTGGCAAAAAAATTGTCTTACATAATGTGTTGCAGGGTAACATGTGATCGGACTTGGTCGACTATAATTTCTTACTTGTTTTCTCTTTGAGAGTTTTTTATTCGCTGACATTTGCCACAACAAATACATTCAAATAGCAAACAAATAATAGGACCAGTCCAAACACGCGTGTAAAGTGTTGCCCACAAGGGACTAGGAAAATCCAAAGTAATCCAAACGTATGGGAAAAACTTGGTCTATTTAACATTACAATGTCCTAGGGCAGGACCATATAACCCAGCTTTGGATCACAAAGAAGTAGTTTTAAAACTACTCCATGGTATAGGTACTTAAGAGGATTAGTTTTGAAGTCGTTTTAAAACGAAAGCATGTCGTTAAAAACCGAAGACATGTCGTCTCACTACACTTTTTAAAAATGACAGGGTCCATGCTTGCATTACATTGGACCAGTCCAGGGCGTCGTCCATTTGATCGAAATGGATCAGGTAGTCCAATATTATTTGCAGGGTACATTCATACATTCAAACATTTCTCCCTATATTATTTTCAAAATAATTTTTCGTTGTTGTTGCTGTCGTTTTCATACATATTCTTAAATTTATTGGTCAGGTGTGCTTTTGTTGTAAATAAATATTTATTTTTTACATTTTTGTTTGTATTGTGCTTAAGCAAACTGTTTCTTTCTTTCCATTTGCATTGTTGATGCTGTTATTGTTGTTAGTTTTATTGTAGTTTTTTTTTTTTTATTTTATTATCGCTGTAATTGATTTAACAGTTAAACTTTTCACTTTATTGTGTTTGGTGTTGCAGTTGAGTCATTGTTGTTCTTGTTACTTTCCATTTTGTTTTGTTTATTTAAAAATAACGTCATTTTTTGTAATTTAAAGAACTTCTCAGCTGTTGTTTTTTAGTTCTTATATTTTTTCTTCTTTATTTTATTATTTTGTTTATAATTTAGGATTCTTGTAAACTGTTAAGCTTTATTGTTGTTAACTTTGATTGTAAGTTTTTCTTCCCTTTTTGTATTCGAAAGTTTTTCTTGTGTTCTTGTTTTAATTTTCCAGGGATTTGAAGGCGATTTTTTATTTCAGGAGAAAATTAAAAGCATAAAGAAAATCTGTAAAGATACAAAAATAAAGAAATAACGTCAATAAAAAAATGAAAGTTTTTATGAGAATTGGTTTCTTATTATATTTTTTTTTCTTTTTCAAATTTAATAAGAAAAGTTATGGTTGACACTATAACAACTTTTATATTATTTCCATTTTTATTTGGGCTTTGGGATCAATTAAAGTTAGTTGTATTTCGATACTTGTTTATTTGGTAAAACTTAAAATTAAAAAAAATATTGTTGGTTCCATGTAGAAAGGCCCTAACTAACATAACTGCAATTTTCAAGGAGAAGGTAAAAACATAATGGGTAGAAACTGTCTTTTTCCACACAAATTGATAACAAAAACAAGTAAGAAAGTATAGTCGGTCAAGCCGACTATTGGATACCATACACAACAGTTTACTCATACAATTTTTCCAGAGTGTACCCATGGACAATCACGGACTTGGCAAAACAAAATTAAATAATGCGGTTCTTTTTATTATTATCGACACACAAAGAAAATCACTCGCGATACAAAAATTTTTTATATCACTCGTACTCTAAAGTTTTTGTACGAATAACACTAAAATGTACTTAAAACAGTCCTGAACGGGGTAACTTTCGCAAATCAATCCCTGAAGATTGAACTTTTTGTTGGTAGTGCCACTCTGAGAATAAAATTCCAAAGCGAGCGTTTTCATCTAATTTAAGTTATAAAAGTTTGTTGCAGACACAACAACAACACCACACAAGTAGTTAAAAAAAGAGTTGCTTCTTGTGTGAAGAAACAACAAGAACAACAGAAGAAGGCGAAAACACATTATTTTTATGTTTAAAATCTAAAATTGAGAAAGAACTCTTGCTTCTCATCTAGTTTATATTTTCAGTTATTTGTATATGTATATGGGAATGATGCTGGTGTTTTATAATGGAAATTCTGTTTGGTTTTAAACGGGTAAGTAAATCAATCATAATAATATTCTCCTTCTAATTTGACTTTTGGTTTATTTCAAGTACAAATTCGCGATTGAATCAACTTTAAAATACTTGAATCAAGCGCACTTTGAGATTGGTTCAACTTAAGTTTTTCTGAAATCGATCTCATTTTCGGATTATTTGAAGTACGAATTCGGTATTGAACATGGATATTTTAAATATTTCGCGATTGAAAATCTCGTAATTAATTTCTAATGATGAGTAACATTTATTTTATAAATTTTCATATTGATTCGAATATGTATTCCAAGTCAAATTACAATTTAAAATCTTTTATACTTTAATAGTCTTATGGCCATTTTCTCATTAGGCGATTATTTTTTTCCCAACGAAAAACTGCACATTAAAGAAATTTGGTTTTCTCGATGTCTCATTTGCTTCGATTTTATCGCAAAGCTAACCGGCACTCATCTGCCAATTATGTATTTTCCTTTTATTTGCCGTACAGATAAATTCAATCAGCTGACTCCCAACTTTTACATGTATTTTGAGTGGCGTTGCCAGCTGAAAACAATGTTTATTGTCGGTATATTGAGAAATCCAAAATCGTTAACGGACAGTTCATCAGTCCAATAAATTTATGTTGACATTAAGTATCAGACAGTTTGTCGATACATTGAGTAAATGGCCCTTATTCCTTTAAAATTTTCCAGGAATATTTTCTATGCACTATCAGGATTTTCTTTTGTATATTTCTGTATATTCTTTTGGCTAGCAATGAAGTAAATTGTATAGGAAATTGATACAACTATTTTATACCAGCAGAATTAAATGCATTTTCTGGCCCGCTACGGCCTTCGTCAGCATTATTTGTATTGTTACGAAAGTAACTTTAATTAAAAATTAGTTGTAATTATTGATTAAGAATTAGATTAATTTATGTGTTATCTTGTATTGATTAGTTATTAAGTATTTGTTAGTTATTTTTATACACTCAAAAATGATTTTTTCATTAATTTCTAAGTTTTTTATTTATTGAACATCATATTCGTTAAAATTGAATAGTTTTTACTTTTAAAAAATTTATTTTAACTGACAAAAATCAAACAAATTAACAAAACAAAATACGGAAAAACATTAGTTTTTGGTAGTTTGTTTTTTTAATAACAATTATTAATGTTGAAAAATAAAATTATTCGTAAAATAACTATATTTTTATTCAATTTTAACAGTACCGAAAACGAATTTAATAACCTACAATCAGTTACTGTAATAATTTTATGAGTGTACCCTTCACCGAAGGTAAAAGGGTATATATAACTTTGTCATTCCGTTTGTAGTTTTTACAATATTGATCCTACACTCTATAAAGTATATATATATTCTGGGTCCTTATGAAAAGCGAAGTTCAAATCCGGTTGTCCGTCTGTCCGTCTGACCACCTGTCTGTTGAATGGGTTTTCCGAAGCCCCCAGATATGATCGGTGCTTGGTTGGGGTATCTTTGTGTCAGGTATTCTTATTATAATTTTGTTATTGAAATTCAGCCAGATCGGTCCAAAAATGGCTGAGATATGAGCAAAACACCACGACTACCTCTAATTTTTTCCAAAAATCCCCTGTTGTTGTAATTTTATTACTTTTTTCTGTATATCTAGAGAACGGCAAGAGCCAAAGTTTCCAAATAAGGTACAAACATTTAGGTTGTCAATACACACCATCCCACAAAATTTGTGCGGGATTGGAGAAGTGAGCGTGGTACCTCCCGTACAAAAAATATCAAAAATTTTATAAAAACCTTAATTTGTGCACTGTTATATGACTGATGGTTACACCTTATATATCAAAAGAACGGAAATCTTTAGTAGAAAATATTTTCTGAAAATTTCGGAAAAATCGGTTAAAAAAAGTTATGGCCAAAATAAAGTTTTTTTATTAAAATACCCATTTTCGGAAATCATAGATCTTCCCGACTCCAAACTTTATAACTATATAAGTAAATGGTAAATTTCTTCCTAAGCACGTCGGTATTTAAATCTTTCAAATCGGTTTTAAAATGGCTAAGTTATGATCAAAATACTGAAATCCCAAAAATTATTTTTTTTATACTTTTCACCGAAGGTATAATTTGTTATTTCTACAATATTTATCCTACACCCTATAAAGTATAAATATTCTGGGTTCTTATGAAAAGCGAAGTTCAAATCCGGTTGTCCGGCTCTTCTGAGAGATAATTTTAACAAATCGAAACTAGGAATTTTTGTGTTTTTTTGCTACTTAAAAACTCCCCAAAAAGATAAAAGAAAACAAACACACATACAAGCCACAAACTATTTTGGTGAATATGTTTCCCTATTTCGGTTCACAACTCAAATAAGTATTATGGTTTTGACTTTGCTATTGCGGTGAACAAAAACATCAAAAGTAATTACAACTCAACTGTGTTGAGTTGTGAATATTAAACGGGTCATATTTCATTTTAATGATATTCAAACAACGTTCCTTCATGGTTCAGTTGTCTAGGGGGTGTGCTAAGTTAGAAAGTGTTAGTTCTCTGGTTCGAATCCTGTTTTTTTAAAAAGAATTTTTTTTTTTAATTTTTATTTTTTTTTATGTTCGAAAAACGATTTAAAAAAAAACATTTAACAGTTTTCGCTTTTTAAATTTAATTTATAATGAAGCTTAAAGTATTCTAAATATGTATGTATACATATGTAAAAATTATTTAGTTTTTGTCTAGTTGCTCTGTATTCTGCTCCCACAAGGGTGAAGGGTATATAAGACTCGGCACAGCCGAATATAGCACTCTTACTTGTTTTAGTTAAAATTGCTATTGTATAAGTTATGCACACTTCTGGTGCAAACATCAATGTACAGATGTAATGTTGTGCATAATTTTACTACAACCCCACTGTAAATACTCGAATGATCGTTATTAAGTTATCTCAATTTATGGTAACGCCTAAAAGTATGCCTTAGTTTATAATGCCTAATAACTAAATTAATTCAGCCATATAGATAGTAACTATAGATGAGTAAGAAGCCGTTATGCGGCGAACTTTCTAGAGTCATCTAGACGTCTGGGCTAGAGTGTAAATACCTGCGGCGGCTAGCATAATGAGATTATTCTAAGTTCTGACATTGTCAATAACGTATCACGCTGAGCAAATTATAGTTGGTTGTGAATAAAAGCTATAAATTACGGTTGTTAAAGTGACTAAGTACTAAATAAAGTTGTATTAATTATAAACAGTGTTTGAAGTGTTGTGATTATTTTGCTTTATTTAAGTGCAATAAAGAACTCGAAATGTTTTACTTTAAAGGAAATAAACCAAAACGTTATTGAAAGGCAGTAACGTTACAGTATTTTAAAACTATCCAGTTCATTAAGTTAAATACATAAAATTTACAAAAAGCACTATCCAGTTACAAGATACAAAGAATGCTTTGCATTTTTACCTCAAATCGCTTTAGAATATCACTATAACAATAATAAAATCATAATATAAACCTTATTCAAAGATTTGTATTCTTAAATCCATATTTACTTTTTGGTCCTTTATCGATTCCACATCTAAAAGATGCTTTTACACCAACCTATTGTAACAATTAAAATGCTGTAGATCACAATAATAAAATCATAATATAAACCTTATTCAAAGATTTGTATTCTTAAATCCATATTTACTTTTTGGTCCTTTATCGATTCCACATCTGAAAGATGCTTTTACACCAACCTATTGTAACAATTAAAATACTGTAGGTCTGTAATTGATTGGTAATTCCATTTAAGGTCCTCGTTGCATTTATATTGTTAAGTTGGGTAGAGTATCATAAGAAGACTATGTTTAGGAATCATTGGTTAATTTGAAATTCTGAATAAAAAGAAACAACGAAATAAAACAAAATTTCAAGAAATTTGTTTTACCTTTTAATTTGTATTTCAAAAGGACATCTTAACATACTAGAAAGCTCCTTAAGTACATTATTAAAAAATGTATATGTTTATTTTCGATATCTTAGTTGAAAAAAAGACTACATAAAATAAACAATTTTAAGTTGTCAATTCCCAAGGCAACTGCCAGTTTTGCTAAGACTATTATGTGTGTAAAATACATGTTATATTGTATAATTAGAGATATAAAGAGATATAAAGAAGATTTTTTTTAATGATGCAAAGTATTCTATTCATAATAAATTATTTTGGTAAAATTAATTTTTAAACCCTTTTTTATTTAACCCCATTAACCCTTATGTGAGTGACAAAAAAAACCCCTTTAACAGAGTGACAGGGTACCCTGGTACCACATACAATAAATACGAAAATTTTATATTATATTACAATATAAATAAGAAAATTCATATAACAAAATGTAAAATATAAGTTTTTGCAATGTCTAACATAAACACGAATCGGGGGATTTCCTTTTGGCTTTATGATTTATCGACAAATACATCTACTTGCTACTGCTTTCATACATTACTATGTTCATACATGAATAAGTTCGGTGAGCGCAAGAAGAAGGTAAAGTGCAATAACAACATTGGCTTCTTGTTCTAAACAAGCACGCTTAGATTCCATAGATACAAATGATATATAAAACGAATGTGAACATATTCTGAAAATGTGCAATATAATATCAGAAGCATCCGATGCAAAACATATCGGATAAATAGAGGACAACGAGGATTCATATGATTCTGACGGGAGTGAAGAAACAACTGAAGTCCATGGAAAGGATGGTTCTCATTGGCGTCTTGATCGCTATCCGGAATACCAATACATCAACAGAAATTACGACAACGCAGAGGTCCTGATCCTGGCTTAAATATAGGAGCACCTAAGGACGTATTTAAAACTTAATTATCCAGTGAGATGTGCGATATAATTTTGCGTGAAAGTAATAGTAATTTCAGAGTTGACGGCAGTTGCTCTATGTGCCAAAAATAAAAGGAGGGCGTGCGCAAGTTGTATCGAACATTCAATTCACCGTCCTCTGTGTGAATCCTTCTTCTTTTGTTTTTTTTTTTTGTTTTTTCTGATTTGTTCTATAGTGAAGTATACATAATTTCTATTTTGTTGTGCTTTCTTCAAGCCTGTTGTTTGAATAAACAATAAAAACGAAATATGTATATGTACAAAATAACTAACACTCTCTTTTTATTTTTAAATTTTAAATTTTCATTCATGTGAAAAGTAAAAAAATATTCCAGTTTATTCAATTCAACATGCTTTTAAGCTGATATTCATTACAATAAATTAAATTATACTAAAAAATAAATAAAACCTTTATGGATGAAATTTCCTGATGATCTGGCCTAAGCAACCAGTGAAATGCATAGGAATAGCTTATCCCATCAACAATAAATTTCAAGTGTTTTTATCAATAATAAAAACTGGGAATTAAGCACGAATAACAAAATCTTTTGAAATTAAAATTTTGTATTCCCAAAAATTGAAATTACTTTTTGATAATAAACAGGCAGTGCACGGCCTAAAAAACACTTAATTGACAACATCTTTTGTAAGTTGTTGTTTTTTTCATTTTGTTTTTCTTAACCTACTTACAACTACAATTAATGTTGAGAGAATTTCAACTAATTGTAGTGGGGAAATGTAAGATGAGATGAACCCACTGTTGTTTATTGTTGATGTGTTTTGTTTAAACTTTGATATTGTTACAAGTAGAACTGTTGCTATAATTCTTATACGTTTAACAGTTTTATTTGGTTTAATATCTTTAGTTTGTCTAAAACCTTTATGGATGAAGTTTCCTGATGATCTGGCCTAAGCAACCAGTGAAATGCATAGGAATAGCTTATCCCATCAACAATAAATTTCAAGTGTTTTTATCAATAATAAAAACTGGGAATTAAGCACGAATAGCAAAATCTTTTGAAATTAAAATTTTGTATTCCCAAAAATCGAAATTACTTTTTGATAATAAACAGGCAAGTGCACGGCCTAAAAAAACACTTAATTGACAACATCTTTTGTAAGTTGTTGTTTGTTTTTTATTTTGTTTTTCTTAACCTACTTACAACTACAATTAATGTTGAGAGAATTTCAACTAATTGTAGTGGGGAAATGTAAGATGAGATGAACCCACTGTTGTTTATTGTTGATGTGTTTTGTTTAAACTTTGATATTGTTACAAGTAGAACTGTTGCTATAATTCTTATACGTTTAACAGTTTTATTTGGTTTAATATCTTTAGTTTGTCTAAAACCTTTATGGATGAAGTTTCCTGATGATCTGGCCTAAGCAACCAGTGAAATGCATAGGAATAGCTTATCCCATCAACAATAAATTTCAAGTGTTTTTATCAATAATAAAAACTGGGAATTAAGCACGAATAACAAAATCTTTTGAAATTAAAATTTTGTATTCCCAAAAATTGAAATTACTTTTTGATAAAAAATAAATGTTATTTTAAATATTTTCGTTAAGGTACCCGGGTACACTGTCACTCCGTTAAGGGTTAAGAAACTAAGCTAATGTTTATTTAAATATATTTAAAACACAATAATAAGAGTTCTCAAGAGGTTCCACTCCCTTAAGAAACTTCAAACAAACAAAAAATGCAATTAAAGATTAAAAAGTTACCCGGGTAGCTTGTCACTCACATAAGGGTTAATACTTAATTAAGACTATATAAGTCTAACAAAGGATGTGAGTTCTGATTTAGAATCCAAAATATTTGATGTTACAAGGCCAATACAATTTTTGAAATATAAGAACAGAAAAGCTAAAAAAATACTTATTATTGTTGTTTTATTTAGTAAATTTGATATTAAAATGAAGATTGACATTAAAAATTTGAAAAAACTTTGCATATAAAAAACAGGTGAAATAAACAATCGTTGAAGCCCTAACATATGATACCCTACACCACACTATTCGATGGCTATTTTTTAGTGTTTCTTATGTGGAACCCACGGGCAGGCATGGACCGACCAAAACTAAATGATGTTATAAATCGTACAAGAAAAAACATGCAATTGCAAAATTTATGGGTTGACAGTTGAGCATTATGCATTTGTACCGATGAGAATAACATCTCAAAATATTGGTTCTAGACCAGAGATAGGCAAACACATACATGTGTATTTCATAATAATATTAGTGCTATATGACTCTCCCGCTCTCATTATTCTGCAGCGTTGCCATAACTTTTTTTTTAAATATGATCGAACTTATAATAACCCGTTACTTGGTAACATTAAAATACATAATGGTGACATAAAAAAAGAACTTAAAAAAAATGCAAGTTTATTCTTAAGATGAATTCGATGTTTGGATCAACCTTTACATGTGAATCTTCATTTTGTTTTTTTTTTTTTTGAAGTTTATAAAAAATAAACACAGAAATCGTCTCACAGATGAACATCTCGAAGACTCCATGCGTATAATATGTTGTCCCTGCAAGTTTGACATAGATGAATTAATAAAAAGTTTTGAAAAAGTTAAGTTGTTCATTTCTGTCACCATTATGTGGTTCAATGTTACATAATAATGGATTATAATGAAGTTCGATCAAACCTTTAAAAGGCAAAAATGTCGTAAGAAATATAATACCAAAATTGAAAGAAAAAATTGTAACGTAAAACTGCACAATTTACAAAAAAGGTTATTTTTTAAACAAAGAATTATAAAATAAAACTTTGTTTTAATTCTTTTAACAAAAAAAAAAAAAAATCATATTTGGCAACGCTGCTCAAGCAGCAAGCGTAACACAACATATCCGTGCGACTGCTCAAGCAAGACTGAATTGTTTTCATTTTTTTCTTCTGTACGTGTGCTTAAGTACGTGTAAATAAGATTATAACAAAGCGCCCATGGGCGGCATTTTGCCCATCTCTGTTCTAGACCCACCTTTAAATATAGGATAGGCATTTTGGAGATAATTTAATCAAATTAAGTTCATAGATTCTATTTGGCACAAGGAACAATCCTATTGAAAATTGGTCAAAAGGGTAAATAATTTCACATAGCCCCGTCACAAGCTTCTTTCAGGAAACCATGTTATTATGTTGGTATTTGAAATAACTAATTTTATTGCAATCAAAATCATTTTACCAAATTTTATTGGAATCGGTCCATTTTTGACCATAGATGTACCTATGTTCTGTAACTATAGTGAGAACTTCTCGCATCGAAAAGACATGAAACAAAATATTCCATCGTTTCTTGAAAAGTGAGCAAAAAAGTGTGTCTGTAACTCATGTTGAAAACTATCAAAAGAGATTACGTTATAAATGTCATAACATTGCACTCCAAGCCAATCCGACATTGCAGACGTTCAGAGCTCCAGTCACACATATCGTTGACGGCGACCAAAATTTACTTAAATTTAAACATTTTCAAGGACTGTGGCTAAAATACAACCGTCGGCTATACCAAATAATGTAAAGTAAGACTGTAATGTGTGCTGTTTGCAAACGAGCTTTGAAAACATTCGTATATTTTATAAAAATGTAAAAAGCAAAATAATTATACAATAAAAAAATATGCCAGGAACAAAATATTATTATTATTCTTTGTATTTTGCATTTTAATTGTTTTTTAGTGTTAAAATTTTTCTCGCCCAATTTTTATTCGTAAGCTTATTTGGCAGTTCAAAGCGGGAACCTTTTTCACAAAAATGTTACAGGCACACTTTTTCTGTAAATTGGCGAGTAACTTCCTTACGTGACAGGTAGTACTCACTAAAAAGGTTACAGACACAGTTAAGTGAGAAAAACAGCTGTTTGTTTCAATACATGGCATTTATATTTCATTTCACACTTTTCAATCGAAAAGTTTCTCGACGAGAGAGTTACAGAACATGGGCACTGCTATTCCCTAAAATAGCTTTTACAAACGTAATTTCCTTGTAAGTGTTGATATTTATATAAAAATTGGCTATAATAACGTCCTGGTAGTTTTAATATTGACTATAGGTCCCATATAAATTCCAATCCTACAATCTCATATAGATAAAGATAAAGCGTGTTTGTTTAGAGTGTCACAACTTTAAGTTGGCATCAATGCTTTATTTTTCGTTTCGTTTGCTTTGAAATGTTATTATGAATCGACTTACATCAGATTAACGGGTGCAAATTGTTAAAATTTTTAAACAAAATAATTGTTTTATTCGTCAAACTCATTGTGCACTTCGTGCATATTACGGTACATAGTCGTCCTTCAGGGAGGCAAATTCAAAGAGCAATGGGTTGTTTTCTGACCACATTTACTATTTCTGATAATGAGCATCCCGTGAGACGCCGAACCCTTCGCATTGTAGAATCTGTAGCCGCTGTATAGGAAACCATTGAAGATGATCCTAATCAATCCATTCGTCGCCGTTCTCAGCAACTGGGGTTGTGTTCTTTCACTTTATGGAAAATTTTACGAAAGGATCTTGGCTTAAAAGCTTTCAAGATTTAACTTGTGCAGGAATTAAAGCCAAACGAATGGGCTGAAGCACAAATTGATATTGATTTTGAATTTCCATTTAAAATTTTATTTTCCAGTGAAGCCATTTCTGGTTGAATGTAAATGAACTTAATTTAAGCATTTGGAGTGAGGAGACCAAAACACCAATTCATCCACAGAAAATTACTGTTTTGTGCGCTTTATAGGCTGGCATAGTTATTGGCCCATATTTCTTAAAAAACAATGATGATCAGAATGTTACTGTCAATGGTGAACGGTATTGGAACATGATTCGAAATTTTTTCGTACCTCAATTACGTGGCACTTATGTTGCTGATAAGTGGTTCCAACATTACGGAGTTACATGTCACACAGCGGGCTATAATTGACTTACTTTAATAAACTTTTGGACAAATTAATTGGCCTCAAAGTTCGTGTGGTTAGGATTATTTTCTTTGGGATTATGTTAAGTTACTTGTCTATTTCGATAAACCACAAACAATTAAACACATTGAAATTCGAAGAGTTGGCGGCAAAATACTGCCGCAAATGCTGCGAAAAGTTGTTGAAAATTGGTGTTCAAAATTACGCCTTCTACGCGCCAGCCGTGGCGCCTAAATTGCAGAAATCTTATTAAAACATTAATTTCATAAATTTTTTTTCCAATAAAGCCCGTTTCATTGATATTAAAAATATATTTCCCTGTTTCATTATGATTTAAACTTGTGGCAATCTATAAAAAACACCCTTTATCTAAATAATATTCGCCACAAAGAACTTTTACATGAATCTTATCCTCATAACATAATTTTGTTTAGGCGGGTCCATGATTGCCCATGGATCCCAAATATTGTACACTACCAAAAATTGTTTTTATATACTGTGGTGTAGGGAATCATGTGGTCGGGTTTGACCGACTTTACCTTCTTGTTTTATTTTGTAATTGCAAAATATAGATTCAAAAGCATTTCGTTTTTATTAGAACCGGCTGCCAAACTCTGTAATATACAAAAATTTGCAAAATATATATTTTTGGAACAAACTTAAGAAATATGCAAAAGCCAATTTTGTATGTAAATAGCATTAAAAATATGTACATGCTCTGGTCATAGCTACGATAAAAATGAGAAACGTAACGTTAAAAGGAGAGAAGTATTTGAATGTCGACTTCAGCCAATTATATGCAGTTTTTGGGATCTCGCAAGCCTCACGAGACACCAATTCATGCCGAATGGGAAACATACATTAACGTGAATGGCGAACTCTTCAGACTAATGATTCGTACATTTTTTATTCCTCAAATTATTGCAAATCATTTGGGGTAGAAATGTTGGCAACATGTCATACAGTACGTGAAATCATGACTTTGTTAAGCCAAACGTTGGGTAAACGAATTATCTCAAGAAAAGGACCTGAGAATTGGGCACTTCGTTCGAGTGATTTGACACCTTTGGACTTCTTTTTGTAGGGTACGTTAAGTCTCTGCCAACATTAAAGTACAATAAAGTAGTGCACAACTGTATCAAAATGATGGTGTTCATAAGGTGATATCGTGGAGGCCATATGACAGAAATGATTTGATGAAATGTTTAAGCTAACAAAGACAAAATTTGAGTCGTGTTACTGAATTTGTTGTGTTTTATTTAAAAAAGAAGTTATATGCCTCTAAAAAACAGACTTTACAGCCTTTTTGAATTAAAATTCCCTCCTTCAAATTCGTTATTTCATAATTTGTCAGTATTTGTAAACCTTTCACCGAAGGATCCCTATGAGTTGATTTAACGATGTCCGAATGTCCCTCTGTCTGTTTAAATGGTTTCTCCGAAGACCCCAGAGATGACGACTGCGTCTTATTTTACCCCCAAATCCCATGGGTTTGTTTTGTATATGTGGAAAATGGCAAGAACCAAACTTTGCAAATAAGACAGCATACGACAATATCTGGCCGGGATTGGATAAGTGGGCGTGACACTTCCTATACAAAGCCATTGTAGATTAAAGATAGTGTGTAGAAGGGCAAGAGCCAAAGTTTTCAAACTAGTAACAAGCGTCTTGGTTGTCAAAGGACATCATTAGACAGAATTTGGGTGGAAGTGAAGACGTGGGCATGGCATAGAATAGATTTGTTTATAAAAGAAAGAAAGGTAATAGAAAAATTATCCAAATTTGGTACACATGCTGGGCTATAAATACACACACAGCATTTCCAAAGATATGGGTGGGAAGCGTGGCATCTCCCGTACAGCACTACAAAATAAATTAATGTGTCTTTTTTAAAAAAATTTCTGTTCTTATCGCACCTCGGTGAATGGTATATAAGATTCGGCAAAGTAGAATAAAGCATTTGTTTTTCCCCAATTTTTTTCGTCCTAAAGCTTTCTTATAAATCCCAAAAAATTCCTCAATTACACTGTGCAACAAAAAAAAAAAAACCAGCCTCAACACTTGCAGCGCGAAATGAAAGTAGACTACTAGTGGAGCAAATCTGCCTGAGGGTTTTGAAAAGTTAGCTCGGTTTCCTAAATATGGACCCCAAAAGTTTTTTGAAAAGGCGTTTGGTAAAAGTCAAAGTAATGAGTTAAAAAGCTAATATAACGACTCTTCACTACTTATACATTGGCATTTTAACTCATTATTTTAACACGGTGATGTCATTGGAGGCAAGTACTTACCACCCTCGCTTACAAATAGGGAGTTAAATAAGTCATTACCACATTCGCTTACAAATAGGGACTTAAATAAGTTATTAGTCCGATGTCACCAAAATTACAACCAACATGTCATTACTTTAAAAAAAATTTTTTTTTATTATTTTTATACCCTTCACCTCAGGTGGAAAAGGGTATATATAAGTTTGTCATTCCGTTTGTAATTTCTACAATATTCATCTAAGACCCTATATTGTATATATATTCTGGGTCCTTATGAGGAGAGAACTTGATTTAACCATATCCGTCCGTCTGTCCGTCTGTCCGTCCGTCCGTCTGTCCGTCTGTCCGTCTTACGTTTGATATGTGTTTTCCGGGGACTCCAGACATGATAGCTGCTAGGTTGTTTCACATTTATGTCACATATAGTCCACCATTTCGTGCTATTGAAATTCAGCAAGATCCGTCCACAAATTGCTGAGATATGACCAAAAAACCACGACTGCCTCTAATTTTTTCCAAAAATCCCTTGTTGTTGTATTTTTATTACTATTTGCTGTATATCTGGGGAACGGCAATTGCCAAAGTTTCCAAATTAGGTACACACATTGAGGTTGCCAATACACACCATCCTGCAAAATGTGGGCGGGATTGCAGAAGTGGGCGTGGTACCTCCCGTACAAAAAAAAATTAAATATTGTATAAAAACCTAAATTTTAGGGCTGCCATATGTCCTATGGATATGACTTATATACCAAAATCGGTACAGATACAAAAAAGTTATGACCAAAATTAATTTTTTTTTTAAATACCCACTTTCGGGAATCATAGATCTTCCCGAGTCCAAACTTTATAACTCTGTAAATCTGTCAAATTGGTTAAAAAATGGCTGAGTTATGAGCAAAAAACCACGACTACCTCTAATTTTTTCCAAAAATCCCTTGTGGTTGTTGTATTTTTATTACTTTTTGCTGTATATCTCGGAAACGGCAATAGCCAAAGTTTCAAAATTAGGTACACATATTTAGGTCTGTTAGTTCTCTGGTTCAAATCTTGTTTTTTTAAAAAGAAATTTTTTTTTTAAATTTTTATTTTTTTTTTTATATTCTAAAAACGATTTAAAAAAAAATATTTACCAGTTTTCGCTTTTTAAATTTAATTTATAATGAAGTTTAAAGTATTGTGAATATGTATGTATACATATGTAAAAATTATTTACTTTTTGTCTAGTTGCTCTGTATTCTGCTCCCACAATGGTGAAGGGTATATAAGATTCGGCACAGCCGAATATAGCACTCTTACTTGTTTTAAATTATTTTTTTTCTATTTTTTCTTATTATATTTTACTTTACTTTATGTTTTTTTTTTCTATTTTTTCTTATATTATTTTACTCTGTTTTATTTTTTATTTTTTTCTGTCTCTGGCGGGATTCGATCGCGCAACCTCGGTGCTGATAGACTAGCTCACTACCAGCTAGTCTACCGGGGCAGTGTAGTTTTTGTATAAAAAAACGATGTTTTTTACTCAATTAAGAGCGTAAATATGAGATTAAATTATTGGAGGCAACTACTTACCACCCTCGCTTACAAATAGGGAGTTAAATAAGTCATTACCACATTCGCTTACAAATAGGGACTTAAATAACTTATTACTCCGATGTCACCAAAATTACAACTAACATGCCATGACTATAAAATTTCAGTACAGCATAATTTTTCATATTCAAATTTATTACAAATTGTTTTTTATTTATAATAAAAAAAACAAATTGTAAGAACAAATATTTTAAATCAATTTGTATTAGATTTGAAAAAACTTCAACCGTAGTTGCATTTTATTACGAATGAATTATAAATTTCGTTAATCAACTCATACACAAGTACTTAGGTATCAGATTATATGTCAGCCATTACCAAACTACTTCTATGTAATGCAGATGGTATGAAGTAGTCATTGAAAAGTAAGTTGTTCAGTAATGGCAAGTCATTACCAAGTTTTTGCTGGGTACTAAATGTACTTCTAAGGTAAAAAGTAATTTCAGATGTCTTCCGTAGAATCGTATGGAGCTTCTTATCTTTGAATCTTCATTATTTACCCTCTAACTCTCATTGTAAGTGGTCATTCCTGCCCTTTTTCCCAACTCTTAGACAAAAGTATACTACGACGGTAATTTTAAGGGTTAAAATGTTCTACGACTATTTTTTGCATCAAATTTCACTAGGGATCTTCCAAGACCAAAAGTTCGTGTGATGTATTTAAAACGGATTTTAAAAATTTCGGGCATTGAAATTTTTGAATTTCTTAAAAAGGCGTTTGGTACAAATTGAAAAAAAATATATACTAAATGTACTTTTTAAATAAAAGACTATTTCAGATGTCTTTAGAAGAATTGTATAGCGATTCTTTTCTTAGAATATATTAACCCTCATAAACTCTTTTCAGGGGTAATTTTTTAACTTCCACACATAAAATATACTAAAACGGTACTTTAGAGCGTAAAAATGTTCTACGAATATTTTCCGCATCAAATTTTACTAGGTGTCTTCTAAGACAAAAAAAATCATGCAATGCATGTTAAACGGATTTTCGAAATTCCGGGCCTTGAAAATTTTGAATTTCGAAAAACACGTTTTACATAGATTGCATGATTTTTTTGTAAGAAAAGAATCGCCATACGATTCTACTGAAGACATCTGAAATTATTTTTAGCTCAGAAGTATGATTTTTTTTTTTTGGACTTATACTAAACGCCTTTTCAAAAAATTCAAAAACTTTAGGAGCCCATATTTCGGGAACACGAGCTAACTTTTCAAAACCCTTTGACTGATTTGCTCTACTAGTAGTCTACTTTCATTTCGCGTTGCAAGTGTTGAGGCTGGCGGCGATAGCCCGAAATTTGTTGCACTGTGTTATTGAGCTATTAAATCAATTAAAACTTTTTGAAGGGTGTTTAATCCTTATTTGTATCCTTAATCCTAAGCATGATAGTGGCTTAGTCCAAACGATATAATTGTTGTAATACTAATGTAAAATCTCAAAAAAATTATGTAACCTCTCAAAATATAACCTGAATAAAGGAAATTTTATTAATAAAAAAACAATTTAAAACAATAAGGCCCGTTTTCACAACTTACCGATAGCTAAAACTAGACTTTAACCGGCCTAATAAAAAGTGTTCCATTATTAAAACTTTACTTTAACATAAAGTCAGCGATAAAGTAGAATAAGGTTCATCCTAACTGGTAGGTTAAAGTTAATTTGTAATAGTGGAGCACGTTTAATACGGCCGACAAAATCCTACCTTTAGCTATCGGTAAGTTGTGAAAACGGGCCTAAATGTTTTTATGAAATAAAAAAAAAACTTTAAATTACGTTTTGCAGACACGCTCATTTATTATGCAGATATTAATTAGTTAACATGTATTAAATATGCAAAAATTTCAATATTTAATATTTAAAAATATGCAGGTAAACATTCTTATGTTTTTTTTCACAACTTTTTAAGTATATAAAACTTTTTGTTAAACAATAAATTGTAAATATTTTTTTAATTTTTTTTTAATAAAATCAAAAATGTGCTGCTGCTGCTATTTTAGCTGCTTATTAAAGGCAGTAAGAACTCAGCTCTGTTCTACTGCAGGCCTTAAGGCAACATTCATATTGTACACCACTAGGACCAGTACTACGACGTTGACGACGGCGCCGAGTTTGAGTCAACATCATGCCATTGTAGAACTTAGACAATATTAGACTTAGGGCGTGTGGTGACAAGGCAGAATGTTCAGAAAGGTTTGTATATGTTGATCCTGGATATTGCAACGACTTTGAGTCTGACATATTTAAAGTTACGATGTCATTTGCCAAACTATTATAGTCAACCTCATTTGCTACAATTTTCGTTCCGTTGATGATGGTGGCAAAAAAAAAAATTAAAATAAGAATAATTTGTTTTGTTAGATTTAGTTAGATAAAGAGAAAATAAAAAGGCTTTAAAGTATGAAAAAAAATAGTTAAGAAATAAAAGAAAATCTTTGTTGCTTTGATTTAAAGTATTTACTTTGTTAGATATTTTTAAACGCTTAAAAAGTTATTTCTTAACTCTATTCTAGATAAGGCTTCTTATTAAAAAAGTTTTTTTATTTTTTTCTTATGCGTATTAGCATATAAAGAAAGTTTTCATGTACTTACTATTATCTAACAAATGGAAACGTTTAAGTGGTTTTGGATTAAAGCCTGTAGAATTGCAAACAAAATTCAACATTACCGTTAAAGCTTGACCACAAAAACGTTGATATGCTTGAGTTTCGTCCACCAAATAGGCCAATGTAATCCAACAAAAGAAATTGGTTAAGACAAATGTTATACGCATTTTGTATTGGACTCTTTTGGTATATAATTCAGTAGAACTGTCACCTGCTAGTGTGCAAATAATTAACAATCAAATAAATTTGAAAGAATTTATTAATTAATTAATTATATTTAAATATTTTTAATTTTTTACAGCCATGTCTATACACATAAAGTTAAGTAAAGCAACATTTAAATACTTCGTTGACTTGTGCACTTCGCTACCCTCGTTGAAATAAAACAAGAATTGGTAATGAAACTTTTTGTACCAAATTTAAATACTTTTACGCTTACCGTTCTCATGTTAAATATAAATCATCAAAATGTAATTTCAATTTTTGGGAATACAAAATTTTAATTTCAAAAGATTTTGCTATTCGTGCTTAATTCCCAGTTTTTATTATTGATAAAAACACTTGAAATTTATTGTTGATGGGATAAGCTATTCCTATGCGCATTTCACTGGTTGCTTAGGCCAGATCATCAGGAAACTTCATAAAATCTTTATGGATGAAGTTTCCTGATAGCTTATCCCATCAACAATAAATTTCAAGTGTTTTTATCAATAATAAAAACTGAAAATTAAGCACGAATAGCAAAATCTTTTGAAAGTTAAATGTAAATCTATACTGCCTTTTTATTGAATGTTCAAAGCCCAACTCTCCACAAAAAAAAAAAAAAAAATACTGCAATCGAAATCAAAAACTGTTGAACAAAAAGGCAAATGTGTGAACAACTTTTAGCTTTTTTGAGTTGCTTTGACAGCAAATTTTTACATCAGTGTCACCCAAGAACGATATTTTTTTTAGTGAATGTGTAGACGAACACAACCCTTAATACCTATCGTAACTATTTTCAAGAAAGAGCCGAACATTATATAATGTTCTGTTCTTCGTTAAAAAAAAAAACAGAACAATTATAGTGATACTGTAGAGTCTACAAACATTATATTTTGATGTTCTGTTAGCAACGACCACAGCACGAATAGTTTGTGTGTGTAATGTGCATGTATTACAACAAAAAACTGTTGTTATACTGTAGACAAACATTATATTTTAATGTTCTATAATGTTTCTTTTTTACATTGATATATGTTATTTTTTTTTTTTTTTTTTTTTTTTTTTTGTAAAAATTGTTTGGTTTTTTTTACCAGCCAAAAGAGAAGAACATTAATGAGTCGAAACGATCATAATGAAGTTTGGGGATTTAAAAAAAAAAAAAAATAAATAAAATTTCCTCATCTTTTTTTATGATTTTCTACACAAACACTATAAGCGTTTGTGTTTTCCAGAAATCTACCGAACCGAACACCAAGGAGCGATATTTAGTGCTTATTTTCGAACAGTGGCTTACATTTAATTAATTAGAAGAAGTGTTTTAAAATAAACACTAAATAGAGAACATTAACTTCCGTTCGGTTTGTTAAAAAAAAAAAAAACACAAACTTCATTGTTTTTGGTTCAGTTAATTCATTAATGTTCGTTCGTTTCTGTTGTGCGTAGCGCGCTTTTGGCTGGCAAAAAACAAAAAATTTTACCAAAAAGAAAATACACATACGAAAAAAAACCAATAAAAAAAATTAACACAACCAAAACATATACACAATACACACACAAGTTGTTCATGCTGCGGTCGTTGCTAAAATTTTTTGTTTGTTCAATTCTTTATCAATGTAAAAAAAGGAACATTAAAATAATGGGTGATTTTTTAAGAGCTATAGGAAAGTTAAAAAAAAAACAAACATAAAATATAGAAAAATGCATGAAATCTTTATTTGAATCGATAATACGGTCCATATAATTTAATATTTGAAGATTATTTCATGCAAATGTTGACCTTGACTGCGCTTCAAATGGTCCGTCCGCTTAGTCCAATTTTGGCATACTCTTTCCAACATTTTGGCCGGTATCTCATGAATAAATGCTTCAATGTTGTCTTCCACTGCGTCAATTGAAGCGGGCATGTGTGTATAGACATGAGCTTTAACATAGCCCCACAAACAATAGTCTAAAGGCGTTAAATTGCACGATCTAAGCGGCAAATTGACCGGTCCCGAACGTGAAAAAAAAATGTTCTCAGAACTCGCCTCCCAATAAGTCCATTTTTAAGTGTGCTGTGTGGCAAGGGGCACCGTCTTGTTGAAACCACATATCATGCAAGTCTAGCTCTTGCATTTTCGGCAAGTTGGATATCATCTCACGGTAGTGCTCACCATTCACAGTTACGTTACGATTCGCATCATCTTTGAAGAAGTACGGTCCAATGATGCCACCAGCCCTTTACCATTGCGCTTACGGAAGACATGAATTTTATATGGCGAGTTCCCACTTTGAAGTAATACATTTTTGACACATAAAGCGCATTATTCAGCGCACATAAATATTGTTGGATGTAACGATCATCTTTACACACTGAATGTTTTGATACAGCTATTTTTTAGTATTCTCCCTTACAAACCTGCTTCGTAGTAAGGGAATGCCGTAGCTTTTGAAATTTTATTTTTTTTTTTTTATAAAAGTTGTTGAGAGGTCTTTCACTTACTTTACTGCATTTCTGTATGCCTTATTGCGTAGCGCATAATTGTGCGCTTATTTTTTTAAACGTACCTTTAGTGCTTCGCAAAATGATAAAATTTTTTATTGGGATTCTTCTGGCTGATCTTCACTTTAAAATCGACAATTCTGCTTACTAACGTTCCCATTGAGCCAAAAATGAGCTCCGTCGCTGAACACAAGAAGCGGGCGATGAACTTTCTTTACAGAGCAGTAAATTTTGATAATAAAATTCAATAATTTGCAAGCGTTGTTCGTTTGTAAGACGGTTAAATTATAGACGAAACTGAAGATGTTTGACAGTAAAACAAAACACAAAACGTGCGTCAGCTGTTTAAGCCAGTGTTGCCGAAAAGATAATAGCTAAAAAATCACCCATTGACTACAGTTCTGTTTTTTTAACGAAGAACATAACACAATATTATGTTCGGATCTTTCTTTAAAATAGGTACGAACGGTATGAATGATTGTGTTCATCATTTCATGTTTACGTTTGAAACAACTAAGTTAAAATTAAAAAAATTTCCCACTTTACTTCAAGCAAAAATATATTAAATATAGTCCAAGGAATCTTATTCAGTCAGTATGGTTGCAAAAACTTCAAAAAATTTTATGTTAGTTTTTTCTTAGTGCAAACATATTATGATTGAATCAGTGTTTACAAATCCGCCACAATCATACTTTGACTATAACATGTTGATATTCTTACCATAGTTAAAAGCAACATATTATGAATAAAAAGAATGTGTTAACAATGCCCCCATTCGTCGTGGTTTCCCATACACTTGCACTTTGCTTAGAAGCTAAAGCTATCTAACCTCCACTGTTGACAAGCAGCGGTTTCTGCTGATGAACAACATCAGCTAAGCAAATCCGCCAGCAAGCCGAAGTTCACACAAGTGGTGGAAAATCATTCCATCAAGCTTCCAACGATGTCTCTTTCCGAAAAAGTCTAACCAGTCCAGAAACAAAGGTCCAGGGGCTAAGGGTTCCCGTAGTGTCAGATAAGGATTTTTGGTCACCCGTGATAAACCTCTTTGACAGCAAAACCATCCAATTATGCTTCTGCCGAACAACGGGTATTAGCGGCACCTGTATCACCGTAGGATGTAATACGGGAAGGCAACATATCCTTAGCATGTATCCCTTCATACTCCATGAGGGATCGTACGGCTGTCCAAGCCATTAAACAATTATTTGTGAAAAACGTACAAAGGGTTGTTATTATTTTATAATTGTATAATACGGTTGTAGTGGCCATGCAAAACACTGATTAAATCAAAATATCGTTGCGTTAACAAATATATACCAATTGAATAAAAATTCAATAGTAAAGTACGCAGTCCAAAATATTTGCGAAAAGACACTTGTTTTGTTTTATTGAAACTTACACACAGCAAATAAAAAAATCGAATAATATATCAATAAACTTGTCCTGTAGTTTACAAATAAAATCTACACAATGCAAGAAAAATGCAACATCGTGTCATATTTATAGTGCGATTATTGTATTTTGCAGCAGAATAGAGTATTTTCTTGAAAAAAAAATTCTGCAATATTATTATAAAAATTCTTTTTGGCACTTCTAATTATAACTTATAATTTTCCCTAATAAATAATTATTTTATTGCAAAGATAACTTGGCAAAGTAGGTGAACAACCCAGGATGATGAAACATTAATATGCATTTACAAATTGCATTTATTCATAAGCACAAACAATAATCTTTAGGATTTTTTTTCTTCATAACTATGAACATGTTTCATATTCTTGTCAATATTCATTAGAATTTAAGTTAATGTGAGGTAAAAAAATTTTTAACAACTGAGTGATTTTTCTTTTTGATTTACAACACCAACGGGAAATCAAATTCATTTAAATAAACTACCCAACAAACACGGAGGTTTGATTTAAAATTGAAAACGATTTGATAATCATTTGAAAGTCATAGCATTCTCAACAAAAAGGGGAACTTATTTTCAAATTGCAAAATGCCTTTATTTTCAACATGCTTTCAAACGTAATTCTCAAATGTTTTTCAAATGTGGATTATAATAAAATGTGTCATTATTGTTAGGTGAAAAATATGCAAGTTCTGATTCTGTCAGCCGTAAAAAACTAATAAATACATACAATGCAAGTTTGAGATATGTGTTCAATTTGCGGAAATATGACCGGATTTCTGAATATGTGACAAAACTCTACAATGTCACATTATTTAATCTAATGAAAATAGGAACCTTAAAGCTTCTACACAGGAGTATCTACACCCTTGAACCAGTCTATCTGTTTGATAAAATCGTATCTACACAATCAGGAAGATCAAATGGCTCCACGAAAAGCTCCCCAATGAAATAACGCCCAGGAAATAACCCCCAATGAAATAAACCCCAAAAAATAGGAAATAACACCAAAAAGCAGTGAATGAAATAACATCGAAAAATAAATGAAATAAGCCCCAAAACGAAAACGAAACAATCCCAAATATTTGGCAGTTATTTCATATGAAATAACACCAAATGATGAAAATGAAATAACCCCCAATGAAATAAACCCCATCAGCAACAAAAATGAAATAATGCCCAAAATGTATAAAAGATTCAGTTTCACCAAGGATTTCATGAAGTCAATATGGACCAACAGCAAAGTCGCAAAATTATCGAAATGAATCGTGTGGAGGCCCGAAGGCGTCTTCTTCATAATAAGGATATATTCGGTTCAAAAATATTGCTGCAGTTATTTTACCCGGCCGTAGATTCTTGTAGCCCTGCTCTATTTTTGCAGTTCGGAAGACAATTTGCCTTTTACGTTTGGCCTTTACACAACTACCTCCACTGTTTAAATATAATTCTTTTTCACTTAAAGAATATAGCAAATTGCTATTTCTTTGTTTTCCATGTAAAGCGTCCGAACTCCTATGCACAACTGAAAATATTTTATGTTTTACAACAACTCAACTCAACATGCAAGGCAGATTGTACTCATATGTTGACAGTGTTATTCCAAAAAACAGTTACTTGAATTCTCAAAAAAAAAGGAAAAAGATCAAACTAAGCAAATGAAATAAACCCCAAATAAAATGAAATAACCCCCAAAAACAAACAGCCTTAAAAATGAAATAACCCCCGAATAAAAAATAAAATAACAACCAAATTAAACACGCTATGAAACAAGCCCTGAATGTTAAAAATTTGTTGGGTGTTATTTCATTGGAGATTATTTCATAATTTGAAAATGAGGAATGAAATAATTCCCAAAAAAAAATGAAAAACGGCCCAAAAAATTGGGAGTTATTTCATATGAAATAACACCCAAAAATTTATGAAAAAAAATTGGGGAATATTTCATTTCTCGTTTCATTATTTCATTGGGAGGCTTTTCGTGGAGCCGATCAAATGACATTATTTATATAAGATATCGAACTTTGCTATCTATGTGGCTATTTTAGGTACATGCAATCCGACTGTGAGATAAATATGCACCATAGCAAAGTATATTTATACCAAGTACATGCAAGTCTACAACAAATCAACAATAAAAAAAAATCAACATTCATTCTGTTTGTGTAAAAACTCTTGATACTGTCAAACAGTCATACATAATACATGTCCTCTAATTCTTGGAGAGACGAAATACTTGGCTTCCTTTTATTTTGAGGATTGTATTACCGCGATCATACAACAAACTTATAATTTCTTCACTTTTCGTTTTACTTTTTTTTTAATTCGTATTCTTTATCATTGTAACTACTCACAAATAATTTTTATTTTTCACAAGAAATAAATCGTTCACTTGTGAAACACATTTAACCACGAACTAAAACTATATAAATAGCCGCCATTTTTAATCTTTACATTTATTTTTCGCTTTTGTATTACCAAGACTAGCTTTGATTTGAATTTAACCTTTGATACCAATTTGACATCAAATTGATTAAACATTTGATGTCAAATGTTTATTTTCAAATCGTTATCAATTTGAATGTGAATGTTAAAATCAAACAATTGAAAAACGTTTGAGAAATGTGTTTGACGCCAAATGTCATATCAAAGGTTTGACATCCCAGTAAAAATTTTTATCATTTTGCGAAGCACTAAAAATACATTTAAAAAAACTAAGCGCACAAATATGCGCTACGCAATAAGACATACAGAAATGCAGTAAAGTAAGTGAAAGAACTCTCCACAACTTTTATTAAAAAAAATAACATTTTAATTGCTACGGCATTCCCTTACCACGAAGCAGGTTTGTAAGGGAGAATACTAAAAAATAACAGTATCAAAACATTCAGTGTGTAAACCTGATCGTTACATCTAACAATTTTTATGTGCGCAGAATAATGCGCTTTTTGTTTCAAAAATATATTGCTTCAAAGTGGGAACTCGCCATATAAAATGCATGTCTTCCGTAAGCGCAATGGTAAGCGAAACTTTTATGTTTCTCCCTTACAAACCTGCTTCGTTGGAAGCTCCATTTTTTATTGGGATCGTGTTTGTTGGGTGTCTTATTTTTTTTAACCTTTAATTGTATAGGTGGTGGTAAGTTTTGCCCTTTTATTTTATTTTTTTATCGCTCTATCACTAATATTCTTTTAGTATCTTCATATCATGATCACTGTCATCCGTTTGTATTTTAGCTAATGTGACAAGAACGCGATCGCAGAAAATTACATGCTGCATAAACAAAACTACCACATCTCCATTAAAGTTTACAATATTAATATTTTTCGGGCTCAAGCATAATTTGAAAGCTTATAAGGGAAAAATTCTATGTGGTTTTTTTTAGATTTTTCAGAAGAGGATTAGAAGTCGCCGTTTTTCTAACTTTATTTAAACAAACGTTGTTTTAAATTTTTGACAAAATATTTTTAGAGAAAAATGTCAAAACTTTACTTCTATGTGCATAAGCCAAGAGTTCCGCCAATATTTTTGCCCATTAAGGTACCATATCTGAGTATTAATATATTATTTTTTTGTATTTTTTTTTTTTTTTTTTATATTTTATCTAAAAAACTGCTAACAACTTTTCAAATTTCTATAAAAGCTATAAAAACTAGTGATGCAGTTTTAAATATGAATACATTCCAAAAAAATTTAAAAACAAAAAATGGAATTTGATCTTACCCATGGTCCGATGAATATGCCTATGCAAATCCCCACAAATAACAATTTTCATCCCACTTCAGTAAAGGTCCATTGAAAGTTTGTATATTAAGAAGTCAAGTTTCACCAACAAAATTGTTGAAAAAATTATCCCGGAACCAATACGCGAATTTGTTAAAAGCCAGCGTGATGACATGCAACCAAGAGAATACTATAAGGAATCGCTTCATCTGAGCCTAATATTTTTAGGTGATAGGTCAAAGCCCTATCATGCAGTAAAAGCTCTAGGATCTATTTATCGGGCTCGATAGATGATGAAAATAAAATTATATCTGTGGCCGTATGGAAAAACTAGTTAACTCCACTTTTTGCAAAACTTGAGTTTACATCAAAAATAGAAAGCGTGTTTTATTTACTATCACTCTGTCAGATTGAAATATAAAACAGATCCATAAAATTTTAAGAAGCCAAGTAAGTGATGTGACAGAACGAGGCGTGGCTTTGGCTAACACTTGCATTAATGTCACAACTTCTAAAACTGCGTTTCAGAATTAACTGCAGGGCATTGAACTACATCGTAAGAAATCCAATATATGATGGAAGGCATTGAACCACATCGTTCGAGCCCCAATAAATAACTTTAACAAAGCAAAACAGAAAGATTGACTTTTATTTGTTTGTTGGGTATGAGTTGTAAACAGGCAAAGAGCTTAACATAATATAACAAACTGGGTATAAGACTAGCAACACTCAGGAACGGTAGGAGGAAATTCAAAAACGGTAAGAGCAAAAAAATTGTTTTCCTTAATTTTTTAGAATGAATTGATTGAAACAAATTACTTTTATGGAAAAAACATCAACATCCAGAAGAAAGCTTGTTTGATTATTGTCCAGGAATTTTTGATAACAACATGGAAAATTTGATTTTGGAACATACAAATGTTAATAACTAAAGTCGTAATTGTGTAAAAGGCAACGCCAAAAATTGCATTGAAAAAAGCAAAAACAAATTTAAAAATATTTTATAATTTTGTTGTTGCATTCTAAAAAAATTCAATTCATAAAAATTTGTTTTAATAGTAGATAAACAAAAAATGCTAATAATTCAGGAACTTATATGTCCCATTTTTAGATCCTAATGGAACTTTAGCCCGTTTACACTTCAACAAAATCTAGTACTTTCGAGATTTCGATTTTTTTTTTTCGACTAGATTTTCCATACAAAACAAAATCAACTTCGTGGCAAGATCGTGACGAAATCTAGTTGTACTTAATAATACATCTATGGGTTTCTTCATAAATTTAGTACTAAAAAATACTTCTCTGTACAAGAAAAAATTACATTTAACATTGCAGCCACCCGATCAAGCTTTTCTTGATAGTCTTTTACATATACTGTTTGTCAAAATATGCAAAAATTGGCAGCTGTGACGTAGGCTGCACGCAAGTTGAAAGCAATTTACTTTCAAGATGTCATTAAAAAAAAAAATTTATAAAAAGAAACGAAAAATTTGCTCACTAACCTTGAAATCAGCTTTCTTCTTGAACGTAAATTGAAACACTCACTGGCAAGAGAATTTTAAAGGCAAGTTCGTATCAATTTTTAAAAGTATGAGTGTATTGGTAAAAAAGTGTGAGTGTATTAAAAATTGATAGGCAAAACTTGATCGTGTAACCCTCAAGTAAATAAAAACAAATATGGCGGCACGTCAAAACAAAATTCATAAATGTTAACGATATATGTAGTAATAAAATGGAAAAGATAAATAATATTGATACCTAATCAGGCGCGGATCCAGCTTGAGCTTTACGGGGGGGAAATTTTGTATGATACAAAAAGTAAAAAATTTGTTTTTAAAAGTTTATTAAAAACAATATGACCGCATTTACATCTATGCAATTAACGCCGAGTTTTTTTCTATTTTCTTTTAAAGTAGTTTCTACGAAACTCTTTTCACATTTACATTAACGTTTTTTTCAAGCATTTTTTCAACTTTTTCAACCCCGTTTTCTTCCCTACACCTCTTGCTAACAAATAAAAAGTTGCATGCAAAAGTTGCGGCGTTAATTACATAATGTAAATATGGTCTATGTGTATATTATATTAAAAAAAAATCTCAACAAAAAGGTTAAATAAAATATAAGACCAGTTCAATATGCATTACAATTTTAAAATAAGCAATTTATGATTTCCTTGTGTGGCAAATTTAGACAGTACAGTATGTCTTCTGTCATTATTGATCTGAGCCATGTTTTTATTCGACGAAGGGTAGTAAAAGCTTTACTGACGAGCATTGAAACGAAAATTTTAAATATTTATCTTAGATTTGGGTAGATATCTTCATCGCAGTTTATTAAAGCATCTATAGATCTCTTTTATCAAACATAGTCAGCTCCTCAGCTAGTTGTGGTTTTAACAGTTTTGTATCTGTATATGACTTGATTACACTTTGAGGTAGAAGATTAGGTATGTTCAATACATTTAGGATATCTATTGGAAAAGGTGTTTTGAGATCTTCTAAAATAAATTTAATAAGAGGATAATAACCTATAACTCGGTAGTAATCTTCAACATTTTGGATGTGATTATTTCGTTCAAATCTTGTCTTTTCGATTGGAACCTCGATTTGAATGCAAATAAATTAAACTTTTTCAAAAATCACGTTGAATTGTTCTTTGGCTTTATTTCTGTTCTCTTCAAGGCTCTTGATTAAAGTTTTGATAAGGATTGATCCTTTTTGAAGAACTATATCTTGCTTTTGTAAAATGACACTAAGCGGCTGTGTTACAATAAATATCACACTTAACCCTTATGTGAGTGACAGGGCACCCGGGTAACTTTTTAATCTTTAATTGCATTTTTTGTTTGTTTGAAGTTTCTTAAGGGAGTGGAACCTCTTGAGAACTCTTATTATTGTGTTTTAAATATATTTAAATAAACATTAGCTTAGTTTCTTGATTTGAAAGGGTTCTGTGGGCCAATTTATATTTTGCACCCTTAACGGAGTGACAGGGTACCCGGGTACCTTAACGAAAATATTTAAAATAACATTTATTTTTTAGTATAATTTAATTAATTGTAATGAATATCAGCTTAAAAGCATATTGAATTGAATAAACTGGAATATTTTTTTACTTTTCACATGACTGAAAATTTAAAATTTAAAAATAAAAAGACTGTTAGTTATTTTGCACATATACATATTTCGTTTATACTGTTTTTTCAAACAAAAGGCTTGAAGAAAGCACAAAAAAATAGAAATTATATACACTTCACTATAGAACAAATAAGAAATAAGATCCTTGAAAGAAGGATTCACTCAGTGGACGGTGAACTGAATGTTCGATACAACTTGCGCACGCCCTCCGAGTTTTTCTATTTTATTTTTTGGCACATAGAGCAACTGCCGACAACTCTGAAATTACTTTTACTTTCACGCAAAATTATATCGCACATCTCACTGGATAATTAAGTTTTAAATACGTCCTTAGGTGCTCCTATATTTAAGCCAGGATCAGGACCTCTGCGTTGCCGTAATTTCTGTTGATGTATTGGTATTCCGGATAGCGATCAATACGCCAATGAGAACCATCCTTTCCATGGACTTGAGTTGTTTCTTCACTCCCGTCAGAATCATATGAATCCTCGTTGTCCTCTATTTATCCCATATGTTTTGCATCGGATGCTTCTGATATTATATCGCACATTTTCAGAATATGTTCACATTCGTTTTATATATCATTTGTATCTATGGAATCTAAGCGTGCTTGTTTAGACCAAGAAGCCAATGTTGTTATTGCACTTTACCTTCTTCTTGCGCTCACCGAACTTATTCATGTATGAACATAGTAATGTATGAAAGCAATAGCAAGTAGATGTATTTGTCGATCAATCATAAAGCCAAAGGGAAATCCCCCGATTCGTCTTTATGTTATACACTGCAAAAACTTATATTTTACATTTTGTTAAATGAATTTTCTTATATATATTGTAATATAATGTAAAATTTTCGCATTTATTGTATGTGGTACCAGGGTACCCTGTCACTCTGTTAAAGGTGTTTTTTTTTTTGTCACTCACATTATGGTTAATATGAATATTCTGCAAATATTATCAAAAGTACTAAGTGAGTTCCTGAATATAAAGGTAGAGATACTACCATTCCACTCAGATATTTTTTCCAAAGCTTCTACTATATGTACACTTGTTGCAAAGTGTAAAATTAAGTCCACCCAACTTGGCTCTCATAATGTAGAGAGTTTGGCTCCCAAATACTTTGCTAAACTGTGTTTCGCATGGGATGACTATATTTAAAAAATTTTGTCGTTTCTTTAACAAATAATACAACTTTTGTATTAATGGCACTTTATTGCTTTTGGAAATTGAGTTGCTTGATTTAATGGAAGAGCAAGGCGTTTGTTACGCATTTGTCGCGGTTTCCAGAGTTTTTTAACAGCTCCATTTTCTGCTGACATCGGAGGATACCCATCTGTTCCATCTCCTACACATAATGTCCAGTGTCATAGTGTCCATGGACAAGTACCATAAAGGATTTTCTCCGGTTTCGCTAAGTAAAGCTTCTTAAATCTTCCTTGTTTCCGAACGAAGGCCGACTACGCAGAGAAGCTTTAGTTAGCGAAGCCGATTTTTGCTATACCATAGAGGAGAAAATCCATTCTCCCGGCCAAAGGCCGGCTATACAGAGAAGCTTTAGTTAGCGAAGCCGGTGTTTGTCATACCATAGAGGAGAAAATCCTCTATGGTACTTGCCCATGAGCACTATGACACTGGACGTTATGACATGCCACCTATTGATGATAATGCCTTCGCATGAATTGACACATCAACGTCATCAATACCATTTAAAGACTCTTCAAATGCTTTTACAATATGTTGCATGTTGAAATATCCAAAAGATAAGGAAATCTGGCTTTTCGCCGACAAATCCGTGCTTTTGTCAAAAATTATCGAATAGAATTTTGATTCATATAACACATACATTAATAAAAATTGCATTTACTAAGGCTTATTAACAATTCAACGGCACGGATTATCAAGTCAAACGTTTAGTCTTTGGATATAGATGGCACCTGCTGGGATTGAATGTAGAATAATAAGTAATTGAATACGGTAAACTAGATGTTTCATTGGAAATATCTAATAAATAACTATTAGGATTAAGATATGGATACTTATTGAAAATTTCGTTAGAGATTCAATAAAAAAAAGCCTTGCTGGGGATTCCAAAAATTTTGTACATTTAAAAAAAATATTATTATTGGGAATTCTTGTATTATTGAAATAAACAAAGCATATTTTTATAATTTAATCCGCGCCTGTTCCTTTTACTCCTCTGGGGAGCAAAGGGCCGCATTAATAACATGCATGAATTTAATTATAAATAAAAGGCCAATAAAATTTTGAAATGCTTTTTTTTATTATTATACAATAAACTTTCAGTCAGCTGTTTTGGTTATGATCCCAAAATCTAGCTAATGTCAAAAAATTCAAATGTAAACGCACTAGATTTTGAAAAAAATTTCAAATTATATCTACAAGATTTCATTCTTATCTAAATAGGCTGTTATAATTCCCCCGTGCAATCATAGTAAAATTAATTAGCAGAGAAACCATATACATATGTATGTATGTATATGCAGTTGCATGTTTTCCTTGTGCGACCAGTGAAAGCAGAAACAATACATATATTTATCCCCATTATAATTAATAATTTTTTGCAGTATTTCTTAAGTTTATAGCGCATATTTTGCCGTTTTGAATATTTTGATTCCTGTACAATTTTTTAGATGCCTACAAGAGCTTTCGCAGCGAATAAAAGAAAAATTATTTGGCGAAATTTTCGTTTTCCGTTTCATTATCTTTCTGCACACAGAAAACAAATCGGTTGGGAAACGGTTGCAGTAATAAAATATTGATCAATTAACATGATTTATTATTGCAACTATAAAAAATGTATAGTTCTAACTGATTTTTAATTCTCTTGATTATAAAAATGATGTTCCAACTTAAATATAATTCCTTCAATTCTTTTATTAGTTATGATAACTAATTTAATTAAGTTCTAAAAATTAGTACAAATGGTTAAAATCACAACCGAATTTAATATAGGGAACTACTGAATATTGGTCATTGCAATCAATAATTTGCTTTCGTCAATAAATTTTGTAATATAAATGATTATTCATTTATTGAAGCTAATTATTGATTGTTGGAATAGATTTAATTCGAGTACAACAAATGAAAATATAATTATTCGGAATTCACAACCAAAAATTAGTTAAAAGCCCCAATTGCTTACTAAATTTTCTGTCAAAACATTTGATAGATTAAATTAATTTTTAATATTTTATTTAAAAAATATATTTGCGGTCAAAAACGGAAAATGTGAAAAACTTAATAAATAGGGGTAAGTAATTTACGTATTCTTACCCAGCGGGAAAACTCAGAAGACCTTCTTACTTCAGGCCTTTTTGAAGGCCTGCTTAAAAAATGTTTTGATTTAAGTACTATTCTTACGTAACTGCTAAAGAATGCCTTATAGAAGGCCTCGGCTCTTTGGTATAAAAGAAGCGAGAAAAGAAGGAGTAACATTTTTTGTTTTGTTTTTTTTGCACAAGCCAAAGGCAAAAGAGTTCAGATCCCTTTACAAAAACAAAGTAACATATGTTGTAAATCATTTCAGTTGAAGTTGAAAAGAGAAAGAGTAAAATTTTTTGTTTGGTTTTTTTTCGCCAAAACGAAACAATTCAGATCCCGTTATAAAAACAAAGTAACAAAGTAGGTACATATTAAAATACAAAATAAAAACAATAATGTAAATCATTTTAGTTGAGTTTTCTTCATTAAGGAAGATAGGTACTTGTGCTTAAAAGCTTTGTTGTTTTTTTTACATATTTTTTTTTTTTCAATATTTAGCAAATTTGATTATTTCAATAAAAAAATAGGTATCACATGTGTTATTAAACTCCAATAAGTTTAATAAAATATATAAACATACGTTTGTAAAATAGGTATACATATATATGTATGTATATAAAAACCTATTCAGTTTTCTAATTTCATTTGTAAGGAAATATTCCTTAATGATTTAGACTGATGGCCCTTTAATATGACCTTTAATGCATTTGTAGAAGGATGGTCAGAAAGGCCTTTTAAGAGCCATTAAATTGAAAGAGCCATTAATTGAAAGGCCTTTTACCATACCTTTCTTAAAAATGCTTCAAGATTACCTTTTTGCTAAGGCCTTTTGACAGTCATTCTCTGGAAAGCCTTCTAAGAGCCATTTATTTGAAGGCCTTTAAGAAGCTCTGGGGAAGAAAGGAAAGGGGAAGGCCTTCTCCGCAATGACAACGCGTGTAAAAAAGATATGAGTATGGAATGGAGCGAGAAGGCCTTGTTTATCCAAAAGAAGGGGTACAGAGGCCTTCTGGAAGGCCTCCGTACTCCTTCTTTTTCCCGCTGGGTATAGGTATGAACATATACACGTACATACATATGTATGTATGAATGTATGTATTATTTTTTATACCCTGCAAATTATATTGGACTTCTTGATCCATATTGATCCTGGGCTGGTCCAATGTAGTGAAAGTATGGACCATGTCATTATTTAAAAGAGTTTGCAGTGAAACGACATGTCTTCGTTTTTTAACGACATGTTTTCGTTTTGAAACGATTTCAAAGCTAATCCTCTGGAGTATACCATGGAGTAGTTTTAAGACTTCCCCTTTGTAATGCAAGCTGGGTTATATGGTGCTGCCCTAGGACATCGTACTGTAAAATAACCCATTTTTTCCATTCATTGAGATTACCTTTGGACAAGTCCTTTTGGCGATGTGTGCAATACATAGAAATCTGGAACAATCTCTTAGTATACCGATCGACTCAGAACAACTTACTAAAGTGATCTAACGATGTCCATTCTTTCGTCTGGCTAGTTGTCTGTCCATGTAAACCTTTTGCCCAAAGTACAAATTACAATCTTGTAGATAATTTGATCAAATTTGGTTAAAACATTTAAATTGTACTTAGGACGAAGTCTATGTAAATGGATCTATAATTTCACATATTCCGCATAAAAGCTTTTTCCCAAATCAGACTCTTTGTGTACGTAAACCATCTAATATCTGTTATATAAACTTTAACGTCTTAAGCTAACTATGTTTTTGTGAGCCGACGACTCAAATCTCGAAAATTCTTTACCGATTACAATTGTTGGATTATTTTAATTAAATGGAACTGTTATAAAATTGTTCAATATTTTGTTTTCAAGTTATCAATTTTTTAATTGGGGGCATATTTTTAACAATTTTCAGGTAATTTTTTCAAGTTTTTACTGCATATTTAAAAGCGTTATTAGAGCATATTTCTGGTTTTCCTGTTAACTAGTTTTTTGTCAATTCGCAACAACCATATTATGATTGGCTTTAAATATGTTGTTGCTAAATATGACAATAATTTGTTGTCGTTGTCGTGATACTTAAGGCCGTTACACACTATCCCAATAAGTCTTTAGTAATTTACGAAATGCAACCATGTCCTGATAAGTTGTTTTTGTTTTTTTAAAATGCTCAAAGAATAATTAGATCAGGGAAGCATTTTTGAAACATACTTAAGGCCCCTATTACGGTTCACAACACAACTCAGTTGGGTTGTAATTTCTTAATTTTTGTATTATGGTTCACAACTTTGCTAAATTGCGGCGAACAAAAACATAACATAAATTACAACTGATCACAACCGGTTGTCTTAATTACAACTCAACTGAGTTGAGTTGTGAACCGTAATATGGGCCTAAGACTTTGGGGGACAGTGTGTAGCGCCGAAATCGTTTTTAAATGTAATTGCCATGAAATTAAATCAAATTAAATTTTCTATGTTATTTTTTTACCCAAATTTAGATATTTTATCGTGTTTTCTTTTCTACAAAAAAGTGTGACATTTTATTTAAAAAAAAATGCGATTTGGTGCTTGTTTCATAAAATTTTTGCTTCCAAAAAAGGGTGAGTTTTTTAGAATAAAACAAGCCACCCTTTTCGGGAGCAAAATTTTTAAGAAACAGACTCCAAATTGCATTTTTTTATAAATAAAATGTCACATTTTTTGTTGAAAAGCAAAACACCATTAATCATTGAATTTAATTTTCATTAAAATTTTTTTATGAAGACATTTTACAATATGAAATGAATTAAAATTAATGATATTTTTCTTTCTTGGCTGCCGCGGGAATCGAACCCAGGCTCTGAAGAGATTGAGAGGTTGCAATCGAAAAATGTAAGGGTGACCCGTCCGTGAAAGGCTATATTCGATTCCCGCGGCAGCCAAGAATGAAAAATATTAATAATTTTTAATTCATTTCATATTGTGAAATTCCTTTCTTCATAAAGATAAGTTAATGAATATTAAATTCAATTAACTTAAGCCTGATTAAAATATCAAAATTTGGATAAAAAAAAACCACAAACAGTTGAATCAAATAACCACAAAAACTAATTATTGTTATTTGTTTTTGCATTTCAAGTTCCATCGCGGTAAAAAAAACACCCTTCATTATAAGCAGCGCATTATTTTCCCTAATTTTTTTAATTTTCAGAAAAGCGGGAAATAATTCTGAATTTACATGGATGCTGGGAATATTAATTTTCAAGACAGAAAATAAAGAAACGACTAAATTTTACTTTAACTTTTCGTTTAACCCTACGGTCAATAACCAACAAAATATACGTTAGTCAATAACCGGGTACCCCGGTACCCCTTTGTATATTTTTGCACTTTAATATTAGAAAATATTGTCTTTAGTCCAATCACATATAGATAGTTTTGCAAAATAGGCCAATAATAAATTTCCGCATATAAAAATAATCAAACTATGAAGATTTTTGTTGTATATTGCTACGCTTCACTTTTTCTTCTGTTGCAAAGCCATTTGTAGTTATCAACAGAAGTCACTGGTAAACACATAGCAATTTTGTTGTTCTTCTTTGATTACGGTGCTTCTTTAAAATTTGTGTAGCTTTTAAATACTTAAAGCATTTGCTTGTTGCTACTACCCTTTTAGGTGAAATAATTTTTAATTAAAAATTAGGTAAGAATGTCGCGTAAAGTGAAGTTTCCAATATAGGATTGATTGGAGCGTGCTATATAACCTGATTTCAGTTGATGATCAGCTCTCTTTTCTACAACACAAATTAAACTATTTATAAGATCTTGTGGTTCCTTTAAAAACAAAGAATGTAAACAGACATAATAAGCCCTGGTTCAGTCAGGACATAAAACAAATGATTAGTCGCAGAGATTCCTCATATGCTCGGTGGAAACGTTTTAAAACCGCAGAAGTGCATGCAGAATATCGAGTAACACGTAAAATTACGAACAGATTAATTAAGAAAGCAAAATTTCACTACTATGCTTTAAAGTTTTCCGCGGCCATAGGGTCGAAAAAAACTTGGCAAGCAATTCGTGAAATTGGTATTGGTAAGGCTTGTAGCCAAGTGTCCTGTACTATCGACGCTTACGTCCTAAATAACCAGTTTTTAAATATCCAATATGTGGCTCCATCTGCTGCTTACTATAACCTCGCTAATGACAGTGCACACAATTATTTATATTTTACTCATGTTGGGCAGTCTGAAGTTTATTATCAATAATAATTGATCCTAGGTTTTTGAAGGTCCTCATTCTTAAACTACTTCCTTTTATAACTTTTGTTTTTAATAAGATTTTTACCACCAACCAGTATCCAAAAATATGGAAACTGGCTAAGATTATTCCTATACCAAAATCCAATTCTGATTACATTGACACATTTTGCATTTTGCTGTTCATGCATAAAATTATATATACACATCAACCGGAGCATCTCTATAAACGTCTAAGTTTTTCATGGCTTCCCAGAGGTAAACGAATTATTGCATTTGCTTATCAAACTCTGATCTCCAAGTATCAATTCTTTATTAATGCCATCAGTCTCTGGAACGGAATTCCCTATAGATTACAGACCATTAGTAACGCACGACAATTCAGGAAATATATTTTTTTGCCATTTTTCACGTTGAATTTATATTTTGCATGATTTATATTGATTTTTGCTAAGAAAACTAAATTATAATTAATCCTATTTTCATTTTTTAATTACTTAATAATATATAATACAGTTTTGTTATCTGATTCATTGTATCTATGTAAGCTCAGTTCCATACTGCAATATAAGACTTAAGTTTTGTGTATGGGACATCGAAAAGAAAATAAAAATAAATAAAAAAAGCCAATACAAACATTTATTTTTGACGATATCGTGGATGAAAGGGTAGGCGGTGAAACACCATATACTGGAAATATAATATGTCTAATGCTGATATTTACGATGAGTCTTCAGTTGAAAGTGATGCCGAAGTAAATATTTTGCCGTGTGGAAAAAGCACAGTATGTTATAATATTCCACGGCAACGTTGTGGGCCGGCTAGATCAACAGAATTGCTTTCAAAAGCTCAAACTTGAGAGAAGATATGGTGGACATAATAGTGCGTCAGACAACCAAAAATGCAGATGCCACATATGCAGTCTATATTAGAACTAACCCAACAAAACCACGACTTAACTGGAAATATGTAACCTTTACTGACATTTAAATAATGACAGGTGCAAATCATTCATGTAGATAATACGAAAGATTTATGTGCCATCACATCTTATCCTCTATGTCGAGTAACAATGGCCATTTGCTGATTCTGGTCACTGCGGCGTTTTATACGATTTGACGATGTTAACATCTACTCAATGCAAATGCGAATCGAGCCAAATTGGGGAATAAAGTTTTGTAGATTTGTGATGTAAAAAACTCTTATCCGCTCGATGACCAACTATATAGGTGGAAATAACCAATGGGTCCTGAGATACGACAAGGAAAAAGAGTAGTTAAGGATCAAACAGGTCCTTTCCATGGTAGTTGGCGCCCCATCACAATAAATAATTTGTTTACCAGTCTTGATTTAGCGGAACATTCCAATTAGTCGGCACTTTTCATCAACGCAAGCCAATACCCACAAATATAACATTTGAACAATAAAAAAGTTGTTAAAACAAACAAATTTATGTGTTTTTTCAATCAAAGTCAAAATAACCGTGCTAATTTGTAGAGAAAAACAAATAAAACGTGTAGGGGTACCGCGGTACCCGGTCATTGACTCGCGTAGGTGTCGAATGTTAAACGGTTTAAAGCCAAGATCAGGAATATATTTTTTTTTCGTTCATAATGATTTTTAAGTCCTAAATAGCGACGATTTGGAGTTTCATCGCCACATCTTCATTGTGAAAGAATTGCGAGCATTTTGAAGTTCAAACAGTTACCCGGGTACTCGGTTATTGACCGAGGGGTAATCACATTTGCAAAAAATTATATCGATATTGAAAAATTAAATAGTTTTTGGCAATAAAATTTCACATTTTCAAAGTAAAGAAAATATGTTTCTTCTACAGTGGAATCTCTAATAACCGTACACCGAAGGTATTATTGAAATGTGCCCGTCCTCCTAAAAGAACTCAATGTGTCCGTAGAAAAATCCGCCCGGGCCAGGCAACACTGTCCGTCTTAAGGGGGTGTCTGTTTCAGGAAGGTGGACGGTGTACGAAATTTTTTGAATTTAAAAATTTTATAAAAAAACAAAAAAAAATAGTTTTTTTGCCACTTCCGCCTCAATAACCCCAAAAATAATGGCTAAATAAAAAAAATGATATTTTAGAAACTTTAATCTGGCGTAATTTAAAATGTTTTGACGGATTACATAACAAAATCGAGTACGTCGTTCCAAAGTAACGATAAGATGTAAGGAGAGCAGCCTTTTCTAAAATCTCAATTTGTACTAAACAGTTTTTTAAAAAAAAAAAACCTCTTCATAGAATTTAAAATTTGGACCATATTCGAACTACTGGAACCACAATACATCAAAATTGTATAGTGGTTTTTTTAAAGCCTTTAACATTTTGTTGCCTTGTGTAATCGTACCAAATTTGTTTTATAATTAGTCCATTTTTGACCACTGCTTTCATTCAAATAACACTACCGAAAAAAGTTTTCTTTCTGATAGATTTCGGTATAAACATAAAATTAGGAGAAAATAATTTTTACATAAGCTAATATGTCCTGTCATGGTAGAGATGAAACGATACCTCTAAGGTATCTATTCTTTTACTCGTTATTGTATCGCTCGCAAAGTATCGATACCTACTCAGTATCGAAAAAAAAGTATCGATACTTACTTGTATCGGTTTATATGATAAAATAATAGAAAGAAGCACTTATAAACTCTCTTATAAGTGTTTTAGTACTAAACAATACAATAAGAACTACGAACCATAAGAATTTTTGTGCAAAACGAAAAGTGTAAAAATTGAGACCACTTTTAGTTTCCACCTAGTACCAATTTTCTTTCAAAAAAACTTTTATCTTGGAAACAAAATTTTATAGAACGTTCAGGATAACAATCTTCATTCACCTTTTATTCCAGAAATCAACAATGTCACTATGTATTTATTTTAAATGTAAATATGTATTTTATTTTTAAATTGATATATATATATATGTATATATATATATATAATAAATTGTGGTAAAACGATAATCCACGTCAAGTTTTTTGCGCCACTTAATTTGACCTTTCTTTGTTTCAGTTTTTGACAAATTCTACCATTGAGAGGTACACAATTGTGCAGCGCGTTAAGATTGTTAAAGCCTTTTACGAAAATGGGCGTTCAATCGAAATGCATTTCGTGCACATCTTGATTTTTTTTGGTCAGCATAATCAACCAAATTTTTTTATTTTTCCTAAGCTAATCCCGTGAAGCTCTATGCGTGTCTGTAGGAAAGAAACCAGAGCCTCTGGCGGGAATCGAACCCGCAACCCCGGCGCTGATAGACTAGCTCGCTACCAGCTATACTACCGGGGCACACATGTTTCCACAATCGGGAGAATTGTGCGTAATTTCCGCAAACCGGGTCTGCAGGAAATGGGAAAACATATGGGCGAATCCTGCGTGACGAACGCTATATTCCCACGCGTTTTCTGATTGAAATATAAACATTTTTTGGTCTTTCAAAAAAGATAGCTTCAACTTATATATAGTATTTAGTGACATTAACATGAACTTACGAATGGCATATATCATAATTTCTTAGCAACTATTTGTTGCGAAATAATTGATCACAAAGTGGAAGTAACTTCAAAGGTTGAAGTCCGTTTTCCTAATTTCCGAATTTGGCATGATAAGGTATACAAAATCTAATTCCTAAAAGAAAGATGACTATAAGAGAATTCTAAACGCACTTATTCGCAGCCAAAAAATGTTGTGATTTTTTGACAAAAGCCGTAAACCCTTTGTGACGCACGCTACATAACGCACGCTACAGTTTTTCCAGTAGTATTTTATTATTATATTTTATTTATTTTAAGTTAAAATTTTTAACAAAACAAATTATATTTTTATCAATTGTATTTCTTAAACTAATTTCTTAACTAATGAATATCAACTTTTTTTTAAAGAAATTTATATTTTGATAAGTCTGCTGTTAGTGTTATTTTAAGCACAAAAATGGCGCTGCGAAATATTTTTTATAATGCAATATGGCCCCATTTTTATAATGAAAAATTACCCCAAAAAAATGAAAAATAACCCTAAAAATAAAATGAAATATGACCCTTAATTTGGGGTTATTCTTCATTATGAAAAATCACCTCAAAATTTATAATGAATTTTAACACCAAAAAAGAACACAAAGAATGTGACATTAAACATTTTCGGTGGAGTTCATATGCCCAAAACTAAAAATCCCAAATATAGAATTCCGATTTCAAATCCGGATAATTATACAGTTTTGGTTTAAAAAATCGTACGATTGATAGCACGGTTGGGCTTTCGGCCATGCACAAGGATTTTTTTCTCTATGGTATAACGAACACTGGCTTTGCTTACTAAAGCTCTACGTTATAGTCGGCCTTCGGCCGGGCTCAAGGTTTTTTCCTCTATGGTATAACAAACACCGGCTTCGCTAACTAAAGCATCTCTGCATAACCGGCAAGGATTTTCTCCACTTTGGTATAAGAATTCTGGTTTTTTATGTTATCCCTTGAAACTTTTACATAGAATTTTATAAAATGTGTGTAAAAATGTTTGGGGTGATTTTTCATTTCTTTAAACTTGCATTTTTTATTAGTAGATGAAAAATAGCCCCAAAGTAAAAATTGTAATTTTATTTGGGTCCATTTTTCATTCCTTGATATTGGGGTAATTTTTCATTCCACTTAAAATGCAAAAACAGCCTAACAAAAAAAATGAAAAATAATCCAAAAAAAAAAAAACAAAAAATTGCGCCAAAATTGCGTGTTGTTGTGTGTCATGTAAAATTTTGGGGCCGTTTTTCATTTTCCTTTTGGGGCCATATTTCCCGGGGTCATTTTGCGCACCGCCCACAAAAATCACCTAAAATAATGCTAAATTCACGTATAACATTAACTAATCAGCAGTGGTGTAGGATTTGGTAAAAATTATTGCATTAATCATCATTGAAATATATATTTTTTAATATAAATTATTATATTCCATCAAAAAAAAAAAATTAATATGAAAAATTTTTGGCTGGTGGACTGTTTCTGGGATTTACCCATATGTGCATGCTCGCCCAGTTAGTTCTGCGGCTGGCGGCGTTATCGGGCCGTACTTCTTCGAAAATGTGGTTGGCCAAGCAATTACCGTGAATGGTGTACACTATCGCGAGATGATTACGGACTTCCTTTAGCCAGAAATTGAGGAAATGGACCGTGACGATATGTGGTTTCTAGGTGTTTACTGGTCAAACAGTTTCTTGATACCGTTTCTGCTGCTCCAGCTTTGGAAAATAATCAAAAATTTAGGATTAATTTCAATACCAAAGTGAAACGATTACTTTTGACCGATACCGAGTATTTTTTTACCGATACCACTTGGTACTCGGCTGCAAAGTATCGATTACAAAAATACTTGGTACTTATATAAAAGTATCGAATATGTACTTGTATTTACTCGTATCGTTTCATCCCTACTCATGGGTTCATGGAATTAAGATAACTTCTTAAAAACATATTAAAAAAGACGGTATCGGTTTTTTGCGCAAATAATAATTTCGGCATCGGTGTCATTGGTTGCTAACCTCGATTTTACTCGCCCACATTTAGGTTTTTATGAATGTTAATGCTGGTTACACTGTTCCAAATATATTGTTGTGTTGCCTTTAAGTTTTATCTGTGTCACAGGTCGAAGCAGGCTTTAATCTTATGGAAACCACTTTAACTTTTTATTAACGACCCAGAACAATGTTAAAGATTAAAGGCATTATTTTTATTTCCAAACAAGGTAGAACTATGGAATTTTTATGGATTTAATTAATAGCTTTTTAAAATTAATTAGTATTGTGGTTATTTTGTTGAACTATTTATGGTTTTTAATCCAAATTTTTAATATTTTTAATTAGGCTTAAGTTCATGAAATTTAATTTTCATTAAATTATTCTTATGAAGAAAGGAATTTTACAACATGAAAATTAATTAAAATTGTTATTGATAATCTTTCATTCTTGACGTGGCTCGGGCTCGAACCCTGGCCGGCAGGTTACCATGACATGTTTCGATCGCAACCACTCGATCTCCTAATTAAAAATATTAAAAAAGCTTTTTAAAATTTTTTGAAATTAAAAAATGTTCATTTGTTCTAGTTACTGTTGTTTTTTAGATGTTCATTAAAGGATATTTTTATCTATATACTACCTCTAATAGATATAGACATAACAACACATTTTTGAAATGGCAAAATAAAAAAATTATGAAAATGAAAGTTTTTCTCTGAGCAACACCATCCTGTTTGATTTGCTAACACGAAGAAAATGAAGTTTTTTATTTTAAATAAATGTATCTTGTTGTTTACCTTCTTCAACTTATTTTATGATTCAACGCTTAAATCAGCCATGCAGAAATTGAACATTTATTCATCCCATCCTGTTAAATATTCATTAAAATTCACATTCACATTTATACACGCACACACACGTACACACAGCAAACAACTCAGCGGGAAAAAGAAGGAGTACGGATGCCTTCTAGATGGGCTCTGTACTTTTTCTTTTGGATAAACAAGGCCTGCTCGCTCTATTCCATACTCATATCTTTTTTACACACGTTGTCATTGCGGAGTAGGCCTTCCGCTCTCGCTCCTTTAGCAGGTACATAAGAATGGTAACGGGATCAAAAAAAAAATAATTATTTTGCTTTTGCTTGTGCAAAAACACAATGCAACAAATGTTACTCCTTCTCTACTCCCTTCTCATAGAATCGAATGTGGAAGGTGTATCTTATATTTTATACCAAAGAGCTGTTAGATAAGAATAGTAATTCAACCAAAAAAATGTTTAAGCAGACCTTTAAAAAGGCCTGAAGGGAGAAGGTCTTTTGAGTTTTCCCGCTGGGAAGTTGTTTTTCTTTAGTTTCACATCTCAGTGTGGAAAGTCTTTTCGCAATTTTGTTTTCGTTCTTAAGTTAATATATTTGATATTATTTAATAAGAAAATATAAAAACTGTGTTTTTCATTCATTAAAAAGTTTTCAACGAAGAAAGTCCTACCGGTTTAACTCTAGTGCCAGCGAGTGTTTGTGCATATTGTGCGGTTTTTTAGTGTGTGGTTTAGAGCAAAGTTTTCCATTATTTCATTGAAATGTAAGTTTTTTTTTTGTTTGTACCTGTATTAAAAATATTTTGTTTTTTTTATTTAATATTTGTGTTTAAAGAGAATTTCTTATTTCATAAATATGTATGTATGCATACTAACAAGCTTGAATAAAATATGTCTTAGAAAATGTTTGCAGTGATTCGCTTAAGAACACAAATATTGCAAAACTAAAATTAAAAAAGTTTTATTCTGTGTGTGAGTGTGTGTGTGGGAGTGAGTTTGGGTTTGTTTTAGAGTTTTCTTAGGTAAATCTGTATAATACCTTTTTTTTATTTGCTTAATCAAATTAGATTTTGTTAACAATGAATAATGTTTAATTTAAGAAACGTTAAATAAATTAACTTTCCTTTATATATCTTTTCTGAAAGGAATTAATTTTATTTATTATAAATTACACAGTGCAGCACCAAAATCTTGAGCCAATTGAGACCCCCAAAATCTGAAAGCTTATGATGGAAGAAGAAAACCCCAAGCTTATTTACGTTTAAAATCATCAAAAAAATCAAGTTTTTTAACAGTTTTGCTGTTTTGAGTAAAATTTTGTTGTTTTTTTTTCAATTTTATCCTAAGGTAAAAGTTTTAGATCTGATGAAGAGCTTAAAATTTGCCGAAGAGAGACAAGCGATAACTCGAATAGTTCACGAGATATAGACTTAAGAATCAGTACATGTTTTTGAAAATTGTACTAAAATACACCCCCAGTCGAAAACTTCAAACATGAATTAAAAAAAAACCTTAACTTATAATGCAAAACCAAGCTAGGGTTTTTCTTCTTCCATCATAAGCTTTCAGATTTTAGGGGTCTCTATTGGTTCAAGATTATGAAGTTAAAAAATGTGCTACTGTGTTATAAGACATATTTTGTCTTTAACAAACAAGACCCACTCATCGGTATCTAACTGGTTATAAAAGAATAACAAGAGGAAAAGGCTTTTAAAAAAACCCAACTCAACAAAAATTTGAGTCCCAAGAAAAATCTTGATAACTTATATACATGTGGCAGTGTAAATAAAACTGAACTGGCAATAAAGTAACAAACACATTTAGTGTTGACAAAAAATCAACCAATTGTTGTCGGGACTGTAAGAAAAGATAAACTCACTGTTTATTGTTGTTGTTTTTGTTTAAGCTTTGATATTGTTACAAGTAAAACTGGGGTTTTAGTTGTATAATATCTTAAGTTTTTCTTTAATCTTTGGATGAAATTACCTGATGATCTGGCCTAAGCAACCAGTGAAATGCGCATAGGAATAGCTTATCCCATCAACAATAAATTTCAGTTTATCAATAGCATAAAATAGGAATTAAGCACAATTAAACGAAACCTTTTTAAAAAATTTTTAAGTTAATACAACTTAATTTTTTCAATGAAATATTGGATTAGATGTACAAATTTTTAAATGCTAAATTTCGATTATTAATAAATAAAAAAATTATTACCAAATTCCAAACTTCCTCAGATCTCTTAATTTTATATAAGAAGTTAACATTTTTTAGGTGTTCATAAGATTAATTTAGTGTTAATATAGACCATATTGTTTATTTTTTACTCAATTCTGTTCAATTTAGGTAAAAACTTTAGCTATTTTGCAAAATAAAAATCACAAAAAAATCTTATTTTTGCTCTTTTAAGGCCCAACCATAATATGCATAACGAGGCTTAACACAAGTGTGCAAAAAAAAGTTAATCAAATGAGTCAAGCCATATTGAACTTAAGGAATATTTTTGTTAAGTTTATATGCAACTGCCAGTTGCTAAAGCATAGTGAGAAACATCGTACATTCCGTCAAGAATCAAATCGTCGGCTTAGAGTGTAAACCTGCTAACTCCCTTTTAACAAATTTTAGAGGAGAGACAAAAAACTTTTTATTTTTCCTATTGGCTGCTTGAGAGAAAAATCAAAAATATTGCTGATTTGACACACTTCAGGGCTCAAATTAAAGAAAAACTAAATGCTGGTCGACGAGGCATATCCTTCTCTACCATACGGCATTAAAATCTCAATTTACTTAAAAAGTGGATTTAGCAGGTTTACACTCTAATGGCCATTTTCTCATTAGGCGATTATCTTTTTTCCCAACGAAAAACTGCACATTAAAGGAATTTGGTTTTCTCAATGTCTCATTTGCTTCGATTTTATAGCAAAGCTAACCGGCACTCATCTGCCAATTATTTATTTTCCTTTTATTTGCCGTACAGATAAATTCAATCAGCTGACTCCCAACTTTAACATGTAATTTGAGTGGCGTTGCCAGCTCAAAACTTTGTTTTTTGTCGGTATATTGAGAAACCCAAAATCGTTAACGGACAGTTATCGGTCCAATAAATTTATGTTGACATTAAGTAACAGACAGTTTGTCGATACATTGAGAAAATGGCCATAAGCCGACGAAATGTTTTTTTTTTTTTTTTTTTGTTATTATTTTTTAATTGCATTTTAGAGGCTTTTTGTTAGTTTTTGACAGTAGCTTCAGCTTGTTTATGCACATTCTAGTTGGACCTTTAATCATCTTGAAAATACCTTATGCATATTTAAATAAAAATTTGAAGTCAACTTAATTATTATAAGACGCACATTTCTTTAGAGAATGCATTTTATGTTTGCTCGAAGAATAAAAATCCTAAAAATTATTGTTACTTTTGATTTTTGGTATTCTTTAATTAGGCTTGAGTTCATCAAATTTAATTTTCATTAAATTATTTTCATTGAGGGAAGGAATTTTTATTAAAATTTATTGATAATTTTTCTTGGCTGAGCTGGGATTTGAACCCGGGTTGATCTTTACATGTTTCAAGAATCACCACATTCTATCGTCGGAAGATCTTTGAGTTCTACCCTTTGCACCACTGCGGTGCCCGTTAGCCAACAGTCAAACATCAATCTTTAACCAGTAGTACTGGTGGTTCGAAATTTTGCTGTTATTATCACTTAAATTATAAGGAAATTATGGCATAATGAGAAGCAAATGTTGTCAGTTTAAAACTGCGATCGGGAACCTATACTATTACATTTTGCGATTGTATGCGTTGTATGAATTTTACATATGTTGCTGTTAATGTTGTAAAATTCTCTTCTATGAGTGTGCACACGTATGTAATAAAAGAGAATAATAGAGAAAAGAGAAAACGCGGCGCCCTGATTTTGCCGGTCGCAGGTTTAAAACATTGGTGTCCAGCCGATACCAGCAGTGTTCCCAGTTTCGAGGATTTATCCCCAAATTGGGGATTTTTTTTGTAAGTGGGGATAAAAATTTCGTGAAAATCCCCAGGGGATTTTTTGGGGAAAACCACTTTTTTCGCTAAGGATTTTTGGGGATAATATATTATCATAAATTTCATTTTTGCAATGGCAATACCGATTTGATCAAGATGTGGGTAAAAATTTTAGCCTTTTTTGCGGTTTTAAACTATTTCAAGAACTTGCTGAAATAGGTTTAAATATTTTTTTTACCAAGTAGCGTTTTTGCAACAGAGTACAATAGGAGTTATTAGGAGCTCTTCTTAAAATAAATACACACTTCAAAATAATGCAGCTTGCTGTGACAAATTTATTCAATAATCTTAAATGCACTTTTTAAACAAACAACATGTAAAACAAAATTGCATTAGAATTAGAAGATTATGGATTCCCTAGTTTTGGAAATGATAAATATGTATTGACGCATAACGGTGGCATGTCATAACGTCCAGTGTCATAGTGTCCATGGACGTTATGACACATTTGATAGTGTCATAGTATCCATGGACATTATGACACTTTCAAAAGTGTCATAACGTCCATCAAAGAAATGTCATAGCGTCCGCGGACGTTATGACACTTTGCAAAGTGTCATAATGTCCACAACTTAACTTATAATGAAAAATATTAAAATGTGTAAAATTTGTTTTGAAATATCAAAATAAGTAAATATAATGCCAAAAATTCTTACAATCAAGAATGTAAACAAATTTGGGATTATAGCCGGCCTTCGGCCAGGCGCAAGGATTTTCTTCTTTATGGTATAACAAATACCGGCTTCGCTTACTAAAGCTTCTCTGCACAGCGCAAGGACTTTCTCCTCCATGGTATAACAAACACCGGCTTTGCTAAGTAAAGCTTCTAAAATCTGCCTTGTTTCCGAACGAAAGCCGACTATGCAGAGAAGCTTTAGTTAGCGAAGCCGGTGTTTGTTATACCATAGAGGAGAAAATCCATGCGACCGGCCGAAGGCCGGCTGTGCAGAGAAGCTTTAGTTAGCGAAGCCGGTGTTTGTTATACCATAGAGGAGAAAATCCTTGCGCCCGGCCAAAGGCCGGCTGTGCAGAGAAACTTTAGTTAGCGAAGCCGGTATTTGTTATACCATAGAGAAGAAAATCCTTGCGCCCGGCCGAAGGCCGGCTGTGCAGAGAAACTTAAGTAAACGAAGCCGGTATTTGTTTTAGCATAGAGGAGAAAATCCTTGCGCCCAAAAGTGTATTCGTTATATTTTCAATATATACAACCAGAAAACAACCGCAAAACAATTTTTAAAATTTTTTTTACCATATTATGTTATTATGGTTAAATTAGTTTCTTTAAAAATAGCCTTGTTGGTTGGGACCATAATGAAACATGTTTTTCTCTGCGTGTATGCAGATCATTTTTTGTATTTAACTTCTTTAGTAATTATGGACCTAATGACACTTTTAAAAGTGTCATAATGTCCATTTGCAAAGTGTCATAGTGTCCATGGACGTTATGACACTTTAGAAAGTGTCATAATGTCCATGGACACTATGACACTTTTTGGAGTGTCATAACGTCCATGGACACTATGACACTGGACGTTATGACATGCCACCCGCATAACTATGTTTCTTTTGCGTTTTTACGTTACCCTTGTTACATCCCTGCGGGAAATTTGTGTCAATTGGTCCAACAGACTGGTCCTGGGAGTTGTGAAAATAGAACAGGCACAAAAAGAAAAAACTCAAGACCAGTGAAAGAAGAACCAATCATGTAACTGGTTTATAAAGAACAAAAAGGTAGAAAAAGTAATGAATTGCAGTACAGTTTTCACCGGTGGTGTGATACATTTTTTTGGGACTTTCTAAAATTTGGCTCTTGAATTTAATTTTAGTACTTGTTTTATTGAAATAATACTACATCGTATTGAAATAATACTACATTTTAGTAACTGTCACTAAACACGTCCATTGAGAATAGATTTGTGACTGGTCAAATGGTGTCAATTGACCCCCTCCAATGACAACCCCATGTAAAAGTGATAGGTCTTATTCATAGAAAGTGTTAAAACTAGAACCGGTCCCTACCACCCAAGACCTATCACGGGACTACTTTGGTGTCAGTTCACTTCCCTCTAGGGATACTATACATGTGTACATAGATACGTAGCACTCAAAGAATAAATAACATTAGTTTTAATTATATTACACAAATGGATTTATTTAAATCGATGTATGCATATTTTTCCGTTGACATAATATTATGTATTTTATTTTTAAGAAAATGTGGGGATTTTTGGGGATAAGAAAATGGCTATTTTGGAGATTTTTGGGGATGAAAAATCACAAATTGGGGATAAGGCTTAAAATAAAACTGGGAACTCTGGATACCACAATTGTAGAAATTAATTCACACACATTCTTCACACGCAATCTTACGCTCTTTCATTTAGTCCACGAGAGTACACAATTCAGTCGTCGATTACCAAGCGACGAGTGCACATGCGGCGGATGCTTACATACTTTTTGTCTTTTTATTAAGAATATTTGTCTCTTTATTTACTAATACTAATAAAAAGCAATACAACCACAATTTAAATTTTGGACATCACTGATTTAAAATAATTTACTCATAAAACTGCCGATATTTCGTTGAGATATCATGTACAGAATCTCGATTCTAGCTATGTAAGACATCTCAAATATTTTTCGTTCTATCCTTTATGTAGAAAATAACGTTTAGTATTGTTTCTAAATGGAAAAAGATTTTTCGAATAAGACAATATTAAGAATAAAATTTGAGATATTTTATGTACGGCCTTAACCAAAAACCAAAAATGAATTAAATATTAAAATATATTTAAATACCTAAGAGAATCAGTTCTTCTTTTAAACCATAAAAATCTCCTTTTTTTGTATTTTATAAGTATTGGTTAAATTACACCAGCATAACGCGAATGTACGTACATTGTACACATTCAAATGTGTATGAACCTTAACGCCATAAATTAAAAAGAGAAAAAATAATAATGTTTGTGGTCATCATACAATTAAGCGATACAACTATTTTATACCGAAAATTTATGTGGATACAGGTTCATACATACATACTTCGACATGTACCCAACAAACACAGAGCTTTGATTTCAAATTGAAAATTATTTCTCAAACGAAACGAAACGAAACGGGCCAATTATTTCGAATTAAGAAAATTATTAATTTTCAACTTTTTTTCAAACGCTTACCTCAAATACTTTTTTAAATGTCGATTGCAATAAGTCCAACCATTGCAAATGGTCCAACCATTGCAAATGGTCCAACCATAATGCTCAATGTTTATTATGAGTCACACCTAGGGTTTTTTCCCGGGAATTCCCGGAATTATTTTATTTCCCGTTTTCCCGGGATTTTTGTTGCGGGATCCCGGGAAATAAAAAGTTCTTCATAGTTTCAGAAAACAGCTATTTTTACTCTGAAATTTAGTTTTCTTTTCTCTAAAAATTAGCATCTGTGGATGGGTTGTCGATTTGATCAATTATAAGAAATGTGTACAAACGTAAATCAATGTCTCCTGCGGCAATAAATCTATTAAAAGCAGAATGGGCAGTGCAACAGTTGATAATTAATAAATTTAGTGAAGTGATGAATTGATAAAGAATATAAATTCAAAATAATATGCAGGCAGTAAATTCTCATTGACCATGGACAAGTCTTAAAAATAGGATATACATAAACATATCGCTCCGTTATTGCAACATAGTCGTATCTACAAAAAAAAATCGAGCTTGGTAATATATCCGGGAAGTGCGGGGAAACCGAAATAAAAAAATAATGAAACTCGTGTAAGTTACTAAAACATACAATTTGAAAAACACATTGTCCTAAAGATTACAGATGGACCTAATGAAAAGAAATAGTTTGTAAGAAGTAGTCCGGATGATGCTATTTTTTGCATCAACCTTGACATTAGAAGCATGTAACAACGGTGCACTTTAAATTATTTGTCCAACCTCGGTAAAAAAGTAAACGAAATTTTTCGGAAACATGGTAATCAGTAAACAAAATCAGAAATATACTCTTTGGCGACTCACTAAACGCTTTGAGTGTGTCAGAAAGTAATTTCCTACGCCGTTAAAAAATGTTAATATATTTATTAAAATATTTTATATATTTTATGATTTTACTTTTTGATCTCATATCTTGAGTACCTCAATTGTTATGTTTATTTTATCTTGAACTAGATCATCATAATACGGAATTTACTTATAATAGCCAAAGGTAATAATAATTCAAGTTCCGCTTTCAATCTTCAATTAATTTTTGTAGTATTTAAGCATTTATTTTACTTACTTTGTAAACAAGTTCCCTCACGTTTGTTTATAAAAGTTTTTTTCATTAATAAAACCAAGTTTACTTTGTATTATTTGTATGGAGCGGGATCCCGGGATCCCGGGAAATTTAAAAATTTTTCCCGCTTTCCCGGGAATCGAAAAACTCCGGGAAAAAAAAACTCTAGTCACACCTTAACGTCAAGTTTTTAATTTAATTTCTTTGTATCAGTGTTTGACAAATTTAACCATGGAGAAGCAAACAATTCAGCAGCGCTTAAAGATTGTTGAAGCCTTTTACGAAAATTTAAGTTCAAATCAAAATGCATTTCGTTCATTTCGTGATTTTTTTGGTCACCATAACCCACCAAATGTGTCCACAATTGAGAGAATTGTGCGCAAACCGGGTTTGTAGGAAATGTGAAAACACCCTTGGTCGTTTTTGGGCTTTCGCCGCATTCGGTCCGTACATCTTTGAAAATGAGGTCGACAAAGCAGTTACCATGAAGGGTGTTCGCTATAACGAGATGACAACGAACTTCTTGTGGCCAGAAGTTAAGGATGTGGACCTGGAAGATGTTTGGGTAACAGGATGGTGCAACATCCCACACAGCCAACGAAACAATGACTCTTTTGCGCAAAAAATATAATGGTACGATCATGTGATATGGCACCGTTGGACTTCTTTCTTTGGGGATATTTAAAAGAAAACGTGTTCGTCAATAAGCCCAGAGCAGTTCAGGAGCTAAAGGATGAGATAATTTGGCACATTAACGACTTTGAACCTCAATTATGCCTCAGAGTAATTTAAAATAGGATCCATAGGATATTTAGTTTCACAGATAATTGTCGTAGATCTTTCTATCATATTAAAAAATATTAAGATAATTCTCTGAAAACTTTTTGTTCTGTTTACAATTAACATTACTTAAAGGTGACTTCAGGCCACGTCATCAGTGCATATTGGATAAATTGATTGGATATACACGTTCATCGGACATGCCCGGACGAATACCAGAGACGGAAAATGGCGGAAACTGCGATACTATGAAACTGATAGGAAATCATGGTCTAGTGGAACCATTGAGCAAGAACCTGTGGGGTTTTGTTGCTAAACGGACGGCTCTAAACAACCGTCTTCCGGATCACAGCACAAGCTGCCAGGCGGGAGTCCATGAAATTACGGAATGTGAGATGGATTGGGTCGAATAAGAGGCGGGTAGCAATTAGGGCAATATCAGTTTATACGGTTTAGTCCAGGATCAGATTGGACTGTAGGATCGCCTTTATCAAATTTTCCTCGGTCAATGGGATCCGTATTATAAGGGTACCGGACCATTCGGTGATAATCAGAAATTAAATGGCCAATGTACTCGCTGTCGGGGGAAGAGAACTCGTAGCAGTTAACCTGGCGAATGTGAAATCGTTTGAGGCATCGAAAGCAGAATAGAAGACGTGGGCTAGAGAAATCCACTTGGCTAGATGCAACCCAGTTGAGAAGACAACAAGAGCCCAATAAATGGGTCGTAAGTTCAAGGTTAGCATGATGGTACGTTTCCTGACTGGTCATACAGGATTACGGGCACAGTAGAACAAATTGGTTGACTTCGTGTTTGTTGGGTATGCATTTGTGTGTACCATATATGAATGGTCATTATTTTTGTGGTTCACTTTTCATTTAATTTCAAATTAAAAGACCACCAAACTTTACCGCTTATAAACGCAAATAAATATTGTATATTATGGTAAAAATTATACATGCATACACAAATACATATTGCGTAGGTGTTTGTTACTAACATGCATACATACGTAAAATAAGTGATTATAAATAATCACAAAAACAAAATGCAAATAAACATTTTTAAAACACAAATGTAGATTGTTTGGTAGTTGTTAAATCAATAATATTGAGGCAAATAATTAAGCTGAGGTTTGTGTGAAAAACACATCTACAACAAAGACAAGCAAGTAAACCTGCAAAAAAGTTAAATTCACTCAGAGGAAGCACATTTTTCGATATGGTCATCTGCAACAAAACTTCCTTAGGTTCCACTGGCAGCCGCAATTAAGCACAGCTCACATGGCACCAGTAATTAGTTACCGCTGTTACAACATCTCCCAATGATTTTACGTTACCTGGCTGTTGGCACTCTTACCCAGCCATCCATTCAATGAAAGAATGGATCCTGTTAAAATCAACATCTGAGAGACAGGTCTTGTCTTTTGTCCCATGTTGTTTCCTCAAACCACCTGTGACTGGTTATGAGATGAAATTTGTGTGCATGACCCTGGAAGTCGTGTATTAACCCTTAAGTCACCCTTGTGTGAAAAACAACACAAAATTAATCATTTTTACACGATAAACAAAAAAATTATTGAGGTACACTAAAGATACTTCTTGACTTTGTTAGCAATATCAATTAAGTACTGCAAACACATTTTTTGATTAAAAAATATTTGTTGGTAACGGAATAATTCAGAGCTTACGTAAGCTAACCCTCGTGTATGTAGTTTCAATGATTTCTGCACTAGAGACAAAATTTTCCGTCGGCAAGTGGGAAAATTTTTGATATTGTTGCGAACTGCATGTAATGTTCATTTTATAAAGTGAGTGTTTATATAAAAGATTTGTATGGTTTGTTGCTGAACACCAACGGGATATATTCATCATTAATACAACGTAAATCATGACTTTGATTACAAGCGAACTATGGCGCCACAGCAAAGTGGACAGACATTGCATATGTGTAAAAACCCATGCACGAAGGTAACTAACGTAAGTTTTTTAGAGGGTGTTTCAGAAATAAATGCTAAAGCGGGCCCATACACTTGCAATATTATTGTATATGATATTCGCCTTATTATTTCCATTTTGTCCTATATTATGCAATATGTCGCACAATGATTTCATTCATTCATTAAAAAGGTGAACATAACCTATAGGAATAACATAAACAGCATTGTACAATGATTCCAACACATTTCACTTTACTTTCGTTGTGCAATAAAAATCAAAAGTATTTTGATTGTTGCCAATATAATGTGCCACCTGCGAATATCACATACACATTGGCAATATAATTGTACAATACGTAAAACTTAACAATTTTATTGCAAGTGTATGAGCCGCTTAAGTAATGATTATAAGTTTGATTATTTTAAATTAAACTATTAATAAAATTAACAAGATTTTGTTTGAAGTGCTTAATACCCTATTTTTATTCTTGATAAAAACACTGAAATTTATTTTTGATGGCATTTCACTGGTTGCTGAGGCCAGATCATCAGGAAGCTTCATCCAAAGATTTTAGAAAAACTAAAAAACTGTAGATATAATACAAATCAAACTGTTATGCGAATAAGAATTATAAGCAACAGTTTTACTTGTAACAATATCAAAGCTTAAACAAAAACAACAACAATAAACAGTGAGTTTTTCGCCACTACAATTGGTTGTAAGTAGGTTAAGAAAAAACGAAGTGAAAAGAAAAACAAATTGCAAAAGCATGTTGCCAGTTAAGTTTTTTAAGCTGTGCACTTGCCAGTTTATTATCAAAGTAATTTTTGTAATTGGGGAATGTAAGAAAAGATAAACTCACTGTTTATTGTTGTTGTTTTAGTTTAAGTTTTAATATTGTTACAAGTCAAATTGGGGTTTATAGTTCTAATTCGCTTAACACTTTTATTTGTTTAATATCTTTAGTTTTTCTAAAAACTTTGGAGGAAGTTTCCTAATGATCTGGCCTAAGCAGCGAGTGAAATGCGCATAGGAATAGATTATCACATCAACAATAGATTTCAGTGTTTTTATCAAGAATACAAATTGGGAATTAAGCACGACAAACAAGATCTTGTTAATAAACAATTTTGAATTCCCAAAAATTCCTTTGATAATATTAATAAAATTATACAATACAGTTACTAAGTATCACTGCCGCATCAGTTTGCTTATTTAAACAAATGAAATTTCATGTACAATATTTGTGATATTTCTCACTGTATGAAAAACAATCACTAAAGTCACATGTTTATAAATATACACTTCTTTAGGCCATCATTATATACTAGAATTGTCAAATATTCGTATATTTCAAAAAACCGGGTTTCGAATACTTCAAAAAACCGACTTCTGATAAAATCGGTTTTTCGGTTTTGTAACAAAAACCCGGTTTCGAATAATTGAGTTTTCGGTATTTTTTTTAATTATTTTTTTAATCAAAATTAAAACAAAACAAGCAATTTGTAGGTACATATCGCTCATTTGCTGCAAGACCGGCATAACTCAAAAAAAATCCATTTCGAGATAAACGCATTTTAGGTTTTTGATTTGCTCTAACTACTTAGAAAAAAAGAACACACATTCTCTTCAAACTGGGAAAGTATAAAAGTTATAAAGATGAATTTAATACACAATATAAAGAAAAACAAAGCAAACAATTCTGCATCTCTAACACTAAAAAATATCGGTCCGGTGGGCACTGGTTTGCCTGAATACCGAAGTTTTCGGGCTTACTCATCGTGTTTTTTCCAGACCTGCTTCAAATGCAAACATTTTCCTACTTAGATATTCCTTAAAATCCTTTAAACATACCATGCAATTAGGTGGCATGTCATAACGTCCAGTGTCATAGTGTCCATGGACGTTATGACACTTTGCAAATGGACATTATGACACTTTCAAAAGTGTCATTAGGTCCATAATTACTAAAGAAGTTAAATACAAAAAAATTATCTGCACACACGCAGAGAAAAACATGTTTCATTATGTTCCCAACCAACAAAGCTATTTTTAAAGAAACTCATTTAACCATAATATGGTTGTCGGTAACAATGATTTGGTTAAATGAAACTATATATGGTAAAAAATTTTTTAAAAATGGTATTGCTGCTTTTTCTCTGGGTGTATATATTAAATATATAACGAAAACACTTTTGGGCGCAAGGATATTCTCCTCTATGGTATAACAAATACCGGCTTCGATAACTAAAGCTTCTCTGCACAGCCGGCCTTTGGCCGGGCGCAAGGATTTTCTCCTCTATGGTGTACTAAACACCGGCTTCGCTAACTAAAGCTTCTCTGCACAGCCGGCCTTTGGCCGGGCGCAAGGATTTTCTCCTCTATGGTATAACAAACACCGGCTTCGTTAACTTAAGCTTCTCTGCATAGTCGGCTTTCGTTCGGAACAAAGCAGATTTTAGAAGCTTTACTTAGCGAAGCCGGTATTTGTTATACCATAGAGAAGAAAATCCTTGCGCCCGGCCAAAGGCCGGCTATGATCCCAAATTTGTTAGCATTCTTGCTTGTAAGAATTTTTGGCGTTATACTTACTTATTTTGATATTTCAAAACAAATTATACACATTTTAATATTTTTCATTATAAGTTAAGTTGTGGACGTTATGACCCTTTGCAAAGTGTCATAACGTCCGCGGACGCTATGATATTTCTCTGATGGACGTTATGACACTATGACACTGGACGTTATGACATGCCTCCTTTAATTATACTATTTTTTAGCTTAAAAGAAGTAGGTTTAAAATAGAAAAAATAAAAAACAAACAATTATCCACACCATTTCCAGTTGTAATTCAGATTAGTCAATTGTAATTCAGAAAGCGTAAATTGTAATTAAGATAAGTTAATTGTTATTCAATTGTTAATCAGAAATTATCAATTGTAATTTCAGAAAGCGTCAATTGAAATTCAGAATATAATAAAAATACAAAGAACTATTTGCGAATATCTGCCTTTTTGGCTTTTTTTTATTATAATAAAATAAAAATAAATAGTAGTTAATAAAATTTCTTTGTTTTCTGATTTACAATTGACGCTTCCTAAATTACAATTAACTAATCTGAATTACAATTTACGCTTTCTGAAATACAACTGAATAATCTGTGATAAATATGTTATGTATGGTGACAACAATTAAAATACTGTTGTGAATAATGAAAGTGGTTACTAAAAATATTCATCGAATGCAAGATAATTCAATTATTAAATATAAGAAAAAGCCGATTATTCGAGACCAAAAAACCGATTTCTCAACCGGTTTAACAAAAACCGGAAAAATTGAAAAAAAAATTGATTTTTCGAATACTTCGGAAATCGGTTTTGACAACTCTATATACTATCACACAATTCGTACGTATTTTGAAGAAAGTACAACCCTGTCATGATAAGTTGTTATTGTTTGTTGAAAGTTTTCAAACAATAATTAGATTACAGATGCATTTTCGTCAAAATACATACGACTTGTGTGAAAGTATATCATAGCCTTTATTAACATGCATTATGGTACAACATATGAAAAACTATTAAAATTGTTCTACTTAACGTTTAAACATTTAATGTAAACTAAATCATACACTCATCAATACATATGTATATACACACCATGTCCTAAAGATATTTGTGTATTTGTATAAATTCAATACGAAATAGGAAAATAACAAATTAGCAACAAATTATAGTGCTTAAACCAAAAAATAATGACCATAAGTTTCAAAAACTTTACCACAACAAATTTTGGCCAGAAAAATGATTTAAGTCCTTAAATACCAAACAAACTAAAATAAAATGAATAACAGCATCAAGAACAATAAAGCTCTGGTAAAACAACATACCAAAATTTTTACCCAACATTTGGAATCTATGCCAATACAGCAGCAGCACACATACGCATACATTTCAATAATATTTTATTTGTATTCGTGTTGGCTATGAATAAATGTGTATCTGTTCTTTATACAAGTTGTCGTGATTTATGATAGTTTTTGTATCAATGTACATTCATGAAAAAGTTCTTGTATTTATTTAAACAAAAACTATTTAATATTTTTTCAATACTTATTATTATGAGACCATAAAATAAAACAAAAAAAATGTCAATGTATCAATGTGTGTAAAATTGTCAATTAGGGAATGCCGCCATACAGTGGTAAACAATGTACGTATATAAGATTTATATGCATTAGAACCAAACCTGTTCGGTGTGTCTGTGTTTTCGCATTAGGGGACTTTTAAGGATTAATAAATCTGGCATGTGTTTTTTTTAATAATATCTATCTATTTTAATCCTAGAACACACGCCCGGGTACAAATGTATCCACTTGCAACTTTGCAGTGCTGTAACTCAGGAACAGCTTAATTAAAGGAATAGAGATTTCAGATCTAGGAAAAACATAGGTAATTTCTAATTGTTTAAAGGTTATTTGATGAAATTCGGATCAGTGGTTCAGGAGCTGCCACACCAGTTTATATCAAAATAAAAGGCAACAAACCATTTTATAGTGTGTTTTAATTATATTATTTTATTTGAAAAATGAAAATTATGAATTATTGTTACATATTGTGCACTCGGTATTGGTGATCAGCTAAATAATGGCGAATGCACAACAACATCAAAAAGCAACCGTTAGAATATCCAAATACTACAAACTTTTGTTTATCACTTGAATAAAAGTTGCTTGCATGCACTCTTTTGCTTATATCTTTTGAACCATGTAGAATATTTGCATGAAACAAATCTAAAACATTTTTAAAATATTTAGTATTGTGGTTATTTTGTTGAACTATTTATGGTTTTTAATCCAAATTTTTAATATTTTTAATTAGGCTTAAGTTCATGAAATTTAATTTTTTTTATTAAATTATTTTTGTGAAGAAAGGAATTTAACAACATGAAAATTAATTAAAATTGTTATTGATAATCTTTCATTCTTGACGTGGCTCGGGCTCGAACCCTGGCCGGCAGGTTACCATGACATGTTTCGATCGCAACCACTCGATCTCCTCAGATGGATTTGCCGTCTTACACTCGCAGCCATCGACGACTGCTGACGTCAATAGTCAAACATCAATCCTTAAACCAAATTGTATTTAAACATTTGGTAGATCGAAATTTGCTTTCCTGAATGATTATCCATTTGCGATCGAAACATGTCATGGTAACCTGCCGGCCAGGGTTCGAGCCCGAGCCACTTCAAGAATGAAAAGATTATCAATAACAATTTTAATAAAAGTTTCATGTTGTAAAATTCCTTTCTTCATAGAAATAATTTAATGAAAATTAAATTTCATGAACTTAAGCCTAATTAAAAATATTAAAAATTTGGATTAAAACCCATAAATAGTTCAACAAAATAACCACAATACTAATTATTGTTAAAGCTAAGGCACGAGCTCTATGTGTACATTTGTCCTTCAAGTTGTGCTGAAAAAGGTCAACAGAAAAGAGAAAGACAAAATGAAAAAACAAAAAATGTACTTGGACTTCAAGAAAAATTCTTGACAAAAGTACGGAAAAACAGAAGTAAGGAAAAAACATGTAAAATCATTTAAAATGGATAATCATTCAGGAAAGCAAATTTCGATCTACCAAATGTTTAAATACAATTTGGTTTAAGGATTGATGTTTGACTATTGACGTCAGCAGTCGTCGATGGCTGCGAGTGTAAGACGGCAAATCCATCTGAGGAGATCGAGTGGTTGCGATCGAAACATGTCATGGTAACCTGCCGGCCAGGGTTCGGGCCCGAGCCACGTCAAGAATGAAAAGATTATCAATAACAATTTTAATAAAATTTTCATGTTGTAAAATTCCTTTCTTTATAGAAATAATTTAATGAAAATTAAATTTCATGAACTTAAGCCTAATTAAAAATATTAAAAATTTGGATTAAAACCCATAAATAGTTCAACAAAATAACCACAATACTAATTATTGTTAAAGCTAAGGCACGAGCTCTATGTGTACATTTGTCCTTCAAGTTGTGCTGAAAAAGGTCAACGGAAAAGAGAAAGACAAAGTGAAAAAACAAAAAATGTACTTGGACTTCAAGAAAAATTCTTGACGAAAGTACGAAAAAATAGAAGTAAAGGAAAAAACATGTAAAATCAATTAAAATGGATAATCATTCAGGAAAGCAAATTTCGATCTACCAAATGTTAAAATACAATTTGGTTTAAGGATTGATGTTTGACTAGTGACGTCAGCAGTCGTCGATGGCTGCGAGTGTAAGACGGCAAATCCATCTGAGGAGATCGAGTGGTTGCGATCGAAACATGTCATGGTAACCTGCCGGCCAGGGTTCGAGCCCGAGCCACGTCAAGAATGAAAGATTATCAATAACAATTTTAATTAATTTTCATGTTGTAAAATTCCTTTCTTCACAAAAATAATTTAATAAAAAAAAATTAAATTTCATGAACTTAAGCCTAATTAAAAATATTAAACATTTTTAAAATATTTATTTACGCTTTAAAAAAAAAATAAAAATTAAATTGGTCCATTAAAACATAAGAAAAAAGGCAAAATGATGGTAGTAGGTACAAACGTATCCCGGGTGTGTGTTCTCGTAGAAAAAGTTTTGCCCAAAAATAACTCCTTCACTTTTTTTTTTTAAATTCCCAATTGTTTTTTCTCATTTGTTTTCAAATCTTAAAATGCAATAATTTTTAAAAAATTTTAGAACTATCTTTTTCAGTTTTTATTTATTTATTATAACTTCATATTTCATTAAAACAGAAGAATAAAACGTTTTTTTATTTTTGTATTATACCTGTAGGAAAGAGGAGGAGGTATACGTGTTTAATTAAACATATTGATCATACGCCAGCATGTTCTTGACTTGTTTTGTAGAAGTGAACAGTAGAGCGAATTGTGTGAATGGAGCTGCGATAGGCAAGCTATACTATCACATTTTGCGATTATATGCGTTGTAGTAGTTCTATATATGTTATTGTAAATGTTGGTAAATTGTTTTCAATGTGGGTGCACACGTACGTTACAAGAGGAAAACGTGGTACCCTGATGTTGCTTATCGTTTCATATAGGAAATATTTTACAAAAACTTTTTTGCAAAATGATATTAAAAAATAACCAATTTAGATTGCAATAGCCGCTATTAATTGACATTTCAAGCACTTAAAAAATCAGATTGAAAAATTTACTGCACAAATTTCCAACCCTGGCTAAAGTATTTTTTAAAACTCAACAACCTTAATAAAAGTTATTAAAAGAGTTTCAGGTAGTAAGACGAACACAAAATAAGATTAATCCCTAAAAACAACTTTAGTCTGCGAAAAATACGTAAAAAACAAAGTGTGAACAAAAGTTAAATGCAAATAAATTTTATGTAGATTTATAAAACGCAACTAAATACTCTAAATAGTTGTTATAGTTTTCTATATACAGGCTTTCAAGGTCATTAATTTAATGTAAATAAAAGATTATTTATTTCATTATCAATAAAATCCGACGTTTCGTTGGTATTCTTTCCAACTTCTTCAGGGATTGAGTTTTATTAAAATCTGGCAACATTGTAAAAATACAAAGTTAAAAAGTATTCAGTAATAACAATAATTATAATCTTAATTTTTGACAAATTAACTTACAATAATCTTTTTCGTCAGTTTACATCATTTTTAAAATATATCACAGTATTTTGTATAGGTGGACAACACAACACAAAACTTAAAATATTAAAATAAATATATGTGAATTTAAAAATTATCACAGAAAATTTGTCCTTTTTAGATCACAGTTGTTATTATTACTAAAGTATTGCAATGGTGTAGTTTGCATTTGTATTGTCTTTGTCTTCTTTTGTGTTTATTGCACTTGTCGATTTTTGTTGTATTCTTTAGCTCTCAACGTGTATCTCTTATTTTCCCTTTTCTCTTTATCTAAAATTCTGACTTTTTCAAAGTTTGGCTTATGTCCGTTTTCAATGCAGTGTTGTGGAAGCGCAGTTGAATGTTTTCCTCTTTTTATATCAGCTTTATGTTCGTCTATTCTCACGCCTAAATTTCTTTTCGTTGTAAATACATTTTTTTAGAAAATTGACTCGATTTCTATAAATAACTTGTTAATTTTAATATTAAGATCAAATTTAGACGAACTGACTCTTAAACCTACAAATCTAGTTTTTATTTTTAAACAAATTGAGTGAGTTCAAAACCGTCAATTGCAAAACTACATTCTACAATACAACCGTGTAAAATTTAACAATTTTATCTGTCCCAAAGGATTTCCTTAAAGATTTTTCTCGTTCAGGTGTTACATCCTCCGGGAAAATCGGGTGGAGTTAATACCCGGCATTCGCTGAAATTCAAAATTTATAGATCTCTTGCGATCTAACAGATAACTTTAGATCGCGGCTGACCAGAGATCCTATCTGGTACCACGTCAGTAGCCCCTGGTAAAACCAGACTGACTATTGAAAATACTTTCTGTCTTTTGGGAAGACTGTCTTTTTGTGGAGTTTTACTTTTACACCGAAAGTTTACCTTCAGGGAGATCCTAATAAACACACTGATGGACGGATTTTTGTAGGAGAGTTCAGCCTGGGGTACGGATCTTCCTATGATGAAGTCGCGGAGGTTAATAAGTTCCAGCTTCTAAGCAAGATACGACTATATTATCATAGCAGATGTATGTTGTTGAGTCTCACACACGGGGTTGGTAAACGCATTACTTGTCACCCAGTGGCAAAGATCCACCATGAGAAAAGCCATCATGCGAGGATGTAAATATTTTCACATCTGGCCCAATGTCCACCAAAAAAGTTATCGATGCCCACACAAAAAGCAAACTGAATATACAAAACGTGAGCTTATTTTCAAATATTGACGTCTGCCATTTTTGTTCCTTAAATTGACTAAAGTTGTTTAAACAATTTTCAAAGTCTTGAATACTAAACATATTATTATTTTTTTAAACCACACAAATTGCTTGGAATACTTTTTATGTTTGCTGTTTTAACAAACATTTGAAGCATATTTGTAGAAATATTAAAACTCTTAATATTTGGCAGTCATATCAGATATTTATTAAACCTTTTTGTGGTGTCTAGTGCTAAATTTAAATCATTTCAGCGAAAACTTTGCAGAGTTATATGCATTAACTTAATTTTCACTTGTAATTCTAATTTTGTAAGCAACATTGCTTATCACAAAATGGCGTGTTGCTTAAGCCACTCTTTACTCCAAATTATTTTCCTTCAATTTATATTTTTCCTTTATTTAAAACAAAAAGAGATCAAATTTGCTGCAGCACTATCATCGTCTGCATTCATTGACAACCAAACCAAACAAAAACGAAAAATTAATGTTTGCACAAACTTTGATTGTGTTGTTTATTGGCAAACACAAAACGGAAACAAAGTGTGTATTGGCCAAGCCATTTGCGTGGTTTATTTTTCCCTTTAATTATGTTTTTTCTTTGCTTGAAGAAACAAATTAATTCTCAATCAAAAATTAAAGGAATTAAAATTGGTAACTAACGCCCGTAATTTCTAAAAAAAGAAATCTAGCAATGCATAGAAATCAATTTTGTAAAAGCTGTCATATTTTAAATGAAAACTGAAGGATACAACATTTAGGCTTAATAAATGTTGAAATAGGTAAAGATTACTTTTAGGTACGAACACGACCAGCTTTCTTTTTGTAGAAATTACGGGCATAAGGGTCTAAGATCTTAGTAGCAGGACTTGCAATAATTTCAACAGTTTGCGACCTTAGGACAACAAGGTTCTATCTTATATGCAGTTGAAGGGAAAATGTTACCTTGTTCTTCTAAGGTCGCGGTTTACAAATGTTGCTTTTTATATTTGTTTTTATAAAAAAATCAGCATTTAATGTTTAAAATATCTCCTTATGTTTTAAGTCATTTTGTACCAGTAGGTACATTATGGATTGCAACTTTCATAAAATTATTACTTTTAAAAATTACTCTCTTCACGATTATACTTTTTTTAAGACTGCCATTAAGCAAAAAATAAATTTCTTGTTAGCCTGTCTGATATGAAAATACCGCAAAGCTTTAATTGGTTATATCCATGAAGTGAGGCTTAAAATGGAAAAATCTCTAATAGATTGCTGTGTACCAGTGTCCATCTTGCAGCTACAGGACTTTATAGTATATCGCAGATAATAAGGAGGAAGGAAGAACCTAAGAATGACAGGCTTATTACTGATTTTTGTATTAAAAAAAGATATCAGTAAGGCCTACTGTTAGATCAATCTGTGTCCTGGGGCTACTCTTGAGATTCAGTTTTTATAGGATAAAAAAATGAGTGCAGACGAATCATAAGCTCCCGTATTCTAGTAATTAAGCGATATATTTTTCAGTGTATAGTAGGGTATCCCAACATTTTTTTTTTTTTTTTTGTAAGAGGCTCAAGCATAATTTGAAAGGTTATAGGGTAAAGTATTTTTGATTTTTTTTTTTACAATTTTCGGAATAAGTTTAGAGGTCGCGCAAATGGAGTTTTCATAAAAAACGGAGTTTTCGGCCATTTATTTAACTTTACTCATAACTTGTTTAATACCTCGAGTTTCTTCACTTTTGAGGAAACAGTTTTAAAGAAAAGTATCCAAGCTTTATTCCTGTGTGAAAAAATTATAAGTTTTGGTGATGAGTGTACTCTTTTAGATACCCTTAATTAAAATTTTTCGTAATTTTTTAACAAATTCTGTAAATAACGGTTTATTACTTTTCGAATTTATATGAAAGGTATTAAAACTAATGATGCAGTTTGAAAGACAAATTAATTTTAATTATTACAAATAATTAATTTTTAAATTTGTTCCTACCATTCCTGAGTTATACCCGTTTTTATCTTTATACCCAGTATATGTTATTATAAGCTGTTTGCCAGCTCTGTGAAAAATCATTTATTGAGGTTCTTGCGATGTAGTTCTATACCTAGAAACAAGTTCTGGTAATCAGTTTCAGAAGTTGTGACATTAATATAAGTATTAGCCAAAGCCACACCTCGTTCTACCCCAACATTTACCACTTGTAATTGTTGAACTTTTTTCTTTGCCTCTTGAAATTACTTGTTAGCTTTCCAATTCTCTGGACCTATTTTAAAAAATCGATTGAAATATTGCAAACTTCAAAAAAAGTTAGACTGGCTTTTGAAATAAATTGTTGAGTTTCTTTATTTCTAGATTTTTCTTCTGTTAAAGTTACATTTGCTACTTCGTAATCTCTCCATGGAGTATCTGCAAGTTTTTTTTTGTCATTAAGTGCAAAGTTTTGATGTCGATACGTTCATCAAAAAACGCTTAGGCAGCCAATTTCGGAGTTAAGTACCACTGATGACCTAGAATAGTTTTAAGCGAGGCTTTTGCAACTGCTTTATTAATAATTTTATAACTATCCAATTCCTTTAATAGGCTCAGATCATTGAGAGGAGCGTATCGAGGGCACAGGCAAAGGTAACAATATTTGATATATATTCTTAAAATAAATGAACTAAATTCAAGCAAGGCATCAACTGTTGATTTGTCTATATAAGATTGCAACTGGTTTCGGAAAATGCATATTTTCAAAGAATAGATAATTTTCATCATTGAGCGAGCCCGATTGATAGCCGGAGCACACATAAAATAGAAAGTGAAAATGGCAGCGTGTAACGGTTCAGATCAATAAATGTCAGAAGTTAATGACAGTTAAAACGTAACTATAAAAATTTATGGAAATATACAATAATTATAACGAAAAAAGTATCACCATTTTTAAGGTACAAACTATAAAAATAGTGTAACTCGGAAGCTGTAGGACAAAATTCCATTTTTGTTTTTCTTAATTGTTTAGAACTTATCGGTTGTCAAAATCGCGTCCCTAGTTTTAATACCTTTCATATAAATTTGAAAAGTGATAAACCGTTATTTACAGAATTGGTTAAAAAATTACGAAAAATTGTAATTAAGGGTATCTAAATGAGTACACTCATCACCAAAACTTATAATTTTTTCGCACAGGAATAAAGCTTGGATACTTTTCTTTAAAACTGTTTCCTCAAAAGTGAAGAAACTCGTGGTATTAAACAAGTTATGAGTAAAGTTAAATAAATGGCCGAAAACTCCGATTTTTTATGAAAACTCCATTTGCGCGACCTCTAAACTTATTCCGAAAATTCTAAAAAAAAAAATCAAAAATACTTCACCCTATAAGCTTTTAAATTTTAGTTGAGCACCTATGAAAATCACAAAAAAAAAATTTTGGGACACCCTAGTGTATATGTAGTTTTAAGTGAAGCAGAATGACAATTTTCCAGACTATCAGCTTAAAATTTCCGACTTTTTCATACACAGAAAAAATTATTGCCGAATTATTTTCAAACAAACGCTTGTTTGAAAATTTTTTTATTTTCTACAAATTTTTTTACTGATTCAATTAAAATTTTTGTTTGATTTTTATTTAACCAACAAAAATGTTGACAACCATTCAAAAATATAATACACGCGTTATTGGTTTCAAGTTTTCATAATTTATTTAACGCTTTTTAATGTTGTCGTCTTTTTGCATTTTTTTATTTGATCGTAAGCAACACTTCCTAATGTGAAATATAGGAACTACAACAAAAAACACATACAGTCTATTTTTGGACACTTTAAAAAAGTACAACAGTAAGAAGGATGAAGAGGTTTGAAGTAAAAAAAAACAAAAAAATAGCAGGTAAAAAAACGTTTCACTCTTTTTAAACAACAGAAACAACAACAACATTATAAGAAACAAAATAAATTTTTGGTTGGTTTCAAAGTTGGTTAAAAAAAAACCAAAATCCCGTATTCAATTTTTTCAAACTGTTTGCTTAAATACATCAAATACAAAAATATAATGATGACGAAAAACATATCGAGTCGGTCTGTCGCCGTTTTTGGGTTACATTTCTTCTTCATTAGCAAAGGAAAGGGTACAGCAACAGTGAGTGATGACGAAAAACATTGCGTGTATAAAAAAAGACTTCATTCAAAAATTATTCCAACAAAAAAATGTGTCTCAAAGCCAGCCGGCCGCTCTGCTCTCTCTGCCATCAACTTCTAATACAGTGCCAGATTGTGTGCGCATCATTGCTTGTGCAAAAACCTTTTTTTTTTTTTATTTTGAAATTTAGTATATGAATTTCAGTAAACTTTTTGCTTGATTCAGTTAAATTATTTGTTTGAAAAAATCAGTGTTTTTTTTCAATAAACAAAATGCAAATAAATTGTTTGAATATGCGAAATTGTTTATAAGACCTATTTCAGACAAAAAATTGTTTGATTCTACAAATTTTTTGTTTGAATTGGAAAAATAATTTTTTCTGTGTACAAACACGGCCAATTGAAGATTCTGAGCGGCATTAAAAAAACTCATTTTGCATTTCCTTTTAATCAGAAGGTCATCCCAATTTCAAAATTTTTATAGTTTGAAGTGTTTAAAAACTTCATTACCATAATCCATATTAGAAACTCCATAATTTTTAACAAATCTTTTACTCAGTTTAATAATAAAGCGGATATTTATTTAAATCCATTAACATTTTATATAAACATTTTTAAATGTAACCCACAAAAGCTACTCATTTCAAGTAAATATTGAATATAATATTCAACACTTCACATATTTTAAAATAAAGCTTAATTATTTTGCAAAAAAATACAGTACAATTTAATCGAGGCAACTGGTTCAAATATGAATAACAATGATGTTTTCATTTTTGTCGTTTGGTTTTTGGTTCAATCTCTGTCCTTTGTTTTCAGAGCCGAAAATTTTTTTTCAGATGCATTAAACAACAAGAACAATTACAGAAGTAACAGCAGTAACAACAGCAGCATTGAAACAACAAAAACTAAACTAAATGATGCGGAAAGGATAAAACATTTAATATCCGGTTCTGGTGCGTAGTTTTTCAAAAACAGAAACACAAAATGTCGGTTTTTTTCTTCTTTTTTGGTTTGTAATTTTCTGAATAAAAACCCATTGTCAAGCAGATAAATAGTTTTGTTTTTCGAGTGTCTGTTTGCGTGTTCATGAAAACCTAAATTTATTTTTTAAAAGTGCCTTTTATACAAACAGATTAATTAAATAAGTTTTGAATGAAAATTCTTAAAGCTTTATTAGAAAATGTTTTTTTTCGACTTTTTAAACAGTTATAAAAGCTTTTTTTCAAACTTTCATTGGTGTCTACAAATAGATTTTTTTAATGCAATTATATGTATTAAAGATGTTTACTTAAACATAATTTTTATATTTTGGACAAATTTAAAAGGTTTTGTTATTCGTGCTTAATTTTCAATTCTTGTTCTTGATAAAAACACTGAAATTTATTGTTGATGGGATAAGCGATTCCTATGCGCATTTCACTGGTTGCTTACACACAGAAAAAGGTAAAAAACGGTTTTGATCACCAAAATAATTGAAACAAGCAAAAAATTGTTTAATTTTGCACCTATCACCGAAATGATTATACCAATTACTCAAATTTGCAAAAATTGCAAAACAAGGATTTTTTTCCAATTAAAAAGTTCTTACATTTTAATTACAAAAATAATTGAAAAAATTATTAATATTAAACAATATTTTAATTGAATGAATTAACAAATTAATTAAAAAAATTTCAATATTTTAATTGAATGAAATACTAACGTAATTGATAACAATACAGAAAATAAATTATTTTAATAATTGTATTGATTAAAACAGTGATTGAATTTTTGCATTGAATCGATTAAATTTTTAATTGAATAAATTAAACAGTGTATTTGAAATACACTCTAAATTCAATTACGCAAATTATTGAATCACACAAATTGTTAATTGAATAAGTTTGTTAAATCAATTCAGTTGATGGTTAAATGAAGCAAAATGATAATATTTAAAATATATGTTTTATTTAAATATGGGTTAAAAATAACTTGTTTAATTTGTTTAATTGTAATAGCTCATGCTTAATTGCACAAATTTTGGAAGATTTTTTTGACAGAGGAATTTCATACATACAATTTTGTATAAAATTGTAGAATAACTCTGATTCTTCAGGGTATTCAAGATTGAAAACAAAAAACTGTTTTTGTTGTGTAATTTGGCTGTACTTTTTTCACCTATTCACTTTAAACGCACAACATGAAATGACGCCAAAAATAATTCAAGAATTAACAAACAAAGAAAATAAATACCAAATTTCTATTGCGACCATAACCACCGTCAACACTGTGGTCAGCCACAAGGCGATTTTTTATTTTACGCATAATATACATATGTATGTAGGCTCAGTTTTGACATTGTTGGTGGTCATACATAATTGTAATTCGTCTATAACAAATTTCAGTTAATTTTTTACTTGTTGATAGTTTTTTTTGGCAAAGACAATAAATTTATAAAGATGTTGGTTGCACTTGTAACATTTTTCGCAAACTGTTGATGAGGGAGGAAAGCAACAAGGAGAATGCAATAAAGTGTTCAATTCAAACAACCGAGTTGATTGATTCAATTAAACTTATAATTAAAATTAAGCTTAAAATCAAGTAAAATTTTAATTGAAATAATTCTTTCCGTGTATTCTTATCCATTATGAAAATTTGTATAAAAATTATTCTTAAACGTATGGTTGAATATATTGATGCTAAGCTCAGTCGTAAACAGGTGTCCTTTCGTGCACCCTGATCGCGTATTGACTAAATTAACATTCTGAGCGCTAATAAAAGAGAGCAAGTTCAACTTAAAAAAATGTTTAATTGTTAATTAAAAAATGTAAGATTTAATAATTTCGTACATCTAATGTTACATGTATGCCATTTAATTTATGAAATCAAAAAAAATTTTTATAAAAGCAACATATTTCAATAATTGCCTTCATAAATTTAAATTTTCATTATGACAATAAAAATTTCATTATAGTAATGAAACAAAAACTTTCAATCCACTTTCAATCAACGTTGTTATTGTTGTTATGAACAATTTAATCTCATATTTACGCTCTTTATTGAGTAAAAAACATAGTTTTTTATCCAAAAACTACACTGCCCCGGTAGACTAGCTGGTAGTGAGCTAGTCTATCAGCACCGAGGTTGCGCGATCGAATCCCGCCAGATACAGAAAAAAAATAAAATACAGTAAAATAAAATAAGAAAAAATAAAAAAAAAATAATTTAAAAAAATAAAAAATAAAAAAAAAATTTTTACTTTATTGAAAGTATTCATCCAATGAATAATATTCATAGATCTAATGTAATGTTTCATTAAATCCTTTTAATGAAACAGGTTTCATTGATCCAACGAAGCGCTGCATATGTTCCTTTTTAATGCAATTTTTCATGGGACTAATGTCAAAATTCAGTGGTATTGCGAAGAAAATTCTTTCAGTGCAGGCAAAAGCTTGTTTGGATTGTGCACACACTACGTTAATCGCCCACAGAAGTATGTTGCCAATCACTTATGTGCAACTCCCAAGGCTCAAGGAGACTCTGGCATCAAAACACAAGTTTAAGAAGAGCTACGCTAAACAAAATCAATAGTGTCTCCGAAAATAGAACTTGCAGCAACAACAGTGAACTTTGAGAAGCATCGTGTAGAAGGCTAAGATGGAAATTGCTTATATACAGAAGTATAAAAACAATTTCCAGTATAGAGGCAATTCTTACCACAAGAGTGTTGAGTGTTTGTAATTCTCAATCGCTTCGCATGTACATATAATAAATTTAGCTTTTCTAAAATCTTTAGAAAAAGGTTTTCTGATGATCTGGCCTAAGTAGCCAGTGAAATGCGCATAGGAACTAGCTTTGTCTCATTGCCGATCAATTTTCTGTGTGTTTATCAAGAGTACGAATTAAGAATTAAGCACATTAAAATTAATTAATATTAAAGAATAAGTCTAATTATAGTAATATTATTATTAAGCCGTAACCATATTATAGTTGCCTCCGATGATGTTATGCTTAATAACATGGACCCAATGAAATTTGACCATCTAGAAATTTTCTATGGACCGCATTTAGTAGCCACTAGAATATTGCACTAGAACAAAGAACATTTATTTTCAATTTCTTTGACATGCATTTTTAAATATTATTCGTTCCGTGGCTTTCACTTACATTTTAAAAGGAACTAGTTTTTAAACAAAATATTATACCTAAAGTTGCTTATTACTTGACTTCTTCAATGAAAGAGGTTTTTATTAACAAAAAACCACAAAACTTTTGACATGGAACAAAAACAAATACACAACAAGAACGTTTATGTCTCCTATTTACCCTTTTTAACCGAGAAAATCCCACAAAAAAGGAAATAGAAGTGAACAAAATTAGTTTAACTAATTTATGGGGTTTTGTGATAAATTATCCTTTTTGCTCTGAATGTTCTACACAGTGTAACATAAACCAGGGCTAAAAGGCAAAAGTAAAATAATCAAACACTAAATGCTTTACTATTTATAATAGTTTAATTGGCTTTGAAAAAACTGGTACATAATACGGTCAGTGATAATTTCCTAAGTGAAAAATGAGTTTCTAAATATTTGAACTGAAATGAAAACTACACCAAACAGAATCAAGAGTAAATGTGAGTCAAGGTGAAGCTCCCATTTGAAATAAAAAAAAAGTAATAAAATTTACAACTTAAATGAAAAAAAAACATATTTTAATATAATGTCAATTAAAGTTTTCAAAATCACTTTCTGAGTCGATCTAAAGATGTCCGTCGGGCTGGCGGGCAGGCTGGCTGGCTGTCCATGTAACCTTGTGCGCAAAGTACAGGTCGCAATTTTGGAGCTAATTTGATAAAATTTGGCTTATTTGCACAAGGACCAAGCCTATGGAAAATGGGACGAATCATAGGACCATGAAGGTTAGGGGGCAATTTCTGCCTCCAGAAACTATCAAACCAATTTTAATGAAGTTTATAAACTTAGATAACTCCATATTTATATGGACACATAAGCATGATGTGTTTTAAAATACTGTGATATAGGGTATCATATGGTTTGGGTAGTATAGACGGTCATACTATCTTACTTTTTTTTTGGGGGGGGGGGGGGGGGTCTATAAAGAATTCGGGTTTTTAAAAAAGCCTTTTGGGTTTTTGCAAAAAATTTTAAATTAATTTGGTAACTTTTTTATAACTCAGCAATTTTTAAACCGATTGCTGTCTGATTTTCTAGGAAAAAAAACAGGAACTGATAAAAGTCGGAGAACATTTGCTTGAAGGCAAGGTCATAATAATAGACTACTATGAAAATTAGAAGTCTACAAATGTGTTGTCAACACTAAAAATGAAATGGCAAAATCAGTCACTTGTGTTTTGCTTTCTCAAAAAAATGTTTGTGTTTCTTATATCAACGCAGCCAATTATGCTCGAAAAGCCAGCGGATTGGAAAAAGTCGCTTTGGCTTGTAATTGAAAATGATTGAAGTCGCTCTATTTTTTTGAACCAGCCGCAATACAAATGACGCCTTGGTGTAATATGACTATTGAAACGATAGCGGCCACATTAATGAGCTAAAGCAGCATAATTTTGCATAAATTTCTTCTATTAAGATAATTTCTTGTCGAAAATCATAAAGTCGGTCCATATTTTGACCTAGCCACACGGAATTATCTAAAAATTTTTATTATTTTCGGGAGTACAAAAATTCATTAACAAGAATTTGTTGTGTGCTAAATTCCTAATTTTTATTCTTGATAAATGCTCTGTGTGAATTTAAAGGAAATAACACTTTGTTGTGTTACTTTCTCTGGTGAAATTGGGTAGGGGGCATATCTCGAAATTGACATATCTTCTCAGATCGCGGCTGACCAGAAACCTTTCTGGTGCCACGGTATTCAGTAGGCCCCGCAGTCACGACTCTGGTCTGCCTATTAGCTTATACCAAAAGTAATGGGAAAGGAGATCTTAAAAGGTCGGCATCAAAGGCTGGTAAACGCACTATTTACCACCCATTGGCTATGACCACCATGGGATTGGTCCAACACGGCAGGTGCTTATGTAAATTTTTTTACTCATAATCTCTTACCCGCCATAATCAATTCAATTATAAGACACATACTTTGTACATTTACATGCAACAATACTTATGTTTACATAGACTTCCATTAAGATTTTTTTACAAAAAAATAAAACAATTTTTTTTACTGTTATCGGCCATTGGTCGATTTTTTGACCATACCATTTAAAGGCAACTATAAATCGGTAGATACAATTTTGTGAAAAATATTCTTCATTGAAGTCTCAAAAGCACCTCCCTGCAAGGGATTTAAAAACTTCCTGCTTGTTATGATAGCGGTCAATAATGGGTTAATGTTTTCATACATTTCAAAAAATGTATTATTGTGTACACGTTTTCAATAAAAATTCCATGAGATTTTTATGCACATAAGAGTAATTTTAAATAGTGTGTTTAAGCCTTTTTGAAAGTTAATGTGTAACTACCTATTTTTTGTCTCTTTTTGTAACTACATATTTTTATAAAACTTTTAAGTATAAAAGAAAGATATTATCCCAGCAAAAACTTGGTAATGACTTGCCATTACTGAACAACTTACTTGTCAATGACTACTTCATACCATCTGCATTACATAGAAGTAGTTTAGTAATGGCTGACATATAATCTGATACCTAAGTACTTGTGTATGAGTTGATTAACGAAATTTATAATTCATTCATAATTAAATGCATCAACGGTTTAATTTTTTTCAAATCTAATACAAATTGGTTTTAAATATTTATTCTTACAATTTGTTTTTTTTTATTACACTGAAAGAAAAATGCTTTATATATTTAATGAATCATTTTCATAAAAAAATTTTCCTTGGGTAAATGAAAATTTTCATTGTCTAAATGGAATTTCATAGTTATAATGAAGTATTTTCGTTAAAATCGCTTCATTGGATTTCGTAATTACGTTAAAAATTTTCATTGGATATATGAAAACTTAAGTTTGTCCAAGTTAAACAAAAAATTTTAATTGGGAACATAAAAAAACAATATACAAACATAACTATATTCATAAATTAATACAAAATTATTGTTTCCTTAAAAAAAATGTTTAATTGTTAATTAAAAAATGTAAAATTTAATAATTTCATACATCTAATGTTACATGTATGCCATTAATTTTATGAATTAAAAAAATTTTTTTATAAAAGCAACATTTTTCAATAATTGCCTTCATAAATTTAAATTTTCATTATGACAATAAAAATGTCATTATAGTAATGAAACAAAAACTTTCAATCCACTTTCCATCAACGTTTTTATTGTTATTATGGACAATTTAATCTCATATTTACGCTCTTAATTGAGTAAAAAACATAGTTTTTTTATACAAATACTACACTGCCCCAGTAGATAAGCTGGTAGTGAGCTAGTCTATCAGCACCGAGGTTGCGCGATCGGATCCCACCAGAGACAGAAAAAAAATAAAAAATAAAACAAAGTAAAATAAAATAAGAAAAAATAGAAAAAAAAATAAAATGAAGTAAAATTAAAATAAGAAAAAAATAGAAAAAAAAAATTTTTTTTAAGTCATTACATGTTAGTTGTAATTTTGGTGACATCGGAGTTATAAGTTATTTAAGTCCCTATTTGTAAGCGAATGTGGTAATGACTTATTTAACTCCCTATTTGTAAGCGAGGGTGGTAAGTACTTGCCTCCAATGACATCACCGTGTTAAAATAATGAGTTAAAATGTCAATGTATAAGTAGTGAAGAGTCGTTATATTAGCTTTTTAACTCATTACTTTGCAATGTAAGTTTTTGCTGGGATTATTTAGGTTGAAATACTATTACAATTCTTCTATTTTTTAATAGTTCTTATCCGAACTCATTCAACGGCAGGCAATTCAGCTTAAGCGTACGTGATTAAAATATTGGTTCTAGAGACTTAAGTATACCAATCGACTCAGAATCACAAACACAAGTCATCGATTGCCCATGAGTCCATTATAAGGTATACAATTTACCTCTTTATACTGAGGTGTAGGGTATCAAATGGTTGGGCTTGACTGCCTATAGTTTCTAGCTTGTTTTTTCTGTTCAAATAGCGGGAATATTTAATCAAATAACAAGAAAGGCAGAAACTGAAAACTATTTTATAATTGACATTAACAGAGTCAAAATCTTTCAAAAGCTAAGGAAAAGGTTAAACAATGCTAACGTTTCTTTTAGTAGCAAACAGAGACAAATTCTATTGCGAAATTTTAAAATTATTTATGAGTTAAGTTTGGGAAATTTTTTAATGCGAAAACCCACATAAAATCTGTTAAAAAAAAGGCAATAAATGTGGGTGGGTGTGTTCATATTTGGTTACTCCCTACTTTCTAACAGTTTCAAGCTGGTTTTTTTATTGCTCAAATGTTTTATCGTATAAAAGTTTGTAACTGCTTACGCAACTAATCAGATTATTTATGAATAATAACTTTAACAAATTTATTTTCCTTAATTTTTTTTTTTTTTTTTTTTGTTTTCTTTTAATCCTATTAACTTAAGGGATTTAATTTAATTTGGATTTATGAATAGAAAAAAAGCTTTTTTGCCAAATCAATTTTAGCAAATATTTCCGTTATAAGTAAACTTTTTTTTGTGCTTGCTCTACCTTTTTTAGAATAAAAGCGTATGTGTTGTGCTCTGTATTGTTTAGTAATTTGTAAAAAACCAGTAAAAATTTTTTGTTTCTCTTGTTCTAGTTTAGTACTTTTTTTTCTTGCTTCAGTGCTGTTAAAAGGCTTTTGTTGTTTAAGGATTATTACAAAGGTAGAAGGCGTGAGTTTAAATGAAAAACAAAAAGTAAAATAAAAAAAAAGAACAAGTTTAACCCAAATATGTTTTTGCCTTGATTTTGTAATTTTAGAATCATACTTTTGTTTGATGTGAATTTTTTAATATACGATATGCGAGGGTTGTTTAAGAAAATGCTGCAAATTTTAATTTAATTTAAACCTTAAAAGGAATAAAACATTTTACTTTTGAAGCAATGGACGGTTTTGGGTTTTGGATAAGGGCGTAACCTAATCAAGAGAGCTTTAGGTAAATCCTTGGAAAACATTACACAGCGGAGCAGTCAATTTGCGGTCTGAAATTTGATTGCAAATTTTTTTCTAATTTGAGGTCGCTGATTTCAAATCTAATCTCCATTTTTCTCTATCAGCTCTAGTTTTCGAGATATACCGTTAGACCAAAATTAAGGCACTATCACAACATATATTGGAACAACTTGAAAACGGATGACCATTTTCAGTTAAAACAAGTAAGAGTGATATATTCCGCTGTGCCGAATCTTATATACCCTTCACCATTGTGCGAGTAGAATAGAGAGCAACTAAATAATTTTTACATATACATATACATACATACATATTTACAATACTTAAAACTTCATTATAAATGAAATTTAAAAAGCGAAAACTGGTAAATATTTTTTTTAAATCGTTTTTAGTTTCTATTCGTAAAAATTATTTCGTTAAATATATGAAATAATAAAGAAGGGTGATAACGAAAATCATATTGGGCATTATGCTATTATATGTAAACAAATACGAAGGGGGGGTGATGGGATTGGAAGAAGAGACGACAACCGGATTTGAACTTCGCTTTGCATAAGGACCCAGAATATATATACTTTATAGGGTGTAAGACCTTCGGTGAAGGGTATAAAAAACAAACTTAATTATAAAAAAAGTATAATTTTTGGGATTTCAGTATTTTGGTCATAACTCTGCTATTTCTTAACCGATTTGACAGATTTATATACCGACGTGTTAAAGAAGAAATTTGCCAGTTATTTTGGCTATAAAACTTGGACTCGGGAGGATCTATGGTTCCTGAAAATGGGTATTTTTCAAAAAAAAATTAATATTTTGGTCATAACTTTTTCGTATCTGAACCGATTTTCCCGAGTTTTTCATTAAATATTTTCTATTAAAAATTTCCGATCTTCCGATATATAAGGCGTAACCATAGGTCATATTACAGTCAAAAAATTCAGGTTTTTATACAATTTTTAATACTTTTTGTATGAGAGGTACCACGCCTATTTCTCCATTCCCGTCCACATTTTGTAGGGTAGTGTGTATTGACAACCTAAATGTGTGTACCTAATTTGGAAACTTTGGCTCTTGCCATTCTCCAGATATACAGAAAAAAGCAATAAAAATACAACAACAAGGGATTTTTGGAAAAAATTTGAGGCAGTCGTGGTTTTTTGATCATATCTCAGCCATTTGTGGACCGATCTTGCTGAATTTCAATAGCAAGAAATGTTGGACTATATGTGATATAAATATAAAACAACCTAGCCGCTATCATGTCTGGATTATCCGGAAAACACATATCAAACGTAAGACGGACAGACGGACATCGTTAAATCAACTTCTCTTCTCATATGGACCCAGAATATATATATACTTTATGGGGTCTAAAATCAATATTGTGGAAATTACAAACGTTATGACAAACTTAAACCTGTGGTGAAGGGTATAAAAATCCTAAACTCGGCAACAGTTTTATATTTAAGCCGTACTTACATATTTTTAAATTTACCTAGTAGTTTCAGAGATATCGGTGAATTTTTAAAAAGGAAAATTTTAGAAAATAACAAATTTTTTGTTCTTTCAAAATTCATTAAAAAAAATGCGACAAAAATCACAGTTTTGGTCTTTAAACTTTAAGCTTATGATAATTTTGAATGAAATGACTTTTGTCTTATTGTAATCGGTGCACAACTTTTAATTTTATTCACAATTTACTGAGAAAACAGAATATCGATGCTTAGAACAATAACTATTCAAGTCGAGTCTTAAATATTTGCGATGGTGAACCACTAAACTTTGTAATACCTTTTAAGTTCTATTCGTCTTAGAATGCTATGTTATGCGCCCCATACACGGCTCAATTCAGTTGTCAACTGAGTCTTTCAACTCAGTTGACAACTTCATCAACTGAATTGAAAGATTTTTAATTTATTTTAAAATTTAATGCAATAAAAGACAATTTTTAAAATACTTAACTACAAAAAAAAAATTTTGACAGCTGATCAAGAGACTTGAGCACACACAGTACAATCGAATTGGAAGACTTAGTAGTCAACTTGAAAAATCAAAATCCGCAACCGTCAAACTAATCAACTGACAAGGCCATACACGCTTTGATTTGGACAACAACCGCCTCAGTTGACAATTGAATTGAATCGTGTATGGTCTGCTTTACATATACAAACAACAGATTACCAACTTCGGGCGAAAAAGGATAACATGTTTTCGCTTGTATCTGTGATGTATGAGCTCATGTAACTACGATTACTACTACATATGTGGTTTTACAAATGAGGAAAAGAACATAGAAAATCCTCTATTTCATAATCCTTATCTAGAAAGGAAACGAGATCGTCTAACTTCGAGAAGTTTTTTAAGCTTTTTGGCACTAAAGTAAGATAAGTTTTAAGATTTGTAATGTTTTCACGTGGGTTCTAAGGTACAAACACTGCTTTAACAGGGTTCTGTGGCATTAAAATAGATCTATATGTCTGAAAAGTTTTATGTACGACAAACTGTCTGTTACTTAATGTCAACATAAATTTGTGAGACCGATTAATTAATTGCCCGATAACGATTTTGTGTTTCTCAATATACCGACAAAAGACCATCGATTTTCGCAACTTATAGGCGACTTCATGATTACACTGACGCAACTTATTTTTTCACAAATCATGACAATGTGTTGACTTAGAGAAAATAAACTGTCAATTAGACTTCAGGGTATTCATCTTTTTATTCGTCACATGCAGCCAGCAAGCAAGCAAAGAAGAGAAGCAAAATTGGACATCTGCAATGCGTTTCGTCAAGGAAAAGCGCGGTGCCTATTTGTTTGAAATCAGTTTAGTAAGCAAAATGCCTGCAGGGTTTTATACAACTGTCCCTTTCGTAATTCAGTTTTACAACTGTAAAGGGCGTTAAATATTCTTCAAACTAAAGCATAAAAAGTTGCAAGATCAAAATAAAATTAATTATGTATGTGTTGCAGTATTGGAAACATATCTTCCCCCTTTTTAATTTGAATAACTTTTTTCTATAAACTTCAGGTTCTAAATCACTACGATAGGCATCTTTATTTAAATCTGAGGGTTCATCCTGCGACTTTGATTACCAAACTTTAGAAAATATAGTTTTAATGATTTAAGTCTTTTTTTTTTAAAGAAACCGAGACTTTGGTTCAGAAGACTGTGCATTTTTAAGCAACCGTATTTAAAAATAAATAAATGTCATCACTGAAATCGAATCTGAATTTTATTTGGGTATCTTAAGTAAGAATTTCAAATTACACCTGAATTACACCTTAGAGAAATTACCCACGCTCTACCCACAACAGTAAAAACTATACCAAATTCGGGTAATTACCCACAAAGTGGCAACTCTGGATGTTATATGTATGCTGTTGCTTCTCTGCCTAAATTTTCGCTTTGGCAAATTCAAAATAACAAACAAAAAAAAAACAATGTACATATTTTTACTTGCTTTTAAACTAAGCCAACAAGGTTAAAAGTTCATTGTTTCACTTTTGTAAAATGTGTATGTACATCAGCCATTGAAGTAAATGTAGGTTTCCTACTTTCCCATAAAAACTCACACACACACACACACACACACACAATCACCGATGGATTTTTCATACTCAAATGTACACATTGTTCTCCAGAAAAAGATCTCCTTTAAAGTTGCAAAATAAAGCCAACATATTTTCAAGGCTCCTTGGTTTTTTTTTCGGTATATTTTTAGGACAAAGAGAACTTCTAATATTTTTATGGAAGAAATTAAAAAAGAATTAGATTTGAGAACATTCCAATTGTTTTTATAAGTACATTATTATGTTTGTACAAATAAATATATGGACAGTTCTCATGATGAAGGTTTTTATACCCTCCACCACAATAAGTTGTGAAGAGGGTATACTAAGTTTGTCATTCCGCGTGAAACTTTTTTATTATTCATCTCAGACCCCATAAAGTGTATATATTCTGGCTCCTTGAGTAATTCTAAGTCGATTTTGCCATGTCCGTGTGTCTGTTCGTCCGTATGTCCGTATGTCGGTCTGTCCGTCTGTATGTCCGTCTGTCTGTCTGTCCGTCTGTCTGTCTGTCTGACCGTCTGTCCGTCTGTTGAAAACACGTTCACTTTCGAAAAACTCAAAAGATGGTGTCAACTTGCTTGTAGCTATCTTTAGCAGTTCACGATTGAAATCCAGCAAAATCGGTTCAGTAGGATCAGAGCTAAGAATCAAAATGTGAAACCCCCACCCTAAAAATTAATAAGTTTGTTACAAAAACTAAGTCTGAGTTCATACGGCTCTTGTCTTATTGACAAGATTCTTCCTTTTTCTTCTTTGAACATGAATTGGCGTTCAAATGAATCATGTCATGTTGACGACAAGTTTTTTAATTTGTTTAAAAACAGCAAAAACTTGGTAATGACTTGCCATTACTGAACAACTGACTTTTCAATGACTACTTCATACCATCTGCATTACATAGAAGTAGTTTGGTAATGGCTGACATATAATCTGATACCTAAGTACTTGTGTATGAGTTGGTTAACGAAATTTATAATTCATCAATACAAATTGGTTTTAAATATTTATTCTTACAATTTGTTTTTTTTTTTTTTTTATTACACTGAAAGAAAAATGCTTCATATATTTAATGAATCATTTTCATAAAAAAATTTTCCTTGGGTAAATGAAAATTTTCATTGTCTAAATGTAGTTTCATAGTTATAATGAAGTATTTTCGTTAAAATCGCTTCATTGGATTTTGTAATTACGTTAAAATTTTTCATTGGATATATGAAAACTTAAGTTTGTCCAAGTTAAACAAAAAATTTTAATTGGGAACATAAAAAAACAATATACAAACATAACTATATTCATAAATTAATACAAAATTATAGTTTCCTTAAAAAAAATGTTTAATTGTTAATTAAAAAATGTAAAATTTAATAATTTCATACATCTACAGCCAGTTCATGGATTTCGAACGTCATCGTTCGCATAGAAAATTACATTAAAAACAAACTTCGAACAATGTCCGAATTTTGTTTTTGTTTTAAATGTAATTTTCTATGCGAACGATGAAGTTCGATATCGTTAAACAGGCAGCTAATGTTACATGTATGCCATTAATTTTATGAGTTAAAAAAAATTTTTTTTATAAAAGCATAACAACAATAATTGCCTTCATAAATTTAAATTTTCATTATGACGATAAAAATGTCATTATAGTAATCAGAATGTACTAATAAAGTGACCTCACAAGCGCAGCTGTTTGCATTGATTTTCTTCGTGTGTGACGTTTGTCGTCTTTTTTTTTTGTTTATTTACTTTTTTTATAAGGCATTTTGACACTTGCCGTCTCAATTCTAGCAACAAAATGCCTGTTGTTTTTTTATTGTTTCATTGTTGTAGTACTGAGGTCACTTTGTTAATACATTTTGATAGTAATGAAACAAAAACTTTCAATCCACTTTCAATCAACGTTTTTTTTTTGTTATTATGGACAATTTAATCTCATATTTACGCTCTTAATTGAGTAAAAAATATGGTTTTTTTTATGCAAAAACTACACTGCCCAGTAGACAAGCTGGTAGTGAGCTAGTCTATCAGCACCTAGGTTGTGCGATCGAATCCCACCAGAGAAAAAAAATAAAAAATAAAACAAAGTAAAATAATATAAGAAAAAATAGAAAAAAAAACAATAAAATAAGAAAAAATAGAAAAAAAAAATAATTAGAAAAAAATAATAAAAAAAAAAATTTTTTTAAAGTCACTACATGTTAGTTGTAATTTTGGTGACATCGGAGCAATAAGTTATTTAAGTCCCTATTTGTAAGCGAATGTGGTAATGACTTATTTAACTTCCTATTTGTAAGCGAGGGTGGTAAGTACTTGCCTCCAATGACATCACCGTGTTAAAGTAATGAGTTAAAATGTCAATGTATAAGTAGTGAAGAGTCGTTATATTAGCTTTTTAACTCATTACTTTGCAATGTCAGTTTTTGCTGGGATTAGCTTTTTAACTCATTACTTTGCAATGTAAGTTTTTGATAGGTCGTTTTTTCCCCTCGTCCCTCTCGCCTATAAAGTAGCAATCTTGTCAATAAGACATGAGCCGTATGAACACAGACTAACATAAATGTTGGAACAATGCACGGAATGACATAAGATTCTGACAAAGCTCGTTTTATTCGACTGGAAATCACATTGTAAAATTTCGTGAAAATCGGTCCATAATTTACCCTAGGCTCCTTGTAAACTCTTCTCCCGCAAAACAGTTCAGTACGCCTAAAACCGTAATAAATAATGCCATCAGAATTAAATTGAATACTTCACTACTCCCACTAATAAAGTTCGTGATGATCGGTCCATAATTTACTAAAGACCCTAAATAAAGCCGACTCTGGTAAATTAATTAAATACGCATAAGGCCGTAGCAAATATTTGTATAGTGGTAAAATTTCTTTCAGCTAAGTTTCATATGGCCAGAAAAATGTTTATGAATTTTGTGATATACGGGTCCATAATTTACCTTAGATCCCATATTTAGCAGTTTTCTAAAATTCACTGTAAACGCTAAAACTTATTTCACTGTTTTGTTTTGAAATATATTGAAATTTATGCTTTTAATACCAGAAATCTCTCTGCAGAATTTTGGGATGATTGGTCCATAACTTATCACTGCTGCAATATATAAACTCCCCTCCTGAAAATCATTTAAGTTTGGCTTAATCGGCTATAAATCATGATATTTTACACAAGCTAGTTAAAATTGCTGTCAATAATTTAATGTATGTCTAAACCGCAACCAAAATTTAATGCTGATATAATAATAAATAGATATCATGTAGATATCACTCCTGAACTGGCGGTGGAGGGTATCAAACATAGCACTCTATCTTGTTAAAATATCAAAAGGAATTTGACTGGCATATTTAAATAATTTCAGGTGTACATAAAATAAGCATCTGTATATTTTGAATTCGATTCGACTATTTAATTCGTGCGTAAGACGCAAAAGTTGTCGTAATATACACATAGATGTTAAACAAATTAAAAAAGGCTGAATTCTGATATTTCTAGTTTACACTGAAAGTAGCCCATATTTCAAGAATAACATTCAATACACACATTTTTTAGGAATTTATAATGAACCCTTACTACACTACATAATACTCACATGAATATCTTTAACTATTTCTTTGTTTGCCTTTGTATTTGCTTATTTCTTAAAAAATTTACTTAAATAAATTCGGAATAAGGATTTTCTTTGATGTGTTTTTTCTTTAATTTTCATAATGTTTACTTGCTTTATTTGGGATTACTTGGATGATTGGCATGTCTTAGGATTTGTTATCATGATTATACAGTGCCTGTCATACCTTTAGCCAAATTTACTTTTTTACCTTTCAAAGTGTAAAAAATAATTTTATGAAAGTAGTTGCAGTTTATTAGAATTTGTTAACGCTTATTGATATTTACGAATTTATAAACTGAGTTTGTTAATTTTCACTACTAGTCCCAGTAAAAACTTCGCCTACAAAATAATGTGTTGAGTAATCAGAAAAACATAAAAGCACTATTTACAATGCTACTGAAAGAACCAATGAATTTAACAAGCGATGTCCCAAAATGAACGCATTTAAAAAAAAGTAAGTCATTATTTTTACCTACATACATGCATCCAGAAAAAAGGAGTTATAGAAGTTGTTATAAAAGTAGTTATAGAAGAAAGCTACTAAATAATGAGGTTGTTTTCACAACCTACCGATAGCCAAATCCTACGTTCGATTGTATAAAAAGTGTTTCATTATCACAACTTTACTTTAACTCACCAGGAAGGATGCACTTTCCTTTAACCCATTAAGGCCCGAACCATGATCCCATTGAGCTATAATGATGAAAATTTTACAATTTAATTGTTTATACCTAAATATGAAAGAAAAAAATTTTTGGGCAAATCGGATACGTGGGAGCCCAGATAACTCCCGTTGCGAAAACGCAACGTTGGGCCTTAACGATATACAAATTAAGCGCATTTGTAAAAATTTTAAATTAAAATATTTTATTCACGTCTTTAGGAAAAAAAATTAAAAAAGATATTAATTTATATTTTATTTTTAATTCAATTATGATATGCTCCAAGGCACTTTGGGTGCGGTGCTACGTCACTTTTTTCACATTTGTAAATTGATCGGTCCATAATTTACCATAGGACCCATATAAAACCCACTCTCGAAAAACACTTTGGTACGCCTAAAACCATAAAAAATAATTCTATTGTTATAAATTTTGTTCTGTCACAGTTTTAAATGACTAGAAATCACACTGTCAACTTCCGTAAAGATCGGGTCATAATTTACCACAGGTTCAATATAATGCCCACTCCTGAAATAACCTAGCTGTCAGTGGATGGTATCAAATATTGAAGTTACCCTGCTGGAAATTTGTGTCAATTGTTCCTGGATTTGTGAAAATAGAACAAGTTCAAAAAGATAGAACTCATGACCAGTGAAAGGAGAACTAATCATCTAACTGGTGCATAAAGAACAAGAAGGTAAAAAAGTAATGAATTACGGTACATACTACATTGTATCGAAATAATCGTACATTGTTCTAACTAACACTTAACACGTTCATTGAGAATAGATGTGTGACTGGTCAAATGGTGTCAATTAACCAATGACAAACCATGTAAAAGTGATAGATCTAATTCATATAAACTGTTAGAACTGGAACCGGTCTCTTCACCCAAAGACCTATCACGGGACTACTTTGGTGGAACTTCGCTTCCCTTTAGGAAAATAGCACACTTGAGATAGAGAATTTACCTACTGCGAAATAACGACAACTTAAATTTACATGTATAAATGTTTTATTATGTTTTATTTAAATAGCAAGTGATTGTAAAATATATTTTATTTGATAATTTTATGTAATTTGTATATGGTTTAGGCCCAGTGTTGCGTTTTCGCATCACGGATGTATCCAATCATAAAAAAAATCTCAAATGTCTGCGATGATTGGATTTTTGAGTAGAAATAATAATGTTCGTATGTTAGCTATCTCCTTCAGAAGTTTCAGATAGGTATATTATATATTACTTTATTTTTTAAACTTTTTCCAAAAGTACCCAAAAAACAGGAAAAATTAAAAATTTAAATTAAAAATTTTTATAAAAAAAACTTATGTATGATACAAATCCAAAAACAGGTCGATTAGATATTAAGTTAAATTTTATTTCTCTGTGCTTTATAACAATATCACGTAACAACAAAATGCCTGAGGAGAGGTTTAAGTGAACGTTGCGAAAACGCAACGCAGGGCCTTAATGGGTTAACTTATCGCTGAAAATTAAACTATTCGACATTGTATTTGACTCAATTACGCAGCAATCAACTCTTATATTCGAGACATTACGTAGGGCAAGAATGGTCGACTGGAGGATCTGAATTATGCTGATTATGTCTGTCTGCGCGAGCATAACTTTGCCAACTTATCAGCCAAATTGGAACAGATACATCAGTTAGCATCGGATTTTGGAGATCATATTAAAAACTAAACAAAGGTTTTACGCATCAACACAGCCAATCTCTGCACAAGAGGCTTATGCGAAGATATTGCATATCGCATAAAAAGCAAAACAGCCATTGTGTGCATTACGAAGAATATGGAAGTCACCACGAATACATACAGGTACTGGGCTGCGCCTTTACTCCTCCAATGTTTGATATAACCTACTATATGAATATATATATATATATATATATATATATATATATATATATACAATAGCTGCGGGTATTCATTAACCGAAGCTTGCGGAAAATATTGCGAATTTTTTGGCCGAACTTAGTTTCCCATAGAGACCTGTGGCAAAGAACAGGCGAAATACCAATACGCATAGAAATTTCGAAAAGAAAATCGAGCTGGGTTAGCCATATTTTGAGAATACCTCATGATGATATATACATAAATATTAATTTTAGAATAATTCTAAGCACCTACCTCCGGAACCAGAGAGAGAGAGAGAGAGAGAGAGAGAATATAATTATTTATTATACTGTTACACATGTTTTACATTTTTTGTATTCCCATTTGTTAACAGAAGCACTTTCAATTACTTTTAAAATTTGATTACCTTAACTTAATTAATTTTAGCAAAAGAATACGGAAATTTGTCTTCCTTTTTTATTATTTATTATTTTTCTTACACTACTATGTCGTTGTTTCTATACAAACCAAGTTAAACAGGATTTTATCGTTCAATATTGAACATTTTCATTTAAAATTAAAATGAAACAATGATAATTTTGAATATAGTCCATACTTTTGCAGAAATTTATTATGATTTTCTATCATCAGTGAGCCATGTTAATTTAACGTTGGTATTGTTTTCTGTGTGTGCTGTTACCGAATTTCTACTTAATTTTAAAAATAGTTCATCCCGTTATGAATATCAATATTTCAACAGACATGGATTAATCACAATGGAGAAAACTGCCGTTTGTTAAATGGAAAGATTTACTTTGAGCTCGTTTGAGACAGATGCAGCTGGATCACGGCCATCTGAAGATTTGCCCAATTTGGTTTTAACACTGTTTTGTGTACTAACAAGTTCATGCTTGTGTTGAATGGGGTTTTGCAGGGAAGCAAATTAATAATAAAATAAAGATTCATTGTTAAGAACAAATACACATTTGAATAATAATTAAACTTGTTAAGACAAGTTTGAACATCCCCAAATATAATAAAGCTGTTTAATTAAAGAAAAATATACCAACACATTTAGCAGGATGAATAATTTGATTGTCAACTTTTTGACTTTGTTAATTAAATCAACAATTGAAGCACAGCCGCGAATAACGTTTTAAGTTACAAAATAATAATTTTTCAGGAGAGCAAAAAAACGTTTTTTGACACGCAGCATTATTTGTTTTAAACATTTTTTTTCTTTTATTAAAAATAATAATAATAATAAAAACTTTAATGCAAAAGGCTTTTAAAACATTATTCCGCACTGCAAAACCATTTCGGTTTCATCATTTTTTTAGTAACTTGCAATGCTCTTCCACTGGCTGACACTTTGTACTCCATTTTGAAGACGTTAAGGTGCACAATTTTGTTTGATTTTATGTTTAAACTGTGTAAGAGAGTAAGGTCAACAGTTATCTACAAAAAACAGTTTTTTTCAAAATGTGGCGTTTACAACGTTATTCGCGGCTGTGCTTCAATTATTGAGTTGATGTATATTTTAAATTTCAAACAAAAAAAATGTACAAATTAAAGGCAATATACAGTATTAAAGTGGGGGTTTTTGGGAATGAAAAAAATTTTCTGTGGAGATTTGAGGACCCTGGATTTATATGGAATATCCATAGATTTTTTGAGAACTTACTTGATCAAATAAAAGAATGGAAAGAGAAACACTGTACCTAAATTTTTATCTTTTGTAGAGTATAAATAAATTTCACATTATTAGGCCCAGTTCTGAACATTATTTGATTTCAAATCATGTGATTTAAAAAAATCACATGGGCTTTTTAAGTCGCACGTGTTATAATCAACCCTATCGTGAATAAAAATCCCTTGGGAGTTTTTTCCCTTTTTCCATATTTCCTATGTTAATTCAATTGTAAAAATGGGAAAAGGGAAAAAACTCCCAAGGAATTTTTATTCACGATAGGGGTGATTATAGTGTTTCGTATGTGTGTTTTTTGGTGTGATTTTCAATTGACGAAAGCACACCGAAATACAAAAAAAAAACGGTGTGATTTTCAGCACACCACAAAAAGCATGTGATTTAAAATCACTTTATTTGCAGAACAGGCCTTATAATATGTATCAGAGAACGGTTTGATTGCTCTTCGTTATGCTCTGGAATGCAATCCTAAAAATAGAGCTTTATGTTGACAATTCAGTAAAGCAACGCATGAGACTATTTAGAAAGCGCGGTAAAGACAAATAATGCATGCATGACATGTCTTATGGAAATGTAAGCCAACATTCCCAAATGCAGCGAATACCCTGCAAATATTGTTGGACCACCTGATCCATTTGGATAAAATTAACTACTCCATGGACTGGTCCGATGTGATGCAAGCATGGTTCATGCCATTGGAAAAAAGTATTTGTAGTGAGACGACATGTCTTCGTTTTTTAACGACGTGCTTTCGTTCTTAAACGACTTCAAAACTAATCCTATAGAGTATACCATGGAGTAGTTTTTATTTATTTATTTAATAGTAAGTTACACAATTTCTTACATTCTAAGGAAACAAATATTGCACAGAAATGGCTTTTCGTTATATCTTAAATATTAACAGGTTAATTACAAAAATTAAAATATATTTATAAATAATTTATGATTTTGAAGGAAAACTATTAGCAAAAACCTTCAATATGAAGAAAACAAGGAGATGATATAAATAACATAGAATATTACAGACATTATATTATAACAATTATTAAGCCCCTGTGTTTCACATGTTTTTGCATTCAAAATGCATTGAAAAAGGTCTGGCCAGACTCATGAGTAAGATGAAGGGTTAATTTATAGTTTTTTTTTTTTTTTTTTTGTGAATTTTACATTTAGAATTTTGTTTTTGTTCTTAATATGCTTTTTTGTAAATTTTAAATTTAGGATTTTGTTTTTGTTCATACATATACATATGAGTATATCTTTGTATGTATGTATGTAAGCTGTTTCAAACATAAAATACATTTTATCGATTAAATAAACACAACCTAAATTATTGTCGCTAAAATAACGACAACAAATTGCTTAAAGAAACAGCTGATTTTAAACGAAAGCGGATATCGTTTAAAATTTTACTGAAAAGCATATTCGCTATATTTTCGTTATTTTTATTTTAACGATTCGATTATCTTTATAAAAGTCAGTGAATCGCACTACTGCTGGTTTAAATACCATTTATATAACTTGGTACACTTTCTGCACGGCGGTCACAATTCAAACATTTTTAATACCCATCACTGAGTGCAAATAAAATTGGACCACCTAATCCATTATGATAAAATGGACTACTCCATGGACTGGTCCGATGTTATGCAAGCATGGACATAGTCATTGTTAAAAAGTGAGACGGCATGTCTTCGTTTTTTAACGACGTGCTTTCTAACTAATCCTCTTGAGTATACCATAGAGTAGTTTTAAAACTTCTCCATTGTAGTCCAAAGCTGGGTTATATGGTCCTGCCCTAGGGCATCGTAATGTTAAAAAGACCATGTTTTTTTCATATGTTTGGGTTACTTTTGGACTTTTCCTAGTCCCTTGTGACAATTGTAGGGGTATGTAAGAAAAGATAAACCCACTGTTTATTCTTGGTGTTTTATCTTAGCTATAATACCGTGGTAAAAAAGACTTGAGTGTTTATTACAAAAGTCGATTGGTAAAAAAAATCTATAGTCTATGCATTACATTCTTATGCACTAAAAATATTCCATGTAATATTTAAGGTCAAAAATATAATACCAAACAAAATCATCTTGAGTGTTTTAAAACTTGATCTTTTGTTTAGCGTTACGTTGCTATTTTAAAGAAAATTATTTCTTACAGTGTTCTTAAAAAGTACTTGGAACGGAGCAACAAATTGTGTTGTAAAAGACATAAATATTTTCTAGCATATAAAGCACATATTTTCCTTCGGTGTATACAAATTTGATAAGAATTTAAGTGTTTCTAAATTCAATACACCCTTTCTACAAAAGAGGTTTCAAATGTTGAGCTAAACTCTTTAAAAGTGCTGCGGTATTGTATGTAAATTCCCTTTGATTAAAATTGAGGAAAAACAACTAGGGAAGCAGCTAAAACAAATAAATAAATACAGGGTGACGCATAAGTAATGTTATTATTCACTTTTTTAAAGTTGGCATATATTAAAAATTAGATTTTCTTATTTAACAAATACAATTACAAACAATATACTACCCTTATTAAGCGATCAATATTAACGTACACAAAAAAAATATAAAAATTTATTTCAATTAAAAAATTTGTGACATTAATTAAATTTGCACCAGTAAACAAATTAATAGTATCAACGTTTAATTCACTTGATCAAACGTTTTATTTATTTATTTTATTTATTTAAGAATTTCTTGCTTATCCTACACAACAAGATATAAATCTTATAGTTATAGTGCAGGAATTATATAAGTTTAAAACATAAAGGGGTAATCACACTCAAACGATTACGTTTGAAAAGAAAGAAAAAGAAAAAAACAAAATAGAGTACATTATAACAAAATGGAAAGGAAATAAACATTTAATTTAAAGAAAGATTAAATTTTAAATTGTAAGTTGGCTGAGTGTAGCATATAAATTATAGATTCAAATAAACTAAACTAAATAAATAAAAAGCTTTGATGGCAAAAATTAATTGGTTTAGTGTTATGGGGATTAGCTTATTAAATAATTAACTAATTGATTTCTAAAATTGTTCACATTGTTGTTTGTTTGGACATGATTGGGCAGTAGGTTCCAAAGACGGACAGAATGAATAAAAAATTGATATTCAGATATCAGGCTGCGGTGCGTAAAGGGAATTATCTTATTTCCCCTGTTAGACCTTGCAAAGGTTAATCTGTTGTACAGATATAGAGGATTCTTCGTATATATTATTTTATGTAGCATGGGCAATACCCTCATATCTTAATGTCATGCCATAAAGTTTATTTGTGAACTGGGATATACTATCGTATTTTCCCAAACCAAAAACATATCTGATTATATTGTTATATGTTTTCTGCAACAGATTTTTGCTACGAAAGTCGCAACTTGAGAACAACTCGCAACCATATAAAAGTCGAGGTATTAAGTAAGTTTTGGCGATAAGTATTTTAATTTTTAAAGGCGTAAAGTATTGGGTAGGCCAAAGTTCACGTAACCGTAGGTAGATGTTTGATGCAGTTTTATTAATATGGTCAGACCAATCTAAATTATTATTGAATATAACACCAAGATTTTTTGCTGAGCGTACACATTCAATTTTTTCATTATTAAGCATAATGTCAATGTTTATATTAAAACGGATCGTTTTACGGTGAATGATAAGGCATTTGGATTTGTGGGGATTTATTAGAAGTCTATTAGCGGTTGCCCATCTATAAACACTTTCTAGGTCCTTATTTAATTTATGTACGTTTTCTGCAATATTTTCCACAGAACTGCCAATGTAAATTTGTACATCATCGGCATATAAGTGTAACTTAGAATATGATAAAGTTCGGGGAAGATCATTAACATACAACGAGAACAAAAGTGGTCCCAAAATTGATCCCTGTGGAACACCTTTGGTGACAGGGAGTGCAGACGAGTAACTACCGTTAATAAATACAGATTGGTAACGACTACCAAGATATGATTTAACTAGATTATTTGAGGTCCCTGATATACCAAATAGCTTTTTAAGTTTGAGGCAAAGCAGAGAATGGTCAATTGCATCGAAAGCTTTGGAGTGATCCAAAAGCACTAGTATATTAACTTTCCCGATATCTATATCATATCGAAAATCCTCACTCAGATTTAATAATGCTGTAACACAGCTATGCTTAGCTCGAAAGCCAGATTGGTGTGGCGTGAGCAAATTATGCCGATCAATAAATTCATTTATTTGTGTATACATAAGTTTTTCCATTATTTTGGAAAGATAAGGCAGAATTGCAATAGGCCTAAACTCCGAGTTATTTTTTGGGACCGGAATAATCTTAGCATGTTTCCAGCTACTTGGAAAGACATTAGTAGTAAATATTGTGTTAAAAATGTGGGTTAAATAAGGTAGTATCTTGGCAACAATATTCTTACAAATCCAGGGTCTAAGTTGTCATATCCGATTGCATTTGATTTTACAGACTTTAAGCAAGTTAAGACTTCATCATTTTAGACACATCGAAAATAAATTGGATATTTGTTATACTATCTTCTAATGAGTTAATATAGTCATTTGTGTGTGAATCATCATTTGATGAGGGTATTGACGAAAAAATAACGTTATACTTTTGATTATACATTTGATTAAACGTTGAATTCACTTGATTAAATTTTTAATTAAAACTGATTTTATTTTTGATTAATGCTTTAATTGGTGAAAAATTTTGAAGATTTTTTCTGTATAGAAATTAAGCCCATTATTGTGAAACAGACCTCGCTCCGACAGACTTTAAAAGTACTAAAATTTGGTTTAAGCTGGTGTATATGTTTACAAAGTGCTTCAAAGAAAACGCAGAAAAAAAATCAAATCTTTACTATGTATATAAAATTATAAAATAATTTTTTTTTTTTTTTTTTTTTTGTGAATATAGATAACATCTTTAATATAGTATGATAATATCAATATGATATGTGTCCCTGCTGAATGCTGAATTTTAAGATAAAGTCTAACAATTTCCCAAATTTTTCCAAGTTAATTAAAAAAAAATATTAAAGAAACTCTTTTATCACTAATGCAATCATGGTTTTTTTTATGCGCCACCCGTTATAATCCTTTTTACTAAGTCCAAATACAGCTTTAGCTAATAATAAACCATCATACAATCTTCCTATCCATTCAAAATTTGTTACTAAACCATTTTCAACACAAAAACACAATACAAAAGAAGAGCTACAACAAAAAAAAAAAAAAAAACAAAAACAGTGAAAATGGAAAAACACATTATAAGACACTTTAGCACTTTTTTTATTTTTCCTTGTAGAGCATAAATATTCTGCTTGTGTCGTTGTCTTTAAATTTCCATAAAATAAATATTTACTGTTATTTAAGTGCTAAAATTTTTGAAATTTAAGTTTTCAACAAATATTGACACGCTGTCTATTTGCTTTTCTTTTCCAATTTCGTATTGACGCCTTCATTTGGCTCGTTCGAATATTTTTTCAAGGATTGAAAAGGCATTGGTTTGTCTGTGTATTAGGGAATGGAATGTTGTAATGTGGGGGGAAAATGTTAGTCGCAATCAGTTGCAGCCAGGGCTGTCAGATGTGGCGCTTTTAAAACCTATTTGGCGATGATATTTGTGTTTGGCGATGTTTAAAAAAGTTGGCCACTATTTTGGCGTTTCTGAAACGCATTTTACCAAATTTTTTTCTTTGAATCGTTAAAAATTTTAAAATCACAATAGGAATACACAAGGCGAATTCAACAAGGTAAACTCTTTAGAACATCTGTTCGTCAGCTGTATTATCCGAGTTGTCAATAAATTGTATTTTTTAATAATTTTTGTTTTTCATTTAAAAAATATTGCGATTGTGTTAATTTGTGAAATTTTATGACAAAAAAATTAATTGTGGCTTAATTCTAGTTAACCAACGCAGTTCCAAGTAAAAAAAAACAAAGGGGAATAGGAAATGAAAAAATAAAATTGCACAATTCTCAGAAACGCTTAGTTTCCGAGTCATGGATCTCTGAACTCTTCATATAAATTTTCGGTTTCCCACTACATATCTGAACGTATATAGCTAATATTGGTATAATTTAAGAGCTTTTATTTTCAATCTTATATATTTATTCTTAATCCATAAAGGAGCGGCGATGAGTTTGCGAAAATATTATAATAAGCATATCAATTGCTATGCGAAGAACCTTTATTTTGCAAAGTCCTTACGCCCAATCGAAGGCCGGCTATGTGGAGAAGGTTTATTAAGCGAAGGTAGGGTTTATTTGATTAAATTTTTGATTCCTAGTGCACTTCCGTGACGTTTTGATATACATTTTTGTAAAAACTGTATTAGGAGGTAAAGAGTTAAAAAGTTTGCAATAAATTTTACATTTTCAGAAAGATCTGTTAAAAAGCTTTCAAAAGACACTAATAATGGCCAAATACGTTTACAAATGAAACGCAAATTCATATGAAAACTTCAGAAGTCCATTACTCTGAAACTATGCGTGTTGTAGAATTTTACCATGAAATTTGTTCTTCTTATTTTTCAATTTTCTATTCCTCTTTGTCCTTTTTTGTTGGAGCTGCGTTGGTAAGCTACATTTGTTTCCAATTTTTATGCATATTCTGGGTCCTTGAGCAATTTTTAGTCTATTTAGCCATGTCCGACTGTTCAAAACACTCTCACTTTCGAAAAAACTCAAAATAAAAGAACAATATTGGTGTAAAATTCTTTCCACTTCTCCTAAGCATTTCTGAATTGAACTCCAACACAATTGGTTTAGTTGGAAACGAGTCAAAAAACCCAATGTGAAACATCGTGCCTTAAAAATTTATTCACACTTTTATTAAAAAAAACTAATATAAATGCATGACAGAATGCACCCTTAACATTAAATCTTCAAAAACACAGAATACATTAAATTTTGTTTAGATCGGTTCATAAACACACAACTTTAAATATAAAAAAATCAATAAAAAATTTCATTGTTTACTATTTATTCACACTTTTTGTAAACAACTATTTTGACAACTCGGATATGTTACACTAACAAAATGCCTGTTATTTTTTTAAGAGTTGTAGTTATTGTAGCGACGAGTTTACCTTGTTGAATTCGCCTTGGGAATACAATTGCTTAACATGATAAATTGATAGTGTTACCAGCTAAAACGTAAAAAATTCTTGCTATAAAATTTGGAATAAAATTCAAACTTTCTTAGATTTTCATAAATTTTCCTTATCAGAAGTTATATGTTTATTAAAGAAGATTGATGTTTGACTATTGACTGCCAGCCGTCGTCAATGATGATGAGTGTAAAACGGCAAAGATTTCTGATAAGATAAAGTAAGTTTGGTGCCCCGGTTAGTCAAGAATGAAAAATTATCAATAAATTTCCTTTCTTCTTAAATATAATTTAATGAACATAAAATTTGATGAAATTTAGCCTAAATATCTAAATATTAAGATCGAGAAACCGGGTCCATTGGTTAAGAAGATATAGAGGGGGGCGGGCTTTTACCTCTTGCCCTATTTCACGCCCTAAATAATAAAAGTTATAGGCTATAGTTCCTTCCAGAAATTACACTATTTGCCTGCCAAATTTCAATAAAATCGGTTGATTAGTTTAGAAGATATAAAGAGGGTGAGCTTTAACCTTGCTTGCCCTACTTCACGCCCTATTCACTATTTCCTTTCAGCTGTTACACTGTCTGCGTGGCAAATTTTAAGAAAACCGGTTGATAAGTTAATAAGATATAGGGAGAGGGAGCTTTCCCCCTCTTTACCTATTTTACGCCCGCTAGTGAAATGAAATATGCCTTGCGACCTATTCTCATACCTAACAAATACACATACAAATTTTCATACAAATCGGTCACCATTTATGAGGAGTTCAATTAGAAACACTGTGACACGAGAATTGTATATATGTATATAGATACATATATACAAACGATACATTCTGTTAGCTTATTTTCACATAATTTTTTTTAAATCAAATTCTACTTATTTTGCATGCTAGTTAAAATTAATATTTTTGCAACATTCAACTTACTGATCTCACAAATCCTATCCTTTGAATAGTGCTAAATTTAGAAAATTTTAATAAATCCAAACTTTCTATTGAATAATTTTTTATATAAAATTCCCGAATTTTTTTTCAAAAATATAAGAAAATCAATTTTGGCGTTTTTCGATACACAATAAAGTGATAAATGTACAAACCATCGGACAACCCTGGAAGCAGCAAAATCTGTGAATGACGGTCGCATTGGCAGTAAAAGTAGTTGTTTTGTTGTTTGTTACATAAACGACAATGGTGTCTAATAATTTAGTCAAGCTCTTTAGTTTGAAACAAACATTCTTAAGTTTTCATTAATTACCATAAATTAACACAATCAAGAAAAACTTTTGAAGGTTCAATGTATGTATGAATAAAAGAGGAACGTCTTCATTCTCTTAATAAAACGGTTTTTAATAGACCATTTTTGAGAATTCAATAATGTGCGTCTTATTTTCTAGCTTATCTTCGTTATTTGCTGTATTTATTGTACTATTTGTATTGTATTTGATTTTCTTCCAATGTCATTGTTGTTATTTGTATATTTATGTTCGCCAGTATACAGCATCTGTGAGATTGTTTTGGCTAAGCTTTTATTAAAAAGTTATTTTATGTTTGTAGATGTGCAATCAATTGATAAACAATTCACATTGTTAGTGTCAATAAAATGTCAAGAAAAATAATAAAAATAATTTGTGGTTTCTTTTTCTTTCAAGTGTCAATTTATAATAAGAGTGCATATATGTATGTAAGTTAATTGCGGAAACTTGAAATCAAGATGATTAAATTGTTGTAGGTCTTTACTAAAGCGGCTCATACACTTGCAATAAATATGTTCAATTTAACGAATTGTACAATTATATCGCCAATGTGTATGTGATATTCGAAGGTTGAATAATATATTGGCAACAATCAAAAGACTTTTGATTTTTATTGCACAACGAAAAGAAAATGAAGAATGTTGGCAACATTGTACAATGCTGTTTACCTTTTAATTGAATGAATGAAATCATTGTGCGACTTATTGCATAATATAGGACAAAATGGAAATAATATGGCGAATATTATATACAATAATATTCCAAGTGTATGGGCCGCTTAAGACACCATTTCTAAGATAACTTATAAACGTAAGTAAATTTAATAACAATAACAGATGCGGAGGAGATAACTTAACTTTACATCGTTAAGAAAAGATTTCATAGTTTAACGGTTGATGCATATTAATATTTTATTGTGGGTCTATCATAAATATGTACATTTAAGCGGGCCGATTCGTAAGGAAAAAAAAATTTGATGGTATTGTGCCATCGATTTTTCGATAGCCTTTGGCATGAGGAAAAAAAATTCCACTACTACGTATTTTAAATTTTTTGAATTTTTCTCAACTTTTATTTTTAAGTTTTTTTTAGCAGGTTATACAAAAATCGGCTGATTGCATTTTTTTAATTACCTTTCCAAGGTGAAATTCCACGCTAAAAATGATAGCGATAGCAGTTTTTCCAAAAAAAATGTTTTCTTGAGGTTCTGGACGAGTTTTTGTCGAAAAAATTTTTTTTTACGCGTTAATTTTTAGAGTTTTTTAGGTAGGTATGTTGAAAAAAATTCCCCAAATTCAAATCCAAGGTAAAATTGTTCGCTTAAAACGATGGCGTTATTATTCGAAAAAAAAATTTTTTGTCTTCAGCAGGCCCCTATATACATATATAAATTTTAACACTGCTGTTAGGTTGAAAATACTCACGAACAGGTCAGAAATCATTTTATTGCATGATATTGCTTTATTTCGGGGATTTCCCATTTTTATACAGATACTAGTAGGGATGAAACGATACGAGTAAAAACAAGTACATATTCGATACTTTTATATAAGTACCAAGTGTTTTTGTAATCGATACTTAGCAACCGAGTAACAAGTAGTATCGATAAAAAAAATACTCGGTATCGGTCAAGAGTAATCGTTTCACTTTGGTATTGAAATTAATCTTAAATTTTTGATTATTTTCCAAAGCTGGAGCAGCAGTAACTGTGTCAAGAAACCGTTTGACCAGTTGACCTATAAACCACAAATCGTCTAGGTCCATTTCTTCAATTTATGGCTATAGGAAGTCCGTTATCATCTCGCGATAGCGAACACCATTCACTGTAATTGCTTGGCCGATCTCATTTTCGAAGAAGTACGATAACGCCGCCAGCCGCAGAACTAACTGGGCGAGCATGTACATTTGTTTTTACATTTTATTCAGACCCGGTTGGCTGAAATTTGCGCACAATTCTCCAGATTGTGGAAACATTTGGTCGCTTATGCTGACCAAAAAAATCACGATGTACACGAAATGCATTTTGATTAAACGACCATTTTCGTAAAAGGCTTTAACAATCTTAACGCGCTGCTGAATTGTGTACCTCTCAATGGTAGAAGCTGTCAAATACTGAAACAAAGAAAGGTCAAATTAAGTTGCGCAAAAAACTTGACGTTAAGGTTGGACTGACAATTAACATCGTAGATTATGGTTTTACCACACTTTATTATATATTTACCAATTTAAAAATAAAATACATATTTACATTTAAAATAAATACACAGTGACATTGTTGATTTCTGGAATAAAATGTGAATGAAGGATGTTATCCTGAACGTTCTATAAACTTTCGTTTCCTAAGATAAAAAAAAGACTTTTCGGAAGGTGGTAACAAAAAGTGGTCTCAATTTTTAAGCTTTTCGTTTTGCACAAAAATTTTAAAGGGTCGTAGCTCTTATTGCATTATATAGTACTAAACACTAATAAGAACGTATATAAATGCTTCTTTCTATTCTTTTATCATACAATCCGATACAAGTAAGTATCGATAGTTTTTTTCGATACTGAGTAGGTATCGATACTTTACGAGCGATACCACATCGAGTAAAAGTATCGATACCTTAGAGGTATCGTTTCATCCCTAGATACTAGCTTAGCCCGGTACGCTTTGCTGCCCCAATCGAAATAAAATTAGTAAAAGTTTTTTTAAACAAATCTCGTGTATTGATTGCAAAGCATCTTGTACAAAATTTAATTGCTTTTACATTAACCGTTTTGCAGATATACAGAAATTTCAAGTGTATTCGTATGGGAGGTGTCATTCGTGCTTTTTCCATTGAACATACTTTTTGAAAGAGGTTGTGTATTATTATCAAAGCTATTTGTACAAATTTGGAATACTTTCACTTTAACAATACTCCAAATATGTAGAAATATCTTATGTCAATGTATGGATTATTTATTGCTTCCCCTGCACTTACCCCCTTACTTTTATTTTGAAAGGTGTAGTTTACCATAGTGCGGATCCTGCAAAGCTTGAAGATTTTATCTTCAGATAATCGTTATAAAATTTATTTTGTCCTCTGGGGGGTACTGCTCTTCCTCCGTCTACCCGCCCATTTTTATTTGAAAACTTATAAATTACTAAAATATTGGCTTTAGCCACGTTTGAAGACTCTAGGTATAAAAGTTCTTCAGTTACGCGATATTAAATATATGCATCCTATGGGGGTATTGCTTGTGCGCATGCCCCCTTAATTTATATTTTCAAAGGTGAAGTTTACTAAAAGATTGACTGCTACCAAGTTATAACATTATCAATTCGACAGTTCTAAAGATATGCAATATTTATCATTGGCATCCTATGGCGGTAACACTTCTTCTGGTGATACCTTATTTCAATTTCGGGGCTTAATGCAAAAAGTTCAAGAAAAGCGAAACTTAATATTAGCATCCTATAGGGGGTACACTTCACCTGCTCCTATCGAAAAAATAATTAGCTTATTGTTTTCGGGGCTCACGTGATGTAAGTGTTAAAATTTCAGGAAAATCGGTTCAGTAGTTTAGTCTATAAGCCAACAAAAAAACAGACAAACATTTTTTATATTTTTATATAAAAATTTATTGCTCCCCATGCACCTTCCCCCTTTATTTTTATTTTGAAAGGTGCAGTTTATCTTAAGAGTGGGTTCTAAAAAGCTGGAAGACTTTTGTCTTCAGATATTAGGTATTTAACATTTTCGTTCTTTGGGAGTTACTACTCCTCCTCTGTCTACCCCGCCCATTTTTATATTGAAATTTATAGTTTAACATAATAGTAGCTTTAACCACGTTTGAAGTCCCTCCCTTTAATATTTCTTCAGTTGAGCGATATTTAATATATGCATCCTATGGGAGGTATTTCCCTCCCTGCGCCTAGCCGCTTTTTTTTATTTTCAAAAGTGTAGCATACCATAAGAGTGACTTCTATAAAGTTTGAACATTCTCACTAGAACAGTTCTTAAGATATGCGATATTACACATTGGCCTTCTATGGGGGGTACCACTTCCCCCAATGCTATTTTATCTCAATTTTGGGACACAGAAGATCCTACTACCAAAAGTTCAACAAAATGCGTGCAGCGGCTCTTAAGATATGCGATATTTAATATTGGCATTCTATGGGGGTACCAGTTCCACTGCCCCTATCGCAAAAATAAGTAGCCTATTTTATTTTTAGGGCTCACCTGATGTGATGTTACTGTAAAATTTCAGGAAAATTGGTTCAGTAGTTTAGGAGTCTATAAGCCAACACACAAACAAACAGACAAACATTTTTCATTTTTATATACAGTGTGAAGCATAAATCAAGGTACCTCTTTTGAAATAAAACAATTTCTAAAATTTTTTTAAAAACAAGTAAGAAAGTTTGTGTTATTTATTCCTATTTTGTAAAAATTGTTCATATACTACAGTCAAGCAAAATTATGTGCTCTTATTCTACACACAGAAAAAAATACCCATGTAAAATTAACATGGAAAAATGTTGATTGAGAATCATGTTAAATTTCAGAAAAATTATGCCCTTTACTTAAATTTATCATTATTTCATATTAATTTTTAATAAAAAATAGCAAATTAACCTGAAATTACGTTTATTTAATATTATTCACTGTTAAAAAAATAAAAAAAAAAAAACATTAAAATATAAATAAATCTGGATTCAATATTGAACCCATAAAAACCTGTTTTGTATTAAAATCAAAAGTTTATCTTGTTAAATTAACATGCATACCTACTTAATTATGTACATTTTTTATTTTCACTTTTAAAATATGTTATAAAAAGAAGACAATTCCCGTATTCTTTTAATTAAAATTGTTTATTTAAATAGTACATCAAGTTTTCAAAGTAGAATGATGACCATATCGGGCGATTCTGCTGATGCTTCTGTTAACAAAGGAGAATACAAAATAAGTGAAACATGTGTTACAGGGTTTTGAATTATTCTTACATAAATGCAAATGTTGTCTGAAGCTTCTTCACACTGTTAAAATACACTCAAACCCATTTGATTCTACATGAAATTCACGTTGTTTCAACTGGAAAAAACTTTCATTCAACGTGATTCCGATTGTTATTTCAATATAAATTACATTTTGCTCTAACTTTACTGCAATGTTAAATTAACATGAATTATAGTTATATCAAAAGAAAAAAATGTTGTTCGCAGTTATTGTAAAATCAGGTTGAATTAACATGAAACCCGTATGAAGCAAAATCACCACCGAAAAAATTTAAATCAACCTTGTTTTCGACGTTTTTAACTTGATTTTTTTCTGTGTGTAAGAAACAGCCATAAAAATCCTTAAATACCTGTCAACTCCATAATTTTGCACAGCAAAAGTCTTGGTACCCTCTAAAGTGATCTATGTTGTAAGTATTGGCATTTCTATTTTTGTAAATGTTTTTTTTCTTTCTACATTAATGAGGGTGCATTTAGACTGTTTCAGAGTTATTTCTTCTTGATATCAGTAGCAATATTGGTTTTTTTTATTGAAAAAAGTGTTAAATAAAATGACTCGCAAGGAACTATCCATTGAGGAGCGCAATAATATTATTAATAGTCATAGATTGGGAAAATCATAATCTGAAATTGCTTAAATAACTAATAGAAGCAAGTCAACAATACAAAAGGTAATAAATCGCTTTCAAAAAGAAAAAAAGAGTTGAAAATAAGGCCAGGTCTGGGCTCTGGGCGTCCTCGCAAGCTTAGTATCCGAGAAGAAAGAAAAATAGTGTCTTTAATTAGGAATGACCAATTTAAAAGTGCACCAAAGATTACTGCCGAGTTGAAAGAGTCCATGGAAAAAAGTGTTTCCGCGAATACAGTGCGCAGATCAATCAAAAGAGCTGGGTACAGCGCTCGTACAGCACGCTTCACACTGTATATAGAAGATAGAAGATGTGTACAACCAGTATAAGATATCCTGCAGTTTGTGATTAGCTTTGTAACTGTTAACTGTCTCAAGCAGTATTGCCAGAAGTAGGGGGAAATCATTATATGTCGGTATTTTTGATACTAAAATAGAGACGTAGGGAAAATCGGACAGATTATTTATAATCAACAAAGTGTAGGGATTTTTCGTCATATCGTCATTATTTATAAAAAAAAATTCAGAAAAACGTTTGTAAGTGATATTATCTTGTCCAAAGCGGTTGAAAGTGCTTTTAAATATATTTCCAGAATTGCTTGTGGTTTAAAAGTTGGCGACACTAATATGTATGTATGTATGTTTTTTCTAAAATATCATTTAATGGAATTTTTAAAAGTACATACATATCGTACCTATTCAACAATACTGTATTGACTCAAAATTTTTAGATTTTCACTTTTTGAAAAAATCTACCGGTATTATTCCTATCTACCCGCTTAAAAAATATCGAGCTATTTTGTGTACCTTTTGGTAAAGTAACGGTTGGTTTAAAAATAATTTTTAATATGTCTTTCATTTTAAATTAAAAATTGTTTTGCTTCTACTGAAAATTTTGAAATTTTGAGTTCATACAGTATTGTTGAACGAGTACGATATGTATTATTTTTTTTAAGTTTTGTACTTGTTTTTTGTCAAAGCTTTAATATACATATTCAGAAAAAATTTATTCTTTATATCTAATTTGTTTTCTTCTCTTTTAATAACAATAATGCTTAAGGATTTTTGTACGGGAAATTCTTTTTTAACGTGTAGGGAAAAATCGGATTTTTTTTAGCATGTGTAGGTTTTTTTTTCGAAAAATCCACAGGCAACACTGGTCTCAAGGGGGAAAAAATGCAAAATTGACGAAATTTGCACAACTGCCAACATGCTTTATATGCAAAATATATACATACATACATATAAGATATTTTTTCTGGGAAAACTTAAGAAATATGCAAAATCATTTTTTCCATGCGAATGCCATGGACAACTTATTTCTACATTTTTGGATCAAATGGACAAGAAAAAAATTAAACAGTTAACATATTTCCAGCTTATATTTAATATATCATATAATATAAAACGAGAAGAAGGGGGGCGGATGCGAACTGTGGAGAATCTGGTTTTCATAAAAACAAGTTATTTCTTGTAGTTATTCAACCACAATAGTGGAAAGGGTACTATGCATTGTTTGTAACACCTTAAAATATTGGTATACCAATCTGCTCAGAACGATTTTCTAAGAATTATACAGAAAAAGAAATACGAAGTAGAAAACATGCGTCGCCAATTCGACTAAGTATGACGTTCTAGGGTTAAGAACGAAGACATTTTTAAAACAGGGCGTGATAAAGTTCCCTATTAACGTTCATAAAGAGCAATTCAAATAAAATTAATACTTAATGGGAGGCAAGTTTAATAGAAATAAGAAAATAAAGTATTTAACTATAGAAGAAACTTTAAGCAAATTGTTTTTTGTCAATTTCTTTGAAAATTCTTTAAACGAGTACTTGTTATAAGAATATCTGCCCGCTGTTTGCCAACAACCAGCCCAAGTTTAGAAAATTTAAAAATTTCAAGTTTGCTACGTAAATAATTCAAGGATACTTTTTTCTCTTTCTATTGTGGTAAATTGTTATTGAAAAATATAATGTCCATTATAAAATTGATATTTGTTTTTGAAATGGATGTAAAACACTATTGTATGACGAAAAGCAAAATCAATACAATTTGTTTTCATTTAAGCGATACAGAGTTTCTTGAAGTAAAACTTTTTAGAAAATAAATAAGCCATTTTTAAAAGGAAATTTAATACGATGATAGCATCGAATTAAAAAGTCTTTTAGTGAGACACCTGTTATAAAAGCGTGTAAATAATTAAAAATATTCCTTGATTTAAAAAAAATACATATTTATTTTTAAACCTAAAAAAATTAAATTTATATTCACAGTTAAGTGAAAAATAATAACAAATAAAAACTTTTTTCAACAACGTTTGGTCATGCTTTAACCCTTTTTCAGAAATTTAAAGTGTCACACTTATGCATAAAACACATTGACCGCAGAGGCTACTGACTACACTGAAAGAAAAATGCTTCATATATTTAATGAATCGTTTTCATAAAGAAATTTTCCTTGGGTAAATGAAAAATGTCATTGTCTAAATGGAATTTCATAGTTATAATGAAGTTTTTCGTTAAAATCGCTTCATTAGATTTCGTAATTACGTTAAAAATTTTCATTGGATATAAGAAAACTTAAGTTTGTCTAAGTTAAGCAAAAAATTTTAATTGGGAACATAAAAAAACAATATACAAACATAACTATATTCATAAATTAATACAAAATTATAGTTTCCTTAAAAAAATGTTTAATTGTTAATTAAAAAATGTAAGATTTAATAATTTCATACATCTAATGTTATAAGTATGCCATTAAATTTATGAAATCAAAAAATTTTTTTTATAAAAGCAACATATTTCAATAATTGCCTTCATAAATTTAAATTTTTATTATGACAATAAAAATGTCATTATAGTAATGAAACAAAAACTTTCAATCCACTTTCAATCAACGTTGGTATTGTTGTTATGAACAATTTAATCTCATATTTACGCTCTTAATTGAGTAAAAAACAAGTTTTTTGTATGTCCAAAAGCTACACTATCAGCACCGAGGTTCCGCGATCGATTTCCACCAGAGACAGAAAAAAAATAAAAAATAAGGTAAAATGAAATAAATTAAAATAAGAAAAAATTAAAAAAAAAAAGAATTTGTTTTACTTTATTGAAAGTATTCATCCAATGAATAATATTCATAGATCTAATGTAATGTTTCATTAAATCCTTTTAATGAAACAGGTTTCATTGATCCAACGAAGCGCTGCATAGGTTCCTTTTTAATGCAATTTTTCATGGGATTAATGTCAAAATTCATTGGTATTGCGAAGAAAATTCTTTCAGTGTACAGTATGTCAAGAATAAAACACACAGGTTTACTTCTCTAACCACAATAAATTCGGACGGCAGCATTACATTCTAATTTTTAAATTTAAGTGCCTACAGTTACTGTAAAGCTAATCAAATTTGCCATTTATAAATATATGTATGTTATATATTTTATTTTTAGAACTAACATTTTTATTTTATGGAGTAACGAATTTTTCTAAAAGCCTTTTCACACTTGTCAACATTTAACGTCTACCATCAATTTACGAAGAGGTTAAAATTTTAGCATAAACAAAGCACAGGGCTAAAATTTCTCAACATCTTTACAAGATGATCCTGATCTCATTTTGTTACCCTTTAAATCTTTCGATTTTCTTAGTGTCATCACTAGAAAAGTGGCAACAAGTTCTATTATTATTGCAGCAGCACTAACAAAATGGCATTAATTTGAAAGCAGCGTTACCATTTGTCAATTTTTTCCTATTTTGCAAGTCCTTTTTTGTTATATTTTGGTGTTTCCTTTTAAAATTTTGGCACTTTTGTAGAAAAAACGTATTTAAAAAAAATTAAGTTTTTTTCAGAAATGGTAGCATTTTTTATTGATTTTTATTGATGTGCGTGAAACTTCGATATAACGCATCTAGAGGGGATCGAAAAATACTTCGTTATAGCTATTGATTCGTTTTACATATGCATTATGAAACCGTGGTATAACGAAATTTAAGGAAATACGAAAAAAATTCGTTATAACTACAGTTTTTTTTTTGTCCAAATTCTATTTTACACGAATATACTATGTACATAATAAAACTTCAATATTTAAGAGGTAAATAAAAAATTATGTTTTTATTTGGCAAAGAACCAAAACAGAACTGACTTCATTTATGGCGCTTTACATATGCAAAGACATTTATGTACCTTTCGTTGTTTTTAAAAGGGACTTCCCCGTTTTGTTTAAAATTAAATTTTGCTTTATTCTAACTTCGTTGTGTGGAGGCTATAGTTCAAGACTTCGTTATGTAGAGGCTTTTGATAACGGTATTTTAATGACTTCCACACTTAAAATGTTATATGTATGTATTTCTCAATTATTATTTCGTTGTATAGAGGCTTTTGAAAAAATACTTCGCAATATAGAGGCTTTATAGCTCAGAATTTCTTCGTTATAGCTATAGAGCATTTTTGTATAAAACACTTTGCAATAATAAGGTTTTTTCAAGGGACTCAGCTAAAAATTCGTTATATTGAGTTTTTCGTGTAGTTTGAATGCATGTTTCACATTATCAACATCTTCCATGCGTTTCTCTGGAATGTATGCAAGTTTACAAAATGCCTAACATTACTTTTTGCATCAATTGCTGCTTTTATTTTTTTATTCATCGTTTCTATTATTGTTTTAAATTGATAATGTATAATTTAGTCCCAGAATTCTTTTATTTTTGCTCGTAACTCGGGACAAGTCATTTGGGGCTCATTTCTGAGGAGTATTTTCATAATTGCTTATACAGACTTTTTCGAATTTTGTCCCGGACTGGGCGATGGCCTCTCCATAACTCTTTTTTTATTATCTGAAATCAATTGCTTTGTAATTTTAGTGGTGTGGGCGGTGCTCCATCTTGTTGAAAGGTGTATTCTTCAAGAATACTTATGTATCGACCACATGACAAATTTAAAATGTTTCAAATGTATTGATAACACAGATCGGCATTAAAAAAGTTTTGTTTTAGCTGATACTTAGGTTTTTTGGCATGCTTAATTCGAATATAGGCTCAGCTTTGTTCTATTACTTCACATTTATCAGCTAATGATCCATTTGTGTTTTTCACCGTATACTCCTCTTTTAGCCGCCTTCCAGAGTCAAAATCTGTTTATATTTAAGACAACTGTTGAAGCAGGGAACAAGATAATTTTACATTCTTTCCAGAAAGGTAAATCGAATAAAAACTGTGGTAACTAGAGCCAAAAGTATATAAATAAAACTAAAACTCCTGAATGAATAAAAAAAAAACGAAAACACTAGTAAAGGGTATTTTGTTTTTAACTGCATGAGAACTTTCAATTATAATACAAGATACAAATATTGTAGGTAGATAATTAAAAATCTATGAGCAAGATATAACATCAACTTAAAGAGGAACAGTGTGTATTCATACAAAATCGTGGAACCCAAGATTTAATTTAATATTCGCGATGAGGCAAATTTCGGATAAAAGCCATTGAATTATTTCGGAAAACTCATTGCTGCTTTATAGAGCTGTATCCATGTTCTATAACTCTCCCGTCGAGAAACTTTTCGATTGAAATGTGTGAAATGAAACAAAAATGCCATATATTGAAACAAACAGCTGCTTTTCTCACTAAACTGTGTCTGTAACATTTTTGGCGAGTATTAGCTGTCACGTAATGCAAAGAATAATAATAATATTTTGTTCTAGGTACATTTTTCCATTGTTTAATTATTTTGCTTTTAACATTTTTATAAAATATACGAATGTTTTCAAAGCTCGTTTGCAAACAACACACATTAAAGTCGCACTTTACATTATTTGGTATAGCCGACGGTAAATTTTGGTCGCCGTCAGCGGTTTGTGTGTCTGGCGTTCTTAGCGCTTGCAAATGTCACATCGGCTTCGAGTGGAATTTATAAAGCAACGATGTAATCTCTTTTGATAGTTTTCGACATGAGTTACAAACACAGTTTTTTCTCACTTTTTGAGAAACGATGGAAAATTTTGTTTCACATCTTTTCAATACAAGATGTTCTCACTAAAGTTATAGAACATGGGTACTGGAGAAAGCTTTCGATACGGTCAAATGACAACAAATACGGGAGGTGCTTCAGAATCGGAATATTGACCATATATTTAACAGACGAATAAAAAAAATTTACGAAATATGCCGAAATTATGTAAGAACCGGGAACATCACATGCGAAGAATTTATTACAACACAGAGTGTGCGACATGGTGACATACTAAGTCCATATTTGTTTATAATACTGATGGATGACGTAATCAAATTCTACAGGGACTCACATATCCCTCTGACGGTAGAAAATTGGAACATGCAACCAGTAAAAGTTTCCATGTTGGCACGTGCAGATGACTTGACCATAGTTGCAAAATCCGTGGAATCTATTAAACAAAACCTTAATATCTTTGTGAACGAAATGACCAGGAGAGGCCTCCCTATATAAACAAGCAAAACAGAAACCATGGTAATAAGTCGGGATAAGAATCATCATCAAATTTTTGTAGGATCCGAAGTATTCAAGCAATTTGAACACTTCTGCTACGTGGTAGTCACAATTAGCGATGACGGAAAAGCTGACAGGGATTTATATCGCAGGATAGCTAAAACCGCTTATATATATTTCGCCTTAAACAAAAATTGTATCGGTAAGAGGGAAGTTTCAACGGGTACCAAACTTGCTGCATACAACTCCACGTAGATATCAACCTTAACATATGGCTGCGAATTATGGGCGCTAACTACAAAAAATCACAGTAGAATTCATGCGTCAGAAATTAAATTCTTAAGACGTGTGGCCGCTAAAGCAAGACGAGACAGAAAACGAAACGACAACACTCGAGCTGGTTTAAATACAGAACCGCTTAACAACAAAATCGAACGCAATAAGCTAAGGTGGTTCGGACATGTAGCCAGAATGCAGCAGCAGAACCGCCTGCCAAAACGGTTTTTAGAGGCAAGACCCAGAGAATCGAGCCTAGAACTGCCAAAACAGCGGCACAGAATAGATCGAAGTGGGAGAAGTCTTTGCAAAAACCTCTACAATGCAAGGTAGAAAGAGGTCCGGAATAAGTAATTCTCATGATATTAATTCTTTAAATATGATTTCCGGTATATGTCTGCCGCGTCTATGAGTTCATTGCCCATTCGATCAGTTGAATTTCTGCGAAAAATGCAAGTCCAACTAGGTATTCAGGAAAATACCAAAGTTATCGATAAAACGACTTCACTTTTTCATTAGGATACATTTAAATTTTTTTAAGAAGCTCAGCGCCATTAACCCATATCGTCCCAGCGATTTTTTTTTTGAGTAACTTTATAAAACTTGGTGGTTTATAGCTAATTTGGGACTAGAAAACACGAATCTGAAGTCAAAATTTTTTTAAAATTTTTTGTTTTTGAGAAAAATGGTGTTCGATTAATCGAACATTGGGCACTATTCAACATTTTTTTTTTTATTGTTCCCATATAATGTAAAAAAAGAAAACAAAGTTTTTTACAAACTGAAACTAATTAATTTTATTAAATCAAAGAAAACTAGAACAAGGAATTTAGTTAAATTAAAAATATGCAGTTGAACCTCGATTATCCGACTCGCACGGGACCGGGCTGAGCATTGATAATAAAAACAACTGGTTTATAGATATATCGGGTGATTCATCGTGAACTTGATATATTTATTATCAGTTAAAATAAAAATTTATGGCATTAACTGTATGTAAATGATATCATGGAAATGTTGGACATGACTTTGTCTGAGGTGGTCCATTCGGATCGTCCAATTTTGGGCGATTCATTCGAGCATAGCGGCTAGTAATTCGCGAATAACACGAGTAATGTTAGCTTCCAAAACGTCAATCGTAGCTGACTTATTCCGGAAGACCCCAGACATTACATATTCACAGAGAAAGTAGTCTAAGGTGTGATATCGCACGATCTAGGTGGCTAATTTACCAAAGCAAATCATGAAATTAAATTAAAATGTATGGCTCAAAGTGCCGTCCTGTTGAAACAAGATCTCACCAAGATCATTCGTTTGATTTTCAGATTGCTCTACTGGATACCTACTGTCCCTGTTATCATTTTGGCGAAAGTAAGGGAATTGCTAAAGATATTTCCAAGTCTGACAGAGTCTGACATGTTGCACTCTTGTCAAAACTTGTTGCATTTGGTGTCGGTGATAATTTCTCTCGATTAATATTGAGTTTTCTCAGAGATCGCACTATACGAGTTGTTATAGATGGAGTTTCGTCAAACGAGTTCAAAATTGGACCTCCTTTGTCAAACTTCCAACCCTATCTACTCTTTTTCTAATGACAGCAACCCGTGCCATTCGTAACCATTTGATTATAGACCAAGCGTGTCCGCTGTTGGTGGTATGAGTCACAACATGAATGATACACTTGGCCGAGACCGAAACCCGTACGATTGTTCGTAATACACGTTTTTCCTCAAAAGCCCATACTTTTGTGGTCGATTGACCGGTAAATTGTACAACTCGTTACAGGGAAAATTCATTTCTTGGCAGGACTGTTCGTATGTGGAATAACATTCCTGCTGAAGTCTTCCCTCTCACTGTCAACATGAATAAATTCAAGTGGACTGTTCACAGGTACTACTACCTCTTTTCTCCTTCCCATAACATATTTTCCTAGTTCCAACCCGCTGCAATGCAATAGTAGGGGTCATCCCCTGAGTGCTCTGATTTTCCTCCATTTTGAAAAATTACACTCGCAGCTACAGCTGTAAACTTAGACTCAATACTGCGAATGATGTTTGCAATTGTGGTTTCAGTAGGCCGATTATGCGCACCGTAAGTTCCTCGAATCTCACGAAAAACATTTCTCACAGAGCGCTGATTGTGCACTAACTTTTTATTGATCAGCAAAAACAAAATAAATATATTTCCGTTTATTCAAATGCGTGAAAAATTTATATTATGGTAATATGCGATGATTCAGTAAGCATTTCAGAGAAAAAACAAAATGTTAAAAATGTTTCTTTTTTTTGCGTTGATAAAGAAATGAACAAACAATAATAATCCATATGGCTTTTTTTAAGTAGTCTGCAATAAACTGTTTTAACTGGATACACAGATCCTAAAAGTCAAAATTCCTTACGACCTCTGGAAATGGTACGATTGTTCTAGCTTTTTTTTATATGCACACTTCTTCTGACAAATGGAATCGTAATGCCCTTGTAAAGAAAAAAATATATCTTCAAATCCTTAATATTCATGAGCCATGTAATTGTGTACAATAATTTTTTTTTAATTCATGATTGAATTTTTGTTTCCAGTCCTACATAAATAATTTTTTTTAAGTTAACCCTTTTTAAGTTTGAAATTAATTAATTACAAGTTTTTATATTCCAAAAAAAAAAAAGTTTTACACACACGCTCACGCGCTGTTTTCCGTTTCCTTATAGCATTTTTTTCTTATTGTTTAAATTATTCATGAAAAGTTTAAGTATTTTTTGTGTTTTTTCATTAATTTTAATGTGTTAAATGCGAGCATTGTATTTTAAGAAACACATAAACAAAGAAAATTTTACGTTTTTCCTTCTTACTTTTTTTAATCTAAGGATTAACATAAATATTATGGAAAATAACTGTTAAAGGAAACGAAATAATAATGAAACAAAAATAAAGTAGAAATTAAATGTTCTCAGCGGTTAACGCTTAACAATTGAGAACTTTTAAGAATATTAATTTAAAGAAAAAACACAAGTTATGTTCAGAAAAGTGCCGGAAATAAGAAAAATAAAAAGTTGTGTTGCAATATTAAAATTAAATTAAATATTGCTTTGTTAGAGTGACGTTTGGCTTCAAGAATATATTTTTTTTTTAATGAAAACTTATGTATATCGATAAATCAGATTAAAATCTCTAAAATCCGTATAACAAGAACCAGTCTAAATAACATGAGAATAACACTTAAATTTAATGGCTTTGGGAAATATTTGAAAAACGTGATGTCACGTATTTTCGATAGAAAATAGTTCGATAACGAAACGATTTACAGATGCGCAATCTATCTATATATATAAAATTGGATGTGTGTGTGTATGTGTGTATGTATGTAACGTATGGACTCCAAAACGGCTGGGCCGATTTTGATGAAATTTTCAGGGAATCTTCAGAATATTCAGGCGGGTGACACTGTGAAGTCTGATTTTTGATTTTTGGTCTGGGGTCATCGCCATGGTCCACCTTAGGTTTTTACGGAAAAAAATTTTCCCCGCCCACTTTTACGCCCACTTTTTTCGATTTACCTAAAATCAGAAAACGGCTCCATCGAGTTGACTAATTTTTCTTTTAAATGTTCGTATTAATCAACTTTAAGTTTTCATCGAAAGAAAAATTTACCACGCCTACTTTTACGCCCACTTTTTCTATTAAGCGCATAAGTTGAGAACGGCTTGACCGATTTGGACGATTTTTTCTTTAAAATGATCGCCATGGGCTAACTTAGGTTTTGCGGAAAGAAAATGTTGCCCCGCCCACTTTTACGCCCACTTTTTTCGAATTACCTAAAATCAGAAAACGGCTCCATCGATTTAACAAATTTTTCTTTCAAATGTTTGTACTAATCCATTTTAAGTTTTCATCGAAAGAAAAATTTACCACGCCTACTTTTACGCCCATTTTTTCTATTAAGCGCATAAGTTGAGAACGGCTTGACCGATTCAAACGATTTTTTCTTTAAAATGATTGCCATGGTCAAACTTAGGTTTTTACGGAAACAAAATTTTGCCCCGCCCACTTTTTTCGATTTACCTAAAATCAAAAAACGGCTCCTTCGATTTGACTAATTCTTCTTTTAAATGTTCGTATTATTCCATTTTACGTTTTCATCGAAAGAAAAATGTATCACGCCTACTTCTACGCCCACTTTTTCTATTAAGCGCATAACTTGAGAACGGCTTGACCGATTTAGGTTTTTACGGAAGGAAAATTTTAAAGGCTGTAAATTTCGTTTAAAGCTCAACTTAAATCGTCTGGTAATACAACACTAATGTTTGCTTGGGGCCAGCAACGCGGACCGGGTCAGCTAGTACGAAATAAACGAAAATAAGGAAAACATTAAAACAAAAATCAAATTAATTAATTTGAAATTGCATGGGTAAATAATGACAACTCTCCCTTCATTTATCTACCACCATCAAAATATTATGAAATTATCTTCGAATGTAGGGTGTTTCTTTTTTGTTGACCCGTGTTGTTATGTGTGATTATTTATTTGTTTCGGCTAAAGGTCTTGGATCATAAAATTAAAATAAAAACAACTTTTTATTTTATTTTTTACAATTTATTTTCTCCGATATTTCGGTTAACTTCGTCAACCATTTTCAAGGAATATAATTCGTTAATCTATTTTACGGCGTCTTTTTCCACAAACCTATAACATCAAACAAGACTAATCGACTTCGCATTTATAAAAAGAGAACAACGGTATGTTTTAAACAGTGTTGCCAATGAACAATTCGGAAACTTCACATGACTGTGTCCCAAATGACACATTTAAAGCAAAAATTAAACCACATATTATGGTAGACATATTATGATAAGATTCATGACTGTAGTCATCATATTACGATTATTATTCAATCGCATTATGACTAAATATATTCGTAATATTACATCATAATATTTTTGGCTTAGTCATATTATTATCCTGTTAATCATAATAAGCTAAGAAGTAATCATATTATTGTCATGCTAATCATAATAAGTTAAGAAGAAATCTTATTATATTACAGGACCACTTTTACAACAATTAAAAAAAAATGTAAATTGTTTTGCATCGGTTTTTATTTTGTAGCACTTTACAATGTTTATGAAAAAAAAAGCTCCACCACAATTAGTTGTGAAGAGGGTATACTTAGTTTGTCATTCCGTGTGAAACTTTTTTATTATTCTTCTCAGACCTCATAAAGTATCGATTTAGCCATGTCCATCTGTCCGTCTGTTGAAAACACGCTAACTTTCGAAAAACTCAAAAGAACTTAACATGCTTGGCGTCAAATTGCTTGTAGTTATCCTCAGCAGTTTGGGATTGAAATCCAGCAAAACCGGTTCAATAGGATCAGAGCTATGAATCAAAATGTGGAACCACCACCTAAAAAAAATTGATAATTTTGTTACAAAACCTAACATAAATGGTGGAAAAATGTACAGAATGATATAAGATTTTGCAAAAATACGTTTTATTCAACTGGAGAATATGCCATAAAATTTCGTGAAAATCGGTTCATAATTTACCCTATGCCCCATATAAAACTTACTTCCGGAAAACAGCTTAGTACGCCTAAAACGTAAAAAATAAGGCGATCATAACAGAATTTGATACATAAAAGTTTTATAGGACTAGAAATAAGGCTGTGAAATTTCGTGAAGATCAGTCCATAATTTACCCTAGGCCCGATATTAACCCTACTCCCGGAAAACAGTATAGTACGCATAAAACCGTTAAAAATAATGCTTTCATAACAAAATTTGGTACATCGCAGTTTTATAATTTATGATAGGCCCCATATAAAGCCCACTCTGGTAAAAAATTAAATACGCCTAAAACCGTAGCAGGTATAGATATTGCGGTAAACTTTCTTCCAGCTTAGCTTCATATGGCCAGGAAAAATGTTGTGCAATTTTGTGATATACGGTCCATAATTTACCTTAGATCCCATTTTAGCAAACTAATTGCATTGCTGTATTGAAATTTATGTTTTTTTAATACCAGAAATCATTCTTCAGAACTTAGGATGATTGGTTCATAGCTTACCATGGCTTCAATATAAATTGCCTCCTGAAAATCATTTAGATTCGGCTTAAACTGTTACGAATCATGATATTTTACTCAAGCTAGTTAAAATTGCTAAAAAAAAATGCATTAAACTTTCTGATTGTCGGTCAATAATATAATATATGTCTAAACCGCATTCAATTTTAATGCTGATGTCTGTATCAAAGAATCGGCACAGACAAATATAGTACTCTAACTTGTTTTAATTGTTTTACCACTCACTAACAAATAATTCTATAGGCATATTTAAAATAAACGACACAGCCGATTCAAAATTGTTTTACAAATAGCGATAACAAAACATTGTTAGAGTAAAGATATTTTGGTTGTATCTTAAACATATTATGAGTACAGGTATAGAAAGTTATCATGTTATGGCTATTAAATATCATGAAATAGTTGTGAGTAATATAATGTGTTTTTAAAGTTATCATTCTTTTGTTGTAAGAAAAATGATTATTTTTCAAATTTATAATTGTAATAAACATTTAAATGCGTACTGTAACTTTAATATTGCTTATATTTAATACAAGTAACAAATTTTTTGTGTGCGCCAACAATATATTTTTACAATAAACATAGTAAAGCTGCCATAACCACGCCCAACCATATTTTTTCTCTGCGTGTGTAACGTCGACAGATGAACAGTACAAAAATTTTTCTGTACAAGCTAAAGCAATAAAATTTGTTTTAATTTACTGTTTCTGGTTCTGATTGATGCACACAAATTAAATAACTTGTACGTATCCTGTAGAGATGACCGATCCAGTGATAAGTGAACATTATTTTTAAAAATCACTTCTCCTAAAAACTCTATGTGCTGCATGATTGTAAAATAAATTTTAATGAAGTATTTAAAATTCAAATTATCTTGTAAGTAATGTTTGAAAACATTAACAAACTACATTTATTTAAAATACAAAATTAAATATAGTGTTCAAACAGAATTAACTACCTGTTTTTAGAACGCGAGTGCAAAAGTGACTCGTTTGACTGCGACTCCAACACCTGAAATTTTGTAGGTTCGACTCAAACTCCGACTCCTACTTTAAAATTGATGCTAAATGTATATGAGACTGGTTCTTTTTTAATTTAAACCCTTTTTTTAATTGCAGTACCTTTTAAATAGTTAAATATACCAGGAAAATTATTCTGTAAAAATTTCAAATCGATATTTTAAATATTGCCACATTCGTAGTTTTATTATTTTGGAAAATATTAGAAAACATTTTTAAATTTTTTATGCCGAAAAATTTTGGAGTCGGTGTCGCAAGTGTGTGTTTACTTCGACTCCGACTCCAGTACAAAAAGCTCAACTCCTACTCTACCACCCAGCTTAAACTTCATGCAAAAATTCCTAAAGCCCATAATTCGACATCAACTTCGAATTCCCTCTCGTTTTATTGTCTAAAATTTTTTTTTTCTTTTGTTTTTATGTTTGCTGTTTACAAAACGTATGAAATTTACTCTTTAACAAAACAACGTTCTCAAAAGATAATAGATTTTTTCATGGCGGCTTTCTACGACAAATTTGTACGGCAAAATTTGGTCTCGACGCAGTTCTGTTCTAAATATTAATATGGTTTTGTTATACTTAAGGATCCAAAATTTTCGTATGTACTTAAAAAAGTTTAAGATCAATATTGTAGAAATAACAATTGGAATGACAAACTTATACCGAGCCCTAACCGCAAAAATAACGTAAGCGACACAATTTTCGTTTTTTTAATAAATGACTTTATTGGCAACACTTGCATCATCTCCTAAAATGTCATGGTCACAAAAAATTTCATACAAAATTTATATGAAATAAAATAAAAAAGCTCTCTCCTGTAAAAGTTGATTTTTGGCGCTAACGCTATTTTCGCCGTTAGGGGTCTATATATACGCTCTACATATGTGAAGAAGGGTATAAGTAAACTTTATGGAATTTTTTATTTTAGAATTTTACAATTTATTTAAACCATTTGTCATATTTAGTTGAAGTATCTTCTCTGAAAATATTCCATATTTAAACATTTTTGCCAATGTGTGAATATTTATGTAAAAAGCTTAAGCTAAACATTTTTTGTTACTAAAATATTTTATTTTAGTTTGTTTAAATGGAATTTTAATTTTGTAAAATTTTCAAAAACACTTAAGAGGGTATGTAAATATACTATTTTATTATTATTTTTATTTTTATGAAAAATAAATAAAACATTCAGCAGAACAGACATTCATAAATATTAACGTATACTAGATATTGAAGCTGGAATGTTTTGCTAAAAAAAAATAAATTATGTTTCTTATTTTGTGAAAGCATAAAATTACACAGGCAAATTTTAGCTTTTATTTAGAGTTATTGTTACGAGCACAAGGGAAACAAGTAAAAGCTTAACCGGATGTAACGTTTGGCGGTTTTCAATGAAGATTCCTGCAAATAATAGCACCTGTTCAAACACGCGTGTAAAATGTAGCCCACAAGGGACTAGGACTAGTCCAAAAGTAACCCAAACGTATGGAAAAAACATGGTTTATTTAACATTACGATGTCCTAGGGCAGGACCATATAATCCAGATTTGGATTACAATCTTAAAACTACTCCATTGATACTTAAGAGGATTAGTTTTGAAGTCGTTTAAAAACGTCTCACTACAAACACTTTTTAACAATGACATGGTCCATGCTTGCATTGCATTGGACCAGTCCATGGAGAAGTCCATTTTATCAAAATGGATCAGGTAGTCCAATATTATTTGCAGGGATCTTATTTACTTAAACCCATTTACTGCAGAGATGGAAAATTGTTTTTCAGATTTTGCAACACATTAAAGGATTTCATGATTTGCGTTAAAGTTTACTTTAAATCATAATTCATATTTAATGTGGTGTTTATGGAACACGAGCGCCTTACTCGTCCGTTCAACTTACATTTAAAACAAAAACAAAATTTCGAAATTTGTTTTTGTTTTAAATGTAAGTTGAACGGACGAGTAAGGCGCTCGTGTTCTATAAACTACACATAAATGTCATATTACTTTACTATATCACAGGATTTTTGGTAAAGTTTTTAAAATTTGAGTTCATTAATATTAAAAAAATATTGAAACGCAGAAAATTTAACTTATGAAAGGTGATACAATTTAGAAGGAAATCTGATGAATTTTAATTTTTAATTTGAACTTAAACTTACAAAATCAAGGACTTGTCAATGATTGAAAATTGTGTCTCAGTAGCATTACAGTATCAATGAAGTTCAAAAAAGTTCCAAAAAATTGTCCAAAATGTACCATGATTTCCGCCGCGGATTTACTCTGTTCTTAAAACTAAAGTTATATCTGTGGCAAATAGTTAAAATTCCTTTAGTCGTCTTAAGCAAAATTTGTGTCTTTGGCACTTTTGTAATCCCTATTAAGATTTTTTTTTAATATGCAATAACATTTGGAATAACAACTTAAGTTGGCCTCCGATCGGTGACAATAGTAATATTTAGAATACAAACTTAAAAAAAAACTATAACCGTAGAGACGTCACAATTTTATTAGAATAAAAATGTATTTTACAAATCACCTCTAAAAAATTTCATTCCTTTAAAGATAAAAAAAATAGACTTATACTATGTTCACACTTGGGTTCTTAAACGCGTTTAAGCAGCTCAAACGTGATTAAGCTCTAATCACTTCAAAATCGAGATGATTACCCATACGTTAAAGTGATTTGTTAATCACTTCAAATTGACATGATTAAAACTAAATCACTTCATAAACCACATAGAATCCACTGAACATACCTCAAACTGAGTGTAACGTAGAATTGCCAACATGATCGTGTACAACCGGTCACGATTTCTGCTTAATGTTTTTATTTTTTTCCTTGAATAATTCATAAATTTTCCCAATTTCATCATTAAAATGATGCAAACAATCTTCTGATAACTTTATAAAATCATTTTTAATACTTTAAATAAATATAAGTTTGTTTGTTGTGTTTTTTTTCTCAATCATATGTCATCTTAATCATCTCAAATGTAGTGTGAACGGCTTTGATTAGCTTAATCAAAATTTTGCTTTAACGCGTTTAAAAACCCGAATGTGAACAAAGCATAAAACACTTTTTCCTTATTGCCACAAATATGAATGTTCGCACCATACGAGAAAATTCTTCAGAAATTCTTAAAAATCTTTGTGTTTGATTTAGATGGTGTACCAAGCAATTTATGCATTTAATGCCATAGTGCTCAATTTGTCTTTAATGCCATTGTACTTAATTTGTGTTTCGACAAAACATTAAAATGAACAAACAAAAAGATTATAGATAAAAACAATTTCGCAAAATAATTTTAAACTAAATACAAACTACATATAAACTTGCTTATAGGCTTACTACAGTGTGGCCGCTGCAAGCGATGCGATAGCATGTTATTTATCGCTTTAAAAATGTTTTAATAAGAGCAAAGCTTTTAATTTTTAAGCAAAACTAAATAGCATAATACTTAAGTAAACCATTAATCGGATTTCTCGAATAACATTAACATAATATTATTAATATTTAATAACATGTGTGTATGTGCTTAGGAGAGTTTGTTATAAACGTTGTTGAATGAAACATTCTTTTTTGGGAAATGAAAGTGTGTTCATTAGGAAAAGTACAACCGTGTTCTTTATAAGCCTAGTCATTTTTATGAAACTACTTAACAAAATCAATGGGATTGGTGATAAGTGTTCGTTGTATACTGTGTTCTTTATAACCGTGATTCAATGCAGTTTGTAAAGCATATTTGTGCGTTACTCTCCCATTCATATTGTAGCTCTTATTCTGACACATAGTAGCGTTACTATATCACCACTATTATCGCTTCCCTTATCGCGGCTAATCTGACACCACTAATAGACTGTGTGCAATTTATTTTCTTATCAAGATAAATGCTTCCAACTGTAATAAAAAGGTAATTAAGTTTATTCGGGCAAGCACAACCATATGATACCCAGCACCACAAGCGAGTAATAACCGAAAAATTTTTTTAAAGTAAACACAGTTTTGACAGGAAACGAATTTGTTATAATGTTAGGATTTATATAAGAGTTATTAGTTTTAAGTCTTATCTATACAACAGTTACGTCCAAATATACAAACTTTGATATTCGCATTAGCGGTAAACAGCTTTGAAAGCTCTTACAATTTGTTGTTATTTCTTTTCGTTGTCAGCGCGATCTAATTGGCTGTTGTACTCTCGTCGGTGTGAAAGCATAAAAGCTCTTTTGTAAAAACTCGCACATTGTGCATATAAGCTGGACGTTACTGCTATAAAAGTATGTATGGTTATATCCAGAATAAATTGCTTATTTACTTGGGTTAAAGTAAGATGGTATATATGGGGCTTTTGCTCAATTCTGAACATACTGCCAAAAATATTTGGGGGATTTTCAAGGTGTCATAAAGTCATAAGTCATAAAATAATTACATGAACAAATACGACTGTTGTGAACAACCCCTCATAATTCAGTGTGCTATTTCGAATTTAAATCAGCGGATTTAAAACAAATATAAAAAATAAAAATAATAAAAAATTTACAAAAAATAAAAATTTTTTTTAATTCTAATCCATGAATTAATAAATTAAGTTAGATCTTTCCATTTTTCAGACGCAAATCAGAAATTAATTTTATTTTGTTTGTTCACCAAACAGCAGAGTCCTAAGCCGATCTAATTTGATGCCGCAAGTGTTTTGTTGCAAAAATTGCTAGCCGCAGGTCAAATTCTGATTCAGCGGGATAAACTTTTGCCATTAATGGCGACGGCTTACAAAAACTAATGCGGCTCGGCTCAGCAGCTCAGCGCAGGTCTCTTCGCATTAATTACGACAGCACAATAAACAAAGCAAGCAAAGTTCTATTTATTTAAGACAACTTTTGTTCACAAAGCAGCAACAATATTTTAAAACCATTTTAAAATGTTAAAATATTATGACAATATAACATGATAGCGCAGGTCTCTTCGCACCTTGTGAATACCCCATATGTTTTGGCTATTAAATGGGAGTGCAATTACATGCAAATGCATATTTTTTCACTAGATAAATATTTTTTAAATTTATTTACAAGTGAATTTATACATAAACAATGTAAAATTTCTTTGAAGCTTAAAATATTCTAAAATTAATTGCTAGTACAACTTTGCTACCCGGAATCCCGGGAGTGAAACAAAAATGGACACAGTTCTGAGGAATAATGAAGCAGGAAACCAGGAACCGTAATATCAATATAATTTTCTATTTTATTATTGTTCGGAAATGGAATTTCATAATTTGTATTTAATTTTTTAATGAACAACTGGTCAAAATATCAACGGAGACCCGGCATGTAGGCAAAGCTTGATTCATTTGCGAGCATTTTGAGTACCTATTTGTTATTTCTTTTTCCTTTGCCAATTGGAATAAAATATCAATATATTGATTACTAGATCTTGACTCTTTTTCTTGAGACAAGTCGGGCACCTGACATAATCCAATGGTGCTAACCGTTTTTCTAAGTTAGCTCTTGTTTTCGAGCTATACCGTTACTTCGAAAATGGAGGCGGTTGCACAAAATATATTCCCGTAACTCAAAAAGGGCTTAGTTTATTGAAATTTCTAAAAAACCGAAATTCCGTAATAAAATTACCATTAAGAAAAGTCACAAAGGTTTTTCTAATACGCACAGTCCTTTTAAAAATAAATAATTTTTTTTAGAAAAATTTTAAAATATTTGTTCTTTTAAAAATCATAAAAAATTGGAAAATGCAGCTATGCTTATAATTTTTTCTAGACATATAAAAAACGAAGTTGCAAACAAAAAAAAGGCATAAGTGATTAAAAGCTTGTTAACAAATGTTTTATTCACAAAAGACGAACAATTTCAATTAAATTAAGAAATTTCATAAGACGCAATATTTGTATGGAGGCCTCCCTAACAAGTGGTAATAAAGGGAAAGTTTTTTTTAGAAAATGGTTAAAAACAAAAAACTAATGGAAGTCGGTCATACATTTTATCCCCATAGAGGCGATTTCTTGGCAGTTATGGGGCTTTTTCTTCAATACATTCCTAGTCTGTATTAAAAATTTTGTATAGGAGCCCCCATAAAGAATAGTTATGGGTTTAACTATTTAATTGTATTTAACTATTTAAGTCAACGCGCACGAACACAATTATTGAAGCTGAATTGAGGTGTGTAAGAAAAAAAGTTCTAAGGAAAAACTTCACATCAATGCTGCTAAATTAAATATGTGATTTAGAGAAAACTTTTTAAGAAAAAGGACTTTACGATTTTTCTCAAACTTTGGCGGGCGTGAGGGTCGTCATAGCCTTCGCCGATTGTTCTAAAATACTCCATACAGTTAACGACCACCCTCACCCCCTAATGTATATATTTTCTGGATGCTTGAGTAATTCTAGGTCGATTAAGCCATGCCCATCTGTCTGTCTGTCCATCCATTAAAATCACGCTCACTTTCGAACGACTCAAAAGAAAAGAGCCAAGTTGTGTAAAATTGTCGCTAGTTTTCCTAACCAGTTTGGGATTCAGACCAAGCAACATAGATGAACAGGTCCGATATAAAGCCCAGTCCTGAAATATTCTAGCTGTCAGCGGAGGGAATCAAAGATTCTTGTTTTTTTTTTTAATTTTATTAAAAATTTAACCTTATGTGCGGATTTTATTAACAATCGCTCTATTGTAGAAGCCATTACCACATTAAACTTTATAATATTTCAACTTATTTTTACTCTTTTTTTTATCGCTGGTGTTTTCGGAAATTATCGACATAATATAAAAACCATAAAATAAAACCGTCAGAGGGGGGGGGGGGGGGGGGTGGGCAAACAAGCTATACCCTATCAACCCAGGCGCTTAGCCGTCCTAATAGGATGGCGTAATGTGCCATACACGCAATTACTCTCGCTTATGACAGCCCCGTTTGCGCGATTAAAACTCAATAGATTATTTTCGAAAAATATTGGTCTACAGATTTTCAGATTGGCTTACTGTTTGCTCAAGGAAGCAATGAATTTTATGTGGCGAGTTTCCACTGTGAAACAATACATTTTTGAAGCAAAAAGTGCATTATTCAACGCATATAAACACGATCAGCTTTACATACTAAATTTGTTGGTGTTGCATTCAATATTTTAAATTCTGCCTTTACAACCTTCTTCGTAGCAAGGTAATGCCATTGTCACTTAAATGAAAGAATTAGTTCAAGCATTGTACACTGAACCAAAAATCCAATAAAAATGTACGTTAGGCAAACGAATTTCGTTTATTAAAATATGTTCGTTGGCTCAATGAATTATTCGTTAATATAATGAAAATTATAACTAATAAAAATACAATTTTCATTATATTAACGAATAATTCGTTGAGCCAACAAAAATATTTTAATAAACGTAATTCGTTTGCTTAACGCACATTTTCATTGGATTTTCGGTTCTGTGTATGGCTACATCCGTAGCGCATAAATGTGCGCTTACCTTATAAAAAGTTTTATTTTTAATATTAATAAAATTCGTCGCTTTTAATAAAAAACATTGTATAAAGCACGTGTTTTAAAATACAGCGAAAAAATTTGCTGACAATTGGTAAGCTTGTTACCATTTTTGTCCTTTAAATTTTAAATAAATATTTACCTCTATCGTGAATAAAAATTCCTTGGGAGTTTTTCCCTTTTCCCATTTTTACAATTGAATTAACATACGAAAAATGGAAAAAGGGAAAAAGCTCCCATGGAATATTTATTTACGATAGGGGTGAATAAGACATTTTTTTATATTAACATTTTCTAACAACAAAATTTTAGCCTTAACACTATGAAAGTTTTTTTAAGAAATTCTGAGTAAATTGGTGTGAAGGAAGAGAAGAATAGCATGTTATGTCCCCCTCTCTTACCCTTATAGTGTGAACCACTGATGGGATTTGTGGTACAATTGTAACAAATTTGGTACAATCGAAACGTCATTGGTACACTGGTACAATTCATCCCTTTTTGGTACAATCTAAAAAAAATACTCACGAAGTTTTATCATTTCTTTGAGGTGGATTTACTCACTTTTCTTTTCAATAATAAAATTTTTAATAACAGACGTGAAGAGAACTACCAAAAATTGTATTATTGTTAATTAATGTTCGGATATTATACTAACATATAAAGGACTACATACATAAGTATATGTACACGTACCCCTGTAGAAGCCTAGGATTAAGTGTCTCCAACTCGGCACTTTAGTCGATTGTTTTGGTGACACTGTCAAACAAGTGTCTACATTTTGGTCTGCCATTGCGAAAAAAAGAAATAGACAAATTTAAGCTTTTTCTTAATTTTTATACCCACACCACAATAGTGGTGAGGGTATTATGCGCTTGTGCTGATTAAAAAAAGTACCAGAAAATAAACTAAAGCTACCGAGTTAATCACATAGGCACATTTTTGGGATAATGGCTTACATTTATTTATATGGCAAGTGCCAAATTTACACTTGCTGCCATTGCGAAATATGTGAATGTATTAGTACAATACGTGGATGTATTAAGTTTTTCGAACTGGCAGTGGCAATTGTAAATGCTAAGTTAAGTACAGTTCGCAATTTTCAAGATCATTCGATGAAATTTTGAACATAGGTTTCAATTCATAAGGACAAAGCCTACTTAAAATGTTGAGAATCGGTCTAAAATTGCACGTGTCCCCATACAAACTTCTTTCCGGAATAGTGCTTGTGCCTATAAACTATCCTATTACAATGGCGTTTACATTAAATTTGAACTAGAATTATTTTTATTGCAATCTAAATCATCTTACCACTTTTTATTGGAATCGGTCCGCATTTGATGAATTCTTTATAAATGTTGGTATTGATATACAAATTGGCGAAAATAACATCTACGACAGCCACTTTGTCCAGACAAAATGTTGCGCTGGTGGATCCAAGATTAACCATAGATCCTATATAACCCCCATTTCTAGTATCACAAAGGTAAACAAATCTTATATAGATGAAGATATCTTATTAATAGTTGACACAAAAACTTTTACATTAATCTTAACCTCATAACCTTATTTTCTTCTGACGGGGCCATGATTGCGCACGGATCTCACTCTTCAAAATTTTTCTGTATATACTTTGGTGTAGAGTATCAAATGCTCGGGCTTGACGGACTAGAATTTTTTACTCGTTTTGTTTTTGCTTTTATTAAAAAAAAAGTGTTATGATTTCTTACTATGTATGCTTTTTTATTTTATAGCTAAATTTTGGTACAATTTATGTCAATTTGGTACAATTTTGCCATTGAGGCGGTACAATTTAAGATTTGTCAGAACAGTGGTGTGAACCTAGACTATTCAAAACAGAAATCTCTCGTCATATTAAGGTTTCGTTTATAAGAGACTTGATATTTATTACCGAAAAACTAAACTACATACACACATACATATGTTTTTCAATTTTATTTACATTTTGATTTTTAATTGCCGTGCAATTCATGTTTTCATATAAAAACTACCAAATTTTACGGATATTTTAGTGAAACTAAGTTCCAAGGCGAATAGACTAGAAGGTGGGGTCAAGTCAATATATGGCGTTTTTTTCGTTGATTGACTTGTCAAAGTTTGTATGCAAACTAGTTTTTTATGTTAACAAACCAGTTTTTTTACTAGCAATATTTTCGACAACCCTAACACAGAAGCATTGCAGTTGTAGAGTTGACCTCACCTTCTAGTCAATTCGCCTTGCTAAGTACATTTTATTGTACATGACCAAAGTCAATTTATTTTCCTTTACCTTAAACTTATACTCATCATCAATTGAAAAAAAGAGAATCACAACCTTTTTATTCTCCTTACCCATTTCTTTTAAAAACTTCGAACTTGACCATACAAACTTACATAACGCGTGTTAATATTTTTGACAGCCTTTCCATAATTTTACCTAAGCTTTAAGAAATTTCGTTTTTACTTACATAACTATTTAAATATTTTATTAAATTCTATTATAAATAATCAAAAAAGAAAAATGTTTAAACTAACCACAAACATAATTTCCTTTCCCACTGGATTTTGTAATTAAAGTATGATGTTTTCTACTTGACATTATTTGACGTTATACATTTCCCACGATATTTTTCTTTATATTTGTAAATATTGTATTTCTTAATACATTTGAAATACATCAACGTACTATTTAAATATATAACAATTAAACACGCATCTTCTTTATAGATTTAAAAGGACTCGAAATAATGTTCACACATAAACCTAAACACAAGCCTGAGCTTGTAAAAAAGTGAGGACATGAATATTATCGTTAGTCAAGTAGTTTTTACTGTTATCGTTGACACGCAAACCAAAAATTTTCGTCGTTTCTGGTAGATTTTGTTTTCTATTCTACAGTAGAATCCCGATAACTCGTAATCGCAAGGGACCGGCCATTTCTAACGAATTATAGGGGTTTTCGATTTAGCGGGGTTTAGATTTAACGGGATTAAAACAAAATAAATACGAATTAACGGGGTTTTTCAACGTATTTACTTAAAAGAAAAAAAAAATCAATAAAAACAATTGTTGAAAATAAAATTTATAAAAATATTTCAAGCAACAAACTGATCTTAAGAAAATAAACACACACACAAGCAAAACCCCAAACAAAAAATAGCGGTAAACAAAAAATCATTCGTTCCATGTTTCTGTTGTTTCCCTGCAAATAAAATTGGACCACCTGGTCCATTTTGATAAAATGGACTACTCCATGGACTGGTCCGATGTAATGCAAGCATGGACCATGTCATTGTTAAAAAGTGTTTGTAGTGAGACGACATGTCTTCGTTTTTTAACGACATGCTTTCGTTTTTAAACGACTTCAAAACTAATCCTCTTGAGTATACCATGGAGTAGTTTTAAAACTACTCCTTAGTGGTCCAAAGGTGTGTTATATGGTCCTCCCCTAGGACATCGTAATGTTAAATAGACCAGGTTTTTTCCATACGTTTGGGTTACTTTTGGACTAGTCCTGGTCCCTTGTTGACTACTCTTTACACGCGTGTATGGACTGGTCCTATTATTTGCAGGGTTGTATTACGAATTATAAGTGGTAGTTAGCAAACAATTACGATTAACATATAAGAGGAAAAGAGGGGACCAAAATGTATGGAAATGTTACGAATTAACGAGAATTTTTCAAGGGACCGAAAGTTTATTACGAATTGTCGGGAATTACGATTTATCGGGGTACGAACTATCGAGATTTGACTGTATTTTGTTTTTTTTTTTTTTTTTTTTTTGTAATTGTTCGTATAGTTTGTCACGCTATTCCTTGATAAGTAATTCGTTCAAATTTAAATAGAGAAAAGAAAAACAAAAAAATACTTCGTTTTAGAAACCGTAACTACAAAATTTTTACTACGTGATGGCAGCATATCACTATGTTATTTATATTTTTTTACGTACTTGTATATTAAAACTTTTAAAGATATAAAAAATGATTATTAAAGGGTTGGTAAAATATTTCCAAACAGTGAACGGAATTTAGTTAAAGGTCTATGACTTAAGCTACGAAATTGTATTGATTATAAACTGTAGACTAGTCTACAGTGTTTACTTCAGACAAGTCGACTGTATAAACTTTAAAAAAGACAGAGTGTACTTTAGACAAGTCGGCTGTCTGGACTTAACACTAGCCAACATAGTGGGTTTAAATAACTGATTCAATAGAAATTATACAATTAACTAGACGACGATGTGAAATATAAACTAGCCAGAAGTTTATACAAAAAAGACCAGTCTTTGGGGAGAACTTAAGCTCTTTCTATAAGGTAAAAGATAGACTAATTTGCAAAGATTTGAAATGTATTTAATTTATTTTCATTTTAATTAAGATCGCAATTTTAATATGTGAAATCGATTTAGGAAGCCGTTTATCATTCCCTGGTTTAGTACGATATATTTTTGCACATGTTTGCCTTTAAGCAAAACTCAGTTAGTGTCTCTTAACATAAATGAATTAAATTAAGGTTGGTTTTTGTACCCTCTTAATGTTTTTCTTGTAATTTTTTGCTTTAAACAATTTTTACGCTTGTATAGTATACACATATTTTTTTTTTTTTGTGAAGTTTTTCCCAAGGCAGCATTTTAAAACAGTAGAATTTAAAATATATTCGATGACTTACATGAATAAAAGAAACGAAATAGATTAAATAAAAGCCAATATGTAGAGCGATCTAAGACTCGACTTTTTAATTTTAAAAGTTATTTTCATAAAATGGTAAAAATGCTTTAACGTAGAGTAAAAAAAAACTTTTTTTATTGAAACTCTACTGTTAGTGATTTTATATTTATTAAGTACGATATAGTCCATACTATATAAGTACATTATATAAGTACTTCACCACACATTGTTAAGTTTTTTTCTATTTTGTTTTAAACTCTTACACAAACAATGTTTACGTTATAGTTATCGAAACTAAAAAAGTTGTTAGAAACAATTTAAGTAGCTTGTTAAATTTTTTATTGTTCGTTATTAATGTTTAACAAGAATATGTTATACTTTTTTTCTAATAAATATTTAATTTCTTATAAATACATTATCGGGTGATATTTTAGCTATTATCTTTTTGGCAACACTGGTTTAAACAGCTGACGCACGTTTCGTGTTTTGTTTCGCTGTCAAACATCTTCAGTTTGGTCTATAATTTAACCATGAATCGTCTTACAAACGAACAACGCTTGCAAATTATTGAATTTTATTATCAAAATGCTTGCTCTGTTAAGAAAGTTCATCGCGGGCTTCTTCCATTTTATGGTCAGTTTAATCGACCCAATGAAGCGGCTATTCGGTACTTTAATTAACAGAATGGTCGATTTTGGAGTGAAGATTAGCCAGAATCATTGCAAGGGCTGCCAATGCATCCAGAAAAAGTCACAGTTTGGTGCGGTTTATGGGCTGGTGGCATCATTGGACCGTACTTCTTCAAAGATGATGCGAATCGTAACGTAACTGTGAATGGTGAGCGGCAGTGATGTTATACGTAGGGAAAAATCCCTATTGGTAGAGACTTTCTTCTAAAAAAAAAAATAGCCGTAGAGCTTAACTTGCATGACATGTGGCCGCCTAGATCGTGCGTTTTAACGCCTTTAGAATATTTTTTTTGGAGCTATCTTAAAGCTCATGCACACATGCGCGCTTCAATTGAAGCATTTATTCATGAGATACCGGCCGAAATATTGGAAAGAGTATGCCAAAATTGGACTAATGCCCGTAATTTCTACAAATAGATATCTAGCTGTGTACACAGAAAAAATTATTGCGGAATTATTTTCAAACAAACGCTTGCTTGAAAATTTTTTTGATTTCTAAAAATTTTTTTTACTGATTCAATCAATATTTTTGTTTGATTTTTATTTAACCAACAAAAATGTGGACAACTCTTCAAAAATTTAATAAGCGCGATATTGGTTTGAAGTTTTCATAATTTTGTATGAAATATTTAACGCTCTTTAATCTTGTCGTCTTTTTGCATTTTTTTATTGATTTAAGCAACACTTCTTTATGTGAAATATAAGAACTACAACAAAAAACACATGCAGTCTATTTTTGGACGCTTTAAAAAAGTACAGCAATAAGAAAAATGATAAAATAGCGTGACGAGGTTTGTAGTAAAAAAACAACAAAAACACTACCAGGTAAAAAAAACGTTTCATTTTTTTTAAACAACAGAAAAAACACATTATAAGAAACAAAATAAATTTTTGGTTGGTTTCAAAGTTGGTAAAAAAAAAAACAAAATCCCGTATTCAATTTTTTCAAATAGTTTGTTTAAATACATCAAATACAAAAATAGAATGATGGCGGAAAACATATCGAGTCGGTCTGCCGCCGTTTTTGGTTACATTTCTTCTTCATTAGCAAAGGAAAGGATAAAGCAACAGTGAGTGATGAAGAAAAACACTGTGAGTATAAATATGACTTCGTTCAAAAATTATTCCAACAAAAAAATGTGTCTCAAAGCCAGCCGGCCGCTCTGCTCTGCTTCATCTTCGCCAACAGTGCTTGCTTGTGAGCGCGTCATTGCTTGTGCCAAAACTTTTTTGTTTGATTCAGCAAAATTATTTGTTTGAAATTTATATGAATTTCAGTAAACTTTTTGTTTGATTCTGTAAAATTATTTGTTTGAAAAAATCGGCGTTTTTTTCAATAAACAAAATGCAAATAAATTGTATGAATATGCGAATTTGTTTGTAGGACCGATTTTAGACAAAAAATTGTTTGATTCTACAAAGTTTTTGTTTGAATTGGAAAAATAATTTTGTGGTGTAACGAATTTTTCATAATTTTAATACGTATGTCTTATCTACTGATTGAAATTTAGTGTATTTTACACCATCCATTTTTGACAGTTAATTCAAAAAATTAATAAAAACACAAATGTTGCCATATTTTTAAAGAAAATTTAAAGGAAAAAACACATAGGTAAATTTAACGTTGAAATTACCAAACTAGTTTTACCGCATAGGTAAAGATAACTGTTAGGTACGAACACGACCAGATATCTGTTTGTTGAAATTACGGGCATAAGCGGATGGACCATTTGAGGCGCAGTCACGGTCAACATTTGCATGAAATAATCTTCAAACATTAAATTATATGGACCGTAATATCGATTCAAAAAAAGATTTCATGCATTTTTTCTAATTTTATGTGTTTTTTTAACTTTCCTATAGCTCTTAAAAAATCAACCATTACATTAGTGTGTCCCAAAAAAAAATTTTTTTTTTGACTTTCATGGGTGCTCAAGCATAATGTAAGAGCTTATAGGGTAAAGAATTTTTGAGATTATTTCCAGATTTTTCGGTCGCTCAAGTTAAATTTTTGCCCAAAATCGTGTCTGCCGGCCTTTCTTTTAGTTTTCTTCATAGCTTTGTCAAAAACCACGATTTTATTCACTTTTAAGGAAATATTTTAAAAGAACAATGTCCAAGCTTTATTTTGGTGTACAAAAACTATAAGTTTTAGCAATGCATTTGCTGATTTATGCACCCTGCATTAAAATTTTTCGTAATTTTTCCAAAAAATTTGTAAATAACACTTTATAAATTTTAACATTTCTTTGAAAATGAAGAAAACCAACAAAGCAGTTGAAAAGATCCGTTTATTTTAAATAACTTAGAAATCAATGTTTTTGAATTCGCTCTTACCGTTCCTTAGTTATACCGGTTTTCAGATTCGTACCCAGTTTATGTTATTATTACTCATACCCAACAAATAAAAATCAAAAGTTTTATTTTGCTTTGTTTATAAATCATTTATTGGGGTCCTGAAAACCAGTTTCAGAAGTTGTGATATTGAAGTAAGTGTTAGCCAAAGCAACACGTAGTTCTGCCACATAATTTACTACTTGTAAATGTTTAACTTTGTTCTTTGCATCTTGAAATGACTTGTTGGCTTCCACATTTTCTGGATCTCCTTTTAAAAGATCAATTGAAATATCGCAAGGTTCAAAAACAAATAAGACTGGTTTGAGAAATTAATGCATGAATTTCTTTATTTTTAAGGTTGTCTTCTGTTAAAATTTACTACTTCGTTCTCGCTACTTGACGTATGTAGATTTTTTACTATTCAACTCAAAGTTCTGGCGTCGGTATGTTTAAAAAAAAACGCTAAGGTTGCCAATTTTGTGATAAAGTGCCACTGATGACGTAAAAAAGTTTTTAACGTGGCGCCTTCAACTGCTTCATTATTAATTTTCTGCTTTATAAGACTAAGATAATTGAGAGGAGCGTATCGAAGGCATTGACAAAGAGGGCAAAGAAGTACCAGTTTTTCATATTTTATCTTAAAATAAATGAACTAAATTCTAGCAAGGCATCGAATTTTGAATTGTCCTTGCAGATTGCAGCGATTTCGAAAAGTGCGTAAGTTAAAAAAAGGTCAACAAGAAAAAGGAAGACAAAAATGTACTTTGGACTTCAAGAAGAATTCTTGACAAAAAGTACGAACAAACAGAGGTAAAGGAAAAACATGTTAAATCAATTAAAAATGGATAATCATTCAAAACCAATACAAATTGGTTTAAGGATTGATGTTTGACTATTGACGTCGTCAGCAGTCGTCGATGGCTGCGAGTGTAAGACGGCAAATCCCTCTGAGGAGATCGAGTGGTAGCTATCGAAACATGTCAGGGTAACTAGCCACCTGGGTTCGAATCCCAGGTCAGTCAAGAATGAATGATTATCAATAACAATTTTAATTAATTTTCAAGTTGTAAAATTCCTTTCTTCGTTAATATAATTTAATGAAAATTAAATTTAATGAACTTAAGCCCGATTAAAAATATTCAAAATTTGGATTAAAAACCATAAATAGTTCAACCAAATTACCACAATACTAATTATTAAAAAAAATATTAATTTTCTTCATCCAGCGTGCCCTACTAATAGCTTCTGGAGCTTTTTGGATAGGGCTTAGATCTATCACCCAAAAAATAAGAATCAAATGAAGCAATTAATTACAATCTTCACTCGGTTGCATGTCTTTAAGCTGGCCTTTAATAAAAACCTCCAAGCTTCATGTATTGATAAGGGATAAAACTTTAATCAATGTGACGTCTTCTGAAACTGATTTAAGGAATTAATTGGCAGGCATAGAACTAAATCGAAAGAACTGTAATTAATGATTTGTTTGTTGGGTAGGAGTTATAATATCATAAACTGGGTACAAAGCTGAAAACCTATAGAACTCAGGAACGGTAAGAGCGAAATTAAAAATATTTCTTTCTAAGTTGTTTAGAATAAATTGATCTTTCAAACTGCATTGTTGGTTTTTTCATTTTTATAAAAATTTTAAAAGTTATAAAGCGTTGTTTACAAAATTTTTGAAAAAATATCTCAAAAATAATTTACCCTACAAGCTCTTAAATTATGCTTGAGCCCCTTGGGACACATTTATATACATACATATACAGTAGAATCCCGATAATTCGTAATCGCAAGGGTTCGGCCATTTCTCACGAATTATAGGGGTTTTCGATTTAGCGGGGTTTCGATTTAACGGGGTTAAAATAAAATAAATACGAATAAGCGGGGTTTTCCAATTTATTTACTAAAACGATAAAAAAAAAACATAAAAAACAATTGTTAAAAATAAAACCTATAAAAATTATACTAAAATATATTCATGTAACAAAATGATCTTAAGAAAATAAATCCACAAGCAAAAACCCACGCAAAAATAAAATAGTGGTAAACAAAAAATCATTCTTTCCATGTTTTTGTTGTTTTTATTACGAATTATAAGTGGTAGTTAGCAAACAATTACGATTTATAAGAGGTAAAGAAGACTTTGATTGAAAAAAAATTACGAATTATCGAGGGGACCAAAATGTATGGAAATTTTACGAATTAACGAGATTTTTTCAAGGGACCGACAGTTTATTACGAATTATCGGGAATTACGATTTATCGGGGTACGAATTATCGGGATTTGACTGTAATAAGGAAGAAAATTTGTATACCAATTTAATGCCTACTTATAACACTACGTGACAGATTTTTGACCAAATGAATTTGACACCTAATCTTTATGTAAAATTTTCCGCTGAATCCGAATATGAAGTCGGAAAAGTAGAACAGTTTTTGAGATATTCCAAATTTTAAACGGATTATTATTTCTTTCTTTTTAGTGAGAGAGATAAGCTGTCAGATTCATTTGGTCACGACTTTGTTGAAATTTTGTCACGTAGTGTAATTACTAAAAAGTATTTAAGTGCAAAATAAATATGCTTATGTGTTTGACAGTTCGTTAAAATTTAAAAGCAATTAAAACAACAAGAACGAATAGCTGGTCATGCCCAACAATTTTAATGCCTGCACCACATTATATAGAGAACTCTTTGCGAGTGTACTCTATTTGGAACCTGCCAATCATGAAATAAGCAAAACAAAACTATATCAATACCAACATTTGGGCTCTACAAAAATTTCAAACTCGCCCTACGCTCCAGGGCACCCTGGAGTTACTGGTTCGATTCACACCAGAGACTCTGTTTAATTTCTGGCAGACAAGCGTAGAGCTTCGCGGGATTAGCTTAAAATTAAAAAATAAAAATAAACATTTTATTGGTTACCACGTAAAAAATTCACACACCCCTTCGTTACAAAATTAAAAGAAAACTAATTTAAATTTACTTTTTTTTCTTTTCACTTTTTTATTGAAAGTTTTTGTTGTTTTGTCTTTGTCTTTGATTTTTTTTTTTTTGGTTACGGTTTATCAGTCTTATTGCCATGGTGGAATAAACAGGTGGCAGCACTACGCCAGATGACGATTTTTTGCTCTTGCATTGTTTGTCTAGGTTTATGTCAAAGTTTTGTTTATGTTTACAAAAAGTCCACGTTTTGTGCTGTGATTATTGTATTTTATTAAAGTTTTCGATAATTTTAAATTAAAATAAATAAGATATTGACCATAATTAAAGAAAAATTGGCTAAAAATGTATTTATTTCATCACGTTCAGCAGCACGCTTTGATTTTTGTTTAAAGTATTTTTTGACGTAAACGGTGATATAGTTTCCATTTTTGTTGTAATGTTGTATTTGTTGCCGTAACGATGCCACCTGCTTATTCCACCATGCTTATTGCTACAAACGTAGTACAATACATACAGCCTATGTATGGAGATGGGAGTAGGTAGGCCTTCCATAAGACCTTCCTGACACTGAGAAGGCAAGCATGAGTACTGGATCTAAAAATAGGTCTAGGAAGGTCTGATAGAAGGCCTTATAAATGTATGACTCCAAAGTTTTCCGCTGGGAGTCTGCCTTCACGCTACCACACATGAACATGCTTTTGTTTACGAATATAAATTGGGTTCGTCAAGGTGGAAAAGAGAAGGATAATGCAATAGGCATACCCATTTAGGTACACACCTACGACAATTTAGTGGGCGCTCTTAATGGAAAATTTGCCCCATCCATAGGCGCAAAATGGCTGTAGGAAATATCGCCCAAAGAAAAATGGCCCAAAAAAATAAATGAAAAATCGCCCAAAAAAATTCCATGTAAAATTGGGCCTGAATTCATATGAAAAGTGACCCAAAATTTTTGGGCTAATTTTCGTTATTATTGGGTGATTTTTCGTTTGTTAAATTTAGTGATTTTTCATTATGAAAAATCACCCAAAAATATTATATAAAAAATAGCCCATTTTTCATTTTTAAAATTTCGTCCAAATCTTACATACTATTTGTCTAAATCATTCATTATTACTACACGTCGAATTCCTAAATATCATTTATAAAAATAACGGGACATATTGCAAAAAGGTGGCATGTTAAACCGTTCAGTGTCATAGTGTCCGTGGACAAACTCGAAAGCATAGCTTACAAACTCGAAAGCATAGCCGGCCTTCGGCCGGGCGCAAGGATTTTCTCCTCTTTGATAAAACAAGTACAGGCTTCGCAAACTAAAGCTTCTATGCACAGCCGGCCTTCGGCCGGAGGCAAGTATTTTCTCCTCTATGGTATAACAAAAATCGGCTTCTCTAACTAAAGTTTCTCTGCATAGCCAGCGATGAAATTGTAAGCTAAGATCAATTTTTAAATAAGAATAAAAGCTGTTTAATATTTTGATAGATATTTAAAAAATTATATCATCGATAAATTCGATGCCGTTATTGATCATCGCATAGGAATCACTCATCCCTATTATCCAACCTTTTTAGTCCAGATCTACAATAAAAAATAAGTAAGAGAGTCAACCCTGACTATATGATACCCTACACCACGTTAGCGCAAGGTTTACGCACAATGTTTACGTGGACAGCCAGCCAGCAAGACAGCCGCACAAACGGCGCTGCGAAATATGGCCCCAGGAAATATGGCCCCAAAAAATGAATGAAAATTGACCCCAAATTTGGGGCTTTTTTCATAATGCAATATGGCCCCATTTTTTTAATGAAAACTTACCCCAAAAAAATGAGAAATAACCCTAAAAATAAAATGAAATATGAGCCTAAATTTGGGGTTATACTTCATTATGAAAAATCACCTCAAAATTTATAATGAATTTGAACCCCAAAAAAGAACACAAAGAAAGTTACATTGAACATTTTCGGCGGAGTTCATATGCCCGAAACTAAACATCCCAAATTTAGAATCCCGATTTCAAAATCCGGATAATTATACAGTTTTGGTTTTAAAAATCGTACGATTGATAGCATGGTTGGGCTTACGGCCATGCGCAAGGATTTTTTTCTGTATGGAATAACGAAAACTGGTTTTGCTTACTAAAGCTTTACGTTATAGACGGCCTGCGGCCTGGCGTAAGGATTTTCTCTTCTATGGTATAACGAACTCTGGCTTCGCTCAGTAAAGCTTCTCTTAATAGCCGGCCTTGGGCCGGGCTCAATGATTTTTTCCTCTATGGTATAACAAACACCGGCTTCGCTAACTAAAGCATCTCTGCATAACCGGCAAGGATTTTCTCTACTTTGATATAAGAATTCGGGTTTTTTATACTATCCCTAGAAACTTGTACATAGAATTTTATAAAATTTGTGTAAAAATGTTTGGGGTGATTTTTCATTTCTTAAAATTTGCATTTTTTTATTACTAGACGAAAAATAGCCCCAAAGTAAAAATTGTGATTTTATTTGGTCCATTTTTCATTCCTTGATATTGGGGTAATTTTTCATTCCACTTAAAATGCAAAAACACCCTAACAAAAAAATTAAAAATAATCCAAAAAAAAAAACAAAAAAATTGCGCCAAAATTGCGTGTTGTTGTGTCTCATGTAAAATTTTGGGTGTTTTTCATTTTACTTTTGGGGCCATATTTCCTGGGGTCATTTTGCGCACCGCCGTTAATTCGACTCAGAAAATGATTCTGAGTCAATCAATATACGTAAAGGTGGGCTTAGGACCAATATTTTTAGGTGTTTTAAACATCAACACAAACGCATAGTACCCTCTCCACTATTGTGGTGCTGGTATAAATATTTTTTTGTTATGGTTAAAATATTTACCTAATTGATAAAATCGAACGGTTGCTAAATGTAACCTATTTCTCAAATTACCCTTAACGATGTTTACCGCATGCATCTCTTTATTGAAATACTTGCAACTAGAAAGAAACACCGGTGTTTGTGTTGATCCATTATATAAATTTAATATTGGAATACTGTTCCTTTATTTTGAAAGATCTTTCTTCATCATCGTTTATAGCGATTTTCAACATTTGTAAAAGTTCTGATTTAAATTAAAAGTGATTTAATTGTTAAAAATGTTTATTTTACATTTATAGATTTTTATAATAAAATAAAAATTATTCTTTTAAAAGAAAAACGAAAAGAATGTTAAAATGGCTAATGGCTAAACTCATTTTTTAATGGCTAAACAGAGTGAAAAATGGCAAAATCTAGCCACTAAATGGCTAAATTGGCAACACTGCTCTGAATGCACAGAAAAATTCTGCAAAATGTAACACCAATTAAACCATTAATCAAAAATAAAATCAGTTTTAATTAAAACTTTATTCAGGTGAATTAAACATTTAATCAAGAGAATTTAACATTTTATTAAGTGAATAAACCTTTTAATTGATACTTTTAAATTGTTTACTGGTGCAAATTAAATTACTTTCTTAATTAATATCACAAATTTTTTAATTGAAATCAATTATTATTTTTTCCGTGTACTATTTTAATTTTCTCTGTTTAAAAAGAAATTTTGCTAAGTGTCAGATGTAAACGTTATACTTAGATGTTCAGTAAGATTTCAATTTAAATCTATAATACTCAATGAGCTCTCAATTAAGCCGTAGCTCCGTGTGACGATGCTCGGTCTTCATAACAAATAGATGTATACGCCTTCAACTTTAAACAATTATTGACTTTTGATTCTAGAGTGAATTGTCCCTACTTTTAAAAGACCGATCTAGTTGCATATATTTCATAAGTTTGTTTAAAGTGTGATAAAAAACTTACCTCATCATTGGTCGCTAATTCAGATGTAGACATAATGCGATTACAAGAAACATTTAATCCGGTTAACCATGTAAATATATCTGAAAATAAACAAATAAAGTTTGATTTAAAAATATTGTTTTCGTACAGCTTTATTCATAGAAATACATATCGAGCACTAAATCATAAACAGGCACAACTAGAAATTTATCAATATAATTTTTTTTGCATAAACCATTTCACAAATCAAATCAATAGCGACCAGGTTAACCTTGTTTGCGCCAATGTCTCTTTTAACTTTTGTTCTTTAACATTTGTGGAACATAGTTTAAATAAAAAATTGCAACAAATTTCTTGATGCCAGTTTTCTGCCTTTCCAAAGGATTTTTAATATTTGAGTTGTACCTGTTTATGATTTAGTGTATGTATATCAAATATGTTTTTAAAGTTTAAAAATATGAATTACAAATTTTCATAAAAAATTTTCATTGAAAACCTATTAAACCTTTTTTAATAGGACCGTTTAAATTTTGTACATTTGATACCTTTCACTGAGAATAAGAAAATTTTAGAAGCGGAGTTCATATGAAATATGTATATAAGATTTGAAACAATCTTAATAATAACTGACTTCAGAGTATTAAACTATGTTGCGGTTTTAGACGTATACCAAAAGTACTTTTTCGAATATTAATTAAATAACATGGCGAAATGTTGATTGAGAATCATGGTAAATTTTTGCAAAAGAATGCCCTTTATTTAAATTTATCATGATTTCATATTTATTTTAAATGAAAAATATTAAAATAACCTTTAATCACGTTTATTTAATATTATTCACTGTTAAAATAACATTGTGCAATATTGAATCCATAAAAACCTATTTTATATTAAAATCAAAAGTTGATCTTGTTAAATTAACATGCATGCATACTTAAGTATGTAAAGTATGTTATAAAAAGAAGACAATTCCCGTATTCTTTTAATTTAAATTATTTAGTTAAATAGTACATCAAGTTTTCAAAGTAGAATGATGACGAAAACCATTCTGCTGATGCTTCTGTTAACAAAGGAGTTACAAAATAAGTGAAACATGTGTTACAGGGGTAAGTGTTTAGAATTATTTTTAAATAAATGCATATGTTGTCTTCACACTGTTATATCACACTCCAACCAATTTGATTCTACATGAAATTCACGTTGTTTCAACCTGAAATAACTTTCATTCAACGTGATTCGGATTTTTATTTCAATATAAATGACATTTTGCTCTAACTTTACTGCAATGTTAAATTAACATGAATTATAGTTACTTTAAAAGAAAAAAATGTTGTTTGCAAGTTATTGTAAAATCATGTTAAATTAACATGAAAAAAAATCACTACTGAACAATGTAAAATCAACCTTGTTTTGAACTCATTTACATTGATTTTTTTCTGTGTGTAGAACCAGCACACAGCACCCAACTAATGCATTGCATTGAGTTGGAACTAGAAAAAAGGTTATGGGAAGGAGGAGGATAGAGGGAGTAGTGTGTGCAACCATTCGTGTTAAGTCGCGAAAGTATGTCTATACATATGTACGATTTTCAATTTTTAGAACAAGTACGAAGTAACCAAATGAGTATAAAAAATGTTACATAACATAAAATAATAATTATTGTGATGTCATAACGATTTCGGCCCCAAAAATTCGACTTGAACTTATTCATGTTTAGAGTGAGAGGCATTACTTCAGCAGGAAGGTTATTCCACATACGAACAGTTTGGCCAAAAAATGAATTTTCTCTGTAATGATGTGTACGGTTCAGCGAACAATCGACCACAAAAGCATGGGCTCTTGAGAAAAAAAGTGTATTAGTACCAAACGTACGGGTTTCGGGAGCAAGATTCCTAATTTCATCAGAACACATCCCATTGTAGTAAAAACAAAACAGGCAAATACAGCCCACACTGCGACGGTGCTCAAGGGAGCCAATAGAATGGCATACCATACCGTCACCAATGAGAACCTTCGCCCACTTCAGCACACGGTCGAGAAGTTCCGAAATAGACCCACACATATTGTATTCCATACTCTGTGGGTTAAAGGTTGTATAGATAGTGAAGAGATCAGATACAAATGAGGCACTTAGATCCGTCGTTCGTTTATGCATCGGGCATTGAAGTTTTCGATTATTAAAATCGACCCTATTCGCAAGACCTCATTCCGAGATTATGTGAAGGTCTGCTCCAAGCATATAATTAATGTTCTGCCTCATAGCACCAACATCAGATACGCTGGTCTATTATCAAACGAATACGAATGGCAAAGGTTGCTGTCATCTCGCTTATTCGGGTGAGACCCTCACATAAGGTTACCATCCTATGTTAACCGTCTGGCACTTATTAGGTTACCAACTTTAAGAAGTCGTCGGAAAATGTTAAATGCTCTTTTTCTACTTAAGCTAATAAGCGGAAGCGTCAATTCTCAATACCTTCTGGGAAAAATTAACCTTAACGTACCTGTTGGTCTATCAAGATATTATAGCATTCTGAGTATTAAATATTATACTACAAACTTTGCTCAGTTTGATCCATTTCGTAGAGTCTGTGATAATTTCAATAAGTTATATAAATATATTGACTTTAACAAAAACATTAAAATCATGAAGAGTGATATAATATCATATTTAAATTCGTTAAACTAATCGTTTGATTATTTGTAATTGCTAAAGCTTGTATTTTTATATTTACTAAATTTTTCAATTTGTAATAGTCTGTAAGGATTTTTCCATAGACTTAAGAAAATAAATAAATAAATCTCCGAAAGAGTAAATGGGGTAGGAAGTTTGACATAGGAGGTGATTTAGAAAAATAAGAAATAGAGCGGGAGAAAGAGCGGAGCGTTGCGGCACCCTGAATGAATCTTCAACTCGTTTAACATACCCCATATATAACAACTCGTATAGTGCGATTATTGCAGATTACCGTTAACATTACTCTTTTACATATATCAATACCAATTCAGTAAAAATGATGTACCTTATCACTATCAAAATGCGGTGTAAAGGATTCGTCGGTTGGTGGAAGAAAGTTGTAAGTTACTAAAGCTACGGTCACACCTAGCAAATATTTGATGAAAAAAACGTAAATTTTATTAACTTTAATTCTAATATATTTTTTGAATATAAGTCAACATCTATAAAAATTAAATAGAAGTAGTGTTTTGCTATAGTTACAAATTTAATTTATTTCATTTTGCGACTAAGAAACCATGCTGAATCACACGAACTCTTTAGCATGAAGTACCATGAATATTTCCTTTGATAAATATTTCGTATAATTAGTTACTGTGAGATTTTCAAAAGGTGTGGAATTTATTGTATATCCTTATGATAAGCGTACTAGGATAATGTAAAAACGTTTTTTCAGTGTCCAAGTCCAAACCAATTATCTTTGTTGAACACCAAACATAGAAAATTTGTTGATGTAACGTTGGCGAATTAATGCCGAACTTTAAAAAAAGCTTATGGTATATGCAAAAAGCAGCAAAAAATATTTTGTAGTCCTATTAGTTTATGTATCAGTTTATCATGTGGGATCAAATTGTTGAGTCCATGAAAGATTTCTCGCTTTCCAGCTATTCTTACAATAAAACGATTAATTTAAAACTGCATGGAAAATATATCCTCATTTAACTTTTAAAAAGCTTTATTACTGTTATTGAATGGATTAAAACAATTAAAGAAACAAAACAAAAATTGCCAAAAAAAAATATTCAAAACAAAAAAGTTCTTATGGTTCAAAGTCAGTGAACACGCAGCAAGTAGAAATTAGATTTATATTTTCTGAAATAAACACGACATGCGGAGTAGCGTCATCTTGTTTTGTTTTACAGAAATTAAAAAATAAAAGAAGTTTGTTTATATTTGGACAATTGTCTCTCAAACCGAATTCAAACTGAAGCAAAAAATATACACCAAATTATGATTTTAGTCCCCATAAAGTAGCTTCAGAAATTCATAGGATTTCACTAATCAAACTCAAAATATTTTCGATTTGTATACCCACACCACAATAGTGGAGACGGTATTATGCATTTGTGCTGATGTGTATAGCGTCTTAAAATATTGGTCCTAGACCCAAAGTATAAGTATAAAGGTTTTTATGGGTACAAGGACCAAGCCTATTGAAAATGGGCTAAATCGTAGGACCATGAGGAAAGATATGGAAAATTTCTGCCTCTCAGAAACTATCAAACTGATTTTAATGACATTTAAATCATAGATAGAAATATATTTATATGGATACATAAGCTATGTAGTTTTTCAAAAATAGGACCACAAGGGGAGGTAGGGGTAATTTCTGCCTCACAAAAACTTTCAAACCGATTTTAATGAAGTTTATAAACATAGATAAATCCATATTAATATGAACACATAAGCATGATGTGTTTTTAAATACTGTGGTGTAGGTTATCATATGGTCGGGCTTGACCGACTTTACTTTCTTACTTGTTCTTTTTAACTTGGTTCGCTTCAGCTCTGAGCTATCCATATGTATAAATATTAAACTCTTATATCCTAATTTTAAAATAAAAAACAACAGCATTCTTAAAAATAATAGATATACTAACAACAAGAAGTGAATATTTATATACAAATGGTGATAGAATAGTTAGATATGAATTATCATTAAGACTTTCGCTATACAAATTTAACTTCATACTGCTATTAAAACCAGTGTTGCCAAAAGCAGGAAAAAATTAGGAGGTGTAGATTTTTTTTCTTTTATTAATGCCCGTAATTTATACAAAAATAAAGCAGGTCGGGTTCGTACCTAACAGTTATCTTTGCCTATTTCAACGTTTATTATGCCTACGTGTTTTTACCTTCAGTTTTCCCTTAAAATATGGCAGATTTTACACCATAGATTTCTATGCACAACTAGATTTCTTTTTGTAGAAATTACGGGCAGAAGTATAAGTTTAAGCTTTTGGCCTTAGTTTCATAATCAAGTTTCATAATATGGATTTTTAGAAAATGATAGATGAAGCAAAACAGAAAAATATTAAATACTCTTTTTAAATGATATAGCAAAAGTTACAGACTTTGTTAAGTAGAACATATTCAGCCCGGCCCACGTTGTCGATCGACAACTTAAGCGAGCGACAACAAGTCACTAATTATCGTTCTCATAGGCGCCCCACTTTCTATCGACTTGTCGGTAGAAAGATTTTACGTTTCTAACTAAATTAAAAAAAATGCAAGTTATGCCATAAAAATACAACTCTGTCCTGCAAACAAAGCAGAAAAGAGCAAAGCCGTAAACTGCATATATGTAATAGAATTTTATGAAAAATATGATTTTATTAGTGGAGTTGCTTTAAAAAAATGTATGTAATTATAAAAAAAAAAAATTAGTTTTAGTGTGTAGAGAAAAGTTTGGTTTAATATTTAAACAAAATGTCAAAAAAAAACTATCAAAATACACTTTTCTTCGAGTCCGACGTGGCTGAATATTAACACTTTTAACAAGCCGCCTTAATTTTTTGTAACTAATTTTTTTTACTTGTTTTTATTTACTTTTTTATTAAAATGCTCATAAATATACAAACATATAATCAAAAAGCAATTTCAATTTTTGGGAATACAAAATTTTTATAATTTCAAAAGATTTTATTATTCGTGCTTAACTCCCAGTTTCTATTCTTGACAAAAACACTTGAAATTTAATGTTGATGGGATAAGCTATTTCTATGCGCATTTCACTGGTTGCTTAGGCCAGATCATCAGGAAACTTTATCCATAAAGATTTTAGAAAAACTAAAGATATTAAACCAAATAAAACTGTTAAACGTATAAGAATTATAGCAACAGTTCTACTTGTAACAATATCAAAGCTTAAACAAAACACATCAACAATAAACAACAGTGGGTTTATCTCATCTTACATTCCCCACTACAATTAGTTGAAATTCTCTCAACATTAATTGTAGTTGTAGGTAGGTTAAGACAAACAAAATAAAAACAACAACAACTTACAAAAGATGTTGTCAATTAAAAAAAAAAAAAAAAACACTTAATTGACAACATTGGTTTAATATCTTTAGTTTTTCTAAAATCTTTATGGATGAAGTTTCCTGATGATCTGGCCTAAGCAACCAGTGAAATGCGCATAGGAATAGCTTATCCCATCAACAATAAATTTCAAGTGTTTTTGTCAAGAATAAAAACTGGGAATTAAGCACAAACATATATTTAAGAACTTAAATTACTCACAAATTGTTTGAACAAAGTTTTTCCATTCATCATTATTTCATGTTTAGAAATGGTCGCCTTCAACAAATCTATTTTTAAAGAAAATTTTAAACATATTATGTTTAAATTAGCCATATTATTGTGACCGACAACCTTATTATAGTTAAATTATTCCTCCACCAAGAAGTCACAACCATATTATGGTTACCTCAGAACATGTTTAATAATAACTAAAATATGTTTAACACTTAAAATAGAATGTTTGTTTTTCAATGTTGCTCTTGGAAAAGAGGAAAATACTATTGTTAATTTAAAAACAAATTATTGTCATATTTAACCATAAGATGTTTAGAGGCATCCATAAAATGGTTGTGGCTTCTTGAGGGAGGATTAATTTAACAATAATATGGATGTCGGTGACAATAATATGGTCAATTTAAACATAATATGTTTAAAAGTTTCTTTAAAAATAGATTTGTTGAAGGCGACCATATTAAATCATGTTTTTTTTCTGAGTGTAGAGTTATTTGTTCGTTAAACGATTTGGTCGCCTCTGCCGGTACCGTTCATTTTCATGTGGCGCTAGGGCGGCCTATGCTTTTTGGTCCTTGCAGATTGCAATCGTAAGCAGCGTGGCCAATTTCAGAAGACGGCTTTCTTAAAGTGTTTCTAATCCATTCGTTTTTCCGTTTCAGTATCTACCCGGTAAAAACTTCGCCTACAAAATAACACATTATTTAAGTAATCAGAAAAACATAAAGGCACTACTTGCAATTATAATCGCCTTAATTTTCTGAATATTTACAAATTTAGTTAATATTATATAAATAAAATAGAATTCAAAGTTATTTAAAGGTCACACGCTTCTTTCAAAAAATAAAAATTATTGACTTCAGTTGATTTTACTATAAAAATAACGTTCCCGTTTATTACGAAAATATTTATATCTTTGTTATTTATCACTGTTGAATATTCGAAATATTGTAAAAAGATAAGTTATATTTTAAAAAAATTTTCTGGCAACACTGATGAGAATAGTCCAAATTACTAAAAATGAAAAAAAACTAAGGATAACTCCATTTATGTAATGTTAAGAAGTTTGTATTTTGCTCAGCCTTAATGTATACTTTAACAAAAACATTGATATAAAAACAGCAACCAAAAGTTGTCCCTTTGTGTGTATATGTATAAATACGCATACATATGTTTCAGTTAGGGGTTGATAAAATTTGGCTAAAATAAATCCTGGTTTTCAGGATTACTAAAATTCGGAAAATTTAACATTTTTTATGAAAAGTAAAAAATATTATATTATTAAAAACACTTACGGTTAATTTCATCAAGTTCAGTAAAAAGTAATTGCTACTTTAACTTCCAGTTTTCAATATGTTTTTGACAGTTATAACTGCACTGATAGAAAAATGCATCTTCATATTGATGATGCCCTAACATCAGAATTGTGACATCAATGTTACTTCAAATGGCATCAATGATGCAAAAAGTAACAACAATCCAATGACTAACGTCTTCGTACAATTTCGTCATTTTTTACGTGACAAAGGTCGTAATTCAACAAACGTGAAACAAACATATGTAACGGGTAAGTAAATAATAATAATCTCTTACTGTGACTTAAGTCAATTCCAATGAATTTGACTTAATGACAAACTGTCATTGAATTGATGCTAATATGTCCTTTCTCCGATGTTACTGCGTCATCGCACTGAGGACATGTTCGTAATTTCTGTGATGCTGATGTATCATCCCATTGATGACATAATTTCATTTTGACCCTGATGACACTTTGGCCAAGTGATGTTAAGGTTGACATCACTATGATGAAAAGTGTCATAGAAATGATGTCAAAAAATATCAGCTTTTTGACGCCTTTTCTATCAGTGTGGTAGTTAGTTGTAACTTGGTGAAATTTACTTTTTAAATATGTGAAAAAGACACTTTAATACGACTTAATTTTAGGACGTAGAATCTAGTGGCAAACTTCGTTTTAAAAGACTGTGCCGAAATTAAAAAAGAAAAATCTTTAAAACAAGTAAGAATGAATAGTCGGCCAAGCCCGACCATATGATACACTACGTTCCCGTATTTATAGCCAAATTTTGCGAAAGTGTACCGTATTTGTGATCTCTGGACAATCATGGACCACCCGAAACAAATCTTTTTTTATGAGATTTAGATTCATGTAAAAGTTCATTGTGCCGAATATAAGCATATAAGAAATTTATTTTGTATTAAAGTATTTTTATTCAGGGAGTTTAGATATGAATTTTGGCTAATTCTGGCTCCGACTGCACGAAATTTTTACACAACATAGCAGCTGACCAACAAACCAAAACGATTTAGAATTTGTAGCAGGCTTAGTAACATAAGCCTTAATCTTAGAAAAGTTTTGTGAATACATTTATAAAAGGCTTATAAACAATTATTTAAAAATGAAAACTGATCCCTTAGGATAATATAACTTGTCTATAATATAATATAATGTAAGCTAAGAAGTCTAATTATAGAATAAGCGTACAGAAAAATATTATTCTAATCATGTTTATAATAAAATTAAATTAGAGTGTTAGTTAGTAATTTAATTTTAATTTATATGGCTTATTAACAAAAGTTGTTTTAATAATATAATATTTAATATCTTCAAATCTTTGAAATACTATAATATTGATTTTTTTTTTTTTAATTATCTATTCTACTAAGTTTAGCTTCCTTATAGAGCCTTTTATAAAACTCATAAGAGGTCATATTCTCAAATGCAATGAATGAAGTGAAAACAACTTAATTCGAGTATATATGACGAATATATAGGCTCAAATCCTGCCGAAAGGTTTTGTACCACCAGAAGCATTTATTTTTCTAGATAAAAACGGATTTATTCAAAATGAGGAAGGCATACCTATAATTTATCATATCTATAGAAGAGCCAGCAATAAATAAATTGGGAATTTAGCACGTCATACAAAAATCTTAATAATAAATTTTGTATTCCCGTAAATAACTTTGATAATATACTTGCATGTGCCCGTGCAGAAAACTGAATTGCCAAATTGGTTTTTTTATTGTTTTCTTGCGAAGACAATAGAATGAAACAATTTGTTTTTTAATTTTGTTTTTTCTTTTTACCCACTCACAACTACAATTCGAGTCGGAAAGAATCCAACCAATTGTAGGGGGATGTAAGAAAAGATAAACTCACTGTTTATTGTTGGTGTTTTGTTTAAGCTTTGATATTGTTACAAGTAAGACTTTGAGTCTTTGAAATTCTTATTCGCTTTAGGGTTTTATTTGTATAATATTTTTTTAGCATTTCTAAAATCTTTGGAAAAGGTTTCCTGATGATCTGGCCTAAGCAACCAGTGAAATGCGCATAGAACCTAGCTTTCCCTCAACAATAAATTTCAGTGTATTTATCAAATATAAAAAATTGCGAATTTAGCACGTCATACAAAAATCTTAACGATAACAAAACTATTTAACATAAAAAAGCACTAAATACAAAAATTAAGCCATTAACAATGATATACGATACGATGCGATGGGACTTCAATTGGCGGTGCTTTAAATGTGTATAAAATATAAATGGCTGCATTTTGGGGCGTGGTAAAAAATGTTGTAAGCTCTGAAACTTAATAAGTGTGACTTTTATTCTATGAAGTCGCTGGTTGATTTTTTTTTTTTGGTTTTTGTATTGGGTTCTACCTGGTTTAGTGTAATATATATGAAAAAGAAAAAAGGGGCTAAATTTTGAGGCGTTGCATAAAAGTGAGTATAATAAAAGCCAGACATACTTAGTTTTACAAGGACTTTCTTGGCACGTTTAAAAAATTTTACATTTCGGGTAAGGATCCGAGATGGCATAAGTGGCGCCCAGAATTTGAGGTCAGATTGAAAAGTCCCCAAAGGCAAGAACGAAGCCACTATCAAGCCATGAACAACGATATGATAAGATCGCACTTTTAATGGCAGCGCTATATATAAAAAACCAAAAGTGCCGTATTTTGGGGCGTGTCAAAAAAATAATTTTTTCCTGTTTTAGAAACTTCATTGGCAAATCTTTCATTCTAGGTGGTGACTGGCACAACTTTTTTTTTGTATGGAGGTCGACCCGGTCTAAGGGACAGTGCATAAAACAATTTATAATTATTATTTGTTTATTTAACGCTAAACTTATTGTTAAATATGTAATTTGGATAAAATAAATGTTGAAAAATTTATCTTTTTTTATTATAAAAGACATTTTCGGAAACTAATTAAAAAAGTACAACGTTTAAGCACAACTAATGCATGCAGCATTTGTTACAGTTTTTGGTCCAAACTTGTTAAAGACTTGAAGAAAAATAATAATGGAAACATATGTTCTTATTTCATCAAACCGAAAAAAATTTTGCACCAGTAAAAGCATTAATCAAAAATTAAATCAGTTTTAATTAAAAATTTAATCAAAGTAATTAAACGTTTAATCAAGTGAATTAAATGTTAAATCAAGTTAATAAAACCATTTAATTGGTATTATTAATTATTTTACTGGTGCAAATTAATATTGTAAATTAAACGCTTAATACACTTGATTAAAAGTTTAATTTACTTGATTAAACGTTTAATTCACTTGATTAAATTTTTAATTAAACCTGATTTTATTTTTGATTAGTACTTTTACTGGTGCAAAATTTTTTTCTGTGTGGTTTACAGACAACCAGCTAGCCGGATGGACGAACAGACATCGTTAGAACGATTCTGAAAAGCTATTTTATTGATTTAATCTTTTAAAACGGAGTATGCAACAAGATTCTACGCATTTTAGCTGTTTTTCGGTGTCAATTTTACGGTTGAATTTAAACTCATAATAAAATTATTAACGTAGTCTGCAGTATGCATTAAAAGGAAATTGGTGAACTTTCTGGGCATAAACAGTTGTTTCAGATAGACTTTGTTAGTTAAATTGCATACATTTCAATAGGTAAAGAATTATTTAACAAAAAACTAAAAAAAATTATCTTTCACAATCAGGCAATTGATAATTTTTTACTTATGTTCACATGTGTCCAGTGTCAGTTTGGAGAATCTCGGGCTCCCTTAAAATTATTTGTAAATCCCAAACCAGTCCCGATTGCTATCCCTAATTTTACTTAAAAGCATAGTAAAATGTTTACTCTCATACGTTCTTTTGTACAATTTTCAACACCAGACATTTGCTTTAACCCGGAAATAGCTAACATATCATTTGTACATAATGAAAAGATATCACGAATATATATTATATAAGTTTTTGCCTCTGTATGTGTAAATTCATAGATACAAACATGTGTAATATATATGGTTTTGTTTTAACATTTTTCCATAGATTTCTTAAGTTTTTTATACTTTATTTTTATTTCAACACAACAGTAAAAGCCAACAACAAACAGTAAAAATAATCATAAAATATTGTACATAAAAATGTGTAAATGTATTGTCCCCATATGGCTGTGTGGATAAGTGTCTCATAGAACAGTGTTTGTTACAAGGGTCACTGTTAATGTTAAGCACTAAAAAGGGAACTTAAACGGAAAAGAGAAGTATTAAGAAAAATAATCTAGTATTACAGGCACAATCATAAAATGAGATTTTTTTTATGGAAAATATGAAAAAAAAAACAAATATAAAACATAATAAGTTTAAATGTTTCCCCAGTCAAGACCACTACCAGGAAATTAATGTTTTAAATTATTTGTCCATTAATGTTCTTTTTTATATTGTAGATTATATTTTTTGAAGTATTGTGCGAATAATGAAAATGTAGTAAACTAGAAATATTGCAATATTAAAAGAGTTTTGTAAGAAAAAATTTTCTAAATCTACACAAATTTATTGCTCGTGCTTTTAATTTTACTTAACGAAAAGCTAAAATATAAAAAAGTCAGCTCAATTTTTTTCTTAACACAACAATCGAAACTCCTCTTAAACATTTTATTTCAAAACAATTAAATAAATTAAAATGGATATGAGGCATTATTTGTGAAGCGGACAACCCAAATTTGGCATAACTAAAACACGTTCACCACTCAGCGTCACATAAATGTGACACGGGTGTTTACGCAGAAACTCAGATGACGCATACAAAGTGTCAGATTTTTAGTGAAATGTATTTATCTATAATTTCTTGAAAGTTTGTTTGGAGTAATTTTCTTGTGCGTTTGAGTCTCTGTTACAATGTGATCTAAATACTCTGTAAAAACTTCTCTTACTTTTTCAAAATGAATACAGTATTTTTCGTTTAGCTGCACATTCAATTTTGCACGAAAATTCGTGCAGGTTCGCAAAATATTCTGTTACTGCTGTTCTGCTGCTAAGAGAATTCACCTACCTGAAGAGATTAGATTTTAATACAGTTTTAAATGAAAGTAATACCAATATGTATATAAAACAAGCCATTTAAAAACAATTTAAAGTGCTAAATCATTGATACCCTCCACCGACAGTACTAATATTTCAGGAGTGCGTCATATATGATATCTAGATATTCACCCTTATTCTACTTGGCGTCGGCAATAACAACGGCAATTTTAAGGCAACAGCAATTCTTATCAAAGACAACATCAATTGTATGTTAAATTGGTATTTTGTAAGTGTATTATGACGCCGTTGACTATTTATCGATAATGTTAATAAAATACAGCACACATCTCTAATATTAAAATCAGCTGATTCATTTTGTTTACTGTTTTTTTATAAGAACAAAAAATTCTGTGCTGTTTGTGCAAATTTTAAGTCAAATAAAAATTTGTTTGTAAAAAAATAATGATTAAATGAAAATGTTTATTATTATATTAAATTTTCCCAAGTGCCTAATGGATTTTTTTTTATTTTTTTAAGATTTGAAAGTTATTTTCGGCTGAATAAACTTTCTTTATAACATAATAGAGCCTCATTTAAAAAGGGAACGTTTGTTCCAAACACAATATATTTGCAGCAACATTGCGTTTTTTGGCCCAGGGATCGTACCAGCTCAGCGTTGGAAATTATTTCAACTTTTGACTGTCCCAGCCACAAGTTTAAAAATTTTGTCTGAGACTCTGGAAGTCATGAAGAGAGAACTTTGTCCACAATGGATAAATTAAAGTTGCATTTCTTTGAAAAGCAGCATTTCCAGGTGTAATTGGCTGTGTGGATGGAACCCACATCAAAATTTTAATTCCAAAAAAAAAAAACAAGACCACCATCACTTCTTTAATCGCAAGGGATATTTAATTTATTAGGAAAAGAAACCCTGCATAATCCTCTGGCTAGTAATGGATTTTTTACAAGCTCTTCCACTAGCTTCTCGAACTGGCACTTAGTTTTAAATTTAATTTGTTATCAAATATAATATAATATAATAATATATCAAAACACAACACAAATGAAGAAAAATATCAAAACCGCCGTTGAAATCAAAATTGCAGCCAACCATTACGTAAAATTTTTAAAACACGACACAAAGCAGCATAAGACAACACTAAAAATGCCGACGACAAAATCAAGGGCAATTTAAGGCAACAGCAACGCCAATTTTTCTTAGAAAATACCAAACATTTGTAAACAGTCATCGAAATATGGCAATATTGCCAACGGGAATACGAAATTGAAACAAAACATAAAAAACGGCGTTGCTTACTGTTGACGACGCCAAATAGAATAAGGGTGATTATAAATTAAAAAATTTAATTAAATTTAAAAAAATAACGGCATCAGCATATAAATTATGAACCAATCATCCCAAAATTCTGTAGTGTGATTTCTGGGGATAAAAAACTTAAATTTGAATAAATTTCAATACAGCAGTGAAATTAGTTTTCGAGCTTACAGTGAATTTCAGAGAGCCTTAGTATGGGATCTAAAGTAAATTATGGACCATATATCACAAAATTGCATGATATTTTTCAGGCCATATTAAGCTAAGTTGAAAAAAATTTTACCGCAATATCTATATCTGCTACAGTTTTAGGCGCATTTAATTAATTTCCCAGAGTAGGCTTTCCCGAAATTTAACAGTAAAATTTCCAGTCGTATAAAATAAATCTGTGATTTTTCTGGATTTCAATCCCAAACTGATTACACAAAGAAAAAAATATCAGTAGTTTTTTTTATCAATTAAAAAAAACATGGTTTAAAATGTATTTAAATTTAAATGATATGATAATTGAATTAATTTATTTTTATGTTGAAAGAAAATTAAAAATATAATTTTGATTTAATTAACATTTTAGATGTTTGGAAATAAATTTTTAATTAAAATATAATTTAAATAACTTAAAATTATAAAATAAAATCTTAATTGATTTAAAAACTTTACTTTAAGTGAGCGATAAAGTAAATTAAGGTTCACCCTACCTAGTTGGTTAAAGTAAAGATTTAATAATTGAGCACTTTTTATACGGCTGATAAAATCCTACGTTTAGCTATCAGTAGATTGTGAAAACGGGCCTTTGAATAACTCAAGGAGCTAGAATATATGTACTTTATAGGGCCTTAGTTGTATAATAAAAAAGTTTCACACTGAATGACAAACTTAGTTTATCCTCATTCACCACTAGTGGTTCTGCTTTTAGCAGAACATGTATGTTTTGAATGTTTATTGTGTGTGCACATACACAATCACAGCTGCTAGATCAAATGACTTTTTAATTCAGCCATTTGTGTTACCATATCAGCAAACTTAATTTGTTTGCCTTTCTTTTTCATAAAATAGCGATTGATAAAATTATGTTTTTTTGTTTTGATGAGGCACTTAAAAAAATTATTTTATGAGGCACTTAAAAATAATATTTTGTATTAAAAATAAAAATTGTTGACCAAAAATCGAATGCTGTTATCCCAAATATGCACTTAAGCAAAATGCACGTACACGATTTTTTTCTAACAATATTTAGCCTTCATACACAATGATTTGTATTTCGTGCAGATAGGCAAAAAAATGCAGTTAAATGAAATGCAGCTAAACGAAAAATACTGTAGCTAGCATCTTTCCCTCATTATTTAGTAGCTTTCTTTTGTAACTGATTGTATAACAACTTCTATAATAACTTTTTTCTGGATGTTTGTAGGTAAAAAAAATAGTGACTTACTTTTCAATGCGTTCATTTTGGGGCATCCCTTGTAAAATTCATTGGTTCTTTCAGTAGAATTGTAAGTAGTGCTTTTATGTTTTTCTGATTACTCAAAATATTATTTTGTAGGCGAAGTTTTTACTGGGTATATTTACAACGGTTTGGGTAAAGGCTAAGTTGATACAGTAGAATCCCGATAATTCGTTATCGCATAGGACCGGCCATTTCTTACGAATTATAGGGGTTTTCGATATAGCGGGGTTTCGATTTAACGGGGTTAAAATAAAAAAAATACGAATTAACGGGGGTTTTCAATTTATTTACTAAAACGATAAAAAAACATGAAAAATTGATTTTTTGCGGATTTAAGTTAAGATCGATTCCTTAGGTTTTCCAACCTGATCTTTCATTTGGCGCAATCAGTTTTTCGATACCTCATAAGGTTTTTGAGATATGGAGTGTTGAGTTTGTCGTATGTGGTATTTGCTGAAGCAATTTTCAAACTACAAACTCAATTTCCTCGAAACTATCAGAATCCACATGCGACAATTAAATTATCAACCGACGAATTGTTAAAAACAAAATATATAAAAATTATATATAAAAATTAGTCATGTAACAAACCGATCATAAGAAAATAAACACACACACAAGCAAAAGCAAAAACCCACACAAAAAAAAAATAGTGGTGAACAAAAAATCATTCTTTCCATGTTTCTGCTGTTTTTATTACAAATTGTAAGTGGTAGTTAGCAAACAATTACGTTTTATAAGAGGTAAAGAAGATTTTATTTAAAAAAAAATTACGAATTATCGAGGGGAACAATATGTATGAAAATTTTACGAATTAACGAGATTATTTCAAGGAACCGACAGTTTATTACGAATTATCGGGAATTACGATTTATCGGGGTACGAATTATCGGGATTTGACTGTATTTTACATATTTGCTTTTATTTTGGGTACTTCATGTAATGTGCAGCACTTGACAAAGGCTTTTTATATTTGTAAAATTTCAAGTGGGCGTGGCACCTACCACAAAATTATAATTTAGATGTCTGTAAAAAAAGCGTGGCACCTTCAATACAAAAAATATGGATTTTTGTGTATCCGGAGAACGTTAACAGAAAATATATCAAAATTTTGGTATAAAATTTTGTCTTAAAACTGTTTTGATCTCCAGCGAAAGTAATTTGGATTTGAAGATTCTGGAAGTAGCTTTATCCCAGGTTCTAACAGCGAAGAGACCAAAGAAAGATTTTTAATTAGGCTAAAGTTCATAAAATTTAATTTTCATTAAATTATTTTTATGAAGAAAGGAATTTTACAACATCAAACCATTTAGTGACTCATATATGTGACACTAAATTTACTTAAAACTCATATCACTTACAAGTGTCTTTGAAGTGTGTCACAAATATGTAACACACAGCTTCTGCTAAGAAAATCTTTCGTGAAGCTCATGTCACATATGTGTGACATATTTGTTTGTTTCTGAGTTTGTACTAGGGTTGCCAGACGGCCTGGAATGGCCTGGATTATCCAGTTTTTTTTGCGTGTTGTCCAGGTTCCAGGTAAAATGCAATTTGCCCAGTTTATTTTATTTTGAAAAATTGCTTTTTTATTATTTATATTCATTATTGTTAAGAACAAAATCACATACTAAAAAAAATTGTAAGGAAAAAATTTATAATGTGCCGACGTTATCAGCCATGTTCGGGAGATCGAATTCGAGTGAAATCAAAATCGGACAAACTTAAAAAACGATCCGATGTTTAAAGTTCATTTAATATCTTTATAAATTAAATTAATTAAATATCTTTATTAGAACTTATCTTAAAATAAAAAAAACGAAGGTAATTTAAACAAAAATTTAGCTGGAAATCTCCACTGATTTCAATTTCACTCGATCCATAACATAGCAGTACTTTTTTATTTGCAATACTACAACAAAACAAAAACCACAGAAACAGCAGATGTTTACGGCTTGAAATGTCAACTATTTATAAATAAAATATTATGAAACCAAAACAAATTGGTTCGAACTGTCAAGGTCAGCAGGCTTTTCGCTGCCACTTGTAGTGAATTCGCCCTGATTATAATTTTGTAATATGATATAAGACTGAACATCTGAACATAATGTCTCAGTGTATGGAGGCTGCTCTGAAGGTACTTAGCACCTGGAGCGCATCATGCGTGCTGGGTGTTAATCCGTCCAAGACGGAACTGGTACTCTTTACGAGGAAGTACAGGACCGGGGACTTTAGGCTTCCGAGGTTAAATGGAACCGAGCTTCAGATCTCTCGCAGTGCCAAGTATCTGGGCGTGGTTCTGGATAGTAGGCTGTCATGGGGACAAAATGTCCAAATGATAGTGGAAAAGGCAATAGTTGCCATATATGCGTGTAGCGGTGCAATCGGTAGAAACTGGGGCATGAGCCCGTGGTGTGTCAATTGGATCTTTGAGGCTGTACTAAAGCCGACTCTGTATTACGGGGTCGTGGTATGGTGGCCTGCGTTGGATAAGAGCAGGTATAGGGCAATGCTTGAGAAGGTATATAGACTTGTCGCGTTGATGATCACGAGGGCGCTGTTCACGATACTGAACTGGCTCCCGGTGGACATCATGGCCAGACAGATGGCTCTTTGCTCGGCGACACGGTTAAACGCGGCGCTCTGTTGGTTAGCCCGTAACTATGGGCATGCCGGGATAACCAGAGGTTCTACCGTCCCTGATAGTGTGGACTATTGCACTCCGGTGCCTTTCACTGGCGCGGGGTTTGTGACAAGGATGGCGCATGGCAATGCGCTGTCAGGTACTCACCACGAACTGAGCCTAGGGGTTTATACTGATGGTTCGAGGAAGGGTGTTAGAGCTGGAGGAGGTTTCTACATAGAGGAACTGGATGTGAGAGTTTCCTTTCGTCTGCCGGATGGATGTAGTGTCCTGCAGGCGGAGATCTCGGCTATAAGGCGGGCGGTAAATTGGCTGAGGTATCATCGCATATCGGGAGATATACGTATATTTACTGATAGCAAAGCTGCCCTTGCTTCCCTAGCGGGTGTCTATATGACATCTATGTTAACTGTAGAATGTCGGATGTCTTTGAATGAGATTGCGAAACATTCAAGGGTAACGCTAATATGGATTCCGGGTCACTCAGAGTGCCCGGGTAATCAAGTGACAGATGGGCTGGCCAAACAAGGTGGTCGCATGGATGACATATTCATCGATCAGTTTGTTGGTCTTCCAATGGCTCACTGTAAATTACTTATCAGGCGCAAGTCTTATAGAGTTGCGCAGATGCGGTGGACTAGTGAGTCCACCTGCTTGATATCCAGGCTATTATGGCCTGGTTATGATGAACGGAGGACAAGCTCTCTACTTAGGTTCAAAAGGGACCAGATTATGACAGTTGTATCTGTTGTTACTGGGCACTGGCCGGTTGGGACTCATGCTGAAAGAATGGGTCTGGAATTTAATGACTACTGTAGAAGTTGTCAGGATGAGGAGGAGGAGGAGACTGTGCTTCACTTTCTCTGTCAATGCCCTGGGTTGCGGGGTATTAGGGAGGAATGCCTGGGGAAACCGGCATTTGCCTGCCTAGAGGATCTATCCAAGATAGAGATCGCTGATTCTGCAGTGACGCCATCTGAGTAACTGCTCTATAGGATGGGCATTGACGCTGGGTATCACAAAGGGACCAATAAAGGACCCAAGTGAGCTGTCTGTTGATAGCTGCCCATGGAACCTAACCATATAAGACTGAATTTGAAGTGTTACATTTCTTTGCTTTTTAAAATTTTTTTTATTGCAAAATAAAACTGAAATTTTATGTTTTCTTATACTTAAGGGCTTTTTCAAATTGTCCAGCTATTTTTTCAAAATCCAGGTGAATTTTTTCTATTGTCCAGTCATTTGACTTTTGGTATCTGACAACCCTAGTCTGTACAGAAAACGGAAAATACTGCTGAGTGGCGAACGTGATAAGTCTAGTAGATATGAATCTGCTACCTAAATAAATCGCTCAGCCTGTCCTTGGCTTAAAAATACTGATATGCTCTGCAAATTTCCTCATCGCATCATCAATTGTGATAGAAATGACTGGAATTAATTTTGAGAAAATTTGAGCTGATATCTTTAACCAAATCTGAAGATTTGTTAAAAAGGTTTCGTTTAAATGTGCTAAATTCCCATTTTATACTATTGATAAACTGAAATTTATTGTTGATGGGATAAGCTATTCCTATGCGCATTTCACTGGTTGCTTAGGCCAGATCGTCAGGAAACTTCATTCAAACATTTTAGAAAAACTAAAGATATTATACATACAAATTAAACTGTTAAGCGAATAAGAATTATATGTTAAATTAAAATTTACATTAACCACAATAAAAGAGTAATAGCTCTTCACGTTTCAGCATCAAAAACTACACTGAAACGTGAAGATTCAAAGAATATCGAAATATCGGAAAAAAATAAAGAAAAATTGTACATACAACTGACCTCGAGCTTAAGCATTTTAACTTAATATTGAATTGTAAAGGTCGAACAAAAACACAACTTAAGAAAAATTATAATTTTTTTTTAAATAAAATGTTCTTTTTCGACCACGACAAACACAAACGCTAATAGTGCTTGTGTAGTAAATAATTAAAAAAAATATAACGTTTTCGTGTTTGTCATCTTTGGTACACAAAAATAATAATGTTCTTATCCAACTCAACAAAAAGATGAGAACATTTAATTTCGTTCAATTTAAAAAAAAAAACCATAAACTTTATTGTGTTCTGTTAAGTGAATTAGTGTTCGTACGTTTCAGTTGTGCTAAACGCCCTTTTGGCTGGTAAAAAAACCAAACATTTTTTACGAAAACAAAATACATTTACGAAAAAATAAAAAGCTAGCAAGAAAGTTTACACAAACAGAACACATGCGCAATACACCCACAAGCTATTCGTGCTGTGGTCGTTGCTAACAGAACATCAAAATATAATGTTTGTCTACAGTATCACTGGAATTGTTCTGTTTTTAAACAAAGAACTGAACACTATATAATGTTCGGCTCTTCCTTAAAAATAAGTACGAACGGTGTTAAGTGTTGTGTTCGTCTACACAAACACTAAAAAATATATATCGTTCAAGGCTGTGTGAGCCGAACGCTAAATAATATTTTGTTTATTTACGAAAACTACTTGAAATATTCAGCCTTATTAAGGTTGTCGTTAGCGTTTACGACTGTGACGTTTTGTGTAAAAGACTAAAGTAACACACAACATGTGTTCTTTAATCTACTGCAAAAAACGACAGCCGTAATGAGGCTGATTGTGAAATCTGTAGTAAAAAAAGGTCGCATTTTTCACATTTGTTTTGCATATGTGACATTTTTATGTTTCCACATATTTTAAAATATCTACGTTAGTCAAATCTCATTACTCATCAAGAAAACTTTCGACAGTTTTACTCACAGGAAATAAAATTTTTTTAATTGTTAATTCAATAATTAATTGTTCTTAAACTTTGGGTCATTGTGTTTAAGCTTAACAAACCTTTTTTGTAGTTAATTTTCTGGCTTTTTAAAAGTGGTTTTAAAAACTGTCAGAATGTAATTAAGTTTTTAATACTTTCGTCATTGTAAAGACGATGTATTTATGTGTTTGGTCCTGCCTTTCAGCATTAAGTCAAGTGTTTTATTTTTATTTTTAGATTATTTATTTTTCTCATTTTATGAATTTTGAAGTTGCTTAAAGTTTTATCTTAAATAAAACTGTAGTTAACAAACATAAATACCTAAAAGTTTATACACTGAAAAAAAAAACTAAAAGAGTTTTTATACTTTCGAAAAACAATAATTGGTTGTGATAATCATACATAAATTTTAAGTTATCAAAAGTCATGATGCTTGAAAGGATAAATTCAACTGCAATATGATGCCGTGGAAAAAGAATAACATAAACATAGTGTTCTTATTCGTATCGGTCATATCGAAATGTGTATTTATAATTCCAAAACTATTTGCTAGAACAATAGGTTTTTTTGTCTGTGTTCTACTTATCCTGAAACGAATTTAAATGGACTTCAGTATTAAAAATGTTTATAATTTTAGTTTTTTTTTAACAATTTGAAAAGTTTTGCATAATGTTTGTAAATTAATGTTTATATTTTAAATAACACTTTATAATAATAGATGCCCAAACTTGGTCTGCAAAGTTAAGTGAGATTATTTCTTAAGTATATTTTGTGAATATGTGATCCTTACTTACACACACAAACAGATAAATAAATACCCAGTAATGTAAACGTTAAGAAACATATTTTTCTATATAGCCACCTCTTACAAAAAATATTACTATGGTTTACTGTGTCTTCCATAAGGAAGCTACAACTATATTATGGTTGCTCATATAATATGAATATTCTTACCATAACTTATTAGATGGTCAAACATAGTAATATTTTTCTCTTTTAAAAGATATTAAAAACACCATATAATTTCACAAATTGAATTAGGAAAAATGACAATAAGCCAATTCATAAACTGTTCTAAAGTGCTAAAATAAAGACTTAGGCCCGTTTTCTCAACTTACCGGTAGCTAAAAGTAGACTTTAACCGGCCTTATGAAAAGTTTTCCATTATTAAAACTTTACTTTAATCTAAAGGGAGCGATAAAGTAAATTAGGGTTCACCCTACCTGATAGGTTAAAGTAAAGTTGTAATAATGGAACACTTTTTATACGGCCGATAAAATCCTATAAAATAAAACAAAATTATGACAGTCGTAAAAACACATATAGCAAATACAACCGATATGACACAATGGAACACTTTGCTAATAACCTAAATGGGTATTTTGTTAAAATAACAAGTTCTAGTTACTCATGCGAAAATGTTGCGGACGCGGACGACTTTAGTGTCGTGTACGTCGATGAAATGTTCAATCTTAAAAAAACATAAAATCCTTTAACAGCTAAAACTTAAAAAAAAAAAACGGAGAAAAAGTTTAGCTCATCCGCTACGCAAAGTCACGTTTTTAAAATAGTTACTATTTATACCAGTGATGGAAAATTCAGTACTATGGTACTATTTTCAGTACTTTTTACTTTCAAAAATACCACGGTACCCCCACGTCCGTTTTAGTACTCTTTTCTCTTTGTGCTTTTTTGTTTAGAAATCTAGCGTTTTATTTTTTTAGCATTGATAACCAGGGTTGTGGAGTCGTCAACAAAACTTACTAACTCCGACTTCAACCGCTGAAATTACAACTCCGACTCCTAATCTTACCTTAATGTTAAATGTATATGGGACGGGTCTTTATTTGAGTTTTTTTAATGCGGTATCTTTTAAATGGTTAAATATGGCAAGAAAAGGATTCAGTAAAAATTTTGAATAAATATTTTAAATATTGCTCGCCAATTTCGAAGTATTTTTATTTTGAACAGGCATGTTGACAACATTGCCTACACAAAATTTATTCTTATCAAAAGTATACATATATGCTTGTTGGTATATTTTAATGTCAGATATCCCTCATCAGAATTTTGCTGTTGAAATTTTGCCAGTTCGGTTCATAAATGGCTTAGATTTTAGTTTTTTTTTTTTTTTTTGTTTAAGTTTTTTTTCCAAAAAAGTATGTTTGAAAAAAGTACCAAAATGTTAAAAAAGTACTCTTTTGCTTAGTGGTTAGTACCATCTAAATATTTAAATTTTCCATCACTGATAATATAAAATAAATTATTGTCTTAACCCTGCGGCCACACGTTCAAATTGTTCTTGATAGTCTTTTACATATACTGCTTGTCAAAATTTACATAAATTGAAAGCTGTGACGTAGGCTGCACTCAATTTGTAAGCAATTTACTTCCAAAATGTCAACAACAACAGAGACAAACTTGATCTCAGCTGTTAAATAGAAAGTAAATTGCCAAACAAATGGAAAGGTAAAATTGAAAGCCATCTCGTGGTCAATTTAAAAAGTGTGAGTGTGTTAGTAAAAACTGAGAGTGTATTGCAAATTGAAAGTAATTGAAAGGCAAAACTTGATCGTGCCCGGTGGCGAACGTCATAGTGATTCAGCGTGACAAACGCTGACAATATTTAATCATCGATGACAAGTGTTGATTTTACTTTGGTGTCATATATGACTTTTTGAAGTATTTGTCCAAACTGTCATAGATGACCAATTTTGATTTTGTCTTGTAGGCGTCCATTTGTTTGTGAGTCCTAACAGACAATATCATCAACTTTCATTAGTCAATTGTTTCAGGTAGAGTGACAAGGAAAACACAATAAACTCGTGATCTATTCATATCAGACAATGCCGCTAAGTTTTTCCTTTTAAGGGAACAGTGACATTGCAAAGCCGTTGTCATGCATAACACCCTAAATATCAACTTGTTACTGACTCTGGTGCGATGATTCATCAATGAAAATGTCATAATGACTATGTCGCTCATAAACGCCCCCGGGTGTGGCCACCAAGTAAAATAATAACAAAAAAAAAAAAAAAAAATATGAGTGTTGTGAGCAACGCTCATAATTTAGATTTCTATAGAGTCATAACAAAGCAATTAGCACAGCATAAAAAGTTTTCATACAAAAAGTTTTATTGTATGAAACACAACAATATTTTTTTTTTAACTGTTGTAATATATAAGGATAGTATGATAATACGACTTGATAGTACACCTTGTGAATCCCCCAAATATTGGTACGGAAAACAGATAAGCTAAACCCGCAACGTATATCTTTATGGACGGCTGCCTTTTATATTTTCAATGATGGGACTACTTTTTTCGTATTTTCTTTTTAAATTAACATTTCTCAGTATGCTTTACACATTTAATTTCAGTTAATTATACTCTCAGTTTGTGATTGATGGAACAAAAATTGTTTGCCTAAAAATTAATCTCGTCTTTGTACGACCAGTGTGTTGAACTTTTGCTCAATGATACACACTTATAAAGTTTATCTATTACAAGAAAAGTAAGAGGGCTTATTTTTGGTAATATCACATTAAAGGTACAAATACTTTGAAATGACATGAATTAGTCAAATTTTTTTTTTTTTTTTTTAATAAATCCCAAAAACAAGGGTCAGTTCTTAAAAATCAGTAAAACATATCAAATGTGCAAATATAAAATATTTATACAGGGAAGTGTTGGTTTATTTTATTACTAATTTAAAGCAATTAGAGATGTTTTAACAACTGCCTAAAACTGCTGGGAATGATATATCCTATTAAAGATATTTATATATATATTGATTCCTATGGTTCCAAGTTGGAACAAAGGGCCGTAACGAAATTCTTCCATTGGGATCTGTCCTGTGCGATTTGTCTGATCTCAGACCAAGTTCTTCTTGTTTCGCTAATTTCGGATTCTAGTTGCCTTCTTCTTCAGGTGTTAGCTGGTCTACCTCTTCTTCTGCTGCCATGAGGGTTCCAATCAATTGCCATCTTTGATATATCATCATGGGGTCTTCTCAAAATATGACCAACCCAGCTCCATTTCCTCTTTGCAATTTCTATGCGAATTGGTATTTCACCTCTTCTTTGCCAGAGGTCTCTGTTGGAAACTACGTTCGGCCAAAATATTCGCAAAATTTTTCGCAAGCAACGATTAACAAATACTTGCAGGGATTGAATGTCGCTTGCAGTAGAGTTCCAGGACTCACATCCATATAGCAGGATAGAGCGAACATTAGAGGAAAAAAGGCGAAGCTTAGTTTTTATATGTATTTGTGGTGACTTCCATACTCTTTGTAATGCACCAAAAGACTGTTTTGCTTTCCTTATGCGATATGCAATATCATCACGTGAGCCGCCTGTTGTTGATATGATACTTCCTAAGTAGCAAAACGATTGGACGTCCTCGAGTTCTATGTTGTTTACTCGGAACTTGGAGATATTAGTCGAATTGATACGTAGAACCTTAGTTTTGTCGAAGTTAATGTGAAGACCGACACCAGATGCTAGCTGATGTATCTGATCCAATTTGGCTGACATGTCGGTAAAGTTATGTGCGAGCAGGCAAATATCATCAGCGTAGTCAAGGTCTTCCAATCGACCATTCATACCCCATGTAATGCCTCTTCTTATTCGGGTTGTTTGCTGCATAATTGAATCCAATACAATATTGAATAACAGCGGAGATAGGATACATCCCTGTCGTACCCCAGTGCTTATACCAATCGGATTGCTTAACGTGCGTTCATGCAGTACTCGACTTGTTGAGTTGCCATACAAAGCTTTGATTAAGTCGATTAGCACAGGTGGAACTCCCTTGCATCGAAGTGCGTGCCAAATTGCCTGATGGTGGATCGTATCGAATGCTTTGGCGAAGTCGATAAATATCAAGTATAATGGAGATCTCCATTCCACCGACTGTTCCACTATGATCCTTAGACTATTTATATGATCAGTGCAAGATCGGTGTGGTCTGAAACCAGCTTGCCCTAAAAAATTTTCAACTATAGACGAGTAAATTATCGTACTAAATTAAAGTTTTCTCTTCTTACTTTAGTACGAGTCGTACTCAAAAATTTAAGCACGGATAACACTGAAAAGTACTTAATGGCGATTTATTTTCTGAGAAATATGTTGCATTAATGTTACATGTTCTACATTTTTGTGTTCGTTTGTACAAAAAATACAACTGTGGGAAAAATTTTCAAGTTCTTTTGTGAATATGTTAATAAAAAACATGCAAAACATGTTGCATGTTTTACCCTTACTTTTATTTAAGGTGTTCATACTGCCCTGTCTTACAACTTTGGGACTTACTACTTTGTTTGTACAACCAATGTTTTATTTTGATTGTCATAATTCATACTGCTCATAATTTTGTAAAAAATTATTTTAAAACAAAATATAAATATATTTACACATTAAAATCAAAAAAAAGTCTATTTATATTATAATCGTTAAAATTTTTCTAAGCCATTAGTGATGTCAATATTTGTTTCCAAGCCATAATTGCGTGCAGAAACCGCTCAAATAGCTTTAAAAGTCGCTCATGAAGTACATTAATGATGAAAGCAAAGTATATTTATTACAATTACATGCAAGTGATCAGCTGTTCAGTTGTTTTATTTTGGATATTGTCAAAATTTGCTTACATTTTAGTGCGCCATGATTTTTTTTTTTTTTTTTGTTTTCTTTATGTTTGGCTGTTTGACAGTATCAAATGTTTTTACACAAACAAAATGAATGCTGTTTTTTTTATTGTTGATTTGTTGTAGACTTGCGTGTACTTGGTATAAATATACTTTGGATGAAAGTGTAAAAGTTGTAAATAAAAGCAGCTTATTGTGTTCTATTGAAATTGCACAACATGTAACATTTCCAGTGATTATAGGTAACATTAGAAAATGTTACATTTATATACTGTAACACATTTTTTCAGAAAAGAAATCGCCATAAGACAATCCAAAATGGGGTAACTTTCGAAAACCAATATGCGTACATACGCGTATGTTTAGAAAAGTTTGTGGAAGACACAACAACAACACTAAAAGAAAAAATATATATAGAATTTTTTTTTTTCATGTTGAAAAAGTAAAATAAGAACCAATAATTCCCATATTCTTTTTTTAATTTATTTAATTTAATACATCTTATTTTTAAAGTAGAATAATTACGAAAACCATATTGGGCATACTGTTGGTGACTTATAGTTGAGAATTCTCTTGTAAACAAAGGGCGGAATGTAACAAGAGTAAAATAAGCATGTGTAACATGTAAGTTAAATAATAATATTCTCTCTGGTTCTGTTTGGTCAGTGTTAAGGTTAGAATCAATCAATCTTATCTCACTTTCGGATTACTTCAAATACGAATCGAGATTAAGCCGTTTTAGAAATTCATGAATAAAGCACAGTTAGAGATTAATTTTATCTCGCTTTTAATTAAGTCAAACCTGTTTTCGGATTAAATACGGATAGGTTAAGTATTTCGCACTTGAATAATCCGTACATAAATCAAGATTTGTATACTTGATTTAAGGAAATCCTCACTTACCGTACTATTGATACCGCTTCGGCATGGTTTAAGTACGGATGGATTTATTATACCCTCCACCACAATTTGTTGTAAAGAGGGCATACTAAGTTTGTCTTTCCGTGTGAAACTTTTTTATTATTCATATCAGATCCCATAAAGTATATATAATCTGGGTTCTTGAGTAATTCTTAGTCGATTTAGCCATGTCCGTCTGTCTGTCCGTCTGTTGAAAACACGCTCACTTTCCTAAAACTCAAAAGAAATAAAAAAAACTTGGTGCCAAATTGCTTGTAGTTATCCTAAGCAGATTGGGATTGAAATAAAGCAAAATCGGTTCAGCAGGATCAGAGCTATGAATCAAAATTAAAAATGCACGGAATAATATAAGATTTTGCCTGTAAATCAAGCCCTACTCCCGGAATACAGTTTAGTACGCCTAAAACCATCAAAAATAATGCTATCATAACAAAATTTGGTACATAACAGTTCTATAGGACTAAAAATAAGACTATTAAATTTCGTGAAGATCGGTCCATAATTAACCATAGGCCCCATATAAACCCTACTCCCGGAAAACAGTTTAGTACGCCTAAAACCGTAAAGCAAAACTGCTATCATAACAAAATTTGGTGCATCACAGTTTTATAGGATAAGAAATACTACTGCGCAATTTCGTGAGGGTCGGTTCACAATTTACCCTAAGCCTCATATAAACCGTTATCCGGGAAAACAGTTAAGTACGCCTAAAATCATAATTAATAATGCTATCACATCAAAATTTGGTACATCACAGCTTAATAGGACTAGAAAAAAGACTATTATTTTGTGAAGATCGGTCCATTATTTACCATAGGCCCCATATAAGCCCTACTCCCGGAAAACAGTTTAGTACGCCTAAAACCGTACAAAACAATGCTATCAGAATAAAATTTAATACTTCACAGTTTTATATTACTAAAAATCACACTAATAAATTACGTGATGTTTGGTCCATAATTTACTATAGGCATCATATAAAGCCCACTCTGGAAAAATAATTAAATACGCCTGAAACCGTAGCAGATATAGATATTGCTGTAAACTTTCTTCCAACTTAGCTTCATATGGCTAGAAAAAATGTTATGCAATTTTGTGATATACGGTCCATAATATAAACCTTGGATCCATTTTAAGCAGCCTTCTGAAATTCACTGCAAACGCTAAAACTAATTTCTCCGCTGTATTGAAATTTATGTTTTTTTATACCAGAAATCACTCTGCAGAATTTGGGATGATTGGCTCATACCCAGTAAAAACTTCGCCTACGAAATAATGTTTTGAGTATTCAGAAAAACATAAGAGCACTACTTACAATTCTACTGAAAGAACCAATGAATTTTACAAGGGATGTCCCAAAATGAACGCATTAAAAAGTAAGTCATTATTTTTTTACCTGCATTACCTGTAGTTATAGAAGAAAGCTGCAAAATAATGAGTTAAAGAAGCCATTAATTTTGAAAAAGAAGGCGAAGTTTTTCCTGGGTAGATTACCATGCACGCAAAGAAAAAACATGGTTGTGGTAAACATATTCTAAGAGCAACATATTATGATAAGATTCATGATTGTAGTCACCATAGTAAGATTATTATTGAATCATATTATGACTAAATATACTCGTAATATTACAACATAATATTTCTCCCTTAATCATATTATTATTCTGTTAATCTTACTAAGCTAAGAAGTAATCAAATTATTGTCATGCTAATCATAATAAGTTAAGAACTAATCAAACTATTATCATGTTAATCATACTAAGCTAAGAAGTAATCATATTATCATCATGTTGATCATAATAAATTTATAAGCAATCATATTATGATACAGCCCCTTTCATAACTGTCATAAAAATATAAAGTAAATTAAAATTTGTTTGCATCGAGAAGGCTTGCAAAAGAGTAAATGCAAAATCTGTGGTTTTCATGGGCAACCGCGTATGTCCATTTTGCCGATTTTGAGATGTTGATGTCATATTGCCGCTCTTTACATGTTTCATAAAATGTTTGAAAAAAGATGGATCAGTTCCGATTTTTTTACGTAATGACAAAGTTTAAAAAGTGTAATACCTAGTCCATTTGACCTTGAATGGTTTTTCGGCTTTCCTGAAACATTTGTTTTAAGACATACGCCGTTGCCCATGAAAACCACAGAATTATCGTAACACTTGTATAAAATGTGACGAAGATATTTTGCATTTGCGCTTTCACATCACTAATACGGAATGAACTCCGCTAATATATTAATTTTTTAATTCCTTTCAACTTATTTTTTTATGGGAATTTATCTTTTAATTGTTTAACCGCTCACATATAAAATAAACGACACAACTGATTCAAAATTATTTTACAAATGGCGCTAACATAATATTATTAGAGTAAAAATAGTTTGATTGCATCTTAAACATAATATGATAAATGTATAGAAAGTTATCATGTTATGGCTATTAAATATCATGATATGGTTGTGGGTAATATAATATGTTTTGAAAGTTATCATAATTTAGTTGTTAGAAAAATAATTATTTTTCGGTTAACAATACTCAAATTTATAATTGCGATAAACATTGATATGTTTACAGTAACTATAATATTGGTGATATTAAATAAAAATAACAATTATTTGTGTACGACAACAATATATTGTTACAATAAACATAGTGTTGTTGCCGTAACAATGCCCAACCATATTTTTTCTATGCGTGTCATTTAAGTTCTGCTTAAACTGGTACGAATCATGATATTTTACTCAAGCTAGTAAAACTTGCTAAAAAAAAGTCATAAAACTTTCTAATTGTCAGTCAATTATTTAATATATCGTCGTGCCGAAGTTATCTTGCCGTATATCACAAAAATTTTTTTTTGGGAAATCGAATCTTAAGGTTCAAATTTTTATACGCAAAAATGTACGTGAAAAAAGTCGTCCAATATTTTTGTCAGATATTGTGTTTGAAGTTCTTTATCGATTTATGTAAAAATATCCAAACTCATGGAAATAAATTTTCAAGTTATAGCGATTGTCATGTCCGAAAAAAATTTTCAATTTTGTCGTATACGCCACTTTTTGCGAAATATTTTTTAGTTTGTATGATATAAGTCAAAATAAGGTATTAAAAACCTACATTCACGTGTTTTACCAATATTGAAAATTAAGTTATAATAATTTTCGAAACGAAAATTTATGCAAGTGACAAATGTATTTACGTATAGTTATAGTTTTTATATTCACCCCTATCGTGAATAATTTTTCCCTCGTGATTTTTCCCCTTTGCGATCATGAACAACTCCCATCAAAAAATGTAATTCAAAGGAGAATAATAACGTGAAAAAATGTTCACGGGAAAAAATTCCCCTTATCGTGAGAAATGTTTTCCCTAGTAATTTGTTCACATTTCCCTTAGATTTTCTCACTTTATTTTTGCTAGGGAACAGAACACGTATGTAAGTGACTCCTCTTATAAATCGATTATTAAGGGTTAATAAAGTTAATAAGGCACAAACCCATATATTGCTCAACAAAATGCAAAACAACAGGTCGATTGCCTGCGGATTTGTGAAGCTTTCGCTTGACTTGGTGACAGAATTTTGGAAAATATTTTACTACATTAAATTTAAAAAGTGCAAAAAACTAACGTTGTAATCATACTATCTATACTATCTATACTCCAGTACAAAATATTTTGCTTTATTATTTTAACTTTTCTTTAAAATATATACTTGTATATTTTGAGCAAAAATTACATTGATTTTTTAATTTTCTTAATCTTTCTTATTTTTTTACATTCACTGGAACTGATAGAGTGGAAAATTTTTCACATGAAATTCACGATTGCTTTTTTCCCTTCGAGGGGAATGAACATTTTATGGGAACAAAAATTCCACTTGTTATTCACGATAGGGGTGATTATCGAATTTCCTTATGTATGAATAATTTTAAGGTTTATTATTACTTAAATGTGGTCTTTCCATAATGCACGAGGTTAACCGTGAGTCACACCGTAACGTCAAATTTTTGTCCAACTTAATTTGACATTTCTTGGTATCAGTGCCAAATTCATGCATGGAGAGGTGCAGCATTGAGCAGCGAGCTAAGATTGCTGAAGCCTTTTACAAAAATGGGCGGTCAAATAAAAAAAACATTTTGTGCACATCTTGATTTTTTTGGGCAGCATAATCGATCAAATGTGTCCACAATCGGGATAATTTTGCACCAATTTTAGCAAAACAACTCTGTAGGAAATGTGAAAACGCCTGTGCATGCATGCTTGGTGCGGTTTATGGCCAGGCGGCATCATCGGACCTTACTTTTTCGAAAATGAGGTATGGTGTTCGCTATCGCGAGCTGATAACGGATTTCTTTTTGCCAGAAATGGAGGATATGTACCTGGACGATAAGAAGTTCTAAAAGAATGGCCATGTTAATTGGACGTCACGATCATATGATTTGAAACCGTTGGCCTTCTTTCTTTGGTAATATTAAAAATAAAAAGTGTACGTCAATAAGCCAAGAACAATTCAATTATGATTCGATAATTTGACACATTAACTACATTGAACCTCAATAATGTCTCAGAGCCATTGAAAATATGGACCATAGGACAGAGGTATATAACCGAAGCCAAGACGAGCATATGGTTGATATTTTGTCTAACACATATTTGTCATAGATCCTTCTATAATAATAAAAAATATTTAGAGAATTCTCTAAAAACTTTTTGTTTTATTTACAATTAACAATGTGCATTATGGTTGGGCCACCCTGAATATTTAAACTTTAATTGCTTAACAATAAAATGAATTTAAGCATTACAGCAATAATTCCATCAATATAAATAGCCGTTGTGTACTACGTCCGAAAAATATCTTTACATATAAAACGAAAAATGTTAAAATAACAGCAATATTAATAAAATAGTCTCTTTTTTGTAATATGCCTAATATACTTTGTTCACATACAACAAGATAACGCAAGATTTTTGTAATTGAAAGTTTTCATACGATTTTTGTCGTATATCCACAATTATGCTACATACGGTATTATAACGCAATAATTTTTTCGCAAAAGTGGATATACAACAAAATGGGTTCGTAATATCTCATTAACCATAAGAGATAGAGACGTGAGGATTGCGCAGATCGATAGATCTGTAAAATTTACCGCAGGAAACGGTCTTATCTCATTTTTTTCGATTTTGTGATATACGACAAGATAACTCCGGAACGACGATATGTCTAAACCGCAACCAATTTTAATACAGATGTCTGTTTTTATACAGATAAATCAATAATAAATAGGCATCATATAAATATTACTCCTAAAACATTTGAACTGTCGGTGGAGGGTATCAAAGATTCGGCATAGCCGAATATAGCACGCTTACTTGTTATTTTTTTTTTTTTTTTTTTTTTTTGTTCAGTGTACGAACCATAGTGTTATCGTCTTCCTAATTTAACCACAAATTCATATTATGTCTTTTTTAATAGAACTAATGATCGGAAGAATTTGAAGCTGAATTTTTTTACTACGCAATCTTCAGGATATGAACTCAGTTCGAAACAATATTTGGGTTGTTTTTATCGGCTCAAGGTAAATCTGTCAAATTTGACGCGTTCAAATAATATATACATAAATATATATGGGCATTTCCGTCAAAAGGTCCACCGTGGCCGAAAACTTAAAAGTTATTATAAGCTGATAATTTTACGATATTGTTATAGAGAAATATTTAGATTTTACTAATTTTATAAATTTACCCATAAATTTGTCCACTTAGATGAACAATCAGACTGCAAATTTGTGCAAACGTAATTTCTTATTTGTGAGAATGTTTTATTGTATGTTTTCTTTAAAATTATCTTCCTTAAAAGAGGTGATATTTGATAAAAATTATTCCAAAAAAATTTTCTTACATGGTCTGTAATCTAAGGAAGAGTTCAAAGAGAAATATGTTATCCGGATTAAAGGTAAATTTTCATTTTATTTTAATCATTATTCAGTTAAATTATTACGGAAAAAATTTCACGTTCGAAATGTCACGTATCGACCCAGATTTTGGCTTAAAAAAAAAGAAAATACAAAAGATTTTGGAATCAAACCAAGACATTTTAATGTTACATTGCTACGTAAAATTCTGAAAGTAGTTTGACTAAAAAATTGTGCCAGGTTTCGCTGAATTACGCCTTTTTATACACGTCCACAAAAACTACTTCTGTTTTTTTCACGTTCGAACCGCTACTTCTTTTGCCATTATATTTGACCTAGAATCGCGCCCTTGATAAACTTTAGCATAGAAGTAGTATATTTAGGATGGTCCTACGGCACTTTTTCCATACAAATTTGGGAGCATGGTATAACCCAGCAAACAATCACTTGTTCCATACACATTTGGGAGCATGGTATAACCCAGCAAACAATTTCATGTAAAAACTATCCTCTATATATCCCTATGTATCCCCTTCCTATCTTGGAGGCGATATCGTAGTGAGCATTCGCTATCAAGATTTTATTTTCACCCTACAGTCGGTTGGTTAACTTAATAAGTTCATCGATTTGCAAGCTCCACCACTTTTATTGTCTGTGTATGTTTGTGTGTGCGTAAATGTGACCGTCTGGCAACCCTATGCGGGCTCTTTGTTAGGTGTTCGTAAAGAGTAGGGTGTGTCTGTGTATGTTTGTGTGTGCGTAAATGTGACCGTCTGGCAACCCTATGCGGGCTCTTTGTTAGGTGTTCGTAAAGAGTAGGGTGTGCATGTGTGTAAATGTAACCATCTGGCAACCCTATGCGGGGTCTTTGTCAGATGTTCGTAAAGAGTAGGGTGTGTGTATGTGTGTGTGTAAATGTGACCATCTGGCAACCCTATGCGGGGTCTTTGTTGGATGTTCGTAAAGAGTAGGGTGTGTGTAGATACAACCATGTCGAATGGTCTTTTTTATGTAATATGAAACTTTTTTATTTTTCAAATGAGTTGTACATACGTGACAAATTTAAGTTTCATAAAGTCTCAAATTTCTTGGAAATACAAAGAAATTTGAGTATTAGTTGAGCAGATGTGTAGGTGTTTAGAATTCTTAAAAAATCAAAACAAAAAAAAATAACTAAATAAATATTTTATAGAATCAGCTAATTGCTCCTTTTCATAATTATCTTTTTTATGTAATATAAAACCTTTTTATTTTTTTCAAATGAATTCTACATTTATTCGTAATAAATTTATTTTATGTTTGTAATATGATTTCATAAAAAAAGAAACTATGTTTATGAATTAGATAATAAAACAAATAGTTTGATATATGTATGTATGTATATGTATTTGTTTACATTTTATTAAAAATACAAGTAGGTGTTTAGAATTCTTAAAAAACTCAGAAAAATAACTTAATAAATATTTTATAAAGTCTGATGATTGTTCCTTTTCATAATTGTCTTGTTTATGTAATATGAAACCTATAAATAAAAACAATATTATGTTATGTTGTGTTATTTTATTTTAAATTTTATTAGGAATTTTTTCAGATTTTACAGATTCAAAATTAAAAATACGTTTATAAAGATTAAAAAGCTTAAGTGTTAACAAATGTTGTTTATAAAGTGTTTGACATCGACAAATGTTAAAGGTTTGTGAATAAACATTTTCACAATAATATCTATGTATGATATTATTTATACATATAAATGGACTATTTACATAATTATAAATTCTTAATTCATCTATAAGTTTCATAAATAAATCCATATGTTCCTTATCAATCTGGTAACTATGTTTTGTCAATAATTCTTCCAATTCAGCTGATGATATCATTTTTGAGTTAAATCGTACTAGAGATGTACTCCGTTTAAAGACTTAAAATCAACTAAAAATAAAATGATCAACTTCAAATGTTTTATTAATTAATTAGGTTTTTCTTTATTTTAAATATAAATTCACATAATTTCTTAATAAAATTACATTCTTTTCAGCACATATTTGATTAAAATTAGTATGTTTCTTACAAATATTAATATTAGGATTATTTTTATATAAAGTCTTGATATTTGGACAATTCAAATAATCTAAATTAATTATATATATGTCGATTTCTCCTCCAAGTAGCTCCTTTAACCATCTAACTTTTTCAAATCCTTTAACATATAAAACAGGGTGTTCTTCTTCTTTTTTTCTTTTTTTTATAGTTAATATTAAATATTCTATTAACTCTTTCAGTGTAGACTCTCCAGTATCCCAGTGTAGTCCATGCAAGTGATTATATAACCATTTATTTGTAAATCTATCCTTATTATTTAATTCAGAATATTTTATTATTGATTCAATGTGAAAAGTTTGTTTTTCGATATCACTGATTGAAACACAGACTTCTTTAGCATGAAATTCATTATTGATGAAAAATCCTTGCACATCAACAACTATAAATTTATATTGTTGTTCCATTGTCACCCCTTATAAAACTAATTTAAAGATAAATAAAACATATTCTATTTATAGTTTTTATTTATTTATTTTCAAATATGAATTTATAATAAGCTCCATCCACAACTTTTTTTAAATAAAAATTTCCAGATGATAAATCGTCCATAACTTCCGCTGGTAGGTTTGTGTATTTCTCCGGTAGGAATATTATATGAGTTTCCAACTCTAACATTGTTTTCGGACCAAACTTTGTAGATTTTTTTAAACATTTTAAAATTTTAATTTTCTTGTTTATGGGGAGTTGCTTTAACGGCATTATTTCCTTTAAATACTTTTTGATGATATTGTTTAGATAATTCAATGTTTTATTCATTTTCTAAACTTTTTTTAGTTGGTTAGAGGAAAAAGTTTACTTATTTAATTAACAATTTTTCAAATACTACTGATGAAACTGTGTTTTTGTATCAGATATTTATACTATAATTTTATAGGTGAAGGGATTTTAGAAAATAATAGATGTAATGGTATAATTCTTTTTTTCATTAAATAGTTGTGGTTCTTGTTTATATAAACATAGAATTCTTGGAAAAACAAAGAAATATGCGACATGCATGTGCAGGTTTTTTCGAATTCTTGGAAAAACAATGAAATATGAGACATGAATGTGCAGCTGTTTAGAATTCTTGGAAAAATAATGAAATATGAAACATGAATGTGCAGCTGTTTAGAATTCTTGGAAAAATAATTAAATATGAGACAAGAATGTGCAGCTGTTTAGAATTCTTCGAAAAACAAAGACATATGAGACATGCATGTGCAGGTTTTTCGAATTCTTGGAAAAATAATGAAATATGAGACATGCATGTGCAGGTTTTTCGAATTCTTGGAAAAATAATGAAATATGAGACATGAATGTGCAGCTGTTTAAAATTCTTGGAAAAAAACAAAGAAACCGCTGATGCTGCAGTTTTTGATTATATTAAATAAAATACAGTCAAATCCCGATAAATTACCCCCCCCGAAAAATCATAATTCCCGATAATTCGTAAGAAATGACCGGTCCCTTGCGATTAAGAATTATCGAGATTCTACTGTAATGCAAAACTTTAAAATAAAAAAAAAATAAAAATAACAAAATAAATATTTTAAAGATTCTGCTGATTGCTGCTTTTCATATAATATGAAACCTTTTAATTTTTCGAATGAATTCTAAATATGTACGTGACAAATTTAAATTTCATAAAGTTTTTTTTTTGAATGAGTCCTCATCTCAAAATTCTTGGAAAAAACAATTAAATATGAGTCATGCAGTGCAGCTGTTTAGAATTCTTAGAAAAACAAAGAAACCGCTCTTGATGCGGTTTTTGATTAGGACTGTAGTCTCAAAATTCTTGGAAAAGACAATGAAATAGGAGTCATGCATGTGCAGATGTTTATAATTCTTATAAAAACAAAGAAACCGCTGATGTTGCGGTTTTTGATTATATGAACTTATGTGAAACTTGCCCCTTACTAATTACTCCCCTAATTAACAATTTATGATATAAATATGTCTACTTCTGGAACACAGAACCATTCTTGTTCTGATAGTTAAATCATTGTGTTCTTTAATAAAAAAGTGAAATGGCTGGCGGTTTTATTTGTGAGTTTTGTGATAAAGTATTCACTTTGAATAGAAATTTAAGAAGACATGTTCGATTGCATCATGATGGACCATCATCATCGTTTAAATGCCAAACATGTAATTTACATTTTTCGGATCGTAAGGAATGGCACCGACACTCACATTCTAATACAAAAGGTGACGGTAATGATGAAGAAACAAATATTTACTGTAAAGGTTGTGAAAAAGATATAAAAAAAACAAATTGGCATTATCATATAAGGTCAAGTGCACATAAATTTAACTGTGTTGAAAAAGCAGATAATAATAGTGATATTAAATGCATAAAATCATCTTTTAACAATAGAATTGTCACATTTTTAATTGAAAACAACAATAAAAATAATTTAATACCTGAAAAATTTTTAACGGAAATAAGAGAGAAATTAATAAAATTATTAACAGACACCATGCAAAAACACGGAAACATAAAATTTAATATGGAACTGTATGGTGAATATGTGCTGATTAAGGAAGGTGAAGATTCTTGTATGGTGGATATAAAATCCCATCAGACTAAAATGAACATTCTTACTATGCTTTCAACAAGAGATGATATCCTAAATGTTTTCAACGAACAATGTAATATTATAATAAAAAAGATGAGCGAATTTCAGGAGCGTGATAGTGGCTGGGCATTAATTGAAATAACACGTTTGGAGATGAACATAAATCAATATAAGTGTATCAAAGGATCACAATACCTTCCTTTGCCAGCAAAAATAATGCAGAAAAAAGCATGTGTCAACGTACAAAATAGAGACGAGTACTGCTTCAAGTGGGCTATAATATCAGCACTATACCCAGTCGATCCTGATTATACAAAGAGATGTTCATCGTATAAAATAAATAATATTGAAGATGACATCATTTTGCTGAATAATGGAATCAAATTAAATTTCACCAACTTAAATTTCCCTCTTCCGATTAATCAAATAAAAGATTTCGAGATTATGAATCCTGAAATAAGCGTGAATGTGTTTGGACTAGAAGATGATGTTGTAGTGGGACCATACTACTTCACCAAAGAAGAAAAGTCCAAACACATCAACTTAATGCTGATAGAGGATGGAGAAAGATTCCATTACGTATGGATCAAAAATATTTCAAAGTAGGTTCACAATATTTATATTCTATTTATATATGAATATATTATATTAATTTAAATCATTTTCTTTTTTCCTATTAATTACAGATTGATACGTAGTCAACTGACGAAACGGCAGAATCAAGTATACATCTGCAATACATGCTTAATCCATTTTCGTACAGAGACGTCGTTAATTAAACATAAAGAGGAATGTAATAAAATGGTTACAAGGATGCCTAGTATAGATAAAAGTAAGCTTAGTTTTAAAAATTTTAAAAAGCAAATGGATGTGCCTTTTGTTGTATACGCTGATTTTGAATGTATTCTGGAAACAGTAAACATTCAAAATTCTAAGAACGTAAAATCAACACAAAAGCATATTCCATTTGCTTATAGTTATTTTATTAAATGTTCGTATAACTCAGACTTAGATATTTTTAAAATTTATACTGGAACTGATGCGCCACAACATTTTTTTAAAACTTTAGTTGACGACATTTTAGCTATTTACACTAGTCATCTAAGTGTTATTAAACCAATGAATTCCTTAACACCCCTGCAACAGATACAACATTATGAAAGCAAGACTTGTTATATTTGTACGAAATCTTTATCTAATGAAGATAAAGTAGCTGACCATTGTCATCTAACTGGTCAATATAGGGGTGCTGCTCATAATCAATGTAATTTAGAATATCAAATTGCAAATTTCATCCCTATATTCTTTCATAATCTTTCGGCATATGATTGCCACCTGTTTGTTAGAGAGCTTTCAACAATTGAAGGCGATATAAATATTATACCTTTAAATAAGGAGCTTTATGTGTCTATATCAAAAAGAATTTCTGTAAATGAAAAAGATACAATTGAGTTACGTTTTCTCGATTCATTTAGGTTTATGCCATCGAGTATAGCAAAATTAGCAAGTTATTTGTCCGACAGTGATTTAACGGTAGTAAAATCAAGCTATCCAAATGATGAAGAATTTAATTTAATGAAACGTAAGGGTGTCTTTCCGTATGATTATTTAGATTCGATGAATCGTCTTGAAGAAATTCAATTACCACCTCGGTCAATATTTTTCAATAAATTAAATAATGAGTCGTGTAGTGTGGAGGATTATGAACATGCACAAAAAGTATGGAAAACATTTAAATGTAGAACATTAAAAGATTATCTACTTTTATATTTAAAAGTAGATATTCTTTTACTTTGCGATATATTTGAAAATTTCCGTAAAGTTTGTGCAAACATTTATAATTTAGATCCATGTCAATATTATACTACCCCAGGTTTATCCTGGGATGCAATGTTGAAAACAACTGCAATAGAATTGGAGTTGTTGACTGATATTAATATATATAATTTTGTCCTTCGGGGCATTAGGGGAGGTATTGTTCAATGTTCTAATCGACATTCAATTGCTAATAATAAATATATTAGTAATTATGATTCTAACAAAGAATCAAACTACGTAATATATTTAGATGTTAATAACTTGTATGGCTATGCAATGTCACAATACCTCCCCTATAAAAATTTTAAATGGGTTGAAAATTATAACCATTTCAACGTTAATAATATAGCTGAAGATTCTCCATTAGGATATATATTAGAGGTAGATCTAGAATATCCATCTACATTACACGACTATCATAATGATTTACCATTTTGTGCTGAGAATAAAAAAATTGAAACCATGAAACAAAAGAAACTAATAATTGATTTAAATTGTAAAACTAATTACATAATGCATTATCGAAATCTTCAGCAATGTATTCAACATGGTTTAGTTTTAAAGAAAATACATAGAATTCTTCAATTTGACCAATCAAATTGGTTACAAAAATATATTGATTTAAATAACCATCACAGAACACTAGCAAAAAATTCATTTGAACAAAATTTTTTTAAATTGTTGAATAATGCAGTATACGGGAAAACTATGGAAAATGTTGATAAGAGGAAAGACATTAAAATAGTATGTCAATGGGAGAATAGAGGTAAACGTTTAGGAGCCCGTGCTCTTATAGCTAAACCCAATTTCCATAGTTCACTTCAAATTCATGAAGATATGCATGCTATCCAAATGAGTAGAATTAAAACTGAATACAACAAACCTATTTATGTTGGATTTGCAGTATTAGAAATATCCAAATTTAAAATGTACAGTTTTCATTATGATTACATAAAGCCTAAATATCGTGAAAACATTAAACTCAATTATATGGATACTGATTCCTTTATTTACGACATTAAAACAGATGATCTATACAGAGATATTAAAAATGACATAAATACTCATTTTGATACATCTGCATATCCGATAGATAATGTCTACAATATCCCACTTCTTAATAAAAAAGTTTTAGGGATGATGAAGGATGAGTGTAATGGTAAAATTATTGAGGAATTCATTGGGTTAAGAGCTAAAATGTACTCAGTGAAAATTGATAGAGAAGATAAGGAAATTAAAAGAATTAAGGGCGTTAAGCAATGTGTAACTAGTAAATTAAGTATAAATGACTTTAGAAAATGTCTTTTAGATAAAAAATTATATTATAATTCAATGTATATATTTAGATCTAAGATACATCAAATTTATACTCAAAATATAAGAAAACTAACATTAAGTTATTTAGATGATAAGAGATTTATTAGAGATAATGGCGTTGATACTTTTGCATGGGGTCATTATAGAATAAATAACTATTATGAACTTATGGAAGAGGATGATGACATTCTTCTCAATGTAAATATAGATTTTTAATTAATTTTAAGTTTTTATATGATTAGAAAAATTGTAATATAAAAAAAATTATGAAAAAAGAAAACGTTAAAATGTTGTTTTTATTTCAAACCATATTTATTGAATAAAAATTTTAAACATAAATGGCCACAATTAAATGTATTGAATTTTTGTTTTTGTTCGTAATTATATTCGATGGGCAATTTTAAATAGTTGATGATTTCAAGTGGTGGTTGCAAGTTTCCAAAGCTGTCAAAGTATTCTTTATAATTGTGATTTTTATAATATGCTACCCAGTGTGTCCCAGGACCTTTTATATCATCCAGATTAACAATTCCACATTCATTCTTTAAGGCTTTTTTAGGTAAAGAATTACGCATAAAAACACCTCTAAAATGTTTTAGTTTTCTTCCATATTTATTTAAATCTACATCTGTTAACGCTCGACTGGGTAGATTACTTAAAAGTTTTTTGAAGCTGATGTACAATAAAGTCCATAACCAGATTTATATGGTTTAAGATATAAACCTTTTCCCATAGCAATTGATTCCATATATTTATTGTGACGTGTTGCTTCTGCCAATTGTTCTTTTCCATTCTTTATATTATTAACAGCTTTAGCTATTGCTGATCCACCTGTAGCTAAACTTCCAAGAGCTGACAAGGCTGTTAAAACTGGAATCAATGGCAGAAATCCACCAACTTTAGGCACTGGAATAACTCTTGGTATACTTATATCAGCTTTCTTTTTTCTTTTAAAATCAGAGCGAACTGCTTTTTGTGCAATTAAAACAGCATCATTTATATTGGTAGGTTTCTCCTTTCTCAATAGTTTTAGAGTATTTTTAACAGTGCTAGAGAATAATTTCTTACTACACACTCTTTTCTTTCCACCTTTTCCTTTTTTTGATATTCGATCTGTATTATTCTTCATACCTAATCCAAATTTTACTTTTGCCTTCATAGCGTTCGTAACAAACCAAGCGTTAGCTTTTTCTTTTAAATTACTTTCTTTAGATTTAACTCGTTGCCAAGCCTTTTCAGCTAATATCTGATCAGCTTTATGTCTTTTAGTTATATCGTCAGTTTCTGAATATGCAATATCGTGCTCTCTGCAAGCAGCATCTAATAAATTTATTCCTTTATCTCCTCTTGCTAATCGTTCTTTAAGTTTTGTACCCGGTCCGCAAAACTGATATCCAGGTAAATGTAATTCAATTGGTAATTTGTTAATTAAGTTGTTGACTACTCCACGTCCAATTTTAAACTGATTAGTGTTGTGTATATTGTTATATCTTATAACCATTTTATATGTTCAGCGCTTAAAATTGTAATAATTATCTTTTTTGTAAAACATTACTTTTATAGTTAATTATTTTATTACTCGTCAATATGTGAATAGTTAAACAGATCGAAAACAGATATAAAACAGATCAGAAGCAGATATAAAGCAGATCGAAAACAGATATAAAACAGATCAGAAGCAGATATAAAGCAGAGCACAGCAATATGCGAATAGTTAAACAAACGAAACAAATTGTTATTAGAAATGCTGATGTTGAAAAAGAAAAAAAATCTAAAATTGTACATAGCACACTATTACCAAACACAATAAGAGCGTTAATTGTTGGACCATCAAACTGTGGTAAGACTAATGTAATGATTAGTCTTATAGAAAGTCCTAATGGTCTTTGTTTCAAAAACATATACATATATTCTAAATCCTTATATCAACCGAAATATTGTTATTTAAGAAAACTTATTAAACCCATAAAAGATATAAATCTATTTACATTCTCGGAAAATGAAAAAGTTTTAAGTCCAGCTAAAGCAAATCCACACTCTATAATAATATTCGATGATGTTATTTGTGGTAAACAAGACACTGTAAGAGATTACTTTTGTATGGGTAGACATAAACATATAGATTGTTTCTATTTATGTCAAACATATACAAAAATTCCTAAACATTTGATACGTGATAATGCAAATATGATTATAATATTTAAACAAGATGAAATGAATTTAAAGCATATATATAATGATCATGTTATCGGTGATATGTCATTTAAACAGTTTATAACAATTTGTAAGGAATGTTGGAAAGATAATTATGGTTTTGTTGTTGTCAGTAAGGACGATCCAATTAATGGCGGTCGTTATAGGAAGGGATTTAATAATTTTATTCAATTATAAGTAAGATTTTATATAAAACAGATCGAAAGCAGATGTAAAGCAGATCGAAAGCAGATCAAAAGCAGATGTAAAGCAGATCGAAAGCAGATCAAAAGCAGATATAAAGCAGATCAAAAGCAGATATAAAGCAGATCAAAAGCAGATATAAAGCAGATATAAAGCAGATCAAAAGCAGATATAAAGCAGATCAAAAGCAGATCAAAAGCAGATATAAAGCAGATCAAAAGCAGATATAAAGCAGATATAAAGCAGATCAAAAGCAGATATAAAGCAGATATAAAGCAGATCAAAAGCAGATATAAAGCAGATCAAAAGCAGATATAAAGCAGATCGTTTATAATTTAAAATACAAACACATGCATTCAGCAATCATGAATAAGAATAATGAATTGTTAAAACATATTGTTGAAACCAGAGCGGTATTAAAGGAAAAATTACAAAATATTAAACTTAATGAAATAGATAAAGTTAATATGTTAGAAGATACCTTTAAACCTATAACAAAACCTTTAAAACATATAATAAAAAAACTTGATAAGACAAATAAATCTTCTGGAACAGTACGAGCGCCATCATATCAATCACTATATACACCATCTTCTCTATCACTATATAGACCTAATTTAAATCAGGATAATGCTTCTAGTAATGTTCTTTCTTATATGGATTATGATGATGATGAAATTGATAATAACGAAGCTGGTTTTGCTGTTTTTAATGAAGAAAATAGATCTAACTCCAATATGGATTATGATAATGATATTGATAATGTATCTAGTTTGATGAGGTTAAATGAAGAAAATAAATCCAATTACGACATGGATATTGATGATGATGACCATTACAATGAAGATAATAATGATAACAAAGTCCAATACCTAAACAACTTAAAAAGAATAAGAACATTTAGCAATAACACATCTACTCTACCTAATATAAAGAGAAAGAAAAATAATATGACAATTTTACAATCAACAGAAACAACGAAATCATCAAAACCTATCAGTACTAAAAAGCACATTTCACTAAAAACAAAAACAACAACATCCACAACACAATTGAAGAATGATAAAAATCAAAAAAATCTAAAAAGAAAGAATTATTCATTGCTTTCAAATTTCGATGAAGATGGTGATAGAAAACGCAACAAAATCACACATTTATTTTCCAAACGTAAAAGTAAAACACAATTAAATACCGATAAGAAACGAATTAAATTAAGTAATTCTAAATTAAATGAATCACCTCTTTATAAGAATATTATGTTGTTAATAAATAATGAAATGATTGATAGAATCTATGGATTTAATATAGATCATGCTGGAAATTGGCGATATGGAACAAACAAACTAAAATTTAATAACGATAACACTTTATATATAGGCGATAAAAAATTGAAATTGACACCAGGATTATTTGAACTATTATTCCACATAAAACCTTTACATTATAATAAAATAGATTTAAAAAAATATAAAGATATTCTTATTAATACAAATGTACACAGACGTAACTATCAGTCAAATAAACAAATTAAAGGAACTAAAGCATTTAAATATGAACGCATTATAAAAAAATTATTCAACACAAAGGGTAATATTCTTACTAAAGGTAGTGGATTATCCTTAAAATTAGTAGAAAAACGTAAACCAAACTATATATATTGGGATGATCCTAATGAATTAGTCGACAGATTACGTTTACTCCTTTCATCGGAAGGTGCTGGTCATAATAATCATAAAAACGAGATAATTTCAATTATTGAGGAACTAAGAGAGGCTAATATAATATATTAAAAACATGAGTTTTATAAATAAATTTGGAGAAAGCTCAACACATAAGTATAAATTTAACGATTCAAAACTAAGATCAAATCTATTAAAAATGCTTGATGTTGAAGTAAACAATCATGTTTTTGATATACATAAAAAAAGAATTACTAATCTAGCCACACCGATCGAACCTAAGGATGCTGTTACAAAAGCCTATTTAAAACGAACAAATGAATTACTAACAAATAAAATAGATAAAACTGTTAAAGATGTTGAAACTAAAATACAACTGCTAACAAATAAAATTAACCATGCTATCGTTAATAACATAGAAAAGCTGTATAAAGATGTTGAAGTCATTACCACTGCTAACAAAGATTTCGAAAAGAAAATATCAGACTTAAAAAATGAAATTAATCAAGCTATCGTTAATAACATTGAAAAGTTCTATAAAGATGTAGAAGCTATTAGTATTGCCATTCCAAATCATATAAAGAAGGAGGAAAATGTTATTGAACAATCAGTTGAGAAACAAATATTAAAAGTAAATAAAGAATATATGAAAAAAGTGGATGAAAGAGTTAATAAAGTAGAAGAATATATTTTAAAATTGGATGGCATAGATGAAAGATTTAACAATATTGAAGATTACCTTTTTAAAAATATTGATAAACGTCCTCCGATAAAGATAACTAAATATCCATAAATATATATTAATTCAGACATAATACAAAAATAAAAGATATGAATCTAAATGCAGATAAAAGAACAATAGTTAATGAACTACATAGACAAGCGAGAAAAAATTTTAAAAGAAGGCGAGTTGTTGTAAAAGGAATTGATGATTTATGGCAAGCGGATTTAGTAGAAATGGGAAGTTATGCAACATTTAACAATGGATATCGTTATCTTTTAACCGTAATAGATACATTTTCGAAAAAAGCTTGGGCTGTTGCAGTAAAAAATAAAAGTGGTGAAAGTGTACTGAACGCTTTTAAAAATATATTTAATATTAATCATAGAAAACCGAAAAACCTACAAACAGATGATGGTAAAGAATTCTTCAATAATCAATTTCATCGATTGATGCAATTAAATCATATTAATCACTATTCAACATATAGCGTTTTAAAAGCTTCCATCATTGAACGATTTAATAGAACATTAAAGGGACTAATGTGGAAAGAATTTAGTTATCAAGGAACATATAAATGGATACACATTTATCAAGAACTTGTTAATAAATATAATAATACTTATCATAGAACAATAAAAATGACACCAAATCAAGTAAATTTATCAAATGAAAAATCACTATTGGATACAGTCTACAACAATTTAAAAGTGTTTAAAAGACCGAAGTTTAAAGTTGGTGATAATGTTCGAATAAGTAAATATAAACATGTGTTTGAAAAAGGTTATACACCGAATTGGACTACAGAAATCTTTAAAGTTAAAACTGTAAGATCCACAAGTCCTACCACTTATATACTAAAAGATTATAAAGGACATGATATTAAAGGTGGTTTTTATGATTTTGAACTAATGAAAACTAAATATCCAGAAACGTATTTGGTTGAAAAGATTTTAAGAAGAAGAGGAAATATGTTATATGTTAAATGGTTGGGATTTACATCAGATCATAACTCTTGGATAAATGTAAACGATTCGTCTCCTATATAAAGAGCATTAAAAAATTTTTAATTTATTAATACACCGAACTTTAAGATGTCAATAACGCTAACATTAAATGGTGATACTTCACTTCTAGTTGCCAACTATTTTCCCCCCATTCAACTTGATGGAAATTACGTTTGCGGATTAATTAGTCTTGATACATATCATTCTATACCAAATGTTGATGTTGAAAACAATAGATTTCATATTGGTGATTATGAAATAGTTATACCTGTTGGATCATATGAATTCTCGGATATAGCTGATTTGATTATAGATAAATATAACACCCTTAATCCAAGAGGAAATCTTATTATTGAAGCTAATTATAATACTTTACAAACGTCTATAAAATGTACAACCGATACAATTTATTTTAACAAGGAGCGATCAATCGGTTCCCTATTGGGCTTTAGTAAGAAAATTTTGGAAAAGAATCAAGAACATTTTTCAGATAAAACTATAGAGATTACAAAAATAAACAATATTATAGTTGAATGTAATATTGTTAACGGATCCTATATAAATAGCACATCTGCGCATACCCTTCATCAGTTTTCGCTTGTTGTCAGTCCCGGCTATAAAATAACAGAGACACCGGCTAATGTTATATATTTACCCGTTAACACTAAAAGTATAAACACTTTAGTTTTAAAAGTAATCGATCAAGACGGAAATTTAATAAATTTTCGTGAGGAGAAAATATCTATACGATTACATTTAAAACCAGTATAAAAGAATGATTATATTCAATAATAACAATAGTAATAAAAATACAAGTGATTTGTATAAGGAGTCATCATTCACACATTTACGTTCAAAGGAGCAAGAAGCTGAAAAAACTTTAAGACTTAGTCTAAGCGAGAATAATCAAGAATTTTTAAAAAACTTGGGATTTCGATTAAAACATTTAAAAAAATGAATCATTTTATTGATGTTTTACAAAAACCTAAATTCGACAATTCAATCATCAAAAAGGAGTATCATAGCTACTCATCATATTTACAATCGTTTAAGAATAATGATGAAATTCGTATAGCCATTCAAAATCAGGATTTATACGTATTACCACATGAAAGTCTCTTATATGTTGAAGGGTTAGCATCAAAGGAAGATTCAACAATCTCTTCAAATATACGGCTCTTAAATAATTGTATAGCACATTTGTTTGATGAAATTCGATATGAATTAAACGGTGTAGAGATTGATCGTACACGACATTTGGGTATTGCAACAGAAATAAAAAACTACGCCTCACTTAATAAATCTGAAAGTGATAACCTCTTAAATGCAGGATGGGCACCCTCTAATAATAATGATTTGACACTTGTAAACGGATATTTTAACTTTTGTGTGCCATTAAAGATGTTACTTGGATTTGCTGAAGATTTTAACAAAATAATAGTCAATTCAAAACATGAATTGATTCTTTTACGTTCCAAAGATGATAAACAAGTTTTCAAATCTAGCGTTGCCACAGAAAGAATAAAGTTAACTATACTTAATATTACATGGAAAGTACCGCATGTTCAACTTTCTGATACATATAAATTGTATATATTTAAAACCATCAACAATCGTCATCCATTAAATATATCATTTCGAAGTTGGGATATGTATTATTATCCTTCGCTACCAGAAAGTACAACTGTTTTGTGGAATGTTAAGCTAGCCAACGAAAATGAAAGACCTCGTTTTCTTCTTTTAGGATTTCGAAACACTACTAACAACAAGTTTATACATTGCGATTTGTCAGATATAAAAGTTTATCTAAATTCTGATACTTATCCATATGATGATCTAAATCTCAAATTTGATAGAAATCGTTTTGCTCTACTATACGAAATGTATTTGAAGTTCCAACAAAGCTATTATTTACGTCATCCACAACCATTACTAACACGAGAACAATTTAAATCCGATGCTCCTTTAATTGTGTTAGATGTGACTCATCAAAATGAATCAGTCAAAACTGGACCAATCGATATTCGCATTGAGATGAAAACTTTAACAAACATTCCAGCTAATACGGCCGCATATTGTTTAATTATACATGATAAAATGTTCGAATACATACCACTTACAAATGAAATAAAAAAACTAATGTAAAATAGAAATAAAATAAATAAATAAATATATATAATTTTTTCTATTAAAAATCTTTTGTTTTTATTTATTTTGTTTGTTTATTAATATTATAAGTAAGTAAGTATTTTTATAAATTTCATAATATTGTGAAATTACTCTTCATATACTTTAATGATAGAAATAGTGACTTTGAAACAAGTCCACTTCGAACGTAGTTAAAATTATATAAATAGAAGAGCAATCAATATTAATGATTATTCACAAACATTACATATAGGTATACAGTAACATATTCAACAATGATTATCAAAGAGATTTATACTTTTTTAAAAAAATTTTCTAACGTTATTTCTGATAAACATAAAAATAAAATTATGAACATTAAATCATATCTGGAGGATAGAAACAAATTTCATACAATAACTAATCGATATGGGGAACATTACAATAATTGTGCTTGGTCATATGAAAATAATACGTGTGGTCCAGATACTTGTTCCTGCTCCCGCTTTAAGAAAACAAAAGAAACTGTCATAGAAGAAGCTAAAGAAATCATGGAATATTATAATAATAATGTATATAATTTAACTAAATGTAAAAATTGTATTTTTAATAAAATGTAAACATATACATACATACATATATCAAACTATTTGTTTTATTTTCTAATTCATAAACATAGTTTCTTTTTTTATGAAATCATATTACAAACATAAAATAAATTTATTACGAATAAATGTAGAATTCATTTGAAAAAAATAAAAAGGTTTTATATTACATAAAAAAGATAATTATGAAAAGGAGCAATTAGCTGATTCTATAAAATATTTATTTAGTTATTTTTGTTTTGTTTTTTTAAGAATTCTAAACACCTACACATCTGCTCAACTAATACTCAAATTTCTTTGTATTTCCAAGAATTTTGAGACTTTATGAAACTTAAATTTGTCACGTATGTACAACTCATTTGAAAAATAAAAAAGTTTCATATTACATAAAAAAGACCATTCGACATGGTTGTATCTACACACACCCTACTCTTTACGAACATCCAACAAAGACCCCGCATAGGGTTGCCAGATGGTCACATTTACACACACACATACACACACCCTACTCTTTACGAACATCTGACAAAGACCCCGCATAGGGTTGCCAGATGGTTACATTTACACACATGCACACCCTACTCTTTACGAACACCTAACAAAGAGCCCGCATAGGGTTGCCAGACGGTCACATTTACGCACACACAAACATACACAGACACACCCTACTCTTTACGAACACCTAACAAAGAGCCCGCATAGGGTTGCCAGACGGTCACATTTACGCACACACAAACATACACAGACAATAAAAGTGGTGGAGCTTGCAAATCGATGAACTTATTAAGTTAACCAACCGACTGTAGGGTGAAAATAAAATCTTGATAGCGAATGCTCACTACGATATCGCCTCCAAGATAGGAAGGGGATACATAGGGATATATAGAGGATAGTTTTTACATGAAATTGTTTGCTGGGTTATACCATGCTCCCAAATGTGTATGGAACAAGTGATTGTTTGCTGGGTTATACCATGCTCCCAAATTTGTATGGAAAAAGTGCCGTAGGACCATCCTAAATATACTACTCATAGATAACAGTGCTTTCTGAGTGCTTTAATTTAAGGGTTTAGAGAACGTAAAAATATTTTTTGCTTAAAATGTTATTGCATTTTTGATGCGTACGACTGTCACGTTCAACACTTTGGAATTACCCATATGTTTTTGACGAAACAACAGGGCAGGGCTTATTTCTGACAATGGATTTGGTGTCAGTTCTGCTACTTTTCTATAGATATTTTTTCCTCTGTTTAAAGTTGTCACAAGTATTTTAATTATCTACAGAGGAAAGCGCTTTTATGCGCATTCTTTAGTCAAAAGCATGGTGGCACTATCTGCCTGTTTAACGATGTCGAACGTCAACGTTCGCATAGAAAACTACATTTAGAACAAAAACAAATTTTCGAATATTGTTTTTGTTTTACATATAATTTTCTATGCGAACGTTAACGTTCGAAATCGATGAACTGGATGTAAATCTTCAAGTGACAGATTAAATACGAGCTAATATCTTAATTATTTTATAAGATACGATTGTACTTAAATGCAAACAATAAGTGATGTATTAGCAGTTGTTTGATAACATTTTATCAAAACTTATCACTAGTCTTCATACTAATTGTTTTCCTAGTATATTCCTTACATACTATGTATAATACTGGACGCTGTAAGTACTTAAATGGGGGTTAAAATTTAATAATTTACTTTCTTTTGATATAAATGTCGTGATAGTTGTTTACAACGATGGGTGAGTTCCAAAGCGTCAGTTGCTAGAAAACTATATCGCTTTCTAAGATTCAACCGTTTAGAATTTTAAAATGTAAACTATTCCAAAGGGCAACTTAAAAGTTATCGATGCGTTAACAATAAACAAACAGTTCATTCTTAAAGATGCTAACACATTTTTGACTTTGACAGCAAATTTTGAGGTGATAAAAAGTAGACTTTTCTGTAGAAATTACCCAAAACATATCTTTTTGTACTGATGAAATTTATGTATGGATTCTTCTAAAATAATTTGCAACTATCGGGTGGTTTTTTAGCTATTATCTTTTTGGCAACACTGGTTTAAGCAGCTGACGCACGTTTCGTGTTTTGTTTCACTGTCAAACATCTTCAGTTTGGTCTATTATTTAACCATGAATCGCCTTACAAACGAACAACGCTTGCAAATTATTGAATTTTATTATCAAAATGCGTGTTTTGTTAAGAAAGTTCATCTCGCACTTCCTGTGTCCAGCGACGAAGCTCATTTTTGGCTCAATGGGTACGTAAGTAAGCAGAATTGTCGATTTTGGAGTGAAGATCAGCCAGAAGCATTGCAAGAGCTACCAATGCATCCAGAAAAAATCACAGTTTGGTGCGGTTTATGGGCTGGTGGCATCATTGGACCGTACTTCTTCAAAGATGATGAGAATCGTAACGTAACTAGGAATAGTGAGCACTACCGTGAGATGATATCCATTTTTTTTTAACCAAAATGAAAGAGCTTGACTTGCATGACATGTGGTTTTAACAAGACAGTGCCACATGACACACAGCACGCTTAACAATGGACTTATTGAGAAGCGAGTTCGGTGAACATTTTATTTTACGTTCGGGACCGGTCAATTGCCCGCCTAGATCGTGCAATTTAACGCCTTCAAACTATTTTTTGTGGGGTTATGTTAAAGCTCATGTCTGTACACACATGCCCGCTTCAATTGACGCATTGGAAGACAACATTGAAGCATTTATTCATGGGATACCGGCCGAAATGTTGGAAAGAGTATGCCAAAATTGGACTAAGTGGATGGACCATTTGAGGCGCAGTCACGGTCAACATTTACATGAAATAAGCTTCAAACATTAAATTATATGGACCGTACTATCGATTCAAATAAAGATTTCATGCATTTTTCTGAATTTTATGTGTTTTTTTTAACTTTCCTATAGCTCTTAAAAAATCACCCGATATAATTATTTGTGCTTGTTCTCGAAGTCCTTATTACTGTATAAAAATTTAACATTTTTACATTCAGTTACTTAATATGTACATTAGGGCGGTAACCAAATTTTTAGCATAGTACCACGGAGTGGCCAAGTATGTTTTAGTAATGAAAACACCTGTCTCCCGTCGTTTTGCGAAAAAAAACCTCACGCAGGGAAGCAAATTTCTAAAACCTTCCAAGAAATTTTGAACCACTATGAATTGTCAACCGTAGGAACACTTATAAAATGTGCAGTGGTTTAATTCCAAAAAAAAACATTTAAGTGATACGTATAGGAACATAAACAAATATTAGGTGTATACTTTTTAGCATTTTCGTGAGAAAAAAATATTGTTTTCCAACTTCAACCCGATACCTGCGTGAACATTTTTAACAATCCGAAAAAATTATCATATTTTTTATTAATAACTTTTAATGTTCTACACGACTACACTACGCCGTTTTTGATTTTCGCAAAAAGTGTGATAAAGTTATTGCCCTAATGCACATACTATACGTGTGTGTTGAAGACTATTTCACAAACAAAAAATGTCATTAATTTATGACAACTTTTAAATATATTTGTACATTAAGCAAATTTTTGTTTGCTTTAATGAAACAAAATGTTGTTTATGATAATTGTTATTAATTAAAAGCTCGACTAATTTAAATTAGTTTTAAAAAACACTTTTGGTTAAGCCAACATTTTATGAGAATACAAGGTTTATCTTAAAATAACATTTATGTTAATATATTTTATTATAATTTAAACACAGTTGAATCTCTCATTAACGGACACCGAAGGCACCATTCAAATGTCTCCCTAAAAGGACATGTCCCCTCAAAGGAAGTCAATCATTTCCATGAAAACGCTGCAGAGAAGAGGTACCAGTAGCCTTCGAAAGATGGTGTCCGTTAAGGGAGATTATACTGTACATAAATATGCATGTAAATTTATAAAAGTAGGATATTAAATAATTTGTGTTCTTAAATGGATAACTTTTATGAAATGTATACGTAATTGTGTAGTTCACAATAAAATAATATAAAGGGGGTTATTTTGTGAATCCATTGACCAAGTTGAGTTTTACCTACATTTGCTTTTAGCCTATATAAACAATAAAATAAAAACAATTTTTAGGTAAAGTGATCTTGTTTTAACATAATAAGGAGATAATATTTTATAACAAGCCAATATAATAAAAATATTTGTATACTCTAACTTAATTTATCGAGCAGTAGAAACGTATAATTTCTCTAACTGACTCGCAACTTGCAAGCGAGACACATAAAGGCCCCTATTATGGGTTACATTCGATAAACGATTTTCGCTGGCTAGCGAACATCGACTATCGAATGTTAATTTGGTATGATGAGTTGGCAGCACTGTCGACAATTTCGTTGTGCATCGAATTTTTCAACGAATACAAATTTGCTTTCGACGGTGCAAATAAATGTTACAAAACCTCAAAGAAATGTAAAAAACTTGTTGTAAATGTAACTATTTGTAAATTTTTTTTTGTGTTCGTATACCAAATACCATATTCTTTATCAGTTTTGTTCATTTTATGCAAGTCCAACGTCGTAAACAGCAACCTTATAGAACAAAATTCTTTTATGACGAAATGATTTGCAGCAAAGTTCAGCATGTAAAAAATTGGAATGAAACCCCACTGAAGCCAAATTATTTGAAAACAACCATAATTCCGCCGTATTCATGTTTAACTTTAATTTTATTTTTTAAATGTATAAACAAAAATTTTATATTTTAAGTAACAGCTGATCTACAATATACTACTGTGAATTAACAAAATCACAATAGTAAATTTTTATCGAATGCGAATGCCATAATACCAAATGAAAATTCATTCGATCAGCTAATTTGACTGCTGTCGAAAATCGAATTTAGTTCTTAATAATAAAAGGTAACCACACATAAGAAAAATTATAGTTCTATAATTGATATTGTATAATAATATTTACTGTCCGTGTATAATATTAGACGAATACACAATATATTTATTCGTTACAATCAAAAGTCTTTTGATTTATACTCCGCATAAAGAAATTTAGAATACAACTTTGGTACTCCGACTTACTAGTTATACTGGCAATATGTAATGCTTCATAGAACTTTATATTTCGAAATATCAATATTAAAACTTATTAGTATTTGCAGTAAAAAAACAATGAGTTTTTTAAGCACTTGCAGAGAAAAAACATGGTTACTGAGTGGTCACTACGACCATTTTTATTCATATTTGCCTTATATGTTTACCCTAATAATTTTATTATAGTCCTAACATAACTTGAAAAAATATTTTTTGTCCTTAACATTTTGAAAATCACTATAATAATATTATATGGTGTTTTACACCTAAAAAGTTACTCTGATCTAGCTAAACATATCAAATTATGTGAAATGTTTGCTACTATAATAAATATATTTTCAACTATACATTTTAAATTATAATTCTAGTTGCACACAGAAGGTATGTTTAATACCATAATTTTTGTTTGCTTTAAAATACATTATCTAAATAAGCAAACATTTATTGTTAAAACCAAAAGTGTGTGTTTATAAAGAAAAAAATTTCTTCCGTCCGCGAGCATTAGTTAATCGGCAATCATGAATGATCAAAATAATTTAGAAGTTTTACAAAATAAATTTGTTCATTGAAACTGGTATGTTATTTATATGAAATTATAATCAAGTATAAATATGCAATAACGTAGCCTTTCTAACAGCCAAGAAAACCTACAGAGTGTGTTAATAGTGGATTTTATAATAGAAAAAAAGTAAGTTTGTCTTTACTTTATTTTTACAAGTGCTTTATATGTATTTGAATTATATATGTGTTTTTAATAAAAAAATTATTCCTGATATTAAATATTTTATTGGTTTTATTGTGACAACCATATAACATGTTAAAATAGACATGTTGCATGGTGTTAGGAAATATAGACACATGGTTTGAATAATCGTTTGCGTTTCTCTTCTAAGAATAATAATATGTTTGAGACAATAATTAGCTATAACATTATGTCTGAACATATATTGTTACTTAAGACGTGTTTGACACAATCATAACCACAAACATTAATGATAGTTTGCGATTCTGATTGTATCAACCATGTTTTTTCTTTGCGTGTAATAAGAGAGCTCTAATACAGAAGTAAATGATAAAGAATAAAATATAAAAAAGCTGATATTTTAGTGCTGACACAAAGAAGGTTTTAAAGCGAAAAAAATAAAAAAATATTATGGCTTACGAAAATGATTAAAAATGGCATTTAAACAAGTAAAAGCAAAACATTAATGATTATGTTTATATAGTTAGCCCTTAAAAAAGCTCTTTAGGAGTGCTTTCTTTGCATGTTAAAAGAAGCGCTTATTGTCAGTAGAAAATAGTCCTTCAAGCCGGGAACACCCCATACAAAAATCAGGCATCCCATCAGCAGGTTTGAAGACATTTGAGGTATGAATTCATACATAAAACCTGCTCCTTTTGGAGCACATTTTTTACTGGGTATTTTTCACTTGTTGTATTATAATAAACTATTTTCGCCTTCAAACTAAATTTCAATTGTTAACAATAAAAAACTATTTTCACAAACTTTTTAATTAACTGCAAAAATTAACTCATATCCTTAAATTCATACATTTTGTCACAATATTTAAGCCGATAACTCACATCCACAGAATAATCGATAGTAACGGCCAAGATTATCTTTGGCCGATGCCAACAAAAACAAACGAAATTTGTTGCAAAAAAAAAAAAGAAAAATCATTTAATTAAATCGATTAATTGTTCTCACAGAACAGAAACGGCCATACAAACTATCTGTCAATTATAGAAATCATTCGCTTGGTTTCGTTTGAAGTATTTGTGTGAATTGTTTTTTCACTGCGGTCACTACGGTAGTTTTCAATTTAAAATAGCAAACTAATTTCTGTGTGATTAGTGATTTGGACTGAAAAGAAAAAATTAAGTCTTGCTAAAATTCATTTTCGGATAAAGCAAAGAAAAAAGATAAATACATTTAATTTTGTTTCAAATTAATAGATAACGATTGATCAAAATGGTGATTGATATTAAAATGTGTCGTTTTGAAAATGTCCCTTGGGGCTTTCGTCTGGTCGGTGGTTCGGATTTTGAATATCCATTAACTGTGGTTAAGGTTAGAATCTACTTGATTTGCAAATAAAGTGTTTAGTTGATAAATTGTCTCCAAATTGATCAAAAATTTATTGTTTGTGTTTCAGTGACATTCAAACGTGATAACTCCTCCAATCACATCCTCCCCACTTTGTTTTTTTATTTTTTATGTTCAATTTTTTCTTTCAAAGCAACGAAAAAAATTAATTTTACACAAATACAAAGCGAGAAAAGTATTTTATTGATGAATAAAATTGCATCTAATGCATTTTCAATGTTGTTACGTAATTGAGAGAAGAATTGTGAAAAATATACCAATAATAACAAAATATACATGTGTATATATATATAAGTATATATATATATCCTTTTTTACTGTTTTTAATACACAATATGGTATTTTAGTGTAATGCGGAAATGTTATATTTTCGTTTTTTCTTCGCCTTTTTTCTTCATCTTTTGAAGTGCTCAAGGTGTTTGAGTTCGTTAAGAGCTGAACAGAGAAGAATTGTATTTGTTTGTTGAATAGTGAAGGAACAATGTGAAGACGTGTTTAACCTTAAAATATTGAAAGCAAATAATTGTTAAAATAAATAAATCTTTTTAACATTTTTGTTTTCTTTTTTGAAGACAGATTTAACATAATCTATATTCATATAAAATAAATATGATAGAAATTAAAAGAAAAAAAAAATCATATCACTTTAAATCTCTATTTTATGAATAATTTCAACTATACATACGTTCTATGTAGTTTAAAGGATCGTTTAGAATAAAAATTTAGAAAATCAAAATGAGTTAAGAATGCTTATATTAAATAAGACTTGGGTCAAATGCATTAACCCATATTACGCCACCGGTTGAGCTTTTAACCAGTACATTTATTAACGTATATCTTCAAAGCTTACTATCATCTTTATCTTGGGGCTCTGGTGTTTGGTCCTGTTTAATGCGTTTGCGCATTTGTTTTTCCCATCTATTTTTGATACCCTCCGCCCCAAATAGTTGTGAAGAGGGTATACTAAGTATGTCATTCTGTGTGACACTTTTTTGTTATTCATCCCAGTCCCCGTAAATTATATATATTCTGGCTGCTTGAGAAATTCTAAGTCGATTAAGCCATGTCTGTCTGTCTGTCCGTCTGTGTATTGGAAATGCGCTCAGTTTCGAAAAACTCAAAAGAAATGAACAACCTTGATGTCAAATTGCTTGCAGTTATCCTAAGCAGCTTGCGGTTGAAATCCAGTAAAATTGGTTCAGTAGGATCAGAGCTAATAATCAAAATGTGGAACCACCACCCTAAAAATTGATGATTTTGTTACAAAAATTAACATAAATGGTGGAACAATGCACGGAATAATATAAGATTTTGCAAAAACTCGTTTTATTCGACAAAAAATTACACTGTTAAATTTTGTGAAGCTCGGTCCATAGTTTACCCTAGATATATATATATATTCCTCTAACTCCCACTGGAGCATATGGCGCCCTGTTTGTTAGGCGATTCGTTAGCAAATTATATTTCGGAAAAGTGGGTTGCTGGCCCTCCTTTCTTAGATTGGTGATAGGGCTGCTATATTCGTGTCCAATCCCACGATGCAGTCATGCTTCAGCAAATATTCATGTAATTTGGCTACTTGCCTGAGACTTTAAGATGTACTTGAACCATTCAGGCTACATGACTGGGCGACTTCTCACTTTAGCTAGCTTTCAGAGGAATCTGAAAAGCCATTGCCCGGGAAATACGTCGTCTAGGACCGGAACTAGTGAATTGCTTGGACAGTCAAACAGAGGAATCGTTACTGGTCACTCCAAAGTGAATGACAGTCAGAAAACTTTCCGCACTACGTGCACCTATGCTGAAAGTCCCATGTCCCAATAATTTACCCTAGGTCCCATATAAACCCTACTACCGGAAAACAGTTTAGTACGCCTAAAACCGTAATAAATAATGCTATCATTAAAGAAATTGGTACGTCAAAGTTTTATAGGATTAGAAATGAGACTGTGAAATTTCGTGAAGATCAGTCCATAATTAACCCCAGGCCCATATACATAAATCTTACGAAAACAGTTTAGTGCGCATCAAACCGTAATTAATAATGCTATCACAATAACATTCAATACTTCACAGTTTTATAGGACTAGAAATCACACAAATATGTTTCGTGATGATGGGTACATAATTTACTATAGCCCCATATAAAGCCCACTATGGTAAATGAATTAAATACGCCTAAAACCGTAGCAAATATAGATATTGCGGTAAACTTTCTTCCAGCTTAGCTTCATATGGACAGAAAAAATGTTATGCCATTTTGTGATATACGGTCCATAATTTACCTTAGATCCAATTTTAGCAGTCTTCTGAAATTCACTGCAAACGCTAAAACTAATTTCCCCGCTGTATTGAAATTTATTCAAATTTGTGTTTTTTTAATACCAGAAATCACTCTGCTGAATTTTGGGATGATTGGTCCAAAACTTACCATGGCTTCAATATTCAAACTGTTACGAATCATGATATTTTACTTAAGCTCGTAAAAATTGCTTAAAAAAAAGCATACAACTTTCTGATTATCGGTCAATAATTTAATATATATATCTAAGCCGCAACCAATTTTAATGCTGATGTCTGTTTTTATAAAGATAAATTTAAAATAAATAGATCTTCGGTGAAGGATATCAAATACACTTAATACACTCAATTAAACTTTTAATTCACTTGATTTAACGTTTAATTCACTTGATTACATTTTTAATTAAAACTGATTTTATTTTTGATTAACGCTTTTACTGGACCAACATTTTTTTCTGTGATTTACAATTTGTTATAAGAATCGACGAAAATCATTTTGTAAATGACAAGTTTTCTTACTTTTATGCTCCAATAATCTTCGGTAGTCAAAAAATCGACCATTGGCCGGAAGCACTACAATACCATTACCACATGTAGGCAAACGGTTCAGAACGGATAAAAGGCCTTTACATATATCTAATAATAGGCGCTTAGATACAACAGATCGTTTTTGATGATGTACGCATTGCAGCTTAGACTGACTGATATTTCCCTATTCTGGATGACACTCGTAAAAAAATGTTCGTTAAGCGTAACCAATCTGTTTTGCATTTAAATCATGGTGCATGTGCTGTGAAAGAGAAGAATTATTGCACAGTATTTTATATGGTGACTCAAATGTTTTGCAGTTCCTGGATAACTTGCCTGATTCCGATTACTATATCGATAGCTAATATTCAAAAGCCTCTATCTTAACTGACTTTTTAACAACTTAATAATATTTTTTTTATATTAGCAGTACTGGCCATCATGGTGTTGAATCAAGTTCAACAACTATGTATATATTTTTTTGTGTATATACTTGTCAGGACTAAGTACCGTAGCTTTACCATTCCTGAATAATTCCAAATATTTATTCCTTTCTACATAAGACAAGAAGTCTTTAATTTTGTTTTTTTTTTTATTATTAAAATCCCTATGCTAATCCCCGCGAAGCTTGACGCTTGTCTGCAGGAAAGAAACCAGAGTCTCTGGCGGGAATCGAACCCGCAACCACGGGGTTGATAGACTAGCTCACTACTAGCTAGCTTCGAGCCGGATTTGACCCATTTATTTATTGGGAAGTGGAGTCACATCAACCCAACACATGGAAGATTGAGGGTTTTTCATGGTAAAGAAATTTAAAATATTATTTTGTAAAAGATGTACGTATGCACAGTGTAACAAAAAAATCGCAATTGATCAACAAAATTTAAAAACTTTCAGTAGAGGTAAAACCATTTCCAATTTTACATTAAAGGCATAAGAAAAATAATTTCATTACCAAAAAGTTGACAAGATACCACTATATTTTTACAACGTGTAAAACTTGTCGAAGTGTCAAAAAAGTGAGAAAATTTAAATGTAGGGTTAATACTCTTTTCTTGATCAAGTGCGAATTATAAACCGATTAAAAAAACAATTATTATTGCAAAACGAAGAATTTTATCATCCCTGTAAACGCGATATTAAGAGTCGGATACTTCCCATCCTCATGGAAGAGGTCTATAATTGTTATGATTCCCAACCAAGTAAAGGTTAATCCGGCTAAATGTGCTTAACTTTCACTCTCAGAAGACAAACGTGCCCAGCAGTAAAAATAAATAACGTCAGTGTTCTGGTAGAAAATTATGTAAAATACTTGGGAATTTTTATATAGACGATTGACGTGGTCACGTCATATTGAACCAAAAATAACGGCTATGAAACTTAAAGCTGCTCAACTACATTGGCTCCTGGGTCGAAACTCAAACTTGTCTTTAGACAACAAAATTCTCTTATACAAGTCCATCATAAAACCAATATGGACATATGGCATCCAATTATTGGGAACTGCATGCGCATCTAACATCCAAAAGCTTCAAAGAAGACAGTCTAGAATATTACGACAAATTGTCTGCGCCCCATGGTATATACGTAATGATATTATCTACAGAGATCTCACCGTCCCCACTATCCAGGAGGAAATTAAAAATATTCAATTAGGTTCATAGATAAACTAATGGCCCACCCTAACTACCTCGCTCGGCGTCTGCTTCAGTTCGAAGGTCACCAGAGGCTAAAAACAGCCGATACTTTGAGCCTAACTAGAAGACATTTTTAAAATTTGAATACAGCAGTTAGTGGTTATATTGGTAACAACTAATAAACAACAAGTAGAATTAAGATTTGAATACATATTGTAAATTTCGATAAGAAAGATTCAATAATAAAAATAAATTTCAAAAAAAAAAAATCCATGTAATTTTTTTAAAAAATTAATTATGCGGCATCTAATAGTTTTTTAACACTTTTCCATTTAACAAGTAAATTGATTGATTTTTCGATCTGATAATAAGTTTAGCATGGGCACTATTAAGTGTCCATTTGTATATGACCTTTTTCTAAAAATTGTTGTTCAATGACTTTTTTATGTTTTACCGCAAAATTGTGGAGCCCAACCGAAAAGTCCGATCAAGATAAATGGCATATCGTTGGAAAGGCAACTGAATGCCTTTTCCGTCGATATGCTAAACATTTTTATCTGATAAGAATTGGCTGAGTTATGGCACCTTTTAAGCGTAATTTGAAAAAAATCGGATGAAAAATAAAGTTTTTATTAAGGATTTTGTGGAACGACAATATTTTCATCCCATATAAAATTCCGCCTTTTTTTTTTAACCATCAGTTTTAACGTATTTAAAAAAAACGGAATTTTATATGAGATGAAAAATATTGTCGTTCGACAAAACCCTTAATAAAAAATTTATTTTTCATCCGATTTTTTTCAAATTACGCTTAAAATGTTGGTAACAAAATAAACTATTTGGTTAAAAAATAAAACATTCCAGATATTTACTATAACGTAGAAAAAAAACGAAATAAAAATGAAAATTTTTGAAAAAAACGTAAAAAATAGGCAAATACCTTTGAGGTGCCATAACTCAGCCAATTCTTATCAGATAAAAATTTCGACGGAAAAGGCATTCAGTTGCCTTTCCAACGATATGCCATTTATCTCGATCGGACTTTTTGGTTGGGCTCCACAAGGGTTTGAGTGGGACCATACCACGAAAAACACAAAAGTACCGTTATCTAAAAAACTTAACTAATGAAAAAAAATTACAGCGTTTTTCGTGTTCAGGAGGTCAAAGTTAACTTATCTAGGCACGTGGCGTTCTTGGTAATTTTCCAAATTAAAAATTTGTAAAGCAGTGTTATGCAGGAAACAAACACTGAGGCTGACAAACAAATCCCCATTGAACTCACTCCACTAATAATTTGCACATTGATGAGTACCTAGATTGTAAACAGTAAAACTGTGTACTTGCAAGTGTTGTATATTGGATAATATACGGAGTAGGGGTACAACCAAAATAAGGCCCTAACACCACGCTGTAGCCGGTGCTGTGCTGAAATCAACCCTTTAAAATTTTTTTTTTATTTTTTCAAAATTTTTTATTTTAGATGTCAAGAAATTTGTTTTGCAGAAATTTTAGTTATTGTGTCAACAGAAGTATTTGAAAATGGTGACCGAGCACACTACTTTCGACTTTAAAGATTTAGGCAGATAAAATTATACCATATTCAAGGTTATATTTTTAATAATTATAATTATTTATTTTTAGGATTTTTTATACCTTATCTCGTAAAGTAGAGCTGATAGAGAAAACTGAAGATTAGATTTGAAATTAGCGTCCTCAAATCAGAAAAATAAACTTCAAGGCCGCACAAAAAAAGTTTAATTTTGTTAACTTGTGTAATCACCAAAATAAAAAATTTAAACTTTTAATTTCATAAACATTTTTTTCTTTTTATCTTACATTTTCTGCCAATGAAATTTTATTTAAAATCTACTGCAGCTGAACATGTTTTTAATAAAATGCAACCTTTGGCCCTTGTACATATTTGGATAGTCTTCGGGTCCAAGGTTGTAATTTTCTTAAAAAAAAACTCTAGGCTAAAAAGCTATTAAAAAATGTCAGTTGAACAATTAAAACTAATGAGAAAATACATAAAATCACCTCTTCTACTTGTCTTAACATATAAATTTTATGTTTATATACACCTTTTTTAACCGTTCATAACTTTTTTGTTATAATTCGATTTTTAATTAAAAATACAAATTAAAGCTTAATGTCCCACCTATTCAACAAAAAAAGAATCTTACAATAATACTCATCCATTCAAAAGTTACTGATTTTTGATTGATTTTTGAAAATAAGCAAAACTTTCCACTGTGCAACGATATACTTTCCCTACAACCATAAGTATTATAAAATACAACACACACATAAAGTTGTTTAACATTGCTAAATTTTAAAAATAATATGTTCAAATGTAACAATGTTATTACATGTTTGTTTCGCTCTCTACAGCAGCCCATACACGATTCAATTCAGTTGTCAACTGAGTCGGTTGTTCTCCAACTCAAAGTGTGTATGGCTTTGTAAATTGATTAGTTTGACGGTTGTCGAGTTATTTGAAGAAAAATCAAAAGATTTTGATTATTTCAAGTTGACTACTAAGTCTTTCAATTCGATTGTACTGTGTGTGCTCAAGTCTCTTGATCAGCTGTCAAAATTAATTTTTTTAGTTAAGTATCATAAAAATTGTCTTTTATTTCATTAAATTTAAAAATAAATTTAAAATCTTTCAATTCAGTTGATGAAGTTGTCAACTGAGTTGAAAGACTCAGTTGACAACTGAATTGAACCGGGTATGGGGCGCATAAAATAGGTAAAAACCATTTCAAACTCTACTTTTGCTTGCTTCTTATTCTCGCATTCTTTTTGTTTTATTTGTTTTCTTTTTAACATGTAATTTCGCGGTACAAAGCAGCAAAATGGACTGGTAAGTTAATTACATGCAATTTATTTGACTGTCAATTTAAATGACTGCTTAAAAAGAGAAATCGTGAAAGTGAAAGTAGATCGTGGTATATCCAGGGAAAAAAACGAGATAAAATTATAAATTGAATAGTAACAGGAGTAAAAAAAATATCATTACAACTTGATTCAATAAGAATTAAAAAAAAAATTGCTGATATAATCAACAATAATTTGGCCACGTTCACCAATGTTATTGTTAATTCTGACCTTTAATATGTATTTACTTTTGACTACATTTTGGATCATTTTGACCATATTGTGGTAAATTTTTAACAGAATATGTTTATTCAACATTTTTTATTTTTTCGAATTTATTCTATGAGCTAAATTTCAGTTATGTATTTTATAAAGCTTTTTTGTTTATTTTAAACCATATTATGGTTAATTTCAACCACAAGATGGTTAATGTTACCCATATTATGGTAAATTTTAACTAGAATATACCTGTGAACATTTATATTGTTAAAATCCAACCATAGCATGTTGCTCTTAGAATATGGTTATCTCCAACCATATTTTTTCTACGTGTACAAAACTATGATCACGTCCCACTTTTTTAGTTCATGACAACACAAGACTAACATCGTCCTGGCGAGATGCTTATCGTGACTACGTCCAAAGTGGCAACAACGAAATTCTCTAATTATGTACATATGTGTATCAGAGAACATTAAGAAACGAATGGTTAAGCAGGGCTGGGCATGTTGTTGATGACAGCAGACTGCAAATGCCGAAGCTAAAACACGACATCAAATTCTCTAGACGATGGGGACTGCCAAGAACAAGATGGGAGGATTCCGTTGCAAAAAAAGAAGTAATTTGTGCCAAAGTGCCGACAAGAAAGAAGAGTAGAGAAAATAATAGAACACGCTAAAGCTCATCTTGAGCTGTAGCGCTTCGAGAAGAAGAAGTTTAAGTATTTTGGTGTTACATCTACCTTTATTTTCTTTGAACTTTTATTTTTTATATTGATTTATATTCAGTTTCACTCTGAACAAAAATATTTTTTGATTAAATAACTTAAATCTTGATAGGTATGCAGTTAAAAAAATATTAATAAAATTTCTAAATTCAATTTAACTTTAATGAAATGTTCAATTCAAGACAAACTTTCTACTTTATGTTTATTTTTTTTTAATTTCTCTAGCATTCTTAAAACAAAAGCTGTCACAGAAATGCATTGCAAAATAAAATACAATTTAAATTGCTACCTATTTGCTTTTATTAAAAATCAATTTTGTGGATAAAATTTAAACATTTAATAAAATATAACATCATATTTTTTTTCTAAATGGTTATGTGTGCTTGCCATTTAATACAATAGAACTTTCTATAGAAACAATAAATGTCTCAAACACAAGCTAAAACGGAAAAAGGGAAAACAATGGCCAAATCGAAAAAAAAATGGAAAACTTGAAACCAAATTCTATAATAAAATAAATAAATAATAAATGAGATAAACATTTATTCGGTTCTTTATAAAGGTCATTATTCTTTTTTGGTTTGTATTGCTTTTTTCCTCGCTTTAAAATTCGTTTCTCGAAAATACCGCAAATTATTTCATTGTACTCCATTAAACTTAAAAAAACGAAACGAAAACAAAAACAGAAACTGAAAAATCGAGTGGAAACTAACAAAAAAAAAAAAAAAAAAATTAAAACAAGAAACACACAAACAATGCAAAGTAAAAATTTGCTTTTTAAACAATATCTAGAACATACACTCACACACTTTAACATTCACACAAACAACAATATTTTAGTGTAATTTCAATTTTCTAGTTCAATAGTTTAAAACACTTTTATGTGAAGGTTGTTGTTGTTGTTTTTGCAGTTATTTCAGTTGATTGTTTTGATGATATTAATGATTATACTTAGTATGTATGTATGTATGTCTGTTTGCGAGACAGACAGACGGATAGAAAAGCAGGCAAAAGTGAGCCTTCTCGTACCATATACATTTTTAATTCATTTCTACACCATAATCAAAACACACACTCGCCCAACGTGTAGACAGACATATTCACATTTCGAATGCTTGACTCGTTTATTTTTATCTTTCCGTAAAATGTATTCTTAGCAATTTAGCACGCGTCTCATTTAATTGTCATTTTAAACGCCAATACACAGACACACCATAAACAAAAACAAATGTGATAATAAAAAATGTGCCAGGGAGTGAGAGAATCGATAACAGAGAGCACAAACAAAATCAAAAATGTGCCCTTACTATATCGGAGACAAACAAATGTCACGAAAATAAACTAAATCGCGAAAATTATTCCGCCCGAACCACTTCACTGGTATTTTATTTAGAATTAATGTTTTTACCGATACAAAATTGACATTTGTTTTGGCCAGGCAATGCATGCCATTGGTTAAAAATGTCAAATGTGATAGACATCAGTTTTCAACACCAGGCAAAATTACATTTTAAGATTTTTTTATTGCAATAGCTGAATTCACACCGAGCTTGTTAGTTTGTTAGTCGTTAACCGTTACTTTTTTACACGCATTTTGTTTTTGTATATTTAACGCGCTACCGTATTAACATTTAACAAATTAACGACACGGCACCCCTGATAAAATAGTTGTTACGGTAACTCACTACTTACCGTCAGTAAACGTTATTTGTGTCAAAGCATGAGTAATTAAATGGTTGACAATTGTTTTTTTACACTTTCTCATGGCATGTTTTATTTTTTCCAGAATAATAAATTGTGTCAGAACAATAAATCAGTTGTTTTACTACGAAAGTTACCAGACTAACAAAGTTTTAAAAAGGGGGTCGTTCACAGTTGGTAACTTTAACAAATTAACAAACTACCGAGTAACAAATTAACAAGTTCGGTGTGAATACCACTAATATATTATTTTTTTTTTTTCGAACGGTTTGGCAAAAATAGAGTTAATTAAAAGATAATTATGGTTTTACTTTAGTATTTATTATTGTGATTGATGTGAATTTTTGTTCTCAGGGTCACATATGTATGTGTGACACGGGAGCTTTCACAGAAACTCATGTCACATATATGTACATATGTAAGTGTTAGATTTTTAGTGAAATGTATTTATCTATAATTTCGTGAAAGTTTGTTTGAAGTAATTTTCGTGTGCGTTTGAGTCTCTGGCCCCTATTTTGAGTTACATTCGATAAACGATTTTCGCTGGCTATCGAACATCGACTTTTGAATGTTAATTTGGTATTATGAGTTGGCAGCACTGTCGAAAATTTCGTTGTGCATCGAATTTTTCAACGAAAACAAATTTGCTTTCGACGATGCAAATAAATGTAAAAAACTTTTTGAAAATGTAACTATTTGTAAACAGCAATTGGAAACGCTCATATTCCTTATGGAACAAAATTCTTTTTTTTACCAAATGATTTGCAGCAAAGTTCAGCATGTAAACAAGTGGGATGACACCCCACTGAAACTAAATTATTTGAAAACCATCAAAATTCCGCCGTGGTCACATTTAACTTTAATCTTATTTTTTAAATTTGTAAACAAAAAAATTTTTTTAAGTGACATCTGAACGAAAATGTACTACTGTGAATTAACAAAATCACAAAAGTCAATTTTTATCGAATGTGCGCCATAATACCAAATGAAAATTCGTTCGATCAGCTAATTCGACTGCTGTCGAAAATCGAAATAAGTTCATAATAGGCACTTCTGTTTCAATGTGGCTTAAATATATTTTCTGCGGTTAGTGGATAGACAAAGTTGATACATATTTAAAAATTGGCTTTTATTTTTGGTACTTCCTGTAATGTGATTATGTTTTTTTTTAAATATTTACTTTAAAAGCGTTTTTATTTTTATGACTCTCCGGCATTTGACAAAGGCTTAAAATATTTGTCAAATTTCAAAAGGCGTGGCCCTTTCCACTCATAACCAATATAGATTGCTGTATATCTGGAGAGCGGTTACAGTAAACATATCCTTATTAAGTACAAATTGCTTGGTTAACAAAACAAAACATCTGTTAAATGTGGGCTGCATTGAAAAAGTGGGCGTGGTATAAATTCATATGCAAAGTGACAAATTTTAAACATTTAGTTTATTGATCAATACAAAACATCTGTCAAAGTGGGCTGGATAAAATAAATCAGCGTGACATTTTAAATACAAAGACAATTTGGGTTTTTATATATGTGAAGAACGGTAACAGGAAATTTATCAATATCAAAGATAGGAAGAGGAAATTCTTAAGACTATTTTGATCTCGAGCAAAATAAATTTGGATATGAAGATTCTGAAAGTTGCTTTATCCCAGGTACTTAAAGCGGAAGAGACCAAGAAATAAAATTTTTTGAAAAAAAAAAAAACACATTGAGTTGATGTGGAGCCCTTACAATATAATATTTTATGCAAATATTTGAAAAGGAAGTACTTCATACTAGATTAATTAATCGGATTATGTACACGTCATTGTTTGAAAATTTGGCATAGTCAATAAAATGTCTACATATGTGTAGATATTTGCATAAATGGCAATCACTTATAATACAGTTTTTTTGGATTTTTGTTCATTTCTTATTATAATCAAACCATTTAATGACTCATGTATGTGACACCAATTTTAGATAAAACTCATATCGCATATAAGTGACTCAGGAGTATATCACATATATGTGACACACGGTTTCTGTTAGGAAAATGTTTTGCAAAACTAATGTCACATATGTGTGACAAATGTTTATTGTTCCTAAGTTTGGACAAAAAACATAAAAAAACTGCTGACGGCCTAACTTGTTAATTATCTGTATACGCTACAACTGAATCTAGTAGATATGATTTACAATCTTCCTGAAAACCTACTTAGTACATTCACATTGTACTTTTTGACATTAGCGAGGTTTTGATTTCATTGCAAAAACAGCTGACTAAACTTTTTTGTGTAACACATATTTACATACCAATTAAGAAAGAGGCTTTACCTTTTTTCAAATTAACTTCATAAGCCTTAACTGGAACTAAGTAAACGTCGCTCTTTCCAAAAATATAGGGAGATATTTTGAAATTTATTTACTTTCATTCTCTAAGATGTTTAAAACAAGTCCCAAGGATTGCAAATCTAAATTTTTTGATTTTGTTCAAGAAAATTTTTTAAAAATTTGAAATTGGAGATTTGAAAATCATCATACAAATGTTGTCAGTCTTCGACATCATTTTAGGACAGGTTAACGGCATTAAAAACAAATTCTATAGCTCACAATTTTTAGTCTTTTGAATAAAATAATTTTTGTGGAGAAATCAATTTTAAAAATGTTTAGGGTGCACAGAAAAAATTATTTTTCCAATTCAAACAAAAAATTTGTAGAATCAAACAATTTTTTGTCTAAAATCGGTCCTACAAACAAATTCGCATATTCAAACAATTTATTTGCATTTTGTTTATTGAAAAAAAACGCCGATTTTTTCAAACAAACAATTTTACAGAATCAAACAAAAAGTTTACTGAAATTCATATAAATTTCAAACAAATAATTTTGCTGAATCAAACAAAAAAGTTTTGGCACAAGCAATGACGCGCACACAAGCAAGCACTGTTGGCGAAGATGAAGCAGAGCAGAGCGGCCGGCTGGCTTTGATACACATTTTTTTGTTGGAATAATTTTTGAACGAAGTCATATTTATACTCACAGTGTTTTTCTTCACCACTCACTGTTGCTTTATCCTTTCCTTTGCTAATGAAGAAGAAATGTAACCAAAAACGGCGGCAGACCGACTCGACATGTTTTCCGCCATCATTCTATTTTTGTATTTGATGTATTTAAACAAACTATTTGAAAAAATTGAATACGGGATTTTGTTTTTTTTTTTTTACCAACTTTGAAACCAACCAAAAATTTATTTTGTTTCTTATAATGTTGTTGTTTTTTCTGTTGTTTAAAAAAAATGAAACGTTTTTTTACCTGCTATTGTTTTTGTTGTTTTTTTACTAAAAACCTCGTCACGCTATTTTATCATTTTTCTTATTGCTGTACTTTTTTAAAGCGTCCAAAAATAGACTGCATGTGTTTTTTGTTGTAGTTCTTATATTTCACATAAAGAAGTGTTGCTTACAATCAATAAAAAAAATGCAAAAAGACGACAACATTAAAGAGCGTTTAATATTTCATACAAAATTATGAAAACTTCAAACCAATAACGCGCTTATTAAATTTTTGAAGAGTTGTCCACATTTTTGTTGGTTAAATAAAAATCAAACAAAAATATTGATTGAATCAGTAAAAAAATTTGTAGAAATCAAAAAAATTTTCAAACAAGCGTTTGTTTGAAAATAATTCGGCAATAATTTTTTCTGTGTGTATGCTCGAATTTCTCCGTCAATTTATTATCCATTAAATTTCGTAAAAACTAATTTTTTTTCTATGTCGACCCCCGGAAGGGTTGACGATAGCAGGAAAGTTTGTTTCAGTGAAATGTTGGCGACACAAAAATAATGGGTCTTGGTTATACATTTACCGCCTTAGAGGTGACTCCTGTGTAGTTATGAGCATTTTTCTTTCCATCTCCTTACAATTTTGTTCTCAAGATCTTGAACCCTCGTGCGGCTCAAAAATGTTAAACCGGTCGTGCTCAAATTTTTGTAAAATTTTGCTATCCTAACCTCAAACAAAATTGCCCATCGTATTTGGAAAATCGAAAAATATGAGTACCACCTTAATGTATGTTCCTATATTCCTTTTGTATTCATATTTTATGCTTGTTAGCTTAATTAAAGCTAAAAATGTTAATTGAAATTAAGAAAAAAATCTCTAAACTTTTAACATTTAAAATTTTCAAGGTCACTGAAGACAGCATTGCTGAAAATGCCGGATTAATGGTGGGCGATGTAATTGTGCGCATTAATGACACCGCTACTACACCGCTAACTCATGATGAAACCAGTAGAATTATTAAAAGTTGTGGAAATGTCTTTTACTTCGGTATTCAAAGGTTTGTTGAAAATAATTAATTTTTTTTTTGAAATGTAAAAAATTTGTTTGCCATTTACAGAGAAAACGAAGAACAATTAACCACACCAAAGGCTTTTCCCATTAGTGAACGAGTAGAATCGCCGAAATCTTTTTTGGAAGCAAAAGCTGGCAGTACTACGCCACCTGTTATAATTGACGTACCTAATGTGCTCAATGATAAGGTCTATGATGTTGAGTATATAGCTGACTTAGAAGAGAGACCTTGTTCTGCAATGTCTGAAGAAACCGAACGGAAATTGGTGGATGAAGAAATTGCAGCGGTATTGTCGGGCGAATCGGAAGTTCTTAAGGAGCATAACACCATGGGGTTTGTATTTATCGTTTATGTTTTTTAAACAAGTTTAAAAACGTGAATTTTACTATTATATTAGTGTTAATTTTTATAGGATATTCCCAAAACCTGGTGTCTGTATGAGCAGTGATGTTTTGCGCACTCTTAATGAGCAGGCCACGCAGACTAAGGCCGAAAAGGAAAAAGAGAATCGTAAATGGACAACATTTTTACAAAGGCCAGACCGTCCAATACCGAAAAGTAAGCAACAAATTGAGGCAGAGAGGCGTGCAGCTAATGCTTACAAGGTGACAATTGTCAGAGGCTCCTCGCGCTCGGTATCGCCGGCTCCACCAGTAAGCAAATAGCTAACCATATCTAATATAAAATAGTTGAATAAAATATTTCCCTTTTTTTTTTGTTGAAGCCCAAACCAGTTGAAGAAGTCAAACCACCAAGAGAGCCTACCCCACCTCCAGTCGTTGAGCCAGAGCCTGAACCAGAACCTGAGCCAGAGGCCCCAACTCCAGTTGATACGGAAGTTCCTAACTTAGAAGAAACAACTGATACCGCTAACGAAAATAACGAGCTAGACGAAACAGAAAAAACTGACAAAGAAAAGGAATCAGTGCCTGAACAAAAAGAAACGGAAGAATCTAACAAAACTGAGGAAACTTTCGAATCTATCGAATCTACACAAGCTGCTAAAAACGAAGTTGAAGAACCGAAGCCAGATGTTGTAGAGAAAACTGCGGAAGAATTAGCTTTGGAGCGGCAATTAGCTGATGTACAAAAGCAATTAGCTGCTTTATCTAGTCTACCCAGCACTATTCAATCTACCTTAGATTCTGTAACAAAACAATTGGCTGATTTATTGCCAACATTTAAATTACAACAGGAACAACCACGTAAACTTTCTGGTAGTGTAGCACGTGAAATCAGTTTGGAGAAAATCAGTGAAGGTATTAAATTTAAATTAATGAATAATAACTTAAACTTTTTTATTTGAAGCGATAAAAAAAAAAAGTAATTAATGATTTTGAAGGTCAATTATATGTCAAGTTATATAAATAACGATACACTAAATATATACAACAATGTATTTTATACATTCGTAAAACGGTACTCCAACCATCTTTGTAAATTAAAAGTTTTGCAAATTGCCATTAATTCGTATTGTCAGTATGAAAAATGGTTTGAGTTTGAATTATTATAATTTTTGGCAATTTTAGCAATATCGAGTGTTTAGGTTTGGTCTTTGTTCTTTTATGAAATACATATCGCGGATTTGCTGCAAGACCGGTATAACTCAAAAAAATCCATTTCGAGATAAACGCATTTAAAGTTTTTGATTTGCTCTAACTACTTAGAAAAAAAGAAGAAACATTCTCTTCAAACTGGGAAAGTATAAAACATATAAAGATGAATTAAATACACAATATAAAGAAAAACAAAGCGAACAATTCTGCATATCGTCAGTTGATTATTTAATTGTCGTATGTCGTATGTAATTTGTATCCACATACGACAATTAAATAATCAACCGACGATATCTAAATCCAAAATTTCATTTTTTGAGTTATGCCGGTCATGCAGCAAATGAGCGATATATAGTAAAATTTATGACCAACATTTTTGTGGAACAAGAAATAGGAATTGTTTCCAGCAAGTTTTTCTATTTGTTAATCTTTATTTTATTGATTAGGCAATAATACATATTGTCTCACTCTATGATAATGTACACTAATGCAGCTTTCGAAGGCGCTGATCAATATTATGGGCATATGCCCACCTTTCAATTTCCGGGTTGATCTAACGATGTCCGTCCGTCCGGCTGTCCATGTCAACTTTGTGCGCAAAGTACAGGTCGTAATTTTGAAGAAATTTTATAAAATTTGGTACAAATTTTCCCATTGTCACACCAAGCCTATGGTCAGAATCAATGTAAATTTTACAAAACATCCATAAAAATTTATTAAATTTCAACCTAAATAATTAATGGTTTTCGAATTGGTCTATGTTAACCCTTTCAGCCCCACTGTTGCCTATAGGCAACATTGCAATCAAACGCTTATAACTCCCGAAAATTTAATTTTTTCTTATAACGGTTTTCTGTTCTTAGTTAATATGCACCTTAGCAATGTGTGTGCAGAATTAAATACAATAAGCTTTGGTCGTGTTCATTTGCGAACTGTTTGTTTAAGCAGCCACACGTATTACAAATTATATGGAAAAAGTGCGTTTTTAAAAAAACTAAAGAAATTGATATTAAAAAAAATATTTGTGTAAAAAATGCAATGTGCGATTTAAAACAGGTTAGTTAATGATATTAAGCAACAAACACACAAAAAAGTTGTAGTTTTGTCCTCAGTATTTTCCTAAAAACCATGTTGCGTTTAGGCAACATTGGTCCATTATGTTCATAATTTACATAAGAATATTTTGTTCACTAAAAATGAGTGCAAGGGGTTTGGCAAAGTGAAAAATTTAAAAAAATTATTAATTTGAAGAATGTGAAGATGAAGACATCGAAAATGATGCATGAAGTTGACTTTACACCCTCACCCAGAGACTGATATGGTCTATTGTGACGCCTATGTTAGTGAAAGAATTCTAGTATGAAAGAATACGAGAAGTAAAGAGTGGAAGAACAGGAAAAGAGGAAGTAGTGGAAGATAAAAAATCGGACTGCACAATCCAACAACAACCCTACTAAACAGAAAACTGCCTTACATGTGCCCAGTCTTCAGCCAGGTCATTCCCATTACAAATCAGATTCTAGAGCCCGCATCTCGAGACATCTCCTAATTCGCGCAGGAATCTGCTTTCCAGCCACCTCAGCCTACTGATCTGTAGTCTAGGACAGTGGCACAGAAAGTGCTTACTGTCTCCAACTCCTCTGGGTCCTCACACAACCTACATGTATCCGACAAGTCAGATCCCATTCCCACCGCCATCCTGCCTATCATACAGTGGCTTGGGATAATAGCTATCATGGTCCTGACGCAGGCCCTACTCTTGCCCAGCAGCGCATCTGAATTTGAACTGCTTAGAACCGGCCACAGCGTGCGCGATACCCGTCATTCCGTTCGGGTCCGCTACGCCCGGTTAGTCCCGTTTAGCGCCCATTCCCTTATTCTTCCAAAGTATAATCACATTTGAGACCTGACCGCCTGCAAACTATCAGGACCCTCCATTTCCGAGCCTAGTTGCAATGACCCATATTCACCAGCTCTATCATCACTACATTCTCCATCATCACCAACTTCATCACCGACATCGCAAGCTCTTGAAAAAGATATTATTTAGCAGAACCCGTAAAAAATTAAATATATGACAAAACTATTCTCTGGGTTAAAAAAGGATCAAAAGGACGATGCAGGATATGTCACACAGGCTTTCCACGTTCGAAATGAAGAAATTTTGTATTATATCATACCTAAAATATAAAAAAATATATATATATAAATATATAAATGATCAAATATCTTCAACATGCGTTTAAAGTTTACACAGAACTGCCCAATGTTGCCTATAGGCAACATCTTATATATCCTTAACCAGGATAGGTAGAACTTTAAATTTTATTTTATTTCATATCTAGGCAAAAACGAACTTAACTAACTTAAAACAAAATTTTTTGAACCGCTCAAAAAAATTCGGGGATGAAAGGGTTAAAGCTCCCTTTTAAATACCACTCCCGAAAATAGCTTTTAATGTCAAAACAGTCTTATAAAATTTGGTATTGATATACATTTTAGCAACAATAACTTTAAAAATAGTAAAGTTTTGTACTAATATGGGCATATAATGGGGTAATGGTACCATATAAATCCCCCTTAAGACGAACAAATCTCATGTAGATGTTTTTATCTAGAGGGTTCTCGGCACAAACAACTCATATTATAATTTTGTGTCGCACTGACTACACACTCTAGAGATTTTCGTATATACTGTGGTGTATTTTATCAAATTGTCGCGTTTGACCGACTTTACTTTTTTGTTTTTATTAAAAATTAGCAAAATAATGCATAAAAATTCTTGAACTTAAAAGAAATTATCTAAGTTATTTTCGGGAATACAAAGGGAATACACAATTTCCGTATGACGTGCTAAATTCCCAATTTTCCATATTTGATAAATACACTGAGAATTATTGTTGAGGGAAAGCTAGCTTCTATGTGCATTTCACTGGTTGCTAAGGCCAGCTCATCAGGAAACCTTTTCCAAAAATTTTAGAAAAGCCAAAAATATTAAACAAATAAAACCTTAAAGCGAATAAGAATTATAAACACCCCAAGTCTTACTTGTAACAATATCAAAGCTTAAACAAAACACCAACAATAAACACTGAGCTTATCTTTCACTGAATTTATTAGTTTATTTTTGAATGAAACGACCATAACACAGTCATGAATCGTGCGGCAATTTTTTTATGATTTTTATGAGAAAAAAATCAGCTCAGGACTGATCGAAAAATCTTTAAATGTACGTAAAAAATTTGTTAAACTTCTTAAGTGTAGCTAAGCCATGACGGTTGCCAACGTAACCTCATTCTGAATATTTTCCATCGATTTTAATGTGTCGAAAATCGTTTGGAGTCTCTCAATGAAATCCTGCTTAAGGCTAGATTACACTACTATATCTTATAGTAATATGACAAAGTGTGATAGTGTGAATGCAATGTGTCACGAAAATGACAAGTATTATGAAAAAAGTTTTACGTCCCATACGACTTCACATTGTTTTTTGAAAAATCTCTAAACAATAATACTTTTCATTGTATCAGGGTTGTATTTTATTGCATTTGTGATTGTTTATACTTTGTGTGATGGTGTGAAGAAAAACCGTCATGTAAAATTAGATTTTTTGACAGTCGCAACAAAACTCATTAGATTTCTATTTCGCAAAGTATTATGGAATACTTAAAACTTGTGAGATAATGTAATCTAGCCTTTAAGAACAATAAAATAAGTAACTTTTCAATCAAATCATCGCAAGAAATTGTTTGTGAAAGACAGTCATAAGTAAAATCATTGCTAAAGCGAAATATCCATGGCGCCATGGTAATGCTCTGTATCTGGTTTTACCTTTTGTGTGAAGCTCAAGTCGGCTCAAGGTGGACTCTAGATGACAACCACTGATCAAATTTTAAGCTTGACTACATGTTGCAAGACAAGTTAAAATCAATTTCTTAAAATAGTTTCTTTTAATTGAGGCCTTGTCCCCTGCAACAGCTATTGTCTCTATCGATGCAGAACGCTCCCATGTAAACACGCTTCATTTTGGAACAGAGTATTTCAAACGGGATTGATTCATTCTTAGCCTTAAAAAAATAAAATAAAATATTTCTTTCTTGCAAAAAATAAGAGGAAACAATCATTGCTAACGATCATTACCAAAAATTCTGAATTTTTTATAGAACACAGATGTTAAAAAAATAGCTCCAATTGTTTCCTTAAAATAAGTGGGTCAATTAAGAGTATGCAGGCCAAATTTAAAACATTGTTTTTCAAATGTTTAAAAATAAATTGGCAATGCAAAAATTTTCAGAAAAAATATTTTCTTTGCATTTTAGAGTTACGATGAACATTTAATTTGTCAAATGTTGTTTTTTATATCAAACTCGCTTAACCCGGTGCACTTCGCTACACTGCTTTAACCTCGTTTAAAGATTTTCCCTTTTATAGTTCTTTAGTTGAGAGATATTTCTGTGGCTTGGAGCTAAAAGGGCCAATGTCACTTTTTGGCTCTTTTAAGTTAATCATTGCATTAGATTTGTTTTCTTGCTCTCTGTCATTATGGTAAAGCAGCTAAAGTCATACCCAACCCAGAACAGCTTCATAAATAATATGCTGGCCAATGTCACTATGAAAGCATCTATAAAAGTTCTTTGTAAAACCTTCAGTTCCAATTTTCTCAAAAGGGAATATTTTGACATTGGCCCTTTTAGCTCCAAGTCACAGATTTAATATATGCAGCCTATGAAAGGTATTTCCCCCTGCGTCTACACGCTTTATTTTTATTTTCAAAAGTGTAGTATACCATAAGAGTTACTTCTGAAAAGTTTGAACATTCTCACTATAACACCTCTTAAGATATGCGATATTAAACATTGGCGTCCTATGGGGGTACCACTTTCCCCGCTGCTATTTTATTTCTATTTTGGGGCTCAGAAGATCCTACTACCAAAAGTTCAACAAAATGCGTGCAGCGGCTCTTATTAATATTTCTATCTATGAGGGGTACTGCTCCTCCTCTGTCTACCCCGCCAATTTTTATATTGAAATTTATAGTTTACCATAATAGTAGCTTTTACCACGTCTGAAGACTCTCCCTTTAATAGTTCTTCAGTTCAGCCTTATTTAATATATGCATCCTTTGGGAGGTATTTCCTCCCTGCTCCTACCCGCGGTATTAAAATATTCGGGGATAATAACCATTTACATATTAAAATTATTATTTTGGGAAGATTTTTAAAAATACGCAAAAGCCAATATCATAATTGATGGGATTCTAACGGGTATTTACCTGATGTCTGGGTAAATATCGGGTATATTTCTCTTTTGGGAATTTATTTGGGTATTTATAAAACACAAATAAATATGGCAATCATTATATGGCAATAAAATAAATTTAATTTAAAATTACTTTTCGTTTTTTAAAAACATCGTTAAGTATTAAAAAGCTGGTTAAATTGTGCTAAAACTACAACAAACCAGAGTACATTGATTTAAAATTGTGAAGAGGTATGTGTTTATTAGTGAAGCTAATTTTGATTGAATTAAACAATAAATTTTTATTAAATTTTGTACAAAATACAGAAAAAAAATTACTCAAGAAAATTTTAAGCAACACAGTTTCTTAAAAAAAAAAATTTTAATAATTAGTATTGTGGCTAATTTGTTGAACTGTTTATGGTTTTAAATCCAAATTTTGATATTTTAATTAGGCTAAAGCTCGTCAAATTTAATTCTCATAAAATTATTTTTATGAAGAAAGGAATTTTACAACATAAAATTAATTAAAATTAAAAAAAATTAAAATTTATTGATAATTTTTCATTCCTGACTGCCGCGGGACTTGAACCTAGGCTTTCAGGGACGGGTTACCCTTACATGTTTCAATTGCAACCCCTCAATATCTTCAGAGGGTTTTGCCGTTTCCCACTCACAGCCCCTGACGACTGCTGGCAGTCAATAGTCAAACATAAATCTTTAAGCCAAATTGTATTTAACCCTTCGTAGATCGAAATCTGCTTTGAATGATAATCCATTTTAAATGATTTACGTGTACTTCCTTACTTCTGTCTCTTCCGTACTTTTTGTCAAGAATTCTTTTTGAAGTCAAAAGTACATTCTTCAGTTTTTCATTGTGACCTTTTTCTGCACAACTTGAAGGACAAATGTAAACATAGAGCCATAAGTCAACAAACTTTTTATTTGATTCAATGAAAAAATGTATCATAATTACATTTTGCAAAAAAGCACACTATACAACATATTTAATAATGAAGTAATTAAATATTTCTTCACATTTAATAAAAAAAAATACTTGAATCAAAGTAAAGACAGTATTTTTTAAAACACCTGTCCATTTTGTAATCGCTCATAATTCTCATTCGCTTAACAGTTTTCTTTGTATAAAATCTTTAGTTTTTCCAAAGTCTTTGGAAAAAGGTGTCCTGACGATCTGGCCTAAGCAGCCAGCGAAATGCGCATAGGAACTAGCTTGTCCCCCCATAATAAATTTTAGTGCATTTATCAAAGAATAAGAATTGAGAATTTAGCACATTATACATAATTAATAAATAATGATTAGATAAACATTTTGTTTGATTTATTCACCATTTCCAACAATTAACTTTAACAAATCTCTTTTTGTTCATAAGAATTATTTTGGGCAACAACTTGTTTTATTGACTCAATAGACTTGGTTGTTGTCTAAAAATTCAATAAATATACCTACAAAAAATGGTTAGTATTGTGGTTATTTTGTCGAACTGTTTATGGTTTTTTAATCCAAATTTTGTAATATTTTTAATTAGGCTTAAGTTCATCAAATTTAATTTTTCATTAAAATTGTTATTGATCATTTTTCATTCTTGACTGACCTGAGATTTGAACACAGGAGGCTGGCTCGAGATTCGAACCCAGGCGGCTGGTTACCCTGACATGTTTCGATCACAACCGCTTGATCTCTTCGGAGGGATTTGCCGTCTTACACTCGCAGCCGTCGATGACTGCTGAAATCAATAGTTTTATATTTTAAACTTTGGTAGTTCGAAATTTGCTTTTTTAAAGATTATTAATTTTTAATTGATTTAACATGTTCTTTCTAACTTCTGCTTTTTCTTACCTTTTTGTCAAGAATTTTTCTTGAAGTCCAAAGTATCTTTTTGTTGTTTCCATTTTGTCTTTCTTTATCAATACCGCAAAAATCGTCATCGCAGAAAATTAAAAATTTCTTTGTTCAACTATACGATTTTCGGATTCATATATGAAAATTATTTTTTCTGAGAATGTTTATACCCATCCTTTCGGTAAATACGAGAGTATTTACCAATTTTCCCTATTTATCGGGTATATACCAATTGGATATTTACCCTTCTCCCGTCTATATATATCATGAAAAACTTGCCCTGGTCATAACCTGCTGTTTCAGTATTGGCTGCTCAATAATTATTGCAGCAAACAGAAAAGAACTCAAACATAAAGACATATAATTTTATTATTTTCCATGAATTAAAAGTATTTTTTCACTCATTGTATCTTTTTGTTTTTCATGCTTTTCTCTTCCGTTTTTTGTCATCTCAATTTTTCTCACATATTTTGCTCATTTCCACTTCTCGCCCTATTTTGAAAGACCGTGAAAATGATGAAAATAAGGATATTAAACAAAATGACAACGAAGTTGAAAAATGTCATGAATCAGTGGATAATGTAAACACTAACACAGTCACCCATTCAGCAGAGACAGAGCAAAAACAGGATAATAAAGCTAACGAACAAATTGCGAATGACACTAATGAAGCGCGTGATACAATTGACAAGAATCCAATTAAGCAACAGGAAGTTGCCACCGAGTACAGAAGAGGCAGCAATGAGGAAACCCTTCAAATGGAGGAAGAGCAACAAATAAAAAAACAAAAGGTAAGTTATTTACCAAAAAAAAAAAAAAAAACAACAAAACATTTGTTTGTATTCCTATTAATTATAATAACAGCAACGACTTCTACTACAACAACAATTAAAATATTTGTAACCTAAAAATTGAACAATTTAGCGCAAGAAGGGAGAAAAAAGAAAGTTCAACAAATTATTTGTTGAAACTGAAAACAATAAATTTGTAAATTAACCCTGAAAGCCAGGAAGATCATTTATAATGAAAAATTACTAATATTTAATCCTATTAAAAAAATTTAACAATAACCACAACAACAACTTTGGAAATATTTAATCAATTAATGCTATTAATTAAACAACTTTCAAAAACACCGTTTAGATTTTACGTTCCTTTCAATACATTCTCTTAATTTTTTTGGATGTAAGTTTAATTTGGAATATACAGGGTGGCCCTAAAAGAACGAATAGAAAAATAGAAAATTGGGAAGTTTAAAATTTGTATATATCGTCACAGGAATTAAAGAACGCTGTAACTGACAAAAAATCGAATATACGTTTTTTTGCATCAATTTTATCAGAAAATAATACTGCGTCAATTGGTCCCGGTCCCATATTTGTATGATAAAACAAAATTCACTTACGCAAAAAAAAAAAAAAAAAAAGCTGTAAGCCAGAATCACCGGGAATAATAGACTTGAGAGGAAATGTTTGGCCCAATATATAAAGCCGGAAAAAATAAAAATACGTTTTTAAAATCATGTTCCTAAGATGTATAGTTTTTTGTAATATGTACTTTTTTCTACTTTCTTTCGTACAGGTGTTTTGGCTCTGGTGAACATTTTATGTTTTGTCAGTTACAGCGTTCCTGCTACGATATTTTCTTTTTTTTAATACACTTTAATAATACAGTGCCTACGTTTTGTAACTTTGGCGAGAACTTCTCGCATCGAAAAGATGTGAAACAAAATATTCCATCGTTTCTCGAAAAGTGAGAAGCAGTACAGACGTACTTGTCGAAAACTACACACAGAAAAAAATCAATTTAAAAACGTCGAAAACAAGGTTGATTTAAATTTTTTCGGTGGTGATTTTGCTTCATACGGGTTTCATGTTAATTCAACCTGATTTTACAATAACTGCGAACAACATTTTTTTCTTTTGAAATAACTATAATTCATGTTAATTTAACATTGCAGTAAAGTTAGAGCAAAATGTAATTTATATTAAAATAACAATCGGAATAACGTTGAATGAAAGTTATTTCCAGTTGAAACAACGTGAATTTCATGTAGAATCAAATGGGTTTGAGTGTTTTTTAACAGTGTGAAGAAGCTTCAGACAACATTTGCATTTATGTAAGAATAATTCAAAACCCTGTAACACATGTTGCACTTATTTTGTATTCTCCTTTGTTAACAGAAGCATCAGCAGAATCGCCCGATATGGTCATCATTCTACTTTGAAAACTTGATGTACTATTTAAATAAACAATTTTAATTAAAAGAATACGGGAATTGTCTTCTTTTTATAACATATTTTAAACGTGAAAATAAAAAATGTACATAATTAAGTAGGTATGCATGTTAATTTAACAAGATAAACTTTTGATTTTAATACAAAGCAGGTTTTTATTGGTTCAATATTGAATCCAGATTTATTTATATTTTAATATTTTTTTTTTTTATTTTTTTAACAGTGAATAATATTAAATAAACGTAATTTAAGGTTATTTTGATATTTTTTATTAAAAATTAATATGAAATAATGATAAATTTAAGTAAAGGGCATAATTTTTCTGAAATTTAACATGATTCTCAATCAACATTTTTCCATGTTAATTTTACATGGGTATTTTTTTCTGTGTGTACCAAACGAGATTACGTCGTTACTTTATGAACGTCATAATAATTCACTCGAAGCCGATATGATATTGCAGACGTTGAGAACACGAATCACACATATCGTTTACGGCGACCAAAACTTACTAAAACTAAAAAAGTTTCAACAATAGCTGCGATGTAACCGTCTGAAGATGTAACCGTCGCCTATACCAAAAAATGTAAAGTGCGGCTTTAATGTTTGTTGTTTACAAAACAGCTTTGAAAACATTCTTATATTTTATAAAACAAAATTTCGTGTTATTATTCTTCGCATTTTGCATTTTTAATATATATTTTAGTGTTACAATTTTTTATCACCCCGTTTTTATTTCTGAGTTTATTTGACAGTTCAAAGCGGGAACTTTCTCACAAAGATTTTACAGACACACTTTTTCTGTTAATTGGCGAGTAACTTCAGCTAATACTCGCCAAAAACGTTACAGACGCAGTTAAGTGATAAAAACAGTTGTTTTTTTTTAATTTATGGCATTTTTGTTTCATTTTTCCGATCCCAGTCTAAAACTTACACAAAGCGAGAGTTACAGAACATGGGAGATTTTTTAAATTTTCTCAAAAAAATAAAAATACCTAGTCCTCATGGAATTCTCATTAGTTTTTTTCTTCCAGTTTAAGTTTTTTAAGATAAAGGACATTAATTATTTGCATACTTGAAAGTATTTCGCGAACAGTCCTCCAAACATTAAAATACTTTCTGGACTATAAATATACATCAAAACTACTTTCAGTCGAGTAGAGTTGCAAATTGAATATAACAGGATATCTTAATTTTATTGCAAGGACGTTAAAATTCCTGTGCTTTTGATTTTGTCCTTAAAACTATTGCTCATGTAAATTTTCTGAAAGCCAAAACTGCTCCTTTTGTATTTTAGTTCTCTGTTTATGAATAAAACATTGATTTTTTCATACCACCTCTTGTTTAAGAGATATTGTACATTAATTTAAAAAAAATATACTTAAATTGTCCTTTTTTTAACTCTTTCCAAAGAAATTGGGTTTTTATGTAAAATTTATCATTAATAACATAATGACTACAAAGAAAAGACGTTGTACAAATAATCCAGACAGTTTTTGTGTTGATTATTCCCTTGAACATTTTGTTTGTAACTATTCACATTGACTCTGTAAAATAAAGATTGCAAAAATAATTTTATTTTTATGTGAAGAGAACTATTATTGGTACTATTTAAAACATGTAGAAAACTAGACAAAATGTGCAGTTGATTTCGAAGTATTTCAAGACCATTTTAATGAATTGAGAAATTTTTGTACAAAAATAGTTTATTGGAATGTGTAGTTTGAGCATACATTGAAAAACGGGGGAAAACTGGGATTTTTCAAAGACATAAGGATTAACCTAAAAAAGCATAATTTGAAAAATTCTTACAATACAGGTCACTTTAAATGTGGACAGTCAGGCGGCTCTTAGGGCCTTGACAGGTCGTAATGTTAACTCCAGAATAGAAGATGACTGCAGGAGGGCTCTAAGAGAAATCTCAGGGAGTTATGGGGTGAGGCTGTGCTGTGCTGTGCTGGGCTCGGATTCGCTGCTGGGCAGGAGTAGGGTCTGCGTCGGGACCTAATAGCTATTATCGCAAGCTACTGTACGATAAGCAGGATGGTGGTGAGAATGGGATCTGACTTGTCGGATACAGTCTGGGCAGTAGATTCCTGCGCGAATCGGGATATGGCTCAGGCTAGACATATCCTGCGTGAATTGGAATATATGCGGGCTCGAGAATCTGACGGTATTCTCAATGGAAATGACCTGGCCGCGCAGCCTGAGGACAGGGTAAGGCAGTTTTACGTTAAGTAGGCTTGGTTTTGGTTGTGTTGTCCGATTTTAATCTTCCACTACATTCTCTTTTGCTGTGATTTCACTCTTTAATTCTCTTATTCTTTTCTTAATAGAATTGTTATATTAACTGAGGCGTCACAAAGGACCATAATGGTCTGTGGATGAGGATGCATCAGCCTTTCTAACCTAACCTTACCTTGATTATTTAATAATAGAAATAATAGTTTCCATTTATAATACAACAATCTTAACATTTCGGGAAAATCATTTCAAAATAACAAAACTATAGATCATGTAAGCCCCCTTTGTTCTTTTAGGCCACCCTGTATTTTAAATAAATTTAAATGTAAAAGTTTAAAGTTATACAATAAATTATTTATTTTAAATAACGGTATGCAAATAATTATTTTTAAGAGTATTAAGCCAATCATTAACTGCTTTTGTGTTATGTTTGAATCAATTCTGCAAAACTGTGTAAATAACACATCGCACTTGATCAAAAAGAGGATATTAACTCAAACTCGAAAATAAAAATATTTATTCAGTTTAGGTGAAAAATCGACAGGTAATATTTATAGCTACCCGCTGTAAAAATATCGTGCTATTTTGTCTACTTGTTGGCAATAAACGGTAAATTAAGAAGTGCTTCTAATTAATTTTTTAATATTGAGTTAATACCCTCTTTATATTAAAGTGCGATTTGTGTTCCTTAACAAAGTTTAATAATTGCACTGAAACAACTTTTTAGATCAATCACAATAGTAAGTTATTTTAAGAAATTTTAGTGGTTGTCTGGGAACATTATAAAAATGAAATGAATACAAGTAAAAAAAAATAGTCGGTCAAGCCCGACCATAAGATACCCTACACCGCAGTATATAAGCAAAAAATTGAGTTTAAGATTCATATAAGGGTTTTTTGTGCCGAATATTATTTAACTATCTTCATCTTCCTGAAATTTCTTTGCCTTTAAGTGATTTAATGAAGGGTGTTTATATGGGAAATATGGACCCACCAGCTCAACGTCCTGACATACTAGCTATCGTAAAAGTCATTCTTATCAATTTTTATGTAAACACTAATATTTATAAGGTAGTTAGCTATTTTCGGGAGTAGTATTTGAACGGGAGCTATGGTCAAATATGGACCGATTCCAACAAAATTTGGACAAATGATTTTATTGCAAAAAAATTAGTTTGAACTTTATTTAATCTAAATTCCAACATAATAAGATGGCCTATGGGCACAAAGATCCTATTCCGGCAAGAGACTTGTATCAGGGCTGTGTGAAATTGTGGACCGATTCTGCCCATTTTCAAAAGGCTGGGGCCTAATTACCGCATTCGATATCGAGTAAACTATCGTATCGAGTAAACTATCGTATTTTTCTGCATTCGATAGACACTGATGTATCGAATGAAAACTAGAGAGTTGTAATGGCTTTGTTTACTCGATATCGAATGATATCATCTCAAATTACGATACATTTCATTCGATATCGAGAGTCATAAACCAAAATAAAAAATTTCGATCAATTTTGCTCGATATCGAATGCGGTAATTAGACCCCTGGTGCCAATTACAACTTATGTACCAAATTTGTATCAAATTATCTCCAAAATTGAGCGCCGGTGTGCCTGCCAGCCGGACGGACGTCGTTAATTTGACTCAAAATGTGATTCTGAGCCGATCGGTATACTTAAAAGACCGATATTTAAAGATGTGACAAGCAGTAGTCACTATTGTGGTGTGGGTATAACCAAAGAATATAAATTATATTTAATTCTATATTAAAACTGATTAATAATCAGTGATACCAACACTTCACTTATAAACATGGCTAAGTTGCAGTAAAAAATGCCTTAACAAGATTTTTTTACAAAAATCGCATCACTATTAATAAAACTCTAAAAAAAATTATTAACTATACTGAAAATACCCATAAGAGATTATTGTGTTTGTATTTTTAAATTTTTAGGAACAATAAACTAAACATGAGACAAATCGTTGAAAAACAAAACAATCGATAATCTTGATATTTGCCATTTTAAAAGTCAGTTACGATAATTATAAAAGGAACGTTACGACACAACTAATTCCGCATTTGTAACATTTTTTGGTCTAAAAATTTAAAAAGCCTGTTGAAAATTTTGCTTAATAAAAATGGCTACTAAAATGGCTAATAGCTGAGTTATTTTTTTCATTACTAACCGGTTAATTACCAAAAATTTAAACGTTGAAATTTTTTGTTGAAAATATCAGGAACGTCTTATAATACCATTTTAAACATTTTCTGAAAAAAATTTTTTTTTCGACGAGTAGTTTTTCCGAAAATTGCCATGTGTTTGACCACACGCTGATACTGTTAAGTGTTTTGCAATCTTTTGTTGTGTACAAATTTGCTTAGTTATTCACCATCTGTACACATAACGCAACGGCGACGACTGGTGCTTTTGTCTATTGCATCCTCCGACGAAAGCAGCAGAGACTTGGTAACCGAGTTATTGAAGTCAAACTGTAAGATAGGATTCGCGTTTTGCGAAGCGGCTATGAAGAAATGCAGTTTCCACGAATTGACCACAGCGCTACCGATGCATAAGACTTAGAACGGCTACTATCATTTTTTGCTACGAATGACGATAGAGTAATTGGCAACCGCATTGCCATGTAAATCCACGCCACCCATATGCCCGTTGTAACTTTTGATGGCGAGGGGCTGTTAAACACGAACACGAACTGCTACTACTGGATCGATTGCGTAATAATTATTTGCGAGTGTAGCTTTAGAATTGTCCGTCCAACGAATTACCAGAACGTTATTTCGTATATCGAATGCAAAGTCGGGAATTGTACTTTTTCAAGGCTTTTTTTTACCAATTTTGAAGGGGCGCCGGTACCCTGATTGGGTCGAACAGTGCCGCTTGCGCGGAATCCTCTCCCTTTCAACAAGTACAGCAAGTAATGGGAGGTAAACAAAAAATGACAAACTAGAATTGCATTTTATGTTCACAATGTGAAAATTGTTCTATTATGGCGGATGCATCGAGTCTAAAACTTGTATTTTAAATAACGGATACACGAGTATGGAACAAAAGGAAACATGTAGCCAATGTTCAAGCAAATCGCCCACAGTTTATATCCGAAACGGATTGTTTTTCACGTATCCGAATCACCGACAGTATTATCGGGGGACAAATAAATAGCAGTTTCAAACGCGAACGCTCTTTCACCTTGATGTTCATGTTCATCATCGCTCCAGTAGGGTACTCTTCGCGTGACATTTTAGCCAATCTGACTCTTAATTACAAAACAGATTAAATAATTTCAATTGTTATAGTTATTTCTTTGGCCAGAGTGATGAATTTATGAATGTTATTTTTGTCAAGCCCTAAATTTCTCCAATGTAAATAAAATTCAATTTTTAATTACAATATTTTGTTCCCTTCAATTTCAAATTGGAAGAATAAGTATTAAGGACAATTGAAAAAAAAAAAACAACATAAAATGCAGTCACACAAAGAAAATATAAGAAAATCTCTGTCGAATCAATCTCACTTTCAGTGCCAGCGTGTGGTGAAACACACGCTGGTATTTACTGCCGCCTAGCGGCACATATATTTACCAGTTTGATGGGCAAATGGCCTTAGGTTGCTTTTTGGAGATATCGTAACACACGGCAATACATATATAATAATTCAGATTATTTCATAAATATAATATAATTGAATTAAAAAGAGCCTATTTTTGGACACTTTTTAAACCCCCTCTTGTGAAAGGGCTTGCAAAAATTTTCAAAAATATTTTTTTTGTTGGTAAGACACCCAACTTTAATATACACGCCACACACATCAAGTTTTTTATACTTGTCTGTGATTTATAATTCCTCAAAGTTAAGAAATTATAAGCGTGTGTTCAAACACACGGCGGTAAGAAATGGGCTAAACCTGATGAGAAATGGCTAAATCTAGCCACTTAAAGGCTATTTCGGCAACACTGATTATAACAAAATGTTCATTTAATAATAAAATAATAAAATTAACTTCTGCAACCAATTTTTTTTTTATATATATAAATATTAATGAGTTCAATAAAAGTTTTCCTAACTTATTATCAAATTATTAATTAACGGATGTCAAATATCGACAAAAAAGCGAAAGAAATAGTAACAGCTGGCCGAAAATTAAAATTGTGGTAGTTATTAAAAAACATTAATTAACCAACACTCTGTTACCCTTCTTAAAAATAAGCTTTAAAAAAAGCGTTGCATTTACAACATTTAATTAATAATATTTTTACAAGTATATCATTATGAAATAATGATAAAAGTAATAGAAAATAATTCGCTACCTTCTTTCATCTTCTCAACATAAATTTCGTATCTTATCCACTTAAAACAATGAATGTGTACTTCTCTTTATTTTAATTTATGGGCAATTATGGTGAAGTATCATTTTGCTTGAAAAATAATTCCAAAAAAAATAGTTTTTTTCGAATGGTGGAATATTTGGAAATGTGTATAGAATAACTAGGGAATGTTTCTTAATATTTTGCTTATTTACATAAAGGTACATTTATATTTTGCAATAAGGCTGCAGTCAATTTCTTAACAAATATATAATGTGTATTGTGGTTTTAAAAATAATCTAACTGTGTAAATATTTTCGCTACATTTAATTTTAAAACTTAAAAAAGTCAACAAATTTTATAAAAAGTGCAATTTTCGGCTGTGCCATTTCTTTTTTATCCCTGACCTAACGTAACCGACTAGCACACATTTTACTTTCCCACGTTAAGACCCTGCAAATAATATTGGACCACCTCATCCATTTTGATAGAATGGACTACACCATGGACTGTGATGCAAGCATGGACCATGTCATTGTGAAAAAGTTTTTGTAGTGAAACGACATGTCTTCGTCTTTTGAAGACGTGCTTTCGTTTTGAAGTCGTTTAAAAACGAAAGTACGTCTTCAAAACTAATCCTCTGGAATATACCTTGGAGTAGTTTTAAAACTAATTTTTGTAGTCCAAAGGTGGGTTACATGGTCCTGCCCTAGGACATCGTAATGTTAAATAGACCATGTTTTTCCCATACATTTGGGTTACTTTTGGACTAGCCCTAGACCCTTGAGGGCTACCCTTTACACGCGTGTTTGGACTGGTCCTATTATTTGCAGGGGAGTTATGATGACTTTGCAGCAAATGAGCGATATGTTTACCTGAATTGACAGCTTTTAACCCTCAGAGGTATAACCAGGTCTATCCAGACCTACATGGGATTTGTAGGTAAATGCATAGCCAGGTGTCTTAAAAGTGTCTATAAATGCATTTTATGCTAGGAAAACCACAACATGAACAATAAAAACGCATTTTTAAAAATCTTAGTTATCTATTTACGGTATTTTATTAATAATATATAAAGAAATACTTTTTACTTATGGCATTCAATGCAGGAGTACCTGGCACGTGAGTGTTGTTGGCATACAGGCTTTTTGCAATGCATGTAATGAAAGCGTGTTTTCACTGTTTTTTCCAACTTAAAACACAGCGAGTTAAAACACAGCAGACCATCGTCTGCTGGCAAAATTTGCGGCATCGACTGTTTGGTCAACTATGGGCGGGCCTGCAGCTACCTGTAAATTAGCAAAGTTGAAAAATTTATTTAGAATTGGAGTTCAGTGAATGAATGAATAAATGAAAAGCTTACCTCTTTACCGAATGAACTGTTTCACATATTCCATGCCTCTTACAATAGGGTTCGTCCGAATGGACTGTTTTACATATTTCATGCCTCTTACAATAGGGTTTGTCACTGTTTGTGCCATCTAAGGGATCGGCCAATTCAATAAGAAACATACGTCTTCTGTCTGTTCTTTTTAAATTCCCTAATTTGTCATGTATGCCAAATGCAGTCAATGCCACGTTTGCAGGTGTAACCACCAAGCATTTTGTCCATGGTGTCCGCTCCAGCATTATATTAATTAATGTCCAATATTTGGAACGGCTTCTGTCCTGGTTTTGATGAGTCGTTGGTGGAATTTAAGTGTTCCGTGGAGATGAGAACCACTGATTTCTTTTTTGGCACATAACTATGCGCACAGTGCGACATTATTGTTGTGGTAACCGAATAATGTGCTTTATCCCTCTCTTTTAGGGTCCAACATCTCTTTCGGTATGCCTTGTTGTTCTTATGGTTCCTAAACAAGCCAACCGTTTTGTCATCAAAACAGTGGCCAAATCATATGATGAAAAAAAATTGTCTGCATATATTGTTCGACCAGAACCACTATACTTTTCCACCAATTTGAGAACAACCTTCTCGCCAATAATTCCTTTTATTGGATTATTTGGGTTGAAATCGCAGACCAACCATATTTTTATGCCGTATCTGGCTGGGTTCGATGGTATATGCTGGGTGAAGCGCGTGCGGCCTCGGTACGGAAACAATTGCTCATCCACAGTTATTTTGGCAACCGGAACATATCGACGCTCTAAGTTGTTCATGAGCATATTCCATGTTCTCTCACACTTTGTAGAAGCAACCAAAAACAACAAAAAATATAATATGGAACAGTTATACCTAAACCAACAGAAATAGGTACTCTCATGTACTTTTTATTTTTGTAGCATACTACAAAAAAATTCTCTTCAAAAAAAAAAAAGATAATTCATATGAATAGCAAAATCTTTTGAAATTAAAATTTTGTATTCCCGTGGAAATTACTTTTTGATGATAATTCATATGTTTAGACTTCAAGTTTGCTGATAAACACCCAGAGAAAAAAACAAGTTTCAATATGGTCACCTCCAACAAAACTATTTTTAATGATAATTATAAACGTTTAATGTTTAATTTAACCATATTATCGTTACAAGCAACCATATTATGGTTAAATTAGTCCTCCATCAAGAAGCCACAACCATATTATGGTTGCCTCATAACATTTTATGGTTTATAATAACTAAAATATGTTAAGCACTTACAATAGCATGGCTTGTTTTTAACCATAGTATGTTGCTCTTGGAAAAGAGGAAAATATTATTGTTAAAATAAAAGCGAATTATGGTTTTATATAACCATAACGTTTTTTGAGGCAATCATAATATGGTTGTGGCTTCTTAATGGAGGACTATTTCAACCATAACATGATGTCAGTGACAATAATATGGTTAAATAAAACATAAATGGCCATTTTCTCATTAGGCAATTATCTTTTTTCCCAACGAAAAACTGCACATTAAAGAAATTTAGTTTTCTCAATGTCTCATTTGCTTCGATTTTATCGCAAAGCTAACCGGCACTCATCTGCCAATTATTTATTTTCCTTTTATTTCCCATACAGATAAATTCAATCAGCTTTTACATGTATTTTGAGTGGCGTTGCCAGCTGAAAACAATGTTTTTTGTCGGTATATTGAGAAACCCAAAATCGTTAACGGACAGTTTATCGGTCCAATAAATTTATGTTGACATTAAGTAACAGGCAGTTTGTCGATAAATTGAGAAAATGGCCAAACATTTTTTAAATTTTCTTTAAAGATAGTTTTGTTGGAGGTGACCATATTAAAACATGTTTTTTCTCTGCGTGTGCTAATATTTTTTTGCGCTCTATTCAAAACGTACATTCTATATACATATTCTCCACAAAATCCCACCCACCCGTCCCCCATTCATTCCATACAAAAAATTACATGTAGGTCTGCACAGACCTGGTTATACCATTTGAACTAAAATATTTGTTAACCCAGATTAACCAGAACCCAGATCCACAATCGCTCTGATTTTTTTGCTCATTGTGCTAGGAGGTTGTGGCTCCAGGAAGTCATGGAAGGATTTATCTCTTACATGAGAAACAAAAAAGTTATAGATACATAATTGAGATATGTTTTGTTGTAAAAACTAGCCTAGTGCCCATACAAATATTCTCTCGCACCCATTTCATATGAGCAGAGCAACAATCGGCTTTTAAATACTATGGTGAAGGGCATATAAGATTCGATACAGCCAAATTTATTACTTTTACTTGGTTTTTCTTCAAGGCCAAACTAAATACAATGACCGACTTATGACCCTTACCCAAAAATATCTTTCTGTTTGCACAGTTGTCCTATTTCAATGGTGACTTTGCGACATTCTTGATAGTCAACTGACAAATTTATATTAATTATTTATCATTATTTTAACAATGAAATATTGTATTTTTTTTTCTTTTTTTTTTTTGGAATACGATTAAAAAAATTGCGTTCATAAATAAAGATTTATCTTTATTAAAATCTACTTCGTATTTATTGTGTGACTGAATATCTGATTGAAGGTCGTTTTTTATTATTACATATTATTTTATTACTTTAAAAATCGGGTTTTTATTACAAATTTGCCACTTTAAATAAATAATTTATTGTTACAGACGGAAATCGTAATAAAAGTTTCCGTTTTACTTATTTTCCAACAGGGGGTTGCAAAAATATTAGATGCTTTATATTGAAAAAAGGAAGAAAAAAATATAAACAAATTTTTATTAATTTTTAAACTGTTGTTAAATTTTTTTTACTTAAACAAAAATAAAAAAAAATTAAATTTGTTTAATTTAAAAAAATTTATAAATATTTAAAACACTTATTGGCTTAGCATTTAAATTTAACAGATTTCTAGCTGCTGACGTTGTTATTGTTTTCTCAGTCACTAAAAAATTTAACAAAAAAATATTTCATTAATACCAGCCCAAAGAAAAATATCTACTTCTAACATTTGTGTTTAAATACTTTCCTTACTAAAACATTACACAATTAAAAAAATATGTATTAAGTTTTCTAAGCCATTATAATAAATGAATTAAAAGTCCAAATTCAAGAATTTACTTTTTTACAGCGACACACAGTACACTTTGAAATATAATAAAGATATAATTGTTTAATAAAGCTGCTTAAAAAAAAATCCTAAATATTACAATAAATAAAAAAAGGAAAATTTAGCTAATTAAATATAAAAAAAAAACAATAATAATAAAATTTAATGTAAAAAAATTATAATTAAAATAACTGTACCATTTAATAGTAGACTTTTCTTTTCTCAATGTTTATTAAACTTCTTTTTTTTTACTATAAACAAAATAATCAACAATCAAAATTAAAAACACCGAAAGCTATTTCAAATCATATTTTTTAGATTTATTTATAGATACAGTGTGGGAGATATGTTTGATTCCAATAGAAAAGCTCATCTTTTTAATTAAAACTCATATCAAACTAATGTCCAATTTTCAGGATAGTATTTAAATCAATATTAAGTTAATTTTCATAACAAACTTAAATCGTATTTAAAACAGATTGGTTTTTTGAGTTTAATTTGAAAAGTCTTATTTAACAAAGATAAAAGTATGGCAGCACTACTAAATAAAAAATAATAATATACAAAAGTGTATTTATTTACAAGGTGGTCTGAAAAAACAGCGGACTGTTAATGCTTTGCCTGTTGTTGTTGTATTGTTGTTGTGATATTGAGGCCACCTTGCTAAAATATTGCAATAGAAACTTAAGTTGAAATTAAGTGTACCACATCGGTGACTTAAGTTTCACTTAAGTTTTTAGTGAAGAAGAGAATTTTGTATTTAAAACGATTTTAAAAATAAATTTGTTTTAATATCAATCCGGAAAATTGGCCATAAGTGTTTTTGATATATAAGAATTAGAGATCAGCAATGAGTAGTGAAAAAGTGAGTAGAGCTAAATCATGACTCATAAATTCTTGTACTTATACGCACTCATACTTATTCCAATGTGATTCAAACTCATATTCACTCAAAAGTTTCATTTTATTCATCGTACTCATACTTTCCAACATATGTAGTGTTTGATTTAGAATCTACTCAAGTCAAGGTGTATAGGCGAAGCAAAATGCGAGGCTGCCAGATTTGTCCCCGAAATAGCAAAGTGACGATTTGGCAATTACAGTTTACTAAAGTAACATGTATGAAGTAGACGATTTTTCGGCAAATTTATCTGGCAGCGCTGATTATTAAGTTGTGTGTTTTCTCTGTTGTGTTAAAACGGTAAATGGATGAGATAATGATTTGAATCATTGTGAGTATTGTAAGTATTTTCTTGAAATTATAAATCAAGCTGAGGTCATTTATGAGTATGCGTATAATGTCGACGTCGCACTCATAAATATTTCTCTTGTGAGTATGAGTGAATCAGAGTAGTTTAGTTTAAATGATTTCTACGCACTTATACTTACAATTGCATGAGTCAGTATGAGTAGCGAAAAAACGATTCATTGCTGATCTCTGATAAGAATATACAAACACAGCTCTTTAATTGTTTTGTTTGATGAGATGAGATGTATAGAATATGAAAGCCTCTCAACCTCTCTCTTCGTTAACAGGTAGTTTTTGTAATTACTATTCGACATGAGCCTATTTATGATGAATTACCAACTTAATTAACCTTAAATAATCGCGAACTAGTAAATATATCATCATAGAAAACAGTGTTGTCAAGTTCAGGTTCATAACTGCGTTCATAACAATTTTCTTAATAACAAGTTAGAGTGCTAATTCGGCTGTGCCGAATCTTTGATACCCTCCACCGACAGCTCGAATGTTTAAGGAGTAATATCTGTATGATATCTTTTTAGTATTATCATCTTAAACTGTGACGATTTGTTATTAATTATGGTTTTAGGCGACTAAACTGTTTTCCGGTAGTAGGGTTTATATGGGGCCTAGGGTAAATTATCGACCGATCATCACGAAATTGCAGAGCGTCATTTCTAGTCCTTTAAAACTGTGACGTACCAATTTCTGTTATGATTGCATTATTTTTTACGGTTTTAGGCGTACTAAACTGTTTTCCGGTAGAAGGGTTTATATGGGGCCTAAGGTAAATTATGGACCGATCGTCACGAAATTTCACAGTGTTAATACTAGTCCTAAAAACTGTGACGTACCAAATTTTGTTACGCTAGCGTTATTTTTTACGGTTTTAGGCGTACTTAACTCTTTTCCGGGAGTAGTGTTTATATGGGGCTTAGGGTAAATTATAGACGGATCTTCATGAAATTTAACAGCGTGATTTTTAGTCAAATAAAACAAATTTTTGTAAAATCTTATCTCATTCCGTGCCTTGTTCCAGCATTTATGTTACTTTTTGTAACAAAATTATCAATTTTTTTTAGGTGGTGGTTCCACATTTTGATTCATAGCTCTGGTCCTACTAAACCGATTTTGCTGGATTTCAATCCCAAACTGCTTAGGAAAACTACAAGCAATTTGGCACCAAGTTTGTTCATTTCTTTTGAGTTGTTCGAAAGTGAGCGTGTTTCCAACAGACGGACAGACAGACGGACATTGCTAAATCGACTTAGAGTTACTCAAGGACCCAGAATTTATATTCTTTATGGGGTCTGAGATGAATAATAAAAAAGTTTCACACGGAATGACAAACTTAATATACCCTCTTCACAACTAATTGTGGTGGAGGGTATAAAAAGAGTTATCTGCATTAATTAAGGATGAAAAGAGTATTTTATTAAATGAGAGTATTTTTAAAGTTATTTCCGGGAATACAAAGTTTATTATTAATACGATTTCCGTATGATGGGCTTAATTCCCAATTTTTCATATTTGATAAATACACAGAGTTATTGTTGAGGGAAAGCTAGCTTCTATGCGCATTTCACTGGTTGCTAAGGCCAGCTCATCAGGAAACCTTTTCCAAAGATTGCAGAAAAGCCAAAAATATTAAACAAATAAAACCCTAAAGCGAATAAGAATTATAAACACTCCTAAGTCTTACTTGTAACAATATCAAAGCTTAAACAAAACACCAACAATAAACAGTGAGTTTACCTTTTCTTACATCCGAATTTTTAATTCGACTTATTTTTTAATAAAAGCTTTTAGCTCTTTCTTTAAGCACTTTCTCAAAGCTGTGAAATTTTAAATACCAACAAAAACTTATCCTACCAAGAAACACATATCGTAGTTAGAAATTTCGTTAAACACCAACTGATCATTTCAACTTAAGTATCTCATTAGTTTTACAAAGAAAAACCTTATTTGAAAGGGTTTTTTTTAACTACAAAGCATCTTCTTTGTAGGTAGAAACATTTACGTAAAGATTAAATAATCAAGCAAAGCTGAGATATGAACTTATAAGGCTACAACGTACATCGTTTTCTTAGTTTTAGTTCTTGTTGCAGCGAATTGTGGCCCAAGGAAATATAGCTTCAAAAAGAAAATAAATATTTACCCCAAATTAACCCTTAAGTGATCACCAGGTCCTGGCCAGACATTTTTGACTTTATTCCAGTTTTTTTAAATATAATTTTAAAATATATTAGAACGAAACTTTATGTTTTCCTCAATCAAATTGTTTTTTACAAGAAAATGAGAAAAAGTGTAAATTTAAGCACCGTGGCAATTGGCCAATTGGCCAAATAAAAATTTGGTGCATATTGTATCCACTTGGGCCTGGCCAGGCCGTGTCATATTATATATGTACTGCAGTAAATAAAATCAAAAGGAAACGTTTCAAAAAGCATACGCAACACATAAGAATTCTTTCTTTATTGTTTTTTCGAAGAATTATTCTATTTCACAACAAAATGTTCCTGCTATAGCCATAAAACTCCATGCATATAAATGTAGTCCCAGCCAGGCCCAGGGGTTTGTTAGTGTGAGTATACAAATACAATGAGTCCCAGCCAGGCCCTGGGGTTCGTTTGCCTAAAATCATTTTGGTATTTGCTTAAGGGTTAATGCAATTTTTCATAATGCACTATATGACTTAATTTTTTTTAATGAAATGTCACCCTTAAAATACTGAAAAATAGACCTAAAAATAAAACGGAATGGAATAATTTTTCCTTAAGAAACTTTAATTTAAATTTTTTAATGAATTTTTACCAAAAATAAAGCTAAATTAAAAAAATAAACAAGTAAGAGTGTTATATTCGGCTATGCCGAATCTTATATACCCTGCACTATAGTCCCGCCCACAATTTGTCGGATGCTGTGTATTGATAACCAAGATGCTTGTACCTAATTTGGAAAATTTGGCTCCTGCCGTTCTCCAGATATACAGAAATCTATAACTTCTTTGTATGGAAAAAGCCACGCCAAATTGTCCAATCCGGCCCACATTTTGTCGGATGTTGTGTTTTTATAACCATACCTTTATACCTTATTTGGCAACTTTGGCAACTTTGGCTCCTGCCGTTCTCCATAAAAATAAAATTAAAAAGGAACAACCACAAGGGATTTTTGGGTCATATTAGAGGCAGTCTTGGTTTTTTGCTCATATCTCAGTCTTTTGTGGACCGATCAGGCTGAATTTCAAAAGCATACAATTCCGGACTTTATGTGACATAAATGTATAACTACCAAGTCCCCATCACATCTGGGGTATTGGAAAAACCCATTTCAACAACCAGACGGAAAGACGGTTATCATAAAATCAACTTCGCTCATCAACAGGACCCAAAATATATTAACCTTAAAGGGTCTATGATATATTTCTAATCTAAGCGTACAAAAGTGGCTTAAAATTTGTTCAAAGTAATAAACTGCAAAATATTTCATTGCCATTAAGAGAATTTTTCAATTAAACAGCGTCCGCTATTTCGACTGTACTTCCCACTTCGCCTACAAAATAATATGTTGAGTAATCAGAAAAAAACATAAAAGCACTACTTACATATCTACTGAAAGAACAAATGAATTTTACAAGGGGTGTCCCAAAATGAACGTATTCAAAAATAAGTCATTATTTTTTTACCCGCATACATCCAGAAAAAAGTAGTTGTTATAGAGGTAGTTATAGGAGAAAGCTACTAAATAATAAGTTAAAGAATCTATTCATTTTAAAAAAGTAGACAGCGGCAAGTCTTGTACCGGATATACCAGACCGATTCGGAATGCACATTTTCCAATATTCACCACTGTTCGCAAAGCGATCAATGAAAATTTATTTGCAGCTTAGTGTACATTTAGGCTTGCTGTTTTCTTCCACTAAATGAATGTTTAAGTCTGTCTGACATATCTATATCGACTTTCCTTTTTTCATTTTAAATAACATGTCACTCAAAACATATTTAAAGTAGTCGTTTCTCATATAAAATATATGAAGCCTGCCATACTGTTAAGGGAGTTTGAAGTAAATTGGTATCCCACGCTCATCCATAATAATTAATAAGTACTTACTACAGGTCGCTTTTTTTTGAAGATAATTTGATGAAATTTAGAAGATACGTTTCAATTGTCCCAAGAACGAAGTCTATTGAAAATGGTGAGAATCAGTCTAAGTTTTCATAAAGCCCCTATACAATTCCCAGTAAAAAATTCGCCTACAAAATAATGTGTTAGGAAATTCGGAAAAAGTAAAAATACTACTTTCAATTGTACTGAAAGAACCAATGAATTTTACCAGGGATGTTACAAAATGAACGCTTTTAAAAGCAAGTCATTATTTTGTACTTATCTGAAAAATAAGTAGTTATTGTAGTTATATAGAAGATAGCTACTAAATAACGAGTGAAAGAAGCTATTAATTTTATAAAAGTAGGCCAAGTATTCACTGGGTTATGTTGGTATTAGGATTAAATTTCGTCCAAACTTAACTTATTTTAAATCGTAAAATGTTTGATTACATTTTTGATATCATGCCCGTAAATGGCAATAAGTGCCATAACTTCCTTATAAATATTGGTATTGATATAAAATTTGTCAAAGGTTACTTTTTTATTAGCTACTATGTGAAGTCAAAATTTTGTACTGGTGGGTCCAAAAGTGACACCCTCTCCCAAATCGCTTAAAGACAAAAAAATCGTATATATCGCACTGTTTCCTCTAAAGAGAGTGAACTGAAATTTTTTCTATTTCCACTTTTTGCAAGAAATCGATATACAGTGGTCATAACCACCCACTGTAAAAATCAAATATCATTTTCTCTACTCTTTCGCCAAAAAATACAGTTTTATCCCTCTTTTTGATTTAAAAGAAGCTTCTCCAGAGTCAACTAAAGAGACATATTTTGAGTTGTGCCCAAATGTAATCTGAAAACACATCAGTTTTGTTTGAACTAAAGAGAAATATTTAAAGTTGTGCTAGTGTTAATGTCGCCAAGGTTTACTTTGATGATGTTCTTTTTTGTGTTGTCTCTTTTTAGTTGTTTTAGGTAAGTTTATTGTGCTGTAATATTTCGTTTTGTTTCTATATTTATTTATTTAACTGAAACAATTTGTTATATAATCCGTATATCGTTACAATGCTATAATTGCTTTCAACTTTCATTGTAAATATTAAAAAAAAAATAGTTTTTGCCTCTGCTGAAACTTTGTAAATTCTGAGTTGATTCTCTTTAGTGGAACCAGTGCGATATATATTTACATATTTAGATAATCGGCACAAAGAATCCTCTGATGAATTCTTACTTCTAAGCAAAATTTGTACTAGCCAGTTCCATGATAAGCCATGGCCCATGGGTTCTTAGCAGCGTAAAAGTTCGAAAATTATTATATTATTATATATATACATATATATATATATATACTATGGTGCAGGGTATCGAATTGTCGGGCATGATCGACTTTAGTTTTTTATTTGTTTTTCGTTTTCGTTTTGTAACAATAAATTTAAAATATTTCCAACAAACCGGATTATTTATACCATTTCAGTATTGCCTAAATGGTTGGCAATCGACAGGGTTCCGGTATTTAAAACTATAACCAATATTGCCGTTACTGAAATTCGTTTCGGTTGCCAACCTTGGTGAAAACATATCGCCCACACTGTTACTATGAAGAAATCAGCAAACAAACAAAACTCATTAAACAAAACATAACATTTAAATTTTATGTTAGAAAAGATTGATATAAAAAACAAGAAATAGAAAAAAAAGAAATATTATTTATTTTGTTACACAAATGTATTGTAAAACAGAAATACGATGTCATTGAGGAACTTGAAGAGCATTTGGAGCGTAAAAGCAATCCAAAACGTTCAAAACGTGCTTTCGGACCGCTAACGCCAGCATCGGATCGTCCTTTGGTATTACCAGGTGGTCGCCGTTGGTATCGTCCTAAGGATGCTTATAATGATGAATTCATAGCGGAAACATTAAGTGCACAAGCTGAGCTTATTACCGGCACAACTTTAGGGTAAATTTATTATTTATAATTTATATTTTTTAGCCAATTTTTTTTCTTGTTCACACATTTATAGACCCCCTTTTTCGCTTTTTCTCACTTTTATTTTGTCGTTGTTTATAAAATGTCTTTTTTTTTCTTCCTTATTATTTCTGCTTTTTACCCACCCACATTATTTGAGTTTAACTTTTTCATTTATTTATTTCAATTTTTTTAATGATTTTTCATTAATTCTTTTGACCTTTTCATTTTGTTTTCTTGAAAAATGGAAAGAAGAATTAATATTCTCATAAAAAAAGTATGTAATTTGGTTGTGTGGCAGGCTGTAGTATAATTTGCATAGAATGCAACCAGCCACCACCCAAAGAGTCATCCCCTGAAGGAGGATGTTTCGTTCGCTGTTCTAACAGCCACAACAGCTTCCTTTTTCGTTTAAAACCAAATCATTAATATAAAAGGAAAAATACAAACAAAAAAGGAAAATTAACACGAACATACCTAAGAAAAATATAAATTCTTATGAAGTTAAGAAAAATATTTTCCTACGTAATTTTATTTTCTTGATAAATTTTAAGCTTTCTTCATTCCCCTACAAAGTGTTATAATATTCTGTTCTGTTCTTTTATTTCATTTTCATCTTCAACATTTTAGTTATTTCTTAATCTTCTTTTCTTTTTCATTTTCTTCATGTACGTATGATTTGCATTTCTCTGTTAACGTCGTCATCATTCTCATCATCAACAAACATCATCATGTTGTTGTAAATTGAAACTGAAAGGTGTACCTATGAAAGTCCCTACCTAAGTTACGATTCAAGGTATATCTTTTTTTTCTTCCCTCCCAAAATAAAAGTATAAATGGGAAATACATATAAACAATAATACAAAGATAGATACGTATAAGAATGTATGTAGAAGTATGTAGTTCGAGTGGTAGAATGTGTGTGTTTAAGTGTCAATATACAGTGAAAGAATGATTCAGTTGCCATAATTGCCTTGAATTTCAATTGAATAAGCTGATCAATTAAGTTGCTACAACTCAATTTAAGTATTTTGAGCTTAAGAGTACAATTGACATCAAATAAAAAAAAAATTAAATTCAGTTGTACGAATGAACGAACAACTTTGTTGGAATTCAATTGTGGTTGTGGCACTCAAATTGTTCTTTTTTTAGCATTTTGCATTTTATAAATATTTAAATTTTTGTATTATTAAATATATGTTTTAAGTTCAATTCAATTGAAAATACATTTGTTCATTGTAATTTCACCGTGGCTTTGATAAAATCAGTTAATTAATTATTTTATCTTACTTTTGCCTGAAACTTTAATTCCCTTTAATTTAATACATCCATTAATTTGATGATTTTTTTCTTTTTTTGTATAGAATGCAACTTATTGAACTAACATTTGTGAATGGAAAAAAACACGAACATGCTAAAATCCTTAAATGTTCTAAATGTATGCAACAGTTATCTAAGAGATTTACTAATATAATGTTAATTCAAAGCTACGTAGCAAAAATTCCTCTTAGTCTGTGTTCATACGGCTCATGTCTCATTGACATGATTGCTACTTTATAGGCGAGAGGGACGAGGGGAAAGAAAGGAGTACACAGATGCATGTACTGTCTTTACGTTTTGTTTTTCATTCGTAGTTTAATTTTGTTATTGTTTTCAATATCAAAAAAGCACACATATGTACATACGCACATACGCACCTGTCGTCAACATGACATGAATCATTTGAACGCCAATTCATGTTCAAAGAAGAAAAAGCAAGAATCTTAATCAATAAGACATGAGCCGTATTAACTCAGACTAACTAAGTAATGTGTATTGTTATTTCGCTAAACAACTTTCAACAACAACAAGGCCGGGTTTTTGAGATGTGGATTATGTTTAAACTTAGTTTTGCGTAATCTGAACATTGGATTTTTCCGGCGAAATGTTATATTTTTTATTATTTCATTAAGCCCCAACATTTTAAGCAAAACTATATTCTTTCGTCAACATTTTGTACACAATCTTGGTAATTGCGACACATATCTGTTTTCAGATTAACTAAACCTTGTTTAATTGAAATCTCAAAAACTCAGACTTACTCATTATTTTTTTAAAAGGCATATTCCTCTTTGAACACAGTTTTATTTTACGACAGGGCACCTATTTAATAAGTAGACGCATTTACTTACAGAAAAATAGAAAGATCCCAGAATTGAAAAGAGGTTGCGACGAACAATGTATATTATTGTTAGATTTTATTCTTGCCCACTACTCCACGCACGAAAGATTACCATTTAACTCACAGCTTGCAAGTTATTTTAACATAAAAATACTTATATTAATGTATGTATGTAATAAAAACTCGTCTGCTTCAGTTGAGATTGGGACATGGATCTTTGAAAGATAATGCCTTTAAAAATAAAATCGTCGTAAAATAAAATTGATTTTCATGTTCAAGCATAACTGCGTTCAGACAACATTTACCCAACGATTTTGTCGTACGAACCCGTCGTGAAATAAAATCAATTTTCTTTTAACCTTAAAGTCACCCTTGTGTGAAAAACCACACAAAATGAATCATTTTTAAACGATAGACAAAAAAATTGTTTAGGTACACTAAAGAAACTTCTTAAGTTTCCCAGTAAAAAATGGAGCTTCCAACGAAGCAGGTTTGTAAGGGAGAAACATAAGAGTTGCGCTTACCATTGCGCATACGGAAGACATGAATTTTATATGGCGAGTTCCCACTTTGAAGCAATACATTTTTGACAAATGAAGCGCATTATTCAGCGCATAAAAAAATGTTGGATGTAGCGATCAGCTTTACACACTGAATGTTTTGATACAGTTATTTTTTAGTATTCTCCCTTACAAACCTGCTTCTTAGTAAGGGAATGCCGTAGCACTTGAAATATTATTTTTTTTTATAAAAGTTGTTTAGAGCTGTTTCACTTACTTTACTGCATTTCTGTATGTCTTATTGCGTAGCGCATAATTCTGCGCTTATTTTTTTAAATGTACCATTAGTGCTTCGCAATATGATAAAATTTTTTATTGGGTTGTTAGCAATATCAATTAAGTACTCAAACACATTTTTGGGTAAAAAAAAAATATTTTTTAGTAACGAAATATTTCAGAACTGCTGTAAGTTACCCTCGTGTGTGGTTTTCCACACATATGTTGTTTCTATGTAATTTGCACTAGAGACAAAATTTTTCTGTCGGCAAGTGTGAATATTTTTGATATTGAGTTCGCAACAATATCGCAAGCAATACATGTTTTATAACGTGAGTGCTTATGTATCAGTGTTACCACCAGCAAGACTCAAAATTACACTTGAGATGAAGCAAAATTACCCGATTTAAATGAAATTACACCTGATATAAAATTTAAGTTTTATTTGATAAAAAGACATTTACAAAGAAGCAAAAACACAACAAACTCATTTAACGGGATCAATCTTAGTCAAACTGTTAATTTTATTTAAATTAACAAATATAACATTAAAGACTTAAAAAAAATAATAAAACATAAAATAAAACTGCTAAAATAATGAGTTTAACTTCCACATTTGGTTGATCTATCTTGGGAAGGTTTAAAATGTTCCTTGTCATTGCTTTATAATGGATGTTTTTTAGCCCCATAGAGCTTACGAAAGGTTAGCTGTCAAACGAACTGTCATACTATTTTCACTTTTTGATCAGGCACATCATCATGAATAGATTTATGCTTGAACAACGCCACCAAATTATCCAAATATACTTTGAAAATAAGCCATCGATTTTAGCAACTTAAAGGTGACTTCATGATTTAAATGATGCAACTTTTTTGTCACAAATGAAGGCGATGTGTTGCTTTAGAGAAAATAAACTGTCAATTAGACTTCAAGGCTGTGCGATGTGGCACTTAAATTGTTTTCCATAGAGCTGTGAATTCCGTGGTTAATGCTGATAAACCAGCAACAATCGGTGTCTTGGAGGCCAACATTGTTCATTTTATTCGAAAAAGAGAAACCAAATTGGACGTCTGCTATGCGTTTCGTCAAGGCGCAGTGTCTATTTGTTTTAAATCAGTTTCAAATCGTAATGGCGTGTATCAATCTGCGAATAAAATTAGTTTTTTTTGTGTTGTCTACCATTTTAAGTTTCATGGTCTTAAAAAATACCCTTTATACCTTATTTAGTAAACAAAATGCCTGCAGAGTTTTATACAACTGTCCCTTTCGCAATTCAGTTTTACAACTGTCAAGGGTGTTAAATATTCATTAAACTAAAGCATAAAAAAGAAGCAAGATAGAAATAAAATTAATTATACATATCTTCCCCCAGGCAAGTTTTTAGTTTGAATAACTTTTTACAATAAACTTCAGGTTCTAAATCACTATGATAGGCATCTTTATCCAAATCTAAGGGTCCATCTTGCGACATTCATTACCAAACATTTGAAAATATATGTATGTTTAATATTTGAAGTCGTTCCTTAAAGAAGGGTGTGCATTTCTTAGCAACAATATTTAAAAAGAAATAAATGTCATCACTGAAATCGAATCTTGATTTTATTTGGGCATCTGAAGTAAAAATTTCAAATTACACCTGAATTACACCTAAGAGAAATTACCCACGCTCTACCCACGGCCGTAAAAATTATACCAAATTCGGGTAATTACCCACAAAGTGGCAACACTGTTATGTATATAAAATACATATGTACAAGCTTTGTAAGGTTTTTTGTTGATCACCAACGGGATAAATACATCATTAATGTTACGTTAATCATGACTTTGATTACAAACGAACTATGGCGCCACAGCAAAGTAGACAGACATTGCATATGTGTGGAAAACCACACACGAGGGTAACTAACGTAAGTTTTTTTGAGGGTTAAGAACTTTTTTTTCTTATGCTCCCACATATAGACATTCACTCTCCCAACAATGCTAACATGCTTCCATTAAATTTTATACATTTTGTAAACAGCAAATGAAAAAAAAAACAGAAAAAAATTCAAATAATCAAAGGGTTTGTGAATTTTGCCTTCCCCAGTAGGCTTTTTGCCTTCCCCGGTAGGTTGCGGGTTCGATTTCCGCCAGAGACTCTGGTTTCTTTCCAGCAGACAAGCGTAGAGCTTCGCGGGTTTAGCTTAGGAAATTTAAAAAAAAAAAAATATGTTCTCAGTTCTGTTTGAGCACTTATAAAAAAGTTCTTGTTCAAGGTAGACATGGGCGATTTGCACTATTTTTGCTCTTCCATTAAAATGAGCAAAAAGTATTTAATAACTTTTTCTTGCACTAAATTTTTCTTAATATTTACAAGTTTTTGAGCTGTTCCCCTTTATGTGAAATTTATTCATAATTCCATAAGCAAATATAAAAACAAAACGATATATAACAGCACAATAAACTTACCTATAAAAACTAAAAAGAGACAACATAAAATAGAACAGTATCAAAGTAAACCGTTGTGCCACAAACACCAGCACAACTTGAAATATTTCTCTTTAGTTGAAACAAAACTGATTCAGCTAACATTTGGGAACAACTCAAAATATGTCTCTTTTGTTGACTCTAACGGAGCTACCTAAATAAGAGCGGCAAGCGTTGTTTTTATGTCAAACCTTCTCAGTTCATACGAAACAAACTTATAGAACGCGAACTCAACACCACCAGGCTGGAAAATCTTATTTAACAGATCGCAAGGTCGGTTCGTTTTATTAAAAATGTATTGGCAATAGAATTTCCATGATTAAAAAAAAACGCTTGCCGCTTTTGTTCAGGTAGCTCAGTAAAGAAGCTTCTTTTATGTAAAGAAGAGGTACAAAACTGTATTTTTTTGACGAAAGAGTAGAGAAAATGATATTATAATTATAACTATAGTTGTTTACAGTGGGTAGATAAAAAATTTTAAATTGACTCTCTTTAGAGGAATCAGAGCGTTATATTCAACATGAACTAACAATAATTAAAAAATCTTATTCAAATTAATGAATTTGGTTTTATGTGGAAAATAGGAGAAAAATATCGTTTATTGAATGTATTTGTCCCGTTGTAGTTCTCAGAACTCAGAACTATATAGTTTAATTGGCATGTGTACATAGAAAACTTTAAAAAAAGACTTACCTTAAAAAATAGATTAAATTCTTTTGCTCAAGAGATCGTTACTTACCTAAAATATAGAAAAAAAATATATATTAACATTTTAAAATAATATTATAAGTATGCAAATAAAAAAACGTTAGTCTTAATTAATAAATTGAATTTTTTTTTGCTTGTTGCGCTCATTGGATTCGATAAGCTAAGGTAATTGACCAGTTTTTTGAGGCCCTATGCTCCTTTTAGAAGCCAAAGGAACCAATATATATAATTGATCAGTTTCAAAAGAGATCCTATATATTTCAAAAAAATAGTACTTAAAAATGCAACATTTTCTCTTGTTTTCAAAAATAAGCGCCCAAACGCAGAATGTTTTTTTTTTAATTAAAAATTCACAGCTCTGCTGGCAGAAACTCACTCTCTTGCCTGAGGCTAAAGTCTTTTTACTTCAAATAACCCCATAAAAGAAAATATTAAAGCGTCCCACGATCTTGAAAGCCATATTTATTCACGTTTTTTTTATAAGCTATATACTAGAGCTGCAAAACAATCGATAGTACTATCGATAGTATCGATAGTTTTTTTTTGACGGACTATAGATAGTTTTTATAACTATCGGTACTATCGGATAATTTTAAGTGACTAAAAACTGGAATGGAATAATAATTAAATTTTAAATAGGAATGTTTAGGGACTACAACTTTAAACAAAAATATAACCGCAGATAAGTGATGATTATATTAGATTAGGAGTAAATTTTCAAAAATCGCCTTTGAAACTTTAGAAATAGACTTTTTCCTTATTTTTACAAAATTGTGTACTAATTTACATATTAAAATAATGTTAACCGTAGCTACCATATACTTATAAGCTTATGCCCCTATTGCGGTTCTCCACTTTTGTAACAGTTTGGTTGTCTTTGGTAAATTCACATTGCCATATTAACTCAACAGGCAGTTGGCTATTCAGTTGTGTATCGGTTTTTTCGTGGTATTGCCGTTTTCAACATTGTAAAAGTTTGGTCCTTAAAAATATTAAATACACACAACTGCTGAAAAGTAGTTGTGTTATTGGCAGTTAAAGTTAATTTTTTTTAAATTCGGTGAAAATCGAAAACAAAATGGAGAAATCGTACGTATAAATTTTTGTAATAACTTTTTCGGTTTTTTTTTAACTTTTATTAGTTTGAAAATAAAAAGGAATGCTCAATTTTGGTATGATGAAAAATGCATATAAGCAATTACGGGAAGAGTTTATAGTGGAGTTCAATAGTCTGGGACCAAGACAAGAACTTCCTTGAAACACTTATAATCTTCTTAATCTAATTATAATATTCTTGGCACAGGTTTGGATACACTACAAGGCAAGTATAAAGAAAAAACTTGCCAACAAGAAAAGAAACCCTTAAGCGACAGGGGGAGGGCTATCACAAGAAGTTCCATTAAATAGCCTTGAGGATACTGTTTCGCAGCTCTTGTATTGTAAGTCCGGCCAAGTATTTGGTGTTGAAAATATTCCACCATCAAGTGACAATTTTACTGAGTCAGTTTAACCAATAATACGACCAGCCTATTGGCCAATAGCTACCCCAACCAGAAGAAGAACTTATCAGGCACAATAAAGTTTCGTTACTTATTAGAAGTTCTTACTTGGCACTGGGAAGCTCAAAAGGGTTGGAATCATCACGAATTTGTCTTCTTGTACGAAGCGCATCTAAGAGTTTTCCTCTTATCCTCCCCTTATAAAGATTACATATATTTATTATAAACTATAGATGACACTGAAGTTTAAATTCAATATGCTGATTTTTTATACCTGAAAAACGTTAAAATGTTTCATTGTTTACCATCTTCATTAAGTACCGTGTCTACAAAAGTGGCACATAAAAACTTTTCGATACTATCGATAGTATCAATAGTTTTTGAGCTAACTATCGAAACTATCGATTGGGCCGACTATCGATAGTTTTGCAGCTCTACTATATACTCGTTTGTATTTCTCATACCAATTAGAATGGCTTTATCGAAAGTTCATTAAGTATTTGCAATAATCTATACTCACAAGAAAGGAAAATGATGTCCTTTGGAAATTTTAATAAGACTAAACTTTTATGAAAAATTAAAAAATGTTCAAATATATTTGCTTACAACTAAAACAAGAGTAATACATTTAAGAACAAAAAAGGGAATTTTTCTGGACTTTGTAAGCGGTTAGTCCGAAAGAAATCAAATTCCTGATGCTAATTAAGGACTTGTGTTTCTTAAGTTCTAGTTCCTTTAGATATAACTAAAAAGGCCATAGACTAGAACCCCTAGGGAAGCAAGCGCATCGGACGACCATCACACACCTGAAATCATAACCGAACTGACCGAGCTACAACTACAGTGGAACGAAGTCAAACATCGCGCTGATGATCGAGATCATTGGAATAAGCTTGTTGCGACCCTACGCTCCCCAGAGGAGTAAAAGGAACAAATATAGATATATATATATATATATATATATATATATATATATATATATATATATATATATATATATATATATATATATATATATATATCCTTTAGTTTAAGTATCTATAGACATATTAGGAGGGTCACCAGAGGTTCCCTAATTAGGGCACCTTAAGTATTACAAAAATTAAAAACAATCCAGAATACTAAATTTTAGCCTGATTTTAGAAATCTTATCAGTCTACACGTATTGGACAAAGATCTAAAATCGTGCACAAATAATTTTGGATTATCGGACAGATGTTAAGATGATTGGTAAAAATCTTTTCGAGTAAAATTCGCGCTTATGATTATTTCGCAAAAAAAGTAGATTTTGAACTTTTTTGTTACGTACGCCCTTTTTTATTTTAGGTGACGATATGTGAAATGACGTTACACTGCATTTTTATTCTTACGTTTCCTCGTTTTTCTAATGTTATGGTAAAAAAAATTTATATCAAATTTTATCTTTTTAGTACTTTTTAGATTGTCCACTTATTTTTAAAAAATCCAGGTGAATTTTTTTTATTGTTCAGTTATTCGAATATTGGTTTCTGGCAACCCTTACGGAAATAGTTCATTATTTCACAGATCCTCCATATAAAAGTCCTTACGAAATTAAGATTTTGGCACGTTATTGGCTGAGAAACTACTTGCCTATAAAATAAAAGACAGTAGACGTGAATCTCGAATTTTGCTTACTAGAAAATTGACTTCAACGATACATTAGCAAAAGATCTTTAGTTGGTGACTGGAGCAAATAATGAAACTTTTACAATAATCAAAAATGCACTTTTGGAAACTTAAATTATATAAATCTTTAAAACAAAAATGTTGGCAATACAAAAATAGGTTTCTTATTTTACTAATCTTGCATAAATATTACGAACAAATGCCCAACAATGTTTTGAGCTAGTCCTCCCCATGTGATAATAAGCACACGGTATAGTCATTAGAAAAATTGTTCTTAATTTTTAAATCCATATAACGTCAAACAAAAGAAAAGGAAAAAATTAAAAAAAGCGTCAAAAATCACATAAATTAATTTAACATTACATAGATAAATAACGAAAACTCTCCCTAATGAATATACCTGGTACTTTTTATACTATGGTCCTCCACAAAAGGCAAGCTCAAATTTTATTTATAATCAATACGAAAATGCCTTCACAGTTGATCAATTTCTTAGTCTGCTTTCACACGTTTTGATGCTCAACTCTTATGTTTTTGGTGAGAGAAGACAGAAGAAGATGCCTGTACTCGGTCAGTACGCTTTGTGTTTTTATTCGTTGGTATATGCACAGCGATGGCTGCATGTAATTTTTTCTTTTCTTTTTCTCTTTGTTTCGCTGTTAATAAAATTGTTGTTGTTTTGAACCGAAAAAAGTTGAAACCGATTCCTGCGTGTGATTATGTTGACATCTTTAAAAGGGAATTGAAAAGAAGTTGAGCATCAAAAGATGAAACGTGTCAATTTAGACTTAGTTCTTCAAGAAATATTTTTAGACACAGTTCTGTAAAAAACTTGAACCAATTGTTATTGAACCCACAATAATTTCAATCAAATTAATTTCTTTCTTTGATTTCAAAATTAAATATTGTCGAATTACATTTTTTTATGATTGCAATCTTTTTGAAAAAGTTATTTTCATATGGTCAGGATTAAATTATACGGTACTTTTTAAGGGATAAGATTAGTACTTTTTAAGGGTTAAAAACGGGATTAAATTGGTACTTTTTCTCTTTTCAATAAATTTGATATACAAACATACCGTGGACTTTCTGGGGGCGTAAAATGAGGAAAAGCTGGTACTCTCGGTACTTTTATTCCTGTGTTACTTTTTCAATTTTCGAAAAATTTGGTATAGCAATAGCATATTGTTCAGTTTTTAAATAATGGTTAATGATGTGAAAACGGAAAAATTTGTTCTTTTGGTATTTTTGTTCTTATTTCTCTATATATTCCAGTGACCTGAATATACATATTAAGGGCCATTTTCTCATTAGGCGACTATCTTTTTTCCCAACGAAAAACTGCACATTAAAGAAATTTGATTTTCTCAATGTCTCATTTGCTTTGATTTTATCGCAAAGCTGACCGGCACTCATCTGCCAATTATTTATTTTCCTTTTATTTGCCGTACAGATAAATACAATCAGCTGACTCCCAACTTTTACACGTATTTTGAGTGGTGTTGCCAGCTGAAAACTTTGTTTTTTGTCGGTATATTGAGAAAACCAAAATCGTAAACGGACAGTTTATCGGTCCAATAACTTTATGTTGACATTTAGTAACAGACAGTTTGTCGATACATTGAGAAAATGGCCATTAGACTTATTTAGACTTCAGACAGTTGAATGTCGTTTACTGAAGAGAATGGAGTGCATACAACTTACATATATGTTTGTGTTGGCGAAAATTATAATGTTGTTTATTGAAATATTTTAACATCATATTTCTGTATTTTTTTTATAATAAACCCTTTTCTTTAAATCTTGCTCTAATTTGTACGTGAACGCAGTCAAGGGTAATTTAAACAATTTCAATATTTAATCAATGCACAAACCTTAATTTTTTTTTAAACTTTAACTTTTTTTAAACTCAACTTAATATTTACTTACATTAACGCACGTTACTATATGATAGTAAGAATCATAAAACAGTATGATAGCATATACATACATACAAACACACTTACACATGCATGAATATGTGTTTTTAAATTTATGTAAAATTTTATATAAATGCACGCACATAAAGTAAATGTTCATTTGTATGTAATTAAATTTGTTTGATTAATATTTTGTTTATGTTTCCTTTTTGATTTCTGTTATCATCCTTGAGAGCCTGTATGTGTTTTATGTTGATTTCTTTTATTTATTTGTTTGGTTTTTATTGTAGATTGAACTTTGGAATCGCATATTTAATGGTGAAAATTATTCTCGTTCGGTATTTCGGTAAGTACGTGTAAAGAAAAATATATTGATTTTCTTGCGTGGGAGAACATGTAGCGTATAAAAGATTGAGAAGGTAAAGCAAGAACAAAAAATAAACATTTTACGGTTGATTTATTGCAGATATACTTTTTTTTTATAGGTTTTTCCTCTTAAAAAGTTCATTAATACAGAATTTACAGAATATCTGGTAAAAGTGCTTTTATAAAAATAATATTTAATGAATACGTTAAGACAAATAAATGTAACGAAATAGGTCAAGAACGAATATTGTTCTTTTTTTAAAAGGTTTCAATGTAACAAGTTGTATACGAATTGATTTCATTAATCCAATTGCAAACGCAATGCTGTTAATATATAAACAATTTTAAAAGAATGTAATTAAATGTAATTAAAAACTTTTTATTTTTAATTAAATAATTAATCGGTATTCTTTATGGTAATACAGTTTTGATCGCTTATATGCATTTTATTAATTGTACGGCTTTTGTTGCTATTAGTAGAAAAATGCTTCTGTAAACGAAAAAAGTGCCTGTTAAAATTCGTTTACATGCATATCCAGCGCTTTAAAGAAGAGCAAACTTAGTTTTAATGGAATAATTGGCTTCAATGGAAATTTTTCTGTGCGAAATTAATAACTACTACACAAACATGATGTTCAAAGCAAAGCCTGTAAGAATTCCATAAGTTAGCTTAACGCTATTTAAAAAAAAAATGGAATTTAACCCATTAACGGCCAATAATTCGCCCTTTTTCAACCATTAAAAAAACATGCATACGAACACAGGGTATTCAAACCAAAGCCTGTAACAATTTTATAAGTAAGTTAAACGCTATTTAAAAAATGGAATTTAACCCATTAACGACCAATTATTAACCCTTCTTCAACCATTAAATCTATAAACAGTGAATTGATTTACTGTGGGCATGTCCACCCGAAGCCCAAGTTTTCTCCAAACATAGTTTTGTCTAAATTTTCACGTGTCATCTTTTGATGCTCAACTTCTTTTCAATTCCTTTTTAAAGATGCCAACATAATCATACGCAGCAATCGCTTTCAACTTTTTTCGATTCAAAACAACAACAATTTTATTAACAGCGAATCAAAGAGAAAAAGAAACCAAAAAAAATACATGCAGCCATCGCTGTGCATATAACAACGAATAAAAACAAAAAGCGTACTGACCGCGTACAGGCATCTCCGTACCAGGGCTGTCAGATATGGCGATTTCTCGCCAAACGTGGCGATTTTAAAAATGTGTTTGGCGATGGCATTTCCCATTTGGCGACTGGCGACTTTTATGGCGATTTCTGATATAACTGGCGATTAACTTGGCTATTTTTACCATTTATATTATTTGGGCGATTTTGTTTAACAACTTGTCATTTTTTGTTATCATTACTAAAAAAAAAAACATATTAAGTGAATTTTATATTCAGTCACTATTTAATTCCAATAGTATGTAGGTCAAAACTCCAGTAATGAAATCGGTGAGGCTGAAGTGTACTATCTTATAGACTTGTGTACTTTTTTGTATTTTTTCTCAGTTTTTCGCGATTTTTGACTGAAAAATTATACTAGCGTTTTTTGTATGCAAAATTTAATTAAAAAAAAAGAAAATTTTCCAAAAACTGAACAAAATCGACGTTTGGCGATTTCTGACATCCGGTTTGGCGATGGGGCTCAAAAAAATCTGACAATCCTGCTCCGTACTAACCCCCTTTCTTCTTTCTTCTCTCACCTAAAAACATAAGAGTTGATCATCAAAAGATGAAACGTGTGAAAACAGACTTTGTATTTTTTTTTTTTGTCTTTTTAAGATAGTTGCTTTATCATCTCCTCGTATTTGCCACTTTTGTAATTTACATTTATAGCCTAAATGTAATACAAATTCTAAAAATATTATCCAGCAATGAAGGGGGCTTAGTCCAAACTTTAAGTTTTCCTCTTTTGCACAGAATACTTCATTTTTATAATCAAATGTATTCATTAAGTCCTAAGGTGTAGCGGCACAAATGGGACAAACTTGGTTTGATTTCTTTCCAGTAATATTGAACATTGAATATTGAACAACTTTTTCATTAATAAGTGTTAAAAATAATTTAAATAAAACTTCAACAAATTTTCGTTCACCACTACGTGATAAAATACCATAAAAAAAAAGACCCGTGCCTCCCAAAGATATGCACTTTTTTATGGGCCCCCAAAGATTTGGGGCCTTGGTGTAATTTTTGCAAAAAAGTAATCATTTTCTCAGGCTCATATCTTGCAAACCGTTCGGAATTTTGATTTACCCTCTGAGACAAAGTCGCTCTTGCCATAAAGAACAAGAAAATCAAAAAAACTTCATCTTCAAGATCAAAATCGCAAGAATTTTTTTTAAAAAATTCGATTTTAATAATTTGTATTGTGGTTATATTGTTGAACTATTCATAGTTTTTAATTCGAATTTTTAATATTTTTAATTAGGCTTAAGTTCATCAAATTATATTTTCATTAAATTATTTTTATGAAGAAAGGAATTTTACAACATGAACATTAATTAAAATTGTTATTGATAATCTTTCATTCTTGACCGTGGCCGGGGCTAGAACCCTTGCCGGCAGGTTACCATGACATGTTTCGATCGCAACCACTCGATCACTTCAGATCGATTTGCAGTCATATGCTTGCAGCCATCGACGACTGCTGACGTTCATAGTCAAACATCAATCCTTAAATCAAATTGTATTTTAACCTTTGGTAGATCGAAATTTGCTGTTTCTGAATGATTATAAATTTTAATTGATTTTACATGTTTTCTCCTTACTTCTGTTTTTTTTTAATTTTTTTCACCTGTTCAGGTCCATAGCTAGCAAACCGTTAACAATTCAAGGAAACAATCAATAATGTACCTTAGTCCTCAGTTAACAACTTTTTAGAACCTAGAAATGATTCTTAGCACCATTAAGGTAGCGGCAAAAGCGAAAAATTTCCCGAAAATTCGTCCCATTTCGTTAACTTCGGGATTTATTGAAAGGTTCAGTCTGTCAAACCAAACACTTTCGAGCATGTCGACTGCCGATGTTCTTTGTTGTGTACAACTTTTCGTTTATTGCTTTTGCCTGGACTACGACAGTTTTTATTTAATGAATCGGTAGTAAAAGCACAGTTTATTTTTGACCAATGAAAAATCAAAAAGTGAAAGAAAAGCAATTTTTTTTGTTTTGACTGCAGTTTTGTAAACCCTGATTGGCTCATGTTTAAAAAATGCTAATGAGTTTTTTTCAAGAAATTTATTTATATTCTATTATAATGTGGTGCATATAAGTGCATATAAGCTAACATACAAGCAAAAAATAATTGTATAAGTTTAAATTAATAAATGAATAATTCAAATATCCCATATAAAGTCTACTCCTGAAATATGCTTACTGTCGGTGGAGGGTATCAAAGATTCGACCCAGCCCTATATAGCACTTTTACATATTCTTTAAATTGTAGATTTAAATATGTACATACATCAAATTTCCAAAGTAGAATAAACCAGGAAAACAGAATAACTGCCGATGAAAGTTCTTACATGCTGGAAAATTAATGACAATGCAATTATGCTGTCAATTAAAGAAAAGCTTTCAAAAGTAAAACATAATATGAAATAGAAATAAGAAAACGAAAAACAGATAACTAAATTTGTTACTGGAAAACAAATTTACAACTTAAATGAAAAATGGTATTGAAAGATGTTTGAAATTTTGACCATTTTATAATTTATTTGAACCAAATGTACATTAATTTAGATCAAATTATGGTAACATTTTACCAAATTGTGGTTATTCAAGCTACTAGTGATTTTGCTAATAAAAATTCTAATTGTGTTGGTGTTGGAGAAAACGTTGATCTTCTTGCAAATGAGTTTTCACATCAAAATTATTCTTGTTATGGAAACGCCTTCTTGCCGCAGTGCGTTTATATATACATATGGGCATTTCCGTCAAAAGGTCCACCGTGACCGACAATTTAAAAGTTAGTAAAAGCTGATTATTTTACGATATTGTTATAGAAAAATATTTAGATTTTACTAATTTTATAAAGTTACTCATATTTTTGTTCACTTAGATGAACAATCAGACTGCAAAGTTGTGCAAACGTAATTTCTTATTTGTTTTATTGCATGTTTTCTTTAATATTTATCTTTCTTAAAAGAGGTGATATTTGATAAAAATTCTTCCGAAAAAATTTTTTTACATGGTCTTTAATCTAAGAAAGAGTTCAAAGCGAAATATGTTATTCGGATTAACGCTAAATTTTTATTTTATTTTAATCATTATTCAGTTAAATTATTACGGAAAAAATTTCACGTTCGAAATGTCACGTATCGACCCAGATTTTGGCTTAAAAAAAAGAAAATACAGAAGATTTTGGAATCAAACCAAGACATTTTAATGTTACATTGCTACGTAAAATTCTGAAAGTAGTTTGACTAAAAAATTGTGCCAGGTTTCGCTGAATTACGCCTTTTTATACACGGCCACAAAAACTACTTCTGTTTTTTTCACGTTCGAACCGCTACTTCTTTTGCCATTTCCTTTGACCTAGAATCGCGCCCTCCATAAACTTTAGCATAGATAACAGTGCTTTCTTAGTGCTATTATTTAAGGGTTAAGAGAACGTAAAAATACACTTTAAGTGCTGCCCCAAAGAGGTCAAAGGTCAAATTTAAGTGAATTCTATTTTTTCATTAGGAATTTTGTTGGTTGTTCTTGGATTGGCACGAAAATTTTTCATTAATTTTATGAAGGGTGGTTAGAATATTTTGTGAATATTTTTTTTTGGGAAAATCAACCCTTCTGAGCTTATAAGGGGCAAAATTACACGATTTCTTAAACGCATACAAAACTTTATATTCAGCAAGTTTTTTTTCTATATATAAGTTCTTTAAACAAATTTAAGAATATTAGCCCATTTTATATTGGGTTAAAATTAATGCTAATTTTATAATTTTTAATAATGGGTAAATTACATAATTTAGTGCAATGCTCTGCAAATATTGATAAAAATTATTAAAAACAAGCAAAAAGTCAGAGGCTGGTTTTTTGACAGGATCGTCATATTCAAAATTCAATGAAATTTTAGATGGTAACGGAGATAACATTTTAAGATTTGCAAAACAGAAACTATTAGAAGACTTTCTACGCAATGACTATAAAGAATTTTTAGAACTGATAATAATATAATAATAATATTCTTAGGAGGAAGTCCGCCAAAAGGCATTTAATTTACGAACCTGGAGCTGCGCATTTAGCCACACGCAAAGAAAAAACATGGTTGTGGTAAACATATTCTAAGAGCAACATATTATGATAAGATTCATGATTGTAGTCACCATATTAATAATTATTATTGAATCATATTATGACTAAATATACTCGTAATATGTCATCATAATATTTTTCCCTTAATCATATTATTATTCTGTTAATCATACTAACTTAAGAAGTAATCAAATTATTGTCATGTTAATCATAATAAGCTAAGAAGTAATCATATTATCATCATGTTAATCATATTAAATTTAAAAGCAATCATATTATGATACAGCACCTTTCATAGCTGTCATAAAAATACAAAAAAAATTAAAATTTTTTTGCATCGATTTTTTATTTTGTGGGTTTTTACAATTTTTCTTAATGTTAATCAAATAGTGGAGTTCAATATAAGGCTTGCAAAAGAACAAATGAAAAATCTGTGGTTTTCATGGGCAACCGCGTGTGTCCATTTTTTCGATTTTAAGATGTTGATGCCATTTTGCCTAATTTTGAACGCTCTTTACATTTTTTTGAAAAAAGATGGATCAATTCCGATTTTTTAACGTAATAACAAAGTTAAAAATGTGCAATACCTAGCCCATGGTTTGATCTAGAATGGTTTTTCGGCTTTCCTGAACAATTTGTTTTAAGACATACGCGGTTGCCCATGAAAACCATAGAAATATCGTAGCACTTTTATAAAATGTAACGAAATCTCTGTGTGTTTTGTTGTTGGATTTTACAAAAAACTACGATATTTTGCATTTGCACCATTACATCACTAATACTTGAATGAACTCCGCTAATATTTTAATTTCTTTTTTAATTTTTTTATGGAATTTTATCTTTTAATTGTTTAACCGCTCACAAATAAAAAAACGACACAACTTCTTCAAAATTATTTTACAAATGGCGCTAACATAATATGATTAGAGTAAAAATAGTTTGATTGCATCTTTAACATAATATCATAAATTTATAGAAAGTTATCATGTTATGGCTATTAATTATCATGATATGGTTGTGAGAAATATAATATGTTTAGAAAGCTGTCATAATTATGTTGTTAGAAAAATAATTATTTTTCGGTCAACAATACTCAAATTCATAATTGCGATAAACATTGATATGTTTACAGTAACTATAATATTGATGATATTAAATAAAAATAACAATTATTTGTGTACGACAACAACATATTGTTACATTAAACATAGTGTTGTTGCCGTAACCATGCCCAACCATATTTTTTCTCTGCGTGCAAATACTTACTTATTTTTCGAAAACAATTTCCTGCGTTAACCGAAATTGAAGTTTAAGATTTAATCGAAGCTGCTGGATTTGTTGTTAAGTGCTATTCGCAATTCTGGTTTAATGCTGATAAAGCAGACCAAATTCCTTTAAACGACATTGAATTCTTGAGAAATTTGAAAAATTACAAAAAATTAACCAAAAAAAGCAAAAACAAAATTTCTTAACCATCTTTACTATTTGAATAAAGAATGTGTAGGTTTTTCGTTTTTCGATGATAGAATAGATTTTTAAACTAAAGCCAAGCTTGCTACGAAGATGGAAGTTAATGTCTCAGAAGATAATCTGAATGAAGATGAAGAAATTCCGAAAAAACTTATTAATTCTAGAGGATTTGTTCTCAAAAAATACTAGCAAACTTTTCAAATTTCTACAGATTTTTTTAAAAATAGAGCCAAGTTTATGGAATGATGATGATATCGAAGGGCAAAATATATAATTGAGAACTTGAAAATTAAAAACGACTGCACGGAAAGAAGAATTAAGCTTTGCAAGACTACCATGAAAAAATCACCAAAGATGGGGATCAGAGGAAACATCTATTCAAAGTAATACAAATTTTGTTGTATTTCTAACTAAAGTTTAAGATTTAACAAAAACTTGTTTTTTGAAATTTCAGAAGCGCTGTATCCTTAAAATAATATAATTTATTAATTTAGCAAATTACATGCTTATAATATAATACTAATGCTTTTAATATTTGCATTAGCAAACAATGCTTAATGAAAACATTATTTAAATTCATATTTAGTTCAATATGCAATATGTTTCATTTTGTCTTCAACAAGAGAAGGTTTGATGCTTTTTTTTCACAAAAAGTTTGTTAACATATTTCAGCTTATTTAAAACAAACTGTTTGTAACACATATAAAACAGTGGTTTGTTTGATCCACAAGACATGGGAGGATTAATTTTTTCAAAAGTTTTTCTGAATATTCTTATCCAGTGTTCGAAAATAAACACTAACGGGCATGTTCTAGAAACTGAAACGAAGTGGATTTAAAATCGAGCAAATTTTAAAAACGACCCTGTACTTAAACTTCATACAAATACTAAATTTTATCATTTAAATTTTGTGAGAACCAATTAGAGCTTTACAAGAACAACTCTCAAAACCAGGAAAAATGACGGTTATTTTGTAAAGAATTGAACTTAAAATCTCGTTCGATATTAATTTCACTTCATTTCGGTTTGTAGAACATGCCCGTAAATATCGTTTTTTAATGTTCGGTTCGGTAGATTTGTGGAAAACATAAACGCTAATAGTCTTTGTGTAGAAAATCATTAAAAAAATAACGTTTCCCTGTTAGTCATCTTTCGGCCACAAAAATATTACTGTTTTTATCAAACTCAACAAAAGATGTGAACATTTAATTCCGTTCGGTTTTTTTTTTGAAAATCCACACTCTTCAATGTGTTCGGTTCGGCTCGTTAATGTTCGTCCCTTTTGGCTGGTAAAAAAAAAACATTTTTACAAAAACAAAATACACACACGAAAAAAACATTATAGAACATTAAAATATAATATTTGTCTACAGTATCACTACTATTGTTCTGTTTTTTAACGAAGAATCGAACATTATATAATGTTCGGTTCTTTCTTGAAAATAGTTACGAACTGTATTAAGGGTTGTGTATTTCTACACAATCACTAAAAAAATAGATAGCGTTCCTGGGTGTGTGAGCCGAACGTTAAATAATGTACTGTTTATTTTCGAACACTGTTCTTATCACACGGAAGAATAAATTTTACAAATTTCACGCTGATCCAGGAAGAAACAGCCAAAATTCTATATAAATACTTGATGTAAATATGGAATTTACTGAAATACACTTTGAAATTCGATAAACTTAATTCTGAATCATACAATAACATAAGTTTAGTTTCCAAAGCGTTAGTATTAAAATACCTAGAAGGCTCACTTACATATCATGTATGACCGAAAATGTTCAACTGTTATACTCAAAAATACTGTCCTGTATAAAAAATTTAAAATTTTAGCCGTTATGCAATACAAAGTTTAAAAAACTAATTTTAACATAAATATAACTTAATACGCTTTTAAAAAGCTTAAAAATTTTATTTTATTTTATAAAAATATGGATTATTAATACACTATAGCATATGGGTACCCGGGTACCCTGTTTGCTAAACAATGTGGCTAAAGATGGGTATTAACACTAATCATTAACACTAATCAAAAGTTGGCTGGATTAGAGAAATAGTTCAATGGTTCAATATAAGCACAATATAGGTTTCTGTGTATCATTGGAACGGTAACAATAAAAGCTGGAATATGTATTAATTTTTTTAAATATATTAAACTTATTTAAATCTAAATAAAACATATATGTAGTTTTATAATTATTTAAAAAATTTTGTAGTGAATATCAAAAAAAGTCGGTTACAAAACAACTGGAACAGGAAAGGTATGAATTTTATTTTTATCTTTTACCCCTATTCCGTTTTTGGTTTTAAACATAAGGGAAGCATGATTTTTATTAAACTTTTTTTTTTATATTTTGCATCCCAAGCGAACTTATTTTTTAAATTACTTGTATGCTTTTTATGCAAAAAAAAAAAATCAAATTCATTATACATTGTTTTTATATTCCTTGTAATTCGTCCTTTTTTCATACGTTGACTTCATTTTCGTTACAAACTCATTTGTTGTTTTAGAAATCATCAAATCATTCATATAAAAATATATACAATTTATATGTGTTTCTTTTACAACAAATCAACATTTGATTATTATAACATATTCAATATTTTTCATTCGAAAATGTATTTTTTATCCTTATAACTTTTTTTTAACCAAAATAAAAAATCTTTTCATTTCTTTTTAATTTTTTTTTTTTTTTTTTTGTTTCTTTTGAAATACATTTTTTTCGCTGGATGCTACGAATGAACTAAATCAACCCAATAATAAAAAAAACGAAACGATACGAAAATAAAAACATGTAGAGTCAACTTCATGAAGTATCAGAAACCTGAGAAAAAAATTGACTTAAATAGAAGTGAAGTTTACAAAGTAATACATCATTTGGACCGACAACCAGTGCGCGGCATTGAAGTACGACCACCCGTTGTGCCGGCAGAAGTCGATATAAGAAAATCCCTACATTCTTAAGCAACAGCAATCAACTCAATAAAATCTAATTTCTTCTCAATCAATAATGTGTGCAAGTATGTGTAACACATACCACAAAATATTGTGCAGCTAGTGGTAGTGATTGTGGCAAGTTTGTTGCAACCTGATTATATTTTGCTGGGGTTTTCCTGACCATATGGCTGGTAAAACCAACATGAATTTTGCAAATATATACTACACACATACATAAAGAAAAACTTTAACAAAAAGTTAAACATACTGCTGCTGGATTTGTGTCATCCTAGTTGTACACTAGTTCTTATGGTAGTTTTGTATTTTAAAAAAAAAATCCAAAAAAAAAACTTGTATAAAAGAAAGTTCTAGTTTTTTGAGTACTGTATTCGGTTTAGTTTTTTTTCCTTTTTCATTTCTTTATTCTTTAAAATATTTCTATGTAAAATGTCAGACAATCCACAGAACTTTAAATGTAACTTGATAAAACGTATAAAAGAAAAAAAAAAGAATAAAAATCACAAAAATATATATAATTTTCTTTTATTATACCACAATTGTTGGCAATAAAATGAGTTTAAATATAAGAGAAAGAGTAAAAAACAACATGCTTTTTATGTGTACTTTTTAAAAAAAGGATTTAAAGCAAAAAGATTCCTATTCTTTTTTTTTAACTGCCTACAACCAAAGTTTTAATATATCAAAATGTTACCAAAGTTCAATTTGCCAGTGTTGTTGTCAGTTACTTGGAATGAATGTACGGGTAAGTAAAACTGCAACGAAGACCAAGTAATGAAATTTTAAGTTCAACCTGCTATTAAAATAATGTTAATATTTATATACATACATCTGTATGTACTTCCACTACCTTTTGCAATACTTTTCATTACTAACAACTTAGTTTGCTACAATTCTTTGCAACATGCCATTAGGGAAACTCGAGTGACAGCTAAATGATACATTTGTATATTAAAGAGCGTAAGCAAAAAAGAGAAGATTGCCTAAAGGTAAGTCCTTTGAATATTATGAAAATTTTTACCCTTTTCAGTCACATGCAAGAGCCTAAAAATATGATTTTATCAAAATTTATAAAAGGGTTAAATAACACAAGGAAACAAGACTTTTGTTGTTTTTAAGGTTCTTTGGGACGCTGAATAAAAATCAACAGCTGGTTTTTTTTATCAGCTCGGCTTTTCACAGCATACTATTATATCCAATATTAAGGCATTCCCGCTACAAATTAATCTTTAAGCCAGGCTTATATTGGTCCTAAATTTGCCTAGTTGTTTCAGAGATATCGTTGAAGTTTTGAAAAAAAGAATAATTTAAAAACAAATGAAATTTTTGCTCTTTAAAAATTCATAAAAAATAAAAATACGACAAAAACCAGAGTTTTGGTCCATAAACATTAAGTTCAATATATTTCGAATGAAATGAGCTTCATTTCAATATTATCGTGAACAACTTTTGATTTTGTTCACAATTTATTGAAAAAACTGAATTCATAAAAACCGCGATTTCCATACAAAAATAAAATTATTGTATCCTTCCGTTTGTAATTTCTAAAATATTTATCCTACACGCTATAAAGTATATATATTCTGTTGAAATGGGTTTCCCGAAGCCCCCAGATATGATTGGGGCTTTTTAACCATGGGAGGTAAGGCCATAATGGCTTTATTGCTCAATTGAATGGAAGATAAAGCCGTTATGGTCTTATCGCCCAATCAGTGAGAGGTAAGGTCATATTTAAAATTTTGCGAAATGGGAGATATAGCCATATTTTTTTCACAAATGAGAGACAAAGCCATACTTTTCAAGAATAGTGTTACGCATGGTGTCAACATTCTGTAAAAGGGAAAATCCTTAGTTATCATTGAAAAACATTTTTTTATTTTTGTGACGCACGCAGGAAAACTTCATTCAGCGAAGCCACCTGCCCCGTCCTACTGGAGGAAAAAATCCCTAAGCATGGCCGCAGGCCGTCACGCAGAAAAACTTTAGTATGCGAAGCCAGATTTCAATACTTAACTTTAGTGTTAAAAATGAAATAACCTCCGAATTAAAAATGAAATAACACCCAAATTAAACACGCTATGAAACAAGCCCCGAATTTTAAAAATTTGTTGGGTGTTATTTCATTGGAGATTATTTCATAATTTGAAAACCCCAAATGAAGAATGAAATAATTCCCAAAAAAAATGAAAAACGGCCCAAAAAATTGGGAGTTTTTTCATATGAAATAACACCCAAAAATGTATGAAAAAAAAATTGGGGAATATTTCATTTCTTGTTTGGGCGTTATTTCATTGGGGGGCTTTTCGTGGAGCCAATTCAACCTATGTAACCCTTCATTGGATTAATGAAGGATTAATAAAAACAATGACAAAATTTTCGTTGATTTTATGAATCCTCATTGAAAAAATGGATAAAATAAACGTTTGTCATTAAACTAATGCAAAATTTTCATTGATTTTATGAAACATTTCATTAATCAAATGAAGGGTTACATAGGTTGAATTTTAATGTAAATTTCATTGGATCTGTGAAGAAAATTTTTTCAGTGTAGAAAATATTTTCGGAAAATTTAGGAAAAAGCGGTTCAGATACAAAATAGTTACGACCCACTTTCGGGAACTATAGATCTTCCAGAGTCCAAGATTCATAACTGAAGTAAATGTTACATTTCTTCCTTAACACGTCGGTATTTAAATCTGTCTAATGGGTTTAAAAATGGCTAAGTTATAATTAAAATACTGGAATCCCAAAAATAATTTTTTTATACCCTTCACCGAAGGTAAAAGGGTTTATATAACTTTTCATTCCGTTTGTTATTTCTACAATATTGATCTAATACCCTATAAAGTATATATATTCTGGGTCCTTATGAGGAGCGAAGTTGATTTAACGATGTCCGTCTGTCCGTTGAAATGGATTTTCCGAAGACCCCATATATGATAGGGGCCAGGTTATTATACATTTATGTCACATATGGTCCGGAATTGCTTGCTATTGAAATTCAGCAAGATCGGTCCACAAATGGCTGAGATATGAGCAAGAAACCACGACTACCTATAATTTTTTCCAAAAATAATTTGTTGTTGTGGTATTTTTTTTTTTACTTTTTTCTGTATATCTTGAGAGCGGCAAAAGCCAAAGTTTTCAAATTAGGTACACACATTTAGGTTGTCAATACACAGCGACCCATAAAATGTAGGCGGGAACGGAGAAGTGGGCGTGGGATCTCCCCTACAAAAATATCAAAAATTGTATAAAAACGTGATTTTTTGGACTGTTATATGACCTATGGTTATCCCTTACATATCAAAAGATCGGAAATCTTTAGTTACAAATATTTTCTGAAAAACTCGGAAAAGTCGAAAAAGGTATGACCAAAATATTAATAATAATTTTTTTAATATCCACTTTCGGGAACCATAGATCTTCCAGAGTCCAAGATTTATAGCCCAACTAACTGGCAAATTTCTTCTTAAACACGTCGGAATATAAATCTGTCAAATAGGTTAAAAAATGGCTGAGTTATAATCAAAATACTGAAATCCCAAAATTACTCTTTTTATACCCTTCACCTCATGTGGAAAAGTTCTACAATATTGATCTAAGACCCTATAAGAAAACAAACAAACACACATACATGGTACAAACCGTTTTGGTGAATATAGGCCCGTATTACAGTTCAGAACTCAAATAAGTTGATTTGTAATTTTTGTATTATGGTTCGCAACTTTGCTAAATTGTGGGGAACAAAAACATCAAAAAATAGTTACAACTCAAATGGGTTGAGTTGTGAACAATAAGACGGGCCATATTTCATTTTAATGATATTCAAACAGCGTTCGTTCATGGTTCAGTTGTCTAGGGGGTTTGTTGAGGTTAGAAACTGTGAGTCCGCTGGTTTTAATCTTGGTTTTTCAAAAACAAAATTTTTTTAATTTTTATGTTCAAAACCGATTTAAAAAAAATATTTACCAGTTTTCGCTTTTTAAATTTATATTATAATGAAGTTTTAAGTATTGTAAATATGTATGTATAGGTATGTAAAAATTATTTAAATTTTGTCTAGTTGCTCTGTATTCTGCTCGCACAATGGTGAAGGGTATAAAAGATTCGGCACAGCCGAATATAGCACACTTAGTTGTTTAATATGTATGTGTTTGCTGCTGTTCTATTTATGGACGTTTTTTTTTAATGATTTTCAAAAACTTGATTGTTTTTCAAAGCTAACAATTACATCATTAAAAAAATTGTAAATCGCTTAATTTTTGGAAAAAAGTCAAACATACTATTAGCATCTGTATCTTTCGTCAAACCATCATCGAATTAACCTTTTACGACGCCCTGTATAAATTATATTTTCAATTATACGGCGAGCATTTCACGAGTTTTAAGAGAATATCTATATGAGTCCTATACGATTCTTGACACGAAAGTCTCGTTGGATTATCTTTACCCACGTATTAAACGGCTACCACAACGATTGCAGAAGTGTCTTTCGCTGTGCTATGGAAGAATTTTACTCGTGTTACAGTTTTTCTCGTGTGAGGAATCTTCTAGGATTAAAAAATGCGGTCATCGACGATCAAAGACGCACTTCATGAGACTCCCAGTAGTTCTTACACGATTAAAAATGCTAGCTGGATATGAAGTAATTATTAAAAATCAAACAAAAATTGTTTAAAAATAAACTAAATTTTTTATTTTTTCTCAGGAAACTGACGACTTCCTCACAAATTTATCTGGCAGCCCTGGGCCTTTAGAATTTCTAAAGAACTTTAGTTTTAAAAAATTCTAGGAATTTAATGAGTTTATTATTTAGGATATTCTCCCCATTTTATTTTAAATATGTTTTAATTTATTGGTGGTTAAGCATGTTCATTACTTTTATCAAAAATAAAATTAGTTTTAATAAAAAATTTAATCAAGTGAATAAAACGTTTAATCAAGTGAATTAAAGGTGTAATCAAGTGAATTAAACATTAAATTTATTCTATTAAATTGTTTACTGGTGCAAATTTAATAAATTTTTTATTTAAAATCACAAATTTTTTAATTGAAATCATATTATTAAAAAGTTAAAAACAATACCTCTTAGCCAGGATTACATAATTTTTAGCGTGAAGTTATGCTAGAACTTCTTAAGATTTTTAGTGCCTTAACGGGCAAAAAGTTTAAGTTTTTCCAATATTACAATTTGAAATTACCGGTGCATTTACAACAAACGAAAGGAAAATAACATATTATTAAAATAACTGCTTTATTTGATATTCGAAAAATGTACATTTAAAAATAGCCGGCTCGGACAAAACTAAAAAACCCGGTCAAATAATAACCGTTTTTTTACTTTTGGGATCATTGTTCAATTTAAATCCATTCACCTATTTTAAATAACATTTTTTTATTTTTTTGCCGTTTTTTGAAAGAATTTTTTTCTTAACTCTATTGAATATGGGCATTTCCCCAGAATGGTCTACCAGAATGAAAAAATAAAATGTTGATTATCATCGTCTTTTATTGTTTATTATTAGAAAAAAAGTCTATGTTCTTATTAAAGAATGGTTTCCTAGCATATCTGAGCTGTTTTACTTGAGGAAATTGGGCTGGAAACTGGAAAATTTTATAATTTTCTGTATTTTCTACTTTTAAAGACATTTTTATATACTTATTTTACATGCAAGAAATATGTTATGTTTACACTCTTCTCTTCACAATCTCTCCATTAAAATCAATTGTAAAAGGAGTATTAAGTTTTTTTGTTATGCAAATTTTAAGACATTTATGGGAAAATGCGTGGTAATAATAATAAAAAAACATATGGAAAAATCGTACGTTCGCGACCCGTACGTTCGCGACCGGTGCATAAGCCAATTAAACAAAAACCAAGAGAGATATTTTATTTTGTAAATACTGGATGGAGACCTACACTAAAACACTTTTAAAATATATTAATCACTTTTGAATATTCCGTTCCATTTTCCAGATTTTTAGATTTCACTACTGTCAGCCAAAGCTGACTTCTATTTTGCGTACGTTCGTGACCACATGTTTATCGCTTTTATTATGAAGACTTAAAGTCGATGAAATCCATCTTTTGTACTAAACATAGAGCTACCCAAATGCTATCGAATCGCCAAAAAAATGCTAGGAAAAGTTTTGTTTTCAATATTATTTGTACATTAAAAGCGTACGATCGTACGTTCGCTACCCCGGGAAATGCCCATATACATATTTCTAAATTATAATATGCACAAATCACAATTACCTAAAATGTCAAAAAGAAAACATGAATTGTGAAGTGGATGATGCAATTGTACTTTTGATAATTTATTTGTTACACAACAAAAAATCAATTTAAAAAGAATACAAAAAAGTTTTATATGTTTAACAACTCCGCAAAAGATACTATTTGTCACTAAAATTAAAAAATTTTTAAATGTTCGCGCAGAACCACTAACATATTGAACAAATCACAAAAAATTGAGAATTTTCAATTAATTGTGATCGTGGCGCGCGCAGAGCCCCATTTACAAGTAACAAGACGTCGAGCTCGCACAAATCACTAGTGTATGGCAAGCTTAAGCTACTCTCAAAAATTAACGAGAAGCCTCTCAATTTGAAACAAAATCAAAAAACGTCTGATTTCATGCAGAATGTGGATTTGTTTCGCATTTTGCTAATGCAAAGGACAATTTTTAGTTTAATCAAAAAGATTCCCAAACTTGAATTCGGTTTGACATATATGATTTACATGTATTCGCACAGTTACTTTAGCCAGATTAATAACATTTTAGTTTCCATTTTTAGTTTCCATTTTTAGTTTCCATTTGCAGCTACAATTTTTATTAAATTAATAGCAAAGTCCAAAGAAGAAAAATTAAAAAAAAAAAAATTATCTCTAAAAAAAATTACAGCTTCTTTAACAATTTTAATTGCGAATACGATCTGTTTCACTACAACGGGTTGAAGGTCGAAGTTACTAATGTTCGGCCAACCAAGTAAAAAGATAATTTGTCTATGTAACTCTTAATAAATAAGGATAATTCCCGTAAGAAATGTCACTAGTGAATCTGTACTTTTGACACAGTCGCCATTGCTAGTGACTTATTATACCCAAGACAATGTTATTTAATACACAGAAAAAAATTATTTTTTCAGGTCAAACAAAAATTTGACGGATCAAAAAGTTGTTTGTTTAAAACAGGACCTACATACAAACAAATTTGCATACTCAAACAATTTATTTTGCATTTCGTTTATTGACAAAAATAGAATAATGTACATTGTATTTTTACCCTCCACCACCACTGGTGGTGAATGAGGGTACACTAAGTTTGTCATACCGTGTGAAACTTTTTTTATTTTTCGTCTTAGGCCCTATAAGGTATATATATTCTGGCTCCTTGAGTAATTCCAAGCCGATTCTGGCACGTCCATCTGTGTGGTCGTCTGCTTAAAACACGCTCACTTAAAAAAAAAACTCAAAAGAAAGGAATAATGATGTTAATATCCTAAGCGGCTTAGAATTGAAATCCAGCAAAACCGATTCAGTACGATGAGATTTATAAGTCCAAATGTGGAACTACCACCCTCAAAAATTTATCATTTTGTTACAGATACTATCATAAATGGTGAAAAAATGCACGGATTGATATAAGATTTGGTATAAATTCGTTACATATGACTAGAAATCATATTGTTAAAATTCGGGAAGATCAGTCTATAATTTACCCTAGGCCTCATATAAACCCTACTACCGGAAAACCGTTTAGAACGTGTAAAACCGCAACAAATAATGCTGCTGTAATGAAATTTGGTACGTCAAAGTTTTAAAGGTTTAGATTGGCTTATAATTTACCATAGGCGCCATATAAAGCCTTCTGTCGGAAAACAGTTTAGTACGCCTAAAGCCGCAACGAATAACGTTTGTGTGGCAGAATTTGGTCTTTTATAGTTTCATAAGGCTTTTCATAGTAAATTTGTTCTTTAAACCTTTATTAAATTTAAAAAAATTTTATGAAGTGTTTAGGGTAAAAAAAAAAAAATACGAATACCAATACATCGATACCGTTCCATTAAAATTGTGTAGGAAACGAAAAAAACGTCTCATTTAGTTATTTATTTGTGTATTTATTGAAAGGAACTTATTTGGAAAGTGATTTTCAGAATACAAAACATATTTAAAAATGTGGCTTAGCATAATTTCTTTGACGGATAATACAAATTACAGGGTGCAACATTATTCCAGTGAGAAAACTTGACGGTTGATACAATTTTATTTTCTCTCTAGTTTCCTTTGCATCCATGATAGGGCAGCGAAACCCAGGCCAAAATGTGGCGCTTAACTTCTAGTATAGTTCCACATCAAAAAGTCATTTTCGAAAAAAGTGTCGCTTAATACATTATTATGGGAAGGTATCGACATTATAATTTTTTTTGTACTAAAGGCATATATAAAAGTGTAAGCACTTTGATAACAATGTCGCCAAAAAGTCACCAAAATAGTCGACTATTTAATATGGGTTTCTTCTTATATCCTCCACCACTAGTGGTGAAGAGGGTATACTGAATTACGATATATTTAAAACTTATTTAATACATATATAGGACCCCAAACAACTATAAATTTATATATTCTGGGTTCTTGAGCACTTTTATTTTGCATAGGTCATGTGTTTCTGTCCCTCCGCGCTTACTCTTGAAAGGCTCAACAGAAAACAATAATTTTGGTGTTCAATTGTTTCTAGTTCTCCTAAGCAGTTTGGGATCAAAATTCAGCATAATCGTTTAGTAGGAGTTATGGAACCAAATATCGAAAACCTCCCTAAAAAACAGATATAACTGTCGCAAAAACTATAAACTTAATTATTGGCCAAATGTACCGTTTATCATAAAATTTTGCTCAAATTCATATTGTATGACTGTAAATCAAGTAAGAAAATTTCGTAAAGACTTGGTCTACAATTTACTCTTACACGGCCCACTTTTAGAAAATACTTTAATACACCATTAGTCGTAGTTTAGTTTCATAACACTAGAAATAAATCTACCCAATTTTGTTATGATCGATCTATAGTTTACCATAAGTGCCATATAAATCTGACGCTTGACAAACACTTTAATCCGCCAAGAATGCAATGAACTACAATACTTTGAGATCAGGATTTATAAAATTGATTCATAAATTTTATATATTATTAAAGACCACTCTTGAAATAGTCTTACTCTCGGTAGAGAGTATCAAGGCCAAAAATTTTTTTTAGATACCCTGTTGTAAAGTGAAACGCATTTAACAGAGCTTTCTGAACCAATCGTAACAAATTCTAGCAATCGAAGCAAGTTCTGGACTATAATATGGTTAAACCAAAACATCACTACCGCTATTTTCTGAATTAACTGATCTGGTAACATGTGATCGAGACTTGTCATAATGAAATCTTTGCTTCATGACTGGACGCATATGCTCATTTCAAAAGAACTAATTGCGCTTGGTATAGTTTTCCTTTGACTGACTGGCTCAATAGTGGCCCCTTTTAATCCAACCAAGTATAGAGAATTACCTTAGCAAAACCGAATATATATTGTAGGTCGACCTGTAGCTGTGATTCGTTGTGCTTCGAGTTGTTGTTGATGCAGACCAGGCTTGTTTTTATATCGTTCTAACATTCAAAATCAGCCTTCGTCTTTAAGCTTTAACTTGTGTGTTATTTTATTTTCTTGTGTTTCTGCTTAAAAACGTTAGAATTGCTGCTTAAGAAATGATTTTACATTTTGTCATTGCATTTGACCATAATCTTCGTGGTGTAATTTACTGCCTAACTTCACTAAATGAGAAAGACCTGTTTCTTTATCACAAATAAATTTATTACAAAAACAAATTTAAAAAACTTTGCTTCCATTTCGCATGTATTTGTGCGAAAAGAAGAGTTCTTTCGACATCGTGAAATTTGTAGGTAGTGTAAATTGTCATTAAAGTAATTTGTTGGCTGACCTGTGCCCATGTTCTGTAACTTTCGCGTCGAGAAAGTTTTCGATTGAAATGTGTAAAATGAAACAAAAATGCCATAAATTGAAACAAACAGCTGTTTTTCTCACTTAACTGTGTCTGTAGCTTTTTTTTGGCGAGTACAAGCTGTCACGTAAGGAAATTACTCGCCAATTTACAGAAAAAGTGTGTCTGTAACATTTTGGTGAGAAAAGTTCCCGCTTTGAACTGTCAAATAAACTCACGAATATAAATGGGGCCAGAAAAAATTTTAGCACTAAAAAACAATACAAAATGCAAAATGCAAAGAATAATAATAATTATATTTTGTTCTTGGCACATTTTTCGTTGTTTTATTATTTTGCTTTTAAAATTTTAATAAAATATACCAATATCTTCAAAGCTCGTTTGCAAACAACAAACATAAAAGTCGCTCTTTACACAATTTGGTGTAGCCGAAGGTTTTATTTTCGCCGCCGTCGTTGAAAAATTTTCAATTTTAGTAAATTTTGTTCGCCGTCATCGGTGTGTGTTACTGGCGTTCAGAACGTCTGCAATGTCACATCGGCTTCGAGTGCAATGTTATGACATTTATAACGTAAAGACGTAATCTCTTTTGATACTTTTCGACATGAGTTACAGACACACATTTTTCTCACGGTGCGAGAAGTTCTCACTAAAGTTACAAAACATGGGTACTGGGCTGCCTGTATCCTCCGTGTCAAAGTCATTACTTCTGAACTACACAAGCTAGCTTTTGCACATTGAAATCGAGGGAACGAAAACCTTCGTTTTTTTTCAAATTCAAGAAGCAAAGCAAAGCTTCCTAGATAAGAAAACACTTTGTTGTCTGAATTATTTTGTTTATTGACTAAGTAAATGAAAGATGTTTATCCTCCAAAACTCCATACAACTTTTTGAAACACAAACTAGCAAGTGGAAGAAATTTTCCATCTATTGTTTTCGAAGTACATTAATTATTAGCGTATCAGCTCAAAAGTAGCAGAATAATGGACAATTTTCGAATTATTGAATATTTTTGCCTGTCAGCAATTTATAAGAAGCATACAGCAATTTTATCTTTAAGCCCACTTACCGCTTCTTTTCGCTAGCAACCATTCCCCTAAAAAAAGGACATTCGATTTCTTTTGCTACAATTTCTTGCAATTGACACAATAATAATCTTATCTCTATCGTTTGAAAATCTTACAAAAGCAAACCGTCTCACTGCCAGAATATTTTAAGAGCATTAAGTATGTTCATTGTGGTAGAAATATAAATACATAAGTATTCCATTTAAATATTGAAATAATCCATAATGCGAGCATTAATATTTAATCGATTCAAGGCAAAGTAGAAAGTAAAATAAAACTAAATTGAAATCAAAATGGAATTAATGCGGCAAATACAATCAAATATTCATGTAATTTTCCTCAAAAGAAAAAAAAATTAAACAAAAAAAGTTTGCAAGAAAGTAAGAAAAACCCTTTAGGTGAGAAATTAAAGTTTTAGTAGTCAGAAACATATTTTAAGATGAACTTTTAGATGAGGGTTAGTTAGAAATTTATTATTAGGAAATTAAAATTTAAGCAATGCGATTGATTAATGTTATTTTAGGTAATCGAAAAAGTTAATTTTTACAAAGTTTATTAAATTATTAATTTATATTTTACCTTTACCTTAATATTATAAAGTTAAATGTTCCGTAGATAATTTGATATGGGTGGTAGCATGTCAAAATCCTTATTTCGAGAGCGTATTTGTATGGGCGCTTGGTGAAATAAACGGTGGATTTCCCTGATATTTAAAACCAAATTATTCGAACATACACACAGTGAAAATACATGGTTGAAGTATGGTTAAAAAAATATATTATGGTCCCTGTAATGGCAACAAATAAACAAATAAAATAAAAGCTTAGCCGTCCTTCGGACGGGCGAAAGGATTTTCTCGGTAACTTAAGATTCTCATAACTGACGGCCTTCGGCCGGGCGCAAAGGTTTTATTTTCCATGGTATAACAAATACCAGCTTCACTAACTAAAGCGTCTCTACTGATCTGATGTTGAGGGACAACTATAATATGGTTGTGGCTCCTTGATAGAGGACTTGTTTTTTCTCATGGTCGAACATGGTCGAAAACATATTTTTAAGCAACCTATAATATAAATTCACATATGGGCATTTCCATGATAATGTCAACCAGGACTCAAAAAATTAAAACGCTTGAAACTTTTTTCCAAATATGGTAGAAAAGAAAAAAAACACCCAAGCTTTACTATGCCTGGGTACTTATAGCTTATTACAGTTTTTAAAAAGCAAAAAATAATAGTTTTAACTCACTTTCTCATTGATTCATTTTTAATAACTGCAATTGACAATTTTTAATATTCTGCCGATTAAATACAGATACCGGTAATATTGCAATTATACTTTAAAATTAATATTACACAACAATGAACAAGATCCATGACGAAAGAACAAATTTATAGTTCGATTAGCGGTATATATTTTTGTTTGTTTTGGATGCTATTCTTATGTCACGTACGTGGTGCAAAAACATCAATTATCTGTGTCATATGAAATTGGTAAGTCTTAGATATATCAAAATAAAAGTTCAAAGCAAGATATTTGCTGCAAAAAAATATTGATCGGAATTTTTTTTTTAAATTGGTATAATAAAAGTTTAATAAGCTTTTAAAGCTCGTCACGTACGATATTTTAAGTACTAAAATGCAACTAAATGCATCATCTTATTATGTTGGTATTTAGTTTACATTTGTTCAAACCTTATTTTATTACAATCAAAATCATCTTACAAAATTTTTTTGGAATCGGTCCATATTTGACCCCCATACAAGTGCTACTCTGGAAAATAGCTTTAAGTGCCATAACTTCCTTATAAATGTTTGTATTTACATAAAAATGTTCGACAATGACTTTTACGATAGTACTATGTTATGACAAAATGTTATGCTGGTAGGTCCAAAATTAACCATAGGTCCCATATAAACCCCCTTCCTTAAATCGGCTAGGGGCAAACAAATCTCATATTGATGGAGATAAATAAACAATATTCGGCACAAATAACTTGTATATAATTCTTAACCTCACAGCATAATTCTGTTCTGGCGATCTTGATTGGCCACGGGTCCCAAGTAGGGTACGCTCTCAAAAAAATTTTTTTTTAATATTATAGTGTAGGGTATCATATGGACGGGCTTGACAGACTATACTTTCTTACTTGCTCGTTTTAAGTTTTTATATACATATACTTACAAAAAATGTATTTCATTCCATGTAAATACTATAAGAGAAAAATCTGTCACGTACGGTATGTCACGAAAGATATTACTTTTTGTTCATTATAAAACCACCCATAAAAATTATTTTTTTTCCAACTACTGATTATGATGAAAAAAGATGTGCTTTAATGTATGAAATTAAAAAAAGGAGAAAAACCTCCCACAATTCGCAGATTTTCGAATTTTTTTACATTCACCCAAATATCACTTCCGTTTTATGTCACGTACGATATGCACTTATTTTGCCCGATATTTTGGACAACAAGGTTCCGAATTTGAAAATTTTTTTTTTCATATATAGTTCCCTCTAAATGAAATATAATGATACAAAAAATTTTCCAGTTAATACCATTTTTGCAAAATTTCTATCTCTCTGAAGGCGTACAAATGTCACGTACGATGACGTGGAAATGCCCATCTGTTAAATTTTTGAAATAGCGAGCATTATAATATATGTTTTATTATTACTAAAACAGATTCTACTGCAAATTCAAATTAAATAAGGTTTTTGAGAAACCTTTAACTGAAACATAATTGGGGGATTCACAAGGTGTCATAAAGTCTTAAAATAATTAAATGAAACAATACGACTGTTTTGAACAATCATAATTTAGTGTGCTATTTCGAATTTAAATCAGCTGATTTAAAACAACTAAAGCGTCTCTGCGTAGTCGGCCGTCATTCAAAAACAAGGCAGATTTTAGGAGCTTTACTAAGCGAAGTAGGTTTTTGTTAAAACATAGAGGAGATAATCCTTACGCCCGGCCGAAGGCAGTCTGTGCAGAGAAGTTTAAGTTAGTGAAGCCGGTACTTGTTTTATCATAGAGAAGAAAAACCTTGCGCCCAAAAATGTTTTCGATATATTTTTAATATAAACACCAAGAGAAAAAACAAGAAAACAATTAAAAAAAAAAATTTAACCATTTTATGTTTAATTTAACCAAATCATTGCCACCTACAACCATATTATGGTTAAATTAATTTATCTAAAAACAGTTTTATTGGCTGTGACCTTAATAAAACATGTTTTTTTCTGCGTGTATGTAGATCTTTTTTTGGGTGGCATGTCATAACGTCCAGTGTCATAGTGTTCATGGACATATGGGTGCATATATTATATATATCACGAAAACACTTTTGGGCGCAAGGATTTTCTCCCCTATAGTGTAACAAATACCGGCTGCGCTTACTAAAGCGTCTCGGCATAGCCGGCCTTTGGCCGGACGCAAGGATTTTCTACTCTATGGAATAAGAAATAAAGGCTTCGCTAACTAAAGCTTCTCTCTGGGTGCATATATTATATGTATAACGAAAACACTTTTGGGCGCAAGGATTTTCTCCCCTTTGGTGTAACAAATACCGGCTTCTCTGCACTGTGACACTTTTTGGAGTGTCATAGTGTCCAAGGTCACTATGATACTGGACGTTATGACATGCATCCTTTTTTGTATTTAACTTCTCTAGTAATTATGGACCTTATGACATGTTTAAAAATGACAATGATATGTCCATTTGCAAAGTGCCTTAATGCCCATGGACATTGTGACACTTCATGGAGTGTCATTGTCTCTTATCACTTAATTCATAGAATCAAGCAAACAATTTGTTGATTTTGCACCTTTTACCAAAATGGATTTATAGATGACTAAAAGTTGTAAAAATTTTGAATTGTGAATATTTTTTTCAATAAATTATATTTTTAATTTTAATTAAAAAAGTGATCAAAAAACTTCGCCGTTCCAAACAATGTGTTAATTGATTTAATTATATATAGCTCAGGTTTTAACAACTCCCAACAACAATTCTGCAAGTTTAAATTATTTTATTTTAAACGGAAAATTTAATAAAAAGCAAAATAATTCAATTTATTTTAAAACAACTAAAATACTGATTAAATCAAAATTATTTCCGTGAACTTATTTCCTTTAATCTAATATTAAACAGTCGTAGGCGTATTTTAAATACGCCAAACACAATAAGGGTGTATATTTTAATTTTCTTTCAACAAAAAAAATTATTACATTAATTAAATTGAAATACTTTTAACAATTTTTTTAATTGATAAAAAACCAATGATAATTTTTTCTGCAAAAATGCTTACAAAAAAAATTGCAAAAATAGTATAAGTATTAAAATTTTTTAAAGAATTCAAACCAAATCCTTATTCTGCGCAACCCTGTATATTCGTTAGAACATTTTTAAGTGTCAAATTGACAGTTTTCAATAAGTTTCTAAATATGTTACCCACTCCTCTTTTTATTAAAACTAAGAACATGACTACAAAAAAAAAACTCAAAACTCTTTCTCCAGAAAGTTTAGGGGAAAAAAAAAATACAAAAACAAAATAATAATTAATTAAACGATCGTTTAATAACTTTTCAATATAAATCAATAGTTTGTAAAACTATAATCATAAAAATATGTATTATAAATTTGAACAGTAAGTGTACTTACTAACACCCAATAAGTGCAGTACGTGTATTGGGCACCCTTGCAATATTACAAAACATTCTTTCGCTCTCACAGTTCATGGTGAGCACGACTCTTGTGAAAGGGTTTATGTGCATGAGAGTAACATGAATTTGTTTGTGTATGTATATGTATATCTAAACGAGTAACTAAAACGTTGAGCTGTTGCTGTTATATACATAGAAATCTATATGTGTGTAAGTATACAAAAAAAAACATATATAAATCTGTGTGTAGAAAATAAAACTATTTGTAAAGTTCGCTTGTTAAAAAATGGCCACGGGTAATAACAAAACAAGTATCCTGTTCTTATTTCACAAACAACAATCAATACGTGTATGTATGTATGTATGTATGTAAGCATTTATGTCCACACACATACCTACAACTAACACACTCTTACAATTTTAAAGTTGTTGGTGCCGCAACGCATCATACTAGAAAAAGTTTTGGAAATATGCCATGAATAATATACATAAACGAATGAAGCTTTTGTAAACATGTACGAAAGAGTATTAAACTATCAAACAATACTTGGAGTTGTAAATATCCTAAAGGAAGTTAGGCACAAAAAAAATTCTTTAAAAAAAAAACGATGAAACGCTTTTGTATATGCAACACTTTTTGAAGTATGCAGATACAGTTTTTTTTTAAGGTGTGTGTGTATAATTAGAGTTTGTACCAATAAAATTTCCAAAAAAAAAATCAATTATTTTTGGACACTAGAATTATTATTGAGTTATGTATCTAAGAAATTATTGTTTTATTAAATTTTACAACAAATTGAAATACGAATGTGTTTGCAACTACACCCAGAGAAAAAACGCGCTTAAATATGGTCATCTCGAACAAAACTATTTTTAAGGAAACATGTTATGTTTAACTATAATGGTTAAATTAGTCCTCCATCAAGAAGCCACAACCATATTATGATTGCCTCCGAACATGTTATGGTTAATAGTAACTGAAATATGTTTAATATGTACTTATAATAGCAAGGTGGGTTTTAAACCACAGCATGTTGCTCTTGGAAAAGAAGAATACACTATGGTTAATCTAAAAACAAGTTACTGTCATATTTAACCATAACATGTTTAGAGGCAACTATAATATGGTTGTGGCTGGACTAATTTAACCATAATATGGTTGTCGGTGATAATTAAATGACGCATAACATGTTTAAAAGTGACCATATTTAAACATGTTTTTTCTCTGCGTGGTCTACATGGTCGAAAACATATTTCTAAACATATATTTTTAGCAACCTGTAATAATTAATTTACATGTGTTAAATTTTATAAATAGTGAGCATTTTCCCCATATGTTTTATTATTACTAAAAAAGGTTCTATTGCAAAGTTAAAAATTCAAATTAAATACGGGTTTTGAGAAACCTTTAACTGAAACGTAATTGGGGGATTCACAAGGTGTCATAAAGTCATATGTCTTAAAATAATAACATAAAAAATAAGACTGTTGTGAACAACCCCTCATAATTTAGTATGCTCTTTTGAATTTAAATAAGCTGATTTAAAACAAATATAAAAAATACATATTTAGCCAACATCATAACATTTTTTTATTCTAATCCATGAATTAATAAATACAATTAGATCTTACCTGACTATTTACTATTTCTAGACGCAAAACACAAATGAATTTTACTTTGTTTGTTTCAAAACATCAGAGTCCTAAGCCGATATGATTTGACGCCGCAAGTGTTTTGGTGCAAAAATTGCGAGGCGCAGGTTAAATTCGGTTATTAGCCGGATAAAATTATATTATCAACGGCGACGGCTACAAAAACTAATGCGGTTCGGCTCAGCCGCTCAGCGCAGTTCTCTTCTGATTAATTACGACAACACAATAAACATAGCAAGCAAAGTTCTATCAATCTAAGAAACTTTTTGATTACAAAGCAACAACAATATTTTTAAACCATTGTTAAATGTTAGTACATTATGCCAATATAAAATGATAACACACCTTGTGAATACGTCAACTATTAATAATAAAGAGTTGCGTAGAAAAAAGTACCAAAAATATTTATATATTCGAGCTTCCAAAAGCTACAAAATATACTTAAGGGCTTCCTAAGGAGTGACGAATACAATTTCCATTTAAATTTTATTAATTTCGGGAGGAGAATTTGCATAAAAAATTTCCAGAGTCTGGCCTCAGTTTTTAAAGCTGGGCGATGGTTATCGAGTTAGTCACTCTTATCTTATATTAAAGATGAAATACTTAACAGTAGTAACTGTAGTTATCACTCAACCTCTTCTAGCCTCTTATTTTGCTAGAACCTTTTCAAATTTGTTTCGTTAAGCATTTATTTATTTTTAAAGTAATTCACAATCACTTCACTTGTCCAAAATATGACGCACACAAAATCACAATAATTATTTAGAATAATTAATTACTAGTAATTGATATTGTGGTTATTTTATTGAACTGTTTATGGTTTGTAATCCAAATTTGTGTGTTCTAATCAGGCTAAAAGTCATTAAATTTAATTTTCATTTAATTATTTTTATGAAAAAAGACATTTTACAACATGAAATGAATTGAAATTTATTGATAGTTTTTGATTCTTGACTGACCGGGGAATCGAACTTACGATCACGGACGGGATGATCTGACATGTTTCGATAGTAACCACACTATCTCCTCCGAGATCTTTGGCATTTTACACTCAACCCCATTAACGATGGCTGGCAGTCAATAGTCAAACATCACTCTTTAAACCAAATGTTATTTTTACTTTGGTAGATCGAAATTTCATGAATGATTATTATCTAATTTTTACTGATTTACATGTTCTACCTTACTTCTGTTTTTCACAATTTTTGTCAAGAACTCTTCTTGAAGTCCAAAGAAAAACTTTGAAGAAAAAATCGAAAGAACAAAAATCAACATAAAAAACCTTAAAATTACAAAAAAAATATTATCCATTTTGCTCCAGTATTCAGTTTGATAGTTTTCCATAGCCAAATTAAGAAATGTCTTCCTTAATCAAAATTTGTTTGAAATTAATAATAAAAAAAATCCGCTCCACTGCACATTGGGGGCAAAATTTAAATCATTGGAACATAAATATAGAGATTTTCAAAGTTCTGGTGAGCCATTTCCTTATTAATATCTTAAGTTATTTCATACATATTTTTTTAAGCCTAGAACTCTGTCCACATTTTGTGAACAATGTTGAGCAACATTGATTATTTTACATGAAAATTTTGACATGTAGCACTGTTTCTTTTCTTGCGAGTTTGCACTATTTTAAGTTTTTATTCCTTCAAAGTGTGCGACATTGTTTTGCGTATGTAAACAAACCCCACATGTATTTAACTAAAAATTTTAGTTTTTAAATAAAAAATTTTATAAAAAAGAAAGTAAATAGGGATAAAAATAACTGTTACAGGTTGTGTTTAAAGTTTTTATTTCTTATTTAATTCGAGCATATACCCGCTACTTCGTTAGCGTCTTCTTTTTTTTTCGTGGACATATTTTTATGCCAAAGTTTATTTTTCTAGGCTTAAACTTGTTTAAATTCTAGCATTTAGCCCGCTACTTAAGTAGAACCAAATTCTAAAGAAAAATATAAAATTTCCCGTATTTCCTTATTTGGGTACTATATTTTTCCCCCATTAAAGTATCAAAAATTTCAGTATTGTAGGGGTAGCCCATAATTTAGTACGAATATGTCAATGAATGGAGGAAAATGTTTTGTAAAAAAAGTAGCAAAAATAGTTACGATTTTCGCCCCTTAAATATTCGAATTTCGAAAAAGTACGAAATTATTATACGTATTTTTTTTGATAAGTTTCAAATGTGGTATTTACTTTGTTTCTATGTTTATGGGTTTAAAAGATAGATGGGGTGGCAAAAAAGTACTAAAATTCAGATTTCACCCGTTTACTCCCTAATAGGGCCGAATTTCAAAAAAGTCCAGACACCTGCCCGCTTATTTTTCTAAAGAACAACGATAAGCATTACATTTATTTTGCATCTCTTTTAGTTTTGGAGAAATAAGGTTACCGAATTTTCCCGTTTATACCTTTTTCAACCCCTAAACATTCGAATTTTGAAAAATCCCGTCTTAGTGGATCGATTTGGGGAGTGACCAATCGCTAGTCAAAATTTCAAGTTTCTAGGGTAACGGTTTGGGGTGGGCGATGATGAAAGAGCCAGTAAGTCAGTCAGTCAGTCACTCACTCAACTCTTCTATACATATAGAAGAAGAAGATACAAGATTAAGTTCATACTTTTTTGCTTTTGCTTAAAATTCCACGTGAAATAAGTGCAGCTTCACTATTTCGCAGTTGTAAAAACATGTTGCCAGAAACATTTCGGAACTTTTTCAGAAAATGAACAGAATACGGGGGGTGCATTAAAAACATGGTAGATAAGGCCATGATGGCATTATTGCTCAATTGAATGGGAGATAAAGCCATAATGGCCTTATTGCCCAATCATTGAGAGGTAAGAACATATTTAACATTTTGCGAAATGAGCCATATTTGTTTCGCAAATGAGAGATAAAACCATATTTTTTCAGAAAATTGTTATGCATGGTGTAAACATTCTGTAAAAGGGAAAATCATTAGCTATCATTGAAAAACATTTTTTTTATTCTTGTGACGCACGCAGGATAACTTTATTTAGCGAAGCCACCTGCCGCATCCTACTGGAGGAAAATACCCCTAAGCACGGCCATAGGCCGCCACGCAGAAAAACTTTAGTATGCGAAGCCAGATTTCAATACTTAACTTTAGTGTCTCCAGAACTGAAATGAGAGATAAAGCCATTTTCTAATATTGCTAATGTGAGCTAACGCCATGACGGCTTTATCTCCCATTTAAATAAAAAAAAAAAATAAAAAAGGCTTTATCTCCCTTTTGAATGAGAGATAAAGCTATCATGGTATTAAATGGTATTAAAGAATTAAATGCAACAGTTCTACTTGTAATAATATTAAAGTTTAAGCAAAAAAACAATTTCTATTGTTTGTTTTTTTTTTTAATGTTATTTTCTATGCGAACGTTAACGTGTGACATCGTGGGACTGGCTGTTAATGGCTATTTGTCTAATTGAACCTTTATTAGTTACGGGTTAAGGTGTTCTAAATGGATTTCCGAGAGTGGGCTTTACATGGGCTCTATGGCAAATTATGAACCGATCTTCAAAATTTGTTTACAGTTTAAGACAAACTAGAGTGTTTTCCAAAAGTTGGCTGTCTTGATATTTAGCCTTTTCTTAATTTTAAGCCGATCTTTACGAAATTAAGTAGTATGAGTGCCACTATTATAAAATGTGCAAAATTTTGCGACAATCGGTGCATTCCGCCATAATTTTTTTTGGTAGTTTTTTAACAAAAATACCATTTTTTAAGGAGGTAATACCACATTTGGGGCACAAACTTCACTACAAGTTGTGTAGGGTATAAGAAGTCCATTCTCTGCCTATTACACGGTCATTTATGAACTAATTTTATAATTATCACTACTACTCTTCTTCTTAGTTAATTAAAGGTGCAAGTCAAAAAATCAAGTTCATAAATTAAAAAGGTGACTTCAAATACTAAGGCCCGTTTTCACAACTTACCGATAGCTAACAGTAGGATTGTATCGGCCGTATAAAAACTGTTCCACTATTGCAACTTTGCTTTAACCTACCAGGTAGGATGAACCTTAATAAACTTCATCGCTTACTTTAGGTTAAAGTAAAGTTTTAATAATAGAACACTTTTTATCAGGCAATTTAAAGTCTACTTTCAGCTATCGGTAAGTTGTGAAAACGGGGCTAAAGGTTTATGAGTAAAAGTAAGAGGCATACGTTGTTTTTTGCTTTATATGAACTTTTCTCGCTGAATTTCAATAGCAATATGTTCATGTATTTATATTAGGGCATTCATTCGGTTAACCGTCAACCGGTTAACCGATTAATTACTACCCGATTAACTGATCGGTTAATTTCAAATTGTTTTTTTTCGATTAACGATTAAACCGGTTAATTTCAGTCGATTAACCGAAGTAACAAAATTTTCAATATTTTGTAGTATTATAACGTATTTTTTTTGTGTTTTTATTTATTTGTTTCGTCTCATATACAAAATGTATTTGTTTAGTAAATATTTTTTCATACAAACAAAGAAGGTGTTCAGTTATCTTAATTTTAACCCATTTTCCGCCGACCGATGACTAAAATTACATTGTTTTTCAATGTTTTTTTATCTTCATCATCGATCAACAGGAATGTGGCGAAAAATGGGTTAAATATTTGATTGCCAACACCTTTTTTTGTTTCACGTACTTTTTATATGTATGTGTTTAGTTATTTGTTTCTTCTCATATCAGTCTTTTAACTGAATTAACCGAAACAATAAGGCCCAGAACAGACGGTGAAACGCAACTGCAACGAAACTACAACTTCTAGTTATTTTCGAGTTTCATTTGAGTTTATGCCATATGGCGTTTTCTTTTCTGAGAAATATGTTGCATAAATGTTACATGCTCTATCTCTTTTGTGTAGAGCATGTATCATTTATGCAACATATTTATCAGAAAAGAAATCGCCAATAGACTCCTTTGAGGGACCACACACGACGCGACCATTTTGAGACCGGTTTGAAATGCATTGGAAATCAGTTGCTTTGAAACCGGCGTGCAGGAAACTCGTGTTTGCGTTTCATCAGTTTTCAAAGAAAATCGAAATGATTGGGATAATTTTATTATAATCTGGTACAATTTAGGTTGCAGGGTGTATGGAAAACGATTGAAACTGGTTTCAAAATAATAATTTCTAAAGGATTTCGTTGCAGTTGCGTTTTAACGTCTGTTCTGGGCCTTAGAGGTGTTAAAAATTTAAAACAACTTTAATGGCATAATGGAGTATTTTATATGTTAAGAGAAATCCTGGAAAAGGACTGAAAAATTAGACATTCATCTTCGATAAGTGAAATAATATTTTCCAAGTCAAATTTTGTTAAACTAAAGTTAAAAAGAGTCGCTTTAATCCTAAACATTTAAAATAAATAATTTTTCTTAAAGATCATTTTATAAGATCTCCTTTAACGATTGAAATAACTAATAAAATTATCTCAGTTTATTTTTGTATAAATATGTAAATATTTGGGGGATTCACAAGGTAGTCATAAAGTCTTATGTCTTAAAATAATTACAGGAAATATATATCGTCGGTTTAATATGCCAGCCGGCTAAATCCACTTTTTATGTAAATGGAGATTTTGATGCCGTGTGGTAGAGAAAAATACGCCCCGTCGACCAGCATGTAGTTGTTCTTCTATTTAAGTCTTGAAGTGTGTAAAACTGACTGTAATTATACCCGCACCACAATAGTGGAGAGGGTATTATGCATTTGTGCTGATGTGCGTAACGCCTTAAAATATTGGTCCTAGACCCACCTTAAAGTATACCGATCGTCTTAGAATCACTTTCTGAGTCGAACTAACGATGTCCGTCCGGCTGGCTGGCTGGCTGGCTGGCTGTCCATGTAACTTTGTGCGCAAAGTACAGGTCGCAATTCTGGAGATAGTTTGATGAAATTTAGGTCATAGGTTCCTCTTGGCACAAGCCTGTTGAAAATGGGCCGAATTGTAGGACCACGAGGGAAGATAGGCGGATATTTCTTCCTCTCAGAAACTATCAAACCGATTTCAATGAAATTTAAAACCTAGATAGAACCATATCTATATGGACACAAAATGCATGCATTTTTTAAAAAATAGGTCCACGAGGGGAGATATCTATATGGACACATTAGCTATACAGTTTTTCAAAAATAGGACCACAAGGGGAGGTAGGGGGCAATTTCTGCCTCTCACAAACTTTCAAACCGATTTTCATGAAGTTTATAAGCATAGATAAATCTATATTTATATGGACACATAAGCATGATGTGTTTTCAAATACTGTGGTGTAGGGTATCATATGGTCGGGCTTGACCGACTATAGTTTCTTATTTGTTTTAATTTTCTATCAAGCTTCAAATAGGAAAAATAAAAAGTTTATTTTCTTTCCTGTAAAATGTGCTGAAAGTGAGTTAGCAGGTTTGCATATTAAGCCAACGATATGACTGTTGTAAGCTACAGCTTATAATTTAGATTTCTACTATACAGTTATGACGAAACAATGAACACAGCATTACAATTTTTATTTTGTTTGAAACGCAACAATATTTACTTTAAACAATTTTACATTTTATTTAGGATATTATGACGATATGACTTGATACAACCCTTGTGCATGAATTGGAAAATGCATATTACATATTTATGAATTGTTTTTTTTTTTTGTTTGCTCGTTTTAGTTCAAGAATTGTTAGTTTTTGCTTATAAACTCCAAATAATAAGCAATTAATGCATTTTTATATATTGAAATTACTTAATTTATAAAAAAAACTTTATTAATCGGTTAACCGATCAAAAACTAAATTAACCGATTATTAACCGGTTAAACTAAAACCTCGGTTAATTAATCGAGCGATTAACCGATTAAAGCAAAAGGTCGGTTAAATGAATACCCTAATTTATATCTTTTAAATATATAACAAGTTGGACTGGCAGCTCATTGGGACCCAGAATATTCTATGTACTTCATAGGGTGCAAAAACAATATTTTAGAAAATAAAAATGGAATGACTCGATGACTCCTCATAAGTATAAGCGTAAGTGAGTTTTCCAAAACAGAAATAGGCTTTCAGCTACATATTTGCATTTCAAAGTTAGGCAATATATTTCTTATCTTAACGGCTAAATTAATTAAAAAAAAGTTTTTCCAAAATTAATGAGCCTTGTCACTAATGTCTGCAGTACTTCTACCTCCATAGCTCAAGACAATGTTTCTAACTATAGCAATGTATTAACACATTGTTTTGTTTTGTTAAAAAAGAAAAATACTTTATACAAACTATTTGGAATTTTAAACTTATTTTATATTTAAATTCCATTAAAATACCAATTATGCTTCATAGTCTTTACGACTAACGTACTGCATGCAATAAAGAACGTGCTTTTGTTTTCAATATCCTGCATTATGATGAGATATTGTTGTTTTTTTGTATTTTTCTTTATGGTTTTTTTTTTTTCTTTTAGTTGGCTTAACTAATTTTTTTTTCTTATTTTAAAAATCATAGAAAATTTAAACATAACAAAAAAATTTGCATAAGCAAAAGCCAATATCACAATATTATTCTATGGAATTCATGCTTATGAATTAAATCGCTTTCAAGTTTGAGTTATGAATTAGAGTGTATGCTAGCAAAAGATGTTACTATCAGGCCAGTCACAGAAATGAATTCCGGTCGAAAGCGGAAAGAATTTAAACCAAAAAACGAAAATTTAATTTAAAAAGCTAAAATAAATTCAGTCGGAATCGTTCGTACGGCATTAAGGCCATTTTCATAGGAATATGTGAGTGATCTGAATGGGTCCTTCTATACCCTCACCTATACAAGTGATGAATGATGGTATACTAAGTTTGTCACTACGTGTGAAACTTTTTTATTATTTTTTTAAGATCCCATAAGGTACATAAATTCTGTATTCTTGAGTAGTTTTAAGTCGATATAGCCATGTCCATCAGTCTAACCTTCATACCGTCTTTTCGTCTGTCTGCATGTTAAGAAGGCGCTCACTTTCGAATAACTTAAAAGAAAAGAGCAATATTGGTTCTAGTTTTCCTAAGCAGATTGGGACTGAAATACAGCAAAATCCGTTTAGTAGGATAAGAGTTATGAATATAAATGTGGACCCTAAAAAGTTAATAATTTTGTTACAAAATCGAACATAAATGGTAATGCACGAATTAATATAAGAATTTTTATGAATTCGTTCAATATGACCAGAAATCATGCTGCCGAATTTCGTGACGACCGGACCATAATTTACCATAGGCGCCATAAAAAGTCCACTCTCCCAAAACAGTTTAGTACGCATTAAACCGTAACAAATAATTCTATCGTGATTAAATTTGGTTTCTCACAGTTTTTTGACAGCGGAAACCACACTTCAAATTTCTTGATGATCGGTCCATAATTTACCATAGGCGCCATATAAAGTCCACTCTCGGAAAAAAATTAAGTACGCGCAAAACAGTAACGAATAATGCTTTTGTAATGAAATTTGGTATGTCACAGTTTTATAAGACTAGAAATTGTCAAATGTCGTTAAGATCGTTCCATAATTTACATACTTTATATTTATCTCCTGAAATATTCCGTATAGCGTATCAAAGATTTGGCACAGCCGAATATAGCACTCTAACTTCTTTCAAGTATTTTTATTTTAATACCCCTTTTATGTTAGTCCTTGTCGAAAGCGATGTCAAATTTAACTGGTTGTCACATGAAGTCGTCATAAGCATTATTTAATATTTGTTTTCCTGTGACTTTAATTTTTTTATATTTAACTAGAGGACCCGGCGAACTTCGCCTCGCCCCAATTTTAAGTCGTGAGAACAAAGTCGATTTTAAGTGAAGAGAACAAAGGAAAGACACAAAAATAAGACATTTCAATGAAGCCAAGTCCGACTCCACATATCAAATAATGATGACAAAAACAGAAGATACTGACGAATAATAAAGAAACGTATGTAAATAATGAATCGTGTTGTCACTACGGTACGAATAACGAAACGTATTTTATCACAATAATTTCCGCAGCAAGAAAAATAGCACATTTATGGTCATTTTCTCAATGTATTGACAAACTGTCTGTTACTTAATGTCAACATAAATTTATTGGACCGATAAACAGTCCGTTAACGATTTTGGGTTTCTCAATATACCGACAAAAAACATCGTTTTCAGCTGGCAACGCCACTCAAACTACTTGTAAAAGTTGGGAGTCAGCTAATTGAATTTATCTGTACGGCAAATAAAAGGAAAATAAATAATTGGCAGATGAGTGCCGGTTAGCTTTGCAATAAAATCGAAGCAAATGAGACATTGAGAAAACCAAATTTCTTTAATGTGCAGTTTTTCGTTGGGAAATAAGATAATCGCCTAATGAGAAAATGGCCAATACTGTAGAAAATTACAATGCCAAAACGCCACCTGTCACATTGCGCATAGTCCAAGTCAACGTATAACGCGATCTATCGGATTCTGGCTGGGAACTTCCTAGTGTTTCATTTGGAAAGCCATTAAGGAATAATTCCAGACCAAATTTCACACAAAAACTCGATTTTTCCAATTTTTCGACTTTTTCGGAGGGATTTTCCAACGAACAACTGACAACAAAATTTTAGAGAAAATGGCCCAGCTCAAGTCTGAAATTTCAACACCTTAAGTATTTAAAGCACAGGTTTTTACGCATATTTTTTCATAGGTGTTCTTCAAGCTGTTAAATTATTGAATTTGTTGATCTTCGCCCGTACAGGGCGTTTAAGCAAAGTTTTCTCTAGGAAAATACAAGGTGCAATTGTGTCAACGTTGAATAAAATCATGAGCATAAATGATTTAAAATGCTTACAGATTTTAGATAATTCTAAAAAATAAAGTTTATGAATTATGAATTAATTTAAATTTTTGCTTAAGATTCTTACTGAACTGTAAATATATTTACTTCGTTATTAATGGCATGTCAGTGTTTGTCATACTCTTCAGATTGCACTCATATCAATTTCAAATTCTATCATTAAAAACATAATTAACTACATATATAAAACTTTTGTTTGAACAAACAGCGTATGAGTCCACACCCTGTCTATAACTATACAAATACAGTGTCGGAAAAAATAAAAGGGTAAGTTGTAGAAAATTTTTCATTAAACTTTTACTGATGAAACTAACTGGGACGTTTAAATCGAGAAATAAGCAGGTAATAAGGCCAAACGGTTCAAGGAGGTCGTACTCCATTTTTACGGATACCTGCGTCGATTTCGTGAATTCAATGAGGCGGAGATGCAAAGAAGTTTATAATATCGGGTGTTTTTTTTACAGGTTTGTTTTTCGAATAGAGATAAAACTGGCATTTTGTGGTCAAATCTGGCAACTCTAATGTCATTTATGTTCAGTTTGGTTTGCCATTTCATCATGAACATGTTGACAAAAGAACAACGCTTGCAAATCGTGCAAATTTATTTCGAAAATAACGGTTCAGTTCGCGAAGTTTACCGCAAGCTCCGTCCATTTTATGGTCGACATAATCGTCCATCAGAGCAATTAATTCGGTTAACCATGGATCGTTTTCGCACTACGTTTACTCTATGTGATAATACGCATCCGCAGAGACGTCGAACAGTGCGCACCGAAGAAACAATTGCCGCTGTAGAGCAAAGTGTTGAAGAGGACCCGAATGAATCGATTCGCCACCGTGCACAGCAATTGGAGCTTTGTCCATCAACTTTATGGAAGATTTTGCGCAAAGATCTTGGCTTGCGACCTTACAAGATCCAGCTTGTGCAAGAATTAAAGCCGCGAGACCATGCAATGCGTCGTGTATGGGCCGAAAATGAGATTGATCTCGATGCTGATTTTCATCGCAAAATTTTGTTCAGTGATGAGGCTCATTTTTGGTTGAATGGCTACGTCAACAAGCAAAATTGCCGCATTTGGAGTGAAGAGAATCCACATGAGACCCTTGAGACGCCATTACATCCACAAAAACTGACTGTTTGGTGTGCTCTATGGGCTGGTGGAGTCATTGGGCCATACTTCTTCCGAAATAATGCTGGAGAGGCAGTTACCGTTAATGGAGACCGGTATAGAGCCATGATAACCGACTATTTTGTTCCCGAATTGGATGGCATGAATGTGGATGAGTTGTGGTTCCAACAAGACGGCGCTACATGCCACACAGCGCACGCCACAATCGATTTATTGAAGGAAACATTCGATGAGCGCATAATTTCGCGGAATGGACCTGTCAATTGGCCACCAAGATCGTGTGATTTGACACCATTGGATTATTTTCTTTGGGGATATGTGAAGTCGCTCGTCTACGCCAACAAACCAGAAACGTTAGGGGAATTGGAAGCCAACATTCGTGGCGTTATTGCCGACATACGGCCCCATATGCTCGAAAAAGTGGTTGAAAATTGGACCTGTAGAATTGGCTTTATTCGAGCCAGCCGCGGCGGCCACATGCCTGAAATCATATTTAAACATTAATGGCATAAAATTATCCTTCCAATAAAGCCAAATTGATGGTCATTAAAACGATTTTCTTGTGTTTTATTTCAATTCGAAGTTCTATACCACTGAAAAAAACACCCGATATGAAAAAAGTTGTTACTATTTCTACTTTTCAAAAACTATTTCTTCTATTAAGATAATATTTGTGTGTGAAAGCAAAAAGTATTGCTTTTTTCCAAACATATTTTTTTTAAATACATTAATTTTCGAAACAGCTGGACTATTGTTTGTTTAGTTTTTGACAAATTTAATAAATTTAGTTTCATATAAACATATTTACTATCTTATTTGTAAAAAACTAAACAAAAATTAAAGATACTTTAAAAACTTCATGCGTCTCTATTATTTTCTTCCAACACTGTATGTACGTCGTAGTATTAGATGTATTAAGTATATAGAAAACTAGTCTATGTTTATATGTACATAATAAAGTGCACATATAGTTTTGTATAATTTTAGTAAGATAAAACTTATGACACATTTTTGTTAATATTCACACTAGAAAAAAAAGTTTGGTATTTTACAAACTACTACAGCAACTGCTCCACTATACCACAAGACATCTAGAGCTAAAAAAAACGGAAGGGAATTACGTTTCAAAAACAAAGCAAAAGCCCAAGTATACATATCTGATGTATTACATGGAGACGCACTAATGTAAAACTCATAGAATGAGTGTAACTGTCAAAACTACTTCAGCTTACAGACGTGTAAAGTTAAGATGAGGTTTCGTTTTGGTTTTGTAGGTTACTACTTCAAGCAATGAGTAACGTAAAACATTTAACACACACACACACACACCAATTGTATTAAAACCTAAATATATTAAAATAAAAGAAGTTAAACTGAAATTCAACGGAAAAAAAAACATACGCACTTTGGATTTTAACAACTTTCACGGTATTACATGGCTTGTAATCATCATGACGTTGCATGTTTTCGTGACCTAATTTCATAGAAAGGGTTATAAGGTTTAACATGTCTCTACTGTAGACTTCGAGGAGTGTAAGAAATAAATATTTATATATATATACTTAAGAAAGCGTTTAGATTAAGTATGGTGATTACAACAAGTACGTTTGTTATATTCGCCTATGCCTAATATTTGATACCCTCCACCAAGAAATAATGTAATATTTAATTAGAATGTAAGAAACCTCGATCTAAGAAAATGATTCGTTGTGATTTTAAAAAAGTTAGGAACGTTTAGCTATTAACAAAAATAATTTAGAGTGCCCCGGTAAGCTAGTTGCTATTGAGCTAGTCTATCAGCGCCGGGGTTGCGGGTTCGATTCCCGCCAGAGACTCTGGTTTCTTTCTTGCAAACAAGCGTAGAGCTTCGCGGGATTAGCGTAGAAAATTAAAAAAAAATTGATCAAATGGGATCGGTTCTGAATACGGTTTCTTTATGAAATTTGATATTAATATACATACACAGAAAAAATTTTGGTGAAAATTAATTCAATAATGAATGCTGTTTCAAACCATTTTTTTAATTGTTTCAATTAATTTGCTTTAATTGAGAATAAAAATTCTAATGTTTGTGTGCATATTTGCAAATATGAAAACAAAAACACATACTTTAAAATATTTAAAAGTTTCGAACAATTTTTTAATTGTTTAAATTAACTGTGTTGATTAAAAAAAATATTTTATTTTATGTTTGCGTTTTATTTAGCCTCTTTTGCTGGTGGTCACATTTAAATTAAACCTTTTGATTGAAACTGAATAGCAAGAAAAGCTCAAACTTACAAATGTGTTAATTGATACGATCAATTTGTTTACTGGCGGAAAATCAGTACGAAATTAATTAATAGTACAAATTTCTAGCAAATACGATAATTAATGTTGGTTTTTCAATTTGTCTGTGTACATATGGAGCTTTATTTGTAAAGCGGCAGCCCAATAAAAAAATTTCTGCGAAATATATTTTTTGTATGATGTTTATTTGTCGTGTTATAGGGAGAGAAAGTGTTGCCGTCTCCAAAAAAAAATGTTTTTTTTAAATATTTTTTCGAACTAAAAAATAATCAAACAAGAAAACAACTTTAATGGCGTTTTCTTTTCTAAAAACAAGTGTTGCATAAGTGTTACATGTGACTTGTCAACATTTTTAAATGCTTCCCTAATTTTTAAGAAGTGCTTCATATTTTAAGTTTACAAAAGAACAAAAATTTCGGCATTATACAATAAAGTACAATAAGCTCAAGGTAAATTCAATTACAGGTCGTTGCATGACTGCAACAATCCAAAGGCAACAGAAACAACAGATGTTTTTTGTATTGCATTGTTAGGGCTTACGGCTCGAAACTTGCCACCACCTTGTACTGAATTCGCCTTGATCTAGTGCTGCACTCATGCCCCTTTATTTAAAATGAGTGTTGAACATGTAGCATTTTTTTTAAATTTTAAAGGGAACATCATCAGAAAAGAACGCTTTGCACTTTTAAAATAACACATGTTTTTCAGAAAAGAACATAAAAAGAGGTAAAAGGCTCAGAAAAGAAAACGCCATAAGTGATTCTTATAAGAAATTGATTGATCTTTAAATTAAATAAATTAATTTGAAAAAAAAAGTTGTTCATCTGCAAAACCGGAAATGATCAATATAAATCAAAATTTGCCTAACTTAGACCCAATTTTTTTTAACCAAAATTAGCATATGGGCATTTTCTGGGCTCACGAACGTAAAGTCGTACGCATTTGATGTACAAATAATATAGAAAACAAGACTTTTCCTAGCATATTTTTTTTGCGATTTAGTGCGAAAGATGGATTTCATCGAGGAAAAGCTTTCATGAAGATAGTTATAAACATGTGGTCCAGAACGTACGCAAAATAAAAGTCAACTTTGGCTGACAGTAGTGAAAAACGGAATATTCAAAAGTGATTAATTTATTATAAAAAAAAATTTTAATGTAGGTCTTAATTCAGTATTTACAAAATATATCTCTTGATTTTTGTTTAATTGGCTTATGTACTGGTCGCGAACGTACGGGTCGCGAACGTACGATTTTTCCCTATTGTTTTTGTTTATTATCAACATGCATTTTACCATAAATGTCTTCAAATTTCATTAACAAAAAAATCGAATACTACTTTTACAATTGATTGTAATGGAGAGATTATGAAGAAAGAGTGTAAACATAACATATTTTTTGCATGTAAAATAAGTATATACAAATGTCTTTAGAAGCAGCTTAAAAACAAAATATAAAACTTTCTAGTTTCCAGCGCGATTTCCTCAAGTAAAACAGCTGAGATGTGCTATGAAACCATTCTTTTATAAAAATATAGACTTTATTTTTATAATAATAAACAATAAAAGACGATGCCGGTAGGCTAGCTGGTAATGAGCTAGTCTATCAACGCCGGGGTTGCGGGATCGATCCCCGCAAGAGACTCTGGTTCCTTTCCAGCAGACAGGCGTAGAGCTTCGCGCGATTCTCCCAATTAGTTTTAAAGTTGTGCAAATTTCTTTATACTCGTAAATTGGGTTATTGCAATTTGTACCGCAAAAGACAGAAACTGACGAGTATAAATAGAAATTTCTCTAACTTCAACCAAATTTTTTAATTTTCTTTTTATCAAACCAATTATATTGTAAAAATTTTATTTTGTACTCTCCAAAAGTTTAAAAGTTATGCAAATTTCTTTAAATTAATTGATTTATTGAAAAAGATTTTATAATTTGAAAAAGGCAACACTTTACCACCCTTTAACTAAAATTATAATAAACATTATGCAAAAAAATTTTTTTGCACACTCCTTCATATCACTAAAGTTATGCCAAATATAAAGATATTTTAACCAAATTTTTTTGGGTTGTCCGCTTCACAAATAATGGCCCATATATTTAACTGCAGTGCTCTTAATAATGAAAACTTTATTTTCGTTTCAGATTTTAAATGATTGTCTTTGCTTTTTGACTCCTCTCAAATAAGAAATTTTTTCCATTGTTAAAAAAGCAAAAGTTGCCAGAAGCCAGGTGCCCTTTAAAAAGTTACTCTTGAAAAACAATGTGTTTATTTTGCTGCTACTTTTCAAAAGTGTGGCTGTTTAAGTAGTGGAGAACTTGCCGGCTTTTTAATTTTGCTTTTAATTTTAACTAGGAAAAAGTTTTTAAGCCTGGTTTTTATTTTTTCTATTTTCCTACCGTTGATGCCTAGCTGCTTTTTCTTAACCTAAAAGAAATTAAAATGACATGAATGTCAAAGCATAAGTAAATCCAATATTTAGAATAAAAATGTGATTTTTTATATATTTTTAAAGCCTGGTTCGTTGGAGTGCTTTTCAATTTTATATCCTCTCCTTCGCTAGATGAAGATTAAGTTTTTATTTTAATATTTTTTCGAAATAGGAATGGCGGCATGACCGGAAAGTACTCCTTGTGAAAGTACTGCTGGTGATACATTTTAAAATCTATTTTTCAGTTTTTCTGAGATAAAATTAATATTGATGCCTTGAATATTTATTTCTGATTTTGTTGATCAGGATTTGTTGATTGTAGACTGACTGACCTAACTAATCGCTTATCCGTCCCACCCAAACCATCACTTGGACCTTTTCCATGAGAAGTTGCAAGAAAATGCCGTTCTGTTCGTATTTGATAATCCTCTTTGTGCTGTATAAAATTTACTAAATTATAACGATTTTTATATTGGGATGCTGAAACATCATAATTTTTGAAATATTTGGAGTTTTATTTCTATGGAACCAGTTAATGAAATCTGTAAACTGCAGTAGTACTGTTACCAAGCTAAGAGGCACGATATCAGTTCCATTCTCAGCAATGGATTTATAATATCAACCGAATGGATGAAGTGTCACTGGTATGTTACTCCAATGCACTCCTTGAACACTATTTTGGAGTAAAAGCGATTGATTTTCGGAGAAATCAGCTACAAGTACTTGCCCATTCTGAATATTGTTTTTCAAATTTCGAAAATATTCGGCTTGGTGCTTAGCTACAAAGTCATGCCGAAATAATTTTTGAATATATTCTACGAAAAAATCAACGAAATCGTCCGATTTACCCTCACAAAATTTTGTATTATATTTACTAGTAATTTCTATGAGTTTAATCTACGTTTTAGTTCATAGCTTGTTTGTTTGACCAATTTTACTTTAATTGCAAGAACCAGAATATAAATATCAAACCAAAATAATAATTTTGTCCTCAGTCTATCGCAAGTAATCGTCTTTGCCGCAAACCAATAGAAACGCGAACACACAGTTCTATGACTGAAGCTACAAGGTCCATATTCTGAAAATTTGGTCACAATAAAACCACGCCAAAGGTCAATAAAAAATTGTTGGGAAATTTTGAATTTGTCATGAAATTAATAACGAATGTTGATTAAACGGCGTATGAAACGATCGAATTATTGCAGCAATTATTTTCAGACTAAATAATAATAAAGATAATGCGATTTAACGCCGGGCGATTTTTTTCTATGGAGTTCTGTGAAATCTCCTGTCAATACTTATACATATATTAGAAACAATTTCTGAGATTAAGTCCGAGATCCAACGCGCCATGTGAGAACGCGGTGAGATACAGCCACATCTCTGTGAAAAAATCAAGAAAATTTTCATGAAAAGAGTAATGGCCTGTCATCCGAGCCGTGGGTATAATTTGACAGAAGTTTTATTCAGTATTTAAGCAGAGCATTTCTTCTTTACAATCCAATAAAAAATCACAACAATCTTAAAAAATACGTATTTTTGTTTCAAAATTAATAATTTATTAATTAATTAATATTAATAAAATTTATAAATGCACAATTAAAAGGTACAAGTTTACAAGTCAACATTTTTGGAAAATTTACAAAATTTGACAGTTCATTTGCGAGTACGTAAAAATGCACAGATAGCGAGAATATCCTAAATATCTTGATATAAAATTGATTTTTGGTTAATATGTGATAACTTTGATATCCACATAACAAAAGGGGGCGTGGCACTCCCGTTATGAATTAAATACCCCAATGTGTATATTTGAAAAACTATAAAAGCCAAAATCCCGAATTTTTGTAGGACTAATTTTAGTATTAATAATAAGATTTTGGACAAAAAAGGGCAGAATAATAATAGTGGGCGTCACTTCCTATATGAGGTTAATCTGTAAACTAGAGCCATCAAATGTCTTACGAGTAACTTTGATATCGGTATGAACATTAAAAGAAAAACTGGGCGGGTCACTTATCGTGGGTGTGCCATGAATTAAATAATAAAATTCTACAGTCTACAAAATTTGTATCGTGTAACCTCCCACATTCATCTATATATATACAACAGGATGTATGTATGTATGTATGTATGTATGTAATATTGCGGCGGGTGACACTGTGAAGTCTGATTTTTGATTTTCGGTCTGTGGGCGGATGGGCGTGGCAAAATCCAATATTCATATTGCACCACCAATGACATCTATATAATTTGGACGATTTTTTCTTTAAAATGATCGCCATGGTCCCACTTAGAATTATAAGCAAAAAAAATTTTGCCCCGCCCACTTTTTTCGAATTACCTAAAACCAGAAAACGGCTCCATCAATTTGACAAATTTTTCTTTCAAATATTCGTTTTAATCCATTTTAAGTTTTCATCGAAAGAAAAATTTACTACGCCTAATTTTACGCCCACTTTTTATATTAAGCGCATTTAAAATGATTGCCATGGACCAACTTAGGTTTTTATGGAAAGAAAATTTTGTCCCGCCCACTTTTTTCGATTTACCTAAAATCAAAAAACGGCTCCATCCATTTGACTAATTTTTCTTTTAAATGTTCGTATTAACCCATTTTACGTTCGCATCGAAAGAAAAATGTACCACGCCTACTTTTACGCCCACTTTTTCTATTAAGCGCATAACTTGAGAACGGCTTGACCGGTTTGGACGATTTTTTCTTTAAAATCATCGCCATGTTCCAACTTAGGCTTTTACGGAAAGAAAATTTTGCCCCGCCCCGAACGCAAACATTTTTCTAATTTGGACAGGACAGAACGTCTGTCGGGTCAGCTAGTTAAATACTAAAGTTCGTGTATCTTTACAAGAGCCCTAAAATATTGCAAGGCAATTTTCATATATAAATATTTGGACAATAAATGGGTACAATGTTAATAGTGGGCCCCATGTAAGAGCAATTTTGACGTTTAGATTAGGATAGGATTTTAAATTTTAAGAACAAAATAAATAAATGTTTTAGCTATTAAAATTTTTTTTCAATATGATGGACGTGGTATTAGGTAGTATTTAAAAAAAACTAAGATTTGATGCTTTATGACTCTTAAGAATCGTTAATTAACTTTGCCCAGCTTAAAAATTGTTTACACTACCAGAAGAAAAAAAAAAGTCAATTCTAGTTATGCCCTTCAACTTTCTTCAACTTAAAAAGTTAATAGATTTTGTGGGAAAAAGTATTTTGAGGGGAAAAAATTCTTTTGGTTTATGACAAAAAATATATGGTAAAACTGGCTTCGAACTCAATTCATGCAAACCGTGCTGTAGCTGCAGTATATGTGGACAGTTAATATCAGAACAATGCGTGGCAGGCAGCTATCATAATGTTTGAAATCCGGCTAAGTCGTTATTTAAAAAAGAGAATCGTAGTGCATATTTAGAACTTTTTGTACGGGCTCTTTCAATGCAACGAAAAACTGAGTAGGAAGTGTGTCTGCGAAAAGAATATTTGGAAACAACCAAAACAACAAATTCAAAATTCAAAAGGCTTTTTTGTGGTTTCTGTTTCAGCAAGTAAACGTATGAATGTATATGAATTCGTTACCATATTAGTTGGCGTACTTCGGTCTACTAGCAACTCGATGAAAAAGAAATAGCTTTTTTGTTTTTCTTAAAGATTAGGTCATGGAAATAAGAAAATTGCATAAGGTTTTAAGTAACTGTTACTTATGTATGTTCTTAAGTACGAAGAGTCTTTATTTCGTAATGAGGACAAAAAAAAAAACAATCAAATTGCAATAAACATTATTGGATTAGCAGAATTGCTAATGAAGAGTATTTGTGTTTTTTTTCTTCGGCTTTTGTTTTTTTTTTTTTTTTATTTCATTCATCAAAAATGTTGTGTTGTAAAATATACTATCTCGTTGCAAATCTATTTTATTTTAAAGGCTTTTCTTAAAGTCTTAAGATTACACATTTTGTAGTGTATTTAAGCTTCTTAGCGTATTAAGAAAAAAAAAAGAATTAAAAGCAGTGTTAGTAAATAAACAAGGCTAGTTTGAAAGAATTAGTTTAAACATTTTCATTTCATATATAAATCTATTTTTTTTTTCTTTTCTTAAAAAAACATTGCTAAATTTATTAAGAAGAAATAAAAGTGCTTTATTTTGCTGTGCCAAATCTTTAATACCCTTTACCTAACATAATGCAGCGTCTTAAACTACTCACCCACTAACACACATTATCCAACAGAATTAAAAACTAAAATAATATTTGTATTTAAAATTTTTTCATTTAAAGGCCGCATTAGCCGACCGTTAATGTAATGAAATGCAATTAAACGTACCGTAACGTACTGTTAGCACGATTGTGCTGTTATATAACATGAAAACACGTGTCATCTGTTTTTAACAAACATAAACAAAAAAGCAAGAAGTACCCTGCAAATAATAGGACCAGTCCAAACACGCGTGTAAAGAGTAGCCTACAAGGGACCAGGACAAGTCCAAAAGTAACCCAAACGTATGGAAAAACATGGTCTATTTAACATTACGATGTCCTAGGAGAGGACCATATAACACAGCTTTGGACCACAAAGTAGTAGTTTTAAAACTACTCCATGGTATACTCAAGAGGATTAGTTTTGAAGTCGTTTGAAAACGAAAGCACGTCGTTAAAAACGAAGACATGCCGTCTTACTACAAACACTTTTTAACAATGACTATGTCCATGCTTGCATAACATCGGACCAGTCCATGGAGTAGTCCATTTTATCATAATGGATTAGGTGGTCCAATTTTATTTGCACTTAGTGATGGGTATTAAAAATGTTTGAATTGTGACCGCCGTGCAGAAAGTGTACCAAGTTATATAAATGGTATTTAAACCAGCAGTAGTGCGATTCACTGACTTTTATAAAGATAATCGAATCGTTAAAATAAAAATAACGAAAATTTATCGAATATGCTTTTCAGTAAAAGTTTTAACGATATCCGCTTTATGTTATTACTTTAGTTGGCCAATTTTAAAATTTTAAATCAATTTCCTATTTTTAAGCTTGTTAGGCCCGGAGCTTCAATGTAAACAAAACATCAATTTTATTACAGTTTTTCCCAACGTTTAAAATCAGCTGTTTCTTTTAGCAATTTTTTGTCGTTATTTTAGCGACAATAATTTAGGTTGTGTTTATTTAATCGATAAAATGTATTTTATGTTTAAAACAGCTTACATACATACATACAAAGATATACTCATATGTATATGTTTGAACAAAAACAAAATCCTAAATTTAAAATTTACAAAAAAGCATATAAAGAACAAAAACAAAATTCTAAATGTAAAATTCACAAAAAAAAAAAATATAAAATAAAAACCATAAATTAACCCTTCATCTTACTCATGAGTCTGGACAGACTTTTTTCAATGCATTTTGAATGCAAAAACATGTGAAACATGTTTTTATTTTATTCTCTTTTGTGCTTTTCGCTGTTTTTTAACATTTTTAAGACAGAGATGTTACAAAAATACAGCTGTTTACTATCGTTAAAAAAAGTTACAGAATCACACTATCGTTACTGCAAGCGAATATATATGTCGACAAATATAACGATTGTCGGTTCGTTAAAAGTAAGTGAATCGCACCACAGTGTTTGAAAGTGAACAAAACGTTATTTAGCGTTGACTCACACACCCACGAACGATATCTATTTTTTTAGTGTTTAGGCAGACGAACACAACCCTTAATACCGTTCGTAATTTAGAAAGACCCGAACATTATATAGTGCTCTGTTCTTCGTTAAAAAACAGAACAATTGTAGTGATACTAAAGACAACCGTTTTATTTTCATGTTCTTAAATGTTACTTTTTTTTACATTGATGAAGAAATTAACAAACAAAAAATTTTTGCAATGACCACAGCCCGAATAGAAAGTGTGTGTGTGTATTGTGTTGTGCAAATTTTTTTTGCTGGCCTTTTTGTGTTTTTGTAAATGAATTTTGTTTTTGTAAATAATTTTTGTTTTTTTACCAGCACAAGGGCGCTAAGCACAACTGAAAAGAACCTACACTAATAAGCTGAACCGAACACAATGAAGTTTGTGGCAGTGTTGCCAGTGAAATTTCGACATTTTAGTTTCCAAAAAGATACATTTTCATAAAAAATTTCAAGTCCATTTTTTACGTTTAACATTTCGACCCCTAACCGCGAAAATAACGTAAGCGCCAAAAATCAAATTTTACAGGAGAGAGCTTTTTTATTTTATTTCATTTAAATTTTGTATGAAATTTTTCGCTTACAATAAAATTGTTTTTGCTATGAAATCGTAACGGTACCTTTTATTAACATAACATTTTTACTTCATATTTATCATATAAATTAATTTTTATATTTATTTAAGTCATAAATATTAGGAATGTAATTTTAAAAAATACAATAAGCAAATATTAAAATTAATTATGTATCTGTCTTCGAATGTTAATGAAACAATTCATTTTTGTAAAAATTAATATACGAGTTAAGTTGTTTATACCAAGGCGATTATATCAAAAAGTTCATATAAATTTCCTGAAAATAAAAGATGTTTTCATATTTCCTCCGAACAACGTCGCACTACTTGTAATCCTCGATTTAGGTGAATCGTATGTTGAATATAAGTATTGAGTCGGTTACGATGATCAGTCTTAATAAGTTTTAGTACATTTTGCATACAGATTCAAAAGATACGAACAATGTCAGGATTATAGATGGTACGTGAAGCCATCAAAAGATACGAAAAATTTATCTTTCGTATCCTTATGGCAACACTGGTTTGTACAGCTCCTACATTTCATATTTATACCCACACCACAATAGTGGAGAGGGTATTATGCATTTGTGTGTAACGCCTTAAAATATTGGTCCTAGACCCACCCTAAAGTATACCGATCGACTCAGAATTATTTACTGAGTCGAACTAACGATGTCCGTCCGGCTGGATGGCAGGCTGGCTGGCTGGCTGTCCATGTAACCTCGTGCGCAAAGTACAGGCCGCAATTTTGGAGATAATTTGATCAAATTTGGGACATAGGTTTTTATTGGCACAAGGACCAAGTCTATTAAAAATGGGCCAAATCGTACCCCGAGGGAAGATAGGGGGAAATTTCTTCCTCTCAGGAACTATCAAACCGATTTTAATGAAATTTAAAACATACATACAACCATATATTTATGGACACAAAAGGGATGCATTTTTTAAAAAATAGGACCACGAGGGGAGATAGGGCCAATTACTGCCTCTCAAACCGATTTTAATGAAATTCAAAACATAGATAGATCCATATCTATATGGACACATAAGCTATACAGTTTTTAAAAAATAGGACCACAAGGGGAGGTAGGGGGCAATTTCTGCCTCTTACAAACTTTTAAACCGATTTTAATGACTTTTATAAACATAGATAAATCCATATTTATATGGACATATAAGCATGATGTGTTTTTTAATACTGTGGTGTAGGGTATCATATGGTCGGGCTTGACCGACTATACTTTCGTACTTGTTTTTTATTATGTGTGTTTGTATTTATTAGTTTATTTTAATATGCTGTATCGTTAGTTATTTTGTAGAAAGCCTCCGGATATAATTACTGAAAAAAGTAAAAAAAAGGTGAATTTAACTAACTATCACGTAACCTCGTAATGATATTCTATATCTACAGGTTTGCACGCTACGGTCAGTCCATTACAGTCAGTTAAGCATTTGCATTGCTTTCTATATAACAGAAACGATCAGCTGTTAACACTACATTTCTACATTTAAAGCGGCCTTAGAGCACATTTCTATATTTATGCGGTAAACCAAAATCTATCGAAATATACATGGCACAATATCGATTGTTAAATCGACCCACCCCAATGTGCTTATCGTTAGTTAGAGCCGTTTGCATTTTTGGACGCGATATTTATTATCATATATAAAAAAAAATTACATACATTTACATATAAAATAAACATCAACAGGGGAGGGGATTCTAATATAAAAATTAGAGGCAGTCGTGATTTTTTGCTCATATCTCATCAACATGGATGAAATTTTTTTTAACAAATTGAGTTTCATAAATGTTAAAGAAGAATCGTATTTTGATGTCTTTTTATGATGTAGTATGAGCTATGTACTCTATAGGGTCTAAGATTAATATGGCAGAAAGAACCAACGGAATAATAAACCGTTCCTCCTGTGGTGACGAGTATAAATAATACATAGATATTTGAAACAATTTCCATATTCTATTTTCATAAAGATAAAGTGGTAAAAACAGCTTCTATCAGACGCACAAGAAGCATCAGCCGAACAAAGAACCAGAGATGTATATAGCATCACAAAACAGCTTACTGGGTTTAACTTCTTAAACACCAGAACATTAAAAAATATCAAGGGCAAATAACCAACATCTGCGAAAGACCTGCTAGAAATATGAAAGCAGCACTTTTCTAATATGCTCATTTCTGATAATTCCAACAACCCGGCTATCAGATCTTATATTTCCCATACAGCAAAGCGAGATATCTATACATAATATCCAGATATCGCAGAAGTTGTCGGCGCAGTTAGTTCCTTAAAGTCAAATAGGTATTCGCCCGAAATGCTTAAGGCTGATTCTCAGACCACAGCCAACATATTGCTGCCTCTTATCCAGAACTTCTGGTACACACATGAACTTGAGTCGAGCTTAAAAGAAGACCTTATATAATCATCCCCAAAAAACTGGAAAGGAAACACCATCCTGAGCGCAATACATATAGTGATGACACACATTATTAAAAGGGGAATATCCTATGCTATACTTAGAGATTTTAGACATTAACAAGCTGGATTCCGCTCCGAATCCTCTGTACGCCACATTTATAGTCTACGAATATGCATAGAACAGTCTTCAGAACCACATGAAATACTATTTAAAGATTTTTTGTAAGCGTTTGATGCGCTAAACCAAAATGCAACATGGAATGCTACTGCTTGCGAAGGAGTCTTACTCAATATCAAAAGCCTAATTCAAACTTTATTAGCGATGTTAAATATCGGGTTGTTCACAATAACACACTGAAGAGCAAATTTGATGTGGTAGCTGGTATACGCAAGGGCTCTTTAACATCGTTTTTAAATTTATAGTTTGCAATGCAACTCAAACAATTTGTGAAATCAACTGGGTCATAACCAGTAACTACCCTGCAGGAAATGTCACTAGTGAATCTGTACTGATTCACTATTGACACAGTCACCAGTACTAGTGACTTATTATACCCCAGGCAATGTTATTTACAATAGACATTTAACATGTGCGTGTCATTAGAAATCTACTACTGACGTTGGTACTACTGACTAGGTACTGACTAGGTAGTTCCTTTGGAAACATATGTAGACATTGGAACCAGAGAATCGCTAGTACATTTTAGTAAAAGTAGTCTACACTTTTTGTAAGAATACGAAATCATAACAATCTTTTATTATATTATTTCTTCAACTTTATAGGAATAATACTTCTCACTTTTTATTGATAAAATCTTTTTCGTATTAAAGCCAAATATAGTGGCAAATGTAATGTAGTGTAGACACTTCGTTGACAATATCACCAGTATAGTCGACAAAACTGGTGACTTGGAGACACTTGCACCCAGGTTTCCTTCAGGGTAGAGAGTCTAGAGTATGCAGATAATATATGCCTTCTTTCACACAGCTATAAATATATGGCATTCAAACTAGATTCGCTCGAAACCGAGAATGCAAAAGCTGGTTTAGAAACAAACATAAGAAAGAGTTAAGTAATGCTTTGCAACAACGCAAATACAAGCAGCTTCCGCGGGGAAAGTAATATTTTTTTGCTACTTTGGTAGCATCCTAACAAATACAGGTGGTTTTAGGATGTAGCTTACCGAATCTCCAAAGCCAATCAAGAATTATGCATTTGCAGCAAATGAGCAATATTTACATATTAACAAATTTAGTTTAATAAACAAATAAAAAATATATATATATAAAACAAGTTAAAGTGGCATATAATGCACTTCCAAATCTCGTAAAGCCTTTTGCATGATATTAAACCGCAATTTTCAAGAGCGTTAAATTTTTGATTTCTACTAGCGGACTGGCGATACAATGGACTGATTTAACTAATTTTTTACTTTGAATATTATTTATATATAGCAATACTGTTATCTGTGGCACCAAAGTTTAATTTAAAAAAAAAATGTTAAAAGGGAGTGATTTGTTAATAACTCTGGTAATTTCACCAATCTTCACTACCAGCATTCTTTTTAAGGTGAAAAAGAAAAAAAAGTTAAAAATTTGATGGAGACTTACAAAATAAAGTTATTTGAGCGTAAAATTTAAGGCACTCGTAGTTTTTAGCTCACATCTCAGCCATTTATAGACCGATCTAGCTAAATTTCAATTGCAAACTTTTTCGGACTTTATGTGATATTTCGTACAACAACCCAGTCCCTATTATATCTGAGGTCTTTCGAAAACTCTTTTTAACCAACAAACGCTCATCTATAAATCAACACTTGCGGTCATAAGAATTCAAAATATATTTACTTTATGATGTCAATACTGTAGAAATAATGAGTGCTTATATTCCACCTGTGGTGAAAGTTGTAGTAATTAATATCATGTCCTTTTATTAAACTGACTGTTCATTTTAATGAAAGGATATTTTACTTATTGATAAATACAAATTGGTTTTATTGCATTAAAATTTATTTATTTTGTGTTATTATATAAAGTTATTTATAGTTACAGCTCCATAATTAAAAATATACAAATATAGTCACGCATACACATACAGCTAGTGGGCATATACATATTTATAAAAATCTAGTTGCCTTTAAAGCGTTTGATATATGTATAACAACAAAAATTAACAAATCATTTCGTTATTTCCTTTATTTCTACAATACTTGTATGCTATTAACAGGGCTGTGGAGTCGGATTTGAACTCGCAACTCTGACTCCAAAATTTTTCGGCAAAAAAATTGTTTAATATATTTTAATATTTTAAGAGAGTCTGCTTTCAAATTTTGAAGACGGAAAATAAGGACCAGTCTACGTTATATCACGCAGAGAAAAAATATGGTTGGGCATGGCTACGGAAACAACACTATGTTTAATGTAACAATTTATTGTTGTCGTACACAAATAATTGTTATTTTTATTTAATATCAACAATATTATAGTTACTGTAAACATATCAATGTTTATCGCAATTATGAATTTGAGTATTGTTGACCGAAAAATAATTATTTTTCTAACAACTTAATTATGATAACTTTCTAAACATATTATATTTCTCACAACCATATCATGATATTTAATAGCCATAACATGATAACTTTCTATACATTTATCATATTATGTTAAAGATTCAATCAAACTATTTTTACTCTAATCATATTATGTTAGCGCCATTTGTAAAATAATTTTGAAGATTTTTTAGTTGTTCCATAAAAAAATAAGTCTAAAGAAATTAAAAAATTAAAAATTAGCGGAGTTCATTCGTTTTAAGTGATGTAATACTGCAAATGCAAAATATCATAGTTTTTTTGTAAAATCCAACAACAAAACACACAGAGATTTCGTTATATTTTACGATATTTCATCAACATCTTAAAATCGAAAAAATGGACACACGCGGTTGCCCATGAAAACCACAGATTTTTCATTTGCTCTTTTGCAAGCCTTATATTGAACTCCGCTATTTGATTAACATTAAGAAAAATTGTAAAAAGCCACAAAATAAAAAATCGATGCAAAAATATTTTAATTTATTTTGTGTTTTTATGACAGCTATGAAAGGTGCTGTATCATAATATGATTGCTTCTAAATTTATTATGATTAACATGATGATAATATGATTACTTCTTAGCATATTATGATTAACATGACAATAATATGATTAATTTCTTAGCTTATTATGATTAACATGACAATAATTTGATTACTTCTTAACTTAGTATGATTAACAGAATAATAATATGATTAAGGGAAAAATATTATGATGACATATTACGAGAATATTTAGTCATAATATGATTCAATAATAATTTTAATATGGTGACTACAATCATAATTCTTATCATAATATGTTGCTCTTAGAATATGTTTACCACAACCATGTTTTTTCTTTGCGTGCATATGTAAATAACTATGTATATTAAAGCACAATGTGGCACGTGTTAGAATTAAAATATCGATTTGATTTGATTTTTACAGAATGATTTCTTGCTTAATTTAACCATTTAAAAGGGTCTGCATTAAAAACAGAGTTTAAAGTTTCAAGTCAAATAAGGACCAACATCATATACATTTTGCATCATGGTTAGAGTTGGAGTCGGACTAGGAGTCGTACTTAAAAATATTTCAGCTGATGGAGTCGGATACTTTTCTACTTTCGAGGTTCTTTTGACCGAATTAGACTTTCATGATGTAGACACAAGAAATGAAATTGGAAGACATAAAAAACACATGTTTTACCATAAAAGTTATGGGTACATCGGTAGGCTGGGTTGCGGGTTCAATTCCCGCCAGAGCCTCTGGTTTCTTTTCCGTTGACAAGCGTAGAGCTTCGCCGGATTAGCTTAGGGAAAAAACCTTATATTGACCCGCAAAAGATAGCTTTGGCATATAATTAGAAATTACGATAAGAAAATTTATTGAAAATGTTGATAGAACTTAAGTTAAAAAAGGCAAATCAAAGTGATATATTCGGCTGTGCCAAATCTGTGATACCCTCCACTAGGAGTAAGAATATTTCAAGAGTAGATCTTTAAATCGTTATAAAAACTTAATACCGTTGTGGTTTTGGGCGTATTATAGTCTTTTCCACAAAGATGCATAAAAATGTTACTTAACTTAAAAAGATTATTATGGCTCGTTCTAGTTTTTCAAAATAAAAGAAATAAAGAGGTTATTCTTAATGCTATTGGAGAACATTCTTAGCACAGGAGCAAAATTTATATAACTAGACCGATCGTATTGAATTCTTACAGCCATAGCTAAACAAAAGCGGCACTCGTTTTCTAGTTGTCGAAAATTTGCATGCCCATACAATTTGCATAAAGCATCGCTAATTAGCGCGGTGTCAACGCTTTGCAATTGAGAAATCCGATTTAATAGTGAAGTTTATTGGTCAATCTATCGGTTTTTTCTCCATTTATATACTTATATTATGTGGGAAAGTTAATACTACTGTTCGTTTCACAACTTTGACGCTCTTCTTAAGGTATGGCATATCAGCGTAAAAGCTAAGCGAATGAATGAAATTTCTGGAAGGGTGGATATTAAAAGTCAATTTTTTAAAGTAAAAACTCTGAAACAATTTCACCATTCAGCAAATTCAGCATCGGAAAATGTTCAGAAAGTTTTATAAGTTTTTCGTACGGAAGAAAGTTGATATTTGGCCTCTTATGTTGTGTTCGAAGCAGAATAAAAAAAATTAACAGAATTAAATGGATTCAAATTTTTTCGAGTGTGCCTTGAACTGACATATGGATCACCAATCTTTTTTCCCAAAGTTTAATAAGCCCTAGAACGCCTTTGGCCTTGTTCACAGCCTGCGATATATGTGCATTTAAACACACATCTCGATCAAGGAATGTATCCCCTCTTTCAAGTTGATGCTTATTTAGTATTTAGATAAAGAGTATAAGATTTCTCCTGTAGAATAACATGTTTTTACATTTTCTTGAGTTCAGATCCAGTAAATTTATAACACAGCATAAGTTGAAACTGTCTAGATGATCTTGGAGTAATTGAGAATTTTGTTGAGCTTTGTAGCTAAAGAATAAGCTTAAGGAGTATTAATGGACGCAAATAGCTACCTTGAGGTACTCCTGGTGGAAGTGGTAAATAACATTTTCGAAACAAAACGCACTGATACTTACCCTTTAGAAGTGTGGACATCTGTTTTATAAGTTAAGGAGAGAGACTGAGCTTATCAAAATTCTACGTAGGTCATGATTTACTTTAGCGAATGCTTTACTAAAATCAGTATAAATGGTACAAGTTTTCATGTCAGAATAGAATAAGGATATCCCTGTAATTTTAAATTCTAAAAGATTAGTCGTATTCCAATGTCCTTTTCGAAATCCATGTTGGAAAGGTGATAGTTAGTTAGATACTTGATGTGATATAATATAAGTCGCGATTTTTTCAAAGAGTTTGGGGATAACCCTTAATTTAGCTATACCTCAAGATTTTGAAATATTGGAACCACAATCTGGCAAATATGTTATTGTGAAACTTTATTTAAATAAATTAAAGTAAAACTAAAGGAACATTTTAGAAGTACACAACTGGTAACTCCATCAGGGCCATAAGCACAATATGTATAGTTGTTACGGTTTTAGGGCCTCTGGTAAATTAAAGACCGCTCTTCACATAATTTGTTGCTGTAATTTCTAGTCATATGAAACTATGACAGACTAAATTTTGTGCAATATAATTTTTTGTTACGAGCTATAGCGTACTGAAAAATTTAATAATGGGGTTTGTATTAGTACAATACGAATTAATGCAAAATTTAATGGCAATCGGTGCATTTTGCCACCAATTCATTTAAGTTCTTTTTAACAGAAATATTAATTTGTCAAGGTGTTTATTTCACAATTGGGTCTAATAGTATTTTCCTTTTAAACCGATTGTGCAGAAATTCAATCCCAAGCTGCCTAGGATGTTGACAACAAAGTGGTTCTTTTCCGTTCAGGCGGGCAAGGCAACACCGACTAAGAATTACTCAAATGCTCAGAATATATTATATACATTTTAGGGTTTCAGATGGATATTAAAAAAGTTTCACGGGAAATGATAAACTTCGTATTCACTACTTGTGGTAGAAAGCAATGAACAAAAGTAGTTATTGTGTCAATGAGAGATTGCTATAACCAATTTGCAAATGTTAAGTAAATTTTTCATTATTATATTTTTTATTTTAAGGACTTTTTTCTTGAGAGAGAGGGGAAAAGCATTGGCATTCTCTTTTTCCTTCTCTCCTAAAAACTCAAGACTTGACGAGTCAAACTTGACGCCTGTGAACCGGCACTTACTTAGCTCGGGCATGCCGGAGTATATTTTATTATCTGTAATAGCATACGCCAGGGCTTGCAACACATACGATATGCTGTTACCGCTTGTGTAGTAGAGCGGTTAAATTTAATTTGGTTGGATTAACACTTTAATAGTACGAATTTATTTGAACTGCAGGGTATGTAACATTACATCATTTTTTTATTATTAATACTACTAGCACTTGTGATCAAAATTAAAAATATGAACAAAATAATGAATTAGTATATTGTAGAACTTAGTACACATTGTATGTACACAAGTATATTTTTAGCATATGCAGTATATATATATATAGTTGCTTTACATGTGCGCTTATTTAAATACATAAAGCTCATTTACTGCAATACTGATATAACTCCAAAAGCACAGTTTTTTGCTAAGTAAGCTGAAATACGCGCAATATTATGATTGATATTGTGTAAACAATATCTTTTAAAATCGTTCGAAATTCAATGCTTCTGATTAAAATGTGCAGTTACTCTTCAATTACAACAATGATACATCTCAGCTTTGCAAGGGTCATTATAAAGTCAGGTTCGTAGGTTTTTGAATAAATTGCATATACATGTAAGAACGATAGCTCTGATTTTTATTATATTTTCTTTCAAAAACGATATAAGGCTTAACTGAAAAATAACGTTATTGAATTATGACACAGCTGAAGTAAATGAGCAATATGTATGTATGCATTTGTTTTTGTGCTTATAATTATTTGAATATTATTTAATGTAGAGTTTGCAGGTGATAACCCCAATTAATCGCAACTTTTAATGGTAAATGTAATCGCAAAAAACCTTCTACCATTACCATCAAAAATCTAAACTATTCAGCTGTGTCAACGAGCGCAATTTCAAAATTTGTTTTTGTTTTGAATTTTATTTAAACGAACGAGTCTTGCCCTCGTGTTCTACAAACAGTTAGTTTGTTTCAAGTCAAATTTTAAGGTGAATTGTCTTTTATTTACAGCGAATATTAGTGATGTATAAATATTTGTAACTCTTCAAAGCATTGCCAGAAGAATTGTACGAGTAAGCGGTTATTATTGGGATCTAGACTTCCTTTGAAATTCCATTTTTCAAACTTAAAGACGATTGTTTAGTGTCAAAGTTAATCAAGCAAGCTCTTTATGAATAGAAGATGTTTGGATTAACTGTTCTTTTTATATGAATAATTCCAATTAGGAAATTATATCATTAAAATCTAAAATTTAAACTTGAATGCGAAAACATTAAACATGCAACTAATCGATAAATCCAATGAATGCAACATTTTTTCATCGCAACTGTAATTATGTTATTATTCCGATTAAATGCAAACTCTAATTTAATGCACTGCTTTGTTGCAACTAATGAATATTTAATTAAGTATTTACCTTTGTAAAGGTAGAATATGTAGTCTAATTAATTTTATCATAATTGATGATTTTTTTAACAAAATATCTAAATTTGTTATTTAATTGGAATTTAACAATATTTAGGTTTTAAATTATATACTAAAGGATTTTTAATCAAGCCAAAGGCAGTAATAATCCATAATAGAGTATTTACAAAGCAACAAGTATAAAATTATACATAGATATGTATATGGTATCAACATTGAAACTTTGTGGTATGTATTCTGGTAGTATTTTTCAACATTAGTAATAAATCTTATACATGCCCTCCTATTTGGAAATTAAATTTTAAACGGGATTTGGTAAAACGGTCATTTAGGATTTATTGATATACTTATATGTATATTGGAGGCACGCCCAGAGGCTGGGGCTCCCTGATAATGACTAACATATGTACATAATTGTTCGGCATTCGGAGATTTAGGACTTGAAATGTTTGGTCGAAGATCCCTTGGGGACAAACTTGTCTCTTTGATATTGATTTAAACAGGATCCACTCCTTTGTTGAATCGACCGGGTGGCTGCGTGCCAGATAACTTAGGACCCATGGGAGACGGTGTGACTTGGTAGCACAACGGGAACTAATTAATGGACCCACGTGAGCTGTGCTTGATCACGGCTGCCAAGGGAACCTAACCTTACCTATATAAATATATTATTAGACCGTACCTCAACAAAATGTTTTTTTTTCGAACGTAGGGGTCGTTGCATTTTAATATTTTTCGCTATATCTTTGGCATTTATAGTCTGACTTTAGATTATGATATATCAAAGTTTTTGTCTTTGGAAGACCAATGTACAACCCTTGTATCAAAAAATAATGCTCGCGAAAAATCATTTAACTTTTGCTACAGAAATCATTTATCAAAGTTCCCATATTAAGCCCGCTATTGCAAAACACTTTTGTACGCGTAAAACCATCACGAAAAATGTTATTGTAAACAAACTGAGCTGCCACAGTTTTATAAGACATGAAATTTAAGTTTTATGAAGATGGATCCATAATTTATCAACGACGCCATATAAAGCAGACTCCCAGAAATTACTTCAGTACTCCTAAAGCCGTAACCAATAACGCTATTGTAGTAAAATTTGGTCTGTTACAGTTTTATAAGACTTAAAATCGCACTGTAAAATTACGTGAAGATCGGTCTATAGCACTATGCTCGAATTTTACCCTTTTTTGCCGCCAAGTGGAGTACCGAGCGAGTAAACCTAATTCGAGTAAGCTGAATCCAGCTTTGCTAATCTTCTTTTAGGTTAGCTCTTGTTTTCGAGATAAACCGTTATTTCGAAAATAGAGGAGTTGCACAACATATATTCGCGTAACTCACAAACGGTTTGTTTTGTTTATTGAAGGCTAAAACTTTTTTCTTAATCTCCGCTGTCGTTTTAAAAATATATTTGATTTGGCAAACAAATTATTTATAGCAAATTTTCGAAATTTGTGTGTTTTAAGACGGCATAAAAAATTGCAAAATGCTGCTATGCATTTAATTTTTTAGGTTTTTAAAAACCGAAAATCATTCTGCACAGTTTTGTGATCATTGATCCATAATTTACCATGAGTCCAATATAAATTCCACTTCTGAGACTTATTTAAGTACATTAGGGTGGCACTTATTTTGTAAAATGTCGAATTTGGAGTACTGCGCCCCCCTATTTTTTACACTTAGTCTAGAAAATATATGGTTAAAATTTGAGCCAATTCGGACAATTTTAAATTGAGGCGCACGGAGGTCAAAGTTTAAACTTAAGAAAATGTCCCATTTTTGCCAAACAAGTACTTCTAGGGTTTTTTTTTTCTTCGAATATTGTAATAAATATAAGAAAATTAATTTCTTATCGCTTGGTCCTCAAATTCTGATTATTTTTGTCCAAAATTGTTTACCCTGTTGTTACCCTGGGGTCAGAAATTACCCATTTTAATACAATATGTGTTAATTTTCCCATGGGAATGCGTTTTCAAATGAATGCCTACAAATGGTAAGTAAACGATAATTCAAATGCACCTAATGCATCTAATGCAGTTCTGCTAGACATTTTTTCGAAAAATCTTTCAAATAAAACCTACGGCTCTGTTAGTGTAATCATTTCCCCGCAATATGAATAAATATAGCACGGGGATTTCCCCCGAATGCATTTTATTTAAATTTTTTTCATCATATGACTGTATACGCTTCGGGCAGTGAAGTAATTTTTGATTTTTAATTAATAATTTGTGAAAAATGAGAGGAAATTTACCTGGTTGGCTTTCCAAACCTTCAGATAACAGGAGCTAAGCTACCATCTAAAGGAGATTGTCTTAAAGTATTATTTTATAATATAAGACTCATTAAGCTAAGTGAAGAGGATGCTGCTCGTCTAGTTGTTAAAGAATGTTCACTTTTTTGGGAAAAAGCTAAAATTCCGGTTCAACAATTTCACCGAGCTGTTAAAAAGCTTTTGGATTTGTATAATGAGTGGAAAAGCATTTTAAAATCTAAAAATAGAGATGGAGGCATTTATTAAAGCAGAAGAGAAGAGTGGAAAAATGGTCTTAATGACCTATTTGATATTGCTCACAACGACGCTCTAATTCTTATTAAAGTGAAAGAAGACAAACAGTTTTTAATTAACCAAAGGCAAAAAGGTCGGCCGGGAAGCATGCTTGGCATAGACCTACAGTTCTTAAGAAAGAATGAAAGAATTAAAAAACGAATTGAGGCAGAGGAAGTCAGAATGAAAAAGCATGTGGAAGCTCTCCCTAAGTTAACAGGTAATGTAAATATTTCTCCATTTTGCTGTGCAATATTGTGAGGCTTATGTCGAGAACTCTCCAAAGTAGCATTTAACCTTGCTTTTTACAGGTGATGATGATACACCAAATATCTCAGATTCAGAATGCGAATCAATCGAAAGTGAAGGAAAAAGGGAGAATATGTTACAACCAAAGAATAAAAGAGCACGTAAAGATATTTTAGCACCGAGAGTTGCTGCTGTATTTGATAAGGTAAAATTAAGTAATAGGGATGAAGTTCATATATTAGTTGCAGTTCTGGAAGCATTGGGATTAAATCCCAATAATGATATTATAAATCGAACGTCTCTGCGCCATCAACGAGAGGATTTGAGGAAGGACATCAGTAAGAATGTTGTTCAAAGGTTTAAAACTTTAAACCAACCGTTAACAATACACTGGGATACAAAACTTTTAAATAATATTACGGGTAAACCAGAGGATCGCTTGTCAATAATAGCTACTGCTCCAAACACTGAGCATATCTTAAATATTCCTGACATCCCATGTGGAACAGGACTTGAAATATCTTCTGCTGGATATGATACTCTGGACGAAATCGGCATTTTAGACAGAACAGAAGCATTCGTTTTTGACACAACATCGTCAAATACTGGAAGATTTAAAGGAGCATGTACACTATTGGAGAAAAGAATTGGTCGTGACATATTATATCTCGGTTGTCGACATCATATATATGAAATAGTATTGGCAGCAGTGTTTTCTGAGGCTAACAAAGAAATATATACCGCAGGCCCTGACATTGTAATATTTAAAAAATTTAAAAAGATTTGGCATCAAATTCGTCAAGAGAGCTACGAACCTGGAATAAATGATCCGAGACTCAAGGAAATATTGGGTGATGAGTGCGATGAAATAATTTATTTTGCTAATAAAAAACTATTGGAAGCATTGCCTAGAAATGACTATAAAGAGTTTTTGGAGCTAATTGTTATATTTTTAGGAGGAACTCCATCTCTAGGTATATCATTTTACAAGCCTGGCGCATTTCATTTAGCCAGGTGGATGTCAAAGTGTATATAATGCCTTAAAATTTTGCTATTTAGGAACCAATTTCCTGAACTTACCAAAAGTGAGACTAAAAGCTTAACGGAGCTTGCAGGTTTCATTATAAAATGCTATGCAAGTTTTTGGTTCGACGCAACAAAAGCTCATTTAGCCCCTTTAAATGATCTAAAGTTTTTACGTTAATTGGAAGAGTACAAGATAATAAACCGAAATATAGCAGACAAAGCAATTTCAAAAATAATTAATCACCTGTACTACTTTAGCGAAGAGTGTGTGGGTTTCTCTTTATTTGATCCCAGGAAATCTGTGTAAACTAAAGCCAAACTTGTAGCAAAAATAAACAATGGAATTTTTGAAGATTTGCCAGAAGAAATGGATGGTGTTCCAGAGAAGCTGTCATTAAAACAAGGAGATGTAAAGAGTTTCATTAGCAGAGATGATACTACAATTTTGGTAGAACTATTTTCTACAAATACCAAAAAAATATTTAACCGTTTTAATATTTGTACGAGTTTTTTAAAAGAAGACCCGAAAACATGGGAGAGTTCAGACGATTAGAAGAAAGGAAAAAGCATTGTTGAAGAAATAAAAATTGTTAACGACTGTGCAGAAAGGGGAATAAAACTTGTGCAAGATTACCATCAGAAAGAACAAGAGACGAGGAGCAGCGGCAGTATTTATTTAAGGTATTAAACAAATATTTTATTAAATTCCTGAAACAAAATTGCTTATTTTTCTTGTGTTTTAGATTGTTCAACATTATAGACAGCAGTACTCCAAAGATGCCACTATGAAAGATTTGTCAATAGAATTCGACTCTTAAATTGTATTTCTAAAAATTACAAACCCAACCTATAAAGTTTAAATGAATCTAATTTTTTATTCAATGAATATAATGAAAGAATCATTACTTTTATAACTATTACTCTACTATTGTTTAACACATTTACGCTTGCTGTGCCAATTTGGGAACACTTCATTATTTGCGGCTTATGACAAAGTTTTTGACATTATTCAATATATGTTTGCATAATCGATAAATTAAAAGTTCCGACATTTCTATAACATCAAAAAAAAATTTTTTTTTTTTTAATTGACTGTACCAATTTTGGTACACCTCTTTAATTTCGAAAAAAAAAATTTGTTTATATGTAATGAATTTAATAATAAAATAAAAAAAATATTTTATTTTTTGTTCTGGTAGTTTTTGTTTGGGCTTAAATGGATTAAAAAGAAATTAATAATATAATACAATTAGAAAAATAACTAATTAACTGCGTTTTAAAGACACAATATATACCACAAATTTTTTTAAATGGGTAATTTTTGACCCCAGGGTAACAACAGGGTAAACAATTTTGGACAAAAATAATCAGAATTTGAGGACCAAGCGATAAGGAATTAATTTTCTTATTTTTATTACAATATTCGAAAAAATAAAAACCCTAGAAGTACTTGTTTGGCAAAAAATGGGAAATTTTCTTAAGTTTAAACTTTGACCTCCGTGCGCCTCGGTTTTAAATTGTCCGATTTGGCTCAAATTTTCACCATATATTTTCTAGACTAAGTGTAAAAAAATAGGGGGGCGCAGTACTCCAAATTCGACATTTTACAAAATAAGTGCCACCCTAAAGTACATATGTACGTCTAAAACTGTTATGAATCATAACATTTTACTCAAATTTGTTCAAATAAAGTGTTAAATGCCTATGTTGACTGAGGTCAGTTTTTATTAAAATTCCATATGGAGCCTACTCGTGATATATAATAACTGTCGGTAGATGGTATTAAAGATTCAGCATAGTCAAATAAGTACTCTTGACTTGTTTAAAATATTTTTGTATAATTAAATTCTAACATGTTTCTGCTGGAATTATCGAATTACATACTTTATTACACACACTCACTACGCCTTAGGCCCATTCCAAAAATATATCTATGTACATATATACGATACGCTAAAACAAAAACGTTGCCCTACTCAAATACATATACATGCATACATAGACAAATACAAACATACGTGGTACTTTTTAAAATTTTATTTTATAAATATTTCCAAACAAATGATGTTTTCTATACAAAAAGCTTAAAATAATCTCTACAACAAAAACCAAGAAAAATTGGAAGAGAAAATTATAGATTTATAAACTGATAAATTATAAACGACATGTTGTATTAGCCTGCAAATAATATTGGACTACCTGATTTATTTTGATAAAATGGACTTCTCCGTGGACTGGGCCAATGGAATGCAAGCATGCACCATGTTATTGTTAAACAGTGTTTGTAGTGAGACGACATGTCTTCGTTTTTTATCGACATGCGTTAGTTTAAAAACGACTTCAAAACTAATCCTCTTAAGTATACCATGGAGTACTTTTAAAATTACTTCTTTGCCCTAGGACTCGTATTGTTAAGTCCATATTTTTTCCTTATGTTTGGGTTACTTTTGGACAAGTCCTTGTGGCCTAAACTTTACCAGCGTGTTTGCAGGGTATAGACAATCAACACATACACACCCATGTTCAATTACAACAACAAGGCAATGTACCTACACATGCCTACATGTGCCTACACACATATTTGTGTAAATGAATATAAATTACAACTTTTTTACTTAAATCATCGGATTCGCAAAATAATATGTCACATCATTAATACCTACACGCAGAGGAAAAACATTTTTCAATATGATCACCTCCAACAAATCTATTTTTAACGAAAATTTTTAAACATATTATTGTCACCGGCAACCATATTGTGCTTACATAAGTCATCTATCACAAAGCCACAACCATATTATGGTTGCCTATAAACATGTTATGGTTGAATATGACAACAAATTGCATTCAACCATAGCAACATGCTATCGTTGAAACAACCATGATATTATAAGTTTTAAACATATTTTTCTTATTATTAACATGATCGGAGGCAACAGCAATATGGTTGTGCCGGTGATAATATTATGGTTAAATTAACCATACTATGTTAAAAACATTCCGTTAAAAATTGTTTTGTTGGAGGTGAACATATTGAAAAATGCTTTTTCTCTGGGTATACATATGTATGTAAGTAAATATATATTTATGTAATTATTTTCTTTTACTTTTTAAGAGCGATATAAATATACGAATATCATTAGGGAATATTTGATTGATGGCACACAAAACAAAATGACGCCCGCAAAAATAAGTATTAAAAGAATTTATTTCATTGAAAAAACATAATGGCATGTAAAATAAGAAAATCAAAACAGCATCTACCAAGCCCACAAAGTGCAAAAAGTTCAACAAGGACAGGGTTGTCAGATTTTTTTTGAGCCGGATGTCAGAAATCGCCAAAAATCGCCAGACGTCAATTTGGTTCAGTTTTTGTAATTTTTTTTTTAATTAAATTTTGCATACAAAAGACGCTAGTAAAATATGTGAGTCAAAAATCGCCAAAAGCTGAGAAAAAATACAAAAAATTCGCCGAAAGTAAATTTTGTTTTGTTTCTGTATTTTTTTTTTTAAATAACATAAAATGGAGATCGTATATGTATTCAGATAAAAAAGCTTTAATTAAGTACATAATTCTATAAGATCGTACACTTCAGCCTCACTGATTTCATTACTGGAGTTTTGACCTGCATACATACTATTAGAATTTAATAGTGACTGAATATAAAATTGACTTAAAATGATAACAAAACAAAAATCATGTGGAAAAATGTTGCAAGTTTTTTTTTACATTAGTCTGAGTTCATACGGCTCATGTCTTATTGACAAGATTCTTCCCTTTTTTTCTTTGAACATGAATTGGTGTCCAAATGATTCATGTTGACGACATGTTTTTTATTTTGTTTTATTTGATATTGAAAACAAAAGTAAGCAACGAATAAGAAAGCAAAACGTAAAGACAGTACATGCATCTGTGTACTCGTTTCTTTTCCCCTCGTCCCTCTCGCCTATGAAGTAGCAATCATGTCAATAAGACATGAACCGTATTAACACTGACTTAGTAATGACAACAAAAAATAACAAGCTGTTAAACAAAATCGCCGAAATAATATAAATGGTAAAAATAGCCAAGTTAATCGCCAGTTATATCAGAAATCGCCACAAAAGTCGCCAGTCGCCAAATGGAAAATCCCATCGCCAAACACGTTTCAAAATCTCCACGTTTGGCGAGAAATCGCCATATCTGACAGCCCTGAACAAGGATAACATTGATACAGTCTTGTGTAAATGTATGTGTATAAGTATGTTTACATAGCGGGAAAAACAAGCGGTAAAAAGGCCCAGTAAGTAGGCCTTATTTTGCTAACGTAATGAATGCATTTCAATTTTGTCTAAGCACTTTTTTTACATATTCTCGTATTATATGGTATGCTATTGGAGCAAGGCCTACTTTCAGAAGTTATCGTAATACCTTTTACAAGATATAAAAAAGACCTTTGCTTCTTACTACATCACTTATAAAAGTGTTCACTTATTCTTGTGGAGAAGACCTGCACAAATAGATTGAACATTAAGATAAACTTAAATGTTAAGATGTAGTTTTGCGAGTAAATGAAGGAGCATTGGAAAGGTTTTTTACAAAAGGAATATTGGACTGGATAAAACAATTTAGGGAGGAAAGAGTTCTAGAAGTTGTACTGGAGTATATGGCCTTCCATTTTAATGTCCACACCGCTCTATGTAGAGGGATATACATCAGCACAAACGCATACTATTGTATTGTGCGCATAATACTATTATGCGTTTGTGCTGATGTGTGTAACACATAAAAGTAGACCTATACTTACCTTTAAGTCTAATCTTACAATGTCCGTCTGGCTGGCTGGCTGTCCATTTAAACCTGGGGCGCAATTTTAGATATAGTTTGATGAATTTTGGTATGTTCTTTTATTGTAGTAATGACCCAGCTTATTTAAAATAGAGTCTGTTCATAGTTTAAGATAGCCTCCATTTAAAACTCTTTCCGTAATAGAGCCTTAGTGGCCATAAACAAATTCTTATTTATGACAGCTACCCATCAAATACCACTTCTGAAAAAAAGTTTTAAGATGGCACAACTACCTTTAATATTTTGATATACAATTTGGGAAAAACAGCTACTACACTCACAATATTATTACACTTTAGTTTGTTTAGGAAGTATTCCGTTCAGTCATTTTTAAATAAATAAACATTTAAAATTCCAAGCACATTTATGTTTAACTGATTCTAACAGTTATTCAAAAAACTAAGTGCATATTGAAACGGATTTTCAGTAGCAGTTAATATTGTCCGTTGATTAAGTTAAATTCTTTTTTATGTAAAATTAAATGAAAATATAATTTAAAGTAACGAAAAGTTTATTTAAAATTTTACTGTCTAAAATTCAACCGCAAATTCCGTAAAAACAAATGAACTTTCAGTTATTTTATATAATTTAACTTCCAAAAATAAAATTTTACTTATCGTTAAAAAACGATTTGCTTTTTTTGTGCAAAACAATTCCCAGTTTCTATTTGTTAATATTATTTAGATAAATACATAAAATTTTAAAAGTAAAATAATTGCGAAGCCATATCGGTCATGCTGCTGGTGTCTTATAATTGAGAGTTCTTCTGTAAACAACGTGGTCAGTACAACAAAGGTGTGTTACGGGGTAAGTAAATAATAATTATCTCTCTCTCATAAGAAAAACAAGCGGACAGGAGTCTGTCTGTAATTTTTAAGAAATTCGGCTTTTTTGTGGAGTAAACGAAAATTACTGAATTTAATAAAAAAACTGAATATTCCTTTGTTTTTACAGAATATTCAGTTAAATTTGTGATAATTAATTAATATAAATAACTGAAAATTCATTGGTTTTTACGGAACATGAAGTTGAACTTTTACAGTAAAAATTAAATGAACTTTTCGCTAAAAATAAATGAAAAATAGTAGACCGGTTTTTAACTGAATTTTCAGCTATTTTATATTACAATTTAAGTTAATTTTACGTACAAGATATTGTGATTGTATGTCATGTGGTCCAATATTAATAATGGTTTCTATGCAAACCCCATACCTAAAATCACTTAAAGACGAAAAGATAAAGATGTTGATATTTAATTAATATTTGGCACAAAGAACTCCTAAAATGATCTTAACCTCTTAAAGTAATCAGCCATAGGTCTGAAAAAGGACACAATCTCGAAAAATTATCTGTAAATACTTCGATGCAGCCCTCAGCTTGCAGCCCTGAAAGCCCACACTAACCATTCGTTATTTTCTTCCGCTTTGTTTTTATGAAGCCCACACAACAGGGCCCTTTTAACAATGTATAATCGATTTTTAAAACACAAACCTTTGTGCTTTAAAATATGATGGTTGGATTTTTGATTAATGATAGCTCTTTACTCTCTTTTTGTTTGCTATTTAATGATTGCAAGTGTTAGTTATATCTCAACGATGTCGGAATATATATGTAAAATAAAGTTATTATGCCTTGATTTTTTTTTAAATTTTACTTAGAAATTTTTTCCAGGAATCTCGCATCAAATTCGTTTCCGACTCTACATGAAATCGGGGGTTTCAAAATTTCGAAGTTAATATTTCCTAAAAGGGTATTAATAGTAAATTGATACCATTTCGACTTGTATGTATTCTAAGGAGTTTGTTGGTAATGTAGGAAACAAAATTTTGCTGCAATTGAAGCAACAATGCCAATTCAAACTTCGGAAATAATTAAGTTTTTAATATCTTGCAGACTATGAGAAATAGCCGTATTTAAGTTTATTCTCGATCATGACTATTAAGTAATTTGTATACCTCTCAACATATGTGGAAAGGGTATATATTAGTTTGTCATTCCGTTTGTAATTTCTAAAATATTGTTCTTAGACCCTGTTCTAAACTTGTCCTAACTCGGTTTGGATCATAAAAATATAACAGGACTTAAAATCATTATTATATTTGCTCGGATTTAAAAATTTAAATAAAATTATTCGTTACTAAAAATAACTAACATCGCGTCTAAATTTCTATAATATTAGCTCAACTTGGACTGTTTGATTTAAAAGCACTTGTTGAAATGTTAAGTGTAAAGTCTTGCTACAAAGTTGCATATTGTAATTTATTGTAAAGGGTGGTCCAACCAAAACGCACGATGTTTAATGTAAATAAAACAAAAACTTTTTAGAGAATTATCTTAGTATTTTTTATTATATATTGAAGGATCTATGACAATTATTTGTGAAACAAAATATCGGCTTAAGCCTAACCACGGCTTCATAGGCAGTCCTTTATCCGATGGTTCATATTTTGAAAGACTCTGAGACATAATTGAAGTTAAATGTCGTGGCGAACTATAACATTATTTAGCGCTTGATTTATTTTTGGCTTATTGACGTACACTTTTTCTTTAAAATATCCCCAAAGAAAAAAGCCCAACGGTGTCAAATCCCATGGTCGTGACGGCCAATTAACATCGCCACGACTTGAGATAACAAGGCCATTGAATTTCTCAAGCAAAAGAGCTATTGTTTCGTTGGCTGTTGGAACCACATATCGTCGAGGTCCATATCCTCAATTTCAGACCGCTAGAAGTCCGCTATCATCTGGTGAAAGCGTCCACGTTTCACGATAACTGCTTGGTCGATCTCATTTTCGAAGAAGCACATCCCGATGACGCCGTCATCACATAAGCCGCACTTTGTGAATGCACCGGCTTTTTAGCAATCACTCGTGGATTCTCATCTGCCCAAATGCAGCAATTAAATGCAGCTTGTTAACGAATCCTTTGAAAGTGTTCAACGAAATGAATTTTGATTTGTACGGCCATTTTTGTAGAAGGCTTCAACAATCTTAACGCGCTGCTCAATTGAGTTCCTCTCCATGGTTTAATTAATTTGTCAATTACTGAAACAAAGAAATTAAGTTGGACCAAAATCTTGACGTTGACTCACAACTAACATTGTTCGTTATGGTTGGACCACCCTTTATTATTAATCGTAAGTTTAAATGATATTTAAGTACTGTAGTATTAAATCAATTCTTTTTCGATCCCGGAATATTTAGCTATCTTGAATTTGTATATTAAATACCCTAAATTGTATTTTTAACTGTTGAAGCTTAGAACCTTTAATCGTCATCTTAAGTTCAAATACATAAAAATAACCACATTTGTAACTTGAAATTGTAACCAACAAACCTAAACAAGGGTGAGCATAAGCCCTAAACCCAAAATAAATATTGAATTTCTCTAATACTTATGTTTGGGTTTTATTTTCTTTTACCAATTACTCAACCCAAATAATTATAAATGCTTGGAGTAATTATAATTAGTCAACGCATCTCTTTTAGCTCTGCAATTGATTGCATGGTAAATTAACCCTCAAATCTTAATCTAAGATCAAAGAGAAGCGTTGTTAGAAAAGTTTGCGTGGTTGCCCTTGATCCCACACCATTATCACCAAATATCTGCCCACACAATAAGCCAATGTAATCTCTGTCCCAAACATCAACCACTCATACTTCTTCAACAACCCTATATGTATCTCGGTCGTTATGAGGAGCGAAGTTAATTAAACGATGTCCGTTTGTCCGTTGAAATGGCTTTTTCGAAGAACCCAGATACGATGGTGAATAAAAGATTATTTCATATCAATATCACAAACAGTCCGGAATTTTTTGCTTTTGAAATTAACCCAGATCGGTCCACAAACAGATGAGATATGAGTCAAAAACCAAGACTGCATGTAAAGTTTACCAATAAACGTTATATACAAATAACAACCTATTTACGTGATTTTAGAAGATTCATTTAGAAGATTTTTAGAAGGACCAAATTTGGCTCAAATATTTTGAAATATAAAGAGTATTTCATACTAAACATAAGACAAATTGGTATAATAAACCCACTAACTCCAATACAAGTGTCCCTCGTACAGCGAACAGTTGAGTCCAAACAGAACAAGTAAGGTGGATAAAGTCGAGCTCAAATATAACTTTCTGTTCTTTTCCAATTATTTTGTAATTAGTATACTAGAAACTAGAAATTAAAGTGAAAAGCTATTTGTTTGTAAGCTTCATTCAATAAACAGCCCTCGTAACAACAACGGTATCCCAATCAGCATTTGGAAGATCGCATCACCATACTGAGTCTTTAAAGACTAGATAATCAAAAACTGATTAACCAGTTCTGCGCTTAAAACAAGACTAGAAAATCATTCCCAGCAATGCTTAGAAAGGGATTTGATTTAAAACCAAAATGTGCGCAATTATAAACTGATCATGCATATGATCGAAATGTTAAGCGCAGCTCAACGATGAAGAAATTTTTCTTTTGGTTCTGTTACTGCTTATAGCGGGACATGTTTTTTCAACAGATTTTGAAGCAAGTTTTTGTAAATTTATGGTTATTTATGTAAGTAAGCTCGTGCTGTAAGGAATAAAAATTATTTAAAATTGTGATTTAAAAAATGTAATGCCAAAGTACTAGAACAAAACGTCTAAAAAATAAGTCGGAATTCTTCAGTAACGCGAGACATAAAAGATTTACTCAGAAGAGTCGCGGGTGGTACCAGTTTCTCCGTAATAAATAATCATTTTCGACTCAAAAACGAGCATATAAAAATTAATTTTAATCACGCAGAGGAGTCAAAAAAGACTTGAATATGATTAATAATTTCAAAAAATGGTGACTGGGATGTATTTGAAGGTGTTTTTTAATTCTGCAGATTTTAAATAAATACATACACATGTGTGCGTGTATGGTCTTTAAATCTTCTTTTACATTTAATATTTTCCTTTTTTTTTTTTTTTTTGTTGCGTTGGTGTATGTTTTCCAAGTATTGTTTCTGCCTCTAGGTATTGTTAAAACGTAAATATGTACGTTCTTCTACGGCATCGTTTTTATTTTCATGAAAAAATTTTATTTTTCAACATTGTTTTTTGTTATTTAAACTTTTGTAAATGTTTGTCTTACACATACATGTAAGTTAGGTGTGTTATTGCATTTGTATATGTATATACCATAAAAATTGTGTATTTTATGTTGTTATATAATATATCAATTATTTTATACTATCATATTTATCTATATTGTACCCCAAGTTATACTATATATCATTTATCACTTATGTTCATAACACAATATTAGGTCATCTTAAAGCAGAAACGATAACAAAAGGTACAATTGGGAACTGAACTGAAATATATTTATTAATGAATTCAGTAAAATAGCAATAATATTGAAGGAAGTAATGATACAATTTGAGGATAAAAATGTTTAAGAAATGTTTGTATAAACTTTTTGTTTCGTATTGTGGAACAAACAATAACTTTTATGCAACTTCAAATCACAAAAGAGATGGAGGAATATTGATTTTGTTATTCTGAAATAATTATCAGAGAACCCATGAAGTGTTTATGTTCAGGGTTCTTGTAAAATTCTAGCTACGATCTTACATCTGTCCGTTAAAACTAGCTTAGGGCTCGCAAGAGTGGAACTAGAAAGATACAACTACAAAGAATACGAATCAGTATGTTATTTCTGCCAGCTTCTACACAAGGATACCCCTTAAATGAGTAAAAGAATATAGTCGGACAAGTCCCTTTACCTAATTATTTAGAAACAAATTTTCGAGAGTAGATAATTTTTGAGACCCATAAGCAATCATGAACTATCCAAAACCAAATTATCTTATAAGCTTAAGATTTATAGGTATAAAGTAGTTTTTTGTGTTGAGATTTTTCGTCACCAAATGAAAGTTTATTGGCGGCCTTTGTTTATTTCGGGATTTTTTATTATGCTTAAAGTTACTGTCGCAAAACGCTATGTCAATACCAACTTTAAAGGGAAGTTATGGCTTTAAGATTCCAATAACATAATTAGATGGTTAGTGGTCACAAAGACTCTATTCCGAAAAGAAGCTTTAACAGGCAATGTGTGCAACTATGGACCAAATGTTCTCATTTTATGACAATTAAAAAGCACAAATCAAATTTTATTGAATTTTTACAAAAATTCCAACATTTACTTTGCGAAAGGAGGGACATCGTTAGATCGAAAAATGTGGACCAATATTTTTAAGTGTTACATACATTTTTAATTTGAAAGATTTTGTCATTCGTGCTTAATTCCCAATTTTTATTCTTGATAAAAACACTGAAATTTATTGCTGATGGGATAAGCTATTCCTATGCGCATTTCACTGGTTGCTTAGGACAGATTGTCAGGAAACTTCATCCAAAGGTTTTAGGAAAACTAAAGAAATTAAACCAAATAAAACTGTTAAGCGTTTAAGAATTATATGCAACAGTTCTACTTGTAACAATATCAAAGTGTAAACAAAAACACACATTAGCACAAACGCATGCAACATACCCTTAACCTATTTTATTTGAAAACAAATATATTCCCTAAGGTAAACACTTAACAATATCCCGAAATTGTCATGTGGAAGAAAATCATGAAAGTGAAATTTTACTTTCTTCCTTTTATCGTTTTTGAGAAAATTACACAACAGACACAGGAAGAAAAAACTCGCAGTAAATGTAAGTTTTTTCATCTTACTTTAGTACGAGTCGCACTAAAAAAATTAAGTACGGATAACACTTAACAGTTCTTAAAATAATCCAAAATGTGATAACTTTCGAAAACCAATTTGCCTTCATACGCATATGTTTTTAAAAGTTTGTTTTAGACAAGAAGCAAAATATAGATTTTTTCATTTTTAAAAAGTAAAATAAGAAGCAATAATTCCCATATTTTATTTTTTTAAATTGTAAAGTTAAATAAATCAAATTTTTAAAGTAGAATGATTACGGAAACCATATTGTGCATGCTGCTGTTATCTTTTAATTAAGAATTCTTCTGTAAACAAAGGGCGGAATACAACAAAAGTGAAATAAACTTGTATAACGGGTTAGTAAAATAATAACATTCTCTCTGATTCTGTGGGGCAAGTGTTTAGGATAGAATCAATCAATCTATCAATCTTTCGGATTATTTCAAGTACTAATCGAGATTAAACCATCTTAGAAGTTCTTGGAATCAAGCACAATTTGAGATTAATTTTATCTCACTTTTAATTAAGTCAATCCTGTTTTTGGATTATTTTATATACTAATTCGGTATGAAATATGGATAATTAAGTATTTCGCACTGGAATATCAGTATTTGAATTAATCTTTACTTGATTCAAGAAAATCCGTACTTAACGTACTATTGACACCGCTTGATTTAAGTACGGATGGATTGATTTGTTTTTTTTCAGTGTAGACAGAAAAAATGTTAAATTTAATACGGCATAAATAAAAAAATAAAAATGAGTTCTATTATTAAAACTAAAAAATTATTTCTTAAAATATTCTGTAAAAGGTAAATATTTAAATAAAAAAATGTGTTAATAACTGATCTCTTTCTTTTCAATTTATTCAATAAATTATTTAACCCTCATAGCGGATCCAATTTTAAAGGAGTTGGAGGTTTTAAAAAATATGGTGGAAACCCAAACAACAGCAATTGGAAAGCTTGTGCAAGAAGTGGGGACATTATTAATTTAAGCCAGGATCGCCGAACATACACTGAACCAAAAATCCAATGAAAATGTACGTTAAGCAAACGAACAACGTTTATAAAAATAGTTTTTATTGGCTCAACGAATTATTCTATAATATAGTGAAAATAATAGCCAATGAAAATAAAATTTTCATTATATTAATGAATAAATCATTGAGCCAACGAAAACTATTTTAATAAACGCTGTTCGTTTGCTTAATGTACATTTTCATTGGATTTTTGGTTCAGTGTAGAACCGAGATAAGTGAATATCTGTCCCGGTCTTCTTTTCCACTTAATTCCGAGGCTGAGTGTATTTAGTATAAGGAAAAATATGGATAGTTTTGTAAGTACCCTAGAGGGAAGCGAACTGACACCAAAGTAGTACAGTGATAGGTCTTTGGTGGTAGAGACCGGTTCTAGTTTTAACACTTTGTATGAATAAGACCTATCACTTTTGCATGGGGTTGTCATTGGAGGGGGTCAATTGAAACCATTTGACCAGTCACAAATCTATTCTCAATGGACGTGTTTAGTGACAGTTACTTTAATGTAGTATTATTTCAATACGATGTAGTATTATTTCAATAAAGCAAGTTCTAGAATTAAATTCAAGAGCCAAATTTTAGAAACTCCCAAAAAAATGTATCACACCACCGGTGAAGACCGTACTGTAATTCATTACTTTTTGTTCTTCATAAGCCAGTTACATGATTGGTTGTCCTTTTACTGGTCATGAGTTTTTCTTTTTGTAACTGTTCTATTTTCACAACTCCCAGGACCAGTCTGATTAACCAATTGACACAAATTTCCCGCGGGGTATGTACATATATTTATGTTTAAATTTTTAGTCATTAAGATCAAAGCTTAAATTTGTTAAAAAAAAAGTTCTCCAAAAAAAAGGGGCGAAAAGTAATTTCTTTAACCAAAACTTGTAACAGCCCTCGTAGATGCCAATTGAGTATCGACTTCGTCTTTATTTTAGAAGATGGCTCATAAGTAAGAAAACAAACATATGACCAAAGAAAAGAAAAATAATATATGGCCAAACAAGGTTCGTCATTATCAATATTTCCCTTTGGAAATGTGGCTGTTTTCTTGTTTGCGGTCCCATAGTGAAACTTTATAGGGTACTTAAATAAAACAATTCGTAATATCTGATTGTGAAGAGTATAAGACAAGTATATATTAAAAGAAGTCCTTTCTTCCTCCCTACTGTCTTAAATGTGTTACAATTAAATTTATTATACGAGAATCATCCGCATAATAAATGTTTTCTTTGTTATTTTAAACTTTTTTTAAAAGTTTTTCCTGTCTAAAACAAACTTTCCATCTTATTAAAAAAAAATATAGTTTTTCTTTAGAATTAAAGGCAAATAAAATAGAAGAACTGAAAAGGTACATAAAATTAAATTAACATACAACTACACTCCACAAAATGGTCCACTTGCCCATCATTATATTTACTCATTTCATTCTTCATTTATTTCTTCTTTTGCTTGTTCTCATCCAGACGTAATAAGATGTATAAGACCGAGTGACTGAATAAAGGACAGACTGACTATGTTTTGCATATAAATTATCTGCGAAATATGTATTTATAAATAAATGTATGTACGTTAATTCAAATGTCAGTTTGTCAAAAAATGAATGTACGACGAATGAAATAAAGTTAGACAAATGGTTTGAAATATTAAAGGAATATTAATGTATTTCGGCGGCCTTATCTATGGTGGCGTGCTCGGTGTATACTTGAAAATGGTAAATGGGTGTGTTTGCATGGCTTAAAGTAGTGTGTGGTTTTAGTGGAGGTTTAATAAAAAAAAAGAACTGAAAAAGATAGGTGGGCCTGAAATATACTAAAATAATGTAAAAAGCATACACACGATCATAGACAGATATACGAAATGAATAAAAATTCCTCTCACACACACGTACCTACGTACGTATATTAATTTGTATGTATCAGTTAGCAAAGCAACGAGACTTTCTTGCGTATGTATAAGAATGCCTACACAACTTGTTTAACATTATATATAAATAAATACAAGTCTAACACATATATATGTACATACATATACAAATGTGTAAAACAACAAAATTGAATCTTATACGTATGTATGTATATATATTTACTCACATTCTTTATTTATCGTTTATAAAATAAATACTCACACTAATATTTCAAAGTACACACTCAGAGAACAACAATAATACAAGCTAATAATCATTAATCTTTTAAAGAACGCCCTGAGACGTCCTTGGAAATCAGTGTAGTAAAACATACTGATACGCATACATACATACATATAGCTATGTATTTGCGTGATTGTGTATTTGTAACTTGCGTAAGTTTTTGGCATATTAACTGTGAACAAGTCTGTTTTATTTATTTTGTGTATTTACTATCAATGCCATGATTTTCATTTAAATTTTATGGGTGCATATGATGGTTTGTTTGGATATAGAATTTTAATTTTTCTTTATTATTTAACACAAAATCTGACTTGTCAAACCTTTAACGTAAATGTTTATTAGGGTGGTCGTTAACTGTATGGAGCATATTTGTTTTATATTTTTCCATGCTTTTCCGGCTTAGCCTTCGCCTATTGTCCCAAAAATGTTTTGGCCGTTGTTTTTTATAAATAGTAAAAAGTAAAGAAATCCAACTTTTGATTTTAACGATCACCCTAATGTGCATCTATCCTGTATAAAACATTTTAGAAAATTAAACGAAGCAAAAAATGTTTGTTAAATTATATAAAACAATTGAGTCATTCCTTAGTTATAATTTTAATTGAAACACAAAAGATTTTTACAATTAACCTGCGAAATTTGAACAATGGTTTCAAATCATTTTATTTAATTAATTACTAATTGCACAGCACAATGGGGGAATTTAGAAAAAAAACAGTTTCGTGTTTTTATTATTCCTTAAATATCATAAACAGCCTAGACCCCGAAGGCAAAGTCGGATATACGAAACAATAAACTTTTCGCTTATAGTCACATCTTTTAGTTGCAGACAAAACATGGACTATATCGCTTATGTGATTATAAGCCTAATTCACATATGTAAATGTCACTATGAAAAAAATCATTTAAATTACACCGACATCAGGCTTATAGTTTTGCAACAGAGTTGTTAAAAAAGTTAAAATAATAAAAAGATATTTCATAACTGATACCAAAGGCAAAAGTAGAGAGTTGGTGACAAAAAATTAACGATTAAGTTCTTTCTTTCTTTAGATGGATTGTGGTTAAGAAAACTAAAACATGGAGGCTTTTACGACTTCGCTCTGTTGACGTCTCTTTTGGCTTGTTGGCGAGCGGTGTAGAGAAGAAAGAGGGGTAAACAAAACGACTCGTTTCGATTACCGGCAGCATTCTTGATTATTTATTTGGCGTGTTTCTTAGTTTATGTAAATATATAATGTATTATTATGTAAACAGAACATGCTTGCAGTACGTTGGGAAATTCTCTCGTTTATTTGAATTCGCTTTGATTGTTCAAAAGAAAACGAAAAAAAAGATAATTTGTTCAAAATTTCGGATAAGAGAGGTAATGCCGGATAATAGAAGTAATTTAAATCAATGCAAAACGATTTTTTTATTTTCCAGTTAATTAAAGCTGCCAGTTAATCGAATGACGGATAATCAAGGCTATACTGTAAATAAAAAAAGACATGCAACCAAAAATCATCGTATGTACGCAAAGAGATTTTGGAAGTTTCTTTAAAAGGCAATCAAGATAAAACGACGTCGTAAAAGCCGTCATGTGAATTGGGTGTTAGTAAATATTGCTAATGTGACTATAACGCCATTAATTTGCTTTACTTTCCCCTTTGTTGACTGTTGGTAGATGGCATATATTGCAAATGTGCTAACGTTAATACTTTATATTAAATAAACTTATAGCGGCAATATAAACAGATAAAATGGCATGTAGTCGCTAATGTGACTATAAGCGGTAGTGACTATAAACCAAAAGTACTGTACTATGTTTTAAATAAAGTTAACATGTGGCATTTTAATTTTAAACCTTCTTCGACCAGGAATTTCTGTGATTAAAAGGGTCTACTGCAAAAACCTGTTATGATAAAAATTTTGTGATACAAATTACCATTTAGACCAAGGTAAATGAAGAAGACATACATATATATATATATATAAATATATTTTATTTATTCCTCTAGTTCGCGTTTTATAAGCGATATTGTGTTTTATGAGGATATCTTGAGGGGAATAGCTAAAGACCGTTTGCTATTGCAAATTAACAGCCATATTCATAAAAAGTTCTTATTTAAGGCTTATGGTATGTAATAACTATCAAACGCTTTTTGTCTTATAAGCCTTCCACAAAAATTTGTATTTATAAACGTACATTAACATCTTTTTAACTATTAACTGTTTGTAGCGATTTTGTGTTTCAGTATGGCAACTTTCTTTATATTTTTCTGCCATTTTATTGCTAGTGATACATGAAACTTCAATTCGGTTTACATGATATTCTATATTTAATATTTTTTTATAATTTTAAAAATTATTCTTATCAAATAAAACTACATAATATTTTAGTTTCTAGGCAAAATGTGTCCGAAAGGTATCATAAAAACTTTTGTTTGAACCTTTTTGAAATATACGATAAGAAAGTATTCGAATAAAAAGTTTGTATACTTCTAATAAACATCACTATTATAATGATTGGATTATTTTATTTTTTTATCATATTTTTAAACAATAATTTGTTGTTTTAAACAAAAGAACAAATAGTCGCAAAAAGTTAATAAATAATTAAAGAGAATATCTGCATTTGCCCCTGAACTTTAAATTGGTTGTCTTAAATAAAAAATTTAGTAAAATGTATTTAACATGTCCATATTAATAAATAAAACATTATTTTCCAACATATTTCACAGAAATAATATTACAAAACGCAAACACTTATCAAAATGTCATTTTATTTTTTGTTTAAAGAAGGGCAAATCCAACAATAAATTTTCTTTCTTTATGAATGGTTTATTAAAATTTTAATAGACTATTTTTCGTTTATGAATACAACTTTAGCAATTTTTGCTTAAAAACGGTTAATTAATCATAAATAAATTTTTATGAATACGGCTGTAAATCTATAGGCAGAGAAAAAATATGGTTGGGCATAGTTATGGCAACTACTCTATATTTATTGTATCAATATAATATATTATAGTTGTTGTAAACATTTAAATGTTTATCGCAATTATAAATTTGAGTATTTCTGACCAAAAAATAATAATTTTTCTAACAACTTAAAAATGATAACTTGATAACTTTGAAAACATATTATATTACCATAACATGATAACTTTCTCTACGTGTTCTCATAATAAGTTCAAGATGCAATCAAAATAAATTTACTCTAACAATATTTTGTTATCGCCAGTTGTAAAATAATTTTTCATCAGTTGTGTCGTTTTTTTTAACGTGCCTATCGAATTGTTTGTTAGTGAGTGGTTAAACAATTAAAAAAATACCCATTAAAAAAACAAGCTGGAAGAAATTAAAAATAAAAAATAAAGACATTCACAATGTAGTCATGAAGTTGTAAAGTCATATGTCTTAAAATAATTACAAGAAATATGGGGGCTTATAATTAAGATTTCTACTTTACAGTTATGATGAATCAATGAACACAGCATTAACATTTTTATTTTGTTTGCAACACAACAACATTTGTGTTGAACAATTGTTAAACATTATTAAGAACATTATGGCGATATGACTTGATAGCACACCTTGTGAATCCCCCAATTGTATTTACATAAAAAAAAACTTAAGTTTAAAATTTAAATTGAAAATTTTTACTACGATACTTTTTCTGTTACTGTTCACCAGATAAAAATAAATCTATATTTTCTTTGTATGGAAGGTGCCATGCCCACTTCGCAAATCCAGCCCACTTTTTAGCAGATGGTGTGCATTATTAACTTAGAATTTTACCAATATTTCTAGCTTTTGGTAAGCATCGGTATATTCAGTAAAACGCTGTGAACATTTAAGGGAATCAGTTCGAACAAACTCGTTTTTTTATTAATCTAGATATAGAATTTTGTTATTACCCAGTAAAAGCTTCGCTTACTTTTCAAAAATGAATAACTACTTTTCCTCATTATTTAGTAGCTTCTTCGATAACCGCATCTACAGCTACATCTATTACTACTACCCAATACAAAATTTTATAATTTTGCGAAGCACTAATGGTTCATTTCAAAAATAAGCGCTACGCAATAAGACATACAGAGATGAAGTAAAGCAAGTGAAGGAACGCTTAAGCCCTTATGACACTACATTTTTATTCACTAAATTGATATAGAATTGATAGAAAGATACAGTAAATGGTTAAATAAGCAAACTATAATAAATGTAAGCAAAGTTTTTTCTTTTATTATGGTTTTGTTTATTTTATGAAATGTTGTCAACTTTTTCTTTATGAGAAACAAAAAGCGATAAATCGCTGAATTTGCTCATAAACCGCTGATTCAGCAAGACTTTTAATATTTCAAGCTTGAAATGTCGATTTTAAGTTGAAACATTTTAAATTTTTTTTGACATAACTTCATTTTTTTATCGATAACTTTAGTAAATTTTTTGACAGTTTGCCATTTATCTTAATACAGCTTAACTCTTTGCACTTCACCAAAACTTGAACAATGCATTAAAAATGTAGTGCATTAACAAGTTTAATAAAAGAAAAAAGCACTTTGCAAGTGCCACAGCATTCCCTTACTACGAAGCAGGTTTGTAAGGGAGAATACCAAAAAATAACTGTTCATGCCTTCCAAAAGCGAGATGGTAAGTGAAACTCTTACATTTCGACCTTACAAACCTACTTCATTTGATGCTGATTTTTTTATTGGGGGTTGTTTTTTTTTTTTTTTTTTATGTTTTTAGGTAAAGAAATAATGACTTATATTTGGGACATCCCTTGTAAAATTCATTGCTTCTTTCAGTAGAATTGCAAGTAGTGCTTTTGTTTTTTCTGATAACTCAAGACACTATTTTGTAGGCGAAGTTTTAACTAGGTAGTTACAAGTATAGGGTGTCACATAAGCTATTAGGTGTTTAAAAAAATCTAACAGCCGATATATAAAATGCAGAACGAAACTAATGCCAGCCTTAACCAAAAGATCCAATACAAATGCATCAGCGTTTCTACACATAACAATATATATGTAAACATGTGTATTAACAAACTTATACATTTTTGTCCTGCGGTTTAGCAAAAAACAAAAGCAAGTAAACCTACAACGACATTTGATTTTTTACTCTAGGCTAACCTGAAGTTTAGGCAGTTGTCAGGATGCTGTGGTTGGAACCACAGATATGCTGGTAGCATGTGTAGACGTTCCATTTTATTTTTTAGTTATGCTACGGGTTAAAGGCTTTCTTACATGTCTACATCCTAAAACACCACATTTATTTTTATAGCATACTTATTCCCACGAGTGTGTATATAAATTAATATGGGTGTGTGTATGGGTGTAAATATTTAAACACTTAGCTTGTTTTAAGATTTATTACTAGTTTAGTTGTGCACGAATTTTCATATTTAATAAATTTCAAACACAGCTTCCTCCGGTTCATCAGAAAATATATTTAAAACGCGAGTTAAATGTTTTGGAATAATAATCGAATTTTATTTCATTCTTTTACTTATTCATTCGTTCCTTTTGTTTTCTGTGGCCGTTTAGAAAAGCACTCTGCTTAAATAAATCACTCCTTTTCGTCACTCGAAATCAAAATATTTATTTTATTTATTTAAACCAGATTAAAATTTGTTCTAATTCTACACAAAAAGAAAATAAGTACATAAGTTTATGTTTGTGTTAGGCCTTTTGTTAATGTATGCATATTATTAGCTAAATTAATTCTGTTAACTTCTTTTGTCATTTTAACAAATTTATAAGTATATATGTTTGTACTTGTATATCACACGTGTGTGGGTGGTTACTTGTAGGTGTGTGTGTGTGTATTTGTTTTCACATTTGTTTAGAAATCTGGGAAAGACATTTGTTTAGTATTAACAAAATTAAATTTGTTTTTATAATTTGTTTCATTTGTTAGTTAATGTATTCGAGTGAATGTGCAAGTGTGTGTGTGTGTGATTTAATTAATGATGTTTTGTTATTGATTTATTTGTCAGATAAATTAAAGACCGTAACGACCTCCACACGTATGTTTATAAGTGTGTATAAGTGCTTCTTATACGTTTTGTTATATTTCTTTAAAACATTTTATTTTATATATTATTTTTCTTTTTAATCAACCAGAGACAAAATTTGGTCTTTATTGTGATTTATAGTTTGTTTTACTTCGTCAAATAAAATGATGTTAATACTTATTTGCAGATTTACTTGTGTTTGTATTGTTAAGATAATGATGTTTTAAAGTTTTGATTGATATCGAATGTCGTAATTTGTTGACTATTTCTGTTAATTTTGCATTGAAAAATTGTACGTTTTTTCAGTTGTATGGAATAAAAAACGGCTCTAATTTTAGCAAAAAATATATTTTAAATATAATTGTTATCAAATAGAAACTGGGAATTATTTCCTTCCGAAGGTTACTTTATATTATATTCAACATTTTTTCATTTTTCGAATTTATTCTATGGCCGTAGGGGCCAGAAAATGCATTACATTCTGCTGATGTCTAATAATTGTAATTTTTTCTGTACATACAATATACCTCATTGCTTTCCAATGGAAAGCAAAGGTAAAATGTAACAAGAAAATACAATATAATAGTCTGGTAATGTATAAAGTCATTTCTGAATAATTGAAGGAATAGGACTATTACAAAAAAGCTTTATAAAAAAACATAACTGAAATTTAGCTCATAGAATAAATTCGAAAAATGAAAAAATGTTGAATATTATATTTGTTATCTATAAAATGTTTAAATTATTTTGTCAAATAAATTTTTTATAAGAAAAGCTGTACAAAAGAAACACTTTTGAAAATTGAAAATTAACAGTTCAACTAAAATCACAATTGTTCTTAAAATATCTATGGCACAAGCTCTAATGTTTACATTTGTACTTCAAGTTGTACAAATAAAGTGTCGACGAAAGTGGACAAAAAAAAAACATAATACACTGAAAGAAAAATGAATCATTTTCATAAAAAAAAAATTCTTGGGTAAATGAAAATTTTCATTGTCTAAATGGTATTTCATAGTAATAATGAAGTATTTTCGATAAAGTCGCTTCATTGGATTTCGTAATTACGTTAAAAATTTTCATTGGATATATGAAAACTTGAGTTTGTCCAAGCTAAAGAAAACATTTTAATTGGGAACATAAAAAACAATATACAAACATAACTATATTCATAAATTAATACAAAATCATAGTTTCCTTAAAAAAATGTTTAATTGTTAATCAAAAAATGTAAGATTTAATTATTTCATACATCAAATGTTATATGCCATTAAATTTATGAAATCAAAATTTTTTTTATAAAAGCAACATATTTCAATAATGCTTTCATAAATTTAAATTTTCATTATGACAATGAAAAATGTGATTATGGTAATGAAACAAAAACTTTTAATCAACGTTGTTATTGTTGTTATGGACAATTTAATATCATATTTACGCTCTTAATTGCGTAAAAAACAAGTTTTTTTTATCCAAACAAAATAAATAAGAAAAAAAAATTTTAAATAAAAAATTGTTACATTATTGAAAGTATTCATATAATGAATAATATTCATAGATCTAATGTAATGTTTCATTAAATACATTTTATGAAACAGGTTTCATTGATCCAACGAAGCGCCGAAGTGGTTCCTTTTTAATGCAATTTTTCATGGGATTAATGTCAAAATTCATTGGTATTACGAAGAAAATTCTTTCAGTGTTTTCAGGTTTTCAAGACAAAGTCTTGACGGAAAGAATACGAAAAAACAGAAGAAAAGAAGGCAACATGTAAATAAATTGGAAAAGATAATTACAGCAAATTTCGAGCCACCAGTACCACTGGTTAAAGATTGATGTTTGAGTGTTGGCTGGCAGACACTGCAGTGGTGCAGAGAGTAGAACGTCAAAGAATTCTGATGAAAGAATGTGGTGATTCTTGAAACATGCAAAATTCAACCAAGGTTCGTGCCTCAGCTCAGCCAAAAGAATTATTAATAAATTTTAATAAAATTACATGTTGTCAAAATTCCTTTCTTCAGTTAAAATATCGAAAAGTTTAGAAATAATTACAATTAACAATATTTTTTTTTTTTGTCGTGCTCAATTCCCAATTTTTATTCTTGACAAAAACACTGAAATTTATTGTTGATGGGATAAGCTATTCCTATGCGCATTTATCTGGTTGCTTAGCCCAGATCATCAGGAAACTTTATCAAAGATTTTAGAAACACTTAAGATATTAAACAAATAAAACTGTTAAGCGAATAAGAATTATAAGCAACAGTTTTGCTTGTAACAATATCAAAGCTTAAACAAAAACAACAACAATAAACATATACCCCACTACAATTGGTTGCGACTCTCTAACATTAATTGTAGTTGTAAGTAGGTTAAGAAAAAAAAAAATAAAAACAACAACAACTTGCTTTATTGTTTTCGCAAAAAATAAAGGATGTTGCCAGTTTAGTTTTTAAAGCCGTGCACTTGCACTTGAAATACCTTTAAATGCAAACCTGCAAAATAATTTATATTTATATTTCATCATTTTAGCCATCTAAAGTACAAAAAATAAGATAAAAATAACGGAATTTGTGGTATATTATTTTTTTAAATCATGAAATAAATTTCACGAAATACAAATGGCTTAAAAAGTTAAAAGATGGACAAATTCGAAAATCATCAAATAGCTAAAAATTGTAATAGAAAAATAAATGTGTTTAATTAAAAGAAACCTAAGTATGAAATAAAATTCGAAACTGAAGGTGTTGTTCAATGAACTGTCAAACGTTGCCTGTGAGAATCCGTAATGTAAAAGGAATTGAAGATAAAATTTGCTAAAAATAAAATATAAACGACAGACTCGGTCTATTATTTCACTTAGCTCCTAAAGGAATTTCTCCATAATACGACTTGTGAAGCAAGCCATCTCTAATTTTTAATTTATTAACTGCCTGGCCCACGATGTCGACAGGAACATTTCTTTCGTATATTTATATTGAAAACAAAAACAAATTTTTGTATTTTTTATTATTGTTTTCAATATAAATATGCGAAAGAAATGTTCATGTTGAAAACTGACCATGCTATTAGTTAAACATATTTCAGTTATTATTAACCATAACATGTTTGGAGGCAACAATAATATGATTGGGACTTCTTAATGGAGCCCAAGTTTAACCATAATATGGATATCGCTGACAATTATATGAGTATATTAAACATAATATGTTTAAAATTTTCTTTAAAAATAGTTTGGTTGGAGTTAACCATACTTAAAGATGTTTTTCTCTGGGTGTGTCAATGGAATAGCTGCAACATCTGCATATTTAATTAAAACAGAGCTAGGAATTTTAGCAGGTCCACTTTTGTAGGAAAATTTTATTTTAAAGACACATATTTTCCCTATATATGGCTTTTTCGGTAATGACCATTGGTCATAACGGTCCGTAATAAGGGGAAAAGTTTGCATTTATATTGGATCTTGTTAAAATATTGATTCGTATAGTTATTTCCTGTTATAGTTAATTACATAACACGTTCAAGACAAAATCAAATTTTAGTTTTATTTTCTAAAAAGAATACTGTTGTCATACCATGGTGAAGTGTATAAAAGATGATGCAGAGCCGAATTAAGCACTCTTACTTGTTTAATTTCATTCGCAAAACCGTTTTCTGAAAGTATATTAGGTTTATAATGACCGAATAAAGTCTTCCCACTTGTTTGGCAATAATTTTATTTTTCAAATATTTTTAATCTAATGAATAAATTAAACTAACCTCTTTTATAGATTATACTTATAAATTATAAAATTTCACTCTAACAATATTTTCAAGTGTTAATTTGCATTAAGTGCTTAAAAATGTACGTCAATATCATGTACAAATATTTTTTTATTGTTATAAAAATGTACACGTTTTTATGGCATTTTTTAACTGCATAATTTGAGATGACCCTGACCTTATTTGTCTATAAAATTTGCAAATTTATTATTACTGTTGTAAAGAGAAATAAAATTATATGAAATAAAAGAAAATTCGAAGATTTATTATCGCTTTAAAGAAAAATAAATGAAAATAAGTGAAATAGCCGTAATCATTAAAATTGCAACATTTTACATAAAATCGCAAAAGAATTTTTCTACCTTCAACTTAGCAACAGTCATTTAAAGTCTTTTGTACAGAAAAGTACTTGGAAGTCCTTTGCAGTATAAGGAGAAGTAGTGTTGCCAGTTTAGCCATTAAAATTTAATTTGTTTATTTTTTTTTTGGAAACAGTTTCTGCAAGTTTTTAAACAATTTTGGAAATGTAGAAATTTTCTAAATTCATAAACGCTTAATAGTCCTTTTGTTTTAATTGAGTGAATGGACTGTAACTCGAAAATAAATCAATAAAGTTGATGATTTTAATTTGTTGTTATTAATTAATTTGACTTAATTACATATAAATGTTATAAAGGTTTATATTATTTTCAATTTTATTTTGGTCCCTTTATTATCTTTAAAAAAGATTTTTTGTTATAAATCTTGGTTAGCTATTTTCAAGCCACTATTTACCCATAAATCGGCCAATTTTGGCATGAAATTTTTTTGGTCGTCAATAGTTGGCAACATTGCCGAAAAGAAGCAACGTTCATTTGTTTCCTTTAAATAAATTTTTTATGATTTTGAATCGTATATTTCGCGCTTTACTTTCTTTTTTTATTGGCATTATAAAGCAGAAGACTTAAAGACTCTCTGTATATGTGATGATAAATAAATGTAATATGTATTTTTACGTATAAGTTACATAGCAATACAAACCAACAAATATTTTCTACGAAAATACTTAAGTACATTCAACCTCAAATTTTATTTCACTGTCCTGGTTTTTTTTTTTAATTTAGTTTATGTAACATGTTTGTACGTTTATTTTAGCTGTTCTCGTATTATTTGGTAGCAATAAAAATAAAAATTCATATTCTTCATAAAAATAAGATTATTTTTTCAAGTACGTAATAGGCGGTGGTTCAAAATGTGTTCGTTTGCCGTTTTGCTAAAAAACGTTTGTTAAATTTAATTTAAGTCAGTATTTATTTTGTGTCCACTCTACTACAGGTGTGGAAGGTATGATGCGTTTGTGCTAGTGTGTGGAACACATATGTACCCTGCAGACAAAGTAACTAGTATTTTTCTAAAAATATACTGGTTGGATTTTACTTTAAACAAGTTGCAGTTTTGATATTTTTCATATATCAAACCATTATATTAAACGTTGGGTTGTCAAAGGAGCCCAACTAGTTTCTATTTTTTTTTTTTTTTTTTTAATAATAGTTTAAGACTATGTAGTAGCTTTATTTACAGTATAAGTACTACTAAAAGCAAAACTTTTAATATTGTTTTATAGTCAGTGATGCCAGAGGTGCAGATTTATCTGCATTTTGCAGCTTTTTTACCCCAAAATTGCCAAAATGCAAATTTTAAGATTTTTGGTTAAAATTGCAGATTTTTTAGCTCCTTAGAAACTTTTTTAAATTGTCACTTATGTTTGTAATATTTCGACTTCTTGCATTGATAACCGATATATATCAACCATTCATGGAAGAACCGTTTGGAACTAGATTCATTAGTAGGAAATTTATTCACAAAAGATTACATAAAAATTAAAAATTCGCATTGTCTTGACACATTAGTATCGTCGGACTTATGTCAACTGATTTTACACGAAATGATATGCATATTTGCGTGTATATTTATATGTACTTATGTATAATTATCTCATGTAAATTTTCAATAAGACCCTCGATAGTTTAAATAACCAAGATGTACTTAATCCCTACTCAGCTTGAATAATGAAATTTGGATAGATATTTTTTAATGTAAAAATATCTAAAAATTATAATGGAAATTAAAGTCGAACAAATTTTTAAAACTTTTCTGTGTTAAAAGTTAAAAACAATATTTCGTTTTATATACCTCATATTTCGAGGACCACTTAATTCGGGTTTTGTAACCAGAACTATGTTTCCTAAAACAAAGAATTGAGATGAAGATGATTAAAATTTTTATTGTATTACGAAGTAAAAAGTTCGGCAGTTATGAATAAAAAATGATATCTGACAAATGTCAGATGGTAAATTATGGACCGATCAATTACAAATGTGAGAAATGTGACGTAGCAGTGCACCCAAAGTGCTTTGGAGCATATCATAATTGAATTAAAAATGAAATGTATATGAATATCTTTTTTAATTTTTTTTCCCTAAAGATGAGTATATTAATAAAACTCAATACCTGAAGAAGTTGGAAAGAATACCAACGAAACGTCGGATTTTATCGAAAATGAAATAAGTAATCTTTTATTTAAGGTCGTTTAATTAATGACCTTGAAAGCCTGTATATAGAAAACTATAAAAACTATTTAGAGTAATCAAAAAAGGTCGATCAACACTTATAACACAGCCCGACAAAATTAAAAAATATTTTTGCTTTTTTGAAATTAACTGATTCTAGTTAATTTGGGTGCGCTAAATTCAAAACTGTAATCAGTTTGTCTCTATCAGCTCTAGTTTTCATGATATAACTTTTTATACCATCCACTTATGACCTCCAATTACACCAATTACCCAAATTTTTTTTCCAAAAATTTTTTTTTTTATCAAAATTTTTTATTTACTGTTATAGTTATTGCCAAAAAAAAAAAACTCCCAAATTTTTTTAAGTATTTTATTTTTTTTATTTTAATAAATCTGTATGAAACAGTTTTACTTCTTTTTATTTTTTTAAATTCCTATGGAAAAGTTTTACTTTCTAAATATTAAAAAAAAATTGGGAGTTTTTTTTTTTTTGGCAATAACTATAACAGTAAATAAAAAATTTTGATAAAAAAAAAATTTTTGGAAAAAAAATTTGGGGAAATTGGAGGTCATAAGTGGAGGGTATATAAAGTTATATCATGAAAACTAGAGCTGATAGAGACAAACTGATTACAGTTTTGAATTCAGCGCACCCAAATTAATTCGAATCAGTTGATAAATTCAAAGAAGCAAATTGAGTGTTGGCCTGTGTAATTAATGTTTTTTCACATTTTTTGTAAGTAAAGGGTGGTCGAACCATAATGCACAAGGTTAATTGTGGGTCACAGCTTAACGTCAAGTTTTTTGCACAACTTAATGTGACATTTCTTTGTTTCAGTGTTTGGCAAATTCAACCATGGAGTGGTAAAAAATTGAGTAGCGCGTTAAGATTGTTAAAGGCTTTTACAAAAATGGGCATTCAAATCAAAATGCATTTCGTGCACTTCATAATTTTTTTATAATCGACCAAAAGTGTCCACAATCGAGAGAATTGTGCGCAGATTTCAGCAAAGCGGGTGTGTAGAAAATGAAAGAAATAAAGATTGACTGGTGCGGTTTATGGGCTTGCGGCATCATCGGACCGTAGTTCTTCGAAAACGATGTCATCGAAACAATGGCACTGCTTGAGAAATTCAATGGGCTTGTTATCTTAGTCGCGGCGATGTTAATTGGTCAGCACGATCATGTGATTTGACACCGTTGGACTTCTTTCTTTGGAGATATTTAAAAGCAAAAGAAATTGAACACCAATTTTATCTCAAAGCCATTAAAAATCTGGACCATCGGATGGATGTTATCCACCGAAGTCGTGGGAAGTATTTCGCCGATATTTTGTTTCACACATAATTGTCGTAGATCCTTCTGTCTAAATAAAAAAAATTTAAGATAGTTCTCTGAAAAGTTTTTGTTGTATTTACAATTAACATCGTGCGTTTTGGTGGTCCCACCCTTTACATTTAAAAATAGAATTTAAATTTGTATGGAAGACTATTTATAACGATTTAATACGCAAGAGTGGGACTTGTATAGGGCCATATATTTTAAATAAGAATACAGAAGAAGATTTAAATTTTTAATGGAGATTACAAAATCACATACAAAATATAGTATATTACAGACAATTTGGAATCACATGCAGCTCTCTGCCAACTCAGCAGTATCGAGTTAACTGAAACTTAATACTACTTAATTGTCCTCGGAATCTTACTTTAGATATGAAGAAAAAATTGCGGCAGTGAGGACTTCGATTTCATTTCAGAAATCTGCGTATTTTTAAAAATTGGTTCTAGTTCAATTAATTCTTAATATTTGCAATTTTTCTAAGTGTATGTTTTGGTCATAGAGGATGGTTTAGAGGATAGTAAATCAGTAATGATTACGACTCGGCAAAAAAAATGTCTAAATACCACTTGTAGGTATTAAGTATCCATATATATATTTTTAATTGTCTATACATACTTAGTAGTATAAGTATTTTAGCAAATATGCCAAAATTAGGACAAACACATTTTAATGTCCCAACTATGCATGAACAAATTTACTTTAGGTTTGTAAACAAACATAAACACACTCATGGATACTGTAACCATATATGAATGTATGTGTGCATGTATTTGTTTAATACATATGTATAGATTTATAGAAAAAGAAAAACAACCATTTTGAGATTTGTACATGTATATGTAAGTTTAAATACTAACATGTGTTTGTATAAATTAAACATGAAAACCACATATTTCAGATATTTTGTTATTTGTTTTTTTTTATATACATACAAATTTTTTTTAAGCCATACAAATTTTCTTCTTAAGATGGGCAAAATACAAAAATTTATAATATTGTTTCTAAATATTGTCGCATGTTCTTATTTATTTTATCTAATAATACACATTTCTTACAACTGTAAATGAGGAGTTCCATAACAAAACGATATATCAAAACATTTCCATTTCTGCAAAATTACCAACTTCAAGATGATATCCTAGATATCCTATTCCACTAATGAATTTACAACTTCGACTGACTGATTTAAAGTGTTTATAACTTTTGAGTTTAACAGCTTTTAATTTAATATTTTTTTTACGTAATAAACAGGTAATTTGCTGACGATTAATTGTTAAAACACATACCTAGAAAATACCGGCAGTATGTTAGTACTACAAAAGCTTCCAGTGTTCTGTAGTTAATGAACAACGAAAAACTGTTGACCGACCTGTTCGCACTGTAGAAGCCATGGATGACGTACGAGAAAGTGTCCACACGGATCTTTCTGATACTACTCGAGGCCGTGCTACGCAATTGAGGATTTCTGGAAACATCGCTGCGGCGTATTAAAAAAACTTAATTAAGGTGATGTTGCCATAATAAATTCATTTGGCCCATAAATTATTGCCTCGGATGCATCACAACGGGTATGTCAAAGTTTGCAATGCCAGTAAAGTGATATAATCGACATGTTTATTATACCAAAACCGTGTTGAAAGAATTATGAGTTAAAACCTACAAGGCAAAACTTTTATTACAAAAATATCAAAGAAAAATTTTCGTTTTATATCGAAATCGGCTTTCAAACAAAAAATTTTATTATTGTCAGTTTTTAATGAAATGCTTTAAAATATTTCAAATATTCAAAATTTTCAAGTCATGTCCATTTTGTGAAAAAGAAAATCAATCTAGCTTTGAATATTTTTTCTTGTTATGTTAAATTTAATTAAAAACAAAATTAAATATTAAATAAAAAAAAAAAAAATCCAAATATGATCTGCTTTTTAAAAATTTAATTTCTAGTCATTTGGAACGAAATTCCAAGCATAACCAAGGTCCAACCATAATGCACAATGTTAATTGTGAGTCAAACTTTAACGCCCAGTTGTTTACCCAACTTATTTTGACATTTCTTTCTTTCAGTGTTTGAAAAATTCAACCTTGGAGAGATACACAATTGAGGAGCGCGTTAAGATTATTGAAGAATAGATAGAAGTGAATGGGGGCTTTACAAAGAAAATCATCTTCAGCGACGATGCAGACTTTCAGCCCAATGGATTCGTTAGCAAGCGAAATTGATGCAACTAAAAGTCCACAAGTGATTGTTGAAAAGCCGTGCATCAGCAAATAGTGACTGTTTGCTACGAAAATAAGGTCGACCAAGCAGTTACCGTGAATGATCTTCGTTGTCGTGAGATGAATTCTTTTGGCCACTAAATTGATGATATGTGGAGAAATTAAATGGCCATGTTATCTCACGTCATGGCGTTGCTAATTGGCCGTCACGATCGTGTAATTTGACACCGTTGGAATTTTTTCTTTGGGGATATTTGAAAGAAAGAGTGTACGTCAATAATCCAAGAACACATCAAGAGCTAAAGGCTGATATAATTCGGCAATTTAACGGCATTCTGGCTCAGAGTCATTGAAAATATGGTCCATCTGATAGATAAATATATGCGACCGAAGCCCGTGGTGTGCATTTGACCGATTTTTTTGATTCACACATAATTGCTATAGATCCTTCTATAGTATTAATAAATATTGAGATAATTGTCTGAAAACTTTTTGATTTATACAATTTACATCGTACGATTTGCTTGGACTACCGTATATATATATAATTGTTTCAAACTCGAAGGGCAATTGTGTGTGATGTTAGGATAAAAAGGCATTGCGCTCGTGTTAAAGCTTGTGAGAACGAAGTTGGGGAAAAATGGATGAAAAAAATGCTCATTACTACTCAGGAGGCTTCCATAGAGTGGAAAAATTGAAAAACAGTAGTAAAAAGCCGATTGTATATAAGTGAAATGCCGAATATGTACGTAGAAGGCCATAGCACAATAGTTTTGGCACTACTTTAAAACGTGCAAACATATTTTGGGGGAAATTTTTGTTATACTGTCGACAAGAACATTTCTTTCGCATATTTATATTGAAAACAATAATAAAAAACCAAAACTTGTTTTTGTTTTCAATATAAATATACGAAAAAAATGTTTATGTCGAAATCGTGGGACAGACAGTTAATTTGGCGGTGCGCAAAATGACCCCAGGAAATATGGCCCCAAAAGTAAAATGAAAAACGGCCCCAAAATTTTACACGAGTCCACAACAACACGCAATTTTGGCGCAATTTGTTTGTTTTTTTTTTTTTGGGTTATTTTTCATTTCTTCGTTAGGGTGTTTTTGCAGGCGGTGCGCAAAATGACCCCAGGAAATATGGCCCCAAAAGGAAAATGAAAAACGGCCCCAAAATTTTACATGAGACACAACAACACGCAATTTCGGCGCAATTTTTTTGTTTTTTTTGGGATTATTTTTCATTTTTTCTTTAGGGTGTTTTTGCATTTTAAGTGGAATGAAAAATGACCCCAATATCAAGGAATGAAAAATGGCCCTAAATAAAATCGCAATTTTTACTTTGGGGCTATTTTTCATCTACTAATAAAAAATGCAAGTTTAAAGAAATGAAAAATCACCCCAAACATTTTTACACAAATTTTATAAAATTCTATGTAAATTTACCAAAGTAGAGAAAATCCTTGCCGGTTATGCAGAGATGCTTTAGTTAGCGAAGCCGGTGTTTGTTATACCATAGAGGAAACAATCCTTGAGCCCGGCCGAAGGCCGGCTATTACGAGAAGAGTTCGTTATACCATAGAAAAGAAAATCCTTGCGCCCGGCTGAAGGCCGTCTATGTAGTGAAGCTTTAGCGAGCGAAGCCAGTGTTCGTTATACCAAAAAGGAGAAAATCCTTTCACCCGGCCGAAGGCCGGCTATATAGATAAGCTTTAGTTAGCGAAGCCAGTATTCGTTATACCATAGAAAGGAGAAAATCCTTTCACCCGGCCGAAGGCCTGCTATATAGATAAGCTTTAGTTAGCGAAGCCAGTATTCGTTATACCATAGAGAAAAAAATCCTTGCGGATTTTGAAATCAGGATTCTAAATGTTTAACCCATTAAGGCCCCGCGTTGCGTTTTCGCAAAGTTCACTTAAACCTCCCCTCAGACATTTTGTTGTTACGTGATATTGTTTAAAAGCACAGTGAAATAAAATTTTACTTAATATCTAATCGACCTGTTTTTAAATTTGTATCATACATAAGTTTTTTTTATAAAAATTTTTAATTAAAATTTTAAATTTTTCCTGTTTTTTGGGTACTTTTGAAAAAAGTTAAAAAACCTATCTGAAACTTCTGAAGGAGGTAGCTAACATACGGACATTATTATTTCTACTAAAAAATCCAATCATCATAGACATTTAAAACTTTTTTGATGATTGGATATATCCGTGATGCGAAAACGCAACACTGGGCCTATACCATATACAAATTACATAAAATTATCAAATAAAATATATTAATACAATTACTTGCTATTTAAAACAACAAAATAAAAACTTGTATATTTGTTAATTATAAGTTGTTGTTATTTATGTGTTTTGAAATTTTCGATAATTTGTTCACCTTTTTCAAACTAATGGCCAATTTTTTAAATGCAGGATATTTCGCAGTAGGTAAATTCTCCATTACAATTTCTTTTTTTTTTTCTTTTGCCCAACGTGTGTTATTTTTCTAGAGGGAAGCGAACTTACACCAAAGTAGTCCCGTGATAGGTCTTTGGTGATAGAGACCGGTTCTAGTGCTAACACTTTATATGAATAAGACCTATCACTTTAACAAGGGGTTGTCATATTTCAATTAAACAAGTCCCCAGAACTAAATTTATGAACCAAATTTTAAAAAGTCCCAAAAAAGTGTCACACCATTGGTAAAGACTGTACTGTAATTCATTACTTTTTTCCTCTCCCAGGATATTAAAGAAAACCCAGTAAGAGTGCTATGTTCTGCTATGCCAAATATTTGATATTATCCACTGACAGCTAGGATATTTCAGGAGTGGGCATTATATTGCACCTGTGGTAAATTGTGAACCGATCTTTACAAAAGTTGACAGTGTGATTTCTAGTCATATAAAACTGCGACAGAACAAAATTTATTACAATAGAATTATTTGTTATGGTTTTAGGCGTACTAAAGTGTTTTTCGAGAGTGGACTTTATATGGGGCCTATGGTAAATTATGGACCGATCAATTACAAATGTGAGAAATGTGACGTAGCAGTGCACCCAAAGTGCTTTGGAGAATATCATAATTGAAATAAAAATGAAATGTATATGAATATCTTTTTTAATTTTTTTTTTCCTAAAGACCTGAATAAAAAATTTTAATTTAAAATGTTTGCAAATGCGCTTAATTTTTATATCGTTAAGGCCCAACGTTACGTTTTCGAAACGGGGGTATCTGGGCTCCCAAGTATCCGATTTGCCCAAAAAATTTTTTTTTTTCATATTTAGGTATAAACAATAAAATTTTAAAAGCTTCATCATTATAGCTCAATGGAATCATGGCTCGGGCCTTAATGGGTTAATGTAACTTTCTTTGTGTTCTTTTTAGGGTTCAAATTCATTATAAATTTTGAGGTGATTTTTTATATTGAAGAATAACCCCAAATTTAGGGTCATATTTCATTTTATTTTTAGGGTTATTTTTCACTTTTTTGGGGTTATTTGTTGTTAAAAAAATGGGGCCATATTGCATTTTCAAAAATAGCCCCAAATTTGGGGTAAATTTTCATTTATTTTTTTGGGGCCATATCTCAAAATTAAAGTTCACATTTTTTGTTTATATTAGACACTTCATTTTATGTACATACATAGATATATTGACTTTTTAGTAGCCCTATGAGATTTGTTATTATACGAAACATAAAACCACAATTGAACAGAGCAAGTAAACAAGGCAAAAATGGTAGGCAAATCTACAAATTTTATGTTTGTGTTTGGAAATATATTTTTTTGTTATGGAACTTCTCAAACGTTGCTATTTATATCAATGTATGTAAAAATATATATTTTTTTTGTGAATGAACATGTTTTTAAGTACATTTATAAACATGCACATCTGAGACACATTACATGATTTATCTTTTGTTAATATATATCTACTAAATATGTAGATGGACAAAAAACAGAAATCATGAAAAATAGAATATATAGAGTACACAGAAAAAAATTTTGCATAAGTAAAAGCGTTAATCAAAAATAAAATCAGTTTTAATTAAAAATTTAATTAAGTGAATTAAAAGTTTAATTGATATTATTAATTTGTTAGCTGGTGCAAATTAATATTATCAATTAAACGTTGAATACACTTGATTAAAAGTTTAATTCATTTGATTAAACGTTTAATTCACTTAATTTAATTTTTATTTAAAACTGATTTTATTTTTGATTAATGCTTTTACTGGTACAAAATTTTTTTCTGTGTATAGTAGGACTCTCAATTTATTTCCTTTTTACACAAATACTAGATACAAAAAACTAGTAAATTAATGTAAATGTTTAAGTATATTGCTTGTGCATTAGGGTTGTTCATTATTCTATGCAGTATTCGGGCATGTTCTAGAAATTCAAGTTAAATGGATTTAAAACGGGGACATTTTAAAAACGAGCCTGTAATGAAAGTTCTTAAAAATATTTAATTTTATCTACTTCATTCTTTGAGTATCTATTAATTATACCGAACAACACATGAAACCACGAAAAACTACGGTTACTTTGTCGATCATTGAATTTAAAATATCGTTCGATTTCAATTTCACTTCATTTAGATTTCTAGAAGATGCCAGATTGTTAGTAGTTTTATATTGATGCGGATTTTTAAAACTAAACGAATTAATGATTTTTTTTTTATTTTTAAATAAATAAAATTAAGCGAGTAACAATTATGGCATGTTTTTAAAAAAAACGGGAAAATATGCTTAAAATATGCAATTAAAACCAAAAACAGATATATTGACAAATGTGTTATTGTTATTTTATAATAATTTTTTCGTCTAAAATATCTGCTATATGAAATGATTTTTGATTATTTTGGTAGTATGTTTTTAACTTGTAAATACACACAGAAAAAAATAATTTTCATATTTGAATACGAAAATCGCATTTTTGATTACAAAAACTTTTGAATTTTCTGCGATGACGGTTTTTGCGGTATTGATAAAAAAAAGTTTGTAGGTATAGTTATTGAATTTTGAGTCAACAACCAAGTTTATTGAGTCAATAAAAAAGTTGTTGCCCAAAAAATTTTTACGTGATCTGTTAAAATAAATTTTTGGAAATGTTGAATAAATTAAGCAAAATGTTTATCGAATCTTTATTTATTTTAAAATTATGATGTGCTAAATTCCTAATTTTTATTCTTTGATAAATCGACACTTTATTGTGGCGAAAGAAGCTAGTTCCTATTCGCATTTCGCTGGTTGCTTGGGCCAGATCATCAGGAAACCTTTTTTCAAAAACTTTGGAAAACCTAAAGATATTATTCAACTAAAACTATAAAGCGAATGAGAATTATTAGCTTTAAAAATAGAGAAAAATTGTAAAAATACTGTCTTTACTTTGATTCAAATATTTTTTTTATTGAATGCTAGCGGGCCCGTTGCCTGCTTCGCACGGCAAAACAAAATAAGAAAAGAAACACACTTGTTTTTAATAAAGTTGGTTTTCCTGCGGCAAAAACACAATCACTTCACATACGCACCGCACACACATGCGTTATCGGATTTCAACCAAACTTCATATAAACCATATATGGGCCACTGCTTACGTAGTGTATAAGTTTCGCACGACGCGTTTATGAGTAGTTCGGCGACGTACATATACGGACTTATTTTTATATATATAGATGTAGAAATATTTAGTTATTTCATTATTTATATGTTTTATTTAGTGCTATTTTGCAAAGTGTAATTTTGATATATTTTGTCATTGAATCAAATAAATAATTTGTTGACCTAAAATTTTATTTTAAACAAACTTTGATGTTAAAAATTTTCTTGAGACACTTTTTTCTGTGTATTTGTTAAGAAATTAAATGATTTATTTTAAAAAAATGTATAGAACTTCCCATACTTATAATTGTAAAACTAGCCGTCATACTAACTGTATACTTTGGCAGATCACCATGCCAAGGCTTACACCAGAACAACGTTTACAAATCATGGCAATTTATTTTCAAAAATGTACGGTCTGTTCGCCAAACTTATAGAGTACTTTTATCGTCATATCATCTTAAGCGTTAAGGCTCATTTCTGGCTTTGAGGGTTTGCAAACATGCAGAATTTTTATTTTTGGAGAGAGCTTAATCGCTATGAAACTTTTGAGACTCCACTCATGTTATTGAGAATCATTTCGAGCAGATATGGTTTTAACAAGACAGCGCAACATGAAATACAGCACGTGAAACCATCATTTTATTGAGCCAAACGTTTGAGGACCAAGTTATCTCAAGTAACGGACCTTTGCCACCTCCTCATTAGTGTGATTTGACACTTTTGGACTAATTTTTTGTGGGGGTACATTAAGTCTTTGGAATACTTTTTGTGGAGGCACGTTAAATCTTTTGTCTATGCTTATAAACCAGCAAAGGTTAATCATTAAGAAGCCAACATTTTTTATTTATTTATTTATTAATTCGACGCACTATTAATCGGGACTGCTCGAAAAAGTGGTGCGAAGTTGGACCGACGCTCATAAGGTGCAGTCGGGTGGGCTAAATGCCAGAAATTATTTTCAGACATTTTAATTCGAGAAATTCGTGTGGTAAAAAAACAAAACTTTTGGTAATTGCATTAAATTTTTTGTGTTTTAATTTAAAAAAAAAAGTTTTATGCATCTGGAAAGAAACACCCCTTATATGCAAAAACGCATATTCGAAAAAGCTCATTTTTCGAACGAAAATATGGATTTTCAATTAATTAATAATTATTTTGATAATATTTTTGCATATTTTTCCAAAGTATAATTTTTACAAATTGTTGCAATCCAAAAAAAAAACTCTTATTTCGAACTAGTATCACACTAATGTACAATGTTCATTTTCCTTCCTACATACAAATTAATATATGTGTAATACATGTTAGTAACAAAATGTGTTACATTTCTCTGCAAACTAATGTTAATTAATAAAATCTATTTGACTTTTACAAAAAGATTTATTAAGTCAGAAGCATTGATGCAGAAATTCCTTTTCAGGTGGAGGAATACTACACATAGATCAGTTGCTATCCTTTCTCCTATCAGATTTTTAAACCTACCAGAAATATTTTTAATATTCCAGGGAAAGGGGGGTGCAATGCCTAACAAAATTAACTATTGCGCCTTCAGCAAAAATATCTAGCTGCGCCCATTAGTTGTTATGTTAACCGTTTAGACTAAAGGCTTAGTTAGCCGGGAGTAAAGGCTCAGTTAGGCGAACGTTGCTGTACCGTATCTGTACTGTATCCATCAGCTGTTCACTTTTTGTTATATGAAAACCAATACAAAAGCTTACCGAAATGCAATGTACCGTAGTTGTAACGTACCAATCTGTATAAAATAGAATTTCATGCCGTTGTTATGTGACATTTGTAAGACAGTGATGGGCGGCTTGTATGTAACATTGAATGCGGGTAATTTTGCTCTTTTTTTTTTGGTACTCAGTATTGCTATGGAATTGCGATAAAACAACTTACGATACAACATATTTCCAAATATACATATGTTTAGATGGTTAAAATAAACAAATGCAAATACACATACAATGGAAATGTGAAACATATAAAAGACTTTAAATGGTATCAAAACATTGTTTTGTGTGTGCACATTTACAATATATGTATGCTAAAAATTTATATATGGGCCAAATCCTGCGTGACGAACGCTACATTCGCACGCGTTTTCTGATTGAAATATAAACATTTTGTGGTCTTCCAAAAACGATAGCTTCAACTTATATATAGTACTAGCTTAACCCGGTGCGCTTCGCAACACTGCTTTAACCACTTTATCGATTGAGAGATATTTAATATATGCATCCTATGGAAGGTATTTCTCCCCTGCGCCTACCCGCTTTATTTTTATATTTAAAAGTGTAGTATACCATAAGAGGGACTTCTACAAAGTTTGAACATTATCACTTTAACAGTTTTTAGGATATCCGATATTAAACATTGGCGTCCTATGGAGTGTAACACTTCCCCCGCTGCTATTTAAATTTTGGGACTCCGAGGATCCTACTACCAAAAGTTCAACAAAATGCTTGCAGCGGCTCTTATTAATATTTCTATCTATGAGGGGAACTGCTCCTCCTCTGTCTACCCCGCCCATTACTATATTGAAATTTAAAGTTTGCCATAATAGTAGTTTTAACTACGTTTGAAGACTCGCCCTTTAATAGTTCTTCAGTTGAGCGATATTTAATATATACATCCTATGAGAGGTATTCCCCCCTGCGCCTACCCGCTTTATTTTTATTTTCAATAGTGTAGTATACCATATTAGTGACTTCTACAAAGTTTGAACATTCTCCCTATAACAGTTCTTAAGATATGCGATATTAAACATTGGCGTCCTATGGGGAAAACCACTTCCCCCACTGCTACTTTATTTCAATTTTGGGACTCAGAAGATCCTACTACCAAAATTTCAACAAAATGCGTGCAGTGGCTCGCTCTTATTAATATTTCTATCTATGAGGGGTACTGCTCCTCCCCTGTCTCTCCCGCCCATTTTTATATTGAAATTTATAGTTTACTATAATAGTAGCTTTAACCACGTTTGAAGACTCTCCCTTTAAAAGTTCTTCAGTTGATCGATATTTAATGTATGCATCCTATGGGAGTGATTTCTCCCCCTGCACCTACCTGCTTTATTTTTATTTTCAAAAGTGTAGTATACCATAAGAGTGACTTCTAGAAAGTTTGAACATTCTCGCTATTACAGTTCTTAAGATATGCGATGTTAAACATTGGCGTCCTATGGGGGATTCCAATACCCCCGCTGCTATTTTATTTCAATTTCGGGGCTCAGAAGATCCTACTACAAAAAGTTCAGCAAAATGCGTCCAGCGGCTCTTAAGATATGCGATAATTAATATTGGCATTCTATGGGGGGTACCAATTCCCCTGCCCCTATCGAAAAAATAAGTAGCCTATTTTATTTTTAGGGCTGACGTGAAGTTACTGTAAAAATTTCAGGAAAATCGGTTCAGTAGTTTCGGAGTCTATAAGCCAACAAACAAACAAACAAACACACAAACAAACATACAAACATTTTTCATTTTTATATATATAGATAATGGCTAGACCGATTTTGGATTTCAATATCAACTAACCATCATCACTCCTCCCTGTACCTTCCCTAAAAATTTTATGGCAATCGGTCGAGCCGTTCTCGAGTTATGGAGTGACAATCAAAATGTACACTTCTTTTTATATATATAGATTTAGTGACATTTATATGTACTTACGAATGGCATATATCATAATTTCTTAGCAAGTATTTGTTGCGAAATAATTGATCATAAAGTTTTGTGACGCACGCTTCAAAAAGTGGAAGTAACTTCAAACGTTGAAGTGCGTTTTCCTAATTTTTAGCGAATTTTGCATGATAAGGACTACAAAATATAATTCCTAAAAGAAAGATGACTATAAGAGAATTCTAAACGCACTTATTCGCAGCCAAAAAATGTTGTGATTTTTTGACAAAAGCCGTGGACCCTTTGTGACGCACACTACATAACGCACGCTACAGTTTTTCCACTAGAATTTTATTATTATATTTTATTTATTTTAACAAAACAAATTATATTTTTATGAATTGCATTTCTTAAACTAATTTCTTAGCTAATGAATATCAACTTTTTTTTAACGAAATTTATATTTTGATAAGTCTGCTGTAAGTGCTATTTTAAGCACAAAATCACCTAAAATAATGCTAAATTCACGTATAACATTAAGAAATCAGCAGTGGGGTAGGATTTGGTAAAAATTATTGCATTAATGATCATTGAAATACAAATTTTTTAAAATAAAAATGAAATTATATATCTAGTCTTATATTCCATTAAAAAAAATGCATTTGAAAAATTTTTGGCTGGTGGACTGTTTCTGGGATTTGCCCATATGCTAAAATACAAATTTATTTATTGTAAATTTAATATAATATTTATATTAATATTAAATTATAAACATTTTTTACATACACAAAATACTGTTTTAATACCATTTAAATCACGTGGTACCTTTTCTGCACACCGGTCACCATATTAACATTTTTGATTCCCATCACTGTGTGTTTTGTTTTATGTATACTATTACTTTTTGTTTATGTGTGGGAAAACACATGACACGTTTTTAAACGTTCTATAAGTGCACCATCGTGCTTACAGTACGGTGCGGTACAGTACGGGTACAGCAACGTTCGCCTAACTGAGCCTTAACAGTTACAGTAACCGTACCGTAAAAAAGTAAGACCCATCTATTTCTTACAGATTGATATGTAACATCTTACTGCTAACTATAATCGTTCTAATTGCTTAACATAAAACAAAATTAAGCAGCTGAATTGCAACGTTACTGTTACTCCCGGCTAACTGAGCCTTTATAAGATTAACATCTTAGATATGGGCAAATCCCAGAAACAGCCCACCAACCAAACATTTTTCAAGTGAATTTTTTTTTTAATGGAATATAAGACTAGATGTATAATTTAATTTTTATATTAAAAAATATGTATTTCAATCAGAGTACGAAAACGAACAAAACGAAACGTTTGCTTTCGTTTTGTTTTGTTCTTTGCAGTGAGTAAAACAAAAACAAAACCCAAACAATGAGAATGATTGTGCCATTTTGTTTTGTATTATTTTTGCTCGTGATCACAAATTGTACATTAATATAAACGTACACAGCTGGAAAAGAAAAGAGTAAGAACGATATTGAAACCACAGAGCATACAGAGGCGTCACGAGACAGAAAATATTGTATTTTTTCTGTCTTTTTCTTCGAAAGCTGCGTTTTTTGTTTTGATTACGCAATTTGTGTTGATAGTAGCGGCCTGTTTTTACACATTGCCACATCACTACCAAAAAACGTTTTCTTTCTCTTTCTACGAAAGCTGCCCTCGCAAATGATTTAGGCATTTTTCATACGTCACTTTTTTCATCTCTGTATGCTTTGTGATTGAAACATTCAGACAAAAACGTTTGACAAACGTTTGGTAATTGATTTACTCACTACTATTGTTTCTAAGTAAATTAAAAAGAGAGGTTTTTAGGATTTTTTGTTTTTATTAATGCTTATTTTGACTACCATTGTAATTAAAATAAAAAGTAATTTAAAGAAAAAAGAATAAAAAATAACCTAACAAATCATTTTTTGGACGAGGCATTGTGGATTTTACTCATGTTATGCCACTACAAAATCCAACAAGAACTAAATCAATTACTCAAAACAAAACGTTTCTCTATCTGTTTTGTACTCAGATGTACGATTGTAACGGTAAATTAAAAAATGCAGATGAGTGGAAAGCCAATTGTTTCGTTTTCTCTCTTTGACACTTGAAAAGTTTTTGTTTTGGTTTTGCTCATGTACAATACAATTTAAAAATTTTGAAGAGTTTTGTACATTTTGCAAACGTTTGCGAAATGTTTTGTTTGTTTTCATACTCTGATTTCAATGATATTTAATGCAATAATTTTTACCAAATCCTACCCCACTGCTGACTTCTTAATAAAATACGTGAATTTAGCATTATTTTAGGTGATTGTTGTGCTTACAATAGCACTTACAGCAGACTAATCAAAATATAAATTTCGTTAAAAAAAAGTTGATATTCATTAGTTAAGAAATTAGTTTAAGAAATGCAATTCATAAAAATATAATTTGTTTTGTTAAAATAAATAAAATATAATTATAAAATACTACTGGAAAAACTGTAGCGTGCGTCGCAAAGGGTTCACGGCTTTTGTCAAAAAATCACAACATTTTTTGGCTGCGAATAAGTGCGATTAGAATTCTTTTATAGTCATCTTTCTTTAAGGAATTAAATTTTGTATACCTTATCATGCCAAATTCGATAAAAATTAGCAAAACTCTCTTAAACCTTTGAAGTTACTTCCAGTTTTTGTAGCGTGCGTCACAAAACTTTGTGATCAATTATTTCGCAACAAATACTGGCTAATAAATTATGATATATGGCATTCGTAAGTACATATTAATGTCACTAAATACTATATAAAAGTTGAAGCTATCTTTTTTGAAAGACAAAAAAATGTTTATATTTCAATCAGAAAACGCGTGCGATGTAGCGTTCGTCACGCAGGATTTGCCCATATGTTTATTAAAATATATCGACCCCTTTGCACGAAATTATCGTATGTTACGAACACCAAATTGCTATCACCTGCAATATAAAAATGAAAATATACATTAAATTTTTGGAGCAACGAAGTGGAATTCGCCTACAATATTTTGTCAGGCGACGTCTCTTTGAATGTAGAACAAGATTGCATCAAAAACTCAATTTCAAAAAAATTGGCATATACGATAATTTCGCGCAAATGGGTCGATATAGTTAAGTCTTTAGTTTTCTTTAAATAAAAATGCAACTATTTATAAAATCATACAGTAAAGTTAACATTTTTTTTTTAACATGCAAAATACAAATAAAAAAACATCACAACACAGCATTTTCACTGCTTAAAAGTCTTCTCACTTTTGTCCATTTCGTTCCCCAAAACTTCTTAAGTTTCTTTTATTCAATTTATTTTTTTATTCTGTTGGATTTTGGTAAAAAGTTTTTTCTTTTAAGTTTTATTCTTATTAAAATTGTTAAAAAAAAATTTATATTTCTGAGGGCATACTTTTTTATCTTGTTAAAACAAAATGATTTTTTATGCTTAAATAAATTCCTTTAAGTTGCTTTTCTTTTCTCTTTTACTTATCATGAAAAGAAAGTGGCTTAAAGGATTTTATTTAACCTCAATATGATTTTTGAAATACATAATTTAATATTGTTCTTATGGACAATTGAAATAAATAAAAACTTTATTATTTAAAAGAATTAGAAGATTTAGATACATTTTAAGTTGAGTGTAATTGAAAAGGAAGTAAAATCTTTATATTTTTATTCAAAACCCCGACAATATTATTTATGCAAATATATTAAATTTTCTGTTGCTTCTGTAGATAATTTTAGAACTTTATGAAATCGACTATCTCGCAACATTAACAATTTTTGAAGCATTTAAATATTTCCATCCCCCTTAAATATGTAAAACTTTTAAGCAAATTTTATAAATATAATATAAAAAAAGGCCTATAAACATTTACACTGTTCAATAAAAAAAAATATTTAAATGTATTTAATAAACTCATATTTATTAGAAAATAGCTCTAAAGTTTTATTTTCTAGTAATTTTCAGGCTATTTAACATATTTGCAATATTACTAAACCATATCCGTGATTTTAACAGTCATTTAAGCAACATGTGTATTTAAATTTTATATTTTTTTCGCAACATATGTTCTCGATTTTAACAGTCCTTTCAATGCTTCGAACAACCTTTTTAGGCAGTTAAAATTTGCTAAGCCATTTTAAATTTTTTTCTTTTTTTATGATGTTAAAAAAGTTTAAATATCTGAAATGATGCGAATTTTTCAACAAGGAGGTCGGATTTGTGTATATTAATATTCTTTTTTATTCAACGTAAAGTTTTAGTTTTATTATTCATAGTATTTTTGAAAGTTTGAAATACATTTTTAACAATTTAGGCATGATATACATAAGTTTGTAAAGCATTTTTATACCCACACCACAATAGTGGAGAGGGTATAATGCATTTGTGCTGATGTGTGTAACGCCTTAAAATATTGATCCTAGACCCACCTTAAAGTATCACTTTCTGAGTCGAACTAAAGATGTCCGTCCAGCTGGCTGGCTGTCCATGTAACCTTGTGCGCAAAGTACAGGTCGCAATTTTGGAGATAATTTGATAAAATTTGGAACATAGGTTCTTATTGGACCAAGCCTATTGAAAATGGACCACGAGGGAAGATAGGGGAAAATTTCTTCCTCTCAGAAACAATCAAACCGATTTTAATGAAATTTAAAACATAGATAAAACCATATCTATATGGACCCAAAAGGTATGCATTTTTAAAAAAATAGGACCACGAGGGGATATAGGGGCAATTTTTGCCTCTAAAACCGATTTTAATGAAAATTAAAACATAGATAGATCCATATCTATATGGACACATAAGATATACAGTTTTTTCAAAAATAGGACGACAAGGGGAGGTAGGGGGCAATTTCTGCCTCTCACAAACTTTCAAACCACTTTTATTGAAGTTTATAAACATAGATTAATTCATATTTATATGGACACCTAAAAATGATGTGTTTTTAAATACTGTGGTGTAGGGTATCATATGGTCGGGCTTGACCGACTTAACTTTCTTACATTTTTTTTTTTTTTTTTTTTTTTTTAATTATTCTATGTGTATGTAATTCTCCGACCAAAAGCTATAAAAGTAATATTACAGAGAAAATTCTAGATGACCATGAAACTCTTAAAGTTCGCTTTAAGGGAAAGCTAATGACTGCGATTCCAACTGTATTTTCTTTTAAAATTAAAACTTAACTAAAAAAATGACTGGAAATAACAAACAACTTGGATATTTTACTTTGGTACAACCTTTATTCGCACAAATGAAAATAAAGCACTATCGGCGTATTTAAACTAAATGTGACCGGAACTATAAAACAGCCGTATCCAACTTTTTAAATAACTTACTAACTAACATAAAACGTATGTTTGCAATTATAATATTTATATAAGATTCGCGTTAGTTACAGGTACGGACTATATATGTATATGGTGCAGTCCTTTATACGTTCAACGTTCAAACTTCGTGGTCATAATTTAATTTACATAAAATTAAAAACGTATCCATTAACATTTAAATGCTTTTAGAGCTACCTCGCATAGCAAAGAAAATTATTCTTTTAATTTTTAATGCTATTTTACGCCTTGAATACTATCCTTAAAAATGGAAGGTTTGCTTAGTTCCCATGACGCCAAAGCCAGGTAAAGAATATACAAAAGTTGAGTCATATAGGCCTATAAGCTTTTTTATTATCGAAAAGTATGTCAAATCTATTTGGGAAATTATTAGTTTCAAAACAAACACCGATCAATTCGGATTTAGAAGAAAACGCAGCACAATTGAACAAACTCATCGTCATAAAAACATTTGAAGAAAAAAAATATTGCTCAGCACTCTTCATCGATGTTTCACAAGCTTTTGATAAAGTCTGGTATGAAGGCTTATTACATAAATTTAACCAGAACTTACCAGTAAACACTAGTGCTGGGATACTATCGATGTATTCATTCGGTTAACCGTCAATCGGTTAACCGATTAAACTACCCGATTAACTGATCGGTTAATTTCAAATTGGCTTTTTTCGATTAACGATAAAACCGGTTGATTTCAGTCGATTAACCGATTAACCGATGTAACAAAATTTTCAATATTTTGTAGTATTATAACATATTTTTTTGTGTTTTTAATTATTTGTTTCGTCTTATATACAAAATGTATGTGTTTCAAAAAGTGATCTTCATTTTAACCCATTTTCCGCCGACCGGCGACTAAAATTACAATGTTTTTTAATGATTTTTTATCTTCAACATCGATCAACAGGAATGTGGCGAAAAATGGGTTAAATGTTTGATTGCCAACACCTTTTTTTTGTTTCACGTACTTTTTATATGTATGTGTTTAGTTACTTGTTTCTTTTCATATCTTCTCATATCAGTCTTTAAGCAGAATTAACCGAAACAATTAGAAGTGTTAAAATTTAAAAAAAACTCCAATGGCATAATGGAGTATTTTAAAGTTTTAGAGAAATCCTGGAAAAGGACTGAGAAATTAGATATTCATCTATGATAAGTGAAAGAATTTTTTCCAAGTCAAGTTTTGTCAAAACTAACGAAAAGAATCGCTTTAATCCTAAAAATTTAAACCAAATTACTTTTCTAAAATATTATTTTATAAGATCTCCTTTAACTATTGAAATAACTAAAAATTATCTCAGTTTATTTTTTTAAAAATAACTCGAACAAATGATTCACAAGGTAGTCATAAAGTCTTATGTCTTAAAATAATTACAAGAAATATTTATCGTCGGCTTAATATGCCAACCGGCTAAATCCACTTTTTATGTAAATTGAGATTTTGAGGCCGTGTGGTAGAGAAGGATACTCCTCATCGACCAGCATGAAGTTTTTATTCAATTTGAGTCTTGCAGTGTGTTAAATCAACTATATTTTTGGTTTTTCTCTTAAGCTGTACTTATGAAATAAAAAAAGTTTTTTGTCTCTCCTGAAAAATGTGCTGAAATTTAATTAGCAAGTTTGCATATTAAACCAACGATATGACTGTTTTGGGCTACCGCTTATAATTTAGATTTCTACTGTACAGTTATAACGAAACAATGAACACAGCATTAACATTTTTATTTTGTTTGAAACACAACAATATTTATTTTAAACAATTGTTTGCTCGTTTTGGTTCAAGAATTGTTATAAGCAATAAACAATTAAGGCATTTTTATATATTAAAATTACTTAATTTATAAAAAAAACTTTATTAATCGGTTAACCGATCAAAAACAAAATTAACCGATTATTAACCGATTAAACCAAAACCTCGGTTAATTAATCTAGCGATTAACCGATTAAAGCAAAAGGTCGATTAAAAGAATACCCTAGTATGTACGCACGTTATTGTAGATGAGAGTTTTTAAAAATTGTGATGCTGATAAGCACCTTTCTGAAGGAACCAAAGTAACAGGGATTGTAAGATATTTTATTGCAACTTAAGATAATTTTCTAAATTGGTTTTGATTCTCAGCCGAAAAGGTAATCAATCTAGCGGACTTATCCTCTAATGGTCGTTTATTGTTTCGTCCCATGCTCGCAATTGCATTTAAATTTTCTTTTACAGCATTAAAAAAATGTTTAACATTTTAGTCCCCATGTAAACATATACAAATTTCGACATAAAGGCTTTAATTAGCAGTAAAAAATTACAGCTAAGCAATCCATACCACCTGCCATTCTTGTTGTAATAAAAGCAAGTAAAAACTTGCGGCAAAAAAACTGTGTGTGTAACATGTCTTTATAGCTTTATTTTAAATGATAATAATAACGATATTCATATTTTTCCTATCGATATTTTCGATAATTTACGATAATATCGATAGTTTCCCAGCACTAGTAAGCACTAGAGTTTTCAACCGATTAAGAATAATTCGATTAATCGATCAAACAAAAACAAACTCTTGTTCGAATAATTTTAAAATGGCGATTTTCGAATAACGAATAAATCGATTAAATTATGTCGATTAATCGAACAATTTTTTTTTATTAAAAAATAAATTAATAAAAGACTAATAAGAAATAAAAGCTTAGAATTTGATTTATTCTCATACGTTTATACAAAATGTAGAAAAAATTTTATTGCTATAGCCCTCCGTGTAATTAATCTCAATGTTTAGTAGGCAAAAACTGTGTTAAGTATTCATTGTATTTCAAAAATGTATCTTATGTTTGTATTAAACCAATCATTGATAAACAATTGTAATAGCTGTTTTCTTTTTAAATCAAACGTTTTGATACAAACGTTGATTAAGTTAACGAGAGCCGTTCACATTACATTTGAGAAGATTTAGATGACAGATGATAAAGAAAAAAAATGCAACAAACAAATTTAATTTTTTTTAAATTATTAAAAATGGATAAAAAATACATTAATACAGTGATCAGAATATCATTTTAAACATATTAATTATGAAATTGTGAAAATTTACGAATTATTTAAAGTCAAATAAAAGCATTAAGAAGAAATCATGGTCGGCTGTACACGCGAGGGGTACTTGCATGGTGACCGATTCTATCAGTTTGAGGTATGTTCAGAGGATTCGATGTGGTAAATGAAGTGATTAAGTTGTAATCATGTCAATTTGAAGTGATTAACAAATAACTTCAATATATGGTTAATCATCTCGATTTTGATGTGATAAGAGCTTAATCAGGCTCGAGTTGCTTAAACGCGTTTAAAGTGCGAACATAGCATAAGTGTTACAATATTACAATAGAAAACGATGTAGTAGAAGATAATCCAGCGACATCAAAATAAGCCGAACTTCTTCCAATGGAAAAATACATACAGAGAGACAGCGTTTGTTTTATAGAAGAAGTTGTACGCAGAAGTTTGTCTGAAGATGGAAGGTCTGCAAACGCCTTTCGAAAATCCAAAGTTGTATCGGATTATTTAAGAATTAACGATTTTACGATTCCTTTAAGTAATACAACGATATGGAGCTTAGATGAAAAGTTTTACGCATCAAAAAAAGAAGTCATAGTGGATTTGAGAAAAAATAAAGAAGAAAATTGAAGATTTTCCATAGTTGTAAATTAACGGACGGATGTATCTTATTTAAAATATGTAATTTTTTTTATTCGTTATTCTCATCGAATAATCGAATAATTTTTCAGATTTAATCGTTAGATCGAACGAACAAAAACAATTACTTGCATTATTCGAACAAAGCCGAAAGGCGAATAATTGACAACTCTAGTAAACACACACAAGCATTTAAAAATAATCCTGTTGTTTTGGGTTTCTGAAATTTTTGGTTTTGATACTGTACCCTTTTTCTGGACTTATTTTATTATAGACGTTTGTGGATATATGGGAATATGAAATAATTCATAAACAAACATGAAAAAAGTCCCTAAAAAAGTTGTTGTTGCTTCCTAAACACTTTTTTGGGGGACTAATTTATTTTTTTGGGGGAATTAATTCCAAGATACTCACTTCATGGCATATTTATAAATATGACCTCTGACATAGCAATTTTTATTTATCTTAATTTCTTTCAAGTTCTTAAAAATTTAAGAACAAAAAATTACTTTCGACAATAAAAAATATATTGTATCGATAACCTGAGTTTTTCATTATTCAAAGGTTTTTCTAATGTTTATTTTATTCTTGCTAAATATTTTTTAAAACAACCAATTAATAAATTTTCGAAGTTTTTTTTCATTAAGTCGTTTTTAATATGGATATTATGTCTTTTTAAAAATGGTTCTGCTGCTTTTTCTCTGGGTGTATATATTAAATATATAACGAAAACACTATTGGGCGCAAGGATTTTCTCCTCTATGGTATAACAAAACCCGGCTTCGCTAACTAAAGCTTCTCTGCATAGCCGACCTTTGGCCGGGCGCATTGATTTTCTCCTCTATGGTATAACAAAAATCGGCTTCGCTAACTAAAGCTTTTCTGCATAGCCGGCCTACGGCCGGGCGCATGGATTTTCTCCTCTATGGTATAACAAAAAACCGGCTTCGCAAACTAAAGCTTCTCTGCATAGGCGGCCTACGGAAACAAGGCAGATTTTAGAAGCTTTACTTAGCGAAGCCGGTCTTTGTTATACCATAGAGGAGAAAATCCATGCGCCCGGCCGAAGGCCGGCTATGCAGAGGAGCTTTAGTTAGCGAAGCCGGTTTTTGTTAATTTTTGTTCGTGGACACTAGGACATGTTATGTTCGTGGACACTAGGACATGCCACGCCCTTCTTTATTATCTATTTAACGAAAGAATTTTAACAAATAGAAATTGGGAATTTTTGTTTATTTTTGCTACTTAAAAACTCGCTAAAAAAAATTAATCTACGGTATTACAACACTGCCTATCCTTAAAGAAAACAAACACACATACATGGTACAAACCATTTTGGTGAACATAGGCCCCTATGACGGTTCACAACTCAAATAAGTTGATATGTAATTTTTGTATTATGGCTTAAGACTTTGCTATAAAAGAAATTTTTTTTTTTAATATATTAATTTTATATCCTAAAAACGATTAAATAAAAATATTTACCAGTTTTCGCTTTTTATAATGAAGTTTTAAGCATTGTAAATATGTATGTATATGTAAAAATGATCTAGTTTTTGGCTAGTTGCTCTGTATTCTGCTCGCACAATGTTAAGGGTGTATAAGATTCGACACAGCCGAATATATCACTCTTACTTGTTAATAGATTTATTTAATCAAAATCAATTTGTGTGAAAATTATTAAAAAATATTAAAGTTTTTATTGACTAAATAGAATTTCATTTTACACGTAAACATTTTACAAGTATTTATAAAAAAAACACAATTTTTGTAATGCAAGTTTTTAAAAGACTTGGTTATTACAAATAATACTATTAATTTCGATAATTATACACACGCACACTCTGGGTAAAATATTTACTCTTATAAAACAAAAAAACATTATGTGACATTTTAATTTTATAACATAATTCTGTATACGTTATTTGCCAGAATTGTTTTTTTTTTTAATAAATTTAAATATACCTATTTTTTATAAAGAAGTAAGTACTTACATTTAAATTTATCATCCATTTAGCATGTGCAATGTATTGAATTGCCTCACGTTTCTTTTTATGAAATTTAAATATGCGAATGAGCTCCTCTTTTAACGCTGTTTACATTTTTTATTTGAGTGTAATCATATGTGTGCGTGTGTTTGTTTAATTTTTTTTTTTTTAATATTTTTTCGCAATACAGATGGATACACAATCATATATTTTTTTAACGCTCGCATATTTGTAAATTTATTTTAAATTTTTTGTTTTGCAATTTTTTCCAATTAAGCTTTTACGTACACATTGATTTCCATAGGGGCACATTTATTTATGCAAAAAACAACAGCAACAGCAACGGCAACAACCAAATAAAATGTGTATTCACCAATAACAACAACAACAGCAGCAACATGGACGACGATGACAACAACAGCACCGTTAGCAATATTACACAATGTATGTATTTGTAATTTTTTCTTTTAATTTTTTTAAGTAAAAAAGAAAATATATTGAACACAACACAACAAAAATGAAATAAAATATTTTACTTTTATCAATAAAAGTATGCAACAAATTTATATGTAAGATTCTTTTTTGTTTGAGAGCAATTTATTGTACATTGCTCATACGCACTGATGTTGTTCCCTACCAACCGCCCATCACTTAAAAAAGTTACCAAACAGATATATGTATGTGCTTATTTCCTTTTGGATTTGGATACTTAGGATAGGTTAGATTAGTTTTAAAGACTGGTGTGAAGTCAACTTCACACTCTCACTTAGAGACCATTATGGTCCATTCTGACGTCTTAGTTCGATAGAAGAGACAGGGAAGTTAAGTGAAATAAAGGTGATGGAAGAAAGTAGAGAAAGATTAAAGATCGGATTAAGAAAGAGAAACAACTCTAATAAACAAAACAAAACCGTCTGCATATGCCGCACCCAGCCTCCTTTTGCGCACACAGGTCTTTCCGATTACGAATCCAGTTAGATTCTCGAGCCCGCAATCCGCCTAAGAATCTATAACCTAGCCACCTCAGCCTACTGTGTTGCAGCCTGGGACAGTGACACAAAATGTGCTCAACTGTCTTCAGCCCCTCCGGGCCTTTACACAACCCGCACATATCCGATAGGTTAGACCCCAACCTCGCGTCCATTCTGCCTATCATACAGTGGACCGTGATGATATATATCATAGTTCTTACGCAGGCCCTACTGTTGCCCAGCAGCGCATCCGAGTTTGACTCCCTAAGTACCGGCTACAGCGTACGCGATACCCTGCAGTTCGTTCGGTTCTACCAGGGCCGATAATTCCGCTCAGAACCCATTCCCTGATCTTCCCAAAAAGGAAGCCTATTGAGGGCCTAACTGCCTCCATACAGACAAGATCATCCATTTCCACCCCCAGTTTCGCCAACTCATCAGCCATCTCATGGTCACATTAAGAAAGATATAATTGCAACTTTACAGGAGAAGGTAAAAAAATTATGTAAGAAATTTAAAACAATTTTGAAATATAAGAGCAAAGATTTATAGGTAAATCTTATAGACTATTCTAAAACATTTAGACCTGGGCCCTACTTTAAATAACCGGGGTGCAAAATGACAGTCTCTCATATATTTTGATTTCGAAAAAAAATTATTAAAATAAATTTAATTAAAAACACCTTAAAATGGTTGTTCAAATCGGTTTTAATGTTTAATATAAAAAATCGCGTTTTTAAACTTTATTTTTCTACAAAAAATTCTTTCAATAATCCCGCATGTTAAAACGCGTAACATTTACAATTCGCTGTAAGTGTATCTGTCTTTTCGTATTCTTTTTTGTTCAAAATGTTCAATACGAAATACATTACAACATTAATATGTACATATTTAAACGCTTTGCATGCATGTATCTACTGCTGCAGTAACTGTTCGATACAATCGAAATCCAACAGGCAATTTGTCCCGAAAAAAAAAACACTGATACGTTTTTACATCTCTCGCACTCATACATTTTTAAATGTATATGTGTCAGTATGGTATGTCTATGTAATTGTTGTTCTTTTTTTGGCTGTGTATTGCACTGTTTGTCTTTTTTTATTTTTTCCTTGTTCTTTTTCTGTATTTCATCGTAAAGCAAAGTCCGTTTTGATACAGTCGGTTGGACGTCATCATCATTCCTTTGTATGATCTACTTTATCGTTTTATTTTTGGTCTACAAGTGCGTTTGTCTATGGTTTTGTATTAAGGCATGTGTGTGTGTGTGTGTCAATGTGCGTTTTTGTGATTTACCATTTTTTCGTTAAACAAAGTGTCTATCAATTCACTTTTGAAAAATATAGACTGAGTGAGTAGCAGTTTATAAAAGAATAATATCGTAATTGAATTTAGACTTTTTATAATGTCTGCTTCAGTTTCAGTGACTTAAGTGACTTTTGCCAACTAAATATATTACATAAATATTTCTATGTGTAAATTAGATAAACAAGAACAAAAAGTAAATGGAAACACACAGTATGCTTTTATTATTTGTTTAGATTGGGATTCACTAAAAAAAAGTTCGAAGTTGTAGGCCATTTAGGCAAAAGCATAAAAATCTTAATGGATGATTTTGAATATTGTAGAATTTGTTTCTGTAAAAAAAGAAACTAGTTGTTTTAGAAGACATTGAGATTAATTTTTAAAAATGTTATTATTACTACAATCTGGAGCACTTATTGAATTATTAAGAGCTGGAAAGTGTAGAAAATTAACAGTTTAACAAAACTATGTACAGTGTCTCTGATTCAGAACTGCAAACTTACTAGCCGCAAAATAGGAGATAACAGCAGTTCGAACGATTGCCAATGGCAGCACGAACGATTGCTAAAAGCTACTCAACAAAAAGCTTAAAGCAAAATTAAAAGAACCTCAATTCGCCTGAACGACAAGTTATATTTAAAAAGCAAAACAAAAACAAAAAAAATTTGTTTTTGTTTCCATACAACATAAGCATCAAATCAACGTCATAACATTTTATAAGCAGCAAAAACAAATTTGTTTAGTTTATTATGTACATACCCTAGAGGAGAGCGAACTGACACCAAAGTAGTTCAGTGATAGGTCTTTGGGTGTAGAGACCGGTTCTAGTTTTAACACTTTCTATGAATAAGACCTATCACTTTAACATGGGGTTGTCATTGGATTGACACCATTTGACCAGTCACAAATCTATTCTCAATTGACATGTTTAGTGACAGTTACTAAAATGTAGTGTTATTTAAATAAAACAAGTCCTAGAATTAAATTCAAGAGGCAAATTTTAGAAACTCACAAAAAAATGTATCACACCACCGGTGAAGACTGTACTGTAATTCATTACTTGTTCTACCTTTTTGTTCTTCACAAACCAGTTACATGATTGGTTCTCCTTTCACTGGTCATGAGTTCTTTCTTTCTGTACCTGTTCTATTTTCACAACTCCCCAGACCAGTCAGTGGGACCAACTGACACTAATTTCCCGCAAGGTATTTACACATGTATCGCTTGCCTGCAAATACCCTGAAGGAAACACGAGTGCAAGTGTCTTCTAGTCACTAGTTTTGTCGATTTTACGAAGTGTCTACACTACACTAAATTTGCCACTATATTTGGCCTTAATACAATATCAATGACAACTCAGATGTATAATTCCTATAGAAGTTGAAGAAATAATAAAAAAAGATTATTATGAATTCGTATTTGTACCAAAATGGTAGATTAGTTTTACTAAAATATACCAGTGATTCTCTGGTTCCAATGGGTACATATGGTCCCAAAAGAACTATCCAGTCAATAGTACCAACGTCAGTAGTAGATTTTCAATGACACGCACATGTTAAATGTTATTACTGCTGACTGTGGCAGAAGTGAAACAGTACAGATTCACTAGTGACATTTCCTGCAGGGTATTTACATATACACATAGACACGTATGTATGTTTGTACGTTCGTATTTATGTACCACAACAGTATGATTATTATTCGGCTCCTATAAGCAATTTACACGTGCAGCTTTTTGTTCTGTTCGATTTCTTGAATCAGTACATTTGTTCTTACCAGCCTGGGAAGAATATCTTTGTCTCTTTTTTATGAATTAGCAGTTTTTAGATCTTTTTAGTTTCCCCTTTTTTAACTAGCTCCTGTTTTAGGTAAAAGTAACAGCACAAGTAATAACTTTGAGATTCACCTTAAACTTTTGTCGCTAGCGGGTTAGAAAGCAAATGCCAAAAAATAAAAATATACAAAAAAAGGATTTTTGCACAGACTTTCAATGAAAGTGGCAAAAGCAAAAATAAAACGTTTCTGGTTAATAAGTGCTTTTAAAAACCGGACGGATTATTACGTGTACACGTAGATAAAAAACATGTTTAAATATGGTCACCTCCAACCTAACTATTTTCAAAGAAAATATTAAACACATTATGGTTAATATAACCATATTATTGTCAAGGACAACCACATTATGGTAAAATCAGTCCTCCATCAGGAACCCACAACCATATTATGGTTGCCTCTAAAAATGTTATGGTTATATACGATAATAATTTGTTTTTAAATTTACAATAGTATTTTCCTCTTTTACAAGAGCAACATACTATCTTTGAATACCAACCACGCTTTTGTAAGTGTTTAACAAATTTTAGTTATTATTGAGCATAACATGTTTGGAGGCAACAATAATATGGTTGGGGCTTCTGACGGAGGCCTAATTTAACCATAATATGGTTAACGCTGACAATAATATGGTTATATTAAACATAATATGTTTAAAATTTTCTTTAAAAATAGTTTGGTTGGAGGTGACCATATTTAAACATGTTTTTTCTCTGGGTATAGAGAGCAAGATTTATTCTATGCTTTTGATATCAAGTGGGGAACGGAATAGTTGCTGTAGTACAACGTGACGAATAGCGCAGCGAGCTGTCAAAAGTTAAAAACGGCAGATTCAAAGTAGTGTCAACAGAATACGCCAAATTCTAATTTATGAACTTTGTTGCGCTACAGAGCATTCGTCAGCTTTAGCTACTACTACAACTACTTTGTTCTGTTCCAGGCCTTAAAGAAATGCATTTTCCTTGTGCCATTTAAATACTATTCTCAATGGAAAGGATGATTATTTCAGAGAGAATACTGAGAATCTGAACTTGTTGACATGCATAGATACAAAAAACAATTTTTTTATAAAAATATTTTTATATTTTAAATTAAATTAAATGTGCTGTTTCCAGGTGACAAGCAATTGATTGTGTAGCAAAATTTATATGAAAATCACTAAATTTTTGAGTACTTTTCATATACATTTTACTACACAATCAATTGCTTGTCACCTGGAAACAACGCATAAATTAATTATTGCACTCAAAAAACTGGGTGCTTTTCATATAACTTTTACTACACGTTCAATCCCTTGTATTGCGAAAACCGCACATTAGTTATGCATATAAAAAATCAAGACAATTTACAATTCTAAGAATCTCCACGATTAATTTTATTTAAAAAGATTTTTAAATTTTTCAAAAAAAACTCAATTCCAATATTTTGTTCCTAGTAATAGATTAAATTCCTAATAAATTAGATAGTTTGGGATTATGTTTTCAATACAAGTTTTGGTCACACAAGAAAAAATTTGGCTTAATTTTTTCACATTCAAAGAATGGGCCACATTACGCTCATTTGCTGCAAGACCGGCATAACTCAAAAAAATCCATTTCGAGATAAGTTTAAAGTTTTTGATTTGCTGTAACTACTTAGAAAAAAAGAAGACACATTAACTTCAAACTGGGAAAGTATATAAGATATAAAGATGAATTTAATACACAATATAAAGCAAAACAAAGCGAACCATTCTGCATCTTTAACTCCAGAATTTAATTTTTTTAAGTTATGCCGGTCTTGCAGCAAATAAGCGATTAGACAATGACTTTTCACCATTTTTCTCTTAATATAAATTATACTGTAAAAAAAGCCTCAAAAGTAACAATACGAAATGAAACTAGACAACCGGTGGAGCAAATCTGTCAAAGGGTTTTAAAAAGTTAGTTCTGGTTCTCGAAATTTTTGCCCTTGAAGTTTTTGAATTTTTGTGGAAAGGCGTTTGTAATATGGCAAAAAAATATACTAAATGTACTTCTGAGCTAAGAAATGATTTGAGATGCCTTCAGTAGAATTGTATGGTGTTTTTTTTACTTGGAATTTGTTAACCCTCTAGCTCACATTTTAAGGGGTCATTTTTATCCTTTTTTCCAACTTCCATACAAAAGTATACTAAGCCGGCAGTTTAGAGGCTCAAAATGTTCAACGAATATTTTCAGCATTAAATTTCACTAGGGGTTTTCCAAGACCAAAAGTTCGTGCATTGGAAAATTTAAAAGAATCATATCTTTTTATTTTTCATACAATTAGTGGTAATTAAGTCAAAACAGTGTAACATATTTCCGAGCTAAATAGTATATTTATGGCATTATTTGTTAATCAGGACTCCCACATCAACTAGAACTAGAGGCCAGGCTAGAAAAATGGAAAATAAAGGTTTACCCGGCTAAATGTTCTCACTTAACTTTCACGCTCAGAAGACAAAAGTACACAGCTGTAGCAATAAATAACACCACTGTTCCGGTAGCAAATCATGTAAAGTACTTGGGCATTCATTTAGATAGACGCTTGGCATGATCTGGTCATATTGAAAAGAAAATAACGTCTATGAATCTTTAAGCAGCTCAACTACATAGGCTCCTCGTTCAAAACTCAATTTGTTCAATATGGACATATGACACCTAATAATGGGGTTCTGCATCAGACATCTAGAATCTACCATGGAGACAGTCTAGGACACAACGCCCCCTGGTAATTACGTAATGACATTATCCACAGGAATCTTAAAATCCCTATCATTCAGGATGAAATTAAAAATTATTTACTAAAATACATAGATAAACTAATAGTCCATTCTAACTACCTCGCTCGGGATCTGCTACGCGTCGAAGGTCACCAAAGGCTTAAAAGGACCGACACTTTAAGCCTACAGGTTACATTGATAATAACTAAAAAAATAACAATTAGGATTTAGCTTTGAAAACATATTGTTAATTCCGACAAGAAATATTCAACAAAAAAAAAATTTTAATAATTACAGAAAAGTCAATTACTATTTTGTCCGGCAGGCTAGAACTATTCTATCAGTACGAAGGTTCGTGTTCGATTCCCGCCAGAGACTCTGATCTTTTTCTGTGCAAGGGGCTGAAGGTGTAAATAACTATTGACCGGCTTATTTAGTTACAATATAATTTGTAATTTTATTTGCAACTATTAATAAAAAAAAAAAATTAATGTTTTCATATTTTGCAGTAGTTGCCTTAAAACATGGTAAAATGTATAAGTCTGCCATTGGCTCTATGCTAAAACAACGTCTTTATTTATAAATGGCATTTCTTGATTGGCATTTCAGTTTCTTTATTGCAACGTATAACTTGGGTATAATACCACAAAAACATATGGCACACTCTTTTTTAATTTATATTAAGGTAACAAAACCTTCCAGAAACCAACAGACCCAAATAAGCTGCTTTGATATGTATGAAGGCTGTGTGCACACCTAAAATAAATAAATTTCTTTGCCGCAAAAGTACTTTAAATAAAAAGCTTAAACTTTAATAAAAAGTCAACAGCTGCACTTGCTAATTTTTGGAATTTGCTACTAACATTTTTTACAAATTTAAGTAGGGAACAGAATAGTCGCTGAAGTACAACGTTACGATTAGCGCTGCAAGCTGTTAAAAGTTAAAAACTGTAATTTAAAAGTAGTTTCAGCAGAATACGTAGTTGTAGTAGTCGTTGCAGTTGAAGTTGAAGCGCAAAATTTTAAATTTTAAACATTCTTGCGCTAGAGAGCATTTGTAAGCTTCAGCCACTATTACAACTACTTTATTCTGTTCTAGGGCTTAAACTTAAGTATGTACCTCCAAAAATACAAAAGTTCCTAAAAAAGACTAAACTAAACGTTCCCAATAACGCAGTCTTTAATGTTACTGTTAATGATGTTTGTGTAGTTCCTTATGCCTATAAGTTAGTAATAATTGTATGTTTGTATGTATGTGCGGTTAAGAGAGAGTTTTTAAAAAAGTACATAAACTGGCACGTGCTGAGGACAACCATCCATCAAAATATTACTGTATGCACTATATATCAACTTGCCAATCGTTTGTCATATTTTGTTTTTTTTTTATTTTTTGTGTGTTTTCAACGTGAATGTATAACCCTGTTGGTTTTTAAACAAAAGTCCTTTTGGCTCAGCACAGGAGACACAAAAACAACACAAAAAAAAACAAGAAGAATGATACACTTCAATTGTTTGGTAACTTGGCAGTGGTCAGTTGCTTTTGTAAAGAAAGGTTTTGACAAACTGTGCAAAAAAAAACGATAAAAAAAACTTTGTCAACAATTTAAGCAGAAAACAATATTAAAAGAAAATAAGAAATCAATCAAAAAGTTTTCTTTTCCCGAAATTAGCATTTCAATAACACAATTTTATAAGCCTAGAAGGCGGCATTATTTTCTTTTAAAATTTTTCAAGATAATGTGACCCAATTGTTTAGGATTATACAGTCTAGCATTTGGTTGATACATATTTTGAAGTAAATTTTTACAACAAACAACTTTCCAAACTATATTTTCTTGGATTATGAACAAAACTTACACTTTAGCACTTTTCTTTAAAAGTTGTTTTTCTTTTAATTTATTTTTTTTTTTTTTATATTTAACACACCGTTAAAGAAAATAATTTAATGAGAAAAGACCGCAAGGACTACGACAATAATATTTGAACGAAGTTTTTACACGAATTTTATTTTTACCGTTTGACCACTGCGAGTGGTTCGGTTCAACTAATAAACACTACGCCCGGTCAACTGAATTCAATACGAACTAAAATGTTTGCTTTAACATCATTATACAGGACATACATACAACTCTAAATATTAAAGAAAGGCATATAAACCGACCGTTTACGACGATATTATAGGCAAAATTTTACCCATTTATAGATTTCTTTAAAATAACACTTTATTTCAAAACAACTGATTATCAGATTTGTTTTGTTTGTTTTTTATCAAAATTATTATTTCCTTTTTTAAGATTATAATATTTGTAATTTTAATGTTTTTTTTATATAATTTTATCTTTATTTTATAAGCGTTATCAAATTTCTGAATTTGAAATTCACAGTTTCAACCGTCTTAACAGTTAAGCGACACGATTTATACTGATTTTAGAATTTCACCTTTCATTATGTTAAGTACTCTACTATTAATCGTATGCCTTTGGGTTTGGGCTTTTTAACGAATAAGTGTTGACTATTTCTTTGGTTTTGTTTCATGTGCTCTTTTCCTCATCATCATCATATGACACACGAAGTAAATGTCCTTCGGCTATGTGGACATGGAATTGCAAAAAAAAAAAATTAAGAGAGCACGAAAACATCATAAAGCTTTAGTAAAATGTAGGGTAACTACTTCACTCAATAACGAAGCTTTTTGTGACAACAATTGAGTAGTTTAAAACTGAGAGATAGAGAGAATTTAATAAGTGCTCAAGTTGAGTACCAGAAACCGTTAATTTCATAAGCATGCGTAAAAAAAATAATTTTGTATTAAACATTACAGTTACACACAACGTCGATAATAGTGTAAAAACTATAAATTTTGAAATTAAATTTAAATGTAACAGGGTAATTACTACATTAATAAATAAACATATACTACGTTTATACGCACCACTTATTCGCAAATAAATATATTGCAGGTAAAGAAAATTGCCGCATAAACAGTGAATTAAATTTTTATTTGCGAATAGCTAACTCACGAAAACAATTCCTGATTCACGACACTATTTGCAAATAAGATTTAAATCATTGCCACACTTTTAAACGTTTTAAGTTTTTAATTCGATGTGGCACATTCATACGACAAACAAAAGTAAAATTAATTTAAAATAGTAGCAATTAAATTCACAAATACACAATTTGTAATTATTTCATTATTTATTGAAAAAAAAAAATAAAAAGTTTATATACATACAGTGCTACCAAATGCATAAATTTTTCATCCGGCATCACATAAAAATAAGAATTTTCAGTAAGAAACTTGACATATAAACAGTAAGTTAGTTAATCGCAAATAATTTATATTTATAATACGTATAAACGTAGTAATACATACCAAGCAAAAAATAACATTGATTAGAAGCATAACAAACTATAATTATTGCATTCTTCTGGCTTCCAAGTGTACCGCCAAAAATTTTTAGCTTACCAAAATTAATTATGGAAGGCAATGAGTTAGTAAAAAAGTTCAGTGGTTTTTTTAAGCAGTTTTTAAATGATAAAATGTCACGGCTTCACATATGCGTATGTTTTAATTCAAATAATAAATAAACATATACATATATATATTAGAATGGTCGCATCTTGTATGGGATTTTTTTTTTTAAATTTAAATGTTTGCGCTGCTTTAAATATGAGGTTTGGTGTAAGAAATCAAGTCCTAATTTTTCAGCTCAATCCGACGGTGCCTAGTCGTGCCAAGTGGGGCCCAAAGATCCCCATATGATAAAAAAAAAAAACATCTATTCAATCAGATACTAGATGAAAAGCCGGTCTTAAAGACCGGAAATCGAAAATCTGGCTTCGTTACGATCTTCCGCAGAGAAAATACTTTAAGTATGCCAAATTTCAGCTTCCTATGTCATCAGATGGCTTCAGAAAGTTGCGGAAAGAATAGGACATACATGCAAACATCCTGACATACTAAGAAATTATATATTCTATAGATAGATTAAAGTATTTGTAGTTTAATATTTTAGTATGATACGAACGAAAGATTTTTAACTAATTTTAACTAATTCGGGGTCGCTGAATCCAGTGGTGCTAGCCGTTTTTTTAAGTTAGCTTTAGTTTTCGAGATATACCGTTATTTCGAAAATTAAGGATGTTGCACAACATATGTTCGCGCAACTCAAAAACGCTTTAGCTTATTGAAAAACTAAAAAAAACCGAAATTCCGCAATAAAATTTACTTTAAGAAAGTTAAAACTTTTTTCTTCAGATTGGCTTTGGTTTTCGAGATATACCGTTATTTCGAAAATTAAGGATGTTGCACAACATATGTTCGCGTAACTCAAAAACGCTTTAGTTTATTGAAAAACAAAAAAAAACGAAATTCCGCAATAAAATTTACTTTAAGAAAGTTAAAACTTTTTTCTTCATATTGGCTTTGGTTTTCGAGATATACCGTTATTTCGAAAATTATGGAGGTTGCACAACATATGTTCGCGTAACTCAAAAACGCTTTAGCTTATTGAAAAACTAAAAAAACCGAAATTCCGCAATAAAATTTACTTTAAGAAAGGTAAAACGTTTTTTTTATAGGCGCAGTCGTTTTAGAAACATAATTTTTTTTTCTGGAAAAAAAATACATTTTTTATTAAAATTTCGGAATTTTTGTTTTTAAAAATTCATAAAAAATTGAAAAATGGAGCTATGCTTCTAATTTTATAGAGTCACATAAAAAACAATATTGCAAACAAAACAAGCTATAAATGATTAAAATCTGGAGTTGGTCATACATTTGACCCTTCTTGAGGCATCCTAGGCACTACAGGGCCAAATATAAGAATTTCAATTATACACATATGGCGGTTTAATAAAATTCTTAAATTAATTAAAATTTTTCGTCTTTTGTGAATACATAAAATCAAAAGTTGTGAACAGATTTTAATCATTTATAGCTTGTTTTCCGAAATTTTAATAAAAAAATTATTTTTTTTTCCAGAAAAAAAAAATTATGTTTCTAAAACGACTGCGCATATAAGAAAAACGTTTTACCTTTCTTAAAGTAAATTTTATTGCGGAATTTCGAATTTTTTTAGTTTTTCAATAAGCTAAAGCGTTTTTGAGTTACGCGAACATATGTTGTGCAACCTCCTTAATTTTCGAAATAAGGGTATATCTCGAAAACCAAAGCCAATATGAAGAAAAAAGTTTTAACTTTCTTAAAGTAAATTTTATTGCGGAATTTCGGTTTTTTTTTTTTGTTTTTCAATAAACTAAAGCGTTTTTGAGTTACGCGAACATATGTTGTCCAACCTCCCTAATTTTCGAAATAACGGTATATCTCGAAAACCAAAGCCAATATGAAGAAAAAAGTTTTAACTTTCTTAAAGTAAATTTTATTGCCGAATTTCGGTTTTTTTTTAGTTTTTCAATAAGCTAAAGCGTTTTTGAGTTGCGCGAACACATGTTAATCTATCTATACAATATATAATTTCTTAGTATGTCAGGATGTTTGCATGTATGTCCTATTCTTTCCGCAACTTTCTGAAGCCATCTGATGACATAGGAAGCTGAAATTTGGCATACTTAAAGTATTTTCTCTGCGGAAGATCGTAACGAAGCCAGATTTTCGATTTTCGGTCTTTAAGACCGGCTTTTCATCTAGTATCTGATTGAATAGATGTTTTTTTTATCATATGGGGAACTTTGGGCCCCACTTGGCACGACTAGGCACCGTCGGATTGAGCTGAAAAATTAGGACTTCATTCTCTTACACCAAACCTCATATTTTAAGCAGCGCAAACATGAAATTTAAAAAAAAAAAATTGCGACCAGTCTAATATATATATTAGACTTCCGATTTGGATGAAATCTGCACCAAGGTTAGTCCTATTTGTTAGTAGTTTAGACGCAAGTTTTAGCATATGGGCATTTCCTTCAAAAGGTTCACCGTGACCAAAAATTTAAAAGTTATTAAAAGCTAATTATTTTACGATATTTTTATAGAGAAATATTTACTTACATGGTCTGTAATATAAGGAAGAGTTCAAAGAGAAATATTTTATTCGGTTTAACAGTAAATTTTTATGAACAATTTTCGATTTTTAGTTGAACTGTTAATTTTTAATTTTTGATATTCCTTAATTAGGCTTGAGTTCATCAAATTAAATTTTCTTTAAATTATTTTCACTGAGGCAACATGTAATTTGAAATTTAAGTGATAATAACAGCAAATTTCGAACCATCAGTACTACTGGTTAAAGATTGATGTTTGACTGTTGGCTAACGGGCACCGCAGTGGGTAGAACACAAAGATCTTCTGACGATAGAAAGTGGTGTTTCTTGAAACATGTAAAGATCAACCCGGGTTCAAATCCCAGCTCAGCCAAGAAAAATTATCAATAAATTTTAATAAAAATTCCAGGTTGTAAAATTCCTTCCCTCAGTGAAAATAATTTAATGAAAATTAAATTTGATGAACTCAACCCTAATTAAGGAATATCAAAAATTAGTAAATTTTTTTTTTATTTTGATCATTATTCAGTTAAATTATTACGGAAAAAATTTCACGTTCGAAATGTCACGTATCGACCCAGATTTTGGCTTAAAAAAGAAAATACAGAAGATTTTGGAATCAAACCAAGATATTTTAATGTTACATTGCTACGTTAAATTCTGAAAGTAGTTTGACTAAAAAATTGTACCAGGTTTCGCTGAATTACGCCCTTTTATACATGGCCACAAAAACTACTTCTGTTTTTTCACGTTCGAACCGCTACTTCTTTTGCCATTATCTTTGACCTAGAATCGCGCCCTCCATAAACTTTAGCACAGATAACAGTGCTTTTATTTTTTGTTTAAAAAGTTATTGCATTTTTGATGCGTACGACTGTCACGTTCAACACTTTGGAATTACTCATCTAACTTACCTATTGGTGTTAGCAAAATTTGTCCAAAGTAGCTTCGATAGCTATTTGATCAGTCTGTTTGGACGAAATGTCAAACTATGGCCCCCTCTAACTCAGAAACTTTCTGACCGATCTTGTTGAAAGTTTGCGTCTGAACTACTAACCAATAGGACTACCTTGGTGCAAATTTCATACAAATAGGAAGATATCGATTCAAAAATTGGGTCACTTGACATGAAATCTCCCATATATATAAGCATATAATTTTATTTTTTGCTAATCTTTTGAAATTTACCATTGTTACTGGGCGATTTGTAACGGACATAAAACTGATACTGGAACATAGCCATTCAGACATACGTATGTGAGAGAGAAATTTTCGGAAAGCATTTGTAAAGGTAAAAATGAGAATTGTTGTTTTGTTAAACATCCCAGTGGTATAAAAAGAAGCAAGCGCCCCAAATGACAGGCGAAAAAGTTAGCACTTACTTGTATATTCGTATTTGTTCCATAATAAGCATTATTATTGTCTAATACCGAAATATAAAATTGCAAGTCTTTATTTTTTCTCCTATTTTCCCCAAAGTAAGTAGACAAAAGAATTCTCAAATAATTTTTCGGGGTAACTTCCACATTGATGGGAATTATGTCTGGAACAATGTCAAGTAATTTTTTTTTTTTTTTTGAAAAATCCCTTAATGTCTTAAAACACGAAATTTCGACTTAATCCATTATTATTTATTGCCACAGATATTTATTCTCATAAAGTTTTAAAAGATCTGTCAAAATCAATTTCTTAATTTTTGACTGATCATTATTTTCTGCCTTCACAATTTTTAAAGCAGACCATCATCCAAATTTTTTTTTTTTTTTTTTTGGAAAACATTAAAAAAATTGTTGTGCTGAAAAATTTTGGAGTCGGAGTCGCGAGTTTTTGTGGGTACTTTGACTCCGACTCTGGTACAAAAACCTCAACTCCGACTCCACAGCTCAGGTTTTTTCTTTACGCACTGTAGTGTACATTTAGAGTTGACGAAAAATCGTATTGTTGTTGTTTTTATTAATGCTTTGATATTGTTACAAGTAAAACTGTACCCGTTCTCTCTAACTGCAGTGAGAACTTCTCGCATCGAGAAGATGTGAAACCAAATATTTCATCGTTTCCCGAAAAGTGAGAAAAAACTGTGTTTGCAACTTATGTCGAAAACTATCAAAAGAGATTACGTCGTTACGTTATAAATGTCTTGTATTGTAACTGAAGCCAATGTGACTTTGCAGACGTTGAGAACGCCAGTAACACATATCGTTGACGGCGACCAAAATTCACTAAAATTGAAAATTGTTCAACGAAGGCGGGGTAAATACAACCGTCGGCTATACGAAATAATGTAAAGTGCGACTTTAATGTTTGTTGTTTGCTAACGAGCTTTAAAAATATTTTAATATTTTATAAAACACAGTTTAGTGAGAAAAACAGCTGTTTGTTTCAATTTATGGCATTTTTGTTTCATTTCACACATTTCAATCGAAAAGCTCCTCGACGCGAAAGTTACAAAACATGGGCACTGGTGTTTATATCTTATTCGCTTAACTGTTTAATTTGTATGTATAATATCTTTAGTTTTTCTAAAATCTTTGGATGAATTTTCCTGCTGATCTGGACTAAGCAACCAGTGAAATGCGCATAGGAACATCTTATACCATTAACAATAACTTTCAGTTTATCATTGTATGAAATGGGAACTAAGCACATTTAAACGAAACCTTGGAAAAGCTAATTATTTGATATCGTAATTTCATTAAACGTATCCATACAGGGTGGCGAAGAATGAGCTTTATGGTTTGAGATTAATAAACCTTTTTTGAATGAATTTTTTTAAAATTCCTTTGTTCAGCATTTTGTGAAGAAAACAAAGAACGTTCTTAAACAATTAAATTTTAGTTTTCAAACAAACAATCCAATCTTGTAAACACAGCGCTTCTATTTCTTATTAAAAGGGTACGTCAATAAGAGAAACTGCAGGACTTGGGCTACGGAAAATGCAAAAGCAGTACACTAACGACAATTACACCCATTTAAGAGTATATCATTTAAAATGATAACTGCCCCATATATTTTTGAAAATGGCATTGGTATTTTTAACTCTCGATCAACGGTGGTGCCTATCGAATGATATGGACACCAACATTCTGGTGTCAACAAGATCGAGCTACAGCGCATACTGCTGGTGCCTCAATGGTTTTGGTAAGAGATATATTCGGCAAACACAACATTTTGCGCACAAGAAATTTTAACAGGGCTCTACTTTTACTCAATTTTATAGGTCTATTAAGTAAGAGTGTATTTTAACAAGTCAACTTGACTTGTTTTCGCCGAATTTATCCTCCAACTAAAACCCACAGTCAAATTTAAATCATGTCATTACAACCGAAATTTGGTGAAAAGTGCTAAATAAAGGGTCGATCATCACAATGTTTTGTTATTTTATTTCTATTAATTAGGAACTTAATTGGAACTAAATTCAATTAAATATCATGATTCGTTTCGGGTTTAGGCGTATTAAAGAACATTTAAGGAATGGGCTTTATATTGGATATGCTTAATAAATTATCGATCAATCACTATGAAATTCAGTAGAGTGATTTTTAGTATTTAAACCACCAAATTGGATCAATTTTCAATACAGTAATACAATTTTGTTAGCGTTTGAGGCATTTTTAATAAAACACCATGATTTGATTCAATCTTAGGAGTATTTAAGTACTTTTCAGAGGGATGCATTACGTTAGATCTATAGATTTACAAACTTCAAAAGAGTGATTTCGGCTATTTTTAAAAACATAATTGGAACAAATCTTAATACAGTACATAATGCAATTCGAGAGCATTTTAGGCGTTTTACCCTAGTCGGACGTAAGAATTTTACAACGTTAAATGGCGGTACAGGTACAATTGTACATACATAGAATTTTCACGATTAATAGGTTAAATCATTGTACACATTGAACACTGGAGCTAGTACAAGTCGTCATCGTGTTTGTAGGTAAGTACGATTTCATTAAAAATGTCCTTAGGTATAACGTAATGTACATAAATAATTTTGTAACTATATTTTCTTCCGATGAAATAAGGCAAAAGATTGAATGTTCAGAAGATGAAGAAATATTTGTTACGTCTGATGATGAAAACTATTTGCCACAAATTGGTATACATTTGATGAAGATTCAGACATTGAAAACAAAATTGTCAGATGTTGTACTAAAGATGAGCAAAGTGAAGGCAGTATTTTGTTTGGAAAATATGGAACTTAAGGTGCAGTGAACCTTTACCAAGTTCACAAACCAAAAACGTGAACGAATCTTCAGCAAATAGCATTTCTTACAGAAAAAAACGAAGAATATTTCTTTAGTAGCCCAGTAAAAACTTCGCCTACAAAATAATGTGTTGAGTAATCAGAAAAACATAAGAGCACTACTTACAATTCTACTGAAAGAACCAATGAATTTTACAAGCGATGTCCCAAAATGAACGCATTAAAAAGTAAGTCATTATTTTTTTTACCTGCATACATCCAGAAAAAAGTAGTTATAGAAGTTGTTATAGATGTAGTTATAGAAGAAAGCTACAAAATAATGAGTTAAAGAAGCTATTCATTTTGAAAAAGTAGGCGAAGTTTTTACTGGGAGGCTTTACATGGGACATATAAATTATTAACGATAAAAACTGACGTCCAACCTAATTGGACGACATAATCACCCCTATTCTGCGTTTCGATTCGGATCGAAATTTTCTCCGTTTTTGGCAACCGTGGTATTCTGTGCCCATGTTCTGTAATTCCTGCGTTGAGAAACTTTTCGATTGAAATGTGAGAAATGAAACAAAAATGCCATAAATTGAAACAAACATGTTTTTCTCACTTAACTGTTACTGAAACATTTTTGGCGAGTAATTTCCTTACGTTACAGCTATTACACACCAGAGATCAGCAATGAGTAGTGAAAAAGTGAGTAGAGCTAAATCATGACTCATAAATTCTTGTACTTATACGTACTCATACTTATTCCAATGTTATTCAAACTCATACCCTGCAAATAATAGGACCAGTCCAAACACGCGTGTAAAGAGTAGTCCACAAGGGACCAGGACTAGTCCAAAACTTACCCAAACGTATGGAAAAAAACCTGGTCTATTTAACATTGCGATGTCCTAGGAGAGGACCATATAACCCACCTTTGGATCACTAAGGAGTAGTTTTAAAACTACTCCATGGTATACTCAAGAGGATTAGTTTTGAAGTCGGTTAAAAACGAAAGCATGTCGTTAAAAAACGAAGACATGTCGTCTTACTACAAACACTTTTTAACAATGACATGGTCCATGCTTGCATTACATCGGACCAGTCCATGGAGTAGTCCATTTTATCAAAATGGATCAGGTGGTCCAATTTTATTTGCAGGGTATTCACTCAAAAGTTTCATTTTATTCATCGTACTCATACTTAAGGCCGTTACACACTATCCCACAAAGTCTTTCGTATTTTATAAAAATGCAACCCTGTCATGATAAGTTGTTATTGTTCTTTGAAAATTTATAAACAATAATTTCGTCAGGGAAGTATTTTCATAAAATACGTAAGACTTTGTGGGATAGTGTGTAACGGCCTTAAGCAACATTTGTTGTGTTTGATTTAGAATCTACTCAAGTCAATGTGTATAGGCGAAGCAAAATGCGAGGCTGCCAGATTTGTCCCCGAAATAGCAAAGTGACGATTTGGCAATTACTGTATACTTAAGATACATGTATAAAGTGGACGATTTTTCGGCAAATTTATCAGGCAGCGCTGATTATTAAGTTGTGTGTTTTCTCTTGTGTGGTAAAACGGTAAATGGATGAGCTAAATGATTTGAATCATTGTGAGTATTGTAAGTATTTTCTTGAAATTATAAATCAAGCTGAGGTCAATTATAAGTATGCGTGTAATGTCGACGCCGCACTCATAAATATTTCTCTTGTGAGTATGAGTAAATCAGAGTAGTTAAGTTGAAATGATTGCTACGCACTTATACTTACAATTGCATGAGTCAGTATGAGTAGCGAAAAAACGATTCATTGCTGATCTCTGTTACACACCAACAATGTTACAGTAACAGTTTAGTGAGAAAAACATGTTTGTTTCAATTTATGGGATTTTTGTTTCAGTTCTCACATTTCAATCTAAATGTTTCTAAACGCGGGAGTTACAGAACATGGGCACAGAATACCAAAGTTGCCAAAAACGGAGAAAATTTCGATCCGAGTCGAAACGCAGAATAGGAGTCAATTTGAATAAATAAAATTATTTTCAGGAGGGGAATTTATATTGTGCCCATGGTAGATTAGGGATCAACCATCACAAAATTCTGTAGAGTGATTCTTGATGTTAAAGTACCTAAATAAGATAAAATTTCAATACAGCTGTAAAATGTGTTTTAGAGTTTAATGCGTAAAGTAAATTGCATGACGTGAATTCTGGCTATATAAGGCTAAATTGGATTAAAATTTAACCAAACTATATATATGTGTGATACGATTTTAGGCGTATTAAAATGGTTTCCGATAATGCGGGCTTTATATGGGACTAGGGATGCCAGATCGTTTTTAGCAGTGCAGGTATTGATATTTTTCAATTGTACTGTTTTATGCACGATACCCAAAAAAAGTACCCAAATGTAGCGTTTTTCCCCTTTGTACTGCATCTTGGTCCAGTCAACAAAAAAAACCAAAACTATTAAGAACAACTCTGTTAAAGTAATACACATTTTGGAATAGTTAAAAAAATTGTTGTTCTGTTCCAAACAAAAAAGTTCTAAAATAATAAGATGTTTTATGCTGGCTTTATTATTTTGTTAATTAAAACTTACGTGTCGAATAGAGCCTAATTGATTTTAATCGGATAAAAAATGCCTGAGGCGTAGTGGATCAAATTTAATATTTTATTAAAATTTAAACGTCTTTTACCATTAATTGTCCTCAATTAACAACTTAATTTATTATATAGTACATTTCATTACAAAATTTGTAAGCCAAAATATCACTTTTTTAAATTCTTCATATTTAATCATGTATACATAATGCTAGCAAATTTAAGTGCTGGTGTTTTTTTTTTTTTTTTTTATTGTGGTATTTTTAGGTTTTATTTATATACTTTTGCCTCTAGTTACCAAATTTTTTATTATAAGTTGTTTCAAAACGCAAGATGGAGCTAATCAAGTTTTTACTTAAAAAATATATAAATTTTCTATTATTTGAAGTTTTTTTAAGGATGGTAGCTTACAAAAAAAAAAGAATCAAAAGCTCTTAAAAAACTTTTGAGCATTGTTAAGTCATATTTCGAATTTTGAAGGGTCATATTAGCGGTTTTCTTCAAACAACTGAAAAATACAGATACATTTTCGGATAGGCCAAATATGAAAAAAGTCGTTAGACAAGGCCCAATGGAAACATTTTCAACAATAAGAATGTTCTTTTTCGCGAAAAGTCGATTTTGATATATTTCTACATTTGTCCCTATAACTATAACTTTAAGCTTTAACAAATTTCAACCATTATATTTTCTGTATGCTTATAATATAAAGACTGTGGCGTAGGCTTGACCAAATATACTTTTTTTCTTGTTTATTATAAGAAAATATTATAAAATTGTTTCTAAGTGCATATTTCCGGTTCCCATGACAATAATCAGACTTAGCTTGACCTTTTTCGTTATTAAATTCTATTTCTTCTTCGTATATACAATAAAAATAAGATTTAATTGGGACCTGAAATGCAAAAGGGCCTCATAACCAAGAAATATATGTGAATCTAAAAAGTACGAAATGGCCACAGGGCAACATTCAATAGTGCGAAAAATGGCCCAATTGCGCATTTATCCCATCATTGCTAGGCACAGTGCGAGATTTCGCACTAAACCCTATAAGTTTGCTACTTTTTTTCGTAAGCAATAAAACAGTCTTCATTTTACTTGAATATTCCCTTTGGAAGACTGAACGAAAATCCGTTAGAAATTTTAAAAGACCATTAAACTAAGTTTCCAAAACTACATAAGCTCGCCTTCAAATATCTGACGAATGCGGAATTTTTTAGAAATTTCAATAAACTAAACCCTTTTTTGAGTTACGCGAATATATGCTGTGCAACATCCTACATATTCGAAATAACGGTATATCTTGAAAATAAGAGCTAACCAAAAAAACGGTTAGCCCCACTGGATTTAGCGTGCCAGGTGCGCGGCTGGTCTGTTTTTTTCAACTAGCACAGTGTACTGCTCAAAATTACAATATTAAAATTTTACTTTCAGTCTTATATTCTGTTTAACCAAAGATAAAATACATAAATTAGATAAATCTAACGTAATTTATAAAATACCATGCAATGGAAACGAATTTGGAATATGTGACAAGGTTTATATAGGTACCACAAAAAACAAACTAAAAACTAGAATTTCAGCACACAAATCAGATATAAAACTACGAAATAAAATTCTCACACAAAAAGCCGCACTGTTAACCCACTGTGCACAAACAAAGCACTCTCCTGATTTTGACAATGTACAAGTATTACAGAGTGAAAATAACTACAAAAGACGTTTCACATTGGAAATGTTACATATAATTAATGGTGTTTTCTTTTCTAAAAAATAATAATGCATTATAGTTGTATAATATATTTATTAGGTTACACGAACCCTTACAAAGTAATTCATTTTCCTAAATTACAATGGAACAAAATAATAGCTACGTTTTACACTCAACACTAATGTGTATTTAGCGTTTTAAATATTGAATGCAAAGTTTGTACTAAAAGCGATATTCACCACGCTTGTAGCAATTTTCAACATTAAATTTTCTTACAATTCCAATAAGCGTTAACAGCACTGATTTTCAATAATTAATGTCAGCCGTTATTAAAAATTTTGCGACAATAAAAATATAATTATTAAATAAAAGTAAAACAAACGAAAAACAAAAAGTTTTTATATCCATCAAAATATAACTAAAAATCACAATATAACACCCGCGAGAAAATAACAAACTTTTGCTGACAAACTTTTTTTTTCACTCAATTCAAATTGTAAATCTCAGAGAAATGTTGCAGACAGAATTGAGTGTTTTTTTTTTGCTTTACAGACTTAAATTGGCAGTGTTACCAAATTAAATAAAGTTATTCAGGGATGGAAAGTTTATTTTATTAAAAACAAAAATACTTTTTTTAATATTATTTTACTTTAGTTTACAAAAACAGATAAGGAAATTAAATAATTTGTTAATATGTTGATTACATAATAAAATGTTTGGATTGTTAAATCGTTTATATTAATTTATTTTTATATTAAAAATATTTTGTTAGCTGTAATTTTTTCCTGATGATTAATATAATAAAATTAACATTATAATGTTAAAAGTTCGAACATTTAATGTTTTTTGAAATTAAAAAAGTATATTTTTAAAAGGTATTACACACATAGGAAAAGTTTGATAAATCAAACTTAATTAAAAGACGGTTATTTGAAACAGGCTTATAATAAGCTGGTTTAAAACTTTGTATTATAAAAAAAACTTGTCATAACCTTAAAAAAAACTTTTTACCACAGCAAACCATGTATAACCTATATATATATATATATATATATATATATATATATATTCCGGTGTAAATATACTTTTATTCGCTTAAAATAGCTCAGAAATATATAAGGTCCTTTAAACGAATTATATGAAAACGAGATTCAATATATAATTACGCTTACTTTTGCAATTTCGAACTTTAACGTTCGTATACACAATTTTAGTTAACGGTCTTAGTGGCTTTTTTCGAAAGTAAAAAAATGTTTCGTTTAGGAATTTAAATTGAAAGAACAATAAAAAAAATTTAATTAATTTTTGTTTACAAAGCTAAACTTGTAAAACATTGATTCCTTTGCACTAATTTCTGCGTACATGAAAACGTAAAAATAACGCCCTGTAACTTAACTCATCAAATTGCATACTTCCACAGACGAAGTTGATTCAGTTTTCCCACACAAGTTAAAAGCGAAACATCAGTATTGCGTGTTTATTTATGAATTTATTATAAAAGAATGTTTATTTATTAGTAAAATGCTAGCTTGTTTTAAAATATTCGCTAAAAATTTACCGAGTTATTAAAATTTTAATAAAAATAATCTAAGAATTCTTTTATTTTGATAAGTTACTTTTTATAAAAAAAAATTAATAAATGAGGTAAGTTGAAATTGTTTTATAATAAATTCATAAATGATACTGTTCCTAAATAAAAAAATGTGCAAAAACAACTCCAAAGTTAAAAAATAGAGAACATTTAAAAAATTTTTTTTAAGAAACGCTGTTCTTAAAAAAGAACATTTAAAATTTGAAGGACAGATTCTTGTTGTGCTCGACAAGACCTACTAGAAAAAAATTACTACATCCCAGGTATTTCTGTTTAATTTTATTTTTTAACACTGTGCTATTATTAATTAAAACTGAAAACATTTTGAATTAAACTTAAAATAAATAAAACTTTGGTTTTATATAACATAAAACAATAAAATCATTTTTTGGTCCCAAAATCTTGTTTACTGTAAAATCTGGGCATCTCTCGTTGTTGTTAAAGCGCGGGCTCTTGTACTAAAATAAATTAAAATTATTTTTCTGGAGTCTAATGCAGACAAAAATACAACATATCGCTCATTTGCTGCAAGACCGGCATAACTCAAAAAATAACATTTTGGAGTTAGATATGCCGAATTGTTCGCTTTATTTTTCTTTATATTGTGTATTAAATTCATCTTAATATCTTTTATACTTTCTCACTTTGAAGAGGATGTGTCTTCTTTTTTTTTAAGTAGTTAGAACAAATTAAAAACTTTAAATGCGCTTATCTCGAAATGGATTTTTTTGAGTTATGCCGGTCTTGCAGCAAATGAGCGATATTTACTCTATTTTAAGTCGATAACAAAATTTTTTTTCACACACCTTAATGTATACTTCATACTCTTTTTTTATATCTATCACATTTTATATTCCATAAGTCTGGAAAATATTTATAATATTTTTCAGTATTTGGAGTTTTTGGCATTTTGCCTTATTCTTTCTTCATATTTTTATATGTATTTGAAAAACTAAAAAGGTAACACGAATTTCAACAAGAAACATTACCATACACTATGAAACATTAAGTTGAATATGCCTAAGTTGTTACTAATTTTGTATCGTGCGTAATCGCTTTTATATAAAAACACTACCTGGGTAATACTGCTCACATACGATGCAACATAAGTGGATATATAAAATATAAAAAAATTTCTACCACGCGAAACATTACACTTAACAAGCCTATGTTTTTAATAATGTTGCACTATTTTTGATAAAAATACGAGCAGCATACAGTGAGTACATGTTATTCTCGTTTCTTTATCAAAATCTATATTCATACGAAACATAAATAAATACAGAAAATAAAACCCAAAAAATTTCTGGATTGCTAAAAATATATAATTTTACATAAACTATTTTTATCATTAATAGCGAATCTGGTAAAACTATAATTTAACATATTGTAGTATTTAATTTAAAAATGTAATTTAAGTTTAATCAAAAAAGTATTCCTCGAAATTTTTTAAATAAAGGTTAACAAAACTTAAAACATTTTATATGCTAAATAAAATACCAAATGCTAAATGACCTGGCGTTTACATTTGCCAGTACTGGCAAGACAGTAAGCATATACATATTAGCTGGCAAAACAATGGAAAAAAAATAGCTGTAAAAGTGTTTATGTATTATTGGAAAAGTTTGAATGAATTGTTACTGTCTTGCCAGTACTGGCAAATGTAAACGCCATGTAAAATTTTGCAGCTATATCTAAACTTGTAATTCTAAATTTAGCTTCAAAAATGGTAACACTGGTGTACTACATTTAGTACAATTTTGAACTTGGCAGCATAATGTCTGTGGTAAACAATAAATGAATATAAATTAATTAACCGTATTTAAATTATATTTTGTTTTTATAATTTAAATAGCTAGCGAAGCCAGTGGAGAGGAGGAAATCTTTGCGCCCGGCCAAGGTTGTCTATGTGTAGGTAGAAGGTTTAGTTAGCGAAGCCAGTGATTGTTATATTACCATATAGGAGAACATTTTTGGAGAAGATTTAGTAAGCGAAGCTAGTGGTTGTTATACTATAGAAGAGATAATGTTTCCGGCCGGCAGAAGGTCGGCTATGTGGAGAAGATTAATGAAGCGAAGCCAATGTTTGTTATACCATAGATGAGAAAATCTGCGCCCGGCAGAAGGTCCGATACGTGGTTAAGATTTGGTTAGCGAATCCCGTGTTATATTGTTAACAACCCTTATATTCAGGCATGTTCTGAAAATTGCTTTTAGTGAAAGTGATTTGAAATCACAAAAAAGGTGGTTTGGACAAAAAGCTTTTTTCATAATTGTGATTTTAAACCAGCCAGCTAAGTGGCCACCAATTTAAAATTAATTTCTTGTTTTTTCCACCATTTTTAACTAAGTTAAGACTTTTGTGGTTTTCAAAACACTCATTAATAAATGTAATATTGTTATTTTGGCCTCCAAGGCTTGATATTGCATAAATGAATAAAATAAATAAATAAATAATTACAATTACACAAGTGAGTTTGTGATTTACAGAACATGCCTGATTATGTCACAAATAGCTTCAAATTTTCAAAGTTTTTCTTGGGATTCAAAAAACTAATTTACAAGGTTTCGTTTAAATATGCTTAATTCCCATTTCATACTATTGATAAATTGAAATTTATTGTTGAAGGGATAAGCTATTCCTATGCGCATTTCACTGGTTGCTGGTCGGTAGGAAACTAAAGATATTACCTATACAAATAAAACCCCAGTTTTACTTGTAACAATATCAAAGCTTAAACAAAAACAATAATAAAATTTTGTTTGTTTATAAATAACTGCCTATTTCTGATATGCGAAAGAATTCTTTTTTTCCTACAACTATACATATTTAAAACAAAAACAACATTTCTAGAATTTTGTTTTAAATGTAATTGTTTCAAGGAAAGAATTCTTTCGCACATTAAAAATAGTCTATGCGTTTTTATTATTCAATATACAGTTCAATTTACATATTAATTTAAAAGAATATACGAGAAAAGAGTCAAGATATACATTTTTGAAGATAGTGAATACTCTACCATGGTAAATCCGGCATTATCGATTTTAAATCGTTTTGTTTTCGAGATATTTTATTTTTAATCCTTTAAGTCAGTGATAACCACTCCATAGGCTCGCGAGTAAGTTAATAATCGTATTTTTCACCCAGACACGGTCGGCAATTCACATGTCTACAACAACTTTGTTCGTTTCAAAACATCAGGCTATCATCAGTCTCTGCGACCGCACCCAAGTACATAATATTTTTGTTTGCGTGCCTTCGGGGCTTGGTTATCACTGCTTTAAGTGAATAAAAAACTCACGGGGAATTTTTATACATAATTGGGCTGAACATTTTTAATAAAGTTTAATTAAACAAGCGAACAATTTTGGTTTTCAGTTTAAAATGTTCTTTATGCAATTTCATAAAAAAACAAGTTAGCGTGCTATATTCGGCTGTGCCTAATCTTATATACCCTTCACCATTGTGCGAGCAGAATACAGAGCAACTAGACAAAAACTAAATAATTTTAACATATACATATGTGCATATTTACAACAATACTTAAAACTTCATTATAAATTAAATTTAAAAGCGAAAATTAGTAAATTTTTTTAGGTCGTTTTTTAAACATAAAATAAAAATATTAAAAAAAACAATTTCTTTTTAAAAAAACCAAGATTCGAACAGTTTCTTTTTTAACTTTTTCGTATCTGAACCGATTTTTCTGAAATTTTCAGAAAATATTTTCTACTAAAGATTTCTGGTCTTTTGATATATTAGGCGTAACCATAGGTCATATTACGTTCCAAAAATTCAGGGGTCTAATCACCGCATACGATTTCAAGCAAAATGTATCGAAATTATTTATTTTGGTATCATGAAACTCGATATCGAATGAAATGTATCGAGTTTGAAATAATAGTATTCGATATCGAGTAACTCGACATTACATTTATCGAGTTTTCATTCGATACGTCAGTGTCTATCGTATGCAAAACAATTAGAGTTTATTCGATACGATAGTATCAAATGCGGTGATTTATAAAATTTTCGTACGGGAGGTACCACGCCCACTTCTTCAATCCCGCCCACATTTTGTGGTATGGTGTGTATTGAGAACCTTAATGTTTGTACCTAATTTGGAAACTTTGGCTCTTGCCATTCTCAAGATATACAGAAAAAACTAAAAAAATTACAACCACAACAAGGTAGGGAATGGTAAACCGATTTCTATTCCAATCGAAAATAGGTTTTATGGTAAAAAAAATCGATTTTTTGCAATCGAATTTACGTAAGCGATTTTGTACTGCGTGAATTTTTTTCTGCGTATGTGCGTGTGTAGGTATGTTTATGCAGTTTTCCAAGTTTAACGTTGAAGTTTTACGTATTTACCCACTAGTACCCTTGGTATACTTTCAACTTTAATATAGGGGCTCTTTTTCTTCAGAAATTAAAAACATCAATGCACAGTGAACAAAACAGTTCTAAACATGAAAATCAACATTATATAGAAACAGAAGGTGAAATAAACCAGGGCATTCCTGTGGAAATACGATCGGAATTGATTTATGTGACAGGCCTGATTGACAACACAAGACCACAATTTTATGTATGTGAAATGTACATACATATCGCACTTGTTCCTGTAAAGGCCATCTCAAAAATTACACATTTTCACTTTTTGCAGGAAATTTATAAACAGTAGTCATACCTACCCACTGTTAAAATCTTAGTTCAATTTCCCTAGCAGTTTGCCAAAAAGAAAAGGCTGGTGTATCCCCCTTTGTGATATAAGGAATAAGTTTGTTAATTAATCTTAAACGATTTTGAAATCGATTTTCAGGTTCGATTAATTAATTTCAAAAACCGATATAAAAAAAGTCGATCGAAAAATCGAAAATCGATTTTGGAATCCATTTACCATTCCCTATAACAAGGGATGTTTGGAAAAATTAGAGGTAGTCGTGGTTTTTTGCTCATATCTCAGCCATTTTTGGACCGATCTGGAATTTCAATAGCAAAATTATAATAAGAATACCTGACATAAAGATACCCCTACCAAGACCCCATCATAGCTGGGGGCTTCGGAAAACCCATTTCAACAGACAGACGCACAACCGGATTGGAACTTCACTTTTCATTGAACCCAGAATTTATGTACTTAATAGGGTGTAGGATCAATATTGTAGAAATTACAAGCGGAATGACAAAGTTATATATACCCTTTTACCTTCGGTGAAGGGTATAAAAATATATGAATTACCAAGTGCACAAAGGGAACTACTTACATTTCCGTCATGTACCTTATTTAAGTATTGCTAAGAAACCAGTATAAAAAGTGTCATCTTAAACAACATCAAATTTAAGTCAAATCTCCCCTCTACGAGCTAAGAACATAAAAACTTGCATTTATTATTAACTAGATTGCCCCGGTCCGCTTTGCTAGCTCTTCATAAAGATTTAACATTTTATAAAAGTTTAATTGTACAATGATTTTTATCTATATATATATAAAACTGTAACGTCACTGACTGTTTCATCATCGCACAGCCTAAACGCCTGAAGCTAAAAACTTAACATTTTGACCGGAGATGGGTCTCTCCCCAAATCGGTCCACTAAGACGGGATTTTTGGAAATTCGAATGCTAAGGGGGTAAAAAAGGTTAAATTCGATAAACTTATACATCCAAAACTAAGAGATACAAAAAAAACTATTATACTTTTCGTTGTTCTTTAGAAAAATAAGCGGACAGGTGTCTGGTACTTTTTTGAAATTCGACTCTTTTAGGGAGGGTAAAACCTGAGTTTTGGTACTTTTTATCACCCCATCTATCTTTTGAGCTAATAAACCTAGAAAAAAAGTTTATATCACATTCGAAACTTATCAAAAAGATGTAATGTCCTGAGTAGAAAAGAATCTTTAAAAGGGAAGCTTTTGGTACTTTTATGTATTTTAACTGGTAATTTTTAATTTCCTTTAGTATTGGACCTAGAAACATAAAATTTAACATGCAAGATCTTGTGTGAATCTGTTAGAGAGATCTTTTTGGTACTTTATTCATAAACTGGTACTTTTTGAATTTTCGTCGTTATAAACTTTGGCCTACAGATATGTTTACGAAGAAAAAGGAGATGCTAACGAAGTAGCGGGTTAAATGCTATTTAGCAAATAAAATTTATGTAAAATATGTAAGTTTAATAATATTGGTTGGAAATGTATGTGCAAAAACAACTAATAAAACCATTTAAAAAAATCGAGAAATTTATTGAACAAACGCGAAACTACACAGAGAAAAATAGTAGAAAATAAAATACTTTAAATATCAGTTTTTTTTATCACATTTTCACAGAAAAACAATCAAATTAAATTAAAACCAAAACACTAATGTCAATAAATAGAGAAAATGTTTTGTAAAACAGTACCATAAATAGGTACAATTTTCAACCCTTAATCGTTTGAACTTCGAAAAATAAAAAACAAGTTTCAAAATACCCTCCTTAAAACGGCCGAATTTTAAAAAAGTACCAGACACCCGTCCGCTTATTTTGTTAACGGACAACAGTAATGCTGGGTTAAAGTCTAGCTTAAGTCTAGTTTAACAACGCAGCTCCAAACAAGAAAATTTACATAGGGTGATAGAATATTGAAAAATAAAGAAAAAATTTATAGAAAATGTCGGCAACTCATAGTTTTCGAGTTATGTATCTCTGAAGTTTTCATATGTTTATGGGATTTTCCACTTATTTCTGAACCAATTTGACTAATATTGATATAATTTTTTATTGATCACATTTTTACCTAGTGCACGTTCGTAAACTAAAAAGCTATCAATTTTTAATTGAACTTTTTATATCAAGAAAGATATATTCAAGCTTTCAAATTATACAAATAATGGCAAGATTGGTTAATGTAGTGGAAAATCAAATATGCTTATATAAACTTAAGACATCCAAAACTTGAAAACTATGCGTTTCCGAGACTTTGGGCACGTTCGTAAATGCATCACTGCGCTGCATCAGAAAAGCAAACTTTTATTAATGCCGATAAAAAGATAATTATAATTTTTTTTATTATGTGACTACTATTTTTGTTATTTCACAATTTTTTGGTCCACATTTACTTCACTGATATATGTACATATAACTATAAACATTTTAAATCACTGATGCAGCGCAATGAATTTACGAACGTACCCTTTCCACACATTTTCTTTTTGTTTTTCAATTTGTACATCATTTATTGTTTGGAGATGCGGTGGTAAACTAGATTTCGTCCTTCCGTTTTCAGCTAGGCTTCAACCGTATAAATTTGCTTGTTTAAATTTCAAATTTTTCTTATCAAAATCATAATTTTTAATTTATTTTAAGAGAAAAGAAAATATGAAAAAATATTTATTTGTGCTGCCAAGTTGAAAATGGTACTAAATATTGTATCAGCGTTGCCGGAAGCTTTGAGAAGAAATTGGCAAAAAAGAAAATACATGATATGCTTAAATTCTGCTTATGGCTAAATTTTGAATAAAAATTTTCTTAAAATACATTTCAAATCCATTTAAAGTTTTATAAATAAAACCGTTAAAAGTCTATTGTGCCTTTTTCAAATGACAGGCAAGATATAGCGTAGTAAAATCTTTATGAAAAGCACTGTTAAATAAAAAATACAGTTTGAGAATATATTGAAAATACAAAAAAACTTATTTTTATATCAGATATAAGTATTTAAAATACTGGCTAATACAGTTAAACCAACGGTTTTTAAAGGTGTGATGAATTCCGAGCGATTTTACAATAAATTTCTTAATTAAAGAGTTATTCCAGTATTCATAAAAACATTTTTAATTTAATAAAGGTTTAAAGAACAAATTTACTATTAAAATTGTCCTTAATAAACGTTTCTAAACGAAAATTTATATTTAGTTTCAAAAACAGACAGTAAAAAAATAAAACTACTTTCCATCCCTGAAACTAAGTGCAGGTAAATTTATATGGCAACATCATATGTGAAAACCCTAGATTCTACAGTGAGTGCATGATCTTCTTCTTTTTTTTTATTTTCGGCTTTCAACAAACTTTTTGTTGCGTTACTTTTGTAAAAATGTTATTTGAAAAAGTTGTTAAAAAAATAACTTGATGGAAAAAAACTGGATATGAGGAATTGTAGCCACGACCTTCGTCTATTACCCCCCATTTTTACATTTTTGGCACAAGTCCTAAATTTTGCACAATGGGTTAAAATATATTTTGAGTGATTTGAGTAAAAAAGTTTGTTAGAAAAAATTGTTAAAAAAATAAGTTGATGGAAAAAAACTGGATATGAGGAAATGTAGCCAAGACTTTCCTCTATAACCCCCCATTTGCACATTTTTCTCACAAGTCCTAAATTTTGCATAATGGGTCAAAATATGAACGAGTGACTTGTGTGAAAGTTTGTTTTGAAAAAGTTGCTCAAAAAATAACTTGATGGAAAAAAACTGGATATGAGGAAATGTAGCCAAGACCTTCCTCTATAACCCCCCATTTGCACATTTTTCTTACAAGTCCTAAATTTTGCACAATGGGTTAAAATATATTTTGAGTGATTTGAGTAAAAAAGTTTGTTAGAAAAAATTGTTAAAAAAATAAGTTGATGGAAAAAAACTGGATATGAGGAAATGTAGCCAAGACGTTCCTCTATAACCCCCCATTTGCACATTTTTCTTACAAGTCCTAAATTTTGCATAATGGGTCAAAATATGAACGAGTGACTTGTGTGAAAGTTTGTTTTGAAAAAGTTGCTCAAAAAATAACTTGATGGAAAAAAACTGGATATGAGGAAATGTAGCCAAGACCTTCCTCTATAACCCCCCATTTGCACATTTTTCTTACAAGTCCTAAATTTTGCACAATGGGTTAAAATATATTTTGAGTGATTTGAGTAAAAAAGTTTGTTAGAAAAAATTGTTAAAAAAATAAGTTGATGGAAAAAAAACTGGATATGAGGAAATGTAGCCAAGACTTTCCTCTATAACCCCCCATTTGCACATTTTTCTTACAAGTCCTAAATTTTGCATAATGGGTCAAAATATGAACGAGTGACTTGTGTAAAAGTTTGTTTTGAAAAAGTTGCTCAAAAAATAACTTGATGGAAAAAAACTGGATATGAGGAAATGTAGCCAAGACCTTCCTCTATAACCCCCCATTTGCACATTTTTCTTATAAGTCCTAAATTTTGCACAATGGGTTAAAATATATTTTGAGTGATTTGAGTAAAAAAGTTTGTTAGAAAAAATTGTTAAAAAAATAAGTTGATGGAAAAAAACTGGATATGAGGAAATGTAGCCAAGACTTTCCTATATAACCCCCCATTTGCACATTTTTCTTACAAGTCCTAAATTTTGCATAATGGGTCAAAATATGAACGAGTGACTTGTGTGAAAGTTTGTTTTGAAAAAGTTGCTCAAAAAATAACTTGATGGAAAAAAACTGGATATGAGGAAATGTAGCCAAGACCTTCCTCTATAACCCCCCATTTGCACATTTTTCTTACAAGTCCTAAATTTTGCACAATGGGTTAAAATATATTTTGAGTGATTTGAGTAAAAAAGTTTGTTAGAAAAAATTGTTAAAAAAATAAGTTGATGGAAAAAAACTGGATATGAGGAAATGTAGCCAAGACTTTCCTCTATAACCCCCCATTTGCACATTTTTCTTACAAGTCCTAAATTTTGCATAATGGGTCAAAATATGAACGAGTGACTTGTGTGAAAGTTTGTTTTGAAAAAGTTGTTCAAAAAATAACTTGATGGAAAAAAACTGGATATGAGGAAATGTAGCCAAGACAATCCTCTATAACCCCCCATTTGCACATTTTTCTTACAAGTCCTAAATTTTGCACAATGGGTTAAAATATATTTTGAGTGATTTGAGTAAAAAAGTTTGTTAGAAAAAATTGTTAAAAAAATAAGTTGATGGAAAAAAACTGGATATGAGGAAATGTAGCCAAGACGTTCCTCTATAACCCCCCATTTGCACATGTTTCTTACAAGTCCTAAATCTTGCATAATGGGTCAAAATATGAACGAGTGACTTGTGTGAAAGTTTGTTTTGAAAAAGTTGTTCAAAAAATAACTTGATGGAAAAAAACTGGATATGAGGAAATGTAGCCAAGACCTTCCTCTATAACCCCCCATTTGCACATTTTTCTTACAAGTCCTAAATTTTGCACAATGGGTTAAAATATATTTTGAGTGATTTGAGTAAAAAAGTTTGTTAGAAAAAATTGTTAAAAAAATAAGTTGATGGAAAAAAACTGGATATGAGGAAATGTAGCCAAGACGTTCCTCTATAACCCCCCATTTGCACATGTTTCTTACAAGTCCTAAATCTTGCATAATGGGTCAAAATATGAACGAGTGACTTGTGTGAAAGTTTGTTTTGAAAAAGTTGTTCAAAAAATAACTTGATGGAAAAAAACTGGATATGAGGAAATGTAGCCAAGACCTTCCTCTATAACCCCCCATTTGCACATTTTTCTTACAAGTCCTAAATTTTGCACAATGGGTTAAAATATATTTTGAGTGATTTGAGTAAAAAAGTTTGTTAGAAAAAATTGTTAAAAAAATAAGTTGATGGAAAAAAACTGGATATGAGGAAATGTAGCCAAGACTTTCCTCTATAACCCCCCATTTGCACATTTTTCTTACAAGTCCTAAATTTTGCATAATGGGTCAAAATATGAACGAGTGACTTGTGTAAAAGTTTGTTTTGAAAAAGTTGCTCAAAAAATAACTTGATGGAAAAAAACTGGATATGAGGAAATGTAGCCAAGACCTTCCTCTATAACCCCCCATTTGCACATTTTTCTTACAAGTCCTAAATTTTGCACAATGGGTTAAAATATATTTTGAGTGATTTGAGTAAAAAAGTTTGTTAGAAAAAATTGTTAAAAAAATAAGTTGATGGAAAAAAACTGGATATGAGGAAATGTAGCCAAGACTTTCCTATATAACCCCCCATTTGCACATTTTTCTTACAAGTCCTAAATTTTGCATAATGGGTCAAAATATGAACGAGTGACTTGTGTGAAAGTTTGTTTTGAAAAAGTTGCTCAAAAAATAAGTTGATGGAAAAAAACTGGATATGAGGAAATGTAGCCAAGACCTTCCTCTATAACCCCCCATTTGCACATTTTTCTTACAAGTCCTAAATTTTGCACAATGGGTTAAAATATATTTTGAGTGATTTGAGTAAAAAAGTTTGTTAGAAAAAATTGTTAAAAAAATAAGTTGATGGAAAAAAACTGGATATGAGGAAATGTAGCCAAGACTTTCCTCTATAACCCCCCATTTGCACATTTTTCTTACAAGTCCTAAATTTTGCATAATGGGTCAAAATATGAACGAGTGACTTGTGTGAAAGTTTGTTTTGAAAAAGTTGTTCAAAAAATAACTTGATGGAAAAAAACTGGATATGAGGAAATGTAGCCAAGACCTTCCTCTATAACCCCCCATTTACACATTTTTCTTACAAGTCCTAAATTTTGCACAATGGGTTAAAATATATTTTGAGTGATTTGAGTAAAAAAGTTTGTTAGAAAAAATTGTTAAAAAAATAAGTTGATGGAAAAAAACTGGATATGAGGAAATGTAGCCAAGACGTTCCTCTATAACCCCCCATTTGCACATGTTTCTTACAAGTCCTAAATCTTGCATAATGGGTCAAAATATGAACGAGTGACTTGTGTGAAAGTTTGTTTTGAAAAAGTTGTTCAAAAAATAACTTGATGGAAAAAAACTGGATATGAGGAAATGTAGCCAAGACCTTCCTCTATAACCCCCCATTTGCACATTTTTCTTACAAGTCCTAAATTTTGCACAATGGGTTAAAATATATTTTGAGTGATTTGAGTAAAAAAGTTTGTTAGAAAAAATTGTTAAAAAAATAAGTTGATGGAAAAAAACTGGATAAGAGGAAATGTAGCCAAGACGTTCCTCTATAACCCCCCATTTGCACATGTTTCTTACAAGTCCTAAATCTTGCATAATGGGTCAAAATATGAACGAGTGACTTGTGTGAAAGTTTGTTTTGAAAAAGTTGTTCAAAAAATAACTTGATGGAAAAAAACTGGATATGAGGAAATGTAGCCAAGACCTTCCTCTATAACCCCCCATTTGCACATTTTTCTTACAAGTCCTAAATTTTGCACAATGGGTTAAAATATATTTTGAGTGATTTGAGTAAAAAAGTTTGTTAGAAAAAATTGTTAAAAAAATAAGTTGATGGAAAAAAACTGGATATGAGGAAATGTAGCCAAGACTTTCCTCTATAACCCCCCATTTGCACATTTTTCTTACAAGTCCTAAATTTTGCATAATGGGTCAAAATATGAACGAGTGACTTGTGTAAAAGTTTGTTTTGAAAAAGTTGCTCAAAAAATAACTTGATGGAAAAAAACTGGATATGAGGAAATGTAGCCAAGACCTTCCTCTATAACCCCCCATTTGCACATTTTTCTTACAAGTCCTAAATTTTGCACAATGGGTTAAAATATATTTTGAGTGATTTGAGTAAAAAAGTTTGTTAGAAAAAATTGTTAAAAAAATAAGTTGATGGAAAAAAACTGGATATGAGGAAATGTAGCCAAGACTTTCCTATATAACCCCCCATTTGCACATTTTTCTTACAAGTCCTAAATTTTGCATAATGGGTCAAAATATGAACGAGTGACTTGTGTGAAAGTTTGTTTTGAAAAAGTTGTTCAAAAAATAACTTGATGGAAAAAAACTGGATATGAGGAAATGTAGCCAAGACCTTCCTCTATAACCCCCCATTTGCACATTTTTCCTACAAGTCCTAAATTTTGCACAATGGGTTAAAATATATTTTGAGTGATTTGAGTAAAAAAGTTTGTTAGAAAAAATTGTTAAAAAAATAAGTTGATGGAAAAAAACTGGATATGAGGAAATGTAGCCAAGACCTTCCTCTATAACCCCCCATTTGCACATGTTTCTTACAAGTCCTAAATCTTGCATAATGGGTCAAAATATGAACGAGTGACTTGTGTGAAAGTTTGTTTTGAAAAAGTTGTTCAAAAAATAACTTGATGGAAAAAAACTGGATATGAGGAAATGTAGCCAAGACCTTCCTCTATAACCCCCCATTTGCACATTTTTCTTACAAGTCCTAAATTTTGCACAATGGGTTAAAATATATTTTGAGTGATTTGAGTAAAAAAGTTTGTTAGAAAAAATTGTTAAAAAAATAAGTTGATGGAAAAAAACTGGATATGAGGAAATGTAGCCAAGACGTTCCTCTATAACCCCCCATTTGCACATGTTTCTTACAAGTCCTAAATCTTGCATAATGGGTCAAAATATGAACGAGTGACTTGTGTGAAAGTTTGTTTTGAAAAAGTTGTTCAAAAAATAACTTGATGGAAAAAAACTGGATATGAGGAAATGTAGCCAAGACCTTCCTCTATAACCCCCCATTTGCACATTTTTCTTACAAGTCCTAAATTTTGCACAATGGGTTAAAATATATTTTGAGTGATTTGAGTAAAAAAGTTTGTTAGAAAAAATTGTTAAAAAAATAAGTTGATGGAAAAAAACTGGATATGAGGAAATGTAGCCAAGACTTTCCTCTATAACCCCCCATTTGCACATTTTTCTTACAAGTCCTAAATTTTGCATAATGGGTCAAAATATGAACGAGTGACTTGTGTAAAAGTTTGTTTTGAAAAAGTTGCTCAAAAAATAACTTGATGGAAAAAAACTGGATATGAGGAAATGTAGCCAAGACCTTCCTCTATAACCCCCCATTTGCACATTTTTCTTACAAGTCCTAAATTTTGCACAATGGGTTAAAATATATTTTGAGTGATTTGAGTAAAAAAGTTTGTTAGAAAAAATTGTTAAAAAAATAAGTTGATGGAAAAAAACTGGATATGAGGAAATGTAGCCAAGACTTTCCTATATAACCCCCCATTTGCACATTTTTCTTACAAGTCCTAAATTTTGCATAATGGGTCAAAATATGAACGAGTGACTTGTGTGAAAGTTTGTTTTGAAAAAGTTGCTCAAAAAATAACTTGATGGAAAAAAACTGGATATGAGGAAATGTAGCCAAGACCTTCCTCTATAACCCCCCATTTGCACATTTTTCTTACAAGTCCTAAATTTTGCACAATGGGTTAAAATATATTTTGAGTGATTTGAGTAAAAAAGTTTGTTAGAAAAAATTGTTAAAAAAATAAGTTGATGGAAAAAAACTGGATATGAGGAAATGTAGCCAAGACTTTCCTCTATAACCCCCCATTTGCACATTTTTCTTACAAGTCCTAAATTTTGCATAATGGGTCAAAATATGAACGAGTGACTTGTGTGAAAGTTTGTTTTGAAAAAGTTGTTCAAAAAATAACTTGATGGAAAAAAACTGGATATGAGGAAATGTAGCCAAGACCTTCTTCTATAACCCCCCATTTGCACATTTGTCTTACAAGTCCTAAATTTTTCTAAATCATCCAAATAGGTGTTCGGTTATTTTCTTTAAAGTTTCCCTTTTACTTGCTAAAAGTATGTTTGTTATTTGCGTGCTTTGTAAAATAAAACAATGTCTTTTTAAGTTTTTGTATTGTTTTTTTATATTTTTTATATTAAAAACATTTTAAAATCATAAATAAAAGAAAATAAATCTTAACGAATTATTAAATTCGCGCAGGTTTGTTAAAAAGTTTGTTGAAAACCGAAAATTCTCTCCCATATAGCAAATAAGAAGAAGAACAGGCATTCACAATAAATGTATGAAATTATGTACTAAAAACACTTGTTCAAACTTGGTAGCACTAAAATTTAGTCTGCAACGCATAAACTACTCATTCGCCATATTGTTTTCATGAGAGATTCCTGCACACTCTCTCTGCTCAATGAGTGGAAAAAAAAGTTTGTTAAAAAGTTTGTTATGTTCACGGAGATCAATATAACGTAAATTGTCCGCAAACGAAAGAAAAAAATACTTGCTTGCAAAAAAAAGTACTTTACGCAGATGCAAAAAAGGGTATTATCTCACACTCAGTTATAACTGCGGGTAAGAAATGGAACAAATTTGCCATTTATTGTTGCAACATGTTTAGAAAGGAAAACGACAACTTCTCACATTTTTGCATATATTTTTAGAATGGAACGAAAACCCGCACGAATGGCAGCATATATGGAACATTATTGTCAGAAAAGAAAACACCATAAAACAACAACAAGGGTGAATTTTAAAGCCGATGTTGATGAGAATTCTGCGAGAGTATACAGACATCTAGTTAACAAACGAACATAGTGCAATATTTATTTATTTATTTTAAGCTCAGTTCGCAATTTGACGATGTTGACAAACATTATAAAAATTAAATTTTTTCTGATTTTTGTACGTCAATAATTTTTTCAATGTAAGAAAAATAATAATTGTGTATACATATCGTCGTTCCGGAGTTATCTTGCCGTATATCACAAAAATTTTTTTTTGGGAAATCGAATGTAAAGGTTCAAATTTGTATACACAAAAATTTACGTGAAAAACGTCGTGCAATATTTTTGTCAGATATTGTGTTTGAAGTTCTTTATCGATTTATGTAAAAATATCCAAAGTCATGGAAAAAAAAATTTTAAGTTATGGCCATTATCACGTCCAAAAAAATTTTTCAATTTTGTCGTATAGGTACGCCACTTTTTGCGAAATATTTTTTAGTTTGTATGATATACGTCAAAATAACGTGATAAAAACTGCATTCATGTGTTTCACCAAAATTATCTTCACGTATCTTACTGCCTGTTTTTAGAAAATCAAACCAAAATTTCGTGTGAGAAATTATATTGAAAACAAAAAAATAAATTCAATTTTTATTGTTGTTTTTAACATAATTACTGACACGAAATATTATTTTCATATTCTTAAAACAGACAGTTAGTTTTTCATTTTTGTTTTGATTCTTATAAAAAAATTCATCATTTCTCAAGGTTATTCTCCTTTTACCTTTTCATAAAAAATACCAACAATAATTGCATATTTTTTTTAATCGCATCTCCCTTTTGCAATTGTTGAATTGTTAAATGTATCATACGATTTATTATTAATTTTTATTGTTTAGGCAGTAGTTCGGACGTGCTTGGTACTTTATAATTTTTATATTTAAAAAAGTTAATTTAAATGTACAAAAAAAAATTAGATTATTAAGCTCAAGTCGTGGAGTGCAGTTCAATAGGTATGATATATACAAAATTGTACTCGATAAATAAAAATTCAGCATTTTTTAATATAATCTGATCCATTTGACACTGACGACTCTATATGTGATTCAAATTATAACCCTAACAAAGACTCCAAGCAGATGGAAAATAACGGTAAATAGTTTTCAATTCAATTTTAAAACATCGATGTTTTGAAATCTATTTATTTGTAGAATCTAATAGTGACTATTCGTCATCTCTGTGCAGTAACGAAAAATTTGATTCGCTGGCAGCAGCTACTAAAGTTAAGCAAAGTAGACTTATTCATAAAAGAAAAAGGGAAATAGTAACGAATATAAATATTTCGAAAAGAATAAAACGTCAAATGAACACTGAAAATGTGAACAGTTCCAATTTTGAATCCTATTCATCATTAGAAATTGATTCCAACAGTAATGCTCAGCAACATGTAGATGATCTCTTTGGTGGTACAGATATGTTCATTTTATATTAATGAAATTTTTAACTAGTTTACCTTACAGAACCTACTATATTAGATCAAAATATGATGGCAACAGAGCTTATCTCAGAAAAAACTAAAGCTGCTCGGAAAAGAAAAATTAATGCCGACCAAAGGAAACAAAATATACGTAAAATGAAAAGACAATCCGGCAAGGAATATATCACGTCAAGCGGTAAACTGCAAAAAAATAAAGCCATCAATCTGTCTTGTGGGCCAAAGTGTATTTAGCACTGCACGAATAATTTTTCAGAAAATGAGCGAAAAAAACTTTTTGATGATTTTTGGTCATTAACCGATAGGCAAAAAAAATCATTTTATGATAAATTTATCACCAAAAATTTGGTTAAAAGACGAAGAGTTCATAGTAATCGAAAAGCATATACCTTTTCATACCATTTTGCAAAAGAGGATTTAAATTTCAAAGTGTGCAAACTTTTTTTTCTCAATACCATTGCTGTATCCGAGAAACGAGTTTATTACCATTTTAAGTATAATTCTGGCGAAAATACGGGGATACCCAAAAGTTTGCGTCATGGAAAGCATACAAAACACAGTTTAGCGCAAGATTCACTTAAACATATTGTAGACTTCATCAGGAGCTTTCCTACTGTGGATTCCCATTATTGCAGGGCAACCACTTCAAGGCAATACTTGGAAGAAAGCCTAAGTGTGAGCAAAATGTACCGGCTGTTTGTACAGAAATTTCCTACTGTTAAAGTATCTTTGACAACATTTACCAAAATCTTTAACACCAAATTCAATTTAAGTTTCTATAGACCACGAAAAGACCAATGTGATAAGTGTTGCTTGTATAGAAATCTAAAAAATAACGACAGACTAAGTGAAAATGAGAAAACGTTGTACAACAACCATATAAAACAAAATAGCAGTTGCAAAATTGAACGTGATAGAGATAGGCAGTTAAAATCAAATAACACAATAGTAGTGTGCTTCGACTTACAAAGCACTTTCAACCTTCCTAAGGGATTTTCATCCATATTTTATTATAAGAGAAAACTATCAGTTTTTAACATGACAGCGACGGTATGTGCAAAAAACGCAAATGAAAAAAGTTTTACTTGCTGTGCTATTTGGAACGAAGCACATAGTGGTCGCTCTGGAAATGATATTGCTAGTGCTATTATCAAAATTGTGGAAAACATTTTAAATGATTTTAATAGTATTGAGCATATCATTTTCTGGAGTGACTCGTGCGTACCGCAAAATAAAAATAAAATATTATCGTCTGCTTTTCTGAAATGCTTGTATAACAATGATAAACTCAAAACAATAGTCCAAAAGTTTTCAGAGCCAGGACATTACCAAATTCAGGAGGTTGACGCTGTCCATAGTGCAATAGACCGATTCCTAAAATTAAAAGAAATTCATAGTCCCTTAGATTTGATTTCAAAGTTAAAAAACTATCAATCGAAAAAGTTAATTTTAAAAATTATAGAAATGTTTCCGGATGATTTTAAAATTTACTCTTCTTTAGCAAGTCAGTTTAACTTCCAAAATATTCCATTTACTAAAATTAAAGTAATAAAATATAATAAATTCGCCTTGTTTTCTTTACAATATAAAACTTCAGCAATGGAAGACGAATTTAAAACATCAACTTTGAGAAAACAAGCCAGGAAGGGAGTTTTTACAAATTCAGAAACAGTATTTTCAAAAGAACTAAATACATGCTCAAAAATAAATATATCTCAAGACAAAAAGATAGATATTCAAAGCTTATACATATCGTCGTTCCGGAGTTATCTTGTCGTATATCACAAAATCGAAAAAAATGAGATAAGACCGTTTCCTTTGGTAAATTTAACAGATCTATCGATCTGCGCAATCCTCACGTCTCTATCTCTTATGGTTAATGAGATATTACGAAGCCATTTTGTTGTATATCCACTTTTGCGAAAAAATTAATGCGTTATATTATCGTATGTAGCATAATTGTGGATATACGACAAAAAACGTATGAAAATTTTCAATTAAAAAAATCTTGCGTTATCTTGTTGTATGTGAACAAAGTTTATTAGGCATGTTACAAAAAAGAGACTATCTTTTTAATATTACTGTTATTTTAACATTTTTGTTTTTATATGTAAAGATATTTTACGGACGAAGTACACAACGGCTATTTATATTGATGAAATATTGCCGTAATTCACTTTATTGTTAAGCAGTTAAATGTTAAATATTCAGGATGGTCCAACCATAGTGCACAATGTTAATTGTGAATAAAACAAAAAGTATTTAGAGAATTATCTGAATTTTTTATTATTATAGAAGGATCTATGATAACAAGGTGTGAGACAAAATATCGGCCAAATGCTCGTCGCGGCTTCGGTAGCATACCTTTGTTTTATGGTCCATATTTGCAATGCCTCTGAGACCTAATTGAGGTTCAATGTCCTTAATGTGTCAAATTATCTAATCCTTTAGCTCTTGAATTGTTCTTGTCTTATTGACGTACACTTTTTATTTTAAATATTACCAAAGAAAGAAGGCCAACGGTGTCAAATCATATGATCGTGACGGCGAGTTAACATGGCCATTGAATTTCTCGTGCAGAGGAGCCATTGTTTCGTTGGCCGTGTGACACATTCTTTTGGAACTAGGTACTTATCGCCCAGGTCGATATCCTCAATTTCTGGCAAAAAGAAATCCGTTATCAGCTCGCGATAGCGAACACCATTCACAGTAAATGCTTGGCATAACTCATTTTCGAAGAAGTAAGGCCCGATGATGCCGCATGGCCATTAACCGCACCAAGCATGCATGCACAGGCGTTTTCAAATTTTCTACAGAGCCGGTTTGCGGACTCATTTGATCGATTATGTTGACCAAAAAAATCAAGATGTGCACAAAATGTATTTTTGATCTGAACGCCCATTTTCGTAAAAGGCTTCAGCAATCTTAACGCGCTGTTCAATGGTGCACCTCTCCATGGTTGAATTTGGCACTAATACCAAGAAATGTCAAATTAAGTTGGACAAAAATTTGACGTTACGGTGTGACACACAGTTTTCATCGTGCAATATGGTTAGACCACCCTTAAGTAGTAATAAACCTTAAAATTATTCATACATAAGGAAACTCGAATATAAAAACTATAACTATACGTAAATATATTTGTCACTTGCATGAATTTTCGTTTCGAAAATTATTATAACTTAATTTTCAATGTAGGTTTTTAATACCTTATTTTGACTTATATCCCACAAACTAAAAAATATATCGCAAAAAGTGGCGTATACGACAAAATTGAAAAATTTTTTCAAACGTGATAATGGCTATAACTTAAAAATTGTTTTCCATGACTTGAGATATTTTTACATAAATCGATAAAGAACTTCAAACACAATATCTGACAAAAATATTGGACGACTTTTTTCACGTAAATTTTTGTGTATAAAAATTTGAACCTTAAGATTCGATTTCCCAAAAAAAGATTTTTGTGATATACGGCAAGATAACTTCGGCACGACGATATATCTTCCAGAAAATGACGTTAAATACTTTTTAAACTTGCTAATGTAAATTTGTTAAAGCATTCAGCCAAATTTTCGAAACGAAAATTTAAGAGTGACTAATATATTTACGTATAGTTATAGTTTTTGTATTAAATTATCTAATTTTTTTTTTTTTTTTTTTTTGCTATTATTATAATTAAGCTTTAATTTCTAAACAATAAAATAAATTTAAGCAAAACAACGCTGCATTTGTTTATACTGTACTACATCCAAAACACTCTTAAGATATAAAACGAAAAATGTTATAAAAACAGTAAAATTCATAAGATGGTCTCTTTTTGTATAATGCCTAATATACTTTGTTCACATACAACAAGATAACGCAAGATTTTTTTAATTGTAAATTTTCATACGCTTTTTGTCGTATATCCACAATTATGCTACATACGATATTATAACGCATTAAATTTTTCGCAAAAGTGGATATACAACAAAATGGCTTCGTCATATCTCATTAACCATAAGAGATAGAGACGTGAGGATTGCGCAGATCGATAGATCTGTTAAATTTACCAAAGGAAATGGTCTTATCTCATTTTTTTCGATTTTGTGATATACGACAAGATAACTCCGGAACGACGATATGTACATACGTGTTTTATAAAAATATGTTTAAAATTTTGTACTTATACATTTATGTATTCCTTTTTGTTACTTGTAATTTCTAGATTATACCTAGCCCAGAACATGTTTTTCAATGAAAAACGAAATATTGGCAAAATAAAATATTAATAAATTAAAATAATTAATAATAAAAACCAGGACCAGGAGGAAAGGAAAAAAAGTTCTTTTATTTATACTTTAAGATTATTTTAAAGGTTGTGAAAGAAAAAAAACTAAATCTTAAAAAAGAAAAAAAAAACCTCCTTCAAAGTTTCAGGATTTTTAACAGTTTGAGGTATTATATAAAAATAATCAGCCAAAAAATTCAGTTTTTGACTTAGTCTATTTTTAAAATTTTATATTTTACAGATATTACATTTTAAAAACAAAATATTTTATCAACATATTGCTTGTTGCCCCAAGTATTCCGTAAAATAGTTTTCGAGATATTGAAGAAATAATCTCAACACATACGCCTAATTCGGCGAAATTATGGCATTTTGAATATGGCATAACTTTAAAAAAAAAAAAAAAAATTATTTTGTTTCGTTCATATATGTTCCTAATAGGATAAAAGGAACCTTCTCACCAAATTTCATTAAAATCGAAAAGGTGTTCTGTCCCAATCTTGGTCGATTTGAAATGGAATTACCCATAACTAAAATCGTTTTTCGAGTTTTAATACTTTTTCCTCAAGCCAGATGATAATTCCAATATAAAACTAAGAAAAGGTCAACAAAATCAATTATTTTTTATAACTTAAAAAAGGTTTTGTTATTAAATTTTATAAACCACATTAATATCTTTTATGCTACAAAAATCAATCGATGCATGGAAACATCGATGTATTTTGCGAAATATCGATACAACATCGATGACTGTATGCGATGCATTGCATCGAAAAAAATATCGTTGTCTTTTTTCAATATTTATTTCAATAACTAATGGCGATTTCTTTTCTGAGAAAAAAATGTTACAGAGTATACATGTAACATTTTCTAATGTTACCTATAATCACTCGAAGTGTTACATGTTGTGCAATTTCAATGAAACACCATTAGTGCTTTTATTTACAACTGTTATACTTTCATCATTAATGTACTTAATGAGCGATTTTAAAGCTATTAAGGCGGTTTCTGCACGCTATAACGGGTTGGAAACAAATATTAACATCACTAATGGCTTACTGAACAACCTAAACAAAAGCGGCAAGCGTTTTTTTAAACATGGAAATTTTATTTAAATACAATTTCAATAAAACAAACCGACATAGCGATCTGTCAAATAAGATTTATCAGCCGGGTGGTTTCTAATTCGCATTATAATGGTTTGTTTCGTATAAATTGTATGCAAATGAGAAGTTTTGACATAAAAAAAAACGCTTCCGCTCTTATTTAGGTAGCTCAGTTATAAAAATTAAAACGATTATAATATAAATAGACTTTTTTTGATATTAATTTTTTAATATTTTTATATTTTGTTTTAAAACAAATTTTTTACAAAATTATGAGCGGTATGAATTATGACAACAAAATAAAACATTTGTTGCACAAACAAAGTAGTAAGTACCAAAGTTGTAGAACAGGGCAGTATGAACACCTTAAGTTAAAGTAAGGGTAAAATATGCAACATTTTTTGCATGTTTTTCATTAACATATTCACAAAAGAACTTGAAACTTTTTCCCACAGTTGTAATTTTTGTACAAACGAACACAAAAATGTAAAACATGTAACATTAATGCAACATTTTTCTCAGAAAAGAAATCGCCATAACTGTTACTATTTCCTAAAATTTTTACTTTTATTTGCTTTCCTTTACTCATTGAAAACATGGTTGTGAAACTCATAAAACTTACATGTGTGCCTTTATACTAATCTTTGGTACAGTGATGTTAAAAATCACTAATTTTCCCTACGCGTTAAATGATTTGTCCCCACAAAAATCCCTACAACTTTTAAATGATAAAATATCAATACATTTTTATTAATATACATATATTTTTTTAAAGTTGTTCCCAAACAGCCTTTGTGCGATCATGTTTTATAAAAATCACCCTAATGAGTATTCTCAGATGAGTTTTGATTTGATTTAATACTAAAAAAGGTTTTATATATGATTCATTGAAAAGCAATTCATCAATTAATGAAAAGAAATCAAAGTGCAAAAGGTTTCTTCTTTTCTTTGCGAGAACCGTATAACTTTTCATTTGTTTAAATAATCCAATGTCATAATTGTGCTGATTTTATCAGCTTATATCGTCACCAAAAATCAGGGTGCAGAAAATAGACACAATGTACTGCTCAAAAGCAACACAACATATCGTCGGTCACAGGTTGACAACTCTTAACATGTTTTTTTGTACTTTTCAGGAGACAAAAAAAAACGTTATTACTCCGTTACTAAACCGTGTTGAAAGTAAATAAAAAAACCAAAATTAGTAGGAGATATTTATTGTAAGATGGAACGTACTAACATGCAGAAGGACAGAAACAGTCTTTTTGCATCAAAAACCCGATTCGATTTTCTTGCGAGTTAAGAGTTGTCAACCTGTGACCGACGATATTTTAATTTAACTAACAATTATGTGTGACCAGCGTTGCCAGAAGATTTGGATGTGTGTGTATTTTTCTGAACTCTGCCTAAAATGCAAAAAAACGTAATAACACTTTTTACAAGTTTACTGGAGAAAAGGCTGAAAAGTGCCAAATCCCTTTATTATAGAAATTAAATTTTGAAAATTTGTTTTAACAATAAAAATGAGAAAACGGTCAGGGCCCTCTTTCTCAAAACTACAATTTACAAATCTATATGTAAAATACATTTAAAAAAAGCAACAATTTTACAGTTTTTGTTTTTGTTTCAAATGTATTTTACTTGTAGATTTGTAACTTGTATTTATGAGAAACAGGGCCATGGCTTTAGTTCTGATTCTGCCTTTATTTTTTAATTTTATAAAAAGTATTTATATATTTACATCTCATTAAATCAAATACATGTTTGCACTAAACAAGTTTTTAATAAGTACTACATATCGCTACTTTAATTCAGCAAGACATAAAACTTGAATAAAAAAGAATATAGAAAAAAGAATATATAAAAAAGCTGATGCATAGTTTTAGAACTTTAAGAAATGTAGGAAATTTCCCAGTTTACGATAAATTAAATTTTGAGTCAATGTAAACAATAATCAGCGGAACCGATAATATGCATTTATAAGAAAAGATAAACTCACTGTTTATTGTTGGTGTTTTGTTTAAGCTTTGATATTCGTACAAGTAAGATTTATTCGCTTTTAGGGTTTTATTTGTTTAATATTTTTGGCTTTTCTAAAATCTTTGGAAAAGGTGTCCTAATGAGCTGGCCTAAGCAACCATTGAAATGCGCATAGAAGCTAGCTTTCCCTCAACAATAAATCTCAGTGTATTTATCAAATATGAAAAATTGGGAACTTAGCACGTCATACAGAAATCTTGATAATAAGTTTTTCCTTTTGGGACAAAAGATGAACACTCAAAAATTTGTTTATTGTCGTAGGATTGATCGAATATACTTTTCCACTTGTATTCTATGCAAAAATTACATGAATATTAAGTGCATATTTCTGGTTTCCCCTGACAATAATCAAACTAACAGCCATGTCACAGAGTACAATTCCGTTCGGAATCGAAGAAAACATATTTGTTTATTGATAGAAAGTTAATTTTGATAGGTCCATAAAACCCCCATTCCGTTCATGAAAACAAAAATGGTTTCATTCCGAAAAAAATTTTCGTCATTTTCTGAAGCACCAAAATACGGAATGAATTCTCTCTCTCACTCTACTCTGTGACATGGCTGTTATATTGAACATTTTATTATCAAGTTGTATTGTCACCTGAAATGCCAAAGGGCCCTACAACCAAAATATATATCGTCGTAGAAATTAAAGAACGCTGTAACTGACAAAACATAAAATGTTCACCAGAGCCAGAAAACCTGTATGAAAGAAAGTAGAAAAAAATTTATGTTACAAAAACTATACAACTTAGGAACATGATTTTAAAAATGTATTTGTACTTTTTCTCGATTTATATATTGGCTGTAAACATTTCCTCTCAAGTCTATTATTCCCGGTGATTCTGCAGCAAACGATTTTTTTTTTTTTTTTGCATATGTGAATTTTTTTTCATCATACAAATATGGGACCGGGACCAATCTACGCAGTATTTTTTTCTGATAAAAATGATGCTAAAAAACATATTTTCCATTTTTTTGGCAGTTACAGCGTTCTTTAATTCCTGCGACGTACGGCCAAGCAAAATTTAACAGTACCAAAAATGGCCCTATAAGTTTGCTACTTTTTATTTTTTTGTATTTTTGTAAATCAATTAGCCAGCTCGTTATATAAATTTAATTGAAATACTAAATAATGATCATTTATGGGTCAAGTTCCTTTGATTTTTTGTTATGGTATGGTACCTATTGTTTGAAACTTTTTAATTACGTACATAAAATACATACAAATCTGTGGCATTTTGACAAAACATCTTAAATCGAGATGAGATAGCAAAAAAGTTTTTAAAAAAAAACTCGGTGAAAAAATCATTTTTATTAAATAATAAACTAAACCAAAATTAAAGAAAATTTTTGTTTATAATACAAAATTTTATAAACGTAAACAAAAATGTTTTTGAATGAAAATTCGTATGATTAACAACATTTTTTTAACTTTTTAAATTTGACTTAAGATGTTTTGTCAAAATGCCACAGATATGTATCAAGGCGAATTTATATAAGCGGTAGATACTACAACAAGTAACAGCACCAAAAACACAACATTGTATTTTATATGTTGCTTTCGTTGGTCGATATGTCAAAGACACAACGAGGGTTATTTTTCAAATAGTGCTATCTGAAAAATCACAATTTAACAGGAGAGCGAAAAAACTGATTTTATCGATAACTCTAGGAGTAATAACTAAACTTTATTTTACAATGTAATTAAAAATGAACGTCTAAATCATACATATATTATTTTTTTTTTAATTCCAGATATTCGCGCTTATATGTCTGATAGCACTATTTACAAATTAAAATTTTATCGACTTGAACATTGAAATAAGCAGATAGCACTATTTGAACAAAAATAAAATAATCTGCAATGAATACTTTTTGAGACTTTAATTAAGTTACACGATTTTTTACTAAAATATTTAGTAAAATTAAAAGAAACGCATAATCATGTTAACTGAACTCGAAATTAAGTTAAAATTTTACACTAATGTTTATTGAAAAGCAATAAATAATTTAACTTTATCCACATATTTTAAATGATCAAAAAAATAATGATATTCTTGCGAAATAGCAGACTTCAATGCTTTGGAAATGCATCCGTTTGCTTAGGTGAAAAGAACGCGGGCCAGATTGTAAGGGTTTCGCTTCTATTTATATGATCGCTGCACAGTGTGGGAAATTTGGAAAAAAAAATGGAAATAATTCTATATTTTATAAACGGTTGGTCCGATTGGAATACAGTTTGAGGTTGCAATTAAAAAGTTGTAGGCGAGCTTAGGTCTTGGATTTGAGGTCTATAGACTTAGCAGGAGAGGTGCTATAGGTTTCCAAATTAGGACATCTCAGGTATAACAAAAACTAAAAACGATCCTTAATTCTTAATTTTAGCTGGATGCTAAAAATAATTTTTTAGAGAAATGCGCTTGCCGAGTACTCCATAATTAGGCCAGTATTTTGGAAATATAATACTCAAATTTATCATAATTTGTTTGAAATATATTTTTGTGAATTATCAACAAGATTTTGTTTGTCGTGCCTTATTCCTAATTTTTATTTTTGATAAAAACACTGAAATTTATTGCTGATGGGATAAGCTATTAACATACGCATTTCACTGGTTGCATAGGCCAGATCATCAGGAAACTTCATCCAAAGATTTTAGAAAATTTAAAGATATTATACAAATAAATTCGCTTAGCAGTTTTATTTGTATTATATCATGTACAAGTAAATTTTGGCCATGACTTTGTCGGACGGTCCATTTTTGTGCGAATCGTTCGACTTTGTATGACCCAATATGTGTATAATAATTGTGCAATATGAATACTAAAGCGGCTCATACACTTGCAATAAAATTGTTCTATTTTACGTATCGCCAATGTGAACGCGATATTAGATGGTAGCACAATATATTGGCAACAATCAAAAGACTTTTGATTTTTATTATACAACGAAAAGAAAGTGAAATGTGTTGGCAACATTGTACAATGCTGTTTATGTTATTCCTATAGTTTATGTTCACCTTTTTATTGAATGGATGAAACCATTGTGCGACTTATTGCATAATATAGGACAAAATTGAAATAACATGGCAAATATCATATACAATATTATTGCAAGTGTATGGCCGCTTAAGACCCGTGCTCAGTAGCCATTATATTTCTAAAAAACACTAATTTAAGGGAATTTCGGCTGTTTTTTTGTGAATTGTGGGATTCGTATTGTAAGTTTAATAAAATTTTGAGCTGATTTGTATTAAGCATTAAAACATATATTTACTTGTAAAATTTCATTAAATAATATTAGCTAACAAAGATTTTATAAGATAAATTAAAATTTATATTGTTTACAAAAACTCATAAACAATTGTTTGCAGTTTTTTGCAAAATGTCTACAACGAATTTAAAAATTATATTAGTTTACGAAATCTTGACACAATTCCCAACCCTTTAATGTATAATATTTCTACTTTGGAATAACACTTTTTATCATTTTATTATATGAAGTAATATTTTTTATGTAGATAGCACTTTTTTACCAAAAAAAAAAAAGTTTTTGTTAGATAGCACAAAACAACATTTATGAAAAAAAAAACGTTTTGGGATTTTTTTTTTTAATTTAAATGACAGATGATAAAATTTTTTGAAAAATTTCAGCTAGCACTATTTGAAAAATAACCGTCGACAAGCAACTTTTGACATTCCTCTCTCTAATTTAGAAAAAAAGTAGCACAGCTGTGCTTTCAACGCCCCCTGAAAAATGAATTAGCCTTGATATGATATAAAGACTGAAATATATTTGTTTTATAGTTTTAAGACTTTTTATGTTTAATAAATATTTTATTGTTATTTTTGAATCAGTTTGTTCTATTGATATGATGTGAGCTTAAATGGAAGAACTGTGTAAAATAAATCATGTATAAATTTACATTAACTAGAATAACACAAAAATACATAATACAATTAAAATTTTAGCATTATTTTTTGGCAGTTAAGGATATTTTTAGCATTATTTTAAAGCCGATTTAGCTGTAAAATATGTGGCCACACTAATTGTTATGCCAAATATAAAGGAATTTCAACAAAATTTTTTTATTCGGTTGTCCACTTCACAAATAATGCCCATATGCATTCTATATATTCATATTATATCTTTCCTCAAGTTTTTGATACATAGAATAAGCCAGCTAAACAAACTCGGCATATTTTTATATATGGGCAAATCCCAGAAACAGTCCACCAACCAAAAATTTTTCAAATGAATTTTTTTTAATGGAATATAAGACTAGATGTTTAATTTAATTTTTATATTTAAAAATATATATGATCATTAATGCAATAATTTGTACCAAATCCTACCCCACTGCTGATTTCTTAATAAAATACGTTAATTTAGCATTATTTTAGGTGATTTTTGTTCTTAAAATAGCACTTTCAGCAAACTTATCAAAATATAAATTTCGTTAAAAAAAAAAAGTTGGCATTCATTAGTTAAGAAATTAGTTTAAGAAATGCAATTCATAAAAATATAATTTGTTATGTTAAAATAAATAAAATATAAAAATAAAATACTACTGGAAAAACTGTAGCGTGCGTTACGTAGGGTGCGTCACAAAGGGTTCACGGCTTTTGTCAAAAAATCACAACATTTTTTGGCTGCGAATAAGTGCGTTTAGAATTCTTTTATAGTCATCTTTCTTTTAGGAATTAAATTTTGTATACCTTATCATGCCAAATTCGCTAAAAATTAGGAAAACGCACTTCAACCTTTGAAGTTACTTCCACTTTTTGTAGCGTGCGTCACAAAACTTTGTGATCAATTATTTCGCAACAAATACTGGCTAATAAATTATGATATATGCCATTCGTTAGTACATATTAATGTCACTAAATACTATATATAAGTTGAAGCTATCTTTTTTGAAAGACCAAAAAATGTGTATATTTCAATCAGAAAACGCGTGCGAATGGATTTGGCCATATATGTTTATAAGAATAAAAGGAAAAAATATATTTTTTGGAAAAACTGGGTAACTCTATTTTTTCGTAAAAAACGGATGAATTAACTTGCTTAGTCAAATAGTTAATGTTTTTCCACAAATGATACATAAAGTTGCCCTTATTGTGTAAAATATAGAAAAATAAATTTTAAAAAAATAGTTTTCTTTTTGAAATAACTAGATAACTCCATTTTTGAAAAAACGAGATAACTGACATTGATTTTTGGTTAAAATGAGTTCAATGGAACCAGAAATCTTTAACATTATTTAGAATTATGTTTTGTTTAATGCGCATGCAAAATAAGATAAATTCATATTAAATAATCAGTAAAATATTTTTAAAACTTCAATGCCTGTATTCATAAAAATATTTCAAATTTAAAAAAGATTTACAAAACAGATTTTGTATGAAAACTTTCCTAAATAAACGTTTGTCAAATTTAACAATCGTATATGAATACGGAGGTAAGTGTGTTTTTCTCGTGTTTTCAAAAAAAAGGGGTTACCTAGTTTTCCCATACGGCGACAGATTTTATTTATATGACAAATATCAAACTTTAGGCTACACAGATTTCGTTGTTGAAAAAGCCAAATAATTGAAATAAAACTCATAATGAAATGTGCTAACTTTTCGACACTTCCACAATCAAAATAGGCTGTACAATGTGATCGCAATTTGTAAATACATGTTTTGAAGTGTTAGTTAGCTCTAATATTGCATTTATAGGTATATTTAAAAAAACAAGTTTTGGCCGAAATATACCTCTGTTCTATGGTGCAAACCAAAACGGTTAGGATTTAAAAGAAAGAATTTAGAAACATCCTGTTTTGATTTTATTGTCTGTTCTTAAATATTTTTAATTTCGCTATTTGTTCTTATGCAAAAAAATCATTGAAAATTAGATTGTTTACTGAAAAAACTCAAAAAAACATAATAATAATATCTATCGTCGTACCGGCAGTAAAATTTTGCCGATATCGATATATCGGCAAAGTAAAGGTATCGCCTAAAAACGTTAAGCATACATCAATTGTAGCCACAGTTCTATAAGACTAAAAGACACATAACTAGATACATACATTTCATCCAATATTTTGTTGAATATTTTCTTTCAACAAAAAAAACTCTTTCACAAAATTGTATTTCTGCATTTAAAGTCTTTTAAATTTTTGTAGATATTGAAAATCTTACCTTATAAAAATCCATAACTTTCTTTTAAACTGCTTAAAACATTTTTTAAACTTTTATTAAATTGAATTTTATCGTTCTATTTTTTATGCCGTTTTAACTTTTTTTTAATTTAATCTAATTTTTGCACATTTTTTATAAAAACAGGCCATATTTTGTGGAAATTTGCCATCTTTAATTATTTACTTTTTTTAATTTGCCAACAAACAAACAAACCCAACCAAATCTTTTTCTCTATTATTTAATTTGCTTTTAGCTAAGACACGTTTCTTCTTCTTATTAACTTTTCTCTATTTCATAAAATACTACACAAACAAACTCACACTTCAAAAAAAAATACGACACTACTCACACAATACTGCCCACAACCGCAGCGATGTTAACAACATATAACCAACAGAGACTGCACTGTTGTTTTAATAACACAACAAGCTCGCCTTAATAAAACGACACAACTCACTCGATGCTGCGAAAAACCACGGCGAATTTAACAACATTAAACCAACAAAGACTGCGCTGTCGTTAGCTCTGCTTTTTTTATGAACAAATTTTCTATCATCTTTTTACTAAGTTGCGTTCAACTTTTTGCTTAGATTTTTTAATAATATAATATAATGGCGTTTTAATTTTATTAGTTTATAAATATTTCAAATGTTCTAACACTTTTTACTCTCTTTTTAATTGATTTAAAGGAGCGTTTATTTTAAAACGTTCAGGCACTTTGTAAATTTTTGGAAACTAAAACGAAGTGGAAAAGGAAATTAAGAAAAAGGGAATTAAATAACACCTGTTGGTTAAACTTTGAGTGTGAGAGTAAAAGAGACAGAGAGTGCCAGCAAGGGAAGAATAAGTGCTTTTATAACAATAAGAAAAGATAGGGAAATTTATTTGGTTTGTTCTAGAAGATTAGAGCAGGGTTATCATACTTGAAGATTTTTTTGCCAAACGTGGCGATTTTAAAACTTGTTTGGCGTTCTAATTTTTAATTTGGCGCCATGACGGTTTTTTTAGCGATTTATAAAATAGTTCTTGATTTTGTTGGCTATTTTTGATGAGCCATGAATTTGTTTTGAGAATCGTTGAAAGTCAATACGAAAAAATATTGTTTTTATTTTGGTATTTTTATGTATGAAATTGAAGGAATTTATTCATATCTATGGAATTAAGTAATTTTGAAATGTATGGTGAATATATTAAAAATCTTCGAGAAAACTGTTTTTCATATCTAAATACGCTTTTTAAAGTACTTATTTTCCTTTACCCTAAGTCTAGACGAGTTGCCGCAGCAACTATCAAATTCTATTGCCAACACTAAATATTAACGTGTGGACTGCATAAATATGTATTTGAACACATGTTCAGCAACAATTGTTATAATATATTGCTGAGCAATTATCTTTAAACACAAGCTGTCAAAATCCGTTATCAGTTTAGTTTTTCTAAAATCTTTATGGATGAAGTTTCCTGATGATCTGGCCTAAGCAACCAGTGAAATGCGCATAGAAATAGCTTATCCCATCAACAATAAATTTCAAGTGTTTTTATCAATAATAAAAACTGGGAATCAAGCACGAAAAGCAAAATCTTTTGAAATTAAAAAGGAAAAATTTTAAACTTAAAGCTTTGTTCAGAATCAAAAAAACATTTACACTTGGTGTTCATAATATAGCAACAATTTCTTTTGTAACCACACACATTTTGCATTAAGAAACCGTTTGCAAATTTAAGCCACAACAATATTATGCATTTATTTTTATTTTTGTAAACATTTTGTTAAAATTTTCATTCAAAACTAAATAAAATTATTTTAAACGTCAGAAACAATTTCATACAAATTGTTGCTGAAGTTAAAGTAGACTGAACTTTAGTTAAAACATTTTTAAAAAAATTTTAGTTACATTTTTGTTCGAAAAATTAAAGGAAAATATATGAAATACTTTGGGAAGAAAAAAGATAGAAGAAAAAACGAAATTGTTTTTATGATTGTGAACGTAGCTTAAAACATAAAATTTAAATACAAATTTTACAAATTAATAATAAAAAAATAATTAAAAACAAATTGGTTGCTAAAGAAAATGTAAGTATTTATTAACATACAAATTCATGTTTTGTGTTTAGAATTAGAGCTGTCAATTATTCGCATTTCAACTTTGTTCGAATAATTAAAATAATTGTCTTTGTTCGTTCGATCAGACGATTAAATCTATAAAACTATTCGATTAATCGATGAGAATTATGAATAAAAAAATTGTATTACATAAAAATTACGTATTTTAAATAAGTTACATCCGTCCATTCATCTACAACTATGGAAATTCTTAAATTTTCTTCTTTATTTTTTCTCAAATCCGCTATGAATTTTTTTTTTTTTTTTTTTTTTGATATGTAAAAATTTTTCATCTTAACTCCATATCGTTTTATTACTTAAAGGCCTCGTTAAACCATTAAATCCTTAAAAATCCGAAATTACTTTTTCGTTGGCAGACCTACTGCCTTCAGCTAAACTTCTGCATGCAATTTCTTCTATAGAACAACCTCTGTCTATCAGAATATCTATCAGAATAGTCAAAAAAATCTAATTAAAAAAATCGAGTTACGCCTTTTTTATTTTATTTTTAGCTTATATTATTTTTTAGCTTTTTGTTTATTTCTTAGTTTTTTAACCAAAATTTATAAATCCCCTTTCTTGAAAATTTTCCTAACGTTTGATTTAAAAAGAAGACAGTTGATACAATTGTTTACCAAAGATTTGTTCAATAAGAACATTAAGCTCGATTCACCCATGCGTTCCGAACAATATTTTTGACCGGACAATAATTTTTTTAGAGAGAGTGTTCTGCAGAACGATTCACCCATCTCGGAAAATTTGTCCGGACAAACAAAGCTACCATATGGTTAACAGATGTAAACGATTATACAAAGTGGCAGCACAGTTAGCAACTATTAGTTTTTTTATATAAGTGTGTGAAAATGGAAGAAAGAAGAAAATTAATTTTATAATTTTTAATTGAATTGCATAAAACCCATTTACTAGCAAAACAAATTTATCAAAAAAGGTTGAAAGTAAAAAGAATAGCAGTTAGAAAAATATTACAGAAAAGAAGAACAAACGGTGTTTTCCACACACTTGTTCCAGAGATGCGCTTTCATGACGTGGAATCGTTTATAAATTAATTAACATTCACTTTCTACAATAATTGGTAAACATTATGTTAAAAAATATTTAAACTTACCATTTAAAATTGATTTACGACCAATTCCAATAGATTTTTCTATTTCCGTCCATATATGGGCAATTCCACAGAAAAGCTCTCTTTTTGTCACGTCACGTCACCTAGCAATTATTCTTGTATGTTAGAACCACGTTGTTCAAATTTTTCCTCTCTTTCACTAAATGAAAATCTTGTTGCGCTCTACACTTAAATGCAAAAAAGTAAATAATATTTTCATTATTCTTTGAGAAACAATTAAAAATGGTTGGTTACGTGACTAAAAGTAGACATTTCTGTGGAAATATCAATATTTTGTTTTAAGTAAGTATTTTTATATGAACGATTTCCTATATGATAAATACATTCTCTTCCTGGTTTTTTATTTTCTCAATAAGTTTCAGGGCAATATTTTCTTTAACATCCATTTTTGTTTTATTTATTTTTTAATTATTCAGCACAAAACGAAAAATTTAATATGTGGCAGCTCAATTCAACTTTTATGTACAAATTGAAAAAAAGTGGCATCTCAGTTCATTTTGTTCGGCACAAGAATTAAAATTAAACCAATTCAAGAAAAAACGTTCCGAACAAATGCATTGCTCTCTCTCTCAAAAGTAAAACGTCAAACTCAATATAAAAAAAATTTTGTCCGGACAAAAATTTTGTTCCGAACGCATGGGTGAATCGAGCTTTAACTACATTTTTGAAATACTATGAGTACTCTACAGGGTTTTTGCTTAATAAACATTGAGATTAATTACGATCAGGGCTATGGCTACAATATTTTTTAACTTTCCTACATTTTGTATAAAATCACCAAAAACTTATGAGAATAAATCAATTTCTACGCTTTTATTTTAATTATTTTTTGATAAAAAAAACTGTTCGATTAACCGACATAAATTAATCGATTTATTCGTTATTCGGAAATCTTCGAATTGAAATTATTCGAATAAAGAGTTTGGTTTTGTTTGATCGATTAATCGAATTATTCTTAATCGGTTGACAACTCTATTAGACATACTTTTATTCCACTATGAAAAAAATTTAAAAAAAGAACATTTCTGTGACATCATTCTGCCGACGTTATTGCTTATGTTAACAAATACAAATTGCTCGTATAGACTTATGCCATAACAAACTTAAATCGTATTTAAATACAGATTGGTTTTTTGAGTTTTATTTGAAAAGTCTTATTTAATTAAGATAAAAGTATGGTAGCACTACTAAATACAAAAAAAAAAAAAAAAAAATATAAAAAAGTGCATTTCTTTACAAGGTGGTCTGAAAAAACAGCTGACTGTGAATGCTTTGCCTGTTGTTGTAGTATTGTTGTGATATTGAGGCCACCTTGCTAAAATATAACAATGGAAACTTAAGTTGAAATTAAGTGTACCACATCGGTGACTTAAGTTTCACTTAAGTTTTTAGTGAAGAAGACAATTTTGTATTTAAAACGATTTTAAAAATAAATGTGTTTTAATATCAATCCTGAAAATTGGCCATTAGGGTTATAAAATATGGCAATTTAATATCACAAACAAAATTCGTTGTTTTTAAGAGATACTTTAAAGATTTTTGTGAATGCTAACTAACCGCTGGATGTTTATGAAACACAATGGAAAAAATTACAGTTTCTTAATTCAAATCAGTTTTGGCCAAAAGTTAATATACATACGGATCTGGCAGGTACGTATCCCTTCAAAGAACTGGTTTTTGCTGTACTTTATATGCCGGAAATTCCAACTATTAATGCATGTGTAGAATAATAATTATCAATAATGATGAAGCCATCTAAACTTTGCCTTTGCAATAGAATGCAGTATGAAGTCCTTGTCGCGTAATTACGAGTTATATGAGTGTATATAGAACATGTTGCACTTATGTTGCACCTTCGCAAGATGTGTTGAACAAATTCAATTCCCATTTAATGTATTCAAAAATTTAAGGCAGTGAGAAATGTCTTGACGTTGAAATGTATAGCGTTTTAGATTTATAATAGAACTACAACTTCATGCATATGTTTACCCAGTTTTCTTGCTTAATATGATCACAAAATAATCATTTGCTGCTCTTACTAGAAAAGTATTTTATAATTTACATTTTACCTTTATTGTGCTCACTAATCATGTAAGCTTTGTTTTAAATAAAAATTAAACAAAATATTAAAATATACCATGGCGAATTTTAGCTACTCGAAAAAAAATATTATTTTTTAGGATTCACAAAACATATTTTTAATAATTAAAAAAATATATATTTTATTGTCAAAAACTAAAAATAAAGGCTTTGGCGATTTTTGACATTGAATTTGGCGAAAAATGTTAAAATGAATTTGACAGCCCTGGATTAGAAGTGATGTTGAAAAAGTAACATTTATTTTTATTTTTATTGACAGCTGGTAGTTAAATGCTTATGCCTGCAAAATTGAGAAAAAGTTTTCTTAAAAAAACATACAAAAATTAAGGCAAAGTATAATAGTACCGAAAATAGCAAAAGCCAGATAAAAGTAGCGAAAATACCAATAAATATAGCAAAAGTCAGATTTTGTAAACTTAAGGCTTTGATATTTCAGAGAAGGAACAAGACATTACAAATGTTAAACATTTCTTTTAAAGATGATTCGTAGAACGTTCAGACGACACATCAGGTTTGATAAATTAGGAAGGATTCGTGCATTTTGAGTATGACGAAAAGCCGGGGTTTTTTTTAATTTTTGTTAGTTAATTTTTTTCATCTGTAATTATATTTTATAGTTATACCCACCGCCACAATAAGTTGTGCATTTGTCATTACGTGTAAATATAAAGTATAAATATTCTGGGTCCTTAATTTATAAGTCGATTTAGCCATGTCCGTCTGCTGAAATCACGCTCATTTTCGAACGAAAAAAAAGAGAAAATAACAAAACTGGTGCAAATTATCTCTTGTTCTCCTTAGCATTTTCGAATTGAAATCCAGCAAAATTTAGCTGGATAGGAGTTATGAATAAAAATGTGGAATCACCAACCTAAAAAATGTAAAGTTTTGATACAAAAACTAAAGAGCTTAATTAACCACACAAATGGCTTGGCAAACATGTCAAAATCTTACGTTTGTACAAATATTTTGTGCTGTTTATTGGGGTGTTTGATATTTGGACAAACATTTGAAGCAATGTTTGTAGAAATATTAAAACTTTTTAAAATTTGGCAGACACGTTGAATATTTGTCAAACTTTTTGTAACGTCTATGCTGAAAACTTTGCAAAGTGAAGACGTTGAAAACGAAGCATTAAAATAATTTTAAATAGTAAACTCAAGTTTTATTAGCAGTATTGCTTGTCATAAAACAGCTTGTTTAAATTACTTTTTACTTTAAATTCATTGCCTTTATTTTATATTTTTCTCTGTTAAGCCCTTAAAAACTTTAGAAAACTATACTCTATTTTATGGTCAGGGTTGTTAGATGTGACAATTTTTCATCATTTGGAGTATTTTTTTAGAAAATACAGTTAAATGACTATAGTTTAATAAAAGTTATAGTGTTATGACGATGTTCTATCATCAATATGTGCGCTTAAAGCTTTCTACATGTTTAGAAGCGTAAAGAAGAAGTTTTTGCTTTTATATTGGGAACAATCCAAAATGTAACAATCAATTTTCGACATATAAAATTTATTCGAAACTAAACCGCAAAAAAAAAATTCTCCCCAATTGTCTTCGCTGCTAATATCGATGCCATCGAAACTGCGAGATACATTAGAAAATTTAAATGAGATAAATGACTTGAAAAACAGCAGATTACGCTACTATAGTATATATATATATAGCTATAGCGTTGATTTTTTTTTTTTTTTTTTTTTAAATATATTAATGTAATACAAATTTGTTTCTTTTCACTGTAAGTTTGTTACACTCATATTTAATGTATTATTAAATGTTGATGGTTTTATATTTTATATTAATAGACGAATCCCCTGAAGAAGCGAACATAAAATTCACAAAACGTCGGGAAAAATTAAATAAAAATTTTGCATTTTTATTTTTACAAATAGAGTTAGGCCTCACCAGCTAAATATATATATGTATATAAATAAATATATAAAGACTTGTATTTTTGTAACAAAGACTTGTATTTTGGTTTTTAAATATACATTTTTAACGTTACACCTAAATAATGTCAAAACTTTTTAAAATTGTCTTAACAATTCTTTTAAAAGAAGATTATGTAAAACAACTATGAGAATTAATGCGGTAAACACATCCCAGTTCGCAGTCAATCAGCAGGAGATCAGTGAAGTAACCAGTTTTGAGTATCTCGGCAGCATTATAAGAACTAATGGGGGAACAATACTTGACGTTGAAAGCCGACTAAAGAAAGCTAAAGGCAGGTTCGCAATGCTGTTTAAGGTATGGAGGTCAAACACAATTAACACAGCAACGAAGATAAGAATATTTGACGCCTGCGTAAAATCCATCCTGTTATATGGATGTGAAACATGGTTTCTCACAAAAGATTTATCTCAGAAATTACAGACATTCATCAATACATGTCTTCGCAATATTTTAAGAATATGGTGGCCTCAAATAATAACTAACGAAAATCTGCTACTAAGAACTAATCAACTAAAGATTGAAAGCGAAATAAAGAAACGTAAATATGGATGGTTGGGACACACACTAAGGAAAGAAAGATCCGAGGTCCCACATGCAGCACTTGAGTGGAACCCACAGGGGTATCGAAGCGTCGGCCGACCGAAAACATCTTGGAGGAATACAGTGGCCAACGAAACAAGTAAATCCTGCAACCAGTTGCGATACATAGCTAGGGAGAGGGAAGACTGGAAGATATATGTAAACAACATTTGTAAATAGACTAAGTTCTAATTAAAATTTGTTAATGAATTGTAATAAATGAACATGTCTTAATAATAAATAATAATATGTAAAACAATACGTTTGATGAAATTAATTTTGTTGACACTTAAAACTTTTTTCACTAGGAAAGAAGTTTAACTTGGAGTTTACGTTAAAGAAAAAATTTCCCAATTTGCAATCAATGTTGAAGCTTACAATAAATTTGTTAATAATTGAAGCAAAGCCACGAATAACGTTGTAAAAACCATGGTTGAGGATAGTGCAATTATACAAATGAAATGCTTTAACAACGTGGCATAACGTTTTAAAATCCGCTTTAACTGAAAAATAATTATTTTCTAACTTACAACATTATTCGCGGCTTAGCTTCAATTGTGTCGCATTCTATGTTAAATTATGCTTTAAAATTAGAGATTGCTGCTCGGTTTTAACCGCAATCGAAACCGTGGTTTTAAATGCCTTAAAACCGAAACCGGAAACCGGCAAAAACCTCGGTTTTAGGGTTAACTTTAACTAGGGATTGCTGTTCGGTTTTAACCGCAATCGAAACCGTGGTTTTAAATGCCTTAAAACCGAAACCGGAAACCGGCAGAAAATCCTCGGTTTTAGGATTAACTTTAACAATATATGTATGCATAAATAAATTGCAAATTATACATAATACTGGAACTTCATATAGAAAAACTTTATACATACATAACAGCTTGCAACAATGGCAAGGTATTTCAAAATTCTTAAAATTCAAAATAACTACTAAGAAGAACAAATGTTACCTTTTTAACTCTTAAGTAGACACCTAATTTGTGTGGCACAAACTTCCACCTGGGCCTAGCTGGGACCAATAGTATTTTGTATGGAGTTTTTGTGGCTATAGAAAAACTCACACCAACGAACCCCTGGGCAAGGCTGGGACTACTTTTATATGTATGGAGTTTTGTGGCTATAGCAGGAACATTTTGTCGGAACGTGGAATAACTCTTAGAAAAACAGTAAAGAAAGAATTCTTATGTGAGGGCCATGCCAGGCCCAGGTGGATACAATATGAACAAAATTTTCATTTGGCCAATTGCGACGCCCACGGTGTTTACACATTTTTCTTATTTTCTTGTAAAAAACACTTTGAATGAGGAATACATAATGTTTCGTTGTAATATACTTAATAATTATGTATATAAAAAACTGGAAAAAAGTAAAAAGATGCCTGGCCAGGCCCAGGTTTACAAGGGTTAATAAAAGTACCTGCATTGAAACAAATAAAAAAAAATATATGTGTTTATGTATGAAGTTTAACTTTGATATTTCCAAAACCGAAACCGAACCGAAACCGCTTGGTTTTAATCATTTTAAAACCGAAACCGCGGTTTCACATTTTTACGGTTTTTAGCAAACTCTAATTAAAATAATAAATGGATTTGACTTCGGAAATTAATAATAATGCCATACATGGGCTTACTGCAGTAAATTACACTGGTCTACAAATTTGGAAAAAAAATTGACTGCAGAAACGAAACATGTTGTTTAACTAATCTGGGTGTGCTGAATTCAAATCTGGCATAAAAATTGGGCAATTACGTCTTGTTCAGTCTTGTAAAACAGTCAATACTGATACTACAATATAACAATTATTAATTTGACAGACGCCCACAGTCATTCTAAATCTTCATAATAGAAGCGTTTAAGTATGTCAGGGAGATCGTGTGTTCCTGATTCAAGCTATTTTTGCTTTGTGCGTGGTGAATATTTGGGTGGAAAAAAGGATATACAATATCACAATCAATAAAATATGCATATTTACATTACTTTGGTTTTGCAGTCAGAAACTTGGACAGGCCTTGGACACCGACAATGTTTTGCATTTTCTTCATTCGCATTTAGATTTGTTTCCACAAAACCTAGGTGCTGTGAGCGTCGAACAAGGGGAGCGTGCTCACTAAGAGAATATTGCTGGACTCTAATATGTGAAGCCGAACCTACAAAATACAAACTAGGTTCAAATAACGCCATTCAATTTTGAAAATTCATAGATTTTTATATACACTTTTTTTCATGTAAAAAACGAATAAAAACAGTTTTTTGCATCTCGAAAACCTGACGTGATAGAGAAAAACCAATTACAGATTTGAATTCAGCCCACCAAAATACCCCAGGAAAGATATTTGGTTGATCCAGTCCAAAACCATGTTGGCTAGTGTTGATACCCTCCTGTTGTGCTTGACAAAAAAAAAAATATGTTTGCTTTGCGTTCGTTTTCATTGACGGAAGAAAAAAAATTATATTTAATTTAAAAGGTTTTGTTATTCGTGCTTAATTCACAATTTTTATTCTTGACAAAAACACTGAAATTTATTTTTCATTTATTTGATAATAAACTGGCAGTGCACGGCCTGAAAAAACTTAACTGGCAGCATGCTTTTGCAAGTTGTTTTTGTTTTTCTTAACCTACTTACAACTACAATTAATGTTGGAAGAATTTCAATCAAAAACCAGTGAAATGCGCATAGGAATAGCTTATCCCATCAACAATAAATTTCAGTGTTTTTGTCAAGAATAAAAATTGGGAATTAAGCACGAATAACAAAACCTTTTAAATTAAAATTTAAAAAAAAAAAAAAAAAAAAATTTTTTATTCCCAAAAATTATTTTGATAATTATATTTAATTATATAAACAAGTGTTCGCCTAATGGTCAAAATTCGACCATAAATTTGTATGTAAATATGAAGAAAACATAATTCATCTTAGTATATTCGAATTTATTTGTTTCGAGCATTTATTGTTTCCTTCAAAGTGGATCGAGTTGGTGAGGGACCAACCTCCGGTTCATATTTTATCTTCAATATAAAAAATACCAATTGAAAAACCAAAAAGTCTCAAAAAGTCTTCTTTATATATTGTCATCCACTCAGGATGAAACGAAAATTAATCAAAGTACCAGCTGCTGAACGAAAAAGTACCAAAAAGCTCCCCTCACATGTTCTTATTCACCCTTTTTAATGTATAATTTTATCTTTATAGGTCGAATATTAACGAAAAATTAAAAAAGTTCCAGATGAAAAACAAAAAATACCAACATTTTTTATCTTATAGGTTATCACTCACTCAGGACCCTACACCTATAATATTATGTTTTTTAGTTCAATATTATAGAAAATTTAAAAATTATCACATGAAGCACAGAAAAGTAAAAAAAGAAATTTAGTTTTCCGTATTTCTCCTTTTTTCTCCCCATAGAGGTTCGGTTGACAAACAAAGGAAGAAAACGTTCTTAACTGGTTTGCCTGGTCTGATTTATACATAAGATTTATATAGTCGAAATATTCGAAAACCGGTTTTTTTAAAATGTCGAATAATCGATCACCCTAATTTTTATTATTTGATAATTGGAAAAAAAAGTTTATTTATTTATTTTGCATTTGTGTAAGTAGCAATTTTGAACGCTTATAACTCTGAAATTATTTATATTGTGCACTTCTGTGAGTAAATACCTTTCAAATGGTGTATATTTTGTTCAAATCGGTTGACATACAGAGGAGGAAAGTGTTCTTAACTGTTTTGCCTTAGCCTATTTATATATAGATTGAAAAAAACATATAAATTAAATTTTTTTTAAGCTTTTGATTTACATAAAAAAAATACAATTGTTCGTTGACGTGTTCTTTTGTACGTCTCCGAAAACTCCAGAAATAAAAAAACACTAACAGATATGCACTGATTAATGGATTTATTTGATAGTCTCCATGGCCCTTAAGCTCAAATTAGGTATTTTTTCTAAATACCTAGAGATATCAGGATATAAGCCAGAAAATATAAAATTGGTACCGTCATAGTCTCAAAACTACGCTTTTATTGGTACAAAGTCCGAAACCCTATTTCCCATCCCTGCTACGTATGTATTTGCAGCGTGTCCATTAGAAAAAGGTCCTTGACAATGATTCTTTTGTCAGATGCATACAATTTTTACATCTGACAATAAAAAATATGCTTCCAACGTCTGTCAATAATCTGCCAATGGCAAATAAAAAATCCGAAGCTTACCAAGGTTTGTACTTTTTTTTATTGTGGTTATATTTTATTTAGCAGAAATTTTATATGAACGATACATTAAAAATTATCATGTGGATTGACTGGAAAGAGTGTCAGTTTCACAGAAGGAAGAAACAATTTTATTAATATGACAATTATCAAACTTTAGGCTACACCGATTTCGTTGTTGAAAAAGCCAAATAATTGAAATGAAACTCATTACGAAATATGCTAACTTTTGGTTACTCCCACAATCAAGACAGGCTGTACAATGTGGTTGCAATTTGTAATTACATGTTTTGAAGTGGTGGCTCTAATATTGCATCTATAGATTTATTTAAAAAGCAGGTTGTGGCCGAAATATACACTGATAGAAAAGGAGTCATAACGCTGATGTTTTTTGACATCAGTACTATGGCAAGTGTCTTAGTTTTTGACCCCATGACTCTTTTCATCATGGTGATGTCAACCTTAACATCACTTGGCCAAAATTTCATCAGGGTAAAAATGAAATTATGTCATCAATGGGTTACAGTTACATCGGAGAAAGGACACATTAGCATCAATTTAATGACAGTTTGTCATTAAGTGAAAGTGAGAGAATAGTATTATTTACTTACCCGTTACATATGTTTGTTTCACGTTTGTGGAATTACGACCTTTGTTTACAGCAGTACTCTCAATAATAAGACATTAGTCCCATACCCCATATGGTTTTCGTAATCATTCTACCTTAAAAATTTTATGTATTTTACTAAAGAATTTAAAAAAATAGAATACAGGAATTTTTGCTTCTTATAACACATTCTTATCATGAAAACAATGTTAAAAATATACAAAATGTGGCATCGAATTGATGTCACTATAGTCATAAAATAGATGACACGTAAAAAATGACAAAACTGTACGAAGACGTTAGTCATTGGATTGATGGATTTGTAGTTACATTGATGTCACAATTCTGATGTTAGAGCATCATCAATATGAAGATGCATTTTTCTTTCAGTGTACCTCTGTGCTATGGTGCAAACTTAAACGGTTAGGAAAAGAAAGAATTTAGAAAAATTCTGTTTTGAATTTATGCTCTGTTCATAAATATTTTATATTCGCATAGAAAATTAGATTGTTTATTGAAAAAAACAAGAATTGTATAACTATCGTCGTATCGACAGTAAAATATAGCCGATTTCGGTATATCGACAAAGCTCAAAGGCAGAATTAGCTTGTACGTTTTATTCTGTTATGAATCAGCAGTTTTGTTTCGGTTCAATTGAAAGTCTTTATGTGTGGTATGTGTTTCCTTTTGCGTTCTATTCTGTTGCAGAGAAATTTATTTAGAATTCAATGTTAAGTAAGGGCCGAAGTATTAGTTTGTTGTGATATGAAAAAATTTAATTTTTTTGAATAAATCTAGAAAATTTGTATTAATTAAAGAGTTTTTTAAAAAGTAACGTATTTTTGACACAAACTATTAATTTTGTATACCACGAAAAGTTTTTTTACAATTTCAATGTTTTTCTTTTTTAAAGCAGCAGATTCCTTTCACAGAACAAGTAATTACAAAACATTTGCTACAGAAAAGAACGAAACAGAAAGTAAAAACTAATAAAGCCTTTTAAGTATCGCCTAAAAATAAAATACTATTTCACAAAATTTTTTTTATGTATTTTAAGTCTTTTAAATTTTTGTAGATATTGAAAAACTTACCTTATAAAACTTAATAACGTTCCTTTAAACTGCTCGAAAATTCTTTAAATTTTTATTAAATCTTATTTTATTTTCTATAATTATTTTATGTTATTTTAACTTTCTTTTTATTTTATTCAATTTTTGCACATTTTTAATAAATACAGCCCATATTTTGTGGATATTTGCCATCATTAATTTTGTTCTCTTTTTAATTGCCAACAAACAAACCTTTTTTCTCTTTTATTTAATTGCCTTTAGCTAAGACACTTTTCTTCTACTTAATAACTTTGCTTTAATTTCCTAAAATACTTCACAAACAAACTTATACTGAAAAAAAACCTGACACAACTCACTGTATTCTGTGCAACCCACACAATACTGCCTACAACCGGCGATTTTAACAACTTATAACCAACAGAGACTGCGCTGTTTTTGTAATAAAACAACAAACTCATACTTCAAAAAAAAAAACGACACAACTCACTCGATGCTGCGTACAACCGCGGCGAATTTAATAACATTAAACCAACAGAGACTGCGCTGTCGTTAGCTCTGCTTATTATGAACCAATTTTCTATCACCGTTTTTACTAAGATGCGTTCAACATTTTGTTTAGATTTTTAATAATAAAATATGATGGCGTTTTAGTTTAATAAATTTATAAAAATTTCATATGTTCTAACACATTTTACTTTTTTTTTTAATTGATTAAAAGATGCATTTATATTAACACGTTCACGAACTTTTTTATTATTAAGAAACTAAAAATAAAAGGAAAAGGAAATTTAGAAAAATGGAACTTAAAAAAAAACTGTTGGGTAAACTTTAGTGTGAGAGTAAATGAAACAGATAGTGCCAGCAAAGTAAGAATATGTGCTGTTATAACAATAAGAAAATATGGTTAGGGAAATTATTAGATCTTGTTCACGGCGAATTCATTGCAGTTGGTCTCACTGTTGGGATTTGACAATTCTTAAATTGTACCGTCTCAGTGGCAAAATTGTACCAAATTGACATAAATTGTACCAAATTGTGGCTATAAAATAAAAAAGCATAAATAGTAACAGTTATTCAATAAAACAATTAAGAAAGTATAATCGATTAAGCACGGCCATTTGATACCCTACACCACAAATTATAAGGAAACAATTTCTAGAGTATACTCCATTTGGGACCCATGGGAATCATGGACCTGCGAGAGAAAAATTATTTCAAGAGGTAAATATTCATGTGAAAGTTCTTTGTGCGGAATATTTTTTAGATCTTCATCTTTATACGATTTGATTTCCTTTAAGTGATTTTAGGAAGGGAGATTAAATGGGAGCGATGGTCATTGGCCTACCAGCACAATATTTTGTCCCGACATAGTAGCTATCGTAGAAGCTGTTGTCGCCAATTTGTATGTCAATATCAACATTTATAAGGAAGTTAGGATTAAATGCTTTATTCATGAGTAGTATTTGTATGGAAGCTATCGACCAATTCTAATAAAATTAAGTAAGATGATTTGAATTGCAATAAGTTTGTTAAAAATTATATCTTAATACCAACATAATAAGATTGTTTATAGGCACAAACACTATTCCGGAAAGAAGTTTGTTTGAAGACCATGTGAAATTATGGACCAATTCTCTTCATTTTCAGTTGGCTTAGCGCTTATGAATTGAAACCTATTTACAAAATTTCATTAAATTACCTTTAAAATTGCGACCTGGGGCCTGATTCTGTCAGTCGTAATCGAGTACCTTCTCGATTCAAAAGCAATTTAATATATAACTACTTCAGTCAATACTGAAACAATCGGAATAATTTTTTCAGTGTTATAAACCATTAATTTGAGTTTCACAATAAATATAAATTCCTGGGATTCCTAGTTGGAACAAAGGGTCAGATTCACAATACTGGAAAAACATTTTCAATTCGTTCAGAATAAGGCCCCTATACTTTTCGAACAAGGCAACCAGCCGGGCTAAGGGACATCGTTAAATCGACTCATAAAGTGATATTGAGTAGATCGGTATACTAAACATCGTCACCAAAAACTTGACAAGAATGGCGCGTAGAACTAACCAAAGATTGCCAACTCAGCAACACCTGTTCTTCAGGTTACGCTGCTACAAAAACAACATCAACAAAATCGATTTAGAGACACTTAATTGATCCCAGGCTTCGTACAGGGATACTTATGTATAAACTTAATATGTTATTATAACATCATGAACAATTATACAATTTTTGGTAGTTCTGGTTAGGACTGGAGATATGTATGTAATTATAAATTTTATTATTAAAAAGAAAAAAAGTGAGTTAACCCACTTCAAAGAAATGATGAACTTCGTGGGCATTTGTTTTTGTTTTGAAACTGTACCAAAAAAAGAGGAATTGTACCAGTGTACCAATAAAGTTCCGATTGTACCAAATTTGGTACAATTGTACCACAAATCCCATCACTAGTTGGTCTTAAAAGCACTGCTGATAATTTTTTTTTAGCTTTACAATTGTTGCGTATCAAACTTTGGTTTGTTATCTTTGTTTCTATTTTGTTTCTGTTTATAACATTGTACAATCAGTTTACAAAAACAAATTGCTTGTGGTTTTTGTACGAGTTGTACTTGTGTAGTACCGAGATTCCCTGTAATGAAGATTAGAGCAGGGTTGTCCGGCGGTGCGATTTAAAAACTAGTTTGGCGTCCTAGTTGTTGATTTGGCGACATTGCGAATTTTTAGCGAGTTTTGAAATAGTTGGCGATTTTGTTGGCTATATTGGATGAGCAATTTATTTCTTTTGAGAATCGTAAAAGGTGAATACGAAAAAACATTATTTTTATTTTGGTATTTTTATGTATGAAATTGAAGACATTCATTTATATGTATAGAATTAAGTAATGCTAAAATGTCTGGTGAAGATATTGGAAATCTTCGAGCAAACTCGCTTTCATATATAAAAATGTTCTTGAAAGTACTAATAAACAGAATTCCTGACAACATGAATACATTAAAAATTAACGAAAATTGTTCCATTATTCGTTGTTTTTAACACAGAAAAAAAAATTGTTTCATATTTGAAAACCAAAAACGCATATTTGATAAAAAAAAATTTTGAATTTTCTGCGATGACGAATTTTGCGGTATTGATAAAAAAGTTTGTAGGTATAGTTGTTGAATTTTTAGTCAACAACCAAGTCTATTGAGCCCATAAAAAAGTAGTTGCCCAAAAAAAATGTATTCAATAAAATGTTTACGTGATCTGTTAAAATAAATTGTTGGAAATGTTGAATAAATCAAACAAAATGTTAATAGAATCTTTATTTATTCATGATGATGTGCATCATCATCAGCGCATTTCGCTGGTTGCTTAGGCCAGATCATCAGGAAACCTTTTTCCAAAGACTTTAGCAAAACTAATTACATATACATATGTATTATACAAATAAAACTGTAAAGCGAATGAGAATTACAATTGGAAAAGAGTTGTAAAAATACTTAACAATTATACTGCGAGCATTTCACGAATTGTAAAATAATATCCACATGAGTCTCGTTAGATAATTGATTCCCTCTACGATTGAAGTAAGCGTATTTCGCTGTATTATGGAGGAATCAGCTCATGTAAGAGTTTCTCCCGTGTGAGAAATCTTCTACGATTCAAAAATTAGCTAGTCGACGATCAATAACGCTCTTCATTAAGTAATTATGTTTTTGTTTGACAGTTTTTTTTTTTATAAAAATCGAATTAAAATTGTTAAACAAAAACTAAATTTTAAGTTTTCCGATTTGTTTGACGATTTTTAAAAAGATAAAAACGATTGTTTTTATTTTTTCTCAGGAAATTGTCGATTTTTTCACAAATTTCTCTGGCAGCCCAGTCTAGAACGTTCACGCACTACAAAAGTTTCTAGAAATTAAAAAGATGGGGAAAAGGAAACCAAATAAGAATGATGTGAAAGAAACGGTTTTTGTTTTTAATAAAGGGGAGTGAGGAGACAAAGTCTGAGTTCATACGGCTCATGTCACGAATGAAAAAGCAAAACGTAAAGACAGTACATGCATCTGTGTACTCGTTTCTTTTCCCCTCGTCCCTCTCGCCTATAATGTAGCAATCATTTCAATAAGACATGAGCCGTATGAACACAGACAAAAGAATATGCCGTTTCAACAACAACCAGTGATGGAAAATTGAAAAATTAAGATGGTACTGACCACAAAGCAAAAGAGTACTTTTTCAACATTTTGGTACCTCCTCAAACATATTTTTTGGAAAATATATTTAAAAATAAAAAAATTAAACACTTTTTTTTTTAATTAAAATATACAAACAAGCATTTATACTTTTGATAAGAATACATTTTGTCTAGGCAACGTTATCAAGAGTCGGAGTTGAGGTTTTTGTACCAGATTCGGAGTCGAACTACACACAAAAAATTCGTGAATCCGACTCCAAAATTTGTCGGCATAAAAAATTTAGACAAATATTCTAATAATTTTCAAAATGAAAATACTTCGAAATCGGCGATGCAATATTTAAAATATTGATTAGAAATTTTTACTGAATCCTTTTCTTGTAGTATTTAACCATTTAAATGTTACTGTATTAAAAAAAGTTTAAAGTCAAATAAGAACCAGTCTCATTCACATTTAGTTTGAATTTCAGCAAAGAAGCATAACAAGAAAAGAGTACTCAAACTGACGTGGGGGCCGGGCTGCCAGGTACTTTTTTTCGACCTCCCCAAACTTAAAAAAAAAATTCCCCAAAAATCCCCCAATAAAAGAGAAAATCCCCAAAAATAATCCCCTGTAAAAAATACACAATTTTTAACGGATAATTTAAATATTTATTTGAGTTTTACTTGTAGTATGTTCTACAAGAGATCATTTATATTGTAGGGAAATATGCAGTTGTATTAAAAACATATATAGTTTATATATATATATGTTTATATACAGTCGAACTTCCCTATAATGAATCTGCATTGAAAACATAACTGTATCTACACTTTGATTACTTTATCATCTAGAAGAAAAGCTTACGACATTTAAAAAATTGACAAAAACTCAAATAAGAGATTTTTTCGCCTTATATTCACTATTCAACTTATCAATCGACTTTTCTTTCTTTTATATACAAAGAAACAAAATTAGCCCATTCATTAACTTTAGAGTTCATTTTAATTTTTTTAACACCTCTTATAGGTATATGTAGTACAAACATACATGAACTTCTCTAGGAAATTACAAATTTTGTACTTATTATACATAATCATATTATTGACAAATTAGTTTCAAACTTTTCAGATATTTTTTTTTTTTATGTAAAAAAAAACAATTTTTTTTACCCGGTGTTTATTGATATTAAGTAATATTGCAAAAATAGCCACCCTAATGTTTATACGTGCATAAAACTTAGTTACCTCCTATGGAAAAATTAAACTCATATTTTTTACACGGAAATAAGTTTATTTTCTAAAGTAACCAATTTCCTTTCTTAACACAGAAAATCCAATAATAGTTTTATGATTTTAACATATTTTGTTCGTATTTAGTAAAATTTTCTTGAATAAACAAACATTTTCTCATGATCAAAAAATTCATCATATACCAATGATCAAAACTTTCTTAAGACAAGAAATACAAAAGAAGCTTTTTTTTTATTAAAAATAAGAAAGATTTTGCTTAAATCAAGCTGCATTTATTTAATATAAATTTGGTTATCTTGACTAATTAAAAAAATAGAATTTCTTGCATCAAGAAACACATACTAGGGATTTTTTTTTTTAATTTTTCAGAAAATGTTCAAGAAAACTTGGTTTAATTCAAATAATTTTTATTTGAATTGACATGTTAAGCAAATCAATAAAAAGTTTCTCTTTTTATATTATGTTTTCCTTAAACTAACTAATGCTATACGTTTTTATGTTAAAAATTCAGCCTTTTCTACGTATTTTGTAATATATTAATAGCCGATTTCACTAATTTATTTAAATACCAATTTATGTTTAAAATTAGTTTTTCATGTCAAATAAAAAAAAAATTATGGGAACAGCTACATTTAAATATGAATTGATATTTAAATTGAATTGTTGGAATTAGCCATAAGCAACGAATACTTAATTTTTAGCTGTATTAACTATAGTTCGCTTTGAGTCCTAACTTTTTGCTTATACCAAGCCACACATAAATTTAACATAAGAAAATTTTGGCTTGGACAAGTATGGTGCAAAATATTTTTAGTTCAAGCCATATTTTGTGGTGCTTTAGTAAATAATTCTTTCGGTGTATTTCCCCAAAAAATCCTATTTTTTTTTTTTAAATCCTCAATGTAAACCCCAAATCAAACTTTTTTGTCCCTTTTAGCTACAAGAAAACCCCTTATTTGGGGTCAAAAACCCAAAGCTGGCAGCCCTGCGTGGGGGGTATTTTTGAAAGGAAATAGTACTGAAAAAAGTACCATAGTACTGAATTTTCCATCACTGACAACAACATTAGTTTTTTATTTGCATGTTGTTATTGTATGTAACTATAATGTAGTGGTTAGCGCATCACGAATATCTTACAAAACATAAAAGATGATAAAATTGTATTAAAGCCAGAAGTGGGGGGCAGAGGAATTAAATAATTTTGCAATAACAACAACAACATCCGTAAGCGATTAATGGGAATACCTATGTAGTGTTTTGTTGTTGTAAGTCAAGTATTTTTTTCTTGTAAAAGTGGAGTTAAATGAAATTGCCTTTATCTTTAACAGGGATGGGTAATACTAATCGATATACAATAAGAGAAGAATTATATAAATTATTAATTATAATTAATAAAAATCGGTTCTAGTTTCTTATAGAAAGACGCTTCTCGCGAAAAGTGCGAAAATTTAAAATACTTATGAAGATTTTAACAAATTAATATTTACCACAAACAATCGGCTTTGTTATGAAAAAGAAAAAGCTAAGTCTTCACTAGTTCTTAAAATAAGCGTCCAATCGTAAAAATAGTGAAACTCTGTGATCACTTATATTTTTCATTAAAAATTGATTTGTTTTTAAAAAAACTTAAATCAGCTCTGGTTTCTTTAATAAGCGTTCAATTATAAAAATGATCACTATTATATTTTTTTAAGATCTCTATTGTTATAAAAATCAATTGACTTTAAATATTTAGACTTTTTTTTCGTTTTAAAAATATGTGTTAAGCAAAATAAATATTAAACTGTTTGATTGCAACCAAAAAAACCAAAAAATCCTGTTAAAAGTAAATGTAAAATAATTTAAGTCTACTTCACTACTTAAAACAATCCAATATGTTTCCCACTTTCTCGTGAGATTAAAGTTTATAATTTCAATATATTTATAAAAGTGTTTGTTTCATCGTGTGTATTGATGTTGACAGTTTTTTCTTTCCCATTTTGTTGAAAGAAGTTGTTAAGTGCAGTTCTTTTGCAATTTGCGAAGAAAAAAATATGAAAAAGAGAAATCGAAAAATGGCAACTATTGCAAATTATGAGAATCGGGGAAAAATTATAATTAAATATAACAATTTTACAGATGTATGGGACATTAAATGCAAAAGGTGTTACAACAACAACAACATACCTCGAGATGGAGTATTTTCATTTAATAACAAAAAATTAACACTGATATTTCAATTTTAGTTTTATCGTGTATGGTAATAACTAAAACAGGTGAAGTAAAAAATGTTTCAACTAATGTTGCCCCGTCTGTGGACAGCATAATCTAACCTAAAGCGTTGTCAACTTTTAGATTTCAAAACGCAATAAAATCGATAAACTCAAAATTTAACTTTTTTACTTCTATTTAAAATAAAAAAAACATGATTTTATAATATTCTTTTAATTTATTTATTCAAGGGTATGGAAAAACAAATGTAAGGGTATTTTGAGTCCTATTTGCGATTATATCGTAGCCGACAATTTATCGAATTTTTTTTTCTTGCAAATATTCAAAAACTCATATGGCCATTTTCTCATTAGACGATTATCTTTTTTCCCAACGAAAAACTGCACATTAAAGAAATTTGGTTTTCTCAATGTCTCATTTGCTTCGTTTTAATCGCAAAGCTAACCGGCACTCATCTGCCAATTATTTATTTTCCTTTTATTTGCCATACAGATAAATTCAATCAGCTGACTCCCATCTTTTACATGTATTTTGAGTGGTGTTGCCAGCTGAAATCTTTGTTTTTTGTCAGTATATTGAGAAATCCAAAATCGTTAACGGACAGTTTATCGGTCCAATAGATTTATGTTGACATTAAGTAACAGACAGTTTGTCGATACATTGATAAAATGGCCAATAGACTTTCAATTTGTACCGTTTCTTAGAAAAAGGTCATCTTAATCCAAATAAAGAATTGCATTGCTTAAGAAAAAAAAAAAATAATTAAAACCCTTCTCCTGTAAAATTTGCCTTTTGTCGCTTCCCTGCAGGAAATGTCACTAGTGAATCTGTACAGATTCCCTATTGTCACCAGTATTAGTGACTTATTATACCCCAGACAATGTTATTTACTATAGACATTTAACATGTGCGTGTCATTGGAAATCTACTACTGACTGGGTAGTTCTTTTGTGACCATTTGAAGACATTGGAAACAGAGAATCACTGGTACATTTAAGTAAATGACGTCTACACTTTTGGTAGGAATACGAAATCATACCAATCTTTTTAATTTTTTTTTCGTAATAAAGCCAAATATTGTAGCAAATGTGGTGTAGTGTAGACACTTCGTTGACAATGTCACCAAAATAGTCGATAAAACTGGTGACTTGGAGACACTTGCACCCAGGTTTCCTTCAGGGTTACGATGTAATCGCAAATAGGGCTTGATATTTTAACATATAAACGAAAAATAGTAATAAAACAAAATTCCAGTTTTTAAGACAAATATATGCACTAAACCTTTTTTGAGTTACGCAAATATATGTTGTGAAATCCCCTCCATTTTCGAAATAACTGTATATGTATTTCGAAAACAGGAGCTAACCTAAAAAAAGGGGTTGCACCACTGGATTCAGCGTACTCGAATTAGGTAACCCACCGGGTGCCCCACTTGTCAGTTTTTTCAACTAGCACAGTGATATCGACAAATTTAGAAGGCAAAAATTAATAATAAATTTATGTACGCGTATTTACATATATATATAAAACAATAAAATATTTGTTTATATTGATTGTAGGATATTAATATTAAAATTCATAAAACCCATATTTTCTTAATTATTATTTCATGTTTTGTAATCTTTATTTCTAATGTTAAACATTTACTCTAGCAGGTAGTTGGAATTTTCTCGTTTTAGCCATTGCACTAAAAACGCGCTCAACTTCTACTTTTGAATATTGAATTGGCAAATTTTTTAACGAAATATTTGCTAATGACTCAAACGGCTAAATATAAACAGCATCTATATAACATTTAACTTCAGCCAAAGATCTGATATAGACTCAATATTAGCTTTTGAATAAGGTGAGTCATTTATTTGCCACGCATTTTCAATACTGGATAATATTTTGGTATTGGACTCAAATTCTGTATAGGTATATCCTTATCTCTTCAACTTATTTTCTTGTTAATCGGTATCAGTTTTAAGATACCTCTCTATTTGTTGCACTGCCAACCTAAAACCCAAGAAATAAGCTGCTAGAAAAAATTGAACGAACTCAATGTCAGGATAAAAACTATTTTGACATTAAAATTTTTAAAAGGTTTTGTAAACCATCAAATAATTTAGTTTGGCTGCCACAATTAGATGCAATTGCGAGATTAAAACGTTGCACATTTTTAAGAATTTCAGATAAATATATTAATTAGTTTTAATTTACATAGTTACTTAACATCTTTAATGTTGGTTTGACTATTGTTGAGATATTGGTAATCTGTTAAAAAACTTTGTTTAATTCATGCCGCATTTTTAAAATTGCCATATCGGAGCTTTCTATTGAAAGCCAACGAATTTCTGCAAATTTATTTTGTTTAATTGAGTTTTAAAACATTTTTGTTACATTTTAAGAAATTTTTTATTGCCACCAAAATAAAAAAAAAATAAAACATTAACCGACTTTTTCAATAAATGCAAAAGAACTCTTTCTTCTCGCAACTATTAAAACTAAAACAAATTCTAAAAACTTGGTTTTTGTTTCAAATGTATTTGTGCTAAAGAAAGAGTTCATTCGACATCGTGAAATTGGCAGACAATATAAAAAAATGCATCCAGCACTGGCTACAGAATTTTTCGCTTAAAAAATTATAAAATGTACTAAAAACGGCACAGAAAGCTCCGAGCTTTTTCTTGCTGCCTTTTTATTTTATTTTACTTTCCACTTCCTTTCTGTTTCTAGAAGTTTTAATGTTGCGTGAACGTTTAAGTGCAAACTCTCTAATAAACTTAATAAATTAATAGGAAAGAAGTGTTAGAAAATGTATAATTTTTATAAATAAGTTTAACTTAATTGGTATTTCATTATTAAATAAAAAAATTAACAAAAAGTTGTGTGTTTCGTGGTAAAAATTTGTTGGAATAATTTTTCATATAAAGCAGCGCAGTCTCTGTTGCAATGCTGCTTGTGTTATTTAGAGAGCCGCGTTGCTATGAAGAAGAGCAGAGAAGTTATGCAAAATAGTGGTGTGTTTTTTTTTTTTTTTGTTTAAATGAGAGTAAAGCTTGTCTACAAAAAGGGAAATTAAAGTTTTTGCTCAAAAGCAAAGAGAAAAATCAAAGTAAATAGTGCAAAGAAAGTAAAATCGAAACGTTTTGGTTTTTATTAGTTTAATACAAATCCAATTTATAAAAGATGAAATAAAAAGCTGCGTTTATCTTGCATATAGGTACATATGAAATAAAAGTGAGTTATAAAAGATGTCAATTAACAACAAAATAAAGCAAATTTTTAGAATAAAAATTAAAAATAAAATAAAACCGCAATTATAAAAAGGTGTAAATTAGAAGAAAAATTTAAAATACACATGTACAAAGAGGGATGTAACAATACGCCTTTTGCCGTTACGAAACCGATACTCAAGAAGAAATATCGCCGATATCGATACCGATACGAATATAAAATTTTAGGTCAAATTAACAAAACTCAAGTAGAGTAATTTCTTTAATTACACTGTGCAAGAAATTAACACTTTTTTGTGACAAGCCGGACACATGGCGATTAAACATAATTTGGGTACGCTGAATCCAGTGGTGCTCTCGGTTTATTTAGATTGGCTTTGTTTTTCGAGATATATCGTTATTTCGAAAATGGAGGAGGTTGCACAACATATGTATGTATGTATATTCGCGTTACTCAATAACGGTTTTGTTTATTGAAATTCCTTTAAGAAAACTAAATTTTTTTTCTAATGTGAGCAGTCGTTTTTGAAAAATAATTTTTTTTTTTTAATTAATTTTTTTGCCAAAATTTTTGAAATTTTTGTTTATTAAAAATTCATAAAAAATTAAAAAACTTCCTTGACAGTTATGGGGCTTTTTTCAATATATTTCTAATCTGTATAGATTTTTTTGTATGGGAGCCTCCTTAAAGAATGGAGATAGAGGGTAGGTATGTTAGAAATAAGTGATTGAGATGAAAAATAAAGTGGGGTGGGTCATACATTTGAGCCATCTAGGGGCATCCTAGGCGCTACAGGGGCCAAATTTAAGAATGCAGACTAAAAATATATTTAAAAAAGTCCCATAAATGCCCAGGAGTCGACCCTAATAAGAAAACATGTATGACCGATCTCAATTAGTTTTTTGTTCTTAACATTTTCTCGAGACATTTTTAAAAAAAAAAAAAAAAATTATGTTTTTAAAACGACTGCTCATATTAGAAAAAAAATTTATAATTTCAATAAACTAAACCGTTTTTGAGTTACGCGCATATATGTATGTTGTGCAACCTCCTCCATTTTCGAAATAACGGTATATCTCGGTATATCTAAAAAAAAAAAACGATTAGCACCATTGGATTTAGCGTACCCGAATTATGTTAGAACGCCATGGGCTTGTCTGTTTTTTCAACTCGCATAGTGTTATTATCAGGGCAAGGGACTTCATGCAAATGCATGTTTGTTGTCGTTACTCTGAGACCCACCTAAAGTTAATATCTTTGCGAATCACAATGTTTCCAGTAAAATGGCATCAATTTGTTATTGCACATTTTTGCATATTTTGCTTAAAATACATGTTTTTGCATATTTTTTTATAAATGCATATTTTTCGTCGTATTTTAGGATATTTTGTTATAAATTCACATTTTTCGTCATATTTTGTAATATTTATAAAAAAAATTGCTCTTTTCTTAGTTTTTTGTTTAGAAATATCTTTCTGTTCAAGGCGAATTCATTATAAGGTGTAGCCAGTGGATCAGCTAGTTATAGTTGTTTCGGCCCTGAAGCTGACAAGCAGTCAAAAAAGTGTGGGAAAATCTGCTAACTTTGACATTTTCAAGGAGCAAAAGCACCAATATGTTGGTGTTTGGTACTGAATTACCTACATTTTATTATAATTTCACCTTGTTTCTTTTACTTTTAAAAGCAGCACATATTTGTGGCCATGTTTAACAAATTTTAAAAATTATACAATTTGTATAATTGTGTACATAATTGTAGAAGTAACAATAAAAATTTTTTGACATTTCATTTTGTTTACGGTTTTTTTTTACTTGAAAAAGCCTCAAATAAAAATAACGTTCGGCGAAGAAAAAATAGAATTAAACAGAATATTTTGGAGTTTTTGCATATTTTGCGATTTTAAGTGCATGTTTTATGCGCATATTTTGCGATTTTAAGTACATGAACTTCCTTGCCCTGGTTATTATACAATTTAACAGTGTAAGAGATAATAAATATTTAAAGTTGATTTAAATCAGATTTTAAAAGCAACGAAATTAATTTAAACTCATGGTAAAATTAATTAATTTAAAAAAACAAAGTATTTTCAACTTTTGAGGATATATTTTTCCACTAGGTATATAGCAGACCTGCAGTAATAAATCATCTCTCAGATGTGACTGAACTCATTGGACAACTTAGGTATTTCTGCGCCATGGTCTTAAATGTTTAGAATGACATTTATTTGCGCATTTATTTATTTTCTATTAAGACTTTAACAAACACTCCACAAGTCTATTACTAGGTGTAGGGTTGACTGTGTCTTCAACACTTTCAGAATGCAGAGTCATGTTATGTAGCTCAATAAAACTTTTTTCGATCTATTGTCTTTGAAATTTTTTAGCTTTCTATCGAAGGTAAATTGTAGATTTCATTATTCTCTAAACACTCATATCTTTCATTCAGAGCTAATGCTAAGTAAATCGCCAATTTTCGGGACTTTAAATTATTCTGCATCTCAGTTTATTCAATTCTAATAATGTTCAAAGATTGTCAACTAGCGAAATAGCGTCAGAAAATATAAATAGCAGCGACTTCGCTTATGGATTTTGTTGTCTCTTCGAAGTAGTTCAAAAGTTTTAGCAAAGTGATTTTTATTTTCACAAAAATTATTAAAAATTAGCAGAAAATTCTGCTGCATGGCCACACCAAACATTCAATGCGTTTATGCATCAGTCCAAAAAGTCGTTTTGTAAAATTGTATTGACAAGTTACACAGCAAACGCGTAAAATGCATATATTTTCGTATCGAAAGCATGAAGTAGGAATGCTTTCTACTTTAGCACGCTTTTCAACAAAAGGTCAAAAAAGAAACATAGGCATAAAATTCGTGGTGTAGACCAACCTTTTTAGAATTAAAAGAAACAATATATTATTCTGTTTGATTTTTTGCTCTTAGTCGTTATGCAAAAAATAAGCATTGAAAACTAAATAGTTTGTTCAAAAAAAGTATCGGAGTATCGATAGTAAAATATCGCCGATACCGATATATCGGCAAACGTGAAGTATCTCTATCGGTATTCGTTACATCCCTAGTATAAAAAAATAATAATTAAATTAAAAATAATAATAATCGAATAAAGATCAATTAAAGACATAAACAATTTCGAATACATTAGTAAATTTCTTTTAAAAGGTGAGTTCATTTGCATATTTCTATTAAAAAAAGCTTTAACATTTCTGGATAAGGGACTCAAATGTACTGTGTTTACACTATGTACTGCTTTTTGGGCATGGTTTTTTGGTTCAGTCTGCAAAAAAACAACACAGAAAAAATTATTTTTGCAATTCAAACAAAAAATTTGTAGAATCAAACAATTTTTTGTCTAAAATCGGTCCTACAAACAAATTCGCATATTCAAACAATTTGTTTGCATTTTGTTTATTGAAAAAACGCCGATTTTTTCAAACAAATAATTTTGCTGAATCAAAGAAAAAAGTTTTGGCACAAGCAATGACGCACACAAGCAAGCACTGTTGGCGAAGATAAAGCAGAGCAGAGCGGCCGGCTGGCTTTGAGACACATTTTTTTGTTGGAATAATTTTTGAACGAAGTCATATTTATACTCACAGTGTTTTTCTTCATCATTCACTGTTGTTTTATCCTTTCCTTTGCTAATGAAGAAGAAATGTAACCAAACACGGCGGCAGACCGACTCGATATGTTTTCCGCCATCATTCTATTTTTGTATTTGTTGTATTTAAACAAACTATTTGAAAAAATTGAATACGGGATTTTGTTTTTTTTTACCAACTTTGAAACCAACCAAAAATTTATTTTGTTTCTTATAATGTGGTTTTTCTGTTGTTTAAAAAAAATGAAACGTTTTTTTTACCTGCTATTGTTTTTGTTGTTATTTTTACTACAAACCTCGTCACGCTATTTTATCATTTTTCTTATTGCTGTACTTTTTTAAAGCGTCCAAAAGTAGACTGCATGTGTTTTTTGTTGTAGTTCTTATATTTCACATAAAAAAGTGTTGCTTACAATCAATAAAAAAAATGCAAAAAGACGACAACATTAAAGAGCGTTAAATATTTCATACAAAATTATGAAAACTTCAAACCAATAGCGCGCTTATTAAATTTTTGAAGAGTTGTCCACATTTTTGTTGGTTAAATAAAAATCAAACAAAAATATTGATTGAATCAGTAAAAAAATTTGTAGAAATCAAAAAAATTTTCAAACAAGCGTTTGTTTGAAAATAATTCGGCAATAATTTTTTCTGTGAAAGATATTAAGAAAAAACTTTGTTAAATTAATACACATTTGGGGGTTTCAAGCGGTATGTTATCAATTCATGGCATAATATCCTAATATTTTACAATATTGTTGTTGTGTTCCAAACAAAAAAAGTTCTAAAATAATAAGATTTTCTATGTCTTTCATTTAGAAATCTAAATTGTGAGGGGTTGCAGCCATATTTGTTCTTGTTATTGTTTTAAGACTTTGTGACTACCGTTTGAATCCCCCAATAGTATTTCCCTATCGGTACCAGCATATTAATTTTGAATGCATTTAACATACCTGAGACAAAAACAACATCAGACATTTAAATTTTTTTTTTTTTTTTTTTAAATACAAAATAAAAAGTGTCTACAACTCATTTAACTTTTATTCGTTAATTTTGTTTTACAGACAGAAAATTTTTAATACATTTTTTTGCAACTTTTTTGTTTTTATTAAATTAATATTTTCAGATTTTGTGAAATAAAAATAAATCAAAATATGTTTTTTCGAGTTTTTAGATTAATGGCCAATTTAAGTTATTACACTTAGCAACAACTACACTATCTACAGAGAAAAGTCGAAAATTTTTAATTTTTTAAAACAATCATCAATCAGTATTGTGGTTATTTTGTTGAACTATTTATGGTTTTTAATCCAAATTTTTAATACCCTTATTATTAGGCTTAAGTTCATTTAATTTAATTTTCATTAAATTATTTTTATGAAGAAAGGAATGAAAATTAATTAAAGTTGTTATTGATAATCTTTCATTCTTGACCGTGGCTGGGGCTCGAACCCTGGCTTGCAGGTTACCATGACATGTTTCGATCGCAACCACTCGTTCTCCTCAGATTGATTTGCCGTCTAACACTCGCAGCCATCGACGACAAAATTGTATTTTAACCTTTGGTGGATCGAAATTTGCTTTTTTGAATTATCAATTTCAGTTGATTTTACATGTTTTTTCCTTTCTCGTACTTTTGTCAAGAATTCTTCTTGGAGTCCAAAGTACGTTTTTTTTAAAAAAATTTTTTTTTAATTTTTTCTAAAATTTGCGGATTCTGAAGAGTGTGTCCACCGATTTTATCATACCTTAGAAATGGGTTATCCAATTTCTTACAGGGAGCGCTAAAATTCTCATCCAAGTCAAAAATTTCATATTGTAAACATAATTTAATTAAATACAGCAAGAAAATTAATTTTAATTCTATAGTTACTTAAATGAAGTTTTCGTTGCTTATAGTCAGTCAATAGGGTGGCCCTTAGCTATATGGCTAATTTTTTTGCCAGACTTTTTTCATTTTCATCCTCAGTTTGGTGAATTTGATTAAAAAAATTGTACTGAAAAAATTTCAAGCACGCTAAAATTTGGGAAAACCATAATTTCACAGAAAATCTGAATTTGAGGTACTGTAACTTGAAGGCTATTAATTTTGCAACAAAATTTTGTAAGAAGAAATTGTTCCTATTCTCATATTTAAAAACTTAATTGAAAAGAATTGAATAAAACCAACAACTATAAAAATTTATTACTTAAAATTAATATTTTTCAGTTTTTGTAAATATTTTGCCATTTAATAATTACTTTTGCTATTAAATGGAAAATAAAGGGTGGTTAAATTTCAAGGGCCGATGTTGATTTTGAATAAAACACAAACTATTTAGGAAACTATTGTAATTTTATTTTATTATGATATATTAATATTACTCAATTATGTATGGAACAAAATATCGGCCAAATGGGCGCCGCGACCACGGCGGCACACCTCCATCCGATGGTCCAAATTTTCGATGACCCTGAGGCATAATGGAGGTTCTATGCCGTTAATGTGCCGAATTATCTCATCCTTTAGCTCTTGAATTGTTGCTGGCTTATCGACGTACACCTTTTCTTTCAAATAACCCCAAAGAAAGAAGTCCAACGGTGTCAAATCACATGATCTTGGCGGCCAATTGACATCGCCATTACGTGAGATAACACGGCCATTGAATTTGTTGCGCAAAAGAGCCATTGTTTCGTTAGCTGTGTGGCAAGTGGCACCATCCTGCTGAAACCACATATCGTCCACATCCATATCTTCCAATTCGGGCCATAAAAAGTTCGTTATCATCTCACGATAGCGAACACCATTCACAGTAACTGCCTGACCGGCCTCATTTTGGAAAAAATACGGCCCGATGACACTCTTTGTGGGTGCATTGGTTTTTCGACAATCACTCTTGGATTATCATTCGCCAAAATGCGGCAATTCTGTTTATTGACGAATCCACTGAGGTGAAAATGTGCCTCATCACTGAAGATGATTTTCTTCGAAAATTGATCATCCACTGTTGCCATTTCTTGCCACCATTCTGCCCATTCACGACGTTTGGAATGGTCAAGAGGCTTTAGTTCTTGAGCCAATTGCACCTTGTAAGCGTGTAAATGCAAGTCTTTATGCATAATGTTCATCAACGACGAGCGTGAGAGGTGCAATTGTTGGGCACGACGACGAGTTGAGGTGGACGGCTCTTCAGCCACACTATCGCGAACAGCAGCAATATTTTCTGCAGTACGAGCTGTACGAGCATGCACTGGTGTTCTCACATCTTCTACAGACCCGGTTTGCTCGAATTTTTCCACGATTTTTGCGATTGTACGCACATTTGGACGATCAAATTGACCAAAAAAAATCACGAAGTGCACGATATGCATTTTGATTTGAACGCCCATTTTCATAATAAGTCTGGATAACTTTAACACGTTGTTGGATTGTGTATCTCTCCATGGTTCAAATTGAGTAAGTCTGAAATAGAAAATAATGGCAAATAAAATTCGGAAAAAAACTTGGCGTTTAGGTGTGGTTCACATTCAACATCGGCCCTTACAATTTAACCACCCTTTACTTGAAATGTGTACGTATCAGAGATCAGCAATGAGTAGTGAAAAAGTGAGTAGAGCTAAATCATGACTCATAAATTCTTGTACTTATACGCACTCATACTTATTCCAATGTGATTCAAACTCATATTCACTCAAAAGTTTCATTTTATTCATCGTACTCATACTTACCAACATTTGTAGTGTTTGATTTAGAATCTACTCAAGTCAATGTGTATAGGCGAAGCAAAATGCGAGGCTGCCAGATTTGTCCCCGAAATAGCAAAGTGACGATTTGGCAATTACAGTTTACTAAAGTAACATGTATGAAGTAGACGATTTTTCGGCAAATTTATCTGGCAGCGCTGATTATTAAGTTGTGTGTTTTTTCTGTTGTGTTAAAACGGTAAATGGATGAGATAATGATTTGAATCATTGTGAGTATTGTAAGTATTTTCTTGAAATTATAAATCAAGCTGAGGTCATTTATGAGTATGGGTATAATGTCGACGTCGCACTCATAAATATTTCTCTTGTGAGTATGAGTGAATCAGAGTAGTTTAGTTTAAATGATTTCTACGCACTTATACTTACAATTGCATGAGTCAGTATGAGTAGCGAAAAAACGATTCATTGCTGATCTCTGGTACGTATATACCTTTATTTACTTCTATGAGTTTTTGTCTTCGTAGGATATATATCGGTATACCGTTAACCAATTCGCATGTATCTCCCAAAAAATTATTTTCTTTAAAGGCAGTTTCAAACCTACATTTTCAAATTTTAAAAAATTTTGTTAAACATATTTCCGAGTTGTTAAATCCTCACATTAGGATTTATTGAGGGTATTTAGGGAATAAAAATGTGAAAAGATTATGTCGATACCTTTCATAGTTTTTCCGTATCTGCGATTTAAATTTTGTAATTTACGGGAAAAACTATTTTTTGTGCATATTTTGGCGAATGAACCCAATTTCTGTACTGTTATGAATTTTATGTACAGAATATAATGGTTCAGATCATTTTTAATATACCGTGAAAGTTTAACAAAAATCGGAAAACTTGAACACTAAAATCATGAAGGTCAAAGATAGACAGCGAAATATTGTATATACCGGGTGATTTTTTAAGAGCTATCGGAAAGTTAAAAAAATAACACATAAAATTCAGAAAAATGCATGAAATCTTTATTTGAATCGATATATAATTTAATGTTTGAAGATTATTTCATGCAATGTTGACTGTGACTGCGCCTCAAATCGTCCATCCGCTTAGTCCAATTTTGGAATACTCTTTCCAACATTTCGGCCGGTATCTCATGACTAAATGCGTCAATGTTGTCTTCCGATGAGTCAATTGAAGCGGGCATGTGTGTATAGACATAGCCCCACAAAAAATAGTCTAAAGGCGTTAAATCGCACGATCTAGGCGGCCAATTGACCGGTCCCGAACGTGAAATAAAATGTTCACCGAACTCGCCTCTCAATAAGTCCATTGTTAAGCGTGTTGTGTGGCATGTGGCACCGTCTTATTGAAACCACATGTCATGCAAGTCAAGCTCTTGCATTTTGGGCAAAAAAAGTTGGATGCCATCGTAGCGCTCACCATTCACAGTTACGTTACGATTCGCATCATCTTTGAAGAAGTACGGTCCAATGATGCCACCAGCCCATAAACCGCACCAAACTGTGACTTTTTGTGGATGCATTGGTAGCTCTTGCAATGCTTTGAGCTGAACTTCACTCCAAAATCGACATTTCTGCTTATTAACGTACCCATTGAGCCAAAAATGAGCTTCGTCGCTGAACACAATTTTTCGATACAAAAGTGGATCTTCGGCCAACTTTCCAACAGCCCATTCACCAAAAATCCTACGTTGCGGTAGGTCGTTCAGCTTCAATTCTTGCACCAGCTGTATTTTGAAAGGCTTCACACCTAAATCCTTCCGAAAAATTGTCCACGTTGTTGAGTAACAGAGGCCCAATTGCTGCGAACGACAACGAATCGATACTGGATGGTCATCATTAACACTGGCCGATATAGCTGCGATATTTTCTTCACTTCGCACTCTACGTAAGCGTGCTGGTGGTTTAATGTCCAACAATGTAAATTTTGTGCGAAATTTAGTCACAATAGCCCGAATAGATGCTTCAGTGGATCGATTAAACTGACCATAAAATGGAAGAAGCGCGCGATGAACTCTCTTAACAGAGCACGCATTTTGATAATAAAAGTCAATAATTTGCAAGCGTTGTTCGTGTGTAAGACGATTCGTGGTTAAATTATACACCAAACTAAAGATGTTTGACAGTGAAACAAAACACGAAACGTGCGTCAGCTGTTTAAGCCAGTGTTGCCAAAAAGATAATAGCTAAAAAAAATCACCCATTATATGTATATGTATATATATATGAAAAATATACCCTTAAGTCAAAAATATACCCTTAAGTCCCTCCAACTCGCTCTGTTAAAAATTCTGCGGATGGAAAACGCAGAGAAACTAACTGTCCACAAATCCTAATCATTTTTTTCGCCCACGTTGACTCCTTTTCCAGAAATCTTGACGTATACATCATAACAGCGTTAACATAAGTTCTGTTAACATAACGAATGTGTCTAGGATTATAACCCTATAATTTTGAAATTTATCTTCACACACATTATTTTTATTAAAAAAAAACATTCAAAGCTAACTAAAATAATTTTGATTTTCTATGTATATGGCATTATTGATTTACAGTGGATTTCAGTTGTAAAGAATTATCACGAATGACGACAATAGCAAACAATTCCGGACCATACATAAATATAGAAGAACCAAGTTCCCATCATATCCGGCGGCTTCGGAAAATGAGTTTAAATTCATAGTTGGGCTGATATATTTTATACACTGAAAATGTACGTTAAGCAAACGAATTACGTTTATTAAAATATTTTCGTTGGCTCAACGAATTATTCGTAAATATAATAAAAATTTAATTTTTTTTATTTTATTTTTTTATTATTTTCATTATATTAACGAATAATTCGTTGAGCCCACGAAAATATTTTAATAAACGTAATTCGTTTGCTTAACGTACATTTTCATTGGATTTTTGGTTCAGTGTAGGGTCTTAAATTAATAACGTATAAATTACAAACGGAATGACAAACTTTTATTGCACCGATTCCTATTAAATTTTGCACAAAATCGTTTTATATGAATAGGCAATACACTACTTAATTTTGTAAATTTTGGTCTATAATATATCAAAGGTCCCATATAAAGCCTACATTCGACAAACACTTAAGTACGCCTAAAACCGTAAGTCTGAGTTCATATGGCTCATGTCTTATTGACAAGATTCTTCCTTTTTCTTCTTTGAACATGAATTGCCATTCAAATGATTCATGTCATGTTGACGACATGTTTTTTATTTTGTTTTTAACAAACAACGAATAAGAAAGCAAAAAGTAAAGACAGTACATGCATCTGTGTACTCGTTTCTTTTCCCCTCGTCCCTTTCGCCTATAAAGTAGCAATCTTGTCAATAAGACATGAGCCGCATTAACACAGACTAAGGAGTAATGCTATTGTAATACAATATATTTGAACAAGTTTATAACATACAAAAACTTAGAGACAAGAATGACTTTATTGTCTCTGAGTTTTAGTTTCCCGAAAAGTAAAACAAGAATTTGACAAAAAATCTAAGGGTCTAAGGCTTATTAATATAATGAAATTTGGGAAACCACAATTGTCCTGTTTGTCTATGTGAGGCAGGACAAAGGTCCATTTTTCTTTTTAGCAAGGAATCGATGAGGTAGGGTATTAAAAAGGGACCGATGTAAGGACTCAAGTGGGCCGCCCTCGCTTTGTCTGTCCACTAAGCCAAACCTGACATTACAACAACTGTTGTCTATTTTGGTTTGCAAATTATGGTCAGTGTTAGTACAGATATATAAGATATTTTTTTTTTGAATGTTCTGCTATGAATCAAATTTCGATTTATAAATGCTTCACATACTTTTTGCTTAAGACAATCTTTGGTTAACATTGAAGCTATAGATATATACATAATTCCCACATTCTATTTGTTAGTATATATATTTAGATATATTTATCACATCTACTGGACATAATTGAAACGCAATTTTTGTTTAGAATAAAATTTATTTAGAAGTTTTAAGTAATAACTAATTAACACGTTAAAGTAATGTGTACAATAGTATTGATGTTAAACTACGATAATAAATATTAAACATTTTGTATTTCATCTGTAAGATTGTTTTTTATTATTAATTATTGATTTCCAAAGTTTTTAAGTGTTTGACACTCAATATCACTTAATTTAAATAAAAATACGCTTTAATAGACTTAATAACTACACACATTTCCAACAAACACGAAGTCTAACCTTTGATATGAAATGACTTTAGCATTTGTTTCCAAGCATATTTCTCAAACCAATTTCAATTGTTTGATTTTAGTTATTAAATTCAAATTGATAATGATTTGAATAAAAACATTTCACCTACGATGTTTTATCAATTTGATAACAAAATGTTATCAAATTTTATTCTCAAATCAAAAAAAAAAACTTGGCAATACTAAAGCGAAAAATACTCATAAAAAATGGCGATCAAAGTTAAATGTTAAATGAAAAAAAGAATTACAAATTAAATGAAGTGAATTCGCCTTTAGAAAACCTTAATTTTTTGCAAAAAAAAAATATATGTATAAGTTATTCGTGAGTAAAAAATTAATTACAAGAAGTACGAATATGAATAAAAACAAACCGAGAAAGTGAAGAAATTATACGATCGTGTTACTATGCAGAGCCATGACAATTCCTAAAATAAAAAGGAGCCAAGTATTTCATTTTTTCAAGAATTTAAGGACGGAAATATTGCTAACTCATCTTTTGGCAGCAGTAATGGAGCCGAATGTTAAGCTGAAAGTTTATTAATTAATAACTATTAATTTTAATTAAAAACAATCACCTCTATCGTAAATAGCACGTGGAATTTTTGTTCCCATTAAATTTTCATTCTCCTCGAAGGGGAAAAAGCAATCATGAATCTCATGAGAAAAATTTTTCACGCTATCAGTTCCAGTGAATGTAAAAAAAGAAGAAAGATTAAAGAAATTTAAAATCAATGAAATTTTTGGTCAAAAATATAGACGTGTATGTATTTTAAAGAAAACTAAAAATAATAAAGCAAAATATTTAGTATTGGAGCGATGGTTTGATTACAACGTTAGTTTTTTTTAAATTTTTTAAATTTTTGATTTTTAGTTGAACTGTTAATTTTTAATTTTTTTTTTTTTTTTGATATTCTTTGATTTGAAATCCCAGCTCAGCCAAGAAAAATTATCAATAAATTTTAATAAAAATTCCAAGTTGTAAAATTCCTTCCCTCATTGAAAATAATTTAATGAAAATTAAATTTGATGAACTCAAGCATAATTAAAGAATATCAAAAAAAAAAAAAAAAAAAAATTTTAAAATTTTATTTAGTAAAATATTTTCCAAAATTCTGCCACCACGTCTTTTGAAAGCTTCACAAATCAGCAGGCCATCGACCTTTTGTATTGCATTTCGTTGACCAAGATATCTGCTTGTGCCTTTTTAACGGAAAAAGCCCTTTATACTTGATTTATATGAGGAACTACTTTTATACATGTTCTGTTCCCTAGCAAAAATAAAGTGAGAAAATCTAAGGGAAACGTGAACAAATTACGAGGGCAAACACTTTTCACGATAAGGGAAATTTTCCCCCGTGAACATTTTTTCACGTTATTATTCCCCTTTAAATTACCTTTTTTCATGGGAGTTTTTAATGATCGCAAATATGTGAAAAGGGGAAAAATTTCGAGGGAAAAATTATTCACGATAGGGGTGAATATTTTTCGTTGATGGGCAACATTTTATTACAATATAAATGTATTTGTTCCTTTTAACTCCTACAAGGAGCATAGGGCTTTTTTCAATTTTTGAAAATTATTTCTCAATTTAAATAAAGAATGCTATGATTTTCAAAAGTTTGTCGTTTGAGAAAAAGGTTGACTTAAAATCATTTTCAATTCCGTGTTTGTTGGGTTAATTTACAAAATTTCAATTGGACTTAATTGTCGTAAAGTAAAAAAAAAAAAAATAAAAAAAACTAATTTGATTGAATAAAATTAAAATTTTTCCATATGACTTTATATTTAAGTAAATTTAAAAAAAAATTTAGAAAAATATTTATTCAGTTAGAATTTATTTACTTAGGTACGAATTTAAGATTTAGCTCAGCTTAAGACAAGAGATATTTTATTTTTAATGCTTTGTAAGTATTATTTTTTGAATATTTTGCTTTTATTTAATATTTTGTTGTTTCAAACAATCATTTAATAACAGCTTTTATTTTTTGCTACTTTAAAAGTTTCTTTTATTAAAATATTTTTCTTTTTATGGTGTAATCTGGATTTATAGTAGATACGTATTTGGATGTATTTTATTTTTTTGTGTAAATACTTGACATTTTCTATCTGTCTTTAAGTACACGAGTTTTTGTAAATGTAATGTAAGTTTGTATTGTTCCCAACCTGATAAGTACTCAATCACAACAAGGACTTTTCTACAAAATTTGTTATTATTACTTTTTCAACTAGTTATTTGTATCTTAAAGTATTTTATTTCTTCCTAAGTTTATTTGGATTTTTTTTTTCAACAAAACAAATTTATTGTATTTTCTAAAACGTTGCATTTTTGTATCATTAGTTGTTTATTAATAAATTTTTACAAACATACTAAATACTTCTACTTACAGTTATAAAAGATATACTAGTTTTTCAAATATACATATACTTTAAAACAAAGTTATGGCATTGAAAACCATTTTTTTTTTATTACAATTTAAGCTTTTCATTTTGGGAGTTTTGTTTTTAAATTTAAGTTAAATTTAATATTTTAAGTACTCACAACATTCTTACAATTTATTATTTTCTTCTTCTACAAATCACGAAAATGGTTTCATTAAGTAACTATTTTTTAAAATAAGTACATCCATACATAAATTTTAGTTAATTTTTCTTTAAATTGTATTTATATAAAATTTAATTATTAAACTGCAAATTAAGTACATACTTAAATAAAAATGCTCATGCTTTTCTTTTTTGTATCTGATTTTTTGTAATTTATAACATTAACATTAAGTAGGTAGACTCTAATATGGTTTGATAACAAAATGAAACAAATAACACTATTTGTATTTCTTTCAATTAAATTAATATAATTTTCTGTATTTTGTGCAATATCTTATATTTATAAATATACTATGCAGGAATGGTTGCCTCTTCGTAGAAATCTGGTTCATCTTCATCAGCATTGGCTTCATTGCCATCCAACTAAAACAAAAAATATAAGAAAATATTTTAACGAAATTAAATTACGTATAGAACAATTAAGAGTGCTATATTCGGCTGTGCCGAACCTTTACTATTCTTCATCGACAGATCGAATATTTCATACATGGGCTTTATATACGATCTTTTAATTATATGCTCATATTTATAATACCTGGGGCTCTACTCTCTATTGCGATGCGAAACCTTAATGCCAACTTGGTACGCTCTACCACGTTCGCAAAATTTTCTGAAAATGAAGCAATAGTGGCAATAAAAATTGAAGATGGCTCAGATTTACAGTAATGAAATGCCAAAGTGTGTAAAAATATTTGAAATTGGAAAATTTTAATAAAATAAAGTGATGATTTACGAAAAGAAAAAAATTAAAAGTTGCGAAAGACACATGCGCAAACGTATTGAAGAGTACCAATCGCTAGATTTGCTACAATTTTTCTTTCGCATCGCAGTAGAGAGTAGCCCCTTGAACTCTCAGTGTTATACATCGTAGCTTAATTAAAATAATACATCACGATTTGTTGCAGAAATATTATTAGCCGTATAAAAATAATTTTTTTTTGGGAGGAGATTTAATAAAGGACTCATTATAAAATATAGATTGTTTATCTCAAAATTCGAGAAATCGTTTAAAATTCACGATCTGTTTGGGACGTTTTATGTGAGACTTTTTGGATTACATGGTTTTTTGACTAGCCATATTTAACTAAATGTTGTCCATTTGGTAACAATATCTGTATTGTTAAGGTTTAAGTCATATTTAAATGATTTCCCAGGGTTGGAATTTTGTGAGGCCTATGGTAAATTCTTCACCGAAATTCACAAAATTCAGCAGAGTTCATTAAAGATATTTGGCAGAGGTCCATTCTAGTCTTATAAAACTATAATGCAATAGCATCTTGCGTTTTTTATACTTTAGTAATCATAAACTCAATATGGGGAACAAAAGACATGGAGGAATCAAAAACAAACACTCAAATCCAGTTTGGAGTCGCCTTTTTTTAGACTTACCCCATTCAGTTTAAAATCATTCTTAATAGGATTAGATCTATCTATCTATCTATCTATCTATCTATCTTCTATATATCTATCTATCTATCTATTTATCTATATAAATAAAATGGGATGTGTGTATGTATGTATTAGGGTGTTCAATTAATCGGGTTTTATTTTTGTTCGATTAAACGATTAATCGATATTTGGCATTTTTTACTTATTCGATTAAACGAATAAAATTTTAAAATTAATCGATTAATCGAATAATTCTTAATTTGAAATTTTATAAATTAGTTATTGAGTAAATAAACATTCTTGTTTAAATAAAACTTGTCAATGTAGCTCCAAATTTTTGCTTCACTTCAGGCACATAAATTTTAAGAGAGTCTTTGGATTTTTTGCTACTTTTCCCGGACATTCCATCCTCTATGCCTTTATCCGCTATGATTCTTCAAATAATTTCCACTAGAGAAACACATGAACTATTTTGTTAAAATATACGGGCGTGTTCTAGAAATCGAAATGAAGTGCATTTAAAATAAAGCTAATTTTAAAAACGACCCTGTACTGAAAGTTCCTAAAAATATTCCATTTTATCTATTTCGTTATTTAAGTATCTCTTATTTTGCAAGAACAACACTTAAAACCACGAAAAACTACGGTCAGTTCGTAAATAATTGAATTTAAATTCAAGTTCGATTTCAATCTCACTTCATTTCGATTTCTAGAATATACCCGATACTTTATATAAAACTTTGAGTTACCATACCTTCCTCGATTTTCTTTTCTGAAATGAATTTTTAAATTGTGTTGAAAAAATCTAACAAAAATATAAGCTTAGGCCCTAATTTTGTTAATCGCAACGCAACGCCAATAAATTAACGCCTCATAACTTGTGGCGTTGAAAATTTTAAAATGGTACATGAATTTCTGTAGAAAGCAACAACAAAATTACGAAATATTTATGACTTTGTTTTTGCTTTCAATGTAATTCTTTGGCGTTGCGTTTTTTATAATTAGGGCCTAAATTACTCACTAAACGTGACTGTTTTTTTTTTTAATTGCAAGGGACACATACATTTTTATGGTTTATTCGACTTAAAACTTTATAAAAATAATACATTTAACAGAAATATTATATATTGTTATCATTCGATTAATCGGTGTAAATTCTTCGATTAATGCTTTAATCGAAATTAGCAATTTTAAATTATTCGAACAATTAATCGTCTAAAGCTTAGTCTAGACGATATGTTGAGTCAGCAAATGTATGCTTACACTCATATGTTTAAAAATAATAACAAATGCCTCTATCAGCATATTCAATATGTTAGGTGTCTAGACGATATGCTGAAAATACCAAATTTTCCAATTTCAACATATGCCAGCAAATGATTTTTCAACATATAGTTTAACATACAATTTTTGTGTCTACACGATATGTTGAATTTCGTTTGTTGATATGTATGTTGAGTATTGACAACATTTATTTAAAAATTCAAATTCGACAATTCTCTTTTCTTATTATTTTATTTAAAAATTTATAAATTATTTCTTTTGGTGCAAAAATTAATATACTTAGTACGTAATTATACTGAATCAGTAAGAATTTTATATTTGGCTGGGCCAAATCCACAGAGTTAGAATACTTCAGGAGTGGATCTTAAAATTATAAATTAAACCTTCCAGTTTTATTGTTTGTTGCAGTTGTTGCAGGGACGGCCAGCAGAATATTTTATGGTTTCGGTTTGATACCTACACCACCATAGTGTTTGTGACACCTACGAATATTGGTCCTATTACCAACTTTTAGTGTACCGATCGACTCAATAATTTTCAGAGTCGATATAACGATGTCCATCCATCCAGCTGGATGACTGTTCACATAAACCTTTTGCGCAAATTAAAAATCGCAATTATTTGATGAAATTTGGTACATTGGTTATAATTATTTATTGTAATTGAAAATGGTGAGGAGCGGTCCATAATACCTCAAAGATCCAATACAAACTTCTTTCCGGATTAGAGTCTTTGAATAAACTATTATGATTTGTATTTGCTTAGCCGTATCAAAAAGAATTTTTGGGTCGATCATCACAAATTCGGTTGCGTAATTTTTAGTATTAAAAAACATAAATTCAACCAAATTTCAATACAGTTATACAATTTTTCAACCGTTTTAAAGTCCCGCTTTTTCTAGTCATTTAAAGCTAAATTGGACTAAATGTCACCACAATATCGATATTTGTTACGGTTTTAGGCGTAGTTAAATGATTTCCCAGAATGGGTTTTATATGGAGATTATAGTCCTATTTCTTCGACCTTTTTTTTTATTAAATACTTTAATAAATTCTTCAAGCTTAAGGTCACTTATTTATAAAATTAATTAAAATATTTTTATTTTCAATATTTCGATTTCCGTTGGAAATCTTCTTCAGGAAATTTTTTTTTTTTTTTTTTTTTTTTTTTTTAAATAAAATAAAATTAATTAATAAATATTAATAAATTAATAATTAATTTTATAAATAAGTGACCTTAAGCTTGAAGAATTTATTAAAGTGTTTTATATGGAGCCTATGGTAAATTGTGGGCCGATCTTCTCCAAATTTAGTTGTGTGTTTTCTAGTTTTATATAACTAGTATAACTATGATAGACCAAAATTTACTGTCATAGCGTAATTCGGACATATTAGGCATACTAAGGAATTTTCCGAGAATTAGTTTTATATGGGACCAATGGTAAATTATGGATCGATTAGCACGAAATTTTATAGTTAAATATTTATTCATAGAAAACGAGTTCTTGCAAAATTAAATATCAATCAAATCAAATATCCAATCTCACCAATTTGTGTTAGGAGTTTTAACAGACATATTAATTTTGCGTTGGAGGGGCTCTGGTTTTAATAAGGAAAATTAACTCAGCTGCGCGAAACAGGTATATTTTAATTAATCCTTTGCCCATTTAAAGATCGGTGTTTGCCATACCATACAGTAAAATAATACCCATATTGCAACCATTACATAATTAATAATAATTAATTATTATTAATTAATTAATAGTTCGGCAAGTTTTACATACCATGTGAAAGGTATTTGAAAACACCCTTCAGCGACACCCATGTTTTTGAGATCCAATTTATACTTCAAGAGATATTGGTAAAAATGTATCAAATTTTATGTTCTATAACTCTAAAAAAGTTCGTTGGCAAACATTTTTATTTTCAAAGCACTTCTAAATGCTATTTTTTGTCCCTTGTTTGCCAATGAGCGTAAAATCTTGATATGTTCCGGGGTTATTTACAAAATTAACCAAGTAATTGAAAGAATACCTATTTTTATATAGTTAATATGCTACCAAACTTTCCGTATGCTGAAAAGCTTGACTACGCCTTTCAACAAATAACATATTTGTCAACATACGTAGCAAATTTGTTGAAAAGTAAAATATATGGTGTCTAGACGATATGCTATAATTGTGAAAAAACGTTTGCTGACATCGTTAACAAATGCCTGTTATATGTTGGTAAGCATACGTTTGTTGAAAAAAATTTGGTGTCTACACGATATGTTAGCTCTGTAAGCAAATTTTTTAACATAAATTTGCTGATTCAACAGATCGTGTAGACTTAGCTTAAAATTGTTCGATCAATCGAACAATTATTAGTCGATTGAACACCCTAGTATGTATGTATGTAAGTATGTAACGTATGGACTCCAAAACGGCTGAGCCGATTTTGATGAAATTTTCAGGGCATCTTTATAATGTTCATGCGGGTGACACTGTGAAGTCTGATTTTTTCGGTCTGCGTGCGGAGGGGCTTGGCAAAATCCAATTTTCATATTGCACCACCAATGACATCTATATAATTTGGATGATTTTTTCTTTAAAATGATCGCCATGGTCCAACTTTGATTTATACGAAAAGAAAATTTTGCACCGCCCACTTTTACGCCCTCTTTTTTCGAATTATCTAAAATCAGAAAACGGCTCCATCGATTTGACAAATTTTTCTTTCAAATGTTCGTATTAATCCATTTTAAGTTTTCATCGAAAGAAAAATTTAGCACGCCTACTTTTACGCCCACTTTTTCTATTAAGCGCATAACTTGAGAACGGCTTGACCGATTTGGACGATTTTTTCTTTAAAATGATTGCCATGGTCCAACTTAGGTTTTTACGGAAAGACAGTTTTGCCCCGCCCACTTTTTTCGATTTACCTAAAATCAAAAAACGGCTTCATCGATTTGACTAATTTTTCTTTTAAATGTTCGTATTAATCCAGTTTACGTTTTCATCGAAAGAAAAATGTACCACGCCTACTTTTACGCCCACTTTTTCTATTAAGCGAAAGAAAGAAAATTTTGCCCCGCTCAGTTTAACGCCCACTTTTTTCGATTTACCTAAAATCAGAAAACGGCTCCATCGATTTGACTAATTTTTCTTTCAAATGTTCGTATCTTTTTAAAGGATTTTAAAAATCGAACGCAAACATTCCTTATTTGGACAGTAAAACGTCTGTCGGGTCAGCTAGTTTCCTATAAAACGAAACACGAAAACATTTTTCAAAGTTTAATTTTAACATTTTCAGATCATCAGCATATAAAAGAAATTTTCATTTTTTAAAACAAGAAATTATGTCCAAATTTTTATATTTAAATCAGGCTAAAGTTCGTCGAATTTATTTTTCATTAAATTATTTTCAATGAAGAAATAAATTTTACAACATAAAATGAATTAAAATTTATGGATTACTTTTCATTTTTGATTGACCGGGGGATCCAACGTACGGGATCCACGTACAAGTTTCGATAATAATCACACTATCTCGTCAGAAATCTTTGGCATTCAACACTAACCGCCATTGACGACGGCTGGCAGTCAATGGTCAAACATCAAACTTTTAACTAAATGGTATTTTTACTTGGTGGATCGAAATTTGTTGTTGTGAATGATTATCTATTTTAATTGATACACATGTTCATTGCTTCTGTTTTGTCAAGAATTCTTCTTGGAGTCCAAAGGTTTTCTGTTTTTTTTCTTTTTTTTTCGTTGACTTTTTTAGTACAACTGGAAGGACAAATATTAACAAAGAGCATTGTGGTTATTTTATTGAACTGTTTATGGTTTTAAATCCAAGTGTTTTATATTTTGATCATGCTAAAGTTTATCAAATTTAAATTATATCATTGATAAATAAATTGCATAATAATGGCCCTCAGATACTTCCCTGTGGCACACCAGAAGTTTGAATATTAGATTTAGATTCACAACCTGTAACCACAACCTTGCACTTTCTGCCAAGTAAATATGAAATGAAATGCTTAACTGCACAAGTTTTAACAAAAGGACTGAATGGGATAATTTATCAAACACCTTTGAACAATCGGTGTAATTAACCTATTCACTAAAGACAGTTAAATTTGATATCTTTGATCTGCCGGCATAAAAACAATGCTGGTTAGGAATTATAACATGGAACGTGTCACGCATACATACATAAAATTTTTTTCTCTCAAGAAAAAAAATAGTTTCTTACATTTTGGGGAACAACAAATCTGTCTAGAAATAAAAAACTCTAAAACTAAGGGCCTATTTCACCAATACTATTTAAATATAATTTTATGTTTTAAATTAGTTTTTCTTGTCAAATAAAAATAAAACAAGTAAAAAAGTATAGTCGGTCAAGCCCGACCATATGATACCCTACACCACAATACTTTAAAAAACACATCATGTTTATGTGTCCATATTAATTAGGATTTATCTATGTTTGTAAACTTCATTAAAATCGATTTGATAGTTTCTGAGAGGCAGAAATGTCCCCCTATCTTCCCTCGTGGTTCTACGATTCGACCCATTTTCAATAGGCTTGGTCCTTGTGCCGATAAGAACCTTTGTCCCAAATTTTTATTAAATTATCTCCAAAATTGCAACCTGTACTTTGCGCACAAAGTAACATGGACAGCCAGCCAGTCAGCCGGACGGACATCGTTAGTTCGACTCAGAAAGTGATTTTAAGTCGATCGGTATACTTTAAGGTGGGTCTAGGACCAATATTTGAAGACGTTACACACATCAGCACAAAAACATAATACCCTCTCCACTATTGTGGTTTGGGTATACTTATATGAAAAACTTTATTTAAATAGAAATTTATATTTAAATAGAATTGGTGAAATAGGCCATAACTGAACACAATTTAGCAAGAATGCATTTCGAACGTACAAAATGATTTATGATTTGTATATAATGTTAAGTAAACCTTGATCTGTAAAATTCTATTTAAAAACCATTCTGAGATATTTCTAATCATTGAAAAATGTAAATGCACAAGTGTGCATCAATCTATTTGTTTACTTTGTTGAACAATTGTTGCAAGTTATTTCTGTAAAGATGTTTGTTGATATGTGGATACTTACTGCTTGCATTTCTTTTGGCTTATATAAAGCTGCCAATCTCTGCCTTATGGGCACCATCATAATTAAAAAAAATGGGAAAGCCAAAGAGATTTTCGATGATTTAACAGCCCAAAGCAATGCCAAACACAAAACTTGAACAAATGTAAACAAATGCATCTTCCAAGTAGGGACTCCCTTTACATACGGAGTAGGTGGATAGTGTTTCACTGGCATAAAGAACAAACGTATTCTGGAAAAAATTTAAAGCAAAGTAAGAAATAAGTGAATGTGTTGTGTGTGGCTTTCATTGCTCTAAAAGTATTTAAAGTGAATAAAGATTATGAAGTGTTAACGATTTAAGTTTGTCGTCGGTTAAAGTGAGCGATTTAAAGGAATATATTTATCAAGGTTCTTGGATATACATACATTATTTGCTTATCTTAAGGTTCTTATGGTAATTAAGTAGATTTAAATTAAAAGAGAGAGGTTTCCGAACACAATATTTAAGTTTTTCTTAGGGCCTATTTCACCAACTCTATTTAAATATCAATTCATATTTAAATATACTTTTTTATATAATTTTATTTTTTAATTTGAAATATTGAATTTAGTCAGGCTTGAGTTCATCACATTTAATTTTTCATTAGATAATTTTTCTGAAGGAAGGAATTTTACAACATAAAATTAATTAACTTTATTGATCATTTTTAGTCTTGGCTGAGCTGGGGCTCGAACTCGGGTTGAATTTACGTTTCGGCAATGACCACATTCTGATCATCAGAATTCTCTGCAGTTCTACCCTCTGCACCACTGCGGTGCCTTCCAGCCAACAGTCAAACATGAATCTTTAAACAATAATATTGGTGGTAAGAAATTTGCTGTAACTATTTATCATTTTTTTCCAATTTATTTATATGTTTCTTCCTTTTCTTCTGTTTTTTTTTTTTTTTAATTTCATGTTGTAAAATTCCTTCCTTCAGTAAAACAATTTAGAAAAAAATTAAATTTGATGAACTAAGCCTGACTAAAAGCAAAATTTCAAGTTCAAATTCGACAGTTCAACAGAAAAAAATCACAATTGTTTTTATTTTTGTTTGACATGGCAAGCGAATTTTAAACATAAATTGATATTTAAATAATTTGGTGAAATTGGCCATTAAAGTGGTCAAATTTAAATTTTTTTTAACTTTAAATTTTTTATATTATAAATTAACATATTTTTTACTGCAATTCAACACGTATCAATATTTATATGTTAGTGAGTATATACTTTTACATCTATTCAAGAAGCTCACCGCACATGTATATTCTTTAGCGAAAAGAAATAGATATTTAATTAACTTACCTTTCAAAGAATTGTACTCCACTCATTGATGCAATACCCATATAAAGGAACACACCAAACAACACAGCCATTGGTATGAGACGCAGCAGTGGTGCCATTGTAACCGAAAGACCAATCATTAAGGCAACAAAGAAACCAGAGATTCGTTGTTCCTTAACATCTATTATACGCGGAGATTCGCCAGGAGCATGAGTTCTGTAACAATGAAATGGGCATGTGAATAGTTATTCGTAAATGTGGCAAATTTTTCTTATAGTACAAAAATTATTTTATTTTTAAAGGAAAGGTAACGTGCGAGTAAAAATTATTTTTATCTTTATTTTGTAATTATGGACAACAATGTTTCACAAGTGTTCAACGTTTTGCCATTACCTCAAATATGAGATGTTTTTTTTAGCTCAATTGGGGCTGCTGACGGCGAATATGGGGCATTTGTTTAATAAATTAAAACCTTTTCTTTAGCTTCACTTTAGAAAATCAAATCTTGTAACGTTAATTTAACCGCCTTATGCTCAATGCAAATTAATGAAACTTTGCAAGCATACATATTTACGATGACAATACACGAATACATGGGCTTAGCCAGGATAAAATCTAGGGCGCGGGGCCAAATACTTTTTTGGAAAAATGCTTTTTGACCGCCTTTTACTCAATGCAAATGGATGAAATTTTGCAGGCATACATATTCCCGATGACAATACAAGAATACATGGGCGTATCCAGGATATAATCTAGGATGGGGGGGCAAATTTTTTTAAAAACATTTTTTTTTTAATGTTCTTATTTTTCTCTTTTTTTTACAAAAAATTTTAACAAATGTTTTTTGAACTTCACAATTTTACACAGCTTTAAAAATCAGTGTTCCCAGTTTTGGGGATGTATCCCCAAATAGGGTATTTTTTTTTGTAATTGGGGATCACAATTCCGTGAAAATCCCCAGGAGATTTTTGAGGGAAAAGCACTTTTTTCGCTGGGGATTTTTGGGGATAATATATCATTATAAATTTCATTTTTGCAATGTCAAGACCGATTTGGTCAAGATGTGGATACAAATTTTAGTCTTTTTTGTGGTTTTAAACTATTTCAAGAACTTGTTGAATTAGGTTTAAATATGCTTTTCGTACCAACTAGCGTTTCTTCTGTTGAACTAGCTTTTTTCTGTAATGAATACAACTTAAATCAATATTTGCAACAGAATGGAATATAAGTTATTAGGAGCTCTTCTTAGAATAAATACACACTTTAAAATTATGCAGCTTGCTGTGACAAATTTATTCAATAATCTCAAATGCATCTTTTAAACAAACAACATGTAACACAAAATTGCAGTGGCTTATGAATAAGAAGATTATGATTCACTAGTTTTGGAAATTATAAATATGTATTGATGCATAATTATTTTTCTTTTGCGTTTTTACGTTACCCTTGTACATAGATACGTTGAACTTAAAAAATAAATAACATTAGTTTTAGTCATATATTACACAAATGGATTTATTTAAATAAATGGATGTATGCATATTTTTCCATTGACATAATATTATGTATTTTATTTTTAAGAAAATGTGGGGACTTTTGGGGATAAGAAAATGGCTATTGTGGGGATTTTTGGGGATGAAAAATCGCAAATTGGGGATAAGACTTAAAATAAAACTGGAACTCTGTTAAAAATATAAATTTCCTCTTTCAGCCCATTTCTATGCTGTATATATCGAATAAAAAGTCACTTCTTTTTTTACGCATTTTAAAAATTCAATATTTCAAGGCAAAAAAAAAACTTTTTTTAACCCATATCTTAAAGACAATTTTGTTTCAAACGTATCTGTCTCGAAATTTTTATCATCGGCCAAAAAATAGAAAAGTTGCAATATAATTAGCAAAAAGATCGAAATTTATATTTTCAATAAAAAAATCTTTGTTTCTCGGTTGTGTTGATTAGATTACAATTAAGCAGGGGCCGTAACTGTTATTCATTTTTGTATGAACTATAGATTGTTTAATTATTATTTTTTTGAACAAAAATAAAAGTTTTTTTTTATTTATTATTTTTTCGAACAAAAATATAAGTTATTCTCTAGTAAAATGCATGTTCTATAACAATTTGTTGTAATTAATTGTAGGGGAATGTAAGAAACAGAGAAAGGCTTTGTGCAATTGTAAAAAAATCGCATTTAATCAACAGCAACAAATACACTCACTTGCGATCATACAATCAAACTTGCGCAACCGCATATATTCGCTGCTGGTTTGCAGGCATTCAAATAATGTTTGTTATTTATACAATCGTCGTTAGCTTCGTTTTTTTATAAAGATGTTTGTGTGGTCGGTGCGACAATGATTGTTTTGGTAAAGAAAAAAAAAAGACAAACAAAAAAGCCAGAAATTAAGCAATTATTACTCATGAAGACATTCAGCAGTAACTATGTTTGTAGTACAAGAAAAAAAATTTAAATGAAACTAAACGCACATACATATGTAGGTACAAACAATTTCCATAGAAACAGACTTTTTTTCATCTCAAAAAGTACAGTTAATTCTTTACGTAGGTACAATGTATTCTTGTTATTGTTGTTTTTATTGTTGTTAATTTTAACAAAGCGTCTCATCGATTGGTTTACTGTTGTTATTGTTGTTTATGTTAACAAAGCAAAAATGCAAATAAAGCACTTTAAATAAAAAACGAATACATGCAAAAATCAAATGTGCACGAAACGATGTAAAAATTGCCAACGTTGAACTTTGTTTTGCAAGCAAAGAGTGAATGTACATTTTAGCGTATGAATAAATCAAGAAAAATTGTGATTTTGCGGTTCTCTGGTAAGAAAAGATAAACTCACAGTTTATCAAAGTTTTTCCTGGGATTAAAAAAGTAAATAAACAAGGTTTCGTTTAAATGTGTTAAATTCCCATTTCATACTATTGATTGTTGGTGGGATAAGCTATTCATATGCGCATTTCACTGGTTGCTTAGGCCAGATCGTCAGGAAACTTCATCCAAAGATTTTAGAAAACTTAAGATATTATAAAAATAAAACTGTTAAGCGAATAAGAATTATGAACCCAAGTTTTACTTGTTACAATATCAAAGCTTAAACAAAAACAACAACAACAAACAGTGAGTTTATCTTTTCTTACAGTCCCGACTACAATTGTTTGATTTTTTGTTAACTCTAAATGTAGTTGTGCGTGTTTTGTCTAAGCTTTGATAGAAATTGCAAGTAACATTTGAACGTTTGAATTTATCATTTGTTTTACAGTTTTATTTGTATAATATACATATTTAGCTTTTTCAAATTCTATGGAAAGAGGTTTCCTGATGATCTGGCGGTTGCTTAGGCCAGATCATCAGGAAATGCGCATAGAAACTAGATTTTCCTCAACAATTAATTTCAATGTATTTATCGAAAATAAAAATTGCGAATTTAGCACGTCATAGAGAAATCTTATTAAAAATTACCAAAACTAACTTTGACTGTTAATTTTGTTCCAAAAAAATACAAATCAAAAATTACGGTTATTTTTGTTAGAAAAAAAAAATCAAAATTTTAAAAAACAATAAAATTTATCATACAAACGTGCATAAGGATCAATATGGTAGACTGAATCAGTTTTTCGACATTTACTTCTTTATGCTTTTTTTGTTTTAAAATTTCAAAATAACTGTTATATTCGGTCCCTGGAATTATGTGTTTATTTGGTAAAAAAGAAATTTTATCGAATATGTTATATTTTCCCTTTTCGGTTTCTTCTTTTATGTTGCGATGAAGATTTACGAATTTGCATCGCAGCAGAAGTAACCTGTCATGGCCCAATTTCAATGGCGCTTATAGCGCTTTTCCAATGCTGCAAAATCTTGGCGAAATCTTTCAACAAGATTTTTAACCAAATCTTTGAAGGAAATTAGTATAAATATTTAATCTATGTTCACATTATGTGTATTTGTCATGTGGAATATCACTTTTCTGCCCACGTTTATTTATTTACATTTTTGATAAAAAATTAAACTACATAAACAATAGTTAACAATATAAATCCAAATTATACAATGTCCCATACCAGAGCTCTCTACTATAAATAATATTAATAATAATTACTTTTGTAGGTATATATTATATTTTATAGAATATATTATTTTATTTATTTGCAATGAAAAATTTAAAAAAACATTACAATTTTATTTTTGAGTTCATTTACGTTTGTCAAAAGAATAAAAGGAAAGTATAACAATTATAGATTTAGCCACCAAAATTTTTTATTTTTTAGTCTTCGAGTAATATGAGATACGTTATTAACTATACTTGTACTATACCTAAAATCGTTTGTCGTTTAATTACAACAAACACGTTTCACGTTAGCCCGTCTATAGTTATGATAAAATATAGGGACTAAGTTTTCATTTTGTATGGAGCAATTCCATATGAAAACGATCAAAATTGGCAAATTTTTGGACGACTCCTCTCCGATTTTAAAATAAATAGTCTCAATCGATTGCCCAGCAAAAAATAATGTACCTACATATTTTTTTTTTTTTATAGTGACTGGTTTAGTGGTGGTGTAAACCACTGTCATGTGAAAAATTGAAGAATTCTTCATAAGGGACCTCATTGAAAGTTGTTTTAAAAAACTACTAAAGCGATCTCAACGAGTGATAGCTCGTTGGAAAGGTATTGAATCAGGCTTTAATTGAGAAATAAAATTTTCCTAATTTTTCTTAGAAATTTACCTTTAAATTTTCCCATGAAAATTAAATTTTCCGATTTTCCACAGAAGCTCCTAAATTTTCCGGCTAATTTTTTTTTTTTGGATTCCTCATAATTTTTGCTTTAAGAATCACTAATAAAAAAATGGGCCCCGACTCCTTGTTTGGACAGGAGAAGAGCATTAAAGAGACCACCTTGTTAAAAATACATTTTAAAAATTATTTTACAGTTAAAAATACATTTATGAAGAAAAAATCTTTCTTATTTTGCTGCCTATACTTAATTACAATATTTATTAAAAATTTCAATTCATTATAATCATTATAAAATTAAAGTAACTTTAAATTTAGCACGTCGGCAGACGAAGAGTACCGCTTTACATTAATTGACATATCAGAAATATTTGGTATGAAGCAATGAAACTTTTGCGTTCCAGTTATAGTTTTGACATTATTATATCTGTTTTGAATTCGTCGCTCCATGGAATCGTGTTCTTTTTGAGTGCATAAAACTGTGTTAATGGCAATTTCCTTGCTTTGAATCCACGAAAACAAATGTTGTACATTTAAGATCTGGTCAGTATATGGCCTTTCTTGTACTGAGAAGCCGCGCCGTCTGAGAAAAACGTTACTTTGTCGATTGCATCGAATTTTGATCTTAAGAATTCAAACAGTTTCATTTGAAATAAATAAACGGACACATAATTATGAGCTAAACTCTCCGCGACAACAACAAGGCTTACGGTCTGTAGTTCGTTATCTTCATTTTGGGCTAATTTCTCCTTACTTTCCTTTAGAAATTTCGATTGCATCTCGGATATGAAATGGTGCGCCTTCAGTTCATTCAACTTGAATCCGAATTCCTCGATGAATTCCGGAATCTGCTTTACCACGGTCTCAAGGGAAAATCTGCCGCTGCCACGGTTTGAAATGCACCTCCTGAATTAACAGCTGTTCAAACTTTTCCGCCAAATATTGCTCTAGCTCGTCAATCTTCGGACAATTGTCGCATTTGGACAGATGACAATTTTCCGTGGGGTATGCGCACAACGACTTCGACAGGAGGTCCTATATGTTTCAATTTCACCGTGAAATACTTTCAATTTCTTGCATGGAAAGATAATTAATTTGATGTTTTGATGAAACATGCAAACGCAGACTGAATGCGTTCCGTGCTTGTCTAATGCCAGCACGCATTCTTTTGGTCGTAGGATGGCAAACTTGGAAAATCCCACTTTTTCTGCTGGGTATTTCTCATTGAACTGATGGTATGCTTCGGATAGATTACATAATAATAATCCGCGCTGCTTGTGTACTTTTTCTCCATCTTCACGTGTGATAACATAGTCATGTGTACCTGGGCAGGCGCGGCTGTTGTCATCATTGCAGTAAAAATCTTGAATTAATTTCACCGTTGCTTCGCTGAGGGTCCTTGAGCCAAATTTCTTGGTGGGAGTCGCCAATATGCCCTTCTGTCGAACTAATTCTTTGCTTCTTCTCGCGATGTAAAAAGATGTTTGAAACTGTTCAGAAATCTTGCGTATAGACCATGATTGAGGCAGCACAGATAAAATGAGATATTTCTCCGGAAAAGTGGTCGCTAAATTGAATTTTCTTTTCAACTGCTCAATCATTTGTTTGCCGTCATCAACGTCATCTGCTTGACTGCATTCGTTATCAGAGCCTTCATCAAATATTGTCGCGATTGCACTCATAACCTTGCCTTTTTTCTCTTTCCTGTATGTTTGTTTCACTTCGCAACTTTCTTTTTCTAATAGGCGTTTCACCTAAAGTGGTAATAGCCTCATTCAAAGGACTCAAAGACATATTGACCATCGGAATGTCTGCCTCACTATCAGATGAAACATTTTGTTCACTTGTCATTTCACTCTCGGATTGTGGCTGCATTTGTTTCAATGCATTTGCTTGTTGAGACAAATCGATTTTACACTTGGGGCAAATGAATTCTGCTTCTTCACCGTATTGTATATTTAATTCATTCATGTATCGCTTCGAAACACCAGTTAATTTTAATACTTTTATCTTTTTCGAACGATGTCCACTCTTGTTAAACGGATTGCAGCAAAATTTATTCATTTTACTTTAAATTGTCTTTACAGCTTCACTCTTTACTTTACAAAAAAAAAAAACACTTTAACACTTTCACGTTTAGTATTCAACTGAAATTTGACTCAGAGTGTGTGAAGTATTTATATTTATTTTTTGGTAAAAAATAGGTAAAAAAATAAGCGATATTTGCTTTTCTTTAATAGGAAAATTTGCGTGAACTACTGGTCATAAAATGTTTTTTAAAGAGGGACTTAATTGGTTACTGCCAATAAGCCGACCACAGGTCATAAAATGTTTTGCAAATTTTTTAAATTACCAGGTAATAAATATTTCGCCATATTTATGGAAAATCCGTATTTTATGACTTGTTTCTGCACGTGTCATTTTAGGCGAAATATTTATAACCTGGTAATTTAAAAAATTTACAAAACATTTTATGACCTGTAGCCTCAGTCGGGTTTGGTGTGCCATTACATGCCACTGCTGCTATTATCCATGGATTTATGGCCGATCTTGTGAAGGCAGGCAGACCATATTCACTACACACTCAACTTGGGGCTCTTAAAAAAAATTGATTTTTTCTTCATAAATGTATTTTTAACTGTAAAATAATTTTTAAAATGTATTTTTAACAAGGTGGTCTCTTAAATGGTCTTCTCCTGTCCAAACAAGGAGTCGGGGCCCATTTTTTTATTGCTGATTCTTAAAGCAAAAATTATAAGGAATCCAAAAAAAAAAAATTAGCCGGAAAATTTAGGAGCTTCTGTGGAAAATCGGAAAATTTAATTTTCATGGGAAAATTTAAAGGTAAATTTCTAAGAAAAATTAGGAAAATTTTATTTCAATACCTTTCCAACGAGCTATCACTCGTTGCGATCGCTTTAGTAGTTTTTCTTTAAAACAACTTTCAATGAGGTCCCTTATGAAGAATTCTTCAATTTTGTCACATGACAGTGGTGTACACCACCACTAAACCAGTCACTATAAAAAAAAAAAAAATATGTAGGTACATTATTTTTTGCTGGGCAATCGATTGAGACTATTTATTTTAAAATCGGAGAGGGGTCGTCCAAAAATTTGCCAATTTGGATCGTTTTCATATGGAATTGCTCGATAATAAAATTATCTATTCTTATTATATTTGATAAATTGTACAAAGTATTGTTAGAAATATACTTTACACAATTGCTTTCTGAAGATCTAAATCTAGATACACAAGCCCTAAGACATTTTCTTTTAAACGTTCTTAATTTTTCCTTATAAGATGATGAAATATTAAACTAGATAGGGCAGCCACACGTAATTATAGTTCGCACTAATGTTTGGTACATAATAATTTTGACTCTTGGTTTAACATATTTTGAGTAGAATAAAGATTTATATATGAAAAAAGCCTTTCTTTCTTTGTTTAATATCTCGTTTATATGATTATTAATATATAAGAATTTATCCAGGTAGATACCTAAGTATTTTACATAAGGTTTATAACTTACATTTGACATAACCTATCAAAAAAAAAAAAAAATAAATTTGTAATAATGAATTTGTGTATTTTCTATCTTTTGTATTATTAATTTACAATAATAATTTATATTTATTATAATTTTAATTAATTTTTGCGGCCACAAACAATTTTGGTCATAAAAACCGCTGATGTCAGATGCTTTGTCACTTGAAAATAGAACTTAATCAAAAATGCCATGTGTACTGTACACAGAGAAATAACAACTGATATTGTTTGGAGGTGTTTAGTAGGGTATTCATTCGGTTAATCGTCAATCGGTTAACCGATTAATTACTACCCGATTAACTGATCGGTTAATTTCAAATTGGTTTTTTCGATTAACGATCAAACCGATTAATTTCAGTCGATTTACCGATTAACCGATGTGATAAAATTTTCAATATTTTATAGATATAACACATTTTTTTGTGATTTTAGAAAATATTTTTTCATAAAAACAAATAAGGTGTTCAGTGATCTTCATTTTAACACATTTTCCGCCGACTGGTGACTAAAATTACAATGTTTTTTATCTTTATCATCGATCAACAGGAATGTGGCGAAAAATTATTTTAAAAGAAATCCTATAACTACTGAAATTATCTCAGCTTATTTTTTTATAAATACATATTTGGGGGATATACAAGATAGTCATAAGGTCCTTTGTTTTTAAAAAATTACAAGAAATATATATCGTCGGCTTAATATGCAAACCGGCTAAATCCACTTTTTATGTTAATTGAGATTTTGATGCCGTGTGGCAGAGAAAGGTACACCTCGTCGACCAGCATGTGGTTTTTATTCTATTTAAGTCTTGAAGGGTGTTAAACTAACTGTATTTTTAATTTTCTATCAAGCTGCAAATAGGAAAATTAAGAAGTTTTTCGTCTCTCCTGTTAAATGTGCTGAAAGGATATTAAGCCGACGATATAACTGTTGTGGGCAGTTATGAAGAATCAATGAACACAGCATTATTTTGTTTGAAATACAACAATATTTATTTTAAACAATTGTAAAATATTATTTGGGAAAATATGGCGATATGACTTGATAGCACACCCTGTGTATTAATTGAAAAATGCATATTAAATATTTATGAATTGTGTTTTTTTTGCTCGTTTTAGTTCAAGAATTTGGTATGTTATTATTTTTTTTTACTAATACACTCCAAATAATAAACAATTAATGCGTTTTTATATATTGAAATTACTTAATTTACAAAAAAACATTATAAATCGGTTAACCGATCAAAAACAAAATTAACCGATTAGTAACCGATTAAACCAAAACCTCGGTTAATTAATCGGGCGATTAACCGATTAAAGCAAAAGGCCGATTAAATGAATACCCTAGTGTTTAGACGATATATGTATATAAATTTAACATGTGAAAAAGTGATCCACATGACAAATACACATAATGTGAACAAAGCTTTAGTTGTAAAGAAAATGCCTGATATGTGTGCTGCTTTAGTTTCAAGAAACTCATTTAGACTTCAATTAAAACTGATTTCAATATTTAATTATATAATATACCGTCCCCTTAATACAACAATAGCTTATGTGCTCATACGCTATTATTTTTTTATTGCATATTTAGAATATCCATCATTGATTTTATGTCTGGTCAAAATTTCGTCAAATTCTACTTCCAAAAAGTGGGTCAAAATGTCGTTGGAAAAAATAGTATATAATTTCTTGTTCAAAATCTTCCTTCAATAAGTGTGTAAGTTCATATGCGCTATTTTACTTGAAATTGCCACTCTAAAGTTGTTAAAAGAATAATAGTGTAAACGCATTATACTCTATTTTAGCCTGTAGAAAAAAATACAATTTATGAAAACTTTAACTCATAAAATAGCTTATAATAATATACACTATTGTTTGGTTTGAGAAATAGTCTCATTCCGACCATCGAAAGCTGCATGATCTACAAAATTTGTGCAAGAAGAATGTAATTCCTCGTGGCTCGCAGTCATTTTTTTATAACTGACAAGGTGGAAAGAAGCGAAATTATTTAAATGAGCCAGATGAAGAGAAAGAAGACGAATGAACTTCTAGTTATTTTTGATTAACGCAATGTATACCTTAATTTGTCATAATTTTTTGTTTATAATAACCCAAATTGGAAAGTAATGAATATGTGCCACTGAATTAACAAAACTATGAACTAATCACTGTTTTATAATGTTACAAATTGATATTTTTGAGATCAAATATTTTAATACCATACAAAATAAAATAGTGTATCAGATACATCATAGGAATTCCTTGAAAAATAAAATAACCTATATGGAGGACTTGCACTTTGAATGACATAATTATGGTCTTAAAGGATGCGTAGAATAAAAAAAATTGGTAAATTTAAAGACAAGAATCGGTATTATGTATTCGTCGAAAAATCAAATATGAAGAATTTTTATTTACCGCGATTTTGAGGTTTTAATAGACATCCGATTTGACAAAAACTTTAAACACGATTTTCTAAAAACCCCAAAAAAATTATACGCTATTGTTATATTGAGGGGACGATATTATGTATACCAATAAACTTTCCTTATGGCTTTTGTTGTTTCCCAGAAAATAACTTATTACTTTCTGGAAATAGTTCCATTTAACCTAGAGCAATTGCGATGCTAAAACAATGCGTGTCTCTGCGCCCAAAAATCCTCTTTCTTTCAAACGGGAAGCGAGTAATTTCGAGTTCTCTTTTGACAAGTTAAAGTCACGACATAAATTATTAAGTGCGCTTCTACTCATTTGTTTAACATTTGAATCACCAACTCAGATCTAATTCTTCTCCATCATATTTTGGTGTTTAATACATTTAAAGCAAAAACAAAGTGGAAAAAATTTTATAGCTTTCTTGTTGCTTTCAACAGAAACTCATATTGAATTTAAATTTCAAACGCTGCCAAATCTTGTGGCTTTAAGAATTTTAAAACGCAATATGAATTTTATTATAAATTTTGCAATAAGATATTTTCACTATTTATATATGTATATATAAAATATTTTATTAAATCAATTCAAGCTGAAAGTTGTCGTAAAAATGTTTTATTGCATATATATAAAAAACAGTTGTCCTGTTTTTTTCAGAAACAATCTACATGTTTAAGTTTTTATTCTTACCTCGACATAATTGTTAAAGCTGAAACATGCGCTACAGAGCGTACAGTAGCCGCACAATGCCATGGCATACCAAAGAAACCGCAGAACGTATTAAGACAGCACAACAAAACAATATCAAAATGCAAACCAGAACCTTTCTTTAGACCGCGCTCTGGCTTATCCACAATCAATTCCGAAATATGTGATTCCATGAAAACTAAAATGTATACTAAAATTGCAGGTATACCAGCCATAAAAGGTATCCATGTCTCGATTGGTCCCAAGCTGACTACCCAGCCACGAGCCGTGGGATCACTGGGCGATAAACCCTCTGGCACACTTAGTTTTTCTGTATAAACAGCCGGTATAAAATAGTCTATCATTACAAATATTGTAATAGCTATGGGTACACCGAAATCACCAAGAGCACGTCTAGCATTGCGGCCCAAGAAGTGGGAATTACGGAATAATTTTAAGTAATAGGCCACGGTGAATGTGCCCAAAGTTAAAATAGTGCAGAACAAGGCGGTATTCGGCATATTGAGTTTTATGTTATTGTCAAAATCCACATTGACCGAAGTTATGTTCGTTGATGTTTCATTGCCGTTGAGCGCCTTAGCGGAAGTAACAGTACTAGAGTTATCGAAGTCTAAAGTAGCATTAAGGCCTAAGCTTGGTGGTGGTAAATTGTAGTCAGCTAAAAGTGGGTGTTTCTTATATACAGACACTAATTTCATAAGAGTTTCGACGATATAAATTAAAGTAATAAGTGCGGAAAAAATTTCTTGGGTAAATCGTGTGAGTAGGCGCACATATACACTGCCCTCAAAGGCCGACACTAAAATGGATATAACTGCTAGCCAAATGCCAATATAAGCTCGGATTGTTAAGAAGCTTATCTGATTTTCTTTGCAGAAATTATTTAAGGCCTCATCGAATAACAATAAAGGGCCCGTTGTGCCAATAATCACCAGTGGTTGACCGGACAAAGTATGAAAGACGACACCTACAATTGAAGCACTGAGCAAAGTCTCCGATATACCGATAAGGTTGTGAGTTTTGTCAGAAGCCAAACCACCAAATGTTATAGCAGTCGAAAGACAAGCAAAATACATAAAAATTGTAGCGGCTAAGGTCTCGGTATTCAAGCCATCCAATATATCACTTTTATACATGGGCAAACGACGTTTGAGATCATTTCGCAAGCCACCCCAAAGTCTATGAGTTTTTTCTAGGGGACTGGGTCTTTTCTTATCATCGTCACTAGCTTCTTCAGTTTTCTTTTCTATGGCAGCTTTCAAGACGTCTTTATTGGGATTGGCTTTATCCTTCATCTCCTTCTGCACTTGCAAAGCCTTATTCTTACGTAAGCGAATCCAGTCTTTTTTAGCTTTTAACTCCTCGAACGGCAACAGGTCATGGCGATCCCAATTACCTGGTGGCAAGACAATAGAGTCATCAAGGAACTCGTTAATGGCTGATAGCATATCTTTGCGGTCGTCTGCTTTATATGCAATGGAATGAAAAGACTCGTTGGCCATGAGAGTGGCTATGGAACGACCGACTTCATGATAATCCAAATCCAAAGTGGGTGGACCCAACAGTATGAACAGGAAACGTACTGGTATGGGAACTTCTGTAAGACTAGGCATCGGCACACCTTCTGCTAAACGCACAAAGGCAATTGTAGGTTGTTCCAGGAAATCCACAGCACCCACCTTAAATTCAAACAAAAGAAATTTTGTAACTTATATTAATTTTTCTTTGTACGTAAAACATTTCTTTTTTTCATTTAAACTTACCAATACAGTTGTTGCCTCAGAACCTTGAGGTATCCTCTTAAGTATGGTATCATTTTGAAGTTTTTTAAGGTCTTCCTGCGAGGACGAGTATAAATCATCTTTCATATCAATTTTCAAGTCATTACTTTTCTTGCTGCCACCAATTTCCAAGGCAGGCATAATTTTGATTTTTTTATCATCGCCAGATAGATTCTAGACAAAAATTAAGACAGAAGACATCACCATGTGATTAATTATTTCTCTTTAGCCATAAAACAAGTAATTTTAAAAGCTGAACTAAGGAAAACTCATTTAACATTCCAATCCAAGGATAATGCAAGCTTTTAACAATTATCAACAGAAAACAAAACTTTAAGAATAATAGAAAACAACCATTTATCATTAATATTAAAAGAGTTTGATAAGTGTGAGCATTTTTTATTTTCATTTATTCATAAAAGGCTAAAGCACACAGGAAATAGGATTTCTTAAGGTACGAGGTAGTACCTTAAAGAAATTTAAAAATTCAACAATTAAACAAAAACTTTTAAATATGTTAACTAATTATTAAATATTTACAAGGTTAATTAAAAGCATAGGAAAGTGATTTATAAAAACTCAAGTTGTAGTAGAGATGATTGATTAATCGAAAACTGATTAATCAATCATTCGATTAATTGTATCGCTGTTCGTCGATTTCGAACAGAAACTTTGTTCGCTTAAATTACATTTGAAACAAAAACAAATTATTAAATACTGTTTTTGTTTTTCATGTAAATATATGAATATCTTTTTAAAGTCGGTTGGGAAATGGCTGCATTCTAAACGTTTAAATAAAAAAAATTCGCATTTTTTCAGCAAATTTTCATATTCGTTAAGCTCTTATTTGATCGTTAAGTAATAAAGTATTATTTTCTCATATGCCTATAACTCATTAAGATTCATATAAAAGTTTTTTGTACCGAATATTATTTAAACATCTCCATCTATGTGAGACTTTAGGACGGGGGTTTATATGGGACCTGTGGTTAATTTTGGGCCTGTCAGGGAAATATTTTGTCCTAATATAGAAGTTGTTACCGCCAATTTTTATGAAAATACCAATATTCATAAGGAACTTATGGCATTTAGATCTATTTTCGGATGTATTATTTGTATGGGAGCTTTTGTTAAATATGGACCGAATCCAATACAATTTGGTAGAATTATTTCGATTGCAATTAAATAAGTTTGGACCAAATTTAATCTAAATACTAACATAATAAAATGGTTTATGGGCACAAATACCCTATTACGGAAAGAAGCTTGTAAGGGGGCTAAGAGAAATTATGGACCGATGCGCTCCACGCGCAAGCAAAATGTCGCATGTAGCTATTTAAATGACAAAAATGTTCCATTTTGCCACGTACGACAATTTAGTTCTGAACAAAAATCAAAATATTTTGTACCCCAAATGAGTTATAGGCATCAAACTTCTAAATTAACTAGTTAAATATTAGTAGTTTCCCCTCCTTAATTAAATTAAATTTAAATTTTAAGAAAATCGCTTTGCTGAAAAAAATTTATTAGAGTTCAAACTTCAAACTCAATTTACTCGAAACTATTGGAATCCACATACGACAATTAAATTATCAACCGACGATTTATGAATCAGCCTCACGAGCCAAATACCCGTATATGAGCTAACTTTTCAACCATAAATAATCTCGTTGTAAGAAAATGGTTCCCTGAAAGAATCATTTGTGGTATAATTTTCTGATTCCCTTTTGAGTATTTTAATGTTAGTTTTTATAATTTTTATTGAGTCGTTTTTGTCTCATTTTTCAATCGTTAATTATAATAAATCAGCACCATTATGGCTTTTGATTATTCGAACCAGTTATCGGTTTTTCGCAAAAAAAGAGAAGAATCCATTTCCACTAACCTTCATGTTCATAAATTGTCAATAATTTTTGGGTTTCTTTTTTAGCCAAGCTTTTTATTATAATGACATGTATGCGGTTTTTGTGTGTTTTTTTTAATTGCTTGCCCAGCAAACACGGAGGTTTGATATCAAATTGAAAATGATTTGTAATCAAACGTTTTCTCAAACAACAAATATTTTATGTTTTTAATTTAAATTCATTATTTATTTAAATTAACTGTAAGATAAACATTTGGAAACATAGCTAAAAGATGAAATAATGTTCTTTCCCTCCTCTAATTCTTGCAAAGATGAAATAATTGGCTGTCTTTAATTTTGAGGATTGTAGCACTGCACAGTAGGTAATTTGGCATATATTTTTGCCCAAAATTCAAAATCTGCACTTTAGAAAAATTAGTTTTTTTTGTTGTAATGTGATAAAGAATACTTCAAAGCAAATAGAAGTGAATTTTTATTTTATAAATAACAAAAACCCGTTCATCGCCCGACTCTTAAAGTCAATGTATGCAATCAACAGTTTAAGTGGGGCGCGCTTTGTGTTATTTTTTATTACAATACCTGACAATAAAATATGGAAAACAATATTAATATTAAGTGCTTAATAACTACATAATCGTTGTTTAAAATAAAATAGTTTATTGGTGAAAAAATCAATCTTTTGATCTTTTCTCAATTTAAAAAAAATAGAAGTTTTATACAACTTTTGAGAAGCTTTTAAAAAAAGTTTAAAATGTTTTAAAGCTAAAAGTAATAAGGGGTTGATAAGTATTTGATTTTGAGATTGTATAATCAATTTCATGCTGCGTTTTTTTGCGTTTTTTGAGATATCCCATTTTTTTGCAGGCAACCTCTATCTTTTCATAAGAATGCGATATTTAGAAATTCCAAGTTTATTCTTAGTTTTAGAGTTAATAAGTTAAAAAGTTAATCAAAAAATTCATATCCAGATTTGTTAAAATTCTGTCCGCCTGTTATCAATTTTGGCCAAAAAAATTGGATAAATTACCCATAGTGCACTGTGATCATACAACAAACTTATAATTTCTTTACTTTCCCGCTTAATTTTTTTAAATTCGTATTCTTAATCATTGGAATAACTTACAAATAATTTTTGTTTTTCACAAGAAATAAATCGTTCACTTGTAAAGCACATTTAGCCACGAAGTAAAAATTCAACTTTAATCGCCATTTTTAATGTTTAAATTTATTTTTCGCCAAGTTAAGTTTTCATTTGATACCAACTTGACATCAAATTGATAAAACATTTGATGTCAAATCATTATTTTCAAATCATTACAATTTTAATTTAAATCTTTAAATCAAACAATTGAAAAACGTTTGAGAAGCGTGTTTGATAAAGTCATTTCATATGTAAGGTTGGACTTTGTGTTTGTTGGGTGTGTATTGTTTGTTTTTGTTTGCAACTGAATAGAACTTTTGTGTGTGTGTGGGTTTAAATTTTGTTTCCTTTATTCACAGAATTAAACCTAATATATACATTTATAAATCGATTTTTATAAAATAAGGTGCTAAAGAAAACTTATAAATATTAACCCACATACTCATTAAAAATATTTCATTAAAGGTTTATGAAACAAATTTTCTATGAAAATTAAGTTTTTACCAGTTTTAAAATAAGCCTTCAAAAAAAAAAAAAAGCATAAGGAATATAAACATTTATTTGAAAAAAAAAAAAAAAAATATTTTTTAACACAGCCATTTTCCATTTGACAGTCAAAGTATTTAAAAGGTAAATAGTTTAAAATAAAGAAAATTTAGACAAATCCAAGGCCCATCTATCAGGTCTGCTTACTTGTACAAAAACAAAAAACTTTTTCTTTTAAGCTTTCAAAAACTTACTACCACATATACAAAGCAAAAGGAAAAAACGTGTATGTAAACAACTTTTGAAAGCTCAAAAGAACGAAAACGATGATCATTCTTCACTTCTTGCGCAGACCTTTTCAATGGGCCTTGGACAAATCAAATAATAAACAACAAACTTATGGCTTTTGGAGTATATAAAGGGTGTTTTTATAGCCCATAAACCTTATGAAAGGGTCAATTTTAATACTGCGCTCTGCCAGTTCATTATCATAGATGGGGGTAGTGTACTTATTTTGTAGTTTCAACTCACAATTAATTATAGTACAAAATATTATAAATATTTTGTTGATGTTGATTGATGAATTTGCAGCCTCACATGCCATGAGTGGTTGAGAAGTTCAAAAAAATTTTGGACTAAAATAGATATTTGATTAAAAAAATGCAAGTTTCAGTTTATTGTAACTTTTATGTTGTTGACTTATTTAAGTGCAACTTAAAATTTTGCAAGAAATTGAAAAACAAAAAATTTGATTTTTCATGATCAAAACCAAAAATATTGTAATTAAAAATTGAATTTTATTTACATTGAAGAAATTTAGGCCCTATTAGCTTGACAAAAATAATATTCAAAAATTATTTCGTTATTGACAAAATTTCATTTTTAATAATATCATTTGCTTATGCAAATTATCAAAAAATCAGAAACCGTGCACACACAAAATTATGTTTTTTTTTTATTTAAGTGAAAATATGTTTAAATGTAGATTTTTTGATTGCAAGTTTAAATGTTGTAGTATTTGAATTGGGTGCATTCAATCTGCGTTTAGTGGTATTCTACAAAAAAAATTTTAGTACTAGTGAAAAAAATACCAATCATCAATCACTAATATATATATATATGTGTTCCTCTAACTCCCATTGGAGCATAGGGCGCCAATCACTAAAGCTGGTAAAAAATAGTGCAGATTTATTTAGTAATAATGCATTGCTGATATAAAGCAATATTTAGTGCACTACCCCCAACTGTGATCATAATTAACAGGCTCACCCTTGAACCATGCTACCAAAGTATCCAAATTTACCTTGAAAATAAGTCATCGGTGTTTTGCCGTAAAATTGTGTTCAGCGATGAGCTCATTTTTTGGCCTAACAGGTTTGTAGATAAACTAAATTGGACTGATACCAAGACTAAATTGGACTGATAACAATCCCTACCATTACATAAAACCCCGCTAGTGGCATGATAAGACCTTATTTCTTAAAAAATTAAGCCTGTGCTAGCGTTTCTTTCATTGGAGATCAATACCGCACTACGATCCATGTTTTTTGTTTTTTTTTTTTTGTCTCCGGGCGAGATGCGTTTTTAACAGGATGACGCTACTTGCCATACGGCGACCGCAACTATCGACTTTTTGAAATTATTATTGGCGATAAGTTGATTTTGAAAAATTAACCTTCAGGGTCGTGCGATTCGAATATTAACTATTATTTCCCGTTCGACAACGTGTTGACACTGGTTTACAGCAATGCTTGAAAAAGTGGCCCAAAATTTAATATCCAGAACGCGCTTTCTTAATAACAACCGTGTGGTGCCCATATCCCTGAAATTATTCTCTTCTCTTTATCTATTTTGAAGCATTTTTGATTTCCAATGGTTAATAGCAAGTAAGGCGAATTCATTGCAGGCAATCTCGGAGCAACAACTCGTACAAAAACCACAAGCAATTTGTTTTTGTAAAATCATTGCACAATGTTAAAAATAGAAACAAACAAAATCGACAAAAATAAAATAAACAAAATAAAAAAATGTATCAGCAGGGCTTTTAAGATCACCTGTAATGAATTCGCCTTGATTACAAGGCACATAAATAAAACATGTTCATTAGGGAGAGTTATGCTTGACATTTTGAATAAATAAGTTTAAGAATAAACACTATACAAAAATCAAATACAGCTAGTAATAAGACTCTCTCTGATGCACATGCATACCTCGTGAATGTTGGTTGGTTGACAGAAAATAGTTTGTTCGCAAAAATAGTTTTATTTCTTGCTATATAGATATGTACAGCTACTCCCATTATATATGGGACACCTAAAGGAAATACTTATGTGTTGTTTCCAGGTGACAAGCAAAATTTATGTTAATTATTCTGTGTATGTTTGAAAAAAATTGGGATAATTTAATTCATAAAATTCGTATATTAAATGGGCATTCTTGAATCAAACTAAGACTTTTATTTTGAGTTTCAAGCATTTTAATATAATACTTTTTTCTATGTGTCCCACTTGAAGTGCAAGTAGACGTATGTATATTTGTTATTTGTTTACAGAAAGTAACATATACAAAATTTCTATTCGGAAAAAAATCATAGGAATTCCTGAAAAACTATTTTCAAAATTCGCGGAAATTTTTAGACGAAAAAATTTCTCCCTAAAGTTCCTGGGATATAAATTGAAAAAACTGCAAGTTTACCCGTGCCGAATGAAATTAAAGATATACATCTTTCGCCGGCAGAGAATGATCATTCCTTTAGTTGCAATTTGAGAAGCTGATCCTTCTATTCCTTATTAAGACTCACTTAAGTTCTATACATCATTTAAAAATCCTTACTGTTCATATAACTTCCATATCAATTTATTTATAAAATAGACTTTTTTGGACTTTAAGGTTTGAAACATATTTATACCCACACAACAAAGAGGGTATTATGCATTTGTGCTGATGTATGTAACACCTTAAAATATGGGTTCTGCACCCACCTTAAAGTATTCTGAGTCGATCTAACGATGACCGTCCATGTAACCTTATGCGCAATGTACACCAATGGAGAATCATGCTTATGTGTCCATATAAATATGGATTTATCTATGTTTAAAATTTCATTAAAAACGGTTTGATAGTTTCTCAGTGGCAAAAATTGCCCCTATCTCCCCTCGTAATCCAACGATTCGGCCCATTTTCAAAAGGCTTGGTCCTTGTGCCAGTAAGAACCACTGTCCCAATTTTAACAAATATCTCCAAAATTGCGACCTGTACTTTGCACACAAGGTTATATGGACAGCCAGCTTGCGAGCCGGACGGACATTGTTCGTTCGATTCAGAAAGTGATTCTGAGTCGATCGGTATACTTTAAGATGCACCAATATTTTAAGGTGTTACACACATCAGCACAAATGCATAATAACCTCCCCATTATTGTGGTGTGGGTATAAAAATAAAATTGATAATCAATTGCAGCAAAGTTCGATCCACCAATACCATTGGTAAAATGTTTGACTATAGACTGGTAGGCGCCGCATTGACGGTAAATCGGAAAGAGTTCTGATGATGGGGATGTAGTTATTTTCGAAACGTGTAAATTCGACCCGAGTTCAATCTTGTGTTCAGACAAGAATAAAATTGTCAAAAAAAAATTCAACTCATTTCCTTCCTTCCCTAAAAAGAATCGAATGAAAATTAAACTTGATAAACTTAATAAGCCTTATTTAAATATCAAAAACTTTAATTAACTCATTTATTATAAAGAAAGGCATTAAAACCGTAAAACAGTGTTGGTTGACATTTCCCAATTTACCGGCGATATTTTTAATTTAAATACTTTAGCTGTTACTGTTCTTCAGATATAAAACTCTACATACAGCCATGTCACAGAGTACAATTCCGTTCGGAATCAAAGAAAACATATTTGTTTTTTTAAAGGAAGTGTATTTTGATAGTTTTTTGGCCTTTCAGATACAGAAAACTCCCATTCCTTTCATGAAACTAAAAAGCTTATCCCATCAACAATAAATTTCAGCGTAATCAATAGTATGAAATGGAAAATTAGCACATTTAAACGAAACCTTATTAATTAATTTTTTGACTCCCAAGAAAAACTTTGAAAAAATGGTTTCATTTTGAAACTTTTTTTCGTCATATTCTGAAGCACCAAAATACGGAATGAATTCCGTTTCCGAAAGGAATTGTACTCTGTGACGCTCATTTCTCCAATCAAATTCACATTTTAAAAAATGTTGTGTTGAAAAGAATGATATTGTACCAGAGTAAAAACCTTTTGCTGTACCCGTTCACCAAATATACGGAAAGGTTTTTTATCTTTCTATGGGAGGTACCACGCCAACTTCTCCAATCCAGATTCGTTCTTCTTAACATATGTTTTGATATCCAAGCTTTTTGTAACAAATTTAAAAAATTCCAAGATTCCTAAGATATACAGAAATTTATATTGACTTGGTTCCACTCCCATTTCTCTAAGCCAGCCCACTTTTTGACAGATGGTTTGTCTATAGCATATGACCAAACGTTTTGTTCCAAATTTTAAAAATTCTACTGTATCCCTTATCCAGATATATAAAAAAAACCTCTCTTCGTATTGAAGATGCCACGCCCACTTCTTTAATCCAGCCTACTTTTTGAAAGACGTTTTGCATAGATAAGCAAAGTTTAGGACACTTTTTCTGTTACCGCTCTCCAAATATACTGCAAGTTATATATCATCTTTGTATTGGAGGTGCCACGCCCATTGAAGTAATCCAGCTAACGTAACTATTTGTTTCAAAATTAAGTACTTGGTACTTCAGCCCACAAAATTGGATCGATAACAATCTGTATGAGCGTCTTAAGGTCATGGTCATTCTACCTAGAGGAGATGTGAACTGACCATCGTCATAGCCCATGGCATCGATAAAACTCAGAATATTTTGGATGCGCACCAGCCAGCGAAACACGATGCTATATTCAATACATTATGGCATGGATAGGCCTCTAAAACGAATAAGAAGGTCGATGATTTCTCACTCACACATTTTTTTATTAAAATTTTAAAAGTGAATCTAAAGCATAACGCAAGAATTTGGAAGTTGTTTTTAATACACTTGTAATGTAATTTTTATAATTTTTGGTATAAATTTTGTTTAATAGAGAAATATTTGAATAGTATTTGTCATAAAATTCTTTAATTACAGAAATTTTATTTAAAAACGACGATTTAAATTCTTGCGTTTTGCGTTTTCGATTTCCAGAACACCCATGTATATAAATATTTCAATAGAAGTTCTTTTTGAAATTTTCCAATACGTCCTTAAAAAAATTATCCGAAAGCATCTTCGAAACCCCTTATTTTTTTTTAGTTAAAATAAAAAAATACGTATTTGTTTGAAGAGATTTTCTAATTTTTACTGTAAAATAGGGCAATGTAACAATTTTCATTATAATTAATTAATTAATTACGACCACATTTCCTAGAATGTTGAAACAACTTTTCTTAAAGATTTCATAGACTACTTTTGTCTTAACGATTCAAGTCACTATAGCGTATAAACAAACAAAATACATATGACATGCTACTAATGACATTTAATCATGATCATGAGATTGGATAGGGGAAATATAGCCTGGGGTGAAAGCATTAACAAACAGATTAACTGTAACTATCTTCATTAAAAAGAGGTTATAAGTCAAAAAGTTAAGAAAGCTCATCAGAAACAGACAAAAACAAAATTTAATTTAATAAATATTGAATAAACTTAAAACATTTACACCCAAATACGATAACGTGGAATGACGGCGATTTGTTGCACTTGGCTCTACTACAATTGCAGTTGGTGCACTCAAGGTTTCACAAACAGAGCGACGTGGACGTGTAACTGCATTCAGACAATTTTGCTGTTGAGGTTGTAAATTTTGCTGATGATCGTGTCCCATCCAAAGCAACTTTATGTTTAAATTTAATATTTTTATGTAGCATGTATGTGTATGTATATGCGTAAAGGATATTTTTTTTAAATTCCATTCATTATTGAAATTTTTTGTTTTATTGTGTTATTTTTTTTTTTTAGTTCAAATATGAGAATTGTGTTAGCGAAAGAGTGATTCGAAAAAAGAGAAAATAAATTTAAAAATTTTTTTATTTTTTTATTTCATAAAAAGTCATAAATGTTAATAAATATTATTGACATAGAAGACTGGCTAGAACGGAAACTCTTTCCAAAGAAAATAAAAAAATTTTTCCTCAAAATATCGTACGTGTTAAGTTACAGCAACAAAGCAAACCCATTTCTCACCAAGGTTGCCAATCTTATCATTTTCCGTCTAGATCCGGAAAATCTTGCTATTTTTGTTTTGCCATAGCCATTTTATCTTTTAAATTTATATACTAAATAAGCTGAAAAAAAAAACATTTTAACAAATTACCTAATTTGGCAGTTAGTTTGTTGTCTTAACAATGCTCGGAAACTGGCGTAGCAAAGACACAATGTTCTCTTTTCTACACAAAAAATATCCACTTCTGAAAAGGTGCATGTCTTGCCAATCTTGTAAAAATGCTGTTTGGAATTTGACGACAACAAAACAAAAGTTATGAAAAAGTGGAATGCTCAGTTTTCAACACCTGACAAAAAGTTTGTTCTTCATCAGTGTAGGTAGTTAATATTTGATGTTATTTTCCGACATTTTGAATTTTTGCGAATTTCCGCTAATTTAATAAAAAAAAAACTTTTAAACATTTTTCTCTATTTTTGGAAACTTTCCGATTTTTAGCAATTTTCACGTAGTTTTGCTGCTCTTTGTGGCAATCGTCGCCGTTATAACAATATAATATATATAAACCGAACCCATCTTTTTTACGGGGCACTATCAACACTAGTGCTGGGATACTATCGATATTTCAGATTTCACTATCATTTCATTTTTATTTGATTTTTTTTACAACATCATAAAACTATCTGACATTTCAGTCCATATGTAAACATATAAAAATTTCGACATAAAGGCCTTAAGTTAGTAGTAAAAAAGCACAGCTAAGCAATCCATACTACCTGCCATTCTTGTTGTTTGTATTCAAGTAAAAACGCAGCAAAAAACTGTGTGTGTATAGCTGCAGTAACATGTCTTCATAGTTGTATTTTAAATAATAATAATATCGATATTTTCGATAGTTTACTACTATCGATAGTGTCGATAATACAATCGATAGTTTCTCAACACTAATCAACACTGTCGATTTATACGGGGCGAGAAGTCTTAGTCTTATGCCATTTTTTTAGAGTAAAACATGCTAACTTTATAGAGAGCAAAACTTTTTTAAAGCAACGAACATCAAATTGCATTTTTTATATAAATGTCACATTTTTTTGTAGAAAAGTAAACACCATTAGAAATCGAATTCAAAGCGAAACGGTTAATGCAATATTGCAAAGCCGGTATTAATTTAAATTCTCATAAAATTGGCAACCTTGTTTCTCACGTACCCAATAAAAAAGTTTGCTTTTTTATTTCAGCTGAGTTAGGTTTTTTTACTCTCTCTCTCTCTTTCCGTTCTAGCCGACCTTTTTTTGTGATTGACATGTAGTTAATGAAATTTTTGCTATTTTGCTAGAGGACATCATTTGTGAAAAATCTTTATAAAATGTGCCAAAAAGTATTTGTTTATTTTAGTTAAACAAAAAAAAATGTACAGCCAATTGCATATTAATTAAACAAATGGATGTTTGTGGTAAGACCCCTGTGGAATATTTCTAGAGGAGACTAATGATACAAATAAAAAATTAACTTAAAGAAAATAACTACAATAAGAGATTAACGTAATTAAAGAGTTTATTTTAGATTGCTTAAGTTTCATTAATATTTAAAATCATAAAAATAAATGTTAATTTCGTTTCAAGAATCAATTTTATCCCTAAATGCACTTAAAATAAAAATAATCAATAACACTAAAAATTAATTCAATTGAAATTTGGCATTTTAAAATTCCTTTTCTTTAAGTGCAGAATTGATTTTTTACCTTTTAAGGTGCATATCTAACATTTCCAGACTGTAAACAAAAAAAGTTACGCAAAAAGACATAAATATCTGTAAAATCTACAGATCGCATAAAGAAATCAACAAGTGCGCATTTTCCAAGATTTGATGACAACAAGAAGTCTGCAACAAAAGAAAAGGTAAGCGAATTTTAACCCTCGTTAGCTGAACGTTGCTGAAACTGAAATGCAATGTAGTGTACCGTACCGTACCGTACTGTTCACAAGTTTGTGCACTTATATAGCATATAAAACCCTGTCATATGTATATGTTTACATAAACAAAAAGGCTTTAATCAGAACTTAAAAATCAATGCCCTTATTGCTCATTTAGCGCCGAACTTCCGGTACAAAATATTTATAAAGCCATTCAGTGAAAAGCTCAGTTGTTACTCAGGCCTTTTAATTAGCTGCGCAGTGAACGGGTTATCAGTAGCTTGATAAAGAATAAGAGTTTTGACAAGAACTAAAAAAGAATTCAGTTTAACATGATCAACTTGGCATTTATTTTAGAAAAGGCTAGCTTTATCTGCATACCACACCTGATCCGGAGTAAAGTCACTATCTTCAGCTGCTATAACACCCTTTATTTAAATAGTATGAAAATAAGCTAGCGCTTAAAAATAACACAGAACAACACATGATTTTGGGACCCAATTCTGAGAATTGCACGTGAAAGTAGCCGCCCCAATAATAAGAACTTCTGCATCATTAGTTTTGTCAAGTTGGTTGCATTAATAATTTAATGGTGGATTTTTTTTTTTGTATCGAATAAGAGAAAAAAAGCGAAATATACCTACCCGAAAAAAGTGCATCCAGTGCCTTAAAAATCGCAAAAATGCCAATTTTTTAGAACTTTATCCCCATTTTTCTGGATTACAAATCCACAAATATGATGTTTTTATCAGTCAATTGATTTGACTATTTTGTGTATTGTTTTACTCATTAACTTGAAATGGTGGTTGAAAATTTATAGCAGCGTTATCATTTTGGTCTGGTTTTCTGTCTATGTCCTTTGTTGTGGGCAATTGAAAACGAAAAAGAAGTGCTTTCATTTACTTATTTTATTTAAAATCCTCTAAACCCGGACTATATAACGTTTTTCAGATAAAAAAATACACGAACATTTTTAAACCGCGTTGAACCAAATCACGTAAAAACAGAATGTTATATATTTTGTTAAGTGTGCTACATCAAATCCGCATAAAAAGTCGCTTAAAATCAGAATTAGGTGTATGTATAAGGACATTAATAAAAAAACAACTGTTAAGCGGGGCACCCGGCTGGTTAACCAGTGATGCTAAACGTTTTTTTAGGTTAGCTCTTGTTTTTGAGATGTACCGTTGGTTCGAAAATGTAGCTAAAAACTAACTAAACTTTTTTCTAGTCCGCGCAGGCGTTGGTCAAAAAATATAATTTGTTAGCAAAATTTCGAAATTTTTGTTTTTTAAAACGGCATTTTGAGACTTTTTCTTCAATGCATTTCTAGCCTGTAATGAAAATTTTGCATGGGAGCCCTTAAGCCTTAGGAAATGGAGATAGCGGGTAGGTATGTTAGAAACAAACGATGATGATGAAAAATAATGTAGGGTTGGATATATCACGGGTGTTTTTTTAGAGTGTCCCAACTTTAAGTTGGCATCACTGCTTTATTTGCTTTGAAATTTCATTATGAATCGATTTACACCAGAGCAACGCGTGCAAATTGTTGAAATTTTTAATCAAAAATATTCGGCGAATGGGCTGAAGAATTGTCGCATTTAGAGTGAGGAGAATCCACAAGCTTTTGTCGAAACACCAATACATCCACAGCAAATTACTGTTTGGTGCGCTTTATGGACTGGCGGAGTCATTGCCCCATATGTCTTCAAAAAACGATGATGGTAAGAATGCGAAAAGCTGTTGAAAAATGGTGTTCCAGATCGCGCTAGCCGTGCGGCCACTTGGCTGAAATCATTATAAACATTCATTTCATAAAATTGTCTTTCCAATAAAGCCCGTTTCATTGACATTTAAAATATATTTCCTTGTTTTATTATAATTTGTGTCACTCTATATAAAAACACCCTTTTTGACCCGTGTAGGGGCATCCTAGGCGCTGCAGTGGTCACATATGAGAAACTATATTCTACAATCCCTGCAGCGAAAATCGTTACTAGTTAGATTTCGGAATAGTTTATTACAAGTTGTCAGGCGTTGAAAAATTTAAAAGACGATAGCATTTCGACTGAACAGCTTATAAATGTATGGAGGGAAATATGTAGTATTGTAAGTTATTTTGTTAAAAGTCCATAGATATTATTAATCAAAATAGTACAAAAAAAAAAAAAAAATAACGAAAATACACGCATTCCATTTAGCATACAAGCAGCCCACCACTGTCTATAACTGTCACGTAACATCGTAATGAAATTCTTTTATCTACAGATTGGTACGTTACGGTTAAGTGACTCTACAGTCAGTAAAGCATTAACAATGCTTTCCATATACCAGAAAAGCTTAGCTGATACAACTACATTAACATTTCTGCATTTAAAGTGGGCTAAGCCGGCCATAAGACTATGTCTAAAGAGCTTCAAAGTTTTTTTTTCATTGCTTTAAGCTAGAATTAATTTCTTTATATATCGGAAAAGTTCTCATTTTTTTCTAAGTTTAAGCCAATTTAAGGTAAAACGGCAAAAAATTAATATTTTGATTCCTTTTCACTTATCATGTTTCTAAGTACATATCAGAATATTTTAAACTCGAAGAACTTAATTTCACTCCATCGTTTTACTTTTTCCTCATTTTTCTTAAATTATGGAGTTTCTCGCACAACTAAAATTTTAAAACACTGCCTCCTTTTCACTTCTCGTTAGTAAAAAGTAGAGTTGTCAACCGATAATTCGATTAATCGATCAAACAAAACCAAACTCTTGTTCGAATAATTTTGAAATGGCGTTTTCCGAATAATGAATAAATCGATTCGTTAATGTCGATTAATCGAACAATTTTTTTATTAAAAGATAAATAAACTAAAAGCTAGAATTTGATTTATTCTGATACGTTTTTAGTGATTTTATTTATAACTTTTTTTTTATTCGTTACTCTCATCGATCAATTTTTAGATTTAATCGTTTGATCGAAAGAACAAAAACAATTATTTGAATTATTCGAACAAAGTTGAAAGGCGAATAATTGACAACTCTGGTAAATAGTTTTCGAGCGAAGCCGGGGCGGGGCGGTCAGCTAGTAAATCCATAATTACCCTGCAAATTATATTGGACCACCTGATCCATTTTGATAAAATGGACTACTCCATGGACTGGTCCGATGTTATGCAAGCATGGACCATGTCATTGTTAAAAAGCCTGCAAATAATAGGACCAGTCCAAACCCGCGTGTAAAGAGTAGTCCACAAGGGACCAGGACTAGTCCAAAAGTAACCCAAACGTATGGAAAAAACCTGGTCTATTTAACATTACGATGCCCTAGGAGAGGACCATATAACCCACCTTTGGACCACTAAGGAGTAGTTTTAAAACTACTCCATGGTTTACTCAAGAGGATTAGTTTTGAAGTCGTTTAAAAACGAAAGCATGTCGTCTCACTACAAACACTTTTTAACAATGACATGGTCCATGCTTGCATTACATCGGACCAGTCCATGGAGTTTTAAAACTACTCCTTTGTAGTCTAAAGCTGGGTTATATGATCCTCCCCTAAGACATCTCTATGTTAAATAGACCATGTTTTTTCCATACGTTTGGGTTACTTTTGGACTAGTCCTATTTAGTCCCTTGTGGGCTACTCTTTACACGCGTGTTTGGACTGGTCCTATTATTTGCAGGGTTGTTTTTATCCAAAGTGATGGAAACTAAATAAATCTTTATAATATTTGGTTTTTTTGTGTAGGACTAAGCAATTATAAAAACCAGTCCCACGAAATTTATCTTCATATAGCTATTTTCAATAAAATTTTGGTTTGTTAACATGATAGATGGACTTTTTTTTATATCTTTTAAAGGTATTGCCAAATGTCGACTATTACTCTAAAAATTTTTTTACTTTTGTCTAAATATGGTACTTTTCTTGCAGACATTAATTAGTATTTGAACATTTCGATTTTCCATCCCTGGCAAGATGTTTTTTTCAATTGTCGTTTATTAAAAACTTTCAAATACATAAAGTTAATGTGATACAAATTACTATAAATAACAAATATAGAAATAAAAACTGCGTATTTTCAATTATTACAAAAAGCCAATTATTTTAAAAGCCAATTCAATATAAAGTAAAATTTATACCAGTTCTATACGATAAAGTAAAGAAAAAAGAGAAAAAATACTACAATGATTAATGATAGATAGCAAAGTATAATGCTTGAAATAAGAAAAAAAATTTAAAAATTTTATAAAATAAATATTCAAATAAATTGAAATATGTAAGTACGTACATATGCATAGATGCATAATACCATACACACATACACGTAATGTAATGTAATGATGACAATTATCATTTTACATCAAAAGTAATGAAATACTTTACAATGGAAGTTTAAAAAAAAAAATGCAAGGATAGTAATGAAATTACGATAGAGCTTGTATTGTACGATTATGAGTTTAACTCTTTGATTTAAATTAAGAAGAAAAAAAAAGAATTATAAATGTACCTGCAAACTGGTATAACTGTTGTATTTACGTTTTGTGAAGGGAAACCCACTTTGATGCTCATTTACGTGACGATGGCGTAACAGTAAAGAACGCAATACAGATGGTTTGTCATCGATACTAATTAAATCTTCAACGACCATCTATAAACATTAAATTTGTATTTTTTTTTTTTTGAATAATTTATAGTGTTTAACTCATGTCTGAATTTTATTAATCACCTGTTCGACAACACGATATGCAACGGCGGGCAAATCCTTTTCATTCAAATCTAACAGAACTACACCGGTCTCCAGGCATCGTCGCAAGTTAAGCAAAGAATGAAAGGAAAGTGAGGCGACATGGGGTTTACCCCAGCGATCCGAACCCTCTTGGACGTCTTCTTCATACTTAATCCAACGAGCCGTTTCTTTCCATTCTCGGTCCTCTCCAGAGCCGATAAGTTCATCAAGTTGCACAAAAATCTGTAGAGTAATTTTTACGTTAATTAGTAATTTGTTTCAAAAGAAAATTCGTTTATAAACGTTAAGGTTCATGAATTAGAAGGTTTAAGTTTATTTAATTAGCATTTGAAGAACTCACCGCATGTGGACTATGATCGAATATCTTTTTTGCTTGTTGTAAACCGGCTACACTTATTTGCGGTAGCTCCCGTAATTTAATGGATGAATGATGTATCTTATGCCTTCTCAACGCTCGGGGATCGTCCGATCGATGTGATCTTAATTCATTAAGATCCGCTTCCTAAACAACAAAGTAATAAAAGAAAACCAATTTTTTTTATCAAACTTATTAACGTTAACAGAAGTTGATGATTTAGTTATTAACCTGCGAGGCCTTCGGAAATGCCTTTAATTTTGTTTTTTTTTATTATTTGAAGGGGAATAGGCATGAATACAAATGTTTACAAATAAAAGTGAAAAAATAAATGCAAAAAGTAAAATTTGTTTATAAAAAAATAAACTACACAATTTGCCATAATATTTACCTCCAAAGTGGCATCTTCCGGTGCTGATATTTTACGATTGCCGGCATCGCCGTTTTCTTCTGTAACTTTTTTGGCTTCCACGCTGTCTTGATGGGAAAATTTACGTTGTCTATAATACTGATGGCGGCTGAAAACATGTGCAAAGGAAACAACAAAAATTAAAAACAAAAGAAAAAATAACTAAATGGGGGGAAAAAAATAAAATAACAATCATAATACCCGTTTTACTGTGTGAGTTAAGTCAATCAGGTAGATGATGCATATGTAAGTGTTTTTGTTTCTAATTCATTTAATATCTACATTCATTATTTCTTTACCTTTTTCTTCTTTTGCGTTCGTGTTGATTGTCGTTGGGTTGCTCATCATAGCTTAAACTAGGGGGTGTAACGACAGTTGCCTTCTTCTTACCAAATTGTACGTGTTTTTCATCAGCCGAATTATCCTACAACAATAAATATAAACACATGCTTTTGTTATACCTTTGTAAGATTTTACATTTTTCATGCTTTGCTCTTGCAACAGTAAATCTTTTAATACAATATTGATGACAAAGAGTTTTCTTTTTTAATAAAATGTACTTTCAATTAAATTTAAGAACCCACCGAATGATCTCCATGCCCTGCACGTTCGGAAACTAAAGGGAAGTCTTCTGGTATATCATCGTAATTTTGTGCATTTGATAACTCATTATTGTGTTCATTTTCCGAATCCTCTTCTATATTTAAATCACTGTTTAAATTTTTTTGACGATGTACTAAAAAAAAAAACAAACATTAAATTAATTTAACATAATTTTCTATTACATATTATAAAACTGCAGTCTCATCTCAGTCACTTAAACAAGAAATGTGGAAATAAAATTAACATATTTTGAGAAATACTTGAAAACGAGCTTATTTCTACTAAAAAAATATACCCGCGTTTATGATACCGTTAAGGTATAACAAAAAAAAAAAAAGTTTTTTAACGACAGTTTCAAAATTCGTTTTTCAAATTTTTAAAAATTTTGAGAAACAAATTTCCGGATTTTTTTTAACATCTCATAAGAATTTATTAAAGATATAATAGGGAATAAAAAACTTAAAAAATTAAGTCGATAACTCCCATAGTTTTTTGTACCTGCGATTTAAATATTGCGATGTTTGGCCATATTTTGGCGAAAGAGCTTAATTTCCGTACTATTATGAATTTTAAGTAAAACCTATTCAGAATCTTATAGTTCAGATCATTTTTAATATGCTTTGGAGGTTTAACTGAAATCGAAAATATTGAATCCTAAAATCATTAAGGTCAGAGGTAAAATTTTGACATATGGGCATTTGGGGGTCACGAACGTACGTTCGTACGCTTTTGATGTACAAATAATGTAGAAAACAAAACTTTAGCTAGCATTTTTTTTCGATTCGATAGGATTTGGGTAGCTCTATGTTTAGTGTGAAAGATGGATTTCATCGAGATTGAGTTTTCATAATAAGAGTTATAAACGTGTGGTCACGAACGTACGCAAACTAGAAGTCAACTTTGGCTGACAGTAGTGAAATGTAAAAATCTGCGTAATGGAACGGAATATTCAAAAGTGATTAACTTATTTTAAAAGTGTATTAATGAAGGTCTTCATCCAGTATTAACAAAAATAAAATATCTCTCTTGGTTTTTGTTTAATTGGCTTATTTACCGGTCGCGAACGTACTATGTTTCCATATGTTTTTTTATTATTATCACCACGAAATTTCCCATAAATGTCTTCAAATTTCCTTAACAAAAAAACTTAATACTCCTTTTACAATTGATTGTAATGGAGAGATTATGAAGAAAGCGTGTAAAATAAGTATATAAAAATGTCTTTAGAACTAGAAAATACAGAAAAATATAAAATTTTCCAGTTTCTAGCCCAATTTCCCCAAGTAAAACAGCTGAGATATGCTATGAAACCATTCTTTTATAAGAACAAAGTCATTTTTATAATAATAAACAATAAAAGACGATGATAATCAACAGTTTATTTTTTCATCCTGGTAGACCATTCTGGGGAAATGCCCATATTTAGATTTTTTAAAGGAAACTGGAGAAAAATATACCCTTTAGTCATATAAAGACAAAATCGTGCAAAAATTCAGATTAACCCTTAAATGCACTTGGGGTCAAACTTGTCCCAAACGTTTTCAACTTTAAAAAACCCTCACAATTTGAATGGTCTTAAATATCGAGCTCTAATAGCAAAAATGATAAAACCAACAAAAATAAAATTTTACAGGAGAGTGTTTTTTTTAATTTTATTTCATATAAATTTTGTATGAAATTTGTCGGTTGCCTCAAAATTGTTTTTGCTATAAAATCGTAACAGTACCTTATGTGACCACGACATTTTAGGAGATGATGCAAGTGTTGCCAATAAAGTCATTTATTAAAAAAAAACTAAAATTGAAAATGATGCCGCTTACATCATTTTTGCTATTAGGGCTCGATATAATTAGATTAAAAATGAAGTCAAACCATCATTATCAATGAAGTCAAATCTACAATACAAAAATTATTATATCAGTTGTGCAAATATCAGATTAAAAAACATTTTTTCCTGTCTAAAAATGTTTGGGTCAAATTGGTCCCATGTTCGATAAGGGTTTCAGAAATTGCAAAATTCATTACTCCATCTTATTTAATCCATAAATTCCTTGTTGTTGGTTTTTTTGTGCGTATATCTGGAGAACGGCAAGGCCTAAAGTTTTTAAATTAGAAAAATTTTAAAGTGGGCGTGGCACTTCTCATACAAAGACATTATACATTTCTTTATATCTTCAGAGCGGAAGGAGCCAAAGTTTACAAAATAGGAACGAATCTTTAAGTTATCAATCCCACCGTACGGGATTAGAAAAGTGGGCGTGTCACCAAATATTTTTGTTTGTCTAAAGAACGGTAAAAGAACGGTTTTTCATTTGGTTCATATAGCTGTGTTATTAATACATATTCTTCATAAAAACGAGATTATAGAAGTGGGCGTGGCACCTCCCGTACTTGGGCATTCTAAATTATCCAAATCTTACAGATTATTTGAATATTATTACTTGTTTTCCATTAAGTGTTACTACTTACCATTTTTATTTTTGTAGGATCCTATTGGCTGTACAGTATCTTGAAATGTAGTTACATCAAATTTTTCCTTTAATGAACTTGGACCAGCGAAAACTTTTTCCATTTCCGAGTCCAAGAGAACTTCATTAGGATCTTCATTTCCACTAGACTAAAATTAAAAGAAACAAATAACATTATTAAACAAATATATCACACGGTAATACGAAAGCTAAAAAGAAAATGTAACCTTGTTCTCTTATAGCAATTATCAGGGGAATTTTAAAAGTAATAATAATACAATTTCTGTAATAAAAGAATTTTGAAAAATATTATACAAATATATCTCTATTAAACAGAATTTTATAACAAAAATTATAAAAATTAGATTAAAAGTGTATTAAAAACAACTTTCAAATTCTTGCCTTTTACGTTTTCGATTTCCAGCACACCCCTGTATGTCTTTTTTGAACCCTTCACAACAGGTGCAATGGGTTTATATAAATTTGTCATTCCGTTTGTTAGTTCTTTAATATTGGTATGAGAAACCATACTATCGTGCTTAGAAAAAAGGCAGCAACATTCACTCTCTCTTTTATCGAGAGCACCCAAAGTTCAGTTGCCAGTGTCCAAAATTACATTACGCATGACAACCAGCGACTTGCAGTTGTCAATTTCCATTGCTTATGCCCGAAATTTCTACAAATAGTTATCTAGCCGTGTACAGATTTCTATAGACTTTATAATTTTAAAACGTATTTCCTACCCACGCGTTAAAGTGTAGTGCATTTTAAATCCTTGGATTTTCTTGATTCTTGATTCACGTAGGCAAAACTAACGTAAAAATTACCACAATAGTGTTACCGAATAGGTAAAGATAACTGTTAGGTATGAACACGACCAGATATCTGTTTGTAGAAATTACGGGCATTAAAAGGGGATTTTGTGTCAACTGATTATTTTCATAATTAAAATTAGTTTCGGATTGTATAAGCTTCATAATGTTTTTTTTTTTTTTTTTTAATAAATAAATCACCACCAAACAGCAATTTAATAAATTAATTGCGCAAATGACAGCTAATCCAAATGTGACTGGTGGTGTGTGTCTACTTGGTGAAATCAAAGCCACTACAGATGAAGAATGAAGAGCATAACAAAAAATCAGGGTTTAAAAAACTACAGTCGAAACCAAAAACTGGCGAACTAAAAACGAAAATTTGTGTACAACTTTTCACTTTTTGAATTTGTTTGAAAGCGACTACCTACATTTAATAAATCAGAAGGAAGAGCCACAGTTATTTTTTGGTCAATTACAAAAAAAGAAGTGGAAAAATTGCAATTTTTCCACTTTTATACGCTGCAAAAAATCCTAATAGTTATCGCCCACTAACACGAACTTCAGATGAATGGCAGGAATCTAAATTTATTTAAAACCACGCCAATATAAAAGTCATTACCATGGGACTTTTGAAAACTTTCTTCCGCAAAAAACCTAAAAGCGGCACAAGCCTTGAGGAAGGCAGGTATCGCTCTTTACCGTTGAGTTTTGCTGAAGTCTTTTTTTTTAATACTTTCACTGCATCTTCATTTTTTTGAAGTCGTTATTAATACGCTTGGATGAGCAAATAATTATTAAAAACTATTTCAAACACAAATTTGTACTCACAGTGTTATTCTAAGGGAATAGAATTATCTGTTAAGCCAAGTCGAATTCATGTTAACGGTGGTGGCGATAGTACAACACCAAAAATACAACATTATATTTTATTTGCTCCTTTTGTTGGTCGATAAGTCAAAAATAATGCATGCAACTTTTGACATTCCTCTCTCTAAGTTCGAAAAGTAGCTCAGCTGTGCTTTCAGCGCCACTTATTATAATTTATGAATTTACTTTTTTTTTGTTTAGTTGCCAAAATGTCAAAATAAAGATTATCAAGAACTTAATTTAAAAGATTGTAACCAAAATGTAAAAATAAAGTAACCAAAAGCGAAAAAAAGTAACCAAAACAATTTTGTATCAAAAGTTATATTTTAGTCGCACTTCAGTTGAAAATTATGTCAAAAAAAGAAATTGTGTTCGCTCGTATTTTATAGGCTCATAAACCGCTTGACCGATGTTAATAAAGTTTTGAAAGTATATTACCGTCCAGGAATGAACAATCAAAAATTTTGAATAGTTTTTAGTGGACGTGGCACCTCCTATAAAAAGTTTAAACTTACTTTGGTCTATTTTAAGAACATTATGAGCAAGAGCTTTCAACAAGTTTCGGATGCGCAAATACCACCCACCACTTTAAGGGTCAAATAAGCGGAACGGTTAGTTCTTGTTCCCAAAAAACTAAAAATTGGTTATTTTTGTGTTGCAAAAACGTAACCAAAATGGAAAAAAGTACACAAGTACACATGCGAAAAAAAGTAACCAATTTTGGTTAAAAGTAACCAAAACGGCAACGCTGGTTAATTCCCAATTTTTATTCTTGATAAAAACACTGAAATTTATTGTTGATGGGATAAGCTATTCCTATGCGCATTTCACTGGTTGCTTAGGCCAGATCGTCAGGAAACTTCATCCAAAAAGGTTTTAGAAAAACTAAAGATATTAAACCAAATAAAACTGTTAACCGTTTAAGAATTATAAGCAACAGTTCTACTTGTAAGGTTTATTGACATAATTATCTTTCTGTTCACACATACACAATTTAGCTTACTCAATTAGCAATCAATTAACTTAGCAAAATGTAAACAACATTTGACATCTTTAAAGAAAAAACAAAAAAAACATCTGGCTTTTGCGTAGATCTAATGGATGGACCTTTGTTTTTGTTGTTGGCAAAAATGTCAAAACCCTTTGTTTAGTGTTTTGGGTTTTACTCACTAAACACTCTTGTGACAGTTCACTGCAGTGTTGCATTTTAATTTTACTCAATATTTATAACAATTTCGTATTAATTGAGCAATAACTAAATTGCAATTTTGTATTGATAATTGAGCTCAATAATGGCATTTATTGCGTAAAACTCAATTAAGGTGCAATTCTGAACACGGTATTACATTCCCCACTACAATTGATTGGAATTCTTCCAACATTAATTGTAGTTGTAAGTAGGTTAAGAAAAAACAAAATGAAAATAGAAACAACTTGCAAAAGCATGTTGCCAGTTTAAGTTTTTTTAAGCCGTGCACTTGCCTGTTTATTATCAAAGTAATTTTTGGGAATACAAAATTTTTAATTTAATAAGAAATTTTAAATTTAATAAGAAATTTTAAATTTAATTGTTTTCAAAAAAAAAAAAAAATAGAATTAAATAAAAAAAAAATTGAATTTTATTTACATTGAAGAAATTTAGGCCCTATTAGCTTGACAAAAATAACATTCATAAAATAATTACATTTTTTTAATAAACAACTTGGCTAAAGCTATGGGGCGATTCTATTCTAGACAACTTTTAACATCAATTTTCAAATCACACTTTTTGATACTTTTTTGATGCCAATTTAAAGTAAAACATCTATATTTTATAATAATATAAGTTTTTTTTTAGACGTGAGCTTAAATATAAATTTGTTGTGCACTTCGAAGCATTAAGGCGCCCGTACACAACATGTATTTGTCATCTGACATGTCAAATTTTCAAGTCACATGTAATTGTTCATGTCTGTCAAAATTGCTGTTTTACATAAGGTTTATAATATTCGGTCACAAACGTACATGTAATTTGCTTCTGACATTGTCTCTGTTTTTTTCGCATTGTTATTGCAGCAACCAAAGTAGTTCTCGGTTTCAAAATAGCTTGCTGCCGCCACGAAAATATTTATTTGCGCCGTAAAATAATTTAGCCATCTTAAAATTTTTTATTTTATTTTAAAGATAATAATTTAGAATTTTATAATTAAACGGTTTTTATGTATATATTTACATAAATTCTATTCAATGGTGAGATGAGCATACATATCTTGGTATTGTAAAATATTAACTTCAACCGGCTAATGATTCCTTCAATAGTTGACGCCGCTGCCAGTTTCTTCCCGGCATAGATTTCTGATGTCAGATGGTTTGTCAGAAGAAAATAGAGCACGCTCTAATTATTATTAATTTTGTCAGATGACTTTGCGTCTGACTTTTACAGAAGCAAAGTTTAAAAGGTAACACACGACATGTATGTATGTATGTGTTTTGCAGTGGGAAATTTGACATGTCAGATGACAAAAACATGTCGTCTATATGCTCCTTTAAGATTCATAGATTTGGCGCGAACAGAAAATTCATTACATATTGCACCCCTCATGGCTTAAATAGCCAATTTCTTATTATTGGATTATATTTCTCTATGATGTTTGATTTGATAATCATCGTCTGATATCTCATCTTTCACAATAAAAAAGAATAATACAATAAAATGTTTAAACATTAACAGAATTTTGTGTTTTTGTGGTATGATCTAATGAAAGTTGGCCATTTTGGTTGCACCCGTCATGCACTTTAAAGCTCTCTCGTGGCTGTTTGATCGTTTCATATAAATTCTTGTAAATAGATAACAATAGTATATAAAAAATTTTACCCCTTCTAGAAATAACTTAATTGCAAATGTGTTTCTTTCTATTAGTAAAAGAAGTTTGAAGCGTCAGAATAGAATCGCCCTATCGTGATATTGTAGACATTCTAAAAAAATTTAACTTTTAATTTTTTTCATAGATACAATTTTTCGAATTGATTGATTTTTAAATTTACACTTAACACAATCAAATGAGTAACTAATGTGTCCATTAGAGTTTTTTTTTTCCCGGAGTTTTTCGATTCCCGGGAAAGCGGGAAAAATTTTTAAATTTCCCGGGATCCCGGGATCCCGCTCCATACAAATAATACAAAGTAAACTTGGTTTTATTAATGAAAAAAACTTTTATAAACAAACGTGAGGGAACTTGTTTACAAAGTAAGTAAAATAAATGCTTAAATACTACAAAAATAATTGAAGATTGAAAGCGGAACTTGAATTATTATTACCTTTGGCTATTATAAGTAAATTCCGTATTATGATGATCTAGTACAAGATAAAATAGACATACCAATTGAGGTACTCAAGATATGAGATCAAAAAGTAAATTCATAAAATATATAAAATATTTTAATAAATATATTAACATTTTTTAACGGCGTAGGAAATTACTTTCTGACACACTCAAAGCGTTTAGTGAGTCGCCAAAGAGTATATTTCTGATTTTGTTTACTGATTACCATGTTTCCGAAAAATTTCGTTTACTTTTTTACCGAGGTTGGACAAATAATTAAAAGTGCACCGTTGTTGCATGCTTCTGATGTCAAGGTTGATGCAAAAAATAGCATCATCCGGACTACTTCTTACAAACTATTTCTTTTCATTAGGTCCATCTGTAATCTTTAGGACAATGTGTTTTTCAAATTGTATGTTTTAGTAACTTACACGAGTTTCATTATTTTTTTATTTCGGTTTCCCCGCACTTCCCGGATATATTACCAAGCTCGATTTTTTTTTTTTTTTTTTGTAGATACGACTATGTTGCAATAACGGAGCGATATGTTTATGTATATCCTATTTTTAAGACTTGTCCATGGACAATGAGAATTTACTGCCTGCATCTAATTTTGAATTTATGTTCTTTATCAATTCATCACTTCACTTAATTTATTAATTATCAACTGTTGCACTGCCCATTCTGCTTTTAATAGATTTATTGCCGCAGGAGACATTAATTTACGTTTGTACACATTTCTTATAATTGATCTAATCGACAACCCATCCACAGATGCTAATTTTTAGAGAAAAGAAAACTAAATTTCAGAGTAAAAATAGCTGTTTTCTGAAACTATGAAGAACTTTTTATTTCCCGGGATCCCGCAACAAAAATCCCGGGAAAACGGGAAATATAATAAGTGAAATTCCCGGGAATTCCCGGGACGGGAAATCCCGGGAAAAAACCCTAGTGTCCATCCATAATGATTGTTACTTTTTTAACTAAACTGACATAAGTACAACCAACATTTAAGTTCATTGACCCATTAATTATTTCCATAATACTCCTACCTTTGTTTAAAGGTTAAACATTACAGTTGAATAAAGGTAAAACTAATTGACTGGCAATTATGTGCCTTAAAAAGTAAGAGTTTATTAATTTTAATAAGAAATCTTCTTTACTTTATTGATTGTTTTATTTTTTCGTGGTCTATTAAACCTTGTATTAATTTTTGTTTATGTAAGTCTTACTATTATATTCTTCTTAAGTTCTTTTCTTAAAGAACTAATAGAAAAATATTGGCTCCCAAAAAGTTTTTTTATTGTAATAAATTTTGTCATAATTCTAGTTTTTCACGTAAAGTGTAATAAAAGTTATAGTTTGTCATTAAAGGAAGAATCAACTGTACAAAAATATCGATAGAGGTATGAAACATTGAATTCTAAGTAGGATATGTGTGTAAACTATACAAATATTTATATTGTTTGAATACAAAAGAACGTGTAACGTCCCACACCACAGTTCGTAATTGTACGTACAGTCTGAGTTTATTATGTTATTTCTTTATGCATTGAATACTAAAGGTCTAATTTAAAAACTTTATTTTTTATTCTTTGTGAAAATATAAAACGCCTAATACTTTTCAAATAGTGTAGGTTATAGACTTTGTTATGCATATAATTTTGTAATTTTTTGATAATAAGAAGCTCCCACAAAATCTTTTTTCAATTTAAAAACAATTTGTACAAAATTTTCTTACAAAACAGTTATAGTGTAGTAACATTTTTATCGATTTGTAATTTTCTATGGATTTGGCAAGACGAACATTGAAAATATTAAAAAAAAACAAGTAAGAGTGCTATATTCGGCTGTGCCGAATCATTGATACCCTCCACCGACAGTTCAATTATTTCAGGAGTGATATCTACATGATATCTATTTATTATTAATTTATTTTAATAAAAACAGACATCAGCATTAAAACTGGTTGCGGTTTAGACATATATTAAATTATTGACCGACAATCAGAAAGTTTTATGATTTTTTTTTAGCAAATTTAACTAGCTTGAATAAAATATCATGATTCGTAACAGTTTATTCCGAACTTAAATGATTTTCAGGATGATTTTAGTAAATTATGGACCGATCATCACAAAATTTATTAGTGATATTTCAAGTCCTGTAAAACGGTGAAGTATTCAATTTTATTCTGATAGCATTATTTTGTACGGTTTTAGGCATTACTTAATTGTTTTTCCGGAGTAGGGCTTATATGGGGCCTAGGGTAAGTTATGGACCGATCGTCACGAAACTTAATAGTCTTATTTTTAGTCCTTTAATACTGTGATGTAACAAATTTGGTTATGATAGCATTTTTTACGGTTTAAGGCGTACTTAACTGCTTTACTAGAGTAGGGTCTATATGGGCCTAGGATAAATTATGGACTTATCTTCATTAGGGATGCAAACGATGCATCGATGTTTAAAAAAAAATAGCAGTACAAAGTAGGTACGTACATATATACATGCATACTATGAGAACTATATGTAATAAGGGGTAAACCCCTTGTTAAATCTGAAGAAAGGTTAAAATAAATTTGGAGACTGTGCAAGTGTGAAGGCCCAACTCTAAAATGCTTAAGTCGGCTTAAGCCAATGTATAGTAAACATGTAAATCATATGTGTCAAATCATATTGTACTTAAGAAAACTTTTTGTAAAGTTTTATGAATCTGTCATTTTCTTAAGCAAAGTGTGAAACTGATTGCACTTTCGGTACGGAATCAAATGTTTTTTATTATGTTTTTAAAAATATTTGACAGCTTTTTTGTTAATTTATAATAGAAGCTTGAGCAAGCTTATGCATATTATATTTGGCCCTTGAGATTTTGAGTAGCAAGGAAGAATTTGAGCAGTTTCGATGTTTTTTAGTATCGATGCTTATCGTGGTAACATCGATTTTTTTAAATATCGATGTTTTTTAGAACGATGTTGCATCCCTAATCTTCATGAAATTTAAGTGTCATTTCTAGTCCTATAAAACTGTGACGTGCCCAATTTTGTTATGATTGCATTATTAATTACGGTTTTAGGCGTACTAAACTGTTTTCCGGGAGTAGGATTAATATGGGACCTAGGGTAAATTATTGACCGATCTGCACGAAATTTTACAGTGTGATTTCCATCGAATAACACGATTTTCTGCAAAATCTTATATCATTCTGTGCATTGTTCCACTATTTATGTAAGTTTTTGTTGTTAGTTCCACATTTTGATTCATACCTCTGATCCAACTAAACCGATTTTGCTGGGTTTGAATCCCAAACTGCCTAGAATAACTACAATCAATTTTAAACCAAATTTGTTAATTTCTTTTGAGTTTTTCGAAAGTGAGCGTGTTTTGAACAGACGGACAGACGTACAGACGGTCAGACCCACAGCCAGACGGACATGGCTAAATCGACTTAGAATTACTCAAGGAGCCAGAATATATATACTTAATTGGTCTGAGATGAATAATAAAATAGTTTCACACGGAATGACAAACTTCGCAACTTATTGTGGCGAAGGGTATAACAAGAATGAAACAATAGTCAGTTGTTTTTTTGTAGCTATAGTTGCTATAGAGATTAGTACTCAGCCTTATAACGGTTCTCTCGATCTCGTAAATTCCTTAGTCCCAATTTACTAGGGACATTTCTTGCCGGACATACGAAGTTTGATGGCGAGGGGTCGAAAAGGTAGAGTGTGTAGTACATGACTATCTGTACTGGACATTTTTTCATTTCTCTTTCTTACTTTTCGTAGTTTAAATACAAGTATTAATTTCTGTCTGACTTCTAATGTTTCATATGTAAACGCTTCAGGAAGGTTTTTTGTCTCTTTTTAACCCCTCTGCTGTTTGACAGTTCGTATTGTATTGTTTTATTGTACAATTGTTGTAATCTCGCGGCTACCTGCTATAAATATACCTTGGGTGACCGCATCATGAGATAGTCTGGGTTCTCACCACTGATGGGATTTGTGGTACAATTGTACCAAATTTGGTACAATCGAAACTTCATTGGTACACTGGTACAATTCATCCCTTTTTGGTACAATCACGAAGTTTTATCATTTCTTATAGGTGGATTACCTCACTTTTCTTTTTAATAATAAAATTTTTAATAACAGACGTTAATTAATGTTCGGATATTATACTAACATATAAAGTACTACATACATAATTATATGTACACGTACCCCTGTAGAAGCCTAGGATTAAGTGTCTCCAACTCGGCACTTTAGTCGATTGTTTTAGTGACACTGTCAAACAAGTGTCTAAATTTTGGTCTGCCATTGCGAAAAAAAGAAATAGACAAATTTTAGATTTTACTTAATTTTTATACCCACACCACAATAGTGGTGAGGGTATTATGCGATTGTGCTAATTAAAAAAAGTACCAGAAAATAAACTACAGCTACCGAGTTAATCACATAAGCACATTTTTGGGATAATGGCTTACATTTATTTATATGGCAAGTGCCAAATTTACCTTGCTGCCATTGCGAAATATGTGAATGTATTAGTAAAATACGTGGATGTATTAAGTTTTTCGAACTGGCAGTGGCATGTGTAAATGCTAAGTTAAGTACAGGTCGCAATTTTTAAGATCATTCGATGAAATTTTAAACATAGGTTTCAATTCATAAGGACAAAGCTTGCTTAAAATGTTGAGAATCGGTCTAAAATTGCACGTGTCCCCATACAAACTTCTTTCCGGAATAGTGCTTGTGCCTATAAACCATCCTATTACAATGTCGTTTACATTAAATTTGAACTAGAATTATTTTTATTGAAATCTAAATCATCTTACCACTTTTTATTGGAATCGGTCCGCATTTGATGATTACTTTATAAATGTTGGTATTGATATACAAATTGGCGAAAATAACATCTACGACAGCCACTTTTTCCAGACAAAATGTTGCGCTGGTGGATCCAAGATTAACCATAGTTCCTATATAACCCCCATTTCTAGTATCACAAAGGTAAACAAATCTTATATAGATGAAGATATCTTATTAATAGTTGACACAAAAACTTTTACATAAATCTTAACCTCATAACCTTATTTTCTTCTGACGGGTCCATGATTGCCCACGGATCTCACACTTGAAAATTTTTCTGTATATACTTTGGTGTAGAGTATCAAATGCTCGGGCTTGACGGACTAGAATTTTTTACTCGTTTTGTTTTTATTAAAAAAAAGTGTTATGATTTCTTACTATGTATGCTTGTTTATTATATAGCAACATTTGGGTACAATTTATGTCAATTTGGTACAATTTTGCCATTGAGACGGTACAATTTAAGATTTGTCAGATCCCAACAGTGGTTCTCACTATTAAAATTTTCTTTCAGAAAGTGTGAGTTTGTTGGTGAGAGGGGAGAGAATATCAGCATGTTCTTTTCCTCTCTCATCATTAAGCTCAGACTTTCTGAAAGAAAACTTTCTAAGTGTAAACCCAGACATAGAGTTATGCTAGCTATCCCTATTTTTTAAAAATACCATGTTTTTTGTAAAAAGTTAGAGTGAATGTCAAAATTATTTGTTGAAAATATAAAAAAGGAAATTTTTTAGAAAGCTTTAGAAAGTAAATCTTTTTCTTCTATTGCAAATTAATGGTGACTCCACTTATTCCTTACGCATTTTTATTTCCTTGTGTTTATCTTTTGGATTCACTTGTTTTATTTTATAATATTTAAATAAGTTTTTTTTCAAGAATTAAAATTTTTGTTGAATTTAAAATTTGAATTCATTTTTTCACAAAATGTAAACAAAGCTTGACATTCAGTTGACACACAAAAAAACAAAAACAAAAAACAGATGTCTTGAAAATGACACCTTTATGAATTCGCCTTGGTTATAACTTTGTTTATTTTATTAAATGTTGTCAACTTTTTGTTTATGAGAAACATAAAAACAAAACAAACAAAAACCGAAAATCGCTGAATTTGCCCTTAAACCGCTGAGTCAGCAACACTTTTAATATTTCAAGCTTGAAATGTCAATTTGAAGTTGAACAATTTTACATTTTTTTTACATACGATTTTTTAGCGATAACTTTTTAAAAATTGTTGAAGGTTTTTATCTCAATATTTTGATTTTCTTTCTTTGATTTTTTTTTTCTTTTGATTTTTTATTTAATAAAACTTTGATTTGTTCCACAAGATTAACCCACTTAATTGTGGGATTCAAATAACTGCTATTTTTTCTGATTTTTTTAAATTTGCTATAAAAAAATTTTTCGATACAAACCACTGTGTAACATTTTTAGTTTATCAAACAATAATTACACTACGAGACCATTTTTTGACCAAATGAATTTGACACCTAATCTTTATGTAAAATTTTCCGCTGAATCTGAATATGAAGTCAGAGTTGTCAAAAGTAGAATAGTTTTGGAAATATTCCAAAATAACCGTTATATGTGTTTTTAAAAAAGATGCTGTGACTGAAATGCAAATATCTTCAAAAATTTTAAACGGATTATGTAATTCTTTCTTTCTAGTGAAAGGTTATAAAATTTCTAAAATAACCATGGATTGCTAGTGTTGATTGGTCAAGAAATGACAGAGTTAAGTGGGACAAAATTCTAAGCTTCATTGAAAATTTTATGATTTTATTCATAATTCAGCGGAAAATTTTACATAAAGCTGTCAGATTCATTTGGTCACGACTTTGTTGAAATTTTGTCACGTAGTGTTATTATTCTTTTTTTTATAATTGAAGTATTTTTTTAAAAAAATTTAAAAACATTTTCATTTTTTTGATGAAGAAAACATTTTGCAATTATTGTACCAGCCTTAAAATGATCTATTGAATGAAATGTTTGCGTGCCCGGAATTGATTCTTTTGCGTCAAAATAATGCTGTTTTGGAGGATAATTTACTACAATGCTTGGGAAATTACTCGACTCGGATGCACATTTATACAATTCCAAAGCTGTAGTTATTTGTTGAGCTCTTCAATATGCTTGAAATAAATAATTATCGGGAATATGGTTGCCAGATTATTATTCATAAGAAACCCGGATGCTCCGTTCTATATAACAAACCGGTAATTTTTAGCAAAATCACCACAACTTCATCTTCTTTGAATGACTCTTTGATTTGTTTCAAAAAAGCAGATTGTTTTTTTTTTGCTATAAAATCATGTGTTAAAAGCAAGATAATTTCAAAATATATTAACGAATTCCGAAGAGCTTTTCACAAGGGTCTTTAGGCTGCAACGATGGTTAGATATCAAATAGTTAACAAAATAAATGAATTAGTATTTAAAATATATCCTGCGAAATCCTAGAAAATTTGTGCACTGTGGTTTATATCGAAATTTTTTTTTTAACAAATTTCAAAAAATCAGAAAAATAGTAGTTATTTGAATCCCACGACCAGATGGGTCTTCAAATTTGTGGAAAAAATCAAAGTTTTATATAAAAAGAATTCAAGGAAATTTATTTCAAATATTAAATCCCGTAAATCGCATCCAAGCCCACTGTGCAAAATTTTTTCTTAAATAGTAGACAAAAAAAGAAAAAAATACATCAAAATAATTATTCTATTTGGACCAATATTTAAAATGTTAAGAGTATTTATTTAAACATAGTTTTTTATAACTCGATTTTTTTTTAATATTCGATGTCTCTATAACCATAAGCCTAAAAAAATCAAAAATATGCCGGAATGTGCTGTTGAGAAGGAACATCAACACTGTCAAAAAAAGGAAATCCAAAAATATTTTTCTCCAATCTGTCCGATTTCACTTGGATTGCCCCATATAGATAGTTTATTGATTTAGATTGTCTAGGAAAAAATCTAAATAAGCGTGCAGCCCACAAATATCCGCTTATGCCTCAAAGAGTTCATTAACTACTTCAAAGTGTACTAAACTAATTTCAATGAAACATTTTAAACATATTATGGTTATTTTACCATTTTATTGTTACGGTCACCATGTTATGGTTAAATTAAACCCCCATCAAGAAGCCACTGCCATATTATGGTTTACCCTTAACATGTTATAATTAAATATGACAATAATTTGTTGACCACTGACAACTGTCTGGGTTAAATTCACAAAAGTCAGCCATATAACGGTTCTTATTCTCGCAAACGACTAATGGTGTTTTCTTTTCTACAAAAAATGTGACATTTTATTTAAAAAAAAATGCAATTTGGGGTCTGTTTCTTAAAAGTTTTGCTCCCGAAAAGGGCGGCTTCTTTTATTCTAAAAAGCTCACTCTTTTCGGAGGCAAAATTTTTAAGAAACAGACACCAAATTGCATTTTTTTTAAATAAATGTCACATTTTTTTTTAGAAAAGAAAACACCATAAGTGCCCATTGGGGTGTCCCAAAAAGTTTTTTCTTTCTGATTTTCATAGGTGCTCAATTAAAATTTAAAAGCTTATAGGGTAAAGTATTTTTGGTTTTTTTTAAGAATTTTCGGAAGAGGTTTAGAGGTCGCGCAAATGGAGTTTTCATAAAAAAAGGACTGTTCGGCCTTTTTGAACTTTACTCATTCTACTTTACTAATTCTAATTAGACATCGTAGTCTTGTCTCTGAACACCATTTCTTTATATATTCTGCCCGTCTTTGGAATCTACTTCCTAATAATCTTCAGACAAACAACAACGCACTAGAATTCAAAAGACTCTTGATTAAACATTTTGAATAAATAAACAAATCTTTTAAATTGATCCTTTCAAAATTACGTACATACATACATATAAATCAACTATGCTAAATTTAATTATATTTATACTTTTTTTTATATTTATATTTTGTTCCTTTTGTTAAATTGTACTTTTAATGTTAAATTCATTTGTTATTCTTTTTTTATTGTTAACATTCTCTGATAAATAACATTTAAATTCTCATACTGTAATTATAAGATATAAATCTTGTTGTATGGGATATTCAATAAAAATAAATAATAAATAATAATAATACTCATAACTTCGTTAATACCACGAGTTTCTTCACTCCTGAGGAAACAGTTTTAAAGAAAAGTATCCAAGCTTTTTTCCTGTGTGAAAAAATTATAAGTTTTGGTGATGAGTTTACTCAATTAGATACCCTTAATTACAATTTTTCGTAATTTTTTCAAAAATTTTGTAATAACGCTTGACAACTTTTTAAGTTTAAATAAAAACGAAAAAACTGATGATGCAGTTTGAAAGACAAATTAATTCTTATTAAAATGAATAAACAATTTCTAAATTTGTTCTTACCGTTCCTGAGTTATACCCATTTTTTTCTTTATACCCAGTATTTGTTATTATAAGCTGTTTGCCAGTTCACCAATCTTACCCAATCAACAAAAAAAAAAAAAAAAAAAAAAAACGTTTCTTTTGCTCTATGAAAAATCATTTATTGAGGTTCTTGCGATGTAGTTCTATACCTTGCAATAAATTCTGGTAATCAGTTTCAGGAGTTGTGACATTAATATAAGTATTAGCCAAAGCCACACCTCGTTCTGCCACATCATTTACCACTTGTAATTGTTGAACTTTTTTCTTTGCCTCTTTAAATGACTTGTTGGTTTCCAGTTCACTGGATCTATTATTAAAAAATCGATTGCAAAATATTGCAAGCTTCAAAAAAAGTAAGACTGGCTTTTGAAATGAATTGTTGATTTTCTTTATTTCTTAAGTTTTCTTCTGTTAAAGTTACATTTGCTACTTCATAATCGCTGCATGGAGTATCTGCAAGTTTTTTTTGTCATTAAGTGCAAAGTTTTGGTGTCGATACGTTCATCAAAAAACGCTGAGGCAGCCAACTTCGGAGTTAAGTACCACTGATGACCTAGAAAAGTTTTAAGCGAGGCTTTTGCAACTGCTTTATTAGTTAATGATTTTATAACTATCCAATTCCTTTAATAGGCTCAGATCATTGAGAGGAGCGTATCGAGGGCACTGGCAGAGGCAACAATATATGATATATATTCTTAAAATAAATGAACTAAATTGAAGCAAGGCATTAACTGTTGATTTGTCTATATAAGATTTTCTTCATCCAGCGAGCCCGATTGATAGCTCCTGAAGCACACATAAAATATAAAGTGAAAATGACAGTGTGTAACAATTTAGATCAATAAATGTCAGAAGTTACCCTAGAGGGAAGCGAACTGACACCAAAGTAGTCCCGTGATAGGTCTTTGGTGGAAGAGACCAGTTCTAGTTTTAACACTTTATAAGAATAAGACCTATCACTTTTACATCGGGTTGTCATTGGAAGGGGTCAATTGACACCATTTGACCAGTCCCAGATCTATTCTTAATGAACGTGCTTAGGGTCAGTTACTAAAATGTAGCAGAATTTCAATACAATGTAGTTCTATTTCAATTAAATAAGTCCTAGTATTAAATTCAAGAACCACATTTTCGAAAGTACAAAAAAATGTGTCACAGCATCGGTGAAGACTGTACTGTAATTCATTACTTTTTCCACCCTTTTGTTCTCAGTAAACCAGTTAAGGGATTGGTTCTTCTTTCACTTGTCATGAGTACTTTCTTTTTGTACTGGTTCGATTTTCACAAACCACAGGACCAGTCTGTTGGACCAATTGACACAAATTTCCCGCAGGGTAATGACAGTTAAAATCTAACTATAAAAATTTATCGAAATAAACAATAATTATAACGAAAATAGTATCACCATTTTTAAGGTACAACTATAAAAATAGTGTAACTCGGAAACTGTTTTTGTTTTTCTTAATAGTTTAGAACTTATCGGTATTCAAAATCGCGTCACTAGTTTTTATACCTTTCATATAAATTTGAAAAGTAATAAACCGTTTTTTACAGAATTTGTTAAAAAATTAAAAAAATACTTAATATGTGGAATCGTAATGGACAAAAATATTGCCGGAACTTAAAGTTTTTGTATATGGAAATAAAGTTTGGGAAATTTTTTTTAGATATATTCGGTAAAAAAATTAAATGAACGTGGTTATTGACAAAGTTATGAGTCAAGTTTGAAAAAAGGCCGAAAAATCAGATTTTTAACAAAGACTTGATTTGCGCGACCTCTTCCTAAAATTCAAAAATACTGGAACCTATAAGCTTTCAAATTATGCTTGAGCCTCTAACAAAAAGAAATTTTGGGACACCCTAGTGCCCATATGCCCGAAATTATTTTCAAATGCTAATATTTATATGATATATAAAGGTGATAAATGAACAAATATTTTATTATACGTAGATATTTTAAGTAAAATTGGATTTGTCAAAATATTTTAATTCAATATAAAGGTTAAAACTAGGGCGTGGAATTTCATGCATTTAAAATTGGAAAATACTATCTTAAAACCTGCTTTAAAAATTAATAAGATATGCATTTTTTTATTTATAAAAGAAAAGCTGACACTTAATAAACCGTATTTGTGTTTTTTAGTATTGGCAAGAGACAATAAAAATTTCATTAAAAACATTTTCACTTTCTGGATCCAATTGTTTGACACTTCCAAAATTAAGACAGCAGATTTTTGTCAAACACATCTGGCAAAATCGTAAAAATCATAATTTTTTTTAAATTTATTAGAAATAAGCATTAACAAATTTGGATATTCACTAACTGCCGTATTCATAACAAATGAAATAAGCTTGAAATGTTTATTTTATAAATACTGCAGTTAGGTTAGGTTAGGTTCCACTGGCAGTCGCAATTAAGCATAGTTCACGTGAGTCCAGTAATAAGTTCCCGTTGTGTTACCATGTTACACTACTGCCGTTAATATTTAAACATTCGAGGAAAAATATACATTTGCATGAAATTCCACGCCCTAGTTATAACATTTTTAATAACTGACAGTTTACAACATACATAATTAATCATTGTCAACACAGAAAACATTATTGGCAGTTTTTTTTTCAATTAATAGTGATTTTTGAATTTTAAAATAAATTTGATTACGTTCTTAATTGATTGAATTAAAAAAAAATATTTTTTTTCAATTAAAATTTTACTTGATTTTAAGCTTAATTTTAATTATAAGTTTAATTGAATCAATCAACTCGGTTGTTTGAATTGAACACTTTGTTGCTTTCTCCTTGTTGCTTTCCTCCCTCATCAACAGTTTGCGAAAAATGTTACAAGTGCAACCAACATCTTTATAAATTTATTGTCTTTGCCCTTACATGTACATACACACAAACACACATGTTTTTGTCATCAAAAAGAACAGTAAGCGTCGCGTGCAAAAAAAAACTATCGACAAGTAAAAAATGAACTGAAATTTGTTATAGACCAATTACAATTATGACCACCAACAATGTCAATAATGAGCCCACATACATAATATGTATATTATGCGTAAAATAAAAAATCGCCTTGTGGCTGACCACAGTGTTGACGGTGGTTATGGTCGCAATCGAAATTTGGTGTTTATTTTCTTTGTTTGTTAATTCTTGAATTATTTTTGGCGTCATTTCATGTTGTTCGTTTAAAGTGAATAGGTGAATGGTGAAAAAAGTACAGCCAAATTACACAACAAAAACAGTTTTTTGTTTTCAATCTTGAATACCCTGAAAAATCAGAGTTATTCTACAATTTTATACAAAGTTGTATGTATGAAATTCCTTTGTCAAAAAAATCTTCCGAAATTTGTACAATTAAGCATGAGCAATTACAATTAAACAAATAAAACAAGTTACTTTTAAACCATATTAAAATAAAACATATATTTTAAATATTATTATTTTTCTTCATTTAACCATCAACTGAATTAATTTAACAAACTTATTCAATTAACTATTTGTTTGATTGAATAATTTTCGTAATAGAATTAAGATTGTATTTCAAATACACTGTTTAATTTATTCAATTAAAAATTTAATCAATTTAATGCAAAAATTCAATCACTGTTTTAATCAATACATTTATTAAAATTATTAATTTTCTGTATTGTAATCAATTACGTTAGTAATTCATTCAATTAAAATATTGATTTTTTTAAAGTAATTTGTTAATTCATTCCATTAAAATATTGTTTAATATTAATAATTTTTTCAATTATTTTTGTAATTAAAATGTAAAAACTTTTTAATTGGAAAAAATCCTTGTTTTGCAATTTTTGCAAGTTTGAGTAATTAGTATAATCATTTCGATGATAGGTGCAAAATTAAACAATTTTTTGCTTGTTTCAATTATTTTGGTGATCAAAACCGTTTTTTACTTTTTTCTGTGAACTTGTCATAAATAATATTTCCTTTATTATTGATAAAAAAAAAAATAATAAAAAAATTATATATATACATTAGGGGTACAACCAAAATAAGACCCTATCACCACGCTGTAGCCGATGTTGTGCTGAAACCGAAAAATGTTTCCTTTCTTTGTATTTTTTCAAAATTTTTTATTTTATAATTATTTACATTTCTTAATGTAATTATATGATTGTAAAAAAATCACAATCTAAAAAATATCTTTGTTAAGTCAAATTTACTTAAGATTAAGAGTTTGTGTTGATTTGCATTGGGGGAAAATATCTTGTACGACTTTGATGGCGCGTTCCGCACAAATGTTGCTGCGTTGTGTTTTTGGAATTCTGATTAATCTTTCACACAATGTCTTAGAAAGCATTGCTGCGCATTAGTAAAGCCCGATAATGATTTGTTTAAGGCTTCGAAGTAATTTTTATTGTAACAATGGTCTGAAAAGCAAATGTTGTACCAAGGGCCGCATATAATTTGCTACGATATTTTTTAATTAGTATGTAAGCTAGAATTGCAAGAAATGTTTATCACCATAAACAACTTATAAACTGTTTATGGTGAAGGTGTAAATGCATTATTACTGATCCCAAACTTAATTGCATTTGACGCGGAACCCTTTTTAACGATATCGAAAATTTAAAGATGCAGTTCTTATTGTTTTTTTATGTACTACATGGTATGGATAGGGCCATTTTGATATTTTCAAAAATTGTAAAAAAAGTTATATCCCTAGTCTACATAAAAAAGTTTTATTAAAATTAATTAAATAGTTAGACCAATAATTTATAATAATTTTTTTGCCATTAATAAACACTAGAGATATATAAAAGTTGGGCAAGATGAATGATGCATTTCTGTATCTGATAGACACAGGTTACACACGTCAAGTGCACAAAAGTAATAACCAACAAGCTGCTACAAAATTTAATTTAAATAAAATTATGTGTTTTGTACTAACATACGTAAACAAATATTATTTCTAAAAACAAAACAAAATATAATTTGAGAAAAAAATATCATCAAATCATAATTCAAAAATATGATGAAATCATCGGCATGGCAACGTTAACTACTACTAAAGACTTTTATAAATATAGTTCAATTATAACAAAAAAATAAACATTTAAAATAATTAAATACATTTGTTCTATTCCATAAATGTCATAAATTTTCAGTAAGCTTCCACTCACACAACATAGTTTTTTCCATTATAGTTTTTCCTAGTTCTCAGTTGACTGACTATAAACTTTGTTATTTTATGTAATAACCATGACATTAAATATCTATCTTATTTTCTTATCCAGTTTATCCACACACTCCCACAAATACTTCTCAGTACTGGGGGCTTAACTAATAAACGACTTAGACACAAACAAAAAAAAAAAAAAAAAAAATAAATGAAAAGCCTTCAAGGACTTTTTTCTCGTTCCCCCATACATTCGTCGAATTATTTTGTTAGTGATTGATCAAAAACTTTGTTAAAGCCAAATTTTTACTATTAAAACTTATGTTTGGAAGGATAATAAAAAACCATCTTTGCTTTTGACTTTTTGCTTGTCATCATCATCATCTTTATACATGTATGTGGGGCAAAAAAAAGTGCTAAAGTCGACTTAAGCAGAATTTAAAACGGTAAAAAGAATGAGTAAAGAGGCTTAATAGAAGGCCTTATTTAGCAGACACAAGTCCTCCTCCACGCATTCTATACTCATACATATATTTTTTACACAGGTTGTCATTGGAAGCAAGCCCTTCAACACTCACTTCTTCTTTCAGGAAACTTGTTAAGAGTTCGTTCACTTACTTTACTGCATCTCTGTACATCTTATTGTGTAGCGCATAATTGTGCACTTATTTTTATAAATGTACCATTAGTGCTGCGCAAAATGATAAAAAGATTTTATTGGGTTATATCATAATTATTTGAGGTTGTTTATTTGATGATTCGTCCTCCTTTCGACTAACATAACCTTAATTTAATTCTTAAGTTTACGTTTCACAGCTGACATATTAAAACGGGTAAAAATTTTATTTTTATCAGGTTCATCCGCAACGTAATGTTAGGTTAACGTAAGTGCACCTATTTATACACGCTTGGTAAGAAAAACGAAACAGGTGATCCGCAACGTATACGTTACATAAGAGTTTCGTGGCCTTTAGAGACATCAAAAGAATTAAAAACCGTTACAAAAACAAGATCAGGCGCAAAAAGAAATGTATACAATTTTTTTTAGGAATGCTGGTGACCAAAAATATAAAAATTAAACAACTGCTTTTCCTTCCCAGAGAAGGTTGTAAGGTACGTCACTAAAATATTAAACTGAACAACTTCCTTTCAGCCTTCTTAAAGAAGGGAGTAGCGAATGTGTACTGAATATTTTGGAAGGCCTTTCGAAAAGAAATTTATACCTTCTAGAATTCATACTGCTAAAGGTAGGATATCATACGAAGCGAATCTTTTAGAAAGGAGAGGCCTTCAAAAAGGCCTGCGACTTGCGGTCCTTTCAATATTTACCGCTGGGTACTGGCTTGTTTTTTACTAATACTGTGAAAAAAACAAGTTTTCGATTAATCGACATAAATTATTCGTTAATCGAAAATAAGCAACTTTAAATTATTCAAACATTTAATTGCCCAAAATAAATCGGTTAATCGTTTAAATCCCCTTACATATATATTTATTACAGTGCTCTCGGAAAACACTTTTATACGCCTAAAACAGTATCGATAAATACTATTACATTAAAATTTGTTCTGTCATAGTTTCGTACGATTCCCAAATTTTGTGCAGATCGGTCCCTAATTCACAATAGGCCCCATATAAAGCCCAAACCCGAAAAACTATTACATACGCCTTAAACCGTAACGAATAACAATATTGAAAATTAATTCCACAATTAAAGAAAAATTAAATTCTAAAAAATTTGTTTGACTATTTTGAAAATTGGTCTTATTGAGGTTTCTTTAATACTTGAAATCACTTTACCGAATTTTGTAATGAACGATCTAAAATTTACGGTAGCTCCAATATAAAATCCCCTCCTGAAAATCACTTTAGTATGCCAAATAATATTTCTAGAAGTCATGATATTTTATTCAAATTATGCGACGTATAACGATACTTTGCAAAGCCCACTCCTGAAAAATTAAAATGCTTGTCGGAGGGTATTAAAGATTAGGCTTGAGGAATATATCACTCTTATTTGTTAGTAATGCATTACACAGGTCAACAGCGAAAATGGGCTTCAATAACCCCTATATAAATTTGATTTATCATGGCTACCTAAGTAATAAACAAAAGAAATAACATACATATGTATATGAAAACGATAATGTTATTTAAAGGTTTTATTTAATTTCAAAAAATTAAAAATATTGTAAGGCATTAAAATAAATAAATATAGCAAAAAACTAAAATTTTGTGAAAATGAGCGAATTCACTTAGTTGTGAATAAATTCGAAAAGTATCAATCGATTTTTATGATCGATATCTCATTTTGTTAATTTTACATGTGGCCTTGCGATAAAGCAATAAATCTGAACAAATTTTGTCGATTTCGATTTTTCATGATTTATTTAAAACAAAAATATTTGCCAATTTTCACGTAAAAAATATATTTTTTGCTTAAATTTTTTATTAAAACTCCGAAACTATTAGGCCGATTGAAACGCGATATATAAATGGATTAAAGGTTATTTAAATCTAAATTTATTTAAATAATATCGGACTAACCCTTTTTTGAGTTATCATTAATTATGTGAAGAAACATCTTAAAAAAAAAAATTATAATTTAACAACAAAATTTTTTTTAAAAAACCTCTCCATAGAATTGAAAATTTGGACCATATTTGTACTACTGGAACCACAATTAGTTATTTCCGCTTAATTGATTTTCTAAAAATGCACGACTTTTGACGTAATTAAACGGGAACTCAATCAAGCAGTACTCGGTTAATTGAATCGCCGACGCAATTAAAGGGATAATCGCTTAATTGAGCAAGATGTGCAATAAAGCGAAACACCCATGTGTTTTATTTTCTTTATTTATTAAGTTAAAAAAAGGGTTTTTAAAATAAACAAAAATCAGGTACATTCATCGTTCAATCTTTCTTGCCGCAAATAATTTTTTTTACATTTGTGGAGCAAAAACACAACACATAAAGTAGACGGAAACAATTAAGCGATACGTTTGCTCTTGTTTTTCGCAATGCGGTCTGATTTTGCGAAATTATTAAGCAGGTGACGCAATTAAACGGAACTCAACTAAACGGGAATTTTTACAAAGACAGTTATACTGAATGATTTCGTTCCATGATTTGTAGTGCAATAAAACAGGAAACTCAATTAAGCGGGGCTCAATTAACCGAATATAACGTACATCAAAATTGTATAGTGGTTTTTCAAGCCTTTAAAATTTTTTCGATTTTGTTGCCTTGTGTCATTCATGCAATTACTGAACAAAAAGTTTTTTAAACAATTTTAACAATTATAATAATGAAACTTACATAATTTATTTGATTTCCGTTACTTTTTAATAATTTAGTTCTGTCAAAAATAAGCACTTCACCATTAAACCTGTTCACGTTTAATACACACCCATTTTAAATTCATTCTGCAAAAACAAAACATTCCGTTCTATGTAGATTATACACACACACACACACTAAAGTAAATGTTTATCTTTTTAATTTTATAATATCTTAAAAAAATCGAATGTCATGGCTACACCTTAAACTTACATAATAAATATTACGATTTTAAAAAGTATCACTCAGTTCATTGAAAGGACCCTTACAATTTAAATACGTACATCTATCGTACTGTTTAAAAACTTTAAATATACAGAAGATACAGGTTATGACGATTGCCCTGCAGTATTGACAGTGTTAAGTCGCATATTGATAACAATTATATCACAACACCGACCCATGCAGACGCGAATGGTAATGAAAGTGGTGTCTTTTGCCGATCGCATGATGCACAATATTTCTAAAGGTCTTTACAGACTATCCCACAAAGTCTTACGTATTTTATGAAAATGCAACCCTGTCATGATAAGTTGTTATAGTTTTTTGAAAATTAATATACAAAAATTAGAACAGGGATGCATTTTCATAAAATACGAAAGACTTTGTGGGATAGTGTGTAAAGGCCTTTAGGTAGATACTTTATTTTAACTGGAAAATTAAATTTATACAATCAAAATATTGCGAATACGTACCAAGATTTGTTACGTTTCTAAATTTTTTTAAAAGATTCTTGCTGGTCAAACTATACACTACGGCAGCGTTGCCAGAAAATATTTGAATTAGTAAACATACGCCAAAATTCCCTAAATCCCTAAAAGTTTTGTAGCGATAATTTTATTGAAAAATAAAATTTGGGTGTCTCGCAAGGCTTGTTAAAAGTGAGCTAGTCTATCAGTGTGAGTGTTGAAGGTTCTCTTCCCGCCAGAGACACTGGTCTGTTTTACCATAACGGTTAGAAGGTCTTAACTACTATTTCTCTTCTAATTAAGTGAGAATATAATTTGTAATCAAATGATATTCTAATCTGAGGTCTAATCACCGCATTCTACACTGACGTATCGAATGAAAACACGATAAATGTAATGACGAGTTACTCGATATCGAATGCTATTATTTCAAATTCAATACATTTCATTCGATATCGAGTTTCATGATACCAAATTAAATAATTTCGATCAATTTTGCTCGATATCGTCTACGGTGATAAGACCCCAGGCTAAAGTTCATCAAATTAAATTTTCTTTATTTCCATGAAAAAAGGAATTTTACAACATGAAATCAATTAAAATTTATTGATAATTTTTCAGTCAAGAATTGGATTAAAAACCATAAGCGGTTCAACAAAATAACCACAATACTAATTATTATAATTTATAACTTACAATAAATTATCGGGTTAAGCTAGTATATATAAAAAAAAAACTTTCTTTGTTTTTTAATTAACCCTTTTTTTCTTTTTGCACATGCTTCTTTAAAGTTATTTTCACCTTTTTTATTATACGCAAAGTACACATTCTTATGGCATAAAACAAATAATGTCAAAATAAAATACATCAATTTGAGAAGGCACTAAAAAAGACAAACAATGCCTTCTTAAAGAGTGTAGACATAAATTCCAATAAAATTTTTAAGCGATGCATAGTAGGATGAAATCTATCAAAATTGGAAATTATTTGTAAAAATTAAATTAAATTTTCACAATCGAGTCAGTCGTGTTTATTTGCTCAAAACTCAGACATTTGTACCTAAACAGATTAAGGTACAAATGTTTATTTCCGGACAATACGTTCTAGAAATATCTAACAACCTAGTTCCCATTATCTTAACCCTAGATATACTTTCTTCGTCGTATTGACGAATACCGTTAAAAAGAACTTATTTAACTCCGCAGTTTTTCACTGAAACTCTTCCAAATTTCATGTAGTTGTAGATATTGCTGATCTGCTGAAGTGTGTGGAAGCACGTGCTTATAGGTTGTGTGTAAGTCTGATTTTTTGTTGATTGTTTTCGTCGCTCTGACGATGGAAGTGTGAGAAATTTTGCCTTTTAGTATATTTTTTAACCTTTTTTTTTACCCTAGATACACTTTCTTCGTCGTATTGACGAAAAAAACCTTGGCTTGCTTTTGTTGTGTTTTTAGTATTAAGTTTTAAAGTTAACTATAATATACTATTTAGAATGAATCAAAACTTAAGTATTTTATAAACTAAACAAAAATTTTCGTGTTTCCTTATATTGGGTGGGTTTGAGGATAGATCATAAACGGACTTCGTCGATTCGACGAAGAAAGTGTGTAGTGTATTAAAAATAAGAAAGTGTATCTAGGGTTAAGGGTCTTCGGAAAACCCATTTGAACCATCGCACGGACAAACAAACCAACCGACGGCCGGACGGACGGACGGACTTCGTTAAATCAACTTATAACGGTCTAAGATTAACATTGTAGAAATAACTTACTAAATACTTCGTTTCATTTTCTGCTGAAGGATATAAAAACTTATTTGAATGTCCTATTCGTTTCTTCTAGAAGCTATAAATTAAAGTATGGCAAACTGAAAATGATGCAATGATGAAAAAAATATTGCTACTATAATAAATCATATTCAGACGAAACTTAAAGAGAGAAAGAAAAATAGATTTATTTTATTGTTACCTAAAGAATGCGCATAGAAGCTGACTTTCCCTCAACAATAAATTTCAGTGTATTTATCAAATATGAGAAATTGGGAATTTAGCAAGTCATACAGAAATCATATTAATATAAAAAATTTTTTAATTTTAATTCCCTTAGCGTAATCCCGCCAAGCTCTACGCTTGTCTGCAGGAAAGAAACCAGAGTCTCTGGCGGGAATCGAACCCGCAACCCCGGCGCTGATAGACTAGCTCACTACCAGCTAGCCTACCGGGGCACTCTATATTGAATTTTGTATTCCCAAAAATTTGATAATATGCAGGTGATACTAATAGTTGTTTCTTGTGGTATTAATGTAAAACAAATATTCAAATGCGCCTTATAACACTGCTTGGCTATACGCTAAAATCATTCAAGGTATTTCTAAATATTTCAGGACAACTTTGAATGGATTCAAAATTTGTTTGCATACATTGAAAAATGGGAGGTAACAATTGGATTTTTCAAAGTTGGAAGAAGTAACTAAAAATACATCATTTTAAACATCCATCTAATACAATTTAGATATCCTGCTATATTCGCCAAAGTGATTCTATTCAAATTAAACAGATTGTTGTGTACATTAATAATCCAGAAAATATTTTAAAGCTTGTAGGGTCTTTCATGAAATATTGAGCGAATAATAAAAAAATGGTGCAAATTTTAAATGTCATTATGTCTTTAAAACTAAAGCTGCTAGAATAAAACTAATGATGTCATTGTCATCAGGGGGGCTACTCTCTATTGCGATGCGAAAGAAAATTGTAGCAAATCTAGCGATTGGTACTCTTCAATACGTTTGCGCATGTGTCTTTCGCATCTTTTAATTTTTTTTCTTTTCGTAAATCATCACTTTATTTTATTAAAATTTTCCAATTTCAAATATTTTTACACACTTTGGCATTTCATTACTGTAAATCCGCGCCATCTTTAATTTGTATTGCCACTATCGCTTATTTTTTCAGAAAATTTTGCGAAAGTGATAGAGAGTACCAAGTTGGCATTAAGCTTTCGCATCGAAATTGTTTTCGCATCGCAATAGAGAGTAGACCCCCAGCTCTGAATTTAACTAAAAACAATGCATAGAAATCAGCTGGAAATTGTAACGCTTTTATTTACAATATCATTGAAGAGTCTCAAGGACTTTATTAGTTATAGAGAGCAGTCAGCAAACGGCAATCGAATACGTATTTAATAGATTTCTTTTAAGTTCTGATACTATCCCTTAAAGCATGAGCAGTATTTGTATTAAGAAAATGCATAAAATTCTATAATCTTCATTGCCTTTTTTCTTCATTGTTGAATTGAAATTCCACAAAGATTGTTAAATTGAATTTAATGATGATTTTAAAATAGATAATACTTTTAAGAATACGACTTATCGAACCCACTGTGCGAAGTTTAATATTATTGCTAGGAAATGTAAAAGCTTTTACAGAAAAAAATATTTTATAAATAAGCCAGTAAATTGATGTTTTTTTCTTTATTTATTACCAGTATTATATTACTGGCCCCTTTGGGCCAATTAATTTATATTACAAACATCCTAAATATTTGCAAAGAAAAAATTTAAAAATAAAATTTTAACTTGAAAAAAAAACAAATAGTTTATTCAATTTAATGTTGAAATTAATAAACCATCGAATTCTGCAAATAGTTAACCATACTTTTTAAATATTTTCATAAAAATTTCGCAAATTTGAATAAAAATTTTAATGAAATGTTTGTTAAGCTATGGTTAAGAAATTTAAAGAACAATTCCCATAATGAAAATTTAATCACGCCTATCGCAAACAACTACTCCCATGAAAATATTCCCATATTTTTTTATTTCGTATTGTGAATGATTCCCATCACAAATTTTTTGGGAATGAATTCCCAAACTTTAAAAATTTGGCATCGCCAATGTTTACTCCCGCGAATTTTTTTAATAAATAAATTCCCAACAACTGTTGGTGTGAACGAGAAGGGAACATGTAAATTTTAATTTGCACTCTAAAGTAGGACTAAATTAAATTACTTTTTCCTCTTATTGAAAGAGTGTACATAAAGAAAATGAAGATAAACGCTATTCATTATTTATTGTATCTTATTTTTATTAATACTTTATTTTGTATATTTTTCTTTCACAATACAGGCACTGACAAGTTACTCACAATAGAGACTTTTGTTTACAAAGCACTGAAAAATAATTCACAATATAAATTTGTACTCCCAAAATATTTTCGATACCGATTTGTTAAGGATGGGAGTTTAGGTTTGATCCCATGTATCATATTCCCATAACATTAGCGATAGGGGTGAATATCAATTAGGGGACGTTTTAATACGCCCAAATATTTAAAAAGTATGTGAAATAATAAATTTTTAATGTTATTTCTTTTGGTTAATTGTTGACTGAAAATATTCTGTTTTAAAGTTTTTAAATGAAAATTGGCAATTATTTATAGATCAATTTAATATTTTGAAAATATTTACTTATTAAAGTACAAAGGCCAACATTGATTTTATTTGATTGCTGGTTTAAAAAATATGCCATGTATAACTTTAAGATGCGGGACACACAAAAGATGGCGCACAAAACTTTGATGTAGAACTAAATTGTGCAAAAATAGAAGGAGTTGACCCAGACTAGTAATATTTTGCATATATGATAATAATAAACAAAATTTCAAGGTCTCCTTCAAAGGATTCATGTACCTCCCACATATCCTTTTTTCAAAAAAATTTAATTCGGCAACACTTTTATGTTGAATTATTGAAAATTAACAAATCTGTTAAAAAAAAAATTTTAAAATTGATGTACTTAATTTTTTAAAAATTCTAGCAAGGATTTTTGTATTTTAAAATATGATACAAACAATTTAAATATTTCATAATAAAAATATTTCATACAAAAATATAAAAAACAAGTACAATTTGGTGTTCCGTAAAAAGCACAAAAAATGACACTTAAACTCAAAATGTGGTAAATATTTTTCTTTACATCAATAGTAAGGGCAACGGAGCATATACATATTCCTGAAAAAAACTTAAAAAAAACAGTGTACTTAGTTTTTTTTAAATTAAAAGTAAATATTGACGACTTTCATATTTTTTGCAAAAACAACCTGCATTTTTTTGCGGCTATATGTCTAACAACGGTAGGGATTATCTTAAAGTTAATTTCTTTGGAACGTTAATTTTTAAACACAGTACAAAGAAAACATGATAATTGTATCGTACAGAAAAATATGTATAGCTTTTAATCATAAGTACTAAATTATAAAAAATTATAAATGCGTTTTGGGCCTCCAAAAAAGATCATATATCTCTAAGTTAGAACTAAAATGTGATTAGTTTCTCTTTTGATTCTTAATGGCGGACACTTGGCTTATTAAGCGGGTGAGAAATTTGAAAAAAGTATTCACTGAGTTTTTTTAATTGTAAAGGGTGATTTTTTAAGAGCTATAGGAAAGTTTAAAAAAAAACACATAAAATTCATGAAATCTTTATTTGAATCGATAGTACGGTCCATATAATTTAATGTTTGAAGATTATTTCATGCAAATGTTGACCGTGACTGCGCCTCAAATGGTCCATCTGCTTAGTCCAATTTTGGCATACTCTTTTTAATTAACATTTCGGCCGGTATCTCATGAATAAATGCTTCAATGTTGTCTTCCAATGCGTCAATTGAAGCGGGCATGTGCACGCAAAGAAAAAACATGGTTGTGGTAAACATATTCTAAGAGCAACATATTATGATAAGAATTATGATTGAAGTCACCATATTAAGATTATTATTGAATCATATTATGACTAAATATACTCGTAATATGTCATCATAATATTTTTCCCTTAATCATATTATTATTCTGTTAAAGATACTAAGTTAAGAAGTAATCAAATTATTGTCATGTTAATCATAATAAGCTAAGAAATTAATCATATTATTGTCATGTTAATCATAATAAGCTAAGAAGTAATCATATTATCATCATGTTAATCATAATAAATTTAGAAGCAATCATATTATGATACAGCACCTTTCATAGCTGTCATAAAAATACAAAATAAATTAAAATATTTTTGCATCGATTTTTTTATTTTGTGGCTTTTTACAATTTTTCTAAATGTTAATCAAATAGCGGAGTTCAAATAAGGCTTGCAAAAGAGCAAATGAAAAATCTGTGGTTTTCATGGGCAACCGCGTGTGTCCATTTTTTCGATTTTAAGATGTTGATGAAATATCGTAGCACTTTTATAAAATATAACGAAATCTCTGTGTGTTTTGTTGTTGGATTTAACAAAAAAACTATGATATTTTGCATTTGCACTATTAAATCACTAATACTTGAATGAACTCCGCTAATATTTTAATTTTTTAATTTCTTTAAACTTGTTTTTTTTATGGAATTTTATCTTTTAATTGTTTAACCGCTCACAAATAAAAAAAACGACACAACTGCTTCAAAATTATTTTACAAATGGCGCTAACATAATATGATTAGAGTAAAAATAGTTTGATTGCATCTTTAACATTATATGATAAATGTATAGAAAGTTATCATGTTATGGCTATTAAATATCATGATATGGTTGTGAGAAATATAATATGTTTAGAAAGTTATCATAATTAAGTTGTTAGAAAAATAATTATTTTTCGGTCAACAATACTGAAATTCATAATTGCGATAAACATTGATATGTTTACAGTAACTATAATATTGTTGATATTAAATAAAAATAACAATTATTTGTGTACAGTACAATACGCATATAAGAAAGCCTAAAAATGCACCAATTTTCTTTCTTATATGCAAGCTTTCTTATAAAGAAAACACGCATATAAGAAAGATATTTTCTTATATCTGTAACACGCATATAAGAAAGATATTTTCTTATATCTGTAACACGCATATAAGAAAGATATTTTCTTATATACATCAGTAACAGATTTTAAAAAATTTCCTATAGAAATATATATTTGAAATAAAACTGTTTAATACTAATACATACTACACATTATTTTATACTTAATTTCGTTTATTTGTCGTACAAATCTATATATAAATCGGCTAAGGCAAAACAGTTAAGAAGATAAAATATGAACCGGAGGTTGGGCCCTCGCCAAATCGATCCACTTTGAAGGAAAAAATAAATGCTCGAAACAAATAAATTCATACATATGCACTTAGATTAATTATGTTTTCTTCATATTTACAAAAATAAATATGGTCGAATTTTGACCATTAGGCGAACACTAGTATAAGTAAATATATAAGTACACTATTAAAGATAGAAACATAACAAAAACAAAACAGGTGATTGCACTTCACTTAAAATCACATTTGATAAAAAAAAGTAAGTTGGTAAAAAAATATTAATTCATCATCACTAAGAAGAATGAATACATAGTTTAAAAACATGTGTTTACTTAAAAAAATACTATTAAGTAACACTGAAAAAAATCTTTAATTTTCTTTTGGACGAGCTCCTTTTATGGGTTCTAAAGAGAATATCTTCTAATTTACAAATAGAATCGTTGCCTTCGTCAAGGTCTAGATATTCTTTGAAAAATAAAAATCAATTTTAACCGAGGTTACAAAAAATTCAATTGTGAGAATATGTACTACTTTCTTATACACGTACCATTTTCTATGGAATGAGCATAATTTTTCTTCAGAATATGTTTCTTATAGAAGAGTTTTTTTATAAGCGAGTTTCTTATATGAGATTTATTTAGCACGCAGATATATACAAATATGCATGGTGTCTGAAGATGTCTTTCTTATAACCAAGTTTTTCTTATAAGCGAGTTTCTTATATGCGTATTGTACTTTATAGACATGAGCTTTAACAAAGCAACACAAAAAATAGTCTAAAGGTGTTGAATCGCACGATCTTGGCGCCCAATTCACTGGACCCGAACGTGAAATAAAATGTTCACCGAATAAGTCCATTGTTAAGCGTGCTGTGTGGCATGTGGCACCGTCTTGTTGAAACCTCATGTCATGCAAGTCAAGCTCTTGCATTTTGGGCAAAAAAAAAGTTGGATATCATCTCACGGTAGCGCTCACCATTCACAGTTACGTTAAGATTTGCATCATCTTTGAAGAAGTACGGTCCAATGATGCCACCAGCCCATAAACCGCAATAAACTGTGACTTTTTCTCGATGCATTGGTAGCTCTTGCAATGCTTCTGGCTGGTCTACACTCCAAAATCGAAAATTCTGCTTATTAACGTACCCATAAAGCCAAAAATGGACTGAAGAAGCGCGCGATGAGCTTTCTTAACAAAGCACGCATTTTGATAATAAAATTCAATAATTTGCAAGCGCTGTTCGTTTGTAAGACGATTCATGGTTAAATTATAGACCAAACTGAAGATGTTTGACAGTGAAACAAAACACGAAACGTGCGTCAGCTGTTTAAACCAGTGTTGCCAAAAAGATAATAGCTAAATAATCACCGATACATCAACATTTTTTTTACTTACGGCAACACTATTTTAAGATTAATACAGAGCATTACTAATACATACTTTAAATAAAGTGTGGGCTTATATCAAAGAAGAATGTCTTTTTTACCAAATACTTACTTAAAAATTGTGGTACATACTGCTTTAAAATTAATTTTTAATAATTTTTTTCCTAGTAAATGAATTAAGTTTAATTTTTCTTGTAAAATTTTATTAATAATTAGGACAAGTTTAGCGACCTCAAGCAGCGGCGAAACGCATTTAACATAAAAAAAGGTTCTTCCTACATGTAATCTATTAAGATACGAATACAGTACAGTAATTTTTTTAAACATTAGAACATTCACAATATTCACAAAAAATGTGGCGGTTTAATAAAATTCTTAAATTAATTAAAATTTTTCGTCTTTTGTGAATACATAAAATCAAAAGTTGTTAACAGATTTTAATCATTTTATGTATTTTTAAAAACAAAAATTCCGAAATTTTAATAAAAAAATTATTTTTTTTCCAGAAATTATATTTCTAAAACGACTGCGCATATAAGAAAAACGTTTTACCTTTCTTAAAGTAAATTTTATTGCGGAATTTCGGTTTTTTTTAGTTTTTCAATAAACTAAAGCATTTTTGAGTTACGCGAACATATGTTGTGCAACCTCCTTAATTTTCGAAATAACGGTATATCTCGAAAAACAAAGCCAACATAAAGAAAAAAGTTTCAACTTTCTTAAAGTAAATTGCGGAATTTCGGTTTTTTTAGTTTTTCAATAAACTAAAGCGTTTTTGAGTTACGCGAACATATGTTGTGCAACCTCCTTAATTTTCGAAATAACGGTATGTCTCGAAAACCAAAGCCAACATAAAGTAAAAAGTTTTAAGTTCCTTAAAGTAAATTTTATTGCGGAGTTTCGGTTTTTTTTTAGGTTTTCAATAAACTAAAGCGTTTTTGAGTTACGCGAACATATGTTGTGCAACTTCCTTAATTTTCGAAATAACGGTATATCTCGAAAACTAAAGCTAACCTAAAAAAACGGCTAGCACCACTGGATTTTGCGACCCCGAATTAGTTAAAATTAGTTAAAAATCTTTCGTTCGTATCATACTAAAATATTAAACTGCAAATACTTTAATATATCTATACAATATATAATTTCTTAGTATGTCTGGATATTTGCATGTATGTCCTATTCTTTCCGCAACTTTCTGAAGCCATCTGATGACATAGGAAGCTGAAATTTGGCACACTTGAAGTACTTTCTAGGCGGAAGATCGTAACGAAGCAATATTTTTGGCTTTTCAACTAGAATAACTATAAAGATCTGATAGAAAAGATGTTTTTTTTATAATATGGGGAACTTTGGGCCCCACACGGCACGGCTAGGCACCGTCGGATTGACCTGAAAAATTAGATCATGATTTCTAACACCAAACCTCATATTTTATAAGCGCAAACAATTAAATTTAAAAAAAAAAAATTGGGCATCCGAGCCAAAAAATTACCGAACATTGAAGTGAAATTTTCTCCAGAACAGCATTATTTTGACGCCAAACAAACTTTGCATTTGCGATATGATACGGCTAAACGAAAATGTTTTTAAAAATTTAAAAAAAAAAATTTTAATAACATAAAAAAAAAATATAATATTTATTGGTTTACTAGCTGGCCGGGCCGGCCCGGCTTCGCTCGGTAGCTGATTACTAATGATCGATGGAGCAGTTTTCTGATTTTAGGTAAATCGAAAAAAGTGGACGTAAAAATGGGCGGGGCAATATTTTCTTTTCTTATAAACAGAAAAAGTGGTCAATTTTTCTTTCGATGAAAACTTAAAATGGATTAAGACGAAAATTTGAAAAAAAATTAGTCAAATCGATGGAGCCGTTTTCTGATTTTAGGTTAATCGAAAAAAGAGGGCGGGGTTTTCTTTTCGTAAAAACCTAAGTTGGGCCATGGCGATTATTTTAAAGAAAAAATCGTCCAAATCGGTCAAGCCGTTCTCAAGTTATGCAATCAGGAACAGACAACATTTCATTTTTATTATATACATAGATTTTTATAAAAAAAATAGTGTTGCATAGTTTTTTACATCGAAAAATTTTTTTTAACAAATTTAAAAAATCACAAAAAATAGTAGTAATTTGAATTCCACAACCAAATGGGTCTAAAAATTTGTGGAAAACTTAAAGTTTTATAAAAAAAATTCAAGAACATCAATGAGTACAAACAAAGAAAAAAATATATTTAAAATATTAAATCCCGAATTTTTTCTATTTTTGATTGTATTGTAGACAAAAAAAGAATAAATACAAAATAAACATTGTTGAATTTGGACTAACATTGAAAAAGTTGTGAGTATTTATTTGAACATAGTTTTTTTATAACCCGATTTTTTTTAATATTCGATATCTCTGATCTCTCTTATCCAAAATGTGCTGTTCAGAAGGAACATAAACAGAGTAAAAAATAAAGGAAATCAAATAATATTTTTCTCCAAGCTGTCCAATTTGACTTGAATTGCCCCATATACATATATCAAAAAAAAAAAAAAGCAAACTAAATTTGTACTATTCCCTAAATATTTTTACATTACTTTTGCTTTATGAGCTCAAGCGACTCAAGCTCAAGTTTTTAAACATTTTTTCCACACCAGACCGCAACAACTAATAACAAACTGTCTCAAAACCATTGTTCGAAAATAAGCAGAACATTATTTAGCGTTCGGCTCACACACCGAGGAACGATATCTATTTCTTAAGTGTTTGTGTAGACGAACACAACCCTTGATACTGGTCGTAACTATTTTTAAGAAATAGCCGAACATTATAAAGTGTTCTGTTCTTCGTTAAAAAGCAGAACAATTATAGTGGTACAGTATTAAAAAAATTTTATTTTAATGTTCTTTAATGTTACTTTTTTACATTGATGAAGAAATTAACAAATAGATTGTAGCTTTTTGATTTTTTTTTTATGTGTATTTTGTTTTTTACCAGCCAAAAGGGCGCTTAGCACAACTGAAAAGAAAGAACACTTATGAGCTAAACCGAACACAATGAAGTTTGTGTTTTTTTTTTTTTTATCGGAACGGAATTAAATGTACTCATCTTTTTGTTGAGTTGGATAAGAACAGTATTATTTTTGTGCTCGAGCATGGCAAACAGGGAAACGTTATTTATAGCCACACCACAAAAGTGGAGAGGGTTATTTGCATTTGTACTGATGAGTGTAACGCCTTAAAATATTGGTCCAAGACCCACCTTAAAGAATACCGATCGACTCAGAATAACTTTCTGAGTCGAACTAACGATGTCCGTCCGGTTGTCTGGCTGGCTGTCCATGTAACCTTGTGCGCAAAGTACAGGTCGCAATTTCGGAGATAATTTGATAAAATTTTGGACATAGGTTCTTATTGGCACAAGGACCAAACTTATTGAAAATGGGCCAAATTCTAGGACCAAGAGCGAAAATAGGGAGAAATTTCTTCCTCTCAGAAATTATCAAACCGATTTTAATGAAATTTAAAACATAGATAGATCCATATCTATATGATCACAAAAGGGACGCATTTTTTAAAAAATAGGACCACGAGGGGAGATAGGGCAATTTCTTATCTCAAACCGATTTTAATGAAATTTAAAACATAGATATTTCCATATCTATATGGACACATAAGCTATACAGTTTTTCAAAAATAGGACCACAAGGGGAGATAGGGGGCAATTTCTGCCTCTCACAAACTTTCAAACCACTTTTAATGCAGTTTATAAACACAGATAAATCCATATTTATATGGACATATAAGCATGATGTGTTTTTTAATACTGTGGTGTAGGGTAACATTTGGTCGAGCTTGGCCGACTATACTTTCTTACTTGTTTTTTAATGATTCACTACACAAACACTGTTAGCGTTTGTGTTTTCCACAAATCTACCGAACTGAGCACCAAGGAGCGATATTTAATGTTTATTTTCGAACACTGCTTATAAGAAATTTAGCAAAGATATTCGCAAGCGCATTTTACTCATCTCACCTATTTATTGTGGGGAAGCGCATAAGAAAAGTACTATATAATTAACTCGCTCAAAAGAAAAAAAAACGAACAGTAACACACTATTCACTAAACAACCATGGAGTGAGATTTTTTGACAGCTGAGTTAGGTTTTTCCCCCTCTCTCTCTCTATATATATTCTAGTCTGTTGCGATTATGTAAGGTCTGAAAATCAGTTCGCCAAAAAATGTTTGCAAATTTTATCCTTTGCAATTTGTAATAAACCATACCAATTAAAATTTATAAAATTGGTAGCAAAATTCATTTAATAATTAATGTTGCAAAGGCAGGCAAAATCTGTATACACACGTTTAATATACTATAAAAGTTTTGAAATATGATTAGGTACTAAATGCACACATAGTATATGCACGCAAAAAGGTAGATTTGAATGATTTAAAAATAACTTAATCGACAGATATTATTTGGGTTTACTTACAATTATTAGTTAACAGCACTAAGCATTATTATACCATACCATAAAAACCAAGTTAAAAACGGAAAACAATGCACAATAACTATAAAAAATATTATTTTTTTTTTTTTTTTTTTTTTGAGAAAAAATTTTATTTATCAAGGTCTCTGGCTGTATTCAATCTATTGTCCTTCTGCTAAAGTTGAAACAAACAATATTAAAAAAAATATATTTTCCATCAATACACAAATACTCTTGTCTGTAGGTATTTGTTATAGTATGTGTGAGTGTGTGTCTGTGTTTTAAACAAACGTTTCATACAAATATTTTTATATTTTTCCTTTATTAAATACTATATGCACTAATGGCCTTGGTTTTTTTTTAACTCAGATTTTCTTTCATTTATATAATTTTTTAAGGTTTAAAAGCACAAAATTTTTCTTGAATTTATTAAATTCGTTTTAATTTGTAGCGTATAAGTTATTCGTTTATTATTTCTATTTAAGAATTTATTTAAATTTTGTTTAAGCTCTTCTAATTCATTTTAATTTGCTCTGTATGCCACTTGTATGAAAAATAAATAACAAAAAAAATCAAGTATATTTTTAGGTGCGTTAATATCTTTTAAGTACTTTTCACTTTGAATAACTGGCAGATAACTACGTTATAAAGGTATGTAAACATCACTTATACAATTGATACTTTTGCTTCTAGCCATGTTAAATATGCTTTTGCCTAAATGAAATATACTCTGTATATTTATTTAGCTTGGCTTTGTTGCTCTTTGACTGTTATAAGTGTGTGTACAAACACATTTCCTGTTGAAATGCATTTGTGTTTTGGTTTTTAGACATTTTGGCGCTTATTTATTCGCCATGTAAATGACAAACAGCCAAACAACATTCACTGACAGCTCGACTTACCCACATACAGTTACCACCGGCCTAAAGTCACTCTGTTATAATTAGTTTTTCTATTAGAATAACAATTAAACGTGCTTGTTATTAGTTTAATAATATTTTTACTGGCTTTTGTATTTAACCACTTCCGCCTGCAATACAGTACTGTAACATTTTAACAGTCTATTGCAATTTCAAGCTAAAAATGTGTGTTTAAATGCGCATACTCAGAGTTTACAGCTGTTTAATAAGCCGCTTATGAAAATGTTCAAGGATTTTATTTTGTTCATCATCATTTTTTCATGTTCTCACACACACATACAAACACCATGTCGATGCAAATACATAATCTTAACATGTAATTTTTTGTATAACTACAAACATATAAATATGTATGTTGTTGTAAAAATGTGGGTCCATGATATACTTTCCCATGGCATGTATAAATTTAACTGAGCTTTTTTATGTGTTTAAAAATAGTGACGTAAATAAAAAAACGTTCATGAACTTTCAACCTGTAGCTGTATTTGTTGTTGTTTAGAGCTTGCATTTAACGATGTTTGCAATAAAGCAAAAATAAAAACCACATTAATAAGTTTAAATTAAATGTGTTGAATGCATAAAAAAAAGGACATTTTTATACGCCTACGAAAAAGATGATCTTAAGCTTTTCACATTTGATTGTTCGTTAGACTTTTTTATCTTAACAAAATATCTTACAATTTCACATGTTTTGGTGATTGAAAATTGACATTAAATAACAAGACCAATGACAAGTAAGGACCCAGTAAGAAAAAATCATATTTTAAAGCTCGGAATTGAAAAATTTAATTATATAAACAAAAACTTTTCAAATATTATACACACATACAAACGTATGACAACAAAGGTCAATTACAGGTCGCATATCAACGAGCTCTTCTCGGTAATTATGGTTTTTCTCAAGCACACACAAGTTCTTAAATCTATTTTCTATGTGCTATATATCGTTGCGTTCCTTCTTTAACAACTTAAGCGCCAACAACTCGTTTTTTGTGTTCTAGAACAAAAGACTTTGCGATTCTCTGCAGTGTTTAGAAACATATTTTGAAAAAAATTGTTACTTACAGAGATAACTGTAGCCAAATTCGTCGCTTACGTAATTTTCGCGCAAACGGCAAATCGCAAATAAAATTAAATTTTTAGTTTTATTATTTTTTCTAAAAAATTAAAGCACACACAGAAAAAAATACCCATGTAAAATTAACATGGAAAAATGTTGATTGAGAATCATGTTAAATTTCAGAAAAATTATGCCCTTTACTTTAATTTATCATTACTTCATATTAATTTTTAATAAAAAATATCAAAATAACCTTAAATTACGTTTATTTAATATTATTCACTGTTAAAAAAATAAAAAAAAAAAATATTAAAATATAAATAAATCTGGATTCAATATTGAACCCATAAAAACCTGTTTTGTATTAAAATCAAAAGTTTATCTTGTTAAATTAACATGCATACCTACTTAATTATGTACATTTTTTATTTTCACTTTTAAAATATGTTATAAAAAGAAGACAATTCCCGTATTCTTTTAATTAAAATTGTTTATTTAAATAGTACATCAAGTTTTCAAAGTAGAATGATGACCATATCGGGCGATTCTGCTGATGCTTCTGTTAACAAAGGAGAATACAAAATAAGTGAAACATGTGTTACAGGGTTTTGAATTATTCTTACATAAATGCAAATGTTGTCTGAAGCTTCTTCACACTGTTAAAATACACTCAAACCCATTTGATTCTACATGAAATTCACGTTGTTTCAACTGGAAATAACTTTCATTCAACGTGATTCCGATTGTTATTTCAATATAAATTACATTTTGCTCTCACTTTACTGCAATGTTAAATTAACATGAATTATAGTTATATCTAAAGAAAAAAATGTTGTTCGCAATTATTGTAAAATCAGGTTGAATTAACATGAAACCCGTATGAAGCAAAATCACCACCGAAAAAATTTAAATCAACCTTGTTTTCGACGTTTTTAACTTGATTTTTTTCTGTGTGCAGGTTCACTTATTTCTATATCTCCAAGATTAAAATAAAAAAAGTTTTATAAATCGCACCGTGAAAATGTTCGTTTTCGTAAGATTTAAAAAATAACTCAAATTCGACGAATTTCATATTTTTCCCATACATTTTATGGTTTATATACAGGCACTTCTATTAGGAGCAGAGATAGAAATTTTACTTCTTTAAAATAAATGTTGGTTGTGTAAGAGTAGTTGGGATCGGTCTTAGAAATTAACCGCCTATGGACACGTGTTAACCCCTTAAAGTCCGAATGCTATAAGTGTCGTTTTTATACAAGTAACAGATTTTAATTGTTGTGCAACGCACCAAAAATGCCGCGATGGGGCTGAAACTTTCCACATTTTTTCAATTTCTAGTACTCTGTTCAAATTTGTGAAAAATGTTGATCAGCATTAATTACACAGTGCAACACGAAAAAAATAACCATTTACGGACACCACTACGTGATAAAAGACAAAAAAAAAAGACCCCTGTCTCCCAGTTTTGCTCAAAGTCATGCACTTTTTTCTTTATGGGCCCCCAAAGATTTGGGGCCTCGGTGGCATTTTTGCAAAAAGTGATAATTTTCTCAGGCTCATATATTGCAAACCGTTTGGAATTTTGATTTACCCTCTGACACAAAGTTGTGAACATATAAAATCAGAAAAACATCATCTTCAAGATCAAAATCGCAAAATACTTTAAAAAAATCGATTGTTTTACCTTTTTTTATTGTTCTATAGGTCTATAGGTAGCAAACCGCTCAAAATTCAAGGAAACAATCCACCACAAAAATGTACCTAAGATCTCAACAAACAACTTTCTGGAGCATATGAACTTCCTAGGAATGATTCTCAACACCGTTTATTTAGCGCTTATGTAGCCGCAAAATTTTCCAAACATTTTTTCCGAACATTTTTTAATTTGATTAGTTTTTTCTTTACATCAACATTGAGATACTATGCTGTCTATAACCATATACGGACACCACTACGTGATAAAAGACCACAAAATAAAAGACCCGTGTCTTCCAGTTTTGCCCAAAGTCATGCACTTTTTTGTTATGTAATTTTTGCAAAAAGTGATAATTTTCTCAGGCTCATATCTTGCAAACCGTTCGGAATTTTGATTTACCCTCTGAGAAAAAGTTGTAGCTCTTGTCATAAAGAGCATTAATTGAGAACATATAAAATCAGAAAAACTTCATCTTCAAAATCAAAATCGCAAAAAACTTAAAAAATTTTTTTTACCTTTTTCCCCTTTTCTGGTCCATAGGTAGCAAACTGTTCAAAATTCAAGAAAACAATCCATAACTAAGATGTACCTAAGATCTCAGTGTACACGAAAATTTTTGTATCAATGTTACCTATCTTTTTTATTCCTGCAAAGTATGCGACATTGTATTTTACTAAAAATTATTTCTTTTAATAAAAAAGAAAATAAATATGTATAAAAAACTGTTACCGGTTGTGTTATTTTAATTTTTTACTTCATATTTAATAATCAATACATACTTTTTTGCTTTTGCTTCCACGTGAAATAAGTGCAGCTTATATTATTTCGCAGTTGTAAAAAATGTTGCTAGAAACATTTCGGAACTTTTTCACAAAATGAACAGAGTACAACTCTATCAACATTATTTCATAGATATTCCGCACAAGTTTTTTTCATATGCATTTTACGTGAAATGTTGAACAGAATACCAGGCTTTAAACAAAAAAAATTGGTGATTGAGAATTCATTATTTATAACTTTAAATATAAAATCCATTCTCTGTTGCAAGCAAATCGTCAGCTCATTATTGGTTTGGCGCATATCATGGTAACTTCACCACAATTTCACAATGAACTGACGAAAAGTCATTTTGTATGACGCTTACAAGTTTCTCGAAATGGCTTAATTTTTTTTGCATACAAAGTTGTCAAGATGAGAATGCAATCGGGTGGCGAATGTAATTTTCTACCAAAAAAGTCAATTTTGAAAAAATGGCGTTCACTTGGTTAAGGAAGAAACGCGACGATATATAAAAATGAATGTACCCTGCAAATAAAATTGGACCACCTGATCCATTTTGAAAAAATGGACTACTCCATGGACTGGTCCGATGTAATGCAAGCATGGACCATGCCATTGTTAAAAAGTGTTTGTAGTGAGACGACATGTCTTCGTTTTTGAACGACATGCTTTCGTTTTTAAACGACTTCAAAACTAGTCCTCTTGTGTATACCATGGAGTAGTTTTAAAACTACTCCTTAGTAGTCCAAAGGTGGGCTATATGGTCCTGCCCTACGACATCGTTTAATAGACCATGTTTTTTCCATACGTTTGGGTTACTTTTGGACCAGTCCTGGTCCCTTGTGGGCTGCTCTGTACACGCGTGTTTGGACTGGTCCTATTATTTGAAGGGTATGTACATATGTTCAATTGTTTGTTTGTACCTTACAACCCCATTAACCGCTAAACCGATCTTTATGAAACTCTTACAGTGCATACATTAATAAAGGTCTAGAAGGAGCCATATGATATACATATTGATGAACCAAAGTTCAACTATTGAATTCTGTATAGGTGTTTAGAATATTGTTACGAAAGTTAAATTATCTAAGAATTATTTATAGTTATAGTTATAAGTTATCTTGTAAGTTATAATTTTATCTTACTTAAAATTGTCATGTATAATTTTCAACACAACTGTTATTTTAAAAATAGTTCCTATATAAATTTCCCAGTAATTTCTAGAAATGGTTATAGAACATAATAAATAGTTTTTACGGGAAGGTTCAGGAAAAATCTAGAAATAATTATGAAATATAAAAAGGGGTGACTCATGTAAAATTAGTTTAGTCTGTTTTGAAAAACGGTTCTGTTCGTAACTAACAATTGTGAACAAAATAATTAATTTCAATAAAGTTTGTTAAGTTGAATAAGTGTGTGTTTTTATTCGGATTTGCAATTAAAAGAACTCAAACGCGTTTATTAAAGGAAAAACGTAACAATTGGTGTCAGAAGTGAAATTGCAATAAAAAAAAATAAATAAAAAAAAATAAAAATAAATAAACAAATAAAAAAAAAAAATAATAATAAAAAACAAAAACTTTAATTTCAAAAGATTTTGTTATTTGTGCTTAATTCCCAGTTTTTATTCTTGATAAAAACACTTGAAATTTATTGTTGATGGGATAAGCTATTCCTATGCATTTCACTGGTTGCTTAGGCCAGATCATCAGGAAACTTCATCCATAAAGATTTTAGACAAACTAAAGATATTAAACCAAATAAAACTGTTAAACGTATAAGACTTACAGCAACAGTTTTACTTGTAACAATATCAAAGCTTGAACAAAATACATCAACAATAAAAAAGTGGGTTTATCTCGTCTTACACTCCCCATTACAATTAGTTGAAATTCTCTCAACATTAATTGTAGTTGTAAGTAGGTTAAGAAAAACAAAATAAAAAACAAACAACAACTTACAAAAGATGTTGTCAATTAAGTGTTTTTTTAGGCCGTGCACTTGCCTGTTTATTATCAAAAAGTAATTTCAATTTTTGGGAATAAAAAATTTTAATTTCAAAAGATTTTGTTATTTGTGCTTAATTCCCAGTTTTTATTCTTGATAAAAACACTTGAAATTTATTGTTGATGGGATAAGCTATTCCTATGCATTTCACTGGTTGCTTAGGCCCACGAGATAAACCCACTTTTTTATTGTTGATGTATTTTGTTCAAGCTTTGATATTGTTACAAGTAAAACTGTTGCTGTAAGTCTTATACGTTTAACAGTTTTATTTGGTTTAATATCTTTAGTTTGTCTAAAATCTTTATGGATGAAGTTTCCTGATGATCTGGCCTAAGCAACCAGTGAAATGCATAGGAATAGCTTATCCCATCAACAATAAATTTCAAGTGTTTTTATCAAGAATAAAAACTGGGAATTAAGCACAAATAACAAAATCTTTTGAAATTAAAATTTTTTATTCCCAAAAATTGAAATTACTTTTTGATAAAAAACAAAAACTATACAAACAACAATGAAATTCGATGAGCTTAAAGTTGAACAGCTCAAGAAGGAGTTGAGCAAGTTGGATCTGCCTACTGCAGGAAATAAAGCTGAGCTGCAGAAAAGATTAATCGATGAATTTAAGCGACGCAATATTGACATCGCAACTTTTGAATTTGAAGAAAAAGAAGAAATAGAAGTTGCTACCCGTGCAGTAACAAGCAACATGGATCTTGGTACAATGTTTGCTGCTATGATGGAGAAAATGGAAGAAAATTCTAGAAAAATGGAGGAAATGGTAAAAGAAAATTCGGCTGTAACCTCTAGAAAAATGGAAGAAAATTCTAGAAAAATGGAGGAAATGGTAAAAGAAAACTCGGCTGAAACCTCAAGAAAAATGGAAGAAAATTCAAAAGCTATCTTAGCTGAAATTCAAGAAAATTCTAGAGTTACAAACGAGAAACTTCAGGCTACTAATGAAAAACTTGAGAAGCTTCAAGAGATTTCTACTGTTATAAACGAAAGAGTAGACGATATGGAAATAGAATTGTCTGATGTAAAAACACAAGTCACTGATGTAAAAACTCAAGTCACTGATGTTAAAACACAAGTCACGGTTTTTGATGGAAAACTTCATCATCTGGAAGAAAGAGTAAATAGTCTTCAGTGCCAAGAGGGAGTGGTGCGAGTTTTTCCAGAAGTCTCGAATAGAATAAGAGCTCCAAGTTTTGACGGCAGTTCACCATTTAGTGTTTTTAAGTTCCAGTTTGACACAGTTGCCAACAAAAATGCATGGAACAATGAAGAAAAAGCCATAGAGCTGATTCTGGCTTTAAAAGGATCTGCGGCTGAAATTCTAGAAAGTGTACCAGTAAGTTGCAGAAACAATTACGATGACATTATGGTAGCACTGCAACGAAAGTATGGTGGTGAACACAGAAAAGAAATATTCAGAATGGAATTACGGGAAAGAGTACAAAAGGCAAACGAGACGCTACAGGATTTCGCATTAGAGATTGAGCGCTTGGTGCAGCTTACCTATCCAGGTGAAAGTCATCCATTGCTAGATCATTTTAAGACCGAGGCATTTGTAAACGGTATACGGGATGCTGATGTGAAACTAGCGGTATGTGCATCACAGAAGCCATCATTTGCCGAAACGGTATCATTTGCCCTAGCCCAAGAAACCGCAAGAATAATTTCAAGGCCGCAAGCGTATAAGGTGCGAAAACTTGATTTTGCCGCTGAAGAAGAAAGAGATATTGTAAAGGACATAAAGGAGGCAGTGATGCAAGCTTTAAACGAGAAGCAAGGTAAAAACAAAGTAAAATGTTATAATTGCGGTAAGATTGGCCATATTCAGCGAAACTGCAAAGCACCTAGAAGACGATCAAGATCTTCTTCGCCACCAGGAAACAATCAGCGTGCTAATCAACACACATCACAAGAGTCACCTTTAAACTAAAAATAGCTAGCACCTCGGGGCATGGTCTAGCTTCCACATCTGAGGGCCACACAATCTCTATATCAGTAGTGCAAAGGAGCAACAGGAATCTTACTGCTTATGGTTACATTAATGGTCAGAAACGCATTCTTACTGTGGACACTGGGGCATCACATTCTATAATAAGGCCCGATTTAATACAAAAATCAATCCAACCACTGAGCGGGGTAAGTCTGCGAACAGCTACAGGCGAGTCTGCCACTGTTTATGGAAAAGTAAAAGCACAATTAAGTATGGCCAATGTAATCGCCCATCACGTATTTATTGTGGCTGATATTGTAGACGAGGTAATCATTGGCGCAGATTTCATGATTGAACATGGTATTCAATTGGATATGGGTCAGCGAATTATGTATTGGCGTGATGTGGAGATACCCCTTGAAGTTGGATACGAAACCACTGCCCATGTAAGACAGCTAATCGCCCTTCAACGTGAAAAACTGCCACCCAAATCAGAAACCTTAGTATGGGCGCGAATGGAGGGAGATTGTGAGGACAACAGTTTTTGGGTGGTAGAGCCAGCAGAAGTTAAAGGAGATATCGTAACAGCGCATGCCCTCGTAAAACCCAGCAACAATCTAGTTCCCGTGAGAGTATTAAATTTATCCAGCATTGAAAAAGTCCTTACGCAGAACTTCAAAATTGGACAATGTACTTCAACAGAAGCAATAATTAATTGCGAGCAGCATCAAGGCGCAGCCAGGAGAATTGGCAAGGACCACGAGTCACTAGAGGAACGTGTGCGAAAATGGACCGAAAAGCTAACACCGCCTTGCAAAAATAAGGCCAAACAACTACTAAGAAAATATGCCTCTGCATTCGCTTTGAAAGGTCAAAACCAAGGCAGAACGTCAATCGTGAAACACGAAATCAACACAGGCGAAGCTAAGCCAATAAAACAGGCGCCAAGAAGCATTCCTCTAGCAAAGCGAAATGAAGTAAAAGAGCTGGTTAGCGAGATGGAAAAGAACGGAGTTATTAAGCCATCATCAAGTCCGTGGAGCTCACCAGTGGTTTTGGTGAAAAAGAAAGATGGAAGTACCAGATTCTGCGTAGATTACAGAAAGCTGAATGACGTCACGAAAAAAGATAGTTATCCATTGCCTAGAATTGATGATACTTTGGACACGTTAGCCGGAACGGAATGGTTTTCTACATTGGATTTGCAGAGCGGTTATTGGCAAGTGGAAATTTCGGAAAACGATAAGGAGAAAACTGCGTTTAGCGCAAGTGATGGCTTATGGCAGTTTAATGTGATGCCATTTGGACTCTGCAATGCTCCGGCTACATTCGATCGTTTAATGGAGCAGGTGTTAAAAGGTCTTCACCGAAAGACATGTTTGGTGTACCTTGACGACATTATTGTAATGGGGAAAACATTTGATGAACACCTGAAAAACCTAGAGGAGGTGATGAAACGTATATCAGTGGCAGGACTGAAACTAAATGCTAAGAAATGGTCACTGTTCCAGAAGGAAGTAAAATACCTGGGACATCGTGTAACCTCCAAAGGCATCTCAACGGATGATGATAAAATAAAAGCTGTAATGGATTGGCCTCGCCCGAAAAATATTCATGAATTACGCAGTTTTCTAGGCTTATGTACATACTACAGGCGCTTTGTACCAAACTTTGCAAATATTGCTGCAAGTTTACACGAATTGACTAAAAAGGCGCAAAAATACATCTGGAGTGAAGCACAGGAAACAGCATTTCAGAAACTGAAGGAATTGTTGTGCTCAGCACCAATTTTGGCTTACCCCATTACTGGAGAGAAATTTGTGCTTGATACCGATGCGAGCGGATACGGAGTTGGAGGTGTGCTTTCCCAAGTGGTCAATGGTGTAGAGCGAGTCGTGGGCTATTACAGCCGAATACTTTCGAAGCCTGAGAGAAATTACTGCGTAACGCGAAGGGAGCTCCTGGCAGTACTAGAGTGCGTAAAACATGGTCAACATTTTGAGTTAAGAACGGACCATTCTGCACTCAGGTGGTTGCTGCAATTCAAGAATCCGGAAGGTCAGATAGCTCGCTGGATTGAGCGCCTACAAAGTTATGATTTTACCATTGAGCACAGAAAAGGTGGAAAACATGGCAACGCGGATGCTCTATCAAGACGACCCTGCAAACTGGAATGCAAGCATTGTGTAAAGGCTGAAGGAAAGGAATACAACTGTGAAGTTCGCCTACTGCATATAGAGTCCAACGAAGACTGGTCAATGGCACAGAAAGCTGACCCTATATTAGAGAAAATCATGAAGGCCAAAGAAGAAGGCAGAAGGCCGAATCGAAACGAAATATCATCTGAAAGTCCGCTAACAAAAGCATACTGGGCCCTATGGAACAGCCTACAGTTGATAAATGGCTGCCTGTACCGAGCATGGGAAAGTGCCGATGGAAAATCAGTTCGTAACCTCATTGTGGTGCCATCGTCAAAAGTACATGAAGTTCTAAATGAATTCCATAATGGTCCAAGTGGTGGCCATCTTGGCGTAACAAAAACATTAGAAAAATTAAAACAACGTTTCTACTGGGTTGGGTGCCAACAAGCTGTGGCCGATTGGATATCAAATTGCACCCAATGCATTGCCGCCAAAGGACCAACAAGGAGAAGTCGGGGACCGCTTCAACAGTACAACTCGGGTGCCCCATTTGAGCGAATCGCAATGGATATAGCCGGACCTTTTCCTGTGAGTGATGCCGGCAACCGTTATGTGTTAGTAGTTATCGATTACTTTAGTAAATGGCCAGAGGTGTATGCCATCCCAAATCAAGAAGCTAGAAACGTTGTGGACGTATTTTTGAATAACTGGGTGTGCCGTTACGGAGTTCCAATAGAATTACACTCCGACCAAGGCAGAAATTTTGAATCTGGTGTGTTCAAAGAAATGTGTGAATTATACGGAATAAGGAAAACTAGAACAACTCCTTTGCATCCACAATCCGATGGTATGGTCGAAAGATTTAACCGCACACTAGAGGAGCACTTGCGTAAAGTAGTAAGCACACATCAAAAAGACTGGGATGAACACATTCCGAAGATTTTGTTGGCATATAGATCAGCTGTTCACAACTCCACCTCTCGTACACCTGCTAAAATTGTCCTTGGAACGGAGCTCAGACTACCTGGAGATCTAGAATTTGGTGTTAAGCCTGGACCAACAGATGACAACAATGAAGGCTCTACCTCACAGGAACAAGATGACCTTAATGAACTTCATGAGTTCGTGCGAAGTCGGATTAAGCTGTCCAGTGACAAGATGAAAGCCAGATACGATCGAGCGGCAAATTCGGAAGGTTTCAAAGAGGGCCAGTTGGTTTTACTTTTTAATCCGCAACGAAAGAAAGGACTATCTCCAAAGCTGCAGACTCATTGGGATGGCCCATATAAAGTAATAAAGAAATTGAATGACGTGGTGTATCGGATCCAGAAATATAAGAGCCCAAGATCAAAAATGAAAGTGGTACATCTAGAACGACTAGCCCATTATGGAAAAGGAGAATCTGAGCCTATTCGGGACGAACAGGCTTAAGTGGAGGGCAGTGTTACGAAAGTTAAATTATCTAAGAATTATTTATAGTTATAGTTATAAGTTATCTTGTAAGTTATAATTTTATGTTACTTAAAATTGTCATGTATAATTTTCAACACAACTGTTATTTTAAAAATAGTTCCTATATAAATTTCCCAGTAATTTCTAGAAATGGTTATAGAACATAATAAATAGTTTTTACGGGAAGGTTCAGGAAAAATCTAGAAATAATTATGAAATATAAAAAGGGGTGACTCATGTAAAATTAGTTTAGTCTGTTTTGAAAAACGGTTCTGTTCGTAACTAACAATTGTGAACAAAATAATTAATTTCAATAAAGTTTGTTAAGTTGAATAAGTGTGTGTTTTTATTCGGATTTGCAATTAAAAGAACTCAAACGCGTTTATTAAAGGAAAAACGTAACAATATGATGAAACAGATCATATTCTAATGGTATTTTGACCAACACTTTGGAAATTAAGGAAAACTATTCATATAATGGTTTGTTTAATGTGTAATTAAATTTACTGAAAATGCTGTTGAATAGCCTATTATGTTTTCAATGATAATTTTTGTTTTTACTTATATTTTGTATTAATTGATATATATCTGTGGCAATAAATAATAATGGCTTAAGTTGACTTAAGTGCTTTTTAATTTTATTACATATTCTTATTATCTTCTTCAAGATCTATGACGCAGCTAAATTTCAAGTATAAAATGTCATTATTAATAAAACTATACGCATTTATATATTAACTTTCACAATACAACACACAATTCATTTTAGACAAAACCCTTAATATCTCAAAACACGAAATTTCGACTGAAGCCATTATTTTTTATTGCCACAGATATGTAGGTATATCGTTACCTAAAAGGCAAAAAACCCTATCTATAATTTTTAAAATTTTACAAAAAAACTATTTAAAATAATAAATTTATTAATCGCCCTAAACTGTTTATAATTTATTTTCTTCTACTTTACTTGTAAAACCTAAAGGCCCAACAATAATATGCATAGCCTTGCTTAAACTATTGTCAAAAATTAACAAAAAGTCTCTCAAATATATATAAAAAAAAAACAAAAACAAAAAACATTTGATTCCGTACGGAATGTGCGATCAGTGTCGCACTTTGCTTAAGCAAATGACTGTTTCATAAAACTTAACAAGAATTTTCTTTAAGTTCAATATGGTTTGCCGCATATGATTTACATGTATTCGCACATTTGCTTAAGCCAACTTAAGCACATTATGGTTGCGCCTTAACAGTTTTTTTGACAGTTGACAATGTTGCATATTTTGCAAACTGTAGGTTAGGGCTTTAAGCGTCTATCATGTAATATTGTGTAGATAGGGACTTTTGTTTTTTTTTTTTTTTTTTTGGTTAAAAAATCATTTACTTTTGTCAAACTACCAAATTGTTTTTATTAAATAAATCTATGTATGTATATAATTTATTTTTATATAAACTTCATTCTATTTTAAAGAAATATAATATATTCAGATAAATTAATGTATAATTCATTCATTAAAATGATACAATTATTTAAGAAAATTTAGCATTTTTTTAGCATTTTCAAATTTTATTTTTAGCATTTTTGGCATTGTTTTAATCCCCATTTAGCATCCAATTTTTTTTTAGCTGTGGTCACACTGGTTGCTATTATTATACATTTGTGTAAACGTACAAGTGACAAAATACAATGATAGAGATTGACAGAAATGTTAAGTTATATTGTGAAATAGCAATAGTATATAAAGTTTATAAGATTAAAAATACTAAAGAATGCTTATAAAATATTAGAAAAATGCTGAAAAAAATGCAATTTGAAAAATTAGCTGCTAAATCAAAATAAATAATGATAAATTTTGCAGTAAAAATGCTAAAAGGGTCACACTGATCAATACACAACATCCGAATAAATGTCCAAATTGCGTACTCATAGCTGGGTTACAAACACACAACAACTGTCAAAATGTGGTTGGGTGTGAATACGTGGGCGTGGCAATTTACAAACGAAGACAAAAGTGATTTCTATACATCTAGAAAACGTTAACAGCTAAATTTTTCAAATAAGGTACAAAAAGCTTATCAGTCATATATTAGGCGGAAGTAGATAAGTGGGTGTGGCACAAAATAGATTACTTATTGTAGACGATAGCGGGGGCACCTACAATTAGGCTTGCCAACCGTACTTTATAATAAAGTATTGTACGTTATTTCGAGTAATTGTACTCTATACTTTATGAGAAAAATAAAGTACGCGGAAATACTATATTTCGCGTGATTAGATTTATCTAGAATTCATAATAGATTCAGGTTATATTAGTCAGGGTTTTAGTAGTCATAAATTTATAATACTTATTGTAAATTTTTTTTTTTTAGAAAAACTAAAGAACAACTAATTGATATTAGTCAGGGCCATTTTTTGATGTTTTTTTTAGATTGGCAGGACGATTTTTCGAAAAAAAAAAATATACAGACAGCACTATTCACTTCTTTGTTTTGTTTGAGTACAATAACTGCCTGTTTTTAAAACACAACTGCAAAACTCTTTCAATTTACTGCCTGCTTTTAGATCGCGAGCACAAAAGTGACTCGTTTGCCTAACATTTAAAACAAAACTTCAAGATTTCCATTCCTTAAGGGGGCTCCCATACAAAATGATTAATACAGACTAGAAATATATTGAAGAAAACGTACCATAACAGCCAAGGAGTCGCCTTAACAATTTCTCGAGACATACTTTCCCCTTATCACCACTTCTTAAGGCGGCCCCATGCAAATATTGCGTTTTTTGAAATTTTGTAATTAATTAAAATTTTTCGACTTTTGTGAATAAAATCAAAAGTTGTAAACACACTCAAAATATTATGTAGTTAAATTCAAATGAAAATTCATTTGAAACAAATTAAAATTCATTTAAAAAACGGATCATTTACATTTCATTTAAAACAAATGATTTTTTCAGTAATTTCTAAGTTTTTTATTTATTGAACATCATATTCGTTAAAATTGAATAGTTTTTACTTTTAAAAAATATATTTTAACCGATAAAAATCAAACAAATTAACAAAAAAAAAATACGGAAAACATTATTTTTTGGTAGTTTGTTTTTTTAATAACAAACATAAATGTTGAAAAATAAATTTATTCGTAAAATAACTATATTTTTATTCAATTTTAACAGTACCGAAAACGAATTTAATAACCTACAAACAGTTACTGTAATAATTTTATGAGTGCAGATTTTAATCATTTATAGATTAGTTTGTTTGTTTGTTAAATGTCTGGAAAAAATTAGAAGCATAGCTGTAATTTTTTATAGATTTTTAGCAAACAAAAATTTTGAAATGTTGCTAAAAAATTATTTTTGTTGCCAAAAAAAAGTTATGTTTCTAAAACGAAATTTTTGTTGCGGATTTTCGTTTTTTTTTAGTAATTTCAATAAACAGAATCCGTATTGGATTCAGCGTACCCGAATTAGGTTAAAGCTCCAGTTGTCCGGCTTGTTTAAAAAAAGTATCAAATTCTAGCACAGTGTAATTGTTTGATAAAACTTGCGAAAAGCAATTAAAAAACATTTTTAAATATAACATTAAAAAGAAATTAATTGTACTTTATATTTATACTGTGTACTTTTTTTTCTTAACCTTTAATAATCAATGTACTTTAATTGCAACAAAAAAAGTTGGGAACCCTACCTACAATGCCAAGACTATAGACTGAGAATTTTACTTGGTACAAATAGCTTTATAAACAATGTATGAGATCTGTATTTATAAAAAATTTACCCACATCTTCATAAAAAAAATATTTTTGATTTAAAAAAAGTTTATTGTACAAATTCTCATAGGAAAATAAGGTTGAAAATAACGCTTTTTTTAGCACCAAGTCCTTTAAGCCGGGAACACAACACACATAAAATCCTGCTTCTCATCAGCAGGTTTGTAAGCGAATTGTACATCTTTATAGTAAAAAACCAGCTCCTTTTTTTACTAGGGAATTAAATACCCAGAAACTCTAACAATTTGATTTGGTACTGGCATATACTAAAGAGCTATTTAAGCACAAGAAAAATGGCTTACAAGCAATCTCATAATACATATCACACTGTCCTTATATAACTCATACTTCCAAGAACTGTTTTGCTTTGCGATACAATAGAACAAAATTGGAATAAAATTAAGCTAAAACAGAACAAAGATGAAATAGATCATTAAAACTGAAATAGAACATTCAAAATATGTTTAAATGTTGTGATTGTAGAAATATACCAAAGGCACACTTGCATAGAGGGAAACTTTTGGGGGCTTAATTTACACTGCTGTTTAATATTTTTGAAGTTTTTCATATGTGTTCTATTCAACTCGATGCTTTTGCTATTATCTACCGTTTTTTTAATTCCTTGTCGGTTTTTTTTTTTTGTTTTTGTTGATATTCCTCTTGTTTTGTAAACAAAAGCTCGATTTACTCTAGTGAGAGTCATGTTTTGTTATTTTGGTTTTGTTGTTTATGTTACCATTGAAACATTGTGATTGGAGTTATGTATTGTGAAATAGAACACGTGAGTTTTGAAATATTATGCGCAGCTATCTAGTTTATAAGCTTATACTATGTTCACACTTGAGTTCTTATACTATGTTCACACTTGAGTTCTTAAACGCGTTTAAGCAGCTCGAACGTGATTAAGCTCTAATCACTTCAAAATCGAGATGATTACCCATACATTGAAGTGTTTTGTTAATCACTTCAAATCGACATAATTACAACTAAATCACTTCATAAACCACATAGAATCCACTGAACATACCTAACAGTGTAGAATCGCTAACGTGTCGTGTACAACCGGCCAAGATTTCTGCTTAATGTTTTTATTTTTTTCCTTAAATTATTCATAAATTTTCACAATTTCATCATTAAAATGATTAAAATAATCTTCTGATAACTTTATAAAAGTGTTTTTTTCCATTTTTAATAATTTAAAGAAACATAAATTTGTTTGATTTTTTTTTTGTGTGTTTGTTCTGTGTTTTTTTTTTCTAAATCATCTGTCACACACTCGTAAAACTGCTCTGAGTGGAGAAGCAGCTCGCGCTTTTTGTCATTATTTCTTAAGGGCAAACAGGTCGTTTTTGTTTGTCTGCTTTTGTTGCGTTTTGCGTTGTCACCCCGCATTGGTTAGTGTTTCGGCGTCGTATAACTGTACCGAGTTACAGTTTTTGCGGTATCTGCATTAACTATATGCAATCGTTTTTAACCTCAATTTGAGGTTGTGTCTGGTGGAGAACCATTAATAACTCATGTGACTGGTGGAGAACCAATATAACTCAGACGTTTTACTGGTGGAGTACCAAGGAAATAACTCAGACGTTTTACTGTGGAGACAAGATATACTCTGGAGCTTATTCCGGAAGCTCTTCGCCTTCCTATACGAAGGTCTAGGTCGATCGAGGACTTGTGGATGAGGCTCCAACAAACCGTGTGATACCCTGGCAATATAACTCTAGATAGTTAGCCAAAAATTTTTTAGTGTTTAAGCAAAATCAAAAAAAAAAAAAAATAATCATCTGGCATCTTATTCATCTCAAATGTAATGTGAACGGCTTTGATTAGCTAAATCAACATTTTGCTTAAACGCGTTTAAAAACCCAAGTGTGAACTTAGCATTACTCTTGTTATATCAGTTGGTTACTGCTCCAATTGTTGTCATTGCTGGTTACGAAGAAGATTATTAAAAAAAATATTTATTTGGCTTAAGTTTTAGATACCAGCGCGCCATGTCGCACAGTGCTTTGTCCCCATATAACGAAGGGACATAAATAGAAGGAGTTGTCAGAAATTTTTGAAATTTGGTACACAAGCATAGAATAGCTTAGTTAAGAAAAATGTGAATTTTTGGACAAATCGGTCCAAGGACACGCCTACCTCCCATGTGTCCTGAAATGGAAAAATGTAATTTTAGCTTCAATAATGCCCACAAAACTACAAAAAATGGTCATACTGATACACACACAACTAGCAACGTATGTGCAAATTTTCACTTAAATCTGAACAAGGACTCAAGGTCCTGCCATATATCCTTTTTCTTAAAAATGTTATAACACTTTCAAAAATTATCCGATCGTAATAAAATTTGGTATGAAAATTGATATTTGTTAGATATATATGTGTGCCAAATTTTGGTAGAATCGGATTATAAATGTGAAAAATACAAAAACATCATTTAATGAAAAATGAGTGAAAAACGCTTAAAATGCTCGTGCAAAAATAACAAGTAAGAAAGTATAATCGGTCAAGCCCGACCATGTGATATCCTATAGCATAGTATTTAAAAACAAAGTTCCTAGATTGTAATCTATTTGGGACCCATGGGCAATCATGGACCCACCAGAACAAAATTATGTTATGAGGTTAAGATTCGTTTCAAAGTTCTTTCTGCCGAATATTATTTAGATATCTTCATCTTCATATATGGGTTTTTTGGATGAGGGTTTATATGTAACCTATGGTTTATATTGGTATGTTACTACATATATTTTTAAGGAAGTTGGCATTAAAAGCTATTTTCGGGAGAATGATTTGTATGGGAGCTATGCTCAAAAATAGAAAGATTCCAATAAAATTTGATAAGCTGATTTTGATTGCAATAAAATTGATTAGAGATGTGCACGTTCATTTTTTGAACCACGCGCCCTCACTTTTACTCGTTTGTAAAAGTAAGTATTTATTAAATATATAAATTGATTTAACATTTTAATAGAAAATTTTTATTTTCTTTTAAATTGAAAACCCTGTATGCAATATTTTCGAACACTCCACAATAGAATTGCTCTTACTACAAACAAAGGCTGTTACCAAAAAAAAACTTCTGTCACGTAACCATCTTCAATTTAAATAAAAAATAACGGCACTAAGTCACATTTTGAAAATATTCTTTATACGATGAAAAACCAACGTCATCTGGGAATTTAGCGCCATCTTGTGTCGACAAAAAGAAACAGACACAACTGTTATACTAATTTTTTTTAATTTATCTTGTCAATTTTTCTAATTCAATAGTATATATATTTGGATTTTTTTCTTATTATGTTCCTAGTTTATTTTTTTTTAACTAATTCAATCTATGAAAGTTTGAGCAAAAATCACGAAAATAGCATTTTTTTTAAATAAATTTTTTTTTAAGTTGTGGTAAAATTTTTTAAATTTTTTTTTTTGTAGTTATTAGAAAACAGTCTAAATATTCGAAATCAGAAAAAAACCCATAGACCATATTTTTCTTTTTTTTTTAATATTCCATCAAAATTAGAAAATTTTTAGAGCTTAAGTAAATAATAAGCATTTTTCAAACCATTAAAAAATATGTATAGGAGCATAATTCCAGTAAAAGTTTTTTATAGATGGTTTAGAATATAGTTAGCTGTTACAGAAAAAAATTTGAATCTCGTAATCCAAAAAATTAATTTTTTACAATTATTTTCTTGAAACAATAAAAAGCCAAGGGCATTTGTGATTTCAGCGCCCTCTTATGCCGTAGAATGCAGACAAACACAAACAATTTTTTATACATATTTTGATTTTTGTTGTTTTTTATTGAATGGTATAAGTTTGAATTAATATTTCACAGTATTTGTAGTTAATTGTCTTTTAAACTCCTGAAAACTATCAAAATTTGATCAAAAATCATGAAAATAGCCATTTAAAAAAAGTTTTTTTTTTCAAGTTGTGGTAAAATTTTTTCAATTTTTTTTTTTGTAGTTATTAGAAAACAGTCTAAATATTCGAAATCAGAAAAAAACCCATAGACCATATTTTTCTTTTTTTTTTAATATTCCATCAAAGTTAGAAAATTTTTAGAGCTTAAGTAAATAATAAGCATTTTTCAAACCAATAAAAAAACACTTATGAGAAAATAAATCAATAAAATTTTTTTACAGTTAGTTCTAAATATAGTAAACTACTACAGAAAAAAATTTCAATCTCGTGCTTTAAAAAACAACAGTTTTACAACAGTTTTCCTAAAGCATGTAAAACTCAAGTAGTTGTTTGGCCATTTTTACTATAAATTCTCAAACTTTGGCGCCCTCTAGCGCCGCCAAAAAGAGTTAAATCTAAAAAATTCTTCAAAATTCATTTTAATTATTTTGTTATCTATCGATCTGTACATTTTTAAGCACAATATAAGACTTGTTTTTTTTTTGATTTATGTCTATGGGCCAAAGCACTGTGTGTCGTGTCAGGAAAATAATGGATTTTTAGGAATAGTTTTAATGATAATTGACAATTGTGTTATTACCTAGATATTCCCTATTTCATAGTCAAATTTTAAAGGGTTTTTTTTAAATCATTTGCACAAAGTTATCGGAATAAAGGCCGATTTCTAATTTTAAAAATGTTGGTTTTGCAGAAAACGGCTTTAAAGTCATAAATTTGCACACAACATAATGGAAAAAATGTATTCTTTATATGAAATATGTAATTACCACTTCAAAGAACGATTTATGACTTATGAAGTTGTTGCAGCAAATGAGCGATATGTACATATATATGTAACAAATAAAATTACAAACTTTATTCTTATCTAAAGCTGAATTTAAACGACGAGTTTTAAAAGATTTTCCTATAAAGCTGCTTCCAAAATCATTTTACAGATACTTGAAAACTTTTAAGATAGTAATTTTTTTTATTTTTATATTAAAAAAATGAACGAAAATAAAATATAAAAGCAAGAATTTAATCTTTTCTACAAAAAAGTGTGACATTTTATTTAAAAAAATGCCAATTTGGTGTCTGTTTCATAAAAATTTTGCTTCCAAAAAAGGGTGAGTTTTTTGGAATAACACAAGCCACCCTTTTCGGGAGAAAAATGTTTAAGAAACAGACCCCAAATTTAATTTTTTTAAATAAAATGTCACATTTTTTGTAGAAAAGAAAACACCATAAGTGACAGTAAAAGAAAATAAGAAAAATCCAAGACTAACAGAAAAAATATAGTTTCATCTCTACCGAATTCGTCATCACTCAAAATGTTATCCAGCTAAATTTCAAAGAAGATTCATTTTAAACAACTACAAATTTATTTAAAAATGGATCATTTACATTTTTAAATTTTTAATTTATTAAACAGCATATTCTTTTAAAAAATTTAAGTAATTTTTTTTGGGGGGCTCAAGCAGAATTTAAAAGTAAAGTATTTTGAGATTTTTTTTCAGATTTTTCGGAAGAGGTTTAGAGGTTGCTCAAGTCGAATTTTTACCATTAATCAGGTATGCCGTTCTTTTTTTAAGTTTTCTTCATAACTTTGTCAAAAACTACGTTTTTCTTCTCTTTTAAGCAAATAATTTAAAAGAAAGATGTTCAAGGTTTATTGTTATGTATGCTTGTATAATTTTTATATGTACTTGAGAATTTTTAAGTTAAGTTTTGTTTTTAATAAATATTATGAAATGCTACCGACATGATTTAAAAAGTACATTTTGTGTTTATAGTTCGTACAAAATCTTTAACCCCGTTTTCCATCCCTGTTTCATAATCATCTTTTCTTTTAGTTATAAAACAGTGATGGAAAATTCAGTACTTTGGTACTTTTTTAATTTTTTGGAAAAATGTAAGCCAAATTAAGAACGAAATCGACGAACTTATGTTTCCTGATATTTCACGTATTGCTATCGAAAATTGTCAATATCCCATTCATCAGCAGCAGTTAAGCGCACGTTTTTAATTCAAGATGATACAAAAACGAAAGAACGAAATCGTTTGCAAGTACAAACTCTTTCAAATTTAATTAAAACTAAACATTTAATAAAATCAGCTTATTCTTGTTGTTACAATTATAATATTACTTATGATCTTATTAAGTAAATTTAACAAAATGCCTAATAGTCTTAGTCATCGAAATGTGTGTACCTTTCCAGCTAAAATTTTCAATCGTCTAGGAGTCTACTGGGGATCTCATAAAGAGTGTTTTTGATCGTCGACGAGCTCATTTTTTAATTGTAGACGATTCCGAAAGACGCTCAAATGAATCATAAAGGGAATTGTGTATGATGTATGTAGAGATTATCAAACGAGTCTTTCAAAAAACATGCCAAGAGTCGTATGAGACTCATGTAGGGATTATTTTACAACTCGTGAAATGCTTAGCCGTATAACTGAGCTACCTAAAGAAGGACATCAAGCGTATTTTACATGCCAAACTTCTAATTTTTTATACAATTTATATAAAACAAACCTTAAGGTCGCGAAATCAACAGCATCCTGTCGGAAAATCCTTTTCACAGATCCTTGAGCCGGTTTGTTTTATTGAAATTGTAATGGCAATAGAATTTTCATATTTCAAAAACGCTCTTATTCAGGTAGCTCAGTAATTGTTACACGAATCTTACAGAGAGTCGCAAAAGGTTCATTCCAAGATAACAAGACGAGCGTGTCAAGAAATGAATAACAAATTAATAAATAAAAAAAATTTAGATGTTTTTGTTTTTGTAACTAGTCAGATAATCATTAGAAGATTCTTTTAGAACAGCCTATGCTAACTGGGTTACATTAACTGAGCTACCTAAATAAGAGCGGAAGCGTTTTTTGTATGTAAAAACTTCTCATTTGCATACAATTTATACGAAACAAACCATTAGAATGCGAATTAGAAACCACCCGGCTGATAAATCTTTTTTGACAGATCGCTATGTCGGTTTGTTTTATTGAAATTGTATTTAAATGAAATTTTCATTTTTAAAAAAACGCTTGCCGCTTTTGTTTAGGTTGTTCAGTAAATCATAAGCAAATACATAGTATCCCAGCAAACAAATGGAAGATATCCCCTTAGGCAATACTTTCGCAATACCCCCAAATTTTCGTCTAAAAGAAAATAGTCATAGTAGTTTTTTATTTTCTTCCTTTTATAATTTTTGAGGAAATATCGCAATAAAGTCAGAAAAAAATTATGTTATAAAAAGATTTATGTACGTCATAAATAAAAATATATGTAAAAATTAATAAAATTTTTGATCTAAGAAATTATTTCTTAAAATATTCTGGAAAAGGTAAATATTTAAATTAAATAAATCTGTTAAATATTAATCAGTTACCTTTAAATAGTTAATATAGTTTCCTATATACAGGCTTTCAAGGTCATTATTCCTTTTCAATTTGATCAAGATCCTACTCAACCCTGAATGCATTTTTAAAGGAGTTGGATCTTTTTTTACAAAATATGGTGGAAACTACATACGTACATCTTTTTATTACATTTATATTATTTTACTTTATTTTTATTATAAATTATATTATTTATAAGTATGATTTATGTATATAACTAACAATTTAATTTTTAATAGGAAGCTGTACTTATTTGTATATAAATGAAAGTTTTTCAAAATGCAAAATCTTCTTTTAGTCGTCCCAATAATATTTTGGTGATATCTTCCTATTTTCCTATAAGTGGTTATCTGGCGATATTGCGTGTTAATCATCTAGAGGTATCGCTTTCGTATTGCTTAGGAGTATTGCCATCGTGACACGTTTCTTCCCGAAGGAAGTATCTTCCGCAATACGAAATCGATTATTGCCGCAATAATATTTTTCATCCAGGATATACGTTTGGCAATACATAAGGTGTATTTCTATGTTTGCTGGGATGTATGTTAATACATACATATGCATTTACATAAATATTTATTTCAAAAATTAAATTATTTTTAGTTCCTTAACCAAAATATTTTATATTTTTTTTATTAAAATTAATTAGTTTTTTAATTTTATGTATTTTTGTTTATTATTTTCAATTTTGTTTTTCAATAAAAATATGTTTAAAAAAAGTACCAACATAATGACAAAAGTACTCCTTTGATTGGTGTTCAGTACCATCTTGAATTTCCAATTTTCCATCACTGTTATAAAAGCACTCTTTGCTATCTTTCTTTTTTACTCTCACACTCAAGTTTACCCAACAGTTTTTTTTTAAATTCCCTTTTTCAGAATTTCCTTTTCCTCTTCTTTTTAGTTTCTAAAAATTTACAAAGTGCGTGAACGTCTTAAAAAAATACTCCCTTAAATCAATTAAAAAACGAGTAAAAATTTTTAAAACGTTTTAAATTTTTATAAATAAATAAAATTAAAACGGTAATCTATTATATTATTAAAAAATCTATTCAAAAAGTTGAACGCAACTTAGTAAAAACCGATAGATATTTTTTCATTTGAAGCAGAGCTAACGACAGCTCAGTCTCTGTGTTGGTTGAATGTTGTTAAAATCGCCGCAGTGTTTTTCATAAAAAGCAGAGCTACAGACAGCGCAGTCTCTGTTGGTTTAATGTTGTTGAAATCGCCGCGGTTTTGCGAGTGAGTTGTGCTGGTATTTTGAATAGTGAGTTTGTTGCGTTCAAGGCAATTCGCCTTGGTTGTGTTGTTTCAGCAACAGCGCATTCTCTGTTCGTTTTAAATCGCCGTGTTTGTGGGCAGCATCGAATAAGTTGTGTCGTGTTTTTTTTGTTCGAAGTGTGAGTTTGATTGTGTAGTATTTTAGGAAATAAGAAGAAGTAAAATGTCTTGGCTAAAAGCGAAGTACATAGTTAGTAAATTAAATAAAGGAAATATTAAAGATGGAAAATTTCCACAAAATATGGCCTGTTTTTATAAAAAAATTTGCAAAAATTAAATAAAATTGCATAAAAGAAATATTGAAAGTTAAAATAAGATCTAATAAAAGTTTTAAGAATTTATAAGCAATTTAAAGGAAAGTAATTGATTTTTATAAGGTAAGTTTTTCAATATCTACAAAAAATATCACAACTTACGATAGCTAGAAGTAGCCTTTAACGGCCTTATAAAAAGTGTTCCATTATTAAAACTTTACTATAACCTAAAGTGAGCAATAATGTAAATTAAGGTTCATCCTACCTGGTAGGCTAAAGTGAAGTTGTAATAATGAAACACTTTTTATACGGCCGTTTAAATCCTACCTTTAGCTATCGGTAAGTTGTGAAAACGGGCCTTAAAATGCAGAAATAAAATTTTGCGAAATACATAGTTTTTTTTATTATTGAAAGAAAAAATTGACCAAATGTTTTGAAGAAATATAGGTATCTATGTTACTTTTGGTCTTATAGAACTATGACTAAAATAGAATTATTCGAAACGTTTTTAGGTTATACTTAAACTTTGCCGATATGTCGATACACCAAACTTTTCTATAGAATACCAACTTTTTTATAGACTAACTGCTGAACAATAAGTAATTTTGAAAAATATTATAGGAACGAACATAATCTGATCAGCGGGTCAAGTTTAAAATAGCACGAAAAATTTTTAAAAATTACTGGCATAATGGCACAACTGGCAAAAATAAACATGGTGTTATTCAAGAAATATTTACATATTTTATTAAGCCTGTTTCTTAAAATTGTCAAAAATATCTCCTGTTAGGATCGCATTTGAAAAAACAAATACATTTTATTTTTTTTAACTTAGCGGTGTTTGCAACTGGACTGACTACTCACATATACTAATTTTTATTTTAATTAATCTTGTAATCCGGTATTACGATCAAAAACTTTTTTTTAAACTTTTCAACAAAATCTTTTTTACTGACATCTTTAATATTTTCCTAAGCACGCTTTAATTTACAGAAAGCTCTTTGGTTTGTAATTGCAAGAGACCTGAGCAGATCCATTGAAAGTGCTCTTTTATGTACACTTAGTCACTTTTGACATCCGATTTGTGCAACACTCATTTAAGATTTCAATAGATACTGCCTTATTTTCGTTTAGCTTATTTAAAAATTTTTTCTTGGTTGCAAAAAAAGGTATTTTTTGGACTAAAAATGGCTTTTTAACGAAATAATTGAAGTAATGGCCAAAATGGCGTATGCCATAAAAAACTTGCCCTGCTGATCAGTTTCATAGTATGTATAAAAATCAGATATAGAATGTTTTTAGCATATCCCTTTCAATTGTTATAACCGTGTTGCCCAACCACATGTTCTAAAATCGCCGAGCATTCAAATTTGCAATTTATTATCGAACTACTCAATTAAAAGTAATCTCCATCTTTAGTGTGTTTACTAGAGTGGGTCAATTTTTTTAACCACCAAGCGTATAGCAAAATCGTAATCTACGCAAAATTCTAAGAACTTTTCCTAAAGAAACTATGGTTCTAAAATCAAAATCGAGCTTCCGGTTTTTGACTTGAAAATTTGGTGCTCAGTAAATCTGAAAAAAATAATACTTTTTTGGAAATATTTATTATGGAAATATTTATATTTATTAAATTGGTGAATAGTTGGCCTGTATCGCTGAAAGAGGTCTTGTTTAAAAGAAAATTCTCTCAGCTTTCTATATCTGTGCTCATTTTTAGAAAAATCTGTACATCAGTAAGAGTTAAGAGGTTTTTGTCAAAATAATCATAGTCAAGCTGATAAGAAACCTAAAACTGTTACAGTTTTGATACATAAAAGTTAAATAAAATAATATAACTAAATTCTAAATTAAATTGATTAAAATAAAATAATTCTGCGGCATTTTGACAAAACATCTTAAGTGGAGATAAGAGATCAAAAAGGATTTAAAAAAAACTCGGTGAAAAAAGCATTTCTGTTAAAAATAAATTAAACCGAAATTAAAGAAAAAATTTTTCATAATACAAAATTTTAAAAACGTAAGCAAAAATGTTTCTTAATGAAAATTCGTACGATTAACACCATTTTGTTCAACTTTTTAATTTTGACTCAAGATGTTTTGTCAAAATGCCACAGAATTGATTAATCAAAACTTAACCCAGTAAAAACTTCGCCTACAAAATAATGTGTTGAGTAATCAGAAAAACATAAGAGTACTAATTACAATTCTACTGAAAGAACCAATGAATTTTACAAGGGATGTCCCAAAATGAACGCATTAAAAAGTAAGTCATTATTTTTTTTTACCTGCATACATCCAGAAAAAAGTAGTTATGGAAGTTGTTATAGATGTAGTTATAGAAGAAAGCTATAAAATAATGAGTTAAAGAAGCTATTCATTTTGAAAAAGTAGGCGAAGTTTTTACTGGGAATTAAACGAAAATTTCTTTAAATAAAATTTAAGCAAAAACTGAAAATAACAAAATTAAAAAATAAATATTTTTATTATTATTCTATTTTTTTTAAACGCATTTTTTGGAAAATTCACAACTTAAAAAAAGGAACCGATTAAAATAAAAATTTTTAACAAAAATACTGGCCAAGCCGGGGTAAATAAGTTAAGTTTCGGCCTATACTGCAATTTACATACAATATCTTTTTTGCTATCCATTCGTGGTATTCTGTTGCGACTTTTAATAGTAACTGCCAAAATATCATCTCGATTACATTCTATGGCACGTGGGAAACATTGGTAAGCAATTGTACAAATCGCTCAGTTCCCTGAATATGTGCCGGTAACCCTAGATCAGTAAACGGTAGATGCTTGTAGTAAATGGCGGCTCAGACAAATTGCTATCGTCCATTTCCAATTTAAAAAATTGTATTAGCTAAAAAAACATAAATTTCTGAAATAAAATTGGACACTTTCAGAAGCTACATTTGGAAATTTTTTAAGTTAAATTGGAAATTTCTGAAGTATAGTTAGAAAATTCTGAAATACAATTGGAAATGGTGTAATAAGAAACATAGGCCCTAATAATATAATTCGCAACGTTACGCCAAAGAATTACATTGAATGCAAAAACAAATTCATTAATATTTTGTAATTTTGTTGTTGCTTTCTACAGAAAGTTACATAAAATTACAAAATATTTATGAATTTGTTTTGCTTTCAATGTAATTCTTTGGCGTTGCGTTTTACATAATAAGGTCCATAATTTAAAAACAAAAAATAAATAGGCAATGAGAAACTGAAAAGTTTGTAATTCTATCGTTCACACAATTACCATTGCGCAGCCGTCAAGTCCTGAGCTTTTTGGAAAGAAGGGAAGAGAGAATGCCATTTCTTCTCCTCTTTCTCCTAAAAACTCAAGGCTTGACGGCTTAAACTTGAAGAGTGTGAACCAGCACTTACGGAAGACATGAATTTTATATGGCGAGTTCCCACTTTGAAGCAATACATTCATGACACATAAAACATATAAAAATTGTTAGATGTAACGATAATGATAACTTTAGATAACTTTACTGCATTTCTGTATGTCTTATTTCGTAGCACATAGCATTGCGCTTATTTTACCTTATTGTACCTACCATTAGTGCTTCGCAAAATGAGAAAAATTTTTATTGGGTAATTTTATTTTATTTTTTTCATTTAGTTTCTTTTTTAAAAAGGTAGTAAATTTAAAATAGAAAATTGGGTTAAAAAAAATAATATAAATTTTTTTTTATTTTACCAGCTTGACTATGAACATTTTGACAAAAATCTCCTAACCAATTATTTATGTACAGAATTTTCAAAAAATGAGCACATATATATAAAGCTGAGAAAATTTCCTTTTAAACAAGGCCTCTTTCAGCGACACAGGCCAACTATTCACGTATTGCAATAAATATTTCGAAAAAGTATTATTTTTTTCAGATTTTCTGAGCACCAAACTTTCAAGTCAAAAACCGGAAGCTCGATTTTGATTTTAGAACCATGGTTTCTTTAGGAAAAGTTCTTAGAATTTGCCGTAGATTAATTTTTTGCTATACGCTTTGTCACTTTTTTTGGGCCCGAACAAATTGACCCACTCTAGTGTTTACTCTATTCAATAAATCAAATTTATATTAAAAAAAAATTATAACAAAGAACAGTATGTAGTTAAATCCATGTCAAAATAGTTTTTTTTAGCCAAATTTCAGTATTATTTGAGGCCCTGAACTTGTATTGGCTAAACCTTTTTATTTTTAGTTTTACAGTGATGGAAAAGGTTTGGTTTTGGTTTGAGACCATATTGGATTATTATAAGATCTTATATTGTAAATTTAACAAATTGAAAAGATTAAGCTATTTGAATGCCGCTTACAATTTTCATAGAAACCGAAAGCCAAGAATTTTAAATACTATTAAATACCGTTGAAATACCAATTTAAATCTTGAGTTAGTTAGAAATGTGTATATGGGCACTTCCAAGATGTAAACGGGGCATTCGCACACGTTTATATTGACAAAACTGTTAAAAACAACCTGATTTTAATTTTTTAAATTAATGATTCTTTTAACTCTCAATTAGCTCTTTAATTTCCGCAAATGAAATTTTTCGCTTTCTGTCGTGGTTTCCGAGATAATGGCAAAAAACTAGTGATTGTAAACGGGACAAAAAACGGAAGTGGGTTTTAAGGGGTAACCGTTTAAACAGTGAGTTCTGCGAAACCTGACACAATATTTTATTGGGATTAATTTTAAAATGTTGCGTTCTAATGTGCCCTAAAAATGGTTTCGATTTCAAAATAAAATATGAATTAAATTTTTTTAAATAGATTTTAAACGGGACATTGTAAACGGGACAATTTTTCCACCATGATTTTAAATTTTTTTATGTTGCTATTTATAATCCTTTATATAAGAAACTTAATAAAAAATGTTTTTCAGATCATAAATATGCCTTAGATTAGAGTATTGTTGTTCCAAATGCATATTTTCTAATATACACAAGTATGTGCTAAAAGTTGTAGTACTTCGTTTACCATTTATTTTTTTTTTTTTCGAATCAATTAATTTATACGCATATATTAAAAAAATATAAGCAATTCTCTAAATAAATCTTGAATAGAAATTTTTTTTTTCATTTTTGTGGTTGACGTTTTTTTGGAAAAAGCCATATGCATTTGCATCCTAAACATAAAACCTTTGCAGATGACCCCATAAACACATTTGCAACATTATTTCATTTATACAAACATTTTTAACCATGCAAATTATTTCTCTTTGTATTAACTGCATACGCTTACCATTAATAAAACAATGAGAAATGCGAAATGTAAAAATGAGAATTTTTTTAAATCCCGAATGTCAGAATTCTGTATATTAAAAAGCCCGAATTCAGAAAAGCTTAAGTTATCGAAACCGCTCTTTGTTATATCATAGTGGAGAAAATCTTTGCACAACAATGACATTTATCGCGCGATTTTTATATTGGGGTCTTATTTCGCTTTAGAAATTGGGGTTTTATATGAAATAAGTCCACAAAAATTTTGTATTTAAATTTTTGGCGTTACTTAATTTCGTTGATGGTTTATTTGATTTCTATTTTCGAAATTTTTTTAATATGAAATAAAACCCCAAAAATAATTGTTTATATATACGGGGAAAGAAAGTGTTTAAAATTTGACTAAGTTCGAATAATTGACTGAAGGACTTCAAAACATCGTTATTATTAACTCTAAGAAAAATAAAAAAAATTAACACAGAATATTTGGCGTAGAAAATTAAAATTTTCACAGACAATCAGGGCTGCCAGATTTGACGATTTATCGTCATGCTGACGATTTTTTGTTCTAAAATTATCAAAGTGCCGATTTGTTAATTTATTTCTAAAAAGTGACGGGTTTTTCAGTCTGAATAAAACATTACATTTTCTGACAATTTCTTTCTTTAATCTTGGAATATTTAACAGCCGTACCTAACAAGAGCGAAAGGCGGAACGTTTTTTTCGCTTAGCTTTTACGCTGATATGCCATACCAAAGCAAAAGCGTCAACGTTGTGTCACGAATAGTAGTGAAAAAACGCTAGATTGACCAAAAAATAGCAAAATTGCCATTATTAACTTACAATAGCGGCAAACTTCACTATTAAACGAGCTATCAAAATCGGTTTTTCCAATAGCAAAGCGTCCAGGCCGCTCTATTCAAAAACTAGAAAACGCGTGCCGCTTTTGTTTAGGTACGGCTTTAATATGCAAGTCTTAAGAAAATCTTTAAATGAATATTTTCAGAGTACAAAAACAACAATGTTACACTTTGTTTATCTTTCGTCAAACCATCATCGAATGAACCTTTAACGACTCTCTGTTTAAATCATATTTTAAACAATTGTACGACAAGCATTTCACGAGTTGTAAGAGAATATCTAAATGAATCTCATACGATTCTTGACATCAAAAAGTCTGTTTGTTTTTGTTTGAATGTTTTTTATATAAAAATCGAGCAAAAATTGTTTAAAAAAACTAAATTTTAAGTTGTCCGATTTTTTTTACGATTTTTCGAAACGGTATAGACGATTTTTTTATTGTTTCTCAGTAAACTGACGATTTCCTCACAAATGTATCTGGCAGCCCTGCAGACAATATACACACAAGTTCTAAAAATAGTTTTTTTGCTGTATAACTTTAACAATTAAAAAAAAAAACACAACAACATAAATTATTGCCGTCAGTGTGGCTTCAAAAAAAGCTAAAAACAGCAAAAAAATAATTTAAATGCTAAAACATAATGCTTTAATTTAATGATACTTCTTTTCACGTAAATATGTTGTTATAAATCGCGTATTTTTATCATTTCTGCTTAAATTGCCTGCTTTATTTCCCTTGAATGAAAGAAAAATTTCTTAAACTACAGTATTTTTCGTTTAGCTGCACATTCAGGTTTGCACGAAAATTCGTGCAGGTACCCAAAATGTTCTCTTAAGCAGTATTCACTTAGCAGCATAAATAATGCTGCTAAGGGAATTCACTTACCTGAATATATGTGCCCTTATGTAAAATTTTTTTCTTATTACAAAAATAGATTTAGTCATGCATTCATTATTTTCAGCATATTTTTTTAATACAGTTTTAAATTTAATTTTAATATATGTCTATTAAACAGTTCATTTAAAAACAATATAGAGTGCTGTGCCGAATCATTGACACCCTTCACCGACAGTTTGAATATTGAATATAGCTGCCAGAACAACTGTATTTTCAATTTAAATTTTTTGCCTTTCTTTTTCATATTTTTTTTATGAGGCACTTAAAAATAATATTTTGTATTAAAAATAAACAGTGTTGACCAAAAATCGAATGCTGTTATCCAAAATATGCACTTAAGCAAAATGCACGTACACGATTTTTTTTTCTAACAAAATTTAGCCATCATACACAATGCTTTGTATTTTGTGCAGATATGCAAAAAATGCGGTTTAGTGAAATGCAGCTAAATGAAAAATACTGTATAGCAAATTATTTAATCAACGTAAAAAGCATTGAAGCATAACAAAAATATTAATTCGGTGTCTTTACTTATGTTTTTACACATGTACATGCAACTCTAACGTTTCGATGGTGCCAACTTAATTCGATTTCCCTGCAACTATTACAGCATAAAAGCAAATACACACATACATACACTAAAGGTATTCACGTACATTTTGTTAGCCCTTGCAACTGTGCAAAATAGCATAGGCGCCAAGGCTGTGGAGTCGACTCCGACTCCTACCCTAACCTTGATGCTAAATGTTTATGAGACCGGTGCTTATTTGACCTTAAATGTTTTTTTTATGCAGTATCTTTTAAATGGTTAAATATAGCAAGAAAATGATTCTGTAAGAATTTCAAATCAATATTTTAATTCTAACACATGCCACATTGAGCTTTAATATACATAGCTATTTACATAAGAGAAGTTGAGATGCAAAACTTGTTCGTTAGTGTAACGAATTATTCGAATTTTGAGGAAATGCAAAAAACATATTGCGCCCGATTTAATGGAGAAAATTCATTCTTGATTAATAACACAAAATTTGAAAAACTGAAACCAACTGAAATATAGAAAAATAATAGATTTAATTTCGGAACGAACGAGTTTTGCTACGAATTTTCGAAAGAAAAAACTCGTTTCTCGACAATCCATATAGGATCGAACTAGTTTTGCAATACATTAAAGCCCACCAGGAAAATAAATCATTTCATCTTAGTATATTTTGAAAGTTATATAAATTTTTTTAAATTATGCAAACAGTGCTAAAAAATGAAGCAATAGTTCTGTAGGGAAGATATAAACTACACTAATTCAAATCTTTTTCAAAATACTTTTTTTATATTGTTGGAATCAGATTTTTTCCTCTTATGATGTGTAAATTCCCATAAGTATTATTTTATGTGAGATAGAAAAGTTGAAAACAACACCAAAACCAACTTGTTTAGACGTAGAGGACATCAAGTATACTAAGTGTTGTTTACCACTGAATTTGTAGAGGCAAAGAACATCAGCAGTCTTTTTTTTTGTAAATTGTGAAGTGAGGTCTTTTTTTCAATAAAGATAAATTAAAACACTGCCATTTTGATTTAATTTTATTTGTTTATTTAAATATTTCGTACAACTTTGTTAATCATTCTCAGGAAAATTCAATATATTTTATTTTAACATGCAGATAAAAATAATAATAAGATAACACATTTTGAAGACATAAGTAAGGTAAAAGAAAATGGTTCTAAGCCACACAGAAAAAATTATTTTTCCAATTCAAACAAAAAATTTGTAGAATCAAACAATTTTTTGTCTAAAATCGGTCCTACAAACAAATTCGCATATTCAAACAATTTATTTGCATATTGTTTATTGAAAAAAACGCCGATTTTTTCAAACAAATAATTTTGCTGAATCAAACAAAAAAGTTTTGGCACAAGCAATGACGCGCACACAAGCGAAGATGAAGCAGAGCAGAGCGGCCGGCTGGCTTTGAGACATATTTTTTTGTTGGAATGATTTTTGAACGAAGTCATATTTATACTCACAGTGTTTTTCTTCATCACACACTTTTGCTTTCTCCTTTCCTTTGCTAATGAGTCGGTAGACCGACTCGATATGTTTTCCGCCATCATTCTATTTTTGTATTTGATGTATTTAAACAAACTGTTTGAAAAAATTGAATACGGGATTTGGTTTTATTTACCAACTTTGAAACCAACCAAAAATTTATTTTGTTTCTGATAATGTGTTTTTTCTGTTGTTTAAAAATATTAAACGTTTTTTTTTATCTGCTATTGTTTTTGTTTTTTTTTTACTACAAACCTCGTCACGCTATTTTATCATTTTTCTTATTGCTGTACTTTTTTAAAGCGTTCAAAAATAGACTGCATGTGTTTTTTGTTGTAGTTCTTATATTTATCATAAAGAAGTGTTGCTTACAATCAATAAAAATATGCAAAATGACGACAACATTAAAGAGCGTTAAATATTTCATACAAAATTATGAAAACTTCAAACCAATAGCGTGTTTATTCAATTTTTGAAGAGTTGTGCACATTTTTGTTGGATAAATAAAAATCAAACAAAAATATTGATTGAATCAGTAAAAAAATTTGTAGAAATCAAAAAAATTTTCAAACAAGCGTTTGTTTGAAAATAATTCGGCAATAATTTTTTCTGTGCATGTATTATTTTTGGGAAATAGCAGACGTTTAGTTGTTGGACTTGGTGCTGTTTGTCTCAAGGGATTGAGCAGTACCAATAGATACCATCATAGAAGGTAAAAAACACCAAGTCCAATTTAGTAAAGGTATTTCTGTCTTATAATCAATATTTTTATTGTTCAAGAAAATATAAAATTGAAAGCCTTTATTTTCGCTCCAATTTTCCCTAAAGTGAGTAGATGAAAGTATTCTCAAATAATTTTTCGGGTTAACCCCCACATTGCCAGGAATAATATCTGGAACAATGTCATTTTTTTCCGAGTTCCTTTTCCCTTTTTTCTATTACCTTAAAGGTTGGAATTTAAAATGTAGTTCACAGTGCTTTCACTACAGGAGCTGCAGCAGATTTCCAGTCATATATGTATATGAACATCGCTATAAAAATATTTCTCAATTTACGATTTATAAAAAAAAAAATGTGTCAAAGCGAACTTGTTTACAAATTTGCATTTTTAAATTCCCAAATTCGACTAAACTTCATCAACGATATCTTGGCGCACTTCAAATAATAGTGAACCAGCGAGTTTTGTTATAGAAAATGCAAAGAGATAGTTTTGAAAATGTTAGTGGAACGAACCAGTTTTGCTACCAACTGCAATTTTAGGACACATAAAAACATAGAAAAGAACATGGTTCGATACAATCTATAAATTTATTCTCATAAAGTGCTAAAATGTCGAAATTTATTGTTATGTAAATTTTTTAATTTTTGAAACGAACGAGTTTTACAACTTACCTACTCATATGTAAAGTAGACTAGACCTTATTTTCGGACCCCAAAATTTTTCAAGCAAGCTTCTCTTTCTACAAAATAAATCTTCAAGCTCAAGGTCACTTTTATATAAAAAATATTTATTATAAGGGATGCGATTTCCATGCAAATGCATGTTTTTTGTCGATAGTCAAAGATCAATGTCAACCAATTATCTTTCCGAATCATTAAATTTGCGATAAAATGGCACCGATTTGTTTTTGCATATTGTTGCATATTTTTGTGAAAATGCATATTTTTGCATACTTTGGTTTTCAATGCATATTTTAATATTTTTGAGTGAATATTTTTTAATTTCCATGCTATAAAATAAATTTTTACAAAAATTTCAAAATTTAGACAGAAGATCCTTCTATTTTTAACCGATGCAGCACCATACTATCTTTAAATTTAGGAAATTAGAAGCCATTTCGATAGTATTGATTTATTGGTTTCATACGTGAAAAATATATTTTTAAAGGCTCCTTTAAGAGTTGCAATTTTGAATAAAATGTTTCCCTTGGCAACTTACCACTGCAGTCAGAATTAACCTGGCTAGATGCTGTAGACTACTATTCAAAAAATTTTGAGCAATTTAAAAATGTTATTGAAGAACTTGTTGCTACCGGGGCTTATGCAATTAAAAAGGTAAAAGAAATATTTAATTAAAATAACATTAAAAGTAAATTAGCATTTGTATTTTCCAACTACGAATATATTATTGGTGTAACAATAATTAAATTTGAGGAATATTGTTTACTTAAGACAACTCAAGTCAAATTAACTGATATGCAGAAAGTAAAATTAACAATGTGGAAGGAAGAATATCCCGACCAATTAAAATAAAATCAACATGTTTTGCAAAAAAAATTAAGGATTTCAAAAAATAAATCAAATTTCAGCTATTTTTAAAGTAAGATTTTATGACTGAAAATGATTTTAATGCTTCTTCTTCAACGTCTTCAGTCTGCAGAGTTTTCGCACAAATTATAACATTAAGCTCTAGACAATACAAAAAGTTTGATAATTATCTAATATGTCTGCCAAATATTAAAAATGTTTAAAATTTCTACAAACATTCATCAAAACTTGTCTAAACAGCAAACACCCCAATAAACAACACAAAATATCTGTACAAACGTAAAGTTTTCACATGTTTGCAATTAATTTACGCGGTTTATTTTGGTCCTTAATGTTCACACTTGGGATTGTAGCCGATTTTACATTATACTCAGATTGAGGTATGTTCAGAGGATTCTATGTGATTATTGAAGTGATTTATGGCGATTTCTTTTCTGATAAAAATATGTTACAGTTTATACATGTAACATTTTCTAATGTTACCTATAATCACACCAAATGTTACACGTTGTACGATTTCAATAGAACACAATTAGTGCTTTTATTTACAAATGTTACACTTTCATCATTAGTATACTTCATGAGCGATTTAAAGCTATTTGAGCGGTTTCTGCACGCTATAACGGCTTGGAAACAAATATTGACATCAATAATGTCTTAGAAAAATTAGAATTAAAACGATTATAATATAAACAGACTTTTTTGGTTTTAATGTGTAAATATTTTTATATATTGTTTTAAAACAATTTTATACAAAACAAGTAAGAAAGTATAGTCGGTCAAGCCCGACCATATGATACCCTACACCACAGTATTTAAAAACACATCATGCTTATGTGTCCATACAAATATAGATTTATCTATGTTTATAAACTTTATGAAAATCGGTTTGAAAGTTTGTGAGATGTAGAAATTGCCCCCTACCTCCCCTTGTGGTCCTATTTTTGAAAAACTGTATAGCTTATGTGTCCATGTAGATATGGATCTATCTATGTTTTTAATTTCATTGAAATCGGTTTGAGGGGCAGAAATTGCCCCTATCTCCCCTCGTGATCCTATTTTTTTAAAAATGCATTCATTTTGTGTCCATATAGATATGGTTCTATCTATGTTTTAAATTTCATTGAAATAGGTTTGATAGTTTCTGAGAGGAAGAAATTTCCCCCTATCTTCCCTCATGGTCCTACGATTCAATAGGCTTGGTCCTTGTGCTAATAAGAATCTATGACCCAAATTTCATCAAATTATCTCCAAAATTGCGACCTGTACTTTGCGCACAAGGTTACATGGACAGCCAGCCAGCCAGCCTGCCAGCCAGCCGGACGGACATCGTTAGTTCGACTCAGAAAGTGATTCTAAGACGATCGGTATACTTTAAGGTGGGTCTAGGACCAATATTGTAAGGCGTTACACACATCAGCACAAATGCATAATACCCCTGTTGGCCAAACTGCCGTCGATTGTCGTCAACAATTTATGCACGACATGTCTTCTATCGCTTAGGATTTCTGGAAGACAATTTTGAGGAAAGTGTCGTGGACGACAAAATACTCGACCTTGTCTAGTGCACTGTCTTTTGAAGAAGTTAATAAACGACGACATGACCGACATTGTCTTTCAATTTGTCTTTTGTTTAAACTTATCCACGATAACATGACAGACATTTTCTTGTAAGGTATCCTCTATCAACAACTATACACGACAGTATGAGCGACAGTGTCTTGTAAGCTATCCTGTATTAAAGTGTATGCACGACAACATGACCGACAGTGTCTTGTAAGGTGTCCTTTATCAACTTTTAAGCACGACAATATGAGCGACATTGTCTTGTAAGCTATCTTCTTAACAAACAAAAATAAGTTGTTCCCAATAAAAAATAAAAATAACTGTAAAATAACGATAATAATAAAAAAAACAACCAAATCAAAGTGAAGCAAATCAGTCAGTCAAGTCTGAGAACTCAAAGACTAAGGTATGATTTTAAAAACATATATGTGCTATTGAATATTTTTATTTATTCATTTAGGTTTATAGGCGACATTGTCGTGTAAGCTGTTACTCCTGCAACTTCATCGACATTGTCCTTTACGCAGTCGTTGACGTCAAAGTAGAATCCATTGTCGTCTATATAGTCATCAAAGACAATACAAACGACAATGCCTTTCATGTGGTCATTAACGACTATATAGACGACAATGTCGTGCATGTGGTCGTCAACGACAGGCTGAGCGACATTGTATCTCTTTGTGTCGTGCACAATTTACGCGACACTTGTTTGATTTGCATTAGTTGTCCCTTACGTGTCGTGCAGGAATTAACATTGTCGTGCACGACATAGCCAACTGGGACCCTCTCCACTATTGTGGTGTGGGTATAATTATGAGCGGTATGATTTATGACAAACAAAATAAAACATTGGCTGTACAAACAAAGTAGTAAGTACCAAAGTTGTAAAACAAAGGTATGAAAAACTTAAGTTAAAGTAAGGGTAAAATATGCAACATGATTTGCATCTTTTTCATCAACATATTCACAAAAGAACTTGAAAATTTTTCCCACAGTTGTATTTTTAATAACAAGGAACACAAAAATGTAGAACATGTAACATTAATGCAACATATTTCTCAAAAAAGAAATCGCCATTAGTTGTAATCGTGTCAATTTAAAGTGGTTAACAAATCACTTCAATGTATGGTTATTTATCTTGATTTTGATGTGATTAGAGCTTAGTCACGTTCGAGGTGCTTAAACGAGTTTTAAGGCTCAACCATATTATGCATAGCCTTGCTTAACCTACTGTCAAAAATTAACAAAAAGTCTCTCAAATATACTTAAGAAAACAAAAACAATTGATTCCGTACAGAATTTGCGATAATGTTCGCACAATACTTATTGGCAAATCGGAAATTTTGCAGCAAAATCAACAACAAATATTCTAAATTAAGCTTTAACAATGCTTAAATGGGCACGCTGATTGACATACATTGAACTATGTTTAAGATAAAACTGTGACGGACCATAAACACATATAGGAACATATTCACATGAACGGTTTAGAAAAAATTGACAAACCGTAAAAATATGTAGTAAAAAACAAAAATAGAGGACAAACATCCTTTCGGATTTTGTTACATGTCATATTTTTGCACGTGTTTCTTCATATTAAGTTCAATTAAATTAAATTAAGTTAGAAAAAAATCTTTTAAAGACAAACACACATACGAACACAAAAAGCTTTTTCTCGCTCTGTTAATAAAATGTAGGTGCTATATTCTGAGAAACAAGCTTAACAAAAAGCTTTATGTATATTAACATTGTATAAGAGTTTGGATATCAAAATATATCACATAATTTTAAGTATGTAGGTGTGTTTTGGAAATTCTCTTTTATTTTACAATTATTTTTGATATATAAATGTATGTATGTACATATGTACACATACACGGTCAAGGCCAATCAAGGCCAAATGTAAATCATGGTGTTCGTATGTGTGTTTTAATGTCTGTGTGCGCTAGTGTGAATATGAGCCATTTAAAAAAGGGTATAATTAAAATTTAATAAAAGTTCCTAGTTTAAATAATTATTTATTTATAAAGGTATTAATAATTTAATTAACAATAATCCGTAATTTGGGTGGTTATTGTGAGAAAATAAGAACTTGATCCAGTCAGCTCAACCATTTACATTAGGATGGCACAAAAAAGCTAATTAACTTAATTAATTTTTCAACATAATTCTTAGTTAACAGAAGCAAGACCATTATAATAATATTTACCAAATTAGATAAAAGCTTTGTGTATTAATATGGGATTAATAATAATAAATATGTATGTAGTTTGGTAAGCCCTTATAATTAAATAAACCTTATACAGATGCAGTTTTTAAATTAGTAAAACGAGAATAATATGGTTATGAATATGATTGTTGCCGAAACAGTATTAGAGTAAATTTCAGTACTACATGGGCAACAACAACTATACCATGGTTTCCTTCGGTCATCCCAATAAATATTGGAGCTTACAACGAAGCAGGTTTGTAAGGGAGAAACGTAAAAGTTTCGCTAATGGAAGACATGAATTTTATACGGCGTTGTTCCCACTTTGAAGCAATACCTTTTTGACTCAGAAATCGCTTTATTCAGCGGTAAACGCAACGATCAGCTTGGTTAATTTTTTGGTATTTTGTTGTCAGATATCTGAATATTATGATTCTGTAATATAACCCTGATATATGGGCATTTCCGTCAAAAGGTCCACCGTGACCGAAAATGTAAAAGTTATTTAAAGCTGATTATTTTACGATATTGTTATAGAAAAATATTTAGATTTAACTAATTTTATAAATTTACTCATAAATTTGTTCACTTAGATAAACAATCAGACTGCAAAGTTGTGCAAACGTAATTTTTTATATGTGAGAATGTTTTATTGTATGTTTTCTTTAATATTTATCTTTCTTAAAAGTGGTGATATGTGATAAAAATTATTCCAAAAAAATTTTCTTACGTGGTCTGTAATCTAAGGAAGAGTTCAAAGAGAAATATGTTATTCGGATTAACGGTAAATTTCTATTTTATTTTGATCATTATTCAGTTTAATTATTACGGAAAAAAATTTCACGTTCGAAATGTCACGTATCGACCCAGATTTTGGCTTAAAAAAAGAAAATACAGAAGATTTTAGAATCAAACGAAGACAGTTTAATGTTGCATTGCCAGGTTTCGCTGAATTACGCCTTTTTATACATGGCCAAGAAAACTACTTCTGTTTTTTCACGTTCGAACCGCTACTTTTTTTGCCATTATCTTTGACCTATAATTGCGGCCTCCATAAGCTTTAGCATATATAACAGCGCTTTCTTAGTGCTATAATTTAAAGGTTAAGAAAACGTAAAAATAGTTATTGCTTGAAATTTTATTGCATTTTTGATGCGTACAACTGTCACGTTCGACACTTTGGAATTACCCATATTTATTATTTGTTTGGACAAACACGCTCAAAGTTCATATGGGTAAATCCCAGAAACAGTCCACCAACCAAAAACTTTTGAAATGAATTTTTTTTTAATGGAATATAAGACTAGATGTATAATATCATTTTTATATTAAAAAATATGTATTTCAATGATCATTAATGCAATAATTTTTACCAAGTCCTACCCCACTGCTGATTTCTTAATGGTTTACGCGAATTTAGCATTATTTTAGTTGATTTTTGTGCTTAAAATAGCACTTACAGCAGACTTATCAAAATATAAATTTCGTTAAAAAAAAAAAGTTGATATTCATTAGTTAAGAAATTAGTTTAAGAAATGCAATTCATAAAAATATAATTTGTTTTGTTAAAATAAATAAAATATAAAAATAAAATGCTACTGGAAAAACTGTAGCGTTCGTTATGTAGCGTGCGTCACAAAGGTTTCACGGCTTTTGTCAAAAAATCACAAATTTTTTTGATGCGAATAAGTGCTTCTAGAATTCTGTTATAGTCATCTTTCTTTTAGGAACTAGATTTTGTATACCTTATGATGCAAAATTCGCTAAAAATTAGGAAATCACACTTCAACCTTTGAAGTTACTTCCACTTTTTGTAGAGTGCGTCACAAAACTTTGTGATCAATTATTTCGCAACAAATAGTTGCTAAGAAATTATGATATATGCCATTCGTAGGTACATATTAATGTCACTAAATTCTATATAAAAGTTGAAGCTATCTTTTTTGTAAGACCAAAAAATGTTTATATTTCAATCAGAAAACGCGTGCGAATGTAGCGTTCGTCAATATTCAATCTTTTGGAAAACTTATCATCTGCATTTTTTGTATATTTTCGTAAATAACAATTGTCATAGATGAGATTTGCATTAAAAAAAGTTAGAAAAAAGTCATATAAAAAATTTCGTAGAACAAAATATAAGCAACATCAAAATTTCAATGTTCATTAACTTCAGTGGACTGCATCTTTTTAGCGCTGTGAAGCGCTGTTTAAGGAAAGATGTCAAATTACAGCTTGAAGTCTCAGCTAAAAGTGAAAAATTCAGCTGCTCCAACCCCTTTTCAAAAAAACCTTAAAAACAGTAAAAACTATAAAATGATAAAGTAACATAACATGAATTTTTGTTCATGCTTGTTGTTGTTGCCATAATTCTTTACTGTTTAAAATTATTACATAATGTAATATACATACTAGTCAATAGTGTTAAATGTTATGTATTCCATTGTTGAAAAAAGCATAAGCTTCAATTGAATTTGAATTATTGTTTACTAATACTGTTTGAAAACAACAATAGAATATCGAGCACGATTATATGCGATAGACTATTAGGTGATGTGTTATCATTCATTTATTATGTTGTTGTATGCAATAACAACTACACATTATGCGAAGAATTGGACGAGCAGCCACTAATGAAGGCGTAATGCATAATCTTTTATTGTCTTCAGACCCATTTATAAATAGATTTAGCTCAAAGCTGCAAATCAAAAAATTGGTGTACGATAATGATGCTAAAAAATTATTAAAAGACTATGCTTAAATTACGTATTCATGTTTTTTCTATGGGAGGTGGGCGTAAAAGTAGGCGGATCAGATATATATTCTGATCTTCTACAATTATAATATTTATTTTCTATGAAAATTGCATTAAAAATAAAGGCAGTTATGCTACTTTTACAATGAAAGTTGTATAGGAAGTGGGCGTAAAAGTAGGCGGATATCTTTCAAATTTCACACAAATGATTATGAGTGTTTAAAAATACTATGTGCCAAAAAACAATGCCGTAAGTCAAAATTAAATTTTTGCTTTGTATGGGAGGTGGGCGGACCATTTTGGTTTTTCCATTTTTTCTTGATTCAAACAAAAAATGCCTATGTGCCAAGTTTCATTATCCTTCAACAACTTCTTCTATTTTTTGCCGCTCGTTCTATAAATTTCTGCCAATTTTTAAAATTAGTGAAAAATTCGTCCATTTACTGGAAAATTTAAGCTTTGTTCACAAATTTTCACCATATTAATAGAAAGATATTGTTACGTTACTGCCTTTCAATAACGTTTTGGTTTATTTCCTTTATAATAAACCGTTTCAAATAAAACAAATAAACACAACTTAACACTAAACACTTATTTATTAAGAACTGAGTCACTTTAACAACCGTAATTTACACACTTCAATGTTTATAGTAAACTTGACAAAGTCTGAACTAATACTGACTTTTGATGCTAGCCGCCGCAAGTATTTAGACTGTAATTCAGCCATCTAGAACACTCGAAATGTTTCTCGAAGGTTCGAGGCTTTACTATTCGCCACTCTAAAGTCCATTATCATTTATGGCGGCACTTATGTTTACATAATTTCACCACTTATACTAAAGCCTTTTTAACGGTAATTTCTAGGGTTTTCTGCACATCGGGATCGAAGTGTACTAAATTATAACAATTTTTAATAACAATAATAATATTACTTATGAAAACAAGATAAAAAATAATTACAACTAATTCTTAACTAAAGTTATTTTGCCTAAATTTTAAATAAATCATACAGGTACGATCAAATCAACTTTCCCACCATTAAAGAAAACAACAAAAACAGCTGCTGAATAATTTGGCGCCTGTATCAGAGTACAAATCAGCTTCTTACTTTGATTTATTATTTTTTTAATTTCTTTCTTTAACAATTAATTTATTTATTGGTTAATACAATTGGTAATACAATAATTTTAAAATACCTAGAAAAAGCTGACTTCTTGGGTCCTAAGCTTCGATTTGATTTGTTTTTTAATATCAGATTTTAAATGCACTTAAAATAAATTATAAAGGGTTTTCTGCTGAACAGCTGTTTTTATTCTACAATATTTCTTTTATTAATAGTATGATAGTGTAGACGCAAAATGTAATGAGAGCAATTTTTAATTTGAATTTTTCACAATCAGACTAAAAGTCATTGGAATGTGTGAGAATAAAAATATTTTGACTTGTGGAATAGTGTGAAATGGGCTTAAATGGTTGTTAAGAGGTGGAAGGATTTAAAGATATGTCATAGCAATAACAAAAACTGGGTTAACTATTAGTAGTTCTTCCAACCTTATTTAAGCCTAAGGTACAAGGAATATGAAAAGCCACATGCGCATGTGATTCTGACGTAATTTTGACATCATAACACTGTGTGCTGTCTGATGACGACAACAGTACGTCAGAACCACATGCGCATGTGGATTTTCACATTCCGTGTACTCTAGACTTTAGTCACGTGTATTGACCAATAAATGAATTAGGACAAGCATGTGTGTCACAGACTTACAGTGCGGAACAGATGTAATACACGCTAATAGTAGGCAGTTTAATTCAGCTTTTGGGCTTACATATTTCTTTAATGCAAAAGTCCAATTCATAGCCATGTAATCATTCCAACTAAAGTAAATTTAATATTCAAAATATAATTTAAAAAAAAACTAACAATTATTTGATGTAAGACGAATTTAAATCATTTAACTTAATTTTTTAAATTATCCCAAACATTCACATAAATTTTCTTTTCTTTACTTCTCCTTTAAAGAACCCATAATGATTTATCTTAAAAACAAAGCTAATTTTACTTTGACAATCTATTTTAATTTGAGAAACATTTATTTCACTTTGGCCGTTAAATGTTTAACACCTTCTTCTTTTTATGGTCTTATGTTTGCTGTTGTAATAAAAACAAACGTTATTGAAATCAATAGTTGCTAATGAAGATTTAAATTGACAATAAATACTTTTCTGCCAGAGGTGTTGAACGACATTATTACGACTGTCATTAGTTAGTTTTGGTCGTTTACATTAGACAGCGAATGCAAAATGTAACAATAACCTTGACCATGGATATTGATTTTATTTCTACACATTTTTTTAATACCTTTTATGATTAAATAAAATATTTGTAGCCAAATGTTTTGCTCTATTAGGACGGGTCAATTTGTAAGGCTCAAAACAAACAAAAATCTTAAGGAAAAAACGTAGTCTACAAGAAGGCCGTAGGAAAAATCGCCCAAAGAAAAATGGCCCAAAAAAAATAATGAAAAATCGCCCAAAAAAATTCCATGTAAAATTGGGCCTGAATTCATATGAAAAGTGACCCAAAATGTGTGGGCTATTTTTCGTTATTATTGGGTGATTTTTCGTTTTTTAAATATTGTATGAAAAATAGCCAATTTTTTCGGGCCATCTATAATTTTTAAAATTTCTTCCAAATCTAACATACTATTTGTATAAATCATTCATTATCATTATACGTCGAATTCCTACATGTTATTTGTAAAAATAACTATGACACTCCAAAAAGTGTCACAGTGTCCATGGACTTTATGACACTTTTAAGTGTCATAATGCCCATCAGAGCAGTGTCATAAAGTCCGTGGACGTTATGTCACTTAGTAGAGTGTCATAATGTCCACAACATGCTTACAAACTCGAAAGCATAGCCGGCCTTCGGCCGGGCGCAAGGATTTTCTCCTCTTTGATATAACAAGTACCGGCTTCGCTAACTAAAGCTTCTGTGCACAGACGGCCTTCGGCCGGGAGCAAGGATTTTCTCCTCTATGGTATAACAAAGACCGGCTTCGCTAACTAAAGCTACTCTGCGAAGTCGGCCTTCGTTCGGAAACAAAGCAGATTTTAGAAGCTTAACTTAGAGGAGCCGGTACTTGGTATACCATAAAGGAAAAAATTCTTGCGCCGCCCAAGGCCGTCTGCGCAGAGAAGCTTTAGTTAAAGAAGCCGGTCTTTGTTATACCATAGAGGAGAAAATCCTTGGGCCCGGCCGAAGGCCTGCTATGCAGAGAAGCTTTAGTTAGCAAATACGGTTTTTGTTTTGGTAAAATAAGTTTCTTTAAAAATAGTTTTGTTGGTTTTTTGCAAATTGGGTATTTCTTTTTTTTTTTTTTTTTTTTGGAAAAAATTCGTTTTTGCTTTTTGGGTAATTTTTAATTTTTTTTGGGCCCTTTTTCGTTTTGTGTGGGCAAAATTTCATATTGAACTGTTTGGGTCATTTTTCATGTTCTTTTGGGCGATTCTTCATTTGGGCGATTTTTAATTTTTTTTTTTTTGCCATTTTTCTTTGAGCGATATTTCCTACAGCCCTCCAAGAAATTCAAAGAAAATTACTTAAACATTTTTTGAGTTTATAAATTTGTTCACAAGTTTTAGAAAACTGTTTATGCCCATTTTGATGTGCGAGCCATATTTAAAATAAAAAAAAGTTTTTAGAATTTTTGTTTTTGTTTTAAATGTAATTGTTCGAAAGAATGAATTCTTTCACACATCGGAAATAAAAAAAAAACACAACAATATACTTTTTAAGGCAGAGTCCGCCAAACACATACATTTCATGTTTCTCTTGGTTGTTTATTTTTGAGCGTAATTGTTCCTAGCGGGAAAATAAGGTAGGGATGGGCAAATTGGAAAAATATATCGATATATATCGAATCGATATTTTTTAAGAGTATCGATATATATTATTTCAAAAATATCGATATATATATTTAATATATATATATATATATATATATATATATGCACAAATCTTATTATTATTCCAACTATATCGACCCATTTGCGCGAAATTATCGTATATGCCAATTTTTTTGAAATTGAGTTTTTGATGCAATCTTGTTTTACATTCAAAGAGACGTCGCCTGACAAAATATTGTAGGCGAATTCCACTTCGTTGCTCCAAAAATTGAATGTATATTTTCATTTTTATATTGCTAGTGATAGCAGAGAAAAGTAGCAAAATGGCTCTCCTGTAAAATTTGGTTTTTGTAACATACGATAATTTCGCGCAAAGGGGTCGATATATAGCACATATATTGATTGTTCCAAAACCGCATAAAATAAATCATTTCAAGTTCGTTTGACTTTACTGTTTTAATTAGAAATCTGCAAGGCGAAAACCCCGCTTCTTTCTTAATTCTTCTTCTAATACATGTAGTCCACAACTGACATGAAATGCTTAACATTAACACTAATATGATGTTAGTGTTAAGTATAGACTCATCATGTTAGAGGTTTTCTCATGTGATAACACGGTTGTTAATGCAAATGTTTTAACAACGCTTTTATAACCATGTTGTAACAGCAAATCATGTCAGTTGTAGACGGGGAGTTTTTGATCTTCATATTATATATAGTTAAAAAAAAATTATGCATGAAGTGATGCCAATTTTTAAATACATATTGTTTGAAAGACGGCTAAAATTTTGAGTTTTTAATGAAAACTGACTTTAAAAAATATCGAATTCGATAGTCGTATTTCAATATTGATACATCGATATATCGGTTATTTTTTTTTTAAATATCGATATTTTGATATATCGATATTTTTTGCCCATTCCTAAAATAAGGAATTGATTACATAAATAACTAAAAAAAATAATGTATTATTTTCGAAAGAATAATACAGTACTTTTCGCTTATAGTCCATTCCGCTTAAAGGCCAAAAACGGATATAAGACAAAACTGTCATATTCACATGCAGATTTTTTCGAATTTCATACAAATTATTTGTTCTAAGTTCGATTTCGCTTGTAGTGCATTTTCGTTTAAAAGCCACATTTTCTTAGCATGAGTATATAGTTCTTCATGCAAAAATTTTCGCTTATAGTCCACTCTGTTTTTTATATATTTTTAATCAACTGGCAACATGTTTTAATTAACCTTTCTGGCAATTACAGCACACGCTCGGAAATTCGATCCACTTTGTTTTTAGGGCGATTCGAGTTTCCGAATTATTCGAATTTCTGGACGGTTTTTTTTACAAAAATTTAGATAAATTTGACCGTAAAGATATACAAAACTTTACTTTTTTTTAATTTTAGTTTATTTAACATAAAAACTATAAAAAACTTAACGAAATATAAAAAATAACAATTCAGTTCATTTGACTTTATTTAGTATGTGTAATTCAAACACCAAAAAAACTGAGTTTTAAACTCTAACAACATCAAGTTGATTCTGAAAGTTCGAATTTCTGAGCGTCTACTGTATTATAAATGCCAAATTTCGCAATTTATATTTCATGACATGGTGTCTTCGTCTGACAATTTTTTGTTAAATAAACGTCCAACTTCATAAAAAAACGCTAATAAAAATATAAGAGTTTTTTTATATAGACTTTGACGTTTGGTATAACAAAAAACTGTCAGGTGGAGACCCCATGTAAAGATCCTATGATATTGATATTTATGTTGTGTTTGATTTCGTCATCCAAAGAATTAAAATGAATCTCATACGCATTTGTTTTTATTGCAATCTTTTAAAGCATTTGAATTAATTAATTAAAAAGATTTTTGTTTTAACTATTTATTTAAAATAAATCAATATTTGGTTATGTTTTAAATAAACTTTTCTTTGGTTTAAAAAGAGTGGATTTATTGAAGAAAATAATATTTATATATTCCAAAATGTGGATTATACTAGGTTTCACTTATTATCCATAAAATGGCTTATAAAAAAAAATCGGTTATAGTCCAAATTCGCTTATAGTCCACAAAAGTTGTGCAACTAGTAGTGGACTATAAGCGAAAAGTACTGTAATGCATTCATGGGAATCGAGAAAGTAATTTTATTGACACAATAATTATGATTTGATTACCACGTATATTCTCACATTTGCAGAACAAGGAATTTGAGTGCCCCGGTAGGCTAGCTAGTAGTGAGCTAGTCTATCAACCCCGGGGTTGCGGGTTCGATTCCCGCCAGAGACTCTGGTTTCTTTCCTGCAGACAAGCGTCAAGCTTCGCGGGGATTAGCATAGGGAATTAAAAAAAAAACAAAAAAAAAAAGGTATTGTTTCTGTTCGTAAAAATTTTTCGTGTTTTTTCTTCTGATCGTGACAATTACTCGTATTTTTTAGAATTATTTAAGTCATTCCCAGTATACGTTTAAATAATTTATTACAATCCTAGGACATGTTCTGTGTTAAGAATAAAATTTGCATTGGATATATGAAAACTTAAGTTTGTCCAAGTTAAACAAAAAATTTTCATTGAGAACATATAAAAACAATTTACAAACATAACTAAATTCATAAATTAATACAAAATTATAGTTTCCTTAAAAAAATGTTTAATTGTTAATCAAAAAATGTAAGATTTAATTATTTCATACATCTAGTGTAATATGCCATTAAATTTATGAAATAAAATTTTTTTTTTTTAAAAGCAACATATTTCAATAATGCTTTCATAAATTTAAATTTTCATTATGACAATAAAAATTTCATTATAGTAATGAACCAAAAACTTTCAATCAACGTTGTTATAGTTGTTATGGACACTTTAATCTGATATTTACGCTCTTTATTGAGTAAAAAACATAGATTTTTTTATTCAAGAACTACACTGCCCCGGTAGACTAGCTGGTAGTGAGCTAGTCTATCAGCACCGAGGATGCGCGATCGATTCCCGCCAGAGACAGAAATAAAAAAATAAAAAAAAAATAAAATTAAAAAAAAAAAAATTAAAAAAATAATTTTTTTACTTTATTGAAAGTATTCATCCAGTGAATAATATTCATAGATCTAATGTGATGTTTCATTAAATACATTTTAATGAAACAGTTTTCATGGTTCCTTTTTAATGCTATTGATCATGGGATTCATGTCAAAATTCATTGGTATTGCGAAGAAAATTCTTTCAGTGTAGTGTTTTTCATAGAGCAAGTTACATATAATTATTTTTTGTAATTTTTAACGTGTCGTCTATTTTTGACAAGTAATCAGCTGACATTAAAAAAAGAATAATTTGTGAATCATGGAGCAAATATTTATTGCAGAGGTGTAAAAACATACAGTACTGTATAAAAAAGAATGTCAGGGCTACAAAAACAAAACAAAAAAAGATCCGAAGCTTGTAATTTAATAAGCATATGGTACATTTTGCTAAGTACAACTAAAAAACAGCTGACAGAACGCGTTCTTAAACTTGCCATTTTTCATGCGCTAAAGTTTTAAAACAAACGATGAACTTATGTACTTTCACCTTTATGCCTCTTTTTTGATATAAACAAAAAAGAGATTTGATTTTTTAGGTGGGGTAAAGGGTAGACCTAGAGGCAAATTATGGCAGCCGTGATTGAATACTTTTAAGATTCGAAAGCAATGTTATTTCAGTCGATACTGATGTTTTCGGTGTTGTGAAAACTTAAATAAAAGCTTTACAAAACTCAAAAAATAATTTCGATCCGTTCAGTATGGACAGAAAGAATGAGAAATAAAATTGCTTTCGAATCGAAAAAGTATTCGATCACGACTGCCATAATTTGCCCCCTAGCATGGTCGCGGTACCGTCTCTGTTAAAAGAAATCTCCTCGATCTCGGGGGAAAAAATAGTGTGTGATTTAAAATCCTTATTTCTATCAAAAATTGTCTTAGAATTTCTTGTAGATTAGGGAGCCCCAAATAAAATAAAATTTCTTAAAAATTTCTTTTTCTAAATTACACGGCGATAAAAGTGTAAATAAAAAAAAGGGTAAAAATTCTGCATCATATACTTTCAAATGTTCGTATTAATCCATTTTAAGCTTTCATCGAAAGAAAAATTTACCACGCCTACTTTTACGCCCACTTTTTCTATTAAGCGCATAACTTGAGAACGGCTTGAGCGATTTGGACGATTTTTTCTTAAAATTGATTGCCATGGTCCAACTTAGGTTTGTACGGAAACAAAATATTGCCTCGCCCACTTCTTTCGATTTACCTAAAATCAAAAAACGGCTCCATCCATTTGACTTATTTTTCTTTTAAATGTTCGTATTAATCCATTTTACGTTTTCATCGAAAGAAAAATGTACCACGCCTACTTTTACGCCCACTTTTTCTATTAAGCGCATAACTTGAGAACGGCTTGACCGATTTGGACGATTTTTTCTTTAAGATCATCGCCCACTTTAACGCCCACTTTTTTCGATTTACCAAAAATCGGAAAACGGCTCCATCGATTTGACTAATTTTTCTTTCAAATGTTCGTATCTTTTTAACGGATTTTAAAAATCGAACGCAAACATTTCTCCTAATTTGGACACGACAATGTCTGTTGGGTCAGCTAGTACATATATATAAATGTATATGAAACCGAATTTCTATGGCAATTTTTTCTATTCAAAGAACGTTACATTTTTAATTTCATTTTTGTAAATGCATTCTTTTATTTAAAAAAAAAAAAAAATCATGTGGACAGAAGAACATCTTTAAATCAACTTCGCTACTCATAAGAACCCAGAAAATATATACATTTAAGTCTAAGATCAATATTGTAGAAATTTGGTACTTTTTTGTTCAACATCTGGTACTTTGATTAATTTTCGGTAATATTAGACATAGAAAAATAGAATTAAACATGCAATGCCCTGAGTGACAATCTATTAAGGAGATTTTTTGATACTTTTTTGTTTTATCAATTCTGATTATATTGAACTTATAAAATTAAATTAACTCGCGTGATAGTTAAAATATGAACCGGAGGTTGGTCCCTCGCCAAATCGATCCACTAAGACGGAAAAAGTGCTGGAAACATGTAAATTAATATATACATAGATGTACTATGTTTTCTTCATATGAACATGAAAATTTATGGTCGAATTTTGACCATTAGGCGAACACTTGTTTTATTAAATGCGCGTTGTGCCATGAAAATTACGAAGTTGTATCGATGACTGATTATCAAAGTAAATTTGGATAACGTGGTAGCGTTGTTCTAGCGTGAAAATATTCATGATGATTTGCCAAATTATACTGATCATAAACTTCGAAAAGTGATCGGTCTTAAAAAATTAACGCCCTTGAAATTCAACTAAATTAGTTTTTATGAAAGCCAATACTTTTCTTGCGCTCGGATATTATTAAATTGACTATTTCATATAGGGGGTTTCATGTCAAGTGACTCAACTTCTGAAATCGATGTCTTCTGATTCCCGGGATATTCCTATTAAATAGTAGCTTAGACACAAGTTTTCAACACGATCGGTCAAAAAGTATCTGAATGAGAGGTGGTCAAAATGTGACTTAAAAACTAGCCATTGGATACCAACAACCAGACTCTTTTTCAGCATGTTAATTTTAATAAGATATAAGAAATTTTCACAAGTAAAATAAATTCTTCGGGATAGCAGAATAACAAAAAATTTTAAATTTGTAACACCAATGGGTATAACAAAGGGCAGATATTTGCCATCGAAAACTCGTTTTAACCAAATTTAAGTTGACATATTTTGAAAATGGGCTCCCCATAAGTATTTGTATTATATTCAAACACAAATTAAGTTGTTTTCTTGCTTATGAATTTTGAATGAATTGGAAGTTTTCCCATTCGCTTTGGCAGTGGCTCAGAAATTATTTTCATTGAAATAGAACGTTTGAGAGACAAGAGGGGTCAAAGTAAACTACCAGCAAATAGGTGAATGTTTCCTCTTTAATTCCATCTTCATATACTACTGTACCAGCCTGTAGAACACTTCTATCATTTGAACGAAATTATTAAACAAATAAATAAATTTTTTGCTGCTCTCTACACTAGTGACGAGGGTATTATGCGTTTATGCTGATGTGTGTAAGACATAAAAATATTGATTCTTAGCCCGACACCATCGGACTCAGTATCACTTTCTGAATTAATTAAACGATGTCTCTCCGTCCAGCTGGCTGGTTGTCTGTCCGTCCAGCTGGCTGGTTGTCCAGCAAAGTACTGGCGACTATTTTGGTTTTTGATTTTGTTGTCATAAGATAGAACCTATTGAAAATGGTGAAAAGCAGTTTATAATTTTATATGGCACAAACTTGTTTTCGGAATAGTCTTTGTAACAATAAATTATCTTATTATGTTAGTATTTGGATAAAATTTGATCCAAAAATATGATATTGTGACATAAATTGTCTAAGCGAAAAAATGTTTAAAATCGACCCATATTTAACCATACAAATACCACTCCCGAAAAAGCTTTAAGTGTCAACTTCTATATAAATGTTAGTATTGAAATAAAATTAAGCAGCGATAACTGTTAATACTATGTCATGGGTACCATATAATCTCAAAAATCGCTTTAAGATGAACATATATCATAAGGATGTTGATATTTTTATATAATTCGACACAAATAACTTAAATATAAATCCTAATGTAATATTTTTTTTTTTGCCGGGTTTATTATTGGCCATGAGTCCCAAATCAGCAAAAACTGATGTATTCTCGGAAGCATGAATGTAGACAGAATTAGATGTGAAGTACTGACCTTTCTATAACATATAAGTATAACATGGTTTTGTTTGAAATTCCCCGCGTTTTATCTGCTTCAAAAAGCTGAAATATGCTTATTTCACACTTTAAAAACTGACATGATTTAAGTAAAAACAAGTAAGAAAGTATAGTCGGTCAAGCCCGACCATATGATACCCTACACCACAGTATTAAAAAACACATCATGCTTTTATGTCCATATAAATATGGATTTATCTATGTTTATAAAAGTCAATACAATCGGTTTAAAAGTTTGTGAGAGGCAGAAATGGCCCCCTACCTCCCCTTGTGGTCCTATTTTTGAAAAACTGTATAGCTTATGTGTCCATATAGATATGGATCTATCTATGTTTTGAATTTCATAAGAATCGGTTTGAGAGGCAGAAATTGGCCTTATCTCCCCTCGTGGTCCTATTTTTTAAAAAATGCATCCCTTTTGTATCCATAAAGATATGGTTCTATGTATGTTTTAAATTTCATTAAAATCGGTTTGATAGTTTCTGAGAGGAAGAAATTTCCCCCTAATTCCCCTCGTGGTCATACGATTTGGCCCGTTTTCAATAGGCTTGGTCCTTGTGCCAGTAAGAACTGATGTCCTTAATTTTATTAAATTATCTCCAAAATTGTACTTTGCGCACAAGGTTACATGGACAGCCAGCCTGCCTGCCAGCCAGCCGGACATCGTTAGTTCGACTCAGAAAGTGATTCTGAGTCGATCGGTATACTTAAAGGTGGGTCTAGGACCAATATCTTAAGGCGTTACACACATCAGCACAAATGCATTATACCCTCTCCACTATTGTGGTGTGGGTATAAAAATTAAGCATTGAATAAATGGTTATTTGAGCTTTAAAAAACTTTTTATATATCAAATTGCGGTGAATGTTATGAAAAGGACTAAGCGATGTAATCGAAAAAATTTATTGATATTTCCGAAATCTATAAAGTCCAACCAAATGGAAATGCTGTATAACATCGCATGAATATTCCTTGAACAGCAGAATTAAATCAATTTTTTCATAAAACTGTTATTTTAAAAAGATAAAGCAATATAAGAGCTTTAATTAGTTATGGACCTAGTTTAAAAAAATTGTGTACCGTCTCTTATGTTTACATGAATATAAAAGTTACTCAACTTTTTCCCAAACTGATTCTTTCAAAATTGAATGATCGATTTATAAACTTGTAAATATTAAAATTTTTTTTTTATTTAATTGACCTAAATTTATTAAAAACAACTTGTTTTGAACGCGGACATTTTTAAACAAATAAATTACAAACAATGACCCACACACGATTCCAACCAATCTTAATGGTTTTTTTCGGACTTATTTTTTTTCTTGTTTTAACTATTCGAAATTTTAAATGTACAAATAACAAATAGTGACAGCGACAGAAACAAAATATCATTGAATAGTCATAAATTCCCTGAAGTAATAAATTAATTGTATTTACTGTCATTTAAATATCAATTTCGATATACATACTACATTTATTCACACACATTAATCTTAATAAACCCAGGTAGCATTTTGTGTCATAATCGAATCGTTTAGGAAACAGCTTTTAGAGCATATGAGCATAAATTATACGCTCGTTTTGAGAAAATGGTACCCTACCTACGAATCACCTCAAAGAATCATTTGTGGCACAATTTTCTTATTCCTATTGGAGCATATGTATATAGTTGAGTTTGCTTAAAACCGTAAAAATGTGAAACCACGGTTTCGGGTTTAAAATGATTAAAACCGGTCGGTTTCGGTTCGGTTTTTGGTTTTGAAATTTTTTTGTATGTGATTCAATTTTTTTATTTCCCAGTTTTTTATGCACAACTTGTCCCCTATCGTTTATAGGAAATCGTCTTGCACGACAGTTTGAGCGACATTGTCTTATAAGTTGTCCTCTATAAAACTCTTTGTGGGACACTATGAGCGACATTGTCTTATAAGTTGTTTTGTATAAAAGCAATTGACGACAAAGTTTTCTTGAATACTTTTCAAACACTTGCTTGGTTTTCTTAAAATTCTCACATTCTTTTTTTATAATAGTTGATTCAAAAACCTACATCAAATTTACGAATAAAATCTAACTTGTAAATCCGAAAAATGCTGATGAAGTTATTTGCGGGCTGGAAAATGGATTACATGCTGTCAACTTTAGGGTTGCTTATAACTGAGCTACCTAAATAAGAGCGGAAGCGTTTTTTGTATGTCAAAACTTCTCATTTGCATACAATTTATACGAAACAAACCATTAGAATGCGAATTAGAAACCACCCGGCTGATAAATCTTATTTGACAGATCGCTATGTCGGTTTTTATACCCTCCACCACAATTAGTAGAAAGTATATATATTCTCGGTCCTTGAGTAATTTTAAGTCGATTTAGCCATGTCCGTCTGTCTGTCCGTCTGTCCGTCTGTCCGTCTGTTGAAAACACGCTCACTTTCGAAAAACTCAAAAGAAATCAACAAGCTTGGTGTCAAATTGCTTGTAGTTATCCTAAGCAGTTTGGGATTGAAATTCAGCAAAATCTGTTCAATAGGATCTGAGCTATGAATCAAAATGTGGAACCACCACCTTAAAAAAAATTGATAATTTTGTTACAAAACCTAACATAAATGGTGGAAAAATGCACAGAATGATATTAGATTTCGCAACAATTCGTTTTATTCAACTGGAAATCACGCTGTGAAATTTCGTGAAGATCCGTCAATAATTTACCCTAGGCCCCATATAAGCCCTACTCCCGGAAAACAGTATATTAAGCCTAAAACCCTAACTAACAATGCTATCATTACAAATTTTGGCAAGTCACAGTTACATAGGACTAGAAATTAAACTGTTAAGTTTCGTGAAGATCGGTCCATAATTTACCATAGGCCCCATATAAAACCTACTTCCGGAAAAGAACTTAGTACGCCTAAAAACGTAAAAAATAATGCTATCATAACAAAATTTGGTACATCAAAGTTTTATTGGACAAGAAATAAAATTGTGTTATTTCGTGAAGATCGGTCCATAACTTACCCTGGGCCCCATATAAACCTTACTCCCGGAAAACAGTTTAGTACGCCTAAATCCGTAAAAAATAAAGCTATCATAACAAAATTTGGTACATCAAAGTTTTATAGGACAAGAAATAAAACTGTGTAATTTCGTGAAGATCGGTCTATAATTTACCCTGGGCCCCATATAAACCCTACTCCCGGAAAACAGTTTAGTACGCCTAAAACCGTAAAAAATAACGCTAGCGTAACAAAATTTGGTACGTCATAGTTTTTTAGGACAAGAAATAACACTGTGAAATTTCGTGACGATCGGTCCATAATTTACCTTGGGCTCCATATAAACCCTACTACCGGAAAACAGTTTAGTACGCCTAAAACCGTAAAAAATAATGCAATCATAACAAATTTTGGCCCGTCACACTTTTGATACATCAGTTTAAAAATTCAAAACATTTGAAAATCCTAATTTGAACATATGAATGAATCATATACATATGAAGTCTTTTTTAACCGTTTAAGACTGGTACTCTGTTCAGTATTTCGTGCGAAATGTTTTAAAAATCAATATAAAAAAATGTCTGTGATATACAAAGAAGAAAAAATGTAGATGGAGTGGTACTCTATTTATATTACGAAAAACACGCGAAAAGCTTCTAGCAACATTTTTATTTTCCGTTCGGAACAAGTGCAGCTCATATTATTTCGCACGGAATTTTAAGCAACAGCTCAGTGATGTTAACTTATATTTTTTCATTACCTTACGGCCCTCTAAAAATTACCGTTTTTGAGAAGAAATTACCGTATGCAAAGGTTTTTAATCAAAACATTACTGTGCTGTTTCAAATGACTGGCGATTGATTGTGTAAAAAAAAAAATTTATATGAAAAGCACTTAGTCCATCGCCTGTCATTTGGAAATAACACATAAGAGCAGTATTCATAAACCATTTACATATTTAAATTTAAGATGTGTTTTAAGAAAATTTTTGTCTTAAAATACATTTTTAACAAAAATTATTGTATTTTTTTATGAATAAGGCAGTAAAATAATTTTCAATAAAATTAATCCATCTGTACTTAACTTTAGTCACATTTAAGCCGTACTTAAAATAATCCGAAAACTATAGTTAAATGTGTAACATTGCGGCTATTTTATATTTAAGAAATGTTGATTTTAAAACAAACAAAAAGTTAAATATAAAATTAATAATATACAAGAGTAATTTAATTTTTCTTATTTTGCACTTATATGTAGGTGTTACGAAAACATTTGGAGAAACTTAATGTTCTTAAATTTTTGTATAACATTTATCCATTTTTTAATCGAAAATCGTCTTTCAAAAGTTAAAATTTTAAAACCTACAAAAATTAAAATTTCTTTAAATTACCGTATTTTTAATAAAATTACCTTGCTACCTTTTGCGGCCCAAAATTACCCTAAAAAAGGATAATTACCGTACGGTTAACATCACTGCAACAGCAAATCATTTTTTGTAATTAATCCAAATTTTTTAATATTTTTAATTAGGCTTAAGTTCATGAAATTTAATTGTTATTAAATTATTTTTGTGAAGAAAGGAATTTTACAACATGAAAATTAATTAAAATTGTTATTGATAATCTTTCATTCTTGACGTGGCTCGGGCTCGAACCCTGGCCGGCAGGTTACCATGACATGTTTCGATCGCAACCACTCGATCTCCTCAGATGGATTTGCCGTCTTACACTCGCAGCCATCGACGACTGCTGACGTCACTAGTCAAACATCAATCCTTAAACCAAATTGTATTTTAACATTTGGTAGATCGAAATTTGCTTTCCTGAATGATTATCCATTTTAATTGACTTTACATGTTTTTTCCTTTACTTCTGTTTTTTCGTACTTTCGTCAAGAATTTTTCTTGAAGTCCAAGTACATTTTTTGTTTTTTCACTTTGTCTTTCACTTTTCTGTTGACCTTTTTCAGCACAACTTGAAGGACAAATGTACACATAGAGCTCGTGCCTTAGCTTTAACAATAATTAGTATTGTGGCTATTTTGTTGAACTATTTATGGTTTTTAATCCAAATTTTTTAATATTTTTAATTAGGCTTAAGTTCATGAAATTTAATTGTTATTAAATTATTTTTGTGAAGAAAGGAATTTTACAACATGAAAATTAATTAAAATTGTTATTGATAATCTTTCATTCTTGACGTGGCTCGGGCTCGAACCCTGGCCGGCAGGTTACCATGACATGTTTCGATCGCAACCACTCGATCTCCTCAGATGGATTTGCCGTCTTACACTCGCAGCCATCGACGACTGCTGACGTCACTAGTCAAACATCAATCCTTAAACCAAATTGTATTTTAACATTTGGTAGATCGAAATTTGCTTTCCTGAATGATTATCCATTTTAATTGACTTTACATGTTTTTTCCTTTACTTCTGTTTTTTCGTACTTTCGTCAAGAATTTTTCTTGAAGTCCAAGTACATTTTTTGTTTTTTCACTTTGTCTTTCACTTTTCTGTTGACCTTTTTCAGCACAACTTGAAGGACAAATGTACACATAGAGCTCGTGCCTTAGCTTTAACAATAATTAGTATTGTGGCTATTTTGTTGAACTATTTATGGTTTTTAATCCAAATTTTTTAATATTTTTAATTAGGCTTAAGTTCATGAAATTTAATTGTTATTAAATTATTTTTGTGAAGAAAGGAATTTTACAACATGAAAATTAATTAAAATTGTTATTGATAATCTTTCATTCTTGACGTGGCTCGGGCTCGAACCCTGGCCGGCGAAATAACAGAAGTAAAGGAAAAAACATGTAAAGTCAATTAAAATGGATAATCATTCAGGAAAGCAAATTTCGATCTACCAAATGTTAAAATACAATTTGGTTTAAGGATTGATGTTTGACTAGTGACGTCAGCAGTCGTCGATGGCTGCGAGTGTAAGACGGCAAATCCATCTGAGGAGATCGAGTGGTTGCGATCGAAACATGTCATGGTAACCTGCCGGCCAGGGTTCGAGCCCGAGCCACGTCAAGAATGAAAGATTATCAATAACAATTTTAATTAATTTTCATGTTGTAAAATTCCTTTCTTCACAAAAATAATTTAATAACAATTAAATTTCATGAACTTAAGCCTAATTAAAAATATTAAAAAATTTGGATTAAAAACCATAAATAGTTCAACAAAATAGCCACAATACTAATTATTGTTAAAGCTAAGGCACGAGCTCTATGTGTACATTTGTCCTTCAAGTTGTGCTGAAAAAGGTCAACAGAAAAGTGAAAGACAAAGTGAAAAAACAAAAAATGTACTTGGACTTCAAGAAAAATTCTTGACGAAAGTACGAAAAAATAGAAGTAAAGGAAAAAACATGTAAAATCAATTAAAATGGATAATCATTCAGGAAAGCAAATTTCGATCTACCAAATGTTAAAATACAATTTGGTTTAAGGATTGATGTTTGACTAGTGACGTCAGCAGTCGTCGATGGCTGCGAGTGTAAGACGGCAAATCCATCTGAGGAGATCGAGTGGTTGCGATCGAAACATGTCATGGTAACCTGCCGGCCAGGGTTCGAGCCCGAGCCACGTCAAGAATGAAAGATTATCAATAACAATTTTAATTAATTTTCATGTTGTAAAATTCCTTTCTTCACAAAAATAATTTAATAACAATTAAATTTCATGAACTTAAGCCTAATTAAAAATATTAAAAAATTTGGATTAAAAACCATAAATAGTTCAACAAAATAGCCACAATACAAATTATTTTTTGTAATTTTTTATTTTGCATACATATGTGAGGTGGGGTTTATAACAAGCGTTTCAAAAAGAATAATGTAGAAAAGTGCAAAAATTATTAAATTTAAATTTTTTAGTTTTTTTCTTTAGAAAATTATTTAAATAAAATTTTTTTACTTTTTTTAATTACAATTATCAAAACATATGATTTTTGTCATAGATGGGGGTAGTGCACTAGTTCAAAATGATTGCAATAATTTTGTTGAAATTGAGTGATGAATTGAAAATTAGCAATCTCACTACACATGAGTGATTGTAATGTTAAAGCATTTGCGCTAAATAGTTTGATTTAAAAAGAAGCAATCATCAGTATATTGCAATTTTCCTTTTCTTCGCTTATTTGACTAAAAATTTGGACACAATTTAAAATAGAAAACTTGTGTTTTCATGATAAAATACAAGAAATATTTCGTTATTGACAGAATTTTATTTAGTTAAAATTCCTTTGCTTATGCATATCATCAGAAAACCATGCAATCATCACTAAACCTGGTAAAAAATAGTAGAAAAAATTTTTTTGCAGTTTTATATAGTGAGAGTGCAATGTTGATATAAATCAAAAATTGGTGCACTACCCACAACTATGGTTTTTGTATACCTTCGCAAAATAATGTCGTATACTTGTAACTAATAAAAACGTTAAGTTTTGAAAAACCGCGAGATAGACAATATTGATACATGTCAGTGATGAAAAATTTAATAATTAAGATGGTACTGACCAGCAAGCAAAAAAGTACTTTTTCAACATTTTGGTACTTTTTTCAAACATATGTTTTTTTTTTTTTTGAAAAATAAACATAAAAATTAAAAATAAAATTTAAAAAAAGTTTTTTGCTCATTCCTCAGCCATTTATGGCACGAGCTGACTGAATTTCAATAGCAAAATTCTAATGAGGATATCGGGCATAAATAAAAACCAACCAAGTCCCCATATAATCTGGGGTCTTTGGAAACCCCATTTCAACAGACACACGTACAGACTGTTAAACGGAATTGAGCTTCTGTTCTCATAAGAATCCAGAATCTACATATCGTTACCTAAAACGCAAAAAGCCCTATCAAACATTTTGAAAATTTTACAGGAGAAGCAAAATATTATTGAAAATGATAAATCGTCTTGAGCTGTTTATAATTTATTTTTCTCCTATTTTTCTTGTAAAACCTAGAAATTGTTTTAACAATTGACAATATTGCGTATTATCCAAACTGTTAGTTTGGTCTTTTAGCGTTTATCAAAAAATCTTGTGTAGATAGGGCCTTTTGTTGTTTGTTAATAAAATCGCATGTTTTGGTAAAAAAATTTCAAAATTTTTTATACGCATTTCAGTTGATCCACTACATCAGAATCAATGAAAAACTCGATTTTGAATTTCTGGTCAGTTAGTGCCTTTTGCATTTTAGGTAACAATATAACTTTATAGGGTCTAAAGTCAATATTGTAGAAATTACAAACGGAATGACAAAGTTATCTTCGGTGAAGGGTATAAAAACATGAACAATAACAAAATGAACAAAAAAGAACAATTAATTTTGTGTAGCCAATGTTGTCAATATTAAAAATAATAGCAACGTTAAATTTTTTAACGTTAACAAGAAAAGAGTACTAAAACTGACGTGGGGGTACCATAGTATTTTTGAAAGGAAAAAGTACTAAAAACGGTACCATAGTACTGAATTTTCCATCACTGATCAATGTTGCTCAACATTTTTCGCAAGTTCGAATGAGTACTAGGCTTTAAGTGTTTAATCAGTTTTTAGTAATCAAAAGTGAAATGAGAAAATTCACTTAGGTTAGATTTTTACCAAAAATTATTACACAAATGTTATCAGGTTAAATAATACTAAAAATTTTAAATACATACATATGTGCAAGGGTAGGTCAAATTTTTTGCGTCATAGGCACAGCGCGATTCTTGTTCTTTAGGTCATTTCAAGAAACTTTGCCACAGAAACTATAGGCTAAAAAAAAATTTCGAGGCCCCGGATTTTTCAAAATAGTATTTTTCCAAAAAAATATTTAAGATTAAAGACAAAAAAATTGTATTTGCTCTAGCCATACATGTATGTATGTTGCGGTTTATAGGTCCAAAAATGCATTTATTTTTTTTATAACCACCAGAGGGCGCTTTCGTAAAATTTTTAGATTTTATCAACTTTTTACCCCTCCACCACCACTAGTAGTGGTGTGAAACTTTTCTATTATTAATCTCAGACCCCATAAAGTATATTTATATATTCTAGCTCGTTGTAGTCGTTTTAGCCATACCCACCTGTCCATCTGTTCTAAACACGCTCACTTTCGAAAAACTCAAAAGAAAACAACAATGTTGGTGTTAAATTGCTTCTACACTCACAATATTATTACAGTAACGGACTGTAGTTTATTTAAGAAGTATTCCGTTCAGTAATTTTTAAATAAATAAACATTTAAAATTCCAAGCAAATTTATTTTTTACTGATTCTAAGAGTTATTCAAAAAACTTAGTACATATTAATACTGATTTTAAGTTGCAGTTAATATTGTCCGTTGATTGATTTAAATTCTTCTTTATAACAAATTAAATAAAAATGTAATTTAAAGCAACGAAAAGTTCATTTAATTTTTACTGTCAAAAATTCAAACACGAATTCCGTAAAACCAAATGAATTTTCAGTTATCTTATATAAATTAATTGTCAAAAAATTAACTGCATATTCCGTAAATACAAATAAATATGCAGTTATTTTATAAAATTTTACTGTCAAAAATTCAACACCATATTCAGTAAAAACAATTAAATATTCAGTTATTTTATATAATTTAACTACCAAAAATTAATTTGTACTTATCTATGAAAAATTAATAGCTTGTTTTTTGTAAGCAATTCCCATTTTCTGTTTGTTAATATAATTTAGTTAAATACATCAAATTTTAAAAGTAAAATAATTGCGACCGATATGGCGGTCATATAATTGAGAGTTGTTCTGTAAACAACGTGGTCAGTACAACAAAAGTGAAACAAACGTGTGTAACAGGGTAAGTAAATAATAATATTCTCCCTCTCTCGCTTATAAGAAAAACAAGCGGACAGGTGTCTGTCTGGTGTTTTTTAGAAATTCTGCTCTTTTGTGGACTAAACGAAAATTACTGAATTTAATAAAATAATTGAATATTTAATTGTTTTTACTGAATATGGTGTTGAATTTTTGACAGTAAAATTTAACAAAATAACTGAATATTTATTTGATTTTACGGAATATGCTGTTGAATTTTTGACGGTAAAAATTAAATGAACTTTTTGTTAAAAATAAATGAAAAATAAGTAGACCGGTTTTTAATTGAATTTTCATTTATTTTATACTACAATTTCAGTTAATTTTACGTACAGAATATTGTGAGTGTAGTTCTCCTAGGCAGTTTGGTATTGAAATCCAGCAAAATTAGTTCAGTAGGGCGCGAGTTATGAGTCCAAATTTGGAACCACCACCCTAAAAGTTTATAATTTTGTTACAAAAACTAACATAATGCACGGATTTATACAAGATTTGGCACAAATTCGTTTTATAAGACTAAAATTCATACTGTAAAATTTGGTGAGCGGTCCATAATTTTCCATAGGCCTCATATAAAGCACACTCTCGGATAACAGTTACGTACGCCTAAAACCGGAACAAATTATGCTGTTGTAAAACAATTTGGTACGTCACAGTTTATTAACAGTTAAATTTCGTGAAGATCAGTCCATAATTTACCATGGATCCAATATAAATTTCCCTCTCGAAAATATTTGTTCAAATTAAATTTTGTATGACTATAAATAAAAGCATAAAGCTCTCTAACTATCGGTCTATAATTTAACATATGTATGTAACTCTTAACCCCGACGAATTTGAATACTGAGTTCCATTTTTATAAAGATTAATTAACAATTTATAGATCCCATATACGGCCCACGCCTAAAATATTCTAATTGACGGCGGAAGGTATCAAAAATTCGACGTAGTCGAATATAGGACTCTTACTTCTTTTGTGAAAAATTTATCAAATTATTTTGAAAATTTACGAATATTTGATTTTCACAAAATGCAATCTCAAAGTTTAAGTAGCCCAAAAGGGATTTGTTCCATCGTTTTATGGGATCACAGCATTGTGCGACGTATGCTAATGCAAACAAGCAAATCCGCCTTGTTTGGCTCTGACGAATTTTATATGCCCTTAGGATAAAAGCAAATTTTAAAAAAATTTTGATAGATGTACCCAACAGCACAAATTAATATAAAGAGGTTAAGATTAATACAAGAGTTATTTGCGTATGTCTCGTTTTTTGTCTTCAAGTGATCTGGGGCAGGGTGTTTATATGACGCCTATGCTCAATACCTTGATATACCTAGTAGCAATTAAAAAAGTTGTTGCTGCAAAATTATATATCAATACCAACATTCAAAAGGCAGTAATGGCATAATGGCATAGGAGCTGGGGTCAATAAAGATAGCAATAAATTATCTTGGGGCCGAATTAAATCTAAATACATATCAACAATATTAAAATATTAAAATCTGGATTAAATAACAACAATATAATATGGTTTAGGGGCTTATGTAGAAGCTACCTAATATTTTGTTTTTAAGCATTTTTCTAAGATGTCGAATGACCCGTAAGTTTGCTTAATTTTTATTTTATCACTCGCCTTGGTTACAATACAATGCGAATTCCGTAAAAACAAATTAATACATATTCAGTTATCTTATATAAATTAATTGTCAAAAAATTAACTACATATTCCGTAAAAACAAATAAATATGCAGTTATTTTAAAAAATGAATTGCTTGTTTTGTGTAAGCACTTCCCATATTCTATTTGTTAAAATAATTTAGTTAAATACATCAAATTTTAAAAGTAAAATAAATGCGACCGATATGGCGGTCATGCTGCTGGTGTCTTATAATTGAGAGTTCTTCTGTAAGCAACGTGGTCAGTACAACAAAAGTGAAACAAACGTGTATAACAGGGTAAGTAAATAATAATATTCTCCCTCTCTCGCTTATAAGAAAAACAAGCGGACAGGTGTCTGTCTGGTGTTTTTTAGAAATTCGGCTCTTTTGTGGAGTAAACGAAAATTACTGAATTTTATAAAATAACTGAATATTTATTTGATTTTACGGAATATGCTGTTGAATTTTTGACGGTAAAAATTAAATGAACTTTTTGTTAAAAATAAATGAAAAATAAGTAGACCGGTTTTTAATTGAATTTTCATTTATTTTATACTACAATTTCAGTTAATTTTACGTACAGAATATTGTGAGTGTAGTTCTCCTAGGCAGTTTGGGATTGAAATCCAGCAAAATCTGTTCAGTAGGGCGCGAGTTATGAGTCCAAATTTGGAACCACCACCCTAAAAGTTTATAATTTAGTTACAAAAACTAACACTAGAGGTTTTATAAGACTAAAATTCATACGGTAAAATTTGGTGATCGGTCCATAATTTTCCATAGGCCTCATATAAAGCACACTCTCGGATAACAGTTATGTACGCCTAAAACGGGAACAAATGATGCTGTTGTAAAACAATTTGGTACGTCACAGTTTATTCACCATGGATCCATGGATCCAATATAAATTTCCCTCTCGAAAATATTTGTTCAAATTAAATTTTGTATGACTATAAATAAAAGCATAAAGCTCTCTTATTATCGGTCTATAACTTTAGATATGTAACTCTTAACCCCGTCGAATTTTAAAACTGAGTTTAATTTTTATAAAGATTAATTAACAATTTATGGATACCATATACGGCCCACGCCTAAAATATTCTAATTGACGGTGGAAGGTATCAAAAATTCGACGTAGTCGAATATAGGACTGTTACTTCTTTTGTGAAAAATTTATCAAATTATTTTGAAAATTTACGAATATTTGATTTTCACAAAATGCAATCTCAAAGTTTAAGTAGCCCAAAAGGGATTTGTTCCATCGTTTTATGGGATCACAGCATTGTGAGACGTATGCTAATGAAAACAAGTAAATGCGCCTTGTTTGGCTCTGACGAATTTTATATGCACTAAGGATAAAAGCAATTTAAAAAAAAAAATTTTGATAGATGTACCCAACAGCACAAATTAATATAAAGAGGTTAAGATTAATACAAGAGTTATTTGCGAATGTCTCGTTTTTTGTCTTCAATTGATCTGGGGCAGGGTGTTTATATGAGGCCTATGTTCAATACCTTGATATACCTAGTAGCAATTAAAAAAGTTATTGCTGCAAAATTATATATCAATACCAACATTCAAAAGGTAAGTAATGGCATAATGGCATAGGAGCTGGGGTCAATAAAGATAGCAATAAATTATCTTGGCGCCGAATTAAATCTAAATACATATCAACAATATTAAAATCTGGATTAAATAACAACAATATAATATGGTTTAGGGGCTTATGTAGAAGCTACCTAATATTTTGTTTTTAAGCATTTTTCTAAGATGTCGAATGACCCGTAAGTTTGCTTAATTTTTATTTTATCACTCGCCTTGGTTACAATAACATATAACAACTAAACAAGTTTTATTTTTTATTTTATGGGCTACCCTAGTGCATACACAATGCTTTTTTTGAGTATTTTTCATCTGGCTTGCTTTTCTTCCGCTTTTTTTATATAAATAAATAAAATCAATAAGCCAATAACATGTATAATGAAGAAGTGAACTCACCTTTTTTCTGTTTAAACTGAGGAACGATAATTTTCGAACATTATCTTTCGATGAACCTTGACCGCTGAAACTCATTTTGATTTAGTTTTTGACAGCCGTACACGTTTTTTTCTGCTTAAATATATTTTAAGGGCCGATGGCCTATGGTCCTATAAATTTAATAATTTTCTTATAAACTTCCTTCGAAAATCTCGACATTAATGTGATGCTGGTGTTGATTAATTTGCAACTGTAAAAAACGAAGGAACAATTTATTATAAAGAAATGCAATAACTTCAATAAAAATTTAACAAGAAGAATTGTTTACATACTTATCTATAAATAAAATTATATTAATGTTACTTGAGATTAAAAAACAAAATAATAACAAACAACTTGAAATAAATTGCGCCTCGTTGTTTAATTAAAGTCACGCATTACTTATATCACGCAACCTAATAAAAATCATTATTACTTTCATCATCATCATCATCTTCTTATTAATAAAAGCACGCGACTTTTCTTATGTGATCAATTAAGAATCAACTTAGACGATCACATCGTAGTGATGTGATCATCATCAACGCCTTAAAATTTTATTTGCTCTAAAGTGTGAGTGTTCGTATACGTACATTTACATCCTAAACTCACCCAAACACAAAGCAACTTTCACACATTCACAGTTGTAAAATCACTCAAACACTGTATTTTAATGGTAACAAATAAAACCGAATTGAATTCAATTTATTGACTATGTGTTAATAAATTATGAATTTATATTGTTTACAATAATAAATTTTCAACGAACACCCTGAGCAGAAATGAAACTGTTTCTTTCCGTTTACATCATTCATTCTATTACGTACGTCATTTGGTCATTAAATGAAAAATAACAAACAAACATTTCTTTAAATTAAAAATTGGATATTTTTTGTGAAAAGAAACACAAACTATTGCGTTTAGATGGTTAAATCACATTTAGCCAGTCCAAAAAGCACGAGAAAATCTCGAGATTTTAATCTATTTTCTAAATCAATTGCATTTCGAGGTTTATTTTTCAAATAGTGCTATCTGCAATTTTTCAAAAATGTGGTTTTTATGGAAACGAGTTCCCATTACTGAAGGGCCATCAGTCATTTAAGTTTGGAAAAAAAAAATTTCCAAAAAAGGTTTTTTTTTTCATAAATATTATTTGTGCTATCTAACACACACGTTTTTTTTTTCTTTGTAAAAAAGTGCTATCAACATAAAAAATATTTCTTCACATAATAAAATGATAAAAATTGTTATTACAAAGTAGACGTATTATACATTAAAGTGGTTCGAAAAAAAAATTTTCGTCCGCCCCCCCCCCCCCCCGCCCCCCTAGGATTAAAGATAATGTAAAACCAATTCCAAAAATTATTTTTTTATTTTTTTGCCTCGCCTAGAAATACCGCCCTTTTAGTTTTTTTTTCACTGTGTCGCCATTTTTAGTCCGATCATAGCATTTTGTATATCGGTGTTCATGGCTCTGTAAGGGCTACATTTCTGTCTTTAATAGTTTTTTTTATACAGAAGTTGTATCAAAATAACACAGCTTCATTTTAGTTCAAAAATATTTAGCGTTTGGGAGGGTATAAACCGAGCTTTTGAAAGACATGATTAGAATTTGAGTGGTATTTAAAAACTATCAAAGCTCGACTACAACTTTTTAATTGTAACCTCAAACTGCATTCCAATCGGACCAACTGTTTATAAAATATAGAATTATTTTCATTATTTTTTCCAAATTTCCCACACTGTGCAGCGATCATACTTTATTGGCAACACTTGCATCATCTCCTAAAATATCATGGTCACATAATGTACCGTAACGATTTTATAGCAAAAACAATTTTAGTGTAAGCGACAAATTTCATACATAATTAATATGAAATAAAACAAAAAAGCTCTCTCCTGTAAAATTTGATTTTTGGCGCTTACGTTATTTTCGCGGTTAGGGGTCGATATAAATAGAAGCGAAACCCTTACAATCTGGCCCGCGTTCTTTTCAACTAAGCAAACGGATGCATTTCCAAATCATTGAAGTCTGCTATTTCGCAAGAATATTATTATTTTAATGATAATTTAAAATATGTGGATAAAGTTTAATTATTTATTGCTTTTCAATAAACGTTAGTGTAAAATTTTAACTTAAATTCGAGTTATTTTAACATGATTACGCGTTTCTTTAAATTTTACTAATTATTTTAATAAAAATTCGTTTAACTTTAACTAAAATTTCAAATAGATTTCATTACAGCTCATTTTCAGTTTTGTTCAAATAGTGCTATCTGCTTATTCCAATGTTCAAATCGATAAAATTTAAATTTGTAAATAGTGCTATCAGGCATAAAAGCGCGAATATCTGGAATTAAGAAAACATTTAACATATGTATGATTAAGACGTTGTTATACCCACACCACAATAGTGGAGAGGGTATTATGCATTTGTGCTGATGTGTGTAACGCCTTAAAATATTCGTCCTAGACCCACTTTAAAGTATACAGATCGACTCAGAATCACTTTCTGAGTCGAACTAACGATGTCCGTCCGGCTGGCTGGCAGGCAAAGTACAGGTCGCAATTTAGGAGATAATTTGATAAAAATTTGGGACATAGGTTCTTATTGACACAAGGACCAAGCCTATTGAAAATGGGCCAAATCGTAGGACCACGAGGGAAGATAGGGGGAAATTTCTTCCTATCAGAAACTATCAAACCGATTTCAATGAAATTTAAAACGAAGATAGAACTATATCTCTATGGACACAAAAGGGATGTATTTTTTAAAAAATAGGACCACGAGGGGAGATAGGGGCAATTTCTGCCTCTCAAACCGATTTTAATGAAATTTAAAACATAGATAGATCCATATCTATAGGGACACATAAGCTATAGTTTTTCAAAAATAGGACCATAAGGGGAGGTAGGGGGCAATTTCTGCCCCTCACAAACTTTTAACCCGATTTTAATGAGCTTTAAAAACATAGATAAATCCATATTTATATGGACATATAAGCATGATGTGTTTTTTAATACTGTGGTGTAGGGTATCCTATGGTCGGGCTTGACCGACTATACTTTCTTACTTGTTTTTTAATAACATTGTAAAATAAAGTTTAGTTAATACTCTTAGAGTTATCGAAAAAATAATTTTTTTCACTCTCCTGTAAAATTGTGATTTTGCTGATAGCACTATTTGAAAAATAACCCTCGATTTGTTGTTTTTTTTTTTTTTAATTAAACGCTATGCCTGTGTGGTGTCTAAATAGCCTGACGGGTTCAAGTATACTTGATACTTGTATGATAAAAAGTAAATGAGCTTTGTCGATTCGGCAAACAGTAACCATATAGGGTTAATACACTTTCGAATTTTTATAATTTTATTTGTCATAAAATTCTTTTCTTACAGAAGAATAAAAAGAATTTTTGTTACCAGTAGTGTGTTGTGCGATCGACTGGCCTAGTATTGTTACGAACATAGATGCTAATTTGGACTGGTTTTTTTAAATCCGGGTAATCAGCAAATTTTTTAAAACTTAAACTATTCGCTTTTACTTAACTGGCAGGCATTCGCAATAACTAAGCTTCGTCCAGACGGTGGTCAGATCTTACAATGTTGTCATTTATCTGACTATGATACCATTGTCAGATGCATTAATTTACTTTAGTGGCTGATTTTTCAGGAACCCGTGCTTACTTTTCAAAACCGTTTGGCAGATTTGCTCTACCAATAGTCTAGTTTCAGTCTGCATTACAAGTATTGAGGCTGGCTTTTTTAGTTGCACAGTGTAAGATGCAGTAAATTTGGCGCTATGGCAGAACGCCCAAGGGCGTAACGCCCAAAACCAAAAATGTCATAACGCCCAAATCTTGTTGTATTGCCCAAAACCCAAAAAAAATAATGACAAAGTGCCCAAATGCTATGTCATATCGCCCAAATAACAAAGTTTGGGCGTTGTGACATTTTTTTGAAAAGTAAGCAGATTTATTTGGGCGTCTTAAATATACCATAGAGGAGGTACTCCTTGTACAAGGCGTGCTTAAACTTGTGACATTTTCTTAAATATACCATAGAGGAGGTACTCCTTGTACAAGGCGTGCTTAAACTGCAGGCAGTTGCCATTGCAGGAGGTCAGGATATAATAAAATGCCCCATTTGTTTTCAAAATGTCGAGGACTCAATGTTAGTTTTTTTTTACTTTTTGGGCCTTACGACAGTTTTTCTTTTGGGCGTTATGACCTAGACTATAATTTGAAAAGACATATCGCCCAAATTCAATGTCATATAGCCCAAACGGCAAAACGGTAAAACTTTTGGGCGTTATGACATTTTTGGTTTTTGGCGTTACGCCCTTGGGCGTTCTGCCATAGCGCCGTAAATTTGAACGGCTTAGGAAGCACTTGAATAATAGTTTTTTCATAGAGATATTACACCAAATCCGTATACCCTAAACATAAAGAGCTTTTTGCTAATATGTATAAAACTCATAATTTGTGAAAATCCGTAAGCAAAAATTTTCCACAGAAATGATTACCAAGAAGAAACAATTAAGAATGTATGGTTGGGTAAGCCTGGCCATAAACCCAATGATTGTTTGTTTGGCAGTTGTGCAAAATTTTGTAAAGCTTAGGTTTGTGAAATATAAGGTTTTAAAAAATTTCAACTACTTAATCACTTTTATTCAATATTCATTTGAACTAGAACAATTTTCTGGAGTGTGGTTGCAAATGGAATTATGGTCAAATATGCACTGATTTCAGAAAAATTTTAGCTGGCTTTTCTTAACAAAGAGACATACATATAAAGAAAATCGATTGGGTTCAACTCCTATGTCACGTAAACCTTTATACGGGGTCTAGGCATTATTAAACCATTCCTTACCATTTTAAATAGACATCATGTTTGCATATTGTTAATTTGCATTTATTTTCTTTATCTATTGATATGTATTTAATGCATACAATATATCATAAGTCAGCCAAACAGACAGATACTGTTAAAGATATTTACATATAAAGTAATTCTGAATATATCGGTATACTAGAGATGTGTTTACAGTCATTATTTCTGTGCTTTTTTATTGTTTGGTTTATAAAAATCCAAAATTTTTTAAGTCATCGAGATCAAATTCTTTTCGTGTAGAATTTCACGAATCACTTATCGAAGCTAAGAAACCCCTATTTCGGTTTTGCTAGTTGTATCTGCTGCTCGGATTTTATAGTCTCATGTATATTTTGGCTAATACTTGATTTTTCCGAACAACATGCAATTTTTCACGGCTATTTCTCGGAAACAAATTGGAATTTTGTTATCCTGTCTGTAGCGCCGTTGTAGCTATAGACTAGGTGAAAAAAAGTTTGACTTACCCAAAAAAAAAAAAAAATATACACCTAGCGACTAAAATTTGTTAAAATGTCAAAAAAATTTAAATTTTGTGCATACCTTTTTTCAACAATTTGGCCAATAAAAAACAAATAGAACCCTTTTAATTCTTTATCCGACCGTTTAATTTAATACCGGTTTTACGTTTTGGTATTAAAAATAGTATACATTTTTCAAAAATAAAAACTTAAAAGTAAGATTTCTATATGACGTCCTTGATTCCGAATTTTTGATAAATACAGTGAAATTTATTGTTGATGGTGAGCTAGTTTCTATGCGCATTTTACTGGTTGCTTAGGCCTGATCATCAGGAAACCTTTTATCAAAGATTTTAAAAAAGCTAAAAATATTATACAAATAAAACCTTAAAGCGAATAGGAATTATAAACACCGAAAAATCTTACCCGTAATAATATCAAAGCTTAAAGAAAACACCAACAACGAACAGTGAGTTTATCTTTTCTTACATTCCCTTACAATTGGTTGACTTTTTTCCGAATCGAATTGTAGTTGTAAGTGGGTAAAAAGCAAACACAAATTGCTTCATTTTATTCATTTCGTCAGAAAACAAAAAAAAACTAATTTTCCATTTCAGTTTTTTGCACGGGCACATGCAATTATATTTATTATAAGTAAGATTTCTGTAAGTGTTTACACATAACGGAATTAAATAAGAGGAAATCCTTTCTAGCAATAAAACTTTCTTAGGTGCATTTCTTTTGGAACCATGTGGAAATATCTTTCTTGAAAGAAAATTAGTTTTGAACGCCAGGTAACAACAATATACAAAAATAAAATTTCAATTAAATTTGTTAACAAAGCAATTTAAAGAAAATTTGCATTAAATGTTTTTAAAAAATGTTTTCTTATATCAATTTTACGTAACAAATATTTTCTACAAATATTTTCTATAATTTTCAATTGCACTAAATTATTTAAATTTCTATGTAAATAAATATGGAAAATAAGTTTAAATTCGCATCTGCTTTATCAGCAATGTATGCATATGTGTATAGAAATGTCCTTAAACTGTCTTGAGGATAAACACAGCACGTACCGACGCTTGTTGTCGCACATGATTTTCTAAGTTCATACACAATAATTATCCCTAAATAAACAAACGTTTTTTATTTTACAACAATTTTAACAAGTCGTCAATTGTTTTTTTTTTAAGTTTTAATGTTTAAAATAATAATATTTTCTTTTAAGAAGTTATTATTTATAAAAACTAATGTTTTTTTTCACGAAAATCTTGTTTTATACTTAAGAACAGTTTTCTTTTCAAAACATACCTGTTTGCTGGTAACAAAATTTGTCTGTTATTTTCAATTAAACACAATATATTATTCACTTTTAAATAGATGTTATAATAGCAAATGTATTCCCTAGTCATTTGTTGTTTAATGCTTCATGGACACTGTGTAAATAATAACAATTATTATATGTAATGAACTAAAAAACAATAACAAATTCGCCACATACTCTCATTAAACATATTCACATAAATATAAATTTATTGATTTTCGTTTAATTTTTTTCCACACCAAAAGACAATTTATTTTTTTTATATTGTTTTGTATACTTTATACTTTTTTTTATTTATTTTGTTTTATTAAAAAAATATTTATACAAAATATCCAACCGACACAACTAAGCAACAAAAATAAAAATAAAAATCAATAGACAACAAACGGAAGTAGTTAAGGATACCGGCAAAACACACAGCGAAAGAAAAAAATTATAAAGAGAATAACTATCGATTATAGCACGACGAGCGACAAAATCAATATGAACTTGTTGCTGAAGAAAACACATTGATTTATTCACCCCCAAATAATATTGGAATATTGTTGCTGTTATTGTATTAATAAAAGCAAGAAAAAAAAACACACTCGTGAGCAATCTTTCTCTTCGTCGTTTCCGTTATATCATAAAGTCAACAACAATATCTACATAAGTTACCAGCGTTGTAAATTCAGAGCTTTTCGTACCGTTTTTAGTGATTTTTTTTAATTTTTAACGCCAAAAATTCTTTAGTCAATACTCTATGCATATTTTTTTTTATTTAATGGCATTTTCTTTTCTGAGTAATATTCTAAATTTATTCTGCCTCTTACATTTCTCAATGTTCTTTTCTGGATAACATGTGTTTTTTTTTTAAGTGTAACGCGTTTTTTCTCATCATGTTTCCTTTAAAAAGAAAACTAAATGCTACATGTTCCACACTCATTTTATTAAAAAGGGCCTAAGTGCAACACTAATGGCCATTTTCTCATTAGGCGATTATCTTCTTCCTAACGAACAACTGCACATTAAAGAAATTTGGTTTTCTCAATGTCTCATTTGCTTCGAGTTTATCGCAAAGCTAACCGGCACTCATCTGCCAATTATTTATTTTCCTTTTATTTGCCGTACAGATAAATTCATTCAGCTGACTCCCAACGTTTGCATGTATTTTGAGTGGCGTTGCCAGCCGAAAACAATGGTTTTTGTCGGTGTATTGAGAAACCCAAAATCGCTAACGGACAGTTTATTGGTCCAATAAATTTATGTTAACATTAAGTACCAGACAGTTTGTCAATACATTGAGAAAATGACCATAAGTTTGTTATTATTTCTGAAAAAAATTAGTTTTTTGGTTCGTCTCTCCTGGTCATTAATAGCACTGTGCAAGAAATTTACACTCTTTTTTTTGAGACAAGCCGGGCACATGGTGATTTTACATAATTCGGATACGCTAAATCCAGTGGTGCTCGCGGTTTTTTTAGATTGGCTCTGGTTTTCGAGATATACCGTTATTTCGAAAATGGAGGAGGTTGCACAACATATATTCGCGTAACTCAAAAACGGTTAAGTTTATTGAAATTACTTTAAAAAAAACCGGAATTAAAAAAAAGGTCCATAAATGCCAAGGAGTCGCCCCTAGTAAGATAACATGTATGACCGGCCTCAATCAGTTTTTTGTTCTTAACACTTTCTCGAGACTTATTTGCCCATATCTCCACTTCTTAGGGGGGGCTCCCATACAAATATTGCGTGTTATGAAATTCTTAAATTAATTACAATTTTTCGACTTTTATGAATAAAAAGTTGATAACAGATTTTAATCATTTATGGCTTCTTTTGTTTGCAGCTTCGTTTTTTATATGTCTGCAAAAAATTAGAAGCCTAGCTGCTTTTTTTAATTTTTTATGAATTTTTAAAAAACAAAAATTTCGAAATTTTGCCAAAAAAATTAATTTTTTTTTTTTGTATTTTTAAAGTTCTACTTTTTTAAACGAAATATAATTGCGGAATTTTGGTTTTTTAGTAATTTCAATAAACTTAACCGTTTTTGAGTTACGCGAATATATCCACCCCTTTGCTCGAAATTATCGTATGTTACAAAAACCAAATTTTACAGGACAGCCATTTTTCTACTTTTCTCTGCTTTCGCTTGCAATATCAAAATGAAAATATACATTAAATTTTTGGAGCAAGGAAGTGGAATTCGCCTACGATATTTTGTCAGGTGACGTCTCTTTGAATGTAGAACAAGACTAAATCAAAAACTTAATTTCAAAAAAATTGGCATATACGCGCAAAGGGGTTGATATGTTGTGCAACCTCCTCCATTTCCGAAATAACAGTTTATCTCGAAAACCAGAGCAAATCTAAAAAAAACCGCGAGCACCACTGGATTCAGCGTACCCGAATTATGTAAAACCGTACTGTATCCGCGAAAATACTTTTGTCCATTGACTTTTTCAACTCGGCAGCAATCTTTGGTGCACTCTTAAAGGGGTCATTCCTAATTAAAGACACTATTTTTCTTTCTTCTCGGATACTAAGCTTGCAATGACGCCCAGACCTGGTCTTATTTTCAACTCGTTTTTCTTTTTTAAAGCGATTTATTACCTTTCGTATTGTTGACTTACTTCTATTAGTTATTTGAGCAATTGCAGAATATGATTTTCCCAATCGCGATTATTAATAATAATATTGCGCTCCTCAATCGATAGCTCCTTGCGAGTCATTTTATTTAAAATTTTTTTCAATAAAAAAATCAATTATTGCTAATGATATCAACAAGAAATAACTCTGAATACATTCTAAATGTACCCTTATTAATGTAGAAAGAAAAAACATTAATAATAAAAGATATGCCAATGCTTAAACATAGATCACTTTAGAGAGTACCAAGACTTTTGCTGTGCAAAATTATGGAGTTGGCAGGTACTTAAGGATATTTTATGGTTGTTTCTTAGAATAAGAGTGCATAATTTTGCTGGACTGTAGTATATTAATAATTTTACAAAATAGAATCAAATAACACAAACTTTCAAAAGAGGTACCTTGATTTATGCATTACACTGCACATTAGACTGGTCGCATCTTGTATGGGATTTTTTTTTTTAATTGAATTGTTTGCGCTGCTTAAAATATGAGGTTTGGTGTAAGAAATCAAGAAATTCGACGGTGCCTAGCCGTGCCGGGTGGGGCCCAAAGTTCCCCATATTATAAAAAAAACATCTTTTCTATCAGATCTTTATTGTTATACTAGTATATGGGATGGTGTGTATTGAAAACTTTAATGTTTGTACCTAATTTGGTAACTTTGGCTCTTGCCGTTCCGCAGATATACAGAAAAAAAGTATTAAAATTACAACAACCAGGGATTTTTGGGAAAAATTAGAGGACGTCGTGGTTTTTTGCTCATATCTCAGCCATTTTTTGGCCGATTTGGCTGAATTTCAATAGCAAAATTATAATAAGAACTGACAGAAATATACACCAAGCCAGCCCCCATCATTTCTGGGGGCTTCGAAAAACCAATATAAACAGACAGACGGACTACCGGATTTGAACTTCGCTTTTCATAAGGACCCAGAATATATATACTTTATAGGGTGTTGGATAAATATTGTAGAAATTACAAACAGAATGACAAAGTTATATATACCCTTTTACCTTCGGTGAACGGTATAACAAGCAAAAGTGTTGCATTTTAATGTGTCGAATCTTATATACCCTTCACTATAGTCTTAAGAGCTATCGTCTCATAATTAATAACACTGTACAACAAAATGGAGCTTTTAAAAAGTTTATTTAATAAAAATTCCTGATCCTCATATATTTTTATCTGCTGATGACGATGGTGTCATTAGTTTTACCCTAACAGCTCGATTTTTAAAGATATAGTGAGATAAATTATTTCAGTTTTTATATCAGTTTTTCGCGAACGGTCCTTCAAACCTCAAAATACTTTCTTGATTAGTAATCGTAACAAAAATATATTTTAGTTGAGCACGGTCGCTTTAGTGAATATGTCAGTATATCTCACTGTTATTGCAAGGATATTTAACTTTTTTGGAATTAGTCCTTAAAACTTTTTTATACCCTTCACGTAAGGTAAAAAGGTATATATAAGATTTTCATTCCGTTTGTAATTTCCACAACATTGATGTTTCCCTCTATAAAGTATATATCGCTCATTTGCTGCAAGACCGGCATAACTCAAAAAATGAAACTTTGGAGTTAAAGATGCAGAATTTTTCGCCTTGTTTTTCTTTATATTGTGTATTAAATTCATCTTTATATCTTTTATACATTCCCAGTTTGAAGAGAATGTGTCTTCTTTTTTTCTAAGTAGTTAGAGCAAATCAAAAACTTTAAATGCGTTTATCTCGAAATGGATTTTTTTGAGTTATGCCGGTCTTGCAGCAAATGAGCGATATGTATGTGTGCTCTGGGTCCCTTTAGGAAGCTCAGTTGATTTTACAATGTCCGTCTGATTTTCCGTTGAAATGGGTTTCCGAAGACCCCAGATGTAATGGGGACTTGGTAGTTATATATTTATGTCACATATAGTGCGGAATTGTTGGCTATTGAAATTCAGCCTGACCGGTTCACAAGCATGCCTTCAACATGTTGCTCACTTTAGTTAATAGCAACGTTGTTACAGTTATACATGGGACAAAATCCTACCTTTAGCTATCGGCAATTTGTAATAATGACCCTAAGAAGCAAAAAGAACATGTAATTGCAACTTTAAAGGTAAAAACACAATAGAAACTTTAATTACTAATATGTATTTATTATGCTTATATTATTTTTATATTGTTGTATTGAATTGTTGTGATGAGATTTATTTGTATGAAATGTACAGCAATCACTTAGGCCCTGAATTTGTAAAACGCAACGCAATCCCAAAAATAACATTGAAAGCAAAAACAATGTGAAAATTTTTTCAAAATTTTGTTGTTGCTTTCTGCAGAAATACATAATGCGCTTAAAAATTATCAACGCCACAAGATATGCAGCGTTTAAAATTTAAAAATTCAATATTCATTTCTATAGAAAACAACAAACAAAATTATGAAATATTTTCGATTTTGTTTTTGCTTTCAATATAATTTTTGGCGTTGCTTTTGCGTTTTACAAATTTAGGGCCTTAATTTCGTGCAAAATGCGAGGCAGGCCTTTCTTCATTAATAAGAAATACAGTGTACACACATCTGTGTTAATAAATTATGTACTCATTTTTTAATTGTTGCTGTATGGGTGTAGTGTTCCACACAGTTCAAGATCGGCAATAGAGAGAAATTTTATTTAGCGAAGCCTGTGTTAGACATAACATTGAGTTTAAAAGCCTTCTGCCCAGCCGAAGCCGGTGTTCGATATACTAAAGGCCTAAAACACAGAAAAACTTTAAAAATCGAGTGTCTGATGTTTGGTATACCAGTTAAGTAACACCCATATTGCAACAGTTACCTTACGAGCATATAAATTGTTACTACAAACATATGCATATGTTTTTACTCAGACCAATCCTGCAGAAAACCTGGGATCAAGTGTCCCCATGTCGCCATGACGCAAAATTTTGTATGACTTTGAAAAAAATAAGATATTTTTGACAGCTTAAAGCTAGAATTAGTGAAAATGATGCACCAGTTTTAAGTAAAATTCGGTTCCAATGTCTCTATGTGGTCACACAAGAACTACTTAAACTGGTGATTCACTATTCTATACATTTGTACGATTTGTTAAAAATACCTAAAAATTAAATTTAGCGACATGTACTTCGCGCACAATGTAACATGAACAGACAACCAGCCAGCCAGACGGACAATGATAGATCGACTCAGAAGGTGATGCTGATTCGATCGGTATACTGAAAACATCTGCACAAGCTAAGATAATTCACTGAAAACTTTTTGTTTTATTTACAATTAACATCGTGCGTTTTGGTTGGACCAATCTTTAGTTCTTATTAAAAAAAATTAATAGCAACAAATTGTTTCTTTTTAATAAAGAAAGTTTAGTTTCGGGTTCGGTTTAAGAGCTTATTTAAAAAAAAAACAATTTAACACGCCCAAAATCGTTAAAATTAACTAGTGTTCGCCTAATGGTCAAAATTCGACCATATTTATTTTTGTAAATATGAAGAAAACATAATTAATCTAAGTGCATATGTATGAATTTATATGTTTCGTGCATTTATTTTTTCCTTCAAAGTGGATCGATTTGGCGAGGGACCAACCTTTTGGTTCATATTTTATCTTCTAAGTGAATTAATTTAGGCCCTAAATTTGTAAAACGCAAATGCAACGCCAAAAATTATATTGAAAGCAAAAACAAAATCGAAAATATTTCATAATTTTGTTGTTTTTTTCTATAGAAATGAATATTGAATTTTTAAATTTTAAACGCTGCATATCTTGTGGCGTTGATAATTTTTAAACGCAATATGTATTTCTGTAGAAAGCAACAACAAAATTTTGAAAAATGTTTGACATTGTTTTTGCTTTCAATGTTATTTTTGGCATTGCGTTGCGTTTTACAAATTCAGGGCCTTAATTTTGTAAGTTCAGTATCAAAAATACCAATTGAAAAACAAAAGAGTATCAAAAAGTCTCCTTTATATATTGTCATACACTACCAGATGTTGAACGAAAAAGTACCAAAAAGCTCCCCTTACATGTTCTTATTAACCCAGTTTAATGTATAACTTTATCTTTATAGGTCGAATATTAACGAAAATTCAAAAAGTTCCAGATGAAAAACAAATAATACCAGCATTTAGTTTCCCATTTTCCCCTTTTTTCTCCCCATACAGGTTCGGTTCATTGGCTGAAATTGCGGCTTGCGTTTATTTTTCCCAATATTTATCAAATGTGTTTTTTAGCGCGAGTGACTAACGGAACATTTGTGATCAGTATACTCGACAAATCATCATTAAGAGATTTCCGCTTAAACAACACTAACAAATTATTCAAATTCACTTTAACAATCCGCCCTCGATTTGCGCAACTTATAAACGATTTCGTGATTTTCAAGGGGGTCCATCTAATTTTGACTTAACGGGCTTGTGGTTTACACGCTGGTGGTATCATCGAACCTTTTTTCTTCAACTCATCAATTATTTTTATTGACCTTGGAAATATTATTTAATAAAAATTATAACAGATTATGAAATAAAACTATTATTTTCAAAACAAAAACACAAACAGCTTATTTAACAGTTTATTAATCTTCTTATTTCTAATTGATCACATATAAACGTCTGCACATTAAAAAAAAGATACGATAACAAATAAAAATCATCATTTAAATGCCAGACATACTGATTCGTATTAACATGTCTTTCAGCTTTTTTAGCTCGATATTATTAATGAGTTGACAAGACACAAAAGACAATTTCTTTTATTATCTTTTGCGACTTATTGCCTTAAAAAATCAGTCATAATTTAAAGCCATTTTTTATCCCTTATGGTGTATTAAAAAAAAAAAAAAATAAAACACATGTGATATTTATGCGTCAATTTTGCCCAATATAAAAAGTTTATCTATTAAATACTTGTTTAATCTGTTTATTTTGTTACATTCAATGGATTTTTTTATAGAAAACTATCTGTATATAAATTTCAAAAAACTGGTTTTAAAATTAATAAGCAATAAAACCTGTTAGGTCAAATTTGACCCATGAATACAGGATTAAGGTTAATAATAGTTTAATTTATTGCTTATATAGTCTTAAGCTGAGGCTTAAGTCTAGACGATATGTTAAGTTCGCAAATGTATGCTTACAGTCATATGCTTAACAATAACAACAAATGTTTCTAACAGCATATTCAATATGTAAGGCATCTACACGATATGCTGAGAGTACCAAGTTTTTTACATTAGCCATGTTTCAGCAAACAATTGACTAACAAGTTAGCGTACAATTTTTTGATATCGTAATAAATTGTAATAAATAAGATTTTGTTTGTCGTGCTTAATTCCTAGTTTTAAATCTTGTTAATCAAACTCCAGATTGAATGAGAATTACAAGCACTCATAAATTCTTATTTATCAAAGCTTAAACAAAATGCCAACAATAAGCAGTGAGTTTATCTTTCCTTGCATTTCCCACTACAATTGGTTGGAATTCTTCAAAGTAGGTTAAAAAAAAATAAAAACAAAAACAACCCGCTTTATGGTTTTCTAAAGAAAATCAAAATAAAGCAAGTTGCCAGTTCAGTTTTTTTCTAAGCCAAATTATTATCAAAGTTATAAAAAGGAATACAAAATATTTTGTGTAATAAGATTTTGTTTGTCGTGCTAATTTTACAATTTTTATTCTTTCAATAAAATTGACAACTTTCAATTCAAGTTGTTTTTATTCGACCTGACGATGTCGATACTCAAAGAGTATTGAAATGTCGGCAACCAAAAAATAAAATTTATTTTCAATACTGGCCTCGAGCTTGAAGTAAAAGCATTTTCATTGACAACTTTCTTTATTGGTATCAATTTGTATCAATTACACTGCTCAACACAACAAATGTTTCCTCTTCTGTCCATTGTTTTTAGTTAAATTGACAGTGCTAATTGCGATGTAAAAAATGCCAATTTTGAAATACCCAGCAAAAACTTTACTTACAATCCTACTTTTAATGACTTCAAGAATTCATTACTTTGTAGCTTTATTCGCCACTTTTTGGATTATTAGTTATATATTAAATAATAACTTTATTATTATATCTTAAATTTTTAATATTTTTAATTAGGCTTAAGTTCATGAAATTTAATTTTCATTAAATTATTCTTATGAAGAAAGGAATTTTACAACATGAAAATTAATTAAATTTGTTATTGATAATCTTTCATTCTTGACGTGCCTTAGCTTGTTAAAGCTAAGGCACGAGCTCTATGTGTACATTTGTCCTTCAAGTTGTGCTGAAAAAGGTCAACAGAAAAGAGAAAGACAAAATGAAAAAAAAAAAAAAAAAAAAAAAAAATGTACTTGGACTTCAAGAAAAATTCTTGACAAAAGTACGAAAAAACAGAAGTAAGGAAAAAACATGTAAAATCAATTTAAATGGATAATCATTCAGGAAAGCAAATTTCGATCTACCAAATGTTAAAATACAATTTGGTTTAAGGATTGATGTTTGGCTATTGACGTCAGCAGTCGTCGATGGCTGCGAGTGTAAGACGGCAAATCCATCTGAGGAGATCGAGTGGTTGCGATCGAAACATGTCATGGTAACCTGCCGGCCAGGGTTCGAGCCCGAGCCACGTCAAGAATGAAAGATTATCTATAACAAATTTAATTAATTTTCATGTTGTAAAATTCCTTTCTTCATAAGAATAATTTAATGAAAATTAAATTTCATGAACTTAAGCCTAATTAAAAATATTAAAAATTTGGATTAAAAACCATAAATAGTTCAACAAAATAACCACAATACTAATTATTATATCTTAAATATACAGAAAAATTTATATTTTCATTATGACAATAAAAATGTCATTATAGTCATTATAGTCAAAAAACATAGTTTTTTAATACAAAAACTACACTGCCCCGGTAGACTAGCTGGTAGAGAGCTAGTCTATCAGCACCGAGGTTGCGGGATCAAATCCCGCCAGAGACAGAAAAAAAATAAAAAATAAAATAAAGTAAAATAAGAAAAAATAAAAATAAAATAATAAAAAAAAAAAAAAAAAAAAAAAAAATTAAAAAAATTTTTACTTTATTGACTTTGTGTAACTATATATTTTTATAAAAATTTTAAGTATAAAAAAACATATTATTTTTTAGATTATAATAGGCTAAATAATAAAGGATTACTTTTGGGACATCTCGAACAAAAATAAGTACTTTTTCTAGTAGAAAAGTAAGTAGACGGCTCGTCAAATTCTCATTATTTTTCTGCTTATTTTGTAAGCAAAGTTTTTGCTGGGTATCTTATCAGATAGAAATTTGTAGCATACGGACGGAAAAGGCATTCAATTACCTTTCCAACGATGTGCCACTTATTTCGATCGGACTTTTCGGTTGGGCTCCACAAGGGTTTGAGTGGGACTATACCAGAGAACTGCAAAATCACTATTTTTCTTGATTTATTCATACGCTAAAATTTTCATTCACTCTTTGCTTGCAACGTTGGTAATTTTTACATCGTTTCGTACACATTTGATTTTTGCATGTATTCGTTTTTTATTGAAAGTGCTTTATTTGCATTTTTGTTGCGTACGCAATATAACACAACTGTGTAAATTCAAAAGGAACACATTCTTATACTTTTGCATTCAAGTAGTCATTGTCCACTCGATGAGACGCTTTGTTAACATTAACAAAATAACAACAATAAACCGCTCGATGAGACGCTTTGTTAAAATTAACAAAAATAACAAGAATACATTTACATACAGAACTACTGTACTTTTTAAGATGACAAAAAAGCCTTCTGTTTCTATGGAAATTGTTTTTACCTACATATGTGCGTTTAGTTTCATTTCAATTTGTTTTTTTTTTTGTACTAGGCTATGTGGCTATGTACACTGCTGAATGAATACATGAGTAATGATTGCTTAATTTCTGGCTTTTTTGCTTGTTTTTTTTTTTTTTTTCTTTACCAAAACAATCATTGTCGCACCGAATACACAAACATCTTTATTAAAAAACGAAGCTAACGATGGTATAAATAACAAAGCACGATGTGCATTATTTGAATGACTGCAAACCAGCAGCGAATGTTTGCGGTTGCGCAAGTTTGATTGTATGACCGGAAACGAATGTATTTGTTGCTGTTCATTTAATTCAATTTTTTTTGCAATTGCACAAGGCCGTTCCACTATGCTTCGACCCATAGACAAAAATCAAAAAAAATGTTTGTCTCATTGTTTTTAAATACAGATTTTTTGAAAGGTAATAAGGTATCTCAAATAAATGTTAACAAAAAAAATTTTCTGATTGCTTTTGCCACCACGAGAGGGCGTTAAAAGCAGATAATTTCTTGCAAAAATTACTTAAGGTGCTATCAGACGGGATGTATTTTACATATGTACTGTCACTTTTCTTTCCCATATGTAATTCCGTATGTATGTCAAAATTTCCATTTTACATACGATTCATAATTTTTGCTATCACACCTACTTATGTTTTTCCTTATGACATAACCTATAAATGTAAACAAAAGCTGACTTTTGTTTACGTTTCAAAACAAACCAGCTGTTTGGTTATGTTTGCCACAGGAAAATAGAGCGTGTTCTAATCGAAAAAGTTACATATGTATTTCCACATGTATTTTACACATGCAAAGTTTCATATGTATCACACGATGTGTACAACTTTTACAGATGGAAAATTTGACAGTACATATGTAAAATACATTTCGTCTGATAGCACCTTTAACAGAAAAATGAGTTTTAGTTGTTTCACAAAAATAATTCTGAAAAATTCATTTTTTTAAAAAGTCGCTCGAAATTTGGTTTTCAAGTACTTTGATATATTTGCAGTTAAATTAAAATTTATAATTTAGTATTTATTTACCAAATAACTTTTTTTATTGCTCTGAAAAACACTTTTTTTTTGTTGAAAATCCAAAAATTACTTAAGTTTGATGGAGTATAAAAAAAATTACAGTCGAACTTCCATAACTCGAATCACCATTATCCCAAAAAAAACTTCGACTTATGGAGACTTCGAGTTACAGAATTTTTTTGTTGAAAAGAGAATAAATTGCAAACTTGTGTACATTTTGAATTTTTTGTTTAAAACAGGCACTATTTGAAAGCTTCATACCTAAGCATGAAGGTTTGTATTTGTAATAAGCAAGTTACAATGAAGTAAAATATCGGCATGGTTTGACTTTTAGCTGCTGTAAACCAATTAAGGACTGCTATGTCGATAATTTTGTATATTTGGGTCTTAATCATTTTACTAAAGAGATGAGATACTGACTCAAACGAGTTGATAATTAATTCTTTATTTTTAAAAATCTATGAGACCGTACTAGCTGGGACACCATATTTATTGTCTGCTTCCTTTTTCTTGAATCCACCCTCGACTTCTTTTATAAACTTATATTTCCCTCCATCGACAAACATTATAAAACACGTTTACTTGCCATTAAATAAACACATACAAATAATTTTAACATATTTAGGCAAACCAAAAGACACAAGTAATGTACAAAAAGGGATTTCCCCGAAAAAAAGAGCAAAGTAAAATATACAAACCTGCTAAACAAGCAAATGAAAGCGAAATAAATAAACAAAATAAACAAAACAAGCAAAAAACTTCGAGTTATAGAATACAAATTTGAGTATTTGGTTCGAGTTATTGAGAATTTCGAGTTACGGAAGGAGAATTGTATGTAGTTTATTGTTTTAGAGCTACTGCCAATCAAATTGGTTCGAGTAAGAGAAAATTCGAGTTAGAGAAGTTCGAGTTATGGGAGTTCGACTGTATATAAAATTAGATATTTTTTATTTCTGTTTTTGTAAGTTTATACTCTTAGCTAACAGGGTATTCAACAATTAGTGCCTTTTTTTACCACAACTTAAAAAAAAAAATGCGTTTTTTGAAATGCCTAATTTTATGATTTTTACTCAAATATCAGGCATTTAAGAGTGTTTAATATCATTGCGCAACACGATTTTATATTTTGAATGTTAAAAAATAAAAAAATTGTATTATATTATTAGTAGACCAAAACCACTGAAGTATTTTCAAAATTTAGCTCGAGTTCTTTTTTTATGGCCCACTGAAGTTTTTAATTTTTTTTAAAGGCTTTTTGAGTAAGTCAAAAAAAATGTATGTATTAAATCTAATTCTGAGCTAAATAAGGTCAATAGATGATTTTAATAAAATTTGATGACGGTTCTTTTCATAGAACTAATTAACCCTCTATCTGCCATTTTTAGGGGTCATTTCAGTACCTCCTCATAGAACACCAGTAACACGTACGTTTAAAGGGTTAAAATATTCTACAATAATTTTCTGCATCGAATTTCACTAGGGGTTGTAAGTTCGTGTGATATAAGCATAATGCTTATAACAGTAAAGTTTTAAATTATCATATATTATTATCAAATTGTGTTTCAGCAAAGTCGTATGAAATAATTCGAAAAAATGTAATAAATCTACTTTTGAGCTTAACATATTATTTAACCCTCTATCTCCCATTTTTCTTTTCTCTTTTTTAAATATTCTTATTGAAAACCTTTAAAACGTGTGTTTAAAGGATTAAAATGTTCTACAAACATTAAATAGTTTTTTTTTACACATTCCAAACACTTTTAAAAAAATTAAAAAGTTCAGTGGGCCATAAAAAAATAACTCGAGCTAAGTTTTTAAAAACCTTCGGTGTTTTTAATTTAATCACATAATTGTTGTTGTCTTCAGATCCCGTATTATCATCAAAGAGAAACATTAAGATTAAGAATAAAATAATAGATGCTGAAATTGGGAAATATATTCTTGGAGAAAATGTTGAAATCGAAGACGAGATGAGTTCTTCGTTAAGCGAAAATTGGTTTTGGGAAGAATCAAGTAGCGATGATGCTTTGTTATAAGTTTGTCTTTATATGTTTTTTTAACGTTTTTTATTTTAGGAGTGATAATTTTTAAGAAATGATGAAATTTTGGCGCCCTATGCTCCAGTGGCAGTGGCAGTGGCAGTGTTTTAAAATCCAAAATTTTAATTTGTTTATGGAAATATATCGCACTTAATCAACAGGAGGGTATTAACCCAAATTGTTCAAACAATTTTAAATTTAATATTAAAGGCATATGAAAAAGAATTTTTAAGCCAACCATTTCATTACCAAAAAGTATGCAAAATAGCACGATATTTTTACAGCGGATATGAAACTACGCGTCGATTTTTTGCGAAAAATGGAAAAATAAAAATTTTTTAATGACGTTAACATTGCTAGTTTTCCTCTTTAATGTTTTCATTTATGTTATCTTTCAAATATCCTTATAGTTTTGTTTTTGCAAGAGCATTTTAACCTTTTTAGCCTTTTTTTCCATTAATGATGTTTTTGTATTTTCCACATTGATAATCCGATTGTACCCAAATTTGGCATAAATATATATCTTGCAAATATCAACTTACATATCAAAATTTATTACGATCGGACAATTTTAGTAGGAGTGATAGCGTTTTTAAGAAAGAGGATATATAGCAGGACCTTGAGTCCTTAGCCCGATTTAAATAAAAATTTATACACACGTTGCAAGTTGCGTTTGTATCAGCATGACCACTTTTTGTAATTTTGTGGGCATCATTGAAGCTAAAAATACATTTTTAAATTTCAGGACACATGGGAGGTAGGCGTGTCCTTGGGCCGATTTTTCCAAAAATTCTAATTTTTCTTAACTAAGCTTTTTTATGCTAGTGTACCAAATTTCAAAAATATCTGACAACTCTTTCTATTTTTGTCCCTTCGTTATATGGGAACGAAGCATAGTGCGTTCTCTGGACCATACATCGAAAAACACAAAAGTATTGTTATCTAAAAAACGGTTCTTAAAAAAAAATTACAGCGGTGTTCGTGTTCAGGAGGTCTTAATTAACTTATCTAGGCATGTGGCGTTTTTGGTACTTTTCCAAATTAAAAATTTGTAAAGCAGTGTTATTAATCTACAGAAAAATCTCTTTCGTTTGAATGAAATCACATTGGTGAGTATATCCCCCCTTTTTTCGATGTATGCACAAACTAGACATTCCAACAAACTTGTTTTAGTAAAAAAATGTTAAACCCATAATAAAGGTCCTGAAATATTTGGAAACCTCTTCACATTTTATTTAACTTTCTACATGTTTTAAGTAGTACCAAAAATAACGAGCTTCAGGATGTTAATGGGGCTCCCGCTAGTTCATTGGTGTCCCAAATCTAATAGTGGGCAATTTCTCAAATTACCATCTTATCTTATTGTTTATCTTGATTAGAAATATTAATTTTCAAATATTTGAAATATGCAACTTTACCGAAGTCTAAACATTTACGGTATTTATTAAAGAATGTATTGACACAAGACTGTTTGGATTATGTATTTGTACAAAGTCTTTTCTTCGTAGCCATTTTGTTATTGATAATGCATTTTACGTGAAAACCCAAATTATTTAGAAAGGGAAAATTCTAAGTATTTTTTAAAATTAACGCACAACATCTCTATAACATGAGGTGGTAAACAAAAACGAATGTTACATCGTAATAAACGCTGAAAAATACATTAGGATCTGTTATTTTTTTTTTCCAAAAAATGTACATAAAAAAATTTTTAGAACTAAACCAAAAACACAAAAATCTTTATATCCTTGCAATAACAGTGAGGTATCCTGATAAATTCAATAATCTGACCCTACTCGAAAGAAAGAGCTTCTTGTGTAGTTTAATAGTCCAGAAAGTATTTTAAGGTTCGATGGATCGTTCGCGAAAATCTCACCGAATAAAACAGAAAATGATTTAAATTTTACATATAATGTATGTCACTATATCTATAAAACTAAATCTTTTAAGGAAAAACTAATGACCATCGTCATCAACAGATAAAAATACATAAGGATCAGTAATTTTTATTTCGGAAACTTTTAAAAAGCTTCATTTTGTAGAGCAGTGTTATTACTTTTGTACAAAAATTAATGTATATTAGCCCAATATTGTGCAAATGGTCTTGCATTTGCAAGATGTTAAAGTAAGTACTATAGCATCCCTAGAGGGAAGCGACTTACACCAAAGTAGTCCCGTGGTAGGTCTTTGGTGGTAGAGACCGGTTCTAGTTTCAATACTTTATATGAATAAGACCTATCACTTTTACATGGGGTTGTTATTGGATCGGATCATGTGACACCATTTTACAAGTCACACATCTATTCTCAATGAACAAATAAGTTAAAGAGCCAAATTTTAGAAAGTCCCAAAAAATGTGTCATACCAGCAGAAGTATCATGGTCTTCATAGAAGTAGAAGGGTTATCAAATTTCTCCTTTAATTGTTTTAAAATTTCTGAGCCTTCTTTTTGCGTTTCTTGTATCACCCGATTTTTGTAAGTTATAGGTGTGTATTCGCCAAAGTTGGACAAAAAACTTATACTTGGATTTTTAAAACTGTCATTGCGATCCACAGTAACTTTCTTAGTTCGTGAAAGCTTTTTAGCTAAAATTCGTTTCCTGCAGTTATCACATGCTTAACTTTGTATTGTATAGTCCCACTTTTGAGCTAAATATTGAGAAATTTTACTTGTTTTTCTTCTTTCGATGTTTTAAAACCCCAAAAGGAAAGTAAATGTTATTATTGTTTAAAAAGATAAAAATAAAAAAAAAACGTTTATTTTTGTTCAAAAAAATAAAAATTAAAAAATAACTGTTATCATCTGACTTTAAAGGTGTTATGATACTTGCTATTTTTTTTATTGGATTTTTTTTAGGATTGACTGAACGAAACAACAAATGCGAGAAAGAACAAGAAATACAATTTGATAAACAATCCCTTTTTTCTGATTGACATTTCTCATGTTTATTTTTTTCTTTGACTAAAACAAAAAAAAAAAAAAAAAATGGTAAAAGCTTGGGCATATGAAACTATTTTGTTTTTGATTAGTGAAATAAAGCAGGTGCCCTTCATATGGGATTTCAAATCATAAATTTTCAATTAAAGAAAATACCCCGATGTAATTCGTAAGATTTTACATTATTTGCATTAAATTTTATTGTTTATTAAAAAAAAATTGTTTGTTATTCCAAAATAAAATGTAAACAAAACAAACAATACTGCCCACGTTTTTTGCCCACAAAAACCCTTCAAAACGGCTAAAAATCGCAAAAAAAAAAAGTTAAAACCCGCTACTTTCGATCAAAAACTAAAAAAATTGGCAACAGTGCTAACAATTAATCTGGAAATGTCAATTTTAAGTTAAAAATTTTTGTATATTTTTTGACAGTCTTAGATTATTTATCGATAACACATGTACATTTGTATGACATTTCAAGATTTTTTATGATATAATCCAAGGTATATTTATGGCAGGTAGTCGCGGAAAGCCAGCTGGTTATTTTTTATTTGCTTTTTTGCGATACAAACTGTCAAATGTTGTATAGTAAACAAGTAAACAAAGTTTTTTGTCTTTTTTGTCTCTTTTCAGTCACTTTGCTATTTGACAGTTCGTACCACAAAACAACAATAAAAAGCCCTGTTGTTTGTTTTATTGTACAATTGTTGTAATCTCGCGGCTACCTGGTATAAATATACCTTGATATAATCATACTCTTTACACTTAGTCAGTTTTCCTATGCAAGTATATTTGCACTGTTCTCCAATATAGAAAAAATACAAAAAATAGCAAGTATCATAACAGCTTAATGAAAAAAGGAATTACTGTTAAGGGCCAACTACACTTCTTAAATGCTTGTCCAGCAGACGAATTCAGCGTGTACGTGTCCTGGACGTAATATTCGCCGTCATATCTAAATTTTTTGATTTTCCATCCAGCATCGTCGCTGTGACAAATACAAACACATTTTCGCTAATACTACCACAATACTTGATGAGTATTTTGATCAATGTATTTGGGCCTTTTCGGTCCCTGATTGAAAGATTTCATAATATAAAAGTTTTTCGCTGACGAAAGCAAATTATATTTGCATGTATCAGCTGACAAGTCGTTTGTATGGTGTAAACCAAAAAGGATTTTATTCATAACATTCCATCGCAAAATCAATTCAATTGTTTTTATTTGTAAGGCTTATGGCTTCTTTCTTGTAATCATTTCGTAATAATCATATTTTTGTTATGTTATGCGAATAGTGTTGAGGCAAAAACCTTTTCCAGTCCGAGTTTTTAAACTTATTTTAAGTTCCTTTGACATTTTTTAAGGATCTTGCTTTTTTGGAATTTGGCGCTCGCCATTTATAAACAGGCTGTATGAAAAATTTTATTGATAACAGACAAACATTAGTTTTAGTGTCAACTTAACAATTAAAGCTCGACACTGAAATCAAGGTTATACGGTGCCAGTAGCACAAGTTCATTTCATATTTTGGCTAAAACTTTACAAAGAATATTTGTGTGTTTTAATAAAATAAAAAAACACACAAATTAATCACAAACCAAATTGACAAAAAAAAAAAAAAAACTTTTATATTATCTCGTGACTTTGTTTTCTAGTTTATTGTGAGAGTGAAGTTTTTAGTTTAATTATTCATTTTGTTTTTGTTGTCTTTATTGTTATTAAAGCCATTACGTATTTATTTAGTTTAAGTTTAAGACAAACAAAATAATTTACACATTTCTTAGTCGGTAGATAAAAATATGTATGAATTTAAAATTTATCAATTTTTTAACACTTCAATATAAAGTATAGAATTAATTGTTGCAAATCGGACAACACATACAGATAGATTTGTTTGTATAAGCATTTTCGTATTAATTAATTTAAAGATAAATGAAAGCAACCTTTTACCAAAAACTTGAAAGAAATAAATTATAAATAAGAAATAAAGGGCTTATTAATTAACCCTCTAACGGCTTTGGCTGCCTTAAGGCAGCTTTATTTCTTTTTGTACTTTGGAAAGCAAAATTTAAAAGAGTTTAGGTTTCTTTTGTTTAAAATCAACTTTTTATTTTAAACTTAACATCATATTCTTGTAAAATTATTGTTGGTAAGCAAATTTTTTTTTACAATAAGTACAAAAAGAAATTCTCTTCCATCCGTTAGATGGGTTAACTTAAGTTAGCCACCTAAATTAAAAAAAAAATTGTTTAATGTGCTTTTATACCCATAAACACCAGTGCTTAGAGGGTATAGGAACTATGTTTGTCAGTCTGTGTGAAATTTTTTTTGAATTTTTATCGAAGACCCCATAAAATATTACTACTCTGGGTCCTTGTATATTTTTAAGCTGATTAAGCCATGTACGTTTGTTAAAATCACGCTCAATTTCGAACTTTGATGTCAAATTATTACTAGTTCTCCTCAGCAGTTTGGGATTTCAATCAAGGACCCTTAATATTCTATAAAAATTGGTTTACCAAAAGTATGCTCTTAAAAATTCTTTGTAGGCGCATTAAATATGCAGCGCAAATTGTCAAAAATATGCCCCAAAAAAATCAAAAATTGCTCATTTAAAAACAAAATATTCAATATTTGCATACAACACTAAAGCCTAAACACCATGGTATTTACAGTCCAACTCGAAAACAATGTTATCTGCTGTAACCTTTTTTTTGGGCGAATTTAATCTAAATGCCATCATAATTTGATGGCTTACGTACACAAAGAGTCTAATTTGGAAAGAAGTTGTTATGGGGTATATATTAAATTGAAAGCCGATTCTCACTATTTACATAGACTTCACCCTTGTGTTTACTAAAGCCCTGCACGAATGCATTTGTTTCTTTTTCACATTCTCCACACCAAGTTATTGTTGTGTGAAATACTGAGTTCTTTTTTTAAAATCAATTCGAATGATACACAATGAAAAACCGAATCAATTTTAAACAGTAGCTCGTTTCAAAAAACTCGTTGTTAAGCAGTAGTTTGATTTAAAAAAACAAATCAACTCAATGAATAATTTGATGTGAAAGAAAACATAACACACAACAATTGTGAGTCTATAACATTGGTGTCCAGCCCATACCACAATTGCGGAAATAAATTCACACACATTCTTCACATGCATTCTTACGCTCTTTCATTTAGTCCACGAGAGTACACAATTCAGTCGTCGATTACCAAGTGACAAAAAAAAATTCTTTAAAATTGTTAAACTGTACAAATTAATTTTTATTTCAAGCCATTTTGCTCATTATACCTATTATATTTATCTTTATTTTGCAATTAATTGAATTTAGCTTTTCATTTCTTTTTTACATTTAATTAAATATTTTAAAATATATTTTTGTAACTTTTCAATAAAATAATTTAAAATTAAAGCTTAAACATTGTATAAAAATATCTTGCATCTTCATTTGTTTTTTTGCTCAATACAAATTTACTAGTCATACCTAATAATTAAAAAAAAATAAGATAATTCATATCACCTATTTTGTTACTGTTGTTTGGTGTGATTCGTTTTATTCGTTTGATTTGGTGTAGTTTGTGTTATTCGTTTGATTCGTTGTTGTGTGGAGTATATTCCGTGCTCTTTACACTTCGTATTTGGTCGTTTATAACACACAAATTTAAATTCATTTGCATTTGTGTGTTTATATTCTTTTCGTGCTTTATGTGTTTTTCATAATACAGAGTTTGATTCGTTAGCAAAATGCAATCGACAATCATTAGTTGAAAAACAAACGAATGATTTGAAACGGCATTCAAATGCATTCGTGCATTTTGTTTACAAAATTGCAACTTGTACTTTGCGCATAAGGTAAAGATGGACAGACAACCAGCCAGATGGAGGGATGGGCATCGTTAAATCACTTAAGAAAGTGATTCTCAGTCGATCAGTGTACTAAAAGATTGGTTCCGATTTCTTTGTATTGCACACATCGCACAGACAGGTATTTGGCCCTAAAAGTCGCTCAAAAGTATTTTTTTTTTTCATTTAAAATTTTATATTAGTATTTTATTGGATTTAAAGGTAGGTTAGGGTATTTCAGTGTAGAAAAAGGCAAAAAAACATTATTATAAATCTTATTTATTCGTCATTTGTTACAGTATCGTATTTATTTTCAATATTAACGTTGCAAATGCCGTTTTCTTTGAGTAAGTTTATGACTTTAATCTTCTTTTTCGCCTGATGTCAAAAGCAACCTGTTTAGCACATCTTGGTTGCATTCTATTCTTGAAAATTTTCTAGAATAATCCAGCCTGTACGTGCGAACATATTTATTACGGGAGAGTTGACCAATTGGCAGAATCGCCTCCCTTTTTACGGCTGCTCCATCGCGCAAAACCTTGTGCAAGGTCGGTGACACAGAGTGAAATTGATAAAGGGAACCATACAATTCAGCAGTATCCTTATTTTTAATACCAAAGCACATGGCATCAATTATTATTTTTAACCGGTATATAAAATTTTTGTCAATCCCAGATATCTTTGCTGATCTTTCGTGCTCTTCAAAATAGCGGCGACCGCTATTCCCATCATTAGTGTTGCCTTCGGTATGTCCAACATCAAGACCAGTTGGTCTCGAAAAAAATCACATTTTATTGAAATTCTTGATTAACCTAGTTTTCAAAGCCCATGTACTAAAAAAGTCGCTAAAAATTTAGGGGTGGATTGGGGGGGCTGTTTTGTGCTGTTTTAGAATCTGGAGGATCTATTCTACAAAATACTATCAAATTTTAAGCTCAGAAATGAACAGAAATAGTTTAAAACCTCTGTGAAATAAGAAGATATGTGTGTTCTTTTTTTTTGCATTTGTTGAGCTTAATTATTAGGGGCAGAAAAAATAGTTAATAATTAGAATCAAGGTTAAACTTAAGTTTTAGATAAAGCACATACCTGATTGAACACAATCCATAATATAAACTAACACAAAATCTACTTCATCACCATAAAAGGAATATTTGAAGACACTAAAGTTTTGAGCGTATCGACAAATCATACGAACACGTTTTTCGAATGGTAACTTCCGACTGACTTTATGCAGCTGGTGAAAGGTTGAAGCGCGCATTGTTTCGAGGGCTTACCTGACTTTAAAAAAAAAAACAGTAAAAATAGTGTAGTGCTAATATAAAAAAATCAATTTTGCGCGACTTTTAGGGCCAAATACCTGTCTGTGCATCGCCAAAAACGTACATATGTTTGTAATTGCTTTTTCCTTAATTTTTGTTTTTATGTATTTCTAAAAAACATAACAGTAAAATTTTAATGTTTAAAACAACATTATCTTTAATGACAACCTGCTTTGTCTTCATTCTTAAGTAAAAATTTAATGTGGATGGCGAAATTAAAGCAACACGTTGGGTATACATATTGTGTTAACCAGAATTTCAAAAAAAAAAATTTTTATTTGCTGCGAAAGCTTACAAGAGGCATCTAAAAAATCGAATATGTATCAAAATATGCCTCAAAAAGACAAAATATGCGCTAAAATATTACAAAATGCTGCAGAAAGGCTCTTTTAACTAAATTATGCAAAAATATGCTCCAAACGGTAAAATATGCCAAAATATGCACAAACAAATCGATGCCAAAATTCATAAAAAGCTCTAAAACGGATAGACATGTTATGTCTGCCTTCATTGGTCGCACAAGGAAAAACATGCAATTGCATATTTGTGGTTTCCCTGGTTATACTCAATTTTATAAAATAAAAGTTGGAAATAATAAATACTCTTAATAAACAAAATAAGAATGTAGTCGTAATAATTATTCGCAATTTTTATCGAATAAAAATAAAGTCTTTAATTTAAATCAAGCACAATGGGTTTGAAAGGTAAAGAGTTATGGGCCCAAATATGGAAGAACCTTCCTAAACAAATTTTGGTTTTTTTACACCATGCAGATAACGAGACTAGTCGATACATGCATGTAAAGAGTAGGAGTACTCCAAAACTACTCCAAATATATTGGTAAAAGGTGGTCCATTTAACATAACGATGTCATAGGAGGGGACCATGTAACCCACCGAAGTAGTCCCTAAACTACTCCATGGAGTAATAAAGTGGGTTAGTTTTAAAAGTACTCCATGTTACTACAGTATGGAGTACACTTAAGGGGTAGTTTAAGCATTTTTCTTTTTCATTTTTTACTAATCGCCTTTTATAGTGTGAACTTAAGTCCATTATTGCTATTATTTAATATATTTACCTGGAATTTTTAATTATTTTACCTTTTTTCCACAAATTTCACAAACTTTCACTTTTAAATAAACAAAAACATAAATAAATTGGTGGCGGATTGTACATAATTTAGACAAAATGGTTTAAACGACTAGATAGCACACTGTCAAATTTTGGGAAGATCGGTCCACACTTTTCCACAGGTTCCATATAAAGTAAAATCTAGGAAAACACATGAATACTTCTAAAACTGTGAGAAATAATGATGTTGTGGTAAATTAAGTTTAGAAGGACTAAAAATCACACTCAAAGAATTTTCTAATGAACGATTACAATTAAAAATAGTTCACTTCTAAAGCAGCCGTCCGAAAATCATTAAACTTCGCGATAATCAGCCCATAATTTATTCAATTTTTTTTTTTTAAGAATCAATTTATTTAGTTTTCTTGAATACTTTTTATAAACAAAAACTGATTAAAAACCCTGCGGGCTTAAAAAAAGTTACAAAATAACTAACAAACAAAAATTGAGTTACTGACATATCAGAATAAACAACAATTGCAAATAGATCATGCAGGCATTAAAAGTGACTATTTTAAAATGATATATCGCTTAGTTAGACGATAAAAACAAATCATTATATTTTTTTTTTTTTTTTTGCAATATTACGAAGAATATATTTGAAACGTGACTGTTTAAAAAATTGTTTAAAGTAGTATATATCGCACACCTTGACGATCAAAAACTGCTCTTATTTGCTTACAATATATAAAAATTCAATGAACATTTGTGTGCACATGTTTGCATTTGTTTATACATACTACATATATCACAAACAATTAAATCCATTTTTCGTACTCTAAATCACTTATCTTAACACATTTGCATATTATGACGTTATTTTAAAAATGTTGAAAAAAGTTTGGTGCTTAATAAAAGAACTGTGAGCATTAAAATGCAGACATTCTTAGAGTTGCACTTTTTAAAGATAGTCAACCAAAAAATAATGTGGTAAGGTGTTTAAAAGAGAACAAAAATTCTTTACAAAGTAAGCGGTGGATAAGCTGGAGCCGATCTTTAGCTGAAGAATTGTCAGCGGTGGCGGCTACAAACATTTTTATCGGCAGCTGGCTTAGCCGGTTGTAAGCCGCTTCGGCGCAGGTCTCTGGTTATCACCAAATAATTGGACAAGACCTTAAATAAAGACCGGATATTTCCAAAAAATTTTAGGTGGTGGTTTTAGTCTGCACATGAGGCTTAAATTTATCCAAATATTAGTAAATTTCTAATATTTTTAACATTTTATAATATTTGTATTACTATCAAAAAGTAATTTAAATTTTTGGGAATACAAAATTTTAATTTCAAAAGATTTTGTTATTCGTGCTTAATTCCCAGTTTTTATTCTTAATAAAAACTATAATGTTTTCAAAACTTGTTAATGACGCTTTCTTTAATCAACTTTGTATTGTGCAACACTTCGCTAGCTCATATTAAACTACCCAGCACTCACCACGGGAAGAAGTTGCACTTCGACTCCCAACCATGCCCTCCAAACCACCCAATCGTGAGAGCAAGTGTTTATGTTTGTTTGTGTCATATATTGGACGGATAATTTCTATCAAACATTCTAGTTTTGATAAAGGTTTCTCTTTTCTTTTGATCACATACCAATTTTGTGGAGGAGGAGTGACTTCTTTGACGGCTCTTTCTTCCGCTTGAGTGTGTGATGGGAGTTCATAAAGAGTGCACTCAGAAGCTTTGTTTACAGTTTCGATTTCCAGTTACCTAAGCAAATCTTGATTTGTCCAGTGACTTGTGAGAGGTGGTTTTAAAGCCAAACGTGCAGACTCAAGACGACATCGTCAAAATTAAATATTTTACAGAAGTTTTTCTAGGTATCATACACAGCTATTGAAGGGTAACCGTTTCCGAAATATTGATTGTTTTCACTCCACCCCACTGTAGCCCCTTAAAACATTGAATATGGGTACTTCCACAGGAAAGTATACATTTTGTCACGTAAGGCCTTCAAGCATTTTAAATTGTTTCTCAATGAATAATTTATTAGGTATCGGTTGATTTTTTAAGAGCTAAAGGAAAGTTTTAATGTTTGAAGATTATTTCATGCAAATGTTGACCGTGACTGCGCCTCAAATGGTCCAACCGCTAAGTCCAATTTTGGCATACTCTTTCCAACATTTCGGCCGGTATCTCATGAATAAATGCTTCAATGTTGTCTTCCAATGAGTCAATTGAAGCGGGCATGTGTGTATAGACATGTGCTTTAACATAGCCCCACAAAAAATAGTGAAAAGGCGTTAAACCGCACCATCTAGGCGGCCAATTGACCGATCCCGGACGTGAAATAAAATGTTCACCGAAGTCGCCTCTCAATAAGTCCATTGTTTAGCGTGCTGTGTGGCATGTGGCGCCGTCTTGTTGAAACCACATGTCATGCAAGTCAAGCTCTTGCATTTTGGGCAAAAAAAAAATTGGATATCATCTCACGGTAGTGCTCACCATTCACAGTTACGTTACGATTCGCATCATCTTTGAAGAAGTACGGTCCAATGATGCCACCAGCCCATAAACCGCACCAAACTGTGACTTTTTCTGATTGCATTGGTAGCTCTTGCAATGCTTCTGGCTGATCTTCACTCCAAAATCGACAATTCTGCTTATTAACGTACCCATTGAGCCAAAAATGAGCTTCGTCGCTGAACACAAGAAGCGCGCGATGAACTTTCTTAACAGAGCAAGCCTTTTGATAATAAAATTCAATAATGTGCAAGTGTTGTTCGTTTGTAAGACGATTCATGGTTAAATTGAAGACCAAACTGAAGATGTTTGACAGTGAAACAAAACACGAAACGTGCGTCAGCTGTTTAAACCAGTGTTGCCAAAAAGATAATAGCTAAAAATCACCCATTATATATAATTTAAATGTTTCGTATTTTGGTGTAAAGGGCAATTTAATGAAAAAAAGGAAACATGTTTATAACAGTGATGATCTAAAATAGTACAAGAATAATTGCTTGGTGGCATAACGTGATAATTCTGTGAAAGTGCCCATATGCTGATGGAGTCAACTGTTGTTATTTTAGGGCAGTTTAACCATACAATTGCGTATTCAACATGTAGCCCAGACTAATATTTTTATTTATTAGTTCAGACTAATCTTTATATTTAATAACTAATTAAATTTTTATTTTTTTTTACAAATTCTGCCTTAAGAACTGGTTTTAAATTTTTTTTTCTTCCCCTCAATTAATCATAATGTATTCTATATTTGAATATTTTTCATACTTTCTTTATTTATTTTGTTATTTTTAGATTTTTACTTCGTCTTAGAGTCGCCTTTTGTTTTTGAGATTAAAGTAAATTTAATTCTCCAATTAGCTAATCTGAGAATTAAGTTATGAAGTATCAATTTAATTTGATATGTATGTTTGGGTGATGTGTCAGCATACTAAACAACAATAAAAGCAATCTTTTTTGAAAATGTTAAGCTTTATGTAAAGATTAAGGTTTTTAGAAAAAAATTGTGATTTTTGTTGCATTTTTATTTTGTATGAATTTTTTAAGAACAACAAATTTGTTTTTTTCAAGATTTTCTTTTTTTTCAAAAATTCAACAATATCTCTGAAACTACAGGGCAAATTTAAAAACAATGTTAGCACCGCTTAAAGACAATACTGTTGCCGAGTTTCGTATTTTTTTGCTAACTGAATATGGTTAACCGTTTTCAAGTTATTCTAATATATGTAGTGAAAGTGTGCCTTAATTTTGGACATAACGGTATATCTCGAAATGTAAAGCTAATAGAGAACAATGGAAAATAGATTTAAAATCATCGACCTCAAATTAGTAAAAATTTGCTGTCAAATTCCAGACCGCACACAAAAAAAGTTCAAATTTGTTCCCTTGTGTTATAAATCAGTACATAATTTGCTGTAACCAAAAATTAACGTGTAAAAGCAAAAATTTTAAACCTTCTGTATTTGACAATTTTGACAGACATGCGCAATAACATATGAAATGAATTTCTGACAAGCCACTGCAAAATACATGTCGTCTTAAACCAGCTTAAGCAAACAGTGCATCGTTAAGCTTGATGATAGATTTTTGACTTTGTTTCCAAAGTTTTTAAAAAGAAATATTTTAGGAATTCGCAAATTTATCTACGGGCAGCCCTAAATTCCCGGAGTCTTCGGGGACTCAACAGATCTCATGAGTCTAAAGATGCTACAGCATTTTGGGACAATAGCGCTTTCAAAAGTGGAGAAACCCCTTTACAAGAATAGCTATGGGGTATTTGCTATTGATTTTATTTATTTGATTTCCAATACAACAAGATATAAAATCTTATAATTATAGTAATGGATTTTTAAATTGTATACACACAGAAAAAAATCAATGTAAATTCGTTCAAAACAAGGTTGATTTTATATTTTTTAGTAGTGATTTTGCTTTATTGTTGTTTCATGTTAATTTAACATGATTTTACAATAACATGCGAACAACATTTTTTCTTTTAAAATAACTATAATTCATGTTGATTTCACATTGTAGTAAAGTTAGAGCAAAATGTTATTTATATTGAAATAACAATCCGAATCACTTTGAATGAAAGTTATTTCTAGTTGAAACAACGTGAATTTCATGTAGAATCCAATTGGTTGGAGTATGATATATGATATAACAGTGTGAAGAAGCTTCAGAGACAACATATGCATTTATTTAATAATAATCAAAACACTCACCCCTGTAACACATGTTTCACTTATTTTGCATCTCCTTTGTTAACAGAAGCATCAGCAGAATGGCCCGATGTGGTTTTCGTCATCATTCTACTTTGAAAACTTGATGTACTATTTAACCAAATAACTTTAATTAAAAGAATAGGGGAATTGTCTTCTTTTTATAACATATTTTAAACATGAAAATAAAAAAATGTACATACTTAAGTATGTATGCATGTTAATTTAACAAGATAAACTTTTGTTTTTAATATAAAACAGGTTTTTATGGATTCAATATTGAACAATGTTATTTTAACAGTGAATAATATGAAATAAACGTGATTTAAGGTAATTTTAATATTTCTCATTTAAAATTTATATGAAATAATGATAAATTTTAATAAAGGGCATACTTTTGCAAAAATTTACCATGATTCTCAATCAACATTTCGCCATGTTATTTTAACATTGGTATTTTTTTCTGTGTGTAGGAAACTGACGTAAAATATTTAGTATTTATTTAAATTTGTTACGTAGCAGAAATACAAAAAAATATTCTTTTTCAAAATTAAATTAATTAAACACACAATAGTAATATTTATTTTTACAGAGTGAATCATCTATGATGCTTTAGCAATTCTTTTTAAAGTGCAGTGCGTTGCGTATAAACTGTGTGCTCGGTGCTAACGAGTTCCAAAGACGGATTGCATGAACGTAAAATTGCCACTCCGATACTAAAGTTCGATATCTTATATGAATAATGTTATTTGAATTGTGTAAATAAGATTTTATCAAACAGATAGACTGGTTCAAGGGTGTAGATAATCTTCTGTAGAAGCATTAAGGTTCATATTTTCATTAGATTAAATAATGTGACATTGTATAGTTTTGTCACATATTCAGAAATCCGGTCATATTTCCGCAAATTAAACACATATCTTAAAATTGCATTGTACGTATTTGTTAGGTGTTTACGGCTGGCAGAATCCCAACTTGCATATATTTCACAGCCATATAACAATGATGGCATAAGATATGTTTTTGCCAGCAAAATACGTATATTAAGTGGGGTTATATGTTGAGTGTTCCATAGAGTCCTTAGCTTTCCGTATGTCTTCCCAGCTGCAAAATTTATGTGATCTGACCACGTAAGTGTGTTATTGAATATAATACCAAGGTTTTTAGCAGATGTTACAATATCAATTTTTTGAGTGTCAAGCATTATCCTCGGTTCAAAAGGCAACTTTATTGTTTTCCTAGTTATAACAAGACACTTGGACTTGGACACAAACCATTTGCATTTGCCCAAACCTGGATACGTTTTAGCTCCATATTTAACTTTTCTACACATTCACCTATGTTACTAAGGCTACTACAGTAGTTTTGACTTAACTGCCTTTTGTTTACGTGCACTTTTGACTTAGCTGCACAAAATTGATAATTTTTGGAATTATTCTTTATAATTCCATACAAATTCCTTTTTTAAGTTCACTTTCTATACCTGATCATTTAAGATAAATGCACAAAATTTTTGGCATTTTAAAATTATTTTCATACAAATAATCAAAGTTAGCTGCACTCTGACTTAACTGCCCAAATAACATATTTTCTGGAATTATTCTTCAAAATCCTTTTTTACGTGCATATTGTATACCTGTACATTTTTCATATTTTTGCGCAGCTTTAAAATATTTTCATACAAAACATCAAAGATAGCTGCACACATAAAAATATATGGTGGCCACTTTTTCACATAAATATCCAATTTAAGATGTTTTTAAAAATATAAATCGCAAATTTTTTGTTTTTTTATGTTTTTTGTTCTTTGTGAATTCTCATTGTTTTTGTTAATGTTTCTTTTATATTAAATAAACATACAAACATGTATAAAATTATCTGTTATTTCCCAGCTAGCATAGGCTGTTTGCTAGACGATTATGTTTAATATACAACTCCTAAAAGAATATTCTGGTGATTATGTGACGAGTAACAAAAGCATCTAAATCTTTTTTTAATTTATTATTTTTTTATTTATTTTTGACACGCTCGTCTTTAAATCTTGGAATGAAACTTTTGGGACTCTCGGTAAGAGTCGTATAACAATTAATGAGCTACCTAAATAAGACAGTTTTTGAAGTATGAAAATACAATTTTAATAAATCAAACCGGCCTAAGGATCTGTAAAAAAGGATTTTCAGACAGGATGGTGTTGATTTCGCGACCTAAAGGTTTGTTTTGTAGAAATTGTATGAAAATTAGAAATTGGCATGAAAAATACGCCTGATGCGCTTATTTAGGTAGCTCAGTCATACGGCTGAGCATTTCACAAATTGTAAAATAAAACCTACATAAATCTCATACGACTCTTGGCATGCATTTTGAAAGACTCGTTAGATAATCTCTACATAGATCATAAACGATTCCCTTTACAAGTTACAGTTTCTACCGTGCGAGGAATTGCCTACAATTACAAAATGAGCTTGTCGACGATCAAAAACACTCTTTGTGAGATTCCTAGTAGACTATTAGACGATTGAAAATGCTAGCTGGGTTAAAATAAAATTTTAATAAAATATAAATTTATGTATTAATAAAATAATTTCCACCACAATTAATTGCGAAGAGGGTATATTAAGTTTGTCATTCCGTGTGAAACTTTTTTATTATTCATCTCAGACCCCATAAAGTATATATATTCTGGGTCCTTGAATAATTTTAAGACGATTTAGCCATGTCCGTCTGTCTGTCTGTTGAAAACACGCTCACTTTCGAACAACTCAAAAGAAATGAACAAACTTGGTGCCAAATTGCTTGCAGTTATCCTAAGCAGTTTGGGATTGCAATCCAGCAAAATCGGTTCTGTAGGACCAGATCTATGAATCAAAATGTGGAACCACCACATAAAAAAATTGATAATTTTGTTACAAAATACAACATAAATGCTGGAACAAGGCACGGAATGAGATAAGATTTTGCAAACATTTGTTTTATTCGACTGTAAATCACACTGTTAAATTTCGTGAAGATCCGTCCATAATTTACCCTAAGCCCCATATAAACACTACTCCCGGAAAACAGTTTAGTACGCCTAAAACCGTAAAAAATAATGCTAGCGTAACAAAATTTGGTACGTCACAGTTTTTTAGGGCTAGAAATAACACTGTGAAATTTCGTGACGACCGGTCCATAATTTACCTTAGGCCCCATATAAACCCTACTACCGGAACAACAGTTTAGTACGCCTAAAACCGTAAAAAATAATGCAATCATAACAAATTTTGGCTCGTCACAGTTTTAAAGGTCTATAAATGATACTGTGAAATTTCGTGAAGATCGGTACATAATTTACCCTTACGCACCATAGAAACCCTACTCCCGGAAAACAGTTTAGTACACATAAAACCATAATTAATAATGCTATTATAACAGAAATTGGTACGTCACAGTTTTAAAGGTTTCGTGTTTCGTGATGATCGGCCCACAATTTACCCTAGGCCCCATATAAACCCTACTACCGGAAAACAGTTTAGTCGCCTAAAACCATAATTAATAACAAATCGTCACAGTTTAAGATAATAATAACATCATACAGATATAACTTCTTAAACATTCGAACTGTCGGTGGAGGGTATCAAAGATTCGGCACAGCACTCTAACTTGTTTTATTCTACTTTTAAATCAAACACTTTTGTTTAGCTGCACTTTTGTGCAGGTAACCACAATTGTGTACCTGTACATTAAGGCAGGTAAATGCATTTAAGATAACTGCATTTTTGATTTACCTGCACAAAAAATCGTGCAAAGGAGATTGTGCAGCTAAGTCAAAACTACTGTACTAATATAAAGTTGCACATCATCCGCGTACAAATGGGCATTGCAATATTGTAATTGGGCAGGTAGATCATTGACGTAAAGAGCAAACAGTAAGGGTCCGAGAATTGATCCTTGGGGTACACCCTCTGGGACTGGCAGCATTTGTGAGGTTTTGTTGTTTAAGAATACTGACTGCTTACGATTTGTAAAGTTAGAAGACATTAAACCAACAGAAGCCGCGGAAAAATTTAACATTCTGTGCAACTTCCAGCAGAGAACTTCATGGTCTACCATATCAAATGCCTTTGAGTGATCTAGAAGAACAAGAAACAAGACTTTGCCATCATCAATATTTCCACGTATTTCTTCAGACACATCAATTAAGGCTATTGAATTAAGCTATACCATCATTCATTTTTGAAAATTAACGCAAATAATTGGTTTTATAAGTTTGCCGTTCTAATCAAATACACAAATTTGGTAATGTTTCGAAAAAAGTTAAGTAAAAATACACAAAACATATATCGCAATACTCGATGACTTTGAAAATCTGATTTTCCGTAAACAAACATTCACGTGCTCTCGCACCTTTCACAATTAGCAAAAATCGATTTATTTAAAATTATTTTACCTTGTAAGATCACATGAATAAAAACCAGTACAACTCACAAACTATGACTGTTCACTTTGGAATATTTACTAATGTGCCTATACATTTTATGTAGTAATCTTGTTGTATGTATGAATACATAAGCATGAATACAGACACACACACATGTGTATGTATATTTTTATTTAAATACATATTTACGTATCTACATTTTAATATAAATTTCTTTCCATTTTTCAAAAGTTTCTTTCAGATAAAACCAGTTCTTAAAAACGCTTTTAAAAGAAATGCAACCACACGACATTGAACTTGACATTATCTGTCCGTCGTATCATAATCACGTGTGTGTATCTCTTCAAAAGAAACCCAAGAAAAGGGGTAAAACTCGCTCTTGCATTCCCCAAGTATTTATGTGCATTAAAAGTGCCGTTGAATACAGGTTCCGATGACTAAATAAGTGTTTAGCACAATGTGAAATTGCATTGAAAATTAAGAGTTTTTTTGCGATTTCATTTTACTGACACACATCATCGCGATGCATGTTTGAGGACTTGAGGAGGTTCAGATGAGAGAAAAACCTGTATTCGTAAGCATAAAAATGTACATTAAAGAGCAGTGATGTTAATTAATCAGAGGTAATAAAATCGTTTAAAATTTAAAACCGCACTTTACGCTGGGTCCACAACTGGGTCGGTCGATGCAAATATGGCCGTCGAATCGACCAAGTCCGTTTATGATCTGGCCCCAAACCCACCCAATATTAGGAAACACGAAAATTTTTGTTTAGTTTATAAAATACTTAAGTTTTTATTCATTCTAAATACATAGTATATTACAGTTATCTTCAAAACTTAATACTTAAAACACAACAAAAGCAAGCCAAGGCTTTTTTCGTCAATACGACGAAGAAAGTGTAAATAGGGTTAAAAAAGGTTAAAAAATATACTAAAAGGCAATATTTCTTACACTTCCATCGTCAGTACGACGAACACAATCAAGGAAAAATCAGACTTACACACAACCTATAAGCACGTACTTCCACACACTTCAGCAGATCAGCAATATCTACAGCTGCATGAAATTTGGAAGAGTTTCAGTGAACAACTGCGGAGTTAAATAAGTACAATTTAACGGCATTCGTCAATACGACGAAGAAAGTGTATCAAGGGTTAAGGGAACTAAAATGTACATAAGGAGCTTTTAGTTATACGTCGTAATAGTGCTTCAAGACGAATTCACTCCGCGAAACTGGTCGTTCGTCCAAGTTGTGTTCCTAACATAAGGTGTTACATAAGTGCTAAATTCCTAGGTTATTGCACTAAAGTTTGAAAGACAGCTAATCCGGCAAAACAGTGAACGTAATTCGATTCCTTGTCCACAAATTACATACATGTATGATATCAACTGTTTCTAGAATAGAAAAACATAGCGCATGGTGAAATTACCATGATATGCGCCAAACCAATAATGAGCTGACGATATATTTTCTTCATATTTTCTGTCTATATTCTTTTAAACTTGAAATATATGTACATAAGGGTATCCCAAAAATTGCTTTCTTATATTTTCATGGTTCCTTAAGCATAATTTTAAAGCTTAAAGAATTCTTAAGAATTTTTCAGATTTTTCAGAAAAGGTTTTAATGCCGCACAAGTCGAATTTTTGGCAAAAATGCGGTTTGCCGGCCGTTTTTTGAGTTTTCTTTATAACTTTCTTAAAAACTAAGATTTCCTTCCCTGTTGGAAAAACTATTTAAAAGAAAAATTCCAAGATTAGTTTTTGTGTGCTAAAACTGTAGGTTTTGGCAATGAATTTTCTTATTTAGGTCCCTACATTTAAACTTTTCGCATTTTCGAAAAATTGTTTAAATAACGCTTTATATCTTTTACAATTTTTATGAAACTAACAATACAGTTTGAAAGACCAATTAATTCTAAATAGTTTTTACCCGATTTTAGCTTTGAACCCAATTTATGATTTTATTATAAGCTGGCAAACAGTTTTCCACTTCAAACAAATAAATTATAAGTCAGGGGTGTACTGGAAATCGAAAACATAAAACGCAAGAATTTGGAAGTTGTTTGTAATACTCCTTGAATCTAATTTTTATAATTTTTGTTAAAAAAATTTTATTTAATAGTGAAATATTTGTAAAACGCAAGAATTTTTAGTTTTTAATTATGTTTTTAAAGAGAAATATTTGTCATAAAATTCTATTATTCCCTGATTAATGGGGTTTATTTCCTTATCAGAATTTCTAAGAAAATATATTTGTAGGAACTTATGTTGCTCTTAACTCTTAACTTAAGCTCTTGTCTCTTGAATGTTGTCATAAAATTATCGGTAACTGTTTTGTCTGCACCGAATGGAAACAGCTGAAGTGTTCTCTAATAAACAGGTTTGTGTGCGGGGTAGTCTCCGATACCAGTGTTTGAATTGGTTTTGGTGGTCCGTTTAATTCTTACAATTTCAGTTTACCATTAACCCAACACCAACCCTGCAGTTTCTTTTTTGTATTTGGTTGGTTTACAATAGGCGCACACTTGTTTCAGGCTACCAATATCAATATTGTGGAATGAATTGTAACAACTTGGTAGGTCGTAGTTTAATCCCAAACGAGTAAATATTATTCGGTTCGGGTTATGTATAGCTATTTTTGCTTGGCTTGTTCTTCATTTCGTATTTCGCGTTGTGGATGTGTGAAGTTTTCTCGGAAACGACCTATATCTTGACGTGATCGTTGCATTTTGATTAAACATTTTCGTAATTAATATTAAATTTGAATAAGTATTTACATGACATGCAATACACTCAGGTGGGTCAATCACAGTTGTTTTAGTTACCGTCTAGAATGAAAGATACACAAATTTCTAAATCAGGAAAATACAGCAATCTTTGTTTATTTAAAGTCCGATTAAAAAATATTTGAGTCAAAAATGAAGCCAAATTGTCGCCATTCACAATGATATACGATATGTTGAGATCGGACTTGTAATGGCGGCGCTGTTTATAAAAAAAACTTGAACTTTTCCAAACTCGCGCTTAAACCAATATGATTCTACATTAAATTCAAATTGTTTCACTTAAAATAACTTTCGTTCAACGTGATTCGGATTGTTATTTCAATATAAATCACATTATGCTCTAACTTTACTGCAATGTTGAATTAACATGAATTATAGTTTTATTAAAAGAAAAAAATTTTGTTCGCAAGTTATTGTACACTGATAGAAAAGGCGTCATAACGCTGATGTATTTTGACATCAGTACTATGACAAGTGTCTTCGTTTTTGACCCCATGGCACTTTTCATCATGGGGATGTCAACCTTAACATCACTTGGCCAAAGTGTCATCAGGGGCAAAATGAAATTAGGTCATCAACGGGATGACACCTTCGGCATCACAGAAATTACGAACATGTCATCAGTGCGATGACGCAGTAACATCGGAGAAAAGACACATTAGCATCAATTTAATGACAGTTTGTCATTAAGTCAAAGTCATTGAAATTGACTTAAGTGAGAGAATATTATTATTCACTTATCCGTTACATATGTTTGTTTCACGTTTGTAAGACACCAGCACCATCCCCATATGGTTTTCGTAATCATTTTACTTTAAAAATTCGATGTATTTACCTAAATAATTTAAAAAAATAGAATAAAGGAATTTTTACTTCTAATAATACATTTTAATCATGAAACTTATGTTAAAAATATACAAAATGTGGCATCGAATTGATGTCACTATAGTCATAAAATAGATGACACGTAAAAAATGACAAAATTGTACAAAGATCCTAGTCATTGGATTGGTGTAACTTTTTGCATCATTGATGCCATTTGTAGTAACAATGATGTCACAATTCTGATGTAAGAGCATCATCAATATGAAGATGCAGTTTTCTATCAGTGTAAAATCATGTTAAATTAACATTAACAGTAACTATGAAGCAAAATCACTATCGATATTCATACAAATAAAAAAAACATGAAAATTAATAAAAACAAACATGAAAACTCATTGCATGTCTGATTGGCAACCCCTCTTTCTTCTCTACCCCGATCGCCAACAAACAAAACAAACGTGTTTGTTAGACATGTCTGAAAAGACACCGTGTTAACTCCCTCTAACTTTTAAATTATTTGTCTTTGACAACACTGCTTTAAAAATTAACATTTATTTAATTTCTGTTCTTTTACATACAAACATATATAGTTATTGCTGTTTTTGTATACATATATCAAATATATGAAATAAAACAAAAAAAAAAGTTAGCTTTACATGACTACTCGATACGCTCCGCTAGTTTTAAAAAGAAATTTAATATGCGAACGGCTGAAGATGTCCATTAATTGCATATGCCCAAAGTTTGTTTGAATATATTTATATGATTTACATTTGAACATTACGAATTTGGTTTTGATAATTTTGCCAGTTGGCAAATTTAAATCTCATTAACTAAAAAAATTAAACAATCAAAATCTCATTTGTAATCAGTGTTGTCAAACCCCAAAACTGGGAATTTTGTTTGGGAAATGGTGCAAACATTATTTTTACGGAGATTTGGAGATTTTCATTTCATATACACACAATTACAAAAAAATTAAGTTTTTAAGTGGAAAGATTTGTTTTATATAAAAATGAAAATAAAAACAATTTTATATAAGTATGAACATCATGTTTGTTCAAAACTGTTTGAAACCGCAGTTGGTGTATTGCTTAAGGCTAGTTTACACTACATAATATACTTTGTATTAAAACCAGGGACCGTAACAGTTATGCCTTTTTTCATAAAAGTCAGATGAAAACAGTTATTTTTGATTTTTATTTTTTTGAGCAAAAATAACAGTTATTTTTTGATTTTTATTTTTTTGAACAAAAATAACAGTTATAGGTATTTTGATTTTTATTTTTTCGAGCAAAAATAAAAGTTATTCTCTAAAAAAATTTACGTGTTATGTATTTTATAAAGCTTTTTTGTAATAGTTCTATTCCTTAAATTTTTCAGAAATGACTTTATACACTACCAGACTATTATATTGTATTTTCTTTTTACATTTTACCTTAGCCTTCCGTTGGAAAGCAATGAGGTATATTTCTGAAAAATTTAAGGAATAGAACTATTACAAAAAAGCTTTATAAAATACATAACTGAAATTTAGCTCACAGAATAAATTCGAAAAATTAAAAAATGTTGAATAAATTTACGTGTTTTAATAATTTAGATGATTTAGTAATTATTTTAATGTGCATAAGGAATTCCAATGATAATTACACACTAAAACAAAAATTTTCATTCAATTAAATTATTAAATCACGTACATTTATTTAGAGAATAACTTTTATTTTTGCTTGAAAAAATAAAAATCAAAAAATAACAGTTATTTTTGTTCAAAGAAATAAAAATAAAAATATAACTGTTAAGTTTGATTGGAAATATAAAAATCAAAATGATAAAAATCAATATATTTTATGATTGACAAGTGCATGAGGAACAATATGGTATACTTGAATCAGTTGTTCGACATTTAATTCTATATGCTTTTTTTGTTTTAAGATTCCAATATAACTGTTATTTTCGGTCACTGATTAAAACATGTCAAAAACTCAAGTAATTTGTAAAAGTCTGATAGTGTGAATGCATGTGTGATGAAAATGACAAGTATTATGAATGTTTTGAAAAATTAAATTTCTAAACAATACTACTTTTTATTGGATCAGGGTTGCATTTTATTTCATGTGTGAGTGTTTATACTTTGTGTGATGGTGTGAACACAAACTGTCATGTTAAATTAGATTTTTTGACAGTTGCAACAAAACTCATTAGATTTCTATCTCACAAAGTATTATGGAATACGTAAGACTTGTGAGATAGTGTAATCTAAACCTTTACCAACGAGCAGTATTATAAGTCGAATTTCCTTAAGCAATACAAAAATGTACCTCTTAAAAAACTTTCAAGCAAAAACGAGATATTTTACTTATCTGTAGAAATTGTGAATGTTTTTCTTACAAAATGAATGAACATCGAGGTGGAAGATTTGTAACAGGGATGGTAAACAGCTATTTTACACTAGCATTAATAACATGTCTTATGCCCGTAATTTCTACAAAAAGAGACCTAGCTGTGGATAGAAATCTATGGTGTAAAAGCTACCATATTTTAAAGGAAAACTGAAGGTGAAAACACGTAGGCAAAATAAACTTTGAATCAGGTAAATACCTATAACTCATAGGTTCGAACACGACCTGCTTTCTTTTTGTAGAAATTACGGGCATTAGTTGTCTAAACAACACCCAATAAAAAATTTTATCATTTTGCGAAGCACTAATGGTGCATTTAAAAGAATAAGCGCACAAATATGCGCTACGCTATAAGACATACAGAAATGCAGTAAATAAGTGAAAGAACTCTTAACAACTTTTATAAAAAAAAAATAACATTTCAAGTGCTACGGCATTCCCTTACTACGAAGCAGGTTTGTAAGGGAGAATACTAAAAAATAACTGTATCAAAATATTCTGTATGCAAAGCTGATCGTTACATCCAACAATTTTTATATGCGCTGAATAATGCGCTTTATGTGTCCAAAATGTATTGCTTCAAAGTGGGAACTCGCCATATAAAATTCATGCCTTCTGTATGCGCAATGGTAAGCGAAACGTTTATGTTTCTTCCTTACAAACCTGCTTCGTTGGAAGCTCCATTTTTTATTGGGCATGAACTAAATGTTAAGGTTTGATGTATTGCATAATGCGAAATATTGTCAAATATCTAAATACCAATAAAATTTGCATCAGAAAAACTTTTAACTACTAACAGAAAAATTTTACACTTTTGATGTTTTGAAATACATATATAAGATGGCATAGTATTTTTATTAAGTTTTATTAGGGTTTAATAAAAATGCAATCGAAACCAAAAACATGTTTGGCCAATGACAAATAAAGAAGTGGAAGAAATGGCAGTTTTTCTACTCTGACTGTAGTTTTTTAAACGCTGATTTTTATAAACTAAACAATTCAATTATACGGGATATAAATAATATATAATTTACACGTAAAATTTACTTATGCAATGGTTCCAAACTTATATTCAAATGCTTATTAAAAAAAAACTTTCAAACTAGCAGCTTATTATTTAGTCACTTCTATTAAACGTCCAAGAATTTCATGTAATAAATGAGTTGTTTTGATACAAATTGAATATTTTAAATTATACCAAAAAGTCCCGCTAGTACACACAGAAAAAAATCAAGTTAAAAACGTAGAAAACAAGGTTGATTTAAAATTTTTCGGTGGTGATTTTGTTTCATACGTTTTTCATATTAATTCAACCTGATTTTACAATAACTGCGAACAACATTTTTTTCTTTTGAAATAACTATAATTCATGTTAACTTAACATTGCAGTAAAGTTAGAGCAAAATGTAATTTATATTGAAATAACAGTCGGAATCCCGTTGAATGAAAGTTATTTCAAGTTGAAACAACGTGAATTTCATGTAGCATCAAATTGGTTTGAGTGTGTTTTAAAGCTAAGATCCCACTATCGGCGCAATATACCAATTTTTGTCTTATTGCATGTGCCGATAGTGTGAACGGTCAATATTTTTTAATTTGCGACAATCTGTGCCGAAATTGTGCTGCCTGTGGACAATCAAAATTAACCTTGATGCGCCGATAATGTGAACACTCTTTTGCACAATGTGGAGCAATCAAATTGTTTAATATGTACCGATTTTTATCGGCCACTTGTGTGCCGATCACAGTCGCCAATCAGCGCCGATACAAGGGATGGCAAAACTAATTTTTTTAAAGTGCACCAACTGGCTACTAAAATTTTAGTTTTTTGAGCTTAATTGTACCAAAATTACATTTGTTTTATCTATTATTTATGTATTTAAAAGTTAAATAGTACATTTGTACTGTTAAATGAAAGAAAACAATTTGCTTTAACGAAAACATTGCTGTTGTATCGATGTTGCCTACCCTGCTTTGTAAACATCTGTTTACAGAACAACAATTACAAAAAAAAAAAACAAGTGCAGTAAGTTTGAATAAAATTGAATACATTTTAAATTTTATATTAATATATTATTTAAAATTGCTAGGAAACTAATAAAGGAATATTCAAACGGAGAATTTTGCGAATTTTTAATGTAAAATTATGTCGCCAACAAACAAATATACCAAAACATATGATTAAATTGGCCCAAATAACACGATAGTGTGACCGCATTGTACCGATTATTGTCGCAATTGAGTTTTGGCCGATATGAACCGAAAAAAATTCTTACAATGTGCGACGATAATGGGACCACCCAAGAATAAATTGTGCAATGTTTTTTAATGTGCGCCGATACAGCACAATAAAAATCGTCACAGATTGTGCTATTTGAGCCGATAGTGGGATCTTAGCTTAACAGTGTGAAGAAGCTTCAGAGACAACATATGCATTTATTTAAGAATAATTCAAGACACTTATAGTATGTTCACATTTGGGGTTTTAAACGCGTTTAAGCAAAATGTTGATTTAGCTAATCAAAGCCGTTCACATTACATTTGAGATGATTAAGATGACAGATGATTAAGAAAAAACACACACACAAGCACACAAAAAAACAACAAACAAATTTAAATTTCTTTAAAGTATTAAAATTGGATAAAAACACTTTTATAAAGTTATCAGAAGATTATTTTAATCAATTTAATGATGAAATTGTGAAAATTAATGAATTATTTAAGGAAAAAAAATAAAAACATTAAGCAGACATCTTGGCCGGTTGTACACAATCTAGCGATTGTACATTATTAGGGTATGTTCAGTGGATTCTATGTGGTTTATGAAGTGATTTAGTTGTAATCATGTCGATTTGAAGTGATTAACAAATCACTTCAATGTATGGGTAATCATCTCGATTTTGAAGTGATTAGAGCTTAATCACGTTCGAACTGCTTAAACGCGTTTAAGAAGCCAAATGTGAACATACTATTACCCCTGTAACACATGTTTCACTTATTTTGTATTCTCCTTTGTTAACAGAAGCATCAGCAAAATCGCCCGATATGGTTTTCGTCATCATTCTACTTTGAAAACTTGATGTACTATTTAACTAAATAATTTTAATTAAAAGAATACGGGAATTGTCTTCTTTTTATAACATATATTAAAAATGAAAATAAAAAATGTACATACTTAAGTATGTATGCATGTTAATTTAACAAGATAAACTTTTGATTTTAATATAAAACAGGTTTTTATTATTCAATATTGAATTCATATTTATTTATATATTAATAAATTTTTTTTATTTATATTTTTAACAGTGAATAATATTAAATAAACGTAATTTAAGGTTATTTTAATATTTTTCATTTAAAATTAATATGAAATAATGATAAATAAGGGCCTACTTTTGCTGAAATTTACTATGATTCTCAATCAACATTTTTCCATGTTAATTTTACATTGGTATTTTTTTCTGTGTGTACCACGGTACCAACAATTGTTTAATCTACCAAAACAGAGAGTACAAGAAATAAACCAGTTTTTTAAATCTAAATTATGTATGTAAATTTTTTCTTGATAATAAAAAAATTAAATTGATATTTTAATTTACCAATTTAATTAAACAAATTTTGTGTAGAAACTTTTTAGTGGGGATTTTCGTTAGTAAATATTAACTGCTTTTCGAGGAAATTTTTTTTAATTGCGGACACGCCTCGAAAACCATCTGGAAACCCTGCTTATAATACATTTTATTGCTCTCATATAAGAGAATCATCAGACACATTGACGCCTCAACGTAAACAAATCAGGGATGTTAATAATGGCACAGTTGTATTACGTTTTTTTTTTTACATTTAAGATTGTGTTGGTATGTGATACTACTGAGACTTAATAAATACAATCATAGTTGCCAAATTCATTAATAAATTTTACGTGAAAATAACATAAATTTTATAGAAAAATACAAAAACGCTGTATGATTGCAGGCTGAAAGCAAAACATTATTAACATCGAGATTTAGCCAATGTAAAAGTAACCAAACCATGTTTGAGGGATTTTCGGGGTATTCCGTCACAACGTCATAAATATGGCTGCTCTCAGAAGCCACTCATAACTTTTAGTGTGTTATAACAAATTTTAATCTGATTGCCGTGGCGGTAGATGAAAAACGGTCGGTGACTTCGAGCCAGCTAAAGTGTACAATTAAAATTTTATCTCTTGCATTATTTTAAATGTCTCGATTTCGTTTAACTTTTCAACAGTTATAAGTTCATATGTAATTAAATATAAAATGACAAAACTGTGAGGAATTTTAAAGCATAAATATAAACAGTCAAATCCCGATAATTCGTACCCCGATAAATCGTAATTCCCGATAATTCGTAATAAACTGTCGGTCCCTTGAAAAAATCTCGTTAATTCGTAAAATTTCCATACATTTTGGTCCCCTCGATAATTCGTAATTTTTTTTTCAATCAAAGTCTTCTTTACCTCTTATAAATCGTAATTGTTTGCTAACTACCACTTATAATTCGTAATAAAAACAACAAAAACATGGAAAGAATGATTTTTTGTTTACCACTATTTTATTTTTGCGTGGGTTTTTGCTTGTGTGTGGATTTATTTTCTTAAGATCAGTTTGTTACATGAATATATTTTAGTATAATTTTTATAGGTTTTATTTTTAACAATTGTTTTTTATGTTTTTTTTTATCCAATATTTCGCTGGATAAAATAAATTAAAATATATTTTTCTTAACCTGACCTTGAGCTTGATTTAAAAAAGGAAGAAATAAATATTTTTTTATTTAATATGTGTCAGCAAACGTACAACTAGCAAACTTTTTTAATCAAAATGTATTTTTAACACAAAAAATGTTACTTTAAAAAAACGGTAGCGTACATTTTGGTCGAAAAGCTGGTACAAAACTAGTAAAGCCATTTTCCATCCCTGATACAAACCGTATTTACACTTATACAGACTAACGTTAATAAGTCTGTTAGATTGCATGTACATTAGGGGCTTAAAGATACAGTAGTGATAAAAAAAAATCTCCCACAAGATCAGCTGGTTCTACGTCACGCTCTATCACTTTCAGTTTTTCCATATACATATGTATGTATATAGTATATATTAGGTATATACTATATACCTAATAACATTTAAATTATTTTGTTTTCCTATTTTGCAAATAAAGCTAAGTACTTAAATGTTGTTTTACAATTTTGATGACCATATTCATGTAGGATACTAACTGTTTTTACAAAAAAACTTTTAAATGATATTTTCGTAAACTTAACGAGTAAAAAGTTATCAGACTTTGACTGCTTGCAAAAATCAGGAACAAAAACCATACCTGGTATTTAAAGTCTAATCACTTTTTACCCGTAAACTTTACGAAAAAACATATACATATAATATAATATGCCCATCAAAATTGTAATTAACATAGAAAAACAGAAAGTCGATTAGCGTCGCGGATAATCTGTAACTTTAGTGAGAACTTCTCGCATCGAAAAGATGTGAAACAAAATATTCCATCGTTTCTCGAAAAGTGTTTCTATAACTCATGTCGAAAACTATCAAGAGAGATTACGTTATAATTGCCATAATATTACTCTCGAAGCCGATGCGACATTGCAGACCTTGATAACGTCAGTCACACTTATCGTTGACGTCGACCAAAATTAACTAAAATTGAAAAATTTTCAACGATGGCGGCGAAAATACAACTTTAGCAAATAATGTAAAATGCGACTTTAATGTTTGTTGTTTGCAAACGAGCTTTGAAAATATTCTTAATTTTTATAAAAATGTAACAAGCAAAATAATTAAATAATGAAAAAATTTGTCAAGAACAAAATATTATTATTATTACTCTCTGAATTTTGTATTTTTTATATGTTTTTTAATAGTTGCGTTCGAGAACACAAAAGTTTTTACTATTTTTTACTAAACTTTACTGCATTTTGCGAAATTGCGTTCGAGTACACAAAATGCAGTAAATGAGAACATAAATTGAGAGCGAAAAGTGACAGTTCTTGTCTGAGTACATATTTACAAATTTTTACTGCAGAAATTTTTGCAGTAAAATTTAGTAAATCAAAAAAACATATGTTTCAAAAGGTAAACAAACAAAAGTAACAAATAAAAAGCATACAAATTGTGAAAAAATTGTTAAATTAAATAAAAGTTGAAATAAAATTTAAACCAAAACAAAAAGTGAGTAAATATTAATTAATTAAACTTGTTTGTGAAGCATTTATTTGGCTAAATACAAACTTTTGAAAATTTTTTTGTTATGTTAATTTTTTAGAGTTGTAAAAGTGTGAAGTACTTGGGTACTTAAGTAATCAATAGCAAAAAAAGTTATTCATGTTCTTTTAAATAATTTAGGCCGCTACAAATAAGTTAAATCAAATAAAATAAAAAACAAACAAATATGAAAGATTACATAAAATAGTTTGTTTGTATTTTCCAAAAATGTTCGTGTTATAAAAAGTATTTAATCGAGTACCGATAAGAAAACGAGTTAAGTAGTCAAAAGTGTCAATATTTTTCAACACTTCAATTATTTGCCACCAGCTGTTGCCATTATTTTACGAATTTTTACAAATTTTGCGTTCGCGTACTTTTTTGGACAACAGCTTTTTGTGAGAGAAAATTTTTTAGTTACTCATTTACTGCATTTTACTGTAAAAGTACTCAAACGCACCTAATGTTAAACTTTTTCTCGCCCCGTTTTTATTTGTGAGTTTATTTGACAGTTCAAAGCGGAGACTTTTCTCAAAAGAATGTTACTAACACACTTCTCTGTAAATTAGCGAGTAATTTCCTTACGTGACAGCTAGTACTCGTTAAAAAAAAAGTAACAGACACAGCAACTTTTGAGATAATAGCACTTCAAAAACTTAAAAATTCCTTTTTTAGGAACCCAAATATATTTCTGCGAAACTCTTGATGTATTTATGCACGTCAGATTGGCAAGCCGGCTGTTTGAAAATAAAAAATTACTTAATGATCTCATTTTAACCGAAGTTTCATACATATGGATAAGTTTATACGCACATATGTCACCACAATTATTTATATACCTATATGTACATTGTACATACATATGTATATACATATAAATTGATATCGATTAAAAATAAATTGTAAATACTTTTGCGAAAGTGTGTTTGTATGTATTAAATGAAAGAAATTGCCGAATTAAGAAAACATCATTCATTAACCCATTAACGACTGAACCCCGATTTCGTGGTACGATTTTGATGAAATTTCACACATTTGATATTATGGGCATTTATATTGACATTGCGTTTTTTTTGTTATTTTTACCTGTCAAACCTTGGCCCCTAGACCATGGGTATTTTTCTACCCACTTTGCTCTTAAAGAGTTCTAAAACACAAGATTTTTTGAAAGCCAAAAATTTAAAAATTCATTTATTGCATGCATTGATGTGTGTGTTGTGTGCTTATTTTCCCAGCGGGAAAAGGAAGAAGTACAGATGCCTTCTAGAGGGCCTTTGTATTCCTTCTTTTGGATGAAAAGGATGGTTAAATTTTAAGGGCCGATGTTGGTTTTGAATATAACACCAATTATTTAGGAAGTTATTGTCATTTATTTTTATTATGAAAATATTGGCATGGTTCAATCATGTATGGAACAAAACATCGGCCAAATGGCTGAGACATAATTGAGGTTCTAAGCCGTTAATGGGCCGAATTATCTCATCCTATAGCTCTTGAATTGTTGCTTGCTTATCGAAGTACACCTTTTTTGTCAAATAACCCCAAAGAAAGAAGACCAACGGTGTCAAATCAAATGATCTTGGCGGCCAATTGACATCGCCACCGTCCTGTTGAAAGCACATATCGTCCACATCCATATCTTTCAATTCGGGCCATAAAAAGTTCGTTATCATCTCACGATAGCGAACACCATTCACAGTAACTGCCGGACCGGCCTCATTTTGGAAAAAATTCGGCCCGATGATGCCGCCATCCTATAAGCCACACCAAACAGTCACTCTTGTGAGCGCATTGGTTTTTCGACAATCACTCTTGGATTATCATTCGCCCAAATGCGGCAACTCTGCTTATTGCCGAATCCACTGAGGTGAAAATGTGCCTCATCACTGAATCACGAAGTGCATTTTGATTTGAATGCCCATATTAATAATAAGCCTTAATAAGGTGAGGTTCACATTCAACATTGGCCCTTTACAAGGTTTGCTCGCTTTATTCCACTCTCATATCTTTTTACACACGTTGTCATTGCTCTCGCTTCTTTTGCAGTTACATAAGAATGGTAACGGGATCAAAAAAAAAAAAAATTCTTTTGCTTTTGCTTGTGCGAAAAAACATAACAAAAAATGTTACTCCTTCTCTTCTCTGTTGTCATAGAAGGGAATATGGAATGTTTTATATTTTATACGAAAGAGCCGAGGCCTTCTTACTAATGCTTTGGATGCTGCTATAGTGTATGCCAGGAATTTACACTGCATGCTAAGAAAACCTGAAGGATCTCCAATCATGAGTCAATTTTATTTCATGTGAGCGTTGTTGAAGCATTGGTGTAAGAGAAAAAGTTGTCACAAATGCACAAGAAATGGCAAAGCGCATGGAGAGCTTTGACCACATGATAAGCCATATTATTCAGCTTGGCCGTTTCGGACAATGTGAAGCAAAACTGAGTTTAGTTGTACAAAATGCAAATTTTAGTTACACCCAAAGGCTTGTTTTCCACATTTTCATGCTGGTGTCCCAAAATCATTAAAAATATAAAATTATCTCAATAATCGACCACAGTTGTGATATTTATTTCTTTATTTTTTACTAATAAATAGTTCATTTTACATAAAACATCGCATTTTTACTTGTCAAAAATTAAAAAAAACTATGTGTTTTGAACCCTCTGACAGCGAAGAGGGTATTTAAATACCCATGTCATTGAATCAAACCTGTTGGCAACGTTATTGGCCCAATTTAGCTAATATTTTTTTCTAAAGCAGAGCACACCTTAGGCTATAAGTCACCAAGAGGGTTTTCCGATTTTCCACACTCCCAATTTTCCAGAGCCGTTGTCGTTCACTTTTTCCAAATATTAAAAATTGCTAACTTGTAAGCCGCTAACTTACCCAATTAAAAGGGGCAACATTTAATTTAAAAAATTTGTTTAAGTAGTCTTATCCCTTCTTTATCTATCTGTAAAAACCAATTTCCGATACCTCTTACCTGAAGCTAGGCAGAATTTTTCTACGAAGGCTCTGTTTTTGGGTATTGAAATACCCATCCGTCCTTAATGGGTTAATCGCTAAATCACAATGAATGCGATGTCAACTTTAACCAGTTTATGTTCCTTATTAAACAAATATGGATTATTATTACCTTAAATTAATTATTTTCTTGTTTTTAATGGTTATAGGCCAAAATGTCATGCAAATTTTGAATTATATTTTTGTAAGATAAAGACATGTTTCTTTTGGTTTTTGTAAAAAAAAATCCAAGTAATAAATTTTTTAAAATGATGGAAGTTGTACAAATATTTGTCGGCGCAAACGTAACTACTATTTTTATATTTAATATTTTTTCGATTGTGCATAACGTTTGCTACGCGAAACCGTATATAAAAATTTACAATATAAAACAATTTTTTTCAAAAATTTAATTTAAAAAAAAAATGACTCAGTGTTCAGGCGAACTGCTATTTTGTTTTTTCTGGGTGTCTTTCTGCATTACTGAATGTAACTGAAAACATATGACGTGAACTGGATGAAGGAAAAATAAACTTCTTGGTTTTTCTTGATGATTCTAAAGCCTACGACACGGCTTTGCGTAAAACTTGGCACTTGTTTAATTTTTCCTTAACTTCCACTCGACTTTGTTCAAGCCTTAAGACTAGATTACACTATCTCAAAAGTCTTACGTATTAATACTTTGCGAAATAGAAATCTAATGAGTTTTGTTGCGACTGTCAAAAAATCTAATTTAACACGACAGTCCGTGTTCACACACCATCAATCAAAGTATAAACACTCACACATGAAATAAAATGCAACCCTGATCCAATGAAAATTATTACGCCCGTATTAATAAATGATTATTAAATTTAACAAACGTTTATTAAGGCAAATTTTCATACAAAATTTGTTTTGTACAACTTAATTAAATGTTAAAAATTTTTATAAATACGGGTGTTAGTTATTGTTTAGAAATTTTTCCAAAAACGATAGAGTCGTATTGAATGTCAAACTTTTTTTCATAATACTTGTCATTTTCATCACAAATGCATTCACACTGTCACGCTGTCTTGAGTTTTTGACATGTCCCTACAGGGAAGCGAACTGACACCAAAGTAGTCCCGTGATAGGTCTGTGGTGGTAGGGACCGGTTCGAGTTCTAAAACTTCATATGAATAAGACCTATCACTTTTACATGGGGTTGTCATTGGAGGGGGTCAATTGACACCATTTAACCAGTCACAAATCTATTCTCAATGGACGTGTTTAGTGACAGTTACTAAAATGTACTATTATTTCATTACGTTGTAGTATTATTTCAATAAAACCAGTCCTAGAATAAAATTCAAGAGCCACATTTTAGAAAGTCCCAAAAAATTTGATCACACCACCGGTGAAGGCTGTACTGTAATTCATTACTTTTTCTACATTTTTCTTCTTCATAAACCAGTTACATGATTGGTTCTCCTTTCACTGGTCATGAGTTCTTTCTTTTTGTACCAGTTCTATTTTCACAATTCCCAGGACCAATTGAAACAAATTTCCCGCAGGGGTATTACAAAGTAAGTAGCAACAATTTAAAAAATTCGCTCTGAGTGGTTTCAAGCAAACTTATTGACTTAAGGTCACTGTTGCCAATTTGACGGGTTTACCGCGATTCTAGAGGGTTTTATGTGCCTATCGCGGTAAAACTTTCGCATTGACGGTTAGCGGAAAATATGGCGGGTTTTTAGCAGCATTATAACATTTATAAAAAATTTTGGTTCTAGGTAATTGAAAATTTAAATTTTCTCTCAAAATAGAGATTTCAAACATTTTTTTTCAATTAAAGCTATGGAGTGAAAAGAAAATAACTTTTTAAGTTGAAATTAAATTCTTCACCGCTATGAAAAAACACTTTACAACATATTTTTAACAGATTTTCAAAATTGTCTCATAAGGTTTGTTATTCTGTCAAATTATGTTCACGGTTTAGTTAGTTTTGTAGTTTTTTTTAACTGAACATTGATTGAGTGTAATCAGCATAATCAACGTTCAAAATAAAAAAAAGCTGTGAGCAACAACTTTGATATGTGATTTTGATTGACTTTAGCGAGCTTATTTTAAATGTTTCATATTGATTCTATCACGTCTAGTATTATTTTATCGCATGTTATGCTAATTAATTTCATCATTACTTTAACACTATTTGGTCGATTTTGATCAAAATACATATATAAGTATTTTGATCAATTAGGAAAAAATTTCTTAAATCAGGATTTGAATCGATTTTCATGGCTTATGACTTTATTTATTTGTAAGATACCTGGCCTTCCAATATTTTATGTAAAATTATAAAATGTTTGCCCTTTATTTTTCTTTTTTTTTATTTCTTTAAAACAAACATATCTGAATATCTTCGAAACTTTGCAAAATATTAAAAAATATGTTTAAGATGACTTAAAGGATATTCAAAAGCATTTTCTGGTCAGTTTATACAAATCGAACACAGAAAATTTAATGTAAATTTGATTCATATTTAATTTCCTGGGATAAAACTTACAAACGGTTGTCAGAACTTACGCTAAGCAATGTACTGTTCGACGATTTCAAGATATACGGCTTATAGCGCCATTCGCCCTTGACAGGGCTTAAGTATATACATTTGATGTTAGTGTAAAAAAGTACTGCAGGTTTTTTTTTGCTTGGTAACTCCAAACCTAAATAGTTGTTAGTAACTACTAGTTTATCGATGTCTAAACAAATAATTGCCAAAATTAGCAAAATCTTATCAACTTTTACTCACTTTTATAAAAAAAAAAATTTTGTACGGGATCAAAAAAAGTCTGGAAAATTTTAAGTCTTACAATATAATTTGAATCTAAAGGCATAAACCTTTAAAAAAGTACCCTATATCCAAATTCGTATAAACATTTAGCAAATATTTTCGATGTTAGCGTTATTTTGAAAACATTTTAAGCTAATTAAAAAATTTTGCGGTTTCTAGCGGGTTTTGAAATGCGATTTGACGGGAAGTCTTCACAAAAAGTTGGTAACAATGCTTAAGGTACTATCGACTACACAATGTTATTAACTTCATCATAGCAATATTAAAAATATTTTGTGACGCAATTTTTAGTTCAAACTTATGCTTTATTATATAAAACTCACTTATTAAATTCTTAAATCTCAAGAATGTACACAATTTTTTTTATTATACAGCGCAAAAACAAATGGTTAAGAAATAAACATCAAATTTGATAGTTTATGTTAAACATGCTATTCTTCTCTCCCCTCTCACCTAAAAACTCGACACTCGAAAGAAAACTTTCATAGTGTAAACCTAGATAGCAATACAATTTGACAGCAGAGTATTGCTCGTGGAGATGGAAAGGGAAAAAGTGTGTAAAAAACTATTTTTACTGTGATGTTAATTGAAAAAATTTATAAAACACAATGTTCGAAAAGAAAATCTTGATTGTCAAAAAATTATGAAAAAATAGAACTTAAAGTAAAATTACACACAGATTGCGCATGGAACTAATTACACATGGGCAACACATGCAAGCAAAAATTACACATGATAAAATCAACTTTATAATACTTGAATCAAGCGCATTTTGAGATTGATTCAATCTAAGTTTTACTTAAATCAACGTCTTATTCGGATTATTTCAAGCGCGAATTTGGGATTAAATATGGATAAGTTAATTAGTTTGCACTTGAATAATCCGTACTTGAATCAATCTTTCTGCACTTGATTCAAGAAAATTCATACTATTGACACCGCTTCGGATTGATTTATGTAATGTTGGATGAATTTTTTCTTATCAGTGTATGTATATTTTTTCTTTGACATAATATTATTTTGTTTTTATAGTTTTGCGGGGATTTTAGGGAATAACAACATAACTATTTTGGCGATAATCGGGGATAAAAAAAATTACAAATGTTGGATAAGGTATAAAATAAAATAGGGAACGGTGCGCTTACTAAATTAAACAATAGTATTTTATATTATGTAAGAAAGTAAGTGAGTGGGGTTGTGAAATAACCACCCGAAGATGGTCGGCTGCATTTTACAAAACTATTTTTCATGAAAATTTTTTCAAACGTATCGTGGTTACTTTAACAACATTATTGTCACGAGCAACCGAATTGTAGTTAAATTTTACTATTTTTAATAGCAACAGGTTATGATTGATAAGCAAATATAAAACTATTTGTGATGAAAATGTACAATAACATGATCGCAGGCAACTATAATATGGTTGTAGCTACTTAATGAAGAATACCCTATGTTCCTTAAAGGAATTTCAGAAATAAAAATATACCTTATGGAGAAATTATTTAAGCGTAACATGGTTGTCTGTGACAACAGTATTTTTTAAGTAATCATAATATGTTTAAGTTGTTGCCGTGAAAAAAGTTATGTTAGCGGTGATAAAATTTAAAATTATGTTTTCTTTTTGCTTGTAAACTGGTGACCAAAACCTAAAAATTCCATATAACCGCTTGCCAAAAACAAAAAAAAAAATCTTCTCATTTGTTTTAATTAATAATTTAAATCCCATATAAACAATTTATAAATCTACCTACTCGTACATCATTTCTGTGTTGAGTCTAACGTGTTTACAAAATTAATTAATGGGTTGATAACTGGCAACAAAATGATTAATGGTTGAAATTATATTTATAATTGTTAATATTTTTAAATTAAATTTTTTTTTCATTTGCTGATAAATCATTTTCTACTTAAGCTGATTTTGTGTGTGTCGCTCTCCTGTCAATGTTTGTTGTTTAATTATTTTATTTTTAAATCGGAAGCAATATAATACGAGACATACATACATTCATGCACACAATATGTGTGCGTAAAGTTTAATTAGAAACAATAATACTAAATTGATAATACTGGTTTCGTTATTAATAGAAGTTCTACGTATCATTTGAAAAAGATAAGAGTAAAAAAATTGGTAGGAAATATTTCAGTTTTATAAACAAATGGAAAAAATTCCTAATTAATTACTGTCTGAAGTGAATACTAGTAATGTGTAGATTTGTTTATCACTAAAGCAACTGCCTTTTAGTAAAAACATATTATTTTTCCTAAACTAAGCAATTTTAAACACAATCAACTGCTGATTAATAAAATTTATGATGAAATAGCAGCTTTTATAAAGTAAAACATCTACAAATTGGCCGGAGATGCAAATGATATTGATATTAAAATAGTTTTTTGTTTTAATTTTCGTGCACTAATTTCTTAAAAGACCTGCCTAATTTTTTTAAGGTGTTTTAGGGCTCTTCTAATTGGTATAGTGCTGCAGTGTCCCTTCTCCTTAAGCGAATGTGGCCGCCAACATTTAAAATATTTCGTGGATTTGACTTAGATATTTTATTGAGTATGTAAAGGGTGATTTTTTAGCTATTATCTTTTTGGCAACACTGGTTTAAACAGTTTCAGTTTCGTGTTTTGTTTCACTGACAAACATCTTCAGTTTGGTCTATAATTTAACCATGAATCGTCTTACAAACGAACAACGCTTGCAAATTATTGAATTTTATTATCAAAATGCGTGCCCTGTTAAGAAAGTTCATCGCGCGCTTCTTGTGTTCAGCGACGAAGCTCATTTTGGCTCAATGGGTATGATAATAAGCAGAATTGTCGATTTTGGAGTGACGATCAGCCAGAAGCATGCATCCAGAAAAAGTCACAGTTTAGTGCGGTTAATGGGCGGCATCATTGGACCGTACTTCTTCAAAGATAATGCGAATCGTAAAGTAACTGTGAATGGTGAGCGCTACCGTGAGATAATATCAACTTTTTATTGGACAAAATGCAAGTGCTTGACTTGCATGCCATGTGGTTTCAACAAGACGGTGCCAGCTGCCACACAGCACGCTTAACAGTGGACTCATTCAGAGGCGAGTTCGGTGAACATTTTGTTTAACGTTCATGACCGGTCAATTGGTCGCCTATATCGTGCGATTTAACGTCTTTAGACTATTTTTTGTGGGGCTTTGTTAAAGCTCATATCTATACACACATGCCCGCTTCAATTGACGCATTGGAAGACAACATTGAAGCATTTATTCATGAGATACCGGCCGAAATGCTGGAAAGAGTATGCCAAAATTGGACTAAGCGGATGGACCATTTTAGGCGCAGTCACGGTCAACATTTGCATGAAATAATCTTCAAACATTAAATTATATGGACCGTACTATCGATTCAAATAAAGATTTCATGGATTTTTCTGAATTTTATGTGTTTTTTTGTAACTTTCCTATATCTCTTAAAAAATCACCCGATATTTTAGATTTTTTTTTTTTAAATTGGAGCACCAGATTGACTTTAAGATAGAGTAGTTTAGTAAGAGTTTACAGTCTAGACTCAGTGTAGAATTTCTTCCAATGAATTTAATTGAATTGCTTTAAGTTTCATTTGTAAAATGTTTGCCTCTATTTGGCTATTCCATGTTTAACGTCTTTCTAGAATCTAGATTCTAGATGTATACAGAGATATCTTACATTCGAATGTTGCGGTATTATTTGATTATTTATTTAAACCTGCCATATGTCATTAGACATTCGCATTAAATTTTCGAATACATTATAGAGAATCCTGGTGCAAATCAGTATACTCGTTTGTATACCGTTACCATTAATGGTGAATTAGGGTATACTAACTTTGTCATTCCGTGTTAAACTTTTTAACCCTAGAACGTCATTTATTTTATTTGTACACTAGCCTCATCACTTGTCGTGCACATTAAAGTAAAACTAACACCAAAACAAACAGAAAAAACAGTTTGTAATACGAAAATAAAAAATGCGAGTCGCACAATGGCTGAATATTGTTCTTCATCGGCCAAAAACAACATAAAATATTTGTTAACAGCAGCTTGCCACACCTACAATTACCAATATTTTGATGCAGTTTTTAAGATACCTTAGTTCTAAAATGTTTGCTATGAATTGGCTTTAAAATTTTAGAAATCGGCGATAACAAAACATTGGACTTTTGGCCGATGAAATTAAATTTTCAGCCACAGTGCGTCGTCATTTTGTTGAAGGATGACGGCGCAGGGTTAATATGCAAACCCATAAAGACCACATAAAGTATAAATATTTTATTACCTTAAGAAATTTTTTTGTCCCTCGGTTGACGAAAAACACAATTTCGGAGTCAAATTATGTCTAGTTCTCCAAAGTGATTGGGCATTGATAAAATATGGAACAATCACAATAAGAAATGATATTTTTATACCCTCCACCACAATTAGTTGTGAAGAGGGTATATTAAGTTTGTCATTCCGTGTGAAACTTTTTTATTATTCATCTCAGACCCCATTAAGTATATATATTCTGGGTCCTTGAGTAATTCTAAGTCGATTTAGCCATGTCCGTCTGTCTGTCCGTCTGTTGAAAACACGCTCACTTTCGAACAACTCAAAAGAAATTATCAAACTTGCTGCCAAATTGCTTGTAGTTATCCTAAGCAGTTTGGGATTGAAATCCAGCAAAATCGGTTCAGCAGGACCAGAGCTATGAATCAAAATATGGAACCACTACCTAAAAAAATTGATAATTTTGTTACAAAAAATAACATAAACGCTGGAACAAGGCACCGAATGAGATGACATTTTGCAAAAATTTGTTCACGCTGTTAAATTTCGTGAAGATCCATCCATAATTTACCCTAAGTCCCATATAAACAGTACTCCCGGAAAACAGTTTAGTACGTCTAAAACCGAAAAAAATGACGCAATCATAACAGAAATTGGTACGTCACAGTTTTAAAGGACTGGAAATGACGCTATGAAATTTCGTGATGATCGGTCCATAATTTACCCTAGGCCCCATATAAACCCTACTACCGGAAAACAGTTAAGTACGCCTAAAACCGTATAAAATAATGCAATCATAACAAATTTTTGCTCGTCACAGTTTTATAGGACTAGAAATGATACTGTGAAGTTTCGTGAAGATCAGTCCATAATTTACCGTAGGCCCCATATAAACCCTACTCCCGGAAAACAGTTTAGTACACCTAAAACCATATTTAATAATGCTATCATAACAGAAATTGGTATGTCACAGTTTTAAAGGACTAGAAATGACGCTATGAAATTTCGTGATGATCGGTCCATAATTTACCCTAGGCCCCATATAAACCCTACTACCGGAAAACAGTTTAGTCGCCTTAAACCATAATTAATAACAAACGTCACAGTTTAAGATAATAATAACATCATACAGATATTACTCCTTAAACATTCGCACTGTCGGTGGAGGGTATCAAAGATTCGGCACAGCCGAATATAGCACTCTAACTTGTTGTTACAAGAATTAAACATAAATTAAAAGCAGAATGCAAACCAACACGTTTTTTATATCTAGAAATCTTATTAAAAAATTTCGCAAAGATCGTTTCATAATTTGCAAAAAGCCCCACTCTCTGAAAACACTAGTAGGCCTGAAACATAACGAAAAATGCTTTTGTAGTTACATTTGGTTTGTCATAATTTCATAAGACGAAAACTCAAGGTATGTTCGTTTAGACCAGTAAATTGATCAAACTTTTACTTTATTTTTATCAATTTCTATTGATTTACAAACCTTTTTTTATAAGAAGATAATTGGATAATATAATTTGGAATCGGTTAAAAGATCTTTGTTCTAGCTGAATGTTTTGAATAAGCAAATATTTTTTAATAAAACTATTGGTTACGTGTAGGACTTTAAATATTTAATAGGTGTGAACACTTCCAATTTTTGGTCTGTTATTTCCACGTCCACTCTCAGAAAATCCTTTAGTTCGCCTTAAACCGTTACAAGTAATGCTACTGTGATAAACATCAGTCTGTCATAGTTTTTTAAATCTAGAAAATGCACTATCCAATTTCATCAAATATCGGTCCATAATTTACCACAAGTTCCATATAATCCATACTTTTTGAATATTCTATAAAACTCTTATGCTTAAAACCTCAATTAATAATTCCATGGTAAGCCCACTCCAAGGCATATTTATAGCAGGTAGCCGCGAGATTACAACAATTGTACAATAAAACAAACAACAGGGCTTTTTATTGTTGTTATGTGATACGAACTGTCAAACAGCAAAGGGGTTGATAAGAGACAAAAAGGACACAAGATAAAGACTAAAAACTTGTTTACTTAACAACATTTGACAGTTCTTATCACAAAACAGGCAAATTAAAAATAATCAGCAGGCTTTCCGAGACTACCTGTTATAAATATACCTTGCCCCACTCGTAATATATTCTTACTTTCGGCAAAGGGTATTAAAGATTCGGCACAGCTGAATACAGAATCTTTACTTGTTATACTTAAAATGTGACCACCAGGTGTTGTCTACGTTAAGATTCTTTATCATTTATTTATATATGATATTTTGAAGGGTAAAGATCTATTGTTAAGTCATATATTTACTGCCGTATTCATAAAAATATTTTAAATTTCATGAAGGGTTACAAACCAGATTGTCTATGAAAACTTTCCTAAATAAACGGTTGAAAAATTTAATAATCATTTATGAACGGCATTTGCGAATTCCGTATTTTTAGAAAAGAAAAGTCAACAAATTTTAAACTTTTAAATAATTTTTTATAGCGAAAAATGCAGTTAATAAACCACAAATTATTTAATTATTATTTTAGCAATTTAAAAACGTTTATTTTTACTAAACCTTAAAGTTGTTTACACAATAAAACTGCTTGCTCATGGTTTCAATATTTCTGTGGCAATAAGGAAAATGTGCTTAGGTCTATTTTGTTAGTTTTGTAGGACAGACATTTTAAGCTTTAAAGGTTATTTTGAAAATATAATCGCTTATCTTCGGTAGTAGATTTCTTAAGTTTTCATACGTGAATATTCCTTTCTAAAGTCACAGATCGGCATTAAACTTAAGCTTTTATTCCAAATGTAATTGCACATTGAAAAAAAATTAGCATAAATTTATTTCACTATATCTACCTAAAAACTCATACAAAATAATTGAAACTTTGTCCATAGAAATGACAAAGGTGCCATAAACTCAAATTTTGCTTAAGTCGACTTAAACACTTTTTCCTTTTCGCCACAGATTTAGTTACTTATGTACATCTCTTTACTATTATTCTGATTGCCTGATATTGGATGATATTTTTTTATGATTTCAATTCCAATAAAAATTAATAAAAAATAAACAATGCAAATAAAAAGCAATGCAAAAAATATTTGTTTTATTCATTTGTATTTCTGCATAACGATTTCACTTTTATATTGATTTAATTGCGCACTAACAATGACAATAATAAAAAAATAAATGCCATGAAAATTGTCATATGTCTGTCTTTGATTCCAAACCCACAAATTGCTTGGAAAACTATTTTAATTCAAATAAATGTACATACATACATGTATATGTACATACATAAATCTATATGTATTAATGTTAATAGTTATAAAGAAATAACCCAACAACGAATTTACACGATTTGACAATATTTAAAATGTGCATATAATTTTATTTAAAAGACTTAATTTTATTTACATATATATGTTCGCATGGACATACATATGTACATACAAAATAGATTCCGCGCTAAAAGAAATATTGGCTTCACTATTCTTGTGAGAGCTGAGGTCTAAACTATAAGGCGGCCGAGGCAATTTTATTTAACGCTTGCTAAAAGCGAATCAATTGCGTTTGGTATTTGTCCCCACTTTAGCTATTGTAAGTTCTTCTTTAACAACTAGGGAACTTGTGACTTAGGGACAGGATGGGATTAAATGGACTTTGAGTAACAGCATTAAATATGTTGTGGTTGGCGACCGATACCGCTAAATAATCCTTTAAAATTTAATACCGGCATTGATACCGATACCGAAATTTTTTCGGTTTCCAAAAAACTTATTTATTTTATTTTCAACAAACAAAATTTTTTTTAGCAATCAGCCATAATCTAGAAAATCAAATCACTTGAAGTTGAAATCGATGGAGATTTAAAATTCAATTTTTTTTTAACGAAAGTAGCTTTTCCTGATATCATGTACATAGTTCTGGTAAATTTAAGTGGTGTCCTCAAAGTATGACGTTCATATATCGGGTGATTTTTTAAGAGCTATAAAAAAGTTTAAAAAAAAACACATAAGTTTCAGAAAAATTCATGAAATCTTTATTTGAATCGAAAGTACGGTCCATATAATTTAATGTTTGAAGATTATTTCAAGCAAATGTTGACCGTGACTGCGCCTCAAATGGTCCATCCGCTTAGTTCAATTTTGGCATACTCTTTCCAACATTTCGGCCGGTATCTCATGAATAAATGCTTCAATGTTGTCTTCCAATGCGTCAATTGAAGCGGGCGTGTGTGTATAGATATGAGCTTTAACATAGCCCCACAAAAAATAGTCTTAAGGCGTTAAATCGCACGGTCTAAGCGGCCAATTGACCGGTCCCGAACGTGAAATCAAATGTTGACCGAACTCGCCTCTCAATAAGTCCATTGTTAAGCGTGCTGTGTGGCATGTGGCACCGTCTTGTTGAAACCACATGTCATGCAAGTCAAGCTCTTGCATTTTGGGCAAAAAAAAGTTGGATATCATCTCACGTTGTTGAGTAACAGAGGCCAAATTGCTGCGAACGGCGACAAATCGATAATTGATGGTCATCATTAACACTGGCCGATACAGCTGCGATATTTTCTTCACTTCGCACTCTACGTAAGCGTGTTGGTGGTTTAGTGTCCAACAATGTAAATTTGGTGCGAAATTTAGTCACAATTACACAGTGGGTCGATTAAACTGACCATAAAATGGAAGAAGCGGGCGATGAACTTTCTTAACAGAGCACGCATTTTGATAATAAAATTCAATAATTTGCAAGCGTTTTTCGCTTGTAAGACGATTCATGGTTAAATTATAGACCAAACTGAAGATGTTTGACAGTGAAACAAAACACGAAACGTGCGTTAGCTGTTTAAACCAGTGTTCCCAAAAACATAATAGCTTAAATATCACCCATTATAAAAGGAATTATTTTCATAAACTTTAAGCACAGGATAGTTTTTAAAATTTGTTCGATTCAAATTTTACTAAAACCCCGATTCAAAATCATATGGCTGAATAGTGTTGTAAAATGTAAATACTTTGGAATACTTGATACTACTCGATACTTTTGCAGTATTGACTCAATACTAATCGATAGTTTAACATTTTGAATTAAAGAATAAAATAAGACGAAACTTCAAAAAATTTAATTTTATTGGGAAGAATTAAATTAACTCTTCGTAATATAAAAATAATAGTTATTTTTGAAGTAAAATAAATATATGAGGCTATCAGCGCAGAAGTGGTGTAACCCGAGACTACTTATTATGAGATAATGAGGAGATAACACTACACTTTCACTTTAGTACTTGGTTGCAACGGCCCGTTCAAAAACTATGTTTCTAGCGCCATCTGTTTTGGATACAAACAGTTGGCTTACTCTACTATTGCAGACAAACGTAGAGCTTCGCGGGATTAGAATAATTAAATAAAATAATAAAAAATTTAACTCAAAAATCCCTTGTTGTTTTAGTTTTTCTGTATATCTGGAAAACGGCAAGAGCCAAAGGTTTTCAGTTAGGTAGAAGCATATTAGTTATCATTACGCAACCCCTCTGTATAAAATGGATGGGATTTAAGAAGTAGGCGTGGCACTTACCATACAAGGACATTCGGCCTTATTATGAGTCGTAAATGACATAAATACGACAAACTTGCTAAGTGTTTTACACTTTAGTTGCCCTGAATTTTGATATGATATCGAAAAAATTTCAAATGATAACGACTCTCGTAATAAGGCTGATTATTATTGTTTTCTGTATATCTGGAGAACGTCAATGGCCAAAGTTTACAATTCGGTATCAATATACAACATTCGAAAAGATATGGGCGTGATTTGAGAATTAAGGTTGGCACAAAATAGATTTATTTATAGCCTAAGAACGGTAAGAGAAAAATTTTCAAAATTTGGTACACATAATCTGGGTTGTCAATAAACAAAATCCTTCAAAAAGGAGGTGTTATTGGATACGTGGGCCATGCAAATATAAAATATATCAGTAAAAATGGCTTCGATACCAATACAAGACATTTATATAATATTAAGTTCCTATCGCATCATGTTGCAGGGCTTAAAAGAATCGGCATTGCCAAATTAAGCACTCCTACACACACTACTTGTTTAAGATTGTCACTCATTTTTGCAATATTTTACATACAGTACATTTCGTTTATAGTCACTATCGCTGTTTATTTTTTTATTTTGACTCATTCATCATCGCCCACACCCAGAGAAAAAACATGTTTAAATATGGTCACCTCCAACCAAACTATTTTTAAAGAAAATTTTGAACATACGTTTAATATAACCATATTATTGTCAGCGGTAACCATATTATGGTTAAATTAGGTCTCCACCAAGAAGCCACAACCATATTATGGTTGCCTCCGAACATGTTATAATTAGTAATAACTAAAATATGTTTGGTTTTCAACCAAAGCATGTTGCTCTTGAAAAAGGGGAAATTACTATTGTAAATTTAAAAACAAATTATTATCATATTTAACCATACCATTTTTAGAAGAGGGTATCATAATATGGTTGTGGGTTCTTTATGGAGGACTAATTTTACCATAATATGGTTGTCGCTGAAAATAATATGGTTATATTAACCATAATACAGTATTATTCGGATATAAGAACATCTCATATAAGAACAAAACGCTTATAAGAAACATTTTCAAAAACACCATGTCTTTTTTGCGATTTTTCTAACAAAAAAGCGTAGATGCCTTGAGGCGAAAAGTAGGGTTACTTTCTACTTTTGTAAGCGTCACAAGCAGCGTTCGAACAAATCAGCAGATTTTGACAAATTAAATTTTATTTTTACTTGTGCTGCTGCTGCATAAAAAGCGTTGCATGTAACTTGAAACGTAGAACGCAAGTAAGGTTATAAAAGCATGCCCTGCGTGGAGGCGAAAACACGTGTTATGGACCTCCATCTTTAGTTTTGGATGAGCAAGCTGGTACTCATGAGAAGCTTTGTGTTTTTGTCAATAAAACAAAAGTTAAAATTTTAAAAGAAATAGAAAACGGTATAAAAAGAAGCGAAATTGCAAAAAAAATATAATATTGGACGTTCATCGTTATCTAAAATACTGAAAAACTCAAAAGACATAGACAATAATTATTTAAAAGTTAGAAACGTTAACATGGGGTCTTCACCTGACAATTTTTTGTCATAACATTGTCCATATAAAAAAAACTTTAAAATTTTTGTCAGCGTTTTTTTTTATATGAAGTTTGACGTTTATTATAACAAAAAATTGTCAGGTGATGACACTATGTAACAAAAAAAGAGACAGAAAACCAAAATATGAAAGTCTTATGGCCATAGCTACTTATATAAGAAATAAGTTTCTTATATAAAATAGTTGTATATAAGAAAGAAACGCTTATAAGAAACTTTTTTTTTAGATTTTGTAAGTTTCTTATATCCGATAAATACTGTATGTTTAAAATTTCCTTTAAAAATAGTTTGGTTGGAGGGGACCATATTTAAAAATGTTTTTTCTCTACGTGCAGCCCAAGCCGCTGACCCTAGAAACTTGAAATTTGGACTAGCGATTGGTCACTCCCCAAATCGATCCACTAAGACGGGATTTTTCGAAATTCGAATGTTTAGGGGGTAAAAAAGGTAAAAACGGGAAAATTCGGTTACCTTATATCTCCAAAACTATTAGAGATGCAAAATAAATGTAATACTTATCGTTGTAAGAAAAATAAGCGGACAGGTGTCTGGTACTTTTTTGAAATTCGGCCCTATTAGGGAGTAAACGGGTAAAATCTGAATTTAAGTAATTTTTTGCCACCCAATCTATCTTTTGAACCAAAAACATAGAAACAAAGTAAATACCACATTCGAAACTTATCAAAAAATACGTATACGAATTTGGTACTTTTTCGAAATTCGAACATTTAAGGGGTAAAAATCGTAACTATTTTTGGTACTTTTTTACAATACATTTTCCTCCATTCATTTACATATTCGTACTAAATTATGGGCTGCCCCTACAATACTGAAATTTTTGATACTTTAATGGGGGAAAAATATAGTACCCAAAAAAGGAAAAACGGGAAATTTCATATATTTCTTTAGCTTTTTGGTTCTACTAAAATTGCCGGTTAAATGCTAGAATTTAAACAAGTTCAAACCTAGAAAAATAAACCTTGGCATAAAAATATGTTCACGAAGAAAACGGAGACGAAAAGGAAAAAGGAGACGCTAGTTAATATAAAATATAAACGTTATAGTCCATTAAGCGATATAAGCACATTTGCCATGTATGCAATCTATTAACAGTCATCAAAGGGAACAGAAAAGCAAATTAATGGCGTTATAGTCACATTAGCAATATTTACAAAATTTTTTTTTTAGTTTTCGAATCCACTCCATCCAAAAAAAGAAAGAATTAAATCGTTAAATATTTGTCATCAAATCTTTTCTCTTTAAAAAGTAGTTTTTGCCGTTATGTTATGAAATATCTTGTTACTATTTTAACCATTTTGTATACTGTATGCAAGTCTGTTGCAGAACTATAAGCCCGATGTTGGTGTAATTAATATGAATTTTTTATTTTCTATATTCACATAACTTGATTATATTCGAATTCGGTTTTATGCCTCATAGCGATATAGTCCACGTTTTGCCTGCAACTATAAGCGAAAAGTACTGTATTACTTAAAATTACAGCTCTAGAAGTATTAACTACTTTTAAGTATCCAGTATCCTGCTATCGAGTACTCAATACTTTTTCAACTTTATGGCTGAAGGCGGAATACTTATGCAAATGAATATTTGTGTCGTCAAAAAATTTGCAGTGAAATGGCATCGATTTGTTAGTGTATATTTTTGCATATTTTGCTTTAAATGCCTATTTTTGCATATATTGCTGATATTGCATATTTTTGTTGCATATTTTAAAAAACAAAGCTTTAATTTTTAATTGCTTTATTTTACCATGCACCACAGAAGATATAAGTAACAACAACCAGGTGAGGAACGTGGTTGAAAGCAATTATGTATTATAATGGAAACTTTTACTTATTCAAATTAGTGGTGGAAGGATGCAAAAAATGTGATGCAGTATCAATAAAAAAAATTACCAAATATAGAAGCTAAGATAATGTGTCTTCAAGTTATGGGTACGATTGTGAAATTAGAGAAATCTAGTCCATTGAGAAAGTTAAATAAAGGCGCCCGTACACGACATGTATTTGTCATCTGACATGTCAAATTTTCAAGTCACATGTAATTGTTCATGTCTGTCAAAATTGCTGTTTTACATAAGGTTTATAATATTCGGTCACAAACGTACATGTAATTTGCTTCTGACATTGTCTCGGTTTTTTTTCGCATTGTTATTGCAAAAACCAAAGTAGTTCTCGGTTTCAAAATAGCTTGCTGCCGCCACGAAAATATTTATTTGCGCCGTAAAATAATTTAGCCATCTTAACATTTTTTTCTTTTATTTTAAAGATACCAATTTAGAATTTTATAATGAAACGGTTTTTATGTTTATATTTACATAAATTATATTCAATGGTAAGATGAGCATACATATCTTGGTATTGTAAAATATTAACTTCAACCGGCTAATGATTCCTTCAATAGTTGACGCCGCTGCCAGTTTCTTCCCGGCATAGATTTCTGATGTCAGATGGTTTGTCAGAAGAAAATAGAGCACGCTCTAATTGAAATTTTGTCAGATGACTTTGCGTCTGACTTTTACAGAAGCAAAGTTAAAAAGGTAACACACGACATGTATGTGTTTTGCAGTGGGAAATTTGACATGTCAGATGACAAAAACATGTCGTCTATACGCTCCTTAAGAGAGTAAATTTAGTAAAAAATGCGTATAAAGCTTGATAAAGTTTCAAAAAAGCATTTGAAACAGTAAAACAAACTGCTGGCATATTTAATTTAAAAATTACCTCCTTTTGTCTATTCAACTACAAAATATTTTTTTTTTTCTTAAAAAAATACTTACTGGGTGTCATTTATTTACTCATACTTGTATGTGTTTCGAAAAACAATTGTCTAATGGAAGCTGTTAACTGATGAAAACAACCACAGTCTAAGTAAACATTTATTAATAATAAAAAAAAAAAAATACAAATCAAATATTTACAAAAAAATAAACTTTGTAGTATTTAATTGTGATTTGTAAAATAAACACTCGTATTCGAGTATTGTAGTTGTGTATGCTCGTAGAATCTATACTATAAAAGCCAAATCAGAAGTAACATTTTGTAGAATGAATACAAACTTCCGTTTTTAATTCACAAATCAGTTACCTTTTTACTACATTTTTTGCTACTCATTTATTTTCATTAAAATAATTTTAAATTATTTTCTTTTGCAAACAATTAAAAAGAATATATATTTTTTTTACTTAGAACAAAATTAATAAATTAGCAACATATAAAAGAAAGGCGTCAAATGTTATATAATATTTACTATCTTGCAATGAACTTTATTGAATCTTCAATAGAATAAATTAAAATAATGTAACTGAGTGAGAAGATTCAAGATTGGGTGCATAATAAAGAAAGAGTTTTAAATAAATATAAAACGTTAATTAAATAGAGGCAGTTTAAATAGATTGGTAAAAATGTAAGTTATAATAAACATAGTCGTCTTTTTCCTTCTAAGTTGAAATTCTATTTTGAATCTGTTCACCAAACAAATATATTTAAAAGTTTAAACAAGATAAACAATCTGTAACACTCAATGTGGCTATGAGTCAGACCAGAGGGATGCCATTACACTTGAAATTAATAACATAATTAAATGTATTTGGAATTGCCATTATTCAGCTAAAATAACAATTTAAATGCAATTGAAATTAAAATAAAAATCTATAATTATTCCAAGCAATTGTAATGGGAAATATTTAAACAATAATTAAAAAAAAAAAAAAATCAGTTAAAATTAATTTTTTTTTTTTTTTGTTATTAAGTACAACAAACAATTAATTGTAAATGAGAAAATTTCGTTTAAGAATTAAATGTTACATATTGGTGTTTGTACCCTGCAAATAAAATTGGACCACCTGATCCATTTTGATAAAATGGACTACTCCATGGTCCGATGTAATGCAAGCATGGACCATGTCATTGTTAAAAAGTATTTGTAGTGAGACGACATGTTTTTACTAAAACTAATCCTCTTGAGTATACCATGGAGTAAAAAAACTACTCCTTAGTAGTCCAAAGGTGCGTTATATGGTCCTTCCCTAGGACTTCGTAATGTTAAATAGACCATGTTTTATTCATACGTTTGGGTTACTTTTGGACTAGTCCTGGTCCCTTGTGGGCTACTCTTTACACGCGTGTTTGGACTGTTCCTATTATTTGCAGGGTATATAAAATTGGTTAATTATTTGTTTTTGTATCTAATTTAAAAAATAATCAAAAAGTTTATATAGAAAACTCAGTAATAGTTCCATATTTGTCTTTGCCGAATTTTATACACCCTTCACCATTGCGCTTTTCTAAGCTCCGATTCTAAAATGTAAGTCAAAAATGTTTGTAATAAGTCGATTATGAGTGGTAACACAAGCTATGTTGCGTTGACCGTTGTCAAAAATATATAACATATGAATGGCAACTGACAATTAACAGCTGTTAATTTTAGTTGTCATATTGGCAACCACAACTTTCTGGTTGCTAAAAATATGTTTTCAAGTAAAAAAGGCGTTTTAACTTTAGAGTAAGTAAACTTGCTTAAAGAATCGTTGATTTTTTAAACACCACGTTGGTGAAGATGGTGTTATGCGTTTGTGCTGACGAATGTGAGAGATAAAAATATTTCATTTTCGAAGATACTTTTATTAAAGTGGCATCATCTTTTTTAAAAAACGCCAATAACGGTAATTTTACATAAAGATTTGGTGTCTGATTCACTTGGTCACGACTTTGTTTAAAATTTGTGACACAGTGTAATCAACCGGTTTTATTTAGTACGATGACCATAGCTACTCCCAAAATAGCCTTTAATGTCATAACTTCCATATTAATGTTGGTTATAAAAAGCGATTTGAAGACAATTAATTACTTCAATAATATTCTATTTTATGTAAAATTTTGTGCTGGTAGGTCCAGAATTGACCATAGGTGTCATATAAGCCTTTTAACTTAAGCCAATTTAAGACGAACACATCAAATCTGCATATCCGAGGCATTTTGACATAACATCTTAAGTCGAATTCAAAAAGTTGCAAAAATGCTGTTAATCATACGAATTTTCATTCAATATACATTCTTATTAACGTTTTTAAAAATTTTTTTTTTTTCATTTTTCGAATTTATTCTATGAGTTAAATTTCAGTTATGTATTTTGTAAAGCTTTTTTTTTTTTTTGTAATAGTTCTATTCCTTTAATTTTTCAGAAATGACTTTATACACTACCAGACTATTATAAAAGTCATTTCTAAAAAATTAAAGCAATAGAACTATTACAAAAAAAAAAGCTTAACAAAATACATAACTGAAATTTCTAGTTTTTAAAAATTTGCATTTTAAACGGAATTTTTCTGTAATTTTGGTTTATTTTATTATTTATTATATTTTATATATTTCAAAGGTTAAAATACAATTTGGTTTAAGAGTTGATGTTTGATGTTTGACTATTGACGTCAGCAGTCGTCGATGGCTGCGAGTGTAAGACGGCAAATCCCTCTGAGGAGATCGAGTGGTAGCGATCGAAACATGTCAGGGTAACCAGCCGCCTGGGTTCGAATCTCAGGACAGTCAAGAATGAATGATTATCAATAACAATTTTAATTAATTTTCATGTTGTAAAATTTATTTCTTCATAAAAATAATTTAATGAAAATTAAATTTGATGAACTTAAGCCTGATTAAAAATATTGAAAATTTGGATTAAAACCATAATTAGTTCAACAAAATTACCACATACATATTATTTAATAAAAATGATTGCTTCACCGAGCTTTTTTAAAAAACTTTTTAGCTATCCTATCTCGACTTAAGATGTTTTGTCAAAATGCCACAGATATACATTATTTTCGGCACAAACAACTCTTATAACAACTCTTACCTCATAATAAAATTTTATTTTCGAGGGTTCATGAAAATTTGGTAAAGACAAAACCCACACCATAAAAAGAAAAACATAATTTTTTTTTATTTTCAAATTCCCGTATTCTTTTAGTTAACATTATTTAGTTAAATAGTACATCAAGTTTTCAATGTAGAATGATGACGAAAACCATAGCGAGCCATTCGCTGATGCTTCTGTTAACAAAGGGGAATACAAAATAAGTGAAACATGTGTTACAGGGGTAAGTGTTTTGAATTATTCTTAAATAAATGCATATGTTGTCTCTGAAGCTTCTTCGCACTGTTATATCACACTCGAACCAATTTGATTCTACATTAAATTCAAGTTGTTTCAACTTGAAATAGCTTTCATTCAACGTGATTCGGATTGTTATTTCAATATAAATGACATTTTGCTCTAACTTTACTGCAATGTTGAATTAACATGAGTTATATTTTTTTTAAAAAATGTTGTTCGCAACATGAAACAACAATGAAGCAAAAAAATTAACCTTGTGTTTGACGATTTTACACTGATTTTTTTCTGGGTGTATACATTTATTAAGTCAACGCAGTTTTCACCACAAAATCTTCGAGAAATTGTAAACAAAACGATACAAAACAATGCATTTTTCGCCCACCTGGAAAATGTATTGTTAACAATGCTCTTCGACGAAAGGAAACCTGTTCGTGAAAGAACTAAACTCGGGGTTTATAAAAAGGATCCAGTTAATTGCAATTGTACAGATTATATAGCATTTAGTCAACTTAGATAATGACAACTTATTATCTGAGCCTCCATTTACTGCGGGCATCCCACACGAGCACCTGTTAGAGTCTATTAAATCTGATGATGTACCACTGCCAGATCCTGGAATTGCGTCGCACAACCAGTAAAGCGAGCGATTTGTGCAGTTGCTAACGCATGTCTCACGACGAGTAATTGCAAAAAAATCGTGACAGTACAAACCTAAGTTTTTAGGTAAATTTTCTTAATAAAGGTGTCTAAAATAAGGCTTGGAAAGATGAATCAGAACTAGGCCCAGCATTATTAACAAATGTGGTATTTTTTGCATAAAAAAGTTTTTTGCTCTTTTATGCCCGTAATTTCTACAATGGTTTTCATAATTTTAAAAAGTATTTCTTACCTACGCGTTAAAGCGTAATGTATTTTAATTTACACCAAAGATTTCCGGTAGTTTATTCACGTAGGAAAACTTCAAGTTGAAATTAACAAAATAGTGTTACCGCATAGGTAGAGATAACTGTAAGGTACGAACACGACTAGATATCTGTTTGTAGAAATGACGGTCATTAATGGCGATTTCTTTTCTGAGAAAAATATGTTTCAGTATATACATGTCCCATTTTCTAATGCTACCTATAATCACTCGAAGTGTTACATGTTGTGCAATTTCAATAGAACACAATTAGTGCTTTTATTTACAACTATTACACTTTCATCATTAATGTACTTAAATGAGCGATTTTAAAGCTATTTTAGTGGTTTCTGCACGCTCTTACGGGTTGGAAACAAATATTAACATCACTAATGGCTTATAAAAATTAAAACGATTATAATATAAATAGACTTTTTTTGATTTTAATGTGCAAATATTTTTATATTTTTTTTTTTTAAACAATTTTTTTACAAAATTATGAGCGGTATGAATTATGACAAACAAAAAAAACAACATTTGTTGTACAAACAAAGTAGTAAGTACCAAATTACCAAAGTTGTAGAACAGGGCAGTACGAACACCTTAAGTAAAAGTAAGGGTAAAATATGCAACATGTTTTGCATGTTTTTCATCAACATATTCACAAAAGAACTTGAAAGTTTTTCCCACAGATGTATTTTTTGTACAGACGAACACAAAAATGTAGAAGATGTAACATTAATGCAACATTTTTCTCAGAAAAGAAGTCGCCATTACCCATTATTTGAAAGCTAACTGAGATCTGGGGTCTAATTACCGCATTCGATATCGAGCAAAATTGATCGAAATTTTTTATTTTGGTATTATGACTCTCGATATCGAATGAAATGTATCGTAATTTGAGATGATATCATTCGATATCGAGTAACCAAAGCCATTACAACTCTCTAGTTTTCATTCGACACATCAGTGTCTATCGAATGCAGAAAAATACGATAGTTTACTCGATACGATAGCTTACTCGATATCGAATGCGGTAATTAGGCCCCTGCATCTTAAGTACTTTTTGAGATAACAGCATTGATGTCAAAACACTGTTGTCAAATTTAAACTATTTTCTCAAACTTCTACGATGAGGGAACGAGTATTAAAAGTAGTTGATGAGAAAAAGATGAGTTGGGAAGAAGTAAGCAAGATGCTCAAAATTTATAGAAACCCTATTTTATGTCTCTCGTCGGGAGCTAGGTTTTGATTTTAGACCCATAGTCTCTTAGCCAGGTTTTCTGAGAATTTGTTGTAGATTGCGTTTTTGCTTTACGCCTATTGACAAAAAAAAATTACCCACCCTAGTATGTATATATATACATAAGTATTTGTTTTTGGAGACCTCGTCTCCTTTGATTTTAGGGTATCACCACTGCTTAAGATCTATTTACACTAAAAGTTTAAGATCCTTGTCCACCATTTCAGCACACAGACATACATATTTACATATATTTTTTTTAAAGCATTGTCAGTAGCTATGTACATAATTAAAAAAAATAGTTTTAAACATTTTGGTTTAAACTGACATTTAACTTGACAATAGGACATAAATTAAATCTGAATTCCAGCAATGCACCGTGTATGTACTGTGGTAAAATATCTAAGATAATTGGAGTGATTTTTATTTAAATTAAAATATTTTGTAAAATTGACAATTGACAAGCTAAGGCACGAGCTCTATGTGTACATTTGTCCTTCAAGTTGTGCTGAAAAAGGTCAACAGAAAAAAGAAAGACAAAATGAAAAAACAATCAAAAATGTACTTGGACTTCAAGAAAAATTCTTGACAAAAGTACGAAAAAACAGAAGTAAGGAAAAAACAAACATAAAATCAATTAAAATGGATAATCATTCAGGAAAGCAAATTTCGATCTGCCAATTGTTAGAATACAATTTGGTTTAAGGATTGATGTTTGACTATTGACGTCAGCAGTCGTCGATGGCTGCGAGTGTAAGACGGCAAATCCATCTGAGGAGATCGAAACATGTCATTGTAACCTGCCGGCCGGGGTTCGAGCCCCAGCCACGTCAAGAATGAAAGATTATCAATAACAATTTTAATTAATTTTCATGTTGTAAAATTCCTTTCTTCATAAAAATAATTTAATGAAAAATTTAATTTCATGAACTTAAGCCTAATTAAAAATATTAAAAATTTGGATTAAAAACCATAAATAGTTCAACAAAATAACCACAATACTAATTATTGACAATGTGTGTTATATACATATACCCTATTTGATACAAATGTTTGAGAAATGGTAGTTTTGAGAAATCCCAGCGGTAAATATTGAAAGGACCTCAAGTGGCAGGCCTTTTTGAAGGCCTCTATACTCCTTTCTAAAAGATTCGCTTCGCATGATATCCTGCCTTCAAAAGCATGCCTTTAAGAAGGTATAAAATCTTTTTAAAAGACCTTCTGAAATATTCAGTACACATTCGCTACACCCTTCTTTGAGAAGGGAGAAAGGAAGGTGTTCAGTTTTATTTACTTTTTATTTTTAGTGACCTTCCTTACTCCCTTCTTTGGGAAGGGATCGAAGTTGTTTTTAAAGGAAGTGTGGAAGGCCTTGCCCCCAATGACAACCTGTGTAAAAAATAAATAAGTATGGAATGCGGCGAGAAGGGCTTCTGACTGCTTGTGACTGCTAAATAAGGCCTTCTATTAGGCCTCTTTACTCATTCTAGTTACCGCTGGGATTAAATAAATTTTTTTTTAAGTACCTTGATCTTGTCAGAAATTGAAACAATTTTGAACAAAATATAATTTAATACATTTAATATAAAATTATATGTAACACGATTTCGTTGCCTAAAACGCAAAATGACATATCAAACATTCTGAAAAATTTACAGGAGAAGCAGAAAGCTATTTAAAATGATAAATTGCAAAATTGCCTTAAACTGTTTATAATTTTTACAAATTTTCTTCTATTTTTCTTATAAGGCCTACCAAATGCAAACTGTTAGGTCGTTTAGCGTTTTAAGATAGGGCCGTTTGTAATATGTTAATAAAATTGCTAATGTTGATCGACAGATCTCAACATTTTTTGCAGACATTTGTGTTGATGCATCACAAATTAATGAATCAAATCAAAATCAATGAAAAATACGATTTTTATTTCTTGGTAAATTAAGGCCGTTTGCGTTTTAGGTTACGATTTATACAATTTAACTTCATGTTCAGCATTTCAAAATAGTTTTAGACTTACGGCTTAATCACATATGCTTGTGTCTATGTTTGTAAATTTTTAATTTATATTATATTGAATGCAATGACGCGAATCATGTTTATGTTTTTTTTTTTTTTGTATTTGTTTCTAAGTTCTTGGATTTTCTAAATGGTTAAATAGTAGTTTATTGAACTTTATATTTTGTTTTGTTATACTTCGTAGAAAAAAATAAAAACTAAATTCTATTTAAAAAGAGTTAAATATGTGCCAAGTAACTTTTACTTATGTCGAATGTTTTCGTTCATTGAAGCAACGCAAAATGTGAAAATACACGCAGAAAAAAATGTTGTTGAAGTATGTTTTAAAAATTCATATTCTGGTATCCGCAATAGCCACAAACAAGTTTTATTGGTTTATTATATAACTATTATCACAATAAAAAAAATTTGTTTGTATTTAATCATAAAATTCTTTCGCACCTTAACACTTCAAATATTGTTAGATTTAACAAAGTTTAAATAAAATGATATTACACCAAGAAGTATTATAAAATGTCAGTTTTGTTAATACTTTAGATGTTGATGAGTTCAATGACAAATGCTTACTTCCTCCAATTGACCAGAACGACAGAGGATTGAATGTATTGTATGGCAACAGTGGTTTTACATTTAGGAACGTTTATGCATTGGAAGTTTTTGAGGCGATGTCAGGCATTAAAAAAAATGCTGTTGGGCCTGATGGTATTCCAATAAAATTTTTAAAAATTAGGTATCCATAAATTCGAAGCAATTTACCTATCTAATAAACTCTATAATAACGTCTGCTATGTTTCCTAAATTATGGAAAATTGGTCGTGTTATACCAATACCGAAAATAATTCAATAAGTATATTGAATGCCAGTTCTAAAGTACTAGAAATCTTAATGAAAAAACAAATGTTGGAATTTATAAGTGGTCGAAATTTTATCAACATATTTCAATCTGGGTTTAGAAGTGGTTACAACACTACGGACTTAGTACTGGATATTTCTGAGAATATATGGCTAATTTAGACAAGTTATTGAATTCATTGTTAATTTTCCTAGATTTTAGTAAAGCATTTGACTCAATAAGTCACAGACTTTTATCTGTCAAACTTCAAAATAACTTTAACTTTGAGTCGTCTTCATGTCGTTTAGTGTGGTCATTTCTTAATGGCAGACTTCAATATGTTGATTCTGGAGGTAGGAAATCATCTGTTCGGGAAGTTGTAAGAGGGGTACCACAGGGATCTATTTAGGACCTCTTTTATTTACAATATATTTGGAAGATATTTATAATAGTATAAAGTTTTGCAGGTGTTATACATACGCGGATGATATTCAACTTCTGGCTAATGAATCTACCCTTGGGACAAATTTCCTTGAGGCGAATGTTAATAATGACTTATAACTCATTACAGAATAAGCAAAAATTAACTATTTAAATCTTAATCCGAATAAGACTAAAGCCATGTACTTTTCTAGCAATGTAGTTCTGCCTCAGTTTGTCTCATCACAAGACTTTGGGTATTTATATAGACACACAGTTGGATTTTTCCTATCAAATCAATTTTATAATATCGAGAATATCTTTTACTTTAAAAAAACTTTATTGCGTTGGCTTATGCCTTCCAATACAGATAAGGAAAAGGGTGGCATTGTCTTTATGTCTTCCTTTGTTTCTTTATGGGCTGGAGGTTTTTTCGGGAATTTCCCAACATAATTTTACGAAACTTAAGCTGTGTTTTAATCGTGTAGTTAGATACATTTGTCGTCTAGGGTATAGAGAACACATATCTGGTCATGTGCTTACTATATTAGGTTCTGGTTTTCAGAGATTTATTAGTTTACGTTTAATACTTCAATTTTATAAAATAGTAAAGTATGGCAAGCCTTCTTATCTTTTTGAATAGTTTTGGTAGATCTTCTAGAACCAATTTGTCCAAATCATTCTACATTGTATATGACAAGGTCCTTCCTAGTTAGGGTTGCAAGGATATGGAACAACTGCCTTCCAAATAATGAGAGGAAGTTTACTAAATCTATTAAGGAATTTAAGAAGACCGTAAAGCAATATTTGTAACTTTTTTTATTTGCTGTTACTAGTTCAACAAAGTACTGTATACAAACCATTTATAACATATGATTTAACTTAACTTCAATAGTTGTGCAGAAGGGGGGAAATATATGAATACTGGAAGTTGTGATTTAATTAGTATAATTATATATTTTTTTTAATGAATTTATTATATAAAATTTGTAATGTATAGTCATAGTATATTTCTTGATTTGTTAGGCCTTATAGGCTTGTAATCAATTTGAATATTTTAAATAAATAAAATAAATAATAGAAATAAAATAAAATACCACAATAATATAATATTATTTTTTAAGTTTTTTAATTATTCTACCTTTTTCAATTATAATTTTTAAAAATAACTAATTTATTCAAGCTCGAGGTCAGTTTTTTCTCCTTTTAATTCTTTATTTTTCAATATTTCGACATCCTTTGGATGTCATTTTCAGGAATACCGAGTCACAAAAATACACAACAATTAGCTTATTGCAATAAAAGATCTACAAGCTAATTGTTGTGTATTTTTGTGACTCGGTATTCCTGAAAAATTTTGAAAAATAAAGAATTAAAAGGAGAAAAAATTGTCCTCGAGCTTTAATAAATTAGTTATTTTTAAAAATAATATAATATTTTTAGTTATTTAGGCAATTCAGAAAGTGTTATATTGTGTCATATTGGTTGTATTTGCTATAATTTTATGAACGTGACACTTATAAAATTATAGCCGATACCATGATACAACAAAAATGGCACAATAGAACACTTTCTGAATTGCCTAAATTACTAAAAATATTATAGAATATAGAGAATTGCCTAATTGTTTGTTTAATTAAACGTTGATTTCGTAAAATTAACCTGTAACCTGTGATTATGGGATTTTGGCCCTTGCGATTATTCCTGGTGGAGCTATTGCCAGTCAGTGGATTATACTGATAAACCAGCAACAACTGACGCCTTTAAGGCTAACATCGTTTGTAGTATTAGTGGCATTCGTCCAACCATGCTCTAAAAAATAGCCTAACATTGGACGTCCGAATACGGTTTGTCTAGAATATACCAATAATATATTATATAATATTGTCTAGAATATGAAATAATATTCATATATTAGTGTAAAATAATACACTTAGTTTTCAAAGAAGTCGAGACCAATTATTCCAACCGATAAGAAATAATATTGAACTGTTTGGGTAAAATGAAAACTCTAGCCTTCGCTTAAATTGCTTTTCATGAAAAACAAATGTTAGTATGTAAGATGTCGACTTGATTACTATTATCTACAAAAGTAGATAAATGAGGTAAAATATTTTATCTCTCATTTTCATTCTTTTTACAATTGCAATCCTGCATACATTCTCGGAAAAGTGGGAATTTATCGCAATTTAATTTTTGTTAAGTACCTACAATGGGAATCCCGTGATATATCAAATTATCTATAAATGATGATAATAGGTGTATGCACGAGGGTTGATACTTTTTTGTTAGAACCTACAAACATAAACGTTAGCATATAAATATGTCCACGAAAAAAGGAGACGCTAACGAAGTAGTGTGTTATACCGTGTTCAGATATGCACCTCAATTGAGTTTTACGCAATAAATGCCATTATTGAGCTCAATTATCCATACAAAATTGCAATTTAGTTATTGTTCAATTAATACAAAATTGATATAAATATTGAGAAAAATTAAAATGCGACACTGTAACAAGTGTGTTTATTAAGCAAAACACTACTTCCTAAACAGTGTTTTGACATTTAGCAACTGAAATTACAACAAAAAAAAGGCCCATCCACTAGGTCTGGGTAAAAGCCAGATGTTTATTCCTTAAAGATGTCAAAAGTTGTTTACATTTTCTTATACATGTACATTTTTGTTTACGTTGAACGTTGTATGTAGTAGTAATATAAATTGAGTTAGCTTAATTGTGTATATGTGAACAGAAAGATAATTATGTCAATTAACCGAATATTGACTTAATAAAAAAGGTATATCTAAACACGGTATTAGGCGCTAGTACTTGAAAATGCTTTATTAAAAAAAATTACTTGTCTTAAAATATTCTTAAATGAAGTAAAAATATATTTAGCATTTCTTTTTATAACCCAAATATATGCAAATAGTACCAAACCAACGAGACTAACAAGGTGAAAAATTAATTTAAATTTATTTAAAATTCCATCTTGACTGAACTGGGAATCGAACCAATGTTTTCACGAGCAGGTTGCCCTAACATGTTTGTAACCACACAATCTCTTTAATTAATTTCATGTTGTAACATTATTTTTTTCATAAAAAAAAATTATTTATTGAAAATTAAATTCAATAAACTTTAGCCTGAATATCAGAATTTGGATAAAAAACCATAAACAGTTCAATAAAATTACCACAATACTAAGAATTGTTGATAACAAGTACGAAAAACGGAAGTAAAGAACAACATGTAAATCAACTTAAAAAGATAATCATTTAAAACCAATTTCGATCTACCAAAGTTAAAATAGCATTTAAACATTGATGTTTGACTATTGGCTGCCAGCTATCGTCAATAGCGGTCAGCGGTAAACGGCCTACCCTCCTGAAGAGATTGTGTGGTTACAATCAAAACATGTCAGGGCAACCTGTCCGTGAAAACATTGGTTCGATTCCCAGTTCAGTCAAGAATGAAAATAATCAATAAATTTTAATTCATTTCATGTTGCAAATAAATAATTTAATGAAAACTAAATTCAATGGCGCATATTCAGAAATCATAACTAAAGTTGTAACTAACAAAACAGAAACTAAAAAACAGTTAATAGATACATAGTTATAGATCTTATTCACAATTCATAACAATGTGTGTAATTTTTTAAGTCATGGAAAAATAACCATATACGGACACCACTACGTGATAAAAGACCAAAAAAAAAAACCCCCCGTGTCTCCCAGTTTTGCCCAAAGTCATGCACTTTTTTTGTTATGGGCCCCCAAAGATTTGGGGCCTCGGTGTCATTTTTGCAAAAAGCGATAATTTTCTCAGGCTCATATCTTGCAAACCGTTCGGAATTTTGATTTACCCTTTGAAACAAAGTTGTGGCTCTTGTCATAAAGAGCAAAACTTGTGAACAAATAAAATCAGAAAAACTTCAAGATCAAAATCAGAAAAAACTTAAAAAAATTCGAATTTTTTTTCCTTTTTCCTCTGTTCAGGTCTATAGGTAGCAAACCGTTCAAAATGGTGCTGTCCGTATATGGTTATTTTTTTCGTGTTGCACTGTGTAACTAACGCAGTAACAGCTCTCATCTGATAGCACAAATGCAACCATGCATATTGGCATGTAGGGAAAATAAAATGTCAATAATATTTTGAACGTTATATTCTGTAATTAATTAAAAAGCTTATCAAACCATTAAAAACCCATTTTTTGTTCTTTAAAGAATTAACACAAATTCTAAAAAGGTTATTTTTTGGTATATAAATCAATTAATATAAGGACTTGTAAAAATAAAAATATTCAATAGAATTTTATCGACTGTGTTTTGAGATGTGTTTCCAGTTAATTTTTTTTGTGTGGATGTTTTTTGGATGCAGTAGAAATGCAAATTACAGACTTCATTTTCTTAGATCTTAAAATTTTTTTTTTTCTTATTTTTTTTTTTTTTTTACTCAAAAAATGCTGATTGATGTAAGAATATCTAAAACTTAGAACAAAAAAAATATTTGAGGAAATTCCCAAAATTCAACGAATAAAAATTTTTGCGAAGTTAAAAAAATATTTTGCCTAGAATTCCCTGTAATTTTTTTAACGTGTAAAAATCCCAGAATTTACAGACCAAAGGTTTTTAACACGCAAAAATTTGACTCTGCTGTGTGATTTCTTACAAAATTGTTGTTTTATATATGGGGCCTAGCTAATAATACCCCCCACACCACCATAGTGAAAGGGGTATTTTGTGTTTGCGTAACACCTTAACATATTGGTCCTAGACACACCTTCTAGTAAACTGATTGTCTCAGAATCACTTAAATTGGCACAAGGACCAAACAAATTGGTATATAAATCCACATATCCCCCCCCCCCCCCCCCCTACAATATTCTTTCCAGAATAGAGTTATTGTGCCCATTTAAAATTATAAAGTTTTTTTTAAATTGCTCCGTATTCAACCAAACCTCCCATACAAATACCAATCCCGAAAACTGCTTTATATGCTATTACTTCATTAAAAATGTCGATATTGGTATAAAATTTTCGACAATAACTTTTATAACAGCTACTAATTTATGACAAAATTTTGAGGTGGTAGGTTCAGCATTGACAATAGATCCCATATAAATGCCTTTTCTAAACCCGCTTTAAGACACAAATCTCATAAAGATGTTGATAGATATACATATAATATTTGGCACACACGAACTCTTATATTTACTTTAACCGTAAAACACAACTTTGTTTTGGCGGGTCCATGATTATACATGGGTCCTAAATAGGGTACACTCTCCCAACATTGTCTCTAAATACTGTGTTATTAGTTTCTAGGTTAGAAATTTTAGCACAGATTATAAAATTCAACAAAGATGCAAAAGCCGACTCAAAAGAAAAAGTTGTTGATGTACCCCCTCAAAACTAACTTTGACATGTTTTATGAAGATTCCCCAAATATTTTGGCTCTAGCGATTATCTCCTGTGAGCTCAATCGCGTCTAAAGAGGTTCTAAAAATGGTATTTTTCATGAATAAACAGTTCGTAAATTTTTCTGTCCAATGAGTGACCAAATATAATAGATATTTAGGAATTCTTTGATTCTGCTTTAAAACATTTTAAAAACCTCACCACAGACTCGAGATAGCAAGATGATTATGCCAAATTTTTGATGCGTTTCAATTCGATTTAAATAAAATTTAAATAACGTTACCATTTTTTGTCCGATTTTCATTTCCAATACGTCGTTAGAAAGGGGATGACCACCGATTAAGATTTAACTCAAAAATTAACCCTTAACTGCCTATCTTACATTTTTATAACATTAATTTGACATCACTAATGGGTTATAACCACAAAAAGCATATATAATAACGGGAGATTATCGCTAGAGCCAAAATATTTTGAGAATTGTCATAAAACATGTCAAAGTTAATTTTTAAGGGGGTACAACTTTAACTTCCCCCCCCCCCCCCCCCCATATAAGGTGAGTCGGCACATTTTATATAAATCCCAATAAAAAAAGTTGTATGCCATTATCCAAAATGCTCAAACCAAACTCCTTAAGAAAATATATGCACTTTTGAGTGATTTTTGTTTGTAGAACTTTTTAAAGTTTATTTATAATTAAAATTATAAAATGATTTTAATTAGTGTCTCTTTTGGGTCTTAACAATTCTTTTATGGAAGTAAACGTCCAATGTGCTGATGTGGGTTGACTTAAAATTATATTGATCAAATTATTAACAAAAAAAAGTACCCAGTTATTACTTCCTCATTCGTGTAACTTAAGTACAATCCCTCTTAATTAAGGAAACAAAAAATCGCCTTATCTGGCAACACAAAATATATCTGTGTATATCACATTATTTCATAAGAATATAAGTAACATAATAGAGAAAAAATAACCAAATTACTCACCCTTATCGAATGTGGTGTATTGTTATGTTTATATTTTTGCGTACGGAGTCAAACTAAAAGAAAAATATTATTTATACATTGTAAATATTTACTCTGAATTCACTTCACTAAAAGAACCAACAACAAAATTATATAAACAAACGAACGTGTACAAGTGCAGTGTGTAAGAAAAGTCTTTGGACATCGATTATTAAAATAATATTATAAAGAAAGATCTCACCCCAAACTTATGGTAGTAGGATATATAAATCCGTTTTTAAAACGGACAAAAACAAAGAATCCTGATGGTATGTTGCTCTAAAAAATATCAAAAATTAAATTAAGCAGTTGTTACTAGATTTTTACGAGTAAAATTGATTGATTTGATTGACGAAAACGCGTTTCTACTAAATTTTCGGTCAAAACTGATGTAAATGAGAGTAAATGGTAATTTCGGCAATAGATTTTATGCTTACAGACAGACCAATTTCTACAAAATTGTATACGAATGCTAACATAATTTAAAAAGTTTAGATCAAAGTTATTATTAATGACAAAGAGTTTTAGATTCGAACTGCCGTATTCATAAAAAATTAAAATGGATTTGAAATGCATTTTAAGAAAAATTTTTATGAACATTTTGCCTTAAAACACAATGCAAACTTATTTAATTTTTTACGAATACGGAATAAACTCGCTATGCTTAAGGCAAGATTGACGCTTGTTTCTAATTTAAGCATTATAAGGCCGATTGGACTTGCCAACTGGCCAGTTTTCGCCGGGACAGTCCAGTTTAAGAGTGGAATGTCCAGTTTTCCGTCGATACTCTGAACTGCATCCGTATTCCGTAATTCACTAAGCTAAATCTAAATCTCTATCGCTAAAATGCCTTAGAAAATACAAAATTTTAAAATTTTTGTAATGACAATAAAAGCTAAAATTGCGGTTAATTAAATTGTTATGGCATTGCCAAATTTAGCAATGCACGTTACAGTGCTGCATTCGTAGCCAAACATCGCTTAATCAACTTTAAAGATTTTTAGCGATAGAGATTTAGCTTAAGCGAATTACAGAATACGGCCACTGGACGCCATTTGTCCCGTTTTTTGAATAACATTTTTATTACCTAGCACAGCAAATCAAAAAAATGGAGAGCTTTAGCACTTATTATAGTACTAAAAATTTTTTTTTTAACAGAACTGCATTTTTTTTAATACATAAGCAACCAAAGCAGACACGTTTACTATATACTCTTGATTCCACAGCTGATTACTTTTTTTCATTTGTAGCCGTCAACTTTGTATCTCAATACACAAGTGATATTGTGTATGTATGAACAAGACGAGTACATGTAAAGTGAATTCGATTTGTGTTTAATAATTTGACATCTTTAAGGAACTGCGACTACCTGGTAAATAATTCACGGCGGCACACCTCCGATGGTCCAAATTTTCGATGACGCTGAGGCATAATTGAGGTTATATGCACCTAATCTGCCGAATTATCTTATCCTTTAGCTCTTGAATTGTTGCTGGCTTATCTTTACATTCAAATAACCCTAAAGAAAGTAGTCCAACGGTGTCAAATCACATCATCTTGGCGGCCAATTGACAACGCCACCACGTGAGATAACACGGCCATTAAATTTGTCGCGCAAAAGATCCATTGTTTCGTTAGCTGTGTGACAAGTGGCACCGTCCTGTTGAAACCACATATCGTCCACATCCATATCTTCCAATTCGGGCCATAAAAAGTTCGTTATGATCTCACGATAGCGAACACCATTCACAGTAACTGCCTAGAAAAAAAATACGGCCAGATGCTGCCAGAACATAAAAAGCACCAAACAGTCACTCTATGTGGGTGCGTTGGTTTTTCGACAATCAATCTTGGGTTATCATTCGCCCAAATGCGTCAATTCTGCTTATTGACGAATCCACTGAGGTGAAAATGTGCCTCATCACTGAAGATGATTTTTTTGGAAAATTGATCATCCACTGTTGCCATTTCTTGCCACCATTCTGGTCATTTGGAATGGTCAAGAGGCTTTTGTTCTTGAGTCAATTGCACCTTGTTAGCGTGCAAATGCAAGTCTTTATGTGAGAGGTGCAATTGTTGGGCACGACGACGAGTTGAGGTGGTTGGCTCTTCAGCCACACTATCGCGAACAGTAGCAATATTTTCTGCAGTACGAGCTCTACGAGCATGCACTGGTGTTTTACATCTCCTACAGACCCGGTTTGCTAAAATTTTTACACGATTTTTCCGATTGTATTTTCCAATTTTTTATGAATTTTTAAAAAACAAAAATTTCGAAACTTTGATAAAAAAAATTATTTATTTTCCAAAAAAAAAATATGTTTCTAAGACGACTGCGCATATAAGAAAAAATTTTATTGCGGAATTTCGGTTTTTTTTAGTAATTTTAATAAACTAAACCGTTTTTGAGTTGCGAGAACATATGTTGTGCAACCTCCTCCATTTTCGAAATAACGGCATATCTCGAAAACCAGAGCTAACCTAAAAAATCGCTTAACACCACTGGGTTCAGCGTACCCGAATTAAGTACAAGTTCTCAGCTTGTCTTAAAAAAGTGTCAATTTCTAGCACAGTGTAATTTTACATAAATGGATTTTTTTGAATTTTTCTATGATTTTTTAGTGGTGTCCCGTTTTCGCAATTTTAAAAGGTGGTAAGCCTAAGGCCGATGCCACGCAATGAGCGGCAAAACAAATTCACTATTTGGTGGGTTAATACTTTGTTGGCAACATTGGACTTAATTGCTTCAGCAATACATTAAGAGCTCGCGTTAAGGCCCAAATACACTACTCATCAAGCATTATGGTAGTATTAGTGAAAATTTTTTTGTATGTGCCACACCGACGAAGCTAGATGGAAAATCAAAAAATTAAGATATGACGGTGATTATTACGTCCAGCACACCTACACCTAATTCGCCTGCTGGACAAGCATTCCATTTGGTCCATTACGGTCAATGGAGATCGTAACTGCACCATAGTCAATGACATTTTGTTTAAAAAGATGAAGATACGATCATTGTTAGATGTAGTTTCAACAGAATAGCGCTATGAGCCATATAGCAACCGCAACCATCGACTTACTGAAATCAAAACAGGTCTCTTAGGTCGCGAGAATTAACACCTCTCGATTTTTTTCTGTAGGGCTACGTCTAGTTACTAGATTCTGCTGATAAGCCAGAAACAATTAACGTCTTTGAGGCCAATTTTGTTCATGTTATTCGAGACATAGAGTCATCTTATTTTCTTATTGACCCTTAACAATACCAACACTCGTTTGTGTTCAGTAATAAATCAGTAACTTTTCGAACTTGAAATCCGTCTACGTAAATGTAGCTGGATTGGGCATACTCTTTGTAAATCATCAGACCATAGACTGGAATTCTAAAGGCGGTCAGCGCATAGGACGACCATCGCAAGCCCGGAAAGGCCAAATAATAATTTAAATGTTCAAACTACATCTTAATTTGAATGGAATAAAACACCATATAAAAAATCGAGAATATTGGAAACATTTTGTTAAGGCCCTTTGTTCCTTGCAGGAGAAGAGGGAATAAATATATGTTCTAAGGGTTATTCCAATAAACTTTGCCAAAGACACCATAGGCCTAAAATGAATTTCGAGACGCCGGATTTTTCATAATGTTAACGAATAGAGGAAAATAAACTGAATTTGCTCTAGCCAAACGTGTTTGGGATTTTTGGGTCGAGAAATCCATTTATTTTAATTTTCGATTTCCGTCAGAGGGCGCTTTCTTAAATTTTTTAGATTTTATTGCCTTTTTTATGGATTGAAAGTGTATACGCCAATTTACTTCAGTATTAAATATTACAACTCTGTCGTGTGCGGTAGTGTATTATTTTATAAGATCATGGTCTTAATATTTGGATTCGAATTTTAAAGAACTTGTAAATATTGTTGTTAAAGAAAACGCGTATTATTCTCACTCACAAAACATTTTATCGTCAATATTGTACGGCGATGAAAAGAAAATACGCGACTAAGCTCCAAAAAGATTACACTCCCGTAACCATGTGGAAGATCCGATGCAACTATGAGTTTATAAGCAACCTCATAAAACTTCAATTGGACTCATGCCCGTAATTTCAACAAACAGATATCTGGTCGTGTTTGTACCTAACAGTTATCTTAACTTATGCGGTAAAACTAGTTTGGTAATTTCAAAGTTAAATTCACCTACGTGTTTTTTCCTTTAAGTTTTCTTTAAAAATATGGCAACATTTGTGTTTTTATTAATTTTTTGAATTAACTGTCAAAAATGGATGGTGTAAAATACACTACAGTTTAATCAGTAGATGAGACATACGTATTAAAATTATGAAAAATTCGTTACACCATAGATATCTATACACAGCTAGACATCTATTTGTAGAAATTACGGGCATAAATCATATTCAAAGCACCATTTACTCCAAACATTCCCTATGAATATCTAGAACAATATCTATAAGACAATAATCCACCGCTGCCTGATCCGTTACATATTCAAGGAACGGAAGGATATGTTCAGTTGCAGCCTAGCGTGTCCAAACGAGTTTTAGAACAGAATCGAGAAGAAGTTATTTGCGGCGACCCTAGAAAACCGTGAAAAATTCCATAGACCTGACAGCAAGAAAGACTTTCAAAAATATTTCCTTTTAGATTAGTTTCTAAAACTCGACTTTCTGTTTCTTTTATTACTGAATGCAATTGAATTTTTTGTTCATTTACATATTAGGTATATCTCTAAGAATTAAAAAAAAAATAAAGTAAAAATATGAATATGCTTTGTTCATTATTTGTCTTAAATTGAATGGAACCGATATAGAGCCTTTTTAAAGGCCTGCTTGAAAATTTTTTAGCTTCAATTACTATTCTTATCTAACTGCTAATGAATGCCTCATAGAAGGCCTTGGCTCTTTCGTATAAAATATAAGATACACAGTGGCTTCTATAAGAAGGGAGTAGAGAAGGAGAATCATTTTCTGTATCGTTTTTTTGCACAAGCAAAAGCTTTTTTTTGATCCCGTTACCATTCTTATATAACTGTTAAAGAAGCGAGAGTGGTACGCCTACTCCGCAATGACAACGTGTGTATGGAATGTTGCGAGCAGACCTTGTATATCCAAAATAAGCAGTACAGAGGCCTTCTAGAAGGCATCCGTACCCCATATTTGGCAAAAGTGCACTTTACGGGGCGTACGAAAAAAAAAAAAAAATTGGACCCCCTCTGGAATAAAAAAAGAAAAAAATCTAAATTAAAATTTAAGGGGGCTGAGGCCCCTGGGACCCCATGGATCAAAAAGAAGCGGTCCGCCCACTTAGTGGTATGTGTGGGTACTCAAATTAAAGGTAATTGTGTAAAAAATACGAAATTAATAAAATTTAGGTCGAGCGAGACTTCTGGATCCCTCTGGGGGGTAAAACATTGCCCCTCGCACCCTTATAACTATGTGTGGGTACTCGAATGAAAGGTATTTTGCTTACGATTGTAAATATTTTGTTTTTATTTTGCTTTTTTAATGTTATACCTATGCTTCGCTAACTAAAGCTTCTCTGTATAGCCGGCCTTCGGCCGGGCGCAAGGATTTTCCCCTCTATGGTATAACAAAGACCGGCTTCGCTAACTAAAGCTTCTCTGTATAGCCGGCCTTCGGCCGGGCGCAAGGATTTTCTCCTCTATGGTATAACAAAGACCGGCTTCGCTAACTAAAGCTTTTCTGTATAGCCGGCCTTCGGCCGGGCGCAAGGATTTTCTCCTCTATTGTATAACAAAGACCGGCTTCGCTAACTAAAACTTCTCTGAATATAAAAGATACATAAATTAACCTAGAGAGGAAAATATTAAACGAATACAAAAACAAAATACATATTTTCAATCGTGAGCAAATTATCTTTAATTTGAGTACCCACACAGATATACATAAGTGTTATGGGGGGGCACTTTTTTTGCCCCAGAGGGCCCTAGAAGAGCCGCCCACCGAATATTTTATTATTTTTGTTTTTGTTGCACAATTACCTTTAATTTGAGTACCCACACATACCATTTAATGGGCGGGGCGGTTTTTTGGACCCAGGGGTCCCCACGGGCCTCAGCCCCCTTAAATATTAATTTTGATATTTTTTTTTTAATTCTGGATCGGGTGGCATATTTTTTATATTTTTTTTTCGTACGCCCCGTAAAGTGCACTTCAGCCCCATATTTTTTACGCTGGGTTGCTTTGTCTAAAAACTTTTCTAACACACTGTACAAAATTATGAGTGTATGCATAAATAGTGTAAATAATTAATAAATATTATATTTCTGCACGTTTGTTTTTCGTTTATTGTGATTTGTGTTTTGTTTTATTTCTTTCTTTTTTTTATTTCAATATTTGTCTTGTTACAAATTTTGCAAAATTATAGTCGCATGCGATTCTGTCTTCTTTAATTTTGTGAAATCATTAAAAGAATTTGTAAAACGAAATGTATGGAAACTTTCCACTCGTTAAGATTCATCATCTACGGCACTTCATTAAGAGTCATGTTCATTTGCGTTATTGTTAGTTGGGGCTATTTCTTTTTTATTTTTGTAGCAACGGACGTCGTAAAAATCAAATACTATATGATCTAGTTTTTATAGGTACCTATTTGGTGAAATAGTATTGGCGATCATTATGGAATGACGTGTGAGTTTTTATTTCTTAAAGATGTAGAAGTTGATTTGTTTCAGCTTTTTTGGCATCTTTAGCCTCGAGTTATTTTTAATTTCGTTGTTTTTTTTTTTTTAATTTGTCTGATTAACAAAATAAATAAGTAGACACTATTTTGACACTTTAATTGCTAACGAGAAGCAATTATTTGTTTTCAATTTTTGTTGGCAATTGTTAATTAATTTTAAATAAACACTTTTTTCAACTTCTGCAGTGGTTATTTATTTATTAACACTTTAATTATTTTTTTTAATTATAATAAAAAAATAAAAATTGCAACTCAGTTACCACTAACCACAATATTTTGCATACATGAAGTAGGTATACATCCATTAGCAATTTGCACCAACAACCGATTTTTTTATTTCTTTTGATTTATTTATTCTCTTTTAGCAACAAAATCGATAATAACAAAATGTAATAAATAACTAAAAAATTGTAACAACAACTCAACAAAAATGTCTATGGAAAAAATAATAAACAAAAAGTATCAACAAACAAAACTTGAACTTGATCGTGTGTATTGCCGTGTTCACGTTTCTCACTGTAATGATTTACTGTTTCTTTGCTCAGCACGTTTTAAACGAAAGAATGAAAAATAGAAGCAGTATGTACAAAAACAAAAAGAAAATCGAAAAATCTACAACAAACAGTTTATACACACTTTACACGTACATATGTTTGAATGTACTTATGTATCTAAATACATACAAATAATCATACATACAATTTAATGTTTCTTGCTGCTGATGTCGAACGAAGAATCCCCAGTACGCCCAGCGAACCGATTAAAAATGATCAGTAAAATACACAAAACAGAAATTTAACCAAACATACACATCCAAATATTTTTTTACATATAATATGTATGGACGTCGGTATTGAACAGGGATGGAAAAGTTTTTACGGTATTACTTTTTGATACTTTGCACTTTGTATTGAAAAGTATTAAGATTCACATAAGCATGTCTTTTTTTCTTCCACTTATTTTTGTGGTTTTCCATCCTTCATATATGTGGCCGTTATTTTCTTTTTTTTTTTTGATTTCTTATATTCTCCCCCCAAATCGGTTCAGTTTAATGTGAAAAAAATACAAAAAAATTTCGTAGCGATAAGTTGTGTTTTAGGGGGGCGTCCGCCCATCAAAGTTTGCCTTCAAGCCATTTATATAAATGTAATTTGTTTGCATATCACTATTTCTTAAAAACAATGTTTTACAAGAATATGATATACATATGGCAATATTTTAGCTCTTCTATTCAAAAATATTAGCCTCGAAGAAACAAAAAAATACCAAATATTGTATATATGTATGTACGATTTATCTTATATATAAATACGGAAACAATTTTTTTGTGGTTGATTTTTAAGTATCTTATCGTCCACCGATTTTAATAAAACATAAATCGTTTTAAAGGAATTTGTGTGTAGATATACCTAATATATTTTTTTTCTAAATTTTTTGAATTAAAATGTTTGAAAAGCGTTTTAATTTATCTTACAAACATACGTACGAAGTTAAGTGAATAGTGCATTTTTGCCGTTCTCTTAAAATGTGTACGTTTTTGTTGTATAGCGCACAGGTTTTCTCGAAAGTAAATGTCGAGTGGTCGAATTTCGGCCACCGGGCGATCCTTGTATATATAAAAGGGGGATTTAATGTCAAGTGACCCAATTTTGAAATCGATGTCTTTAGATTTGGATAAAATTTACACCATGATTAGTCCTATTTGATAGTAGCTTAGACACAAATTTTCAACAAGATCGGTCAAAAAGTTTCTGAGTTAGGGGAGGGGTCAAAGTTTGAAATTTTGGCCATACAGGTGTTCTTTCTCATCCATGTAACTTATTTCCTATTGGTGTTAGCAAAATTTGTCCCAAGCAGCTTAGATAGCTATTTGATCAATCTTTTTAAAAAAATTTTTTTAAAAACAATAGCTATCTTAGATATTTGGGACAAATTTTGCTAATACCAATAGGTAATAAATTACATGGATGAGAAAGAACACCTGTTTGGAAAACCGTGACCTCCTCTTACTCTAAAACTTTTTGACCGATCTTGTTGAAAATTTGTGTCTAAACTACTATTCAATAGGACTAACGTTGGTGCCATATGGCCTAATTGCTCAATGGATTGAGAAATAAGGCCATATGGCTTTATTTCCTATGGCTTTATTGCACGGCACCAACTCGATAATGTCTGACGTTTAAAGAGAAAAAAACTATCCAGCCGTAAAACTTACTTGTCATTGCAAAGCTGTGTTGAGCCTTTTTTATATTAACTTGATGAAGAAAACCTTGTCTTTGTACACAACATAGGAAATACTATATTATGCATTTCATAGCTGAACTTGCAAATAAGCCTCAGCTTTGTTAACGAACAGGAGAATTGCGTGCAGATAAGCTTCTATCAAACCAACGAAACTTAATTTCCGAAAACGTTTCAGCCTAAACCATAATAAAATTAAAAAACTTTCCAATTTTAGCGTTAATTAAAAATTTTCAATTATTTTTTATAAATAATTTGTTCGTATTATTGAAAGATTTGGCTGGAAAGAAAAACCCGTAGAAATTAAATGAAAATAATTTTTCCAAAGTGGATTATTTCCCAATTTCGAAAATATTCGTATTTTCACTTTCTCATTCAAACAACTGAAAGAATTTTGATTGAAAATTGAAATAATAAAAAGTTTTAAATTTTTTAAAAAACCCAAAACGGTAAAAATGGCCTTGTTAGCGAAGTACAAAAAAGTGATAAATATTTTATATTTACAATTATTATTTTGTAAAATTAAAACAATGAAATTGTTAAATTAGAATAATTAAATTGTTTAACTAACACTTGATATTGAACTGAAATTTACATTATTATTTTACAAAATTAAAATGAACAAAGCTTTTCTGTTTTAAACATTTAATTTGAAACAGCTGACTAATTAAAAGAATTCAGTGCTTAAGTACATTAAATACTTAATATTAAAAATATCTTATTTTATGACCTTTATGAATTGCTATTCAATGTATTTAAGTAAATAAAATAAAAAAATTTCTCGATGTACCGTTGTTATGGATTTCATATCTGGCAAGCCTACTAACATTACTTTGATTTTGCGTTCAGAAACTTGGACAAACCGTGGACACCGACAATGTTATGCATTTTCTTCATTCGCACTTAGAATTTTTTTCACAAAGCCTTAGTGCGGTGAGCGCCGAACAAGATTAATGAAAATTTAGAGAAATTATGAAGGATTTTGGGACAAAAGCATGCTGGGAGACTATTGCTGAACTCTATGCATGAAACTGAACCAACAAAATACAAGCGACGTTCAAATAACGCCATTCACCTTTTAAAATTCATTGATTTTTAAATAACCTTATGATTTGTTTATAATACATAAATAAATACATTTTTTTTTTTTTTTTGTATTTGGAAAACCTGACGTGATAGAGAAAACCAATTACAGATTCGAATTCAGCACACCAAATTACCATAGGAAAGATATTTGGTTGCTCCAGTCCAAAACCTTGTTGGCTAGTATTATTTTTATGTTTAAAAAGTAAAATAAGAAACAATTATTGCCATATACAATTTGTAAAAATTATTTAGGATACGAAGACCATAGAGGGCATGAAGCTGGTATCCAGGGTTGTGAATTATTTCTAATCAAAAAGCGACGTGGCACCAATCATTCAAGTGCTAAATAAAGTAAAAATACAAAACTGAATGAAATCTTTAAGGACCAAAGTTTATTAATTACACTGGTCGTCAAAATAATCGCTTTAATAAAATATATGAAGTACAAAGATTTCACAGCACTAAATTCAAATCCGTTTTCAGTTTTTTCTATCATGTCTAGTTTTTTTTAAAGGCTAGATAAATATTTCGACCAAAATAACAGGCCTACCTAAGCAAGAGCGGAAGGCGGAACGTTTCCTTCCGCTTAGCTTTTACGCTGATATGCCATACCTAAACAAGAGCGTCAACGTTGTGCCACAATCAGTAGTGTTAACTTTCTTGTTTAATAAAACCCACATAATAGAAATAAATAGAAGAGAAAAAACCGATAGATTGACAAAAAATAGCTAAATTGCCATTATTTATTAACAATAGCGGTCAACTTCACTATAAACCCGCTGTCAAAATCGGATTTTCCAATTGTAAAGCGTTGACGCCGCGCTATTTACGGATGCTTCATACAAATTGTATGGACATGAGAATTTTTGACAGCTCTTGTTTAGGTATGGCTGTAAGGCGGTTATGGTTTATACATCTTATCATAACTTGAGAACGATTTGTGCGATTTGGAAATGATTATTTTCAAAATTATTTCTTATTAGTGGCGACCATTTTTTTCATACAAATTAGTATGTACAAATTGTTATCATTAATCAGAAATCCAGGTATATTATAAATAGGGATGCGATTTCCATGCAAATGCATGTTTTTTTGTCTATAGACTAAATGGCATCGATTTGTTTTAGCATATTTTGGTGAAAATGCATTTCTTGCATATTTTGCTTTAAATACATATTTTGGTATATTTTAACATTTTTTAGTGACATATTTTATAAATTTCCATATTATAAAAAAAAGTTCTTCAAAAAGTTTCAAAATTGTATAAAAATAAATTCCCAAAATAAAAATTTTTAAATCAATAAATAATTTTTTTTGTAGCTCTGCTTACAATACAAGATTTCGACAAAAGATTCATCAGTTTTAAGCCGATGCAGCACCTTGCATGGTTAAGGCCGCCAAGTGGCCTAAAACAATTTATCCAAAACTGTTACATGTTACTTGCTAGGTACATTGGTTACATCGAGTTGCAGAGGAAATTAAAAGACAATTCGATAATACATATTGATTTCATACAGAAAACAATATGATAGGAAGAATTGCCCGACAAATTAAAAGAAAATACAAAACGTTTTGCAAAAAAAAATAAATATGGGATTTCAAACAATTAAACAAATTTCAACTATTTTTGATCTTGAATCAAATGAAGGATCTGAATAAGAAAATTAATCTCCAAATGAATTGGCATCCTTCAAGTATGCTTCCACGGCTCCGTGCAATAACTCCCAGGTGCAATAAGTCCCAGTGCAATAACTCCCAATGAATAAAATCCCAAAATAAATGAAATAAGTGCCAAACTGGAAAAAAGAAACAAATCCCAGAAAAAATGAAATAATTTCCAAGTCTTAAATGAAACAAATCCCAACTTTCATTATGAAATAACTCCTAAAGACATTAATGAAATAACTTCCAAAAACAGTCCATCGAAAAAAAGAAATAAGACCTAAAAAAAATGAAACAACTTCCAAAGAAATTTATTATATATGTATTCGTTTTACTTGAATATTTACATATTAGGTTACCAAAAAACTAACATTGAGTCCTCGACATTTTGACAACAAATGGGGCATTTTATTATATCCTGACCTCCTGCAATGGCAACTGCCTGCAGTTTAAGCACCCCGGATACAAGGATTACCTCCTCTATGGTACAACAAACATCGGCTTCGCTAACTAAAGCAAACACGCTTCGCTAACTAAAGCTTCTCTGCATAGCCGGCCTTCGGCCGGGCGCAAGGATTTTATACTCTATGGTATAACAAACACCGGCTTCGCTAACTAAAGCTTTTCTGCATAGCCGGCCTTTGGCCGGGCGCAAGGATTTTATACTCTATGGTATAACAAACACCGGCTTCGCTAACTAAAGCTTCTCTGCATAGGATTGTCTCCTCTATGGTATAACAAACACCGTCTTCGCTAACTAAAGCTTCACTGCATAGCCGGTAACCATAAGACACTGCAATTGCAATTAGCAAAATTTTCTTCTTTGATAAACTTAAGTCATTGTATTCAAATAGTTTGAAATATCCTGTTATAAATACCGTTTAAAATTTTAAACAATTTTAAGAAACTGCAAATAATTGAAAATGAAAAAACTCCCACAAAAAATGAAATAACTCCCACAGCAAATGAAATAACACCGAAAACCAAAATAAAATGAAAAACCTTCCACGTTAATTTTTTCGGGGACTTATTTCATTTGGAGTTTATTTCATTATGAAATAACTCCCAGGCAAAAAATGAAATAACTTCCAAAAAAATTAAATAAAACCGAGAGGGCTGGGAGCTATTTCATAATGAAAATACTCCCACATTTGTATGAAAAATTTTTGGGTCTAATTTCAAATTTTTCTTGGGACTTATTGCACCTGGGAGTTATTGCACGGAGCCTGCTTCAACTTCTGTTGACGTTGAGAGATAATTTTCCATGTACAAAAGGTTTCTAACAGACAAAGGTTTGCTTTTGATGATATAAAAAAGTATTTATTTGATTATGCAAACATCAATTAAAATTATGTAGTTATTTCAATTAAGTTTTAAAAAATATTATACCTATCAATAACAATGGAATAAAAACAACAATAGAATTTTTTTTGCAAACGCTTTTTGTTGAAAGTGTTCAAGTTTTTAGTGCATATTTTTTATTTTTTTAACACATATTTTGGAGTTTTCAGTGCATATTTTATGGGCATATTTTCGATTTTTTAGTACATGAAAATCTTATCCCTAATTATGAATAAAATAAGACAATAAATAAACTATTTGGATTCAGCACGCTTAAATCAATTAAAATCACATAATCAAGTTATCTACCCCGATTTTTTTTTTTTTTTTGTTTTTTGCCGAGCAGTGTCTATAAAACATTAACTTTTTGAAAAAGCTTTGTCTGATTTTTCAGAAAAAGTAAAGTTATATAATTTCAAATATTCACGGAAAGAATTACTTACTAAATCACCAGAAAATATGTCTTGAACAAAGAAAATTTTTCACCATTGACCAAAAATTTCTTATTGTAAACATATGTGTGGCTTGGTTTAAGAATTATAACTACCTTATCTACAGTTAAAAAAAAATTATTTTAATTCTATAGTTATTTACATAAATCAAGTTTTCGTTGCGTTTTATTTTACAAAATCAGAGAAAAAGCCTGATTTTTTGCTTAACATGTCGATCCAAATAAAAAATAAATTATTTGAATCAAAGCAAGTTTTCTGGAGCATTTTCTGAAAAATTTAAGAAAATCCCTAGCATTTGTTTCTTGATGCAAGATATTCGATTCTTTTTAAAAATCTAGAAAATCAATATTAAATAAATGCTGCTTGATTTCAGAAATATCTTTTTTGTTTTTAATAAAAATAAGCTACTTTTGTATTTCTTGTTTTAAGAAATTTTTGATCATACGTATACCAAAAACGTGAATTTTTTGATCATGAGAAAATATTTCTTTATTTAAGAAGTTTTACTTAATATGACCAAACCAAGATAATTAGGATATTTTTTTTTGGATTTTGTTTTGTTTTAAGAAACAAAATGGTTTACTACACTTGGTATAGAGATAGATAATGTAAACAGAAAAGCCGTTTGTGTTAAATAGAATTGAAAACAATTTTTTTTTTTTGTTCCACTGCGGAAGGAAGCTCTTCAAAATATAATCCAATAAGGTGAAATATTTTCTACAAAAGCAAAAAAGTTAAAAAGGCAATCACAAACCGATTCCAAAATTCATAAAAGCCTCTAAATTGGAAAAACATAACGTTTATGAACTACTTACACCCCAGAACGCCAGAGATAGAGAGAATAGTTGTATTCACTCCGAGCTTGTTAGTCGTTAATCGTTACTTTTTTACACGCATTTTTTTCTGAATTGTAAGTAGTGCTTTTATGTTTTTCTGATTACTCATCACATTATTTTGTAGGCGAAGTTTTTACTGGGTAATTATGAAAACAAATACTACTTAAAAACGTTCCTACATATGACTCTATAAGTTTTCTTCTATTCAGTGAATTTTTTCTATATCCAAGAGTTTGCAAGATTCGAACAAGTACAAGTAAAAACTGCTGCCTTAAGACTGAGTTCATACGGCTCATGTCTTATTGACAAGATTCTTCCTCTTTCTTCTTTGAACATGAATTGGCGTTCAAATAAGTCTTGTCATGTTGGCGGCATGTTTTTTATTTTGTTTTATTCGATATTGAAAACAAAAACAAAATTAAACAACGAATAAGAAAGCAAAACGAAAAGACAGTACATGCATCTGTGTACTCGTTTCTTTTCCCCTCGTCCCTCTCGCCTATAAAGTAGCAATCAGAGATCAGCAATGAGTAGTGAAAAAGTGAGTAGAGCTAAATCATGACTCATAAATTCTTGTACTTATACGCACTCATACTTATTCCAATGTTATTCGAACTCATATTCACTGAAAAGCTTAATTTTATTAATCGCACTCATACTAAGCTACATTTGTTGTGTTTGATTTAGAATATACTCAAGTCAATGTGTATAGGCGAAGCAAAATGCGAGGCTGCCAGATTTGTCCCCGAAATAGCAAAGTGAAGATTTACTTAAGATACATGTATAAAGTGGACGATTTTTCGGCAAATTTATCTGGCAGCGCTGATTATTAAGTTGTGTGTTTTCTCTGTTGTGGTAAAACGGTAAATGGATGAGCTAAATGATTTGAATCATTGTGAGTATTTTCTTGAAATTATAAATCAAGCTGAGGTCATTTATGAGTATGCGTGTAATGTCGACGCCACACTCATAAATATTTCTCTTGTGAGTATGAGTGAATCAGAGTAGTTAAGTTGAAATGATTGCTACGCACTTATACTTACAATTGCATGAGTCAGTATGAGTAGCGAAAAAACGATTCATTGCTGATCTCTGGTAGCAATCTTGTCAATAAGACATGAGCCGTATAAACACAGACTAAGAAAAGACGGTTTTCTAAGTGCTTTATTTTGGTGGTATCTTTTTGATTTGGGTAATTTTAAGTGTGATAGCTAAGGATTAATGATACTGATATTTCAAGCACACTTCTAGAAACTCTTATATTTTGCCGCAAACCCACGATTTACGTGAGCTGTATAGATTTGTAAAAAAAATAATAAAATTGAAATTCAGCAGTAGGATAAAAGAAAGAATCCTCTACCCTAAAAAATTTTAAATTATGGTGCAAAAACTAACATTAATAGTAGCGAAATGCATATTGATGTTAGACGTTCTTTATAAAGCCAACTATCGAAAAACACTTACAAAGATTCGGCACAGTCGAATATAATTTAAATTTGTTTCTTTTAAGATTATTCCATCTCTGACCTTTTTTCTCAATGTTTGCAACAAAAAAAAAAAAAAAAAGAAAAAAAACAATAAAACAAATTATTTTACTCTCTCAATATCGATCTTTTTTGAAAATTTAAAACTTAAAACATAGTTGCTGACTACGTCATTAGAACACTATTCTATTTGACTTTGGACGAAAAATAACCACCAATTTTGCAATTTATACTCTGAGAGAGCAACCACATATGATTGTATTAGATATAAATAATAGCATCGGGCTAAGTGTTTGTGAAAAATTTTTGTCTGACTTCATAAATTAAGTCTAAGTATAAAAAAAACTTACGTGTTGTATTTCACTTTGTTTTTTTTTGTTAAAGAATAAAGGCATAACCATAATATACATAAGCTAGCTTAAGCTTCTGTCAAAAAATTACGAAAAGCCCGTCAAAGAAATGTCTGATTCCGTACAGAATGTGTTTGGCACTTTGCTTAGAAAATGTCAGATTCATAAAACTTAACGAAAAGTTTCCTTAAGTTCAATATGGTTTGACACATATGATTTTCATGTACTCGCTAAGTTCCTTAAGCCAGCTCATGCACATTATGGTTGGGCCTTTAGTTTAAAGCACTGCTTTATATTATTATTGTTTGTTGCTTTTACGACATATCTTCCCTTTCTAATGTTCTTACCACTCGAATGTTACGCAAGGTTTAAGCACGTACCACGTGGGTCCAGTAATTAGTTCCTGTCGTGTTACCATGTTTCAACGTCTCTCAATGTTGCTACGGTACCTGCCTTTTTACATTCTCAACCATCCATTCCGTTAATTTAATGAAGAAATTTATGGTTTTGTCTCTAAGGATTCTTTAACCAAACAGTTTGAGTCGTATGTAGGTCTTTGAATGCTGGGCAGTGACAAAGAAGATGTTTAGTTGACTTTTTTCGAACTCCTTCGGGGGTACTTTTTATTGCATGTGTTGAAACTCTTTTTATATGTAAATTTTCCCCTTTTTGGAGTTGATGCAAGGCAGCTTTATTATACAGAAACTAGGGTTAGGCAAAATCGTTGATTTCGTTCATCGTTAAGTGATATATTGCTAAAATATATTGCTTTGGGTCACATTATTAATTGATTTAATTATAAATTTTTTATGGCTCACGATAACAATACACAAAAGACGGCAACGCTGATCAATACACAAAATATGAACCTACAAAAATACATGCGATCATCCAACGGATTGCAATTGCGGAACGAGGAACGACAAAAAAAGGAACTATTAAAAAAGGCCGCACCGTTCCTTTTAGGGAATCGTTCAATAAAACTAGGTCGTTCCGGAACGACCCAACCAGCGTTGCCGTTTTGGTTACTTTTAACCAAAATTGGTTACTTTTATCCTCAATGTGAACTTGTGTACTTTTGTTCCATTTTTATTGCTTTTTTCAACACAAAATTAACGAATTTTTTATTTTGAAACAAGAAGTACTCGCATTTTTGACCCTTACAAAATTGTGTGATGTATTTGTGCATCTTAAACCAATACTTTTTTTCATCATCAACAGACTATCAAGTTAACCATAAAAGGTACATTAAAGTGTAGATGGCCATTATCTGCTACTCTTCATGCTTCAAAGGGCAAACTAAAACACTTTTCTAGATAAACGATAAGGTCAAAGGCCTTCCGATCGCATCCCGTTTATTATGATTATATTCCACCAAAGGTTGAAAACTATTGCTCATAAAGGTTTTAAAATTTACGAAAATAAGTGAAAACTTAGTATAAGAGGTGCCACTTCCACCAAAAATTTCAAAAAATTATATAGCCTTTTGTTTCATCCATCGGTTAAATTTTGGTGACTTTTTTCGCTTTTGGTTAATTTATTTTTATATTTTGGTTAAAATTTTTTTTGGTCGTGGCAACGCTGGACACAACTCTAACAGAAACAAATAATTTTCATATTTGAAAACGAATCTCACATTTTTGATTAAAAAACTTTTTAGAATTTTCTGCGATGACGATTTTTGCTGCATTGATAAATAAGTTTGTAGGTATAGTTATTGAATTTTTAGTCAACAACCAAGTTTATTGAGTCAAAGAAAAAAAGTTGTTGCCCAAAATAATTTTTTATTTAGCAAAATGTTCACGTGATTTGTTAAAATAAATAGTTGGAAATCTTGAATAAATCAAACAAAATGTTTATCGAATCTTTATTTATTTATTTATTATGATGTTCTAAATTCCCAATTTTTATCCTTTGGCAAATACACTAAAATTTATTGTTGGGGGATGCGCATTTCGCTGGTTGCTTAGGCCAGATCGTCAATTAGAAACCTTTTTCCAAAGACTTTGGTAACACTAAAGATATTATACAAAAAAACTGTTAAGCGAATGAGAATTACAAACACTAAAGTCTTACTTGCAACGATAACTAAGCTATTAAAAAAATGGACAAGAGTTGTAAAAACATTGTCTTTACTTTGATTTAAATATTTTTTTTTTTATTGAAAACGAAGAAATATTTAATTATTTCATTATTAAATATGTTTTATTGAGTGCTATTGTGCAAAGCACAACTTTGAGAAATTGAAAATTTGATATGTTGTTAAAAATGTTCCTGATTTATTTTTTCATGTACATATGTATGTTATATCAAGTAAGAAATTATAGTCGGCAAAATCTAAACATAAGACACCTGGAGAGAGCAGGATTTACGAATCTATTTTATGAGTTTAAAATTTATAAAAGAGTTTTTTAAGACGAAAATTATCTATTTATCAATATCTGAATGTGCTATTTTCGTCTTAAAGTGATTTTTGGGACGGGACCTATGATTACAAATATACTATGACATAGTACCTCGCATTGATAGTTTTTTTCTGCAGCAGTATGTTTATGGTAGAATATGAAAAGATTTTAATACAATTTTGTAGGGTTATTTAGGTTGCAATAGTTAATTAATAAAATAAGATGGTTCATGGGCTTAAAGTCTCTACTCCGAAAAGAGGTGTTTCTGAAACTATGTATGAACAAATTCTTACTGTTAGCACAACTGTATGGCCAGCAATCGACCAAATCGATCGTAACCTAGAAGAAAATTATTTGTCATTGGTCATTACTTTAAAAAAAATACATTTTGGAGTTAGTGATTCAGAATTGCTTGCTATGTTTTTCCTTATATTGTGTATGAAATGCATCTTTATATCTTTTTTACCTTCCCCGTTTGAAGAGATTGTGTCGTTATTTTTCTCTAAGTGGTGCAAGCAAATCAAAAACTTTTAACACGTTTATGTCGAAATGTACTATTTTGAGTTAAGACAATGTTGCAGCAAATGAGCAAATTATGTTTAACAAATATTGTTTATAATTTTATCATGACATTTTCAATTGAAAGTTTAATTGCCACACAATAGTTGATTCGCAAAAACAATTTACGCTCAATATTAATAATTATTTACAGATCGAATAAAAAAATAAAGACAGAAATATACAAATAATTAAATGGAATATTTTGTGATATTAAATTTTTTTTATTGGTTTTAATTTTATATACACAGAAAAAAAAATTTTCATATTTGAATACGAAAATCGCATATTTGATAAAAAAAATTTTTGAATTTTCTGCGATGACGATTTTTGCATTATTGATAAAAAAAAAGTTTGTAGATATAGTCATTGAATTTTTAGTCAACAACCAAGTTTATTGAATCAATAAAAACAGTTGTTGCCCAAAATAATTTTTTTTCAACAAAATGTTTGCGTGATTTGTTAAAATAAATTGTTGGAAATGTTGAATAAATCAAATAAAATGTTTATCGAATCTTTATTTATTAATGGTGACGTGCTTAATTGCCAATTTTTTTCCATTATAAATAAATACACAAAAATTTATTATGGGATGCTATGTGCGTTTCGCTGGTTGCTTAAGCCAGATCATCAGGAAACCTTTTTCTAAAGACTTTGGCAAAACTAAAGATATTTAACCAAATAAAACTGTTAAGCGAATGAGAATTATGACCTATTATAAAATGAACAAGAGTTGTAAAAATACTGTTTTAACGTTGATTCAAATATTTGTTTTATTGAATATCAAGAAATATTTAAATATTTCATTATTAAATATGTTTTATTGAGTGCTATTTTGTAAAGTGTATATTTGATAAATTTTTTCATTGAATCAAACACAAAGTTTGTTGAACAAAAATTATATTTTTAACAAACTGTGTTGTTAAAAATTTTCTTGAGATATTTTTTTCTGTGTACATAACTAGTAATTAGATTAATAAGAAAAGTCACTAAAGTAATATTCGCTTAATTCAATCCGAAAATGTTACAGCAATACATTTTTGCCAGATTTTTTACTGACTAACAAAAAAAAAAAAATTCAACTTTTTCTTTTCGCCAAAAAAACTTTTGCATATATAAATCTCTACGAATTTAATACAAAAATTAGAATTAAATATAAACATCTAAAAAATTGGGCGGATATTAAAATTTTGCTTATTTTCTAAAACTTTTTTCGAAAAATTCAAAATCCATATTAGCAAATTTACAGTTCTTAACAGAGTTGTGAAGTCGAAGTTAAGGTTTTTGTACCGGAGTCGGAGTCGAAATACCCACAAAAACACTCGACTCCGACTCCAAAACTTTTCGGCATACAAAATTTAAAAAAATTTTCTACGCGGAAAGAATTATTTACTAAATATGGCTTGAACCAAGAACATTTTAGCACAAATTACTTATTCTAAATGGGGGGGGGGGGGGGGGGGGGAGCTTTAAAACCATGTGAGATAAGGCCATGATAGCTTTATTGCTCAATTGAACGGGAGATAAAGCCATAATGGCCTTATTGCCCAATCATTGAGAGGTAAGGACATATTTAAAATTTTGCGAAATGAGAGATATTGCCATATTTTTCTTCGCAAATGAGAGATAAAGCCATATTTTTTCAGAATATTGTTATGCATGGTGTAAACATTCTGTAAAAGGGAAAATCCTTAGTTATCATTGAAAAACATTTTTTATTCTTGTGACGCACGCAGGAAAACTTTATGCAGCGAAGCCACCTGCCGCGTCCTACTGGAGGAAAAACTCCCTAAGCACGGCCGCAGTCCGCCACGCAGAAAAACTTTAGTATGCGAAGCCAGATTTCCATACTTAACTTTAGTGTCTCCGGAACTGAAATGAGAGATAAAGCCATTTTCTAACATTGCGAAGGCCATGATGGCTTTATCTCCCATTCAAATAAAAAAAAAGTCTTTATCTCCCTATTGAATGAGAGATAAAGCCATCATGGCCTTCGCTCACATGGTATTAGAGTAGCCCCCCCCCCCCCCCTTTTAATACATGTCTGACTTGGTTTAAGAAAAATATTTCTTTATTTAAGAAAATTTTACTATATACATGCGAACAAACTAAGTTAAAATCAAGATATTATTTTTTAATTTTGGATTTTCTTGTTTTGAGAAACGAAGTTGATTACTTTACAAAATAAACTTCTTTCATTCCGAAATAAACCATATTTAACCATTAAAAGGTAAAGAACCATTAGAAAGGTAAAAGAATTTTAAGTCAAATAAGGACCAGTAATATGCACATTTAGCATCCAGTACCCTTGGTTTGTAACTATAGAGAGAACATCTCGCATCAAAAAGATGTGAAACAAACAATTCCATCGTTTCTCAAAAAGTGAGAAAAAAAGGTGTTTGTAACTCATGTCGAAAAATATCAAAAGAGATTAAGTTGTTACGTTAAAAATGTCTTAACATTGCACTCGAAGCCGATGTGACATTTCAGATGTTGAGAACGCCAGTAACACATATCGTTGACGGCGACCAAAATTTACTAAAATTAAACATTTTTCAACGACGGCGGCGAAAATATAATTGTCGGCTATTCCAAATAATGTAAAGTGCAACTTGAATGTTTGTCATCTCTGGTGATATTGCGAACTGATTTAAAGGACAAAGGTGCTTAAAGGGCCCTAAAATGATAAGTTGGAAAGGCTCTTCAACGTCACGACTTATAAATCATCTTTAATTAGTTCACAAGCTTGACATAAATATACGCTAAGTAAACCTTGACTCTGTTCCAAGTAGTTCTTAAAAGACTGCAAATAATACTTTACTAAAATATGCTGCCAAAAATTAATCATTGGGTGAAATATTAGCCTGGTGTGTTGCCGCGGACGGAATGTCCGTTAAGGCACCTAAAACTACTACCAAACTGGCGGAATCAACCATATGGGAAAATTCATCAGTTTTATTTATTAAAACACCAAGAACTTAAAACAAAACTGAAGGAATCAAACAATTCAATGGAAGGGTTTTAATTGTGATCGACGAATTGGCAGATATTTTCATACAAAAAGTATGTGCATATCACTATTCGATTCTATTATATTGAAGCAATATTATTTGAAATATATAAAAAATATGGCGGAAGTCTATTGATTCATATAATTAATAAATTAATTAAATTTATATAATTTTTTAAAACCAGTTTTTTAAAAATTCTAAAGCTATGCTCACACCTATTAAATATTTGACGTCCTACATGTAACCACTAGTTTTCTCAAAGAATGGTTTGCTTCTGCAGAACCTTTTGCTAGAGCAAACATTATTTAACAGATTCTAAATTACATTATACAATTATCATCTTAGAAATAAATTTTTGTAAATAAATAGAAATTGGTAAAAAATAAAGCTTAAGTTTGGTCACGCTTCTTTTTTTGGATTTTATTTTCAAATATTAGTTAGGTCCAGAGCTGCCGTTTTTGGTTATTTCTAACCAAAATTGGTTATATTTTTTTTCAATGTGGAGATGTGAATATTTTTTTCATTTTGGTTACTTTTTTTGTAAAATGATAATACGTACGAAGATGTTTTTATTGATAAAAAATTTTACGAGCTCAAATAATTTGTATTGTGTACTATGATTTCTTCATTATTTGTTATCAATGAACGTAAGTTTTTGTACTTTATCGAAAACAAAAAATCCCTTTCAAAACTGCAACCAAATAATTTTTTTAAGATATATGCTAAGAAAAATATTGCCATTTGTGATTTTTATACCCTCCACCACAATTAGTTGTGAAGAGGGTATATTAAGTTTGTCATTCCGTGTGAAACTTTTTTATTATTCATCTCAGACCCCATAAAGTATATATATATTCTGGGTTCTTGAGTAATTCTAAGTCGATTTAGCCATGTCCGTCTGTCTGTCCGTCTGTCTGTCCGTCTGTTGAAAACACGCTCACTTTCGAACAACTGAAAACAAATGAACAAAATTGGTGCCAAATTGCTTGTAGTTATCCTAAGCAGTTTGGGATTGAAATCCAGCAAAATGGGTTATGTAGGACCAGAGCTATGAATCAAAATGTGGAACCACCACCTAAAAAAATTGATAATTTTGTTACAAAAATTCGGTTTGTGCTTTGTTGTGATACAGACGTGTATTTTTAGCCCCGCATACGATTTGAACTATTAATTAATCACATTTGGTTTTGTAATACATAAATATAAGCAGCGAATGGACGCTTAAAAAAAAAATAATATATTTTGTTATTTAAATTACTTAACATAATAGTGAACAATTTAAAACGATAAAATTAAATAAAATAAAACTGTAAAAATATGTATGTATGTACGTATGAATGTTCATACATGTGTATACATATTCTGAACAAAACATTTAAATTCTGGTTTTTTCTTTTGTTGTTGTAAAAAACAATAAATAATAAAAATATTAAAGCAAAGCAAAACGGTGAAAAACAAAAACAACTCTTTGCATGAGTACAAACAGTGAAACAACACTAAGACAAAATGAAAGAAACGTTTACGTTTTAGTTAATGCAAATGAAAATAATGCAGAAATAAATAAAACAAAACAAAACAATATTAACTACCTAACGGCTAAGCCAATTACTCGAACACGTTCCCTCTCACCCTCGGTATTTACACAAACGGTGGATAGTAACTCATTAAAAAAACTACAACAAGATTTGGTGACAAGTGTTGCCAGGCCAGCAAGTATTGCCGTGACGTCAAAAACAAATTTAGTGGGAAATGATACCATGAACTCAAACACAAATGCAATGAAAAGCCCCCCTGTAAAAAGTTGTCAAAAGCCTACAGTACAAGTTGGTATGGACAGGTACATAACAGTGCTTAAACGGGGACGCAGCCCTACCTCTGCAGCAGTTGCTTCGGCCTCAAAAGTACCATCTTTTGATAAAATAAATACTCAAAATCGTTTTGCAATTCTGGAGGATGAATCATCTGAAGCACCAAACGTCATTAAACCATCCAAGCCTCCCCCGATATATCTAAGGGAGCAAAATTCAAATGAGCTCATAAAGAGTTTGATATCGGTGATAGGTGAAAATTCGTTTTACGTAGCGGCTATAAAGCGTGGAAGTATAAACGAGACAAAAATACAAGTCAATAATGAGAATGATTTTCGCAAAATAGTAAACAACTTCGAAACGCTTAAAAAAAACTTTTATACCTACCAACTGAAAAGCAGTAAAGGTCTACAGGTAGTGACTAAGGGTATTGACTCATGTGTGGACCCAGAAGAGGTTAAAACATTCCTAGAAGAAAAAGGCTTCAAGGTAAAACATGTAGTAAATATTAAAAATAGAGAAAAAATTCCCCAACCACTTTTTCGAGTGGAGTTTGAAAACTTAAAAAAAACGAAACACATCCTATTTACAATTTAAAATATATTCTCTACAGAAGAATAACTATAGAAGAGCCGCACAAAAAAAATGGACCTGTTCAGTGCTTAAACTGCCAAGAATTTGGCCATACCAAGGCATATTGCTACTTACCCCCTGTCTGCGTAGTATGTGGTGAACTACACGGTACAGTTTCTTGCGATAAGTCTAAAACCGACCCCAACGTAAAAAAATGTAGCAACTGTGGCGGTAATCACACTGCCAATTATAGAGGATGCCCAGTATATAATATTGTCAAGCAGACGGTTGGACCGAAAACAAATACCCCTCAAATGCAGGTTGCAAATCAGGTAAACACAAATGCAATTCAAGCCCCCCAGCCTAGTAATAACAGAACCTCTTACGCTAACGTCCTTAAATCAAACCATCAGCCAATGCAAGGTGCCTCGCCAAGTAATGATGAAACTCCGGTTTCTAATTTAAGTCGTTTAGAAAAAACCATGGAAACATTAGTGCAAACAGTAAATAATTTTACGAACACAATGGGTAATATGATGCAGGAAATGCTTAGAATGCAATCGATGTTATTGCAAGCTGTACTTAACAAACCATGAACTGTTTAAAAATTTGTTTTTGGAACGCAAACGGCATCCGCCAACATAAAAATGAATTAGAATACTTTCTTAAAAATAAACAAATTGATGTCATGATGATTTCTGAAACTCATTTGACCTCAAGAAATACGTTTAAAATCAATGGTTATATACTATATGATACCAAGGATACTCGAGATAGAGCTTGTGGAGGTTCTGCCATCTTAATAAAAACTCGAGTCAAACACTACATTATGTGTGATCACCGTGAAGACTATCTGCAAGCAACGACTATTTGTGTTGAGGAGCTAAATCGAAACATAGTAATTTCTTCTTTAAACTCTCCACCTAGATTTTCCATATCAGAAGGCCAATATTATAAATATTATAAATCGTTAGGACCCTGTTTTCTGGCCGCTGGCGATTATAACGCTAAACATACCTTCTGGGGGTCACGACTTATAACACCAAAAGGTCGTGTTTTGTTTAACACAATCTCTAAAATGGGTTTAAATGTGGTCGCGAGCGGGCAACCAACATATTGGCCTACTGATCAGCAAAAAATTCCAGATGTTATCGACTTTGGCGTGGTTAAAAACATCCCCACAGAAACGATTCATGTTGAAGCTTCCTTAGAATTATCGTCCGACCACACACCTACAATTGTTACTATATCGAACCCAAATAGAATTGTATTTCCGTCAGGTTACTTAGCGACGCCAGCCACACAAATAAATTGGTTAAAATATAAAAAATTTCTCAGTGCCAATTGCACAGAAAATATTCCGCTTAGTACACCGGAGAATGTTGATCTCTCTCTTGTTAACTTTGACAGTTATCTTAAACTAGCTGTTCAACACTCCAGCGTTACCCCCAAAAAAATTAAAAATAATAAAATATGTTCTTCAGATGTCGAGCGGCTCTTGACTGAAAAAAGGAGAGTTCGAAGAGAGTGGCAACTTTACAGATCCCCGCAACTTAAGATTTTATTAAAAGAATGCACAAAAAGGCTAAGAAAGTTGCTACAGAATCAGAAAACGGCTTCTCTAGAAAAATATCTTAAGGAACTTGATGCAACTCCACAATCTGACTACTCATTATGGTGTGCAGCTAGAAATCTAAAAAGGCCAGTTATATCTAAGCCACCATTAAGAAACTTGAATGGTAGTTGGGCAAGAAATGATAATGAAAAAGGAAACCTGTTTGTAAATCATTTGAAAAACGTATTTACACCAAATATATCTCACAATATTGCGGTCGAGTTACCACCTGTTGATGCTAGAGCAGCTATTCCCCTTAGATTTGAGATAAGAGAAATCGAAAAGGCTATTTGTGACTTAAACACTAAGAAGGCACCTGGTATTGATAAAATCAGTAATAAAATGCTTTTGGAGCTACCTCGCATAGCAAAGAAAATTATTCTTTTTATTTTTAATGCTATTTTACGCCTTGAATACTATCCTGAAAAATGGAAGGTTTTCTTAGTTACCATGATACCAAAGCCAGGTTAAGATCATACAAAAGTTGAGTCTTATAGACCTATTAGCTTATTATCAAATATGTCAAAGCTGTTTGAGAAATTATTAGTTTCAAAATTAACACCAATTTTAAGTGAAAATAGATGTATTCCAAACCATCAGTTCGGATTTAGAAGAAAACACAGCACAATCGAGCAGACTCATCGAATAGTAAATGTCATAAGAAAAGCATTTGAAGAAAAGAAATATTGCTCAGCACTCTTCATCGATGTTTCGCAAGCTTTTGACAAAGTCTGGCATGAAGGCTTATTACACAAATTGAAGCAAAATTTACCAGCAAACACACACAAGCTGCTAGAAAGCTACTTAGTCGGTCGTCAATTTATTATTAAAGAAGGAAATTTCTTAAGTTCACCTCAGCCCATTGCCGCTGGAGTCCCACAAGGCAGCATCCTGGGCCCCCTATTATACTTAATTTATACTTCGGACATGCCAACAAGCAACTACACACAAACTTCAACATTTGCAGACGATACAGCTTTTCTAAGCGTCCACGAAAATCGTTATGAAGCATCGCGTTACTTGCAGCATCATATATTTCAACTAGAAATAGGGTTAAGACAATGGAGGATAATGGTCAATGAGCAAAAATGTGTACATATAACATTCACTTTGCGCCGGGAATCTTGCCCCCCTATTACAATCAATAATCAAATAATTCCTCAACATTCGCATGTTAAATATCTCGGTATACATCTGGATCGGCGATTAACATGGAAATGTCATATAGAGGCAAAATTAACTCAAATGAAACTAAAAGCCATTCAAATTCATTGGCTTATTGGAAGAAATTCTGTCCTTAGTCTCGATTGCAAGCTTCTACTTTACAACTCTATCTTAAAGCCTATCTGGTGCTACGGTATTCAACTATGGGGCACTGCCTCGGCCTCTAATATCGACAAAATTCAAAGGCGCCAAAATAAACTTCTTCGAATAATCACAGCCGCTCCCTGGTATGTTAAAAACTCAAACATTCATAAGGATCTCAATGTGCCATTAGTGAAATCTATGATTACAAAATATGCAATAAAATATTTAAAAAGGCTTGAACAACACCCAAATCCACCAGCTCGAAATATTTTAAATCATGGCGGCCACACTCGCTTAAGAAGAAGAGACACTGCAGCACTTACTCAATTAGATGAGCGATAAACACCTATAAAAGTGAACATAACCCGTGATGAAGAAAATTTTGTCTGGCACTGGCAGGAGATAAAATAACGTATTAGGTTAAGATTTGATTAATTATTGTTAGTTCATATTTATTATATGAAGATTCAATAAAAAATAATGACAAAAAAAAAAAAAAAAAAAAAAAATAACATAAATGCTGGAACAAGGCACGGAATGAGATAAGATTTTGCAAAAATTTGTTTTATTTGACTGGAAATCATGCTGTTAAATTTCGTGAAGATCCGTCCATAATTTACCTTAAGCCCCATATAAACAATACTCCCGGAAAGCAGGTTAGTACGCCTAAAACCGTTATAAATAACGCTAGCGTAACAAAATTTGGAACGTCACAGTTTTTTAGAACTAGAAATAACACTGTGAAATTTCGTGACGATCGGTCCATAATTTACCTTAGGCCCCATATAAACCCTACTACCGGAAAACAGTTTAGTACGTCTAAAACCATAAAAAATAATGCTCGTCACAGTTTTATAGGACTATAAATGATACTGTGAAATTTCGTGAAGATCGGTACATAATTTACCCTAGGCCCCATAGAAGATCGGTACATAATTTACCCTAGGCCCCATAGAAACCCTACTCCCGGAAAACGGTTTAGTACACCTAAAACCATAACTACTAATGCTAGCATAACAGAAATTGGCACGTCACAGTTTTAAAGGACTAGAAATGACGCTGTGAAATTTCGTGATGATCGGTCTATAATTTACCCTAGGCCCCATATAAACCCTACTACCGGAAAACAGTTTAGTCGCCTAAAACCATAATTAATAACAAATCGTCACAGTTTAAGATAATAATAACATCTTACAGATATTACTCCTTAAACATTTGAACTGTCGGTGGAGGATATCAAGGATTCGGCACAGCCGAATATAGCACTCTTACTTGTTATACCCTTCACCGAAGGTAAGAGGGTATATATAACTTTGTCATTCCGTTTGTATGTTCCACAATATTGATCCTACACCCTATAATGTATATATATTCTGGGTCCTTATGAAAAGCGAAGTTCAAATCCGGTTGTCCGTCTGTCCGTGTGTATGTTGAAATGGGTTTTCCAAAAACCCCAGAAATGATGTGGACTAGGTTGATGTATGTTTATATCACATATACTCCGTTTAAGTTTGCTATTGAATTTCAGCCAGATCGGTCCAAAAATGACGGAGATATGAGCAAAAAACCACGACTGCCTCTGATTTTGCCCAAAAATCCCTTGTTGTTGTATTTTTTTATTTCTGTATATCTTGAGAACGACAAGAGCCAAAGTTTCTAAATTTGGTACAAACATTTAGATTATGCAGATACAGTATCCCACAAAATGCGGGCGGGATTGTAGAAGTGGGCGTGGTACCTCCCGTACAAAAATTATTAAAAATTGTAGAAAAACCTGAAACACTCGGGAAAATCGGTTCAGATACGAAAAAGTTATGACCAAAATATAATTTTTTTTTTCGGGAACCATAGATCTTCCCGAGTCCAAGTTTTATAATCAAAATAACTGGCAAATTTCTTCTTTAACACGTCGATATATAAATCTGTCAAATCGGTTAAGAAATAGCAGAGTTATGACCAAAATACTGCAATCCCAAAAATTACTTTTTTATAATTAAGTTTGTTTAAATATGTATACATATATGTAAGTATATATATATATACCTATAACCCAATTTAATGGTAATATTATTCTTAAGCACGTTGGTATATAAATCTGCTAAATCGGTTAAAAATGGTTAAGTTATGGGCAAAATACTCAAAAAAAGCACTAAAAAACATTAAAATTTTTATTATAAAAACTAAAATTTTAGAGCTGTAATATGACCTATTCATACGTTTTAGATATCAAAATATCGGAAAATCGGGGAAAAAAATGATATGGCAAATATATAGCTTTTTTTAAATACCTATTTTCGGGAACCATAGATCTTCCCGACTCCAAGTTTTATTACCAAAGTAAATGGTAATTTTATACTTTAAGATGTCGGTATAAAAATCTGTCAAATCTGTTACAAAATGGCCGAGTTATGACCAAATTCTAAAATTTGATCAAAACTAAACTAACTATACTTAAACTCTTAATATATTTAATAGCACGCAAGCATGTGCAAATAATTAAATAAAACTAAACAATACATATTATATAATATACATGTATATATACATATATTTAGATATCCATATATATAAACTTCTGTTCTTTCCAAACCATGGTGAAGGGTTTATAAGATTCGGCATAGCCGAATATAGCCCTCTTACTTGTTTTATATTAAAAACGGCCATTTTCGAAAACATATGAAGTTTTAATCGATGAAGATTTCAATTATTTTTTTTAAATGAGGGTAGCTTTTCTTGATTTTAAGAATACTAAAGGTTAGTTGTACTTAAAGTAGAAAGTGCATAAAATCATGCGGAATCAATTTGAGAAAATGACTGAAAAATTACACTAAAGTCGTTTTAGTGTTTCTTAAAACTTGAATATAAATTAAATGTTCTAAATTTAGGTTATTTCAAAAAGTAGATATATTTAAATACAAATAGGAATTTTAAAGATTTTTCAAAAATACATTGATTTAACAATATAATTTTAAAATTTATGGAATTTTACATGAAACGTTAGAACTGAAATCACAGCGCATAAAATAGGAACTCTAAAGTTATTTGAAAAATATAAAATATAATTAATGATCTCGTTAAAATCCTATTTTTGAATATAAACACCACCTAAAGGAAATCACTAATAATAAGTTAGAAACCAACTTTGAAACTAAAATAATTCAAATAAACTCTTTTTAGAAATAAGAAATATAAATGTTTCAAAAACTTAAAAGATTTATTTTTTCATCACAAAAAATTGTTAATTTTTGTCAAACATTCAAGAAAAAACCCTGAAGAAGGCACTCAATGGAGTGCCGAAATATTGGATTAAATAAATTTAATATTTTTTATAAAAAAGAGACCTCAAGCTTAATTTAATAATAATATTATTACATCTTTTAAAAAAAAATAATAATAAAATATCAAAAAACTCCCAGTAAAAACTTCGCTTACTTTTTCAAAATGAATGGCTTCTTTTACTCATTTTTTAGAAACTTTCTTCTATAACTACATTTATAACAACTTCTGTAACAACTTTTTTCTGGATGTATGCAGTGAAAAAACAAAGACTTGCTTTTTGAATGCGTTCATTTTGGAACATCCCTTGTAAAATTCATTGGCTCTTTCGTGTAAGTAGTGCCTTTATGTTTTTCAGATTACTCAACACATTATTTTGTAGGCGAAGTTTTTACTGGGTTGTTGCCACTATAAAAACTTAAAAGCAACATAATGTTGCCACCATACTTAAGAATTTTTACTACCAAAATCAGGTAGTAATTTTTCCATTTATGGTAGACTTATGCGTGGAATTGCCCACATACTGAATTTTGTATGGAAATTTTACGGGTTTAACTCTTATAAAATAAAAATATTTTTTACGAAAAAAGTCTCGAATAAATAAAAACTTTTACCCCCAATTTCACCAAGTTCAGTTATAATTTAGTATCAGTTATAGATGTCAAAACACATTGTTAACTGGAAGTTAAAGTAATAGTTAGTTTTAACGGAACTTGGTGGAATTGGGAGGTTATTAAGTTTATCGTTATCTTTTTTTTATAATTTGTAAAAGAATTTAATTTTTTGTTTTATTTTCTTGACTTATAATTATTATTTTACTATAAAGTGCACATATCTAACTTTTGTATTACAATGCAACTTAAAATAAATTTCAATGATTTTCTCAATTTATAAAAGGCATTTTAAATTTGGTTATATTTTTTGTCACATTTGGTAACATTTTCAAAACGTTTGGTTGTAAAAATTGTATTAGTTGTGGCAGCACTGGTTAGGTCAAATACATACAGTTAGGGACAAAATTGTTCACAAAATTAGTGTTATTGGCAAAATAGGCTATACATTTTTGTTTATCAAAAAGTAATTTCAATTTTTGGGAATACAAAATTTTAATTTCAAAAGATTTTGTTATTCGTGCTTAATTCCCAGTTTTTATTATTGATAAAAACACTTGAAATTTATTGTTGATGGGATAAGCTATTCCTATGCATTTCACTGGTTGCTTAGGCCAGATCATCAGGAAACTTCATCCATAAAGGTTTTAGACAAACTAAAGATATTAAACCAAATAAAACTGTTAAACGTATAAGAATTATAGCAACACTTCTACTTGTAACAATATCAAAGTTTAAACAAAACACATCAACAATAAACAACAGTGGGTTCATCTCATCTTACATTTTCCCACTACAATTAGTTGAAATTCTCTCAACATTAATTGTAGTTGTAAGTAGGTTAAGAAAAACAAAATGAAAAAAACAACAACTTACAAAAGATGTTGTCAATTAAGTGTTTTTTAGGCCGTGCACTGCCTGTTTATTATCAAAAAGTAATTTCAATTTTTGGGAATACAAAATTTTAATTTCAAAAGATTTTGTTATTCGTGCTTAATTCCCAGTTTTTATTATTGATAAAAACACTTGAAATTTATTGTTGATGGGATAAGCTATTCCTATGCATTTCACTGGTTGCTTAGGCCAGATCATCAGGAAACTTCATCCATAAAGGTTTTAGACAAACTAAAAATATTAAACCAAATAAAACTGTTAAACGTATAAGAATTATAGCAACAGTTCTACTTGTAACAATATCAAAGTTTAAACAAAACACATCAACAATAAACAACAGTGGGTTCATCTCATCTTACATTTTCCCACTACAATTAGTTGAAATTCTCTCAACATTAATTGTAGTTGTAAGTAGGTTAAGAAAAACAAAATGAAAAAAACAACAACTTACAAAAGATGTTGTCAATTAAGTGTTTTTTAGGCCGTGCACTGCCTGTTTATTATCAAAAAGTAATTTCAATTTTTGGGAATACAAAATTTTAATTTCAAAAGATTTTGTAATTCGTGCTTAATTCCCAGTTTTTATTATTGATAAAAACACTTGAAATTTATTGTTGATGGGATAAGCTATTCCTATGCATTTCACTGGTTGCTTAGGCCAGATCATCAGGAAACTTCATCCATAAAGGTTTTAGACAAACTAAAGATATTAAACCAAATAAAACTGTTAAACGTATAAGAATTATAGCAACAGTTCTACTTGTAACAATATCAAAGTTTAAACAAAACACATCAACAATAAACAACAGTGGGTTCATCTCATCTTACATTTTCCCACTACAATTAGTTGAAATTCTCTCAACATTAATTGTAGTTGTAAGTAGGTTAAGAAAAACAAAATGAAAAAAACAACAACTTACAAAAGATGTTGTCAATTAAGTGTTTTTTAGGCCGTGCACTGCCTGTTTATTATCAAAAAGTAATTTCAATTTTTGGGAATACAAAATTTTAATTTCAAAAGATTTTGTTATTCGTGCTTAATTCCCAGTTTTTATTATTGATAAAAACACTTGAAATTTATTGTTGATGGGATAAGCTATTCCTATGCATTTCACTGGTTGCTTAGGCCAGATCATCAGGAAACTTCATCCATAAAGGTTTTAGACAAACTAAAGATATTAAACCAAATAAAACTGTTAAACGTATAAGAATTATAGCAACAGTTCTACTTGTAACATTTTTCATTTTGTTTTTCTTAACCTACTTACAACTACAATTAATGTTGAGAGAATTTCAACTAATTGTAGTGGGAAAATGTAAGATGAGATGAACCCACTGTTGTTTATTGTTGATGTGTTTTGTTTAAACTTTGATATTGTTACAAGTAGAGCTGTTGCTATAATTCTTATACGTTTAACAGTTTTATTTGGTTTAATATCTTTAGTTTGTCTAAAACCTTTATGGATGAAGTTTCCTGATGATCTGGCCTAAGCAACCAGTGAAATGCATAGGAATAGCTTATCCCATCAACAATAAATTTCAAGTGTTTTTATCAATAATAAAAACTGGGAATTAAGCACGAATAACAAAATCTTTTGAAATTAACATTTTTGTTTTATTTATAATTATTTAATTTATTTTTTAACTATATGAAATGTAGAACATTTAAAGAACATAAAAATAAAAACTTTTCCAAAAAATATGTGTTCATAATATTTTACACGGTATTAGTACAAAACAATTATGACCGCTGTTAGAGATTATTGTGGTATTTGGGTCCTAGCGTTTGGTGTGTTATCCCATTGCTCTTTTAAGCTACCTTAATCCTTTTTAACAAACTATTACAAAAGTTTTTAGGCTTAACTTTTCCAAGCTTTAACGGCAAGCTCCCAAAGCTTGTATGCAGTGCTAGGCGGGTACCTCTGAGCAAAAAAATTTTACGTTTTGAAACGGACCAAAGGTACTCAATTGGGTACAACTCTGGCGACTAATTAGGTAAATTTATTTTCGAATTTTTATTGTCTTTTTACTTTTAGCTATTTCTGAAGTATGCTTAAGATCGTTGTCTTGCATAATGATATCACCCTGTCGTGGTTCTAAGCCGAATATGGCTAATCTTGGAATCTACGGGTCTACAGTTATGGTTATGTAGTACTTGCCATACATTTTTCTTCTAAATTAGCGGAGCGCTTGAGGCTCAAAATCATCAAAATTTTAATATTTGGAATTATTCCGCTCTTTTACGCTAACACTTTTACGCCAGCCATGTTTACTGCCGCCCGACGGGCTCCAATCTCATAATTTTTGTCCGATCAAAGCATGTTACACGCAATGAATCTTTAAAACGGAATTTTTCTTACTCTTTTGCAAACTTCAGCCGTTTTAAGCTTTTATTTTTGGTAAAAGGTGGGTTGTCGCTCTTTATTCTAGCCACTAACCTACTTGAACTTAAGCAACTTCGTACGATTTTCGTGCTTACATCTAAATTGTACTCTATGCTCACTATTTGCTGGACCTTTATAGCTATATTGACTACACCAGTAACAATAAGTCGCTTTGAGTCGCGAAAATCTTTTGGCGAAAGTTTTTTTTGGGCGACCAGCTTTGTTGCTTTTGGTATCCAAACTACACTTTTTTTTATTTTACATTTAAATCTCAATGAAATGTTTTATTTTTAGTGATCTTGATGTGAGACTCCTTTTTTAAATATTTTACAATGCTCTGTTTTAAAAGTGCCGCTTTTGACTTGCCGTTCTTAAATAAACTAGGCAAAATTTAATTGCTCAAATTTTTTTACAAATTTTAAAAAAATTTAATTTTAATAATTAATTTACTCACTTTAAAAACAAATCCCACAGATAAAACTTGATTTTTTTTTTTGGAATTGTTATGAAAGATTCACACAGGGTCAATATTGTTCACACATATGGTTTGGATGTTAACTAACTATAAATATAAAAACTAACGGTACTTTTGAAAATAAGTTTACAAAGTTTTATTATAAAATGTAGAAGGACATACAATAGTTTTAGAAAATTTCCAAGTGGAAACTTTAATAGTTTTCATGATATACATACATTTTTATAATTTCGTGAACAATTTTGTCCCAAACTGTATATGTATTTTGTTGGTTCCTTACCTTCATGATTTGTTTTGTTTTTATTTAAATTAACTTTTTATTACAACAACTAATTTGATTTTTGTATTTTTATGTAGTCGAAATTTTAAAATTCTAAACCGAAAACAGTTTTTTTTTAATAGCAACTATTCGGAATATTCGAAACCCGGTTTTTGAAAAAAGTCAAATAATCGATTTCCCTAGTAATTGCACATTTTTTTTAACAATATATCATGAAATGATTTTCTATGAAAATTTAAAAAAAAAATTCCATGAACGGCTAATCAATGCATGTTTTTCTTTATAGTTTCTCCTGTTGTAAAATAATATTTCTGTTAGTTACGCCTTTTTGCATTTTAGCTAACGATATAAACATTAGTAAGAATGGAAAAGTTTTTTGTTTTAAATGGTGCTAAATAAGTCATTTTATAGCAACAAAAAGATGCAAATGTACAACTTCTGCCAACCCTGGTGTAAATACTCATATCGCAGTAAAAATTTGTGTAACTGATTTCATTCCAAATATTTCCCAACAACAAATACAATGTAATAAAATTTTTTGTTAGATAAACTTGCCTTTTAATTGAGCAGCATGAGTATTTTGATTGTATCAATTTAAAACACTCAGGTAAATTTATGGCAATCGATTTTTAATGTGACTAATTCAAAAAAGATTAAAAACGCTCAAGTACCAGACATATTTGTAATACAGAATAATACGTTTTCATTCTCTCACTGATAAGAATTTGTTGAAAAGTGAGATAAAGTTTTAACTGCACAAAGTCTTGTTTTCGGTTCGAAATAATTTAATGTAAATAGATATTAAGAAATGTGTCTACTTATATTTTAAAAACAAGTGCTTCTTTAAAACTTACAAGTGCAAAGAGCTACTAAATTTTTTGGTATGAAAATATTAAAAATATTTATTTGTTGTTACTATTAAGTGCTTGCAGATATAAATAGTAAAATTTTACTTATTTACTTAGCAATAAATTGTTATGAATATTTATATTTCGGCAATTGTTAAAAGAGGTCTTAAATAAGGGTCTTTATTTTTCTGCCAGTAATATTTGTGAACTTAATGGTTATTTGAAGTATTCATTTGTAATGACAATAATCAAATTGTATTGCCAATTAAATAATATTAAGATGATAAAAAATAATTTAAAAATATTATAAATCAAAATTGTTTATAGCTCCTATTATAACAATTAATATTAATGTCTTTTTAAATACCGATATTAACTAAATGTCGCGGTAAAGTATGTTCAATTATCCGGTATATTAAAAGATTTATAAATATTGTAACAATTATGACATTTATCATAAAACACAAAATACATTTTTTTTTATCAGGTATGTGTTTAAAATTGATTTTGAAAGCCAAACGATTCAAAACTGAAAATTTCGTATTGTTAAGTATCTTTAAAAGTTAAAATTGCTATATTCGGCTGTGTCGAGCTTTTGATATCGTCCACCAAGAGTTAAATATTTCAAACGACTTTATTTATATCGAACCTTTTTGAAAGAATTAAGTTAAATTCGGAAAATACGCTTTATATGATATCCATGCTAAAAAATACCCTGAAAATTATTACAAATTTTTATAATTTATTTCTGGTCACATACAATTTAATTAGTTTTTAGGACAGAGGGGAAAATAAATAGCATTCTCTTTTCCCTTCTCTCCTAAAAGATCAAGACTAAACGAGTCGAACTTGACGTGTGTGAACCGGCACTTAGAAGTGATTCCAATAAAATATCAAAGTTCGCTTCTGTGATAAAATATTGTTGAGGGGGGTTTTTGTTCGACTTATGGTTACATTATGTGATAGTTTTTTGACCAAATGTATTTGACACCTACTCTTAATGTAAAATTGCCCTTTGAACTCGAATATAAAGTCAGAACACTCAAAAGTAGAACCGTTTTAGAAATATTCCAAAATAACCATTATTTGTGTTTTTAATATATATATTTTTTTTTTTTTTGATGAAAGGTAATAAAATTACTGAAATAACAATGAATTGCTGGTGAAGATTGGTTGAGAAATGACAGAGTTACAGGGGGCAAAATTGTAAAAAATCATTAAAATTTTTGTGAAATTTGAACTTTGGTCCAATGGAACTTAGTCATTGCTTGCCCAATTTTTACGAACGATCTGTAGTTGTTTAAGCAATTTCAATATTTTTGAATAAAAATAAAGAAATAAAACTCCGTCGAATATTTTCTAAGTTAATCATCTTTTTAAAATCCGCTAATATCTCGAAAACTGTTTTACTTTTCAACATTCTGACTTCACATTCGGTTTCAGCGGACACTTTTACATAAAGATTACGTGTCAGATTCATTTGGTCACGACTTTGTTGAAAACCGATTTGTTATTTATGAACCGATGATACACAATTCAGTAAAGTTATTTCTAGTGTTAAAAAAATTAAATTGGACAAAATTATAATACAGTTATATAATTCATTAGTGTTTTATGAGTTTTAAGCACGTTTTGGAATATTTAAGTTTATATGCGACCTATTGTGAAATATCTATCCCAACTAAACTGAACCAAATTTAACTACTACAGTATAATTGGTTACAGTTCTCGACGCTTTAAAGGGTTTTCTCAGAGTGCGTTATATATGGGACCTATGCTTATTTATAGCACTGTTGGGATCTGGAAATTCTTAAATTGTACTGTCTCAATGGCAAAATTGTACCAAATTGACATTAAGTGTAATAGTAATAGAGTTTTTTTTTCCCGGAGTTTTTCGATTCCCGGGAAAGCGGGAAATTTTTTTGAATTTCCCGGGATCCCAGGATCCCGCTCCATATAAATAATACACAGTAAATTTGTTTTTAAATAATGAAAAAAAACTTTTATAAAAAAACTTTTATAACAAAGTAAGTAAAAGAAATCCTTAAATACTACCAAATTAAATGAAGATTAAAAGAGGAACTTGAATTATTATTACCTTACGGTTTTATATGTAAATTCCGTATTAATATTATGATGATTAAGATACATGATAAAAAATTAAGATAAACATAACAATCTAATTCATAAAACAATAATAAAAACAAACACAAATTGAGGTACTCAAGATATGAGATCAAAAAGTAAATTCATAAAATAGTTAAAATATTTTAAATAAATATATTAACATTTTTTAACGGCTTAGGAAATAACTTTCTGACACACTCAAAGCGCTTACACAGAAAAAAATATCTCAAGAAAATTTTTAACAACACAGTTTGTTGAAAATAAAATTTAAAGTCAATAAACTTTTTGTTTGATTCAATGAAAACACTTATCAAATTTACACTTTGCAAAATAGCATTCAATAAAACATATTTAATAATGAAATAATTAAAGATGTCTACATATTCAATAAAAAAATATTTGAATCAAAGTAAATACAGTATTTTTACAACTCTTTTCCATTTGTAAAGTCTCATTTGCTTTACAATTTTATTTGCATAATATATTTAGTTTTGCCAATGTCTTTGGAAAAAGGTTTCCTGATGATCTGGCCTAAGCAGTCAGAGAAATGCACATAGGAACAAGCTTATCCCTCCGTAATAAATTTTAGCGTATTTATTTAGAAAGAAAAAAAAAAAAAAAATTGGGAACTAAGCAGTGTTGCCACTTTGTGGGTAATTACCCGAATTTGGTATAATTTTTACGGTCGTGGGTAGAGCGTGGGTAATTTCTCTTAGGTGTAATTCAGGTGTAAATTGAAATTTTTACTTCAGATGCCCTAATAAAATCAAGATTCGATTTCAGTGATGACATTTATTTCTTTTTAAATATTGTTGCTAAGAAATGCACAGCCTTCTTAATCAAAGTCTCGGTTTCTATTTAAGAAAAGTCTTCAATCATTAAAAATACATATATTTTCAAATGTTTGGTAAAGAATGTCGCAAGATGGACCCTTAGATTTGGATAAATATGCCTATCATAGTGATTTAGAACCTGAAGTTTATTGAAAAAAGTTATTCAAACTAAAAACTTGCCTGGGGGAAGACATGTTTCCAATATTGCAACATATAATAAATTTTATTTCTATCTTGCTACTTTTTAATGTTTTAGTTTAAAGAATATTTAACGCCTTTTACAGTTCTAAAACTGAATTACGAAAAGAACAGTTGTATAAAACTCTGCAGGCATTTTGTTTACTAAATAAGGCATAAAGGGGTTTTTTTAACACCATGAAACTTAAAATGGTAGACAACACAAAAAAAAAAATTAATTTTAATCGCAGATTGATACACGGCATTACCATTTGAAACTGATTTAAAATAAATAGACACCGCGCCTGTCCTTGACGAAACGCATTGCAGACGTCCAGTTTTGTTTCTCTTTTTCGAATAAAATGAACAATAATTAGTATTGTGGTTATTTTGTTGAACTATTTATGGGTTTGAATCCAAATTTTTAATATTTTTAATTAGGCTTAAGTTCATCAAATTTAATTTTCATTAAATTATTCTTATGAAGAAAGGAATTTTACGACATGAAATTAATTAAAATTTACTGATAATTTTTCATTCCTGACTGAAGCTGGGCTCGAACCCAGGCGTTTTTTACGGACAGGTTACCCTTACATGTTTCGATTGCAACCACTCAATCTCTTCAGAGGGCTTGCCGTTTAACACTCGCAGCCATCGGCGACTGCTGACGTCAATAGTCAAACATCAATCCTTAAACCAAATTGTATTTAACCCTTTGGTAGATCGAAATTTGCTTTGAATGATTATCTATTTTAAATTATTTTACATGTTTCTCCTTACTTCTGTTTTTTCGCACTTTTGTCAAGAATTCTTCTTGAAGTCCAAAGTACATATTTTGTTTTGTTTTTCCTTTTTTTGTCTTTCCTTTTCTTGTTGACCTTTTCCAGCACAACTTGAGCAATGTTGACCTCCAAGACAACGATTGTTGCTGGTTTATCAGCTTTAACCACTGACTTCACAGTCCTACGGAAAACAATCAATAAGTGTCACATCGCACGGCCTTGAATTCTAATTGACAGTTTATTTTCTCTAAATCAACCCATCGCCTAAATTTGTGAAAAAAGTTGCGTCATTTAAATCATGAAGTCACCTTTAAGTTGCGAAAATCTATGGCTGATTTTAAAAGTACAGTATTTATCGGATATAAGAAACTTAAAAAATCCAGGAAAAAAGTTTCTTATAAGCGTTTCTTTCTTATATACAACTAGTTTATATAAGAAACTTATTTCTTATATAAGTAGCTATGGCCATAAGACTTTCATATGTTGGTTTTCTGTCTCTTTTTTTGTTACATAGGGTCATCACCTGACAACATTTTGTTATAATAAACGTCAAACTTCATATAAAAAAACGCTGACAAAAATTGTAAAGTTTTTTTTATATGGACTTTGACGTTTGGTATATAAAAAATTGGCAGGTGAAAACGTTTAACGTTTCTAACTTTTAAATAATTATTATCTATGTCTTTTGAGTTTTTCACTATTTAAGATAACGTTGAAAGTCCAATATTATATTTTTTTTGCAATTTCGCTTCTTTTTATACCGTTTTGTATTTCTTTTAATATTTTAACTTTTGTTTTTATTGACAAAAAACACAAAGCTTCTCAAGAGTACCAGCTCGCTCATCTAAAACTAAAGCTGGATGTCCTTAACACGCGTTTTCACCTCCACGCAGCCCTTACTTGCGTTCTACGTTTCAAGTTACATGCAACGCTTTTTATGCAGCAGCAGCACAAGTAAAAATAAAATTTAATTTGTCAAAATCAGCTGATTTGTTCGAACGCTGCTTGTGACGCTTACAAAAGTAGAAAATAAACCTACTTTTCGCATCAATGCATCTACGCTTTTGTGCATGTAACTTACTACGTGTAACTACACAGATTCTACTTTTTTGACAGCTGCGTATGCTGCGAAAAAGCAAGTAACGCGTGGTGTGGACCCCCAGCTTAAAAGTAAAAAAAAAAAAAATTGTTCTTGTTGTAAAACTGTCAGACAACAGAGTTGTCCATGTAAACTACATAAATTCTGTGTTGCCGTTGGAAGTTTCTTATATAAATTCTTTTTCTACACATTTTGTGATTTTGGTGTTTAAGAAAAATGTTCTTTTATCAGTTTTTTTCTTATAAGCGTTATTCTTATATGTAACCTTTTTTGTTAGAAAAATCGCAAAAAAGACATGGTGTTTTTGAAAATGTTTCTTATAAGCGTTTTGTCTTTATATGAGATGTTCTTATATCCGAATAATACTGTATATTTTGATAATTTGGTGGCGTTGTTCAAGCATGAATCTATTCATGATGATGTGCCTGTTCAAAAAGTGAAAATAGTATGACAGTTCGTTTGACAGCTAATCTTTTGTAAGCTCTATGGGGCTAAAAAGAATCCATTATAAAGCAATGACAAGGAACATTTTAAACCTTTTCAAGATATATCAACCAAATGTGGAAGTTAAACTCATTATTATAGCAGTTTGAATTTATGTTTTATTAATTTTTTTTAAGTCTTTAATGTTATTTTTGTTAATTTAAATTAAATTAACAGCTTGGCTAATATTGATCTTCTTTTAATGAGTTTGTTGTGTTTTTGCTTCTTTGTAAATGTCTTTTTATTTAATAAAACTTCAATTTTATATCAGGTGTAATTTCATTTAAATCGGGTAATTTTGCTTCATCTCAAGTGTAATTTTGAAATTTGCTGGTGGTAACACTGGAACTAAGCACATCATCATTAATAAATAAAGATTCAATAAACATTTTGTTTGATTTATTCAACATTTTCAACAATTTATTTTAACAAATCACGTAAACCTTTTGTTAAAAAAAAAATTTTTGGGCAACAACTTTTTTTATTGACTCAATAAACTTGGTTGTTGACTAAAAATTCAATAATCATACCTACAAACTTTTTTATCAATACCGCAAAAATCGTCATCGCAGAAAATTTAAAAATTTTTTTTATCAAATATGCGATTTTCGTATTCAAATATGAAAATTATTTTTTTCTGTGTAGTTAGTCGTCAAAAAGTATACACAGAAAAAAGTAAAAAACGGGTTTGATCACCAAAATAATTGATACAAGCAAAAAATTGTTTAATTTTGCACCTATCACCGAAATGATTATACCAATTACTCAAACTTGCAAAAATTGCAAAACAAGGATTTTTTTCCAATTAAAAAGTTTTTACATTTTAATTACAAAAATAATTGAAAAAATTATTAATATTAAACAATATTTTAATTGAATGAATTAACAAATTAATTTAAAAAAAAATCAATATTTTAATTGAATGAATTACTAACGTAATTGATAACAATACAGAAAATTAATTATTTTAATAATTGTATTGATTAAAACAGTGATTGAATTTTTGCATTAAATTGATTAAATTTTTAATTGAATAAATTAAACAGTGTATTTAAAATACAATCTTAATTCAATTACGCAAATTATTCAATCAAACAAATAGTTAATTGGATAAGTTTGTTAAATGAATTCAGTTGATGGTTAAATGAAGAAAAACAATAATATTTAAAATATATGTTTTATTTAAATATGGTTTAAAAGTAACTTGTTTTATTTGTTTAATTGTAATAGCTCATGCTTAATTGTACACATTTTGGAAGATTTTTTTTTGACAAAGGAATTTCATACATACAACTTTGTATAAAATTGAAGAATAACTCTGATTCTTCACGGTATTCAAGATTGAAAACAAAAAAATTGTTTTTGTTGTGTAATTTGGCTGTACTTTTTTCACCTATTCACTTTAAACGCACAACATGAAATGACGCCAAAAATAATTCAAGAATTAACAAACAGAGAAAATAAACACCAAATTTCGACTGCGACCATAACCACCGTCAACAATGTGGTCAGCCACAAGGCGATTTTTTATTTTACGCATAATATACATATGTATGTAGGCTCATTGTTGACATTGTTGGTGGTCATAATTGTAATTCGTCTATAACAAATTTCAGTTCATTTTTTACTTGTTGATAGTTTTTTATTTTTGCACGCGACGCTTACTGTTCTTTTTGATGACAAAAACATGTGTGTATGAACATGTTGATGAGGGAGGAAAGCAACAAGGAGAAAGCAACAAAGTGTTCAATTCAAACAACCGAGTTGATTGATTCAATTAAACTTATAATTAAAATTAAGCTTAAAATCAAGTAAAATTTTAATTGAAAAAAAATATTTTTTTTTAATTCAATCAATTAAGAACGTAATCAAATTTATTTTAAAATTCAAAAATCACTATTAATTGAAAAAAAACTGCCAATAATTTTTTCTGTGTATTGATTATTTTATTTACTAATTACCATGTTTCCCAAAAATTTCGTTAATTTTTTTTACCGAGGTTGGATAAATAGTTAAAAGTGCACCGTTGTAGAAGGCTTTTGATTCACAATATGAAGCATTTTTTTTATAAACAACGTCTATATCAGTCAAATGTATGTCAAGGTTCATGCAAAAAATAGCATCAAACTCTTACAAACCTTTTCATTTCATTAGGTCTATCTGTAATCTTTAGGACACTGTGTTTTTCAAATTGTATGTTGTAGTATCTTACACGAGCTTCCAAATTTTTTTTATTTCGGTTTCCCCGCTCTTCAAGGGTATATAAACCAACACAAATTGAGAAAAAAATGTGTTTATCACCTAATAAACATATCGCTCCTTCATTGCAACATAGTCATATCTCAAAAAATCAAAAATTGTAAGTTATTTAAGCAAAGTGTTCCTTCATGCCTTCTCGTATTTTATCTCAAACTGAACCGAAGTTATAGCAAAATATATCTTTAAATCGGTACATTTTGAAAACTTTAATCGCATTTTGCCAAGTTCATTTGTTTTTGTAGATATGACTATGTTGCAATAAAGGAGCTATATGTCAAGGTATCTGCTATGTTTAAGACTTGTCCATGGACAATTAAACTTTACTACCTGCATCTTATTTTGAATTAATATTCTTTATTAACTTTTCACTTCACTAAATTTATTAATTATCAACTGTTGCGCTGCCTATTCTGCTTTAAGTAGATTTATTGCATCAGGAGACATTGATTTACGTATGTACTCACTTCTTGTAGTTGATCTAATCGACAACCCATCCACAGATGCTTATTTTAAGAGAATAGAAAACTAAATTTCAAAGTATAAATAGCTGTTTTCTTAAACTATGAGGAATTTTTTATTTCCCGGGATCCCGCATGAAAAATCCCGGGAAAGCGGGAAATATAATTATTGAAACCCTAAATAGTAAGTAATAGTAAGAATTTATAACACTTTTTTATTTATAAAAAAACAAAAACAAAACTAGTAAGAAATTATAGTCCGTCAAGCCCGAGCATTTGATTCTCCACACCACAGTATATACAGACATATTTTGGAGAGTGAGACCAATGGGCAATCGTGAACCCACCAGAACAAAATTATGTTATGAGGTTAGGATTTAGGTTAAAGTTTTTGTGTCGACTATTAATAAGATATCTTGATCCATGTGAATTTTCTTTGACTTTAAGTGATTTTAGGAAGGGGGTTTATATTGGACCTATGTTTAATTTTGTACCCATCATCGCAACATTTTGTCTTGACAAAGTTGCTATCGTAAAAGTTATTGTCGCCAATTTCTATATCAATACCAACATTTAAAATGTAGTCGTCAAATATGGACCGATTTCAGTAAAAAATGATAAGATGATTTAGATTAGTATAAAATAAGTCTGGTCCTAAATTAATGTAAATACCAACGTAATTGCACAAAATACACAGAACTGTAAAAAGGGACGTGTGAAAAAGGCCCAAATCAGTTGCGAGGGCAGCTTTCGAAGAAAGAGACAGAAAGCTTTTTTTGGTAGTGAAGTGGCAAGGTGTTAAAACAGGCCGCAGCAATCAACACAAATGGCGTATCAAAACAAAAATAACAAAACACAAACCACTTTAAACCAATGCATTTGTTCAACAAACGTTGTTTTTTGTGCAAAAAACTGTTTTTAGTAACATTGTTTTGTTTTATAACGTGTTTTACTTACTTAGATATTATTTACTCGTGTCGTGGTGAACTTAAAAGTTAATTCTTACAACAGTTTTACAAATAAATTTGTGTTCATTTTATTGCGGCATAGAAGATGATGAAAAGAGAAATGCAAAAGGGCAGCTTTCTTTGAAAGAGACAAAAAAAAAACTAAAAATATTCCGTCTCGTGACAGTTCTGTGTATTCTGTGGTAATAGGATGGTTTATTGGCACAAACACTATTCAAGACTGAAGTAAAATTATAGACCGATTGACACCATTTTTTAGTCGGCTTTGCCCTTATGAATTGAAACCTATGTTCACAATTTAATCAAATTACCTTTAAAATTGCGACCATATTTACTTCACGCAGAAGGTATCATGGACAGACAACCATCCAGCCAGCAGGACTGAGGGATATTATGCAATCGACTCAGAAAGTATTATTTTGTAGTGTTACACAGATCAGCACAATCGCATAATACCCTGTCCACTATTGTGATGTGGGTATACAAATTAAGAAAAAGCAAAAATTTGTCTATTTCTGTTTTTTCTCAAAGGCAGACAAAAATGTAGACGTTTGGTTGACAGTGTCACCAAAACAATCGGCCAAAGTGGCGATTTTGAGAAATTTAATCCTAGGCTTCTACACTCAAAATATTATGTAGTTAAATTCAAACGAAAATTGACAATAAAAGTTCGGAAGACCGCATGGAAGATGTTAAAAATGTGAAACATGCATTCACACTTGCAGCATATAATAGCTTTTATCAATTAAAAAGTCACAATTTCTGAAAAAACTTCTTCTGTTTTTAAACTTTTTTTCTACAACAGTACCCATGTTCTGTAACTTTAGTGAGAACTTCTTGCATCGAAAAGATGTAAAACAAAATATCCCATCGTTTCTCGAAAAGTGAGAAAAATGTGTGTCTGTAACTCATGTCGAAAACTATCAAAAGAGATTACGTCGTTACGTTATAAATGTCATAATATTGCACTCGAAGCCGATGTGACATTGCAGACGTTCAGAACGCCAGTAACACATATCGTTGACGGCGACCAAAATTTACTAAAATTGAAAATTTTTCAACGACGGCGGCGAAAACACAACCGTCGGCTATACCAAATTGTGTAAAGAGCGACTTTAATGTTTGTTGTTTGCAAACGAGCTTTGAAGACATTCGTATATTTTATAAAAATGTTAAAAGCAAAATAATAAAACAATGAAAAATGTGCCAAGAATAAAGTATTATTATTATTATTCTTTGCATTTTGCATTTTTAATTGTTTTTTAGTGTTAAAATTTTTTCTCGCCCCATTTTTATTCGTGAGTTTATTTGACAGTTCAAAGCGGGAACTTTTCTCACCAAAATGTTACAGACACACTTTTTCTGTAAATTAGCTAGTAATTTCCTTACGTGACAGCTTGTACTCGCCAAAAAAAGTTACATACACAGTTAAGTGAGAAAAACAGCTGTTTGTTTCAATTTATGGCATTTTTGTTTCATTTCACACATTTCAATCGAAAACTTTCAAGACGCGAGAGTTACAGAACATGGGCACAGAGTGCCAAAATTTTAAAAGAAATCACCAAAATCTTTTTCGAATACATTTTGTTAAAAAATATAACAAAAATTAAAACTTTCATAAAAGGCAAAACTTGACAAATGGCTACGCTGCTTTCAAAACAAATAATATTTTGTCAGTGATGCCACAAATATTAAAGAATTTATTACCACTTTTCTAGTGATGACACTGAAATAATCGAAAGATGTAGAAAGGAATACAATGAGATAGGAACATCTTGCAAAGATGTTGATTTTAAGTCGTTGGAGGCAAACATATTATGGTTGTGTCTTCATGATGGAGGTTTATTTTAACCATAATATAGTTGTAGTTGACAAAATTATGAAAATTAAACATAATATGCTTTAAATTCTCTTTAAAAATACATAGTTTGCTGTTCATGCACTGTGGCCCCAATGCGTTCGTTATTATGTTAAAGTCACTACACTGTCACATACAAACATGTTTACTTGGTTGTAAATAGAATTTTTCCGGGATTCCCGTGCTGGGATTTTGCCGAAAAGCAACTATTTTCAATTTTCGCTTTTAAAGTAAAAAAAATTACTTTACTTCACACAAAATATTCAATAGAGATTAGAAAAAAATCCTTAAAAATGAAATCGCAAAAAAAATTTCTGGCAAAACAAATAACGAAAAATTTTACTTAACAGAGTTGAATTGATTTAATTGAACAATGATCCCAAAAGTATAAAAATATACTTTTACGGTACTTTAGTATTAAAATTTTTAAGCGCAAGTATTTACGAAGTAAGTATTACACAGGCCAACACTCAATTTGCTTCTTTGAATTTATCAACTGATTCTAGTTAACTTGGGTACGCTGAATTCAAAACTGTAATCAGTTTGTCTCTATCAGCTCTAGTTTTCATGATATAGGTTTTTTATACCCTCCACTTATGACTTCCAATTACCAATTACCCAAAATTTTTTTTCCAAAATTTTTTTTTTTATCAGAACTTTTTATTACTGTTATAGTTATTGCCAAAAAAAAAAAAAATCCCAAATTTTTTTAAGTATCTAAAAAGTAAAACTTTTCCATAGGAATTTAAAAAAATATAAAACGAAGTAAAACTGTTTCATACAGATTTATTAAAATAAAACAAGTTAGAGTGCTAAATTCGGCTGTGCCGAATCTTTGATACCCTCCAGCGACAGTTCGAATGTTTAAGAAGTAATATCTGTATGATGTTATTATTATCTTAAACTGTGACGATTTGTTATTAATTATGGTTTAAGGCGACTAAACTGTTTTCCGGTAGTAGGGTTTATATGGGGTCTAGGGTAAATTATAGACCGATCATTTCGAAATTTCACAGCGTCATTTCTAGTCCTTTAAAAATGTGACGTACCTATTTCTGTTATGATAGCATTATTAGTTATGGTTTTAGGTGTACTTAACTGTTTTCCGGGAGTAGGATTTCAATGGGGCCTAGGGTAAATTATGGACCGATCGTCACGAATTTTCACAGTGTTATTTCTAGTCCTATAAAACTGTGACGAGCCAAAATTTGTTATGACTGCATTATTTTTTACGGTTTTAGGTGTACTAAACTGTTTTCCGGTAGTAGGGTTTATATGGGGCCTAAGGTAAATTATGGACCGATCGTCACGAAATTTCACAGTGTTATTTCTAGTCCTATAAAACTGTGACGAGCCAAAATTTGTTGTGACTGCATTATTTTTTACGGTTTTAGGCGTACTAAACTGTTTTCCGGTAGTAGGGTTTATATGGGGCCTAGGGTAAATTATCGACCGATCATCACGAAATTTCACAGTGTTATTTCTAGTCCTAAAAAACTGTGACGAGCCAAAATTTGTTATGATTGCATTATTTTTTAAGGGGTTTAGGCGTACTAAACTCTTTTCCGGGAGTAGTGTTTATATGGGGCTACGGGTAAATTATGGACGGATCTTCACGAAATTTAACAGCGCGATTTCCAGTCAAATAAAACAAATTTTTGCAAAATCGTATCTCATTCCGTGCCTTGTTCCAGCATTTATGTTATGTTTTGTAACAAAATTATCAATTTTTTTAGGTGGTGGTTCCACATTTTGATTCATAGCTCTGGTCCTACTGACCCGATTTTGCTGGATTTCAATCCCAAACTGCTTAGGATAACTGCAAGCAATTTGGCACCAAGTTTGTTCATTTCTTTTGAGTTGTTCGAAAGTGAGCGTGTTTTCAACAAACGGACAGACAGACGGACATGGCTAAATCGACTTAGAATTGCTCAAGGACCCAGAATATATATACGTTATGGGGTCTAAGATGGATAATAAAAAAGTTTCACACGGAATGACAAACTTAATATACCCTCTTCACTACTAATTGTAGTGGAGGGTATACAAAAATACTTAAAAAAATTTGCGGATTTTTGTTTTTGACAATAACTAAACAGTAAATAAAAAATGTTGATAAAAAAAAAACAATTTTGGAAAAGAAAAATGTTTGGGTAATTGGTAATTGGAGGTCATAAGTGAAGGGTATAAAAAAGCTGTATCATGAAAACTAGAGCTGATAGAGACAAACAGATTACAGTTTTGAATTCAGCGCACCCAAATTAACTAAAATCAGTTGATCAATTCAAAGAAGCAAAAATCTTTTTTAATTTTGTCGGGCTGTGTAATCTTTACCTGTAGGGTACCCAGCTTATTAAAAAAAAGTGTAAAATTCAAACAAAGTGTTATTAACCCAATAAGCACTCAAACATAAAATTTCAAGTGCTTCAAATTTAGCTGAAAATAAACTTGAGTTCAAACGTATTTTTAAATGCTATTCAAGTTTCAAAATATTTTACTAATATTCACTTGATTTCAAATTTCCATTTAACTGGAGAGTGCTATTGAAATACCGTGTAACAAAAGTATATCTCAACCCTTGAAACTTGCGATTCGAACTTGAATACCAATTGTTTCGCTTGATTTCCAGCAAAATTGCTTACTTTTTAAAATTTTTTATTTAAAATTTTTTCATTTAAGGAGAAGATATGTATTTCGTTAGCTAAAATGCAAAAGGACGTAACTAACAAAAATATAATTTTACAGGAGAAGCAAAAAACTTTATTAAATGAAAACTATAAACATGTCAGAAAACATGCGTTAATGGGTCATCCATGGAATTGTTTAAACAGTTTTCAAACTAAATCATTTTATTATATTTTGTTGAAAAAAAAATGAGTAATAACGTAGTTTTTCATTTATAAAATAAACACACTTGTAGTTACGTCCCTTTGTTTTTTGTTAATAAAAGCGCAATTTTTGATCCCAGAAGTGTAAGATTTTGTGTAGACATGTAGTACAATGGCATTTATAATAATCAATCAAAAACACGATTTTGAATTTTTTGTTAGTTACGTCTTTTTGCATTTTAGCTAACGATATGTACATGAGATCCCGGAAGTGAAAAAGTTCAAGAAAAACCCCACTGTTGCACTATTTGGTCGCAATCTGCTGATCTCCATTTGCCTACCACTTTTACTGCACATTCATCTATTCAGGTTGATATATTTTATTTGGAAAAATCCATTTTTAATAATTCATGCAATTAAATTTTTTGAAACAACAACATCTGTTACTTAAAATCATGTCAATTAACATCTATTTGGTAATTATGAGATAAACATGTGCTCAACGACGGGTCGTTAATAATGTATTTTTAGAGAAAAAAATTACTAAAAATAGCAGCAAAAAAAAAAAAAATGGAAAAATTTTGGCAATTTTCTGTGTGCTGCTCAAAAGTGTAAATGAAATTGAATGCAAATTGACAAAAATATTTAACAACTAATTAACAAGTTAACTTTATTTGTGTGACAAATGACTTGATTTAAATTTGACACATTTAATATGTAAACAATTTTTTTTTAATGTCAGTGGTTTTTTAATTTGTCTAAATAATTCGTATAATTGATCTGACCATAATTGAATTTTTGCACTACGTGTTTTTAATTATAGAAAATTGGTAGAAATGTTAATAAAAATTATTCTTTATATTAAAAAAAAAAAAAATAAGAGAATTATTTTCGTAACTATCCAACAAACCCGTAATCAAACAATTGATTAGAAATGAATTTATCATTTGAAATGATGAGAATAAATTAAGTAAAAAACGTGCAGGATTGGAGGAGTGGGCGTGGATCAAACTAGATTTCCGTAAATCTAGAGAACGGCCACATATACAATTTACAAACAAAAAGCTTGGTTATAACTGAACAGTATCTGTAAAAGGAAAACGGGCTTATTGTCGCCATAGGGGGGATAACTTCAATACAAATACCATACAGGTTTCTTTTAGGCAACTGGTGAACGGATGCAGTAAGACTTTGTTCAAATAACTTTATATACAATGCACGAGACTTGTAATGAAAAAACCACTACAATTTTTACATGTTTGCATTTTTGTTGCGCACGCAATATAACTTATTTGTGTAAAGTCAAAAGGCACACATTCTTATACTTTTTCATTCAAGTAGTCATTGTCCACTCGATGTTGTTGTTTAAATTTACAACAATAAAAACAACAATAACATGAATACATTGTACCTACATACAGAACTACTGTACTTTTTAAGATGAAAAAAAAGTCTGTTTCTATGGAAATTGTTGTACCTACGTATCGACCCATTTGCGCGAAATTATCGTATATGCCAATTTTTTGGAAATTGAGTTTTTGATGCAATCTTGTTCTACATTCAAAGAGACGTCGCCTGACAAAATATTGTAAGCGAATTCCACTTCGTTGCTCCAAAAATTGAATGTATATTTTCATTTTTATATTGCAAGTGATAGCAGAGAAAAGTAGAAAAATGGTTCTCCTGTAAAATTTGTTTTTTGTAACATACGATAATTTCGCGCAAGGGGTCGATATGTATGTGCGTTTAGTTTCATTCAAATTTTTTTTTCTTGTACTACATAGTTACTGCTGAATGTCTTCATGAGTAATAATTGCTTCATTTCTGGCTTTTTTGTTTGTATCTTTTTTTTCTTTCCCAAAACAATCATTGTCGCACCGAACACACAAACATCTTTATTAAAATACGAAGCTAACGATTGTATAAATAACAAAGCATGATGTGCATTATTTGAATGACTGCAAACCAGCAGCGAAGATTTGCGGTTGCGCAAGTTTGATTGTAAGTTTAGCGCAAGTTTTAGTGTATTTGTTGCTGTTGATTTAATGCGATTTTTTTACAATTGCACAAAGCCGTTCTCTGACTTAAATACTGCATTTGCTTACGCAACATACCCAAACAAGTGCGCGTTAACCTTCTTGCACAAAGTTTATAAATACGTGTTAACATTGGAACATTGGAACCAATTAGGATGTTATCCAATTCCGTTTTTTTTAATCTTGGACTTCATGTCCGTCCGTCTGCTCTAGAGTCGGTTTTCGTATGGTGACCATATGAAGGGCTGGAGATGGAGGAAATGTTTGTTCTAGAGAAATATTGGGGATGTAAAAATAATGGGGGTCGCTTATACATTTTCCATCTTTAAGGGTGACTCCTCAGTAGTTACGGACGTTTTTCTCTCCATTTAGCCCGAATTTCTTTCTCACAGATTTCAATGCGCGTGCGGCACGGCAATATTCAACCGATGGAGCTCATGTTTTTACCACATTTTTTTACCCTAACCTTACACAAAATTGGTCTAGTTTTTTGGAAAATGGAAAAAAAATGTTGGACCCCCTGATACATATGGGTAATTCCAAAGTGTTGAACGTGACAGTCGTACGCATCAAAAATGCAATAACATTTTAAGCAAAAAATATTTTTACGTTTTCTTAACCCTTAAATTAAAGCGCTAAGAAAGCACTGTTATCTATGCTAAAGCTTATGGAGAGCGCGATTCTAGGTCAAAGATAATGGCAAAAGAAGTAGCGGTTCGAACGTGAAAAAAATATAAATAGTTTTTGTGGCCATGTATAAAAAAGCGTAATTCAGCGAAACCTGGCACAATTTTTTAGTCAAACTACTTTCAGAATTTAACGTAGCAATGTTACATTAAAATGTCTTGGTTTAATTTCAAAATCTTTTGTATTTTCGTTTTTTTAAGCAAAAATCTGGGTCGATACGTGACATTTCGAACGTGAAATTTTTTCCGTAACAATTGAACTGAATAATGATTAAAACAAAATAAAAATTTATTGTTAATCCCAATAACATGTTGCTCTTTGAACTCTTCCTTAGATAACTGACCATCTAAGATCATTTTTTTGGAATAATTTTTATCAAATATCACCTCTTTTTAGGAAGATAATATTAAAGAAAATATACAATAAAACATTCTCAAAAATAAGAAATTACGTTTTCACAACTTTGCAGTCTGATTGTTCATCTAAGTGAACAAATTTATGAGTAAATTTTTCAAATAAGTAAAATCTAAATATTTCTCCATAACAATATCGTAAAATAATCAGCTTTTAATAACTTTTACATTTTCGGTCACGGTGGACCTTTAGCCTGGTGCTCTGTTCAACATTTCACGTGAAATGCTGTCAAAACGCATATGAAAAAAACTTGTGCGGAATATCTATGAAATGATGTTGATAGAGTTGTACTCTGTTCATTATGTGAAAAAGTTCCGAAATGTTTCTGGCAACATTTTTTTACAACTGCGAAATAATGTAAGCTGCATTTATTTCACGTGGAATTTTAAGCAAAAGCAAAAAAGGATGAACTGATTATTGAATAATAAATAAAAAATTAATATAACACAACCGGTAACAGCTTTTTATCCATATTTACTTTTTTTTTTATTAAATTTTTTATTAATAAAAATTATTATTAGTAAAATACATGTGAGGTTTGTTTACATACGCAAAACAATGTCGCATACTTTGCAGGAATCAAATCGGCAAATTGTACAAACTCGCATGATATGTAACATCGATACATGTCAAAATTTTCGTGTGAAATAATAAATGTTGTTCAACATTTTTCACAAATTTGAACAGAGTACTAGGGCTTTTGACGGAAATGCCCATATATATTAACTAATGGCTTGATTTTTTAACATTTTGCTTTAAGGTCTAATTAGACGTGACATAACCACACCAAAATTGTATTACCATAGCCACTGTAAAATTTTAATTGGTTTCTTTTCGCTTTTGTAAGACTCAACTTTTTTTAATTGAGCCCACTTTTAATCGGAATTGCGTTCTGTGACATAACTCTTTATGGAGTTAATCGAGTTTTATTGTGGATACATTTTAAGTTTAAGGACATGCAATGATAAAAAGCATATAAGTGATAAATAGTATACTATTATTTATTGGGTTTTATATAAAAATTATAATTTTAGCAATTAAATAAATAAAATGTAATTTAATGGTAAAACAGACATTTTTTTGTTTGTGCTATAGGTACTAGATACAAAGTGAACAAACACCAAGTCACAAATATAATGACAATGTTGGATTAACAAATTTTTTCGACTCCTTCTGTAAGTGGGCATATAAGACACTATTATTAATTTGGAAAATCTGGCCTTAAAAATTATAAAATTCAATTTTTTTTCAAATAAAATGAGCTGACCCTAGTTGTTGTAATGCACTGTTTAAAACCCGTTAAAATTAATTTATAATTTATGAAATACCCTATGTTCTAACTTTTACTGTCGATAATAGTGTTGCCGCAGATAATGCCGTAACAGCTATTTTAGTTAATATACCGGCTTTTAGAGTACTGCCAGGCACAAGTTTTAAAAATATAAACAAATATAAATGTAGTATGAATTTAGGCGGTATTATGTTAAAATAAAATATTGTACTTTTTGATTAAGATATTGGATTTACTAAAATTTGAAAAACTTTCGATGTTTTTCTATTAATTTTATTTCTTTAAAAATATTTAAGGTATTACGGTAGGTCACTTACATAAACCACTCAAGTTCCATGAGTACTGAACATTTCGAAACAACAATCTGAGTCAAACGACCTACGCTCCGAGCAATAATCATGCGCAATCCAAATTCACCAGTGTGCCAAACTGCAAGAAAGTACTCATGTGTCCTAAAAGGTGTCTCTTTGTGTATCAGTGTGTTTGCATCTGTAAAACACAAATAAATGTGTCAATTATTTTAACAATTGTATTTCGGTTTGGCATTAATCATAAGCTCTGAAGGTGTACGAACGTACTTTGACTACATATTGATGTGTATGTTGGAAAGCATTAAATAAAAAACGTTTGTCGAAATTGATTCGATATACTTATTTATTAAAAAAATTGATAAGTTTCAGAGAAAGTAGTACTTTGTCTACATGCAGTGGTAAATTATAACAAGAAAACATTTAAACATTACAGTCTTAGAACACCCTCTTCACAACTATTGGTGGAGGGTATACAAATAGTTTCTTCGATAGAAAATGCCTTGTAATTTTGGAGTTAATATGATAAAATTTGGTACATAGGCTCTTCTTTTTACAGGAACCAAGCCTGTTATAAATGGCTTCTATTCGGAAAAAGGCTATAGGCCCATTGTGCCCATAAACCATCTTATTATGTTGGTATTAAAATGAAATTTGGACCATACTTATTACCAATTTTTATTAGAATCGGTCCATAATTGGTCATAGTTGTCATTCAAATAATACTCCTGAAAATGGCTTTTAATGGCATTACTTCTTTAAAAATTTTGGAATTGACATATAAATGTGCTGCCATAGCGATGTCCCATATAAACCACCTTCCTAAAATAACTTAAAGAAACGAAAAAAAATTATCCACCCGTACTTAAATCAAGCCAAGCGGTGTCATTATTACTGTAAGTACGGATTTTCTTAAATCAAGTACAGAATGCTTGTTTCAAGTACGGATTATTTGAGTACCCCGTACTAAAAATAGTCCGAAAATTGACTTAAGTAAAGTTTATCTTAAACTGTGCTTGATTCAAGAATTTCTATGTTGGCTTAATCCCGAATTCGTACTTGAAATAATCCGAAAGTAAGATTTTTATTCTAATCTAATCACTTATCCCAGAGAATTAGAGATATTTACCAGATATTATTTACTTACTCGTTTCACATGTTTGCTTCACTTTTGTTGGTTTCCCCCTCTGATTACAGAAGAACTCACAATTATAAGACACCAGCATAATGCCCAAAATGGTTTTCGTAATCATTCTACTTCGAAAATTTGTTGTATTTAAATAAATAATTTTAACAAATAGAATATGGGTATTTTTGCTTCTTATTTTATTTATTAATCATGAAAATAATGTTTGGATTTTTTATTGTAGCGTTGTTTTTGTATCTACACAAAACAGACCAATTGCTTTTTTACCTTTCTTTGTAGTATTGTCGATGTTTCTGCAACAAACTTTTACATTTTGGATAGATTTAAGTAATATTTAGAGTTATTCGTATTTAAAGTTTGCACTTAAAATAAAAATACCACTTCCAGTAAGAAGAAAAAACTTAAATTTAGTACGAGTTTTTGTCTTTCTGTGAAAGAACTTTTACATGAATCTTAACAACATAACTTAATTTTGTTCTGGTGGGTCCATGATTTTCCAAATAGGGTACACTTCCGAACAATTTTTTGTGGAATACTGTAATGCAGAGCATCATATGTGCGGGCTTAACCGACAATACATTCGTACTTGTTTCACTTATAGTAGAAATAAATATACCCACACCACAATAGGTGGAGAGGGTATTATGCGTAACAAATAAAAATATTACTTCTAGACCTAACTTTATTACTTATCTAACGGTTTCCGGCTTAACTTTGGCCTCAAGCAATTTGACGAAATTTCGAATGTTCTAATTCTTACAAGGATCAAGTCTTATAAGAACGGGGAGAATCGGTCCATAATTTCACATAGTCCACATACAAGCTTTCTTCCGGAAAAGAGTTTTGTGCCTATAAACTATCTTATTGTGTTGGTATTTAAATTCAATTTGGCCTAAAACTTTTTTTCTGCAACTTACCAAATTTTCCTATACTCGATCCATATTTTACCACAGCTGCAATACTATTACGACTCCTACAAATTGCTTTACTGCCATAAATTCTTTAAATAAATGACGATACTGAGATGAAATTTGTAAAAATAACTTAACCAAATATTATGAAAAATTGGACCAAATTTGTGACGTAAGACGTAGAAGTGGATTAAAGTCTCATATGGGACTTTTACAAAAAAACAACGAATAAGTACTGAAATCAATCCGAAGCGGTATTAATAGTACGGTGAGTACGGATTTTTTTGAATCAAGTACAGAAAGATTGATTCAAGTACGGATTTTCAAACGCAAAGCACTTGAATTATCCATATTCAATCCCGAATTCGTACTTGAAATTATCCGAATATTAGATTGATTTAAGTAAAACTAAGATTGAATCAATCTTAAATTGCGCTTGATTCAAGTATTATAATGTTGATTATATCCCGAATTAGAAAGAAAAAATTCCCAGCAAAAACTTACATTGCAAAGTAATGAGTTAAAAAGCTAATATAACGACTCTTCACTACTTATACATTGGCATTTTAACACGGTGATGTCATTGGAGGCAAGTACTTACCACCCTCGCTTACAAATAGGGAGTTAAATAAGTCATTACCACATTCGCTTACAAATAGGGACTTAAATAAGTTATTACTCCGATGTCACCAAAATTACAACTAACATGTCATGACTTTAAAAAAATTTTTTTTTTATTATTTTTTTTAAATTATTTTTTTTCTATTTTTGCTTATTTTATTTTACTTTACTTTATGTTTTTTTTTCAATTTTTTCTTATTTTATTTTACTTTGTTTTATTTTTTATTTATTTTTCTGTCTCTGGCGGGATTCGATCGCGCAACCTCGGGGCTGATAGACTAGCTCGCTACCAGCTAGTCTACCGGGGCAGTGTAGTTTTTGTATAAAAAAACGATGTATTTAACTCAATTAAGAGCGTAAATATGAGATCAAATTATTGGAGGCAGCTACTTACCACCCTCGCTTACAAATAGGGAGTTAAATAAGTCATTACCACATTCGCTTACAAATAGGGACTTAAATAACTTATTACTCCGATGTCACTTAAATTACAACTAACATGTCATGACTATAAAATTTCAGTACAGCATAATTTTTCATATTCAAATTTATTACAAATTGTTTTTTATTTATAATAAAAAAAAAAAACAAATTGTAAGAACAAATATTTTAAACCAATTTGTATTAGATTTGAAAAAACTTCAACCGTAGATGCATTTTATTACGAATGAATTATAAATTTCGTTAATCAACTCATACACAAGTACTTAGGTATCAGATTATATGTCAGCCATTACCAAACTACTTCTATGTAATGCAGATGGTATGAAGTAGTCATTGAAAAGTAAGTTGTTCAGTAATGGCAAGACATTACCAAGTTTTTGCTGGGTTATTATGATTGATTTACTTACCCGTTTTACAGCTTACGATAAAACACCAACATCATGCCCGATATGGTTTTTACTTTAGAAATCTAATGACATACTTAACCAAAAATATAAACTAAATGAGAAGCAATAGTTCAAATTTACTTTTTAACTCTTTGTGGTGCACATGAGTCTGACCAGACCTTTTTTCAATGTGTATAGAAAACCAAAACATGCGTAAGTCGGAGGGTTAAACACAACCAAAATTTTAATCTTTTTTTTTACTTGATTTAAGAATTTTTTACTTATTTCAAGAATTTCCGAGATTGATTTTTGAAAGTAATCCCATTAAGGATTGTTTTGAGTACGTTTAAGTGTTATTCGTACTTGAATTTTTGAGCACGACTCGTACTTAAAGTACGGTTTTTCTTTCGAATAACACGAATTTTTGTGCTAGTAGGTCGATAACAGCCGATTAGTCCTTAATTGAGAGCAGTCAGTGGTCTAGGTTATTATGTTGTTAAACTATACTTTATTTGAGGATCCTCAGAACAAAACGTACTTTTTGTCCATATAAATTTTTGGAAAATTGAGGCTAATTCATTTCGCCTTCTTAACAAAAACAGCATGAGCCTGTGCCCATGTCCTGTAACTCCCTCGTCGAAAAACTTTTCGATGGAAATGTGAGATATTCAACAAAAATGTCATAAATTGAAACAAACAGCTGTTTTTCTCACTTAACTGCGTCTGTAAGATTTTTGGCGAGTAATAACTGTCACGTAAGGAAATTATATACTCACCAATTTACAGTCTGTTAAATTTTTGTGAAAAAGTTCCCTCTTTGAACTGTCAAATAAACTTTTGAATAAAAACGGGGTGAGAGAAGTTTTTAACACTTGAAAATATATTAAAAATGCAATGAATAACAATACGGAGAGGGTACGTATTTTGTCGGCAAATTTTTTCATTGTTTAATTATTTTGCTTATAAAATTTTTGAAAATAATCATTTTGTATTATTTAAGATATTTCGGCTTCGAGTGAAATATTATGGCATTTATAAGGTAACGACGTAATCTATTTTGATGGTTTTTGAAATGAGTAACAGACACACTTTTTTCTCACCTTTCGATAAACTTTGGAATATTTTATTTCACATCATTGCGAGAAGTTCTCACCAAAATTAGAGAACATGGGTACTCGATATGATATCAAGGTTTTTACTTATCAATATATGGGCACTTCCACAGAAAATCTCTCTTTTTGTCACGTCACGTCACCTAGCAATTATTCTTGTATTTAAGAACCACGTTGTTCAAATTTTTCCTCTCTTTCACTAAATGAAAACCTAGTTGCGCTCTACACCCAAATGCAAAAAAAGTAAATAATATTTTCATTATTCTTTGAGAAACGATTAAAAATGGTTGGTGACGTTACGTGACAAAAAGTAGACATTTCTGTGGAAATACCAATATGTGACCTTCTCCGAGAAAAGGGACTTAGTGTGCGAAGTTTTGAGAAAAAAGCATTTAAAGTTTCATAATTTTATTGTTTATCTCATTTTTATCGATTTTTCCAAGTTCGTTTTGTACGTTTTTATGAGGTAAATAAATTTTTATTAGAAATCTAACTCATTTCATCTTATAGGTACCAGAATCCACTCTTAAGTCCAAACCCGTATTTTGGACACACTAGGTCCCTTTTCTCGGAGAAGGTCACATATGCATCAAACTGTCATAAATCACCACATCAAATATTTCAACATAAATATTATAAAACTACCAAAAAAGCAATTTGTCGAAAATGCGAAAAAGTACGTTTTGTTCTGCAGCTCCTTCCTTGTTTTAATACAAAAGTACAAATCTTTATATCTATTAACAGCTGTAAAAAGTATACATATTCGCTATACCATTAGTGCTGGGATACTATCGATTTTTATCGATAGTTCAGATTTCACTATCGATATATCGATAATACTATCGACGGAACGTTTGTACTTGTGCAGGAAAACTTTAATTATTTTTTTATAAGGCTGCAGTTCGTTGTTTTTATTACTTTATTGAATGAATGAGACGTATCATCATATATATTATTTCTAAAGCACTTTTTTTTGTCGGTTGCAAATATCTCCCATACCACCGCATCAAATTTAATGAATGATATCTCATTTTAAAGCTTATTTCTAACACTAATGACGAAAAATAGTTAGAAATTGAAAAATTATTATTTCAATTGATAAAAATTATATTTTAAAATGTATTGAAGTTACTAAAATTTCTATTAATTGTTTTCATTTTATATTACAAAAATGACAACTAACGGTGCGAAATATTCGCACGGGTCATCTAGTGTATGTATATACGCACGTTATTTTAAATGGCAGTTTTTTAAAAATTTAAACTACGTTCACAATCAAAAAAACAATTTCGTTTTTTCTTCTATCTTTTTTCTTCCTTTCATTTTTAGAACAAAAATGTAACTAAAATTTTTTTAAAAAATGTAACTAAAGTTGAGTCAACTAGAACTTGAGGAACAATTTGTATGAAATTGTTTCTGACGTTTAAAATAATTTTATTTAGTTTTGAATGAAAATTTTAACAAAATGTTTACAAAAATAAAAATAAATGCATAATATTGTTGTGGCTAAAATGTGTGTAGTATTATTATTAATATTATTTATCTTATATTTACAAAAGAAATTGTTTCTCTATTATGAACACCAAATGAAAACGTTTTTTTGATTGTGAACGTAGCTTTATAAGTACCTTTCTGAAAGAACCGAAGTAACAGGGACTATAAGATATTCCATTGCAACTTTAAAATATTTTCTAGATTCTAAACCCAAAAAGGTAATCAATCTAGCGGACTTATCCTCTAATGGTCGTTCATTGGTTTGTCTTATACGTGCAATTGCATTTGGATTTGCATATTTTTTACAACATAACAAAAATATTTGGCATTTCAGTCGCTATATAAACATGTAAAATTTCGACTTAAAGGCCTTTAATTAGCAGTAAAAAGTACTGCTTAGCAATCCATACCACTTGCCATTCTTGTTGTTTGCATTCATTGCTGTAATTCAGCGCGAATTAATAATAGCAAGTAAAAATTTGCGGCAAAAAACTGTGTGTGTACAGCTGCTGTTAGATGTCTTCATAGCTGTATTTCAAATAATAAAAATATCGATATTTATATTTTTCCTATCGATGTTTTCGGTATTTTAAGACTATCGATAATATCGATAGTCTATCGATAGTTTCCCAGCACTATATACCATGCATTGTGTTTAAAAAAAAATTGCTCTTGGAAAAACTAAAAGTTATTACTTCCCAATAGAGTTCAATTTAAAATTATAATCTGTATAAATTGATTTCCAATCACAATCCTACAAGTTTTGCTATAATTTTATCCTGTTGATGCCAGATTATCATTTCAATAAAAAACAAAAGAATTAGAGCGTTCTCATCAAACTCATTAAATAATCTAAAGTACATTTCTTTCAAAGAAGAATGTATTGTGTACAAGCAAAACACATTCTCCATTAGTAACATAAGGATGCCGAAAGTTTGCCCAAAACAAAGCAAAGACAAAGCTTAAGCCAACTAAAGGAACAACTACTCATCATCATGGTCATTGCTTATGCATACGCATTGTTGCCAAGTACTTTAAAGTAAACTTGTACTTTGTCTTTTGATTTAACACAACCTCTATTGTTGAAACTTTTTCTCTTTTTCTGTCTCCTGGCACGGAGGGATTTCAGTTTGCAACAGTGATGTGCAGCAGAAATAACCAAATGAAACTGAAATGGTAAAAGTTTAATTTTTTAACTTCTTAGGGCTAGTAAATCCGTGCAAGTTAAACTCTCTTTTTGGATAAAAATGTGTTTAAACCATGAAAATAATAAATTATTTTTTTGGAATTATTTATGTAATCAATTATTTATTTTCGCGCTGCAAAAGTTGCAACTTTTACTGAAAATAATTCCGACCTGCACCATAAAAAAATAATTTGATTAGACAAATAATCGTGATTAAATTCTTCTGCTCATTAATATAAAAACCATTACAAGACTTAAAAATGTGTTCCATTTTTGTATGTTTAAGGACTTTAGCTTCCTTAAAATCCTGATCTGCAAAATAACCTTCACATAAATCTCATACAAATGTGGTAAACGAGAATCGATTCGGTACAAAGTTTTTTTTTTAGAAAATAAAAAGGTTATAAGAAAATTTAGGATTGTTTATCGTGGTCTTCAATTTGATAAATTAAATGACACATTTTCGTTAAGCTAATATTTCCTCAATGAAGATCCATAACCAATGCAAAAAAGAACTTGTCAATATAAAAGCAATAAAACTGGGCTCTACATGAAGCTAATGAATATCAAACGTGGATTTTGCATATTGTATTAGCTGATCCTGCGCTACAAATATCCCAATAAAAATTTTTATTACTTAATTTTTATTTTGCGAAGCACTAATGGTTAATTTACAAAAATAAGCGCACAGTTATGCGCTACGCAATAAGGCATGCAGAGATGCAGTAAAATAAGTAAAAGAACTCTTAGCAAGTTTTATAGAAAAAAAAACATTTCAAGTGCCACGGCATTCCCTTAGTGCAGGTTCACACAGGTCAAGTTTGACACGTCAAGTCTTGAGTTTTTAGGAGAGAGGGTAAAAGAAATGGCATTCTCCTTTCCCTTCTCTCCTAAAAGATCAAGACTTGAAGAGTCAAACTTGCCGTGTGTAAACCGGCCCTTACTACGAAGCAGTTTTGAAAGGGATAATACTAAAAATAACTGTAACAAAACATTCAGTGTGTAAATCTGATAGCAACACTCACCACTTGTTATATGCGTTGAATAAAGCGCTTTTCGTGTCAAAAATGTATTGCTTCAAAGTGGGAACTCACCATATAAAATTCATGCCTTCCGTAAGTGATATGGTAAGCGAAACTCTTACATTTCTCCCTTACAAACCTGCATCGTTGGAAGCTCCATTTTTTTATTGGGATGAGTTAAACTAAAAATGTGAAGTTCTTTACTTCAATCGCACATATTGAAAATTGACTTGCGTAATATTTTAGCATGGCTAACAAAAGATAAACCCATTTGTTAACGTGTGTCATTCTGTTTATTTTCTAATATGTAAAAAACTCGTGTCACGATATTTTCGTATGTGTTTGAAAACCTACGAAAGGGATCAACCGATTTTTTTTTTAAATTTTTTTTATGTTTATTTGGGAAGTATGAGAATAGGTCATTAAGGGGTCCCTGTCCAGAATTTTTTTCGCCAAAAACTTTTTTGCATGAAAAAATATCCATAACCCCAAATTTTCACCCTCTTACCAATTTTATTATTTTTGTATGAGAAATATCCAAATAATTTCAAACAGTAGCCTAGCCTGGTTTTCGTAATCTTTTTATTTTGAAAATTCGATGTATTCAACTAAATAATTTAAACAAATAGAATATGGGAATTTTTGCTCTTTATTTTACTTTTTAAACATGAAAATAATGTTTGTAATACAAGTATATGATGCATTAAATATGACAAAATTTTAAAAAGACGTTCGTCATTTAATTGATGACATTCTTTGCCTCATTGATGTCATTTCTAATAACTAGGTATGCGATATCCATGCATGCAAATGCATGTTTTTTGTCGATAGTCTCAGAATGATGTCGACCAAATTCTTTCCGATTTATTAAATTTGTGTTAAAATGGCATCGATTTGTTTTTGCATATTGTTGCATATTTTGGTGTAAATGCATATTTTTGCATATTTAGGTTTTAAATGCATATTTTGACATTTTGAGTGATTTTTTTTTAATTTTCATATTAAAAAAAAATTTATTAAACAAATTTTTAATAAATACACCAAAAAATACCATAAAAAAATGTTTAAGTCAATAAATAAAATAAATTCTTTTGGAGTTTTGATTTAAATACAAGATTTTGACAAAAGATTCAGCACCATACACGGTTAAGGCTTGCAATGGGTTTTAAATATTTTATCCAAAACTGCTACAAGTTATTTGCTTAGCACATGGGTATACCAAGTTGCGGACGAAATTAGAAGCCAATTCGATAATCCTCCACCGCAGCCAGTAGTACCATATATTAGATTTTTTAGTGCATAAAAAACTCATCCCTAGTAATAGTATTGATGTCACAAGATGCATTTTTCTAAGTGTGAGTATACACAGCAGTGTGACCATATTAGCTTTTTTGGAGCTAAATTTAGATTTATTTTTTCCTTTTTAGCTCGAGATATTTCTTTTAGCTTTAAGCTTTTTTTCAACGATGCCATTTAGCTTTTCCTAGCCTTTTTTTAATTCCAATTTCGTGTTTATTTATATTTTAAAATAAATAAAAGAGTTTATCCGAATAAACTTATGTGTGATTAAGTTAAAAGGGTAATAGTCTGGCAGAGCAGAGCTGTTGCAGATTTGATTTACATACTTAACAGTGCTGCGAAGGGAATAAAAAAAAATAAGAATTTTTGTCAAAAGTTACACCTCGAAAAATTTCTTGAATAAACAGTAAATTTATGTGATTTATAAGAAAAAAAAAAAACATCCATACATATTTCTATTCCATATTTCAGTGATAATAGCAAGACCACAAATCAATTATTGAACAAAAGCAAAGCTTAGATTAAGGTTTATGCCTATGCCTATTGCATGAGAATTTAAAAATAAGGTTTAAGCATACAGTACTTTTCGTTTATAGTCACTGCAGTTTTAGCCACTTTAGCGATATATTACAATTTATCTGTTTTTTCTGCCGTTATAAGTAAATTTAAAGGATTTACGTGATAGTCCATTAAGAAATGAAAGCATATTTGCCACATACTTATATCATCTATAAGCAGGCATCGAGAGCGAAAGTAAATCGAATTATGGGAGTTATACCCTGCAAATAAAATTGGACCACCATTTTGATAAAATGGACTACTCCATGGACTGGTCCGATGTAGTGCAAGCATGGACCATGTCATTGTTAAAAAGTGTTTGTAGTGAGACGACATGTCTTCGTTTTTTAACGACATGCTTTCGTTTTTAAACGACTTCAAAACTAATCCTCTTGAGTATACCATGGAGCAACTTTAAAACTTCTCCTTAGTGGTCCAAAGGTGGATTATATGGTCCTCTTCTAGGACATCATAATGCTAAATAGACCAGGTTTTTTCCATACGTTTGGGTTACTTTTGGACTAGTCCTTTACACGCGTGTATGGACTGGTCAAAACGTTAGCAAAACGTTCTACAATCTTTTTAATTTTCAAAGACTCAAACCATTAAAAGAACTAAGAATTAAATCGCTTATTTTTTTTTCATCATGAAAAAAATTAGTTTTTGGCTTAGGTATCAGGGAAAAATATCTTGTTTGGCCTTCTTATAAGTGTTGTCGTGGTCGAAATATAGTCGTTTTTAAAAGTTGGTATTATGATTGACGCAAACGACATATGTACGGCGAACTTTTTACTTATGTGTTTTACATTGTCGTGATTTCGAATTTCAAACGACGACAACGACTTCCGTCAACTATTTTTTGAAAATTTCTGCTAGTAAAAATTTTACTAGTTAAGTTATGTTCATACCTATTAAATATTTAGCGTCCCTTGTTTCAATAAAAAAATTATTTACTTTTGCAAAACGTTTAGCTAGATCAAACATAACAATTATCTTCTTACATATAAAGTTAAGCAAATCAATATAAATTGTCAAAAATAAAGCTAAAGTTTCATCAATTTACTGCTCAAGCTTTTTTTTGGACTTTTTTTCTTTTATTTATATAATTATTCTCAGCTATAATTACATAAGCAATACTTAATATATGAAAAATATCGAAATAATTTAAAGTTACTACAAGAAGATATTAAAAAAAAATTTAGCTTTATTTTTTCGCTTTAAATGTTCTTCTTTAGCTTTTTTTATCTCTATTTCAAACATGATTTAGCTTTATATTTTTAAAAAATCTGGTCACACTGATAAAATATATATTCCATTCGCTCCTTTCTTGTTTTCCCTTTTGTGCCAAAATTCTCATTATTAAATACAATTTATATTGTGGTATAATTAAACTCTTTTTGGATTATACATTTTAAACCGTGATCGGGGCAAAACTTTTATTCCCAGAGCGGATTTAAATAGTAAGGCCGATATCGCGACAAACCCCTTATTATGGAGGGACTGTTTTTACGGTTTTAACGCTACAAACATTAAGAAAAGTAAGCTCCTCAATGGTCCAAAAAGGCTTATAGTACCAACAATGTCATTTCTATTTTCCACAATTCTTTATAATTTTTAACATTCTGATATATTTCTTACTTTGTTGTTTTTTTTTTTATTTCTTAAAAACAGCAACAAAAAATGTATTTATCTTTGACTTGTTTGTTTTTCTTTTTCTTCGAACATTTAAATAAACTGAGAAAAAACTGTAAAACAAGGCATGTACACTTGTTGGTGCGTATGTCTTCGTTTAATTGTCGAGAATCTTTAATTGATAACAGTAGCCATGGGACTCTGCAGCAGCTAAAATAAAAAAAAAAATTTTGGAATGCCATATTCGGCTTTACCGAATCTTGGTTGTCATTAACAATGGTATTGTAAAAGCCTTTTTTTGAGTTTTTGATTTTTTTTGGACCAAAAACTTTACTTTTCGCTTTTTGAGTTGGTTTGAAAGCGACTGTTTACATTTAACGAATTAGAAGTAAAAGCAAAAAATTTTTTTGGCCAATGACAAATGAAGAAATATAACTTATAATTATCAAGGTTTCGTTATAATGTGCTTAATTCCCATTTCATACTATTGACAAACTGAAGTTTATTATTGATGGGATAAGCTATTCCTATGCGCATTTCACTGGTTGCTTAGGCCAGATCGTCAGGAAACTTCATCCAAAGATTTTAGAAAAACTAAAAACGTTAAAATTATTGCATTAATCATCACTGAAATACATATTTTTTTTAATATAAAAATGAAATTATACATCTAGTCTTATATTCCATTAAAAAAAATTCATTTGAAAAATTTTTGGTTGGTGGACTGTTTCTGGGATTTGCGCATATGTTGCAGGAAAATAAATAATTTTATTCTGTCTCTTTCTCTCTCTCTGGTTTCATGGGTAAGTGTTAAGAATGTTTCTTAAGAAAATGATATGTTGTTTCTGAAGTTTCTTCTTACTGTTATTTCAAACTCAAACCAATTCGATTCTACCTAAAATTGACGTTGTTTCAACTTGAAATAACTTTCATTCCACGTAATTCGGAGTGTTATTTCAATATGAATGTCATTTTGCTCTAACTTTACGGGAATGTTAAATTAACATGAATTATAGTTATTTTAAAAGAAAATAATGTTGTTCGCAATTTATTGTAAAATCATGTAAAATTAGCATGAAGCAACATCACTACCGAAAGCTGTACAATTAACCTTGTTTTCAACGATTTTACATTGCTTTTTTTCTGTGTGTATATTTTAGTAAAATGTTAAAAACAAAAAACTGATGGAGGTTGGTCATACATTTTATCCCCCTTGGGCTACTCCTTGGCAGTTATGGGGCTTTTTCTTCAATATATTCCTATTATTCCTAGGTATGTAAAAACAAGTGATGGGGATCACAAATAAAGTTGGAACGGTCATACATTTGACCCATCTAGGGACATCGTAGGCACTGCAGGGGCCAAATTTAAGAATTTCATTATTCATATGTATGTGTATGGTTGAAATTTATAAATTTGGCCCGTGCAGCGGGTAGGATGCTCCTAAATAAGTCAAATGTATGACCAACTTTTATACCATATACTTTAATATCTTAATGATCATTAAGAAAATTAAATGGCAAATAATTTCTTCAATCAACATGATTAAGGCCTTACTAAGATTACCTAAATATATTATTATTTACATAACATGTTAGAATTTTCTTAATATAAGAATAATCCATGTTTATACGAAATTTCTTTTTAATTAATTTAATCAAAAATGTTTATAATTTATTAAAACAATTAAGGTACAATCAACAAAATTGTTTCTCAAATTTTTTAAAATAAAAGCAACAAAATCTAAAAACATTTTATAAAACGGCTAAATAAAATTTCAAATGATAAGTTATTTGTATGCTTAACTTAGCGGTAAAAATGCCAACAGGGTCACACTGATGAATGTACGTAGGCGTGAGATCAAAAAAGAAAAAGCGTGGTGTAGTGGTTTTGGTGGGGTCTGATATAGAGAATATTTTCATTGGGTAATGTTTTTTTTTCAATAATAATAATAATAATTATTGGACATATTTGTAATAACAATATAGAACAGTCTAGTCCCTTCCATTCATATCTGGCGGACAGACGAACGTTATTGAATCAACACCGCTGCTTAAAATGAACCAGAATATATATAATTTGCGGGGTTTCAGATCAATATTGTAGCAAATACCAACGGAATGATAAACTCATATCTGTTTATCCTTTGCACCTGTTGTGAAGGGTACCACAAAAAAAAAACCTACTAAAAAAGCAAATGCTTAGAAAGTTAAAGGAAAATTTGAACCAAAAATGTTTTTTTTTTTTATTTATTCTATCACTTGTTTCTTTCAAAATATTTGTGTGTATGTATAAAAATCTTTGTGTATGTTTAAGGAACATGTTCCTGACAATGGCATGTGTTTCTAGGCGGTACGATGGAGATTTCTATATTTTAAGTGTGTGAATTGTGTGAGTTTAAAACATTCATGATTGTATTTAAACATACTCAGCGGTAAATATTGAAGGGACCGCATGTGGCACGGCCTTTTGAAGGCCTCTATAATCCTTTCTAAATGATTGCCTTTAAAAATGTGCCTTCTAGAAGGTATACATTTCTTTTAAAATGCCTTCCAAATCTATATGAATCGCTTATAAGTCCTGTAGCAAAGAAAGTCTTCCCTACGAAGTTGTTCAATTTTAATTTTGTTTGTTCTTTGTGACAATCGTAACTCCCTTCTTTGGGAAGGGAAAGAAGTTGTTCTCTTCTAAAATTTGTTCGGTCTAGTTACTCTTACGTAAGCGAATACGTTACGGATCATCTGCTCCGTTTTCCTTACCAAGTTCAGTTTTTAAATAGGTTCTCTTACGTAAACGTGATGTTGTGTTACGGATGAACCTGATAATATGAAAAATTTTCTTCGTTCTTACGCATCAGTTGTAAAATAATTTTATGTTTAAATAGTTTTATTGAAACAGTGAACATTCTATCGACGTACATGACATATTTTTAAATTTTAATACAAAACGCACATATAACAAATGATTTAATTTATTAATTACACTACGTGACAAAATTTCAACAAAGTCGTGACCAAATGAATCTGACAGCTAAATTGTAAAATTGTCCGCTGAATCCGAATATGAAGTCAGAATTGTCAAAAGTAGAACAGTTTTTGAGATATTCCAAAATAACCGTTATTTGTGTTTTTAAAAAAGATGATGTGACTGAAATGCAAATATCTTCAAACATTTTATGATTTTGTTAAATTTTGCTCTTTTCAAGTTATTTCTTTTAAACCAATGATTCCTGATGTTTTTTTGCATGCGACATTAGATTATTTTAATATGAACATTTTGAGCCCAACAAGACATAGATTGGTAAAAAAATGACAAAGCTACAAAAGATTTAGTAAATTAACACATCATTTCAAGCAATTTTTGTTAATACAAATTTAGCTTTGTATATTTATTTGTTGTGGGTTAATTCAATTAATCTTCTGTAACTTTGTCATTTTTTGCACCGATCTAGATCCTATTGGGCACAACATTTTCGTATTGAAATAGGCTATAATTTTATTTGCATTTCAGTCACAGCATCTTTTTTAAAAACACAAATAACGGTTATTTTGGAATATCTCAAAAACTGTTCTACTTTTGACAATTCTGACTTCATATTCGGATTCAGCGGAAAATTTTACACAAAGACTAGGTGTCAAATGCATTTGGTCAAAAAATTGTCACGTAGTGTTATATAAACTTTGACAAATTTTTGGTTTTCCTTTTAACGCATTTTAATACGTTTTTATTTTCAGTAACTTCCAACCATTGAAGTCGACTTCCAGATGCTCAATGTTCCCTTTTAAAAGTCCTTCATCTAAAAGAGTTTTAGAATTCATGTAAGAAGAACAGAGTGTGGAAGGGCTTGCCCCCAATGGCAACCTGTATAAAAAATAGGTAAGTGTGGAATGCGGCGAGAAGTCGATCTGACTGCTAAGTAAGGCCTTCTATTAGGCCTCTTTATTCATTCATTTTACCACTGGGCACATACAGGAATTTGTGTATTTATACTTACATACTAGAACATATATCTTACGGTATAACGGATGTATACACGTATCAACCGGAAATGCAAGTTTAGTACATGTTTTCTCTGTTTCTCTATATGTGCATAAGTTGTATAAGTTTCTCTTTCTATTCGTTTTTGTTTAAACTGAAATACGAGGGTTGCCATATTCTTCATCGCTGGAAAGATGGAAAATTTGCAATTGTGAGTCTTATATCTATCGAACTAGCCAGCAAAATAAACCGACGACGGCTTAAGTCCAGTTTACCAACGCAGCTCATAATAAAAAAAGTACATAGGGTTATAGAAAATTGAAAAATAAGAAGAAAAAACTCAATACAAAATTCTCGGAAACGCATAGTTTCCGAGTTATGGACCTCTGAAGTTTTCATACAAATTTGCGATTTCCCACTACATTTTTGAACGTCTATAGCCAATATTGGTATCATTTAAAAGCTTTTGAACATTTAATTTAAAAATTATTAATCCATTAAAGATTAAGGAGCCGGCTATGCGGAGAAGCTTTAATTACCGAAGCCGGTGTTTGTTATACCATAGAGGATAAAATCCTTGCGCCCGGCCGAAGGCCGGCTATGCAAAGAAGCTTTATTTAGAGAAGCTGGGGCTTATTTGATTATATTTTTATTACCTAGTGCAATTCTGTAACATTTTGATATAAATTTTGTAGAAACTGTATTAGGAGCTTGAGTTTAAAAGTTTTAAATAAATTTTGCATTTCCAGAAAGATCTGTTCAAATGCTTTCAAATAATACAAATATTGGTCATATACGTTCAGAAATGTAGAGGAAAATCGCAAATTTATATGAAAACTTCAGAGGTCCATAACTCGGAAACTATGCGTTTCCGAGTATTTTGTCATTTTATTTTTCAATTTTCTATAATGCTATGTCCTTTTTTTTTATTTTGAGCTGCGTTGGTAAACTGGATTTGTTCCCCGACGACTTCCAGATATCTGAAGGAAACGTCTGCATAAAAGTTGAATCTTTTTATCAGATTACTGACCAAAAATTTTTTGAAGTACTTGACACGAATACTGGCAGTCATGTCGTGGAAAATTCTGGTTTTTTGTCTGCATTTCTGATATGTGGATTTCTGACAGAAGTCGAATAAAAAAGGGATATGAAATTTTGATTTCATAGCCGACATTCTTATTGTTTTCTGGCAGGTAGCTAAAAGAATCATTTTATTGCAAAAAAAAGTATATACATTAGAGCGACTCACCAAAAAAAGTGCTCGATTTACCCTCTTAAAAATTAACCTTGGACTATTTTAAGAAGACATTTTAAATATTTCGCCTCCAGCTTTGACCTCTCGTGAGCTGGACCATTTTGAAAAAGGGTATATTTTTTTCATGTTTTGTTAATTTGAGAATCTGTTTCCTTACCAACATAAACAAATTGGGTATCGTAAGAAAGGTTTTTTAAGGCGCGTCCAATCATTTATTTTTTTCTTTCTTTAGTCCTATTTTCATCGATTCATGATCTAGAAACTAAATCCGCTATCATATTAGAGTTACTTCAAAATTACATTTAAATATATTCCAGAGTACCGTGCAAAATGCATCGTATTTGCAAAAATCTAAATTATTTACATACAAAGGTGATGTACTTGGCAAAAGAAAAAATTTGATACCCATATTGCCCTATTTAAAACGAAGGGCTACCACCCAATTGCATTTTTGTCAAAACGCGAACTAGCACGAATTTCAAAAAAGGCTGAGGCACGTGTTTAATTAAATCGACTAAAGATTAAAATATGTTAATTTGGCACACGAACAACCCCGAACAAAAAATTCAAAACCCGTTTTTTTTTTTACAGAAAATCCTTAAAAAAAGGACATGGATGATGAAATTGTATATACAGTGGGATGCGCCTTAAAAAACCTTTCTTACGATACCCAATTTGTTTATGTTGGTAAGGAAACAGATTCTCAAATTAACAAAACATGCAAAAATATACCCTTTTTCAAACTAGTCCAGCTCACGAGAGGTCAAAGCTGGAGCCGAAATATTTAAAATGTCATCTTAAAAAATTCCAAACGTTATTTTTAGGGGGGTACATCGAGCACGAATTTTGCTTCCGTACAACTTGAGTTGCTCTAATATAAAGTGGTTAAATTTCAAGGGCCGATGTTGATTTTGAATAAAACACAAACTATTTAGGAAATTATTGTAATTTTATTTTATTATGATATATTGGTATTACTCAATTATGTATGGAACAAAATATCGGCCAAATGGGCGCCGCGACCACGGCGGCACACCTCCATCCGATGGTCAACATTTTCGATGACCCTGAGGCATAATGGAGGTTCTATGCCGTTAATGTGCCGAATTATCTCATCCTTTAGCTCTTGAATTGTTGCTGGCTTATCGACGTACACCTTTTCTTTCAAATAACCCCAAAGAAAAAAGTCCAACGGTGTCAAATCACATGATCTTGGCGGCCAATTGACATCGCCATTACGTGAGATAACACGGCCATTGAATTTGTTGCGCAAAAGAGCCATTGTTTCGTTAGCTGTGTGGCAAGTGGCACCGTCCTGCTGAAACCACATATCGTCCACATCCATATCTTCCAATTCGGGCCATTAAAAGTTCGTTATCATCTCACGATAGCGAACACCATTCACAGTAACTGCCTGACCGGCCTCATTTTGGAAAAAATACGGCCCGATGATGCCGCCAGCCCATAAACCGCACCAAACAGTCACTCTTTGTGGGGGCGTTGGTTTTTCGACAATCACTCTTGGATTATCATTCGCCCAAATGCGCCAATTCTGCTTATTGGCGAATCCACTGAGGTGAAAATGTGCCTCATCACTGAATCACGAAGTGCACGATATGCATTTTGATTTGAACGCCCATTTTCATATTAAGCCTGAATAACTTAAACACGTTGCTGGATTGTGTATCTCTCCATGGTTCAAATTGAAAAAGTCTGAAATAGAGAAATGTCAAATAAAATTCGGAAAAAAACTTGGCGTTTAGGTGTGGTTCACATTCAACATCGGCCCTTACAATTTAACCACCCTTTACATACATAATATGTTGTAAACACATAGTTAAAAACTTTAGATTTACGTACAAGGTGATAATCCAAATTTTGATATTTTAATTAGGCTAAAGTTCATCAAATTTAATTTGTATTAAATTATTTATATGAATTTTGCAACATGAAATAAATCTCGTTTGACACATCTATATGAATTCAATTTCATTCTATTACACATATCGCTATATAAATTCCTACCGTACGTCGCGAAACCGATCAGAAATCGTCCAGACAGTACGTACGTATATTCAATGTCTTACAGAAATCTAAAAGAAGCCTCTAAAAATGTAACCAGTCTGGTGCAGACAACCTGGGAGTAGTTTTCTGTCTGGAGTTTGCAACACATAAAAATATCGATTTTAAATGCAACTTTATATAAAGAAGTTTATTTAAGCCCGAAAGAAACTTATGAAAGTTCTGCCAGTCAAACAAAACCTTATAATGCGCTCATTTTTTGATTTCTATGGTCAGATTCATCCTAAAATAACGCTACCAAATTATTCAAATTTATCAGTCACAGATTCGCGAAACTTTGTGATTTTTATGTTACCATCAAGAGGTTTGTTAATGATACGACGACGATAACTTTTACAATAGCCACTATCATGCCGAAATTTTATGCTGGTAGGTGGAGAAATGATCGTGTATCCTTCCTAAAATAAGACAAAAATCAAACATAAATAAACATATATCTTACGGTACTGCGTCCCACACCAAATAAACTACCAACAGTCCTATATTCAGCTGCCGACCCCAATGCGAACAATGCTATTGCCACTCTCTTATCGAATGGTAGACAAAGCCTCATATTGGTGTCCAACCTTTCCATAGTTTTTACTTTTTCACAAACTTTTTGGAAAGCCTTCCTGGTGAGGCGAAAGTTTTCCTTAAATCTGTTGTCGTCCATCGAAAGCACGTCATACTCCCAAAAAGTGCTCTTGCGGTCCTTTAAATGTGCCATTTATGAATTATATTCGCCATAAAAAGATGATTTTAAACTTACAAATTTCCAACATTGCCTTTGTCTTATCTCAGAGTGTCTTTCTGAGATTCCAAGTTGTAGCAACATGTTCTGATTTACGGTTGCTAGGGCACGTACAACTTTAACATTATGGAGCAGTTACAGCAAAAGTAATTTTAGCTTTCTTTCTATTTTTAATATTTTTAATTAGGCTTAAGTTCATGAAATTTAATTTTCATTAAATTATCGACGACTGCTGATGGCTGCGAGTGTAAGACGGCAAATCCATCTGAGGAGATCGAGTGGTTGCGATCGAAACATGTCATGGTAACCTGCCGGCCAGGGTTCGAGCCCGAGCCACGTCAAGAATGAAAGATTATCAATAACAATTTTGATTAATTTTCATGTTGTAAATTCCTTTCTTCATAAAAATAATTTAATGAAAATTAAATTTCATGAACTTAAGCCTAATTAAAAATATTAAAAAAAAAAAAAAAAATTTTGGATTAAAAACCATAAATAGTTCAACAAAATAACCACAATACTAATTATTTTTCTTTCTATTAAATAGTGATTTTTTACCAACAGCATAGCTGCTAATCGTACTTTCTGCCTTCTATCCATATGCCAAAAAACAATTTCTTAAAAATAAACAGCTGTTCACTAAATGCAAAAACTGTCGTCTGTCAGAGTAAAATTTTAATTCACATTAGTGAGCTTTTAATGCAAATTAACGCTGTCGTCTGTCTATGGTATTACACTATTATACTTTGTATTAATACATGTCAAAAACTCAAGTTATTTGTAAAAGTCTGATAGTGTGAATGCATGTGTGATGAAAATTAAAAGTATTATGAGAAAAAGTTTGACATCACATACGACTTCATCGTTTTTGGAAAAATTTCTAAACAATAATACTTTTCATAGGATCAGGGTTGCATTTTATTTCATGTGTGAGTGTTTATACTTTGTGTGATGGTGTGAACACAAACTGTTATGTTAAATTAGATTTTTTGACAGTCGCAACAAAACTCATTAGATTTCTATCTCACAAAGTATTTTGGAATAGTGTAAACTAGCCTTTACCCACATAACATAATTTTATTGTTGCGATTTTTTGTTTTTTTTTTTGTTTTTGATGATTTTCCACTTGTCATAAATAGGGTACACTTTCGAAAATATGTCTGTAAACACTGTAATACACTTTTACTTTTGAAACTCACACGACAATGGAAGGGGGGAGGGTTTTATGCATTTGTACTGATGTTTAAAGTATTCCGATCGGCTAAGAATCACTTTCTGAGTCGAATAAACGATGTCCGTCCAACTGTGTGGCAGGCTGTCCTTGTAAACCTTGTGCGCATGACACAGGTCCAGCTGTGTGGCAGGCTGTCCTTGTAAGCCTTGTGCGCATGACACAGGTCGCAATTTCGGAGATAATTTGATAAAATTTGTTACATAAGTTATAAGTGGCACAAGGACCGAGCGTATTGAAAGTACGGTTAATCGGTCCTTGATTTCACATAGCCCCCATACAAGATTCTTTCCAGAATATGTGTATGCTTAAGGTACCTGTTCCTGGCAATAGCATGTGTTTCTCGTACGTTCCTGGTACGATGGAAATTTCTATATTGTAAGTGTGTGTGCGAGTAATTGAAAAATAATTGGTAACACCTGAAGCCTAGTAAGCTGTTTAAAATTGTGAAAAAAGTTGAACAGCATTGATTATTTCACGGAAAAATTTTGACATGCATCAATGTTACCTATCTTGCGAGTTTGCACGATTTGACGTTTTTTTCTTTGAATTGTGTTGTTTTTTTTTCATAAAAAAATTTAATAAAAAAGAAAGTACAAATTGATGAAGCGCTGTTACCGGTTATGTTATCTAAAGTTTTAATTTCTTATATAACATTAAGGTAATACTATTTTTCTTTTCCTTCAAACTCCACGCCAAATAAGTGCAGCTTAAATTATTTCGCAGTTGTAAAAAAGAAACATTTCGTAACTTTTTCACGAAATGAAAAGAGTACAACTCATTCAACATTATTTCATAGATATTCCCCACAAGTTTTTATACCCTTCACCACAATTAGTTGTGAAGAGGGTATGTTAAGTTTGTCATTCCGTGTGAAACTTTTTTATTATTCATCTCAGACCCCATAAGGTATATATATTCTGGGTCCTTGAGTAATTCTAAGTCGATTTAGCCATGTCCGTCTGTCTGTCCGTCTGTTGAAAACACGCTCACTTTCGAAAAAATCAAAAGAACTAAACAAACTGGGTGTCAAATTGCTTGCAGTTATCCTAAGCAGTTTGGGATTGAAATTCAGCAAAATCCGTTTAGTAGGATCAGAGCTATGAATCAAAATGTGGAACCACCACCTAAAAAAAACTAACATAAATGGTGGAATAATGCACAGAATGACATAAGGATTCGTCTTATTCAACTGGAAATCACGCTGTAAAATTTCGTGAAGATCGGTCCATAATTAACCCTAAGCCCCATATAAACCATACTCCCGGAAAACAGTTTAGTACACCTAAGACCATAATTAATAATGTTATCATAACAAAATTTGGCTCGTCACAGTTTTATAGGACTAGAAATGATGCTGTGAAGTTTCGTGAAGATCGTTCCATAATTTACCCTAGGCCCCATATAAACCCTACTTCCGGAAAACAGTAAAGTACGCCTAAAACCGTAAAAAATAACGCTATCATAACAAAATTTGGTACATCAAAGTTCTATAAGATAGGAAGTAAAACTATGTTATTTCGTGAAGATCAGTCCATAATTTATCCTAGGCCCCATATAAAAACTACTTCCGGAAAACAGTTAAGTACGCATAAAACCGTAAACATAATGCTATCATAACAAAATTGGGTACATCAAAGTTTTATAGAACAAGAAATAAGACCGTGAAATTTCGTGAAGATCCGTCCATAATTTACCCTAGGCCCCATATAAACCTTACTCCTGGAAAACAGCTTAGTACTCCTAAAAACGTAAAAAATAACGCTATCATAACAAAATTAAATTTGGTACGTCACAGTTTTTTAGGACTAGAAATAACACTGTGAAATTTCGTGACGATCGGTCTATAATTTACCTTAGGCCCCATATAAACCCTACTACCGGAAAACAGTTTAGTCGCCTAAAACCATAATTAATAACAAATCGTCACAGTTTAAGATAATAATAACATCATACAGATATTACTCCTTAAACATTCGAACTGTCGGTGGAGGGTATCAAAGATTCGGCACAGCCGAATATAGCACTCTAACTTGTTTCATATGAGTTTTGACAGCATTTCACATGAAATGTTGAACAGAATAACAGACTTAAGTCTGTAATGAATTAAGACTAGTACTCCGTTCAAATTTGTGAAAAAATGTTGTGCAACATTGATTATTTCGCACGAAAATTTTAACATGTGTCAATGTTACCCATCTTGCGAGTTTGCACAAACTGACGTATTAATTCCTTCAAGTATGCGACATTGTTCTGCGTATGTAAACAACCTCCACATGTATTTTACTAAAAGTTATTTTTTTTTTAATAAAAAAAGAATGTAAATATTGATTAAAAGCTGTTACCGCTTGTTTTAATTTTAATTTTTTTATTTCTTTTTTATTATTAAGTTCATATTTTTTTGCATTAAGTTAAAATTCCACGTGAAATAAGTGCAGCTTATATTATTTCGCAGTTGTAAAAAGATGTTGCCAAAAACATTTTGGAAGATTTTCATAAATATTCCGCACAAGTTTTTTGCATATGCATTTTGACAGCATTTCACGTGAAATTTTGACCACACTGAAAGAAAAATGCTTCATATATTTAATGAATCATTTTCATAAAAAAGTTTTCCTTGGGTAAATGAAAATGTTCATTGTCTAAATGGAATTTCATAGGTTTGATGAAGTATTTTCGTTAAAATCGCTTCATTAGATTTCGTAATTACGTTAAAAATTTTCATTGGATATATGAAAACTTAAGTTTGTCCAAGTTAAACAAAAAATTTTAATTGGGAACTTAAAAAAACAATATACAAACATAACTATATTCATAAATTAATACAAAATTATAGTTTCCTTAAAAAAATGTTTAATTGTTAATTAAAAAATGTAAGATTTAATAATTTCATGCATCGAATGTTACATGTATGCCATTAAATTTATGAAATCAAAAAATTTTTTTATAAAAGCAACATATTTCAATAATTGCCTTCATAAATTTAAATTTTCATTATGACAATAAAAATGTCATTATTGTAATGAAACAAAAACTTTCAATCCACTTTCAATCAACGTTGTTATTGTTATTATGGACAATTTAATCTCATATTTACGCTCTTAATTGAGAAAAAAACATAGTTTTTTTATACAAAAACTACACTGCCCCGGTAGACTAGCTGGTAGTGAGCTAGTCTATTAGCACCGAGGTTACATGTTCGAATCCCACCAGAGACAGAAAAAAAATAAAAAATAAAATAAAATAAGAAAAAAAGAAAAAAAAAATATAAATAAAAAAAAAAATTAAAAAAAAAAAAAATAAGATTTTGTTATTCGTGCTTAATTCCCAGTTTTTATTATTGATAAAAACACTTGAAATTTATTGTTGATGGGATAAGCTATTCCTATGCATTTCACTGGTTGCTTAGGCCAGATCATCAGGAAACTTCATCCATAAAGGTTTTAGACAAACTAAAGATATTAAACCAAATAAAACTGTTAAACGTATAAGAATTATAGCAACAGTTCTACTTGTAACAATATCAAAGTTTAAACAAAACACATCAACAATAAACAACAGTGGGTTCATCTCATCTTACATTTCCCCACTATTCTATTGTATTGAAATTACTTTTTTGATAATAAACAGGCAGTGCACGGCCTAAAAAACACTTAATTGACAACATCTTTTGTAAGTTGTTGTTTTTTTCATTTTGTTTTTCTTAACCTACTTACAACTACAATTAATGTTGAGAGAATTTCAACTAATTGTAGTGGGGAAATGTAAGATGAGATGAACCCACTGTTGTTTATTGTTGATGTGTTTTGTTTAAACTTTGATATTGTTACAAGTAGAACTGTTGCTATAATTCTTATACGTTTAACAGTTTTATTTGGTTTAATATCTTTAGTTTGTCTAAAACCTTTATGGATGAAGTTTCCTGATGATCTGGCCTAAGCAACCAGTGAAATGCATAGGAATAGCTTATCCCATCAACAATAAATTTCAAGTGTTTTTATCAATAATAAAAACTGGGAATTAAGCACGAATAACAAAATCTTTTGAAATTAAAATTTTGTATTCCCAAAAATTGAAATTACTTTTTTGATAAACAAAAAAAAATTTTACTTTATTGAAAGTATTCATCCAATGAATAATATTCATGGATCTAATGTAATGTTTCATTAAATTAAGTCCTTTTAATGAAACAGGTTTCATTGATCCAACGAAGCGCTGCATAGGTTCCTTTATAATGCAATTTTTCATGGGATTAATGTTAAAATTCGTTAGTATTGCGAAGAAAATTCTTTCAGTGCAGAGTACCAGGCTTTAAGCCTAGTACCCTGTTCAAATTTGTGAAAAATGTTGAGCAACATTGATTATTCCACACGAAAATTTTGACATTTCTCAATGTTACCAATCTTGCGAGCTTGTACAATTTGACGTTTTTATTCCTTCAAAGTATGCTACATTGTTTCATGTATGTAAACAAACGCCACATGTATTTTACTAAAATTATTTTTTTAATAAAAAATTTAATTAAAAAAAAAGTAAATATGGATAAATACTGTTACTGGTTGTGTTATTTTAATTTCTTATTTAATATAAAGTTCATACTTTTTTGCTTTTGCTTAAAATTCCACGTGAAATAAAGGCAGCTTAAATTATTTCGCAGTTGTAAAAAAATGTTGCCAGAAACATTTCGGAACTTTTTCACAAAATAAACAGAGTACAACTCTATCAACATTATTTCATAGATATTCCGCACAAGTTTTTTTCATATGCATTTTGACATCATTTCACGTGAAATGTTGAACACGCTTTAGTTAAAAAAAAACTCAAAATTATTTTGCTTTTCATTTATTAGTACAATAGTAAAGCAAACAAATTTGACAATCTATAAAATAAAATCAAGCTAAATTCATTTAACCAGTTAGTCACGACCCTCGTTTGATGCTTTTAGTTGCTGGTTTTTCATAAACAAAACTTTTGTTTAGTTCATATAGTGTGGAGATTCTTACACTTTTTCTTTTTCTGTCTGTGTTTGCTAAATGAATCCTTTTTCGGTATTATGTATTTATGCGTGCACATACAAAAAAAAAAAAAAACACTTCCATATTTAAAATCAAATACATATGTACATGTGCAAGCTAGACATGCAAAAATAATAAAAGGTGGCAATTGGACATTGTTGCATCTTTCTTTTGTGAAAAACTCACAGAATTTTTTTTTAACCAGGCATTTGGTAATTTAAAACCTGTGTTTTTTTTAACAGCAATTTTTTCAACAACTATTTAACTAAAAGTTTGTTGCTGCAGAAAAAAAATATATTTTTAATTTCCTTCTTTGAAAAGGTTCGTTTTGTGAATGTATATGTACGTAGTAAGTCTCTGCAAAGGTCTGTGTTGTTTTTTCAACATTTTTTATTTTAGTTTTTTTTTTCTGTTTTAAAACTAACGAAACTTTAGCAGCTTCTTACGGAAAAAGTTTTAATCAAGTACCTGATAAACTTGCAAATTATTAGTTTCAATGCATGACTAATAAATTGAATGTACTTTTTTATTTAATTTTAAAATTGTTTTCTATTTTCTTTTAATTTCGAAAATATTTGACTTTATGAATTTTTGAAATCTCTATTTACTTCACAGGCAAAAAAACTAAAGGGAGATAAATATTAAGTAAAGAAGAAAAGAGTTGCTAAGTTGGAATTTGAAGCAATATTCTAAAATTAAGGTTGTTTAATTTATAGTTTAAGAAAAATTCTTATTACAAAGCTCTGGTCAACAAAATTATATAGAAAATTGGTGGTTAACTTTAACAGCGTCACAAACTTAAAATATTTTTTGTAGTATGTATTTCGAGAAATAAAACAATCATATTCTTAAATCGCTCATATTTATTGAAATTGTGTTTGAAATGTGAAGAGTTGACTAAATTTAAAGATGAAGTTATTTATCGCTTTTCTATAAGAAATTGGAGCCACTCCAATTTCTTATTTCTTGGACCTTTTCATTACCGGAAGAGCATGAAATTGTTCCATCATTTCCGACTACTTCTTGTTAAGAATAATCTCATATTCGGGTGTGTTCTAGAATCCGAATCCAATCGAAAGTGGATTACTTTAGCATTTTTGGTGTTCTGCATTTCACATCCACAAGTTTTTATTCGTTTTCAATTAGAGTAGTAATGGGTTGGTTAAAGTAAAACGAATCGTCTTTTATTCTAATATTTGATAACATTTTTAACAAAAAAATTAATTTTGTTTTTAGCTTAAAATCTTCTTTATCCAATTTAATCAAAAATATATCGTTATCTAAAATGCAAAAGTCCCTAACTTACCCTAAATTTAAAGTCGACTTTTTCATTATTTTGATGTAATTACAGCTTATATTTTTAACGATTTTTATGTTATTTTCAGACAATTTGTTTTTTTAATCGATTTAGCGATCTCAAATTAGTTTTTTTGTTTGTTTAAAATTTTGCGATTTTTCGTGAATTTTAGCCATGTTCGCGATTTGTTTCAGTAAGTTTTCTGATTCTTTACAGCTTTAACGATTTATAATATATAGTAGACTTTGCTATCATGCCGATGTTAGCAAATTTTTGCGAATTTCCGCGAATTTAGCAATTTTTACCTAATTTTTGCAATCCTTATAGTTTTAGAGACTTTTAATCAATTATATGGCTGGTTTAAAATATTCAAAATTTACGCGATTTTTCGCTATTTTTGCAATTTTTTGTTATTTTCCGAAATTTTGTTTTTTTTTTACCGATTTAGCTTATTTTAAAGAAATTTTAGTGTTTGTTTAACCCTTCTGCACTCCTTGGGTCAATTTGACCCAATTTTGGTTTTCAAACGCAAAATTTGTCCCTTTAAATATAAGATATGGACGTGAAACTTCAATTTATCCATTACAGGGACAAAAATTATAAATTTAAATGAAAATAATAAAATTTTAGTTTTTCCTTCCCCCTCCAAAAAACACGATTTACACACATTTAATATTCTTTGGGTTAATATGACCCAACATGCGATATTGCAAGTTTAATTCCACTTTAAAATTTGTTTTCTATTAAATTGAGTTCATCTTCATTCAGAATCATCGATCAATAATTTTTTCGGTCAAATAATCAATAAAATCGCTTTTGTTTTTATTACACTTAAATATGAAATGCTGTTCACATTTTATTGTTGGGTCATATTGACCCAAAGGATCATAGGAAGGGCACATATCCAAGGGATGCAGAAGGGTTAAAAGTTTGCCATTTTTCGCGAATTTTATCCATGTTCGCGATAGAAGCTATTTTTTCCTGTGATTCTTTACAGCTTTCATGATTTAAAAAAATATTAAACATTGCTATCATGCTGCGGTTAGCAAATTAGCGATCTTTAATTTTTAAAAAAATTTTTTCGAACAAAAACTTCGAATACACAAAAACATGCGGATTTGAGAACACCAATTTATGAATTATGCAGATTTAAAAAATTTTTCGTTTTCAATTCGAGTCGAAACCTAGAACATACCTGATTAATTGCCGATTTCACCAATTTATTTAAATATTAAATAATGTTTAAAATTGGTTTTTCATGTCAAATAAAAATAAAATTATATAAAAAACTACATTTAAAAAAAGAATTGATATTTAAATAGAATTGGTGAAATTGGCCATAAGTACCCTGCAAATAAAATTGGATCCATTATGATAAAATGGACTACTCCATGGACTTGTCCGATGTAATGCAAGCATGGACCATGTCATTGTTAAAAAGTGTTTGTAGTGAGACGACATGTCTTCGTTTTTTAACGACATGCTTTCGTTTTTAAACGACTTCAAAACTAATCCTCTTGAGTATACCATGGAGCAACTTTAAAACTACTCCTTAGTGGTCCAAAGGTGGATTATATGGTCCTCTTCTAGGACATCAAAATGCTTAATAGACCAGGTTTTTTCCATACGTTTGGGTTACTTTTGGACTAGTCCTGGTCCCTTGTGGACTACTCTTTACACGCGTGTTTGGACTGGTCCTATTATTTGCAGGGTATACAAAATGTTATGAATTGCACTGTGCTAGTTGAAAAACAGGCAAGCCAGGCACATGGCATTTAAACATAATTCGAGTACGCTGAATCCAATGATGCTAACCGTTTTTTTTTTTTAGGTGAGCTCCTGTTTTCTAGATATACCGATATTTCGAAAATGGAGGAGGTTGCACAACATATATTCTCGTAGCTCAAAAACGGTTAAGTTTATTGAAATAACTAAAAAACCGAAATTTCTCAATAAAATTACCTATACATCTAGGGGCATCATAGACACTGCAGCAGCCAAATTTATGAATTTTAATAAACCCCAATATTTGTATAAGAGCCCCCTTAAGGAGTGCCGATAAAGGGCAAGTATGTTTTGAGAATATGTTAGGAAAAAAAACTAATTGTGGTCGGTCATACACTTTATTCCCCTAGGGGCGACTACTTGGCAGTTCTCTGGCCTTTTCTTCATTATATTTCTACACTGATAGAAAAATGCATATTCATATTGATGATCAGAATTGTAATTAATTAAAATTGCATATTCCAATTTTTGATGTACTATTTTTAAAAAACAAAAATTTTAAAATGTTGCTAAAAAGTTATGTTTCTAAAACGACTGCTCATCTTAGAAAAAAGTTAACCTCTACTTAAAGGTAATTTTATTGCGGAAATTCGGGTTTTTTTTTATAGTTATTTCAATAAACTAGCCCGCTTTTGAGTTACGCGAATACATGTTGGGCAACCTCCTCCATTTTCGAAACAACGGTATAACTCGAAAACAAGAGCTAACCCAAAAAAAAAAAACGAATTATGTTAAAACGCCAGGTGCCCGGTTTGTCTCAAAAAAAAAGTCAAATTCTAGCATAGTGTTATTGATAAGTAGGGCTACAAAACATACAGTTGCACTTCCCATATTATTGATACCGTAACTATTGATAGTTATTTTCAAAAGTGTAACTATCGTCCAAAATAAGTTAATTAAAAAAATTTTGCCACTTGCCAAAACAATATTCAACAAGTTAGAGTGCTCTATTCGGCTTAGCCGAATCTTTGATACCCTTCACCGACAGTTCGAATGTTTTAGGAGTAATATCTGTATGATGTCTATTTATTATTATTATCTTTATAAAAACAGACATCTGCATTAAATTTGTTGCGGTTTAGACCTATATAAAATTATTGACCGACAATCAGAAAGTTTAATGCTTTTTTTTAGCAATTTTAACAAGCTTGAGTAAAATACCATGATTCGTAACAGTTTAAGCCGAACTTGAATGATTTTCAGGAGAGCAAATTATTTTGAGGCCATGGCAAGCTATGAGCCAATCATCCCAAAATTCTGCAGAGTGATTTCTGGTATTAAAAAAACATAAATTTCAATACAGCGGAGCAATTAGTTACAGCGTTTGCAGTGAATTTCAGAAGGCTGCTAATTATTTTACCAGAGTGGGCTTAATATGCGGCCTAGGGTAAATTATGGACCGATCTTCACGAAACTTTACAGTGTCATTTCTAGTCCTATTTAACCCTCCGATGAGTGACAGTTCTGAACTTCACGGCCATGTGAAAAGGTCCCTACGGACCTTTTCTGTAAATCATGTTTTTCATTTCAATTTTTGGGAATACAAAATTTTAATTTCAAAAGATTTTGCTATTCGTGCTTAATTCCCAGTTTTTATTCTTGACAAAAACACTTGAAATTTATTGTTGCTGGGATAAGCTATTCCTATGCATTTCACTGGTTGCTTAAGCCAGATCATCAGGAAACTTCATCCATAAAAATTTTAGACAAACTAAAGATATTAAACCAAATAAAACCAAATAAAACTGGTAGAAAGTAGAAAGTAAACCTACTTTTCGCCTCAGGGCGTCTACGCTTTTGTGCATGTAACTTAGTACGTATAACTACACAGATTCTACTTTTTTGACAGCTGCGTATGCTGCGAAAAAGCGAGTAACGCGTGGCGTGGACCTCCAGCTTTATACGTTTAACAGTTTTATTTGGTTTAATATCTTTAGTTTGTCTAAAATTTGAATGGATGAAGTTTCCTGATGATCTGGCCTAAGCAACCAGTGAAATGCATAGGAATAGCTTATCCCATCAACAATAAATTTCAAGTGTTTTTGTCAAGAATAAAAACTGGGAATTAAGCACGAATAGCAAAATCTTTTGAAATTAAAAAATTTTTGTTTTGATTTTTTTTTGTTTTTATTGTTGATAACTAAATTCTACATACAAAAAAATTTTTTTCAATTTTTTTACTTTTTTTTTGCTTGAATTTTCTTAAGACTATTATAAAAAAGTTTAAAAATTATTGTTGTTGAGCGTGTACTTCTTGTCCCCCGCCCTGTGCGCAAGTGTTGTAGCGATGTAAAAGTGTGCTATGTTCTCCGCAAACAGCGTTGCCACAGACGAAGCAGTATGCCCGCGGTTTCCACTGCCGCCCGTACTCAGAACGGCAAAGGCGCCATGACGGTCTACTTGACCTAGCCGCAAACGACGCACTGTGGCTGAAAATTGAATTTCATCGGCCAAACGTCCAATTTTTCTTCATTGCCGATTTCAAAAATTTTAATGCCAATCGATAGCAAACATATTAGAACGAAGGTATCCAAAAAACAAGATTAAAATATTAAAATGGGGGGGTTGTAGTGGCCGAAGTAGGAGTAACTTCAGTTTGAAAAGGCAAAAAGGTCCCTAGACCTTCTCACTCATCGGAGGGTTAACTGTGATGTGCTAAAATTTGTTATGATAGCATTGTTAATTAGGGTTTTAGGCGTACTATACTGTTTTCCGGGAGTAGGGCTTATGTGGGGTCTAGGGTAAATTATAGACGGATCTTCACGAAATTTTATAGCATGATCTCCAGTTGAATATCATTCTGTGCATTTTTCCACCATTTATGTTAGTTTTTGTAATAAATTAATAAAATTTTTTTAAGTGGTGGTTCCACATTTTGATTCATAGCTCTGATCCTATTGAGCCGATTTTGCTGGATTTCAATCCCAAACTGCTTAGGATAGCTACAAGCAATTTGACCTCAAGTTTGTTTATTTCTTTTGAGTTTTTCGAAAGTGAGCGTGTTTTCAACAGACGGACAGACGGACAGACAGACGGACATGGCTAAATCGACTTAGAATTACTCAAGGACCCAGAATATATATACTTTATGGGGTCTGAGGTGAATAATAAAAAAGTTTCACACGGAATGACACACTTAGTATACCCTCTTCACAACTAATTGGGGTGGAGGGTATAAAAATAGCAGTATTTAAACCAAAGGTTCCTTCATTTGCATGCGTAGACGCTTTCTAAGGGGTTGGCAAGGCAAAGGAGATATGCAGAATATATTTGTAAAACGTTTCTAAACTCTTTATTAAAATTAACAAACAGACAAATTAACACAAGAGTATTTCTGTTTTTTAGTCCTGCTAAAGTAATAATCAAGCCATTTTTTGACTCCTCCGACAGCAGCTCTCTGTTATTATTAGCTCTGTAAAATCTTTTACAACAAGCTTAATCTGCTTTCAATGTCTCTCGGCTATAGTGTTTCCCGTTAAATTAGTACGAAGGTTTTTATAGATCAACTTTACTAAGGCGACCAGATTTTGAAAATTAAAATAGAGGACAAAGAGAAAAAAAGTTAAAAATTAAAGATGTTTTTACATATTTTACAGGCAAACTTACATTCTCATATTTATATATGTTAGGTAAATTAAAAAAAAAATAACATATCGCTTAATATGCAAACCTGCTAACTCCACTTTTTAAGTAAATTGAGATTTTGATGCCGTGTGGCCGTGCACTTCCCTGTTTTATCAAAAAGTAATTTCAAAGAATAAAAACTGGGAATTAAGCACGAATAACAAAAATCTTTTGAAATTAAAATTTTGTATTCCCAAAAATTGAAATTACTTTTTGATTTTAATTTATAAAAATAAAAACAAATATTGATCATGCTTTGAAAAATAAAGAGGACAAAGATGACAGATTATGAAAAAGACGATAAAAGAGGAAATACATTTCGACCCCTAACTTCGAAAATAGCGTAAGCGCCAAAAATCAAATTTTACAGGAGAGAGCTCTTTTATTTTATTTCATATAAATTTTGTATGAAATTTGTCGCTTACAATAAAATTGTTCTTGCTTTAAAATCGTAACGGTACCGTATGTGATCATGACATTTTAGGAGAAGCTTGCCAATAAAGTCATTTATTAAAAAAACGAAAATTGAAAATGATGTCGCTTACGTTATTTTCGCGATTAGGGTTCGCTTTTATAGATGACAGCCAGTTAAAATAGATGATTGTTCTCTAAAAAAGTGTAAGTATGGTCACCTTGACTTTACAGTCTCAAACAAGGGGTTGAATTTTTTTAACAAACAGTGGCCGAAACAAACATTTCGCAAAGAGTCCGCAAAACGATTAACGTAGGGAACTCTGGTTCAAAACATGTTTGTATAATTTTATATTTTTAAGTGTAAAGTATATTATTTACAGGGTTTGAAAAACTGCAGTCGAAACCAAACACTGTCGAACAAAAAACAAAAATGTTCGACTTTTGAGTTGATTGGTTGGTAAAAGTCAAGAAAATGACAGTTTTTCTACTATGCCTTTTTTTAACAGTTTTTTAAAAGGCTGCCTATTTTTTCTATAAATAAATATTTAACGATCGACACCAAACCACTTGTTTTATTTTTCCAAGGTTAAAAAAAGAAAGTGCCAGAAAATGTATAAAAAGTATTAATTAAAAAAAAAAATTATGTTTTTGTTATTGTTACTCATCATCAGAAGATTATTTTAGGAGTTGTCGAAACTTATCTAAAAAATACATATTTGGTACTTTTTAGAAATTGGAACGTTTAAGGGGTGAAATGATGTTGGTACTTTATTTTACAAAATATTTTTCTCCATTTTTGGCATATACGTATTAAATGGGGTCCCCCAACAATTTTGACATTTTTTGATACTTCAAAAGGTACCAAAAAGGGGAAATACAAAAAGATTTAATTTCTTTCTTTCGCTTTTTATACCCACACCACAATAGTGGAGAGGGTTTTATGCATTTGTGCTGATGTATGTAACTCCTTAAAATATTGGTCCTAGATCCACCTTAAAGTATACCGATCGACTCAGAATCACTTTCTGAGTCGAACTAACGATGTCCGTCCGGCTGGCTGGCAGGCTGGCTGGCTGTCCATGTAACCTTGTGCGCAAAGTACAGGTCGCAATTTTGGAGATAAATTGATAAAATTTGGGTCATAGGTTCTTATTAACACAAGGACCAAGCCTATTGAAAATGGGCCGAATCTTAGGACCACGAGGGAATATAGGGGGAAATTTCTTCCTCTCAGAAACTATCAAACCGATTTGATTGAAATTTTAAACATAAATAGAACCATATCTATATGGACACAAAATGTATAAATTTTTAAAAAAATCGGACCACGAGGGGAGATAGGGGCAATTTCTGCCTCTCACAAACTATCAAACCAAATTTCATGAAGTTTATAAACATAGGTAAATCAATATTTATATGGACACATAAGCATGATGTGTTTTTAAATAGTGTGGTGTAGGGTATCATATGGTCGGGCTTGACCGACTATACTTTCTTACTTGTTTTAATTACCGTTAATATTGGACCTAGAAACATACAATTCAACATGCAATATGCTGAGTGATAAGACTTTCGGTACTTTTATGGTCTTTAACTGGAACTTTTTTAATTTCAATTAGTATTGTACTGAAGATAATAAATTAAACAAACTAAACGTTCTTTAATTGGTAGTTTTTTTATTTTCGTTAAAATTGGACATATGAATAAAATTAGACATGCAATTTCCAGAGTCGATGAGAATCTACAACAGAAACATTAAATTAAACATGCATGGTCCTGAGTGAATGAGAATCTGTCAGAGGGATTTTTGTTGGTACTTTGTTTTTCTCTAACTGGTACTTACTTAGGATATTAAATCAATAGTTGCCGTACTCAAAGAAAAAAAATGATATTTTAACATGAGCATGCTTTTCACCCTCCCTTCCGCCTCCAGTCTATCTCTCCGCTCGACCGTCCCCTAACCGATTGCGAAAGCGACCAAGAGTGCGCATATGGAGAATTGCTGCCACTCGAAAAATATCTAACCAATTTTGATATAAAATCAAAAATTGTGCATTAATTTAAAAGACAAAGGTCTGTATTCCTTTGGGCAAAAAACTGGGTCGCTGTTGTTTTTTTTTAAGTTCTTAAAAACAAACATGTTAAAAATTTTTATAAAAAATGTTTTTTTTTGTCAAACCTTAACAATATCTGTATTTATTTAGTAATAATGTTTGCACATCTCACAGATTATTTGATTGTCTAATTTTGGATTTATTATTTTACTGAATACAGCAAAGCCTTCTCAAGTTGCGCAAAAATACATATGTCCATCAAGTGCCTTTATTTTTGATTAAACGATATATCGCGAAAACAGGAGCTGATATGAAAATTATAACCATACATAAAAACTCTGTATATCATAAGAAGTCAGCGAAGGCCAACATTTTTACGGAACATAATATTTTCTGTAAGCATGTGCAATCTATATTCTTAGTTGGTGAGTACATATTTAAAGTTTAAGAATGAAGGAAATATTTTGATATTTTTGTTATACAATCATACAATTTTTTGAGGAAATATACTACTGTTCTTTTTTAACCATAACATGATTGGATGTTGTGGTTTTCTTGTGGAAGGCTATAAAGTATTATAACGACACAAATGTAAGAATATGTGTAAAAAAATAGATTTAAATGTTTATTTGCCGCCACAAACAAATAACGTGCAACACATCCGATGCCAGATGATTTGTCAGTTCAAAATAGAACACGCTCTTATGGAAACAATTTACACTGCTTATTCGAGCTGACGTTTACAGAAGCTAATATTTTTGCTTTTATACGACATTTTTTCATTTTGCGGAGGGAAATTTAACAAGTTCACTACCGAATACGTGTCGTGTAAAAGTACCTTTATAAAATATTTAAATTATTTTAACGTAAGCAAACTAAAAAAATTATTGAAAACCTTTACCTTTACCTAGCGTTCATATTTTACTATCAATCTGTTCGCAAGATTTCTCCAAAAGCTTTCAACAGAAACACGTTGAAACCCCCAGTGAGCTCAAGTGATTACACACGTTTTTGCAATATGCTTAGCAGGTAAACCATATTGAAAATAATTCTCATTAAAAATAAAACTTATATGTAAAACAAGTTAGAGTGCTATATTCGGCTGTGCCGAATCTTTGATACCCTCCACCGATAGTTCGAATGTTTAAGGAGTATTGTCTGTATAATGTTATTCTTATCTTAAACGATTTGTTATTAACTTTGGTTTTAGGCGACTAAACTGTTTTCCGGTAGTAGGGTTTATATGGGGCCTAGGGTAAATTATGGACCGATCATCACGAAATTTCACAGTGTTATTTCTAGTCCTAAAAAACTGTGACGAGCCAAAATTTGTTATGATTGCATTATTTTTTAGGGGTTTAGGCGTACTAAACTCTTTTCCGTGAGTAGTGTTTATATGGGGCTTAGGGTAAATTATGGATGGATCTTCACGAAATTTACCAGCGTGATTTCCAGTCAAATAAAACAAATTTTTGCAAAACCTTATCTCATTCCGTGCCTTGTTCCAGCATTAAGGTTATTTTTTGTAACAAAATTATCAATTTTTTTAGGTGGTGGTTCCACATTTGGATTCATAGCTCTGGTCCTACTGAACCGATTTTGCTGGATTTCAATCCCAAACAGCTTAGGATAACTACAAGCAATTTGGCAGCAAATTTGATCATTTCTTTTGAGTTGTTCGAAAGTGAGCGTGTTTTCAACAGACGGACAGACAGACGGACATGGCTAAATCGACTTAGAATTACTCAAGGACCCAGAATATATATACTTTATGTGGTCTGAGATGAATAATAAAAGAGTTTCACACGGAATGACAAACTTAATATACCCTCTTCACAACTTATTGTGGTGGAGGGTATAAAAAAGTATTTTCATTCTGTAAAATCCTTTCAATTAAATTAAATATTAACGTTACCGGAAATACATTTATTTTGCAAAATATAATAAAATGTGCAAATAATCAAACATTAGCGCACATTACGGGTAATAAGCAGTTTAACTTAACAGCAAGAAATTTAAGTTTAATGTCAGATTTCCAAATCGAATACCTTAACAAAATAGTAGTAACCTGATATAGAAAAGGGTTGCAAAAAACAAAAAAAAAAAACATGGAGAACTTATAGGTGTTATAGCGAATGTAATAGTTCAGTGTTTAAACATCCATATGTTGAACACATGCACATACACACAAATGTCTGGACCAATCCAATCCATGGCAAAACGTCGATACTTAAATAACGGAAATCAACATACCCAAACAATCCCAAAGGAAACGGAAAGTAGACGGAAAAAATATTTTAAATAAAAAAATAAACATGTTATACCAACAAACACAAATATATTTTTATGTTTCCAATTTCCTGGCCATACTCGAACACTGGGTATTGCTGGTTTTTGTTGTTGGCTGCCACTAAGGTACGAAAGGAACCAGTAACATAGGCAAATGTAAAGCATAATGTTGAAAAAATTAAAATACAAGTAAAAAAAGGATTAAAAAATATTTTAGTGCACCATCATAATAAAAAAAAAAGTATTTTTAAACAGGAATAAATGAAAAGATTTTTTTGTTCAAATAACAAATAGTAATAATAATTATAAGATACACAATACATGGAAGAGGCACGAATGATAATGTGTTGTAATTAGAATATTCATTTTCATTATGCTGCAGTAATACTTGCAACAACAAAAAAAAAAAAAATTTCAAAACAAAACCTCATCGTAATGAGAAATAAATATGTATGTGTGTATGTATGTTTGTATAATAGGAAATTCGCCCCTTTTTGCCAAGCGTTAAAAAAAAACTCAATACAAACAAAATAAAATATTTGAATTTATCAGATAAAAAATTTAACGACCAATACTATTTTGCTTACAATATGAATACAAAACTCAACAACTTTAAGCTGTTTCCTTTGCTACATACAAAACATTTATTCGTCTATGTAGAATTTTACGTGCACTCTATACCTTTCATACAAGTGAATTAGATTTCTTTTTTATAACACAAGCAAAAATAAAAACTGGCGACCGTTCGTTACTAAATGCTCAAATAAACCACACAGTCGGTATGATTAAACAAACGTATGAAAATTTGTACGAAAATCAAAATTGTTTTAATGTTCACACAAACATCTTGTTGTTATTGTCAAATCGCAAATGTTGGTTATTTTTTGCTCTTAAATGTGTGCTAACTGGGCTTGTGCTTAATTCTAGGAATGTCTTATTGTGAATTTGTTTAAAATTTTCACACCATGTCGTTCTTATTTTGACAATCTATTCTTCTCGTTTTGTTAAAAAGCATAAAGTTTTATTAAATTTAAATTGCAGGCAGCTATTACCTCTAACTTTTGCAACTTAAGTAGAAAATTTTGATAATCCACACAGAAATCCAACAGCGGCTCTTCTTCTTTTATGTCTTTGCTCTTGACCCTTTAAAAATCAACCGTTAAATAACACTGTGCAACAAAAAAAATATCGACCCCTAAAGTTTTTGAATTTTTTGAAATGGCGTTTGGAATAAGATAAAAAAATATTCTGAATTTACTTCTGAGCTTAAATACTATTTCGGTTGTCTTCAGTGGAATTGTATGGCAATTCTTTTCTTAGAATATATTAACCCTCTAACTCTCATTTTAAGGGGGTAATTTTTGTCCTTTTTTAACTTCCACACAAAAGTATACTAAAACTTAAGAGGGGCTAAAATGTAAAATGAATATTTTCTGCATCAAATTTTACTAGAGGTCCAAAAAATCGTGCAATACATGTAAAACGGGCTTTCGAAATGTTAAAAAATTTCAATGCCCGAAATTTCGAAAATCGGTTTTACATACATTGCACGAACTTTTCGTCTTAAAAGACCCTAATAAAATTTGATGCAGAAAATATTCGTGGAACATTTTAACCCTCTAAAGTGCCCTTTTAGCTACTTTTGTGAGTAAGTTTAAAAAAAGGACAAAAAATACCTCTTAAAATGAGTTTGAGAGGGTTAATATATTCTAAGAAATGATTCGCTATGCAATTCTACTGAAGACATCTTAAATAGCATTTTAGCTCAGAAGTACATTTAGTATATTTTTTTTAACTTATACCAAACGCCTTTTCAAGAATTTGAAAAACCTGAGGGGCCGATATTTCGGGAACCCGAGCTAAATTTTTAAAACCCTTATGCATATATGCGCTACCAGAAGTCTAGTTTCATTTCGCGCTGGCGGTGATGACTCGAATTTTGTTGCACTGTGTAATAAAGGCTTTAACCAATTAGTCACTAAACTCCATTTCACTTTCACGTACGATCAATCCTGCGCTTAGGCGTTGTAAAAAAAACTACATTTTTTTAAATCAATATTTTGTTTTTTTGTTATAAAGAAACTTTTTAATAAAAAGTAATTTCAATTTTTGGGAATACAAAATTTTAATTTCAAAAGATTTTGTTATTCGTGCTTAATTCCCAGTTTTTATTCTTGATAAAATAATATAATATAATAAATAATATAATAAATAAATTTCAAGTGTTTTTATCAAGAATAAAAACTGGGAATTAAGCACGAATAACAAAATCTTTTGAAATTGAAACTTTTTAATTTTTAATTTATTTGTTCTTAACTTAAAATATCAGACAATTATGAAAACTTATCAACGGACCGACAAATAATGTTCTTATGGTGTTTTCTTTTCTGACAATAACATTCCATGTATGCACCATTCATGCGTCTTTTTGTTCTATTCTAAAAAAAATATGCAAAAACGTCAGAAGTTGTTGTTTTCCTTTCTAAATATGTTGCAAAATTAAATGGCAAATTTGTTCCAGTTCTTACCCCCAGTTATAATTGAGTGTGAGATAATACCCTTTTTTGCATCAGCGCTAAGTCCTTTTTTAAGCAAGCAAGTATTTTTCTTATTAACTTTTTTCTTGTGTTTGCGTACAACTTGTGTAATCCCAACGAAGTCAAACCTTTGATATGAAATTACTTTATCATTTGACATCAAACAAAATTCTCAAACGGTTTTCAATTGTTTGACTTTAACTTTCAAATTCAAATTGAAAGTGATTTAAAAGTTAACATTTGACATCAAATGCTTTATCAATTTGATGTCGAATTGGTATCAAATGTTAAATTCAAATCAGAACTAAACTTGGCCGTATTAAAGCGAAAAATAAATGTAAACCTTAAAAACTGCGATTAGTTGAATTTTTTCTTCGTGGTTTAATGTGTTTTGCACGTGAACGATTTATTTCTTGTGAAAAATAAAAATTATTTGTGAGTAATTACAATGATTAAGAATACGAATTTAAAAAAAATTAAGCGGGAAAGTGAAGAAATTATAAGCTTGTAGTAAAAGTATGCGGTGCTACAATCCTCAAAATAAAAGGGAGAACATTATTACGTCTTTGCAAGAATTAGAGGACGGAAAGAACATTATTTCATCATTTAGCTATGTTGCCAAATGTTTATCTTACATTTTATTTTAATTAATAATGACTTTAAATTAAAAAAAATTAAATATTTTTATTTATGTTCCACATTGTATTATAAACCACATTTGAGAATTACGTTTGAAAGCAAGTTGAAAATAATGGCATTTTTCAATTTGAATACAATTTCTCCTTTCTGTTGAGAATAATAGGATTTTCAAATCATTGTCAAAAGTGTGTCGTTTGAGATAAACTTTCATTTCAAATCATTTTCAATTTGAAATTAAACTTTTGTGTTTGTTGGGATATTGTGATTTATGGTTGTATTGTGATGGAAAAAAATGTTTGTCTTTTGTTTGTTTTACTTTTATTTAATATTTATGTTTTTGGCGCAAAATTTTTAACACAACTGACTCTTATTTTTCAAAATCAGTGCTGTTAATTTAAATTTGTTGTAATGTTAAATTTGTTGGAATTTAAAGATAATTAAATGTTGAAAATCGCTACAACCGTGGTAAATATCGCTTTTTAGTACAAACTTTGCATTTCATATTCAGCAGGCTAAATGCAAATTAGTGTTGAATGTAAAACGTAGCTATTATTTTGTTCCATTGTAATATAGAAAAATGTTTCACTTTAAAAATTGTGCCCATGTTCTGTAACCCTCGCGTCGAGAAACTTTTCGATTGAAAACAGTGAAAAGAAACAAAAATGCCATATACTGAAACAAACAGCTGTTTTTCTCACTAAACAGTGCCTGTAACTTTTTTTGGCGAGTACTAGCGGCCACGTAAGAAAATATTTGCCAACTTACAGAAAAAGTGTACCTGTAACATTTTTGTGAGAAAACTTCCCGCTTTGAACTTTCAAATAAACTCACGAATAAAAATGGGGCCAGAAAAAATTTAAACACTAAAAAACAATTAAAAATGCAATATACAAAGAATAATAATAATAACATTGTGTTCTTGGCACATTTTTTATTTTTTAGTTCTTTTGCTTTTAACATCTTTATAAAATATACGAATGTTTTCAAAGCTCGTTTGCAAGCAACAAATATTAAAGTCGCACTTTACATTATTTGATATATCCGACGCTTGTATTTTCGCCGCCGTCGTTGAAAAATTTTAAATTTTAGTAAATTTTGGTCGTCGTCAACGATAAGTGTTACTTACTAGCGTTCCAACTTCTGCAATGTCACATTATGACATTTATAACGTAACGACGTAATCTCTTTTGATAGTTATCGACTTCAGTTACAGACACAGTTTTTTCTCACTTTTCGAGAAACAATGGAATATTTTGTTTCACATCTTTTCGATGCGGAAAGTTCTCACAATAGTTACAGAACATGGGTACAGATCTACATTTCTTTATTGAGTTTATATTCGGTTTATTGACAAAATTATCTTTCTGTTCACACATACACAATTTAGCTAACAGCCAATTTACATTGAGGCTTTAACGACGTCGCTTTGTCGACGTCTCTTTTGGTTTGATGGTAAGCAGTGTACGTTTTGTGTTTTGCATGTCGTTTCTTTTATACGTTTTATTCTTTTTCTTACTTTGAAGTGTGTGGTTGAAAATACAGTGAGACCTCGATTATCGATAATAAACTGGACCGGCAGCATTCTTGATTATTTATTTTTTTTGTGTGTTTCTTTTTTTTATGTAAATATGTTTTCCGGAGACTCCAGACATGATAGCGGCTAGGTTGTTTTACATTTATGTTACATATAGTCCACCATTTTGTGCTATTGAAATTCAGCAAGATCGGTCCACAAATGGCTGAGATATGAGCAAAAAACCACGACTACCTCTAATTTTTTCCAAAAATCCCTTGTGGTTGTTGTATTTTTATTACTTTTTGCTGCATATCTAGGGAACGGCAAAAGCCAAAGTTTCGAAATTAGGTACACACATTAAGGTTGCCAATACACACCATCCTACAAAATGTGGCCGGGATTGCAGAAGTGGGCGTGGTACCATATTTTATAAAAAACTCGGAAAAATCGGTTCAGATACAAAAAAGTTATGACCAAAATTAAATTTTTTTTTTTTAAATACCCACTTTCGGGAACCATAGATCACCCCGAGTCCAAGCTTTATAACTCAGGTAAATGGCAAATTTCTTCTTAAACACGTCGGTACATAAATCTGTCAAATCGGTTAAAAAATGGCTGAGTTATACACGAAATACTGAATCCCCAAAAATTACTCTTTTTTTATAATTAACTTTGTTAAAATATATGTATACAAGTATATATAAATGTTTATATATAAATATAACTCAACTAAATGGTAAAATTCTTCCTTAACACGTCGGTATATACAACTATCAAATCGGTTAGACAATGGGTAATTTATGAGCAAAATACTCCAAAAATGGGATAAAAAAAACATCAAAATTTTTATAAAAACCTAAATTTTAGGGCTGCCATACGTCTTATGGATATGACTTATATACCAAAATATCGGACATTTTTATGAGTTATAACCGAAATACTGGGGTCTAATCACCGCATACGATATCGAGCAAAATTTATCGAAATTATTTATTTTGGTATCTTGAAACTCGATATCGAATGAAATGTATTGAATTTGAAATAATAGCATTCGACATCGAGTAACTCGACATTACATATATCGAGTTTTCATTCGATACGCCAGTGTCTATCGTATGCAAAAAAAATTCAATAGTTTATTCGATACGATAGTATCGAATGCGTTGATTAGACCCCTGAATTCCAAAAAATTACCCTTTTTATACCCTTCACCGAAGGTAAAAAAGGTATATATAACAGTAATTTCTACAATGTTGATCCTACACCCTATAAAGTATATATATTCTGGGCCCTTATGAAAACCGAAGTTCAAAACCGGTTGTCTCTTATTTTAACAAATATTTACAAGTTTTATTAAGTTTTTGTCTACTTGCTCTGTATTCTGCTCGCACAATGGTGAAGGGTATATAAGATTCGGCACAGCCGAATATAGCACTCTTACTTGTTTTTTGTACAAAATTTTTAAACGATATGAATTCTTATTTATTTTTAAAAGCATCCCAAAATCTATTGCTTGAATTTCATTATGTTACAAACCGTAGAAAGAAATAAGCACACCAAACATTTTTGCACTAGCTAAAAAAAGGTTAAACAGATTTTGTAAAAATTTCAAAATATGTGAACATTGAAATGAAACAACAGAAACTTTTGCAATGCTGTACGAAATGCAATAAACTTTATTCAATTATAAAAATGGGCAAATGTTGTAGTACAATGGCAGACACTTTGTTTTTGGTAGTTTTATTTTTTTATTTTTAAATAAAATCCGTTTATAGTATAAATTTTGATTATACATAAACACAATTTTTTTTTTTTTAGCAGAAATAAATGTTGTGATAAAAATCACTACAAATTTAAGATTATACGACATTAATGCAAGATATTTGGGTTAAAATTATGTAACAAAGTCTGAGCTGAGACATCATCTCGAGAATCTACACAAAATAAATTAATTTATATTTTTAGAATAAATAAATATTTACAGATATCGTTAGAATATATTTTTCAAAATAAAAATGTTTTGAACATAAAAATTTTGGTCGATTCTACTCTAGACAACTTTTAACGTCAATTTTCAAATCACACTAATTGATACTTTTTTGATGCCAATTTCAAGTGAAATATCTATTTTTTATTATAATATAATTTTTTTTAAATGTAAGCTTAGATATAAATTTGTTGTGCACTTCAAAGCATTAAGATTCATAGATTTGGCGCGAACAGAAAATTCATTACATATTGCACCCGTCATGGCTTAAAGAGCAAATTTCTTATTATTGGATTATATTTCTCTACGATGTTAGATTTGATAATCATCGTCTGATATCTCATCTTTCACAATAAAAAAGAATAATACAATAAAATGTTTAAACATTAACAGAGTTTTGTGTTTTTGTGGTATGATCTAATGAAAGTTGGCCATTTTGGTTGCACCCGTCATGCACTTTAAAGCTCTCTCGTGGCTGTTTGATCGTTTCATATAAATTCTTGTAAATAGCTAACAATAGTATATAAAAAATGTTACCCCTTCTAGAAATAACTTAATTGCAAATGTGTTTCTTTCTATTAGTAAAAGACGTTTAAAGCGTCTAAATGTTGCACCCGTCATAATAGAATCGCCCTTTTAATAGATTTTCAAAAATGTAACATTTATTTTTTCTTTTACCCTTTCGACCCGGATTTCTAATAGCAATGGTAAAATAAAATTTCTAATTGAAACCGATTACACTGTGCAACAAAAATAACCAGACTCAATACTTGCAACGCGAAATTTAACTAGATTATTGGAAGAGCAAATCTGCCAAAGGGTTTTGAAAAGTTAGCTCGGGTTCCCGAAATATCGAAAAAATGGTTTTTGGTATAAGATAAAAAAATATTCTGAATTTACTTCTGAGCTTAAATACTATTTTAGATGTCTTTAGTAGAATTGTATGGTGATTCTTTTCTTAGAATATATCTTTATGTGAAATATAAGAACTACAACAAAAAACACATGCAGTCTATTTTTGGACGCTTTAAAAAAGTACAGCAATAAGAAAAATGATAAAAAAAACCTGACGAGGTTTGTGATAAAAAAACAACAAAAACAATAGCAGGTAAAAAAACGTTTCACTCTTTTTAAACAACAGAAACAACAACAACATTATAAGAAACAAAATAAATTTTTGGTTGGTTTCAAAGTTGGTAAAAAAATAAAATCCCGTATTAAATTTTTTCAAACTGTTTGCTTAAATACATCAAATACAAAAATATAATGTTGACGAAAAACATATCGAGTCGGTCTGCCGCCGTTTTTGATTACATTTCTTCTTCATTAGCAAAGGAAAGGATGCAGCAACAGTGAGTGATGAAGAAAAACATTGTGTGTAGGTATAGTATAAATAGGACTTCGTTCAAAAATTATTCCAACAATAAAATGTGTCTCAAAGCCAGCCGATCGCTCTGCTCTGCCTCATCTTCACCAACAGTGCTTGCTTGTGTGCGCGTCATTGCTTGTGCAAAAACTTTTTTGTTTGATTTAGTTAAATTATATGTTTGATATTTATATGAATTTCTGTAAACTTTTTGTTTGATTCAGTAAAATTATTTGTTTGAAGAAATCGGTGTTTTTTTTCAATATACAAAATGCAAATAAATTGTTTGAATATGCGAATTTGTTTATAGGGCCGATTTCAGACAAAAAATTGTTTGATTCTACAAATTTTTTGTTTGAATTGGAAAAATATTTTTTTCTGTGTACCCCCGTATTTATAAACGATTATTTAATTTAACAAACGTTTATTAAGGCAAATTTTTATACAAAACCAACCATAATATGGTTCTGGCTTCTTGATGGAGGACTAATTGAACCATAATATGGTTGTCGCTGACAATTATAAGGTTATATTAACCATAATCTGTTTAAATTTTTTTTTAATAGTTTAAAATAGTAGTTAAAATATTTTTTCTCTACGTGTACAATATGCCATCTGAGTATACAGGGCTATATTCATCTGTGCCAAATTTTGATACTCTCCACCGCAAATAGAATATTTCAGCAGAAGGCTCTATATGGGATAAGCATACATGTATAGTATTAACCAATATTTATAAAACCTGGAAAAAATGCATGGTGTGTTTTTTGGCTTTATAAAGCTAAATCGAAACCCCTTTTTACTAATAAGATTTCTCTATGACGTGCTACATTCCCAATTCCTATTTTATTAAATACACTGAAGTTTATTGTTAAGGGAAAGCTTGTTCTTATAAGCATTTTACGGAGTGCTTAGGCCAGATCATCAGGAAAGTCTTTATAAAAGCTAAAGATATTATACAAATGAAGCTGTAAGGCGTATGAGAGTTATAACCATTAAAATCTTACTTGCAAACGAAAACTTAAACAAAACACCAACAATAAACAGTGAGTTTTATCCTTTCTAGCTTTCCCAAATTTGAACTCAAAATCTGTATTTGCTTTGGTTTTTGGGCGTATTTAACTGATTTCCCATAGTGGGCATTATATGAGTAGGCCCATGGCAGTGCTATTTCGTGTCTTATAAAACTATTACAGACAAAATTTTTCTACAGTAGCACTTTTAGTTACAGTTTTAGGTGTACTAAGCTATTTTTAGAAAGTAGGCTTTCTATGGGGCCTATATTAAATTATGGACTGATGTTCACGAAATTTAGATTTAGATTTATGGTCAAATAAATAGAGCTGTCAAACAATCGATAGTTCCCTTTTTCCTTTGACTACCGATAGCTTATTTTCGATAACGATACTATCGTTGAAATCTTTTTTAAGGAAATTATGAATAATTTTTTGTTTCTATCTAGCCAGTGTTCGAAAATAAACACTACTAAATATCGTTTTTTAATGTTCGGTTCGGTAGATTTGTGGAAAACACAAACGCTAATAGTTTTTGTGTAGAAAAAAATAACGTTTCCCTGTTAGTCATCTCTCGAACACAAAAATATTACTGTTTTTATCAAACTCAACAGAGGATGTGAACATTTAATTCCATTCGGTTTATTTGAAAATCCACAAACTTCAATGTGTTCGGTTCGGCTCGTTAATGTTTGTCCCTTTTGGCTGGTAAAAAAAACATTTTTACAAAAACAAAATACACACACGAAAAAAACATTATAGAACATTAAAATATAAAGATTGTCTACAGTTTCAGAACAGAACAATTGTAGTGTTCGAAGAACCGAACATTATATAATGTTCGGTTCTTTCTTGAAAATAGTTACGAACGGTATTAAGGGTTGTGTATGTCTACACAATCACTAAAAAAATAGATATCGTTCCTGGGTGTGTGAGCCGAACGTTAAATAATGTACTGTTTATTTTCGAACACAGTATCTAGCAATAACAATCCAGCCGCGGCAGTTATCTAGCCAGCCGCGGCGGTTATCTAGTCGTCTTAATGGTGAAGGGTATATTTGCTCATGTCAAATTAAAAAATTTTTCACATGTAAGCAGGTTTCTCAGATTATATTTTATATTTTCCCAAACTAAATTGTTTTTTTATTTTAAAAATTTTTGAAAAAGTGATTTACTTTTAATACAAATTAATTTTTTTGCATACTACCCAGTGCACATTATTATTCTTAAAATTTTTAAAATTCAACTTCATATGCAATCGAAAATAAATTGAAAAATAACAACTTTTTTTAATTAATATTTGTGATGCGCAAAATAGAAAGGGACCTTAGGGTTTTGTTCAGGAGAGCCATTTTAAAGATTTAAATACGTGTATCTTTGGTGTACCATCACTGAGCGTGTTGGTATTGGTCTCATTTGAAAGCGACACATCTCATGACGTCAGGAACGTATTGGTCAACCTTGAAAGCGCGTCGTCCCTACCTCTGTTTTGTGTAGTTGGTTTTTACTTTTCCCTTTACCTTACTGGCCCCTTTCTCTATGCGCTGTCACATTTATAAAAATTATGGCTTATGATAAGGAAAATGATTGAAAATCTTAGAAAGATTAAAATTAATTCCAAATTTGGAAAATTTTATTTCTTTAAATTTAGGAATTCTGCAAAGAATTCGATACTATCGATAGTATCGATAGTTTGTCAACCAACTATCGAAAAATTAGATGTTGCGAGTAGTTATCTACAGTTTTCCAGCCCTATCAAATTAACGCATATGTTTAAAATCTCACATTGGTCTTTTGAGTTTCGCCTCCGTTTATGTAATTTTTTGTAAAGGAATTATCAATTTTGTTGGGTGTTGTTCCACATTTGGATTCATAACTCTGATCTTACTAAACTGATTTTTCTGGAATTCAATCATATTCTGCTTAGGAGAACTAAAAACAATTTGACACCAATATTGTTCTTTTATTTTGAGTCGTTAGAAATTAAGCGTGATTTCAAAATACGCCAATGCCTAAATCGACTAAGAATTACTTAAGCACACAGAATAGATATAGTTCTTGGGTTCTTAGATGGATATTAAAAAAGTTTGACCTTGAATGACAAACTCGTTCACCACTAGTGGTGGAATGATTTGTAAGTGAGTGGGCATAAAAACATAACTTTTTTTAGTGAGCGCGCGTGATCGTCAGAATAAAAAAAATTCATCATACGTAAGTGCGTGTGATAACATTTCGTGACAAGTATGTGTGAAACAATATACCGGCCAAATGCTCGCCACGGCTACAGTGGCAAAAATCTATTCGATTTCCTTATTTTCAAGGACTCTGAGACATAATTGAGGTTCAATGTCGTTAATTTGCCATATTATCTTATCCTTTCTTGGTTTGTTGACGTACACTTCTTCTTCTAAATATTTCCAAAAAAAAGTAGCCCAACGGTGTCAAATCACAAATTTACATCGCCACGACGTGAGATAACACGGCTATTAAATTTCTCGCGCAAAGTATAATTTTTTCGTTGGCTGTGTGGCAAGTAGCAGCTCCCTGTTGGAACCATGGTTGCATGGTGCACATATCGTCCAAGTATATATCTTCAATTTCTGGCCACAAGAACTCAATTTTCATTTTGCCATACCGAAGACTATTCACGTTAACTACTTGGCCGACCTCATTTTCGAAGAAGTACGCACCAATGACGCCGTCAGCCCATATTCCGCTCCGAACTGTCACGCTTTGTGGATGCGTTGGATTTTTAACAATCACACGTGGATTTCGTGCAATTCTGTGCACGAAATATATTTTGAATTGAACGCCCATTTTTGTAGAAGGCTTCAACAATCTTAACGGGCTGCTCAATTGTGAGCCTTTCCATGGTTGTATATGCCAAAGACTGGAACAAAGAAATGTCAAATGAAGTTGGGCAAAAAACTGTGGTTAGACTTCCCTTTATTAAAAAAAGGCTTAACTGGGATGCATAGATCAACAGACGGACCTCTCTGTCGATTGGTTTATTAATAAATCCACCAACATTATTTCTTGGCGCTTCTAAGCCAAACAGGAAAACCCCATACTACCTTTTCCCGTTTGGTTGTGCAAGTTATGAAGATGTAGTGCAAGAGGTGTTTTTTCCAAAAAAAAAATTTGACGATTTAGCGGTGTTATTATGCCGACAGATAAAATGGACAAGTTACGAGCTGTTACTATAGTTAGTATTTTTTGTTGCAATTGTTGTTTTGTTGCTATTATTATCGAAGGTTTGTTGTAAGTACTTCTCTTTGAACAGTAGCAGGTCACCAGACAAAGAATCGCCCATTCAATTTTTAAAAAAAAAATTTAACAAAAAACAGGATTTTTGCAAAAAATCTATGAACCAAATAATGAAAATGTATTGCCATCAACAGTTTTTGAAAATAATTTATGCCACACAAATATATTGAAAGTTCGCTAAATCTTGCCTACCTAAAATTATGCAATACATTCTTAATAATTTGACCGCATACTGTATGTCAAATAACAAACACATCCATACATACAATCCTATACTTAAAGTGCTGAATAGAAAAAAAGTCCGATGAGTTGTGTTTTAAGCCATTTGGTATCCACAACAAAAGGTTTCAGCAAATGTATAAATGTGTTTGATGTGAAAACAAACACGAACAATTTGAAAATAGAAAAAAGTGTATTCGCACACACAAAAAACCAAAACGAAAAGGGATGTTTGTTGCTTTTCAGCCTTTTGAGGTTCATATTCATACAATATCGATGGATGCCAAATAAATGAAAACTAGTTAAAATCCCCTCAAAAATAATGAAAACAAAATAAAAAAAGAGCTTAAAGTATTAGAATGGAGAACCATGTCAAAAAACAATTGCTCGGTTTCAGAGTTTGTCATGTGCTCTTTTTTCTAGTTTTACATTTTGTTGAACTGTGAAGTTCTAGTTTTTTTGTTTTTATTTTTCCATTGGCCAAAAAACTGTTAAATTATTTTGCATATTTTTTTATAATAGAATTTGTTAGAAATTGAAATTTAGCATATCTAAAGAAATTATGAAAGTTTTTTTTTTTAATTAAAAACAAATTTCAAGAGTAAAAAGCAACAGGACATGAATCTGATTGGTAATGACTGAAAATGAGGATTGAAATTGAATTCAAGCATTTAAATACATGTTGTGCACTTTTTAATGCAATGGGGACGTCCAGCGGTTTCAGCAATGATTTCTAATATTGGGAATTATTATTAACTATATACTACTGTGTATTTGTTCTTCTATTGCGTTTGTGTTTGTGTTTGTCTTTTCTTAACTCTCTTAACTTTCTTATATCAAAGAGTATTGCTGGTCAAACCCGACAGATAGAAGAATACATAAGGAAACAATTTTATTTCTTTTACCCAACAAACACGGAGCTTTGATTTCAAATTGAAAATGATTTGAAATCAAACGTTTTCTCAAACGACAAACGTTTGATAGTGATTTGAAAATCATTTTAAAATCATAGCGTTCTCAACAAAAAGGGGAAATTGTTTTCAAATTAAAGAATGCCTTTATTTTCAACTTGCTTTCAAACTTAATTCTCAAATGTTTTTCAAATGTGGATTATAATACAATGTGGAACATAAATAAAAATTCTTTACTTTTTGAATTTAAATTCATTATTTATTTATTGTGTCGAGGCAGAGGGTTTCTCGGAAGTAACGGTTACTCTTAGATACCATTTATATTTCGTTTACCTGTTGAACTCATACACCCAGAGAAAAAACATGTTTAAATATGGTCACCTCCAATAATACTATGTTTAAAGAAAATTTTAGCCATATTATGTTTAATTTAACCATATTATTGCCAACGACAACCATACTATGGTAAAAATAGTCCTTCATCAATAAGGCACAACCATAATATGGTTGCCTCCGAACACATTATGGTTAATAATAACTAAAATATGTTTAACAGTTATAATAGCATGGTTGGTTTTCAACTATAACATGTTGCTCTTGAAAAAGAGGAAAATACTATTGTGAATTTAAGAACAAATTATGGTCATATTTAACCATAACATGTTTAGAGGCAACCATTATATGGTTGTGGCTTCTTGATAGGGGACTAATTTGGCCATAACATGGTTGTCGGTGGCAAAAATATGGTTAAATTAAACATAATATGGTTAAAATTTTCTTTAAACATAGTATTATTGGAGGTGACCATATTTAAACATGTTTTTTCTCTGCGTGTAGAGACATAACCGCAAAAAAAGCTTAAACGACTTAAACAAAATTTTACAGGAGAAGACTTTATTTTTTATTTTATATCATAAAAATTGTGCATGAAGGTTGTCGCTTAAAAAACAATTGTTTTTACTAGTGGGGAATTCACAAGGTGTGCTATCCAGTCATATCTTTATAACATCCTAAACAATACGAGCCCTTATAGCAAAAATGATGTAACCAACAAAAATAAAATTTTACAGGAGAAGTTTTTTATACCCTTCACCTCAGGTGGAAAAGGGTATATATAAGTTTGTCATTCCGTTTGTAATTTCTGCAATATTGATCTAAGAGCCTATAAAATATATATATACACAGCCGAATATAGCACTCTTACTTGTTTTTAAATATTTTTGCTTCAAGTCTAGGGTTTCTTTTGAAATTGCTTTTGCTCTTATTTCGTAACGGTACTTCTCAGAGATATAAGATGATGCAAATGATCAAAAATTATCGATTTTCATCAAAAATTTTATATCTAAAATGTTGTTGGTTACATCATTTTTGCTATTAGGGCTCGAATAATTTACAATTGTTTAAAATAATATTGTTGTGTTTCAAACAAAATAAAAATTGTAATGCTGTGTTCATTGATTCATCATAACTATACATCAGTCATATATATTTCTTGTAATTATTTTAAGACATATGACTTTACAAATGAATCCCCCATATGTTTTTTTCTTTTTTAAGTAACCATGACATTTTAGGGAATGATGCAAGTGTTGCGAATAAAGTAATTTATTAAAAAAAAAAAAAACAAAATTAAAAAAGAAGTCGCTTAAGCTTTTTTTGCGGCAATGTCTCGTTTTGTTTACTAAACTTCAGTTAATCTTGGTCAATGAGTGATAAGGCTTAAGCCTGCTTTTACTAAACACATGCCATTGTCGTGGCTTCCAATGAATGCGCATTGTGCTACTAGTTGACTCAACCTCTGCCTGCCGATGGGGCCTGTATGGAAACTATATTGAACTCCCAACCCAACTTATTGTGATGAAATTTAGCTGGCATATGAATCTTTGCTGCATTTTATAGCGATAAGAATATTCTAGTATTTTTTAATAAAACGGATTTTTTGGACAACTTTTGTTACCTTGGCTGCAATTTACATTACACGGTGGAACTGAAACTGATATCACCAATAGGATAACGAAAGCAAGATACGCATTTGGAATTAAGGTGTGTATGGAGAACTCCTTGGATCATACGCAACACATTCATGTTTTATATGTCAGCGAAATTCGTCTGTTATTAAATATCATTGGTCAACGTTTACAGGTTTGTATTCATAAACAAATGCCTACGTAACATTTGCGGTACATTATGCCCTAGTTATATCAGCAACGCCGATCTGCGGCAAAGAACAAGTGAAGAGCCAATGGCAAGAATGAAAATGGATGATTATAGGTCTTATTCTCATAAAGCCCTCTGAATCGATTAATAGGACAACGTTGGACTGGAATTACCAAGGCAGCCGATGACTAGGCGCCCTAAGATAAACACTTCATAGAGATAAAGGTGCGATAGATGAAAATTGGGATGATATTAAACGTATTGCAGGGGGTTGCCTCGGTAGGCTAGTTAACATTGAGCTAGTCTATCACTGCGGGGTCTACTGCAGACAAGTGTAGAGCTTCGCGGGATAATAAGAAAAAAAAAATGATAGTAGAAAGATTTAAATGTATACAGTTATATATATGTTCCCATGAGGAATAAAGAAAAAAAAATTATGAATAACTCCGAAACAGTTGAACTATTTAATATGACTTAAAGGAAATATTTTTCCTAATCATTTGTTGGCGTTTTGATGAAAATCGCTCTCAAGACATGATGAATGTATAAGCATAACCACATTATTTCAAGCAAAATTGAGCCCGATAGAAAAAAAACTGATAGGATTTTAACGTTTAAAATCCTAATATTAAAACCAATTAAAGTAGATTATCATTCAAAGCAAATTTCGATCTACCAAAGTTTAAATACAATGACTATTGACTGCCAGCAGTCGTCAATGGCTGTGAGTGTTAAACGGTAAACCCCTATGAAGAGATTGAGTGGTTGCAATCGAAACATGTAAGGGTAACCTGTCCGTGAAAGCCATTAAGCATAGAAGACATTGAAAAGTCTAGATCCCAATAGAAAGCTGTGAATTGTTTGTCATTCAAGTGAATGTTAAGGTTGTGAAAGTATTCCATTGTGTTTAAAGAAAGAACACGCGGTTTATTTAAAGGAAATAAAACCAACTCGTTATTCAAAGGAAATAACTTGTGTTGCCAGCCAAATAATTTAAAACTTTTACTCGAATATTCGATCGAATGAAGACTAAAAGATATTATTCGAAAAACTTTGAAAAAAACGTAAAATTAAAACAACATATTCGGGTGTGTTTAAGAATTCGAATTCACTCGAAATTAGATTACTTCAGCATTTTTGCTTTCTGCATTTCACATTCACATGTTTTTATTCGTTTTTAATTAGAGTATTAAGGGGTTGGTAAAAGTAAAACGAATCGACTTTTATTCTTATATCCCTGTAGGAAATGTCACTAGTGAATCAATACTGATTCACTCTTGCCACTGTTACCAGTACTAGTGACTTATTATACCCCCGTCAATGCTTTTTTACTACAGACATTTAACATGTGCGTGTCATTGGTAATCTACAACTGACATTGGTACTATTGAAAAAGAAGTTCTTTTAGGGCCATATTTAGCCCTTTGCGAACTAGCGACGTTTTTTGTTCCCATTTTTATAAAAATGTGTGTTTTTGCAAAATAATCTTTTTATTCCAGCCTACATTATTTTAAAAATTTTTTAAAATTTTTTTTTTTTATGAAAAAGGACCTAACACAATCGTGTGGTTTGGGTGTTAATCTTTAAAATAAACACGAAACAATTAATAGTTTAAAATTCATTTTATTTTAGTATTATTTAAAAAAAGCAACAAAAAAATAATTTTTTAATATACATTTAAAATAAATAATTCACAGCAATTAATTAAGCAGAAATTGAGATCGATTTATATAAAACTTAAACTTAAACAAGCAACATTATTTTGTGTGATATTTCTTGAAACAGGACTTGTCCTTTGCCAAACACAAATGAACTTGACATTTTTGGCACCTTCCTCGCGATCGGCTATTACAGTCTGTATTGCGGCATCGTTTAGCTGTTCCATCTACAAATTCAGGCCAGTGGTCAAATCGATCATACCTTATATCATCTGGGGCGTTATGGGGGCGATATTTATTTCCATGATATCCTTCAGGCAGTTGATAGGGTTCAACTATATTTGGAGGGATGTTTTGGTACTTTGCCAAAACTTCACCAATTTCCATTTTAAAGCTCAAAAACTTCTTTATCTTATTTTTTGGAGTTAGTAGGATTTCTGAGTCTTTTCTATATTCTTTCCAGCTGTTGTAAATAGCCAAGTCCAGAAAATGAAAAAATACTTTTACTGGCCACTTTCTGGTTTTCATTTTAATACGGTAATACTGCATCATTTGGTCGGCTATATCAACTCCTCCGATTTTATCATTATATAGCTGAATAATCGCTGGAATTGGAACCGGCAATCGCCGTTTAAGATTTTTTATCCAACGTTCTTTTTCACCTACTGGATCTTTTCCGCATATAGTTGATGCAACTGTAACACATTTTGTATCGCTCCATTTAACTATAGCAATATTATCATTTTTTACGAATTGAACCATTTCGCCTCGGGACATTTTCTTATCAGCTGGAAGGTTAACTCTCCTGCCTAAACGATTTGTCATAATAGTGCCTGTGGCTTTATATCCCATCTGTTCTAGTTTTTCTAATAGCGGTATTGTAGTAAAAAATCAGTCAAAATATAGTTGGCTACCTTGTGGCAAATATTTTGTTAATCTTAAGACAACTGATGCCCCATGCCCCAGCCCACAATCCGGAAACGTACCAGCTCCTTGAAATAACTCAAAATCGACTATTAGCCCTTTAGAGGTGGCACACACAAAATTTTTTAAGCCAACGGGGCGGGGTTTCGATCACATAACTTGGCGAGCTAGGCACCTCCCAGTAAAAGGCGCCATTTGTTCATCAATAGAGTAACTAGTAACTTCATTAGCTAATTGGTTACAGCGACATCTAACTAAGTCAATTACAGGTTGCACTCTCCATAACTTATTCGCTGCATCTGCACTACGTGTGTCCACAAAGTGAATTATGTTTCGTAGCTTCATGAACTTATTTCTCGACATCGAAGTCGCTATAAGCTCATTACGAAAGTTTTCGGCCCAATACATACTAATTTGAGGGTATCCTAAGCAAGACATTATGATTGCACATCCATAGAAATTTTTTATTTCAGCCTCTGTTAAATTCATTTGAGCTCCAGATGTAGCTTGAAAATACATTTTCGTATACATAACCACTTCTTTATAATGAATTTCTGGAAAATATTTAGAAAAGTATTCGTAAGCGGTACCCATTTTCAGAAAATTTTGACATCCTTGCATTTGTGGAATTTCAAATAATCTAAACTCTTTTTGTCGCCACAGTTCGTCCCTTTTGTTAATCGAATTTTCAGTCGGCTGGATTTCAGAAAATGGAATTATGGGAACGCCATAACTTTCAGGCTGATTTTGTTGCCGCAATTCATCTCTTTTAGTGCTGGTTCACACATGTCAAGTTTGACTCGTCAAGTCTTGAGCTTTTAGGAAAGAAGGGAAAAGAGAATGCCTTTTCTTTTCCCCTCTATCCTAAAAACTCAAGACTTGAAGAGTCAAACTTGACGTGTGTGAACCAGCACTTATTATTTAAAATTTCTGTGAGTTTTGTTTCAGAAAATAGAGCTAGTTAAATGGTAAAAAGGTTTAAAATAAAACAAAAATTATTGGTACCTTCTTCACAACTCTCGTCAGAGGAAGACTCGTCGTTAAAATTCCCTGGCTTCCAACAACTATCCTCGAGGTCATCATCAGAAGAGAAATCAATGTCCGAATTTTCAAGGATATCTAAGGCCTGTTGAAGGTCCGATTCCTTTAAAAAGTTTAAATTTTTCCTAAAAAAAACCATATAGCACAATTGTGAGCCTGATTTCATATACCAACTTAAAGCCGAATAACACAATTGTGTTATCTTTTATTTAGGCAAATATAACTTTTAACTAAAATATGAGCGGTCATTGATTCTGTGTTGAATCTTTAGTCAGAGAGTTTAGTTTACTATATACAGCTTCTCGGAATTTTATTTATAATTAAAAATAAAAAAAGTGTACTTACCAGTTGACATGCCTCTGATCTCATTGAGAGGAGCAGCGCGACTGAATTTTTTTAATGTTTGCATACATATTTTTTAACGTTTTAACGTCTTCAATTAAAGAGAAATAGCTAACACAATCAATACTTTTGAAAATTTAGCTTTTAAATAAAACATGCTTTTTTGAGAATTTTTTTAAACCACATCGCACAATCGCTTAAGATGGTTCTCAAAGGGTTAGACATTGACACCAGAGATTCATACGTGCATTTTAGTAATTCTGGGCTACACTTTCGGTATTTTTCTCAAATATACGTAGTTAATGAAACTTTTGTTGACATTATATATTTTAGTACAAATTAAGGAATTCATAAATATTAAATACAAAAAATAAGGTTAACTTCAGCGTTTTAAAGAGTATATAAAAAAAAAAATTAAAATAAATTTCATTATAAATAGGTATTTTAAAAAAATATTAATTTTCTTTGGATGAATCAATCGCCTTCAAATTCAATGTTTTCACTATTTTTTGATTTGCTGCGACAGATTTGCTTAAAAAAAAACAATTATGCCGCCGACGAATAATAGCGCTTTTGCGGCGAATTAGAATTCTTATTTGTTGTAACGCATTTTTTTCTCATCAAAGCAAATAAAAAACAAGTTAGAGTGCTATATTCGGCTGTGCCGAATCTTTGATACCCTCAACCGACACTTCGAATGTTTCAGCAGTAATAACTGTATGATGTATATTTATTATTATAATATTTATAAAAACAGACATCTGCATTAAAATTGGTTGCGGTTTAAACCTATATTAAATTATTGACCGACAATCAGAAAGTTTAATGCTTTTTTTTTAGCAATTTTAACAAGCTTGAGTAAAATACCATGATTCGTAACAGTTTAAGCCGAACTAAAATGATTTTCAGGAGGTCAATTTATATTGAAGCCATGGTAAGCTATGAACCAATTATCCCAAATTCTGCAGAACGATTTCTGTTATTAAAAAACATAACTTTCTATACAGCGGTGCAATTAGTTTAAGCGTTTGCAGTGAATTTCAGAAGGCTGCTAAAATGGAATCTAAGGTAAATTATGGACCGTATATCACAAAACTGCATAACATTTTTTCTGGCCATATGAAGCTAAAGAGGAAGAAAGTTTACCGCGTATATAATTATTTTACCAGAGTGGGCTATGGTAAATTATGCACCGATCTTCACATAATTTCACAGTATCATAACTTGTTCTATAAAACTGTGCTGTACCAAATTTTGTTATGATAGCGATATTGTTTACGTTTTTAGGCGTACTAAGCTGTTTTCCGGGAGTAAGGTTTATATGGGGCTTATGGTAAATGATGGACCGTTCTTCACAAAATTTTAAAGTCTTATTTCTCGTTCAATAAAACTGTGATGTACCAAATTTTGTTATGATAGCATTATTTTTTACGGCTTTAGACGTACTTAACTGTTTTCCGGAAGTAGGGTTTAAATGGGGCTTATGGTAAATGATGGACCGTTCTTCACAAAATTTTAAAGTCTTATTTCTCGTTCAATAAAACTGTGATGTACCAAATTTTGTTATGATAGCGATGTTTTTTACGGCTTTAGGCGTACTTAACTGTTTTCCGGAAGTAGGGTTTAAATGGGGCTTATGGTAAATGATGGACCGTTCTTCACAAAATTTTAAAGTCTTATTTCTCGTTCAATAAAACTGTGATGTACCAAATTTTGTTATGATAGCATTGTTTTTTACGGCTTTAGGCGTACTTAACTGTTTTCCGGAAGTAGGGTTTAAATGGGGCTTATGGTAAATGATGGACCGTTCTTCACAAAATTTTAAAGTCTTATTTCTCGTTCAATAAAACTGTGATTTACCAAATTTTGTTATGATAGCATTATTTTTTACGGCTTTAGGCGTACTTAACTGTTTTCCGGAAGTAGGGTTTAAATGGGGCCTACGGTAAATTATGGACCAATCGTCACGAAATTTCACAGTCTTATTTTCAGTTCTATGAAACTTTGATGTATCAAATTTTGTTATGATAGCATTATTTTTAATGATAGCATTATTTTCAAATCAAATGTATGTATCAAAAATGTATTGCTTCAAAGTGGGAACTCGCCATATAAAATTCATGTGTTCCGTAAGCGCAATGGTAAGCGAAACCCTTATGTTTCTCCCTTACACTCCTGCTTCGTTGGAAGCTCCATTTTTTATTGGGAAACTTTTGCAATATCGTATATCATTCTGTACATTAGTCCACCATTTATGTTAGTTTTTGTAACAAAATTAGCAATTTTTTTAGGTGGTGGTTCCACATTTTGATTCATAGCTCTGATCCTACTAAACCGATTTTGCTGGATTTCAATCCCAAACTGCTTAGGATAACTACACGCAATTTGGCACCAAGTTTGTTCATTTCTTTTGAGTTGTTCGAAAGTGAGCGTGTTTTCAACAGACGGACATGGCTAAATCGACTTAGAATTACTCCAGGACCCAATATATATATACATTATGGGGTCTGAGATGAATAATAAAAAAGTTTCACACGGAATGACAAATTTAATATACCCTCTTCACAACTAATGGTGGTGGAGGGTAAAAAATGTAGACACTTTGTTGCCAATGTCGCCAAGAGGTCACCAAAATACTCTACAAAACTGGTGACTTTTAGACACTTGGACCCAGGTTTCCTTCATGGATATGATAATATTTTTAACAAAAAAAAAAAAATTTTTGGTTTTTGTTTCAAATGATTTCGCTGCTGAGAACACAACTTTAATTCAGTTGTCATCTATAATTGACCCATTAGTTAAATATTTAAAGTCAAATAATTTTCAAATATAACGAAAAAACTTCATATTGCTAATTCTAACATAATAATATTTTATATATTTTTTTCTAATAAAAAAAACTTATCCAATAACTAAAATTAAACAAAATTTCCTTTCATTCTGTCATTTAAGCAACCAAAATTATATAATTAAAAAAAAAAAGAAAAACTACAACACTGTTGCATTGAAGAAGGAATATTGAAAAAAACAAAAATTAGAAAAACTTTCATATAAACAAAACGATATAATAATGATTTTGCCGAATGACCCTTAACTCTTGTGTAATAAATATTATTGCATTCTATTACAGTTTTTCTTTTCGTTTTACTGAAAAACATTCATCATAAAATTGTTCATGTTCATGTTATTTTTCATTGTATTATTTTTGGCAGGATACTTGAAATTCACTCACACAACAAGTTTGTATTGCTTTATTTGGTTTATTTCATAATTTTTTCCTTTTGCTTTATAGTTTCTGTTTTTTTTTTTATTTAATTTTGCCAGACATCATATTTAGAGGAAAAAAAAACAACGTAAATAAGAAAAACAAATAAAAAGGACAAAGTTTTTGGAATTACATATCACCAGAAAAAAAAATTAACACTTTTCGAAAATGAAAAGAAAACAAAACAGGAAAACAACAGAGGGTGTATGAACACAACGGTTGAAAGCATATTTTTAATGCATTTCTTTGTTTTATAATGGATGTACAGTGTACGTATTGTAACGATTCTGTGTTAGGTGTACTAAGTTTGGGAACGAGGCTACCTATTAAATTCGGCTGTGCTCGTCGGATGGGGAGGGTTGGTTATGTTCCCAAGTAAATTAATAAAAATATTTAGAATCGAAACCGGAAACTTTACTTTAGGTAGCATGACTAAAATAAATGACTTACAGAGTTAGAGGGAGAAGAGAGAAGATAGATGTGGTTGCCGATTGTAGGGTAGCTTGAGATGGAATTCACTACCCTATATCCTTGCCCACCCACCATGCTGACAGTAAGTTAATTATTCTATGTCAGCCCAAAACAAAAAACAAATTAAAGCAAACGAAAACTAAATTAAATTACATACCTCAATATCCTACTTCACCTTTCGTAGTAAAAAAAAAAAATTAAGATTTCATGTTATTACACATTATAATATTTCAAAATATTTATTAAAAAAAAAAATTATTAAAACTAATCACCAAGTTCCAAATAGTAATTATGAATCAGAAGATCCACCATAACATTAAAATTTGTTTAACATTGTAATTAATAAATAACAAATTAAAATGGCTGAGATTAAAGTTTAAAGGGTTTATATTTCCATTCAAATAAACTCCCCATTAGGTATTTAAAAAGAATATAAAATTAAATCAAACTAATAAAAAAAAATATTTCGTGTGCGTAGAGTGTTCTTAATTCGTAATATGAATATCTATATAACAAAATAAACTTAAATATTTAATTGCTTAAATAAGCAACATTTGCTGATTTTTAAGTAGTTGTTAGTTATTTATTTCAGGCAAAACAATAATATCTGCAACATTTGTTGCCTATTTGTATTTAATTCTGTTTATAAACAATGAATGTTTAAATACAGACTGACACAAATGGTTTTGAGAAATTTGAATTTATAAAAAATATGTAAATCGCATTATGTATAGATTCAAATGTTGCTAACATATGTATTCATATTACAAATAAAAAAAAATTAAATATGTAAACAAAAAAAAACTACCACTTACTTAAACATGTTCCATCGTAGTCAGCAGGTGCCGGATGACAAAGGACTGTTAAGCTAAGATCCCACTATCGGCGCAATGTACCAATTTTTGGCGTATTTCATGTGCCGATAGTGTGAACGGTCAAAATGTTTTAATATGCGACAATCTGTGCCGAAATTGTGCTGACTGTGGACAATCAAAATTAACCTAGATGCGCGGATAATGTGAACACTATTTTGCACAATGTGGAGCAATCAAATTGTTTAATATGTACCGATTTTTATCGGCCACTTGTGTGCCGATCACAGTCGCCAATCAGCGCCGATACAAGGGATGGCAAAACGAAATTTTTAAATTGCACAAACTGGCTACTAAAATTTTACTCTTTTAGCTTAATTGTACCAAAATTACATTTGTTTTATCTATTATTTATGTATTGAAACGTTAAATAGTACATCTGTACTACTAAATGAAAGAAAACAATTCGCTTTAACCAAAACATTGCAGTTGTATCGAAGTTGCCATCCCTGGTTTGTAAACATCTGTTTACAAAACAACAATTACAAAAAGAAGAACAAGTGCAGTAAGTTTGAATGAAATTGAATATTTTTTTTTATTATATATATATTAACATATTATTTAAAATTGTTAGGAAACATAATTTAATATTCGGACGGAGAATTTTGCGAATTCCTAAAGTAAAATTATGTCTGCCAACAAGTAAATAAACAAAAACATTTGATTTAATTTGCCCAAATAGCACGATAGTGTGACCGCATTGTACCGATTATTGTCGCAATTGAGTTTTGGCCGACATGAACCGAAAAAAATTGTCACAATGTGCGACGATAATGGGATCACCTAAGAAAAAATTGTGCAATGTTTTTAAATGTGTGCCGATATAGCACGATAAAAATCGTCACATATTGTGCTATTTGAGCCGATAGTGGGATCTTAGCTTTACGCAGTTGGTTTAACGAAGATTGTTTATTATATCGAAGGGTGTATGTTTGTGTGGAATAAGCTACATTTGAGAATGTTGCTTATGGTTTAGATGTGTTTATGTGTATATGTTTGAATGTGTAAGTGTATATAAATGTATGTATATTGAGTAGGTTTATGAATTTGATTCTATTATAGTTGAATTTGAATGAAAATAAGAAAACTAAATTAGGTGACCATATAAGAAATTAAGAAACTACATATATAACAATTGAAGTTCAATGTGTTTTAACACAAGATAAAGTAAAATTTGAAAATCAAAGATAACAATTAATAGTATTTAAATTTTTATAAACAATAAGTAAAATTAAGTAAACTTAAAATTAAACTAAGCGAAAATTAATTGAAATTTATATACATGTGTATGTATATGAAGTTAACAACTACAACTAAATGAATTAAAACATAATTATGTGAAGTTATTAAATTTCTAAATTTTTGGTTTCTTTAGAACCCACGTTTTTAAAATTGAAATGTTTGTAAAGAATTTACTTTTATTTTAAGATAAATCTGTTTGAAATTTACTCAAACAATAGTGAGGTCCCAAAAAGAAGGAGTATATTGTAAAATAAATATTTTGGATGCTAATTAGATCATTTGGTCACCCTAATATATAAAAGGGTACCAAGTTTAATATCCTCACACAAATGGATAGTTGGAGGCGATGTTGTTGCATAAACCCAATGCACATAGGGGTATTTCTTTCGTGATCTAGCAAACACTTAAGACCAAACAAACTTCACTTGGGTATTTATAAAAACAATTCACACGTGACCAAGACAGGCACTATGGATACAAATAACTGCAAACTTTTCCCTTGATTTAGCCCTAGGAGATGGCACTCTAACAGGCAATAAAAAAAATCACGACAGAAATCCCTCGAACAATTCTAAAAATCAAAAATACCCATTATAGTAACGATCAGGCACATAAAACAAGATCCTTACCTCACAATTTACGACTCAAAATTCACAAATAGCACGGTCCACAAACAAAAAGATTAGCTCCTATAGACTCTGTCCACAGTTCTATCTTCCTTTCCAATTTTATTATTTTTTTATTTATTCCCCTGTCCTTTAGTTTATACCGACTCACTCAAAATTATATTTACAAATGAAAATTTTTCCCTCAATTATAAAAAACTTGAAAATTGAAAATTCAAAGCCTGCTACTTTTGAAAATTTCGAAAATAAATAAATATAAAAATTAATATGAATTTTCCTACAGCCGAAATTATATGTTAGTAAAATGTAAACTTAAATTCAGTTAATTATCAAAGAAAAACTAGTCGCCATCACAAAACAGATAAAATACAAAGGACACTGCAGAATTTTATCTGAAACAGGTGACATTTGATGCTTTCTATGTCCATATATCCTTAACATGGAATATTCCTACGTGCTTGCCCTTAATGTCCTCGAGTTCGTAATTCACGTTACCAATTTTCCGTTTAACGACAGCCCCAACGCCCGTTGGCGCAAGCTTGGCATTAAAATTGTCTGCCAGTGAGCTTTGGACGAAATTACGTCTTACCACTGTTTGACCAACATTAAATTCCCGCCTACGTGATCTAAGATTATAGGACCGAACATTACGTTCATACGCGTCCTTTATCTTTGTCCGTATAGAGTCACGTAAAAGTGTAAAATTGTCCTGTCTTTCTAATTGTGTATCTGTCTCCGCCAACAGTTTGAGATTACGTAAAATTGTATAGTCCTGTCCGTGTGTAATCATAGTCTGTCCGAATACTAAGTTATAAGGTGTCTGTCCAGTGGTCTGATGAACGCTGCTTCGAATAGCACAATTGATGCTAGGTAGATAATTATCCCATTGTCGTTGGTCATTACGAATGTAAGAGCGGAGAGCCTCATTTATAGAGCGGTTTACTCTCTCGCTTGCGTTGGACTGTGGGCTATGTACAGCGGTGAATTGGTGCTGAATTCCGAACTTGCCAACTAACTTTTTGAATTCAATAGACTTAAATTGGCTTCCATTATCAGAAACAATTATCTCAGGGACACCAAAGCAAGTAAAAATCTCGTTCTGAAGATATTCGACTATGGGTTTTGTCACAAATTTTTTTAGTGGTTTCAAAAATGTAAATTTGGTAAAGTGGTCAAGGATTATAAAAATTCCTATATTACCGGATTTAGTACGTGGGAATGGTCCTATGAGGTCCATATAAAGACGTTGGAATGGCCTTTCGGTTTCAACCATCTGACCCATAGGTGGTTTAAGACTAGATGTTGGTGCTTTGGATGTTCTACACAATTCGCAGTTGAGGACGTATTTCTTGACGTCGGACACTAGTTTTGGCCAAAAGAAGAATGTTCTGATTTTATGTACGGTTTTGGCTATACCTCCATGTCCTGCGTGTGGTATGTCATGAGCAGCGTAAATGACATCTTTGCGCAACTCATCAGGCACATACAATTTCCATGAATCAGACTCATCGAAGTTGCCAGAAGTAAAACCTGTCCTCTTATAGATATACTTGTCCACCACTCGATAGTCAGGAATATCAAACTTTGAAAATTCTAATCTTAAACGACAATATTCTGGGCTATTAAAAGCCGCAGATTGCAAATCTACAGATGGCAAAGTCTCTATATCCAAAGCAGCAATGTTACTCTCTTCTTCGAATGCCCGGGATAACGCATCCGGCACAACATTTTCGCTCCCTTTTCGGTGTTCGATTGTAAAATCATAGCCTTGTAGCTTAAGCGCCCACCTGGCCAAACGACCGGCAAGATCTTTCTGCCGCATAAGCCACTTGAGGCTCGCGTGGTCAGTTATGACTTTAAACTCGTGGCCCTCAATATAGGCCCGAAACTTCTTAATGGCCAAAATAACAGCCAAGCACTCAAGTTCAGTTATGGAATAGTTCCTTTGGGCTTTATTAAGTTTTTGAGACATGAACGCAATTGGCCGTTCGATGCCATCGTCGTCGACCTGTGCCAACACGGCGCCGATACCATAAGTACTGGCGTCGCATTGAACTACAAACGGTTTTTCGAAATCGGCGTGTACCAAAACGGGAGCTGACGTTAATTTAGTTTTGACGCTCTCAAAGGACTTCTGAGCGTCGACTGTCCATACAAAGGTTTTACGTTTCGACAAGAGCTCAGTCATTGGAAAAGTCACAGTTGCGTAATCGTCAATGAAACGACGATACCAGCCCGCCATACCAAGAAATTGGCGTAGCTGGCGCAACGTTTTAGGAACCGGAAACTCAGAAATGGCCTTCACCTTTCCCGGATCCACTCTTAGCGATCCTTCTCCTACAATATATCCCAGATACTGAACCTTGCGTAAGCAAAATGAGCTCTTCTTAACATTGATAGTTAAGTTGGCTCGGCGAAGTTGTGTGGCCACCTCCTGCAAGTGAGTCTTTTATAGTCACAGTATTTAATTTACGACTGTCCAAGCAGAACCTCACTTTCCCAGGTTTAACAATCAAAACCCCTGGAGATGACCAAGGTGATGCTGGGCATTCTTCAATAACACCTAACTGCAGCATTCTGTCCACTTCACCACATAAAAGTTTTTCCCTGGCTGGTGAGATAGGGTAATACCTTTGTTTGATAGGGGAGGAATTGCCAGTATCGATACTGTGTTCTAGCAATGAAGTGCATCCTAACCCGTCGCGGTCAGAATTTGGGTAATAATCAATTACTTTTTGTAATTGTTGCTTTTGGGATGGAGTTAATACCATTTTGTCCGGATCCACGTCGGAAACTATCCCACTAAGGGTAAGCATGGGAACGATTTGGATCCCGAATTTCTCCCAGAAGTCCATCCCACATATCACGTCTTGGGTAATAGAAGGTATAACCAAGAAATCAATTGATTTCTGTTGACCACTGTACGTTATATCTAACGTCACAGTACCTAAAACTTGCTGTCGTTGTCCGTCTGCTGTTTTGACGTTACCCAAACCAAGTCTGAAATTGTGAAAATCTAATATTTCTGTCCCAAGCTCACCACCAATGACATTTACATTCGCGCCACTGTCCATTAATGCCAAATAATTTTTATTTAGAATATTCAATCTAATGTAGGGTCTATTATCGTCTTCGATATTTATTAAAGAGGAAACAACATACGTTCGAAAATGTTTTCTACGATCGTAAAATTCACGAATCCTTCTGGAGGAACGGGTTGGTTTAAGTTTTATATATGGCTCGCCGAAGATTCTTGCCCTAACACGATTATATTCCCCAAGGCGAATGTGGTAAGGTCGTTGGAGCGGGTGTAACTTCGGTAATTCCGATTTATTTTTAGTATTGTCCAGTTCATTACGTAAGTCAGGTAAATTAGAACATCTCGGTTTAATATCCAAAGAAACGTCGCGTGTTAATTGGTTTTCGGATGTCCGTCCTTCGTCGCACGAACATCCCTTTTCTCGTTTCCCCGCTTCGACAAACAATTAATACAGTTGGGCTTATATACATTCTTAGCCCCACAACCGTAACAAAAAACTGTCCTTGGTTCTAAACAATCTATGAAACTGTGACCAACGTTGTCACAATTCCAGCATTTCCCCGATTTAACCCCACAGCAAATTCCCAAATCATTCTCATCAATGTTGTCTGTTATTTTGGTGTCGGTAACTACGATCTCGGACAACTGTTTCTGAAAAGAACGTTTGCTCGAAGTTGAAGAAAAATCCTTAATAAACTTTTCGTACCTTCGTACTGCACGTCTCAATTGGGATAACCGAGTAATTTCGAGATGTAAGATCTCGTGTCTTACTTCAGGTCTTAAATTGCGTTGGATAGTCTCGCATAAGTCATTTTCTGAAAAGGGAGTTCGCAATTTGTCACAAAGAGTCATAATTCCGTCATAAAAATCATCAAAAGTCTCGTTCGGTCTTTGTTTACGTCGTAAAATATCGTCCTTAATGTCAAAGTCTGTTGTAAAGTCTTTATATTGACGCTTCAAAGCGTCACATAAATCATCCCAGTCCATCAGTTCAGTTGTCCTGTGGTACCGCCAATACCATTTTAGGGCTTTACCCTCGAAAAGTAAATGAGCGTGCTCACATAGCAAGTCAAAATCCCCCCTAAGGTTGGATCTTGTGAGAGTATTGACTCTATAAATAAATTCTTCAATACTGATCTCCGATAATTCACCGGTGAATCGAATTCTCCAGTTGCGAATAATGTTCAGAATTCGTTCCGAACTTGAGCCGAAGTCCCTAATACCACGATCGTCACGTCCTTGTCTAGAAGTTAGACTTCGAGCATCCTCCTCAGCAGGATTTCTATCCATTCGTCTGGTCCCATTCCGTAGTCTGTCCTGTCCATTCGATATCTGACCCGACAAGTCGACATTTCTCATGCCATTAGTAATCATGTTAGCTATTTCGTCCCTAAAACCGCTCATTGTCTCATGGACAATTTGTCGAACACGGGCATCATTCGAAGTTTCCTGTTCGACTGCTTCCCGACGAGCTTGTTGACGGGTCCAAGGTCGATTTGTTGGTCTAAATGCGTCACCGCCGGCGGCTTCATCGTACGTTATGGTTCTGTTGGCCGTCTCCTGTCCCACATTCGTAGGAATGTCGTCACAGCTACGAGCCACAAACATTGTCACAAATCAAGGAAAAATTTGACAGTAAGTCAGTTAATTGAAATCAAGTAAAAAAAAACATGACTGAAATATATTCAGTTAATTTTCAAAAACACTAGTTAATACGATATATAAATTTACTACTACTCGGTGAAGTAAAATGGGTAGAAAATACACAGCTGACAAAGCAAAAAAAAAAATTATAATTAAATAAAATAAAAGAGATAAATAATTTAAACAATCATCAACCACTGCAAAATGACAAAGTTGTTTGTTGCTCACTTCAAATGGAAACTTTTGACAACAGCCAAAAGAATGAAGTCCAAGGTTAAACTGAGACAACGGTTTGGAATGAGGGAGTGATTATCCGGTGCGGGAAAGTAACAATCTATCATCATTAACTTTACGTTCACACATCCGGAAAAATCAAACAAGAAAACTAAATTTTGAAGCAAGAGAAAAGTTACCAAACGAAAAGATCAAAGACTAGAAAGAGAGGAGAGAATGAGTCGAACGAGTATTGTACCGAAACCGTCCAATACAACTTCTCCAGTTCGAACCCAAACCCTGATAACTAAAGTCCTATCGAATGAAAACCGGGGAATTGGTAACTATATTAATAATGACCAATTAAGTCCTCAGATCCAAGTAATAAAACAAAAGCTAAAAAAGCGGAAAAATGAAAAGATAAGAGAAATAAAAAACAAAGCAAATCACCACCCCAAAAAGGATTCAAAGAGGCCTCAGCATCTAGATGACAATCGCACTAAAAATCTAAAACTTACGAAAGCTGAGCCCCACGTTGGGCGCCAAAAATCTCCTGTAACGATTCTGTGTTAGGTGTACTAAGTTTGGGAACGAGGCTACCTATTAAATTCGGCTGTGCTCGTCGGATGGGGAGGGTTGGTTATGTTCCCAAGTAAATTAATAAAAATATTTAGAATCGAAACCGGAAACTTTACTTTAGGTAGCATGACTAAAATAAATGACTTACAGAGTTAGAGGGAGAAGAGAGAAGATAGATGTGGTTGCCGATTGTAGGGTAGCTTGAGATGGAATTCACTACCCTATATCCTTGCCCACCCACCATGCTGACAGTAAGTTAATTATTCTATGTCAGCCCAAAACAAAAAAAAAATTAAAGCAAACGAAAACTAAATTAAATTACATACCTCAATATCCTACTTCACCTTTCGTAGTAAAAAAAAAAAATTAAGATTTCATGTTATTACACATTATAATCACCAAGTTCCAAATAGTAATTATGAATCAGAAGATCCACCATAACATTAAAATTTGTTTAACATTGTAATTAATAAATAACAAATTAAAATGGCTGAGATTAAAGTTTAAAGGGTTTATATTTCCATTCAAATAAACTCCCCATTAGGTATTTAAAAAGAATATAAAATTAAATCAAACTAATAAAAAAAAATATTTCGTGTGCGTAGAGTGTTCTTAATTCGTAATATGAATATCTATATAACAAAGTAAACTTAAATATTTAATTGCTTAAATAAGCAACATTTGCTGATTTTTAAGTAGTTGTTAGTTATTTATTTCAGGCAAAACAATAATATCTGCAACATTTGTTGCCTATTTGTATTTAATTCTGTTTATAAACAATGAATGTTTAAATACAGACTGACACAAATGGTTTTGAGAAATTTGAATTTATAAAAAATATGTAAATCGCATTATGTATAGATTCAAATGTTGCTAACATATGTATTCATATTACAAATAAAAAAAAATTAAATATGTAAACAAAAAAAAACTACCACTTACTTAAACATGTTCCATCGTAGTCAGCAGGCGCCGGATGACAAAGGACTGTTACGCAGTTGGTTTAACGAAGATTGTTTATTATATCGAAGGGTGTATGTTTGTGTGGAATAAGCTACATTTGAGAATGTTGCTTATGGTTTAGATGTGTTTATGTGTATATGTATGAATGTGTAAGTGTATATAAATGTATGTATATTGAGTAGGTTTATGAATTTGATTCTATTATAGTTGAATTTGAATGAAAATAAGAAAACTAAATTAGGTGACCATATAAGAAATTAAGAAACTACATATATAACAATTGAAGTTCAATGTGTTTTAACACAAGATAAAGTAAAATTTGAAAATCAAAGATAACAATTAATAGTATTTAAATTTTTATAAACAATAAGTAAAATTAAGTAAATTTAAAATTAAACTAAGCGAAAATTAATTGAAATTTATATACATGTGTATGTATATGAAGTTAACAACTACAACTTAATGAATTAAAACATAATTATGTGAAGTTATTAAATTTCTAAATTTTTGGTTTCTTTAGAACCCACGTTTTTAAAATTGAAATGTTTGTAAAGAATTTACTTTTATTTTAAGATAAATCTGTTTGAAATTTACTCAAACAATAGTGAGGTCCCAAAAAGAAGGAGTATATTGTAAAATAAATATTTTGGATGCTAATTAGATCATTTGGTCACCCTAATATATAAAAGGGTACCAAGTTTAATATCCTCACACAAATGGATAGTTGGAGGCGATGTTGTTGCATAAACCCAATGCACATAGGGGTATTTCTTTCGTGATCTAGCAAACACTTAAGACCAAACAAACTTCACTTGGGTATTTATAAAAACAATTCACACGTGACCAAGACAGGCACTATGGATACAAATAACTGCAAACTTTTCCCTTGATTTAGCCCTAGGAGATGGCACTCTAACAGGCAATAAAAAAAAATCACGACAGAAATCCCTCGAACAATTCTAAAAATCAAAAATACCCATTATAGTAACGATCAGGCACATAAAACAAGATCCTTACCTCACAATTTACGACTCAAAATTCACAAATAGCACGGTCCACAAACAAAAAGATTAGCTCCTATAGACTCTGTCCACAGTTCTATCTTCCTTTCCAATTTTATTATTTTTTTATTTATTCCCCTGTCCTTTAGTTTATACCGACTCACTCAAAATTATATTTACAAATGAAAATTTTTCCCTCAATTATAAAAAACTTGAAAATTGAAAATTCAAAGCCTGCTACTTTTGAAAATTTCGAAAATAAATAAATATAAAAATTAATATGAATTTTCCTACAGCCGAAATTATATGTTAGTAAAATGTAAACTTAAATTCAGTTAATTATCAAAGAAAAACTAGTCGCCATCACAGTATCGAGCCTTTGCTGCAATAGAGTTATAACTCAACTTTGAATTTTCTAGCACCTTAAAATTTAATTCTTCTCTCTAGAGTTGAGTATATAAAATATTTGTACGAAACTCTTTCACAGTATGAAGAAACTATACGGCGATTAACTCCACATTATTAGCTAGCAGGCGGACCTTTGTTCCACTTAAATACATTAAATACATAAGCTCAATTTTTGAGTTATGACTCTATTGCAGCAAAGGCTCGATATGTATGTATGTATGCTAGATTTTTTAGTACCATGTAGTTATGGGTTTTAATGATGGTCTAGTCAAACAACGTACAGTTTAAACTGTATTTTATCACTTGCAGATCGGCTACCGCACAATTTTCAACTGAAATAATTGAAACAAATTATTTGATCAACTGTAATATACAAATATCACTGAAAGAAAAGGCGTCATAACGCCAATGCATTTTGACATCAGTACTATGACAAGTGACTTCGTTTTCGACCCCATGACACTTTTCATCATTGCGATGTCAGCCTAAACATCACTTGGCCAAATTGTCATTAGGGTAAAAATTGAAATTATGTCATCTGTGCGATGACTCAGTAACTTCGGAGAAAGGACTCATTCGGTTCAATTTAATTAAAAACTGTTATTAAATTATGTCATTGGGATTGATTTAAGTCAAAGTGAGAGAACATGCTGGTTTCACTTTTGTTGTATTTCGCCCTTTGTTTGCAGAAGAACTCTAAATTATAATTTTATTTGCTGGTCACATTTATTTGGCCAATTTTGTTTGTTCAAACAGATATTAAATAAAAAATGTTCGCGCATTTACGCTATTTTTGTTTTTTTTTTTTGTTTTTTCCGACATTTTGTTTTTTAACCGATTAAGCCATCTCAAATAAAGCCGAAGTCACCTATTTTAAAGTGCACTTTCAAAGAAAACATCATAATTTTTTTTTTTTTGAACAAGAACTTCAAATACACAAAAACATGCGGATTTCAGAACACCAATTTCTGAATTATGTGGATTCAAAAAATTTTTCGATGCAAAACGAGTCGATACCTAGAACACAGCTGATAGTAATGAAATTTGGTGTTTACGTTGTTATTGTCATAAGAGGGGGAAAGAATCGGTCGATCGTTTCACATAGCCCCCATTAAAACTTATTTCTGGAGAAGAGTGCTTGTGCCCATAGACAATCTATTATCACCTTACCAAATGTTATTTTAATCGATCCATATTTTTCTACAACTATTTCTTATACAACTACCACTTCTGTAAATAGCTTTCAATGTCATAAAAATCTTATAAATGTTGATTTTGGCAATAATATCTGTAATAGCTTGTATGTCGTGTCAACATTTTGTCATGGTAGGCCGAGAGTTTTTTCTAGGTCACTTGCTACAACACTTGCTACAATCTCCTAAAGATGTCGATTTCGGTAAATTATTCGGCACTTATAAGTTTTATATAAATAATTAGTATTGTGGTTATTTTGTTGAACTATTTATGGTTTTTAATCCAATTTTTTAATATTTTTAATTAGGCTTAAGTTCATCAAATTTAATTTTCATTAAATTATTTTTATGAAGAAAGGAATTTTACAACATGAAAATTAATTAAAATTTACTGATAATTTTTCATTCTTGACTCAATCTGGGCTCGAACCCAGGCGTTTTTACGGACAGGTTACCCTGACATGTTTCGATTGCAACCACTCAATCTCTTCAGAGGGCTTGCCGTTTAACACTCGCAGCCATCGACGACTGCTGACGTCATTAGTCAAACATCAATCCTTAAACCCAATTGTATTTAACCTTTGGTAGATTGAAATTTACTTTGAATGATTATCTATTTTAATTTATTTTACATGTTCTTCCTTTACTTCTGTTTTTTCGTAATTTAATTTTCATTAAATTATTTTTATGAAGAAAGGAATTTACAACATGAAAATTAATTAAATTTTATATAAATCTTAAATTCATTATAGAAACTTGGAATTATTTCCTTCCGAAATGAAAAATGAAAAATGTTAAATTCATTATATAATTTTATTTTGGCGGGTCCATGATTGTCCACTGACCCCAACTGGTACACTTCCGAAAATTGATTTATTCATATAGATACGCCATGCTTTCAATGCATAATTCGTAACATACACAGAAAAAACTCTTGAAAATTGTTCACCAATTAAAGCATTAATCAAAAATAAAATCAGTTTTACACAAACACCTCTTCGAAAAGGAAAATCCTCCCATATGTTCAACTTGCAACACTCAACTTACAGTTAAATACCTTCTAGACGAATTCGGGTCATTCAGTTACACCAGAGCCAAAATATTCGGATCAAATCCACCTTCTGATTTTTTACAAAATACTTGTGATAATAATGTAAAGTTAATCAATAATTTTTTGATAGAAAATAATTTAAAAAACCTAATCTAATTTTAAAAGACGGAGTTGAAAGCCTTAGTAGCTAGTACTCCTTATGTTTATTTTTAGTTACAACAATTTATATTTTTGTAATTAAATTTAAATAAATAAATAAAATAAATAAAAAATCAGTTTTAATTAAAAATTTAATCAAGTGAATTAAACGTTTAATCAAGTAAATTAAACGTTTAATTAATACTATTAACTGGTTTAGTTGATACTATTAATTTGTTTACTGGTGCAAATTTAATTAACTTTTTAATTAATATAACAAATTTTTTAATTGAAATCAATTTTTATGTATTTTGTAGCATCTTGAATCCTACTTACCGCGCAACTCTTTGCTAAAAAGAGAACAAAGGAAAAAATTTTTACATAAATAAGTTTTTTCGTCATTAAAAAATTATTTAATTTTGTTAACTTTTTCAATTGTATTCCATAATTTTTATTTTAAAGCGTTTTATTTGCCGCTGTTTGGTCTTTTTGTAAGAACAAATATTTATTTGCCTGAAAACGAGGAAAATATTTGACGTTAAATGGTCACATTAGGAGCATTTTTCTGTTTGCCCCTCAAAAATATTTTGTGGTCAGATTAGGGCAAACAAATCATTGATATTTTTTGCCAAATGTTTGCCATATGTGACCGTACCTTTAGACAATAAAGTTTGTGGATTTAAAAAAAACCAAGCGGAATTAAATGTTTTCACCTTTTGTTGAGTTTGATAAAAACAGTATTACTTTTGTGTTCGAAAGATGACTAACAGGGAAACGTTACTATACCCACACCACAATAGTGGAGAGGGTATTATGCATTTGTGCTGATGTGTGTAACGCCTTAAAATACTGGTCCTAGACCCACCTTAAAGTATACCGATCTACTCAGAATCACTTTCTTAGTCGAACTAACCATGTCCGGCTGGCTGGCTGGCTGTCCATGTAACCTTGTGCGCAAAGTACCAGAGAACGGCTTTGTGGAATTGCAAAAAAATCGTATTAAATGAACAGCAACAAATGCACTCACTTGCGGTCATACAATCAAACTTGCGCAACCGCAAACATTCGCTGCTGGATTGCAGTCATTCAAATAATGTGCATCGTGCTTTGTTATTTATACCATCGTTAGCTTCTTTTTTTAATAAAGATGTTTGTGTGTTCGGTGCGACAATGATTGTTTTGGCAAAGAAAAAAAAAAAATACAAACAAAAAAGCCAGAAATGAAGCAGTCATTAATCATGTATTCATTCAGCAGTTGCTTTGTAGTACAAGAAAAAAATTTAAATGAAACTAAACGCACATATCGTCGTTCCGGAGTTATCTTGTCGTATATCACAAAATCGAAAAAAATGAGATAAGACCGTTTCCTTTGGTAAATTTAACAGATCTATCGATCTGCGCAATCCTCACGTCTCTATCTCTTATGGTTAATGAGATATTACGAAGCCATTTTGTTGTATATCCACTTTTGCGAAAAATTTAATGCGTTATATTATCTTATGTAGCATAATTGTGGATATACGACAAAAAACGTATGCAAATTTTCAATTAAAAAAATCTTGCGTTATCTTGTTGTATGTGAACAAAGTATATTAGGCATGTTACAAAAAAGAGACTATCTTGTTAATATTACTGTTATTTTAACATTTTTGTTTTTATATGTAAAGATATTTTACGGACGAAGTACACAACGGCTATTTAAATTGATGAAATATTGCCTAAATTCACTTTATTGTTAAGCAAATAAAGGTTAAATATTCAGGATGGTCCAACCATAGTGCACAATGTTAATTGTGAATAAAACAAAAAGTTTTTAGAGAATTATCTGAATTTTTTTATTATTATAGAAGGATCTATGATAACAAGGTGTGAGACAAAATATCGGCCAAATGCTCGTCGCGGCTTCGGTAGCATACCTTTGTTTTGTGGTCCATATTTGCAATGCCTCTGAGACCTAATTGAGGTTCAATGTGCTTAATGTGTCAAATTATCTAATTCTTATCCTTTAGCTCTTGAATTGTTCTTGTCTTATTGACGTACACTTTTTATTTTAAATATTACCAAAGAAAGAAGCAAGGATCGGAAAATGTTTTTTTATTTTGTTTCTAAAAAAATATTTATTGTGCAAGTTTAAAAAATTCTACATTTTACAGAAAACAAAAAATTTCTAAAATAGTTTTGAAATAAAAGCCGTCGAAAAAAATAAATAAAATAAAGTTTTTGAAATAAAACGTTTTCTTAAAAACATTAAATAAAGTTTTTAAAATAAAACGTTTTCTTAAAAACATAAAAAAACAAAAACAAAATAATTATATTTAAGCATTGTCATAAAAATTTCATTCTTCAAAACAAATTTCAATAAAATTTATGAAGAGGTTTCTGAGAATACATACATACATATTTCATTTTTGAAAAATACATACATAGAAAAAAAAAAACGTTTTAAAAAATATTTTTCAACAAAAAAAAAAGTTTTTTGAAAATTTGTATTTGTTTTTTTTTTACAAAAAAAGTTTTTGCTATTTTTTGAAACTATAAATTTTGTTTTCAAAGAAAATGTTTTTTTTCTTTTTCGTTTAAATTTTAAACACAGAAAAACAATATTCTTTTTTTCACACACAAAAATTTTTTATTTAAAAAATAAAATTTAATTTTGTGTTTTCCGTTCGTAAAATCCGGTCCTTGGAAAGAAGGCCAACGGTGTCAAATCATATGATCGTGACGGCGAGTTAACATGGCCATTGAATTTCTCGTGCAGAGGAGCCATTGTTTCGTTGGCCGTGTGACACATTCTTTTGGAACTAGGTTCTTATCGCCCAGGTCCATATCCTCAATTTCTGGCAAAAAGAAATCCTTTATCAGCTCCCGATAGCAAACACCATTCACAGTAAATGCTTGGCATAACTCATTTTCGAAGAAGTAAGTCCCGATGATGCCGCCTGGCCATTAACCGCACCAAGCAAGGCGTTTTCACATTTTCTACAGAGCCGGTTTGCTAAAATTTGCCCACAATTATCCCGATTGTGGACTCCTTTGATCGATTATGTTGACCAAAAAAATCAAGATGTGCACAAAATGTATTTTTGATCTGAACGCCCATTTTCGTAAAAGGCTTCAGCAATCTTAACGCGCTGCTCAATGGTGCACGTCTCCATGGTTGAATTTGGCACTGATACCAAGAAATGTCAAATTAAGTTGGACAAAAATTTGACGTTACGGTGTGACACACAGTTTTCATCGTGCAATATGGTTAGACCACCCTTAAGAAGTAATAAACCTTAAAATTATTCATACATAAGGAAATTGGATAATATAAAAACTATAACTATACGTAAATATATTTGTCACTTGCATAAATTTTCGTTTCGAAAATTATTATAACTGAATTTTCAATGTAGGTTTTTAATACCTTATTTTGACGTATATCCCACAAATTAAAAAATATATCGCAAAAAGTGGCGTATACGACAAAATTGAAAAATTTTTTCAAACGTGATAATGGCTATAACTTAAAAATTTTTTTCCATGACTTTATATATTTTAACATAAATTGATAAAGAACTTCAAATACAATATCTGACAAAAATATTGGACGACTTTTTTCACGTAAAATTTTGTTTATAAAAATTTGAACCTTAAGATTCGATTTCCCAAAAAAAGATTTTTGTGATATACGGCAAGATAACTTCGGCACGACGATATGTAGGTACAAACAAAAAGTACAGTAGTTCTGTATGTACAATGCATTCTTGTTATTGTTGTTTTTATTGTTGTTAATTTTAACAAAGCGTCTCATCGAGTGGTTTATTGTTGTTAATGTTGTTAATGTTAACAAAGCGTCTCATCGAGTGGACAATGACTACTTGAATGCAAAAGTATAAGAATGTGTTCCTTTTGAATTTACACAGTTGCGTTATATTGCGTGCGCAACAAAAATGCAAACAAAGCACTTTCAATAAAAACGAATACATGAAAAAATCAAATGTGTACGAAACGATGTAAAAATTACCCACGTTGAAATTTGTTTTGCAAGCAAAGAGTGAATGTAAATTTGAGCGTATGAATAAATCAAGAAAGATAGTGATTTTGCAGTTCTCTGATATCTGTAGAGACACATTAAAAAATAGGACCACAAGGGGAGGTAGGGGGCGATTTCTGCCTCTCACAAACTTTCAAACCGATTTTCATGAAGTTTATAAACATAGATAAATCCATATTTACATGGACACATAAGCATGATGTGTTCTTAAATACTGTGGTGTAGGGTATCATATGGTCAGGCTTGACCGACTACACTTTCTTACTGGTTTTTTTTAATGATTTTCTACACAAACACTATTAGCGTTTGAGTTTTCCAAAAATCTACCGAACTAAACACTAAAGAGCGATATTAAGTGTTTATTTTCGAACACTGATCTAAGTAACAATATAATAAGATGGTTAATAGGCACAAAACACTATCGAAAAAAGCAGTTTGTATGAGGGATTTGAACGCATGTACCAAATTTTTAAAAATGTTCTCAGCCAGCTGGAACAATGCACATATCAATACACAAATATTTATTTATAATAATATCCACTCCACCAATGGTACTGTGGCTGTAAACACTTTCCAGCCTAAATAGACTTTGCCTTTGATTCGACATTTAATCATTTTTCCACTTTATTTTCTAGACCTTAAAAATCGGCGCTATACACATTAAAGCGTTTTGTTGAAGTGCAGATTCTTTAAGCACTAATTGATAACCACTATTCTATTTTTCATCATTTAGTGTTCTTTGTACATTTTGAAATGTCCATTAACATAATTAAAAGTGTGAACTTTATTTTGCCGCGACTAAAACTAAAACCAAGTAAACATTTAGAATCCTGCACAAATAGACAAATAAACATGTAAACATGTATCTATAGATTTGATTTATAGAAACGTTTATGTGTGTTGATGACATATGTACCATGAAATAAAAACAAACTTACAAAAGAAATAAAGCGAGTAAACCCCATTGCAACTTTTGTATGAAGTGTTGTGGACTTGAACCGTGTCACATGGTTGTGTCAGTGTTTTGAGTTCAAACCAAAACAACAACAACAACGAAAACAGCAACTGCAACACCATCAGTTAGTTAGTAGCTACCGTTATTTGTTTAATACTGAATACGCTACTAATATGTACTAAATAAAAGTTTAGCTATTTCCGCTATTTGCTTAAAATTTTTGTTGTTGTTTCTTTTTAATACTTTAACATGACATCTGAAATCCTTTGAGTTCGTTTTTTTCACAGTTTAACTACAGTTGTATACAAATTTATTTAGAAAAAATTTCCCCCAGAGATCACAGAAAGGAGTAGAGGAAAAGTTTACAAAATAAAAAAAAAAAAAAAACAAACAGAGGGTAACAGAAATTTCTCACCTAAATTGAAAAAAAAGTAAATGAAAAAATAAATAAAATGTTTCATAAAAAAGTTACACACTTTTTTAATGTTTGTTGTTGGTAGCTGGTTGGTGTTGGTTTTTTTACATTTTTCTGCTGCTTTCTGTTCTACAACTGTCTACTAATATTATTGGCCTCAAAATAAGTTTCACTTAAATTTCAAGCTGAGGTTTACTTATGCTTTTCACAAACAACATTTGTACATTATAATTTATTATTTAGTTTAAAAGTTTTGCACACAGTCAAAATTGTAACTTTGAATCCTTAGTCCTTAGTGCATGTTTTATGAACGTGTGCATGTTGGTGTTACCAAAATCTGTTAGCAAGTCCATTATTTATGTGTTTACCAACTAGCCTGTCGGCTGCTTGACTACTGGTTATAAGTTTACTTTACTTTATGCTACCATTAACCTACCTACAATTCAACCTACCAACTCTTAACAATATCTAAAGGCTATTATGCAACCCTAAAATATATAACTGTTTTTTTTTTATATATATATATATAAAACAGAAAAAAAAATGTGTGTGCTGTTAAAAAAATTCGTTCATGTTCTTATTAAAATCAGAGAAATAATATAGACTGCTGTAGTAGACTACAAATTTCTAAACAGGTCTTTAACAATGCGTTTACCTAAGCGACTTATTTGTTAGGTCAGTCTGTGGTATCAGGCAACCAACATTAAATCTAATGCAATTGACATTTTTCCATAACTATAAAAGGTTAAGAGAGAAAGGAATGACAGTAAGTAATCATCAGATACACTTAGACCCAGTAATCCCTTGTGATACCAAAGAATTCCAATAAACAGAACATCCACCGTAAAATAAACCCAAACATATAGCAAAATTCAAAATACGCATCAGTTTAATGCAAGGGTTATCGTAAAATCCATCGAAAGTGGCTATTTTATTTCAGCCAGTCGGCTTCTTGGTAATGCAAGACATGGTTAGAAGAGGTGTTTCGCGTTTTCCTCCTGATTTAAGTCATTTTAGCAGCGGCCGTAATAATGTTTGCGTGTTTGCGGCCCATCTATCCTTAGGAATATCGATAGTGAATCGCCGAAGTTTGAGCTTACATGAAATCAAAGGTACCCCAACACTTCCCAAACAGCGTTACCCTTGGTGCTACTAAAGTAGCAATTTGCCACTTTTTCAACTGCTTTGACTATTTTGCTACTTTTGCAAAATACACCCAAATGTGATACTTTTTGCAATTCTTGACACTTTTTTGATACTTTTATTAAATGAAGACAAAAGGTTTTTTACTTTCTGTTTTACAAATTAAAATCCCAGCCTTAATGAAAGTTACATGCCGATGGTTTTCTTTCGCAACTACGTGTAACTCGATTTTTTCCGATTTTTTAACCGGATAAGTAACGCTGTGCAACAAAATTCGTGTCATCGCCGCCAGCCTCAACACTTGCAACGCGAAATGAAAGTAGACTACTAGTAGAGCAAATCTGCCAAAGGGTTTTAAAAAGTTAGCTCGGGCTCCCGAATGGCGGCATGAAATAACCCCCCAAAATATAAAACCCCAAAAAAATAATTAAATAACCCCCCAAAGCGTGGGGTCTTATTTCATATGAAATAAAGCCCCAATTTTGAAAATGAAATTAACCCCCAACGAAATGAAATAACGCCCCATACATAAATGAAATAATTCCCTAATTTTTGGGGGCTTATTTCATATGAAATTAAACCCCAATTTCCGAAAAGAAATAAGAGCCCAGTATATTTAATACAATCAATTATACACTTTTGCTTTAAAGAATCACGCAATAGATATCATGGTATGATATACCAAACACAAGCTTCGCCAACTAAGGCTTTTCTGCATAGCCGGCCTTCGGCCGGGCGCAATGACTTTTTCCTCTATGGTATACCAAACACCAGCTTCGCTAACTAAAGCTTCGCTGCATAGCGCCACGATTTTCTCCTCTATAGTACAAAAATACCGAATCGACCCGGCTACGCAGAGAAGTATTAGTAAGCGAAGCCGGTGTTTGGTTTACAATATAGAAGAAAACCATTGCGCCCGGCCGAAGGCCGGCTATGCAGATCAGCTTTATTTATCGAAGCCGGTGTTCTGTATACCAAAGTGGATAAATTCTTGCGCCCAAAAACGTGTTCATTATAAATTTGAAAATGAAATAATCCCCCAAAAAATATATTGGGGCTTTATTTCATAATGATTTTTTGGGGGATAATTTCATATGAAATAATATCCCAATTAAAAAAATGAAATAACACCCCAAACAAAATGAAATAATCCCCCAAAAATCGTTTTTGTTGTTCTCTGTATAAACTTTTGGGGGGTTATTTCATTATTTTTTTGGGGGGTTATATTTTGGGGGGTTATTTCATGCCGCCCTCCCGAATTTTGGGCCCCTAAAGTTTTTGAATTTTTTGAACAGGCGTTTGGTATAATACATCAATAAAATATGGGTATTTTCCAAATAAATGGAAAGATTCCTTCATTATTCCGCTATTTAAATCTGGAAACAAGTCCGACATTACAAATTATCGAGGTATTGCCAAATTAAGTATTATACCAAAATTTTTTGAAAAACTTATAACGGATCACCTATGTCATCAAGTCAACACTTTAATTTCTCCCTTCCAACACGGTTTTCAAAAAAGATGTTCAACTTCAACAAATTTATTACAACTTACTACAATAGTCAATCGCGGGTTTCTTCAAAGAAAACAAACAGATGTAGTTTATACAGACTTCAGCAAAGCTTTTGATAAAGTCAATCACAAACTTCTTATAAAGAAATTACACTTGATGGGATTTGCTAATGTTAGCTTAATGTGGATTAACTCATATTTAACAAATAGAAAGCAAAGCGTACTTTTCAACAATGAATCTTCAAAAAATATAAACGTATCATCCGGGGTACCACAGGGCAGCCACCTTGGACCGCTTTTATTTTCCTTGTTTATAAACGATTTACCACAAGTTATTCAGTTTTCAAGTATTTTAATGTATGCTGATGATGTGAAAATTTTCTTGAGTATTAGTGAATACTCCAACCATGTTTTACTTCAAAATGACTTGGATTCGTTTTACAAATGGTGTAATTCAAATTTAATGGAGCTGAATCTAAAAAAGTGCAAATATATGCGTTTTGTCCGAAAGCGACCGATATCTGTAAATTATATGCTGGGCAATTATCAACTAGAAAAAGTGGATAGCTTTTTAGATCTTGGTGTTTTATTGGATCCTATATTAAGTTTCATTAATCATATAACAATTATGGTAAACAAAGCCAGAGGAGTACTTGGTTTTATAAAACGGTGGGCTAAAGAGTTCAATGACCCTTATGTAACTAAAACCTTATACACATCACTTGTGAGACCTATTTTGGAGTATGCTTCCATAATTTGGGACCCTATGTACCAAACTTATATCGACAGGATAGAATCTGTTCAAAAGCAATTCCTGTTGTTCTGTCTTCGAAGTTTAAATTTCAACCCATTAAGTCTTCCATCATATACCAGCAGGCTCGCCCTTGTTAAGCTGCCAACCTTAAAAAGCCGACGATCTATGTTAAATGTCTCGTTTCTATTGAATATTATTAACGGTGATGTTTGTTCTGGTTTTCTGATCAACAATATTTCGTTCAACATTCCTCAACGACCAACACGTTACTTCTCACCATTATCCGTTCAGTTTTTTAGAGCTAATTATGCAAACGCTGACCCTCTCAGGAGAATGTGTATTCAATTTAATGAACTGTTTAGATTTATAGATTTTTCTTGTAATACTAATATAACTAAAAGTAAAATAATATTTTTTTTAAATTCATAATTAATTATTTTATGTGAGTTATTAACATTTGTGTTGTATAAATAGTCTGTAAGGATTAATTCCATAGACGAATAAATTAAATAAAGTCAAAAAAAATATTCTAAATGTACTTCTGAGCTTAAAAATAATTTCAGATGTCTGCAGTAGAATCGTAAAGCGATTCTTTTCTTAGAATTTATTAACCCTCTAACTCTGATTTAAATGGGTAATTTTTGTCTTTCTTCCAACTCTGACACAAAAGTTTACTAAAGCTCCCTTTTTAAGGTTAAAATGTTCGACGAATATTTTCTGCATCAAATTTCACTAGTGGTTTTCTAAGACCAAAAGTTCGTTCAATGTATCTGAAACGAATTCTCGAAATTTCGGGCATAGGAATTTTTGAATTTCTTGAAAAGGCGTTTGGTACAAATCAAAAAAATATACTTAATGTACTTCTGACCTAAAAGACTATTTCAGATGTCTTCAGTAGAATTATATGGCGCTTCTTTTCATAGAATAAATTAACCCTCTAAAACTCATTTTAAGGGGTAATTTTTGTCCTTTTTTATCTTCTACATTGAAACGGCAGGTTAGAGGGTTAAAATGTTCGACGAATATTTTCTGCATTAAATTTCACTAGGGGTCTTCTAAGACTAAAAAATCGTGCAATGTATGTAAAACGGGGTTTCGAAAAATTAAAAAAATTCAAGGCCCGGAATTTCGAAAAATCGTTTTACATACATTGCACGAATTTTTAGTCTCAGAAGACCCCTAGTGCTTTAATGCAGAAAATATTCGTCCAACATTTTAAGAAGCAAGCTTATATGCGTGGTTAGCTTATGTATTTATGGCGAAAAAATTATGTAGAAATGTACATATGGGATATAACTTTTTAACAATTTTTTAAAATGCCAAAATTGGCTTAGCACAGTCCGATAGAGCATAAACAACTATAAGGGAACGTATATTTATTTTTTCGCTAAGGTCAAAAAAGTTCACGCACCAACCGCGATGAAGTTTTGAAAATTTTTAATTTTCTTTTTGGTAAGGAAAAATTAATAATATGTTTATTTAAAACAAAAAATAGCTCAAGTATGAATTTCATTAAGATTTAGAGATGGTAAGAGATTTTTCCGCAAACCAAAACGTATCTTTAACCTTTTTTAACGAAACAAAATTAAAAATGAATAAAAAAAACACCGTATAAAATTATGGATATTCAATATTGGATTGGTTTAGAAAAACCAATTGGTGCGTGAACTTTTTTGAGAAAAATTACAAAAGATTATGATTTTCGTGGTTACTAGGACATGGTTGACCTCATGGTACTATGCCAAAAAATTGGTTATACCCCTAATGTATATATTTGCAGGCAAGTGCACTTGGAAAGAGCCACTTGTTTTAATGCGTATACCATTGCGTATACAATCTCTGTATAAATCAGTGTTGTCAGATTTTTTTTATCTTCGTCGCCAATAATCCTGCGAAAATTGGCAAAATTCGCCAAATTTAGTTTTCTTAAGATTTTTGTTAAGAAAAATGCGCAGTAAATCGCAAAATTTGATTTTTTATGTATCACTGCATTTTCACGACTTTCATGAAATTTCTGAATGTATACGTATTATAAATAAAAATTTCAAAGAAATCTGAATAAAATAGTTATTTTCATTGTTTACGGCTTATTTTATTCATTTTGTACTTAGCTTTGCAATAAATTATATACAAATACATACATGTGTAAAATGTTTGTTTTAATTTTGCTTTTAAAAAAATATACCTGATGTCAGGGTAAATACCGGGAATATTCCTTTTTTGGGCATATATTTGGGAACAAGGCGAATTTATTACAGGTGGTCTTAAAAGCCCTGCTGATATTAGCTAAAATCACTGTTGGATGCTTATTCTCTTTGTTTCTGTTTTGTTTTATATCTGTTTTTGACATTGTACAATGATTTTACAAAAACAAATTGCTTGTGGTTTTTGTACGAGTTGTACCTGTTGTAGTACTGAGATTACCTGGGATGAATTCGCCTTGTTTGGGAAATCAAAAACACAAATGAATATGGCAATCATTAACTGTCAATAAAATTAATTTAATTTCAAATTACTTTTCGTCATTAAATATCTAGAAGCTTGCTAAATTGTACTAAAACTACAATAAACCGGAGAATATTGATTTAAAATTGTTATGAAGGTATGTACATATGTGTTTATTAGTGAAGCTAATATTGATTAAATTAAACAATACATTTTTATCAAATTTTGTACTTAACTTTTGTACCCACCCTTTGGGTAAATACCAGGGTATTAAACAATTCTAAAGGTCCCATTAGCCGACCGTAAATGAAGAAATGTAAATGTAATGTAAACAGCTGATCATTTCTGTTATATGGAAAGCAATGCAAATGCTTAACTGACTGTAAAGTCACTTAACCGCAACGTGCCAACCTGTAGAAAATAGAATTTCATTACGAGGTTATGTGACAGTTGTAGATAGTGATAGGCTGCTTAAATTAAATGCAATGCGGGTAAAATCACTCTTTTTATTTGGTACTTTTTCAGTTATAATATCTGTGGACTTTTGACAAAATAAGTTACAATCCATACATATTTTCATTTATACAAATATATGTTTAGATGTATAAAATTAACAAATGCAGACATATCCACAAACAAATAAAGTCTGGTTTTTAATAGTATTAAAACCTTGTTTAGGTGTATGCACATTTTGAAATTAATGTAAGAACATGTGTACGAATATGATGTAATAAATATTTGTTTTTTGTAAATCTGTAATATTAATATCAAATATTAAATTATTTATTTATTTATACATGCAAGAAATACAGTTTTAATACCATGTATTTAAATCAATTGGTACTTTTACTGCAAAGCGGTCACCATTTCAACAATTTTAAATCTCATCACTGTGTGTGTTGTTTCATGTATACTAATGCTTTTTTGTTTTTGGTTGTGAAAAACAGCTGACACGTTCTTACATGTTCTATAAGTGCACAAACGAGCTTACAGTACGTTACGGTACGTTACATTGCATTTAATTACATTTACGGTCGGCTAAAGCGGCCTTAACCCATTTTTTCCCTTTTACCGGGTATTTACCAATTGGATATTTACCTTTTTTTTCATCTGTATGTATATATTCTGAATATTTCCGAAGCTGTTTAAAAAATAAAAAACTATTGTTAAGATGGCTTAAAGAGAATTTATGTAATTCCAAATCATCAGCTGATAATTGTATCCAATTGTACAAATATACTCAAGCCATGATTAAATAATCGACTTTTTTAGTGCGAAATATAAGTCATGCCCACAATAATAAATAATGCATAAAATTAACATTTATTAAAGTTATTTTCGGGAATACAACATTTATTATTAAGATTTTTGTATGACGTGCTTAATTCCCAATTTTTCATTTCTGGTAAATACACTGAAATTTATTGTTGAGGGAAAGCTAGCTTCTATGCGCATTTCACTGGTTGCTTAGGCCAGATCATCAGGAAACCTTTTCCAAAGATTTTAGAAAAGCCAAAAATATTAAACAAATAAAACAAATTAAACACTCAAAGTCTTACTTGTAACAACATCAAAGCTTAAACAAAACACCAACAATAAACAGTGAGTTTATTTCTTACATTTAACATCTTTTCTTAACATTTGTCCTACGATTTTCATGATATATAATATATATATATAATTCGTATATATAATTCGTAATATACATACATCCGTGGCTTTCAGAAAAATCAGAAAAATTATAAATTTCTATCCTTATCATTTTTGTATGAATTGTATGAAAAAAAATTGTACTAATTTTGCAAAAAATGTATCGCTACTAATTTTTTTATACCCTTCACAACAGGTGGTAAATAGGGTATACATAAGTTTGTCATTCCGTTTGTAATTTCTATAATATTGATGTTAGACCCTATAAAGTATATATATTCTGGGTTCTTATGAGGAGCGAAGTTGATTTAACGATGTCTGTCTGTCCGTTGAAATGGATTTTCGGAAGACCCCATATATGATGGGTGCCAGGTTATTATACATTTATGTCACATATGGTCCGGAATTGTTTGCTATTGAAATTGAGCAAGATCGGTCCACAAATGGCTGAGATATGAGTTAAAAACCACGACTGCTTAAAATGTTTTCCTTTAAAGGTCCAATTAGACGTGACATTACCATACCAACACTGTATTACCAAAACGACATAAACATAAACCAATTCAATTTTGGTTTCTACGGTCATACAGTGGCTACGATAATACAGTGTTGGTAATGTGGTTTTTTTGTTTTTTTTTATAACCTTGTGGTGGATTTTATTTGTGATGTCTTTAATTTTACGCATACACATACACATTAATGCATGTATATGATATACCGCTCAAATAAAGAAACAAACTCATAGACTCAATATATTTAAGTTAAACGCTTCTTTAGTAAAAGCATTCGCTTTTACTAAAGAAGCGTTCGAATCCCAAAAATAATTTTTTTCCATTTTTTTATTTAATTTTTGTATGTTCTAAAAAACGATTTTAAGATTATAAAAGGAATTTCAAACATCAACTTTGGCAAAAGAGGAAACGGGCTAAGGTACATATATAAATTTTTAGTTTTTTTATATTCTTCGGCATGACGAAAGGAAAAGTTGGCGTGGTTCAATTAATATTTATTTATACCTATCTAAAGAACGTTTTTTGTGTATATAACTTTCTGTTCTTATCTCATCATGGTAAAGGGTACTTGTTTTTGAATAATTTCGAAACAGCTGAAAATATATAAAAAAAGTATTTGGATAATTCAAAGTAATTTTATTAATAATCATCTGTAATTGTTTTGACAAAATCGTTCAAATCGATCTCAAGTTTTGATAAAACTGTATTAGCATAACCGCCTTATTTCGGGTTAAATATTGCTCTACTCTATGAAATTTTTTTTACCATTTATAAAATGTTATTTGAAATTTTAAATAAATAAAACAAAATACGTGGAAAAACATTATTTGGTGTACTTATGCTGATTTTAAAAGAAGTGCCCCTTTTTTCTTAAATCACCTTTTTGGTGCTACTTTTTTTATAAATATCCCCTTTTTTTTGATACTTTTTAAAAATATCCAACTGTAACGCTGTTCCCAAAACCAGTGAAACCCGTAAGATAGTGCCGCCAATTCTAGCAGGCTTATGATACCCAGTATATCCCTGTGCCATGAGACTCATATGATCCTGATGTCCAAACTAGACGTAGAACACTGGCGTTTATCTTAAATTTTGAAATATTTAAGATACAGTAGGCAACGGATTTAAGTAATTAAAAAAAAAAAAAACAATTAAGAAAGTATAGTCGGTCAAGCCCGACCATATGATACCCAGCACCATAGTATTTAAAAACACATTGTGCTCATGTGTCCATATAAATATGGATTTATCTATGTTTATAAACTTCATTAAAATCGGTTTAAAAGTTTGTGAGATTCAGAAATTGCCTCCTACCTCCCCATTTGGTCCTATTTTTGAAAACCTGTATAGCTTATGTGTCCATATAGATATAGATCTATAGATGTTTTAAATTTCATTAATATCGGTTTGAGAGGCAGAAATTGCCCCTTATCTTCCCTCGTGGTCCTATTTTTAACAAATGCATACCTTTTGTGTCCATATAGATATGGTTCTATCTATGTTTTAAATTTCATTCAAATCGGTTTGATAGTTTCTGAGAGGAAGAAATTTCGTTATCTTTCCTCGTGGTCCTAAAATTCGGCCCATTTTCAATAGGCTGAGTCATTGTGCCAATAAGAATCTATGTACCAAATGTTATCAAATTATCTCCAAATTGCGACCTGTGCTTTGCGCACAAGGTTACGTGGACAGCCAGCCAGCCAGCCTGCCGGACGGACGTCGTTAGTTCGACTCAGAAAGTGATTCTGAGTCGATTGGTATACTTAAAGGTGGGTTTAGGACCAATGTTTTAAGCCGTTACACACATCAGCACAAATCCATAATACCCTCTCCACTATTGTGGTGTGGGAATAAAAACACGAAACTATTTCTTATAAAAGTTTTTAATGTTCTAAGATATTTATTTCTTATAAAAGTGTATACTAAGCTATAAGAAAAAAAAAAACTTGTGGTTAAAACGTGCATTCAAATGTACCCACTAAGTTGGATATTTGTGCAAGAGAGTATGAACGCACTTGGTTGTATATTTTGCGTAAGCGAATACAGTGTTGCCATGTAAATAAAATTTCTTGCAAAAACGGTTTTGGACGTAATTATACCCACACCACATTAGTGGAGAGGGTATTATGCATTTGTGCTGATGTGTGTAACACCTTAAAATATTGGTCCTAGACCCACCTTAAAGTATACCGATCGACTGATGATTTTCTGAGTCGAACTAACGATGTATGTCCGGCTGGCTGGCAGGCTGGCTGTCCATGTAACTTTGTGCGCAAATTACAGGTCGCAATTTTGGAGATACAGTCAAATCCCGATAATTCGTACCCCCATAAATCGTAATTCCCGATTATTCGTAATAAACTGTCGGTCCCTTGAAAAAATCTCGTTAATTCGTAAAATTTCCATACATTTTGGTCCCCTCGCTAATTCGTAATATTTTTTTTTCAAATAAAATCTCATTTACCGCTTATAAATCGTAATTGTTTGCTAGGAAAGTATGATTTTTTGTTTACCGCTATTTTTTTTTTTTTTTTTTTTTTTATATTTGTTTTTGCGTGGGTTTAGGGACTCAGAAACAATCAAACCGATTTTAATGAAATTAAAAACATAGATAGATCCATATCCATATGGACACATAAGCTATACAGTTTTTCAAAAATAGGTCCACAAGGGGAGGCCATTTCTGCCTCTCGCAAACTTTCAAACCCATTTTAATGATAAATCCATATTTATATGGACACATATGAATGATGTGTTTTTAAAAAACTGTGGTGTAGGGTATCATATGGTCGGGCTTGACCGACTATACTTTCTTACTTGTTTTTATTAGTGCATGGGAAAATATATCTGGTATCAGTATTTTTCTTATAAAAAGTTTTCTTATGCAAAATACTTTTTATATTGCCACCATATGGAAAAAGATACGGTGCTTTAAAAGTAGTTTCTTAAAAACGTTTTTTATATGAGATGTTCTTATATCCGTTCTCTACTGTAATATAACTTTTATATAAATATAATTATTCGCAACTACCACAAATAACTTTTAACAGCTTAAATATTTAAAAAATCCATCTATTACATACGATTGACCACTGCTCCCTTGTATTTTTTAATATTTTAATAAATTAGATGTCATGGAACTACTATTAAGTCACTTACAACATATACGATATATGGGCTATTAAATAATCAATGAGCAAAACTAAATTGAATTAGTTATTTGTTATGGGTATCATTAATTTTTTATATCTGAAGCAGACAGCAACTGACATTTAAAAACACATCATAAACAGTTGCAGTAATGTCAATCTGTGTAATACAAATATTTAATTTAACAGTTTTTATATCAATAATATTTGTTGTATTAGTATTAGAATAACATAATGATTTAATTAGGGGGTCCATAAAAAATAAAAGTTCTTAATGTATATTATCATTGAATTGAAGTTTAAAACTTAAGTAAACTATATGACAACAATTAGAGTCAGCTAAATGAAAAATGTCATCAGTGCGATGACTCAGTAACATGGGAGGAAGGATTCACTAGGCTCAATTTAATGACAAACTGCTATTAAATTGAGTCATTAGGATTGACTTACGTCAAAGTGAGAGAGTTTTATTATTTATTATTTTGATTTAAGCTTTGATATTGGTATTTGCGCAGAAATGTCTACTTTTTGTTACGTAACGTCACCAACCATTTTTAATTGTTTCTTAAAGAATAATGAAAATATTATTTACTTTTTTGCATTTGGGTGGTTTTCATTTAGTGAAAGAGAGGAAAAATCTTAACAACGTGGTTCCAGAATACAAGAATAATTGCTAGGTGACGTGACGTAACAAAAAGAGAGCTTTTCTGTGGAAGTGCCCATATTGTAACAAGTAAAACGGGTGTTTTTTAATTCTCTTTCTAAAATCTTTGGATGAAGTTTCATGATGATAGGGCCAAGCAACCAGTGATATGCGCATAGGAATAGCTTATCCCATCAACAATAATCTTCAGTGTTTTTATCAAGAATAAAAATAGTGTTTAAAGCACGACAAACAAAATCTTGTTAAGTAAAGTTTTCTATTCCCAAAAATTACTTTGAACTTACATTCGCATTTATTTATAGATTTGAAAAAGTGTCGGCATGATTAAATATCTATTGCTTTTAATCAGGATCTCGCCATACCAAGTTCTTTACGTCCGTAAACAAAACACAACTCCCTTACAATTGTGCAACGTTCGAAGCTCCATTCTTTATTGTGCTTAAATGTAACTAATATTTTTCGGGATACTCTTCTTACAAACACAAACATATGCATGTATGTACATATATAATCTCATTTGCTAAGGCTTATCTCTATAAGACGTATGTTCGTATACTTATATGCTGTATTGGCATAATAATAATATGAACTAGTCTTCTTTTAGTTATTTACATATACCGTCACATAGTTGTTAAAACATAATTATTATATTTTCAAGATAATTAAGTGACAATTGTCATGTCAGATTAACATTAACACGATATAAATCATGGCTGCAAAACATACAATTTCATCGTTTGTCAAAATGTCAATTAATTTTGTGCATGTGCTTCTTGTCAAGATTCTTGAAGTTGTTGGGAGGTTTTTAATTTTTTTTTTCATTGTTAATTATGTTACATGTTTCTTGCTTTGTTTTTTTTTTTTTTTTGTGTATACTTATAAGTAACAAAGAAATCTGTTACAATATTGTTGCGTGTACAATTATAAATTTTATTTTGTAAGACAAAAAAAAAAACAATATAAAATAAAAAATGAAGCATTTGATGTGAAGGATGTGTTGAAAAAACCCCAAAAATATTGTTTTATTTTGTACCCAGCAGAGCGTATGAGTAATTTCTGATTTTTTTTTAAATTTCAATTTATTATACGTTCATACACAAGTATAATGTATGTGTGTGTACGTTTGTACCCTCCCTGCAAATAATGCGACTAGTCCATACACACATGTAAAATGTAGCCCATAAGGGACTAAGACTAGTTCAAAAGTAACCCCAATGTATGGAAAAAACATGGTCTATTTAACATTACGATGTCATAGGGCAGGACCATATAGCCCAGCTTTGCATTACAAAGGAGTAGTCTAAAAACTACTCCATGGTATTTTCCAAAGGATATGTTATGAAATCGCTTAAAAACGAAAACAAGTCGTTAAAAAACGAAGACATGTCGTTAAAAAAAGAAGACATGTCGTTTCATGGCATGGTCCATGCTTGCATTACATTGGACCATGTTGTAAGTTCAATATTATTTGCAGTGTACATTACAATTGAAAATTACCCTGCAAACATTTTATCGAAAATTAATTCAAATTTTTACCCCATGTATTATAAATGAAGCGCTCATTCTACCAAATTGTTATCAATGTAGAAGCATTCTTCGGAGAAACCTGTAAAAATTTAGTAATTTTTATAAATATAATTAATGTATATACATATAATTTTACTTTAGTAATATTGCTTTTGTAAAAAATAGCCTTTTTATACCCTTCACCTCAAGTGGAAAAGGGTATATATAAGTTTGTCATTCCGTTTGTAATTTCTACAATATTGATCTAAGACCCTATAAAGTATATATGTTCTGGGTCCTTAAGAGGAGAGAACTTGATTTAGCCTGTGATGTCCCTCTACCCCCTGTGTGTTGAGATTTGTGAACAGTAAACGTGCCATATTTCATTTTAATGATATTCGATTAACGTTCCTTTATGGTTCAGTTGTCTAAGGGGTGTGTAAAGTTAGAAACTGAGAGTTCCCTGGTTCGAATCTTGGTTTTTTAAAAAGAATTTTTTTTTTTAATATTTTTTTTTTTTTGTTCTAAAAACGATTTAAAAAAAATATTTACCAGTTTTCTCTTTTTAAATTTTATTTATAATGAAGTTTTAAGTATTGTTAATATGTATGTATATGTAAAAATTATTAAGTTTTTGTCTAGTTGCTTTGGGGTCTAATCACCGCATACGATATCGAGAAAAATTGATCGAAATTATTTATTTTGGTATCATGAAACTCAATATCGAATGAAATGTATTGCATTTGAAATAATAGCATTCGATATCGAGTAACTCGACATAACATTTATCGAGTTTTCATTCGATATGTCAGTGTCTTTCGTATGCAAAAAAATTCGATAGCTTATTCGATACGATAGTAGTTAATCATAGCCTTTAGTTGCCAAAAGCACCCGTGGCAATTCCATCTTGATTTAACATATAGTTTCTACTAAAGTAATTTGATTCTCTAGCAATTTTTGTTCCATGTAAATTGTAAAACAATTAATTGTCTGCAGTCATACTGTGACATTTCAAACCAAGTGTCAATTCAAGATCTAGATGCATACATTTGTTTATTTCAGGCAAAGTTCCTATTTATTTGCCTGTATATGGCTGTATCGGATGATTTTTTAGCTATTATCTTTTTGGCAACACTGGTTTAAACTTCTGACGCACGCTTCGTGTTTTGTTTTACTGTCAAACATCTTCAGTTTGGTCTATAATTTAACCATGAATCGTCTTACAAACGAACAACGCTTGCAAATTATTGAATTTTATTATCAAAATGCGTGCTCTGTTAAGAAAGTTCATCGCGCGCTTCTTGTGTTCAGCGACGAAGCTCATTTTTGGCTCAATGGGTACGTTAATAAGCAGAATTGTCGATTTTGGAGTGAAGATCAGCCAGAAGCATTGCAAGAGCAACCAATGCATCCAGAAAAAGTCACAGTTTGGTGCTGTTAATGGGCTGGTAGCATCATTGGACCGTATTTCTTCAAAGGTGATGCGAATCGTTACGTAACTGTGAATGGTGAGCGCTACCGTAAGATGATATACAACTTTTTTTGCCCACAATACAAGAGCTTGACTTGCATGGCATGTGGTTTCAACAAGACGGTACCACATGCCACACAGCGCGCTTAACAATGGACTTATTGAGAGGCGAGTTCGGTGAACATTTTATTTCACGTTCGGGACCGGTCAATTGGCAGCCTAGATCGTGCGATTTAACGCCTTTAGACTATTTTTTGTGGGGCTATGTTAAAGCTCATGTCTATACACACATGCCCTTTCAATTGACTCATTGGAAGACAACATTGAAGCATTTATTCATGAGATACCGGCCGAAATGTTGGAAAGAGTATGCCAAAATTGGACTAAGCGAATGGACCATTTGAGGCGCAGTCACGGTCAACATTTGCAGGAAATAATCTTCAAACATTAAATTATATTGACCGTACTATCGATTCAAATAAAGATTTCATGCATTTTTCTGAATTTTATGTGTTTTTTTTTTAACTTTCCTATAGATCTTAAAACAAATTTTGGGCAAATCGGATACGTGGGAGCCCAGATAACCCCCTGCCTTAACGATATACAAATTAAGCGCATTTGTAAAAATTTTAAATTAAAATATTTGCTTCACGTCTTTAGGAAAAAACAATTAAAAAAGATATTCATATACATTTTATTTTTAATTCAATTATGATATGTTCCAAGGCACTTTGGGTGCACCGCTACGTCACTTTTTTCATATTCGTAACTTGATCGGTGCATAATTTACCATAGGACCCATATAAAGCCCACTCTCGAAAAACACTTTAGTACGCCTAAAACCATAACAAATAATTCTATTGTTATAAATTTTGTTCTGTCACAGTTTTATATGACTAGAAATTCATAAAGATCGGTTCATAATTTACCATAGTGGTTTCAAATATTTGTCATAGCCGAATATAGCATTCTAACTGGTTTTTCTGTAATATCCTGGGAGAGGATAATTTCACATTACTTGTTCAGTTTTCTATTACTGTAGCTATTGAAGTAACCCTGCTGGAAATTTATGTCAATTGTTCTTGGATTTGTGAAAATAGAACAAGTTCAAAAAGATAGAACTCATGACCAGTAAAAGGAGAAATCATCATCTAACTGCTATTTAATGAACAAGAAGGTAAAAAAGTAATGAATTACGGTACATACTACATTGTACCGAAATAATCTTACATTGTTATAACTAACACACTAAACACGTTCATTGAGAATAGATTGAGAATGGTGTCAATTAACCAATGACAACCCCATGTAAAAGTGATAGCTCTTATTCATATAAAGTGTTAGATTTAAAACCGGTCTCTAGCCCCAAAGACCTATCACGGGACTACTTTGGTGTAAGTTCGCTTCCCTTTAGGAAAATAACACACTTGACATAGAGAATTTACCTACTGCGTAATAACAATAACTTTACATTTATACATGTTTTATTATGTTGTTTTAAATAGCAAGTGATTGTATAAATATATTTTATTTGATTTGATAATTTTATGTAATTTGTATATGGTTTACCCCAGTGTTGCGTTTTCGCATCACGGATATATCCAATCATAAAAAAAGTCTCAAATGTCTACGATGATTGGATTTTTCAGTAGAAATAATAATGTTCGTATGTAAGCTACTTCCTTCAGAAGTTTCAGATAGGTATATTATATATTACTTAATTTTTTTCAACTTTTTTCAAAAGTACCCAAAAAACAGGAAAAATTAAAAATTTAAATTAAAAATTTTTATAAAATAAACTTATGTATGATACAAATCCAAAAACAGGTCGATTAGATATTAAGTTAAATTTTATTTCACTGTGCTTTATAACAATATCACGTAAAAACAAAATGCCTAAGGGGAGGTTTAAGTGAACGTTGCGAAAATGCAACGCAGGCCTTAATGGGTTAAAGTTATTATTACTACGTTTATACGCACCACTTATTCGCAAAAAAATAAATTGCAAGTAGAGAATATTGTCGCATAAACAGTAAATTAAATTTTTATTTACGAATAGCTAACTCATGAAAACAATTCCTGATTAACGACACTATTTGCAAATAAGATTTTAAGCATTGCCACACTCTTAACCGTTTTACGTTTTTATTTCGATGTGGCACAATCATATGACAACAAAAGTAAAATTAAATCAAAAATGTGCAAATAAATTCAAAAATACACAATAATTTTGATCTTTTTCATTTAAAAAATAGAAAGTTTATAAACATACAGTGCTACTAAATGAGTAAGTTTTCCATCTGGCATCACTTAAAAATAAAAATTTTCATTAGAAATAGACAGTAAGTTAGTTAATCGCAAATAATTTTTATTCGCGAATAGGCTACGTATAAACGTAGTATATGTAAGCAAACAGTGCCACTGAAAGACCGGGACGATTTTTACCATAAACTTCTAACATTTTAATTCACTATTTTTTGCACAACAATATTTTCTTATCAAAGCTGTGCAATAGGTTTTAAATGCCATTAACTTGTATGCCAATAAACTTCTTTTATATTATTATGCACTTCTTTTTTATTATTATTAAAACTTATCATTATTAGTAGAGATTTACAATTTTATAATTATGCAAAGTGGTACAATAGTTGGCAAATGATTTAATTGCATTAAAAAAATAATGCACGGCTTTGATAAGAAAATAATGAAATGCGAAAATAGTATATTGAAATGATTAAAGTTAATGAAATAAAATTGCATTACCATTGATTTGGTTTAATGTAAAAATATTGTCAATGCATTAGCATATTAAATGCATTTGAACCATGTCTGCTCAAAATCACGTATTTCACAAAAATTTAATAATTGAAATAAGTACAAACTATATTACATCCATTTGTCCAAGTTTAAAAAAATTTTCTTTTTTAACTAACATAATGCCCAATTTTCAGGAAAGTATTTAAATCAATATTAAGTTAATATTCATAACAAACTTAAATCGTATTTAAAACGGTTTTTTGAGTTTTATTTGAAAAGTCTTATTTAATTAAGATAAATACAAAAAAAAATACAAAAAAGTGTATTTATTTACAAGGTAGTCTGAAAAAACAGCTGACTGTTAATGCTTTGCCTGTTGTTGTTGTATTGTTGTGATATTGAGGCCACCTTGCTAAAATATTACAATGGAAACTTAAGTTGAAATTAAGTGTACCACATCGGTGACTTAAGTTTCCCTTAAGTTTTTAGTGAAGAAGAGAATTTTGTATTTCAAACGATTTTAAAAATAAATGTGTTTTAATATCAATCCCTGAAAATTGGCCATAATAACCGTTGTAAAGAAGTTAATTTTATAGGGAAAATGTTTAGTTGTGCGATTTTTTTTACTACATAACTCTTAGTCTGGGTTCACATTATGCCAATTTTCTTTCAGAAAGTCTGAGTTTATGGGTGAGGGCGGAGAGGAAAAAGCATGTTCTCTTCCCCTCTCACCAATAAGCTCAGACTTTCCGATAGAAAACTTTCATAGTGTGAACCCAGACATGCAATTATTTGAAAATCTATTAAAAGTGATTAAAAGACCCATCATTTTTTTTCAGTTACGAAATTTCGACAGATCTTCTTTATAACTACCAGATGTGTCGAAGTAGTAAAAATTAAAGAATAAAAATGTGTGTGGGTATAAATTAGCTTGGATTTGCATTTTTGAAAATGCAGGCGTTGATAATTATTACAACATGAAAGACATCTCGTATTAGTAATTTACTCGTGTTAGTCAGAATGTTCTTATTCTGCAAGTCATTTTAACATGCATACATATTTGATAATTGAAATCAAAAAGTTAGACAAACATTTACAATTTTGAATTACCTTATTAACATTCGAGACATACAAAAATAATAAACATATTAATAAATAATAAAGTGTTAATGGTTTTCCACATTCTTGTTGCTTTTTGTAAAATTATTTATTTATTACATTTAGGAAATTATAGTTGGTCAAGTCTGCCCAAATGATATCGTGCAGCACATTCCGAGTAAAAAGTGTGCTCCAAAAGGAGCAGGTTTTGAGTATGAATTCATACCTTCAATCGCTTCAAACCTGCTGATGGGATGCCGGATTTTTGTATGGGGTGGTTCCGGTTTGGAGGCCTATTTTCTGCTGACAATAAGCGTTTTTTTTAACATGCAAACAAGGCACTCCTAAAGTGCTTTTTTAGGGGCTTACTATATTAACATATTCACTAATGTTTTGCTTTTACTTGTTTAAATAACTTTTTCCAATCATTTTTGTATATTTTTATTTTTTTCGGTTTTCAACCTTCTTCGTTGTCGGCACTAAAATAGCAGCTTTTTTGTATATTTTGTTCTATATCATTTACTGCTTCATAAAAGCTCTTTTATTGAAGCGCCCGATTATGCGCTTTTTCTCTTAAGTGCTTCAAAAAACCCAATTTTTTTTACTGGGTTATTAATAGACACATTTTTTAAAGTGTTCCGTTTTTTTTTTAACTAAATCCATACCCACCATAATAAAATTATTTTGTAAGGTTAAAATTAATATTAAAGTTATTTGTACTCTACTAAAAGCGATTTTAAGGATGGGTTTTATATGGGACTAATGGTCAATTCTGGACCAACCAACAACCAATTTCTTCATGACATGGCGAGAGAATTGGTATTTGCATAGAAGCTATGGTCAAACATAAACCGAATTCAATAAATTTGGTAAAGTCTACGTCCTTATCATAATAAAAGCGTATGTACTAAATTTCATTAAATAGTTTCGACTTGAACTTTGCGCAACAAGTGTTCATTGACAAAAACCGGACGGACACATATGGACGTTGATCGGATGGGTGTACTAAGAGATACGTCTAGAGTCTAGAACCAATATTTGTGTGTGTAACACATATCAGCACATACGCTGAGTACCCTTCCCACCTATAGGTATAAATCAGGGCTCTGGAGTTGGAGTTGGGGTTTTTGTACCGGAGTAGGAGTCGGGTTCGAAGTACCCAAAAAAACTCGCGACTCCATAATTCTTCAGCATACAAATTTTTCTAATATTTTTCAAAATAAGAAATTATTTAGTTTAATTACTTGGACCTTTTTAATATTATTTTTTCATATGAAATCTTTAAGCTCAAAGGCACTTTTATATTAAAAAATATTTATTATTACGCCAATATTTCTTTATCTCATCTTCAGGTATTTTTGGTTTATTTTTAATTTTAAACAAATTTTTTAAAACAAAATTTTATGAAAATTTAACAGTGCTATATTCGGCTGTGCCGAATCTTATATACCCTTCACCATTTTGCGAGCAGAATACAGAGCAACTAGACAAAAACTAAATAAAACTGGTAAATATTTTTTTTTAAATAAGAGACAACCGGTTTTGAACTTCGCTTTTCATAAGGGCCCAGAATATATATACTTTATACGGTGTAGAATAAATATTGTAGAAATTTCAGTTATCTTTTTAACCTTCGGTGAAGGGTATAAAAAGAGTAATTTTCGGGAATTCAGGGGTCTAATCACAGCATTCGATACTATCGTATCGAATAAACTATTGAATTTTTTTGCAAACGATAGAAACTGGCGTATCGAATGAAAACTCGATAAATGTAATGTCGAGTTACTCGATGTCAAATGCTATTATTTCAAATTCAATACATTTCATTCGATACGAGTTTCAAGATACCAAAATAAATAATTTCGATGAATTTTGCTCGATATCGTATGCGGTGATTAGACCCCAGTATTGCGGTTATAACTCATAAAAATTTCCGACATTTTGGTATATAAGTCATATACATAGGACATATGGCAGCCCTAAAATTTAGGTTTTTATAAAAATTTTGATGTTTTTGGACTCGGGGAGATCTATGGTTCCCGAAAGTGTGTAATTAAAAAAAAAAAGTTTAATTTTGGTCATAACTTTTTTGTATCTGAACCGATGTTTCCGAGTTTTTTATAAAATATGTTCTAATAGAAATTTTAGATATTTTGGTAAATAAGTCATATCCATAGGACGTACTGCAGCCCTAAAATTTAGGTTTTTATAAAATTTCCCGCCCACATTTTGTAGGATGGTGTGTATTGGCAACCTTAATATGTGTACCTAATTTGGAAACTTTGGCTCTTGCCGTTCTCAAGATATACAGAAATAAAAAAAAATACAACAACAAGGGATTTTTGGAAAAATTTAGAGGCAGTCGTGGCTTTTGATCATATCTCAGCCATTTGTGGACCGATCTTGCTAAATTTTAATAGCAAGAAATGGTGGACTATACGTGACATAAATGTAAAACAACCTAGCCGCTATCATGCCTGGAGTCTCCGGGAAACACATATCAAACGTAAGACGGACAGACGGACGGACATGGTTAAATCAAGTTCTCTCCTCACAAGGACCCAGAATATATATACTTGATAGGGTCTTAGATCAATATTGTAGGAATTACAAACGAAATGACAAACTTATATATACCCTTTTCCACCTGAGGGGAAGGTTATAAAAACACATCCTTCAAAGTTTCAGGATTTTTAAAGAACAGTTTGAGGTACTATATAAAAAAATCAGCAAAAAAAAAATAGGTTTTTGACTTAGTCCATTTTTCAAATTTAATATTTTGCAGATACATATTACATTTTTCAAAAAAATAAAAAAAAATTTTCAATATATTGTTTGCAGGCCCAAAAGTATTCTCTTTAAAATGACATAAAAGTCATCTTCGTATGTAAAGTAGTTTTCGAGATATTGAAGAAATAAGCTCAACACATTCCGCTAATTCGGCGAAATTATGACATTTAAAAAAAATTTTCTTTTTCGTTTATATATGTTCCTTATAGGATAAAAGATACCTTCTCACCAAATTTCATTAATTCGAAAGGGGTCGGGTCGCACTTTAAGTTTAAAAAGAACTTATCAAGGAGGAATATAACAGTTAACACCAGAAACTTAAATTCTTTAATTTTTATGGAAATCTTTGTAGCCTTTTTATTAACACAGTATATAATTGACATAAATATTTTTTTTAGTTCATTAAAAACTAAATAACGTTTAGAGAAGTACCGAATGAATTATTTTTAAATATTTGATTTTTAGATTTCAGGATTTCCCAATAAACTGGATATGTTCTGTAAAATCACCAAAGCAAAAATGCGCTCCATCTACGCTAATAGACGTAACTCTTTAACTTAACAGCGCATTTTCGACTCGGACTAAGTAAAAATTATAGCGCAATTTGTTTTTGCAGTGTGTTCTCTTCACCACATTTCTATTGATAATTATGATGTTCTGACTTTTGAATGCTTCCATAAAAAAATAAAGGTGACAAGGTCTTACCTGAACTCGGACAGTTGAAAAGAAATGAAATGAAACTCTTTGAGTGATTAATGGTAAAAGAGAAAACAAATATTATATAAATACACTGTAAAATATAAAACATTCAATTAAATATACAGTGTATTTATCAAATATGAAAAACTGGGAATTAAGCACGACAAACGGAAATCGTATTGATAATAAACTTTGTATTCCCGGAAATAACTTTGATAAGAAAAAATACCTAATATTTATTTGTTAGGAGGCTTAAATATTAGTTACGAAAATTAAAAAGGTACAAAGTTTAATAAATTAAAATGTATTACCATTAAAAAGTATTACCATTTTATAAATCTTCGCCATTCTGTAGAATCTTCTTCAATAATTCCATTTTTCGCTTATGGCGCCTTTCCCTTGCTTCCTCCTTTTGCTTGGTTTTGGATTGGTTCCTGGTTTTGTTTCAAATGTCCCTTTTTTTATTAGCTTCTATGCAATCGCTAGCGGCGGTGCGCAAAATAACCCCAGGAAATGCGGCCCCAAAAGTAAAATGAAAAACCGCCCCTAAATTTTACATGAGACACAACAACACGCAGTTTTGGCTAAATTTTTTTGTTGTTATTTTTAATTTTTTCGTTAGGGTGTTTTTGCATTTTAAGAGGAATGAAAAATGGCCCCAAATAAAATCACAATTTTTATTTTGGGGCTATTTTGCGTCTACTAATAAAAAAATCCAAATTTTAAGAAATGAAAAATCACCCCAAACATTTTTACCAAATTTTATAAAATTCTATGTAAAAGTTTCTAGGGAAAGTATAAAAAACCCGAATTCTGATACCAAATTAGAAAAAATCCTTGCCGGTTATGCAGAGGTGCTTTAGTTAGCCAAGCCGGTGTTTTTTATACCATAGAGGAAAAAATCATTGAGCCCGGCCGAAGGCCGGCTATTAAAAGAAGCTTTACTGAGCGAAGCCAGAGTTCGTTATACCATAGAGAAGAAAATCCTTTCGCTCGGCCGAAGGCCGTCTATAACGTGAAGCTTTAGTAAGCAAAGCCAGTGTTCGTTATACCATAGAGAAAAAAATCCTTGCGCATGGCGGATTTTTAAAACCAAAACTGTATAATTATCCGGATTTTGAAATCGGGATTCTAAATTTGGGATTTTTAGTTTCGGGCATATGAACTCCACCGAAAATGTTTAATGTAACTTACTTTGTGTTCTTTTTTGGGGTTCAAATTCATTATAAATTTTGAGGTGATTTTTCATAATGAAGAATAACCCCAAATTTAGGGTCATATTTCATTTTATTTTTAGGGTTATTTTTCATTTTTTTTGGGGTAATTTTTCATTAAAAAAATTGGGCCACATTGCATTATGAAAAATGGCCTCAAATTTGGGTTCAATTTTGATTTATATTTCCTGGGCCATATTTCGCAGCGCCATCGCTAGCACTTATTTTTACATCTGATTCAAAGAAATCATCCCTCAAACTTATTTTGGCGAGCTCATCCTCGAATTCTATGTAAAAGTTTCTAGTGAAAGTATAAAAAACCCGAATTCTGATACCAAATTAGAAAAAATCCTTGCCGGTTATGCAGAGATGCTTTAGTTAGCCAAGCCGGTGTTTTTTATACCATAGAGGAAAAAATCATTGAGCCCGGCCGAAGGCCGGCTATTAAAAGAAGCTTTACTGAGCGAAGCCAGAGTTCGTTATACCATAGAGAAGAAAATCCTTTCGCTCGGCCGAAGGCCGTCTATAACGTGAAGCTTTAGTAAGCAAAGCCAGTGTTCGTTATACCATAGAGAAAAAAATCCTTGCGCATGGCGGATTTTTAAAACCAAAACTGTATAATTATCCGGATTTTGAAATCGGGATTCTAAATTTGGGATTTTTAGTTTCGGGCATATGAACTCCACCGAAAATATTTAATGTAACTTTCTTTGTGTTCTTTTTTGGGGTTCAAATTCATTATAAATTTTGAGGTGATTTTTCATAATGAAGAATAACTCCAAATTTAGGGTCATATTTCATTTTATTTTTAGGGTTATTTTTCATTTTTTTTGGGGTAATTTTTCATTAAAAAAATTGGGCCACATTGCATTATGAAAAATGGCCTCAAATTTGGGTTCAATTTTGATTTATATTTCCTGGGCCATATTTCGCAGCGCCATCGCTAGCACTTATTTTTACATCTGATTCAAAGAAATCATCCCTCAAACTTATTTTGGCGAGCTCATCCTCGAATTCTATGTAAAAGTTTCTAGTGAAAGTATAAAAAACCCGAATTCTGATACCAAATTAGAAAAAATCCTTGCCGGTTATGCAGAGATGCTTTAGTTAGCCAAGCCGGTGTTTTTTATACCATAGAGGAAAAAATCATTTAGCCCGGCCGAAGGCCGGCTATTAAAAGAAGCTTTACTGAGCGAAGCCAGAGTTCGTTATACCATAGAGAAGAAAATCCTTTCGCTCGGCCGAAGGCCGTCTATAACGTGAAGCTTTAGTAAGCAAAGCCAGTGTTCGTTATACCATAGAGAAAAAAATCCTTGCGCATGGCGGATTTTTAAAACCAAAACTGTATAATTATCCGGATTTTGAAATCGGGATTCTAAATTTGGGATTTTTAGTTTCGGGCATATGAACTCCACCGAAAATATTTAATGTAACTTTCTTTGTGTTCTTTTTTGGGGTTCAAATTCATTATAAATTTTGAGGTGATTTTTCATAATGAAGAATAACTCCAAATTTAGGGTCATATTTCATTTTATTTTTAGGGTTATTTTTCATTTTTTTTAGGGTAATTTTTCATTAAAAAGATTGGGTCATATTGCATTATGAAAAATAGCCTAAAATTTGGGGTGAATTTTGATTTATATTTCCTGGGTCATATTTCGCAGCGCCATCGCTAGCACTTATTTTTACATCTGGTTCAAAGAAATCATCCCTCAAACTTATTTTGGCGAGCTTATCCTGAATACGATCGCGTTTCTCTTCGAGCCGGAAGCTTTATTATTGTCTACCACTACCTTTTTTCGTCTTGTTTGGCATCTTTATTCGCACTGCTTGTCTTTTTTTCTGTAGTCTCGGATGCTTTAGTGGCCCTTTTTTGCCCTAACTTTTTTTAGATTTCTGACATATAATTTACGTATAAAACGTACACCTTCCTGGTCTCTCCATCTGTTCGCACTTAAGAATAATGTTAACATGTTTTTATACAAAAATAAGTTACTTGCTTTAAACAGCGTTTAAAAAACTGCAGTAAAAGTAGAGAAACTGCCCTTTTTTTCCACTTCTTCATTTATTTATCATTTTCCAAAAAAAGAACTGTTGCTTATATTTCTGATTCAATAAATGTAAGTAGTCGCTGTCAAACCAACTCAAAAAGCGAAAAGTTTTAAACAAATTTAGTTTTTTGTTGAACTTGTTTTAGTTTCGACAGCATTTTTTTAAATCCTGGCTTTAAATATCTAGATCAAATTATTCTTCGCCGGCGTACTCCATTTTCAAATTAAATCGTTTTTTTCTATTTTGGCGGACATTTCGTTTTAGAATTTTCCAAACAATTAGTGATGTCAATGTTTCCAAAACATATTAGTGTTCAGAAACCTTTCAATTAGGTTGAAAAATTGCCTTTGAACATTAATAATAAAAGGGTAATCGTTGAAAATCAGACTTGGGGGATTTCAATTACATTTCAATTACAATTAAATTACATGTAATTAGTAATTGATTTTTTTTTTTCAATTACAATTACAAGTAATTGTAATTCAAATGAAGGACCAAAAAATTGCAATTACTTGTAATTGTCATATTAAAAGTTCAATTACAATTACTTGTAATTGTAATTGAAAAAAAATCAATTACTAATTGCATGTAATTGTAATTGAAAATTTTCAATTTGCCATTACATATAATTTGTAATTGTAATTGAAGGAAAATAATTGGTCAAATTTGTAATTAATTACATTTCTGAACAATTAAGTTAAATAAAATTACTGATGTATTTAGGTAGAGATCGGAAAAAAGCAAAAAATACAATTAAATGCATTTTATTGGTTAGTAACAACTCATAATTAAGAGAAATAAAATATTCTCTTTTATTACTTTTTATTCGAAAACTCCTCTGAGACTATAAATAATACTCTTGGCTTTTCACTCAAAACTCCGTGTGTCACTAGGTGGAATTCCCTATACGATTCTGTGCAACATATTTTACTTAAGGAATCCCTTTTAAATGACGTTTGTTCAGAATTGCAAATAGCGAAATTTACGGTAGTGGATATAACTTATTTAAAGGAATATTGCACTTTCATGAAACCATTTGCAGAAATTTTAGATTTTCTGCAAGGTGAAAATGAAATTTATTACGGAATGTTAATTCCTTCGTTGGTGACTCTGAAAGTAAAAACTGACAAGTTGATAGGTGATAATTTGACATTTTTAAAAAAAGGAGCAGTCGCCGTTCAAAAAAGGCTATTGGAACGATTTCAGCAGTTTTTTGAGTTAACTGAGGAAGGTTATGATGCAATTGTTGCTTCAATGTCCCATCCCAACATTAAGTTGAAATGGTTTAAGGCATTAGCTAATATTTCAAATAAAACAAAGGAAGATGTGGAATCTATTTTTATTCAGTACAGTAACACCTATAAATTAGTTACTTCCAAAAGTGTTGTTAAAACCAACAACTCAATTAATTTATCAGTTTTCGATTTTGGTGACGACGTTAATGAAGGTACATTTGATTAAAACTTACTGCCAAATAATGTATTTTATTCAGTTATATGGTATTTATATTATAATAAATAATTCCAATTTTTATTTTATATACTGTAGAACTTCCTGCATCCAATTCAAACTTAGGATATACTGATATTGAAGTTGAACTTCGGAATTATTTGCACGACACCGATTCTTCATTACAAAGTTTGAAAAAATATCCAACAATTTCTAAAATTGTTCACCGGTCAAATACTGCTTTAACATCTTCAGCACCAGTAGAAAGACTTTTTTCCTATGCTGGCATCATTTTAACACCCCGGAGACAAAGGTTAACTGATGACAATTTTGAAAAAATGCTTTTACTTAAAGCTAACACAAGTTTCCTGCAAAATACGTAACGCGTTCCAGAAACATGCTACAGAACTAGTACTTGTCCTAAGAAACCAAAGTGGAATTAATACTTAAACAACTTAAAATGAAAAAATTCCAATTTTTGAATATCAGATTTTTGTTTAAATATAATACTTCCCCTTATTTATAAATAAATAAGATCGCTGTTAGTACTATAATTATTATTGTTATTATTGGTTGAATTGTGTTTATTATTTTCATTGTTATTATCAATGTCGTTATTGTTATTATTATTAATTTCGTTCTTATTGAATGCTCTTATTATATGTAATTGATAATAATTGTAATTGAATAAATTTTTGAAATTAATTAATGTTAAATGTAATGATTACAGTTTTCTTCTTAAAACCAATTCCTTTCTTCAATTAAATGTAATTGTATGGGAAAAATTTTCAATTTCAATTACATGTAATTAGTAATTGATATTATTTCAATTACAATTACATGTAATTTGTAATTGATATTTTCTCAATTACAATTACATTTTTTTGTAATTGAATTTTTTGCTTCAGCTTAATTACAATTACATGTAATTGTAACTGAGTTTTTTTCAATTACAATTACATGCCATTTGTAATTGAGTATATAATTAATTACAAAATGTAATGATTAACCCCCATGTCTGTTGAAAATAAAAGCAGCTAAGCTTGTTTGATTGAAGTTTTATAACTTGTAGCACTTCTGTAATTTGTGACACATTTTCCTCAAAAAAATAAAAAAAAATCGCCATTAAATTGAGTGGAAATGAAAGAAAACAATTCTGCATAATATTGTCGACTGCCTAATGAAATTTCAGTCTAAATGTTATTTTATTCACTTCTGTCTTTAAAACTGAATGTTACATGGATTCCCTTAAACGCTAAAAGGTTGATAATTCATTGATGAAGTTTTTACTATGTGTATAGTGTATGTCAACAAGGATAAATTTACACGCATTAATTATTACATCCTTGCAATATTGAAGTACATATTCCTAGTGGAAATTAACTTTACCACAATAAAAATAAATAGCTAAAAAAGCATCTTACATTGCAAATAAAAGTGCAACGCAATGCTACCATGCCACAAAGGAAATTTATCAAAATATCCGCCACATCGGCGAAACAAGGCAACTTAACAGACTGCACCGATTACAGTGTACCATTATACTTAACAAATAATATAACTTGACTCTTTCTATCGATTTCATGTGTTGGAATTATGACTATGATAATGAAATTATAAAAGTGTGTGCTATGTGAGACCCATCATTAACTTTTGATACATATTGAACACAATTGTTGTAAATTTTCTTTAACATATGCGTTTCCTCAACCTTGTAATTGCACCGTCACTAACCATTGTAGGGTAAAATCAGATGACTATAGTTTTATGCAGACATTAATGTAGACAGGCAGACATTGGCTGTATCTAGAAACTCCTGGCATAAACACAAAACATATGTGCCACTGTGTAACATTGCAATAGAGGTAGTCTCATATGTGTTACATTACTGAAAAAAGTTTTTTTTCTAAGCTTAAGGAAAAAAAAAAACAAAACTGAATGCCTAAACAATCCATGACTGCTTCGAATGAGGAAACAACAATATTGCAGTGACTGTGAAAGAAGTTTTTAAACATACTCGTACTAATACATTTTCAGAACATTGGAGCAATACTTACTTAAACTGGAACAACAAACAACAAGTCGTAAATTTTCCTACCAATTTTTAATGCACATCCTCCATTGCCAAGTCATACGAATAGTAGCCAGTCAGCCACCCAATTTTAACAAAGAGTTTTAAGTAAAAACTGCAATGCATCAACTGTTATTGCATAAATGTTCGCAATTCGCTTCTTATTTTAATGCATAGTTTTTTTTTTTGTAATATTTTGTAGAATATGCCGCAGAACACCTAATACTTTTCCAGCAAAATATGTTGTGTCAAATCGAAAGCTCAATACCAAAACATGCTAAGTTGGTTTTAAATTTTTTGTTAGTTAGGGCGTTTTCGTTTAAGGTAACTATATATCAAGCCCTAACCGCGAAAATAACGTAAGCGACATGATTTTCAATTTTCGTTTTTTTTTTAATAAATGACTTTATTGGCAACACTTGCATCATCTCCTAAAATGTCATGGTCACAAAAGGTACCGTTACGATTTTATAGCAAAAACAATTTTAATGTATGCGACAAATTTCATACAAAATCTATATGAAATCAAATAAAAAAGCTCTCTCCTGTAAAATTTGATTTTTTGCGCTTACGTTATTTTCGCGGTTAGGGGTCGATATCGTCTGCTAAGATACAAAATAACGTAACAACACTTTTTACAAGTTAACAATAGAGGCAAACATCTTTTCAATATCCATAACAACAAGGTGTACTTCACGTTTGAATTTCATAAATAAAGTCACCATTTTTTGTGAACATGTAGTTTAATAAAACGAACAAAAATCAATCAAAAAGTAAATTTTGAGTTTTAAAATAATCCATATTTTATGAAAATCGGTTAGTTTTATTTATTATTCATTATTATGAGCATGACTTTTATTTAGCCCCGATTTCACTATAACTTAAGAATGATTTGCCCCCGCTTTGGATTGAAATTAATATTAAAATCACAGAAAATTATTTTAAATAAAATTCGTTTTAAGTTACTTTAACAATTTTTTTTTATTCTCAACCGTGTTTGAGATATTCAGAAGTAAGTAGCGGTAGAATTTTTTCTTATTCAAAATGATGGCTTTTTTATTTAAAATAGTCATAAAGATAAGTTTTAAAGACAAATATTTTTCATTTTTATAATTAATCGAAGAATAATTTACATACAATTTAATAAAACATATTTTACCGCTACTTATTTATGGAATTGTTGCAATTATAGAAAAGTGTTGTAAGAGTGCCTCAAAGCGAATTTAATTCTAAACCATTTGCTGGTAATTCTATACAAATCCTTCTTTAATCATAATGAAATTTATTAGTATAACTGCCTTATTTCGTGCAAAATTTTAGCCGAACCCATAAAAAAAAACTAGACGCGATAGAAAAAAATGATTTCTCCTTATACTTTGTTAAAGAATTTTTTGAAACGAGTTCTAATTTTGCATTATTATGAATAACTCCGAAACAGTGAAATTATAAAAAGACGTTTATTGGACGGAAATTTTTTCCAAATTCTTTGTAAGTGTCGGACAAATTATCCTCAAGTTATGACGAAATGCAGAACCGCCTTATTTCGTGCGAAATATCACTTATAAAACTGCACACAGAAAAAAACACTAATGTTAAAATAACATGGCGAAATGTTGATTGAGAATCCTGGTAAATTTCTGCAAAAGTATGCCCTTTATTTAAATTTATCATTATTATACCCTTCACCACAGGTGGTGAATAGGTTATATATAAGTTTGTCATTCCGTTTGTAATTCCTATAATATTGATGTAAGACCCTATAAAGTATATATATTCTGGGTCCTTATGAGGAGCGAAGTTGATTTAACGATGTCCGTCTGTCCGTTGAAATGGGTTTTCCGAAGACCCCATATATGATGGGGGCCAGGTTATTATTTATTTATGTCACGTATGGTCTGGAATTGTTTGCTATTGAAATTCAGCAAGATCGGTCCACAAATGGCTGAGATATGAGTAAAAAACCACGACTGCCTCAAATTTTTTCCTTTAACGGTCCAATTAGACGTGACATTACCATACCAACACTGTATTACCAAAACGAAATAATATACCATATAAACCAATTCAATTTTAGTTTCTACGGTCATACAGTGGCTATGGTAATACAGTGTTGGTAATGTGTTTTTTTTTTTTGTGGTTTTTTTTATACCCTTCAATACAAGTGGTGGATTTTATTTGTAATGCGTTTAATTTTACGCATTCACATACACATTAATGAATGTATATGATATGCCGCTCAAATAAAGAAACAAACTCATAGACTCATTATATTTAAATTTAACGCTTTTTTAGTAAAAGCATTCGTAGCCGAGTTGTTAAGTTCTCTCCTAAGACTGATGATATTGCCAGTTCACATCCCAAAAAGATTTTTTTTTCCTTTTTTTTTTTATTTAATTTTTTTATGTTCTAAAAAACGATTTTAAGATTATAAAACGAATTTCAAACATCAACTTTGGCAAAAGAGGAAACGGGCTAAGGTACATATGTATATACATTTTTTGTTTTTGTATATTCTTCGGCATGACGAAATGAAAAGTTGGCGTGGCGTGGCTCAATTAAAATTTATTTATACCTATCTAAAGAACGTTATTTATGTATATTACTTTTTGTTCTTATCTCATCATGGTGAAGGGTATATAAGAGTCGGTATAGCCGAATATAGCACTCTTACTTGTTTCATATTAATTTAAAATGAATAATATTGAAATAACCTTAAATCACGTTTATTTAATATTATTCACTGTTAAAATAACATTGTTCACCATTGAATCCGTAAAAACCTGTTTTATATTAAAATAAAAAGATTATCTTGTTAAATTAACATGCATACATACTTAAGTATGTACATTTTTTATTTTCATTTTTAATATATGTTATAAAAAGAAGACAATTCCCGTATTCTTTTAATTAAAATTATTTAGTTCAATAGTACATTAAGTTTTCAAAGTAGAATGATGACAAAAACAATATCGTGCCATTCTGCTGATGCTTCTGTTAACAAAGGATATACAAAATAAGTGAAAAATGTGTTACAGGGGTAAGGGTTTTGAATTATTCTTAAATAAATTTATATGTTGTCCTCACACTCCAACCAATTTAATTCTACATGAAATTCACGTTGTTTCAACTTGAAATAACTTTCATTCAACGTGATTCGGATTGTTATTTCAATATAAATGACATATGGCTTTAACTTTACTGCAATGTTAAATTAACATGAATTAAAGTTTTTTTAAAAGAAAAAAATGTTGTTCGCAAGTTATTGTACAACAACAATGAAGCAAAATCACTACTGAAAAATGTAAAATCAACCTTGTTTTGAACGAACTTACATTGGTTTTTCTCTGTGTGTAGACGTGACAGAAAAAAACTGAAAACAGATTTGAGTTTTAACGCATTAAAATCTTAAATTTCATATATTTTTATTTTAAACAATTTTTTTTGCCGACCAGTGTTATTAAGAAATATTGATAAATATGAAGGAAAAACATCTTTTGTAAAGTTGGCTTAAAAAATTCAGATGTCAAAACCGTAAATATAAAAACTAAAAAAAATAGAATCCCTACAGCGTAAAGCTAGGGACAGATATAAAAATTCCGCTCAAAAGTATAAACGTGCCAACTAAGAATATTTAAAGATCCATGAATTTTCCAACTTGTACTCGTGTACATTTGTATGTATTTATATACATGGATGCGTTTTTTAACATAAAAGATTGTTTAATTTTTATGGCAAAATGTAAAGGCTTATACATACTTATGTACACATATAAAATATTCTTTTTTTTATTCATACTTAAATACTTCTATAGAAAATGTCTGAATAAAATGTCCTTGTACGAACATCTCTTGGTTGTTCCACTTCCAAATGTTGTTTGCTACCACTATTTTGAGATTTTTGTTTCTCTTTTTAAATACTCGAAAACAGGATGTTCCGTATAATATACACACTCATTCATAACTTTGAAGTTTTTAAAAAGACTTTTGTTTAAGTATCTTAACATTAACTTTTCTAGGATTTTTAGAATATTTCTATTGGTATCACCTTGAAGGAACCACTTTATAATTCTTTCAATTCATATTATAACTAATGTTTATTAAAGATAATTGTGATACTTCATTACTGTAGAAATATGTACCTTTATACAAAAGTTGTTTACTAACTGAAGGGTTTAAATCTTAAGGCTCGGTTAGCCGGAAGTAACAGTAACGTTGCAAATCAGCTGCTTCATTTTGTTGTATGTAAAGCAATTAGAACGATTACAGTTAGCAGTAAGATGTTACGTCTAAATCTGTAAGAAATAGATTGGTCTTACTTTTTTACGTTAAGGTTATGTTACTGTTACTCCCGGCTAACTGAGCCCTAAGCCGTAGATTTTAAGGTGAGTTATGTATATTTTTTTGGAAACAAAAGAGATAATAATTAATCACTACTCACTGGTGATCAAAAAACAGTTTTGCCATCAAAAACAAGCTTAAAAATAGGAAAACGATTTTAAATTTTAAAATTGGCCAACTAAAATAATAACATCATTGATTTAAATTTGTCTTTAAAAAATTCGTTTACTTATTCAAAAGTTTCAATAATATAAAATATTTAATAAAAAAAAAATCAAAGTCTTTTGCATTTTTTGATAAAAAAAAATTTTATACAACAGCTGGATATGAATTTCAAGGTTTTTTCAATTAAGTCTCGTTTGAAATAAAAGTGGCTCCATGGCCAAAAAATTTTTAAATAGACAAAGTTGTGGACAATTTTCTATATTTATAATTGTCATGAAATTTCCTTTACGTTAAGAAAACACATTTTTAGATATGATCATCTTCCACGAAACTGTTTTTAACAACAAGTTTTAAAACATATTAAGGTTACTTAAACCATATTAATGTCACCGGCAACCATTTAACTGTAACATTATTCCACCATAAAGAAGCCACAACATATTATGGTTGCCTCTGTACTTGTTATGTTTTAACATAACAATAACATGTTTACCGCTAATAAAAGTATAGTTGTTTTGAAACCATAACATGTTGCACATGAAAAAGAGAAGTTGTTTTGAATATCTAAAAAATACGAATTATAAGTGTTTAACAAATTATTGTTCTTATTAACCATCACATTTTCGGAGGCAACCTTAAAATGGTTGTGACTTTTTGATGGAGGCTTAAACCCAATTTCAATATAAATACAAAAACGTTCTTAAATTAAAGAAAATAAAGTGAAGAATTCGGTACAAATGGTGCCTTTTAATTTTAACAGAAATATATTTTCACTGTGAATTAGTTTTGGTGAAAGATTCTTCCTAGTCGAAAATAGCATTCCAATTTTATTTCGTTGAATTTGCTTTGGATTTGTACATCTTTTTAAGAAAATGGTAATAATAATTTATGTTTATGATGGGAAAATGAACGAAATTTATGACAATAAAAAAGTAAACAACAATAATCAGCTGCGCCGAATCGTATACATCTTTTACCATAGTTCTTTAATTTTCACTACTACTATTCTACTTAGCTTTTTTCAAGTATATATTTTAAGAAATTCCAAAAAGTAAAGGTTAATGGGTTAAAGTTAGAGGAAGTATTGTTTTTTCTCATACCTCAGCCATTTGTGCACCAGTCTTGTTGAAATGTAATAGCGAACTATTGAGGATTACATGTGATATAAATGTATGACAAGGAAGTCCTAAGCATATATGGGGCTTTAGGAAAACCCATTTCAACATCCATACAGGGACAGACAAAATGATAGATGGGCGAATCGACATGAAGTCCACTAAGGATCCATAATATACATCTTCAACTTAAATGCAAAGGACCCTATCTAACATTTTGCAAATGTTACAGGAGAAAAAACTTTTAAGGCCCTAATCATGTATAACGCAACGCAACGCCAAAGAATTAGATTGAAAGCAAGAACAAAGTCATTAATATTTTGTAATTTTTTCACTGCTTTCTACAGAATTTTATGTACCGTTTTAAAATGTTAAACGCTGCATAGCAATGTGAATTTTACATGATTAGGGCCTTAATATCGAGCCCTATTTGCGATGATATCGTAAGCGACAAAAACAATTTTACAGGAGAGGGTTTTTATTTTTTTTTTTTTTCATAAAAAGTGCAGCTTTTTTTTGGTTTCATATTATGCATTTAATTATTTTTAAACTTATTCAATTGATCATAGTACATGTCTTTATAATAGTTTTAATAATGACACTTACGATATAATCGCAAAAAGGACTCGATATGATAAATTGTTAAGTGGCATTAAACTGTTTCTAATTAATTTTTCTCGTAAAACCTAACAGTTGTTTTGACAGTTACCAATTTTGCATATTATAAAACTGTTAGTTAGATCTTTTAGCGTTTACTAAATAATCTTTTGTAGATAGGACCGTTTGTTTTTTTTTAATTGGTTGAAAGATTTAACATTTGTGTTGATGCGATTCATCAAATTTAATGAAAAATTCGGCTTAGGGCCTTTTGCGTTTTAGGTAACGACTTATGTGGTCTAGCACCAATATTATAGAAATTATAAATGGAATGACAAACCCATATAAAAACAAACATCACCACTGGTGGAAGACGTACCTGGAGCGTATAAAAACATCTATTATATTGATAACATGAATTTTTATTTTTGGAAATTTGTTGCCAATTTACATTCTAGTTAAAAATGGAGTTTACCTTACCAGTAAAGTTTTTTCTAACGCAGAGAAGCAAAATACCTCCTTAACCTTTATGTGCTCGGTAGTCTACATTTGTAGCATATTTACAGAAATATTTGAATAAAAAAAATAATTTCAACAACAGCAGGGTCCAAAATTTTCAGTAGCTTCCCAAAAATTAATTCAAAGCAGTTTTCGCCACAAACACGTTAAAAAAATAATTAACAGCTCCCCCCAGACCCTACTTTTCAAAACGACCATCACGTGGCCGGTAGTCTACTAATGTAGACAGCATATAAAATGTATGGAAATTTACATCACTCTCTTACTTAACCCAATTTTTTTTTTGAATGTGGCATGTCAAACATGTCATTAAGTATTTTTTTTTTACCATTTGTTTCTTGCGCACGTTTATGTATGCATTAGTGATGCCAACAGTAGGGACTTTTTCTGAAAATTTTAAGCGTAGGGAAAAAAAAAGTACAGGATTTTAGTTTTAAGGCAAATGAGGGAATTTTCAGAATATTATCTCATTTTCAATATATGTATTATGTAAAAAAACGTAAATATTCGTAATATTTTCATTTATAAATTAAAATTGTTCATATACAATAGCATTTTTTAACATAAACCTTATACTACGAGTCCTTACATCATGGCAATCTTCAACAATTTCCAAAACTAATATTTGGGTTGCATTTGCGAACTATTCTCTTATTTTTGCTATTTGCATTCGCACTCACATTCGCTAAAATGTATGCGAATAATAAAAGCGAATATTTAATAAAACAATAGTTGCATCTTCTAAACTAAGAGAAATCAAAAAATACAATTTCGAATTTTTAATGAAAACTTTTAAGGATATGGAAGGTTATATTTTTATTAAATTCTACAGAAAAGAATGGAAAAAAAGGATTTTTTTAGACACGTAGGGATGTTTTAAATTTTTGCTGGCAGCACTGATATGCTGGTGCTTGCGTATGTGACTTTATTAGATTTTATAAATATCCTTTAAAGTATAAAACTCTGCTTACTAGTGTTTTTTTTCATATGTGGACATTGTATTCCATACAAATACATATTTGCTACAAATGTAGACTTCCGACCGCCGACGCTATTCTACAATCCCGAGCACATAAAGGTTGAAAACCTGGTTACAGGAGGCATGATTTTTGTATGGCAAATTCCCAATTTGAAGCACTACTTTTTTGATGGCTGATTGCGTTATAAAAAAAATGTAATTTCTATGTTCGCTAATATTTCGGGAAAGATCGTAAGCAGTGATGTTAGATGTTTTTTTCGAAATATCGTCAAAATTTAAAAAAAAATCGTAAAATCGTCAGTAGTTTTGAAAAAAACCGTCAAAAAATCGTCATATAAAAAAATCGTTTTTTTATAAACACGGATATATCACTCTATTAAAACATAAAAAAATATTAAGTATAAAATCATACAAAACCAAAAAGACGATTTGGTGCGGCTTTGATATTGCTCTCCGGAGATTTTCGTCAAACAATTCCCGTCATCCCCAAATCTTCTGCTGCAGATGAACTTAATGCCTGCCTGAAATCGTCGTCTTTGTGGAGGCATGTTCAGAAGTTGCAATTGACCGCAAACATTAGAGTCGTGTTGCAGAACGACCCATCGGCTGCTGAATTCTCGAGACAACTGCTGGAGCTTGGCAACGGCCAAATTCCTATTGATGTTTCGAATGGATTGATATCGTTCCCTGAAAATTTTTGTGAATTCACATCGTCCAAGGAGAAGCTCATCAGCAAAGTGTTCCCCGACATTGCACAAAACTACAAAAATCTCGATTGGATTGGTGAACGGGCAAAAATAGCAGCGAAGAATAAGGACGTCGATAACTTAAACTTAATTATTCAAAGTTAAATCGCAGGACAACTACATATAGGGTTCCCAACTTTTTTTGTTGCAATTAAAGTACATTGATTACACTGTGCATGAAATTGACACTTTCTTTCGTGACAAGCCGGGCACATGGCGTTTTAACATAATTCGGGGACGCTGAATCCAGTGGTGCCCGCGGTTTTTTCAGATTGGCTCTGGTTTTCGAGATATACCGTTATTTCGAAAATGGAGGAGGTTGCACAACATATATTCGCGTAACTCAAAAACGGTTTAGTTTATTGAAATTACTAAAAAAATCGAAATTCCGCAATAAAATTTCATTTCAGAAAAGTAAAACTCTTTTTCTAATATGAGTAGTCGTTATTGAAACATAATTTTTTTTTTTTAAAAAAAAATTCCTTTTTTTTATCAAAATTTCGAAATTTTTGTTTTTTAAAAATTCATAAAAAATTAAAAAATGCAGCTATGCTTCTTTGCAGACTTATAAAAAACGAAGCTACAAACAAAACAAGCCATTATTGATTAAAATCTGTTTGCAACTTTGGATTTTATTCACAAAAGTCGACAAATTTTAATTAATTTAAGAATTTCATAAAACGCAATATTTGTATGGGAGCCCCCTAAGGGATGGTGATAAAGGGAAAGTATAATTTGAGAAAATGTTAAGAACAAAAAACTAATGGAGGTCAGTCATACTATAATAATTATTAAAGGTTAAGAAAAAAAGTACACAGTATAAATATAAAGTCCAATTAATTTATTTTTATTGTTATATTTAAAAATGTTTTTTATTGCTTTTCGCAAGTTTTATCAAACAATTACACTGTGCTAGAATTTGGCATCTGGCGCTTAAACCTTTTTCGGGTACGCTGAATCCAATACCGGTTCAAAAACGGTTCAGTTTATTGAAATTACATACTAAAAAAAACGAAAATCCGCAATAAAATTTCGAGATATACCGTTATTTCGAAAATGGAGGAGGTTGCACAACATATATTCGCGTAACTCAAAAACGGTTTAGTTTATTGAAATTACTAAAAAAATCGAAATTCCGCAATAAAATTTCATTTCAGAAAAGTAAAACTCTTTTTCTAATATGAGTAGTCGTTATTGAAACATAATTTTTTTTTTTTTTAAAAAAATTCATTTTTTTTATCAAAATTTCGAAATTTTTGTTTTTTAAAAATTCATAAAAAATTAAAAAATGCAGCTATGCTTCTTTGCAGACTTATAAAAAACGAAGCTACAAACAAAACAAGCCATTATTGATTAAAATCTGTTTGCAACTTTGGATTTTATTCACAAAAGTCGACAAATTTTAATTAATTTAAGAATTTCATAAAACGCAATATTTGTATGGGAGCCCCCTAAGGGATGGTGATAAAGGGAAAGTATAATTTGAGAAAATGTTAAGAACAAAAAACTAATGGAGGTCAGTCATACTATAATAATTATTAAAGGTTAAGAAAAAAAGTACACAGTATAAATATAAAGTCCAATTAATTTATTTTTATTGTTATATTTAAAAATGTTTTTTATTGCTTTTCGCAAGTTTTATCAAACAATTACACTGTGCTAGAATTTGGCAACTGGCGCTTAAACCTTTTTCGGGTACGCTGAATCCAATACCGGTTCAAAAACGGTTCAGTTTATTGAAATTACATACTAAAAAAAACGAAAATCCGCAATAAAATTTCCTTTAAACGTTAAATTTTTTTCTAACATGCGCTGTCGTTTAAGAAACATATTTTTTTTTTTTTTTTTTGGCAACAAAAATAATTTTTAATCAACATTTCGAAATTTTTGTTTGTTAAAAATCTATTAAAAATTACAGCTATAAATGATTAAAATCTGTTAACAACTTTTGATTTTATTCACAAAAGTCAAAAAATTTTAATTAATTTAAAAATTTCATAAATCGCAATATTTGTATGGGAGCCCCCTTAAGAAGTGGTGATAAGGGGCAAGTATGTCTCGAAAAATTGTTAAGGAGACTCCTTGGCTGTTATGGTACGTTTTCTTCAATATATTTCTAGTCTGTATTAAACTTTTTGTATGGGAACCCCTTAAGGAATGGACAGTTTTAAATTTTGTTTTAAATATTAGTTAAACGAGTCACTTTTGTGCTCGCGATCTAAAAGCAGGCAGTAATTTGAAGGATTTTTGCACTCGTGTTTTAAAAGCAGGCAGTTATTGTACTCAAATAAAACAAACAAGTGAAATAGTGCTGTCAGATTATTTTTTTTCGAAAAATCGTCCTGCCAATATAAAAAAAAACATCAAAAAATGGCCCTGACTAATATTAACTAGTTGTTTTTTAGTTTTTCTAAAAAAAAACTTGTACAATAATGGCTAATAAACCACTGATGGTTTAAACGCTGGTTTAGTTGAACTAGACTTGAATTTATATGTAGTTTAAACTCAGCAACTATAAATCATTCTCCCATGTGTTATATGTGGTAAAAAAATAACATGTGACAGCATTACGATAAATCTTATCAAATTTATATGGTCTGTGTTGGTAGTTTAAACGCCGAATTTTATGCGTTTAAAGATGGTTTATATATTTAGTAATTTATAGATTTTTGTACATCAAATCGCTCTCTACTGATTCCATTCAAATAAATCATATTAAAAATTTTAATATTTGTGTTGTATTATTACTCTAAAGTTTGTCTGAAGGCTTAAAATTGGGACGAGGCGAAGTTCGTCGAGTCCGCTAGTAAATATAAATATATATTCGCCTCTATATACATATATTAACTAACCCCCCGTTTCCACATGCAAGTGCAAGTTCGAAAAACTCAATACACTGACACTTTTTCACTAACATTCACACAATTTTTGTTCATTCAGCCAATCGGCTGTTTCCTCGATTTTTTGTTGATAATACGTATACACTACTTGCAAGTTATTACTTGCATGTGGAAACGTTCGGTAAGAAAAAAACTTTACTTGACAGATTAAAGTGTTAAAAATTTGATGAAAGATTAAAGTTTAAACTAAATTTATTGACGGGATTAAATCGTCAACACCTAAGTGACTCTACATTCAAAATCGTCAATCGTCATTTTGGTAAATTCAGCGAAAAAAATCGTCAAAATGACGTAAAATCGTCACATCTGACATCCCTGATCGTAAGCACATTTTAAAATCATTGCAATACAACCTGCTTGAATGTAAGGGAACGACAGAAGCACTTAGAACATTGTTTGTCAATTTTTTCTTTAAAATAATGATTTTAATAACTCACTTAATGCAAAGTTATTTAATAATTTTTATTAACTTAAATTAAAAATTCACTTAAATGGTATTCGCTTCTCTGCTGCTTCTTAGTAGTGTGTAATAGTGTGTGCTTCCAGAAACCTACATTTTTTTTTATGGGAGTTTGATTGTTATGTTTTTTTTTTTGTTGTAAAGTAAATTTTTTTAATTTTTAAAAATTTGTATGAAAATATTTTTTAAGTTAAGTTTTAGAAAATAACCCTATAAAACTCACATATCGTTGGTCCCCTGTAGAAAAGCCGAAACTCAATTTTTTTCTAAGTTGTGTTCTTAAGTGATTCCAATACATTTCACAAAAGTACACCGTCTCACAAGAAATCGAATGCCATAGTATTAAAAATAACAGTTTTGCAAACAAGTTTAAATTTTCACACATACAGTTTCCATGTATGGTTTAACCTTCTCCTGTCTAGTTGTTAGAGTAAAGGCCTTTCTACATAAAAAGCTGTACAAAAATATTCTAATAATGAAAAGAAACTATTAAAACTCTATAACATGCATCATTCGTTTTAATTTACAATGTTACTCTTAAACATCAAATGATACTGAATCTCTTTATCATCATTCGTATCAGCAAATATTAATCTAGTCGACATCTGTTCTGGTACATACTGTTAAAACAGCTACTTAAACATGTAATAAAAAGTATTAGTCGGCAAGTACGAACGTTTTGCATACTCAATATATACGCGGTGTTATCGTTAGAGTTACTAGCCAACAATATTTTTAATCGGATTAATTGTGGAATCTAAGTCTTAATAACTGCTTGTCGCCAAATGTTCTCATTAATATATCAACAAATGTACATTTTATTACTGCAAATTCTCTTTTTACCTGTCTGATTTCAACAAAGTAGAAGATTGTGATACCGGAAAGTTTTACATCTATTTAGCTATCAGCAAAAAATTCCAAAAGATTTTGAAATACTGCAAAAATTCTGTTCTGTTTTTTTATCTGAGTTCTTGTTAAATATCTAATATTCCAGATATTTGCTACACCACTTTACTATTTTGAAAGAACTTTCATTTAAATTTCTTTAGAATCACATTTTTCTAATTCTTGTTTTTCGGGATTTTGTAAATGCCGAATATCCCAGGATCTTAATATTGATAATCCTGTGAGTCTGGATTTGGTTAATGGAATTTCCTGTTTTCAGTTTGTTTGGACTTGAATAACGTACAGGGTGGCCCAAAAGCGACCTAACAGTCTTTAGTACGTATAACCTTTTTATTTTGTAACATAATTATTTTTTTTAATTTTGGAAATTATAACTTAATTCTCGGAAATTAATTATGAATGTATTATCGAATTTTTTTTATTGTTGGCAACGTTAAATTGTTTTGACGTAGCAAAATCAATATCAATATTTGAATTGTAGTTTAGGAATTTGATCGGTCGGTTTGAGGAACGGTGTTTAGTGAATGACCTTCCTGGAAGTATTCGCACTAAGGACAACGTGGAGGCTGTGCAGCAGTGTCAAAAACGTTTCATCTTTCGCAACTTGTCGACGTACCAGCCAATTAGGCATTTCAAGAACAGCATTGCAGAGAACTTTAATGTTGGATCTTAAGATGCATCCATACAAACGACTACGAAACTTCAATTCGTAGGTCTTAGTTGGCTCACCCCGTATTTGAGTAATTAAATTTATAAACACGTTTAATAGCCAGCAATATACTGCCGAAAAGGACGACTTATCTTGTAGCGCTGCAGTTTGAAGGCTTTATTTTAACAAATTTATGTTTATTTGGGCTCGTATGTTTTATTTACTTCTGATTCCCTTATTCCTTAGGAAGGTAAACGTAAGGGTTTTACACAGCAAATACTCGAAAGTTTTCTAAAGCTAAACATTAGCAGATTCGAAATAGATAGTGAGAGTTTGTTATTAAATTAAGCCTTGGTTGGTTGAGTACTTGACGTAGTAGCACGCCCAGAACAAGGCGTGCTGCAAGTAGAGTCGAAAGTCAGCCAGTTGCGTTGAGATATTTCAGCAAGTTACTGAGTTTCATCCGCGATATCTCAGAAAGTCCTTGTAAAAGGTAATTCCCAAATAATCCATGTCGTGTTGAATTAAACGCTGGGCAATCACATAGGAGATGAAATACAGTCTCCTCAGTTCCAGGTTCCCTGCATTCATTCAAAGGGAGGCCGAATCTCATAGCATGCTTACCGATCGCCCAGTGACCAGTAAGTACGTTTACATTTAATACATGTCTCCGCTACTGATGTTGAGAATTCGCTCCGAGCGGCCTATGTTGCATTTGGGCCACGTTACTTTGGTAGCCCTGCGGCCATCCAGTTTCTTTCATTTATCTTTAGCCATATCCTGAAGATTTCGCTTCTGATAGTTCCCAGGGGTGTTGCGATTGGTACACCCTGTGAAATATCAAGAGTGGCGCTCCAGTCTAAGCCATCCATCCATCCATCTATCAGATAGGCTGCGCAGTCTGGATAGTTCTTCCTTACACTGGTTGACGAAAATGGAGGTTGTTTTATGTGACTTTAGTGACATCAGATCCGCCTGGCTATCAACGAAAATGCCAATTTTGCCGCTGATGTTCCTACTGTACATTGTCTAACATGCCTCTCTTGTGGCCAGTATTTCAGCCAGAAATACGCTGCAGACGGAAGGAGAGATTTACTTGCAGTTCCTCCGAGAAAGCCCCAGAGCCAACACGACAGGTCATCTTCGACCCATCTGTGTAAATCCTCGTGCGATACTCATTATAATAATTAATAGTGGATACTCCGTAAATTTTTTAATGAATTTAAAAATTTTGGAATTTTGCAAATGCCGAAAATCCCGGAACCATAATAATGAAAATTTTGTGACTGTGGGTTTGGTTTATGGATTTTCCCATTTTCAGTTTGTTAATGACGGAAAAAGATTGTTGTTTTATTAAACAAATGTGGAGAAGTGGTTTTCTTCCTTCAAAGTTGTTGGTTTGAATTACCTGCATTAATCAATTGTATACCCTATTTTAGCCTTATAAATAGAAGTCGTTAACATAATGTTTTAAACAAATGGTTTGGATAAACTTTGAAATTTTTGTTATGGTTTTTCTTTGGGTATAAACTTATTTAAAAATTTATATGACCTACGAAAATGTAGGGTATAATGAAAGAAAATGTTGTTGAATAGCAACAATTCTTTCAGCAAAAGTCAACAAGAGCTTTATTACATATATTGCAGTGTTAAAAATTACAATATATCGCACTCAAAATATGAATGCGTTTTCAATCTTTTCAAAAATTAAGGTCCATATCTACATGTGCATACTTGCACAAATACATTATGACACTTACCTGTTTTTTAAAACTTTGTATGCATGAATGTATGCATATTAATAGTATTCAGCAATATACGCTCTGTATGTGATATGTATGTAGCCGTAAATGATGTTGCTTGTTTGCTCAAAGATGTGCATTGTATATGGAAATTGCCACAACTTATAGAATGTGAATGTACTTTAAAATGCAAACATGATAGAAATAATAGATAAAAACATATAAGTAATTGAAGCACATCCTGTTAAGCGGATTGAAATATATTGTTAGATGCTATAGTTTTGATCTATACTGAAGAAAATATTTCGTGTTTCATGTTCACTGGAGTGCAAAGAATTTTATTTTTATATTTAAAATATGCAAATAAAATATTCGAGCTTAAGGTCTTATTGTTTTATATAAAAAACTTTTTTTATAAATTTATTTTCACCAATATTTCGGCACTTCCTTTGAGTGCCTTCTTCAGGGTTTTTTTCTTTATAACAAAATTAACAATTTTTAAAAACAAAAATTAACAAAAAATGACAAAATTAAAAAATTTTTGTAATTGAATATAAAAATAATTTTCAAAACAAACTAGATCTATTACAATATTAATAAATTTTTAACTTCCGTTTCTATTTTTATAAATTAAATGTCTATAATTTTGTGCTACATTTTCAGTATCTGACTTAAAATTAATTCTCGACACTGACGGTACTCTTATAATTTGTAACATTTCCAACATAAATCTACGTTTGTAATTATTTTCCGTGCTTAAAACTTTTGTATTATCAAAATCTGGATAATGGTTTAGATTAGCACAATGAGTTGATAAAGCTGTTTTTTGTTGAATATTTCTATACTTCTGATCTGACTTATGTCCTGCTACCCTAGTTTTTAATTTATTCTTTGTTGTACCTATATATACCATATTACACTGTCCACTATTATTACCCTTACAAGGTATCTGATAAACAATATTAGACATTTCCATCTTCTTAATTTTGTCTTTCGTTTTAGTAAATAGTTTACCTACTGTGTTGAAAGATTTATAAGCTATTTTGTATATTTTGTTATCATATATATCTGATTTTGCTAATCTTTCTGAAAATTTTGGAATATATGTTACTGATTTATAAATTTTTGGTTCCGTAATACTGTTCTGGTTCTTTAATCTGTAATTATTATGTTGTGTTAATAAATCTGTTATTAATTGCTTAGGAAAACTATTCTCTGTTAAAATGTTTGAAATCTTCCTTTTATTATCCCTATGAAACTCTGAATCACTTATTTTAAGAACTCTTTTTATAAAATTTTTAGCAGTATTAATTATTATTCTCCTTGGATGTTTTGAAAAATAATTGATAATTCTACCAGAAGATGTTGGTTTCTGATACCAATCTATTGATACTCCATTTCCATTTCTAATTATCAAGGTGTCTAAATACGATAGTCTTGAATTAACTTCCCTTTCAATTGTAAATTTAATATCCGAATGAAATGAGTTAAAAACATCCAACATTTGTTCCATTCCCGATTCCGGAATTATACAAAATAAATCGTCAACATATTTTGTCAAGATTTTCGGTTTTATACCTAACTTTCCTACACATACATCTAATAATTTTTCCATAACTATATCTGCTACAATTGGAGAAGCTGGCGAGCCCATAGGAAGTCCTTTCATTTGAATATATACGTGATTATCTAATTGAAAATATCTATTATCTATTATACAAAATCTTAGAATACGTAAGAATAAATCTTTTTCTATATTCGTATGTTCCCTTATTGTATTCCATTTTTCTTCTATTATATATATAGCTAAATCTATTGGTATGCTTGGAAATAATGAAACTACATCAAGAGAAATTAACTTTTCATTATTAGTCAATGTAATATTTCTAATTCTATCCTTAAATTGAAGAGAATCCTTAATATTGTATTTCGAATTTTCTGTAATTTTCTTAAGAATTCTTGTTATATATTTGCATAGTTCATATGACGGAGAATTTATCATTGAACATATGGGTCTCAATGGAAAATCTATTTTATGAATCTTTGGAACACCGTATAACCTAGGTGCTATTGCTGTGTTAGTTTTAAGTTTATTCTTCTCCATAATTGTAACTATACCTCTATTAAAAAGTTCCTGAACTAAATTATTATTTGTCCTTTCAAGTTTATTAGTAGGGTCCTTATCTAATCTCTTATAATTCGAATTATCCTTAACAATATCATTAATTCTTAAATCATAATCAACTTTATTCATCGCCACCGTTGTATTTCCTTTATCAGCATTTAAGATAACAATGTCTCTATTAGACCTCAAAAATCTATTCGTTTCCCTAACTTTGTCCAATATAAACTTATCACAATTAGTTAGTCTCATTTTATTAATGTGGTTTTCTATGTTTGTAGTCAGTTTTGTCCTCGCTATTTCCTGTTCCTCTTTTTCTTTAAGTGTCTGCACTAAATCCTCACCTTCAGTTATAATCTTCAAAATTGGAAAATGTTTCTTTTCTGTTGGTAATATGTGTTTATGACCTAGTGAGAGAACCCATTGTGCCTCCATTGGTATATTTATGTTGGATTTGTTAACAAACCACTTATTATTTATATTGGTGAAAATAAATTTATAAAAAAAGTTTTTTATATAAAACAATAAGACCTTAAGCTCGAATATTTTATTTGCATATTAAAATAATAAAGGTCGAATAAAAATACATATTATATATATTAAATGATGAGCACGTCTACAATCAATTTCCACACTTTTAAGAATAACCAGAGAATCAGAAGATGCATTAATAGATATAAGACGATAAGGGATAAATTAGTAAAAATAAAAGCAACTATAACTTTTTTGATTCGTTGCCGTAATACAGGTATTATCCCAAAATTTATAAAAAATGCAACTAAAAACGTTTCTTGTATTTTGCATGAAAATGAACATTTACCGTCATACCGTCAAAAAACATCAAAATATGTACAAGAATTGCAAGACAAGATTCTCAACATAAGAATTAGACACAAACATAAGGAATTGAAGGAGGTTAAAAAGGAATGTAGCATAATAGAAGAACAACTAAAAAATTATTTTGATGAGATAAGCTATACAAGATTCCTAATATATGAAGATAAGTTGGCAAACAATTTTAGTGAGAAAATAAAATTTAGACATAAGAGGAAATTTCAAGAACTAGTTAATTCACAGAAAAGGGAAATAGGTATTAAATTAAATAATAAGTGGTTTGTTAACAAATCCAACATAAATATACCAATGGAGGCACAATGGGTTCTCTCACTAGGTCATAAACACATATTACCAACAGAAAAGAAACATTTTCCAATTTTGAAGATTATAACTGAAGGTGAGGATTTAGTGCAGACACTTAAAGAAAAAGAGGAACAGGAAATAGCGAGGACAAAAACGACTACAAACATAGAAAACCACATTAATAAAATGAGACTAACTAATTGTGATAAGTTTATATTGGACAAAGTTAGGGAAACGAATAGATTTTTGAGGTCTAATAGAGACATTGTTATCTTAAATGCTGATAAAGGAAATACAACGGTGGCGATGAATAAAGTTGATTATGATTTAAGAATTAATGATATTGTTAAGGATAATTCGAATTATAAGAGATTAGATAAGGACCCTACTAATAAACTTGAAAGGACAAATAATAATTTAGTTCAGGAACTTTTTAATAGAGGTATAGTTACAATTATGGAGAAGAATAAACTTAAAACTAACACAGCAATAGCACCTAGGTTATACGGTGTTCCAAAGATTCATAAAATAGATTTTCCATTGAGACCCATATGTTCAATGATAAATTCTCCGTCATATGAACTATGCAAATATATAACAAGAATTCTTAAGAAAATTACAGAAAATTCGAAATACAATATTAAGGATTCTCTTCAATTTAAGGATAGAATTAGAAATATTACATTGACTAATAATGAAAAGTTAATTTCTCTTGATTAGTTTCATTATTTCCAAGCATACCAATAGATTTAGCTATATATATAATAGAAGAAAAATGGAATACAATAAGGGAACATACGAATATAGAAAAAGATTTATTCTTACGTATTCCAAGATTTTGTATAATAGATAATAGATATTTTCAATTAGATAATCACGTATATATTCAAATGAAAGGACTTCCTATGGGCTCGCCAGCTTCTCCAATTGTAGCAGATATAGTTATGGAAAAATTATTAGATGTATGTGTAGGAAAGTTAGGTATAAAACCGAAAATCTTGACAAAATATGTTGACGATTTATTTTGTATAATTCCGGAATCGGGAATGGAACAAATGTTGGATGTTTTTAACTCATTTCATTCGGATATTAAATTTACAATTGAAAGGGAAGTTAATTCAAGACTATCGTATTTAGACACCTTGATAATTAGAAATGGAAATGGAGTATCAATAGATTGGTATCAGAAACCAACATCTTCTGGTAGAATTATCAATTATTTTTCAAAACATCCAAGGAGAATAATAATTAATACTGCTAAAAATTTTATAAAAAGAGTTCTTAAAATAAGTGATTCAGAGTTTCATAGGGATAATAAAAGGAAGATTTCAAACATTTTAACAGAGAATAGTTTTCCTAAGCAATTAATAACAGATTTATTAACACAACATAATAATTACAGATTAAACAACCAGAACAGTATTACGGAACCAAAAATTTATAAATCAGTAACATATATTCCAAAATTTTCAGAAAGATTAGCAAAATCAGATATATATGATAACAAAATATACAAAATAGCTTATAAATCTTTCAACACAGTAGGTAAACTATTTACTAAAACGAAAGACAAAATTAAGAAGATGGAAATGTCTAATATTGTTTATCAGATACCTTGTAAGGGTAATAATAGTGGACAGTGTAATATGGTATATATAGGTACAACAAAGAATAAATTAAAAACTAGGGTAGCAGGACATAAGTCAGATCAGAAGTATAGAAATATTCAACAAAAAACAGCTTTATCAACTCATTGTGCTAATCTAAACCATTATCCAGATTTTGATAATACAAAAGTTTTAAGCACGGAAAATAATTACAAACGTAGATTTATGTTGGAAATGTTACAAATTATAAGAGTACCGTCAGTGTCGAGAATTAATTTTAAGTCAGATACTGAAAATGTAGCACAAAATTATAGACATTTAATTTATAAAAATAGAAACGGAAGTTAAAAATTTATTAATATTGTAATAGATCTAGTTTGTTTTGAAAATTATTTTTATATTCAATTACAAAAATTTTTTAATTTTGTCATTTTTTGTTAATTTTTGTTTTTAAAAATTGTTAATTTTGTTATAAAGAAAAAAACCCTGAAGAAGGCACTCAAAGGAAGTGCCGAAATATTGGTGAAAATAAATTTATAAAAAAAGTTTTTTATATAAAACAATAAGACCTTAAGCTCGAATATTTTATTTGCATATTAAAATAATAAAGGTCGAATAAAAATACATATTATTTATATTTAAAAGCAATACATGAAGGTGGACAAGATAATTATTTTCTTAAGGAAGTTGTAGGTTTTTCAAATACCAAAACTTTTGTATCATTAAAATGAAAATATCCCATCAACATTAAATTTCAGTTTGTCAATAGTATGAATTGGAAATTTTGCACATTTATACGAAGCCTTGATAGTGAATTTTCGACTCCCGGGATAAACTTTGTTAGAAGAAATAAGTATGTGGTTACTTTTTGTAACTCCTTTTACAGTATGATTCCAATTTAAGTTTAACTGCCTGGCAGATAAAACAAAATTTTATTTTAATTTAAATGCTAAAGAAACCTTATGTCAATTGGTTTCATAAACGGTGTAATGCTATATTCACAATTGGGTTTTTAAACGCGTTTAAGCAAAATGTTGATTTAGCTAATCAAAGCCGTTCACATTACATTTGAGATGATTAAGATGACAGATGATTAAGAAAACACACACACACAAAAAAACAACAAGCAAATTTAAATTTCTTTAAAGTATTAAAAATGGATAAAAACACTTTTATAAAGTTATCAGAAGATTATTTTAATAAATTTAATGATGTAATTGTGAAAATTTATGAATTATTTAAGAAAAAAAAAAATAAAAACATTAAGCAGAAATCTTGGCCGGTGGTACACGGTTGTTGGCGATTCTACATTTGAGGTATGTTCAGTGGATTCTATGTGGTTTATGAAGTGATTTAGTTGTAATCATGTCAGTTTGAACCCTGCAAATAATAGGACCAGTCCAAACACGCGTGTAAAGAGTAGTCCACAAGGGACCAGGACTAGTCCAAAACTAACCCAAACGTATGGAAAAAACCTGGTCTATTTAACATTACGATGTCCTAGGAGAGGACCATATAACCCACCTTTGGACCACTTTGGAGTAGCTTTAAAACTACTCCATGGTATACTCAGGATTAGTTTTGAAGTCGTTTAAAAACGAAAGCATGTCGTTAAAAAACGAAGACATGTCGTCTCACTACAAACACTTTTTAACAATGACATGGTCCATGCTTGCATTACATCGGACCAGTCCATGGGGTAGTCCATTTTATCAAAATGGATCAGGTGGGCCAATTTTATTTGCAGGGAAGTGATTAACAAATCACTTCAATGTATGGGTAATCATCTCGATTTTGAAGTGATTAGAGCTTAATCACGTTCGAGCTGCTTAAACGCGTTTAAAAACCCAAGTGTGAACATAGTATAAGAAATACTTAAAATACAATTTCAATAATTCCTTTTAAGCAGAAAATGCTAAAAACTAAAACAGTGACTTAATGCACAAAGTGTTCAATTATGTCCTATTGGTTGTATATGCTATAATTTCAAGGATGTGACAAAATTGCGGCATTCACACAATTGCCTCAGTAATGAATTTAAAAAATCTATGTTTGACATATGCATATTTTTATCGAGTACTACTAGCATTTCAATTATGGCCATACAGTTGTTTATCTGAATATAATTTTAAGCACGATAACGAACAAAAGTCATATTTCAGAAGCAAAATTTTGCAAGTATCTTCTTTGTATGTACAAAGAATGTTTGGTAAGGAAAATATACTTAATCGGTTCATTATTTCACCCAAACCCCATACAAACGCTTACCCGATATAGGGTTTTTGTTAGGTACTGGTCACTTGAGATAAGCAGAAGTTTCAAAATGTCTTATAACTACTTTCTTTATCGTAAAAGATTTAAAGGCCATAATTACAACCTGCCGTTGGTTTAAGGTACGATTTGACGGCATAAAATAACCCCCTAAATTATAACCCCACAAAGTGTGGTGCAACGAAATCAAACAGAAATTTAATAATTGCCCAATATGTATACAATTAAATGTACACTTTTGCTTTAAAGAGTCGCGCGATAGTCATCATGGTTAGGACTGCGGCGGGGTGCAGGGATTTTCTCCTCTATAATATACCAAACATCAGCATCGCATTTCTGCATAGTGGGCCTTCGGCCGGGCCCAACGACTTTCTATTGTATGGTATAACAGACCGACTAGAACCGGCTTCGCAGATAAGTTTTAGTTACCGAAGCCGATGTGTGTTATACCATAGAGGAGAAAAGTATGAATGTATATACATATTTGTTGATTTTTTTATGCGATTTTTTTTTGATTTTTTAATTAAAATTTGAATTTATATGAAGCTAGCTAGCTATGCGATCTTTTAAAGAACGCATCTATCGCATAAAACGATACCTGAGTGTAGTTAAGGTATTTATCTCAGAAATGTTTCGACGTTTTTGTTACTTGTGGTGGTTGGTATTTTAAGCTTATACCATCCTTTTCACTTATTTTTTTTCTGTAAATATGTATGTGTACCTAGCTTTTACCCGTGACTTCGTCCACGTGAAAATTAGAGCCAGATTTATATAAAAGGAAACTCTATACAAAATTTAATTTATGTACTTTTCTAAATCTATACTTATTTTATGTTAGATATTTCACTAATCAGCACTCGATACCAGTTCGAAAATAAACAATACATTATTTGGCGTTCGGATCACACACCCAAGAACGATATCTATTTGTTTAGTGATTGTGTAGACGAACACAACCCTTAATACCATTCGCAACTATTATCAAGAAAGAGCAGAACATTATTTTTGTGGCATTTTGACTAAACATCTTAAGTCGAGATAAGCTAGCAAAAAAGTTTTAAAAAAACTCAGTGAAAGAATCATTCTTATCAAATAATAAAATAAACCAAAACTAAAGAAACATTTCGTTTATAAAAAAAATTTTAAAAACGTAAGCAAATATATTTTTTTATTAAATTCGTACGATTAACAAAATTTTTTTTTCAACTTTTTAAACTTGACTTAAGATGTTTTGTCAAAATGCCACAGATATATTGTTCTGTTCTTCGTTAAAAACAGAACAATTGTAGTGGTACATTATATTTTAATGTTCTATAATGTTTCTTTTTAAACATTGATAAAGAAATGAACAAACAAAAAATTTAAGCAATGACCGCAGCACGAAGAGCTTGTGTGTGTATTGTGTATGTTTTGTTTGTGTAAAACTATTTGGCTGGCTTTTTGTTTTTTTTTTTTGTATGTGTATTTTGTTTTTATAAAAAATGTTAGGTTCGAACCGAACACAATGAAGTTTGAAGATTTAAAAAAAAAACCGAACCGAATTAAATGTTCGCATCTTTTGTTGAGTTTGATTAAAACAGTATTATGTTTGTGTCCGAAAGATGACTAACAGGGAAGCGTTTTTTTTAATGATTTTCTACACAAACAATATTAAATTTGTGTTTTTCACAAATCTACCGAACAGTAAGGAGCGATATTTATTGTTTATTTTCGAACACTGCTAGATACTCTTAAGCTGGAGGTCCATACCAAGCGTTTTCGCCTCCACGCAGCGCATGCTTTTCTAACCTTACTTGCGTTCTTCGTTTCAAGTTACATGCAACGCTTTTTATGCAGCAGCAGCACAAGTAAAAATAAAATTTAATTTGTCAAAATCATCTGATTTGTTCGAACGCTGCTTGTGACGCCTACAAAAGTAGCAAGTAAACCTACTTTTCGCCTCAAGGCATCTACGCTTTTCTGCATGTAACTTAAGGCCAGTTTACACGGTAATACATTGTATTACGACATAATGTAGAATGAGAGAAATCATATCATGTAAAAGCAAAATGCATTGAGTAAGAGAAAATACGAATACAAAATCTGACAAGCGCACATAGGGGTTTTTTGCCAATCTAGCCGGACATTACTTTTTGTTTTAGCTTATATTGCTTCTTAAAAGTTATTGAGTGCCCCTAGATCGATGAAACTTGGCAGAAATATGTGATATTGTCATAGGCAGGTAAACCTCAAAAATAAATAAAATCGGACCAAGGAGGAAAAGGTTCCCCCTAGAAGAACTAATCCAACCTCTGAAAAATGCAATTTTTTTTTAACTTTTCCCATACTTTTGTTTGGCAAATGCAACTTTTAACGTCGGCAAAAGTTAAAAAACCTAAAATAAGACCCATGAGATCGTAAAATTACACTTTTCGCCCCCGCCCCCTTTTGAGGGCGGTTACATAAAATAATATTTCAAAAAAAATGTAAATATTAAAAGAAATAGATTACGAAAGCCTTAATACTATAAAAATTAAATTTTTTAACATTAATGGGTAGGGGGAGGTATCCCTCCAAACACCCCCACCCCCCCCCCGGAACGACCCTGTAAAAATTTTTTTTTTTTTTTTGTTAATTTCCAAAACATATTAATTTTTAAGATTTTATGTGACTTTTATGTATTTTATAGTATTTAATTTATCTGAAAATAATTAATATATTCGTAATAATAACTTATTTATAATAGTAACAGCAAATTTTATTTAAAATAATAACAACTAATTTATTTAAAATAACTTCTCTTTTGCACTAAGATGATGATCATGGTTCTTCTTCGTCTGCTTCTTCAAAATCCTTCGTAAAGGGTAATGACTTTTTTTTTGGAGTTGGTCTTATGCTAGTAATCAGTGGGTCAGAACTGAGCAAAATTCTATTTATAACATCTTTGTTACACTGAACCCTCGAAAACTTTCTAGCGAAATTCTGCCTGTAAAGCCGAAAATTTTTATTTCGTGCCTCAGACGCTTCTTCTGATAATAGCCCGATAGGCAACAATGTCTCACTCATTACAGTTGCGCCATGTATTATACACTTTTTCCATTTTACTCTCAAAGCTTCAAAATGGTTCTGATAACAATTTTATGCAATAACCACAATATATATTTAAAAAAACTAAGTACCTATAGCCCAGATTTGATTTTTTATTATACATTATTTTTGTTGTTAATGATTTTAAAAGTTATGCAAAACAGGTACATTTATTTTGCTCCATAAAATAACGTCATTTAGCGGCCGCACAGGTGGTTAAAACCCGTTTCTTACTGTTTCGCACATCCCTTTTTTGCACAGCTAATATTAGTCTTAGATGTAATAATTTAAATAAAAAACATCTACGTACAACCAACACATTTTATGACTGACGAAAGGGTATCTATCATATGTACCTATGCAAGATGAGCAAAAACAGAAAAAGGTGCAATTTTCAAAAAATCATAAAAAAAAATGGCGCAACAACGCGCAACGTTTTTTTTTTTAATTTAAAAGTAGAGATTTCAAATATTATCGTGATGTATAACATTTTTAAGAACTCAGCGGAACTCACCTTCAAAAACCTTTTAAATTTTTTTTTTTACAAAAAAGTGAACAAAAAAATCGTTTTTTTTAATTTCGTACTAATTTTTTTATCATAAAAAATGCAAATAAAATTTTTCTAAAAATTTTCATAATTAGCTGTTTATATAGTCTTTCACAGAAAAAAAATTCAATGTAAAATCTTTATTCGTTTATCTACAAAAAAATATATTTTAAACCTCCCAAAACCGTAAAAAGTCAATGAACACGCATGCAATTTAATCAACTTTCCTGGTTTTAACAGTGTCCCAAAACCACAAATCTCAAGCAAAAGACTTGAAAATTCACTATACGATGCAGAACTTTGTTGTCTGTCGAGCTGCGTACTTAAATTTTTCCATTTCTTAAATAAAATTTTTTGCTTAATGTCCGGCTAGATTGGCAAAAAACCCCTATGTGAAGCGGTCGGTAAATGGTTTTTTCTAAACCATTTTAGAAACGTATGTTTTTTCATCACACCAGAGGTGCATTTTAACGGAATATATTGAAGGTGGTAGTATTTTTATACAATTACAAAAACAACTAAAATCAACTCAGGAAATGTTCATGTTGTTTTTGTAAAAATTGTAAAACTGCAACCATCTGCTTTTTTGTTATTATTTTTGATTTTACTTATACCATCCGTGTAAACATAAAGTATACTCTCAACAGACTTTTATTTTTTTCTTTTAAACACGGAAAGAATTTCATAATATTTTTATTCTACAAAGTCGTAATACATTGTATTACCGTGAAAACTGGCCTATACTACGCATAACTACACAGATGCTTCTTTTTTGACAGCTGCCTATGCTGCGAAAAAGCGAGTAACGCGTGGTGTGGACCTCCAGCTTTAAGCAACCAGCATTCAACTGTAGATATGAAAAGCAAGGGGTCTCTAAATTTGTTTATTACGGACATTGGACCATACGTTATCAGTATACCAAATTTACCAAAAAGAGAAAAAGTACCAAAAGAACCATTTTTCCGTTTTTACATGATAAGAAGTACCCTATAGTATAGGCGGTGACATAAGCTATCTCTATACCAAATCTTTCGAAAAGAGAAAAAGTACCAAAGGTAAAAAAGTTCCAAGAGTTCTAGCTTTTCCTCATTTAAGGCCCGTAGAAAGTTCACTGTGAGTTAATGTGGACTTTAATCTTTTTGTATATCAAATTTATCGAAAAGAGAAAAAGTACCAATTTTATTCCGCTTTTTCCCTTTAAATATTACTAATTTTATACCTTAAAAGGTACCCTATCTTTTAAACTCGACCCGAAAACTGCATACCAAATTAAGCAATAAGAGCCACAAACTAATAAACATACAAACTTTCACATATACTATTAAAATGTGGTCCTACCGTAATGTACGATGTTAATTGTAAGTCGCACCTTAATGTCATGCTTTTCTGCCCTACCTAATTGGTAATTTCTTTGTTTCAATATTTTACAAATTCAAGCATGGAGAAGTTCACAACTTGTTTATTTGGGGATTTTTAAAAGAATAAGTGTACGTCAATAAGCTAAAAACAATTCAAGAGCTAAAGGATGAGGTAATTTGGCATATTAACGACATTGAACCTCAATTATTTCTCTGAAAACTTTTTGTTTTATTTACAATTAACATCGTGCATTTTGGTAAGATTATCCTTTAGTGGGATTTTAACTGTAATCTTACGTAAAATGAAGGCACTCAGTGAAACTTTAGCACATAGAACAGATAATACAATTTTAACTATTGAAAAATAAGTTTTTTTAACCTTTAATGGCCAATTTCACCAAGTTCGGTTAAAACTAACTATTACTTAAACTTCCGGTTACCAATATGGTTTTGACAGCTATAAGTTAATTTTAATTAAGCTTGGTGAAATTGGCCGTAAATATTATATAATACAAATAATTTAGATTTCAATTCAGTTGCTAATTTTTTTAAAACAGCGATATCTTCCTGTATTTAAAATAAATATTATTATAATTCTTAGCGAAGGTATCAAAGATTTGGCAAAGCCAATTTAGCATTTAAACTTACTTTATTATTTCTGTTGTTTTTAATATAAATTGTGAATTGACTAGATAAAGGAAATTGCAGAAGTACTTTTATACTACACATATTGTATTAAATTACAAATTGTGTCTTTAAGGTATTTGTTGTACATACTAATGTCATAAACACAAACACTACATTTGCAAGTACACGTTCTTCCAACATTAACTTTGTTTTTCAAAATAAAACAAAATAGAAGCAGGAATATGATAAATTTAAAAAGTTATCTCAGGCAGATTTCGACTACAACCACGGATACGAACAGCGACTTCAATTTTAATTCTAAAGCCTTCAATCTATAACGTGCCAACAAAAGTAATCTGGTTGTGTTAAATCGCATGATCGGTCTGCCAATTAACAGCCGAATTTTGTAAAATGATTGCTTAACTTAATTTAAAAAAAACTCATCGATTTGGTAGCTATGTGTCATGTTGTACATCTATATATATAAAAATGAAAAATGTTTGTATGTTTGTGTGTTTGTGTGTTTGTTTGTTTGTTGGCTTATAGACTCCTAAACTACTGAACCGATTTTTCTGAAATTTTTACAGACAATTCACGTGAGCCCTAAAAATAAAATAGGCTACTTATTTTTTCGATAGGGGCAGGGGAATTGGTATCCCCCATAGGATGCCAATATTAATTATCGCATATATTAAGATCCGCTGCACGCATTATGCAGAACTTTTGGAAGTAAGATCTTCTGAGCCCCAAAATTAAAATAAAATAGCAGCGGGGGAAGTGGAATCCCCCATAGGACGCCAATGTTTAACATCGCATATCTAAAGAACTGTAATAGTGAGAATGTTCAAACTTTCTAGAAGTCACTCTTATTTTTTGAAATTATTTTTTGAAAATAACAATAAAGCGGGTAGGCGCAGGGGGGGAAATACCTCCCATAGGATGCATATATTAAATGTCGCTCAACTGAAGAATTATTAAAGGGAGAGTCTTCAAAAGTGGTTAAAGCTATTATTATAGTAAACTATAAATTTCAATATAAAAATAGGCGGGAGAGACAGGGGAGGAGCAGTACCCCTCATAGATAGAAATATTAATAAGAGCCACTGCACGCATTTTGTTGAAATTTTGGTAGTAGGATCTTCTGAGTCCCAAAATTGAAATAAAGTAGCAGTGGGGGAAGTGGTTTTCCCCATAGGACGCCAATGTTTAATATAGCATATCTAAAGAACTGTTATAGTGAGAATGTTCAAACTTTGTGGAAGTCACTTTTATGGTACACTACACTTTTGAAAATAAAAACAAAGCGGGTAGGCGCATGGGGGAAACACCTCCCATAGGATGCATATATTAAATATCGCTCAACTGAAGAACTAATAAAGGGAAAGTCTTCAAACGTGGTTAGAGCTACTATTAGGGTAAATTATAAATTTCAATATAAAAATAGGCGGGGTAGACAGGGGAGGAGCAGTACGCCTAATAGATAAAAATTATAATAATAACCGCTGCACGCATTTTGTTGAACTTTTGGTAGTAGGATCTTCTGAGCCCCAAAATTTAAATAAAATAACAGCGGGGGAAGTGGTACCCACCATAGGATGCCAATGTTTAATATCGCATATCTAAAGAACTGTTATAGTGGGAACCTTCAAACTTTGTGGAAGTCCCTGTTATGGTATACTACACTTTTGAAAATAAAAATAAAGCTGGTAGAAGCAGGTGGAAAAACATCCCGTAGGATGCATATATTAAATATCGCTTAACTGAAGAACTATTAAAAGGAGAGTCTTCAAACGTGGTTAAAGCTACTATTATGGTAAACTATAAGTTTCGATATAAAAATAGGCGGGGTAGACAGAGGAGGAGCAGTACCCCTCATATATAAAAGTATTAATAAGAGCCGCTGCACGCATTTCGTTGAACTTTTGGTAGTAAGATCTTCTGAGCGCCAAAATTGAAATAATATAGCAGCGGGGGGAAGTGGTACCACCCAAGGAATGACGATGTTTTATATCGTTAATCTTAAGAACTGTTATAGTAAGAATGTTCAAAATTTGTAGAAGTCACTCTTATGGTAAACTACACTTTTGAAAATTAAAATAAAGCGGGTAGGCGCAGGGCGGAAAATACCTCTCATAGGATATTAAATATATCTCTACTGAAGAACCATTAAAGTGAGAGTCTTCAGAGGTGGTTAAAGCAGTGTAGCAAAGCGCACCGGGTAAAGCTAGTACCTTATAAAAGAACATAGCGCTGACATGATATCAGTGATACTTCTACATCTGGATTAGGCCGTGTGGTCGTTATGGATAGTCATAACTAGGATACGATTTCCATGCAAATGCATGTTTTTTGTCGATAGTCTAGGAACGATGTCGACCAATTATCTTTTCGAATCATTAAATTTGCGTTTAAATGGCACCGATTTGTGTTGCATATTGTTGCATATTTTGATGAAAATGTGTATTTTTGCTTATTAAGTTTTTAATGCATACTTTAAAATTTTTAAGTGATTTTTTGTTATTACCATATTATAAAAAATTTATTGAAAAAAAATTAAATAGACAAAAAAAAAACCTTAAGACAAATTTGAAAATTAATAAATAAATTCCTTTGGAGCTTTGCTTTAAATACAAAATTTTTAAGATTGCGGCAAAATATCCTTTTATTTTAAAACGATGCAGCACATTACATGGTTAAGGCTTCCAATGATTTTAAAATATTTTATCCAAAACTGTTGCAAGTTACGTACTTGGCACATGTGTTATACCGCGTTGTGGAGGAAATTAGAAACCAATTCGATTTTATTACAATTTTTAATGAAATGTATACCTTGATTCCCCTTCCACCGCAGCCAGTAAAAAGCAGTGGGTGGCCTGTCTAGATGATTCAGAATTCTATTCAAAAAACTTTGAGCAATTTGAGAATGTTAGAAGAGCTTTTTTATACCAATGATTATGCAATTAGAAAAGTAAAAGAAATATTAATTTAAATAACATCAAAATTAAATTAGCATTTATATTTTCCAATTACTTATACATTGGTGCAACAATAACTAATTAGAAGGAATTTAGTTCAATTAATGGTCAAGTCAAATTATTTGATATTGATTAAGGCTAGTTTACACTATTATACTTTGTATTAACACATGTCAAAAACTCAAGTTTTATGTAAAAGTCTGATAGTGTGAGTGCATGTGTGATGAAAAAGTTGAACATCCGATACGACTTCATCGTTTTTTAAAAAATTTCTATACAATAATACTTTTCATTGGATCAGGTTTGCATTTTATTTCACGTGTGAGTGTTTATACTTTGTGTGATGGTGTGAACACAAACTGTTATATTTAATTAGATTTTTTGACAGTCACAACAAAACTCATTAGATTTCTATCTCACAAAGTATCAAGGAATACTTTAGACTTGTGAGATAGTATAATTTAGCCTTAAGGAAGAAAAGCACGAGAAATAAAAACAAATCCAAAACTTTTTGCAAAAAAAAACTAAGGATTTCAAAAAATAAAATAAATTTCAAATATTTTTGATCTGATTTGGAATCGAAGTGGGATATTAAAATAAATTTTTCAAAAATGCGTTGGCATTCTTCGAGTACAAGACAAAGTTTTACTGTTAATAAAACAGTACTCGTTTATTTAAACAAACAAAAATTTAAATTAGTTATTTAAGTTTTCTAAAGATGTTTGAATAACAATAGACTGACTTTGTTTATTTTTTCTTTTTGATAAAATTAAAAAACAATTTTCTGTGAAAATGTTTTTATATTTTTAGTGCATATTTTAAACGCATATTTTTGATTTGTTAGTGTATGAAAATGTCATCCCTAAAACTTTTAACATTCTGTACTATCCCTGCGGGAAATTTGTGTCAATTGGTCCAACAGACTGGTCCTGGGAGTTGTGAAAATAGAACAAGTACAAAAAGAAAGAACTAATGACCAGTGAAAGGAGAACCAATGATGTAACTGGTTTATAAAGAACAAAAAGGTAGAAAAAGTTCTGAATTACAGTTCAGTCTTCACCGCTGGCGTGACACATTTGTTGGAACTTTCTAAAATTTGGTTCCTGAAGTTAATTCAAGGACTAGTTTTATTGAAATAATACTACATTGTATTGAAATAATACTACATTGAAGTAACTGTCACTTAACATGTCCATTGAGAATAGATGTGTGACAGGTCAAATGGTGTCAATTGACCTCCTCCAATGACAACCCCATGTAAAAGTAATAGCTAATATTCATGTTAAAACTAGAACCGGTCTCTTTACACATATTCCTTTGGCATCATCAATTCGTTGTTTAACGAAAATTTCCTTACAAAAGATATTTCCACAAGGATCCAAAAGCAATGCACCTAGAAAGGCTTTTTTCAGAGAAAGAATTTCTATTTTTTATTTCCTTTAAGTTAACACTTATTTTATGATTTAAGCACAAGTGTTAAAACTTGTAATTTTTTTGTACTCTCTAAAAAATTTTTATTATTGTTTAATATAGAAACGGTTTAATACTGTTTCGGCCGGTATCTCATGAATAAATGCTTCAATATTGTCTTCCAATTGAAGCGGGCATGTGTGTATAGACATAGCCCCACAAAAAATAGTCTAAAGGCGTTAAATCGCACGATCTAGGCGGCCAATTGACCAGTCCCGAACGTGAAATAAAATATTTACCGAACTCACCTCTCCATAAGTCCATTAAGCGTGCTGTGTGGCATGTGGCACCGTCTTGTTGAAACCACATGTCATGCAAGACAAGCTCTCGCATTTTGGGCAAAAAAAAGTTGGATATCATCTCACGGTAGCGCTCACCATTCACAGTTACGTTACGATTCGCATCATCTTTGAAGAAGTACGGTCCAATGATGCCACTAGCCCATAAACCGCACCAAACTGTGACTTTTTCTGGATGCATTGGGAGCTCTTGCAATGCTTCTGGCTCATTTTCAATCCAAAATCGACAATTCTGCTTATTAACGTACCGAATAGCCGATTCAGTGGGTCGATTAAACTGACTATTAAATGGAAGAAGCGCGCGATGAACTCTCTTAACAGAGCACGCATTTTGATAATAAAATTCAATAATTTGCAAGCGTTGTTCGTTTAGTTTTATGGTTAAATTATAGACCAAACTGAAGATGTTTAATAGTGAAACAAAACACGAAACGTTCGTCAGCTGTTTAATCCAGTGTTGCCAAAAAGATAATAGCTAAAAATCACCCGTTAGTTAACAGATTTATAATTTTCTTGGAAAGGGTTCCATATTTATGTGCGATTTTTAAGTTAACTTAAATTTATTATAACAATTGCTAAAGCTTCAACTACTAATATGTTAGAGAAAAAAACGTAAAATATGCCCCTGTTTAAAAGCAAAGTTCTTTGTCAAGACCCCGTTGTATCTTTTACGTAAGTGTATTAATGCTTGCAGGCTGTAACATATCGAGTTGAAGTAAAGTAAAATGTGGCTTTAAAATAAAAAAAACCAAAAATTCATTTTTCTGTTTATATACACATACGTTAAGTAATTGTATCCTATTGAGTTTTTATTATTTATTTCTATATAAAAGCGTTAGTAAATCGTAGCAAATATCTGTAAGACATTTAGAAAAGATAATATTTTTATTTAAGAGTTGGTTGCACAACATATTTATGTATATATTGTTTTATTTACAAAACACTTTGAAAACTGAAGAAAAAAATTTATTAGAACTAGTGATGGGAATCCACTATAAATACATAAATGTATACGGTTATGGAAAAACTATTTACATACTTTAGTTACCATGTATATATTCCATCTTATTCCCATAAATTATACCCGCACCAAAAAAGTGGAAAGGATGCTAGGCGTTCGTGCTGATATTTTAATAGCTTTTAATGTCATAACTTCCTAAAAATGTATAGCTTTTACGTCATGGCAAAATTTTGTGATAGTAGGTCCACAATTGACCAAAGGCCCTATATATAATATATAATATAATAATCTTTATTTTGTTGTCCTTAATTATTACATTGAAGTTCATTAAAAAATTAAATACTTAAACAAAATACATACGATTTAAAAAAAAAAAAGAATTTAACTGACAATGACTATAAAGCCGTCCGTTATACATAATTTTTACTTTCTTATACATTTCTTGTTTCTCTTATTAATCAAACTCATCTACTAACAATTTTCTTTACATCAAAGCACTTGTTAAATACACAGAAAAAATTATTGGCAGTTTTTTTTCAATTAATAGTGATTTTTGAATTTTAAAATAAATTTTATTACGTTCTTAACTGATTGAATTAAAAAAAAATATTTTTTTTCAATTAAAATTTTACTTAATTTTAAGCTTAATTTCAATTATAAGTTTAATTGAATCAATCAACTCGGTTATTTGAATTGAACACTTTGTTGCTTTCTCCTTGTTGCTATCCTCCCTCTTCAACAGTTTGCGAAAAATGTTACAAGTGCAACCAGCATCCTTAGAAATTTATTGTCTTTGCCCTTACATGTACATACACACATGTTTTTGTCATCAAAAAGAACAGTAAGCGTCGCGTGCAAAAAAAAACTATCAACAAGTAAAAAATGAACTGAAATTTGTTATAGACGAATTACAATTATGACTACCAACAATGTCAAAAATGAGCCTACATACATATGTATATTATGCGTAAAATAAAAAAATCGCCTTGTGGCTGACCACAGTGTTGACGGTGGTTATGGTCGCAATCGAAATTTGGTGTTTATTTTCTTTGTTTGTTAATTCTTGAATTATTTTTGGCGTCATTTCATGTTGTGCGTTTAAAGTGAATAGGTGAAAAAAGTACAGCCAAATTACATAACAAAAACAGTTTTTTGTTTTCAATCTTGAATACCCTGAAGAATCAGGGTTATTCTACAATTTTATACAAAGTTGTATGTATGAAATTCCTCTGTCAAAAAATCTTCCAAAATTTGTACAATTAAGCATTTGCTATTACAATTTAACAAATAAAACAAGTTATTTTTAAACCATATTTAAATAAAACATATATTTTAAATATTATTATTTTGCTTCATTTAACCATCAACTGAATTGATTTAACAAACTTATTCAATTAACAATTTGTTTGATTCAATAATTTGCGTAATTGAATTTAGAGTGTATTTCAAATACACTGTTTAATTTATTCAATTAAAAATTTAATCAATTTAATGCAAAAATTCAATCACTGTTTTAATCAATACAATTATTAAAATAATTAATTTTCTGTATTGTAATCAATTACGCTAGTAATTCATTCAATTAAAATATTGATATTTTTTTAATTAATTTGTTAATTCATTCAATTAAAACATTGTTTAATATTAGTAATTTTTTCAATTATTTTTGTAATTAAAATGTAAAAACTTTTTAATTAGAAAAAAATCCTTGTTTTGCAATTTTTGCAAATTTGAGTAATTGGTATAATCATTTCGGTGATAGGAGCAAAATTAAACAATTTTTTGCTTGTTTCAATTATTTTGGTGATCAAAACCGTTGTTTACTTTTTTCTGTGATTGTTTGGCGTGATATCTGGCAATCTTAATATTCTTTTTATAAAATACTTTTGTAAAACATCGACCTGGTTCAATAAAGAATATCCTTAAACTTGAGCTCCATAGGACTGCACCGATCTACACACAGCTTGGAAAAGCTGCCATTTTGATTTTAGTGAGATTGTTTTTTAACCAAGAAAGTTTTGCCAAGTACAGTTTATACTGTGTTTAGCCAAAACATTTCTTTGCTCTAAATTTGTCACAAATGACATTTTTGGTGTGAGAATTACTACAAAGTAAAAAAACTTATTTATGACTTTAACTTGCTGTCCTTTGTAAATCCATCTCTCTTGCGTTGATAGCCGACCACCTTGCCCTAACACCATCATAGCAGATTTTTCTAGATTTACCTCCATGTTCCACTCAGTACAATAAGCTTCTAATTTATTTATCATTTTTGGCATTGTATGCATGTTATCTGACAGCAGGACTATATCGTCTGCGTAAAGAAGTAAACCTAGAATATGTAATTTGTATATCAATAACTTTCTTAGCACTTTGCCAAAGGCTGCCCTGACGTCCACAGAGAATGCATAAACCTTCTTTTTTTTCTTCAAATTTCAGGTGTACAATTGATGCTAAGTTAAAAATATTATCTATAGTAGAATAGTTAGGTCTAAAGCCAGCTTGAAATTCATTAGGTATTTGGTGTATTCCGACCCATTTTTGAGTTCTTGAGTTTAAAATACCCATTAGAATTTTAACCAGGAATTCATGAAAGTAAATGCCCTATATGGACGCCCTTTTTTAACTCTCTTTAAGGCGAAAAAATCTAAATAGATTTTGAAACCTTCATAATATTCGGTACAAATTACTTTAATTTTGATCTTCAAATCACAATATAATTTTGTTTTGCCAGGTCCATGGGTCCCATATATGGAACATTCACGAACAATTGTCTGTATATACTGAAGTGTAGGATATCAAGAGGTCAGGTTCGACCGACTATACTTTATTAACTTGTTGTTTTACGATTGCTTTCATTTAAAGATAATAATTTCAGACGTAGTTCTGTGCCATCATGAAATAAATTAGTTGTTGTGGCTAATATTTTTGACCAGTGTTTAAAAAACTGCAGTCGAAACCAACAACTGTCGAAAAAAAAACAAAAATGTGTGTAAAACTTTTTACACTTAGTGAACAACTGTTTACACTTAGTGAATCAGAAGTAAAAGCATTAGTTTTTTTTTTTTTTACCAATAACAAATTAAGAAGTGGAATAAATGGCAGTTTTTATACTTTGACTGCAATTTTTTCAACGCTGTTTGTAACCCTTTATATTTTTTAGTTTTGCAATTCCTAAGTTATTTATAGCAGTGAAGGCGGATATTCAGCATCCTGCACAATCGTTCTTTTAATTAACGATAGAATTCTGTCTGACATAAGACAATGCCTTAAAAATCTGTTGTCAATGCTCACTACTTTATCACACAAAAAATAAAGAAATCCTAAGAAAATCAATTTTTATTTGAAAATAGAAGTGATTTTTGCTCTAGCTCTTATAGTTTTCAAGAAAAACGCATTGAAAGTTTTTCATGCAAAAATCCTAAGAAAATCAATTTTTATATGCAAATAGAAGTGATCGCAGATTTTGATTATTTTTGTTCTATGACTTAAAAATATGACTCAGTTACTTTACAATAAGAACATTTAAAAAAATTTTTTTTAAGAAACGCTTTTCTTAAAAAAGAACATTTAAAAAAAATTTTGCCCCCCCCCCTAGATTTTGTCCTGCCGACGCCCATGTATTCGTGTATTGTCATCGGGAATATGCATGCCTGCAAAGTTTCATCCATTTGCATTAAGTAAAAGGCGGTAAAAAAAGCATTTTACCTAAAAAAAATTTTTACCCCCCTTAGATTTTATACCGGCTACGCCCATGATTCGTGTATTGTCATCGGGAATATGCTTGCCTGCAAAGTTTCATCCATTTGCATTGACTATACCGCAGTTAAATTAACGTTACAAGATTTGATTTTCCGAAGTGAAGCTAAAGAAAAGGTTTCAAAAAAATACCGCCCTCGTCGCACTTGTCTGACAGACTGAAAAAATCTGTCATTCAACTGCATTTTTCGGTCGAATTATAGTACTTTATAAGAACACACGATTTTATTGACATATCTTCGTGCTTAATTCCCAATTTGTATTCTTGATAAAAACACTGAAATTTATTGTTGATGGGGTAAGATATTTCCTGACGATCTGACCTAAGGAACCAGTGAAATGCGCATAGGAATAGCTTATCCCATCAACAATAAATTTCAGTGTTTTTATCAAGAATAAAAATTGGGAATAAAGCACGAATAAAAAATTTTTTAAATTCAAATTTTGTATTCCCAAAAATGACTTTGATTTTGACTTTGGTATCAAAACACAATGTTTTGATACCATTTAAAGTCTTTTATATGTTTCACATTTCCATTGTATATGTATATGCATTTGTTTATTTTAAACATCTAAACATATGTATATTTGGAAAAATGTTGTATCGTAAGTTGTTTTATCGCAATTCCATAGCAATACTGAAAAAAGTACCAAAAAAAAGAGCAAAATTACCCGCATTCAATGTTACATACAAGCCGCCCATCACTGTCTTACAAATGTCACGTAACAACGGCATGAAATTCTATTTTATACAGATTGGTACGTTGCAACTACGGTACATTGCATTTCGGTAAGCTTTTGTATTGGTTTCCATATAACAAAATGCGAACAGCTGATGGATACAGTACAGATACGGTACAGCAACGTTCGCCTAACTGAGTCTTAAGAAAGATGAAGAGGTTTGAAGTAAAAAAAAAAAAAAAAAAATAGCAGGTAAAAAAACGTTTCACTCTTTTTAAACAACAGAAACAACAAGAACATTATAAGAAACAAAATACATTTTTGGTTGGTTTCAAAGTGGTTAAATCAAGTAAGAGTGCTATATTCGGCTGTGCCGAATCTTATATACCCTTGTGCGAGCAGAATACAGAGCAACTAGAGAAAAACTAAATAAAACTGGTAAATATTTTTTTTTTTTAAATAAGAGACAACCGGTTTTGAACTTCGCTTCTCATAAGGGCCCAGAATATATGTACTTTATAGGGTGTAGGATCAATATTGTATATACCTTTTTACCTTCGGTGAAGGGTATAAAAAGAGTAATTTTCGGGAATTCAGGGTTCTAATCACTGCATTCGATACTATCGTATCGAATAAACTATTGAATTTTTTTGCATACGATAGACACTGGCGTATCGAATGAAAACTCGATATATGTAATGTCGAGTTACTCGATGTCGAATGCTATTATTTCAAATTCAATACATTTCATTCCATATCGAGTTTCAAGATACCAAAATAAATAATTTCGATGAATTTTGCTCGATATCGTATGCGGTGATTAGACCCCAGTATCTCTGTTATAACTCACACAAATTTCCGACACTTTGATATATAAGTCATATCCATAAGACGTATAGCAGCCCTAAAATTTAGGTTTTTGTAAAATTTTTAATTTTTTTTGTACGGGAGGTACCACGCCCACTTCTCCAATCCCGCCCACATTTTGTAGGATGGTGTGTATTGGCAACCTAAATGTGTGTACATTATTTGAAAACTTTGGCTCTTGCCGTTCTCAAGAAATACAGAAATAAAAAAATACAACAACAAGGGATTTTTGGAAAAATTTAGAGGTAGTCGTGGTTTTTTGCTCATATCTACGTCATTTTTGGACCGATCGGGCTGAATTTCAATAGCAAGAAATGGTGGACTGTATGTAACATAAATGTAAAACCAGTCTGGATTATCCGGAAAACACATATCAAACGTAAGACGGACAGACGGACATCGTTAAATCAACTTCTCTTCTCATATGGACCCAGAATATATATACTTTATGGGGTCTAAAATCAATATTGTGGAAATTACAAAAGTTATGACAAACTTAAGTATATATACCCTTTTACACCTGTGGTGAAGGGTATAAAAAACCAAAATCCCGTATTCAATTTTTTCAAACTGTTTGCTTAAATCAGAGCCCGGCAACACATACATGCAGACTTTTTGTTTTTTGTGAGAGAATAATAACTCTCCCTCTAAGAAACACTTAAAGAAATTTTTGTGTTATTTTTTTGTTTTTAAAATCAATCTGGCTGTTAATGCAAAAACTCAAAACATAAGTGTATGTTTTATATAAAATAAAAAACAAAATATCATTAAAATTAAAAAAATCACATTCTTCAAGAAAAATAAAAAAAACTATAATTTCATTTAAACGTATTAATCTATAGAAACAAAACAAAATTCAGAAATTAATTACTTGCGTTCATTAAACTTAACTCAAACTTACACGATTCTTCAAGAAAAATAAAAAAAAAACTATAATTTTATTAACATTCGGGCTTGCCAAAAAAAATTTCGGCAAACAAGAATTAAATTCCCATTCTTCTTTAAACATTTCTCGCAGTGGAATTCTAAAGCAAGCGTTAACAGAACCTTCTTGTTTGAATGTTTGTTTGTTTTTTACAAAGTGAGAGCGAATGTTATTGTGAGAAAAAAAGCACGGTGTAGTACTTTTGCCGGTCTCTGGCTTAAATACATCAAATACAAAAATATAATGATGACGAAAAACATATCAAGTCGGTCTGTCGCCGTTTTTGGGTTACATTTCTTCTTCAATAGCAAAGAAAAGGATACAGCAACAGTGAGTGATGACGAAAAACATTGTGTGTATAAAAAAAGAACTTCGTTCAAAAATTATTCCAACAAAAAAATGTGTCTCAAAGCCAGCCGGCCGCTCTGCTCTCTCTGCCATCATCTTCTAATACAGTGCCTGCTTGTGTGCGCATCATTGCTTGTGCAAAAACCTGTTTTTTTTTGATTTTGAAATTTAGTATATGAATTTCAGTAAACTTTTTGTTTGATTCAGTTAAATTATTTGTTTGAAAAAAATCAGTGTTTTTTTTCTGTGTAGCGGTAGTTGTATCATGAGCTTGTCCAAGTGTCGAGTTTTCCGTTTGAAAAAATTTGTTCAAAAGGTTTATCGTTTGAAGAGCAAATTAGAAATAAACAAGTAAGAGTGCTATATTCGGCTGTGCCGAATCTTATATACCGTTCACCATTGAACAAGCAGAATACAGAGCATACATACATACATATTAGCAATACTAAAATTGTCATTATAAATTAAATTTAAAAAGCGAAAACTGGTAACTATTTTTTTACAATCGTTTAACAACATAAACAAAAAATTAAAAAAAAATTCATTTTTGAAAAACCAAGATTTGAACCAGGGACTCACAGTTTCTAACCTAAACAAACCCCCTAGACAACTGAACCAAGAAGAAATTTACCATTTACTTGGGTTATAAAACTTGGACTCCGGAAGATCCTTGGTTACCGAAAATGGGTATTTTTGAAAAAAAAAATTCATTTTTCCGAGATCTTTTGAAATATAAGGTGTAAGCATAGGTCCTAAAATTCAGGTTTTTATAAAATTTTTGATATTTTTGTACGGGAGGTACCACGCCCACTTCTCCAATACTGCCCACATTTTGTTGGTTTTTTTATATGGATAATCTTAATGTATGTACTTAATTTGCAAACTTTGGCTCTTGCCGTTCTCAAGATATACAGAAATAAAAAAGTACAACAACAACTAGGGAGTTTTGGAAAAAATTAGAGGTAGTCGTGGTTTTTTGCGCATATCTCCGTCATTGTTGGACCGCTCTGGCTGAATTTCAAACGCAAACTTAATCGGAGTATATGTGACATAAATATATGACAACCTAGTCCCCATCATTTTTGGGGTCTTCGGAAAACCCATTTCAGCATACACACGGACAGATGGACAGAGGCACAACCGGATTTTAACTTCGCTTTTCATAAGGACCCAGAATATATATACTTTATAGGGGGTAGGATCAATATTGTGGAACTTACAAAAAGAATGACAAAGTTATATGTATATTCACAATGAAATAAAGTTTCTTAATTAAAGTCATTATTCTAATACCGTAAAACTGGTTAAATTAATTGGTTTTTTGATACCTTTATTTTGCTCTTATTTGTATATAAATGGCAATCACCATAGTGGATTATTGTGTTTAATACCTGAGAAACTACGTTAAATGTAAACACTTATGTAAAAGAAAAGTATTAAGAAATATTTAATCGGCCATTTAAATATCAATAAACTTACAACAAATGTCGAACATAAAGGAATGATTCTGGGATGGGCAACATCGGGTCTGGGGTGGTTTTGGACATTCCAGCCCCACCCCTAGCTACGCCAATGGCTATGGGCTTTAAAAGAACACTTTTAAGTTAAAAAAGTATTTTTCAAAATTCTTTACTTTTTTGGCATTTGTATGTGAACTAGTTAAAGAAATTTTAGTTTATTTAATATATTTTTTTAGCCCATTTCGTGCCAGCGATTTTTTTTGGTGTAACTTTATAAAACTTGGTGATTTATAGATAATTTGGGACTAGAAAACACGAATCTGAAGTCTAAATTTTTTTAGATTTTTTTTTTTTTGAGAAAAATTGTGTTGGATTAGTCGAACATTGGGCACTATTTAGCACTTGAAATTTTTACTATCGCCTAAAGGAACAATTTATGGCATTAACTGTATGAAAATTATATCATGGAAATGTTGTCCATGACTTCGTCTGAGGTGGTCCATAAGGAAGGTCTAATTTAGTATCTCGCATTTAACACGAGTACACAGAAACAAATTCTGCGCAAGTAAAAGCATTAATCAAAAATAAAATCAGTTTTAATTAAAAATGTTATCAAGTGAATAAAACGTTTAATCAAGTGAATTATACGTTTAATAGAGTGAATTAAACGTTCAATTGATATTAGTAATTTGTTTACTGGTGCAAATTAGTATTGTCAATAAAAACGTTTAATACACAGGATTATAAGTTTAATTCACTTGATTAAACGTTTAATTCACTTGATAACATTTTTAATTAAAACTGATTTTATTTTTGATTAATGCTTTTACTGGCGCAAAATTTTTTTCTGTGTAATGTTAGCTTACAAAGCGTCAATCGTAGGTGACTTATTTTTGAAGACCCCAGGCATTACATATCCCTAAATAAAATAGTCTTAGGTGCAACATCGCACGATCAAGGTGGCTAATCTACCATAGCAAAACATGAAAGTAAGTTCTCACTTATTTCTCAACAAGGTTATTGTTTCACGCGATGTTTGGCGGCGCTACGAGTCTTGTTAAAACCAGATCACACCATGACCATGCGCTTGATTTTCAGGTTGCTCTCCTAGAGACCTACTTGCCCTAATATCGGAAAAATGTTGCTGTTCTATTTACCATTTTTGCGAAAGTAAGGTAATTGCTTAAGTTATTTCCAAGTCGTTTGACAGAGTGTAACATGGTTCACTTTTGTCAAAACTTGTGGCATTTGGTGTCGGTTTATATCGAGTTTTCTCAGAGCTCGTACTATACGAGTTGCTATAGATGGGGGTTTTTCAAACGAGTTTAAAATTCAATTAGGGGTGCAGCAAGGCGCCGTTCTTTCTTCTTTTATTTCTTATTTTTCTAAATGACCTAATATGTCAAACTTCCAACCGGTTGCAACTCTTTTGCAAATAACAGCTACCTTTGCCATTCGTAATAATTTGATTATAGGTCAAGCGTATCCGATATTGGTGCAATGAGTCAGAATATGAATGATACGCTTGGCCGAGACCGAAACCCGTACGTTTGTTCGTAATACAGGTTTTTCCTCAAAAGCCCATCCTTTTGTGGTCGATTGGCCGGTTAATCGTACAATGCATTACAGGGAAAATTCGTTTTTTTGACGGACTGTTCGTATGTATAATAACCTTCCTACTAAAGTCTTTCCTCTCACAGTCAACATAAATAAATTCAAGTCCCTCTTACTTCCTTCCCATAACCAATTTTGCTAGTTCCAATCCAATGCAATGCATTAAGTAGGGGTCATTCCCTGAGTGCTGGTACTAACAAAAAAAGTGCGAGGTTACCATTGACGGTAACATTATGATTTCCCTCAATTTTTAAGAAATATGGACCAATGATTACACTCTGAGCTACAGCTGCTGTTATCACTTCACTACGTGCTGGATGTGATCTAACCGGTCGAGTATCATCTACAAATGTAAACTCGGACTCAAATTTGCGAATGACGTTAGCAATAGTGGTTTCAGCAGGCCGCACTGTCAGTTCCTCGAATCGCACGAGAAACATTTCTCACAGAACGCTGATTGGCATAAACTTTTTATTGATCAGCAACAACAGAATAAATTTATTTCCTTTTATTCAAATGCGTGAAAAATTTATATTATGGTAACATGCGATGATTCAGTTAGCTTTTCTGAAATAAAAAAATAAAAGTGCTAAATAGTGGCCAGTGTTAGATTTTTCGAACTGCTTTTTAAAGTCAAATAACAAAAACACAATTGAAAAACACGGAAATGTTTTTGCTGTTGTTGAATGTTTAGCCGTTTTTCAATGGAACTACATTTTCACTTTTTTCATTTTTTTTTATATTTTATACAAAGTTTTCAGTGTTTGAAATTATGCTAAAATAATGTTTCTCTTCCACCTTGTTATACCTACAAGGGAGTAGTGAATTGGGTAAAAACTTTTACTTTTATATTTGTAGCTAACCACTTACAATATATAATTGTTTAAAAAATTAGTTCTTTGTCTTACCTAAAAAGAGTAAAAAAACCAAAGCGCGTAAAATTTACTATTTGAAAAAATCGAACATGAGGACGACATGGGTAATGTATGTAGGTAGGTATACTTAAAAAACCCCTAAAAATTTACTCACCACAACAAACATTATCTGACTACTAATTACTGTGAAATAAACCAATATATTGCCTGTATTATTTAATCTTTTTCATTTGATTTGGCAATGGGTTAATTTGTCAACAATACGTCATCAACTCATATGAATAAATTTAATGAGTATCAAGTTTTAAAATTATACGTAATTTAAAAGAGAAAATATATAAACAATTATTTATATAAGTAAAACTTCACTCGCATTACGCTCTCTCTCTTAGAGGAATAGAAATACTTTTTTTGGTACAAGTTAGACTTTGTTGGTACCGTGGCGCTACAGTAAATTATGTGATACAATTATTTTTGAACATAACATTCTAGTTTTTTAAATTTAAATATATGTATGTTTTTTGCAAAATATTATTATCAACCAAAAAATTAAATATAAAAAGTGGCAAAAAGATTTAAAGCAGAACTTATAATGAAAACTCTAAAAATTTTAAATAGTTTATATAGCTTCCTATATGCAGGCTTTCAAGGTCATTAATTTAATGTAAATAAAAGATTATTTATTTCATTTTCGTTGGATTTCTTTCCAACTTCTTCAGGGATTGAGCTTTTATCACATTGACTGCCAAGGCACTTTCAGCAAATAAGATGTTGGGGCTACAGCATCTTTTTAACAAACAAGAGTGTCGCACGTATGTGTCCGAAGAGGCGCCTCCCGTCCTTTTTTTTAATGCAAGGCCATGTCGGATATATATGCACGACAAAAAACACTCTCACAAAAATTCAACAAATTGGGTTCGCTCTATATTTTTCCTTATTACACCTCAACTTGTGTCTTTGCATTATAAGAATAAAATGTTAAATAATTTTGCTTTTATTTGTAATAAAAATCTGGCAACATTGTAAAAATACAAAGTTATAAGTAGTCAATAATAACTATAATTGAAGCACACCCGCGAATAACGATTTAAGTTACAAAATAATTTTTTTTCAGGAGAGCAAAAAAAACGTTTTTAACAGTCAAGATTATTAATTTTTTATTTATTTTTTAGATTATGAAAAATAATGATAATAAAAATTTGTATGCAAAATATCAACATATCCACAATCACGATGTCATTTAAAACGTTCTTCCACTACGCAAAGCATCATGACTGGTGGCTTTTAGTCTGAGTTCATACGGTTCATGTCTTATTGACAAGATTGCTACTTTATAGGCGAGAGGGACGAGGGGAAAAGAAACGAGTACACAGATGCATGTACTGTCTTTACGTTTTGCTTTTTCATTCGTTGTTTAATTTTGTTATTGTTTTCAATATCAGAAAAGCACATGTCGTCAACATGACATGAATCATTTGAACGCCAATTCATGTTCAAAGAAGAAAAAGGAAGAATCTTGTCAATAAGACAAGAGCCGTATGAACACAGACTTAAAACCATTTACTTTGTATCATTTTTAAGTAACTTACAACGTTCTTCCACTAGCTGACTCTTTGTATGTCCCTTTTAAAGGCTTTAAGGTGCATAATTTTGGGTGATTTGAGGTTTAAACAGTGTACGAAAATAATGTTAACGGTTATCTGCAAAAAAAAAAAAACAGTTTTTGCAAAAAGTGGCTTTTACAACGTTATTCGCGGCTGTGCTTCAATTATAATCTTAATATTTCATAAAAATTTTTGCTTTACTATGAGTGGTTCACTTGCAAACAGCGCTAATTTAAAAGTTAATAAAAATTCTGTAAAAGCCGCTTTTTTATTTGTTTTTTAAATGCCTCCATAAGCCATTATCAATCTCGTACAAGAGTCCGTAAGTAACGCGCAATTTCTTGTTAATTATTCAAAACTTTCTATATGGCATTTGAAAAAATTTTTTTAATCGATTTTCTCAGAATTTTATTTAACTTTGCGGTGCTTGCAAGTGGACTGACTAATCATATATCGTGTTTGATCAACAAGAGGGTATTAACTTGTTATTTAAAAATTTTTAGTAGAAGCAAACCAATTTTTAATTTAGTATTAAAGGCATATAAAAAACAAATTTTGGCAACCACCCGTTTCATTACCAAAAAGTTGAGTAGCAGGATATTTAAACAGCGTGTAGAAAAAAATAGAAAATTTTGAGTTAATACCATCTTGTTGATCAACCACGATATGTTTTTTTTTAAATTTAGTGCTTTTTAGGATTTTTTTTAGGAGAATTGTGCTTTGAAAATGTGAGCTTTTAATTACAAGGAAAACACAGCTGTTTTTTTGTTATTCTAGAGCATCAGCAGAGCATATCGTAGCGTTTCTTTCCATTTTTTATGGTAGAACATAAAATTTGCACCCCAATTGCATTCTAATCGTGACAACTTTGTATAAAACAAAAAGTTAAAGGCATTTCGAAAACCTTGTAAGTTGTTTACAAAATGACATTTGCATGCAAAATAGATTGGTTTTTTTTGTTTAAACTTCGAAATGTTAAAATCTCCCCATAACATTTTGTTGTTTTTGAGATGCAATCGAAGCATATCTGGTGCAGTGCCAGGCCCACAAAGTCAGTTACTCAGCTACTATTATTTTAAGAAAATTTTACTTTTTTCCTGTATGGTAAAGCTGTATCTCGAGCTATCTAGCTCCCATATAAAAAAATCGGTCTAGGCATAAATTCGTTTTCGGAACCCAAAGGGGTTAAGGCTTGCCCACAGGGTGTACAAATTTAAGACCGACTTTTTTATATAACCAACATTTCCTTTAAAGTATTCCAAGCTCTATCTCTGCTCCCAATAATAGCTCCCATACAAACCGTAAAATGTTTTAAAAAAAAACATAAAATATGTCATATGTGAGATATTTTTGAAATTTTAACAAACGTAAATTTTGACGGTGCGTTGCATAAAACATAACTTTTTGAAGTTAAGAGTCATAATCTTAATCTAAGATCCCACTATCGACGCAGTGTACCAATTTTTGGCGTATTTCATGTACCGATAGTGTGAACGGTCAAAATGTTTTAATATGCGACAATCTGTGCCGAAATTATGCTGACTGTGGACAATCAAAATAAACCTAGATGCGCCGATAATGTGAACACTATTTTGCACAATGTGGAGCAATCATCTTGTTTAATATGTACCGATTTTTATCGGCCACTTGTGTGCCGCTCACAGCCGCCAATCAGCGCCGATACAAGGGATGGCAAAACGAAATTTTTAAATTGCACAAACTGGCTACTAAAATTTTACTTTTTTGAGCTTAATTGTACCAAAATTACATTTCTTTTATCTATTATTTATGTATTGCAACGTTAAATAGTACATTTGTACTACTAAATGAAAGAAAACAATTCGCCTTAACCAAAACATTGCAGTTGTATCGATGTCACCATCCCTGGTTTGTAAACTTCTGTTTACAAAACAACAATTACAAAAAAAAAAGAACAAGTGCAGTAAGTTTGAATGAAATTGAATATATTTTTTATTATACATATGTACATACTTACATATATTAATATATTATGTATTTAAAATTGTTAGGAAACATAATTTAATATTCGGACGGAGAATTTTCCGAATTTCTAAAGTAAAATTATGTCTGCCAACAACTTAATAAACAAAAACATTTGATTTAATTTGCTCAAATAGCACGATAGTGTGACCGCATTGTATCGATTATTGTCGCAATTGAGTTTTGGCCGATATGAACCGAAAAAAATTGTCACAATGTGCGACGATAATGGGACCACCTAAGAATAAATTGTGCAATGTTTTTAAATGTGCGCCGATATAGCACGATAAAAATCGTCACAACATGAAAAACGTATGAAGCAAAATCACCACCGAAAAATTTTAAATCAACCTTGTTTTCTACTTTTTTAACTTGATTTTTTTCTGTGTACCTTAAAAAAACTAAAAAATTAAAAAATACAATCTTCATAGTCTTAAAAGTACATTTTGTTTACAAGTTGGTACAATAGTAGAGACGGCATTTTTCATCCCTAATGTGGTGCTAATGAAAAAGGCTCTTAATTATTTTACCTTGAGAAAACATCAGCTTAACATCGAATAGAAATAAGTATGATCGGTGTTGCCATATACAAAATTTTAAAAATTATATTTTTTTTTTTTGGTAATAATTTACTATTAATTTAATTGAATTTGAATTGTTGTAAAATGCGAAATTGCTGAAGTTAGGTTTGGAATTATATTGTTATGCAATATCCAGTTTCCAGTCAACTTAAGTTTCTAAATAATTTTTGAGATTTAATTGTGGAATTTTCCATAAGGGTAATTCCATGTCAAATCGACCAAGAGTGGGACCCGACGTCCTTCGATTTTATTTGGTGAGAAGATTCCTTTTATCCTATAAGGAATATATGTATGTTAGGGCGGGTCAAATTGTATGGAACGATTTTTTTTGATGAGGCGTATAGCAAAAACGTAATTTGTAGGTAATTCTGAGAAATTTTGCTCAAGAGACCATAGCTCTTAGTAGGGTTTGGAGCCCCCCAAAATTTCAAAATAGATATTTTTCCATATATACATAGAATAATTTAATTAAATTCGTCATAAAATAGATTAGAATTATAGTAGATCTCAATCTGGGCTTGTTTGAAAGGTATTTTTCTCACCTTTCAGAATCTGATGATTTTAGTAGAGATATTAGGAAAGTTTTGTCGAAAAATAACCTAAAATGAACTTTTAACTAATAAATTCTGAATTTTCTTCGATCGATTTTCCTACAAAAAGGAGTTCGAAAACAAACAAATTGATCGCAATAAAAGTTGTTGGAAATTATCTGAACTTTCATAATCTGCAAAAAAAAAAAATCGAAGAAATTTCAGAATTTATTAAAATATGGAAAAATATCTATTTTGAAAACCCGACTAAGAGCTATGGTCTCTTGAGCAAAATTTCTCAGAATCACCTATAGATTACGTTTTTGCTATACGCTTCATCAAAAAAATAAATTAGCCCGCCCTAATGTATGTGTATGAACGAAAAAAAAAATTAAAAAATTTTTTTTCAAAAGTTTGTCATATTCAAAATGACATAATTTTGCTGAATTAGCCGAATGTGTTGAGCTTATTTCTTCAATATCACGAAAACTACTTTACATACGAAGATGATTTTAATGTCATTTTAAAGAGAATACTTGGGCCTACAAACAATATATTGAAAAAAAAAAAAAACTTTATATTTGAAAAATGTAATATCTGCAAAATATTAAATTTTTAACAATTTATTTTAACTAAGTCAAAAACATATTTTTAATTTGGCTGATTTTTTTTTTAATAATACCTCAAACCGTTCTTTAAAATAGAATTTTAATATTGTAATTTTGAGCAATAAGTACACTGTGCTAGTTGCAAAAAACAGACACCAGTGGTGCTGACCGTTTTTTTTTTAGGTAAGCTCTTGTTTTCAAGATATACCGTTATTTCGAAAATGTAGGAGGTTGCACAGCATTCATTTTTTTCAATATATGGTTTGTAGCCGCAAGTATTCTCTTTAAAATGACATAAAATCATCATCTTATGTAAAGTAGTTTTCGAGATATTGAAGAAATAAGCTCAACACATTTGGCTAATCCGGCGAAATTATTATAATCTTTTGCCATAAAGCTCATTTCTCAATTAGTGTTTACGTCAAAAAGCAAAAATGTTGCGCTCGATGTACCCAGAATAATTGCAAAACTAAAAATGCTTAAGATATGACTAATGCCAACATTTACATTCCAACAAGAAATATAATAAAAACAAAAACTTTTTTAAAAATCGAGAAAAATGGTAAAATACGTGTATTTCTTAAATCTATTAGACATTTTAAATTAAGTTGAACGAAATATGTTATGTACACGAGTATATCGGATAAGGTAGAAAGTTCCCGATTTTTGTGTAGTTTAATATAAACTTTATCTGACAACACTGGCAGCGATCTTTGGCCAACAAATAAAAACAATAGAAAATACTAACAGCAAAATTAAATGGTAACTTCGACTAACACACAAAATGATACGTCGTCGCAGAGGCAGCAAAAGCTACAATTCTCCGACAGCAGTAGTTGATCGTTGTTGAACCATAAAGACATGAGTCAGTTGACGTTGTTTTGTTATTTAAAGTGTTTAAGATAATTATTATTTCTTACAACTAAACAAATGTGCGAATGCAATACTATAAATAAATTGTGCATATACATACATACATATATGGATACGTATATAAATAAAGTGAATAATGTAATTTAAAGAAAAAAAAAGAATTTTTTAATAAATAAAAAAATATAATCAAATTAAGTGGAAAATTATTAAAAATAAATTATAATTATTTAAAACGTTAAATAAAAATTTATTTAGTATCCAAAAAAGTGAATACATACATACATATGTATATATTTTAAATAAACAAAAGAACTAGTAATTAATAACATACATACTTATAAATTTAGAATTGAAAGCAAAAGTTTAAAATTACCTTTTTACGTGCGATTACCGACTCACACATACATACTTATATCTTGTTAAGCAAATTTAAATTTCAGCTGATAAGATAAAAATTAACATTTGCCAGCATTATTTACTATAAGACATTTAGGTAAGTACCTAAATAAATAACAGTGATATAACATTTTTCGAATTCCAGTAGTAGGTTTTTTTCTTCTTCTCAGTATATAAAACAAACTATATGTTTACAAAGTTTACAATTTTCTTCGCGATGTGATAAATGAGTAAGTTCAGCAATGCAGCTATAAATTCCTCTCAGCAGGTGTTGTTTAGCAGGGCTGCCAGGTACTTTTTTCCTTGTCCCCAAAAAATTTCCATTAAAAAACAAAAGCTAATATTTTTGTTTGTTTTTTTTTTTTGACCAAATTAAAATTTTTTTTTAAAAATAGTGACAAAAATTTTAATAAGAAATTCCCAAAAATACCCAAATAAAAGTTTTGGAACAAATCTAGTTTACCGACGCAGCTCCAAATAAAAAAAAAAATACCCAGGATGATAGAAAATTGAAAAATAAGAAGAAAAAATAAAATAAAAAAGTTGGCGGAAACGCTTAGTTTTCAAGTTATGGACGTTTTAAGTTTTTATATAAAGGTCCGATTTTCCACTACATTTTTATCGTTATATGGCCAATATTGGTATCATTTCAAAGCTTTTGACAATATTTTTTTAGATATACAAAATTTATTTAAAAATTACTATCTCTTTACCTCAAATTACATTCTTTTTGCATTTTACATCAAAATATAGTGCACCACGTTAGTATGTAGTTTATTTAAATAAAAGTGTAATACAAACGTAATCAAATTATAAACATGGGCGTCGCAAACGAAAACACTCCTGCATAGCCGACCTTCGGCCGGGCGCAAGGACTTTCTCCTCTATGGTATAGCAAAAACCGGCTTCGCTAAGTAAAGCTTCTCTGCATAGCCGGCCTTCGGCCGTGCGCAAAGATTTGCTCCTCTTTGGTATGACAAATACCGGCTTCGCTAACTAAAGCTTCTCTGCATAGACGGCCTTCGGCCGGGCGCAAGGATTTTCTAATCTATGGTATAGCAAGAACCCGCTACGGCCGGGCGCAAGGATTTGCTCCTCTTTGGGATAGTAAGTACCGGCTTCGCTAAGTCAAAAGCTTTAAAATGATACCAATATTGATCATATAAAGATAAAAATGTAGTGGAAAATTACACTTTTATATAAAAACTTAAAACGTCCATAACTCGAAAACTAAGCGTTTCCGCCAACTTTTTTATTTCATTTTTTCTTCGTATTTTTTAATTTTCTATCTACCTAGGTACTTTTTTTTATTTGGATCTGCGTCGGTAAACTAGATTTAAGCCAAAGTTTTTAGTAAACAAATTATTTTATTTTGTTTGAAGCGGCTAGTTTCTGCATGTTTTTTTAAATCCTTTTTATGCGATTCAAGTGAGGAATTACAATCAAAACAATATGCTATTTTTGCAGAATTTGAAGTTTGTTCAATCGGTTCTAAAAATCAACAATAAAAATACATATATTCTTCATTTATTTAATACTTTGATGCATGATATTTTGTTTTATATTTGGGAAGACATATTTGCTTGAAAATTGTTTTTAAAAAATCAAAAATTGTATGTGTTGTCAACGGTCTTAGATTCTTTTTTAAAGTCTTCTTTTTAAAACACTCACTCAAGAAAAATAACATAAGTTTATTAAGTACCTTTCACATAGTCTGGGATCACACTATGAAAGATTTCCTTCAGAAAGTCTGAGTTTATTGGTGAGAGGAGAAGAGAACATGCTTTTATTCTCTCCTCCGGCTAACTGAGCCGTATGAACTCAGACTAAGACAAAAGTTTTGCTACTATATTTCATATTTTATATACAAAACAAAGAAAAATAAGCATAAATAATAAAATAAGGACAAATATATTAAAAATTTTTAAAATTCCCGATTTTATTTTAATCCCCAATCCCAAAAAGACATTCTTTGTCCTTTTTGCTCGCATGACATCCCCAACTTTGGGGATAAGTCCCCAAGTCTGCCCTGTTGTTTCGTCAAAAACATATGGGTAATTCCAAAGTGACAGTCGTACGCATCAAAAATGCAATAACATTTTAAGCAAAAAATATTTTTACGTTCTATTAACCCGAAAATTATAGCACCAAGAAAGCACTGTTATCTCTGCTAAAGTTTATGGAGGGCGCGATTCTAGGTCAAAGATAATGGCAAAAGAAGTAGCGGTTCGAACATGAAAAAAACAGAAGTAGTTTTTGTGGCCATGTATAAAAAGGCGTAATTCAGCAAAACCTGGCCCAATTTTTTAGTAAAACTACTTTGAGAATTTTACGTAGCAATGTAACATTAAAATGTCTTGGTTTGATTCCAAAATCTTCTGTATTTTTTTTAAGCCAAAATCGGGGTCGATACGTGACATTTCGAACGTGAAATTTTTTCCATAATAATTTAACTGAATAATGATCAAAATAAAATAAAAATTTACTGTTAATCCGAATAACATATTTCTCTTTGAATTCTTCCTTAGATTACAGACCATGTAAGAAAATTTTTTTTGGAATAATTTTTATCAAATATCACCTCTTTTAAAAAAGATATGTAAATATTAAAGAAAACATACAATAAAACATTCTCACAAATAAGAAATTACGTTTGCACAACTTTGCAGTCTGATTGTTCATCTAAGTGAACAAATTTATGGGTGAATTTATAAAATTAGTAAAATCTGAACATTTCTCTATAACAATATCGTAAAATAATCAGCTTTTAATAACTTTTAAATGTTCGGTCACGGTGGATTTTTTGACGGAAATGCCCATATGTATTTAGACAATTCTCAAAGTGTTCAAAAGTGCTTAGTACTAAATAAAGTACTATTTTGGCCTGAATAGCACTGCAGATTGGGGTAAAAGAATGTATTTTGTGTCATTATAATATTATTAAACCGCTGGGTTCTGACGGACGTTATATACATCGGTAGCCATATTCTGTAACTCGCTAAGCTAAAGCTAAATCTCGATCCTCAAAATGCCTTAGATAATACAAAATGTAAAAATTTTAGCTAAAATTGCGGCGAATTAAATTTTTATGGCATTCCGAAATTAAGCAATGCACGTTACAGTATTGCATTCGCAGCCAAGAATCGCTAAATCAACTTTATAGATTTTTAGAGATTTAGCCATAGCGTGTTACAGAATACGGCTGCAGGGCATAGTTATTAAACTTAGTTTATCTAAAAATGTGCAAAAATTTCTTCGAAACATTAAGAAAAATTAAAAAAACGAAAAAAATATATACATACATACTGGCGTAAAAAATTCATTAAAATTTAAATATTCTTATGGGCTATTTATTAGAGGTATCCATTACGGGAGCCATGGATGAAAAATCAAATATTCTTAGCAAAAAAATTTAGAAGTGTTTTTGATAAAAAAATTAAAAAGTGTTGGAAAGTTAGGTTTAAATATTAAACGAGAGCAAGTAAATAATTCGTTTTAAATACTTAACTGACTTAATAGTGAACAAAAATTAAATTAATATTTCAAGTTCATGAAAATCTAAGAAGGGAAATAATAACATTTTTTTATTCACTACGAATATTAAAATCAGTGAAAAATATTTAAACTGCGATAGCACAAAAAAGCAATTTTCGAGCAAGATCTTAAAACCGGTTCAAGTTCAAAACATTTCAGCCTTCCAATCAGCGAAGTTGTTATATGTGATCAGGGTTCGTCCTCTATAACTTTTTTACCATTGAATTTTAATTACACTGCTTTACAAATTTTTAATTTGGAAAAGTACCAAGAACGCCACATGCCTAGTTAAGTTAATTGGGATCTCCTGAACACGAAAAACGCTGTATTTTTTTTCCTAAGTACCGTTTTTTAGATAACGGTACTTTTGTGTTTTTCGGTGTATGGTCCCACTCAAACCCTTGTGGAGCCCAACCGAAAAATCCGATCGAAACAAGTGGCACATTGATAGAAAGGTAATTGAATGCCTTTTCCGTCGATATGCTGAACATTTCTATCTGATAAGAAATGGCTTTTTTTTTCCCATTTTTTACGTTTTTTTCAAAATTTTTCATTTTTATTTCGTTTTTTTTTCTACGTTAAATTAAATATCTGGAATGTGTTATTTTTTAACCAAATAGTATATTTAATTACCAACATTTTAAGCGTAATTTGAAAAAATCAGATAAAAAATAAAGTTTTTATTAAGGATTTTGTAGAACGACAATATTTTCATCTCATATAAAATTCCGTTTTTTTTTAAATCCATCAGTTTTAACGTATTTCAATTACCTTTCCAACAATGTGCCACTTGTTTCGATCGGATAAGGAAACGGTACTTAGGAAACAAAAATTTTCGTGTTCAGGAGGTCCCAATTAACTTATCTAGGCATGTGGCGTTCTTGGTATTTTTTGGCTGTAAACCAGTGTTATAAACGCCTGTATTCATAAAAAAATTTTAAATTTAAAAAAGGTTTAAAGAACAAATTTACTATGAAAATTATCCTTAATAAACGTTTGTTAAATTTAATAGTCGTTTATGAATACGGGAGATTGTCACCAAAGACAAAAATTAGGCCATAGAAAAGCAATGAATAACTATATGCAATATGTTTTGATCGGACTAAAATTGGCAAGTGTTAATCTGTGGTTTTCATGGGTAACCGCGTATGTCTTAAAATCATATTTTTCAGCATAGCCAAAAAACCATTTTTGATCAAACTATGGGCTTGGAATTGAGCTTTTTAACTTTTTTATTACGTTAAAAAGTCGCAATTGGTTCATCCAATCTTTAGAAACATGTAAGAAGCGTTTAAAATTAAGCAATATGGCATCAACATCTCAAAATCGAGAAAAATGGAGATACGCGGCTACCCATGAAAACCACAGATATACCAAACTATTATGGCATCGATTACACTGAAAAAATTTTCTTCACAGATCCAATGAAATTTACATTAAAATTCAACCTATGTAACCTTTCATTGGATTAATGAAGGATTAATAAAATCAATGACAAAATTTTCATTGATTTTATGAATCCTCATTGAAAAAATGGATAAAATAAACGTTTGTCATTAAACTAATGCAAAATTTTCATTGATTTTATGAAACATTTCATTAATCCAATGAAAGGTTACATAGGTTGAATTTTAATATAAATATCATTGGATCTGTGAAGAAATTTTTTTCAGTGTAGAATGGATAAGAGCATTATATGCTTATAACCGGTGTGCATATACGCTTGGCTGAATTTAAGTAATTCTATATAAAGGAAATAGTGAGAATTTTTAAATAAAAATCTTAACAATTTAGCGGTAAAAACGAAGCAAGTTCCATAGCAGGAACAATAATTTTGTTATTGAGTTTGTTTTGTTTCCGTGTGTTGGACAACATTTTTCTTAAGGTTTTTAGCAAAAAAAAAATTGTAAATTATAATAGATAGTTTTTTTACATAACATAACATTTTTTAAAACAAAAACAGTTAGTTAAATATTTGTTTGAGCATATTTGTTTCACTTTTCGTTTAAAATTCTTCACTTTGTAGACGAATACGACAATATTTATATTTAATGTAAATACATACGAGTAAATACATTATTTATGAATATTCAAAAGAATAAAATATTATTTTGACTTGTATCAAAATATACTTAGTATACAGTGGCTAGAAAAAATACTGTAGTTTGCCATTCCGTGCGAAACATTAAGAAGTAGTTATCAACAAAGACCAACAAAAATGAGTCAACATCGGTAAAAACTTTGGTAATCATCTGAATTTCTCCCAATTAAATAAAAAAATGTTTGTTGCTTCTGATTTATTTGAGATTATAATCACCAGGGAGACCAGAAATATGCTCTAAAAAATACGTTTTACAAGCATTAAATATGCAGTAAAAACTTGAAAATATGCCCTGAAAATTGTTAAAAATATGCACCAAAAAATTCAAAAATTGCTAATTTGAAAACGAAATATTCAACAATTTAAAAACAGTTCCATTTGAAAAAATAATCCTAAAATTATTATCGGTAAAGCCCAAACACCATAGTATTAACACACGAATTTTCGAGATTTAACGATGGGCAATCTTCGGCTCACAAAAACAAAGTTGCTTTAAGAGGTTAAAATTCATATGAGAGCTAAGGCTCAGTTAGCCGGGAGTAACAGTAACGTTGAAAATCAGCTGATTCATTTTGTTGTACGTAAAGCAATTAGAACGATTACAGTTAGCAGTAAGATGTTACGTCTCAATCTGTAAGAAATAGATTGGTCTTACTTTTTTACGGTTAGGATACTGTTACTATTACTCCCGGCTAACTGAGCCTTTACTTGTGCCGAATATTATTTAGATATCAACATCCATATGAAATTTTTTGTCTTAAAGCGATTTTAGGGACGGTCGCTAAATTGTTTATTAATGAAAACATTTCAAAAAGTTTTTATTGAAAATATGTAAAATTATAGACCAAATCATAGACATAGCCTTTAACTGTGGTGGTGGTGGTCAATTTTACCCTCTCTGTATATTTTTTTTAAATACTCTCTTCCGTTGCGCTCAATCAATTTAAATCTCTTAGTATCTTCTTATATCGTGACCGTTGTTATTCACTTGTGTTGTAGCTGAGCTCGACTTTGCACGAGCGGAGCTACGCACATGCGTAAGTGTAAAATAAGTACATGTCGTGCATTGTTTAGTAAGCTGTTTGTAATAATTTTGAATACTGTCACTGTTACCATTCTGCAGTTATATAGAAATCTATGAGGTCTTTGTATTGAAGGTCTACCTTTTGAGTGATGTTCTCCCTCAATTTCGACCATTTTTGACAGATGAGGGGTATTGTTAACCATTCTATTTGTACCAAATTTGGAAAATTTAACACTTATCGTTATTAAGATGTGTATTGTGCCATGCCCACTTATCTAATCGCGCCTCCTTTTCGACTGATGTTGCATATTGGTAGCCAAGCTATTTGTTCCCAATTTGGAAACTTAAGCTGTTACCGCTTGGGCAATTTTATAACTCTTACCGTTCTTTAGATATAAATTAATTTGCTTTTTTTGTAGAGGTTGTGTATTGACAACCCAACTGTGTGTACCAAATTTAGACAATTTTTCTCTTACTGTTCATTAGATATAAAAAAATGTATTTTGTGCCACGCCCAATTCTCTAATCCCACCCACATTTAGTCGGAAGTTGTGTATTGATAACCAAGATGCTTGTTTCGAAACTTTGACTCTTGGCATTCTTAAGATATACAAAAATCTATAAGGTGGTTGTTTGGGAGGTGCCACGCCCACTTCTCCAGTCCGCTCCAGATGTTGTTTATTGTTAACCAAGTTTTTCGTCCAAAGTTGGAAACTTGTTCTTGCCGATTTGTCTGCAATGCAGATTTTGATGAGCAAAACACCTCCAAAAAGGTTGACTTTAAGTTTCTACACCTAATTATTTTTTTCATGATCTCTTTTCTTTCTTTAAATATATACATTTGACAGTGAAAAAATGTCCTTTAAGGTTTTGTTTCTTTTTTTTTTTAATTAACATTTAATGTATCGTTTTTTTATATTAAAAAAAAGGTTTGTGAAGTAAAGGCCCTGTTTTGTTAAAAAAAATAAAAATAATTTTTGGTTTCTTTATTTTTTGTAATTAAAAATGTAGTAGCTTATTTTTAAAAAACAAATAATTATAAAAAAATATTTTTTAATAAATTTTTTTAAGAAAAATTTAGAGGGAAAAAATTTACCACCACGTCATAAGGTATGTCCCAAAATTTCACATCCACAGTTAAAGGATAGAAATAGAATTTGTCCTTAATACAATTAAATTGTATTTGCCAAATTTGATCCAATTATCTATAAGATTACAATTGTACTTTACCCACAAAATTAACATGGACAGGCAAGTAGCCAGATGGACGGATGGTTATCGTTAGATCACTTTGGAAGTGATTCTAAATCGATCGGTATACTAAAAGATTGATCCAGATTTCTATGTATTACACATATCGCCAAAAATGTATATAATTTCTTCTTCTTCCCTAAATGTTTGCTTTTTTGTATATACAATTTTAAAGAAACTGGGAATTATTTCCTTCCGAAGGTTACTTTATATTATATTCAACATTTTTTCATTTTTCGAATTTATTCTATGAGCTAAATTTCGGTTATGTATTTTATAAAGCTTTTTAATGACACCCTGCTTTGTCTTAAAATTTTCAATTAAAATTAAATGTAGATGGTGGAATTGAAGCAACACCTTGGGTATACAGATATTACAGATATACAGAGATATTTTAAATAGAAAAGCCGAAACATCGCAAAAAAAAATTTTTTTTATCTGTTGCGAAAGCACTTGTATGCGTCGAAAAAAAATTTAACATGTATCAAAATATTCCTCAAAAAGGCAAAATATGCGCTAACACTTAAAAAATGCTGCTATTTTAACCAAATAATGCAAAAAAATGCTCCGAACGATAAAATATGCACTAACAAATCGATGCCAAAATTCATAAAAAGCTCGAAACGGATAAATTTAAGTTTTTGCCTTCATTGTTCACACAAGTAAAAACATGCAATTGCAAATTTTTGGTTTCCCTAGTAGTCACCAAAAGTTAAAATTTTTATTTTAATTAAAGACTTATTGGAGTAAAAAGAAGTATAAAGTCATCGCTGATATTGACTTATCACGCATCCGAAAAACAAGTAAAATCAGAAAAGTAGTATGCAGCATTCTGTTTGTAACATAAAAGAAATTCTATATCGCATTTAATTCGAGTTATCTATTATATAAAATAGGGATTGCTGTTCGGTTTTAACCGAAATCGAAACCGCGGTTTTAAGTGCCTAAAAACCGAAACCGAAAACCGACAAAAAACCTCGGTTATAGCTTTTACTTTAACAATATATTTATGCTTGAAGAAATTTAAAATTATACATAAAACTCGCGCTTCATATACAAAAACTTTATACATATCAGCCTGCAATAATGACAAGGTATTACAAAATTCTTATAATTCAAAATAAATAATAAGAAGCATAAATGTTACCTTTTTTACTCTTAAGTAGATACCTAATTTGTGTGGCACAAGCTACCACCTGGGCCTGGCTGGGACCACTAGTATTTTGTATAGAGTTTTTGTGACTATTGAAAAAAACCAGGGCTGTGGAGTCGAAGTCGGAGTCGGAGTTGAGGTTTTTGTACCGGAGTCGGAGTCGAGGTACCCAGAAAAACTAGCCACTCCGACTCCGACTTTTGGGCATTAAAATTTTTTTAATATTTTTCAAAATAAAAAAAAATTTTAATGACCAATTTCAACAATTCTTTTTAAATATCAATTCATATTTAAATATAATTTTTCATATAATTTTATTTTTATTCGACATAAAAAAACTAATTTTAAACATTTGATATTTAAATAAATTGGTGGAATTGGCCATAAGAGGGTCTACTTTTTGAATTTGTGAAGTCAGAAGATAATGACCAGTATACTTTTCATATGAGTAGGGGAGTTAGAAAAATAAAAAAATGAGATAACATCTTATTTTGACAGTTCTTTTGGCAATTTATGAGAAATGATTGTATCGAAGCATGTCCTTTTCTATGTTTTTATGTGACCTAAAATTTCTGCAACAAAACTCGCTGGTTCACTGTTTGAATTTCGCCAAGATATTCCTAATGAAAAAGAGCCGAATTAAGGAATTTAAAAATTTGTTGTTTTTTATTTATCGTATATTAAGAAATATTTTTGTAGCCATGTTCCTATATATGACTTGAAATCTGCTGTAGCTCCTGTGGTGAAAGCATTAAGATAACTAAATTTTAAGTTCTAACCTTCAAGCTGAATTATAATAGAAAAAAAAGTTAAGGAACTCGGGAAAATACATAACATTGTTCTAAATATAATTCCCATCAATCTGGGGGTAAACGCGAAAAATGACTTGAGAATTCTTTTATCTACTCACTTTAGGAAAAATTGGAGAGACAATAAAGACTTGCAATTTCAAATTTCGGTCTTTGACAATAATAATATTGAACTTGGAACGGAAAAAAGCAATGGCGAGTACACTGAAGAAAAAGATTTAAATTCAGTTGTTTAAAAATTCATATTTTTTTAACTCTGCAAGCCACATTTTAAAACATGTTGAAAGTCGCAAATGATGCCATTTCTGTATAAAAAATTTGCCTTTGTCCGAATATTTTATATGATCCTTACATGTTTTTTTTATGTCGATGATATCCTTAAAAAATTACATCATAAAAGATTCGTTACCTTTAGACAAACAGCACCAAGTCCAACAACAAAAGGTGCTATTCTGCAGAAATAATAGAACTGTAATAGAATAGAATTTACGATACGTTTCTCTTTAAAATGTGTTATAAAAATTGTAGAAGTAACAACTGAAGACGCATCTGCATTTTTTAATAAAAATATATTGAATTTTCCTGAGAATGATTAACAAAGTTGGTCTAAATATTTGACTTAATAAATAAAACAAGACCAAAACGGCAGTGTTTGAATTTATGTATATTAAAAACAAAAGACCTCACTTCACGGTTTACAAAAAAGAACTTATGATGTTCTTTGTCTTTACAAATTCTGTGGTAAACAATACTTAGTACACTTGATGCCCTTAACGTCTTAGAAAATTGGACTTGGTGTTATTTTCAACTTTTCTATCTCGAAAGCTACATTAGATAGAACTTATGGAAATTCACACTCTATAAATTCCAGCAGATGGGAATTGGTGTAGTTTATCTCTCCCCTACATAACTATTGTTACATTTTTAAGCACTGTTTGCAAAAATTTAATAAATAAATATAACTTTTAAAATATACTAAAGTTTAATGATCCCATACGGTTTGAATCAAAACTCGTATCTTTCGAAAGTTCGTAACAAAACTCGTTCGTTCCAAAATTAAATCCATTTTTTTCTATATTTCAGTTGGTTTAAAATTGTCAACTGTTGAGTTATTAGTCAAGAATGACATAACACTTAAGAATCAAAAAGTTTGAACTCAGTTGGGCTATTTAATCGGGCGCTATATGTTTTGCATATTTTCCAGCTTTCCACCTCATATGTCATAGCTCAATGCGGCACGTTAGAATTAAAATATCGATTTGAAATTTTTACAGAATCATTTTTTTGCTATATTTAACCATTTCAAAGGTACTGAATTAAAAAAGAAATTAAAAGAGTTTAAAGAAAAATTAGAACTAGTCCCATAAATAATGCTAGGTTAGAGTAGGAGTCGGAATCGGAGTTGGAGTCGGAGTTGGAGTCGTACTTAAAAAATTACAGCAAAAGGAGTTGGAGTCGGAGTTATAACTATTTCTTGACGACTCCACAGCCCTGGAAAAAACTCACACTAACGAACCCATGGGCAAGGCTGGGACTACTTTTATACATATGTATGGAGTTTTATGGCTATAGCAGGAACATTTTGTTGGGAAATAGAATAATTCTTCGAAAAAATTACATATGTACATTTATAATAGGGAAGGGCCTTGCCAGGCTCAGGTGGATACAATATGCACAAAATTTTCACTTGGCCAATTGCGGCGCACACGATGTTTAAATTACCACTTTTTTTTCTCATTTTCTTAAAAAAAAAAAACACTTTGATAAAAATATATATGTTTATGTATGAAGTTTAACTGTAATATTTTCAAAATCGAAAACCGAACCGAAACCGACCGGTTTTAATCATTTTAAAACCGAAACCGCGGTTTCACATTTTTACGGTTTTCAGCAAACTCTAATATAAAAGGTACTATTCCATACAAAAGTTAAACTGCATAATAAAAGTTGTAAAGTTGTTTATATTTAAGATTTTGTTTTTGATCTTAAACATTATAAAACTTATTTTTTTAAGCCCGATAGAAATTGAAATTGTAAAAAAATTACAAAAAGCAAGTAACAGGCGTACCTAAACAAGAGCGGAAGCGGAACGTTTTCTTCCGCTTAGCCTTTACACTGATATGCCATACGTAAACAAGAGCGTCAACGTTGTGCCACAAACAGTAGTGTTAACTTTCTTGTTTAATAAAACCAACATAATAGAAATAAATAGATGAAAAAACCGCTTGATTGACAAAAAATAGCTAAATTGCCATTATTTATTAACAATAGCAACCAACTTCACTATTAAACGCGCTGTCAAAATCGGATTTTCCAATTATAAAGCGTTGACACCGCGCCATTTAGGGATGATACATACAAATTGTATGGGCATGCCAATTTTTGACAGCTAGAACACGCTTTCCGCTCTTGTTTAGGTATGGCTGTAAGAGTGCTATATTTAATTAATAAAATAAAAATTAATAGATCTATTTCGACTTTGCCATTCATTTGCAAAGATACAGAAATCTATACAACTTAATTATGAAGTAAAACTACACGAGAGTTTTTCTCTTCTCCGAGGAATTTTTATTCACAATTGGGTTGATAGTGTCTTTGTGTTTACAGGAATTGTCACGACCACCCCCCCAGAGAGTGTTTGTATGTTGATAACACAGCGTTCTTAAGATAAACATAAATAAATCTATTTTAATGTAAATACCAACATAATAATATAGTTTATGGGCACAAAGACATTTCTGGAAACAAGTTTGTATGGTGGCCATGTGAAACCATGATCCGATTCTTACAATTTATTTCGTCCTTATGGCAATTAAAACGTATGTATGTACCTAATTTCATAAATTATCTTTAAAATTGCGGCGCGCAAGATTATATTTGCAAAAAACAAGGACGGATTGTCGAATGACAAATTGTCAGATCGATTCATAAAGTGATTCTGATTCGATTGGTATACAAAAAGAGGTCTAAATTTTAGACAACCAAGAGTAACAAGAAATGTAAATGTATGTGTTTGGCAGACTCTGGTCTAAAACCAAGATTTTCATGTGTTGCACACATCAGCACAAACGAATAATACCTTCTCCACTATTGTGGCGTGGACAGAGTACGAAAAAAAAACACAAAACGAAACGTTTACTTTACTTTCGTTTTGGTTTGTTCTTTTGTTTTGTATTGTTTTTGCTTGTAAGCATAAAATGTACATAAATATAAATAACAAAGAAAAGAGTATGAAAACTATTGAAACATTCTGAGAGAAAACGTTTGACAAACGTTTGGTAGGCAGGGGTGCCAGATAATTTTGATAAGAAATCGGCATATTTAAAAAAAAAATCGGCATTATCGGCACTTTAATAAAAAAAATGGTTTTTAATCCAAATTTTTAATATTTTTAATTAGGCTTAAGTTTATGAAATTTAATTTTTCATTAAATTATTTTTATGAAGAAAGGAATTTTTACAACATGAAAATCAATTAAAATTGTTATTGATAATCTTTCATTCTTGACGTGGCTGGGGCTCGAACCCCGGCCGGCAGGTTACCATGACATGTTTCGATTGCAACCACTCAATCTCCTCAGATGAATTTGCCGTCTTACACTCGCAGCCATCGACGACTGTTGTCGTCAATAGTCAAACATCAATCCTTAAACCAAATTGTATTCTAATATTTGGTAGACCAGCCGGACGGGGTTCGAGCCCCAGCCACGTCAAGAATGAAAGATTATCAATAACAATTTTAATTGATTTTCATGTTGTAAAAATTCCTTTCTTCATAAAAATAATTTAATGAAAAATTAAATTTCATGAACTTAAGCCTAATTAAAAATATTAAAAATTTGGATTAAAAACCATAAATACATAGTTCAACAAAATAACCACAATACTAATTATTGTTAAAGCTAAGGCACGAGCTCTATGTGTACATTTGTCCTTCAAGTTGTGCTGAAAAAGGTCAACAGAAAAGAAAAGAACAAAATGAAAAAACAAAAAAATGTACTTGGACTTTAAGAAAAATTCTTGACAAAAGTACGATAAAACAGAAGTAAGGAAAAACATGTAAAATCAATTACTCGAAAAAAATACGTTTCTCTATCTGTTTCGTACTGAAATGTACGATTGTAAGTCTGCTTTTACATTAAACGATTTTTGTCGTTGCGATTCTTACCTTATTGGCGAGAGGGGAGAGAGGAATTAAAAGGGGTACACAAGCGAGTGTACTCTTCGATTCATTTTGTTCGCTCATTCGTTCTCTCATTGTGCTCTCATTTGACGAAAAATGGTTCGGTTGCACAGAAAAAGTTTAAACGACAAAAATCGTACAATGTAAATATCAGACCGACTTCGAAGAAGAAACGACAATAATCGCAACGACAAAAATCGTAAAATTGGGACTTAGTCTGTGTTCATACGGCTCATGTCTTATTGACATGATTGCTACTTTATAGGCGAGAGGGACGAGGGGAAAAGAAACGAGTACACAGATGCATGTACTGTCTTTACGTTTTGCTTTTTCAATACCAAAAAAGCACACATGCATACGCACGACTATACAAAATAAAAAACATGTCGTCAACATGACATGAATCATGCGAACGCCAATTCATGTTCAAAGAAGAAAAAGAAAGAATCTTGTCAATCAGACATGAGCCGTATGAACTCAGACTAACGGTAAATTAAATACATAATGCAGATGCAGTGTTCCCATGCAAGATTTATTAAAAATTTTATGTTTAGCTGATTTTTAGCATATTTTCTTAATTTTAAGATTAAGCAGATTTTTTTGTTTTGTTTTCTCTCTTTGTTTTGGTTTAGCTCATGAACAATACAATTTAAAAATCTTGATTTGTTTTGTTCATTTTGCAAACGTTTGCAAAATATTTTATTTGTTTTCATACTCTGGGCGTGGGTATAAATATTTGCTAATTGTTCCTTAAAAAATTTACGTTTTTTTACCAATTGCTTCTAAGCGTAAATAAGTTCCAGCAAAGCGGAGGGTGAAAGCTATCCATAAAGAAAGAATTAACCTTTAAAATATGTTTGTTAATTTTAAACATAACAAGTACCATAAGACAAATAATCTTATACAACATTAATTACAACATAACAGTTGTATGGTAACAGATATCCTATTATACATATTTGTCTATTCTCTTTAGTTTGATCCAAATTTAACACATCGTTGCTTTGATTTTCACACTTCAATAGTTTGTTTGTAAAAATATTGATGTTTATGATTATGTTATTCTACATTTTAATTTTTTTGTCATTGATAAAATTATCAAATTTATACTGTTTTACAAAAGTCGTAGATACAATTACATACATACATATGTATGTATTTCACTCCAGTTTAGCATTTTTTTTTGCTTTTTTACAATAATTGCAACTGCCATATTAGAATATCAATTGCTTACAACTTTAAATATCTTGCTGTTAAACAGAAGCCAAATTCATAATTCTGCAAGTACAAAAAATAAATTAATAACCATTTATAAAAAATAGTAGGGTTAACGTAAACTAACTAAGGCTCAATTCCAGGGGAACATTTGTATGGGGCCAGGAGAATTCATTAACCGATTTCCACAATTTTTAAAAGGTATAAAAAAATTTGTACATAAACAGAAAAAATATAAATTAATTTCAATTGGGCGACCCAGTAGGCTAGTTGGTAGTGAGCTAGTCTATCAGTGCGGGGGTTTCGGGTTCGATTCCCGCCAGAAAAATTTATTAAATTTTCATTAGTAAACAAATTAATAGTATCAATTAAATGATATTAACAACATTTTCTAATTTTCTATAGTACTGTTGTTGATATAAGTAAACGTTTCATTCACATGATTAAATTTTTAATAAAAACCGATATTATTTTTGATTTAAGTTTTAGTTAAAAAAATTAGTGAGAATTTTTTCTGTGTGATTTTATCAAATCATCCATAAAATTGCGACTTGTACTCTGCGCAATACGTTTACATGAACAGACAACCGATTCAAAAAGTGATTCCCTCCCTTTACGACCATATTGCATCCTTTTTCACTTGTGAGTATTAAGATATTGATTTTCAAGAGTGGGGTCAAAATTACATGAAGGTCCCACTCTTGAAGTTTAAAATTTTGTATAGGAATTCCAGGGAAATATATTTTTAAAGTTCAACCATATTTTAGACCTTGCTGCCACCGTCGTACTACCCCCACTTAATTGGAATGTTTGAATACATCTATAATTTTTATTAATATTTAAATCACTTTCTCAACGTCTTAAAGGCGAGGAAATAGTTTTTGAGTTATTGCTCATCAGAATATTTTTAAAATGTTTAATAGAATAAAACTGGAATGGCAAACCTTCTGATTTAAAGAAACGACTGGAAGAAATCAGCTGGAAGGTTATTTAAAACAAATTCCAGTGAATTTTATTATTTTCTGAAAACTTTTATAATGCAATGGAGTGCTTTCAAGACTATACAAAATGTTTTGGAAAAAATGCAAGCTAAGCGACCTCTGCTGGACTCTTATGTCTAAAACATATTCCAAAGAATGCAAAGATTTAGTTATTTTTTGGATTAAGAATATTTTATTGCTTAAATAAATTTTAATTGGATAACTACAGTACTTTTCGCTTATAGTCCACTACTATAGCTGCACAACTTTTGTGGACTATAAGCGAATTTGGACTATAACCGATTTTTTTTTATAAGCCATTTTATGGATACTAAGTGAAACCTAGTATAATCCATATTTTGGACTATATAAATATTGACCCCTATTCTGCGTTTCGATTCGGATCGAAATTTTCTCCGTTTTTGGCAACTTTGGTATTCGGTGCCCATGTTCTGTAACTCCCGCGTTACAGATTGAAATGTGAGAACTAAAACAAAAATACCATAAATTGAAACAAACACGTTTTTCTCACTTAACTGTTACTTTAACATTTTTGGCATACATAGAAACAAACATGTTTTTCTCACTAAACTGTTACTGTTACATTTTTGGTGTGCAATAGCTGTAACGTAAGGAAATTACTCGCCAAAAATTTTACAGTAACAGTTAAGTGAGAAAAACATGTTTGTTTAAATTTATGGTATTTTTGTTTCTTTTCTCACATTTCAATCGAAAAATTTCTCAACGCGGGAGTTACAGAACATGGGCACAAAATACCAAAGTTGCCAAAAACGGAGAAAATTTCGATCCGAATCGAAACGCAGAAAAGGGGTGATTATTTTCTTCAATAAATCCACTCTTTTTAAACAAAAGAAAAGTTTATTTAAAACATAACCAAATATTGATTTATTTTAAATAAATAGTTAAAACAAAAATCTTTTTTATTAATTAATTCAAATGCTTCATTTTAATTCTTTGGATGACGAAATCAAACACAACATAAATAGCAATTTCATAGGATCTTTACATGGGGTCTTCACCTGACAATTTTTTGTTTTACCAAACGTCAAAGTCTATATAAAAAAAACTCTAGTATTTTTATTAGCGTTTTTTTTATGAAGTTGAACGTTTATTTAACAAAAACTTTTCAAACAAAGACACCATGTCATGAAATATAAATTGCGAAATTTGTCATTTATAATAGTTGCCAGAAAGGTAAATTAAAACATGTTGCCAGTTGATTAAAAATAAATAAAAAACAGAGTGGACTATAAGCGAACATTTTTGCGTGAAGAATTATATATGCATGCTAAGAAAATGTGGCTTTTAAACGAAAATGGACTACAAGCGAAATGGACCTTAGAACAAATAATTTGTATAAAATTCGAAAAAATCTGCATGTGAATATGACAGTTTTGGCTTATATCCGTTTTTGGCCTTTATGCGGAATGGACTATAAGCGAAAAGTACTGTAATTTAAATCATTGAAATATGTATTTTCAAAATATGTAGTTAATGTAGTGTCGCTGTCGGGAACAAATAATGTGTAAGCGTATAGGAGCAAGAAACAAATGCTTCACTATAGTTAAAGACCAATAAGAAGCGGGTATAAAAAATATTCTCAAAAATTACCCGGGGAGTGAAAAATACACGCAGCAATGAGAGTGGGAATACAAATTAAACATGTTCTTTTTTATACCTATGTGAGCTTGGAACATGTGTTTACGAAATATTTTGAATGTTAATTTCTTTGATAATATTGCAACAACAATTCCTTGTATGCATACGTCACATAGCAAACAACACAAATTCTCGCAGACTGCACGAGGTAATTTTCAAATACATACCAGTAGTATAATCAAAAATGTTTTACTGTAATAAAAGGTTTTGAAAGAAACAAGTCGTGCCTAGTATTTTTTTTTTTTAAATTCTTGTAACCTCAAAATAATATATAAATTGTACCAGCAACTGTTACGTATAGCATTTTGTCACTGTGGTTTGCACACACATTTAATTTTTGGTGTGTGTTTTATTTACAATATAATTTTGAAGCCTTCAGTTTAAAGTTAACTTTGATTGGCGAAAGTGATTAAATTTTTATTATTTTTCACACAAAAAGAAATTCTGAAAATTCTTGGGAATCTAGAACAATTTTTGATCTCCTAGGAATGGAAGAGGCTCGTGAAATTAGATAAAAAATATGGTTGCACAAATTGAAAACTTTTATTTGTCTTGTAAGGGGTGTGTAACTTGAATGCTTGTGGTTTAAAATAAAATAAAGAAGTTTTGCCATGAAAATTATAGATTAAAAGACATTTTGTTCGGTTACCAAAATGTGGTTTTGTTATAAATTACAAAGTATGTATCATTAAATCAGTGATCAATATAAAAATGTTTTTACGTGCTAAGGTAAAAAAAGATCAATAAAAAATGTTTAATGAATTAATAATATTTTTAAGATTACACTAAACTACAAAGAAAAAATGCTGAGGTACTCATGACCAATTCGGTTTTGTTTGAGTCCACATAATAAGAAATAACGAATAAATTTATCGATCAATCAGTTAGATAACATTAAATCATGCTACTGAAAAAGTTTAAAATAAATTTAGTCTTGTTATACCCTGCAGCACTAGTATACTAAGTTTATCATTCCGTGCGAAACTTTTTAATTCATCTAAGGCGCCTATCCTTAAGTAATTCGATTAAGCCATCTCTGTTCTTTTGTCTGTGTGGCCTCCTGTTAGTTTTGATCGAAAAAAAAAATCAAAAAATAACTGTTATTTTTGTTCAAAAAAATAAAAATCAAAAAATAACTGTTATTTTTGCTCAAAAAAATAAAAATCAAAAAATAACTGTTTTAATCTGACTTTTATGAAAAAAGGCATAACTGTTACGGTCCCTGGTAAATAGCATATGAGAATTATTTCTTTTTAAAATTAATTTTATTATATAAACCAATTTTATTTTCGAATGTCTTCAATGAATCAAGTTTCAATTTATAAAGCTTCCTTGTAATAGTCTTATTCCTTCATTTGTTCACATATTTTTGCTTATGCAAACCTTTGCTTAACATTGAAGCTATAGATATGTACATATGCATATAAATTATAAATTGAAATCATTGAACACATTAATTAAACTGGTTTATATAACAGAAATAACTTATAAAAAGAAATAATATATAAAATGTTTTAAGTATATGTATCTATACACATTCTGCTGGTGTTTTATAATTGTAAAAATGTATACACAAAATTTATTCATTGCTAAATAAAGAGTAGTTTACAAAAAAATATGTAATATGAAGGTACAATAAATTCTAGTAGTGTATAGATTTCCGAATTCCTAATAATATGTATATATGCATCTATAGCTTCAATTTTTACCAAAGGATGGCTTAAGCAAAAAGTATGTGAATTATTAAAGGAATAGGACTATTGCAAGAAAGCTTTAACATATCATTTCAAACGTTAATCTATATATATAACAAGTTAGAGTGCTATATTCGGCTGAGCCGAATCTTTGATACCATCCACCGACAGTTCGAAAGTTTAAGGAGTAATATCTGTATGATGTCTATTTAGTATTATCATCTTAAACTGTGAAGATTTGTTATTAATTATGGTTTTAGGCGACTAACTGTTTTCCGGTAGTAGGGTTTATATGGGGCCTAGGGTAAATTATGGACCGATCATCACAAAATTTCACAGCGTCATTTCTAGTCCTTTAAAACTGTGACGTACCAATTTCTGTTATGATAGCATTATTAATTATGGTTTTAGGTGTACTAAACTGTTTTCTGGTAGTAGGGTTTATGTGGGGCCTAAGGTAATTTATGGACCGATCGTCACGAAATTTCACAGTGTAATTTCTAGTCCTAAAAAACTGTGACGCACCAAATTTTGTTACGATAGCGTTATTTTTTACTGTTTTAGGCGTACTAAACTGCTTTCCGGGAGTAGTGTTTATATGGGGCTTAGGGTAAATTATGGACGGATCGTCACGAAATTTAACAGCGTGATTTTCAGTCAACAAATTTTTGCAAAAGCTTATGTCATTCCGTGCCTTGTTCCAGCATTTATGTTATTTTTTGTAACAAAATTATCAATTTTTTTAGGTGGTGGTTCCACATTTTGATTCATAGCTCTGGTCCTACTGAACCGATTTTGCTGGATTTCAAACCCAAATTGCTTTGGATAACTACAAGGAATTTGGCACCAAGTTTGTTCATTTCTTTTGAGTTGTTCGAAAGTGAGCGTGTTTTCAACAGACGGACAGACAGACGGACATGGCTAAATCGACTTAGAATTACTCAAGGACCCAGAATATATATACTTTATGGGGTCTGAGATGAATAATAAAAAAGTTTGACAAACTTAATATACCCTCATCACAACTAATTGTGGTGGAGGGTATAAAAATTAAAAATGTTTGTATGTTTGTTTGTTTGTTTGTTGGCTTATATTCTCCTAATCTACTGGACCGATTTTCCTGAAATTTTTACAGTAACATCACGTGAGCTCGAAAAATAAATAATAGGCTACTTATTTTTTCGATAGGGGCAGAGGAATTGGTACCCCCATTGGATGCCAATATTAAATATCGCATATCTTAAGAGCCGCTTCACGCATTTTGTTGAACTTTTTTTAGTAGGATCTTCTGAGCCCCAAAATTGAAATCAAATAGCAGCGGGGGAAGTGTTTCCCCCAATAGAATGCCAATGTTTAATATCGCATATCTTAAACTTTGTAGAAGTCACTCTTATAGTATACTACACTATTGAAAATAAAAATAAAGCGGGTAGGCGCAGGGGGGGAAATACCTCTCATAGGATGCATATATTAAATATCGCTCAACTGAAGAACTATTAAAGGGAGAGTCTTCAAATGTGGTTAAAGCTACTATTATAGCAAACTTTAAATTTCAATATAGTAATGGGCGGGGTAGACAGATGAGGAGCAGTTCCCCTCATAGATAGAATTATTAATAAGAGTCGCTGCACGAATTTTGTTGAATTTTTGGTAGTAGGATCTTCTGAGCCCCAAAATTGAAATAAATAGCAGCGGGGGAAGTGTTACCCCCCATAGGACGCCAATGTTTGATATCGGATATCTTAAAAACTGTTATAGTGAGAATGTTCAAACTTTTTAGAAGTTACTCTTATGGTATACTACACTCTTGAAAATAAAAATAAAGCGGGTAGGCGCAGGGGGGAAATACCTTCCATATGATGCATATATTAAATATCTCTCAACCGATAAAGTGGTTAAAGCAGTGCAGCGAAGCGCACAGGGTTAATCTAGTAAACTATAAAAACAGGCTTCCTGGGAGGAAGTTTTGAAAAAAGCCCAATCTTTGCAACTGGCGTTTGTCCAAAAAACATGGACATATGCGTCTACTATAACATCGACAACTCTATGGATGGTTCTGTAAACTTCTGAGTTTGCAACTGCATAGCTGCAACTCTATGGTACTGGCAACTATTTCCGAGCAGAAGCACACAGTAGCAGTTGATTTTCAGCTTACAAACTGCGCTTTTAATTGTGCTTTAATTCTTCTTTAATTTTATATAAAAAGAAATTAACTTAAATCAATTAAAATTTTATAGTCCCGAAAAATTAATTCGGGCCCTATAATTTTTTATTATGCCCACGTCTCGAAAGTCTCGAGTCTTAACATTTTGAAAACTTCACTAGCTATAACAATATGAATTTGCAAAGAGATCGTTTACCTTGCAAATTTTTGACAAACTTATCAAAATTTGCTTTGCAAAAATAGAATTTACAGTTTTTGTGGAACGAAACAGCATAATTATTTGCAAAGTCTTTGCAAATTACACTTTGCAATAATAACTTTGCACTTTGCACAAGAGAACGTACGTGGAACAGAAATTTAAAAGAGAATATAAAAATTGCAAAGACTTTGCAAATTTCACTTATCAATTTCAACTTATCACTTATCATATCAAATTAAATAGTTCTGTGGAACATAAAGTTTTGCAAATTGACGAAAAATTTGAAAAGTGAAAAATTGATAAGTTGGTTTGTGGAATAAGGCCCAGGTCGCAATTTTTGAGATAATTTGATAAAATTTGGGACATAGGTTCTTATTGTCAAGCCTGTTAAAAATGGGCCAAATCGTAGGACCACGAGGGAAATTTCTTCCTCTCAGAAACTATCAAACCGATTTTAATGAAATTTAAAACATAGATAGAACCATATCTCTTTAGACACATAAGTTATACAGTTTTTCAAAAATAGGACCACAAGGGGAGGTAGGGGGCAATTTCTGCCTCTCAGAAAACTTCAACTCGATTTTAACGAAGTTTATAAACATAGATTAACCCATATTTATATGGACATATTAGCATGATTTGTTTTTTATACTTTCTTACTTGTTTTATTTTGATCTGTTCGTAATTAACCATATGACCAATACATATAGGGCCCTGCAGGATATCACCTTAATACACCTAAACCTTAACAAATCATACATCATATATTATTGAAGTTAGGTGCAACATTATTGAAGTTAGGTGCAGGTACACAAAAAATTGTTATTTTAAGTAAATATAAGCAATATTATAGTTACTGTAAACATATCAAGGTTTATTGCAATTATAAATTTGAGTATTGTTGACCGAAAAAACTATTTTTCTAACAACTAAATTATGATAACATTCAAAACATATTATATTACTAACAACCATATCATGATATCTAATAGCCATAACATGATAACTTTCTGTGCATTTATCATATTATATTTAAGATGCAATCAAACTATTTTTACTTTAAAAAGCAAGCAGAGGATCGGTTTTAAAGTTGATGCTTTGTGATATTTGACATTTGTTATGTTTGTAACATATAATAAATAACAAAATCTGTTGGTTTTTTAATTATTAATTCTTTATTTGCTACTGTCCACTTCAAATGCAAGAAAACGAGTGAGTTCTAAATATGAATACATACTACACACTGTATTGTTGGAGTTTATCTTATTATCATACGATTATGAGTACTTTTTAATAACGGTGCTATTATAAACTACAATACAGTGAATGAAAAAAGTACGTACAGTTCTGTCTGGGTAGAGTGAACCCCCGATGCTATGAATACCTCGTTAGAGTGAACACCAGAATGATAACATTGACTGCTCTGTAGAGTGAACACCCATGAACCTCTGTAGAGTGAACATACATACTTTATAGTGAGTTTTTAGGTTTGGCTTAGGAGAAAAACAATGAAAACGAGCAGAAAAATTAAAGAGAACATAAAATAACGGTAAAGTAACGATTCTTTTAGAGTAAGTTAACAAGTTACTCTCACAAATACGCATTCTATGAAGTGTTAATTTATTTTAGCCTGCGCGCATGTTCAATTAAGGTCGTGTCTCAAAGTTAGTTTCTGAAAAATTGGTGTTATAAAATTGTTATATACAAATGGATTCGAAAAAGCGACATTATAAAAGAAATTGAAAAAGGTGCTGTGTTACTTCTTTAGCACAGCGTTATGGCGTTGCAAAAAAAATGTCTGGCATAAACAAAAAGAAAATCGGAGTAATAAAGCTTATTGGTAACTATACATTTGGAACCCAAAGAAGAAAGACGCTTAAAAAAGGAGTTTCCATGCATGGAAAAAGCTTTGTACAGTTTATAACCTATTAATGCATTTAAAATAAGTAAATAAGTTTTTTAAATAAAAAAAAAAAAAAAAAACAAACTTGATTTAGTGAACAACCTGGGTATAGTGAAATCGCTCTGCAAAAATTAGTTCACTCTACCCAGACAGCACTGTATACTAATTTGGTACACGATGGCAAAAGTACGTTTACTAATTATTATACAACCTTACAACATTTAATTTGCAAGCAATACAGATTTATTTTAATATTATGCATTGCATCACTTACATTTCAAAATGTTTAAATAAACAGAACGCGTAGTTGCATTGTTTCGGTACGTTGTACATGTGCATCGTTAAAATACAGTAGTATAACTGTATACAAACTTTGTATTAGTACGTTTTGCAAGTCAGCCTTTTTTACTGGGTTTAGTCATAATATGATTCAATAATAATCTTAATATGGTGGCTACAATCATAAATCTTATCATAATATGTTGCTCTAAGAATATGTTTACCACAACCATGTTTTTTCTTTGCGTGTGTAAAAAAATAAAAATATAGTTCCGCTCGTTTACATTTAAGATGACAATATGTACTTTATAGGGTTTGTAGAAATTGGATATGGTATGGCAAACTTATATACCCTTTACATGGTATTACAAATAAACATTTTTTTTAGACTATGAAGTGGGCAATCAAAAACAGCAAATTTTGAAATTTACATTCTTTAATACCTTTAGCAATCATAAAGCTTTGCTTTTTTTGTTAACAAAACCATTTCATAGCCAACAAGAAATATTAATAAGGCAATACGTTTTCTGTGCGTGTAATTTTGCTTCAAATGTGCTATTTGGGACTTAGACATGTGTAATTTCCGAATTCTTTATTGGCAACGCTGGCTCAAATATTCTGTAGATAAGAATTTTGTTTGGATATCTACCTATTGTTTTACCTAGCGCCTACACAAATGTGCTCTAGAAATAAAGATTTTGACACAAAAAAAAAAAAAAAAAATAGGTAAAAAGTAGGGAACAATTGGCTTTTAAATACTACCGTAAACGGTTTATAAGGTTTGGATAAGCGGAGTACTTAAGCTCGTTTATATTAAATTCAATATGTAAATTAAGAAATTCCGGCACAAAAAGTTTAATTTTATCTTAACAAAAATTTACACTGTGATAGGTACATATGTATGGTGGGGTGTCACAAAGCCATAGGACATAAAGCCATATGGCGTCAAGTCCCATTCCATTGAGACATAAGGGCATATGCCATTAAGTCTCAATATAATGGGACTTAACGCCATAAATTTTTTCCGTAAAATGAGACATATAACCATATTTTTGATAATGATTGTATTTCACCCTATTTCATGTAGAAAATGCTTTGTTGTTTCATGTCGCCCTGTTTTATGTCAAAAATGGCGGTATGAACTAAGTCCCCAATGAATTAACTCCCCAAACTCAAAATGAACTAAGCCCCTAAATTTGGGGACGTCGTTCATATATGGAAAAAACCCGAAAAAGCTACGCTAACAAGTGCTTCTCTGCATAGCCGGCCTTCGGCCGGACGCAATGATTTTCTCCTCTATGGTATAACAAACGCCGGCTTCGCTAACTATCAAATGGGACATAACACCATAATGGCTTTATGTCCCATTCCGCTAAAATTGATATGAGACTTAAGGCCATATCAAAATTATGGCTTTATGTCCTATGGCTTTGTGACACCCCACCCATATGTATATGTGTATCTGTGTTGCCAGGAGGTGGAAAAAATCTATGTTATCTTAAAAAAAACCTAAACCGTTTTTTTTTAAATTAGAAAAGGCTAAAATGTTGTGCTGGGATACTATCGATATTTTCTACTATCGATACTTATCGATAGTTCAGATTTCACTATCGATATATCGATATTACTATCGACTGAATGTTTGTACTTGTGCAGGAAAACTTTAATTATTTTTTTATAAGGATACAGTTCGTTGTTTTTATCACTTTATTGTATGCAGTGTGACCATATTAGCTTTTTTTCGAGCTAAATTTAGCTTTATTTTTTCCTTTTTAGCTTGAGATATTTCATTTGGCTTTAAGCTTTTTTCAACGATGCATTTAGCTTTTTCTAGCCTTTCTTTAATTTCAATTTCGTGTTTATTTATATTTTCAAATAAATAAAAGAGTTTATCCGTATAAACTTATGTTGTGTGATTTAGTTAAAAGGGTAATAGTCTGGCAGAGCAGAAGAAATCGCTGTTGCAGATTTGATTTGAGTTACGCTATTTTCCAAAAAAAATAAGAATTTTTGTCAAAAGTTACACTTCTAAAAATTTCTTGAATAAACAGTAAATTTATGCGATTTATAAAAACAAAAAACATACATATTTCTATTCCATATTTCAGTGATAATAGCAAGACCACAATCCAATTATTGAACAAAAGCAAAGCTTATGACCATTTTCTGATTAGGCGATTATCTTTTTCCCCAACGAAAAACTGCACATTAAAGAAATTTGGTTTTCTCGATGTCTCATTTGCTTCGATTATATCGCAAAGCTAACCGGCACTCATCTGCCAATTATTTAGTTTCCTTTTATTTGCCGTACAGATAAATTCAATCAGCTGACTCCCAACTTTTACATGTATTTTGAGTGGCGTTGCCAGCTGAAAACTTTGTTTTTTGTCGGTATATTGAGAATCTCAAAATCGTTAACGGACAGTTTATCGGTCCAATAAATTTATGTTGACATTAAGTAACAAACAGTTTGTCGAAACATTGAGAAAATGGCCATTAGAGTAAGTTTTATGCCTATGCCTATTGCATGAGAATTTAAAAATAAGGTTTAAGCATACATTACTTTTCGTTTATTGTCACTACAGTTTTTAGCCACTTTAGCGCTATATAACAATTTATCTGTTTTTACTGCAGTTATAAGTAAATATAATATAAAGGAATAACGTGATAGTCCATTTAGCGATGAAAGCATATTTGTCACATACTTATTTCATCTAAAAGCAGGCATCAAGAGCGAAAGTAAATCGAATTATGGGAGTTATAGCTACATTAGCAAAACGTTCTACGTTCTTTTTAATTTTCGAAGAATCAAACCATTAAAAGAACTAAGAATCAAATCGTTTATTTTTTTCATCATGAAAAAAATTAGTTTTTGGCATAGGTATCAGAGAAAATATCTCGTTTGGCCTTCTTATGAGTGTTGTTGTCGTGGTCGAAATATAGTCGTTTTTAAAAGTTTGTATTTTGATTGACGCAAGCGACATGTGTACGGCGAAATTTTTACTTATGTGTTTTACATTGTCGTTGTCGTAATTTCGAATTTCAAACGGCTACGACTTCTATCACGACAACGACTTCCGTCAACTATTTTTTGAAAATTTCTTCTAGTAAAAATTTTACTAGCTAAGTTATGTTCATACTTTTTAAATACTTGGCGTCCCTTGTTTTAACAAAGAAATTATTTACTTTTGGAAAACGTTTAGCTAGATCAAACATCATTATACAGTTTCTTAATTGCATTATACAATTATCTTCTTACAAATAAAGTTAAGCAAATCCATAGAAAGTGTTAAAAATAAAGCTAAAGTTTGATTAATTTACTGGTCAAGGTTTTTTTGGACTTTTTTTCGTTTATTTATATAATTATTCTCAGCTATAATTACATAAGCAAAACTTAATCTATGAAAATTACCGAAATAATTAAAATTTACTACAAGAAGCTATAAAAAAAATTTGCTTTATTTTTTGGCTTTTAATTTCCTTCTTTAGTTCTTTTTTAGCTCTATTTCAAACATGATTTAGCTTTATATTTTTAAAAAATCTGGTCACACTGATTGTAAAGGGCCGATGTTGATTTTGAATAAAACACAAACTATTTAGGAAATTATTGTAATTTTATTTTATTATGATATATTGGTATTACTCAATTATGTATGGAACAAAATATCGGCCAAATGGGCGCCGCGACCACGGCGGCACACCTCCATCCGATGGTCCAAATTTTCGATGACCCTGAGGCATAATGGAGGTTCTATGCCGTTAATGTGCCGAATTATCTCATCCTTTAGCTCTTGAATTGTTGCTGGCTTATCGACGTATACCTTTTCTTTCAAATAACCCCAAAGAAAAAAGTCCAACGGTGTCAAATCACATGATCTTGGCGGCCAATTGACATCGCCATTACGTGAGATAACAAGCCGTTGAATTTGTTGCGCAAAAGAGCCATTGTTTCGTTAGCTGTGTGGCAAGTGGCATTGTCCTGCTGAAACCACATATCGTCCACATCCATATCTTTCAATTCGGGCCATAAAAAGTTCGTTATCATCTCACGATAGCGAACACCATTCACAGTAACTGCCTGACCGGCCTCATTTTGGAAAAAATACGGCCCGATCATGCCGCCAGCCCATAAACCGCACCAAACAGTCACTCTTTGTGGGTGCATTGGTTTTTCGACAATCACTCTTGGATTCTCATTCGCCCAAATGCGGCAATTCTGTTTATTGACGAATCCACTGAGGTGAAAATGTGCCTCATCACTGAAGATGATTTTCTTCGAAAATTGATCATCCACTGTTGCCATTTCTTGCCACCATTCTGCCCATTCACGACGTTTGGAATGGTCAAGAGGCTTTAGTTCTTGAGCCAATTGTACCTTGTAAGCGTGTAAATGCAAGTCTTTATGCATAATGTTCATCAACGACGAGCGTGAGAGGTGCAATTGTTGGGCACGACGACGAGTTGAGGTGGACGGCTCTTCAGCCACACTATCGCGAACAGCAGCAATATTTCCTGCAGTACGAGCTGTACGAGCATGCACTGGTGTTCTCACATCTTCTACAGACCCGGTTTGCTCGAATTTTTCCACGATTTTTGCGATTGTACGCACATTTGGACGATCAAATTGACCACAAAAATCACGAAGTGCACGATATGCATTTTGATTTGAACGCCCATTTTCATAATAAGTCTGGATAACTCTAACAGGTTGTTGGATTGTGTATCTCTCCATGGTTCAAATTGAGTAAGTCTGAAATAGAGAAATGTCAAATAAAATTCGGAAAAAAACTTGGCGTTTAGGTGTGGTTCACATTCAACATCGGCCCTTACAATTTAACCACCCTTTATGTATTAGACGTATGTATATAGTATAGTAAGTATGTATATAGTAACAGGGACTATAAGATATTCCATTGCAACTTTAAAAAATTTTCTACATTCTAAACCAAAAAAGGTAATCAATCTAGAGGGCTAATCCTCTATTGGCCGTTCATTGTTTTGTCTTATGCCTGCAATTGCATTTGCATTTTTTTTTTACAACATATTTGACATTTCAGTCCCTATATAAACATGTAAAAATTTCGATTTAAAAGCCTTATATTAGCAGTAAAAAGCACTGCTAAGCAATCCACAAATAAATGGCGACTTTTTTTTGCAAATGTCAACTTTTTATCAAAGCAATATGGATATTTTCAAACAAGAAGAAGAAAATGCGCGAATTTAATATTGTTAACAAGGTAGACATTTTTTGCATATATTAAAGAAACAATATAGAAAGGAAAAATTATATAAAAGTGCATGGCAATATATAATTTTTTAAAAATTATTTTTTGTTTATATTTTTGCAAAAGCTCTTTATGATAAACATAAACATGTGTATGTTGACAGTTTTAGTTTAGGTTTAAACCACCTCAATTAGCTTAAACTAGGAAAAAATATTAAAAAAAATAAAATTCAAAAAGTAAATACGGAGATTAAAGTTAATTTAATCGCTAATCTCTAACCCAAAAAGTGGCTCTAAATCATAAACCGTCACAACTCAAAATGATAAAAATCTTTTTTTATTATAAACTACAGTAGAATCCCGATAATTCGTAATCGCAAGGGACCGACCATGTCTTACGAATTAAAGGAGTTTTCGATTTAGCGGGATTTCGATTTAACGGGATTAAAATAAAATAAATACGAATTAACGGTGTTTTTCAATTTATTTTCTAAAACGATAAAAAAAACATAAAAAACAATTGTTGAAAATAAAATATATAAAAATTATTCATGTAACAAACTGATCTTAAGAAAATAAACACACACAAGCAAAAGCAAAAACCCACGCAAAAAAATAGCGGTAAACAAAATATCATTCTTTCCATGTTTCTGTTGTTTTTTTACGAATGTTGTTTTTTTACGTGGCGGTTTTCTAACATGTTTGGCGACCTAATTTTTGATTTGGCGACATGGCGATTTTTTGGCGATTTATAAAATAGTTAAAATCGCCAACTGGCTATTTTTGATGACCTATGTATTTGTTTTGAAATTCGTTAAATTGAAGGTCTGCGCAAGAAGCCTGATAATCATTGTTTTCGTTCTTATGAGCTTTAAAAAGTTGTTTACATACACGTTTTTTCCTTTTGCTTTGTATATGTGGTAGTAAGTTTTTGACAGCTTAAAAGAAAAGTTTTTTGTTTTTGTACAAGTAAGCAGACCAGATAGATGGGCCTTGATGAAAATCTGTTTTTTATACATAAAATTGCTCTTGAAAAAATCAATAAATAGAATTCCTTAAAACACTAATATATTTAAAGCCTATAAACATTTTCACATTATACTTATATTTATGTGGCAATTTATTATCACAGATAAAATATGTCGTTGTTAGTGACATTTAAAGATTTTTATGAATCCTATCATACCTTTGGACGTTTATGAAACACAATAGAAAAAATGGCTGTCCTTAATATGTGGTTATTACAACTAGTAATGGTATGAAACTATGAACTCCACTAAAACTCGTCTTCGAATTAGAAAGCAATACGAACTTCTAGACGCGTTATTAGGAGTTATACAGGCATGTTCTGTAAATCACAAGATTTCAAATCACAATTGTGATTAATGGGTGTTTTGAAAACCACAAAAGTTTTAACTTAGTTAAAAATGGTGGAAACAAATAAGCAAGTAAAAAAAATCGGCGGCCACTTAGCTGACTGGCTTAAAATCACAATTATGAAAAAAGCTTTTTGTCCAGAACACCTTTTTTTGTGATTTCAATTCACTTTCACAAAAAGTGATTTTCAGAACATGCCTGATAAGTTACATGAATGGGAATAGTAAATGTTGCACTTCTTTTGTACTTTTGTTGAATAAATGTAATACCCTCACAATGTATTTCAAATTAGAAGACAAATAGCGAGTCTTGACGTTGAAGCGTTTTAGATATAAAATAAAACTGCAACTATTCTATATAATGCATTTCTAATATTTGTTTAAATCTAGTCGCAAAAAATCTTTTTTTGTTGCTTTAAGGAGTCTACTATAAATTTTTTTATAGTAAACATCGTACCTTTTTTGTGTTCACTAACTATTTTTATTTCGCTCTAATTAAAAATTAAGCAAAACATATATTATGGCGACTTTATTTGAACTTTTGGCGTATTTAAGCGATACGGAACTAGTTTAATTTTTAGGATTTATAAAAAATATTTTTAATAATTTAAAAAATATGTATTTTATTTTCAAAAACTTGTAAACAAAAGCTTTGGCGATTTTGGCGATTTTTGATATTGAATTTGGCGCAAAAGGTCAAAATCAATCTGACAACCCTGATGATAAGTGGTAGTTAGCAAACAATTACGATTTATAAGAGGTAAAGAAGATTTTATTTGAAAAAAATATTACGAATTAGCGAGGGGACCAAAATGTATGGAAATGTTACGAATTAACGAGATTTTTTCAAGGGAGCGACAGTTTTTTACGAATTATCGGGAATTACGATTTATCGGGGTACGAATTATCGGGATTTGACTGTAGTTCACAAATTTTATCTATAGCGACGGCGAAAATTTCTTTTGCATCACACTGCCATCATTAACTTTTCTTCTTTTACATTTGTGAAACGCAGTATGATTAAAAAGGCAGTTTTCTGCCTCTTCTAAGCATTTTTGAATTTTGAGTTTTGCCTGTTTATGATTAAGTATGCGATATGTAATACAAAAGTACATATTATGTATTAATTTAGTTTCAGTCTATTAAAAAAAATTAATTTCATTATCGGCGGAAGAATCAAAACTGGAATTTGCAAAAATGTTGCACTTAATACAAAATCAGAGAAAAACAACTAAGCAAACACGCAAGTGTTGACACCTCAGAATACCTGTCTGTTGTAATCATGAAACAAAGAAAACAACATTTTAACATTTAAATTTAAAAAAACATTATTTTTCTGCGCATATACGTCATAGTAGTAAATGTGCACAAACACGATTACACAAACACGTATATCTAGTAAGCCGAATTTTTGTTTACATTTAAATCTTGTTACTACAGTGACGTAAAAATGAGAACGGAACTGCGCAATGCGCTTTCTTGTTTTCTTTAATTTATGGTTGTAACAGTTGTTTGTTTGTTGTTTAAATTCTGTCCAGTTAAAACAAACGCTGCCAGATTAGTTTCTTGAGAATGTTCGCATGTAACGCGTTTTTTATTTAGTAATGAATTAACTATTTGGACAAACATATAAATTTGGCTTTTTAAAGGTCACTTAGCTTAAACCAATATTAAGGGCCATTATTATAACTTGGCGTTATCTGTTATCCGACAGTTAACAGACGCTTTTTGACAGAAAACACATTATTATCTGTCAATTTAATCTTAACTTTAGCTAACTTCAAGTTGTAATAATGGTCCTAAGAGGCTTAAAGAATATAAAGGTTAAATTTTGCCTCAAAAAGTCAAACTGGCAACACTTATATGTACATATATTTTTTTCTTAAATGCAAATTCAAATCCTTTACATGTTTTTTGCTGACTGCATATATCGTTTTTTTATCAACGTATACAAGCGGATAAAAAATTAATTAAACACATAATTATGGCACATTATGTTTAACCCTTTTCGAATTATGTTGTACTTAAAACGAACATATGAGTTTACATGATTACTCGTAAATAAACATACAAGTATGTTCATTGGAAGAACTGAATAAACGTCATAAAAAATTGTATTGTAAGTACTTCAAAATTTCTTCTGTTTTAAATTTAATACAAGCAAAAATATTGTAATTAGTATGAATAACGAACGCGGCATATGGCCTGCTTATTAAGATTATAAAGCAAAAGTATATAAAAAAAAATTTACAAAACTTTCAAGTGAGTATTTAATTGCTTGATAGGGATGCATATGTTGCTTTCTTAATACTTATTTCTAGTAACTGTTTTTTTTTTGCTTTTATATTTTTTTTTTTTGTTCATAGACGGAAAAGCGAGACTTAAGTATCTATATTTAATAGTGCAAGGCAACGCTTCTTCTGTTTATATTCAATTACCTTGTAGGAGTACAGCCATGTGTACTTATATAACAACATTCGCGCGAATATAGACAGCAGGGGATATACATATTGCTTACCTAATTCAAAAGTGACTCAACTCAAAAGCTTAATATTTCAGAAATCGAATGACCTAAAAAAATTAGTCAAACACAAATCTTTAGATCATTTAGTGGGAAATCCATACAGATTATGATCTAAAAAGTTTTTTTTAGATATTTATACACAACATACTGTACAATTCTTAGTTGTGTCAATTTTGATGATGTATTTTTTTGCACAAGTTACTGAATTATTTTCAAGTTTTGACACTTTTGCCCAATTCTCAGCTGGCATAAGTCTAATTAATATAAACTTCAAAAAAGATTTATTTTATCAAAAGTGTCACAATCCGAATTAAGACTACTTAGCACTATTTTCGACACAACTCAAAATAAGTCGCTTTTATTAATTGCTACCGTATACCAATTGAAACATAAAGACATAAGCGATTTATAATAACAGTTAACAACAGCAAAATATTGATATTTTTTAATGATAAACAAATGTATTGTGCATAGTTTATATAAGCCCGAAAAATTAAAATTTTGAGTTGAGTCGCTTTTGAACTAGGTGGGCTATTATGGGTGATTCTTATTTCAATGCTTTTTTCGTGTCCGTTGAAAGTATGATAAAATATTTTATAAGATAATAAAATCTGCTTTAGCATGATTTGAAATGTTATAAATAAACGTACTTACGTTTTTTTAGTGTAAGGCTGTCGTCCATTATGTGCGCAAATACTTGCTTTATAGCCTTTTTACACTTGTCAACATCTAAGGGCACTGCTACACGTTCAATAAATATCGTGATATTTCTAGTATCACGATATTTATTGAACGTGTAGCATGCAATATTGATGGATCGCGTCCATATCGCAGAATGGCCTAAAATATGAAATCCAGATCGCGGATCGTGGATTGCGTGAAAATATTGAACGTGTAGCATTTTCATGATATTTAATAGTCATGATACGTCAGTAAAAAGTGTCAAAATAAAAGAAATAAAATACGCAGTGGAAAAAATTAAACAAATAAAAAGTTAAACAATTGACAAAATTTGTGTAAAGTTTATTGAAATAAAGGGTAATGACAGAAGACAGTGAAATCGAGTGGGTTCTGCCGGTGGAATCGGAATTAAGCAGTAAAAAAAATTATTTTAAAAGATTTCATTTTTAATTTGAAGGCATTGCCGGAATTGTGGGACTCGTCGGCTAAAGCTTATTCCGACAAAATAAAAAGAGCGACTGCATTGCAAAAATTATTAAAGGTTTTTAAAAAAGCAAGCAAAATAGCTAAACAGGCTTTCTTTTGGGTTTCTCGCGACATTGATAAACGACCCGCACAACACAAAAATAACATAAATACCGACGCGATAAATATTGAACATGTAGCAAACGCTCGTGATCCATCAATATTTTAAAATTGATCGCGATCCAAATATCACGATATTTATTGAACGTGTAGCAGTGCCCTAACATCTGACATTAACTTACGAAGATGTTGAAATTTTCCCATAAGAAATACATAGAGCTAAAAATCAAAATTGTTCAACATCTTTACAAAATGTTCCTATCTCATTGTACACCAATACCCCGGTTTGCGTTGTTTCGAAGGTGCGTCTTTTTAAAATTTCTGTGATTTTAATGTTGCGTCGTTTTTGTTTCAGTTTGGGTCGGGTGACTAAAAGTTGCGTCGTTTTTGTTTCAGTTTGCATCGAATAGCTTCAAAGTTGCGTCGTTAGTGCTTCGATTTGCGTCGTTAATATAAAAATGTTTGTGCAAAACTAAAACAGAAAGAGGGGATTTTCCGTTTAATTCTAATGCAAATATGTATGTGAAGTATTAGCCCTTCCTTCTACAATAAAAATGGTAATTGAAAAGAAAACTGTAATTTTATTTGAAGATCTAAAAGAAAATTATCCGTTACCAAGTCTATCAAGTCAAAATTTATTTTTTAAGCTAAAATTATGAATCTCGGAAACAATTCAATTAAAATCAATATAAATGTCTGGAAAGTCGTGCTTCGGTATGTGTCGTTTCGATTTGAGTGCCGTTTATTCCATCCCTGCAAATAATAGGACCAGTCCAAACACGCGTGTAAAGAGGACTAGTCCAAAACTAACCCAAACGTATGGAAAAAACCTGGTCTATTTAACATTACGATGTCCTAGGAGAGGACCATATAACCCACCTTTGGACCACAAAGTAGTAGTTTTAAAACTACTCCATGGTATACTCAAGAGGATTAGTTTTGAAGTCGTTTAACCCTTCTGCATTCCTTGGGTCAATTTGACCCAATTTTGGTTTTCAAACGCAAAATTTGTCCCTTTTAATATAAGATATGGACGTGAAACTTCAATTTATCCATTACAGGGACAAAAATTATAAATTTAAATGAAAATGATAAAATTTTAGTTTTTCCTTCCCCCTCCAAAAACACGATTTACACACATTTAATATCCTTTGGGTCAATATGACCCAACATGCGATATTGCAAGTTTAATTCCACTTTAAAATTTGTTTTCTATTGAATTGAGTTCATCTTCATTCAGAATCATCGATAAATAATTTTTTCGGTCAAATAATCAATAGAATCGCTTTTGGTTTTATTTCACTTAAATATGAAATGCTGTAAACATTTTATTGTTGGGTCATATTGACCCAAAGGATCATAGGAAGGGCACATATCCAAGGGATGCAGAAGGGTTAAAAACGAAAGCATGTCGTTAAAAAACGAAGACATGGCGTCTCACTACAAACACTTTTTAACAATGACATGGTCCATGCATCGGACCAGTCCATGGAGTAGTCCATTTTATCAAAATGGATCAGGTCGTCCAATTTTATTTGCAGGGATTCTACATTTTCCTATTATTTTAGTGGCATCACTAAAAAATTGTCAACAAATTTTAGTATTATTGTGGCATCACTGACAAAATGGCATTTTCTTTGAAATCAGCGCTACCATTTCTCAAGTTTTTCCTTTTTTGCAAGCCTTATTTTGCTTAATTTTTTTTTTATATTATTAAATAAAACAAATTCTAAATACATTTTGGTGTTATCTTTTGAAATTTTGGCATTTTTGTAGAAAAAAAAAGTAATCAGTATTGAGGTTATTTCGTTGAACTATCTACGGTTCTCAATCCAAATTTTTAATATTTTTGTAATTAGGCTTAAGTTCATCAAATGTAATTTTCATTAAATTATTTTTATGAAGAAAGGAATTTTACAAAATGAAAATTAATTAAAATTGTTATTGATAATCCTCCATTCCTGACGTGGCTGGGGCACGAACCCTAGCCGGCAGGTTACCATGACATGTTTCGATCGCAACCACTCGATCTCCTCAGATGGATTTGCCGTCTTACACTCGCAGCCATCGACGACTGCAGACGTCAATAGTCAAACATCAATCCTTAAACCAAATTGTATTTTAACCTTTGGTAGATCGAAATTTGCTTTTCTGAATGATTATCCATTTTAATTGATTTTACGTGTTTTTTTCCTTACTTCCGTTTTCTCGTACTTTTGTCAAGAATTCTTCTTGAAGTCGAAAGACATTTTCTTCGTTCTTCCATTTTTGTCGTTCCTTTTTCCGCTGACCTTCTCCAGCACATCTTGAAGGACAAATGTACACATAGAGCTCGTGCCCTAGCTTTAACAGTAATCAGTATTCTGGTTATTTCGTTGAACTATCTACGGTTCTCAATCCAAATTTTTTATATTTTTATAATAAGCCTTAAGTTCATCAAATTAAATTTTCATTAAATTATTTTTACGAAGAAAGGAATTTTACAACTGGGGCCAAGCCACGTCAGGAATGGAGGATTATCAACAACAATTTTAATTAATTTTCATGTTGTAAAATTCACTTCTTCATAAAAATAATTTAATGAAAATTAAATTTGATGAACTTAAGCCTAATTATAAAAATATTAAAAATTTGGATTGAAAAAAAGTATTTAAAATAAATAAAAGGTTTTTTTCAACAATGGTGACATATTTTATTGATAGTAGATGTTAGATGTTTTAAGTGTGAACGCGTATTTCACATTTTCCATGCGTTCCTTCAAAATGTATGCAAGTGTACAAAGGTGTATTACTCTCCTTATACAAAATGACGTTCCACATTATGAAACTATGAGTTTCACCAAGTACGAGAGTAAATTTAGAACGAGCTTTAAAAATATCTGCATTTCGTTTAATGATCTTGCAAGTGCAACCACCAGCTAAATTCAAAATTACACTTAAGATGAAATAAAATGACTCAATTTAAATGAAATTGCACCTGAATATCAAATCAACGCTTTATTTTATAAAGAATTTCTACTTAAAACAAAATATAACAAAAAATTTCAAATAACGAGTTCTACTTCCACATTTGATTGCATATATCAAAGGAAAAGGGACATAAACCAACTCCTCGAACTGTGAGAAGGAGAGGACATTATCAAACACATAAGTGTTCAACGATAAGGTGAGGCTGGTCATGTTGCGCGAATGGCATACATAGAAGGTGATGCTAAAAGGTGACATCAGATGCTCTCGACATAGAGTATGGCAGTAAATCCTGCGACTCATGGGTATCCGTAATTGCAAACAAAAAGCCGAAAACAGAAAAGAATTAAAGAGACCAGCAGAAAAATTTGAGATGTAACGCAATAGGAAAAAATATCTAGGGAAGATTTTAACTGTCTATTGGTGTTCCTTTGTACAACTTCTTTAGTCAATAAAATTTCCTTAACTGAAGCTTTTAAAAATAGCAAGACAAAATTTATTATTTAAAGTTTGGATACTTTTTTTCAATAAACTTCGGGCTTTAAATCACTATATATTTATTAAATCCTAAGAGTCAATGCTGGCGTCTTGCATTACCAAGCTTTTCCCTATCTATATCAAACGATAGAAATAATTGCTTTAATGGAAACTGGGATTTTAGTTGAAAAGACTGCATTTATTCAAATAACTAATATTTAAATTGGTATACAGGGGTCTGCTGAATATCGAAAACGTAAAACGCAAGAACTTTTAAATTGGTTTTAATACACCTTAAATATAATTTTTATAATTTTTGTCTTAAAATTCTGTTTTTAAAGAGAAATATTTGTCATAAAATTCTTTTTTACAGAAACCTTATTGAAAAACGACTAAAAATTCTAGCGTTTTCGATTTTCAGCACAGCCCCGTTAAATTTTATAACCGAAATCAAAACTTGATTTTTCTACAGTTTTTTACTATAATTGCCCTTTCGATATTGGAACAGAATTAAAAAGACCCATATCAGGAAATACCAATACATATAGATTTTATTTAAACCGCATTAAAAACGAAAGAATTTCAAATTTCACCTGATCTACACATAAACCTAATTAACCACGCTCAACCTCAATGAAATGCAACCCTGATCCAATGAAAAGTATTATTGTTTAGAAATTTTTCAAAAAACGATGAAGTCGTGTGGGATGTCAAATTTGTTCATAATACTTGTCATTTTCGGGACACATTACATTCACACTTTGTCATAAGTTATAATAGTGTAATCTAGTCTTTACTTAATATATTTTTTGTAATCAGTTATTGTTGTCTGCAGTCCTGTGTACTAAGCGTTATTCTTTTTATTATGTTTCATTACTCAATTTAACCCTGCAGGTAACGAGACTAGTCCATTCATGCATGCAAAGAGTAGTTAATAAAGGAGTATGAGTACTCCAAAAGTAAACCAAATATATTGAAAAAGGTCTATTTAACATTATGATGTCCATATAACCCAGTTTTAGTTTTAATTTTATTCAAAAACGAACACATTTCGTTTAAAAACGAAGACATGTCGTTTCACTACAAACTCTTTTTAAAAATGTGGTCCATGCTTGCATAACATTGGACTAGTCTAGGGAGTAGTCGATTTGATCAAAATGGATCACTAACAACAAACATTAACAACAAACACTTAAATAACAGTGTCGGTTTGTCATTCTGATGGCCATTTTCTCAATGTATCGATAAACTGGCTGTTACTTAATGTCAACAAAAATTTATTAGAGCGATAAACTGTCATGTTAAAGCTGGGAGTCAGCTGATTGAATTTATCTGTACGGCAAATAAAAGGAAAATAACTAATTGGCAGATGAGTGCTGGTTAGCTTTGCGACAGAATATAAGCAAATTAAGCTGGGATCACACGATTGCCGCAAATGCACCAATATGGCACAATTTTGATTGTGCTTTATTGACGCACAATAAAGAAATTACACCAATCAAATATTCTGAAATCACACGATTGCCCTGTTTTATACTAATTTAATTGCCGCTAGTTGGTACAAAGTGAAATGGGTACAATAACGTATCCGTTAAGATGGAAATATGCGAAAGTTATTCCATTACCTAAGTCAAATGGTGAATATCGACCAATAGCCATCTGTGCTATCTATCTAAATTTTTGGAAAAACTATTGCATAGTCAAATGTTGGGATATATTAATGAACATAATTTGCTTTCTAATATGCAATCTGGTTTTCGCCGGGATCATAGCTGTATTACAGCTCTTGCGGAGGTATGTGAGAATATACGACAGAGACTTGATAATGGGGACATTAACTTGTTGGTGCTTCTTGATCATTCGAAGGCATTTGACACAGTGGATCATCAGATGCTTATTAGTAAACTGGGACACTTTTTTCGATTTTCCAATACATCTACACTCACAATATTCTGTACGTAAAATTAACTGAAATTGTAATATAAAATAAATGAAACTTCAATTAAAAACCGGTCTACTTATTTTTCTTTTATTTTTAACAAAAAGTTATTTTAATTTTTACTGTCAAAAATTCAACATCATATTCCGTAATATCAAATAAATATTCAGTTATTTTGTAAAATTTTACTGTCAAAAATTCAACACCATATTCAGTAAAAACAATTAAATATTCAGTTATTTTTTTAAATTTTACTGTCAAAAAAATGACCCCATATTCAGTAAAAACAATAAAATATTTAGTTATTTCATTAAATTTTCGTTTACTCCACAAAAGAGCCGATTTTCTAGAAAATACCAGACAGACACCGCTTGTGTTTCTTATAAGCGAGATAGGGAGAATATTATTATTTACTTACCCTGATAACAGTGTTGCCGTTAGGATACGAAAGATACATTTTTCGTATCTTTTGATAACTTCATGTACCATGTATAATCCTGACATTTTTCGTATCTTTTGAATCTTTACGTAAAATGTACAGAAATAAAATATTAAATTTTAATAAAAAAAAAAATTTGTTAATGAGCCGATGTGTAAAAATTTTAAAAAAGTATCTGGTTTAACATTTGTACTTCCATTTTCGAATGCATGTGTGGAGAGAATTTTTAGCCAACTAAAACTTATTAAGTTTGATCATCGTAACCGAATCAATACTGATACAATGGCAGCTTTAATTATGGTGAAAGAGAACATTAATGATGTTTCAACATACGATCCACCTAAATCGATGATTACTAGTAGTGCGAAGTTGTTCTGAGGAAATATGAGCATCTTTTTTATTTTCAGGAAATTTATACATATGAATTTTTTGATATAATCGCCCTACTGTAAACGCCTTAACTCGTATATTATATATATATAAATGAATTTGTTTTGATAACATCCAAAGATAGTTACATATAATCATTTTTAAGCCCGTTTTCACAACTTACCGATAGCTAAAGGTAGGATTTTATCGGACGTATAAAACCTGTTCCATTATTGCAACTTTACATTTAGTTACCAAGTAGGATGGACCTTAATTTACTTTATCGCTCACTTTTGGATAAAGTAAAGTTTTAATAATGGAACAGTTTTTATAAGGCCGTTTAAAGTATACTTTAAGTTATAGGTAAGTTGTGAAAACGGGCCTTAAAGTTTGCTTACTGTATTTTTTAAAATTACATACCTAATATTTATGACTATTTATTTAATTTATTGAATATTTATTTTTAATTAATTTGCTTATTATTGAAAAATAGATTGCAAATAAAAACTACATGAAAAAAAAAAATTGATAAAAAAGAATTTATTTATAATAATTTCCTTCACAGTATTCATTTAATATGAAATAAAAATGTTATGTTAACAAATGTTAAAGTTAAAATTTTTTTCAAAATGTATCTTTTTGGGGAAAAATATATCTTTTTGGAAACTAAAATGTATCTTTCGCGAAATTTCGCTGGCAACACTGCCTGATACACAAGTTTGTTTTACTTTTGTTGTACTGACCACGTTGTTTACAGAAGAACTCTAATTATAAGACACCAGCAGCATGACCGATATAGCTTCGCAATTATTTTACTTTTAAAATTTGATGTATTTAACTAAATTATATTAACAAATAGAAAATGGGTATTGCTTACACAAAACAAGCAATTTATTTTTTATAAATAAGTAAAAATTAATTTTTGGTAGTACAATTATATAAAATAACTGAATATTTAATTGTTTTTACTGAATATGGTGTTGAATTTTTGACAGTAAAATTTTATAAAATAACTGCATATTTATTTGTATTTACGGAATATGTAGTTAATTTTTTGACAATTAATTTATATAAGATAACTAAAAATTCATTTGGTTTTACGGAATTCGTGTTTGAATTTTTGACAGTAAAAATTAAATGAACTTTTCGTTGCTTTAAATTACATTTTTATTTAATTTATCATAAAGAAGAATTTAACTCAATCAACGGACAATATTAACTGCAACTTAAAATCAGTATTAATATGTACTTAGTTTTTTGAATAACTGTTAGAATCAGTTAAAAATAAATTTGCTTGGAATTTTAAAAGTTTATTTATTTAAAAATGACTGAACGGAATATTTTTTAAATAAACTACAGTCCGTTACTGTAATAATATTGTGAGTGTACCAATCTCATTTTTTCTTACCTTTCGGCGAGTACACAATAGGTATTTTTGAACGACTCTTGGTCAGACTCTTTATCTCTAATTAGGAGAGAGCCACAGGGCTCTGTTTTCGGGCCACTTCTTTTTTCGATATATGTAAATGACTTACCTGAACAATTATCCAATTTCAAAGTCCACTTGTATGCGGATGATGTGCAACATTATTTAAGTAGCCCTGTGAATAGTATTGCTTTTCTGTAAATACTGAAATGAACAAAATATACCTGTGGGGTTCTGCAAACGGGCTCTGTTTGAAAGGAAAAGTATTGCTCATACCATTGTTCCCACCATTGCTGATAACATTGTCATAAATGGTGAGAATATTGAGATTGTGAAGGCAGCGAAAAATTTGGGAATAATTTTTAACAATAGTCTCAGTTGATACGATCATGTGAGCTCTTTAGTTGGTCAGTCCTATATTAAGTTACGGGCCCTATGCACAATGGTCTCCAAGACCCATTTTTTTGGCCAAATCTCAAAACTTTTTTTCCTATATTTGTTGTTGGAATATTGTAGCAAACACTTCAGATAAACAAAAAAAAAATAATTTGTTTTTGCAAACTTCAATTAACCGATATTCTATGAAGTAAGCAAGTTCAATACTTTAAGTGCAGTGATAAAGTGAAACACGTGGTGTAGTTTTTTGTGTTATTTAAGTCACAGGTAACACGAAAATAAAAAAAAAACTTTTAAAATCTATTAGTTTTGGATATTTATGACGATGGTAAAAATTATGGTAATAAGAAATAACATAAACAACTTTCATAACCTCAAAATCAGTGATTTTAGCCTTTAATAAAAAAAATATATTATAAAACTTAAAAATTTCAAGTGATTTCAACGAACTAAAAATACACAAAGTTACAGTGATATTTGGTGCTTACGAATCATCAGTAATTTTCTGCTAGTTTTTGCTTTTTTTTTAAGAAATCAATTATTGTTTCAGGAAACTTTTGCTTCAAAAATTGTGATTCACTCAGAGTTTATCAGAGTGGAAGTAAAAAACAAGAAAAATCCTAACGTGTTTTTAGTTATATTTAAAAAAAAACGGGGAAACCAATATTTCTAAAGAATATAAGAAATATCTTATTAAAAATATTCGGGTGTATTGCGTGAGACTGGATGTGAAATTGCAGAAATCTTCAAGATCAATTGACCAATTTAATACAAAAATTATTGTACCTGGTTTCAAAATGACTTTGTATTCAAAAATCTTAAAACATATGACTCAACTAAAGAAAATATAGTTTTTTGGAAGAAAAACACTCAGCGGGCAAACCTTCATCATCGTATGGACGTCCTCGTATGCATTTTTCGGGCATGTCTGAACGCAGTAAAAGAAGAAAGGCTGTTGAACTATCAAAGTCTACAGCAAATGAAAATGAATTATTAATGAAAGCGTCAATAATGTCGGCCCGAAAAGATCGAAAGAAAGATTTAAGGCCAAACCATAATATGCATAGCCTTGCTTAACCTACTGTCAAAAACTAATAAAAAGTTTCTCAAATGTATGTAAAAAAAGAAAAACAAAATAAAAAAACATTTGATTCCATACGGAATGTGCGATTAGATTTGCACCTTGCTTAAGCTAATGACAGTTTCATTAAACTTAGTAAAAAGTTTCCTTAAGTTCATTAAGGATTAAGGTTTGTGCTTTGTTGTGATACAGACGTGTATTTTTAGCCCCGCATACGATTTGAACTATTAATTAATCACATTTGATTTTGTAATACATAAATATAAGCAGCGAATGGACGCTTAAAAAAAAAAATAATATATTTTGTTATTTAAATTACTTAACATAATAGTGAACAATTTAAAACGATAAAATTAAATAAAATAAAACAGTAAAAATATATATGTATGTATGTACGTATGAATGTTCATACATGTGTATACATATTCTGAACAAAACATTTAAATTCTGGTTTTTTCTTTTGTTGTTGTAAAATACAATAAATAATAAAAATATTAAAGCAAAGCAAAACGGTGAAAAACAAAAACAACTCTTTGCATGAGTACAAACAGTGAAACAACACTAAGACAAAATGAAAGAAACGTTTACGTTTTAGTTAATGCGAATGAAAATAATGAAGAAATAAATAAAACAAAACAAAACAATATTAACTACCTAACGGCTAAGCCAATTACTCGAACACGTTCCCTCTCACCCTCGGTATTTACACAAACGGTGGATAGTGACTCATTAAAAAAACTACAACAAGATTTGGTGACAAGTGTTGCCAGGCCAGCAAGTATTGCCGTGACGTCAAAAACAAATTTAGTGGGAAATGATACCATGAAATCAAACACAAATGCAATGGAAAACCCCCCTGTAAAAAGTTGTCAAAAGCCTACAGTACAAGTTGGTATGGACAGGTACATAACAGTGCTTAAACGGGGACGCAGCCCTACCTCTGCAGCAGTTGCTTCGGCCTCAAAAGTACCATCTTTTGATAAAATAAATACTCAAAATCGTTTTGCAATTCTGGAGGATGAATCCTCTGAAGCACCAAACGTCATTAAACCATCCAAGCCTCCCCCGATATATCTAAGGGAGCAAAATTCAAATGAGCTCATAAAGAGTTTGATATCGGTGATAGGTGAAAATTCGTTTTACGTAGCGGCTATAAAGCGTGGAAGTATAAACGAGACAAAAATACAAGTCAATAATGAGAATGATTTTCGCAAAATAGTAAACAACTTCGAAACGCTTAAAAAAAACTTTTATACCTACCAACTGAAAAGCAGTAAAGGTCTACAGGTAGTGATTAAGGGTATTGACTCATGTGTGGACCCAGAAGAGGTTAAAACATTCCTAGAAGAAAAAGGCTTCCAGGTAAAACATGTAGTAAATATTAAAAATAGAGAAAAAATTCCCCAACCACTTTTTCGAGTGGAGTTTGAACCCGGCGACGTAAAACTTAAAAAAAACGAAACACATCCTATTTACAATTTAAAATATATTCTCTACAGAAGAATAACTATAGAAGAGCCACACAAAAAAAATGGACCTGTTCAGTGCTTAAACTGCCAAGAATTTGGCCATACCAAGGCATACTGCTACTTACCCCCTGTCTGCGTAGTATGTGGTGAACTACACGGTACCGTTTCTTGCGATAAGTCTAAAACCGACCCCAACGTAAAAAAATGTAGCAACTGTGGCGGTAATCACACTGCCAATTATAGAGGATGCCCAGTATATAATATTGTCAAGCAGACGGTTGGACCGAAAACAAATACCCCTCAAATGCAGGTTGCAAATCAGGTAAACACAAATGCAATTCAAGCCCCCCAGCCTAGTAATAACAGAACCTCTTACGCTAACGTCCTAAAATCAAACCATCAGCCAATGCAAGGTGCCTCGCCAAGTAATGATGAAACTCCGGTTTCTAATTTAAGTCGTTTAGAAATAACCATGGAAACATTAGTGCAAACAGTAAATAATTTTACGAACACAATGGGTAATATGATGCAGGAAATGCTTAGAATGCAATCGATGTTATTGCAAGCTGTACTTAACAAACCATGAACTGTTTAAAAATTTGTTTTTGGAACGCAAACGGCATCCGCCAACATAAAAATGAATTAGAATACTTTCTTAAAAATAAACAAATTGATGTCATGATGATTTCTGAAACTCATTTGACCTCAAGAAATACGTTTAAAATCAATGGTTATATACTATATGATACCAAGGACCCTCGAGATAGAGCTTGTGGAGGTTCTGCCATCTTAATAAAAACTCGAGTCAAACACTACATTATGTGTGATCACCGTGAAGACTATCTGCAAGCAACGACTATTTGTGTTGAGGAGCTAAATCGAAACATAGTAATTTCTTCTTTATACTCTCCACCTAGATTTTCCATATCAGAAGGCCAATATTATAAATATTTTAAATCATTAGGACCCTGTTTTCTGGCCGCTGGCGATTATAACGCTAAACATACCTTCTGGGGGTCACGACTTATAACACCAAAAGGTCGTGTTTTGTTTAACACAATCTCTAAAATGGGTTTAAATGTGGTCGCGAGCGGGCAACCAACATATTGGCCTACTGATCAGCAAAAAATTCCAGATGTTATCGACTTTGGCGTGGTTAAAAACATCCCCACAGAAACGATTCATGTTGAAGCTTCCTTAGAATTATCATCCGACCACACACCTACAATTGTTACTATATCGAACCCAAATAGAATTGTATTTCCGTCAGGTTACTTAGCGACGCCAGCCACACAAATAAATTGGTTAAAATATAAAAAATTTCTCAGTGCCCATTGCACAGAAAATATTCCGCTTAGTACACCGGAGAATGTGGATCTCTCTCTTGTTAACTTTGACAGTTATCTTAAACTAGCTGTTCAACACTCCAGCGTTACCCCCAAAAAAATTAAAAATAATAAAATATGTTCTTCAGATGTCGAGCGGCTCTTGACTGAAAAAAGGAGAGTTCGAAGAGAGTGGCAACTTTACAGATCCCCGCAACTTAAGATTTTATTAAAAGAATGCACAAAAAGGCTAAGAAAGTTGCTACAGAATCAGAAAACGGCTTCTCTAGAAAAATATCTTAAGGAACTTGATGCAACTCCACAATCTGACTACTCATTATGGCGTGCAGCTAGAAATCTAAAAAGGCCAGTTATATCTAAGCCACCATTAAGAAACTTGAATGGTAGTTGGGCAAGAAATGATAATGAAAAAGGAAACCTGTTTGTAAATCATTTGAAAAACGTATTTACACCAAATATATCTCACAATATTGCGGTCGAGTTACCACCTGTTGATGCTAGAGCAGCTTTTCCCCTCAGATTTGAGATAAGAGAAATCGAAAAGGCTATTTGTGACTTAAACACTAAGAAGGCACCTGGTATTGATAAAATCAGTAATAAAATGCTTTTGGAGCTACCTCGCATAGCAAAGAAAATTATTCTTTTTATTTTTAATGCTATTTTACGCCTTGAATACTATCCTGAAAAATGGAAGGTTTCCTTAGTTACCATGATACCAAAGCCAGGTAAAGATCATACAAAAGTTGAGTCTTATAGACCTATTAGCTTATTATCAAATATGTCAAAGCTGTTTGAGAAATTATTAGTTTCAAAATTAACACCAATTTTAAGTGAAAATAGATGTATTCCAAACCATCAGTTCGGATTTAGAAGAAAACACAGCACAATCGAGCAGACTCATCGAATAGTAAATGTCATAAGAAAAGCATTTGAAGAAAAGAAATATTGCTCAGCACTCTTCATCGATGTTTCGCAAGCTTTTGACAAAGTCTGGCATGAAGGCTTATTACACAAATTGAAGCAAAATTTACCAGCAAACACACACAAGCTGCTAGAAAGCTACTTAGTCGGTCGTCAATTTATTATTAAAGAAGGAAATTTCTTAAGTTCACCTCAGCCCATTGCCGCTGGAGTCCCACAAGGCAGCATCCTGGGCCCCCTATTATACTTAATTTATACTTCGGACATGCCAACAAGCAACTACACACAAACTTCAACATTTGCAGACGATACAGCTTTTCTAAGCGTCCACGAAAACCGTTATGAAGCATCGCGTTACTTACAGCATCATATATTTCAACTAGAAATATGGTTAAGACAATGGAGGATAATGGTCAATGAGCAAAAATGTGTACATATAACATTCACTTTGCGCCGGGAATCTTGCCCCCCTATTACAATCAATAATCAAATAATTCCTCAACATTCGCATGTTAAATATCTCGGTATACATCTGGATCGGCGATTAACGTGGAAATGCCATATAGAGGCAAAATTAACTCAAATGAAACTAAAAGCCATTCAAATTCATTGGCTTATTGGAAGAAATTCTGTCCTTAGTCTCGATTGCAAGCTTCTACTTTACAACTCTATCTTAAAGCCTATCTGGTGCTACGGTATTCAACTATGGGGCACTGCCTCGGCCTCTAATATCGACAAAATTCAAAGGCGCCAAAATAAACTTCTTCGAATAATCACAGCCGCTCCCTGGTATGTTAAAAACTCAAACATTCATAAGGATCTCAATGTGCCATTAGTGAAATCTATGATTACAAAATACGCAATAAAATATTTAAAAAGGCTTGAACAACACCCAAATCCACTAGCTCGAAATATTTTAAATCATGGCGGCCACACTCGCTTAAGAAGAAGAGACACGGCAGCACTTACCCAATTAGATGAGCGATAAACACCTATAAAAGTGAACATAACCCGTGATGAAGAAAATTTTGTCTGGCACTGGCAGGAGATAAAATAACGTATTAGGTTAAGATTTGATTAATTATTGTTAGTTCATATTTAATATATGAAGATTCAATAAAACAATAATGACAAAAAAAAAAAAAAAAAAAAAAAAAAGTTCATTATGGTTTGCCTCATATAATTAACATGTATTCGCACATTTGCTTAAGCCAACTTAAGCACATTATGGTTTGGCCTTTAGTCTTTGTTTTAGAAAAAGCTATGGAAAGTCCTACGAGATCATCTAAAATACGAAACTTGTGTTTGAATAATGATAAGTGCCCCATTTTTCTCTCCGATGAAGAAGCTCCACCATTATTTTTTTTGAAAATAATTTCACAAAGAGGCAATACTGCAACATAAGACTAGAGTGTAAGAAGATAACTTAATTTTGGAAAACTAATTAATTGAGTAATTTACATATGTGTTATCAGAATGCTTCTAACCTTATAAAACAAATGGACGTTTATTTAAATTTAAGTAAGTATGTATAAATCAAAGATGAATTAATTACCAATTTCCAGTCCTGCTTAAAGTAAATAAAATGTTTCTTTAGCTCTAAATGGGCTTAAAAATAGATGTAAGTCTGGGTTCACACTATGAAAGTTTTCTTTCAGAAAGTCTGAGTTTATTGGTGAGAGGGGAAGAGAACATGCTTTTCCTTTTTCCTCTCTCACCCATGAACTCAGACTTTGTGAAAGAAAACTTTCATAGTGTGATCCCAGACTAAATTATTAAAAACTTCATAAAATGTATGTTATGAATTCATGAATATAAGTGAATATTTTAGTTTTGGCCAAAAAATTTGGCTCGCCAGACCAATGTGCTATGGTTGACACAATACTCTTCCCCATTGAGGATAAGAATTTTACTTGCCAAGACATATCATATTCCTAGTTTAATTTATGGATGTGAACTGTTTGCAAACTGTGATTCAATTAGCAAAAGAAAATTAAATACTTTATTCAACAATATTTTGAGATATGTGTACGGTCTAAGACGTTTCGATCGTGCTTCATCCGTTTCAAACAGTCTGTACGAAGTTTCTTTCGAAAATCTTTTGAAAATCCGAACACCTATTTTTTTCCATAGAGTGATAAACACTAAAACCCCCAAATATTTATTTGAGAGGATACGTTTTTTTCAATCTCGAAGGAACCATAATATTATAATTATACGGCATCAAACCTTAGTCTCCGAGTAGCAGTTTTATTCATGCCGCTCGTCTTTGGAACCTTCTTCCACTAAATCAACAACTAAATCGAAATGCTAACAGCTTCAAAATGTTTTTATATAACTTTTTCATAATTGTTTTTTGATTGAAAATGTTTTATATGACTTATATTCTTTTTAATAATTGTATTTTTTGTTTGTTTCAATACTATGAACTATGAACCATTTTGTAATAATTATATGTAATCAAATATTCTTGTTACATTTTGCATTCCTGGGGGTTACCGCGTTTTTCGATTCGAAAGAAATCATTTACGAATTCGAACAATTTGTACTGTGTAATACGATTTTCGTAATATTTATTTCGAATAAACGGACGTTTTTCACACTTTATTGAAAATAAAATATCACTTTCTTAAATGCCACTCTCTATTACGAACAAAAATTGTTCATCAAATTTCCCATTTTTAAAAAAATACAACCTCTGTCATCGTTTCGAACGATTACGAAAATCGTAATACACAGTACAAATTGTTCGAATCCGTAAATGATTTCTTTCGAATCGAAATACGCGGTAACCCCCCTATATTGTAATTATAAGACACTGTCTTGTTGTACAGGAAATGAAATGAAAATTAATAAATAAATAAATAAATTAACAATAATATGATCAATGTTAATCATATTATGGTTATTTATTTCATCTATTTTTTCAATTTGTTTGTTAAGTGTCAAATTTTAATTTTATTTAATTTTGTATTCCTGATAGGTGTTATTCTCCACTTTTATACAAAATCCCCTTTAAAACGGCTCATACACTTGCAATAAAATTGTTCAATTTTACGTATTGTACAATTTTATCGCCAATGTGTATGTGATATTCGAAGGTTACACATTATATTGGCAACAATCAAAAGAATTTTGATTTTTATTGCACAACGAAAAGAAAGTGAAATGTGCTGGCAAAATTGTACAATGCTCTTTATGTTATGTGACGACCAAAAGTCGGAGCCCTCGTTTTTGAGTCACATGCCCTAGACTACACCACCACACCAGAACAACCTGGCTCAAGATGAATCATATTTATTTGAATTTATTATTATATTTTGTATAACACCGTATTTCAAAGCTTATATTATCCTTTAGTTTTATTTCTACCCACAACAAGGGTGAATGCCTTCATATTATGTTGAACGTAACTATATAATTTATATTATCTTAGTCCTTTAATTATTGTTTGTATTAAATAAGAATTAATTTATGTACTAATTTTGAAATTAACGGACCGATGGCTTCCGCCATCTGTTGGCAAGTAGGAAAGAGTAGGACACGACAACATACACTTATGAGCAACCATGATTTATAAGTACTTTAGTATGTGTGTGTAAATGTACGCCGGCAAACAGTATAAAAGCGGAGTACGTACCATCAAGGAGGCAGTCAGTCGGCAGCCGGCAAACAGGTGGGATCTTGTTTAGCTGTGAGAAGTTATACTTCTATAGCTAAATAATATCTAGTTATTATCGAAGAGAGGTTATACCTCTTTCGTGAAATACAACTTGTTGTCGGAAAAGATCGCAAGGCAAGAGAACAGCGGTGTAGACTAAATTCTCTTGGTTTGTTATCCATTCGTTTGGCTATAGTGAGGTAGCGGTAGAGAGCAGGGTGATACTGCATCTCGAGAGAACAGCGGTGTAGACTAAATTCTCTCGACGTGTAGTAGACCGCCCGCAAACAACTGCAAGACAAGAGAACAGCGGTGTAGACTAAATTCTCTTGGCTTGCCGTCTGCTTCTCCCTTGGCTACGTGTTCCTCTCTGTCACAGACGGCGTGTCTGTCACATCGCTAACCTCGTGTGCGTTGTCGGTTCCGTCATTAGTTATATTTAATTTATCGACTATTGTACTAACTTACGAAACTAAGAGAAATAAATAAACTAAGCGTACGGTTTATAACGTTTTGTGAAAAGAGCGAGTCCGGTGTTTCATTTCTCTGGTCATTAAATAAATTTTTGTAACGAACCCTGGGAGCCGCGAGCTCTACCCCAGCATAAGGTGAAAACACGTCGGTACAATGGCGCCCGAGCAGGGACGTTAGCAGCGAAGCTGTACTAATCGTCTCAGACCAGAGAAACCACACTCTCGACTCTTGTACGGGAAAGAGAAAAAGAAGTTGAAAAAAAAGAATGGAAAAAATAGTATAAAATGATAGACTGAACTCGAAGAAAAAAATGAAAATTAATTCTGTCCGGTAAATAAAAAAAAAACTAATTTTTAAAATATGTAAGAAAAATACGTGGAAAAAAATCAACTAGTTAGTAAGATGAAGAAAAAATAACGGGAAGAACTTGAAAAAATACCGCGAGAACTGTTATGACACACGTGGGACAAAAACAATTTCGAATTTCGTAACAAGAAGAAGAAAAAAAATAACGGAGCGAACAAACCTTCTGCGTGTACAATTAATCGACGCGTAATAAAAAAAAAAAAAAACAACTTCTAAATCTCGTAGCGCGAAGAAGATCGAAAGTAACGGTAGTAAAAAACAATTTTCTTAAAATCGGGAAAGAATTAAACGATAATTTAAAAAAAAAGAAGACTGTAATAGAGAGTTCCAGGTTCCTCTACAGCCTGATTCGTCACAGTAAAATGTTGTGGACATCATGGGTGTACTCCCTTAAGACGGAAGAATTGCTATCCTGCCTGAAGGAGTTCCAACTGGACCAGACCGACAATGTGTAGGAGTTAAGAAAGCGATGGGCCAAATTTGTGAGCAGTGTCTCCAGCATCACCTTAAACACAACTAATGCAGTGAGTTCGTATCCGAGATTAAGTTAGTCATCTATGCCAACATATTAGCATTACGGGTAATTCTCCTATGTTCCTTACCCAGGGACGAGAAACTCGGCAAGCGCAAAGATATTCTCCAATGTTCCTCATCAAGGACGAGAAACTCGACAACTAAATGCTTTCTAAGACGAAGTCACTGCTTGCATATGATAACCTTATAATCCCCAACCGCATGAGTGGGCCCAAGAGCTGAAAGTGATTTCCACCATAGGAAGAAGAAAATAGACGAGGACCCCATTACAGCAACAACGCTACTACAAGCTGCGGCGACGAGACTTGTATACAACCAACACTGGATATGAGAAGATAAGAACTGGCAATAGTCCAGCCCAATCATGGCCCTTACGCCAACGGCATGGCTAGAAACAGTAAAATCTTCAGCCGGATGTTCAAGTACAAATACGTCTCCCTAACGACACGCAGCAAAATCATTTTCATCGTCATATCCTCCACGTCATTACCGACATCATCGTCATCCACTACCACTTCGTCATCTGAGGCCGCCGCACCCATCGCCAACGTCCCCAGGCTTTCAATGCCAACCGTTGCCGCCACAGGCCGCCGCCGCCAAAAGTTGCCGCCGCCGCCTGACGCCGCATCCATCGCGTACATCCCCAGGCTTTCGAAGCCACCCATTGCCGCCACAGGCCGCCGCCGCCAAAAGTTGCCGCCGCCGCCTGACGCCGCATCCATCGCGTACATCCCCAGGCTTTCGCTGCCACCCGTTGCCGACCGTTGATGCCGTAGGCCACCGCCGCCTGACGCCACACCCGTCGCCGACATCCCAGGCCTCAGCTGCCGTCCGTAGCCGTCTTCCGTTGTTGCCAAAGATCGCCGTTTTCATCCGACGGCGCCGCAACCCGCTAAGGCTGCAACCTGCCTATCCAGCAGTGATTTGAAAAAAGACGAAAACCCTAGTGACGAGGAAGATCCTTATATATTGCAGTAGCAGTACTCATCATTGACCATTCATCCTCATCATCTCTACCGGTGAAATCACCAACATCATCATTTTCACCGCCGAAATCATTAGCGTCACCCACACCTGCTAAATCACCAATCTCATCTTCACAGATCTCATCAACATCCTTAACTCCGGCCGCATCCAGGCCAGACAGGGCTTACATCTTTGTTTTGGGGAAAACCGGAGGCAATGTGACGACCAAAAGTCGGAGCCCTCGTTTTTGAGTCACATGCCCTAGACTACACCACCACACCAGAACAACCTGGCTCAAGATGAATCATATTTATTTGAATTTATTATTATATTTTGTATAACACCGTATTTCAAAGCTTATATTATCCTTTAGTTTTATTTCTACCCACAACAAGGGTGAATGCCTTCATATTATGTTGAACGTAACTATATAATTTATATTATCTTAGTCCTTTAATTATTGTTTGTATTAAATAAGAATTAATTTATGTACTAATTTTGAAATTAACGGACCGATGGCTTCCGCCATCTGTTGGCAAGTAGGAAAGAGTAGGACACGACAACATACACTTATGAGCAACCATGATTTATAAGTACTTTAGTATGTGTGTGTAAATGTACGCCGGCAAACAGTATAAAAGCGGAGTACGTACCATCAAGGAGGCAGTCAGTCGGCAGCCGGCAAACAGGTGGGATCTTGTTTAGCTGTGAGAAGTTATACTTCTATAGCTAAATAATATCTAGTTATTATCGAAGAGAGGTTATACCTCTTTCGTGAAATACAACTTGTTGTCGGAAAAGATCGCAAGGCAAGAGAACAGCGGTGTAGACTAAATTCTCTTGGTTTGTTATCCATTCGTTTGGCTATAGTGAGGTAGCGGTAGAGAGCAGGGTGATACTGCATCTCGAGAGAACAGCGGTGTAGACTAAATTCTCTCGACGTGTAGTAGACCGCCCGCAAACAACTGCAAGACAAGAGAACAGCGGTGTAGACTAAATTCTCTTGGCTTGCCGTCTGCTTCTCCCTTGGCTACGTGTTCCTCTCTGTCACAGACGGCGTGTCTGTCACATCGCTAACCTCGTGTGCGTTGTCGGTTCCGTCATTAGTTATATTTAATTTATCGACTATTGTACTAACTTACGAAACTAAGAGAAATAAATAAACTAAGCGTACGGTTTATAACGTTTTGTGAAAAGAGCGAGTCCGGTGTTTCATTTCTCTGGTCATTAAATAAATTTTTGTAACGAACCCTGGGAGCCGCGAGCTCTACCCCAGCATAAGGTGAAAACACGTCGTTACAGTTATTCATATAGGTTATGTTCACATTTTATTACACGAGTGAGTGAAACCATTGTGCGACTTATTGCATAATATAGGACAAATGGAAATAATATGGCGAATATCAAATACAATAATATGGCAAGTGTATGGGCCGCTTAATTCATATTTCAGCCTGTGACGACCTTCATTACCATTTTTTCTGTTCTACTAGTTAATTCTATGTAAATTTATGTATGTATTTTAATCAATAATTAATATAAAATTAATTAGAATTTTTAGCAAACCAAGTAAAATCCAAACGACCAGAATGTTTTAGCTTTTTAAACACATTATTTCGGATGGATGAATTTAACCATAATATGGTTGTCGTGATAATAATACATAAATAGAAACAAAATATTATCAATTTTGTTAAAAACAACAAAAGTTTGTTTGTTGCCATTACAGGGACCATAATATGTTTTTTATTTCAATCATGTTTTTACTCTGCGTGTATATACTAACATAAAAAAGAACTTTTTATGGTTTTTAATCCAAATTTTAATATTTTAATCAGGCTAAAGCACACTAAATTTAATTTTTATTAAATTATTTTTATGAAGAAAGAAATTTTACAACATGAAATTAATTAAAATTTATTGATTATTTTTCGTTCTTGATTGAGCTGGGAACCGAACCCAGGTTTTCACGGACAGGTTACCCTTACATTTTTCCATTGCAACCACTCAATCTCTTCAGAGGGGTTTGCCGTTTAACACTCACAGCCGTTGACGACCGCTGGCACTCAATAATCAAACATCAATCTTTAAGCCAAAAGGTATTTAACCTTTGGTAGATCGAAATTGGCTTTGAATGATTATCATATATATTATTTCTAAAGCACTTTTTTTTGTCGGTTGCAAATATCTCCCATACCACCGCATCAAATTTAATGAATGATATCTCATTTTAAAGCTTATTTCTAACACTATTGACGAAAAATAATAAGAAATATATTTTTGTTTGTATTAAGGATTCGTACGGGCAAAAAGTTAACGATGATCATGTCATTACCTCTAACATTGTATTCAAAGAAGTATTATAAAAGCATTTAAACATATGTATGTATGTATGTAAATATGTATGATATATATTATGATTTCTAATATTTTTATACTTTTAATAAAATGTATTGAAGTTACTAAAATTTCTATTAATTATTTTCATTTTATGTTACAAAAATGACAACTAACGGTGCGAAATATTTGCACGGGTCATCTAGTATACTTTAATTGATTTACATGTTCTTCCTTACTTCTGTTTTTTCGTACTTTTCGTAGATAAGTCAGGAATAGGAAATTATTAATTAAAAAAAGTTCTTTCTTCATAAAAATAATTTAATAAAACTAAAATTTAATGAACTTTAATTATTTCGAAATTGTTGCAAAATTTTTGTAAAATATTTTACTTTGCACAGTTGTATTCTAAATGTGTGATCAACACTGTATAAGTCACAGCACAGCGTATGCATAAAATACTTTTTAAGCGAAATTTCTTTTAAACAGTTTTTTTCATACTCTTTTATAATTTTAATGAAGTAATAATGTATGAAATAAGGAAAAACAACAACATGTAACTATATACACTCCCATATACATTTAAGAATGAGTTAAGCATGTATGTTCCTATTCCTATACCCTAACCTCTCATTCTTCTTTACACAAAAGAGGTTATATTATGAAGGACTTTTGCTATGAAACCTTTTCATTTCAAATTGTATACAAGGAAACGTTTAATAAGTGTTAGAACAATTTTTTTTGGTAGACACGTTAATGAATTTTTTGCTTAATAATCTGTAATATTTCGTCTGGCAGTGTCATAATTATATTTAGCAACTTTGTATATACGTAAGTAAAATATGTTTGAGTATCTAGTAGATACTTAAGGGTGCATGTAGTCGTTCAAAGCTAAACATGTTTCTTAACATTTAAATAAATAATTACTCATATTTTTCTAATACAGTTACATTTTCAGTTATTACAGAATTGTTACAGATGTCAATAGATCGTAAATGTAAAAGAATTAGCCCATTTTCTATTTGTGGACTATACATTTAACGACTAACCTCCGTGTTCATAAACGATTATTAAATTTCACAAACGTTTATTTAAGAAAATTTCATAGAAAATCTGTTTACACATAAGAAAATTTAAAATTGTTTCTTATCACTAAATTCATATAAAAAAGTAAACAATTTGTTATTTTGCACCTATTAGAAAAATGATTATATTGATTACTCAAAATTGTAAAAATTGATAATTGTTAATTTCTTTGCCGTTTCAAACAATGTTTTAATTGATTTAATTAAATATAGCTCAGGTTTTGACAATTACCAACAACAATTCTACAAGTGTAAATTTTTTTTATTTTAAGCGAAAAAATCAATTAAAATTTTTTGTTATTTAATTAATATTTTAAATAAAAATTTATTTTAAACAACTAAAATGTTAATTAAATCAAAATAATTTTTTTAATGTTTTTTCCAACTAAAAAAAGCAATTGATTCAATTGTCACCAGGGAAACCAGAAATATGCTCTAAAAACGCGTTTTATGCGCATTTAATATGCAGTAAAAACTGGAAAATATGCCTTCAAAATTATTAAAAATATGCCAAAAAAAATTCTAAATAACAGTTCCATTTAATAACAACAATCCTTAAATTGTAATCGGTAAAGCCTCGACGAATTTTCGAGATTTTATCCTATTTGAGAGCGATAGGCAGTCATGGGCTCACAAAAACAAAGTTATTTTAAGTGGGTAAAACTCTGATATGAGAGTTATTTGTGTCGAATATTACATAATTAGATATTAACATTTATATCAGATTTTTTTTCTTAAAGGAATTTTAGGGACGGGCGCTAAGTTTTTTATTAATGTTAACATTCAAAAAAGCTTTTATAGATGGGAGCTTTAGGCAAATGTGAACCGATTCGAAATTTGTAGTAAAATATTTTTGAAGCGAATTTTAACTAAATACACCCAGAGAAAAAACATGTTTGAATATGATCACCTCCAACAAAACTATATTTAATGATAATTTTTAACATATTATGATTCATTTAACAATATTATTGTTACCGACAACCATATTATGGTTGAATTAGTCATCCGTCAAGAAGTCACAACCATATTATGGTTGCCTCCGAACAAGTTATAGTCAAAAATAACTAAAACATGTTTAACAATTATAATAGCATGGTTGGTTTTCAACCATAGCATGTTGCTCTTGGAAAAGAGGAAAATACTATTGTAAATTTTAAAACAAGTTATTGTCATATTTTACCATATCATGTTTAAAGGCAACCATAATATGGTTCTGGCTTCTTGATGGAGGACTAATTCAACCATAATATGGTTGTAGGTGACAATAATATGGTTATATTCACCGTAATATGTTTAATATATATTTTTTTTTTAAATAGTTTGGTTGGAGGTGACCATATTTAAACATGTTTTTTCTTTACGTGTACATACCAACATAATTTGATGGTTTACGGACACAAAAAGTTTAATTTAGAAAGAAGTTTTTATGGGGAATATGTGAAATTATAGACCGATTCTCACACTTTACATAGACTTTGTCCTTAGTACAATTTAAATGTATTAACCAAATGTGATCAAATTGTTAACATGGACAGACAACCAGCCAGACGGATGGATGGACATCGTTAGACAGCTTTAAATAGTGATTCTGAGTCGATCGGTATACTAAAAGATTGGTACAGATTTCCATGTATTACACACATCGCCAAAAACGTATATAATTGCAAAATTGAAGCAACACGTTAAAACAGAAAAGCCAGAATATCGCAAAAAATATTTGTATTTGCTGCCAAAGCACTTGTAGGCATCTAAAAAATCGAACATGTATCAAAATATGCATCAAAAAGGCAAAATATGCGCTATAAACTTAAAACATGCTGCAAAAAGGCTCTTTTAATAAAATTATGCAAAAACATGCTGCAAACGCTAAAATATGCAAAAATATGCACTAACAAATCGATGCCAAAATTCATAAAAAGCTATTAAACGGATAAATATATTGTTTCTGCTTTCATTGGTCGCGCAAGAAAAAACATGCAGTTGCATATTTATGGTTTCCCTGATTAACACATTAATTAAATGGTAATACGTTTCAAAAAATTGATTAAAAACTTCTGAAAATTTGTTCTGTGTACATATAATCTGTATAGAAGTATAAAAAAAGAAAACAATTTTTGTTTGTTAGTTTTTTCCTATTGCATCGTGAACTACTGAACCCATTTTTCTGAAATAATTTACAAGTTTAAACAAATTGTACTTTGTATTAACCATTTCTCAATATTTGTTTCGAATGAACGCATGTTTTTTTTTTTTTTCTTTCTTGATAACACTTCGAGAATATTAGAGAGCTGCTGTTTCGAAAAGGATTTTTTGTTTTCTAGAAAGTTTAAAAAGCTTCCTTTCGTTCGAAACGAAAATTGTAATGCTGGGTACACACAGTGCAACCTACATGCAATCTGTTTCAATGCAACCTCAAAATATCAAAGCGTTTTGATGTTGATGCAATCTAGAATGAATGAAAATGAATTTAATTCACTAGATTGCGTAAATGCGTTGCATAGTGTGTACCCAGCATAATAAACAGTTCAAATTTTTCGAGCTCCTTTAATTATTTCTTTCGCATCGAAATACGCGGTAACCAACTGTTTTAAAAAATATTTACTAACACTGCAGTTACAGGTTCAAGTTTTTCTTGATGGACTTTTACGAAGTAACACAATCAAAAGTTTTTAAAATTATTAGGATTCATAAAAAAGTACGAAAACATGAACTGAGATATAGCAAACAAATTTAGCACATCAGAAATCCTGTTTCAGTGCTTTAAAAAAAAAATGTTTAAAATCTATTAAATATTAAAAACAAGATCAACGCCAGAGACAATCACCAGATTCAGACCATGATTTAAAAATCATGTCTTTGTTCAATTTCTTTTAAAAGTTGCTTTAAAAAACACAATTCAAACGATGATTTTTTCCCCATGATTTTAGGGTTGATTTTTTCCCGTTATCGGAAATTCTTCTTTTCTTGCTTATTTATAAATACCAGCAATTTAAATGCGCTCAGTGTTTTGTATTGTAAATAGATGTTGCCACATTGAAAAAAAAAAAATTAAATGAAGCACTATAACAAAAATACATATGTGTGCAAAGGAAAATATAAAAAAGGCACAGAGAACAGAAAATTTGATTTTTTTTCTCTACCTTCTGCTCTACACCGTTCGCCTACAAACACCAAAAATCATGCCTTAAAAATTATGGTCTGAATCTAGTGAATAAAGCGTATTTTTATTGCATTATGAACTGCTAACACGTGAAAATACTGGCAACCCAATATACGAAAGTATATAATAATTTATTAAAATTTAATGTAAATTCACTGTTTATTGTTGGTATTTTATTTAAGCTTTGATTTCGTTGCAAATAAGAACTTTTGATTGTTTGTAATTCTCATTCACACTCATTGTTTGCTAATATTCTTTTATTATAACTGACAACTTCTGATTTACAATTGACGCTTTCTGAATTACAATTGACTTATTTGAACTACAATTTACGCCTTCTGAATAACAGCTGGAAAATTTCTGAATTACAAAATCTCAAATTTTAGTTAACCGCTTTTTAGGAAATTTTTCGAAATTCCCTGTCATTAGGGATGAAACGATACCTCTAATGTATCGATACTTTTATTCGATGTGGTTTCGCTCGTTAAGTATCGATACCTACTCAGTATCGAAAAAAAAGTATCGATACTTACTTGTATTTGTACTTGTATCGGTTTGTATAATAAAAGAATAGAAAGCAGCATTTATAAACGTTGTTAATATTGTTTTAGTAGTAAACAATACAATTAGAACTACGACCCATAAGAATTTTTGTGCAAAACGAAAAGTGTAAATTTGAGACCACTTTTAGTCACCACCTAGTACCAATTTCCTTTCGAAAAATTATTTTTTTACTTTAGAAAACAACCTTCATTCACTTTTATCCCAGAAATCAACAATGTCACTATGTATCTATTTTAAATGTAAATATGTATATTATTTTTAAATTGTGTAATAATAAAACCATACTCCATGATATTAATTGTGAGTCACACACAACTTAACGTCAAATTTTTTGACCTTTCTTCGTTTCAGTATTTGACAACTTCTAATACTGACAGGTACACAATTGAGCAGCGTGTTAAGATTGTTAAAGCCTTATACAAAAGTGGGCGTTCAATCAAAATGCATTTCGTGCACATCGTGATTTTTTGGTCAGCATAATCGACCAAATGTTTCCACAATCAGGAGAATATTTCTCCGAAAATATTTGCGAAATTTTTCCCGAATATTAACCCTACTAGTCACTTACACCGAGAACAACAATTTTCAATTAAAGTTGTTTGTGTTATTTTTAGCACCTGTACAACTTTTTCGTTTAATGGTGGTAGCACTGAAGCAGATACACATGTTTCTATTTTTACCATGTACATACCTGTCTTGGATTTTATTTTATTTCAAGTTTTTATGCTTAATACATAGATACCTACGATCGTTGCATAATAATTAAAGTAATGTATATTAATTTCACAAAATAAGTCATTAAACGAAAGAGACATGCTTATGTTTGTCTAGCTTTCGCACAGTAGACTAGATAATTTATTTCATTACCATTTATGGGCAATCATTTGATTTGGTCAAATCATCTAACTTGATGTTATTGTTTGGTAAAAAAAACGCTTTAAACAGTGATTTTTAAAAGGTTTATGTAGCTGTCGTATTTTTATTCGTTACTTCATGTTTGCGACTTGTCTTGGAGTTTTGTTATGAACGGACGGCAGGGCTCATGATTGACAGTTTTTAATACAAACATATGAATTTTTTACTATGTACTTCTGAAAAAGTTATATTTTTCAAATTTACTGTGGAATGTTTATGTATGTAATTGTCCTAAACAGCGTTGTTAACGCGGTGCGTTTCACACCATTTTTGGTGCTTTTATAAAATTTTCATGTGCGAAAAATTCCTTAGTTGGCGCTTGGTGCGCTTTTTTTAAATTTCGGTGCGTTTCTTAATTGTTTGTGGTACCAAAGCAAATTCAAAACAATTTTTTGTTTCAGCGTGAGAAACAAATTAGCAACGAAGCAAAGAAAGAGAAAAATTTGTTAAAAACATTCGGGCCAGACTGTCTTCTAATATGAAATTTTACAAAAAATTAATGTTTTAAATGAAAAACATGTTTTATACCATTGCAAAAAAGATATAATGACAATAGCAGTACAATTTGAATTCGACGTTGAAATATTCAGCCCAGTTATGAATAAAAAATTCGGCGGGAGTATTCTCCCTTCTCCCATTTTTCCTATGTCAATTCAATTGTAAAAATGGGAAATGGGAAAAAACTCCCGGGGAATTTTAATTCATAATTGGGCTGATTATCTAGTATTGAAAAAGAATGGCGAATGATTCACCTTATGCAATGGAACATTATTGATTCAACATTAGAATTTGGGACTGAAGTTAAATGTTATACAGTCGCAGTTAATGTTAACATTTTCATGCATAAGCACATATAGCGTTTAAAATTTTGTCACTTCCATACTCAAATGCACAAGTTGAGCGCGTTTTCAGTTCAATGAATTTGTTAAAGTCAAAGATTCGTAATTTCTTTAAATGTTGTAATTGAATTAATTAAACTAAAAATGGGTTAAGACGGGAAAATTCGTGTTGTGAAACTTACCAGCTTCCTGTTTATCATAATGATGTGTATTATTATATTTTTGATAATATTAAAATTCTGATAAAAAATTTATTTTTTTTAAATATTGTTTTATTAGGATAAATACTACACTTTTATTAATTTTGAATACTTACAATTAATCGCTGATCTCTTTTAAAAACTTTTTGTATATGAAATTAAACAAAAGTTATTATCTAGTACAAATGACTACAAATTTGTTTAGTTTATTTTTTTATTTTTTGTTAATTTTTATTTTTTTTTCGTCAAACCCTGAACTGTAAAAGACTGTTTTATTGTGTTATATTTTCAATTAAAAAATATTATACTTTTCATGCAAAATGAATTCAATAAATATTTGAAATTAAAAACAAATTCTAAACTTGCTGCGTTTTTTTAATGCTGCGTTTTTGTCCCTATTTTTCAAAGGTGACAACGCTGCTAAATTCTCAATCTTTATTCTTGATTAATAAATGAACATTTATTGTTGGCAGGCGCGGATCCAGGTTGAGCCTTAGGGGGGGGGGGGGGGGGGGGAATTTTGTATGATACAAAAAATTAAAAAATTAGTTTTTTAAAACTCAACATTTTTTATTTTTCAAATTTATTCTATGAGCTAAATTTCAGTTATGTATTTTATAAAGCTTTTTTGTAATAGTCCTATTCCTTCAATTATTCAGAAATGACTTTATTCACTACCAGACTGTTATATTGTATTTTCTTGTTACATTTTACCTTAGCTTTCCTTTGGAAATGAATGAGGTATTTTGTATGTACAGAAAAATTTACAATTATTAGACACCAGCAGAATGTAATGCATTTTATAAAGTTTTTTTGTAATAGTCCTATTCCTTCAATTATTCAGAAATGACTTTCCAAATGAAAGCTAAGGTAAAATGTAACAAGAAAATACAATATAATAGTCTGGTAGTGTATAAAGTAATTTCTAAATAAATGAAGGAATAGGACTATTACAAAAAAGCTTTATAAAATACATAACTGAAATTTAGCTCATAGAATAAATTCGAAAAATAAAAAAAGTTTAATATAATATAAAGTAACCCTCGGAAGGAAATAATTCCCAGTTTCTATTTGTTTAAATAGTTGAGTTAAATACATTCAATTTATAAAGTATCACTATCCAGTGTGACACAAAGAATGCTGACGAAGGCGTTGTCAACTTTGAAAATAGAGAAAAAAACAAAACTTTCCTTAAGTTCAATATGGTTTGCCTCATATAATTTTCATGTATTCGCTCATTCGTTAAAGCCAACTAAAGCACATTTTGGTTGGGCCTTAAAACTTTTGACTGTCGGTCAATAATTTAATATTTGTCTAAACCGCAACCAATTTTAATGCAGATGTGTGTTTTTATAAAGATAAACTAATAATAAATAGATATCATATAGATATCACTTCTGAAATATTCGAACTGCCGGTGGCACTCTAACTTGTTTCCGACTCGAATTGTAGTTGGGTAAAGAGAAAAACAAAATTAAACAAAAAATTGCTTTGCGATCAACATGAATTTATTAATATCTTCCCAATCGTATGCATCGTCAAATAACTTTATTAAAATATATTAGATATGAACCTTTTACAAACAAAAAAATGACTGTTCGTATATGTTTTTGTTCACTTGGAATCAAGCACTACTTAAATGTAGTAGTCGGGATATGTATTTTGTAATAATCGTTAGTGAGGAAAAACATTATGCTATTTTTCTATTATTGAAAAAAGGAATATCGTATGTTTGTCATCTCTACAAGTTGTTAGCAATTGATTAAAGGAACTTTTTTTAGAAAGAATTTGATAATATGTAATTCGGGTTGAAGCTGTAGGTGCTAAATTCGAATTTCCCATGGCTTCAACCCGAAAACCAGTTATACCGTCCTTTTGGATTCCTGGTAATCCTTTTGATGATAATGGCAAAAGTTGTGATTTTTTGTTAACTTATTCCTTTTTTCATTAATGACAATTGTAGTATAGAACATGGATTTATATGTAAGGAACAGGTTCAACCGAAATATTTTTCCAAAAAAAATCAAATTGCTTGCTAAATATTAAGCAAATCAATTAGTTAACTGACGACATATTGTATATAACCAATTGTTCTTAACACATTACAATTAATTATTTAAATTCGTCCTTAGAATTAGTCAAAATTATACATTTACAATTAGTACTATAAAACTGTTTTAAAGTGATTTTTTAAATTAGAAAATATCACATTGCGCTTACAATGTATAAAGACAAATATTTTCATATACATTTTAGATATTATTTTTAAAAATGACTTAGGATATTAATATTTACAATGATTTCTCTCACTATTTGTTGCAATTTCTAATGTACATGACATTACTTGATTGAAATTAAATACGACTTCATAGGTTCTGCTCTAGGGGGAGTTCTTAAAAGTGAGCGCTGGCACTGGACCGAAACATATTCCCAAAATCCAAAAGACCACGCCGACCAAGGCTGCCCGATTTAAGGTCCTTGCCACAAAGTTTATTGAATTCTTCCTGAAAAAACATCTCTTTCAATCAATTGCTAATAAATTAAACACATAATAAACTTACGTTATTTCTTCCACTTGCCAATAATTAATAAATATCATCACGTTGTTTTACCAACGATTATTGTTAAAACCATATCCCGGCTACTACATTGAAGAAAAGCTGGATTCCAAGTGAACTAAAACATAAACAAACAGTCAGATTTTTCCTTTTAATAGGTACATATCATATTTTATTTTTTTAATAAAGTTATTTAATGATGTGTATTATTGCGTAGAATTTTAATTCATTCATGTTGATCGCCAAAAGAAAACTGTTTGAATCCAAGCTGCTGTGTAGATTTATATACAGTGGAGTTGAAGGCAAACGGTAGTGCAATAGATAATAATGTTATCAAAATTTTATTTTTTTATGATTATCATAAATGTAAACTTTATTTATAATTTCTAAGAGTTATTTGCTAATTGTTTAACATTTCTGTAACTTTACTTTTTGATAAATCAAATTAAGAAAAACTTGATACCAGTGTTCATGAGAATATAATCAAAATTAAAAAAAAAAACATTAAAAATTTTCTTGCATAATATCATATAATTGCGCAATAACTTTATCTAACAACTTTTTAACTATCATGTTAAAATCAAAATAACTATTATGAAAAAGTATATTTATGTATATCATGACCAGGGCAAGTTTTAAATGGCACGAAAAATGGCTGGCAAAATGGCATGAAAAAGTAAAAAAAATGGCACAAAATGGCAAAACTGGCAAAAATAAACATGTTGTTATTAAGAAACATTTATTTTATTAAGTTTTTTTATTAAGTTGTGTAGTAAATAATCAACTGTTATCGCATAAAAAAGGTTAATAAATGGAAAACACTCTTTCAACATTGCAAGAAGTAGCTGGAACATATTTGGACGCTAATAGTTCAGATGAAAGAAGGTTGTCAATAAATTTAGAGTTTGCTAAAAACCGTAAAAATGTGAAACCGCGGTTTCGGTTTTGAAATGATTAAAACCGGTCGGTTTCGGTTTTGAAAATGTCAAAGTTAAACTTCATACATAAAAATATATATTTTTTTTTATTTTTTTCAATGCAGGTCCTTTAATTAACCCTTGTATACCAGGGCCTGGCCAGGATTTTTTTTGACTTTTTCCAGTTTTTTTTTATTAATTTTATTAAGTACGTCAACACGAAACATTATGTTTTCCTCAATCAAAGTGTTTTTTACAAGAAAATGAGAAAAAAGTGTAAACACCGTGGGCGTCGCAATTGGCCAAATGAAAATTTTGTTTATAAAATCAAAATGAAACGTATAAAAAAGCATACGCAACACATAAGAATTCTTTCTTTACTATTTTTTCGAAGAATTATTCCACTTTCCGACAAAATTTTCCTGCTATAGCCATAAAACTCCATACATATAAAAGTAGTCCCAGCCTTGCCCTGGGTTCGTTAGTGTGAGTTTTTTGTATAGCCACAAAAACTCCATACAAAATACTATTGGTCCCAGCTAGGCCCAGTGGTAGTTTATGCTACACAAATTAGGCGTCTACTTAAGTTTTAAAAAGGTAACATTTGTTCTTCTTAGTACTTATTTTGAATTTTAAGAATTTTGAAATACTATGCCATTGTTGCAAGCTGTTATGTATAAAGTTTTTGTATATGAAGTTCCAGTATTACATATATATTGTTAAAGTAAATCCTAAAACCGAGGTTTTTTTGTCGGTTTTTGGTTTCGGTTTTTAGGCACTTAAAACCGCGGTTTCGATTTCGGTTAAAACCGAACAGCAATCCCTTAATAAATTCATCCGTCTCACTTTCAATAAAATATGAGTAGTCCACTTGCAAACACCGCTAAATCAAAAAACAAAATTCTGAGAAAATCGATTAAAAATGTTTTTTTTAAATTGAAATGCCAAGCCATATAGCGAGTTTTGCAGGAGTATTGGATAATTAAGCGGAAATTGCGAAGTTTTGTACAAGGTTGATAATAGCTTACGAAGGAATTTTAAAAAACAAAAAAAAAAAAAAAATATTGCGACTTTACTGAATTTTTTTTTTTACTTAAAGCTGTTTGCAGGTGGACTACTGACATATACTATTTCCTCTTTCAATTAATCTCGTAATCCGGCGTTGCGATCTAAAACTTTTTTTAGACTTTTCAAGAAAATCTTTTTCATTGACATCTTTAAAATGTGGCACTGTCAATTAAGTCTAAGCTTTCACCTATAGAAAGCCCTTTTGTTTGTAATTTCAAGAGACTTGAACAGATGCATGAAAGTGCTCTCTTAGTCACTTTTTACGTCCGATTTTTGCAATATTCCTTTAGCATTTCGAATAGATTCTGCCTAATATTAGCTAAGCTTATTTAAAAATTTCTTCTATCGGGTGATTGTTTAAGAGCTATAGGAAAGTTAAAAAAACACACATAAAATTCAGAAAAATGCATGAAATCTTTTTTTGAATCGATAGTACGGTCCATATAATTTAATGTTTGAAGATTATTTTATGCAAATGTTGACCGTGACTGCGCCTCAAACTGTCCATCCGCTTAGTCCAATTTTGGCATACTCTTTCCAACATTTCGGCCGGTATCTCATGAATAAATGCTTCAATGTTGTCTTCCAATGCGTCAATTGAAGCGGTCATGTATTTATAGAAATGAGCTTTAACATAGCCCCACAAAAAATAGTCTAAAAGCGTTAAATCGCACGATCTTGGCGGCCAATTGACCGGTCCCGAACGTGAAATAAAATGTTCACCGAACTCGCCTCTCAATAAGTCCATTGTTAAGCGTGCTGTGTGGCATGTGGCACCGTCTTGTTGAAACCACGTGCCATGCAAGTCAAGCTCTTGCATTTTGGACAAAAAAAGTTGGATATCATCTCACGGTAGCGCTCACCATTCACAGTTACTTTACAATTCGCATCATCTTTAAAGAAGTACGGTCCAATGATGCCACCAGCCCATAAACCGCACTAAACTGTGACTTTTTCTGGATGCATTGGTAGCTCTTGCAATGCTTCTGGCTCTGATCTTCACTCCAAAATCGACAATTCTGCTTATTAGCGTACCCATTGAGCCAAAAATCAGCTTCGTCGCTGAACACAAGGAGCCCGCGATGAACTTTCTTAACAGAGCACGCATTTTGATAATAAAATTTAATAATTTGCAAGCGTTGCTCGTTTGTAAGACGATTCATGGATAAATTATAGACCAAACTGAAGATGTTTGACAGTGATACAAAACACGAAACATGCGTCAACTGTTTAAACCAGTGTTGCCAAAAAGATAATAGCTTAAAATTCACCCGATAGAATTAAAAAAGGCATTTTTTGGCTTTTTCACGAAATAATTAAAGAAATGGCAAAAAATGGCATATGCCATAAAAAACTTGCCCTGATCATGACTATCAGGGAAGCCGTAAAAATCGAATTGCATATTTTTTCTTGTGCGAAGGATTAATAAAGGCTATTCTTTGCCTTCCGTTTTCTATGAATTGCGGCATTTTGTTGGTGTAGAATTCTTTGCATATTTTAGGATAAAAAGCATTTCTTTATTATTGCATTTAAGTTTATTACGCATATTTCTCACTTCTGAAGCATATTTTGATACTTGTTTCTGGATTCTGCATTGAATATATGATATGATACCATACGTGTTGCTTCAGTTTCGCCTTATACTACATTTCATTAACATTTCATATGTTAAAACAAAGCAAATTGCGATCGAAGTTTAATGTGACTTCAAGCTGTCAAATTATATGCATAACTAAAAATGTAGGAAAAGTATTTATACCATTTCATGCTGATGTATGTAACACATAGAAATAATATTTTAGTAAACCGATCGAATCAGAGCGTCCGTCTGGCTGAATAGTAGTCTGTCCATGAACACCTTTGCTATTTTGTAGATAATTTCATAAGTTTAATGCTGAGAATTAATCTATAATTTCGCATACCCACAAACTCCCATCAATAGCATAGAATGCCATAACTTCCTTTGAAAAATTAGTATTAATACAGAATTTCGAAAATCATTTTAATATGAAACAAGTTAGAGTGCTATATTTTGCTGTGCCGAATCTTTGAAACCCTCCACCGACAGTTCGAATGTTTAAGGAGTAATATCTGTATGATGTTATTGTAATCTTAAACTGTGACGATTTGTTATTAATTATGGTTTTAGGCGACAAAACTGTTTTCCGGTAGTAGGGTTTATATGGGGCCTAGTGTAAATTATGGACCGATCATCACAAATTTCACAGCGTCATTTCTAGTCCTTCAAAACTGTGACGTACCAATTTCTGTTATGCTAGCATTATTAATTATGGTTTTAGGTGTACTAAATTGTTTTCCGGGAGTAGGGTTTCTATGGGGCTAGGGTAAATTATGTACCGATCTTCACGAAATTTCACAGTATTATTTATAGTCCTATAAAACTGTGACGAGCCAAAATTTGTTATGATTGCAGTATTTTTTACGGTTTTAGGCGTACCTAACTGTTTTCCGGTAGTAGGGTTTATATGGGGCCTAAGGTAAATTATGGATTGATCGTCACGAAATTTCACAGTGTTATTTCTAGTCCTAAAAAACTGTGACGTTCTAAATTTTGTTACGCTAGCGGTTTTTTTTTACGGTTTTAGGCGTACTAAACTGTTTTCCGGGAGTAGTGTTTATATGGGGCTTAGGGTAAATTATGGACGGATCTTCACGAAATTTAACAGCGTGATTTCCAGTCAAATAAAACAAATTTTTGCAAAACCTTATCTCATTCCGTGCCTTGTTCCAGCATTAAGGTTATTTTTTGTAACAAAATTATCAATTTTTTTAGGTGGTGGTTCCACATTTTGATTCATAGCTCTGGTCCCACTGCACCGATTTTGCTGGATTTCAATCCCAAACTGCTTAGGATAACTACAAGCAATTTGGCAGCAAGTTTGTTCATTTCTTTTGAGTTGTTCGAAAATGAGCGTGTTTTCAACAGACGGACATTGCTAAATCGACTTAGAATTACTCAAGGACCCAGAATATATATACTTTATGGGGTCTGAGATGAATAATAAAAAAAGTTTCACACGGAATGACAAACTTTATATACCCTCTTCACAACTAATTGTGTTGGAGGGTATACAAAATTGCATATGGCGATGTTGATTTTTCAATATTTTTACGTTTTTCCTTTAAAAGCGAGTTTCGGTTTACTCCCTTTATAATAAACCGTTGAGTTCTTATAATTGCAAATCGAAATAAATAAACACACTTATTCAAGTTAACAAACTTTATTGAAATTAATTATAACGTTCACATTTTTAACCGATATTTTTAGTTTCGAACTGAACCGTTTAACGCAGTGTTCTCAGTTTTGGGGATTTATCCCCAAATTTTTTTTTTTTGTAAACAGTTTGCTGTAAAAAATTTATTCCATCCAAACAACATGTTAAACAAAATTGCATTCGCTGATGAACCAGAAGTTTTTGAAATGATAAGCAATTAGGCTTATTGTGTAAGATGTTCCCGTTTAAGGCTAGTTTACACGGTAATACAATGTATGTATTACGACTTTGTAGAATCAAAATAATATGAAATTCTCTCCGTGTTGAAAAGAAAAAAATAAAAGTATGTCGAAGGTATTTTTCATGTTTACACGGGTGGTATAAGTAAAATAAAAAATAATAACAAAAAGCAGATGGTTACAGTTTTACAATTTTTACAAAAACAACATGAACATTTCCTGAGTTCTTTTTGTAATTGTTTAAAAATGCTACCACCTTTAATATACTCCGTTAAAATACACCTCTGGTGTGATGAAAATACATAACAGTGCTGATACACCTGCCAATTTTTTGTCATACCAAACGTCAAACTTCATATTAAAAAAACGCTGACAAAAATTTTCGAGTTTTTTTTATATAGACTTTGACGTTTGGTATGACAAAAAATTGGCAGGTGTATCAGCACTGTAAGTTTCTAAAATAGTTTAGAAAAAAAACATTTAACGACCGCTTGTCAGATTTTGTATTTGTATTCTCTCTTACTCAATACATTTTGCTTTTACATGAGAAGATTTTTCTCATTCTACATAATTTTTTGCAATGTCGTAATATATTGTATTACCGTGTAAACTAGCCTTGACAAGTGAGTCGTTTTTTGTAATAGATTAATGAACACATATTGTGTGTTACTTTAATCTATTTCACAATAAGGTCGAATGATGCATAATTATTTTTCTTGTGCGTCTTTTTAAGTTACTCAAAGTAGAAATGAAATTACATCAAAAACATAATTGACATAATGGGCCATGTCACAGAGTACAATTCCGTTCGGAATTGAAGAAAACATATTTGTTTGGTGATGGAAAGTGTATTTTGATAGTTTTATTGTCTTTCAGTTACAGACAACTCCCATACCGTTCATGAAAACAAAAATGGTTTCATTCCGAAACATTTTTTCGTCATTTTCTGAAGCAACAAAATACGTAATGAATTCTGTTTCCGAACGGAATTCAACTCTGTGACATGACTGAATATTTTATTATAAAGTTATTTTGGGGATTTTTGGGGATAAAAATTCGTAAATTGGGGATAAGGTATAAAACTAAACTGGGAATCCTGGTTTAATGTCTTAAAACAAACTCAAACTAAGCTTCGCGTGTCAGCCTGTATTTACATATATGTAATTCACCACCGGTAGTAGTTGCAGACTAGTAGATTCAAGAAGCTTCTAGTCGATTCCAGACCATTCTGTTCGAATTCGAAATTCTACAATTAAATCTTAGATCTACCATACAATGTAAACTAATGCGACTTAAATTATAATTTGCAAAATAACTAAAACTATAAATTATTCTTAGATAAATCTAATTTCGTAACCATATAATATTCATTACAACTAACTCTTGTATTAATCTTAGCCTCATACTATAGTTTTGCTCTGGTTGGTTCGTGACTGCCTACGGGTTCAAAAAAAATACCTTTTGAAGTTTAAAAAACGGGACACTGTCATAAGGTCATAAACAAATTCAAACAGATTCGTTTGTAATTATTAACCTTTTTTTATTTATAAACATTTTTTTCATTTTTCGAATTTATTCTATGAGTTAAATTTCAGTTATGTATTTTGTAAAGCTTTTTTGTAATAGTTCTATTCCTTTAATTTTTCAGAAATGACTTTATACACTACCAGACTATTATATTGTATTTTCGAAAAATGAAAAAAATGTTTATAATAATATAAAGTAACCTTCACAAGGAAATAATTCCCAATTTCTTTTTTTATTTATTTAAACAACAATATCGAATTAATCAAAACTATGTAAATTAACTATTTACACCTGCTAGTCATTTTCTTTTAATTTTCTGAACTTCACTGAACTTTACCTATTACTTTCATTTGTAAACTCAATTTAAGGAAAAGGGCACTAACCCCTTGCGCTTCAAGCCTCTCATACATAAAATTTTTTATTTAGTTATAATTAAGTTAACGAAACTTAAAAACTAATTGCACTAATTTTTTCAAAATGTCATACTGTAAATGAGTTAATTAGAAGTATTAACAGAACAAGAATGGCACGATATTTGCCACCGGTGACCGTCGTAAAAAAAAATTTATTTTAATTTATAAAAATAAAAACAAATATTGATCATGCTTTTAAAAAAAAAGATAGCAGATTATGAAAAAATTACAAAAGGTGGACTCAAATTGGTGCCAAAATTCACTATTATTTTGTGTGGTAATAAATGAAAAAGTTATTTTTTTCTCAAAACGGGATAAATGGCGTCCCGTTCAGAGTAAAGAAAGGATGTGGCACGCTATATTCGAAAACTGGACTGTCCCGTCGAAAACTGGACATTTTAAGATTCGTCTGTAAATACTGTGGTGTATGAACGGGCTTTACCGACTTTTTATTAAATATTATAAAATTTATAATTTAGTGTATAAAACATGTTTTTTTAACCGCATCTTTTCGGTTTCCCTGCTGATAATTCATTTGTGCTTAAAGGCAAATATTTAAAAGCTATTTGTTAATTGTTATCATCTGAAATATTTTTTTAAATAAATGAAGTTTTATTGAGTCTACACTACTGACCTCGATTCCAGTGTACTCGAGAATTTTATGTAAAATTAACACGTCATTCTTTTCTTTTATTATAATAAAAAAAAACAATGTTATCTAACAAATTTATTTAGCTACGTGTACCATGTTTATAATCAAAATGATTTAAAGGGCGATCAAACCATTATGCACGATGTTAATTGTGAGTCACAGCTTAACGTTAGGTTTTTTGCCCAACTTAATTTGATATTTTTTTCTTCTGTGTTTGACAACTTCAACCATGTAGAGGTACACAATTGAGCAGCGCGTTAAGATTGTTGAAGACTTTTTTAAAAATGGGCGTTCAAATCAAAATGCATTTCGTGCGCTTGACGAGGCACACTTCCAACTGATTGGATTCGTTAACAAGCAGAGCTGCCGCATTTGGACAAACGAGAACCCACGAGTGATTGTTGAAAAGCCGATGCAACCAAGAAGAGTGTCTGTTAAGTGCGGTTTATGGGCTGGCGGCGTCATCTGGCCGTACTTCTTTGAAAACAGGGTCGGCCACACAGTTATCCTGAATGGTGTTCGCTATCGCGAATTATTATAAATACGATTTCCGTATGACGTGCTAAATTCCAAATTTTCATATTTGATAAATACACGGAAATTTATTGTTGAGGGAAAGCTAGCTTCTATGCGCATTTCACTGGTTGCTTAGGCCAGCTCATCAGGAAACCTTTTCCAAAGATTTTAGAAAAGCCAAAAATATTAAACAAATAAAACCCTAAAGCGAATAAGAATTATAAACACTCTAATGGCCATTTGCTCATTAGGCAATCATCTTTTTTCCCAACGAAAAATTGCACATTAAAGAAATTTGGTTTTCTCAATGTCTCATTTGCTTCGATTTAATCGCAAAGCTAACCGGCACTCATCTGCCAGTTATTTATTTGCCATACAGATAAATTCAATCAGCTGACTCCTAACTTTTACATGCATTTTGAGTGGCGTTGCCAGCTGAAAACAATGTTTTTTGTCGGTATATTGAGACACCCAAAATCGTTAACGGACAGCTTATCGTTCCAATAAATTTATGTTGACATTAAGTAACAGACAGATTGTCGATACATTGAGAAAATGGCCATACGTCTTACTTGTAACAATATGAAAGCTTAAACAAAACACCAACAATAAACAGTGAGTTTATCTTTTCTTACATCCACCTACAATTGGTAAGGTTCTTTCCGACTCGAATTGTACTTGTAAGTGGGTTAAAAGAAAAAACAAAATTAAAAAACAAACTGCTTCTTTCTATTGTCTTCGTAAGAAAACAACAAAAAAAAAACAATTTGCCAATTCATTTTTTGCACGGGCACATGCAATTATATTATCAAAGTTATTTTCGGGAATACAAGGTTTATTATACATACGATTTCCGTATGACGTGCTAAATTCTTTTGCCATAAATTGAGGATATAAGCCTGGACGATATGTGGATACAACAGGATGGAGCCACTTGTCACATAGCCAACGAAACGATGTAAACTGACTGTCACGTTCATGTTATTTGACACCGTTGGACTTCTTTTTTTTGGGCTATTTAAAAGCAAAAGTGTACGCCAATTAGCCAAGAACAATTCAAGAGCTAAAGTATGAGATAATTCGGCACATTAAAGACCTTTAACCTTAATTATTTCTCAAAGTCATAAAAAATATGTACCATCGGATAAAGGTAAGCCCCCGAAGCGATTGCGAGCATATGGCCGACACTTTTTTCATACAAAATTGTCATACAGTACTTTTCGCTTATAGTCCATTCCGCTTAAAGGCCAAAAACGGATATAAGCCAAAACTGTCATATTCACATGCAGATTTTTTCGAATTTCATACAAATTCTCTGTTCTAAGGTCCATTTCGCTTGTAGTCAATTTTCGTTTAAAAGCCACATTTTCTTAGCATGCGTTTATAATTCTTCATGCAGAAATGTTCGCTTATAGTCCACTCTGTTTTTTATATATTTTTATTTAACTGGCAACATGTTTTAATTTACCTTTCTGGCAACTATTATTGTCCGTCTACAACTGACATGATTTGCTGTTATAACTTGATGTTATAAAAGCGTTAAAACGCTAATAAAAATATTAGATTTTATTGAAGACCCCATGTAAAGATCCTATGAAATTGATATTTATGTTGTGTTTGATTTCGTCATCCAAAGAATTAAAATGAATATCATACGCATTTGTTTTTATTTAAATCTTTTAAAGGATTTGAATTAATTAATAAAAAAAAATTTTTGTTTTAACTATTTATTTAAAGTAAATCAATATTTGGTTATGTTTTAAAAAAAATTTGCTTTTGTTTAAAAAGAGTAAATTTAATAAAGGTTTAAAGAACAAATTGGCTATGAAAATTGTCCTTAATAATGTTTGTTAAATTTAATAATCGTTTGTGAATTACCCCCGTATTTTTATTTATTATTTATTAAAGAAAATAATATTTATATAGTCCAAAATGTGGATTATAATAGATTTCAATTATTATCCATTAAATGGCTTATTAAAAAAATCGGCTATAGTCCAAATTCGCTTATAGTCCACAAAAGTTGTGCAACTATAGTAGTGGCCTTTAAGCGAAAAGTACTGCAGATACTTCTATAATAATAAAAACTATTAACATAATTCTGTTATGGTTTTATATGCACTAAAAAGCGTTTTATGCGCATTAAAAATGCAGAAAAAACTTGAAAATTTAAAAAAAAAATATTGTTAAAAATTCGCTCCATAAAAAAATGGCTTATTTGTTTCTCTGTGCTAGTTGAAAAAAATCTGACAAGCGGCGCACCCAGCGAGTAAACCTAATTCGAGCACGCTAACCTTTTTTTTAGGTTAGCTCTTATTTTCGAAAAACTATTCCGCAAGGAAATTTTATTGCGGAATTTCGGTTTTTTCATTTTCTTCAATAAGCTTAAGCGTTTTTGAGTTTCGCGAACATATAATGTGTAACTTCCTCCATTTTCGAAATAACGGTATATCTCGAAAACCAGATCTAGCCTTAAAAAAACGGCTAGCACCACTAGACTCAGCGTACCCGAATTAGGTTAGTTAGTTATAATCTAATTTATTTCAGATTAGTTCCATAAGGGAAGAAATTAGAACTTATCTTTGATCTTTTAGTGGAGGGCAGCGTTTCCAGAAGATTTGGAAGGAAAATCTTCTTTTGGCGAAAAAATCTTATTTTGAAGAAAAAAATCAAAACGCATATGAAAAAAACTTGTGCGGAATATCTGTGAAATAATGTTGATAGAGTTGTACTCTGTTCATTTTTTGAAAAAGTTCCGAAATGTTTCTGGCAACATTTTTTTACAACTGCGAAATAAAGTAAGCTGCACTTATTTCACGTGGAATTTTAAGCAAAAGCAAAAAAGGATGATTATTTAATAAGAAATAAAAAATTAATATAACACAACCTGTAACAGTTTTTTATCCTTATCTGTGGCATTTTGACAAAACATCTTAAGTCGAGATAAGATAGCAAAAAAGTTTTTTAAAAAAACTCGGTGAAAAAATCATTTTTTTAAATAATAAAATAAATCAAAATTAAAGAAAAATTTCGTTTATAATACAAAATTTTAAAAACATAAACAAAAATGTTTTTTGAATGAAAATTCGCATGATCAACAACATTATTTTCAACTTTTTAAATTCGAGTTAAGATGTTTTGTCAAAATGCCACAGATATTTACTTTCTCTTTTATTAAATTTTTTATTAAAAAAAAATATTTTTAGTAATATACATGTGGGGTTTGTTTACATACGCAAAACAATGTCGCATACTTTGCAGGAATAAAATCGGCAAATTGTACAAACTCGCATGATAGGAAACATCGATACATGTCAAAACTTTCGTGTGAAATAATTAATTTTGCTCAACATTTTTCACAAATTTAAACAGAGTACTGGGCTAAAGGCAAAAAAGTAAAAAAGATTAATTTTTTAACAGAAACAACTTTTTATTAAAATTAAAATACGTTATTGCGATATTTATACAAAATTAAATTGTAGGTTTAAAATTGTGTTTTAGTTATATTTTCCAAAAAAATACATTTTAAATGCATTTAATTTCTAATAAATAAGAAATTAAAAAAAGTCCATTTATATAAAGATGTTTCATCGAAAATTAATCAAATTCTTATATTAGAGTTTTATAAATTTTGGGCAAACAAATTTTGGTTTGGGAGCTATGAAGTTCATACATCATATGAAATCTTGAGGGTTCTCAATTTAATATTATATTTTTTGATACCGTTGTTATATCAAAGGCATTTTTAGAAAATTGCATTTAAAAAAAGCTCACTGAAAACTATGGATTTTCCTAAATATATTCCTAATTGATTTTTATTTAAATAATGTTGGTACACGCAAGGTATATTTACACAAGGTAAACTCGTTGCTACAACAAGATAAAAACAACACGCCAAATTGTTTTTGTATTTGGAACCATGGTGTCAAAAAAAACGCAACAATGTGCCTTTAAAATAAAAACACAAATTGAAAAAAAAAAACAACACGTGCAGTTCAGAATAATAAGCTGAAACAATTTTAATATATTGTGCATTCTCAAGCATAAAAATAAAGTATTATTGCAAAAAATAATGCATTTAAATGTATTTTGTTTGCTTAGTAATCACAAGAATTAAAATTTCACAAAAATAAAATGTTTTTCACAATTTTACACTTATTTAATTCAAAATGGCGCGCACTAACCATAAGTATGTAAACAAACACAAGGAATCAACGGAACCAACATAAATAACTTTTGACACTAGGGTTCCAAATGGGGTAAACAGCTGACAAACATATGGGCCAACGAGTTTACCTTGTGTAAATATACCTTGGGTACACGTTTAAACAGATATTTTTAAGCACTTCTGTATAAATACTTTGTTTACAAATTATCATAAACATGGAATGTGGTATTTTCAAAGCAAAAGCTTCATAACCCGTAACTGTTACTTTTTACCACTCCTCTTGGTTTAGGCAGACCACAATTAGAACAGCTTAAGACCCCAATTAAATAAAAAGTTAATAAATATATTTTTTTATTGAACATATGATAGATTATGATGTGATAGATTATACGAATTTATTGTATATTTTTATTATTTTATTTTACATGAAAATCATCGAATATGTGGTCCTTAATTTTGCACATTGCTTTTTCGCATCTACCACACATTTGGTTCAAACTTGATTCATTCAATTCAGAACATATCATTTATAGAATTCACGTTTCTGTTTTTTTGATATTTTTTCCTATATGCAAAATATTGCAAGAAAACAAGAATTTGGTCTGGCCAAAAGGGTAATTTTATAGACTTTTATATAAAAACAAGTTAGAGTGCTATATTCGGCTATGCCGAATCTTTGATACCCTCCACCGACACTTCGAATGTTTTAGGAGTAATATCTGTAGGAAGTAGTGCTGGGAAACTATCGATAGACTATCGATATTATCGATAGTCTTAAAATATCGAAAATATCGATAGGAAAAATATAAATATCGATATTTGTATTATTTCAAATACAGCTATGAAGACATCTAACAGCAGCTATACATACACAGTTTTTTGCCGCAAGTTTTTACTTGCGATAATTAATTCGCACTGAATTAGAGCAATGAATACAAGCAACAAGAATGGCGATTGGTATGGATTGCTTAGTAGTGCTTTTTACTGCTAATTTAAGGCCTTTAAATCGAAGTTTTTACATGTTTATATAGGGACTGAAATGTCAAATATTTTTGTAATGTTGTAAAAAAAAAAATGCAAATCCAAATGCAATTGCAAGTATAAGACAAAACCATGAACGACGATTAGAGGATAGGTCCGCCAGATTGATTACCTTTTTGGGTTTAGAATTTAGAAAATTTTTTAAATTTGCAATCGAATATCTTATAGTCCCTGTTACTTCGGTTCCTTCAGAAAGGTACTTATCAATTTTTAAAAAACTGCCATCTTTACATACGTCTCATACATTCGATAAAATGATAAAAAAAAACGAACTGTAGCCTTATAAAAAAATAATTAAAGTTTTCCTGCACAAGTACAAACATTCAGTCGATAGTAATATCGATATATCGATAGTGAAATCTGAACTATCGATAAATATCGATAGTAGAAAATATCGATAGTATCCCAGCACTAGTAGGAGGTCTATTTATTATTATAATCTTTGTAAAAACAGACATCTGCATTAAAATTTGTTGCGGTTTTGACCTATATAAAATTATTGATCGACAATTAGAATCAATTTTAAAAAGTTTGAGTAGAATATCAGTTTAAGCTGAACTTAAATGATAAGCTATGAACCAATCATCCCAAATTCTGCAGAACGATTTCTGGTATTAAAAAACATAAATTTCAATACAGCGATGCAATTAGTTTAAGCGTTTGCAGTAAATTTCAGAAGGCTTCTAAAATGGAATCTAAGGAAAATTATGGACCGTATATCACAAAATTGCATAACATTTTTTCTGGCCATATGAAGCTAAACTGGAAGAAAGTTTACCGCGTATTTAATTTTTTTACCAGAGTGGGCTTTATATGAGGCCTATGGTAACTTTCCGGGAGTAAGGTTTATATGGGGCCTATGGTAAGTTATGAACCGATCTTCCCGAAATTTCACAGTCTAATTTTTAGTTCTAAAAAATTTTGATGTACCAAATTTTGTTATGATAGCATTATTTTTTACGGATTTAGGCGTACTAAACTGTTTTCCGGAAGTAGGTTTTATATGGGGCCTATGGCCGATCTTCACGAAACTTAATAGTTTCATTTCGAGTCATATTTAACTGTGACGTGCCAAAATTTGTTATGATAGAATTGTTAGTTAGGGTTTTAGGGTTACTATACTGTTTTCCGGGAGTAGGGCTTCTATGGGGCCTAGGGTAAATCATAGACGGATCTGCAAGAAATTTTACAGCGTGATTTCCAGTTAAATAAAATGAACTGTTGCGCAATCTTATATCATTCTGTGCATTTTTCCACTATTTATGTTAGTTTTTGTAACAAAATTATCAATTTTTTTTAGGTGGTGGTTCCACATTTTGATTCATAGCTCAGATCCTATTGAACCGATTTTGCTGGATTTCAATCCCAAACTGCTTAGGATAACTACAAGCAATTTGACACCAAGTTTGTTTATTTCTTTTGAGTTTTTCGAAAGTGAGCGTGTTTTCAACAGACGGACAGACGGACGGACGGACAGTCAGACGGACATGGCTAAATCGACTTAAAATTACTCAAGAACCCAGAATATATATACTTTATAGGGTCTGAGATGAATAATAAAAAAGTTTCACACGGAATGACAAACTTAATATACCCTCTTCACAACTAATTGCGGTGGAGGGTATAATAATATTTCACCCCACTAGTTTGCATCAATCGAATCCAAATTATTTTCATTCGATTTAGCACGTATCATTATAGAACTCACGCCCCTGTTTTTTTGTTATATTCGAAAAATATTGCAAGGAAAACACAAATTTGGTCTGGCCCGACCAAGACGGTAATCCTAGAGTTTAGTTCCATTAGTTTTACCTTTTGGTACTAAGACATAATAACTAAATACATGAACTTTTTTATTCTTTAATAAATTATTCTCTAAATATATACTATACATTTTTTCTTTTCATAAATAATTTTTTTATCAATATTCCCAAAATGAACAACCGCGAATCTATGATGCGTTTTTAATGTTTTGTATGCCCAGAAATAATGATGCATGTTAGTACAAAAGTGTGCAAAACCAATAGACTACAAGCTGATATAAAACCTTATTGTTTTAAAAATTAACTGTTTAAAAAACTGTAAAAGAAAATTATGTATGTTGTACAAACTAAAAGTTAAAAATCTTTATATCTAAAAATAAAAAATCTTAATTTGAGAAAAAATCTTTAAATCTTACTTTGTTCAAAAAGTCTTGAAAAATAAGATAAAATCTTAATTCTGGTAACGCCGGTGGAGGGTATCAAAGATTCGACATAATTAAATTAAGAAAATATTAATTTAATTTTTAAAAATAAAAGTATTTCTTAATTCTGATTTTTTTTAAATGTTATTATAAGTTTTCGTTATTTAACTTAATAAACTACTAGCGTTTGTTTTAATTTTTATCAAACTATCATGAGAAAATTGCTTTTTATATCTTTGTTATTTATTTATTTGCTTTATTTTTCCCTATAGTTCGCTTAAACAATAAATAAAATAAAAAGTTTGTAATAGAAGAAGAGTTTATTCAACTTCTTTATTTTTTTCGCTTTAGATGTATTTTATTACTTTTAACTGCAGAGTTTTAGTTTTTTAACAATTCACTTGAAATATGACAGTTAACATTGTTTGTGTCAACGCCAACATCATCATTATCATCATCATCATTGTAGTCGTCAACATTCTGCGTCATTATTTGTATGATACAAGTACTGTAATTGACTAAAAATAAAAATGAAGATATCAGCAATAGTTAGATTTTTATATTTACAAAAAAAAGAAAAAAAACTATGCACATACCTCAATTAAAGCCATAGGAAGTCATTTGTCCTTTTTGTTGTGTAATTGGAACTTCCGTAATAAAATGTAGTGGATAGTACTTTTTTCCGCTGAAACGCGTTCTTCTGATTTTGATGTGCACAAAAATACGCCAGTTTATTTAAAAAAATTCTTAATTTAAATATGGTTTTAATTTGATAATGTTTTGCATGGATATCAAACAAGAAAAAAGTTAATTTAACTTTAAGCTAAAGTTAGCATTCAAAAAACAAGTTGAAATATAATTTTTAAAATTATGTCCTACAAGAAGTACTCCTGTCATTTTTGTTTTAATATTATAACAAAACGGCCTTCTTTAAAGGAAAAAATCTATCAAATTAAGAATCTTTGAATTACACATAATTTTATATGAAAATGTTATTCATCATAGTGTAGGGATATTTTTATTCACAACTTTATTGACGTTATCATTTTTTTATTTAATTAAAAAAATATATACATTATAAGTAAATAAATATGTATATTTTGATGTCATACATTGTACCCAATCACATAAACCCTCTTACGCATACTTACGCATATAAATGTGTATGTATACATAAATATAAAACATAATTCACCCACACAGCTGATATTTTAGATTTCATATACAAACGGCATGCAAATCTTTAAATTATGCACATAAATAACAAGGATTAATGCATAACATACATACATACACATATCAATGTATGTGCATGAATTAAGGTACTCCAGAACAACGAATTGTTATCTCTTAAATTGTCTGCAAACTGATGACACTGACGTTAGGAAAAAGCTTTCGACAAGGTCAACCATGATTTATTGATATCAAAGCCTGAGTTCATACGGCTCAAGTCTTATTGACAAGATTGCTACTTTATAGGCGAGGGGGGCGAGGGGAAAAGAAACGAGTACACAGATGCATGTACTGTCTTTACGTTTTGCTTTTTCATTCGTTGTTTAATTTTGTTATTGTTTTCAATATCAAAAAAGCACATGTCGTCAACATGACATGAATCATTTGAACGGCAATTCATGTTCAAAGAAGAAAAAGGAAGAATCTTGTCAATAAGACATGAGCCGTATGAACTCAGACAAAGCTTATTGTGATTGGGTTTTCTATTAACATCTTAACCCTCAGATGACCTCCATGGTCTGGCCAGACCATAATTGACTGTCATATCGTCGGATTAGAGTGTAAACCTGCTAAATCCACTTTATAAATAAATTGAGATTTTAATGCCATATGGTAGAGAAAGATATGCCTCGTCGACCAGCATGTAGTTTTTCTGCAATTTAAGTCCTAAAGTGTGTCAAATCAACATTATTTTTGGTGTTCCTCTCAAGCAGCAAATAGGAAAGTGAAAAGTTACTTGTCTCTCCTGTAAAATTTGTTAAAAGGAAGTTAGCAGGTTTACACTCTAAGCCGACGATATGCAATATCTTTTTTTGTAGCAAAAGTTTTAAAAAATTTAGGAATGAATTCTATAAGGAAATTTGGAATTAATTGTAAATTTGTAAATTTGGAATCAATTGTGACCATTAAGGGGACTAAAAACCCCCATAATAAAAGTTTGCTAAGTGCACCTTAGGGTCTGGCTGGATCACAAGTTATATTTATGAATCACTGCTCTAGCATTGACAAAGTTTACTTTGTGTCTTTTTTGGTTGTTATTTTAACATATGTAAATCCAAACTTTGCGTACAAATTCAAGACTTCGCAAAGTAGAAGCAAAAGTCTAAAAGCAGCCAAGATTTCGGTTTCTTTACGCATAAATTTTAAAATGTAGACTGAAAAATGGAAATTGATAAAGCTTTGGATTTAGAAATTGTTGATATGATTTTAAATAAATCAGATTTCAGCGTCTTACACATCCGAATTGCTAGAAATAAACACTGACATCAGTCATCACGATTGTGCGCTTAGGTTAAATTAAGCGCAAACAGTTATGGCGCAATGTAGTTATCCAGAAGGAAAAGAGTTTTGAATCCGAATGTAAAACCACCACCTTAAAAATAATGATAATTTTGTTACAAAAACTAACATAAATAAATAATGGAGGAATTCACATAATGATATTTGTTCTATATGACAAGAAATCATTATATGTAATACAATTTGGTTCGTCATAGTTTTATAGGTCCATAAGCTCCATATAAAGTCCATTATCATGAAACACTATAGTACGCATATAACTGTAACGAATTATGCAATTATAATAAATTTTGGACTGTCACAGTTTTAAATGACTAAAAATAACACTATTTACTTTAGTGCAAATCGGTCCATCATTTACCATAGGCCCTGATATATTCTAACTGTGGGTAGAGGGTATCAAAGATTCGGCATAGCCAGATATAGCACTCTTACTCGTATGATCTTTGTAAGTAATATTTAAGGATTGTATAGGATAATTTAAGTGTTGATCCAGAGACGACACGTCCTTGGCCAACTTTAGTAGCAGTGTTTCATAGTTGTATATCTAATGCAGTGTTGCCAGAAAATGGGGAAAATCCGTACATGTAGGTATTTTTAATACTAAAATTACAGCGTAGGGAAGATCGTACAGATTTTTTATAATCTCCAAAATGTAGAGATTTTTCGTCATATCCCATTATTTGTGATATTTTCTTATCCAAAATGTTTGAAACATTTAATTTTCCCTAAAATCGCATAAAAATATATTTCCAGAGTTGTTTGTGGCTTAAAAAGTTAGCGGCACTAAAACGTAGGTACATATGTATGTATATGATTTTCTAAGATATCATTCAATGTGGAAAGATTCAATTGAATTTACCCTGCAAATAATAGGACCAGTCAAAACACGCGTGTAACGTGTAGCCCACAAGGGACTAGGACTAGTGCAAAAGTAACCTAAACGTATGGAAAAAATATGGTCTATTTAACATTACGATTTCCTAGGGCAGGACCATATAACCCAGCTTTGGATTACAAAGGAGTAGTTTTAAAGCAACTCCATAGTATACCCAACAGGATTAGTTTTGAAGTCGTTTAAAAACGAAAGCACGTCGTTAAAAAACGAAGACATGTTGTCTCACTACAAACACTTTTTAACAATGACATGATCCATGATAGCATTACATAGGACTAGTCCATGGAGTAGTCCATTTTATCAAAATGGATCGGTGGTCCAATATTATTTGCAGGGTAATTAAAAGTACATACATATGTACAAATGTATTGTTTTTTGCACTTTTATACTTACTAGGATCGCCCGTTGGCCGAAATTCGACCACTTGACATTTACTTTCGAGAAAACCTGTGGGTTATGCAACAAAAACGTACACATTTTAAGAGTATGGCAAAATGCACTATTCATCCATCTGTGTACGTATGTCTGTAAGACACATAAATTAAAACGCTTTTTAAACACTTTAATTCAAAAAATTAGAAATATATTGTGCATACTTACACACAAATACCTTTAAAATGATATAGGTTTCATTAAAATCGGTGGACGATAAGATACTTAAAAATCAATCACAAAAAAATTGTTCCCGTTTTTATATATAAGATTTTTTGTCAAAGCTTTAATATTCATATTCGATTAAAATTAATTTTTTAAAAATAATGTTTTTTCTTCTATTTTAATAACAATAATGCTTATTGATTTTTGTAGTGGACATTTTTTAACGTGTAGGGAAAAATCACATTTTTTATAGGTATTTTTTCGGAAAATCCACGGGCAGCACTGGTCTAATGTGATAAAAAGTTCAGCAACAACGTTTTAAGTACGAAATAGAATTTTTTTTTTTCATTATTAATTTATTGAATTTTCATATATATTAAATATATAAAAGTGAATGTATGTATATATATTTGTATATATATATATATATATATATATATATTTGTGCCTTATAGGAGGCCAAACCACTTGACCGATGAACTTGAAATTTTCACAGCATGTAACTGTGACCCTGGAAGAGACATTAGGCTATATAAAATTGTGACTGCGCAAAGGGGCGATGCCACGCCCATACAACCCAAAATTTAAATTCGTGTTATTTATGACATTTTTTGACCTACGGCGATAATATTTGGTATATTTGTTGTTGGCATGAACAGAAATACGTTTAATGAAAAAAGTGGGCGTGGCCCCGCCCCTTTATAGAAAAAGTAAAAACCGAACCGATCGTCACTAAATTTTCACAGAAGGCTATTGTTCTGAATTAATGTGTCGTTGGGTTCAAAAAGGTGTGGTTGGACAAAGGGGCGGTGCCATATTTTTTTGTGGATGTCAATAATAAATATCTCATATTTTAATAGCCGCTGCAAGCATTTATTTGAACTTTTGGTAGTAGGATCTTCTGAGCCATAAAATTGAAATAAAATAGCAGAGGTGGAAGTGGTACCCCCCATAGGATGTAAATATTAAATATCACGTTACTGAAGAACTATGATAGCTAGAGTCTTCAAACGTGGAAAAATCCACTATTATGGTAAATTTCAAAAGAAAAATGGGCGGGGTTGACGGAGGGATAGTAATACCCCCCATAAAATTAGACTACTGAATGCCACGGAACTCTCTTACTACGAAGCAGTTAATAATTTAATAAATAAATTTTTGTTAATATATATTTTAAATACTTATATATTTTATAACGATGGGGGTAGCGAAGCACACCGGGTTAAGCTAGTATTAAATAAGAACTAACAAATATTAATCAAATCTTATCCTAATACTTTATTTTATGTCCCGTGTCCTGTGTCAGACAAAAATTTTCTTCATCACGGGTTCTGCTCACATAAATAAGTGTTTATCGCTCTTCTAAATGGGAAAGTGCTGCAGTGTCTCTTCTCCTTAAGCGAGAATGGCCGCTATCATTTAAAATATTACGACCTAGTTCGGATGCAATTCGAGCCTTTTTAAGTATGTTACTGCACATTTTGTAATCATTGTTTTAACTAATGGAACATTGAGAGCCTTGTAAACACTTGAGTTTTTAACATACCAAGGAGCAGCTGTGATTATTCGAAGAAGTTTGTTATATGTACGCATTTTTACTCATTGACCTTTATCCTCCAATGTTTTAACTATATTTTTATTTGAAATATATGATCCTGTAAGTACCAAGATGATTCATTAGGAAAGCTGTATCATCAGCAAATTTTGAAGTTTCTTGGCATATCCGGGGTATGTATTAGGTATAAAAGTGGGCCCAGGATGCTTCCCTGAGGGACTCCAGCATCAATTGGCTGAGGAGAGCATAAATTATCACCTTCATTAATAATAAACTTTCGACCGACTAAGTAGCTTTCTAACAGCTTGTGTGTGTTTACTGGTAAGTTAAGCTTCAATTTATGTAATAAGCCTTCATGCCAGACTTTATCAAAAGCTTGAGAAACAAAGATAAGGAAAGCGAAACCATATTTTCATTCTTCAAAGACTTTTCTTATGGCATTTACTATTCGATGGGTTTCTTCAATTGTGCTGTGTTCTCTTCTAAAGCCGAATTGGTGGTTATTAATACATCTATTTTCTTTTAAAATTGGGGTTAATTTTGACACTAACAGCTTCTCAAACAGCTTTCGTGTGATCCTTTCCTGGTTTAGGTATCATGCTGACTAAGTAAACCTTGCACTTTTGAGGATAGTATTCAAGGCCTAAAATAGCATTAAAAATTAACAGAATAATTTTATTTGCTGTGCTGGGTAGCTCCTTTTGATCTTATCAAAACTAGGAGCTTTCTTGGGGTTTTAATCACAAATAGCATTTTCGATTTCTCTTGTCTCAAATCTTAGGGGAACAGCTGCTCTAGCAGCACCGCAATATCGTGAGATATATTTGGGGTTAAAACGTTTTTCAAATGATTAACAAACAGATTTCCTTTTTCAATATCATTTGTTGCCCAACTTCCATTCAAATTTTTTAATGGTGCTTAAGAGACAACTGTCCTTTTGAGATTTCTAGCTGCACGCCATTATGAGAAGTCTGATTGTGGAGTTGCATCAAGTTCCTTAAGATATTTTTCCAGAATCCGTTTTTTTGAGTTTGCAGTAACTTTCATAGCCTTTTTGTACACTCTTTTAGTAAGTTCTTAAGATGGGGGGATCTGTGCAGTTGCCACTCTCATTGAGCTCTCCTTTTTTCAGACAAGAAACGCTCGACATCTGTGGAATATATTTTAATATTTTTTGTTTTTTTTTTATTGGGGTAATACTGGAATGTTAAACAGCTAGTTTCAGAAAACTGTCAAAATTAACAATAGAACGGTCTAAATTCTGCGCTGTACTACGCAGAATATTTTCTTTGTAGTGGGTAATTTTTGGCAGTTTAGACATTGAACGGGATTTCATATACATATATCTGTTGAGATCATTCTGGTGATAATGTTTGTCGAGTGATAGATATTCGTATTAAGTGTTGATGCTTGCATGTAACTTAATTTTTTTATATTTGGCACTTGAACCCCTTTGCTTTTAAGCCCCGCAACTAAAAGCTTAGACGCGGTTAAGTGCTTATAAGCCATGACCAACTATTCACCGATCCACTGGTAATTTGAAATTTTTATTTTAAATCAGTTTAAGCAAATTTGTTTTAAATTTCAACAGACTTGTGTAAAAACTTGCAATCTCCAGAAATTTCACTATTTGGGGATGGTGAAGAAAATTAAAACTGTATCAACTCGGTGCAGTCTAATGGTAATATTTAACAAGATGCATGTACGTATCTATGGAAATGCGGAGACATTTGCATACATACGAAGAATGACGTATACATACACATAAATTGTATTTCTATTGTAAATATTGTAAATTTATATTACACTTAAGGAAAATGCACATTTAGATGTGGATGCATTTTATTTAAACATAAATATTCTTGAGTGGCATGATTTATAATTTACCATGTATATTCTATACATATATCTTGATAGGGTAAGTAGGTAACATTTTTATTAAACTGCCTGTTTTACGATTTCGAACATCAACGTTCGCATAGAAAATTACATTTACAATAATAAAAAATTAAAATTTGTTTTTTTTTTAATATATATAAATTACGAGAGAAATGTTCTTGTCGACATCGTGGGCCTGGCAGTTAAAATAAAAACAAATTTTAGAATTTTGTTTTTGTTTTAAATTTAATTTTCTATGCGAACCTTACCTTCGAAATTGATGACCAGGCTTTTAAATATTGATCAAAATTATAGAATATATCGTCACCTGAAACGCATCAAAACAAATGTCCACAAAAAATTTTGGAAACTTTCGACCAACATTTTTCCTTTTACTTTAAAATTTTCAACATGTTAGATAGGACCTTTTGCGTTTTAGGTGACGATGTATGTAAGTCATTTCTATAAATCCAAATATATATCGCACTTGATCATAAAGAAGGTATTAACTCAAACTATTTAAAATATTCAAAAAGCAGACACAAAAGCACGATGTGAATGTATGAATATTAAGTTTCGATTTATTTTTTTTATTTTTTTTTTTAATTTGCTGCAGGATAGAAACCAGAGCCTCTGGCAGGAATCGAACCCGCAACCCCGGCGCTGATAGACTAGCTCACTACCAGCTAGCCTACCGAGGCGCTCTAAAATATCGAGTGTTTGTTGCTTTCGTTTCATAGTTATTCATCTTACTGAATACAAACGAAGCGAATACAAAATTATAATGAAGGTTTCATGAACATCATTATTAAGTTTCATGCAGATGCTTATTAAATATATCTAACGTATTATAAATGGCAAGTAAGATGGTTATGTCGGTTAAGCCCGATGATATGATACCTTACACCACATTATCTTCAGAAACATTTGCAAGAGTGTATCTTATTTGAATCAAATGGTCACAGAATAATGGGAATAATGGGTTTAGATTCATGCAAAGTCCTTTACGCCGAACAATATCTTGATAAGCGTTTGTACCAAATTTTGGCCAAACGGATGGATTGACATCGTTTGATCGACTCAGGGTACCATCGGTATACTTAAAGGTGGATTTAAAAAAAATAAATTTATTGTGTGTTACAGACATCAGCACAAACGATGAGTTTAACAATTAGTTCCAGCTAGTAAAAGTATCTAAAATATTTACAATAGATTAAAAGTGTTTTACAAATTATTATTACTCTTGCAAATCCAATATCAAGCCACCCTCGTTAAAAATAAGGATTGAATCACTGTAAAGCTTGATATGTATTAACTGAGGTTTCATCAAGGCATCCTTGCCTATAATGAATGCAAATTGTTGTATGCGGTATTTGCTTCCTTTTTGTAAGGAAACACATTATGCAGCTTTGAAAATACATTTAATTTATTAATATTTCTAAATTAGAATATTTGTGTTCTTTTCATGTGAATATGAATGTAAAAGTCAAAAAGTCTAATTATAACACCGTCTTATTTATCAATAGATTTAAGTTTGATGTCTAATAATTTTATAGAGAAACAAAAGTTGCTGCACAAATAACGAGTCATTAACAATGACTCTTAGATATTAATATAAACGAGTTACAAAACTGTGACACACATATATACAAATTTTAAAAAACTCAACTAATAAAGTCTAGTTTACACTATCACACAAGTGTTACGTATTCCATCATGCTTTGTGAGATATAAATCTAATGAGTTTTGTTGCGCCTGTCAAATGTAAAATTACAGTTTGTAGTCACACTATCACACATGAGCATACTTTTGATAACATGTAACACTGATCAAATGAAAAGTATTATTCATTATCCCATCAACAATAAATTTCAGTTTATCAGTAGTTTAAAATGGGAATTTAGCACATTTAAACGAAAGCTTGTTAAAAGTATTATAGTTTAGAAAAATTTCAACACACGATGAAGTCGCAGGGATGTAAAATTTTTTCTTAATACTTGTCTTTTTCATAGCACATTGCATTCACATTATCACACTTTTACATATTACTTGAGTATTTGACATGTATTCCCTGCAAATAATAGGACCAGTCCAAACACGCGTGTAAAGAGTAGCCCACATGGGACTAGGACTACTCCAAAAGTAACCCAAACATATGGAAAAACATGGTCTATTTAACATTACGATGTCCTAGGGGATGGCCATATAACCCAGCTTTGGATTACAAAGGAGTAGTTTTAACGCAACTCCATGGTATACACAAGAGGATTAGTTTTGAAGTCGTTTAAAAACGAAAGCACGTCGTTAAAAAACGTTGTCTCACTACAAACACTTTTTAACAATGGAATGGTCCATGCTTGCATTACATCGGACCAGTCCATGGAGTAGTCCATTTTATCAAAATGGATCAGGTGGTCCAATTTTATTTGCAGGGTTACCCTACAGATAATATTGGACTACGTGGTCCATTGTGGTTTAAATGGACTACTTACACCATGGTCCAATGTATTTAGTATGGACCATGTTATAAAAAATTAACATGCAGTGCTGCCAACAACTGCATGATGTATACTTTTCTATAGAGTATTACACATTGGTAGCCCTGATGGTGTCCATTATTAACTGTGTACATGGAGTACTTTTAAAACTAACCCACTTTACTACTCCATGGAGTAGCATAGGGACTACTTCAGTGGGTTATATGGTCCCCTCCTAGGACATCGTAATGTTAAATGGACCACCTTTTACCCATCTATTTGGAGTAGTTTTGGAGTACTCCTACTCCTTTATGGACTACTCTTTACATGTATGTATGGACTAATCTCGTTATATGCAGGGTAATACAAAGTATAATAGTGGTAACTAGCCTTAGGCAAATATATTTGATGTAATAAAATAGTTTAAAGAATTATTTTATTGTTGTGTTGCTTGAAGTGTAGATTTAAATAAGAATTGAAAAATTAGAGAAAAAGATTATCGAAAACAAGAAACTGTGCCAGATCTTAAGGAGAAGGGTACTCCAAGAGTTGGAATAATATATTTGTAGTTTAGGAAGAGGATACTGTTAGAATATTTTTAACGAAAGACATTAGTAATAACAGATTAAAGTGCTTTTCTAGATCGGAGCGTATTTTAAGAGACTACAACCCGTTTCAGGTTTTTCATATTTTAATATGAAAACATCTATTTTTAAAGATTAACGTTTTTTCTCGATTGGAATGTTTTTGTAGGAATCATCAGCCAGTACCCATGTTCTGTAACTTTAGTGAGATCTTCTCGCATCGAAAAGATGTGAAACAAAATATTTCATCTTTTCTCGAAAAGTGAGAAAAACCTTGTCTGTAACTCATGTCGAACACTATCAAAAGAAATTACGTCCTTACGATATAAATGTCATAATAGTGCAACCGAAGCCGATGCGACATTGCAGATGTTGAGAACGCCCGTAGCACGTATCGGTGAGGGCGACCAAAATGTACTAAAATTTAAAATTTTGCAACGACGGCGGCGAAAATACCACCTTCGGATATACCAAATAATGAAAAGTGTTTGCAAGCGAGCTTTAAAAACATTCGTATATTTTATAAAAATGTTAAAAGCAAAATAATTAAGCAATGGAAAAATGTGCAAAGAACAAAATATTATTATTATTATTATTTCCATTTTGCATTGTTTTTTAGTGTTAAAATTTTTTCTCGCCCCATTTTTATTCGTGAGTTTATTTGACAGTTCAAAGCGGAAATTTTTTTCACAAAAATGTTGCAGGCACACTTTTTCTGTAAATTGGAGTAATTTCCTTAAGTGACAGCTAGTACTCGCCAAAAAAAAGTTACAGACACAGTTTAGTGAGAACTATATTCGGCTATGCCGAATCTTATATACCTTCACCCTAATGAGGTAAGAACAAAAAGTTATATACATAAATAACGTCTTTTAGATAGGTATAAATAAATATTAATTGAGCCACGAAAACTTTTCATTTCGTCATGCCGCAGAATATAAAAAACCAAAAATTTATATATGTTCCTAAGCCCGTTTCCTCTTTTGCCAAAGTTGATGTTGGAAATTCCTTTTATAATCTTAAAATCGTTTTTTAGAACATAAAAAAATTAAATAAAAAAAAATGAAAAATATTCTTCCTTTGGCGCTAGATTTAGCGCTTTTTAACTGTCGAAAAGGCGCATATTTTTTCCTTAGCGCTTTTTTTAAAAAGAGCGCTAAAATAGCGCTTTTATTGATACCAACATTTTTTCACTTTTATTTGCATACATTAAAATCAAGACACATTAAACCAAAATTTGTTTCCGTTTTGTAAATACTTTACTCTGAAAAGCATTCTAAACAAGGAAAGAAGTTTATTTTCTAAAGAAATCCATTTCGTTTCTTAAAACAAGAAAATCCAAAAATAAATAACTGATTTTAACTTGTTTTGGTCGCATTAAGTAAAAGTTTCTTAAATAAAGAAACATTTTCTCATGATTAAAAAATTCACGTTTTTGGTATACATATGATCAAAAATTTCAAGAAGCATTTATTTAATATTAGTCTGATTTTAAAATAGAATCAAGAAACAAATGCTAGCGATTTCTTAAAATTTTTCCAGAAAATGCCCAAGAAAACTTGGTTTGATTCAATTAGTTTTGGATCGACATGTTAACAAATCAATCAAAATGTTCTTATTTTTTATATTAAGTTTTTTTTTTAACTAACTAGTGCTATACGTTTTTATGGAAAAAATTTTGGCTTTTCTTCTGATTTTGTAAAATAAAAACCAGCGAAAACTTGATTTAAAATAAATTTTTTTTGGCTGTATTTTAGAAAATTTTCGCTTTGAGTCATAACTTTTTGCTGAAACCAGGCAAACACAGGTTAATATAGAATAATAAATTTTTGGCTTGGACGAGAAAAGTGCCAAATTTTCGTGGTTCAAGACATATTTTCTGGTGATTTAGTAAATAATTCTTTCTGTGTATATTTGAAATTATATTTCTTTAATTTTCCTGAAATATCAGAAAAAGCTTTTTAAAAATATTAATGTTTTATTAACACTGCACGGCAAAAGACAAAAAAAAAAAAAAAGTCGATCTAGAGAACTTGATTATGTGATTTTAATTCACTTTAGAGTGCTTAATCCAAATAGTTTATTCAATCAAGTCTAGTTAACATTTTGTTTACTGATTTATTGTCTTATTTTATTCACAATATACCTGGATTTCTAATAAATGATAAAAAAAAACTAATTTGCATGGAAAAATGGTCACCACTATTAAAGAAATAATTTAGAAAATAATTATTTGTAAAAGACAAAGGCTAGACATGATAGAAAAAACCTGAAAACGGATTTGAATTTAGCGCAGTAGTATTTTTGGTTTTTCATATATTTTTATTTAAAACGATTTTTTTTGACAGCCAGTGTAATTAATAAAACTTGGTTCTTAAACATTTCATTAAGTTTTTTATTTAAATTTTATTTAGCGCTTTTTAGCGCTTTTTGATTGGGGACAAGGCGCTTTTTGATTAGAAATAGTTCACAACCCTGATTCGAACTGGCAATATCATCAGTCTCAGGAGAGAACTTAACAACTCGGCTACGAATGCTTTTACTAAAGAAGCGTTAAATTGAAATATATTGAGTCTATGAATTTGTTTCTTTATTTGAGCGGTATATCATATACATGCATTAATGTGTATGTGTATGTGTATGCGTATGCGTAAAATTAAACACATTACAAATAAAATCCACTACTTGTAATGAAGGGTATAAAAAAAACAAAAAAAAAAACACATTACCAACACTGTATTACCATAGCCACTGTATGACCGTAGAAACCAAAATTGAATTGGTTTGTATGGTATGTTTATGTCGTTTTGGTAATATACTATTGGTATGGTAATGCCACGTCTAATTGGAACTTTAAGGAAAAAATTTGAGGCAGTCGTCGTTTTTTACTCATATCTCAGCCATTTGTGGACCAATCTTGCTGAATTTCAATAGCAAACAATTCCGGACCATATGTGACATAAATGTATAATAACCTGGCCCCCATCATATATGTGGTCTTCGGAAACCCCATTTAAACGGATAGACGGATAGACGGACAGACGGACAGACGGATATCGTTAAATCAACTTCGCTCCTCATAAGGACCCAGAATATATATACTTTATAGGGGGTAACATCAATATTATAGAAATTACAAACGGAATGACAAACTTATATATACCCTATTCAATATATGGCATTTTTGTTTCATTTCACACATTCCAATCGAAAAGTTTCTCGACAAGAGAGTTACAGAACATGGGCACAGGTTAAGGTTTTTGCTTTTACGTTTACGTATATAAAAAACGATTTTTAGTAAAAGACATGAGTGATCAAATATTCATGTCATTTTGATTGAAGTGTGTTTAAAAAAACATTTTTTTTTTTCACATGTTTTCTTTGAAAAAAGCGATTTTAACGAAAAAAAAACTGAGCGATCGTCCTTTTCTAAAGCTTTATTTTGTTTTTTGTTAAAGAACAGCCATTTTTTATATTTTATTATGAAAAATCTACAGGGAAAGAATTATTTTCTTAATTAACAAAAAATATTTTGCATGATATCGTCCAACCCAAAAATTACTTATTCTTTAATAACCACAATTCTAATCATTTTTAGTAAATTTAAGCCATAAATAGTATTTTAAAAAAGCCACGACTTTCCTAGTCTTTAAAACCAAAATTTATTTTAAAGAAAACTTTGTGATGAAAATGACAAAGTTAGAAAGTTCTGTTCTTGAAAATGTATTCCCATGCATTCGAAACTTCATTTCATTTAATGTCTTTTTGTATTCAAAAAGATTAAAAGAATATTTTATGAATAATACATATATGAACTTTGAGCTTAAGCCATTGACTTATTGTGTTACTTATATGATATAAAACTATTTATTTACTGAGTGTACAGGAGAGCTTAGCTTAGCTATTTGTATACCCTTCACTACAAGTGGTGGATAAGGCTGTACTAAGTTTGTCATTCCGTTTAAATTTTTTTTAAATATTTACCCTAGACCCCATAATGTTAAAATATTCCTGAGTCGATTTAGCAATGTCTGATTGTCTCTGTTGAAAGAACGCTTATTTTTTTAATACTCAACAGAAAAGAACAATTGTGGTGTCATTAACTTTTTCAGAAATTTGTTTTATATGACTATCAGCCATGTCACAGAGTATAATTCCGTTCGGAAACGAAATTCATTCCATAGTTTGGCGCTTCACAAAGTTACGAAAAAATTTTCCGAAATGAAACCAGTTTTGTTTTCATGAAGGGAATGGGAGATTTCTGCATCTGAAAGGCCAAAAAACTATCAAAATACACTTTCTATCAATAAACAAATATGTTTTCTTCGATTCCGAATGGAATTATACTCTATGGCATGGCTGTATAAATCTAAATTTTGTTACCAAAGGCCACATATTAAACCCACTGTTGAATACAGCTTAAGTACACCTTGCACTATTATATCTGTGCCCACAAGGAATAACAGCCTTAGTCGAGTTATTAAACTTATTTATTTTTACTTAACTTTAGCTAATTGTAGTCTCATTAAAAATTTAAATATTAAAAAAGTGCTAACACAGAACCTGCCAACATAAACTTAGTCTTAATTTTCTAATTTTTGGCAACGGTTTTCCAATTTGAAAATGCTTTGCTTAAATCGAGTTAAGTTATTAAAGCTTGTTGGCACAGATGTATAAAGCTAATCTAGAAATATTTTGTTTGTCGAAGTTGAATAAGTCTGCAAATCACACCACAAAATCGTGAAGGTAGGTCTATAATTTACCTTAGGTCCCATATTAAGCTCGAAAAAGTACTTTTGGGATATGCTTAAAACAGCAACGAATTTTAACACTGCGAGGTTAGTCTTTTTCAAATGGGTTAACTACTTGTAGATTCCATATAAAACCTGATTCTAAAATTGTCTTACTCTCGGTTAAGGGTATCAATGATTCGGCACTTTCAATTGTTGATTTAAGAAACTTAAAGCTTAAAGCACTTACTTAAAGCTAAACGTTTATTAGCATTATAATGTGTGGCTTGTTTTTAATTTTTTAGCAGATTAAAGTATTTATTCCTTCGTTTGCGGCAGGCACGGATAAATGGGGGCGGAAAAGTCATCCGATATTTGGTCTTAGAAGACCCCTAGTAAAATTTGATGCAGAAAATATTCGTAAAACAATCGACCCTCTTAAGTGCCGTTTTAGTATACTTTTGTGGAGAAGTTAAATAAAGGACGAAAATTACCCCTTAAAATGAGTGTTAGAGGGTTAATATATTCTAAGAAAACAATCGCCATACAATTCTGTTGCAGACATCTGAAATTGTCTTTTTGCTCAGAAGTACATTTAGTATATTTTTTTTTTTTGTACAACCAAACGCCTTTTCAAAAAATTCAAAAACTTTAGGGGCCGATATTTCAGGAACCATTGGCTAGAAATTTGTTGTTGTTGACTTTTTAACGGGGTTGAAAAGCAAAAACCAAATCGTCAAGAATTGAAATTTGGTAAGAAATAAAGATACTCACGGTTCAACAAAGTTTATCGTTAATTAAACTTGATGTGCTTAAACGTTATAAGCCTTTAATTATTAAGGAAAAAATACAGCTAGTGCACTGCTATGTAAGGTTTTACAAAAACTGTATTGGCGCTTAGAAACCCTTTGGCTTAAGGCGAATTTCTTCTGTCAAACTCTCTTAGCGGCATATTATGAATGAGTAAAACCCCTAAAGCAGGGGCTCGATGTCCAGATCAAGAAAATCGTCCTCCTGATCTAAACGCATTTCCGCAGAGGGTGCCTCAACTCTTATATTAATGATAAACTGCCTTAACTCAAAGAACATTTTAACTGAATTGAAAAATTAATATATATTTGAGATCCTATAATGGTTTACGATGCCAGAATTCCTTTAAAAATAATGGCTTAATGTAAAAAAGGCCATAATGAAACTGATAATTTAAGTCGAATGCTTAGGAAGGAAATTTCCCGTTTAAATAATTGCCGGCAACTTCAAAGCAATTTTTCCCAGAAATTACCGTTAATAATTTTAAAGATGGAAACCCTTTTTAAAACTCATAAGGGGTATGTACACGTCAAGCATTTATCACCAAGCGCTATGGTAGTATGTGTGAAAATGTGGCCCTTAAAAAAAAAAAAAAATTGGACTTAACGGTTTGAAAGCAAAAAATTATTGCTAGTTGTATAATCTGTGGTCTCTAACATAACAGAATTTATTTATAAGAACACCCGGTTATTTCATGTGTTACACTTTGTAATCAAACTTTAATAAAGCATTCAAAACTTATCATAATAAAAATTTATGTTTTTCTATTCGTTTTAGTTAAACTAGACAGTAGTTTCTTTTAACTCATTGACATGTTGTACATTTAGGCAAAATGACAAATGATATTGCAATTTTAATAATCAAATTGTTTTTTTTTTACCACATATAAATAGTAAAAACCAAGAACAACACCACAAATTGAAAATAAAAGTTAAACTATAACTAAAAGAAAATCTTCAGTAAGTTAGTCATAAAGAAGTTGTTAAAGCGGATATCCGTAAAAAAAAACTTTTTTTGTTTAAGTAACTTCAACATAAAAAAACTTAATAAATAAATGAGTTTGTGTATGAACCAGAGTGTTGTTCATACGCAGAAAGTTTGCTAAAATATAAATAGTTGTGCATTTTTAACGAAGTTATTATTCAATTTTACTACTTATAAAAGTTCATTAATCTTTTCATATCCACAGTGAAAGGTGGTCTGTCCGTCACATTAAGTTTTATTTTGGGTTTTGCAAAAAACATTATTCTGAATAAGTACGAAGCCTGTTTAAGCGTTGTTTTCGAAAAAAGTTGGGTATTCAAAAATCGCAACAATTTTTAGTTTAAGCTGTATACATTAGTTTATATCAGGTAGGATATCCAAGAGTTTGAACTTATTGTAAATAATTTAAAGTCATTGTCCAATGAGTTTATTCTGTTAAACGCCTTTTAGAAGGCCTCCGTACATTTTAATAATAAATAAACTTTAAATAATGCAAAAATGCGTCTGCTTTAGTTATTAAGTAGCATATATAGAAGAGTGCTTGAAAGAGCTAAACAAACGTTTCCATCGTTATTCAAACAAAAGCTTGATAATGAATAGCGACATCAAAACTTTCGATTTCAATCAATATAAGACTCAGAATAAATGTCTGAAATCGGGCCATATTTGACCATGGCTTCAATACAAATACCACTCCCGAAAATAGCTTTTAATGCCAAACTTTCTTTCAAATATGATATTGATTAGCTAGATATCTAGATAAAATTCTTTATCATATTTTACAGAGCTGAAGAAAGTGACGTTTGTAAAAGGCTTAATTAAATCAGGCAGCTTTCGAAAAAAAAGATAGAAAGCGTTTTTGGTAGTGAAGTGGCAATATGCAATCAACACCAATTTCGTGATCAAAACAAAAATAACAAAACCACTTTAAACAAAAGCATTAGTTTAAGAAACGTTTTATTTTGTGCAAAAAAAAAAATAATAATTTAGTAATATTCTTCTGTTTTCTATCAGATTTTACTTACTTATGCCCAATTTTTGGGATTGATATTAAAGCACATTCATGTTTAAAACCGTTTTAAATACAAAATTATTTTCTTCACTAAACACTTAAATGTAACTTAATTCACCGATGTGGTATGTATTTAAATACGATTTAAGTTTGTATGAAAATTTACTTATTATGGATTTAAATACTATCCTGAAAATTGGCCATTAGATATTAATTACTTGTGTTGTGGTTAGCTTAAAACTTAATTTTTGCAAATACACGATTTGACATTGAATTACACATCTGTACACAGAAAAAAAAATACCAATTTAAAATTAAATGTTGATTAAGAATTATTTAAATTTATCATTATTTCATATTAAGTTTAAATGAAAAATATTAAAATTACCTTAAATCACGTATTCAATATTATATATATATGTTCCCGACGATCCTATAAGGAGCATAGGGCCCCATATTCAATATTGAATCCATAAAAACCAGTTTTATATTAAAATCAAAAGTTTGTCTTATTAAATTAACATGCATACATACTTAAGTATGTACATTTTTTTATTTTCATGTTTAAAATATGTTATAAAAAGAAGACAATTCCCGTATTCTTTTAATTAAAATTATTAAGTTAAATAGTACATCAAGTTTTCAAAGTAGAATGATGACGAAACAAAGGAGAATACAAAATATGTGAAACATATTGTTAAATAAATACATATGTTGTCTCTTAACGTGGAAAAAACACATTCAAACTAAACGTAAAGCTTTAGATATCCAACTAAGAAAATTCGGGTTTCTCATTGATTCCCGACTCTCTATTGAAAACAAGCTAACAATATATAAGTGTATTCTGAAACCTATTTGGACCTATGGCATCCAGTTGTGGGGCACCGCCTCCACCTCAAACATTGAAATTCTCCAACGTTTTCAATCAAAAACAATTCGAAGAATTGTTGACGCACCATGGTATGTAACAAATAATCAACTCCACAAAGATCTCAAAATACCTACCATTAAAGACGAAATAAAAACTCAGCTGGCATCCTATAAAAATAGAATTGAACAACATCCAAACCCGTTTGCATCAAACCTCATGAGAAATAACACAACATTTGTAAGATTAAGGCGCAGGGCTCCTCAAGACTTAATGCGATGAAAACTATTTTCTTTTAAAATGGAGATACACAACTCTTTACATAACCACGGCAACAACTTCTTAGCATTATGGTATGATCACTGGATCATAGCCATTTAAAAAAAATATATATATATGTATGTATATAACTCAAATCTAATGTTTAATATCAAAAAAGATAGATTGCATTAATAAAGAAATTTAAAAAAAAAAAAAAAAAAAAAAATTTTGTCTCTGAAGCTTCTTCACACTGTTATATGATATAACTTATATCACACTCAAACCAATTTGATTATACATAAAATTCACGTTGTTTCAACTTGAAATAACTTTCATTCAACGTGATTCGGATTTTTATTTCAATATAAATGACATTTTGCTCTAACTTTACTGCAATGTTAAATTTACATGAATTATATTTATTTTAAAAGGAAAAAATGTTGTTCGCAAGTTATTGTAAAATCAAGTTGAATTAACATAAATAACATATGAAGCAAAATCACCACCGAAAAATTCTAGATCAACCTTGTTTTCGACGTTTTTAACTTGATTTTTTTCTGTGTTAATGCATTTTTGTACATAGACCTTTATATTCCATTGTTTTAACCATTTTGGCAATTGATTTACATACATATATGGCCCTGTAAGCATCTAGGTGCTTCACAGCGGTTTTCTTGACGCTTCGAAAAGCTGTTTCCTTAGCAAAAGTTAGTTTGCATAAAGAATTCTTTTGCCAGGATATAAATTTTTTTTTTTTTTTTTTTAAATTTATTTTTTATTATCGAAATTTACAATATGTATTCAAATCTTAATTCTACTTGTTGTTTATTAGTTGTTACCAGTGTAACCACTAACTGCTGTATTCAAATTTTAAGACTGTCTTCTAGTTAGGCTCAAAGTATCGGTTCTTTTTAGCCTCTGGTGACCTTCGAACTGAAGCAAACCCCGAGCGAGGTAGTTAGGGTGGACCATTAGTTTATCGATGTAGCTTATTGAATATTTTTTAATTTCCTCCTGGATAGTGGGGACGTTGAGATAACTGTGGATAATATCATTACATATATACCATGGGTCGCAGACAATTTGTCGTAATATTCTAGACTGTCTTCTTTGAAGCTTTTGGATGTTAGATGCGCATGCAGTACCCCATAATTGGATGTCATATGCCCATATTGGTTTTATGATGGACTTGTATAGAAGAATTTGGTTGTCTAAAGACAAGTTTGAGTTTCCACCGAGAAGCCAATGTAGTTGAGCTGCTTTAAGTTTCATAGCCGTTATTTTCGCTTCGATATGACGAGACCAGGTCAAGCGTCTATCTATATGAATTCCCAAGTACTTTACATGGTTTTCTACCGGAACAGTGATGTTATTTATTTTTACTGCTGGGCACGTTTGTCTTCTGAGCGTGAAAATTAAGTGAGCACATTTAGCCGGGTTAACCTTTATTCTCCATTTTTCTAGCCATGCCTCTAGTTCATTGATGTGGGACAGCAGATTTTGCGATGCGACTTTTGGGTCATGGTTAACGCTAATAAATGCTGTGTCGTCTGCAAATGTAGAGGTATGCGTGTCAGGTTTGTTGGCATATCCGCTGTATATATTATATATAGAAGCGGTCCTAATATGCTACCTTGGGGAACACCAGCAGTAATTTTCTTGAGGGGGGAGTATTTATCTTGCGACCTTACTATGAATGTTCTGCCTGTTAGATAGCTCTCCAGAAGCTTGTGAGTGTTTTGAGGAAGCATTCGTGTTATTTTGATGAGTAGCCCATCATGCCAAACTTTGTCAAATGCTTGGGAAATGTCTATAAACAGGGCTGAGCAGTATTGCTTTTTCTCAAACGCCGATCTAATAAGGGTGACAATTCTATGCACTTGTTCTATTGTACCATGTTTCGCTCTGAATCCGAACTGGTGATCCGGGATAATGTCGTGTTCATTTAGATGAGGAGTTATACTTAAAATAAATATTTTTCGAAAAGCTTCGATAGGATTGATAATAAGCTTATCGGTCTGTACGACGCAACCTGGCTAGCATCTTTTCCTGGCTTGGGAATCGTAACAATTATAGACCTCTTCCATGAGATTTTACTTGAGTAATGTTAAATTTTAATGGATGGCTTACCTTATCAGGAATGATTGGACGACAGGAACAAGTATGTGTATCATGTGGCGTGAAAACTTTTTCAAGGTGGCCCGCGAAAGCGTTTAATTTTTCATCTGTGTTTTTGGCCCAAGTGCGGTTTTCCAGTCTTAATGGAGATTCTTGGGTTATAGGGCATTTCATATGCCGTACAGCCTTCCATAAGCTATAATTGGAGTTTTTTGTGGCATCTAGGCTGTTTAGATAGCCTTCTATTGCAGAAGGCTTTTTTTAAGCATTTTTTTATATATTTTATGGAGCAAATTATGTCAGTCGTGATTGAATACATTTTCGATTCGAAAGCAATTTTATTTTAGTCAATACTGAGAGAATCGCAATTATCTTTTTAATGTTGTGAAAACACAAATAAATATTCATAAACTATTCTTAATTTTAACAAACTTTTATTTAGCCAAATTTTCATACAAAATTTGTTTTGTAAACCTTTATTAAGTTTAACATATTTTTATGAATACAGGCAAAAATCTTTCAGCAGAAAACTTGCCCTTTGAACTGTTTTCTAATACAAACGGTCAAATTATTATATTTCCTTTGGAAATCCTTTTTTACTTGTCTTACTGAATTTTTTTTTCAACATATTTCTAAAGTACCACAGATTCTCCTAACAAGTAAATTAACGCCCTTAAGCCGATAAAGTTCAAAAACAAAAATCTCATATAAACTTTAAATCCCAAGGAAAAACTCTTTCTTTGGTCGACAAATAACTTAATATTTAAACAATTTAACTGCTGCCAATTGACACGAGTAAAACAATTTTAAACAAAATCAAGAGTGTCTATTAAGTCTGCCAAAATTCGACCACATAAATACTAAATGAATGTACATTCTTAACCATGTACAAGAATATTTATCCCAAGAGGAATTTGGGGAAAATATGTCCAAAAAAGAAAAATTCATATTTAATTATTGCACTTATAAACACAATTCCACATACAATACACTCATACATACTTACATATATGCACGCACTTAAAAAATAAAAAAAAAATGTCTTAGAAAATGTCAAAAAAATTAAAAAGTTTTTCTTCAAAAACCATAACTTTTGTTAAAAGTTAAAAAAAAGAAGAAAGAAATATAAATAAGCAAGCAACTTTAGTAATTTTTTATACCTTTTAACAATAAAAGTATAAACTTTTTACAAATTTTTTACAAGACACATACATACACTCATACATACAAGTTATTATATTTGATTGACATTTTAAGTTTATTGGTATGTTGTGTGTTCATATTTTCCTAACTAAACCCCTACCATGGGTAATAAGTTTGACATATGATTTGTAACAAATGTGATTTTACTGAGAGCATTATCTTGTTTTAATTGTGGGCAGTAGATACTAACCCAACAAACAAGGAGGTTTGATTTAAAATTATAAGTAATTTGAAATCAAACCTTTTCTCAAACGAAAAACGTTGGATAATGATTTGAAAATCATTTGGAAATTATAGCAATCTCAACAAAAAGGGGAAAATATTTTCCAATTGAGAAGTGCATTTATTTTCAACTTGCTTTCAAACGTAATTCTTAAATGTGGATTTTAATACAGTATTTATCGGATATAAGAAACTTAAAAAATCCAGGAAAAAAGTTTCTTATAAGCGTTTCTTTTTTATATGCAACCATTTTATATAAGAAACTTATTTCTTATATAAGTAGCTATGGCCATAAGGCTTTCATATTTTGGTTTTCTGTCTCTTTTTTATGGGTAATCTCCTGACAATTTTTTGTTATAATAAACGTCAAACTTCATATATAAAAAAAACGCTGACAAACATTTTAAAGTTTTTTTTATATGGACTTTGACGTTTGGTATGACAAAAAATTGTAAGGTGAAGACCCCTTGTTAACGTCTCTAACTTTTAAATAATTATTGTCTATGTCTTTTGAGTTTTTCACTATTTTAGATAACGTTGAAAGTCCAATATTATATTTTTTTGCAATTTCGCTTCTTTTTATACCGTTTTGTATTTCTTTTAAAATTTTACTTTTGTTTTTATTGACAAAAAACACAAAGCTTCTCATGAGCACCAGCTCGCTCATCTAAAACTAAAGCTTTTATAACCTTACTTGCGTTCTACGTTTTAAGTTGCATGCAACGCATTTTATGCAGCAGTAGCACAAGTACAAATAAAATTTAATTTGTCAAAATCAGCTGATTTGTTCGAACGCTGACGCTTACAAAAGTAGAAAGTAAACCTACTTTTCGCCTCAAGGCATCTACGCTTTTGTGCATGTAACTTACTACGTATAACTACACAGATTCTACTTTTTTGACAGCTGGGTATGCTGCGAAAAAGCGAGAAACGCGTGGTGTGGACCTCCAGCTTAAAAGTAAAAAACAAAACTTTGTTCTTGTTGTAAAACTGTCAGAAAACAGAGTTGTCCATGCAAACTACATATATTCTGTGTTGCCGTTGGAAGTTTCTTATATAAATTCTTTTTCTATACATTTTGTGATTTTGGTGTTTAACCCATTAAGGCCCAAGCCATGATCCCATTGAGCTATAATGATGAAACTTTTTAAATTTGATTGCTTATACCTAGATATGATAGAAAACAAATTTTGGGCAAATCGGATACGTGGGAGTCCAGATAAGCCCCGTTGCGAAAACGCAACGTTGGGCCTTAATGATATAAAAATTAAGTGCATTTGCAAAAATTTAAAATTAAAATAAAAAAGCACTTTGGGTGCACTGCTACGTCACATTTGTAAATTGATCGGTAAATAATTTACCAAAAGCCTGATATAAACCCGCTCTCGAAAAACACTTTAGAACGACTAAAACCATAACATTTCGCGAATATCGGTCCATAATTTACAATGAGCCCCATCTAAAACCCACTCTCGAAAAACTATTTTGTACGCTATATGACTAGAAATCACACTCGGTTCATAATTTACCACAGGACCAATATAATACCCACTCCTGAAATATCCTAGCAGTTAGTGAATGGTTTCAAATATTCGGCATAGCCGAATATAGCACTCTAACTTGTTTTTCTTTAATATCATGGGAGAGGATAATTTCACATAACTTGTGCGGTTTTCACCTACTGTACCTTTTAAGGGGCAGCTCTGATACGAGCGGATGGTTGGTGGAACGTTCTAATATTGATGCGTCACGGCCGTATAACCTGTTCCCGTGGATTAGGTGTTAATTTATGTACTTTGTACTTTTGCTAATTCATAAAAGCTTCATGTTTTGAGAATGGAAGGAAGATTAATTATTTGGAATGCTTTTCTCATTGGGAGTTAGTAAAGAGATACACGAGGTGGTTGTTTGTTGTGCCTAAAGTTTACGCAGGCGACAAGCTGCTGGTTAAATTTTTCTCAATCAGCAGAGGTTTAGATAGCTTGGACTCTTAAACAAAGAGGCATATATGATCCAACAATCATATATACAATTGAAGCACAGCCGCGAATAACGTTTTAAGTTACAAAATAATAATTTTTCAGGAGAGCAAAAAAACGTTTTTTGACAGGCAGCATTTTTTGTTTTAAAAAATTTTTTTTTTCTATTATTTAAAATAATGATAATAAAAACTTTAATGCAAAAGGGTTTTTAAACATTATTCCGCACTGCAAAATCCTTTCCGTTTCATCATTATGTTAGTAACTTGCAAAGTTCTTCCACTGGCTGACACTTTGTACGCCATTTTGAAGGCGTTAAGGTGCATAGTTTTGGTTGATTTGATATTTAAACTGTGTAAGAGAGTAAAGTCAACGTTTATCTGCAAAAAAACAGTTTTTGCAAAATGTGGCGTTTACAACGTTTTTCGCGGCTGTGCTTCAATTGCGACCTATATGTTCATTAGTAACCAAACACATATGGGGGCATTTGGTAAGTGCTTAATATAACACACCCAAGAGCTAAGCACTCTCATGAAATTACGTCTGAGACAGATATTCATGTAAAAACCCAGACTCTGTACCTTTTAAAGTAAATAACACACTTTGGACATAAGAAAAAAAAGAAATTGACATAGAGAATTTACCAACTGCGAAATATCCTGCATTTTGCAAATTGGCCATTAGTTTGTAAAAGGTTAAAAAAATTAAAAACACGTAAATAACAACATCTTATTATTACAATATACACATGTTTTTAGTATGCTGTTGTAAATAGCAAGTGATTGTATAAATAACTTTGTAATTGAAAATTTTATGTTATTTGTATATCATTTAGGCCCAGTGTTGCGTTTTCGCATCACTGATATATCTGATTTTTGAGTAGAAATACTAATGTTCGTATGTTAGCTACCTCAGTTAGAAGTTTCAGATAGGTATATTATATATTACTTTATTTTTTTAAACAATTTTTAAAAGTACCCAAAAAACAGGAAAAATTAAAAATTTAAATAAAAAAATTTTATATAAAAAACTTATGTATGATACAAATCCAAAAACAGGTCGATTAGATAATAAGTTAAGTTTAATTTCAATGTGCTTTATTACAATATCACGTAATCACAAAATGCCTGAGGCGAGTTTTAAGTGAACGTTGCGAAAGCGCAGCGCAGGGCCTTAATGGGTTAAGAAAAACGTTCTTTTATCAGTTTTTTTCTTATAAGCGTTTTTCTTATATGAAACCTTTTTTGTTAGAAAAATCGCAAAAAAGACATGGTGTTTTTGAAAATGTTTCTTATAAGCGTTTTGTTCTTATATGAGATGTTCTTATATCCGAATAATACTGTACAATGTGGAACATAAATAAAAATATATTTTCTTAAATTTTATTTCATTATGTATTTAAATAAACTGTAAGATTTACATTCGGCACCATTGCTAAAAGATTAAATAGTTTTCTTCCCATCCTCTTATTCTTGGAAAGACAAAATACTTGGCTCCTTTTTGTTTTAAGGATAGTCATGATGTAGAATCGCAATCGTACAACTTTTCCGTTTGGTTTTTATTCACATTCTTTCGCTTTGTAATTAATATTTTACTTACATACAAATAATTTATATTTTTGAACAAGAAATCAAGGTTTTTTAAAGACGAATTCACTTCACGTAATATGTAACTTTTCTTCAATTGTGTAACACAAATGTGTTACAATCGCCACATTTTAGTGTTAACACTTATTTTTCACTTCAGTGCTGCCAAGTTATATTTTAGATTTGAGAATAGCATTTGATAACAATTTGACATCAAATTGATAACAATACATTATCAATTTAAATTCAAATATTAAAATCCAACAATGGAAAAAAGTTTGAAAACTGTGTTTGATCTCAAATGATAAATTCATTCCATAGCTCCGACCTCGTGTTTGTTGGGAAGCTAAGACCAGTTTGTATGTGTAAGTGGTTTTTGTTTTTTGGCTATTGAATACTAGGAACACAATTGGTAGCACGTCCTTAAAACGAGGGACGTGAGGCCGTTTTTAAACATGCTTAATTTACCCAAAAATTCTTCGGAAACGTATTCTGTTTTATAAAAAAAATTATGCATACATATCGCACTTGTTCAGCAATACTGTATTAACTCAAAATTTAAAAACAATTTTAATTTTTACATTTAAAAGGTCAAAACTGGAACCGATTTATTTGAAATAAACCTTCATCCTAAACCGAAAAAAAAATTTGAATGAATTTCTATAGCTACATCTTGTTTTTATGAGTTTGTTGTTGAAAGAAAGAGAGAATGTTATTGATAGAAAGAGAGAAGTCATACAAAATGCTTAAATTCTGCAAAACAAAAGTTTTGTTTTATGGTCACGAATGCAGTTTCAAAAGTGAATTGAAGAAAGTTTCTGCAGCAAATGTTTCATAATATGTACGAGGAATAATAGGGTAAAAGTAGGTAAAAACGGAAATTTCGGGTACTTTTTATCAACCTTTTATTTAAGCTGCTAAATTTTGATAAGTTTATTTAATTTCACCAGAGATATTGATTTTAAAAATTTTACCTTAAAGGGGACAAACTTGTACTTTTGATTCTTTTAAGGTTTTGGTTTGAAGCAAACAAATACCTTTCCTTGGCTAATTTGGTAGGCTACATTCGAATCCACTAGTTTTTTTTTTTTAAAAAACAATGATTTTTCAAAAGTGAATGGCGTTATTTGAACGTCGCACAGAGGAGTATTTGGCCTGAAAAGCTGGCCAAAATTATTAAACGTGTTTTTTGAATTAAAAGTTTTAGTTTTTTGATAGTTTTAGGTGTAGTATATTAAAAAAAGTCTAGTGGAAGATTTTGAAAAAATTACACTGCGCAACAAAAGTACACTGCGCAACAAAAAAATTTTTCTCTACCCTAGAAATAAAAGTATGTGGATTATATGGATTTTGATGCCCTTAATTCAAATCTGTTTTCCGTTTTTCTCTAGTACGTAAGGATTTTCTTTTAAAGGCGTGGCATACTTCACCCCGTAAATCGTTGGGTTGCCTTATATATTTTGCCATAACTTGAAAACGTGTTCTCCGATTTTAATAGTAGGAGGATCAGAAGATGCACCGGAAAATTCTGCTAACTAACCATACACATTTATTTTATATCTATTACTATTTTGGAGTTATCAAAAATTTAATGGCGAAAAAAAAATTACATGCAAAATGCGTCAAATTTTTTGTTTTCAACATGCAATAAAAATATTTAAGAACCAAAAGGTTTAAATTTTTAAGATTTTTCTAAAAGCCACATTCCTAAAGCTTCGTACAGACGATGGTCAGATCATACAATATTGTAAGCAGGCGTTGCCAACAGCATTCATTTTGCACATCTGCAAATACAAATGAGTTTACAATGTTCACACAGTTGTAAGACATTTTAGCCAATTTTAATGTAATTTAAGCAACGCTGCTTACCAATATTGTAAGATCTGACCATCGTCTGTACGAAGCTTAAGGAATAAAAGTTGGTATAAATCGCAAAACTCAATTAAAAAATGTTGATTTTAAAGGTTTAAACTCATTCTTGACAGACTGTATGTACATTAGGGCGGGTCGATTTGTATGGATGAAAAAAAAATTAAAAATCGTATAGCAAAAACGTAATCTACATAAAATTCTAAGAAAATTCTCCGAAGAAACCATGGGTCTAAAATAAAATCCTAATCCGCGCCTCTCGACTTGAAAATTTTTTACTTGGGTGAAAATTTTTTTTAATGTAAAAAAAATTGTGAGTTGTAAAAAAATATTAAGTCCAAAAGAACTACCTTACTAAACAATTTTATTCAAAAAATTCGATTTCTTTTTGGAAAAAGCTATTTTTTCAAAAAAAAAATTTTTATGGGGATGTGTGGGACATTCCCTTAAAACTATTACGGATAATTAAGAATTTTTGCAATTTATAATTACATATAGGCAGGTATTAATATTGTGAAGTGTTAAATGTGATGTGAATAACAGTTGAAATCAATAATTCAAAATACATAAAAGTTTATGACGATATAAAGGTATAAGAAAAAGTACCGGATGAGCAAAAATAGACGAAATGTGAAAATTTAAAAAAATCGTCAAAAATAATGGCGCAAACTTGCGCACACTTTTTTTTTTGGTTTCTAAAATTAGAGATTCCAAATTTTATTGTGGTATCAAACATAATTCGTAGACATGCTAACCTCACTTTTAAAAACCTCTTCCTTTCCTTTTTTTGCAAAAAAAAAGTGTATAATTTGTTTTTTTAGCTTTTGAACGAATTGTTTCAACATGAATATTCAACATATTTTAAATTTTTTTTTTCTGTTTTAAATAAATTTTGATCAAACCTTTCAGCGAAAAAAAATCTTTGTTAAACGTTAATTCGTTTAGCCGCAAAAAAAATCATGTAAGCATCCAGAAACCGAAAAAAACATTTTAATCTCATATAATTTTCTTCACTTTCCTGACTTTAGCAGGGTCTCAGAGCTACAAATCCCAACTAAAAGTCTTCAAAATTTACAATATAATGTAAAATATTGTTGTCTGTCGAGCTGCGTTCTTAGTTCTTAAGATTTCCTAAAATTCAGTTTTGCCTTTTTGGCCAGCTTTTCAGGCCAAATACTCCTCTGTGCGTCGTTTGTATTTTTCCTATTAGAGTCCATCAATAGTCTCCCAACATGCTTTTGTCTCAAAATCCTCGATAAATCCTTGATAAATTCTTTCATTTTCATTAAATCTTGGTAAGCATGCTCCCCTTGTTCGCGCTCACTGCACGTAGCTTTTTTTTTAGAAAAAAATCTAAATGCGAATGAAGAACATGCAAAACATTGTCGGTGTCCACGGTTTGTCCAAGTTTCTGACTGCAAAACCAAAATAATGAAAAACTGCATATTTTAATGATTCTGATATTGCATATCAAGGGTTATTTTCAAACAGTGCTATCTGCAAAATCACAATTTTACAGGAGAGCGAAAAAACTGATTTTTTCGATAACTATAAGAGTATTAACTTAACTTTATTTTACAATGTTATTAAAAAACAACATCGTAATCATACATATATTAATTTTTTCTTAATTCCAGATATTCGCGCTTATATGTCTGATAGCACTATTTACATATTAAAATTTTATCGATTTGAACATTGAAATAAGCAGATAGCACTATTTGAACAAAAATGAATATAAGCGGTAATGAAAATTATTTTAGACTTTAGCTTAAGTTACACGAATTTTTAATAAAGTAATAAGTAAAATTTAAAGAAACGCGTAATCATGTTAACAGAACTCGAAATTAAGTTAAAATTTTATACTTACGTTTATTGAAAAGCAATAAATAATTAAACTTTAAATTAAATTATCATAAAAATAATAAGGGTCCTCATGATATCGTTTATAAGTCTCGTAATGTGTGCAAACTGTGCATTCTTACGCCCTCGTAAATGAACTGTCAAAAATTTTATGAGAATTAATTTACACAAACTGCTTAAATTTGCCCAACAATTATGACTCGTAAACTTGCGCTCTTCAATTGTGCATTCATACAAACAAATTTGTTCAATGCTTACCGCCGTTTTCAATGAAAACTTTAAGTGTTAATAAATCACAAGCAATAAATTGTTGTAATAACATAAGCGTATTAGTGTTTTGGCTTTCTTTATGCATGTTTAAAAACAAATTTCATTTATTATTCACAAATTTCAACTTTTTTATTATATTTTTGATTATTTTTTTTTTTTATATAGTTTTTTATTGACGTTTCAGTTTGAAATGACAGTAATTGTTTAAAATTACACAAAAATTAAAAAGGATCTTCATGAAACGAGTCTAGCAAGTTTACCCATTTGCACAAATGGCAATTTTAAGCGATATCATGAAGACCCTTAATGATATTCTTGCGAAGTAGCAGACTTTAATGCTTTGGAAATGCATCCGTTTGCTTAGTGGAAAAGAACGTGGGCCAGATTGTAAGCGTTTTGCTTCTATTTATATGATCGCTGCACAGTGTGGGAATTTTGGAAAAAAAATTGGAAGGCAGTTTGAGGTGACAATTAAAAAGTTGTAGTCGAGTTTATGTCTTGGATTTGAGGTCTATAGACTAAGCAGGAGATGTGCTGTAGGTTCCCAAATTAGGACATCTCGGGTATAACAAAAACTAAATACGATCCATAATTCTTCATTTTAGCTCGATACTAAAAATAATTTTTGAGTGAAATACGCTTGTCCAGTTCTTCATAGTTTATAATTGGTCTAGTATTTTGGAAGTATAACACTCAAATTTATCATAAATTGTTTAAAATATTTTATTGTGAATTATCAACAAGGTTTTGTTTGTCGTGCTTAATTCCCAATTTTTATTTTTGATAAAAACTCGGAAATTAATTGTTGATGGGATAAGCTATTCCTATGCGCATTTCACTGGTTGCTTAGGCCAGATCATCAGGAAACTTTATCCAAAGATTTTAGAAAAACTAATGATATAATACAAATAAATTCGCTTATATTTGCATTATATCAGAGTTTGCAAAAATGTACGACTTTTGACGCAATTAAACGGGAACTCAATTAAGCAGTACTTGGTTAATTGAATCGCAGACGCAATAAAAACGAAAATCGCTTAATTGAGCAAGATGTGCAATAAAGCGAAACACCCATGTGTAGATAGAAAATAAAACTCATTTCATTATTTATTAAGTTAACAAATGGTTAAGGTTTTTTAAAACAAAATAAAGATCGGGTACGTTCATCGAACAATCTTTCTTGCCGCAAAATAATTTTTTTACGTTTGTAGAGCAAAAACACATTAAGTAGACGGAAACAATTAACTGAAACATTTGCTCTTCTTTTTCGCAATGCGGTCTTATTTTGCGAAATAATTAAGCCGGTGACGCAATTAAACGGAACTCAAATAAACGGGTATCTTTACTTAGACAGTTATACTGATTGATTTCGTTCCATGATTTTTAGTGCAATAAAACGGGAAATTCAATTAAGCGGGGCTGAATTAACCGAAAACAACTGTATTTGAAAAATAACCCCCGATATCTTTTTTCCAACCAAATATTCACCACACACAAAGCAAAAATAGCTTGAATCAGTAACACACGATCTCCATGACATCGACCCCTTTGCGCGAAATTATCGTATGTGCCAATTTTTTTGAAATTGAGTTTTTGATGCAACTTGTTCTACATTTAAAGAGACGTCACCTGACAAAATATTGTATGCGAATTCCATTTCGTTGCTCCAAAATTTTAATGTATATTTTCATTTTGATATTGCAAGCGAAAGCAGACAAAAGTAGAAAAATGGCTGTCCTGTAAAATTTGGTTTTTGTAACATACGATAATTTCACGCAAAGGGGTCGACATGCTTAAACACTACTATTATGAAGATTTAGAGGGAGTTTACAAGGAGTCTTTTCAGACATGTCTATTTTTGACATTATCTTTTGAACACGCTTCCAAAAACCTATTGTCTTTCCAAACATGTCTGTTTTCATGTATAATAGTGTAATATACATATACATACAAATTAAAAACATTGAAATTCATATAAACAAACATGAAAACTCAATGTTTGTTTGGCAACCCCTCTTTCTTCTCTACCCCGATCGCCAACAAACAAAACAAACGTGTTTGTTAGACATGTCTGAATAGACACCGTGTAAACTCCCTCAATGTCAAAAACAGGCATGTCTGAAAAGACTCCGTGTAAACTCTCTCTTAGAATGAATGAGGGCTTCTGTCAAATTAATAATTGTGAAATATTTATTTTGGCCAAATAAAACAAATTTAAACATGTTATGTTAAGTCTTCAAAAGTTACGAAAATGTAACAAATGGTATCACTGTTACTTATAAATTATATAACTATTATAACATTGATAATAATCTTAGTTTTATAAACAATAAAATCACTTAACCCCTTGAAAAAGTACACGTTTTTATAAATAATTCATAATATCAAGATAAGAGTCAAATTACCTAAACTTATTTCACACATTATAAAGATTTTTTTGAAGCTAAGGCTTCCTGAAACTGTTTTTAAACAACAAAAAAACAAAAAAACAAAAAAAAAAAAAAAAATGGTTCCAAAATAACCAAAGTGTGGAAGCATGACGAAGTCAAAAATTTATTTGGTTGTTTTTATTTTTTGTTTAACAAAAATATGCAGATCAATCACTTTTTTTGCTTTTCCAATTTGACATTGTTTAATATTCATCTATCTGTATTATAAAATTTTATTACTTGCTTTCCCTCGGCCATCTTAGTTACTTATTTTTGGCGTTATTTTACTTACCATTAAAAAGAAAATGGCTTAAATTTTGCAAAATGAAAATTGTAAGTATAAAACCCATTACGACTGTATGTAGTAGAAAAAATTAAACCTTTCAACTTTATTAAGGCTTGCAAAATTTAAAAAAAAAAAATTATGTATGTGTATGTACATACGTACATTTTTCTGTAACTTTTGGGTGTTTGGGTATTATCATAAACTTCTAAAAGGTTTGCAAGTGTGAACATTTTTGTTTCCAAATAATCACGTTATCGAATTGCTTCTTTTGTGTTAAATAAGAGTTCTATTCTTTTATTTATTTTTATTTTTATATTTTTTTTTTTTTTTTTTTTTTTTGTTACTGAAATTTTTTTTCAAAAGCAATCCTCTAATGGCACATTTCATATATAATCGTTAACATATAATCATTATTCATATGCGAGTGGGGTGACCACTTTTTAAATAAAATTAAATTGTCTTTAAAGGCATTTTTGTGTTTTTTAAATCCAGTGCTTCTTGAATTTTAAGAAAAAACTAAAGCGTATAAATTGTGGGTTTTTTTCAAAATTAATGTTTTTATGAGTATACTACATTGTAATAAGGGTGACCAGTAGCTCGTTTCTGTATTTCTCGCATCGTAAAATTTCTTACATGAAGTGTGAAACAAAAAATTCCTTCGTTTCTCGATTTATGAGATAAAAGTGTTTCTGTATTTGAATGCGAAAACAGACACAACAAGTTCTGTTTATACTGGAATATTTCCAGTAATTAAGTGTCAAATAAAAGCGAAACGTAAACAAAAGAAATAAATATAATAAAAACAGGGCTGCCAGATCTGACGAGTTATCGTCATCTTGACGATTTTTTGTTCCGATATTAACAAAGTGACGTTTTGATGATTTTTTCTAAAAAAGTGACGAAAGCAAAAACAAAATCAAAAATATTTTATAATTTTTTGTTACTTTCTATAGAAATTCATCTTGAATTTTTAAATTTCAAACGCTTCTATTTTGTTGCGTTGAAAATTGAAAAAAAAAATAATATGAATATCTGTAGAAAGCAACATCAAATTTATAAAATATTTTTGATTTTGTTTTTGCTCTTAAGAAATTGTTGGCGTTGCGTTTTACACTATAAGCCCCTTAGTCTTCGTAATAAGATAATTGTAAATATGTTTATATGTTTGTTTATTAGAAAAAAGATATCTTTAAAAACAAGGGTTCAATTTTTATATTTATCCCTATTGTGAAAATTGTCCTCGAAATTGTTTGTCTCTTCCCTTAAAAATGTATCGGCAAAAGCTAAATTTCGAGGGAAAGTAATGGACCGACTTGGCTTATTTTGAACATTTAATACTTCTTATATACATAAACAAAATATGGTTGATATTCTTATCTTATATGTACACTTTTGTGCCAAAACTATTATTCCGGCAAGAAAGAAATTTGTTTGTTTCCAGTAAAAACTTTTTCAAAATGGATAGCTTCTTTCACTCGTTATTTAGTAGCTTTCTTCCATAAGAACTTCGATAACTACACTCTGCATGTATTTAGATAAAAAAAAATTACTTACTTTTGAATTTGTTCATTTTGGCACAACCCTTGTAAAATTCATTAGTTTTTCAGTAGAATTGTATGTAGTGCTTTTATGTGTTTCTGATTACTTAACATATTATTTTGTAGGCGAAGATTTTACTGGGTCTTTAACCCGTTTATTTATGAACCGATTTTTTTAATTTTAACTACCAGGTATTCTACTAAGTCTATTTCAGGTAAAAAAGAAAAAGATTAAAGGAATAGGTAAATTAAAGATTTATATCTCAGCCATTTTATAAACCGATATAGTTAAATTTCAATAATATACTATTTCGGACTTCATACGATATAAATATAAAACAACGTTGTCTCTATCAATTTCATAAAAACCCAGAATATTTATAATACTGCTATCGACGCTGATTTAATTTAAAAATTTTCCATTTTGATCTCGGTTTTTGTAAATATTTATATATCTATTTTAAAAAGGATGTATGTTTATTTTATTCAGCTTGGTTTCTTTTTGCTTTTGTTAAAATATTTATTTTATTTTTTGTTTAAAATGATATTTTCTCATGCCTTTGTGTAACTTCTCCAGGGAAAAATAACAATTTTAAATTGTTATCGGTCGGATTAAAGAAAATAAATAATTTTTTAAAAAATAATCCTCCAGCTTAACAAAATAAATATAAATTTAATGATATTATTAAATACCCATGAATTAACTATGTTTTTGTTTGATTATTTTTTAATAAAAGTCGAAACAAATTTGTTTAAAATTGATTTTAAATTGCACGATTTTTTAAACAAAAAAGACGATCTTTTTTATTTTTTCTCAGAAAATTGACGATTTTGACACAAATTAATCTGGCAGCGCTGATTAAAACCAAAACAAGAAAAGGCTAAAAAAAATTTTAAATAACAAAATATAACAATGGTTTTTTGTTTATTTTCATCATATAAATTATGCATTCATCATTTATATTCCTTCTATTTTTTTATTTATTTAAAAAAAATAGTATATAAACATATTTTTAATTCAAAATATCTACATTTTGTTTTTCTCGCCATCAATTTCAAATGTGACTTATTTTGACAGTTCTTGAAAGAAACTTTTCGCAAAATATTGTTATAGAAACACTTTTTCTCGCATCCTTCCAATAATTGCTGGAAAATTATTTAAATGACAGATAATTCTCGCAAAAAAAAGATACAGAAACACTTGTGTGAGAAAAACCATTTTTTGTTTCATTTCACACTATTTTTGTTGCAATTCACACGTTTTATGCGAAAAGTTTTACGATGTGAAAAATACAGAAACGGGCTACAGTACTCATGTTCTGTAATTTTAGTGAGTGCTTCTCGCATCGGAAAGATGTGGAACAAAATATTCCATCGTTTCTTGAAAAGTGAGAAAAAGATGTGTCTGTAACTCATGTCGAAAACTATCAAAAGAGATTACGTCGTTACGTTATAAATGCCATAACATTGCACTCGAAGACGTTGTGACGTTGCAGACGTTGAAGACGCCAGTAACTCATATCGTTGACGGCGACCAAAATTTACTAAATTTGGAAATTTTTCAACGACGGCGGCGAAAATACATCCGTCGGCTATACCAAATAGTGTAAAGTGCGACTTTAATGTTTGTTGTTTGCAAACGAGCTTTGAAAACATTCGTATATTTTATAAAATTGCTTAAAGCAAAATATTTATTATTATTTTTATTTGCATTTCGTATTTTACAATGCTTTTTAGTGTTAAAATTTTTTCCCGCCCCATTTTTATTCGTGAGTTTATTTGACAGTTCAAAGCGGGAAATGTTACAGACACACATTTTCTGTAAATTGGCTAGTAATTTTCTTACATGACAGCTATTACTCGCCAAAAAAGTTACAGACACAGTTTAGTGAGAAAAACATCTGTTTGTTTCAATATATGGCATTTTTGTTACATTTCAACCAAAAAGTTTCTCGACGCGAGAGTTACAGAACATGGGCACAGATTGTTTATTATTTTCTTAGCCCCAAGAACAAGACTTAATTTCTTGAATAATATTTTTTGAATAAGCTCACTTACATATAAGTTCCAACTGCTCTAGGTTATTCGTTTAAAGCAGGTGAGGTATGATTGCATGCAGGGAGCGGAAAGATCCATTTCCCGGCCAAATTCCGTGAACAGTGGGATAATTTACCATAGGCACATAAAGCCAATCCCCGGAAAACACTTAAATACGTCTAAAACTACACAAACACAGCTTCTGTGGTAAAATTTGGTCTGTCATAGTTTTCTAAAATAAATCACACTGTTATATTTCGTGATGATCGGTCCATTAGCTACCATAGTTCCCATATAAAGCCCAATCTTGGGAAATCAGAACTGAAACGTATAACGTTAGCAGTAAATTTTAGTCTGTCGGAGCTTTTTGAGACAAGAAATCACACAATTAATTATTTGAAGATTAGTCTAAAGTCCCCATTAAAATATTCCAATATTTCTGTAGTAGCTTTTCAGCCATTCATGATAAATTTATTAGTTTTGCACCGTCCATTGTTTTATTTCAATAACTTTAATGCACTAAAATTTGAAGAAATTAAATTTTATGAATTCTTAAAATCAAAAAACAGTTTATTTGAATATATTTTTATTATTTATTTTGCTGTCACTTACAATTACTTAACAAGTTATTGATTTTAACAAATTGAACTGCAACAGAACAGAAAAACTAATAAACTTCACAGGTTTTTTAATAACTAAAACAAATCAGCTGATTCGTAACAGAACAGAAAGTAAAGACTAACTCTTCCTTAAGTCTTTTTCTTTTCCAATTTGTTCAAACACTTAAAATCTTCAAGGTTCATCTTTCATTTCCAGCGGGTGACCAAAGTATTTTTTGTAGATCTCCTTTACGAACGACGAAATATTAAAACGAATTTTTTTAATATACACTCCGCAAATTAAACAAAAATTATTCGGTTCATTTACACAACTTGGATTTTTTTTAATTAATAGCAAATTAATACTATAACACAGTAAATTTTAAGTAAAAGCTATAACTTGTAAGTAACATCTGTTACAAAACAAATGAGGGAATATTAAGAATGAGTGACGTGTGATAAAAGAGATTCATCAGACAGATGCTGCCATTTAATTAATTTTTTGACAACATTTTTACTTTAACCCTGAGGCTCCCATTCAAAACTATTTTCATAAATAGCATTTCCTTAAATAAATTCCTTATCATTGTTGATACAACTCTCTAATGGCAGAATTTTTTGACGTTAGGTTCGAAAATTACCAAAAGTTTTATATAAGAACCCTCCGAAAATATGTACACATAAATTAAGCCATCAGTTTTAAATTAAAATATAATAAAGTTTATTAAATGTTTACTTGGTATATCGACTTTATTACTGCAGCAAATGTTGTTAATATCAAAAATGTTTAATTGATACTACTAATTTGTTTACTGAAATCAATTCTTATTTTTTTCTTTGTAGATGTTAAAATCTAAATAAAATCCGGACCAAATATTTTTTAGAACTAAAAAATTTTGAACACCCATAGAAAAAATATGTTTAAATATGGTCACCACCAATAAAAATTTTTTTTAAAGAATAGTTTAAACAGATTTTGTTTATTTTAACCATACTATTGTCAGCTGCGACCATAATATGGTAAAATTAGTTCTCCATTAGGAAGCCACAACAATATTATGGTTGCCTCTGCACATGTAATTTTTAATTATAACTAAAATATGTTTAACACTTATAATAGGATGGTTGGTTTTCAACGAGGAAAATTCTTTGTTGAATTTTAGAACAAATGATGGTCATATTAAACCATCACATGATTAGAATGATTAGCGATTACCATAGTATGGTTGTGGATTATTGATGGTGCACAGAAAAAACTATTTTCCAATTCAAACAATAAATTTGTAGAATCAAACAATTTTTTGTCTGAAATCGGTCCTATAAACAAATTCGCATATTGAAACAATTTATTTGCATTTCGTTTATTGAAAAAAACACAGATTTTTTCAAACAAATAATTTAACTGAATCAAACAAAAAGTTTACTGAAATTCATATACTAAATTTCAAAATCAAAAAAAAAAGTTTTTGCACAAGCAATGATGCGCACACAAGCAGGCACTGTATTAGAAGATGATGGCAGAGAGAGAGCTGAGCGGCCGGCTGGCTTTGAGACACATTTTTTTTTGTTGAAATAATTTTTGAATTAAGTCTTTTTTTATAAACACAATGTTTTTCGTCATCACTCACTGTTGCTGTATCCTTTCCTTTGCTAATGAAGAAGAAATGTAACCCAAAAACGGCGACAGACCGACTCGATATGTTTTTCGTCATCATTATATTTTTGTATTTGATGTATTTAAGTAAACAGTTTGAAAAAATTGAATACGGGATTTGGTTTTGTTTTAACCAACAAAAAATTTATTTTGTTTCTTATAATGTTGTTGTTGTTTCTGTTGTTTAAAAAGAGTGAAACGTTTTTTTACCTGCTATATTTTTGTTTTTTTTTTACTTCAAACCTCTTCATCTTTCTTATTGTTGTACTTTTTTAAAGTGTCCAAAAATAGACTATGTGTGTTTTTTGTTGTAGTTCTTATATTTCACATAAGGAAGTGTTGCTTACGATCAAATGAAAAAATGCAAAAAGACGACAACATTAAAAAGCGTTAAATATTTCATACAAAATTATGAAAACTTGAAAGCAATAACGCGTGTATTATATTTTTGAATGGTTGTCAACATTTTTGTTGGTTAAATAAAAATCAAACAAATATTTTAATTGAATCAGTAAAAAAATTTGTAGAAATTGAAAAAATTTTCAAACAAGCGTTTGTTTGAAAACAATTCGGCAATAATTTTTTCTGTGTGGACTAATCGTACAATAATCTGATTGTCGGTGACAGTAAAATGGTTAAATTAAACACATATTAAAAACTTTCTTTAAAAATAATTTCGCTGGAGGTGACCATATCGAAACATGTTTTTTCTCTGCGAGTAGGTTACAAAAATTTGAAGAAAGTCCTTGCAACAGTCTAACTTTTTAAAGACACCCTAATGTTTTAACACATATACATACATGCATATGTATATTAATATTTGTGTATATAAGCATTACAAGTGTATTTTGTTTTTATAAGTTTAGTCCTGGATATCCATTACGTTAAATAAAAGAAAAGTCATAAAACCTAATTGAAAAGTCATCAACATTTATGTTTTCTATATACAAACCCACATGCAAACATTGTATTACACAATACAGTATACATACACATACAAACATATTTTTGTTATTTTTTTGCATCACAGCACTCACTTAAACTGACAAACATAATACCCAAAGGATTCTTACTTTTTAACCCCCACACATGCATAAAGACTCCAAATAATTGTATACACTTGCATTCATACACAAACATACGTACCTTCCTAATACTTGCTCGCACATATTTGTACGCTTTTACGCTTTTACGCTTCTATGCTTCAGTAAAGAAAGTAAAATTAAAGTGTACGCCTTTGGCACCAAATAAGCAAACAACCACTGCCATCATTTTTATAACCAATGCAAAGAATGTGTGTAAGGATGTATTGTGTCCTTTTATGCCTTTCAGACTGTTGCTGTGCAAATACATTTACTTCTATGAAATAAGAACAAAAGAGCAAAGGAACATGCAAGAAAAGAATCGAAAATACATACAAAGCTTAAAGAATGTAAAATTATTGACACCAACATAACACATTCCAACACAAACAAACATATAATTACATATAGAAATGTGTAGAAGCTCATAAATATTATTTCATTTTCAATACATTTTTTTACCAACAAATATTCTACATGTGAGTATTAAGAGGCTTCAAAATTATGGAAATGTTGGGGCACTTAAAATATCAGCAAGACATTAATGAGGAAATGTTATTTTGTCACTAAAATGTATTTTAGTGGTAAAAATATCTATCTATCCTATATAAAAAATAATAATATTTATAGCAGAGGCACATTTTATTTATCCTTTGGAATATAGAGTCTTTATTGAGAATGGGGTATTGCACACATATTACAGCAAAAAAGCCAAAAAGACTTCCACTTACGGTACATTATTTCTGTAAAACTTTGCCATTGTGAACACAAGTTTACAAGAATTTTTTAAGTTTTCAGCTAAAACCCTATTACTCAGGAGTTAAGATGCTAAAGATCTCCTAAAGGCTAGATTACACTATTATACTTTGTATTAATACATGTCAAAAACTGAAGTAACATGACAAAGTGTGATAGTGTGAATGCAATGTGTCACGAAAATAACAAGTATTAAGAAACAAGTTTGACATCCCATACGACTTCATCGTTTTTTGAAAAATTTCTAAACAATAATACTTTTCATTGGATCAGGGTTGCATTTTTTTTTCATGTGTGAGTGTTTATACTTTGTGTGATGATGTGAACACAAACTGTCATGTTACATTAGATTTTTTGACAGTCGCAACAAAACTCATTAGATTCCTATCTCACAAAGTATTATGGAATACGTAAGACTTGCGAGATAGTGTAATCTAGGCTTAACTAGGATATAAACAGCAAACTATGATATTCTAGGGTTAAGTGTAATAATGTTTCTTAAAAGTATGTTTACATTATTTTTCTTTAAAGTTATGCTTCTTTAAATTTTAGATTATAAGAAAGTTTTAAATTTTATTTATTTATTTATTTATTTATGTATTTATTTATAGTGAAAACGTGATTAGCAATATCAGTATATCGAGTAAAGTAAATTATAGTAATATTAAATAACTAAATACAATGATCGATAACTTCATTTCTTAACTATGAACCTCTTTTTAGAATTCTTATAACTTTTATAATTTTCTTTGAATCCCCTTAATAATAAATTTTTTATTGCAAACCACAACATCATTAAACGCAACATATAAAAAAAGAAGGTACATTGTATTTGCTGACATACTTATTAGGGTTTCTAATTTCGCAAACATTCTATTCTTTCATTCCCGGGAAATATTATGTAAAGAAGAGTATACAAATTATACAAGATTTCTTTAATAACACTATGCCACAAAACAAATTAACCTAAAAATTTAGATGTTCTTTAATTTAAATTTGGGCTGCTGAACACAAAAGTTGTATATTTCTTTAGTTGTTTAAGCTATTTCACCTTAACTATACAAAACTAAAACTGTTGCTTTCGACATCTATACAGTGGCGTTCGGCTCAAAATTAACTGATTTACAGGAAATGCTTACCATTCCCCACCCAGGTGTTACTGCGATGAACAAGCTATCGTCATACAAATTATATTTCAATTGTTTTTAAAAACTTAACTTTAGTGAGTAACAAGTTTCTTTTAGCTGAAGCAAGTTTAACCCTTATCAAGGTAACATGTACCTGTCAGACACATTTTCCATTTTAAATTTTGTGGCTGAAACGTCGAGTACCCTTGATTAGGCATGGACTGTATTCTAGGATGGATGTGGGACTGCTAAGAGATATTTCATAGGAGAAAAAGACGGACAAGAACGCTAAGATGTCGCTGATAGAATTATTGAAGAACTGTGCAACCGTTTGAAAAAAAAAAAACAATCTAAACATTAACATTTTCAATAAAGTTTGAACTTTTGTCCCCTGTAACTCTGTCATTTATTGACCAATCTTCACTAGCAATCCACGGTTATTTAGCAATTTTATAACCTCTCACTAAAAAGAAAGAAATACATAATCCGTCTAAAAGTTTTGAAGATATTTGCATTTGATGTGACTGAACATCATCTTTTTTAAAAACACAAATAACGGTTATTTTGGAATATCTCAAAAACTGTTCTACTTTTTATTTAAAGACGAAATTCAAACATTAAAAGAAATCGTATTTGGATGAACACTTGAGAGGTACGTTCATTGTGGCCGATTCTACATTATACTCAATTTGAGATGTGTTCAGAGTATGCTGTGTTATTTATGAAATGATTTAGTTGTAATTATGTCTATTTGAAGTGATTACAAATTAGTTTAATGTATGGTTAATAATCTCGATTTTGATGTGATTAGAGTTTAATCACTTTCGAGGTGCTTAAACGCGTTTGAAGCCCCAATGTGAACATAGTATTAGAATAAATTACGAATTTGAATTTAACTAGCAAACCAGCACCACCATATTTCTAACATTGCTCATTTTGCAATTAACAGAGCAATGTTAACCACTTTACAGTCATAGCAATATACTACGGAGATAAAAAAAATCATGATTTGAATGACCATTTTGGACAAATATGGAGTTGCACACATATAACAACATATAGGAATGGTACGTAGTCAAGAGGATCCTAAAAATAAATATAAATTTATATATAAATTCATTGTATGTGCGTTTTATGCACATTTTGATTGGATATGTTACAAGGTTTTCCTAACTTGATAAGGGTTAAAGAAGTTATTAAAAAACTAAAACCAAAATGTTCATGTTTACCCGGGTGGGTGAATCAGGGAAAACCGAAAAGCTTGTATTCTTGTAATATGTTTAAGACATAAGAATTGAGAAGAATTCACTCAACTTGCATAATTTTTTAAGGCAATATGTTTGCTAAGTCTTGTTCTAGGATAGAAGAAAGAGCGCAGATTTTTAAGATGATGCTGTCATCTGAAGCCTGTCTGGACAAATGAAAACAAAATTGAGCTTCGCGATATTGATAAAATGTGATATAATTTTCTTTAGTCGAAAAGTTTTATTTTTTAAAACCAATAAGTTGCTCTTTCAAGTTACTAAATCTAAAGCGGCCCATACACTTGCAATATTATTGTATATGATATTCGCCATATTATTTCATTGTTGTCCTATATTATGCAATAAGCCGCACAATGGTTTTATTCATTCAATAAAAATGTGAACATTACCTAAAGGAATAACATAAACAGCATTGTACAATGTTGCCAAAACATTTCACTTTCATTTCGTTGTGCAATAAAAGTCTTTTGATAATATATTGTGCCACCTTTGAATATCACATACACATTTGCGATGTACAATACGTAAAATTGAACAATTTTATTGAAAGTTGAAAATATTGGGAGGAAATTTCCGAGGTTTCTCACCTAAAAACTCTTGGAAATTTTAAAGATATTTTTCCCGGGAATTCACATGTAGAAACCCTATATGTATCTATAAATATTTCAAAAAATAAAAATAATTTTTTTTTTTATATACATATGTACATAAGGCAAAGCCTTGCACATATATATAAACAGATAATAATTTGTATGGCTTAATGTTTTTGTAACTTTCAGCAAACACTGTATAGCAAACAACAATTTAACTCTTTTTTGTTTCATGATTATTACACTTGCTGTGTTTGTCTGAAAATGTCCTTCTATTTTTTTTTTTTTTTTTTTTATTCTACGACAACTACTTATTTATACACATGTAATTTGTGTAATGTTTATACAATATTTACAACTACGACAGGAGCTTACTACGACAACTACGAATGTATTGTTTCTTGTACATGATTCTTAAGAACTGATAAAAATCCAGATTTTTTTTCTTCCTATTTAAGTGTGTTTATTTGTGGGTGTGTATTAGTTCTTGAATTGTACTTGAGTACGATTAGTCAGATTTGTTTTGTCCATCTACGAGTTGAATGTGTGTTTATTTGAAAAGATTTTTGTAGATGTTTTTCACCTTACAATCCTTTTTGCCTGACATAACGCTTTTATCAGTTTTGAACTTTTTTTACTACTTATACTCCAAAGAACTTTTGAAGGGGATTTGAAACACTTAAATATCATAGTTGAACGAATTATTAGACAAATGGAGATTTTTAAGCACTTAGTGAATCTAATAACATAATAAACTTTTTTAGTTCCTTTAAAATAATTAAAAATTAGCTACGGATGAATATTGGAGAAAACTTTAAATTTTAAGTAACACTGATTAAATATTTTTCTCAAATATTTGTAATGTATCCAAATAATCGTTACAAATTGAATAATTACAGTCTATTCACCAGCTAGGTGGTGGAGTATGTTAAAAATTCGGATTTGACCGGCAATTAGTTTATATTTTTCTTTTATTTCACTTTTTTGAAGTTAATGGAAAAGCTTTTATTGCATTTACAATACTTCCCACTAGTTCTTCGTTTATGTTATGACATGTTGTATCTTCGGGGTATTTATATTAGGACAGCAATGATTTCCCAGGTTGTCATTATACCGAAGAAAATTTCTTAACAACTTTCTTAGACAAGAGCGTAAATATGTGTTCTACAAACAACATAACAGAGTAGTTCCAGAAAGAATTATAAGACATGGCGTATAGTATTTAAAAAAACTTGTGTCTCTGAACGCTTAATTGAAAAGGACATTTACGATTTATGTATTGTGTATGCTACTGCAAGGTAGTATGTATAAATGTTTTTTAAATTTATAACAACTTATTGAATCCTGATGTGTTTAAAGCTATTAGACAAATTCCATAAAAAAGCTTGTTGATAGATTTTCAAACTATTTCATCTTTTCAACTACTTTTGTCAAAAATTTATTTTTTTGCCATCATTTTTTTTTTTTTTTTTAACTGAAATCACACTTTAATTTAAGTGCAGAAAGGTAAGAATTTCATGGCGATTAGTTCGTTGTTGGACCCTAAGTCGAAATATGGCTTGTTATATTTCAATTATTTAAATAACATATTTATCACAGAGATATTTGTTTCCCCGCTTAATCCGGTGCGCTTTGCTACCCCCATCGAAATAAAATTAGTAAAAATGTAAAAGATTTTGTTATTCGTGCTTAATTCCCAATTTTTATTCTTGATAAAAACAATGAAATGCGCATAGGAATAGCTTATCCCATCAACAATAATATTTCAGTGTTTTTATCAAGAATAAAAATTGGGAATTAAGCACGAATAACAAAATCTTTTTAATTAAAATTTTGTATTCCCAAAAATTACTTTAATAATTGAAGCACAGCCGCGAATAACGTTTTAAGTTACAAAATAATTTTTTTTCAGGAGAGCAAAAAAACGTTTTTTACAGGCAAGATTATACATTTTTTATTTTCTTTTTTAGATTATTAAAAATAATGATTATAAAAAATGTTTATGCAAAATATCAACAAATTTAAAACTTAAATTACACGCAAATTTACAGTTTATAACTTTTTTTTAGTGGAAAAACGTTTCATATCCACAATCACGATGTCATTTAAAACGTTCTTCCACTACACAAAGCATCATGACTGATGGCTTTTAGAACGTTATTCCACGTTTACAACCACTTACTTTGCATAATTTTTAAGTAACTTACAACGTTCTTCCACTAGCTGACTCTTTGTATACCCTTTTTAAAGGCTTTAAGGTGCATAATTTTGGGTGATTTGAGGTTTAAACAGTGTACGAGAGTAATGTTAACGGTTATCTGCAAAAAAACAGTTTTTGCGAAAAGTGGCTTTTACAACGTTATTCGCGGCTCTGCTTCAATTAGTAAAAATGTTTTAAAACAGATCTCGTGTATTAATAACAAATTAGTAAAAATGTTTTAAAACAGATCTCGTGTATTAATAAGAAAGCATCTTGTACTAAATTATAATGATTTTACAGTACCCGGTCTACAGATGTGTATTCAGAGTTTTCAAGTGTATTCGTATGGGAGGTGTCCTGCCTACTTTTCCCATTAAACCTCGTTTTATAAGATGTTGTGTGTTATTATGTAAGCTATTTGTACAAAATTTTAATACTTCCACTGTTGGATTGTATGGGAGGTACCACGACTACTTAAAAATTAAAAAATATTAATCGCCTATGTTAAGCGATGGGTAATCAAAAAGATACTGTAAAAATTAAGGTAATTCGGTCCAGTAATTTAGGAGTCTATAGGGAACAAAGTTACATACGCTTTTTCATTAATATATTATTTATTGCTCCCCCTGCAACTTTCCCCTTTGTTTTTATTTTGAAAGGTGTAGTTTATCACAAGAGTGAGTTCTACAAAGCTTGACTTTTATCATTAGATATTCGATATTTAATATTTTCGTTCTATGGCGGGGTACTGCTCCTACTGCGTCCACCCAGCCATAGTAGTTGTAGTACCATAGTAGTTGCTTTAACCACGTTTGAAGACTCTGGCTATAATAGTTCTTCAGTTACGCGATATTTAATATATGCATCCCATGGGGTATTGCTGCCCCTGCGCCAACCATCTCTATTTTTATTTTCAAAGGTGTAGTTTACCATTAGAGTGACTCCTACCAAGTTTGAACATTCTCACTAGAACAGTTTTTAAGATATCCGATATTTTACATTGGCGTCCTATGGGGCTACCACTTTCCCTGCTGCTATCTTTTTTCAATTTCGGGGCTTAGAAGATTATATTGCAAAAAGTTCAAGAATATTGGTGTAGCGGCTCTTAAGATATGCAGTACTTAAGATTGACATCGTATGAAGGGTACCACACTCACAATATTATTACAGTAACGGACTGTAGTTTATTTAAGAAATATTCCGTTCAGTCATTTTTAAATAAATAAACATTTAAAATTCCAAGCAAATTTATTTTTAACTGATTCTAACAGTTATTCAAAACACTAAGTACATTTTAATACTGATTTTCAGTTGCAGTTAATTTTGTCCGTTAATTGAGTGAAATTCTTCTTTATGATAAATAAAATAAAAATATAATTTTAAGCAGCGAAAAGTTCATTTAATTTTTACTGTCAAAAATTCAACCGCGAATTCCGTAAAAACAGGTGAATATTCAGTTATCTTATATAAATTAATTGTCGAAAAATTAACTACATATTCCGTAAAAACAGATAAATATGCAGTTATTTTATACATTAATGATGAAAGTGTAATAGTTGTAAATAAAAGCACTAATTGTGTTCTATTGAAATTGCACAACATGTAACACTTCGAGTGATTATAGGTAACATTAGAAAATGTAACATGTATATACTGTAACAAATTTTTCTCAGAAAAGAAATCGCCATTACTTTTGTTGTACTCACCACGTTGTTTACAGAATACAAGACACCAGCAGCATGACCGATATGGCTTCGCAATTATTTTACTTTTAAAATTTGATGTATTTAACTAAATTGTATTAACAAATAGAAAATGGGTATTGCTTACACAAAACAAGCAATTCATTTTTTATAAATAAGTAAAAATTAATTTTTGGTAGTTAAATTATATAAAATAACTGAATATTTAATTGTTTTTACTGAATACGGTGTTGAATTTTTGACAGTAAAATTTTACAAATTAACTGAATAATTAGTATTGTGGTTATTTTGTTGAACTATTTATGGTTTTTAATCCAAATTTTTAATATTTTTAATTAGGGTTAAGTTCATGAAATTTAATTTTTATTAAATTATTTTTATGAAGAAAGGAATTTTACAACATGAAAATCAATTAAAATTGTTATTGATAATCTTTCATTCTTGACGTGGCTCGGGCTCGAACCCTGGCCGGCAGGTTACCATGACATGTTTCGATCGCAACCACTCGATCTCCTCAGATGGATTTGCCGTCTTACACTCGCAGCCATCGACGACTGCTGACGTCACTAGTCAAACATCAATCCTTAAACCAAATTGTATTTTAACATTTGGTAGATCGAAATTTGCTTTCCTGAATGATTATCCATTTTAATTGATTTTACATGTTTTTTCCTTTACTTCTGTTTTTTCGTACTTTCGTCAAGAATTTTTCTTGAAGTCCAAGTACATTTTTTTTGTTTTTTCACTTTGTCTTTCTCTTTTCTGTTGACCTTTTTCAGCACAACTTGAAGGACAAATGTACACATAGAGCTCGTGCCTTAGCTTTAACAATAATTAGTATTGTGGTTATTTTGTTGAACTATTTATGGTGCGAGTGTAAGACGGCAAATCCATCTGAGGAGATCGAGTGGTTGCGATCGAAACATGTCATGGTAACCTGCCGGCCAGGGTTCGAGCCCGAGCCACGTCAAGAATGAAAGATTATCAATAACAATTTTAATTGATTTTCATGTTGTAAAATTCCTTTCTTCATAAAAATAATTTAATAAAAATTAAATTTCATGAACTTAAGCCTAATTAAAAATATTAAAAATTTGGATTAAAAACCATAAATAGTTCAACAAAATAACCACAATACTAATTATTGTTAAAGCTAAGGCACGAGCTCTATGTGTACATTTGTCCTTCAAGTTCTGCTGAAAAAGGTCAACAGAAAAGAGAAAGACAAAGTGAAAAAACAAAAAAAATGTACTTGGACTTCAAGAAAAATTCTTGACGAAAGTACGAAAAAACAGAAGTAAAGGAAAAAACATGTAAAATCAATTAAAATGGATAATCATTCAGGAAAGCAAATTTCGATCTACCAAATGTTAAAATACAATTTGGTTTAAGGATTGATGTTTGACTAGTGACGTCAGCAGTCGTCGATGGCTGCGAGTGTAAGACGGCAAATCCATCTGAGGAGATCGAGTGGTTGCGATCGAAACATGTCATGGTAACCTGCCGGCCAGGGTTCGAGCCTGAGCCACGTCAAGAATGAAAGATTATCAATAACAATTAACTGAATATTTATTTGATTTTACGGAATTTGGTGTTGAATTTTTGACAGTAAAAATTAAATGGACTTTTTGTTAATAATAAATGAAAAATAAGTAGACCGGTTTTTAATTGAAGTTTCATTTATTTTATATTACAATTTCAGTTAATTTTGCGTACAGAATATTGTGAGTGCAATTCCCCTGCCTCTATCGAAAAAATAGGTAATCCATTTTATTTTTGGGGCTCACGTGATATTACTGTGAATTTCAGGAAAATCGGCTCATTAATTTAAGAGTCTATAAGCCAACAAAAAAACAGACAAACAGGCAAACATTTTTAATTTTTATGTACTACTTACATACGTATATAGAAAATAGAAGTTGGAATATATACTAACATAAAATTATATTTTGTAATAGAAGGTCACATAAGAATTGGCCGACCACATGTCGCTCGTTTATTGCTACATAGTCATATCGCTAAATATCAAAAATTTGGAGTTACTTAAGCAAAAGTGCTCTTTCATACCTTCTCTATATGTAAAAAAATGAGCGTTATATCTCAACCTGAATCAAATATATATATATATATATATATATATATATATATATATATATATATATATATATATATATATATAGTCCTCTAACTCCCACTGGAGCATAGGGCGCCAACCTGAATCAAAGTTATAACAAAATATATTTTACTAAATTAGTATTAAAAAGGTTAATTTTCAGAACTCTAATCGAATTTTGACAAGTTTGATTTTTTTGAGATATGACTATTTTGCAACAAAGGATCGGATGTGCCCTATTGGAATAAAAATCAAAGATTTGTTCTGAATGTGTTCTAATAGTCTCTATTATTTCGTGAGTGGTGAAGGGCATCTTACTTGCTTCAATTTAGATTGCACTAATATCTGTAAATCTCAAATTTAAAGATATACTTAAGTTTCATTTTGATCTACATTTTATAGCAATAGTTACACCCATTGAGTCTGTGATTTTTTCTTCCCCCAAAAAAATGCTAAAACCCCTAAATTTTACGTATATTGAAAGAATATCCCTAAATCTTAAGGTTTAAGTAATAATTTATATTTAATTAACTTAACTCAGTTTTAACTTACGTACCAAAATCGTCACCTAAATAAAGCAGAAAATCATTACCTAAGTAGCGTAAAATGTTACTGAAATTCATTTCAAAAATATTTTTTTATAGTTTCTTGAATATTTTTATTAAATTAAATATTTAAAAAAAATTTATAAACAGTTTAAAAACTGTTACATACTTATATGTCTTCCTATTTGGATGAATTTTTCAACACGATCAGTCAAAACGGTTCTAAGTTAGAGGGGGTCAAAATTCGACATTTTTGGAAAACAGGTGTTCCTTGTCATCCATGTGACTTATTACCTATTGTTGTTAGCAAAATTTGTCCCAAGTATACAACAGCGAAATCAACAGCTGAACCTACCCTAGAAGGAAGCGAACTGACAAAGTTCCAAAGTTTATGGTAGAGACCGGTTCTTGTTTTAACACTTTCTATAAATAAGACCTACCACTTTTACATGGGGTTGTCATTAGAAGGGGTTAATTGACACCTTTTAGCCAGTCACACATCCATTCAATGGATGTGTTAAGTGACAGCTACTGCAATGTAGTATTATATCAATACGATGTAGTAGAATTTCAATAAAACAAGTCCTAGAATTAAATTCAAGAACCAAATTTTAGAAAGTCCCAAAATATGTGTCACACCAACGGTGAACCTTTTTTTCTACCTTTTTGTTTTACATATCCAGTTAAATGTTTGGTTCTCCTTTCACTAGTCATGAGTCCTTTCTTTTTGTACCTGTTCTATTTTCACAACTCCACAAAGGACCAGTATGTTGGAAAAATTTACACAAATATCCCGCAGGGTAGAAACGCCTAAAAAGAATTGGCAAAAAAAAGCAGAAAATAAATTAAGTGTTAAAATCGTTATGATAAAAAGGATCGAATCTGATTAAGATTAAATTTTATTAAATTATTTACATTTTTATTTTAATTATTATTCTTATTAGATATTATTATTATATATTAATTTAATTATTATTACAAATTAATAAAAAAAAAAATTTAATTTGGCAACATTTCTATAGAAAATAATAAGAACATTAAAAAAAATTTTTTTTAAGAAACGCTTTTCTTAAAAAGAACATTAAAAAAATTTTTGCCACCCCCCTAGATTTTATCCTGGCTTGAGTATAAGGCGGTTAAATTAACGTTACAAGATTTGATTTTCCAAAGTGAAGCTGAAGAAAAAGTTTTAAACATTTTGCCCCCCTCTAGATTTTATCCTGGCTACGCCCATGTATTCGTGTATTGTCATCGGGAATATGCATGCCTGCAAAGTTTCATCCATTTGCATTGAGTAAAAGGCGGTCAAAAAAGCATTTTACAAAAAAAAAAAAAAACGTTTTATCCCGGCTTCGCCCATGTATTCGTGTATTGTCATCGGGAATATGTATGCCTGCAAAGTTTCATCCATTTGCATTGAGTATAAGGCGGTTAAATTAACGTTACAAGATTTGATTTTCCGAAGTGAAGCTAAAGAAAAGGTTTTAAAAAAAGTACCTTTTAAAAAACAATAAAAAAAAAAGTTTTAAATTAAAAAAAAAAATTCGCAAGATCGATCAAATAGCTATCTAAGCTACTTGGGACAGCTTTTGTTAACACTAATAGGTAATAAGTTACATGGATGAGAAAGAGCACTTGATTGGCCAAAATGTCCTATTTTGACCTCTTCTAACTCAGAAACTTTTTGACCGATCTTGTTGAAAATGTATGTCTAAACTACTATCCGATATGACTAACCTTGGTGCTAATTTTGTATACAATTTTGTATATTTTACTTTTTTAAATTCCACGAAACACAAAAAACTGGCACTTGAATTAGCAGGGAAAAATTAAAAAAATGTTGGTACTAAAGGCCCAACCATAATATGCATAGCCGTGCTTAACCTACTGTCAAAAACCAACAAAAACTCTCCCAAATGTATTAAAAAAAACCAAAACAAAATCAAAAAATATTTGTTTCCGTACGGAATGTGCGATCTGTTTCGCACTTATCTTAAGCAAATGACAATTTCGTAAAACTTAACAAAAAGTTTCCTTAAGTTCAATATGGTTAGCCTCATGTGATTTACATGTATTCGCACATTTGCTTAAGCCAACTTAAGCACATTGTGGTTGGGCCTTAAGTTATCTACTGCAACTTCAAACAAGCTTTAACAGTTGCAATATATGGTACTTTTGGTTATTATGTTTTAAGATGGTAATTTAGTTTTTTTCCCGTGAAATTTGGCAATTTTTTAGATACGTATAGAGAGAGGTTCAAAATTGTTGCGCAAAAACGCGGGACTTTTTTGAGCCGAAAAGATGAGATTTCAAATTTTATTGTGATGTATAACATTTTTAGGCAAACATTTTTTACAAAAACAGTAAACAAAAAAATTGTTTTTTTAATTTCTTATCATAAAAATTAAAGTTTAAGCCATGTAAAAATTTTATTCGTCTTAACCCTTGTGTTAATACCCGGGATCCGTGGTACCCACCTGGGTATATTTACATAAAAAATAAGTATTAAAAATTAAAATTTTTAAACAAGCTTCTGGATCGTCGTTAGAAAGAAAGCGAATTCAGATTCTAGATTTATTTTTAACCATCGCAACATGCGCACCCAATACAATACAACACACCTTATGGGATAATAAAAACACGTTTTAACTGCTCAAAAAATTCAATAAACTAAATTCTGTATCATACAATTACTTAAGTTTAGTTTCCAAAGCGTTTTATTATAATAAGTGGTAGTCTCATTTGCATATCATGTATGACCAAACATTTTCAACGGTTATACTAAAAAATGCTGTCCTGTACTTATGTTCTGTAATTATAGTGAGAACTTCTCGCATCGAATAGATGTGAAACAAAATATTCCACCGTTTTTCGAAAAGTGAGAAAAAAGTGTGTCTGTAACTCATGTCGAAAACTATCAAAAGAGATTGCGTCGTTACGCTATAAATGTCATTATATGACGCTCGAAACCGATGCGACATTGCAGACGTTCAGAACGCCAACCAAACATATCGTTGACGGCGACCAAAATTTACTTAAATTGAAAATTTTTCAACGACGGCGGCGAAAATACAATCGTCGGCTATACCAAATAATGTAAAGTGCGACTTTAATGTTTGTTATTTGCAAACGAGCTTTGAAAACATTCGTATATTTTATAAAAATGTTAAAGGCAAACTATGTAATCAAACAATGAAAAAATGGGACAAGAACAAAATATTATTATTATTATTGTTTGCATTTTTATTTGTTTTTTAGTGTTAAAATTTTTTCTCGCCCCATTTTTATTTGTGAGTTTTATTTGACGGTTCAAAGCGGGAACTTTTCTCACAAAAATGTTAAAGGTACACTTTTTCTGTAAATTGGCGAGCAATTTCCTTACGTGACAGCTAGTACTCGCCAAAAAAAGTTGCAGACACAGTTTAATGAGAAAAACAGCTGTTTGTGTCAATATATGGCATTTTTGTTTTATTTCACACATTTCAATCGAAAAGTTTCTCGACGCCTGTATTCATAAAATTTTTTAAAATAATTAGTATTGTGGTTATTTTGTTGAACTATTTATGGTTTTTAATCCAAATTTTTAATATTTTTAATTAGGCTTAAGTTCATCAAATTTAATTTTCATTAAATTATTTTTATGAAGAAAGGAATTTTACAACATGAAAATTAATTAAAATTTACTGATAATTTTTCATTCTTGACTCAATCTGGGCTCGAACCCACGCGTTTTTACGGACAGGTTACCCTGACATGTTTCGATTGCAACCACTCAATCTCCTCAGTCTCAATCTAAATAAAGGCTTAAAAAACCAATTTTGTAGGAAATTTTCCTTAATAATCGTTTGTTTAATTAAATAATCGTTTATGAATACGGGGGTTAAAATTTAATTTTATTTCATAAACATATTGATTATTAATAATGTAATAACTATATCTACCTGTTTAAACAAGACTTTGTTTTATTATAATATTGTTTTCATTGAAATTCCTTTAACTTTTTATTATTATTTTTTCAATGTTCAAAATACGATAGATAGAAAAAACGTTTTTAAATATCAAATAAACCATACTTTTTTTATAAAAAAAGATTTGTGTAAATTGATTTTAACATTTGGCGACGAGGATCTAAAATGGATATGAACGCTCTTTCTCAAATTATTCATCAGTTCCAAGAGTCGAATAAGCAATTTCTTACGGAAATACTTGCGCAAAATAAGGCAATTTTGGAAGATGTTGTTTCAAAAAACCAAACTATGCCATCAATTCCTTCATTTGGGAAATTCAATATGGATACTGACAAATGGTCCACATATCAATTTCAAATGGAACATCATTTCAAGGCAAATTCTATATCTTCTGACGATACCAAACGCTCTTGTTTTTTAAGTTGGGTTGGCACCGATATTTTGGAGTTGCTGCAAAAATTGTTTGATGGTAAATCCGAGGAAAAATCATACAGAGACATAATTAATAAGCTGGATGAACATTTTCTGAAAAAACAACATATCTTGGCAGCTCGATTCAAGTTCTATAATCACATGAGGATGAAGTCAAATCAAAGCTACATAGACTGGATTGCTGAACTACGTGGAGCGGCAAGAGAATGCCATTTTATTTGCAATAACGAAAACTGTAGACAATCGTATGTTGATAATTACATAAGAGATATGGTCGTTTTATATACACCACATGAGAAAGTAAGGGGAGCTTGTCTTCAAAAATCAAACCCAACGTTAGAAGAAGTACTACAAATTTGTACAATATATGAAGCAACTGTAAATTCGCCAAATGACATTGAAAGTACAACGGAATCATCAACTGACATTCACGCTATTCAACATTTATCAAATCGATCCGAACACAATCTATTAAGTCCTTTACAGTCCTGTCCAGGATGTGGTAAGCAACATCAGAGAGTTTATTGTTATCATTTCAAAAATAGAACAAAATGCAATAAGTGTCAGAAAGAAGGTCATATTTCTAAAGTTTGCCAATTAAAAACAATTAACCAACAGAAGAAAACTTATTCGAATCCGAATTATAATCAGCAGAATGTACGTCAAGTTCAGGAAACATCTTTTGAACAAACATCAATAAGTCATATTGAAGAAATAGACTCTTTTTCAATAACGTTAGCAAAACTAACAAAAAAATTATGATTGAAATTAAGGTAAATGGCAACAATTTTCTTTTTCAAATAGACACTCGAGCATCATGCTCCTTGATTGGGTTGGATACCTATAAAAAACTTAATAATCCGTTGTGTACTCCAACAAACAAAGTATTGAAATCTTATGGAGGATCTTTATTACCTATTAAAGGGGTTATTAACGTCAAAGTCGCGATAGGCAATGATACACAAAATTTAGATCTTTATGTAGTAGAAATCGAAAATGTCACTAACATATTGGGATACGATTGGTTTAAGCAATTAAAATTTGAAATAAAATATTCTAACTCTAATTTAGTTATTGAAAACTGCTTTCTAATGGCAAGAGAAACACGTGAAAAATTGGAATTGACGCTCAAAAGCCTTCAAACTGATTTTTCTGATATTTTTTCCGAAGGCCTTGGTCATTGTAAAACTTTTAAAGCTAATATAAATATAAAATCGAATGCAGTTCCAAAGTTCATGAAACCCTATAATATACCGTTTGCATTGTACGAGAAAGTTCGCGATGAAATTAATCGCCTTAAGTCTATTGATGTCATAGAGCCTGTGAATTTTAGTGAATGGGCGTCTCCAATAGTTGTGGTAAAAAAACCTAATGGTTCTATTAGAATATGCGCTGATTTTAAATCTACTCTGAATTCCCAAATTGAGGTTGAAAGATATCCTATACCACGAATTGAGGATCTCTTTCATATGCTCCAAGGTGGTCAATACTTCTCCAAAATAGATTTAAGTGAAGCGTATCTGCAGATTGATGGTGTTTTCTTTTCTACAAAAAAGTGTGACATTTTATTTAAAAAAATGCAATTTGGTGTCTGTTTCATAAAAATTTTGCTTCCAAAAAGGATGAGTTTTTTAGAATGAAACAAGCCACCCTTTTCGGGAGCAAAATCTTTGAGAAACAGACTCCAAATTGCATTTTTTTTTTAAATAAAATGTCACATTTTTTGTAGAAAAGAAAACACCGTGAGTTATCTGAAAATTCTAAGAAATTTATGGTTATAACAACACCTTTTGGGTTGTATCAATATAAGCGCATGCCTTTTGGAATTTCAAGTGCACCGGCAATATTTCAAAGGTTAACGGAAGAAATTTTTGCAGGTGTTCCTAAATGTGCTGTATATCTCCATGATATTATAGTAACAGGTTCAACGAATGATGAACATATTGAAAATTTAAAAAACGTACTTCAGAAACTTCAATTTCATGGTCTTAAATGTAAAGTTGAAAAATGTTCTTTTGCAAACTCTTCAGTTGAATATGTTTGTCACATTATTGACAGTAACGGTATCAGACCTTCTGAAAAACGATTGGATGCCATTCGGCAAATGCCTAAACCATCAAATTTAAAAGAATTAGAGTCTTTCATAGGAAAAATAAACAACAAATTTATACCAAATTTTAAACGAACTTCGGAAGACGAATGTTAAGTTTGTTTGGGGCGAGCGACAAGACACTGCTTTTGAAATTTTAAAAAATGATATAATGAATGCAGTTCAACTAGTTCATTACGATGATAAATATCCTATTATTCTGGCTACTGACGCTTCTAAGCACGGAATTGGAGCATTTTTATCTCACAAATTTCCTGACGGAACCGAAAAACCAATATATTTTGCTTCGAAAACTTTAAATTCTAGTCAAATAAATTATTCTCAAATAGAAAAAGAGGCGCTTTCCATAATTTTTGGTGTAACAAAGTTCCCCAATTCCTTTATGGTAGACATTTTGAATTGGTAACTGATCACCAAGCACTTACTACAATTTTTCATCTTTTTAAAAAAATTCCTGTTATGACATTGCATAGACTGCAACGCTGGGCTATTATTTTACAAGCTTATGATTATTCTATAAAGTTTAAACCAACAAATCATCACGCAAACGCTGACGCACTTTCAAGATTGCCAATCGGTGATGACATTGAGTTTGACAAAAATGAATCTGATATGCTGTTGATTGACAAAGTTTATAACACTACTTTAGAGGAATGCCCAATAGATGCAAATATCATATCTAAATTTACTAAAGATGATAAAATTTTACAAGCTGCTTCAGATTATGTAATGAATGGTTGGCCTGAACACATGCAATCTGATAATGCAATTTATCCTTACTTTATTAGAAAACATTTAATTTCATTAGAAAATGGAGTACTTCTTCTTCAGAACGAAAGTTGTCGTGTAATAATTCCCACTTTACTTCGTGAAAAAGTTTTAAATATGTTACATGAGGGACACTGGGGCACAAGCAGAATGAAACAGCTTGCAAGAAGATATGTGTGGTTTCCCAAAATAGATGAAGAAATCGAGAAAATTTCAAAAACATGTATTGTTTGTCAAGAGCATGGAACAAATCCTAGAAAATGTTTTTCGTCCTGGCCCGAGGCCACACAACCTTGGGAAAGAATACACATTGATTTTGCTGGTCCTTTCTTTAATAAAATGTGGCTTATTGTTGTAGATTCTTACTCTAAATTTCCATATGTTAAACAGGTTTCCTCAGCCACAACACAATCGACTATTTTAGCCTTACAAAATATTTTTGGTATCGAAGGCCTGCCACAAACTATAGTTAGTGATAATGGCACGCAATTTACATCGCACGAATTTAAACGCTTTTGTCAATTAAATTCTATTGAACATTTAACAACAGCACCATTCCATCCGTCTTCGAATGGATTAGCGGAACGATTTGAACGTACTTTTAAATCATCATTTAACATAATATGTCAGGAAGAACTCAAAAAGGAACAGGCCCAAGTCCAACTACTTGTAAATCACCTGCAGAGTTACTTCATGGTCGCCAACCGCGTACTATTTTAACGGCAATGTTTCCGGTTAAACATAGTAATAATCTAAAACACAGTTTAAAATTTGAAACTGGGCAAAAAGTATTTGCAAGAAATTTTTCTGGAAATATGCGTTGGATGCAAGGAGAAGTAAAATAAAACATTGGTAATTTAATGTATTTAATTCAAACTAAACATGGTATAATAAAAAGGCACCAAAATCAGATGAAAATTAGAGATCAGGTCACAAATAAAACTCAACAAACTAATCTCCCAAGCTTCAAAAATACAGATTTTGACATTATACTTCCAAATAAACAGTTAAACCAACACCAAGTAGATTTAAGAAATGAATTACATACTCCAGTTTCCATTACAAGGGATCTATCAAATAATAACCCCAACATTTTATGTAATCAACGAGCCATAACAGAGTCACGAGAACTCCTGTATCTAAGAGAACCAGAACCCCTGAATGAAAATTTACACAATCTAAATAATTTAACTTCAAATACTCAAGCACCTATTCAACGCCAAGAAATGTTTATGGAAACGCGTAATCAAAAGAGACAACAACAGTTTACACCGAGACGTTCTGAAAGAATCAGGAAAAAACTGCGTGCGGAACTAGATAAGTCTGGGGGAATGTAATAACTATATCTACCTGTTTTAAGAAAACTTTGTTTTATTATAATATTGTTTTCATTGAAATTCCTTTAACTTTTTATTATTATTTTTTCAATGTTCAAAATACGATAGATAGGAAAAACGTTTTTAAATATCAAATAAACCATACTTTTTTTATAAAAAAAGATTTGTGTAAATTGATTTTAACAAATACATTATAGTATATTGGTACCCGAGTACCCCGGGTTCTAAACAATGTGGATACAGTTAGGTATTAATACAAGGGTCATAACCGTAAAAAGTTAATTAGCACGCATGCAATTTCCCAATAAAAAATTGTGCTTCGAGCGAAGCAGGTTTGTAAGGGAGAAATGTAAGAGTCTCGCTTACCATTGCGCTTACGGAAGACATGAATTTTATATGGCGAGTTCCCACTTTGAAGCAATACATTTTTGACACATAAAGCGCATTATTCAGCGCATAAAAAAATTGTTGGATGCAACGATCTGCTTTACACACTGAATGTTATTTTACAGTTATTTTTTTGTACTCTTCCTTACAAACCTGCTTCGTAGTAAGGGAATGCCGTAGCACTTGAAATTTTTTTTTTTTTTTTATAAAAATTGTTGAGAGTTATTTCACTTACTTTACTGCATTTCTGTATGTCTTATTGCGTAGCGCATAATTGTGCGCTTATTTTTTGAAATGTACCATTAGTGCTTCGCAAAATGATAAAAATTTTTATTGGGTTACTCAACTTTCCTGACTTAACTGTGACCCGAACTGAAAAATTTTAAGCAAAAGACTTAAAAATTCACTATAAACTTTTATATTTCTTAAATTTAATTTTTCTAAGCCCCAAAAATTAGTTTTTGAGATAACGATTATTTTAAATCGAACCTAATCTTACATTCATGAGTCAGTCATGACTTCAATGTAAGATCTTATCAGATGAATTTCTCTTTTTACAATTTCAGCTGATAAATTAAGACCAGGAAAAGAAATCTGCTTTTTATCCAAAAATTTAAAATCACAAGCCAAAATAACTTTTATTGTACTCTTTTTTTTTTTGTTCCTGTTCATGGAGTTGTGGATAAAATTCAAAATTGAACAATTTCAAGTATTTGGCAAATAACAATAAACCAATACTTAATACAAAGTGCAATACCAATAATATAACTACATTGATGTACATGTATGAGTGCAAGTTCGCATATTTCTTATCAATTTACCACAACAAGTACCCACCACAAGCAAACAACTTAAAACTATAAAATACATTTGCAGATATTAAGATGCATGTGTGCAAGTGTATGTTGCAAGGCGCCAATATTGAAATTCAAGACATTAAAATTGAATGAACATGAAACAAAAACAACAGCACGAGAATAACAGAAAATATTTAAACAATACTCGTTCGAACTCGTACAATCTTAAATGAAATAACATTTTCATTTTTAGTTAGATATTTTTTCTATCATTACGTTATTTGTTTTTTTTTTTTTTGATACTTGAACAAATATTCGGCAAAAAAGACTTTATTTTGGCTGAAAGTATATGTAGGTGCAGGGTATATATAAAGTAGACATGTGTTTCTGATATCATCTTTAAGACAATAGTTTATTAGTTACCACAAAAACCTTTTAAGTCTGAACCGCACAAGAACTGCTACAAAACAAATACAAGTAAGGAAGTATAGATGATACCCTACACCTACACTTGTTAGTACTGCAAAATGCTTCTTGAGAGCGTATCTTATATACCCAGTTATGGACCTAACAACTAAAAAGTTTTTTATGAAGTTTTGAATAATATAGATAACAACAGCATCTGTATAAAATTTGTTTGTTTTAAAGTGATTTTTGGGAATTTTAGAAAGGGATTTTGAGTCGAAAAAAAATAATACCCCCTCCACTTTTGGTGGTGTAGGGTGTAACACCTAAGCAGTCAATGTATAAAGGTAACCAAAGGCATTTGTTTCCCATTGCACATTGGACTAGAATCCATTTTTTCTGCCCAAAATTATTGATAAAAATATAACAGAGAATTTCATAAATAAATCAGTTATTATTAATTATTCTATAGACCAAGACACAGTGTGACTTTTTGCAATTTTAGGTGGCCAAAATTAATAACTACCGTTCTGAAGCAGATATCAAAATGAAATTGTGTATGGATACTTTAAATACATAAGAAAAGTTTTGTAGAAAAGTGGGCGTAGTCCACCACTTTTAGTGGTCTGTACATTTCGCCTTAATGTCCGTATATGGGATTCGTTTGGCTCTTTTTTTTATTCGTTGCGAAAGCACTTGAACATGTATCGAAATATGCTTCAAAAAGGTGAAATATGCTTTACATAAAGGGTGGTCCAACCAAAACGCACGATGTTAGTTATAAATAAAAAAAGTCTTCAGCGAATTATCTTAACTAGGATCGCCCGGTGGCCGAAATTCGACCACTTCACATTTAATTTTGAGAGAACCTGTGCGTTGTACAATAAAATCGTACACATTTTAAGAGAACGGCTAAATTCACTATTCACCTATCTTTGTACGTGTGTCTATAGGATAAGTTAAAATGCTTTTTAAACACTTTTATTCCAAAAATTTAGAAAAAAAAAAAATATATTGTGCATACCTATCCCCGTAATTTATTTATAAGATTTTCATGAAATGTTATCAAAGTAAAAAATAGAAACACAGATCTTCGTTAAAAGTCATTAAAAAAATTTCCGACTTTTATTTTTCTAAACGACGTTTTTGCGCGACTTAATTTTTTAAAATGTCTAAGGTAACCCTGTCCTAATACGTTTATACATGTGTGTTTGCAAGTGCAAAATGAAAACAAAAACATTTTGGGAGAACAACATAGAGCATAACTAGGCTTGCCAACCGTACTTTATAATAAAGTATTGTACGTTATTTCGAGTAATTGTACTCTATACTTTATGAGAATAATAAAGTACGCGAAAATACTTTATTTCGCAAGATTAGATTTATCTAGAATTCAAAATAGATTCAGGTTATATTAGTCAGGGTTTTATTAGTCATAAAATTATAATACTTATTGTACAAGTTTTTTTTTCGAAAAACTTAGGAACAACTAGTTAATATTAGTCAGGGCCATTTGTTGATGTTTTCTTATATTGGCAGGACGATTTTTCGAAAAAAACTAATCTGACAGCACTATTTCACTTGTTTGTTTTGTTTGAGTACAATAAATGTTTGCTTTTAGATCGCGAGCACACAAGTGACTCGTTTAACTAACATTTAAAACAAAATTTTTAAATTTCCATTCCTTAAGGGGGCTCCCATACAAAATGTTTAATACAGACTAGACATATATTGAAGAAAACTTTCCATAACAACAGGAGTAGAGTAGCCTTAACAATTTCTCGAGACACACTTGCCCCTTATCACCAATTCTTAAGGGGGCTCCAAATATTGCGTTTTATGACATTTTTAAATAAATTAAAATTTTCGACTTTTGTGAATAAAATCAAAAGTTGTTAACAGATTTTAATCATTTATAGCTTGTTTTGTTTGAAGCTTTGTTTTTTATATGTCAGGAAGAAGCATAGCTGTAGTTTTTTATAGATTTTTAACAAACAAAAATTTCGAAATGTTGCTAAAAAATATTTTTTGTTGCCAAAAAAAAAAAAAAAAAAATTATATTTCTAAAACGACTGCGCATGTTAGAAAAAAATTTAACGTTTAAAAGAAATTTTATTCCGGATTTTCGTTATTATTAGTTATTTCAATAAACTGAACCAGTTTCCCTTCCCGGCTTGTCTCAAAAAAAAGTGTCAAATTCTAGCACAGTGGAATTGTTTGATAAAACTTGCGAAAAGCAATAAAAAAAACGTTTTTAAATATAACAATAAAAAGAAATTAATTGTACTTTAAATTTATACTACGTACTTTTTTTTCTTAACCTTTAATAATCAATGTACTTTAATTGCAACAAAAAAAGTTGGGAACCCTAAGCATAACCGTCGTTTATACATTTGTGTACATGTGTGTTTGCAAGTATAATAACCCTGCAGGCAATTCAGTTAACTTTCAATTAATTTAAAGCTAACTATTTCTCAAGTAGTGGTGGTTGACAATTGGATTACTTTTATATGTAATTAACTAACTTTTTTAACATTGCGATGTCCTAGGAAGTAGTCAATTGTCCGACTCTGCATTACTTTCAGTTAACTTAAAAGTTAACTTTTTGTAGCTACCCAGCAAAAACTTTATAAAAATATCAGTGTTACCACCAGCAAGATTCAAAATTACACTTGAGATGAAGCAAAATTACCAGATTTAAATGAAATTACACCTGATATAAAATTTAAGTTTAATTTAATAAAAAGGCATTTACAAAGAAGCAAAAACACAACAAACTGATTAAAACAAGATCAATATTAGTCAAACTGAGAATTTTATTTAAATTAACAAAAATAACGTTAAAGACACAAAAAAAAATTAATAACGCATAAAATAAAACTGCTAAAATAATGATTTTAACTTCCACATTTGGTTGATATATCTTGGGAAGGTTTAAAATGTTCCTTGTCATTGCATTATAATGGATGCGTTTTAGCCCCATAGAGCTTACGAAAGGTTAGCTGTCAAACGAACTGTCATACTATTTTCTTTTTTTGATCAGGCACATCATCATGAATAGATTCATGCTTGAACAACGCCACCAAATTATCCAAATATACTTTGAAATTCAGCCATCGATTTTCGCAACTTAAAGGTGACTTCATGATTTAAATGACGCAACTTTTTTTTCACAAATGAAGGCGATGTGTTGATTTAGAGAAAAAAAACGGTCAATTAGACTTCAAGGCCGTGCGATGTGACACTTATTGATTGTTTTCCGTAGGTCTGTGAAGTCAGTGGTTAATGCTGATAAACCAGCAACCATCGGTGTCTTGGAGGTCAACATTGTTCATTTTATTCGAAAAAGAGAAACATAATTGAATAAGGACAGACGCGGTGTCTATTTGTTGTAAATCAGTTTCAAATCGTAATGCCGTGTATCAATCTGCGATTAAAATTAATTTTTTTTTGTGTTATCTACCATTTTAAGTTTCATGGTCTTAAAAAATACCCTTTATACCTTATTTAGTAAACACAATGCCTGCAGAGTTTTATACAACTTTCCCTTTCGTAATTTAGTTTTACAACTGTAAAGGGCGTTAAATATTCTTTAAACTAAAGCATTAAAAAGTAGCAATTGTATGTTGCAATATTGGAAACATATCTTCCCCCAGGCAGGTTTTTAGTTTAACTAACTTTTTTCAATAAACTTCAGGTTCTAAATCACTATGATAGGCATCTTTATCCAAATCTAAGGGTCCATCTTGCGACATTCATTACCAAACATTTGAAAATATATGTATGTTTAATGATTGAAGTCGTTTCTTAAAAAGAAACCGAGACTTTGGCTCAGAAGGCTGCGCATTTCTTAGCAACAATATTTAAAAAGAAATAAATGTCATCACTGAAATCGAATCTTGATTTTATTTGGGCATCTGAAGTAAAAATTTCAAATAACACCTGAATTACACCTAAAAGAAATTACCCACGCTCTACCCACGACCGTAAAAATTATACCAAATTCGGGTAATTACCCACAAAGTGGCAACACTGAAAAATATATAGTTACACAAAGTCAATAAAGTAAATTTTTTTTTATTTTTTTTAATTTTTTTTTTATTTTTTTTAATTTAATTTAATTTTTTAATTATCTTTTTTTTTTTATTTTTTCTTATTTTATTTTACTTTATTTTATTTTTTATTTTTTTTCTGTCTCTGGTGGAATTCGATCCCGCAACCTCGGTGCTGATAGACTAGCTCGCTACCAGCTAGTCTACCGGGGCAGTGTAGTTTTTGTATTAAAAAACTATGTTTTTTGACTATAATGACATTTTGTTTGCCAATCGACATGGCTCTCTCTACTTAAAATATACAGTGTTTGTATACACTTTGGTTAATGTAAATTTTCCATTGCTTAGTTGTTGGCTTTAAGTTAGTCTATACAAGCTAACTTAAAGTTGGCTTTTTTTGTAGTTATCTACTCATTTGCCGGCAGGGAACACATAGAGCACACCGTCTTTTATATATGTGTGCACATGTGTTTTTGCCAGTATAATGCAAGAAAAAAACACATTTTGGGAGAATAACAAAACACACAACTTCTTTTTATACATGTATGTGCGTGTGTTTGCAAACCAATTTAAAACGCTTTTAAAACCATTTAATCCTCAAAATTTAGAAAAAAAAATGTATATTGTGCATTTCTACACAAAAATACCTTTAAAACGATATATGTTTCATTAAAATCGGTGGACGTTAAGATACTTAAAAATCAACGATAAAAAAATTGCTTCCGTATTTACTTATAATATATATATAAGATACATATGTTTTTTTTAATAGGATGAATTTATACCAATTATGTGTGAAAAAATTGGCCAAATGCTTGCCACGGTTTCGGTGGCATACCTCTATCCGATGGTCTATATTTTCAATAACTCTGATAGTGTATTCTTTTCTACAAAAAAATGTGACTTTTTATTTAAAAAAAATGCAATTTGGTGTCTGTTTATTAAAAATGTTGCTCACGAAAATGGTGACTTGTTTAATTCTAATAAACTCACCCTTTCGGGAGCAAAATTTTTAAGAAACAGGCACCAAATTGCATTTTTTTTAAAAAAAGGTCACATTTTTTTGTAGAAAAGAAAACACCATGAGACATAATTTTGGTTCAATGACGTTATTGTGCCGAATTATCTCCTCCTTTAGCTTTGCTTGTTATTGTAGACACATTTGGTCGACTTTGCTGACCAAAAATATCACAAAGTGCACGAAATGCATTTTAATTTTCCATTTTCGTAAAATTTGTGTACCTCTCCATGGTGAAAATTGTCAAATACTACAACAAAGATATGTCATATAATGTTGGTCAAAAAACTTGACGTGAAGGTGTGACTCACAATTAACATCGTGCGTTATGGTTGAACCGCCCTTTACAAAATAAATGCCTTAACATGCTCTTTTAGCTAAATAATGTAAAAAATGCAGCAAAAAGTAAAATAAACATAAACAAATCGATGCCAAAAAAATCGAAAAAAAAAAGTTTCCTGGAAGTGTGTTTTTAGGGATGTACTGGGACGAGTAATGAGTATGCTATTTTTTTAAGTATAAAACTTTTTAAAGCATACTTTTTCCCATCTTATTCTGTTAAGACACTCACGACATCGTAAATGATTTTTTTCCTTTTAGGAAAGAGGTTTTCGCCGCTAATTGCCACTCCAGCAGCCAGCGACCGTTTGGAAACATTCAGTTTCTGGGTATAGTTTCGCAAATTAAATCGAGCAATATTGCGTTAAAACTTCAGCAAGTCCATTTGAGATCTGTTTGCAACATGATCTGAAGGGTGAGGAACGTTGTCCAAAAAATCAAGCACGACTCGGGATCCAAAAGGGAGTTTTGTTTTTTCTACACTTATACCCTCCGCCCCACAGTAGGTATCTTATTGGTATAAATAACCGAAACATCCTATTTTTAAAACCATATCTCCCTGGTTTAACTCTTATGAATTGTTTTGAAAGTGGCTACCAAAAAAAAAAAAAATTGGATCGATGCATTTGAATGTCACAAGGTCTCTTTGTCTACTTAGGAGCTACTTTGCTTGATTTTGAAAACAGTAGTGTCGGTCGCAACTGCTCAAGTGGGATATAATCTGCGCTATCACTGCCGAAAAATACTTCGACTTCACCTGGTACATTATTTGACATGCGATCAAAAAGAATACCCTCAGCATTCCCCTCCTCTTCATCTGTGTTATAGTCCGGATCTGGTGGAATAATAGCTTTATCAAAATTTTTGTGATCTCTTCATCTAGCTGTTTAAATTTGGAAAAGCTTTACCACAAAAACTAAACGTTTTGATGGCTTGAAATTCCATATTGGTCCAAGAAAAATTTAAAAAAATTATAGATACATAGGTATGTATGAAGCCATTGTACTCGAATGGGTACAGCGATTTTGCTACTCACATAACGTTGTCAAAAAAAAATGTTTTTCTTGTAACTTCTTATTAAATGTACACACAATCACTCTTCTTCAGAAATCTATAAGAAACTTTTGTTTCAACAAAAAAGTATTTATTTTACGCGGCTCAATTGTAACTGGCCTAGCTAAAAATCACAAAAATTGAAAAGTGTTACAAAAAGAAAATACACTATAACGGTATATTTTTCTTTAAATTTTTGTATGTGTGTCTTTAAAGCACAATGTGTTGAATGCAAATGCACAACAAACGTTGTCTAATTTTGTGTGTTAAAAAATTAATGCGTACTTAAATATGGCCTAAACGGATAAATATATTTTGTCGGCAGTCATTGGCCACACAAGAAAAAACATTCAATTGCACATTAACGGTTTCCCTGATAATATTTATTGTATTTATATTACTCTAACTCCCACTGGAGCATAGGGCGCTAGTAGCCAGTGTTCCCAGTTTTGGGGATTTATCCCCAAATTGGGGATTTTTTTGGTAATTGGGGATAAAAGTTTCGTGAAAATCCCCAGGGGATTTTTCGGGGAAAAGTACTTTTTCGCTGGGGATTTTTGGGGATAATATATTACTAAAAATTTCATTTTTGCAATGGCAAGACCGATTTGGTCAAGATTTAGGTACAAATTTAAGTTTTTTTTGCGGTTTAAAACTATTTCAAGAACTTGTTGAAATAGTTTTAAATAAGCTTTTTGTACCAACTAGCGTTACTTCTGTTGAACCAGCTGTTTTCTGTAAGGAATACAACCAAAATCAATATTTGCAGCAGAATGCAATATGAGTTATTAGGAACTCTTCTTAGAATAAATACACACTTTAAAATAATGCAGCTTGCTGTGACAAATTTATTCAATAATCTCAAATGCACTTTTTAAACAAACAACATGTAACACAAAATTGCATTGGCTTATGAATTAGAAGGTTAAGATTCCCTAGTTTTGGAGATGATAAATATGTTTTGACGCATTATTTTTTTTTTGCGTTTTTACGTTACCCTTGTACAATGTACATAGATACGTAGAACTCAAAAAATAAATAACATAAGTTTTAATAATATATTACGCAAATGGATTTATTTAAATAAATGGATGTATGCATATTTTTCCATTGACTTAATATTATGTTTTTTATTTTTTAGAAAATTTGGGGATTTTTGGGGATGAAAAATCGCTAATTGGGGATAAGGCTTAAAATAAAACTGGGAACTCTGCTAGTAACAGCTGTTCTCCATCTAAACCGGTTTTTAGCGATAGACCTAAGTTCATTCCAAGATATAACCAGTTGATTAATTTCGGATTCCGTTGAACATCTCCATGTTGTGTGGGCCTGCCGCTTTCTCTATCATCTTGTAAAAATGGGTTCTATCTAAGAGCTTGTTTAGATACATTGGTGTCATTTCGACGGTGGGTGTGTCTTAACCACTGCCACTTTCGTTTACGTATCTCGGTCGCTACTTGCATTTGGTTTCTTTTTGTCAGTAACTCGACATTTGATATCGTTCTAGTACGAGACAGCGGTTAATAAAAGTTTGGAGTTTGAATGGCTGATTTTATTACTTTGCCAGATTGGGGCTAGTATGCCAACAGAGGACCTCGGCTCCTCCATTTGCAGTTATGTCGCATCCTAGATAGCAGAATTGGTCACGTGTCTCAAATGTATGGTTGTTGATGGTCATTAGAACTGTTGTTGTGCCGACACTTAGTGTTTTTGTTTTGGGCTGCAATTATTTTTAGCCCTTTATATTGCAGCTGTTCCTGAAGCTTTATAATTGTTTACTTAAGATCAATAATTTTGTGTAAGAGTAAACAAATATCGTATGCGTAAGCCAGGTAGTTAAGGTAGCGATTCTTGGTTTGCCGTTTTATTCCTTTCCTTCTCTTTTGTTTTTAATATCATTGACAACATCTTTCATAACCACAAGATATAAAAGAGGTAAAAGTATGCAGCCCTGGCGCACTCCACTTTTCACCATAAACGGGTCAGAAAGATTTCCCTTATGAAGGACAAAGCACCTGCCATGGTTATAGCTCTCTTTAATCAAAGTAATTAATTTTTCATGAATATTTCTTACATTTTTGATTATTTGAATCGAACGCTGATAATAAAAAAGCAAATATTTAGTTGATTTGAAGTGTTTTTAATCTTTTAAAATTATAATTTAACAAATAGAGTGAAGGAATTTTATTTTTTCATAAACTATTTTTTTATCATCCATATTAAACATTTTTTTTTCTTTTGCGTTGACTCATAGTAGCACGTTCGAAAAGTAATGTTTAATATATTTTAATTTAATCAATTAATTTTTACTTTATTGACTTAATTAAATATGTATAATAATATACATATGTTATTTATTATTTTCAGCAAATATCAGCTCATATGCACCACAGTGTCTCACTACACTTAAACTCAAATCAGCTCTTAAGCAAACAAGTAAATAAAAGTTTATTACAATTTTGAGGCAAGGCACACACACACAATTAAAAAAATTTGTCGTTATATCTTTCAACTTATTACCTTTAAGGGCGACACCTTTAACATTATCATTAGTTTGTCGTATAGAGAGAGTAAGCACATCATAATAAAGAGCAGAATCTATGGGCAAGTGTATATCAAAAAATCCTACAAGTTTAACGATTGCATTATCTGAAAAAGATTTGGCAACAGCCAGCCATATTTTAAGTAAACTCACTGAAAGTTCGGAGTATGTTGCACTTAAGGATGAGCATAGGAATCAATTATGCGAGTACTACGCTGTCAAGAGTACACCAAATGGTGGCGACATTCTTGTCATCAGTAGCAGTAGTAGTAGTGCTAGCCAAAAGACGGTGCAACCACAACAAGAACAACGGCAGCATCAGCAACAGCAATATTGTAAAGACGACTTTACCCAGGAAAACTCTTGTTTACATTCATTGGACCATTGGACAGTTACAAAAAGTGTACAAAAGCAGCAGATTGTTAACAATGATGACAAGAGCAATGATGCAGTTGATGATGTACACCATGGCACAAACAACAGCAACATTAGCAGCAATAAAGGCAACAACGATTATGGCGACGTCGTTGAGTCTATGCTAGTTTATAACGACCATGTTCAAGATGATTATGACTCTGAGGATAACATTGAAGATGAAGACAAATATATAACCATTATTAAATGCTCATCGTCTTGTAGTGATAATAATAACAACAACAATACTAGAGGTAGTAAAGAAAACATCATCTATGCTGATATCAATCTTGCCAATTGTGATAACAACAACATTAAAAATAGTTATACGAAAAATAATGATAATGAATATAATAATTATTATGCTGAAATGCCGTCTTATTTGAGGCAACTTCTTTTATATCAACAGCATAAAAAACAGCGGGAGCAAGAGCAGCCACCTGACAATCCGACTCAAAGAAATTCTTCATTAATTGACAATTGTCTAAGCAACAAAAAACTTGGAAATAAGTATCATAAAGTCAAGAAAAAATTGAAAAAATCACTAAAACCTGATGATGACACCTTGGAAACTTTGGATGTTAATTTAAAAGTATGTGAGTCTTGATAATAATATTTATTTAATAAGTTGTCTATGTGTATGTAATATCTTTTTTTTTTATTACCAACTTTCATCTCACTGGTCAAATTTAAAATTTTAACGCAAAAAGCGGAACTAAATTACATGTCTTCGACTCCTCCAGTTAGAACGCTTTCGCTCTAAAACTTTTATCTTTGAAAAACTTTTGTATCCATTTTAGTAATAGATCAAACTTATTTTTAATGATAACACTTTGTGACACAGTAGAAAAAAATGTAACTTTCAGGCCCGTTTTCACAACTTTTTATAATATAAGTTGGGAAAACGAGCCTCAGGGTGATATAGCGCATGCTATAGATACGCTGACCATATTTTTAAAACCAAAATACAGAACAGAAGCTTCCATATTAGGTAGACCTTTTAATAAATTTGTCGTGTATAAAATGTTCCGCTTTTGCTTTGGCCTTCATAATTCGTACCAAATTCATAGAATCAAGCAAACAATTTGTTGATTTTGCACCTTTTACCAAAACGATTATACATATATGTATATTACTTAAAATTGTGAAAAATTTTTTTTAATAAACAATATTTTATCAAAGTAATTTTTGGGAACACAAAATTTTAATTTAAAAGATTTTGTTAGTCGTACTTAAAAAACACTGAAATTTAATGTTGATGCGCATTTCACTGGTTGCTTAGGCCAGATCGTCAGGAAACTTTATCCAAAGATTTTAGAAAAACTAAATTTATTAAACCAAATAAAACTGTTAAGCGAACAAGAATTATAAGCTACAGTTCTACTTGTTACAATATCAAAGGCTCCGTGCAATAACTCCCAGGTACAATAAGTCCCAAGAAAAAAATGAAATTAGACCCAACAATTTTTCATACAAATGTGGGAGTAATTTCATTATGAAATAGCTCCCAGCCATCTCGGTTTTATTTAATTTTTTTGGAAATTATTTCATTTTTTGCCTGGAGTTATTTCATAATGAAATGGTAGGCTAGCTAGTAGTGCGCTAGTCTATCAACCCCGGGGTTGCGGGTTCGATTCCCGCGAGAGACTCTGGTTTATTTCCTGCAGACAAGCGTAAAGCTTCGCGGGGATTAGCATAGGGAATTAAAAAAAAAAAAAAAATTAAATAAGTCTCTGTAAAAATAAACGTGGGAGTTACATATTTCATTTTATTTTGGTTTTAGGTGTTATTTCATTTGCTGTGGGAGTTATTTTATTTTCAATTATAACGGGATAGCTTAAACAGTTGCTACTCATACATTTGGAATATTTTGAAAAGGTAAAGGATGTATGTTAAAGAGGGAGAGTGAAGAAGAAAATCCTTGCAACCGGCTGAAGAATGGATATATATCGAAGCTTTAGTCAGCGAAGCCGGTGTTTGTTATACCTTAGAGGATATAATCCTTGTACAAACGATTGTGCCATATGTATGGGCAGTGAATCAAATACTCTCTTTTTGCCATGCAAGCACCTTAAAACTTGCAATAGCTGCGTGCTTAAAGTCTGGGTTCACACTATGAAAGTTTTCTTTCAGAAAGTCTGAGTTTATAGATGAGAGGGGAAGAGATCATGCTTTTTTCTCTCCTCTCTCACCCATAAACTCAGACTTTTTGAAAGAAAACTTTCATAGTGTGATCCCAGACAAACTGCAGGCAGCTGTCATTACAAGAGGTCAGGATACAGTGAAACACCCTATTTGTTGCCAAGATGTCGAGAACTCAATGTTAGTTTTTTGGTAACCTGATATGTAAATATTTAAGTTAAACGAATAAATAATATATTTCTTTGGGAGTTCTTTCATTTTTTTTTTTTTTTTGCCTTATTTCATTTCTTTACGATGGACTGTTTTTGGAACTTATTTCATTAATGTCTTTAGGAGTTATTTCATAATGAAACAACTCCCAAAAGTTGGGTTTTGTTTAATTTTAGACTTGGAAATTATTTAATTTTTTTGGGATTTATTTCTTTTTTCCAGTTTGGGACTTATTTCATTTATTTTGGAATTTATTTTATTGGGAGCTATTTTTTGTTATTTAATTAATATTTTAAAAAATTTTAATTAATTCAAAATTATGTTTTTAATTTTCTTTCAACAAAAAAAAAAAAATTTGATTCAATTACAGTAGAATCCCGATAATTCGTAATCGCAAGGGACCGACCATTTCTTACGAATTATAGGGGTTTTAGATTTAGCGGGGTTTCGATTTAACGGGGTTAAAATAAAATAAATACGAATAAGCGGGGTTTTTGAATTTATTTACTAAAACAATAAAACAAAATATGAAAAACAATTGTTAAAAATAATTTATATAAAAATTATACTTAAATAAACCCACACACAAGCAAAAAACCAAGCAAAAATAAAATAGTGGTAAACAAAAAATCATTCTTTCCATGTTTCTGTTGTTTTTATTACGAATTATAAGTGGTAGTAAGCAAACAATTACGATTTATAAGAGGTAAAGAAGATTTTATTTGACAAAAAAATTACGAATTAGCGAGGGGACCAAAATGTATGGATATTTTACGAATTAACGAGATTTTTTCAAGGGACCGACAGTTTATTACGAATTATCGGGAATAACGATTTATCGGGGTACGAATTATCGGGATTTGACTGTATCACATTTATTAAATTGAAATACTTTTTAAACCATTTAGTTTGTAAAAAACTACTGATAATTTTTTTGTTGGTGTAATGAGGCACTTCCAAATTTTTCCTGTTTTATACTAAAACAAGCTAGAGAGCTATTTTCGGCTATGCCGAATCTTTGATACGCTTAACTGATAGTTAGAATACTTCAGGAGTCAGCTCTCTATATAAATTACGCAGTGCAACAAATAAACCAGCCTCAATAGTTGCAATGCCAAGTGAAACTGGTTATGCAAATCTGCCAAAGAGTTTTAAAAAGTTGCATTTTTTGAAAGGGAGTTTGGAATAAATCAAAAAAAAAAAATGTACTAAATGTACTACATAGCTAAAAAATAATTTCAGATGTCTACAGTGAAATAATATGGCGATTCTGTACTTAGAATATATTAACCCTCAAACTCTCTTTTTAAGAGGTAATTTTTGTTCTTACTTCAAACTTGAACACAAAAGTATAATAAAACGGCACTCTAGAGACTTAAAATGTTCATAGAAACAATTACCTTTAAAATGAGAGTTTGAGAGTTAATATATTTAAAGAAAAGAATAGCCTTACAGTTATACTGAAGACATCTGAATTTTTTTTAAGCTCAGAAGTACAGTAAGTATATTTTTTGGACTTGTGCCAAAACCCTTTTAAAAAAATTCAAAAACTATAGGGGCCGAAATTTCGAAAACCCGAGCTAACTATTTGCTCCCCCAATAGTCAAGTTGCATTTGCATTGCGAGAATTAGCTTTATTATTTGATCTATACACTTCAACTAACAAATGAACCAATAAATACGACCATATCGATGTCGCGTTAACCTTCATTATTAGTACACTTCAAAATAATGCGTATCACAGGAGGTGGTTATTATTCTGACAGTTATTTCTGACAACTGAAAATGTCTAACAAAAATTCAAGAATTTTGCTCAAGGTCAAATATGACCTAAAGACCTTAAGGGTAAAAGTTTTATAAATATTTTTTTTACCAATATTTTTTTCTGAAAATCTAACGTAGTTGTTGACATTTTATATTACGTAACATAAATTTCATAAAATACTAAAAATATCAACCCATCACTCTTAGAAAAAAACTCAATGTTAGTCTCAAAATAAGTAAAAAACACGAAAACATTTATACGCAAACTAAAGACACACCCAGTTACAACTGTTTCTGTGTGTCTACTAAATTGAGTGCTTATTAATGAAAGGTACTTTACACCATCACAAAAGTCTAACGTATTTTGAGGAAAATATTACCATGTCGTAAGTTGTTATGGTTTTGTGACACTTACCTTACCTAACCTAGCCGTTTGGCTTGCCACCATATTATACTTACTTGAGATTTGTTCCTTTCAAATTGAACTCAAATTCAATATGCGTATAGGTATACTAAAAGAAAAAAGCTTCATATATTTAATGAATCATTTTCATAAAAAAATTTCCTTGGGTAAATGAAAATTTTCATTGTCTAAATGGAATTTCATAGTTATAATGAAGTATTTTCGTTAAAATCGCTTCATTGGATTTCTTATTACGTTAAAAATTTTCATTGGATATATGAAAACTTAAGTTTGTCCAAGTTAAACAAAAAAATTTAATTGGGAACATAAAAAAACAACATACAAACATAGCTATATTCATAAATTAATACAAAACTATAGATTACTTAAAAAATGTTTAAGTGTTTATTAAAAAATGTAAGATTTAATTATTTCGTACATCTAATGTTATATGTCATTAAATTTATGAAATCAAACATTTTTTTATAAAACCAACATATTTCAATAATTGCCTTCATAAATTAAAATTTTCATTTTGACAATGAAAAATGTCATTATCAGGGAAACCATAAATATGCAATTGCATGTATATATACAATATATTTATCCGTTTTAGAGCTTTTTATGAATTTTGGCATCAATTTGTTAGTGCATATTTTACCGTTTGCAGCATTTTTTTGTATAATTTCATTCGCAGCAAATAATGTTTTTTTCGAAAATCTGTTACTTCAATTTCGACATCTACATTTAATTTTTACTCTAAAATTGTAAGACATAGCAGGTTATCATCAGTGATGCCAACTTAGTGCTTTTGGCACTATTTATGGTGCTTTTTGATGCCTCAAAACCCCAAAATTTTGTCCATAGTGCCAAACTAAAAAAAGCACTAACTTGGTGCTTTTTCAATTTTTCGTTAGTGCCCTTAGTGCTTTTAACAACTTTTACTTTTTTCTACCACTTTTTAAAACTACAGTTATATAGAGGATGATTTAGTTACACTTTGCTATTTGGGGTATAATTTTGAGAAGGCTTGTAAAGATTTTAAAATTTCAAATGATAAAAAAGTGATAAAAGAAAGTTACATTCGTTTAACCAAAATTTTATTTCCGAGGTTAGAGCTGACTTCCTAGCAATTTGGAAATTTTACGAAACGTTGCACATTTTAGCGTTGACAACATGTTTAGTAATCTTACAAGAACTATGTATTTCGGTAAACATTTTGTAGACACTGTTTCAAAAATAGAATATGGCTTGGAAAATATTAGGTATTGCTAAAAACGTGCAGTCGGAAACCGTACAAAAAAAAACGCAAAGACTTTAAAAACAAAAAAAGAGCCGTAGCTTGGTATATGCAAAGTGTTAAATAAATTAAAAACAGCTGACAGAAAATACTTTTATAACGAGCGTTGTGTAACCTGCCATTTTTCATGCGCTTTAGTTTTCCATGTGTTGTGCACTTTTACTCCAGTCCTATTGAAAAATGGTTTGACTAAGTATCAGAATGCAAACATACATGTTTTTTTCTATTTTACACCTTATGTGTGTTCTTTATTCAGAAGCTTACATATGTTAAAAGTTGTTTTACTAAACTTTGTACGATTTTAACTTAGATTTATTTAAACGATAAGATATAATTATGTTTATTGAAATATATGCCTTAAGTTTTATAAACAATGGTCGATCATTGCAAATTTTTGGTAATTGCAACTGGTCAGATTTTTTCGAGTAACGAAAATCGAGCTCGCACTGTTTTACTTTAAAACTGTTTTATGGCCAATTTAAACTCCAAATGATTTGGATGATATTATTTTTATTGAACATAATAATAATAATACATTTAAAAATGTTTATATACAAATGTAAATATATTTTATTATTATTATTTAATTATTTAATCTTAAATGATAGTCCCCATCAACGCCGTCGCCTTTTTATAAATTCTGGAGGTATATAATATTCGGCAAAGCCGAATGCAACTTATTTTGTGTTTAATTAAATTGTAAAAATGGCTTAAAGCTTTTTTACGCTTTTTTTGCTCGAAATAGTGCTTTTTAGTGCTTTTTATTAATTTTAAAGTGCTTTTTGCTCTCAAAAAGTTGGCATCACTGGTTATCATTAAGAATAAATGTTATGCGATTTTTATCTATACCAATCTTTTAGTATTCCGATCGACTCAGAATCACTTTTTAAAGTGATTTAACGATGTCCATCCCTCTGGCTTGTGGTCTGTCCATGTTAGCTTTGTCCGTAAAGTACATGTTCCAATTTTGTAGATAATATGATCAAATATGGACGAAGTCTATTCAAATGGTGAGAATCGGACTATAATTTCACATCCAAATAAGACTCTATGTGTCCGCAAGCTATCTTATTATGATATGTAGTATTTAAATTAAATTCGTCCCAAAAATAACTGCAAATTATAAATTATTTTCGAATCGGTTCACATTTCCCTTTAAGACAAACACCCATATGGATATTAATATCTAGATAATATTCGGCGCAAACATCTCTTATATGAATTTTAACCTAATATGGGCTTAAGCGATATTTTTATGTTTTTTTTTTAAATTTTGTTATTAAATTGTTGAATATTGTGTCTTCAGATGAGCAATTTTTAATTTTCAGGGCATATTTTTAACATTTTTCACGGCATATTTTCCAGTTTATACTGCATATTTAGTGCGCATAAAACGAGTTTTTTTAGAGCATATTTCTGGTTTCCATGGTCATTATATATATACTATATATACTATAGTAATGAAACAAAAACTATCAATCAACGTTGTTATGGACAATTTAATCTCATATTTACGCTCTTAATTGAGTAAAAAACACACTCACAATCAGGGATGATAAATGAGAAAACCATTATCGTACCAATGAACTTTTAAAATCGTACTTTTTCGGCCCCAATAGTACTAAATCTTTTTTATAAATTTTTTTAATTTATTTTTAAAAACAAAAATTTAATACAACATAAACAAAGAAGCTAGCTTTACCTCAACAGTAAATTTCAGTGTATTTATCAAATATGAAAAATTGGGAATTTAGCACGTCATACGGAAATCGTATTAATAAAAAACAAAGTACGTTTTTCATTTCTACATTAACTATACATTATAATAGGGTGGGCAAAATTTTTTCGCGTCAAAAGCACATCGCGATTCTTATGCTATAAGTCATTCCAAGCAACTTTGCCAAAGAACCATAGGTCAAAATTAATTTTGATCCCCGGTTTTTTCAAGATAGTTAGTTTTTCAAAATATTCAAGAATAGAGGCAAACAAATAAATATTCAGTTATTTTATATAATCCCTAGAGGGAAGCAAACTGACACCGAACTAGTCCCGTGATAGGTTCTTTGGCGGTAGAGACCGGTTCTGGTTCTAACACTTTATATGAATGGGACCTATCACTTTTACATGGGGTTGTCATTGGAGGGGGTCAATTGCCACCTAACAGGCACCACTTGACAAGTCACACATCTATTCCCAATGAACCTGTTTAGTGCTAGTTTATACAATGCTTGTCCCAGATATTATTTCAATAAAACTAGTCTTAGGACTAAAAAAAATTATACTCTTTATTAAAAAAGGGAACCTCAAGCTTAATAAAACAGATATTAAAAAAATTGCTTGTTATATTAATTTCGATATTTGGATACAAAAAGCGTTTTAATAAATTCAATACTTTCTCTACCTTTTTGTTCTTCATATACCAGCTAAGTCTTTGGTCCTCCTTTCTCCGGTCATGAGTTCTTTCTTTTGGTACTTATTCTATTTTCATAAGTCCCAGGACCAGTTCTGTTGGAACAATTGACACAAATTTCCCGCAGGGATTGTACTACCAAAAATTAATTTTTACTTGTTGATAAAAATTAATTGCTTGTTTTGTGTAAGCAATACCCAATTTCTATTTGTTAAAATAATTTAGTTAAATACATCAAATTTTAAAAGTAAAATAATTGCGAAGCCATATCGGTCATGCTGCTGGTGTCTTATAATTGAGAGTTTTTCTGTAAACAACAAAAGTAAAACAAACGTGTGTAACAGGGTAAGTATAATATTCTCCCTCTCTCGCTTATAAGAAAAACAAGTGGACAGGTGTCTGTCAGGTATTTTTTGTGGAGTAAACGAAAATTACTGAATTTAATAAAATAACTGAATGTTTAATTGTTTTTACTGAATATGGGGTCAATTTTTTGACAGTAAAATTTTAAAAAATAACTGAATATTTAGTTGTTTTTACTGAATATGGTGTTGAATTTTTGACAGTAAAATTTTAAAAAATAACTGAATATTTAATTATTTTTACTGAATATGGTGTTGAATTTTCGACAGTAAAAATTAAATTAACTTTTTGTTAAAAATAAATGAAAAATAAGTAGACCTGTTTTTAAATGAATTTTCATTTATTTTATATTACAATTTCAGTTAATTTTATGTACAGAATATTGTGAGTGCATAGTTTTTTTATAAAAAAAACTACACTGCCCCGGTAGGCTAGCTGGTAGTGAGCTAGTCTATCAACACCGAGGTTGCGCGATCGATTCCTGCCAGAGACAGAAAAAAAATAAAATAAAAACAAGTAAGAGTGCTATATTCGGCTGTGCTATATTCACCATTGTTCGAGCAGAATTCAGAGCAACTAGACAAAAACTAAATAATTGTTACATATCGATACCTTCCCGTAAGAATGTATTAAGCGACATTTCTAAAATTGTGTAGGAAACGAAAAAAACGTTTCATTTGGTTATTTATTTTTCGGATTTTATTGAAAGAAACATATTTGGAAAGCGATTTTCAGAATACAAAACATATTTAAAAATGTGGCTTAGCATAGTTTCTTTGGCGGATAATACAAATTACAGGGGCAACATTATTCCAGTGAGAAAACTTGACGGTTGATACAATTTTATTTTCACTCTAGTTTCCTTTGCATCCATGATAGGGCAGCGAAATCCAGGCCAAAATGTGGCGCTTAACTGCTAGTATAGTTCCACATCAAAAAGTCATTTTCGAAAAAAGTGTCGCTTAATACATTCTTACGGGAAAGTATCGATATACATATTTACAATACTTAAAACTTCATTATAAATTAAATTTAAAAAGCGAAAACTGGTAAATATTTTTTTTAACTCGTTTTTAGAACATAAAAAAAAAAATAAAAATATTAAAAAAAAAAATTCTTTTGAAAAAACCAAGATTCGAACCAGGGAACTCTCAGTTTCTACATTGCACACAGATAGGCAACTTTGGTCGATATATGTATCTTGGTTATCAACACACAACTTCTGGGTGGGACTGGTCTCCCAAACAGAGACCTTATAGATTTTTGTGTATCTGAAGAATGCCAAGTGTCAAAGTTTCGAAATAAGGTACAAGAATCTTGGTTAGCAATACACAACATCTCACAAAATGTGGGTAGGATTAGAGAATTGGGCGTGGCACAAAACACATTTTTAATCATAAGATATGAACGGTAAGTGAAAATTTGTTCAAATTTGGTACACATGCTTGGGTTATCAATACACAATCTCTCTACAAAAATGGCCGGGATTGGAGAAGTGGGCGTGGCATACAACAGATTAATTTTTATTCAAAGAACGGTAATTGAAAGTTATAAAATTGCCCAAGCGGTAACAGCTTAAGTTTGGTTACAAATAGCTTTGCTACCAATATGCAACATCAGTCAAAAAGTGGGCGGGATTAGATACGTAGGCATGGCAAAAAATACAATTCTGTATATCTAAATAATAATAAGTTTAAAATTTTCCAAATTTGGTACAAATAGAATAACGTTTTTGGAATAAATAATTTTTTACCAACAAGAAAACGGACGAGTGGTAAAAATAATTCCATTTAAATATTACGTTAATTTTGGTATGGGGTAAAATTTTTTCAACCAAATACTTACGCTAACGCCGACGTGGTGGTTATATATTTTCAAAGAAAAAATTACCTAAATGACGACGAGTGGTAATTTTTACACCACGATGTGCGTAGCTCCGCTCACGCTTAGTCGAGCTCAGACAAAACACAAGTGAATAACAAGGATCATGATATAAGAAGATAGAATAAAATTGATTGGGCGCAACGGAAGAGAGTATTTCAAAAATCTATAAAGTCAGGTTAAAATTTACCACCAACTCCACAGTTAAAGATTAAATGTATGTTCCTTATAGGATAAAAGGAAGCTTCTTCTTCATTAAAATCGAAAAGGTTCGGGTCCCACTCTTGGTCGATTTCACATGGAATTACCCAAATGCATTTTTTACTCATTAGTTTGACTTGTGTCCCCAAAATTTTAACTTATTTACAGGGTAAATCCTTAATGCCCGTAATTTCAACAAACATATATCTTGTCGTGTTCGTACTTAACAGTTATCTTTGCCTATCCGGTAAAACTAGTTTGGTAATTTCAACGTTTAATTTGCCTTCGTGTTTTTTCCTTTAAATTTACTGTAAAAATAAGGCAACATATGTACTTTTATCAATGTTTTTAATTAAAGCCTAGTACTCTGTTCGAACCTGCGAAACATGTTGAGCAACATTGACTATTTCACACGAAAATTTTGTCATGTATCAATGTTATCTATCCTGCAAGTATGCAACATTATTTTTTAATGTAAAGCCTAGTACTCTGTTCAAATTTGTGAAAAATGTTGAGCAACATTTATTATTTCACACGAAAATTTTGACATGTATCGATGTTACCTATCATGCGAGTTTGTACAATTTGCCGATTTTATTCCTGCAAAGTATGCGATATTGTTTGCGTATGTAAACAAACCCCACATGTATTTTAATTAAAAATAATTTTTTTTAATACAAAATTTAATCAAAAATAAAGTAAATATAGATAAAAAACTTTTACCGGTTGTGTTATATTAATTTTTTATTTCTTTTTAAATAATCAGTTCAACCTTTTTTTGATTTTGCTTAAAATTCCACGTGAAATAAGTGCATCTTACTTTATTTCGCAGTTGTAAAAAAATGTTGCCAGAAACATTTCGGAACTTTTTCACAAAATGAACAGAGTACAACTCTATCAACATTATTTCATAGATATTCCGCACAAGTTTTTTTCATATGCATTTTGACAGCTTTTCACGTGAAATGTTGAACAGAGTACCAGGCTTAAGCAAAAACCATAGATGGGGGTAGTACAATAAAGGTTGACTTAAATCAACATTGCACTCTCACTAAATAAAACGGCAATAAATTATTTTTTACAAATTTGTACCTTGCAATCAAAAAGCTGTACGAAAACATAATATCACTAAAATTTAAAAAAATTTAATTTTGTACTTGAATTTTTGATTTTTCCGATGATATGCCTAATCATAGAAAATTAAACTAAATGAAATTCTGTCAATAACGGAATAATTCTTGGATTGAATCATGCAAACACAAGTTTTGTATTTTAAATTGTGTGCAAAATTTTTAGTCAAATAAGTGAAGAAAAAAAAATTGCAATAAACTGATGATTGCTTGATTTTAAATCAAACTATTTTTTTATCACAAAATGTTTTAACATTATATTATAGTCACTTATGTGTAGTAAGATTGAAAATTTTAAGTTCATCACTTAACATTAACAAAATTATTACAATAATTTTAAACAAGTGCACTACCCCCATCTATGACAAAACCATGTGTTTTGAAAAAGGTAATTAAAAAAAGTAAAACAATTTTATTTTAATTATTTTCTATAGTAAAGCCTAGTACTCTGTTCGAACCTGTGAAAAATGTTGAGCAACATTGATTATTTCACACGAAAATTTTGTCATGTATCAATATTATCTAACCTGCAAGTATGCAACATTATTTTTGAATGTAAGCAAAAACCATAGATGGGGGTAGTACAATAAATGTTGACTTAAATCAACATTGCACTCTCACTAAATATGACTGCAATAAATTATTTTTTACAAATTTGTACCAGCTTTAGTGATGATTGGTATTTTTTTTTACTAGCACTAAAAAAGTTAATTGGTATTGTAAATTTTTTCACCATCGCTAACTGTGATTGTCTGCATAAAATCTGCACTCAGTCCAAATTTGTAGTTCAAAATTTGAACTTGCAATGAAAAAGCTGTACGAAAACATAAAATCACTAAAATTAAAAAAAATTTAATTTTGTACTTGCATGGTTTTCGATTTTCCGATGATATGCATAATCATAGAAAATTAAAATAAATGAAATTCTGTCAATAGCGGAATAATTCTTGGATTCAATCATGCAAACACAAGTTTTGTATTTCAAATTGTGTGCACAATTTTTAGTCAAATAAGTGAAGAAAAAAAATTGCAATAAACCGATGATTGCTGGATTTTAAATCAAACTATCTTTTTAGCACAAAATGTTTTAACATTATAGTCACTTATGTGTATTGAGATTGAAAATTTTCAGATCATCACTTAACATTAACAAAATTATTACAATAATTTTAAACAAGTGCACTACCCCCATCTATGACAAAACCATTTGTTTTGATGAATGTCATTAAAAAAAGTAAACAATTTTATTTTAATTATTTTCTATAGTAAAAACAAAAAAAATTTCATTTGATTATTAATTTTTGCACTTTTCTACATTTTTATTTTTGAAACGCTTGTTATAAACTCCACTTCACAAAAACAAAATAAAAAATTACAAAAAATGATTAGCTGTTGCTTAAAATTCCGTGCGAAATAATAAGATCTGCACTTGTTTCGCACGGAAAATAAAAATGTTGCTAGAAACATTTCGCATGTTTTTCGTATATAAACAGAGAACAACTACATATATCAACATTTTTTCGTTTGTATTTCACAGAAATTTTTTTTATATTGAGTTTGAAAACATTTCGCACGAAATACTGAACAGAGTACCAGGCTTTAAAACCAAAAAAATTTCATTTGATTGTTAATTTTTGCACTTTTCTATATTTTTATTTCTGAAACGCTTGTTATAAACTCCACTTTACAAAAACAAAATAAAAAATTACAAAAAATGATTAGTTATTGCTTAAAATTCCGTGCGAAATAAAAGGAGCTGCACTTGTTTCGCACGAAAAATAAAAATGTTGCCAGAAACATTTCGCATGTTTTTCGTATATAAACAGAGTACAACTCTATCAACATTTTTTCGTTTGTATTTCACAGAAATTTTTTTTACATTGAGTTTGAAAACATTTCGCACGAAATACTGAACAGAGTACCAGGCTTAACTGTCAAAAATCGATGGTGTAAAATACACTACAGTTAAACCAGTAGATAAGACATACATACGTGTTAAAATTATGAAAAAGTCGTTACACCATAGATATCTACATATACACAGCTAGATATCTTTTTCTAGAAATTACGGGCATAAGTGGATACCAGGTCCTAGCCAGTAGCTCGTTTCTGTATTTCTCGCATCGTAAAATTTCTTACATGAAGTGTGAAACAAAAAATTCCATAATTTCTCGATTTATGAGATAAAAGTGTTTCTGTATTTGAATGCGAAAACAGACACAACAAATTCTGTTTATACTGGAATATTTCCAGTAATTAAGTGTCAAATAAAAGCGAAACGTCAACAAAAGGAATAAATATAATAAAAACAGGGCTGCCAGATTTGACGAGTTATCGTCGTCTTGACGATTTTTGTTCCGATATTAACAAAGTGACGTTTTGATGATTTTTTCTAAAAAGGTGACGAAAGCAAAAACAAAATCAAAAATATTTTATAATTTTGTTGTTACTTTCTATAGAAATTAATCTTGAATTTTTAAATTTCAAACACTTCTATTTTGTGGCGTTGAAAATTGAAACAACAAATTTATAAAATATTTTTGATTTTGTTTTTGCTTTTAATGAAATTGTTGGCGTTGCGTTGCGTTTTACACTATAAGCCCCTTAGTCTTCGAAATAAGATAATTGTAAATATTTGTATATGTTTGTTTATTAGAAAAAAAGATATCTTTAGAAACATGGGTTAAATTTTTATATTTATCCCTATTGTGAAAATTGTCCTCGAAATTGTTTGTCTCTTTCCTGAAAAATGTATCGGCAAAAGCAAAATTTCGAGGAAAAGTAATGGACCGACTTGGCTTATTTTGAACATTTAATACTTCTTATATAAGTACATATAAAAAATATGATTGATGTTTGATATTCTTATCTTATATGTACCAGAGAATGACAAAAGTATCATTTTAAGCAGCGTGGCCATTTTGGCATTTTTGCAGCTAGATTTAGCGTTTTTTTTGTCGGATTTAGCTGCAAATTTTACATTTTACATTTAGCTGTTAGCATTTTCTTTAGCATTTTTCAACTACATACATATTTAGCATTTTTTAGCATTATTTAATTTAAAAGTATTCAAGTAATCTTCTTTTGAAAATCTACCACACTTTTTTGTTGAATGCATAAACAAATCCCTACTCTTTTGCTATAGAAACTGTACAATCTTTTAAAAGATCTTTCATATCAAATTGTTTTAAAATTTGGACAGCTTGATCGATTACACTACGTGACAAAATTTTAACAAAGTCGTGACCAAATAAATCTGACAGCTAATCTTTATGTAAAATTTTGCGCTGAATCCGAATATGAAGTCAGTTTTTGAGATATTTCAAAATAACCGTTATTTGTGTTTTTAAAAAAGATGATGTGACTGAAATGCAAATATTTTCAAAAATTTTAAACGGATTATGTAATTCTTTCTTTTTCTTTCTTGTGAAAGGTTATACAATTTCTAAAATAACATTGGATTGCTAGTGAAGATTGGTGAAGAAATGACAGAGTTACAGGGGACAAAAGTTCAAGCTTCATTGAAAATTGTATGATTTTGTTTAATTTTGCTCTATTCAAGCTATTTTTTTAAACCAATGATTTAAAAATCCTAATGTTTTTTTGCATGCGACATTAGATTATTTTAATATGAACATTTTGCGCCCAATAAGAAATAGATTGGTACAAAAATGACAAAGCTACAGAAGATTTAGTAAATTAACCCACATAGAAATTCATTACTTTTAAGCAATTTTTAAAATTTATTGTTACTAAAAATTTAGCTTTGTATATTTATTTGTTGTGGGTTAGTTCCATTAATCTTCTGTAACTTTGTCATTTTTGCACCAATCCGGATAATATTGAGCACAAAATGTTCGTATTGAAATAGGCTAAAATTTATTTTTCGGATATTTGCATTTCAGTCACAGCATCTTTTTTAAAAACACAAATAACGGTTATTTTGGAATATCTCAAAAACTGTTCTACTTTTGACAGTTCTGACTTCATATTTAGATTCAGCTGAAAATTTTACATATAGATTAGGTGTCAAATTCATTTGGTCAAAAAATTGTCACGTAGTGTTATTCATGTTAAGCTCAATTACGATTTTGAAAAATTTTTGGAAACGAAAAACAAATACGAATTACATTCTGGCATTTTATAGCTTAATTAATATGTCAACTTAGACAACGATTGCCAACAATTTTCATAATTTAACAAATTCTAACTTTTTTGTGCAGAAAATACTAATCAATGCAAATTAAGTCTGGGTTCACAATATGAAAGTTTTTCTTTAAGAAAGTCTGAGTTTATGGGTGAGAGAAGAGAGAAGAAAATCATTTTATTTTCCCCTCTCACCATTAAACCCAAACTTTCTAAAAGAAACCTTTCATAGTGTGATCCCAGACTAAGCTAACATTTTTAAGAAGAAATGATAGATTTCACTATAGAAGAAATTACAACTTTGGAACATCAGCGGCAGAAACTAAATTCATATGAATTGTTAAATAAGAGCTCAACAGTTGATTTCTGGATAAATGTTTATGGATATAAAAATGCATTAAATGAAAATCCATTCATTGAATTAGATCTTTTGCAACGAAGTTTTTGGTTTTGCCATTTAGCAACGCGGAAGTTAAAATAGGTTTTAAGTGGTATAAATCTCCTTCCGGAGGTAACTTTTATATTACATATATTCAACATTTTTCATTTGTCAAATTTATTCTATGAGCTTAATTAATTTCAGTTATGTATTTTATAAAGCTTTTTTTAATAGTTTTATGCCTTTAAATTTTTCAGAAATTACTTTATACACTACCAGACTATTATATTGTATTTTCTTGTTACATTTTACCTTAGCTTTCCTTTGGAAAGCAATGAGGTATATTTTATGTACAGAAAAATTTACAATTATTAGACACCAGCAGAATGTAATGCATTTTCTGGCCCGCTACGGCTGTCGTCAGCATTCTTTGTGTCACACTGGATAGTTATACTTTATAAATTGAATGTATTTAACTCAACAATTTTAACAAATAGAAACTGGGAATTATTTCCTTCCGAAGGTAACTTTTATATTATATTCAACATTTTTCATTTTTCGAATTTATTCTGTGACCTAAATTTCAGTTATGTATTTTATAAAGCTTTTTTGATATACCTCATTGCTGTCCAAAGGAAAGCTAAGGTAAAATGTAACAAGAAGATACAATATAATAGTCTGGTAGTGTATAAAGTCATTTCTGAAATATTGAAAGGAAAAGGACTATTAAAAAAAAGCTTTATAAAATACAGAACTGAAATTTAGCTCATAGAATAAATTCGAAAAATGAAAAATGTTGAATATGGTATTAATCTCTTAAGAACGAAAATTCGAAATAGAATGACGTTAAATAGCTGAAGAAGAATATTCATTTTATGACGTATTTAATTCAAAAAATTAAATTTTTTATTAAACCTGTTATATACATTTTATTGAAATACTAAATAATAGCCATTTATGCGTCAAGTTCCTTGAAATTTTTGTTATAAAAACTTTTTATGTACGTATATAAAGACTGAAATATATTTGTTTAATAGTTTTAAGACTTTTTATGTATATTTTATTGTTATTTTTTAATCAGTTTGTTCTATTTATATGATTATAGGGAAGAATTATGTAAAATAAATCATGTATAAAGGTATATTAACTAAAATAACAAAAAAATAATACTATTTAAATTTTAGCATTATGTTTTAGCAGTTTAGGATTTTTTTTGGCATTTTTTAGCATTGTTTGAAAGCCGATTTAGCTGTAAAATATTTTTGGATATGGCCACACTGATTTTAAGTACTCTTTCAATATTTGTGAGAAAACATGAATGGACATGTATGGGTAAAGATCAACCCTGCAAATAATAGGACCAGTCCAAACACGCGTGTAAAGAGTAGTCCACAAGGGACCAGGACTAGTCCACAAGTAACCCAAACGTATGGAAAAACCTGGTCTATTTAACATTACGATGTCCTAGGAGAGGACCATATAACCCACCTTTGGACCACTAAGGAGTAGTTTTAAAACTACTCCATGGTATATAACCCACATTTGGACCAGTAAGGAGTAGTTTTAAAACTACTCCATGGTATACTCAAGAGGATTAGTTTTGAAGTCGTTTAAACACGAAAGCATGTCGTTAAAAAACGAAGACATGTCGTCTCCCCTGCAGATAACGAGACTAGTCCATACATGCATGTAAAGAGTAGTCCATAATGGAGTAGGAGTACTCCAAAACTACTCCAAATATATGGGTAGAAGGTGGTCCATTTAACATTACGATGTCCTAGGAGGGGACCATGTAACCCACCGAAGTAGTCCCTAAACTACTCCAAGGAGTACTAAAGTGGGTTAGTTTTAAAAGTACTCCATATTACTACAGTATGGAGTACACTTAAGGGGTAGTTTAAGCATTTTTCTTTTTCATTTTTTACTAATCGCCTTTTATGGTGTGTACGGTAGTCTATTATTGCTATTATTAAATATATTTACTTGGTATTTTTAATTTGTTTACCTTTTTTCCACAAATTTCACAAACTTTCACTTTTAAATGAACTATTAATAATGGACAACATCAGGGCTACCAATGTGTAATACTGTAAACTATAGAAAATTATACATCATGCAGTTGTTGGCAGCACTATGTGTTTATTTCTTATAACATGGTCCATACTACAGTACATTGGACCATGTTGTAAGTAGTCCATTTGAGCCACAATGGACCACGTAGTCCAATATTATCTGTAGGGTCACTACAAACACTTTTTAACAATGGCATGGTCCATGCTTGCATTACATCGGACTAGTCCATGGAGTAGTCCATTTTATCAAAATGGGTCAGGTGGTCCAATTTTATTTGCAGGGAAAACAATACACATACATACCAATACCCATAACAAACCTGCAAATAAAATTGGACCACCTGATCCGTTTTGATAAAATGGACTACTCCAAGGACTGGTCCGATGTAATGCAAGCATGGACCATGTCATTGTTAAAAAGTGGTCGTAGTGAGACGACATGTCTTCGTTTTTTAACGACTTGTTTTCGTTTTTAAACGACTTCAAAACGAATCCTTTTGAGTATACCATGGAGTAGTTTTTGGACTAGTGCTGGTCCCTTGTGGACTACTCTTTACACGCGTGTTTGGACTGGTGTTTGTAGTGAGACGACATGTCTTCGTTTTTTAAACTACTCCTTAGTGGTCCAAAGGTGGGTTATATGGTCCTCTCCTAGGACATCGTAATGTTAAATAGACCAGGTTTTTTCCATATGTTTGGGTTAGTTTTGGACTAGTCCTGGTCCCTTGTGGACTACTCTTTACACGCGTGTTTGGACTGGTCCTATTATTTGCAGGATAGCTATCTGCAACACCCATATAAGTATGTGTATAACGTAAGTACAGTAGTTTTGACTTAACTGCCTTTTGTTTACGTGCACATTTGACTTAACTGCGCAAAATTGATAATTTTTGGAATTATTCTTTATAATTCCATACAAATTCCTTTTTTAAGTGCACTTTCTATACCTGCACATTTAAGATAAATGCACAACATTTTTGGCATTTTAAAATTATGTTCATACAAAAAATCAAAGTTAGCTGCACTTTCACTTGCCTGCCCAAAATAAATATTTTCTGGAATTATTCTTCAAAATCCTTGTTTACGTGCATTTTGTATACCTGCACATTTTTCATATTTTTGGGCAGCTTTAAAATATTTTCATACAAAACATCAAAGTTAGCTGCACACATGACCACTTTTTCACATAAATATCCAATTTAAGCTGTTTATAAAAATATAAATCACAATTATTTTGTTTTTTTCCATACATTTTTATGTTCTCTGTGAATTCTCATTGTTTTTGTTAATGTTTCTTTTATATTAAATAAACATACATACATACATGTATAAAATGATCTGTTATTTCCCAGCTAGCATAGGCTGTTTGTTAGACGATTATGTTTAATATACAACTCATAAAATAATCTTTTGATTATTATCTGATGAGTATCAAAACATCTAAATCTCTTTTTAATTTTTTTTTTTTTTTTGACACGATCATCTTTTAATCTTGGAATGAACCTTTTGGGATTCTCTGTAAGAGCTTATAACAATTTCTGGGCTACCTAAATAATACCGTTTTTGAAGTATGAAAATCTATTGTCAATACAATTTTAATAAAACAAACCGGCCTAAGGATCTGTAAAAAAAGGATTTTTCGACAGGATGGTGTTGATTTCGCGACCTTAAGGTTTGTTTTATAGAAATTGTATGAAAATTAGTAGTTTTGGCATGAAAAATACGCTTGATGCCCTTATTTAGTTAGCTCAGTCATACGGCTGAGCATATCACGAGTTGTAAAATAATACCTACATGAGTCTCATACGACTCTTGGCATGCTTTTTAAAGTTCTCGTTAGATAATCTCTACATACATCATAAACGATTCCCTTTGCGATAAATATAAACGTTTTTCGCTGCGTTATGGAAGAATCTCTCATACGAATCAGCATGTGTAACAGTTTCTCTCGTGCGAGGAATTGTTTACAATTAAAAAATGAGCTCGTCGACTCTTTGTGATATTCCCAGTAGACTCCTAGACGATTGAAAATGCTAGCTGGGTTGGAATAAAATTTTAATAATATATAAATTTATGTATTAATAAAACAATGTTTTTATTCTACTTTTAAATCAAACACTTTACTTTAGCTGCACTTTTGTGCAGGTAACCACAATTGTGTACCTGCACATTAAGGCAGGTAAATGCATTTAAGATAACTGCATTTTTGATTTACCTGCACAAAAAATCGTGCAAAGGAGATTGTGCAGCTAAGTCAAAACTACTGTATAACGTAAATATACAGAGTGAGAATGAGAGAGAGCAGAGATGGCAAATGCAATTTTAAACATTCTGGAACAAGGCAACATTTTTGTGTGTTGTTATTCAGAAAAATATCAAGATAATTTTAAACCTTTTTAAGATTTGACTAAGGCGGTAAGCTTATTTTATTAGGACAACGAGAGGCGGTCGGCGGCAATTTCTGCTTCTCCGAAACTATCTAGGAGCTGTTACCTAAGAAAATTTAAAACATAGATAGATCCATATTAATATGAACACACAAGCTATATATATTTTTTAAAAAATAGAACGCCGAGGGAAGCTGGAGGGTATTTTCTGCCTCTCCAAAACAATCTAACAGATTTTAATGATATTTAAAACATAGATAGATCCATGTTTATATAGACACATAAGCTATGTATTTTTTAAAAAAATAGGATAACGAGGGAGATAGGGGGCAACGTATGCCTCTCCAAAATTATTTATTTTCTCCAAAATTTCTTGATTACTTTCCATACTTTAAATTTATAATTTTTCATATACTACATACATACACTGGATGAAATTTTTAAAGAAAAACTCTCCTTTACAACTTATTAAAAATAAATGTTTGAATTTTAAAACGTTACAGAAAGGCGTCTAAGCAAGCGCTAAATGTATTAAATGGCGGTTACACTCTTACATATTAGCACAACATACAAATCAATACTTACATGCATACATACAAAAACCATACCTTCCATCTCGTGTCGTCTACCTATGATATGTGTGTGTGACACGGACAAGTGCAGAAGTGCAACAAAATTGTGCGGATGCGTAAAGATTTTTTACTTGCAAAAATAAAAATATCGTAGAGCCACTTGTCGCTGTCACATGCACATATCATAGGTAGACGACACGAGATTGAAGATATTGTTTTTTATGTATGCATGTAAGTATTGATTTGTATGTTGTGCCAATAAGAAAGAGTGAAACAACCACTTAATACATATGTATTTATAGCGTTTGCTTAAGATACATGTACACGACATGTTTTTTACATCTGACTTGTCAACTTTTCAGGTTACATGTTACTGTGCATGTGTGTTACAATTGCTGTTTAACAAATTTTTTTTAATTATTGTTACTGTGTTTATCGTATTTAAAATACGCCTACGACTGTTTGGTAAGAGAATAAAGGAAAAAAATTCACGTTCTCTTTAATCTATTACCAAACAGTCGTAGGCGTATTTTAAATACGCCAAACACAATAAGGGTGAATATTCGATCAAAAACGATAAAAAAGAAAGATTATAGAAATAGGAAAATTAACGATTTATATAAACCGATATAGTTAAATTTCAATAATATACTATTTCGGACTACATACGATATAAATATAAAACAACGTTGTCACTATCAATTCCATAAAAAAAACAGAATATTTATAATACTGGCTGATTTAATTTAAAAATTTTCCATTTTGATCTCGGGTTTTGTAAATACAGTAGACGCTCAGAGAATATAACTCTCAGAAATTAGAATTTCCAGAAATTCGAATCTGTATTTTCATTACATTTGGCGCTCTAAAATAAGAATACAAAATTCGAATTTCCGAGTGGTTTTTTTCTTTTTATTGCAAACACTAAAATTTTGACAATTTAGTTTTACCAAATACAAAAAAAAGATGATTTACAGATCTTGTAGATGTTGTTAGAGTTTTAAAGTCAGTTTTTTGGTGTTAGTATTACACATACTAAATAAAGCCATATTAACTGAATTGTTATTTTTTGTTATATTTCGTTAAGTTTTTTATAGTTTTTATGTTAAATAAACTAAAATTAAAAAAAAGAATAGTTTTTTATATTTTTATGGTCAAATTTACCTAAATTTTTGTGTAAAAAAATAGTCCAGAAATTCGAATAATTCGGTAATTTGAATCGCCCTAAAAACAAAGTGGTTCGAATTTCCGAGCGTGTACTGTATATATATATCTATTTTAAAAAAGGATGTATGTTTATTTTATTAAGCTTGGTTTCTTTTTGCTTTTGTAAAAATATTTATTTTATTTTTTGTTTAAAATGAAATTTGCTCATGCCTTTGTGTAACTTCTCCAGGGAAAAATAACAATTTTAAATTGTTATCGGTCGGATTAAAGAAAATAAATAATTTTTTAAAAAATAATCCTCCAGCTTAACAAAATAAATATAAATTTAATGATATTATTAAATACCCATGAACTTTAACTATGTTTTTGTTTGATTATTTTTTAATAAAAGTCGAAACAAATTTGTTTAAAATTGATTTTAAATTGCACGATTTTTTAAACAAAAAAGACGATCTTTTTTATTTTTTTCTCAGAAAATTGACGATTTTGACACAAATTAATCTGGCAGCACTGATTAAAACCAAAACAAGAAAAGGCTAAAATAAATTTAAAATAATAAAATATAACAATTGTTTTTTGTTTATTTTTATCATATAAATTATGCATTCATCATTTATATTCCTTCTATTTTTTTATTTATTTAAAAAAAATAGTATATAAACATATTTTTAATTCAAAATATCTACATTTTGTTTTTCTCGCCATCAATTTCAAATGTGACTTATTTTGACAGTTCTTGAAAGAAACTTTTCGCAAAATATTGTTATAGAAACACTTTTCCTCGCATCCTTCCAATAATTGCTGGAAAATGATTTAAATGACAGATAATTCTCGCAAAGAAAAGATACAGAAACACTTGTGTGAGAAAAACCATTTTTTGTTTCATTTCACACTATTTTTGTTGCAATTCACACGTTTCATGCGAAAAGTTTTACGATGCGAGAAATACAGAAACGGGCTGCCATGCCATTTTTTATGAATTCCTCAACAAAGTTTTTTTGGGTTATGAAAATTAAATTCTTTGTGTTAATGAACGTGACAATTTTTATTGAACCTTTTACTACCAGGGTCTGGCAAGACCCGGCACTAATTAGTAAATAAAATTAAAACAAAACGTATAAAAAGCGCTTCAACACATTAGAATTCTTTCTTTACGTTTATTTTGAAGGATTATTCTATTTGACAGCAAAATATTCTTGATATAGCCATCAAACTCCATACAAAATTGAAGTAGTTCCAGCCAGGCCCTGGAGTACGTTTGTGTAAATACACTTTGATGTTTGCTTAAGGGTTAAGTTTATTTTTCAAGCTGTTTTTGTTTTGTTTTTAACATATGTATGTTAAATATGTACATATTTTATGTAACCCTTAAATGTACAAATATATATACAGTTCATAGGCGTTTGTATCATAATTAAATATAAATAAAAATTTATTTCAACATATTGTCAGTATTTGCATTTGCAATCGCAAAAATTTAATTTGATTATTCGTATTTGCTAAACACTCATTTTAATATGCACGTAGGAGGTGTAGGGTATTATACGATAGCGACTGTTCTTTAACACTTGTTTATATTTCATTTAAGCTTTGAAAGCACTGTTAACCTGCTACCGAAGTTTTTCATGAACTTTTAACATGCAAGTTAAATAGTCAAAATAAATAACTTTCTTTAAGAAAATTAAAGTGGATACTATAAAAAGCTTTAAATGTCCTTAGCTTTGTTGCGAAAAGTTTAGTAATTTAAAAGCTGTTTTCATCAAAGTTTTAACATAAAACCAAAATTATTTAACAAATCACACCCTTAAATAACAAACCCATGACTTCAACCCTTATTAGTTTCCTTGTCGCACAACTAGATGTCGCTTTGATTACCGGACTTTTAAGAAAAACCACCACTAATATTTAAATGTCAATATTTATTTTTCATTTTATTTTTCTCAACATTGCGCATGTTGTGTGGAAAATCTTGCAGTCCACACAGGCAGACATTGCAGTGCTAAGAAAATCCCAGAGCTTCCAGTATCACAAACATTTTATATACAGAAGAATTAAAACGTTTCGGTCGCTGTGAAAAAAGAAAGAAAAATATATCTAAAATTGTGAAAAAACCTGAAAAATAATACAAGAAAAGTTATAATAGATATTTTACAGTTTAACAAATAATAAGGAAAGAAATATTTAAAATATATGTGAAAACTTTGCATGAAATAAATTATACGCCAAAGTTTCCTTAATTCAAGGACTTTTAACGTTTTTACGCAGAAAAGTTATAAAAAGAAAAAAATGTTTTTTTATTAAATTTAATTTGTAAAAACTCCGTAATTTAAGTTTTAAATGGGAGATAATCTTAATATTTTGTTAATTTATTACCTTTTTAAAGAACCGAGTCAACAGTAAAATAAACAAAAAATTAAGAAAAACAGAAAAAATTGTAATTGTGAAAAACGGCTGCAAGGTTGAAAATTCAATATATCAAGGCCCGCCTACACAGGGGGCTACAAGATTAAAATCTACCTACAAGATGGATGAATGTGAAAACCTCGTCATAGATCTAGAAGAATACGAGGCGCTTGATATTAAGCAGCAGCATTTATTAAATGATAACGACGTTGAAATACTTGAATTAACAGCATCTCTTGACACAGAAGACGAAATGGTAAATTTATTTTGCTTTTTGATTAAAAATTCACAAAACAACTATCATCCGGCTTTAAGGCATTACAAAATAAGAACAAATAATAATAGTACTTATAGTACTCACTTGCATGCTATATTTAGTATACATACATTAGGAAAAACTTACAATCCACTCTTGAAATCCTCTTTCGCTTTTTTTATTTTTTTGTGGATTAAGTCAAGTGCAACATTTTCAACAATTATCCCTTAAAGCAATTTTCCAATAGAAAGGTACATGAACACAACTGGTGCTTGTTTCTGCTATTGTTGGTATTTTTGTTTTTATTTTCATTTTTATGCCGATGGAGTATTAATGCGTTCCACCATATGTTTTTCTAAACGTGGGCCCGATTAGTCATCGTTTGTTTTGCAGTATTGACGTGTGTTGCCCCATTGACGATTACTGTCGAAGAAAATACCTTTTAAGAAATAAATTCAAAACTTTTTTTGTATTATATTATTTTGTCCTTATAAACGTATGTACTAGAAATATTTTGTAATAACATCCAACAAAAAAAAAAACTATAAAACTATTACGTACTTGTATATAAAACTATTGCGATAATTTGACTTAATGCGAATTGTAATATTGACATCTATCAAATCTTTTTATTTGCAATGACTGTTCATTGAATATGGTTGTCTGAATTTGTGAATGAAATTCTATTTAAAATGCCATCAACAAAATATATACTACCTATGCTATTTTGAGCCTCTTGAGAAAAAAGGACCACCACTATGTATATGCAACCACATTTATAGACTAGGCTACTAAGGTGAAGGTTTTTTTTGCCACAATTGAATTGTTTGTCATTGGATTGGACTAAGTTTTATTGACTTGAGGTAAAGTGTAAAGAAAAAGTGTCAAGTAAAAATAAATAAATAGTTTAATTTTTAAGAAGGAGTATTTAATAGTAGTACAAATAATTTTGTAAGTTGTAGTATAGTATTAGTGTCTACATACCATCTAATTACAATAATATTAAAAGCTACTAATTTGTGGTAGCTTAATGAGGTTAGGTTCAGAATTGACCATTAGCCCCATAGATTAAATTCAAGACAACATTTTTCTTATACATCTTGATATAAGTAATGTTACGAATATTTATATTCGTGTCGCCGAATATTCGTCTATTTCAAGATATTCGTCTTCTCCAAATTTAAGCGAATATTTTGCAAATAATACAGCACAGGGATGATAAATGACATTTTCTAAATTGTACTTAATTAAGAAAAAAATTGTACTTTTTTTACCCTAATTGTACTAAAAATATTTTTTACTAGTTTTATTATTAAAATAACAGAAAATGTACGAACATATGTACATTAAAATTCACTTGTAGTGTACTTTTATACATACATACTAGAGGTCTGCAAGAATAAATAAAAACCAATTTCAACACACTCATTTGTTTTTTAACTACAATGTGTCGAGCACCCAATAATTAAGAAGCAAATGAAAGAATAACCAAATACAAAACGAATAAAAACTCATTCAATTCAGTCAACTCAAGTCAAATGAATGAAATATTCAAATATAATTTGAATGTAAAATTTCTGTACCTACACATTACGTATGTATGTGTAAGCTTAACTCTTACAAATAAAAGAAGCCACAAGCTTACACACATATTATGTCAATGTATTCAAATAAATGTATGGACATTCAATAATTCAAAAATTATTCGAATATTTTTTGTAAACTTGCTCTCTCTAACGGGTTATTCCACTGTTTTGTTATTTATGAATGACTCTCAAATTCATTTACAGTAAACAAGTATTTTATTCAATTCATTCTCTCTTATTTTTGTATATGGTTTACTCTTTTCTTATATTTTTGAATGTTAAATATTTGAGTAAATGTTGTGCACTTTGAATAAAGGCAAACAAGTGAATTATTCAAAGCAGACCTCTAATACATACTTACGTATTTGAAATACACCTTTGGCAATTAACAAAAAAAAAAAAAAACATTAAGTTAATAAGTAATAATGAATTTTGACGATGCTATTTTATTTGGCTTTTTTAGAGTTGATAGTGGAACAGGGTATTTTTTTATATTCCTCTAACTCCCACTGGAGCATAGGGCGCCAAAGTGGAACAGAGTATAAAAACGTTTAACCCAGTAATAAGCCCAAAAGATATTGTATTAGGGCCCTTATGCTTATGTAACTGGTCATACAATTGAGTTGAATAGACCAGTTGATCGTTCGCAGCACATTCTAATATTTTTTAACCAACTTTTCATTAAGCTTTAAGAAATTACTTTAATAGAGTCAACATGAGTACCGATTTTTTAGCACTAGTGACGATAATTGAAGTGGAGTAAGAAGAGGAGCAAGAAGAGAAAATAAATAATAGTCCGGTACTAAAATTGTGCATTGGAATTTCGTATTAGTATTCTAAAATATTGTTTACCTCGCACACTGCTGCTTTAAAAACGTCAAAATGAAAATGAATAACGAAAGAAAAAATCGCCATCACACGTTTGAAAGCTCAAATCAAATTGATTTTTTTATTCAACCGATGACCAACCACACTTCTAACGTAACAAATGGTTGTACAACTTGATCGAATTGTACAAAAAGTCGGAACATGTAGGGTCGCCCTATACCCCGTTTCACCATACTTTAAGAAATCAAGCTTAAAAGTTTTCGTTCATTTGACTGTAGTAAATCTATTATCTGAATAAAATTCGATGCAATATTCACAAAAAGGCGGTTTCTTCGCTTTGTTTTTATAATTTCCATATTCGGCCGACGAATGTTGTATAGACAGTACGCCTTTGGCAATTCTCATTATATTTGGAAATTTTTAAATTGTACTAAATATGTGATTGGAGTACACTGAAAGAATTTTCTTTGCAATACCAATGAGTTTTGACATTAATCCCATGAAAAATTGCATTAAAAAGGAACCTATGCAGCGCTTCGTTGGATCGATGAAACCTCTTTCATTAAAAGGATTTAATATAACATTACATTAGATCTATGAATATTATTCATTGCATGAATACTTTCAATAAAGTAAAAATTTTTTTAATTATTTTTTTTTTTTTAATAATTTTTTTTTTTTTTTTATTTTTTCTTTTATTTTACTTTATTTTATTTTATATTTTTTTCTGTCTCGCGGGATTCAATCGCGCAACCTCGGTGCTGATAGACTAGCTCGCTACCAGCTAGTCTACCGGGGCAGTGTAGTTTTTGTATTAAAAAATTATGTTTTTTACTCAATTAAGAGCGTAAATATGAGATTAAATTGTCCATAATAACAATAACAACGTTGATTGAAAGTGGATTGAAAGTTTTTGTTTCATTACTATAATGACATTTTTATTGTCATAATGAAAATTTAAATTTATGAAGGCAATTATTGAAATATGTTGCTTTTATAAAAAATTTTTTGGATTTCATAAATTTAATGGCATACATGTAACATTCGATGTATGAAATTATTAAATCTTACATTTTTTAATTAACAATTAAACATTTTTTTGAGGAAAATATAATTTTGTATTAATTTATGAATATAGTTAAGTTTTCATATATCCAATGAAAATTTTTAACGTAATTACGAAATCCAATGAAGCGATTTTAACGAAAATACTTCAGTATAACTATGAAATTCCATTTAGACAATGAACATTTTAATTTACCCAAGGAAAGTTTTTTTATGAAAATGATTCATTAAATATATGAAGCATTTTTCTTTCAGTGTACTGCAGTACTTTTGCAATGCAATTAGTAGTGAAAAAGTACAATTGTACTAACTTTATCATCCCTGATACAGCATAATAATACTATGTTCACACTTGGGTTTTTAAACGCGTTTAAGCAAAATGTTGATTTAGCTAATCAAAGCCGTTCACATTACATTTGAGATGATTAAGATGACAGATGATTAAGAAAAAACACACACACAAACACACAAAAAAACAACAAACAAATTTCAATTTCTTTAAAGTATTAAAAATGGATAAAAACACTTTTATAAAGTTATCAGAAGATTATTTTAATAATTTTAATGATGTAATTGTGAAAATTTATGAATTATTTAAGAAAAAAAAAAAATAAAAACATTAAGCAGAAATCTTGGCCGGTTGTACACGGTTGTTGGCGATTCTACATTTGAGGTATGTTCAGTGCAGTGTTTAAATTGCTTGCTTTAAAATAGCAACAGCACCGAAATTTTTGCTTTGTTTACATTTTTTGCTGCAAATTAAAAAACTGTATTTTTCAATGCCTTTTATTACTTTGATAGAGAGTAAGCAAAAGCAAAAAAGCAAAAGCAGAAAGAGAGAGAGTAAATAATTTTTTTAGTCTCGCTATGTGTATGCTCTTTGCTTAATCAGTCAGCAACGCAACAACTTAAGTAAGTAATAAATTTTGTTCAAGTTTTTGTTTGGCTTTTCATGCGCTTAAAGTCAGCAAGTTAACTTCTTTGCTGTTGCTGGCTGGCACTTCATAGGTACATATATTTTGAATATTTTGAATTTCTTAGTATTTTTGCAGAAAGAATGTTTAAACTTTAAAGATCATTACCGTTAGATTTTTTTTTTTTGCGAAAAAACTAATTTTTGTTCTTTTATTTAGTGAGTTACGCAAAACCATATTTTTAGGTACCTATTTCTTTAATGTTTTTAGTATGTTTTCTCAATAAATACGAAAATTACATACATATGTACATATGAAAATAAATAAAACTTCACATGTTAGATTAAAAACTCTATCACTTTTAAACATATGTATGTATGTGAGCAAATTTTACACATAGCTTGGTCATTATCAAAATAAAAATATTTTTCAATTATTCTTCGATTTACACGCGGCGCCATAATTCTTAGATCTTACCGTCAAAGATTTTTTCAAAACAAATTTCTGCAACAGCAAGCAACAGCGATCAAGTCAAAAAACTGTTAAACAGCCAGCAAAGCAACTACATAAAAAAAAAAACAAAAACATAAAAACATGGTTGCTTGACTGAATGTTTAAACTTTAAGGTGAGAACATACACATAGTGACAGTAAGTACATTATTAACTCTCACTTTTTCTGCTTTTGCTTTTTGCTTTTACTGTGTTCTTTTTCTTAAGTTAAGTTAAGCAATTACAAAAGCATTAAAAATAGTCAAGCATTTTTAAACACTGGTTCAGTGGATTCTATGTGGTTTATGAAGTGATTTAGTTGTAATCATATCAATTTGAAGTGATTAACAAATCACTTCAATGTATGGGTAATCATCTCGATTTTGAAGTGATTAGAGCTTAATCACGTTCGAGCTGCTTAAACGCGTTTAAGAACCCAAGTGTGAACATAGTATAAGAGATTTTTTTTCTCGCAAACAACACTGAATTATATACTAAGCAAAAGCGCAAAAAGAGCGAGTAAAATAAAATCTGAAAGTATGTTAGTACAAGTATGCAAACACCCTGCAAATAATATTGGACCACCTGGTCCATTTTGATAAAAATGGACTACTCCAAGGACTGCTCCGATGTAATGCAAGCATGGGCCATGTCATTGTTAAAAGGCGTTTGAAGTGAGACGACATGTCTTCGTTTTTTAACGACATGATTTCGGCTTTAAACGACTTCAAAACTAATCCTCTTGAGTATACCATGGAGTAGTTTTAAAACTACTCCTTTGTAGTCCAAAGCTGCGTTATATGGTTCTCCTCTAGGACATCGTAATGTTTAATAGACCACGTTTTTTCATACGTTTGGGTTACTTTTGGACTAGTCCTAGTCCCTTGTGGGCAGTGTTGTCAAAACTTGGTGACCAAAAATGGCTAAATTTACGGAAAAAATGTCTGAAAAATAGCTAAAAGCTTTTTTAAATAAAAACACATTGAAATTCAATAACAAAAGAGAAATAATTCATTTAAAGTTGTTTACGATAAAATTGTGAGTTAAGATCAATTTGTTTAAAAAGAATAAACGTAAATTAATATTAAAAAATTAAATCATCGAAAAATTCGATGTCGTTATTGTTCATCTCATAGGAATCACTCATTAGTTTCAAATAATCATTAGTTTTAAATAATTTGAAGGTAAATCATAATCACGACAACATTTACCCAATCTTTTGAGTCCAGATCTACAATAAAAAACAAGTCAGAAAGTATAGTCGGTTAAACCCGACTTTATGATACTCTACACCACATTAGAACCTTTGTACCAAATTTGATCAAATAATATCTAAATTGCGACGTGTACTTTGCGCACAAGGTTTACATATACAGCCAGCCAGCCGGACAAACATCGTTAATTTGACTCAGAAAGTGATTCTGAGTTAATCGGTTTACGTAAAGGTGGGCTAAGGACCAATATTTTAAGGTGTTACAGACCTCAGCACAAACGCATAGTACCCTTTCCATTATTGTGGTGGTGGTATAAATATTGGATTGTTATGGTAAAAACATTTACCTAATTGATCAAATCGAATTAACGGTTGCTAAATGTAACCTATTTCTCAAATTACTTTTAACGATGTTTACTTGGCTAAACACTATCTCTACTTCAGCATTAGACCATGGAAGTGAGAGCAACTTTATAGTCAGTTCTTAAATTTCTAAAAAAATTTGTTACCGCCTGCATCCCTTTATTGAAATACTTGCAACCAGAAAAAATCAGCGATGTTTGTGTTGATCCATTTTATAAATTTAATGGTGGAATACTGTTCCTTCATGTTGAAAGATGTTTCAGCGTCATAGGTTATAGCGATTTTCAACATTTGTAAAAGTTGTGATTTAAATTAAAGGCGTTTTAATTTTTCAAAATGTTTATTTTACTTTTATAAATTTGTATAATAAAATAAAAATTATTAAGATTTTTGTATGACGTGCCAAATTCCCAATTTTTCATATTTGATAAATACACTGAAATTTATTGTTGAGGGAAAGCTAGCTTCTATGCGCATTTCACTGGTTGCTTAGGCCAGATCATCAGGAAACATTTTCCAAAGATTTTAGAAAAGCTAAAAATATTATACAAATAAAACCCTAAAGCGAATAAGAATGTTAAACACTCAAAGTCTTACCTGTAACAATATCAAAGCTTAAACAAAACACCAACAATAAACAGTGAGTTTATCTTTTCTTACATCCCCCTACAATTGGTTGGGTTCTTTCCGACTCGAATTGTAGTTGTAAGTGGGTAAAAAGAAAAAACAAAATTAAAAAACAAATTATTTCATTCTATTGTCTTCGCAAGAAAACAAAAAAAAAAAAACCAATTTGGCAATTCAGTTTTCTGCACGGGCACATGCAAGTATATTATCAAAGTTATTTACGGGAATACAAAATTTATTATTAAGATTTTTGTATGACGTGCTAAATTCCCAATTTTTTATATATGATAAATACACTGAAATTTATTGTTGAGGGAAAGCTAGCTTCTATGCGCATTTCTTTTAAAAGAAAAACGGCCAAAAATATTTTGTGGCTAAACAAGTTGAAAAATGGCAAAAAAAATGGCTAAACTCATTTTTTAATGGCTAAACAGGGTTAAAAATGGCTAAATCTAGCCACTAAATGGCTAAATTGGCAACACTGCTTGTGGGCTACTCTTTACACGCGTGTTTGGACTGGTCCTATTATTTGCAGGGCAGAATGAAGTTCCTTATAGTTATCTTGATGACCTCAGGTGAAGTATACAGTATAGCTGGCAATTTATCGATAGTAGCAACACTCGATAGTTTGTTGACAAACTCTCGATACTATCGATAGTATCGAATTCTTTGTAGAATTCTTAAATTTAATTTTTAAGTAATTACCGTACGTTTCCATATAGCAATTTAAAGAAATACAATTTTCCAAATTTGAAATAAAGTTTAATCTTTCTTAGATTTTCAGCCATTTTCCATATCACAAGCTATAATTTTTTCTAACATGTGTCGCAGTACAATTTCTGACTTGATTTTTCAACGAAATAAAATATTTTATTATAAGTTTTACTTATTTTTAAAAAAATTAAATATTCACTTTACATTTTTGAAAACCCTGCTTCTATATAGAATCAAAAAGCATCTGTGTTAGAGGCTAATTTTTAAAAATAATTCATAAACTCATAATGAAATTGTTTGTAAGACTGTGTTGACTTGAAATATATTTCCTGCAAAGTCTAAAGCTACGGTCACACTTATTAAATATTTGACCAAATAAGCGGAACCACTACTTTTGTTAATAGTAAGGGAAATATAACATGGTCCTAATATGACAAAATAAACTAATTATACTACTAGATATAGCAAAATACAGTTTTTTGTAAGATGTGGTATTATTGAATTAAAGTAAACGACTATTCAGTTTGCTTGTTGGTCCCGTTTTTTTCGTTAAATATTTGATAAGTGCAACCGTAGCTTTATTCATAAAAAAATTAAATATGTCCAACTTTAATGTCATTTATCCTTTACTTCATCTGCTGTCGAACGTTACATTAAATTTCAATGACAATCGAACAATTAATTTGACAATATTTTTAATTATTTTCACATACATAGTAAATCACACTTACAAAGTTTTAAATAAAATTCTACTCATTTTGCAATATATTTTTGCAAAATTCAATTTACAGAACTCAAAAGTTCTAAGTTTAAAGGTATTTATTTTACAACGTTTAAATATTAAATTATAAAAACACTACTAGTAGAATAAAGTAAAAATATATTGAAACAACAATAAAACAAATCAACTTTGTTTTTGCTTTCAAAATAAATTTCTAAAGGAAAAGTTTTATTTAAGTTTGAAGAAGGGTTAGATAGTTAATATAGAAAACTTTAATAAATTTAAAATTACTTTAGTATACTTTTGGCAAATATGGTTGGTTTTTAAGCCGACTAGATAACTGCCGCGGCATGCCGCAGCTGGGCGGCAACGACGTCTGGCTTGTTATTTTCAGATAGAAACAAAAAATTATTGATAATTTTCTTAAAAAAGATTTCAACGATGGTATCGCTATCGAAAATAAACTATCGATAGTCCAATAAATAGAGAACTATCGATTGTTTGCCAGCTCTAGTATTCAGTCCCTCGCCGTGTAGAATGATTTTTTCATTTGTAGCCTTAACCCTAGGATTGTCGTTAAGTTTTTACCACTAATACGTTATTTTATGTCCTGCCAGTGCCAGACAAAAATGTTCTTCATCACGGGTTCTGTTCAATTATATAGGTGTTTATCGCTCATCTAATTGGATAAATGCTGCAGTGTCTCTTCTTCTTAAGCGAGTGTGGCCGCTATCATTTAAAATATTTCGTGCTAGTGGGTTCGGGTGCAATTCGAGCCTTTTTACCGCATATTTCGTATTCATAGTTTTAACTAATGGAACATTGAGATCCTTGTGAATATTTGAGTTTTAACATGCCAAGGGGCAGCTGTGATTATTCGAAGTAGTTTATTTTGTCGATATTAGAGGCCGAGGCAGTGCCCCATAGTTGAATACCATAGCACCAGATTGGCTTTAAGATGGAGTTGTAAAGAAGAAGTTTGCAGTTGGGACTTAGGACAGAGTTTCTTCTAATAAGTCAATGAATTTGGATGGCTTTTAGTTTAATTTGAGTTAATTTTGCCTCTGTATGGCTTTTCCACGTTAAAAGGCGATCTAGATGAACACCGAGGTATTTTACATGCGAATTTTGAGGTATTATTTGATTATTGATTTTAATAGGGGGCAAGATTCCCAAAGCAAGGTGAATGTTATATGTACGCATTTTTGCTCATTGAGCTTTATCCTCCATTGCTTTAACTATAGTTCGAGTTTAAATATATGTTCCTGTAGGTATCGAGATGCTTCTTGACTGTTTTCGTGCACGCTTAGAAAAGCTGTATCATCAGCAAATGTTGAAGTTTGGGTGTAGTTGTTTGTTGGCATATCCGAAGTATATATTAAGTATAAAAGTGGGGCCAGGATGCTTCACTGAGGGACTCCAGCGTCAATTTGCTGAGGAGAGCTTAAATAATCACCTTCCTTAATAATAAACTTTCGACCGACTAAGTAGCTTTCTAACAGCTTGTGTGTGTTAACTGGTAAGTTTAGCTTCAATTTATGTAATAAGCCTTCATGCCAGACTTTATCAAAAGCTTGAGAAACATCGATAAAGAGTGCGGAACAATATTTTCTTTTCTTTCAAATCTTAGGGGAACAGCTGCTCTAGCTGCTCTAGGTGGTAACTCGACCGCAATATCGTGAGAAATATTTAGGGTAAATACGTTTTTTAAATGATTGACAAAGAGATTTCCTTTTTCAACATCATTTCTTGCCCAACTTCCATTCAAGTTTCTTAATGGTGGTTTAGAGACAACTGGCCTTTTGAGATTTCTAGCTGCACGCCATAATGAGTAGTCTGATGGTGGTGTTCAATCAAGTTCCTTAAGATATTTTTCCAGAGAAGCCGTTTTCTGAGTCTGCAATAACTTTCTTAGTATTTTTGTACACTCTTCTAGTAAGTTCTTAAGTTTCAGACAGAAGATGCCCGACATCTGTGGAATATATTTTAATAGGTTTTTGTTTTTTTGGGGGCAATATTGGAATGTTCTACAGCTAATTTTAGAAAACTGTCAAAGTTGTCAATAGAGCGATCTACATACTCCGGTGTACTGAGCGGAATATTTTCTGTGCAATGGGTACTGAGGTATTTTTTATATTTTAACCAATTAATTTGCGTAACTGTCGTTGCTAAGTAACCAGGCGGAGGTACAATTCTATTGGAGTTCATTATAGTAACAGTTGTAGGTGTGTGGTCGGAAGATAATTCTAGGGAAGCTTCAACATGAATCGTTTCTATGGGGAGGTTTTTAACCACGCCGAAATCGATGACATCTGGAATTTTTTGATGATCAGTAGGCCGATATGTTGGTTGTCCGCTCGCTACCACATTTAAATCCATTTTTGAAATTGTGTTAAATAAAACACGACCCTTTGGTGTTATAAGTCGTGACCCCCAGAAGGTATGTTTAGCGTTATAATCGCCAGCGGCGAGGAAACACGGTCCTAATTATTTAAAATATTTATTATTTTGAAAATAAAATGGAAATAATTCTGGAATTTCTAAACGGTTATTCCGATTTAAATAAAATTAAAGGATTGTAGTCTAGTTTAAGTTGTGGATTTGGGGTTTAAAACTTAAAATGAGATGCGCCAAAGGTTCCCTAAGTAGGGTACCTCGGGTATTACAAAAATTAAAAAGATCCAGAATTAATTACAGTTGTTTTCGGTTAATTGAGCCCCGCTTAATTGAGCTTCCCGTTTTATTGTACTAAAAATCATGGAACGAAATCATTCAGTATAACTGTCCATGTACAAATACCCGTTAATTTGAGTTCGATTTAATTGCGTCACCCGCTTAATTATTTCGCAAAATAAGACCGCATTGCGCAAAACAAGAGCAAATGTTTCGGTTAATTGTTTCCGTCTACTTAATGTGTTTTTGCTCCACAAACGTAAAGAAATTGTTTTGCGGCAAGAAAATCATGTGTCATGTTTCTGTTACATAAATAAATGTTATATAAAATAAAAAAAGAAATGAGTTTTATTTTCTATCTACACATGGGCGTTTCGCTTTATTGCACTTCATGCTCAATTAAAGGATTTTCATTTTAATTGCGTCGGCGATTCAATTAACCGAATACTGCTTAATTGAGTTCCCGTTTTAATTTGCTCTAACTTCGGTTCAGTTTGAGATATAATGCTAATTTTTTTTACATATAAAGCAGGTATGAAGGAACACTTTAGTAACTTGAAATTTTTTTTTTTTTTTGAGTTATGACTATGTTGCAATAAAGGAGCGATATCTTTTTTTTTTAAATGGAGTTTCACCCCACTAATCCAATCGAAGTCAAATTAGTTTCGTTCGATTCAGCGAATCTTAATTATATAATTCACGCCCCTGTTTTTTATTTTTTATTATATTCGGAAAGTATTGCAAGAAAAACAAAAATTTGGTCTGGCCAGTAGTGCTGGGATACTATCGATATTTTCTACTGTCGATATTAATCGATAGTTCAGATTTCACTATCGATATATCGATATTACTATCGACCGAATGTTTGTACTTGTGCAGGAAAACTTTAATTATTTTTTTATAAGGCTACAGTTCGTTGTTTTTATCACTTTATTGAATGTATGAGACGTATGTTTATACGCACGTTATTTTAGATGGCAGTTTTTTAAAAATTGATAAGTACCTTTCTGAAGAAACCTAAGTAACAGGGACTACAAGATATTCCATTGCAACTTTAAAAAATTTTCTAAATTCTAAACCCAAAAAGGTTATCTATCTAGCGGACTTATCCTCTGATGTTCGTTTATTGTTTTGTCTTATGCCTGCAATTGCATTTGGATTTGCATTTTTTTTTTACAACATTACAAAAATATTTGACATTTCAGTCCCTATATAAACATGTAAAAATTTCGACTGAAATTTTGGTGAACATTTTTTCTGTGTGCACAAGAAATGGTGTGTTGTTTTAATAAAGCGATGGCTAATCTAGACTGTCTATTAAGGTTGATATGAATATACAAGTAAGATGTGAAATAAGCGACACACATTTTATTGTAGGCCAAAAATTAAGCTGGATCACATTGACCCAACAAGACTAAAAATGTATATACAGTAGTTTTGACTTAACTGCCTTTTGTTTACGTGCACTTTTGACTTAACTGCACAAAATCGATAATTTTTGGAATTATTCTTTCTAATTCCATACAAATTCCTTTTTTAAGTGCACTTTCTATACCTGCAGATTTAAGATAAATGCACAAAACTTTTGGCATTTTAAAATTATTTTCATACAAAAAATCAAAGTTAGCTGCACTTTGACTTAACTGCCCAAAATACATATTTTCTGGAATTATTCTTCAAAATACTTGTTTACGTGCATTTTGTATAGCTGCGCATTTTTCATATTTTTGGGCAGCTTTAAAATATTTTCATACAAAACATCCAAGTTAGCTGCACACATAAAAATATATGGTGGCCACTTTTTCACATAAATATCCAATGTAAGCTGTTTATGAAAATATGAATCGCAATTATTTTGATTTTTTTTTTCATAAATTTTTATGTTCTTTTTGAATTCTCATTGTTTTTGTTCATATTTCTTTTATATTAAATAAAACATACATACATGTATAAAATGATCTGTTATTTCCCAGCTAGCATAGGCTGTTTGTTAGACGATTATGTTTAATATGCAACTCCTAAAAGAATCTCTGATGATTATCTGACGAGTAACAAAAACATCTAAATATTTTTTAAATTTTTTTTTTTATTTGTATATTTTTTTTTTTTTTTTTTTTTTTTTTTGGGACTCTTTGTAAGACCGTTTTTGAAGTATGAAAATGCTTTTGCCAATACAATTTTAATAGAATAAACCGGCCTAAGGATCTGTAAAAAGGTTGATTTCGCGACCTTAAGGTTTGTTTTATAGAAATTGTATGAAAATAAGAAGTTTTGGCATGAAAAGTACGCCTGATGCCCTTATTTAGGTAGCTTAGTCATACGGCTGAGCATTGCACGAGTTGTAAAATAATACCCACATGAGTCTCATGCGACGCTTGGCATTCTTTTTGAAAGACTCGTTAGATAATCTGAACATGCATCATAAACGATTCTCTTTACGATTAATAGAAGCGTTTTTCGCTGCGTTATGGAAGAATCTCTCATAACTATCAGCACGTGTAACAGTTTCTCCCATGCGAGAAATTGTCTGCAATTAAAAACTGAGCTCGTCGACGATCAAAAAGACTCTTTGTGAGATTCCCAGTAACCTCCTAGACGATTGGAAATGCTAGCTGGATTGAAATAAAATTTTAATAAAATATAAATTTATGTATTAATAAAATAATTTTTTTATTCTACTTTTAAATCAAACACTTTACTTTAGCTGCACTTTTGTGCAGGTAACCACAATTGTGTACCACCACATTAAGACAGGTAAATGCATTTAAGATACCTGCATTTTTGATTTACCTGCACAAAAAATCGTGCAAAGGAGATTGTGCAGCTAAGTCAAAACTACTGTAAAACTTATATTTTTATGGGAACGAAACACAAAAAACTTTTTTACTTTGTTTTGCTCTTAAATAATTGTTTTATTTCCGTTTAGGATAAAATAAATTCGAATACAAGTCCTCAATCAGCACCAAGAGTTTTATTTCAATCGGACTAACGGTTTCCATGTTTGTATGTAAGTGACATCAATTAGTACCATAAAAAAATTGTCAACATGACTTACGATCAAATCGAACACTTAATACATTTGACGATATTTAAAATTTTGACATTTTGTTGATTAGAAAACAGGGATAGGATAATAAAATTAAAATATATTTTATTTTTTTTTAATATAGACTACGACCTTTTCACGAAGAGGGGTTAATATCTTAGGAAGATCTCTAAATTTTCCAAAAAAAAGTACACACAATATTATTACAGTAACGGACTGTAGTTTATTTTAGAAATATTCCGTTCAGTCATTTTTAAATAAACATTTAAAATTCCAAGTAAATTTATTTTTAACTCATTCTAACAGTTATTCAAAAAACTAACTATATATTAATACTGATTTTCAGTTGCAGTTAATATTGTCCGTTGATTGAGTTAAATTCTTCTTTATGATAAATTAAATAAAAGTGTAATTTAAAGCAACGAAAAGTTTATTTAATTTTTTAAATGAACTTTTTGTTAAAAATAAATGAAAAATAAGTAGACCGGTTTTTAATTGAAGTTTCATTTATTTTATATTACAATTTCAGTTAATTTTACGTACAGAATATTGTGAGTGTACTTACAAAGTCCCTTTCGATCACTGTTTTGAATATTTATGCCTGTATGAATCTACCGGATAAACGATAGTGAGTACATACACCCCTCCTTCTGTCACCATCGCTTAAAATGTTGTTTGTTTAAGTTCATATATTAACAATATAACACACTAGATGACCCGTGCGAATATTTCGCACCGTTAGTTGTCATTTTTGTAACATAAAATGAAAATAATTAATAGAAATTTTAGTAACTTCAATACATTTTAAAATATAATTTTTATCAATGAAAATATTAATTTTTCAATTTCTAATTATTTTTCGTCATTAGTGTTAGAAATAAGCTTTAAAATGAGATATCATTCATTAAATTTGATGCGGTGGTATGGGAGATATTTGCAACCGACAAAAAAAAGTGCTTTAGAAATAATATATATGATTATGTAGAGGGCATTTCTCCCTCACCTATTAGTGGAAAGAGAACTAGAACCTAACTTGTCACGTGATAGCTCTAAATTGTTAGGGCCGGTTTTAGTTCTAACACTTTATATGAAGGGGACTGGTCAATTTACCATGGTGATATTCTAGGAGTGACACTTTCACTGAAGTAACCGAAATTGACACAAAAAATTCCCCGGGAGTTTTTTCCCTTCTGACATTTTTTCTATAAGGGTATTTCATTTCAGTTTTTTTATTTGTTGGAAGAATGGAAAAGTGGAAAAATGTAATTTTTGTTACAACAAACACAAGAAAAAAAATTCCACCAAAAGTTACATTTTTATCAAACTATAACCAAGTGTAAAAAATCTGGATAAAAAGATGTAATTTTTCGCTTTAAACGTCAAACGAAATGATGTTGCCATTCATAAAAAATTGTTAATTTTTAATACAAAGTATGAAAAATTGCATCTGTTTTTATAAACTCTTGAATTGTTCAACTCTGATTTTAAAAATTATTTTTTATAGTTACAACATTTCAAAGATAACTTCTTTTTCATTTAATCTTTCAAAAAGAAAAATTCATATTAAGAATGTGTGCAATGAAAAAAGTTATTAAAAAAGAATTAAACAAAAGAAATGGGGTCAAAAAAATTGACAGAAGCTGAAGTTAATAAAATACTGGACTTTTTGGCGGACAATCGCCATTTTATCATTATGATGATAATGACACCATTCACTTCGTTTTAAATTAAATAATCAATTAACTCACTTTTAACACTTTTATTCGGCATCTTGAAAAATATCAATTACTTCCACGAATTATTTGACAGATTTTTTTTGACAGTTTGTACTTTTTAAAAAAAAAAAAAAAAAAAAAAAAAAAAAAAAAAAACCCCCCGTTCACGTCAATAAGAGTGTAATTTTTCTTTTTTCCAACAAAAAAAAAAATTGAAATAAATACATACATCACATGGTTAAATCAAGTTCTCCCCTCATAAGGACCAATAATATATATACTTTATAGGGTCTTAGATCAATATTGTAGGTGGCATGTCATGGACGTTATGACACTTTCAAAAGTGTCATTATGTCCATAATTACTAAAGAAATTAAATACAAAAAAAATGATCTGCATACATGCAGAGAAAAACATGTTTCATTATGATCCCAACCAACAACGCTATTTTTAAAGAAACTAATTTAACCATAATACGGTTGTCGGTGACAATGATTAGGTTAAATTAAACATAATATGGTAAAAAAAAATTTTAAAAATGGTTTTGCTGCTTTTTCTCTGGGTGTACATATTAAATATATAACGAAAACACTTGGGCGCAAGGATATTCTCCTCTATGGTATAACAAATACTGGCTTTTGAGTTATGACTATGTTGCAATAAAGGAGCGATATCTTTTTTTTTTAAATGGAGTTTCACCCCACTAATCCAATCGAAGTCAAATTAGTTTCGTTCGATTCAGCGAATCTTAATTATATAATTCACGCCCCTGTTTTTTATTTTTTATTATATTCGGAAAGTATTGCAAGAAAAACAAAAATTTGGTCTGGCCAGTAGTGCTGGGATACTATCGATATTTTCTACTGTCGATATTAATCGATAGTTCAGATTTCACTATCGATATATCGATATTACTATCGACCGAATGTTTGTACTTGTGCAGGAAAACTTTAATTATTTTTTTATAAGGCTACAGTTCGTTGTTTTTATCACTTTATTGAATGTATGAGACGTATGTTTATACGCACGTTATTTTAGATGGCAGTTTTTTAAAAATTGATAAGTACCTTTCTGAAGAAACCTAAGTAACAGGGACTACAAGATATTCCATTGCAACTTTAAAAAATTTTCTAAATTCTAAACCCAAAAAGGTTATCTATCTAGCGGACTTATCCTCTGATGTTCGTTTATTGTTTTGTCTTATGCCTGCAATTGCATTTGGATTTGCATTTTTTTTTTACAACATTACAAAAATATTTGACATTTCAGGCCCTATATAAACATGTAAAAATTTCGACTGAAATTTTGGTGAACATTTTTTCTGTGTGCACAAGAAATGGTGTGTTGTTTTAATAAAGCGATGGCTAATCTAGACTGTCTATTAAGGTTGATATGAATATACAAGTAAGATGTGAAATAAGCGACACACATTTTATTGTAGGCCAAAAATTAAGCTGGATCACATTGACCCAACAAGACTAAAAATGTATATACAGTAGTTTTGACTTAACTGCCTTTTGTTTACGTGCACTTTTGACTTAACTGCACAAAATCGATAATTTTTGGAATTATTCTTTCTAATTCCATACAAATTCCTTTTTTAAGTGCACTTTCTATACCTGCAGATTTAAGATAAATGCACAAAACTTTTGGCATTTTAAAATTATTTTCATACAAAAAATCAAAGTTAGCTGCACTTTGACTTAACTGCCCAAAATACATATTTTCTGGAATTATTCTTCAAAATACTTGTTTACGTGCATTTTGTATAGCTGCGCATTTTTCATATTTTTGGGCAGCTTTAAAATATTTTCATACAAAACATCCAAGTTAGCTGCACACATAAAAATATATGGTGGCCACTTTTTCACATAAATATCCAATGTAAGCTGTTTATGAAAATATGAATCGCAATTATTTTGATTTTTTTTTTCATAAATTTTTATGTTCTTTTTGAATTCTCATTGTTTTTGTTCATATTTCTTTTATATTAAATAAAACATACATACATGTATAAAATGATCTGTTATTTCCCAGCTAGCATAGGCTGTTTGTTAGACGATTATGTTTAATATGCAACTCCTAAAAGAATCTCTGATGATTATCTGACGAGTAACAAAAACATCTAAATATTTTTTAAATTTTTTTTTTTATTTGTATATTTTTTTTTTTTTTTTTTTTTTTTTTTGGGACTCTTTGTAAGACCGTTTTTGAAGTATGAAAATGCTTTTGCCAATACAATTTTAATAAAATAAACCGGCCTAAGGATCTGTAAAAAGGTTGATTTCGCGACCTTAAGGTTTGTTTTATAGAAATTGTATGAAAATAAGAAGTTTTGGCATGAAAAGTACGCCTGATGCCCTTATTTAGGTAGCTTAGTCATACGGCTGAGCATTGCACGAGTTGTAAAATAATACCCACATGAGTCTCATGCGACGCTTGGCATTCTTTTTGAAAGACTCGTTAGATAATCTGAACATGCATCATAAACGATTCTCTTTACGATTAATAGAAGCGTTTTTCGCTGCGTTATGGAAGAATCTCTCATAACTATCAGCACGTGTAACAGTTTCTCCCATGCGAGAAATTGTCTGCAATTAAAAACTGAGCTCGTCGACGATCAAAAAGACTCTTTGTGAGATTCCCAGTAACCTCCTAGACGATTGGAAATGCTAGCTGGATTGAAATAAAATTTTAATAAAATATAAATTTATGTATTAATAAAATAATTTTTTTATTCTACTTTTAAATCAAACACTTTACTTTAGCTGCACTTTTGTGCAGGTAACCACAATTGTGTACCACCACATTAAGACAGGTAAATGCATTTAAGATACCTGCATTTTTGATTTACCTGCACAAAAAATCGTGCAAAGGAGATTGTGCAGCTAAGTCAAAACTACTGTAAAACTTATATTTTTATGGGAACGAAACACAAAAAACTTTTTTACTTTGTTTTGCTCTTAAATAATTGTTTTATTTCCGTTTAGGATAAAATAAATTCGAATACAAGTCCTCAATCAGCACCAAGAGTTTTATTTCAATCGGACTAACGGTTTCCATGTTTGTATGTAAGTGACATCAATTAGTACCATAAAAAAATTGTCAACATGACTTACGATCAAATCGAACACTTAATACATTTGACGATATTTAAAATTTTGACATTTTGTTGATTAGAAAACAGGGATAGGATAATAAAATTAAAATATATTTTATTTTTTTTTAATATAGACTACGACCTTTTCACGAAGAGGGGTTAATATCTTAGGAAGATCTCTAAATTTTCCAAAAAAAAGTACACACAATATTATTACAGTAACGGACTGTAGTTTATTTTAGAAATATTCCGTTCAGTCATTTTTAAATAAACATTTAAAATTCCAAGTAAATTTATTTTTAACTCATTCTAACAGTTATTCAAAAAACTAACTATATATTAATACTGATTTTCAGTTGCAGTTAATATTGTCCGTTGATTGAGTTAAATTCTTCTTTATGATAAATTAAATAAAAGTGTAATTTAAAGCAACGAAAAGTTTATTTAATTTTTTAAATGAACTTTTTGTTAAAAATAAATGAAAAATAAGTAGACCGGTTTTTAATTGAAGTTTCATTTATTTTATATTACAATTTCAGTTAATTTTACGTACAGAATATTGTGAGTGTACTTACAAAGTCCCTTTCGATCACTGTTTTGAATATTTATGCCTGTATGAATCTACCGGATAAACGATAGTGAGTACATACACCCCTCCTTCTGTCACCATCGCTTAAAATGTTGTTTGTTTAAGTTCATATATTAACAATATAACACACTAGATGACCCGTGCGAATATTTCGCACCGTTAGTTGTCATTTTTGTAACATAAAATGAAAATAATTAATAGAAATTTTAGTAACTTCAATACATTTTAAAATATAATTTTTATCAATGAAAATATTAATTTTTCAATTTCTAATTATTTTTCGTCATTAGTGTTAGAAATAAGCTTTAAAATGAGATATCATTCATTAAATTTGATGCGGTGGTATGGGAGATATTTGCAACCGACAAAAAAAAGTGCTTTAGAAATAATATATATGATTATGTAGAGGGCATTTCTCCCTCACCTATTAGTGGAAAGAGAACTAGAACCTAACTTGTCACGTGATAGCTCTAAATTGTTAGGGCCGGTTTTAGTTCTAACACTTTATATGAAGGGGACTGGTCAATTTACCATGGTGATATTCTAGGAGTGACACTTTCACTGAAGTAACCGAAATTGACACAAAAAATTCCCCGGGAGTTTTTTCCCTTCTCACATTTTTTCTATAAGGGTATTTCATTTCAGTTTTTTTATTTGTTGGAAGAATGGAAAAGTGGAAAAATGTAATTTTTGTTACAACAAACACAAGAAAAAAAATTCCACCAAAAGTTACATTTTTATCAAACTATAACCAAGTGTAAAAAATCTGGATAAAAAGATGTAATTTTTCGCTTTAAACGTCAAACGAAATGATGTTGCCATTCATAAAAAATTGTTAATTTTTAATACAAAGTATGAAAAATTGCATCTGTTTTTATAAACTCTTGAATTGTTCAACTCTGATTTTAAAAATTATTTTTTATAGTTACAACATTTCAAAGATAACTTCTTTTTCATTTAATCTTTCAAAAAGAAAAATTCATATTAAGAATGTGTGCAATGAAAAAAGTTATTAAAAAAGAATTAAACAAAAGAAATGGGGTCAAAAAAATTGACAGAAGCTGAAGTTAATAAAATACTGGACTTTTTGGCGGACAATCGCCATTTTATCATTATGATGATAATGACACCATTCACTTCGTTTTAAATTAAATAATCAATTAACTCACTTTTAACACTTTTATTCGGCATCTTGAAAAATATCAATTACTTCCACGAATTATTTGACAGATTTTTTTTGACAGTTTGTACTTTTTACAAAAAAAAAAAAAAAAAAAAACAAAAAAAAAAACCCCCCGTTCACGTCAATAAGAGTGTAATTTTTCTTTTTTCCAACCAAAAAAAAAATTGAAATAAATACATACATCACATGGTTAAATCAAGTTCTCCCCTCATAAGGACCAATAATATATATACTTTATAGGGTCTTAGATCAATATTGTAGGTGGCATGTCATGGACGTTATGACACTTTCAAAAGTGTCATTATGTCCATAATTACTAAAGAAATTAAATACAAAAAAAATGATCTGCATACATGCAGAGAAAAACATGTTTCATTATGATCCCAACCAACAACGCTATTTTTAAAGAAACTAATTTAACCATAATACGGTTGTCGGTGACAATGATTAGGTTAAATTAAACATAATATGGTAAAAAAAAATTTTAAAAATGGTTTTGCTGCTTTTTCTCTGGGTGTACATATTAAATATATAACGAAAACACTTGGGCGCAAGGATATTCTCCTCTATGGTATAACAAATACTGGCTTCGCTAACTAAAGCTTCTCTGCGTAGTCGGCTTTTGTTCGGAAACAAGGCAGATTTTAGGAGCTTTACTTAACGAAGCCGGTGCTTGTTATACCATAGAGGAGAAAATCATTGCGCCCGGCCGAAGGCCTGCTGTGCAGAGAGGCTTAGTTAGCGAAGCCGGTATTTGTTATACCATAGAGAAGAAAATATTTGCGCCCGGCCGAAGGCCGGCTATGATCCCAAATTTTTTTACATTTTAATATTTTTCATTATAAGTTTGCAAAGTGTCATAACGTCCGCGGACGCTATGACATTTCTTTGATGGACATTATGACACTTTTGAAAGTGTCATAACGTCCATGGACACTATGACACTTTCAAACGTGTCATAACGTCCATGGGCACTATGACACTGGACGTTATGGCATGCCACCATATTGTAGATATTACAAACGGAATGACAATCTTATATATACCCTTTTCCACCTGAGGTGAAGGGTATAAAAATAGGAAAAGTGAAAAAACTACGGGGAATTTTATTCATAAATAGGCTGAATATAATTTAAAGCTGCCTTATCAGCTTTTTTCGAGTCAAACCAAAAAGTTAATAAAAACTACCAATGATGGTAGGACCCCTGCAAATAAATTTGGAGCACCTGATCCATTTTGATAAAATGGACTACTCCATGGACTTGTCCGATGTAATGCAAGCATGGACCATGTCATTGTTAAAAAGTGATTGTAGTGAGACGACATGTCCTCGTTTTTTAACGACGTGCTTTTGTTCTTAAACGACTTCAAAACTAATCCTCTTGGGTATACCATGGAGTAGTTTTAAAACTACTCCTAAGTGGTGGGTTAAATGGTCCTGCCCTAGGACATCGTAATGTCAAATAGACCATGTTTTTTCCAAACGTTTGGGTTACTTATGGACTAGTCCTGGTCCCTTGTGTCCTATCATTTGCAGGGACATTCATTTAAGTCAATAGAATGAAAATGAAAATTATGTAAAAATTAAACAAAAAATTTTTATTTTGGCAAAACCAGAATATAAAAACATTAATTTTTATAAGAATATTGTTTAATATTATCTAAATGGTTTTAAGACTTGGCTCGCCTTCATTTTTGTGTGTATATATTTATGTAGATCTTTAAAAGAAATACTAAATTTAATCAATAATTTAATCAAGTTTATTAAACGTTTACTATTATCAACAACATTACTGCAGAAAATGTTGTTAGTATAAAAAACTATTTAATTGATACTATTAATTCGTTAACTGGTGCAAATTTATTTAATTTTTTAATTAATATCACAAACTTTTTAAATTGAAATCAATTTTAATTTTTTTTTTTTTTTTTTTTTTTTTTGAATAATAAATATCATTAAATTTATAGTAAAACTTAAATTAAGAAACACCACCCAATTAACCATTTTTTTGAAAAAAATCGAATTTTTGACAATTTTAATTATTAATGCTTGGTATTTGCTAATGTTCATAAGATCTCTGTTCCACTTCTAAAAAAAAACGATTTATGTAAACATTAACAAAAAAATGTATGTAATTTAATTGTGTCTTTAGGGTCAAGCCGAAAGTAAAAAGAACTCAAAGAAGCACAATGCAGGTGAAATTCAAACAAAAGGAACAGCAATGTCTTTCGGCTTTCGCAAAAACTTTAATACAACACCAAAAAAGTTAAAGAAACTAATAAAGGGAGAGAACAACAAACATTCAAAGAAACAGGATAAATGTAATGCCAACGACAGTGATAATACGGAAAAAACTGGCGGCGGTATTGGTGGTGGTAGTGGACTTAATACGGGGGATGGTAGTTTTAAAACAGATACTGTGATAGATACAAACAATAAAACTTGCACAGACAAACTAGTCAGTAGGGATGATAATGGAAATGCAGGTGAGTGTAAATGACCTAATGGAATTGCTTTGTTAAACGTTGCGTTTTTTTTTAGTTTTTGTTGATTTTAATTAAATAACTATTATTTATTTAACTAGATTTGCTAAACAACGTACATTTTGAAAAAATGGGAGCAGCAGCCGCTGCTACTGCACAAACTAATCAGAATACAGGTACTGGTAGTATTGGGAATGTTAAGTTACCTGGCGCGGGAAATCGTTTTGGCTTTCGTGGTTCTTATAGGCCCTCATCTACAGACATAACATCACGCCAACAAAGAGAATCCCATGATAATATTGAAAATAATAATTATGCCGCCAATGGAAGCAACACTAAAGGTGTGCTGGTCAGCAATTGTAAGTTGTATTTATTGAAATATTCTATAAATATTTGCATAAATATTATTGATAGCAAACCAAACACAAATTACTTATTCAGCTTAAGGATGAGTGTTTCTATGACTGAAAGCGTTTTATAAATATATATGATTAAATTATATAATTGGAGGAGTTCCATTACAAAATCTAACAATTTCACTGAAAAAATTTATTTTAACTTTATGTAAATGAATACAAGACAATGTTGCATTTGGGTTCAAAATATTGTATTAATATCCTCCCCTTTGGAAATTTTTCCTTTTGACATAAACCATACTGTCCATTGCGTCCTTTTTTGACACAATAAATTTGATTTCATAAGATTTGTAGGTTAATGAGAAACACGTTTTCTTTTCCATCAATATCTCTTAACCACAGAGACATTCCTAAATGGGCAAAATGTCGGACAAACACTCCTAATTTTTCCCGAAGATACTCGGTCCCTATCACCATTCCTTAACAGGGCTCCAAAACAAAGTTTTTTTTAAACTTAACTAAATTTCTCCTAAGCTAATCCCACGAAGCACTACGCTTGTCTGCAGGAGATCAGATTCTCTGGCGGGAACTGAACCCGCAACCACTACCAGCTTGACTACCGGGGCACCCCTTTAAAACTAAGTTTAAAAACTAAAATGAAATTGTAAAAAATGTACCCCTACTTCTTGTAGAATGTTCATAGAAGGATCAAATGTATGACCGAACCCATTTTTGTTTTCATTCGCCACATTTGTTGTATAGCATACCTACCGGTTGTCTCCATTCCTTAAGGGGGCTCTCATACAAAATTTTAATACAGACTAGAAACGCATTAAAGAAAAAGTTCCATAAATGCTTAGGAGTCCCCCCCTAAGCATATAGGGAAAGAAGGCCAATTCAGCGGCGGAAAAATCACATCTGTCAAACTAATAGTCTGATCCAAAAAAAATGTGTGAATGAATTAAAGGGATTGATGTACGCTATAGGCTCGTTAATATGTAGGCAGATATTTTTATCGCAATGTTTGCTATGTGTTGTTAGATAAGAACTTTTTTAAGATAAAATTCTTTAGTTAACAACTGTATCAGTTTTATTGCAAAATATGTGAGAATTTGCAAAAGTAGCCTGATGTAGTTACTTATGATGGTGAAGAGATACCCTTGGGAGTGCCAAAAATACCATAAGTTAAAGGAAAAGCCAAAAGTTTGGCGGAAGTAATTTACGGGCAGTTGTAAACCGCCTTCAGGCTATTTCTCTTGATACTAGGTCAACCAACAATGGCCAATTTTAAGGGGGGTCGCTAATGCTTGAACAAATACTGCAACTAGGGTTGCCATACGTACGATTTTTTGCAATTGTACTGTTTTATGCACAACTCCTAAAACAGTACGCAAATGTACTGTTTTTACACTTTGTACTGTTTTTTGTACTGTTTTTTTTTTTGCTCAGTCTATATTTAACAGAACTGGCTTACAAAAAATTATGTTGTGTTAAAAAAAAAGTTCTAAAATAATAAGAGTTTTTACGCTGTGGTCATTGTTTTCTCATAAATACACAGTAGAAATCTAAATTATAATGGGTGGCTCGTAGCAGTGGTATATTTTCGTGTTGTTATGATTTTATGGCTACCTCTTCCAATAGTCTTTCCCTTTCCACACCTGAGAAAGACAAAAATAAAATCTAAATTTTTTTAAGTACTAAAAAATACTTATTCCAAAACAGTTATCGTTAATTTTTAGAACTTTTTTAATTTTCGGGCATGTTCTGGAAATCGAAATCACGTAAAATTTAAAACAAACAAATTTGGAAAATTATCCGTGCTCAAAATTTATAAAAATACCTAATACCTTTGAGGACCACTGTTCTTTACCTAAATTACTGAAATAAGAAAAAGATAAGTAAATTTTTACAAAAATTTTTTTGAAAATGTTCATCGTTTTCAATTGCACTTGATTTTAAATATTTTCAGATTTTGTGAAATAAAAATAAACCAACTATTTTTTTTGGATTTTATAGATTAATGGCCAATTTCACCAAGTTCAGGGGGCAAATTACGGCAGTCGTGATCGAATACTTTTTCGATTCGAAAGCAATTTTATTTCTAATTCTCTCTGTCTATACTGAACGGATCGAAATTATTTTTTTAGTATTATATAGCATGTATTTTAGTTTTCACAACACTGAAAAAATAATAACGATTCGTTCAGTATCAACTGAAATAACATTGCCTTCGAATCTAAAAAGTATTCGATAACGACTGCCATAATTTGCCCCCAGGTTTAATTAACTTTCATTATAAAAGTCAAAAACCCTATTGTTTTATTAATAGTTAATTATAGCTGAACTTGGTAAAATTAGCCGTAAATTATTTAAAATTGGAAAATTAATTTAGGAAACAAACATTTTCTCAAATTCTATATGATTTGTGCAACTATGTGTGTAGTGAAAATTGCTTTAAATACGAATATGTTTAAAGAAAATCGTACTTACAAAATCAATGAGTTGATTGTTTTTAGCTAAGTAAGGCTTTTCTCTGGCCAAATGCTTCGTTTGTGGTGTTTGTTTTTTAAACGCAAATGGAGTAATTTCATATGTATATTTATGAAATGCCATAAACTGGAAATTATTCCTTTGACGTTACACATTTTAAGTGTATTTCTTTCTTTATATAATTGTTGTTGCATATTCAATCAAAAGTTTAAAATATTTACCCCAATTTCACCAAGTTCAGTTAAAACTAACTATTACTTTAACTTCCAGCTTACAATATGTTTTGACAGCTTGAACTGATAGTTTATTATAGCTGAACTTGGTGAAATTGGGGGTTACTTATTAAAACAAATGGTAATGTTGTCGTCAAAAAAAATGTACTGTTTTTTTCTTGATTGTACTGTTTTTATGTATTCAATGAACTGTTTTTCCGAATTTAAAATCTGGCTACCCTAACTGCAACGAAATCATTTTTATCTGCCAAGCTTGATCTCAATTTTATCAACTTACACACCATATAATGAACCATATCTTACCCAAACCACATCGAAAAGAATCTTGATTGGGGGACGGCTGGAATAAGAGAACGATTTGGTCATATTAAATATTTGCTATATTATACCCTTCACCTCAGGTGGAAAAGGGTATATATAAGTTTGTCATAACGTTTGTAATTTCCACAATATAGATTTTAGACCCCATAAAGTATATATATTCTGGGACCTTGTGAGGAGAAAACTTGATTTAACGATGTCCGTCTGTCCGTCTGACCGTCTGTCCGTCTGTCCGTCTTACGTTTGATATGTGTTTTTCGGATAATCCAGACATGATAGCGGCTAGGTTGTTTTACATTTATGTTACATACAGTCCACCATTTCTTGCTATTGAAATTCAGCCAGATCGGTCCAAAAATGACGTAGATATGAGCAAATAACCACGACTACCTCTAAATTTTTCCAAAAATCCCTTGTTGTTGTTGTATTTTTTAATTTCTGTATATCTTGAGAACGGCAAGAGCCAAAGTTTCCAAATTAGGTACACACATTTAGGTTGCCAATACACACCATCCTACAAAATGTAGGCGGGATTGGAGAAGTGGGCGTGGTACCTCCCGTACAAAAAAAATTAAAAATTTTATAAAAACCTAAATTTTTAGTAGAACATATTTTATAAAGAACTCGGGAAAATCGGTTCAGATACAAAAAAGTTATGACCAAAATTAAATTTTTTTTTTTTAAATACCCAACTTTCGGGAACCATAGATCTCCCCGAGTCCAAGTTTTATAACCCAACTAACTGGCAAATTTCTTCTTAAGCACGTCGGTACATAAATCTGTCAAATCGGTTAAAAAATGGCTGAGTTATAATCAAAATACTGAAATCCCAAAAATTACTCTTTTTATACCCTTCACCTCAGGTGGAAAAGGGTATATATAAGTTTGTCATAACGTTTGTAATTTCCACAATATTGATTTTAGACCCCATAAAGTATATATATTCTGGGACCTTATGAGGAGAGAACTTGATTTAACTAATTTTTTTAATTTCTTTAAACTTTTTTTTCAATGGATATTTTTTTAATTGTTAAACCACTCACTTACAAAAATTTCGATATGGAAATTAAAAAAAACGAAATAACAGATGGAAAATTATTTTACAAATGGCGCTAACAAAATATTATTAGACCAAAAATATTTTGATTGCACTCTAAACATATTATGATAAATATATAGAAAGTTATCATGTTATGGCTATTAAATATCATGATATTTAATATATTTTGAAAGTTGTCATTTTTTATTTGTTAGAAAAATTATGATTTTTCGGTCCACACTACTCAAATTTAATATTGCGATAAAAATTTAAATGTTAACAGTAACTATAATATTGCTAATACTAAATAAAAATAACAATTGTTTGTGTACAACAACAATATATTGTTACAATAAACATAGTGTAGTTGCCGTAACCAAGCCCAACCATATTTTTTCTCTTCGTGTAGGTTATAAGAAGACTTCAAAAAGTGCTTGTGTAAAAATTAGAGCCAGTCGTGGTTTTTTGCTCATATGTCAGCCATTTGTGTACAGAAATGCCTAAATTTCAATAGCAATCTCTTTCGGACTATATGTTTATAGTATATAAAACAAACCTAGTCCCCATCATATCTGGGGTATTCGGAAACCCCATTTCAACATACCCACTGACAGATGAGCATCGTTAAATCAACTTCGCTGCTCATAAGAATTCAGAATAGATTTACTGTATAAAGTCTGAGACCAATATTGTAGAAGTTACAAACGGAGTGAAAAGCTCATAGTATAAACTCTGTCCACCTGTGGTGCAGGGTATTAATAGATAAATACATAACAATGCCTTTGCTATTGCTACAGAAAAGTAGTTATTATAAAATTTTTAACACTGATTTTAAATGCATATAACATTTATTTAATAAGTATTTTTTCCACCTGAATGTAATATTTTCTATTACATAGCAATCTATATACATACAGTTTTTTTGTTATTAATATACTTATTATTTATCTTTTCATTTAAGTGAAACGTCGTTCAAAGAGTGCACATGCTGGCAGAACAACATCATCTTCGAATGAAAGCGATAATGAAACAGGCGCAGCACCCCGAAATACTCAAACAAAAACGATAACATTCAATTTAAAACAAAATAGCACAATCGAGTATGATAGACGTCAGTTCTTTGAACAGCCGGCACTTAATACACAAACATCAATAGCAACAAGCGGCAACATAAATTCTCGTGCCGGCTATAATATGGCAACAGGCCTGCTATACCACAATAATGTCATGTAAGTGCTTTTAAAAATAGACATTCTCATAGAATCACTAACACATAAAATTAAATTATATTCCCCATTAATGCAGAGTACGTCCAACTCCCAGAGTGGCTGCAACAGCAATGGCAACAGCATATTCAAAATTCACTTTACAAACTGTTAGCTTGCCAAAGCCAGAATTTCCTGTGGCCATTAGTATTAATGCTACCACACCGACAACACCAGCCAACAATTCATATGTTTCATCGCCAGCAATGGGTACGGGCACGCGTACCAGAGATCATTCATCAGGTCGTCATCCATTAACGGTGGCACAGTCAGCGTCTACACACGGTGTGCAACGTATGGATGCCAAGCAGGCCAAACATATGACAAATAGCACAAGGCGTTCATTCAGTGGAAGTCGTGAGATTTCGGCAGATTCAGGCATAGCTAGCTTAGATATGGCATTAGACAGTTCAACATCCAGTGGTGCAGGATCTGTAAAACGTACGGCTTCACCTAAGCGCAGTCGAAGTCGTCCTAGAAATTTGCAAATGGTAATGAATGGTCGTCATAGATTTGAGGTAAAAGATTTGGATGACTCACTATCCAGTGAAAGTAGTTCGATTGTTGAGCCTTTGGCTTTACCAAAATTGCCGGCAGAGAATCAAACAGTACCCTTGCCCCTGAGCGGGCTAATACGGTCCAACACGGTGTTGAGTAGAGAATCATATGAACTAAGAAACTCAGTTGCCAAACACAAGGAGAATACTAGTGCCGGTATTTAAAATTATTTATTTAAAAAATTATTAATTAAAATTAATTAATTTAATAATCTCAAAACAATTATTTACAGACGATACAAAGCCCCAGCACCAGTCGATTATAAATTTAATCAGTCGACAGCCATCCGAGGAGGACAGTGAATCTTTAGATGAAGAAAAACTGCATTTGGATAGATCAGCTACTGAAAAGGGGTATAAGGTAGGTAGATTTAATTATAACCACTCTCCAACTGTATACAGGGTATTATGCGTTTAACTACCTTATTAATGTTGGTATTGATATAAAAGTTGGCAACGATAATTTTTAAAATTGCTTCTATACAATGGCAAGATTGAACTTGTAGGCAAGAATGATAGAAATAAAGATTACGACATCAGGCAGATATAATAAGTTTTTACTGCGCATGTAGGAACTGTGACGTCACACAACCTTCGTTCTCATTGGCTAATAATTTGTAACTTTCAAACTGTTATGTTTATGTGTAAATATGGCAGTGGAACAATTTATTATTTTTCTATTTAAATTATTTGAAAACTGAAAATTTTTTATAAGAAGTTCCTTTTTTCTTCATAATTTTATTTTTAACTTACATAAATATACATACATATATTACCTATAGTTAAAAATATAGACATTTAATTAAAAGGACGCAACACGTTAGTCTTTCGCACATTTGCCCACTGCTCTCTTTTTTTTATTTAGATTTTATTTTTCTTAATTATGCTACTTTTAACACACGTTTGAATACTTTTTAAAATTTTATTTATTGTAATAATATTTTTAATAGAAAATATTAAACAAAATCCTTAGTTTTTTGACAATTAATATAATATTTTTTTTTTTTAACTCTCTGAGTAAATTAATTGCAGGGCTGCCAACTATCACGTTAAACATAAATTTTTTGTAAGAAATTACGATTCTCAGATATAAAAGAGACTTGGTAATCTTATCAAGGGAACTACTACGTCATCAAACGGTAAAACATGCGCAAGGCGTAATCTTTATTTCTATCATTCTTGCTTGTAGGTTGAAAACTGACCGGGTGTCCCATATAAATCCTCTCTCCAAAATTTCTTTAGAATATTCCTTAGGGCCATTATTACAACTTGAAGTTAGCTAAAGTTAAGATTAAATTGACAGATAATAATGTGTTATCTGTCAAAAAGCGTCTGTTAACTGTCGGATAACAGCTAACGCCAAGTTATAATAGTGGCCCTTAATGAATCTTAACCTCATAAAATCATTTTGCTTTGCAAGGTCCAAGATTAGCATTGGTTCCCCAGTAGTGTAAAATCTAAAATATAAATTATCTTTTTATATATTTATTTAGATAAGATTTGGTGCAAACATATTCATATAATCTAAATCAACTTGGTAATTTTTATTGGAATTTGTTCATATTTGACCAATACCACTTCCGAAAAGAACTTTGAATGCTATTGCTTCCTTATAAACTACTAACCCTCAACTTCACCAACTTCAGTTAAAACTAACTATTACTTTGACTTCCAGTTAGCAATATGTTTTGACTGCTACTGATAGTTCATTTTAACTAAACTTGGTGAGATTGGGGATAAATTAACTTACTGAGTCAAATTACAATTTATAAGGGTTTCATGCTTTAATAGTCTTAGGCCCGTTTTCAAAACTTACCGATAGCTAAAAGTAGACTTTATCCAGCCTTTTAAAAAGTGTTCCATTATTAAAACTTTACTTTAACCTAAAGTGAGTGATAAAGTAGATTAAGGTTCATTTTACCTGGTAGGTTAGAGTAGAGTTGTAATAATGAAACTCTTTTTATAAGGCCAATAAAATCCTACCTTTAGCTATTGGTAAGTTGTGAAAACGGGCCTTATTCCATGAATATTTGTTTGTATAAATTCCCAGATTCTATTTGCTTAAATAATTAAGTTAAATATTTACTGCCGTATTCATAAAAAAATAAAATAGATTTGAAATGTATTTTAACTTTCCAGTTATAAGATACAAAGAATGCTAACAAAGGCCGTAGCGGGCCAGAAAATGCATTACATTCTGTTGGTATCTTATAGTTGTATACATTTTCTGTACAATTTACTTCATTGCTAACCAAAGGAAAGCTAAATTAAGCTTAGTAACACAAATTAACAGCAAGAAATGCTGATAGTGCTTAGAAAATATTCCTGGAAAATTTTGAAGGAATAAGACTATTAAAGTTTGAAAGCTTTATAAATTGTAATTTGTCTTAGAATACAAATTCGAGTTAATATCAAAATTTATATATTAAATGTTACTCACCACGAGAAATAAATTCCCAGATTCTATTTGCTTAAATTAACTTACTTAATATTATTTATTTAAAATAATTTTGATTTGTGAGATACAATTCCTTCTTGAGATTATGCAATGGGAAAATGAAAATTTGCACAAAAGATAATTTCTATAAATTGTTTTCGTAAAATTTTATCTATTTATTTCCTCTTATTTTTTCCCAAACGAACCATAACCCGTTTAGTCCTGTTTAATAGGATATACTTATTTATATACTGTCAATACCGATATATTATTTGTGTCATTGTTAGGCTACTAGATCATTGCGTTGCCATAAGTTTCTGAAAATGTAAATACAAATCTTATTACTATTTTTATTTAAAGGAACGCCAGTTTAAGGACATTAATACTTGCTCCAGTAAAACATCGTCTCCCGGCAGCTCAGTTATATCTTCCTGGTGTAATGCTGGTGAATCCTTAGCCGCCAATGATTTCAGCAATTTAAGTATCAGCAGTAGCGAAGACAGTAACAAGCAGGACAATAAAATGGTAGAAGATCGCAAGGAAAATGAACACAAATTATCGTTTGACCTAAATGACGATGATTTGGTTACATTAAATACTGATATACCAATAAGCACATTATGTAAGATTGAATCTTGGTAGACTATATAGAAGAGCTTATTTATTATTGCTTAAATTTTTAGCCTCGTCCACAGAACCTTTACCGCTCAATATAAACGATGAAACTGACAATGCTGTTAAACTGAACACCACTCTTGCAATATTCGAAAATGAAACCGAATTACGATTCGAGCGTCCAAATTCATTTTGTGGTACTATAAATGAAACAAAATTCGCTGAAATGGCTTTGGAAGGCAGCACGTACCTCTTAGACGATGAAACTTCCCCTACAGATAGTCTGGTAAGTAGTACAGAGTCCGAGGAAGCTGCTTGTAAGCAAAAGAAACACAAAATTAATGAGGAGCTGCAAGAGAAAGATATTGATGAAATATCTCCTGAATTGGATTTGGCTAGTCCCTTGTCGCCTGGCACACCCACACATGCTTCCCATTCGTTGTCTCTATCTGATTGTGGTAATTTAATCGATGATGAAATCGCTGATCAGCCAGCGTTATTGTTTAATCAAGAATCTCAAGATGGAGGAGCTGAGAGTGGTACATCCCGTAGAGATAAGACCGATACACCAACACTTATGGAAAGTATGGGCTCCATGAGAGCATCTATAAATAAATCACGCAGTGCTCTGCATCAAGCGATGGAGTTAAGTTTGCGCACACCGTTATCCTTACGCAAGGCAGTTATGGAGAGGGCAGAATCTTTAGATACTCTCTCGCCTTGCGAGTCCATTTGTTCAGATGATCTTATGATGGATTTTGATGTAGCCAGCAGTATGGATTCAATTGACAGGTAAGTTTTTTTATACAATAAATATGTTTCAATTTGGTTTTAAGTTAAATTTTTAAATTATTTCAAGATCTGCTTCGATTAAAAGTCGCAGTGGTTCGGATTTGAATAACATTGATGATAATGAATTATTTTCTGAATTCGATCGCAAGGGCAGTGCAGTTATGAAGGAATTAAATTCTATTTTACGGACTCGCTCTCAAAAGAACAATGACAGCAAGGATATCACGTAAGTTTTTTGCAATTGAAATATGGAAAAACAATACCGAAGAAGATTATTATATTAATTTTAATAGGGAATTACTTTTACGCGAAAAAGTGTATTCGGCTGTGTCGAATCTATGATATCCACCATAACTAGTTTATATAAAATAACGTTCAATAATGAAATACAAAGCTTTTAAAAATTTAAAATTTTTGTAAACAGGTTATTTACGTGCCGTTTCCACAATAAAAGTGACCAGTTTTTTTAATGGCATTCATATAAATTTTTCTATACGTTTAATCACTTGTGATGTCAAAACCGCACATTAGTTTCCCTGTACTTATGAGTGAAATATTTTCGAATTATAATATTGACGATAAAAGAAAGTTTTAAACATATTATGTTTAATTTAACCATATTATTGTCGGCGACAACCATGGTCGGAGCTTATTGATGGAGGACTAATTTAACCAAAATATGGTTGTAAGTGACAATATTATAGTTAAATTAAACATAATATGTTTTAACATTTTTTAAAAATGAATGGATGTGACCATATTTAAACAAGTTTTTTCTCTATAAAATGAAATGTGTAAGATAAGAAAAGTATTTTAATTAAACTAAGTATTTTATTTTGAGTGCCAAGCAACGTAAGATTTTTCCGTTTATCTCCCAGTTAAACTGGGTTTAGTTAATCTGAAAAAAGATTTGTGCCGCCATTTCCAAGTTTGTATACAAAGTTTTGACGGACCAGCTTAGTTTTGCTTAAAATGTTAGTCTTCAATGAAATAATAAAAAAAAAAAATCATGTTTTGGCTGAAAACTCCGAATTTTAGACTACGTTAAACTAAGTTTTAACTTAATCCGCTTCTCAAAAACCAGGCCTTATAGTGTGGGTAGCTATATGTTTATGAGAGTTTTTTATCTTAAAGTTATTTCATATGGGACGGGAAGGGACGTTAAAACAACTACGGCTATTATTAAAGTAACTGTGGCTAAATAGTTAAATATGGACTGCTTACAAAAAATTATTTCAAAGTGATTTAGGTCAAAACAAGATGATGTTTCATGAACTCCATTCCAGAAAGAAAATTTTATGGGGGCTAAGTAAAATTACCGGCCGATTCTCAGTATTTGCAATAGAGTTCGCCTTAATTATAACAAGAAAGTATATAACAAATTTCATTAATTATTTCTAAAAATGCGACGCGTACCTTCTTTGCAAACAATGTTCACATGGGCAGTCAACCATCCAAACAAACATCAATAGCACAGTTTAGAAAGTAATTCTGAGTCGATTGGTATTCTTCAATATTTCCAATAAAATATGTTATCCATACAAACCCATTATACTCTTCCCACCTATGATGGTATGTATATAATCTTAATATATTGAATAAAATATATGTTTACCATATCCTACTTAGAAATATAGGAGTTGTTAATTGCTTATTCATGAACTATAAACTTGTTTAGCATTGAAAATGGTCCAAATCAGTTCACTACACAGTGCTAGTGGAAAAAACAACCAAGCGGGGCGCCTAGCGTTTTAACCTAATTCGAAATAAATGATGGAAATGAAAAATAAAGTGGGTTTGGTCATAAGTTTGACCCGTCTAGGCACTTCCTACGCGCTGCAGGGTTCAAATTTAAAAATTGCATTAATCTGCAATTTTTTATGGTTAAAATTCTTAAACTTGGCACCTGCAGCGCCAAATGTATGACCACCCCCACTTTTTTCATCTTTTTCTTACATATTTACCCACTTCCACCATTTCTTAAGGGGGCTCCCATACAAAATTTTCAATACAGGCTAGAAATATAATTTTAAGATAATGTCCCATTACTGCCTAGAAGTCGCCCTTAGGGAGGTAAAATGTATGACCGAAATCCATTAGTTGTTTTTTCTTTAACATTTTCTCAAAACATACTTGCACTTTATTTCACATTTTACGGGGCTGCCCTTAATAAACTAAACCATTTTTAAGTTACGCGAAAATATGTTGTGCAACCTCCTCCATTTTCGAAATAACGGTATATCTCGAAAACAAGAGCTATCTTAAAAAACGCTTACCGGAATATTTCGCCCGAGATTAGATTTTAGGCATAAAATCGGCGACATGAGATGAGGTAAAGTAAAAAATTTAGCACAAAATACTCTTTTATATAAGAAATGTTCGGTAACAAAAAATGAGTCAATTCTGTCAACTTTTTCATATATCATCCATAGCAATTTTTACTTAATGTTTTTTTAAAATAGTATATTTAAATTTTTTCCTTACGTTTTATATCTGTACGTCGTTTTATTTAAATCAGTGTTCGAAAATAAACAGTACATTATATAACGTTCGGCTCACACACCCAGGAACGATATCTATTTTTTTAGTGATTGTGTAGACATACATAACCCTTAATACCGTTCGTAACTATTTTCAAGAAAGAACCGAACATTATATGATGTTTTTATATAATGTTCGGCTCTTCGTTAAAAACAGAACAATTGTAGTGATACTGTAGACAAACATTATATTTTAATGTTCTATAATATTTTTTTCGTGTGTGTATTTTGTTTTTGTAAAAAATATTTGCTTTTGTTACCAGCCAAAAGGGACGAACATTAATGATTCGAACCGAACACATTGATGTTTGTGGATTTTCAAAAAAAAAAAAACCGAATGGAATTAAGTATTCACATCTTTTGTTGAGTTTGATAAAAATAGTAATATTTTTGTGTTCGAAAGATGACTAACAGGGAAACGTTATTTTTTTTAATGATTTTCTACACAAACACTATTAGCGTTTGTGTTTTTCACAAATCTACCGAACCGAACATTAAAAAACTATATTTTGTGTTTATTTTCGAACACTGATTTAAATTAATGGTAATGGGTATCTTATGCCTGCCTCTATTATGGTTTAAAACTTCACTCGGTTGATTTAAAATTAAAACAACTGCTAGGTGATTGATATGTTGTAATATTTTGATGTGTTTGTAAACCGCACAGCAACAGAGTTGTTAATTATAATACAAAAACTGCAAAATTTCAACTGAACCAGAGTTGGGTTGCAAACCGTAATAGGGGCATAAGATTCGTTACGGCCTTGTTCTAATACAAATGTATCTAGTATTTGATTTTAGCCACAGGATAAAAAAACAACTTCAAATAATGTATTAATACTACATATTCAAATAAAATAGTTTGCATGAATGTATCGCTTTAGTGAAAGGAGTAAGAAAACTTTCAAATTTTGGAAATTGTAATTTAACAATAGTACTATACTTCTTTCTGCCAGTATAATGTGCCTTTCTAAAAAAAAATTATGGTATACACTTGCTAAGAAATAAATTCCTAACTATGCAAACATATGTACGTATGTATGTATTGGCAAACACATTTATTTATGTATGATCAGAAGTAAACATACCTGCACATATGGACTACATACATATTTTAACCCATTATCATGTTTGGCAATGGCAGACTATTAAATTGATAAACAAAATAATTTTAAATAAATACAATTAGCCGGCCGGCTGGCTGGGTAGTTGCAATTGTAATTGTAAACTATATTTAATCGTACTTGCACTTGATCGTACTCTTTTTTTACCTAGTTTTTAACATTTCTTTTGCCTAAAATATAAAAAAAAAATTTTATCTAGATGTGGTTTATTGCCAAAAACTAGAAGGTGATTTCAAACTAAAATTTGTCTTTGTGGTTGCAGTTGTAATTTTAATACTCCAGGCATTTTGTTTACTACAGTCTGCACTGAATGTTAGTTTATAACAAACAGGGACAGAGAGACAGACAGTCAGTTTCATTGATTGCCTTGTCTTTCTGTTGTAATTTTTTTTATTGTTAGACTGCAAAAACAAAGAAAAATGCTTTGGTGAAAGGTCAGTACTTGTACGTGTTTAGTTTGTATCTTTGGTAACCCAATATTTTATTTTCCTTTTTAACATTTTGTTTCTTTTTTCATCAGTGATTTAATAGTTTAATTTTGTTTTGCTGTTTTTTGTGGTTTTCTTTTACAGTTTTTTTTTTTAATGAATTCATGCTATCATTTTTGGTCTTCTCTACTCTTGTTTTTGGCTGAGGAATTTTTAATTTAATATTGTTATGTGGGAAGTTTTGTAAAGTAATTGTGGGAAGCTGTTTGAAAGGTTATAATGGAATGACATGCAAAATATTTGTATATTATTAAGTTAAGTCTAGTTTTTGGTAAAAGTTTTTGAGGTATTGGTTTTTTAATGTTCAATGAAGTGATAATGAGGGCAAGGGATAAATTTTTTTACGTAAAGTGTATTCAACGAATCAACAATAGCTTAAATTACACTGCTTTACAAATTTTTAATTTGGAAAAATACCAAGAACGCCACATGCCTAGATAAGTTAAGTGGGACCTCCTGAACACGAAAAGCGCTGTAATTTTTTCTAAGTACCGTTTTTTAGATAACGGCCCAACCATTTTTGTAAGGACAAAAATTTGTCGATATTGTGCCATCGATTTTTCAATAGCTTTTAGCATATCAAAAAAATAATTTTCGATGCGCCAAAAAATCGAAAATAAAAACGTTTTTCGACAAAGGCTCATCTAAAAACCCAAAAAAAAACTTTTTTCGAAAACATGATAACGCCTTGGACAGGATATATATATATATATATTTAAAAAACTTGACATCTGCAAGTTTTTTTTTACATTTTACATATCTACTAAAAAACTTAAAAACTAACTTTACAAGATTTGGTTTTTCGTGCTTAATTCCCAATTTTTATTCTTGATAAAAACAATGAAATTTATTGTTGAAGGGATAAGGTATTCCTACGCGCATTTCACTGGTTGCTTAGGCCAGATCGTCAGGAAACTTCATCCAAAGATTTTAGAAAAGCTAAAGATATTACATAAACAAATAAAACTGTTAAGCGAATAAGAATTATAAGCAGTGTTGGCAATCTAGCCATTTAGTGGCTAGATTTAGCCATTTTTCACCCTGTTTAGCCATTTAAAAATGAGTTTCGCCATTAGCCATTTCTTTAGCCATTTTTCAACTTGTTTAGCCATAAAATTTTTTTGCTGTTCTTTTTTTAAAAGAATAATTTTTATTTTATTATAAAATAAACATTTTGAACAATTAAAACGCCTTTAATTTAAGTCACAACTTTTACATGTGTTGAGAATCGCTATAAACTATGACTCTGAAACATCTTTCAAAATAAAGGAACAGTATGTCACTATTAAATTTATAAAATGGATCAACACAAACATCGCTGTTTTTTCTGGTTGGAAGTATTTCAATAAAGGGATGCAGGCGGTATCAAAATTGTTTTAGAAATTTCAGAATTGACTAATGCTGAAGTAGAGAGGGTGCTTAGCCAAGTAAACATCGTTAAAAGTAATTTGAGAAAAAGGTTACATTAAGCAACCGTTAATTCGATTTTATCAATTAGGTTGATATTTTTACTATAACAATACAATAGTTGGGAGGGTACTATGCGTTTGTGCTGATTTCTGTAACATCTTAAAATATTAGCCCTTGGCCCAACTTTACGTATACTGATTAACAAGGAATCACGATGTTTGTCCGGCTAGCTGGCTGTCCGTGTAAACCTTGTGCGCAAAGTACAGGTCGCAATTTAGAGATTATTTGATAAAATTTGGTACAAAGGTTCTAATGTGGTGTAGAGTATCATAAAGTCGGGTTTAACCGACTATACCTTCTTACTTGTTTTGTATTGTAGATCAAGACCAGTGATTTCCAAAAATTTTTTGGTTGTGTATTAGTGAGTACCAGAGATTAAAAAAATTGAGAGAATGCATTTATTTACAGCCGAAATAAAATGTTAGTGATATATTTAATAATATGTATAACACTAAGGTAAAAAATTAAAAATTTTTTGTGTTGATAACAAATTTGTAGCAATTCAATGTCGCTGATTTTAAAACTGCACATTTTTTTTATTCGGAAGCTTTTTACTCTAAATCAGTTTCAAATATCTTATCAAACAATTGTAAAAAAATTAAAGATTTTTATGTTTTAAAAATTCATAAAAAATAAATACTGCACGCAAATCACGAAAGAAAAAGGGACCCTTTTACAGGCATCAAAGAATTTTTTTCACAAACCAAACACATTTCGTTGGCTTAAATGCAAAACAATGTAGATATTATTTAAAAATTTGAATTTTTTGTTGATTAGGATTCACGTTACATATGTATTTTTAAAAAATTTTAAACTTCTATCTTAAAAAATAACCAAGTTATTTACAAAATTACAAATGACGTATCATCAAATAAATATATAATTTTTATAACAACATAATGTATAATCACACTCAAGAAAAAAATTAGCAGAGTTTGTAATTCTTTTTATAAGAACACATTAATATTTTTAGACACCAAAACTGGGTAATCTGTTTTATAACTATTAACACGGTGTTAGTGGAATTAGTGATCAGATAATAATTTATAATAATAATTTTTAGTATTGCATAAGCAAAAATAAAAAAGTGCTGGAAAATTATAAGAACCGAATCCATATACGTATGTAAAATAAAACCTATAATAAGTGTGACTATCAGCTTCTTCCACATAGGACTGTCGGACATTTTGAAATTTTGCAGCCTACCCCATTGCACTCCCAAACACTAAGAATTTCCAAGAATAAATGGCAACATCTGCAGGATTCATATCTAAATTCAATGAAGTAAGTTAAGACCACTACTTATTAGTAATAAAAATCAATAAAAAAACTATTCATAATAGGTTTGTCATAAAATCTATAATAATATAAATTCTCCACATTGTTAAATGCAGTACTGCCTGCGCGCTGCATCAGAAAAGCAAACTAATTTTACCATGTCGACGCAAACCTAATGATGCTACATATTAATCGTGTGATTATCATATACATATACATGCATATATTATAATGTTCCGGTAATTTAACACAAATATTTAATATTTTAAATGTTTGTTTCACTTAATTCTAATATACTTGCGTTGATGATACGTCTTTTTGTTTCTGAAAATTACAAATTAATATAACGTAACACACACAACTTAGAACACCATATTTTTTCCTTAATAATATATCGGTCAACGCCTTTTTATCTGAAATATTAAAAATTGCTTTTTAATCTCAAATAATTACCATTTTACAAAGTTCTTTGCTTTGCATGTAAACTTATGAAATGTTACATTATTCTACATCTAAGTCTTAAAATTTAAACTCTAAATAAAAATTGCACGCAAGGCATTGGATGTTACCAAAAGCATTTTTGACCGCACAATATTTTTTGAGTGTAAGGTTAAACAAAATAATAAAGCACCCGCTAGACATGTACGCTTGTCGAAGTCACATCGACGACTGAATTGAAGAGCATAAAAATATGTGTTAGTAGTGGTGTACACAATTGTGCAAAGAAATGGAAATCCCTGATCTAGACCAGGCATTTCCAAAAATTTTTTGGTTTTGTATTAGTGAGTACCAGAGAGTAAAGAAATTGAGAGAATGCATTCATTTACAGTCGAAATAAAATGTTAGTAATATATTTTATAAGTTGTATAACACAAAGGTACAAATTTAAACATTTTTTGTGTTGATAAAAAATTTGTAACAATTCTTTACCAATTCAATGTCGCTGATTTTAAAACTGCACTTTTTTTTATTTGACTCTAAATCAGTGTCAAATATCTTATCAAACAATTGTAAAAAAATTAAAAATTTTTATGTTTTAAAAATTCATAAAAAATAAATATTGCACGCAAATCACAGCTGATAGAAAAAAAAGTGCAGTTTTAAAATCAGCGACATTGAATTGGTAAAGAGCTGCTACACATTTTTTTATAGTAAAATTGCAAAACTTCCAATTCTTACTGTTTTTTTAAATTTTTAAAAAGTTACAATTTTAAAAGCAAAAAAAAAATAGAAAATTTAGTTTTGACTGTATTGTTATAAATGTTTTACAACCAAAACAATTTCTTTCTATTAAATTTAAATAAAACTGGTGCGCATAGTTTTGCGTATCTCCGTGTTTTAAAAATCTCTCTCAATACATATGATAAACATTTTTGAGCACCAATGCTTCAAATTATTTAAAACTTATGATTATTGGAAACTAATGAGTGATTCCTATGAGATGAACAGTAACGACATCGAATTTTTCGATGATTTAATTTTTTAATATTAATTTATTTTTATATTAATTTACGTTTATTCTAATTTAACAAATTGATATTAACTCACAATTTTATCATAAACCACTTTAAATGAATTATTTCTATTTTGTTATTGAATTTTAATGTGTTTTTATTTAAAAAAGCTTTTAGCCACTTTTAGACATTTTTCCGTAAATTTAGCCATTTCTGGTCACCAAGTTTTGGCAACACTGATTATAAGCAACAGTTTTACTAATAAACGCGAAAAATAAATACATTTTTCGACAAAACCTGGTCCAAAATCTCAAGAAAATTGTTTTTTTTTTTTAAATTGCTATTGCCATCGTTTTAAGCGTACAATTTCATCTTGAAAAGGTAAATTAAAAAAAATTAAGGTCAAAAAATTTAAAATTGAACGCCTCGAATATGATATGTCTTAGTGGAATTTTTTTTCCTAATGCCAAAAGCTATCAAAATATCGATGACACAATATCGATTGCTAAATCTACCCACCCTAGCATATAACTACATATTTCCATATATAAGATATATGTATAACTGTGTAATTTCAAAAATATTGATTTTAGACCCCATAAAGTACATAGATATACATATATATATATTCCGGGTCCTTATAAGGAGCGAAGTTGATTTCACAAAGTCCGCCTGTCTGTTGAAATGGTTTTTCCGAAGAGCACAGAACGATAAGGACTTGGTTGGTTTATATTTATATCATATATGCTTTGCCTTATTTTGCTATTAAAACTCAGCCTGATCGGTGTTGAAATGCTGAGATGTCAGCAAAAAAAAAAACCAGAAAATTTTTGATTGTTTTTCTAAATAGGTATCCAAAGTTTCCAAATTAGGTAAAAGCATCTTGGGTATCAGTAGTCAATATCCGACAAAATCTGAACGCAGGTGGAGATGTGGGCGCGGTACAGAATAGATTTATTTATATCTATAGAACGTTAAGAGAAAAATTGGCAAAAATACACGTAGCTGGGTTGTAAACTTGGTTGGACATGATTGGAGATGTGGGCGTGGTACCTTTCGTACAAAGACATTATAGATTTCTGTATATCTGGAGAACGGCAAGAGCTAAAGTTTTTGCAGAATTAAATTCTTGGCATTTTTTTTTCTAATTGAACTATTAATAAAAAAACATCGGTCCTAAATACAAATCGTATTAAGTGAATTAAACATTTGCTTGTATTACCAACATTACTGCAAAGAATTTTGTTAATATCAAAAAATATTTAATAAGTGCTAATAATTTTTTTACTGGTGCAAATTTAATTAAATTTTTAATTAATATCAAAAAGTAATTTAAATTTTTGGGAATACAAAATTTTAATTTCAAAAGATTTTGTTATTCGTGCTTAATTCCCAGTTTTTATTATTGATAAAAACACTTGAAATTTATTGTTGATGGGATAAGCTATTCCTATCAATAATAAAAACTGGGAATTAAGCACGAATAACAAAATCTTTTGAAATTAAAATTTTGTATTCCCAAAAATTTAAATTACTTTTTGATAATAAACAGGCAGTGCACGGCCTAAAAAACACTAAATTGACAACATCTTTTGTAAGTTGTTGTTTTTTTTTCATTTTGTTTTTCTTAACCTACTTACAACTATAATTAATGTTGAGAGAATTTCAACTAATTGTAGTGGGGAAATGTAAGATGAGATGAACCCACTGTTGTTTATTGTTGATGTGTTTTGTTTAAACTTTGATATTGTTACAAGTAGAACTGTTGCTAAAATTCTTATACGTTTAACAGTTTTATTTGGTTTAATATCTTTAGTTTGTCTAAAACCTTTATGGATGAAGTTTCCTGATGATCTGGCCTAAGCAACCAGTGAAATGCATAGGAATAGCTTATTCCATCAACAATAAATTTCAAGTGTTTTTATCAATAATAAAAACTGGGAATTAAGCACGAATAACAAAATCTTTTGAAATTAAAATTTTTAATTAATATCAAAAAATTTTTTATTGAAATCCGACAAAATGTGGGCGTAATTAGTGAAGTAGACGTGGCGCAAAATTAATTTATTTTTTAATTTAACAGTGTTTATGAAGTGTGTTTTTATAGAGTGACACAAGTTTATAAAACAAGGAAATATTTTTTTAATATCAATGAAACGGGCTTTATTGCAAAGAAAATTTTATGAAATTAATGTTAAAATATGATTTCTGCCATGTGGCCGCCACGCTGGCACGTAAAAGGCGCATTCTGGAGTACCAATTTTCAACAACTTTTCGCATCATCGTTTTTTTAGACATATGGGCCAAAGACTCCGTTAGCCCATAAAACGCACCAAACAGTAATTTTCTGTGGATGTAATGGTGTTTCGACAAAAGCTTGTGGATTCATCTCACTCCAAATGCTACAATACTGCTTATTTACGTACCCATTCAATCAGAAAGCCCACTTCATCGCAAAATTAAATTTGGAATGGAAATTCTAAATCAATATCAATTTGTGCTTCAGCCCATTCACCGAATTATTTTGATTAAAAATTTTAAAAATTTGCACGCGTTGCTCTGGTGTAAGATGATTCATAATGAAATTTCAAATCAAACTAAACAAAAAGCAACTATCAGCTGGTAAATGGGTGCTCAAATAAAGTAGTGATGCCAACTCAAAGTTGTAACACTCTAAAAAAACACCCTTTCCAACTTTCTGTTCTTATCGCATCTTGATAAAGGCCGTTACACACTATCCCACAAAATCTTACGTATTTTATGAAAATTCTTCCCTGATCTAATTATTATTTATACATTTTCAAAAAACAATAACAACTTATCATGACAGGGTTGCATTTTCATAAAATACGTAAGACTTTGTGGGGTAGTGTGTAATGGCCTTAAATGGCATATAAGATTCGGCATAGCCGAATATAGCACTCAGTCTAGTTCTTTTCAAATCTAACATTTATTTTCACAAAGAATTTTGTTCAGCAAAATTAGCATAATCTACATTTTACACTAACTCAACTATTGGAGTGTCTTTAAGTCCTATATTTTTTATACAATTTATTCCTATTTATTTTCATTTAATCCAGTTTTGTTTAATATTGTTAAGATAATAGTTGAGTACAAACTTATAGAAAATCTGCCGTTAAAATATTTCTACCACAACGTTGCAAAAGTATAAGTTCATGTGGTTGTCATGGTTCAGACAACAAATAATCAGATATAGATGTTTTTTGTTTTTTAAGCGCTATGTACAACAAAATTCCTCATTTTATCAAGAACGTGCAAACTTTCAAACCAACTTTAAACGAGAAACAGACTGCAAAATTAAAAAAAAAACAACAATGCTAAAATATGTATTAAATGTATCTAATAAGCAGAAATTTAACTCTTTTTGGGACGGTGACTTAAATAATAAACAGTTTTTGTTTATATTAATTTATACACATAATACTTATGTGCATATAAAGTATTGCTGATGGAATTATTTATCATAGTCAAAACTATCTCTAAAATAATTCTTTTCCAGGTAGAAACCCCCAAATGGGATCTATCTATGATCGTTATTGAACCATTGCATTCATAATATAGAAAACATTTGAAGCAGATACTGAAGGACAATTCAAACTCTGAACAAATATAAATCGGGATGATTTCTGTTTCTGACTAAAAAGCACCAAAATTGATTAAGTAAAAAACGTTATGTACCTATTAAAGTGTTTTATTCATTTTTATAAGTTTTAAACAGGAGAAGAGCCTTTATGTAATTGCCCGTTTGTTGTCATTACTCTGAGACAGGCGCGGATTCAGGGGGGGTGAAATAAGGAAATTTCCCCCCCGTAAATTATAAAAATATGTTTTGTTTATTTCGATAATACAAGAATACCCATTAATATTATCTTTTTTTAATGTACAAAATTTTTGGAAATCCTAGCAAGGTTTTTTTGTTTTTTTATTGAATCTCTAACGAAATTTTCAATGAGTATTTTTTTGTTTTTTTATTGAATCTCTAACCAAAGAGTAAACGTTTGACTTGAAAATGCGTGCGGTTGAATTATTAAAAAGCCTTAGTATTTGCAATATTTATGTATATATGTGTTATATGAAAAAAATCCTATTCGATAATTTTTGATGAACGCATATAAAGCCATATAAAGCATATAAAGCATATAAAGCCATATTTCCTTATCTTTTAAATATTTCAACATACAACAAAAAGTTGTTAGGCAAGAATTGTTTTGGCTTTGTTGTAAAAGCATTTGAAGAGCCTTCACAAGATATTGATAATGACGCTGATGTGTCAATTGATGCGATGGCACTATCATCAACAGTTCTTAAAACTTTGACAAATTTTAGTCTTGACCTAAAAAATTGTATAGGAGTTGGAACTGATGGGTGTCGTTTGATGTCAGCAGAAAATGAAGCTGTTAAAAATTCTGGAAACCGCGACAAATGCGAAACAAACGCCTTGCTATTTCCCGTAAATCAGGCAAAACACGTTTTTAGTAAAGTATTTGGGAGCCAAACTCTCTACATTATGCGAGACAAGATGGGTGGGCCGTCACGACTAAGCTTTACACTTTGCAACAAGTGTACATCATATAGTAGAAGCTTTGGAAAAAATATCTGAGTGGAAAGGTAGAGATACTTCATCAAGAGCCTTATATTAAGGAACACACTTGAACTTTTGAATTTATTTGCGGAATAAACATATTAAGTGTGATACTTATTGTAACACAGCCGCTTAGTATCATTTTACAAAAGCACGATATAGATCTTCAAAAAGGATCAAGCCTTATCAAAACTTTAATCATGTGCCCTAAAGAAAAAAGAAATAAAGCCGAAGAACAATTTAAAGTGATTTTTAAAAAAGTTAAAGTTATTTGCGTTCAAATCGTGGTGCCAACCTAAAAAACAAGATTTGAACGAAATAATCACATCCAAAATGTTGAAGATTTCTACCGAGCTGTAGGTTTCATTCTCTTATTGAATTTATTTTAAAAGATATCAAAACACCTTTCCAATAGATATCTTTAATGTATTGAACATACCAAAACTTCTACTCAAAGTGTAATCAAGTCATATACAGATATAAAACTTTTAAAACCACAACTCGAGATATACACCTACTAACATCTAAACTTGAGCCTGAACTGTAGCATTGGCAACAAACATGGAAATTATCTGAAAATCTATCAGATAACGTTGTAGATGCTTTAATAAACTGTGATGAAGATATCTACCTAAATCTAAGAAAAATATTTCAAATTTTCGTTTCAATGCTCGTAAGTAATGCTACGAGCGAGAGGTCATTTCCTACCCTTCGTCAAATAAAAACATGGCTCAGATCAACAATGACAAACTGAACATAGACTGTACTATCTAAATTTGCCTCACAAGGAAATCATAAATTGCTTATTTAAAAAGATAAGTTTCTTTTAATTTATATTGAATATTTAATTTAACCTTATTGTTGAGTTTTTTTAATACAATATACACAAATTGCTTTTAATAAACTTTTAAAAACAAATTTTTTTTGTATCATAAAAAATTTCCCCCCCCCCTAAGGCTCAAGCTGGATCCGCGCCTGCTCTGAGACGTACCTAAAGTTAATAAATTACGAATTACAAAATTTGCAATTAAATGTCATCAATTTGTTATTCCATATTTTCTCATACTTTGCTTTAAATTAGGGTCGTAACGATACGTCTTATTGTCGATACGAAAACTTTACTCAATAAGAAATATCGGCGATACGATACCGATACGAATCTATATATGGGTGCGTTCGTAAATGCATCACTGCGCTGCATCAGTGATTTCAAATCGTTATATATTCATCAGTGAAGTAAATGTGGACCAAAAAATTGTGAAATACTCCACAAAAATAATAGACATACAATAAAAAAAATTATAATTATTTTTAATCGGCTTTATAAAAAGTTTGCTTTTCTGATGCAGCGCAGTGATGCATTTACGAACGCACCCTATATAAAATAGGATGTGTGTATGTATGTATGTATGTATGTATGTATGTATGTAACGTATGGACTCCAAAACGGCTCGGCCGATTTTGATGAATTTTTCAGGGAATCTACAGAATATTCAGGCGGGTGACATTGTGAATTCTGAATTTATAAATTTCGGTCTGCGGGCGGAGGGGCGTGGCAAAATCCAATTTTAATATTGCATCACCAATGACATCCATACAATTTGGACGAATTTTTCATTAAAATGATCGCCATGGTCCAACTAAGATTTATACGAAAAGAAAATTTTGCCCCGCCCACACTTTTCGAATTACCTAAAATCAGAAACCGGCTCCATCGATTTGACAAATTTTTCTTTCAAATGTTCGTATTAATCCAGTTTAAGTTTTTATCGAAATAAAAATTTACCCCGCCTACTTTTACGCCCACTTTTTCTATTAAGCGCATAACCTGAGAACGGCTTGACCGATTTGGACGATTTTTTCTTTAAAATCATCGCCATGGTCCAACTTAGGTTTTTACGGAAAGAAAATTTTGCCCCGCCCACTTTAACGCCCACTTTTTACGATTTACCTTAAATCAGAAAACGGCTCCATCGATATGACAAATTTTTCTTTCAAATGTTTGTATCTTTTTAACGGATTTTAAAAATCGAACGCAAACATTTTTCCTAATTGGGACAGGACAACGTCTGTCGGGTCAGCTAGTATTAAATATAAATTCAAGGTTAAGTTAACAAAACTCAAGTAGAGTAATTTTTTTTTCATAAAAAATTACAGTGTCAAAAAAATATTAATATTGATTGATATTGTTGTTCGTAAACGATTATTAAATTTAACAAAATTTTCCTACAAAATTTGTTTTGTAAACAAACCTTTATTAAATTAAAAATATTTTTATGAATACAGCAGACATATGTTTACAATAAGAAATTTTTGGCTTGGACGAGAATGGTGCCAAATTTTCTTGGTCCAATGTTGTCCACGTATTACAAAATAGTTCTTTTTGCGCAATATAAAACAAAAGGTTATTAATTGTATCCAATATAGCGTGCCACCTTCCATTTCAATTAATTAACAACAATAATGCACATTTATGGTTGTCACTGACAATAATGGGGTTAAATTTTTTCGCTAAAAATAGTTTTGTTGAAGGTGATCGTATAAAAAATGTATTTTCTCTTCATGATTGGGAATATTTTCTGGCTCGTTTAAAAAAATTATAGGAATGCACGTAAATTTTAAAATTAATCTTGTTACCTACCTACTGGCAAAAATCCCTACATGGGTTAAATTTTAAAACAATATTTGTTTGTCTGAATTAGGGTTTTTATTTGAAAACAATTTTTATTTAAATTTCTGGGAATTTTAAGATTGGACATTTTGGAAATTTTTGGCAAAGTCATCGACTTCTATTAAAGATTTGGTAATTATTGTCAGCTTGTTGATGGCGGCAGGAAATAAATTCAAGAAAAGTTTTAGAACCGGAGCAAATTATAGTCAGAACTAGTTTAATTATGCGCTGGAGCTTATATACTGAGAAATGAATTTCAGAATTTGATCTAACTTTCCCAGCTTCTGTTAAAAAATTGGCGATTTTAAAATTATTGCCACCAGCAAGTAAAACAATGTTTGCCCATAGTTAGTTAAAACCATTTTGAATTACACAACAAATATTAAAAAAAATTTTTTTTCGAAATAACGGTATATCTCGAACACAAGAGCTAACTTAAAAACGGCTAGCACCACTGGATTCAGCATACCAGAATTAGGTTAACCCGCCAGGTGCCCCGCTTGACAGGAAACAAGTTTCAAATTCTAGCACAGTGTTATCAATCTGAAATTGCTATCTATCAGTATTTTATCTAGTATTATGTATGTATATGGTACTTCACCAAGTCATATCGTGTTATTTATGGTTCTTTACCAGACAAACACTCTAAAAAAGTGCGGTTAAAACGATTTGTTCAACATTTAACATCTACCATCCATCAATATGCGATATATGTTGGAATTTTTCCAATAAGAAATACATAGGGCTAAAAATCAAATATTTTCAACATATTTACAAGAGGTTTCAATTTTATACCACGTTCCCACGGACAGCAATATTCGTGTTTCGCTCTCCCATTCCTGTTTCGCGCCCCAAACATTATTAAAACAACATGTTTTGCCATACACAATTTTGAGAGCGAAACAAGTCGCTTTAATTTAAAACATGCTGCGAAACAGGAAAAATGTACTATCATCTCCAATTTTTATATTAGTTTATCTGAACTAGCTCTCAAAAAAATCAAAACAAGGAAAAAACAAAATAAAAATTAATGTTAAAATAAAGTGATAATTATAAAGTAATTATATTAATAAAAGTGCTATATAATATATTTCAAATTTTTTTTCTTCTCTATAATAAAAATAAAATTAGACTAACAACTCAAAAAAATTTGGAAGTGAAACAAGAATGAATTGTAAGAACAGCATGTTTGGCAAACTAGTTTTAGAAAGCGAAACGAGTGGTTTATATCGTCGTATGAACAGACCATTATTGTATTCCAATCTACATCTTTCGATTTTTTTAGTGTCATCACTAGAAAAGTTGCAACAAAATATATTATTACACTGTGCGACAAATGGTAGTGGTCAGTGATCGGGAAGGGTTCAAAGTACCGGGGAAAGTTATATCGGTAAAAAAGAAGTTATACGTGTCCCGGCGTTTCGCATGGTGAAACAAAATCTTATTAATTTCAGTTTTAAATATTTATAATCTAGGGCCGATTTTACCAATTTATGTTTAAAATTCGTCAAATAGAAAAAAAAAACATTAGATGAAAGACTATAAAATAGAATTGGTGAAATTCGCCATTACACTCTTACATATTAAGGGTTTTCATGAAATCGCTTAAAATTGCCATTTCTGCAACTGGGAAAACTTGCGAGACTCGTTTTATGAAGCCCGTCTTTAAATTTTTTATAATTTTAAGCAATAAATGATATCATGAAAACCCTCATTATTTATATTTTGTAAATATTACCATAAAATAAAATTCGTATTAATCGTTATACAATTTTTGTTTAATATTTGTTTTTAATGTCTAATAAAAATAAAATTATATGAAAAACCATATTTAAATATGAATTGATATTTAAAGCGAAATAGGCTTTTATATTATAATTTGTATAACAAAAAAAAAAAAAAAAAAATTACTTAAAAGAGGAATTCAAATTTAATATTCGTATCGGTATCTCCAATATTTCTCTTTGAGTATCGGTATCGTAACTGCAATAAGGCGTATCTTTACCTCCCTAGTTTAAAACATAAATTTCTACATACTTGCCCTGGTAATAAAATAAATCCCGTCTTATTTTTACATAGAAATAGTTCCTGGAGTTTCTGGAAATGAAAGAAAAGTTTTTTCGTTTCTGGAATTAAAAAAAAAGTCCTGTAAATAAGGAACCCTAGTCTGCCTATTTCTTTCTCGTTATTGAGTTTTTTGTGGTACAAAAAAAAAAAAAATGGAAATAGGTATTTGTATATATTTTACACATAAAGTGTTTTTTTGTGAGCTCCAACTCCAACTTTGTTGTTTGACTTTTATTATTTGTGTTTTTTCTTTCTGTTTGCTTTATATTTATAATGTACATTTTAAATACAAGTGCCGCATTCTTTTCGTCATGGCAACATTTTTCTTACTGTTGTTTGGTGCTAGGATTGCTGTTTGGTTGTGTCGTTACCAACAGCATTCATTAACAAGTTTGGTTGAGGAAAAAACCAAAAAAATGAAGAAAAAACGTGCGACTCGCCAACCAAGGAAACCATCGCGACGTATTAAAGTGTTTGATGGTATGACTGGAGATGGTTGGGAAAAAAAGGTAAACAATCACTTGGCATTGTCTGTTGGTATCTAAAACTGTTTTGTGCAGAAGTCCAATGGTGAACCTGTTTATTATTTATGTTGGTATTTTACTTGTTTTCGTATTTTATTTTTATTTGCTTTTTTCTCGTTCAAACAATATTGAACATTAATAACAACAACTGTAAACTATACTAAACTAATATCTGATACCTGTCTGTTCATTTCAATCATTCCTTAACCAAATAAAGCCAAACAAACAAACAACTTGTGTTTGGTAAGTGGGAACAGAATGGCAATTGAACATTTTTCACATTGGTATTTTATGGTTTAAAGAGAGTTTAAAGATAATAAAAAAAACTTGAAGTCTATGTTTAAGAGAAACGCGATATTCGTTCGTCAGTTCTAAACCGTGTTATCGACTTCGAAAAGTTGCTAGAGCATTTTTGACTTTAATTTATCATTATTGGTTAAAAAAAAGTCTGGTTTGTTTTTAACTAATAAAATGTGCTATTAAACTTAAATTCAACTTCTTATAGGTACCTACCTACCTACTGTAATTTTAAGGTAAACATTATGTCGAATGAACTATTCAACATCAATAAATTTTATTTTGCCTTAAAAAAGGTTTACAATACGTGCACTTATGTATGTAAGTAGTAAACAAGATTTGAATCTACAAAAAAATTATCTAACTAGGTATTAGTTTCTTAATGGCATTATAATCCAATTAAATCTTACGATTTGTCCAAAAAAAATCTGAGCTCAGAAAGTAGGTATGATAGTGTGGGCTTAAACTGAAATTGAGAGACTGAGTTTTGTGACAAGACTGATATATTCTATGCGAACACAGTTGCATTTTCTTGTAAAGTAGCTGAGTCATATGACTTTGCATCTTTTTTGTGTGATAGTGTGACATTGACAACGTGTTGTGCAGAATTTTTTTAAGTCGAGTATAATTGTAACAGCTTTTCATGTTATTGAACCGTACGATTGTGCAGGATAGTGATTCACGTCCTTTTAGTGCATCGTTAATGTTCCTACCTTTAAGTGAGATATAAATCGACACGACTAACAAAAATTTAAATGCGATAAATATTTAGATAGATAAACATATTGCACCAGTTTCTCTAAATTTATAAATGTTTAGTTATCAGCTTTTTTTTTTATTATATCATGAAAACGAATACAACTGTATTTTTTAAAGAAAGAGTATAAAAAATGATAAAGATTTTCACAGTTGGTAGTTTTAATGACTGTGTAGTGCTTCATTGCAAAAAATGATAATTTGTAAATATTTTGTTGACTCCCTCTGGAAGTACCCGACCGATATGTATTTCTCTACTCAATATTTTTTTAAGCAAACATGATATAAAATGAATTGTATTAGTAGTTTTGCCTGAATAAAAAAGTTTATGTGTTATTATTTTTATATGTGGGGTCTAATCACCGCATTCGATACTGTCGTATCGAATAAACTTTCGATTTTTTTTAGCATACGATAGAAATTGACGTCAAGGTTGTCAGATCGATTTTAATTTTTTTCGCCAAATTAAATATCAAAAATCGCAAAAATCGCCAAAGCCTTATTTTTAACTTTTTGACAATATATATGATATATGATTATTTGATTTAAATTATTAAAAATATTTTTTTTAATCTTAAAAAATAAATTTGTTCCAAGTCGCTAAAATCCGCCAAAAATTTAAAAAAAGTCGCCATAATATATATTCTGTTTAGTTTTTGGGTTTAGAAATTAGAAAATTTTTTAATGTTGAAATGGAATATCTTAAAGTCCCTATTACTTCGGTTCCTTCAGCAAGGTACTTATCATTTTTTAAAAAACTGCCATCTAAAATAACGTGCGTATATTCATACATATGTACGTCTCATACATTCAATAAAGTGATAAAAACAACGAACTGTAGCCTTATAAAAAAAAATTTAAGATTTCCTGCACAAGTACAAACATTCAGTCGATAGTTATATCGATGTATCAATAGTGAAATATGAACTATCGATAAATATCGATAGTAGAAAATATCGATAGAGTCCCAGCACTAATATCTACACTTCAGCACCAAAACTCCCTTTCATCTTTTTTTTCACGTAGAATAGAATTAAATTTTTTCAACGAAGGTACAAAAGAATGTATCATGTAGTATTAACATTCATATACAGTAGACGCTCGCTTATATGAACTAATTTAAACAGGGCCTGTTCACTAAATGGAAAAGTTTACTTAATCGAGACAATTTAAAATAAGTATTTCAAATCAATTTTAATATGTGTACATACATAACCTATATTAAGTTTTTATTTATTTTATATTAGTTTGTTAATAATAAATGTACATGAAAGTAGTCGGTTATATTTTTTTTGCTTTAAAAGATTTCTGTAATGCCCTGCATTTTCACAATGCCAAATATCATTATCAGATATATTATTTTCACTCCAAGCAATAACTTTACAAACACCAACCATCTTATAAATTTTCCTTTGCATTCGTATATATAGCTTATTTCGGGGAAGAACAGATTTATAATAAAGAGTGTTTTTTATAGAGTGACACAAGTTTAAATCATAATAAAACAAGGAAATATATTTTTAATATCAATGAAACGTGCTTAATTGGAAAGAAAATTTTATGAAATTTAAATATGATTTCTGTCATGTGGGTGGCGTGTAGAAGGCGCCAATTTGAAGACATATGGGCCAATGACTCCGCCAGCCGATAAAGTGCACCAAACAGTAATCTTTGTGGTTGCAATGGTGTTTCGACAAAAGCTTGTGGATTCTACTCACTCCAAATTCGACAATTCTGCTTATTTATGTACCCATTCTACCAGAAATTGGCTTAATCGGAAAATACAATTTTGAATGGAGATTCAAAATCAATATCAATTTGTGCTTAAGCCCATTCGCCGAATTATTTTGATAAAAAATGTCAAATATTTGCGCGTTGCTCGATAAGTCGATTCATAATGAAATTTCAAAGCAAGCTAAACAAAAAGCAACTATCAGCTGTTAAATAGGTGCTCAAATATAGCAGTGATGCCAACTCAAAGTTGTGATACTCTAAAAAATACTCCTTTCAACAAATAGTTCCAAAAAAATCAACGGTTGCAAGTTGTTTATATAGTAGAGATAGGTCGTGTTCACTCTTTAGAACTCATGTGTAAAAATATTGTTGTTCACTATTCTGGATGTTCATATAACTGGGTATTCATATAACCGAGCGTTTACTGTAATTTATAACTCGTAACACCGCGTCAAGAACTGCATTCTACTTAGAAGGAGAGTTTTAGTGAAGTTCATTATTGAAAATACATTTTTAACACAGTCATTACCAGTTGGATTTAGCACCATATAATGAACAGACAAAGTAAGTTCTTTAAAATGGTACGTACATGACGTGTCCCAATAGCTATAGACTTTTGGCCAAAACTGATTTAAATTAGATGGAATATCATCCAATTACAAACTGTCATTTTGTCCATTGTGTTTCATAAACATCCAAAAGTACGTTACGATTCATTAATATCTTTAATAACAACGAATTTTGTTTGTGAAAATAATTTGCCGCATTTTATAATGGAGAAATGTTCGTAAACTTGAAATAGGCATATTCATGCTTTATTAAATCTTTTTTAAATAGGTATGAAAAATAATTTTCTCCTGGATTTTCAATATATTCATCAGCCATTTCAACATAACATAATTTAGTTTCAAATACATACTGACTATAAAAGCCTTAAATGTCATACATAAAAATAATATAATTATTTCGTATTGAATTTAACGAGTTTTAAAACAAATGCATGGCTCACCAAAAATCGAAAATTAGGTCGCTAATCAAGTTTTAAAACCGCCACGTTTGGCGAGAAATCGCCACATCTGACAACCCTGATTGAAGTATCGAATGAAAACTCGATAAATGTAATGTCGAGGTACTCGATATCGAATGCTATTATTTCAAATTCAATACATTTCATTCGATATCGAGTTTCATGGTACCAAAATAAATAACTTCGATCAATTTTGCTCGATATCGAGTGCGGTGATTAGACCCCTGTATATTTAAAAAGACTAACAAAGCACTTCTAGGGTTAATAGTTCTTATTATTTTTTAAAATTAGATTTTTATACCCACACCACAATGGTGAAGAGGTTATATTGCGTATGTGCTGATGATTGCTACACCGAACCATATTGGCCCTACCCCTTTTTGGTATTTTTAAGTCGATCTTAACCTTGGCACAAAGTAGGTACAGGTCACAATTTTGGAGATAATTTGACGAAATTTAGTACATAGGTTATTATTGTCATAACGACCAATGACATTTAATGGGGCGAATCAGTCCATCATTTCACATAGCCCCAATACAAACTGCTTTCCGCAGTAGGGCTTTTATGCCCATAAACTATCTTATTCACCTCTATCGGGAATAAGATGTGAAATTTTTATTCCCATGAAATTTTCATTCCCCATAAAGGGAAAATTGCTGTGTATCGTGAATTTTAAGGGAACGGTTAGTCCTGCTATCATTCTTTAGTGAATGTAAAAAATGGTAGAAAAAATATACAAAAAGAGTATTAGATTATTAAAAGCGTTTAATTTAAGCAACAATTAGTCCAATATAATTTTTCTAAAAAAAAATTAATCAAAATTTGCGGTGCAAACAAGATTTTTAGTGGTGATTTTAAATATTCTAGTTTTCAAAATTAACATGTCTAGAAGATTTTTTTAGTGGTGATTTTAAATATTCTAGTTTAAAAAATTAACATGTTTAGAATTGTTGTGATTGTTTTATTGCAAAAATAAGAGATACAGCACCAGCGATGCAATTGCATCTCAACTTCTTGAGTTACCCGGTACGTTGTTAATTAAATAGTTTTAAATTTATCCAACATTAACAGGGTGAAAGAAGCAACTTTCTTACTTCTTAAATACCTACACGGACTAATTCTCTGCAGGCAACAAAAAGAAATAATTTGGTATTTAGCCAATCGTAAGCCTTAGTGCTTGTTTCGAGACTAGCAAATGGCACAACTTACCTTTTGTGAGGAGCTGTCAAAAGTATAACAGCCTGTCCATGGATTTCGAACGTCATCGTTCGCATAGAAAATTACATTAAAAACAAAATTCGAACATTGTTCTAAGTTTTAAATGTAATTTTCTTTGCGAACGATAACGTTCGATATCGTTAAACAGGCAGTAAGACACGTTAGAGCACAGACTCAATGCTGAATGTATTTAAAGTCCGACGGAAGAAGAAAGTGACTTACATGTTCACTGTAAATTTTGACTTCATATATTGATTTTTACCAATAATTAATGTATTAGTAATCTAAGTATGTATTTAATAAAGTGAATAAACTAACCTAAAAAGGGGGAAACAGCTTTAAAATAACGTTCGTGATGATGGGAAATTTTATAAATGGGAATATTTTCTATGTTATTATCCATTGAATTACACATCAGAAAAATGAAAAACATTTCAGGGGAAAAGATAATCACGATTGCAATTATAGAAAAGGGGATAATTTCATGGGAAAAATTATTCACGATAGGTTGGTATAAAGTTTAATGGTTTGCAGTTTTAATCATCTTACCTAATATAAACATATTTTTGTTTTTATTAACAGCAACATGTTCTAAGAAAACCATCATGTGGTTCTGGCTTGTTGTAAGTGAACTAATAAACCCATAATATGGTTGCCAGTAAAACAATTTGGTTGAATTAACCATTATATATTATGATCCTTTTCGTAAAAAATGGTTTTGTTGGAGGTGACCATATTGAAAAACTATTTTTTTGGGGTAGATGAAGATATCTTAATAACATTTGGCACAATAAACTTTCACATGAATCTTAACCTCGTAAGATAGTTTTGTTCTGACGGATCTATTATTGTCCATTGATGCCAAATAGGGTATTATATGGTCGGGCTTGACCGGCTATACTTTCTTACTTGTTCTTATTAGATTTTTTTTTATCAAAAATGTTTGTTAAACTCTAATTGATGTACAAAAGACCAACTTCATTTCTAGTAGACCATGCACATTTCAACTTAAGAATGCAAAACTAACAAGCCATATCTCAAAGGTCAATTTGAATTGCCTGGTATGCGTCATAATTTTAACCAAATCGTGTTTTACTCTCAGGTATACAGAAATATGATGGCAAAGAAACAAGCACGTGAATGAACAAAACAAATTAAAGAGAACCGATTTAAAAGTGTTTACCCACAAACAATTTAACAATAAGTTTCCGTAAAAAGTACAATATTTGTAGCTACATAATGAATACATACTTTTTGAATAATTTTCTGAGTTAAAAATCGTATTCAATAAATTAAAAACAAAATACACCATTCCATTAAATATACCCTTTTTTACAGTCTTTAAATTAAAGGCAAAAGTTTAAGGTAGATTTGTTACCAATAAGAAAATAATTCAAACAACTCTACCCAGTAAAATACATGTACATTAGGCTGGTTCCTATATGGTACTTTTTTTCCATTTTAATGTGGGCCAACCGGAATATGTATTAAGTACAGTGAAAAAATAACACATGATTTTTTTTAAATTTTTTTAATAAGATTTAGGGGTCGCTACCAGCCCTTAAACTTTGGCGTTTTTGAAAAAACTTGCTGCCTTTATATATTCTTCCATTTGGGTGTGTATTAGGGTATTCATTTGGTAAACCGTTAATCGTTTAACCATTTAACTACTATCCGGTTAAACCGGTTAATTTCAGTCGGTTAACCGATGTTACAAATTTGGTAGTATTAAACCATATTTTTTTATGTTTTTAGTTATGGTTGAGTTCCAAATCGTCAACTGCAAAGCAACTCGCTTTTTAAATATATTCACAATGCAACCATGTAGAATTTTACAATGTTATCTGTACAAAAGATCACCAAAAAAGTTACCAAAGTGCACCAAAAAAGTTGTGTTTAGAAATATTTTTCATACAATATATTTTTTTCTAGAAATACATCCTTAAAATACAGTACAAAAACAGAAATTAAGGATTTCAGAAATAAATTTTTTTGCAGAATGTTCGTTCCTGAGCTTCGTCAGGATGAGTTAAATGACAAACTTTTGTCTTTTTAAAAAACTAAAGCAGGATAATGGAAGATTTTATATGTTTGGAGAAATCCAGGAAAATTATTGAGAAATTAGATAATCTGTATTATGGGTTGCTTTCGATTTCTCAACATCTACGAAAAGTGAGAGAATTTTGTCCAAGTCAAGTTTTATCAAAACTTAAGAAAAGAATCGCTTAAATCCTAAACATAAAAGCCAATTAATTTTTCTAAAACATTATTTTATAATATCTCTCCTTAAACTGTTGGAATAATTAGTAAAATGATTTCACAGTTTATCTTTTTTTTATAAATATATTAATTAATAAAAAAATATGTATTACAAAGTTATGAATTATTTTTTTGTTTGCTCGTTTTAGTTAAAGAAGTGTCATATTTTTTATGTTATTGTTTTTTTTTAACTAATAAACTCCAAATAATAAATAATTTTTATTTAATGAAATTACTTATGTGTGGTTTATAGAACGCGAGCGCCTTACTCGTGTATTAAAAAAGTGAATTTTATGCACACTATTATGAATAAAGATTTTCAAAAAGAGGGAAACATTTTTTTCGGAATCATTTACTGAGACGACTAAGCGACTTTTGTCCGATCGTCCTTCCGATTGTAATTTTTAATTAAATAACAAGCTAGAATTTATAAATAATAAAGATATTGTGTTTAAATTTGCTACAAATGCTTTTAATATATCATGGATCTGGGTGAAATTAGCAAGAATCTGTCCGTGTTGAGACCTAGTCTCTCACAATTTTCCGAAGTGCCCGCCCCCTGAAACTCTAACATATCGATTTTATATCAAGCACAAACGCGTTCTTTTAAGACTGTGGAACCGAAACTACAGTTTTTGTTCTTTTTTCTTTTTACAGATTGAATTTTTGTGTTCAATTTTGATATAAAATAATTACCATTTAAAAAAATTAAAATTTTCTATTCAAAATTTATAATTGACTACTTAACCAAGGAAGTATTCCCTAATCTGGAAGTCATAACCGGGTTAGATGGATGGCTAAAGCCATTTACTGTTTGAAGATTTACTTATTTAGAAATGAATTCAAGCTAACTAAAATCGAAGGATCCTCAATTCGAGATGTTTGTATATTTTCAGTAAGAATTTATGTTAAATATTGGTTTGTAACCCCATCAGCGGTTTGTGCGCCTAGAAATGATCTGCAGCTTTAAAAGGACCTAAAATATTATGCAGAAGTAAATGAGTTGATTGGAACTGAAACCATCAAAAAATCTTTGGTCATCTTCGGTACTTATCAGAAGAGCTTATTGCATTCGCCCGAAAACGAATTAGATTAGACGCCTCTCTAATAATTGGCAAAAAATTAGAAGATTAAGTTTAAAAAAACACTTAGATTTTTTAGCATAACGGGCATTTCATCCCATTTCATAAAGAAAAGTGTTGAAAATTGGGAGGAAGATGAGGGTTACGTAAATGGTAGAGACATAGCTCGTTCTATGAGAGTTGTGAACGATATAGTAGATCGAGGAGTAGCACTGATGGAGGGATATAATAAATAACATAAGATTATAGACAAAAATACCCAAATTCTAATAAATCAACTTTTCTCCAATAATTATTTTGCAAAACTTGAACATTCTTTAAAGATTAAAAAAATATTTCATGTTTATCACCATAAATTTCAGATTTTTTTAAGTTTCTATTTTACGTTTAAACATTTTTATATTTTATATTTTAAGTTACAATAAAAACATGTAACCTATTTAAAAATTTTAATGTTAAGTCAAATTTAAAAAGTTGAAAAAATGTTGTTAATCATACGAATTTCCATTAAAAAAAATTTTCTTTAATCTATGTTTATTTTATTATTTGCGAAAAATTATTTTTTCGAAAAATTATTTTTTCTTCGAGTTTTTTTTTAAAACTTAAGATGTTTTGTCAAAATACCCGATTAATTATGAAATAAATCTTTAAAATATTAAAACTACGCTCGCAATCGTCTTATTTACGGTCTTAAAAATTTTTTTTCCACTATTTAAACACACACTGGAAAAATATAAAGAACAAGTTATAAGGGCAGCGATTTTTATTAACACCACAGTTTCGGGGGCCGGTAGCGACCCCTAAACCATAACAGAATAATTTTAAAAAAATCATACATAATTTTTTCACAGTGCTTAATATATATTCCGGTTGGCCATTAACAAAATCCAATTTTTTTTTTATGAACCACTCTAATGTACATATTTAGACTTTTCGAAGTCAAAAAGAGACATAACTGCTACTGTATTCGCTTACTATTAAGCCTTACTGAGAAGCAGGAAATAAGCGAATATCATTAAAATGATTTTTGAAAGCTATACAAAAAATTAAACTCTCAGATTTTTTTGAAATTACATAAATGTAAGTTTTTAATAGGAGTTGGCTAGTTTGTGTCGAATTTTATCTGCCATCATAAATGGTACATTTAACTATCGAAACAAGTGTGTAAATAATATTAAAAAATTATTCTGAGTCTTTTTTTATTTAATATAACCCATAATGCAATTCTGCACCATTGCTTTCTGTACAATTTGCGAACTTACATTAAAAAAGTGATTTTACCCTTTTTTATTGTAAAGCCTATATACAATATAATAGTCTGGTAGTGTATAAAGTCATTTCTGAAAAATTGTAGGAATAGAACTATTACAAAAAAGCTTTATAAAATACATAACTGAAATTTAGCTCATAGAATAAATTCGAAAAATGAAAAATGTTGCCTATATATGTCTTAACATCGCGGATACATATGTAGTTTCGAGTCAACACAAATTTTGAAATATCATTGACCCTAAATGTAATAAGAGGCTGAAAAAATATTAATCTAATTCGAATAAAATTTTTCAATATACATATATTCAATAAATATATACAATATATTGTTGCTATCTAAAAAAAAACACTGAAAACACTATTGAAATTATCTAGTACTTGATGTCGATGAAAATTTATTTATTTATTTTGATAATAGTTTTTAATTTTCTTTGTTACTAGTTCGACTTAATTTACATACTGTCATAACCATATTGTTTACTGGGATATGAGTGGCTCTACTCACAGTAATGTTTCATATTTCATATCGTTTCATCACACTTTGTTTAACAAACTAAAACATACTGCTAGTAGTTTAACAATAGATCTTACAGTGTAAATACGTGCCTTAAACGTGTAGATAAAAAACCGCTAGTTAATTTTTGTTGTTTATAAGTCGTGTTCTAAATACGAAAAATGTTTCTATGAGACGAATATAAAAGATTTGGAAAGAATTAATTATATCCATTAAAATGTTAGTATTCTATTGAATATAAAAGTCAACAATCATAAATTAAAAAAAAAAAAAAAAAAAATAAAGTTTTAAAAAGTACATAGGTAAATAAAATACCTAAAAAAGAAAATTTAATAAAAAAAAATAATAGAATTAAAGCACATTTTTAGAATAGTCATTGAAAACTGTAACTGTTAGTTGAAGTGTCACGCACCGCTACATTAAAATAGCAAAAGTTAGGCTGTTGAAAATTTTACCCCCAGAAAGGTGTCAATGTTTTGTTCTTAAGCCAATAATGAAAAAAATATCGCATAAAAAGGAAGCCAAAAAATTAACTACTGTTTTCGAATGTCATTATACAAGTATGCAGAATCTTAAAGAACCTATTCTCTTAAATTAAATGTAAAGTAAATTAATTTTAAATGTTGAAAATAAGAAAGTGATGCAAAAATTTAATTATAAACTGAAAATTACCATAAAGCTCATAAAAGCCCTAAATTAAGTGAATTTTTTAAGTTGTTCCAATACGGAAAATTTTGTAAAAACATAATACGGCATACAAGACCGGTATATTATTATATAAGTATGTATATATTTTGACTTCGTTTGAAACCAATATTTAAATATCTGAAATGAATGGTAGAGAAAATGATTCTTAGGCCGAGGCCACGCAATGAGCGGCTAAGCGTCAAGCGGCTGATCGATGAACGTCAAAGCGTCAAGTTTGAGCGGCAAGTGGCTTATTACTGAGCGTCACTTCTGAGCGGTTAGTTGTTAAAATGCCATTGTAAAGAGTGGCTTGTTTAATGTTATTAGGCAAAAATCGTATTCATAAAAATTTTTTAAGAAAAAAATTGCAGGCTGTTCGTCGATTTTGGGCGAAGACTTCGTTCGCTTAACTTACATTTAAAACAAATACAAATTATTAACAAGTAAGAAAGGATAGTCGGTCAAGCCCGACCATATGTTACCCTACACCACAGTATTAATAAACACATCATGCTAATGTGTCCATATTAGTATGGATTTATCAATGTTTATAAACAGGGAAACCAGAAATATGCTCTAAAAACGCGTATTATGCGCATTAAATATGCAGTCTAAACTGGAAAATATGCCCTGAAAAATGTTTAAAATATGCCCTAAAAATTAAAAATTGCTCATTTGAAGACACAATATTAAACAATTTCGGAACGTGTACTTTGCGCATAAGGCTAACATGGAGAGACAACCAGCCAGTCGGACGGATCGACATCGTAAGATCACTTTAAAAAGTGATTTTGAGTCGATCGATATACTAAAAGATTGGTCTAGATACACATCGCATAAATTTTATCCTTAATGAAAACCTGCTTTGACTTACAATATAAGAGTAAAAATTAAATGTAGATGTTGAAATTGAAATTGAAGTAACAGATTTTCAAAAAAAAAAATTTATTTGCTGCGAAAGCTCTTGTAAATTGAACATCTATCAAAATATAAAAAATGCTGCAAAAATGCTATTTTAACTAAATTAGGCAGAAAAATTCTGCAAACGGTAAGATATGCAAAAATATGCACTAACAAATCGGTGCCAAAATTAAAAAAAAGCTCTAAAACGAATAAAAATATTGTTTCTGCCTTCTTTGGTCGCACAAGGCAAAACATGAAATCGCATATTTATGGTTTCCCTGTTTATAAACTTCATTAAAATCGGCTTGATAGTTTCTTAGAGGCAGAGTCATACGGTTTCAGCAGGCTTGGTCGTTGTAGCAATAAGAATCTATGTCCTGAATTTTTATCAAATTATCTTCAAAATTGCGATCTGTACTTTGCGCACAAGGTTACATTGCCAGCCAGCCTGCCAGCCAGCCGGATGGACATCGTTAGTTCGACTCATAAAGTGATTCTGAGTCGATCGGTATATTTTAAGTTACACACATCAGCACAAATCCATAATACCGTCTCCACTATTGTAGTGTGGGTATAAATATATTGTATTGGGTAGATTTGTATATAAATGGTTTAATTCCCCTTGCTTGATTTATAGGATTGGTGTTCATCTATATACAAATCTGCCCAATACAATACTGCCGTATGTCCGTGAAATCCTTTGATTTGCTGTTGCAAAAAGTTAACACCAAATTGACAAAACAAAAAAATAATTTCTCGGTCATATTTTTATTTTTAAAATTTGGTAATCTGTCTTGCCATAATTCGGCTTTGTACGGATGAAATTATAAGCTCCATATTCACTTTAGCCATGTTTATTTTTTGACGCTCAGAAAACAACTTAAAATTAGAACAAGTTTTATTACTGACCGACGCCGCTTAGCCGCTCATTTCGTGGCCACTTCAGTAGTATTTCATATGTTTTAATTTTTTGACGCTCATCGCTAAGCCGCCCATTGCATGGCCTCGGCCTTAGTAAGTAGTAAATATAACTTTGGAGAGAGCATTGGCCTTTATTTTTTTCGCTGATCAAATCCCATTTTATAATTATTTGATGTCACTTTAGTTTACATTCAACAGCTAATAAAACATTGTGATAAAAGATTATGTTTATAAATTGAAAAATTAATGTTTGTTGTTAATACAATTATTATACAATTGTTCCCAGAAATATGTTAAACATTTTCAAATCGGAGTTTGCTAAACAACACTGTAACCCAAATTTACTTTTTACAATCATATAAAAAACTGCAAGCACTCAGGAAAAAATATTGCGTCAAAAGCTTTGTTCACAATGGGAGCAACAACTTCGTTTTTTCTTATTTCATATATTTTCCTTCCATTTTTCGAACAAAAATGTGACTAAAGTTTTGTTTTTAAAAGTTGAGTCTACTTCTACTTCAGAAAAAATTTGTATGAAATTAGTAATGAAGTTTATAATAACCAGGGAAACCATAAATATACAATTGCATATTTTTCTTTGTGCGTCCAATGCAGACAGAAACAATATATTTCTCCGCTTAAGAGCTTTTTATGAATATTGGCATCGATTTGTCAGTGCATATTTTTGCATATTTTACCGTTTGCAGCATTTTTTTTGCAAAATTTAGTAAACAGATAATATTTTTAGTATTTATTAAGTTTATAGTGCATATTTTGCCTTTTTGATGCATATATTGATATATGTTAAATTTCTCGATTCTAAATTCTCAGTTTTAAATATCTATCTCTAACCCATCGTGCTGCTTTAATTTCGCCATCTATGTACATTTATTTTGAAGTCTAAAATTGTAAGGCAGATCAGGTTGTCATTAAAGATAATTTATTTTAAGTTTTCTAATTTTATATTGTAACACACTGGAATCTGGACCAATCTTTTAAAATACCGATCGACTCAGAATCACTTTTTAAGTGATTTAACTATCTCCATCTGTCCGTCTGGCTGGTTGTTTGTCGATATTTATCTTGTGCGCAAAGAACAAGTTTCAATTTTATAAAAAAAATTGTCAAATTTCCTAAACACATTTTAATTGTACTGAGAATAAAGTCTATATAAATGGTGAAAATGGGTCTATAATTTCACATTTTCCCATGCAAATTTCTTTCCAAAGTAGACTTTTGGCGTCGGTAAACCATTTAGATTAAATTCGCCCCAAAAATATTTTACGGCAAATTAATTTCTTTTCGATTCGGTTCACATTTGCCCAAAGCTCCCATCCTTAAATAGCTTTTACTTACTTTTAAATGTTAACATTAAAAAACAATTTAGCGACCGTCCCTGAAATTCCTTTAAAACAAAAAATCGCATCTAGATTAGGCCTGCCATACGTCCTGATTTTCCAGGATTGTCCTGGTTTTACACTACTTGTCCTGGTGTCCTGGTCCACTATTAAGTTGTCCTGGTTTTTTGTACAGGTCAAGACAAACAAATTAGTTTTTGGCTTTAGTTGTTTACAAAGGTTAAGATTTCTGTTATAGCACTGCTAACGTAAGGATATTGTATAAAGAACTTTTATTAAATTCAACTGTTATCTGGTGTAAGGCCGGTAAAAGCTTTCAATAATATTAGATGATAGTCAATCCTCTTTCAAATGTTGTTGCAACTAGTGGCTGTAAAAAGTTATACCGTGTAAACAACTTATATAAGTAATGGAATACCGATAACAAATTGCTTTCTCTAAGGCAGCCCATACACGTTTCAATTCAATTGTCAACTGAGTCGGTCGTTGTCCAAATCAAAGCGTGTATGGCTTTTTCAATTGATTAGTTTGACAGTTGTCGAGTTGGTTGAAGAATAATCAAAAGTGTTTGATTTTTTTCAAGTTGAGTACTTAGGCTGCTCAATGGACTAAAGAAAGAAACTCGTTAAAGTTTATTAGTTTGATTTTATAATGACATGCTGCCTGTTTTATAACTATATCAAAGACCGAAATGAAGTTCTAAAAAAACGCAATCTTCTGAAAATTATTTTAGTTTAGAACATTTTAAGCTCAACTTTTTATTATTTTTCATCGTTTTTATGTACATGAAGTAGACGTTTATTTTTTTTTTTTTTCTATACATTGTTGGATTTAATAATAAAGACTGGATGGTTTTTACATATCGCACCATAAATACTAAACTGTAACAACTCAAATTTCTTAAATTTTCAGGAGAGCCAAAAACCAGTTTATGTAAAAATGGTGCTAATATTTAAAAAAATATATTAGTTCCCTAATAAAAAAAAGGCAAATTTGAAGAAAGTTTTGCTATGCCTTATGAGAATTAATTTATGAAAAAAGTAATTTTTGAAAAATTTTGAGCTGTGACCCTTTAGTATTTAGGGTGCGATATACTACATATGTATTTAAAAAAAAACTTTTCTGTTGGTATAATTTTTTATCCATTTTTTCCATGTGTCCTGGTTGATAGGTTCAAACATCTGGCAGCCCTAATCTAGATTATATTCGGCATAAATAACTTTTATGAGACAGCGCATAGAGAAAGGAACCAGTAAGGTAAATTGAACAGTTAAAACCAACTACACAAAACAAGAGGTAGGGACGACCTACGCGCGTTTTCAAGATTGACCAACAAGGTTGAGATGTGTCGCTTTCAAATGAGACCAATACCAACACGCTCAGTGATGGTACACCAAAGATAAACGTATTTAAATCTTTAAAATGGCAAAACCTTTAGGTCCCTTTCTATTTTTCGCGTCAAATATATGAATTTTAACCTCTTAACAAAACTTTGTTTTTGTGCACCCATGCAGCCCATCGTTTTCAAATAGCGTCATATCTCAAAAATTCGCCTGTTAATACTTCGGTGTTTTTTTTAATGCAATTATTGAATATTTTGTTTTCAAATTAGTAATTTTTGATTGTTTTGGGGCATATTTTTATCAATTTTCCTGGCATATTTTTAAGAGCATATTTCTGGTTTCCCTGATAGTATATTTATTTATCTTTGAATGAAAATTGAATGAATGAAAATAACAAAATATTAAAAAAAAAAATAATAATAAATACGTAATATTGTTCTGGGAATAATTGGCAAAAGGTTTCTTAGTTAAAAATGTCTGTCGTTGTGAAAGAAATTGTTGCTTCATTGTAAACATCATTGACAATGTTGCTGCCATTGTTTAAAGGGTAAAATTGCATAAAATAATTAATTAACTCCCGTATCTGTAAACGATTATGAAATTTAACGGACGTTTATTTTGGAAACATTTTATAGAAAATTAGTTTTGTAAGTCTTTTATTAAGTTTTGAATATTTTAAGAATAAAGGAATTAGTTTAACCTACGAATAATAGGGATAACAAAAATACTATGGGGGTAATTTTGTTGTTCACTTCACCTTGCGTTGAGAAAATTTTCATATAAAATTTTTTGAATTTTCAAAATTTCAAAAAATTTTATATGAAAATTTTCTCAACGCAAGGTGAAGTGAACAACAAAATATCCCCCTATATGTATTTACAATTAGATATATGAGGCTATAATTTCCTGATTATCGTACAATAAATTATTTCGGCCTATCTATTATTTACGGGTTTTTCGTCGAAGTTTAAATGTACAAGAGAGCAAAGGAGGTACTCCCACTCCTTCTAAATCCAGCCGAAAACGGAAGTAGGTGTTTAGTCTGTTGCCGTACCTTGGGACACAAATAATCATAAAGTTAAATTGCTCATTCGTATTGTTTAAAGGGGAGGACACTCAAGGGTTGTATTTCTTCTTCCCGTTTGAAATTGCCAAATAGTGTTCGCAGTTCTTCTCACACCTGTTTAAGGTACATTTTAGGCAATAACCAAGTAAGGTAATTAAGAACTAATATTAATCGCATTAGCCGGTGTAATACACATTTCCACATCGTCTTCGGTAAGCTCCCTTCTGCATAGCTTTCATCCATTTAGGTATGTCGTTCAGAACAATTGGAAGAACTTTAGCTTGTTGTACTGGGAACCTATGTACCCAAAGTTGTGTTTTGATGTATTTCCCGCTTATTTTCTAAAACACTTCACTTCACTCGAAAAATATTTCATATAAATATTTTAAAATTCATAAAATTTCGTATGAAAAATTTCTAAACACAAGGTAAAGGGATTTACAAAATAAACTCCTTTATTTATACAAAAGCTATTTTTGCAAAATAAGCCTCGATATCAAAAGATTTTTAGGCTTTGTGAAATTTCATAAGAATGAGTTTTGGCAGTTGGATTTATATGAAAGTTCCTTTCGTCTTTTTTCTTTCAATTTTTGCAGAGCTTTTGAAAAATGTTTTACATTTGTTACGCACTTATCAGAATTAAAAGAAACAGCCTTATTGTCCAGTGTGATAAACCATTTTTACCATTTTGTACGCTGCAGGACACAAAGTAACGCTAATTAAAAATGTTCCACAAATGTAGATAGTCCTTTTGCAAATCTAGTTCAAGGTCATACAAATTTGAACTAAATTCTTTCTCTAGGCAATATTAAATTAATGATTAAACTCTTTTATCAAAGTTTTCTATGTCCAGTTAAAATGTAAATAAGATAATAAATTAAAATTAGCAAAAAAATAAGAAAAAACAATCGAATAAAAACCAAAACAAAGCAATTGCCAAATTTGGTGTTTTTGAAGCAGAAGCTCATTTGTAATTTTAAGTGTTTTATTATTACTTTTTCAGTTGCTGTAGCTGGCTTTCATAACACCTGCAGCAGCAGCAAATATTTTACAAAAAACACTACAACAATAGCAATAACAACATATAACATGAGGATGAAACTTGTTCTGCATCTATGAGCGCATGCGCAATACAATCATTCATCGTGTATCATTTTACGTTTAATTTGCATATTTTTTTTGTTTAATGTATTATTTTGTTGCCGGTGAATAGACCTGCATGTTTAAAAATTTACATAGTTTCTTCATTTCTTTTGTTTTATAAGAAACGGCAAAAAAAACAGCACACATGCAGTACAAATTATTTTTACAGCAGACTTCCAAGCGAGTGATTTAGTAACAGTGTGGTGTAAATATGCGACAGGGGTAAAAATTTAAAATACATATTTCTTGAACATTTATTTTGTATTTAACAAAATGATTTCTACTTACATACATACTTATAGATACCAGTAAAATTTGCAACAAACAAGTTTTAAATAAGAAAACAATTCCAACACAGTTGCTATTTACTTTAAATTATCAATAAAAAGATATCTCGCAAAACTCGTTTTTACTACCAAAAATCTTATTAAATTATTCATGATTAAATAATGCAGAGATAATTTGTATGTAAATCGTTACGGTAAGTTCGCAAATGATTACAGATCAGCACTAAATTTAATAACGTTTAATCCACACTTAATATGGAATTTACACTTAATTCGTTTCACGAATTCGCATCCAGCAGAATTTATCTATCATGGTCTGATCGCAATGGCGCTGATAATGCTTTTTAATTTCTGCAAACCTCGGTGAAATCTTGTTCGTCACAATGAAACAAGTCTAAAAGGTGTTAAAGAAACCGCATTTTCAATGAAATGTGTACTCCGATAATTACTGGAAACCCATTCGAAAAACCGGTAAATTCATTATTTTTTACCGGTTTTTTCGGTAAAAATGTATGCTTTATATTTTACAATATTTGTCGTTTTGTTTTGTTCCATACATACCTCCTACTATTTTATAAGTAAATAGTTGAATTAAATATTTTAAATATATAATTATACTATAATAAAGAGATTCAACTTTATTTATAAAGTAGTATGTACGGAACAAAACGAAAAATATTGTAAAATATAAAAAATTTCTTTCTCTTACTCGCACCTACGTAAAAATTAAACAAATTTTGGTTTCTTGTTGTGTGTTGTGTACAGGGTTTTAAAGCACCCATCAGCTGGATGCTTTTTATTTTTGCTTTTGCCTCTGCTATTGAAATTTTTAATTTTTTTCCAATTTACGTTTATACTTTTTTTATATATAATATTATATATATATATATATTATAATGTTATGAATTAATAAAATAAAAGAATGATTTAATCAAATAACTGAATGAATTTTATAAAACAAAATTTTATAATTAATTAGTTTGAATAAAATATCCACTATATAAAATACTCTCAAAATTACCGGTAAATTCCCGGTTTACCGGATATTTCCACATAAATTACCGAATTACTGGTAATTGAAAAAGTCGGTAAATTTGCAAGCCCTATTATTACCTGGAGCTATTGCGAAAGTAAAAAAAAACGCCTGCTTCTGTGTCCAAAAATCCTCCTTTTTCAAACATGAAGCGAGCAATCTCGAGTTCTCTTTTGATAAGTTTAAGTCACGATGCAAATCATCAAGTGCGCTTTGGCTCATAGTTTAATATTCGTATCCCTTATAGAATTAAAACTCAGATATTTTCTCTCTCTTCTTCTTTATTATCTGATAGTACTTTTAATGCTGGAGGTTTTCGCTTTGGGAATGGAGATCAAGTGCTTTATATCCGGTTAAATAACACAGCAATTTTTTCCGCTGTGCACTTTGGTAAAGCAAATATAGCAATCAGTTATATGATTAATTGTATCCCTTCATTAAACTGGCTCATAGAATAACAAATACTCCTTAATGACCTTACCAAATTTAGTTAATTTTACAAAACACGTAGAATAATATACGTTCTAAGTCCATGTAAATATTATTGACAAATCTGGCTAAGTACCGAAAATAAAATTTATAAGATTTGAAAAAGACTTTGGTCAACTTTCTTCGGATACCTATTTTATAAAGTGCATATTTACATTATATTTTAAGTTAATGAAAAGCGGGACAGTCGCTGACTTCATAAGCTCGGTGTTGCAATGCAACACTGAAAGGCATAGAATTCATAGATAACTTTTCTCAAATCAACGCCTTGAGTTCTTAATTGAATGGAAACCGTTTTCACTACACAACGGTTGCAAAATTTGTGCGCCTTTTTCAGTGATGCTTTGCAACATTGCATCTATTAAGTCATCCGGGATCTTGAAATAGACTGATAAATAAAAGCATACTACCTAAAACCGCAATAAGGTACATTAATATAATAGTAACATTGATAAAAAAAATTATTTATGAAAATTCGAATTCGGATGTTTTCGCTAAATATGTCGTTATTTCTTAATTTTTTGTCCGACGATAGCAATTTTACGCTTACTTCTAATTATTTACCAATTTTTGAAAACTGAATTACATAATTCGCAGCGTTTTAAGGCGCATTAAAGTCTATTCCAATAGTACGCTTTATATGGGGTTTCTGTTGAATTATAGAAATTTCCCAGTGTTATTTCTAGAATCACGGAAGTATGACACTTAATTTTACAACAAAAGCGTTATTTTTGGCATACGAAAGTGTTTTCCGAGTATGTGCTTTCTGTGGGACCTACTGTATATTTAGTTTATTGGTTCGAAGTATTCGAACCACGATTAAGGGTATATAGGATTCGGAATAGCCGAATAAAGCAACCCTACTTGTTGTTTTTAACTTTGCTAATTTCGATTTTTCGAAAAAAGTGCTTTCAGCTTTTCTTAAACTTTTAAACTATTGTCTCAAATTTAGAAAAATATTTTTACTTATTGTTACACTCAAAAAAAATTCATCCATCCGTTCTAAAATCAATCCAAAGCGGTAACAATAGTACGGTAAGTAAGGATGATTACTATGATTTACTGGGTAGTATTAAACTGGTTTGAAAAGTTCTCAAAGTCTTATTTATAATAAACTTTGTCGATCTAGAGTATATTTGTTTTAAAAGCAAACTCTCATCTTTTGTTTCACACTGTATGGTATTCTAGTACCATGTAAATACAATTTCAACATCACTACTTGGTAAGTGTGTAAGCACTCGTATGTCAGTCAGCATGTATTCAATGTTCCGTTTACTGTTGTAACTGCCACTAGTACTCGCTTTGAAAAATATAATGGGAAGTTATAGTTTCCGTTTATTCCTTAAATGTATTAAGACTTTAACACCAAAACGTCACTATGTATTAGTGTTTGTTAAAAAGCAGTAAACACAATAAATACACCTCTATTTCTTCTTCTTTACTTAATATTTTTCACAACTTTATCGGTAATTCAATAGTCTGTAATTGTATACCACTTCTTTTATGAAAATTTTTGTTTAGCACAACTTTTTTTTGAAACTGTGTCATAAGGGGGGCAGAGTTCTGGTTGTTTATATTTTAGTAAATTATTTCTTGGCTCATTGTATTTGAACTAAAAAATAAAAAAAAGAAAGACACAAATAAAAAATGGGCTTTTAAGAAGCGGATATAGTATACACATTTGCATAAACTTAATTCTTTTTTATGTTATTAAGTTTTTTTCTTCTTCTTTTTCTTCTTGTGTTTTTGTTTTCTTAACTCTAGCGGTCTGAGATATTAATGGGTTCCCTTCACTTTTTATTAAGAAATAAAATATGATCTGCAGGTATTAATAAAAAAAAATAATCTAATGAATTAAGTTTATGAGAATTAAAGGTAAATTTATTATCTTTTTATTAAATCATGATAATGTGTTAAATGTCCAAGACCTCCGTGCTAGTAAAATCTTAGAAAAATAGAAATGAAAAACGGAATGTTATAAAGTAGAGTTAAATTCATTTAAATATCAAGTTAAATTATATTAATCTACACTCTCACAGCTTTTTAAAATAAAAAAAAAAATAATTATGGCATTGACATTAATTTTGGATTGGATAAACTAATTTTTTTCTTCCAAACTAAATCAATGATGTAAGAAGTAATATTACTTTTTGAAATTTTTCCAGAATGCCCAACTTTGGGAGGTACGTAGCTACACCTCCTCATAAATAAAGGTTTAAAATTAAAAACCTTAAAAACTACTTCTCTACTACGAAGCTTAAAAAAAATTATAAAACCAGAAAATTTCTTTTGAAAACACTGATTAATTACCCTGCTTTGAAAAAACCTAATGCTTTATTAAATTTTTAGTATTACAACAAACGTTAAATGGATTTAATTATTATAATACTTATCTCTTTAAATGTCAAAGATTATTAATGTGGTCGAATTAATTCTGGTGGGTATAACCGTAAAAGTATTGTTTACATAATTTAAAATTTCTTGCTGTTAACTTCTATGTAAAATTCCAAATTCTTGTTATTCAATTTTGTTATAATTATACATAATTCAATTTATATAACGGCTCTTGCAAAATTAAAAATTTTGTTAGGCATTGGGTATTTTCAAAACAGATTGCTTTTTAAAGGCTTTAATTTGAACACACACATGCCCCCTAAAGTAAAAAATTTCTTATTCTATAGAATACTTCACCTAATAAAGAAAAAATTCAATAGAAATTTTTAAAAATTTAACAACCTAAGCTAAATACGAGTGGAAGACCGAACGATTTCTACCGCTAAGCTTTTACGCTGATATTCCATACCTAAACAAGAGCGTCAACGCGGTATCACGAACAGTAGTGTAAACTTTCTTGTTTAGTAAAACCCACATGATATAAAGAAAAAATGGAGATTAAACCGTTAACTAAATTGCCATTATTTATAAACAATAGCGGCTAACTTCACTGTTAAACACGCTGTCAATATCTAATTTTCCAATTGCAAAGCATTCATTTATTTCCACTCTTGCTTAGGTGCGGCTGTTAGAGGGTTTCATTCTAAATCCTTTCAACCTACATTGAAAAAAGTATCATAGAAAAATTTTGTGAAAAAATTTTCAAATGAGGTGAAGTGAAGTAGTACCTGTATATACATTAGGGATATGACTTTCTGCAGTTTTGTAAATATCTAAGCTCCCGTCCAAAATCCTGCAGAGCAGAGAACGGAGATTTTAATAACTAATAAATATCTCCCCATGATCACAGTTAAACGATAATACCCGTTTTTGTCATATTGTCAAAAACCACTTTGCCAGTCAAACTTTAACTTTTAACTTTAAGGTTACTCAATGCACGCGTTAGCTGCAGAGGATACATGGCCAAGTTCACACTCAAAAGAAAAATCAATCCATCCGTACTCAAATCAATCCGAAGCGGTATTAATAGTACGGTGAGTACGGATTTTTATGAATCAAGTACAGAAAGATTGATTAAAGTACGGATTTTTAATCGCAAAATACTTAAGTTATCCATATTCAATTCCAATTTCGTACTTGAAATAACACGAAAATGATATTGATTTAAGTAAAACTAAGTTTGAATCAATCTCAAAATGCGCTTGATCCCGAATTAGAAGGAATAAATTATTATAATTGATTTACTTACCCGTTTTACACCTTACAGAATGATAAAACACCAACATCATGCCCGATATGGTATTTACTTCAGAAATCTTATGTAAACATTTAACCAAAAATATAAACTAAATGAGACGCAGGAGTTCAAATTTACTTTTTAACTTAAGAATTTTTGCCAAAAATACGTAAGACTTTTATTATTGTATGAAACTGCGTTAAAACACATACAAAATGAAAATGGTTTCTACCCTCACTCGGTGGTTGTTAAAGCCATTTATCCATCCCTGGTAATTAATGTTGGTGTTGCGTAAGATTTTCGAATTTCTCTAATAAAAAGTTAAAACTACAATTCCAACTCATTTGAATTATTTTTTTTTTTCATTTTATTTCCTATTGCGTATATTATTTCTGAGCAATCAAAATAAAGCTAATTTTATTGTGTTAATTTATATCGGCTCGGGGAATTCGCTAACTCCACATATCCATCCAGCATTCTAGACTCACGGTTATGATATCAGCAGTGGTGTAAGACAATAGCTCAGAAACTAGTTACCACAGACGTACCACGTTACCACAGACGTAAATTAGAAAAATGCATTTTGGAGTTTGCGAAATCAAATTGCCTTAGGTGTTCGGGAAAACACGATCGAATTCAACCCCTGGTGCATGCTATAAAGAACATTTAAATTTTTTTATTTGCTAATAATTGATAACTATGCGAACAATACGTCTACAAAAGGGACCGTAGAAGCAAATTCAATTGTTCAACGGCTTAAGTTCGTTAATATAAATTTCGATAAATTTAGTTGCATTTTGGAGTGCAATATTTAGAACTTTAATTTATATTATTATTATTATTATTTAATTAAGCTTGAGGTCTCTTTTTCTCTGAAGAAGACACACAACGTAGTGCCGAAATATTAGTTTAAATTAATTTAAGCTTAATTAAATAAATGAAAAATTATCAATAAATTTTAATTAATTTCATGTTGTAAAATTCCTTTCTTCATAAAAATAATTTAATGAAAATTAAATTTGATGAACTTTAGCCTAATTAAAGAATATTAAAAATTTGGATTAAAAACCATAAATAGTTCAACAAAATAACCACAATAATAATAATTAGCTTTAATTTATTTTTGCATAATTTATTAGATATGCTTTTGTGCCCATCAAATAACAAAAATTATTAGAAAAGAAACTAAAAATAATCTGCAAATACTCGTAGGTTTAGAAATTAAAAAAATTGTTTCAGCTTGCAAAATAAGTTTGACACTCAACCGCAATTCGCGAAATAACAAACAGGAGAAAATCTTTTTAATTTCCCTTTTTTAAACGAAAAATTATTCCCACAGAGAGCTCTCACAGTTTCTTTGTGGGATAATAATAAAGCATGTAAAGGTAGGCAGGTGCTTTAAAGTTTTCATCTGCTTAATTTTTGTCACACATTTCTTATAAGTTTCAAAATAAAATAAAATTTGTCGAAAAAAAATTAAAAGTTGCACGACATCTCAATGACTGCGACTAAAATTGGAATAATTTGTACTTCACAAATCTCTTCTGTTTTTTATTTTTTTTTTTTTTTTTTTTTTTGAATTTAGGTCATTCAAACTTTAATTATTTAAGTTACAATATAGCTCAAATTAAATTATATGCTCGTTACTATCACTAAAAAAGTACAACAATACAAAAAGTGAACAATGTGTTCATAAAAATCTCATAAGTACAAATACAAAACTAAAACTGCATTAAGAAACTTCATTTGAATTTATGAAAATTACTCTGTTGTTAAGCCAACAATGACATTTACGAAAAAAATTGCAAATAATTTTGAAAATTTGCTAACTTTTTTTAATCTTTATTATAATAATAGCTATCAAAAAAGTTATTAGTCACGTTATGAAACGGAAATTTTAAAAATCTGTTGTTGGCCATGACGGATGATGGAGGAATACTTGCAGCTACTGAAGTAATTAAATAATGTTTACTTAAAAATCAAATGCAATTATCTGATTCTTTAATATTTTCGAAGTATTTTATAATATTTGATAGAGATTTTGTTTTGCTATAGATAATTTGAGATAACAGGTAACTTTTTGCATACGTTGGTACAAATTTCGTTCAAAATCATAAAATTTTTTTTACTTTGACTAGGGTATCTTGAACATATGGCTTTTGAATGCATCAGCGGTTTCTTAAGGCGCTTAACAATAATGCGAAACATTAAAGATTGGCTTATTTTGTAAACTATAATAAAAAAAAATGCTGCATCATGACCAACTGACAGCTCCGTCTTTCTCATAGCATGATTTAATTTATGCATCATATTACCCCTGGTATTGATAATACCCTGCAAACGTACAACTTCTGTGATTTTAAAAATTTTAACTTAACGGCTTTAGAATCAGACATAGTAAATTATTCATGGAATCAATTTTACTAACTTTCATCAGCTAGCGAACAAATAATATATCTCAATGGGCTAATTTGCCCGTTCTGGCCTACCTTTCGGTGGTTTTAGCAGCGGATAGCAAACCATGCTTTTACCAACCGTTCCGTTGTAAGAGCGTTACCAATGCACACAGGCAGTAAATTAAGTATGAAATCTGTTGAAAAAGGAAAATCAGCCAGGGAGTTTCGCTAGCAGCCTAACTTCCACTCAAGGTTTCCTTTTTCGCAGCTTTGGGCTAAAACCACAACAACAGTGTGATTCCAAAAGGGACCTTTACCAGAAGTCAGACAGCAACCGAAATCCTAAGGACTACTGATTCCCGTCGAACCAGACAGGTTCTCTGGAAAGTTTCGAACTCAAGAGATCTGTGAATTTTGAACTCTGCGAAATTCCAGTTTTTGATTACACCAAATTTGTCTTTACGATGTCTACCTACATAACGACGTAGAGTCAATTGCCAGTGGATTGTCGTTTTTTACCGCTTGTTTGCATAAATAATATAATAATAATATCTTTGTAATAATTGATCCGAGCATCTTTTGAATTTTCACTAACAAATTCTTTTGGCAGCCAAAAGCTTTTGTAATGTTTAAACGAAAATAAGTTTATTTTCTAAAGTAATTAATTTCGTTAAAACAAGAAACTCGAGAATAATTTCTTGATTTTAATTTATTTCGTTCGTCTTTAGTAAATTTTCGTAAATAAAGAAACATTTTGCTTAAACCAAGCAACACATATATTAAGATTAAGTAATTTTTGGCTTGGACGAGATCATGCAAAATTTGATTAGGTGATTTAGTAAATAATTCTTTCCGTTTAAAAAATACTCGCCCTACGAATGCACAAGCATGTCTCAAACCCTCGAAATGTCACATCTTTGACACAATAACCTATTTTAAACGAAGAGCCCCAAGCGAACGATGGCCACGATTTAATACATTATACAAACTTTATACAGTTGTGAGGGAAAATTCATCACATAAAATTGCTTACGGATTAATTCGATTATTTTTCTTTTGCGAACACTGCCTTTACACATGTAAGTAATTGCTTAAAAGTTCCATATGGGTGTTTCCAAAGTAACGGTCGTATCCGATTTTCATAGATTTTTTAAATAAAATTCTAACCTACCCAAATATGCCACGAGGATTGCTCCATTTTGGACTTACTGAGCTACCTAAATAAGAGCGGAAGCGTTTTTTGTATGTCAAAACTTCTCATTTGCATACAAATTATACGAAACAAACCATTAGAATGCGAATTAGAAACCACCCGGCTGATAAATCTGATTTGACAGATCGCTATGTCGGTTTGTTTTATTGAAATTGTATTTAAATAAAATTTTCATGTTTAAAAAAACGCTTGCCGCTTTTGTTTAGGTTGTTCAGTTACGAAACTTCAAGCAACGGTAGCAACTGATAGCATTCATAAAAAATGTAATTCCAATACTTTTTTTGACCATTCAAATCAGGGACCGAAAAGCAGTTATATTGGAATTTTAAAACAAAAAAAGCATATAGAAGTAAATTTCGAAAAACTGATTCAAGTATACCATATGTGACGCGAAAAATAGAAAGGGACCTAAGGGTTGTGCCATTTTAAATATCTAAATACTTGTATCTTTGGTGTACCATCACTGAGCGTGTTGGTATTGGTCTCATTTGAAAGCGACACATCTCAACCTTGTTGGTCAACCTTGAAAACGCGCGTAGGTCGTCCGTCCCTACCTCTTGTTTTGTTTAGTTGGTTTTTACTGTTCCCTTTACCTTACTTATGCGCTGTCACATATTGTTCCTCATGCACTTGTCAATGATAATATATATTGATTTTTATAATTTTGATTGTTATATTTTCGATCAAACTTAACAGTTATTTTTTGATTTTTATTTTTTTGAACAAAAATAAAAGTTATTCTTTAAAGAAATGTACGTGATTTAATAATTTAGTTGACTTTAAATTTTTATTTTAGTGTGTAATTATCATTGGAATTCCTAAATCTAAATTTTTAAAACACGTACATTAATTTAGAGAATAACTTTTATTTTTGCTCGAAAAAAAAAATCAATATATAACTGTTATTTTTGTTCAAAAAAAAAGCGGAAAAATAAATTCAAAATAATTTAATTTTTGAGCTATAAGGGTTCATTTTCTGTGGAAACACCCATATACGTATTATCAACACAAATTTCAAAAAAATAAAAGAATTTAATTTCTCTCAAAAATTGTTCTTCTTCTTATTTTATTGTTTCAGAGTTGCCAAGATAATTACTCACGCCGAACGGATTCGTTTAAATTAATATTTATTTTTCTTTATTTTCATGATATTTAAACATTCCAATTAAAATAATTGTATTGTTAGTATTTTGTTGAAAAAGTTTATTAAAATTCTTTACATAAACGCCCTTATTTTACTGCTATTTAACACAATCCTGCAATTCTAAGTGAAAGTTTTAAATTGGCAACACTGCTAAGTATTTTGTCATTTTCATGAAATTGTCAAAAAAAATTTTTTGTACATTATGATATGAAAAATTTTATAAATGTAACTCTAAAAATAGGAGGTCCAACCAAAACGCACGATCTTAATTGTTAATAAAACCAGTGCTCGAAAATAAAAATTAAATATCGTTCCTTAGTGTTCGGTTCGGTATGTGCACCACACATGCACAAGCCATTTCTTCTTTCTTTATCAATGTAAAAAAGAAGCACTATATAACATTAAAATATAACGTATGTATGTCTGTTTTATAACGAAAAACAGAACACTTTATAATTTTCATTACTTTCTTGAAAATAGTTACGAACGGTATTAAGGGTTGTGTTCGTATACACAAACACTAAAAAAATATATATCGTTTCTAGGTGTGAGAGTACGCTAAATAATGTTCTGTTTATTTTCGAACACTTATGCCCGTTTTCACAACTTATCGATAGCTTAAAGAAGACTATAACCGGCCTTATAAAAAGTGTTCCATTATTAAAATTTTACTTTGACATAAAGTGAGCGATAAAGTAAATTAAGGTTCAGCCTACCTGGTAGGTAAAAGTAAAGGTGCAATAATTATACGTCCGATAAAATCCTACCTTTAGCTATCGGCAAGTTGTGAAAACGGCCCTTATTAAGACAAAAAGTTTTCAGAGAATTATTTAAATTTTTTTTTAATTATGATAGAAGGATCTATGACATTTTATGTGAAATATCGGCCAAATAAGGCTTCGTTGGCATACCTCTATCCAATGGTCCATATTTTTAATGACTCTGAGACATAATGAAGGTTCAATGTCGATTATTTGCCCTTAGCTCTCGAATTGTTTTTGGTTTATTGACGTACACTTTGTCTTTTAAATATCCCCGAAGAAGGAAGTCCAACGGTGTCAGATCACATGATCGTGGATGCCAGTAATGTCATTGTTTCGTTGGCTGTGTTTCATGTTGCACCATCCTGTTGAAACCACATATCGTCCAGGTTCACATCCTCAATTTCTAGCCACATGAAGTTCGTTTTTATCTCGCGATAGCAAACACCTTTCACGGTAACTGCTTGGCCGAACTCATTTTTGGTGAAATACGGCCCGAAGGCGGCGACAGCCCAAAAACGAGCTGGGCGAGCAATCAAGGGTGTTTTCACATTTCCTACAAACCCGGTTTGCGCACAATTCTCTCGATTGTGGACACATTTGGTCGATTATGCTGACCAAAAAAATCACGAAGTGCACGAAATGCATTTTGATTTGAACATTTTCGTAAAAGGCATCAACAATCATTACGCGCTGCTGAGTTGTTTGCCTTTCCATGGTTGAATTTGTAAAACACTGAAACAAAGAAATGTCAAATTAAGTTGGGCAAAAAACTTAACGTTAATGTATAACTCGCAATTAACACCGTTCATTGTTGTTTAACCACCTTTTTATTAATTTAACGATTTTCTTATAAATATCTATTTTATACACCAGGTAGTTAATCAATGACTGAATTCGAAAGAACTAATTTTTTTGCGCAACTACATATAAAACAAATTTTAAAGACTTTGTTTTTTATATCAAATGTATTTATGCGAATGAAATGGTTCTTTCGACATCGTGAAATTGGTAGTGAATCTTGAAAATATTTTCTAACTTTTTCTATAAATTCAATTGTTATAAATTCAATTGAATTAGATAATCGCAAGATTATTTCTGGCAATCTTCAAAAAATTTCTTCATGTAGCAATTATTTAAGAGCTTCTGTTGACTGATGTTTATTTACATGATAATATTTTATTAAAAATAATTTAACTTTAAGTTATATCCTCAAATTAAGGTTTCTGTTGAGGAATTTAATAAAATGCTCTTTAAGTTACTGCTAGAGAAAGTGCAACATTGCGTGTTAACTAATAAATATTTGTTTTCATCTTTTATAAAATTACTCTTTTAAATTTAGTTAATATATTCGGGGAGTACATTTTAATGCTATAACAAAAAAAAAAAAAAAAAAAAAAAAAATATAAAAAAACTTTTTGTTAAATTAATTTATACACAATGCGCGCAACAGCAAACATCATCATGCTTTGATGACTTTGATTAAAAATAATATAAAAAAATTATAAAAATCAATGACATTACATCATGTAACAAACGCATTTTAGTTATTAAACCAATGATTGTTTCTTAAATATAATTCGCTGATAACGCACAGTCACACATTGTCAGATATGCTTCCGAACATTTGTACATGTGTAGATGTCACGATATTTGATTTGTTAATGAAAATAAGCCATTGAACTTGAAGTTTATTTCCCACGTTACACGAACGAATTATTTATGTAATTCGATTTAAAGTCAACGTCAAGAAAACAGAAGTAATTAAAAAGTTTTTGTTTCATATTTTATCTACACGAACTATCTGTTTGTATGTAATTTTCTTGTAGTTTTTAATTTATTGCTTTTTTATCCTCATTTTAGAAATATCTTAATTATTGAGTTGTTCTTTTCTTGAAAATATTTTTTTGTATGTTTATATCCATAACAACTTAGGTTGAAGTGTTTTGATAATTATGAAAATTAAGGTGACCAACTTTTAAGGTTAAAGTAATAAAATAGTGGTTGTCTATAAAATATGTTTTCTGCAGTTGTAACTTAATTTTTACTAACTTAAAACTCTCGAATTTTTTTTTTCAAAAATAAGGAGAATATTGACGAAAATCTTTGCGGGCTAGAAAAACAAACAATCTTCTTCTATATCATTTAAATAATATCATAAGTGGAACATGTCGAGGAAAGATAAAAAAACATTCTGGCCCATTCCGTTGGTAATTTCTAGAATAGTGATCTTAGACCATGTAAAGTATATATATTCTGGGTCCTTGTGAGGAGAGAAGTTGATTTAACGATGTCCGTCCGTCTGTCCGTCTTACGTTTGATATTTGTTTTCCGGAGACTCCAGACATGATAGCGGCTAGGTTGTTTTACATTTAGGTTACATATAGTCCACCATTTCTTGCTATTGAAACTCAGCAAGATCGGTCCACAAATGGCTGAGATATGACCAAAAAAACCACGACTGCCTCTAATTGTTTCCAAAAATCCCTTGTTGTTGTATTTTTATTACTTTTTTCTGTATATCTGGAGAACGGCAAGAGCCAAAGTTTCCAAATTAGGTACAAACATTCAGGTTATAAATACACACAAACCCACAAAATGTGGGCGGGGTTGGAGAAGTGGGCATGGTACCTCCCATACAAAAAATTTGAAAAATTGTATAACAACCTGAATTTTTTGACTGTAATATGACCTATGGTAACGCCTTATATATCAAGAGATCGGAAATTTTTAGTAGAAAATAGTTTCTGAAAAACTCGGGAAAATCGGTTCAGATACGAAAAAGTAATGACCAAAATATTAATTTTTTTTGAAAAATACCCATTTTCGGGAACCATAGATCTTGCCGAGTCCAAGTTTTATAACCAAAATAACTGGAAAATCGGTATAAAAATCTGTCAAATCGGTTAAGAAATAGCAGAGTTATGACCAAAATACTGAAATCCCAAAAATTACTCTTTTTTTTATAATTAAGTTTGTTTTTTATACCCTTCACCGAAGGTCCTACACCCTATAAAGTATATATATTCTGGGTCCTTATGAAAAGCGAAGTTCAAATCCGGTTGTCGTCTGTGTTGAGTTGTGAACAGTAAAAGGTCCATATTTCATTTTAATGATATTTAAACAGCGTTCGTTCATGGTTCAGTTGTCTAGGGGGTGTGTTAAGTTAGAAACTGTGAGTTCCCTGGTTCGAATCTTGGTTTTTTAATATACATTTTTTTTATATTTTTATGTTCTAAAAGCGATTTTAAAAAAATATTTACCAGTTTGTAAATTGTAAATATGTATGTATATGTAAAAATTATTTAGTTGCTCTGTATTCTGCTCGCACAATGGTGAAGGGTATTTAAGATTCGGCACAGCCGAATATAGCACTCTAACTTGTTTAAACTGCAATTGATTTTTTTTCTAGACATAATAACCGTCGAAGCACACAGTTGCAACGCATACATGTAGTAGCGTAAGACGCAGATACGTTGATAAAGTAAAGTGTATAATCTTTACCGAATATAATAAAGCTAACATGTTTCTATGTTTTTGTGTTTGTAAAAGTTAGTATCCAGAACTGTCGGTCCGATGGATCAATAAAATGAAGAACATAACGGACATATGCTATATAAGGTTCCATTTAAGTTCTTAGGATAGGGGCCAGGGGTGCTTCACCTCCTTTACTCAGACAGAACAGAAATTTTTTTTTTTTTTTTTTTTTTAAATTATTGAATCTTTCTTATCGAAATTTACAATATGTATTCAAATCTTAATTCTACTTGTTGTTTATTAGTTGTTACCAGTGTAACCACTAACTGCTGTATTCAAATTTTAAGACTGTCTTCTATTTAGGCTCAAAGTATCGGTTCTTTTTAGCCTCTGGTGACCTTCGAACTGAAACAAACCCCGAGCGAGGTAGTTAGGGTGGACCATTAGTTTATCGATGTAGCTTATTAAATATTTTTTAATTTCCTGCTGGATAGTGGGGACGTTGAGATCTCTGTGGATAATATCATTACGTATATACCATGGGGCGCAGACAATTTGTCGTAATATTCTAGACTGTCTTCTTTGAAGCTTTTGGATGTTAGATGCGCATGCAGTACCCCATAATTGGATGCCATATGTCCATATTGGTTTTATGATGGACTTGTATAAGAGAATTTTGTTGTCTAAGGACAAGTTTGAGTTTCGACCGAGAAGCCAATGTAGTTGAGCTGCTTTAAGTTTCATAGCCGTTATTTTCGCTTCAATATGACGAGACCAGGTCAAGCGTCTATCTATATGAATTCCCAAGTACTTAACATGGTTTTCTATCGGAACAGTGATGTTATTTTTTTTTTTACAGCTGGGCACGTTTGTGTTCTGAGCGTGAAAGTTAAGTGAGCACATTTAGCCGGGTTAACCTTTATTCTCCATTTTTCTAGCCAGTTCATTGATGTGTGACTGCAAATTTTGCAATGCGACTTTTGGATCATGGTTAACGCTAATAAATGCTGTGTCGTCTGCAAATGTAGAGGTATGCGTGCTCAGGTTTGTTGGCATATCCGCTGTGTATATTATATATAGAAGCGGTCCTAATATGCTGCCTTGGGGAACACCAGCAGAAATTTTCTTGAGGGGGGAGTATTTATCTTGCGACCTTACTATGAATGTTCTGCCTGTTAGATAGCTCTCCAGAAGCTTGTGAGTGTTTTGAGGAAGCATTCGTGTTATTTTGATGAGTAGCCCTTCATGCCAAACTTTGTCAAAAGCTTGGGAAATGTCTATAAACAGTGCTGAGCAGTATTGCTTTTTCTCAAACGCCGATCTAATAAGGGTGACAATTCTATGCACTTGTTCTATTGAACAGAAAATATTAATTATCGTTTTACAAGAGATCTGTAAAAGCAATAGTTTCCGTACTCAAAAGAAAACGTAAGCTTAATAGCTAAACAAATTTTGATGAAATTGAAAATATAGGCTTATCATGTTTTTAAAACTAGGACCAAAAGTATGTCATAGGGAGAATAACTGCGTCTCCGAAAATATCTAACCAAATTTGCTGAAATTGGAACTATAGATAAATCAGCATAAATAAAACACACAGGGCTTATATTTTTTTCAAAGCTAGGAATATGAAAGGACAGATGGGCAATTTCTGTCTATTCAAAACTATAAAACCGATTTTGATCAAATTTAACATAAATGTAGATCGATCTACATACAATAAAACACACAGGTCTAAAATTAATTGTGGGGCTGGCAACCGATTTTGATCAAATTTAACATAAATGTAGATCGATCTACATACAATAAAACACACAGGTCTAAAATTAATTGTGGGGCTGGCAACAGGTACGGATAGTATTATATACGAAGGCCCACAATAGCTTGCGAAAACGTAAAAGCGTATCTTCTTCGTAGAATACTTAGATTCAACACTATTTTAGGCGCACGATGGTTGCAACCATATGGTCCTAGAAAAAGAAAAATTATTAATATAAAAAAAATATTTTAGTGATTTTAAATTTAATATGTGGAAAGAAATTAAGAGGAAAAAAGTAGTCTACATCTTGAATAAATTTAAAATTTTTTTGATATTATTTTAAAGAGAAAAAAGAATACGTTTTTTACGGAATTGTGGGTAAAGGTGGAGTGAATTTAGAAATTAATGGTGTTGCGCCCTACGTTCTTACGACATGCGATCTAATTGCGTTACGAGCATAACATGTGTTTTCTTATTGTAAATGACTTTTGCTTTGGTGTAACTTTCTTAAAATAAAATGTTAAAATATTCGATTTGCAATTACACGTTTAATTACAAGCTTTAATTGTCTTGAGGATGATTTCGGTTGAAAATGGTGAGAATCGGTCGGTAATTTCACACAACCCCCATACAATTTTTAATCCGGAATAGAGTCTTTGTATTTTAAAATGTCGATATTTAGATTTAATTTGGTCCAAAAATATCTTGTTGCAACATACGTAAATCGTCTTCCCAATTTTTTTTTTTTTGTAGAATCAGTCCATATTTGACAATAGATTCCATACAAATACCACTCCGGAAAATGGCTTGAAGTGCCGTAACTTCCTTTTTATTTATTGGCATTGATGTAAAATTAAGCGACGATGACTTGGATAAGGCCTAATATGTAATGCCAAAATTTTGCACTGACAGTTCTCAAATAAACACTTTCTCTACAATCGCTTTTGGATAGACATATCTCAAATATATATCTCGATAATATTCGGCAGAAATAACTTTTATATGTATCCTAACCTCAACATAACAAAATTTTCATTTACTAGGCCCACAATTGCACATGGATACTTGATAGGCTACACCCAGGAAAATTTTTCTGTATATAATGTGGTGTAGGGTAGTAAAGTATCGGACTTGACCGACTTTACTTTCTTGCTTGTTTCTTATATAAACTTTTTTTATTTGATATACGTATGTATATGAACAGCATGTCAGTTAACTTATACTTCGTTGTCTTTACAAGGAAATATCATACACAAATCTACAGAAGTAAAGAATGTGTCTTAACGAAAGCCATAAAAGTACATTGATCTTGATTATAACGATCTCAAGTTGAAGCAGGTTTACCAACGTACATAACATATACAACATATCAGTTGGTAATACCTACTAGGTATCTAAGCGAATTTACAAGCCAACAAATCAACTTACTTACCATTGTAGCAGTCAGTATTACATTCACACAAGTAGATACTATGAAACAAACATTCAAACAATCTTTCTTACGAATGCGAAAAAATCTGTTTTTTTTAAGCTGCATTAAAGAATCCAATTAAAGAAACTAATGTTTATTAATGTGTGCATTTGTATGTATGTCTACATGTAAACAGTTATAGGTATATGATGTTGGCTTTAGTTTTCTTACTTATAACTTTACTTTTCTTATTTATCTTCTTTTCTTGTGAATTTCATTGGAATTATTGTACAAAAAGCACTTCGTAACTATTGATGGATGAAAATGTCGTAAAGTAATGCAGTTTCATGGTAATTAATTCAATTTCCTGTTTCGATATTATTTTACTGGTGAATTTAAAACTATTTGTGGTTGGTTATCGATGTGTTGTAAAAGTGATATAAAACGCCTTCTTTAAAATGATTTTTTTTTTTGTTAGTTTCGTTTTTATATTCATTTTTACTTGGTTTTGCGGTTAAATGCTAGTGAAGGTAGTAGTTTCTAAGCAGCGGTTTATTTTAAGTGACAAATCATGTGCCAAGATTTACATATACAGTTATTATTTAATTTGCATTTGTTAGTGTTGTAACAGGAAAAACACTGTCACTGGATATTAATTTCATATGTTTTTTTATAAATTTTAAATACGTTTTAATTCATTAAAAAAAAAATTTTTTAGGAATAAAATTAGGAATATATCAATCGCTTTTAAGCATTTTATTTAATTTAAACAAATGTTTTCATATTTTTAAAATAAAGACCAATCCTAAGATGCTTAAAAAAAAACTGAGTTAGATGCAGCCATGAATACATAATACTGAATACCATTGTTATATAAAAATACAAATACATACAAATAACAAAAGGCATTTAAAGTTCAAGTTCCTATAATTTTAAGTTTGGCATATTTACCCGCTTTATTTTCAGCCCCTTCAGTGCTCGTTCATATTATGAAACATTTTCTGCGAATCATTTGAGTTTGTTGATGAAAGGGGAAGAAAGAGCCCAACCAATTGTAGGGGAATGTAAGAAAAGATAAACTCATTGTTTATTGTTGGTGTTTTGTTTAAGCTTTGATATTTGACTTTGAGTGTTTAAAATTCTTATTCGCTTTAGGGTTTTATTTTTATAATATTTTTAGCTTTTCTTACATCTTTGGAAAAGGTTTCCTGATGATCTGGCCTAAGCAACCAGTGGAATGCGCAGAGAAGCTAGCTTTCCCTCAACAATAAATTTCAGTGTATTTATAAAATATGAAAAATTGGGAATTTAGCACGTCATTTCTCAAAAAGTGAGAAAAAAGTGTGTCTGTAACTCATGTCGGAAATTATCAAAAGAGAATACTTCATTACTTTATAAATGTTATAACGTTGTACTCGAAGACGATGTGACATTGCAGGCGTTCAGGACGCCAGTCACACACATCGTAGACGGTGACCTTAATTTACCAAAATTGAAAAACTTCGGCTGCGAAAATACAACCTTTGGCTATACAAAATAATGTTAAGTGCGACTATAAATGTTTGTTGTTTGCAAACGAGAGTTGAAAACAATCGTTTATCTTATAAAAATGACAAAAGCCAAATAACAAAGCAACGAAAAAATGTGCCAAGAACAAAAAATTATTGTAATTATTCTTTGCATTTTTTATATGTTTTCAATGTTAAACTTTTTCTCCTCCCGTTTTTATTTGTGAGTTTTTTTGAAAGTTCAAAGCGGGACCTTTCTCACAGCAATTTTACAGACACACTTTCTGTAAATTGGAGAGTAATTTACTTACGTGACAGCTCATACTCGCCAAAAATGTTACATACGCAGTAAAGTGAGAAAAACAGTTGTTTGTTTCAATTTATGCAATTTTTGTTTCATTTCTCACATTTTAATCGAAAAGCAGCGTTACCGTTGTGATACTAAATCAATTTGAGCCTTTTTCGACGGTCTTGATACCTTTTAGGACCCTTTTTTAAAATTATGCTATTGCATCCTTTTCACCTATTTTGTGCCACTTTTTGACCCTTTTTGGAAATAGCACTCACATTTTGTTTTTTTTTTGTCAACACAGCGGAGATGGAGGAATGAACTTCAAATGAAGATTTAATACCAAAATATAGAACGCCAAGTCCTTAAAAGTAGTGAGTATTCGTTAAAAGTTTGTGTTAAAAATTAGTTATGACTTCTAAATTAGATTTTCTATAGTAAAGTACAAATTAAAGTACAATTTCCCTAATAGCAAACATAACTCATATACGAATTTAGTATTTTTTATTTATTGAATAACTTATAACTTTTCAAAAAAAAAAAAAAAAAAATGTGACATTTTATTTAAAAAAATGCAACTATGTGTTTATTTCTTAAAAGTGTGTTGGTCTCTTAAAGAGTAGCAAGTTTTATGATAAAAAATTCACCCTTAATAATGGCATAGTGCATTGAACTTTTCGCCCTCTTTTAAATCGACAATGTTAAGAGTGCCCTGTAAAATAGATGACTTCTGTTTATTATTGGGGCTATTTTTATAACGGCGACGATTGCCTCAAAGAGCAAAAATTTAACAAATGTAAAAAGTTTGCAAAGATAGCTCCATAAAATTGATTAAAAGTCCCTTAAACCTACAGAAATGAAAAAAAAATTGGTAAAAATTGCTGAAATTTTCAAATATTTGGTAACATCGGTATGATAGCTCAGTAGAGTATTTATTAAAAATTGGAAAAACTTTATTAAAGAATCAGAAAACTTACAGGAAAAAATCACTTCAATCCCTGAACAGTACTAAAATTTGCGAATGATTGCAAAATGGGAACAATCCCTAAAATTTATTTGAAATCGGTAAATCGGTAAATCGGTAAAAAATTAAAATGTCAGAACATAACTTAAAAGGTATTAAAAAAATTAGTTATAATGATGAAGAACAAACTTTTGGTCAGGTGTTAAAAACAGGAAAGGGCATTCCATAAAAAAGCTTACTTTTCTAAGCACTGCCAACCTTATATAAATATTTTTTGTTTGTTTATAAAAAACTTGGTCTTATTTTATTTATTCAAATGGCAAATACTGCTTTTAAAAAACTTGAGCCCTTTTTTATTGAAATACCCTTTTTTTACCCCTTTCTTTGGAAAATCCACTTTTTGTGACCTTTTTCGAAAATTTCCAACGGCAACCGTGTATAAGTTTCTCGACGCGAGAGTAACAGGACATAAGGGTGTGAAGATAAATTCGTCAGTTAAATACGTCCCACCCCTCTGTTAACTACATTCCACACACTGTTAAATATTGTAAATTTTTTAAAATTAATATTTTTTAAATAAAAATCGAAATTGTTTATAACTATTATTAGTATTGTGGTTATTTTATTGAACTATTTATGGTTTTTAATCCAAATTTATAATATTTTTAATTAGGCTTAAGTTCATTAAATTTAATTTTCATTAAATTATTTTTATGAAGAAAGGAATTTTACAACATGATTGTTTATAACTTTTGATTAATTTATAAAGAAAACATAAAAAATTTTAACTTTTTTTTAAAAAAATTGGAAAAAAATGTATTTAAATAAGGGAAGTGGCGCAGTACTTATTGGCTAATTTATGTTATTTTTTAGGGCACTTAGGACAGACCTGAATGGGGTTTGGGGATACCATTTGAAAGCCCTATGGGAGCAGATTCTAAAACTGTATTGGACATTTTTCTGGGTTTCTCAGGAGACATGTAACGAGGGGTGCAATATAGGATACTAAATATATTAAAATATAAGTTTGGGGCACTTAGGACAGACCTGAATGGGGTTTGGGGATACCACTTGAAAGCCCTAAGGGAGCAGATTCCAAAACTGTATTGGACATTTTTCTCCGTTTCTCAGGAGACATGTAACGAGGGGTGGAATATAGGAAACTAAAAATATTAAAATATCAGTTTGGGGCACTTAGGACAGACCTGAATAGGGTATGGGGATAGCATTTGGAAGCCCTAAGGAAGCAGATTCTAAAACTGTATTGGACATTTTTCTCCGTTTCTCAGGAGACATGTAACGAGGGGTGGAATATAGGACACTAAAAATATTAAAACATAAGTTTGGGGCACTTAGGACAGACCTGAAGTCCTAAGTCCTAAGTGCCCCAAACTTATATTTTAATATATTTAGTATCCTATATTGCACCCCTCGTTACATGTCTCCTGAGAAACCCAGAAAAATGTCCAATACAGTTTTAGAATCTGCTCCCTTAGGGCTTTCAAATGGTATCCCCAAACCCCATTCAGGTCTGTCCTAAGTGCCCCAAACTGATATTTTAATATTTTTAGTTTCCTATATTCCACCCCTCGTTACATGTCTCCTGAGAAACGGAGAAAAATGTCCAATACAGTTTTGGAATCTGCTCCCTTAGGGCTTTCAAGTGTTATCCCCAAACCCCATTCAGGTCTGTCCTAAGTGCCCCAAACCGATATTTTAATATTTTTAGTTTCCTATATTCCACCCCTCGTTACATGTCTCCTGAGAAACCCAGAAAAATGTCCGATACAGTTTTGGAATCTGTTCCCTTAGGGCTTTCAAATGGTATCCCCAAACTCTATTCAGGTCTGTCCTAAGTGCCCCTAACTGATATTTTAATATTTTTAGTTTCCTATATTCCACCCCTCGTTACATGTCTCCTGAGAAACGGAGAAAAATGTCCAATACAGTTTTGTAATCTGCCCCCGTAGGGCTTTCAAATGGTATCCCCAAACCCCATTCAGGTCTGTCCTAAGTGCCCTAAAAAATAACATAAATTAGCCAATAAGTACTGAGCCACTTCCCTTATTTAAATACATTTTTTTCCAATTTTTTTAAAAAAAAGTTAAAATTAATATGTTTTCTTTATAAATTAATCAAAAGTTATAAACAATTTCGATGTTTGTTTAAAAAATATTAATTTTAAAAAATTTACAATATTTAACAGTGTGTGGAATGTAGTTAACAGAGGTGTGGGACGTATTTAACTGACGAATTTATCTTCACACCCTTACAGGACATGGGCTCAGATTAAAACAAAATCTTATCAGAAAATAAGGCTGTTTTCCTAAACGCCTGTTACATTGTAGTAATACATGGCAACATGTTCTTAAATGGAATCATAAAAATTTTGACAATGCATTTAATTCCGAAATGCAACTTTGTAGTTGTCACTGCGCAGAGAAAAGCAAATAAAGCAGTTAAAATAATGTAGATGCAAACCATATTCATTTATAGCACAACGTAGGTAAAAATTTAAGTACACAATGCATCAACGCGATATTGATACATTGTGAACACACGTTTAGGAAAACAGATTTTAGTCTGTTCGCAAGATGTTGAATTTTGAAGATGCTTAAAATTACTATTAGAAAATATATTATATAAACAAGTAAGGCTCTCTGTTTCCTTGCGGTTACAACTTACATATTTCTAGACCTGATATTTGAGGTACATTCGACAATTCAGAAATTTATCTTAAATACGTAAATCGAGTATGAAATTTGTAATGTATTTTTTTTTTTTTTTTATTTAACATAAGTTTTCATTGAAACATGATTTGAAATTGTTGATCGAAACTTTATCGATAACATGATTTAAAATACATAGAAAATAAGTGTATAATCACCTAATGTTGCATTTTGAATATAAATATTTAATATTCGATATACAAAACTAAAAATAAAGCTAAACTTGATAAATTTTGGTCGTCAAATATTTGTTAAGTCTAAACATTCTTTAAAGCTAAGATCCCACTATCGGCTCAAATAGCACAATCTGTGACGATTATTATTGTGCTGTATCGGCGCACATTAAAAAACATTGCAAAATTTATTCTTGGGTGGTCCCATTATCGTCGCACATTGTGAGAATTTTTTTCGGTTCATATCGGGCAAAACTCAATTGCGACAATAATCGGTACAATGCGGTCGCACTATCGTGTTATTTGGCCCAATTTAATCATATGTTTTGGTTTATTTGTTTGTTTGCGACATAATTTTACTTTAAAAATTCGCAAAATAATCCGTTTGAATATTTCTTTATTAGTTTCCTAGCAATTTTAAATAATATATTAATATAAAATTAAACTTACTGCTCTTGTTTTTTTTTTTTTGTAATTGTTGTTCTGTAAACAGATTTTTACAAAGCATGGATGGCAGCATCGATACAACAGCAATGTTTTCGTTAAAGCAAATTGTTTTCTTTCATTTAACAGTACAAATGTACTATTTAACTTTTTAATACATAAATAATAGATAAAACAAATGTAATTTTGGTACAATTAAGCTCAAAAAATTAAAATTTTAGTAGCCAGTTGGTGCACTTTAAAAAAAATCGTTTTGCCATCCCTTGTATCAGCGCTGATTGGCGACTGTGATCGGCACACAAGTGGCCGATAAAAATCGGTACATATTAAACAATTTGATTGATCCACATTGTGCAAAAGAGTGTTCACATTATCGGCGCATCAAGGTTAATTTTGATTGTCCACAGGCAGCACAATTTCGGCAAAGATTGTCGCAAATTAAAAAATATTGACCGTTCACACTATCGGCACATGAAATAAGACACAAATTGGTACATTGCGCCGATAGTGGGATCTTAGCTCAAGACATATGTTATTGTATCGTTGTATTCAAAGCATACATGTTAAATTCCAATTAGAAATAGCAATTGATGCAATTGGCTTATATTCTCTAATTCATCAAACAATTAGAATTAGTTCAACTAATTCCCATTAGATAATTGAATTTTTTTTTCCAATGGTAAAACTAATTGCAATTAGTTGCCATTAGCAAAAAAATTTGGTTTACCTTTACAATTAGAAATCTAGTAATGCAATGAGATATTCAATTAGGATATTTAATTGATTCTAATTCGAGCTTATTGAATATGTAATTGCATTAGCAGAAGTCAATTAGATTTCTTATTGTAAAGGTAAACCAATTTTGTTTGCTAATGGCAACTAATTGCAATTAGTTTTACTTTGGAATATAAAATTTCAATTATCTAATGGGAATTAGTTGAACTTATTCTAATTGTTTGATGAATTAAAGAATTTCACAAAAGAAGGTTAATTAGCAATCATTAGCATTATTTAATCCTTACTTAACATCTTTGATTCAAAGCAGTATTAAACATGTAAAATTAAACTTCAATTAAATAAATTGTAATTCATATTCCAATTAAATTTTTTTAACATTTGATCCCCTTTTTAACACAGCATATTTCCGGTAAACAATTTAATGTCATTTTTAACACAAGCAACATCTTCTGAAAAACCAAAAATACTAAAATTCTACTTAAAAATGCGTTTACAGCTTTATTTTAACATGCATTTTGTATACCCTCCACCTCTAGTGATGTATGAGGTATACTAAGTTTGTCGTTCCGTGTGAAACTTTTGAGTTTTCATCTAAGATCCCATACGGTATAAATATTCTGTCTGTCTGTCTGACTATTGAAATCACGAACACTATCGAACTACAAAAAAATTAAAGATATTGGTGGCAAGTTGTTTCTTGTTCTCCTAAGCCGTTAAGAATTGTAATTAATCACAATCGGTTCAGTATGAAAAGAGTTATGAATTCAGATGTGGATCAACCACTCTGAAATATTGATATATTTGGTAAAAAAAAAAAACTTCCTATATAAATAGGTGACAGAATTCACCTATTGATATTTAGTTATGCAAAAACTTCTTTTATTTTGCCAAAATTCATTCTTTACCATAATATGCACCCATTAACCCCCTCTCTGTTACAACTTGGTGCAATTTAGTTTTTTTAATACTTCACTCATAAAATTATTACAGTAACCGATTGTGGGTTATTAAATTCGTTTTTCGTACTGTTAAAATTTAGTAAAAATATACATATTTTACAAATAACTTTATTTTTTAACATTTATATTTGTTATTCAAAAACCAAACTACCAAAAAAACATGTTTTTCCGTACTTATATTGTTATGTTGTTTGATTTTTTGTCGGTTAAATTTTACGGAATATGCTGTTTAATAAACAAGAAATTTTAAGAATTAATGTAAAATTCATTTATTTTAAATAATTCTTTAGTTGTTTAAAATGAATTTTCTTTTGAATGCGGCTACATAATATTTTGAGTGTAGATATTACTTTACTGAATTTTAGATATAATCAGTTCATCATTTTCAATAGGTCCCATATAAAGCACCCTTCTCCTGAAAATCACTTTAATACGCATGAAACCAAAACAATCATAATAGTTTATTTGGCTGTAGGAAATATCGCCCAAAGAAAAATGGCCCAAAAAAATAAATGAAAAATCGCCTAAAAAAATTCCATGTAAAATTGGGCCTGAATTCATATGAAGATTGACCCAAAATTTTTGGGCTATTTTTCGTTATTATTGGATGATTTTTCGTTTTTTTAATTATATTATATGAAAAATAGCCCATTTTTTCAGGCCATTCTTCATTTTTAAAATTTCGTCAAAATCTTACATACTATTTGTCTAAATCATTCATTACTACTATACGTCGAATTCCTAAATGCTATTTATAAAAATAACGGGACATATTGCAAAAAGGTGGCATGTCATAACGTCCAGTGTCATAGTGCCCATGGACAAACTCGAAAGCATAGCTTACAAACTCGAAAGCATAGCCGGCCTTTGGCCGGTCGCAAGGATTTTCTCCTCTTTGATAAAACAAGTACCGGCTTCGCTAACTAAAGCTTCTCTACACAGCCGGCCTTCGGCCGGGGGCAAGGATTTTCTCCTCTATGGTATAACAAAAATCGGCTTCGCTAACTAAAGCTTCTCTGCATAGCAGGCCTTCGTTCGGAAACAAGGCAGATTTTAGAAGCTTTACTTAGCGAAACCGGTTATACCATAAAGCAAAAAATCCTTGCGCCCGCCCAAAGGCCGTCTGCGCAGAGAAGCTTTAGTTAGCGAAGCCGATCTTTGTTATATCATAGAGGAGAAAATCCTTGCGCCCGGCCGAAGGCCGGCTATGCAGAGAAGCTTTAGTTAGCGAAGCCGGTTTTTGTTATACCATAGAGTAGAAAATACTTGCGCCTGGCCGAAGGCCGGCTATGCCGAGACGCTTTAGTAAGCGCTGCCGGTATTTGTTACACCATAGGCGAGAAAATCCTTGCGCCCAAAAGTGTTTTAGTTATATGTTTAGTATATGCACGCAGAGAAAAAACAACAAAACCATTTTTAAATGATAAATTTAACCATATCATTGTCACCGACAACCATATTATGGTAAAATAAGTTTCTTTAAAAATAGTTTTGTTGGTTGTGACCATAATAAAACAGGGTTTTCTCTGCGTGTATGTAGATCTTTTTTTGTATTAAACATCTTAAGTAATTATGGACCTTATGACATTTTTAAAAATGACATAATGTCCATTTGCAAAGTGTCTTAATGCGGACATTATGACATTTTCAAAAGTGTCACAGTCTCTACTATGACAGTGGACGTTATGACATGTCACCTTGCAAAAGCTTTATTCAGTTTTGAGTAATTGATTATAATCATGCAGTGATTAATTAATATTTAACTATTGAAGAGTGCACAAAGTTTGGCGGAGGGCTCAAATAGCTATTACTGTCCATACTGCCGCGCTGTTGAAATGAATAATAAGCACTGTTTTGCAAATTGGGTAATTTAAAATTAATTTTTTTTTTTTTGGGAAAAATTCTTTTTTTCTTTTTGGGTCATTTTTCATTTTTATTTTGGGCCTTTTTCGTTTCTTTTGGGCAAAATTTCATATATAACTTTTTGGTTAATTTTTCATGTTCTTTTGGGCGATTTTTCATTTATTTTTTTGGGCCATTTTTCTTTGGGCGATTTTTCCTACAGCCATTTTATTTACATAAGGTGCGATTGAGTTTTTTTATGACAAGAAATAAAATAATTTATCTTTATAATGATCTGCCCGTAGTTAAATACTTAAAGCACACTCGAGAAATATTCCAACTTATTGTGAAGGATATCAAAGATTCGTCACAGCCGAATAAAGCACTTGTTTAATTATGTATATGAAGTTATAAAATATTTTTTGAATCATTCTGGCTTAAGCTCGCTCAACTCAAAAATTCTTGGCTATTTCATAATATTTATTCTTATACATATAAATTTGTGCTTCCTACAAATCAGTTTTATTAATAAAATGTTTTAATTTTTGTGATCTCATATAGATAGTATTTAAAACGTGTATACTTCTTTTAAATATCAAACTGCAAATGTCATGTGTACAACTTATAAAGATTTATTTAAAAAAAACAAACACTAAGGGAAGGGTTGCCATATTTATTTAACATAACGTGATATTTCCCACTACTGTTTAAGTAGGTAAATATATTGAATTTTTTACTTAATATTAATAAAAAGAAACAAATTTTACGAAAGCATTTCGATTTTCCAGAGTTTACTCCCAAGATTCCCAAGATCACCGAAAAGAGCCCATTTTTGCTAAGAAAATGATTGCTCAATTTCTATATATGCTCTTATATACATACATATTTACAAATAAACCATTCTGTAGAACCCAAATTTATGTAGAATGTTAGCCGTAATTCAAGGTATCACTGGCTAACCACCAGCAACATGAACAAGATTTTTTTTATAAAGTTTATTTAAAGTTCGGTGTTTGGCGAAAATGTTTTGAACACCGAACATCAACTAAACATAGGTTCTTGCTGAACTCCTACACCGAACTCCAATCTTTGGTTTTTATTAATTTATTTGCAAATCGAAATAAAGCCATGCACACAAAAATTTTTTTTTTCAAATTTTATTTAGCATAGTTTTAGTATGAATGATAAACCATTTAATTTATAAAGGGGCTTAAAGGAATATTATCTCTTCTTTTATAAAAACATATAATATTGTCGGACTTAACTTCGTGCTGGTGCAAGCTTTATCGCACCAATAGAACTAAAAACATTTTTATGGGCCCTGACGGAGCTTTCAAGTAAATTAGTTATATTCTCAAGACAAAACAAACATCTTGAAATTACACTTTAATACCTAACGATCTTATTTTAAAAAGATTTGATATGCCAGAAATAAATAAGATAATAAATTTCAGTATCCTGCAAAAGGTTTGATAAATTTTATTGTCAAAGTTTTATAATTTTTCAATGCAAAATGTAATGTATTTCCAAGACAATTTAACTTTTAGGCCCGTTTTCACAACTTTCCGATAGCTAAAGGTAGGATTTTATCGGCCTTATAAAAAGTGTTCCAATATTACAACTTTAATTTTGCCTACCAGATAAGATGAACCTTAATTTACTTAATAGCTCACTTTAGGTTAAAGTAAAGTTTTGATAATGGAACTCTTTTTATAAGGACAGTTAAAGTCTACTTTTAGCTATCGGTAAGTTGTGAAAACGGGCCTTAGTCTTTTAGGGCACTTTGAAGTTTTTCAAACTCAATAGTAACATAAATTTAATAAAAGCGGTTTTACACTTTAATACAAGTTTAAAGTATTTTGAGGAAAATACAGCCCTGACATGATAAGTTGTTAGAGTTTTTTGAATATTTTCAAACAATAACACTACTTGACAATTTTTTGACCAAATGAATTTGACACCTAATCTTTATGTTAAATTGTCCGCTGAATCCGAATATGAAGTCAGAATTGTCAAAAAGAGGTATTCCAAAATAACCGTTATTTGTGTTTTTAAAAAAGATGCTGTGACTGAAATGCAAATATCCAAAAAATAAAATTTTAGCCTATTTCAATATGAACATTTTGTGCCCATTTGGAACCATATCGGTGCAAAAGTGACAAAGTTACAGAAGATTAATTGCATTAAAACATTAGGATTTTTAAATCATTGGTTTAAAAAAAATAACTTGAAAAAAAAACAAAATTGAACAAAATCATAAAATTTTCAATGAAGCTTAAACTTTTGTCCCCTGTAACTCTGTCATTTCTTTACCAATCTTCACAAGCAATCCATGGTATTTTAGAAATTTTATAACCTTTCACTGAAAAGAAAGAATTACATAATCCGTTTACAATTTTTGAAGATATTTGCATTTTAGTCACATCATCTTTTTTAAAAACACAAATAAGGTTTATTTTGGAATATCTCAAAAACTGTTCTACTTTTTACAATTCTGACTTCATATTCGGATTCAGCGGACAATTTTACATAAAGATTAGCTGCCCGATTCATTTGGTCACGACTTTGTTGAAATTTTGTCACGTAGTGTAATTAGATCGGGGTAGAATTTTTTTTATCAAAATACTTAAGACTTGTATTATAGTATTAAGCGGCCTTAAGTAATATGCTAAAATGCATTTTAGGATTTTATTTTTGAGATATTCATACATGAATAACATATTACAATGTTATGGCCATTTCCTCACTAAGCGATTATCTTTTTTGTCAAAGAAAAATTGCAGAAAAACAATCTGCCAATTATTTATTTGTCTTACAGATATTAATTAAATATATTAATTTTTGTTTTGAGGACTTTAGTTTCTGATGACCAAATATTTCTAAAAGACACAAAGGTACCCTGCGCTTTCCATATTCGGGTTTCCACGTCCTCCATCGTACCACCAGTCGTCGGCAGGATGCTGCCAAGATATTCAAAACACACACTGTCTTTTTCGTTATTGTTAACTTTAAAACGATTATTTTAAGGGATTCTTTCGCAAGTTTATTTTTTTTGACTGCATATTGTCAGAAGAACTCTGCTTGTATACCGCCATTGCCAGAGGCTTTGCCGTTTTTCATGCTGGCAATTGCTTCTCTGATTTCTGCGTTAGATGGGTTTTTAATTCTTATACGTGCATTCGTTGGGCGTATATTTTCTAATTAAAAAAAAGTTACAAACACATGGCAACTCTAACGTTTTTAATAAGCAAATGCGGAATTAAAAACGTGCTAAACAACTCTTTTGTTTGTATTTAGTGCACTCTACATAATACACTGACGTGCCATCGATTAGGTTACTCCCTAAGTTACCTAAAATGCAAAATTAAAGAAAAGTTATATATTTTGAACAAAATTTATGGTATTCGCAAAAAGCGATTATAAAAACTACAAATTATTTATTTACTCTTAAAAAACCTAAATTCCAGAAAAACTTAAAAATGCTTATCTTTACTGATTAAGATTTAATAAAATATGTTTCGATGTTTAAATCGTGACATAAGATTGTAATTTTGTTAACTATTTTCAGAAAAATATTTTTAGTATTTTTCTACGAATTTAGAATAATTTAGCGTATTAACTGTTCGTTGTGAACTTTTATCATTTTTTGCATTTTTCTACAAATGTGGGAAGTTGGTATCAATAATAAGACACAAACTGTTATAGTCCATGTTTAGTAATGCGCAAGTCTTGATTGTGTCATACCATTAGAAAAGCGAAAAAGGACTTAAAAAAGATTTCAGTTAAAAAATGAACAGCTGTAGAAAAGGAGCAAAATCTTCTTAAGAAAAACGAAACAATAAAAAAATTTAATTTTACCAAAATATAGAAACTTAAGTGTCTTAAAAAAAAACTAATGTTATCCAATTTTTAAAACTTTAAATATAAAAAAAAAAACAAAAAAAAAAATATATTTCAAATATAAAACTATGTCTACAACGTCGACAGTAACGACCATATCGCCCAGTAGTGCCAGACGCGTACGCACTGATTTGAAAACCTCGGAAAATGTTTACTTGACATCTAGTTTAGTTGGACCAACACGTTCAAAAACATCATCACCCATAAATATTAAATTAAAGGCGCAACATCACAGTACAACAGCATGCTCCTTCCTGCAGCAACAGTCTTTAAACCTTCAGGGTCATTCCAACACCAACCATGACAAATTAAGTGACTGCAGTGTTAAATCAACAGCCACAACAACAACAACAACACAAAGTAGTGGCAGAAGTAAAAGAACTTTTTGTCAAAATACAAGTATACCAATGGCGGTAACAAACACGTCGACAACTGTTGCAAATACCAGAAAATATTTAAAACGTAGTAATTTTATATTGACTGCAGCCAAACATGTAGTAGATGATTCACGTATACTATCAACCAGTGCTCCCCATGAGGGCTCCTCATATCTAAGGTGGTTCAGTTACATTCTTTGTACCATTGATTTCAATTGTTAACAAATTTAAAATTCCATTATTTGTGTATTTCATACTGTGATAAAAAAAAATTAAATATAAATTGATTTTAGATTTGAATTGTTTTTTTTAATTTTGTTCTTTTTGCATTTCTATTTATAGTGCACATTTGCCTGCACGTGCTACCCGTCTGTTGAATCGTTCTCGCATGCAACAACATTGTACTTTAAATAACGACGATTCCGATAGTACTAAATCTCCTTTGACGGGTCGACGTCGTACAAATACTGTATCTTCGCGCACCTCAACGGCGTCGTCTACCAACAACAACAGCAGCAACAACCGAAATAACAATTCAGCAAATTCATCACTGCAACGCAAATTTCCACATCATCACCACTATCATCAGACATCGTCTAGTTTCCATCAACGTGATACGCACAGTTCTTCGGACGATCTCATGTTGTATGACAAATCATTTAGGAATGCCATGATTCAAGATGTGTTGCAGTTCAAAAAACAATTGTTACGTTTACGCAAAATACTGCAGGAGGTAAGTGTTTTTCATATTTGCTAAGACTCTGTTAAGTTTCTTCGATTTCCAATAACACAGGAATTAATTTACTTCATTTGTTTTATCACGATATTGTTGTATTTCTTTTGTATCTGACACTTTTCTTTAACCAGTATTGTACACAAAATGCACATTACTCATACTTCCCTTTTAGGGACCTTAATTATTTATGAAAAAATAAAGAAAACATACACTTAAGTATATATGAATTTATGTAGATGTTTCGAGCGTTTGTTTTTTTTTTTCGTCTAAGTGGATCGATTTGGCGAGCGACCAACCTGCGGTCCATATGTTCTCTTCCACTCAAGTCCGTGGATGTTTAATTTAATTTTTTAAGTTCAATTATACAACAAAAATTCGAAAAGTACATACTAATTGGAAAACAAAAAAGAACCAAAAAGTCTTGTCTAATAGTTTCTCAATAACTCTGGGCTCTGAATGTTGAATTTTATGTTTCTACACGCAGAGAAAAAATATGGTTGGGCATGGTTACGGCAACAGCACTATGTTTAATGTAACAATATATTGTTGTCGTACACAAATAATTGTTATTATAATTTAATATCAACAATATTATAGTTACTGTAAACATATCAATGTTTATCGCAATTATGAATTTGAGTATTGTTGACCGAAAAATAATTATTTTTCTAACAACTTAATTATGATAACTTTCTAAACATATTATATTTCTCACAACCATATCATGATATTTAATAGCCATAACATGATAACTTTCTATGCATTTATCATATTATGTTAAAGATGCAATCAAATTATTTTTACTCTAATCATATTATGTTAGCGCCATTTGTAAAATAATTTTGAAGCAGTTGTGTCGTTTTTTTTATTTGTGAGCGGTTAAACAATTAAAAGAAAAAAATTCCATAAAAAAATAAGTTTAAAGAAATTAAAAAATTAAAATATTAGCGGAGTTCATTCAAGTATTAGTGATTTAATACTGCAAATGCAAAATATCATAGTTTTTTTGTAAAATCCAACAACAAAACACACAGAGATTTCGTTATATTTTATAAAAGTGCTACGATATTTCATCAACATCTTAAAATCGAAAAAATGGACACACGCGGTTTCCCATGAAAACCACAGATTTTTCATTTGCTCTTTTGCAAGCCTTATATTGAACTCCGCTATTTGATTAACATTAAGAAAAATTGTAAAAAGCCACAAAATAAAAAATCGATGCAAAAATATTTTAATTTATTTTGTATTTTTATGACAGCTATGAAAGGTGCTGTATCATAATATGATTGCTTCTAAATTTATTATGATTAACATGATGATAATATGATTACTTCTTAGCTTATTGTGATTAACATGACAATAATATGATTAATTTCTTAGCTTATTATGATTACCATGACAATAATTTGATTACTTCTTAACTTAGTATGATTAACAGAATAATAATATGATTAAGGGAAGAATATTATGACGTAATAGTACGAATATATTTAGTCATAATATGATTCAATAATAATCTTAATATGGTGACTACAATCATAATTCTTATCATAATATGTTGCTCTTAGAATATGTTTACAACAACCATGTTTTTTCTTTGCGTGTAGGTTCAGTATTAATAAAAATTCAAAAACTAGCAGCTAAAGAACGAAAAAGTACCAAACAGCTCTCCATTAATTTAATGTTTCTAGGTCTAATATTAACGAAAATTCAAAAAGTACTAATTGAAGAACAAAAAATAAAGTACCAAAAAGTTCCCCTTATAGATTCTCATCTACTGACGACATTTCATGTTTAATTTTATGATTCTAGATCCAATAATAACGAAAATTAAAAAAGTACCAGCTCTAGAACGAAAATGTACGAAAACGATTCACTTTATGATTCTTATTCAGTATTTCTATATCCAATATTAACGAAAATTTAAAAGGTATCAGTCTAAAAGGGTCTCATGCACTCAAAACCTTACACTTGGTTATCTATATGTATAAAAACAAGTGTACACTTTGATGTCACCACTAACTCCGAAAACGGGTGTACCGATTTCAACAAAAACGTTACGGTACGTTAGGGATAGTCTGTTAATGGTTTATCTAAAGTTAGCATGAAATCGGCCCAGTGGTTCCGGAGATATGGCATTTAGATTTTCCTATATATTCCCATACACATATCAAAATGCCCTCCATTTTGAACTCCTTCGAAACGGCTTGAATTGGCATTCAGACACTATAATATCTGAAAGGAAATAGGGAATAGGATGTGAAATAGGGCAAGCAGGGTAAAAGCTCCCCCTCCCAATATCTTCTTGAAATTTCGCATCCAAATAGTGTTGCTGCCTATAATTTTTATTATTTAGGGCATGAAGCAGGAGGGGTAAAACTTCCTTCCCTATATTTTCTTAACTAATCAACCGGTTTTCTTAAAATTTGGCATGCAGACACTGTAACATTTGAAAGAAATAAGTTGTATGGCAAAACAGCGTTTGCCAGGCCAGCTAGTAATATTATAATTCTAAGTTCAATATAGAATATACCACTGCAGCACGAAAAAGTAAAAGAAAGAAATTTAATTTCCCGTATTTCTCCTCTCTGATAAAATTTTCATCCCATTGAAGTAGGTATCAAAAATTTCAGTATTGTAGTGAATCTCAATAGTTTAATACCTAAATGTAAATACATAGAGAAATTCGAATTTCGAAATAGTACCAAATTTATATTTATTTCTATGTCTATTGCTTTTACAAAAAGATGGGGTGCCAAAGAAGTTCCAAACTACAGATTTTACCCGTTTACTTCTTAAAAAACCTCATTTTAGAAAAGTACCACACATCTTCTTTTTTAAATTAAATTTTTTTGGATCTATTTTAGTTTAAGAGATATGAGGTAGTCGAATTTAACTGCTTTTTCCTCTTTTTATCTCCTCAGATTAAAAAAAAAAATTTGTGCACTTTGTAAGTAAATACCTTTCAAATGGTGTTCAAATCGGTTGACAAACAGAGGAGGAAAGTGTTCTTTACTGTTTTGGATCTGTCGATTTATATATAGGTTTCTTTTGGTAATATTTTTTAATCGAAGAATGACATTTTTTATTAAACTTGTATCCGAGACAGAGAATATGTACCTTAAATATAAAAGCCTACTCCAGCCTCTGCTTAAGATTAAATGCATGTTTTTAGAAAATAAAAACAAGTGAGTGAGTGAGAAATTATATTAAAAACATAAACAGATTTTCGTTTTTTATTGTTGGTTTCAATATAATTTCTCACTTACTCAATTGTTTTCATTTTCTAAAAACAGGCAGTAAGTTTTGCAAGGCTTTGCTTAAGATTGAATATTTAAATATATATATTAAGTGCATAAGAAAAGTATATTTGTGAAGTAACACATTTGCCGAATATCATTCACGGACATACTGGCTCAAATGCGTTATTTTGATAAAATGTTTCATGGCCATTTTGTGAAGCTGAATTTCGCTGATGCGGTGTTTAATTTTTTTGTGCACGGGTATGCTGACATACCCCTTGGAAACCAACTAATACTAAAAAATAAATCTAAAGCTATGGTCACACTTATTAAATATTTGACCAAATAAGCGTAACCACTGCTTTTATAAATAATTAGTGTGATTTAACAAGGTCTTAATACTACAAAATTAAACTAATTTTACTTTTGCACATAGCAAAAAACTATTTTTATATTTTGTTGTGGTATCATAATCAAAATTAATTTTGGAATTATATTTTAGTTAACCTGTTGGTCACGTTATGCCAAGAGTGACCGTAGCTTAACCGTGTTAAATCATATGATTTAAGGATTTAATTCAGACAACGGAAACTAGACAGTACACGACCAGTAAGTCCCATGCAGTAGTTAAATTGTGTTATAGGCTGTAAAACCAAAAATTGCCCACATGAGTATAATCCATTTTGAGAAAAAGTAACTGTGTTTTGAGAAAAAGTAACTGTGTCATACAATCGCCATATATAATTTTCTAAGTATTTTTTTTCAGGAAAATTAGCCAAAAATCGCCTAATATGATTTTTAAATAAGAAAAAGTAAACAAGAGTAATTTTAGTATTTGAAAAAACTCAATTAGTTAATAAATTTAGTCTAATTCATGTATGTTTTGATTGAAGTTGTAATTTAATTTTAAAACTCAATTTTTGGCAGATTAGTTATCTATGTAAATTTAATAAAATTTATTCTGTTGCAGATTGCAAATTTTTATTTTAATATAATTTAAAATTTAAGTGTTAAGTGTTTTAATATTTGAAAATACGCATAGAGTCCAAGAAAACTTTAATTTACCCCCTTAGTTTCAAAAACCTTTTACCATGCTTGAAAAATATTTTCATTGACAATTTTTTCGAATGTGCTTCTATGAGTCAAATTTCAATTTATAAAGCTTTTTACAATAGTCTTATTCCCTCATTATTTTAATAAACACATTCGAAAAATGGTAAATATAATTAAATAATTTATGCAAAAGAAATAATTCCCACATTCTAATTCTGTTCCTCCAGTTTGTCCACAATGGGCAAAATTCCCTCAGAACATCATACAACCAAAAAATGCATTCAAAAAACTACTTAAAATGCTTTAAAAAAACAACAAATTGGTCGGTTTTATTAAAGTTATTATTAACCACTTAACTGGGATAGTTGTCTATAAAATAATGTATGGTCCATTATTACCGGTCCTCCAGTTTGTCCACAATAGGCAAAAGTCCTTCAGAACATCATACAACCAAAAAATACATTAAAAAAACTACTTAAAATGTAAAAAAAAACAATTAATTGATGGATCTTAATAAAGTTAAATTACTTACCACTTAACTGGGATAGTTGCCTATAAAATAATGTATGGTCCATTATTCCCGGTCCTCCAGTTTGTCCACAATAGGCAAAAGTCCCTCAAAAAATGCATTCAAAAAACTACTTAAAATGCTTTAAAAAAACAACAAATTGGTCGATCTTAATAAAGTTAAATTATTTACCACTTAACTGGGATAGTTGTCTATAAAATAAGGTATGGTCCATTATTCTCGGTCCTCCAGATTGTCCACAATAGGCAAAAGTCCCTCAGAACATCATACAACCAAAAAAGGCATTCAAAAAACTACTTGTCTTGTTGTCTATAAAATAAGGTATGGTCCATTATTCTCGGTCCTCCAGTTTGTCCACAATAGGCAAAAGTCCTTCAGAACATCATACAACCAAAAAATACATTACAAAAACTACTTAAAATGTAAAAAAAAAACAATTAATTGGTGGATCTTAATAAAGTTAAATTACTTACCACTTAACTGGGATAGTTGCCTATAAAATAATGTATGGTCCATTATTCTCAGTCCTCCAGTTTGTCCACTATAGGCAAAAGTCCCTCAGAACATCATACAACCAAAAAATGCATTAAAAAAACTACTTAAAATGCTTTAAGGAACAACAAATTTTTCGATCTTATTAAAGTTAAATCATTTACCACTTAATTGGGATAGTTGTCTATAAAATAAGGTATGGTCCATTTTTCCCGGTCCTCCAGTTGGTCAGAATAGGCAAAAGTCCCTCAGAACTTCATACAACCAAAAAATGCATTCAAAAAACTACTTAAAATGCTTTAAAAAACAAACAAATTGTTCGATCTTATTAAAGTTAAATTATTTACCACTTAATTGGGATAGTTGCCTATGAAATAAGGTATGTCTCATTCTTCCCGGTCCTCCAGTTTTTCCACAATTGTCCCTCAAACAAGTCTCTTAAAGAAGTGCGATATGCTTCAGAGTTCTTGTATTAATTTTGTCGCTACGTTGGATCAAACAAAATATATCGATGTTCATTCGATATTGATGTGTTTTTAAAACATCGATGTATATTTCAATTTTTTTTTTTCAAAAAGTGAAAAACATAAATTTTGCGTTAATACCCTCTTGTTGATCAATAACAATAGGAGTGTATAACTAAATATACACTCACAATATTCTGTACGTAAAATTAACTGAAATTGTAATATAAAATAAATGAAACTTCAATTAAAAACCGGTCTACTTATTTTTCATTTATTTTTAACAAAAGGTCCATTTAATTTTTACTGTAAAAAATTCAACACCATATTCCGTAAAATCAAATAAATATTCAGTTATTTTGTAAAATTTTACTGTCAAAAATTCAACACCATATTCAGTAAAAGCAATTAAATATTCAGTTATTTTTTAAAATTTTACTGTCAAAAAATTGACCCCATATTCAGTAAAAACAATAAAATATTCAGTTATTTCATTAAATTTTCGTTTACTCCACAAAAGAGCCGAATTTCTAAAAAATACCAGACAGACACCTGTCCGCTTGTTTTTCTTATAAGCGAGAGAGGGAGAATATTATTATTTACTTACCCTGATACACAAGTTTGTTTTGCTTTTGTTGTACTGACCACGTTGTTTACAGAAGAACTCTCAATTATAAGACACCAGCAGCATGAACGATATGGCTTCGCAATTATTTTTCTTTTAAAATTTTATGTATTTAACTAAATTATATTAACAAATAGAAAATGGGTATTGCTTACACAAAACAAGCAATTCATTTTTTATAGATAAGTAAAAATTAATTTTTAGTAGTTAAATTATATAAAATAACTGAATATCTAATTGTTTTTACTGAATATGGTGTTGAATTTTTGACAGTAAAATTTTATAAAATAACTGCATATTTATTTGTATTTACGGAATATGTAGTTAATTTTTTGACAATTAATTTATATAAGATAACTGAAAATTCATTTGGTTTTACGGAATTCGTGATTGAATTTTTGACAGTAAAAATTAAATGAACTTTTCGTTGCTTTAAATTACATTTTTATTTAATTTATCATAAAGAAGAATTTAACTCAATCAACGGACAATATTAACTGCAACTTAAAATCAGTATTAATATGTACTTAGTTTTTTGAATAACTCTTAGAATCAGTTAAAAATAAATTTGCTTGGAATTTTAAATGTTTATTTATTTAAAAATGACTGAACGGAATATTTCTTAAATAAACTACAGTCCGTTACTGTAATAATATTGTGAGTGTACTGTTAAGATATTTTATTTTGAATTTAAAAAAAAAAAACATTAGCGTCTTTGCGAAACTTCTTTAAAGTCTTGCAATCTATACAAACTGCACATATTTACGTCCTCGCAAGATAACTGTCAAAACCAGGTTTTAAAAAACTGCAGTCGAAACCAAAAAAATTCGAACCAAAAATTAAAATGTGTGTACAACTTTTTGAGTTGGTTTTACAGCAACTGTTCACATCTAACAAATCAGAAGTAAAAGCAACAGTGTTTTAGCCAATGACAAACGAAGAAGTGGCCAGCGTTTACTGCCCGTCTACAACTGACATGGTTTGATGTTATAACTTGATGTTATAAAAGCGTTGTTAAAACATTTGCATTAACAACCGTGTTATAACATGAGAAAACTACTAACATGATGAGTCTATACCTAACACTAACATCATATTAGTGTTAAAGTTAAGCATTTTATGTCAGTTGTAGACTGCATGTTAACAAACTGCAGTCAAAGTAGAAAAACTTAAATTTCTTCCACTTCTTCAATTACACTGTGCTAGTTGAAAAAATAGACAAGCCGGGCACATGGCGTTTAATTATTATTCGGCTAAAGCGTTTTTGAGGTACACGAACATACATATATTGTGCAGCCTCCTCCATTTTCGAAATAACGGTATATCTCGAAAACCAGAGATAATCTAAAAAAAACGTCTAGAACCAATAAATTGCCCAGCTTGTCTAAAAAAAAGTGTCAATTTCTAGCACAGCGTTATCATTGGCAAAAAAAACTTTTAACTTCTGATTTATTAAATGAAAACAGTCTATGTTAAACCTACTCAAAAAGCGAATAGCTGCACAACAACTTTCGTGTTTTGTTTGACAGTTTTTGTTTTTGACTGCAGTTTTTTAAGCCCTGGAAATGGCAGTTTTTCTACTGACAAAATTTGTATAAAAAGTTTTACTTAAAAAAACTTGGTAAGATTGCCTAAAAATTTTGGCTTGCCAATTTGCGCTGCTCAGCTGTGCATTTCATTAAACAGATGTTTATAAGCTTACCGTCGTGATTTTTTTCAAAAAAAAAAAAAAAAATAAAAAAAAAAATAGGTGATAACATATCACAAACAACAAGTTCTTTGAATAATCTGAGCAATTTACTGCCGTATTCATGTATATATTTTTAATTTAATAAAGGTTTGAAATACAAATTTTCATACAAAACTGGTTTGTTTTCGTACAAAATTTGTACTTCAAACCGTTAAAAAATTAAAATACTTTTATGAATACGCGGTTAGTCTTTTGGTTTTTTTTTTAGGAATTTTTAAAAACAAATTTTAAGACACAAATTTTAACTTTTCGTGCTTAATTTTTATTAAATTTATTAAAATATGGACGTTTTTTCTAAACCGACACTTTTTGTTTGAAATTGTTTAAAAATATAAAAAGGGGCTTCATTATACAAGTTTCGCAAGTTTTCGATTTGCAAAAAAGGCAATTTTAAGTGTTTTCATGACGACCCTTATTGACTAATTTTGAAGTAGATAGATACTTGACACAGCCTCATACAAAACTAATCATATGGTTTATTTCACTTTATATTTTTTTATACCATAAAAATTTTATAAATATTTTTAAATTCTAATGGTCACATAATTAATAAACTTTCACTTACAGACCGAAACTCTCAATCCATTCGAAAATGATAATGGACAACTATTTACATCCTGTGGCTTAGATAGCAAGCTGTTGGATGACATTGACTTGGCCAGTTTGACATCATCAACTACAGATGACCCCATACAGGAGCTGGCGGATTTACGAAGACAGGTGGTTTATCTTCAGGTATTTGCACGTTATTTGAAATTTTACTTTCGTTGCTTAATTTTTGATTGCAATTTGTGTCCAATATTGATTTTCTAAACAATTATTTAAATGCTAAAGTTTTTTTTTTTAAAATAAATAAAAAAAGCAAATAAATTTAAATTAACACAAAGAAAATTGTAAAGGTCAGCCAAAAATAATAAGAGATAAATTTAAATCTTGAAAACAAAAATTTAAAATAAACTTTAGTTGCAGTTCAATTTTAGTTTGTTTTTGAAAGGTAAAATTTCCAAATAATAAACGAAATATCCTGTGAACTGCCATAAATCTATCTAAATACATACTTACATAAATGTTAGTTTATTTATATAATTTTCCTTTCTTCTATATTCTTTCGTTTATTATCCTTTTTTTGTCGTACTCAGACAATTATGTGAACAAAAAGATGTCACACAGCATGTTAAACATTTTCGTTTTCTCTCTCGTATTGTATACATTTCATTTCTTTAACAATTTAGCGAATTTTATTTTGCTCTGCTGAAGTTTTAGTATGAATTTAAATTGCTTTTAATGTTTCTGTTGTTGTATCTAAAAAATATACATACATATTTTCAAATAGTTTTATATACTTTAGAAATGTTTATTTTACTTACTAAACTTTTTTACATCAACATTCTTTAAGTAGTGAAACATAAATTTGAATCATTGGTTTTGATAATAAGAACTTTTATGCACGTAGTGCGGTAGTAAGTTGGGGAATTCACAAGGTTGTCATAAAGTTGTAAAGTCATATGTATTAAGATATGTAATAACAAGAAATTTATATGACTGCTATGGCAACCACTTATAATAATTTAGATTTCTACTGTATAGTCTGAGTTCATACGGCTCAAGTCTTATTGACAAGATTCTTCCTTTTTCTTCTTTGAACATGAATTGGCGTTCAAATGATTCATGTCATGTTGACGACATGTTTTTTATTTTGTATAGTCGTGCGTATGAATGTGTACTTTTTTGATATTGAAAACAATAACAAAATAAAACAACGAATGAAAAAGCAAAACGTAAAGACAGTAAATGCATCTGTGTACTCGTTTCTTTTCCCCTCGTCCCTCTCGCCTATAAAGTAGCAATCTTGTCAATAAGACATGAGTCGTATGAACACAGACATAGTTATGAAGAATCAATCAACACAGCTTTAACATTTTTATTTTGGTTTATACACAACAATATTTTTTTAAACAATTGTAAACTATTATCTAGGGCATTATGACGATATAATAGCACGCCTTGTGAATCCCCCAAAAGTATAAAATATAAAACATATAAATATCATACTTATACAAGTACCAGACATACACAACCACCATTAGGAGTAGTGATGTTACGAAAATCATTTTTTACTATTCGCGAATACGAATATCTGCGCCAATATTCGCCAGATACGAATCAGAATTCGAATATCCAATTTGAAATTTAGCGCCACATGATATTTAAAATTTGACTGAAAAAATCTCCCATTCTCGTCCATAACAATAAATTAGAAGAAAAATGTGGCACACCACCAGTGTTGCCAGTTTAGCCATTTAGTGGCTAGATTTAGCCATTTTTCACCCTGTTTAGCCATTAAAAAATGAGTTTAGCCATTAGCCATTTTTCATCTTGTTTAGCCATACATTTTTTTGCCGTTTTTCTTTTAAAAGAATAATTTTAATTTATAGAAGTAAAATAAACATTTTGAACAATTAAAACACCTTTAATTTAAATCACAACTTTTACAAATGTTGAAAATCGCAATAAACTATGACGCTGAAACATCGTTCAAAATAAAGCAACAGTATTCCACTATTAAATTTATAAAATGGATCAACACAAACATCGCTGTTTCTTTCTGGTTGCAAGTATTTCAATAAAGGGATGCAGGCGGTAACAAAATTGTTTTAGAACTTTCAGAATTGACTATAAAGTTGCTCTCACTTCCATGGTCTAATGCTAAAGTAGAGAGGGTGTTTAGCCAAGTAAACATCGTTAAAAGTAATCCGATTTTATTAATTAGGTAAATATTTTTACCATAACAATACAATATTTATACCGTTCGTGCTGATGTCTGTAACACCCTAAAATATTGGTCCTTAGCCCACCTTTACGTATACCGATTAAGTCAGAATCACTTTCTGAGTCGAATTAACGATGTTTATCCGGCTGGGTGGTTGTCCGTGTAATCCTTGTGCGCATAGTACAGGTCGCATTTAGAGATTATTTTATAAAATTTGGTACAAAAGTTCTAATGTGGTGCAGAGTATCATAAAGTCGGGTTTAACCGACTATACTTTCTTACTTGTTTTTTATTGGACTCAAAAGGTTGGGTAAATATTGTCGTGATTATGATTTTCCTTCAAATTATTTAAAGCTTATGATTATTTGAAACTAATGAGTGATTCCTATGAGATGAACAATAACGACATCGAATTTTTCAATGATTTGATTTTTTAATATTAATTTACGTTTATTCTTATTTAACAAATTGATATTAAGTCACAATTTTATCGTAAAAAACTTTAAATGAATTATTTCTGTTTTGTTATTGAATTTTAATGTGTTTTTATTTAAAAAAACTTTTAGCCATTTTTAAACCCATTTTTAGCCATTTTTTCCGTTAATTTAGCCATTTTTGGTCACCAAGTTTTGGCAACACTGCACGGCACTAAATGTATTTTACATTATTATGACATTCCGATGACTGAATTTAAAATGATCAAGTTTCACATTTGCAAAATGATATAGTATTTTCTATAATCAAAAAAGTATACTTGCTACCATGCAACACTATTTGCACAAGATTGTGAATTGGGCTATTATTATTGTTATATAAAAGCCATAAGCCCAGGGTCTAAGGTGCAGCCCAAATGTTCACTGAAGTAAAATAAGGCTACATATAAAGCCAAATATTCTACACGATGAGAGATTGTAAATATACTTTACCTGAAGTCATTGAAATAACTTCAAGAATGTGTTTGCATACTTATTAGTGTGACCAGATCTTTTAATAGTTTACAGCTAAATCTTTTGTTAGACAAGGCCAGAAAATGCTAAAAACAATTTTAGAAAATGCTTTTCAAGATTTTTGATAACAATATATTAGCAGTATGATTTTATTATTTAAAACTATATAAATTTTAGGAACTGCCCGCAATACCCCTGATGAAGGTAAAATACAAGCGATTTTATTTCTATACTTGGCTCTGATTTAAAAGATTGGTTTAGAAGAAAGTTGCTGAAATTCCAAAATTATTATTTTGTCGGCAGTTTACAGTAACAATTTGTTTCAAAAATTTCATTGGATTAACATGAAATGCACAACTATTAACCCTATACAATTTTTTTGGATCATTAAATTCAATTTTTATATAGCAATGTAAAAAATTTCCTTTTACTTCCATACGTAATAAAAAAAAGGAAAATATTTTTTTAAATTTTTACGGAATTTCTACGTTTCTTAAGACAAAACTTATTAATTTTCATATAAAATTTCTTTTTGAGTGCAACTATTTGTAGTCAAAATTTATAAGAAAAAGTTCAGTTAAGGAATAACACTTTTCCTCGAAGCTTAAGGAAACATTTTATAAAAATTCTAAGACCTCAAGCTCGAAAATTTTATTATATATTAAAATAATAAGGCTTAAATACATATTCACCCCTATCGTGAATAATTTTTTCCCTTTTCACATATTTGCGATCATGAAAAACTCCCATGTAAAATTAATTTGTATTTAATTAAGAAGTCTGTAAGGATTATGTTCCATAGACAAATAAATAAATAATAATAATAATAAAAAAGGTAATTCAAAGGAGAATAATAACGTGAAGAAAATGTTCACGGGAAAAGTTCACCTTATCTTGAAAAGTTTTTTTCCCCTCGTAACTTGTTCACTTATTTTTGCTAGGGAACAGAACTTGTATGTAAGTCCCAATTTACAACGTTGAAATTGAAAGGCAGACATTTTTCTTATTCTCTTTTGAACTTGCCTAAACCTTTCACAATCGCGAAATTAATAGACAGACAGAAATAATTCCTTTCCTTTTTTCGTTATTTTTCGTTGTTGACGAAGATGAACATTTAACAGGCATTGATACTAAAATTACATTGGTGTGAGAAAAATTATATGAAGCAACAACATGAAAATGCCGAAAAGTGTAAATGATAAGCAAACAATGTCCAGTATAGACAGTCATGTACTACACATTCTACCTCTACAACCCCTAGCCAACAAACTTCGTCTGTCTGCCTTTCACTTGCCACATTGTAAATGGGGACTACGTAGTTCCAAAAAACTTAAAAAGTGCAAAAAACTAAAGTTGTTTTCAAAATATCTCTCCAATACTAAATATTTTGCTTTATTAGTTTAACTTTTCTTTAAGATATAAACGTGTATATATTAGACTGGTCGCATCTTGTATGGGATTTTTTTTTTTAAATTTAATTGTTTGCGCTGCTTAAAATATGAGGTTTGGTGTAAGAAATCATGATCTAATTTTTCAGGTCAATCCGACGGTGCCTAGCCGTGCCGGGTGGTGCCCAAAGTTCCCCATATTATAAAAAAACATATTTTCTATCAGATCTTTATAGTAATACTAGTTGAAAAGCCGAACATCGAAAATATGGCTTCGTTACGATCTTCCGCAGAGAAAGTACTTCAAGTGTGCCAAATTTCAGCTTCTTATGTCATCAGATGGCTTCAGAAAGTTGCGGAAAGAATAGGACATACATGCAAACATCCTGACTTACTAAGAAGTTATATATTGTATAGATAGATTAACATATGTTTTCGCGTAACTCAAAAACGCTTTAGTTTATTGAAAAACTAAAAAAAACGAAATTCCGCAATAAAATTTACTTTAAGAAAGTTAAAACTTTTTTCTTTATGTTGGCTTTGGTTTTCGAGATATACCGTTATTTCGAAAATTAAGCAGGTTGCACAACATATGTTCGCGTAACTCGAAAACCCTTTAGTTTATTGAAAAACTAAAAAAAACCGAAACTACGCAATAAAATTTACTTTAAGAAAGGTAAAACGTTTTTCTTATATGCGCAGTCGTTTTAGAAACATAATTTTTTTTCTGGAAAAAAAAATAATTTTTTTTATTAAAATTTCGGAATTTTTGTTTTTAAAAATTCATAAAAAATTGAAAAATGCAGCTATGCCTCTAATTTTATGCAGACGTATAAAAAACAACATTGCAAACAAAACAAGCTATACATGATTAAAATCCGTAAACAACTTTTGATTTTATGTATTCACAAAAGATGTGGCGGTTTAATAAAATTCTTAAATTAATTAAAATTTTTCGTCTTTTGTGAATACATAAAATCAAAAGTTGTTAACAGATCTTAATTATTTATAGCTTGTTTTGTTTGCAATGTTGTTTTTTATATGTCTGCATAAAATTAGAGGCATAGCTGCATTTTTCAATTTTTTATGAATTTTTAAAAACAAAAATTCCGAAATTTTAATAAAAAAAATAATTTTTTTTTCCAGAAAAAAAAATTATGTTTCTAAAACGACTGCGCATATAAGAAAAACGTTTTACCTTTCTTAAAGTAAATTTTATTGCGTCATTTCGGTTTTCTTTAGTTTTTCAATAAGCTAAAGCGTTTTTGAGTTGCGCGAACATATGTTAATCTATCTATACAATATATATTTTCTTAGTATGTCAGGATGTTTGCATGTATGTCCTATTCATTCCGCAACTTTCTGAAGCCATCTGATGACATAGGAAGCTGAAATTTGGCACACTTGAAGTACTTTCTCTGCGGAAGATCGTAACGAAGCCATATTTTTGATTTTCGGCTTTTCAACTAGTATAACTATAAAGATCTGATAGAAAAGATGTTTTTTATAATATGGGGAACTTTGGGCCCCGGCACGGCTAGGCACCGTCGGATTGACCTGAAAAATTAGATCATCAATTCTTACACCAAACCTCATATTTTAAGCAGCGCAAACAATTTAATTAAAAAAAAAAAAATTGCGGCAAGTTTAATCTTTCTTCTTTATTACATTCACTGGAACTGATAGCGTGAACAATTTTTCACATGAGATTCACGATTGCTTTTTTCCTTTCGAGGGGATGAAAATTTCATGGGAACAAAAATTTCAATTGTTATTCACGATAGGGGTGATTACATATATATTAAATTAATTTTGTTTGATTTTAATTTTCTATAAGAAAATTTGAAAAATATTCAATTATTCCAAATGTTTAATATTTTAATCAGCCTAAAAGCCCAACCATAATGTGCTTAAGTTGGCTTAAGCAAATGTGCGAATACATGTAAATCACATGAGGCAAATCATATTGAACTTATGGTGTTTTCTTTTCTACAAAAAAATTTGATGTTTTATTTAAAAAATGGAATTTTGTGTTAGTTTTTGAAAAATGATTTGCTCTCTAAAAGGGAAGCATGTTTTATTCTAAAACATTCACCCTTACCTCTGAAATAAGGCATTGCACTTTCCTCCCCGAATAAATCGAGCGTGTTGTTAGTGCCCTTTTTAAAAAAGGGTATATATGATGTTTATATATGGGGCTTATATGTGTTTTTTTTTTTTGCAAAACTTCGGAAAAGTTTGTAGAAATAGTGAAAAATTGCGAAAATTTTTATTATTTAATACGAGCCGAGCCATTAATTTGATAAAAATTCCTTAAAACTATAAGGAATGGCAAAAATTGGGTATAAATTGCTAAATTATCGGCATAATAGCAAAGTCTAAAATTTTTAAAAATCACAACCCTTACAGATAAAAATCGCTTCTATCGCGAACAGGGCTAAAATTCGCCAAAATTGCAAAAATTTATTTGAAATCGCTAAATCAGTTAAAAAATTTAAATATCGGGAAATATTATAAAAAAGTTTTCAATTTATCGAAAATTCGCGAAAATTTTTAATTTTTCAAAGAAGCCAAAAATTGATCAAAAGTCCCTTAACCCATTTACGCTTGCTGTGCCAATTTGGGAACACTTCATTATTTGCGGCTTATGACAAAGGTTTTTGACATTATTAAATATATGTTTTAATAATCGATAAATTAAAAGTTCAGACTTTTCTATAACATCAAAAAATTTTTTTTTTTAAATGACCACTGTGCCAATTATGGTACTCCTCTTTAATTTCCAAAAAAAAAAAAAAAAAAATTTTATTTTTTGATTTTTTGTTTATATGTAATGAATTTAATTTAATAATAAAATAACAAATATTTTATTTTTTGTCCGGTAGTTTTTGTTTGGGCTTAAATGGGTGAAACTATTAGGAATGGCAAAAATTCGTTAAAAATTGCTAAATTAGCGAAAATTCACAAAAGTTTGCTAACAGCGGCATGATAGCAAAGTCGTATATTTATTAAAAATCATTACAGATCTAAAGCGTTTGTCGCGAACATGGCTGAAATTCGCGAAAAATTTCAATATTGGAAACAAACCCAAAAATTTATTTGTAATCGCTAAATCGGCTAAAAAACAAAATTTCCAAAAAAAAATTAAGAATAGCGATAACAAATTAGCTATAATGATAAAGAACAATTTTTGTCAGGTGTTAAAAACAGGGCATTTCACTTTTTCATATTTTGTGTTTTGTTTTTGTCAAATATCTAATAGTATTTTTACAGTTCTGGCAAGACATTTTATACATGCACTTTTTTAGAAGGCGATATTTGTTGTGTAGAAAAGAAAACACCATTAAGGAAACTTTTAGTTAAGTTTTATGAAATTTTGATTTGCTTAAGCAAACTGCGAAACAGATCGCACATTCCGTAGGGAAACAAATGTTTTTTGATTTTGTTTTTTTTAATACATTGAGAGAGTTTTTGTTGGTTTTTGACTGTATGCTAAGCACGGCTATGCATATTATGGTTGGGCCTTAAAATTCATTAAATTAAATTTTCATTTCATTTTCACTTAAGCTATTAAAAATTTGAATTAAAAACCATAAGCAGTTCAATAAAATAACCACAATACAAATTATATTCAATTATGTTAACTCTCAAATCACCCTCAAAAAACTTACGTTAGTTACCCTCGTGTGTGGTTGTTTCTCATATATATAAAACGGCTGTCTACTTTTCTGTGGCGCGATAGTTCGCTTGTTATCAAATTTATGATTTACGTTACATGAATGATGTATATATCCCGTTGGTGATTAACAACAAACCATACAAATCTTATATAAACACTCACTTTATAAAACATACATTACATTCAGTTCGCATCAATATGAAAAATGTTCACACTTGGCAACAGAAAATTTTGACTCTAGTGCAAATTACATTGAAACTGAAAATGTGTGGAAAACACTACACGAGGGTAACTTACGTAAGTTCTAAAGTAAAGCTTATCAAAAAATATTGAAAATATCCTTAAGAATCATGTAACTATTTTAAACTAACGTCTTACGTGTTTAAATAATCCCTTTTTCCCTACAACCAAAAAAAAAAAAAAAATCCCTACACTTTTCCCTTCGTTAAAAAATTATTAAGGGTATTCATTTCAGTTTTTTTATTTGTTGGAAAAATGTAAATTTTGTTACAACAAACACAAGGGAAAACTTTTCCACCGAAAGTTGCAATTTAAACAAGCTTTAACCAAGTGTAAAAAAAAGTCAGATTGGAAAATGACAATTTTTAAAGAGTTGGTAATTCACAAACGTCCAATTGAGTGTGGCTGCCACCATATTAAAATTGTTGTTATTTTTCACACAAAGCACTAAAATTTACATCTCAACTCAAGATAATCAACTACGATTCTTTAAACTCCATTAAATCAAATTTTACTTTTTTTAAAACGTCTATTTTCAAAACTAAATTAAAAATTAATTCTATACAAACAAATATTAAAAAAGAACTTTAAAATGACGTGACCATTAAATAATCAATTAATTCAATTTTAACTCTTTTATTTGGCATCTTGAAAAATATCAATTACTTCCAAGAAGTAAATTTTTTGCTTTTGACAGTTTTGTACCTTTAACTAAAAAAAATACCGTTCACGTCAATAAGGTGTTATTTTCCATTTTCCCATTTCTCCAACCAAAAAAATTTTGAACTTAATACCCTTATTGTTTTTAAAAACAGGCAAACAAATACATATTTTGTTTACATTTTGTAAATATTATAATAAAAGCATTTATTCACAAGAAAAAAAAAAACCAAAATATGTAAATGCCATACAAACGCATATAAAAACAAATTACACTGTGTGACAAATTGAAATTTTTTCTTTTTGGCAGAAACACCTCAATATGTATACTTTAATCTAGAGCTAAAACATAGTCAAACTTCGTATTTGATTTTTCACTTCCTCATCTTTTGTCCTTTTTAAGAGCTTAATAATTTTTAAGAATACTTACTAAAAAAAATTATTAAATATAAATAATTATTTTTAGCAAACTTTAGTTCCCCTAAACTAAAATATCAAAATATATCCTTCCTTATCCTTAAAAGTTTTCATTAACAATTTTTTAAAAATTCGAAATTGCATTGTTAAATTATTTCTCTTAGTTTAGACGGTATGATTGTTTTTTTACAAATTAATTTCTATATACAAATTTCATTCATTAGGTAGATATTCTTTTTTGAGTGCGAAAGCAAAAAGCAAAATAAAAAGAGAATAGCTCAAAAATGCAAACGCGAATATTCGTCGCCGAATTTTCGGGTACATGGTTTTGGCAATTGTGGAAGATTGTCAGCTTATTAGAATACATTTTTTCTGTTAAAAAATACTACCTTTGTACTTAAATGCTATTGTATATAAAAAATTTAAATTAAATAGATCAAAATAAGACGAATATTTAAATTTTTTTAGACAATCCATTTAAAATGAGATAATATTTTGAAAATTCCCTACATTTGCCTCAAAATTAAAAGTCTGTTCTTTTTCCCCTACAAAAAAAGAAAAATACCTACTGCTGGCAACACTGTGCAACTTAAATGCAAACAGGGTGACTCAAATACTTTTCTCATCCTCAAGGTATGCTGCAAAAATTAAAAAAAAAAAATTTAAAAAGAACGCTTGCTGATTTTCTGAGATTCTGTGCGCCTGGTATCAAGAAGTAAATTTCGCTTGTAACATTTTCCTTGCGATCGTTGCGGTGTTGCCAGAGTGCAAAAAATTGGAAAATAAGTACAATTATGGAATTTCGGTAGATTTTTTCAGGGATTTAAAGGAATTTGATTGAATTGTTAAATAAATACAAAATCATTTGTTTTTTTTATAGAATTTGATGTAATTTATTTATTTTAAAATAATTTGATAAAGTTTTAATACAAATTTTATGATTTTTAAGTGTTTTTTTTTTGTCAGTTTTTATAATTAGCAAGCATTAACTTGACAGAATTTTATAAAGTTCGGTAATTTTATTTTAATATTCAAAATTATTAATTACAAAAAATAAATACTTATAATAATAAATATTACGTTCTATTGAATAATAATGTACAATGTGAATATTACTGCATTTATACTTTTTTCAAAGAATATATTTTGAGAATAAATTTTAAATATAAATATTGCACATAAGTATTTCATGGTTCTAGTGTCCGAATTAATTCACCAGCTTAGGCAGGATATTGCTTCAAAGGAGAAGTAGCCGATTACGTGACCAAATGAGGTACTATTCTTTGTTTTTCATCGATTTTCCTGCTCAGTATTTTTCTTCAATGTTTGTTAATTGAAAATGGTTTCTGCAATTAAAGAAAAAAAAATATTTTAAATTTAGTATTTTAATGAATTTTAAACTCTTAAAGTAATGATAAACTACTAATAGAATGTGAGAATTATTTCTCTTTATAAGTTATTTTTATTTTATTTATAAATTTTTTCGAAGGTGTTCTAGGTAGTGCTGGGAAACTATCGATAGTCTATCGATATTATCGATAGTCTTAAAATATCGAAAATATCGAAAGACAAAATATCAATATCGATATTATTATTATTTAAAATACAGCTATGAAGACATCTAACAGCAGCTATACACACATATTTTTTTGCCGCAAATTTTTACTTGCTTTCATTAATTCGCGCTGAATTACAGCAATGAATACAAACAACAAGAATGGCAAGTGGTATACCATATATGGATTGCATAGCAGTGCTTTTTACTGCTAATTTAAGGCCTTTAAGTCGAAATTTGTACATGTTTATATAGGGACTGAAATGTCAAATATTTTTGTAATGTTGTAAAAAAAAAATGCAAATACAAATGCAATTGCAATTGCAGTTGCAATTGCGAGCATGGCACAAAACAATGAACGACCATTAGAGAATAAGTCCGCTAGATTGATTACCTTTTTGGGTTTAGAATTTAGAAAATTTTTTAAAGTTGCAATGGAATATCTTATAGTCCCCGTTACTTCGGTTCTTTCAGAAAGGTACTTATCAATTTTTAAAAAACTGCCATCTAAAATAACGTGCGTATATACAAACGTCTCATACATTCAATTAAGTGATAAAAACAACGGACTGTAGCCTTATAAAAAAATAATTAAAGTTTTCCCGCACAAGTACAAGCATTCAGTCGATAGTTATATCGATATATCGATAGTGAAATCTGAACTATCGATAAATATCGATAGTATCCCAGCACTAGTTCTATCACATACTTTTTGCTTAAGTCAACCTTGGGTTAAAATTTAAGCTGTAGATATGTACATATATTTTTGAATGATTCTATACACTACCATAATTAAAATCGGACACGTGCTGGGATTACTTTCCTGTGTTTTTTAATTATTTTTTTACAAGATCCTAATATCTCTCAACAGTCCAAAATTCTGGACAGTTGGGCGGACTTGCCTCTCGTGGTACAAAATTTACATTAGGTATTGCTTAAATAACAAAGGTCCTTTTTACCATAGTGATATGATGCCAAATCGGGCCAGAAATATAAAGGCACTCTGTGCTGTTTTAGAAAAGCTAAAAGGCGTTTTGGTAGACACCCTGTAAGATATATTTCTGTGTTTATCGTGCGTGATGTCACAAATGATTAGCTACTTTTGCAACAACTGCAAATGGCTTGCCACATTGAAATTCTAAAAGAAAGTTTTGAAGCTAAATCAAAATGGTCACACTGATACTTTTATATTTCGTTTTTCTCACTCTTTTTGCGCTTTAACTTAGTAATTCACCGTCCAATTTCGGTGGGTTTTCACATATTTAATAAAGGGGATTTTTATTTATTTTACTTAACTTTGTTTCTTACAGTGTTTAGTAATGTATATAAAAGTGTTTAGCTTCCCACTCCTATTTATTGTATAATAAGCATAACGAAAAGATCTTTCCGAGTTTCTGTAAATGTCAATCCACCGCAGTGAACGCATTTCTAATTTGTGTTATGGGATCGAATTATCTTGATATTTTATTGAGCCATTTCAGTTGTCGATAATTAGGCAATTGATGCAAATGATACTTTATATCTGTGGTTTTCATGGGCAACCGCGTATGTCTTAAAATAAAATTTTTCAGGAGAGCCGAAAAAAATGGGTTAGGTATTGCACCTTTTGAACTTTGTTATTAAGTTAAAACATCGAAAGGGGGTATATATTATCAACTATTTTTAAAAAAATGTAAAGAGCGCTTAAAATTAAGCAATATTTCATCAACATTTCAAAATCGAAAAAATAGACATACGCTGTTGCCCATGAAAACCACAGATATAGGAATGCTTGAAATCAACTTGAGTAATTTTCATAAATTCTTTTTGTGGCGACACAATACTTCTAATGTTTGTTTTTTTTTTACTTTACTAAAAGAAGATCTTATTTTGCGTTAAAAACAAAAGGTTTTTTTAATAATAATTATTAAAAATTAAAAGTGTTTTTTCATTTAATGTATTTTTAACACTTTTGGAATTTATTTTCTCTTGGAATGTATTAACAAAATATTCGTGAAATATTCTCTTGAATTTGGCGAATACGAATGTTGCAAAATAGGCGAATATTCGGCATTTCGAATAATAATATTCGTAACATCACTAATTAGTAGTTATCTTTGGGTGGAACCCTTCGAAATTTCGTCAAAATATTTTTTTAAATATTTTTATTAACCAGGGATAACAAACAGACAGTTCCGCGTTGTTTCAAATACCGATTTTTAAGAATTACGATTCCAAAATTTTTAAAGTTTATAAAATTTCAGGTGTAATAAGTTAAATGAAAACAAGGAAGAAAGTACAAATGCCCGAGTTTTACATGCTCACCTGTACTATGACATAATTGCATGGTGGGTCTTAGCCACTGAGTTTTTTACATGGAAGAAAGTACAGATTCGATTATAGATTAACGTGAGTATCGTCCTAAGACCTTACCTCACGATGGTCCAAACCAAACCAATGGAAGAAAGTACAGTCGGTCATTCACGACCAGTTGAAACCTTATACCATAGTATATAAAGACGAATTTTCGAGAGTGTAGCATATTTGGCACCCATCGGCAATCATGGACCCGGCAAAACAAAATTATGTAATGAGGTTCACATAAGAGTTATTTGAGCCGACTATTAATAAATATCAACATCTTTATAAGATTCGTTAGTCTTGAAGCGATTTTGGGGATGGGGTTTATATAGGACCCATGCCAAATTCTGGACATATCAGTACAAAATATTCGCTTAACTTTATAGCAATACCGTCCGGTTTTCGGATCGGGATCTTATTTGTAATACCCAAGAAGTTCAACAATAAAGTACATATAAAGTTTTTAACTGTACTTTATGTGTTTTTTTTAGCATATATATTGTAGGCTGCTAGGGCTGAAATATGCAATAAATTAAACAAAAACATCGCCAAAGGCCAATGTTGGGACAAGATATTGTCCATTGTGTTAACTCCTCCCCTAAGTATTCCAATGACACGCACATGTTAAATGTCTATAGAAAATACCAACGTCTGGAGGTTTAATAACCCAGTAAAAACCTGGTCTATAACGAGTAGGCTCTTGATTTGTAGGTCTATAAAATTAATTTGATAATTAAATTTTCAACACCCATTAATATTGACTTGTTACCGCAAACTCTGCAATTTCATATTTTTTGCAATATACTAACAAAACAAAAAAAAAAAATTTACAAATATGAAGCTAACACCCACAAATTTTTTGAATACCGATGTTAAAGTTAAAACTTCCTTTCTACAAAAAATTATTTTGCAAACGTATAACGTGTTTTTTTCAATAATGTTTCCTAAAAAAACAAAAGTATGATACATGGTTTGTCTTAAGTTTTACCAGAGGGTTAAGCTGAAGGTCCACACCATGCGTTTATGCGTCTGTCCTTTTTATGCATTTGACAAAAAAGTTGAATCAGTGTAATTGTATATGACAAGTTACACAACAAAATGCAGAGAATGCATAGACGCATCAACGCATGAAAGTAGGATTACTTTCTGCTTTTGTATCCGTCGCATGTGTGGTGAAAAAAAGTCAGCTGTTATTGATGACCATGGATGGCAAATCATATTTTATTTTCAATGTTATCGATAATTATGTTTGTGTGGTGGATTACTTTTTACTATGTTTTTGCATTAAAAAAGGTTTTTAATAAGAGAAAAAGCTTTCGTTATAAATATTGTATAAACTTTAATGAATAAAATACATTAAAATTAATTTTTAGCACAATTTAACAAGAACAAAATTTGACATTCTACTTATCGATTACTTTTATCTTCTGAGTGTCATCTTTGTTGTGCTTATTATTTTTTTTAACAAATGCCATGAATTGGAAACATATTGATACCGTGAAAAATCACGAATATTTTTATAATAAAAGCTTACTCCCCTTAAATAAATTCTATTAAAATATCAATTACACTCTCAATTTCTTGCAAAATTGTTTTTAATTGTTAAACATATTAGCACAACAGCTGATAAAAAAAAAATTGCATGTAACTTGAATTTAGAAACGCATAAAATGCACAAAAAGTATCATACGCTTCTACGCATGAACGCATGGTGTGGACCTTCAGCTTTAGAGATGCAACACAGCTAAAACATCTTTATTTGTAAAGAAATTATTTTCTTATTCACCACAGGTGGAAAGGGTTTATAAAAGTTTGTTATTGCATTTGTATATCCTACAATAATGATCTTAGACTCTATAAAGTACATTTACTCTAGGTAACGGAGTTGAAATAGGACTTACCAAGAGCACAGATAAGTTAGGGCCTATTTATGCCACCGATAGTTCGGAGAGGTTTGCTATTGCATTTCAGCTAGATCTGTTGCCAATTGGCTGAGATATGAGCAAAACAGCACAACTGTCTCTAATTTTGACCTATAGATTTTAAATGTTCGTCAATAAACCTCACTTTCATCTTAGATAAGCTTAGCTGAATACTGATAGTGAAAAATAGGCTCATAAATGACCGAGTTATAGACATATAGCTCCCATTTTCTGAAATAATAGATAATAGTAGACAAAATATGGCTCAGATATTTCTTTCATATGAACTGTATTTAAAGTTAAAAATGAGGCAAAAGCGAAAAGCGAATTTGCCAATGGCTTGTTATTTTTACTCGGGGCATCTGAATTTAAACGCATTTTTATTTAGGCTTTAGGAAGATATTTTTTGCAAGTAGAAAGATGTGTGCACAAACAAAAAATAATTGGCGGAACTGAGATTCGAATCCAGGATAAAAATATCGTATGTTGCTTTTAGTCTTAAATATTACCTGTTGCTTTATGCCAACCTTTTTTTATTAAGTATTAAGAAATAATTTTCATATACAAAAATAAGTCTTAATATTATTAAAAAATGCATTACCCTTCCTAGTAAAAACTGCCTAATTTTTATACCCACACCACAATAGTGGAGAGGGTATTATGCATTTGTGCTGATGTGTGTATTGGTCCTAGACCCACCTTAAAGTATACCGATCGACTCAGAATCGAACTAACGATGTCCGGCAGGCTGGCTGGCTGTCCATGTAACCTTGTGCGCAAAATTGGAGATATTTTGATACAATTTTGGACATAGGTTCTAATTGGCACAAGGACCAAGCCTATAAAAATTAACCGAATCGTAGGACCACGAGGGAAAATAGGGGGAAATTTCTTCCTCTCAGAAACTATCAAACCGATTTTAATTTATGCATTTTTTTAAAAAATAGGACCACGAAGGGAGATAGGGGCCATTTCTGCCTCTCACAAACTTTCAAACCGATTTTCATGAAGTTTATAAACATAGATAAATCCATATTTATATGGACACATACACTTTGCTGCTGGCGCGGATTCAGGGGGGGGGGAAATAAGGAAATTTCCCCCCCGTAAATTTTAAGGATATGTTTTGTTAATTTCGATAATACAAGAATTCTCAATAATAATATTTTTTTGAATGTACAAAATTTTGGGAAATCCCAGCCAGGTTTTTTTTGGTTTTTTTTTTATGGAATCTCTAGCGAAATTTTCAATAAGTATTTGTTTATTTTTTTATTGAATCTCTAACGATTTTCAATAAGTATCCATATCTTAATCCTAATAGTTATTTATTAGATATTTCCAATGAAACATCTAGTTTACCGTATTCAAATACTTTTTATTCTACATTCGAAAGACTAAACGTTTGACTTGATAATGCGTGCAGTTGAATTATTAAAAAGCCTTAGTATTTGCAATATGTATGTATGTATATATTTATGTGTTATATGAATCAAAATTCTACTCGATAATTTTTGAAAGCAGTGATTTGTCGGGGAATAGCCAGATTTCCTTATCTTTAAGATATTTCAACATACAACAAAAAGTTTTTAGGGAAGAATTTATTGGCTTTGTTGTAAACGCATTTGAAGAGGCTTCAAAAGATATTGATGACGTTGATGTGTCAATTGATGCGAAGGCACTATCATCAAAAGTTCTTAAAGCTTGGACAAAATTGTGTAGGAGTTGAAACAGATTGGTGTCCTCTGATGTCAGCAGAAAATTAAGTTGTTAAAAAATCCTGGAAACCGCGACAAATGCGAAACAAACGCCTTGCTATTCCCATAAATCGAACAACTCAATTTCTAATTTGTTAAAGAAACGACAAATTTTTTTAAATATAATAATCCCAAGCGAAAAACAGTATTTGGGAGCCAAACTCTCTTCATTATGCGTCTTTGCAACAAGTATACATCATTTAGTAGAAGCTTTGGAAAAAATATCTGAGTGGAAAGGTATTATCTCTACCTTAAGGAACTCACTTAGTATTTTTGAATTTATTTGCGGAATATACATATTAAGTGCGATACCTATTGTAACACAGCCGCTTAGTACCATTTTACAAAAGCAAGATATAAATCTTCAAAAAGGATCAAGCCTTATCAAAATTTAAATCATGTGCCTTGAAGAAAAAAGAAATAAAGCCGAGGAACAATTTAAAGCGATTTTTGAAAAAGTTAAAGTTATTTGCTTTCAAATCGAGGTTCCTATCGAAAAGACAAGATTTGAACGAAATACTCACATCCAAAATGTTGAAGATTACTAGCGAGTTGTAGGTTACATTCCTCTTATTGAATTTATTTTAGAAGATCTCATAACAACTTTTCCAATATATATCCCAAATGTATTGAACATACCTAAACTTCTACCTCAAAGTGTAACCAAGTCATATACAGATACAAAACTGTTAAAACCACAACTAGCTGATGAGCTGATCATATTTGATAAAAGAGATAAACACCTACTAAGATCTAAACTTGAGCCTGATCTATCAGATAACGTTGTAGATGCTTTAATAAACTTTTATGAAGATATCTACCCAAATCTAAGAAAAATATTTCAAATTTTCGTTTCAATGCTCGTCAGTAAAGCTACGAGCGGAGGTCATTTCCCAACCTTCGTCGAATAAAAACATGGCTCGGATCAACAATGACAGAAGATAGACTGTACTGTCTAAATTTGCCTCACAAGGAAATCATAAATTGCTCATTTTAAAAAGATTAATGTATATTTTATTTAACCTTTTTGTTGGGTTTTTTTAACTAGGGCAATGACTTTTTTTGGACAAAATTTTTTATCCCACCACGCGATGGGCAATTTAGTATTGATAATGAAAATAATTTTTTTACGCCAAAAAAGTTTCCGCACCAAATGCAATTTCTAAAGCTCCTCAAAAAAATTTTGTTGTTTTTAATATCCATACATATTATATATGGTACATTTATTGTTTATATATGCTATATATTTTAGCCCCCCATATTAATAAATGATTATAAAATTAAATAAACGTTTATTAAGGAAAATTTTCACAGAAAATTTGATTTTCAAGCCTTTATTAAATTTAAAATATTTTAATGAATACAGGCATAAATACATAAAATAAGCAACTGCATAACAAAAATTTAAAGCTATTTTTTTGGATTTAGTGAAATAAATTTTAAGTTTAAAGTGCGAGTTGATTTACATAATGGAAAAATATCTTGTGCAACTGTAATAGCTCGTTCCGCGCTGAAAATTATCACTGTTTTATATATCCGCCTAACAACTAATCTATCAACACATCTTTCATTTGCCATTAACATTTAGTTTATTAAAAAAACCGCAAAATAGAGTCGCGATTTTTTTGCGCCCTTCTTCCGTACAAATGGTAAGATCTTGTTATATTCATGAAATTATTAGAAAATACTTAAAATTTTGTAATTAAATGTTAATTTTGTATAGTAAGGAGAAAAACTGAAATTCAAAACATTTCATGTCTATACGGCTATGCGATGAAGAATTTGATATTCGCAAAAATTGCAAAAAGTACTAACCCTAATACTCATATTGTTTTTAACAAACTTTTAAAAACAAATTTTTTACTTTTTTGTATCATACAAAATTCCCCCCCCCCCCCTAAGGATTAAGCTGGATCCGCGCCTGCTTTGCTGTAAGGGTATCATATGGCTGGCTTGACCGACTATACTTTCTTACTTGTTTAAAATGGATAGCTTCTTTCACTAATTATTTTCTCTTATTTTTTGAGTTCATGTCAACTGTGCAAATTACATTAGCGAATTTGATTAGGAGAAAGTACTTTTTTGAAGCGAAATGCAATGCTGTAAATAGCGACTAGGTGTGCAAGGAATTAATTGCACATGTAGTAATTATTAAAAAAATATTACTTAAGTTTTTGCAAGGATAAATACCTTCGATTTTTAGCTCACAAATGCAAACAATATTTATATTTGGTGTTCGATTTTTCTAATTTATTTTGAATTAGATCTAGTTATTTTAAAATAATCGTTGTAATTATTTTTTGGATTATTTGTAATAACTTTGCGTTTAAAACAAAAATAAAAATTTTATCACCATTGGGGAAACTGTAAATATACGCTATAAAAAGGGTTTTATCCGCATTCACTATTCATAATTGTACAAAATATTGATTTTGCACCAAAAATATTTTTATATCGTCGAAAATAACTTGGAAACCTTTAAGCATTAAGCAATAACTTTTAGTTAGCTTAAAGACGACTAAAATGCTCATTATTTAATTAAATTCTTAACAAAATTGGACGAATTGATTGATCTCAAGTTATAAAAAAAAAACTGGAGCAATCACTCTCTTCAAAACTCAATTTTTGTCAACATCAGTATACCAAACAAGTAAATAAGTAAAATCGGTTCCATAGTATTAACAGACAAAGTTTTGGGTGTTTTCTATATGACACCCATGAAGAAAATTATATTATGAGATTCAGGCTCATTCTGGACCTACTATTACACAATTTTGCTTTGACATAGTAGCTTTTACTAAGGAAATAATGTCGACAATAAAATCTTTTCCCCGAGGAGGTATTTGCATGGAAGCTACGGTCAAATATCGGTCGCTTCTTATAAAATTTATTAAGATGATTTAGGCTCAAATAAAATATTTTTGGGCGGAATCTTCCTACTTTAATAATTAGAACGCTAATTCCGTGTGAAACTATGGGCCGATTCTCAACATTTTTAACAGCCTTCATCCTTACGACAGTTAAAAAAACGCAAATTTCATTTATTTATCTCCAAATTTTCGATCTTACGCACTGGACAGCCAACCAGCCAAAATGATAGAAAGAAGGACATTGTTAGATCTAGAAAGTGAATCTGTCTGTGATCGGTAAACTAAAAAGTGGATCTAGAACCAATATTTTTGTGTGTTACATACATCAGCATAAAATTATAATACCATGTTCCACTGCGAACGCACTTGTAAGCATTTTGAAAAAGTGAAAAAGTGGTCAGAATTGCAAGTGCATGTTTACAATTTTCCTCGTAATCAGTATTCATTTAATGTTAGCTTTCAACTGGAAAACCGAAAATATGCTCTGTAAAAGTGTTTTATGAGAATTAAATATTTAGCAAAAACTTGAAAATATGCCTTAAACAAATGGGATTAAATAATCTACAAAATTGCAACTCGTACTTTGCACACAAGGCTTACATGGGCTAGGATTTCTATGTAAACAGAAAGATATTTAAAATGGAAAAGCCATCTATTTACCAGGGGGTATACTCTCTATTGCGATGCGAAAAATGCCTACTTGGTACTCTCTATCTCTTTCGCAAAATTTTCTGAAAATGAAGCGATAGTGGCAATAAAAATTAAAGATGGTTCGGATTTACAGTAATGAAATGCCAAAGTGTGTAAAAATATTTGAAATTGGAAAATTTAAATAAAATAAAGTGATGATTTACGAAAAGAAAAAAAAATTAAAAGATGCGAAAGACACATGCGAAAACGTATTGAAGAGTACCAATCTAGATTTGCTACAATTTTCTTTCGCATCGCAATAGAGAGTAGCCCCCCAGAATTTCACATAACCTTATAAACTGCGAAAGCACTTGTAGATTTAAAAAAAATTTTACATGTACCAAAATATGCTTTTTGCGCTATAATCTTAAAATATGCTTTTTAACTTAATTATTCAAAAAACAATTCTACAAAAAATGCATTCGCAAATCGATCACAAAATTCAAAAAAGCTCTAAAACGGATAAATATATTGTTTCTGCCGTCATTGGTCACACAAAGAAAAACATGCATTTGCATATTTTCGCTTTCCCTGGTTATTATTATTATAACAGTCATGCTTAAGGCATTAAACTCCTCAAAAATTAAGATTTTGAAATTGTTTTTCAAAAATAAAAATTTTGTAATCGTTAAAACCAATTAATGAGACAAAACTAAACTAAAAATATTTGGGGATCTAAAAGAGTCCAACTTAATTGTTTTTCTACAACCCTTAACATACTGTTCATACTTTAACTTTTTTGTATAATATATTTAAATTGTATAATTAGTTTTCAAAATAATATATGTACACAAATAGTACAAACTATCTTTTGAATCATTAACTCTTTAAACAATTAAATAAACACATTTAAATAATTTTCTTTCTTTGAATTTTTTCGTCTTCTTATTTTAACACAATTGAATGTTGTATTTTAATTATTCTATTATTTTAAATCAAATAACTTTTCTACCATGCGTACATACATACACACAATTCGCTTAAATTAAAATATTAATTTAAATTTGTTTCTTTATTTCATTTTCGTTTTCATTTTTTGTAATTTTTTTTACGCATTTTATTATTATGGCCACATTCATCAAACCATCGTATAACAGGGTCAAGTTGATGATCGTGATCGCACAATACGTTTGCAAAAAAATCTCATAGAAAAATTAGAGGCTGAAAAACTTAAAGCGCCACATGCTGCTAATGAAATTGCCACGAAGGAGTGTGTAGATACTGCAACACAAACTGAAAGGGTACGTGTGTCTTTATGCTTTTTTGCGTATATAATTTTTTTAAAATTTATTGTTTAATGTTTTGTATTTGTCTTTTACTAATCTTTGCAAAAAATAATTGTTATTGTTAAATGTATTTTTTTACAGACACGACCACTAACAATCGGTACGGAAAGTTTGTCGAGGTAAGAATTCGTAAGCGTTTAAATATAATTATGACTTATGCAAAAATTGTAAATCAATTATTATTTAAAACTTCGAATTGTATTATAATTTGTATGATAAACATTAATTTAGTTTTTTTTTATATTTTATCAATAAAGTTGATATGCACTGTAAGAAAAATATATTTTATTGATTTTATTATATAAACTTTTATTTTGCATTTAACCATTTTTGAGTAACATGGCCAATGGGTTTTGAAAAAGTTGATTAAAAATATAGCTTTTAATACAAGTTACAACATAAACCAAAGATTTAATAGTTTTTGAACCATTTTGTTAGGTTTGTTTTCTTTTACAAGGCATAAAAACTGCTTTAAATCATATGTACTGAAAGTTATGAAGAAGCTCATAACATCGACTTTACAATGTCTGTTGGCCCTTGTAAACGTTGTATTGTAGTTCAATAAGCAGAAACTAAACACAAACACAGTTACACAGTTTGTACACTATGTACAACGAGCTGCTAACTAGAATGCAGCCACTCCCACTTTGATGAAATAACCTCGCAAAATACAAGAAATAAAAAATCGGTAAAGTCATGAATTTTCCCAGAATCAACAATTACAATACGAAATTTTGTGCAGATCAGGTGATAATAAACGATAGGCTCCACGCCAACTCCCGGAAAACACTTTAAGACGTATTTAGTTAGAACGAATACTAATAATGTCGTGAAGATCACCACAATTGAGTTTTATATGACTATAAACCACTATTTGAAAATGTTCAACATAAAGTTCGCTCTTGAAAAACACATTAAGATGCCTTAAATCGTCACAATAACGATATTACCATGAAATTTTGCAAACAGTTTTATTTTACTATACATCTCAAGTAAGAAAGTAAAGTCGGTTAAGCCCGGCCTATTGATACTCCGCACCACAGAGTATAAAGACAAAATTTTGAGATTGGAACCTATTTAGAACCATGGCTAATCATGGACCTGGCAAAAGAAAATTATGTCATGAGGTTAAGATACACATAAGAGTTCTTTGTGCCGAATATTACCTAAAGCGATTGTGGAAAGGGAGTTTTCATGGGACATATGGACAATTTTAGACCTACCACTACAAAATTTTGCCATTATATAGTATATATTATAAGAGTTATCGCAGCCAAATTGTACAATACCCACATTTATAAGGAAGTTATGGTACTTGAATCTATTTTAGGGAGTGGTGTTTGTATTGGAGCTTTGACCATATCTATGGACATATTTTAAAAATTTGGTTAGGCGGACCAAATAAAATACCAACCATTGTTTATGGGCCCAAAGACTATTGAGGAAAGAAATTTGTTGGGTGGGGGCCATGTGAAATAATGGACCGATTCTCACTAAGACAATTGAAACGTATGTACCAAATTTCTTCAAATTATCTTCAAAATTGCGACCTGTACTTGCTCACAATGTTACATGGACAGACAACCACCCAATCAGCCAGACGGACGGACATCGGCTCAGAAAGTGATATTGAGTCGATCAGTATATTATAGGGAGAAACCAATATTTTCTGTTTGTAACACCTATCAGCACAATCAGGTATTACCCTCTCCACTATTTTGCTGTGGGTATACTAACGTTTAATTTAATATGAATCGTTCCATAACTTACTTTTGGTCCTTGATAAAGTCCACTTTTAAAAACAAATTAACACGCCTAAATCCATATTAACATTAAATTGGCATGAAATGGTGTTATATGACTAAAAACTATAGTAAAAATGTTTATGGAGACCGGCTAATAATTTTCTATCATTCCTATAAAAAGACCATTTCCGAAAACACTTAACCCTTAAGTTTACTCTGGGCCTGGCCAGGCATTTTTTTGATTTTTTCCAGTTTTTTCATATAATTATTAAATATATTAGACTAAACTTTATGTATTCCTCAATCAAAGTGTTTACAAGAAAACGAGAAAAAAGTGTTAATTTGAACACCGTGGCCGTGGTAATTGCCCAAATGAAAATTTTGTGCGTATTGTATCCACCTGGGCGTGGTCAGCCGCTGCCCTATTATAAATGTACTATAGTAAACAAAATCAAAACGAAATGTATCAAAAAGCATACGCAACACATAACAATTCTTTCTTTACTTTTATTTCGAAGAATTATTCTAGTAGACAACACAATGTTCTTGCTATAGCCATGAAACATTATACAAATAAAAGTAGTCCCAGGGGTTCGTTTGTGTGAGTTTTTGCGATAGCCACAAAAAACTCCATTCAAAATACAAGTGGCCCCAGCCAGGCCCAGGTGGCAGTTTGTGCCACAAACAGTTAACAGTTAAACAGTAAAATACACTTAACCGTAAAAAAAAAATAATATTAATGGTTTTCAATTTTTGATATTTTTAATTAGGCTTGAGTTCATCAAATTTAATTTTTATTAAATTATTTTTAATGAAGGAGGGAATTTTTCAAGATATCGCTTAAAAGACTTGCAATCTGTGCATTTTTACGCCCTCGCAAATGAACTGTCAAAAATTGTATGTGCATTCATTTATACAAACTTCGTAATTTGCCCAACAATTTTGACTCGTAAACTTGCGCTGTTCAATTATGCATTTATACAAACAGTGTTTATAAATCACAAACAATAAATTCTAGCAATAATTTGGGCAAATTAGTCTTTTGGCTTTCTTTGTGCATTTTTAAAAACAAATTTCAAATATTAATCACAAATTTCAAGTTTTTTTTTTATTTTTGAATTTATTTTTGTATTGACGTTACTTACAAACTGACATTAGTTCTGTGGTTTTCATGGGCAACTATTTTTCATGGGCAACTATTTTTTCGATTTTGAAATGTTGATGCCATATTGCTTAATTTTAAGCGCTCTTTACATTTTTTTAAATATTTTTAAAAACAGATAGACCCATTCCGATGTTTTAACTCAATTACAAAGTTAAAAAGGTGCAATACCTAACCCATAGTTTGATCTAGAATGGTTTTTTCGGCTCTTCTGAAAAATTTTATTTTAAGACATACGCGGTTGCCCATGAAAACCACAGAGTTGTTTAAAATAACACAAAAATTAAAAAGGTTCTTATTAAAACGAATCTCGCAAGTTTGCCTATTTTCACAAAAGGCAATTTTAAGCGATATGAGGAAAACCCTTATTGTTTTTAGATTTGGCACAAATCAGTCCTTAATGACATCAGATTTTACGCAGATCAGTTCATAATTTAGCATGGCTTCCATTATATATAGTTACCTCCAACAAACCTATTAAACATATTATGATTAATTTATTTGAATTATTGTCACCGGCAACCGTATTATGAATAAGTCCTCCATTGATTAGCCACAACCATTTTATAGTTGCCTCCGAACATGATATGGTTAATAATACAACAGTTTGTTTGTTTTGAAGTGTTATAAAAAAATGCCCTAAATCCACTGGCTAAATTTTATTGTTCCATTTTTCAATTTGTTGTTGCTTCTAGTAGTTTTCTTTGACTACGACAAACAATTGTAGTGGCAACAATTTGTTAGTGCAGCAAAAACTTGTTTGTTTCATAATGAAAAGATGTTAATTCAAATTACAACGATTTTCAATTTTAACGTTCTGCACCCAAAATCTGTGTAATTATATGCATTTTCCTAAACATCTTAACGGTTTGTTGCATTTCTTCCATTTATGTTTCCTAAATGCATGTTGAACTCTTAAAATTTGCATACACAATTTAGTTTTCCAAAAAAAAACACTACCTGCAGTGATTGCATGTTCGAAAGAAATTATTTTGAATTGAAATAAAAAGAAACAAGGAAACTTTCGCAAATAATCAACTAATTAACATTTTACTTACTTGTTTTTTTTTGTTTGTTTTTTTTTTTTTTTTTTAATTAAAGAAACATGTTAATTGTATCACTATTATGAGTATAAATATAATAAATTTAAATTTAATTTATACTTTCATGCTAACTCACTTTTCTCAAATGGTATGGTATATGGTTTGATATTATAATAATTAACATTTCTTCAATACTTTTGTAAAACAGACTTCAACAATATGGAGAACAAAAGGTATTATACTGTGATTTTTTCTTGGCTGTAATATTATTGTGCGCAATTAACCTTATTTGTATTTTACACTTAAGTTACACTTGCGTTAAAAATTGTTCCTCATGATTATAAATGTTGAGGAGAAACGTTAGATTTATGTTTTATACTGTAAATATAAGAAAATGGCAATTGATTTGATAAAATATATTTAATTATGAATTAAATTTATATTGACAAGTAAAAATATAAAAATGCAGTATTAAAAGTTATTAGTTAGTAGTTGTGATTTTGATGTTTTTAAAACTCTTTTGTAATGTAAGAAATCAAATTAAAATCAAAAATTGCGAAAATTTGACAAAGAAAATTCGAAGATTTGAATGTAGTTTTAAGAAAAGTATAAATACCAAATTCCCAAATAATTTTAGTTGAAATTTGTATTGTTGATGTGAAAATTTACTTTGTACGAATACCATTATGGTGTATTGTGTTGAAACAAATTCAAGATAAATCGAAAATTTTATTGAAAAAATTAAAAAATTATTAATAAGCCCAAAATTTTTGCTTGGAAAACAATAAAGGGAGGACCTACCAAAATGCACGATGTTAAAACAAAAAGTTTTCAGAGAATTATCTTAATATTTTTTTTTTGATTGTTTTATGACAATTCGTCGTGCGGGAGTTTATGTGCTCTATATGCCAAAAGTGTATTTTGAGAAAATCGATCTTGAAGTTTTAACATAATTCAGGTTTGAAGGATATAGAACAAAACAGACACTATTTATCTCAGAAACTAGATGAGATAGCCGAAAACGGATTACATATTTGAAAAATTTGGGGTCGAAAACCTAAAGTGGCATAATTAACTCGAAATGTGTAAAATGGCGGATAGAGCACATAAACTCCCGCACGACGAATTATTTGTGAAACAATATCGGCCAAATGCTCGCCACGGCTTCGGTGGTATACCTCTATCCGATGGTTCATATTTTAAATAACTCTGAGCCATAATTGAGGTTCAATGTCGTTAATGTGCCAAATTATCTCATCCTTTAGCTCTTGTTGGCTTATTGACGTACGCTGTTTCTTTAAATATCTCCAAAGAACGGAGACCAACGGTATCAAGTCACATGATCGTGGCGGCCAATTAATATCGCCTTGACGTGAGATAACACAGCCATTGAATTTCTCGCGCAAAAGAGCCATTGTTCCATTGGCTATGTGGCAACTGGCACCATCCTGTTGGAACTACATTTCGATGGCTTAATATAAAAAAGGCCTCGATTTTTTTTTTTTTAATAGCTTTTTTTGTCTATTCTAGTAGCTAATGCCACATCCCAGTAAAAAAAAATTTGGGTTTTTTGAAGCACTTAAGAGAAAAAGCACATAATCGAGCGCTTCAATAAGAGAGCTCTTATACAGCAGTAAATAAAAAGACTAAAATATAAAAAAGCTGCTATTTTAGTGCTGATTTTTAAGTGCTGACAACGAAGAAGGTTTTAAAAAAATTAACGAAAATTATTGAAAAAAGGCATTTCAACAAGTAAAAGCAAAACATTAGTGAATGTATTTATATAGTTAGCCCTTAAAAAAGCACTTTAGGAGTGCTTTGTTTGCATGTTAAATGAAGCGCTTTTTGTCAGCAGAAAATAGTCCTCTAAACCGGGAACACTCCATACAAAAATCAGGCATCCCATCAGCAGGTTTGAAGCGATTTGAGGCATGAATTCATACATAAAACCTGCTCCTTTTGGCGCACATTTTTAACTGGGATGTATCTCGATTTAAAATTTTTAAGGTGTAGTATATACAAAATTTGTTGCATATTTTTATGAAAAATTGCATTATAAATTTTTTTTTATCTAAAATTTTACGGATTTTATTAAGTTTTTTTTCTTCCCAACAAAAAAATCGAGAAAGGCCTTTTTTACATTAAGCATCGGCTCGTGGATTCTCATGTTAACGAGAAGTGAAAGTATCCCTCGTTGCTGAAGATGATTTTGTTTGTAAAGTCACCATTCACTTCTATCTGTTCAACCAGCCGTACCGACGCTTGAAACGGTCATTAGGCTTCAGCTCTTGAGTCAGTTGTACCTTATTAGCGTGTAAACTCAAATCTTTATTCCAAAATTCGCATCAGTGATGTATGTGAGATGTTAAATTGTTGGGCACGACGACGTGTCGAAATTGATGGCTCTTCGGGCACACTATCGCGAACAACAGCAATCAATGTTTTCCGCAGAAAGATCTGGGCGAGCATGTACAGTAGATTTCACATTTCCTACAGACTCGGTGCACGAAAAAGCAATTTGATTTGAACGTCCATTTAAACGATCTTTTCAATTGTGTACCTCTCCATGGATGAATTTGAGACAAAGAAATGTTAAATTAAGTTGGGGAAAAAATTTACCTTAATGTGTGACTTACAATTTACATCGTGCATTATGGTTGGACCACCCTTTATACAGAAAAGTTGATGCATTACTAGAGATGTATTTGGATTTCATATTTCAAAATTATCTACATAAGTTTATTAGTTGACAAATATGTAGTACAGTTTTGATGAGTTTCTTTAGCAACTCAATTATACGATCAATTAAGACTTTGTATTGTGATTTCCAGTTTTAACATTTTCAAAAAGTTGAAAAATAACCGAAATACGTATAAATTAGTTAATATTAATCATAATTGTTACCGGCACTCAAACTGTTAATTTTTCCAAGTGTGTAGTAACATTTGACTATAACTGTATAATTTTATATATTATAGTGTTTCGTTTCGTGTTTTAATGAATCAGCTTTTGCATTAAAATTTAAGTGCCTTCCAAAAAAAGGGCGAAAATAAATGTTTCTTTTTTTCTCTCTTACCTTGCACAAGGATTAATTTAAAAAACTTTTAAATTTAAACTTTGGTACTAAAACTTAATCAAAATAAATTTAGTTTTTGAAATAAATCCCACAAATCCTTTTATTATAAAGATTTATTATAATCAGCCACTCAAGGTAAAAATATAAAGTATTAGGGCGTCATTATTTATCATGGGTGCTGCGCAGTGGGTAATTTTGAAAAAAAAAAATAGAATAATTCTGGCTAATTTTGAACGTTTAGTCTGATTAGAAGGTATTCGAGCTTAAGTTTATGGGGTCTAAAGACTTATCAGTAAAGGCGCTATTGGTACTCAAAGTAGGGCACTTCTGGAATTACTAATATTCATAACTGCCCAGAATTCTTACCTTTGGCCCGATTTTTTAAATATATAAATGAAATGTATTCAATAGTCGAGTTCTAAAAAAAAGTTTGCGAAATGTATAGTTTATAACTAACAGTTAACGAAAGTTCCGACTTTGAAAATTAAAAATTAAATTGCAGTTTTTGACCTAAATTGTTCTACTTTTTTTGCAAAGAATTGGAAAAAAATCTTTTGTAGTTAAAAAGTTATATGAATTTAAATTTAAAATCAAAAAACAATCCTAAAATTTTTATGTACGGTGCTTGATACTTAAAGAGAAACTTAGTTTGCTAGTTTTTTTAGAGGCCGTTTTCGACGGCTTCGCTGAAGCAGTGAAATCATTTATTCTTTTAATAAGAAATATAAAATGTTAAGTTTTTTCCAACAAAAATCGTGTAATATTCCATATTGTTGTAAGCCCTACACTGCGATATCTCCCTTACATTACTGCTTCCGCAGAAGCATAATTTTTTGCTGGGTATGCATTTATAATAAGTGGGTTATCGATTAACACAGTTAATACAATTGCATATTATTTAATTATAAAAAAATTATTTTCAAACCTGCAATTTCAATTGCAAAACAAAGTAAACAATTCATTCAAATCAATTGTTATTGAGTAAAATTTTAAGATTTAAGAAAACTACGTATGTGATTTCACTTTAATGTTGTATGTTTATAAATAAGATTTTTTTTTAAATGTATACAAACATTTTAATTGCATGCTGCAAATTTCAATAGAATTTTGAGGTAATTTTTAAAATTTACTAATAAAAATATTAAAAAAAAACACCTTCATTAAGCCGTACGTATTTAACCAAATAAAACATATTCAAAAGCATGCAATGAAATTTAGCTTAACAACTATTTGTTATTTTGTCCATCTACAACTGCCGTATTCATAAAAACTTATTCAGATTTCAAACGTATTTTAAAACTAAATGTCCATACAAATTGTCCATAAAATAGATTTGAAATCCAATTTAGTTTTAATGAATACAGCAGTTAATGTTTAAATAAAATTACCTATTTTAATAACAAGTAACTTTTCTTATCATTCGTTTCTTCTTTGAATTTCCATTTAGAAGTAAACCAGAATACACAAGTTACACCACATACTTCCCAGCAATTTGCAGTGATTCGACCACTATCATAGAACATCATCAGAATAATCCTGGTTGCTTGGCCAATAATCAAACAAGACGTCATACAATTATTTCTACAACTCTAACCAATTATAATCAACAATTATCTACGCCAAGACACACACCGCGAAGAGCTTCAATTGCCTGGGAAAAACAGACACCGTCATATAAACCTGTCAAAATCACACTAATCGGTGATCCGCTAAAACATTGGCAAAGCGAAGGAAATTCATTAAATAAAAGTAAAGATGAAGAATTTAGTAAAAATTTTATTAATACAAATTTAAATAGACAACAACACATTCAAAAGGCCCAGCTCACACAACAGGAGAATGCCCATAATAATAATAATAATAATAATATAATATTGAATTCAAAACATCATCATCGCCTGCAGGACATAATGGTGGCAAATGAAATTCAAACTCAAACTCATAATCAGCATCAACGTAATAATAATAGTCATAATCAACATCACTGCAATCATAATCAGCCAAATCAGCCACATCATCATCAGCAGCTGCAGCAGCAACAACAGTCGCATCAATTTTATAAAACTGCATCACATCAACACAATAATTTAAAACCAACAGTTACTATAGTTTAACAACAGAATATTCTAACTCTATAATTTTAGTAAAATAGTTATATTGAAAAAAAAAAAAATAAAAAAACAAAACTAATTATAACTTTTAATTTTCCAACGAAAGTTTAAATTTTGTTTAATAGTTTGCTAAGTTTTTATAAATATTTGGGAGTTTTATATTGAAATGAAATGTTAAAAAATATTTGCAATTTATTTTTTCAAAAAACCGTTTCATTGTAGCTATTTTCCCATTTCAAAATAAACTATTTCTATTTTAGTTTTTGATATAATCAAAATTAAGAACATTCCATCCAGCCTAATATCCTATTTCCGATGTGCGAAAGAATTCTCTCTTTCTTTCGAACAATTACATTTAAAACAAAAACAAATTCCTAAAATTTGGTTTTGGTTTTTAATGTATTTGTACGAAAGAAAGAAGTTTTTCACACATCGGAAATAGGCAGTAATACTTCTCCAAGGGGATTATGAATAACTTGCACATGTATACATCTTTGCCTACCCAAACACGATAATTAGTTTAATAAATTGTTCGTAAAACTGGACAAAATCAGTAACAGCAAAAACCATCTGAGTAGGGATGGGTAATAAATATCGATATTAAAAACAATAATAATCGATATACATATTCGCCTATATTTAAAATACCCATACATCGCTATTTATTTACGACTATCGAATTCGTTATTTAAAGAACTCTTTATAAGAAAATTCAACATTTGTACCGTTGTTCAACTGCTTAAGCTAAGATCCCACTATCGGCTCAATAGCACAATCTGTGACGATTTCTATCGTGCTATATCGGCGCACATTTAAAAACATTGCACAATTTATTCTTGGGTGGTCCCATTATCGTCGCACTTTGTGACAATTTTTTTCGGTTCATTTCGGCCAAAACTCAATTGCGACAATAATCGGTACAATGCGGTCACACTATCGTGCTATTTGGGCAAATTAAATCAAATGTTTTTGTTTATTTACTTGTTGGCAGACATCATTTTACTTTAGAAATTCGCAAAATTCTCCGTCCGAATATTAAATTATGTTTCCTAAAGCTAAGATCCCACTATCGGCTCAAATAGCACAATCTGTGACGATTTTTATCGTGCTATATCGGCGCACATTTAAAAACATTGCACAATTTATTCTTGGGTGGTCCCATTATCGTCGCACATTGTGACATTTATTTTCGGTTCATATCGGCCAAAACTCAATTGCGACAATAATCGGTACAATGCGGTCACACTATCGTGCTATTTGGGTAAATTAAATCAAATGTTTTTGTTTATTTACTTGTTGGCAGACATCATTTTACTTTAGAAATTCGCAAAATTCTCCGTCCGAATATTAAATTATGTTTCCTAACAATTCTAAATAATATATTAATATATGTATGTATAATAAAAAATATATTCAATTTCATTCAAACTAACTTCAACTTACTGCACTTGTTCTTTTTTTTGTAATTGTTGTTTTGTAAACAGATGTTTACAAACCAGGGATGGCAACATCGACTGCAATGTTTTGGTTAAAGCGAATTGTTTTCTTTCATTTAGTAGTACAAATGTACTTTTTAACGTTTCAATACATAAATAATAGATAAAACAAATGTAATTTTGGTACAATTAAGCTCAAAAAAGTAAAATTTTAGTAGCCAGTTTGTGCAATTTAAAAATTTCGTTTTGCCATCCCTTGTATCGGCGCTGATTGGCGACTGTGATCGGCACACAAGTGGCCGATAAAAATCGGTACATATTAAACAATTTGATTGCTCCACATTGTTCAAAATAGTGTTCACATTATCGGCGCATCTAGGCTAATTTTGATTGCCCACAGTCAGCACAATTTCGGCACAGATTGTCGCATATTAAAACATTTTGACCGTTCACACTATCGGCACATGAAATGCGCCAAAAATTAGTACATTGCGCCGATAGTGGGATCTTAGCTATAGAATATTGTTGTTTTTATTAACTAAGAGATATTAAGAAAAAAAACGGCGTTTTTCCATTGTACATTTTCATAGTTTTCACAGTCAAGGCGAAGAATCTTAAAAAAAAAATTTTTTTATTGTAGTTTTGGTATAACAATAGTTGGCTTGCGAAAAGAATTATGTCTTCCTAGTGAAAGTTTCTCGAAAAAAAGCTAATAACGAACCTTCTTCCTCCAATTTATGTAGAAAGACATAAAAATCTTTTAGAATGAAAAGCAGATCCTGTAAAGTGTAAGCTGAATTGTCGACATTTTACGCCTGTAGTTTCGAGAATTAATTTAAAAATATTTAAACTGTCAGGCATCATCAGTATCATAGGGGATTTAACAGTGCAGGATAAAAGAGGATTGACAAGAGAACACATAAACCAAAGCGTGCTCCTGATTTTCATATTGGATGAGTACTGATTTGACTGTATAATAATTTTTATTTGTTGTAATTTGTACCAAACAGATTATTAAAACTTTGTTATATTTTACGTTAAAAAAATCCATTACTTTAATTATAAGATTTTTAATCTTGTTGTTTTGGAAAGCAAATAAAATAAATAAATAAATGTATGCCATTAAATTTAATTTAAAACAATCAAAAACATTCTTCGTAAAGTCGGTACTATTTGCGGTTTAATTCAAATTTTTACAGTGTTCAGTGCTGAAATCTGGAACTGTTGTGTTTAGTGTATGCTTTTAACTCAGTGAACTGAGTATAAATCAAACCGATGTGCAGTGAAGCAGTGTTTTTTTAAAAACGTTCAGCTTGTCTCGGTTTATTATTCCGGACGGGGTTCCTAGAATTATGCAAAAAATCGCCTTAACTCAAATAAAAGCAGCAATCGACTCATGAAACTTTCCAATTTTTATGTTTGATAATTACACTGAAATTAATTGTTGGGGGAATGCTAGTTTCTATTCGCATTTCACTGGTTTCTTAGGCAAAGAATTTGAAAAAGCCAAAGATATACTAATACAAATTAAACTGTAAAACGAATGAGAATTAAGAACGTTCAAAGTCACAATATAAAAGCTTCGACAAAACACCAACAATAAACACTGTGCTTATCTTTTCCCAATAAAAAATGTTCTCATTTTGCGAATGGTACATTTATAAAAATAAGCGCACAAGTAGGCGCTACACAATAAGACGTACAGCGATGCAGTAAAGTATGTGAAGGAACTCCTAACAAGTTTTATAAAAGAAAAAAGAAAATTTCAAGTGCTACGGCATTTCCATACTACGAAGCAGGTTTGTAAGGGAGAATACTAAAAAATAACTGTAAAAATACATTAAGTGTGTAAAGCTGAACGCTTCTTTCAACAGTTTTTATATGCGTTGAATAAAGCGCTTTTTGTGTCAAAAATTTATTGCTTCAAAGTGGGAACTCACCATATAAAATTCATGCCCTCCGTAAGCGAGATAATAAGCGAAACCCTTATATTTCTCCCTTACAAACATGCTCGGTTTGAAGCTAAATTTTTTATTGGGTTCGTACATTCCCTTACAATTGGTTGGCTTTTTCCGACTCGAATTGTAGTTGTAAATGTGTAAAAACATGTTGCCTTCTTCGCTTATAAATTTAAAGTAAAATATTGCATAGTTTACTTGTATATTATAGCTTATAATTTATAAGTCACAAGTTTCGTTTACCCAGTGCCAGACTTGAACTTGTAAAGTGTATGACCGGCATTATATAATCCTATTTAAATTTTTCGTAACTTACTTTCTTTAGATTTCATATGGCGAATAAATAAAATGTTGTCTAGGGTATTTAAGAACTGAATTTTTGTATTCTTTAATTTTTTTGTTTTTATTGTAGAATTAACTGCCTGTTTCTCGATTTCGAATGAAAACTTCGTTCGCATAAGTTGCACTAAAAACAAAATTTTAAAATTTGTTTTTATTTTTAATGTTAGTTAAGCGAACGAAAGTTTTGTTCGAAGTCAGGGAACAGGCAGTAAATTTAAAATAAAAAGAAACAATAAAAACTTAAAATAGAATTACATGTAATATGTTTGTACATAAATATTTATATACATAAGTACATATCCGTATTTAGTTTTTACATTTGGAAACTGGGAATTATTTCCTTTCGACGGTATCTTTATATTATATTCAACGTTTTTTATTTTTCGAATTTATTCTATGAGCTAAATTTCAGTTACGTGTTTTATAAAGCTTTTTTGTAATAGTCCTATTCATTAAATTTTCCAGAAATGACTTTATACACTACCAGACTTTTATATTGTATCTTCTTGTTACATTTTACCTTAGCTTTCCTTTGGACAGCAATGAGCTAAATTGTATGTACAGAAAGATTTACAATTATTAGACACCAGCAAAATGTAATGCATTTTCTGGCCCGCTACGGCCTTCGTCAGCATTCTTTGTGTCACACTGGATAGTGATACTTTATTAATTGAATGTATTAAACTCGAAAGGAAATAATTCCCAGTTTCTATTTGTTAAAATTGTTGAGTTTAATACATTCAATTTACAATTGCTTTCGAATCGAGAAAGTACTCGATCACGCCTGTCAGAATCAGGCCGCAGGTTATACCTCCTAGGGTTAAGATTTTTTCTTCCCCTGTAAACAAACAAAAAATCGAGTTACGCTGAACTTTGAGTTATGACGATGTTGCCGCAAAATTATCACCATATTAAAGTTTTCGCACATATTGTATTTTCATTTTAAAAAGCAAAGTTTTTTTCTTTTGCAATCTAATGTAATTAAAAGAGATACGTTTAAATATAAAACAAAAGAAGTGCACGTAACGTAACATACATTTTTTGTGTGACGCTTGATTCTCGAGTAAATTATTCTTGATTGTGATAAAATTAGCGTAGCTGCAATATAACATTTTTGTAAGAGATTGTGCGTCATTAAAGCTTTAAAATCTCGCATGAAATTTCACGCACCTGCAAATACATTCTAAAGCTTTTTATTACTTTCTTTATTAAAAGATATCGTAAATTTGCGAGATGGTAGTAGGACTTTAAAAAAGTTTTATGTTTCCATGTGCCTAATCGTGAACATTTTTTAAATTCTTTATGCGTCTTTGCATTTTCCCCCTTGTGAGCGTGCGTAAACATAATTCGTAACCTACTCACTCGGTCAGCTTAATACATATAAAACTCTCTAAATATTTAAACGTAACTGCAAGTTAACAAGATTTAATTCCAGAGTTTATTTTTTAAACAAAGATTGTGAAAACCTGACCTTATTGTTGTTATCTCTCTTTGTTTTTATTCTAATTAAACGCACACTTAATTTATATTTTTAAATAATACTTTATTAAATAACAAATCACTAAAAACTGCAACAGCTTAACAAAACATTACTTGTTATACAACAACAATTTATTAAAAGTATAAAATTTATAACAAATTCCCAGCCAGTTGCCACAAATTTCGCCTTTTCATACAAAACAATAAATAGTACGAATACATTCACAAATTAAACTACAAAGAGAATAATAACAAAACAACAACAAAAATTATTTAAATAATAATGAAAAGTATTATTAATAATTATTATAATAACAATTCAAACAGTATATTTACAACGTATGTTTGTAATATTTTTTAAAACATAATCTCTCATTTAATCAATAACAAGAAAAAGAAAAAAACATTAAATAAAATCAAAAATATAATAAAACATTATTAAAATAATGACTTATTAAGCAAAACAAAAAACCATTTAAAATATAAATGTTGCAATAAGGACTTTATATCGGTTTTTTTGGTATTGTGTTATATTTGATCAAAATATTCTCATTTTCTTTTAAGTTTTAGTCGTAACAACTTCTAGAAAGATCTTACTTTGTTTATATTACATACAATTAATAAATTATTTTTATTAGTTTATAAGTTTTATCTAAATTAAATTTTTGTTATTATTAAAACTTTCTTCTTTAGCAATAAAAATTATTCCTATAAAAAAAAAAAATTTAAGACGCATATGACTGCATATGCACTTTGTAGAATTATTTTATTCACTGACTTGTAATTTAGAAATATTTATTTAAAATCTTTAATTTGTTTTATGTTTAAGTGAAAAATTGTAATTTTAATTGCATTAGGCAAAGCTAATATAGCCTCTTTCATATTATTGTTTGAATTATTTTCAAAATATAACTTTTTGAAATATATACAAAATATATATAAAACAATTACTATATAATCATGAAAATTTGTTTTTATTTATCAGAAAACAGTGGATAAATAATTTTTTTTTTTTTAAGCAAAAATCTTTATTTGCATTTAGCAAAATTTAAAATGATATTATTGTCAAATATCTGTGAAGGAAATCGGTTATGAAAAGGGAACGATTTAAAGTGGTGTAGACTAGAGTTTGCTAAAAACCGTAAAAATGTAAAACCGCGGTTTCGGTTTTAAAAAGGCTTTGGTTTGGTTTTCGGTTTTGAAAATATCAAAGTTAAACTACATACATATGTATACGTATATATTTTTGTATGTAAAACAATTTTTTATTTGTTTAAATTGAGGTAGTTTGATTAACACTGTAGTGTAAATCTGGGACTGGCCAGGCTTTTTTTTGACTTTTTTCCAGTTTTATTCATAAAATTATTAAGAATATTAGAACAAAACTTTATGTTTTCCTCAATCAAAGTGTTTTTTTTTTACAAAATGAGAAAAAGTGTAAATTTAAACAACGTAGGCGTGGCAATTGGCCAAATGAAAATTTTGTGCATATCGGATCCACCTGGGCCTGGCCAGGCCCTGCCCTATTATATATTGACTGGTGGTAATAAAACCAAAACAAAAGGTATCAAAAAGCATACGCAATACAGAGGGACATCACATGGTTAAATCAAGTTCTCTGCTCAAAAGGACCCAGAATATATGTATATACTTTATAGGGTCTTAGATCAATATTGTAGAAATTACAAACGGAATGACAAACTTATATATACCCTTTTCAACCTGAGGTGAAGGGTATAAAAAGAGTAATTTTTGAGATTTCAGCGGTCTATTCACCGCATTCGATACTATCGTATCGAATTAACTATCAAATGTTTTTGCAAACGACAGACACTGACGTATCGAATGAAAACTCGATAAATGTAATGTCGCGTTACTCGATAACGAATGCTATTATTTCAAATTCCATAATTTTCATTCGATATCGAGTTTCATGATATCAAAATAAATAATTAGTATTGTGGTTATTTTGTTGAACTATTTATGGTTTTTAATCCAAATTTTTAATATTTTTAATTAGGCTTAAGTTCATGAAATTTAATTTTTTATTAAATTATTTTTGTGAAGAAAGGAATTTTACAACATGAAAATTAATTAAAATTGTTATTGATAATCTTTCATTCTTGACGTGGCTCGGGCTCGAACCCTGGCCGGCAGGTTACCATGACATGTTTCGATCGCAACCACTCGATCTCCTCAGATGGATTTGCCGTCTTACACTCGCAGCCATCGACGACTGCTGACGTCACTAGTCAAACATCAATCCTTAAACCAAATTGTATTTTAACATTTGGTAGATCGAAATTTGCTTTCCTGAATGATTATCCATCTTAATTGATTTTACATGTTTTTTCCTTTACTTCTGTTTTTTCGTACTTTCGTCAAGAATTTTTCTTGAAGTCCAAGTACATTTTTTGTTTTTTCACTTTGTCTTTCTCTTTTCTGTTGACCTTTTTCAGCACAACTTGAAGGACAAATGTACACATAGAGCTCGTGCCTTAGCTTTAACAATAATTAGTATTGTGGTTATTTTGTTGAACTATTTATGGTTTTTAATCCAAATTTTTAACATTTTTAATTAGGCTTAAGTTCATGAAATTTAATTTTTTATTAAATTATTTTTGTGAAGAAAGGAATTTTACAACATGAAAATTAATTAAAATTGTTATTGATAATCTTTCATTCTTGACGTGGCTCGGGCTCGAACCCTGGCCGGCAGGTTACCATGACATGTTTCGATCGCAACCACTCGATCTCCTCAGACGGATTTGCCGTTTTACACTCGCAGCCATCGACGACTGCTGACGTCACTAGTCAAACATCAATCCTTAAACCAAATTGTATTTTAACATTTGGTAGATCGAAATTTGCTTTCCTGAATGATTATCCATCTTAATTGATTTTACATGTTTTTTCCTTTACTTCTGTTTTTTCGTACTTTCGTCAAGAATTTTTCTTGAAGTCCAAGTACATTTTTTGTTTTTTCACTTTGTCTTTCTCTTTTCTGTTGACCTTTTTCAGCACAACTTGAAGGATAAATGTACACATAGAGCTCGTGCCTTAGCTTTAACAATAATTAGTATTGTGGTTATTTTGTTGAACTATTTATGGTTTTTAATCCAAATTTTTAATATTTTTAATTAGGCTTAAGTTCATGAAATTTAATTTTTTATTAAATTCTTCACAAAAATAATTTAATAAAAAATTAAATTTCATGAACTTAAGCCTAATTAAAAATATTAAAAATTTGGATCAAAATAAATAATTTCGATCAATTTTGCTCGATATCGTATGCGGTGATTAGACCCCAGTATTTTGATTATAACTCAGCCATTTTTAAACCGATTTGAGAGATTTATATACAGACGTGTTTAAGAAAAAATTTGCCAGTTAGTTGGGTTATAAATCTTTGACTCGGGAAGATCTATGGTTCCTGAAAGTGGGTATTTAAAAAAAAAAAATTATTATTTTGGACATAACTTTTTCGTATCTGAACCGATTTTTCCGAGTTTTTCAGAAAATATTTTTTACTTAAGATTTCCGATCTTTTGATATGCCAGGGATATCCATAGGTCATATAACAGTCCGGGTTTTATACAATTTTTGATATTTTTTGTACGGGAGATACCACGTCCACTTCTCCGATCCCGCTGTGTATTGATAACCTAAATGTATGTACCTAATTTGAAAGCGTTGGCTCCAGCCGTTCTTAAGATATACAGAAAAAAGTAGTAAAAATACCACAACAACAAGAGATTTTTGGGAAAAATTAGAGGTAGTCGTGGTTTTTTGCTTATATCTCAGCCATTTGTGGACCGATCTTTCTGAATTTCAATAGCAAACAATTCCGGACCATATGTGACATAAATGTATAATAACCTGGCCCCCATCATATATGGGGTCTTCGGAAAATCTATTCAACGGACAGACGGTCAGACGGACAGACGGAAATGGTTAAATCAAGTTCTCTCCTCATAAGGACCCAGTATATATATACTTTATAGGGTCTTAGATCAATATTGTAGAAATTACAAACGGAATGACAAACTTATATATACCCTTTTCCACCTGTGGTGAAGGGTATAAAAAATATATAAAAAAAATATAAAGTTACGAATGACATTAGAGCAGATTACGTTCGGTTAAATTGATTAAGTAAAAATTTAAATTTATTTGCTTTGCTAATAGATTGCAAGTTTAAAGGAAGTTGGTTCCAGAGACGGATAGTTAGTATGAAAAATTGTCTCTCGGACGACGTATCCTGTTGTCTTATTTGCATGATGCCATTTCCTCTTGAAGACCTCATAAATCTTAATCGGTCATGCAGATATTTTGGTTGTTCTAATATTGCAATTTTATGCAGAAAGACTAGGCTTTTAAGCTTTAAGTAGTTATTAAAGGTAATATTAAAGACGCGACTGGGGTACTGAGAAACATGATCAAATCTCTTCAAACGGAATATGTAACGTACAATGTTGTTAATAGTTGTGTTGAGTTTAGCAGTGTCTTTTGAGTTACAGCCCGTAAAGATTTCTGATGAAAACAGCAGAGTTGGTAGTAAGTAGGTTTTAGCTAAGAACAGTCTTATTTTTGGTGGTGTGCAATACTGTGTAGTCCATAAACACCTTAGCACACTATACACTCTTCCACATGTTTGGTTGATGTGATCTGACAAGTTAGTGAACTGTTGAAAACCACTCCAAGATTTCTTGCAGAATTTACAATATCAATTTTGCTGCCTCCCAGAAAAACATCAATTCTAGACTCAATTTTGACCGAATTTTTACAAATAGTTATACATTTTGACTTCTTAGGGTTAATTCGTAAACCATTTGCAGTCGCCCACAGGAAAATTTTATTTAGATCGGTGTTAAGATCTGTAGTTCTAGTGATGATGGAAGCTTTAGAGCTATTGAGGTAGACCTGTATACTAGTGCTGGGAAACTATCGATAGACTATCGATATTATCGATAGTCTTAAAATATCGAAAATATCGATAGGAAAAATATCAATATCGATTTTATTATTATTTAAAATACAGCTATGAAGACATGTTACAGCAGCTATACAGCTATACACAACCAGTTTTTTGCCGCAAATTTTTACTTGCTATTATTAATTCGCGCTGAATTACAACAATGAATACAAACAACAAGAATGGCAAGTGGTATGGTTTGCTTAGCAGTGCTTTTTACTGCTAATTAAAGGCCTTTAAGTCGAAATTTGTACATGTTTATATAGGGACTGAAATGTCAAATATTTTTGTAATGTTGTAAAAAAAGGCAAATTCAAATGCTATTGCAAGCATAGGACAAAACAATGAAGGACCATTAGAGGATAAGTCCGCTAGATTGATTACCTTTATGGGTTGAGAATCAAAACCAATTTAGAAAATTATTTAAAGTTGCAATAGAATATCTTATAGTCCCTGTTACTTCGGTTCCTTCAGAAAGCTACTTTTCAATTTTTAAAAAACTGCCATCTAAAATAACGTGCGTATATAAATACGTCTCATACATTCAATAAAGTGATGAAAACAACGGACTGTAGCCTTATAAAAAAATATTTAAAGTTTTCCTGCACAAGTACAAACATTCAGTCGATAGTAATATCGATATATCGATAGTTGAAAATATCGATAGTATCCCAGCACTACTGTATACCAATAGCATACATCTGGATTCTGGAATAATTTAAGTGTTTCGGTATATCATTAGCATAGATCGAATACAGCAATGGTCCCAGTATGGAACCCTGCGGAACACCCCTTTTCACACGAAGAGGGTAAGAAAGAAGTCCTTTATTTGAGACGTATTGCCATCTGTCAGTTAAGTATGTTAAAATAAATTTAACGGCGGTAGTTGAGAAGTTGAACATTTTACACAGTTTAAAGCACAGTACTGAGTGGTGAACCGTATCAAAGGCCTTTGAATGGGCAAGCAAAACTAAAAACGATATTCTCCCATCTTCCAAGTTACCTCTGATATCTTCGATTACATCGGCTAGGGCGGTTAAACAGCTATGCTGAGATCTGAAGCCCGATTGACGGTCAGTTAATAAACTGTACTGATTTATATATTCAACCATTGATTTATATATAAGTCGCTCAAAAACTTTGGACAGGTATGGTAAAATTGATATTGGGCGGTATTCAGTGCTTGTTTTTGGTACTGGAATGATTTTAGCATATTTCCATTCCGTCGGAAAATTACTGGTGGTTATAATTGTATTATACAAATATTAAATAGGGTGTATTATACGTGGTAATATCAACTTTATGAATCTTGGATTAATGTCAGTTCCAACAGCACCACTGTTGGGATCTGGCAATTTTAAAATTGTAGCGTCTCAATGACAAAATTGTACCAAATTGATATAAATTGCACCAAACTTTCACTATAAAAAAGCATACACATTTTAATTCAATAAAAATAAAACCAAAACAAGTGAAAAAGTAAATTCGGTCAAGCCCGACCATTTGATACCCTACACCGCACCACATATGTAAAGACATATTTTCGAAGTCATGCACCCGCCAGAATAAAATCATCATCTATATGAGATGTGTTTGTCCTTAACTGATTTTAGGAAGGGCGCTTAAACGGGACCTATGGTTAATTTTGGACCTACCAGTACATAATTTTTCTTAACATAGTGCACAGAAAAAATCATTTTTCCAATTCAAACAAAAAATTTGAAGAATCAAAAAATTTTTTGTCTGAAAACGGTCCTATAAACACATTCGCCTATTCAAACAATTTATTTGCATTTTGTTTATTGAAAAAAAAAACACCGAAATGTAAACAAAAACGGCGGCAGACCGACTCGATATGTTTTTCGTCATCATTCTATTTTTGTATTTGATGTATTTAAGTAAACTATTTGAAAAAATTGAATACCGGATTTTGTATTTTTTTACCAACTTTGAAACCAACCAAAAATTTATTTTGTTTCTTATACTGTTGTTGTTGTTTCTGTTGTTTAAAAAGATTAAAACGTTTTTTTTACCTGGTATTATTATACCCTCCACCACAATTAGTTGTGAAGAGGGTATATTCAGTTTGTCATTCCGTGTGAAACTTTTTTACTATTCATCTCAGACCCAATAAAGTATATATATTCTGGGTCCTTGAGTAATTTTAAGTCGATTTAGCCATGTCCGTCTGTCTGTCCGTCTGTCCGTCTGTTGAAAACACGCTCACTTTCGAAAACCTCAAAAGAAATCAACAAACTTGGTGTCAAATTGCTTGTAGTTATCCTAAACAGTTTGGGATTGAAATTCAGCAAAATCGGTTCAATAGGATCTGAGCTATGAATCAAAATGTGGAACCACCACCTAAAAAAAATTGATAATTTTGTTACAAAAACTAACATAAATGGTGGAAAAATGCACAGAATGATATAAGATTTCGCAACAATTCGTTTTATTCAACTGGAAATCACGCTGTGAAATTTCGTGAAGATCCGTCAATAATTTACCCTAGGCCCCATATAAGCCCTACTCCCGGAAAACAGTATATGAAGCCTAAAACCCTAACTAACAATGCTATCATTACAAATTTTTTCAAGTCACAGTTGCATAGGACTAGAAATTAAACTGTTAAGTTTCGTGAAGATCGGTCCATAATTTACCATAGGCCCCATATAAAACCTACTTCCGGAAAACAACTTAGTACGCCTAAAAACGTAAAAAATAATGCTATCATAACAAAATTTGGTACATCGAAGTTTTATAGAACTAAAAATAAATCTTTGAAATTTCGTGAAGATCGGTCCATAATTTACCATAGGCCCCATATAAAACCTACTTCCGGAAAACATGTTAGTACGCCTAAAAACGTAAAAAATAATGCTATCATAACAAAATTTGGTACATCAAAGTTTTATTGGACAAGAAATAAAATTGTGTTATTTCGTGAAGATCGGTCCATAACTTACCCTGGGCCCCATATAAACCTTACTCCCGGAAAACAGTTTAGTACGCCTAAATCCGTAAAAAATAATGCTATCATAACAAAATTTGGTACATCAAACTTTTATAGAACTGGGAAAAAGACTGTGAAATTTCGTGAAGATCGGTCCATAATTTACCCTGGGCCCCATATAAACCCTACTCCCGGAAAACAGTTTAGTACGCCTAAAACCGGAAAAAATAACGCTAGCGTAACAAAATTTGGTACGTCACAGTTTTATAGGACTATAAATGATACTGTGAAATTTCGTGAAGATCGGTACATAATTTACCCTAGGCCCCATAGAAACCCTACTTCCGGAAAACAGTTCAGTACACCTAAAACCATTATTAATAATGCTATCATAACAGAAATTGGTACGTCACAGTTTTAAAGGACTAGAAATGACGCTGTGAAATTTCGTGATGATCGGTCCATAATTTACCCTAGGCCCCATATAAACCCTTCTACCGGAAAACAGTTTGGTTGCCTTAAACCATAATTAATAACAAATCGTCACAGTTTAAGATTATAATAACATCATACAGATATTACTCCTTAAACATTCGAACTGTCGGTGGAGGGTATCAAAGATTCGGCACAGCCGAATATAGCACTCTAACTTGTTTTTTTACTACAAACCTCGTCACGCTATTTTATCATCTTTCTTATTGTTGTCCTTTTTAAAGCGTCCAAAAATAGACAGCATGTGTTTTTTGTTGTAGTTTTTATATTTCACATAAAGAAGTGTTGCTTACGATCAAATAAAAAATGCAAAAAAACGACAACATTAAGGAGCGTTAAATATTTTATACAAACTTGAAACCAATAACGCGTATATTATATTTTTGAATAGTTGTCAACATTTTTGTTGGTTAAATAAAAATCAAACCAAAATATTAATTGAATCAGTGAAAAAATTTGTAGAAATCAAAAAAAATTTCAAACAAGCGTTTGTTTGAAAATAATTCGACAATAATTTGTTCTGTATAGCTCTCGTAGGCAATTTTTGTGTCAAAATTTATAACAAAGTTATGGCATTAAAAGCTTTTTCCGGAAGCTTCGCCAAATTTGGCCTAAATTGAATCTAAATACCAACATATTAAGATGGTTTATAGACACAAACACTATTTCTCACCATTTACAATAGGCTTCGTCATTATGAATTGAAACCAATGTACAAAATTTGATCAAACAGAAAACATGCCAGCCACCCGGACTGAGGGACCTCGTTAATCGACACAGATATATGTATAGTTAATGAGTCGATCGGTATACTAAAAGGTGGGTCTAGGACTCTATTGTGGTGTGGGTATACAAAATAAAGAAGAATCCAAATATTTCTCTTTTTTTGTCAAAGCCAGACAAAAGTGAAGACAGTGCCACCAAAACAATCGACAAAAGTGGCGATTTGGAGACACTTTATACCAGGCTTCCTACAGGGATATACTTATGTGTGTATGTACTTAGTATGTAAGAATAACATCATGAACACAAACTTACAAAAATACAATATTTGGTAGTTCTGGTCAGGGCTGGCGATATGTTATTAGAAATGTTATTGTTGAAAAAAGTGAGTTAATCTATCTGAAAGAAATGATAAAACTTTGTAGGTATTTTATTTTTTAATTGTACCAAAAAAAGATGAATTGTACCAATGTACCATTGAAGTATCGATTGTACCAAATTTGGTACAACTGTACCACAAATCCCATCAGTGTCCAGCACCAGTGGATAAGGACGGTATATTTAATTGAGGTCATTTTAGACGAAATGTATTTAGTTGTGGCTTTGTCAAATGTTAAATTCATATGTAGCTGCGCATGTTTATCAATATTAACAAATACACAGGTTGCTAATTTTTGCTTTCACACGACATTTTTTGGTTTCATCTAACATAACTTTTAATTGGTTTTCAGTTTATTAAAAATGTTTTTTTTTAAAGAATAAGCGCAACTAAATACAATGTATATTTGCCACCACAAACAAATGACTTGTAAAGCATTTGATGTTAAATGGTTTGCCAGTTCAAAATACTGCAAATTCGACCTGATATTCGCAGAAGCAAATTTTTTTGCTTTTGCTTGACATGTACGCATTTTGCAGTGTAAAATTTGATAAGCTCCTAAAACCGAAGGACATCTATGCGGAGAAGCTTTATTTAGCGAAGTCGATGTTTGTTACACCATAGATAAAAAAAATTCTTGAGCCTGACCGAAGGCCAGCTATTAAGAAAAACTTTAGTTAGCGAAACCGGTATTTGTTACACCATGGAGGAAGAAAACCCTCGCTCGCGGCCGAAGTTCCAACCAAGCTAGTTATCGCGCGATTCTTAAAGCCAAACTTGACATTTAATTGCGTCTTTTTTCATTTTAGAAATTGGAGTTTTAATTTCATATGAAATAAGGCCCCGGCCGGACACTACTTATAACCGGTTTGTACATTATGTTTATTTATCCGAAAAAAAATTTAACCGGTAATCGACTAATCGATTTATTTCCACCCGATTAACTGATCGGTTAATTTAAAATTGGCTATTTTCGATTAACGATTAAACCGATGTAACAAAATGTTTAATATTATGTAGTATTTTAACATAGTTTTTTGTGTTTTTATCTATTTATTTGTTTCGTCTCAAATGCAAAAGATATGTGTTTAGAAAAATATTTTTTCATACAATCCCAGCGGTAAAAAGAATGAGTAAATTTGCATAATAGAAATCCTTATTTATATTTTTTGTACAGGTACAGCAAGCCCTTCCACATTCCCTTCTTCTTTCAAGAATTATAAAAGGCTTTCAATAGGAGATCTTTTGTTAGCCCTTATGATGCATGTATTAAGGAACGCCTTTTAAAAAACGTCTGTTAAAAGGCATTACAAATTTGTACTGTAAAATGGGCTTCTATTAAGAAACCATACAAAAGAAGTACGATTTGAATACCTACAAAAAAGGTTTTTTAAAATGACTTATAAAAATTTTATTATTACATTCATAAACAAACATACATATGCACATACATATGTTTTTCAATGGTAAAAATCCAATAAGGAATTAAAAGGAGAGAACTGTCATGTGGCAAAGCTACCATTTTACAATAAACCACATCTTTTAATTCTTATTTTTCTTCTCTATGTTTTGTTGCAAATAGTTGGATCAAATTTATGTATTAAATACATTTTTTTTTAAAGTCACAGAGAAAATATTTTTACAATTTAAAATAAAAGATTCCAAGATTCCTTTATAAAACATTTTATAAATTTTCAAGTTGATTTATAAACTGTTCTCTATCTTTATTGAAAAGATTTTTCATTTCTTTTTGTGCTTGATCTTGTTGTAAAAAATAAGCTTTAAGCAGAGACAATAATTGAAAGCGTTTCACATTTCTTAAATTTTGCAAACAATTGATTTTTGTTAAAAAATATACGTTGATCACAAAATGAGTGAAATTTTCTTTTAAAAACTTGTTGAAGGTATAACAGGCGATTTAAATGTTTCTTGAAAAATTGATTGTTGATTAAAAATATGAGTGATAAAACAACTCATTGTTCTGTTTGGAAGTTTCAGGCAAATGTTTTTTTTTTAATAACAATTTTACCCAAAAAATGCTAATTTAATGCTGGGATCATACGATTCCGCAAATGCACCAATATGACACAATTTTGATTGTGCTTTATTGATGCACAATAAAGAAATTGCACCAATCAAATTGCCCTGTTTTATACAAACTTAATTGCCGCTAGTTGGTACAAAGTGAAATGGGTACAATAATTGCCGCAGCACAGTCACACGATTGTTCTTACTTGACAACTGCGAAAACAGCTGTTGTGGAAGGTTTTTTATTTGTTTGGAAGTTCTAGTTGGTATGTTCATTAAAAACGAAAAATTTCTTCATAGGTACTCTACAATTTTTTATTTAATAGTTTTATTTGAAATATTTTAAGAAAAATTTATGAATTTCCAAAAATTAGTTCAACAATTTCGAATGTTAAAGTTTGAAAACACTGAAATTTATTGTTGATGGGATAAGCTATTCCTATGCGCATTTCACTGGTTGCTTAGGCCAGATCGTCAGGAAACTTCATCCAAAGATTTTAGAAAAACTAAAGATATTAAACCAAATAAAACTGTTAAGCGTTTAAGAATTAAATGCAACAGTTCTACTTGCTTTAATATCAAAGTTTAAACAAAAACATCAACAATAAACAGTGAGTTTATCATTTCTTTTCTTACATTACCCCCCATTGCATTTTTGTCAAAACGCGAACTAGCACGAATTTCAAAAAAAGCTGAGACACGTATTTAATTAAATCGACTAAAGATTAAAATATGTTAATTTGGCACTTTTATTACAAACAACCCCGAACAAAAAATTCAAAAACACCCTTTTTTACAGAAAATCCTTAAAAAAAGGACATGGATGATCGTCCTTGGACAAATTGTATGTACAGTTGGACGCGCCTTAAAAACGATATCCAATTTGTATATGTTGGTAAGGAAACAGATTCTCAAATTAACAAAACATGCAAAAATATACCCTTTTTAAAAGTGGTCCAGCTCACGAGAGTTCAAAGCTGGAGCCGAAATATTTAAAATGTCATCTTAAAAAAGTCCAAGGTTAATTTTTAGTAGGGTACATTGGGCACGAATTATACTTCCATACAACTTGAGTCGCTCTAATGTTCATTGTACATGTTTGTTATTAACAAAAATTAAAAAAAAAATTAAAATTCATTTACTTGCTAAAGGAAACACAAAAACGTAAAATTTATTAAAAAAAAGGGCAAATATTGGCGCGTATTGTGTTGTTTGATTGCCGCACAAGAATATAATAAATATTGGTGCATTTTTGTTATTTTTATTGAAGCGCGGTTGCATGGCAAACAGTCACACGATAGCCGCACCAGGGTTGCATTTGATTGGTAAAAGTAAGCACAATATTGTCCTCGATTGGTACATGAGCCAATTGGTTGTGCAGTCACACGATTGGTGTATTAAAAAGTGTGAAAATTTGTGCATTTTTAAGAATGTTGGAGAAAAAAATATATAAAAATTAAAATACTTCTTTCCCTTCCCAGAGAAGGGAGTTAGTAAGGTCGCCAAAAAATTAATCTGATCAACTTCCTTTTTCCCTTCTTAAAGAAGGGAGTAGCAAATGTGTACTGAATATTTTGGAAGGTCTCTCAAAAAGAAAATTATACCTTCTAGAAGGCATACTTGGAAAGGAGTATAGAACTCTTCAAAAAGGCCTGCCACTTGCGTTCCTTTCAATATTTACCGCTGTGATAAATTTCGTTCTAGCAAAACAGAACAAAACGAGAAACTAAAGGTACGTTCAGACTAATGAAATATTTGCCGAAAATATTTGTTCTGATATTTGCTTCAAACTGTGTGACACAAAAAAAAAAACAGTTGGCAAATAGTGTAAAATAAAATATATTAAATAATATTTTTAATTAGGCTAAAGTTCATCAAATTTAATTTTCATTAAATTATTTTTATAAAGAAAGGAATTTTGCAACATGAAATTAATTAAAATTTATTGATAATTTTTCATTCTTGACTGAAGCTGGGCTCGAACCCAGGCGTTTTTACGGACAGGTTACCCTTACATGTTTCGATTGCAACCACTCAATCTCTTCAGAGGGCTTGCCGTTTAACACTCGCAGCCAACGACGACAACAATAATCAGTATTGTGGTTATTTTGTTGAACTATTTATGGTTTTTAATCCAAATTTTTTAATATTTTTAGTTAGGCTAAAGTTCATCAAATTTAATTTTCATTAAATTTTTTTTATGAAGAAAGGAATTTTGCAACATGAAATTAATTAAAATTTATTGATAATTTTTCATTCTTGACTGAAGCTGGGCTCGAACCCAGGCGTTTTTACGTACAGGTTTCCCTTACATGTTTCGATTGCAACCACTCAATCTCTTCAGAGGGCTTGCCGTTTAACACTCGCAGCCAACGACGACTGCTGACGTCAATAGTCAAACATCAATCCTTAACAGGGTTGTCAGATGTGGCGATTTCTCGCCAAACGTGGCGATTTTCTACCATGTTTGGCGACCTAATTTTTGATTTGGCGACATGGCGATTTTTTGGCGATTTTTACAATAGTTAAAATCGCCAACTGGCTTTTTTTGATGACCTATGAATTGGTTTTGAAATTCGTTAAATTCAATACTTAAAAATAATATTATTTTAATTCTATGATAGGTATTTGAAGGTATGTTCAAATGGCTGATGAAGTTAATGAAAATCTTCTAGAAAAGTGTTTCTTATACATATATACAATTGCTCTTGAAAAAATCAATAAATAGAATTCCTTAAAACACTTATATATTTTAAGTCTATAAACATTTTCACATCATACTTATATGTACATATGTGGCAATTTATTATCACAGATAAAATATGTCGTTGTTAGTGATATTTTAAAGATTTTTATGAATCCTATCATACTTTTGGACGTTTATGAAACACAATGGAAAAAATAAGCGTTGGTTATTTGGAAACATAACTAAATAAGTTTAGGCCAACATTTAAAAGCTACAAGGATACGGCAGGTACGTACAATTTAAGGACTTTACTTTGGCTGTCCTTAATATGTGGTTATTACAACTAGTAATGCCTGTGAAACTATGAACTCCACTAAAACTCGCCTTCGAATTAGAATACAATACGAGCTTCTAGACTCGTTATTAGGAGTTATACAGGCATGCTCTTTAAATCAAAAAAATTCAAATCACAATTGTGATTAATGGGTGTTTTGAAAACCACACAAGTATTAACTTAGTTTAAAACGGTGGAAACAAATAAGCAAGTAAAAAAAATCGGCGGCCACTTAGCTGACTGGTTTAAAATCACAATTATGAAAAAAGCTTTTTGTCCTGAACACCTTTTTTGTGATTTCAATTCACTTTCACAAAAAGTGATTTTCAGAACATGCCTGATAAGTTATATGAATGGGAATAGTACATGTTGCACTTCTTTTGTACTTTCGTTGAATAAATGTAATACCCTCACAATGTATTCCAAATTAGAAGACAAATAGCGAGTCTTGACGGTGAAGCGTTTTAGATATATAATAAAACTGCAACTATTGTATATATGTAGTGCATTTCTAATATTTGTTAAGTACTAGCCGCAAAAAATCTTTTTTTGTTGCTTTAAGTAGACTACTATAAATTATTTTATAGTTAACATCGTACCTTTTTTGTGTTCACTAACTATTTTTATTTCGCTCTAAATAAAAATTAAGCAAAATATATATTATGGCGACTTTTTTTGAATTTTTGGCGTATTTAAGCGATACGGAACTAATTTGGTTTTTAGGATTTATAAAAAATATTTTTAATAAATTAAAAAATATGTATTTTATTGTCAAAAACTTGTAAACAAAGGCTTTGGCGATTTTGGCGATTTTTGATATTGAATTTGGCGAAAAAGGTCAAAATCAATCTGACAACCCTGATCCTTAAGCCAAATTGTATATAACATTTGGTAGATCGAAATTTGCTTTGAATGATTATCTATTTTAAATTAATTTTACATGTTTTTCCTTACTTCTGTTTTTTCGTACTTTTTGTCAAGAATTCTTCTTGAAGTTCAAAGTACATTTTTTGTTTTTGTTTTTCATTTTTATGTCTTTCTTTTTCTTGTTGACCTTTTTCAGCACAACTTGAAGGACAAATGCAAACGTAGAGCTCGTGCCTTGGCATTAACAATAATCAGTATAGTAAGTAAGGAAAAACATGTAAAATAAATTAAAAATAGATAATCATTCAAAGCAAATTTCGATCTACCAAAGGCTAAATACAATTTGGCTTAAGGATTGATGGTTGACTATTGATGTCAGCAGTCGTCGTTGGCTGCGAGTGTTAAACGGCAAGCCCTCTGAAGAGATTGAGTTGTTGCAATCGAAACATGTAAGGGTAACCTGTCCGCAAAAACGCCTGGGTTCGAGCCCAGCTTCAGTGAAGAATGAAAAATTATCAATAAATTTTAATTTATTTCATGTTTTAAAATTCCTTTCTTCATAAAAATAATTTAATGAAAATTAAAGTTGATGAACTTTAGCCTAATTAAAAATATTAAAAAAATTTGGATTAAAAACCATAAATAGTTCAACAAAATAACCACAATACTGATTATTAAATTAAATTATGTTTGCCATGCGTTCAGACTAAAACAAATTTTTGCATCAAATAATTATTTAATGAAAGTGTTCAAAAATAAAAATATATTTCACAAATAATAAAAATGAGCGCAAAAGCTAATTTATTGTTTTTATTCTGTGGAGCAGCATCTCTAATAGTGTTAGAACAGGAGAATGTAAAAGACAAAAAAAAAAAAAAGGAAAAACAATAGGTTACGGGAACATGGCTAAAATTTGTGGAAAATTGCAAACTTAGAAACAAACCCGGAAATATATTTTAAATCGCTAAATCGGTTAAAAAACAAAAGAAAAATATCTTGCAAAAAAAGCGAAAATTCGCCTAAAATTTAGATATTTCAAACAAGCCATAAAATTTATTAAAAGTGCCTAAAACTATAAGGAATGGCAAAAATTCGGTAATTAGCGGAAATTCGCAAAAATTTTAAACAGCAACTGTAAAGAATCCGAAAACCTACAGGAAAAATTGCTTCTATCAGGAACATGGCTAAAATTATTTGTCGTTGTTTGCTCTTACAATTTTTTTGTAATATCACATAAATGTTTGCTCAAAAATTACTATATCCCTAGAAAGATAACGTACGTCTGCGAGACGTACGCTTTTTCAATTTTGTGCTCTTACGTTCAGATTTGTTAACATACAACCTTCTCACATTCAATTATCTCAGTTGTAAGCAGCACCTAGTTGGTGGCATGGTGGAATAAGTAGGTGGCATCGTTATGGCAACAAATACAACATTACAACAAAAATGGAAATTATATCACCGTTTACGTTAAAAAGTACTTTAAACAAAAATCAAAGCGTGCCGCTGAACGTGATGAAATAAATACATTTTTAGCCAATTTTTATTTAATTATGGTCAATATCTTATTTATTTTAATTTAAAATTATCAAAAACTTTAATAAAATACACACTCAAAATATTATGTAGTTAAATTCAAACGAAAATTCATTTGAAACAAATTAAAATTCATTTAAAAAACGGATCATTTACATTTCATTTAAAACAAATGATTTTTTCAGTAATTTCTAAGTTTTTTATTTATTGAACATCATATTCGTTAAAATTGAATAGTTTTTACTTTTAAAAAATATATTTTAACCGATAAAAATCAAACAAATTAACAAAAAAAAAATACGGAAAACATTATTTTTTGGTAGTTTGTTTTTTTAATAACAAACATAAATGTTGAAAAATAAATTTATTCGTAAAATAACTATATTTTTATTCAATTTTAACAGTACCGAAAACGAATTTAATAACCTACAATTAGTTACTGTAATAATTTTATGAGTGCAATAATCACAGCACAAAACGTGGACTTTTTGTAAACATAAACAAAACTTTGACATAAACCTAGACAAACAATGCAAGAGCAAAAAATCGTCATCTGGCGTAGTGCTGCCACCTGTTGATTCCACCATGGTTGGTGGTGGCAGTTTTTATGTTGTAAGTTATGTATTTTTTGAGAAATAAACACAACATATGTCTGAGAGACGTATCTTTATCTTTAGTGTAACTTTTTTAGCGAAGATAGCTGTGTGTTTTGATTGAATTTTAAGGTATTCTTTTAAATGTGTGTTGTAAGCGCGGCTTAGACAACGCTGAAATAGGCGCTCTTTTGCAAAGCGTGTTGGAGGACTCATTTTCACTAAAAAATGTGAGCGAATCGGAAGATGAATTATTGGAGGATAGTCTTCAAAGTGATTTAGAAGATGAGCTTTTGACATCCTTGAGCCTGGCGAGAATATACCACCGATTGAGGAAATTCCTCAAGAACCTGAACATTTTACTACTTCTTCCAATAGCAGCGTTATTACTTTAAGAAGTAAAAGAAAGTGAGCTACATCGAAGGGTCAAAGTGATGGCCGAATTTTTTCAATGATATAGTTCGCATGGCAAGAGGACCAACTCGGGAATGCAAATCACTGTACGGCCCAATTTCATGCTTCAATATTTTGGGAAATTGTTCAATGGACCAGTGCCGAAATTTCCATAAATTGTTCAATTTTAAGGATAGAAATTCCTATTAATCGAAAACAGATGAAGTAACCTATGATTGAGGTGGTAGTGGAAAACAGCGTCAGCGTTCTGTCCATCAGAAATTAAACTTATATCCAACATGGTATGTGTCAAATGCGGGTAACCTGTATGTGGCGACCACAAAACTTAAATTTACAAAACTTGCACATAATGTTATTAAAATTATTTTTTTTTTACCTATACAAGTTAATACAGATAAAATTATTTACACAAATTGCAAAGAAAATATTTATTTAAGATTTTAGAACCGAACTGAAGTTCTTTATAAAAACTCTTTCAATTTTGATAATGCTAATTGAATTTTATTTTTAATTTTATTTTTATTATAATTTTCTGTTTAAAAATTTTATTTTTTTTAAAAGAAACAGAATAAATAAATGTTTTCAACAATAAAATTGATCTATGTATATTATTTCCGGTGATATCCTTTAAAAGATAAAAACAAGCATACGCCTTTCAGACGTGTCGTTATCTTTTCAGTACAAAAAATAACGTTATCTTTCTAGGGATATATTTGATTTTTTGTGTTCATACTATGTTCACATTGGACAAATGTTTGTTTCCCGACAAATACTTTTGATTGCTCAAAATCAGCTGTTATTTTATTTGACACTCAAAAATATTTTGTGTTCAGACTACGTTAATGAAATATTTGATGTTTGCTACCAAATATTTCATCACTCTGAACGTACGTTACGGAATTCGGAAATACATTTTTTGCAGAATGTTCGGTGCTGAGCTTTGCCAGGATGAGTCAGATGATGATCTGACAATAGAAGAACTCTCGATTGTAACACAAACAGTCTTTTAAAAGAACTAACCGAAACAATTAGAAGTGTTAAAAATGAAAACAGGACTCTAATGGCATAATGGAAAAGTTTATATGTTTAGAGAAATTCAGAATAAGGACTGAGAAATTGTATAATCTGTATTATGGATTGCTTTCGAGTTCTACAACATCTACGATAAGTGAAAGAATTTTTCCAAGTCAAGTCTTATCAAAATTAAATTAAAAAACATTTAAACCAAATTATATTTTTTTTTTCTAAAAGATTATTTTATAAGATCACCTTAAACTATTGAAATAAATAATAAAACAATCTCACAGTTTATTTTTTAATTAAACATAATATGAATTAATTAAAAAATACATATTTCGGAATTATTTTTTTTTGTTCGTTTTAGTTCAAGCATTGTTATGTTTGTTATGCGTGGTTTTTTTTACCAATAAACGGCAAAAAGTAAATAATTTATGCATTTTTATTTATTGAAATTACTTAATTTATAAACAAGATTTATTAATCGGTTAACCGATCAATAACTAAATTAACCGATTTAATCAAAACCTCGGTTAATTAATCGAGCGATAAAGGATTAAAGAAAACGCCCGATTAAATGAATAACCTAGTATTTATAAATTTAAATAACTTAGATAACTTTTGTTTTAATTAAGGCCCCTATTACGGTTCACAACTCAACTAAGACAACTGGCTGTGTTGAGTTGTAATTGTTTGATGTTTTTGTTCGCCGCAATAATACAAAAATTAAAAAAATTACAACTCAACTCAGTTGATATTAAAGATATTCGTATGATATTAAAGATATTCGTATATCTTTGGTTTACAAAGCAAAAATTACCCGATTTGTTATGATTTTAGGTTTAAAATGTCGTTAGTTTGTGTCTTCTGCAAAATAAACTTTGAAAACATTAAAACCTTTTAGGTCTCGAATACAATATCTACAAGTGTATCTAGAAAGCAAGTTCGCCATAAACATTCAAAAGAATATGGGTAATTCCAAGTCAAATCAACCAAGAGTGGGACACGACCCATTTCCGATTTTAATGAAATTTGGCAACCTTGGAAGCATTCATTAAATACAAACTCTTAGTGAATGAATGCTTCCGATTAGTAAATATGACATTACCCGAAACACTTTTATCCCAGTTTGTTAAGCTCTTTTTCTCTCAACTATTTTCGAAAGTGCATGTTTTTTTTTATTTTGTTTCTTTTTTGCAAAACAAAACTAAAAAGAAATGAAAAAATATAACAAATTATTTTTTATATGAAACAGTTAGTTTTATTGTTCATTTTATAACTTTGTCATTAGTCGTATTTATGGAGCTAAGTTGTTATGAAGTTCCTCCAAATCAATCAAGAAAAAACTAAGCCTTTGTTAAGTTTAAGAATTTTATAACCACTGACATTTTTGAAGTACATTGCCCATGCTAAAAAACCAGCAATGTCCATTGCATTAGAGTAAACACAGCAATCTCCAATTTTATTATTATAATTGCCAGCACACCGCTGTATCGATATTCATATTTACTGAATATTACAACATACAATAAATAACTATAAATATACTTTGAGCTAGAGGTTTTTACTATTTATAACGAAAACTATAAATGTGGAAATTGCAGTGTTTGCATCTAAATTTTTTTTTTCGAAAGTTATGTCAAATTCAAAATGTCATAATTTCGCCTAATTAACTGAATGTGTTGAGTTTATTTCTTCAATATCTCGAAAACTACTTTATATACGAAGATGACTTTGATGTCATTTTATAGAGAATACTTGGGGCTACAAACCGGCGGAATGAAATAAGCCCCCAAAAAAATAATGAAATAACCCCCCAAAAGTTTGTACAGAGAACAACAAATACGATGTTTGGGGGGTTATTTAATCTTGTTTGGGGTGTAATTTCATTTTTTTAATTTAGGGATTTTTTTTATATGAAGTGTGCTAGTTGCAAAAAACAGACAAGCCGGGCACCTGGCATTTTAATTTAATTGGGGCACGCTGAATCAAGTGCTGCTAACCGTTTTTTTAGGTTATTTCGAAAATGTAGGAGGTTGCACCGCATATATTCGCCTAACTCAAAAACGGTTCAGTTTATTGAAATTACGAAAAAACCTAAATTCAGTAATAAATAATAAAGTGGGGTTGGTCATACATTTGACCAATCTAGTATTAGAAATTTTTACAGAATCGCTATATTTAACCATTTAAAAGCTACTGTAATAAAAAAAAGAGTTTCACAGCAAATAAGGACCAGTCTCATAGACATTTAGCATCAAGGTTAGAGTCGGAGAAAGAACTATTTCTTGACGACTCCACAGCCCTGGATATATTCTTATATCAATATAGCCCGAATTGGTACACAAATGCATAAGGAAAAAACCACAACTCCTAAACCTTTGCTTTTTTAAGTAATCTTATAAATGACCAGTAATTAGGGATCAAACGATACACTCAAAATATTATGTAGGTAAAATCAGCGAAAAATGAAATATAAAACAAATGAAAATTCATTTAAAACCCGGTCAACACATTTTTCATTTAAATCAGACTAAAAACACTTTTATTTTTAAATGTTAAAAAATAACTCTCTAATTACAGTAGAAATGACTGAGTTTAACTTTTGTTTCAAAGATTTAACTATCAAAAAACAAACTACAATTTCCGTAAAAATTACGGATTTTAAATTTCGTTTCAAAAATTTAACTATCAAAAAAACAAACTACAATTTTCATAAAAATTACGGATTTTAACATTCGTTTCAAAAATTTAACTATCAAAAAAACAAACTACAATTTCCGTAAAAAGTACGGATTTTAACTTTTGTTTCTAATTTTTAACGATAAAGAAAACAAGTTTATTTAAGAAAATAATTTTTTATTTTTATAGCAAAAAGTATATTAACAAAAGGCACTTATAGAGTGAATCCATGTCAAACCGTTAAGTCGTTCGGCATCATCACCTCCGATTTGAATGAAATTCAACACAAATGTTGAATGTTATTGGACTTTAACAAAACATAAATTTTCAGACCCCAGATTCTTTCGGCTTCCGAAATATGACGTCATAAAAGATGAGAAAAATGTGAAAAAACCTCAAAAGTCTCCTTACAAAAGGGGATAGAACTCTTGAACTACGTAAGATAATTTAGTTTTATTGGTATCGTTTTAAAGGTGAAAGTGCACCCTTTAAAATGATATGCATATTGTGTTTTTCTAAGAAAAGGTCAAAGGTAAATTTTTGGGGTCTTGAGTTCAAAGGTCCATATCTAGAAAAGTATATTTTTTAAAATTCTTAAAAAAATATATGTTAAGTATTATACCCTCTTCAATATTTGCAGAAAATTTAAAGGTGGAGACTCGATTGGTGTTAGAGTTATATACCAGAACGTGATTCTAAGTATGTTTTGTGTTCAAAAATCCCTTGTTGTTGTTGTATTTTAATTATTTTTTTCAGTATATCTGGAGAACGGCAAGAGCCAAAGTTTCCAAATTTTGTACACAAATTTAAGTTATCAATACACACCATCCCACGAAATGTCAAAAATTGTATAAAAACCTGAATCTTTGGACTGTCATATGATCTATGGTTACGCCGTATATATCAAAAGATCGGAAATCTTTAGTAGGAAATATTCTCTGAAAAACTCGGAAAAATCGGTTCAGATACAAAAAATTTTTGATATTTTTTGTACGGGAGGTACCACGCCCACTTCTCCAGTCCCGCCCACATTTTGTGGGATGGTGTGTATTGATAACTAAAATTTGTGTACTAAATTTGGAAACTTTGGCTCTTGCCGTTCTCCAGATATACTGAAAAAAATAATTAAAATACAACAACAACAAGGGATTTTTGAACACAAAACATACTTAGAATCACGTTCTGGTATATAACTCTGACACCAATCGAGTCTCCACCATTAAATTTTCTGCAAATGTTGAAGAGGGTATAATACTTAACATATATTTTTTTAAGAATTTTAAAAAATATACTTTTCTAGATATGGACCTTTGAACTCAAGACCCCAAAAATTTACCTTTGACCTTTTCTTAGAAAAACACAATATGCATATCATTTTAAGGGGTGCACTTTCACCTTTAAAACGATACCAAAAAAACTAAATTATCTTGCGTAGTTCAAGAGTTCTATCCCCTTTTGTAAGGAGACTTTTGTGTTTTTTTAAACATTTTTCACATTTTTATGAAGTCATATTTCGGATGCCGAAAGAATGTGGGGTCTGAAATTTATGTTTTGTTTAAGTCCAATTACATATTACGTTTGTGTTGAATTTCATTCAAATCGGAGGTGCTGATGCCGATAATGCCATTTTTTCGTGATGGTTTGACGTGTTTTAACTCTATACGCTTAAAAAAGGTAAAAAGAAAAAAATTCTTAGCTGGAGCGTGAAACAAGCCTGAAATCGAAAAAAATACAGAATTCATAATAGTTATTTATTATATAGGATTTAAGTTTAAAAAAAAGAAAGTTTATCTAAAATTAACGTATTATTATTATTAACTTATATCCTAAGTAGCTAGTGATATATGTGTACTTATGAATACATATAAGTCTTGTTCTTATATACATATGTAAGGTTAATATAATTTAAGTAAATAAATATATACATTATAAATTATTTATATAAGCAGGGAAAAATGTGACAATTTGCAATGCCAGATTTCGCAAGTAGGCTGAATCCAACCTCATATTTTTGAAAACGTAGAATTCAACAATGGCCCTCGTTAAGAACAAATAGATTTATATATTTTCGTTTGGAACGTATTTACGACTTTATAAGAGGATTACCTGTACAGTTAAAACGATTATTACCTATGAATATATATTTATATAAATAGTGGCATGTCATAACGTTCAGTTTCATAACGTCGACGGACGTTATCACCCACAATGTCCCTGGAGATTATGACACATTTAATGACTTATAATCAATTTGTAGTTGGTTCAATTATTGTCAAGCTCTGGGACGAAAGATTTAACACACTCGCGAATTTTTTTTAATCTCGAATTTCAAAATATTTAATCTCCAAATTCCGAACTTTATAAAGCCAAATTTTGAAATCCTACACTCATAAAATTATTACAGTAACTGATTGTAGGTTATTAAATTCGTTTTCGGTACTGTTAAAATTGAATAAAAATATAGTTATTTTACGAATAAATTTATTTTTCAACATTTATGTTTGTTATTAAAAAAACTAACTACCAAAAAATAATGTTTTCCGTATTTTTTTTTTTTTGTTAATTTGTTTGATTTTTATCGGTTAAAATATATTTTTTAAAAGTAAAAACTATTCAATTTTAACGAATATGATGTTCAATAAATAAAAAACTTAGAAATTACTGAAAAAATCATTTGTTTTAAATGAAATGTAAATGATCCGTTTTTTAAATGAATTTTAATTTGTTTCAAATGAATTTTCGTTTGAATTTAACTACATAATATTTTGAGTGTAAGTTTAAAACTCTCGAATTTAGAAACTTTATTCCATGTGACTCGGCTTTTGTGCAGCCGGTGTGTGTTATACCATAGAGGAGAAACAAACACCAACTTCGCTAACTAAAGCCGAGTCACATAGACAACTTTGTACATTAAGCGTCGGTTTTTTCAACCATCAACTAAGTTCATATACAGGTTTTATATTTTATTGTATAACAAACTTGGACGTTGTGACATGCGACCATATATATGTATATAGTTACCTATATATAGAAAGGTCATAACTCATGCTTTTTTAAATCAGTATTTTTAACCACCGTTTTATCATAATAAACAAAAATCTCGGCTTAGCAAAAAAAAAAACATGAGTTAGTGCTTTCAATATTAAGGTAACGATAAGTATATTAAAAAATACATATACACATATGTATGTACATACCTTGTTTAAATTAAATAATTCTTATCTCCAGAAAAATTGAATGTATAATACCACTCCTGAAAAAATGTAATCTGATATGATTTAAAAACGAGATTTTTAAAAAAAACAATTTATACTTACCAATTGATTTTGTCTATTTTTCCGGAAATTTGTTTTCCTTTGAAAGGTCGATTTTTTCTTATGAAAAACAAATGAAACAAACTATGTTTTTTTAAATAACAAAAAAAAAAAACAACTGAATATTTTAAATGAACGAAAATTTCGTTCGTCTTTTGTAATTTGTTTTCTAAACAACGTGCCTAAAAAGTTAAAAAGCAATTTTCGTACTAAAATAACTTTATTTTGGTTTAATTTTAACTAAAGGGAAACATTTTAAAACGAACTACAAACAGTTAATGTAAAACTTTTTTGAGTGTACGAGTAAATACAAGTACATATTCGATACCTTTATATAAGTACCAAGTACTAAGTAGTATCGGCAAAAAATACTCGGTATCGGTCAAAAGTAATCGTTTCACTTTGGTATTCAAATAAATCTCAAGTTTTTGATTATTTTTCAAAGCTGGAACAGCAGTAATGGTATCAAGAAACCGTTTGACCAGTAAACGCCTATAAATCACATATCGTCTAGGTCCATTTCCTCAATTTCTGGCTATAGGAAATCCGTTATCATCTCGCGATCGCGAACACCATTCACGGTAGAAGAAGTACGGCCCGATAGCGCCGCCAGCCGCAGAAGTAACTGGGCGAGCATGCACATATGTTTTCCCATTTCCTACAGATACGGTTTGCTAAAATTTGAGCACAATTCTCCCGATTGTGGAAACATTTGGTCGATTATGCTGACCAAAAAAATCACGATGTGCATTAAATGCATTTCGATTGAACTCCCATTTTCGTAAAAGGCTTTAACAATCATAAGGCGTTGCTCATTTGTGTGCCTCTCAATGGTAGAAGTTGCCAAATACTGAAACAAAAAAGAAAGGTCAAATCAAGTTGCGCAACAAAGTTGACGTTAAGGTGTGACTCACAATGAACATCGTGGATTATGGTTTTACCACCCTTAATTATTAAATGGTGAATTATAAGGGCCGATGTTGAATGTGAACCACACCTAAACGTCAAGTTTTTTTCTGCATTTCATTTACATTTCTCAATTTCAGACTAACTTGATTTGAACCATGGAAAGATACACAATCGAGCCACGCGTTAAAGCTATTCAGGCTTATTATGAAAATGAGCGTTCAAATCAAAATGCATATCATGCACTTCCTGATTTTTCGGTCAATTTAATCTTCCAAATGTGCGTACAATCGGAAAAATCGTGCAAAAATTTGAGGAAACCGGGTCTGTAGGAGATGTGAAAACACCAGTGCATGCTTGTACTGCAGAATATATTGCTGCTGTTGCTGCAGAGCCATCCACCTAGAGTTTTTTTCCCCGGAGTTTTTCGATTCCCGGGAAAGCGGGAAATTTTTTTGAATTTCCCGGGATCCCGGGATCCCGCTCCATATAAATAATACACAGTAAATTTGCTTTTAAATAATGAAAAAAACTTTTACAAAAAAAACGTAAGGTAACTTGTTTACAAAGTAAGTAAAAGAAATCCTTAAATACTACAAAATTAAATGAAGATTAAAAGAGAAACTTGAATTATTATTACCTTATATGTAAATATGTAAATTCCGTATTATTATTATGCTCTAGATACAAGATAAAAAATTAAGATAAACATAACAATTTAATTCATAAAACAATAATAAAAACAAACACAAATTGAGGTACTCAAGATATGAGATCAAAAAGTTAATTCATAAAATAGATAAAATATTTTAAATAAATATATTAACATTTTTAAACGGCTTAGGAAATAACTTTCTGACACACTCAAAGCGCTTAGTAAGTCGCCAAAAGTATATTGATTATTTTATTTACTAATTACCATGTTTCCGAAAAATTTCGTTAATTTTTTTTACCGATGTTGGATAAATAGTTAAAAGTGCACCGTTGTAGAAGGCTTTTGATTCACAATAAGAAGCATTTTTTTTATAAACAACTTCTATATCAGTCAAATGTATGTCAAAGTTCAAGCAAAAAATAGCATCAACCTCTTACAAACCTTTTCATTTCATTAAGTCTATCTGTAATCTTAAGGAAAATGTGTTTTTGAAATTGTATGTTGTAGTACGTTACACGAGTTTCAAATTTTTTTTTAATTTCGGTATTTATCACCTAATAAACATATCGCTCCTTCATTGCAACATAGTCATATCTCAAAAAATCAAAAATTTTAAGTTATTTAAGCAAAGTGTTCCTTCATGCCTTCTCGTATTTTATCTCAAACTGAACCGAAGTTATAGCAAAATATATCTTTAAATCGGTACATTTTGAAAACTTTAATCGCATTTTGCCAAGTTCATTTGTTTTTGTAGATATTACTATGTTACAATAAAGGAGCTATATGTTTAGGTATCTGCTATTTTTAAGACTTGTCCATGGACAATTAAACTTTACTACCTGCATCTTATTTTGAATTAATCTTCTTTATTAACTTTTCACTTCACTAAATTTATTAATTATCAATTGTTGCTCTGCCTATTCTGCTTTAAGTAGATTTATTGCATCAGGAGACATTGATTTACGTATGTACTCACTTCTTGTAATTAATCTAATCGACAACCCATCCACAGATGCTTATTTTAAGAGAATAGACAACTAAATTTCAAAGTATAAAAAGCTGTTTTATTAAACTATGAGGAATTTTTTATTTCCCGGGATCCCGCATGAAAAATCCCGGGAAAGCGGGAAATATAATTCCGTCCCGGGAAAAAACCCTACATCCACCTCAACTCGTCGTTGAGAATAAAATACATATTTACATTTAAATTAAATACATTTTTGACATTTTTGATTTCTGGAATAGAAGGTGAATGCAGGTTGTTATCCTGAACGTTCCATACATTTTTTTTTTCTAAGATAAAAAAGATTTTTCGAAAGGAAATCGGTACTAGGTGGTAACTAAAAGTGGTCTCAATTTTTACACTTTTCGTTTTGCACAGAATTCTATTTTTTTATACCCTCCACCACAATTAGTTGTGAAGAGGGTATATTAAGTTTGTCATTCCGTGTGAAACTTTTTTATTATTCATCTCAGACCCTATAAAGTATATATATTCTGGGTCCTTGAGTAATTTTAAGTCGATTTAGCCATGTCCGTCTGTCTGTCCGTCTGTTGAAAACACGCTCACTTTCGAAAAACTCAAAAGAAATAAACAAACTTGGTGTCAAATTGCTTGTAGTTATCCTAAGCAGTTTGGGATTGAATAACAGCAAAATCCGTTCAATAGGATCTGAGCTATGAATCAAAATGTGGAACCACACCTAAAAAAAATTGATAATTTTGTTACAAAAACTAACATAAATGGTGGAAAAATGCACAGAATGATATAAGATTTCGCAACAGTTCGTTTTATTTAACTGGAAATCACGCTATATATATATATATCTTGAAGATCCGTCCATGATTTACCCTAGGCCCCATATAAGCCCTACTCCCGGAAAACAGTATAGTAAGCCTAAAACCCTAACTAACAATGCTATCATAACAAATTTTGGCACGTCACAGTTAAATAGGAGTAGAAATGAAACTGTTAAGTTTCGTGAAGATCGGTCCATAATTTACCATAGGCCCCATATAAACCTTACTCCCGGAAAACAGCTTAGTACGCCTAAAAACGTAAAAAAGAATGCTATCATAACAAAATTTGGTATATCACAGTTTTATTGAACGAGAAATAAGACTTTAAAATTTTGTGAAGAACGGTCCATCATTTACCATAGGCCTCATATAAAGCCCACTCTGGTAAAATAATTAAACACGCGGTAAACTTTCTTCCAGTTTAGCTTCATATGGCCAGAAAAAATTTTATGCAATTTTTGTGATATACGGTCCATAATTTTCCTTAGATTCCATTTTAGAAGCCTTCTGAAATTTACTGCAAACGCTTAAACTAATTGCATCGCTGTATTGAAATTTATGTTTTTTAATACCAGAAATCGTTCTGCAGAATTTGGGATGATTGGTTCATAGCTTACCATGGCTTTTATATAATTTGTTCTCTTCAAAATCATTTAAGTTCAGCTTAAACTGATATTCTACTCAAACTTTTTAAAATTGATTCTAATTGTCGATCAATAATTTTATATAGGTCTAAACCGCAACAAATTTTAATGCAGATGTCTGTTTTTACAAAGATTATAATAATAAATAGACATCATACAGATATTAGTCCTAAAACATTCGAAGTGTCGGTGGAGGGTATCAAAGATTCGGCACAGCCGAATATAGCACTCTAACTTGTTTTCATTTATTTTTTTTTATTTTTATACCCTCCACCACAATTAGTTGTGAAGAGGGTATATTAAGTTTGTCATTCCGTGTGAAACTTTTTTATTATTCATCTCAGACCCCATAAAGTATATATATTCTGGGTCCTTGAGTAATTCTAAGTCGATTTAGCCATGTCCGTCTGTCTGTCCGTCTGTTGAAAACACGCGCACTTTCGAATAACTCAAAAGAAATGAACAAACTTGGTGCCAAATTGCTTGTAGTTATCCTAAGCAGTTTGGGATTGAAATCCAGCAAAATAGGCTCAGTAGGACCAGAGCTATGAATCAAAATGTGGAACCACCACCTAAAAAAATTGATAATTTTGTTACAAAAAATAACATAATTGCTGGCACAAGCCACGGAATGAGATAAGATATTGAAAAAAATTTATTTGACTGGAAATCACGCTGTTTAATTTCGTGAGGATACGTCCATAATTTACCCTAAGCCCCATATAAACACTACTCCCGGAAAACAGTTTAGTACGCCTAAAACCGTAAAAAATAACGCTAGCGTAACAAAATTTGGTACGTCACAGTTTTTTAGGACTAGAAATAACACTGTGAAATTTCGTGACGATCGGTCCATAATTTACCTTAGGCCCCATATAAACCCTACTACCGAAAAACAGTTTAGTACGCCTAAAACCGTAAAAAATAATGCAATCATAACAAATTTTTGGCTCGTCACAGTTTTATAGGACTAGAAATGACGCTGTGAAATTTCGTGATGATCGGTTCATAACTTACCCTAGGCCCCATATAAACCCTACTACCAAAAAACAGTTTAGTCGCCTAAAACCATAGTTAATAACAAATCGTCACAGTTTAATATAATAATAACATCATACAGATATTACTCCTTAAACATTTGAACTGTCGGTGGAGGGTATTAAAGATTCGGCACAGCCGAATGTAGCACTCTAACTTGTTTTTTTTTTACTTCCCTATGCAGGAAAGAAACCATAGTCTCTGGCGGGAATCGAACCCGCAACCCCGGGGCTGATAGACTAGCTCACTACTAGCTAGCCTACCGGGGCACTCCTTCTTATTGTATGGTATAGTACTAAAACACTAATAAGTACGTTTATAAGTGCTGTTTTCTATTATTTTATCATACAAACCGATACAAGTAAGTATCGGTACTTTTTGTTCGATACTGAGTAGGTACCGATACTTTATGAGCGATACCACATCGAGTAAAAGTATCGATACCTTAGAGGTATCGTTTCATCCCTACAAGTAATAGCGAGTGGTATTAAAGATTCGTCACAGCCGAATAGAGTAATTTTACTTGTTCAATGATAAATGCACAAAATTAAAACAATATGGCAAGGTGCTTCTCTATGTAAATCCCCACAATACACAACATGTAAGAGAACATGTCTCTTCAAGTACTACTAAAATAAACTCTTTTCTGAGCAGTGTGACCATTTTAGCGTTTTCACTGCTAAATTTAGCATTATTTATTTTGATTAAGCAGAGAATTTTTCAAATAGCATTTAGCATTATTTTCAGCATTTTTGTAACATTTTTTTTAGCATTATTTAGCATTTTTTAATCTTAAAAATTTTATATATTGCTATTTCACAATATAACTTATCAATTCTCTCAATCTCTATAATTGTATATTGTCATTTATACTTTTATACAAATGTATACTAATAGCAACCCTGTAAACACCAAAAAAATTAAAGACGAAATGGTAGATTTTAATACAGAACAAATAAAGGTTTTGGAACAGCAATGGCAAAAGCTGAATGCATACGAATTCATGAACCAAAGTTCAACTATTGAATTCTGGATAGATGATGAAAACAGATCATATTCTAATGATATTTTGACCAACACTTTGGAAATTAAGGAAAACTATTCATATAATGGTGTGTTTAATGTGTAATTAAATTTACTGAAAATGCTGTTGAATAGCCTTTTATGTTTTCAATGATAATTTTTGTTTTTACTTATATTTATATTTAATGATATATATCTGTGGCAATAAATACTAATGGCTTAAGTTGACTTAAGTGATTTTTAATTTTATTACATATTCTTATTATCTTCTTCAAGATCTATAACGCAGCTAAATTTCAAGTATAAAATGTCATTATTAATAAAACTATATGCATTTATAATTCAACTTTCACAATACAACACACAATTCATTTCAGACAAAACCCTTAATATCTCAAAACACGAAATTTCGACTTAAGCCATTATTATTTATTGCCACAGATATGTATGTTTATCGTTACCTAAAACGCAAAAAACCCTATCTAACATTTTGAAAATTTTCCAAACAGCTATTTAAAATAATAAATTTATTAATCGCCTTAAACTGTTTATAATTTATTTTCTTCTACTTTACTTGTAAAACCTAAAGGCCCAACAATAATATGCATAGCCTTGCTTAAACTACTGTCAAAAATTAACAAAAAGTCTCTCAAATATATTAAAAACAAAAAAAACATTTGATTCCGTACGGAATGTGCGATCAGTTTCGCACTTTGCTTAAGCAAATGACAGTTTCATAAAACTTAACAAAAATTGTCTTTAAGTTCAATATGGTTTGCCTCATATGTTTTACATGTATTCGCACATTTTAACAGTTTTTTTTTGACAGTTGACAATGTTGCATATGTTGCAAACTGTAGGTTAGGGCTTTAAGCGTTTATCATGTAATATTTTGAAGATAGGTCCTTTTTTTTTTTGGTTAAAAAATCGCTAACTTTTGTCAAACTACTAAATTGTTTTTATTAATTAAATCTATGTATGTATATCATTTTTTTATATAAACTTCATTTTATTTTAAAGAAATATAATATTTTCAGGTAAGTTAATAGCTGAATTCACACCGAGCTTGTTAGTTTGTTAGTCGTTAATCGTTACTTTTTTACACGCATTTTGTTTTTGTATATTTAACGCGCTACCGTATTAACATTTAACAAATTTACGACACGGTACCCCTGATAAAATAGTTGTTAGTTGGTAACTCACTACTTACCGTCAGTAAACGTTATTTGTGTCAAAGCATGAGTAATTAAATGGTTGACAATTGTTTTTTTACACTTTCTCATGGCATGTTTTATTTTTTCCAGAATAATAAATTGTGTCAGACGAATAAATCAGTTGTTTTACTACGAAAGTTACCAGACTAACAAAGTTTTAAAAAGGGGGTCGTTCACAGTTGGTAACTTTAACAAATTAACAAACTACCGAGTAACAAATTAACAAGTTCGGTGTGAATACCACTAATGTATAATTCATTCATTAAAATGATGCGATTATTTAAGAAAATTTAGCATTTTTTTAGCATTTTCAAATTTTATTTTTTAGCATTGTTTTAATTCCCATTTAGCATCCAATTTTTTTTTAGTTGTGGTCACACTGTTTCTGAGTCTTATATTTGTTTCAGAATATTGCACGTTTTTTCTCTTTGATCTTTAAGCTTATGTAGGTTGAAAGTGCTCTTATCTGATTATTTTAAATTTTGTTCCATAAATATAATTATGCACTAAAGGTAGAAGCATTAAGTCAACTGTTTGTAGTGTTTTTCGCCGTGTTCGTGAATACAAATGTCGAATATTGTTTACTTCCATCTATTTCAGAGTTAATTCTCAATTTTAACAGATGATTTTACAACTTGCAATAAAAAAAACCAAGGACATTTTATTAATTTTGTATACAAAATAATGGAATTTTAAACAAGAATAAATCCAAATAAATTTTAAAAAAATATTTCTATTGGAAGAGTAAGTTTAAAGCTACGTTCACAATCAAAAAAACAATTTCGTTTTTTCTTCTTCTTTTTTCTTCACAAAGTATTTCATATATTTTCCTTTCTTTTTTAGAACAAAAATGTAACTAAAGTTGAGTCAACTAGAACTTCAGCAACAATTTGTATGAAATTGTTTCTGACGTTTAAAATTATTTTGTTTAGTTTTGAATGAAAATTGTAACAAAATGTTTACAAAAGCAAAAATAAATGCATAATATTATTGTGGCTAAATTTTGCAAACGGTTTCTTGATGCAAAATGTGTGTAGTAACAAAAGAAATTGTTGCTCTATTATGAACACCAAGTGAAAATGTGAAAAAGAAAGATGACCATCGTTGCCGTTGTGCGCCTAAGTGACAAATTTTACCCTTTTTTGAGACCCTAGCCACTTTTTTTAATCTTTTGTGTCATTTTAAATCAATTATTGCTACTTTTTGAATCTTTTTTAAAAATTTACTTATACAGAAAAATGTTCCCCAATTTTTTCTTTCATTAAACCATTAATCGAAAATAAAATCAGTTTTTATTTAAAGTTTAATCAAGTGCATTAAATGATTACTTGTATCAAAAACAATACTGCAGAAAATGTTGTTGATACCAAAAAAATTAATTTCATACTGTAAAACTGTTAACTGGTGCAAATTGAATTAATTTTGAATCAAATAAATTTTATTTTGTGCACTTTTAACTTCTTTGTCAACAGCACTGTTGTATAACCGCTAATAACCCTAGACACCAAAGCAGTCCTGTGATAGGTTTTTGGTGGTTGATACCGGTTCTATTAGTTCTTACGCTATATATGAATAAGACCTATCACTTTTTCATGGGGTTATCATTGGAGAGGGTCGATTGACACCATTTGACCAGTTTAGTGTTGTTTACCACAATGTAGTATTATTTAAATAAAACAAGTCTTAGAACTAAATCTATTTATTTATTTATTCACATATAACCGTACACCAATGTAGGCCAAATTGATTGAGTTACATTATTTGGCAATTCAATTATAAGATATTAATTTAACTTATTTTAATAATACATTTTTAAATATGTTTTGCTATCCCTATCACGAATTTGGGTCCCAATTGTTATGAAAGTGGTAACCAAAATATTGTACCATTCTGTAAAAAAAACCTTCTATTGACTAAATAACAATAAAAGTAGTCTTCTAAACGGTTTAAAAGTATAAGAAAAAATCCTATTTTCATATGGTAATATTGAATTCCACAATCTAGTCACACGAACTACAAATGATCTCTGCATAACCATTGTATGAAAACGAGGGCACAACCAACAGTGAGTTCTGGCTGATAGCGAGACACAAGAAAAGATGGAGAAGAAGTTTTAAGCATTTTGTAAAACAATCTATGATTTACAAAGTCCTAAAACTGCATCCCAAAAAATCAAACACATATGCCGAGACATGGTCCCAAATCCTCAATCCATAAACATATCTAATCACTCTGTTGACACATCTTTCAATCCTTAAAAAATTAGATGCTGTTATTCCACTATAAACTTTTAAGCCATATGAGATAACCATGGCCAATTCTCTTTTTAACATCAATTGATAGGTTACAGGGAACACTATAAAGTCTACCTAATGTAATTATAACCGATGAATCATAAAGCTAATGTGTTGGCTAAAAGACAAATCCTTCTCAGTAAAAAATCCAAGAGTCTTAAAATATGAAACGAATTGAACCCAATTTTAAAAAGTCATGAGTTCTTTCTTTTTGTGCCTGTTCTATTTTCATAACTGCCAGGTTGGAACAATTGACACAAATTTCCCGCAGGAAAGTCATACGAAGGTAAATGAAAAACATATTGGGCTTAAGTGTTACAGCAAATTGCTCTTATTTTAAAATGTGTTTTTTATTACTCAGGATTTGTTTAAATTTGTAGCTTAACGGTAGGAACACAATTGAACCGTATGAACGTAGTAGCGTACGTCGCACATTGGTTCAAGAGCGGCATTAATTCATTTTTTTCATGTTCGCCGATTTGGATAATTTTTTGGTATTTTGTCTTCATATATCTGAATATTATGATTCCACGCTCAAAGTTCATATATGTTCGCTTGTTTAAAATGGCATGCAAATTTACAGTATATTCAATCTTTTGGTACAATCACAGTAAACTTATCATTTGACTTTGTTGTATATTTTCGTAAATAACAATTGTCATAGATGAAATTTGCATTAAAAAAAGTTGGAAAAAGTACCATATAAAAAATTTCGTAGAACAAAATATAAGCAACATCAAAATTTCAATGTTCATCAACTTCAGTGGACTGCATCTTTTTAGCGCTGTGAAGCGCTTCTTTTATTGTCTTCAGACCCATTTACAGTACTTTTCGCTAATAGTCCATTCCGCTTAAAGGCCAAAAACGGATAAAAGCCAAAACTGAACTCGAATTTCATACAAATTATTTGTTCTAAGGTCCATTTCACTTGTAGTCCATTTTCGTTTAAAAGCCACATTTTCTTAGCACGCATTTATAATTCTTTATGCTAAAATTGTCGCTTATAGTCCACTCTGATTTTTATATTTTTTAATCAACAGTCAACATGTTTTTATTTACCTTTCTCGCAACTATTATTTTTAACAATTTATTTCAATTAAATTAATATTTGGTTATGTTTTAAATAAACTTTTCTTTTGTTTAAAAATAATGGTTTTATTGAAGAATATAATATTTATAAAGTCCAAAATGTGGATTATAATAGATTTCATTTATTATCCATAAAATGGCTTATAAAAAAATCGGTTATAGTCCAAATTCGCTTATAGTCCACAAAAGTTGTGCAACTAGAGTAGTGGACTATAAGCGAAAAGTACTGTATAAATAGATTTCGCTTAAAGCTGCAAATCAAAAAAATTGGAGTACGACTATGCTTAAATTACTTATTCATGTCTTTTCTATTTGTTTTTTTTTTTTCTATGGGAGGTGGGCGGATCAGGTATAATTATTCAGGCCCCCATTCTAAAATTATAATATTTATTTTTTGTAATAATTGAGTTGATGCATTAAAAATCAAGGGAGTTATGCCCCTTTTTCAATACAAGTTGTATGGGAAGTGGACGGATATTTTTCAAAATTCACACAAATGATTATGAGTGTTTAAAAATGATATGTGCTAAAAAACAATGCCGTAAGTCAAAATAAAATTTTTACTTTATATGGGAGGTGGGTGTATCTTTTTGATTTTTCCCAATTTTTCAATTAAAGAATATACCACGATGTAATTCGTAATATTTTTCATTATTTGAATTAAATTTTATTGAATTTAAGAAAAAAATTTTTTGTGATTCCAAAATAAAATGTACACATAACAAACAATATTGCCCACGTTTTTTTCCCACAAAAACCCGTCAAATAAAACTGAAACTCGCAAAACAAAAGTTAAAAACCGCTACTTTCGACTAAAAACTAAAAAAAATTGGCAACAGTGCTAACATTTAATCTGGAAATGTCAATTCTAAGTTAAACATTTTTATATTTTTTTTTGACAGTCTTAGATTATTTATCGATAACACAAACAAATTGACATTTCAAGATTTTTTATGATATAATCATACTCTTTACACTTACTGCCTGTTTGTAGAACGCGAGCGCAAAAGTGACTCGTTCAACTTACATTTAAAACAAAAACAAAATTTCGAAATTTGTTTTTGTTTTAAATGTAAGTTAAGCGAGTCACTTTTGTGCTCGCGTTCTACAAACAGGCAGTTAGTTAGTTTTCCTATGCAAATGTATTTGCACTGTTCGCCAATATAGAAAAAATACAAAAAATAGCAAGTATTATAACACCTTTAAGATTAAAAACAAATTATTTAAAGAATAAGTATTTTTAATAATTACTTTAGGAAAAGTAAGTATTAACTTTTTTAAATAAATCAAAAGGAAAAGGTTGGTATCTAGCGTTTTCAACAAGCAATACACATCAAAATCTGAACTTTGAAAAGTTCCGACGTCGAAATAAATTTATCATCAGATATATAAAACGATCCTAAGAAAAACTTAAAAAAAAAAAAAATATTCCAAAATATTAAAAAGGTTGTGGCGGTAAGGAATACAAGTGGTTGAAGCTGGACCCCGACTCAAAATATATTCCGACTTTGTTGTTTGTAAACAGTTGTTAGTAATAAAAAATGCTTGATCGCTATTCCCAAGCTGCTGATTTTGCAGGTTACATAAATAAAAACAAATTGTTTAATTTCTTGGAATACAAGGTCTAATAATAATCCAAATTTTCTGTAAGGGGTGCATTTGCATTTATAGATAGTGGTATTTCATAAAAATTTAGACGTATGAAGCCTTAATAAAATAACTAAATGCGGAAAAACGAAAGTATTTATTTAAATTGTTGGTCTTAATTTTTTCTTTCAAATCTCCTTTTTGGCGACGCCTTTTTTAGAAAAAACTGCTTTTACAAATTCTGACCTTTTTTTTGTTGTAAAATCCCCTTTTAGATATTTTCCAACGGCAACGCTGTAGATGACCAAGTATGATGGTAGATGACTAACTTAAGCCTAATCTTAAATAAACACTTTAAGTATGGTCTCTTTCCTTCTCTTTTGTGTTTTGAGTAAACGTGGAATCTTCGTTATAATTTTTATTTAAACAATGTACTGAATTCTCCAGAGCCAGTATCATTTTGATCGCAAGTTCAGTTGGATCGTGATCGATTCTTTTTTCTTTAAAAAAAAAAAAACATAATATAAATGTTACATGTCTCATACATTTATATGATGTTATTGTTGGCATTGGTAATTGTGTGTTCAACGAGCAACATTGTAAACTCCACACCACAATGTGCCCAGAATTTTGGAAATAAAGAAGACATTATTTGTGTTAATGTGAAGTACATAAGCGATTTACGCGGGGTGGCGCAGAATTATTGGAAACATCTTAAGATTGTTAATAAAGAAGAAAAACAACTAGAATGGGGTGGTAAGTAGAATCTGAGATGTTATTACTTAAAATTAGATTAATTTTTAATCATTTTATTATCTTTAGAACTTCCGGAAGAATTTGGAAATTTAGAAACCTTAGATGTATCTGAAGTTGGTGAATTAGTTTTAGACGACAATGGATTTAATAATTTTTCTAATCTAAAATCATTGAATGTGTCTGGTTGCAAAGTGAAATTTTTAAAGGGCACCCATTTTAATGAATTAAATAATTTGAAAAATCTTGATGCTAGCTGGAATTCATTGGACATTTTAAGTTCAGATTTTAAACATAAATTTCAATCACTAGAAGTTGCCAACTTTTCCCATAATGGTATTCAGTCGATAGATACTGATGGAATTATGCCAAAACTACGAGTTCTTCATTTGGATTTTAATGAATTCAAAAGTATAATCCTGCATAATTTTACAAATTTAAATATTTTAACAATAAGTGATAATTTAATTGAAAAGGTAAGTTGTACTTTAATAAATTTCAATAATAATTCTTATGCATAAGTGGGTACAAGAACATTGGAAAACGTAAAGGGGGCGCTCTGTTATTCAAAAATTAATATTAGATCAAACGCATTGATACATTATTATAAAAAAATTACCTTATAATATGGTCCTCATGGTATTTTACAAAATTAAAATAAAACAAGTTAGAGTACTATATTCGGCTATGCCGAATCGTTGATGCGCTCGACAGTTAAAATATTTAAGTTTTTGTCCTTTAAAACTTTGACAGATCAAATTTTACTACAAGATCATTATTCGTTACGGGCATATGGTTAACTAAGTACCGATCGTAACGAAATTTAATAGTATGATTTTAAGTCTAATAAAACGAATTTGTGCAAAATCTTATGTCTATCCGCATATTCCGCCACCATAATGTTAGTTTTTGTAACAAAATTATCAATTTTGTAATGTGTATCTTACTAAGTCGATTTTTCTGAATTTCAATCCTTAACAGACGGACATAGCTTAATCGACATAAGCTTACTCAACGACTTCTTAATAAGTGTTGGTATTGAAATGACTTTTAGCAAAAATAACTTTTATAAAAGCAAGTATGTATGTCTCTATGTATTGAAGTAAGTCCAGAACTGGGCATTAGTCCCAAAAAGTTCCACTTCTGAAAATAACTTGAAAACGAAAAGCCTGATACAGGAGACGAAATTTATGTATATATGGGGTGACAAGTGACCCAGCTTTTGAAACCGTTGTCTTCCGATCGAGACGAAATTTGCACCAAGGTTAATCCTATTGGATAGTAGGGGATGTAGTGGGCAATTTCAGCTTCTGCGAAACAAATATAAAGGATTCTAATTAATTTTAAAACTAAGATAGATCTTTATTTAGATACCAACATAAATAAGCTTTGAATTTTTTCAAAAATTGATTTACGTGGACAGGCGACGGTACTAGCACACGCCGGGTATCCGCTAGTTAGGCATAAAAATGCTTATATAAATCTTTACTCAGCAAATTGTTCTGCCTCTATGTACGAATATCCAAAATCGCCTACGGTCCCAAATCAGATCCATATAATGCTTACATGTAGTGGTGGTTGTCATATGGTCGGAATTGTCTGACTATACATTCTTACCTCTTTATTAATGCTGTATTTTAGATTCCCAAGCAAATAATCATAAAATAATTTGTGCTCACTTTTTTAATACAAGTATCTGAATATTTTAAAGATAAAAGGCCGAAAGGTTTATTTGTCTGCGGTCAAGGTTCGAAGTTTTATTAGTTTTTGAAACACTTTTGTCAATAGATTGGTATGGTTTGCTTTTATTAGCAATTTGTTAAAAAAAAAAATTTAAAAGCGTTTACCAATTTAGTCATTTATTTTAATATCTAATGCAAACAATAAGTTCTGGCCAAAACTTAGCTCGTTTAAGTTAAAAAGTTTATATTTCTAATGTGTAAGTTCACTTGATATTAAATTTAATAGAAGAAGGTGTATTCGATCAAAACTTTTTGCAGAATTATTTCTTTATAGATTATTATAGAAATTATTTTTTTTTTTTCAGTTAACTGCAAACTCCTTCAGACTGTTACAATCAATGGATGACCTGATGATAAGTTCGAGTCCTCTCAATCACATCGAGGACAACGCATTTGAAACAATGACGAAATTAAAAAAATTAAACCTATCAGCCAACAGTCTGGAACAGCTATCACCCGATGTTTTTGCTGGTCTAAACCGTGTTTTACAATTGGACCTTAATTCCAATAATCTTAAAGAATTAGCGCATTTACAATTTCAACATTTAGTAAAGTTACAATACCTAGATATTAGTCGTAACAGTTTGAAATTACTGAATTCCAGTAATTTTAATAATTTGGCCAACTTACGCAAATTATATATTTATGAAAATGATATAGAAGAAATAAAATCAAATACCTTTGCCAATTTAGTATCATTAGATACCTTGGATTTATCGTCTAACTCTATAGAACATCTTGGAGCAGATGCCTTTGGCTCAAATACATTGCCTCGTTTGCGTAAACTGACGTTAAGGTCAAATAATTTAAAAAATTTACACCCGCTGGCTTTTGCTTCGCTACCTTTCCTACAATATCTTTCATTGGGACTTAATCAACTTACTAGCTTGGATATTCGTATGTTTGCTCCCCTGAGGCGTTTAGAAAAATTACATTTAGGCAATAACCTAATAGAAACAATATCTTCGGATGTTTTAGAATCTTTAACCGATGTTTCAGAACTACTCTTGGATAACAATCGTTTGTCATTTCTTTCCGATTCAAATGCGGTATTTGCAAAGTTGGAAAAGGTCTCTCTAGAAGGGAATCCCTGGCAATGTCCTTGCTTTGATGAAATGACTCGTTTTCTAGATAGCCGCAATACTTCATACGTTCGACCACACAGTCCATATTTTAAGGGCCAGAAGCCATTATGTGTTGTTACACCTGTAGACTTTTGCGTAAAAGATTTGCGTTTGGTTAAGGAGCATAGAATTGAAGAAATATATAATAGCGGCCAGAGGTGAATGGAATTGCAGAATTTAATTTCTATTATTTAGAAAGCAATAATTTCATAGAATTGATTTAGGCAGTAAATACACACATACATATGTATATTAAAATTTCAATATTGTAAACAATTTTTACTTATCATTTTACAAAGTAAGAATCTTTAATATCCTTCACAAAGGATCAACATAATAGTGGTCGTAGCGCTACAAACAATAACAAATTATCTGAACATAATTATGCCATAATACTCGGTATTTTCTAAAATCGATCTACTGGATCTGATTTATTATACAAGACAAATTCTTGAAAAAAGTAGCAATGTTTGAAATATAAGAACAATTATTGTAAGGTTATTATTAAATAATAGTTGTCAGGACTCATAAAAAATAATTTAAAACACTTTTATAATAAAAATTTCTGTAAGTTGCCATATCTTCAAAATCTGGAAATTTTAAAGTGAATAGGAGAATACAAAATTTGTAATATTAATGTTAGTACCCTGTAGGAAGTCAAACACATTTATAACTAACTTTAAACTGGTTTTTTTATAACCACATCTAGTTGATTAAGTGACTTTTTTCCTTGTCGACGACTCATTATTTTAACATGGGCATGTCATAGGTAGTAGTCAATTGGCCATCTTTGCATGACTTTTTAACTGACTACTAACTAATTATTTTTCAATCTATTTGTAATTAATTAAAAGTATTGGCAGTTTAAAATAAATTATTTAAATTTTAAATAATTTTTGTCAAAAAAATATATGTATGTACATATGAACCTGCATACATACATATGTATGTATGTATATCTTTATATATTTTGTTATAGAAATAATTATTTATGAAAATTTTGCATTGAACTGCCCTAAATGATGATGTATAATAGTCCTGAAATAAATACGCCACATAATTGCTAGTACATAAACAGATTTGTATTGATTCATTTTTTAATTATTTTAAAATGTTTGTATATATTTTTTTCATTTGACTTCATGGCATGCTTGTTTTACTTATTTTGATTTTATTTGTGTTTTACGTGTGCCTTTTTGGTTGATGTCTGCATGAGACTTTAACCAATTTCTAGTCATTTAAAAAAAAGTTAATTTATAGTTAGTGTTTTTTGCAACTGACTTTTTTATTTACTACAGGGTATGTATAAAAATAAAAACATAAATTCACAATACCAACACAAAAACATTTTTTGATTATATGTATAATCATTTCACAAATTAGCATTAAAAACACACCAAGTACACCTGTATTTGGGTACATGTTCTTGGGGGTTTCGACTTAGGAGGCTGGATATCGATTTCCATAAAAAAAATAACATTTTAAATATGTGTGTATCATGAACGTTTTCTCAGTTAATAAAATTAAAAGTTGTGCACCAATTACAATAAAATAAACCTTATTTTATTCGAAATATGTTAAGCTAAATGTTTTTAGACCAAACCTGTGATTTTTGTCGCATTTTTATTTTTTATGATTTTCTAAAGAACAAAAAATTAGTTTTTTTTTCAAAATTCTCCTTTTTTCCAAAATTCAACGATATCTCTAAAACTTCTGGACAAATTTAAAAGCAATATAAGGCGGCTTAGAGATAATATTGTTGCCAATTTTCGGATTTTTTTTAACAGAATATGCTCAACCGTTTTCAATTTATTCCAATATATGTAGTGAGAGTGCCTTAATTTTGGACATAACAGTATATCTCGTAGAATAGAGCTGATAGAAAAAAATGGAGATTAGATTTGAAATCAGCAACCTCAAATTAGTAAAAATATGCAATCAAATTCCAGACAGCAAAATTACTGTTCCACAGCATTGTTATATTAAAAGGTAACGACATAAAAACGTATATGTATATCTACATATGGGGGATTTCATGGAACCAAGATTAGTCAGTGCGTTTCATCACTATTTATTTTAGTTTTTGCAACAAAATAATCAATTTTTGGGTGCTTGTTTCATATTTTCTTTTCTTTAGAGTCGTTCGAAAGTGAGCGTGATTCCAACAGATTAACAGACAGATGGATATAGCTAGATCCGCTGGTAATTACTCAGGGACCAAATATATAAACACATACATATGTATATACATATATGGTCTGAGATAAATATTAAAAAAGATTAAATCGGACTGACAAACTTAGTATAGCTTCAATCACCACTAGTGGTGTGAGTTGGAGGACCAACTGTTTAAAGATGCTTACGCTTCAAGAACTTTTAAAAACGGAACTTACATCTGTGGGGTAATTCTGTTACTTTTTAACGACAAAAATTTGTCGTTTGACTTAAAAATACTTAAAATTTACTACTTAACGACAAATTTTTGTAGTTAAAAAGATACAGAATTACCCCACTGGCTGTGTAGACTTTCAAGACTTTCGGCTATTTTTCCGATATTTTCGTTAATAAAATGTCAATCTTTGCATGTTTAAATGCAGTGTTGGTCCAACAGTTATTTTTTATCCAAATTTAATTTATTTTAAATTAAAACAGAAAAATTGATCATTAATTACAGCACATTTCGACCCATCAAAAATACCATTGGTTAAAAGATTGATATTTTAAACCAGACTTAAAGCCGTCGTTTTTGCGGTTAGATGCAACTTGCAATGAACTCTAAGGTCGAAAACGTGGTTGTTCTCAAAATAGCGTTGTAAGATCGATAGCGGTTTGCCCAGAATTTAAATTGAAATATAACTTTCAATTTATTTCATATTAAAAAATTCCTTCCTTCATTTAAATAATTTAGGGAAAATTAAATTTGATGAGCTTAAGCCTGATTAAAAATAAATCAAATTTGGATTCAAAAAACAATAAACATTTCGATTAACCACAAGAAACTAGTTTTTTTTATAGAGAAATTTTTCCATGTTGGCAATGCTTAAGGTATATTGTATTTAGTTTGTTCACAAACCAAATAAAAAATTATACCAAATATTAAGTTATAAATAAATAAATATTTGTATAACAGTATATGTTTAGAAAAAAAGTCAATATAAACACTAAAATTGCCGGCAAAGTTTTTAAAGAATTTTAAAAATATGTAATCATGTTTGTCTAATATAAAATTAATTAAAATATTTAAGAATTTGGTATATTTTCCAGTTTACCCACGAATAGTCAAAATTGAATTGTGGATGATCATAATCAATAGCATTTTACATTTCATTTTCTAATATCGATATACATTGTTCCCATTTTTTGCAAATATCAAAATGGTCCTAGCTAGCATAGTCGAATAGTCCATTGAAAACAATTAAAAAAAAAAGATATTAATTTTTCGCCGGTTTTAAAAAAGGTCACTCACAAAACGAGGTAAAGTTGGAAAATAATTTTTTTTTATTACTTATACATTTAGCCAAAAAGAACACGCACATTAGTTTAAAATTCATGTCCTTTAATAATAAAGAAAATTTATAACTTTTTTTCATTTATTAATAAAATATGGCCATTTCCGTCAAAAGGCCCACCGTGACCGAAAATTTCAAAGTTATTAAAAGCTGATTATTTTACGATATTGTTATAGAGAAATATTTGGATTTCACTAATTTTATAAATTTGTTCACTTAGGTGACCAATCAGACTGCAAAGTTGTGCAAACGTAATTTTTGCCACCTTATATTTTTACAACTTTTAAAAATTTTTTTTTGATAATTACTACAATTTCTTTTACTTTTTGTGTATCTTTTAATTGTCTTTGTAATTATATTACCTTTAATTTTTGAAATTTTAAATTGGGAAACTTTGTATTGCTTATTTTTGATCAATCCTATCTGCGTTGTCTTTTTGCAATAAATAATGGAAAATATGTTATTAAACGATGCTGCTAATTTTGTTCGTTCCAATGACGTTACATTCAACATGATTCGTTTCTTATGCAAGCAGAAATCTGGTATAAACATCTGCCATATAAATGCACAGAGTTTAAACAATAAAACCATGTGTCGGAGACATGGTTTGATCAAGATATCCCTGATGGTATACTTGAGTTGTCTGGTTTCAAGATGCATCGTTGTGATAGGCGTACACATGGTGGAGGGGTTGCTATCTTTATCAGGAAATGTATTACGAGTAAATTTCTACTTAAATCTTTCCCTGACGAAAAAATCGAATACATATTTGTTGAAGTTGTATTTATGGGGAAGAAACTACTTATTGGATGTATTTATAAACCCAATAGGCGCATAGATTTGGGAGAACTACATCATAATCTCGAAAACATTACGGTTAATTATGAAAATGTTGTTTTGTGTGGAGATTTCAACTCTAATGTTTTATGCGAATCACAACTACTTGACGTAATGGAATCAGTAGGTTTAGTTTCTCCAAATGTACTTACACCAACGCATTTTACTTCTACAAATCAATCACTTCTGGCTATGTTTTTTGTCAACGACATAAATAAAGTCCTGATATATGATCAGATTGGCGCACCATGTTTCCCGGAACACGACCTAATATTTTTATGCTTCGATTTCAGAACCAAATATACGAGGGAAGAGAATACTTATTATGATTTTAAAAGAATGGATTATAATGCAATGATGTATGAACTTCAAATAGTTGATTGGGATCGTATTTTCTTCATGATCGATGTTAATGACCAAGTTAATTTTCTGGAGAAAAATATTGCCGAAATTTTCGAAAAATCTGTGCCAGTAAAAACAGTCACACAGAAAAGCACTACAAAGCCTTGGTTTAATGAACAAATAAAAGCTAAAATAAACCAACGAGATCATATATATATAAATGTTGGAAACGCTTCAAAACTGATGACCTGCATGATAAATTTGTTAGTGCCAGAAAAGAAGTAAATAATCTAATTAAGCGAACAAAATTCTCTTACTTAACTAACTTATTTTCAACTGGTGTGTACTCAAAGAAAAATTGGAAAATTATTCGTGATATTGGCATCGGAAAATTAAATAAAACAGACTCTTCGGAAATGAATGTTGACTCACTCAACGCGTTATTTACTAAAATTCCAAACTTAAACATTTCTCCTAACTATTATTCTAGTAGTGCCAGTTCATCACTTAATAGCTCCGCACCACAATTTTCTTTTCGCTGTGTTTCTCAGGATGATACCTTTACTGCTTGCCATGATATCAAATCAAATGCAATTGGACCTGATAAAAATCACCCTAAATTTTTAAAACTCCTTCTACCTAACTTACTTCCACAAATCACACACATATTTAACACAATAATTACAAAAGGTATTTTTCCACAGAACTGGAAGTGTGCGAAAATTGTTCCCATCCCTAAAAATAGAAATGAATACCGTCCGATAGCTATCCTTTCATATTTATCTAAAGTCTTCGAAAGGCTCTTGCATAAACAAATAGGTGCTGGCTTTGAGACGAATAATTTATTAACCAAAATGCAATCTGGTTTCCGACCCAAACATAGTTGTGCTACTGCACTTTTTGGAGTGACGGAGGAAATTCGAAGCTATATAGATAACGGAAATGTTACCTGTGATCAAAGGTGTTCCTCAGAAGTCCATATTATGTCCTCTACTTTTCACAATATATATAAACGATTTGCCAAAACAGTTATCACATTGCAAAATTCATATGTACGCCGATGATGTTCAGGTTTATATATGTAGTGAACCTGATAAGACTGATGAGTATATTTCAAGATTAAATTTTGATCTATCAAAAATTGAAGCCTGGGAAAAGGCAAATGGTCTTTGTCTGAATCCCGCTAAATCTAAGTGACTTGTAATTTCTAGAAACAATACACAAATAACTATTGAACCCAATATAATATTGAACTCGCAGCAAATAGAAATTGTCAAAAAGATTTAAAATTCTTCACTTACGTGGTCAGATCATATAAACGCTGCTGCAGGAAAAGTATTTGCGATGCTTCGTTCGCTTTGGGCAAGTCAGCACTCAACACTGTTAAACATACGTATGCTTTTGGCTAAGACATATCTTATTCCAGCTTTAATATATGGTAGCGAGGTTTTTGAAGCTGTGACCAAAAAAGCACCAGGAAATTAACATCTACATATAATGCCATTCTGAGATATGTCTTCAACTTAGGACGTTTCTCACATGTAACACCCTATGAAAGTAAACTTTATGGAGTGCGTTTTTCTGACATGTTAAATATTCGATGCCTAACTCTTTTGCATAAAATTATCTATACTGGCGTGCCGACTTATCTATTTGAACATGTTACTTTTACGCAGTCAAGAAGAAATAACAATCTGATCCCGATAAGATTCAAGAAGTTAGTTTCTGAATGGCAGTTTTTCGTTCACAGTATTCGTCTTTGGAACACACTACCAGCAACTGTTCAATTTACTAGTAATGCAACGCAGTTTAGGAAATGTATTTTTAATTTTTATTCCCGTACTTGAAAATGTGTAATCTATTGCACGCTTTTGAATGTCTTTATGTTTTAAATTGTTTGATCTATTGCTTTAATATATTAATTTCTTTTATTTTAATGTTTATTGTTAAAATCTTTTATTGTGTGACACATAAGAAATTGCTACGAATTGTTTATCCTGTACTATAATTATAAGACTTTAAGTCCTGTTGTATAGGAATACCAATAAATAAATAAATAAATAAATAATTTCTTATATGGGAGAATGTTTTATTCTATGTTTTCTTAAATATTTATCATTCTTAGGCCCGTTTTCACAACTTGCCGATAGCTAAAAGTAAACTTTAACCGGCTTTATAAAAAGTGTTCCATTACTAAAACTTTACTTTAACTTTAAGTGAGCGATAAAGTAAGTCAAGGCCCATCCTACCATGTAGGTTAAAGACAAGTTTTACTAATTTTGTGGGTGAGGTTTTTATTTTCAAACGATCCAAACAAATTGTTTTCATAAATAACACAATATTTGCTATCGCGTAGTGCTAGCGCCAAAATTTGGTTATGCCCCTAAAAAAAATATATCTACCCCAATCTATGTCCATTCATTAGAAAGGCAATTTTGTGAAGATGGTTTTAGGATATACACGCAAAGAAAAAACATGGTTGTGGTAAACATATTCTAAGAGCAACATATTATGATAACAATTATGATTGTAGTCACCATATTAAGATTATTATTGAATCATATTATGACTAAATATACTCGTACTATTACATCATAAAATTTTCCCTTAATCATATTATTATTCTGTTAATCATACTAAGTTAAGAAGTAATCAAATTATTGTCATGTTAATCATAATAAGCTAAGAAGTAATCATATTATCATCATGTTAATCATAATAACTTTAGAAGAAATCTTATTATGATACAGCACCTTTCATAGCTGTCATAAAAATACAAAATAAATTGAAGTATTTTTGCATCGATTTTTTATTTTGTGGCTTTTTACAATTTTTCTTAATGTTAATCAAATAGCGGAGTTCAATATAAGGCTTGCCAAAGAGCAAATGAAAAATCTGTGGTTTTCATGGGCAACCGCGTACGTCCATTTTTTCGATTTTAAGATGTTGATGACATATTGCCTAATTCTGAACGCTCTATACCTTTTTTTTTAAAAAGATGGATCAATTCCGTTTTTTAACGTAATGACAAAGTTTAAAAAGTGCAATACCTAGCCCATAGTTTGATCTAGAATGGTTTTTCGGCTTGCCTGAAAAATTTGTTTTAAGACATACGCGTTTGCCCATGAAAACCACAGAAATATCGTAGCACTTTTATACAATATAACGAAATCTCTGTGTGTTTTGTTGTTGGATTTTACAAAACAAATATGATATTTTGCATTTGCACTATTAAATCATTAATTAAATTTTTTTTATGGAATTTTATATTTTAATTAATTAACCATTTTTTCCGTACGAAAAAACAGAAGTAAAGGAAAAAACATGTAAAATCAATTAAAATGGATAATCATTCAGGAAAGCAAATTTCGATCTACCAAATGTTAAAATACAATTTGGTTTAAGGATTGATGTTTGACTGGTGACGTCAGCAGTCGTCGATGGCTGCGAGTGTAAGACGGCAAATCCATCTGAGGAGATCGAGTGGTTGCGATCGAAACATGTCATGGTAACCTGCCGGCCAGGGTTCGAGCCCGAGCCACGTCAAGAATGAAAGATTATCAATAACAATTTAAATTGATTTTCATGTTGTAAAAATTCCTTTCTTCATAAAAATAATTTAATAAAAATTAAATTTCATGAACTTAAAGCCTAATTAAAAATATTAAAAATTTGGATTAAAAACCATAAATAGTTCAACAAAATAACCACAATACTAATTATTGTTAAAGCTAAGGCACGAGCTCTATGTGTACATTTGTCTTTCAAGTTGTGCTGAAAAAGGTCAACAGAAAAGAGAAAGACAAAGTGAAAAAACAAAAAAAAAAAAAAAAAAAAAAAAAAAAAAATGTACTTGGACTTCAAGAAAAATTCTTGACGAAAGTACGAAAAAACAGAAGTAAAGGAAAAAACATGTAAAATCAATTAAAATGGATAATCATTCAGGAAAGCAAATTTCGATCTACCAAATGTTAAAATACAATTTGGTTTAAGGATTGATGTTTGACTGGTGACGTCAGCAGTCGTCGATGGCTGCGAGTGTAAGACGGCAAATCCATCTGAGGAGATCGAGTAGTTGCGATCGAAACATGTCATGGTAACCTGCCGGCCAGGGTTCGAGCCCGAGCCACGTCAAGAATGAAAGATTATCAATAACAATTTAAATTGATTTTCATGTTGTAAAAATTCCTTATTTATTTTATTTTATTTATTTATTTCTTTTTTCGATGTTCCGTACACAAGACTTAAGTCTTATATTGCAGTATGGAACTGAGCATATGTAAATACAATAAATCGGAAATAAGAAAAAATCAGAAATTAAAAAATAACAAAATTGTATAAAATCATATTAAGTAGTTTTAAAAAATAAAATAAAATTTAAAATTTAATTACGCTTTATTACATAAAGTTAGCGAAATTAATTAATTAAAACAAGCTAAAAAAAAGGAAAATGAGAAATACGACAAAAAATATAGTTCCTGAATTGACGTGCGTTACTTATTTTTGTGATATATAGGGGATTCCGTTCCATAGACTGATTGCGTGAATAAAGAAATGGTATTTAGAAATCAGTGTTCGATGACCAAATGCTAGAAGTCTTTTACCTCTGTCAAGTGTTGAAAAGTTTAAACGTGTGTAGAGATGCTCAGGTTGATGTGTGTATATAATTTTGTGCAGAAACAGTAAAATACGCACTCTTAAGTAATCATCAAAAGTGATTCCGTAAAGCAAGGTAACGTAGGAAGAAATATGGTCATATCTCCTTAAACCATAGACGTACCGAACAATGTTATTAAACGCCACATTAAGTTTCCTTTTACTTCCGCTGTCACAGCTGGCAAATAATTCACAGCCATACAATAAGATGGGTATCAAGTATGTTTTGGCAATGAGTATTCTTATTTTAATTGGAGTACAATACTGGGTTTGCCACAGATTCCTTAACATTGAAAGCGTTCGACCACATGCAAAATTAACGTGGTTAGACCAAGTGAGGGTGTTGTTAAAGTATATACCAAGATTTTTGGCAGAGTTTACAATTTTAATTGACTGGTTATTTAAAGTTAGATTAGGAATTCCCTCAAGTTTTAACGACCTCTTTTTAATAATCAAACACTTGGATTTGATAGGATTAATTGCTAGACCATTAGCGGTGGCCCACCCGTAAACACGATCTAACTCTTGATTTAAGGTCCTCACACATTCATCAATCACAGTGTTGCTGCAACTAATATAGAGCTGAACATCGTCTGCATACAATCTTACCCTACAATGCTCAAGCTTATTCTGAAGATCATTCACGTATAACGAAAAAAGTAATGGGCCTAAAATTGAACCTTGCGGAACACCACGACTCAATGGCAAAGAGCCCGAAACTGATGTAGTTGTTTCAACATATTGATATCTATCTGTTAGATATGAATATATAAGACTTGTGGCAGTTGATGCAAATCTAAACATATGGTTAAGTTTAAGACACAATATATTATGGTCAACCATATCGAACGCTCTGGAATGATCCAAGAGAACTAAAAATGTAACATTATTGCAGTCTACTTGTTGTCTTATATCCTCAGAAACATCTATCAGTGCCGTGATACAGCTGTGATTTTTACGAAAACCAGATTGCCGATCAGTGAGCATATTGTTGGTTTCAAGATACTGTGAGACTTGGTTATGAATCAATCTTTCAAAAGCCTTAGATAAAAATGGTAAGATTGCTATCGGCCTATAATCAGCATGAGTTTTCGGTATAGGAATAATCTTAGCAAGTTTCCATATTTTGGGATAGCAGCTAGTTGTGAAAATCTTATTGAAAACAAATGTTATAAATGGAAGCAGTCTTGGAATGAGAATTTTAATAAACCTAGGATCAATTCCATCCACACCAATTGCATTGGATTTTATTGACAACAGGCTGGATAAGACATCATATTGGCTTACGTTTGCAAAATTGAAACCATTGTCTAAAATGTCACTAGAGAAATGGTAGTAGTCAGAAATTGGTTGGACATTTGGAGTATTTAAAAATTGTGCATTTAAAGTATTTGCATCGGCTGTACATTGTTCTTGAACACCAGGCTTGCCAATACCAATTTCGCGTATCGTTTGCCACTTTTTCTTCGCGTCTATGGCAGTCGAGAACTTTGAGGCATAAAAGTCAGATTTGGCATTTTTAATTAGTCTGTTGCTTATCCTACGTGATACTCGGTATTCTTCATACAATTCTGCGGTTTTAAAACGTTTCCACCGAGCATATAGGGAATCTCTGCGACTAATCGCTTGTTCTATTTCGTGAGAAAACCAGGGCTTATTGTTTCGATTTACAATTTTTGTTCTTAAGGGAACCGCAAGATTATATAAATAATCTAGATTGTTCTGTAGAAATGAGAGCTGATCGTCCACAGAAATTAAATTATATGGCACGCTCCAATCAATACTAGAGAATTCTACTTCTAACCTACTATAATCAATGTTTTTAAAGTCCCGATATCTAATAAATCGTTCAGGTGAATTAAGCGGAAAATAATACGTTATGAAAATTAGGTCATGGCGCGAGAAGCACGAGGCAGACAATTGGTCATAAAGTAGCACCTTCGCTATATCACTGACAAAGAAAAAGAAGTGTGTTGTTTGTACTTGTAAAATGTGTAGCATTATTTGTGTTTGGGGAATTAAGCCCAAGTGAAAACATATTGTCAGTTAGATAAGGGTTTACTAAAATATTTGAATTAAAATCGCCTGTAATAATTACATCCTCATAAGAGACTGTGTATGTTTCCAGAGCGTTCATAAAACTCTCCATACAAATATGATTACTGGGCCTATAAACACAACCTAAAAGTAGCTTCCTTCCCTCACAACTAACTTCCAGGAGTAAATATTCTATCAAATTTGCAGGTCTTTAGCTACCAGTGGCCATAACATTATCTGATTTTCCGATAACTTTAATTGCAATTCCTTTTTTCACATAAATTGCCACACCTCCATACCCATTTCGGTCAACCCTTCTGATATTGTATCCTTGCAAAGAAACAGATAAATCAGTGAACTCAGGTTTAAACCATGTCTCAGATACACATATTATATCAACGCCGGAGTTCTCAAAAATAAATCTAAACTCTTCAATCTTAGGTCTCAAGCTTTGGGCATTGATGTGACATACCCTAATACCTCTCCTTTGATTAGCCAAAATTTTTATCATCGTCCCAATCGCGTCTCTAGAACGAACCCTATTATTCACATTGTTCATTGGTGTTTACTGTTAGGTAAGAAAAAGAAAATGTAACGCACGAGGATAATATATTAAGATCGTTAATAGAATAAATAAAGTATAAAGAATAACATATAACTAACATAATTGACAATGTAAAAATTTTAGAAAAATTGGAAAATATGTCAAAAAGTTCAATCAAGAACAAATAATAAAGAAGCAATGAAATAATTCTTATATTATTATATTATTATAATTTAATAAAAATTAAATTTCATGAACTTAAAGCCTAATTAAAAATATAAAAAATTTGGATTAAAAACCATAAATAGTTCAACAAAATAACCACAATACTAATTATTTTTTGTTTACGTTAATTTTTTAGAATTAAGTTTTATTTTGCTAGTTAGCATTCGATTATGCGACACAAATATCATATCGAATAATGAGCAATAAGGCCCATTTGCACCTCAATAGACACATGAACAAACAAAACTGCAGAATATAATAAATGTTGAACATGAAATGCATCCGCATATGTGAATGGGATTCAATAACGGGCAATCATTAACAACTTTCTATGGCCCGAGATATAGAGCAATCCAGAGTTGTGGTTCTATCAAGATGGAGCCACAACTGACTTAACCCGTCCAGTTTTGGCTCTATTTAATGGCTCACGATTTTTTTCATTGGGGTTACCTAAAGGGTACGACGAGACAATCTATATGTGTCGCTACTTTGCAACGGATTGCCGTGACCAATAGAACGATAGGAGTGTAAATATGTCCAAACGCATGTGCAACGGCTTAAGAGGCAACTGGTCGGCGCGTTGTATTTAGTTTTGGCCGTAAGGTAGGTTCTTACGTAAATCAATCTAGACGCGCAGTTTGTATTTGTTAACATAAGCAACAACGTTGGCAGAATGACATCACAAAAATGTTTTGGTTTAATATTTTTTAAGAGTGGAGGTAAACGTGTGTCTAAAAACAAAACATGAATTTGAATGTAAATAAATACTTTAATTTTCTATGACAACCAATCTATTTTTTAACTTTTTTTATTTTAATAAATGAGGAGCTCCATAACAAAACGGAACAATTCCACTTAAACAATTTGTAGTTGGGTAAATGAACAAAAAAAAATTAAGCCAGTACGATGTATGTATGTTGCGTTTTGATCCGATTCAAAGTAAATAAAATAGTTAAAACAACAGTTAAAAAAAGCATTCAACTTAAAAAGTGGAACTGCTGCTTTTTTTATGGAACTCCTCAAATATTAGAGAGAGGTAATGGTTGTTTTTTGTTATCTTCGGAACCACCGGTCTGATTTTTAAATTTATTTTTAACATAACAAAGTAAAATATTTGATATCGTTTTAGAAGAGATCTAAAAAAACAATAGTTTATGTACTTAAATAAAAAACAAAGCCATTTTAACGTGAGTATGTTGTTCACACTCCATTCCACCTCCAGCCTACCTGTTCGCTAGACCGTCCCCTGACCGAACGCGAAAGTGACTTTTATGTTTTTTTATTGTTAGTCAAAAATTAACTCTGGGCGAGCAACGCCGCATTTACGGCTTGTTTATTATATATATATTTGTAAATTTTGTATTACAGTTGTATTCGTTTAAATTTTTGTATCTGAGAATTTATTTTGACAGCTTGTGCTAAAAGATAATTGTTTTAACAGTTGTTGATGAACATGTATTCTAACACATATATATTTATGCGGTCCTCACGTTAATATCTACCCAGCGGGAAAACTCAGAAGACCTTCTTACTTCAAGCCTTTTTAAAGGCCTGCTTAAAAAATATTTTGATATAATTACTATTCTTACGTAACTGCTAAATAATGCCTTATAGAAGGCCTCGGCTATTTGGTATAAAAGAAGCGAGAAAAGAAGGAGTAACATTTTTGTTTTGTTTTTTTGCACAAGCAAAAGAGTTCAGATCCCTTTACAAAAACAAAGTAACATATGTTGTAAATCATTTTTGTTGAAGTTGAAAAGAGAAAGAGTAAAATTTTTTGTTTTGTTTTTTTCGCCAAAGCGAAACAATTCAGATTGCAGATTATAAAAACAAAGTAACAAAGTAGGTACATATTAAAATACAAAATAAAAACAATAATGTACCTAAATCATTTTAGTTGAGTTTTGTTCATTGAGGAAGATAGGTACTTGTGCTTAAAAGCTTTTTTTTATTATATACATACTTTTATTTACAATCTATTTTACAATATTTAGCAAATTCGATTATTTCAATAAAAAAATAGGTATCACATGTGTTATTTAACTACAATAAGTTTAATAAAATATATAAACATACGTTTGTAAAATAGGTATACATACATATATAAAAAGTTAAGTGTTCATTTTCTATATTGGAGATCTGATATGTACATAAACCTATTCAGTCTTCTAATTTCATTTGTAAGGAAATATTCCTTAATGTTTTAGACTAATAGCCCTTCAATATGACCTTTAATGCATTTGTAGAAGGATGGTCTGAAAGGCCTTTTAAGAGCCATGAAAGGCCTTTTACCATACCTTTCTTAAAAACCCTTCCAGATAACCTTTTTGCTAAGGCCTTTTGACAGTCATTCTCTGGAAAGCCTTCTAAGAGCCATTTATTTGAAGGCCTTTAAGAAGCTCTGGGGAAGAAAGGAAAGCGGAAGGCCTTCTCCGAAATAACAACGCGTGTAAAAAATATATGAGTATGGAATGGAAGGCCTCCGTACTCCTTCTTTTTCCCGCTGAGTAGTGTTGGCAATACAATTGGACAGTTCTCACATCAACAATTGCCAAACCAATTGCTTGTCTAGACTTACGGTTCAAAAACATTTTTCTTATTAAACTTGTACTTATGTATATTAACTGCCTGTTTAGAGATTTCGAACGTCAACATTCGCATATATCTATGCGAATGTTAACGTTCCATATCGATGAACAGGCTGTAAAAATATTTTTTATATACATACATAATATTTTTATTGAATTGTTTACACTAAAAATATTTTTAATATATATTATGAAGAAAAACTTTTGCTGTTGATATTCATTTGGCAACAACATTTCAACTTCTTCCATGATTGAAATATTTTCTTGTTGTTGCTGTCATCATTCATAGTAGAAAAGTTTTCATAATGATGAAATTAATGAAATAAGATTATAAACAAGACCTTAATTTGATTTATGTTTAATGGCAATTAGACACTTTTTCATAATTTAAATTAAGAAAGGATACTTTTAGGTTATTTTATGTTTTTCGTATACTTTATATTTTGTTTAGATATTTTCTTAATTCTTCAAAGCAAGGGGGCTGCTATGAAGCAATTATGTTTTCATTTGCCATTGACATACTAAACTCAACTCAAACTTTAGCAACTTTTGACAAGCATTAACATTTTTAGAAAAATCAAAAACAAAGAAAAAATTAACGTATTCAGCTGTTCTTTTCAACTCGATGCCCTGTACAAAATTTTTTCCCCCTATATTGTTTTTTTTTTACTTTATTAAATGCTAAAAAATTAAATTATGTACACTCAATATATTATGTAGTTAAATTCAAACGAAAATTAATATTAAACAACTTAAAATTCATTTAAAAAACGGATCATTAACATTTCATTTAAAACAAATGATTTTAACATTCATTTCTAAATTTTTTATTTATTGAACATCATATTCCTTAAAATTGAATAGTTTTTATTTACTTTTAAAAAAGATATTTTAACCGACAAAAATCAAACTGCATAACAAAATAAATACGGAAAAACATTATTTTTTGGTAGTTTGTTTTTTGAATAACAAACATAAAAGTTAAAAAATAAAATTATACGTAAAAAAACTATATTTTTATTCAATTTTAAAAGTACGGAAAACGGAAACGAAAACCCACAATCAGTTACTGCAATAATTTTAGGAATGTAACAACGAAAAACGTCTACTTATATTTGAAAGGTTAAAAAGGACTATTACTTCAACTAGACTATATAGAAAAAACCACCAAAATAGGGTTCTAAGTCTTGTAGATGTTAAGATCAGTGATGCCAACTTTTTGAGAGCAAAAAGCACTTTAAAATTTATAAAAAAAAACACTATAAAGCACTATTTCAAACAAAAAAAAAGCGTAAAAAAGCACTAAGCCATTTTTACAATTTAATTAAACACAAAACAAGTTGCATTCGGCTGTGCCAAACATTATATACCTCCAAAATTTAAAAAAGGCGACGGCGTTGATGGGAGATTTTCATTTAAAATTTAATAATAAATATATTTACATTTCTATATAAACATTTTTAAATGTATTATTATTATCTTCAATAAAAATAATATCATCCAAATCATTTGTATCATCATTAGCTGAGTTTGAATTGGGCCATAAAACAGTTTTAAAGTTATACAGTGCGAGCTCGATTTTCGTAACTCGAACAAATATGACCTGTTGTAATTACCGAAATTTTGCAATGTCCGACCATTGTTTATTTTAATAAAAAACCTTTTATTTTATCGTTTAAATATGTAAATCTAAAAGAAATTGGCGTATAATATTATCCAATTATATTAGCCTATGTACGGTTTTGAATAAAGAACAAATAGAAACAAATTTATGTTTGTATTTTGATACTTTGTCAAACCTTTTTGCAATAGCACTTGACGTAGAAGTGCTCGGAGACGTGTGTCGTGCGTTTGAAAACTAAAGCGCATGAAAATTGGCTCGTTATAAAAGCATTTTCTGTCAGCTCTTTTTAATTTATTAAACACTTTGCTTATACCAAGTTACGGCTTTTTTGTTTGTTTTTAAAGTCTTTGCGTTCTTTTGTAATATTTCCGACTGCATGTTTTCACAATCACAATAAGTAATATTTTCTAAGCCATTTTCTATTTTTGAAACAGTGTCTACATGTTTAAAAAATATTTACTACTAAAAACTAATACATACATCGTTTTTAATTTTCTAAATATGTTGTCAGCGCAAGTGCGACGTTTTGTAAAATTTCCAAATTGCTTGGATGTTTCGTAAATAGAATATCTTTTATCACTTTTTTTTATTTATTTATTTATTTATATCGATTTTCTTATACAACAAGATAGTATATCTTATAAATTACAGTATTAGAATCAGAACTGTTAAATAACTTTTTTTTATCATTTGGAATCTTAAAATCATTACAGGCCTTCTTAAACGTGTACCCCAAATAGCAAATCTCATCTAAATCATCCTCTATATAATCGAAGTTTTAAAAAATGTCGGAAAAAATAAAAATTGTAAAAAGCACTAAAGGCACTAACGAAAAATTGAAAAAGCACCAAGTTAGTGCTTTTTCTTAGTTTGGCACTATGGATCAAATTTTGGCGTTTTGAGGCATCAAAAAGCCCCATAAATAGTGCCAAAAGCACTAAGTTGGCATCACTGGTTAAGATATTCATACAAAAACCGCCTAAAAATATAAACATAAACCTCCTCCATAAGGTGTACTATCAGATTTTTTTTTAACATTTAAGTGGCATAATTCTAAAAAAAAAAATGCTTAAATTGGGGCAGCTAACTCTGTTAAACGTCAAAACCTTTCAAATAGCCCAGGCAGAAATTACGACTCTTCAAAATATTTTGTACCGCCACAACCCTGTAAATACAAAATTGTGACTCTACCAAAAATACGGTACCGTCACAACACTGAAGATACAAAATTACAACCTTAGTTTTTTAATACCTAAATACAAATATACGACTTTAGTTTTTTAAAGTCGTATTTACCATACAACTATACCGCTACAACACTGTATATACAAGAATTAAACCTTTATTTCCTAATACTGTGTTTATAATAATTCTATACCGCTACAACGCTGTATATACACAAATTTAGTCTTATTAATTTAATAGAGTCGTATTTAAATCTATTTTAGGTTAGAAAATATACAAATTTTTGCTTGCTTATTTAGCGAATTTATATTTGTAACAATATTGAAAATAACAGTCGGAAGACGGTTGTGACTACGTTGTTAATTCGTGAATCCAAGATTGTAAATTTAAATTTATAGTACTGTGACAACACTAAAAAGAAGAGTCGGAAGACGCACATTTGGCGTTATCATTTTAATATTGTGACAGCCTTTTAAATTTGGTAAACAGTACGTTGTATTCATATTGATAGTATCCCCTGCAAAGTCGGCACAGCGTCCTGGTGATTGTCTTTTTCTGCCTGGGAGGTTACATTTAGCAACCGTTCATTCGATTTTATCAATTAGGAAAATTTTTTTACAATAAAATATTTATACCTGCACCACAACAGTGGTCCGAAACGCACTTTTGAGTATACCAACCGACTCAGAATCACTTTTTGAGTCGAACTAATGATGTCCGTGCGGCTGGCTGGTTAAGCATAGATTAAGTTAGTTAATAACATTTGGAACATAGGTTCTAGTGTGGTGTAGGGTATCATATAGATGGGTTTGGCCGACTATACTTTCTTACTTGTTTTTTATTGCAGAATTGGACTCAAAAGGTTAGGTAAATGTTGTCAGGATAATGAATTACCTTCAAAATATTTAAAACTAACAGGCACGTGTTTCCTGTGAGATAAACAATAACGATGCTTAAGTATTAATTTACTTTTATTCGTACGTAACAAATTGATCTCAACTTACAATTTCATTGTAAAAAATTAAGAAAAGTTACAAGTAAGACTTAGAGTGTTTAAATTCTATTTCGCTTTAGGGCTTTATTTGTTTAATATTTTTGGCTTTTCTTAAATCTTTGGAAAAGGTTTCCTGGTGAGCTGGCCTTAACAACCAGTGAAATGCGCATAGAAGCTAGAAAGCTGAAAAATTGGGAATTAACACGTCATACGGAAATCGTATTAATAATAAACTTTGTATTCCCGAAAATAACTTTGGTAAACAATTAATTATTTCGGTTTTGTTATTGCATTTTAATGTGTTTTTATTTAAAAAAGTTGTTAGCCATTTTTAAGTAATTTTTCTTATAAATTAAGGCCCCTTTTACAGTACACAGCTCAACTCAATTGAGTTGAAAATAAAACAAATGGTTGTGTTGAGTTGTAATTTTTTGATGTTTTTGTTAGCCGCAATAAAGTATTGTTGTACACCATAATACAAAAATTAAAAAATTACAACTCAACTGGGTTAAGTAGTGAACCGTAATAGGGCCATTTTTAGTCACCAAGTTTTAGAAACACTGTTCGTTGCAGATCTAAATTTTTCAATAAAAGTTCTTTTTTTTAACAAAAATTTATTTTTAGCTGAAAAAGAAAGTTTTAAATTTCAAAACTGTTTTTCTTAAGATTAGGTTAATTTATTCTACGGCACCCCTAACAGCTCGGCGCCCTATACAAACACAGGTCCCATGACTTTAATGTCGTAGTCATACAAAATGTTCCATTGGCAGCCGTCATCAATCACAGCTCACGTTGGTTCATTAATTAGTGCCCGTTGTGTTACCATGTCACACCGTCTCCCATGGGTCATATGTTATGTGGCTGCTAGTATTTTCATGCAGCCACCCGGTCGATTCAATAAAGGAGTTGATCCTGTTTACATCAACATCAGAGAGACAAGTTTTGTCCCCAAGTTCTATTCGACCAAACATTTTCAAGTCTTAAATCTCCGAGTGCCGGGCAATTACAGAGAAGATGTTCCGCTTAATCTTCCTCCTCCTCGTCGCCGCAACTTCTACACAAGTCATTATTAGGGAACCCCAGCCTCTGGGCGTGCCTCCCAATGGCCCAGTGGCCAGTTATAACCGCAATTTGATTTCTTAGACGATGTCTGGACAGCCGTAATGCCCGCCGTGTCCTTTTTTCGTCTATGATGGGCCAGATTTTCCTGGTTTCCCCACAGGAAGTTTCATCGTGCCACCTCTGACTGGCAAAGAAAAAGTTACTCCAAAGAAAACATCTATCTGCATCTTCTTCGTTTATTTACCGCCATACAGCATGAAAAAAAAAGTTTTAAAGTAAAATGCCAAACAATTTCTTATCTGATGCCCGGGTCTTTTATATGTTCGGCCAAATGTCATCATTGCTCAAATGAAAATTTAATGGACATAAAAATATTTTGAAGTATCCTTGGGACTTTTGTAAATACAGTCGCCATAATAAAAGAAATCTGTTAACGAAGGACCCAAAAAATACACGTTTTTTTCAAAGGCCGTTAAGTCTAATTGTAACTTTTGTTATATAAAAGCAATACAATTTTATTTCTACATATTTTATAATTTAATAAATTTCATTAAGTATTGCTAAAGGAATTAGGAAAGAATATTTCTTTTTAGTTTAGATGATTGAAAACAAAGAATACGATTTCGTTTTTAAAGATTTTACATTTTTGTGTGGCTTTTTTGAAGTGCTTCATAATAATCTGTTATTTGACTGCTTATGTCTGTTAAAGGATTTGTAAGACAATGCAATTAAGTATGTCATACAATTCCTTTGTGTTCTTTTGCGCAGCATAAAGATATTTCTGCATTTTGAGTTGCATGTTTAGAATCTGTTGTACTGCTGTAGAAAACTACAAGCGCATTCCCTAACTGAGGAATTTTATAAAGATTTAGGAAAATACAAAAACAATGTATTTGTACTTTTTCGAAAATTCATTGCTGTAATTTGTAAACATAAAACTTAAATGTCTTTAAGATATTTTTCTTTTGTTTTCTATACAAAATGAAGCCACAATCATTTGAGATTTAAAACAAAAGAAGAAAATAAATATAAAATTGTTGCATGTCTATAACAGAGGCGTAGGTATAGAAGTTTAAATTTGAATTTCGAACTGTTGGGTTTACCGCCACACAACAAAACTTTGTGTGATAAACAAAATGTGTAGATAACTTTTTTTTTATAATTTCTATATTGAATCTTGATATCGTCAGTTGAAATGCAAAACCACTTAACTAACATTTTTAATATTTTACAGTAGGAACAAAATATGTTATATATTGAAAAATAAATGCAGTTTAGGTATTCAAATGACGCTTACTAAATAAAGAATTATTAATTTCGGTAATAAAAATAATAATTTTTAAATGTTTTCTTCAACAAAAACACGTAACTACAATGAACATTTTTTAAGTTTTCATAAGTTATTGCTTAAATAAGCCACACTTATGTTTACAATAATAAGAAATTTTTAGCTTGGAAAAGAATGGTGCAAAATTTTCTTGGTTTCAATTATATTTTCTAGTGATTTAGTAAGTAATTCTTTCTGTAAAGTTTATTTTTAAAAAACACTATAATGAACCAACAACTTATTGAATTTAATACATCAGAAAGTTACGTTATGTCAATGGACTAGGGTATTCATTTAACCGGGCTTTTGATTTAATCGGTTAATCGCTCGATTAATTAACCGAGGTTTTTGTTTAATCGGTTAATAATCGGTTAATTTTGTTATTGATCGGTTAACCGATTATTAAAGTATTTTTAATTAATTAGGTAATTTCAATTAATAAAAATTATTTATTATTTGCAGTTTAGTAGTAAAAAAAACAATAACATAACAATACATGAACTAAAACGAGCAAAAAAAATAATTCATAACTCTGTAATACATATTTTTTAATTTATACATAATCGTTCTGTAAATAGAAATCAAGTGAAATTTAAATCGATGGAGATTTAAAGTTCAATTTTTTTAAATGAACGTAGCTTTTCCTGATGTCAAAAGTAGTTTTGGTAAAGATATGTGGTGCTCAAAATATGAGGTAATGAAAAATAAATATTTTTATCAGTTTTAACACAAGATAGAACTAAAAACTTGTTCGATTTCAATTTCACGTGATTTCGATTTCCAGAACAAGGCCGATTATGTATTTATTAAAAAATACACTATGAGATCATTTTATTAATAATTTAAATAGTTTAAGAAGATCGTATAAAATAATCTGTTAGATCAGTGATAACCAAGCCCCGAACGCACGCACACAAAGATATTATGTGTGCGGTCGCAGAGACTGATGATCAGTGTTGCCATTAGGATACGAAATATACATATTTCGTATCTTTTGGTGACTTTAAGTACCATGTATAATCCTGATATTTTTCGTACCTTTTAAATCTGTAAGCAAAATGTACATAAGTAAAATATACGAGAATTTTTATCCAACTTATCGTTACCGACTGAATACTAATACAATAGGAGCTTTAATGATGAAGAAAGAAAGCATAAATGATGTTTAAAAATACCATCCACCAAAATCGATGATAACTAGAAGTGCGAAGTTGTTCAAAAGAAATATGAACATCTTTTTTGTTTTCAGGAAATTTATATGAACTTTTTGATATAATCGCCTTAGTAAAAACGCCTTAACTCGTTTATAATTTTTACAAAAATGAATTGGTTTTGATAACATCCAAAGCTTACTGTATTTTTAAAAATTACATACCTAATATTTATGACTTAAATAATTATAAAAATGAGTTTATAAGATATCTGGGTATTTTCTAGAATCCGAATCCACTAGAAAGTTGATTGTCCTGCATTTCACATTCACATGTTTTCATTAGTTTTCAATTAGAGTAATTAGGGGTTGGTGAAAGTAAAACGAATCGACTTTTATTCTAATATGTGATAAAATTTTAACCAAGAAACAATTTTTTTGTTCTTTTTCCAATTTAATCAAAATACATCGTTACCTAAAACGCAAAGGCCCTAACTAATCCAAAATTTAAAATCTACTATTGATACTATTGATGTTATTTTAGCTCATTTTTTAACACTTTTTATGTTATTTTCCGATAAGTTGTTTTATTTTATCGATTTAGCGATCTCAACCTACACGCAAAGAAAAAACATGGTTGTTGTAAACATATTCTAAGAGCAACATATTATGATAAGAATTATGATTGTAGTCACCATATTATGATTATTATTGAATCATATTATGACTAAATATACTCGTAATATGTCATTATAATATTTTTCCCTTAATCATATTATTATTATTCTGTTAATCATACTAAGTTAAGAAGTAATCATATTATCATCATGTTAATCATAATAAATTTAGAAACTTTCATAGCTGTCATAAAAATACAAAATTTTTTTTTTTTTTTTTTTTTTTTTCATTCTTTATTTGCAATCTATCTTAAGATATTAAGCAAATTTGCTCAGAATTAGTACTATGACATACATATCGATTTTCAGTAAAATCAATAATATTATCTACATATGTAAAAATTTACAATGTTTTTTTTAAAAGTTACTTTTAAAATTGCTCAACAAAATTATAATTTATTCTTATATATGTAAACATAAAGTTATCTTTGTTTATATACTTAAGAAAAGTAAAAAGGAATAAAAATAATATATAACAAAAAAGGAAATAGAATGGTATTTTTAATAACAATTTATGATCTAAATGGGAGATCTAAAATATGAACTCTTTTCAATCTTCTAGTCTCTTCACTTTCATCTAATAAGGAGATGGCCAAAGGATTAATATGATCGCTTAACCTTTGTAGGTATCGACTGCTATAATTATTTATTTCGTCTTTAACATAAGGAATATCTAGGTCTAGGTGAAGTGCTTTATTAGTTATATACCACGGTGCATTAACTATCATTCGTAAAGTTTTTGACTGAAATCTTTGGAGAATTTCAATATTGGAATTACTCGTGGTACCCCAAAGTTCAATGCCATAGGTCCATATGGGCTTTATATTACTTTTATAGAGACGTAGCTTATTTTCTAAATGTAGTTCAGACTAAGTGCCAATTAACCAATACATTTTTTTGAATTTACAATCCAATTGTGTTCTTTTTGCTTTTATGTGAACTTTCCATGTTAAGCGCCGATCTAAATACATGCCTAAATATTTAACGGTGTCACTATTAGGGATTTGCGAGCCGTACATGTATACTGATGGGAAATCACCTCGTCTTAGACCAAAGACCACGTGTGTGGACTTGTTTTCGTTACCTTTTATATTCCAATAGTTTAACCATGTCTGAAGTTTATCAATCTGCTCTTGGATTAAATTGGATGCTTCTGACGCCGACGTACTCGTTGCTAGGAATGCGGTATCATCAGCATATGTGGCTACTGTAACTTCATCTAAATGAGGCATATCTGAAGTAAATATAGTATAAAGTAGTGGTCCTAAAACACTACCTTGTGGTTATGATAAGAATTATGATTGTAGTCACCATATTAAGATTATTATTGAATCATATTTTGACTTAATATACTCGTAATATGTCATCTTAATATTTTTCCCTTAATCATATTATTATTCTGTTAATCATACTAATGGCGACTTCTTTTCTAAATATGTTGCATAAATGTTACATGCTCTATCTCTTTTGTGTAGAGCATGTAACATTTATGCAACATATTTCTCAGAAAAGAAATCGCCATAAATTAAGAAGTAATCAAATTATTGTCATGTTAATCATAATAAGCTAAGAAATTAATCATATTATTGTCATGTTAATCATAATAAGCTAAGAAGTAATCATATTATCATCATGTTAATCATAATAAATTTAGAAGCAATCATATTATTATACAGCACCTTTCATAGCTGTCATAAAAATACAAAATAAATTAAAATATTTTTGCATCGATTTTTTATTTTGTGGCTTTTTACAATTTTTCTTAATGTTAATCAAATAGCGGAGTTCAATAAAAGGCTTGTAAAAGAGCAAATGAAAAATCTGTGGTTTTCATGGGCAACCGCGTGTGTCCATTTTTTCGATTTTAAGATGTTGATGCCATATTGACTAATTTTGAACGCTCTTTACATTTTTTTCAAAAAAAAAGAGTGGATCAATTCCGATTTTTTAACGTAATGACAAAGTTTAAAAAGTGTAATGCCTAGCCCATAGTTTGATCTAGAATGTTTTTTCGGCTTTCCTGAAAAATTTGTTTTGAGACATACGCGGTTGCCCATAAAAACCACAGAAATATCGTAGCACTTTTATAAAATATATCGAAATCTCAGTGTGTTTTGTTGTTGGATTTTACAAAAAAACTATGACATTTTGTATTTGCACTATTACATCACTAATACTTGAATGAACTCCGCTAATATTTTAATTTTTTAATTACTTTACACTTATTTTTTTTGGGGAATTTTATCTTTTAATTGTTTAACCGCTAACAAATAAAAAAAAGACACAACTTCTTCAAAATTATTTTACAAATGGCGCTAACATAATATGATTAGAGTAAAAATAGTTTAATTGCATCTTTAACATAATATGATAAATGTATAGAAAGTTATCATGTTATGGCTATTAAATATCATGATATGGTTGTGAGAAATATAATATGTTTAGAAAGTTATTATAATTAAGTTGTTAGAAAAATAATTATTTTTCGGTCAACAATACTCAAATTCATAATTGCGATAAACATTGATATGTTTTTCAGTAACTATAATATTGTTGATATTAAATAAAAATAACAATTATTTGTGTACGACAACAACATATTGTTATATTAAACATAGTGTTGTTGCCGTAACCATGCCCAACCATATTTTTTCTCTGCGTGTAGTTTTTGAGTTTGTTTTAATTTTTGCAATTTTTCGCGAATTTTAGCCACGTTCGCGATAAAAGCGATGAAGTTTTCTGATTCTTTACAGCTTAAACGATTAACAAAAAAAGTATACTTTGCTATCATGCCGCTGTTAGAAATTTTTGGAAATTTCCGCTTATTTAGTAATTTTTAACGAATTTTTGCCATTCCTTATTGTTTTAGATTGTTTTTAAATGAATTTTATGGCGAAGTATTAAAAATTTTCGCGAAATTTCGCTATTTTTGGAATTTTGGTTGTTTGTTACTTTCGGACATTTTTTTTAAGCGATTTAGCGATTTCAAATTAATTTTAGTATTTCTTTAAAAGTTTGAAATTTTTCGCGAATTTTAGCTATGTTTGCGATAGAAGTAATTTTTTCCTGTAATTCCTAACAGGTTCCACGGTTTTTAATAAATATAAGACTTTGCTATGATTTTGCGGTAAGCAAATCAGCGATCTTTAGTTCAACTAAAGTTTTTCGGAAAAAATACTTCGAAAACAAAAAAACATGTGGATTAGAGAACACCAATTTATGAATTATGCGGATTCAAAAAAAAATTTCATTTCCCATTCGAGTCGAACCCTAAAACATACATACCTGATCATTTTCTTTACAATATTCATTTAATATGCAATAGAAGAGTATATTAATAAATTTTAAACGATAAAAATAGATTTTCAAATTTTTTCACTATGTATCTTTTTGGGGAAAAGTGTATCTGTGGCAACTAAAATATATCTTTCTCGAAATTTCACTGGCAACACTGCTGCTGACAGTCTGATGTTTTGAAACGAACAAAGTTGTGGTATACATGTGAATTGCCGACCGTATCTGTGTAAAAATACGACTATTGACTGCCTCGCGAGGCTATGGAGTGGCTATCACTGTTTTAAATAAATAATTTGGTTAAAATGTATTGGATTTAAGCGACTCCTTTCCTTAGTTTTGATAAATTTTGACTTGGAAAAATTTCTTTCACTTATAGTAGATGTTGGAGAAATCGAAAGCAACTCATAATACACAATATCTTATTTCTCACTCTTTTCTCTGGATTTATTTTAACATATAAAATCTTCCATTATACCATTTAAATCCTGTTTTATTTTTTAAAATTTTTAACATTTCTAATTGTTCGGGTTAATTCTGTTGTTGCGTTAATATCGTAAGTTTCTTCTGTTTCTTCTAACTCATCCTGGCAAAGCTCAGCACCGAACATTCTGCAAAAAAGTTAATTTCCGAATCCCTTAATTCTGTTTTTGTACTGTATTTTGAAAATTTATTTAAAGAAGGAAATATATTGTATAAAAAAATAATTCTAAACACGACTTTTTTGGTGCACTTTGGCAACTTTTTTGTTGAATTTTGGTACGGATAACGTTGTAAAATTGTTCATGGTTGCACTGTAGATTGTATTTAAAAAAGCGAGTTGCTTTGAAACCGACGTTTTGGAACTCACCCATTGTTTAAAACACAAAAAAATATGGTTTAATACTACAATTAATTAAAATTTTTGTTACAACGGTTAATCGGTTAATTGACTGAAATTAACCGGTTTAATCGTTAATCGAAAAAAGCCAATTTTAAATTAACCGATCAGTTAATCGGGTAGTAATTAATCGGTTAACCGAATGCATACCCTACAATGGACCATATGACACTTCGTTCATGAACATTATGGCATTGGACATAAAGACACGCCACCTTATGTTAACCCTAGGATAACCGGTAAAATGTTTCCACTAAATTCAGCTCTTGGTCTGGCCAGACCACAATGAGAATAACTAAAAACCCCAATTGAATAAAAAGTAAATTAGTACATTTATATGCTTATTTTTTAAGTTCTATCTATTTATTATATAATTTTACTTATTTTTTTTTTTTTTATAATACATCACAGTCGTTGCAAACATAATTTTTAATTTCTTTGCCATGTTGCAGGCACATAGCTTTTCCACATTTACCACAGCTAAAACGGGTTTTGCGTTTTGTTTTTGTTAGTAAATTGCACTTAACGCATAATGGGCGGTAATTGTTTGAAGATGTTGGAAAAGGTACCGTTTCCAACTGCGATAGGGTTGGTTCATTACAAGGTTGTTGTGTTTGGCCCTAAGTAAATATATTATAAATATTACATTTTTATTTGTTGACAAATGTATAAATACTTACATAAACATTGAATTTTGCCATAGCATTTCTGATGTGTGGAAAACGCATTACATGAGAATTGGTACTTCGCAGCTCCATGTGTGGGAGCACCAGCTGATTAACTAATTCGACAAGAAATCGACGACGGCGATCTGTTTGTTTTAAATTTACCAAGTCCTTGTAAATCAGAAAGGAAGCTAAACCAGATATGTCCAGCATATTGTAAAACATGGCCAATGACCAGCGGTTGGTTCCACGTTTACAGCTGTAGTATGATAACATTTGATCCATGGTATCAACTCCAATGTTCTGTTGATAATAGTACAACATCCTTGTTTTTTTTTGGTACATATGAACAGAGAGCATGCTTATCCTCGTAGTAGCCAAATAAAGTTTCGCATACTGGACGCTTGCTTGATTTTTTAAAAAAATTTGGCACAAAAGTTTTATTACTTCGAACGGTTCCAACAAGAGCTAAGCGGACTTCCATCAATCTCTGTGCAAGTGTCAGACTTGTGAAAAAATTATCACAGTACACAGTACGTCCTGTATGAAAATACTTTATTGACAAATCCATCACAACTCTCTCCCCCTGGTTTACTTCTCGAATGCCATCAGGTTGTTTGCCTGTGTAAATTTGGCCTTTCAAGGGATATTTTGTTTTCGAGTCACATATCCACCAAATTTTAATGCCATACTTGGCTGGCTTTGATGGAATAAATTGTGTGAATCGCGTTCGTCCTCGAAAAGGAAAAAGCTGTTCATCCACGGTTAGGTTTGCCCCTGGAGTGTATGAAGATTCCAAATTAGCAATAAGCATCAACCAAAGATCGTCTATTGCGGCCGATTTGCTCAATTCTTGGCGTAGTGGCCTAGTGTTTGCGTTGTCAAAGCGGATGAACCGTAGCAATAAAGTAAATCGTTCTCTTGACATTGCAGCCTTATACACGTCATGGTGATATGGTGCCCACAATTCTTTAACAGGTTGGGTTGCACATTTAAAAACCCCGGCAAACAAAAGCAATCCAAAAAATGCATATATTTCTTTTTCGTGCGTTGGCTCCCATTCTATGGGTTCTTTCATTGGGTCCTTTGTATTCAAAACAATATAAACCTCTTTGGCCTTGCGGTTGGTTTCTCGAACAATAATGCTTACCATTTCAGGTGTAAAAATTTCTCTAAAAATTTGAGCAGGATTAGGCAGAAAGTGGCGCGATGGCCCAGTTTTCATGGCGACAGGAATGTTATGTGCGAATTTTCTGCCTGTTTTCGGTGGTTGCGATATCCAAATAATACCAGCTTTACTTGAGTATTGCCCAGCTTTACCTTTAGCATGTTCGGCAAATTCATCTTTGTGTTCTTTAGCATTCTCATCGCCTTCATCATCAGTAAATTCTTCACCATGCTCTACAATGAAATCTTCAGTTTCTGCATCAGACGCACAATCTCCGGCAATTGTCTGCGGTACGAAATCATTGTCTTCATCACTCTCAGAAAATAATCCATTTCCATCATCATCACTATTGCATAGATAATCCATCATCTTATCTTCAGCTTGTTTTTTTTTCACCAGGTGATAAACGCTGGAATCTGGCTGGTTTATTCAAAACCATGTCCACAACATCCAATCCTGATTTCTTATCACCTTCCATTTATTTATTATTTTATTATGTAACACAGTAAAAAACTTATAACAATTCAAAATTCCTAAAAAAAATTCTGACACAGATTAGTTTTCTATTCTTGCAACTCAAGAGCACAAATATGACTGCTTTACAACTCTAAATTTACTTAGTTTGCATTGTCAAAGTGTTTTGCAAATCAAATTGTCCGTTACTAAATTTTTTTATAAAACACACAAAACCTAAAAACAAAACACAAAAATAAAATTTCGTCGTCAAGTCAAAAAAAAAAACAAATACAATACTTCATGGTCCAGCCAGACCAAGATGGTAATTTGGTAGATGTTTACGTAAAAATGGAATTTCACCCCCCAAATTTGCTCCGATCGATTCCAAATCAATTTTATTCGATTCAGAACATATCATTTATAGAATTCACGTACCTCTTTTTTTTATTTTTTGTTCTGATGGAAAGATATAGCAAGCAAAACACAAATTTGGTCTGGCCAGACCAAGATGGTAATCCTAGGGTTAAACTCACTCTCAAAAAAAAAAAAAAAAAAATAAACAACGGAAGCAGAGCCGCGAATAACTTTGCAAAAGCCACTTTTTGCAAAAACTGTTTTTTGCAGATAACCGTTAACATTACTCTCGTACACTGTTTTAACCTCAAATCACCCAAAATTATGCACCTTAATGGCTTTAAAAAGGGCATACAAAGAGTCAGCTAGTGGAAGAACGTTGTAAGTTACTTAAAAATTATACAAAGTAAATGGTTTTAAACGTAGAATAACGTTTTAAAAGCCATCAGTCATAATGCTTGGTGTAGTGGAAGAACGTTTTAAATGACATCGTGATTGTGGATATGAAACGTTTTTCCACTAAAAAAAAATTATAAACTTTAAGTTCGCATGTAATTTAAGTTTTAAATTTGTTGATATTTTGCATTAAAATTTTAATTATCATTATTTTTAATAATCTAAAAAAAAAAATAAAAAATTAATAATCTTGCCTGTTAAAAACGTTTTTTTGCTCTCCTGAACAAAAATTATTTTGTAACTTAAAACGTTATTCACGGCTGTGCTTCAACTGTATATCGATAAAGCCGGAAAATTTTAGTTTGATTTAATTGTTTGTTGTTAGAAATAACACAATAAAGTTTAGCGAAGTTTGGATTTATTTGCCATATAAACTTCAAAGTGTAATTCTGAGTCGATCGGTATAATATTTCGTCATAAGACCAATATTTTTTGTATTAATTACTTCTTCACAAATGCATAACAACCACTCCACCAACTTTTGTGATTTGGGCATGACAAGGAAGAAAGTATTGTCGGTTTGGCACGATCATAAGATACCCACAACAGATCTTGGGTACACAAATATTCTTATTTGTCGGTGCTGCTAGTAAAGTAACCTTTGTTTTTCTTCTAACAAGTTTTGTAAAAATATCGATAATTTTCCACAATTATTTTGGATATAAAAAGGACTAGACATAGAGAATAAGCTCGTGCTTGCCTGTCTCATCAATGGAAAGTTAGAGTACATACATACAGTATATTACTTTGTATACAACAAATTTTATGCTCTTATTCAAGGTCCATTTTAGCCCAGGAATGCGGCGTGACTATATCTTGCCCCCTGCCACAAGTTGCCATTCCTTGTAGTGTTATTAGAGTTTACAACAACAAAGTAACTAAAAATATATAATAAAATAATTTAATATTTTGAAGATAAGAAAGGCGTTGCAATATGTATGTGTAAAAGCGTGAACACTTAATCGATTAGTTATAAACTTTTTTTTTTAGAAATTTGAAATGATTTACTCTATTATATTTCAACAGATTTTGTTATTCGTGCTTAATTCCCAGTTTTTCTTCTTGATAAAAACACTTGAAATTTATTGTTGATGGGATAAGCTATTCCTATGCGTATTTCACTGGTTGCTTAGGCCATATTATTATTATTACAAGTAGAACTGTTGCTATAAGTCTTATACGTTTAACAGTTTTATTTGGTTTAATAACTTTAGTTTTTCTAAAATCTTTATGTATGAAGTTTCCTGATGATCTGGCCTAAGCAACCAGTGAAATGCGCATAGGAATAGCTTATCCCATCAACAATAAATTTCAAGTGTTTTTATCAAGAATAAAAACTGGGAATTAAGCACGAATAACAAAATCTTTTGAAATTAAAATTTTGTATTCCCAAAAATTGAAATTACTTTTTGATACTCTATTATATTTTTAAAAAAATTGTACTATTATCTAATTAATAATGAAGGAAATACTTTACGAATGTCAACACTCTAACAATTGCATCTTTGACTTTTAAGAACAATAGCTGTTAAAAAATAGTTCTTTGATTTTTAAGAACAATAGCTGTTAAAAAATAGTTCTTATCTATTAAGGTAACCATGTACCTTTCCACACATGCATACATATGTATGTATTCAAGTATGCTCATTCATGTCAGTCTTGTGTTTACTAAAACATTTTTATTGCATTTGACAGATGTCAAATGACATGTTAATGAAATGTTTTTCACTTCTAAATTAAGTCTTTTTGTTCAAATAATAAACTACATCCTATACTTCGAAATACGTAAAAAATATGTGTTAGTATTTACTAGGGTGTTCAATTAATCGGGTTTTATTTTTGTTCGATTAAACGATTAATCGATATCTGGCATTTTTAACTTATTCGATGAAATGAATAAAATTTTAAAATTAATCGATTAATCGAATAATTTTAAATCCAGAAATTTTTTATATTACGATATTTTTTTTCGATAATTTTAGAAAAAAATTGTAATTGAGCAAATAAAGATTCTTTTTTAAATAAAACTTGTCAATGTAGCTTCACTTTCGGGCACTTGCTATTACTATATTACTTTGAATTTCATGAAACTTTTCCATCCTCTGCTATGCTTCTGCAAATAATTCCTCAAGAGAATCGATTGAAGTATCTTGTTTAAAATATTTATTCATTGAACCACTTGTAGCCTCCTTTGATTTTGTTGGAGGAGTATCTTCAACAGTTTTGCCAGAAGTAGGGGAAAGTTCCTACATGTAGGTATTTTTGAAAATCGGATAGATTTTTTATAATCTTCAAAATGAAGGGATTTTTCAACATATCGCATTATTAATGAAATATGTGCAGAAAAAACGTTTTTTTAATGATATTCGGGCATGTTCTAGAAAACGAAATGAAGTGGATTTAAAATCAAGCAAATTTCAAAAAGGACTCTGTAATGAAACTTCATAAAAATATTTCTTTTCATCCACTTCATTCTTTGAGTACCAGTTATTTTTACAACAACAACTCTTTAAACAGAACCAATCTACGGTAATTTTGGAAGTATTTAAACTTAAAAGCTCGTTCGTTTTCAATTTCACTTCATTTCGATTTCTAGATCCTGCGCTACATGTAGTAGATCACTTAAGATGCTTTTACACGATCTGTATTTTTCAGTGTTCTTGTCAAATTTCCAACTGTAAAATCATACATGTCGTGTAAACGCAAAACAAATTGCCTTCGTAAATGTCAGATGGAATTGGCAGTTTAAAATTTGCAATTAGAGTGTGTTCTATTTTGATCAGACAAACCAACTGACATCAGCTGTTTCACAATTCAATTGTTCAATTGAAATTAAAAGTTAAAAAAAAATATAAATATGTTAATAATTTGCTGTTATGGCCGATTTTAGGCTATGTCAGATAAAACTAAGAACGAACGTGTGAAAGCAAAAATTATAAACCTTCTGTATTTGTCAATTTTGACAGCAATATGCAATACCATATGGATTTTACATCTGACAAACCCACTGCAAAATACAGATCGAGTAAAACCACCTTTAGTTACGCTTTTAAATTAAATAGCCCCAGCAGAATTCTCTATTATAAAAAAGATCAAATTGGTAAGAACAAAGTGTGCAATAATAATACAAACATGTAAGCAGAGGACGAAAAATCTAAACTTATACTAAAATTAAAAAATATGAATTTTCTGTCCGCGTAGACGAGCACAGAAATTTCGTCATCAAAAACATTGTGTGTTCTTGTTAAATTTTTTGATGAAGAAGAGCTTTGTTAAAGCTTTAATACACACGTTCGAATAAAATTTAATTTTTATAACCAATTTTTTTACAATTTTTTTGACAACAATGCGTAGGGATTTTTGTTGGGGAAATTTTTTTCAACGGGTAGGGAGAAATTGGATTTTTTTAACATGTGAATATTTTTTCGAAAAATCTACTGGCAACACTGATCTTCAAGTACTATCCCTACAGATAATATTGGCCTACGTGGTCCATTGTAGCGTTAATGGGCTGCTTACAACATGGTCCAATGTACTGTAGTATGGACCATGTTGTAAGAAATTAACATGCAGTGCTACCAACAACTGCATGATGTATATTTTTCTATGGTTTACAGTATTACACATTGGTAGCCCTGATGGTGTCCATTATTAATTGTTTATTTAAAAGTGAAAGTTTGAGAAATTTCTAAAAAAAGGTAAACAAATTAAAATACCAAGTAAATATATTTAATATTAGCAATAATAGACTACAGTACACACTATAAAAGGCGATTAGTACAAAATGAAAAATTCTTAAACTACCCCTTAAGTGTACTCCATACTGCACAGAAAAAATTATTTTTCCAATTCAAACAAAAAATTTGTAGAATCAAACAATTTTTTGTCTGAACTCGGTCCTATAAACAAATTCGCATATTCAAACAATTTATTTGCATTTTGTTTATTGAAAAAAAAACACTGATTTTTTCAAACAAATAATTTAACTGAATCAAACAAAAAGTTTACTGAAATTCATATACTAAATTTCAAAATAAAAAAAAGTTTTTGCACAAGCAATGACGCGCACACAAGTAAGCACTGTATGAGAAGATGACGGCAGAGCAGAGCCGCCAGCTGGCTTTGAGACACATTTTTTTTGTTGGAATAATTTTTGAACGAAGTCTTATTTATACACACAACACAATGTTTTTCTTTATCACTCTCTGTTGCTGTATCCTTTCCTTTGCTAAAGAAGAAATGTAACCAAAAACGGCAGCAGACCGACTCGATATGTTTTTCGTCATTCGTCATCATTCTATTTTTGTATTTGATGTATTTATCCAAACAGTTTTAAAAAATTGAATACGGGATTTTGTTTCTTGTAATGTTGTTTCTACTATTGTTTTTCTTATAGTTGCACTTTTTTAAAGCGTCCAAAAATAGACTGTGTGTGTTTTTTGTTGTTGTTCTTACATTTCACATAAAGAAGTGTTGCTTACGATCAAATAAAAAAATGCAAAAAGACGACAACATTAAAGAGCGTTAAATATTTCATACAAAATTATGAAAACTTGACACCAATAACGCGTTTATTATATTTTTGAAGAGTTGTCCACATTTTTGTTGGTTAAATAAAAATCAAACAAAAATATTGTTTGAATCAGTAAAAAAATTTATAGAAATTAAAAAAATTTTCAAACAAGCATTTGTTTGAAAATAATTCGGCAATAATTTTTTTCTGTGTGTAGTAACATGGTGTACTTTTAGAACCAACCCTAGGACATCGTAATGTTAAATGGACCACATTTTACCCATATATTTGGAGTAGTTTGGGAGTACTTCTACTCCTTTATGGACTACTCTTTACATGCATGTATGGACTAGTCTCGTTATCTGCAGGGATGTTAAAGTCACTGTGTAAGTGGTAAATAAGTGAAGTTGTTAAATAACATTCACGTAAATACAATTTTCTAAAAAGAGAAAGAAACGCATAAACTATTTTGTTAAACAATTCTAGAAATCGAAATGAATGGATTTAAAATCGAGCAAATTTTAAAAACGACCCTGTAATGAAAGTTCATAAAAATATTAATAACAAACATAAACAACAAATAAATAAATCTTCAAATATTCCATTTAATCTACTTTATTCTTTCAGTATCTATATTTTTGCAACACTTAAAACCACGAAAAACTACTGTCATTTTGTAAATAGTAATTGTATTTAAATTATCGTTCGACTTCAATTTTACTTAAATTTTTTTCAAATAAATTAATGTAAACTTTGAGTTAAAATACCTTTGTCGTTTTTTCTTTTGTAAAATGAGTAAGAACTCGTTTATTACACCTTTGTTTAAATCGGGAAATAAATCTGATGTTGGAAATTACCGTGGTATAGCAAAATTGAGTATTATACCGAAACTATTCGAAAAAATTATCACCGAAATCCTTTGTTACCAAGTATCTAATTTGATTTCATATTACCAGCATGGGTTTCAGAAAAGATGTTCTACTACAACTAATCTCCTTCATCTCACAACTGTCATATATCGAGGATTTATACAACAACTACAAATTGATGTCATATACACCGATTTTTCCAAGGCTTTTGATAAAGTTAACCATAGACTTTTGAAAGTTAAACTTAATTTACTGGGTTTTACTGATATAAGTATAAAATGGATATATTCATACCTAAGCAACAGAACACAAACGATTTGCTTTAATAACACAATTTCTAGAAGAATAGAAGTTCTGTCTGGTGTACCTCAGGGAAGCCACCTTGGGCCACTTCTTTTTACAATGTTTATTAATGACCTACCAGAAGTGATTAATTCATCTAATATTCTGATGTATGCGGACGACGGGAAAGTTTTTCTTAACTATCGGCAAATATCTGAAAAACAACTTCTTCAAAATGACTTGAATTCTTTTTACACGTGGTGCAATGTAAATCTTATGCAACTTAATCCAAAATAATGTAAATTCATGCGTTTACTTTTTGGAAGATATCAGTTGGAGTCGGTGGATAATTTCTTAGATCTTGGAATTCTGCTTGACTCAAAACTAAATTTCATCGCACATATAACAATGACAGCTAATAAAGGCAGAGGCATGATCGGTTTTGTAAAACGTTGGGCTAAAGAGTTCAAGGATCCATATGTTACGAAAAGCCTGTATACTTCCCTTGTAAGACCTGTATTGGAGTATGGATCTGTAATATGGAACGCAATATATAATAAATATTCCGACCAAATTGAATCAGTTCAAAAACAATTTCTGAATTTTTGTCTGCGTGGGTTAAACTTTAACCAATGGAATATGCCGTCTTATTCTGCAAGACTAGCCCTCATCAAGCTGCCAACTCTAAAGAGTCGTAGAACTGTGATGAACATTTAGTTTATTTTTAAAATAATTGTTGGCGACGTATGCTCTGGATGCCTAATCAACAATATAACATTTATGGCCATTTTCTCAATGTATCGACAAACTGCCTGTTACTTAATGTCAACATAAATTTATTGGACCGATAAACTGTCCGTTAACGATTTTGGTTTTCTCAATATACCGGCAAAAAACATTGTTTTCAGCTGGCAACGCCATGTAAAAGTTGGGAGTCAGCTGATTGAATTTATCTGTACGACAAATAAAAGGAAAATAAATAATTGGCAGATGAGTGCTGGTTAGCTTTGCGACAGAATGGAAGCAAATTAGACATTGAGAAAACCAAATTTCTTTAATGTGCAGTTTTTCGTTGGGTAAAAAGATAATTGCCTAATGAGAAAATGGCCATTAATGTTCCCCAACGCCCATCACGTCATTTGGTTCCATTATCAGTTCAATTTTTAAGAGCTAATTATGCTAATAGTGATCCGTTAAGAAGGATGTGTGTTGAGTTCAACAAGTTTTATAAATTTATTGACTATTCTTCTAGTCACACTGATATTAAAACTAAATTATTAATATTTTTAAACACATAAGTTTCGTAATTTTTATTTCACGTTTGTATATATTTTGTAAAATTAATTTGTATTTAATTAAGAAGTCTGTAAGGATTATATTCCATAGACAAATAAATAAATAAATAAATTGTGTTGAAAAAATTTAACAAAAGTATAAGCTAAATTACTCACTAAACATGACTTTTTTTAAATTCTAACGAACACATAGAATTGGTTTGTTTATTCGACTTTTAAAAATTATATGTACATTTAACAGAAGTACTATATATTATTATTATTATTCGATTAATCGGTATAAATTCTTTGATTAATCCTAGCAATTTTAAATTATTTGAACAATTAATCTTCTAAAATTGTTTGATTGATGGAACGAAAATTAATCGACTGAACGAACACCCTAGTATTTACATACATAATTTGTTCTTTGCAAACACTTTCACATGAACGAATTCCTTTTGTTACATGTACCCATAGGAAATGAATAAGAGTTTTTATGTTTTCTGGATATAATTTATTGTATAAATATACATAAAGAGCTTTTATATCTAAATTATGATTAGTAGGGCTTCAATTATTGTTTTTATTGAATACAATACGTATTTTAATTTTAAAACACTTAAACATTTTTATTAGGATTGAGCTGGCGAATTATGTAAAACACAAGATATTAATAAAGATTTCTCCACAGGGTATTTGTATTATTAGAAATGTAAATAATTTTAATTTATTTCATCAATGCACATGCAAAACATTTCAACAAGTGGTATGAAGTCATAAAAGAAAATTATTTAATTGATTTTATAAAGAATGTGTGTAAACTGTTCGTCCAGAATTGCTTATAAAAGAAATAACATAATAATGGTGTTCTTTTGAAGGCAATACGAAACTTAATTAAACAAATATTGTAAGTAGCTGTGTGCAGAAGTGATTGGTCCACTTTCTTAAATAGTTTAGATTTTAATGCAATAATGAGGTACAAAATAAGAAACTATTTAGTTGTTTATAACCTGTTGTTAGTAAGAGTAATATATTCATAAATGCTGAATCTTACCGAATACCCGGATTTTTAAATTAAAAAAGTTTTCAGAGAATTATCTTAATTTTTATTATAATAGAAGGATCTATGCCAAATATGTGTGAAACAAAATATAGAAATGCACGCCCCGGCTTCGGTGGCATACCTCTATCCGATGGTCCATATTATCAATGACTCTTAGACACAATTGAGGTTCATTGTTTAATGTGCCGAATTATCTCAACCTTTAGCTCCTGAATTGTGCCTTGCTTATTGACGTACACTTTTTTCAAGGGAGTCAAATCACATGAAAGTGACGGCCCATTAACATCACCACGACTTGAGATAACACGGCCATTGCATTTCTCGCGCAAAAGGGCCATTGTTTTGTTGGCTTTGTTGCAAGTGCAGTGATGCCAATTAAGCCATTTAGTGGCTAGATTAAGCCATTTTCACCCTGTTTAGCCATTAAAAAATGAGTTTAGCCATTTTTCAACTTTTTTAGCCATAATATGTTTTTTGCCCTTTTTCTTTTAAAAGAATAATTTTTATTTTGTTATAAAAATTTATAAAAGCAAAATAAACCTTTTTAACAATTAAAACGCCTTAATTAATTAATTTAAATCACAACTTTTACAAATGTTTAAAATTGCTATAAACGATGATGATGAAACATCTTTCAAAATAAAGAAACAGTATTCCAATATCAAATTTATAAAATGGATCAACAAAAACATTGGTGCAAGTATTGCAATGAAGAGATGCAGGCGGCAACAACTTTTTTTAGAACAATGGTCAAAATTCGACTATAAATTTTTATGTACATATGAAGAAAACGTATTACATTTAAGTATATATGAATTAACATGTTTGGAGCGTTTATTTTTTCTGTCATAGTGGATCGATTTGGCAAAGGACCAACCTCCGGTCCATATTTAATTTTTACGTGAGTTTGTTTAATTTTGTTAGTTCAATATAAAAATATCAGAAAATGTCAATCGAAAAACAAAAAAGTATCAAAAAATCTCCTTTATAGATTGTCATCCACTCAGACAATGCGTGTTTAATTTTATTATACCCACACCACAATAGTGGAGAAGGTATTATGCATTTGTGCTGTTGTGTGTAACGCTTTTAAATATTGGTCCCACCCCCACTTTAAAGTATACCGATAGACTCAGAATCAATTTCTGAGTCGAACTAATGATGTCCGTCCGGCTGGCTGGCAGGCTGGCTGTCCATGTAACCTTGTGCGCAAAGTACAGGTCGCAATTTTGAAGATAATTTGATAAAAATTTGGGACATAGGTTCTTATTGGCACAAGGACCAAACCTATTGGAAATGGGCCAAATCGTAGGACCACGAGGGAAGATAGGGGGAAATTTCTTCCTCTCAGAAACTATCAAGCCGATTTAAATGATATTAAAAACATAGATAGAACCATATCTTTATGGACACAACAGGGATACATTTTTTAAAACATTGGACCACGAGGGGAGATAGAGGCAATTTCTGCCTCTCAAACATATATGTACACATAAATTACGCATTTTAAAAAAAATAGGACCAGCAGGGGAGGTAGGGGGCAATTTCTGCCTCGCACAAACTTTCAAACCGATTTTAATGAAGTTTATAAACATAGTTAAATCCATATTTATATGGACATATAAGCATGATGTGTTTTTTAATACTGTGATGGTGGTGGTGGGCTTGACCGACTTCACTTTCTTACTTGTTTTTATATGTCTAATATTAACAAAAATCAAACAAAGTACCAGATGTTGAACGAAAAAGTACCAAAAAGCTCCCCTTACATGTTCTTATTCACCCAGTTTAATCTTTATAAGTCGAATATTAACAAAAATTCAAACAGTACCAGATGAAAAACCTATAGTACCAACATGTTTCATCTTATAGGTTTTCATTGACTTAGGACCCTATACCTATAATATTATGTTTCTAAGTTAAATATTATAGAAAATTAATTAATTATCACATGCGGCACGGAAAAGTAAAAGAAACAAATTTAATTTTTCGTATTTATATAGTCGAAATATTCGAAAACCGGTTTCTAATTTTTCTATTATTTGATAAAAAACAAATTTTGTATTTACATATATATGTGGTAGTAGCAAATTTGAGCGCTTCTTACTCCGAAAATATTGAACAGACTTAAATAAGATAGATATTGTGCACTTCTGTAAGTAAATATCTTTCAAATGGTGGATATTTTCTTCAAATCGTTTGACGTACAGAGGAGGAAAGTGTTCTTAACTGTTTTGAAACATAAATTGATATTTAAATTAAGTGATAAGAATTGCCATAAATAATGATTATAGAAACTAACATTAAATTGCTCAAAAAGGTATCAGAAAATTTTATGACATTATTATTTGAGGTTTAACGTCGCACAGTGGGAAATTTTACGAAAAGGCGGTCAAAATTCCATAACTTTTGACTAAATCGGTATTTTTTTATGCGATTTTTTTTTTGCTCAATAGGTGCGATGTAAGGCTTCAATTTGCTTTTTACATGGATCTGATGTGCACAACAAAATAGTAATAAGATCTTCATTAGTACAACATCTGGACATTTTTCTTGTGTTATGCTCGCGGAAGAATCTGTAGTCTTTGTTCCTTTTTTCTTGCTCTTCTTCAGATAGATCTCCAATTGGTAGCATATTGTGTTGAACTATTTGTTCCCCATGGTATAAAATTTTTTTTTCCATCGATTATTGTAAGGAACATTTGAAAATTAATTTCAATGCATTGGTCATCAAATTTTAATATTGCCGGTTGAAGTTCTTTAATTTGATCTTTTATTTTTCGAACTTCTTCAGTTATGACATCTTTAGTTTCCTTTTTGTAAACAAACTTTATTGGTTTGCAATGCTTTGTTGAAGAGGGAATTTCATTTTTCCATACATCCATTTCTGTAACTCTACTGGTTGACGGCTCTAAGCCAATATAAGTTTTTCTTAAACGTAATGGAACTAAAGATACCATGATTAAGTTGGCATCAGATGAGTTTTCTGAATTACATTGCTTGTATTGTTTCTGACCAGAGCTTCCATCACATCCCCATTTAGAAAATAAAGTGATGCTGCAATTTTTAAGTTTTTTTAACAGTCAGCATCAAGTGTATTTAATAATCGTTCTGCAGTGTGTTCGAGAAGAGCCTGCAATTTTACTTCTGCTGAATTTGAAGTTACACTAATAGCCGTTTGTGAAGGTAAGCACTCTTTTTTGACAGAAACTAAATCTCGATATGCTGGAAAGATTCCACAATTTTTTTCATTGGTTCGCTTTCGCAGTTCTGTATACTGATTTTTTGTCAGTTTTAAATCCAAAAATAGTGCAAATGCTTCTTCTGGAGTAAATTTCATTTCTTCAGTTGGTGTAGGCATACTTTTTAAAATCCTCTTTGTGCGTTTAGGGCTCGCTTCACTCCACTATTTTTTCAATTATTGCAATTTTTGTTTTCTTATTTTGCGTTGGTTGAATTTGATGCAGAAATGAATCCTTTATCATACTATGAGAAATTTCTTCATTGATATTTGCAAGCTTGCGTCTTCGTGATCTTTCACTGCAATTGTCAATTTGTTTTGCGGGCCGACCCACTTTTCCAGTTTCCTTAGCGGTTATTGACAGCTTCTTAAAAATCAGATCATTTGTTAGCCATTTTTCGTTGCGTAAGTAAAACGTTTTCTTGTTTCTAGAATATTTAAGGTACCGTTTTCTTAATGTAAATGAAAAAATTTTTATCTTATGAATTTTGATTTCTTGTTCGTTGCATAATTTAAAGAATGGATTATTCATTATGTGTAACACAAAATCTTTTTCATCTTTCTGTTGAAAATATATATATACGAGAACTTTATAACTGAACTTAGCCATTGTTTAAACAATAATGAAGGTAAAATTATTAATGCATGCATTTTTATACTACTCTTGATAGAAGTTTTTTTAAATGATCTTTTGCTACCACTTCTTTGAAACATAAAAACCCTTTTTTTAAAAAAATTAATCTTTTATTAGCATTTCTTTGAAACATAAAAAACCCCTGTTTTCACACTTTTTAAAAGGATAACATACCGGCAATAAATTAACAGGTAACATGTAGGTAATTTTCACGTAAAATATAACTGCGTGCTAGTTTTTTACCATTCCATTTTTTAAATTAAGTTGCAATTTTCAGGTAATTAAACTATGTAGTTTATGTTGCGGCTATTTACTAATGTTTAACCTTTTAACTTACTCAGAAATCTAACGTGTTAGTCTATTTATGTCGCCTATTCGTTTTGCAGCATCCGTTCACCCATAATAAGTTCATAACAATGGCAATACATTTACCTTCTCCAAATTAATTGATAACCTGACGTGCTAGATAATTTATGTGGCCTGAACTGCTTAATTTGTCGAAAATTCTTTAAGATTCACCTTCTTTAATTTCAGTAATGTTTCCTTGCAGCACTTATTTTTTGAACCGAATATCTTACCTTGGGTCACAGAAATTGCTGTAGTTCGCAAGGCCGTATCCAGATGTGTGTATAATGGGGTATAGAAATGTAGGTTTGATTCTGGACTACAAGAGAGTATAATTTTTTTTTGACGCGTTTTGACGGGCAGGACTTATACTCTATAAAGTAGGAAAATTAAATAGTTCTAGAGGTCGCAGAGTTTAATGCTTTAAACTACGTATAGCTAATTAAATAAACTAATACACAAAACTTATTCTGTCAACAAATCTTAAAAAACAAACTAGTTATGAGCATTTCAACTTCAAAAATTGACTCAGAAATTGAAAACTATAACCAAATATTGAGAAAGTCCATTTCGGACCACCCTGTTCTCAATGAAATAGTTGAAATAGGGTTGAAATTTTTTGGCTCCCGAGGTTTACTAGTATTTACTTTCACATGAATAAAAAAATTTTAAAATCGGAGAACATAAAAAAGAAATAATTTTGGCCGCCATGTCAAAATATGATCCAGTGTGCGTCGCACAGTGGGAAATTTTACGAGAAGGCGGTCAAAATTCCATAACTTTTGACTGGATCGGTATTTTTTTATGCGATTTTTTTTGCTCGATAGGTGCGATGTTAGGCTTTAATTTACGCTATAAAACGTATAATTCGATTCATAGGAGCAAAAGTTATGGGGAGTTCAAAATGCATTTTCATTGTTTTGTTGAGTTTTGGTGTAAAAGTTGAATATTTCAAATATGATTTTTTTATAATTTATCATTATTTCTCTTGTATTTTACAACTGATACTTATTTTTTATTGTCGAACTTAGATCCTGCCAGAAAATGCCAATATTTGGCCCCTGTAAATTTTTTAGTCCCAATATTCACAGGGGCCAAAGGTTGGCTTTTTTGGGACGAGACGAGTTGTTATAAGGATAAAACTGAAAAGGAATATTTTAAAAAATGCCCAAAAAGCATTCTTGGCTATCGATAACATTTTAGCTAATTCAACTTTTATTTTTGGTTTGAGATGTATGTGTATTTTATTTTTATATATTAATACAAATATATGTATACTTAAATCAAAAACCAATTATAATCTATAAACAATTTTAAATTTAACAATATTTGTAAAAATTTCTTCTAAATAGCTTTGGGTTTCATTTTCCAGAAGTTGTTTAGCTTCTTCCTCTAATTCGATTGAGGTTGATTTCCATTTTTGTCGAATACTGGACATATATGGATCTGATGTGCACAACAATATAGTAATAAGATCTTCATTAGTACAACATCTGGACATTTTTCTTGTGTTATGCTCGCGGAAGAATCTGTAGTCTTTGTTCCTTTTTTCTTGCGCTTCTTCAGATAGATCTCCAATTGGTAGCATATTGTGTTGAACTATTTGTTCCCCATGGTATAAAATTTTATGAACTGTGGTTGGCATATGTCTCCAAGAGTATTTTTTTTTTAAAGAATTGCTGTTTCATTTGCATACTGGCCAAATTTTTTTGCATTTATCTTTCTGCTACATGATATAACTTGTAAAATGATCTGGAATCGTCTTATTAATTCAAAATGTACTCCTGTGATAGATGCTGCAGTGTCTGGATCGGAAAATAATCTCCTTGCAGTGTTTCCATCATTTGAATTTCCTTCTCATTGTTTTGGCTGATCAATTATAAGGCCTAGGTGAAGGTATTTTTCTTGAATTTGTTTTTTGTTTACTTCCTTTTTTCCACATTTACTTTGTTTTTTCTCACTGTTTCGCCTAACGGGCCAAATTCCAAATCATAACCCAATTTAAGAATATGCTCCATAAAACGAATTCTGGTATGAAGAGGGGACATTCCAAATTCGTATGCTTCATTGAAACTATTGTCTTGTGATGGGGTTGGCTTAATTGACTTGATGTCTTTTGGCATATGGTACAGCTTGACGAAGACTTTGTTTCGGTTAATGCTTGTGCAACTTTTCCATCGATCATTGTAAGGAACATTTGGAAATTAATTTCAATGCATTGGTCATAAAATTTAAATATTGGCGGTTAAAGTTATTTAATTTGATCTTTTATTTATAGTCTATTATTTAGTCTATTTATGTCGCCTATTCGTTTTGCAGCATCCGTTCACCAACAATAAGTTCATAACAATGGCAATACCTTTACCTTCTCCAAATTAATTGATAACCTGACGTGCTAGATAATTTATGTGGCCTGAACGGCTTTATTTGTCGAAAATTCTTTAAGACTCATCTTCTTTAATTTCAGTAATGTTTCCTTGCAGGACTTATTTTTTGAACCGAATATCTTATCTTGGGTCACAGAAATTGCTGTAGTTCGCAAGGTCGTATCCAGACGTGTGTACAATGGGGTATAGAAATGTAGGTTAGATTCTGGACTACAAGAGAGTATAGATTTTTTTTTGACGCGTTTTGACGGGCAGGACTTATGCTCTATAAAGTAGGAAATTTCCGGGAAATTTTGACATTAAAAAAAAAAAAAAATAGTTTTAGAGGTCGCAGAGTTTAATGCTTTAAACTACGTATAGCTAATTAAATAAACTAATACACAAAACTTATTCTGTCAAAAAATCTTAAAAAACAAAAAAGTTATGAGCATTTCAACTTCAAAAATTGACTCAGAAATTGAAAACTATAACCAAATATTGAGAAAGTCCATTTCGGACCATCCTGTTCTCAATGAAATAGTTGAAATAGGGTTGAAATTTTTTGGCTCCCGAGGTTTACTAGTATTTACTTTCACATGAATAAAAAAATTTTAAAGTCGGAGAACATAAAAAAGAAATAATTTTGGCCGCCATCAAGATTTTTTCACAACGAAAGTATCATTTACGATCGAAAAATTAGGGACTCTGGAAGGTATAACAGTTTTACATTCGTATTGTAAAAAACAGCGGACAATGCAAATTGAAGATACAATTTTATGACTTAGCTGATTTCTTTTCTTTGAACTAAGAACATTGAACAACATCATTGATGATAGAAAAAATCCTTTCGCTATCTGTATGGGCATGAGGCAGTGATTAATCAAAGACAGGTAATTTCGACTCAAGGGGGAAACTTAATTTTCGTTAAAATTTTTAATTTTGGTGTCTTTTTAATCCAAAACTTTTCGATGCCAGTCTTTGACAAATTATCTGTTCCTTCTTGTTCTTGTAAAAGAGATTTTCACAAATTTATGCTAAATGCAAAGCTGAAATGACGGCAATATTTTTAATATTGCGATATCAACAATTTGATTGTTAACTATCACAAATCGAAAAAGGTTGAAATTGTATACAGTTTTGTAACATTATTCAAAAGCCCCTACATTTTAATAATTTCAAAAAATGTGTCATCTTTTCCCTACGAATAAGGATTTTTCCCTACGTATAACATCACTGCTCACAATTAACATCGTGCATTATGGTTGGACCACCTTTTTTATCTTTTTGCCGTTTTTTGTTAGTTAATATTTGGCTAAAAATAAATTAATAAAAAAAATAGTAAAATTAAAATAGTGTTTTTTTTAAGGATGAAGGGCCATAAAAACCAAATTCTTACTCTGTAACAACATATTCTTGACACACTCAGTTCTAGGGATTCCGATACCGTTACCGTCGGTATTTTCGGTATTATCGTTTTTTTCGGAATTATTTATGGAATCAAAATATCTAAATACAAAGCACCAAGAATTAAACAATTTTCTAATTATAAAGGGTGGTTAAATTTTAAAAACCGTAATACGCACGTAATTTTAAAGCCGTATTTCGGTTCTCGATTTTTGTCGGTATTACCGGTATTTCGGTATCGGCAACACCGGTATTGGAATCCCTACTCAGTTCATTGTTGTACACACAGAAAAAAATACCTTAAATGCATACTGTAGCCAATTGTCTACATACCAGTTCAAGTTAATTTTCTTTATGTTCCAATGTGTGTGCATTCATAAAAGTTCGTTTCTAAGCACACACAAGCAATATGAATAAAAACAAGTTAGAGTGCTATATTCGGCTGTGCCGAATCTTTGATACCCTCCACCGACAGTTCGAATGTTTAAGGAGTAATATCTGTATGATGTTATTATAATCTTAAACTGTGACGATTTGTTATTAATTATGGTTTAAGGCAACCAAACTGTTTTCCGGGAGAAGGGTTTCTATGGGGCCTAGGGTAAATTATGTACCGATCTTCACGAAATTTCACAGTATCATTTATAGTCCTATAAAACTGTGGCGAGCCAAAATTTGTTATGATTGCATTATTTTTTACGGTTTTAGGCGTACTAAAATGTTTTCCGGTAGTAGGGTTTATATGGAGCCCAAGGTAAATTATTGACCGATCGTCACGAAATTACACAGTTTTATTTCTTGTCCTATAAAACTTTGCTGTACCAAATTTTGTTATGATAGCATTATTTTTTACGGATTAAGGCGTACTAAACTGTTTTCCGGGAGTATGGTTTATATGGGGCCCAGGGTAAGTTATGGACCGATCTTCACGAAATAACACAATTTTATTTCTTGTCCAATAAAACTTTGATGTACCAAATTTTGTTATGATAGCATTATTTTTTACGTTTTTAGGCGTACTAAGTTGTTTTCCGGAAGTAAAGTTTATATGGGGCCTATGGTAAATTATGAACCGATCTTCACGAAATTTCAAAGATTTATTTTTAGTTCTATAAAACTTTGATGTACCAAATTTTGTTATGATAGCATTATTTTTTACGTTTTTAGGCGTACTAAGTTGTTTTCCGGAAGTAGGTTTTAAATGGGGCCTATGGTAAATTATGGACCGATCTTCACGAAACTTAACAGTTTAATTTCTAGTCCTATGTAACTGTGACTTGCCAAAATTTGTAATGATAGCATTGTTAGTTAGGGTTTTAGGCTTAATATACTGTTTTCCGGGAGTAGGGCTTATATGGGGCCTAGGGTAAATTATTGACGGATCTTCACGAAATTTCACAGCGTGATTTCCAGTTGAATAAAACGAATTGTTGCGAAATCTTATATCATTCTGTGCATTTTTCCACCATTTATGTTAGTTTTTGTAACAAAATTATCAATTTTTTTTAGGTGGTGGTTCCACATTTTGATTCATAGCTCAGATCCTATTGAACCGATTTTGCTGAATTTCAATCCCAAACTGCTTAGGATAACTACAAGCAATTTGACACCAAGTTTGTTGATTTCTTTTGAGTTTTTCGAAAGTGAGCGTGTTTTCAACAGACGGACAGACGGACAGACAGACGGACATGGCTAAATCGACTTAAAATTACTCAAGGACCCAGAATATATATACTTTATAGGGTCTGAGATGAATAGTAAAAAAGTTTCACACGGAATGACAAACTGAATATACCCTCTTCACAACTAATTGTGGTGGAGGGTATAAAAATTGTAACTTTGTTTTTAGTTGCTTTGATTTGTACTTATTTGGCATTTCATTGAGGTTTCTGACAAAGATCAGTTTCTTAGTTAAAATCAAATTTTGTAATTTTTTGTGTTCTATGAACCGTGTATTATCACATTGGAAAAAAATAAATTTGCATCTGTTGACAGGTTAGCTATGGCCTGGTCATCTTTAATTTAACAATATTACTGAATAAATGCAATATTTTTGAAAAGAAATGTATGTTGCCAAATGTCTACAACATGCGTTTGTGACATAAATATTACTTGACGGTTACGATTTTTTTGGTAGCCTGTGGTTAGACTGTGTCATTCAATTCCCCGGAAAACGAACCACATAATTTATTTCGACAATTATTATACGTCAATTTCATAAAAGTATTACCTATGGACTCAGGAAATATACTTGTTGGGCACAATTCACATAAATCGGCTTGGAAAGAACTGAAATTACCTGTCACAAAAAAATTTATGAAACGGTCTGTTGCACGAGGTTTCTATGAGGAATTTGTTACATATTATAAAAGTATAGCTATCTCTGTGACATGCTGGAAGGAGATTAAGCTTGTTACGTAAGCTTCAAATTAAGTAGGCGCGTTACCGGTTGAAGCTGCCAATAGATTTGACAAATCGCAAAAAACACAAGCTTTAACACACAGAAAAAATACCAATGTTAAAATAACATGGCGAAATGTTGTTTGAGAATCATGGTAAATTTCTGCAAAAGTATGCCCTTTATTTAAATTTATCATTATTTCATATTAGTTTTAAATGAAAAATATTAAAATAACCTTTAATCACGTTTATTTAATATTATTCACTGTGAAAATAACATTGTTCAATATTGAATCCATAAAAACCTGTTTTATATTAAAATCAAAAGTTTATCTTGTTAAATTAACATGCATACACACTTAAGTATGTACATCTTTTTATTTTCATGTTTAAAATATGTTATAAAAAGAAGACAATTCCCGTATTCTTTTAATTAAAATTATTTAGTTAAATAGTACATCAAGTTTTCAAAGTAGAATGATGACGAAAACGATATCGGTCCATTCTGCTGATGCTTCTGTTAACAAAAGAGATACAAAATAAGTGAAACATGTGTTACAGGGGTAATTGTTTTGAATTATTCTTAAATAAATGCATATGTTGTCTTCACACTGTTATATCACACTCCAACCAATTTGATTCTACATGAAATTCACGTTGTTTCAACTTTAAATAACTTTCATTCAACGTGATTCGGATTGTGATTTCAATATTAATTACATTTTGCTCTAACTTTACTGCAATGTTAAATTAACATGAATTATAGTTATTTTAAAAGAAAAAAATGTTGTTCGCAAGTTATTGTAAAATCATGTTAAATTAATATGAAACAACAATGAAGCAAAATCACTACTGAAAAATGTTAAATCAACCTTGTTTTGAACGAATTTACATTGATTTTTTTCTGTGTGAATAGCTTGTCCAAAAACGGTCGAAAATTATAACGCCCATATGGGAGGAGTTGACCTTATGATAGCTTATGATAAAATAGCGTGAAAAGTCGTAAGTGGTATTTTAGATTATTTTACCATGTGACGTAATAATTTCATGGATACTCTAAAAAACAAATCACCCAAACATTACATTGCCAGATTCTAAATCGTATCTGGCGGAAACATTGTGCTCCTATAAATCATATGAAAACATACGAGGAAGACCTTCAACCAGAAAGGCAGATGGTGGTAAAGGCACCGAGGACCCACAAAACCTATACCGACACCAGATATACGAGCCGATGGTATAGGGCATACTGAAAAGAGATGTTCTACTAAAAACAGGTGCAAACTTCCAGGGTGCAATGGATTTTCACGGACTGAGTGCACTAAATGTATGGTTGCTTTGTGCCAGATCAAAAATGGCATTTGTTTTGCATTGTTTCATAAATAGAAACAAATTTCTGAACACCTTTATGTTATATAAATATATATATGACTATTGTTTATGCCTTAAAAATTCAAGTACCAAACGCATATTGTTGCCAAAAGTCTACATACCGTTTTTATCGAAATAAACACTCAAAACTATTTTCTAAAATTGTTTGATTATTTTTTACGAAATCTACGCCTAAGTTTCTATAAAAAAACATTTTTTTCAATCCAAAAGATAAAATCATGCATTTAAGGGTTAAAATAATATGGCGAAAAGTTGATTGAAAATCATAGTAAATTTCTGCAAAAGTATTCCCTTTATTTCAATTTATCATTATTTCATATTAATTTTAAATGAAAAATATTAAAATAACCTTAAATCACGTTTATTTAATATTATTCACTGTTAAAATAACATTGTTCAATATTGAATCCATAAAAACCTGTTTTATATTAAAACCAAACGTTTATCTTGTTAAATTAACATGCATACATACTTAAGTATGTAATTTTTTTTATTTTCATGTTTAAAATATGTTATAAAAAGAAGACAATTCCCGTATTCTTTTAATTAAAATTATTTAGTTTAAATAGTACATCAAGCTTTCAAAGTAGAATGATGACGAAAACCATAGCGGGCCATTCTGCTGATGCTTCTGTTAACAAAGGAGATACAAAATAAGTGAAACATGTGTTACAGGGGTAAGTGTTTTGAATTATCCTTAAATAAATGCATATGTTGTCTTCACACTGTTATATCACACTCCAACCAATTTGATTCTACATGAAATTCACGTTGTTTCAACTTGAAATAACTTTCATTCAACGTGATGCGGATTGTTATTTCAATATAAATGACATTTTGCTTTAACTTTACTGCAATGTTAAATTAACATGAATTATAGTTATTTTAAAAGAAAAAAATGCTGTTCGCAAGTTATTGTAAAATTAAATTAACATGAAACAACAATGAAGCAAAATCACTACTGAAAAATGTAAAATCAACTTTGTTTTGAACGAATTTACATTGATTTTTTTCTGTGTGTATAAATTTGTAAATTTCATAAAAATTAAAATTTGGTTTTTGTAATTTATAAAATTTTGTATAGTATGTAAAATTAAATTTGGATTCCGGCAAAACTGACTCGTATATACATTACAGGAACATAATTTTCCTTTTCCCAACTTTTGTTTTATCGGTAAACTCAAATTTAGTATTTAACTTATTAAAAAATGTTGGTCATCTTTGTAAACAACCCTGCAAATAAAATTGGACCACCTGACCCATTTTGATAAAATGGACTACTCCATGGACTAGTCCGATGTAATGCAAGCATGGACCATGCCATTGTTAAAAAGTGTTTGTAGTGAGACGACATGTCTTCGTTTTTTAACGACATGCTTTCGTGTTTAAACGACTTCAAAACTAATCCTCTTGAGTATACCATGGAGTAGTTTTAAAACTACTCCTTACTGGTCCAAAGGTGGGTTATATACCATGGAGTAGTTTTAAAACTACTCCTTAGTGGTCCAAAGGTGGGTTATATGGTCCTCTCCTAGGACATCGTAATGTTAAATAGACCAGGTTTTTTCCATACGTTTGGGTTACTTGTGGACTAGTCCTGGTCCCTTGTGGACTACTCTTTACACGCGTGTTTCCCTGCAAATAAAATTGGACCACCTGACCCATTTTGATAAAATGGACTACTCCATGGACTAGTCCAATGTAATGCAAGCATGGACCATGCCATTGTTAAAAAGTGTTTGTAGTGAGACGACATGTCTTCGTTTTTTAACGACATGCTTTCGTGTTTAAACGATTTCAAAACTAATCCTCTTGAGTATACCATGGAGTAGTTTTAAAACTACTCCTTACTGGTCCAAAGGTGGGTTATATACCATGGAGTAGTTTTAAAACTACTCCTTAGTGGTCCAAAGGTGGGTTATATGGTCCTCTCCTAGGACATCGTAATGTTAAATAGACCAGGTTTTTTCCATACGTTTGGGTTACTTGTGGACTAGTCCTGGTCCCTTGTGGACTACTCTTTACACGCGTGTTTGGACTGGTCCTATTATTTGCAGGGTTGGACTGGTCCTATTATTTGCAGGGAAATTACAAAAGCCCTTTAAATGTATTATTGTCAAAATGTATGTGTATTTTAGATTTTAACTTGTCCCTGTACAATTTGCAAATTTGTTTGTTACTTCAGTCATAAGTTAAACATGATTTTCATTAGTAAGGCTTTAGTTTTGAAGTCGGTGGTCTGAGTAATTTATTTCCGTCCATTCAAATATTTTGCATGCTACGATTATTATGTACTAGTGTATATGTATTTGTGTATATGTGCAGTTGCCATAATAATAAAGGTTTTTAGCATACAAGTAAACTTTTTCGTTCATAATACATTCAAACTCATCAGTGTTGCCAATTGAGAATCGGGATATTACACTTGACTGTTTCCCATATTAAAGATTTTAAGCAGAATTAAACACAAAACCCAGCAAAAACTTTGCTTACAAAATAAGCAGAAAAATATTGAGAATTTGACGAGCCGACTACCTATTTTTCTACTAGAAAAAGTACTTATTTTTGTTCGAGATGTCCCAAAAGTAATCCTTTATAATTTAGCCTATTATAATCTAAAAAATAGTATGTTTTTTTTATACTTAAAATTTTTATAAAAAACACAAAGTCAATAAAGTAAAATTTTTTTTTTAAATTATTTTTTTTTATTATTTTTAATTTAATTTTATTTTTTTTTCTTATTTTATTTTTTTATTTTTTTTCTGTCTCTGGCGGGATTCGATCACGCAACCTCGGTGCTGATAGACTGGCTCGCTACCAGCTAGTCTACCGGGGCAGTGTAGTTTTTGTATTAAAAAACTATGTTTTTTGACTATAATGACTATAATGACATTTTTATTGTCATAATGAAAATTTAAAATTTTCTGTATATTTAAGATATAATAATAAAGTTATTATTTAATATATAACTAATATTCCAAAAAGTGGCGAATAAAGCTACAAAGTAATGAATTCTTGAAGTCATTAAAAGTAGGATTGTAGTTAAGTAAAGTTTTTGCTGGGAATGTTTGTGTTTACAAAAAATGGCAAAGCTTACGGATTGCTTAAGTAAAAAAAAAAAAAAAAAAAAATGGATGTCCATGTATAACGGAACGTCTCCACGCTAAATATTTATTTTCCAACACAAGCAATAACGTCGGCAGAAGAACAGAACAAAAATTTCTATGTTCAAGATTAAGCAACATAAACTTTTCAAATTCGCTGTGGATGGTTCTGTTTAAGAGTGAAAACATGTCAGACCATCATGACGTTCGGCTTCATCACCTCCGATTTAAATGAAATTCAACACAAATGTTAAATGGTATTGGACTTTAACAAAACATAAATTTTTAGATCCCAGATTCTTTCGGCTTCTGTAATATGACGTCACAAAAGATGTGAAAAATGTTAAAAAACCACAAAAGTCTCCTACTAAAAGGGGATAGAACTTTTGTATGGTTTTAAAGGCGAAAGTGCACCCTTTAAATTGCTATGCATATTGTGTTTTTTTAAGAAAAGGTCAAAAGCCATTTGTTGGGGTCTTGAGTTCAAAGGTCCATATCAAAAAAGTATATTTTTTAAAATTCTTAAAAAAATTGATGTCAAGTATTATAACCTCTTCTTCAATTGCAGAAAATTTAAAGGTGGAGACTCGATTGGTGTCAGAGTTATAGACCAGAACGTGATCCTAAGTATGTTTTGGGTTCAAAAATCCCTTGTTGTTGTCGTGTTTTTATTGCTTTTTTCGGTATATCTGGAGAACGGCAAGAGGCAAAGTTTCCAAATTAGGTACACACATTTAAGTTATCAATACACACACTCACAATATTATTACAGTAACGGACTGTAGTTTATTTAAGAAATATTCCGTTCAGTCGTTTTTAAATAAATAAACATTTAAAATTCCAAGCAAATTTATTTTTAACTGATTCTAACAGTTATTCAAAAAACTAAGTGCATATTAATACGGATATTCAGTTGCAGTTAATATTGTCCGTTGATTGAGCTAAATTCTTCTTTATGTTAAATTAAATAAAAATTTAATTTAAAGCAACGAAAAGTTCATTTAATTTTTACTGTCAAAAATTCAACCGCGAATTCCGTAAAAACAAAAGAATATTCAGTTATCTTATATAAATTAATTGTCAAAAACTTAACTAAAAACAAATAAATATGCAGTTATTTTATGAAATTTTACTGTCAAAATTTCAACACCATATTAAGTAAAAACAATTAAATATTCAGTTATTTTATATTATTTGACTACCAAAAATTAATTTTTACTTATCTATAAAAAATGAATTGCTTGTTTTGTGTAAGCAATTCCCATTTTCTATTTATTAATATAATTTAGTTAAATACATCAAAATTAAAAAGTAATATAATTGCGAAGCCATATCTGTCATGCTGCAGGTGTCTTATAATTCAGAGTTCTTCTGTAAACAACGTGGTCAGTACAACAAAAGTAAAACAAACGTGTGTAACAGGGTAAGTAAATAAAAATATTCTCCCTCTCTCGCTTATAAGATAAACAAGCGGACAGGTGTCTGTCTGGTATTTTTTAGAAATTCGGCTCTTTTGTGGAGTAAACGAAAATTTAATAAAATAACTGAATATTTTATTGTTTTTACTGAATATGGGGTAAATTTTTTGACAGTAAAATTTTAAAAAATAACTGAATATTTAATTGTTTGTACTGAATATGGTGTTGAATTTTTGACAGTAAAATTTTACAAAATAACTGAATATTTATTTGATTTTACGGAATATGGTGTTGAATTTTTGACAGTAAAAATTAAATGAACTTTTTGTTAAAAATAAATGAAAAATAAGTAGACCGGTTTTTAATTGAATTTTCATTTATTTTATACAACAATTTCAGTTAATTTTACGTACAGAATATTGTGAGTGCACCATCCCACAAATCCCACACCATCCCAAAAAATATCAAAAATTGTATAAAAACCAGAATTGGTTACGTCTTATATATCAAAAGATCGGAAATCTTTAGTAGAAAATATTCTCTGAAAAACTCGGAAAATCGGTTCAGATACAAAAAAGTTATGACCAAAATATAATTTTTTTTTTGAAAAATACTTGAATTCGAACCGATTTTTCCGAGTTTTTCAGAGAATATTTTTCATCATGCATAGTTCAAAAGTTCTATCCCTTTTTGTAAGGAGACTTTTGTGATTTTTTAAAATTTTCCACATCTTTTATGACGTCATATTTCGGAAGCCGAAAGAATCTGGGTTCTGAAAATGTATGTGTTGTTAAAGTCCAATAACATACAACATTTGTGTTGAATTTTATTGAAATCGGGGGTGATGATGCCGAAAATGCCATTTTTCGTTGTGGTTTGACATGCTTTAACTCTTAATGCAAATAAACAAACTGCACACCTATTTATTTATTATTTTATGAAACATTAGGAGGAACTTACCACTTAAATTCTAAAAACTAGACAAAGAACACATTTTTTTTATTAATTCGCGGAAATAACAAATGTTAAAGAATGACAATAAAATTTTACAGCTTCAATATTATTTCTTCAAAAACTTGTTGATCACTGATGTCGCTATATATATATATATATATATATATATATATATATAAAAAGTATAATTTAAATTTTTTAGCTGCAAAAATGAGAATTAATCAATTTTCAAACCTGACATCCAAAATTATTCAAAAGATAAAACTCGAAATAAAATTACACTCAGATTACACATGGGCTACACATGCAAGTAAAAATTACACACCTGGCAACACTGATATTAATGTAAACTACGTAAGTATGTGTGTTTGTATATTCATATACATGCAATTATACATAGAACTTGTTTGGGTTTTTGGGGTACGAGTAGGTTTGTTTTTTTTGTGCGTTTTCGTAACAATTTTATTTGCAGTGCTGGCGGAGCAACATAGTTATGTAATTAGGTCAGAATTCTTGTTTTGCATAAAATCCTTGAGGGAAGATAGAATATTTGGTATACAAAATTGTATAGTTTTTGGTTGAAAATTGCTGTTTTTCTGATGTTATTTGTTTTAATTTTTCAAAATACTCTTTTTTAATTTTGCACTTTTTCTGCAACCATCAAAACTTTGTTAGTATTCTTCATTTTATTTTTGTGTATAATTTCTAAAACTAGCAAATTAAATAAACAATTTAAGAAATTTTTTTGTTATTTCATTTTTCTTCATTTTGTTTTTAATCATAATTTAAATCTTCATTTATGTTAAAGTTAAGCTAAAATACTTTTGTGTATGTATTTCACAAAAAATTACTTTAGAAATAAGGCGGAAAAGTTTCAATTAGATAAAAATTATTGAAAACCCTAAAGTAATATCAAGAGCAAAAGAAATAAAATAAAATAAAAACGTTAAAAACAAGTCGAAAGTATGCCCAAAGCGCCAATATATTTTAACCACTCAAATTTATATAATTTTCCTGTTCTTTTTACTTTTTTTTCTGTTACGTATTGGATGAAAATATATTTAAAGGTATAAAATCATTAATACGGTGAACCGTCGCACAGTAGCGCCCGTAGAGCAAACGAGGTTGCAAAAATCAAAATTTTCATGAGCACCGGCGAAGTTTTGAATAAACTCATGTTATAGGAAACTTTTCAACGATTTCAAATCTGCCACTCTTAATAATATCACATTTTTAGTTTAGAAGATATAGCCGTTCAAAGTTGACCGACTTTCGGTTTTCAAAAAAACACACAATTTTTAGTAAATTTGTTGCGATTTCAGGTGTAATATCACGAAAAATAGGTAACGAATCGCCTTATTTTTTGTTTGTATTGATTGATGCATTTATTAAATGTGTAATGATAAAAAAAAAATGAACTGTTTGCTTTGTGTTTCTCCTGGTAAATCACTATTTAAAAACTATCCGTTTTTTCACTATTTTTCAACTTTGACGGAAAATAACAAAAATCTATATTTTTTCTATATTTGCCATATTTGCAAAATCTGTTCTTTGATTATTTCTTTACATAATTCAAAAATTTTATCTGCCCGTACGTGCCCGTTTGGCTTCTAGAGGTAAAAAAGGTTAAAAAGACATGGTTGCCATACTAATATTGCGGTTTAATAAAATTCTTTAATTTGGCCCCTACAGCGCGTAGGATGCTCCTAGATGGGTCAAATGTATGACCAACCCCACTTTATTATTTATTGCCGAATTTCGGTTTTTTTAGTTATTTCAATAAACTAAACCATTTTTGAGTTACGCGAATATATGCTGTGCAGCGCCTTACATTTTCGAAATAACGGTATATCTTGAAAACAAGAGCTAATTTAAAAAAACGGTTAGCACCACTGAATTCAGCGTCCCCAATTAGGGTGAAATGCCAGGTGCGCGGCATTCGAGTTATCGAGTATTCGAGTTATTCGAGTTATTGAAGAAATAAGCTCAACACATTCGGCTAATTCGGCGAAATTATGACATTTTGAGTATGACATAACTTTTGAAAAAAAAATTTTAAAATTTTTTTTCGTTCATATATGTTCCTTATAAGATAAAAGGAACATTCTCACCAAATTTCATTAAAATCGGAAGGGGTCGTGTCCCACTCTTGGTCGTTTTGACATGGAATTACCCATATACCGAAAATACAGAAAATTGAAAAAATAAATTTAAAAAAAAAAAATTTTTTTTTTTAATTTGTTGGGTAATAATTTAGAACCCTAAAGAAAAAAAAAATAAAAACAATCTAAAAATGTAAAAATAATTTTTTTTTAGGTACCATAAAATTGATTTTTCTACTAATTTTAACTTTGATAACCCATAAGTAGGCCCCTACACAGCGTAGCACCCTTTTCAAATGCACATTTCATAGGCTGAACAGTTATCTATCATATGCTGTTTAAACTGTTCAATTACCTTATTCGGTTCAAAAGATATGATTTTTGCAACGAAAAAACTCAAATGGCGCCACTGTGCGTCGTTGTTTTAAAATTGCATCATTTATTTATAAAAGGGATCGGGTACAAATTTTTGGAAATTCAGTTTTTTTTTGTTTTTGGAGGTCCACATGTGAAACGATATACTGTGAGAACGAAAGTTTATAGCGGTGAAAAACAGGTGGCTTTTTAAAATGAATTTCAAAAACGGTTCATCTCCATATTTATATAGAATATTTAATACGTGTGTTTTAGTATGCAATTGAAAAAACATACATATCACTGTAAACTTGTATTTACAGTGATAGTTAAGATTAAATATGTGCTCAATTTGTTGTTCAAACTTATTTTTGATTTTGCTATTATTAAAAAAATCTGAGTAGTGAACACCGTTTCAGGAGAAAAATAAAAATAATAGCAAGATTTTTCTTTATCTTCATTTTGAAAATTTGTGAATGCAGCTGCTCGGAGGATAATGATAGCCAAATTTCCCAAATTTTAATGAATATCTTCTGGATTGGCCAACCGACATGAAATCATAGGCACATATAAAATGGAGAACATTTCAAGTTTATATGTTTATCTCAATGATATATTTTCGTTTTTGTTCTACGAATGAACACATACATTCGTAACTCTAACGTTGTTTACTTTAATTAAAAGGCTGTAGGAAATATCGCCCAAAAAAAAAATGAAAAATCGCCCAAATGAAGAATCGCCCAAAAGAACATGAAAAATTACCCAAACAATTAAATCGATTAAAATGGATAATCATTCAGGAAAGCAAATTTCGATCTACCAAATGTTAAAATACAATTTGGCTTAAGGATTGATGTTTGACTAGTGACGTCAGCAGTCGTCGATGGCTGCGAGTGTAAGACGGCAAATCCATCTGAGGAGATCGAGTGGTTGCGATCGAAACATGTCATGGTAACCTGCCGGCCAGAGTTCGAGCCCGAGCCACGTCAAGAATGAAAGATTATCAATAACAATTCTAATTGATTTTCATGTTGTAAAATTCCTTTCTTCATAAAAATAATTTAATAAAAATTAAATTTCATGAACTTAAGCCTGATTAAAAATATTAAAAATTTGGATTGAAAATTAAATATAAAATTTTGCCCAAACAAAACGAAAAAGGGCCCAAAAAAAAAAATTAAAAATTACCCAAAAAGCAAAAACGAATTTTTTCCAAAAAAAAAAAAAAAAAAAATTACCCAATTTGCAAAAAACCAACAAAACTATTTTTAAAGAAACATATTTCACCAAAACAAAAACCGGCTTCGCTAACTTAAGCTTCTCTGCATAGCCGGCCTTCGGCCGGACCAAAGGATTTTCTCCTCTATGGTATAACAAAGACCGGCTTCGCTAACTAAAGCTTCTCTGCGCAGACGGCCTTGGGCGGGCGCAAGAATTTTTTCCTTTATGGAATACCAAGTACCGGTTTCTCTAAGTAAAGCTTCTAAAATCTGCTTTGTTTCCGAACGAAGGCCGACTTCGCAGAATAGCTTTAATTAGCAAAGCCGGTCTTTGTTCTACCATAGAGGAGAAAATCCTTGAAAATCCCGAAGGCCGGCTGTGCACAAAAGCTTTAGTTAGCGAAGCCGGTACTTGTTTTATCAAAGATGAGAAAATCCTTGCGCCTGGCCGAAGGCCGTCTATGCTTTCGAGTTTGTAAGCATGTTGTGGACATTATGACACTCTACAAAGTGACATAACGTCCGCGGACTTTATGACACTGCTCTGATGGGCATTATGACACTTAAAAGTGTCATAAAGTCCATGGACACTGTGACACTTTTTGGAGTGTCATAGTTATTTTTACAAATAACATGTAGGAATTCGACGTATAATGATAATGAATGATTTAGACAAATAGTATGTAAGATTTGGAAGAAATTTTAAAAATTAAAGATGGCCCGAAAAAATGGGCTATTTTTCATACAAAATTTAAAAAACGAAAAATCACCCAATAATAACGAAAAATAGCCCACAAATTTTGGGTCACTTTTCATATGAATTCAGGCCCAATTTTACATGGAATTTTTTTGGGCGATTTTTCATTATTTTTATTGGGCAATTATTCTTTGGGCGATTTTTCCTACAGCCCTATTTTTCATACAATATTTTCATTATGAAAAATCACCAAATTTAAAAAACGAAAAATCACCCAATAATAACGAAAAATAGCCCACAAATTTTGGGTCACTTTTCATATGAATTCAGGCCCAATTTTACATGGAATTTTTTTAGGCGATTTTTCATTATTTTTTTGGCTGTAGGAAATATCGCCCAAAGAAAAATGGCCCAAAAAAAAAAATGAAAAATCGCCCAAATGAAGAATCGCCCAAGCGAACATGAAAAATGACCCAAAAAGGTAAATATGAAATTTTGCCCAAAAAAAACGAAAAAGGGCCCAAAAAGAAAATGAAAAATGACCCAAAAAGCAAAAACTAATTTTTTCCCAAAAAAAAAAAAAAAATTACTAAATATGCAAAAAAGTGTTTATTATTCATATAAATTTAGGTGACATGTCATAACGTAACTTAACTTATAATCAAAAATGTGTACATTTTTTTTTAAAATACCGTTAAAATTTCAAGTGATTTTTTTAAAGATACTTATTTAACCATAATATGGTTGTCGATGACAATGATTTGGTTAAATTAAACATAATATGGATAAAATATTTTTATAGCTTTTACTCCGGGTGTATATATTAAATATATATATCCATAATAAGGATTTCATTTTCTATGGTATAACAAATACTGGCTTCGCTAACTAAAGCTTCTCTATATAGCCGGCCTTCGGCCGGGCGCAAGGATTTTCTCCTCTATGGTATAACAAAGACCGGCTTCGCTAACTAAAGCTTCTCTGTATAGCCGGCCTTCGGCCGGGTGCAAGGATTTTCTCTTTTATGGTCTAACAAAAACCGGTTTCGCTAAGTAAAGCTTCGAAAAACTGCCTTGTTTCCGAACAAGGCCGACTACGCAGAGAAGCTTTAGTTAGCGAAGCCGGTGTTTGTTATACCATAGAGGAGAAAATCCTTGCACCCGGCCGAAGGCCGGCTATACAGAGAAGCTTTAGTTAGCGAAGCCGGTTTTTGTTATACCATAGAGGAGAAAATCCTTGCGCCCGGCCGAAGGCCGGCGATACAGAGAAGCTTTAGTTAGCGAAGCCAGTATTTGTTATACCATAGAAAAGAAAATCCTTATTTTCGATATATATGTATATATTTAATATATACACCCAGAGAAAAAGCTACAAAACCATTTTTAAAAAAATTCTACCGACATTATGTTTAATTTAACCAAATCATTGTCGCCGACAACCATATAATGGTTAAATTAGTTTCTTGAAAAATAGTTTTGTTGTTTGCAACCATAATAAAACATGGTTTTCTCTGCTATGTAAGATTATGGTAGAATTTTAAAAATAGCCCATTTTTTTGGGCCATTTTTCATACAACATTTTTGGGTGATTTTTCATAATGAAAAATCACCCAAATTTAAAAAACGAAAAATCACCCAACAATAACGATAAATAGCCCAAAAATTTTGGGCCATTTTTCATATGAAATCAGGCCCAATTTTACATGCAATTTTTTTGGGCGATTTTTCACTTTTTTTTTTGGGCGATTTTTCTTTGGGCGATATTTCCTACAGCCTATTTTTTTTGGGCCACTTTCTTTGGGCGATTTTTCCTACAGCCTAATTAACATGTTGGACTTCTTAAATTAAGCTGCAAAGGGGGTGAAGACAAATATGTATATATTTAAACGTTATAGATTATTTGAAAATATACATAAATATAGCTTCTAAAACCACTAATTTACTAACTAAAAATAATTTTTTGTTTTTACTGTTATAACATAAACAGGGGCTAACAATTTTAGGAAAAAACTCTGCTTCAAATGCCAAATGGTTTAAAAGAGTTTAAAGTTTTATGTGTCTCCTGAGCACTTTGTTTTTTTGTACTTGTGCCCTTTTCGAAATGTAAATTGGGTATCTTACCAAATTTTATTACAGGAGGTCCATATTTAACCGTACGTTACCATAAATACACCACCCCCAAAAATAGCTTTAAATGCCACAACTTCCTTAAACACATAAGTTGATATTAATTATATACGGATGTATTTATAAAATATTCGACACAAAGAACTCTTATTGATTCTTACCATCATAACAATATTTTGATGTGCCCCTCGGTCCCATTCTCGTAAAGTTGTCTGGATCAAATGGTTGGACTTGAACACATATTCCATATGTCAAAAGTTTTTAACTGTGTTACGAAAAAAATTTTGACATCCTATACGACTTTATTGTTTCTTGAAATATTTCAACATCGTGGGTCGGGCTGTTAGTTTTTGTAAATTAAATTTTGTCTAAACGCCAACATTTATAAAGAATTTATGGCAGTAAAAGCTATTTTTTAAAGTCTTGCTTATATCGAAGTCATGATCGAATATGGACCGATTCAAATAAAATTTATTAATTTGGTCATTAAGTGGCTGAGTTTGGGAACTTTTGATCTCGTTTAGCCACGCAAATTGGGCTTTATTAATTTTTTTTAATCATTTTTTACTTGCAAAACTTTTTTATTTTTTATTAATTTATTTGCATTAATTAAAATCATGTTGAATTTAAACTCTTCGAACCTGTGATGGTGTACTGTATACTAGAGTGGATTTTCATGGGTGCTCAAGCATAATTTAAGAGCTTATAGGGTAAAGTATTTTTTAGATTTTTTTCAGATTTTCAGAAGTTGTTTAGAGGTCGCTCAAGCCGAATTTTTGCCAAAAACCGGGTCTGAAGGCCTTTTTTTAAGTTTCCTTCATACCTTTGTCAAAAACCACGATTTTCTTCACTTCTAAGGAAATAATATAAAGAAAAATGTCCAAGCTTTATTTTGGTGTACAAAGACTATAAGTTTTTGCATTGCATTTGTCCATTTATGCACCCTACATTGAAATTTTTCGTAATTTTTCCATAAATTTCGTAAATTACGATTTTTTTTTTTTGGGACACACTAATGTATACAAATCACACTTTTATATAAAATTTTAAATTGAATCGATATTTTCTTTTACTGCATTGCTAATATTCAACACTCGTTTGATGTTTTGGTCAAACACTTCTTGGCATATGATTAAAAGTTTTTAGATTTAGTCCACTTAATAGAAATAAAAAGTTATAAAAATATTCTTTTTCATACTGCAAAAATAACCTCTTGAACGAATAAAGTATTCCTACCATTGAGTTTTTTTTTTCATTTTGTTTAATGGCAACAGGCAATTTAACGGAAAATCAGAAAAAAATTAAATTTTTTTTTTTTATTTTCCTCATGAATGAAGCAAACATAGAGAAAAGTTTTCTATTTATACTCCAATAGTCCTCATCGAGCTATCGAAAGGTTTACTTCGCAATATATAATTTTCTAGTTGTTACGTATTTGTTGTCCGCCAAAAGTTCTAAAGACGATTAAGTAACATTAAAGTTACTATCAGATTGTTGTGTAAATAAAACAACAATGCTTAATCTCAAGATAAAAATAGAAAAAGAAAAGTAGTATTATAAAACGTAAAATCTAAAGTTTCAACCTGTAGCGTTGGGCTTAAAGTAATCATAAACATCATTCCTTTTCTACTTTCTTTTTGTGTTCAAGGAAACAAAAAACGAATTTAACTTCAAAGTTTAAATTGAAGCTTAACTTTCTTCTTTATACATTTTGGGCCCTTTTTTATTAGAATTCTTTATCGACGTTGCCTATTGAGAATAACAAAGTTTGATTTATGGCAAATGTCAAATATAATCATTAAGGGGTTTCAAACAAATTGATACATTAAATAGAAATATTAAAATCTAGAAATTTAATAAAAAAAAAACTCTTTTCGGATGAAAAAAATTTGTTTGTGGAAAATAAATTTTTTTATGTGAGATTTGATATTAAAACAAATTAGTTTTGGTCATATTATTTAACCTAGGTTTCATAAGAATATCGCAAAATACAGTAAAATCCCGATAATTCGTAATCGCAAGGGAACGGCCATTTCTTACGAATTATAGGGGTTTTCGATTTAGCGGGGTTACGATTTAACGGGGTTAAAAAAATAAATACGAATAAACGGGGCTTTTCAATTTATTTACTAAAACGATACAAAAGACGTAAAAAACAATTGTTTAAAATAAAATATATAAAAATTATTCATGTAACAAACAAACTGATCTTAAGAAAATAAATCCACACACAAGCAAAAACCCACGCAAAAGAAAAATAGTGGTAAACAAAAAATATTTCTTTCTATGTTTTTGTTGTTTTTATTACGAATTGTAAGTGGTAGTTAGCAAACAATAACGATTTATAAGAGGTAACGAAGATTTTATTTGAAAAAAAAATATGAATTAGCGAGGGGACCAAAATGTATGGAAATTTTACGAATTAACGAGATTTTTTCAAGGGTCCGACAGTTTATTACGAATTATCGGGAATTACGATTTATCGGGGTACGAATTATCGGGATTTGACTGTATACATATATTTTGTATACTATAACATATTTTGTATACAATTGGGTGTAAAGTGTTTTTATACCCTTCACCGAAGATAAAAAGGATCCAAATTAAGTACAAGCCTCTTGGTTATTGGACAAGTGGGCGTGAAATATAGTTGATTTATTTTTATCTAAAGAATGGTATTTATGTAACTTTGGAAATTTGACAAGTGGGTGTGGCACTTCCCATACATAGAAAGTAAAGATTTCTGTATATCTGAAGAGCAATAGCCGAAGCTTCAAAATTAGGTAAAAGCGTCTTGGTATCCGACAAAATGTGGGCGTGGCACTTCCGCTACAAATACATCATATATTTTTGTAAATTTCTGGAGTAGCAAGAGCTAAAATTGGGTACATGCATCTTGGTAATCAATACACAACATCCAAAAAATTGTTGGCGGGATTGGGCAAGTACGCGTGAGAAAAAGTTGATTTATTTATATATAAAGAACGGTATTTATGTAACTTTCTGTTATTATTGCACAATTCACTTAAATACATGTTAAAATTTTACGATCCGATTTTTTAATAACACAGACCTTTTAGAAAAAATTGCAAATTCTAAACTGTAAAAGAACTATGTATATGGGTAATTCCAAAGTGTTGAACGTGACAGTCGTACGCATCGAAAATGCAATAACATTTTAAGCAAAAAATAATTTTACATTGTATTAACCCTTACATTATAGCACTAGGAAAGCACTGTTATCTGTGCTAAAGTTTATGGAGGGCGCGATTCGAGGTCAAAGATAATGGCAAAAGAAGTAGCGGTTCGAACGTGAAAAAAACAGAAGTAGTTTTTGTGGCCATGTATAAAAAGGCGTATTTAAGCGAAACCTGGCACAATTTTTAGTCAAACTACTTTCAGAATTTTAATTAGCAATTTAACATTAAAATGTCTTGGTTTGCTTCCAAAATCGTCTGTATTTTCTTTTTTTTATCCAAAATCTGGGTCGATACGTGACATTTCGAACGTGAAAAATAAAATAAAAATTTACCGTTAATCCGAATAACATATTTCTTTTTGAACTCTTACTTAGATTACAGACCATGTAAGAAATTTGGACTAATTTTTATCATATATCACCTCTTTTAAGAAAGATAAATATTAAAGAAAACATACAATAAAACATTCTCACATGTAAGAAATGACGTTTGCACAACTTTTCAGTCTGTTTGTTCATCTAAGTGAACAAATTTATGGGTAAATCTGTAAAATTAGTAAAATCTAAGTATTTCTCTATAATAATATCGCAAAATAATCAGCTTTTAATAATTTTTAAATTTTCGGTCACGGTGGACCTTTTGACGGAAATGCCCATATGGGTATGAAACATTAGGGTGGATCGACAAAAAAAAGTTGCGCCAGTATGAAAGTTATGTCAATGAAGTTTCTTAAACAGGAAAACATTTTTTTGCCACGCCCCAAAATACAGCCCTTTTGGTTTTTTATATGTAGCGCTGCCATTTAAAGTCCGATCTCATATATCGCACATCGTTGTTCATGGATTGACAATGGCTTTATTTTTGCCTTCTCGGATCCTTCCCCCAAATGTCAATTTCTTTTTGCGTGCCAAGAAAGTCCTTCTTAAACTGTGAAGTTATATATTTTAATATGCTCACTATTATGACACGCCTCCAAATTAATCCCATTTTTTCTTTTTCACATACATACTTTATCAAACTAAGTAGAAGCCAAAACAAACCAAAAAAAATTTCATGAGTTACGCCCTAGAATAGGTATATTTATTAAGTTTGAAAACCTTTAAAAAATGGTTTTTTCCACCCCCAAATTAACAGCCCTTTTTGTTTCATATATATAGCATCGTCATTTGAAGTCCAATCTCATCGTATCGTATATCATTGTTAAAGGCTAGAATATGCCTTTATTCCTTTCCCTCTGATGACTAATTTTTTCACGTGCTAAGAAAGTCCTACTGAAACAGGGTATATCTGTGCTCCAATTTGATTTATAGAACTTCCGTTGCATTACAGTGAACCTAGCCACCTGAGTCTCGCTAAGTCTGAGTTCATACGGCTCATGTCTTATTGACAAGATTCTTTCTTTTTCTTCTTTGAACATGAATTGGCGTTCAAATGATTCATGTCATGTTGACGACATGTGCTTTTTTAATATTGAAAACAATAACAAAATTAATCAACGAATGAAAAAGCAAAACGTAAAGACAGTACATGCATCTGTGTACTCGTTTCTTTTCCCCTCGTCCCTCTCGCCTATAAAGTAGCAATCTTGTCAATAAGACATGAGCCGTATGAACTCAGACTAACATTTATATACACCGACTGCCCAGTCGCAAAAAGAATTTTTTTAAAGTTTTCGAAACTTAATAAATATACCTTTTATTCTAGGGCGTGACTGATGAAAATTTTTTTGGTTTGTATTGGCTTCTACTTAGTTTAATGTAGTATACTACATTATGTATGTGAAGAAGCAAAAAGGGGATTAATTTGGAGGCGTGTCATAAAATTGAGCATATTAAAATCCATACATACATAGTTTTAGAAGGACTTTCTTGGCACGCAAAAAAATTTTACATTTGGGGGAAGGATCCGAGATGACATAAGTGGCGCCCAGAATTTGTGGTCAGATTGAAAAGTCACCAAAGGCAAAAATGAAGCAACTATCAAGCCATGAACAACGATATGAGATATTATGAGATCGGACTTTAAATGACAGCGCTACATATAAAAAAACCAAAGGGCTGTATTTTGGGGCGTGGCAAAAAAAATTTCATGTTTTAGAAACTTGATTGATATATGTCATTCTAGGGGCTGACTGGCACAACTGTTTTTTTTTTTAAACATATACTGCATATGTCACATCTGCTGACATTTCCAATCTTCTATCACTGTTAAAACTATTCACAGATTTTATTTCCATTTAATCGACTGTGTCTTAATATACCGTTGTCCAACATGTGTGATCGGCATTGCATGAACTGTCAATTGGCATGATGTGACACATGTCGCTTTTTGTGTAGTTAAACATTTGCAGGTCTTTAATAAATCTTGACCTTAGGACAACAAGGTTCTATCTGACATTTTTTCCAAAAATGAGTTATATCACATCGCCATAAATCGAATACGGTCTTTCGATTGACGTTCTCAGTTTTTGTCAATTTCTAACAGCTTCTGAGATATTTTTTATAACTAGGTTCTAACTACACGTTTTTGGCTTGAGATTAAGTGAACAAGGTTCTAACTGACTGGGTACTTAGAAGGCCTTTATGTGGATACTTTAATTGCAAATATAACCTTGCTGCTCGGATTTAAAAGATTGTATTGCACAAGAAGAACCAACTGTCCTAAAACTTTTTTAAAAGCGGTTGTTATACCTAGTGGTATTTTCAGAAGTGGGGAATATTGTACGTTATTTCAATAACTTACATAAGTATCTAATTACTCAACTGTAACTTTAAGGAAATCTACTTTGAGTTTAAAAATAGATTTACAGGCCTGTTCTGCAAATCACTTTTACTCAAATCACGTGATTTAAAATCGCACGTGCCTATTAAAATCACACGTGTGATATTTAAGTGTTCCGTTTTTGTGTGTTTTGGTGTGATCTTCAACTGCCGAAAGCACACCGAGAAACACAAAAACGGTATGACTTTCAGAACTTCACAAAATCACAAGTGTGATTTCAAAAACACGTGATTTGAAATCACGTGATTTTCAGAACAGGCCCGTTAATCAACTTATCAACTTGTATATTGTTAAATAGTTTTACCACGATTTTAATTTTCAAAAGAACCATCCCAATAAAAATGGAGCTTCAAACATAGCAGCATGTTTGTAAAAGCAGGTAAAAGGTAAAAGGTTCGTTTACCATCTCACTCAAGGAAACCACATTATGCAACGCATATACAAACTGGTGAGGCTCACGATCAGCTTTAAGCTCTGAATTTTTTGTTGTTACAGTTATTCTGCTATAATGCTATATATTTTCTAATAAAATTATTATTATATAATAATTCGTTCATTTAGCTTACTTTGTCTTATTCCGTGGCTAATGAATATGCGCTTACATTTTAAATGATACCTTGGGATGGTGGTTAGATTCGTTATTAAAAATTTTATAATTTTGGAACAAGCAGTTATCGAGGAAATACATGTAAGTAATTTGAAAACTGTGCGGTAGAGTATAAACTAAATGTTGCATTAACCTCTCAAAGAACGCAAAAATTTTGGAGCCGAAACGTGCGATAAAGAAAACAGCAGGCAGGGGAAATTTATATAAGCTCTCTTGGAAAAGACAGCACGAAAAGAAGGTTTAACGGATAATAAAACGGACTTAGTAAAGCGATTCAAAATATTCAACCTTAGTTTTTAATTTTAAAAAGAACTAAGCGAAGTGATCGAAAAAAAAATTTAAGTTCATATGTAAGTTCTTATTCTGGGGAAGTATATCTGTAAAAACTCGCTTTTATGAATAATAAGTACTTATATAAATACCTGTTTAACCCTTAAGCGAACACCAGGTCCTGGACAGGCATTTTTTACTTTTTCTAAATATAATTATTAAATATATTAGAACGAAACTTTATGTTTTCCGCAATCAAAGTGTTTTTTACAAGAAAATGAGAAAAAAGTGTAAATTTAAACACCGTGGGCGTGTCAATTGGCCACATAAAAATATTGTGTTTATTGTATCCACCAGCGCCCGGTCAGGCCCTGACATATTATATGTGTACTATAGTAAAAAAAATCAAAATAAAACGTTTCAAAAAGCATACGCAACACATAAGAATTCTTTCTTTACTCTTTTTGCGGAAAAACAAAATGTTCCTGCTATAGCCATAAAACTCCATATATATAAAACAAGTTTATCTATAGCCACAAAAAGCTCCATATAAAATACAATGAGTCCCAGCTAGGCCCTGGGGTTTGCGTAAAATGATTTTGGTGTTTTCTTAAGGGTTAAGTTCATCATTAAAAAAAAACTATATTTTACTTGCGTCGACAGCAAAATAATTCTGAATGAATATAATTACCATGTATGTTTTTCTTTTACATTTGTTAACAAATTATTGATCAAAATTAGCCCTCGAGGAAAACAAAAACCTCAATTATAATAATTTTGCTTTATTTTAATATAAATAAAGCCAATTTAGTTTTAGGGAATACATTTTTGTACGGCTTTTTTTCGTATATCAGAACTTTTTGAAAGCAATTTATTAAAATTGTTTTACATTGTGATACATAAATGCGGGATATGCATATAAGCGAATGCTAAATACAAATATTTTCAGCTATTTTAAATATTTATAATCGGTTTGCATACAAAATATGTGTTTTTATCACGACTTAAAGAGTAAGTTGTAAGTCGATAATAAAATAATTTAGCGGCTTCAACTCAAAAAATTTGTAAATAACTTTAACACATTTAATATTTTTTTTATTGCACACAAACATACTATTAAATGAATGGACATTTATTTTCCCTTTTTAAACACTTTAGAATTTTATTTAGTGTCAAAAGTTAGAAACTTAAAAACAAAGTTTTTCTTCTTGGAAAAAAACGCTGCAAAGCAAAAAAGTTAAACTACGATTTCAATACATTTTGGACACTTTCAATTAATAACCCAAATCAAAGTGCTAAATGAAATAGAAAAGAAAATTAACGCATTCACTCATATAGAAATAAATGAGAAAGAAAACCATTTTATTGTTTTAAGCTGCCACAAATACTCGTTTGGTCATAAATAACTTTTGTAGCATATGCTGTCAGAAATCTAAGAACTAAGTCGACGCCTGCCCACTGTACGACTAAATCCTAATAATATTAGCACTTGAAAACCAATTATTCTTGCTGTGGAGTCATAATGTCTAAATGTCTGCTAGCCATCGCACACACACAATTCCTTACATTTTTATTTAAAGCTATACACACAAAGAGAAACGTTCGTATGTTTTAGTTTTAACAATATTCCTATTACCGAAAATCATGTGTTTTGATATGTTTATTTGACAAGGGTCAAGCCAATATATCAGTTAAGAGAGTAGAAAACTTTGAAAAATATTCGCACATACACATGTTTTTAATGTTTAATACTAACACAAAAATAAGAACGCGTACTACAATGGGCAAATTGGTTTAAAATGGCTAAATGATAAACGAATTGTGCCACATTTGGCACGAAAAACAATAGTATTTGCAGCCAAAGGTCTTTTTTTCGTCTGTAAGAAATTCTTTTTACTTTAGGGTAATGAATGGTTACGTTACTTTTTGAAATCTTGCGTTTAATTTTCTAATTTTTAAATTTTTTACTGCCCAAAATGTAGCTGTTTTTCCTCGAAACTGTTTACTCTCAGGGAAAGCGGGAAACAAATTGAATTATCCTGTTTAATATTTTTTTTTTTAAGTAAAGAATTTTTAAGGTATTTGGTGATTCAAACATGTTTAGCTGTATGAACTTATTACCGTATTACGTACATACGTTGTCAAATTAAAACGAATTATATTTTATACAACGGCATACAAAAGTGGTCGCAACCGCAAAAGCGAATCTACTTCGTACATCGTACAGTGGCGCCATTTGAGTTTTTCGTAGCAAACATTATAACTTTTGAGCCAAATGAGGAAATCAAAAAATTTAAAAAGCATATGATAGATAATTGATCAACCTATGAGTGTTTTTAAATGGTTCTACGACATTTAGGAGACTACTTATGGGTTAGAAAAGTTGAAATTTTTGGAAAAATAAATTTTATGGGAGGTAAAATAAAATATTTTTAAAAAAAATTTAAATTACTTTTTGATAATAAACAGGCAAGTGCACGGGCTAAAAAAACACTTAATTGACAACATGCTTTTGTAAGTTGTTGTTGTTGTTTTCATTTTGTTTTTCTTAACCTACTTACAACTACAATTAATGTTGAGAGAATTTCAACTAATTGTAGTTGGGAATGTAAGATGAGATAAACCCACTGTTTGTTTATTGTTGATGTGTTTTGTTTAAACTTTGATATTGTTACAAGTAGAACTGTTGCTTATAAGTCTTATACAGTTTTATTTGGTTTAATATCTTTAGTTTGTCTAAAATCTTTATGGATGAAGTTTCCTGATGATCTGGCCTAAGCAACCAGTGAAATGCGCATAGGAATAGCTTATCCCATCAACAATAAATTTCAAGTGTTTTTATCAAGAATAAAAACTGGGAATCAAGCACGAATAACAAAATCTTTTGAAATTATTTTTAAACATTATCAAAAAGTAATTTCAATTTTTGGGAATAAAAAATTTTAATTTAAAAAGATTTTGTTATTCGTGCTTAATTCCCAGTTTTTATTCTTGATAAAAACACTTGAAATTTATTGTTGATGGGATAAGCTATTCCTATGCATTTCACTGGTTGCTTAGGCCAGATCATCAGGAAACTTCATCCATAAAGATTTTAGACAAACTAAAGATATTAAACCAAATAAAACTGTTAAACGTATAAGACTTATAGCAACAGTTTTACTTGTAACAATATCAAAGCTTGAACAAAATACATCAACAATAAAAAAGTGGTTTTATTTGGTTTAATATCTTTAGTTTGTCTAAAATCTTTATGGATGAAGTTTCCTGATGATCTGGCCTAAGCAACCAGTGAAATGCATAGGAATAGCTTATCCCATCAACAATAAATTTCAAGTGTTTTTATCAAGAATAAAAACTGGGAATTAAGCACGAATAACAAAATCTTTTTAAATTAAAATTTTTAAACATTTTTTATGTTTCTTTTAAAAGGCTTTTATGAATTAAAATTATTCCAGTAAAGATTTACAAATTTTAGAAATTGTTTTTGTTTTAAATGTAATTTTCTATGCGAACGGTAACGTGTGACATCGTAGGTCTGGCTGTTAAAAAAATTTTTTTTTTTTTAATTTATTTCTCATATTTATTCGAATATTGAGGAATAAGACTATTAAAGTATAAAAGCTTTTAAAATTGTAATTTGACTTAGAATACACAAATATTGATCACAATTCGTAAAAGACTAATCTTTTCTTAACTTTTATTTTTTTCTAACTGTTTTCGTGGCTTTACATGCGCCGCAGTGATGAAATAAGTTGATTGGAAGATGCTGCTAACACGTTGAAGGGGGTCCTCATTTAGTTTAACCCTTGATGATTTGAAAGTGTTTTGCAATCTATATTTTTGAAAAATTTGCTTAGGGACTCCTGTGCTTCTTCAGAAAGCTCTCCAATTTGCAAAGTTTGCTATTCAATTATATCTTTACATATATATATCCAGGTCTTTGGAGTTGAATCTCTCAGCCGCAAGTTTTGCTTTTATCCATTTTGAGACTGGTATTCATTATGAAAAGATCATTTATTTTATTTTCGCTTCTCTGTATATTGTAACTTCCTCGAAGGCAGCTTCCACGAAATGTTTTGCGGTGGTTGACTTCTTAAACAGGTCAAATAATTTAAAATTGTTCATGACGTATCTGTAAACTACAAGTCTCTACAAGTTTCGGTCGTAGACTGATCTCGGGATTATTATTGTTTTCATATACATACATAGTTTATCTAAATATTACCAGTTTACATATTTGATTCCTTAAATTTTGCTTTAAGTTCTTGGTAATTTAAAATAAATAAAACTTAAGAATTTTTCCACATCGTTGATTTCGCCGGTATGTTGTAGTTTTTAGCATGAAGATATGCTAGAACTACTTAACAGCCGTACCACAAAGCAAACAGAGATGAAAAAAGTGACGCATGAAAAATGCCTAAATAATTTGCGAGGGCAGCTTTCAAAGAAAGAGAAAGAAAACGTTTTTTGGTGGTGAAGTGGCAATGTGTAAAAACAGGCCATTACTTTCAACACAAATTGCGTTATCAAAACAAAAAATGTTAAAAGGGCAGCTTTCGAAGGAAAAGGCAGAAAAACGCAATATTTTCTGTCTCTGTGGCCGTAACAAGAGAGGAAGGTGGGACGTTTTCAACCGCTTACGCTGATATGCCATACCAAAACAAGAGCATCAACGTTGTGCCCCAAACAGTAGTGTTACCTTTCTTGTTTAATAAAACCCACATAATAGAAATAAAAATAAGAGAAAAAACCGATAGATTGACGAAAAAATAGCTAAATTGACATTATTTCTTAACAAAGCGGCCAGCTTTACTATTAAACGCGCTGAGAAAATCGGATTTTCCAATTGTAAAGCGTTGACGCCACGCTATTAAGGAATGCTTCATAAAAATTTTATGGGCATGCGAATTTTTGACAGCTAGAATACGCTTTGCGCTCTTGTTTATGTATGGCTGTAAGAGTTTTTCATTCATTATTGGCAGCATATTTTAGTAAAGTACTATTTGCAGTCTTTTAAAAACTACTTAGAGCAGAGTTAAGTTTTACTTGGCGCTTATTTATGTAAAGCTTGTGCACTAATTAAATGTGATTAATAAGTCGTGACGTTGAAGAACCTTTGCAACTTATCATTTGAGGGCCCTTTAACCACCTTTGTCTTGAAAATAACTTCGATATATCACTGAGATAATATCTTTATAAATATATATGTATATATATACATATACATAGTATTAAGAATACTGTCAAATTGCTAATTACTTTTTAGCTGAATATTTTTTTGTAGTTTTTTGAATTGTTTTTGGTATGTTTTTTTACAAGACCACACGCTTTTATAAGCGATTTGTATTTACATTGATCATAATGTTTTTTTTTTACTTTTGTTACACTTTGTTTTGACATTCTTTATAAAAAGTTCAAGTTTGCCCAATATTCAAGTAGAAAAACACTTAAATTACGGGTAAATTTATAACAAAAGTAAGGAAAATCTATATAAATTATACATTACAAAAATAACCGGTTTATTTTACCAAAATAACTGGTTTATTCGATATTCGAAAAATAGACATTTTAAACTATTCGACTTGGGCAAAACTAAAATAGCCGGTTAAAAACGGTCAAATACTATTCGATCGATCTCCCTATGATTTACAAAGGTTACAATTATTCCAAGTAATAAAAGATATTTTGAAGGATGAAATCAACGTGATTTATGAAAGGATTGAAAAAATTTTAACTGAAAACCAAAATGCGACTAATTATTCATCAGAAAACGAGAAAAAACAAGATGGGATTCAAGTAACAGGACTGAAGAAAGATTTATAAGAAAAAATTATGATTGGTTGAGTAAGACTGTTGAGTTAAAAAAAGATGATAAGCCCGTTTGGGGTTTAAATGTCCTGGGTGACTCGATCTTATATTTTCCATTTCGAATTTTATAATTCTGACAGAAAATTCGTAATCAGCCACCCCAAACCCCTTAAAAACGACATGTAACTTGATTATGATAAATAATACATGATATTATACCCCAGAGGGTCGTCGATTAGGGGTAAAGGGCTGAGTTTCCGCACATTTGACATGCAATTTTTAATCAACGACCCCAAAAACCCCCATGATTCCATTTTGAAGTAAATTAGTTGGATATTCGAATTTTGGCAAGCTTTTTGGCAATCGGCCGCAGTGTGTGACTAGTAGAAACTAGTTTTTCTAGCGTTGACTCAAACAAAGTGTGAATAAAAACGAACGAATGCTTAAAAAGACTAGTTTATGCTTCATTTTTTTAAGCTTATAGTATGTCTTATATTATGATAGTTCGCCAAAGGAAAAAATATTTCCTAAGGACAGACTTTCATCCAAAAAGTTTTTTCAAATTGTATTTTTCGGAAAGAACACCTAAAATATTAAAATTGCTGTAAATATAGTGAATACAATTATATATTAGAGGTGCCATAGTGGAAATTTTTTTGAAAAGTTAAATTTTTCGCACTGAAAAATAAAATAAAAAAGATAATTATGCATATTTAAAATTTTTTTTTTTTTTTTGGTTCCGAGTACCTCCGGGTTGAGCCCAAACTTTTATTACATTACCCATTTATCACTATTTTTGTTCCTGTTTATATTTGAATAGCAACAAAATCTGACTTTATGTGCCCAACTGAATTTCTTTGATACCTACAATGATTACCTTTTTTAGCGAGCCGCAATAGTCTGCAGATAAACTAAAACCGAAGTTCCAAAAAATAGGTGAATTTTTTATTGTTGATAATATTATATTAATGAAGATATTTTTTGGGATGAAAAGTTTTTTCTGTAGTGCTCCACAACTTGAAGCAAATACTGCTTATCCTCTTCTTCGTATGTCAATGCCTGATTGAAATCTGTATTTAGTTTTATTGCTCTTTCTGCCGGGTCATTTACAACGGTTAAGTGTTGGCATATTCGTTACATGGTGCAGTATTCTTCTTGATCCTTCCAAATTGATGATTTCAAATTAAAAAATGTCACATCAATTTGTAAACGATGGAAAAAACGCTTTGTGCGTGGAGTGACGAAAGAACTTACATCCTTATTATCAAACGGTTTCAATTGGTCCAGGTAGTTATGTACCTTGAATTCATCTATGATCTGATTCGCTTGTCTGCGGCGATATTCCTTTCGCATTGTTTGAAACGATGTTCGGTTAAAGACGAAATCTTCCACTTTTATATCGTTCAAGTCAGGTTTAATTTCCTGCAACTTCCGCAAGACGGCTGTAATTGTAGCAGATGTTCAATGCATTGCACCGCGATCACTGATGCGGAATTTATCTATGCTGGCTAACATTCGATCATCAACAAAATGGATTTTTCCGCGAGATCCCTGGATTCTTTGATGTTGGTCCTTCAGAAAATCAACTTCCGGAGCTGAATTGTCCATTTCTACGCCCTCGTATACAATACTTTCTGAAGTATCTGTATCAGACGCAACCTCATCTCTGAACAAAAAGAAATAATTAAAAATAACAATAAAAAACACATTATATTGACCAATACCTAGAAATTCTTGTGACTCTTCTTGATATTTTTGCTTGCGCTTTTCTGTTTCTTCCAGTAGCTTCGCTTTACAGTCTTGTTTTCGTGACAGCTTTAAATCCTGGCCTGACATATAACCTGACCGACCCTTTTCTCTTTGCAACAGAAGGAAATTTTTGCCCTCTTCAATGGTCATCGTTTCAAGTGCATCCGCAGCTGCGATATCAAATATATAATTTTCGATCTATTCACAGAATTCTTTCTCATCGTTTCTAAATTTTTCATATTTTCCAAATCTGTTCTTGGACAAATTTTTCCATTCGTCATAAAGTAAGTTAAATTTTTTCATGCAGTTGATTTCGGTCATTGTTGGAATATTTGCTTTTTGCCAAAATTCAAGAGTAGAATGTATTTTATTTTTTATGCTTGCCTTCACAGGGAATTCTTGCACTCCAGTTTTATAAAAAAATAATTAGGCAACTTTGCGCCTTTCAGTTCACGTTTGCATTTTCCCCCCAAAAATATATCATTATCGTATCGTAGTTTCTTAAATGAGCTTGCCATTATAACTGTTTATTGTTTTACTTATTAATTATCTTCTAGAAATACATTCTTAAAATACAGTACAAGAACAGAAATTAAGGTGCTGAGCTTTGTTATAATGAGTTAGATGGTGACCTGACAACAGAAGAAACTCTTGATAGTAACACAACAACAGAGTGAACCGAAGCAATCAGAAGTGTAAAGCATTCAACAAAATTAGAATAGGAGTCTAATGGCATAATGTAAGATTAAAATGATAAAAGGAAAATTACTGAGAAATTAGATACTCTGTATTATGGGTTGCTTTCGATTTCTCCAACATTTTAAAAAAGTGAAAGAATTTCTTTCAAGTCCAGTTTTATCAAAACTAAAGAAAAGAATCGCTTAAATCTTAAACATTCAAACCAATTTATTTTTCTAAAACACTACTTTATAAGATCTCCTTAAACTATAATAGTAAAACAATTAATAAAAATATCTCACTATTTAAATTACTAATAAAAAATGATCTCACAGTTTATTTTTGAATAACTACATAATCGGCCTTGTTCTGGAAATCGAAATCACGTCAAATTGAAATAGAACAAGTTTTTAATTCTATCCTGTGTTAAAATTGATAAAAATATTTCTTTTTCATTCCCTCATATTTTGAGCACCACATATCTTTACCAAAACTACTTTTGACATCAGGAAAAGTTACGTTCATTTTAAAAAATTTAACTTTAAATCTCCATCGATTTAAATTTCACTTGATTTCTATTTACAGAACGATTATGTATAAATTAAAAAATATGTATTACAGAGTTATGAATTATTTTTTTTTGCTCGTTTTAGTTCATGTATTGTTATGTTATTGTTTTTTTTACAACTAAACTGCAAATAATAAATAATTTTTAATTTTTATTTATTGAAATTACTTAATTTAGAAAACAACTTTATTAACCGGTTGACCGATCAATAACAAAATTAACCGATTATTAACCGATTAAAACAAAACCTCGATTAATTAATCGAGCGATTAGCCGATTAAAGCAAAAGCCCGATTAAAGGAATACCCTACAAATAGCACACAATTTTTTGAAAGGGTGATCAATGGGTAATATAATAAAACTTTGGGACAACGCGGAGGTACTCGGAACTACAAAAAAAAAAAAAAAAATTTAACATTTTTTAATTTTTCTATATAACGCTATATAAGTTTTCCAAAGTGATTTTACTTAATTAAAAAAAAATTTATAAATTTTGTAAAACAAGTTAAACAATAATAAATAAATGACGTTGCTACTAAGTTTTTTTTTATGTTCTTTAAAGAAAGTCTGTGTTGCATTGTTTAAATAAAAAATAAAAAAATGTATATAAAAAAAAAAAAAATACAAAAATATATTTCATACATTCGCATACAAACTTAAACATTTTTGTTTTATATATTATTAATTTTAAGTTTAAAAAATTTTAAATTTTTGACATGTATAAATTGGCAACTTCAGAAACGATTTGTGGCAGCTGATTTAATAGTTACATTTTCCAGGTTATGCTTTCCCTTTTTAGCACTAGCTATACGTCACTAGAAAAGAGTTATTTACACTGCTTGTGGCTTAAACTTTTCAGCATAGCTAATACTGAAAAGTAAAAGCTAGTGCTAGTACTTAGTACTATGTAGTATAATCTACCTTTTTATTCACTCGACAACCCATTGTCTTTGCGGGAGGCTTTGCTTTTCTGATTGAAATCTGCTTTTCATAGAAGTTTTGGACAACAAAAGGGTACTTTCTTTTCGAAGGGATTCTTTCGGGTATCACGTTTTGGCTATGGTTTATACCCAAACCCGCGGGATGGGAGGCAGTGTTTTCACCTTTGTGGGAAAGTTTGCACTTTTGAGGTTCTCCCTAGTTACTATTGCTATTCAACTGAAGTTGCTGAATTTTTTACTACCAGTAGATAAAATATAGCTTCGGACCCTAAACAAGGTGCGAGTGTTTAATTTTTATCGGATTATTATTATATATTGATACTTATGCAATTGCAAAAATGGTCACCCAGTGGTTAAGACCCCCCTGAGATTAGGCCATATGGCAGGTGCACCTGTTAATATGTTTCCACATACCCTTTTCACCTGTGGTGAAGGGTATTATGATAATAGTATGTATTAAAAAGACGTACTTTACTTTAAAGTTTTGAAAGATAAAATATTACGTTAAAATATTAGTACTATAGTGTCTATCATATTGTACATTTCTGATCATTCAGTTTTAAGACGTATCTAACTGAAACAAATTGCCGAGTGAGAAAAATACAAACACTCACCACATTATACGTTAAACAACAACAGCAAGACGTAAAAGTAGCGTGTAATATTAACAAAAAAAAAAAGGACTTAAAGAATCCAAACAATTTCAACAAAAGTTCCCATACACTTACAAAATGTCATAGTGTAGTAAAAGCGAAGGGTAGATACAGTATTTTGACACTATTGAATTTTATTTGCCCAGTCACTTAAGTACATTTCGTAAGGTTGTCACATATATTTGACTTTTTGAAAGCCTACACAAAAGAAAAAAACTGAAAACAAAAACAAAAATTCGTTTCTTTTTAAATGCTTCTCAAGGGATTTTGGTATTTTAAAATAATACTAACCCAACTTCCACTAACACTTACACATGCACAGTTGGCACGATTATTATCCAGCCTAGTGAGCAGAACTGAACTGATTACTAAGGATGTAAATACTCATACACAACATATCTACATATGTATGTACATATGTGCATCGGTATGGGTTTAACATTGACTTGTTGGTCTACAGTTTAAACTCTGTTCGTGCTCGTATGAATATGAACTAAATTCAACAATACTCGTCCTAACCAGATGGACGGACAAACGGACGGATGTGTATTGTACATACTTCTACTACTATTTAGTAAAAAGTATGTAGTTTTTTGCATGAAGAACAATAGCAAATGAATAGAAGTATAGTATGGTTTCTGGTTTTTTTTTTATATTTTAGGTTTAAGCCGAAATCATTCCAAATTGATTTATTTGCCAAAAGGGACATTCATCTAACAAAATATTTGACCATATAGCTAAACAAATAAATGTCAAGTGTTTATTGTTTTGTAATAGTCCTTAATACTGTTGTTGTTGTTGTTTTTAGTATTGGTGTTGTTGCCACTGGACTGACCTATTGTTGATTCTACTGCAGTAATAAATATTTTATTTTGTATAGTAAAAAACCCCGAGAATAAAACTCTCTAAAAAACGTGGCGATTGTTTGCAAATAAACAAAAACTCTATTAAATTACATACATATATATTTATTTTTTTACAGGAGAAGTAAACAAACTTTAAAACGAATCAAAAACTCAATATTGAATATTTGTGTAGTTACGTCCGTTTGCATAGAAGTTGACGATATATACTCTTTTTCTAACATATTTTTTTTATAACAAGATTTGTTACAATTATGTAGTTGGATGTGCGAGTATAAGTATATAAGCATTTCTCAAGATATTTTAACGCCTTATAAACGGCGTTAATTCAAATATAATAAGGGTTTTCATGATATCGCTTAAAATTGCCATTTGTGCAAAGTGCAAACTTGCGAGAATCATTTCATGAAGAACCTTTTTAATTTTTGTATAATTTTAAGCAATAAATGTCAGTTTGTAAGAAACGTCTACACAAAAATAAATTTAAAATAGTATTCAAAAATACATATATACTACATATGGAGGGCTCAGAGCTGAACCGAACCAAGTCATAAAATATATCACGTATATGTATTTCAAATCTGGTGCGAAAATCTTCGCAAAATTTAACTCAATCCAGTTCTGTAATGGGGTAAATCAAAAACAGATTCGTTCCTAAGGTAACGGTAATAAACCCAAGTCAGTGGCTCCAGTAATTAGTGGCAATTTACTTACTCAAACTCAATATATTTTCGAATTTTCTTTTTTGACTTGGTTCGCTTCAGCTCTGAGCCCTCCATATGTAATTAAAAGTTGAAATTTGTGATTAATATGTGAAATTTGTTTTTAAAAATGCTTAAAGAAAGCCTAATTTGCTCAAATTAATGGTAGAATTTATTGTTTGTGATTTATAAAAACTTGGATTTTTATTGAAAACGACGTTTAAAGCACTAAAAAATCCGATTGTGTAAATGCGAAATTAAACAGCGCAAGTTAATGAGGCAAAATTGTTGGGAAAATTTAGGAAGCTTGTGTTATACCCCTGACAGACATAGGATTTCTATACTATACTAGCACGGTATACTACATGTGTGTCAACCTAAACTACAATTAAACCATGCAACAAAGTGCTATATTTCTGGCTTATATACTACGAAAACGTACGTAGTATAAATGTGGTATCTTATTTAAAGTATACGTACTACAAGTCTGCCAATATAATATAGAATATAAAACCGTAGTATACATACCATGGTATGTAAACTATTTGTCTGTCAGGGGTATAAATGAATTCTCATACAATTCTTGACAGTTCATTTGCGAGGGCGTTAAAATGCAAAGATTGCAAGACTTTTAAGATATAACATGAAAACCCTTAATAAGAAATTTTTACTGTAAAAATTTTACGAATTCATTCTTAAACAAGTAAGAAAGTATAGTCGGTCAAGCCCGGCCATATGATACCCTCCACCACAGTATTTAAAAACACATCATGCTTATATGTCTATATAAATATTGATTTATCTATGTTTATAAACTTCATGAAAATTGTGGTCCTATTTTTGGAAAACTGTATAGCTAATGTGTCCATATAGATATGGATCTATCTATGTTTTAAATGTCATTGAAATCGGTTTAATAGTTTCTGAGAGGAAAAAATTTCCCCCTATCTTCCCTCGTGATCCTACGATTCAGCCCATTTTCAATAGGCTTGGTCCTTGTGCCAATAAGAACCTATGACCCAAATTTGATCAAATTATCTCGAAAATTGCGACCTGTACTTTGCGCAAAAGGTTACATGGACAGCCAGCCTGCCAGCCTGCCACCCAGCCGGACGGACATCGTTAGTTCGACTCAGAAAGTGGTTCTGAGTCGATCGGTATACTTTAAGGTGGGTCTATGACCAATATTTAAAGGCGTTACACACATCAGCACAAATGCATAATACCCTCTCCACTATTGTGGTGTGGGTATAATTAATTGCATAACTGATTTCATGGAAGATTTGTTTTATTATAACCAAGGACAGGATATTTATGCAAATGCGTATTTATTGTTGTCAGTCTGAGATTACCATATGCTAAATATCTTTGCGAATCAAGCAATTTGCGGTAAAATGGCATCGATTTGTTAGTGCATATTTTGCTTTGAATGCATATTTTTGCATATATTGCTGATATTGCATATTTTGAAAAACAAATCTTGTTTTAACTGCTTTATTTTTCCGTGCAGTTTGTTGCAGAAGAGCACTTTTGCGAGCTGCCGCATATAAAGAGAAGTATCCCGATTTATGTCTTCCTCCACTGCCTATAAAAATACGGTGGGAAACGTGGTAAAAAGCAGTTATTTATTATTCTCAAAAATTTTACCAATTCAAAGATGAGGTGGAAGGAGTCAACAATGTTGATGCAGTGTCTATACAAAAATTTTAAATTTACCAAATATATTAAAGCACCGATAATATATGTGTCTGCAAATTATGGATACTTTTGTGAAATTAAGGAAATCTCATCCATTGAGAAAGCAAATTTAGTTAATTAATATTGCTATAAATTAGATGTATGCTGTGGAGGGTAACCTTTGTTAACAAATTCGTAACAAGCTTGATAAAGTAAATAAGAAGGACAATAAAACAAACTGCTGGCATATTAAATTAGAATTTTTACGAAAACAGCGTAGTGAAAATAAATATAACAGACAGGGATACTTAAATCAGCATTTAATCATGCACCTATCACTTCCGTTTTATTTTCTTTTGAAAAGCAGAGAGTAAACTTAGCTCCTCCAAAAAAAAAAATAAAAAATAAAAAAACTTTGTGTTCCTACTTCATTTTATATTTGGAAATATCTTTCTAACAAGTGACTTAATTAACATAATTCTTTTACTTTTAGGTTTTCTTTAAATTTTGTGTTTTACTTTATTTCAACTTCTACTTTTGTAGTTATTGATTGTGCCTTTCTTAAGTTTATGACACTGCATTTTTATACCCACACCACAATAGTGGAGAGGGTATTATGCATTTGTGCTGATGTGTGTAACGCCTTAAAATATTGGTCCTAGACCCACCTTAAAGTATACCGATCGACTCAGAACCACTTTCTGAGTCGAACTAACGATGTCCGTCCGGCTGGGTGGCAGGCTGGCTGGCTGGCTGTCCATGTAACCTTGTGCGCAAAGTACAGGTCGCAATTTTGGAGATAATTTGATAAAATATAAGACATGGGTTCTTATTGGCACAAGGACGAAGCCTATTGAAAATGGGCCAAATTGTAGGACCACGAGGGAAGATAGGGGGAAATTTCTTCCTCTATCCTATCAAACGTATTTTAGTAAAATTTAAAACATACATAGAACCATGTCTTTATGTACACAAAAGGGATGCATTTTTTTAAAAATAGGACCACGAAGGGCGATAGGGCCAATTTCTGACTCTCAAAGCGATTCTAATGAAATTCAAAACATAGATAGATCCACATCTTCATGGACACATAAGCTATACATTTTTTCAAAAATAGGACCACAAGGGGAGATTAGGGGGCGATTTCTGCCTCTTATCACTTTTAAACCGATTTTAATGACTTTTATAAACATAGATAAATCCATATTTATATGGACATATAAGCATGATGTGTTTTTTAATACTGTGGTGTAGGGTATCAGATGGTCGGGCTTGACCGACTATACTATCTTACTTGTTTTTATTACTAATAAATGTGTTAAAAAAATTGTATGTTTATATTTTTACAATTTTTAGCGTATATATCTATTTTGAGTGGATTTTTTATGCGCATAAAACGCGATTTTAACTACATAAAAGTCCGGGCCCTAATTATAACACTTTGTAATAAATTGTATTTGCAGTCATTACCGGAACATTTATTTTGCATGATTTTTAATGCCGACAGGCTTAAGTATTGCAGGAGTTTTTTTTTTTTAAAGAAAGCACAATTTTTTCAGGCATTTGAAAACATGACCAAATAATGGATAATGGTCTCATTTAAATTCCAAAAAAAAAAAAAAAAAAATATGAAAAGTTTTTAAAATGTTCAAAGATGTTTAAAATTTAGTTTTTAAAGCATACAGGTTTCTGATATTTAAAATTTTATAATTATATATAATTTTTTCGCAAGCAGACAAATTATTAATTAATAAATAAATAAAAACAAACTGCATGTTTCATTAGGTTAAAAATGCGCTTATTGTTAGCAGAAAGTTTTTCTTCTACAAAAAATTTAAAATTTTGCTACATCGGTTAATTTACTGAAGTTAAATGGTTTAATCGTTAGTCGAAAATAGCCAACTTTAGATTGTAATTTAGGTTGTAATTAATTGGTTAACCGATTAACGGCTAACCGAATGAATACCCTAGCATCTTTGCAAAACTTGTGTACAAATACTGATCACAATTTTCAAGATATTTTTATGAAATTTGCTACAAAAACCTTTACTGCTGTAAGGACAAAGCCTATGGAAAATGGTTAATGCTTCTGCCATACAAATGTGCTTGTAAGTCTTAAATGTGCCCACTCCCGTAAATCATATAAAAACAAATTAAATCCATTTAGATTTTGGGATTAATATTAAATTCGGTAAAAATAATAATAACAGCTATAATAACGCTTGGGTCGCAAAGCTGAAGAGATTGTCGTGTTTTTATAAATAGAAAAATAAATTAAGATTTTGTGTTAACGAGAAATATGTCTCGATTAAACTGATTTTTTTAATAGGTAATATAAAAAATTAACTGCCGATACATACATACGTACGGCCAAGTTATAGGTTTAATATTATATGGAGGGCTCAGAGCTGAACCAAACCAAGTCATAAAATATATCACGTATATGTATTTCAAATCTGGTGCGAAAATCTTCGCAAAATTTAACTCAATCCAGTTCTGTAATGGGGTAAATCAAAAACAGTTTCGTTCCTAAGGTAACGGTAGTAAACCCAAGTTAATGGCAATTTACTTACTCAAACTCAATATATTTTCGAATTTTCTTTTTTGACTTGGTTCGCTTCAGCTCTGAGCCCTGCATATTACATTTATATTTAAAATCAACAACAGCATGCAAATCTATAACAGCCGCAAAATCGCCTTGTAAATAAATATAGCTTTTATGTTAGCACAATTAGTTGTGAAGAGGGTATACTTACCCTAGAGGGAAGCGAACTGACACCAAAGTAGTCCTGTGATAGGTCTTTGGTGGGAGAGACCGGTTCTAGTTTTAACACTTTCTATGAATAAGACCTATCACTTTTACATGGGGTTGTCATTGGAGGGGGTCAATTGCCACCATTGGACCAGTCACAAATCTATTCTCAATGGACATGTTTAGTGACAGTTACTAAAATGTAGTATTATTACAATACGATGTAGTATTATTTCAATAAAACAAGTCCTAGAATTAAATTCAAGAGCCAAATTTTAGAAATTCCCAAAAAAATGTATCACACCACCGGTGAAGACTGTACTGTAATTCATTACTTTTTCTACCTTTTTGTTCTCCATAAACCAGTTACATGATTGGTTCTCCTTTCACTGGCCATGAGTTCTTTCTTTTTGTACCTGTTCTTTTTTCACAACTCCCAGGACCATTCTGTGGGACCAATTGACACAAATTTCCCGCAGGGAAGTTTGTCATTCCGTGTGAAACTGTTTTATAATTCATCTGTTGAAAGCACGCTCACTTTCGAAAAACTCAAAAGAAATAAACAAACTTGTTGTCAAATTGCTTGTAGTTATCCTAAGCAGTTTGGGATTGAAATCCAGCAAAATCGATTCAGTAGGATCAGAGCTATGAATCAAAATGTGGAACCACCGCCTAAAAAAAATTGATAATTTTGATACAAAAACTAACATAAATGGTGAAATAATGCACAGAATGCTAAATTGCAAAAATTCGTTTTATTCGACTGGAAATCACGCTGTGACGTTTCGTGAAGATCCGTCTATAATTTACCCTAGGCCCCCTATTAACACTAATTCCGAAAACAGTTTCGTACGCCTAAAACCGTAAAAAATAATGCTATCATAGAAAAATTGTATACATCAATGTGTTAAAGGACTAGAAATAATACAGTAACATTTCGTGAAGATCGGTCTTTAATGTACCCTAGGCCTCATATAAAATCTTCTCCCGGAAAACAGTTCAGTAGGCCTAAAACCGAAAAAATAATGATAGAACAACAAAATTTAATGCATCACAGTTTTATAGAACTAGAAATGACACTTCGTGAAGATCGGTCCATAATTTACCCTAGGCCCCATATAAAGACCACTCTTGTAAAAAAATTAAATACGTCTAAAACCGTAGCAGTTATGTTGCTGTAAACTTTCTTCCAACTTAGCTTCATATGGCCAGAAAAACTTTTATGCAATTTGGTGATATACCATAATTTACATTCAACATTTTTTATTTTTCGAATTTATTCTATGAGCTAAATTTCAGTTATGTATTTTATAAAGCTTTTTTGTAATAGTCTTATTCCTTCAATTTTTCAGAAATGACTTTATACACTACCAGACTATTATATTGTATTTTCTTGTTACATTTTACCTTAGCTTTCCTAGTCTGGTAGTGTATAAAGTCGAGTGTATAAAGTCAATTAAGTTTTTAGTGAAGAAGAGAATTTTGTATTTAAAACGATTTTAAAAATAAATGTATTTTAATATCCATCCTGAAAATTGGCCATAAGAAAGCCAAACTGTATTTAAATACGATTTAAGTGTATATGAAAATAAACAAAATATAGATTAAAATACTATCCAAAAACTTGGACATTAATTTATTATAAATACATTATATTGCATTATGGAATTTTTGTTCAATAAACCTTTATTTCTTTACGTTAAGAACACTTATACAAAGTTGTTCACGGTATTTGATAACTAACGTTTTTGTTGTAGTTTTCTAAAAACCTTTTAGCATTCTTTTAAGGCACAACATTGTAAAATGCCTTAACATTGACAATATATGTAACTCAATAAAGAAATGTCACTTAAAATTTTTAGCAAACATTTTATTAAATAACTGTCATCTAATTCAGATCTACAAGATAATTTAATTTCAAATTTATTTGCAGACGTACACTTATAATTTTGATAAGAGTTGCTTTTTATGGATTTTGAGTGTTATTTAAAATTATGTTATGCTTGAAATGGTTTGAATTTTTTTTTGCATTTTTATGAATTTAAAAGACATAAATTTTGACTTCAAAATATCACGTTATGTGAATAACGAATTAACAGCGAGAGACATTTCAATATTGCAAATAATCAATAGAAATTTATGTTAGTACTTGCAAACAAAAAGGAAGGCATATTGGTTTTGGCATTATTTTTGTGCACTCATGACTCGTTGAAATAACCATCAGAGACCATAAAAAGTGGATAAGTTCATGTAAAATTAATAATGGTGAATATAAATCCACATAACCCATATACAACAGACTTCTCTACCATAATAGATTTTTTGTGACCATAAACATCTCATTAGCCAATTTTATTGGAATTGGTCTTGATCATATTTGACAGTATCTTTCATACAAATATCACTTCCGGACAAAACCTTCAGTTGCGGTATGTCGTGATTTTTGTTAGACAGTCTGTAATTTATACATTGTACATGCTTTCAAGATTAGAAAAGTAATTTTTTGTTTTTTTTTTTAATATAACAGATGCAGAAACTACATTTTACGGTATAAAAGGTTTTAACTCAATATTTATTAATAGAGCAGGCAGAGGTGGGGGAGGTGTTGCAGTGTACATCAAAGAGCACATCTCTTACACTCATATACCAATAAAATCAATTTTATTTGAATGCCTACAAATAAAACTACATACACATGAAAACATTTCACTCTTCGCAATTTATCGTCCACCATGCACCCTCACCCGTTCTTTTACCATTGAACTAGATAATTTAATAAACACAGTAAACAAACAACAAAACAGTATCGTTGTTGGGGACATGAATATAAATCTCTTTAAAGATGACATGCCAATTTCTCTTTATCTCGATATGATGTCATCCAATGGTTTACAATGTATGATCAACGAATGTACAAGAGAAGACCTAAATAGAAATACAAGATCGTGCATTGACCATCTCTTTGTAAGACACAAACATATAAATACACACATCTATGCATCGATAATTTAAACAAACATCTCTGACCATTATTCTTTAATATGCTGTCTCCAAGAGAAAGAAGCCGTTAATGAAGAGATAATAAGTAATACTCAATATATAAAAATATGTCAACACAAAGTCAATCACCAGATCTGCACAACCAGTGATGCCAACTTTTTGAGAGCAAAAAGCACTTTAAAATTTAAAAAAAGCACTAAAAAGCACTATTATGAACAAAAAAAAGGGTAAAAAAGCACTAAGCCATTTTTTAAATTTAATTTAACACAAAACTCGTTGCCGAATATTATATACCTCCAAAATTTAAAAAAAGGCGATGGCGTTGATGGGGACCATTTTCTTTTAAGATTAAATAATAAATATATTTACATTTGTATATAAACATTTTTAAATTTATTATTACTAGTGTTCGCCTTATGGTCAAAATTCGACCATGACTTTTTTTTGTAAATATGAAGAAAACATAATTCATCTAAGTATATACGTTAACATTCGAAATTGTTGAACTAATTTTTGGAATTTCATAAATTTTTCTTAAAATATGTCTAATAAAACTATTCAACAAAAAATTGTAGAATATCTATGAACAAATTTTTCGTTTTTAATGAACATACCAACTAGAACTTCCAAACAAATAAAAAAGCTACCACATCAGCTGTTTTCGCAGTTGTCAAGTAATAACAACCGTGTGACTGTGCTGCGGCAATTATTGTACCCATTTCACTTTGTACCAACTAGCGGCAATTATATTTGTATAAAACAGGGCAATCGTGTGATTTCAGAATATTTGATTGGCGCAATTTCTTTATTGTGCGTCAATAAAGCACAATCAAAATTGTGTCATATTGGTGCATTTGAGGCAATCGTGTGATCCCAGCTTTACACTATTTATCGATTTTAGCAAAGCATTCGATACCCTTTCACATAGTAAGCTTATAATAATGTTAGAAAAAATTGGAATACGCGACAGATGTTTAGATTGGTTTAAAAACTATCGAACACTAAGAACATATTACGTAAAAGTAAAAAACATTTTAAGTAATAAAACATATTCGGATTTTGGTGTACCACAAGGCTCAAAATTAGGTCCCATACTCTACTTAATATATTCCAACGAACTTATTAATAAACTAAAAACATGCAAAACGTTCGCATATGCGGACGACACTGCTATAGTAGTGGCTCATAAAAACATAGATACCGCAACAATAATAATGCAACACCAGCTAGATACTGCTGCACGATGGTGTCACGATCATGGTTTGATAATCAATGCATCAAAAACCAAGCTTATGCATATTAAGCCTACAAATATACTTTATAGGGAAATTTATATAAGGTTCCACTCAACAGAATGTCTGCACAGAAGAAAAATGACAGAGTTTGACTACAGTGAGGACCTATGTTCTACTACAATTGAAAATGTCAACACATACAAATACCTAGGCGTTTACGTAGACCATAATTTTAAATGGATGGTACATGTAGATGAACTCCGAAAAAAACTAAGAAAAGCTTCATTTATGCTACATCATTTAAGTAACAGCTCCAACAATATGGTGCTAAAACAAGCATATTTTTCATTAGTGGAATCACATCTTCGCCATGGCATAACAGCCTGGGGAAACTCAACTTTTTGTAATAAGCTACAACAAACTCAAAACCAACTGCTTAAAATTCTAAAAAAAATCGGTATATAAACCATACCCAAAACACCACTGTCAGCAATATGGCTCTTGACATTGTCAACAATAATAACAACCCAGCAAACAACTTCAACGACACACAAAATGGCAACACAATCAACCATACAACAACTAGTTCCAACGACTATCATCAAACAACAAACGCAAACAGAACATTTTCTGATACCATCCCTAGTATTACCAACAGCAACACCACATCTACCAACAGCTCTGCTAATACCAACAACAACACATCAAATATCAACATTGCTAAGGATCTAAACATATTAAACGTAAAAAGCATCTTTTTTACTACAATAGCAACAGAATTTTATAATGACTCCAGGTTTCTAAAAAGAATAGAACACAATCATCAGACTCGTATGAATGCTGAGGGTAGATACTGTGTAAAAAGATACAAAAACAACTATGGGAAAAACACTCTTTCCGTAATGCTACCAACAATATTCAACAAACTGCCCCTTAAAATTCTTAATACTGCCAATTATAAGAACAGAAAAAAAATATTTAATAACTTTTTTATTAATCAGCAATGAATGCTTTAAATTTAACGTTAAAAAAAAAAGAAAAACTTTAATTTATTATCTTTTTATTATTTATTAAACTTTACTTTATTTTCTTTTCATCAGCAATGAATTATGAAATGAAATTAATTTCTAACCCATACCTGCAGACAAGCCTCAATAGCTTCGCAAGGGTATCAATTAATATACCTATCTTAATTAATTATAATTTAATTTATTGTAAATTAAATAAATGAATAAAATTTATTGTAAATAAAATAAAAAATAAAAAATTAAATTAAAAAAATTAAAAAAAAAAAAAAAATTTACATGCTGACTTTATGGCTGCTAAAAAAAAAAAAAATATGCACGAAAACTGGCAACTTATCCGAATCCATGGAAGATGAAACTTTACGAAACAAAAATGGAGTTTCTATTGCAACGGCAATAGACCCAGAAATTATTAATTAATTTAAGATTTAATACTTATTGTTATTTTCTTATTATAAAAAGATTCAATAAATAAATTGAAAGTTGAAAAAAAAACTTGTCAAAATACATCCGCGTTATGAAATTTTTTTATTGCAGGGTTCTAATGTTGAAATTTTTAATTTTAGATGCCTAAAATAGTTTTCGCAACAAATAAAAATTTTATTTTTTCCAAAATCTTTTACTTCAATTTCGACATCTACATTTAATTTTTGCTCTAAAATTGCAAGACAAAGCGGGTTGTCATTACACCACGTCTTCAATCGCTATCGATTTGAACAATACATGAACATAACGTTGGCAGAGCAACGGTATTAATTTATTCATGTTCATATATGTGGCGAATACGTGTTGATGTTCATGTTCTGATTGACCACAATTTTTGTTGTTGTGGTGTTTGGTTCTATAGACAAAATACATTGTATGGCCAACATCATGGCGCACATGGATGTTAAGACGAATGTTTAGGCAACGATTGCAGCACTTGGACGAAACATGAACATGAACAGTCTACACGAGTAGAATTCATGTGCGACATGCTGTTCTTACCAAGTTGATGGATAGTGGAGACGGGTAGTTAAGGATAAATGTTATGCGATTTGTATCTACCCAATCTTTTAGTATTCCGATGGACTCAGAATCAGTTTTTAAAGTGATCTTACGATGTCCATCCGTCCGTCTGGCTGGTTGTCTGTTCATGTTAGCCTTGTGCGCAAAGTACTAGTTCAAATTTTGTAGATAATTTGATCAAATATGGACGAAGCCTATGCAAATGGTGAGAATCAGTCTATAATTTCACATCCAAATTAGACTCTTTGTGTCCGCAAGATATCTAATTATGATAGTATTTAAATAAAATTCGTCCCAAAACTATTTTACTGCAAATTAAATTATTTTCGAATCGGTTCACATTTGCTGAAAGCTCTCATCCTTAAATAGCTTTAACTTCATATCAAATGTTAACATTTGTTAACAATTTAGCGACCGTACCTAAAATCCATTTAAGACTAAAACCCATATGGATGTTAATATCTAGATAATATTCGGCGCAAACATCTCTTATATGAATTTTAACCTAATATGGGCTTAAGCGAAAATATTTTTAGGTTTTTTTTTAAATTTTGTTTTTAAATTGTTGAATATCTTCAAATGAGCAATTTTTAAATTTTAGGGCATATTTTTAACATTTTTCAGGGCATATTTTCCAGTTTTTACTGCATATATAACGCGCATAAAACGCGTTTTTAAACATATTTCTGGTTTCCCTGTTTATGACGAATCAATGAACACAGCATTAACATTTTTATTTTGTTTGAAACGCAACAGTATTTTTTTTAAACAATTGTTAAATATTATTTAGGACATTATGACGATATGACTTAATAGCACAACTTGTGAATCCCCCAAATATTAATTAAAAGAAATATTAATTAAATGAAAATTATACTTACAATTTAAGATTTAGCGCAAACCAGTAAAACCGATAACATGCTGGTGAAGGTAGTCGCGAGCTGGAAAATGAATTACATGCAGTTAATACTTCACTGTCAATTTAAGAATTGCTTATAAAAATCAAATATATTAAACAGAAAGAAAATAACAACTTTACTTAAACTGCACATTAGGGCGTCCCAAATTTTTTTTTTTTAGAGTCTCAAGCATAATTTGAAAGCTTATAGGGTCCAGTATTTAAAAATTTTTTTTTAGATTTTTAGGAAGAGGTTTAGAGGTCGCGCAAATCAAGTCTTTGTTAAAAATCTGGTTTTCGGGATTTTTTCAAACTTGACTCTTAACTTTGTTAATAAACACGTTCATTTAATTTTTTGACCGAATATTTCTAAAGAAAATTTCCCAAACTTTATTTCCATATGCAAAAACTTTAAGTTCCGGCAATATGTTTGTCCATTACGATTCCACATATTAAGTTCTTTTGTAATTTTTTAACAAATTCTGTAAAAAACAGTTTATTACTTTTCAAATTTATATGAAAGGTATAAAAACTAGTGACGCGATTTTGAATACTTATAAGTTCTAAACAATTAAGGAAAAAAATGGAATTTAGTCCTACAGTTTCAGAGTTACACTATTTTTATAGTTTGTAATTTAAAAATGGTGATACTTTTTTCGTTATAATTATTGTATATTTCCATTAATTTTTATAGTTACGTTTTAATTGTCATTAACTTCTGTCATTTATTGATCTGAATCGTTACACGCTGTCATTTTCACTTTCTATTTTATGTGTGCTCCAGGGGCTATCAATCGGGCTCGCTGAATGATGAAAATGATCTATTCTTTGAAAATATGCATTTTCCGAAACCAGTTGCAATCTTATGTTGATGCCTTGCTTGAATTAAGTTCATTTATTTTAAGAATATATATCAAATATTGGTACCTCTGCCAGTGCCCTCGATACGCTCCTCTCAATGATCTGAGCCTATTAAAGGAATTGGATAGTTATAAAATTATCAATAAAGCAGTTGCAAAAGCCCAGCGTTTTTTGATGAACGTATAGACACCAAAACTTAGCACTTAATGACAAAAAAAACTTGCAGATACTCCATGCCGCGATTATGAAGCAGCAAATGTAACTTTAACAGAAGATAACTTTAGAAATAAAGAAATTCAACAATTAATTTCAAAAGCCAGTCTAACTTTTTTTGAAGCTTGCAATATTTCAATCGATTTTTTAAAAATAGATCCGACGAATTGGAAAGCCAACAAGTCATTTCAAGAGGCAAAGAAAAAAGTTCAACAATTACAAGTAGTAACCCTGCAAATAATAGGACCAGTCCAAACACGCGTGTAAAGAGTAGTCCACAAGGGACCAGGACTAGTCCAAAACTAACCCAAACGTATGGAAAAAACCTGGTCTATTTAACATTACGATGTCCTAGGAGAGGACCATATAACCCACCTTTGGACCACTAAGGAGTAGTTTTAAAACTACTCCATGGTGTACACAAGAGGATTAGTTTTGAAGTCGTTTAAAAACGAAAGCATGTCGTTAGAAAACGAAGACATGTCGTCTAACTACAAACACTTTTTAACAATGACATGGTCCATGCTTGCATTACATCGGACCAGTCCATGGAGTAGTCCATTTTAACAAAATGGATCAGGTGGTCCAATTTTATTTGCAGGGAAATGATGTGGCAGAACGCGGTGTGGCTTTGGATAATACTTATATTAATGTCACAACTTCTGAAACTGATTACCAGAATTTATTGCAAGGTATATAACTACATCGCAAGAACCGCAATAAATGATTTTTCACAGAGCAAAAGAAAAGTTTTTTTTTTTTTTTTGTTGATGGGGTAAGATTGGTGAACTGGCAAACATCTTATAATAACAAATACTGGGTATAAAGAAAAAAACGGGTATAACTCAGGAACGGTAAGAACAAATTTAAAAATTGTTTATTCATATTAATAAGAATTAATTGGTCTTTCAAACCGCATAATTAGTTTTTTTCGTTTTTATTTAAACATAAAAAGTTGGAAAGCGTTATTACAAAATTTTTTTTAAAACATTACGAAAAATTGTAATTAAGGGTATCTAAATGAGTAAACTTATCCCCAAAACTTGTAATTTTTTCACACAGGAATAAAGTTTGGATATTTTTCTTTAAAACTGCTTCCTCAGCAGTAAAGAAACTCGTGGTATTAACCAAGTTCAAAAAAAGGCCGAAAACTCCGTTTTTTTATGAAAACTCAATTTGCGCGACCTCTAAACCTATTCCAAAAATTCTTTAAAAAAACCAAAAATACTTTACCCTATAAGCTTTTAAATTTTATATGAGCACCTATGAAAATCAGAAAGAAAAATTTTTTTGGGACACCCTAATGTACAGGTCACAATTTTGTAAAGTTTTTGGAACATAGCTTCTAATTGACACAAGGGCCAAGCCTATTTAAAATGGGACAAATTGATCCATAATTTCATATAGCCCCATTACAAGCTTCTTTTCGGAATAGGGTATTTGTGCCCATAAGCCATCTTTTTATGCTGGTATTTAGATTCTTTTAATCTTACAAAATTTTATTGGAATCGGTCCAGTTTTGAATATAGCTCCCATACAAATTCTACCCCCGAAAATAGCTTTTAGTGCCACTTCTTCTTATAAATGCTAGTACTGTCAGGAAAATTGGCGATAATAACTTTAACGATAGCTACTACGTCACGTTTTTCCTGGTAGGTCTAAATTTATCCATATGCCCCATATAAGCCCCCCAATAAAAAATGGAGCTTCCAACGAAGCAGGTTTGTAAGGGAGAAACATAAGGGTTTCGCTTACCATTGCGCTTACGGAAGACATGAATTGTATATGGCAAGTTCCCAGTTTGAAGCAATACATTTTTGACACATAAAGCGCATTATTCAGCGCACATAAACATTGTTGGATGTAACGATCATATTTACACACTGAATGTTTTGATACAGTTATTTTTTAGTATTCTCCCTTACAAACCTGCTTCGTAGTAAAAGAATGCCGTAGCACTTGAAATGTTATTTTTTTTATAAAAGTTGTTGAGAGTTCTTTCACTTACTTTACTGCATTTCTGTATGTCTTATTGCGTAGCGCATAATTGTGCGCTTATTTTTTTAAATGTACCATTAGTGCTTCGCAAAATGATAAAATTATATTTGGTATTGGGGGACCAATGGGAAATCCCGGCACTTACTTTGCAAGCCTAGTGGCGATGTTGGCAGACCCAACACCAGGATCGGACGCTATAGCCTAATAAGCTGCACGTCTTAAATAACTTTTATTACCAATACCAAGCGGCCCTATGCTCCCCAGAGGAGTAAAAGGAACAAATATATATACATATATATATATCTTATAGATTAAGGTATCAAAATAATATTTGGCACAAAGAACTTTTAAATAAATCTCAACCTCATAACATAATTTTGTTAAGGCGGGTCCATAACAGCCCATGGGTCCCAAATAGGGTAAACTAGCAAAAAAATTTTATATGCTGTACTGTAGGGTATCATCTGGGCGGGCTTAGTTGACTTTACATTCTTAATTGCTTATTCCCGATAACTCTCAAAAAAATTTCGACCCTTATTGTGAAATACAAAACGCAACGCCAACAATTGCATTGAAAGCAAAAACGAAAACAAAAATATTTTATAATTTTGTTGTTGCTTTCTACAGAAATTCAAATTGTTTTTTAATAAAAAGGACCTTTCCCAATAAAAATTTTTACCATTTTGCGAAGCACTAAAGGTACATTTAAAAAAATAAGCGCACAATTATGCGCTACGCAATAAGACATACAGAAATGCAGTAAAGTAAGTGAAAGAACTCTCAATAACTTTTATAAAAAAAAAATAACATTTCAAGTGCTGCGGCATTCCTTTACTACGAAGCAAGTTTGTAAGGGAGAATACTAAAAAATAACTGTATCAAAACATTCAGTGTGTAAAGATGATCGTTACATCTAGCAATATTTGCGTGCGCTGAATAATGCGCTTTATGTGTCAAAAATGTATTGCTTCAAAGTGGGAACTCGCCATATAAAATTCATGTCTTCCGTAAGCGCAATGGTAAGCGAAACCCTTATGTTTCTCCCTTACAAACCTGCTTCGTTGGAAGCTCCATTTTTTATTGGGTTCTTATAAATCCAACTGCCAAAACTTAATCTTATTAAATATCACAATGCTTAAAAATCTTCTGGTATCGAGCCTTATTTTGCAAAAATAGCTTTTTTACAAATTAAGGAGGTTATTTTCACCTTGCGTTTAAAAAATTTTTCATACAAAGTTTTAGAATTTTCTAAAATGTATACGAAATTATTTTTCAAGTGAGGTGAAGTGTATTAGAAAATAAGCGGGTAAAACATCAAAACACAACTTTACGTAAATAGGTTCCCACTAGGGATGCCAACCGGGAAATCCTGAATCCCGAAATCCCGGGATTTTTCGGGATTGACAAATCCCGAGTGCCGGGATTTATTTTTATTAATCCCGGGATTTTTCCGGATTTTTAATATATAAACTTTTGGGCGGCATGAAATAGCCCCCAAAATATAACCCCCCAAACAACTAATGAAATAACTCCCCAAAGCGTGGGGCCTTATTTCATATGCAGTAAAGCCCCAATTTTGAAAATGAAATTAACCCCCAACGAAATGAAATAACGCCCCAAACATAAATTAAATAATTCCCTAATTTCTGAAATGAAATAAGAGCCCAGTACATATATGTAATACAATCAATTATAAACTTTTGCTTTAAAGAATCACGCAATAGATATCATGGTATGTTATACCAAACACAATCTTCGACAACTAAGGCTTTTCTGCATAGCCGGCCTTCGGCCGGGCGCAATGACTTTTTCCTCTGTGGTATAACAAACAACGGCTTCGCTAGCTTAAGCTTCTCTGCATAGCGCCAGGATTTTCTACTGTACAGTATAAAAATACCGACTCGAGCCGGCTACGCAGAGAAGCTTTAGTTAGCAAAGCCGGTGTTTGGTATACGATATAGAAGAAAACCATTGCGCCCGGCCGAAATCCGGCTATGCTGGGCAGCTTTATTTATCGAAGCCGGTGTTCTGTATACCAAAGTGGATAAATCCTTGCGCCCAAAACCGTTTTCATTATAAATTAAACAAATGAAATAGCACCCAAAACAAAATGAAATAATCCCCAAAAATCGTTTCTATTGTTCTCTGTACAAACTTTTAGGGGGTTATTTAATTATTTTTCTAGGGGTTTTATTTTGCGGGGTTATTTCAAGCCGCCATAAAAAATACGTTATTTCAGGTCTTCTATCATACATATATAAAATATTTTTCAATTTAATTTTCAAGCATGTTTTTAATCTTAATTATTACTCCAATGCCATCACAAACTCCTTAATGCACAATCTTTTCATTCCATTTTAGTATGAATTAAGAAAATTAAAAGAGAACAATTTTTTCTTAACATTTTAATCATACGGAAACTGCAATTTAACCGTAATGTCGCTTAAAAAGAAAATCATTACAAAACACTAACCGCGGCAACCATTCTTTCTTTTTCAAAAAAGTAATGTTAAACGAAAACATTACTAATCCTTAAAGATTTCCTAAATAAATCACTAAAAGTGCAGGAAATTCAGCGGAAACCAAAAGAGGAAAAAATGGCGCGCACAAGTCAGATGTTTTAAATACACACGTTCGAGTACATTGCTTGACTCTGCAAAATATTGCGACAATCTAACAATGAGTCTTAAATGTGTAATCAACGTTAAGAAGGACAACCTTACAGAAGAAAGAAAAAATGTCTCCAATAAAATGTCATAATCATAACATTTGTTATGCCACCATTCCTGAATAAACACAAATAAATGTACACACAGTGCTCCTAACATGGCCACACTGTAGCAAATTCACCCACACAAAGGCAATAATTTGAGAAAATTCAACAAAGCCAAATGAAGTTAAGGAAGATGAATATTAAGAACAGAAAAAATAATCATTTTTTTCTCAAATACCAGCGCATGCATTGTGTTGTTGTGATATAATTATATGTACGTAGCCATGTCCTGGCGTTTTTAATACCCATATAAATATTTCTTAAACTTTTTAAAATGATGTTATGAAAATATTATTTTTGTAACCAACAGCGAGGTTTCGTTGATTCAATGTCACTGTAACGATGTTATAATTTGTCTGACCATTAGCATACCACAACTTTGTTTAAAAGTTATTTGAGTACGTACATAATACGTTAAAAATATTTTTGTGAAATCCGAAAATTTAAATTTAAAAAATTATGGAAACTTTATTATAATGTGCTGTATTAAATTTCAGTTATTGTGTCATATTATGTAATAAAAAATCTAATTAATTATTTAATTAAATTTATTTTTGTCAAAAGGTATTCACGGTGATACAAATTTTTCCCATATTATTCACTAATAGGCGTGCTAAATTCCCAATACATAATCTTGGTAATCAAACTGAAATATATTGTTGGGAGATAAGCTTGTTCCTATGATAAGATATATACAAAGACAACTGTAAAGCAAATGAGAAATACAAAGACTCATGACTTATTTGCTAAAATATCAAAGTTTAGACGAAACACTAACAACAAACAGTAAGTTTATCTTTTCTTACATTCCCTTCTACAATTTGTTGGGGATTTCCGACTCCAAATGTACAACTACATTGTGGATTTTTTTGTTAGAGGTTTTCAGATTCAGATGAAAACATTGTAAAGAAAAATTCAATATGCACTAAAATTAAAAATTTTTTTTTTCATTATTTATTTATTGAATCTTCATATCGTCAACTTAAAGACCTAATAACCTATCTGCAAAAATTTCAAAATTGAGTTTTTTATGAATTTTTATTCCCTATGTCATAACGCATATGTGTGCGAAATTTTGAACATGAAATATTACAAATGACAAAGTTTTTGTTCCTAGAGGACCGTTACGCACAAAAAAAGAGAAAAATAAATCACCAAAAATCACGATAAAAGTTTAATTTTGTTGCATAGTGTAATTTAAATAAACATTAAGTACTTGTTTTTGCTTAAACCAGTAAAAGAAAGTTCTACTGTAATTATTTAATGCATATAAAATTCGTGTGTATAAAGAAATTGTTATTTATTCATACTAATTAGTACTACAGACAGGTTATTTGGTTTCAGAATTTTAGAATTCCAAAAAACCTAAGTGTCATAACATAAGCTGTGATTAGAAAAACAAAATTTTCTCAACCGATATATATTACTGGTTTAATTTTAATCAAAATGGGTAATTTTCGTTTTAATATCGTTAATAGTTACAATTTTATAACGTTTTTCCCTCTCCTGTAAACTTTTGAAAACTGCAGATAGGTTATTTCGTCTTTTAGGTGACGATATATTAAATATGAACTAACACTAATTAATCAAATCTTATCCTAATACTTTATTTTATGTCCCGTGTCCTGTGCCAGACAAACATTTTCTTCATCACGGGTTCTGCTCACTTAAATAGGTGTTTATCGCTCATCTTAATGGGTAAGTGCTGCAGTGTCTCTTCTCCTTAAGCGAGAGTGGCCACTATTATTTAAAATATTTCGAGCTAGTGGATTTGGGTGCTACTCTAGCCTTTTCAAATATTTTACAGCATACTTCGTAATAACACCCTTACCAGTGGTACATTGAGATCCTTGTGGATTTTTAACATACCAAGGGGCCGCTGTAATTATTCGAAGCAGTTTATTTTGGCACCTTTGAATCTTTTCGATATTTGAGGCCGAGGCAGTGCCCCATAGTTGAATACCGTAGCACCATATTGGGCTTAAAATAGCGTTGTAAAGTAGTAGTTTGCAATCGAGACTAAGAACAGAATTTCTTCCAATAAGCCAGTTAATTTGAATTGCTTTTAGTTTCATTTGGGTTAATTTTGCTTCTATATGGCATTTCCATGTTAAACGCTGGTCTAGATGAATACCGAGATATTTGACATGCGATTGTTGAGGCACTAGTTGATTATTGATTTTAATAGGGGGGCATGTTTCCCGACGCAAGGTGAATGTTATATGTACGCATTGCTGCTCATTGACTTTTATTCTCTATGTTTTAACCACAGTTCTAGTTAAAATATATGATCCTGCAGGTATCGAGATGCTTCACGACTGTTCTCCTGAACGCTTAGAAAAGCTGTATCATCAGAAAAAGTTGAGGTTAGGGTGTTATTGTTTGTTAGCATGCCCGACGTATATATAAGGTAAAAAAGTGGGGCCAGGATGCTTCCCTGAGGGACTCCAGCTTCAATTGGCTGAGGAGAACTTACAAAATTATCTTCTTTAATAATAAATTTTCGACTTTCTAACAGCTTGTGTGTAACAGAGATCCGCAATGAATCTTTTTTTCGCTACTCATACTGACTCATGCAATTGTAAGTATAAATGAGTAGCAATCATTTTAACTTAACTACTCTGATTCACTCATACTCACAAGAGAAATATACTCATAAAAGACCTCAGCTTGATTTATAATTTCAAGAAAATACTTAAAATACTCACAATGATTCAAATCATTTAGCTCATCCATTTACCGTTTTAACACAACAGAGAAAACACACAACTTAATAAGCAGCGCTGCCAGATAAATTTGCCGAAAAATCGTCCACTTCATACATGTAACTTTAGTAAACTGTAATTGCCAAATCGTCACATTGCTATTTCGGGGACAAATCTGGCAACCTCGCATTTTGCTTCGTCTATACCCATTGAGTTGAGTAGATTTTAAATCAAACACTACAAATGTTGCTAAAGGCCGTTACACACTATCCCACAAAGTCTTACGTATTTTATGAAAATGCTTCCCTGATGTAATTATTGTTTATAAATTTTCAAAAAACAATAACAACTTATCATGGCAGGGTTGCATTTTTATAAAATACGAAATACTTTGTATTATAGTGTGAAACGGCCTTAAGTATGAGTACGCTGAATAAAATGAAACTTTTGAGATAAAATTCGTTGCGGTTTAAGTCCATTCCAAAAGTACGCTTTAAAGGGGACCTATGCCAAAGTAAACTAAAAAAAACTAAAAGAATTAAAACTAGATTTTTTTGATAAGTTTGGTTAAAAACTTATATATGAGTGCCCCGGTAGGCTAGCTAGAAGTGAGCTAGTCTATCAACCCCGGGGTTGCGGGTTCGATTCCCGCCAGAGACTCTGGTTTATTTCCTGCAGACAAGCGTCAAGCTTCGCGGGTATAGGGAATTAAAAAAACAAAACAAAAATGGACAAATATAAAAACTTACTATTTTTGTAAAATTTTCTTTAACCTACGTACATTCCAAATAAAACAAACTTTATTTCATGAAAATTGATGGGTAAATATTAATTTTATTTACAATAAAGTGAAAAATCCTGATTTTAGCAAAACTTGGGCTGTGAAGAGAGTGCTTTACAGTTTTTTATTGCTTGTAACTTTTAAGTTTCAAAAAAGTTCCGCAGCTTTATGAGAATTAAAAATGCAAATCTCAAATCATCTTGAAATCTGACTGTACACTATTGAAAATAAATCATGACAAATTTATTTTTTTAGTTTGTTCATGTAATTGTTCGCTTTTTTGAGGAAAGTTCATGACTTCAAATGTTTTTTAAAAACGCTACATTTAAATGTGCTCGATTATTTTTTTTTTTTTTTTACTTATGCTGTTATAAACAATACCAACCCTCAATTTGTAAACATCTACCGATTGCTCGCAAAATGATTTTAAGCTATGAAGAGCCGTAATTTACTTGAATTCGTATACAAACTTTATCATAACTAAACAATTCCCTAAACAAATTATTTGTCCATTAGAGCACGCAAAGCTTAAATGATGTAAATCGGATAAAAAAATACCATTAAAGAATTTTGTTTTTTAGAAAAAAAAAAAGCTAAGTTTGCAAGCAAATTCTACAGAATGATGTGTACTACAAAACGAAAAAAGCAGAAGAAATTGAATGTTTACGCAGCATAATCAACCAAAAACTTTATCAATAATAATTATAGAATAATCAAATCCACAAGATAATTACGAGTTCAACAAAATATTGTTACAATTACAGTACTGGTGCCCATTCCTTTAATTTTTTGCTTTGGCTCTACTACCGCTTAATGCTGGTCGTCACATGCTAGGTTGTATTCTGGTATTCTAATGGTTATTTAATGTTAGAAATAATCCAAACGCCAAAATAATTTATAAAAAGTGATAAGTGGCACTTCGAGACTAAGCATTTTTAAAAAAATGGTTTTTAGAGACTTAAAATCCAATTAACTTTAGGTTTTGGTGCTTAAAATGTATTGCCAATTTCCCGGGCAGTGAAAATCTAAATGTCTTTTGACTGAGCAACTGCTTTAAGTTTTCGATCAATTATTAACAGTTTTTAAACACAACAACACCATTGATGTGTGAACTTGTGATACTTTTATAACAATTGGCTCAGAATAATTTCCGAGAAGAATTTAATCAATACATCCCATATACTCCATTTCTAAAGTTTATGGCCGGAAAAGCTTCAAAATCGAAAATTAATCTCAGTTCAACAAAATTCAAACTCATAGTTGTATCGATATAAAATCTGCACAAATAATTCCCACCATCTAAAATCCATTTTTCTTTAAAATCATTAGTAGCAAACAATACCTGTGCACACTGGTAAATTCCGGGCAAAAATGATTTTTTTTTTTTAATTTAATAAAATTTTGATGACAGATTATAGCGAACACTTCAAAACATTCAACTCATTTCTTAATTTGGCTCTTGGATAACAATTTTACTGTTAAGACTGGAGCAAAGTAGATAATTTTTTTCTTTAAGGTTTAAGGTTCTCAAAGTTGATTTTTGTACTTTGTAATAAAAGTAAACTGTGATTTTTCCTTTAAAGTATTCCTTGAAAATAGGCACGTTATGTCTAAACCGTATTAGTAATTAATCATTCCATGTGATAATTGTGCGCGTTATTTTTTTTTTGGATAAGCGAAGTTATTGTGAGTTACTTAAAAACAAACTAAAACCTAAAGTAAACCAAACTTAAAAAGACCATAACAGAATAGGTGGAGCTAGGGAGGGTTAAGTGATCATTATATCTAGTGCTGTTAAGTATCAAAAGTAAGTACTTTACATATCAGCTGCCACCACCTACCACCAGTAACCAGATCATTTTTAGTGACTCCATATATTTTTATAAGATTAGCGTAACTGACTGGGTGATCATCGCCCAGCCCAAACAACTTAAGCCAGATACTTCAAATTTTGTATGTAGACTCCCAATTTGTAAATAAAGAGAAGAGACTTTTGGCTATTCAATTTAGAAAATTAAATTGTCATGTGTTTGGTACTTTTTTAAAATTTGCACATTTTAGGTATAAAAAAGCAAAAATATAGTTTTGTTACTTTTTTGGTAAACAATTTATCATCTTAAGTAATAAAAATAAAATTTAAATTGTGTTCTCTTTTCTTTAAAAGCTCTAATACAAATTTTGGTACCTTTTGGAAATTCGAATATATAAATATCGTTGGTACTTTTTTCTATCAAGCTATTTTTATTTTTAAACTATTTACTGAAAGAAATAAGAAAGCTATGAGGTTTGACCGTAATTGACACTAGTCAATTCCGAGTACATGGGAAGAAAAATGAATTGGTACTCGTCACAACCCAACTCAATGCCCACCCACCTTCAACGAAAAAATATATACAATTTCTGTGGTCTTTCCAAAAGAAATTTTGCAAAATGGTATAATTGAGTAGAAGCTTCATTACTTTTGGACTAGTCCTAGTCCCTTGTGGGCCACAATTACACGCGCGTTTGGACTAGTCCTTTTATTTGCAGGGTTACATGCATGCATACCAGGCGCGGATTCAGGGGGGGGGGGAAATAAGGAAATTTCCCCCCCGTAAATTATAAAAATATGTTTTGTTTATTTCGATAATACAAGAATTCCCAATAATATTATTTTTTTTTTATGTACAAAATTTTTTGAAATACCAGCAAGGTTTTTTTTATTGAATCTCTAACCAAATTTTCAATAAGTATCGAAATCTTAATCCTAATAATAATTTATTAGATAAACATTTTTTTTCATTTTTCGAATTTATTCTATGAGTTAAATTTCAGTTATGTATTTTGTAAAGCTTTTTTGTAATAGTTCTATTCCTTTAATTTTTCAGAAATGACTTTATACACTACCAGACTATTATATTGTATTTTCTTTTTACATTTTACCTTAGCCTTCCTTTGGAAAGCAATGAATAAATTTGAAAAATGAAAAAAAATATTTATAATAATACTAGCTGACCCGGTCCGCGTTGCTGGCCATAAGCAAATATTGTTGTATTACCAGACGATTTAAATTGAGCTTTAAACGAAATTTACGGCCTTTAAAATGTTCCTTCTATAAAAACCTAAGTTGGACCATGGCGATGATTTTAAAGAAAAAATCGTCCAAATCGGCCCAGCCGTTCTCAAGTTATGCGCTTAATAGAAAAAGTGGGCGTAAAAGTAGGCGTGATACATTTTTCTTTCGATGAAAACGTAAAATGGATTAATACGAACATTTAAAAGAAAAATTAGTCAAATCGATGAAGCCCTTTTTTTTTAGGTAAATCGAAAAAAGTGGGCGTGGCAAAATTTTCTTTCCGTAAAAACCTAAGTTGGACCATGGCAATCATTTTAAAGAAAAAATCGTTTGAATCGGTCAAGCCGTTCTCAACTTATGCGCTTAATAGAAAAAGTGGGCGTAAAAGTAGGCGTGGTAAATTTTTCTTTCGATTAAAACTTAAAATGGATAAATAGGAACATTTGAAAGAAAAATGTGTCAAATCGATGGTAGCCGTTTTCTGATTTTAGGTAATTCAAAAAAAGTGGGCGTGAAAGTGGGCGGGGCAAAATGTAATTTTCGTTTAAATCTAAGTGCGACCATGGCGATCATTTTAAAGAAAAAATCGTCCAAATCGGTCAAGCCGTTCTCCAGTTATGCGCTTAATAGAAAAAGTGGGCGTAAAAGTAGGCGTGGTAATTTTTTTTTCGATGAAAACTTAAAGTTGATTAATACGAACATTTGAAAGAAAAATTAGTCAAGTCGATGGAGCCGTTTTCTGATTTTAGGTAAATCGAAAAAAGTGGGCGTAAAAGTGGGCGGGGCAAAATTTTCTTTCCGTGTAGATCTAAGTTAGACCATGGCGATCATTTTAAAGAAAAAATCGTTCAAATCGGTCAAGCCGTTCTCAAGTTATGGTTTTTGCCACGCCCCTCCGCCCCCAGACCGAAAATCAAAAATCAGACTTCCCTATGTCACCCGCCTGAATATTCTGAAGATTCCCTGAAAATTTCATCAAAATCGGCCCAGCCGTTTTGGAGTCCATACGTTACATACATACATACACACATACATACACACATCCAATTTTATATATATAGATAAAGTAACCTTCACAAGGAAATAATTCCCAATTTCTAATTGTTAAAATAGTTGAGTTAAATACATTCAATTTATAAAGTAACACTATCCAGTGAGACACAAAGAATGCTGACGAAGGCCGTAGCGGGCCAGAAAATGCATTACATTCTGCTGGTGTCTAATAATTGTAAATTTTTCTGAACATTCAATATACCTCATTGCTTTCCAACGGAAGGCTAAGGTCAAATGTAAAAAGAAAATACAATATAATAGTCTGGTAGTGTATAAAGTCATTTCTGAAAAATTAAAGGAATAGAACTATTACAAAAAAGCTTTACAAAATACATAACTGAAATTTAACTCATAGAATAAATTCAAAAAATGAAAAAAAAATGTTTATAATAATATAAAGTAACCTTCACAAGGAAATAATTCCCAATTTCTATTTATTAGATATTTTCAATGAAACATCTAGTTTACTGTATTCAAATACTTATTATTCTACATTCAATCCCAGCAGATGGCATCTATGTATAACCAAAGGTTGAATTATTAAAAAGCCTTAGTATTTGCAATATTTATGTTTATATGAATCAAAATTCTATTCGATAATTTTTGACGAAAGCACGGATTTGTCGGGGAAAAGTAAGATTTCCTTATCTTTAAAATATTTCAATATACAACAAAAATTTGAAGAGGCTTCAAAGGATATGGATGACGTTGATGTGTCAAGTGATGCGAAGGCACTATCATCAATAGTTCTTAAAGCTTTGACAAATTTTGGTCTTAACCTAAAAAATTTTGTAGGAGTTGGAACAAATGGGTGTCCAATGCTGTCAGCAATGAAGTTATTAAAAAAGTCTAATTCCTAAAAGAAAGATGAATATAAGTGAACTCTAAAATCACTTATTCGCAGCTTAAAAATTTTGTAATTTTTTGATAAAAGTCGTGAATCCTTTGTGACGCACACCTTACAACGCATGCTACAGTTTTTCAGTACTATATAATAAACCCAATTTTATTTATTTTAACAAAACAAATAACATATATAAACTAATTTTGTGATCATTAATGAATGTACGAATGAATATCAATCTTTTTTTTTAACGAAATTTATATTGTGATGAGTCTGCTGTAAGTGCTATTTTAAGCTCAAAAAGCACCTAAAATAATAATTAATTCGTGTATAACATTAAGAGATCAGGGATGGGGTGGTATTTGGTAAAAGTTATTGTATTAATGATCGTCGAAATACATATTTTTTAATATAAAAATTAAATTATACATCTAGTCTTATATTTCATTAAAAAAAATTAATTTGGAAAGTTTTTGGTTTGTGGACTGATTTTGAGATTAGCCCATATACCATTTATTTTAAAACCACAACTAGCTGATGAGCTGATTATGTTTGATAAACGAGATTAACACATTTTAACTTGAGCCTGAACTGTTGCATTAGCAACAAACATGGAAAATATCTGAAAATCCATCAGATAACGTTGTAGTTGCTTTAATTAACTGTGATGAAGATATCTACCCAAATCTAAGAAAAATATTTCAACTTTTCGTGTCAATGCTCGTCAGTAATTCTACGAGCGAGAGGTCATTTCCTACCCTTCGTCGAATAAAAACATGGCTCAGATTAACAATGACAGATGATAGATTGTACTATCTCAATTTGCCTCACAAGGAAATCACAATTTACTTATTTAAAAAGACTTATTTATTTTAATTTATATTGAACGGATCTTATATTTTATTTACCTCTTTTGTTTTGTTTTTATTATATACAGTCATGTCACAGAGTACAATTCCGTTCGGAAACGGAAGTCATTCCGTATTTTGGTGCTTCAGAAAATGACGAAAAAATGTTTCGGAATGAAACCATTTTTGTTTTCATAACCGGTATAGGAGTTGTCTGTATCTGAAAGGCCATAAAACTATCAAAATACACTTTCCATCATCAAACAAATATGTTTTCTCCAATTCCGAAAGGAATCATTCCGAACGGAATTGTACTCTGTGACATGGCCCATAATATACACATATTGTTTTTAATAAACTTTTAAAAACAAATTTTTTACTTTTTTGTATTATACAAAATTTCCCCCCCGTAAAGCTCGAGCTGGATCCGCGTCTGATGCATACATACATATATTCATATTTATATGTATGAACTAAAAAAAATTCTAAATTCAAAATTTACAAAAATGCATATTAAGAACAAAAACAAAATTGTGAATGTAAAATTTACAAAAAAAAATAAAAACAGCAAATTAACCCTTCGTCTTACTCATGAGTCTGGCCAGATATTTTTCCATGCATTTTGAATGAAAAAATATGCGCAACACGGAGGATTTAGAACAATTTCATTTGTTTTTATTTTATTCTCTTTTGTTCTTTTCGTTTTTTTAACATTTTGTAGACAGAGATGTTACTAAAATACAGCTGTTTGCTATAGTTAAAAAAATTACAGAATCACACTTCCGTTACTGCAAGCGAATATATATGTCGACAGATATTACAATTATCGGTTCGTTAAAAGTAAGGGAATCGTACCATTGTTGACGGAATACAAACCTGTTACCAAATACCAGCAAACTGAAAACTACCGACAAAAGGGATACATTTGTCAAGAAGTAAAAAATTTAAACCGATTGTTTTAATGCAACCCTTTATCCAAAATAAGATAATATTTTTTTTGTTTGAATTTCTTTAGCTAAATCGGCCTCTTAGGCTGTCTTTTTCAAATCTCAGTTAAATTAGGTTAAGTAAATCTGAAAACAGGTTTGTGCCACCATTACCAAGTTTGTTTTCAAAAAACAACAAAACAGCTTAGACTACGTTAAACTTAGTTTAAACTTAATCCACATCTCAAACACCCGGCCCTAGAGGGTTAAAGTTTGTTAAAAGTAATACATTTAAATCAAACTCTTTTAGACTGCAAAATTTTAAATGTTGATTTATTTTCATCTTAAACTATCATATGGATCAAAATTAAAAAACAACTTCAAGTTAAAGAGGTAAAAAGGGTAAATATTCGTACTTTTTGGTACTTTATGATACACCGTTTTTTCAATATGCGGCACAAAATGTTTGGCACAACGAACTCTTATATAAACCTTTTCATTACAAACAATTGTGTTTTGCCTAGTTCATAGTTGACAGTGGGTCCCAGATAGGGCACACTCCCCAAAATTTGTTTTTATATACTAGAGTGAAGGGTACCAAATAGCCGGGATTGACTTACTTAAGTTTCTTACTTGTTTGCTTTTTGAAAAAGAAAAGGTTAAGCCAAGAACCATATTTTAACTAATATTCGAGAAGAAGTGACGGCAACAACAAACAAATGCCGAGATCTTAATAAATGCCCACCTTTAGTAGAATCAGAAAGAAAAAAAAAACGGACGTGAATTTTATTTAGAGTTCAATGCATTTAAATAATAGTTTTTGATATTCATACATAAGTAAATATCCACATATTTATGTAAAGGTATGTATATTTGTTAGCTTTAATATATATTTACTTCAATCCTACTGTCTAGTTTTAATCTTAATTCAACATAAGTTCATAATCCTAACGTACCTAATGTTCTTATCATGACCTGCTCACTCCAGGAAGCAATTCAATCATAAAATATAAACGAAAGGAACTGATTAAATTATTATTTATTTACTCAGCATATTTAAACAGGTAAATAATGTAGGTAATCAATATAAAAAAAGATGAAAAACACATTTTAACTTTGAGCCAAAAAGGTTTAAAAGAGGTTGTCAACACTTTTGCAAATCTATTTAAATTTAAAGCCAAAATTATAAAATGGTCATCGTAATCAGTTTAAAATTTCAAGTCACATAACATATTGATTCTCCATGTGTTCTAACAAATTTCCAATTAGAATATGATTCGGAAGAAAAATATACAAATAACAATGTGCATTAAAGACTCCCAAAAGTCCACTCATTGTTGATAATAAGGAAACAATAAAAAATAATTATGAATAACTTTATTTTACTGCCTTTGTAAAAATATTAACATGTACTTGAATAAGGGCCAACACGGGTGCTTACTAATTAATCCAATTGAATTTTCTTTTTATTAGACCAATTAACAATCGTTAAAATACAAAAAGAAGCAAACAAGTTAGAGTGCTATAGTCGGATGTGCCGCATCTATGATACCCGCCACAGACAGTAAGAATATTTCAGAAGTAGACTTTATATGGCACCTATGATGATGTTATTAATGTTATTTCTAGTCTTACAAAACTATGACTGACCAAATTTTATTACAAGAGCATTATTCGTTACTGTTCTACGCGCACTAAAGTGTTTTTACGAAATTTGACAGTGTAATTTATTGTCATATAAAACTGGACAGACCAAAATTTATTACAGTAGCATCATTTGTTTCGGTGTCAGGCGAATTAGAGTGTTTTTCGAAATTGGGCCTTATGTGACCAATGGTAGATTACACAGTGTAACACGAAAAAAATAACCATATACGGACAATAAAGTGATCATTTTCTAAGGCTCATATCTTGCAAACCGGTCGAAATTTTGATTTACATTTTCTGACAAAGTTGTAGCTCTTGCCATAAAGGACAAGAGTTGTGAACATATAAAATCTAAAAACTTCATCTTCTAGATCAAAATCGCAAAAAACTTTAAGAAATTTCATTTTTTTACCTTTTTCCCCCTGTTCAGGTCCATATGTAGCAAACCGTTAAAAATTTAAAGAAACATTCAAATACAAAAATGTACTTGAGATCTTAATAAGCAACTTTCTAGAACTTTCTAGGAATTCCTAACACCGTTTAGGTAGCCGCAAAAGCGAACAATTTTCTGAAAATTTTACTGTGTGTAATTTTAAGTCATGGAAAAATAAATATACGGACCAAAAAAAAGGCCCCGTGTCACCCAGTTTTGCCCAAAGTCATGTATTTTTTTTATGTGCCCCCAAAGATTTGAGGCCTCGGTGTCATTTGTGCAAAAAAGAGATCATTTTCTTAGGCTCAAATCTTGCAAACCGTTCGGAATTTTGATTAACCCTCTGAGACAAAGTTGTGTAGCTCTTGTGAACATATAAAATCAAAAAAACATCACCTTCAAGATCAAAATCGCAAAAAACTTAAAAAAAATCGATTTTTTCACCTTTTTTCCCTGTTCTGGTCCATAGGTAGCAAACCGTTCAAACTTCAAGCAAACAATCAACTACAAAAATGTACCTAATATCTCAATAAACGCTTAGGATAACTAGAAACAATTTGGCATCAAAATTTTTCTTTTCTTGTGATTTCGGAAGGGGATGTGTATTTAAGACAGATGAATATATATGAATATACATAGGTGAATATAAAAAATGATTCAGACGGAATGAAAAACTTAGTATAACCCCAGTGATGAAGCGTATGAAAATGTGTGTTTGATTTTATGAACAACACAGCAAAATTAAGTTTTTTTTCTGAAATGAAAATAGTTTATGAATTTAAGATTATGCGTTTATAAAGACATTATGATTTTAAGTTATCGAATTATAAACCATGGCCCAATTAGTAGGTCTGCGCACAAGTACAACAATGCAACAGTAGAAAAAACAACACGCGTTTTGTTTGTGTATACAAATGGTAAAAATGTCAAAAAGTTTTCAGCTGTCAAGAAATATGTGTTTTGTAATTATTTTATTAAATGAAAAATTTTTAATCGAAATTTGGTAAAATCAGTTTGTTCTAAAAAAGTGCTTAGAACTAATTGGGCGATAAAGGAAATGACAAAGAAAGGACAATGGGAAGATTTTTTCTATATTTTATGTATAGAAGAAATATAAATAAAATACATTTTTACATTTTGCAAAATTCTACCAGTATTTAAATTTTATAAAAAAAAAAAATATAAACAAATAAATAAAAAACTAAATTGCGGACAGAATGGAGAGCATTTATCGTCTCCTCTTTAGTGATGAAACAGCAGCGCCAATGTATTTATTATTTGATGCCGAAAGTGCCATGAACGGATTAATAAACAAAAACTAATCTGGAGATAATCATTTGAACAGCACACTAAAGACTGCTTACTTTCCTCCTCCGCCTGCATATGGGTGTGAAAAAAACAACGGAAATGCTTTACCAGTGCCCATGTTCTGTAACTCTCGCGTCGAGAAAGTTTTCGATTGAAATGTGTGAAATGAAACAAAAATGCCATAAATTGAATCAAACAGCGGTTTTTCTCACTTAACTCTGTCTGTAACTTTTTTTGGCGAGTACAAGCTGTCACGTAAGGAAATTACTAGCTAATTTACAGAAAAAGTGTGTCTGTTACATTTTGGTGGGAAAAGTTCCCGCTTTGAACTGTCAAATAAACTCACGAATAAAAATGGGGCGAGAAAAAATTTTAACACTAAAAAGCAATTAAAAATGCAAAATGCAAAGAATAATAATAATAATAATAATTTATTCTTGGCACATTTTTCATTTTTTTATTATTTTGTTTTTAACATTTTTATAAAATATACGAATGTCTTCAAAGCTCGTTTGCAAACAACAAACATTAAAGTCGCTCTTTACACAATTTGGTATAGCCGACGGTTGTGTTTTCGCCGCCGCCGTTGAAAAATTTTCAATTTTAGTAAATTTTGGTCGACGTCAACGATATGTGTTACTGGCGTTCTGAACGTCTGCAATGTCACATCGGCTTCGAGTGCAATATTATGACATTTATAACGCAACGACGTAATCTCTTTTGATAGTTTTCGACATGAGTTACAGACACACATTTTTCTCACTTTTCGAGAAACGATGGAATATTTTGTTTCACATCTTTTCGATGCAATAAGTTCTCACTAAAGTTACAGAACTTGGTCAACATGTTCGTCTGTAGAAATTTCTCTTCTGTTATTGAAATAAAAATGTTGACACTGATGTTGTTTTCTTCATTTTCTTCGTCACTTGGGAGAAGTCGATAAATGTTCTTCATTGTGTACGCCTTTTTGTTTATTATATATTTCTTATATTTTTTTATTTTTGTCACTATTATTAAACTTTATTTCTATTTTCACAATAAGAATAATTATTTTTTAAATCAAAAATCATATTAAAAAATTAACTATTTTTAAATAAACACAATGACGTTAAAAAATTTAAACAACTTTTGACATTTTGTCCATTGATGCCTATGTATTATTATTGTTGGGGTGAAAATGGGGCTGGTTACCTGTTGCTTGAGTACGTTGTCCGGAATTACAAAGTGGCTGGGAACCTCACTCTAATGGTTGGTTGAGACAGGTCAATTAGCGGCTGGCGCACACACATTTACTCACTTCACACACTAGAAAATGCACCCTTATTTTTTGTGGCTCAATGGCACTTCTATGGCTCTTTTGGGTTTAATAAAAATCACAGATTTTCCTCTTTAGTTTTAATCTTAAGTTTATTTACTTTCTTTCACTTTTTTTAACTTTGGCTCAATTTACATTTAATTTAATAATTTTAATTTATTATCTGCCGACGCACAGTGGCGCCATTTGAGTTTTTTCGTTGCAAAAATCATATCTTTTGAACCGAATAAGATAATTGAACAGTTTAAACAGCATATGATAGATAACTGTTCAGCCTATGAAATGAGCGTTTGGAAAGGGTGCTACGCTCTGTAGGGGCCTAATTATGGGTTATCAAAGTTAAAATTAGTAGAAAAATCAATTTTATGGTAACTAAAAAAAATTATTTTTACATTTTTAGATTGTTTTTATTTTTTTTCTTTAGGTTTTTATGTTTTAAATTATTACCCAACAAATTAAAAAAAAAATTATTTTTTTTTAAATTTATTTTTTCAATTTTCTGTAAAATATTCATCACAGTTCGGAAGAGAAGGTATATCTAAAAGACTAACCATTTCTAAACTATAATTATTTTCTAACTCTATTCGTGACTTCACATGCCGCAGGGAAGATATAAGTGGATCGGAAGATGCTGCCAACATGTTGAAGAGGTCCTCATTTTGCCTTACCCTTGATGCTTTGAATGTGTTCTGCAATCTATATTTTTTATAAAATTTGTTAAGAGACTCCTGTGCTTCTTCAGAAAGCTCTCCAATTGGCAAAGACTGGTACTCAATTATATCTTTGCCATGCGCCAATATTTTATGGACGGTCGGGGTCAACTTCTTCTGTGGATACATTTCTGCTAAAAGAGATGCAGTTTTCGACGCATATTCTCCATATTTTGTAGAATTGACATTTTCTTTGCAGTTTAAAACATCCAAGATCGTTCCCAATCTTTTCACGATTTGATTGTCAATTCCAGTGATTCTAGTTACTGTCGCAGTGGGCTTGCATCAGCAACAGATTTGGTTATGTGCGACCTAACTCTTTCACTATCCTTTGTAAATTTAATAGACAGCGCTTCCGATAATTGCTTCGTGGTCAAGTCATTGGTGGCATCGGCAAGTTTCCTCTTTCTTGTGAAAATTGAACACTCCTCAATACTTTTTTTTGGCCTTCCTTTTGCTCCTCTGGTTGATGTGGTGGGTTTATCTACTGCCAATATATCCAGGATGGTATCTTCATTAAGCCAGTCCTCGTATTTGGAGTTGAAGTTCTGAATGGTTCGATTAGATTTCACCCATTTTGCCTTAATATTTGCATATATCAGATAAAAATTATTTTTTATAATTTCGCTTCTCTCAATATTTCCGTATAAGCTATCAAGTTCTTCTAAAGCAGCTTCCGTGAAAAAATTTGGTGTGGTTGACTTTCTAAACAGTTCAAATAATTTAAAATTGTTCAACGCCATGTTTTCAGTACTTAAATTGTTTAATGGTTTCAGTAATTGTTGCGCCAACTTTCAGTCGTAGACTAATCCAGGCATTATGCTTATTTTGCAATATATAGGCTTATGCTACCATGCCGAAAAATGTACCTGTTCCCTACATACATATGGATTTAGGCTGAATAATGCATTTTTATATTATGCACGTGTCCAAATAAGATTTGTGCCTACCTGTAGTCAATATTGTTCTTGACCATTTGCAATATATAGGCTTATGCTACCATGCCGAAAAATTTACCTGTTCCCTGCATACAAATGGAATTAGGCTGAATAATGCAATTTTGATATTATGCACGTGTCCAAATAAGATTTGTGCCTACCTGTAGTCAATATTGTTCTTGACCATTTGTACGCCAAAGTATTGTTTAAGTGAGGTACGTACCTGCTAATTTCAATGAGTAGTTTTTTTAGATTTTAGATCAAACTACTGTCATACAATTTCTGCAACCATGTCTTTTTAACCTTTTTTACCTCTAGAAGCCAAACGGGCACGTACGGGCAGATAAAATTTTTGAATTATGTAAAGAAATAATCAAAGAACAGATTTTGCAAATATGGCAAATATAGAAAAATATAGATTTTTGTTATTTTCCGTCAAAGTTGAAAAATAGTGAAAAAACGGATAGTTTTTAAATAGTGATTTACCAGGAGAAACACAAAGCAAACAGTTCATTTTTTTTTTATCATTACACATTTAATAAATGCATCAATCAATACAAACAAAAAATAAGGCGATTCGTTACCTATTTTTCGTGATATTACACCTGAAATCGCAACAAATTTACTAAAAATTGTGTGTTTTTTTGAAAACCGAAAGTCGGTCAACTTTGAACGGCTATATCTTCTAAACTAAAAATGTGATATTATTAAGAGTGGCAGATTTGAAATCGTTGAAAAGTTTCCTATAACATGAGTTTATTCAAAACTTCGTCGGTGCTCATGAAAATTTTGATTTTTGCAACCTCGTTTGCTCTACGGGCGCTACTGTGCGACGTCTGGCTGGTTCGGTTTTATTAAAAGCAGTGATTACGCGAATTCATTTTACAGGTGGCGTTAAAGCACAGCTGAGCCACATATCACATGGTTGGTTGCCAGATGGCACCACTAAATCCCGTTCCACACGAAGGAACGACAGTCGCTGCCCACACGGGCAAACAAAATACGTGTTTACACCAGCCAGACGTCAACATACCGCCCGCCTTGCAACGGTGGTGCAACATAATAAATAAATACAAATAAAAAAAAAAGAATGGAAATTAAATATATAAAAAGGTAAAATAAAAAAAAGGTATTAGAAACTCAAAAAAAAAACAAAGTTAAAATTAACAAAAAATCAAATTTGGCAAATCAAAAAAAAAAAAAAAAAAAATATTAAAGCAAAAGTTAAAATTGACAAAATTTAAATTATTAAAATTGAAAATTAAAAAAAAACGTAATAAGAATGATAATAAAAAAAAAAAATTAAATATTCGACCTCCAGGGCAGCAAAAGAACGGACTGCTTTACGCTTTCAGCACCACTCCCTCTCCAAAGGACATCAAATAGGGGGAGCTACGCCGGACCCAGAGATGATGTAGTAGGCTGTGCTGAAGTGCCACGGGGTCCGCCACAGAAGATACCTTTTACTAGATAGGGCAGCGGTAAAAACAATGGATTTTAAGCTTCGCATTTAGGCAGCGCTACTAATTTGTGAATCGGCCGAGTGATTACGCCGCTTTGCGTTTGTAAGTCCACTACTCGCCCCTTGGCGTCACTTCCGCGATAGACTCGAACAATACGGCCTAGTCGCCACTCAGTTGGACAACCTGGTTCACTTTTTAGAGCCACGAGATCGCCTTCTTTTAGGTCTAGCTGAGGGTGTTGCCACTTGTTGCGTTTATTAAGCTCTTTTAGGTATTCCTGCTTCCATCGGCGACAGAACTCTTGCTGTAGGGCCTTTACTTTACGCCATCGATTTACAATACTTAGGGGTGAAGACAGCTCTTCGGGCTCCGCAGGGGTAAGCATAGCTGTGCCTATCAAAAAGTGGCCTGGGGTAAGGGCCGACAAATCTTCAACATTTTCTGACATCGGGCCTAGCGGACGCGAATTAAGACACGCCTCTATTTTTGCCAAAACGGTTGAGAACTCCTCGAACGTAAATTTGAGTTGACCAGCTGACTTTTTAAGGTGCATTTTCATACTTTTCACCCCCGCTTCCCAAAGTCCTCCCATATGAGGTGCTGCAGCAGGGATAAAGTGCCACGACAGACGCTGGTGACCATAATTTTCGACAGCCGTGTCACGAAGCTCTTTTACGTGCTTGGCGAAGTCTGCGTCGATTTCTCTAGCGGCGCCAACGAAGTTTCTGCCGTTATCAGAATGAATGCAGCTTGGGCAACCACGACGGGCGACGAAGCGAGCCAAGGCTGCTAGAAAGGCAGGGGTAGACAAATCGCTTACAGCTTCAAGGTGAATCGCCTTGGTAGAGAAACAAACAAAGAGACACACGTAGCCTTTGGTGATCCTGCAGTATCTGCCAGTGAAACTTTTAATCTCAAACGGCCCAGCAAAATCAACGCCAGTATTCGTAAATGGGCGACAAATGGTAGTTCTTTCTGCGGGCAAAGCAGCCATTATTTGATTTTGAAGCTTTTTTCTGTGAAGAACACAGACTTTGCAATTGCGAACCACCGTCTTTATCAGATTTTTTGCCCAAATGATCCAACATTCTTGCCGGACTACGTTAAGGACTAGACGAGGGCCTCCGTGCAGGACTAGGGTGTGAACGAATTCCACATACAGCCGAGCCAATCTACTGCCATATGCCAAGATAATAGGGTGCCTTTCGTTGTAGGACAGGCAAGTGCTAGAGCTAAGTCGACTATTAGATCGAATAATGTCGTCTTTATCAACAAAAGGGGTAAGTGTTAACAGGGGGCTACGTGAATCAATTTTCTTATTTGCTTTAAGACAGCTGAACTCCCCTGAGAAGTAAATTTGTTGAGAAAGGTAAAATAAGCGATTTCTCACGAGTTTCAACTCATTAGCCGAAATCTTCACCGAGCCATAGTCGACCTTTTTACGCCTTTTTGTACTCGCCAGGGCCACAAATCGAAACATGTAGGCTATGACGTGATACGCTCTAGATAGACTAGAAAACCTGTCTAGAATATCTTCTTTATCAGCAGATCTAGCAACAAAAACTTGAGCTCCTTTCGACTCTTCTGCCGTCTCGAACTCCACCGCTCCTACGGGCCACGAAGACTGCTCCAAGTTGAGCCACTCAGGTCCGTGCCACCAGAGCCTATTTTCTATCAAATCCGCAGGGATCAGCCCCCGGGTTGCTAGATCGGCAGGATTATCACCTGAAGCCACGTGACTCCAGTTTTTATTCCCCACTTTTTCTAATATTGTAGCCACTCTATTTGCCACAAATGTTTTCCAGCTACAAGGTGGTTTTCTTAGCCAAGCTAGGACAATCGTGGAATCGGACCACAAATACAGGGGGGATTTGTTCACGTTAAAAGTAGGTACTACATTATCGACTAAATTTGCCAAAATAACTGCTCCACATAACTCCAAACGAGGCAAAGACGGCTTCTTTATTGGGGCCACTTTCGTTTTACATGTGAGCAAACTTGATAAAACTTTATTTTCGAGCTGTACCCTTATATATATTGTAGCTGCATACGCCAACTCAGACGAGTCACAGAACCCGTGAAATTGAATAGTACAGCCAGGCGAATATTGAACCCAACGTGGCAACTTAATCTTTTCAATATCCGCATAATTCGCAACAAAAGTCTGCCATTTCTGCAGAGCCACTGGTTTGATTGCCTCGTCCCACTCGATCTTATCAATCCACATTTGCTGCATTATAATTTTTGCTGCAACTACCACCGGAGCCAACCAACCCGCAGGATCGTATAGCCGAGCAATGGTAGAAAGAACCTCTCTTTTCGTATATGAGGCTTTTAGTGTTATCTTTTCCCCAACAAAGAAAAACACATCTTCTGCCGCATTCCAGCGAATCCCTAACGTTTTTGTTGTGCTTTTTTCATCGAGCGACAAAAATGAAGAATTAAGCAGGTGATCATGGGGCAAATTTTTCAAAATTTCTGCAGAATTCGAGGTCCATTTTCTGAGCTCAAATCCCCCCATATCCAAAATGGCAATTAATTCCTCACGTGCCACCAAAGCATCCGCAACTGAATGGGCACCAACTAGGGCATCGTCCACGTACATATTTTCTCGCAGGATTCTAGCACCTAACGGAAAACGTCGTTCTTCATCACTCGCCAACTGTAGAATGGTTCTAAGGGCCAAATATGGGGCACAATTTACACCAAAAGTCACCGTTTTCAGTTGGTAATCAGTAAGTTCTGCACCATCACTGCTTCGAAACACAATTTTCTGGAACGGCCTATGTGTGGGAGTCACAAAAATCTGCCGGTACATTTTTGAAATGTCCGCATTAAATACAAACTGAAAAAATCGCCATCTCAAAATTAGATTTACTATTTCAGCTTGCAAAATAGGGCCAGTGTACAACAATTCATTTAAGCTTCTGCCATTTGCCGAAGGACTTGAGGCATTAAAAACTACCCTCAATTTCGTAGTTGTACTTTCAGGCTTAAAAACGCCATGATGGGGTAAATAATAACCCTGGCCACCTTCAGCACTTTCTGCTTTCTCCATATGCCATAGGGTTAAATATTCTTTTAGGACCTCATCGTACTGGGCTTTACGCTCAGCATTGCGCATCAAAGATTTTTCATTTCTTAGAAATTGACAAACAGCTATATGCCTATTGGGACCAAGCGACAGCAAACTATTTTTAAAGGGCAGACTCACAGTATATCTCCCTTCAGAGTTTCTAGTGGTAGTAGAATTGTAGATCTCCTCACATTTTTTATCCTCTTCTGACAAAATACGTCTCTGAGACACCTCTTCTAACTCCCAAAACTTCGATAATTGGTCATCAATTGCAACTTTTGTCATATGAGACACTCTTAATATTCGAGGGGAAACTCTAGCAGGCGTTGGACCTGTAACTATCCAACCAAAAATGGTTTCTTGAGCCACTAACGATTCAAAAACACCATGCCTTACTCCACCACGAAGAATAGAAGGATAAAGATCACCTCCTAACAACAAATCAATCTCACTGCTTTCATAAAACTTCGGATCAGCATAACACAATTTGGGCAGCTCAATCTCTTTTTGAGGCAAAAATGAATGTGTTGGAATACTACCCGTTACTCGAGGGACAACAAGGGCCTGAATATTTAGAGCCACGTTCTGATCGAAAAGAGAAACAATAGTAAAAACTGCCATTTTCGAAGACGAACTAATTATCTCTCCGCCTAAACCTGAGACTTCTGCAGAAACTGGATTAGTTGGCAACTTTAATAATTTTTGTATCTTTTCTGAAACAAAACTTTCATCCGAACATGGATCTATCAGGGCACGAACCTTGTAACAGGAACCAAAACTTAAAATGTTAACCCAGGCTGTGGCTAACATAACCTTTTTTGCAACAGAGGTATGATGTGACTGAACTACACTAGAAGGGCCGGCAACATTAGTGGACTGTATTTGACTTTGCGTATTTTGACTCTGAGCTTGAGAATTAGTGTTTGCTTGGCTTTGATTATTATTGTTATTTCTTACTATTTCTTTATGTATTAGCGTATGGTGTTTTCTATTGCATTTAGAACAACCATTCGGACTACTGCAATCTCCATACAAATGCCCCATAGTAAGACAATTAAAACAAAAACGAAATCTTTTTAACGTTGAAACACGATTTTTGTAATCCATGCTCAAAAATTTATTACAAACACTAATCTTATGATTTTCCTTACATAATTTACATGTGCTAGAGTCAACTTTTGTGTGATGTGTCTTAAACTGCTTAACTTTTGTAGAAGTATTATTATGTGAAGGGCCTGCCTGGGAACCACTGGCAGCTACATTGTTCGCTACTATAATGTCAGAAACACTTTCAAGGGCATGAAATCTATCGGTCAGAAAATTATTTAATTCTTCCCATTTGGGAACCTCTGTTTTATTTTTTACCGATTGCTCCCACAGATGCAAAGTATTTTCTGAGAGCCGAGACGAACATTGAAAAACAAAAATTGGATCCCATGAGGCAATATCTACTTTATATAATTTTAGCACCGAAATACAATTATTAATCTCCCTTTGGAGCCTTTTTATTTCCGCAGCCGTTTCTCGTTGACATGGAGCCAAATAAAACAAAGTCTTAAGCTGACTATTTATTAAAACTCTTTTATTCTCATATTGAGATTTTAAATTTCCCCACGCAATTTCAAAATTTTCAGCTGTCAATGAAATATTTCTATTAATATCCCGGGCCTCACTGTCTGTCTTTTGAAATAAATAAAATAATTTTTCTACAGGGCTAAGTCTAGAATTGTTTATGTAGATTGCCGTAAACATGTCCCTGAAGGTGGGCCACGAAACGTAATCGCCATGAAAAACGCCAGTATCACAAGGGGGTACAGGTATTGAACAAAGATTGGGAGCCACTGCTTCCTTACTTCTTTGTTTCTCATCGTCTACTACCTGTTTTGCATTCGCCAAAATATTTAAACATTTTATATATGTTTTTCGCACCAGAGGAAATTTTGTCTTGACCGCTATTAATTCCTTTTTTTCCTCTATAGTGTCCCCAGAACACTCGCCATAAATTTTCTTAAATTTCTCCCAACTTTTATCTAACTCGTTTTTCTCGAACTCGAACGCAATATTGGTATACGTTGAAAAATCTTCTTCTTTCAACATAACCTCCATGTTCGTTATCTCATCTGCAGCCTCAATAAATTTTTCAAATGTAGACATTTTTTATTTTAAAAATCGAACAAAATAGTCGAGTTGTCTTAAGCGTAACCAAAAATATATAAATAAATAAAAATTCCCAGCAAAATTAATTGAAAAAAAAATTCACGCGCTGGCAACACTTTTCCTTTTATTTATGAAAATAAAACAAATTAAGGCAAAAAAAAATTTTTGTTGTACTTTTTCCTTTTATTTTATAAATTAACACCAATTGCTGCTAATATTTATTGGGCTACAAAATAAATAACAACAATTCGACGAGTAACGGGTAGAACCGGCGAGTAAAAAAAGATGGCTCTTAAAATTTTATGGTCTTATTTTTGGCGCGACGTAACCTCAATTTCTCGCGACACAATATATATATAATTTCCAAATTCCACAGAGTACGTACCTTATTATTCTCTTCCCGGGAGAAGGACCAAAATGTTGGGGTGAAAATGGGGCTGGTTACCTGTTGCTTGAGTACGTTGTCCGGAATTACAAAGTGGCTGGGAACCTCACTCTAATGGTTGGTTGAGACAGGTCAATTAGCGGCTGGCGCACACACATTTACTCACTTCACACACTAGAAAATGCACCCTTATTTTTTGTGGCTCAATGGCACTTCTATGGCTCTTTTGGGTTTAATAAAAATCACAGATTTTCCTCTTTAGTTTTAATCTTAAGTTTATTTACTTTCTTTCACTTTTTTTAACTTTGGCTCAATTTACATTTAATTTAATAATTTTAATTTATTATCTGCCGACGCACAGTAGCGCCCGTAGAGCAAACGAGGTTGCAAAAATCAAAATTTTCATGAGCACCGACGAAGTTTTGAATAAACTCATGTTATAGGAAACTTTTCAACGATTTCAAATCTGCCACTCTTAATAATATCACATTTTTAGTTTAGAAGATATAGCCGTTCAAAGTTGACCGACTTTCGGTTTTCAAAAAAACACACAATTTTTAGTAAATTTGTTGCGATTTCAGGTGTAATATCACGAAAAATAGGTAACGAATCGCCTTATTTTTTGTTTGTATTGATTGATGCATTTATTAAATGTGTAATGATAAAAAAAAAATGAACTGTTTGCTTTGTGTTTCTCCTGGTAAATCACTATTTAAAAACTATCCGTTTTTTCACTATTTTTCAACTTTGACGGAAAATAACAAAAATCTATATTTTTCTATATTTGCCATATTTGCAAAATCTGTTCTTTGATTATTTCTTTACATAATTCAAAAATTTTATCTGCCCGTACGTGCCCGTTTGGCTTCTAGAGGTAAAAAAGGTTAAAAAGACATGGTTGCCATACTAATATTGCGGTTTAATAAAATTCTTTAATTTGGCCCCTACAGCGCGTAGGATGCTCCTAGATGGGTCAAATGTATGACCAACCCCACTTTATTATTTATTGCCGAATTTCGGTTTTTTTAGTTATTTCAATAAACTAAACCATTTTTGAGTTACGCGAATATATGCTGTGCAGCGCCTTACATTTTCGAAATAACGGTATATCTTGAAAACAAGAGCTAATTTAAAAAAACGGTTAGCACCACTGAATTCAGCGTCCCCAATTAGGGTGAAATGCCAGGTGCGCGGCATTCGAGTTATCGAGTATTCGAGTTATTCGAGTTATTGAAGAAATAAGCTCAACACATTCGGCTAATTCGGCGAAATTATGACATTTTGAGTATGACATAACTTTTGAAAAAAAAATTTTAAAATTTTTTTTCGTTCATATATGTTCCTTATAAGATAAAAGGAACATTCTCACCAAATTTCATTAAAATCGGAAGGGGTCGTGTCCCACTCTTGGTCGTTTTGACATGGAATTACCCATATACCGAAAATACAGAAAATTGAAAAAATAAATTTAAAAAAAAAAAATTTTTTTTTTTAATTTGTTGGGTAATAATTTAGAACCCTAAAGAAAAAAAAAATAAAAACAATCTAAAAATGTAAAAATAATTTTTTTTTAGGTACCATAAAATTGATTTTTCTACTAATTTTAACTTTGATAACCCATAAGTAGGCCCCTACACAGCGTAGCACCCTTTTCAAATGCACATTTCATAGGCTGAACAGTTATCTATCATATGCTGTTTAAACTGTTCAATTACCTTATTCGGTTCAAAAGATATGATTTTTGCAACGAAAAAACTCAAATGGCGCCACTGTGCGACGTCTGGCTGGTTCGGTTTTATTAAAAGCAGTGATTACGCGAATTCATTTTACAGGTGGCGTTAAAGCACAGCTGAGCCACATATCACATGGTTGGTTGCCAGATGGCACCACTAAATCCCGTTCCACACGAAGGAACGACAGTCGCTGCCCACACGGGCAAACAAAATACGTGTTTACACCAGCCAGACGTCAACAATTATTAAAAACACAACTCTGCAAAAAATCAGCGGGCGTTTCGAGCAGACCTACTAATTGTACCATGTTATAAACATAAAACCAAGGCGAATTTATAAAGGTGACCGCATCATGAGATAGATTTATGCTAGCTATCCCTTTTTATTGAAAAATACTATGTATTTTGTTTTTGTAAAAAGTTAGAGTGAATGTCTAAAATATTTGTTGAAAATATAATAAAGGAAATTTTTTTGTTAATAAAATATACACAATTGCTTAAGAAACTCCTCAATTGCAAATTAATTGTGGCTCCACTTATTCCTTATGCATTTTTAATTTCTTGTGTTAATATTTTTTCACTTATTTTGATTAATATAATTTAAATAAGTTTTTTTTCAACTATTTAAATTTTTATTGAATTTTAAATTTGAATTAATTTTTTCACAAAATGTAAACAAAGCTTGACATTCAGTATACACACAAAAAAATAAACAGATGACTGGAAAATGTCCCCTTTATGAATTCGCCTTGCATAAAACATTTTTTTATTAATGTTTACAACAAAGTTAATGTTAATCTTTTATAATAGATTTTTATTTTATGAACAGGTATGACATTGAATTTTGTCGATGAAGTGTTAAGAAAGTTGCCAGTTTTGAGGTTTCCACCAGATGTAAGGGGTTTTATTCCATTTAAAAATTTGGGGGTACATATTCTTAGTGTAAAATTTGGGGTACATAAATTTATATTTTGTGTGTTTTAGCAGAGCTGTGGAGTTAGAGTCGGAGTTGTGGTTTTTGAACCGGAGTTGGAGTCTAAGTATCCATAAAAATTTGCGACTCCGACTTCTAAATTTTTCGGCATAAACAATTTTCTAATTTTTTTTCAAAATAAAAAAAATTAAGAGCGTCTGCTTTAAAAATTTTGAAGTCAGAATAAAAAGACCAGTCTATGAAAATAACTATATAAAAGCTTGATACGGCGCGTGTTAGAATTAAAATATCGTTTTGAAATTTGTACAGAATTATTTTTTCTTGCTATATTTTACTATTTAGAAGGTATTGCATAAGCAAAAGGGTTTAAAGTCAAATATGGACCAGTCTCATATACATTAAGCATCAGGTTAGAGTTGTAGGCGGTTCGGAATATGAGCTATCTCTTGACGACTCTACAGCCCTGGTTTTTTAAAATTATGAATAACAGCTTGTTTTTAGTTGAGTAAAAATCGCTAGATATCACGAAAATATTGCTAAGCTACCACCTTTGTATATTGCAACTATACAAAAAACAATAAAACCAGATCATCCGAATCGCAGTGCATTTCAAAGCTATTTGTCAAGATATCGGTTAAACTGTTACAGAGTGGAAGAATTTGCGTTTAATGTATATTGTGGGTTTATTCGTTATATTTAAAAAATTACTTGGTATGACAAAAAAGCATGCTGGTGACAATCAAAGGTTTCATAGAATTAGTTAGTATTATCTTTAATTCTACTTCGTCATTCAAATGCATCATTTAAATGGCCTTTTTAGTGGTTGGCGTTGTAAAAAGATAAAGGTATGCAATTGACATTTCAACTGTTGAAAGCATTTTCAGGGTGAAGTATTCCTTAAATAACACGTGTCACAATTTTCATTCAAAACGATATTTTATTTAAAAAAATTTTAAAAACTAGGGAATGTTTGATTTATTTATTAATGACACTTGTTTGTTAATTAAAAGTGAGTCACGTTAATTTTATTAAAATTAAATTCAATCCAACTTACACGTTAAGGGAGATTTTTTCAAAATACGTTATATTTGGGGGGATTTTAAGTTTTTTTTTTTTTTTGAGAAAAGAAAAACGGCCTGACTCACATTCAAATCATTGAAAACTTTTTAACTTGAAATTTTCATATTTAGTTATGCTTGAGTTAATTTAACTAAAGGAAGGAATTTTACAACATGAAATCAATTAAAATTTATTGATACGTTTTATTCTTGGCTGAGCTGAGGCTCGAACTCGGGTTGAATTTACGTTTCGAGAAGAACCACATTCTCATCGTCAGAATTCTTTGCGTTCTACCATCTGCACCACTGCGGTGCCAGCCAGCCAACAGTCAAACATCAATCTTTATTCAATGGTATTGGTGGTTCGAAATTTGCTTTAATTAAATATCATTTTTCATTTTACTTACATGTCTTAAACTATATACTGTAGTGTCGCCTTAATGTCTAAGTCGACTGAGAAGCGGTTATAAAAAATACTCTCAGAAATTAACAAGGGAATTAAAATGATTTGCAACATTCAATACAGAACTTGTTCGGTTGCTGTTGAACGACTCTTATTTGAAAAACGTAGACTTCGAATAGAGTGGCAACATCACAGATCTCTTCTGCTTAAGCAACAGTTAAAGGAATGTACGACTAATCTAAGAACATGTCTGACAAAAGTATCTAAGTTGGATAACTTTCTTCAACATTTAGGTCCATTGAAGAAAACAATAAATTTCAGTGTATTTATCAAATATGAAAAACTGGGAATTAAGCACGTCATACGGAAATCGTATTAATAGTAAACTGACTGCTTTTAGTGGCGAGCTACAAGAAACCGGAAAAGACCCATAGTACGCCAATAAATTCTGAAAAAGCCAGATTGGGAAATAACGAGGTAAAAGAAGATATGATCGAAGATTATATGAAGAATGTTTTCATTCCGAATATAGCTACAAATCCTACAGTTGACTTGCAACCTGCTATTTTTGAGCATAGAACAGTGTCCCTTTGTTTTGAGGTTCGGGAGTTAGAACAGCCGATTGTTGATTTAAACCCCAAAGGATCGATGGAATCCGTAATAAAATGTGCTTGTAGTTAGGAATAAGAACAATTCTTGCTCTTTTTAATGCTACAATACGCGTTTTATTTAATCAACCAGAATGGAACTTTTCACTCGTTACTATAATTCCTAAGCCACCCAGCAAAAACTTTGCTTACAAAATAAGCAGAAAAATAATGAGAATTTGACGAGCCGTCTTCTTACTTTTCTACTAGAAAAAGTACTTATTTTTGTTCGAGATGTCCCAAAAGTAATCCTTTATAATTTAGCCTATTATAATCTAAAAAATAATATGTTTTTTTTATACTTAAAATTTTTATAAAAATATATAGTTACACAAAGTCAATAAAGTAAAAATTTTTTTATTTTTTTTTAATTTTTTTTTTTTTTTTTATTATTTTATTTTTATTTTTTCTTATTCTATTTTACTTTATTTTATTTTTTATTTATTTTTTTTTCTGTCTCTGGCGGGATTTGATCCCGCAACCTCGGTGCTGATAGACTAGCTCTCTACCAGCTAGTCTACCGGGGCAGCGTAGTTTTTGTATTAAAAAACTATGTTTTTTGACTATAATGACTATAATAACATTTTTATTGTCATAATGAAAATATAAATTTTTCTGCATATTTAAGATATAGGGCCATGTCACAGAGTACAATTCCGTTCGGAATGATTCCGTTCGGAATTGAAGAAAACATATTTGTTTGTTGATGGAAAGTGTATTTTGATAGTTTTATGGCCTTTCAGATACAGACAACTCCTATACCGGTTATGAAAACAAAAATGGTTTCATTCCGCAACATTTTTTCGTCATTTTCTGAAGCATCAAAATACGGAATGAGTTCCGTTTCCGAACGGAATTGTACTCTGTGACATGGCTGATAATAATAAAGTTATTATTTAATATATAACTAATAATCCAAAAAGTGGCAAATAAAGCTACAAAGTAATGAATTCTTGAAGTCATTAAAAGTAGGATTGTAAGTAAAGTTTTTGCTGGGCAGAAAAGGATCAAATGAAGGCAGACACATATAACCCTATTAACTTATTGTCGAATCTGTCAAAATTATTAGAAAAAATCTGAGCTAATAAGATTACTACATCATTGTTGTTTTTTCGTTTTTTTAATAAATGACTTTATTGGCAACACTTGCATCATCTCCTAATATGTCATGGTCACATAAGGTACCGTTACGATTTTATAGCAAAAACAATTGTACATAAAGCGACAACCTTCATACAAAATTTTTATTAAACAAAATAAAAAACCTTCTCCTGTAAAATTTCGTTTTTGTCGCTTAAGTTTTTTTGTTGCGGTAAAGACTCGATATAATCCCTGCGCACCAATTTGGATTTCGAAAAAGCCGTGGCACTACTGAGCAAGTACATAGAATTGTATACACTATCCGAAATGTGATTGAGAAGAAAAATGACTGCTCGGCAATCTTTATTGACGTTTAGCAAGCTTTAGATTAGTTCTGGCACGAAGGACCATAATCTTTTCGAAGGCTACATACTTAATCGAAAATTTTGTATTAAACAGAAAAGCTTTGTAACAAGCTGGTGTGCATCAGGTTAGCCTATTGATTCCCCTTCTGTACATTCTTCATACTTCGGATAGTCCTTTAAATGAAAACACGCTTACGTCGACTTATTCGAAAGATAGGGCAGTTTTAAGTGAGCACGAATCACTCGCAATGACATATATTCTTTTACAACGCCACTTACAACAATTGGAAGTATGGTTGAATAAGTGGATTGTTAAAGTAAATGACTAAGGATACTTGCCCCCGAATTTGAATTAACAATCAATGTGTTCCCCAGTATTCTAAAGTAAAAACCCTCGGTATTCACCTTGATCGCCGGCTTACATTGAGACCCTCACACATCGTTAATGTAAAGGAACTTAAAACTTGCCTTGATTGTTAACGTTTGATATACAACTCAATTTGCAAGATCATTTGGAGCTACGTTACACCATTATGGGGAACTGCGCCAAAATAATATCTTAAGAAGGATTATACATATGTGACAGCGCATAGAGGAAGGGACCAGTAAAAAAAAGGGAACAGTAAAAACCAACTACACAAAACTAGAGGTAGGGACGACCTACGCGTTGACCCAAGGTTGACCAACACGTTCCTGACGTCATGAGATGTGTCGCTTTCAAATGAGACCAATACCAACACGCACAGTGATGGAACACCAAAGATACACGTATTTAAATCTTTAAAATGGCTCTCCTGAACAAAACCCTTAGGACCCTTAGGTCTATTTTGCGCGTAACATATGTGCTCCGTGGTATATAAGAAACCAAAAGTTGCACAGATATTTGAATGTACTCCTACTAAAAGGTGCAAAATATTTAGAAAAATTAGAACCTTGCCCGACCCTTCTGGCACAAAACTAACTAGACGATCGCATACACTAACGCCTACAAATGAGGGAGACTTCAGATCTTGTTACATGTATGAAAATGGATCAACATTTTTTTCTGGCACTGGCTTGACTAAATGTACAAGTATTATTTTTAAGAGTTGCTTAATAATTTTCAGTTTACAAATATCAAGTTAAGAAAGCCAAGAGATATCGAACATGTTGCAAATCCTGTTTAAGTGCTTTAGAAGACAATGGTTGTAAAATGGATTAAATAAAACCATACGAACGAACAAATTGAACGGCAAAAATATAATAAATAGAGCTTTTTTGTATTAAAAACTGCTAACACATACAAATTACATACTGCCAATTAAAAAAATAAAAATATCTAACAAGCTTAAAGAAAACGTGAAATTATATAAAACACTTTTGTCAAGTTTTAAAAAATTTGTCATTTGAAAAATCGTCAAATTTAGGGCATTAATCGTCAGATCGTCAATAGTCCATTTTAAACCCAAAAATCTTCAAAATGACGATAAATTGTCCAGTCTGGCAACCGTACATGTAACGTATAGTCATTAAGCTTTCGCCCTTACATATGCATTAAAAAAAAGGAACAAATTGTCGAACCAGAAACGTGTAATGCTTCAATTATAATAGCTGAAGGGGAAAAGTTTAAGTTTGAGTTAAAAATTTCCAAAATTTCCAAAGTTGCAACGTTATATAGTTATTCAAATTTTAACCGTACTTTCATAATTTTCAAATAATTTTGAAAAGTTTCTTTTTTATATGTAATAATTAGCTGCATTTCATTTGTAACATGGCCCCCATTTGCCTTCCAGCGTGATCGAAGTTTTGATGTTTAGAGGCAACCATAATATGGTTGTGGCTTCTTGATGGAGGACTAATTCAAACATAATGTGGTTGTCGAAGACAATAATATTGTTATATTAACCATAACATGTTTAAGATTTTCTTTAAAAATAGTTTTGTTGGAGGTGACCATATTTAAACATGTTTTTTCTCTGCGTGAAGACAACTTAATTTTATTTAAGTTTGTAATATTAAATGAAATAATAGAAAACCTCTTTAAAAGTCATTTTTTATTTGATAAATATCCATAAAAAGCATTTATCTCTTAGTACCAAAAAAATCCCGAAATATCCCGGGGTCCTGAAAAATCCCGAGATTCTGGGATTTGATTTTAACCATAGATCCTATGTAAGCCCCCTCCCTTACATCAGTTAATGACGCAAAACTCCCATATATGCAGATGTATTTATCTATATGATATTCAACATAAAAAACTGTTTTATAAATATTAAGCTCATTACATAATTTTTTTCTTGCATGTCAATGATTGTGCATGGGTCCAAAATAGGGTCCACTCTAGTAAAGTTATCCCTTATTTCCGCTGTGTAGTGTATCATATGTTCGGGCACATTAATAATGTGGTGAACGATCGCAACATTTCATATCCTAACCAATTATTAAAATTTTGATATCTAAAATAACTTTGGTTTATTTCTTTTCATTTTGTCAAATAACATAAATTTATAACCTTAACAGCATGCAATTTTAAAATATTTTAAAATCACTTAATAGTGTTGTTGAATTTTTTTTGCGCTTACATTTCATAAACATTTGTATTTATAATAATTTTTTTTTGTATCCATTACTACGCAGTATGTATATAACCATTTAGTTGTATCTTCATTAAAATACAATTAAACAAATGTTGATAAACAATCCGATGTTGACATACATCAGGAAAATTAGTGCACGCCTTTGTTTCGTATGTGTTGGAACAAATTTTTGTCATAAGATTTTAAAACTTATTATGAGATTTTATTCGGTGGTACTCCAAAGGTGATTCGTTTTGTATTTGAATCTTTTATTAAATCATTTACATTTTTTCTATCAGAATGTTTTTTTTTATTAATAATTTTGTTTGAATAAATACACGTAGAAATCCTAAATTAATTAATTTTTTCGTCATGGATTGATTTGTTAGGGGAAATAGAGTTTATTTGTGGGATCTTAGACCAATTTATATTCACTACTAAGATCATGGACGGGCGGGTTATGAAGTGGATTCCCAGCAACACCAGGGAATAACTAAGGACGCTGTAATATAATCAATAGCATTGAAGGGGCATGTTTTTATTGATACAATGCTATTCCGGCCCAGTTAATAGTTTTTCTTTTTTTTTTAACGTAACAATAAAAAGGGAGTCTATATTAATTAATTTGTAGCAAAAGAGAGTTAAAAGTGAGAAGGTCACGAACCCCTCTCCGACTGATCGCTAGCGATGAAAGGCTCCCACCGACCTCTTTCTGTCTTTTCCGACCATGCTTCTGTAATTTCGATTGTAGTTGAGCATGAGATTTTTTGATATTTTACTATATCAGTAAAAGTATATGCGTACTTGTACATTACAATAAGTGCATTACTACACATATGATGCTGACTACATTCAATCGATCGTATCAAATAAAAACTTATCATAATCCTCAGCTCTATAATTAGGACGATTATGGTAAGTTCAAGACTCTCAAATAGTCACAAATCATCCGATTAAATTAATAAATTTGTTATGTTTTTTATATAATGTTCACATTAAGCTCATGTAAACCATACACTTATATCCCCATTTACATAAATACCGTATATATGTACAATGCACATACATACATCTGTATTTGATTTCAATATTATTTTTCCAGAATGATTTTTGCTTTTATACTAAAAATGTGTACAATACAATATTCAGTTTACACACATCAAACAATACAAAATTGAAAATAACAATAATGATAGAAATGTACAGATTTTTAATTTGATTTTATTCATCATATCGACTTACTCCAAATATCATTCCCCTGGTCGTTAACTTTATATGCTGCTGGAATAATTTCATTATCATTCCATTTTTACTTTATTTTACGTTTTTTTCTTTATTTGTTCAACATTTTTAGATTCTTGTGAATTGGATTTTATTTTATAATAAAAATCAATATGTTCACAACATTACAATCATCTAAAGCAAATTCAAAGCGATGGTACTTTGAATGTTCAAATACCTTTGTATTAGGGCGGATTTATTTTTTCTTGGCTAAAGCGTTCAGCAAATTAAGATTAATACTAATTTCGAAAAACGGCTCAAATTTATAGTCATTAGTTAATTGTAAGTGAACTAAAATGATAACTATTGCTTAACTAAAGCATTATATTTGCAATAATTAGTTAAGCAAAAATGTAAATCAGACCAAAAAATGGTAACTCTTAAAATAATAAATAATAAAAAAATAAAAGTAGGTTACCAATAACATTTGAGGGTTCAACTAATGGTTAAGAAAAAGCTGAAAATAATATTTTATTTGTTAAACTGTTGTTATTAGCTAACTAATGACTGTAAATTGTACATCCAAAGTAAAACTGCTGAGCAAATCATGCCTCGAAAATAATCTTTGACTATTCGAGTTTTCAAATTAAGTCGAATAGATACTTTCACGAAAAAATATGGTTAGAGGTTAACAGCAAAATAATGGTTGGGCTTTAATAATGCTTATATTTGAAGGTAACTATACTATGGTTAGATATGGCCATAATGTTATTCAAAATAATCATAATTTGGTTTCCTTGAAATTATAAATACATTACGAATTTTATTATTACAATAAAAGTGAGAGGCCAATAGATGCTACCTTGGACTGAGTAAGCAATTTCAATTTCGCCAGATAAATGCCACTCTCTACAAGACACTGATACTACCCGTGCGAAAGCAGATGAGGCAGTACTTGGAGTGTTCGGTTCGGTAGATTTGAGGAAAACACAATCCTTAATACTGTTTGTGTAGAAAATCATTAAAAAACATAACGTTTCCCTGTTTGTCATATTTCGATTTCAAAAATTATACTGTTTTTATCCTACTCAACAAAGAGATAAGAACATTTGATTCCGTTCAGTTTTTTTTAAAACCACAAATTCATTGTATTCGGTTCAGCTCATTACTGTTCGTTCGTTTTGTAGCGCCCTTTTGGCTGGTAAAAACAACCAAACATTTTTTACAAAAACAAACTACACATACGAAAAAAAAACAAATAGACAGCATAATAATTTTATATAAACAAAACATATACACAAACAAGCTGTTCGTGCTGCGATCGTTGCTTTTTTGTTGATTGATTTCTTCAACAATGTAAAAAAAGTAACACTATAGAACCTTAAAATATTTGCACCCCTATCGTGAATAACAAGTGGAATTTTTGTTCCCATGAAATTTTCATTCCCCTCGAAGAGAAAAAAGCAATCGTGAATCTCATGTGAAAAATTGTTCACGCTATCAGTTCCAGTGAATGTAAAAAAAAGAAGAAAGATTAAAAAAAATTTAAAGTCAATGAAATTTTTGTTCAAAAATATACACGTATATATTTTAATGAAAAGTTAAAATAATAAAGCAAAATATTTAGTACTAGTTTAACCCGGTGCGCTTCGCTACCCTACAAAGTTAGTTTTTTGAACTTTTTAAATTTTATGTAGTAAAATATTTTCCAAAATTCTGCCACCACGTCTTTCGAAAGCTTCACAAGCTGCACAATCGACCTGTTGTTTTGCAGTTTGTTGACTAATATATCGGTTTGTGCCTTATTAACGGAAAAAGCCCTTATATCGATTTATAGTAGGAGCTACTTACATACATGTTCTGTTCCCTAGCGAAAATAAAGTGAGAAAATCTAAGGAAGTGTGAACAAATTATAAGGGAAACAAATTTTTTACGATAAGGGGAATTTTTGCCCTGAACCTTTTTTCACGTTACTATTCTCCTTTGAATTACCTTTTTTCATGGGAGTTTTTCATGATCGCAAATATGTGAAAATTGGGAAAAATACGAGGGAAAAATTATTCACGATAGGGGTGAATGTTTGTCTACAGTATCACTAAAATTGTTCTGTTTTTAACGAAGAACAGAACACTATATAATGTTCTTTCTTGAAAATAGTTATTACGAACGGTATTAAGTGTTGTATTCGTCTTTACAAACACTACTACAAGCACTGGGTGTATGAGCCGAACGCTTAATAATGTTCTGTTTAATTTCAAACACTGATTTTAAATGCCAAGCTTATATGCGTTTAGGAGTTAAATGCTTATAAATTATAACCAGTGTTTATATAAGAGCCAAATAGAGTATCAAAAACTCTAATGTAAACTTTAAATGCCACGATTTTTCAATTAATCGGTTTGTAATTAACAAAAGCTTATACATCTCTAAAAACCTCTATTACAAATTGGTTTTATCTTTTTAAATCAATCGTTTCAGTATTTTAGACATATCCCAATAAAAAATGTTATCATTTTGCGAAGCGCTACTCAATAAGACATACAAAAATGCAGTAAATTAAGTGAAAGAACTCTCAACAACTTAAAAAAATAGAATTTCAAGTGCTACGGCATTCCCTTACTACGAAGCAGGTTCGTAAGGGAGATAACCAAAAAATAACTGCATCAAAACATTCAGTGTGTAAAGCTGATCGTTGAATCCAACAATTTTTATATGCGCTGAATAATGCGCTTTATTTGTCAAAAATGTATTGCTTCAAAAAGGAAACTCATATAAAATTCATGTCTTCCGTAAGCGCAACGGTGGGCGAAACTTTTATGTTTCTCCCTTACATACCTGCTTCCTTCGAAGCTCCATTTTTTATTGGGATAGCAAATAGTTGCCCACAATCATCCTAATACACTAAAGTGGTTTATGGTATTTGATAGCCAGGCTTGAAGGGTAATACTATTTTTCTTGTTATTGCAAACTCTGTGCGAATCTAAGACACATTATAATATTATGCAAAATCTTTGTATACCTGAAATGTCTCATTTAGGACTCCCCTAATCTTCATTCATATACAAGCACTTACTTGCATATTGATAAATTTTTGAAAAACTAAAAGTAAAAATAAAGCACAAGTGTTTCACTGGCACAACATTCATACTCAAGCATATGCATATAATAAAATAAAGGTCACTTTTATTTCTAACGTATTCAAGTGTTACATTCAGATTCATAACTGCACTTTAAGAATTATTGACATTACTTTGGTTGCAGCACACAACTATAGTAACTAAATGCCTGTTTACATTGCACGATTTTTGTCGCTGCAATTTATATACAAAATTAAAAAATATATGCACAAATTTTTTCCATAAAAATAATTTAAAAAAACGTGAAAAATTTCAGCGACAAAAATCGAACAATGTAAACTGGCACTTACACTAGCACCTACCCATTGATTATTCTTTACATCTTCTTTTGAGCTATTTTTGCATATTTATTAAATTGAAAATACATTAACCAAAAAGAGTAAAAGAGAAATACTTGAAATGCCATTTTTAATATCAAACCACAAATTGTGTAAACTGCTAACTAGATGAGCGGCCGTTGATCGAACAATGACCATTTGTCTATTTAAAGTTTGCTATAGCCTTTTTTAGACTTGAGCACAATTGAGCGTATTCACACCAGGGGGTCGATTCTGGTTCTGTGAAACTGTGAAATGAAAACTTTTTTCACATTTTCATAGAGTTTCTGATTCTCGTTTAGTGAAAAAATGTTAAATAAATTCGAATGTTTTCATATGAGAATAACAAATGGAATGAAACAAATTGTTTTCACATTTTCACAGTATGTAATGTGATTCTTGTTCTGTGAAACAGTGCAAAGAAGTGTCACAAACTTTTCATTTATGTCATATTTTTACACTTTCATTTTTACGGTGAAAAGTAATTTATATAAATTATTTAGAGGAGAATACATTGCCAACGATAAATAATAATTTAAAGAAATAAAAATAATAATCTTCTAAAAATATGCATATTATCAGATTTTAAACTTAATATATTCATATAAAATGCCAATTTTTAAAAAAATACAAAACATTACTGAAGAAAAACGTTAACAAAGTTTTCTTATGTTGGCTCATTCCGAATTTCTTGCGATAATTCAATTAAAATTATATATGTAAAATTTTACACTTGATTTAATGACAAAGTAGATATTTAATTACTATCGGCGGTGAAGAGTTTAGGTTTAGCGACGGCTTAAACAAATTTAGAGCCGCCTACAAAATTTTTTTTATTTGGTATTTTATTGGTTCATGATTTCACCATTTTTTGGGCTTAAGGTCGTTTTTTAAAGCTTTTATTTAACTTAGAATGCAACTCAAATTGAAGCAGATATCTTTAATTTATTGAGCTGAAATTTGTACACACGCTTAGTTTGGATGACAATGTATTGTTTACTATGTGCCGTCATTCTAAATCCAACATAGCGGCACAGCCAATATGGCAGTCAAGCTATTTTTAATGCACTCCTTTAATGTAGGTATCAAATAAAAAGTCTTGCTAAGAATAACTCGAAAAATAAAGGCCATCCAAATCCAATATGGTGGACTTCTGAAGCTGGAAACTTATCGTTTTTAATGCTTTCCTACAATAAGGGTTTCAAATGAAAGGACTTACTTAGAATACAAATGCGAGTTTAAAATCAATTAGAAGAAAAAATGCCTTTAAAAAAAGGTTTTATTTCAATGCGCTAAAAAGAAAAAAAAAAAAAAATTAAGAGTAAAAAATCTGTTTTCCAAAACAAGTTTTTATTTAAATGCGCTTAAACGAAAGGAATTTACTTTTACTTAAAACTTTTACTAGCAACTAATAGAGCCATTACCTAATTTATAAATAAGTCATTGTCCAGATTTGCCATTTTTGCTGCAGAAATTCTTGATTTTATTGGTGAGATGAGTACCTCTCCCAAATTTCCTCACCCCTCTTACCAGTTAACTCAAGAATTGCTGCAAACATTGCAAGTCTGGACCGGCACAACGAGATAAAAGCTTGACAATTGACATGACACTATTTGAAAAAAACTTGTCGTGAAATTTACTTGTGTAAAAAAACAAGTAAATTAAATAACTTGATGTGATTGATTTTACTATTAAAAAATAAATTAAAAGTAAAAAACCTTTTTAAAAAAACAAGCTTTTATTTAAATGGAAACTTTTACGTTAAGCCAATAGCAACATTAGTTTGGTAGATGTCATTTATATGCCAAAATTATTATGTTACTTAAGGTTTACTGCAATAAATATTTTGGGGAAATCACGCGGGCAAGATGTTTTCCCAAAAAACTCATTTGGCCACTCATTGATTGATCCATTTTAAATTTTTATGACTGCTCTTGTTTTTTGAATGAAAGTTTTTTTCAGTTAAAAAATTGCTGTTGTTTTTCTATATTAAAACATTTTATGTAAAATTTTTTCCTTAACTATTTTTTGTGCGCACTTGGACAGGACATTGGCGCCAACCCTCTTTGAGATGCAATATAGTTCATGAAAAAACTCAACTACAACAAATTCGCTGAAAATTAAGGAATTTTCGGTTCACTCATTATTTTTCTTTAGGTTAAAAATATTAACCATGTATGTATAAATACATATATAAAAAAAACAATTATTTTACTGAAAAAATTTATATTGTATAAAACAAGGGGAGCCATAAAAATGTGTTTTGTTTTTTTCTTCAAATAAACTCGAAGAACTCAAAGCACAATACATATAAAGTTAAAAACCTTTCAGCAAAAATAAATACATGCGGCTCAAGCAGTTAAAAAACTCGTTTGCGGCTTAGCGCCGGCTCAAAAATCCTAAGCTTCGATATCTTCATTTGACTTTTACATTTTAATAATATAGATACAAAAGTTTCACGGCTACAATGGAATGAAACACTTTTTCATTAAAAGAACGGGAGTCGCAATTTGTGCAAATGTGAAGTGATAATGTGAAAAGTGCTTATGAAAACGAAAATGAGAAGTTTTTTTTTCATTTCACAGTTTCACAGAACCAGAATCGACCCCCAGGTGACCTTAGCTTGCTACGTTACATAGCATTTACACATGAAAATAATTGTTTGAAAGTCGCAATACACTCACACTGTTTTCATTTAATTTTTTTACTTTCAGTCCAACTTTCAGCTAGCTTTCAAAGAAAATTTCAAGAAAGAGTTTTCATGAAAGCAAATAACAAAAACTAAGCAATGTTGCCAATTTTTGCGAATGTTTAAAGAATTCTAATAGATTTTTTCAACTAAATATTAAGAACGCAATTATTCTTACTAATATCTACTAATATCATGAAAATAAATAAAAATAAATATTAACTTTAACGAATGCCTGATGTTTGATTAGATTTCACTTTCATGTAAATTTTCATTAAATTCTCTTATTTTTTATTTTGGAAACTTGTGTTGATAATACGTATGTATATGGTACTTTCAAGAAACTACTTTAATGTGTAAAGGCAGTGTAAGCAACAGCTGATAACTACCCATATGTCAAAATGCTATACCGTTCTGTTGGTTCTGGGCAATCTTTCATAGATTCTATAATTTATCACAATAATTTTTGGGAATACAAAATTTTAATTTAAAAGATTTTTTATTCGTGCTTAATTCCCAATTTTTATTCTTGATAAAAACACTGAAATTTATTGTTGATGGGATAAGCTATTCCTATGCGCATTTCACTGGTTGCTTAGGCCAGCCCGTCAGGAAACTTCATCCAAAGATTTTAGAAAAACTAAAGATATTAAACCAAATGAAACTGTTAAGCATTTAAGAATTATATGCAACAGTTCTACTTGTAACAATATCAAAGTTTAAACAAAAACATCAACAATAAACAGTGAGTTTATCTTTTCTTACAGTCTCCACAACAATTGGTCGGAATTCTTCCAAAATTAATTGTAGTTGTAAGTAATTTAGACTCTATAATTTTCACTTAGAACTTTAGAATGTAAAACGTTTTATTATTAATATTATTTCCGTATGACGTGCTAAATTCCCAATTTTTCATATATTTGATAAATACACTTCAATTTATTGTTGAGGGAAAGCTAGCCTCTATGCGCATTTCACTGGTTGCTTAGGCCCCCTCTTTTGCATTCTTCTGTATTTATCTCGTACTGGTATGCCATGAAGTCAAGTCAAGTCAAGTCATGAAGAAATGTATTGGCAGAGCCGCCATATTTCAGGTGAAATATTAGTCTCGCCCATAAAAAAAACTAAACGTGATAGAAAACATTTTAAAATCCGTTTTAATAAAAAGTTAAGCGCCTTAAAATCGTCATATTCCACATATTTTTTACTGAAAAAGATTTTTTGCCCCAGTTTTTGGTGTTAAAGCTTTAATATCGTTGCAAGCAAGACTTGAAGTTTGTAATTCTCATTCGTTTAACAGTTTTATTTGTATAATATCTTAAGCCTTTTTTAAGTCTTTGAAAATAGGTTTCCTGTACTGTTGTAACATTTCGATACTTTTGAATACTCGATACTACTCGACACTTTTGAAGTATTGACTCAATACTACTCAATACTTTAACGTTTTTTTACACAAAAGAATAAAATAAGAACATACTTAAAAAACAAATTTTATTTGTAAGAACTAATGTTTACTTATCGTATTTAATATATAAATAATAGTAATTTTTGAAGTATATTCACAGAAAAACTTAAAATTTGTCTCTAATCACAAAATTCATAGAATAAACAAACAATATGGGCATTTCCTGGGGTCAAGAACGTACGTTCGTACGCTTTTGATGTACAAATAATATAGAAAACAAAACTTTTCCTAGCAATTTTTTTTGGTATTCGATTGCATTTGGGTAGCTCTATGTTTAGTACAAAATATGGATTTCATCGAGTTTAAGTTTTCATAATAAGAGTTATAAACGGGTGGTCACGAACGTACGCAAAATAGAAATCAACTTCGGCTGACAGTAGTGAAATGAAAAAATCTGCGTAATGAAACGGAATTTTCAAAAGTGGTTAATTTATTTTAAAAGTGTTTTAATGTAGGTCCCCATCCAGTATTTACAAAATAAAATAACTCTCTTGGTTTTTGTTTAATTGGCTTATGTACCGGTCGCGAACGTACGGGTCGCGAACGTACGATTTTTCCATATGTTTTTTTATTATTATCACCATGCATTTTACCATAAATGTCTTCAAATTTCCTTAACAAAAAAACTTAATACTCCTTTTACAATTGATTGTAATGGAGAGATTATGAAGAACGAGTGTAAACATAACATATTTTTTGCATGTAAAATAAGTATATAAAAATGTCTTTAGAAGTAGAGAAGTAGAAAATACAGAAAAATATAAAAGTTTCCAGTTTCCAGCCCAATTTCCTCAAGTAAAACAGCTGAGACATGCTATGAAACCATTATTTTATAAGAACAAAGACTTTCTTATAATAATAAGCAATAAAAGACGATGATAATCAATATTTTATTTTTTCATCCCGGTAGACCATTCTGGGGAAATGCCCATATGTTAATTTTGCACCTATTACCAAAATTATTATATAGATTACTAAAAATTGTAAAAAGTTTTTTTTCAATAAATGATATTTTTTTTCAATAAATGATATTTTTTTTATTTTAATTTAAAACATGATAAAAAAAACTTTGCCGTTTCAAACAATGTGTTAATTGATTTAATTAAATATAACTCAGGTTTTGACAATTCCCAACAACAATTCTACAAGTTTTAATTATTTTATTTTGAACGAAAGAAAAGTAATCAAGATTTTTTGTATTTAATTAAGATTTTAATTAAAAATTAATTAATTAACAATTAAATCAAAATTATATTTTTTATTTTCTTTCAACAAAAAATATAATCGATTCAATAACCACATTAATTAAATTGAAACAAATTTTTTTAAATTGAGTACTGATAATTTTTTCTGTGTTATTTGTGTATATTTTACACATTAATACAATGTTATAAGAAAAATTATAATTTTATAGGATAGCGTAAAAAGTAAATGTGTCCTTTCATACAATTTTAAATGTGTGAAAAGGGTACAAGCCGAGATTACATTTTTTACCCATCGCCACAGGAGGAAGAAGTATATTTAGGTTTGTAAATTCTACAATAACGGTCTAATACATTATAAAATATATATGTATGTTTATTCTGGTTCCTTATGCGAGTCGAAGTTGATTTAACGATGTCCGTCTGATCGTCTGTCCGTGTGAATGTTGAAATTAGTTTTTCAAATAACCATATTTATATCACATACATATAATCCGTTTAAGTTTGCTATTGAAATTCAGCCGCATCAGTCCATAAGTGAGTAAGATATGAGCAAACAACCAACACTGCGTCTAATTTTGCACAAAAATCTCTTGTTTTATTTTTTCTATATACCTGGAGAACGAAAAGCGCCAAAGGTTCAAAATTAGGTACAAGCGACTTAGTTACCCTTACACAACCTCTCTTAAAAACAAAGTCATTCGGCCTTATCTTGAGTCTTTTTGTTGTAGTTGAATACCAGCTTTTTTAAACGACATAAATAAGACAAACTTTCTATGTGTTTAACATTGTAGTTGTCCTAAATTTGAAAATATATCGACAAAAATTTCAAACGACTACGACTTCGATCACGATAACGCAAGGCGAATTCATACAGGTGGCATCTTCGAGTCATCTGTTTGTTGTTTATTTTTTGTAAGTATACTGAATGTCAAGATTTGTTTACATTTTGTGAAAAAATTTGTTAAAATTTAAAATTCAATAAAAATCTAAATACTTAAAAAAAACTTATTTAATTTGAATAAAACAAAAAAAGGAAATATATACACAATAAATTAAGAGTGCGTAAGAAATAAGTGAGCCACAATACAACTGCAATAAAGGAAAAAGAATTTAATTGTGTACTCCCTGTAGTGAGTAACTACTTAAAGTTGTTAAAAAAATGCGTGGTATCGAGTACTTAATACTAAAATTCTCCATAATTTTACAACTCTAGTTTTCTGATGATCTTACCTAAGCAACCAGCTAAATGCGCATAGAACTAGCTTATCCTCCAACAATAAATTTCAGCGTACAATTAATCAAAAATTTAAAATTGGGAATTTAGCACTTCATAGAGAAATCTTATCTATAACATGGTTGTGGCTTCTTGATGGAGGATAAATGAGTATAGCTTGATTGCCAGTTACAATAACATGGTTAAATTAGCCATTATATATTTAAAAATTTTCATTAAAAAAGTTTTGTTTTTCTCTGCGTGTAGTACATTAAACACTGAAGCATAAATATTACCAATAGCTTCGAAGCTCTGATCAGAAGGAAAAATTGTCCGGTAAGTTTGTTTTAAAAAAGGTGAATATAGAACGATTTCAAGAATATTTTAAAATAAAACAATAGAATTGTTAAATTTGTGATGTATCTGTTTTTTCTACATTAAGACAAACTTTAGAGTTGTGTACATTGAGACCTCAGTGTTGTCATAAACTGATATACGTTACACATATAAAGTAAAAATAAATTTTAATACAAAAACTTTGCCAAGCATTATTGTACTGAAATGGCGATGAACAGAAATATTTTTTTTTTTTTTAAATATGGGAGAGTAATAAAACAAACCCAAAAAAGACGTAAAACCTCTTTCAGAAGAACTGTGGAGGTGGGTCGGTCGGTCAGTAGTTGATGTGGTTGAAACTTTGCATGTTGTTGTTGTTGCAGCAGTAGCAATTCGTAGTTGGACAGAAGCAGTAAAAATAGTAAAAGTTTTCTATTTTTTGTTTGTGACTAAATTTGTTTTCAAAGAAAAAAAAAATATTATAACAATGAAGAAGTAATTTAATATGCAAATATTTATAAGAAAAATTGGATGGTAATGAAATGTGTTTAAAAATTCATTAAAATTTTTATAAAGAATTAAATTTTGTTGTTTAGAAATTAAATTTACAATTATAAAAGAGAATAAAAATATTTAATTTATTTAAAATTAATTAAAAATTTGTGTTTTTGAATTTAATGAGAAAATTTAAATTATTATTTTTCTTGGTATTTTTTTAGTACAAAACTTTAAATGCTACCTATAATATGCATTAACTTGTTTAAGCTACTGCCAAAGCTTAACAAAAAGCCCCTCAAATGCATTAACAAAAATAAAAAAAATCCAAAAAGACATTTCATTCTGTACGGAATGCACGATCAGTTTCGCTATTTGCTTATGTAAATGAGAGTATCATTAAGCTAACTTAAAAAGTATTCTTCAATATTGGTTGACACGTATGATTAACATGTATTCGCAGAGTTGCTTTAGTCAGATTATGCATATTATAGTTGGACCTTAATTTCATAGTTCGGGAGTGGTATTTTTAAAGGTCCTATGGTCAATATAGACTGATTTCAATCTTATTTGGTAATGTGATCAGGTTTACAATTAAATAACTTGGGCCAAATTAATTCTAAATACCCACATAATAAGATGGTTTATGGGTACAAAGAATCTATTCCGGAAAGAAGTTCGTATGGTAGCTATGTGAAAACATTTCCGGTAGAGTTTATGCTTCTCTGTATGTTAAAAATTTTATAAAATTATGTCCAAAAATGCGACCTCTTTGTGCACAAAGTTAATATCGGAAGCGAACTACCCGGAGAGACCACTTCACATAGTGATTCTAAGTCGATTCGTAAACTAAAAGCTCGGTCTAGGATCAATTTTTTTATGTGTGGGTATAAAAGTTAAAATAATAAAATAAAGTAAAATAATTTTAAAGAAATTTATGACCAATTTGATTCAAAATTATTCAATCGGTCTTAACTGATGCATTTTGACCAATCGACAGATTTAGTTGCCATCACAGGAATTCACGGAAATGATTGCTATTTTTTTTTTTGCATTCTAAATCGGTAAATTGATTTTATGATTTTATTTATCAAATAATTTTGACTTGCCGAAAATCTCAGTTTTTTTGGCATTCACTAGATTCCAAGTGCATATTATTTCAATTGCAATTTGTTCGGCACTTTCCAAAGTTATGGAGAGTATGGTAAATTACCATTTTGTAAAATATTTAGATTCAAACTACCTACTAAGCGACCGCCAGTATGGCTTTCGTAATGGTCGCTCTACTGGAGATTTACTAGCTCTGTAATCGGAAAAATGGTGCCGTTCCGTTCACCATTTTTACGAAAGTATATTTCCAAGGCCTTTGGCAGAGTCTGGCATGGTGCACTCTTGTCAAAACCTGCTGCATTTAATGTCGGTGATAATTTCTCTCGATTTACATCGAGTTTTCTCAGAGATCGCACTATACGAGTTGTTATAGATGGGGTTTCGTCAAACGAGTTCAAGATTCATTCAGGGGTGCCGCAAGGCTCCGTTCTTTCTCCTACTCTTATTCTAATCTTTCTAAATAACCTCCTTTGTCAAACTTCCAACTCTATCTACTCTTTTGCAGATGACAGCAACCTTTGCCATTCGTACTCATTTGAATGCAGACCAATCGTATCCGATGTATGTGTTATAAGGCAGAATATGAATGATACGCTTGGCCGAGAACTTGACTTAGTCTCGGAATGGGGTCGATTTTAATGCCCGATAAACCCAATGTTGCGTTCTGACGCATAAGCGCGCGACAAACCGGGGTGCCTCATCTGTATATATGGGTGGTATAATTATTGAGGAATCAGAATCTCTTGATGTTCTGGGCATGAGGATACAATGTGATGTCCGATGGACAGAACATATATTCAAGGTGTCGAAAGAAGCATTCAAGTGCATCAGTTTTCAAAGACGGTGTAGGATATACTTCACTCCATCTGATCTCCTTACTATTTATGCCACCTATATCCGACCGCGTATGAAATACAACTCTCATGTGTGGGCCGGTGCTTCAAAGTCTATTTTGGAGCTTCTCGACCGCGTGCAGGAGAGGGCGCAGGTTCTCATTGGTGACAGTAGGGTATCCAATTCTATTGACTCCCTTGAGCACCGTCGCAATGAGGGTTGTATTGGCCTGTCTTATCGTTACAACAATGGGATGTGTTCTGACGAAATTAGGAGTCCCGAAACCCGTACGTTTGTTCATAATACACGTTTTTTTCTCAAGAGCCCATCCTTATGTGGTCGATTGGCAGGTGAATCGTACAACGGATTACAAAGAGAATTCGTTTTTTTCCCGGAGTGTTCGTATGTGGAATAACCTTCCTGCAAAAGTCTTCTCTCTCACTTACAACATGATTAAGTTCAAATCGAAGGTTCACAAACACTACTCCCTCTATCGCCCTTCCCACAACCTATTATCCTAGTTCCAACACAATGCAATGCATTATGCATTATTATGGGTGCCCCGGTAGGTTAGCTAGTAGTGAGCTAGTCTATCAACCCCGGGGTTGTGGGTTCGATTCCCGCCAGAGACTCTGGTTTCTTTCCTGCAGACAAGCGTCAAGCTTCGCGGGGATTAGCATAGGGGGAAAAAAATTAGTAGGGGTCATCCCCTGAGTGCTGGTCCTAACAGTAAAAAAAAAAAAAATACTAAGCGCTTTGAGTAACTTTACCAATAAATCTATTGCAAAAAAGTATTCTTTTAGAAAGTCTGAAATTATTGCTCATTTATTTTCTTCATTCTCCACTCAGAAAGAAAAACAAACAAATTATGAACACACCTTGAAACCATTTGCGGCTTTAATTTATTTAAGGACCAGTTGACCAGTAAATAATATGGAAATAATTAACCTTTGTATTTTTGAAACATTGATTACATTAATTTAATTGTGTAAAATTAAATACAAATAAAAAACCAAGAATTTAAAAAGCCGATTAATTGGGTTTTACTTAAAAAAAATGTTTTAACATGTATCGTTTGTACACCAAGGAACGATTCGTCATTTTGAAGAAAACGCTAACTGAACATACCTTTTTCCAGAAAGCTCGGCAATGGTCCGCTATGACTAATATTTATGTGCCGTTAAATTATTAATTATGAATAATGAAGTTGTCAAACATAATTATAATTTCCGGGAGCAGGGTTTATTAGGGGGCTAGCGTAAATAATGACCCATCTTCACAAAATTTTACAGTATGATTTCCAATCGTATAAAACGATTTTTGCAAAATCTTATATTATCCGTGCATTATTCCGTCATTTATGTTAGTTTTTGTAGCAAAAATATCATTTTTTTAGGGTGTTGTTTCCACATTTTGATTCATAGCTCAGATTCTACTGAAGCGACTTTGCTGGATTTCAATCCCAAACTGCGTAGGATAACTAATTTGAGACCAAGTGTGTTCTTTTCTGTTGAGCTTTTCGAAAGTGTGCGTGTTTTCAACAGCCGGACATGGCTAAGTCGACTAAGAATTAATCATGGAGCCAGAGTATACATATATATTTTATGTGGTCTGAGATAAATAATAAAAAAGTTTCACACGGAATGGCAAACTTAGTATAGCCTTATTCACCACTAGTGGTGGTGGAGGGTATTAAACTAAATAAAATAATTTATTAAGCACTAAACACTAAAACTTTTAAGATAATGATGAAGATCATCGTCATTATCGTTGTTGTGATGATGTTTATCAATAACAATCTATACATGACAAATATACACGTATTTACTTTACCCCGTGAACATTTTTTTTACCTTAACTAAACAATTGAAATATAGGGTGAGTTCCAAAACATCAGTTGCAAAGCAACTCGCTTTTTTAAGTGCTTTCTACCAAGCAACCGTGAAAAATTTTACAATGTTATCTGTACCAAAGTTCACTAAAAACAATATCGATGCGTACACAATAATCAAACTAGATATAGTTAAACTCTATGATACTTTTTTTACTTTGACTGCAAAGTATTATGATGTTTAGGAACTCAGCCATACTGTGTGTAATTTGTTAAGTCATACAAAAATAACCATATACGGACACCACTATGTGATAAAAGGCCAAAATTAAAAAGACGTGTCTCCCAGTTTTGCCCAAAGTCATGCACTTTTTGATAATTTTTGATTTACCCTTTAAGAACAAAGATTGTGAACATATGTATAAAATCAAAAAAACTTAATTTTCAAGATCAAAATCGCAAAAAGAGATTTTTTTTACCTTTTATCCCCTGTTCAGGTCCATAGGTAGGAAACCGTTAAAAATTCAAGGAAACAATCAACTACAGAAATGTACCTAAGCTCCCAGTAAACAACTTTCTAGAGCATATAAACTCCCTAGGAATGATTCTTAACACCGTTTAGGTAGCGCTTAGACAGCCGTAAAAGTGAAAAATTTCCCGCAAATTTTTTTAATTTTATTTGTTTTTTCTTAACTTCAACATTGAGATACTATGCTATCTATAACCATATACGGACACCAATACCTGCTTAAAGATCAACAAATAAAAGACAAGTATCTCCCAAAGATTCGGGGGCCCGGTGTCACAGGTACATTTTTGTAGTTGATTGTTTCCTTGAATTTTGAACGGTTTGCTACTTATGGACCTAAACAGGGGGAAAAAAGGTAAAAAAATCAAATATTTTAAATTTTTTGCGATTTTGATCTTAAAGATATGTTCACAAGAGCTACAACTTTGTCTCAGAGGGTAAATCAAAATTCCGAACGGTTTGCAAGATATGAGCCTGAGAAAATTATCTCTTTTTTGCAAAAATGACACCGAGGCCCCAAATCTTTGGGGGCCCATAAATAAAGCGCATGACTTTGGGAAAAACTGGGAGACACGGGTCTTTTTTTTTGTCTTTTATCACTTAGTGGTGACCGTATGTGGTTATTTTTTTCGTGTTGCACTGAGATATATTAACTTTTTGTATGGGAAATAAGTTCCAAAAAAAAATTAATTGTTCGGACATAAATCTAAAAAGAAAACTTGTTTGAGAAATATTTTGGACTTTCTGGTGGTATTTACAAGTGGATATGGCAAAATATTTATAAAAATAAATAATTACTTTTTAAAAAATGGCTTAACAACAATGGCTAAACAATCAATACACTCACTATTTTATATATGCGTTCAATAAAGCGCTTTTTGTCTCAAAAATGTATTGTTTCAACGTGGGCACTCAACATTTTCGTAAGCGATGTAGTAAACGTTCCTTTTTTTTTAATTCCCTAAAGGCGCCCGTACACGACATGTATTTGTCATCTGACATGTCAAATTTTCAAGTCACATGTAATTGTTCATGTCTGTCAAAATTGCTGTTTTACATAAGGTTTATAATATTCAGTCACAAACGTACATGTAATTTGCTTCTGACATTGTCTCTGTTTTTTTTCGCATTGTTATTGCAGAAACCAAAGTAGTTCTCGGTTTCAAAATAGCTTGCTGCCGCCACGAAAATATTTATTTGCGCCGTAAAATAATTTAGCCATCTTAACATTTTTTTCGTTTATTTTAAAGATACCAATTTAGAATTTTATAATGAAACGGTTCTTATGTATATATTTACATAAATTCTATTCAATGGTAAGATGAGCATACATATCTTGGTATTGTAAAATATTAACTTCAGCCGGCTAATGATTCCGTCAATAGTTGACGCCGCTGCCAGTTTCTTCCCGGCATAGATTTCTGATGTCAGATGGTTTGTCAGAAGAAAATAGAGCACGCTCTAATTGAAATTTTGTCAGATGACTTTGCTTCTGACTTTTACAGTAGCAAAGTTAAAAAGGTAACACACGACATGTATGTGTTTTGTAGTGGGAAATTTGACATGTCAGATGACAAAAACATGTCGTCTATACCCTCCTTAAGCTAATCCCGCGAAGCTCCACGCTTGTGTGCATGAAAGAAACCAGAGTCTTTGGCGGGAGTCGAATCCGAAACCCCGGCGCTGATAGACTAGCTCACTACCAGCTAACCTACTGGGGCACTCTTTAAATTAGTTCCTTATAAACCTGGCACGTGAGAAGCTCAATTTTTTATAACGTTGCGGGGCATAAAAAATTTTTTTTGAATATTTAAATATTTCAATCATTTTAGTTGGTTTTAAATCAAAATTTTTGTTATTTTAATCAGGCTAAAGTTCATTGAATTGAATTACTATTTAATTCTTTTTGTGAACAAAGTTGTGCTGAAAAAGGTCTACAAGAAAAAGAAAGACATAAAACATGGAAAAACAAAAAAATGTACTTTGGACTTCAAGAAGAATTCTTGACAAAAAGTACGAAAAACAGATGTAAGGAAGAACATGTAAATAAATTAAAAATAGATAATCATTCGAAACAAATTTCGATCTATCAAAAGTTAAATATCATTAAAGATCTCCCGATACGCACCATCGTTGATAGAGAATGAAACAAATAGCAACAGCATTTAAGAAAAATATGGATTAAATTAAGCACTAATCTGTTTCGAGTATTTGTGTAGACAATATTCAGAGGAGTCTTTAATAAATCTCACGAAAATTCAGAAAATATATAGAATATTTAACAGAAATCGACAAATTGTAAAGACATTTCGATGATTTCGTTATGTTGTATGATAACGTTACTTTGTTCGACATATCGGCAAAAATAGTTACTGGGTTATGTACACATATACACTCAAACAAATAAAATAACGAAAGAGAAAGTGCCCCTAGCAAGTTTTAGTTTTTACTTGAATAAAAAAAATAAAAAATAAATAAAAAAGAATGTCAATTTATTGTGATTATAACTCGAACGTTTTAATGGCTATAACATAAAAAAAAAAAATTTATCGAAACTTTTGCTTTTCTTTAAGTTGTAACTCACGCCTGACCAGAGTTTACACACAAACTCGCAGTTACAGATGGACATAAATTATTGTAATCCGCTTTCCCTTCCTGTGCTCGCTCGTGTCTCTTCAATTTAGTGGGTTAGGCTGAATTCGGTGCTTTTTTAATTTTATTTACTTTGTCTTTTTTATAACTTCAATTCGTGATAATATTGACCGTTGAAAGTAAAAGCGGCATTAAAGTAACAATGGATGGATGTCTTACTAAAGATGGTCTACATTTGTGTGGATGTTTGATAAACAACTTTTTCTTTTTATTGATTCTTGAATGGTCACTTTTTATACATAAGTGCATGATTAGTTTGGTATGTGCTTGCCTATAGTTACAGCATATTAATGTTTATTAAAGTTTTTTTGTTGTTGTTTGATGATTTTGAAAACGAGTTTTTTCTAGGAAGAACTGATTTTATTCTGTTGATTGTTTTAAATCAAATTTTTCATATTTTTTTTTTTTTTTGATTTTTGTAATTTGGATCAAAACTAAAGTTTTTATGGAATGCATATTTAAGACATTCCCTGCGGTAAATTTGTGTCAATTTCACTTATCCCGTGATCTGTGAGAACAATATTATTATAGAATAGATTGTGATAAGTGAAAACAGGACAAAACACTTAACTGGTGATAATGAGTTTAATGTATAGTTACACCGTAGGAAATGTTATTGACACAAAAATAGATGTGACCGGATTTTGTGGGGGTAGTGGCTGATTCTCTCTGGATCTTTTACTTCATATGAAGGGGATCTATCATATTAACATGGTTCACACGGGACAGTATCTGCGACAGACATTATTTAAATCGAAATTGAATTTGTTCATTTAGGTTATTTTAATGACCTGTTGAAAAGTGTCAAAAAGGTGCCAATCAACCTCCTCCTAGGACACCGCCATGTTAAAGTGACGAACGAGTCCACTTCATAAATTCTTCTCATATTTTGAATTAGGCCAAAGTTCATCAAATTTAATTTTCATTAAATTATTTTTTATGAAGAAAGGAATTTTGCAACATGAAATCAATTCAGTTTTAAATATGCGTTAATATGATAAACTTTAATATTTTTTGTGAAATTTTATTAAGTTATTAAAAATGTTGTTGTTTATGTTTATATATTAAGGTTATTAAAAAGTCTGAGCAGGTCCAGCTAATGTAGTAGCAGATAAACAATATTTATTTTTGCAATTATTTATATTTCATGAAAAACTCCAAAGAAATTTGATTTAAAAATTTCAAAAATGTTTGTCTATTAAACTCTTTTGAAGGGTTCCAGATTTGGCAAAATCGTATGACCACTCGACAAAGACGACATAGGTAACCCTTCAACCCAATTATCAATAAAAATTTCCCGGGAGTTTTCTTCCTTCTTTCATTTTTCTTATGCAAATTCAATTGTTAGAATGGGAAAAGGGAAAATTACCGGGGTATTTTTATTCATAATTGGGCTGGTTAATTCTCTTACAAAATACCGTTTGGGCCTTTTTGCCCTTTTCTTAATCCACTTGCCGGGAAGACCGTCTCAAATCGTCCCAAGACGGTTCTCGATTTTTGGGCTACAGCGCTGCATTAAAAAAAGTTTCGCTTGAAAATAGTTCAAAATGTATTCAGTCAGACAACACTTTTTTACATTTCTTACAATTTCCAACACATTCCGACAAGTCGTTTGCGAGCTGTGATTCACTAAGTGCAAAAAGTCAAAAAATTAGCATCGAAAATTGTTTCGCAAAATTTATTTAAATTTAATTTAAAAATCAGCAACAAAAAAGTTAAAGTTCACATTCTGCAGGGCTTAATGTGCTGATTAACTAATGTCAAATGTATGACCTCTGAAATAAAAGTGTATAGTCTGGTTTAATACTACGGAAGTTTTCTTTCAGAAAGTCTGAGTTTATTGGTAAACTGAGACTTTCTCAAAAAAACTTTCATAGTGTGAAACCAGACTTAACGTTTTTGAATTGCTCGCACCCCTTAAAAAAAATACCGACACGTTCCCTTCAAACGGGATATTTTAAAATATATACATGTTCGATATAAATGTGAAATATAAAGAAAACATAGCAAACAATTCTGCATCATTAACTCCAAAACTAAATTTTTTGAGTTATGAAGATAAGCCAGTTATTGAGCGAGCTAATGAGCGATAAAAGAATGTATTGTATGTAGCTTTTCAAGCAGACAAAAATTTGCAATCAAAACCTACAGAATTCTTGTTCATGACACAAATTTCCAAATAACTGAATTATTGTTTTATGTAAGCAATTGATGTAGAGTTAAATGATTGTCCAGAACTAAAGCTTTACATACATATTAATACTAAATAGCCCAGTTGGCCAGACTGCCATTGACGACATCGTAGTCAATGATGTATGTACTACTTGTTCCCTATCGTTAAGTTTTCTCGACGAGTTTTTAGGAGAAATCGTCGTGTACGACAGTATAAGCGACTTTGTCTTATTAGTTTTCTTCTATGTATTAAACTCTATGTGGGACGGCGGTGCGCAAAATGACCCCAGGAAATAGGGCCCCAAAAGGAAAATTAAAAACGGTCCCAAAATTTTACATGAGACACGTAATTTTGGCGCAATTTTTTTGTTTTTTTTTGGGGTTATTTTTCATTTTTTCGTTAGGGTGTTTTTGCATTTTAAGTGGAATGAAAAATGACCCCAATATCAAGAAATGAAAAATGGCCCCAAATAAAATCACAATTTTTACTTTGGGGCTATTTTTCATCTACTAATAAAAAATGCAAGTTTAAAGAAATGAAAAATCACCCCAAACATTTTTACACAAATTTTATAAAATTCTATGTAAAAGTTTCTAGGGATAACATAAAAAACCCGAATTCTTATACCAAAGTAGAGAAAATCCTTGCCGGTTATGCAGAGATGCTTTAGTTAGCGAAGCCGGTATTTGTTATACCATAGAGGAAAGAATCCTAGAGCCCGGCCGAAGGCCGGCTGTTACGAGAAGAGTTCGTTATACCATAGAAAAGAAAATCCTTGCGCCCGGCCGAAGGCCGGCTATGAGTGAAGCTTTAGTGAGCGAAGCCAGTGTTCGTTATACCAAAGAGAAGAAAATCTTTCACCCAGCCGAAGGCCGGCTATACAGAGAAGCTTTAGTTAGCGAAGCAAGTGTTCGTTATACCATAGAGAAAAAAATCCTTGCGCCCGGCCGAAGGCCGGCTATAACGTAAAGCTTTAGTAAGCAAAGCCAGTGTTCGTTATACCATAGAGAAAAAAATCCTTATGCATGGCCGAAAGCCCAACCGTGCTATCAATCGTACGATTTTTAAAACCAAAACTGTAAATTTATCCGGATTTTGAAATCGGGATTCTAAATTTGGGATTTTTAGTTTTGGGCATATGAACTCCACCGAAAATGTTTAATGTCACGTTCTTTGTGTTCTTTTTTGGGGTTAAAATTCATTATAAATTTTGAGGTGATTTTTCATAATGAAGAATAACCCCAAATTTAGGGTCATATTGCATTTTATTTTTAGGGTTATTTTTCATTTTTTTGGGGTAATTTTTCATTAAAAAAATTGGGCCATATTGCATTATGAAAAATAGCCCCAAATTTGGGGTCAATTTTCATTTATTTTTTGGGGCCATATTTCCTGGGGCCATATTTTGCAGCGCCATGTGGGACATCTTCTTATAAGTTGTCTTTAAGCAAACTCTATGAGGGATAGTGTAAGGGACGTTTTCCTTTATTAAATTCCATTTGGGACAGTATGAGCGATATTTTTATATAAGTTGTCTTCTATGAAACTCGAAGTGGGACATTATAAAGGATATTATCTTAGAAGCTGTCTTGTTTAAAAAGCTTTTTACGACAAAGTTTTCTTCTGCCGCCGTAGAATGATTTTCAATCACTTGGATTGGTTTGCTTAAAATGTCTACATTCTTTTTTTTTTAATTGTGAATTTAAATACCTCCACGCAAAGCAAGACAACTTCAAATCAATAAAGACTATACTAAATAAATAAGAAACATTAACGAAAGTCTACACTCATAGAAAAGTGCATCTTCAAATTGATGATTCCGTTACATCAGAATTGTGCCATTTATGTTATTATAAATGGCATCAATGTGGCAAAAAGTGATGACAATAATCTACTGACGAACGTCATCATAATATTTTGTCATATTTTATGCGTCATCTATGCTATGGCCGTTTTCTTATTACGCGATTATCCTTTTCCCAGCGAAAAATTCCATATTAGAGAAATTTGGTTTTCTCAATGTCTGACTTGCTCTCATCTATCAATTATTTATTTTCCTTCTATTTGCAATATAGATAAATTCAATCAGCTTACTCCCAACTTTTACATGTATTTTGAGAGGTGTTGCCAACTGAAAACAATAGTTTTTTTTGTCGGTATATTGAGAACCCCAAAATTGTTAACGAACAGTTTATCGGTCGTATAAATTTTTGTTGAAATTAAGTAATACAATACTTTTCGCTTATAGTGACTTCCTTTAGTTGCAACCATAACGTGGACTATATCGCTAATGTGACTATAAGGCTAATTCACATTATGCCAGTATGCCGCATATAACCAAATTCGAATATAATCAAGTTATGTGAATAAAGGAAATAAAAAATTCATATAAATTACACCGACATCAGGCTTATGGTTTTACAACAGAGTTGCATACTGTATAAAAAATAGTTAAAATAATAACAACATATTTCATAACTGATACCAACGGCAAAAACGAATTTTTTACGAGTAGAGAGTTGATGACAAAAATTAAATGATTTAATTCATTATTTTTTTGGATGGATTTTTGATTCGAAAACTAAATAGAATTTAGTAAATTTTGTTAATGTGACTATAACGCTATTAATTTGCTTTACTTTTTCCCTTTGACTACTGTTGATAAATGGCATATATGGCAAATGTGCTTATATCACTAAAATGGACTATAACGTAAATACTTTATATTTAATTAACTTATAGCGGAAAAAAAATGATAAAATGGAATATATCTATAAGCGTAGTGACTATAAACGAAAAGTACTGTAGACAGTTTATCGATACATTGAGAAAACGGCCTTTAGTTGTGTTAAAATGTTTGTAAAGTGTGTTTAAGGAAGAATGTTATTGTGTTATATATATATTCCTCTAACTCCAACTGGAGCATAGCGCACATTTTTTAAAAAGTCAAAGCAAAAAAACTTTATCCAACACATAACAGTGAAAAGAGTAAATATTTAAATAAAACATACACGTGCATTTGTAAAAGTTTGTTGTAAAAACACCATGTTTTGTGTACAAGCAACAACAACACTACAAGAAGAAAAACATACATTATTTTCATGTTTAAAACGTAAAAAGATAAGCAAAAATTCCCATATTCTATTTGTTTTAATTATTAAGTTTAATGCGTCAAATTTGCATTCTGCTGGTGTCTTCTAATCGAGAGTTCTTCTGTTAACAAAGAATACAATAAAAATGAAACAAACATGTGTAACGGGTTAGCAAATAATAATAATATCTCACTTTCACTTAAGTCAAACCCAATGACCGCTGTCATTGAATTCAGCCCAATGAGTCATTTCTCCGATGCTACTGAGTCATCGCATTTATTATTAAACTAGCTGCAATTAGTCATTTTTGTGATGCCGATGTATCATTCCACTGATGATTTTTGACACTGATGACAATTTAGCCAAGTGATCACAATGATGAAAAGTGTAATGAGGTCAAACACCAAGACACTTGTCAACAAAGTGTGCACATGTCAATTTCACCTTGAGAAAGGGCGACTGTCCCAAACTTAAGATTAACAACATCGAAATCCCTCAACAAAATCATATAAAATATATTGGTATACACCTCGATCGTCGCCTTACCTGGTCTCAACATATTGAATCCAAATCCACACAGCTCAAACTTATAACACTACAGCTTCAGTGGCTTATTTGCTCTCATTCTGTTCTCAACCTAAACTACAAGGTTCTACTCTACAAAGCTATTATTAAGCCAATATTGACCTATGGTATCCAACTATGGGGAACAGCTTCTGCTTCCAATATAAAGAAATTACAAAGACGACAAAATAAAATATTGCGACAAATTACTGGTGACTCGTGGTATATTAGAAACACAAATATTCATAAGGACTTCAACATTCCATTTGTTCGCGACGAAATAAAAACCTTCTGCTCCAAATATGCACGAAAACTGGCAACTCATCCGAATCCATGGAAGATGAAACTTTACGAAACAAAAATGGAGTTTCTATTGCAACGACAATAGACCCAGAAATTATTAATTAATTTAAGATTTTAATACTTATTGTTATTTTCTTATTATAGAAAGATTCAATAAATAAATTGAAAGTTGAAAAAAAAACTTGTCAAAATACATCCGCGTTATGAAATTTTTTATTGCAGGGTTCTAATGTTTAAATTTTTAATTTTAATATGAAAGAAACTTTGAACATATAACAAAGGTAGTCGTAAAGTTGTAAAGTTATATGTCTTAAAATAATTACCTGAAATATATGAATATTTCTGCTGTGGGCAATCGCTTATAATTTAGATTTTTACTGTATAGTTATGACCAGTGAAACCATAAATATGCAATTGCATGTTTTTCCTTGTGCGTCCTATGAAGGTAAACACAATATATTTATCCGTTTTAGAGCTTTTTATGAATTTTGGCATCGATTTGTTAGTGCATATTTTTGCATATTTTACCGTTTGCAGCATTTTTTTGCATTATTTAGTTAAAAGAGCCTTTTTGCAGCATTTTTTAGGTTTATAGCGCATATTTTGCCTTTTTAAGGCATATTTTGACACATTTTAAAATTTTTTAGATGCCTAAAATAGTTTTCGCAACAAATAAAAATTTTATTTTTTCCAAAATCTTTTACTTCAATTTCGACATCTACATTTAATTTTTACTCTAAAATTGCAAGACAAAGCGGGTTGTCATTACACCACGTCTTCAATCGCTATCGATTTGAACAAGACATGAACATAACGTCGGCAGAGCAACGGTATTAATTTGTTCATGTTTTTATATGTGGCGAGTACGTGTTGATGTTCATCTTCTGATTGACCACAATTTTTGTTGTTGTGGTGTTTGGTTGTATAGACAAAATACATTGTATGGCCAACATCATGGCGCACATGGATGTTAAGACGAATGTTTAGGCAACGATTGCAGCACTTGGACGAAACATGAACATGAACAGTCTTCACGAGTAGAATTCATGTGCGACATGCTGTTCTTACCAAGTTGATGGATAGTGGAGACGGTTAGTTAAGGATAAATGTTATGCGATTTGTATCTACCCAATCTTTTAGTATTCCGATCGACTCAGAATCAGTTTTTAAAGTGATCTTACGATGTCCATCCGTCCGTCTGGCTGGTTGTCTGTCCATGTTAGCCTTGTGCGCAAAGTACTAGTTCCAATTTTGTAGATAATTTTATCAAATATGGACGAAGCCTATGCAAATGGTGAGAATCAGTCTATAATTTCACATACAAATTAGACTCTTTGTGTCCGCAAGCTATCTAATTACGATGGTATTTAAATTAAATTCGTCCCAAAACTATTTTACTGCAAATTAAATTGTTTTCGAATCGGTTCACATTTGCTCAAAGCTCTCATCCTTAAATAGTTTTAACTTCATTTCAAATGTTAACATTTGTTAACAATTTAGCGACCGTACCTAAAATCCACTTAAGACAAAAACCCATATGGATATAAATATCTAGATAATAGTCGCCGCAATTTTAACCTTTTTTAGGTTTTTTTTTAGATTTTTTTATTAAATTAATATAATATTGTGTCTTCACATGAGCAATTTTTAATTTTTATGGCAAATTTTTAACATTTTTCAGGGCACATTTTCCAGTTTTTACTGCATATTTAACGCGCATAAAACGCGTTTTTAAACATAGTTCTGGTTTCCCTGTTTATGACGAATCAATGAACACAGCATTAACATTTTTATTTTGTTTGAAACACAACAGTATTTTTTTTAAACAATTGTTAAATATTATTTAGGACATTATGACGATATGACTTAATAGCACAACTTGTGAATCCCCCAAATATTAATTAAATGAAAATTATACTTACAATTTAAGATTAAGCGCAAACCAGTAAAACCGATAACATGCTGGTGAAGGTAGTCGCGAGCTGGAAAATGAATTACATGCAGTTAATACTTCACTGTCAATTTAAGAATTGCTTATAAAAATCAAATATATTAAACAGAAAGAAATAACAACTTTACTTAAACTGCACATTAGGGCGTCCCAAAAATTTTTTTTTTAGAGTCTCAAGCATAATTTGAAAGCTTATAGGGTCCAGTATTTTAAAATTTTTTTTTAGATTTTTAGGAAGAGGTTTAGAGGTCGCGCAAATCAAGTCTTTGTTAAAAATCTGGTTTTCGGGATTTTTTCAAACTTGACTCTTAACTTTGTTAATAAACACGTTCATTTAATTTTTTGACCGAATATTTCTAAAGAAAATTTCCCAAACTTTATTTCCATATGCAAAAACTTTAAGTTCCGGCAATATTTTTGTCCATTACGATTCCACATATTAAGTTCTTTTGTAATTTTTTAACAAATTCTGTAAAAAACAGTTTATTACTTTTCAAATTTATATGAAAGGTATAAAAACAAGTGACGCGATTTTGAATACCGATAAGTTCTAAACAATTAAGGAAAACAAAAATGGAATTTAGTCCTACAGTTTCCGAGTTACAAATATATATTTCGATAAATTTTTATAATTAGGTGTTAACAGTCATTAACTTCTTACATTTATTGATCTAAATAGTTACACACTGTCATTTTCACTTTCTATTTTATGTGTGCTTTAGGAGCTATCAATCGGGCTCGCTGGATGATGAAAATTATCTATTCTTTAAAAACATGCATTTTCCGAAACCAGTTGCAATCTTATATAGACAAATCAACAGTTGATGCCTTGCTTGAATTAAGTTCATTTATTTTAAGAATATATATCAAATATTGGTACCTCTGCCAGTGCCCTCGATACGCTCCTCTCAATGATCTGAGCCTCTTAAAGAAATTGGATAGTTATAAAATTATTAATAAAGCAGTTGCAAAAGCCTTAACTCCGAAATTGGCTGCCTCAGCGTTTTTTGATGAACATATCGACACCAAAACTTTGCACTTAGTGACAAAAAACTTGCAGATACTCCATGCAGCGATTATGAAGTAGCAAATGTAACTTTAACAGAAGAAACTTTAGAAATAAAGAAATTCAACAATTCATTTCAAAAGCCAGTCTTACTTTTTTTGAAGCTTGCAATAATTCAATCGATTTTTTAAAAAGAGATCCCGAGAATTGGAAAGCCAACAAGTTATTTCAGGAGGCACAGAAAAAGTTAAACAACTACAAGTGGTAAATGATTTGGCAGAACGAGGTGTGGCTTTGGCTAATACTTATATTAATGTCACAACTTCTGAAACTGATAACCAGAATTTATTGCAAGGTATAGAACTACATCGCAAGAACCGCAATAAATGATTTTTCACAGAGCAAAAGAAAAGTTTTTTTTTTTTTTTCTTTATTGGTGAACTGGCAAATAGCTTATAAAAACATATACTGGGTATAAAGATAAAAACGGGTATAACTCAGGAACGGTAAGAACAAATTTAAAATTTTTTTTTTCATATTAATAAGAATTAATTTGTCTTTCAAACTGCATTATTAGTTTTTTTCGTTTTAATCTAAACTTAAAAAGTTGTGAAGCGTTATTACAAAATTTTTGAAAAAATTACGAAAAATTTTAATTAAGGGTATCTAATTGAGTAAACTCATCACCAAAACTTATATCTTTTTCACACAGGAATAAAGCTTGGATACTTTTCTTTAAAACTGTTTTCTCAGGAGTGAAGAAACTCGTGGTATTAACCAAGTTATGAGTAAAGTTCAAAAAAGTCCGAAAACTCCGTTTTTTTTTTGAAAACTCCATTTGCGCGACCTCTTAACCTATTCCGAAAATTTTTAAAAAAAACCAAAAATACTTTACCCTATAAGATTTTAAATTTTAATTGAGCACCTATGAAAATCAGAAAGAAAAAATTTTTTGGGACACCCTACTGCACATGGAAAAATTGTCTAAAGTAAATAACAATTTAATAGCTTTTGCCGTCGAAGAAAATAGACGACATTGTCAAGCATAGAGTTGTTTAAAAACAAGTAAGAGTGCTATATTCGGCTGTGCCGAATCTTATATACCCTTCACCATTGTGCGAGCAGAATACAGAGCAACTAGACAAAAACTAAATAATTTTTACATATACATACATATTTGCAATACCTCAAACTTCATTATAAATAAAATTTAAAAAGCGAAAACTTTTAAATATTTTTTTTAAATCTTTTTTAGAACATAAAAAAAATAAAAATATTAAAAAAAATTTTTCTTTTTAAAAAACCAAGAATCGAACCGGGAACTCTCAGTTTCTAACAAACCCCCTAGACAACTGAACCATGAAGGAACGTTAATCGAATATCATTAAAATGAAATATGGCACGTTGACTGTTCACAAAATTCAACAAAGTTTTGTTGTAATTACTTCTGATGTTTTTGTTCACCACAAAGTTGGGAAATATATTCACCAAAATAGTTTGCCCAATGTATGTGTGTTTGTTTGTTTTCTTTTATCTTTTTTGGCGAGTTTTTAAGTAGCAAAAAACACAAAAATTCCTAGTTTCTATTTGTAAAAATATTTTCGTTAAATAGATGAAATAATAAAGAAGGGTGATAACGAAAATCATATTGGGCATTACGCTAGTATATGTAAGCAATTGAAGGGGGGGCAGAGGGACATCACATGTTTAATTCAAGTTCTCTCCTCATAATGACCCTGAATATATATACTTTATAGGGTCTTAGATCAATATTGTAGAAATTACAAACGGAATGACAAACTTATATATACCCTTTTCCACCTGAGGTGAAGGGTATAAAAAGAGTAATTTTTGGGATTTCAGTATTTTGATTATAACTCAGCCATTTTTTAACCGATTTGACAGATTTATATACCGACGTGTTTAAGAAGAAATTTGCCAGTTAGCTGGGTTATAAAACTTGGACTCGGGGAGATCTATGGCTCCCGAAAATGGGTATTTTTTAAAAAAAAATTAATATTTTGGTCATAACTTTTTCGCATCTGAACCGATTTTCTCGAGTTTTTCAGAAAATATTTTCTACAAAAAATTTCCGATCTTTTGATATATAAGGCGTAACCATAGGTCATATCACAATCAAAAAATTCAGGTTATTATAAAATTTTTGACATTTTTTGTATGGGAGGTACCACGCCCACTTCTCCAAACCCGCCCACATTTTGTGGGTTGGTGTGTATTTATAACTGGAATGTTTGCACCTAATTTGGAAACTTTGGCTCTTGCCGTTCTCCAGATATACAGAAAAAAGCAATAATAATACAACAACAAGGGATTTTTGGAAAAAATTAGAGGCAGTCGTGGTTTTTTGGTCATATCTCAGCAATTTGTGGACCGATCTTGCTGAATTTAAATAGCACAAAATGGTGGACTATATGTGACATAAATGTAAAACAACCTAGCAGCTATCATGTCTGGAGTCTCCGGAAAACACATATAAAACGTAAGACGGACAGACGGACGGACGGACGGACGGACGGACAGACGGACAGACGGACAGACGGACGGATATGGTTAAATCAAGTTTTCTCCTCATAAGGACCCAGAATATATATACTTTATAGGGTCTTAGATCAATAGTGTAGAAATTACAAACGGAATGACAAACTTATATATACCCTTTTCCACCTGTCTTGTATATAGTATATAATATACATATGTATTGTATAGAAGATATTGGCTTTTATATAATCGTTGCCGAAATTATTAAATATATTGTCGCTTATCTTGTCTGTGTGACCTCGCCGCCATTTGTATTAAATTTTTATCAACAATTTCTATTGAGATGTCCTCGGTATGTCTTCTACGACTTACTGTTATCTTGTACCCTTGGTTGAAGATGTCTTAAAGACGTGGCCAGCTGGGAGAGGTTTTCAATAACCACTTATCATAAGCAACAAATTTTGCAACAAATTATTACAATCGATATTAACATTTACACAAATTGAAAATCCTGAATAAATACTACTTTGAATGTTATTATCGCATTGTCACAAACAAGCCATAAACGTATTTATTATTGGCATTTATACTGCCAGAAGGCTTTGGACGTCATCAAACGATTATATTTTAAAATTAAAAGGTATTCCCTTTAAAATATTTGAGGTTTATAATTAGTGGCGCAATGATTATTTTGAAATAAATAAAATGGTCATTTGCTACGCTTTAATTGGAAATCGTGAAATAATAAATTTGTATATGAAATATCGAATGGAAATCAATTAAAAAAAATCCCCTACAACAAATAAAGCTCAAATAAACTTTCTTTTAATTTTTGAAATACACGTACATAGATTTGTATTTATTATGTAAAGGAAATTGAAAATTTTAGAAACGTAAAGTGAAAACTTTAAATTAATAATGCCAATAATATTTTTGGCATTTAGCAACGCAGTCAGACCCAGTAGACAGACAGCACAACACAGTGCAGTACAGAAAAAATGAAATGAAAACACTTGAATGCAAAAATGTTTTTAAGTTATTTATGCTAATAAACAAATATTTTAAATTTAAATGTCTGTTTGTAAGTATCGATGTGCGGATGTGTGTAATTATGGGCACTTGTGGTGTTTGAAAGCCAATGGCGTTCAGGCATACCATAAAGCTGTGCTTAGAATATTATTTGGTGTTAATTTCATTTTCATGTACCACAGTATTTGCTAGTAAATATATTTATTTATTTATTTGTACACGATTTTGTATGCAATTGTATGTACACAGTCAACGAACGAACGAACGAACAAAAGTTTTCTGTACATGGACATATTTTATTGTCCAGTTAAAATTGGTATCTGTTTGTTCTGGAAAGTTTAAGTTTCAATCATCCACGTAGAATATAATGAACCAAATATTTAAAGGATTTTTTTTAAACTAAGTTAACGGCTATAAAATTATAACAAATAAAGTCTATTGCGTAAGTAATTTTGCAAAGTCCTCATTATAAATTACAATTGCGTTACTGATAAAGTTATGTTTATTTTTTTTCATAAGGATAATCTTTTACTTAATTTAGAAAAATAATTATATTTAAATTGTAATTATTTAGCAAAAATTATTTGATTTGATTCTCCAGATATTTAGATATGTATTTATAGTGTCCTTGTATAAGAGGTACCACGCTAACTTTTACAATTCAGTTCGATTTTTTATGACCAAGGTATTTGTGCAAAATTTGATTACAACTACTGATACCGTTCTTAACGTTTCTACACAGAAATCAATATTGTCATTGTGTGAGATGTACCACGCCAACTTCTCCAATGTAGCTTCTTTTTGACAAATGTTCTGCATTGATTTCTAAGTTATTTGTATCAGATTCAAAAACTTTTATTATTAACGTTCTCCAGGCAGATAACATGTATTGATAATCAAGTAATTTGAAATACATCGTTCCCAAGATATGCCGAAACTTATATTGTCTTTGTATGGGAGATGCCATGCTCACATTTCCAAGCCAACAATTGGAGATGGTGTGTTCTTATATACAAGCCATTAATTAAAAATTGTTATACTTTTACAGTTACCGCTCCCCAGATATATAGAAATCTATATAACCTTGACTGGGGTGGTGTCCCGCCCACTTCTGAAAAAATTTGAAAACTTTTACTGTAACCCTTCTCCAGATATGCAGAAATTATACCGTCTTGAAAGACGCCATTTCTTCTTAAAAATTGGTATGAGATTAAATTTACGATCATTTTCATACCTATTCGCAAAATTGGATAACACAGAAGAACCGATGTTTTGGTATATATTAACCCATATCGTCCCAATGTTCGATTTTTCGAACAGTAAATTTAAAGCTTTTTTGTAATTTTTTTACTCTTTTTAGCTAAGACAATGAACAAATTTTTTTAAACAATTATATATTGTAAGAGGTAAGCTACAAATATAAAAATAAAAGTTCTTACCAACTTCACTCCTCCCTTGTTTAACAAGGGTGAAGAAAAACATTTCTTCATAAAAATAATTTAATGAAAATTAAATTTGATGAACTTAAGCCTAATTAAAAATATTAAAAATTTGGATTAAAAACCATAAATAGTTCAACAAAATAACCACAATACTAATTATTGTTAAAGCTAAGGCACGAGCTCTGTATTTGCATTTGTCCTTCAAGTTGTGCTGAAAAAGGTCAACAAGAAAAAGAAAGACAAAAAATAAAAATACAAAACAAAATATGTACTTTGGACTTCAAGAAGAATTCTTGACAAAAGTACGAAAAAACAGAAGTAAAGGAAGAACATGTAAAATAAATTAAAATAGATAATCATTCAAAGCAAATTTCGATCTACCAAAGGTTAAATACAATTTGGTTTAAGGATTGATGTTTGACTAATGACGTCAGCAGTCGTCGATGGCTGCGAGTGTTAAACGGCAAGCTCTCTGAGGAGATTGAGTGGTTGCAATCGAAACATGTCAGGGTAACCTGTCCGTAAAAACGCCTGGGTTCGAGCCCAGATTGAGTCAAGAATGAAAAATTATCAGTAAATTTTAATTAGTTTTCATGTTGTAAAATTCCTTTCTTCATAAAAATAATTTCATGAAAATTAAATTTGATGAACTTAAGCCTAATTAAAAATAATAAAAATTTGGATTAAAAACCATAAATAGTTCAACAAAATAACCACAATACTAATTAAAAACATTTATTTTAGCATAATTGTACAAACTGAAAACTTTGTATAAAACATAAAAAAAAATTAAAAAAGTGAAAATGCAGATCCATTGAAAAACGATTAAACTTTCAACAACAGTAAAAATATTTCCGTGTTTTTCAATTGTGTATTTGTTTTTTGGCACTATTAAGCACTTTTGTTTTTCTTAGAAAGGCTAACTGAATCATCGCATATTACCATTTTTCACGCATTTGAATTAACGGAAATAAATTTATTCCGTTTTTGTTGAACAATAAAAAACTTATGAACAATTAGCGTTCTGTGAGAAATGTTTTTCGTGCAATTCGAGGAACTAATAGTGCGGTGCGCATAATCTACTACAGTTGTAGCTGAGAGTGTAATCATTGGTCCAATTTTTTTCAATATTGAGGAAAATCAGAATGTTACCGTCAATGGTATTCTCGCACCATAATTTTTTTTGTTAGGACCAACACTTAAGGGATGACCCCTACTAGGAACTACTATGGAAAGGAGAGAAGAGGTAGAGTAGTGCTTGTGAACATTCGGTTTGATTTATTCATGTTGACCGTGAGAGGGAAGACTTGAGCAGGAAGGTTATTCCACATACGAACAGTCCGGCCAAAAAACGAATTTTCCCTGTAATGCATTGTACGATTTACTGGCCAATCGACCACAAAAGGATGGGCTCTTGAGAAAAAAACAAACGCACTGGTTTCGGTCTCGGCCAAGCGTATTATTCATGTTCTGAAGCATAGCACCAACACCGGATACTCTTGGTATATAATCAAATGATTACGATTGGCAAAGGTTGCTGTCATTTGCAAAAGATTAGATAGGGTTATTTAGAAAAATAAGCAATATAAATAGTAGGAGAAAGAACGGAGCCTTGCGTTACCTCTGAATAAATTTTGAAATCGTTTGACGAAACCCTATCAAAACATCTCGTATAGTGCGACCTCTGGCAAAACTCACTATAAATAGAGAGGAATTATCACCGAAACCAAATGCAATGAGTTTCGACAAGAGTGCACTACACCAGACTCTGTCAAACGCCTTGAAAATATCTTAAGTAATTACCATACTTTCGCCAAAATGGTAAAAGGAACTGCACCAGTATAGCAACCTGGAAATGAAGCGCATGGTCTCGGTGAGATCTGGTTTCAATAAGACGGCGCTACGAAGCATACATTTTGGTTAGCACTTAATTTCATGTTTTGCTATGGTAAATTTTCCACCTAGATCTTGCGATATCACACCTTAGACCATTTTCTCTGGGGATATGTAATGACTGGGGTCTGCAGGAATAAGTCAAATACGATTGATATTCCTGTTATTCGCGAGATACCAGTCGCTATGCTTGAATGAGTCGCCCGAACCATTAACCATTTTTTATTATCAATCATCCCGGTCCTGTGCGAGTCGGATAATCGAGGTTCAACTGTATATTTTTAATTTTATTAAATGCCTTGTTGTAGTTTTCTTAAAAAAAATAAAATAAATTAGTTTCAGTTTATAAAAAGTTTAGGTTTTCTATATTTAGAACCTATAGGAGCAATAAAAATGCTAAAAAGTGCCCAATGTTCGATTAATCGAACACCATTTTTCTTAAAAACAAAAAATCTAAAACAAATTTGGTCTTCAGATTCGTGTTTTCTAGTCCCAAATTATCTATTAACCACCAAGTTTTATAAAGTTACTCGAAAAAAAATCGCTGGGACGAAATGGGTTAAAGGCTATTTAATTTTTTACAAATTATTAATAAATGAGTTTAGTTAATTTGGAAGTAAAAAATAACTTCGCGTAATTGCCGTTTATTTTTAACTCGAATAGCCGCGATTCAAGCTATCGCTCGACTATCCCCTTGAGTATTATTTTTTAGTTGTGTTTAGGGATGCCAAACGGGAAATCCCGAATCCCGGGATTTATTTTTTTTAATCCCGGGATTTTTCGGGATTTTTAATATATTAAGTTTTATGTACAAACATGTTCGTTTTTATTGAATTTGTATACTCTACTAGCTGGTCGCCCCGCCTTCGCACGGTAGCTGGTTACTAATGATCGATGGAGCCGTTTTCTGATTTTAGGTAAATAGAAAAAAGTGAGCTTAAAAGTGGGCGGGGCAATATTTTCTTTACGTAAAAACCTAAGTTGGACCATGGCTATTATTTTAAAGAAAACATCGTCCAAATCGGTCAAATAAATAGAAACAGTAGGCGTTAAAGTAGGCGTGGTAAATTTTTCTTTCGATGAAAACTTAAAATGGATCAATACGAACATTTGAAAAAACATTAGTCAAATCGATGGAACAGTTTTCGGACATTAGGTAAATCTGAAAAAGTGGGCGGGGCAAAATTTTCTTTCCGTAAAAACCTAAGTTGGACTATGGCGATCATAATCCAAATCGGTTCTCAAGTTATGCGATCAGCAACAGACAACATTTCATTTTTATTATATAGAAGATACAAAAAAAAAAGAAGATATTTCAGTTGTATTTTTTATTTTTATAATTCTTATTTTTCTTTTTTAAAAATAATTGTTATATGTATATATAATACCTTTTGAAAAATCATAAATAAGTAAAAAAAGTGTTGTTTATTTAAAAAAAAAACCCAAAATGCAGAAATCCCGGAATTTCGGGATCGACATATCAAAATCCCGAATCCCGGCCAATTTCTAAAATCAATCCCGATTGGCATCCCTAGTTGTGGTATACTCTGTGGCGTTTAAACGTCCTAACGGTTCTTTTTATATTCCGAATGAGCGCTATAATCCGCCGAATGCGACTGCCGTAAGAGCTTTAGTATATGCTTTACTGTGGTTGCCCACTGCTCGCCTCAAGAAATTTTTTGACATTCTGTGGTATTAAGTTTCATTACCGTCTTTATGATTATTTACACCAAACTGTACACTTATGTAAGTGAGTATAATTACCGATGCTAAATTTCTTTACGGTTTTCCATTCCCCATATTCAGCAATTTTTTTGAACGACAAAGCCATCGAAAAGAAAATAATCTTCCGTGCTTATTATCAGGGAAACCAGAAATATGCTCTACACGTTTTATGCGTATTGAATATGCATTGAAAACTTTAAGATATGCCCTGAAAATTGTTTAAAATATGCCCCAAAAATTTTAAAATTTGCTAATTTGAAAACAAAATATTCAACAATTTAATAACAGTTCCATTTAATAAAAACAATCCTTAAATTATAATCAAGCAATAATATATATATTTTCCCCTTTTTGGAAGCGATGGAAAGTCATCGGCTCACAAAAAAAGATATGTTAAAAGGTTAAAATGCATATGAGAGTTATTTGCGCCGAATATTATCTAGATATTAAAATCCTTTTAAGATTTTTTGTCTTAAAGGGATTTTAGATTGTTTAATGGTTAATTAATTTTAACATATAAAAGAAAGTTTAAGCTTTTTATAGATGGGAGCTTTGGGCAAATGTGAACCGATTCAAAATTTGCTGTAAACTATTTTTAAGCGAATTTAATCTTAATACCAACATAATTAAATGGTTTATGGACACAGAGTCTTATTTGGAAACAAGTTTTAATGGGATATGTGAAATTGTAGACCGATTCTCACCATTTACATTGACTTCGTCCTTAGTACAATTTAAATGTATTTATTAAATTTGATAAAAATTTCTAAAAGGATGCTACTTGTACTCTGCGCATAAGGTTAACGTGAACAGACAAACAGCCAGATGGACGGACGGACGAACGGACACCATTATATCACTTCAAAGAGTGTTACTTAAGCCTAGATTACACTATCTCACAAGTCTTACGTATTCCATAATACTTTGTGAGATAGAAATCTAATGAGTTTTGATGCGACTGTCAAAAAATCTAATGTAACATGACAGCTTGCGTTCACACCATCACACAAAGTATAAACACTCACGCATGAAAAAAGTGCAACCCTGATCCAATGAAAAGTTTTGTAGTTTAGAAATTTTTCAAAAAACAATGAAGTCGTATGGGATGTCAAAATTTTTTCATAAAACTTGTCATTTTCGTGACACATTACATTCACACTATCACACTTTGTCATATTACTTGAGTTTTTGACATGTATTAATACAAAGTGTATAGTGTAATCTAGCCTTTACTCGTTCGGTAGACTAAAAAATTTGGTCCAAATTTCTATGCATTACACACATCGGCAAAAATGTATATGTGACAGTTAAAGTTAAAAGGGACCTATGGATGAAACAATCGATTTTTACTTTTTTGGTGATTCTTAAAATAGACAATACGCTCTTTGTAATGCAGCAAACCGCAGTTTTCTAACTTCATTACTTTTGTCATAAGTTAGCTTTAAAATACACCTTTGATAAGAAAAGAAAATTAACTTGTTAACTTTAAAGTTGTTTTTCTCCAAAACTCATATATGTTCCTTATAAGATAAAAGGAACCTTCTCACCAAATTTCATTAAAATCGGAAGGGGTCGCACAGTGCTTTGGCCCATAGACATAAATCAAAAAAAAAACAAGTCTTATATTGTGCTTAAAAATGTACAGATCGATAGATAACAAAATAATTAAAATGAATTTTGAAGAATTTTTAAGATTTAACTCTTTTTGGCGGCACTAGAGGGCGCCAAAGTTTGAGAATTTATAGTAAAAATGGCCAAAAAACTACTTGAGTTTTACATGCTTTAGGAAAACTGTTGTAAAACTGTTGTTTTTTAAAGCACGAGATTGAAATTTTTTTCTGTAGTAGTTTACTATATTTAGAACTAACTGTAAAAAATTTTTATTGATTTATTTTCTCATAAGTGTTTTTTTATTGGTTTGAAAAATGCTTATTATTTACTTAAGCTCTAAAAATTTCTTAACTTTGATGGAATATTAAAAAAAAAAGAAAAATATGGTCTATGGGTTTTTTTCTGATTTCGAATATTTAGACTGTTTTCTAATAACTACAAGAAAAAAAATTTAAAAAATTTTACCACAACTTGAAAAAAAAAATTTTTTTTTAAATGGCTATTTTCATGATTTTTGATCAAATTTTGATAGTTTTCAGGAGTTTAAAAGACAATTAACTACAAATACTGTGAAATATTAATTCAAACTTATACCATTCAATAAAAAACAACAAAAATCAAAATATGTATAAAACATTTTTTGTGTTTGTCTGCATTTTACGGCATAAGAGGGCGCTGAAATCACAAATGCCCTTGGTTTTTTATTGTTTCAAGAAAATAATTGTAAAAAATTCATTTTCTGGATTACGAGATTCAAATTTTTTTCTGTAACACCTTACTATATTCTAAACCATCTATAAAAACATCTATTTACTGGAATTATGCTCCTATACATATTTTTTAATGGTTTGAAAAATGCTTATTATTTAGTTAAGCTCTAAAAATTTCTTAACTTTGATGGAATATTAAAAAAAAAAGAAAAATATGGTCTATGGGTTTTTTCTGATTTCGAATATTTAGACTGTTTTCTAATAACTACAAGAAAAAAAATTTAAAAAATTTAACACAACTTGAAAAAAATGTATTTAAAAAAATGCTATTTTCGTGATTTTTGCTCAAATTTTCATAGATTAAATTAGTTAAAAAAAAAATAAACTAGGAACATAATAAGAAATATTAAGGTATTAAAGTGGTTTTATATAATTATAATGAAACGTAACTAATAACTAAAATAAATTTCAGGGTGCTTGTCCGAAGAAGCATTGGAAGTAGAGTTTTTTTTCCCCGGAGTTTTTCGATTCCCGGGAAAGCGGGAAACATTTTTAAATTTCCCGGGATCCCGGGATCCCGCTCCATACAAATAATACAAAGTAAACTTGGTTTTATTAATGAAAAAAACTTTTATAAACAAACGTGAGGGAACTTGTCTACAAAGTAAGTAAAATAAATGCTTAAATACTACAAAAATAATTGAAGATTGAAAGCGGAACTTGAATTATTATTACCTTTGGCTATTTATTATAAGTAAATTCCGTATTATGATGATCTAGTACAAGATAAAATAAACATAACATTGAGGTACTCAAGATATGAGATCAAAAAGTAAATTCATAAAATATATAAAATATTTTAATAAATATATTAACATTTTTTAACGGCGTAGGAAATTACTTTCTGACACACTCAAAGCGTTTAGTGAGTCGCCAAAGAGTATATTTCTGATTTTGTTTACTGATTACCATGTTTCCGAAAAATTTCGTTTACTTTTTTACCGAGGTTGGACAAATAATTAAAAGTGCACCGTTGTTGCATGCTTCTGATGTCAAGGTTGATGCAAAAAATAGCATCATCCGGACTACTTCTTACAAACTATTTCTTTTCATTAGGTCCATCTGTAATCTTTAGGACAATGTATTTTTCAATTTGTATGTTTTAGTAACTTACACGAGTTTCATTATTTTTTTATTTCGGTTTCCCCGCACTTCCCGGATATATTACCAAGCTCGATTTTTTTTTTTTTTTTTTTTGTAGATACGACTATGTTGCAATAACGGAGCGATATGTTTATGTATATCCTATTTTTAAGACTTGTCCATGGACAATGAGAATTTACTGCCTGCATCTTATTTTGAATTTATGTTCTTTATCAATTCATCACTTCACTTAATTTATTAATTATCAACTGTTGCACTGCCCATTATGCTTTTAATAGATTTATTGCCGCAGGAGACATTAATTTACGTTTGTACACATTTCTTATAATTGATCTAATCGACAACCCATCCACAGATGCTAATTTTTAGAGAAAAGAAAACTAAATTTCAGAGTAAAAATAGCTGTTTTCTGAAACTATGAAGAACTTTTTATTTCCCGGGATCCCGCAACAAAAATCCCGGGAAAACGGGGAATTCCCGGGAAAAAACCCTAATTGGAAGCCAACCACAAAATCGTGAGAAAAACCAGACAAACCACGACGACACTCATAAAGATTTAATGACTCATTTAATACTTTCCTTAGATCCGTTGTTATCTTCAAAAAGGAATCCAAAGACTAAAAAAAATATATTTTTTGAAGAAATTGAGAAATATATACTGAGAGAAAATGTTGATGAACCAGCTAAAGATGACGAAACACATGTTTCGTTGAGCGGCAATATTTTTTTGGAAGAATCCAGTACTGAAGGTGAATTATTCTAATTAAAAAAATTACCATATGTATGTAAATGTAATAAATAAATTAGTTTAAAGAAAATTAATTAGGAATATAATAAGAAATAATTCCAAATAATTCGTAGTATCGGAATCACTAAAAATATTAGTATTTACATACAATTTGGCGACAATGACTTTTACTATAGCTACTATGTCATGACAAAATGTTGTCCAGATAGTTCCAAAGTAAACCATAGGTTCCATATAAACCCTCATATATGTAGATGAAGATATCTAAATATCTAAATAATATTCGGCAGAAAGAACTTTTAAACGAATCTTAGCCTCATAACATAATTTTGTTCTGGCGGGTCCATGATTGCCCAAATGGATTTCACTCTATGAAATTTGATTACACTCTAGGAAATTTGTTTTTAAATACTATGCTATAGGGAATCACATGGTCAGGTTTGACCGATTATACTTTCTTACTTGTTATTTTGCAAGAGCATTTTAAGCGTTTTTAACTCATTTTTCATTAAATGATGTTTTTGTATTTTTCACATTATTAATCCGATTCTACCAATTTGGCATACATATATATCTAACAAATATCAATTTTCATACCAAATTTTATTACAATTAGACAATTTTTGTAAGTGTTATAGCATTTTTAAGAAAAAGGATATATGGCAGGACCTTGAGTCCTTGTTCAGATTTAAATGAAAATTTACACACACGTTGCTAGTAGTGTGTGTATCAGTATGACCATTCTTTGTAGTTTTGTGGGCGTTATTGAAGCTAAAATTACATTTTTCCATTTCAGGACACATGGGAGGTAGGCGTGTCCTTGGACCGATTTGTCCAAAAATTCATATTTTTCTTAACTAAGCTATTTTATGCTAGTGTACCAAATTTCAAAAATTTCTGACAACTCCTTCTATTTATGTCCCTTCGTTATATTGGGACAAAGCACTGTGGGTCGTGTCCCACTCTTGGTCGTTTTGACATGGAATTACCCATATGTAATTGATTTTCCCTCAATTTTTGTTTATACATAAAATGTTTAAAGTTAGTTTAAAATTTATGTTTAATGTCTTAAAATTTTCGAGGAAAAATTAAATGTAGTTGGCGAAATTGAAGCAATACCTTGGGTATAAATATAAATATTTAAAAAGCCAAAAAGCCAAATTGTCGAAAAAAATTTGTTTTTGATTTGCTGCGAAAACTCTTGTAGGCATTTAAAAAAAATTTAACATTTAGCAAAATATGCGCTATAAACTTGAAAAATTCTTCGAAAAGGTTTTTTTACTTAACTAAGCAAAAAAATGCTGCAAAGGGTAAAATATGCAAAAATATGCACTAACAAATCGATGCGAAAATTCATAAAAAGCTCTAAAACGGATAAATATATTGTTTCTACCTTCATTAGTCGCACAAGGATAAACATGCAATTGCATATTAATGGTTTCCCTGCTCTAACTGATTTACAGAGTTTACACGATCCAAAAAAGTTATAATAAAAACTCTACTAATTAAAACATGGATAAAGGAAATTGTGCTGTGCTAAAATTGTACTACCAATTTTAATTGTATCAAATATTCCCTCAATACGAACGTGTTTAAATAATAACAACAAATACAGCTACTCATGATAGCGCCAAATGTCAATATTTGTAAATGGCTATAAAAGCTCTTTTTAAGCCAACAAGTATTTACTAAAAAAAAAGGCAAAAAAAAAATTTGTATTCATACAATATGAATAAATTAGGTTCCAATTGTTACCGCAATTGCTGTGCTCATGTTGTTGTCCATGGTATTTTTATTGTTGTTCGGTGGTGTTGGCGTTGTTGTATTTATTGTCGTCACTGACACTGTCATTGTCAATGGCCAAAATTGTTAACATAGTGAATAAATGAATGAATGAGCGAAGGAATTGTTGTAAAGTCGGTTGTATGGACGAATTTTTTGGCTGCTCATTTTGGTATGAACTCACGTTGTTTGGTTCGAACATTCATTCATTGATGCATTTGTTTGTGGGGCTTAATAGCAGTTTACGTACGAAAACATATGTATATCGCTAGTATCAGTGTGGACTAGAGTTTGCAACATCAAATTCGAGAAAACCAAAATTTTTGATATTCGACCATTTGTGTATCCTTCGTAATAGGTGCAGGGTATTTTATTTTAGTTTCAACATTATTGATCTAAGACCCTATAAATTATATTCATATGTTTCCATACACTCTGAATCTTAATGAATGGCGTACTTGATTTTACAATATTTGTCTTTCCATGTATTGGTTGAAATATGTTTTTAAAAGGCCCCAGATATGGCGAGGACTAAGTTGTTATAAAATTATATCCAGCATTGCCGTCAAAAAACCATGGTAGATAAGGCCATGATGGCATTATTGCTCAATTGAATGGGAGATAAAGCCATAAAGGCTTTATTGCACAATCATTGAGAGGTAAGGTCATATTTAAAATTTTGCGAAATGAGAGATATAGCCATATTTTTTTCGCAAATGAGAGATAAAGCCATATTTTTCAGAAAATTGTTATGCATGGTGTAAAAATTCTGTAGAAGGGAAAATCCTTTGTTATCTGTGAAATAATAATTAGTATTGTGGTTATTTTGTTGAACTATTTATGGTTTTTAATCCAAATTTTTAATATTTTTAATTAGGCTTAAGTTCATGAAATTTAATTTTTATTAAATTATTTTTATGAAGAAAGGAATTTTACAACATGAAAATCAATTAAAATTGTCACGGTAACCTGCCGGCCAGGGTTCGAGCCCGAGCCACGTCAAGAATGAAAGATTATCAATAACAATTTTAATTGATTTTCATGTTGTAAAATTCCTTTCTTCATAAAAATAATTTAATAAAAATTAAATTTCATGAACTTAAGCCTAATTAAAAATATTAAAAATTTGGATCGACATATCAAAATCCCGAATCCCGGCCAATTTCTAAAATCAATCCCGATTGGCATCCCTAGTTGTGGTATACTCTGTGGCGTTTAAACGTCCTAACGGTTCTTTTTATATTCCGAATGAGCGCTATAATCCGCCGAATGCGACTGCCGTAAGAGCTTTAGTATATGCTTTACTGTGGTTGCCCACTGCTCGCCTCAAGAAATTTTTTGACATTCTGTGGTATTAAGTTTCATTACCGTCTTTATGATTATTTACACCAAACTGTACACTTATGTAAGTGAGTATAATTACCGATGCTAAATTTCTTTACGGTTTTCCATTCCCCATATTCAGCAATTTTTTTGAACGACAAAGCCATCGAAAAGAAAATAATCTTCCGTGCTTATTATCAGGGAAACCAGAAATATGCTCTACACGTTTTATGCGTATTGAATATGCATTGAAAACTTTAAGATATGCCCTGAAAATTGTTTAAAATATGCCCCAAAAATTTTAAAATTTGCTAATTTGAAAACAAAATATTCAACAATTTAATAACAGTTCCATTTAATAAAAACAATCCTTAAATTATAATCAAGCAATAATATATATATTTTCCCCTTTTTGGAAGCGATGGAAAGTCATCGGCTCACAAAAAAAGATATGTTAAAAGGTTAAAATGCATATGAGAGTTATTTGCGCCGAATATTATCTAGATATTAAAATCCTTTTAAGATTTTTTGTCTTAAAGGGATTTTAGATTGTTTAATGGTTAATTAATTTTAACATATAAAAGAAAGTTTAAGCTTTTTATAGATGGGAGCTTTGGGCAAATGTGAACCGATTCAAAATTTGCTGTAAACTATTTTTAAGCGAATTTAATCTTAATACCAACATAATTAAATGGTTTATGGACACAGAGTCTTATTTGGAAACAAGTTTTAATGGGATATGTGAAATTGTAGACCGATTCTCACCATTTACATTGACTTCGTCCTTAGTACAATTTAAATGTATTTATTAAATTTGATAAAAATTTCTAAAAGGATGCTACTTGTACTCTGCGCATAAGGTTAACGTGAACAGACAAACAGCCAGATGGACGGACGGACGAACGGACACCATTATATCACTTCAAAGAGTGTTACTTAAGCCTAGATTACACTATCTCACAAGTCTTACGTATTCCATAATACTTTGTGAGATAGAAATCTAATGAGTTTTGATGCGACTGTCAAAAAATCTAATGTAACATGACAGCTTGCGTTCACACCATCACACAAAGTATAAACACTCACGCATGAAAAAAGTGCAACCCTGATCCAATGAAAAGTTTTGTAGTTTAGAAATTTTTCAAAAAACAATGAAGTCGTATGGGATGTCAAAATTTTTTCATAAAACTTGTCATTTTCGTGACACATTACATTCACACTATCACACTTTGTCATATTACTTGAGTTTTTGACATGTATTAATACAAAGTGTATAGTGTAATCTAGCCTTTACTCGTTCGGTAGACTAAAAAATTTGGTCCAAATTTCTATGCATTACACACATCGGCAAAAATGTATATGTGACAGTTAAAGTTAAAAGGGACCTATGGATGAAACAATCGATTTTTACTTTTTTGGTGATTCTTAAAATAGACAATACGCTCTTTGTAATGCAGCAAACCGCAGTTTTCTAACTTCATTACTTTTGTCATAAGTTAGCTTTAAAATACACCTTTGATAAGAAAAGAAAATTAACTTGTTAACTTTAAAGTTGTTTTTCTCCAAAACTCATATATGTTCCTTATAAGATAAAAGGAACCTTCTCACCAAATTTCATTAAAATCGGAAGGGGTCGCACAGTGCTTTGGCCCATAGACATAAATCAAAAAAAAAACAAGTCTTATATTGTGCTTAAAAATGTACAGATCGATAGATAACAAAATAATTAAAATGAATTTTGAAGAATTTTTAAGATTTAACTCTTTTTGGCGGCACTAGAGGGCGCCAAAGTTTGAGAATTTATAGTAAAAATGGCCAAAAAACTACTTGAGTTTTACATGCTTTAGGAAAACTGTTGTAAAACTGTTGTTTTTTAAAGCACGAGATTGAAATTTTTTTCTGTAGTAGTTTACTATATTTAGAACTAACTGTAAAAAATTTTTATTGATTTATTTTCTCATAAGTGTTTTTTTATTGGTTTGAAAAATGCTTATTATTTACTTAAGCTCTAAAAATTTCTTAACTTTGATGGAATATTAAAAAAAAAAGAAAAATATGGTCTATGGGTTTTTTTCTGATTTCGAATATTTAGACTGTTTTCTAATAACTACAAGAAAAAAAATTTAAAAAATTTTACCACAACTTGAAAAAAAAAATTTTTTTTTAAATGGCTATTTTCATGATTTTTGATCAAATTTTGATAGTTTTCAGGAGTTTAAAAGACAATTAACTACAAATACTGTGAAATATTAATTCAAACTTATACCATTCAATAAAAAACAACAAAAATCAAAATATGTATAAAACATTTTTTGTGTTTGTCTGCATTTTACGGCATAAGAGGGCGCTGAAATCACAAATGCCCTTGGTTTTTTATTGTTTCAAGAAAATAATTGTAAAAAATTCATTTTCTGGATTACGAGATTCAAATTTTTTTCTGTAACACCTTACTATATTCTAAACCATCTATAAAAACATCTATTTACTGGAATTATGCTCCTATACATATTTTTTAATGGTTTGAAAAATGCTTATTATTTAGTTAAGCTCTAAAAATTTCTTAACTTTGATGGAATATTAAAAAAAAAAGAAAAATATGGTCTATGGGTTTTTTCTGATTTCGAATATTTAGACTGTTTTCTAATAACTACAAGAAAAAAAATTTAAAAAATTTAACACAACTTGAAAAAAATGTATTTAAAAAAATGCTATTTTCGTGATTTTTGCTCAAATTTTCATAGATTAAATTAGTTAAAAAAAAAATAAACTAGGAACATAATAAGAAATATTAAGGTATTAAAGTGGTTTTATATAATTATAATGAAACGTAACTAATAACTAAAATAAATTTCAGGGTGCTTGTCCGAAGAAGCATTGGAAGTAGAGTTTTTTTTCCCCGGAGTTTTTCGATTCCCGGGAAAGCGGGAAACATTTTTAAATTTCCCGGGATCCCGGGATCCCGCTCCATACAAATAATACAAAGTAAACTTGGTTTTATTAATGAAAAAAACTTTTATAAACAAACGTGAGGGAACTTGTCTACAAAGTAAGTAAAATAAATGCTTAAATACTACAAAAATAATTGAAGATTGAAAGCGGAACTTGAATTATTATTACCTTTGGCTATTTATTATAAGTAAATTCCGTATTATGATGATCTAGTACAAGATAAAATAAACATAACATTGAGGTACTCAAGATATGAGATCAAAAAGTAAATTCATAAAATATATAAAATATTTTAATAAATATATTAACATTTTTTAACGGCGTAGGAAATTACTTTCTGACACACTCAAAGCGTTTAGTGAGTCGCCAAAGAGTATATTTCTGATTTTGTTTACTGATTACCATGTTTCCGAAAAATTTCGTTTACTTTTTTACCGAGGTTGGACAAATAATTAAAAGTGCACCGTTGTTGCATGCTTCTGATGTCAAGGTTGATGCAAAAAATAGCATCATCCGGACTACTTCTTACAAACTATTTCTTTTCATTAGGTCCATCTGTAATCTTTAGGACAATGTATTTTTCAATTTGTATGTTTTAGTAACTTACACGAGTTTCATTATTTTTTTATTTCGGTTTCCCCGCACTTCCCGGATATATTACCAAGCTCGATTTTTTTTTTTTTTTTTTTTGTAGATACGACTATGTTGCAATAACGGAGCGATATGTTTATGTATATCCTATTTTTAAGACTTGTCCATGGACAATGAGAATTTACTGCCTGCATCTTATTTTGAATTTATGTTCTTTATCAATTCATCACTTCACTTAATTTATTAATTATCAACTGTTGCACTGCCCATTATGCTTTTAATAGATTTATTGCCGCAGGAGACATTAATTTACGTTTGTACACATTTCTTATAATTGATCTAATCGACAACCCATCCACAGATGCTAATTTTTAGAGAAAAGAAAACTAAATTTCAGAGTAAAAATAGCTGTTTTCTGAAACTATGAAGAACTTTTTATTTCCCGGGATCCCGCAACAAAAATCCCGGGAAAACGGGGAATTCCCGGGAAAAAACCCTAATTGGAAGCCAACCACAAAATCGTGAGAAAAACCAGACAAACCACGACGACACTCATAAAGATTTAATGACTCATTTAATACTTTCCTTAGATCCGTTGTTATCTTCAAAAAGGAATCCAAAGACTAAAAAAAATATATTTTTTGAAGAAATTGAGAAATATATACTGAGAGAAAATGTTGATGAACCAGCTAAAGATGACGAAACACATGTTTCGTTGAGCGGCAATATTTTTTTGGAAGAATCCAGTACTGAAGGTGAATTATTCTAATTAAAAAAATTACCATATGTATGTAAATGTAATAAATAAATTAGTTTAAAGAAAATTAATTAGGAATATAATAAGAAATAATTCCAAATAATTCGTAGTATCGGAATCACTAAAAATATTAGTATTTACATACAATTTGGCGACAATGACTTTTACTATAGCTACTATGTCATGACAAAATGTTGTCCAGATAGTTCCAAAGTAAACCATAGGTTCCATATAAACCCTCATATATGTAGATGAAGATATCTAAATATCTAAATAATATTCGGCAGAAAGAACTTTTAAACGAATCTTAGCCTCATAACATAATTTTGTTCTGGCGGGTCCATGATTGCCCAAATGGATTTCACTCTATGAAATTTGATTACACTCTAGGAAATTTGTTTTTAAATACTATGCTATAGGGAATCACATGGTCAGGTTTGACCGATTATACTTTCTTACTTGTTATTTTGCAAGAGCATTTTAAGCGTTTTTAACTCATTTTTCATTAAATGATGTTTTTGTATTTTTCACATTATTAATCCGATTCTACCAATTTGGCATACATATATATCTAACAAATATCAATTTTCATACCAAATTTTATTACAATTAGACAATTTTTGTAAGTGTTATAGCATTTTTAAGAAAAAGGATATATGGCAGGACCTTGAGTCCTTGTTCAGATTTAAATGAAAATTTACACACACGTTGCTAGTAGTGTGTGTATCAGTATGACCATTCTTTGTAGTTTTGTGGGCGTTATTGAAGCTAAAATTACATTTTTCCATTTCAGGACACATGGGAGGTAGGCGTGTCCTTGGACCGATTTGTCCAAAAATTCATATTTTTCTTAACTAAGCTATTTTATGCTAGTGTACCAAATTTCAAAAATTTCTGACAACTCCTTCTATTTATGTCCCTTCGTTATATTGGGACAAAGCACTGTGGGTCGTGTCCCACTCTTGGTCGTTTTGACATGGAATTACCCATATGTAATTGATTTTCCCTCAATTTTTGTTTATACATAAAATGTTTAAAGTTAGTTTAAAATTTATGTTTAATGTCTTAAAATTTTCGAGGAAAAATTAAATGTAGTTGGCGAAATTGAAGCAATACCTTGGGTATAAATATAAATATTTAAAAAGCCAAAAAGCCAAATTGTCGAAAAAAATTTGTTTTTGATTTGCTGCGAAAACTCTTGTAGGCATTTAAAAAAAATTTAACATTTAGCAAAATATGCGCTATAAACTTGAAAAATTCTTCGAAAAGGTTTTTTTACTTAACTAAGCAAAAAAATGCTGCAAAGGGTAAAATATGCAAAAATATGCACTAACAAATCGATGCGAAAATTCATAAAAAGCTCTAAAACGGATAAATATATTGTTTCTACCTTCATTAGTCGCACAAGGATAAACATGCAATTGCATATTAATGGTTTCCCTGCTCTAACTGATTTACAGAGTTTACACGATCCAAAAAAGTTATAATAAAAACTCTACTAATTAAAACATGGATAAAGGAAATTGTGCTGTGCTAAAATTGTACTACCAATTTTAATTGTATCAAATATTCCCTCAATACGAACGTGTTTAAATAATAACAACAAATACAGCTACTCATGATAGCGCCAAATGTCAATATTTGTAAATGGCTATAAAAGCTCTTTTTAAGCCAACAAGTATTTACTAAAAAAAAAGGCAAAAAAAAAATTTGTATTCATACAATATGAATAAATTAGGTTCCAATTGTTACCGCAATTGCTGTGCTCATGTTGTTGTCCATGGTATTTTTATTGTTGTTCGGTGGTGTTGGCGTTGTTGTATTTATTGTCGTCACTGACACTGTCATTGTCAATGGCCAAAATTGTTAACATAGTGAATAAATGAATGAATGAGCGAAGGAATTGTTGTAAAGTCGGTTGTATGGACGAATTTTTTGGCTGCTCATTTTGGTATGAACTCACGTTGTTTGGTTCGAACATTCATTCATTGATGCATTTGTTTGTGGGGCTTAATAGCAGTTTACGTACGAAAACATATGTATATCGCTAGTATCAGTGTGGACTAGAGTTTGCAACATCAAATTCGAGAAAACCAAAATTTTTGATATTCGACCATTTGTGTATCCTTCGTAATAGGTGCAGGGTATTTTATTTTAGTTTCAACATTATTGATCTAAGACCCTATAAATTATATTCATATGTTTCCATACACTCTGAATCTTAATGAATGGCGTACTTGATTTTACAATATTTGTCTTTCCATGTATTGGTTGAAATATGTTTTTAAAAGGCCCCAGATATGGCGAGGACTAAGTTGTTATAAAATTATATCCAGCATTGCCGTCAAAAAACCATGGTAGATAAGGCCATGATGGCATTATTGCTCAATTGAATGGGAGATAAAGCCATAAAGGCTTTATTGCACAATCATTGAGAGGTAAGGTCATATTTAAAATTTTGCGAAATGAGAGATATAGCCATATTTTTTTCGCAAATGAGAGATAAAGCCATATTTTTCAGAAAATTGTTATGCATGGTGTAAAAATTCTGTAGAAGGGAAAATCCTTTGTTATCTGTGAAATAATAATTAGTATTGTGGTTATTTTGTTGAACTATTTATGGTTTTTAATCCAAATTTTTAATATTTTTAATTAGGCTTAAGTTCATGAAATTTAATTTTTATTAAATTATTTTTATGAAGAAAGGAATTTTACAACATGAAAATCAATTAAAATTGTCACGGTAACCTGCCGGCCAGGGTTCGAGCCCGAGCCACGTCAAGAATGAAAGATTATCAATAACAATTTTAATTGATTTTCATGTTGTAAAATTCCTTTCTTCATAAAAATAATTTAATAAAAATTAAATTTCATGAACTTAAGCCTAATTAAAAATATTAAAAATTTGGATTAAATATCATTGAAATATTTTTTATTCTTGTGACGCACGCAAGAAAACTTTATTCAGCGAAGCCACCTGCCGCGTCCTATTGGAGGAAAAAACCCCTAAGCGCGGCCACAGGCCGCGACTCAGAAAACCTTTAGTATGAGAAGCCAGAATTCAATACTCAACTTCAGTGTCTCCGGAACTAAAATGAGAGATAAAGCCATTTTCTAATATTGCTAATGTGAGCTAAGGCCATGATGGCTTTATCTCCCATTCAAATGAAGAAAAAACAAAAAAGACTTTATCTCCCTATTGAATGAGAGATAAAGCCATCATGGCCTTATCTGCCATGGTATTAAAGCTCCCCCCGGTTGCACAACATGTACATATTCGCGTAAGGTGCCGTGCAATAAGGCCATATATGGCTTTATTTCCCATTTAAATTTTTTATTTTAATATAATTCTAATTTATTTAAAAATTTTTTTGTTGGTTTTTCTTTGTGTGTATATTTTAAAAATAGAACGAAAACACTTTTGGGCGCAAGGATTTTCTCTTCTATGGTATAACAAAAACCGGCTTCGCTAACTAAAGCTTCTCTGCATAGACGGCCTCCGGCCGGACGCAAGGATTTTCTCCTTTATGGCATAACAAAGACCGGGTTCGCTAACTTAAGCTTCTCTGCATAGCCGGCCTTCGGCCGGGCGCAAGGATTTTCTACTCAATGGTATAACAAACACCGGCTTCGCTAACTAAAGCTTCTCTGCGTATCCGGCTTTCGTTCGGAAACAAGGCAGATTTTAGAAGCTTTAATTAGCGAAATCGGTACTTGTTATACCATTAAGGAGAAAATTCTTGCGCCCGCCCAAAGGCCGGCTATGCAGAGAAGCTTAAGTTAGCGAACCCGGTCTTTGTTATGCCATAAAGGAGAAAATCCTTGCGTCCGGCCGGAGGCCGTCTATGCAGAGAAGCTTTAGTTAGCGAAGCCGGTGTTTGTTATACCATATAGGAGAAAATCCTTGCGCCCTGCCGAAGGCCGGCTTTGCTTTGGAGCTTGTAAACATGTTGTGACGGGCCCGCCGCACGCCCCACGATCGCCCGCCAGACGCGCTCCCGTCCCCCTTCCATCTACTGCACCATATATTTTCAACACTTGACAATGGCAACTCATTCTTTTGCCAATTTGTAACCAAAACAATTACACTGTTATGGGGTTATTTCCACTTTGGTTACTAAACGATTATGGCGTTATTGCACTTGGATGGTGGTAATAAAGCCATATGGCTTTATTTCTCAATTAATTTCTCACTCAAAAACGGTTTAGGATATTGAAATTACTAAAAAATATGTTCCTTATAAGATAAAATCGAAAGGGGTCGGGCCCAATCTTGGTCGATTTGACATGGAATTTCCCGTATATTAGGTTATGTTATAAGGGAAATTAAACTTTTATTTTTAACTTATACTTTACTAAAAATAGTCCAAAGTTTAATATTTTTAATCCAGCTAAAGTTCATAAAATTTAATTTTCATTAAATTATTTTTGTGAATTTAAATTAAGTGATAATTTTTCATTATTGACGGAGCTGGCAATCGAACCCAGGTTTTCACGGATACGCCCTTACATGTTTCAATAGTAACCACACTTGAACAGTTCAATAAAATAACCACTTAATAATTATAGTAAAATTAGTTTAGAATTCGTAAAAAAATGTTTTAACAAAAACTTTTTAAGCATACCAACTACTTTTCAGAAATCCTCATTAGATATATTGTTATAAAATCTTCAATTAAAGTTCATTCTTTCAGCATCATTTCCAACAAATTATGTCGTTTAAGTAATGCCAATTTCGAAATCAATAGTTTAGCTTTAACACTACTTTAGAGTAAATACATAATAAATTCAACGTAGTCTTTTTAATTTTAAATCCCTTTTTAAATTCCCAACCTCAAACGTTCTGTGATTTATTCAATTCTTTGACAAAAGCCTCTCCTTTAAAAATTATTTCTTAAGCTCAAAACAAATTTCAAGATTATATTATATAACATATTATATTATAATATATTATGTTGCTTGGATTTTATAAATACTGATTCTGAAAATTTTAAAAACATTAAATCTCGTCTGTTTTTTTTATATATTCATGATACGATTGCGTGACATAATTCAATAAATGGTCAGAAAATAGCATAGTTTGATTTGAAGTGATGCAAAAGGGTACTTTAAACAATGGGGCATTAAAGTGACAAGTGTTTCTAAAAAGGGTACAATTTTCCACTTTTTGGGCATAGCGATAACGCTGTTTATATCACATATTCACCCTTTTCGTGGTTGGCGAATTCAAAATACGCCTACGACTGTTTGAAAATAGATTAAAGAGAACGTGAAGTTATTTCCTTTAATCTATAATCAAACAGTCGCAAGCGTATTTTAATTTCGCCAACCACGGTAGGGGTGATTGTTTAGAAAAAATATGACCAATTACCACGACTGCCTTTAATTTTATCCAAAATTCCCTTGTTGTTTGTTTTGTTAGCATCTTGGTACAACATCCGACATAATGTATGGAGTGGAAAAGTGGCCTCCGCGAAAAGCCCCCCAATGAAATAACGCCCAAACGAGAAATAAATATTCCCCAATTTTTTTTCATACATTTTTGGGTGTTATTTCATATGATATAACTCCAAATTTTTTTGGGCCGTTTTTCATTTTTTTGGGAATTATTTCATTCCTCATTTGGGGTTTTCAAATATGAAATAATCTCCAATGAAATAACACCCAACAAATTTTTAAAATTCGGGGCTTTTTTCATAGCGTGTTTAATTTAGGTGTTATTTAATTTTTTATTCGGGGGTTATTTCATTTTTAAAGCTGTTTGTTTTTGGGGGTTATTCATTTTATTTGGGGTTTATTTCATTTGCTTAGTTTGATCTTTATCCTTTTTTTTTGAGAATTCAAGTAACTGTTTATTGGAATAACAGTTTCAACATATGAGTGCAATCTGCCTTGCATGTTGAGTTGAGTTGTTGTAAAACATAAAATATTTTCAGTTGTGCATCGAAGTTCGGACGCTTTACATCATCTTGTGTTAATATTTAAAAAAATGGAATTCGAAATTGTTGGTGGAAAACGGAGAAATAGCAATTTGCTAGATTCTTTAAGTGAAAAACCATTATATTTAAACAGTGGAGGTAGTTGTGTAAAGGCCAAACGTAAAAGGCAAATGGTCTTCCGAACTGCAAAAATAGAGCAGGGCTACAAGGATCTACGGGCGGGTAAAATAACTGCAGCAATATTTTTGAACCGAATATATCCTTATTATGAAGAAGACGCCTGCGGGCCTCCACACGATTCATTTCAATAATTTTGCGACTTTGCTGTTGGTCCATATTGACTTCATGAAATCATTTGTGAAACTGACTCTTTTATGAAATTTGGGCATAATTTTATTTTTGTTTCTGATGGGGTTTATTTCATTGGGGGTTATTTCATTTTCATCATTGGGTGTTATCTCATATGAAATAACTTCCAAAAATTGGGGGTTGTTTCGTTTTCGTTTTTGGGCTTATTTCATTTATTTTTCGATGTTATTTAATTCACTGCTTTTGGGTGTTATTTCCTATTTTTTGGGGTTTATTTCATTGGGGGTTATTTCATTGGGGGGCTTTTCGTGGAGCCGAAAAGTGGGCGTGTAGCTTCCCATATTTACAAAGATATTTAAATTTCTGTAAATCTGGAGAACGGCAAGAGCCAAAGTTTTCAAACTTGGAACAAACAGCTTGGTTTTCAATACTCAACATCCGAAAAATCCTGGCAGGATTGGTTAAGTAGGCGTGCACTTTCTATACAAAAAATTTTTAATTTCTGTATACCTGGAGAAAGGTAAGTGCCAAAGTTCCCAAATCATATACAAGCATTTGGGTTATCATACACAAAGTTTGACAAAATGTGGGCGGGCTTGGAGAACTGGGTGTGGTACGAAACAGATTTTTTTATATCTAAAGAACGGTAGAATAAAAATTGAAAAATTTGTTGCAAATGCTGAGTTATCAATATACAGCATCTCTCAAAAATGGGCGGGATTGGATAAGTGGGCCTTCCGTAGAAAGATATATGTGACGCGCAAAATAGAAAGGGACCTAAGGGTAAAAACCGGTTTTTTCAGGAGAGCCATTTTAAAGATTTAAATACGTGTTTCTTTGGTGTACCATCACTGAGCGTGTTGGTTTTGGTCTCATTTGAAAGCGACACATCTCATGACGTCAGGAACGTGTTGGTCAACCTTCAAAACGCGCGTAGGTCGTCCCTACCTCTTGTTTTGTGTAGTTGATTTTTACTGTTTTCTACCTAGCACGCTGTTACCATGAGTTTGATATCAATTTTGCTCGCGTTTTTTCGAATCCAGGTTTATTTTCTAATAAGGTCAAAAGTTGGTGATCGATCGCGAGCTATGAAGAAACGGTACAATCAGATATATTAGTTTCGAAGTTTGCCGATATGCCGTGATATGTACTTCTTCCTGTATACAATGGGAATTAAACGCTACAAAAATCTAATCGAACATAACGAAAAAATTGTTTTTATCAACGCAAACATGGCATGACGAATAAAATTAATCGTACAGATGCTTTAGCTACTTTGGAAAAAAAAAGTAATTGTTTCATTTATCTGCCGTTTTGCTGAAACTGTTGCTATAACTTTACCTGGACGTCAACCAAATCATCGTGATTATCGTTTATTGAAACTTCCAACTACTGAAAGTAAGACTTCTGTTTACACTAGATACAACAACAGCGTCGAACCGGGTGGTTAAATCGTAAAACTTCGCTCTTTCCAAACGCTGTGGAAGAAATATTGTCCCTACATCGCCACTATGAAGCCGGCATACGATTTGTGCGAATTGTGTCGAAATCTTGCAAAAGATGCTGTTAATACAGTAAACGTTACTGAAGTTTAAAAACAAGCAGCATTGAAGGTGTATTCTGATCATTTGCAATCTGCCAGCACTCAGCGAGAGTGCTATAACGACTTGAGAACATTAGTCAAGCCTGATGCAAATGCCATGTATCCAGGTATTTCAGAGGAGGATTATCTATTAATATCTATGGATTATGCTCAAAATGTTCAACACAGCTTCTGTACTGAAGAAAGCGATTCCATTGGAAAAAGTCCGAATTCAGTAATATCAGTGCTTGATTACTACCTCCGAGAAGTTCATTCAACTAAAAAATTAGTGATATTCGCTGATAACTGTGTTTCACAAAATAAAAACAATGCGATTATACGATATTTACAACACCTTGTCGACACTTCCAGACGTGAGTCAGTTGAATTGAACTTTTTGTTAAGCGGACATACAAAGTTTTCACCTGATCGTTTATTCGGAGTTTTCAAATCAAAATATGCCCAAACTAATGTCGACTGCTTCATGGATGTAGTTGATTGTGTTAGAAAATCATCTCGTAATGGATTTAATGTTCCTGTACCTATTCGACTTCCAAACTCAAGAGAGCCTGTTATTGAGTGGAGAAAATGGGACGAATACTTCTCCACTAATTATGAAACTTTAATTGGAATATCGAAGTATCATCACTTTGTATTTATTGCTCAGTCACCAGTGCAATGTAACCTGTTTGCGAATTCAGCCGTCATAAATGAAAACATACATCTGAGTAACACCACCAGTTTCGATGACAAACCAATCATAATTCCGGGGTTTATGTTTTGAAGATTCGGTTGCTCCTCTTCCTTGGTCTCTGGAAATGGAAACGAAGAGGAAGATTCGGTGGAAGTGGACAATCCTCAAGAAGTGGAGGCAGCAGACGTTAAGAAGAAATTGAAAAAAAATAAAGGACCGGTACCGTCAAGTGCTAAGGAACCAATTCGCAAGAACCGTCGATTAAAATGATTTTTCTATTTTTTTTAAATTGCTCATAAGGAAAAAAAATAAATTTTACCGATAGGTCGCTTTCTATTTGCGCTTAGAATCGTCGACTTCAATTTCATAAAACGCGCATATCTCTGGGAGGGAACACTTTTGGGGCATGGGATCGGTGTCATTCGGTGCTCAGATGTTGTCCACATCAAAAAAAAAAGTGAAAATTTATTTTTTTTTTACCCTTAGGTCCCTTTCTCTATGCGCTGTCACATACTGATTTCTGTATATCTGAAAACGACAAGAGCTAAAGTTTACAAATAAGGTGCAAATACCTTGGTTATAAATACACATCATCCGAAATAATGGTGAAGGTGAAGAAAAAATTTTTTTATGTCTAAACTTTCTCATCGAACTAGGGTGAAGGGTATTTAGGATTCTGTATTTTTCCTAATAGTGCATTTACAACTGCCCCATAAACAGTTTTAAAGTTGTTTATGATAATAAACTATTTTAAAGGTAGAAGTACATAACACGCGCGCGCTCTGTCGTCTTCTGTCAAAAAAAGTTAAACTAGTGTATTTTCACGGAACAAGCTACATGCAAAATATTTTGACGCGTTTGCGCCGGAAAGTTGGTTAACTTGGAACTTTTTAACGCGTTGAGCATTTTTGACAAGTAATCACCTGACAATAAAAAGAATAATTTAACAAATTTGTGAATCATGAAAGAAAAACCTATTGAAGAGCTTAAAAAACATACAATATTTATATAAAAAAATAAATTCAATAAAATAAAAAAATCTTGATATACTTTCGAACCCGTTTTTAATGCATAAACAAGTAAACAAATAAAAACAGCTGACAGGAATGGCTTTTGTAACGCGTGTTGTGTAACTTGCAATTTTTTACGCGCTAAAATTTTTAAACGCACGATACTCGTCGACGAACTAACGCCTTAAGAAACTTGATTATCCATACAAATTATAAGCACGTTTGTAACTAGCTTTTGAGATAAACTAGTTACAAACAACCAGTTATTGTTAATGCAACTCTGTTTTTAAACATATTATTCTGGCAACAATAAGAAAAATAAAAAATAAACAAAGAATATGTTTAAAAAAATTCAAATTTATAAGAAAGGTTAGTTTATTTAAATAGTTTTTTTTGGACAACGGTATCTTATAAATGGAATGTTTATATGTTTGTATGTATGTACGAGCATCAACGTTTTTTTTTTTTTTAATATTCGGGCTAAAAATGTTACGACTTGTCAAAGATAAACAACTTAACTGTCTAAAATGCTGATGTAAACTGTATAGTTAATGAAAGAAGCTTACGACCATAAACTAGTTTAAAAATTACAAGTGTAAATGCACAATACATAGATACAGAGTTTGACCACCAAATTTTAAGTAGTATATAGCACGAGCAACGAACTGTAAAGCCCGAAAGCTAACAGTTTAACGTTGTTGTTGCCAGCCAGGATTTGCAGCTATATTGCAAAATTAAGCGTTCGTTTCACAAGCCCAGGAACGATATTTGATTTTTTAGTGTTTGTGTAGACGAATACAACCCTTAATACCGTTCGTAACTACTTTCAAGAAAGAGCCAAACATTATATAGTGTTCTGTTCTCCGTTAAAAAACAGAACAATTGTAGTGATACTGTAGCCAAACATTACATTTTAACGTTCTATAATGTTTCTTTTTTTACAGTGTTTACATAATCACCGCAGCACGAACCGCTTGTGTGTGTACTGTGTACATGTTTTGTTTGGGTAAAATTATTTTGCTGACTTTTTGTTTTTCTTGTATGTTTATTTTGTTTTTGTTTGGTTTTTTACCAGCCAAAACGTGCTGAACCGAACACAATGAAGTTTGTGGTTAAAAAAAACGGACGGAATTAAATGTTATCATCTTTTTGTTAGGATGCATAAGAACAGTATAATTTTTGTGTTCGAAAGATGACAAACAGAGCAACGTTATTTTTTACTGATTAACTACACAAATACTATTACGTTTGTGTTTTCCACAAATCTACCGAACCGAACACTAAGGAGCACTATTTAGTGTTTACTTTCAAACACTGATTTGAATACAGTTTTATTTTTACTTTAATAGTTGTTAAATGATTGCAGTTAAATAAAATAGTATATTGACATTAACAAATGGGGGATTGAATGGTAGTGATAATGTCATCACGAAAAACTATGACTGCTGCACAAAGGAGTATTTGGCCTGAAAAGCTGGCCAAAAAGGCAAAACTGAATTTTAAGAAAACTTAAGAACTAAGTACGCAGCTCTACAACAATATTTTATATTATATTGTAAATTTTGAAGACTTTTAGTTGCGATTTGTAGCTCTGAGACCCTGCTAAAGTCAGGAAATTGAAGAAAATTATTTAAATGTTTTTTTTCGGTTTCTGGATGTTTATATGATATTTTTTTTGCGGCTAAAGCCTAGTACTCTGTTCAAATTTGTGAAAAATGTTGAGCAACATTGATTATTCCACACGAAAATTTTGACATTTCTCAATGTTACCAATCTTGCGAGTTTGTACAATTTGACGTTTTTATTCCTTCAAAGTATGCTACATTGTTTCATGTATGTAAACAAACGCCACATGTATTTTACTAAAATTATTTTTTTTAATAAAAAATTTAATTAAAAAAAGTAAATAAGGATAAAAAACTGTTACCGGTTGTGTTATTTTAATTTTTTATTTCTTATTTAATATTAAGTTCATACTTTTTTGCTTTTGCTAAAAATTCCACGCGAAATAAAGGCAGCTTACATTATTTCGCAGTTGTAAAAAAATGTTGCCAGAAACATTTCGGAACTTTTTCACAAAATAAACAGAGTACAACTCTATCAACATTATTTCATAGATATTCCGCACAATTTTTTTTCATATGCATTTTGACAGCATTTCACGTGAAATGTTGAACAGAGTACCAGGCTTAAACGAATAAAGGTTTAACAAAGATTATTTTTTTCGTTGAAAGGTTTGATCAAAAGTTATTTAAAAAAGAAAAAAAAAATTAAAATATGTTGAATATTCATGTTGAAACAATTCGTTCAAAAGCTAAAAAAAAATTATACACTTTTTTTTGCAAAAAAAGGAAAAGAAGAGGTTTTTAAAAGTGAGGTTAGCATGTCTACGAATTATGTTTGATACCACAATAAAATTTGGAATCTCTAATTTTAGAAACCAAAAAAAAGTGTGCGCAAGTTTTCGCCATTATTTCTGACGATTATTTTAAATTTTCACATTTCTTCTATTTTTGCTCATCGGGCACTTTTTCTTATACCTTTATATCGTCATAAACTTTTATGTATTTTGAATTATTGGTTTCAACTGTTATTCACATCACTTTTTACACTTCACAATATTAATACCTGCCCATATGTAATTATAAATTGCAAAAATTCTTAATTATCCATAATAGTTTTAAGGGAATGTCCCACACATCCCCATAAAAGATATTTTTATATACCTGCTCTACAAAACATTATTTGTTAAAAAAATAAATATACCTAATAGAATAATTATTAACCTTTATGTCAACAGCTACATACCTGGGTATGTACATATATGAATATGACACAGCAACTGCATCGAAAATCACTGGAATAAATGAAGAATTAATCAACCGCCTGAAAATAATATTGGAAGCAATAACTAGCGGACACCGAATTAATATTGCGAAATTTGAGGAATATGCACATAAAACTGCCTAAATATATGTGCAACTTTACAACTGGCACCCCATGAGTCCTACGATGCACAAGATTCTTATTCATGGCGGTAGTGTTATAAAGCAAGCAATCTTGCCAATTGGACAATTGTCAGAAGAAGCTGCCGAGGCCAGAAATAAGCACTTAAGATTATATCGTACGAATTATTAGAGGAAATCGAGATGTCTTGAATAGGTTATTTCTGAGCAGTGACCCTTTTATAAGCTGCAGTACGCAAAGAGAACAGAATAATAAAAAAGCTTTTTCATCAGAAACCATCACACTTCTTCTTCCTGACACCGATGATGCAGCTAATGAGGATACACATAACACATAATAATTAGTAAGGAATTTTTATTAGTTTAACTTTTCCGTTTATAAAGTATTAAATAATATAAAATAAATATAATAAAGCCTTTTTTCATAAAAAAATACTGTTTTATAAGAGCCTTACAATTTTCAAAAAATTTTTTTTTAATTATACTGTAAATCATATGTATGTATGTACATACAGTCTGTCAAGAATGAGTTTAAACCTTTAAAATCAACATTTGTTAATTGAGTTTTGCGATTTATACCAACTTTCATTCCTTAGGAATGTGGCTTTTAGAAAAATCTTAAAAATTTAAACTTTTTTGTTCTTAAATTTTTTTATTGCATTTTGAAAACAAACATTTTTACGCATTTTGCATGTAAATTTTTTTTTTCGCCATTAAATTTTTAATAACTCCAAAATAGTAATAGATATAAAATAAATGTGTTACTTAGTTAGGTTAGTTTAAGCAGAATTTTCCGGTGCATCTTCTGATCCTCCTGCTTTTAAAATCGGAGAACACGTTTTCAAGTTATGGCAAAATATATAAGGCAACCCAGCGATTTAGGGGGTGAAACATGCCACGCCTTTAAAAGAAAATCCTTACGTACTAGAGAAAAACGGAAAACAGATCCATATAGTCCACATACTTTTATTTCTAGGGTAGAAAACAATTTTTTTGTTGCGCAGTTTAATTTTTTCAAAATCTGCCACTAGACTTTTTTATCATACTACACCTAAAACTATCAAAAAACTAAAACTTTTAATTCAAAAAACACGTTTAATAATTTTTGCCAGCTTTTCAGGCCAAATACTCCTCTGTGTGCTGTTAGCAACACCTCATAATTTAGATTTAGTTATGACAAAACAATAATTCTGTTTTAGGACTATTTTGTTTAAAACACAATACAGTAGTTTTGACTTAAGTGCCTTTTGTTTACGTGCACTTTTGTCTTTACTGCACAAAATTGATAATTTTTGGAATTATTCTTTATAATTCCATACAAATTCCTTTTTTAAGTGCACTTTCTGTACCTGCGCATTTAAGATAAATGCACAAAATTTTTGGCATTTTAAAATTATTTTCATACAAAAAATCAAAGTTAGCAGCACTTTGAGTTAACTGCTCAAAATAAATATTTTCTGGAATTATTCTGCAAAATCCTTTTTTACGTGCATTTTGTATACCTGCACATTTTTCATATTTTTGCGCAGCTTTAAAATATTTTCATACTTAACAAAGATAGCTGCACATATAAAAATATATGGTGGCCACTTTTTCACATAAATATCCAATTTAAGCTGTTTATAAAAACATAAGTCGCAATAATTTTTTTTTTTCCCATAAATTTTTATGTTCTTTGTGAATTCTCATTGTTTTTGATGTTTTTTTTATATTAAACTAGCTGACCCGGTCTACGTTGCTGGCCCTAAGTAAACATTAGTTTTGTATTACCACACGATTTAAATTGAGCATTTAACGAAATTTACGGCCTTTAAAATAAAAATCCATGGAATACCTATCATAAATTTTTTTTTAAAAAATAACTTACATATGGTGTGGATATGGGCTCAATCAAAAAAGCATAAGTTGGACCATGGCGATAATTTTAAAGAAAAAATCGTCCAAATCGGTCAAGCCGTTCTCAAATCATGCTCTTAATAGAAAAAGTGGGCGTAAAAGTAGGCGTGGTAATTTTTTCTTTCGATGAAAACGTAAAATAAATTAATACGAACAGTTAAAAGAAAAATTAGTCAAATCGATGGAGCAGTTTTTTGATTTTAGGTAAATCGAAAAAAGTGGGCGTAAAAGTGGGCGGGGCAAAATTTTGTTTCCGTAAAAACCTAAGTTAAACCATGGCGATAATTTTGAAGAAAAAATCGTCCAAATCGGTCAAGTCGTTCTCCAGTTATGCGCTTAATAGAAAAAGTGGGCGTAAAAGTGGGCGTGGTAAATTTTTCTATCGATGAAAACTTAAAATGGATTAATACGAACATTTGAAAGATAAATTAGTCAAATCAAAATCGTCCAAATCGGTCAAGTCGTTCTCCAGTTATGCGCTTAATAGAAAAAGTGGGCGTAAAAGTAGGCGTGGTTAATTTTTCTATCGATGAAAACTTAAAATGGATTAATACGAACATTTGAAAGATAAATTAGTCAAATCGATGGAGCAGTTTTTTGATTTTAGGTAAATCGAAAAAAGTGGGCGTAAAAGTGGGCGGGGCAAAATTTTCTTTCCGTAAAACCCTAAGGTGGACCATGGCGATCATTTCAAAGAAAAATCGTCCAAATCGGTCAAGCCGTTCTCAATTTATGCGCTTAATAGAAAAAGTGGGCGTAAAAGTAGGCGTGGTAAATTTTTCTATCCATGAAAACTTAAAATGGATTAATACGAAGATTTGAAAGAAAAATTAGTCAACTCGATGGAGCCGTTTTCTGATTTTAGGTAAATCGAAAAAAGTGGGCGTAAAAGTGGGCGGGGCAAAAGTATCCTATGTCCGTCTCCTGGCTCTAAGCTACCTCCCTACCAATTTTCAGCCAAATCTGTTCTGCCGTTCTTGATAGATAGATAAACATACAACATGTAAAAAATTAAAGTTTTGGTGATGAGTGTACTTATTTAGATACACTTAATTACAATTTTTCGTAATTTTTTAAAAAATTCTGTAAATAACGGTTTATTACTTTTCAAATTTATATGAAAGGTATTAAAACTAGGGACGCGATTTTGAAAACCGATAAGTTCTAAACAACTAAGAAAAACAAAAATGGAATTTTGTCCTACAGTTTCCGAGTTACACTATTTTTATAGTTTGTACCTTAAAAATGGTGATACTTTTTTCGTTATAATTATTGTATATTTCCATAAATTTTTATAGTTAGGTTTTAACTGTCATTAACTTCTGACATTTATTGATCTGAATCGTTACACGCTGTCATTTTCACTTTCTATTTTATGTGTGCTCCAGGGGCTATCAATCGGGCTCGCTGAATGATGAAAATTATCTATTCTTTGAAAATATGCATTTTCCGAAACCAGTTGCACAGTTGATGCCTTGCTTGAATTAAGTTCATTTATTTTAAGAATATGTATCAAATATTGGCACCTATTAAAGGAATTGGATAGTTATAAAATTATTAATAAAGCCAATGAAAAAGCCTCGCTTAAAACTATTCTAGGTCATCAGTGGTACTTAACTCCGAAATTGGCTGCCTAAGCGTTTTTTGATGAACGTATCGACACCAAAACTTTGCACTTAATGACAAAAAAAAACTTGCAGCTACTCCATGGAGCGGTTACGAAGTAGCAAATGTAACTTTAACAGAAGAAAAATCTAGAAATAAAGAAACTCAACAATTTATTTCAAAAGCCAGTCTAACTTTTTTTGAAGTTTGCAATATTTCAATCAATTTTTTTAAAATAGATCCAGAGAATTGGAAAGCTAACAAGTTATTTCAAGAGGCAAAGAAAAAAGTTCAACAATTACAAGTGGTAAATGATGTGGTAGAACGAGGTGTGGCTTTGGCTAATACTTATATTAATGTCACAACTTCTGAAACTGATTACCAGAACTTGTTGCAAGGTATAGAACTACATCGCAAGAACCTCAAGAAATGATTTTTCATAGAGCTGGCAAACAGCTTATAATAACATATACTGGGTATAAAGATAAAAACGGGTATAACTCAGGAATGGTAGGAACAAATTTAAAAATTGTTTATTCGTAATAATTAGAATTAATTTGTCTTTCAAACTGCATCATTAGTTTTAATACCTTTCATATAAATTTGAAAAGTAATAAACTGTTATTTACAGAATTTGTTAAAAAATTACGAAAAATTGTAATTAAGGGTATCTAAATGAGTACACTCATCACCAAAACTTATAATTTTTTCACACAGGAATAAAGCTTGGATACTTTTCTTTAAAACTGTTTCCTCAAAAGTGAAGAAACTCGTGGTATTAACCAAGTTATGAGTAAAGTTAAATAAATGGCCGAAAACTCCGTTTTTTTATGAAAACTCCATTTGCGCGACCTTTAAACCTATTCCGAAAATTCTAAAAAAAAAATCAAGAATACTTCACCTTTTTTTCACCAGCTTAAATCAAAGAAAACCTCCTAGCAACCTTAAAATTACTTTAACAAAACTGATATTTTTCGGTTTTCTCAATCTTGCTTCACCATTTTTCTTCTTTTTTATTTATTTATTTACTTCAGTCTATACAGGTAGATTAAAAATCCTTACAACCACAAGTGCTAACATTAGAGTACAATTTTTTTTTTTTTTTTAATTAATTTATTTTTATTATTGAATCTTTCTTTCCAACCAGCTCTTGACGAGTACGGACGTGTATCAGTGAGTAAGAAAAATAAAAAAAAAAATAAAATAATTCGATGTGCAAAAAAAAATATTTGTAATAGGTGAAAAAAAAGAACAATAACAAAAACAAAGGTGCCCGAAGAGATTTGTGAATGAGCCTCACAAATACTCCCAATAAGGAGAGTAGGCCTAGCACAAATAGCAGAAATGCGTATATTGTGGTAAGCTCTCCAAGCGTGAGCAATGAAAACATTCTATACCCAGAATTAAATAAAAATTATTTAAGTGCAAAAATTGCCAGCGCAACTGGTTTTCTATACAGCAATTTAATTGCAAGTGTGCCCAACCTGAGCAAGTGTGTTGATCCGACCGTAAATGTGGTTCAAAGTGTGAAGTCGTCTGACCAGAGGAATAATAACGAAAAACCTGGAACAAAAAGTACTAAAGTACTCGCGACTGCATTTCTATATATAACAAATATCTGTCTAACATGGTGCCATATAATATTATTAGTAATTAACATATTTTATTGATTTATTTGGTGAATTTAATTTTTGTATGGAATACACAAATTTTATGATTTTTTTGTTAAATTTATAAATAGGTTCCAATGCTTTTTTTTGTTCTTTCTTATCACTTTTTATTCTTCTTTTACTAATCAATGGAGGTCTTAAAGAGAAGTGAACACAATTTAAATTTTATTTTTATCTTTATTACTTAAGAAGATAAATTGTTTACCAAAAAAGTACCAAAATTATATTTTTGCTCTTTTTTATACCTAAATTGTGCAAATTTCAAATAAGTACCAAAAACATGGCAATTTAATTTTCGATTCAATAATGATATTTTTTGAATTTTACGTCTTTCTCTGTTAGATCACGAGATATAATGTTACCAATTTTACCCGTTTTTACCCATTTCTAAGCCCTTGTGAATTGAATTTCCAAAAGGGTCTACCTTTTTTATTTAATCATTGGGAGGGGAGTCTACATACAAAATTTCAAGTGCCTGTCTCAAGTTTTTTGGGCTGAGCGATGATCACCCAGTCAGTCACGCTTATCTTATAAAAATATACGGAGTCTCTAAAAATTATCTGGTTACTGGGGTGGCATGTGGCGGCAGCTGAAATGTATAGTACTTACTTTTGATACTTAACAGTACTAGATATAATTATCACTTAACCTTCCCTAGTCAGACCTTTTTTTGTTATGGTCTTTTTGAATTTGGCTTACTTTTGGTTTTATTTGTTTTTAAAGAAACTGACAATCACTTCACTTATCCAAAAAATAACGCGCACCAAATCACAATTATCACAGGGAATGATTAACTTCAATAAGGTTTAAACATAACGTTCTTATTTTCAAAGAATACTTTAAAATTAGAAAAAAAAATAATTTTTGGCCGGAATTGACCAGTGTGCATTGAGAGAAAAGTTAAATTTCAGCCCACAAAGAGGATTGATCAATTATATCGTTAAACGAATTACAAATTTTTACGTCGTCAGCATACATGAGTATGTTGGAGTGCTGAAAAACGGATGTCAGATCATTAATAAATAATGTGAATAAAACGGTACCAAGATGACTTCCTTGAGGCACACCAGAGAGAAAATTTATGAGTTTTGAGGTAACATTCTATTTGGACAACGATACCTTTTGCGTAATGGCAAATTTTTAAAATGGTAACTCCATAAGTGGCAACAGGTCTCACATAAAGCCGCTCTCCATAATCGCTTTAAGACGAACAAATCTCATATAGATGTTGATTTATATAATATTCGGTATCATAAATAACTCTTATATAAATTTTAACCTCATAACAGAATTTTGTTTTGCCGGGTCCGTGATTGGCCAAGAGTCCCACACAGACTTCAATCTTGAAAATGTATAAACATATACTGAAGTGTATGTTCCCAAATGGTCGGGCTTGGCGGAAAATATTTTCTTAAAAGTTACAGAAAAATCCGTTCCAGAAATTAGAAAAATTCGGAAATTTTAATTGCCTAAAAAACAATACGTTTCTAATTTGCGAGCATCTACTGTATGTCAATCCAAAAAATATATCTTTATATTTGTATTCAATTCGTAAACACTTTTACTTACCCTGCACGAAAAAATTTTTATTATTAATTTCAGTTTCCGTATCCGCGCATTTTTAATTTAATATTTTGTTATAAGATTTTCAGCCGTACAGTGTGATATTTCTGCCGAAAGCTTGTGTAAAGTTTTTGCTGTATCATTTGGCCAATATTGTTTTAATATTAATGAATTTTTTCACGTACTCGAAAATATTTCGTAAAACGTTGCTGTTTGAACGGTGAATTTTCTTTTTCATTGTTGTTGTTGTCTTTTTTTCGTTCTTGTAATTGACGTTGGTTGTGTATTGACACTAATGAGTTTCTCACTTATATTTGTATGGTTTGAAGTTGGTACTTGTGAATGAATGTTTTTTGTGGGTGGTTGTCAGTTATTTATGGTTGCGTTTAATAAAATATATTATGGTGCGGCATATTTTTCCAATTTGCCTTTTTTAAATGTGTTTATTCTACTTTATCCATCGTTTTTTACAATTTTGCATTTTAATTTAATTCCGTGTCCCATTTTTTTTTTTAAATTATACGATACAAAAAAAAAATACACTTCAGCTTTTGTGTTTGGTTATGTTTTGTATATAAAACACTTTACAAGTTCTAATATTTTTCATAGCGGTTCTGTGTTCTTATTATTAAACCAAACCACAATAGTGGAGAGGGTATCATGCGTTTGTGCTGATGTGTGTGTTACATAAAATTATTGATTCCAGACCGAACTTTTATACCGATCGATTCAGAATCACATAAGCTCTCTTATTATGATGGTATTTAAATTAATCTCGGTTCAAAAGTATTTTATTGTAACAAAAATCATCTTACCAAATTTTTCTTTTTAATCGGCCCATATTTGACAATAGCTCCCACATAAATTGCTTAACCCTTAGATGTCCTACATGGTCTGGCTTTCATATGCAATATCTTTTTTTGTAGCAAAAATTTAAGAAACGAAGGTTATAAATTCTACAAGTAAGTTGTCCTGAATCGAATAAAACAAATTTGGAATTATTTGGATCACATTAAGGGCACAAAAATCCTCTTACAAGAAAAAGTTCGCTAAGTGCACCTCATGGTCTGGCTGGACCAAAGCTACCTTTAAAGTACATCACAGGGCCAAAATACTAACTCGCAATCCGATCATGTACAAGCAGTACCGCACCCGTCAAGTTCAACTTATTACCGTGCGTTATTTGTAAAACCACCATCAAAGTTCAGAGAAAAACTCGTTTTTGCTGCGGTAAATGCAACAAAGCTATGTGCCTTCAACATGGCAGACAGACAAAAACGTATATTTTCAATGGTTTTTCAACAGAATAACTTCAATATTATACAATTATATTAAAAACAGACGTGTGTGAAGATAAATATGAAAAGTTAAATATGTTTTTAAAAAATATCGCATGCGTATTATAAAGAAAATACGACTATTTATACGAAATTTTACAGTTTTTATGAAAAATTAATAATTTGTATTTAATACTAGCTTAACCCGGTGTGCTTCGCTACCCCCATCGTTATAAAATATATAAGTATTTTTAATATAATTAGTATTGTGGTATATATTATATATTTTAACAAAAATTTTTTTATTAAATTATTAACTGCTTCGTAGTAAGAGAATTCCGTGGCATTCAGAAGTTTAATTTTATGGGGGGTATTGCTCTCCCTCCGTCAACCCCGCCCATTTTTCTTTTAAAATTTACCATAATAGTGGATTTTTCCACGTTTGAAGACTCTAGCTATCATAGTTCTTCAGTAACGTGATATTTAATATTTGCATCCTATGGGGGGTTCCAATTCCACCTCTGCTATTTTATTTCAATTTTGTGGCTCAGAAGATCCTACTACCAAAAGTTCAACAAAATGCTTGCAGCGGCCCTTAAAATATAAGCTATTTATTATTGACATCCACAAAAAAATATGGCACCGCCCCTTTGTCCAACCACACCTTTTTGAACCCAACGACACATTTATTCAGAACAATAGCCTTCTGTGAAAATTTAGTGACGATCGGTTCAGTAGTTTATAAGATATAACGTTTTTTACTTTTTCTATAAAGGGGCGGGGCCACGCCCACTTTTTTAATTAAACGTATTTCTGTTCATGCCAACAACAAATATACCAAATATTACCGCCGTAGGGCAAAAAATGTCATAAATAACACGAATTTAAATTTTGGGTTGTATGGGCGTGGCATCGCCCCTTTGCCCAGTCACAATTTTATATAGCCTAATGTCTCTTCCAGGGTCACAGATACATGCTGTGAAAATTTCAAGTTCATCGGTCAAGTGGTTTGGCCTCCTAAAAGGCACAAATATATATATATATACAAATATATATACATACATTCACTTTTATATATTTAATATTTAAAACTATTTAGATATTTAGTTAGACTTTTTATGTTAAAATTTATGATTTTTGAAAAAATACGACTTAGAGTGAAATTCACATGAAAGTGCTGTGTGAGGGATATGGCCACTGTGTCCAAACCGATCTCAGGGAATCAAACCTAATGGAAAATGAAGACTATGGACAGGGCTACAATAACCTATAAGCACTTTATCCAAATTGTATTTGTGAAAATTTTTATACATTTTTGAAAATTTGACTTAGAGTGAAATTCTCTTGAAAGTGCTGTGTGAGGGATATGGCCACTGTGTCCAAACTCTTCGATCTCAGGGAATCAAACCTTATGGAAGATGAAGACTATGGACAGGGCTACAATAACCTATAAGCACTTAATCCAAATTGTATTTGTGAAAATTTTTATACATTTTTGAAAATTTGACTTAGAGTGAAATTCTCTTGAAAGTGCTGTGTGAGGGATATGGCCACTGTGTCCAAACTCTTCGATCTCAGGGAATCAAACCTTATGGAAGATGAAGACTATAGACAGGGCTACAATAACCTATAAGCACTTTATCCAAATTGAATTTGTGAAAATTTTTATACATTTTTGAAAATTTGACTTAGAGTGAAATTCTCTTGAAAGTGCTGTGTGAGGGATATGGCCACTGTGTCCAAACCCTTCGATCTCAGGGAATCAAACCTAATGCAAAATGAAGACTATGGACAGGGCTATAATAACCTGTAAGCACTTTATCCAAATTGTATTTGTGAAAATTTTTATAAATTTTTGAAAATTTGACTTAGAGTGAAATTCTCTTGAAAGTGCTCTGTGAGGGATATGGCCACTGTGTCCAAACCCTTCGATCTCAGGGAATCAAACCTAATGTCCATAGTCTTCATTTTCCATTAGGTTTGATTCCCTGAGATCGAAGGGTTTGGACACAGTGGCCATATCCCTCACACAGCACTTTCATGTGAATTTCACTCTAAGTCGTATTTTTTCAAAAATCATAAATTTTAACATAAAAAGACTAACTAAATATCTAAATAGTTTTAAATATTAAATAAAAATTATTAATTTTTCATAAAAACTGTAAAATTTCATATAAATAGTCGTATTTTCTTTATAATACGCATGCGATATTTTTTAAAATATTTTTTATCGCATGCGATATTTTTTAAAAACATATTTAACTTTTCATATTTATCTTCACACACGTTAAAAACAGACTGATTTTTTTTAAATTTACACAAAATAAGTAAAAATGTTTGTTTAGTTTACTAATTTTGGCGATTGAAAACGTAGTCTGGGGAGACCTTGTGATGCACTTAGCGGTACTTAGGGTTTAGAACATCGAAGGGTTAATGTAAAATGAGTGTACATACTGACACAGCTATACCCTGTGATATCATAATATCCGCAAACAGAACCACAAACTGAACTTTTAACGAAGTTTTAAGTGCACTCCAGTTTAACGCCAAAAATATCATACAATCCGCCAAATGTTGCAGATCCCTTTTGAGCCACACGCCTTCTTGCCAGTACAGGAGGAGGTGTTCTACGACCTACTTGTCATTTTCGACGTCGCAGCTACGGCAGTAGTGTCTGAGTATAAAAATAGCATAAATTTCTATATAAATATTTAAGCTTATCTATTCTAATATTTTGGAGCTTAAAGTTCATTTCAATTTTATTAGATCAAACTTGATAAAAAGAAAACATATATTAAACCAACTTAAGTGGTCGTATACAATGCTTTTACATAAATTGCTTATTATTATCAATGCTGTAGATGTAAATAGCTAATAATCTCACTTCTTATTCAACACTTACAAACCTTTTATTACTCACAAGATGTAATTAAAATATGTAGTTTAATTGAATTTTTTTTATACACATTAAAATCTGTTAATAAAAGACTATTCGTACAACATCTACACATTGTTTTTTCCAGTTTTGTTCACTCTTCACTTTAGGTTTTTGCTTTTTTTAGAAAGTAGACGAAGTCTTTGTCTGGTTTTTAATAGTTGCTATTAATATTATCATCAACACTTATTGTCGCACATAAAACTTTTAATTGATATTTTTGTGAACGAGTGCAGGAGAATAAGTTGTGTTAATTTTTGCATCTTAGAATTCAAATATTTTTATAGTGATATTTTAATTGTTAAACAATGATTGTGAAATCTTAAATTACACTAGCGCATATTCATAAATTATCACCAAGTGTTAACTTTTTTAAGTACCTATTTAAGTTATTCACAGTTGGTGACTTTCAGCAGGAATAGTTTACACTTAATTATGGGTAAAGTTGTAACTAAATGTTAACTAACTAAAAAATGCAAAGAACAGCTGATTAATATTATCTTATAATTTATTTGAATAGCAAAATAATTTTGACGACCAATTTGTGTCAATCTAAAATACAGCCCAGTTGGCCATGTCTTCAAGACAACGTCGAGGACGCGTACAAGACCCATGGTAAATCCCTGACGACATGTTTGCGACAGCCCATGCAAATCTTCGACGACTTTTTGGAACAAAGGGCACTTAAGTCGTAAACGACAATGTGAGCGACATTATTATGCATATTGTCGTTAATGATAATTTGGGTAACAATGTGGTTAAAGTTGTCACTGGCGACTATATAAGCGACTTTTTTCTCATAAAGTCGTTAATGCTCGATTAGGGACATTACCTTAATAGTGTCGTTGATAAAAATATTGTTGTCACTATCTACGATTTAGTCGCCGATAGGTAAGTGACAAATAGGGATTAAACGAACACCAATACTGATATATTGGCGATACTTCAGATTTGCCGATATATCCAGAATAAGGGGAACGGGTAAATGGGCAAACCTCGAGGATATATTTAATAAAATCTCTTAGGGTCTTGATGGGCTGTGAATTCCAACTAGTGAATTCCAGGGCCTTGTTGGGATGTGAATTCCAACTAGTGAATTCCAAAGTAATGAAATGGCCGATGAGTTTGAGAGACTGGGCTCGAAAATAGTGGATACTGGATGTGTGGAGATAGTCAGACCTCCAATAGGCTTTTGATTAATAAGGGAATGGGTTCTGAACTTAACATATCGTCGACATAATATTTGCATACTTCCAATAGCTTTTAATGGAAACAACAAACTTTTTATACTTCATATGCGCACTTTAAGACTCAATTTGAAGAAAACTACATGCTGGTCGGCGAGGTGTATCTTTCTCTTTCACACGGCATTAAAATCTCAATTTACTTAAAAAGTGGATTTAGCAGGTTTGCATATTGAGCCTACGATATGGCAATGTAGTCAGCAGGAACATTTATTTTGTGTGTTTCTTGTCCTATCAATTCACGTTTTCCAATTGCACAATTGAAACACAGCCGCGAATAACGTTATAAGTTACAAAATAATTATATTTAACAGGCAGGATTTAGAATTGTAAGTAGTGCCTTTATGTTTTTCTGATTACTCAACACATTATTTTGTAGGCGAAGTTTTTACTGGGTATAACCAAAAAATTACTTTTTTAGAATTTGTATGCAAGCTTTTAACCAGGGACCGAAAATAACAGTTATATTGGAATTTTAAAACAAAAAAACAAATAGAAGTAAATGTCGAAAAACTGATTCAAGTATACCATATTGTTCCTTATGCACTTGTCAATGATATCATATATTGATTTTTAAAATTTTGATTTTTATATTTTCGATCAAACTTAACAGGTTTTTTTTTTGATTTTTATTTTTTTTTTATCAAAAATAACAGTTATTTTGATTTTTATTTCTTCGATCAAAAATAACAGTTATTATCTAAAGAAATGTACGTGATTTAATAATTTAGTTTACTTAAAATTTTTATTTTAATGTATAATTATCATTGCAATTTCGTATGTACATTAAAATAATTATTAAAAGTCAAATAAATTATTAAAACACGTATATTTCTTTAGAGAATAACTTTTATTTTTGCTCGAAAAAATATAAATCAAAAAATAAATGTTATTTTTGATCGAATAAATAAAAATCAAAAAATAACAGTTATTTTTGTTCAAAAAAACAAAAATCAAAAAATAACTGATTTCATCTGACTTTTATGAAAAAAGGAATAACTGTTACGGTCCCTGCTTTTAACAACAATAACTGTTTCTTTAATAGCTTAATAAGCTTTTTAATTAACTTTACCTATATCGTTCAAAATATTATCGACATTTTGTTTTCTCTACATGCTAATAAGCATGGTTGCATTTCTTCAATCAGCTGAAATCAGTTGCTAAGCTAGTTATGAATTATGAATAAGATCTATAACTATCTGTGAACTATTTTTTAGTTTCTGTTTTGTTCTGTTTTCTGAATATGCGCTATTATTTTTAAAAACATGATGAGAAATGGCAGCATTATAGTCATAAGAGTAAAAAATACGCACTTCTCAGTAAATGACCATAGTAGTTAAGCTCTAATATCATCGTTGTAAAGAAGTGTACATATGCGGATTTCCAAAAGAGCTAATACAACTAACAAAAGTCCCCAGTCATCAATAATTATCATCAATGTGAGTTTTTAATGGTACTCCATTATTAATTCGATGGTACTCCTACTAGTCGAAGTTGGTAAGTAAGGTTAAAACCGTTTGCATTTGGTAAATGTTAAAAACCGCAAAAACGGTTACTTGGTACAGTTGTACCAAGTGGTACTAGTGATTTCAGGAATATTCGAATTCGCATCGCCGAATCTTCGCCTATTTTCCGACATTTTTATTCGCCAAACTCAAGCGAATAGTTCGAAATATTTTTAAACAATGAAATAAACAGTATTAATCGTAATAAAATAATCGACAACTGGAATAGGTTAAATATTCATTTAATTCCAATCCTATTACGCGTTCGCTGCAGTGGAGTACAATATCATTTATCGGCAATAAATTGGTAGAGTTTTGATTTGACTTTAGCTATTTTTGTTAAATCCTCTTCAACTACTCCGTAACTTGCAAATTAGGGACAGAATAACGTTGAGGAGCAATGGAATATTGCGAACCTTGAATAAAAGCATTAAATTTATTGTGTATACAAGCAATGAAAAAACATGGTTGTGGTAAGCATATTGTAAGAGCAACATATCATGATTTTTGATTTTAGTCACTAAATACATTCGTAATATTACATCATACTATTTTTCCCTTAATCATATTCTTATCGTGTTAATCATAATAAGTTAAGAAGCAATCATTCTATTATCATGTAAATCATAATAATTTAAGAAGTAATTATATTATTGTCATGTTAACCATAATCAGTTAAGAAGTAATCATATTATGAAAAAGCACCACTTTCACAGCAATAAAAAAAAATTTAAATTGTTTTGGATCGATTTCTTATTATGTGGAACTTTAAAATTTTTTTATAATGTAAATACAATTTCTTTATTTTTTTTAATTCTTTAAACGACTTTTTTTTAATGGGTATTTTTTCTAATATTCTACACAGAAAAAATTATTAGTAATTTTTTATCAAAAATTATTTAAAAAGTATTTAAACTTAATTAATGTAATAATTGAATCAATTATTTTGTTTTGTTGAACGAATATTAAAAATATAATTTTGATTTAATTAACATTTTAGTTGTTTTGAAATTAATTTTGAATTAAAATAATAATCAAATATCAAAAAATTATTTCATCTAAAATAAAATAATTTTAGCTCGTGTAATTGTTGTTGGAATTGTCAAAATCAATAAACACATTGTTTGAAACGGCAAAGATTTTTTGATAATTTTTTTAATTAAAATTAAAAATATCATTTATTGAAAAAAAAATCTTCAATATATAAAATTTTTACAATTTTTAGTAATCAATAAAATCATTTTGGTAATAGGTGCAAAATCAACAAATGGATTGCTTGATTCTATGAATTTGGTATAAAATTGGTGATTAGAGAATATTTTTAATTTGTTCTGTGTAACCACTCACTTACAAATAATTCAATAGGCATATTTAAAACAAACCACACAGCTGCAGTAAAATTATTTTACAAAAGGCGATACCCAAATATTATTAGAATAAAAATATATTATGAGTACACGTATAGAAAGTAATAATGAAATGGCTATTTAATATCATGAAATAGTTGTAAGTAATATACATAATATGTTTTCAAAGTTATCATTATTTATTTGCTAAAAAAATGATTATTTTTCGGTAAACAATACTCAAACTTAATAACAATTTTTTGTGTACGACAACAATATATTGTTACAATAAACATAATGTAGGTGCCGTAACTATGCACAACCATATTTTTTCTCTGCGTGTAGGATCAGATGTATCGGCTTTGCCGTTATAAGACAGCCACGAGCTTGTTTCTCAATTTTAAACCATCTAATATTAAATATTTTCGCAAATTTTAAACTGGCTATTTCATTAAGGCTGCGTTATTGAGATCTCAGTAAAACTAGGTTAAGTTAATATGAAACTGATTTGTGCCGCCATTACCAATTTTGTATACAAAATTTTTACAGACATTTTTGAAATATTAAAAAAAAAAATAAAATTTCGTTGGAAAACCCGAGTTTCAGACTACGTTAAACGAAGTTTAAACTTAATCCACATCTTAAAAACCCGCTATTAGTAACATAAATTAAATTGACAAAAAAAAAAAAATAATACCAATTAGTATTGTGGTTATTTTGTTGAACTATTTATGGTTTTTAATCCAAATTTTTAATATTTTTAATTAGGCTTAAGTTCATGAAATTTAATTTTTATTAAATTATTTTTATGAAGAAAGGAATTTTACAACATGAAAATTAATTAAAATTGTTATTGATAACACGGTGAGACAGTCCAAAAAACCTGGGACCGGATATCATTTTTCTTGTAGGGCTTGTCGAGTAAAACAAGATTCCAATAGTGAAATATACCGGACACCTCCAAAATCCGGATTTACGGGTAAAAAACCGGTTTTTGTGCCTTTGCGCACTTATAAGCCTGTAATTTTGTTGATAATGATCCGATTTTCAATTTCTTACTAGATTTGGAAAGAAGACGTTTTTATACATTATTTTCTTAAGAAACTATAATACTATTGAGTTTATTCAAAAAGTACGTTTATTAACGATTACAACGCATATTTGGGTTTAAAAATAGATAAGTGATTGACTGAGTTATTTAACTTTTCATGCAAATAAACTTTTAAACATTTTATAAAAATTTTATTAATCAATTAATCAATGTTATCTTAAACACAAAAAAAATTTGTAATGAGAGTTTAAGTCATTCAAAAATATTGTTTTTTTTCGTGTTCTTTTTACGCACTTTCTTTAAAATTACAAATCACTGTTAGCCTAAACACAACTTAGATTTACAAAAAATATTAGTAATGAGAGCTTTACTCATGTAAAATTATTGTTTTTTTTTTAATATGACGTTTTGTTAATGTCTTCTTTTTCACTTTGAATCTGTGTATTAAAAAAAACGTTTGCAATTTAATAAAAATCGTGTGCAAATTAAAGAAAATAATGTATAAAAACGTCACTAAATTTGAAATTTTTTTGAAAAATCTACAAAATTTGTGTTTGCTCGAGAATAACATCCAAATTTCTCCAAATTTCTTAAATAAATTATACATTGTTCGAAAGATCTCAGTTTCTTCTTTCCAAATCTAGTAAGAAATTGAAAATCGGATCATTATCAACAAAATTACAGGCTTATAAGTGCGCAAAGGCACAAAAACCGGTTTTTTACCCGTACCCGTTACCCGGATTTTGGAGGTGTCCGGTATATTTCACTATTGGAATCTTGTTTTAGTCGACAAGCCCTACAAGAAAAATAATATCCGGTCCCAGGTTTTTCTATTTCATTCAATTTTGTAACACTGTGTAATCTTTCATTCTTGACGTGGCTGGGGCTCGAACCCCGGCCGGCAGGTTACCATGACATGTTTCGATTGCAACCACTTAATCTCCTCAGATGGATTTGCCGTCTTACACTCGCAGCCATCGACGACTGCTGACGTCAATAGTCAAAGATCAATCCTTAAACCAAATTGTATTTTAACATTTGGTAGATCGAAATTTGCTTTCCTGAATGATTATCCATTTTAATTGATCTTACATGTTTTTTAATACCAATTTTGTTATATTTTCAAAAAGACTTTTAAAAATGCTCTTTCCTTCAAGTGTTGTTTTATTCAAGTGTCTGAGCCTGTTAGCTATTTCAGACTATCAGTGGCAGGACAACTTACCATTGTACACACATTCTAACGCTAATTTTAATGCACACAACACATACATACACACACACATGGCCAAATGTATATACAATTTTCTTAATAAATATAAGGATGATCCATTAAAAAGTCATAAAGTAAAGCAAAATAATTGAAACAACAACCACATCTAAAAAGCAACATAAAATCAAGTAGAACATGTTGGTTGAGTTTGCTCATTTAGTTCGATTTTATACACACAAACCGTATATGTTTCTAAGTTTGTTTTTGTATTTATAGTTGTAGTTGGTAAAGTTTTTTGCAAAAACAGAATGTAATAGACTTACATATATATCGCTTCTTTATTGCAACATAGTCATATCTCAAAAAATCAAAAATTTTAAGTTACTTAAGCAAAACTTCTCCTTCATACCTTCTCTATATGTAAAACAAACTCAAACTAAATCGCAGTTATAGCAAAAGATATCTTATTGAATCTGTTCATAAAGGTACATTTTGAAAACATTAATCGCATTTTGCCAAGTTTGATTTTTTTGAGATATGACTATGTTGCAATAAATGAGCGATGTATACAAATGCGTTACATATACGTTACTTAAGTCTACATATACTTATATGCACGTTAAAGTTGTTGAAAAATAAAAAAAAGAAAGAGTAAATAAACAATCAGCTAACTGGGTTTCTGATGCCATAGTTAAAATATAATAACTGCATTTTGTTAATGAAACTTTAAGTGAAAAAAATGCGACATAAAACTTTACCCAACGACTAATACAAATCACTGTTGCCAACTTTTTTTTGACACTTCCTGCCAAATCGAACTTCAAAACCGCTAAACGCTGCTAAATATTTAATTTAGCAAGATTTTTTTTATAACATAAAATCAAAATAATTTCACACAACTCTAGAAAAATTGTGCTTTTCTTAAGATGCAAGATTTACAAATTACGGTATATGCTAGGGTTTCTGACTTTGCTAACTATTTAATTTTCCCAAAAAAATTTTCTTTTAAAAATGCGATAAATTATATACATTTAAGCTATTTTAATTAATTATTTGCCGTCGTTCGAAATTTGATAAAAATTAATTAGATGAAAACAGCGTTTAAAAAACTGCAGTCAAAATAGAAAAACTTCCATTTCTTCCACTTCTTCCACTTCTTGATTTGTTATTGGCCATAAAAAAAACTGTTGCTTTCACTTCTGATTAATAAAATGTCAACAGTCGCTGTCAAACCAACTCAAAAAGCGAAAAGTTGTACACAAATTTTCATTTTTTGTTCGATTATTCGTACTAGTTGAGACCGGTAGCATTGTGGACAATAAATTTTCCCGGTGTATTGACTCTGCAAATAACAGGACCAGTCCAAACAAGCGTGTAAATGTAGCCCACAAGGGACTTGGCTGGTCGAAAAGTAACCCAAACGTATGGAAATAATATGGTCTACTTAACTTTACGATGTCCTAGGGCAGAACCATATAACCCAGCTTTGGATTAGAAAGGAGTAGTCTAAAAACTACTCCATGATATACTCAAGAGGACTAGTTTTGAAGTCGTTTAAAAACGAAAGCAAGTCGTTAAAAAACGAAGACATGTCGTCTCACTACAAACACTTTTTAACAATGACATGGTCCATGCTTGCATTACATTGGACCAGTCCATGGAGTAGTCCATTATATCAAAATGGATCAGGTAGCCCAATATTATTTGCATGGGAGTAACAACTTAGTTTTCAATGGTTAAGACTTTTCTTTGTCTTTTTACCTCTGATACTGATACCATTGTAAAAAATAAACACACTTATCCACACTTCTCAAATTTCTTAACAAAATATTTGTAAAAAGGATTTCGAATCATGGTATGCACAAAAGGAAATTTGTCTTTTTCGTTTTATGCACATTGTCTTTAATTATTGAAAAAAATAAAAATGAATTTTTTTATTCCCTAATAAAAAAGTAAATCACGGTTGGTCGAAGCAAAAACATTTTAATCGAAAAAATTATTAGTAGTTTTTTATCAATTAAAAAAATTATTGTAAAAGTATTAAAACTTAATTAATGTGATAATTGAATCAATTATTTTTTTTTTGTTAAACGAAAATTAAAAATATAATTTTGATTTAATTAACATATTAGTTGTTTTGAAATAAATTTTTAATTAAAATAATATTCAAATAACAAAAAATTATTTCGTTTAAAATAAAATAATTTGGAAATTGTCAAAATCAATCAACACATATATAATATTGATTACTAAAAATTGTAAAAATTTATTATTTTGAATATTATTTTCTCAATAATTAATATTTTTAAATTTAATTAAAAAAATGTTTAAAAAAAACTTTGCCGTTTCAAACAATGTGTTGATTGATTCCGACCATTTCCAACAACGATTTCACAAGTTTGAATTATTTTGTTTCAAACGAAATAATTTTTTGTTATTTAATTAATTTTTTAACTCAAAATTTATTTAAAAACAACTAAAATGTTAATTAAATCAAAATTATATTTTTAATTTTTATTCAACAAAAAAAAAAATAATTGATTCAATTATCACATTAATTAAATTTAAATACTTCTTAAATAATTTTTTTGATTGATAAAAAACTACTAATAATTTTTTCTGTGTATATAAATGAATTGATATTGTTCACATCGCTTAAGTATATAAAAAATCATGTTGATGAAATTTAATGAATTGTATTGATAAGTTCTAATGAGACAAAAGAGTTTAATATTTTTTTTAGTCCCAAAGTTTTTAGCATCGGCACTTTTGCGTAAGTCTTTGTTCATACTATGAAAGTTTTCTTTCAGGAAGTCTAAGTTTATTGGTGAGAGGGGAACAGAACATGCCAATAAAATCAGACCTTCTGAAAGAAAACTTTCATAGTGTGGACCCAGACTGACCAAGATTTAGAAAAAAAAGGGAAAGAAATGAAGAAAATTAATAACGAGAGTTATTCTATTTTAAATGTTCCACAACGTTCGCCGATGAATAGATATATCGCTTAAGCATGTCATGATATTTGTTATTTTTTTTAAAAATTTCAAAAAATAATTACATCACGGAAACATTTTCATAAATAACGGCCTTTACAACTTCCTGAGAAAACTCAATCCAAAAAGTTTTTATAAATAAACATACTGAATATGTTTTAAGGTAGTGCTGTAAATTATACAAATATTAACTACATAAATTAGAGCTACTAAAAAAAAAGATGCCATCGTAATCAGCACTTTCAATTTAATCAAATTTGGAAAATTTTGTGTAACCGTCCATTGTAATTTATTTTTAACTTTTCCCTGAAAATCGATATACTAAGAGTTATTCCCAGGGTTCGGAAACCATTGCAAACTTAATTACTGTAATCAACAAATGTTTATAACCACAGACAAATAACAACTTTTGTGGTAAGTGATGCTGTTGTCAATAGAACATACCAAACAGTATTTCTTGACATTTCCGAATAATTACAGTCCATTGTTTCACGTTAAGTATGCCAACCGTACAACAGTTATTATTCCTGAAATTATTAAGTTTTGACTATAAAAATTATTTTTCAATCGGTAGAAATTGAAAGATATAAGATGAGTGCAGTTGTCTATATACATATGTTTGTACACATTATAAACATAATCAACTTTTAATTAAATTTAACTACAAAAGTTAGTAAGACCGTAAACATAAACAAGTAGTAATTTAACAAAAAGAATCGAGAAGGAAAGACAGGTATAAAATCTGTTAATATAAAATTCGAAAAATGTTTTTACAACGGAAACGAGCTACTGAGAGGTGCTTGAAAATCGCTTGATTTTCCGCTAACCGCTAAAGCGCATTTTCCCCACGATTGATACCTAAAAACTCTAGATTTAGCGGGAAAATCTCCAAATTGGCAACAGTGCTACCAATACATGTTATGCATACTGTACATGTTTAATCGCAATGTACTTAAATATTTCTTAATATACATAAGTATATGTTTGTGTATGTATATATGTAGATATTATAAGCCGGACATTCATGTGCGAACAAACAATAAAATGCTATTTAAAGCCTGTGCACCAAATAATTTTTAAATATAATCTTAATTGTCCGACCGACCATAAAGGCGAAACCACTTGCGCTAACTCAAACATTTTCGCATAGCGGGCCTTTCTTCGGGCGGAAGAATGTTCTCTTCTATGGTATAACAAACACAGCCTTTGCTGCAAGCAAAAGAAAAAACATGGTTGTGGTAAACAAATTCTAAGAGCATCGTATAATGATAAGATTCATGATTGTAGTCAACATATTACGATTTTTATTGAATCATATTGTGACCAAATATATTAGTAATATTACAGCATACTATTTTTCCTGTAATCATATTCTTATCATGATAATCAGAATAAGTTAAGAAGTAATCATATTATTGTCATGTTAATCAAAATCAATTAAGATATAATCATATTATTATCATGTTAAGCACAATAAATTAAGAAATAATCATATTATTATGATGTAAATTATTTTATAATACAGCACCACTTTCACAACAATAAACAAATTAAAATTTTTTTTTGCATAGACTTTGTGGCACTTTACAGTTTTTTTAATGTAAAATTCAATTTCTTTTTAATTCTTTTTATTATTTTATAATTGCTTATCCACTCACTAACAAATAATTCGATAGGCATATGTTAAACAAACGACACAACTGATGCAAAATTATTTTACAAATTGCGCTAACAAAATGTTATTAGAGTGAATATATTTGGATTGCATCTTAATCATACTATGACTACACGTATAGAAAGTTATCATGCTATGGTTGTAAGAAATTTAATATGTTTGCAAAGTTATCATTATTTAGTTGTTAGAAAAAACTGCAATACTCAAATGTATAACTGCGACAAACATTGAAATGTTTACAGTAATTTTAATATTGTTGGTATTAAATAAAAATAACAATTTTTGTGTGCGACAACAATATATTATTACAGTAAACAACATGTAGTTCCCGTAACCATGCCCAACCATATTTTTTCTCTGCGTGTGACTTAAGCTTCTCTGTTTCATTATTTAAGTGGGGACTTATATCACAGTGAAATAAGTGCACTTAAACTTATACACTTTTATTTGATCAAAGTCAGTTAGCCTCTATTCGACGCATTTCAATCGATTTTTCGAAAAACACATATTTACTGTTTTTTAAAATGGGACGTGCTATGGATCATGACAATATGGTTTCCCCGTTACTTTTAGGACAATAACCACAAACAACAATAACTTAAGAACAAAAGTTCAAAACCCAATAATTTCGACGGCCTGTGTTGTTGAACGGATAAATTCTAAAACCTTAATTGCAATAACCTCTTCCTAGAATGATACTTGTTGTACTAGTGAAACAAAAATAACTTTTTCGTGCACACTCTTTAAAAACTAAAAATAAAAAAGATTCACTCTCTGACAAAGTTTGGCTTTGGCTTATATTCATATGAATAAGACAGTATAATCTCCATTTGTTATTCAAACCACACTGTGTTGTCGTTTTTAAGCTTTTTTAGCCAACTTTTAAGTCAACACTTTACGTGTTTGTGCGTAAATTTATTTAAATACTCGCAAGTAAAATTAAATGAAAAAATCAACATTTAATTATAATTCATGCATATGAGTACTGTTTTAACACGATTTCACTTTGGTTAACAGAAAAATATTTGTTTATAAAAGTATATGCATATTTTTGTGATGATTTCTTTTGGTAAATGAATTTAAAGAAATTTATTTAATTACTTAACTTTCAAGGAACATCAAGGTTTTTGTTAGTTTTTTTTCCTCCAATCAACTGTTTTAATAATATTATTAATGTAAATAATTAATTGCAACTCTTTAAGCGATTTCTGGATATGAAAAGTTATTTACTGCCCTGAAGCCGCTTCAGAAATTGTTTTTTAAAAATGTTATGCTAATAATGCTTAAAGGCCAATAATATATTTAATTAAAAATTAAACAAAAATGGAAGAAAATAATTATTAAAAACAGTGGACGGAAATATGTCGCAAATTAATAATTAATATTTTAGTATCTTGCTTAAGTTAAAAGTAAATTTTGTACAATTAAAACATGATCTTACTTAACGTGTGTGAAGATAAATATGAAAAGTTAAATATGTTTTTAAAAAATATCGCATGCGATAAAAAATATTTAAAAAAAATATCGCATGCGTATTATAAAGAAAATACGACTATTTATACAAAATTTTACAGTTTTTATGAAAAATTAATAATTTTTATTTAATATTTAAAACTATTTAGATATTTAGTTAGTCTTTTTATGTTAAAATTTATGAAATTTGAAAAAATACGACTTTCACATGAAAGTGCTGTGTGAGGGATATGGCCACTGTGTCCAAACCCTTCGATCTCAGGGAATCAAACCTAATGGAAAATGAAGACTATGGACAGGGCTACAATAACCTATAAGCACTTTATCCAAATTGTATTTGTGAAAATTTTTATACATTTTTGAAAATTTGACTTAGAGTGAAATTCTCTTGAAAGTGCTGTGTGAGGAATATGGCCACTGTGTCCAAACCCTTCGATCTCAGGGAATCAAACCTAATGGAAAATGAAGACTATGGACAGGGCTACAATAACCTACAATAACCATGGTATAAAATCCTTTAGTCTACTATCCTTTGAAATCCTCTAGTCTACTATTACATATGCAAAGTTGCACAACAACATATCGGAAATCGATGTTTTTAAAAATTAATTTGGCATATGATGTTACTGCAAAACATTTTTAAAAAATTATTTTATGTATATTTTTATTGGGCAATCTGGTTTTATTGACAAAAAACTTGAGTTATTCCGCAAAAAAATTTAAAAAGTTATTTTAAAGATGAATATTTTTAATTTAAAGTACGTGTAGATTTGCAAAATAGATATAACGGGTGTTTTGTTTTAAGCTGCATAAGAATTTTTGATACCGACTACTATATTTTATTTTTTATAGGTTAAAAAAAAAAAAAAAAAATAAATAAATGTTTTCGCGAAGTTCATAAAGCACTTTGTCCATTTTACGAAGCTCATTTCTGGTTTTATGGCTACGTAGATAAGCAAACTTTTAGCATTTGGAACGAAGACAATCCTCAAGCCGTTAAGAAATCACCACCATTACATTCATTTAAATTTACTGTTTGGTGCCGTTTACACGCTCTTTAAAAATAAGCCAGGCGCTGCCGTTAGGTGAATGGCGAGCGCTATAGAGCCTTGCTGACTGAATATTTGCATCTAAAAATTATTCAGCTAAACATCAACGGCACTTAGTTGAAGTGATGTTATACACTTTATTGAAAAGACCTTACGCAGCAGTGTTGCCAAAACGTGGTGACCAAAAATGGCTAAAAAATGTCTAAAAATGGGTTAAAAAATGGCTAAAAGCTTTTTTAATTAAAAACACATTAAAATTTAGTAACAAAACAAGAAATAATTAATTTAAAGTTGTTTACGATGAAATTGTGAGTTAAGATCAATTTGTTAAATAAGAATAAACGTTAAATAATATTAAAATAAATTAATATTAAAAATTTAAATCATCGAAAAATTCGATGTCGTTATTGTTCATCTCATAGGAATCACTCATTAGTTTCAAATAATCATAAGTTTGAAATAATTTGAAGGTAAATCATAATCACGACAACATTTACCCAACCTTTTGAGTCCAGATCTACAATAAAAAACAAGTATGACAGTATAGTCGATTAAACCCGGCTTTATGATACCCTACACCACATTAGAACCTTTGTACCAAATTTTATCGAATAATCTCTGAATTGCGACCTGTACTTTCCGCACAAGTACATGGACAGCCAGCCAGCCGGACAAACATCGTTAAAAATAAAATATTCTAATAATTTACTTATAAGTATAATTTGTAAATAAATAAATAGATACTTTGTTAGAAAAATATTTGTAATTACGTCGTTTTGCATTTATCAAATAAATACACTTGTAGTTACGTCCCTTTGTTTTTTGTTAATAAAATAAAATAATATCTTAAGTTTTTCTAAAATCTTTGGATGAAGTTTCCTGAAGATCTGGTCTAAGCAACCAGTGAAATGCGCATAGGAATAGCTTATCCCATCAACAATAAACTTCGGTTTGTCAAAAGTATGAAATGGAAATTTAGCACATTATAACGAAACCTTGATAAAAGCGTAATTTTTGTTCGAAGAAGTGTAAAATTTTGTCCAGACATGTAGTTTAATAACATTAATAATAATCAATCAGAAACTCGATTTTGAATTTTTTCTTTGTTACGCCTTTTTGCATTTTAGCTAACGATATATGTATAAACGCTTTAATGTATATGAACTATAAAGTCAGTAATTTTTATAAACTTAAAACCAAATACAGAAAAACGAAACAAGTGGCATACGGGCATGTTCTAGAAATTGAAATGAAGTGAATTTGAAATGGAGCAAATTTTAAAAACGAACTTGAACTAAAAGTTCATACAAATATTCCATTTTATCAATTTCATTTTGTGATTACCCATTAGCTTTACAAGAACAACTCTTAAAACCAGGAAAAACTACGGTCATTCTGAAATAATGGAACTTAATATTATAGGTTAGGTTAGGTTAGGTTAGGTCGAAAGGAGAAGGAAGCATCAATGATGCAGCCCCATATCAGTACGATATACTCCTAGGCCTCTACCGCGTCTGTTGTGCGCTCCCTAAGAACATGGAGATTTAGGTTGATAGTGGTACCACCCCCTATAGGGAGGGAGATAATGTCCTTCGTTAAGAAACCCATTTTGCAGAACGTAATTCCCTAAAGTTTTCCAGACAACGTTGCTCTGGGGTCCTTAGTCTAATATGACATCACGTCCGACGTGTTTGGATCATTATTCGGCAAATTCCTGACAGTGGCAGATTCTGCCCGTCCAATTTTGTGTAATTGTGCCCGTAGTCTTACAGCATCATACTAACTTTGTACAAACTCCCATTAAGGAGGCTTCTTGCCCTCCTCCCGTCTAGGTTATCCCATAAAATCTAAGTGGTCCTACCTACAGTCCCTCTATTTCCCCTTGCCTTATGTATTTCCTTAGCACAAGCCATCAATTCCGTTTACTGCTCCGTGTTCTCCTCCCCTATTTATGTGACCATCCCCGAGAAAAGGGACCTAGTGTGTCAAAAAGGGCTTGGTCGTAAGAGTGGATTCTGGTACCTTAAAGGGTGTAGAATAAGATGAAATGGGTTAGATTTCTGATAAAAATTTATTTATCCCATCAAAACGAACTTGGGAAAATCGATAAAAATGAGAAAAACATGCGTTATGAAACTTTAAATGCGTTTTTCACAAAACTTCATTTTCTCCATTTTCGCGGAGAAAGTCACATATATTTATATATATTGATTAAGACTTCTGTCAAACCAGTGTTTTTCTTAGAAAAAATTACCTAAAAATTGGTTAACTTTGAAGTTTTTAACGCTTTGTGCCTTTTTGGAAACTATTCAGCTAACAATAAAAAATATAATATAAGCAAATCTGTGAGCCATGGGGAAAAAAACGTATTGAAGAGGTTAAAGATCATACAAAATGGAAAATGAAAAATGTTTGTATGTTTGTTTGTTTGTTTGTTTGTATGTTGGCTTATAGACTCCTAAACTACTGAACCGATTTTCCTAAAATGTTTACAGTAGCATCACGTGAGCCCTTCTATTGGGGCAGGGGAATTGGTACCCCCCATTGAATGCCAATATTAAATATCGCATATCTTAAGAGCCGCTTCACGCATTTTGTTGAACTTTTGGTTGTAAAATCTTCTGAGCCCCAAAATTGAAATAAAGAAGCAGCGACGGAAGTGGTTGCCCCCATAGGACGCCAATGTTTAATATCGTATATCTTAAGAACTGTTATAGTGAGAATGTTCAAACTTTGTAGAAGTAACTCTTATGGTATAATACGCTTTTGAAAATAAAAATAAAGTAGGTAGGCGCAGGGGGGGGGGGGGATACCTCTCATAGGATGCATATATTAAATATCGCTCAACTGAAGAACTATTAAAGGGAGAGTCTTCAAACGTGGTTAAAGCTACTATTATGGTACACTATAAATTTCAATATAAAAATGGGTGGGGTTGACAGAGGAGGAGCAGTACCCCTCATAGATAGAAATATAATTAAGAGCCGCTGCACGCATTTTGTTGAACTTTAGGTAATAGGATCTTCTGAGCCCCAAATTTTAAATACAATAGCAGCGGGGGAAGTGGTTCCCCCCATAGGAGGCCAATGTTTAATATCACATATCTTAAGAACTGTTCTAGTGAGAATGTTCAAACTTTGTAGAAGTCACTCTTATGGTATACTACACTTTCGAAAACAAAAATAAAGCGGGTAGGCGCAGGGGGGAAATACCTCCCATAGGATGCATATATTAAATATAGCTCAAATGAAGAACTACTAAAGGGAGAGTCTTCAAACGTGGTTAAAGCTACTATTATGGCAAACTTTAAATTTCAATAGAAATGGGCGGGGTAGATAGAGGAAGAGCAGTACCCCTCATAGATAGAAATATTAATAAGAGCCGCTGCACGCAGTTTACTGAACTTTTCGTAGTAGGATCTTTTGAGCCCTTAAATGTAAATTAAAAAGCAGCGGGGGAAGTGGAACCCCCCATAGGACGCCAATGTTTAATATCGCACATCTTAAGAACTTTTATAGTGAGAATGTTCAAACTTTGCAGAAGTCACTCTTATGGTATAATACGCTTTTGAAAATAAAAATAAAGTGGGTAGGCGCAGGGGGGGGGGGAATACCTCTCATAGGATGCATATATTAAATATCGCTCAACTGAAGAACTATTAAAGGGAGAGTCTTCAAACGTGGTTAAAGCTACTATTATGGTACACTATAAATTTCAATATAAAAATGGGTGGGGTTGACAGAGGAGGAGCAGTACCCCTCATAGATAGAAATATAATTAAGAGCCGCTGCACGCATTTTGTTGAACTTTAGGTACTAGGATCTTCTGAGCCCCAAATTTTAAATACAATAGCAGCGGGGGAAGTGGTTCCCCCCATAGGAGGCCAATGTTTAATATCACATATCTTAAGAACTGTTCTAGTGAGAATGTTCAAACTTTGTAGAAGTCACTCTTATGGTATACTACACTTTCGAAAACAAAAATAAAGCGGGTAGGCGCAGGGGGGAAATACCTCCCATAGGATGCATATATTAAATATAGCTCAAATGAAGAACTATTAAAGGGAGAGTCTTCAAACGTAGTTAAAGCTACTATTATGGCAAACTTTAAATTTCAATAGAAATGGGCGGGGTAGATAGAGGAAGAGCAGTACCCCTCATAGATAGAAATATTAATAAGAGCCGCTGCACGCAGTTTACTGAACTTTTCGTAGTAGGATCTTTTGAGCCCTTAAATTTAAATTAAAAAGCAGCGGGGGAAGTGGAACCCCCCATAGGACGCCAATGTTTAATATCGCATATCTTAAGAACTTTTATAGTGAGAATGTTCAAACTTTGCAGAAGTCACTCTTATGGTATACTACACTTTCGAAAACAAAAATAAAGCGGGTAGGCGCAGGGGGAAAATACCTCCCATAGGATGCATATATTAAATATTGCTCAAATGAAGAACTATTAAAGGGAGAGTCTTCAAACGTGGTTAAAGCTACTATTATGGCAAACTTTAAATTTCAATAGAAATGGGCGGGGTAGATAGAGGAAGAGCAGTACCCCTCATAGATAGAAATATTAATAAAAGCCGCTGCACGCAGTTTACTGAACTTTTCGTAGTAGGATCTTTTGAGCCCTTAAATTAAAATTAAAAAGCAGCGGAGGAAGTGGAACCCCCCATAGGACGCCAATGTTTAATATCGCATATCTTAAGAACTTTTATGGTGAGAATGTTCAAAGTTTGCAGAAGTCACTCTTATGGTATACTACACTTTCGAAAACAAAAATAAAGCGGGTAGGCGCAGGGGGGAAATACCTCCCATAGGATGCATATATTAAATATAGCTCAAATGAAGAACTATTAAAGGGAGAGTCTTCAAACGTGGTTAAAGCTACTATTATGGCAAACTTTAAATTTCAATAGAAATGGGCGGGGTAGATAGAGGAAGAGCAGTACCCCTCATAGATAGAAATATTAATAAGAGCCGCTGCACGCAGTTTACTGAACTTTTCGTAGTAGGATCTTTTGATCCCTTAAATTTAAATTAAAAAGCAGCGGGGGAAGTGGAACCCCCCATAGGACGCCAATGTTTAATATCGCATATCTTAAGAACTTTTATAGTGAGAATGTTCAAACTTTGCAGAAGTCACTCTTATGGTATACTACGCTTTTGAAAATAAAAATAAAGCTGGTAGGCGTAGTGGCGAATAGCTCCCATAGGATGCATACGTTAAATATCTCTCAACTGAAGAAGTGGTTCAAGCAGTGTAGCGAAGTGCACCGGGTTAAGCTAGTATCTTATAAAGAAGAATGCCAGGACTACAAAAACAAAAAAGATATAGCCAAAGCTAGGAATTCTATAGGTACAATAAAGTAAACTGATGAAAACGCCTGACAGAAAAAATTTTTTATGCGCTAAAGCTATTAAACGCACGATGCTTGTTGACGAATAAACGCGTGTTATGTTCTTTCCCTTGAGAATATAACTTTAAACCCTTCTGCATCCCTTGGATATGTGCCCTTCCTATGATCCTTTGGGTCAATATGACCCAACAATAAAATGTTAACAGCATTTCATATTTAAGTGTAATAAAAACAAAAGCGATTTTATTGATTATTTGACCGAAAAAATTATTGATCGATGATTCTGAATGAAGATGAACTCAATTCAATAGAAAACAAATTTTAAAGTGGAATTAAACTTGCAATATCGCATGTTGGGTCATATTGACCCAAAGGATATTAAATGTGTGTAAATCGTGTTTTTTGGAGGGGGAAGGAAAAACTAAAATTTTATTATTTTCATTTAAATTTATAATTTTTGTCCCTGTAATGGATAAATTGTAGTTTCACGTCCATATCTTATATTTAAAGGGACATATTTTGCGTTTGAAAACCAAAATTGGGTCAAATTGACCCAAGGAGTGCAGAAGGGTTAAAAGTCCAACATTTTGTAACCCCCAGAAATTTGGTTTACAAAATAGAATCATTCAAAATTGGTAAAATTAAATTTTCTTCTTTAAGTGATTTGCAAGGGTAAACTGAATCCATCAATATGCTAAAAAAACACCAGTTATAACCCAGACATTCATCTTAAAAAGTTAAGAGAATTAAAGATACGTCTGCATGCTGAACAATCTGTTGCTACAGTTGTTTAATAACTTAACAACAAATAGGCATAAAAATACAAAATCAAGACTAGAAAAATAACTGTAAAGTTAATTAAGCAAACAGCAATAAAATCACAATAAACCTACTAAGAAAAATTCGTACAAAACGAGTATGCAGTAACTTCTGGGTAAGTAACATCATAACAATTGTGGCATTAGGAAAAATGAAAGAAAGAACACAACTCACAAACGATTTATTTAGTCGGAAGAGTAAGTCTAAGCCAAAATTTCCATAAGACTGACTAACAGACAGAAAGTAAGAAAGAAAAGAAATTCCATTTTGGCCAAACAAGTATGATGGTAACTTAAAACACAGACGCAAGATCAGTTGCAGGCATTAAGTCGTACTAAACAGTTGTGTTCAAAACGCGACGCGGTGTGAAATTGATCAGTCAGTAACAACAAAATTAAAGTTATAAATAAGTTAAAGAAAACTCAAAATAAATAAAAAAAATTAACTACAAATATATAAAATTTATTAAAAAAAAAAAGGTAAAGAAAGCATATGAAAAAAAGTTATACAAATTGTAAAAACAAAAAATTCAAAGAAATTAAGAAAGAGTTAAAAGTGTTTGCTGTTTTTGTTGGTATAAACGGTGTTGGTTAGTACGTTGGTAGAAAAGTGGCTGGCTGACTGGCAGAAGCAGCAGCAACATTAACAGCAAGTCCCACTTTTAACTCCAGCTTAAGCTTTATGTCTTTGTTAAGAAGAAAACGTTTTTGTTGTTGAGTTTTTTATGGGCTTGTGTTGTTGGATATAAACGTTCGCTTAAACCCGGCTTTACTTGCTCGTTCAGTTAGCAGCTTAGCTCTGCTGCCACCTTGATATTGAAATATGTTTTAACATAAAAATACATTGTGCGGTCTACTTAACACTAAAAACCGCTAGAGAAAAATTTCTTCATTATCAGTCGTGCTGTAAACGACCAAGTGAAAAGTTCAATTTCAAATTTAAACGGATATTCAAAAATTACTTATAAATAAACTGCTGGAGTCAATGAAAATTAAAAAAAAAAACTTAACAAATATTTAGTGAATTATTGTTATAGAAGTTTTGTTTATAAAAATTTTAATAAAATAATTAATTACAACGGAAAAAATTTATTAATTAAATTGTTATTAATCCGACAGGAATATTCAAGAATTTTTAATTAAAAAAAATCAACAAATTCCCACAGGTAGACTTTTTAATTTTATATTAATTAATTTTTTTTTATAATAAAAAAATATTTAAAATATGTTAAAAAAGAAAACTATTTTTGTGTGAACTCAATACATTAATTAATTTTTTTTTAATTAATTCTTTTTGTTTGTCTGTTAGTATGTTTGTTTTTGTCATAAATTAAATAAAAAAAAAAATAGCACAAAGAAAGTGTTAAATGTATAAAATGAGTTAAAGTGTATGTGTTTTTTCAAAAGACTTGAGCCCGAACTAGTTATTTGATGATCTACTTAAAGTCACAATTGGTTACTAAGGAATTTCGTAAAAAATAATTTCAACTGGTTCCTCCAAAGGGGGTTAAATCAAAATTTATAAATTTTCAGTGGACACACAAAACTGTTTTCTTTTTATAGAATTAATTTTGTTATAATTTAAACAGATTTAAAAAAATGTTAAAAAGTCGTAAACTTTCACTAGCTACTGATTGCCGCTATGAAAATTCCAAAAAAAATTGTTTAAAGTCTAGTAAAATTTATTAAAAAATATGACATTTTTTGTTCTAAAGTGGAAACACAAACGTTATTAAATTTGCATATATTTTGTGGATGTGAAACATAAAAATTATTCATAAACATAAAAAAGATATAGACGAAATATAAGCTGATACAGCTTTGAAGTATAAAAGAGTCCATTTGAAAATTATGAGCCCATAATGATGTTGTTGATCGGGATGTGGATCAGTTTTACGAAAAAACCAATAAAACCCATAATACGAAAGCCAATAGCGGTGGCAATGAGAATCTTTTAAAATTCTTTGCGATCGGGCTTGGTGGTGCAACGTTTCAACAGAGGGATGGAGTCCTTAGCGAAAGAACGACTAGGTTCACAGAATGTAATAACTTGATCCACGACGGGTTTTTGTTAAACAACCAGTCTTTATGTATGTCTTTTAATACAATTAATTCAGTTCGCTCTTGGTTCTTACCACTCATTTGTCTAATCTAGTAATTCCCAGTTATCTGTGTATATAATAATCAATTACATTAAGTTGATCTTTGCGATAAATTGCGAAATCATTAAAATTTTCCCAGATGAGAAAAGGCGTTACTGGTAGCTGGTCCTATCTACACAATTGGCTTCTGAATTATTCAATCTTAACCTATTTTAAATATTGGGTCAACATAAAGTGAAATCAGACAAGTTATTTTACTCTGTAATGAGGAGAGTAGACGTATGAATTTTATATAATTTTAGTCAGTTGAATTAGTGCGATGCTTCAAAATGGGGCCTGTTCTAAAATGCATCACTGCTTTGCATTATGCATTGCTTAATGCCACAAATGCAAGTTTGCTGATAATCTTTTGTAGTGGAAGCCATATCTCTGCTATTTATTTGCAACTTGTTTGTGAGGCATTTGCTTTAGCAAAGTATTTTTGGACATTTAAATTTTTTATATGCAGATATTTTCTAAAAAATCATAATTAAATTAAATTTGGTTTATGCTTGTAGGGATTTTGAATGCTTGGAGCTGAAGAGAACCAAGTCAAAAAAAGAGAATTTGAAAAATTTTTAAGTTGAGTAAGTGAACTGCCATTAATTTTTAGAACCATTGACTTGGGTCTAAGACAGTTAGTTACCTTAGGAATGAAACACTTTTTTATTTATGTCCTTTAAAGAGCTGAATAGAGTTATACTACGCGGAGAATTTCGCAACAGTTTTGAAATATAACAAAACTCTTCGTTGCGAAATAAGGCCACTATGGCTTTATTTCACGCCTTACATGGAAATAAAGCCATATTTAAAAATTGTTTGGTTGTTTTTTTTTCTGGGTGTCTATATTAAAAATATAACGAAAACACTTTTGGGCGCAAGGATTCTCTCCTCTATGGTATATAAAAGAGTGGCTTCACTGACTAAAGCATCTCTGCATAGCCGGCCTGCGTCCGAGCGCAAGGATGGTATGTGCGCACCCCCTGACCGCCCCCCGCCCCAAAACTTCCGCCTCCTTGACAATGGCAACTCATTCTTTTGACACTTTGTAACCATAACAATTACACTGTTATGGGGTTATTTCCACTTTGGTTACTAAGCGATTATGGCGTTATTGCATTTGGTTGGTGGTTATAAAGCCATATGGCTTTATTGCACGGCGCCATGCGTCCATACCTATTGGCAAATGTACTGTATCACAATTTTTGATTATACAAATATTACAAATTATTAATTCATTATTAAAGAATGTAAGAAAAAGATAAATACACTGTTTTTTTGTTTAAGCTTTGATATCGATGCAAATAAGACTTTTTGAGTGTGTACAATTCTCAGTTTTGTTTGCTAATATCTTTGGTTTTGCTTAAATTTTTTGGGGGAATGTTTCCTAATGATCTGGCCCAAGCAACAAGTAAAATGCACATAGAATAGAAACTAGCTTATCCCCCAAAAATAAAGTTAAATAAAGTTATTAACTTAGAATAAAATATTCAAACAGTAACAGTAATTTTTCCATGAAGCGAACCAGCATCAGATACTGTGAAAAAGATACAAACGATAAAAGAACAAAGTTATTTAGTTTTAATATTATAACGATTTTTATTAAATCCAACGTGTTAGTAACACCGTGATAAAAAGAGTTAAGATCCTACCATAAAATAAAAAATTACAAACATAATTGAATCATGTTTTTCGAGAAGGGATCAGGTACAAAAAAAAAACTGAATATATCTTAAAGCATTTGACTTTTTAAAGCAGATTTTTTGCTTAGAATTTAAAGCCTTTGTTTATGTTATAATTCCAATATTGCAAAAAACTATTTTAACTGAACAACCTAAACAAAAGCGGCAAGCGTTTTTTAAAAATGAAAATTTTATTTAAATACAATTTCAATAAAACAAGCCGACATAGCGATCTGTCAAATAAGATTTATCAGCCGGGTGGTTTTTAATTCGCATTCTAATGGTTTGTTTCGTATAAATTGTATGCAAATGAGAAGTTTTGACACACAAAAAACGCTTCCGCTCTTATTTAGGTAGCTCAGTAAGTATGATTTGAAGCAGAAAATGGGCATTACAGTTTCGGGAGATGAGCCCTTTTGAAATTAAGTGTATGCGATGTATTGAAACACATAAATATTCAGATAATCTTTAACGGTTAAAAATATATTTTTTGCATTTGAAGATAAGATTAAGCACTTTGAAGATTCATTTGTAAACTCGAAAGTTTAAATAAAAGTAAATAAATTCTTTGTATTAAAAGAAACACCGCTTTGGAAAGGATTTAAAAACCCTCCATTCTCACAGTGTATCGGTGTATGTGTTTACCTCCAAAAAGAGCAAAAAAAAAAAACAATATTCAAAAGTTTGTACCTGAGCCCTTTTATAAATTCCTAATTCAATAACATAATCACGCCTATCGTGAATAATTTTTCCATCGTAATTTTTCCCCTTTTCACAAATTTGCGATCATGAACAACTCCCATGAAAAAATGTAATTCAAAGGAGAATAATAACGTGAACAAATGTTCACGGGAAAAATTCCCCTTATCGTGAAAAATTAGCTCCTCCTATATATCGAATATTAAGGGTTAATAAAGATAAAAAGACACAAGCCGATATATTGCTCAACAAAATGCAAAACAACAGGTCGATTGCCTGCGGATTTGTGAAGCTTTCGATTGACTAGGTGCCAGAATTTTGGAGAATATTTCACTACATAAAATTTAAAAAGTTCAAAAAACTATTTTTGTAGGGTAGCGAAGCGCACCGGGTTAAACTAGTACTAAATATTTTGCTTTATTATCTTAAATTTTCTTTAAAATATATACTTGTATATTTCTGAACAAAAATTTCATTGATTTTTAATTTTTTTAATCTTTCTTAATTTTTTTTTTACATTCACTGGAACTGATAACGTGAAAAATTTTTCACGTGGGATTCACGATTGCTTTTTTCCCTTCGAGGGGAATGATAATTTCATGGGAACAAAAATTCCACTTGTTATTTACGATAGAGGTGAATATGTATATTTAAACTTGACTAAACCATCAATGGTAGCTTAAGGGCAAAAAACTCACACAAACGGTTACACAGCAATATCAAAAAAGTATAGTGCATATTTGTGTAAATAATAAAATTTGTTAATATTCCCACAAACATCTTGTTGTTGTCAAACTGCTTGTGACGTTTATTTGACCTTTAAACTCTCAGCCCTAGGCTATCAAGTAGCCTAGCGGGTTCCCAAAAATAAATTAAAATCAATCTGTATGTGTTAAAAACCATTAATTGGCCTTATCCCTTATCAAATTATATAAATTGAATTTATTTTTTAAAAATTCCAATAATTTTTCATCCTTTAACTATTCTTGAGATTCTTTTCATTTAAAAGAAAACCTATTCCCACTTTGCATTTCTTTAGCCAACCCATTAAGCATTAAATGGAACAAAACTCTGAAACCATTATAAAGAAACACAACCTAAGAGTATTGTAAAATACTTAACAAAATCTATTATGCCTTGTATAAATTTTTTTTTGCTATAAAATGCATTTAAAATAGAAATAATATTCTTATTTTATTATTGTATTCTAACTATTAACTTATAAAAACGATAAAAAGTTTCATTCAATACAATACAACCGCAAACAAAAAATAAATAATAAGAAACTCGAAGTGTGAGAAATATCTGTATTTATACATACATATAATATATATATGCTGTATTATTACAAAAAAAAAAAAAAAAAAAAAGATAAAAACTAACCTAGAAGTATATATGAAAGACATTATCACTTATAAAGACTTAAGTTTTTAAGCAATTCTTCGCTACAGTTTTTCTACTATTCTTTTGCAATATTCTCTTACTTTTCTCTACTTTTAAGTTGTTTTCCTTGAAAAGTGTTGAAAAAAATTATTATTTGTTTAGTGAATTAGCAAAAAAAAACTTTTATAATGAAAAGCAAGAAAATCAGAAACATACGAGATTTTAGAACTAGTACTGTAGAATATTTGAAAGGAAATAGGAATAATAGAAAATTCAATTGCAATTTTTCAATCTGTTTTAAAACATAGGAGGGATTTCATATGCATCTATAGAAATCCATTAACATAACTTATTTACAATCTTAACCGTACTCTTAGGATTGCCATTATTTTTAATCTTCTTAAAATAAACGTTATCCTTTTCATCATAAGCATATATGTGGTTCTAAAATATCTGTTAAATTTAATTATCTTATGTACATCTACATTTAAAGAAATAACTTTTTTTTGACATTTTTATTTTGGATTAAAATCTTTAAGGTTTGTTTTATTCTTTAAAACTTTTCCTTAAAATGTGTGAAAAATTCCCCTACCAAACATAAAAATAAAATATTCTATGTGACAGATTTAAGAGGGCAGGTTGAAAAGTTTTTAACAGCATTCACTATTAAATTAATACTGAAGCCATTTCCATTTAAATCCATTCCTATTTTGGTCCATTAATCATATCAAAACTTTAGCCTCACTATTGTACATTCGCAAGCCAGAACAAATATCTTTAAAGCGGTTTCTAAAAGGCCTTGACAGATCTATCAGAATCTTCTTTTTTTTAATATATGTATCGTAAGGCCATGACACAAAATCACAAAAGTCGTACGTATTTTAACGAAAATGCATCACTACTCTAATTATTGTTAGTAAATTAAAAACCAATAACAACTTACCATTACAGGGTTGTATTTTCCTTAAAATAGGTTCGACTTATGCGATAGTGTATCATGTACAATTTAACATAAAAATTTAAAGTAGACAGCCGTCGTAAAATACATACATACATTCTATTTAATTTGGGAATGTTTTTTCTAATGCTCTCAGATATAGACACTTATTCTCCCAACAATGCTACCATACTTTCATTAAATTTCATACATTTTGAATGAAAAACAAAAATTAAATAAAAAAATAAAACAATAAAATGAGCGGGAATTTAATGTTACTGCCTGCATTTTAATTATAGGCTTTAGGAATTTTGCCTAAAGTTGAAGACTCAATTCTGTTCTGAACACTAAATCAAACCTGCTATAAGCCTGAAAATCAACATACATTTTCTGTCGGAATTTCTCTGATAAAAATATATGCCAATTTTTATTGAGGTATATCATATGGACCTCTTAGCTTAACCTACATTAATGTTTACGATGCTACCTACAATATTTCTAACTGAAAATACAAAACAGAACCCTGTACCCATGTTCTGTTACTTAAGTGAGTACTTCTCGAATCGAAAAGATGTGAAACAAAATATTCCATCGTTTCTCGAAAAGTGAGGAAAAGTGCCTGTAACTCATGTCGAAAACTATCAAAAGAGATGACGTCGTTACGTTTAAAAAGTTATAATATTCTACTCGAAGCCGATGTGACATTGCAGACGTTGAGAACGTCAGTCACACATATCGTTGACGGCGACCAAAATTTACAAAAAATGAAAATTTTCAACGACGCCGGCGGAAATACAACCGTCGGCTATATCAAATAATGCAAAGTGCGGCTTTAATGTTTGTTGTTTTCAAACGAGCTTTAAAAACATGCGTATAACTTATAAAAATATTATAAGCAAAATAATTAAAAAATAAAAAAATATAGCAAGAACAAAATGTTATTATTATTATTCTTTGCATTTTGCATTTTTAATTGTTTTCAAAGCGTGAGCTTTTCTCACAAAAATGTAACAGACACTTTTTCTGTAAATTGGCAAGTAATTTCCTTAAATGACATCTAGTGCACGCCAAAAAAAAGTTACTGACACAGTTTAGTGAGAAAACCAGCTGTTTGTTTCGTTATAAGGCATTTTTGTTTCACTTGACACATTTCAATCGAAAAATTTCTCGACGCAACAGTTACAGAACATGGGCACTGGTCGTCAAAAGCTGATTAACATCGATATTTCACACAAACAAAATATTAGATCATTATATAGTAACGTTTTTCTAAGCAGATCGCTGTCACATAGAAAAAAATATTGTTTTACTTTTTAGATCAGATTTATTCTGTTGATCTCTAACGATAAACCTCTATTGAATTTTAGCTAAGCGTTTAGGATTGGCGAATATTCGCCCTAGAATTTTATTTAGGCAATCGACATTTAGTTGGATGTAGCTACGCTAATAACAGAAACAGGCTATCAGGCTCCGGAACAAGAGAGCAAATTAGTTTTTATAATGGATACTTTCGTCGGTCAAGCCCGGCCATTTTAAGATCGTACCTTTTTGGAACCCATGGCCAATAATAGACCCGGTAAAACAAAATTATGATTTGAGATTGAGATTCATGTAAAAGTTCTTTGTGCCAAATATTATTTAGATATCTTCTCTTGTATGAGTTTGGTTTGCCTTAAAGTGAATTTAAGAAGAGGATTTATATACTTAGGACCTATTGCCATTTCAAGACCTCCCAGAGTAGTATTTTTTCATGACATTGTAGCTGTCGCAATAGTCATTGTTGGCAAATTTAGAAGAAAGTTATAGCATTTAAAGCTATTTGTGGGAGTAGTATTTGTATGGAAGCTATTGTTGAATATGGTTACGGCAGTGTGCGAATTTTTGTGAGACTTCTTAAGTTTATCGAATTTTACGACTTTTTTAATTTTATGGCGATATTGCAAACATTAAGAGCAATCAACAGATTATTCCTCGTTGGCAACATCGTTCTAATATATATTTTTTGACACATTGTAATGAATAAAATATAGGACAGCCGTTTAGAGAATTTTATTCAAAATAACCCCCATAATATTTTTTCCTAAAAATGATATCAAAACATTAAAAATTTAAGAAAATAATCTTTTAATGAGTCGAAAAATTTCAACTAGATTTATTAATTAATTTATTTAGAGTTACAATTACAAATCATATTCAAACCGTTGTATTGAAACGAACCAGAGAACATGGCGGGAATAGAAACTGTAACCCTCGCACTGATAGACTAGCTCATTATAGAATAGCTTACCGGGGCACCCAAAAATGCTACATGTTTTTTGTTTTGGTTTTATGTTTGTTTTGTTATGTTATGTTTTTATAAATAAAACCCAATTAAAAATGGCTTGCGATTTTTACTTTTTTAAAAGCCTTATGTGCAACTTAATTTTTACAAAACCACCTTTTGAGTCACTTCTCAAAATTCCTAACGAAAACCCTGCTTTCACGTGCATATCTTTGGAGAATTTTGCTGATGTTCGTGTTATATGTGTGTCTACCAACTTCGCAACCTTCGCTTATTTATCCATTTTAAGGTTGGACTTTTGCATGTCTCTACTTTTTTTTGCAAGAGAAATCAAAATAGATCCAGCATCCAAATATTCGATCCAAAATGCATATAATGTGGCCATTTAAGTATACAGTGCCTCTTGTTTTCGTTAAGTCCATTTTTTAGTCTTAGCTGTATGTGCTTGAATAGTAAAGGGTGGTTTTTTTTATAGAGTAACACAAGCGTAAATCATATTAAAACAAGGAAATATATTTTTAATATCAATGAAACGGGCTTTACTGGAAAGAAAATGTTATGAATTTAATGTTTAAATACCCCAGCGGGAAAATGGAATTAATAGGAATCGAGAAAGTAATACATATCTTGTATAATATTTGATTCCAGAATTCATTATTCTTAACACAGACCATGTCCTAGGATTGTTATAAATTATTTTAATGTATACTGGGAATGACTTAAATAATTCTAAAAAAAAGATAACTGTCACGAAGAGAAGAAAAAGCACGAAACATTTTTACGAACAGAAACAATACATTCCTTGTTCTGCAAATGTGAGAATATACGTGGTAATCAAATCATAATTATTGTGTCAATAAAATTACCTTCTCGATTCCCATGAATGCATTATTATTCTTTCGAAAAAAATACATTATTTTTTTAGTTATTTATGTAATCAATTCCTTATTTTCCCGCTGGGACGATTCCTGCTATGTGAGCGCCACGTTTGGCGCATAGAAGAAGCAATCAGTAACACCAATGTACAACAGCTTTTCGCAGCATTTGCAGCCGTGTTTTGCCGATAACTCTTCGAATGTTGATTTTCAGGTGTTCAATTGTTTGTGATTTATCGACGTAGAAAAGTGACTTAATATAAGCCCAAAGAAAAAAATCCAATGGGGTTAAATCACACGATCTTGGCGGCCAATTAACGTGGCCATAACGTGAACTTATTTTTTGATCAGAAGTTTCTTTGTGTAAATCAATTGCAGCGCCCGCTGTGCGGCATGTGGCTCGAAAAGATCATCGTTTTTGAAGACATATGGACCAATGACTCCGCCAGCCCATAAAACGCAACAACCAGTAATTTTCGTTGGATGTAATGGTTTTTGGATTCTCCTCTCTCTTAGTGCGACAATTCTGCTTAATAACGTACCTCAACCAGAAATGGGCTTCATCGGAAAATAAAATTTTTTGAATTTTGAATTGAACAATTCTTTTGATTAAAAATTGCAACAATTTACATGCGTTGATCTGGTGTAAGTCGATTCGTAATGAAATGTCAAAGAAAACTCAACAAAAAGCAACCATCAGCTTTTAAATGGGTGCTCAAATAAAGCATTGATGCCAACTCAAACTTGTGACACTCTATTAAAAACATCCTTTATTATTGGCAAAGTTTTAAAGAATTATGCGATCTAATCCAATTGAAAAAAATTATTTTGAAAAAAGTTTAAGAACTTTTCAAACGATTCTCGCAACAGTTTAGTTTTGGTATCTGTTATTGGCTATTTTTAAAGAAGCTGCTTATATGACCACGCCAGTTTACATTGGTATGTAGAGCAAATGTTAGGTATGTTTTATTATTTTTTGGTTTTATTAAGAATAGAAAATAAAACTTTTTATTTTTATGCCACTTTCAAAAAGATGCTCTTATTTCTTTCACTCAGTTAGCCGCTGCAGCTTTTGGTCATTTGAAGCTTGCACTCCGAATGGTTTATTTTTCGAAAAGTTGTTCCTTGGATGGTTTCTTTATGGAAGATACATATGTATACATCTATTAACACATTCTACACAAGAGGAAAAAGGAGGCCTTTTAGGTGGCCTTAGCCAATTTGCAATTAATACTTATTTTTTAAAAAATTTTTTTTGTGATTTACAAAAAATCTCAATGGAAACAAGGCGTTACAATTCCCTCCATTTAAAGTTTTAAAAACTTATCGCAATACCTTTTATAAAAGATTTTTTTATTTGTCCGGAGTTCTTGCTGGTTGTAATGCAGTAGAAGCCGTTAATATCTGGGAAAAGTTAGATTGTTTAAAATATTTTTAAAAAGAAAAAGCCAAGATCATCTTGACAACCTTATGGGATTTAAGTTTAAATTGTTTTTTTTTTTTTTGAAACCAGATTAATAATGTGAGAGCCTTGCGTTTTTTCCCGCTGGGACACTTATATCCAAAAGCAGAACATGCATATATGTATGTATGCATGTCTGTAATGCTGGATGCATTTGAGTTACTACCTATTAGAGAGTAGAGAATCAGGTTGCTGCGTTTGTCTGTTATTTTTGTTGTTTAATTTTTGGATAAGTTGGCAACAACATGAACATACACTTACAAAAATATTCAAAGAGTTATCTTAACGCTTCTTCTTACAGTTGACCTAGTTGCTGAGGAAAAACTACTTTATTATATTGTTGAAATTCAGGAAATTTAAACGTATCCTTCTTGACACTACTACCACTTTTCTTAGACAACAGAAAACTAAAAATATAAAAGAAAACAAAACAAAATACTAACAGTAACAGTAAAAACAACAACTATCAATATTTTTCTTAAAAGAATTACAAAAAAGCTAACCTACACATCTTCATATGAGCACTTAGTTATTTAGATATACGAGTTGGACTTATAGAGAGGCCATATTTGCAAAGGTGTCTTGTCTTGGCAATAAATGGATTTTGTAACAACATTTTATGTTGTAAAGCATTTTCTCCTCTTTTATTCTTACTTCTAATTTAAAGAATTTTATTTCGCCATTATCCTTCGAATAAATTTGTAATAATAAATACTATGAAAGCTGCTATATTTTCAAGTGGTTTTAATTTTGTAATTACTTCCTAATTGGTACAGTGTCATTGCAAACAGCTTACCAAAATTAAAATTTCACACTCTACAATCATTGACAACAAATTCAAACACTTCATTAATATTAAATGGTCTGCCTGAATTTGACCAAAGACTAAACTAAAGTAGAAAATAAAAGAAAAATAAGAAAAAAAACTGTAAAAAGATAAATTCAATACTAAAGCAAACCCGTAATACAGCAAATATCTCAAGTGTTGTTTCCTGTTTTCATTAAAAGAGTGTTAGAAAATATGGTAGAATATATTTATAAACATTTAGCATCATATCGAGCAGACTACAATAGACATATCACGTCACATACATTTACACATACATGCACAGTAGCTGGGAAATATCTTGAGAAAAGAAAACACAAGCTATTAAGTGTTGTACTGCACAATAGTAATGTATTTTGTTTTTTTTACAAGATATTTTACTGTTTCTCTGTTTTACTCTTATCATAGCTAAAAGCATATTGTATAATAGGTGGATTCCAATTTCACAGCTTAACAGGAACAATGCACTACTTAAATCACCTCGTGTTGGCCAGAAGCCTTATTGATTAGATTATTTTGTTATTTTCAGAATTTTCAAAATCTGAAGTTTATGATTAAAAACGATTTTTCACGGAACTCATGAACGTTGTTGATTTATAAAGTTTCTATGTTTGTTGTAATTTTACTTTTTTATGTTCCCTCTTATCTTTTTTTCACATAATTTGACAATATTTTAATTGATCTTAATCATAATATGGTTAATATATATCATAATATTGAATTAATTTACCATAATATGCTCAAAATGGACCATTATGTAATTAATATTTACCATATTAACGTTAATATTTACCATAACATAGTACATGTATATCAGTGATGCTCATTCAAGCAAACAATTGTTTAGAAGCCCCACCCCTTTGTTTTTACGCTCATGAATTTAGTTGCACATGTACGGAAGATGAGTTGATCTTGTTTCAAATACAGTGTGTAGGATCAGTAATAAAATTAAAAAACATCTTTAATGCTTTTACGAAACTGTCATAAAAGCATAAATTTACAAGATTTTAGTGCAGTTTTTCTTAGATTTAATTCTTACTTTTAATATACATACATGCTCGCAGTTCACACAGAATTTTTTTTATTGTAAAATTGGAAAACTTCCAATTCTTACGGTTTTTTTAAATTTTTAAAAAGTTACAATTTTAAAAACCAAAAAAAAATGGAAAATTTAGTTTTGACTGTATTATAATAGATGTTTTTCAACCAAAACAATTTCTTTCTATTTAATTTAAATAAAACTGGTGCGGATAGTTTTGCGTATCTCTGTATTTTAAAATTCTCTCTCAATACATATGCAAAACATTTTTGAGCATCAATGATGTATATCATATTATAGATATTACCGTCATACCATATAAACTGACAATACAGTGATCCATAATTAATACAATATGGTCACTTTTTACCATTACATGAGCACTTTTTACCATAGAATGGTTAATGTTTATTTAAATACACAATATTTAACAAAACATGGTTAATAATTATAATTATCGTTAAAAAATTCGGTTGATTGCGAACTACTTGTTCCAAATTTGGAGACTTTAACTGTAAATATACAAAAATTTATATTGTTATTAATACAATATGGTCACTTTTTACCATTACATGAGCACTTTTTACCATAGAATGGTTAATGTTTATTTAAATACACAATATTTAACAAAACATGGTTAATAATTATAATTATCGTTAAAAAATTCGGTTGATTGCGAACTACTTGTTCCAAATTTGGAGACTTTAACTGTAAATATACAAAAATTTATATTGTTCTTGTATGGGAAGTGCCCCTTCTATTTATCCAGTCTAGTTCACTTTTTGGTAAATGTTGTACATTGATAGCAACCTATTTGTTCTAAACTTGGAGACCTTTTCTGTAACACTTTTACATAAATTTATATTGTCCTTGCATATGAGGTGCAATACCCACTTCTCTATACTAAACTATATTAAAACAGAGTTTATAATTGCAGATAATTTTTCGCTCAATGAAGATTTAGTGGTGGAATACCTCACAGTAAAGATTACTAAACTATTGTTGCCAAATTCAAACACTTTTTCTGTAACCGTTATCCAGATAAACAAAAATTTTATATTAATACGATTTCTGCATGACATGTTAAATTCCCAATTTTTCATACTTGATAAATACTTTGAAATTAATTGTTGAGGTAAAGCTTGCTTCTATGCGCATTTCACTGTTTGCTAAGGCCAGATCATCAGGAAACCTTTTCCTAAGATTTTAGAAAAGCTAAAAATATTTTATACAAATAAAACCCTAAAGCGAATAAGAATTTTAAACACTCAAAGTCTTGCTTGTAACAATATCAAAGCTTAAACAAAACACCAACAATAAACAGTGAGTTTATCTTTTCTTTCATTCCCCTAAAATTGGTTGGCTTTTTTTCGACTCGAATTCTAGTTGTAAGTGGGTAACTAGAAAAGACAAAATTAAACAAAAAAATTGCTTTATTTTAATGTCTTCGTAAGAAAACAACAAAAAAATTAATTTGCAAGTTCAGTATTATGCACGGGCACATGCAAGTATACATATTAACAAAGTTATTTTTGGGAATACAAAATTTTTTATTATTAATAAGTTGTCTGTATGACGTGCTAAATTCCCAATTTTTTATTTTTTTATTTGTCTTTGTATGGGAGGTGAAACGATCACTTTCCAATTGGGCCTACTTTTCGAAAGATTGCGACCTTAGAACAACAACGTTCTACTATTACATGTAATTTAAGTGAAAATAGAACCTTGTTGTCCTTAGGTCGCAAGAAGTTTTGAACTAACCTTTAACTACTGAGGTAAATTTTTTTAACATAGTCACTGAAGTGGTGGTAAATTTTTAATTTCACAAAAGTTTTTGATAAACAAAACATTATTTTATAACTGCTTATTTTTGAAAAATATGACAAAAACGCTAAAGAATAAATGAAAAAAGTTATTAACCTAAGCCAGCGTCATCAAGTCACTCATTATCGTTCTCTTAAGCGGCCCATGAACTAGCGACTTGTCGGTCGACAGGTTTTACGTTTTTATCGTATTCCATTTATTAATTGCCAAATGACTGTATTGCCACATTAAAAATTCCACTAATAAAACAAACAAAAAAAAATACATAAATACAAAATACAAAACAAAGCAGCAAACAAAAAATTTGGAATAGAATTTTTTGAAAAGTATTCTAAAAAACTATATAATTTCATAAGTGGTGTTGGTGGAGAAAAATGTTGTTAAATATTTTAAGAAAATGCCTCTGTCGACAACCACAACACAAGTGACTGATTTTGCCATTGTGGTCGCATGTTATCTCTTAGTCGGTCGCAAATTTGTAAGAAAACGATCGACTTGTCGTCCTAAAAATTGTAAGTGGGCGCTTATCAGCTTTGTGTCGTTAAAAATACAAGCGAACGGTAGCGGTCGACTTCGGGGACCCGGCTGTTATCATATAAACAACCGCAAAATTTGCATACAAATCCTCGTAAATAAACTTTTTATTTAGTGAAATAATGAAATGTTTTATTTTCGTTCTCAAAACAAGCAGGGCTCCCCTAATAAGAACCTCATATTGCTGCAAGTAATATACCTTTTTGTAGCTGGTTGCTGCAACGTTCTTTCTTTTTGTTTATATGTTTCAACATATTCATGTTCATTTTATCTATGTAGTAAATTAGGTACACAAAAATTATATTGCTAAGAATTGAGATGGTTGCATTCATGTACAAGCAGCATTAAAGCAAGTAAGAAAGTAGGTCAATCTCGAACATATTATACCCTACACCACAGAACATACAGATTATTTTCCAGCGTGCACCCTATTTTGGACCCATGAGCAGTTATGGGCCCGCCAAAACCAAATTATGTTATAGTAGATTCATATAAGAGTTCTTTGTGTCGAATATTATAAAGTAGTTTTGACTTAACTGCCTTTTGTTTAAGTGCACTTTCGATTTATCTGCACAAAAAATAGTGCAGAGGAGATTGTGCAGGTAAGTCAAAATTACTGTATAGATATTTTACGAGATTTCTTCGTTTAAAAGGGATTTGTGGAAGGGGGCTTTTATGGGACATATGGTCAATTCTGGACTTACCAGAACAAAATTTTGATATAACATAGAAGCTGTGATAAAATTTTTCGTCGCCAAATTTATATCAATATCAACATGTATATAAAATTATTTCCGGGAGTGATACTTGTATGGATTGATTTCGATAAAATTTGTTATGATGATTTTGATTGCAACAAAATATTTTTGGACCGAATTAAATCTAAATACCATTAAAATAAGACCCTTTTTCGGAAGTAAGCTTGTATGGGGGCTATGTGAACTTAAGAGCAGATTCTTACAAAAGGTTTTGTCCTTAGGGCAATTTATGTGCTTACATATTTACATATGCACCAACTTTTATTCAAATTTTTCCTAAATTGCGACCTCTACTTTGCGCACAAAGTTGACATTGACAGCCAGCAAGAAAGACAACGTTAGAACGATGCAAAATATGATTCTTAGAAGATCGATATACCAAAAGGATCCTAGAACCAATATTTCTTAGTGTTACACACATCAGCACAAACGCATTATACTCCTTCACCTATGAAGGTTTTGATATAACTACATACGTAAGTTTATGTATACAACGGTATTGTTTTATACTGTTTGCTTGAGAAACTATTTGACGAATCCCTTTAGTTCTGGAGATCGCCCTCTGTTAAAGAATAAATATACATATTTCGTTAGTCTGGGTTCACACTATGAAAGTTTTCTTCCAGAAAGACTGAGTTAATAGATGAGAGGGGAAGAGAACATGCTTTTTTGTCTCCTCTCTCACCCATAAACTCAGACTTTCTAAAAGAAAAGTTTCATAGTGTGCTCCCAGACTTATTAGTTTTTAATACAAGTTTTGGCGTTTTTAACAATAAATCGAGATACGCTAATTTTTGGTATTTGACAAATAAATAAAATTATTCTTCGGTCTTTGAAAACCCTCTTTTAAGTCAACCACATTATTTTTGATAATTTTGAACGCATCATTTATTTTAAATTTCTGGTATATACAGTTTTCTAAAAACAAATATCAACAATAAAAAGGTACATGGTTTGGTAAGGTTTTGGTTTTTTTTTAGGAGTTTTAGAGGTTGAAAGGCCTAACCACAGAATAGTAAAAGCTTTTTAATTAGACCATTTAAAGAGATTCCTATTACTAGGATCGCCCGGTGGCGGAAATTCGACCACTTGTCATTTACTTTCGAGAAAACCTTTGCGTTATACAACAAAAACGTACACATTTTAAGAGAACGTACACATTTTCGATTGCCAGCGAAAATCGTTGGTCGATTGCAACTCATAATAGGGGCCAACAACTTATAATTTTGTTACGTATGCAAAATTGGATTATGATGTAAAAACCAAACGAGTTTTTTTAAGACTAACTTGAGGCATTTTGCAAATAAAACTTTATTGTCTCTTACAAGATGAATCCAATCCAATCTCAAAACTACTGGGGTCTACTTTTTCACAAGCTAGCTCGCATTTAAATTTCAGTGTGTAGATATTCTTCTAACAATGTCAGTGCACTTAGAATGTTAGTTTGTTGCCGTTTTGTTTTGTTTTATTTTTGTATTGTTGATAAAACATACTCTTTATCATACAATAACTTGAACTATGTGTTCATATACTTCCTTACAACTCAAACATCTATTGAATGCTTTAATATTAATTTATATGTATTGTTTTATATTAACTTTAATTTGTTTTAGTACTTTAATAAACATTGAAATGGGGAAAGGAAAATAAAACTTACGTAGTTGCCCGAGGAAAATAGTAAATAAATAAGAGTGAAACAAATAAAGAGAATTTTATAGCTCCAAGGAAAAACTTGAAGCATAGCTGGAAGAAAGAGTTTAAGGAAAGAAAAGAAAACTTAAATATATAAACGTAAAAAAACAAAAACTAGTGTCAAAAAAAAAAGGTTTTTGGTGAAAATCTCACCAAAAATAAAACTGCTGAATTTGGAAAATTAGTAAAAAGTAAGTTAATTGGCAGCACTGCTAGAGGTACAAGTTTAAACTTTTGATACAGTACAAAGTTTTTGCACAAGTTTCGAACGTATATCACAATTTATCGAAACATTTAAATCTATTTATTTATTTATTTTTGATCACCTTATCTTTTAAAGGTTAATCTTCATAACGCTAAAATTTAGAACACTTATCTTTGAATTTTAAACAAGTAAGAAATTAAAGTTGGTCCAGCTCCACTATATGATACCCAATATAACAGCATTAACAGACACATTTTCTTGAGTGTACTCTATTTGGCAACAATTGGCAATTATGGCACCGCCAACAAACAAAATCATATTATAAGTTTAAGATTCATTTAAGAGTTCCTTGTGTTGAATATTATCTAAACATATATTTCCGATTTTTTTTTTTTGTCTTAAAATAATTTTAGGTAAGGGGTTTATATGAGCCCTATAGTCAATTTTGGATCTACCGGCACAAAATGTTGACATGATATAGTAGCAATTATAGAAGTTGTTGTTACATTTATAAGAAAGATAACGCAGTTTACGGTATTTTAATGGGTGCTGGGGTCATACGTGGACCTATTCCATAACTTTTAGTAATGTGATTTAGGTTGCAATTAAATATTACTGGGCCGAAAATAATCTAAATACCAACATAATAAGATGGTTTATGGGCACAAAGACTCTATTCCGAAAATAATGAGGGCTATGTGGCATTATAGAAGTGAGAACCACTACCTACACTAGGCTTGTTACTTATGACCATGGCAAGTTTTTAATAGCATATGACATTTTTTGCCATTTTTGTAATTTCTTCAATTATTTCGTTAAAAAGCCATTTTTGGTCCAGCTTGCCAAAAAAAAAATACCTTTTTTGCAACCTGAAAGAAATTTTAAAATGAGGCAGAATCTATTCGAAATGATAAATGAATTTTGCAAAAACCTGACGTAAAAAGTAACTAAGTGTACATAAAAGAGCACTTTCAATGCATCTGCTTAAGTATCTTGAAAATAATAAATGAAAGCTTAGACTTAATTGACAGTTCTAAGAAAAATATTAAAGATGTCAGTAAAAAAGATTTAGTTGAAAAGTTAAAAAAAGTCTAAGATCGTAATACCGGATTTCAAGATAAATTAAAATAAGAAATAGTATACGTGAGTGGTCCACATGCAAACACAGCTTATTTAACAAAATAAAAATTCTGCAAAAGCCGCCGTTTTATTTGTATTTTAAAATGCTCCCTCAGCCGTTATCAATCTCGTAAAAAACTCCTTACTCGCCATTTCTGGTTAATTTTTCAATACTCCTGCAAAACGCTCTACATGGCTTGGCATTTAAATTTTTGGAAACTGTTTTAATAGATTTTCTCAGAACTTAGTTTTATTTAAACTTAGGCCCAGAACAGACGGTGAAATGCAACGAAACTGCAACTTCTAGTTATTTACGAGTTTCATTTGAGTTTATGCCATAGACTCCTTTGAGGGACCACACACGACGCGACCATTTTGAGACCGGTTTGAAATGCATTGGAAATCAGTTGCATTGAAACCGGCATGCAGGAAACTCGTGTTTGCGTTTCATCTGTTCTCAAAGAAAATCGAAATAATTGTGATAATTTCATTACATTCGGGTACAATTTAGGTTGCAGGGTTTGTGAAAAACGATTGAAACTGGTTTCAAAACAATAATTTTTAAAGGGTTTTGTTGCAGTTGCGTTTTACCGTCTGTTCTTTGCCTTAGTGGTGTTTTGCAAGTGGACTATTTATATTTTATAATAAAAGTGAGAATAATGAATTTTTTAACAATATTTCTTCATCTCAACTTTGTATAAGCGTTCAAATATGATCCAGTTACATCTTGCGATGTTGAAAGAATGTTTTCCATTTATTAAACTGTTTTATGCGATAACAGGAGATTAGTTATTTTTAAAAATTTTAAGAACCATGCTATTGTACTATACAGTCACAACTTAATAAAGTATGTAAATTTTTCTTTAATAACAACGTGTTTATTTTTGCCATTTAGTGCCATTTTTCATGCAAATTTTTCTAGCCGATTTGAAGCATTTTTCGTGCCATTTTAAACTTGCCCTGCTTATGACAAATAAAACGCAAATAACAAATTTCATCAAGTTATCTTTTAAACTGCGACTTGTACTTTGCTCACAAATTTAAAAGGACAAACAAATAGCCAGCCAGCCGGACGAAGACGGACATCGTTAGATCGATTTAGAAAAAGATTCTGTGTTGCATAAATAACCACAAATGCATAATACCCCACCACCTAAAGCGGTGATGGTAGGTTCTGCTGTCTGGCTGGGTGTCCATTAAAGTCTTGTGCGCAAAGTACAGATCGTAAAATTAGGGACAATTTCATGAGATTTGGTACAAACGTTTAATTTGTCATAAGGAGCACGCCTATTGAAAATGGTGAGAACCGTTCGATAATTTTAGATAGCCCACATTAAATCTTTTTTCTAGAATAGAGTGTTTATTATGTTTATATACTCGTACTATTACATCATAATATTTTTCCCTTAATCATATTATTATTCTGTTAATCATACTAATGGCGATTTCTTTTCTGATTAATATGTTGCATAAATGTTACAAGCTCTATCTCTTTTGTGTAGAGCATGTAACATTTGTGCAACATATTTCTCAGAAAAGAAATCGCCATAAATTAAGAAGTAATCAAATTATTGTCATGTTAATCATAATAAGCTAAGAAATTAATCATATTATTGTCATGTTAATCATAATAAGCTAAGAAGTAATCATATTATCATCATGTTAATCATAATAAATTTAGAAGCAATCATATTATTATACAGCACCTTTCATAGCTGTCATAAAAATACAAAATAAATTAAAATATTTTTGCATCGATTTTTTATTTTGTGGCTTTTTACAATTTTTCTTAATGTTAATCAAATAGCGGAGTTCAATAAAAGGCTTGCAAAAGAGCAAATGAAAAATCTGTGGTTTTCATGGGCAACCGCGTCTGTCCATTTTTTCGATTTTAAGATGTTGATGAAATATCGTAGCACTTTTATAAAATATAACGAAATCTCTGTGTGTTTTGTTGTTGGATTTTACAAAAAAATTATGATATTTTGCATTTGCACTATTACATCACTAATACTTGAATGAACTCCGCTAATATATTAATTTTTTAATTTCTTTAAACTTATTTTTTTTTAAGGAATTTTATCTTTTAATTGTGTAACCGCTCACAAATAAAAAAAAAACGACACAACTGCTTCAAAATTTTACAAATGGCGCTCACATAATATGATTAGAGTAAAAATAGCTTGATTGCATCTTTAACATAATATGATAAATGTATAGAAAGTTATCATGTTATGGCTATTAAATATCATGATATGGTTGTAAGAAATGTAATATGTTTAGAAAGTTAGCATAATTTAGTTGTTAGAAAAATAATTATTTTTCGGTCAACAATACTCAAATTCATAATTGCGATAAACATTGATATGTTTACAGTAACTATAATATTGTTGATATTAAATAAAAATAACAATTATATGTGTTATATGTGTTGCCGTAACCATGCCCAACCATATTTTTTCTCTGCGTGTATATGGTTACTAAGATAAAATTTTGGAGTTGTTCAACATTTGGATATAGTTCCAATACAAATACCACACCCGTCAGTAGCCCCTTTTTATACCCTCCACCACAATAAGTTGTGAAGAGGGTATATTAAGTTTGTCATTCCGTGTGAAACTTTTTTATTATTCATCTCAGACCCCATAAAGTATATATATTCTGAGTTATTGAGTAATTCCAAGTCGATTTAGCCATGTCCGTCTGTCCATCTGTCCGTCTGTTGAAATCACGCTCACTTTCGAACAACTCAAAAGAAATGAACAAGCTTGGTGCCAAATTGCTTGTAGTTATCCTAAGCAGTTTGGGATTGAAATCCAGCAAAATCGGTTCAGTTGGACCACAGCTATGAATCAAAATGTGGAACCACCACCTAAAAAAATTGATAATTTTGTTACAAAAAATAACATAAATGCTGGAACAAGGCACGGAATGAGATAAAATGTTGCAAAAATTTGTTTTTTTTTTGACTGGAAATCACGCTGTTAAATTTCGTGAAGATCCGTCCATAATTTACCCTAAGCCCCATATAAACAATAGTCCCGGAAAACAGTTTAGTACACCTAAAACCATAATTAATAATGCAAGCATAACAGAAATTGGTACGTCACAGTTTTAAAGGACTAGAAATGACGCTGTGGAATTTCATGATGATCGGTCCATAATTTACCCCAGGCCCCATATAAACCCTACTACCGGAAAACAGTTTAGTACACCTAAAACCATAATTAATAATGCTAGCATAACAGAAATGGGTACGTCACAGTTTTAAAGGACTAGAAATGACGCCGTGAAATTTCGTGATAACCCAGTAAAAAATGGTGCTTACTGGTAAGCAGGTTTGTAAGGGAGAGAATCACAATTCCCCCTTACAAACCTGCTTACAAGAGGCATGATTTTTATATGGCGAATTCCCACTTGGAAGCACTACTTTTTTGGAAAATCACTGCGTTTTTCATGGCTTACATTATTCCGTGAAGGAATAGCTTCCAAAAACCGCAGCTTTCATGCCTTTGAAACTTATGCAAAAGAACAAAAAGCAAAACAAACGCACAACACAGTTAACATGTAATTTTTAAAATAGAATGAAACTGTACGCAAATTAAAAAGAAAACAACAACAAATCTTGTAATTGACCACACAAAAATTTGCTTGCGTCCTCTCTGCTCAAAAACAATTTGCCGACTGATTGCGTAATAAAAAAGAAGTAATTTTAATCATCTGTTGTTTTCGATTACATGTTGGGAATAATCGTAAACACATTTTGAAATCATTGCAATACAACGTGCTTCCATGTAAGGGATTAACCGAAGCACTTTGAACTTTGGTCGTAAATTTTTTCTTTAAAATAATCATTTCAACTACTCCCTTACAACCTGCTTACTTATAAGAAATTATGCGAAGCTATTAAATAATTTTCATTTACTTATATTAAAAATTTACTTCAATGGTTTTCGCTTCCCTGTTGCTTCTAAGTAGTATGTAATAGCCAGCGCATATATCAGCGCTCTTGTACTTTTCTTGCTTCCGAAAACCTTAAAATTTTTTACTGGGAATCGATCCATAATTTACCCTAGGCCCCATATAAACCCTACTACCGGAAAACAGTTTAGTCGCCTAAAATCATAAATAATAACAAATCGTCACAGTTTAAGAAAATAATAACATCGTACAGATATTACCCCTTAAACATTCGAACTGTCGGTGGAGGGTATCAAAGATTCGGCACAGCCGAATAGAGCACTCTAACTTGTTATTTTTAATTTCCTTTGATATTAACTATTATATCCTGGAACAATTTTGTGCTGCTGGGTCTAGAATTGACCATAATCTCTTATTATCCTAAAATCACTTAAATACGAGCAATTGTCATAAAGCTGTATTTATCTCGTTTATATTCAGTACAAAGGCACTTATGTTATCGAATCTTAACTTCATTATACAATTTTCTTCTGGTGGGTCCATTACTAAACAAATTCGAAAATTTTCTCTTAATAAGTGAAAAAAGTGTTGTTTTAAAAAGGCACAACTCAGCCTCTGAAGAAAGATACAGAATTGCGACATAAAAGATAGTGTAGAGAGAAATGAAAAAGTGCAGCTTTTGAAGAAAGACAAAAACACAGTATCTTACGTCTCGTGTAACCTCTGTGTGTACTTTGTTATTTACCGAATATAATTTCTTACTTGTTTTATAAAGGACTTGGTTGATTTTGCATAATTTGTGCTAAACAAAAAGGCATTTAATTTGTTTTTTTTTTTTTATTTAATTTTACTTCGAATATCTTTTACAGGTAATAGTTGATAAGTTTAGTTCTTACGATTTTTTATAAATAAGGACTTTATTATTTTATGAATTTTACAATACCTTAAACTAACAACAAAAAAAATCAACTTTCTTACATATTACAGGGAAAAATGCATAGAAATCTTAATTTTACAAAAAAAAAAAACTATTTATTAAACTAAGTTTCCAGTTTTTTAATTAACTTTTGACAAATAGCTTTTGGTAAAACTTTTTAACACAGATGAGAAATATAATTATTGATACGTTTTAGACTTATCGAAGGAAGAAATATTTTTGTGTTTATTTTACACACTGAAACAATAAATTTTCACACATAAACGAATCGATATACTTATAAAACAAGACAACATACACATAGTTACAAGGCATATTAATTTTTTCCTGATCACCTCAGATATTATTTTAAAAAATTTGAATATTTTATAAATAAGAAAGTCGGTCAAGCCTGTCCACTTGATACCCTAATAGCCTTTTTACACTGATCAACATCTAACATCTACCATCAATTTGCGAAGATTTTAACATATTTGCGTAAGAAATACATAGGGATAAAAACCAACATCTTTAAAAGATGTTCCTATCTCATTTTATTCCATTCTACATCTTTCGATTATTTTACATTACAAAAGTGGCAATAAATTCTATTATTATTGTGGCATCAATGACAAAAAGAAGTTTGTTTTGAAAGCAGCGTTACCATTTGTCAAGTTTTCTCTTTTATTGCAATGTTTTTGTTTGTATTTTTTATATTTTTAAACCAATTGAACTTTAAATACATTTTTGTGTTTTCTTTTTAAATTTTGGAAAAAAAAATTTTTTTATTTTAAAAACATTTTTTAAGTCCTCCATCACGAAGGCACAACCATATTATGGTTGATTGTAAACATGTTTTAATTAAATATGGCAATGTAATTTGTTTAAAATTAACAATAGTACTTTTCTCTTTTCTATGAACATCATGCTATTGTTCAAAACAACCATCCTATTATAAGTGATAAGCATTTTTTTTATTATTTTTAACCATAACATGTTCGGAGGCAATATAGGACTTATTTAACCATAATATGGTAGCCGGTGCCTAAAATATAGTTGAATCAATCATAAAATGCTTAAAAATTTTCTTTAATGACAGTTTTGTTGGAGGTGACCATCTTGAAAAATGTTTTTTCTCTGCGTGCCTTGACTATAAAGTCATCCTAAAAACCCGATAACAATTCCATTATTGGGCTTTTGCATGACCGAAGTGCCTTCATAAATAAGAAATGAGAACATTCATACATTCCATGAAAAAATTTGCAAATCTGCTTGCATGAACTCTTCATCAACTCCAAACGCGAACAAGGCATCGAATTGCCGATCTTCCACCCCGCTAGATGGTCCTCGATCTGAACGTTCATGCTCTGCTAGAGTAGGAAAAGTTTTTAATTTTAAGTTAAAAACTTTAACTGCTTATTGTCATTTTACAATGTAATGTTTTACATACATAAATAAATATTAAAGTATAAAAAAATAACCCCTAAAATTTAAAAAAAAAAATGCTTCAATAAAAATAAAGGCAAATGTCCATTATAAAAAAACACTCTGAAGTTGAACACTTTATTAATTCTCAGCAATAATAAAGTCAGACTGCAAAAATTTATTAATACATAATTTGTTTTTTAATATTTATAATTTCAAATGAAAGAATTTTTACAACACATTTGTTATCTATATTAAAAAAATTTGTGCAATCCTATAAAAAAAACCCCAAAACAATGTTTGGCTATGATTGGGTTCAAGCGTCTCTCCGTGAAAACTGTTGGAAAATTGTAGCAGGGTGTTATAAACAGAAAAGGTTCTTAGTTCTTTAAAACAACTACATATGTATATTTACCTGTCTGTTTTATGCCTAAGCTTTTCATTGAAAATAATGCCGCTGTTGTTGCAGTCTTATTGAACATCAGTAACTAATTGACAAAGTTTTAATCACATTCGAAGAAATTATTTAGCATTCTATATAGAACGTAGGTACATATGTATGTGCAAATAGATGTGACATTTTGAACGCACTGAAATTTTAACAGTATGCAAGCAATTTACACACACTTAATCCGAGTGCAAAGAACCACAGTTGGGGAGCAATGAGTAGAAGCAGTTAGAACAAGAATATTAAACTAGACTAAAATTTCAATTGTTCAACAGTACGTTTAGCAAAGATTTCAACTATTGATTATTTTCTTACTTTAGTATGCAACTTGCCACCTGCTGGCATTTGGCATAAAAAATTTCAAACGCTCTAGTTTTTTTTTTTTTGCTCTCATATTTGTTGCATTGCTGCTTTCATTATTAGTGCGTATCAGTTATTGAGTTGCAGTGTATGTTATGTGACAAAAACTTTGTTATTGTTGTGAGAACTTTTACTCAAACTTAATAATGATCTTTCGACTTAATTTTTTGTTTTTTACTACAATTTCTTTTTGCGTAAAATAAAAACAGTAGCTTCATGCACATTTGAATATCATATAGGTATAGCTAATACAAACGTAAATATGTTTACGCATATGAATATATATTTATGTACATATTTTATACTAGTATTGTATATCTGTATCTAGGTATATAAGAAAACAAACTGCATGTGTTGGTAAATATTTGTGTACATACATTTTATACTTAACCTACTTGGAGTTTGTAAAAGCATCTATTTTTTGAGTACCCTTTCTGTAATCGGGCGTCATGCTGGGTTTATATTTCTGTAGAAGTTGCAAAGATGTAAAACAGCTTGTTTTAACAAGGTTAAAGGTTTATTCAAACAGCTTTTTTACATTCTTAAAAAAATAAAGAAGAACTTTATTTCTTAAATACTGACTTTAAAGCTTTAAATGTTTTTGTTTTTCTAAAATAAAAAGCTTTATGACTTAATTAGTTTTTCGACATATAAAAAGATCTTTTGTTTAAATTTGTTTAAAAAGCTTTTATATAATTTTTTTTTTATTTTATATAAAGAAAGGTTTGTTTTATGATGCGAAAAATTACTTTTTTTCAATTACACATTGGGACAGGTTTTGCAGGCCAAATTTTTCGTTTTAAATAAATTAAATCATTTGCAAGGCAAACGGACCTTTTTTTAATCAAATTTAACTTTTGATTAAAGCTTCAAAATGTAAACCCAGTGTTTGGAGTACGTTAATTTAAAAGAAGCTTTAAAAAGATTCAATATAATTCACAAAAAGTTCAATTTAGACTGCAGAGGCTGTTTATAAAACATAAGAAACATTTAAAAACAAATTTATTTTCTTTTCTTTTTCTTAAAATAAACCTTATTGTTTTTTATAAACAAAACGTGATTTCATAATAATTGGCAAATTTCACCAATTCTATTTAAACATAATTCGATATATAAATTAATTGGTTAAATAGGCCATTAAGGTTTTTATTAATTACACTGCGTGACAAAATTTCAACAAAGTCGTAACTAACTGCCTGTTTAACGATGTCGAACGTCAACGTTCGCATAGAAGACTACATTTAAAACAAAAACAAATTTTCGAATATTGTTTTTGTTTTACATATAATTTTCTATGCGAACGTTAACGTTCGAAATCGATGAACTAACTGGATGCAAATGAATTTGTCATTCTGACTGAATCAGAATTGTCAAAAGTAGAACAGTTTTTGAGATATTCCAAAATAACCGTTATTTGTGTTTTAAAAAAAGATGATGTGACTTAAATACAAATATCTTAAAAAATTTTAAAAGGATTATGTATTTCTTTTTTTAAAAGATAATTAAATTACTAAAATAAGCATGGGTCGTTTGTGAAGATGAGTCAATAAATGACAGAGTTACAGTAGACGAAAGTTCATACTTCATAAAAAAATTGATGGTTTTGTTCAATTTTGCTCTTTTCAAGTTATAAAAATCTTATTGTTTTATTGCATGCGACATTAGATTATTATAATATGTATTAACATTTTGCGCTCAACAAGATATAGATTGGTACAAAACTGACAAAGCTACAGAAGATTTAGTAAATTAACCCACATAGAAATTTAATACTTTTAAGCTATTTTTAATATTTATTGTAACTAAAAACAAGTAAGAAAGTATAGTCGGTCAATCCCGACCATATGATACCCTACACCACAGTATTTAAAAACACATCATGCTTATGTGTCCATGTAAATATGGATTTATCTATGTTAATAAACTTCATGAAAAACAGTTTGAAAGTTTGTCAGAGGCAGAAATTGGCCCCTGCCTCCCCTTGTGATCCTATTTTTTAAAAACTGTATAGCTAATGTGGCCCTATAGATATGGATCTATCTATCCCAGTAAAAACTTCGCTTACTTTTTCAAAATGAATAGCTTCTTTTACTCATTATTTAGTAGCTTTGTTCTATAACCACATCTATAACAACTTCTATAACTACTTTTTTCCGGATGTATGTAGTTAAAAAATATAATGACTTACTTTTGAATGCATTCATTTTGGGACATCTCTTGTAAAATTCATTTGTTCTTTCAGTAGAATTGTAAGTAGTGCTCTTATGGTTTTCTGAAATCTGAACACATTATTTTGTAGGCGAAATTTTCACTGGGATGTTTTAAATTTCATTAAAATCGGATTGAGAGGCAGAAATTGCCCCTATCTCCCCTCGTGGTCCGATTTTTATAAAAATTTATACATTTTGTGTCCTTTTAGATATGGATCTATCTATGTTTTAAATTTCATTAAAATCGGTTGGATAGTTTCAGAGAGGAAGAAATTTCCCCTATCATCCCCCGTGGTCCTACGATTCGGCCCATTTTCAATACACTTGGTCCTTGTGTCAATAAGAACCTATGATCCAAATGTTATCAAATTATCTCCAAAATTGCGACCTGTACTTTGCGCACAAAGTTACATGGACAGCCAGCCAGCCAGCAGCCAGCCGGACGGACATCGTTAGTTCGACTCAAAAAGTGATTCTGAGTAGATCGGTATACTTTAAGGTGGGTCTAGGACCACTATTTTAAGGCGTTACACACAGCAGCACAAATGCATAATACCCTCTCCACTATTGTGGTGTGGGTATAATTAAGCTTTGTGAATTTATTTGTTGTGTTTTTCTTTGATTTGATACAAATCAAAAAGTGGGTTAATTCAATTAATCTTATGTCAATTTGTAATTTTTACACCGATCCTGATCCAATTGGGCACAAAATGTTCGTATCGAAATAGGCTAATGGCGTAAGTGACAAAACTTATAAAATTGTGTTTTTTGGTTTATAAAAAACACGTTGAAAAGAGCAAAATTTGCGAAAAATCATGAAATTTATAATGAAGTTTGAAATTGTGTCCACTTTAAATCTGCTATTTATTGACTCATCTTCACAAACGACCCATGGTTTTTTTTTGAAATTTTATAACCTTTCACTAAAAAGAAAGAAATACATAATTCGTTTAAACATTTTGAAGATATTTGCATTTCAGTCACAACATCTTTTTTAAAAACACAAATAACGGTTATTTTGGAATATCCCAAAAACTGTTCTACTTTTATTCTGACAATTCTGACTTCATATTCGGATTCAGCGGATAATTTTACATACAGATTAGGTGTCAGATTCATTAAGTCAAAAAAATTTCACCTGGTTTTATTTGAAATTTTATCAATTACTTTTTTCCTAAAATTCAAAGATTTAGCTTTCCTATGAAAACAAGCTTTTCAGTTAAAAATAATCACGCCTATCGTGAATAAAATGTGGACTGGATTTTAACTAGAAGTTTTGCTATTCGTCATATATTTTTTTTTTTAAGAAAAGGGAAATAAATTTCGAAGGAAATTTAAAAAAAATTTCTTTGAAATAAAATTTTTTAATGATTGTTAAGGTATCTGCGTATCAAAAATTTAAAAAGCCTTTACTTCAGAACACTTAGAGAAAAACATAAATCAGCGAGCCAAGCGTAAGGTTTTCAAGCTTCTGGCTTTAACGCTTAACAGTTATACCTAAATAAAAGCAATAAACTGGAACGTTAATCTTTATCCTTTAATTAAATACACAAAATATAAACTAATGGCGATCAAACCGCTCGATTGAAATAAAAATAGCTAAATTGTCCTTACATCGAACAAAAACAGTCATTTAGCAGTCAACTTCACTACTTAACGTTTTGTCATATGCGTATTTTCCAATTATATAGCGTTGACGCCGCGCTATTTGCTTTTGCTTCACACATTTTGCATAAGCATAAGAACTTTTCACAGATAACAAAAATGCTTGACGCGCTGTTTTAGGTTTTGGCGTACGTTTTCTTTTTTTGCTGAAATGTACTGCTCCTAAAATTCGTCTTAATTTATCATATAAGAAACTTTTGCTTGTTAGTTGTCTTTGACAATTTTTTTGTTCTGTTTGCTACGACAAACGTTCCATAAACTAGCAAAATTGAACTTTCTCAACATTGGGTAGTATAACAACATTGTTAGCTGTCATTGCATTGAAAATATCAACAACTGCAACAACATAAATAGTGGAAACAGCAATAACAACAACAAGCAGGAAAAACTAGAAGAAAGTAAGGTAGCAAGGATTTTTGTTTGTACCTTGTCGTAGATATGTTCAATGTTCAGGTGGTTGTTCTAATGTGCTATAAGACTTTATACAAGTTTGCAGCTGAGACTTTAGTTGAGGGAATTATTGATTAAAACTTTTTTTTATACATAAACATACATATATAAATTTTGCCAAAGCCTTGCCTTTTTGTCACTGATGTAGTGAGTCTTTGCCGTTTTATTTTATGTATATTTCCATGAGTTTTTTAAATACTTTTGCTCTAACAAAGGACAGAAACATACAAAATAAGGTATTTACATGTAAATAGGAAAAATGTAGCTGTAACAAAAAACAAAAGAACAGAAAAACTATACAGCAAATAAAAATGGAAATACAAGGAAACCATTTAAGAGTTTTTAATGAAAAAGTTTTATAATCAACACAACTACAAATATTATTAGCAGCAAAAGAAGCAGCTTCTAAGCGTTTGCTTTAAAGTAATTACCAGGGCAACCGTAAATATTCATGTTTTTTCCTTGTGCGATCAATAAAGACATAAACGATATAATTATCCGTTTAGGTAGAACTAGTATTTTTGCGGCATTTTTTAAGTTTATAGCGCATATTTCACCTTTTTAATGCATATTTTAATAAACGAGTTCACGTCTGACTTTTACAGAAGCAGTGTTTTAAAGGTGTTACACACGACATGCTTTTAAAGCTCAAATTAGACGTGATATTACCATAACAAAACTGTATAACCATCACCACTGTATTACCAAAACGACATAAACATACCATACAAACCAATTAAATTTTGGTTTCTACGGTCATCGTTACGGCGGTGGCATTATGGTTAAGTCACGTCCAATTGGACCTTAAGTATTTTGCAGTGGGCTCACCGACGAAAATTCCCAACTTGTTTTTTAATGCAAATATTATTTAATTGTAGAATATGTATTTTGTTTTGAAATAAACCATTTTAGTTTTTTTTCTTGGGGCATATTTTCAACAACTGAGTGAATCCATGTCAAACCGTTAAGTCGTTCGGCATCATCACCTCCGATTTGAATGAAATTCAACACAAATGTTGAATGTTATTGGACTTTAACAAAACATAAATTTTCAGACCCCAGATTCTTTCGGCTTCCGAAATATGACGTCATAAAAGATGAGAAAAATGTGAAAAAAACTCAAAAGTCTCCTTACAAAAGGGGATAGAACTCTTGAACTACGCAAGATAATATAGTTTTATTGGTATCGTTTTAAAGGTGAAAGTGCACCCTTTAAAATGATATGCATATTGTGTTTTTCTAAGAAAAGGTCAAAGCTCAATTATTGGGGTCTTGAGTTCAAAGCTCCATATCTAGAAAAGTATATTTTTTAAAATTCTTAAAAAAATATATGTTAAGTATTATACCCTCTTCAACATTTGCAGAAAATTTAAAGGTGGAGACTCGATTGGTGTCAGAGTTATATACCAGAACGTGATTCTAAGTATGTTTTGTGTTCAAAAATCCCTTGTTGTTGTTGTATTTTAATTATTTTTTTCAGTATATCTGGAGATCGGCAAGAGCCAAAGTTTCCAAATTTAGTACACAAATTTTAGGTATCAATACACACCATCCCACAAAATGTGGTCGGGATTGGAGAAGTGGGCGTGGTACCGCCCGTACAAGAAATATCAAAAATTTTATAAAAACCTGAATCTTTGGACTGTCATATGATCTATGGTTACGCCGTATATATCAAAAGATCGGAAATCTTTAGTAGGAAATATTCTCTAAAAAACTCGGAAAAATCGGTTCAGATACAAAAAATTTTTTATATTTTTTGTACGGGAGGTACCACGCCCACTTCTCCAGTCCCACCCACATTTTGTGGGATGGTGTGTATTGATAACTAAAATTTGTGTACTAAATTTGGAAACTTAGGCTCTTGCCGTTCTCCAGATATACTGAAAAAAATAGTTAAAATACAACAACAACAAGGGATTTTTGAACACAAAACATACTAAGAATCACGTTCTGGTATATAACTCTGACACCAATCGAGTCTCCACCTTTAAATTTTCTGCAAATGTTGAAGAGGGTATAATACTTAACATATATTTTTTTAAGAATTTTAAAAAATATACTTTTCTAGATATGGACCTTTGAACTCAAGACCCCAAAAATTTACCTTTGACCTTTTCTTAGAAAAACACAATATGCATATCATTTTAAAGGGTGCACTTTCACCTTTAAAACGATACCAAAAAAACTAAATTATCTTGCGTAGTTCAAGAGTTCTATCCCCTTTTGTAAGGAGACTTTTGTGTTTTTTTAAACATTTTTCACATCTTTCATGACGTCATATTTCGGATGCCGAAAGAATGTGGGGTCTGAAATTTATGTTTTGTTAAAGTCCAATTACATATAACATTTGTGTTGAATTTCATTCAAATCGGAGGTGCTGATGCCGAAAATGCCATATTTTCGTGATGGTTTGACGTGTTTTAACTCAACTATCACTATGACAATAATAGGCATAGAACACTGCTTTAAGTATCTTTCAGCTTTCCCTGTTAATTACTTTAACAGAATACAATTACAACATCTATTCAAACTTAAATAAAAAAAAAAACGTGTTTTTGTCGCTATTGAATTTAACTGTTTTTCCTAAAACTTTAGATAAAAACACTGTTACTACACTATATCCACTGAATGTCAAGCAGCAACTTTTTCCTTTTTTTTTTTCTTTCAAAAATTTTAATTTAAAAATGTCATCTTTTAACCTGATATCAGTCTGTGAGTTCATGTATGTGTGTACCTTTAGCCAGATCGACCTCAGCATACAAATGTACATAAAATAAATGACTAAGCATTCCCACCACTTACTTATCAAGCATCGGCACACACCTCTTAGCCACATACTTAAATTGTGCACAAGATATAAATAATCAATTATAACCGCTTTCACTCGTCGTTCAAACCAGTACGAACAGTGCACAAAAATTCGTTTGCTGTTGTCTACCCGAAATAAGTGTCAGTCATTTTTGTGGTACATTGGATAAGTTAAAAATTGTGCCTGGTTTTTTGGAACAGATCTAATTTACTTACAATTATAATATGTGTCTTTTGTGTCTTGACTTACTGCACAGTGGATGGGATATAAAAAGTGCAGCAATTACTAAACCAGTTCTCTCCAAATCCGTAATATAATACAGGGTTGATGAAGTTGGTACAATTGTACTTTTTTGGTACAATTCAAAACTAAAAAGTACGCTGCTACGCACCTGACTCATTTGGTACTATTTCCAAATTTTTCAAAACTTTATATTTATAATTGATACACACAAAAAAAAATATTGTGATGCCAAATAATTTGAGCATTTGACGATTATGCTGTTGGGATAAACAAAAACTTGTTGGCATAAATGAAAACCTTTTGTCGCAAGAAAGTTTCAAACAATATTTTTTTTACCGCAACAACATGAAAGTACTTGAAGTTTTTTAACAGCAAAATTATTTGTTGCAAATAAAATACATTTTGTCGTTAAAGGTTTTCCTCTGAAATAAAAGCACAATGAAAATTGCCGTTGACGTAAATGATTTGCATTTGCCATAAAATATTTATTTTTTGAATCAAATAGTATTACTGGTGCCGTAAAAAAATTTGTATTTGAACAATGAATTTACACTTTGAACATAAGAAACAGACTTGTTGCTACAAATGCAAAATGTTGTTGGGCACAATCCGAATGTAAATTCTGTATGAATCAAAATCAATTTCTTTTGGGATTACAGTCGTTTTTTGTGTGTATAAAATGACAACTCTTGTTTACTGTCCAATGAATTTATTGTTGGATTTAATGAAACAACTATAATATTTTGCATTTGCTCTTTTGCAAGACCATTTGCACCAAATACTGCATTCCGCTATTGAAATATTCTTCAATTTTCCACAAAAAATTACGATGAATTCTAAAAAGTATATGAAAACGCTCTCGGGCGTTAATCAAAAATAAAAATTAATAGATTTCTCGACTCTAAAAACCGCATGATACAGGTCTGGCTAGATCAAATACAATTTGTTTGCCTATATTCTGGAAGATTTTGGAAAACTAGGTATTTTGAAAAATTCGGGGCTCCAAAATCATTTTTGACCTATGGTTTCTTTGGCACAGTTTCTTGGAATGACTTATAGAACATGAATCGCGATGTGCTTTTGACGTGAAAAAATTTAACCAACCCTATTATTATGTATAATTAATGTACAAATGAATTTTAAGTACCTTATGTTTTTGTTGTATTAAATATTTGTTTTTAAAAATAAAATAAAATAAAAATAATTTATAAAAAAAAGATTTAGTACTATTGGGGCCAAAAAAGTCCGATTTTAAAAGTTCGTTGGTACGATATTGGTTTTCTCATTTATCATCCCTGATATAATATAATTAAATCACTATCTCGAATAAAAAAAGAAGGGGAGACTGGGGCAGCCTTGGCAATAACGTTTTCGATTCAACCATTGAACATCACTAAATATTTATGAAAATTTATCGAAAATTAAAATAATTATTAGAACGGGGAACAAGCACATTGAACTTTGGAATAGTTAAGGGAAAGCTGAATTTTTGCGAGAATCTTCGTTTTGTCATTCGCGCCATTAAAAAAGTAACGAGGCATTTAAGGTCAAGAAAAACGATGTTTTATAAAAATCTTGCCTACTTTTACTTTGTTATCTTTATTCCCCGCACTAAAACTCGCGAAAAGTTTGTCATCTCAAGCTTACCGTTGCAATAAGGTACACGTGTTTACGAATTTTTGCAAATATTTTTATAATATTTTGATTCTATTTTGTAAGTTAGTTATTTTGTAAGAAAATTATTACTATTTAAAGTTTACAAAACAAAATTAAGGCCCATTTTCACAACTTACCTATAGCTAAAGGTAGGATTTTATCGGCCGTGTAAAATGTGTTCCATTATAACAACTTTACTTTAACGTACCAGGTAGGATGAACCTTAATTTACTTTATCGCTCACTTTAAGTTAAAGTAAAGATTTAATAATGGAACACTTTTAATGAGGCCGCTTTAAGTCTACTTATAGCTATCGGTAAGTTGTGAAAACGGGCCTAAGAATTCTATAATTTTCTTAACCAATAAACGAAATCTAAACCTTTGTTGGACAATTAAATAAAAAAGTGTAAATAGTGCTTTCGTAGTAGCTTCGGCGTTTTCGATTGGGGCACTGTCGGCATCTGTGTAATCCGAAGTATTGTGCCAAAAAAAATCTTTTTTTTTCAATTCCCATATTCGAAAAAAAACGATCTTCCCGAGTCGATGCACGATATCTATCAGTCCGGCTTGCCGGTTGTCTGCGCATGTAAACCTTATGCACAAAGTACAGGTCGCTTCCAAACAAATACCATTTCCGAGAAAATCGAAAACGAAAACGTAAAATGCAAGAATTTTAAAACTCGTGTTTAAGTACGATTTCAGTATAATTTATTAAAAGATGTAAAATTCCCGTATTCTTTTTGTAAAAATAATTAGTTAAATACATCTGCTTGTGTCTTTTAAATGTTAGTGCTTCTGTAAACAAAGGTGGTATATGGATAAAATCATTCTAAAATAATGTATAAAATAAAATAATTTTATATGTTATTATATTAATGTTAGATTCTAAAACCACTGTGCAATTGTGGTTAAAAGCAAATATATGGTAGGTATGCATTTGTTTTATCAGCCACCACTTATAAAGTAACAGTGGCAAGAAACAAACCTACTAACATTATGCACATACGTATTGACATAGTCGTAACCTGATTTTAGTAGTGGCGCCTAAAGGCGAAGGCTACAACAACTTCAACAGCTGGGCCAAATACAACATACCAATGAACATACTTGTAAATACATAAATATTTACTGCATGGTAAAACTTAAACTTTTTTTGAGTTCAACATACAAAATAGCAGCAGACGTTTTGGCGTGTTCAACAAAACAATAACACAAACATCAGAGTAAACATCTTTTGCAACGTGTTGAAAGAAATTTAAAAAAAAACAAATTTTACAACAATAGTAAAAAAAGACGAAGATAAAAAAAGCAAAATCTTGTTTACTTTTACTTGACTTATTTTGTTTTCCTATTTTGTTACTTCAAGTTCTGTATTTTTTGTGTTTGAGAAAATATTTTTAAATTTATTGTTGTTTATTTTAAGTTTATTTTAGTTAATGTTTGAGTTACTAACATGTTTACGCATGTTGCGAATACAAAATCATTTTAGTACCTATTTACATTAGTTCGCAAAAATTTTTAAGTGTAAAAGTTGTTTACTTTATACAAACTTATGTTATATTTACTACAAAATATGTACATGACAGTAAAAAATACACTTTCAGAATGGCATAGCGTAGGTCTTACAACTAGCCGAGTAGATAATTTTGTAATTTTATGGACAAGAATCAAGTATCGATATATATGTATATACACACATAATAGCTGACCCGGAAAACGTTGTTTTGCCATATAACTTATTTCTTTCAGATACTAAAATGCCTGCATGCCAAATTTTAAGAAAACCGGCTGATTAGTTAAGAATATATAGCGAACGGGAGCTTTTACCCCTCTTTCCCTATTTCACTCCCTAATCCCTATTTTCTTTCAGATTTTACATCGTATGCTTGCCAAATTTTAAGAAAGGCAGTTGATTAGTTAAGAAGACATAGGGAGGGCGATCTTTTACCCCTCTTGCCCTATTTCACGTCCTATTTCCTTTCAGATGTTACGGTGTCTGCATGCCAAATTTTTAGAAAACCAGTTCATTAGTTAAGAAGATATATGGAGGGGGAGCTTTTACCCCTTTTGCCCTATTTCACACCCTATAGATATAGGGAGGGCAGAATTTACCCCTTTTGCCCTATTTTACGTCCTTGAGCGATATTAATAAAATTCGGTTAAGCCGCTTTGGAGGAGCTCAATTACAAACACCGAAATGCCATATCTCCGGAACCACTTGGCGGAATTCGTTCCAACCATAAGCCATCTATAGACTTTCTCAAACGAACCTGTTTGAAATCGGTCAACCAGTTTCCGCAATTAGTGGTGACATCAAATTGTACACTTATTTTTATATATATATGTAGATGACACTTGGCAGTATAACTACAGCTACTCACACTATAAGTGGGACACATAGAAAAAGTCTTATCTTTGAACTCAAAATAAAAGCCTTCGTTTAATTTAATCATTTTCATTTAATATACCTCATTTTATACGAATTATTTTAATTATATTATCCCATTTTCATTCAGGCCTATATAAAAAAATTTACATTAAGTATGTAAACCAGAGCTGGCAAAAACCCGGGTTTTTTTTTAACCCAACCCAGTGGGGTTTTCATGGGTTTTATTGGGTTTTTTTGGGTTTTGTTGTTTTTCGTGTAATGGTTTAATAATTGGTCAAAGCAATGTTGCCAACTCAGCTCTTTTCGGTATAGATTTAGCAAGAAAATCTTCAATATTTTTTTTATGGCATCATCATTAAATGCATGGATGAAAAAGAAAAGCTAGGCCTAAATAAGTACATACTTACGTATATGCCTCAACGACGTACGGTTATATCACCCAACGTCATATCGTCCAAAACCAAAAATGTCATAACACCCAAATTCCGACGTATCGCCCAAAAAGTGGAATAGAAAAATGTCATATCGCCCAAACGCAATGTCATATTACCCAGACATTTTTTTTTTGGGCGAAATGACATTTTCTAAAAATAAGCAATTCTCAAAAACACAACATAATGAAACAGTTATTTTTGCTGATATTTGTTTCTGTGTTTTTTTATTCTAACTACTGTTTACACATTCTTGTATATTCATTCATAGAGTACAGTTGTACGAAATGGAATTAGAGGGTTTTGAGTTTGTTACCGGTAAAAGGTTTGATTCCCAATTAATTTATTTAATAAATGATAAACAATTATATAAGAAAAAATCCAAATATAAAGAGAAAACCTTCTATACGTGTTATGTTGGTAATTGTAAGGCACGTGTTATAATTTTGCCAAATGAAATTTGTGTAAAGTGTGAAAGAAATAGTGAACATTCCACTCACACCAAAATCAGGAAGTTTCATATAATCAACTAAAATCTATTGAAAGAATGAAAAGACAATGCCTGAACCCAAAAGTTCTTTTACGAGATAGTAATGCTGCAAGTGAAATAAGAAAAGTTTTTAAAAACGAATGCGAAGAGTAAGTGCTATAATAACCTGTAAAAAGATCTAAATGCTGTACAAAGTGACTCCGCTACAATTGCAACTGCCATTAATGTAATTTGTTGAACAATGATATAGGTACTACTGTCAAAACGGAATTTTGTTGATACGCGTACTTACTCCAACTCATTTTTTGGCGAATGTGATGCATCCCAAATATGTATATAAGTATGATGTATGTATACAAACTAATTAGTCAAGAAAACGTAGACAGCAAAAGAATGGATAAGTCAAAAGCACCTCTCATTTCTTGCACCCTGTTTGGCATTTAAAATTTAAGTTGCAGAATATTTTTCACAATAACGGTATTCAGTTCAGATTTTATTTGATTGAAAAAATGGAAAAAGCACACAAGGAAAAGTATCTACACTAAAAGCTGCAATTTAAACAGCCTTAAACCAAGTGTAAACAATCAGGTTTAAAAGTTGCAACATTGCAGTTTTTTCCCATTTAACATTATTTTCATTTTCATATTTATAATTTATTTCCCTTAAAGACATAATAATAAGATGACAGGCTGTTTACCTTTATTTGACACGACAAATATGTACAAAATCACTGTTTTAAATTATAATAAAAACATTCAACATTAGTGCAATTTTCTATTTTCCTTTTTTGAAATCAAAAAAATCAGAACTGAACAACAATGGTCAAAAATTTAAAATTTTTACCAGCAAACTTTTACGATTTTTTCGCTTCAGTAATAAATTGCCTTGCTAGTTCAGCATCAATAGAAAAAATTTGTTACCCCTTATTGTTTAATATAGAATAACCATAGAAATCGTTTTGGATTGGAAAAAGCATTAGCTCTTGTTAAAATGTATCGAAATTTATAATCTGAGCCACTTTTTAAGTAGGTATAGGATTTTAATTTCAATTTCGGCCTTTCCAAAATTAAATTCAGGGGCCAAATTACGGCATTCGATATAGATCGAAATTACAATACAATTTGAATGGAAATTTCGATCGATATCGAATGTCGTAATTTGGCCACAGGTATTTAAAACACAAATTCAGAACTTTTGTAATCCAATTGAGTATTTTACATATCATATTCCGCATTTTTCAAACAAAATTTTTAAAAGCCTGATTTTGATTTTTAAAAGGAATTCGATTTAAATAATTAATAAAAAGTGAAAAGCCCACTAACGTTAAATTAACATACGTACAAATGGGCATATAAACACTTTGTATGCATTTTATAATCATATTCTTTTATTTATCTCTAAAAAAAAATTCAAAATTATACCATCATTGTATTAATGAATAAAAAGAAAAAAATCCACTTGGGTTTTTTAAAACAAAATACCCATTAAAACCCGGGTGGGTTTTTCTGGGTTACTCAGTGGGCAGCCAACCCTGATGTTAACTAAGTATTTTTATGAGTTGCCCCATTCATCTTCTGTTACATTGTTTTTACAGTAGCAGTGCGGCGAATGTGGGATTAGCGAATGGGAAATTATATTTTGCGAATGCGATTAATTGCAATATGTTCCAAAATCATATGAAAATAAATTTGTATGTGCATTAGAGCGACTCACCAAAAAAAGTGCTCGATGTACCCATGCTGCCCTATTTAAAACGAAGGGTTACCACCCCATTGCATTTTTGTCAAAACGCGAACTAGCACGAATTTCAAAAAAAAATCTGAGACACGTATTTAATTAAATCGACTAAAGATTAAAATATGTTAATTTGGCACTTTTATTACAAACAACACCGAACAAACAATTCAAAAACCGTTTTTTTCTACAGAAATCCTTAAAAAAAGGACATGGATGATCATCCTTGGACAAATTTTATATACAGTTGGACGCGCCTTAAAAAAACCTTTCTTACGATACCCAACTTGTATATGTTGGTAAGGAAACAGATTCTTAAAGTAGCAAAACATGCAAAAATAGACCCTTTTTCAAACTGGTCCAGCTCACGAGAGGTCAACCCTGGAGCCGAAATATTTAAAATGTCATCTTAAAAATGTCCAAGGTTCATTTTTAGGAGGGTACATCGAGTACGAATTTTGCTTCCATACAACTTGAGTCGCTCTAATGTGCATAAGTTTGTTTTAAAATACAACAGAGATATGTAGCTTTTAAAATATACCTTATCCCGTAAATGAATTTAAATTTAAGGGATACAAGTGAAAATCATAAAATGCACTTACCATAATTCAATTAAACAGTTTAGAAAATGAAAGCCAAAAAAAAAGGCAGTATGTTCTTAAAAGTTTTAATAAAAGGAATTTCTTTGTTTATTCGAATGCAATTACTTCGAGTTCCAACTAAAATATTGTAAAAATTATTTGTTTAAAAATATCTAAGCAAAACTAAACATATCATATTGGATATTTGCTATGAGTGAGAAACACAAAATTTGTTATTTCTTTTTCATTCAAGAATTTGAAGAAAACTTAATAACATAAAAAAGCGGAATTTTTCACGTTCTTTTCGCTTATGTATTAACAAGCAGCGAAATTTCAAAACATTCATACTCTCTCATAAAAAAACGTTGATTGACGTTTTATACCTAATCAGTAGTGTTCCCATGTTAGCATATTTTCTGATCGATTTTCCCAACACAAATTGCATATTTTTAAAAAAAAAACTATGCTTACTGCTTTTAAGCAGACTTCCTTGTCCAAAAGCAGATTTTTTAGCATTTTTAGAAAAGCAGATTTTTTTATAAAATTTTGTTTCAAACAGACTTACTTAACATAATTCCAAGCAATTTCGTATTCAAACTATTACTACTTCTTCTTTTTTTGCATTATTAATATAATACTTTTTTAATGAAATATATTTTAAAATCTTTTTTATATAGCAGATTAAAAGCCTAGTATTTTTTATAAAAATTCAGCAGATTTTTTTTGTTCAAATTTAACTTATTTTTTTAAAAATTTAATATATATATTAATATATATATTAAATTGTATTAAAAAAAATCATGATTTTAAATATAACCTTCACTCATTCGTAATAACTATACAGACGGGATAGAAAAATGTTTTAATTATTTATTTAAAAACATCTGGATAAAGAATTTGGGTTGGATGAAGAGTTAATATCCATATATATACAAATTGGCAATGCTTGTCAGGTCAAGTAATTTTATAAGTCTAGGTTTACACTATGAAAGTTTTCTTTCAGAAAGTCCGAGTTTATTGGTGAGAGGGGAAGAGAACATGCTATTTTTCTCACCCATCTCACCAATATTCTAAGGGTGTGTGCAGAGTGGCCGCTTGTTGCCGAGCCGAGCCGACTGACGCTTATTGCGAAAACTGGTTCATGCGAGAAACAAGTTTGAGTGTGCATAGTGGATGCGAGAATCAGCACTGATATTTTATCTATTAAATAGCGCATTTCTTCAATTATTCTTGAAATTTTTATAAAATTTTTTTTTAATTTTGCTTATAAGCTTTTTTATTTTTTTTATAATTGTTATATTTTTTTTAATTTTTATTATTTATTTGAATTTTTATTTTTTTGTTTAATTTTGATTTTCTTTTTAATTTTTATTAATTTTTTGATTACATGTTTTATTTACTTTTTCTTAAAATGTTGTTTTTATTTTTTAAATGTTTTCCAAATAAGTTGAAATCACAACAACATAACATAAACAATGATTTCGGCGCTGAAAACGCTTTAGAACTGTTTTCTCGCATTCAATCAGCTTTAAGCTCTGACCAGCTCGTCGCTCACCATGACCTGTTCGCACTTATTTGTACTAACTTGTATAGTGCCAGTTTTCTCCCATTGGTTCTCGCAATAAGCGTCAGTCGGCTCGGCTCGGCAACAAGCGGCCACTCTGTACGCACCCTCATAGTTTAAGTCCAGACTAAAGATTGGATTATAATTCCACTCCTGAAATATTTGAACCCTCGGTGGAGGCTTTTAAACAGGGACCGTAACAGTTATTCCTTATTTTATAAAAGTCAGATGAAAACAGTTATTTCTTGATTTTTATTTTTTCGATCAAAAATAACAGTTATTTTTTTATTTTAATTTTTTTTTTTAACAAAAATAACAGTTATATATGGATTTTTATTTTTTCGAGCAAAAATAAAAGTTATTCTCTAAAGAAATATACGTGTTTTAATAATTTATTTTTAATCGAAAAAATAAAAATAAAAAAATAACTGTTATTTTTGATCGAAATAATAAAAATCAAAATATAACAGTTTTTTTGTTCAAAAAAATAAAAATCAAAATATAACTATTAAGTTTGATCGAAAATTTAAAAATAAAAATTTTATTAATCAATATATTTTATCATTGACAAGTGCATAAGGAACAATATCGTGGTATACTTGAATCAGTTTTTCGACATTTACTTCTATGTGCTTTTTTTTTGTTTTAAAATTCCAATATAACTAATTTTCGGTCCCTGCTTTTAAAGATTCAGCACAACTCTGACTTGTTTTGATTATTTTTTTGTACAATATATGTAAGAGAAAAATTCTACCCATATAGCCTTTAATAGATGTTAAATAAAGCAAGGCCTTATAATGGTAGTGTGTAGTTAAAATGACTATTATTAGATTGAAGATGTCACGAAATTTTAAGTTTTCAGTAATAAAGGCAAAATTATTCTAGCACATAGGTATAGTACAAAAAAAGATACAACTTTATCAATTACGCTGGACGGGAGCGAGTTAAATGTGTTCTGTTGCTACACTGAAGTCAGGTTGTAGTCATCTGTTTTGGTAAATTACAATTTTTTATGGTTTCGTTGCTAATTAAAGAAAGTTAAGAACTTAATAAACATTTTACAATGTTAGTTACAAAGTCTAAGAATGTGTTGAAATTATGAAAACTTTCTTGTCGAAAGTCTAAGTGAGAGGGGAAAAGAACATGATATTTTTCTTATACCTTTCGCCAATAAACTCAAACTTTCTAATATTTAAAAAGAAATAGTTGTGTGAACCCAGTCTATTAGGTATTTCCATAAGAAAATAATTGAAAGAAAATTACGTTTACTTACCCTGCACATTTACTGCTTGCACTGATACCCGTTTTATTTGCACTAAGATTTACTTTGGCAACTCCATTTCATTCGTTTTTGTTTTTTGCTTTAATTTGTAAACAAAAACAATTTAATGCAATAAATATGCGCATCCAAAAACCACAGACACAATTATCACTTCTCCTTTGCTTTTTTAATTTACTTCTCTTTTTGCATTCGCCAAAATTTTTATGTTTAAAAAAGAACAACAACAAATTTAAAGTGCATACATACAAATGTACATAGTTAACTATGAAACAACAACAAACAAACTACAATAACAACTCAAAAATTTTTTACTTATTGAATGATATTTTTATTTTGCCATTTTTTTCTAATAAAAACACTTTAATCAATCACTTTTTTATATAAATTAAAAGATATTATTTACATTTAACTTTAAGTATAATAATTCTTTTAATTATTTATGATTTACACTATTTAACATTATTTAAAATGTGTTTAAAGACGGACGATGTTTATTAGAAGACCGATTTAGTTAATTGCAGCGCGAAAACTAAATTGATGTTAAAAGTAGAGTTACCAAATTTTTAATTGTCGATGTAATAAAGGGATAAACGAGGAATGTACGAAAATGTGGAACATTACAATATACAGGGTGCTGCAAAATAAACTTTGGATATGGCATAGATTGTTTATAACTTTTTTTTATTAAAAATTCCTTTTTCATAATTTTGTGACTAAGAGCCTATTTCACCAATCCTATTTAAATATCAATTCATATTTTATATAGTTTTTGATATAAGTTTATTTATTTATTTCACATGAAAAACGAATTTTTAACATAAACTTAAAATTTTTTGAAAAGTTATTAAGCTTTGTTTACAATCAGAGCAACAATTTCGTTTTTCTTCTATCTTTTTTGTTCGCAAAGTATTTCATATATTTTCTTGCAAAAATGTAACTACATTAAAATAATTTTATTTAGTTTTGAATGAAAATTTTAACAAAATGTTCCAGCAAATAATAATAAATACTTACGTAATATTGTTCTGGGCAAAATTTGCAAACAGTTTCTCAATGTGTGGTCGCGAGAAAAATTGTTGCCCTATTATGAACATTAAGCATTAAGGTTTATAAAATTATATTTCGGAAAACTACTCAATTTATTTATATGTTTGAGTAAAAGTTTGTAGGCGGTTATAGTATGAACTTGTTACAATTTAAATTGTAGTACGTTACGCAGTAAAACTTCATTAAGCAAAGCCCTAATAACTTTGGTAACATGTGAAAGTGTTTGTCTGTTTGTTTGTTGGCTTATAGACTCCTAAAGTACTGAGCCGATTTTCCTGAAATTTTTACAGTAGCATCACGTGAGCCCCGAAAATAAAATAGGCTACTACGAAAGGGGCAGCCAAAGGATACCAATATTTATATTTTACATTAAGTATCGTTTATCTTATGAGCCCCTGCACGCATTTTCTTTAACTTTTTGCAGTAAGCCCCGAAATTGAAATAATATATCAGCAGGAGAAGTGTTGCCCCCATAGGACGCCAATGTTAAATATCGCATATCTTAAGAACTGTTATATTGATAATGTTCTTACTTGGTAGGAGTCAGTCTTATAGGAAACTACACCTTTAAATATAAAAATTAAGAAGGTAGGCACGGGTGGAGCAGTACTCCACGTAGGATGCATTTATTTAATATCGCGTAACTGAAGAATAGGTAGAGTTTCCAAAAGTGGCTAAAGATAATATTATGATAAATTATAAATTTTAAAGTAAAAATAGGCGGTGCAGACAGAGGAAGAGCAGTAACCCCCACAGAACGAAAATATATAATACCGAATATCTGAATACAAAAGTCGTCAAGCTTCGTAGGACACTCTTATGGTAAACTACGCCATTTAAAATAAAAAGTAAGGGGGAAGGTGCAGGGAAGCAATAAATAATATATAAATGAAAAAACGTATGGTTTTTTGTTTCCTGTAGTTTCCTAAACTACTGAGCCGATTTTCTGAATTATTCACAGTAATTTTCTGATTACCCGATACATAGGCTATTAATATTTTGTAATTTTTATGTGGGCGTGCACGTCATTAAAAATTTCTACGTACTTGGAGTACTGCAAAAGTGAAAGTATTCCATTTTTGTACCGATAGCTTAGATAATACACAACGTCTACGAATGGCACCTCCCATACAACTACACTTGAAATTTCTATATATCTGTAGAACGGTTACTGTAAAAGAAATCAAATTAAGTACAAAATGCTTTGTTATCAATACACGAGGTCTGCTTTAAAAAAAAATGTACTAATTTTATTTCGATTGTGGTAGCAAAGCGCACCGGGTTAAGCTAGTTATATACAGTTATAAGAGTTAAATAACTTCTTTTTTCGACATTATTTTTACATAAAGCCAATTTTGTAAAAAAAGTCAGTCAAGAAGTATGAATATTTGAAATTGGCTAATATATCGGTATGAAAAGGTTTAATAAATCGGTATGCTTTAAACACCATTTAACAAAATAATTAATTTTGTTATTTACTAATTATATTAGTTTTTGATTATATATTTAATATTTTTTCTGGTTTTTAGTTGCCAATAATGGAAATTAATTTAATTTGGCTACAACGAGCAAAGACAACAACCTGCAGCCATGTAGCTGTATCATCGTGAAAATAACCGTTTTCATCTACACACATGTTTTCTATTTTTGATATATTGAAGCCAGTATCCTGCTGTCTCGAAATTGCCTCGGGTCTCCACTAGACTGGTCGCAATTTTTTTTTTTTTAATTTAATTGTTTGCGCTGCTTAAAATATGATGTTTGGTGTAAGAAATCATGATCTAATGTTTCAGGTCAATCCGACGGTGCCTAGCCGTGCCGGGTGGGGCCCAAAGTTCCCCATATTATAAAAAAAACATCTGTTCTATCAGATCTTTATAGGTATACTAGTTGAAAAGCCGAAAATCAAAAATATGGCTTCGTTACGATCTTCCGCAGAGAAAGTACTTCAAGTGTGGCAAATTTCAGCTTTCTATGTCATCAGATGGCTTCAGAAAGTTGCGGAAAGAATAGGACATACATGCAAACATCCTTACATACTAAGAAATTATATATTGTATAGATAGATTAAAGTATTTGCTGTTTAATATTTTAGTATGATACGAACGAAAGATTTTTAACCTAATTCGGGGTCGCTGAATCTAGTGGTGCTAGCCGTTTTTTTAGGTTAGCTTTGGTTTTCGAGATATACCGTTATTGCGAAAATTAAGGATGTTGCACAACATATGTTCGCGCAACTCAATAACGCTTAAGCTTATTGAAAAACTAAAAAAAACGGAAATTCCGCAATAAAATTAACTTAAAGAAAGGTAAAACTTTTTTTTCTATGTTGGCTTTGGTTTTCGAGATATACCGTAATTTCGAAAATTAAGGAGGTTGCACAACATATATTCGCGTAACTCAAAAACATATTTGTGAATACATAAAATCAAAGCTGAAATTTGGCACACTTGAAGTACTTGAAGTACGAAGCCATATTTTTGATTTTCGGCTTTTCAACCAGTATAACTATAAAGATCTGATAGAAAAGATGTTTTTTTTAATATGGGGAACGGATTGACCAGAAAAATTAGATCATGATTTCTTACACCAAACCTCATATTTTAAGCAGCGCAAACAATTAAATTTAAAAAAAAAAATTCCCATACAAGATGCGACCAGTCTAGTCTCCACTTACCAATATGTATTGCGACAAATGTCAAATTTGATTGCTTCATTAAAATTGCGACGTGTGGACCGCATTATGTAATGAGTGAAAATAATTGCTCTTATGATTGCTAGAGCAATTATTACTAAGCAATTTGCTGTCAGATCAGCTGACATTTCACAACTCTGTACGTTTGTAAATGGCTAAGCAATTTCATGTTTTCACCAGCAATATAATCAGCAATTATTACGCCATTGTTCTGCATACGTTTTTGCTTATGCTTAGCAAAATAATTGATACGTGGAGACGCAGCGTTATGCATAATTCTTCTTTAACAAACAATTTAAATGCGCTCCGTGGTTTTGTATTGTAAACAGATGTTGCCACATTGATATAAAAAAATAAAATGAAGATACAAATAAAAAAAGGCACAGAGAAAATAATATGTGATTTTTTTATCTACCCGCTTGCTTCTCTATAGCGTTCTCCAACAAACACCAAAAATAATTTCTTAAAAACTTGTAAAAAATCACCGTCATCGGCTGTAACAAGCACAACACAAAATCTGAAATCTAATTTTCAAAATTTCGGGATCCTGTATAGGTTTTTTTTTAAGTTTTTCCTAAGCCGTAAAGTACATAAGTACCTAAACATACCTATTTCATATTTTAAACACAATTGTTACAGCAATGTTTTCTAAAAATAAAACTCGTTTAACAACCAATAATTAACTACAGGGTAACAAACTTTTATAAAACTCTTAAATAAAGAAACAGTTTCAATCACTTTCTTTTCTTTTCTTGGTATTTTTCTTCTCAAGAATTTCCATTGGAAAAGGGATATTTTTTATCAATAAATAAAAAAACAGAAACCTGTATCAAGATACAAAAAAGAAAGTTTAATTGTATGCTGTTGTTACTCTGGCCGAGTAAATGGGTGAAATTTAATGGTTGTACGCACAAAAATGTTGTTAGCACACATGTTTTACACACCTTTAAAATTTTATATGCAAGTCTTCAACTGATAAACGATGTACGAGTATGCTGTCTTAATGTCACAAAAGTAAAAGTTTTTATTTGTTGTTTACTTTCGAATGTATCAATGCAGTATGGTTTTATTTCGAATTTCTAAGGAAACAAGTTACATTTTTTTCTTTTTTACTTCATTGTAATTTTTAATAAACTTTGTCGCATTAATTTGATACTGATATGTAGTTGACAAGAAATAAACAAATTTTACTTTTCCTTTGGCTGAAAATACTTGTTTAAACAAAAATTCATTTGTAATAAATTTTATTTGTTTGTTAGTAATGTGCCAATGAATGAAAAAATTCAATTTTTACAATTGTTGACATGTTATTGACATGTAGAGGATGTATTTTTTTTTTTATCAGTATGAGAATTTTTCTGTACTTTTGTAATTTTGAGTCTTTGAAGTGCAAATAGTTTGCTTGTGTACTTAAGTGTAACTACATGAAACTGGCAAATAATAATAGTTTTTGTCTTTGTATTTTACTAGTTATCGGAGATCTAAAACAGCTACATTTCTGTTAAATTTTTATTTAAGTTGTTGACTTGGTTGTAAGTTCAATAAAGCCTTATTAAGGACCTGGCAAAAATGTAATTGCGTAAAATTGGAAAAATTTCATTGTTTGTTCTTGTTCATGCTATCAAACATTTTCTGCGAAACATTTTAGTTTGATGATGAAATGGAAAGAAGAATAGAAAAGTCTACTTTGTTTTGTTTACAAGCAGTTTTTGTGAGTTTGTTATTCAGGCGAATAAGAACAAAAGTCAAACAAAATACTTAACACGTTGGCTGCCACCATAGAAAAAAAGTCATTCCAATAATTTTTTTTTCAATAACAGTTTCACGGTGATTGTTATTGAGTTATTTCGTATTCTTACCTTGTCTTTAGTAATTTTTGACGATTGTTGAGTGTTTTTAGCCTGTGACCACCGGTGGTTCACATGGCACTTTACTCATAAGTGTTTTAAAGTAATGCCATGTGTACCACCGGTGGTCACACATGTATTGAGATTTTTAGTTTTATTATTGTTGGAAGAAGCGCGCAGTAAAACTGGCTAAAAAAGTAACAACATATTGTGGTCAAAGCAGTGGTGAACCTGCCTTATGCCTGGAGTGCTTCAATAAAAATCATAAATATTGTGACTCTTCTACATTTTTTCTTTCTTTTGCATTTAATTTTTAGTTAAAAATGAATTAAAATGTCCAAAAATGAATTAAAAATAATAAATAGTTAAATAAAATGAAAAAAAAAAAAAATAAAATAAAATCAATGTTAAAAATTCGACTTGTGTGAGCAGAGCCCTAAAAAAAATTTATACAGTAAAAAGAATATAGTTTTACCAGGGTGCCACTGCATAAAACTTTTATCTATTATCACCAAGCCGAAAATTATTTGATGAACAAGTAAAGTATACGTGTGCACCACCGGTGGTACACATGGCCTCATAGTAAAAAAAAATGTGACCCACCGGTGGGCCACATGGCAGTCAACGTGTTAAGTGCTGGACCGCTCGTAAAAGTTCTCTGAGTGGAGAAGCACCTCGCGCTCGTTGTCATTTTTGTTTAAGAAAAATCAGGTCGTTCTTGTTTGTCTGCTTTTCGTGCGTTTTGGAGTGTCTCCCGAGTTACGGTTTTTGCGGCTTTGACTATTGATTTATGCTATCGTTTTTAACCTCAATTTAAGGTTTTTGTCTGATGGAAAAACATTAATTAATAACTCAAGCGAAGCGGCTTCTGGAAGCTCTCGCCTTCCTATACGAAGGTTTAGGTCGAACGAGGTCTTGTGATTGAGGCTCTGGAAATTGTGTGATACCCTGGCATTATAACCTAAATTGGTTAGCCAAATATTTTATTCGTGTGATACCCTGGCATTATAACTTTCATAGTTAGCCAAAAAAAATTTTTAGTTTTAAGTTTAGCCAAAAAAAAAAAAAAATTGTGCTGGACACGAATGCACTTACAAAAGTGTATTTAAGAAAGCTTTTGCAGCAAATGTATCACAATATGGGCGAGGACTTAAGCTCAAATTAGACGTGACATAACCACAATGCCACAGCCGTAACGGCGAATTTAGAAACCAAAATTTAATTGGTTTGTATGGTATGTTTATGTCGTTTTAGTTATACAGAGGTGATGGTAATACAGTTTTTTATGGTTATGTCACGTCTAATTTGAGCTTAAAGTTTCGCACAGCCGGCAGTCAGATCGTACAATGATGTAAAGTCTGGAAATGAGCTGAAAATATACCGCCAAAGAAAAATGGCCACTAATAGTAAATTTTCAGATCAGACGATTGTAAGAAAACCATACAATTACATTGGCAGACAACTGTCTTAGAATAAATTCAGTTGCCGACAAAAATTGTCACTTCACAGGGTTGTCGGATAATTGCATGGCATGATCTGTTTTTAGACAATGTCAGAAAATTAAAAATCCGTGTATTTTCATATGTATGTATGTATGTATATTGAAAAAGTGCAAATACAATATTGAGGGGAAAAAGCATTAGCAAGAATGTTGACTTAGTCTGAGTTCATACGCCTCATGTCTTACTGACAAGATTCTTCCTTTTTCTTCTTTGAACATGAACTGGCGTTCAAATGATTCATGTCATGTTGACGACATGTTTTTTTTTGTATAGTCGTGCGTATGCATGTGTGCTTTTTTGATATTGAAAACAATAACAAAATTAAACAACGAATAAAAAAGCAAAACGTAAAGACAGTACATGCATCTGTGTACTCGTTTCTTTTCCCCTCGTCCCTTTCGCCTATAAAGCAGCAATCTTGCCAATAAGACATGAGCCGTATGAACTCAGACTTATTTATGTTGTTTAAAATAGGTTTCATTGATTTTCATTAAAATTAATTTAATTTTGCAAAATTAACCTTTTTTGTTTTTTCTTTTCACTCGTGCATATCAGGGATGGAAACTATGGTCCAGTTGTACTTTAAAAAAAAAATTCATAATTAATAAAAACTCGTTTTTCTAAATGGGTCTTTCCAAAGGTGTCAAAAATTGTTAGATCTGAGTACCGTTCGTACGACGCTTAAGTTGAATAAATTTTAATTAAAAATACTTACAGTCTAATTCATAAACACTTCATTGCAGCTTTATAAGTCTTTAATAAGCAAAAGTCGTAAAAAGAGTATTTATAAATGTTTAATAGCCTATTAAACGTATAATAAACGTTTCATAAATTTGAAATATTTATTGTAGCCTTTACCCTACTTTAAGCGTTTAATAAACTGATATTTCAATGTTTGTTAAAATAAAATTTTAATAATTGCATGAAAAATTAAACATTTTTGTCTTCTTATTTATTTCAATAAAAAAGTTGAATACGCATAAAATTTTTTTTCTAGAAAAACGATAACTAATGTTTGAATTAATTTTAAATATAAGCAGCTTGATGGATTTTTTTGTAAAAAATAACGTGGGTCGCGAGATATTTATGTATGTTCTCTGTTAAAACTTAAAGTCGTTGTAAGTTTTTGCATAATATATAAAAAGCTATTAAGATTTATTTCAAATAATGTAAACCTCTTTTTTACCATTCATTACACTTATATTTTAAAATGTCTTTCAAATAGGTATAGATAGTATTTGTAAAAGTCTGTTGGTTACTGGTTTAACTTTTGCATCGAAAATTTGATTCATAGCACAAAAAGTGACAAAGGAAGCAAAACAATGAGAACTATAAAATTAAGGATATCAGGAAATGCTAGAGCTAGATATCTCTAAATATATTCCAGACATCAAAAAAGGTATTAAATGTTAAAAAAGGGTGTCACTATTAGTATATAGGGCCATGTCACAGAGTACAATTCCGTTCGGAATGATTCCGTTCGGAATTGAAGAAAACATATTTGTTTGTTGATGGAAAGTGTATTTTGATAGTTTTATGGCCTTTCAGATACAGACAACTCCCATACCGTTCATGAAAACAAAAATGGTTTCATTCCGAAACATTTTTTCGTCATTTTCTGAAGCACCAAAATACGGAATGAATTCCGTTTCCGAACGGAATTGTACTTTGTGACATGGCTGATAGAATTGATTTAAAACTAAATTTTTGCAAAAATGTGCCTGCCAGAAATTTAAAAACTAATTTTAGCAATTACAAAAAAGCGATAATAACAAATTAAATTGAAGTTAAAAAAACAATTCGTAGATTTAAGATGATGCAGCCGATCTTCATGGGTTCTCTGAAGCAACAGTGTGTAGTATTTCAGCCAGAGTGGCTCGTGCCTTAGGGCAATAGAAAAATTAAAATGCCTTCATCTCTTATAGAGGAAGCAATCCTAATGACAGAATTTAAGACATTTAAAAATTTCCCAAACATTATTAGTACGCACATACATATCAAAAAAAAAAAAAAACCGGCGCAAATTTTGCCCAATATTATACAAACAGAATGTTCAGGTAAATGAAAACATTTGAACTTAAAATATTTTGGCAGTTATATGTGGCTAAAAATGTTTTGTTAAAACCTAGGAAGTCTTATTTTCAAAACATCTGGTTAAAATTGGTTAAATTATTCATTAAACATAAAGCTGTATAATCTCTTTTGGAACATACAGAGTTAAAGCAGTAAAAATTTGATATTGAAATATGAACTATTTACGCTTCTATTTCAATAGTATGTATTTTATTAACAAAAAAAAAAAACATAAAATTAATTCAAATATAAGGTTTTAAAAAACAGAAATTCATTTTAAATTGAAAACAAAACAGAAATTCACTTAAAATTCGTTCGTTGTATGATATTTTTATTTACTCGTATCGTTTCATCCCTAGTTGTATGCATCAGTATTACAAAAATTACAATTAAAATATCATGATGTTGCCAACATAATAATACAAAAGTAATATTAACGTTTAATTGTTAATCCACTCCTATTAAGCGTTTATAAATTAGATTTTTTATTAATGGTTTATAAAACAAAAAGTGTTTGATAACTATTGTGTTCATTAAAGCTGAAACAAGAAATTTTTATGAATTAGACCGTTAATCTTCAGAGAAATACTTATAGGTGTAAAAATAATTTTTTTTTGTATCTCAACAATCAAGTTTTACAGAAGTTTTCCAAATATTTATTATAAAAAGAAAATTACAGAAAATCTTTTTTTTTATTCATTTCGAACACTTATGGCTGTTTTCTCATTACACGATTATCTCAACGAAAAACTGCACATTAAAGAAATTTGGTTTTCTCAATGTCTTGTTTGCTTCTATTCTGTCGCAAAGCTAACCAGCACTCATCTGCCAATTATTTATTTTCCTTTTATTTGCCGAACAGATAAATTCAATCAGCTGACTCCCAACTTTTACATGTATTTTGAGAGGCGTTGCCAACTCAAAACAATGTTTTTTGTCGGTCTAATAAATTTATGTAGACATTAAGTAACAGACAGTTTGTCGGTACGTTGAGAAAATAGCCATAAAGGTAGAAGTACATAACACGCGTTAGTGCGCGCGCGCTCTGTAGACTTCTGTCAAAAAAAGTTAAGCTAGTGTTTTTTCATAGAACAAGCTACAGGCCAAATATTTCGATGCGTTTGTGCCAGAAAGTTGGTTAACTTTCATCTTTTTAACGCGTTTTGTATTTTTGAATAATTTAACAAATTTGGAAATCATGAAAGAAAAACAAATTGAAGAGGTTAAAAAACATACAATATGTAGAAATAGAATAAATTCAATGAAATAAAAAAATCTTGATATGTTTTCGAAACCGTTTTCAATGTACAAATAAGTAAACAAACACAAAACAGCTGACAGAAATGGCTTTTGTAACGCGCGTTGTGTAACTTCCAATTTTTCATACGCTAAAGTTTTTAGCCTTAAGGGCTAAAAAATCCGAGCTAAACTCTCTTTTTGGTTTAAATGTTTTTGAGCCACAAATCTATAAATCTTTGAAGGCATAAAATTGGGCGTTTAAACTACCAATACAGACCATTTGAATTTTACAGCATTTATCGTAGTGCTGCCACATGTTATTTGTTTAGCTACATATAATACATGCGATACGGATTAACTGCTATTGAGTTTAAACTACATATAAATTTAAGTTTAGTACAACTAAACCAGCGTTTAAAAGTTCACTGATTTTTTAGCCATAAGTGATAAACAGGCACAACTCCAAATTTAAATATGTTTGGGAGAGGCAGAAAATTGGCTACAACAACATGGTTGCAATTTTTTTAATTAAAGAGATTTTCACTAATGATTAAAAAGGTATTTAAGATAAAGAAGACAGAGAACGAAACAAAATTTTCGTTGTCGCTACCCAACAGATTAAAACAGAGAAAAATAAATGATATGATTGCAAATGACTTATTATCATAAGAGATTTTCTACACCATGACAACAAATATGATTGCAAATGACTTATTCTTGCTATAGTTTTGTAAGTGTTTTTGTATTATTAGCAAAAGTTCTCAGTCTTTGTGTTTGGTTCGAAGAGTGAAGTGTTTTAAATTGTCTTAAAAAGTGCACAATTTTAAAAAAAGTAATTAAAAATTATATAAGTAAACCAATTTTTGTAATTATGCCATATATGTACATTTAAGCAGAATGCTCGCAAGGTATGTAATCAAACTTATTAAAGTTTCGAAAAGTATTTTTCTGTAAGCTTGTTTTAATATTAGACTTCTTAGCTTACTTTATATTATATACAAGTAATATTATCGCAAGGGATCAGTTTTCATTATTAAATAATTGTTTATAAGCCTTTTATAATAGTAATCACAACACTTTTCTAAGCTCTTATGCTAGTAAACTTGCTACAAGTTCTTACTAAATCGTTTTGTTTTGTTGGGTATACATACGATTTTGATAAATTTTGAGTTGTGTGTTTAATAATCATATTTAAATATAGATTTTCATATAATTTTGTTTTGTTTTTACATGAAAATCCAAAATTGATGTTTGAATACAATTGGTGAAATCAAGTGATTTCAATTCGCGTGCTTTTGAAACCACGCGTGTGATTTTATGGTGTTCTGAAAGTCATACCGTTTTTGAGTTTCGGCATTAAAAGATCACGCCAAAACACACAACAACGGGACACTAATGCCCTGACAGACGAAAAAAGTGGTGCATATATTGATGGTTTATCTACTACCAAAATGTATGTAGTATAACACAGCTCTTTAGCTGTGTTCAGTAAGAATTGTATTATGCATACCATGGTATGTAAACTATATGTCTATCAGGAGTATAATATATCACACGCGTGATTTTAGTAGGCACATGTGATTTGAAAGCACGAGATTTGAGTTAAAGTGATTTTCAGAACAGGCCTATACAATACAATACGTACGATATGGCCATAATTGAAATCAAAATTGAAATGTATGCCTTTAACATAATAACGAACCATAAATATATTTTAGTAATTAATCCAATAACGTTTTTTAAAACATAAAACCAAACTGTAAATGGTTTATTTATTTATTCAACATGTTCCAAAAAAAAAAAGTTACACACAATGGCCATGTACATAATTTAAACACATATAAAAACATACTGATCAATTCCTTTTACGACTACAAACTCCATTTTTTCTGATGTTTTGTTAAATGGCAGCAAAAACATAAAAAAATAAAATAAAAAGAATTTAAAGTTGACACATTTTTGTAATTTCCACTTATAGGCGCTGCTTTGCTATCACACGTAAAAAAATATTGTTGGGCGTTACTATAAACTAAGAACGACATAATATTGTTTGACAATTAAAACGTTATGTTTGATATATTTTTGGTCCTTTAATCATATTGTTGTCAAATGTGACCATGTTATGGTTAACAATGTCAACAATATATTTGCACCTGGTAAATATTATGTTTAACATATAAATTTTTATATTAATCGAATGTGTATTCTAAGTCAAATTACAATTTCTAAAGCTTTCATACTCTTTAATAGTCTTATTCCTTCAATATTTTCCAGGGATATTTTTCTATGCACTATCAAAATTTTTTTTTTTATATTTCTGTTACGAGGCTTATACTATGTTCACACTTGAGTTCTTAAACGCGTTTAAGCAGCTCGAACGTGATAAAGCTCTAATCACTTCAAAATCGAGATGATTACCCATACATTGAAGTGATTTGTTAATCACTTCAAATCGACATGATTACAACTAAATCACTTCATAAACCACATAGAATCCACTGAACATACCTAATAATGTAGAATCGCCAACATGTCGTGTACAACCGGCCAAAATTTTCTGCTTAATGTTTTTATTTTTTTCCTTAAATAATTCATAAATTTTCACAATTTCATCATTAAAATGATTAAAATAATCTTCTGATAACTTTATTAAAGTGTTTTTATCCATTTTTAATACTTTAAATAAATATAAATTTGTTTGATTTTTTTTTGTGTGTTTGTTGTGTGTTTTTTTCTTAATCATCTGTCATCTTAATCATCTCAAATGTAATGTGAACGGCTTTGATTAGCTAAATCAACATTTTGCTTAAACGCGTTTAAAAACCCAAGTGTGAACTTAGCATTACTATAGCTTTCCTTTGGCTAGCAATTAAGTAAATTGTACAGAAAATGTATACAACTATTCGATACCAGCAGAATAAAATGCATTTTCTGGCCTGCTGCGGTCTTCGTTAGCATACTTTGTATCTTATAACTGGATAGTGCTTATTGTAATTTGACTTAGAATACACAATCGGTTTATATGAAAATTTATATCATATGTGTTACTCACCATGAGTTGCGCCATATTTTATTTAAAACTATTGTGATACTGATTGCATAATTTAGGGGCAAATGGAAATTATATTGCAGTAATAATAATACTGAATAATGGATGGGGAGCTTTAATAAATTTTGTTTTATGCCTTTCGACAGTACACATAAATAAGTCCCATTCAACACTTTGCATAAGTTGAAGCCATCACTTTTGAAAGACCAAAACATATCTGTTTTTAATCCCAAAAGGCAAACAAATATAGCGATCAGCACGCAGTAATTGCCCATATTGCTATTTTTTGTGGTGGAATGTCATAATGTCCAATGGCATAATGTCCAATGGCATAATGTCCATGGACACAATGTCACTTTATAGAGGGTCATAAGGTCCCTGAACGGAATGTCATGTGCTCCATGGCCACTAGTACACTTTTTGTTTTGGTGTAATCAATTAGTTGTTATTTCCATTATTGTCAAGCTGTGATACGAAAGCTTTAACAAAATAACATATTGATTACTTGGGATAGTACCAAAATTCCGAAATGACAAAAACCCGAATTTTTTTTACGTCGAATTTTAGAATTTTGTATTTATAAATTCCGATCTTAAATCTCGGATTTAGAGGCTTTAGTTTTCGATGACGGTGTTTGTTATATCATAAAGGAGGAACCACTAACGACCAGCCGAAGGCCTGCTATGCAGAGAAGCTTTAGGTAGCAAAGCCGGTGCTTCTAATACAAGAAATTTCCCCTCTTTGGTATAACAAACATAAGCTTTACTAACTAACGTTTCTTTCCATAGTCGGCATAGTCGGTATAACAAACGCCGGTCCAAATACGAAATTGTAATTTTCAAGGTCGCATATTTCCTATAGAACTCGCCTAGAACATTTCACTGATAAAAAAACTAAAGATCGGGCAAGCATTAAGAACTCTGAATGGCTTTTAATTTTTGTGAAAGTCGTGTTGTCCTAATTTGGAAACTTATGGCGGCCCTCTTGATAGGTCTATATACACAAAACTAAGCTCGAATACAATTCCTTAATTGCTATCTGAAATTTAGTTCCAATCCGTTAAGAAAATCCATAATTAGTAAATTTATTTTTTAAATCACCCACTGTGTGGCGCGGGTTCGCATAGTGTACTTTACAATTGTTTTAAGCGAATTTTCTCAAAAAAAGGTTAGTCCTACGCACAAAATTATGAATATCCTTTTCGAAGTGGATTTTCGGATATTGTTAAGAACCACGAAAGGAACCTTCGTAAACAAATTCGTTCCGAAGAAATGTTTTAAAAAAATATATACGAAGAAAAATATGCATAACGTTATTTCTTTTTGTTTATAAAAATTGGTCATTGCTACACATTTAAAAGTGAAATAATACCAAAAAGTGTCAGAATGTCTTTGGAACTTATGACACTTTTAAAAGTGTCTTATTGCTTGACTCACTGTGTCTCTTTGACATTGGACATTATGACATGTCACCTATTTAATGACTGTTATTATTTAATATAAATACTGCTTATTTTTTACAATGCCTCAAGTATTATCGGAATTCACGGTTCGCTAATGAATACCTTGTACATCTTGCAATTCTTGTAAATCTTGATTTAAGGCACGACAACAAAAAAATGCATAGATTTTAAATTTACTATGTTTACGCCATCTAAAATACCATAATTTAAAGTTTATGAATTTTGTTGTTGTCGGCTTTAAATCAAGATTTACAAGACCTACAAGATGTACAATGATTACAATAGCAAACCTAGAATTTCACTAATATTTTTGTGATCATGCTTTAACCTGTCTTTTTCTCTACGTGCAGTCGTTTGTCCAAATCACCCTTTATGCCACAGTACAAATGTGCATCAATTTTACCTGTCAATACGCAATGTTGCCGTAGAAAACACAACAACAATAACGTTATAAAAAAAAAACGTATACAAATGAACAAAAACGTACAGAAAAAATAAATAATACTGCAAAAATATTTTTACTGACAACATCATTTTGGGCTACAATGGAAAACAGATTCTACATCGTTTCGGTATTGATGTCAAATCATGTTGTTTTTTTGGTGTTTTTATATGTATCTTGTTTTCTTTTTTTTCCCGTTCTTGTAGAAATGTTACCAAGAATGTGATATAATAAAAAAAATATTTAAAATATACACACCATGGCACTTTATTTTAAAAACGTACAACTTTTTTCTGCACTTGTTTGTATCCATGTCTTAGCAAAAGTTACTTGATGCTGTAAAAGTCAGCTTATTTTTATATAAAGTTGCCAATAGTGTTTGTTGTTTTCTTAACTTTCTTTTAGCTTAAACAAACATTTATTCGTTTTAGTAATCATATAGAACTTCTTTAAAGATTACACATGAAAATATTCAATGCTTCCAAAAAAAAAATTTTAAGAAAGGCTTTAAAGTAATTGTCTCCAAAATTTAAGGCCGTCATGGGAAGTTTCTAAATTTCTCTGAACTCGTTTTTTGCTTGTGCGGCTCAAAAATTATCTATCCGTTTTCTTTGCATCTCTCAAAAATATAAAAAAGCAAGTATGGATGCTATTTTCGAATCGTATATACCCTTTACCATGATGCTATAAGAACAGAAAGTTATATAATTGAAAATGTGTAAAATGGGTGCCTTAGATCTCCCAGCTACTAACACAAATTGTCAAAAAATATTAAAATAAAATATACTTATTACGGCTATTCTCTAAAAACACATTTTTCTATTCAAGCGGCAAATCATGTATGCGTTTGTTATGTGTAAGAAGTCAACACATTAAAAAAAAAAGAAAAAAATTAACAACTTCAGGGGATTTTATGACAAAAATTTAATTCAATCGTGGTCTTCTGCTTATAAAAAATGTACATAAAAAATGAAATCGTCACATTTTTATACCCTCCACCACAATTAGTTGTGAAGAGGGTATGTTAAGTTTGTCATTCCGTACGAAACTTTTTTATTATTCATCTCAGACCCCATAAAGTATATATATTTTGGGTCCTTGAGTAATTCTAAGTCGATTTAGCCATGTCCGTCTGTCTGTCCGTCTGTCGAAAACACGCTCACTTTCGAACAACTCAAAAGAAATGAGCAAACTTGGTGCCAAATTGCTTGTACTTATCCTAAGCAGTTTCGGATTGAAATCCAGCAAAATCGGTTCAGTAGGACCAAAGCTATGAATCAAAATGTGGAACCACCACTTACAAAAATTGATAATTTTGTTACAAAAAATAACATAAATGCTGCAAAAAGCCACGGAATGAGATAAGATTTTGCAAAAATTAGTTTCATTTGACTGGAAATCACGCTGTTAAATTTCGTGAAGATCCGTCCATAATTTACCCTAAGCCCCATATAAACACTACTCCCGGAAAACAGTTTAGTACGCCTAAAACCGTAAAAATAATGCTAGCGTAACAAAATTTGGTACGTAACAGTTTTTTAGGACTAGAAATAACACTGTGAAATTTCGGGACGATTGGTCCATAATTTAGCTTAGGCCCCATATAAACCCAACTACCGGAAAAGAGTTTAGTACGCCTAAAACCGTAAAAAATAATGCAATCATAACAAATTTTGGCTCGTCACAGTTTTATAGGACTATAAGTGATACTGTGAAATTTCGTGAAGATCGGTACATAATTTACCTTAGGCCCCATATAAACCCTACTACCGGAAAACAGTTTAGTCGCCTAAAACCATAATTAATAACAAATCGTCACAGTTTTAGATAATAATAACATCATACAGATAATACTCCTTAAGCATTCGAACTGTCGGTGGAGGGTATCAAGGATTCGGCACAGCCGAATATAGCACTCTAACTTGTTATACCCTCCACCACAATTAGTTGTGAAGAGGGTATATTCAGTTTGTCATTCCGTGTGAAACTTTTTTACTATTCATCTCAGACCCTATAAAGTACATATATTCTGGGTCCTTGAGTAATTTTAAGTCGATTTAGCCATGTTCGTCTGTCTGCCCGTCTGTCCGTCTGTTGAAAACACGCTCACTTTCGAAAAACTCAAAAGAAATCAACAAACTTGGTGTCAAATTGCTTGTAGTTATCCTAAGCAGTTTGGGATTGAAATTCAGCAAAATCGGTTCAATAGGATCTGAGCTATGAATCAAAATGTGGAACCACCACCTAAAAAAAATTGATAATTTTGTTACAAAAACTAACATAAATGGTGGAAAAATGCACAGAATGATATATGATTTCGCAACAATTCGGTTTATTCAACTGAAAATCACGCTGTGAAATTTCGTGAAGATCCGTCAATAATTTACCCTAGGCCCCATATAAGCCCTACTCCCGGAAAACAGTATATTAAGCCTAAAACCCTAACTAGCAATGCTATCATTACAAATTTTGCCAAGTCACAGTTACATAGGACTAGAAATTAAACTATTAAGTTTCGTGAAGATCGGTCCATAATTTACCATAGGCCCCATATAAAACCTACTTCCGGAAAACAACTTAGTACGCCTAAAAACGTAAAAAAAAATGCTATCATAACAAAATTTGGTACATCAAAGTTTTATAGAACTAAAAATAAATCTTTGAAATTTCGTGAAGATCGGTTCATAATTTACCATAGGCCCCATATAAACTTTACTCCCGGAAAACAACTTAGTACGCCTAAAAGAGTAAAAAATAATGCTACCATAACAAAATTTGGTACATCAAAGTTTTATAGGACAGGAAATAAAACTGTGTAATTTCGTGAAGATCGGTCCATAATTTACCCTGGGCCCTATATAAACCCTACTCCCGGAAAACAGTTTAGTACGCCTAAAACCGTAAAAAATAACGCTAGCGTAACAAAATTTGGTACGTCACAGTTCTTTAGGACAAGAAATAACACTGTGAAATTTCGTGACGATCGGTCCATAATTTACCTTGGGCTCCATATAAACCCTACTACCGGAAAACAGTTTAGTACGCCTAAAACCGTAAAAAATAATGCAATCATAACAAATTTTGGCCCGTCACAGTTTTATAGGACTATAAATGACGCTGTGAAATTTCGTGATGATCGGTCCATAATTTACCCTAGGCCCCATATAAACCCTTCTACCGGAAAACAGTTTGGTTGCCTTAAACCATAATTAATAACAAATCGTCACAGTTTAAGATTATAATAACATCATACAGATATTACTCCTTTAACATTCGAACTGTCGGTGGAGGGTATCAAAGATTCGGCACAGCCGAATATAGCACTCTAACTTGTTTTTATTCAATTTGAGAATGTGCGTTAGTGGATAAGTAGTCTTAGACGCTGCAATACGTTGGGTGAAGGGTATTAAAGATTCGGCACAACCGAATATAGCAATCTTACTTGCTTTGTAAGAGATTTAAAGGTAGCAAAATTATTCAAAATTGGTTTCTCGTTTAATTATAGGATGATATTTGTTCATAATTGTAAGCAAAAAGCCGTTTTGGAGCTTTGGGGTAACAATAATAAAATAGTTATCGTTCAGGTACGCAATTAATTTACTGATTTTAAAATTCGCGATAAGTCATATTAAAATAATATCATTTTAGCTTTTAAGCTTTTAAATTTATTTTTATACAGAAAAAAATTCTCCAAAATTGTTCATCAGTCAAAGCATTAAGCGAAAGTAAAATTAGTGTTAATTAAAAATTTAATCAAGTGAATTAAACGTTTAATCAAGTGAATTAAAAGTATAATCAAGTGAATTAAACGTTTAATTGATACTATTAATTTGTAATATCATACGTTTTATTGAATCAATTTTTTTTTGTGTACACAGACACATTTTTCACCAAATTTTTTTAATTAAATCAAGTTATGCTGTTTCAAACAATTTTGTTACTTGTTTCAATTAATTTGCCTTAATTGAAAATAAAAATTATAATATTTGTGTGTACATTTGCAAATATGATAACATACAGACAAACTTCAAAATGCTAATTAAGATTTTATAATATTAAAATCAAATTAATTTTAGCTCTGATGCCAACTTATTTGCAAAGTAATGCTAGAAACCCAACTAGGACATACGTCAAATTATTCGTATTATTCATCCAAATTGTGTTTAAATCATAAATTAATTTTGAATTTTTTTTTTTAACAATATTAAACTCATTGTTAATTTCAACTCTATAACTTTCCTTTTTATTTTAGATCACAATGAAATTTGTTATCTTACTGTGTGTACTCAGTGTACTGTTACTGCAACAAACTCAGGCGTCACCTGTTAAACTAAGCGAACGTCAAGAACGAGCTTTGGCACGCCAACAATCCCCTGGTTCCAATGATATTGCTCCCGCTGTCGTTCAAGCTGCCGATGACGATGATGACGATGAGGATGATGATGACGATGAACCTGATCTAGGAGATATTATTGACGATGATGATGGTAACGTCTTACTTTTTCAATTAACATTTATATTCTCTTCTATCCTTTTAACTTTATTTCTGGTAACATGGTAAAAACAATGATAATAATCTATCTCATTACCTTTTTTGTTTTGTTTGTAGCTTAGTAACAAAGAATGTGTATTCTTTAATTCCTTTCTTTAAAGCAAATAAGAAAAGAAATACCTTTTCTCTACACGTAGATAAAAAGCAACAGATAAAAAAACATACATAGAGTTTTCAAATACATGCTCTAATCTAGCATTTTGTTCACACATGCAATGAAACTTTAAATATATATACATAGATTACATACATGTAATTAAGTAATAGATAAAGTCCCCTTTACATAGCTAAACATGCAAATATATATACCCAACTGACTCTGGTGACCAAATAAAAACATTTTTGTATTTAACTCAAACCTATTCACCCCCTTAAAACAAATTACGTAAATTAAAACCAAGAACGTTTACACTTTAAATGCCGTGTCTGCGTTTCCTTAAAAAAATGTCATATTTTATGGTAGATGTAAACACAATCTAACACAATTTCAAACTACCTTTTTAAGTTACTTGTATTCCTTGTGTGTATACAATGTTAACATATGTGTGTATGTGTATATTCTAGTATAGAAGTGTAATAATCTAGGAATAATAACACCATTTTTAAAAGAAATTTCCTTTTCCTTTTGGCGTTGATTATAAATATGTGTGTCTAGTATCAACTAAAATCCTTTCAAGACTTGCATACTTATACGAGTACATTCATATCGTATTGTTTTATATTTTTGTACTCTATACTAAGTCCCCGGAGAATTGAAAATTGATAAACCTTAACAATAATAATAAGGTGGAAAACTAATTTTGCGTCAATTGATTTTAACACTTATCCACACAAAATTCATATTTAAAGTCCTCGCAAGATTCAGGACGCAGGAGAGATCGTCAGAAACAACAGAGTTTTATGTTGAAAAATGCACACGATTTAACTATACTTCATTCATGCCATATCTATAGCTAACATGATGTGGACACTATTGCGCTTAATGCTCTGTTTCGTCAAAAAGCTCTGCTCTATTAAGGTTTTTAAATGCTAAAAAGGGACATAAAAAATGAAGATTCAGCCATCTAAGGACGAATCTGGTATGAAATAAATGTACTTGTGATGAAAGGTTTTCAGTTTTAGGGGATTACATTTTAATGCTCGATGTTGATTTTGAATGGTATGGACAACCCGATGGTTTAAATTTTCGATGACGCTGAGGCATAATTGAGGTTCTATGCCGTTAATGTTCCGAATTATCTCATCCTTTAGCTCTTGAATTGTTGCTGGCTTATCGACGTACACCCTTTCTTTCAAATAACCCTAAAGAAAGAAGTCCAACGGTGTCGATGATGCCGCCAGCCCAGAAACCGCACCAAACATTCACTCTTTTTGGGTGCATTGGTTTTTAGACAATCACTCTTGGATTATCATTCGCCCAAATGCGGCAATACTGCTTATTGACGAATCCACTGAGGTGAAAATGTGCCTCATCACTGAAGATGATTTTCTTCGAAAATTAATAATCCACTGTTGCCATTTCTTGCCACCATTCTGACCATTGAATGCAAGTCTTTACGCATAATATTCATCAACGACGAGCGTGAGAGGTGCAATTGTCGGGCACGACGACAAGTTGAGGTGGATGGCTCTTTAGCCACACTATCGCGAATAGTAGCAATATTTTCTGCAGTGCGAGCTTTACGCACATTTGAACGATTAAATTGACCGAAAAAATCACGAAGTGCACGACATGCATTTTGATTTAAAGCTCATTTTCATAAAAAGCCTGAATATTTTTAACGCGTTGCTCGATTGTGTATCTTTCCATGGTTCAAATTGAGTTAGTCTGAAATTGATAAATGTCAAATGAAATACATAAAAAAAATTTACGTTTAGGTGTGGTTCACATTCAATATTTGCCCTTAAAATTTAATTTATGATGTATGAATGTTTTGCCCTGAGGAGCCATTGACCACAAGTATCTCGTGCTAATATTTATCCACCAGATCTCTGTTCGTACACCCTAATGCCAGAAAATTAATCACAGCCCTGAAAATTACACAGGTCTGAACCTAAAAATTCGAGTTAACACATGTGCTAGAATTTCAACAACTTTTAAACTAACTAAAGCCTTGTCGATTAACTTATGACTACCTACCTCTTAAGATACACACATACATATGTATTCTTTTGCACTGGTTGCAGATTTTTATGACTTTATCAATAAAAATGTTGCTACTTGAGGCTCTTGACCTCACGTATGCATGCATAATACTTATTATCTTATAGAGCTTAGATTAATCAAGAAAAGTCAAAACCTAATTCCCAATTTTTACCTTGTCTTTGATGCAATTTTGGATAAAATTCAGTCACTCAAAATCATTGTAAGTCATTACAGCTATTAAGACTGGAATTTAGTTAAGGCTTTCTTGCTCGAAGACTTACAAAGTTTAAGGTCAGGCCTGTCCAATCTAAAAAATATCTTAAGACCTAAACTATTAATATCTCTCATGTCAAATGGTGTAGCTAGAAATGTCTAAATAACCGCAAGAAAACAAGCGAAAAACCAAAATGCAAGTACCAATTATGAGTGTGTTCTTTTATCTTTGAAAGTGCATGTATTTGTGAGAAATCTTAAATAGACCATTTACGCACTTTGTTTTCTATGTATGTTCTTTCATTTTGCCTTAAATACTATCTGTCTCAACTATTTCATTTATGTTTATTTTTTTATTTATTTTTTTCTTTCACCTCTTCAGTAGAAGCATTCTATTTCACATCTACGTTATCAAACGAAACACCACAACTTTACAAAGTTCTTAAAATAAAAATAGTAGAGAAAACTTGGCATTAACAATTTTATCGCCAACACATCCAGCACTTCTTATAAAAGTAAATTATGTTTATACCTACGCATCTCAACGCTTTAATCACAAATTGATGCTACGAAAGAGAGTTTTCTGCCAAATACACCTAACTAGTCTTTTAAAACTATTATACTTATATGTACTGTTTATTTCCCTAACTGGCTGTCATTTAAACCAACTAACTGTACCACTGTTAGTCCTTCGGTCAGTCAGTTAGTAGGAAACTGGTGGTGTCTGTGTAACTGAGAGTGTTTTGTGTTTTTTTTTTGTTTGTGGCCCATACCATAATACTTTTATGTTCTCTTTCTTTTTCATGTGTTACTTCTATGCATGAATAACACAGTTCTCTTTATTTCGGGGCTTTCAGATGATGATGACGATGATGATGATGAAGATGACGACGATGAGGAAGATGATAGACCACAAGGTCAAGCTGCCCCCAACTCGGGTGCCGATGATGATGATGAAGAAGATGATGACGATGATGATTACTTGGATAGATTATTCGATGATATCTTAGGTGGTAAGTATAAGTATGTGAAATTGACAATTTTGTTTTTTGTTTATGTGAAAGGAAAACACTTGTTTTGTGTGTGTTCAGTATTGACAAAATGTTAAGAACTAAAAAATACTTTAACATGAATTAAAACCCAATTCACTACGAGCACCATTTGAGCAAAGGATAAGAAATCAGGGTTGTTAAACTATTTTTAAAGAAAACGACAACCATATTATGGTTGCCTTAGAACATGTTATGGTTAATAATAACTAAATCATGTTTAACACTTATAATAACATTGTTGGGTTTCATGTTGCTCTTCGAAAAGAGGAAAATACTACTGTTAATTTAAAAACAAATTATTGCCATATTCAACCAGAACATGTTAAGAGACAACCATAGTTTGGTTATGGCTTCTTGATTGAGGACTAGTTTAACCATAATATGGTTTTGGTGACAATAATATGATTAAATTGGTTACGATATGTTGTGTGAGCTTTTTACATCAATCGACACAAACTTTAGTCAGACGGCAGTATTGCCATTTACTAAGTGGCAAGTTTAAAGATTTTTCATCTTATTAAGCCACGAAAAGCTGAATTTAGCAATTATCCATATTTATTAAGCTAAATATTCTTCAAGTTAATAATCTTAGACCAAAACTGTCATAAATGCTGCATTAGTTTCGCTGTAATATTTTTAATTTGGTGACACAAATAACATTGAATTTTATTTAAACTAATTAAAAAAATTTACGTTTGTACAATTGGGGTCCGAAAAGAACAATTTTACTAACATGTTGGTAGAATTTGGATATTCTCATTTTGCATCACTGTATCAAATGCAAAGAATTACTTTGGAGCCATGTATGTTTGTTTTTAAAGCTTTAGTTTTAATTTAGCTAGTGGCCCAGGCTTCATATACAATTTCTTTCACTTCAGGTTGTTGTAATAGATCCATCTAGGCGATGGACTAGCTTATTAAGCTTATGTTACCTGTACTGGTTGATTTTTCTTCTTCAATTTTTTTTTTTAATTTTTATAATAAACTTATACATATGTACATTTGCAAGTCGCACAGTTCTTTGCCCATACCCAGCGGTAAATATTGAAAGGACCGCAGGTGGCAGGCCTTTTTGAAGGCCTCTATACTCCTTTCTAAAAGATTAGCTTCACATGATATCCTGCCTTCAGAAGTATGCCTTCTAGAAGGTATAAACCTATTTTTAAAAGACCTTCTGAAATATTCAGTACACATTCGCTACTCCCTTCTTTGAGAAGGGAGAAAGCAAGGTGTTCAGTTTTATTTACTTTTTATTTTTAGTGACCTTCCTTACTCCCTTCTTTGGGAAGGGATCGAAGTTGTTTTTAAAGGAAGTGTGGAAGGCCTTGAGCTCAATGACAACCTGTGTAAAAAATAAATAAGTATGGAATGCAGCGAGAAGGGCTTCTGACTGCTTGTGACTGCTAAATAAGGCCTTCTATTAGGCCTCTATACTCATTCTAGTTACCGCTGGGTAGACATAAATATAAGGTACAATTATATATTCCCAGCGGTAAACTTCTGTAAGACCTTCCTAGATATTTTTTCGAATCCAGTACTCATGCTCGCTTGTCTTTTTAGGAAGATCTTATTGAAGGCCTACATATTACCTTCTATATACATAGGTTGTTTTTTATTATGTGTATGTAAACATATATTTTGTGCGCCTACTACGTTTGTTGCAACAAAAATTATAAATGTTACCTAAAAATAAAAACACACACATTCCAAAGACAAAACTAAAAAAACTTTAAATAAAAAAGTGAAAATAAAAAAGAAGTAAATTTAAATTAGTTTTCCTTAAATTTTGTGATGAAACGGTTGTGGTTGTGAGAATATTTGCAATCAGACCTGCTGAAGAAGGCCTTTTAAAAGGCCTGCTGAAGAACGGAAAGCAGAAGGCCTGGCCTAGCTAGGATATCGTGTGTAAAAAAATGTATGAGTATGGAATGGGATCAAAGGCCTTATGCCTGAGAAATACGGGCTTCCAGAAGGCTTGCTTACTTCTTCTTTTTACCGCTGGATTGTTATGAAACCAATACATTTTCATAAATAACAACATATTTTAAAGTACATAATTTAATCTGTTTTGCGCCTGTAGAGGACGCTAAAGTTAGATAATACTGAGTAAAAATCACTGAATAAAATATTGAGTTTTGTACGATGAATTTGTACGGTTTTCTAACAAAAAGAAAAAAACTAAAACCAAAATTACCGTAACTTAAAAAAATTTAATATTTAGAGATATTTAGGAACAAAATACTGTGCATCGTTTTAATGTGTAATGATTAATGAACAGGGAAATCATAAATATTCAATTGCATGTTTTTCCTTGTGCGACCAATGAAGGCAGAAACAATATATTTATCCGTTTTAGAGCATTTTTTGAATTTTGCCATCGATTTGTGAGTGCATATGAGGGGTATAGATGCAAAGACTGCAATGTCCACTTTTTTCACAAACGTAACTAATAATAACACTTAGTTGTATTTAATGAATGCTTCCAATTAGTGATCACATTTTGTTAAGCGCTTTTTCTCTCAACTATTTTCAAAAATGCATGCTATTTTTTTATTTTGTTTCTTTTTAGCAAAACAAAACTAAAAAGAAAATTGAAAATATAACAAATTTATTGTTTATTTTATAACTTTGTCATTAGTCGTAATTATGTAGCTAAGTTGTTATGCAGTTCCTCCAAATCAATTGAGAAAAACTAAGCCTTTGTTAAGTTAAAGAATTTTATAACTACTGATTTTGTTAAGTACTTGTCAATGCTAAAAAAGCAGCAATGTTCATTTGATTAGAGCAAACACAGCAATCGGCAATTTTATTATTATAATTGCCAACAAACCGCTTTATCGATTTGATTAAAAGCTGAATAGCATGATATACAATACATAAATATGAATATACTTTGAGCTAGAGGTTTTTACTATTTATTGCGAAAACTATAAATGTGGACATTGCCGTCTTTGCATTTATACCCCTCATATATTTGCATATTTTACCGCTTGCAGAATATTTTTGCATAATTAAGTTAAGCGAGCGTTTTTGCAGCATTTTTTTTAAGGTAATATCGCATATTTTGCCTTTTTAATGCATATTTTTATACATGTAAAATTTTATTAGATGTCTTTCGAAAATCTGTTACTTCAATTTCGACATCTACATTTAAGTTTTACTCGAAAATTATAAGATAAAGCAGGTTGTCATAAAGAATAAATGTTATGCTTTTTGTATCTAGACCAATCTTTTAGTATTCCGATCAACTCAGAATCACTTTTTAAAGTGATCTAACGATGTCCATCCGTCCGTCCGGCTGGTTGACTGTCCAATGGACAGTGTCCATGCTAGACTTGTGCGTAAAGTACACAGAAAAAATTAAAAATTTTCATTTCAAAAGATTTTGTTATTCGTGCTTAATTCCCAGTTTTTATTCTTGACAAAAACGCTTGAAATTCATTGTTGATGGGATAAGCTATTCCTATGCATTTCACTGGTTGCTTAGGCCAGATCATCAGGAAACTTCATCCATAAAGATTTTAGAAAAACTAAAGATATTAAACCAAATAAAACTGTTAAACGTATAAGAATTATAGCAACAGTTCTACTTGTAATAATATCAAAGCTTAAACAAAACACATCAACAATAAACAACAGTGGGTTTATCTCATCTTACATTCCCCACTACAATTAGTTGAAATTCTCTCAACATTAATTGTAGTTGTAAGTAGGTTAAGAAAAACAAAATAAAAACAACACAACAACTTACAAAAGATGTTGTCAATTAAGTGTTTTTTAGGCCGTGCACTTGCAAAAAGTAATTTAAATTTTTGGGAATACAAAATTTTAATTTCAAAACATTTTGTTATTCGTGCTTAATTCCCAGTTTTTATTCTTGACAAAAACACTTGAAATTCATTGTTAAAAATTTTCTCTAATCACCAATTTTATACCAAATTCATAGAATCAAGCAACCCATTTGTTGATTTTGCACCTATTACCAAAATGATTATATTGATTACTAAATATTGTAAAAATTTTATATTTTGAAGCTTTTTTTTCAATAAATGATATTTTTAATTTTAATTAAAAAAATGATTAAACACCTTTGCCGTTTCAAACAATGTTTTGATTGATTTTGACAATTTCCAACAACAATTACACAAGTTAAAATTAATTTATTTTAAATTAAATAATTTTTTATTATTTGATTATTATTTTAATTCAAAACAACTAAAATGTTAATTAAATCAAAATTATATTTTTAATATTCGTTCAACAAAAAAAAAATAATTAATCAATTATTATATTAATTTAATTGATAAAAAATTACTAATAATTTTTTCTGTGTACAAGTTCAAATTTGGTAGATAATTTGATCAATTATGGACGAAGAGTATGAAATTGTGAGAATCGGTCTATAATTTTACATCCAAATTAGACTCTTTGTGCCCGCAAGTATCTAATTATGATGGTATTTAAATTAAATTCGTCCCAAAAAAATTTTACTGCAAATCAAATTATTTTCGAATCGGTTCACATTTGCTCAAAGCTCCCATCTTTAAAAAGCTTTAACTTCATTTTAAATGTTAACATTTGTTATCAATTTAGCGACAGTACCTAAAATCCCTTTTAGGCAAAAACCCATAGGGATATTAATATCTAGATAATATTAGGCGCAAATATCTCTTATATGAATTTTAACCAAATATTGGTTTAATCGATAATATTTTTTTTTAAATTTTGTTATTAAATTGTTGAATATCGTCTCTTCAAATGAGCAATTTTTTATTTTTAGGGCATATTTTTTCCAGTTTTTACTACATATTTAATGCGCATAAAACGCGTTTTTAGAGCATATTTCTGGTTTCCCTGTCAATGAGTATGTTAATTAAATTTTTTTTACACTTCTTTACAGAAGAAGATGATGACGAAGATGATGATGATGAAGTACCCGCTGCCTCTGTACAAAATACCGTTGCCGCCGCACCTGCCGCACCACTTGAAGATCTTGCTCCCGTAAGTCAAAGTGTTGCCGCTGGCATATCCGATGGTGTCGATTTGCCTGCCGAAAGCGGTAATGCCAACGAACTCTTAACTGCTGGCAACGCTGCCGACAATGAGATAGCTCCCTCAAGTAGCAGCAACAACGAAGGTGAACAAAATGTTTTTTATGATGAAGATGCTAGCAATAGCATTGTAGATGGTATCAGTGGTAGTAGTAGTAGTAGTGTTAGCTCTAGTATTCTTAGTGATATTAGTAATGATAACAACAATCTCATCAGTAGTAGTAATAGTGGTAGTAGTTCTTTGGGTAGCACTAGTAGTACAGAACAAATTCATACACAACAAAAACATAAACCAGAACAACAACAAAATGTACAACAACAACAACAGAAAATAACAAACAATCAACCAGACACGTTGAAACTTACATCAAATGCCATTCAAACATCTAGTAGTAATACTAATAAAAACAGTAATTTTAGTCCAACTCCCAATTTGAATCAAAGTCCTGCTGCAGTATTAGCGTCTGCCGGTGAGGGTTCGAGTGTTGCAACTAGTGCCCCAGCTGCGGCCGCTAATAATGTTGAGGCCAATGATGATGATGAGGAGGATGATGATGAGGAAGATGATGATGATATTGATGATGGAGTCGATGATATTACAGGTGCCCTAACAGGTGATGATGACGATGATACTGACGACGATGAAGATGATGACGATGATGATATTATTGGTGAAGATGTCATAGAAGCTAGACGTGAAGCACGTGAGTCTAAAACATCTAAGAAATATACAACTGCTTTAAAAACCAGCAGCAAAAAATCAACAAGTGCTTTGAAGAGTAAAAAATCCATGAAACAATAATCCTTGCAAACAATTCCGCTAGTTAACAAAATAAAAAAAAAAAAACGAAACACAAACGACCTCAAAAAGGACTTTTTTCTTAATTCACTCTCTCTTTCGTTCTATGTCTCAAATTTTAACTTTCTTAAAGTTAACTTAGATAATTAATAATATTTATTTAAATTCACAAGGACCTAATGATGCTTCCTGTTAAACTTTTAAGATAAAGGACAAAAAGTTTTTATTTTTCTTGTTATTTTTTGTTTTTGAACAAGTTTGACTTTGTTTTTTGTGATCTTTTTTTTTTTTTGTTTTTTGAAAATTTATGTAGAAAAGTTTCTTTTTAGCTTTTTCGGCCAATGTTACTTTAAAATTTTTTTTTTTTTGTTTTTTCTCCTCCTAAAGTAGTTAACTGATTATGATAACGAGTTTGGTGCTAGTCAAACTATGTAAGAAACTATCTTGAAACTTTAAAATCTGCACATTTGCAAAAAAAAAAAATATACTATTTCTTTTATTTTGTATGTAGAAAAACACGGACGACTATTGTCATTTGCACAAACTTGTTGAGAAAATTTGAGCAAAACAAATTGTTCAAAAATTGTAAAAATATATTCGCGGCAAAAAACAAACAAGCAAACTTTTATATTCACTAGTTTTTTACTTTTAAAAGCACAAAATTGTTGAAAGTATGCAACTAAATTTATATATATTTATGTATTTGTTATCTATATTTATATAAATTTACTTTTAAAAGCAACATCTTAAATCAGCCAAAAATAACGGTCTTAGAACTTTGTTTAACTGTAAATTTATCTTACGGTTAAACAAAGTTAGTAAGTGCCGTGATCTATTTACTGTAAAGAATTGTAAAGAACTTAAACAAAAACAAGTTTTAAGAAGGCAAAATCATTCAAAAATTCCAAAAATTAAAATGGCATAATTTTTAGTTTAATTTATTTTTATTTATTTATTTATTTAATTTATTTATTTATTGATATTTGTAATTTATTTATTTATATTTCTTACCAAAAAAAAAACAAAAAGAAAAAAAAACAATATTCCACAAACACACACATAAATTCAACACTCGCCTTTATTTATTGCACTATTATAAAACCTTTATTTATTATTTTTCTTGCTTTGTAAAACTGTAGTTCTTTAAATACATACAACTAATATTCTGAAAAAATCTATCTTTCTGAATTTTTCAAGAATTGTTTCTATCTGTTTGTCTATCTTTTTCAAAAACTATCTAACTTTCTTTCTATTTGATTCTTTAAAAAAAAATCATGATTTACATTTCTTAAATTCGGCTGGTGCAGGGATGCCATATCAACGCTTGAAAAATGCGTGTAAAATATGCTACAAAAATGGTGTTCTTATAATTTGCCTTATTCTATAATAAATCATAACATTTAAACTATAGACCATATTAAAAAATAAAAACCGAAATTCCAACAGTTCTTAAGTGGTCTGAAAAAAATTTATACGATTACATATAAAGTTTAATACAGAATAAAAAAGTTTAGTATTTATATACGTAAATGCCTCCAATATTTCTAAACTTAAAGTTTTACCGGGATTTTTCGCATGTTATTTTTATTTAAAAAATTTTTCTTATTTAGCGGAATAGGGCAGATTATATTGTTGTTTCTGAATGATTATTTTGTCAACACATTAACAAATACCCGCCGGAATATTATTGTTTTATATTTTTTTTTTTCTTTTGCATTTTTTCAAAAGCAAATTTTACACATTTTTATTCCATCAATATAAAAAACAAGCATCCTTCTTAACTAAGATTATAAAAAATCCACAATACGAACTGAAATAAAACACTTTTCCCGACATTATTTTTTTCTCTGTATTTCCTGTTAAGCACCTTAAAATACACACACTCACAAACAAATAAGCAAATAAAAAAAATTGTAATTGTTCTTTTAAGTTTATTTTGTTGTAAAAAAAATCCGTTTAATTTTTTTTTTGTTTTTGAAAAAAAAAATGCAAGACAAACATTTGAAGAATTTAAAAAATTAAAAATGAAATTAATAATATCAAATCATGTGTTTTATTTTTTCACAATTCAAATGGCACAAAAAGAAAAAATATTCAGAAAAAGAAGGCGTGGTTTGGTAAAGAAACAAGGGAAAAAGAATCTTAATTGGCACCGTGTATTTTTCAAGCGTTTGTTTGTTAAAAAAAAAAAAAATATTCATTTAATTATCGTTTTTCCTATTTGCCTTTCATCTATCATTTGTTGCTAATTCTTGTAGATTTTCTTAGATTAATTAAATCACTCTGTCTGGTTTCACACTATGAAAGGTTTCTTTTAGATAGTCTAAGTTTATTGGCGAGAGGGGAAGGGAACATGCTATTCTCACCAAAAAACTTAGACTTTCTGCAAGAAAACTTTTATAGTGTAAACCCAGGCTATGCAATTGACACCTCTACGTCTATCTTTCTTTCATTTCTAAACTACGCCTATTTTTCAAAACTTTCTCTTTAAAGTAAGTATTTTATTTTGTTTATGGTTATGGCTACAGTATTTTTGATATTTCTACAGAACTATTTATTAAGATATTTAACTTTTCTGGCTATTTATTTTAATGGAAAATTTATAGCGGCTTAACTAGTTTAGGTAATAATCAAAAGCAAAAAACACATTTAATATTAGTACGCTTAATTCAATGGTGCTAGTCATTTTGTTAAGTTAGTGGATAATCGCAATTAAAATTTTTGTTTCAATCAATCCAACTCTGTTAAATAAAGTTTATATGTACCCACACCATGATAGTGGAGAGGGTATTATGGATTTGTGCTGATATGTGTAACACCTAAAAATATTGATCCTAGACCCACCTTAAAGTATACCGATCGACTCAGAATCACTTTCTTTCCGAAAAGGGGTCTTTGTACCCACTATCAAACCAATTTTAATGAAAATTAAAACATGAATTTTTAAAAAATAAAAGCACAAGGGGACATCGGGGGCGATTTCTGCCACTCAGAAACTAAAAAGCCGATTGTAATTAAATTTAAAACATATATAGATCTATATTTATATGGACACATAAGCTATGCATTGTTTTTTAAATAGGACCACGAGGGGAGATAGCGAAGCTATTTCTGCTTCTCCGAAACTATGTAACAGATTTTAATGAAATTTTAAACATATTCATATAGCCATACACTCTCGAAATTTTTGGCGGAAAAATTTTTGTTCGGAATTTTCCTTATTTTATAATCTCCACCACTACAAGTGGTGAATTAAGGGTTTACTCAGTTTGTCATTCCGTGTGAAAGTTTTTTATTATTCATATCAGACCCCATAAAGTATGTGCGTATAGTATGGCTCCTTAAATATTTTTAAGTCGATTAAGCCATGTCCGCTGTTAAAAACACGATCATAAAGTATATATATTCTGTCTCCTTGAGTAATTCTAAGTCGATTTAGCCATGTCCGTCTGTTGCAAACACGCTCACTTTCGAAAAACTCAAAAGAAATGAACAAACTTAGTGTCAAATAGCTATTAGTTATCCTTAGCAATTCTGTATTGAAATCCAGCAAAATCGGTTCGGTATGAATCAAGAAATTAAAAAATTTATAACTTTGTTACAACAACTAATATAAATGGTGAAATAATGCACGGAATGATATAAGATTTTGCACAAATTTGTTTTATTCGACTGGAAATTCTACTGTTTAATACGCCTTAAATCTTAATAAATAATGCAGAGGATGATTGGTTCATAACTTCCCATGGCTTAAATATAAATTACTCTCCTGAAAATAATTTACGTTCAGCTTTAACTGTTACGAATCATGATATTTTACTCAAGCTAGTTAAAATTGCTAAAAAAAAAACATAAAACTTTCTGATCGTCGCACAGTGACTGAAAATCGTTTTTCATTGCCCAAAAATCTGTAACTTTTGAACCGAAGGAGATATTTTAGCGAATTTTTTTTTAATCGACAGATAGATTCTTAAACTTTCTCTTCACTTTAACTTTCATTAAAATCGGTTGAGTAGTTTTACCTTCTTAATCCCTTCTGTTCCGCAAAAGTTATCTTCTACTAAAGTTGAAATTTGACAAAAGTATAGTAGTTTAGAAATTTTTTTTTGAGTAATTTCATTAAAATTAAAAAAGTGTTAAACAGGCGGGTCCAAACGGGTGCAAGAGTACATACAGGGTTAAAGAAAACACTTTCACCTTTCTATCAGTGGTTTTACTTTCTTAATCCCTTTTGATCCGCAAAAGTTCTATTCTACTTAAGTTGAAATTTGACAAAAATATAGTAGTTTAGAAATTTTCTTTGAGTAATTTCATTAAAATTAAAAAACTGTTTAACAGACGGGTCCAAATGGGTACAAGAGTATATACAGGGTTAAAGACAACACTTTCACCTTTCTATCAGTGGTTTTACCTTCTTAATCCCTTTTGATCCACAAAAGTTCTATTCTACTAAAGTTGAAATTTGACAAAAATATAGTAGTTTAGAAATTTTCTTTGAGTAATTTCATTAAAATTAAAAAAGTGTTAAACAGAAGGGTCCAAAGGGGTACAAGAGTACATACAGGGTTAAAGAAAACACTTTCACCTATCTATCAGTGGTTTTACTTTCTTAATCCCTTTTGATCCGCAAAAGTTCTATTCTACTTAAGTTGAAATTTGACAAAAATATAGTAGTTTAGAAATTTTCTTTGAGTAATGTCATTAAAATTAAAAAACTGTTTAACAGACGGGTCCAAATGGGTACAAGAGTATATACAGGGTTAAAGACAACACTTTCACCTTTCTATCAGTGGTTTTACCTTCTTAATCCCTTTTGATCCACAAAAGTTCTATTCTACTAAAGTTGAAATTTGACAAAAATATAGTAGTTTAAAATTTTTTTTTGGAGTAATTACATTAAAATTAAAAAAGTGTTAAACAGAAGGGTCCAAACGGGTACAAGAGTATATACAAGGTTAAAGAAAATACTTTCACCTTTCTATCAGTGGTTTTACCTTCTTAATCCCTTTTGATCCGCAAGAGCTCTATTCTACTAAATTTGAAATTTGACAAAAATAAAGTAGTTTAGAAAATATGTCTTAACATCTCAAATATAAATAACACAATAGTCGGAAATATAACCTTTTTAAAGATAACAAGACTACCAACCTAGCAAAAAAGCAAGCAGGTCATTCGCTGATAGTTTTTGTGCAATGATAATTTCTTTCGGATTAAAAAATAAAAAAAAACACTTTTTTCTGAATTAAAAAAAAAAGTTGTGTTTAACAACATGGCACAACCACAATTACCAATATTTTTTATCTAATTTGGTGGCTACCTTAGTTTTAATATGTTTACTATTAAATCAAATTAAAATTTTTGAAATCGGTGACAAACAAAAATTGGACTTTTGGCCAATGAAATAAAATTTTCAGCCACTGTGCGACGGCAGCGAAAATACAACCGTTGGTTATACCAAATATGAAAGTGCTACTTTAATGTTTGTTGTTTGCAAACGAGTTTTGAAAACATTCGTATTATTTTATAAAAATATTATTCTATTATTCTTTGTATTTTGCATTTTTATACCCACACCACAATAGTGGAGAGGGTATTATGCATTTGTGCTGATGTGTGTAACGCCTTAAAATATTGCTCCTAGACCCACCTTAAAGTATACCGATCGTCTTAGCATCACTTTCTGAGTCGAACTAACGATGTCCGTCCGGCTGGCTGGCTGGCAGGCTGGCTGGCAGGCTGGCTGACTGACGGGCTGTCCATGTAACCTTGTGCGCAAAGTACAGGTCGCAATTTTAGAGATAATTTGGGTCATAGGTTCTTATTGACACAAGGACCAAGCCTATTGAAAATGGGCCGAATCGTAGAATCACGAAGGAAGATAGGGGGAAATTTCTTCCTCTCAGAAACTATCAAACCGATTTCAATGAAATTTAAAACATAGATAGAATCATATCTATATGGACACAAAATGTATGCATTTTTTAAAAAATAGGACCACGAGGGGAGATAGGTGCAATTTCTGCCTCTCAAACCGATTTTAATGAAATTTAAAACATAGATAGATCCATATCTAAATGGACACATTAGCTATACAGTTTTTCAAAAATAGGACCACAAGGGGAGGTAGGGGCAATTTCTGCCTCTCACACACTTTCAAACCTATTTTCATGAAGTTTATAAGCATACATGAATCTATATTTATATGGACACATAAGCATGATGTGTTTTTAAATACTGTGGTGTAGGGTATCATATAGTCGGGCTTGACCGACTATACTTTCTTACTTGTTTAATGTTAACATTTTTTCTAGCCCCATTTTTATTCGTTATTATCTTTATTTGAGACTTCAAAGCGGGAGCTTTTTTCACAAAAATGTTACAGACACACATTTTATGTAAATTGGCGAATAATACACAGTAATTTCCTTACGTGACAGCTAGTACTCGCCATAAAAGTTACAGATTCAGTTTAGTGAGAAAAACAGCTGTTTGTTTCAATATATGACATTTTTGTTCCATTTCACACATTCCAACCGAAAAGTTTCTCGACGCGAGAGTTACAGAACATGGGCACTGGCTTATATTATAACTTATGTTTGTATATTTTAGTATGTCGAATTAAATTCTATTAACAAAAATAACCTTAAAATTTGGAATACATACATACGTTTATTGTTTTGTTATGGAACTCTTTCTATAAAATTAAGTAGAATTTGTTATATAACTTCATATCTTTTATTTTGTAAAAATAATCAAATTATGATATTTAGTTTTGAGGGGAGTGTCTATTTTCGATGATTTCTTAGCATAGCATAGAAAACATAGTATTAACCTTAAATAATAATTGCTAGAAACCTTTTTATAATTTCCAGTTTATATTATGTCGTTTCTAAAATAACGAAAACAAGTAGCAAAATATAACAAGTAACAAACCTTTATAAGAAGCTTACATACATAGTCATTAAGCTAATTAAATTTTCTTTTTGTGTGTAACAATCAAACTGTTCAATTGTTAGCATATAAAGAAAACTTATTGTACGGTTTTCTTTAAAATATGAATAAAAATAAGTGCCGAATCTTTAATTCCCTTCACCATAGTAATGAAGGGCCATTTACCCTAGCACATATGGTATGAAATCCTTATTATAGTAGCCTGTTTGTATAAGCCAGTGATAACCAAGCCCCGAACTAAGAAAGCCCCGAACGCACACACAGAAAGATATTATGTGCTTGTGTGCGGTCGCAGAGACTGATGATAGTCTGATGTTCTGAAACGAACAAAGTTGTAATAAACATGTGAATTGCCGACCGTGTCTGTGTGAAAAATACGATTATTGACTGGCTCGCGAGTCTATGGAGTGGTTTGGTTATCACTGGTATAAGCGCTTGGTTAAATAAAATTATGATTTTGCTCATGCTTAAAGCTTTGTTCACAATCAGACAATCAAACAATTTCGTTTTTTCTTCTATGTTTCTTTTCTTCCTAATATATTTCATATATCGAGGGTTATTTTTCAAATAGTGCTATCTGAAAAATCACAACTTTACAGGAGAGCGAAAAAACTGATTTATTCGATAACTCTAGGAGTAATAACTAAACTTTATTTTACAATGTTATTAAAAATGAACGTCTAAATCATACATATATTAATGTTTTTTTAATTCATGATATTCGCGCTTATATGTCTGATAGCACTATTTACAAATTAAAATTTTATCGACTTGAACATTGAAATAAGCAGATAGCACTATTTGAACAAAAATAAAATGAGCTGCAATGAATACTTTTTACACTTTAACTAATTAAGTTCCACGATTTTTTATTCAGTCAGTGAACACGTTGCTATAAAAACTCCATAAATAAAAAAATATTTACTATAGACAAAAACTCATCGACAAATTTTTTGCAGTTTTTTTTTTTTGCAAAATTTCTACAACGAATTTTAAAATTATATTAGTTTATTAAATCTAGACACAATTCCTAACCATTTGATGTATAATATGTCTACTTTGTAATAACACTTTTTATCATTTTATTATATGAAGTAATATTTTTAATGTAGATAGTACTTTTTTACCAAAAAAAAAACGTGTGTGTTAGATAGCACAAAAAATATTTATGAAAAAAAAACGTTTTGGGAAAATTTTTTTTTTTTCAAATTTAAATGACAGATGACCCTTCCGTAAGTGAACACGTTTCTGTAAAAAAAAATTTTTTTAAAAATTTCAGATAGCACTATTTGAAAAATAACCCTCGATATTTTCCTTTCATTTTTAGAACAAAAATTTAACTAAAATTTTTTTAAAAATGTAACTAAAGTTAAGTCAACTAGAATTTCAGCAAAAAATAATAAATGCATAATATTGTTGTGGCTAAAATTTTCAAACGGTTTCTTAATACAAAATGTGTGTGGTTGCAAAAGAAATTGTTGCTCTATTATGAACACCAAGTGAAAAGGTTTTTTTGATTGTGAACGAAGCTTAAAACTAAACAAACCTTATTATATAAAGAAAACATTTAAGCTCAATTTTATTTACCTAACTTAGTTTGTATGGACCCTTTCGTACCAGAACCTTTTATTCGAGTGGACACTTGGATGGGGGCCACGTTGATACTTAATGCTCTTTATTTTAAGGCAAAATTTGGTCAACCTAGCTCAAATGGTATGCTCGCTATTCTACCAAAACCAGTGTTTTAAGAAGAAAAGGGCAATTGATTGTCTATAACTTGGTCACTTATAACTACGGTGACCATATTTTTCAAACGAAAAAAGGACATTTCGAAATGTAGTAAAAATGATAAATAGTATGAAGGTAATTGGATAAGTTAATTGAAGAATTTGATATTAATACATACTATCAGCGTCAAAATAAAGTGTACAACTGTGCCCATGTTCTGTAACTCTCGCGTCGATAAAGTTTTCGATTGAAATGTGTGAAATGAAACAAAAATGCCATAAATTGAAACAAACAGCTGTTTTTCTCACTTAACTGTGTCTGTAACTTTTTTTGGCGAGTACAAGCTGTCACATAAGGAAATTACTAGCCAATTTACAAAAAAAGTGTGTCTGTAACATTTTGGTGAGAAAAGTTCCCGCCTTGAACTGTCAAATAAACTCACGAATAAAAATGGGGCGAGAAAACATTTAAACACTAAAAAACAATTAAAAATGCAAAATGCAAAGAATAATAATAATAATATTTTATTCTTGGCACATTTTTCATTGTTTTATTATTTTGTTTTAATATTTTTATAAAATTTACGAATTTTTTCAAAGCTCGTTTGCAAACAACAAACATTAAAGTCGCACTTTACACAATTTGGTATAGCCGACGGTTGTGTTTTCGCCGCCGTCGTTAAAAAATTTTCAATTTAAGTAAATTTTGGTCGCCTTTAACGATATGTGTTACTGGCGTTCTGAACGTCTGCAATGTCACATCGGCTTCGAGTGCAATATTATGACATTTATAACGTAACGACGTAATCACTTTTGATAGTTTTCGACATGAGTTACAGACACACATTTTTCTCACTTTTCGAGAAACGATGGAATATTTTGTTTCACATCTTTTCGATGCAAGAAGTTCTCACTAAATTTACAGAACATGGGAACTGGTTTTCCAAAAAAGTGTTATTTAAGCAAAACGGAATTCAAATTTTTAGAAGTTAAAACTAAAAATTTGAAATACTTCAAAAACAGTACAACAAAAAAACTAATATACTCCGTTTTAAACGCGTCAAAAAAGTGTACAGTTTTAAAATACTAGGAAAAGTGAAGTGGCAAATACTTTGATTGATTTCTTTTTGCTTTTAGGACGGCTTCTAGTCTCTTTGGCATCAATTCCACCCATTTTAAAGTTAGTAGACAATTTTGGCTACTCTTCCTGCAGAATTTTATTCAGAGAGTGCTTGCTGCTAATGTTTATTTTTTTTAATTTGTCTGTCCAAATGTTTCCAGATGTTTACTTGAGTTGATATCGAGTTACTATTGGGCTGATCCATCTGTTTTAGGACGTTTTACAAAAGCTAACCCTATCACGCTTCACGTTAGAGACTATATTTTTTCCGTTGAATTTCTTATTTCTACCATTTATCAGGTTTTTTTTTTGTCCAACTTGCTTTTGTCACTTTTTGGAGCAACGTATTTTTCACAGATGACAGCAAGCTTGAAGTCTGATCAAATTTGGCAAAGTAGAAGTTTAACTTTTTATAACTAACATAACTCTTTTTATATTGGAAAACAAGCTGTACACTTTATTTTGACGCTCACAGTATATGTACTTTTATTATTGTCTATGAAAAATTCAATTAAATTACCTAGAAATTCATATAAAGAAAAAAAAAAACAAGTTAGAGTGCTATATTCGGCTGTGCCGAATCTTTGATACCCTCCACCGACAGTTCGAATGTTTAAGGAGTATTATCTGTATGATGTTATTATTATCTTAAACTGTGACGATTTGTTATTAATTATGGATTTAGGCGACTAAACTGTTTTCCGGTAGTAGGGTTTATATGGGGCCTAGGGTAAATTATGGACCGATCTTCACGAAATTTCACAGTCTTTTTCCCAGTTCTATAAAACTTTGATGTACCAAATTTTGTTATGATAGCATTATTTTTTACGGATTTAGGCGTACTAAACTGTTTTCCGGGAGTAGGGTTTATGTGGGGCCCAGGGTAAATTATGGACCGATCTTCACGAAATTACACAGTTTTATTTCTTGTCCTATAAAACTATAAAACTTTGTTATGATAGCATTATTTTTTACGGATTTAGGCGTACTAAACTGTTTTCCGGGAGTAAGGTTTATATGGGGCCCAGGGTAAGTTATGGACCGATCTTCACGAAATAACACAATTTTATTTCTTGTCCAATAAAACTTTGATGTACCAAATTTTGTTATGATAGCATTATTTTTTCCGATTTTAGGCGTACTAAGTTGTTTTCCGGGAGTAAAGTTTATATGGGGCCTATGGTAAATTATGAACCGATCTTCATGAAATTTCAAAGATTTATTTTCAGTTCTATAAAACTTTGATGTACCACATTTTGTTATGATAGCATTATTTTTTACGTTTTAGGCGTACTAAGTTGTTTTCCGGAAGTAGGTTTTATATGGGGCCTATGGTAAATTATGGACCGATCTTCACGAAACTTAACAGTTTAATTTCTAGTCCTATGTAACTGTGACTTGCCAAAATTTGTAATGATAGCATTGTTAGTAAGGGTTTTAGGCTTAATATACTGTTTTCCGGGAGTAGGGCTTATATGGGGCCTAGGGTAAATTATTGACGGATCTTCACGAAATTTCACAGCGTGATTTCCAGTTGAATAAAACGAATTGTTGCGAAATCTTGTATCATTCTGTGCATTTTTCCACCATTTATGTTTTGAGTTTTTCGAAAGTGTGCGTGTTTTCAACAGACGGACAGACATACGGACAGGGCTTAATCGACTTAAAATTACTCAAGGACCCAGAATATATATACTTTATAGGGTCTGAGATGAATAGTAAAAAAGTTTCACACGGAATGACAAACTGAATATACCCTCTTCACAACTAATTGTGGTGGAGGGTATAAAAATGATGTAAAAGTCTTTAAAACAAAAAAATTTTTTAATTAAAAGCAATTGATATATTTCTGTAGAAGTAATTTTTTTACTGTTTTTACATTAAAGTAATTTAAATTCCGCACAGTCCATTTGAAAATTGCACTTTGTTATTAAAAGTGATTCTAAGGTAACCACAATCCAGCATATGGATCATCAAAATAATTCTTTTGTTGAGACAGAAAATATTCTTTCAATGGAACGAACAATTTTAGAATTCGATATAACGCTGGCATTTGTGTAAACCAGTGTGTTTTGCTGTATAAATGTTGAAATTATGGGGTTTTTGGAAAATAAAACTTATAGTTTTTGAGTTTAAAGAAGAAGTCATAATCTAACAAAAGGACAATCCACAATCCACTGTCCTTTATTTTGAAAAAAATCTTAAAGAACACCGTTTCAAAAAGAGGTCTGTCCTCTTAAAAAGAGGAAACATAATCACCGTACTTCTAACCCAATCAGTATTCTTATAAGTACGTAGATTTTAAGGAGTAAAAAAAATTAAAGGGTTATACATACAAATTAGAGACTTTTGGTAAAAATTAGAGGCGTACGTGGTTTGCTGCTCATATATCAGCCATTTATGGATCGGTCCTGCTCGATTCCGTAGGGCATCTCTTCCGGACCATATGTAATAATAGTTTATAGCATAAAATGTCTTCGGGAAGTTTATTTTAACAACGCACAGATAGACGGACAACTTCGTTATTCAGTATATATATAATTTATAAGATCTTGGATCAATATTGTAGAAATTATAAAAGGAATAACAAACCAGTGGTAAATAAATAACATTTTAACCACCTTCGTTTTTAAAAACGCATGTTTTCGATAATAAATAATTAATTAGTATTTTCCTTCTACTTAAGACATATTGTTGGCTCGTACTTAAGGGTATTTTACACTATCACACAAGTTATACATATTTTGAAAAAAATACAACCCTGTAATGATAAGTTGTAATTGTTTTTTTATTAAATTTTTCAAACAATAATTAGATCAGGGAACTATTTTCGTCAAAACGCTTATGATTTGTGTGGTAGTCTGAAACGTTCTTTAACTGTATGTACTGCGAAGAATCGTACTTTTTATAACTTAACAAAAAAAAAATACTTTAAAAAGCACTCAAGGTCATAATTGGCCTTATTATCATTAAGTCTCTATATATATGTACAAATGAATCCTACTGTCGTTCACCTGACCCAAAGTGTTGTAACATTTTTCTATGTTAAAATAATAACAAGAATTTTTCTAGTAAATTGCTTTTAGGTTTTCTGAAAAATAAATAAATTGTCTTAACACTTATCAAACAAGAACATCGGTTTTTTATGTTTCTATGCCACAGTCTATTATAAAGATATTAACTCTTATTTTCTACTAATATGAGAAAATATTTAGAAACGTACCTGTACATACGTAGTTGTAACTTAATGTTAATATAACGTGTGGGCACAAAATAATGGACATTTATTCATATTGCTATTTTTTTTAAAAACATGTTTTAGGCAATTAAATTTAACATAAGGATATTTAAAAATCTAAAAAAAGAAACAAAATAAAAACCTAAATTTATTTATAGGGAAACACTCAGCTTTTTGTTTAATAAAAACAAGGGTAAGGAATATTTTAAAAATTCGTTGTATAGCAAAAAGCGATAAACTAGATCTTGTCAAAATAATTTGTTTAAAAAGAACTTAAAGTGCTATCTATGTTTAGCTGTGCCGAATCTTAGATACCCTTTAAAACAGTGTTCGAAAATAAACACTAAATATCGTTCTTTAATGTTCGGTTCGGTAGATTTGTGGAAAACACCAACGCTAATAGTGTTTGTGTAGAAATTCATTAAAAAAAATAACGTTTCCCTGTTTGTCATCCTTCGAACACAAAAATAATGCTGTTTGCATCATACTCAACAAATGATGAGAACATTAAATTCCGTTCGGTTTTTTTTTGAAAATCCACGAACTTCAATGTGTTCGGTTCGGCTCGTTAATGTTCGTCGCTTTTTGCTGATATAAAAAACCCAAACATTTTTTACAAAAACAAAATACACACACGAAAAAAACATTATAGAACATTAAAATATAATGTGTTTCTACAGTATCACTACAATTGTTCTGTTTTTTAACGATAATGTTATATAATGTTCGGTTCTTTCTTGAAAATAGTTACGAACGGTATTAAGGTTTGTGTATGTTTACACAAACACTAAAAAAATAGATATCGTTCTTCGGTGTGTGAGCCGAACGCTAAATAATGTACTGTTTATTTTCGAACACTGCTTTAAAATCGTATTGAAAAGCTAATTGTTTCCTACCTCGTGTGGTATGGACGCAATGTGAAATAATAGGTTGATGTTGCTGGTTTTTAATACCAAACAAATTGAATATTATTATCATTTTTATTATGTTAATTTTCGATCAATCGAGAATCATAGGGGCATATGTTCTCGTTAATCGGATTCAGCATCCGTTCATGGGGCTGCCAGCACCGCCACCAGGCTGACCGTGTACAGTGGATTTAATCACTGCTGGCTTAGAATTATTCCGCTCAAGTTCGATCGGCAAAGCCATTTTTGTTCGTGCAGGGTGTTTCACGCGCAGAAGATAAAATATGCTCTTTTTAAACGCTTCACTATTAAAAAGCTGCGGAGAATATTTGAGGATAATATTGTGCACCTAGCTTGCATTGTATGGAACCTACGGTACCAAAACCCTTAATTCTAAAGGAAACATGTATGGCAGTCAGATTAAATAACGGACTGATTTAGATCGTTTTCTATATTTGATACTCATTTTACTTGTAAGAAAAATAGCCATTTTAGTGAACACTGAATTCATTCCAAAACATGTATTTTTTGTTGCACGGACATTTTTCGAATTTGACTTAACATTTTGAAAAACTGAAATTCAATTAGTTTTTAAATTCATTACAATTCTATTTAAGTCAAACCATTGCTTAAGCTTAGCTACTTAGGTATTATAAATCACATCTTCATAAGTTATAGCCATTCAAGTGAACACTGCTTTCATTTCGAAACATGTATTTTTTCGTACATGAAAATTTTGCAAATTTAAGTTAATATTTTGAGAAACTGAAAGGCGTCTTCTGGCATTGCAGCCACTTTGTTAGATTGTGGTCGCACAGCACACTCTGCTTTGATTTTGTCATTGAATAGCCAAGTTAATGAAACTCCCACATGCAACGTTTCAAAAACATCTGGAACGGCAAAATTATTGAAACGTTGCGGTATCATTATTTGGGATGTATGCATTATGGCGAATAAGAAATCTGTTGAAGAATTGGAAAGAACAATGAAAGACCTTCGAGGTAATTCAGAGTTGTTTGATGGTGCCTTGATTTTATAAATCTACAGCTGCAGATGCAATTATTGCTTGCTTAAGGTCTTCATGCTTATGGAGATTTGTAAAAACGTTCGTGTTCAGTTCCAGAATGATCCATCTACTGATAAGTTCTCTAAGCAATTGCTGAAAATTGGGTATGGTGCAATGCCTGTTAATGACACTGGATTGATAACATTGCCACATGATTTTTGCCATTTCGTACAGTCAAAAGAGGAAGCAGTTTTAGCGGCAAATAACAAAGATGTTTGTGAATTAAATATGGGTATACAATCAAAGATTTCTGGCGAATTGGTTTCGTACAAGTCTGTGGATACTGTTAACAATGTAGAAGATGTTGTGAATTATCCAACAGAATTTTTGAATTCGTTGGATTTGCCAGGATTGCCTCCGCTTAATCTCCAATTCAAAGTTAGAGTCACTATTATTTTTCTTCGCAATATCAATCAACCTAGTTTGTGTAATGGCACAAGACTTGCTATTTAAAGGTTTATGTCTTATGTAATTGAAGCTACTATTTTAACTGGAAAATTCAATGACTCCGTCTGATATTTGAATTCAAACGACTTCAGTTTCCTGTTCGGCTTGGGTTTGCGTTTACTATTAATAAGGCGCAAGGCCATTCATTAGGAATTTGTGGAGTGAATTTAGAGTATCCAGCTTTCTCACATGGACATTTGTATGTAGCCTGTTCGCGCGTTGCCAAACCATCGGTTTTGTATATTTACACCGAAAATGGAAAAACAAGAAATGTTGTGTACCACAGAGCATTACAATAAAAACAATTTATCACTGATTTAAACGAATTGATTTCTTATTTTCTTTTTTGCACTACGAAGTGTGCAGGGGTTCGCTAGTAGATTATAAAAAGACTTAAAACAGTAAAGACCTTTTATTAAGAAATGAAAAGGAAAAATTACAGTTTGTCGTGGTTTTTGAATTCATAACTCGGCCTTTTGTGCTCTGATCTGGCTATATTTTAATAGCAGCCTATTACAACTTAGTCTCCATCACATCGGTACTCTTCGGAAAAACCATTGCAACAAACACTCGAACAAAGGGACATTGTTAAATCAACTTTGCTGCTCATAAGGACGAAGATTTTATATACAATATGGAAGAAATTACAAACGAAATGAGACACTTATGGCCGTTTTCTCATTACACGATTATCTCTTTTCCCAACGAAAAACTGCACATTAAAGAAATTTGGTTTTCTCAATGTCTAATTTGCTTCTATTCTGTCGGAAAGTTAATTAGCACTCATCTGCCAATTAGTTATTTTCCTTTTATTTGCCGTACAGATAAATTTAATCAGTATTAATGGGTGGCATTGATATTGAGGAATCGGATACTCTTGATGTTCTGGGCGTGAGAATACAGTGCGATGTCCGCTGGAATAAACACGTTTTTAAAGTGTCGAAAGAGGCATTCAAGTGTTTAGGTTTTTTAAAACGGTGCAAGACTGACTTCACTTCATCCGATCTCCTTACTATCTGTACCACCTATATCCGACCGAAGATGGAATACAACTCCCATATATGGGCAGGGGCTTCAAAGTCTATTTTGAACCTTCTGGACCGTGTACAAAGGAGGGCGGTGAAGCTCATCAATGACAGTAGGGTATCCAACTCTATTGACTCATTGGAGCATCGTCGGAATGTGGGTTGTGTGACACTTTTCTATCGATATTACCATGGGAGGTGTTCCACTGAGATAAGTGAACTTATTCCACCCGCCCGAGTATTTCTTCGTAATACTCTCTCATCCAGTGGATCACATCCGTTTGTAGTCGATTGTCCTGTGTTTCGCACAACGCATTATAGAGAAAATTCGTTTTTCAGTCGAACTATTCGTATGTGGAATAAACTTCCCGCAGAGGTCTTCCCCGGTACTTATAATTTATTAGGATTCAATTCAAATGTCCACAAACACTATTCCCTCTTTCCTCCTTCCCAAACCTTATTTTCCCGATCAACACAATGCACTGCATATATAGGGGGCATCCCCTGAGTGTTGGTTTATCGTTAAAAAAAAAAGTGCAGTCATCGCTGTGCATATACCAACGAATAAAAACACAAGGCGTACTGACCGAGTACAGGCATCTCCGTACTAACCCTCTTTCTTCTTTCTTCTATCACCTTAAAACATAAGAGTGGAGCATCAAATGATGAAACGAGTGAAAGCAGACTTATACATACTGTCAGCGTCAAAATAAAGTGTACAACTGGATTTCCAATATAAAAAGTGTAATTTTAGTAAAAAAGAATACAAATTTTTAAAAGTTTATTATCATTTACAAAACTTTGGACAATGTTACTACAGTTTAAAATTAAAAATTTGAAATACTCCAAAAACAACAAAAACAGTACAATAAAAAACAAATTAACTCTGTTATTAGCGCGTCAAAAAAAAATGTACAGTTTTAAAATACTAAGAAAAGTGCAGTGGATTTTAGGACGGCTTCTAGTCTCTTTGGCATCGATTCCACCCATTTTAAAGTTTGCTCAGTAGACAATTTTGGCCACTTTTCCTGCAGAATTTTCTTCAGAGAGTGCTTGCTGCTTATGTTTTTTTTATTTGTCTGTCCAAATGTTCCCAGATGTTTAATTAAGTTGATATCGAGCGACTATTGGACTAATCCATCAGTCTTAGGACGTATTACCAAAGCCAAACATAACACGCTTCACTTTAGATACTGTATTTTTTCCGTTGAATTTCTTATTTCTACTTTTATCACGTTTTCTGTTTGTCCAACTTGCTTTTGTCACTTTTTGGAGCAACGTATTTTTCACAGTTGACATCAAGCTTGAAGTCTGATGAAATTTGGCAAAGTAGAAATTTAGCTTTTTATAACTTAAGAATGTCATTGGTGTATAAAACGATGAAACAGGGTAGGGAAAAGTGCACCTTATGTGGCTAACATCGAGCCGTGTTGAATAAACTTTAAGTATACTTTTTTTTTGGCATATAAAGTATACCTCATATGTCTACGCGCTTAAATCCAGGGTTAAGAACCATTTGTTTTGCTAGCTGGGTAACATCACTTATGCCACCTAACTTTGAATTTTAATAGGGACTTTAACGGAATATTACAACTGAATTTGTTTGTTAGTCTAAGCAGCGCGTAACATATATGGCACTTTTTATATTGGAAAACAAGCTTTATTCTGACACTAACAATACATATTAGGGTGGGTCACTGATGTTTGATAAAAACTAAAAGTTCTCGAATAATATTCTAATAGCAATATTTTTTTGTCTTACTTCAAAACAAATAAAAATTGCTAAAAAAAAAAAAGTAAAAAAGTCACATCTTTGGCCCCCGCCGAAGCTCCTAAGAATAAAGTATTTTTGAAAAAAGCCATTTTTAAAATTTTAATATTTTATTTACTAACAATTATTTTTAATTAGAACTGAAAACATTCTTAATTAAACTTAAAAAAATAAAACTTTGGTTCTCATACAACATATAACAACAAATATTTTTTTTGTCACAAAATCTTGTTTACTGTCAAATCTGGGCATCTCTCGTCTTGATTCAAGTTTCGTCTATATTAAACCTTCTCTTGATTTTTTACCTCATAAAGTCATGGATGCTTCTGACACTATTTTCACGATCTTAAAATTCGTAAGAATACAGTAATATGTTTATCTGCCATTCAATGCTATGTTGTTATATTCAAAATTTAAAAAAATTAAAGGTCAAAGCGCGGGCCATTACTCTAAAAAAAAATTAAAAATATTTTACAGGTGTCTAATGCAGACAAAAATACAACATATTTACGCTATTAGAAGTCGATACGAGGAAAAAATTTGACCCACCCTAATACACTGAAAAAATTTTCTTCACAGATCCAATGAAATTTACATTAAAATTCAACCTATGTAACCTTTCATTGGATTAATGAAGGATTAATAAAATCAATGACAAAATGTTCATTGATTTTATTATTTTATTTTAATGTAAATTTCATTGGATCTGTGAAGAACTTTTTTTCAGTGTACATATACATATACTAGAGATGACCTTCTCTAGTAGGGTATCGAATGTACAAAGGTACATCGCGATTCTTGTTCTATAGGTCATTCCAAGAAACTTTGCCAAAGAAACCATGGGTCAAAAATGAATTTCGAGCCCCGGATTATTCAAAACAGGTACTTTTCCAAAATACACCAGAATAGAGGAAAACAATTTTGAATTTTGATTACCGCCAGGGGTCACTTTCGTTAATTTTTTGTATTTTATTGCATTATTTATACCAACATAAATATTATTTATACTTTTTTTAATGTTTATTTCATTAATAATATTCCTATTAATAAATACTTTAAGCTCGTTTTGTATGACTTTAAGCACGTTTTATATTTCCAATAATTGAGTAAAGCAAACTAGAATCATGTTCTTGTAAGGAAAATATGCTCAAAAAACTACAAAAATAATCTTTATCAAAAAAGTAATTTCAACACAAAATTTTAATTTCAAAAGATTTTGTTATTCGGGCTTAATTCCCAGTTTTTTTTATTGATAAAAACACTTGAAATTTATTGTTGATGGGATAAGCTATTCCTATGCGCATTTCACTGGTTGCTTAGGCCAGATCATCAGGAAACTTCATCCATAAAGATTTTAGGAAAACTAAAGATAATAAAACTGTTAAACGTATAAGACTTATAGCAACAGTTCTACTTGTAATAATATCAAAGTCTAAACAAAACACATCAACAATAAACAGTGGGTTTATCTCATCTTACATTCCCCACTACAATTAGTTGAAATTCTCTCAACATTAATTGTAGTTCTACTATAAGTCTTATCCTTTTAACACTTTTATTTGGTTTAATATCTTGAGTTTTTCTAAAATCTTTATGGATGAAGTTTCCTGATGATCTGGCCTAAGCAACCAGTGAAATGCGCATAGGAATAGCTTATCCCATCAACAATAAATTTCAAGTGTTTTTATCAATAATAAAAACTGGGAATTAAGCACGAATAACAAAATCTTTTGTAATTAAAAATAATCTTTTTAAAGACATTTTAATTAATAAGGGTTTTTTTTTGCATAATTTAAAATTCATCCAATGGACAAAAACTCAACATAACCATTTTTTTGTTTCAAAATATCGACCCCTTTGCGCGAAATTATCGTATGTTACAAAAACCAAATTTTACAGGAGAACCATTTTTATACTTTTCTCTGCTACCACTTGAAATATAAATATGAAAATAAACATTAAATTTTTGGAGCAACGAATTGGAATTCGCCTACAATATTTTGTCAGGCGACGTCTCTTTGAATGTAGAACAAGATTGCATCAAAAACTCAATTTCAAAGAAATTGGTATATACGACAATTTCGCGCAAATGGGTCGATATCTTTGTTGTTTCCAGTAAATTTTCATTAATATCTTTAAGTTGTTAATTCTACAAATAGAGAATTGTTTTATTTTTTATTGAACTATTATTCCCTGACTTATTGCAAAATTGTTCGCCTTTGCTAGATTTTATAACAATCTGTACCCATGTTATGTAACTTAAGTGAGTGAGAACTTCTCGCATCGAAAACATGTGAAGCAAAATATTCCATCGTTTCTCGAAATGTGAGAAAAAAAGTGTGTCGAAAACTGTCAAAAGAGATTAAGTCGTTACGCTATAAATGTCATAATATTCTACTCGAAGCCGATGTGACATTGCTGACGTCGAGAACGCCAGTCACACATATCGCTGACGGCGACTAAAATTTACTAAAATTTAAACATTTTCAACGTCGGCAGCGAACATACAACCGTCGGCAATTCCAAATAATGTAAAGAGCTACCGCCAGAGGTCGCTTTCGTTTACTTTTTGTATTCTATTGCCTTTTTTTGTGGAAATTTTAAGAAATGGTTGTGAAAATTTACGAATATTCGACTTTATCAAAATGCAATCTCAAATTGTAAATAGCCCAAAATGTTTACCGATAAAAATTAGGGAGGGAGTGGGGAAATGTAATACTCATTTACTACCTTAATTGATTTCATTCAATTTATAGAAGTCGAGTTTTAGAAAATAATCGAAAGGGAATTATTTTGAAAGCTTTTAAATAATGAGTAACAGAAAAAGTTTGAAAAAGTAAGCGAAGTTTTTACTAGGATAGAAATATTTTGTAAATTATAAGAAAGCAGAATAAAATATATCAAAAAATATATATATTTACTGTCCATATTTTGTTGTCCACTAGTGAACAAACTCGCAAACGAATGTACTTTCATTAATGCATGTGGGCACACAAGTGTATGTAAATAATGAACAATAACACACGGAGAGTTATAAAAAGCATGTGTAAATAAAGAAAATATGTAAATGGAAATGTACAATATTTAATAAAAAAAAAATTATTTCATTGTGTATTAAAAATGTTTTGCTTCGACTTTATTTAAGGCCCTTATTTTCTCATTTTTTTTTTTATTTTTTTATTTCCATTTTAATTACAATAATTATTTCTGTAATTTTACATTTATCTGCTTAATTATTTTTATTACATAATCATATACATTTGATACACTTGCACAGAAAGTATTTATTTTAAATTATATATGTATAGATACATTTTTTTCTGTTGTTGTAAAAGTCCTTTGAATGTTACAAAAAAAAAGCGAAATTGTTTTTTTTTTAATTGTTACAATTAATGACGGTACATATTATTTATACCCATTTAATTGATTACTATTGCGCCTTTTATCGATACATCCATATCAATTATAATGATTATTGTTTAAAAACTAATTGAATTAAATCGATTTGATGTACTTTAAGAATAATTACGTAATTATATATTCTGTAATACGCATAACTTGTTTTAATGATTATGCATGTAATAACTTAATAAGGAATTGCTTAAAGCATTCATTTCTTTAAGTAATCGAAACATATATAAAATATTTTGATTATATACATATAGTATGTTATTTGTTTACAAATTATTATTTTAAGCCTTTTATGTAGCACCAGGGATGATAAATGAGAAAACCAATATCGTACTAACGAACTTTTAAAATCGTACTTTTTTGACCACAATAGTACTAAATAATTTGTTATCATTTTTTTATTTTTTATAAGAGATAAAGTCTTGTTTTGATTAGATTTGAAACCGTTGGCACATATAGTCTATTTCGTTCCTTAGTTTTTATAATATTTTGGCATGAACATTTTCTTTAAACATTCGCCGAAATTTCTGAAATGGAAAGTATTCCTTTGGTTATTCTACTAAGCTCAAGAAACATTATATTAATTGATTGAATTCATTTTTCATTGTGGTCACTTTCGGACAAAAAATATAAATATTTTCGTTTTTTAAGTTTTGTAAAGCATCTATATCCGCCAAAGCTCGAAACTCGTTATTAACCCTTCTGCATCCCTTGGATATGTGCCCTTTGATTACATTAAAATGTAAAAAAAATTTCATAATTTATAAAGCAAATTTATTTGTTTTGTTTTTTTTTATTAAGTATAATAAAAAATAATGAAAACTAAAATTAATAAGGCCTTCATGAGCAATTATAGCAAATAAATTTAATTAAATTTATTATTACGGACAGTGCCAACTAAAGTTAAATTTGGCAAATTTAATATAGAAATGTAACAATGAAGAACAAAAGTTTCACCTTGATTTTTTTTTTGTCTGTGTATTTCTTGCTTTGCCCGTGTACACTTCCATATTCCAGGTTATTTTTTAGTTGTAGAATCGTTTATGCCATATCAATCTGGCTTTTGATGGAATAAATTGCCTAAAACTGCACCGACCTCAAAATGGAACCAATTGTTCATCTACAATAAAATTTGTATGTGGACTGTAAAAAACTTTTAGCTAATTACTCTACTTGTCCCAAGCGTTTTTAGTTTGTCACGGAGTCTTCTTTCTTCTTTATCTTCAGAGCTTTCAAACCGTTGGCACAAAAATAGGTCTTCAGTTTCTTCCATTCAACAAACTATTGAAATTGTCTCCATGAGATTTTTTAACACCTGTCATTCTTTGTAATCCAAGATATGCATCAAGCTCTTTCATATCGATGTTTTGCCAATTATTCTCTACACCTTTTTGATTTGTAATTTGAATCACAATATTTCTTTATATCTGGTGACATAAACAAAGAGAACGAAGAATTTATATCGGTAACAATAGATGTTTCTCTTAAGGTATGTCCAGGATTATTCGATAAAATTTTATTCTTTGGTAACTTGCCTGTTTGTTTTTTTTTTCAAACTACACTTTTGTCCTTAGATAAATATGTAACTGAAGTGCTCTATGTCTATTGCATCTTCCACCTATACGCTTTCTACGCTATTATTTGATGATGAATATGACGAGCCTTCTGCATCGCTGTTGGGTGAAAAAATTTCGTCTTCATCACTATCATCAAAAATGTCATCATATTCGTCATTCATTATTTATTGCAACTGAAGATCACTAATAATCTGAAGTAATTTCATTATGGAACAATCATATGTTAGAATAGACAAGCAATATCGCTTGTTGGGTCAAATTGATCCAAGGATCTTAAATGTGTGTAAATCGTGTTTTTAAATGTGGAGGGTGGAGGAAAAATTTTAATTTTATTATTTTCATTTAAATTTATTATTTTCTTCCCTGTAATGGATAAATTAAAGTTTCACGTCCATATCTTATATATATAAAGGAACAAATTTTGTGTTTGAAATATTTTTAATAAAAGCTGTACTATACTGGTGCTTTTTACTAAAATCACATTTTCTGTAGTAAACAGTGCTAGCCAGTTTAAAATATCGTCGTCGAAGTTAACTTTATTTCTTAAAGCCTCGCAAAATGTTAAATAGTATTATACTTTCATTGTTATTTCTGAATATAAAAATATCTACGATATATAAATGTCGTTAAGTGGCAGATGATTTTTTTCAAATCTTAGCTTTGATAAAAACTCCTTTTTCAAAAAATTGCGCTCTGTTTGACACAAAAATGTTCAGCGTTCTAAAAATCTTCAGATGGTATTGTCAAATTTATTGTGTCTACAATTTTCACTTTATTCCGAGGAAAGAGGAAAGGCATTTTATAAGCTGGAGTGGATAGTTTGGATATAATAAAATTTAATTCAGCGCTTGTAAAATCTCCTTCAATATCATTCAAAGTAAAATAATAATGACGTAGCAACCATTTTGTTGACGAATATTTAAAAATATGCTTAAAAGGAAGTCGTCTCTTCTTTCTTCTTTTGCAGAAGTTGTTTCCTATATCTATAAAAAACTTGTCAATTAAATCAGAAAAGCTTACATGCTGCCACTGATACCTGATTTAGAATGCGGCATATGCAATCGTCCAATTAAAAGTGCAAAAAAACCTTTTCAAAATAACGGAGCTCAGTGTTTGGTACAAATGTTCTTCTAAAAGAGCAAATGCAAAATATCATTTGGTTAAGTCCAACAATAAAATACACAGAGCTTTCGTTAATATTCATAAGGAAGCTACGCAATTAAGCATTTTCTATTTCGTAAGACCATTTCGCCAAACACTGAACTCCGTTTATATTCATTGGACAGTTAATACAAGTTACCATTTTCTATCAAATAACAAAAGGTTCGAAAAGTTTGGAAATAGTACCGAATGAGTCAGTGGGGTACCAGCGTACTTTAAAGCTTTGAATTGTACCAAAAAAAGTCCAATTATGCTAACAACTGTGTGTAGCACAAAGTCCCATAAGACCTCTGGCAATAGAGATAAAAATTCAATTCAGATAGCAAGATACCCAAAATTATTAACTAACAGAGATTCTCACTAAAAAAATACTATTTTTACATTAGTGCATAACATATGAGTAGTCCACTTGCAAACACGGCTAAGTTACAAAAATAACTTTGTAAAAGACCGACATTTTATTTATTTTTTTTAAACTCTCTATATTGCTTGCCATTTCACTTCTAAAAAAACTATTTTAATCAGTTTTCTCCGAAATTTGTTTTTTTCACTTAGCGGCATTTGCAAGTGGACTACTCACATATTTTATATACAACAATAAGGGAAATCACGGGTAGTGCACAGTGTACGAACGATGAAAATACATGAAAATACAACAACAAAATGTACGTATTTGCAATTTGCTTTATTTTACTCCGTTTGCACACAGTGATGTTAGATGTTTTTTTCGAATTATCGTCAAAATTTGAAAAAAATCGTCATAATCGTCATTAGTTCTGAAAAAAACCGGCAAAAAATCGCCAAATTAAAAATCGTTTTTTTTTATCAACACGGATTAATTACTCTATTAAAACATAAAAAATAATTAAGTATAAAATTATACAAAACCAAAAAATATAGAATTTTTAATACTTAAGATGATTTGGTGGGGCTTTGATATTGCTCTCCGGAGATTTTCGTCAAACACTTCCTGTCATCCCCAAATCTTCCGCTGCGGATGAACTTAACGCGTGCCCGTAATCGTCGTCTTTGTGGAGGCATGTCCAGAAGTTGCAATTGACCACAAACATGAGTGTCGCGTTGCACAACGAGCCATCGGCTGCTAAATTCTCGGGACAACTGCTGGAGCTTGGCAACGGCCAAATTCCTATTGACGTTTCGAATGGATTGATATCGTTCCCTGAAAATTGTTTGTGAATTCACATCGTCCAAGGAGGAACTCTTAAGCAAAGTGTTCCCTGGCATTGCACAAAATTACAAGAATCTCGATTGGATTCGTGAAGGGGCAATACTAGCAGCGAAGAATAAGGATGTCGATTGCTTAAACTTAAGGCCTGTTCGTCGATAGCGAATGAAGACTTCGTTCGCTTAAATTATTTTATTTATTTATTTATTTATTTGAAAAATAAGCAGTACAACAAGACTTAATCTTATTTAATAGTACTGGGGAGATAAAGGCACATTAGATTATAAAATTTACAAAGGTTTATCTTAAAACTAAAAACAATATAAAAACAAATTAAGTAGTTATGAATTGCAGATTTTTATATAAAAGAAAAGTAATAATTATAACAATAAAATTTTTAGTTATGTATGTGATTTTTCGTTAACCCAAGAGGGTAAATATTTCGCATCTAAAGTGCTTTGCATTGCTTATTATCTGTATATTAGGAGGAAGTTCATTCCAGAGGCGGATGGCATTAACGAGAAAGTGTCTTTCAGATATTTGCTTACGGTATCTTATGGAGTTTATTCTATTGCCCCGATTCGATCTTGAAAATGTCATTCTTTTGTAGAGATAAGTAGGTTGTCTATTAAATATAAGTTTATGTAAAAATATGAGTGTTCGGCATTTCAATAGATTTTCAAAAGATATATTATAGATTTGGTTTGAAAACTGAGTTATACTACTATATCTTGTACGTCCATATATATATCTGGCAATGTTGTTGTAGGTCACTTTGAGCTTATTCTTGCTTATTGAATCGCAACTGGAAAATAATTCACATCCATACATTAAAGTGGGTAGTAGATATGTCTTAGCGAGTAGCATGCGGATATTAATTGGCGTAAAATACTGTGTCATCCAAAGATTTCTTAACATAACATAGGTTTTTCCACATATGGCATTTATATGATTTGACCAGGTGAGATCGTTGTTAAAAATAACGCCAAGGTTTTTGGCACTTTTCACGATTTCAATAGTAGAATGTCCAATTTGGATTGGCGGCAAGCTAGACGGTAAAAATTTTGTTTTGCCTATAAGCTTTGCCTTCGATTTTTTCGCATTGAGGCAAAGGCCATTCACTGACGCCCATCTTAATACGTTATCAAGATCGTGATTTAATTTGCTGATACAATCAATAATACCTGATGGGGAACAGCTGATGTAAAGCTGAACATCATCTGCATACATCTGTATACCACAGTAGTTGAGTCTAGACGGCAAGTCATTGGAGTATATTGAATATAATAGTGGGCCAAGTATCGAGCCCTGTGGAACACCTCTTGTCATTAAGCAGCTGTTTGATTTATTAGAACCAAAAGAAACGAATTGACTTCTATCACATAGATATGAAGCAAGTAACTTTACAGCTGTGTTTGAAAAATGGCACATGTATTTCAGTTTTTGGCAAAGTATTGTGTGTTCGACGGTATCAAACGCCTTAGAATGGTCAAGCAAAACCAAAAAAGATATCATATTGTTATCAAGTTTTGACCGTATTTCCTCTGAAACATCGATGAGAGTAGAAATACAGCTGTGTCTAGGTCTAAAACCAGATTGTCTCTCAGAGAGCAGAGCATTTTCATACAAAAATCGAGTCATCTGCGTATGTATCAACCTTTCAAATACTTTAGACAAATAGGGCAAAATCGCAATTGGCCGGTAATTTTTATCAGGTTTAGGAACAGGTATAATCTTTGCTTGTTTCCACATTGATGGGAAAGTAGATGTTGTAATTATTGTGTTAATCAAATGTGTTATATGTTGTAGTATATATGTAACTATCAATTTAATAAATTTCGGATGAACCTCATCATTTCCCAAAGAGTCAGATTTAATACTAATCATGGATTTAAGAACATCGTCCTGGGTAACATGTATGAAATCAAAACATAATGAAAGTTGTTGATTAGTATTGTTAGCGTTGTTAAAGGCATTTGTAGAGTTGTAATATCTGAGATTTGCTTCTGGCATTGGTATATTGGCAAATTCAAAGTTAAGTTGATTAACATCAATTTTGTTTTCCGTTTTCATGCAATTGTTAACGATACCCATCGTACGAATTTCCCTCCATTTCTTTTTTGAGCAAACAGCTGATTGGAACTTTCTCTCATAAAATTTGGATTTTTCAGTTCTAATTTTTAAATTAACGTTTCTTCTGCATATCTTGAAAAAATTATGGAGTTCCGGGGTTTTAAATCTTTTCCATCGTGCATACGCATCATTTCTTTCATTTATTAAGGCTTTAATTTCGTTTGAAAACCAGGGTTTCTCATTTTTTATTTTTTTTACTTTAACTGTCACATACTTTTCATATAAATATTGTATATTGCAATGCAAAAAAGTTACCTGTTCATCTACAGTAGGCATTAAGAATGTTTGGTTCCATGGTATTGTTGTAAGTTCCGTTTCCAGGGATTGGAGATCTATGTTTTTAAAATCTCGAAATGTTATTGTTTGTTCTTGCGCTATTGCTTCAAAATTATAAGACACAAAAATTAAATCATGTTTTGAAAAAACAGAGGCAGAAAGTTGGTCAAATAAGAGCATTCGATTAAGATTATCTACAAAACAAAGGTCAAGAAGAGTACTGGCGGTGGATGTAAAATGTGTCGGTGTTAAACTATTTATCAAAATCATACCAATGGCACTCATATCCTCTATTAACCGTTTATCTATAAGTATGTTCGTGTTGAAATCACCAGTAATAACAACATCTGTGTAACCAAGAGTAAGCATGGATAGTTTATCGAACAAAGGCTTAATTTGTATTTGTTTATTAGGCCGATAAATTGTTCCCAGTAAAAGTTTTTGGTTGTTATTGAAAATTTCAAGAAATAAATATTCTGGTTTCTGAGTATTTAAGGCAGATGCTCCATTATTTTCATTTATTTCGACATTATAGGCATTAACATCTTCATCAATAACGACTTCATCGTCATTGACTTTGTCTTCATCAGACGTTTGGCATTTAATTTTGCATGAAATTGATGATTTAACATATATTGCCACACCACCAGCGTTTGAATATCTGTCAGATCGAAAAAGCATATATCCTCTCAGTTTGTAGTAGTTTTCGTGAATTTCAAAGTGAAACCACGTTTCCGAAATACATATTATGTCCATACCTGACCCCTCAAAGATCAGTCGAAATTCATCCATTTTGTTGTTTAGGCTCTGGGCATTTATATGGCAGATGTTTAAACCAGAAGTTCTTTTACAAAGTATTCTGATCATAGTGTAAAGGTTTTCTCTAGAACTAACTCTCCTATTAACTACAGATTGTAAAACCATAGTTTAAAATAAATTTTTTCACTAGCAATGCAAGCACAAAAATTAATTTTAGTAGATTTATCACATATGAGTTTTATAAAAATATATTTAAAAATAGCATTATTAGAAAAACCCAGTAAAAACTTCGCCTACAAAATAATGTGTTTAGTAATCAGAAAAACATGAAGGCACTACTTACAATTCTACTGAAAGAACTAATGAATTTTACAAGGGATGTCCCAACATGAACGCATTTTAAAGTAAGTCATTATTTTTTTACTTAAATACATTCTGAAAAAAGTAGTTATAGAAGTTGTTATAGATGTAGTTATAGAAGAAATCTACTAAATAATGAGTTAAAGAAGCTATTTATTTTGAAAAAGTAAGCGAAGTTTTTACTGGGAAAGAAGCTTAAAAACAAAATAAGGAATTAGAAAAACAAACAATTTTATTTCGATTAAAAAATATTTTTGAAAAATATGATAATAAACTTTAGCTTGAGTCGTGAAAATTAATATCTTGGTTAGGCGGTATACTTGCATCATCAGCGTTTGGTGAACGAAACATCTGATCTAATAATTTAAAATCATTAATGCAGATTGGATTATCCTTCCCAATCATTTTAATGTAGACGAGGCCTCTATTAATAAAAGCAGCTGATATTTTTTTACCTTTTTTTAAACGATAAGCTTGCAGAAAAATACTGTGATTTTCAGGAGTGAGGTTTTCATTGACATAAAACGGAACAGTGCTATCAAAACCAATAAGATTTAAACGTAAAACATCCTCCGAAGATTTTATGTAAGCAGTTATTGTTTTAAGAACAAAGTTACGTTCGTATGGGCTTTTGAACTTGATAATAACCGCAGGGTCAGGATCATATTTATCTGATTTTTTATTACTATTAGTGTTATTTTTCTGATAGTTTTTGTTAATTTTAACACGAAATATTGCTTTTACATGTGGGGGGCTGATATTCACAACTTGACAGAGATTTAAGTACATGTCAAAAAGATTTTCATCTTTATTAAAAGGAATGCCATTAATGCGGATATCATGTGCTACTATTGAATTTTCTTGTTTTCTAACACAGTTTTTTAAAAACACTATTTCTTTTTTTAAATCATCAGTTTCTTTTGCTAGTGCTATAACTTTGTCCGTAGCAGTATTTTTTATTTCTTGTACAACAGATTCAAGAGTAGATACTCTTTCGGTTATATTATTTAAATCACTCAAAGTAATATTTAGCCTTTTATCTATCTCACTTAAGAGACGATCTTCACACTCACGAAACATAGTTTGTATCATTGTTTGCAATTATTCGGTTAATTTTTCAAATCGCTTATCCATTAATCTTACAAAATTAAGTGGTGATTCAGCTCTTGTTAGAGGAAGAGATTCTCTGTTTGTAATACGAGGAGTTTTTGGTGCATTTTCAATTATAGAAGTCTGCATAACTTCTCTTAATCTTTTTTGCGCGGGAGTATTCGGGATCTCCATAATTTTTAGCACTTGTTGTTGTTCTTTTAGTGTTCTTTTATTTTGTTTTTTGTTGATATTTTTGTTTTGACTTCTCAGTTTATTTTTATACATTGATTTTTTTCTCTTTTTTTGTTTATTTTTACGAATGTTGTGTGCCTTTTTTTGTTTTGTTAATACATTTATGTTTATATTAAATCAATATTTTTGTATATTTTTGCACAGATATATTTAAAGGTATAATTTAAGGTTTTTAACTTTTTTTTTTTTTATTTACTCAATATATAATAATAAAGTAGTGAAAAAAAACCCTTTTTTAACAAAAATTATTTATTTCAACGGAGGAAAATAATAAACACGTCCGACTCTCACAAAGGTTGAAGATTTGAACAAATTTTAAAATATTGTTTTTGTTTTACATGTAAGTTAAGCGAACGAAGTCTTCATTCGCTATCGACGAACAGGCCATTAATTATTCAAAGTCAAATCGCAGGACAACTGCATACGTACAAATCTGTTGACTGCGTGACCGACGAAAATGGACCGATCAGCTACCCGTCGGAAATTTTGAACTCGCTTGATGTACCAGGAAATCCGCCGCATAATTTACAGCTGAAGGTGGTATCGATCATAATCATGTTGCGGAATCTCAATCCTCCAAAAATGTGCAACGGTACGCGGTTGTCCGTCATAAAGCTAATGAACAATGTGATTCAGACGACAATCATCAAGGGAAAATTCAAAGGAGAGGAAGTCCTTATCCCACGAATTCCCATTATTCCAACTGACCTTCCATTCCAATTCAAGCGGATTCAGTTCCCCGTTCGATTGGCATTTGCAATGACAATCAATAAATCGCAAAGCCACTCACTAGAAGTCTGTAGGATTAATCTCGAATTTCCCTGTTTTCCGTACGGTCAGCTGTACGTTGCATGTTCGCTTGGCATTTGCAATGACAATCAATAAATCGCAAAGCCAATCACTGGAAGTCTGTAGGATTAATCTCGAATTTCCCTGTTTTCCGTACGGTCAGCTGTACGTTGCATGTTCGCGTGTTGGGAAACCATTTTCGTTATTTGTTTTTGCGCCGGTAAACAAATCGAAAAACATTGTTCATCAAATCGCTCTCTACTGATTCCATTCAAATAAATCACATTGAAAATTTAAATATTTGTGTTGTATTATTACTCTAAAGTTTGTCTGAAGGCTTAAAATTGGGACGAGGCGAAGTTCGTCGGGTCCTCTTATATAAATATATATTCGCCTCTCTACACACATATACAAACTAAGAAACAACTTTAGTTGCCAGATTGAAGTGTTATAAAATCGATAACAGATTAAAGTTTAAAATAAATTTATTGACGGGATTAAATCGTCAAAACCTAAGTGACTCAACATTAAAAATCGTCAATCGTCATTTTTGTAAATTCGTTGAAAAAATCGTAAAAATTACGTAAAATCGTCACATTTAACATCCCTGTTTGCACATAAAAAACCATGAGCAAGGTTAGTAGTGCATATTTGCTCTGTTGCAAACATATGTAAGCAATAACATATGACATATTAAGCGCCATATTGTTTTTAAGGAAACTTATAAATTGAACATTTTCGTGGATTTTAATATAAAAAAGAGAATTAAATTTAAATTGATTAAAAAGAAAAAATTTATTTTAATTAGCTTGTGTATAATTGAAAACTTATGCAGTTTTTTTACAGTGCAGTAAATTTTTAGAAAAATAGCACAAATCAATATGCACTGCAAATTTACACATTGCAAATTTTCACAATGACCATCGTGATTACCCTTAATATATTATAAACAGACAAGTAAGAAAGTTCAGTCGGTAGAACCTGACCCCACCATAGCAATTACAGAAACATTTTCATGGGTCCGCAAAAACAGAATTATGTTTTGAGGGTTATTTCTATATAATAGTGCTTTGTGTCGCATATTATGTGGATATCTACATCTTCAAAAGAATATACACCGATTTCCTTAAATTTTTTAAGATTATTAGGAGTGTAATAGATGAGCCAAATTTAATGTAAATACCAACAGAAAAATATGGTGTGTTGGCACAAAGGGTCTCTTTGTGTTTGTATAGTTTGTGAAAGGCCCATGAGAAATTATATTTTCACCATTTAAAAACAGCCGTTATCGTTATGACAATTACATTGTATGTAAAAAGTTTCATCAAATTATCTTTAAAATTGCGACCTTCACTTTGCGCACAAGGTTTACGTTAACAGATATACAGCCAGCCGATCGTGATTCTGAGCCGATCGGTGCAGTAAAAGGTGGGGCTAGAAACAATTTATTTTGTGTAACACACATCACCAAAAATATTTACTAAGGCTTCAAATTATAGGATTTACATATGCATGTACATAAGGGTGGGTCGGAAAAAAAGTTGTGTTAATCACCCCGGAAATGACATGTCAGAATTAAAAAAAAATCAGATTAAGATTTGATAAGTTATTGAAAAAAACGATTACTCTAACCTTTAGCAATAAGTCAAATAATTAAAACTTAACAATAAAAAAATTGAGTTTCAAACGAAGCAGGTTTGAAAGGGAGAAATTTCAGAGTTTCGCTTACCATATCGCTTACGGAAGACATGAATTTTATATGGCATGTTCCCACTTTGAAGCAATATATTTTTGACATAAAAAGCGCTTTATTTAACACATATAAAAAATTTTCCCCAGCGTCAAAATTCAGAATTCATGCTTCGGCACTTGCGTATTAAAGATAAGACACATATTCTACATTCGCTTCTATGAGAAGGAAATAGGAAAGGGGTCAAATTTTTTGTATTATTTTTTTGCACAAGCAAAAGCAAAATAATTCTTGTTTGATCCCGTTACCATTCTTAAGGGGGTGCTAAAGCTAAGCAAGAGCGAAGGCCTACTCCACAATAACAACGTGTGTAAAAAAGATATGAGTATGGAATAGAGCGAGCAGGCTTTGTACATCCAAAAGAAGGGGTAATAAGGAAATGTCATGGCACTTGAAATTTTATTTTTTTTATAAAACGTGTTTAGAGTTTGTTCACTAACTCTACTTTGCTTATTTTTTTGTCCTTAAACAATAAAAACATCCCCAATCTCTTTACCAAATTGATTAAATTGATTAAAACTAAGATTGACTCAATCTAAAATGCACTTGATTCAAGTATAATAAAGCTTATTTTATCCCGAATTTGAGCGTGAAAAAAACCAAAAAAGGAATACTCGTATAACACCTTACAGAATGATCAAATACCAGCATCCGAGTCTAAACACAATGTTTGCGGTACGGTGCGATTTCTCGTTGCGGGAGATAAAAATAAACATAATGCAACGGAAGACGCCGACGGCAATAGTTGCAATAGTTTGTTTACATTTTTATTAATTTATTTGTGCATACGTTTTTATCATGTTTTTTGTTTACAATAATGTTGTAAACATCGCCAAATATTCAAAACTATTGCAACATCAGAAAGAGAACGAGTATCAAAAATTGAGAGAGAAAACAAAATAGATTTTAATTAAATGCCGTTCCGTACTGCGGTTTTTACTTCAAATCGTATGAAAAACTGCACTGCAATAAATTATTGTTACATTGTGTTCAGACTGTCATGCCTGATATGGTATGTACTTTAAAAATATTTACATATTTAACAAAAAATATTAACTAAATGAGAAGCAAGAGTTCAATTTTACTTTTTAAACATGAAAATAATATACATATGTTTTTCTTCTTGTTCTTTTTTTTTTTGTTGTTTCTACACACAACAAGCAAATCGTTTTTTCCAACTTGTGTGATGTTTTTGTAATTTCTACACAAACTTTGGAAAACACATGCGTATGCACGCATAATGAATACAAGGCTAAGAGATGAGACTAATGAGTTATATGTGATTTAAACTCTCACTTAAGAAACAAATACTATTCTCGAAAATAGTTGCAAATGCCATAACTTCCTTATAAAATTTGTATTGACATAAAATTGGCGACAATTATATTAACGATAGCTACTTTGTCATAATATGTTGTGCAACCTCCTCAATTTTCCAAATAACGTTATATTTCAGACACAAGAGATAACCTAAAAAACGGATTAGGTTAACCCCTCGGGTGCCCCGCTTGACAGATGTTTCATCTAGCACAGTGGTATTGTCACATTTCTAATATAAACGTGTTTAGAGGCAACCATAATACGGCCGTGGCTTTTTTGTGGGGGGGACTAGTTTAAACATAGTATAGTTGCCGGTTTAAATTATGTGGTTAAAATTAAGTAAATAATCAGGCTCGAAGTCTGTGTTATCCGTAATATGTTAACAAATTTCCATTAAAAATAGTTTAGTGTAAAAACCGCTTGCTATCGATAACTTTTGATTTATGGAGTATAATCGAATTTCTTAAAATTAATGAAAATATTCTATTATTATTCTATATTCTAATATTATTCTATATGCTATTATTTCACACAGCAGTAATATTAATTTGTTATAAGAAAATTACAATAAGTACATTAAAGTTATTGCAGTTAAAAGTTTATTATGATCTATAATTTTAGAATTAAATTATTCCAAACTATACTTAAGTTATACGAGTGGTGCCTGTGTAAGTTATAAACTGTTTTCGCTTTTTAGATACACCATTTTAATTTTTACACTTAACCATTTATCTAGATTTAAATTTAAGCAAAATATTAAAAATTATTTTATTGCCAATATTAAGTGCTTTATGGTGTTGAAAGTTGTTTATTCGAATTGCGGTTTATTTAGAATTAAACCTTAAGCAAACATTTCATTTCATACACAAAACATTTATACACTCTAACACACAAAATGCAAAGTAAATACAAATACATAAATTAAATTTAGCAATAGCAGATATTTTTTAAAACGCGTAGGCTATATTTAGTATCCTGTGTTCAATAATTGAAATAAATTTGTATTCGTTATTTTCTAATTACAATTTTATCTTTTCGTATTTGTATTCATATACAATGTGTGTTTGTGTCTTTGTACAACACATTTAGGTTCATTGAAAAACAATATAATTGATATGTCGAGCGATGCCTTCCAGGAACGTAATAATCAGTTTGTCGATGCGATATTTGCACGTATCAATCGTATTGTATCCGATAACTATGACCCGTTTGTGGTACAATTGAATAGCCGTTCAACAGTTAAACATGAAATAAAGTCGGGCGCTGCTGCATCCACAACAAAAAACCAGCAACAACAGAAAAACAAAATAAAAGCCGCAAAACCACAAACCACCAACACATCAATTAAGAAATTGTAAGTTTTTCGATAATACAAATTGAGTATATATTGTAACATAAAATAACATACCTACAATATTGTACCATATACATGTTTATGTAGGATAGTAGAATATAAAAAAAACAATATAAACATATGTGGCAATAAACATATAAACTCAACATATACAGCAATTCTTACATAAACATAGAATTAAATAACTTGCCCCAGACACATACCTATACACACATGCTCAAATTGGTTCAATTGATTTTATATGTAATTTCTATTTTTTTTTTTGTTTCGTTCTTTTTTAACATTTTTTCCATTTAATTTTTTGTTAGAAAAAATACAAAATCGGAACCACGTAGCAACACAAACAACGAAAACATAGACCTCAGCACACACACTGCCACTGTTGAAGAAGAGTCTATGCCAAAGGACAATAAAAATGAGCCAAAACAACTAAATAAGTTGCAACAAGAATTGGAGCGATTGCACGGACAACAGAAAAAACTCAAAGCCACTGAACAAATTGGGAATGATGGTGTAACAAATGAACAACAAAAGACCGAACAGCAACAAAAAAGTGAAATACAAACTGACGAAATTAAACCGGAAACTCACACTGCATTTGTCAATGATGTTGTCAAATCAGGAAATCAAAAGAAGAGCTCTACAAAGGCACACAAACAACATGGCTCAACAAAAAAAGTTCAAAACGGCAGCAGTGCGGCCAATAAACAAAAAGTTAAAGCCAGCAGTGCCAACAATAACAATATCAAAAGCGGCAGCAGCAAAGATGCTGAATTTATAAGAGCTGAAGGGAGTCTATCGGGTTTGGCATCACTGAAGCGTGTCGGTAATGTAAAATTGGCTACCGATCCGGAAGGACGCAATTCAACAATTAAAGCTAAATTTACTTTGGGACCTCTAGTTCTCCGCGTTGAGAAATCATTCAAACGTGCCGGCGTGGAAAATGTTAAAAGTGCTACAGCACGTACAAACGAAATGATCGGACGTATTAAGTTTAGTGTAGTTAATGATCGTGCCACATTGATGTCAATTAAAGTTCAACAGCCAAAACAGGTAATACATATTTACGAATAACTAAGCTTTAAGGAGTTTGGGAAAAAAGTAGTTGTTTGCTCTAAACGAACTGCGAAATGCTGTTCGATTTATTTTCATATCACACACTTCCTTAAAGCTTGAAACTGGAATTGTTAAAATTTTGGAAGTTAATAAACATTGAGATAAATGTTTTTAACAACAACTTTCTTTTATGCTAGAAAGATCAACTAGTGTAAATTATCTTAGATATCTATCGTTCAGTAAAAGGGGTCGCAAAAGTTGCTACCCGACGTTCTTTGACTTTATTTTTTTTTTTTTTTTATATGAAAAACTTTAGTTTTTTTTTTGAAGTGTGTTAATTTGATGTCTTAACCTTTTTTCGTTAAGTAGAAAATATGGTATCGGCCACCAGAATTGATGGCCATTTATGGCATTTTTCATCACCCTTGTCAGAACTTCCGTCGATAGGTTCCCGCATTCTCGGCTATTCTCTTTAAGATCTTCAAAAGCCTGAGATATCTTGACATAGTCTCGTGACCTTGAAAACCCCCACAAAACGGTTAAATTGCATAATCAGCAAACTATTATGCGAGATTAGGAAATGCAGCCTTCAGAATTTCAGTTGAAGGTCATGATGTATGCATTGCTGCTCCTTCCAATGGGATCCACATGTCCTACGGTCCCAATTGAGCTCTGTTGCGCTCGCCGTTTATAGTAGTCGCCCCAAAAATAGGGTCTAATGACGCCTTCAGCGCAAAAATCACAGTATACAATTACTTCGAGCGGTTGTAAAGACTCTTAGTGTGTTATACGTGGATTTCCCAGAAACGACAATTCTGCTTATTCAAGTATCCAGAGAGATTCATACCCTGTGCCAAAACCAACGACGTACACACCAGATTTTATCTTTTTTTTTTAATTCCCTTAGCTAATCCCGCAAAGCTCTTCGCTTGTCTACAGGTAAAAAAGCAGACAGTTAAAGAAAAACAATTTATTACATAAAGTAAATTCACCTTTACAAAACCTACAAATTAACTTCAAAGTATAGAGCTGCGAATGCACTAAAACAGAAAAGTGAAGAGCAAATAAGTTTTTTGCACTATCGCGGTGTTAACTATGTAGTGGCAATACTCAAAACAACAAGGATTCAGGTATTTCGTCTATCCAAGAATTTGAGAATGGAAGGACGCTGTTTCATCTTTAAGTTATGGTGGAAAATGATTAGCTCAAAGTTTATTTAAATAAAAAATGAGTTAATATTATATAACAAATAGCTTAACCCGGTTCGCTTCGCTACACTGCTTCAACCACTTCTTCAGTGGAGAAATATTTAATATATGCATCCTATGGGAGGTATTTTCCCCCTGCGCCTATCCGCTTTATTTTTTTATTTTCAAAAGTGTAGTATACAATAAGAGTGACTTCTACAAAGTTTGAACATTTTTACTATAACAGTTCTTACGATATGCGATATTAAACATTGGCGTCCTATGGGGGGTAACATTTGCCCGCTGCTATTTTATTTCAATTTTGGGGTTCAGAAGATCATACTACAAAAAGTTCAACAAAATGAGTGCAGCGGCTCTAAATTATATTTCTATCTATGAGGGGTACTGCTCCTCCTCTGTCTATCCCGCCCATTTCTATATTGAAATTTAATGTTTGCCATAATAGTAGCTTTAACCACGTTTGAAGACTCTCCCTTTAATAGTTCTCCAGTTGAGCGATATTTAATATATGGATCCTATGGGAGGCGTTTCCCCTCTTGAGCCTACCCGATTTATTTCTATTTTCAAAAGTGTAGTATACCATAAGAGTGACTTCTGCAAATTTTGAACATTCTCACTATAACAATTCTAAATATATGCGATATTTAACATTGGCGTCCTATGTTGGGTAACACTTCCCCCTCTGCTATTTTATTTAAATTTTGGGGCACTGAAGATCCTACTACCAAAAGTTCAACAAAATGCGTGCAGCGGCTCTTATTAATATTTCTATCTATGAGGGGAACTGTTCCTCCTCTGTCCACCCCGCCAATTACTATATTGAAATTTAAAGTTTGCTATAATAGTAGCTTTGACCACGTTTGAAGACTCTTCCTTTAATAGATCTTCATTTGAGTGATATTTAATATATGCATCCTATGAGAGGTATTTCCCCGCCCCCCCTGCGCCTACCCGCTTTATTTTTATTTTCAATAGTGCAGTATACCACAAGAGTGACTGCAACGAAGTTTGAACATTCTCACTATAACAGTTAGATATTAAACATTGGCGTCCTATGGAGGAAACCACTTCTCCCGCTGCTACTTTATATAAATTTTGGGGCTCAGAAGATTTTACTACCAAAAGTTCAACAAAATGCGTGAAGCGGCTCTTAAGATATCCGATATTTAATATTGGCATCCAATGGGGGGTACCAATTCCCCTGCCCCTATAAGTAGCCTATTTTATTTGTAGGGCTCACGTGATGCTACTGTAAAAATTTCAGGAAAATCGGTTCAGTAGTTTTGAAGTGTATAAGCCAACAAACAAACAAAAAACGAAAAATGTTTGTATGTATGTTTATGTATATAGATATTTTTCATATGTGTTTCACATTGTATTAAAATCCTTATTCGAAAAACATTTTAAAATAACGTTTGAAAGGAAGTGGTAAATTAATGCAATCCTCAATCCTTTTTTTATTGAGAGTGCTGGGGCTGTCAAACGATTTTCAAATCATTATCAAACGTTTTTCTTTTGAGAAAAGGTTTAGTTTCAAATCATTTTCAATTTGAAATCAAACCTGTGTATTTGTTGGGGTTCTCTTTGAATGTGTTTTGTTGCCACTGCAGTCGTTGGTTGTAATTATCTTCATATTTTAAATAACTTTTTCTGAATTACATATTTTTTTTTTTGATTTAAGAGCGAAAGAAAAGTAGAGAATAAAAGGATATGTGAAAAGCCATTTGTGATTTTTCTCTAATTTTACACTGAAAGAATTTTCTTCGTAATACCAATGAATTTTGACATTAATCCCATGAAAAATTGCATTAAAAAGGAACCTATGCAGCGCTTCGTTGGATCAATGAAATCTGTTTCATTAAAATGTATTTTATTATATTATTCATTGGATGAATACTTTTAATAAAGTAAAATAAAGACAAAAATAACCACAACAAATCTGCAAACATAGAAAAAGAAGAGAACAAATTTTACAGTGTAAAATACATTCCTGGGTTAACCGATAATAATAATATACGGTCGTCAATAAAAACAAAAAACATCTGTTTTGCATACAAACCCAATTTGACATTAAGTACAATTTTTTCTAGAGTTAAGGCACCAATTAATAAACAAAAACAAAGTAACATTGTATACGAATTACAATGTGAAGGAAATGACAAACAGTCATGCGAGCTAATTTATATAGGAACAACAAAACGTACACTGGAGACAAGAATGGGAGAACACAAGATGGACATAATGCGGAGAAAAGAGACAACAGCACTAGCACAACACATCCTACATACTGGTCACACAATTAGGTTCGATGATGTAAAAATTCTAGATAAAGAAAATAAAGAAAGAAAGAGGTACACAATTGAAAGCCTAAGAATCCAACAACAAATTAATAGAACAATGAATTTGAAGGAAGACACGAACAAAATAAATGCGAGCTATATTGTTGCCATTACTTAAGCTGTGATATATTTAAAGTTTAAAGTAATATGTATTTTTTAAATATTAAAATTAATTTTTATATTTGTATGATCCTGAGTACATCTAAAACTTTTTAATGTGATTAAATTTTCATATTGTAAGTCTTTAATGTTAATGTGGTACATTATTGTATTTGTTTTATTGTTTTTATAATTTTTAAATAGACAATCCCTTGAAAAAGTCGACAAACAATCGACGAAACGTCGGGAACAAAATATTGTAATTAAAAATTGAATTTTATTTACATTGAAGAAATTTAGGCCCTATTAGCTTGACAAAAATAATATTCAAAAAATTTTTAATTTTTTTTATTTTTATTTTTATTTTTTATTATTTTATTTTATTTTTTTTTTCTGTCTCTGGCGGGAGTCGATCGCGCAACCTCGGTGCTGATAGACTAGCTCACTACCAGCTAGCCTACTGGGGCAGTGTAGTTTTTGGATAAAAAAAACAGTGTATTTTACTCAATTAAGAACTTAAATATGAGATTAAGTTGTCCATAACAACAATAACAACGTTGATTGAAAGTTTTTGTTTCATTACTATAATGACATTTTTCATTGCCATAACCAAAATTTAAATTTATGAATGCATTATTGAAATATGTTGCTTTTATAAAAAAATTTTTTGATTTCATAAATTTAATGGCATACATGTAACATTCGATGTATGAAATTATTAAATCTTACATTTTTTAATTAACAATTAAACATTTTTTTAAGGAAACTATAATTTTGTATTAATTTATGAATATAGTTATGTTTGTATATTTTTTTTTATGTTTCCAATTAAAATTTTTTGTTTAACTTGGACAAACTTAAGTTTTCATAAATCCAATGAAAATTTTTAACGTAATTACGAAATCCAATGAAGCGATTTTAACGAAAATACTTCATTATAACTATGAAATCCCATTTAGACAATGAAAATTTTCATTTACCCAAGGAAAAATTGTTTTATGAAAATGATTCATTAAATATATGAAGCATTTTTCTTTCAGTGTAGCGGCCCAAGTTTCAAAAAAGAGTCGCATATACTTCATACGTTCACATAAAGATTAATTTTAACTGTTTATTTCAAGTAGTCGATAATCGACCACCAAGCAATACTAGTTAGGATAAATTCAGTTTTTCACATTTAGAAAAAAGGCCCGAAATTCGGCAAACCATTAACAAAAAAGAAATTAATTTAGTTAATGTACATACAGCAAAAACTGCAAAATTCCATTAAAAAAACCAATTACACTTATACTTAATTTAATTTACCTCACATTACACATACTTTCTTTCATATTCAAATCTTTTTAACTTTAATTCGATTAACACTTAAAGTCGATAAATCTCTTGGATTAATTTTCAATAATGAACAGAAAACCCTTCCACTATTTGTGTACAAGTGTTTGAGAGTGTGTGTCTAGATGTGAATGTTACTACTTCCAATACCCAGGGGCTTGGTTTGGCAATTCATTTAAAATTTGCATGAACACGGAACACGAAATAAACATTATAAAAATTGTCTACATTTTTTAAATAATTGAACATTTAATTAAAAATTGCTTATTGTAAGTGAAAGGAAAATTTAATTATAAAACCTCTTATTTCTTTTTCTTTTCTTTCTTCTTTTCGTTTTCATTATTTAAAAACTGTAGGTCGAAGTTGAAAGCAAAGACAACCATGACCGCACCAGAGAATTTGTCTGGCGTCGTACACCGAAAATTGCAAAATTGGTCAATGAAAAACTTAAATTGGCAGCTGAAACTCTATTTGCCCCACAGGGCGTTGAGGTGGTGAGACTTTAAGTCAAACAGTCAACATTGGATTCATAATCAAACTTAACACAAACACATACATATGTACAACTTAACGTATATGTATATATAAACACATACATACCCTTTTTACATACAAATCTAAATTTTAAACTCTATTTTAGCAAAAGATATTTATTGCAATGTGTGCTAAGGGATTTTCATCGTTTGTTGAAGAAGAAAATACCTTAATATATTTATGATTTATGTGTATGATTTAAATGTATGTTAAAACATATTTTATACTATTTAAAATATCCATAGATAATTCGAATTATTTAAATAGTTTAATTCTAGTTAATTTTAATTTATTTATTTTATGTAATAAGCTTTATTTATTATCTATTTATTTTACTCTATTTAAGTCCTTTCTTCATACAAACATTTAAACATACGTACATATTTTTAAATTATACAAATATTTATGCAAAAGTTAAATTGAATTTAATTAAACGGAATGCAAAAACCAATATTGTAATAAAATATTCAGAAAAGAAAATTTAACTTAAAAATAAAGAATTACTTTAAAAAAAAGGTGTAAAAAAGAAGAACATCATCAAACATGTCATGTTTCACACCACAGAACCCAAAGGGTACTTATGAGCAGACTCTATTCATTAAATAGGACGTAGCTATTCATCTGTTCATATGTATGTCTAATATTGTTTATGTACTCACAATTATAAACAAACATATGCACAAGCTTATGCTGCATATGTGTATAAGTTTAGCTAAGATGTATTTCAAAAGATTGCCCTTATGTTTTATGAATAGACACCTCAAGTAAGTACATTATCAATGTTTTCTTATGTGTGATGAAAATTAATTGTTGTTGTGCAATTATACGGATACACCATCGCACAGTATTATCCTTAAGAATTGGCAACAATTATTTATTATGTTGTTTAAAATGTTCTTTAACATACAAAAGTGATTAGTTCTACGACTCTTTTTAAAATACGATTCTAACACTCAATTAACATGATGAAATTTATGACGTCCTATTTTGGACGTCATTTTTAGTTTGGAAGCAAGCCATGTAGAGAAGAAAGAGTGGTAGAAAAATAGACATGATTTCTGTTTTCTCTTCCTCTTTCTTCTCTACACCGTTTGCTACCAAACAAAAAATGACGTCTAAAATTGGACGTCATAAAATTCATCATGTAAATTAAGTGTAATGCTTTTCGTTAGGCAAAAAGGGGTTAAGACAAAACGCCGCATTTTGAGTTTTGATTGGCTTTAACCCTTAAATCACCCTAAAAAAAACTTAAGTTTGGTAACCTGTAGCCCGTTTCTGTATTTCTCACATCGTAAAACTTTTCGCTTGAAACGTGTGAATTGCAACAAAAATAGTGTGAAATGAAACAAAAAATGGGTTTTCTCACAAAAGTGTTTCTGTATCTTTTTTTTGCGAGAATTATCTGTCATTTAAATAATTTTCCAGCAATTATTGGAAGGATGCGAGAAAAAGTGTTTCTATAACAATATTTTGCGAAAAGTTTCTTTCAAGAACTGTCAAAATAAGTCACATTTGAAATTGGTGGCGAGATATTTTGAATTAAAAATATGTTTATATACTATTTTTTTTAAATAAATAAAAAAATAGAAGGAATATAAATGATGAATGCATAATTTATATGATTAAAATAAACAAAAAACAATTGTTATATATTGTTATTTTAAATTTTTTTTAGCCTTTTCTTGTTTTGGTTTTAATCAGTGGTGCCAGATAAATTTGTGTCAAAATCGTCCATTTCATGAGAAAAAAATAAAAAAGATCGTCTTTTTTGTTTTAAAAATCGTGCAATTTAAAATCAATCTTAAACAAATTTGTTTCGACTTTTATTAAAAATAATCAAACAAAAACATAGTTCATGGGTTTTAAATAATTTCATTAAATTTATATTTATTTTGTTACGCTGAAGGATAATTTTTTTTTTTAAATTATTTATATTCTTTAATACGATAACAATTTAAAATTGTTATTTTTCCCTGGAGAAGTTACACAAAGGCATTAGCAAATATCATTTTAAACAAAAAATAAAATAAATATTTTTACAAAAGGAAAAAGAAACCAAGCTTAATAAAATAAACATACATCCTTTTTTTAAAAAGATATATACATATTTTCAAAAACCAAGATCAAAATGGAAATATTATTGAAATTTAACTATATAGGTTTACAAATGGCTGATATATAAATCTTTAATTTAACTATTCCTATAATCTTTTCTTTTTTACCTGAAATAGACTTAGTAGAACACCTGGTAGTTAAAATTAAAAAAATCGGTTCATAAATAAACGGGTAAAAGACCCAGTAAAATCTTGCCTACAAAATAATATGTTAAGTAATCAGAAACACATAGAAGCACTACATACAATTCTACTGAAAAACTAATGAATTTAACAAGGTTTGTGCCAAAATGAACAAATTCAAAAGTAAGTCATTTTTTTAATCTAAATACATCCAGAAAAAAGTAGTTATCGAAGTTCTTATGGAAGAAAGCTACTGAATAACGAGTGAAAGAAGCTATCCATTTTGAAAAAGTTTTTACTGGGAGACAAACAAATTTCTTTCTTGCCGGAATAATAGTTTTGGCACAAAAGTATACATATAAGATAAGAATATCAAATATCAATCATATTTTGTATATGTATATAAGAAGTATTAAATGTTCAAAATAAGCCAAGTCGGTCCATTACTTTGCCTCGAAATTTTGCTTTTGCCGATACATTTTTTAGGGAAGAGACAAACAATTTCCAGGACAATTTTCACAATAGGGATAAATATAAAAATTTAACCCGTGTTTTATTATCTTATTTCGAAGACTAAGGGGCTTATAGTGTAAAACGCAACGCCAACCATTTCATTAAAAGCAAAAACAAAATCAAAAATATTTTATAAATTTGTTGTTGCTTTCTACAGATATTCATATTATTTTTTTTTTTCAATTTTCAACGCCACAAAATAGAAGTGTTTGAAATTTAAAAATTCAAGATTAATTTCTATAGAAAGAACAACAAAATTATAAAATATTTTTGATTTTGTTTTTGCTTTCGTCACTTTTTTAGAAAAAAATCATCAAAACGTCACTTTGTTAATATCGGAACAAAAAATCGTCAAGATGACGATAACACGTCAAATCTGGCAGCCCTGTTTTTATTATATTTATTTCTTTTGTTGACGTTTCGCTTTTATTTGACACTTAATTACTGGAAATATTCCAGTATAAACAGAATTTGTTGTGTCTGTTTTCGCATTCAAATACAGAAACACTTTTATCTCATAAATCGAGAAACGATGGAATTTTTTGTTTCACACTTCATGTAAGAAATTTTACGATGCGAGAAATACAGAAACGAGCTACTGGTGCGTGGTTTTTCGCACATATTTTTTTTTAAATTTCCTAAGCTAATCCCGCGAAGCCCCTATGCTTTTCTGCATGAAAGAAACCAGAGTCTCTGGAGGTAATCAAACCCGCAACCACGGAGCTGATAGACTAGCTCGCTACCAGCTAGCCTACCGAGACACTCGTGCATTGTCTGTCTACTTTGCTGTGGCGCCATAGTTCGTTTGTAATCAAAGTCATGATTTACAAAATATTAATCATGTATTTATCTTGTTGGTGATCAGCAAAAAACTAAACAAAGCTTGTGTGTGTTTTTTATATAAGCACTCACTTTTTTAAGCATACATTACCTGCAGTTCGCAGCAATATAAAACATATTCGTATTTGCCGAGAGAAAATTTTGTCTATAGTGCAAACTACATAGAAACTACATATGTGTGGAAAACCACATACAAGGGTAACTTACGTCAGTTCTGAAATAATTCGTTACTAAAAAATATTTTTTATTAAAAAATGTGTTTTCAGTACTGAATTGATATTGCTACAAAGTCTTTAGTGTGCCTCAACGATTTCTTTTGTTTATCGCGTAAAAATTATTCATTTTGTGTGGTTTTTCTTTTGCTTGGTATCAATAACTTAAGTCTAGCACAACAGATTCTAATCGCAACTATCTGCTCTGCAGGAAAAAAGTCTTTGGAATACACCAAATAAATAATTTTCAATTTAACATTACGAAAAACAACAGTTTCTGGCTTAAGCCCTTTTTGCCTAATGCCAAAAAATTCTTGATGAAGTTTTCTCGGCCTGTTTTTCAATGTTTTATATATCAATATATATTTCTAAAGGGCATAATAAACCACACAAAATGCTTGGCAAACACACACATTGTTTCCGTTTGGGGTTTGCCAATAAACAACACAAATATTCTCCGTACAAACATAAATTTTCATTTTTGTTTAGTTTTCAATGAATGCAGTTGTCAATAGTGCTGCGGCAATTTTGTTGCTTTTTGGTTAAAACGGAGAAGAAATTATAAAATAAAGGCAAAAAATTTAAAGTAAAAAGTGATTTAAGCAACGAGCTGTTTTGTGGCAAGCAATACTACTAAAAAATATAATTTAATATTAAAAATTAATTGAATTGAATACATTTAGCATTAGACGCCACAAAAAGTTTGCCAAATATCCAACATGTCTGCCAAATATAAAAATGTTTTAATATTTCTGCAAACATTGCTTCAAATATTTGTCCAAACTGCAAACACCCAAATTAACAACACAAAATGTTTGTACAAATGTAAAATTTTGACATATTTGCCAAGCCATTTGTGAGGTTTATTATGCCCTTAAGATAAAAAAATTTTTGAGCTTTAACCGCATTTTTTTAAGTAAATTGCTTTTTATTGTAAATCGTTTGTACAATTAATATTGTTTTCTTTTTTACAAAAAAAATTTAATATTTTATTTAAAAAATTAATTTTGTGTTCGTTTTTTAAAAATGTTTTGCTAACTAAGAGGGAAGCATGTTTTCTTCTAAAACATTGACCCTTACTTATGGCATAAGGCATTGATTGCACTTTTCGCCCCGAAGAAATCGAGAGTTTTGTAAGTGCCCTGTAAAAAAGAAAATGTTCTATTTGGGGTTTTTTTTATAACGGCGACGATTCCCTCAAAGAGCAACAAAATTACGCAAAAATAGCGAAAAACTACGAAAATTTTTATTATTTCAAACGAGCCATATAATTGCTAAGAGTCCTTAAATTCGGTAAAAATTGCAATATTGGAAACAAACCCAAATGTATTCGTAATCGCTAAATCGGTTAAAAAACAGAACAATACCAAAAGTATAGTTCATTTTTAAACAAACACGACAATAGTGGATAAAGAAGCTTTGTCCTTATGACAATCGTTAAAGGTTCCAGAAAATTATGACCTTTACTATGCGTGCAAGGTGTACATATACTTCCGACTGTCCGGTGGCGAGCTGTTTGTCCATGTTAACCTTTTGCGAATGACGTAGCCTGTTGAAAATAATATTAACTTTACATAGCCCTAATGTGCCCATGAGCTTTTTAGCAGTGTTGGTAAGTAGATTTAACTCGTCCAAAAATAATTCGTTGCCACCTAAATCACCATAGAAAAATTATTGCAATCGGTCTCGAAAATAGCTTCCAATGCCATAAGTTGCTTATAAAGGGTGGTCCAACCAAAACGCAAGATGTTAATTGTAAATAAAACAAAAAAAAAAATCAGAAAATTATCTTGATATTTTTTTATTATGATAGAAGGCTCTATGACACTTATGTGTGAAACAAAATATCGGGAAAATGTTCGCCACGGCTTCGGTGCCATACCTCTATCCGATGGTACACATTTTCAATGACTCTGAGACAACATTGACGTTCAATGTCGTTAGAGTGTCGAATTATCTCATCCTTTAGCTCTTGAATTGTTCTTGGCTTATTGACGAACACTTTTTCTTTTAAATATCGCCAAGTAAGAAGTCACATGTAATGACGTGAGACAATAACACGGCCATTGAAATTCTCGCGCATAAGAGCCATTGTTTCGTTAACTTCGTGGCAAATGGCACCACCGTGTTGAAACCACAATTCGTTAAGATCCCTATCCTCAATTTGTGACCACAAGAAGTCCGTTATCATTTAGCGATCGCAAACAATTGTCACGGTTCCTCCTTGGCCGACCTCATTTTCGAAGAAGAACGGCTTGATGTTGCCGCCAGCCCATAAGCCGTGCCAAACAGTCACCCTTTGTGGATGCATTGGCTTTTTACAATCACTCGTTGATTCTCATTTCTACAAATCCACCAATCCAATCACTATGTGCACGAAATGCATTTTGATTTAAACGCCCATTTTCTTCTTAACAGGCTTCAACAATCTTAACGCGCAACTCAATTGTGTGCCTTTCCATGTTTGAATTTGACAAACAATAACACAAAAAAAATGTCAAATTAAGTTGGGCCTTCCATTTAAGTTTAAACATTTTCTTTCAGCTCCATTTTACCTCCTGCTTAAGTCTTATCCCAGTGAACGCAGTTTCTATGTCAACATCAACGAGGAACATTCGGAAAATGGTGATATAGAGGCTGGCGTCCCACAAGGATGCTTATTGGGTCCAACTCTTTACACTTTATTTACATCAGATATGCCTACAAATAACGAGGTAGTTATTGTGACTTACGCTGATGATACTGCTATACTAGCAGTCAATGAATCTGCAACAATAGCATCTAACCTTATCCAAACGCAGCTTGACTCACTTAATAACTGGTTAAAAAGATGGAACATTAAAATCAATGCAGACTAATCAACCCATTTAACATTCACACTCAAAAAGGGTGATTGTCCTTCTGTCAATTAAACAATGTAAAAATACCTAAGTCAAATGAAGCAAAATATTTAGGTCTTATAATTGATCGGCGCTAAACTTGGAAAACACATTTAAAAATAAAGAGAAAACAACTGAAAACTTAAACAAGTAGGATGTACTGGCTTCTTGGTCCAAGATCTGAATTATGAATTAATAATAAATTATTATTGTATAAAACAGTACTAAAACCTATATGGACCTATGGTATTCGATTATGGGAAACCTCTTCTTACTCCAACATTGATATCATTCAAAAATATCAGTCCAAAACTCTACGGCTTATAATAGGCGCTCCTTGTTACGTTAGAAACACTACAATTTACAATGATCTCAAAGTTCCATATGTAAAAGATGATATCAAAAAGTACAGCACAAATTACCTGGAAAGGCTTAATAACACCAACACATTCTTGCGATAACACTTTTAGATGACGATGATGAAGTTAGATGGTTATTAGATCTTCCTTTTATTTCTTAAGTCTTATTATATTTTATTTTTTTTTTTGTCTATAATATTATTATTTTTTTTTGGTTTATTGTATAATATAGTAAAATTATTAAAATTACAAAATTTTAACTTGTTAAAGTCAATGGACCCAGAATATATATACTTTATGGGGTCTGAGATGAATAATAAAAAAGTTTCTCACGGAATGACAAACTAAGTATACCGTCTTCACAACTAATTGTGGTGGAGGGTATAAATCAGACCATAAATCCAATATGAACGTTTTAAGATTTAAAAAAACTGTATTATAATATTTAGATACAAATCGGCACAACTATGTAATTCTTGCATAACTCTGACAATAAAATTGTGTTAATGATTGACCAAATAACGTGTAAATGCTATGGCATAGGGTATTTTACTGTTTGACCGACTATACATTAGGGCTATAACTTTTTCACACTTTTTGTGAATATCAAAAACGACATAGTATAGTCGTGTAGAACATTAAAAGTTTTAATAACAAATATGATCATTTTTTCGGAGTGTTAAAAAAGTTCGCGCAGGGATCGATCAGGTTGAAGTTTGAAAACAACAATTTTTATCTCACGGAAATTAAAAAAAAAAAACAAGTAAGAAAGTATAGTCGGTCAAGCCCGACCATATGATACCCTACACCACAGTTTTTAAAAACACATCATGCTTATGTGTCCATGTAAATATGGATTTATCTATGTTTATAAACTTCATGAAAATCGGTTTGAAAGTTTGTGAGATGCAGAAATTGCCCTCTGCCTCCCCTTGTGGTCCTATTTTTTAAAAACTGTATAGCTAATGTGTCCCTATAGATATGGATCTATCTATGTTTTAAATTTCACTAAAATCGGTTTGATACTTTCTGAGAGGTAGAAATTTCCCCCTATCATCCCTCGATGTCCTACGATTCGGCCGATTTTCAATAGGCTTGGTCCTTGTGCCAATAATAACCTATGACCCAAATTTTATCAAATTATCTCCATTGCGACCTGTACTTTGCGCACAAGGTTACATGGACAGCCAGCCAGCCAGCCAGCCGGACGGACATCGTTAGTTCGACTTAGAAAGTGATTCTGAGTAGATCGGTATTCTTTAAGGTGGGTCTAGGATCACTATTTTAAGGCGTTACACACATCAGCACAAATGCATAATACCTTCTCCGCTATTGTGGTGTGGGTATAAATACTTAAATTAAATGCACTTAAATGCTTTTTAGGAATTTATCCACTGCTTTAGATTTAAAAATTTTCCTACGGTTTACAATTTATCGCGGTTCAAAATTTCTTGGAATGTTTTAGAAATTTGCTTCCCTGCGTGAGTTTTTTTTTCGCAAAACGACGGGAGACAGCTGTTTTCATTACTGAAACATTCTTGGCCACACCGTGGTACTATGCCAAAAATTTGATCATAGCCCTTCTATACATTCATTAGTTTTCCTTTAATAATGCTTCACTAAAATAGGCTGACAATTTACGTCACTATTGCCCGGTCAATTAAGTTAGAATATAATTAGTAATTATATTTGTAACAAATAATAAAAAATACATATATTTAAATATTAGTTTGAACTCCATTATTCAATAACGTTATATTTAACATGTCTATTAGTTTTTGATTATTTGGTAGTAATAATTATATTAAGTTAACAAAAATAGTTGGAGAAATAATCGTTAGTTAAAAAATTATTATAACTTCCTATTTATTTTGTGGCTTTACTTATTCCATTTTTACATTTTAGTTTCTGATTATACGGTAATAATAATTTCTTTTAATCAACTAAAATTGTCGGAGCAATGACCGCTAGTTAAAAAATAAGTAGTTGTCTAGTATATAAATAAATAAGTATAATAAATTACTAACATATAAATATATTGTTAGTCTCGTGTAGAAAGGTCCTAAATAATTTTTTTTTGATATTGAGTTTTTTATTGATTTCAACGCATTTTACATAAATACTCCTCGTCACAAAATTTTAATACAATACTATAAACAATTACGGCTTTACAAGCAATTTTACATATCGTTACATACAGCTTCTATCATGTTTTTACCTTTTCCTGTGAAGAAGCAAAAATGTGAGATACGGCCTATCTATAAGAGAACAACGATATGTAAACTTATTGTAATATTATTTTTCCAATAGCTAAAACAAACACTGTTGAAAAAAAATTAACTTAATTCCCTAAACACATGTAAGTAAAAATCATTAAGTTCCTTTTTCCACAATGATTAACACAAACAAGTGAAATATGCTTCTAGAGACGTGCAGTGCAGACTAAAATTTTTCAACAAAATTCAACGAATAAAAGAAATTGCAACAAAACCAAATTGAAATGTTGACAAGACTTTTCTAGACTTTAATACAACAGCAGTCAGACATGATGAAGATGACTTCACGCATCGGGTGCCATTTTTCTTTCTTTATGTTGGTACTAAAACATTTTTAGCTCTTTTAGAAAGTGGTAACAAACGTCTGCTGGCATTGATACGTTTCGCCATTGAAACATTTGCGACTGGTTTTATGTGTTAACTTTTTATGGCTTGTTTGAATTGTATTAAACACAAGAAGAAAATTAAATACACTTATTTACGATTTTCCTAGACTTATTTTATTTATGCGTTTTGATTTTTAAGCCGTAGATGTTTATTGTTTAAGGTATATGACAAAAACGCAATAAGTCCATATCTTAAATGGTTTTTTTTTTTTTTTTGGTCTGAAATCAATTCAACATACTTAAACGTGGCCTTTGTTCTAAGATAAACTGAATATTAATATAGTATTTATCGCTTATATGCACACCGGCTATAAGCATTTAACGCTTATTGGCACCCCAACATAAACAATTTTCTAATTGAGCCGTTTATTTTGAAAGTGGCATAAGTCATTTCGGTTTTTAAGTCGAGATATTTAAGGGTTTGCGTTTTAACACGTTTAAAAATATGGATGCTAACTTTCGAGAAGATTCACTTGTATTTGATACATCATGATAATGATATTTTTCTCAGTATTTATTTTTATTATTATTTATTATTATTATTTATTATTATATTTATTATTAACTCGATTTTTTTTGAAAAAGTGACTTATGCCACTTTCAAAATAAACGGCTCAATTATAAGATTTCAAAAGTCACACGTACCATCTTTATAGAAAAATCGGAGCCAAATTTAGAACATTTATTTTCGCAAAAAAAAAAAACTATAAGTTTACGGTAATTTGTTCATGCAGTACATTTCGCTTATAGTCACATCCTTTTGCTGCAACCATAACGTGGACTATATCGCTGATGTGACTATAAGACTAATTCACATATATGCCACTATGACGCATATAACCGAATTCGAAAATAATCAAGTTATGTGAATAAAGGAAATTAAAAATGCATATAAATTACACCGACATCAGGCTTATGGTTTTACAACAGAGTTACATACTGCATAAAAAATAGTTAAAATAATAACAATATATTTCCTAACTGATATCAACGGCAAAAACTAATTTTTTACGAGTACAGAGTTGATGACAAAAATTAAATGATTTAATTCATTCTTTCTTTGGATGGATTCTTGGTTATATCGCTAAATGGACTATAACGTTAATACTTTATATTAAATAAACTTATAGCGGCAAAATAAACAGAAAAAATGGACAATATCGCTAATGTGACTATAAGCGTTGTGACTTTAAACGAAAAGTACTGTACTTCCATAAAATTGAATTTAGAACAAAAACACAAACGAATTGAATAGTGTTTACTTTTCTACAAAAATATTTAAAAATTTAATTTGGTGTTTGTTTCTTAAAACTGTCTTGTTCTCTAAAAGGGTAGCATGTGCTTTTCTAAAAAATTCACACTTACTAATGGCAAAAGGCATTGATTGCACTTTTCGCCCCGTATTAATCGAGAGTGTTGATAGTGCTAAAATAGTGTGAAATAGGTGACTTCGGTTTATATATGAGGTTATTTTTACAACGGGATAAGTTTTCAAAAATAGCAAAAATTCGCCAAAATTTTTAATATTGCAAACAAGCTATAAAATTTATTAAAAGTACCTAAAACTTCGGTAAAAATTGCTAAATTAGCAGAAATTCGCAAGACAGCGGCATGATAGCAAAGTCTAATATTTACTAAAAATCGTTAAAGCTGTAAAGAATCAGAAAACTTACACTCATAAAATTATTACAGTAACTGATTGTAGGTAATTAAATTCGTTTTCGGTACTGTTAAAATTTAATAAAAATATAGTTATTTTACGAATAAATTTATTTTTCAACATTTATGTTTGTTATTAAAAAAACAAACTACCAAAAAATAATGTTTTCCGTATTTTTTTTTTGTTAATTTGTTTGATTTTTATCGGTTAAAATATATTTTTTAAAAGTAAAAACTATTCAATTTTAACGAATATGATGTACAATAAATAAAAAACTTAGAAATTACTGAAAAAGTCATTTGTTTTAAATGAAATGCAAATGATCTGTTTTTTAAATGAATTTTAATTTGTTTCAAATGAATTTTCGTTTGAATTTAACTACATAATATTTTGAGTGTACTTAAATTCGCGAAAAATTCGAAACAAACCTTAAAATTATTTAACCCTAGAAAGATAACGTTATTTTTTTGTACTGAAAAGATAACGATACGTCTGAAAGATGTATGCTTGTTTATATCCTTTAAAGGATATCACCGAAAATAATATTGATGAATTTTATTGTTGAAATCATTTATTTATTCTATTTCTTTTAAAAAAATATAGTTTTTAAATAGAAAATTATTATGAAAATAAAATTAAAAATAAAATTCAATTAGCATTATCAAAAAATAAAGAGTTTTTATAAAGGACTTCAGTTCGGTTCTAAAAACTTAAATAAATATTTTCTTTGTACTAAATGTAGATAAGTTAATACAGAACTTATATAAACCAAAAAAAAAAAAAAAAAATTTAATAACATTATGTGCATTTACAAATTTAAATTTTGTGGTCGCCACATACAGGTATATCGCACTTGACACATACCATTTTGGACACATACAATTTCTGATGGACAGACGCCACCGTATTATCTCTTTCGTATATCGTATTATATTCTCCACTACAACCTCAATCATTACTTACTGCATCTGGTAAAATTTGGTCAATGTTGTCGGTTAAAGTTGTGGTTAAAAAAGCGATTTCTAGCCCTGAAATTGAAAAATTTATGGAAATTTCGGCACTGGTCCATTAAACATTTCCGAATTTTCGTACAGTGATTTGAATTCCCGAGTAGGTCCTCTTGCCGTACGAACTATATTCATTGAAGAAACTCTGCCATCACTTTGACCCTTCGATGTAGCTCACTTACTTTTATTTCCTAAAGTGGGTCGAGATATCGAAAAAACGCAGCTATCGGAAGAAGTAGTAAAATGTTCAGGTTCTTAAGGATTTTCCTGAATCGGTGGTATATTCTCGTCAGGCTCAAGGATGTCAAAAGCTCATCTTCTACATCACTTTGAAGACTATCCTCCAATAATTCATCTTTCGATTCGCTCACACTTTCCAGTGAGACCGAGTCCTCCAACACGCTTTGCAAAATAGCGCCAATTTCTGCGTCGCCCAAGCTGCGCTTACAACACATTTTTAAAACAATACCTTTAAATTCAACCAAAACACAAAGTTATCTGCACTACAAAAGTAACACTAGAGATAACGATACGTCTCTCAGACATATGTTGTGTATATTTCTCAAAAATACATAACTTACAACATAAAAGCTGCCTCCACCAACTAGGTGCTGCCAACAACTGAGATTATTGAACGTGAGAAAGTTGTATGTTAACAAATGTGAAAGTAGGAGCACAAAATTGAAAAGGGGTACGTATCGCAGAAAAAACAAAATGTCAGAATAAAACATAAAAAGCGTTAAAAAGTGAGCTACATATTATGATGACGAGCCAACTTTTTGAGTTAAAAACAGTACATTGCACTTTTTAATAACTTATGCCTTTATACATGCACCTTTTAAGAGGGTGATATTTTTTGTGTAGAAAAGAAATCACCATAAGTAAATCTATTTTAAAAATTCCGGCATTCGGTATTGGAAATCCCGATTATAATCAAAGTACATATGTGTGGCATTTTGACAAAAAATCTTAAGTCAAATTTAAAAACTTTAAAAAAGTGTTGTTCATCATACGAATTTTAATTCAAGAAACATTTTTGCTTACGTTTTTAAATTTTTTTATTATAAGCTAAATTTTTCTTTAGTTTTGGTTTATTTTATTTTGTGATAAAAATGATTATTTCGCCGAGTTGTTTTAAAAACTTTTTTTTATCTTATCTCGAGTTAAGATGTTTTGCCAACTGCCAAAGATATTACAAACCAGGGCTGTGGAGTCGTCATAAAAAGTGATAATTTCGACTCCATCCGCTGAAATTTTTTAAGTACGACTCCGACTCCTACTCTAACCTTGATGCTAAATGTATATGAGACTGGTCTTTATATGACCTTTAAACTTTTTTTTTAATGTAGTAGCATTTTAATGGTTAAATATAGCAAGAAAATAATTCTGGAAAAATTTAAAATCGATATTTTGATCCTAAGACGTGCCGCATTGAGCTTAAATATAGTTATTCACATATGTGTAGGTAAGAGGAAAAACTCGTTCGTTGCACTTTATAGATTTTGGAACGAAAGAGTTTTGCTACGAATTTCCGAAAGAACGAGTTTTGCAACAATCCATATGGAATCGAACTAGTTTTGCAACACACTATAGCCCACCAGGGAATCACTTAACATTAGTATATTTTGATTTAATTAATTTGATATTAAAATAATGCAAGCAGTGCTAAAAAATGTAGTAAAAGCTCTGTAGGAGAGGGAAAAACTACACCAATTCACATCTCAAAATACGTTTTTTTATTCTGTTGAAATCAGAATTTTTCCTTTATCGATGTGTGAATTTTCATAAGTATTATCTTATGAAGTTTTCAAGATAGAAAAGTTGAAAACAAAGTTGAAAACAAGTCCAACTTGCTTCGACGTAAAAGGCATCAAGTTTACTTAGGGCCATTATTATAACTTGGCGTTAGCTGTTATCCGACAGTTAACAGACGCTTTTTGACAGATAACACATTATTATCTGTCAATTTAATCTTAACTTTAGCTAACTTCAAATTGTAATAATGGCCCTTAGTGTTGTTGACCACTGAATTTTTAGAGGCAAAGAACATCAGCAGTCCTTTATTAGAAATTGTGAAGTGGGGTATTTTGTTTTTAATGTAGATACATTAAAAGGTGCCGTGCAATAAAGCCATAGGAAATAAAGCCTTATGGCCTTATTTCTCAATAGAGTCAGAGATAAGGCCATATGGCTTTATTTCCATTTAAGGAGTGAAATAAAACCATACATGGCTTTATTTCCCATTTAAATTTTCTTCTTTACTTAGCGAAGCCGGTCTTTGTTATACCATATAGGAGAAAATCCTTGCGCCCTGCCGAAGGCCGGCTATGCTTTGGAGTTTCTATACATGTTGTGACGGGCCCGCCTCACGCCCCACGATCGCTCGCCGGAAGCGCTCCCCCCCCCTTCCACCTACAGTACCATATATTTTTAACACTTGACAATGGCAACTCATTCTTTTGCCAATTTGTAACCATAACAATTACACTGTTATGGCGTTATTTCCACTTTGGTTACTAAACGATCATGGCGTTATTGCACTTGGAGGGTAGTCATAAAGCCATATGGCTTTATTTATTAATTGCAAGGGACCACATTAAAACACTGCCCTTTTTGTTTTATTGTATTTGTTTAGTCAAATATTTCGATTAACTTTGTTAATCATTCTCAGGAATATTAAATATATTTTTATTTTAACATGCAGATGCGCCTTCTGTTGTTACTTTTCTAATTTTAAAGAGAAAAGTAAAGTAAAAAAATTGTTGTAAGCGTTTTTTGGGAAAAAGCATACCTTTTGTTGTTGGACTTGGTGCAGTTTGCCTCAAGGGATTGCGCAGTACCAATACCATCATGAAGGGTAAAGAACACCAAGTCCAATTTAATCAGTAAAGGTATTTCCATTCCATAATCAATATTATTATTGTGCAAAATAATATAAAATTCGCTGCGTTTCTCCCCAAAATGAGTAAATCACAGTATTCTCAAATTATTTTCGGGTTAACCCCCACATTGATGGAAATTATGTATGTCTGGAACAATGTCATGCATTTTACCGAGTTCCTTTTCATTTTTTTCTATTATCATTTAATTTGAAGGTTGGAATTTAAAATGTAGTTCACTTAGTGCTTCCATCACAGGAGATACAGCAGATATCTAGTCACATACATACATATATATATATATACCCTGTAGTAAATAAAATAGTCAGTTGCAAAAAACACTAACTATAAATTAACTTTTTTTTAAATGACTACTAATTGGTTTAAATCTCATGCAGATATCAACCAAAAAGGCGCACGTAAAACACAAATAAAAGCAAAATAAGTAAAACAAGCATGCCATGAAGTCAAATGAAAAAAATATATACAAACATTTTAAAATAATTAAAAATTAAATCAATACAAATCTGTTTATGTACTAGCAATTATGCGGCGTATTTATTTCAGGACTTTTATACATCATCATTAAGGGCAGTTTAATGCAAAATTTTCATAAATAATTATTTCTATATCAAAATATATAAAGATATACATATGTATGCATGTTCATATGTACATATGTATATTTTTTTGACAAAAATTATTTAAAATTTAAATAATTTATTATTAACTGACAATACTTTTAATTAATTACAAACACGTTGAAAAATAAGTAGTTAGTAGTCAGTTAAAAAGTCATGCAAAGATTGCCAATTGACTACTGCCTATGACATGCCTATGTTAAAATAGTGAGTCGTCGACAAGAAAAAAAGTCACTTAATCAACTAGTTGTGGTTATAAAAAAACCAGTTTGAAGTTAGTTATAAATGTGTTTGACTTCCTACAGGGTATATGTATGAACACGCTACAAAAATAGTTTTCAATGTACGATTTATAAAAAACAAAAATATCAAAGCGAACTAGATTATAAATTTGCCTTTTTAAGTGCCCTAATTCGACTCCATTTAATCAACGTTATCTTGGCGCACTTCAAACAATAGTGAACCAGCGAAGAAAATGGAAAATCCTAACTAAGAGATAGTTTTGAAAATGTCTGTTGAGTGTAACGAACCAGTTTTGTTACCAACTGCAATTTTAGGACACATAAAAACATAGAAAATGACGTGGTTCGACACAATTTATATTGTTATCTATATATATAAAAAAAAATTTCCAGGAAATCTTCAGAATATTCAGGCGGGTGACACTGTGAAGTCTGATTTTTGATTTTGATTTTCATATTGCACTACCAATTACATCTTTATAATTTGGATGATTTTTTCTTTAAAATAATCGCCAGGGTCCAACTTTGATTTATACGAAAATAAAATTTTGCCCCGCCCACTCTTACGCCCACTTTTTTCGAATTACCTAAAATTAGTAATCGGCTCCATCGATTTGACAAATTTTTCTTTCAAATGTTCGTATTAATCCATTTTAAGTTTTCATCGAAAGAAAAATTTACCACGCCTACTTTTACACCCACTTTTCCTATTAAGCGCATATTTTGGGAACGGCTTGACCGATTTGGTCGATTTTTTCTTTTAAATGATTGCCATGGTCCAACTTAGGTTTTTACGGAAGGAAAATTTTGCCCCGTCCACTTTTTTCGATTTACCTAACTTCAAAAAACAGCTCCATCGATTTGACTAATTTTTCTTTTAAATGTTCGTATTAATCCAGTTTACGTTTTCATTAAAAGAAAAATGTAGCACGCCTACTTTTACGCCCACTTTTTCTATTAAGCGCATAACTTGAGAACGGCTTGACCGATTTGGACACCCACTTTTTCCGATTTATCTAAAATCAGAAAACGGCTCCATCGATTTGACTAATTTTTCTTTAAAATGTTCGTATCTTTTAAACGGATTTTAAAAATCGAATGCAAAGTCTGTCGGGTCAGCTAGTTTATTATAAAGTACTTAAAGATCTGTCAAAATCATTTGTTTTCTTAATTTTTGAAACGAACGAGTTCTGCAACTCACCTACTCTCATGTAAAGTAGAATGGACCTTATTTTCTGACTTCAAAATTTTTAAAGCAGGCCTTCTTAAAATTTTTTTATTTTTTCTTTATAATAAATCTTCAAGCTCAAAGTCACTTTTATATATAAAATATTTATTATTAAGCAAAATTCACACGTTTAGTTTATAAGAATAAGAAAGGAAATACAATAACTTTATAAAAATAGAAAACAATTTTTGTTTCCTGTGTATAATTTTTCATAATTGACAATTTTGTTGTTTCCAAAAATTCCTAAAGAAGTTATCCATTGAGTTAAGAAATGTTGAATTAATAATAAATATTTTTTAATGTAAAAGTGACCTTGAGCTGGAAGATTAATTGTGAAAAAATAATATTAAAAAGGTCGAAGAAATTAAACTAAAGGTGTTATGATACTTGCTATTTTTTGTATTGGATTTTTTTAGGATTGACTGAATGAAACAACAAATGCGAGAAAGAACAAGAAATACAATTTGATAAGCAAACCCTTTTTTCGGATTGACATTTCTCATGTTTATTTTTTTCTTTGACTAAAACAAAAAAAAAATGGTAAAAGCTTGGGCATATGAAACTATTTTGTTTTTGATAAGTGAAATGAAGCAGGTGCACTTCATATGGGATTTCAAATCATAAATATTCAATTAAAGAATATACCCCGATGTAATTCGTAATATTGTACATTATTTGCATTAAATTTTTTTGTTTTTAAAAAAAAATTGTTTGTGATTCCAAAATAAAATGTAAACAAAAAAAAACAATACTGCCCACGTTTTTTTCCCACAAAAACCCGTCAAAAAAGCTAAAAATCGCAAAAAAAAAAGTTAAAAACCGCTACTTTCGATCAAAAACTAAACAAAAATGGCACCAGTGCTAACAATTAATCTTGAAATATTAATTTTAAGTTAAAAATTTTTATATTTTTTTTGACAGTCTTAGATTATTTATCGATAACACATGTATATTTGTTTGACATTTCAAGATTTTTATGATATAATCATACTCTTTACACTTAGTCAGTATATGCAAATATATTTCCACTGTTCTCCAATATAGAAAAAATACAAAAAATAGCAAGTATCATAACAGCTTTAATAATTTTTTTATTTTGTATACATATGTATACATACATACGCTGAAATATTTTGGAGTCGGAGTCGCGAGTTTTTGTGGGTACTTCGACTCCGACTCGGGTACAAAAGCCCCAACTCCGACTCTTCAACTCCGACTCCACAGCCCTGTAACAAACATTAAACTATTCAACCAAAGCTTAAATATCAATGCCTCGGAGTTTTGCTGTTAGATTTAGTTGAGACGTCATTAATATACAGTGAAGTGCACTCGCGTATCGATCTCGATAGCTGATATAGTGCATTATAGGGTGTCTGAGTAAGAATGCACATTTTCATTTTCAAATATAAACATGTAAACATAAACCGATAAACTATGGAATAAAATATCCGCCAAATAGCTTCCACGTCTCTGATGACAATGTGCGATCCAGATCCAGATCCATGCCGTCCAGTCGAGGGTACATGAACTTCGCTATCATGTTCTGAATGCCATTTACAGTCGCTACAATTTCGGCCTCATCTTAAAAAAAGTAAGACCCAAACAGTTGCTCGTTGTAGGTTCATTCATTTCTCATGGATGAGTCTATGTGAATTCACATATAAGCAGCGTTACCGTTGTGATACTAAAGTATCAATTTGACCCTTTTTCGACGGTGTTGATACCTTTTATGACCCTTCTTTTAAATTATACTTTTGTATCATTATCACCCATTTTGTGACACTTTTTGACTCTTTTTTGGAAATATCTCTCACATTTTGTTTTTTGACAACACTGCGGAACAGAAGTGCTAAACAAATGTTTTCGAAATAAGCATTGCTTGATATCGAACAGACTCAAAGTATAAACTTACGATTCCATGCTTTCTTCTCCTTAATTTTTGATAGTAAAGTACAATTTCCCTAAAAGCAAACATAACTCGTATACATAGTTGCTATTTTTTACGATGGTTTCTTTTCAAAACAAAAATTTGACATTTTATTAAAAAAATGCAATTTGGTGTTTTGCTCTCTAAAAGAGTAGCATGTTTTATTCAAAAAAAATTCGCCCTTAGTAATGGCAAAAGGTATTGAACGTTTCGCCCCCTTTTGAATCGACAGTGTTGAGAGTGCCCTAACAGGAATGAAAACAAGAGGTTAAAATTGCTAAATTAGCGGAAATTTCCAAATATTTGGTAACAGCGGTATGATAGCAAAGTCTCATATTTATTAAAAATCGTAAAAGCTTAAAAAAAATCTGACACTTACAGGAAAAAATCGCTTTAATCGAGAAAATGGTTGCAATTCGCGAACGATTGCAAAATTTTAAACAAACACTAAAATTTATTTGACATCGCTAAATCGGAAAATTACATAAAAAGTATTAAAAAATTAGCTATAATGATAAAGAATACACTTTTTGTCAGGTGTTAAAAATATTATTTTTGTGTTTGCTTATAAAAAAACTTGGTCTTATTATGTTCATTTAAATGGGAAATACTGCTTATAAAAAACTTGACCCTTTTTTTTATTGAAATACCCTTTTTTTGACCCGTTTTTCTGGCAAATCCCCTTTTTGTGACCCTTTTCGAAAATTTCCAACGGTAACCCTGCATATAAGTACATTTAGATGGAAATGCGCTTCATCGGAGAAAATAACTTTTTTTCTAAAAATTGGAATTGATTGCACTTTTCTTCATTGTAATAAAGTTTTCACAATTAAAACGCATTGTTGGTTCGAAAAGCGGTTTATTTTTAACCAAAAAATATCGGGCAAACGCATAACCAGGGTACTATTTAATGAATTTGTTTATTTTTTTCAGCTTCACAAAAAATAAATAAATCAATGTATTTAATAAAATTACTTTTTAATTATAACAACAAAAAAATGACGAACCCTTATTTTACAAACGCATAACCAGGGTATCAGTGTACCCCATTACCTTTTTTAGTCAATTAGTCTTACAGAAAAAATATTAAACTTAAAGACTGTTTACTTAAACTATTTAAATATTAATTTAATTATTTAATATAATAATTAGTATTGTGGTTATTTTGTAGAACTATTTATTTTTTTTTTAATACAAATTTTAATATTTTTAATTAGCCTTAAGTTCATCAAATTTAATTTTCATTAAATTATTTTTATGAAGAAATGAATTTTACAACAAGAAAATTAATTAAAATTGTTACGTCAGCAGTCTTCGTTGCTGCGAGTGTAAGACGGCAAATCCATCTGAGGAGATCGAGTGGTTGTGATCGAAACATGTCATGGTAACCTGCCGGCCAGGGTTCGAGCCCCGGCCACGGTCTAGAATGAAAGATTATCAATAACAATTTTAATTAATTTTCATGTTGTAAAATTCCTTTCTTCATAAAAATAATTTAATGAAAATTAAATTTGATGACCTTAATTAAGCCTAATTAAAAATATTAAAAATTTGGATTAAAAAATATTTAATATATTTAATTAAAAAATCTTTAAACAGCATTGAACTCGCTCTTTTTTTCATATAAAAACTATCGGGTAACGGGTACCCCGCTTATGCGCTTGCGTAGGTAGCATCTTTGGAAGCTTATAGTTATGGCACCGCTGAACCGTTTCAAAAAGACTTGAATTTCCAAAATCTGAGATTTCGATACTCTATTTAGTATTTGTTTCGCAGCTAGAAAAGTTTAAAGTTGCTAGTGGACACACGGGTACATGGTTATGCATTCTATGGTTAATAATCGAAATAAACATATATGACAGCTGCCAAATTTTAGAGTTGTTACTTGCACAAAAAAATTACACTAAATTTAAAAGTGCGCCTTTGCTTAGACACACTACCTCCCCTCCGGCAAAGTGTAAGATTTTTAAAATTAGTACGACAAAATTCATGGCTTTGCGACTGAAGAGATAGATAGCCGAATTTTGTGTTCAATCTCTTCTAATGTCATATACATTTGTGCCTGACCCCCCGTTTGTAAGCCCGTTAACCCTTGAACGTTAAATTTAGTAATAGCATTTGAATAAAAAAATACTCTTAAGGCTGAGTTTGAAAAAATTTGTTTTGTGAGCGTGATGCCTCCAATATAGCTCAAGCTTATAAATTGAGTTTAAATTTGAATTAGAAATTTGAATGCCAAAAGAGAATGAGGATATCACTGAAGTTGCAAATTCCAAAAGATTGTATTGAAAAGTGATAGCAAGGAATTATTTGAAGAGTCTCGCCTAAATAATAAAATTGTGTTGGAAGTCGCTTCAAAAGTATAAATTTATTAAGGTCTTGCTTTCCTTAAAAAAATATTCGTTTTAACTTGTTTTTATTTGAGCATATTTTCTCTGCTTCCTTAAAATTATTTAAACGTTAGTTAGATTTTTTAAAATTTTTGTGCACAAAATATGGAAATTTACTTAACATCCATATTGTCCATTCAATAAACCATTTAATGCATTTTAAATAATTTTTGTTCATTTTTGTTTTTGCTTCTAGATAAAAGCGCGAATGTGCAGCCACACTTGTGGTGTAAAGGCATAATTTAATTTTTATAAAAAAAAACTTTGTTAAATATTCTATATGATGCTTTTTACTTTTTATTTATTGCTCTTTTTTTATTCGGCATAAATAAAATGCTACAAAATGTGCATTTGAAAGGAAGTCACATTTGGCAGAGCGGATATAAATCACAAAATAATATTAACAATAATAAAAAAAGTGAATTCATTTCGTATTTTTTATTTTACGTTTTATTAACGAAAAGGTTACACTTCTACAATAACCTTGACTCCATTTTTTTTTACAAATTAATGCAGGAGCAAAAATAAAAAAGAAATATATTTTTACATTATGGCGTGAAGGCTGTGGATTTATGCACAAAATTGGTTTGAGCTATGCTGTTTTGAAATCTATTTTTAAGTATCAAATAATTTGCTTTATTGTTGACAATAGTGTAAGGAAATTAACTTTTTTGTAAGGATTTATTTGCATAAAAAGGACATTTTTAATACTGCTGTTAGGTTAACAAAAATATACGATAATTAGATTAATGGATCATTTGGTCTATTAAGGATATATTCAATTAAAATATAAAACTAAATCCAATACAAGGAATTTTGACACAGAAAAATGGTTCTTAGTATGCCAGTTCAACACCTTAAGCAATTGGCAACGCTTCTGAGAATGTTATCTCTGTACAACCAGGACCAATTAGCATCTAGATTTGCATCTATATTTTTTTTGTTTCTGTATCCATTATCATTGTAAACACTGATAACACAGGTTGACATTTTTACACTTTTCAAATGTTTTTTTACCATTCCACCCGATTCTTAGGTTTTTCTTTCAGTTTTCTTCAATCACATCACATTTATCAGATACATAACTGTAGATATGCACATAGAGAAAAATACTCAAGATAAATGAAGTTTTTTTTACTTACTTTAAGAACTAGTCGTACTAAAAAATCCAAGTATGAGTAACACTTAAACGTACTTAAAACAATCCTGAAATAAGTACAAAATTTTTAAACCAAGTAAAAACAAGTAAGAGTGCTATATTCGCCTATGCCGAATCTTATATAGCCTTCACCATTGTGCGAGCAGAATACAGAGCAACTAAATAATTTTTACATATACATACATATTTACAATACTTAAAACTTCATTATAAATGAAATTTAAAAAGCGAAAACTGGTAAATATTTTTTTAAAATGTTTTTAGAACTCACAGTTTCTAAAGAAAGAAGAAAGAAGAAACTTGCCAGTTATTTTGGTTATTAGACTTGGACTCAAGAAGATCTATGGTTCCCAAAAATGGGTATATTTCAAAAAAAAAAAATAATATTTTGGTCATAACTTTTTCGTTTTTGAACCGATTTGCCCGAGTTTTTCGGAAAATATTTTCTACTAAAAATCCGATCTTGATATATAAGGCGTTTCCTCATAAGGATATCCATAAAGGATATCCATAAAGTTACTTGGGTATCCCCTGATCTCGTTACTGTAAATCAAATTGATCACATTGCAATCAGTCGCATGTGGAGAGGTTCCCTTCTCGACGTGCGTAGCCGTAGAGGTGCCGACGTAGGAAGCGATCATCACTTGCTAGTTGGATAAATACGCCTTAAAATAGTAGCCGTTACAACCAATATCCGAAGCCCAAGAAAAAGCAAAATAAACGTTCAAAGACTGTCAGATGCACCGACATCAACAGCATTTACAACTGAAGTTCAAACGAGAAGCGCACTACTGATTAATAATGGATGCCACGACCCTGCACAATACTGGTCGCATGCCAGATCTATATTTTTAGAACTGGCCAGAAACATCTTGGGTATGTAAAGAAAAGGCACAAACCATGGATATCGAACCACACCTGGGAACTTATTGAAAGCCGTAAACTCTTAAAAAATGCTCGTGATAATGCAAGGACGAGACAAGCGAAATCGGAGTGGCAGGCAAAATATAATGGGGGGTGTGCTGGAAATCGCAAACGCAAAACGCAAGAATTTGGAGGTAGTTTATAATACACTTTTAATCAAATTTTTATAATTTTTGTTATCAAATTCTGTTTAATAGAGAAATGTGTGTATAATATTTGTCATAAAATTCTTTTATTACAGAAATCTTACTAAAAAACGACTTTTAAAATTCTTGCGATTTGCGTTTGCGATTTCCAGCACACCCCTGAATGATTCAAACCGCCAGGTAAAGCGCAGTGCACGGGCAGATAAGAGGATGTGGGTGGATGATCTTGCTGATAAGGCTGAAAATGCAAGTCAAACAATGAGAACAAGAGATCTGTATAAGATAACTGAAACCCTCACAGGCCTTAATACCGTCAACACAAAACCTCTAAAAAACTCAGCTAATAAGATAGTGCACAATAAGGAAGTCCAGGTCAAAATGTGGGAGGAACATTATAGAGTAATTTTAAGTAGACATTTAACAACTGATAGACCGGATATTTGTAATTGCGCAGACTCTGAACACCGACCAAATAATAACATTAATGTTGAACCACCTAATATTGAAGTGATTATATCTGCAATCAAATCTTTGAAATGCCATAAGGCCCCAGGTCCTGACTTTCTCCCACCTTAACTTCTAAAGGCAGACTGCAACATCACTGCCAATTTACTTAAGGCCCTGATAGAGAACTTTTGGTCTAACAAACATCTCCCCGTAGAACTTAAAGAAGGAATTATAATAAAGATCCCGAAAAAGGGTAATCTGTCAGAACTAAAGAACTGGAGGGGCCTTACACTTTTGAATATGACAAACAAAATTATTGCTTACATCCTCAATAAAAGACTCGCTACTATCACCGAACCACTGCTGCGTAATGAACAGGCAGGGTTTAGGAAAGGTAAATTCTGTATCGATCAGGTTAGCAGCCTGAGAGTTATAGTAGAGCAATCGGTTGAATGGAGATCCCCATTATATCTACTATTCATTGATTTTGAACGAGCGTTCGACACGTTGCAACAACAGGCTATATGGGGCGCTCTTAAATGCAAAGGAGTTCCAGACACTCTGATAGAACTTATTAAGTGTTTGTATGATGACGCATCTTGCCGTGTTTTACACGAGGGGCTTGTAAGTAACAAATTTCCGGTCGGTAATATCGTTTTGGATGTTGTAATGACGCAATCAATGAGAGGTGATCGTGGCATAACCTTTGGGTTACAAGGTAGATTGGATGACCTTGACTATGCTGATGACATATGTCTTTTGTCGCATAGCTACAACGACCTTCAGTCCAAACTCAATCTTCTTGTGGAGTGTGCAGCAAAAGCTTGTCTCAATATCAACATTTCCAAAACGAAATCATTGCGTATTAATACAAACAACAACGAATCTTTAAAAATTCGGATCCATTCCCTTGATAATGTCGATCATTTCTGTTACCTTGGTAGCATAATTGCGTCATCTGGTGGTAGTAAAGAAGATATTGCATACAGAATATCAAAATCAAACCAAGCATTTGGTGCTTTGAAAAAAGTTTGGAGTTCATCCCGTATTACGCTTCGCACGAAGTTGAAATTTTTCAACTCAAATGTAAAGTCGGTATTATTATATGGAAGCGAGACATGGAATATCACGGAAAGAGATTCGTATTCTCGTCAAGTCTTTGTCAACCGATGTTTACGTAGAATATTACATGTCTTCTAGCCAGACACTATATCAAACAACGATCTATAGCAAAAAGCGCAACAAAACCCTGTCACAGTTGACATACGAATGCGAAAGATGAATTGGCTGGGTCATACATTCAGAAAGCCACATGATGACGTCACCAGAAAAGCAATTGAATACAACCCTCAAGGCAGCAGTCGAAGAGGCAGACCAGCAAATACATGGCGACGGCAGGTAGAAGCTGAACTACGCACAGCTGGAAAGAGTTAGAGCGAAGCTAAAAGATTGGCAACAGACAGAATTCAATGGAAATCATTTGTAATGGCCCTATGTTCCAACTGGGAATTTCAAAGGACTAAATATATATATAGGTCATATATCAGTCAAAAAATTCAGGTTTTTATACAATTTTTGATATTTTTGTATGGGAGGTACCACGCCTACTTCTCCAATCCCGCCCACATTTTGTGGGATGGTGTGTATTCAAAAGCCTAATTGTTTGTACCTAATTTGGAAACTTTGGCTCTTGCCGTTCTCCAGATATACAGAAAAAAGTAATAAAAATTCAACAACAAGGGATTTTGGGAAAAAATTAGAGGTAATCGTGGTTTTTTGGTCACATCTCAGCCATTTGTGGACCGATCTGGCTGAATTTCAACAGCAAGAAATGGAAGACTATATGTGACATAAATGTAAAACAACCTAGTCGCTATCATGTCTGGAGTCTCCGGAAAATAGATATCAAACGTAAGACGGACAGACGGACGGACGGACATCGTTATATCAACTTCGCTCCTCATAAGGACCCAGAATATGTATACTTTATAGGGTCTAAGATCAATATTATAAAAATTACAAACGGAATGACAAACTTATATATACCCTTTTCCACCTGTGGTGAAGGGTATACAAATTTAAGTTTTGTCGGTATTGGCACTCTGAGAGCAAAATTACCAAGTGAGCGTTTTAATCTCATCAAAGTTTGTTGCATACAGTACAACAACACCACCCAATTAATTAAAAAAACGATTTGCTTTTTATGTGTAGAACAACAAAAACAACTGAACAATACGAAAACACATTATTTTCATGTTTAAAAAGTCAAATTGAGAACTGTTGCTTCTGATTTAGTTTAAATTTTCAGTTATGTGTATATGTTCATTAAATTTTTAAAGTAAAAACCATACGGGAATGAGGCTGGGGTTTTACAATTGAAATTCTATAAGGTGTAAAACGGGTCCAGCAATTTGAACCTATCAACCAGGACACATAGAAACAATTGATAGAAAATAACACGAACAAAAAAGTTTTTTTAATACATATCGTCGCTGGAATTGAAGAACGCTGTAACTGACAAAACATAAAATATTCACCAAAACCTGTATGAAAGAAAGTAGAAAAAAATTCATATCACAAAAACTATACAACTTAAGCTGGGATCACACGATTACCGCAATGCCCAAATTTTCACACTTTTTAATACACCAATCGTGGGACTGCACAACCAATTGGCTCATCACCCATCGAGGACAATATTGTGCTTACTTTTACCAATCAAATGCAACCCTGGTGAGGCAATCGTGTGACTGTTTGCTATGCAACCGCGCGTCAATAAAAATAACAAAAATGCACCAATATTTATTGCCTTCTTGTGCGGCAATCAAACAACACAATACGCGCCAATATTTGCCTTTTTTTTAATATATTTTACGTTTTTGTGTTTCCTTTAGCAAGTAATGAAGATACATATGTATTAATTTATTATGTATTTGAATTTTTTTTTTTAAATTTTTGTATACTATGTAGCTGTCAAGTGCGAATATTTTTATTAAAAATATTTAATAAAACAAATTTTTTTTTCTTTTACAGATATTTGTCGTTGATATTTCTTAAACAAAATATTTGTTACCTTGAAAACGAGAATAAAAACTTTGTTAAAGTAGCCGAGATTTCACTTTACTAAACGATATCGATAGTTAAATTAATAAAGTTACAGAAATTAGTTACTGATATTTAAATTATATTATTTAAGTTTTATGCTTTCATAAAAATATTCTATGCAAACGTTAACATTCGAAATTGTTGAACTAATTTTTGGAATTTAAACAATATTTAAATAATTTAATCATATGTACTTAAATCTCAAATAATTATGTTTCAAAATGTTATGTTGAAAACAGTTTAAAAATATTTGCTTTAAATTTTCGTGCGTTACTTAAAAGTTGAAAACTATGGGGTATAGAATTCCAGAGAGAAATTGAGAATATGTAGAAATGCCACTCCGAAATAAAACTTTTATATCTAAAAGATCTAATTCTTTTTCCCCTGCTTATATCTGAAATACAAAGTTTGCCGTACAGATGATCAGGTTTGTGGTTATGTACTATCTTATGTAAAAAAATTAAAACTCTCATGTTCAGTATATTATCTAAAGAAAGGCCATACAACCGAGATGAAAACAACGATATACTAGAACGCCTATTAAGTCCATATACGTAAAGGACTATGTTATTAAATGCAACTTTTAATTTTGCTTTACTTATTGTATCACATTTAGCCAATAGCTGACAACCATATAATAAAATGGGCATCAGATAAGTTTTGGCAAGCAGCATTCTTATTTTAGGGTGTACAATGCTGGGTCCGCCAAAGAGTTCTAATCATAGAAAAGGTGCGACCACAAGCATAATTAATGTGGTTCGACCACGTAAGAGTGCCATTAAAAAATATTCCGAGATTCTTAGCAGATTTGACTATTTCAATTTGTTGGTTATTTATAAATATATTTGGAATAATATTCTGTTTATTAAGTCGCCTTTGAGTAACTATGCATTTAGATTTTTTAGGATTTATTTCCAAACCATTTGCCGTTGCCCACGTATAAATACGTTGAAGCTGCTGATAATACACTGGTCAGCTAAGGCATTTCTACAACTGGTATAAAGTTGAATGTCATCCGCGTACATTCTTACATTACAATTTGATAGGACGCTCCCAGCCGTCATTAGAGTATATTATTCCCGGTAATTCTGCGGCTTACAGCTTTTTTTTTTTTTTTTTTTTTGCGTAACTGAATTTTTTTTTCATCATACAGATATGGGACCGGGACCAATCGACGCAGTATTTTTTTTTCTGATAAAAATGATGCGAAAAACGTATTTCCGATTGTTTGTCAGTTATAGCGTTCTTTAATTCCTGCGACGATATGTATGCATAAGTAAAAACAATCCATTTTTTATTTTTAAATCCAACAATATATATAAACAAAATAACATCTACATAACAACGATGAAAAATAATAAAAAGTTGTTCTAAACGATAATACTTTCAGAAGATAGCACTTTTTCTAGAACTTCGTTTCGGTCTTTCATATAGTTAAAAATCAGGCAGCATGTCATATTAAAATTAGACTTACATTGAATTATACTCTTCAGGGTTTCAGTCTCTAACGATATTCTTTCTTTAGTCCATTGAGCAGACTTAGGGCTAAAAAATCAGAAAATCACTAATTTGAAAGAGGATTAAACCCCCACCAAATATTATTAAAAGCTTTTAGTTGAACGACGTTTACACAAGATAACAATTGAATTAAATTAAAGTGGCCTTATGTTAGCAGTGTTATAACAGATATCTTAAATTTGTTTACAACTTAAACCAGCAAAAAACTAACTTTTTGTCTTGACCTGTACAAAAAACCCGGACAATTTAATAGTGGACCAGGACCCCAGGACAAGAAGTCTGAAACCAGGACAATCCTGGAAAACCAGAACGTATGGCAGGCCTATAATAAAATGCTCCTTCTAATTTCACTTTTGGCTCATTTTAAGTACGAATTCGGGATTTAACAAACTTTTTAATACTTGAATCAAGCGCATTTAAGATTAGTTAAATCTTAGTTTTACTTAAATCAATCTAATTTTCGGATTATGTGAAGTACGAATTCGAGATTGAATATGGATAAGTATTTTGTGTTTGAAAATCCGTACTTACATCAATCTTTCTGTACTTGATTCAAGAAAATCCGTACTCACCGTACTATTAATACCGCTTCGGATTGATTTAAGGACGGATCTACTGATTTTTCTTTTGAGTGTGTGAATTCAATTTATACTTCTCTTTCAGCCGCCCACCACTGTTAAAGTCTGCTTCAATTATTAAAAAAAAGTATATTTAATTACGCGTCGAATAGTGGCTTACTGTTTTTGATCTGGAAAAAAGTGTCTGAGTGGATCAAATTTAGGTTTTAAAGAAAATTTTAAAATTTTTCAACAAATATTTTCATTTTGAAGATGTTTAATATTTAATTTAAAGCAGACTAAGCTCGGCTTTAAGTAGTGGCTGAAAAAGAAGAACACAGTGCAATAAACATGTGTGCGGTTGTCTGATAAATGTGACGCAATGGGAGAAAACTAAGCTCGGCTTTATTCGGTTTGGCATGCCAAAAAATAAAAGAATTAACGTAGATTAATAAGGACATATTGCGATCTTATAGTTTTGTACACGTTCTTGCATGGTTTTCCGATATTTACATTCTTGTTATAATAATTTTGTAAGATATAATTATAAAATTTGATTGTTTATTTGACACATCATTTGGTCGCCTTATTTTCCGCTCAATCATATCTGAAGTTACTTTCCACATTATTACAAGTGCGCTCCGTTTCAATAAAGTTTTGAGTTGAAGACAATTGTGTAGTAGCGAAAAAATTGAGCTTATTCGTGATTTGTGAGTTGACAACTCCTTCATACAATGTTTTATAGCTGCAACGAAACTGATATTATTGATCTTGATCTTGTTGCGTTCAAGGGACGATAATTTTTCGGCAGTTGATTCAATCAATACCTGCAAAATATCGTTTGAAAGGGTCTTAGGACAACAAGTTTGTACTTGCACCTAGACTTACATGTAAGATAGAACTTTGTTGTCCTAAGTTCGCAAAATTTTGGTTATTGAGGACTTTATCTGAGGCCATATCTTCCAAAAGCTAAAAATTCAGAGCCTGAACAAAACCATTGGCACCCGTTGCATTAGTGTTGACAGAAGAATTACATATTCAATCTTTATTTATTTATACATTTGAGTTTACAAGCATTTAAGGGATAATAAATCAGAACAATATAACAAGTAACATTAATTAACAAAGATTTTATTACATACTAGCTTAATTCGATGCGCTTCGCTACACTGCTTTAACCACTTCTTCAGTTGAGAGATATTTCATATATGCATCCTATGAGAGGTATTTCGCCCCTGCCCCTACCCAAAAGTGTAGTATACCATTACAGTGACTTCTACAAAGTTTGAACATTCTTACTATAATAGTTCTTAAGATATGCGGTATTAAACATTGGCGTCCTATGCGTGCAGTGGTTCTTATTAATATTTCTATCTATGAGCGGTACTGCTTCTCCTCTGTCAACCCCGCCCATTTCTATATTGAAATTTATAGTTTACCATAATAGTAGCTTTAACCACGTTTGAAGACTCGCCCTTTAATAGTTCTTCATTTGAGCTATATTTAATATATGCATCCTATGGGAGGTATTTCGCCCTGCGCCTACCCGCTTTATTTTTGTTTTCGACAGTGACTTCTGCAAAGTTTGAACATTCTCACTATAAAAGTTCTTAAGATATGCGATATTAAACATTGGCGTCCTATGGTGGGTACCACTTCCCCCGCTGCTCTTTTATTTCAATTTTGGGGCTCTGAAGATCCTACTACAAAAAGTTCAACAAAATGCTTGCAGCGGCTCTTAATTATATTTCTATCTATTGGGGGTACTGCTCCTCCTCTGTCAAGCCCGACCATTTTTATATTGAATTTTATAGTTTACCATAATAGTAGCTTTAACCACGTTTGAAGACTCTCCCTTTAATAGTTCTTCAGTTGAGCGATATTTAATATATGCATCCTATGGGAGGTATTCCCCCCCCATGCGCCTACCCACTTTATTTTTATTTTCAAAAGTGTAGTATACCCTAAGAGTGACTTCTACAAAGTTTGAACATTCTCACTATAACAGTTCTTAAGATATGCGATATTAAACATTGCCGTACTATGGGGGCAACCACTTCCCCCGCTGCTATTTTATTTAAATTTTGGGGCTTAGAAGATCCTACTACCAAAAGTTCAACAAAATGCGTGCAGCCGCTCTTAAGATACGCGATATTTAATAATGGCATCCAATGGGGGGTACCAATGCCCCTGCCCCTATCGAAAAAATAAGTAGCCTATTTTGTTTTTAGGCCTCACGTGATGTTACGGTAAAAATTTCAGGAAAATCGGTTCAGTAGTTTAGGAGTCTATAAGCCAACATACAAGCAAACAAACAAACAAACATACAAACATTTTTCATTTCGACTTTATACACGACCAGACTATTATATTGTGTTTTCTTTTTACATTTAAAATTTAGCTCATAGAATAAATTCGAAAAATGAAAAATGTTGAATGTAAAATTAAATGTTTTAAATTCTTGAAAAAATACAACAATTTTTGCTTAGAAGAAGGACCCAGTAAAAACTTCGCCTGCACTGAACCAAAAATCCAATCAAACTGAACGTTAAGCGAACTAACTACGTTTATTAAAATATTATCGTTGGCTCATTATTTGTTATTCATAAGTCGTTAATATAATGAAAATAATACCTAATAAAAATAAAATTTTCATTATATAAACGAATAATTCTTTGAGCCAACGAAAATATTTTATTTTTACCGTACATTTTCATTCGATTTTTGGTTCAGTGTACAAAATAATGTGTTGAGTAATCAGAAAAACATAAAAGCACTACTTACAATTCAACCAAAAGAACTAAGAATTTTACAAGGGAAGTCCAAAAATGAACGCATTCAAAGGTTAGTCATTATTTTTTTACCCACATACATCCAGAATAATAGAAGTAGGTGAAGAAGAAAGCTACTTAATAATGATGAAAGAAGCAATTAATATTGAAAAAGTAGACGAAGATTTTAAGAGATCGATGTTTCCTGGACACCAGCTGATAGTTAGTACTATAGTTAGTACTTTCTTCAAGCAAAGCTTCTTTTAAATCTGTGGCTAGAGAGAGTGGAGCTTTTAGTGGCTGCATGTCTAATGGTGTTTTCTTTTCTACAAAAAATGTGACATTTTATTTAAAAAAAATGCAATTTGGTGTCTGTTTCTTAAAAATTTTGCTCCCGAAAAGGGTGGCTTGTTTTATTCTAAAAAACTCACCCTTTTTGGAAGCAAAAATTTTATGAAACAGGCACCAAATTGCATTTTTTTAAATAAAATGTCGCACTTTTTTGTAGAAAAGAAAACACCATAAATGTGCCATCAAATGTTCCAATTTTAAATGAAAAATGTTTTGTTCAGCTGTTGCATGCAAAATACAATAAAAACCAATTTTTTTAAATTAGCATATTAAATCTTTGTATTTTTATAACCATCTTCATGTCAAATATTTTAAATAGAGGATAAAGCATTGTTTACAGCACAAATTTCAAAGCAATATATCTTTGACATTAGGCAAAAAGGTCGTTGACATTAGGCAAAAAGGTTATGTCAACAAAAAAAAAATGCTTTTTGAGTTCAAATTATTTTTTTTACTTTTTTGTTTGGTATCAATAATTTAAGCCCTGCTAAATTACTTCTAATCGCAATCATATGCTCTTTAGGTAACAAATCAATTACATAATTTTTAATTAAACATTATGAAAAACAGAAATTGGGAATTATTCGAAATAAATTCGAAAAATAAAAATTGTTGAACATTATGAAAAATATAGTTTCTGACTTAAGACCTTTTTGTCTAACTTCAAAGAAATAATATCGATTTAAATCTATAAATGGAAAACTGTCGATAGTGACCACAATCGATATATATTTATTATCAACTATTGATAACATCGATATTACTATCGATTTGATAATAACATCAATATTACTATATAATAATATTATGACAATTATAATCGATAAAAAATAGTTTTTTGTAGAAGTACTTTATTTGACATGAGGCGACATCTTCCATCATTTCAGCTTCTCTCTGAAGGCACCGAAGTAGCAGATTTGTAAGACATATAAAGAATGTGATTCATATATACTGAAGAAAAATTCCCATAACTGACGGGGAGTCGCCCCTAGCGGGATAACATTTATGTCCGACCTCCAGTCCTTAACATTATTTGCTTAAAAGATTTCTACCCGCCATCTCCATTTCTTAAGGGGACTCCCATACAAAATTTTCAATACATGCTAGACATATATTGAAGAAAAAGTCGCATAACTGCTTAGGGGTCGCTCCTAGGGGTATAATATTTGTGACCGACCTCCATGAATTTGTTGGCCTTAACATTTTCTCTAAGCATACTTGCCCCTTATCACCATCTATTAGGGGAGCTTCCTTACAAATATGGCAGCTTAATGAAATTCCTTAATTTGTCACCTGCAGCGACCAGGATGCCCCTAGACGGGTTAACAACCCCAATAATCCTCAGCATTTATTTCTAAAGTACCTATCCGCTGCCTATCCATTGCTTAACCCTCTAATGCCTAAGAGTGCCTCAAAGCATACTTTACAAAATTTATACTGACGTCCAATATATCGTTACGAAAGTTAAATTATCTAAGAATTATTTGTAGTTTAAGTTATAAGTTGTCTTTTATCATTATAATATATGTCATGTTAGTTTGAATTATTATTTGCTACACTGTATTTTAGAACTTAGATTTAATTACAGAACCTCGAACAGAATGTTCTGGAATCCACTAGAAGGTTTTTGAATCTGCTAGTTGTAGAATATCGGATTCGAACAGAATGGTCTGGATTCGAATAGAAGATTCTTGAGTCTACTAGTCTACAACTACTACCTGTGGCGACTATAAATACAGGTTGGTTTGTAAATGTTAGATGAGTTTTTTTTTTTGAGACATAACCTTTTATTCTTCTGTTCTGTTCGTAACTAACAATATTGGATAAATTTTGTTAAATAAATAATCCTAATAAAGTTTGCTAAGTTGAATAAGCGTGTGTGTATTTATTTGGATTTGCAATTAAAAGAACTCAAACGCGTTTATTAAAGGAAAAGCGTAACAATATAACTAGTTTTAATTAAATTCCTTTTGCTTAAATATCTAGAAAAATATTTGTAGAAGCTTCGAAAGCTCTTTAAAGCTTTTAAAGCATTGCTAATAATACCGAACACAATGCTTTTGTTCAAAGTGCAAACTTCATTTATGATGCTCACATAATAAAACTGTTTTTTTTATACCCTCCACCACAATTAGTTGTTTGTCATTCCGTGTGTATCTTTTTTATTATTCATCTCAGACCCCATAAAGTGTTCTGGGTCCTTTAGTGATTCTAAGTCGATTTAGCCATGTCCGTCTGTCCGTCTGTTGAAAACACGCTCACTTTCGAAAAACTCAAAAGAAATGAACAAACTTGGTGCCAAATTGTTTGTAGTTATCTTAAGCAGTTTGGGATTGAAATCCAGCAAATCGGTTCAGTAGGACCAGAGCAATGAATCAAAATGTGGAACCACCACCAACAAAAATTTATAGTTTTGTTACAAAAAATAACATAAATGGTGGAACAAGGCACGGAATGAGATAAGATTTTGCAAAAATGTGTTTTATTTGACTGGACATCACGCTGTGAAATTTCGTGACGATCGGTCCATAATTTACCTTAGGCCCCATATAAACCCTACTACCGGTAAACAGTTTAGTACGCCTAAAACCGTAAAAAATAATGCAATCATAACAAATTTTGGCTCGTCACAGTTTTATAGGACTATAAATTACACCGTGAAATTTCCTAAAGATCGGTACATCATTTACCCTAGGCCCCATAGAAACCCTTCTACATAATTAATAAAGCTATCATAACAGAAATTGGTACGTCACAGTTTTAAAGGACTAGAAATGACGCTGTGAAATTTTGTGATGATCGGTCCATAATTTACCCTATGCCCCATATAAACCCTACTACCGGAAAACAGTTTAGTCGCCTAAAACCATAATTAATAACAAATCGTCACAGTTTAAGATAATAATAATAAATAGACATCATTCAGATATTACTCCTTAAACTTTTGAACTGTCGGTGGAGGGTATCAAAGATATAGCACTCTTACTTGTTTTTGATTATCATAAACAAAACCAAATATTTTAAATTTGTTTCATTACTTCCCAGGCAGAAATTAAGACTCTTCTAAATATTATGTACCGCCACAACCCTGTAAATACAGAATTGTGACTCTACCAAAAATATGGTACCATCACAACACTGTAGATACAAAATTTCAATCTCAGTTTTTTAATACCGTTTTTAAATAAGATTCAACTCCGGTACAACACCCTAAATACAAATATGCGACTTTAGTTTTTTAAAGTCGTATTTACCACAAAACTATACCGCTACAACACTGTATATACAAGAATTGAACCTTTATTTCCAATACCGCGTTTATAATAATTCTATACCGCTACAACGCTGTATATACAAACATTTAGTCTTATTAATTTAATAGAGTCGTATTAAAATGAAAACACAAAACTATTTTAGGTTAGAAAATATACAAATATTTGCTTTTTTATTTAGCGAATTCATATTTGTAACAATATTGAAAATAAGAGTCGGAAGTCGGTTGTGACTACGTTGTAAATTCGTGAATCCAACATTGTAAATTTAAATTTACAGTACTGTAACAACACTAAAAAGAAGAGTCGGAAGACGCACATTTGGCGTTATCATTTTAATATTGTGACAACATTGTAAATTTGGTTAACAGTACGTTGTATTGATGTTGATAGTACCCCCTGCAACGTCGGCACAGCGTCGTGGTGATTGTCTTTTTCTGCCTGGGTTTTTATTTTCAGTACAACCTAACAAACAGAACCTGGAACGTAAACGACTCATCGTACGGGCTTTTTTTGAATTCAGAGGCGCAAAAATACCCTAAAAAATTGTTTTCATAATAATATTCCCAATAATATATTCCCATTTATTCTAAAACTTGGCATTAGAGGGTTAAGGGGGCACCTGTACACAATTTTCAATTCAGGCTAGATATGTATTAACGAAAAAGTCCTGGGAGTCGCACCTAAGAGGATTAATTGTATGACCAACCTTCATTGGTCTTTCGTCTTTAATATATACACCCCTTAGGGAGGCTCCCATACAAAAATAGCGTTTTATGAAGTTCTTTAAAATAATTTACATTTTTCATCTTTTGGAATAAAATCAGAAGTTGTAGATAGTTTTTAGTCATTTGTTGCTTGTTTTGTTTGGAACTTTGTTTTCTATACTAAAGAAAATTTAGCTGCATTTTGTAATTTTACGTGCCGTTTTAAAAAACGAAAATTTCGAAATTATGCTAATGATTGTTTTTTCTAGAACGACTACACAGTTAAGAAAAAGGTTAAGATTCTTGTGAATATAATTTTTTTTGCGGATTTTTTTTTAGTTTATTTTATAGAATATATGCTGTGAAACCTCCACTATTTTCGAAATAACGCAATATCTCGAAAACAAGTGCTAACCTAAAAAACGGCCAGCACCACTGTCGTCAGCTTATCCACATTAGGTTAACCCTCCAGGTGTCCCGCTTCTTAGAAAAAAAGTGTGAAATTCTAGCACAGTGTTATTGGTATTTTCGACAGAACAGAACTGCTTGAAAGAACACATGTATATTTTTTGTGTGGAACAGTGTTATTTCACGCTTTTACCTTAATTATGTAACAGACATAATAAATTTGAAACGTTTATAAAAAAATTGAGTTTTGTCCTTTACAAAAACCCTAAAAAATTTAACGATTATGAAAATTGTGGTCTATATTTGGTTCGGCTTGAGGCAAAAATTTTAATAAATTAACTATTTTGTTATCTTAAGGAAACGTTTAACATATTTATTATACAATATTATAAGAAAAATGTGTCTTTATCTAGTCGAATATATTATTATTATCTGTAAAATAAAATCTAAATGACAAAATCATCTCTTTTGTGGGACAGTTTAACGCAAAAACACACAGACACAATATGTTAATGTAAATACATTAAATTTACTGCTAATGCCATCAAATTTCCTTTTTGTGAATGCCTCAATATGTTGCATAAACCATGTTTACTGGTAACTGTGTTTTAACGTTAACTGCGAAACCTTTATGGTTAAGCTAATAAATTCGTTGCGATAATAACTTTATAATTTCTTGTAATTGGATTCAAAAACATTTAGAACACGCAAGCGTGTTTATATCCGCCCGTAGCATAATTTCTTTTAGTTTTTTGTTTACAGAGCAATAAAAACTATCCTAAAACACAATGGCCAAATATTTCAATACAAAGAATATATTCGTAAAACGTGCTGTGCATAAACAAAAAATAAACAACTGAATACTCATTTTAAACAGGTGCTAAAGTTACGACAACTCCTTAATTTATGGTAAATTTTGAAGGAAATGCAAAAACGACTTAAATAATAATATGTACCTTGTTAATTTGTAATGGCCTTATACATAAAAAGCATTTTAGGCTTAAACACCAAATCTTTTGTGAAATTTTTTTTTTATGAATTAATGTGAACTTTTTTTCAAATTTAAGCAATTTTCAAAACTAAAAATTTTTGCGGGAATAATTTTTTCTTAAAGCAATGAATGATTTTAATTTTCAATTCTATGAATTTTTGATACTGAGCTTTCGCTAAACATTAGGAGATTGCAGTATAAATAGAGATTGTTCCCGGAAATTCGCGGGACGGAATTGTTTTCAATTCCCGCTTTCCCGGAAAATAATTACGGGATTCCCGGGATATTTTGAAGAAAACTTTTTTTAAAACTTAAGCAAATGCATCGTGTCTTTTTAGTTTTTTATCCAACTAAACTTCACCACAAAAGTTAAATATGCTGCAGTTTAAAGGTCCAAATACACTTGTCAAATGCTTGACATCAAGCTCGTGTACGTGTGCTTGACATTAGAACATACATTTGCTGGATGAGCTGTCAAGCATTCATTTTGCATTTTATTTTGAAGTGACAACAGCAGGAGCAAAAAATATTAAAATATACATATGTAGATAAAAAGTGTTTAATTGTGATCACATACTTTTAACTGTGTTGCTTTTTAATAAATAAAAAAAGAATTGAAGAAAAGAAGGAGAAAATTATTAAATAACATTTTTTTTCCTCCAAAGCATTTTTTTTGTTTTTCATCCGACATTTTTAGTGTCTGTTCAGTTTGAAATCACGTTTAAAGTATGTGGATGCTTGAAGAGTAACGTCAATACATTCATCATAATCACTCGTCAAGCATGCTAAATATCAAAATTTTTTAATTTTCCATCAAGCATCGTCGGTGTCACACATACAAACTCATTTTCACTAATACTACCTTAATGCTGGATGGGAATTTGACCAGTGTATTTGGGCCTTAAGGCTTATTAAGCTGAGTTTTCAGACTGGCTTTATATGGGGCCTATGGGAAAATAAAGACCTAAATTCACGAAATTTTATTTCATGTGTTCGAAAACTGTAGTGGGCTAAATTCTACAACAATATTATAAGGTTTTTTAGCTTAAAGCCTAGTACTCTATTCAAATTTGTGAAAAATATTGAGCAACATTTATTATTTCAAACGCAAATTATGATATGTATCAATGTTACCTATCTTGCGAGTTTTTACAATTTGACGTTTTTATTCCTGTAATTTTTTTTTTTTTTTAATAAAAAAAGAAAGTAAATATGGATAAAAATCTTTTACCGGTTGTGTTATATTAATTTTTTATTTCTTATTAAATAATCAGTTCAATTTTTTTGCTTTTGCTTAAAATCCCACATGAAAAAAGTGCAGCTTACATTATTTTGTAGTTGTTAAAAAAATGTTGCCGGCAACATTTCGGAACTTTTTCACAAAATGAACAGAGTACAACTCTATCAATATTATTTCATAGATATTCCGCACAAGTTTTTTTCATTTGCGTTTTGACAGCATTTGAAATGTTGAACAGAGTACCAGGCTTAAAGGCTCAGTTAGGCGAACGTTGCTGTACCATATCTGTACTGTATCCATCAGCTGTTCGTTTTTTGTTATATGAAAACCAATGCAAAAGCTTACCGAAATGCAATGTACCGTAGTTGCAACGTACCAATCTTTATAAAATAGAATTTCATGCCGTTGTTACGTGACATTTGTAAGACAGTGATGGGCGGCTTGTATGATACAATGAATGCGAGTATTTTTGCTCTTTTTTTTGGTACTTTTTTCAGTATAGCTAGGGAATTGCGACAAAAAAAAACTTAAAATACAACATATTTCCATATATACACATTTTCATATGCTTAGAAGTACAAAATAATCAAATGCAATGGAAATGAGAAACATATAAAAGGCTTTGAATGGTATCAAAACCTTGTTTGGTGTATGCATATTTACAATATACGTATTAGGGATGCCAAACGGGCAATCCCGAATCCCGAAATCCCGGGATTTTTCGGGATTTTTAATATATCAAGTTTTGTGTACAAAAATGTTCGTTTTTATTGAATTTTTATATTCTATACAAAAAAAAAAAAATCATAAGAAATAATATTTTAGTTGCATTTTTAATTTTTATAATTCTAATTATTTTTTTTTAAAAATATGGGTAATTCCAAAGTGTGTCACGTTCAACACTTTGGAATTACCATACGCATAAAAATGCAATAACATTTTAAACAAAAAAATATTTTTACGTTTTCTTAACCCTTAAATTATAGCACAAAGAAACCACTGTTATCTATGTTAAAGTTGATGGCGGGCGCGACTCTAGGTCAAAGATAATGGCAAAAGAAGTAGCGGTTCGAACGTGAAAAAAACAGAAGTAGTTTTTGTAGCCATGTATAAAAAGGCCTAATTCAGCGAAACCTGGCATAATTTTTTTTAGTCAAACTACTTTCAGAATTTTACGTAGCAATGCAACATTAAAATGTCTTGGTTTGATTCCAAAATCTTCTGTATTTTCTTTTTTTTTTGAAGCCAACATCCGTAATAATTTAACTGAATAATGATTAAAATAAAATAAAAATTGACCGTTAATCCGAATAACATATTTCTCTTTGAACTCTTCCTTAGATTACAGAAAAAAATTTTTTGGAATAATTGTTACAAATATCACCTCTTTTTAGAAAGATAAATATTAAAGAAACCATACAATAAAACATTCTCACATATAAGAAATTACGTTTGCACAACTTTGCCGCCTGATTGTTCATCTAAGTGAACAAATTTATGAGTAAATTTATATAATTAGTAAAATCTAAATATTTCTCTATAACAATATCGTAAAATAATCAGCTTTTATTAAATTTTAAATTTTCGGTCACGGTGAACCTTTTGACGGAAATGCCCATATATGTTATATATATAATACCTTTTGCGTAAGCTAAAATTGTATATGCACTAAAATACTTATTTGTTTATTGTAAATCTATGAAATAAATATTTATTTATTAACGTTTTTTACATACACAAAATACTTTTTTAATACCATTTAAATCACTTGGTACTTTTTCTGCACAGCGGTCACCATTTAAACATTTTTGATTCCCATCACTGTGTGTATTGTTTTATGTATACTTTTGCTTTTCGTTTAAGTATGGGAAAAACATAGGACACGTTTTTAAATGTTCTATAAGTGCACCAACGTACTTACAGTACGGGTGCAGCAACGTTCGCCTAACTCGGCCTTAAGGCGTAGTAAAGTATTTTTCGAAAGCGTGTTTTATATGGGCCGTACGACAAATTAAGACTCGATCTTCACAAAATCTAGTACATAGTGATTTATGATGGATTCCGCTACCAATTAATTTTTGTGTTTTAAGGCTAAAGTTAAAGGGATGTTGTTCCACATTTGCGTGCATAACTCTTTTCTTACTGAACCGATTCTGCTGGAAGCAAAACTCAAACTTGCAGGAGAACTAGAAGCAATTTGATACCTAAATGGCTAAATCGACTTATTTATTAACATGTCACAAACTAATTACAGTCAAATTCCGATAATTCGTACCCCGATAATTCGTAATGTCGGTCCCTTGAAAAAATCTCGTTAATTCGTAAAATTTCCATACATTTTGGTCCCCTCGATAATTCGTAATTTTTTTTCAAATAAAATCTTCTTTACCTCTTATAAATCGTAATTGTTTGCTAACTACCACTTATAATTCGTAATAAAAACAACAAAAACATGGAAAGAATGATTTTTTGTTTACCACTATTTTATTTTTGCGTGGGTTTTTGCTTGTGTGTGGATTTATTTTCTTAAGATCAGTTTGTTACATGCATAATTTTTATGTATAATTTTTATATATTTTATTTTTAACAACTGCTTTTTATGTTTTTTTTTTTATCGTTTGAGTACAAAAATTGAAAAACCCCGTTTATTCGTATTTATTTTATTTTAACCCCGTTAAATCGAAACCCCGCTAAATCGAAAACCCCTATAATTCGGAAGAAATGGCCGGTCCCTTGCGATTACGAATTATCGGCATTCTACTGTATAACTTCATACACAATTGCTGATTAAGAACATTAAACTGTAAAAAACAAAAAATCATTCTTTCCATGTTTCTGTTGTTTTTATAACGAATTGTAAGAGGTAGTAGGCCAACCATTAAGATTTATAAGAGGTAAAGAAGATTTTATTTGAAAAAAATTACGAATTAGCGAGGGGAACAAAATATATGGAAATTTTACGAATTAACGAGATTCTTTAAAGGGACCGACAGTTTATTACGAATTATCGGGAATTACGATTTATCGGGGTACGAATTATCGGGATTTGACTGTATTAACAACTAAACCTAGCAATTACTGATGTTTAAATCAGTGGAGCAGTGATAATATTCCACAAAAAAATATACTGTTCTGCAAGCTGGAGTTGTCATTAGAAAATAAACAAAATTTTTTACTCTGTCACCATTCGAAAAAACGATTTTTTCGCTCTAAATGTGCCATTGGGACCCCTGCGCAGTGGGAGTAAAAAGAATAAATATATTGTCTACTTTTGGTAATGAAACGGTTGGCTTACCAAATTTTTGTATATGCCTTTAATGTAAAATAAACATTTGTTTTGCTTCCACTACAAATGTTTAAATTTTGAGTTAATACAATATTGCTGAGCAAGTGCGATATACATATTAGGGATTTCATGTCAAGTGACCCAATTTTCAAATCGATGTCTTCCGATTTGGATGAAATAAGCAGCAAGCTTAGTCCTATTAGATAGAAGTTTAGACGAAAATATTCAACAAGATCTGTCAAAAAGTTTCTGAGTTAGAGGGAGTCAAAGTTTGACATTTTGGCCATATAGGTGTTCTTTCTCATCCATGTAACTTACTACCTATTGGTGTAACCAAAATTTGTTCCAAGTAGCTTCGATAGCTATTTGATCAATCTTTAAAAAACAGTTTTTTTAATTTTTTTTTTTTAAATTTTAAAACTTTTTTTTTTTTTTTTTTCTCAAAAGAAAGTTTATGTCTTTAATGTTAAACAGTGAAACAATTAAATTTTAAGAATATGTTGGGCAAAAAACTTGACATAAAGGTGAGATCCATAATTAATATCGTGCGTTAGGGTTGGACCACCTTTATATGTATATTACACAGTGTGGAACAAAGTAAAACCTTGTAGACCTTGTACATCTTAAATCTTGCTTTAAAACACGACATCAACAAAATGCATACATTTTAAATTTACTATGCTTGCGCCATCTACAATACTTAAGCTCAAATTATATGAATTCTAATATTTACCAAACCTACAAGATCTATAAGGTCTACAATAACCGTAAATTGCTCTATTACGAAGTCATACTTGCAGCTATTGTTTGGAGCAACAACCCCCATTCTTCTAAACTTAATTTTAGAAGAACTCAATTTTTCATTCCTAACAGCCAATTAACAAATTATATGAGTATTTAATGACAGGTTTAACCAATAAAGTCATTAAACAAGAATTCCTACAAATGTTTGCGTGCTTTAATTATACAAACATTCGAGCTTCTTTTAATACAAATGTGCATTTTTTGAAAACCACTTTCATTATGCCCTACAATGTGTTGCATCGTTAAAAACTTTAGTATAGAAAATATGTTTTGAATCTACATTTTCAGATTTTAGGATTTTTATACAGGCTTTAATTTTCTTAAAAAAGTTTAAAATAATATGGAATTGTTTTTTATATAATTAAATGATATATTTTTTTCAAAGAAGTGTGTACATTGTACAATCACCTTAATACTACCCTTACCTGAATGTTTGATATGCAATAGACTTAAAAATGATTTTCTAATCTTTGGTCTTTGACACAGAAGTAGCTTAAGTGTTTTTTTTTTTTGCCAGCAAGTGCTTAATTTATATTTATAAGTCTGACAGTAGGAAAGAAAAACAAAATTGAAAATTAAAATAGAAAAAAAAAAAATATAAAACAACAAAATAAAAATAATGGCAAAATATAGAAAACAAACAACCAGCCGGATGTAGTGTTTATAACCAGAAAAGCTTGAACGCCATTTACGAGTTAGCACGAGCCAGCCAGAACATTTAAAATAGAGAATGTTTATACATACATACAAACATAGAAAAAATTAGCATTACAAAGTAGCAGCCCGCCATTCAACCAACCAGCCATAGAGCGAATGTTACAATTATTGTAAGGACCATCAAATTCACACACACAATCACACAATTGCAAACAATTATATACAAAAAAATAAAATAAAAAGCATGGAAGAGAAGAGGTGGTTGACACAAGATTTTATATTGCTAAGCTGTTTTATTTCGTCATCAACTAGTTTTTGTGGTCAATGTATTTTTATACACATTCCTTCTTTCTTGTTCTCGCTTTTTTTTTTTGCTTTAATGTTCTACCACAGAAACTAAAAGGAGTAGAAAAATCAAAATAATTAAATTGCCACTACTAGGACACTGGGACTACATATACGACCACAGCAAAACAACAACAAAACACCACAAAAAAATTTCCCTCGGTGTTTCGCAAATGTAGGCCACTTTTAGTGCTCAATTTCAAATAATATAACTAATTCGCCCTGTACTCTCGGAAGCAGAGTTCAACATAATAAAATTCATACTCAAGTAAAAAAGCGCATGTTTCTCTCTTAACAACTCTTAAATGGTTCCATCATTTCTCTTTATTGTTAAAAACTGACCTAAGTTTTTGAAAATTTCCCTCAATTTAGTACACGTTCAGCGAATTAAGTGTGTTACACAAAAGAAATGCTCGTGTTGAATTTTCATTAGTTTTTTTCCCTTCAAAAGAGCAAATACACACTATAGAACAAAAACAAAAATTTGGAACAAATATCCTCTTAGGATGTTCAATTCAAAGTTCAATTCCTTTGAATAATTCAGTAGTCATTGTGTATTGAAGACACAAACATTCCGATGTACAGCGTACATGTGTGTTACTTCTTTGTATAAACTACATACAGATGTATATGCTGCCACTTTATTAACAGTGTTGGTGTAATGGAATTTGTTTGTATTGTATGTGTATGTATAAGTATTGCACATGCATGCTTCTGCATAAATTTTTGTATAAGCACATTTAAAATTGTTCTTGAGATTTTTTTCTTACCTACAACTCTAAATATTTGATGCAAGGCGTACATCAAGGTTGATTATGCTGAGGAATGGAAAACTGCTAATAAGTTAAATTCTAAAAAGTATTAAGGTCCTCATGTATATTAAATTTATATAAAAATATCCTTAGAGTATTCAGTTGTATGAATTTAAATCTTTTAATTCAAGCATATTAATTTATTGGCTGTTCAACGATTTTGAACATTAACGTTTAAATTTCTCTGAAAACACTCAGTTTTAAAAACATTTTCTATAAAAACGTTAACGTTCGGAATCCTTGAACTCGTAGTTATATTAAAAGGACCAGTGCTATTAAACTATTTGTAAGGGGGTTTAAACAAAAATGATAATAACATCAATAAAAGAACGGAAACTTCATACCTAGGATACGTATCAAGAAACAATAAATAAAATTTTACAACGAATCCTTTAAAGGAAGACTTGGTAGAGGCAGAAGAGAAATAACATGGCTAAAGAAAATACAGGACTGGACAAGGTATAGCGAAGAAAATGCCCTCCTACATGCCGCTTAGAACCTTGAGCTGACCATTTTAGCAAAACATCACACTATAAAATGTATACACCCTGAGAAAAAACATGTTTTAATATGGCCACCTCCAACAAAACTATTTTTAAAGAAAATTTTTGGTTGTCGGTGACAATAATATTGTAAAATGAATCATAATATGTTTAAAATTCTCGTTAAAAATTGTTTTGTTGGAGGTGACCATATTTAAACATGTTTTTCTCTGCGTGTACATTAGACTGGTAGTAATTTTTTTTTTTAATTTAATTGTTTGCGCCGCTTAAAATATGAGGTTTGGTGTAAGAAATCATGATCTAATTTTTCAGGTCAATCCGACGGTGCCTAGCCGTGCCGGGTGGGGCCCAAAGTTCCCCATATTATAAAAAAACATCTTTTCTATCAGATCTTTATAGTTATACTAGTTGAAAAGCCGAAAATCAAAAATATGGCTTCGTTACGATCTTCCGCAGAGAAAGTACTTCAAGTGTGCCAAATTTCAGCTTCCTATGTCATCAGATGGCTTCAGAAAGAAGAAAGAATAGGACATACATGCAAACATCCTGACATACCAAGAAATTATATATTGTATGGATAGATTAACATATCGTCAGCTCAGAATTGGTTTGGCGCATATGCCAAAAAGTCAGAGTGGAGAAAAACGACAAAGAAGATTTACATTAAGATTTCTCAAAATGTACCCGATAGAATTTTTTTATATTTTTACCACTGCTTCCGGTATATGTTTTGAAGAAAAATGTAAATTTTTGCGCACTTTCATGAATAAAATCAGAATTTAATAGTATTTTTTTGAAAATGAAAAATATTGTTTTGTGCCGCATACGCCACTTTTCTAAAAAATAATTAAAAAAGTGGCTTTTTGTGCTGCATACGTATACTTATTGCGTGAGTGACTGACTCATTCATCATCGTACAGCCTAAACACCTGAAGCTAAAGACTTGTTTAAGAATGTTTAGGTGGTAAAAAAGGGTAAATTCGGAAACCTTTTATCTCCAAAACTAAAAGAGATACAAAAAAACTGTAATACATATCGTTGTTCTTTTAGAAAATAAGTGGACAGGTGTGTGGTACTTTTTTGAAATTCGGCTCTTTAAGGGTGAAAACGGGTAAAACCTGAATGTTGGTACGTTTTTGTCAGCCCATCTATCTTCTGATCCAATAAACCTAGAAATAAAGTTTATACTACATTCGAAACTTATCAAAAAAATACGAATACAAGTGTGGTACTTTTTCGAAATTCGAACGTTTAAGAAGTGAAAATCGTAATTATTTTTGGTACTATTTTACAAAACATTTTCCATTTTGCAATTTTTGATACTATAATGGGGGGAAAAAATAGTACCAAAATGGGAAATACGGGATATTAATTATCTTTCTTCAGCTTTTTGGCTCTACAACTGGTATTTTTTAATTATCGTTAATATTTGACCTCAAAACATAAAACTCTACAAGCAATGTCCTGAATGAATGCTTTATATCTCAGAAACCACAAAAAAATTCGCAAAACAGATTTTGGATTCAAAAAGGAGGTATTCAAAATATATATACCCCATACCTAACTCAATTTTTTTAAAAATGGTCGGTAGGTCAAACCAATTCTGAGCTGACGATATGTTCGCGCAACACAAAAACGCTTTAGCTTATTGAAAAACGAAAAAAAACCGAAATTCCGCAATAAAATTTACTTTAAGAAAGTTGAAACTTTTTTCTTTATGTTGGCTTTGGTTTTTTCAAATTTTATGTACAGAGAATAACACAACGTCTTTTATGAAATAATTTTTAATTTTGTGATGGGGTTTTTTCAAATTTTTGAATAAGTGAAATAAGACCAAATAATTATTTTGAGAGACTTATTTCTTATATCATTTAAATTGCATTAAACATTTCAAAAACTAATATAAATTGAATGTGAGAATTATTTTTGTTTTGTATATTATTTTTATTATCCCTTCAACCACCCTCACAAAAACTAATGTTAATTACACTCGTGTGGGGGTTTTCACACATATGCAATGTCTGTCTACTTTGCTGTGGCGCCATAGTTCGCTTGAAATCAGAGTCATGATTTACGTTATTTTAATGATTTATATATTAGTGCTGGGATATTATCGATATTTTCTTCTATCAATACTTATCGATAGTTCAGATTTCACTATCGATATATCGATATTACTATCGACTCAATGTTTGTACTTGTACAGGAAAACTTTAATTATTTTTTTAAGGCTACAGTCTGTTGTTTTCATCACTTTATTGAATGTGTGAGACGTAAGTTTGTATAAACGCCAGAGAAAGTCAGTGGATATAAAAAAATTAAAGTACTCTTGCACATATCGCCAATTTTCAATACGTATGCGTACTCGTATCTGTTTATTCTCATACTTGTGTATATTCATGCGCATTTTATTTCATTCATGTATGTTATCATACTTATTGTGTTTCATACTCGCACATATCCAGATACACCCATAGTTATAGCAATGACTTCAAACAATATTTTTTCTTGTTAAATTTTTTCATAAATGTTGCCAGATTTTTTTTCCAAATTGCTGAATCCCAAATAAATACGTTTTTCAAAATCGTTTGAGTACAATTCAACAAAATTTTATTGAAAAACGATAGTTGACTTTAAAAAGATTTTTGTTATATAAAGATTTGCGTTCTTATTTAAGAAAATCTATAAAAATTTCTTAATGGATGCAAATTAAAATAGGTCGTGTTATTTTAATCGTTCTTAATAAAAACAGAAAAAGTTATCGCAATCCAAAAAAAAAAAAAAATCAAATATTCATATTCGCAGTTAAGAAATGAGATATCACAGGTAAATACATTCATACATATTATGAGTTTGAGAAGTTTATATGTTACCAGTTGCATTTTTAAGACGTTAAAAAATGGTTTAAAATTTAATTGCTGAAGTCACTCAGTGTGCCAACGAAAATTGTAGCCTCAAAGAAGACTTCGACATAATGCTGTGGTGGAAAAACAACTCCACAAGGTATCCACGGTTGTCTTAATAAGAATCAAGAATTTTATGAAATTTCCTGCATGCAGCGCAGCATTAGATTAAGATTTCTCTTTAGCTGGAAACATAAAAAAAGAAATAGTTTCGTAAAATATATTATAATTTATTATAGCTTATAGCTTAATTTGATAGACACAAATTAATAAAAATCTAATTTAACCAGTGTTTGCTAGTTTTTTTTATTTTGCTAGTTTTGGAAGATACTTAAAATATAACTACATACATATGTATTCTGCACCAAACATTTTTAGGTCGTGGCAACACTGCTTGCTTTAAAATAACCATACAAATTGTTGAAGTTTCTTGTCGATACTCATTGATACATGCCAATACTCATACGCATTCAAAGGATTATCCATATGCATGCCTGTTTGTTCATACTCATACCGGTCAATATACAAACTTATTCATGCTCATACTTATTGGTAGTAATACCTGCCTGTACTCGTGCTCGGTGGCGTATGAATATGTTATAAGTATTAAAAATATAACTTTTTGGCTTTCTCTGATATACGCACGTTATTCTAGATGGCAGTTTTTTAAAAATTGATAAGTACCTTTCTGAAGGAACCGAAGTAACAGGGGCTCCACGAAAAGCCCCCAATGAAATAACGCCCAGGAAATAGCCCCCAATGAAATAATCCCCAAAAAATAGGAAATAACACCCAAAAGTGAATGAAATAACATCGAAAAATAAATGAAATAAACCCCAAAACGAAAACGAAACAACCCCCAATATTTTGATGTTATTTCATATGAAATAACACCCAATGATGAAAATGAAATAACCCCCAATGAAATTAACCCCATCAGCAACAAAAATGAAATTATGCCCAAAATTCATAAAAGAGTCAGTTTCACCAAGGATTTCATGAAGTCAATATGGACCAACAGCAAAGTCGCAAAATTATTGAAATGAATCATGTGGAGGCCCGCAGGCGTCTTCTTAATAATAAGGATATATTCGGTTCAAAAATATTGCTGTAGTTATTTTACACGCCCGTAAATCCTTGTAGCCCTGCTCTATTTTTGCAGTACGGAAGACAATTTGCCTTCTACGTTTGGCCTTTACACGGGGGGGGGGGGGGGGGGGGGTTGCTTTTTAACCATGGGAGGTAAGGCCTTAATGGCTTTATTGCTGAATTGAATGTGAGATAAAGCCGTTATGGTCTTATCGCCCAATCATTGAGAGGTAAGGTCATATTTAAAATTTTGCGAAATGAGAGATATAGCCATATTTTTTTTCACAAATGAGAGACAAAGCAATACTTTTCCAGAATAGTGTTACGCATGGTGTCAACATTCTGTAAAAGGGAAAATCCTTAGTTATCATTGAAAAACATTTTTTTATTCTTGTGACGCACGCAGGAAAACTTCATTCAGCGAAGCCACCTGCCGCGTCCTACTGGAGGAAAAAATCCCTAATTACGGCCACAGGCCGTCACGCAGAAAAACTTTAGTATGCGAAGCCAGATTTTAATACTTTACTTTGGTGTTAAAAATGAAATAAACTCCGAATTAAAAATGAAATAACACCCAAATTAAACACGCTATGAAACAAGCCCCGAATTTTAAAATTTTTTTGGGTGTTATTTCATTGGAGATTATTTCATAATATGAAAACCCCAAATGAAGAATGAAATAATTCCCAAAAAAAAATGAAAAACGGCCCAAAAAATTGAGAGTTTTTTCATATGAAATAACACCCAAAAATGTATGAAAAAAAAATTGGGGAATATTTCATTTCTCGATTGGGCGTTATTTCATTGGGGGGCTTTTCGTGGAGCCGTAACAGGGACTATAAGATATTCCATTGCAACTTTAAAAAATTTTCTAAATTCTCAACCCAAAAAGGTAATCAATCTAGCGGACTTATCCTCTAATGGTCGTTCATTGTTTTATCCTATGCTCGCAATTGCAATTGCAATTGCATTTGCTTTTGCATTTTTTTTTACAACATTACAAAAATATTTGACAATTCAGTCCATATGTAAACTTATACAAATTTCGACAAAAAGGCCTTTAATAAGCAGTAAAATATCACAGCTAAGCAATCCATAACACCTGTCATTCTTGTTGTTTGTATTCATTGCTGTAATTCAGCGCGAATTAATAATAGCGAGTAAAAATTTGCGGCAAAAAACTGTGTGTGTATAGCTGCTGTTAGATGTCTTCATATCTGTGTTTTATATTTTCGATATTTTAAGATCGATAATATCAATAGTCTATTGATAGTTTCCCAGCACTAGTATATATCCAGTTGGTGATCAACAACAAACCATACAAAGCTTATATAGGCAAAATATCAAAAATATTGACACTTGCCGACGGAAAATTGTATCTCTAGTAAAAATAAAATTTAAACTACATATGTGTGGAAAAAAAACATAAGTTCTGAATTATTCCGTTACCAATAAATATTTTTTTTGTTATCAAAAAATGTTTTTTCAGTTCTTAATTGATATTGCTAACAAAGTCAAGAAGTTTCTTTAGTGTATCTCAACAATTTTTTTGTTTATCGTGTAAAAATGATTCATATTGTGTTGTTTTTCACTCATGGGTGAATGGTAATGGTCGAAATTCTACCATAAGTTATTATGTTTATATGAAGAAAACATAGTTCATCTAAGTGTGTATAAATTAACATGTTTCGAGCATTTTTTTTCGTCTTAGTGGATCGATTTGACGAGGGACCAACCGCCGCACAGTAGCGCCCGTAGAGCAAACGAGGTTGCAAAAATCAAAATTTTCATGAGCACCGACGAAGTTTTGAATAAACTCATGTTATAGGAAACTTTTCAACGATTTCAAATCTGCCACTCTTAATAATATCACATTTTTAGTTTAGAAGATATAGCCGTTCAAAGTTGACCGACTTTCGGTTTTCAAAAAAACACACAATTTTTAGTAAATTTGTTGCGATTTCAGGTGTAATATCACGAAAAATAGGTAACGAATCGCCTTATTTTTTGTTTGTATTGATTGATGCATTTATTAAATGTGTAATGATAAAAAAAAAATGAACTGTTTGCTTTGTGTTTCTCCTGGTAAATCACTATTTAAAAACTATCCGTTTTTTCACTATTTTTCAACTTTGACGGAAAATAACAAAAATCTATATTTTTCTATATTTGCCATATTTGCAAAATCTGTTCTTTGATTATTTCTTTACATAATTCAAAAATGTTATCTGCCCGTACGTGCCCGTTTGGCTTCTAGAGGTAAAAAAGGTTAAAAAGACATGGTTGCCATACTAATATTGCGGTTTAATAAAATTCTTTAATTTGGCCCCTACAGCGCGTAGGATGCTCCTAGATGGGTCAAATGTATGACCAACCCCACTTTATTATTTATTGCCGAATTTCGGTTTTTTTAGTTATTTCAATAAACTAAACCATTTTTGAGTTACGCGAATATATGCTGTGCAGCGCCTTACATTTTCGAAATAACGGTATATCTTGAAAACAAGAGCTAATTTAAAAAAACGGTTAGCACCACTGAATTCAGCGTCCCCAATTAGGGTGAAATGCCAGGTGCGCGGCATTCGAGTTATCGAGTATTCGAGTTATTCGAGTTATTGAAGAAATAAGCTCAACACATTCGGCTAATTCGGCGAAATTATGACATTTTGAGTATGACATAACTTTTGAAAAAAAAATTTTAAAATTTTTTTTCGTTCATATATGTTCCTTATAAGATAAAAGGAACATTCTCACCAAATTTCATTAAAATCGGAAGGGGTCGTGTCCCACTCTTGGTCGTTTTGACATGGAATTACCCATATACCGAAAATACAGAAAATTGAAAAAATAAATTTAAAAAAAAAAAATTTTTTTTTTTAATTTGTTGGGTAATAATTTAGAACCCTAAAGAAAAAAAAAATAAAAACAATCTAAAAATGTAAAAATAATTTTTTTTTAGGTACCATAAAATTGATTTTTCTACTAATTTTAACTTTGATAACCCATAAGTAGGCCCCTACACAGCGTAGCACCCTTTTCAAATGCACATTTCATAGGCTGAACAGTTATCTATCATATGCTGTTTAAACTGTTCAATTACCTTATTCGGTTCAAAAGATATGATTTTTGCAACGAAAAAACTCAAATGGCGCCACTGTGCGCCGTCCACTTCCACTTTTTTTTCTCAATATTTATTTATTGAATCTTCATATATTAAATTCGAACTTACAATTTTCTTATCCTTATACATTATATATGTCCTGCCAGAGCCTCTTATTCTGAAGCGAGTATGGCAGCCATGATTTAAAATATTTTAAGCTAGTGGACTTGGGTGTTGTTCAAGCCTATTTAAATATTTAACTGCATATTTCTTAATCAAAGTTTTTACTTATGGCACATTGAGATCCTTAGCGATGTTTGAGTTTTTAATATACCAGGCGCCTTTGAATTTTTTCGATTTTATAGGCCGACGCAGTGCCCCATAACTGAATACCATAGCACGAAATTGGCTTTAATAGCATTTTTTTAATCCTATTTCTAGTTGATTTATATGGTCCTGTAAGTAACGAGATGCTTCATGCACGCTTAGTAAAGCTGTATCGTCTGCAAGTGTTGAAGTTTGAGTGAAGTTGTTTGTTCGCATGTCCGAAGTATAAATTAAGTATAATAGAGAGCCCAGGATGATGCCTTGTGGGACTCCAGCGCCAATTGGCTGAAGGCAACTTAAGAAATTTCCTTCATTAATAATAAATTGACCTCCGACTAGGTTGCTTTCTTACAGCTTGTGTGTATTTGCTGGTAAACTTTGCTTTCATTTATGTTATAAGCCTTCATGCCAGCTATTTTATCAAATGCTTTTTATGACATTTACAATTCGATGAGTTTGTTCAATTGTGCTGTGTTTTCTTCCTAAATAAACAACGGTCCGTAACTATAATAACATTGTGAGTGTAGATATACGTACATTACAGCGACTCAAGTTGTATGGAAGCAAAATTCGTGCTCGATGTACCCTCCTAAAAATGAACCTTGGACTTTTTTAAGATGACATTTTGAATATTTCGGCTCCAGCTTTGATCTCTCGTAAGCTGGACCAGTTTGAAAAAGCGTATATTTTTGTATGTTTTGTTCCCCTGTTCCTTACCAACATATAAAAGTTGGGTATGGTAAGAAAGGTTTTTTAAAGGCGCATCCCACTGTATATACAATTTGTCCAAGGACGATCATCCATGTCCTTTTTTTAAGGATTTTCTGTAAAAAAAAACGGTTTTTGAATTTTTTGTTCGGGGTTGTTCGTAATAAAAGTGCCAAATTAACATTAGTCGATTTAATTAAATACGTGTCTCAGCTTTTTTCCAAATTCGTGCTAGGTCGCGTTTTGGCAAAAATGCAATGGGGTGGCAACCCTTCGTTTAGAATAGGGCAATATGAGTATCAAATTTTATCTTTTGGCAAGTATATCATCTTTGTATGTAAATAATTTAGATTTTTGCAAAATAGATGCATTTTACACGGTACTCTGGAATATATAAAAATGCAATTTTGTAGTAACTCTGCTATGATGGCGCTGCGAAATATGGCCCCAGGAAATATGGCCCCAAAAAATAAATGAAAATTGACCCCAAATTTGGGGCTATTTTTCATAATGCAATATGGCCACATATTTTTAATGAAAAATTACCCCAAAAAAATGAAAAATAACCCTAAAAATAAAATGAAATATGACCCTAAATTTGGGGTTATTCTTCATTATGAAAAATCACCTCAAAATTTGTAATGAATTTTAACCCCAAAAAAGAACACAAAGAAAGTGACATCAAACATTTTCGGTGGAGTTCATATGCCCAAAACTAAAAATCCCAAATTTAGAATACTGATTTCAAAATCCGGACAATTATACAGTTTTGGTTTTAAAAATCGTATGATTGATAGCACGGTTGGGTTTTCGGCCATGCACAAGTATTTTTTTCTCTATGGTATTACGAACACTGGCTTTGCTTACTAAAGCTCTACGTCATAGCCGGCCTTCGGCCGGGCGCAAGGATTTTTTTCTCTATGGTATAACGAACACTGGCTTCGCTAACTAAAGCTTCTCTGTATAGACGGCCTTCGGCCGGGTGAAAGGATTTTCTTCTCTTTGGTTTAACGAACACTGGATTCGCTCACTAAAGCTTCACTACATAGCCGGCCTTCGGCCGGGCGCAAGGATTTTCTTTTCTATGGTATAACGAACTTTTCTCGTAATAGCCGGCTTTCGGCCGGACTCAAGGATTTTTTCCTCAAAGGTATAACAAACACCGGCTTCGCTAACTAAAGCATCTCTGCATAACCGGCAAGGATTTTCTCTACTTTGGTATAAGAATTCGGGATTTTTATGTTATCCCTAGAAACTTTTACATAGAATTTTATAAAATTTGTGTAAAAATGTTTGGGTTGATTTTTCATTTCTTTAAACTTGCATTTTTTATTTGTAGATGAAAAGTAGCCCCAAAGTAAAAATTGTGATTTTATTTGGGGCCATTTTTCATTCCTTGATATTGGGGTCATTTTTCATTCCACTTAAAATGCAAAAACACCCTAACGAAAAAATGAAAAATAACCACAAAAAAACCAAAAAATTGCGCTAAAATTGCGTGTTGTTGTGTCTCATGTAAAATTTTGGGGCCGTTTTTCATTTTCATTTTGGGGCCATATTTCCTGGGGTCATTTTGCGCACCGCCTGCTATGATAGCGGATTAAGTTTCTAGATCATGTATGGATGAAAATAGGACTAAAGAAAGAAAAAAAGAAGTGATCCACGACCTTTTGGCGGCATATTTTTTTCGCAAATTAAAAAAAAATTCAAGTCGTTTTTTAGGAGAGTACATCGAGCACTTTTTTTGGTGAGTCGCTCTAACGTACATACATACATTCTGATGGTAAAATATATTGCCGATCTTACGATTTTTCTCGTCTGTATGTTAAAGGAACGATAGAACCGCAATAGCCCAGCTAGCATTTTGCATGATAGTCCAATTTTTTTAGGAATCAGCTTTACGAGTAAGATAAACGCATATGAGTTCAGTTTTCGATCATAATTTTACTCGCGGTGTTAGAAAATTGTACCTTACCTATAAATCAACTTAAAGAATCATTTGTGATACAAGTTTCTGATTCAGTAAGAGCATATGAATGAATCATATATAAAACCTTTTTTCGTCGCTCTAGTGATTAGTCAGTTTTCAATCATCAAAGTAATATGAGAAGACTAACTTAGGTAATTTTAACTAAAAATTATCTCCCAAATCCTAGCTGGGAGAGGACTTAAGGAAATACAATTTTATTATTCGGTTTCTGTTGCAAATTTACTAATTACTTTTATTGCTTGATGCTGGCAACATGCAAATGTTTCATTGTTATAACAAGCAAGAACGATCAAATATTGCCCAAATACTCTTTACATATCCAACCAACAAGGGTGAATTAATGCTGGTTTACACTCTTCAAGTTTTAGCTGTCCAGTCTTTATCTTTTAGGGGAGATGGGAAATCAGAATGCCGTTTCTTTTCCTCTCTATCCTAAAAACTCAAGACTTGACGGCTAAAACTTGAAGAGTGTGAACCAGCACTAGTTAAAAATTTTTATATCTATCTGCTATAAAAATTCTTTTTCACATGCTTTTGATATAAAATGAAAAATTGTTTTGCTTCTACTGAAAATTTTTAAATTTTGAGTTTATATCATCTTGATGATTAAGTGCGATATGTGGATGGTGCGGGATAGAAAACCATTAATATACTTAGCCAAACTACGAACGTCCCCTAGAATGAGATTCGTTTTGTATATCTATGAAAATTATGAATTGAAACTGGCCCTTTTAGAACTACTATTCCATATATTTGTGTTAAATTAAACCTATACAAAATGATTATTTTTCTTGAGTTTAAAATTCAAATTTTCACAGCATTTCCCTTTAAATGTAATTAATCAATTTAAGTAAGTTACCATAACCTAAAAACAATAATAATTTTCCTCCTTTTCTACTTTATTGCATACCGCAAATATGCATAACTTTTACTGATAAGAAAACTTTAAGATCAGATACTTTACCCCTCAAGTGAAACTTCATAACTTTTATGTCCTCAGATAAGAAAACAACAGAATGAATAAAATGGAAACAATAAAAAAAAAAAATCTATTAAAATTGTAATGAAAAAATGAAAATGTTACACTTTCATTTTAAGCGTTTACCCACAATTCCTTAACAAAAGAAGAGAATAAAAGAGTTTTGAAGAAAACTGTTCTTGTTGAAAACATAGTAGATTGACTAGAACGGAAAGAGAGAGAAAAAAACCCAACTCTATGATTGTGTTAGTAAGAAATGCGTTTTGTTCACACGTAGGAAATTTTGAAAGATAATTTTTTTTTTTTTTTTTTTTTTTATTTAGATTTGAGAGAGTTTCTGTTCTAGTCTATGGCTGAAAACGTATTTATTTTGCAGCGAATTCAATAAACAAAACAAAAAGTTAATTTTGTATAACGTTCAAGAAAATTGAGCAAATGCTTGCACAGCTGATTAAGAAAAACAACATGTTGTTGTAATTTTTATTTTGCTTTTTAAAGGCAAGGAGAATAAGTTCGAGAGAAATTTGTGAGAAAATAGGTATTTAAGAGATTTTATTTATTTTGTTTTCTTTGTGAAGGAGCATTTTGGTGAAACATATTTTCTCTATTTTAGTTGAGATGCGTGCATATGTTTTGATATGGCCGAACACAATATCCCCACAGTTGTGTTCCCTTTTAGAACAAACAACAAACGCTAATATTAAACACCAGCACAAGTGCAAGGCCCCAAAACATATAATCAGTAAAAGCGTGACAATGATTATGAAAACATCGTTCATGTATTGAGAAACGCGCATTATGTGGCAAACGATACAACGTGCAACATATTGTATGTGCAGCGTGTTTAATTAATAAGAAAAAAAAAATGGTATTTGTGTTGCGAGTGGCGTATAAAGTGAATGAAAACTGAAGAAAATTTCAACAAATATAAATGTAATAAGTTTATGAAAAACATTTTCAAATAAATTTAAATTGTTGTAAAAATTATAAAATTTTAATATTTCTAAAGATAATTGTATTTCTTTGAAAGAAGATTTAAATACATTAAGAGCCTTTAAGCATTATTATTCCTGAATGTTTGTGAAAGTGTTAATTGTCCGCATCAGTGGTAAATGCAATTAATTAAACAACAAGTACAATGCGGATTAACAGTTCATAATTCATAAAAAATTTCTATAATTTTGGAATAAATACTTAAAATTTTAAGCATTACGGAAAAATAAAGTTTAAAAAAATTGGAATTAAAACTTAAAGAAAATATTGAAAATTATTTTTCAAAAAAAAAAAAAGCTTTAAATAGAAAAAATAATATAAAATAAAAATATTAAAACTAAACGAATTTTTAGTGAAGATTTATATGTTAAATAAATGAATAAAAAGAAATTGAATAAACAACAAAAAAATTTAAAAAGTTAAAAAAGCGATTAGAAATATTTATCAAAAATTTTAATAAAAACGATTTTGTAAAAATATAATTTTTGAAACATCTGAAAGGCGTTCGTAATATTTTAAAATATTTCTATATACAAAAATTCCTTAACAAAAATTTTTAAAAAATATATATCAAAATAAAGGAAAAATTCACATTAAAAAAATTAAGAACAACAAATTGTTGTAGTGCAATAAAAGTATTAAAAAAAAATCATTAAAATTAAACTCAAATCTAAATGAAAAATTTTAAAATTTTTTAAAAAAATAAATTTTAATAAGTAATATTAAAATAATGCCAAAATAATAAAATAAAAAAAATTTTAAATAAATTAAACAAATTACATAAACTGTTTCGAAGGATTAAAATAAAAATTCTTTTATAAATCAACAAAAATGTGAATTTAAACACTTCAATTGATACAAGTATCATAATCAAAACAAAAAAAAAAAAAGTTATAAAATTTAAAAAAAATTTGCATAAATAAAAAAAAAATTCTAAAGGCAATTCAAAGAATTTTAAAAAAATATATATTAACTTTGATTACTGAAGTGTGAAAATTTTTTATGAATGAAAATCTATTAAACAAAAATTGTAAAGCATTTTTTTCTACAAGATTTATGTGATTCAATTAAAAACATTTTATTCAATGCTTTAAATCGTTGTTGTTTTAATGTAATTCAATACAAAAAAAAAAAAAAAAAAAAAAAAAATTCAATTCGAATTCAAAACAAAAAAAAATTTACAAAAATACTATAAAAATAATCATTGAAATCAAACGTTAAAAATAAATAAAAGAATACGAATAATAGTCAGTGTTTAAAATTGTATTTATATTGAATATTTTTTCAATTTAGAGTGTTTTAAATTTAAAATATAACAAAAGTTTTCAACAGAGCAAAATATTTATATCTATTTTGTGTATAAAAAAATTAATTTAATTAAGAGTCGCTTACTTTTAGCATTACTGCTCCACATTCACAAAAAGCTCTTCATTTTGGTACTTTGGAATCTCTAATCGGTAACTAGAAATAAAAAAAAAAAATATATTTAATTTGGTACAGTCTATAAAAAATGCCTCAAGTTATACTCTTGTTTTATATATTTTATATAAGGAAAAAAACTTTTTTATACTTTTCTTTGGTGTAAAAAAAATAACGGGTCCGCCAAATAACTTTTTTTATTTTGAAAATGCTATAAAAAAACAACTACTGAATATTTTCTTAAATTTATTTTTTTATTTGAAAATACAGTCCTTCCGGTTAATAATAGAAAATAATTTCATTCAAATGGCTGCCTCGGCTGGCCATGCAGTAGCCTACACGATCGGTCTAATTTTTAAGCACATTATCGATTGTGTGCAGCTGTATTTCACCAATGGCTTCACAAATATTGTCCTTTCAAGCGTCAATTGTCTCTGGCTTGTCGGCGTAACACTTATCTTTAACCGTAACCCACAAATAATAGTCCAACGGTGTCAAATCGCAGCTCCGAGGTGGCCAAATGTTGCCAATATCCTCCTCTTCAATTTTTGTGAACAAAAATTCGTTCAACATTGCCCGAAAACGATCGCCATTGACTGTAACGGCCACATCTTGCTCATTTTCGAAGAAAAATGGCCCAATTATGCCTCTGGATAAAAATCCGCACCAAAGAGTGACTCGTTTTGGGTGCATCGGCTTTTCAATGTATGCGTGCGGGTTTCCTGTGCCCCAAATGCGACAATTTTGCTGGTTTGCATACCCGCCAAGATCAAAATGAGCTTCATCTGAAAAGATGATTTTTTTTTTTGGCAAAATCGGCATCTTCTGTAAGTCGATCGCAGGCCCACTTCCCAGCACTGTTCAAGCGTCAACACAACCATATTCGTTCAGCGGAGGGATAAAACTAATTATCTGTCAAATCAGACATGAGCTACGAAATAAGCACTGGTTGAAAAAAAAACGTTAGATTGAGGACCCCGTCACTTTTTGTAAACATACTTTGACATCCAAGCCTGGTGGTCTAGTCGATCGGTAGTATTCTTTAATCACAAATTGGCTTAAAGGCTATCTCGGGTAATTTTAATCTACATGTGGGCATTTCCGTCAAAAGGTCCACCGTGACCGAAAAATTAAAAGTTTTTTAAAGCTGATTATTTTACGATGTTGTTATAGAGATATATTTAGAATAACTAATTTTATAAATTTACCTATAAATTTGTTCACTTAGATGAGCAATCAGACTGCAAAGTTGTGCAAACTTACCCAGTAAAAAATGTGATCTAAAAGGAGCAGGTTTGTGTATGAATTCATACCTCAAATCGCTTCAAACCTGATGATGGGATGACTGATTTTTGTATGGGGTGTTCCCGGTTTGGGGACTATTTTCTGCTCCTAAAGTGCTTAAGGGCTTACTATATTAACATATTTATTAATGTTTTGGTTTTATCTGTTTATATGCCTTTTTTCAATAATTTTCGTAAACCATAATATATTTTTATTTTTTTCGCTTTAAAACCTTCTTCGTTGTCAGCACTAAAATAGCAGCTTTTTGTATGTTTTATTCTTTATCATTAACTGCTTTATAAGAGCTCTCTAACGGTAGCGCGTCGTTATGCGCTTTTCCCCTGTAGTGCTTCAAAAACCCAAATTTTTTTTGCTGGGTAATTTCTTATTTGTGAGAATGTTTTATTGTATGTGTTCTTTAATATTATATTCATTAAAAGAGGTGATATTTGATAAAAATTTAAAAAAAAAATTTTCTTACATGGTCTAAGGAAGAGTTCAAAGAGAAATATGTTATTCGAATTAACAGTAAATTTTTATTTTATTTTAATCATTATTCAGTTAAATTATTATTATTATTATTCTTATTGAAAAAATTTCTCGATTTTGCCTTAAAAAAAAGAAAATACAGAAGATTTTGGAATCAAACCAAGACATTTTAATGTTACATTGCTACGTTATATTCTGAAAGTAGTGTGACTAAAAAATTGTGCCAGGTTTCGCTGAATTACGCCTTTTTATACATGGCCACAAAAACTACTTCTGTTTTTTTCACGTTCGAACCGCTACTTCTTTTGCAATTATCTTTGACCTAGAATCGCGGCCTCCATAAACTTTAGCATTGATAACAGTGCTTTCTTAGTGCTATTATTTAAGGGTTAAGAGAATGTAAAAATATTTTTTGTTTAAAATGTTATTGCATTTTTGATGCATACGACTGTCACGTTCAACACTTTGGAACTACCAATATGTGACCCACTCTTAGAGCTGTAAAATATTACAATCGAGTTTATTGCAATCACATGATTTCTCGTAAAATATAGCTTTTTTTTTTTGATTGTATTCCAAATTGGAAAGTGGATTATATGATTTCAATTTGAAATCATGAAATAAATACAATTAAAACAAGTAAGAAAGTATAGTCGGTCAAGCCCGACCATATGATACCCTACACCACAGTATTTAAAAACAAATTTTCGAGAGTGTATGGCTATAAATTAAATTAAATTTCATTATAATCGGTTTGATAGTTTCTGGGAGGCAGACATTGTCCCTACCTCCCCTGGTGGTCCTATTTTTATAAAAATGCATAGTTTATGTGTCCGTTCCAATATGGGTATATCAATGTTTTAAATTTCATTAAAATCGGTAGCACTACGATTTGCCACTTAGGCTTGATCTTTGTGCCAAATTTTATCAAATTATCTCCAAAATTGCGACTTGTACTTTGCGCACAAGGTTACATGTACATCCAGCCAGCCGGACGGACAGCGTTCGATCGGTATACTTTAAGCTGGGTCTAGGACCAATTTTTTAAGGTGTAACACACATCAGCACAAATGCATAATACCCTCTCCACTATTGTGGTGTGGGTATAAATATTGCATAAATTGTTTAAAATCCATTTATATGTATATTTATTGATTGCAGTCCATTTGATTCCAGTAATTTCATTGCAATCAAATCCAGGAATAACAATCAAAATAAACCCTTAGATGTTCTCTATATGAATTCTACAAATAAGTTGCCCTAAATCGAATAAAACAAATTAGGAATTATTTAGATTTAAGGCACAAAAAACCTCCTACTAAAAAAAGTTCGCTAAGTGCACGTCATGGACTGGCCGGAACAAATGTTACTTTTTTCAATCATTGCTAACTTTACTTTGCTAATTCTGTTAAAGTTTCTTTTGCTCAAGAGAGGTGTTTTTGCTGTTGTATTGTTGTTGTTTCAAACATGGTTTTGCTTTGTCGCCTTATTTGCGGTGGTGCCAGCATACTTCATTTGATTCGGCGTTTCTCAGCCGTTGGGAAAACTTTGTTTTTAACTCAGCCACCTTCTTTGACAAGTAAGCTGATCTGCTGTTCTAGTGTTGATTATAGTGAAAATACATTTTGTGGCACAGAAACTGCATTGACGTGTGCTGAATCGCTTACCTCAAGCATTTTGTCAGAGAGTGTAGCCTTTTCAACAACAAAAAAATTAATTGTATTGACGAATATGGTATTCAATTTAATAATTGATTGTTCGTAATTTTTTCTGTGATGTTTACTTTTTGTATTTCAGCTTTGTCCAGGCCCCTAGTGGAGAGGATGGAGAGTGATCCAATTGATTTTGAAGTACCGGGTAGCTATCCATCTCCTTAACTCTACACACATTTTGTCATATTCTCTTACACAGAAAAAATTCTCACTAGTTTTTATCAATTAGAAAAATTGTCTTAAAAGTATTTTAATTTAATTAATGTGATACTTGAATCAGTTATATTGTTTGTTGAAAGAAAAAAAAAAATATAATTTTGATATAATTTATTTTGAAATAAATTTTGAATTAAAATATTAATTAAATAACAAAAAAATCTTTATTGATTTTTTCGATTAAAATAAATTAATTTAAACTTGTATAATTGTTGTTGGGAAATATGAAAACCTGAGCTATATCTAATTACATCAATTAACCTATTGTTTGAACCGGCAAAGTTTTGATAATTTTTTTTAATTAAAATTAAAAAAATCATTTTTTTGGAAAAAAATATATTTAAATTTTTACAATTTTCAATAATTTTGGTAATGGGTGCAAAATCGACAAATTTTTTGCTTGATTCTATGAATTTGGTATAAATTTGGCGATTAGAGACAATTTTTAATTGTTTCTGTGTATTAATTCTTCGAAGCTGCCTTTGCCTTTTTTTGTAACCTTTTTTTCTTGGATAGTTTTAAAACAAGTGCATATGGCACTTTGATTAACTAATTAGTACCTGCACACAGAAAAAATATTAATATTTAATTAACATTGCGCAATGTTGATTAAAAATAATAGTAAATTTCTGCAAAATTATGGACTTTATTTAAAATTATTATTGTTTCATATTAATTTTAACCGAAAAATGTTAAAATAACCTTAAATCGCGCTTATTAAATATTATTCACTGTTAAAATAACATCCCAATAAAAAATGAAGCTTCCAACGAAGCAGGTTTGTAAGGGAGAAACATAAAAGTTTCGCTTACCATTGCGCTTACGGAAGACATGAATTTTATATGGCGAGTTCCCACTTTGAAGCAATACATTTTTGACACATAAAGCGCATTATTCAGCGCACATAAAAGTTATTGTATGTAACGATCAGCTTTACACACTGAATGTTTTGATACAGTTATTTTTTAGTATTCTCCCTTACAAACCTCCTTCGTGGTAAGGGAACGCCGTAGCACTTGAAATGTTATTTTTTTTTAATAAAAGTTGTTGAGAGTTCTTTTACTTACTTTACTGCATTTCTGTATGTCTTATTGCGTAGCGCATATTTGTGCGCTTATTTTTTTAAATGTACCTTTAGTGCTTCGCAAAATGATAAAATTTTTAATTGGGATTGTTCAATATTGAATCCATAAAATCCTGTTTTATTTGTTTTGTATAAAAACAAAAACAACACTACATAAAAACATGATTCTTTTTATTTTCATGTTTAAAATTTTTTATAAAAAAAAAAAATTCCCGTTTTCTTTTTGTTAAAATTCTGCTGGTGTCTTTCAATTGTGAGTGCTTTTGTAGACAAAGGGGAAACAAAGAAGTGAAACATGTGTTACAGGTAAATAAATAATTATATTCTCTCTGTCTCCCTCTCGCTATCAGGTTCCGCGGGTAAGTGTTTAAAATGTTTCTTAAATTAACGCTCATATGTTGTCTCTGAAGCTTCTTCTCCCTGTTCTACTTGAAATAACTTCCATTCAACGTGATTCGGAGTGTTATTTCCATATGAATGTCATTTTGCGCTAACTTTACGGGAATGTTAAATTAACATGAATTGTAGTGATTTTAAATGGAAATATCGTTGTTCGCAAGTTATTGTAAAATCATGTTAAATTAACGTGAAGTAACTATTTAGCAAAATCACTACCGAGAAATGAAAAATCAGCCTTATTTTCGAGGATTTTAAATTAATTTTTTCTGTAAGTGTGGGCAAATATACCACTAATTCCTACATGTTTCTTAAGCTTACCATCAGGTCATGTGTTGGCTCCTTGATATATAAAATGTACAAAATAAATCCATCAGGTAACTCTAAAGCAAAGTATTACAGCACTACTGGACTTGGTTTGACTTTTACGTATTGCTAAAGGCTTATAGTCCTTTAAATTGAATTATATAATAAGCATTTTAAGGCTTAAAAATCATATTTCACCTTTTTCCACTCTTCATTTCCGTTGAACGTGGTGGCGAGGTAAAAATGCGAAATGCATTCACCAAATATGTCCCTACTGTACTGTGGCTCGACTGTTTTACAACCACAAAGTTCCACAGCTGTTCTAACAGAATTGTCCAACCTTTTAATAGGTCTTGAAACACCAATGTAATTTTTTTAATTACACAGTGCGATAAATAGTAGGGTGCACTGATCAGCGGGGGTTTTGCTCAACGAGAAAAGTTGTATCAGCCAAAAAAAATTATGCGTTTCCCGGCGTTTCGTTAAGCAAAGTTGTTTTCTGACATACAATCCAATACTGAAACTAGAATTTAAGTCCTGAAATTTTATTTTAGTCGGACTAACCGTTTCCAAATTCAAGAATTTTCTAAATTGTTTTTCAAAACCTCTCACTGTCCAATGTCGTTAAAATAAACAAAAGTGTAAAAGTGAAATCTTGAGTTTGGCTCTCTTGTTTGCGTAAAGTATTGGGATTTAAAATTTCATGGCCAATATTTTTGTAGAACATTTCATCGCCGCTTTTGTCCTTGATAAGGGTTTTTTTACGATTTGTTGGAATAGATCCAAAATTACTGCTATAAAAGGAGTTCTAAGGTTAATGTGTTCCACAAGAAAATTTGCCTTAACATTTTCTAATAACATACATTAGAACACATATTTTCAAGTACCGATAAGCTTCACGAGCTGGCGAAAAGAGTGAAACTTAAATCCATCCCTCCTCCTTACAATAAATCCGATGTGATCTATCAAAACTCAGTCACACGTATATTTTTTTTGTGTCCTTTAACTGAATGCATTGTCATAACCCCGTTATTTTTGAAAACGGGTCGAAGTTCTTGTACACTGTTATCAAGCATAATAAAGCGCTTGTGCTGGACTTGCCATAGAAAACTGCTAAGGAGAGCCGTAAACAGTTTTCGCAAATATTTTTATTTTCGGTTGTGTTTTTCGGAGGGCTAAATCGAATTGCTCAAGGTCCCATGATATACATATATAGTTTTTGAGGTCGTTGATAAATATTAAAAAAGTTTCACACGGAGCGACAAACTTAGTATACCCTCGCCACAACTATTGTGGAGGGTATAAAAAATAATAATTTAACGCGTTCAAGTCGAGTGTTCGAAAATAAACACTAAATATCGTTTTTTAATGTTCGGTTCGGTAGATTTGTGAAAAACATAAACGCTAATAGTATTTGTGTAGAAAATCATTAAGAAAATAACGTTTCCCTGTTAGTCATCTTTCGAACACAAAAATATTACTGTTTTTATCAAACTCAACAAAAGATGTGAACATTTAAATCCGTTCGGTTTTTTTTTTTTTTTTGAAAATACACAAACTTCAATGTGTTCGGTTCGGCTCGTTAATGTTCGTCCCTTTTGGCTGGTAAAAAAACATTTTTACAAAAACAAAATACACACACGAAAAAAACATTATAGAACATTAAAATATAATGTTTCTCTACAGTATCACTACAATTGTTCTGTTTTTTAACGAAGAACCGAACATTATATTTACATTTCTTGAAAATAGTTACGACCGGTATTAAGGGTTGTGTATGTCTACACAATCACTAAAAAAATAGATATCGTTCCTGGGTGTGTGAGCCGAACGTTAAATAATGTACTGTTTATTTTCGAACACTGGTTTACGTTACCACAGTATTTTTGAGAGTCTTGAGTCATGCAAAATATTGTGACAATAAGAACCTATCTGCCAAGCTTTCTGAAATTATCCACAATTTTGCGATCTGTAATTTGCAAACAAGGTTAACATGGACATCGATACAGGCAGCCTGACGAGTGGACATCGCTAGATCGATTAAAACAGTGATTCTTAGTCGATTGGTATACTAAAAGGCGGGTCAAGGACATTGATACGAACTGTTCACTACCAAAAATGGCTAAATTTTAACATTAAACTAAACAAAAGAAAAAATGTTCAAATAACGAAAAGCTCAGAATATCGATAAAATTAACTAATTTGTTTTTAAAGTCATTTGCGTTAAGTAATTAAGAAAATTTTAAGGTAACAACACAACAAATGCTGCATTTATAAGATTTTTTGGCCTACAAATTTTGGTGAAATATTTTGATGGCTAATCGAGATGAAAAATGGCTAAATCTAGCCAATAACTGGCTAAATTGGCAATAATGTTCAAAGACAAATACTAAAGGTGTTACTTACATCAGCACAAACGCATAATACCCCATCAACTTTTGTGGTGTGGGTATAAAACGTTATGTAACATTTAAACCATATTTTACCTCATTCTGCACCACCCTACTGTAGAAGTATTCAGTAATCAATCATTTCATTGATGAAAAAAGTGATAAATGAATTATTTTAAAGTTCAAACATTCCTAGAAAGCACGTGTGTTAGGTAACACGATAACTTCAAGTATTGACAAGGTATTCTTTGTTTGATTAACATGATTGTTGTCTGCAAAAGATATTGATTTACTACAAAAGCTTTTCCACTCAATACACAAACATTTGCAGAAGGCTTATAGAAAATTCAATATGCATACACTTTTTCATGATTAGGTTTTTTAAAAACTTTTAAGTGGGATGGAGTTGGAGTAACAGAGTTACAATAACATTTGCTAACTAGACACTGTAATAAGTTTTAAATTTCTCCTGAACATGACATTGTTCCTTATAATTATTCATACATCAATTATTGTTTAAAAAATCTCTGTAATTTGGTTTTCCGTAAAAACGTGTTTAGAAATGGCTGCTCATGCATATGCGATTTGCTCTACTTATTCGTCAAAAAACAATTTTGGTTCTTTCTAAACGGATAGAAATTGTAGCTGGACTAAAATCAACATGAAATCAAATTACATCCATTCAATTAATGTAACAGTAACATCAGCGAATTTGAAGAGGACCTTTGTTTGCATTGCTCCTTTGCTGAAGGATTTATTTTAAATTTTGGTAGGCATTGGCAACGAATAAAGCCATAAAATATGCGGATTTAAAATCGTTAAATTTACTTAATTACATAAACATACATACAAAAAGTTTTATTTTTGCGTTGTTATTTAAAGATATTTTTTGTTTTTAATTTTTAGTTAAATTAAATATTAAATTTTAATTTTTAATTTTAAATATTTATGTATTGAATCATTTTTAAAACTTCTTTTATTTTAAATATTTTATATTATTAGTTTAATTAAAAAAACAATTATCAAATTTTTAAAGGTTTCATTAATCAGAGCAATTTAAAAAAGGGCAATAATTTAGTCTACGGCATCCTGGCCTGGTCCTAAGGCCAGTATGAATTCCACAAAAAAGCCGCACCTTATACATATATTGAACAGATGTTTCCGAGACACATTTGTGTAGCGAGCAGTTTGCTGGAGGTTCGACGGCAATTTTTTTTAGCGATTTTGTTTTGATTTAATTAGTTTGGTAATTATATTTTTATATTACATTAGAGCGTACGACCTTGCAAGGAAAAAAATGCGCCGTACATCCTCTAAAATAAAGTATTTTTGCAAGGAGGTTTCGAAAAAAAAAAAGTTTTTTTTCCGAATGTAGGGATCGCCTTTTAAAATTTTTCGTTATATCTTAGGCATTTACAGTCCGACCTTAAAGTATGATATCTCAATGTTTTTGTTTCGAGAAGACCAATGCTTTTCCCTTACACACAGAAAAAAATCAATTTAAAAACGTCGAAAACAAGGTTGATTTAAAATTTTGTCGGTGGCAATTTTGCTTCATACGTTTTTCACGTTAATTTAACATGATTTAACAAAAAAATGCAAACAACATTTTTTGCAGTAAAGTTAGAGCAAAATGTCATTTTTATTGAAATAACAATCCGAATCAAGTTGAATGAAAGTTATTTCAAGTTGAAACAAGGTGAATTTCATGTAGAATCCAATTGGTTGGAGTGTGATATAACAGTGTGAAGAAGCTTCAGAGACAACATATGCATTTATTTAAGAATAATTCAGAACACTTACCCCTGTAACACATATTTCACTTATTTTGTATCTCCTTTGTTAACAGAAGCATCAGCAGAATCGCTAGATATGGTTTTCGTCATAATTTTAATAAATAATTTTAATTAAAAGAATACGGGAATTGTCTTCTTTTTATAACATATTTTAAACATGAAAATAAAAAAATGTACATACTTAACCCTTATGTGAGTGACAAAAAAAAAAAAAAAACACCTTTAACAGAGTGACAGGGTACCCGGGTACCACAAACAATAAATATGAAAATTTTGCATTATATTACAATTTATATAAGAAAACTCATTTAACAAAATGTAAAATATAAGTTTTTGCAATGTCTAACATAAACACGAATCGGGGGATTTCCCTTTGGCTTTGTGATTGATCGACAAATTCATCTACTTGCTACTGGTTTTATACATTGCTAAGTTCATACATGAATAAGTTCGGTGAGCGCAATAAGAAGAAGAAAGTGTAATTGGCTTCTTGTTCTAAACAAGCACGCTTAGATTCCACCGACGCAAATGAGATATAAAACGGATGTGAACATATCATGAACATTTGGCTATATAATATCAGAAGCTACCGATGCTGAACATATGAGATAAATAGAGGACAATGAGGACTCATATGATTCTGGCGAGAGTGAAGAAACAATTGAAGTCCATGGCTGGGATGGTCCACATTGGCGTCTTGATCCCTATCCGGAATACCAATACATCAACAGAAATTAAGACAACGCAGAGGTCCTGCTCCTGGCTTAAATATAGGAACACCTAAGGACATATTCAAAACTTTATTATCCAGTAAGCAATTTTGCGTGAAAGTAATAGTTATTTCAGGGTTGTCGGCAGTTGCTCTATGTGCAAAAAATAATAGAAAAACTCGGAAGGCGTGCGCAAGTTGTAACGAACATTCAATTCACCGTCCGCTGTGTGAATCCTTCTTCCAAGGATCTCAGTACACTATTTTTTTTTTTGTTCTTCTGATTTGTTATATAGTGAAGTGTATATAAATTAAAATTTTTTTTGTGCTTTCTTCAGTCTTTTGTTTGAATAAACAAAATAAACGAAATATACAAAATAACTAACACTGTCTTTTTATTTTTAAATTTTAAACTTTCATTCATGTGAAAAGTAAAAAATATTCCAGTTTATTCAATTCAACATGCTTTATAGCGGATTTTCATTACAATAAATTAGAAAATACTAAGAAATAGATGTTATTTTAAATATTTTCGTTCAGGTACCCGGGTACCCTGTCACCCCGTTAAGGGTGCAAAATAAAAATTGACGCACAGAGCCCTCTCAAATTAAGAAATTAAGCTAATGTTTATTTAAATATATTTAAAACACAATTATAAGAGTTCTCAAGAGGTTCCACTCCGTTTAGAAACTTTAAACAAACAAAAAATGCAATCAAAGTTTAAAAAGTTACCCGGGTACCCTGTCACTCACATAAGGGTTAAGTATGTATGCATGTTAATTTAACGAGATAAACTTTTGTTGTTAATATAAAAAACAGGATTTTATGTTTTCAATATTGAACAATGTTATTTTAACAGTGAATAATATTAAATAAACGTGATTTAAGGTTATTTTAATATTTTTCATTTAAAATTAATATGAAATAATGATAAATTTAAATAATTCTCAATCAACATTTCGCCATGTTAATTTTACATTCGTATTTTTTTCTGTGTGTAGGGGCCATTGACCTTAAGCATCTTCTTCTAGTATATATCCACTGAACTCTGTTCGTTCCACCTTAATATCAGGAAAATAAGGCTCGCAAAAAACTATAAAACTTTTGCAAAGGAAGTTTATTGATAACTCCCGGAAAAATAGTTTTTAATTTAAAAAGAAAATTTAAGCTCGCAGAGACTCATTAAAGTTTTTCTAAGGAAGTAATTCTATAATTCCAGCAGAACAGTTGAAATGCTCCACAACTTTATATTTTATTCACTAAAGATGAAAAATTTTAATTTAACTTCAGAATTTGATAAAATACCATATTTATATATGGGGGGCTCATAAGGGGTGGTGATAACGGGCAAGTTTGTTTTAAGAAAATGTTAAGTTTGAGAAACAAATGGAGGTCGGTTGTACATTTTATCGCTCTATGGGACTTTTTCTTAAATATATTTCTAGCCTCTAATGAAAACTTTGTATTGGAGCCCCTTTAAAGAATGAAGATAGCGGCTAGGTATGTAAGAAATAAATAATGGAGATGAAAAATAAAATGGGGTTGTTCATACATTTGACCCGTCTAAGAGCTTTCTACGGGCTGCGAGGGCAACATTTAAAAATTGTATTTAACCGGCATATTTGTATGATTCTTATTGTGTTTTCCTTTCTACAAGCAAATTGTCAGCTCAGAGTTGGTTTGGCGCATATCATCGTTATTCAACCGTAATGTGCGCCAACCCAATTCTGAGCTGATAAAATGTGCAATTTGATTTAAAAAATAAAATTTGGTGTTCGCTTCTTAAAAATGCGTTGCTACATTAAAGAGTGTCTTCTAAACAATTCACCCTTACATAATGCGTAAGACTTTATGCCCCGTATAAATCGACAGTGTTGAAAGCTGACTTCTGTTTATATATAGGGCTACCAGACGAAGTTGCGAAAAATTCGCCTCTAATCAGGGCAGTAAAAGTCTTAAATTTTTAAAGTAACTGTTTTCTAGTATTTTATAGTTAAACACATAAGAAAGCATTACATTGTTGATAGATTGTCAGTGATGTAAAATTGAAGTGGATTCGGTGTTATAAAATTGTTCTAAAAAATCGTCAAATCAAAAAATCTTAAAAACTTTGGCAATCTGGCAAAGGTATTTTCTTGTTTACATACTTATTTTATAAAAAACAAGCTAATGAAAATTTTTAAACATTTTAAGACAAAAATTTAAAAATATGGATATTGCCGCGGCAATTTTTTTTATTTTGAACAATGAAATACTTGATTTACTTTGCATTTGTTTTTATTTTGAATAACAAGCTATTAAAACCTGGCAATCAAATTTGGCGTTTTGTTCTCGTCAAATAACAAATTGCATTATTACAGGGTTGCCAAGACAGTTTATTTTTTTGTAGAAAATAAAACATCATTAAATTTGGCCCTTGCAGCGTGAAGGATGCTCCTAGATTCCAATTTGGGTCATTATTAAGAATGTTATGATTAAAAAATTAAAACAGGAACCTTTGAAGGAGCAATCAAAAAAAATTTCAGAATTTAAACTGGTGAAGTATACTAAAAAGAATAACAAAAGTTGGAAAAATAAAAAAATAATTTGTAAACCATCCGATTTGGCATGGATAGGCCCATACATATGTTTTCTATTTTTACTTCGGTGAAGATGAACCATACTGAAATCTATGATCTTTCACGAGACAGGGTAATTGGCTTCATACAAAGTCTAAAACGGACATGGTCAAATATGAAGGCTTCACAAATAACTCTCTGGGTTGCGGTGCATCTCTATCTCTTTGCAAATAATATTGGACTTCTTGATCCATTTTAGTTTAAATACAAACTGCTCCAATGCAATGCAATCATGGGCCATGTCGTTGTCAAAAAAGAGTTTGTAGTTAAACGACATGTCTTCGTTTTTAAACGATTTCAAAATTAATCCACTGGAAGTATGTATGAACATGGAGTACTTTTAAGACTTCTCCGTTGTAATGCAAAGCTGGGTAATATGGTCCAGCCCTAGGACATCGTAATGTCAAATAGACCATGTTTTCCAATACATTTAAGTTACCTTTGAACTAGTCCTAGTCCCTTATGGTTTATTTTGTACATGCACCCAGAGAAAAAACATGTTTAAATATGGTCACCTCCAACCAAACTATTTTTAAAGAAAATTTTAAACATATTATGTTCAATATAACCATATTATTGTCAGCGGTAACCATGTTATGGTTAAATTAGGCCTCCATCAAGAAGCCCCACTCATATTATTGTTGCCTCCAAACATGTTATGGTTAATAATAACTAAAATTTGCTTAGCACTTACAATAGCATGGTTGGTTATCAACCGTAGTATGTTGCTCTTGAAAAAGAGGAAAATACTATTGTAAATATAAAACCAAATTATTTTCATAATTAACCATAACATTTTTAGAGGCAACCATTATATGGTTATGGGTTCTTGACCAAGGACTAATTTAATCATAATATGGTTGTCGCTGACAATTATATGGTTATATTAACCATAATATGATAAAAATTTCGTTTAAAAATAGTTTGCTTGGAGGTGGCCATATTTAAACATGTTTTTTCTCCACGTGTGCGTGTATGGGCTTGTCGTATTATTTGCAGGGTATACATGTCTATCTATCGGTACAAGTCTCTCGATTGGTACAGGTCTATCTATCGGTATATGTTTACCTATTTATCTTCGGTGAAAGATATACAAATAAAGAAACTGGGCGAAAATGTGTAAAAGTGAAATAATTACTTCCAGTAAGTTATTATTATATTACAGGTCGTCAATTGCGCACACTGGGGATTTTTGTATATAGGTTTGAAAAATATATACATTTTTAAAATAATGTAGTGATTTCATCACAAATTTAGTTTTATTTATATAGTAAATCACAAAAATAATCAAAGTAAGTTAGAGAAATATATATCGCCACCTTCAGTGTTTAAAGCCATAACTAACAAACAAATTTTAAATGATTTTTTTTATAATATCGTGTCTTCCTTATGAAACATGCTGTACTTAATAAAAAATCGATAAGGGATTTTTTTGTTCGTCAGAGAATTATTATCAATATAAAGGAGCCTTCACTTCGTCGCTTCTATCACAATGCTTTTTCTGGCTAAACGAAGGATTCAAATGTCTGGGATCTGATGTAACCATCATTCGGTGCTTAATATCTTCGTTCGTGGCAATTCGACTGCATTTTCTGGAGTATCTGAGGCGATAGTTTTTCTAGTCTTACGTTAGGACTTTCCTGAACCTTTCCTTCAGATAGTTAGCCTACAGGAAAATACACTTTTCAAATAAATCTTTTCCATGACTGAAAATTTTGTGGAGTGTAGGTGGCATATTGTACCACTCTTATATATATATATATATATATATATATATATATATATATATATATATATATATATATGTCCTTTATTTATTTAAATACAATATAGATACAGCGATATAACATAAAAATACTTATATAAATTGTTCACGAAGAACATAGGGCGTCAAAACCACTATTACAGTGCAACAAACTTTTTTTTCGCTTCCAGACAAAAGTCTTTGGATTTACTGCCTCGGTGATTGTAATAGCTTCGATAATTATTGAAAACCTCTTGATTATGTCTTCATCTAGTCACGTGATTTCGGAAGTCAAAGGAGGTTTAGCAAAGAATCTTCGTGACGTATTTCCTAATCAACCTGTATTATAAGCTGCAAGCAAAAGACACTCTATCTTGTGCTTATTCATTTACGGACAAAACTTGAACTTCTTCTATTTTATTCAGCGATTAAAAAACTTAAGTCAAAGTAGAAAAACTGCCATTTATTTATTCTATTTTTCATATGTCAATGGCCAATAAAAAACTTTTGCTTTTACTTCTGATTCATGAAATGTAAACAGTCGCTATCTAAACCAACACGAAAAGCGAAAAGTTGTACACACATTTTCGTTTTTTGTTGGAAGCTAATTTTGTTTATCTTGGATGTTGTGGCTCCACAAATTAAACAAGCAGATGCTGCTGGTGTCTCTGTTACTGATTGTGTTGTCTTGTCGTCAGTCATTGTAAAATATAATTCATATTTTACTTTTAAGTTGCGATTATTTATTGTTAACTTTAATGGTTTGACTTGCGATATCTCCTATGAGATTAATGAAATAGCTATCTAAACTACTTGCAAAACTATTTTAAGTAATAAGTTACATGGATGAGAAAAAACAACTATTTGGCCAAAAGACAAATATTGACCCCTATTACTCAGAGAGTTCTTGACCGATCTGAAAACTCCAATAGGACCAACCTTGCTGCAATCGGAAGCCATCGGTATCAAAAATTGTTACATGGATGAGAACAAACAACTATTTGGCCAAAATTTCTAATATTGACCCCCTATTACTTAGAGAGTTCTTGACCGATCTGAAAAATCCAATAGGACCAACCTTGCTGCAATCGGAAGACATCGGTATCAAAAATTGTTACATGGATGAGAACAAACAACTATTTGGCCAAAATTTCAAATATTGACCCCCTATTACTCAGAGAGTTCTTGACCGATCTGAAAACTCCAATAGGACCAACCTTGCTGCAATCGGAAGCCATCGCTATCAAAAATTGTTACATGGATGAGAACAAACAACTATTTGGACAAAATTTCAAATATTGACCCCCTATTACTCAGAGAGTTCTTGACCGATCTGAAAACTCCAATAGGACCAACCTTGCTGCAATCGGAAGCCATCGGTATCAAAAATTGTTACATAGATGAGAACAAACAACTATTTGGCCAAAATTTCAAATATTGACCCCCTATTACTCAGAGAGTTCTTGACCGATCTGAAAACTCCAATAGGACCAACCTTGCTGCAATCGGAAGCCATCGCTATCAAAAATTGTTACATGGATGAGAACAAACAACTATTTGGACAAAATTTCAAATATTGACCCCCTATTACTCAGAGAGTTCTTGACCGATCTGAAAACTCCAATAGGACCAACCTTGCTGCAATCGGAAGCCATCGCTATCAAAAATTGTTACATGGATGAGAACAAACAACTATTTGGACAAAATTTCAAATATTGACCCCCTATTACTCAGAGAGTTCTTGACCGATCTGAAAAATCCAATAGGACCAACCTTGCTGCAATTGGAAGCCATCGGTATCAAAAATTGGCTCACTTGACATGAAATCCCTCACATAAGTAATCGGTTCTTGCATCTGTGGCAATAAGTTGAAAAATATAACTTTTATTTTACAGGGAAAATTATACCTTTAAATTAACTCAACTTAAAAGGCAAGTTGTAATATTTAATTTTTTTATTTATTTCCATTTCTATACACATTTGAATGTTTTGAAAATGTGTTTGGTATAAGACAACAAAAATATAGTAAATGTTCTTCTGAGTTAAAATACTCTTTCAGATGTCTTCAGTAGAATTGTATGGCGATTCGTTTCTTAGAATATATTAACCCTCTAACGCCCATTTTAAGGGGTAATTTTTGTCCTTTTTTAACTTGTACACAAAAGTATACTTTGTAGCGTTAAAATGTTCGACGAATATTTTATGCATCAAATTTCACTAGGGTTCTTCAAAGACCAAAAAGTCGTGCAATGTATGAAAAAAATAAAGAGAAAAACTTTATATCACATAATAAAAAAATGTTCATCTTTAAAATCCTAGGTTTATATTAAGTTAGTTCGGTAAAACATACAAGTACTGAAATGTTAATTTAGCACATTAAAATGAAACCTTGTTAATTAATTTTTTGAGTCCCAAGAAAAACCTTGAGTACTGAGTTTGAAACGGCTAAAAAAACTAACAGTCAGATCAAAGCAATTCTTTTTTAATTTGATTGCACAATTAACGGCCATTTTAACCAAGTTCGGTTAAAACTAACTTTCAATTAAAGTTCTGGTTACCAATATGTTTTGACAGCTATAACCGATAGTTAATTATAACCGAACTTGGTGAAAATGGCCGTAAGTCTATAATTTCATAATACCACTGCATATTGCATGAAGAGTTTGCGAAATCCCCAGTGTGTGGCGATTAGTGTTAAGTGGCAAACATCTCAGAGGAGAAAGTGTGTCAAATCAACCTGTCCTCGTGGTCATTATCAAATTATCAATAAATTTTAATTCATTTCATGTTGTAAAAATTCCTTTCTTCATAAAAATAAATAAAGGGTGGTTAAATTTAAAGGGCCGATGTTGATTTTGAATAAAACACAAATTATTTAGGAAATTATTGTCATTTCTTTTTATTATAATGATATTGGTATGGTTCAATTATGCATGGAATAAAATATCGGCCAAAAGTACATCGCGATGGTCCAAATTTTCGATGACGCTGAGGAATAATTGAGGTTCTATGCCGTAAATGTGAAAAATTATCTCATCCTTTAGCTCTTGAATTGTTGCTTGCTTACGACGTACACCTTTTCTTTCAAATAACCCCAAAGAAAGATTACCAACGGGGTCAAATCACATGATCTTGGCGGCCAATTTACATCGCCAGCCACCACGTAAGAAAACACTGCCATTGAATTTGTCGCGCAAAAGAGCCTTTGTTTCGTTAGCTGTGTGGCAAGTGGCACCGTCCTGTTGAAACCACATATCGTCCACATCCATATCTTCCAATTCGGGCCATAAAAAGTTATGATAACGAACGATAGCGGTCACCATTCACAGTAAATACCTGACCGTCCTCATTTTGGAAAAAATACGGCCCGATGATGCCGCCAGCCCGTAAACCTCTCCAAATAGTCACACTTTGGATTATCAATCGCCCAAATGCTGAGGTGAACGCGAGCCTCGTCACTGAATATGAAATGCACGAAATGCATTTTGATTTGAATGCCCATTTTGATAATAAGAATGAAAAACTATCAAAAAGTAATTTAAATTTTTGGGAATACAAAATTTTAATTTCAAAAGATTTCGTTATTCGTGCTTAATTCCCAGTTTTTATTATTGATAAAAACACTTGAAAATTATTCTTGATGGGATAAGCTATTCCTATGCGCATTTCACTGGTTGCTTAGGCCAGATCATCAGGAAACTTCATCCATAAAGATTTTAGAAAATAAAGATATTTCACCAAATAAAACTGTTAAACGTATAAGACTTATAGCAACAGTTCTACTTGTAATAATATCAAAGTTTAAACAAAACACATCAACAATAAGTCTGCTTTCACACGTTTCATCTTTTGATGCTCAACTCTTATGTTTTTAGGTGAGAGAAGAAAGAAGAAAGGGGTTAGTACAGAGATGCCTGTACTCGGTCAGTACGCTTTGTGTTTCTATTCGTTGGTATATGCACAACGATGGCTGCATGTAATTTTTTCTTTTCTTTTTCTCTTTTATTCACTGTTAATAAAATTGTTGTTGTTTTGAACCGAAAAAAGTTGAAACCGATTGGCGCGTGTGATTATATTGGAATTTTTAAAAGGCAATTGAAGAGAAGTTGAGCATCAAAAGATGAAACGTGTAAATTCAGACTAAACAGTGGGTTTATCTCATCTTACATTCCCCACTACAACTAGTTGAAACTCTCTCAACATCAATTGTAGTTGTAAGTAGGTTAATAAAAACAAAATAAAAACAACAACAACTTACAAAAGATGTTGTCAAGTAAGTGTTTTTTTTTAGGCCGTGCACTTGCCCGTTTATTATCAAAAAGTAATTTCAATTTTTGGGACAACTTTAACGCGTTGCTCGATTGTGTAGCAATCCATGGTTCGAATTGAGGTAGTCTGAAATTGAGAAATGTCAAACGAAATGCAGAAAAAAAGTTGACGTTTAGGTGTGGTTCACATTTAAAATCTGCCCGTTATATGGAAATTAAATTTAATGAGCTTTAGCCTGATTCAAATTTTAAAAATTTAGTGTTAAAAAACCATAAACAGTTCAATAAAATAACCACAATACTAATTTTTGACAAACCAATAATTTTATATTTGGGGTATTCACAAGGTGTGTTATCATGTTATATTGTCTTAATGTTCTAACACTTTCAAGGTTTAAAAATATTGTTGTTGTTTTGTAAGCAAAAAGTGTCTTAAATTAATAGAACTTTGCTTGTTATGTTTATTGTGCTGTCGTAATTAATCAGAAGGGACCAGCGCTGAGCGGCTGAGCCGAACCGTATTAGTTTTTGTAGCCGTCGCCTTTGATGGTATAGTTTTATCCGGCTTGCGGCGTCAAATTATATCGGCTTAGGACTCTGATGTTTGGTAAACAAACAAAATAAAATTTATTTGTGATTTGCGTCTAAAAAGTGGAAAATAGACAGGGTAAGATCGAATTTAATTTATTAATTCATGTCTTAGGATTAAAAAATATTTTGATATTAGGTAAGTATTTATTTTTTACAAGCGGCGCCGGCGAACTTCGCCTCCCCCAACGTTATTCGTTATATTGACTGGTTGGGAGAAAAGTAAGGAAAACAGAGTAGAGAAACCACGTATGCAAAATGGAAAACTTTTTCTGAATATTCTTTGACGTTTACAAAAATGAAGGGATATCAAAGAAGTTGAGTGAAGAGAGGCAAGACACAAAAAACAAGACATTTCAATGAAGCGAAGTCCGACTCCATTAATCAGTTTTTTTACAATTCAAATAATGAAGACAATCAAAGGATACTGACGAAGAATGAAGAAACGTACGTAAATAATGAATCGTGTTGTCACTACGGTACGAATAACGAAATGAACCGAAAAAAATACGTTTAATCGAGCTCAAAACTTTTTTTTACCACAATGATTTCCACAATTATAATCAAAATAAATAGCACATTAACCTACAGTAGAAAATTACAATGTAAAATGACAGCTGTCATTTTGGCGATTTCTTTTCTGAGAAAAATATGTAACAGTACATACATGTAACATTTTCTAATGTTACCTAAAATCACTCGAAGCGTTACATGTTGTGCAATTTCAATAGAACACAATTAGTGCTTTTATTTACAACTATTACACTTTCATCATTAATGTACTTAATAAGCGATTTTTAAAGCTATTTAAGCGGTTTCTGCATGCTATTACGGGTTGGAAACAAATATTAACATCACTTATGGCTTATAAAAATTAAAACGATTATAATATAAATAGACTTTTTTTGATTTTAATTTGTAAATATGAATTATGACGAACAAAATAAAGCATTTGTTGTACAAACAAAGTAGTAAGCACCAAAGTTGTAGAACAGGGCAGTATGAACACCTTAAGTTAAAGTAAGGGGAAAATATGCAACTTGTTTTGCATGTTTTTCATCAACATATTCACAAAAGAACTTGAAAATTTTTCCAACAGTTGTATTTTTTGTACAAACGAACACAAAAATGTAGAACATGTAACATTAATGCAACATTTTTCTCAGAAAAGAAATCGCCATAAGTCAACGTGTAATGCCATCTATCGGATTTTAGCTGAGAAAATTCTATTTGTTCATTTGGAAAGCCATTAAGGAATAATTTCACACAAAGTTTCATACAAAAACTCGATTTTCGATTTTTCCAATTTTCCGACTTTTCCGGAGGGATCAAAATAGCACACTAAATTATGAGGGGTGAACAGTCGTATTTTTTCATGTTATTATTTGAAGACTTATGACACCTTGGTGAATCCCCCAATTGTAAAAGGCTTTTGACTTTAGTCTCCATATATAAATGTTAACGTTTAATTTTCGCTTTAGTGTGACACGTTTGTTTTAAATTTGAGAATTATACTTAATAACGGATTGATAAAACAATTTCTAATTGCCAACTGTCAATATGAAATTATCATCAGTTTGAATTCTAATGTTTTAACCAACCCATTCAGAAAGGTCTGAGAATGGTGCTTAGTGTCAAATGATAAAGTCAAAGGTTTGACTTCGTGTTTGCGTAGGCGTTTCTTTTTATTGTTGTTGGAAATTTAAAGTGATTTCTCAGAAATAATTTTTTTATGCAGGAATGCAAAAAACAAGTACTGCTCATTTATTTATTTTTTCTTTTTATAAAACATTTATAAAATTCTAAGAAATTTTTACGAGAAAACCTTCAAGTTTCTGAGGAAATTAAAATAAGCAATTAATATGTATAAACCCCAAAGTGGAAATGAAAATAAACGCAAACAAGTGTTCATTTTGCCATTATTTAATTTAAAACAAAAAATGTTTTTCCCCTAGTCAATAGAAGTTTTTACACAAACTTTGTGATTTTTTTTTTTTTTTTGTATTATGTTTCATTTTGTTAAACATTTTGTTGTAGTTGTTCTTGTTGGTGGCTATATGTTTGCGACACTTGTTTTTTGTTCACACATCATTTACAATATTATACTTTTATTTTCTTTTTTCCCGTTTTTTTTCTAAAAAGGGGGTTTGTCTTTTTTATAACTTATTTTTTTTTTGTTAAAAATAAAGTTTTCAACTTTTACTTTTTTTTTGTGAGTTTTTTTTTTGATTTTATTTAACAACTTTTTGCTGCTGTTTGGTTACAGGGCACTCTGTCTAACTGATTGATTTTGACTTGAAGAAAAATGTAAAAAAGAATTATTTTTTCTCTCCCATATTTTTTTTAGCATTTTTCTAATACATTTATTCTATAGAAACGCAGTGGGTGGGTTTAGCAGCTGCGAACTTTTCTATTGGGGGATTGAACTGTGTTGCTGCTGCTACAGAGTGTTTGTTCATGTGATTGTGTATTTTTATTTTATCGAGTGGTATTTAGTACAATAATTTAGACAATTTAAAATTTTTGTTTTTCTTATTCTATTTTTTTTTTAACAACAATCAAGAAAAAATCGTTTTAAGGCCCGTTTTCACAACTTAAGGCTAGACTACACTATTATAATTTGTATTAATACATGTCAAAAACTCAAGTAATATGACAAAGTGTGATAGTGTGAATGCAATGTGTCTCGAAAATGATAAGTATTATGAAAAAAGCTTGACATCCCAAACGATTTCATCGTTTTTTGAAACATTTCGAATCTATAATACTTTCATGTGTGAGTGTTTATACTTTGTATGATGGTGTGAACACAAACTGTCATGATGAATTAGATTCTTTGACAGTCGCAACAAAACTCATTAGATTTCTATCTCAAAAAGTATTATGGAATACGTAAGACTTGTGAGATAGTGTAAACTAGCTTTTACCGATAGCTACAAATAGACTTTAACTGGTCTTATAAAAAGTGTTCAATTATTACAACCTAACTTTAACCTTAAGGTAGTGATAAAGTAAGTTAAGATTCATCCTACCTGGTAGGTTAAAGTAGAGTTGAAATAATATACCACTTTTTCTACGGCCGGTGAAATCCTACCTTTAGCTATCGGTAAGTTTTGGCCTAATGGCCATTTTCTAAACGTGTCGACAAACTGCCTGTTACGTAATGTCGACATAAATTTGTTAAAAAAGAAGTAAACTGTCTGTTAACGATTTCGGTTTTCTCAATATACCGAAAAAACATTGCTTTCAGCTGGCAACACCTCTCAAAATACATGTAAAAGTTGGGAGTCAGCTGATTAAATTTATCTGTACGGCAAATAAGTGGCAAATTAAAATTGACTGATGATTGCCGGTTAGCTTTGCGACAAAATAGAAGCAAATGAGAAATAAAGGAACCCAAATTCCTTTAACGTGCAGTTTTTCGTTGGAAAAAAGGTAATCGTCTAATGAGAAAACGGCCTTAAGACTATTAAATTTTAGTGGTCGATTTTGTTTTGTTCAAAAGTATACAAAGAAAGTATGTAATTAAGTTGTCGTTTTTGAAAATTAGTACATATAGATCTAAGTTGAATTTAATATGCTCTTCAATGTAGTATTCTATAGAAGAATTCTAAATTCTACTAAATAGTTAATTTTTTTTTTTAATAATTATTCACTGAGTTTTCGTACATACACTGATGTGACGAATAATAGACACACGAAATAATATGGACAATAAACTTTAAAATTTAAAAAAGACATATCTTTAAAAATATATTGAGTATTTCAAACAAATGAAAAGTTTTTTATAAATAATTTATCTAGCTTTTATATTAGTTTTATCCAGACCAGTACCCATGTTCTGTAACTTTAATGAGAATTTCTCGCATCGAAAATATGTGAAACAAAATATTCCAACCGTTTTTACTATCCAGCAAAAAGTTTTTCTATAGAAAACTTTTCTTTCGATAAATTTTTATATAGAATATTTTTTGCTCTATAAAATTTTTTTATAGCAAACTTTTCGCTCAATAAGTTTTTCTACCGTTTTTACTATCCATCGAAAAGTTTTTCTATAGAAAACTTTTCTTTCGATAAGTTTTTTTATAGCTAACTTTTCCCTAAATAAGTTTTTCTACCGTTTTTACTATCCAGCGAAAAGTTTTTCTATAGACAAATTTTCTTTCGATAAATTTTTCTATAGAAAACTTTTTGCTCTATAAGTTTTTTTTATAGAAAACGTTTCTCCTGATAAGTTTTTCTATAGTAAACGTTTCGCTCGATAAATTTTTCTAAAAAAAACTTTTCGCTCGATAAGTTTTTCTGTAGAAAACTTTTCGCTCGATAATTTTTTCTTCAGAAAATTTTTCGCTCGATTAATTTTTCCATAGAAAATTTTTCGCTCGAATAATTTTTCTGTAGAAAACTTTTCGCTCGATTAATTTTTTTATAGAAAACTTTTCGCTCGATAAATTTTTCTATAGAAAACTTTTCGCTCGATAAGTTTTTCTATAGAAAACTTTTCGCTCGATAAGGTTTTCTATAGAAAACTTTTCACTCAATAAGTTTTTCTTTAGAAAACTTTTCACTCGATTAGTTTTTCTATAGAAAACTTTTCGTTCAGTTTTTCTATAGAAAACATTTCTTTCAGTTTTTCTATAGAAAACTTTTTTTCGGTAAGTTTTTCTATAGATAACTTTTCTTTCCGTAAGTTTTTCTTTTGAAAACTTTTCTGTCGATAAGTTTTTGTATATAAAACTTTTCTTTCGATAAATTTTTCTATAGAAAACTTTTTGCTCTATAAAATTGTTTTTATAGCAAACTTTTCGCTCAATAAGTTTTTCTACCGTTTTTACTGTCCATCGAAAAGTTTTTCTATAGAAAACTTTTCTTTCGATAAGTTTTTCTATAGCACCCTTTTCCCTCAATAAGTTTTTCTACCGTTTTTACTATCCACCGAAAAGTTTTTCTATAGAAAACTTTTCTTTCGATTAATTTTTCTATAGAAAACTTTTTGCTCTATAAAATTCTTTTTATAGCAAACTTTTCGCTCAATAAGTTTTTCTTACCGTTTTTACTATCCACCGAAAAGTTTTTCTATAGAAAACTTTTCTTTCGATTAATTTTTCTATAGAAAACTTTTTGCTCTATAAAATTGTTTTTATAGCAAACTTTTCGCTCAATAAGTTTTTCTACCGTTTTTACTGTCCATCGAAAAGTTTTTCTATAGAAAACTTTTCTTTCGATAAGTTTTTTTTCTATAGCAAACTTTTCCCTCAATAAGTTTTTCTACCGTTTTTACTATCCAGCGAAAAGTTTTTCTATAGACAACTTTTCTTTCGATAAATTTTTCTATAGAAAACTTTTTGCTCTATAAGTTTTTTTTATAGAAAACGTTTCTCCTGATAAGTTTTTCTATAGTAAACGTTTCGCTCGATAAATTTTTCTAAAAAAAACTTTTCGCTCGATAAGTTTTTCTGTAGAAAACTTTTCGCTCGATAATTTTTTCTATAGAAAATTTTTCGCTCGATTAATTTTTCCATAGAAAATTTTTCGCTCGAATAATTTTTCTGTAGAAAACTTTTCGCTCGATTAATTTTTTTATAGAAAACTTTTCGCTCGATAAATTTTTCTATAGAAAACTTTTCGCTCGATAAGTTTTTCTATAGAAAACTTTTCGCTCGATAAGTTTTTCTATAGAAAACTTTTCACTCAATAAGTTTTTCTTTAGAAAACTTTTCACTCAATAAGTTTTTCTTTAGAAAACTTTTCACTCGATTAGTTTTTCTATAGAAAACTTTTCGTTCAGTTTTTCTATAGAAAATATTTCGTTCAGTTTTTCTATAGAAAACTTTTTTTCGGTAAGTTTTTCTATAGATAACTTTTCTTTCCGTAAGTTTTTCTTTTGAAAACTTTTCTGTCGATAAGTTTTTGTATATAAAACTTTTCTTTCGATAAATTTTTCTATAGAAAACTTTTTGCTCTATAAAATTGTTTTTATAGCAAACTTTTCGCTCAATAAGTTTTTCTACCGTTTTTACTATCCATCGAAAAGTTTTTCTATAGAAAACTTTTCTTTCGATAAGTTTTTTTATAGCTAACTTTTCCCTAAATAAGTTTTTCTACCGTTTTTACTATCCAGCGAAAAGTTTTTCTATAGACAAATTTTCTTTCGATAAATTTTTCTATAGAAAACTTTTTGCTCTATAAGTTTTTTTTATAGAAAACGTTTCTCCTGATAAGTTTTTCTATAGTAAACGTTTCGCTCGATAAATTTTTCTAAAAAAAACTTTTCGCTCGATAAGTTTTTCTGTAGAAAACTTTTCGCTCGATAATTTTTTCTTCAGAAAATTTTTCGCTCGATTAATTTTTCCATAGAAAATTTTTCGCTCGAATAATTTTTCTGTAGAAAACTTTTCGCTCGATTAATTTTTTTATAGAAAACTTTTCGCTCGATAAATTTTTCTATAGAAAACTTTTCGCTCGATAAGTTTTTCTATAGAAAACTTTTCGCTCGATAAGGTTTTCTATAGAAAACTTTTCACTCAATAAGTTTTTCTTTAGAAAACTTTTCACTCGATTAGTTTTTCTATAGAAAACTTTTCGTTCAGTTTTTCTATAGAAAACATTTCTTTCAGTTTTTCTATAGAAAACTTTTTTTCGGTAAGTTTTTCTATAGATAACTTTTCTTTCCGTAAGTTTTTCTTTTGAAAACTTTTCTGTCGATAAGTTTTTGTATATAAAACTTTTCTTTCGATAAATTTTTCTATAGAAAACTTTTTGCTCTATAAAATTGTTTTTATAGCAAACTTTTCGCTCAATAAGTTTTTCTACCGTTTTTACTGTCCATCGAAAAGTTTTTCTATAGAAAACTTTTCTTTCGATAAGTTTTTCTATAGCACCCTTTTCCCTCAATAAGTTTTTCTACCGTTTTTACTATCCACCGAAAAGTTTTTCTATAGAAAACTTTTCTTTCGATTAATTTTTCTATAGAAAACTTTTTGCTCTATAAAATTCTTTTTATAGCAAACTTTTCGCTCAATAAGTTTTTCTTACCGTTTTTACTATCCACCGAAAAGTTTTTCTATAGAAAACTTTTCTTTCGATTAATTTTTCTATAGAAAACTTTTTGCTCTATAAAATTGTTTTTATAGCAAACTTTTCGCTCAATAAGTTTTTCTACCGTTTTTACTGTCCATCGAAAAGTTTTTCTATAGAAAACTTTTCTTTCGATAAGTTTTTTTTCTATAGCAAACTTTTCCCTCAATAAGTTTTTCTACCGTTTTTACTATCCAGCGAAAAGTTTTTCTATAGACAACTTTTCTTTCGATAAATTTTTCTATAGAAAACTTTTTGCTCTATAAGTTTTTTTTATAGAAAACGTTTCTCCTGATAAGTTTTTCTATAGTAAACGTTTCGCTCGATAAATTTTTCTAAAAAAAACTTTTCGCTCGATAAGTTTTTCTGTAGAAAACTTTTCGCTCGATAATTTTTTCTATAGAAAATTTTTCGCTCGATTAATTTTTCCATAGAAAATTTTTCGCTCGAATAATTTTTCTGTAGAAAACTTTTCGCTCGATTAATTTTTTTATAGAAAACTTTTCGCTCGATAAATTTTTCTATAGAAAACTTTTCGCTCGATAAGTTTTTCTATAGAAAACTTTTCGCTCGATAAGTTTTTCTATAGAAAACTTTTCACTCAATAAGTTTTTCTTTAGAAAACTTTTCACTCGATTAGTTTTTCTATAGAAACCTTTTCGTTCAGTTTTTCTATAGAAAATATTTCGTTCAGTTTTTCTATAGAAAACTTTTTTTCGGTAAGTTTTTCTATAGATAACTTTTCTTTCCGTAAGTTTTTCTTTTGAAAACTTTTCTGTCGATAAGTTTTTGTATATAAAACTTTTCTTTCGATAAATTTTTCTATAGAAAACTTTTTGCTCTATAAAATTGTTTTTATAGCAAACTTTTCGCTCAATAAGTTTTTCTACCGTTTTTACTGTCCATCGAAAAGTTTTTCTATAGAAAACTCTTCTTTCGATAAGTTTTTCTATAGCACCCTTTTCCCTCAATAAGTTTTTCTACCGTTTTTACTATCCACCGAAAAGTTTTTCTATAGAAAACTTTTCTTTCGATTAATTTTTCTATAGAAAACTTTTTGCTCTATAAAATTCTTTTTATAGCAAACTTTTCGCTCAATAAGTTTTTTTACCGTTTTTACTATCCATCGAAAAGTTTTTCTATAGAAAACTTTTCTTTCGATAAGTTTTTTTTCTATAGCAAACTTTTCCCTCAATAAGTTTTTCTACCGTTTTTACTATCCAGCGAAAAGTTTTTCTATAGACAACTTTTCTTTCGATAAATTTTTTCTATAGAAAACTTTTTGCTCTATAAGTTTTTTTTATAGAAAACGTTTCTCCTGATAAGTTTTTCTATAGAAAACGTTTCGCTCGATAAATTTTTCTCAAAAAAACCTTTCGCTCGATAAGTTTTTCTATAAAAAACTTTTCGCTCGATAAGTTTTTCTGTAGAAAACTTTTCGCTCGATAATTTTTTCTATAGAAAATTTTTCGCTCGATTAATTTTTCCATAGAAAATTTTTCGCTCGAATAATTTTTCCATAGAAAACTTTTCGCTCGATTAATTTTTTTATAGAAAACTTTTCGCTCGATAAATTTTTCTATAGAAAACTTTTCGCTCGATAAGTTTTTCTATAGAAAACTTTTCGCTCGATAAGTTTTTCTATAGAAAACTTTTCACTCAATAAGTTTTTCTTTAGAAAACTTTTCACTCGATTAGTTTTTCTATAGAAAACTTTTCGTTCAGTTTTTCTATAGAAAACTTTTTTTTCGGTAAGTTTTTCTATAGATAACTTTTCTTTCCGTAGGTTTTTCTTTTGAAAACTTTTCTGTCGATAAGTTTTTGTATATAAAAGTTTTCTTTAGATAAGGTTTTCTATTGAAAAGTATTTCTGAAAAATAACTTTGCGTTCGATGATTTTTTGTAAAATTTTTCTTAATTATATTTATTCAACAATTTCATAATTATTTCCGAAAGATTCTTTATAAAATTTTTTTTTTTAAAAAGCGAACACACGCAGAAGGTTTATTTTTTATATAAATCGAAAATAGAAGAATTAATCTGCTTCTCCAAAAAAAACGAAACAAACTGCGGAGCTAAAGACATTTCAGTCCGCATGTGTGACAATCCTGATAGAAGATGAATCTTAAGTTTTAAGTTGGATTATTTTATATGCTTTATTAAACAAAGTTTTTTCGTTTTTAAAAAAGTCCTTTAAGTATTAGTCTTTTATTAAATTTTGTGGGATTTTTATAAGTGTTTTTAGTTAATTAAAACAGATCCGAGTTTTTTATCACTTAATGTTGAATAGTTTGAATTTCATAATAAAAATCTTTGTCTCTCATTTGCTTTGTGTAATCATTTTGTCGAAAAAGTGAAAACTAATTTCATTTGACTTTTTGCAACGAAAACTTATGAAAGTGTTTAATTTAAGCCAAGATTTTTGCATAGTTTTAAGTGTTAAAAGATTTGCAAAACTTTCAAAGAAAAAAAAGAAAAACAAAAACTCATTAAGTTTTATGAAACTTATAAATATTTGACCACACTTTTTTAAAAAAAATTTTCTTTTAAAATAAATATTGAGAAATAATCAAACATAAATGTTGTATCTATGTAAATGACAAATCACTTTATAAAACAAACACTTTACATTTTTTAAAGGGTGAATCTTTTTGACAAAAAAATTTAAAATTATATTTTCGTATTTATGTATGTGTTTTAGTTTTATTTTAGTTTATTTATTATACACAAGTAGATCTCTGATACTTTTAAAAATACTTGATATTTATGTCTGTTTAAATAGATGATATGCTTTTGAAGAGCTATAAGCTTTTTGAAATTTTTTGGCAATTGAACACAATAGTTTTCGTCATATTTTGTCAACACTTAATACTTATTTAATAAATTTATTTTAAACAAAATCATTTTAATTTGCAAAACTATCCATCATATATTGCATGCTTGTTTCAGACATATTTTATGCAGGAAAAAAAAATATACCAAAAAATAAGGCAAAAAATCCATAAAAAATTTTTGATTTAAAGTTATTGATATAGAAGAATGAACATCAATCATAAAGTTCTATTATGTGAGAATATTTTGCAAACAAAACTTTTGCTAAGTTTTATATTAAATTAAAAAAATATTTGCATTTCAAAATGCGCAAAGAGATTTTGGTCTAAAGTTATTTGAAAGTTTCAAAAATATTAAAGCAACTAAATTTGAATACAATTTTAGTATTACAGAGTTACGCCAGCTGTAAAAAGTCAATTATACGAATTTTTATCAGGTAGAACTACAAAGTTTTTCCAGGCATTAAATTGCCTAATAGGAGCAGGAGACTATTAACCCCTTAACAAACTGAATTTCTTTTTAAAAAACTATTTTAACTGGGGTCCCTTGGGCTTACAAGCTACTGTACGAAGGTGAAAGTTCGTAGTGGGTCAATATTCAATATAAACACACACAGATTTTCTTTAAAAATATATAAAACTTATGTTAATTTATATAGGGCCAAGTCACAGAGTACAATTCCGTTCGGAATTGAAGAAAACATATTTTTTTGTTGATGGAAAGTGTATTTTGATAGTTTTATGGCCTTTCAGATACAGACAACTTCCATACCGTTCATGAAAACAAAAATGGTTTCATTCCGAAACATTTTTTCGTCATTTTCTGAAGCACCAAAATACGGAATGAATTCCGTTTCCGAACGGAATTGTACTCTGTGACATGGCTGATAACTTCAAAATGCCCGGGACTAAATAACATTTCTAATTTATTACTAAAGAATCTGCCCTAAAAGGCATTAAAACTATTAGCTATTTCCCTGGAGGGAAGCGAACTGACACCAAAGTAGTCCCGTGATAGGTCTTTGGTGGTAGAGAACGGTTCTAGTTTTAACACTATCTATGAATAAAACCTATCACTTTTACATGGGGTTGTCATTGGAGGGGGTCAATTGACACCATTTGACCAGTCACACATCTATTTTCAATGGACATGTCTAGTGACAGTTACTACAATCTAGTATTATTTCAACACAATCTAGTATTATTTCAATAAAACAAGTCCTAGAATTAAATTCAAGAGCCAAATTTTAGAAAGTCCCAAAAAAAAGTATCACACCACCGGTGAAGACTGTACTGTAATTCATTATTTTTTCTACCTTTTTGTTCTTCATATACCAGTTAAATGATTCGTTCTCCTTTCACTGGTCATGAGTTATTTCTTTCAGTACCTGTTTAATTTTCCCAACTCCTAGGACCAGTCTGTTGGACAAATTGACACAAATTTCCCGCAGTGCTATTCAACAGTTGCCTTCAATTGAATTATTTCCCAAAGCACTTTAAGTCTGCCAAAGTTATGGCTTTTTTAAAACCAAAAAAGCCTTAAATGGATCCTAATAGCTATTCTATTAAGTCACCTGGATAAATTATTTGAGAAAATAATCCATGCCAGACTTAGTCAGTTTGCTGTGGATAATAATTTAATTGCTAAAGAACAATTTGGGTTAAGAAAAGAGCACAGTGGCATTCAGCAAATCAACAGAATTGTCAACATTGTAAATGAAAATAAACGCAAAAAACTTTGTACGGGGCTTATACTTTTAGATATAGAAAAGGCGTGCGATACTGTTTGGCATAAAGGCCTTATCTACAAATAACTTTTATTAAATATTCCAAAATATCTTTGCAAAATGATATTAGAATTTATAGATGAAGGAGAATACATTGTTAGTGTTAATGGATCATATTAATCTCCAAAAGCAACGGCTGCAGGCCTTCCGCAAGGTTCAGTGCTTTCACCACTTCTCTATTCGTTATATACATCGGACTGTAAGCCTCCTCCTGGTGGGGGCATAGCCATATTACACTGACGACACAGCCTTAATCACTTCCGGCAAAGTGACCTCAGCGCTTCTTAAAAAGATGGAAAAGGCATTATTAAGCTGTCACAAATATTAAAAAAAATGGAAAGTTAAAATTAACCCTATTAAGACGCAAGCCGTTATCTTCCCATGCAAAAAATCACCGAAACGACTACCAGCTCGTTATTTGAGATTTGGTGGAGAAGAAATTCCTATTGTTCATACTGTTAAATACCTTGGTGTTCTTCTAGATAAAAAAACTTAAATTCAGCAAACACATTGACGAAACTGCAAAGAAAAGTTCAAATGTGCTAAAGTCCCTTTGGCCATTGTTCATATCTTAACATGAAAAACAAAATTCTTATTTTTAAAACTGTAATTAGACCAGCATTAACTTACGCTTCCCCATATGGTTCAAAGCTGCCAAAACACACATTAAAAAATTACAAATAATTCAAAATAAGTGCTTAAAAATTATTTTTAAACTACGCTGGAGATTCCCCACTGATCTTCTTCATAGTAGAACTGGATTTGAAAAAATATATGAATTTATTTATAAACTAAGTCAAAAATATTTTAGCTTAAACTCGCATTCCTCTTAACCATTAATAAGGGCATGTCAAGAATTAGAAAACAAAGCTGGAAAAAAATTAAAATCCTGAAAACTTAATGTATACACTGAAAGAAAAATGCTTCATATATTTAATGAATCATTTTCAATGAAATTTCATAGTCATAATGAAGTATTTTCGTTTTGGTTTGGAGAAAGTAGAATGAGTCCCTTCATATAAAAAATATTAACCCGACAGTAAAACATGGATGAGGTTCTGTTATGGTTTGTTGCTGTACGTCAGCCTCTGGATTTGGAAATCTAATCTTTATAGATGGAATTATGGACAGACATGTGTATCTGTCAGTTCTTAAATAAAACCTTAACGTGTTGATAAAATGGGACTTCCAGCAAGAGGTTTTTATTTCCAATAGGACAACGATCCCAACCAAACAGCCTTAGATGTTACACTGTGGATTCTTTATAACACCAAACATTTGTCAACGCCTCTTCAACGCCCGGTCTTGAACCCAATAGAAAATGTATGGCCGTATTTGAAGGAAAAGGTTCGTCAACGCCACATATCTTCGAAAACTACGTTGAAACAAGTTTTACTACAAGGGTGTGGAAAAATACCTTAAGAAAAATGCAAAAGTTTGGTGGAATCTATACCACGACGATTAGCTGCAGTTTGTAAAAACAACGGATATGCCACAAAGAGTATTAACTGTGGCATATCCATTGTTATACGCTAAAAATAAGTGATATTTTTTAAAAGCAAAATACTTTTGTGACCTTAAAAACGGACTAAATTCTTCTAAAATCTCGTATAAAGAGTAGAATAATTAACTAAATGTTCAAAATTTTTTTTTACAATTTGATTATTTGTCTTTCTTCTAACACGTTAATAAAAGGAAATTCCTGTTTAATCTTCTATATATATAAAACAGGATGTGCGTATGTATACAACGTATGGAGTCCAAAACGGCTGGGCCGATTTTGATGACATTTTCAGGGAATCTTCAGAATATTCAGGCGGGTACCACTATGAATTCTGATTTTTGATTTTCTGTCTGCGGGCGGAGGGGCGTGGCAAAATCCAATTTTCATATTGCACCACCAATGACGTCTATATTATTTGGACGATTTTTTCTTTAAAAGGATCGCTATGGTTCAACTTAGATTTATACGAAAATAAAATTTTGCCCCGCCCACTTTTTTCGAATTACCTAAAATCAGAAAACGGCTCCATCGATTTGACATATCTTTCTTTCAAATGATCGTATTAGTCCATTTAAAGTTTTCATCAAAAGAAAATTTACCACGCCTACTTTTTCTATTAAGCGCATAACTTGAGAACGGCTTGACCGTTTTGGACGATTTTTCTTTAAAACCATCGCCATGGTCCAACTTAGGTTTTGACGGAAAGATAATTTTGCCCCGCCCACCTTTTTAGATTACTTAAAATCAGAAAACGGCTCCATGGATTGACTAATTTTTCTTTCAAATGTTCGTATCTTTTTAACAGATTTTAAAAATCGAACGCAAACATTTTTCCTAATTTAGACAGGACAACGTCTGTCGGGTCAGCTAGTATAATAAATAAATGGATGTCAATCTAAAAGTTTATTTTTCATCCAAATTTTCAATATTTTTAATTAGGCTTAAGTTCATCAAATTAAATTTTCATTAAATTATTTTTATGAAGAAAGGAATTTTACAACATGAAATTTAATTAAAATTTACTGATAATTTTTCATTCTTGACTCAATCTGGGCTCGAACCCAGGCGTTTTTACGGACAGGTTTCCCTGACATTTTTCGATTGCAACCACTCAATCTCCTCAGAGAGCTTGCCGTTTAACACTCGCAGCCATCGACGACTGCTGACGTCATTAGTCAAACATCAATCCTTAAACCAAATTGTATTTAACCTTTGGTAGATCGAAATTTGCTTTGAATGATTATCTATTTTAATTTATTTTACATGTTCTTCCTTTACTTCTGTTTTTTCGTAAATTAAAATAGATAATCATTCAAAGCAAATTTCGATCTACCAAAGGTTAAATACAATTTGGTTTAAGGATTGATGTTTGACTAATGACGTCAGCAGTCGTCGATGGCTGCGAGTGTTAAACGGCAAGCTCTCTGAGGAGATTGAGTGGTTGCAATCGAAACATGTCAGGGTAACCTGTCCGTAAAAACGCCTGGGTTCGAGCCCAGATTGAGTCAAGAATGAAAAATTATCAGTAAATTTTAATTAATTTTCATGTTGTAAAATTCCTTTCTTCATAAAAATAATTTAATGAAAATTAAATTTGATGAACTTAAGCCTAATTAAAAATATTGAAAATTTGGATTAAAACCCATAAATAGTTCAACAAAATAACCACAATACTAATTAGCTTATTTTTCTTTTATGCAAAATAAAACAAAATTAAATAAAGATGATATTATAAATTGAAAAAAATATAACAAGAAAATAAGTATAATGCAACGAACTATTTTTATTAGTTTATTAATAAATAACACAAATTTAACAAAAAAAAAAAAAAGAATAAAACCAACAAAATGGAAATAAATTACACAATTAATAAAAAGCTGTCAAAACCAACATTCGAAATTCTTCAGTTCAGATGGTTTGATATACAAAAAACATTTTGGACATTACTTATATGTGTTCAAATGAAGTTAAAAAAATACGCTATTTAATTAAATTCGAATTTATGCAAACATTTTACACCAAATCTATTCTATAAAGAAAAACTTTAAATGATTAAATTCGTAAAATTTTGCAATACAATAAATAGTTGACATTTATTTATTAAAAAAAAATCTTTGTTGATTTAAATATATGTTTTTTTTTTTATTTTAATTTGTTTTAGTTATTGTGACTTTTTGCCAAATAAAAAAATACGGTCATTTTGCAAAAATTAATGGAAAAAAAGTAATTTAACCCGCCATTATTTTTCACAGAAACATTTTTTGTGTTGCCCAATTTAGTCTTAGAGATCTTTTATATTAAAAACCTTAGCCCTGTAGGTATTCATAAATGTTTGTAACATCCAAGGTTTACAAGGTTTACATCGTAAGACCGATTCAAAAGATGATTCTAAATCGGTGGGTATACCTAAAAGTGGATATATGGCCAATATTTCCATATTTTACACATGTCGGCACAAACGCATAATTCCTCCTTTCATTCACTTTGTTGATGTGGTTACAAAAATATTTATCGCTGTTATTGCAAAAAAAGTTTTAAACGACATTAAGGATTTTATTTCCATTATTTATTAATCGCTTTTTAAAAGTTATTGCTAAAAAATCAATTTAAAAAAAAAAATTTGTCATAAAAAAACTCAAATATAAATAAACTTTATCAATAAATATGTGGACAAAAAAATATTGAAAATGAAAGCAGCTACAAAAATTACACAATCTAAAAACTCTCTCCAATCTAAGTAAAGGCACATTTACGTTTTCAAAAAAATATTAAATAAACAAAAAAAAAAAATCTTCTGTTAACTTTTCATTTGTGTCAAAAACAATTGTGAACAATAAAATATTTACATTTTGTTAAAATAAAGAGGGAAGTGGAAAAAACAACGTTATTTTGTTGGCTTTTGTTGGTTATTGTGACAATAAATATTTAATGACCTTCAAAAAAATGGTTAAATTAAAAAAAAAAAAAATTGATGGATTTGTTGTTAGTTTTTTGACTAGTTAGGCAGGAGATTATTTAAATTAATTTAAATTCAATTTGTGGATAGAAAACCTTTTTTGGTTTTATATGTATGTTTTTGTTTGTTTATAAGTTCTATCAAAAATATATTAAAAAAAAAAATTTCATATGTACATTAGGGTAGTAACTTTTGTTTGGATAAAATTTCTTCATCCCACCACGCGATGGGCAATTTAGTATTGATAATAAAAATTAATTTCTTTAGGCCATTTTTGCCAAAAAAGTTTCAGCTCAAAATGCAATTTCTAAAGCTCCTCAAAAAAAATTTTTTTTTTATTTCGACGAATAAAAAAAAATCTCGATACAAACAACAAGAATTAAAACACTTGTAATAAAAATTTCGACACGTCCAACTCATCTATCTATTCTATCTATCTTCTCTATCTGTCTATATATCAGTGACGGGCACTAAAAATGCTGCTTGTGTGACGTCTACACATGTACACTATAAACTTCTTTGTGTGGTCTGTGACAATGGACGTTCGGCTGTTGCTTTGTTGTTATTTCGTCAACACAAGCATAAATGTGATAGTATGCGTGTGCCCTTCACTGCTATATATATAAAATAGGATGTGTGTATGTATGTATGTAACGTATGTATGTATGTGACGTATGGACTCCAAAACGGCTAGGCCGATTTTGATGAAATTTTCAGGAATTCTTCAAAATATCAGGCTGGTGACACTCTAAAGTCGGATTTTTGAATTTCGGTCTACGGGCGGAGGGGCGTGGCAAAATCCAATTTTCATATTGCACCACCAATGACATCTATATAATTGCGACGATTTTTTCTTTAAAATGATTGCCATGGTCCAACTTAGATTTATACGAAAATAAAATTTTGCCCCGCCTACTCTTACGCCCACTTTTTTCGAATTACCTAAAATGAGAAAACGGCTTCATCGATTTGACAAATTTTTCTTTCATATGATCGTACTATTCCATTTTAAGTTTTCATCGAAAGAAAAATTCACCACGCCTACTTTTACGCCCACTTTTTCTATTAAGCGCATAACTTGAGAACGGCTTGACCGATTTGGATGATTTTTTGTTTAATATGATTGCCATGGTCAAACTTAGGTTTTCACGCAAAGAAAATTTTGCCCCGCCCACTTTTTTCGATTTACCTTAAATCAAAAAACGGTTCCATCGATTTGACTAATTTTTCTTTTAAATGTTCGTATTAATCCATTTTACGTTTTCATCGAAAGAAAAATTCACCACCCCTACTTTTACGCCCACTTTTTCTATTAAGCGCATAACTTGAGAACGGCTTGACCGATTTGGATGATTTTTTGTTTAATATGATTGCCATGGTCAAACTTAGGTTTTTACGGAAAGAAAATTTTGCCCCCCCCATTTTTTTCGATTTACCTTAAATCAGAAAACGGCTCCATCGATTTGACTAATTTTTCTTTCAAATGTTCGTATCTTTTTAACGGATTTTAAAAATCGAAGGCAATAATTTTTCCTAATTTGGACAGGACAACGTCTGTCGGGTCGGCTAGTATTTAATAAAAATTAAGTAGATTTTTTTATTACATTGGTGCGTATTAAAAGTAAAAATAAAATTAGTCCGAAAAGTACAAAATAAAATGAAATTAAACTTTTACCTGCAAATTACTGAATTACTGTTTCATATAATATCCGCCAAACAACTCATCTAAAAAACTTAAGTTTATTAAAAAAAACAGCGAAATATAGTCATAATAACGCATTTTGTGCACATCGTGATTTTTTTGGTCAGCATAATCGACCAAATGTTTCCACAATCGGGAGAATTGTGCTCAAATTTCAGCAAACCGGGTCTGTAGGAAATGGGAAAACATACACAGAAAAAATAATTTTTCCAATTCAAACAAAAAAATTTGTAGAATCAAACAATTTTTTGTCTGAAATCGGTCCTATAAACAAATTCGCATATTCAAACAATTTATTTGCATTTTGTTTATTGGAAAAGAACACCGATTATTTCAAAGAAATAATTTAACTGAATCAAACAGAGAAGAAGATGAAGTAGAGCAGAGCGGCCGGCTGGCTTTGAGACACATTTTTTTGGTGGAATAATTTTTGAACGAAGTCTTATTTATACACACAATGTTTTTCTTCAATACTCACTGTTGCTGCATCCTTTCCTTTGCTAATGAAGAAGAAATGTAACCAAAAACGGCGGCAGAGCGACTCGGTATGTTTTTCGTCATCATCCTATTTTTGTATTTGATGTATTTAAGTAAACAGTTTGAACAAATTTAATACGGGATTTTGTTTTTTTACCAACTTGAAACCAACGAAAAATCTATTTTGTTTCTTATAATGTTGTTTTTGTTTCTATTGTTTAAAAAGAGTGAAACGTTTTTTGCTACCTGCTTTTGTTTTTGTTGTTTTTTTTATAACAAGCCTCGTCCCGCTATTTTCTCATTTTTCAAATTGCTGTACTTTTTTAAAGCGTCCAAAAATAGACTGCATGTGTTTTTTGTTGTAGTTCTTATATTTCACATAAAGAAGGGTTGCTTACGATCAAATAAAAAATGCAAAAAACGACAACATTAAGGAGCGTTAAATATTTCATACAAAATTATGAAAATTTGAAACCAATAACGCGTATATTATATTTTTGAATAGTTGTCAGCATTTTTGTTGGTTAAATAAAAATCAAGCAAAAATATTAATTGAATCAGTAAAAAATTTTGTAGAAATCAAAAAAATGTGCAAACAAGCGTTTGTTTGAAAATAATTCGGCAATAATTTTTTCTGTGTATGTGCATGCTCGCCCAGTTAGTTAGTTCTTCGAAAATGAGGTCGGCCAAGCAATTGCCGTGAATGGTGTTCGCTATCGCGAGATGATAACGGACTTCCTATAGCCAGAAATTGAGGAAATGCACCTCCAAGACGATATGTGGCTTGTAGGTGTAGACTGTTCAAACGGTTTCTTGATACCGTTACTGCTGCTCCAGCTTTGGAAAATAATCAAAAATTTAAGATTAATTTCGAAACCAAAGTGAAACGATTACTTTTGACCGATACCGGGTATTTTTTTACCGATACTACTTGGTACTCGGTTGCTAAGTATCGATTACAAAAACACTTGGTACTTATATAAAAGAATCGAATATGTACTTGTATTTACTGGTATCTTGTTATATTAATGAAATTATTAGAAAATACGTAAAATTTTGTTATAAAATGTTAATTTGGTATACTTAAGAGAAAATTGAAATTCCAAACTTCATCGCGTTTGGTGCGGAAACTTTTTTTTTTAGCGATCGCGAGAAAGTAATACATACTTTCTAAACATTTTTTCATGGTCTAAACGGCTATGCGATGAAGAATTTGATATTCGCAAAAATGGCAAAAAGTTATAACCCTAATGTACATGCATACATACATATAATTTTTTTGTTTATGTCAGCATAAAAATAGGTTTATTGTTTTCTTTTTGCTGTTAAAAAAATTAATTAAATACTTTCGTGGAATTTTTTACGTATGCGTGATTTGAATACGCAATTAAGGTTAAAAGCTTCATTACTCATTGTTGCAGTCGACTCCGTTAGTTGGTAGAAGTATTTTCCCGGAATTTGTTTTTATTTAATTGTGCTTACTTAACTGCTTATGATACAAACTAAAACAAATGTTAATTCAATCCAGTGTTTAATGTTTGATGCTCTGAAGTTTCGATCTTGAGAAAGAAGTGGAATAAAACTGTACACACAGATTTCTTTTACGAAAAAAAGACCTTAACTTTATTGATTTAATGCAAAGAAGGGCATAATAGATTTTTTGAATTAGATTCTGAAAATGCAGTAAACACTATTTCTGCAAGAAATAAGGACAAAAATTAATATTAGGTTAGGTTAGGTTAAGTTCCTTCCATTGGCTGCCGTAATCAAGCACAGCTCACGTGGTTTCATTAATAAGTTCCCGTTGTGTTAGAAACACCGTCACCCAAGGTTTACCTGGCTGCTTATATTCTCACTCAGCCACCGGGTTGGTTCAGTTAAGGAGTGGATCCTCTTGAAATTAATATCAGAGAGACAAGTATTGTCCACAAAGGTTCTTCAACCAAACAGTTTAAAGGCTCAGTTAGGCGAACGTTGCTGTACCGTATCTGTACTGTATCCATCAGCTGTTCGCTTTTTGTTATATGAAAACCAATACAAAAGCTTACCGAAATGCAATGTACCGTAGTTGCAACGTACCAATCTGTATAAAATAGAATTTCATGCCGTTGTTACGTGACATTTGTAAGACAGTGATGGGCGGCTTGTATGTTACATTGAATGCGGGTAATTTTGCTCTTTTTTTTTTGGTACTTTTTTCAGTATATCTATGAAATTGCGACAAAACAACTTACAATACAACATATTTCCAAATATACAAATATACATATGTTTAGATTTTTAAAATAAAGAAATGCATATACACATCCAATGAAAATGGGAAACATATAAAAGACTTTAAATGGAATCAAAACCTTGTTTGGTGTATGCACATTTACAATATATGTATGCTAAAAATTTATATATGCTAAAATACAAATTTATTTATTGTAAATCTATAATATAAATATTAAACTATTAACATTTTGTACATACACAAAATACTGTTTTAATACCATTTAAAGCACGTGGTACCTTTTCTGCAAAACGGTCACCATTTTAACGTGGTACCTTAGCAGTGCCTCCAAATGGGCCAGTGACCGGTTACAACCGCAATTAGGTTTCTGAGATGATGTCTGGACAACTATGATGCCCACCGAGTCCTTTTTTCATAAACAATTAAATTTTATTATATGTAAAATAAAAATAAAGGGTGGTTAAAGGTCCGATGTTGAATGTGAACCACAACTAAACGTTTAGTTTTTTTCTGCATATTATTTGACAATATCAGTTTAACTCAAGTTGAACCATGGAAAGATATACAATCGAGCAATGCGTTAAAGATATTCAGCCTTGTAATGCAAATGGGCGTTCAAATCAAAATGCATACAGTGCACTTCGTGATTTTTTCGGTCAATTTAATCGTCCAAATGTGCGTACAATCAGAAAAATCGTGCAAATATTTGAGCAGACCGGGTCTGTGGGAGATGTGAAAACACTAGCGCATGCTCGTTCACTCGTTCTGCAGAAAAAATTGCACCACCTTAACACGTCGCCGTGCCCACACGCAAAGAAAAAACATGGTTGTGGTAAACATATTGTAAGAGCAACAAATTATGATAAGAATTATGATTGTAGTCACCATATTAAGATTATTATTGAATCATATTATGACTAAATATACTCGTAATATGTCATCTTAATAATATTAAGTAATCAAATTATTGTCATGTTAATCATAATAAGCTAAGAAATTAATCATATTATTGTCATGTTAATCATAATAAATTTAGAAGCAATCTTATTATGATACAGCACCTTTGATAGCTGTCATAAAAATACAAAATAAATTAAAATATTTTTGCATCGATGTTGATGACATATCGTAGCACTTTTATAAAATATAACGAAATCTCTGTGTGTTTTGTTGAGGGCTGTGGAGTCGGAGTTGAAGAGTCGGAGTTGAGGTTTTTGTACCGGAGTCGGAGTCGGAGTCGAAGTACCCACAAACACTAATGACTCCGACTCCGACTTTTTGGCAATCAAATTTTTTCTAATATTTTTCAAAATAAAAAAAATTTAATGACCAATTTCAGCAATTCTTTTAAAATATCAATTCATATTTAAATATAATTTTTCATATAATTATAATATTCCACATAAAAAAAACGATTTTTAAACATAAATTGATATTTAAATAAATTGGTGGAATTGGCAATAAGAGGGTCTACTTTTTGAATTTGTGAAGTCAGAAGATAATGACCAGTATACTTTTCATATGAGTAGGGGAGTTAGAAAAATTGAGATAACATCTTATTTTGACAGTTCTTTTAGCAATTTATGAGAAATATATAGATTGTATCGAAGCATGTCATTTTCTATGTTTTTATGTGACCTAAAATTTCTGTAACAAAACTCGCTGGCTCACTGTTTGAATTTCGCCAAGATATCCCTAATGAAATAGAGCCGAATTAAGGAAGTTAAAAATTTGTTGTTTTTTCTTTATCGTATATTAACAAATATTTTTGTAGCCATGTTCCGATATATGACTTGAAATCTGCTGTAGCTCCTGTGGTGAAAGCATTAAGTAAACTAAATTTTAAGTTCTAACCTTCAAGGTGAATTATAATAGAAAAAAAGGAAAAGTAGCTCGGAAAAATACATGACATTGTTCTAAATTTAATTCCCATCAATCTGGGGGTAAACCCGAAAAATGATTTGAGAATTCTTTTATCTACTCAATTTAGGAAAAATTGGAGAGATAATAAAGACTTGCAATTTCAAATTTCGGTCTTTGACAATAATAATATTGAACTTGGAACGGAAAAAAAGCAATGGTGTACTGAAGAAAACGATTTCAATTTAGTTGTTTAAAAATTCATATTTTTTTAACTCTGCAAGCCACATTTTGAAACACGTTGAAAATCGCAAATGATGCTATTTCTGTATTAAAAATTTGCCTTTGTCCGAATATTTTAATGATCCGAATATTTTAATGATCCCAGAAATAATAGAACTTTTTACGGTACGTTTCTCTTCAAAATGTGTTATAAAAATTGTAGAAGTAACAACTAAATGCGCATCTGCATGTTTTAATAAAAATATATTTAATTTTCCTGAGAATGATTAAAAAAGTTGGTCTAAATATTTGACCTAATAAATAAAACAAGACCAAAACGGCAGTGTTTGAATTTATGTATATTAAAAACAAAAGACCTCACTTCAAAATTTACAAAAAAGAACTTATGATGTTCTTTGTCTCTACAAATTCTGTGGTAAACAATACTTAGTACACTTGGTGCCCTTAACCCTTCTGCATCCCTTGGATATGTGCCCTTCCTATGATCCTTTGGATCAATATGACCCAACAATAAAATGTTAACAGCATTTCATATTTTAGTGTAATAAAAACAAAAGCAATTCTATTGATTATTTGGCCGAAAAAATTATTGATCGATGATTCTGAATGAAGATGTACTCAATTCAATAGAAAACAAATTTTTAAAGTGGAATTAAACTTGCAATATCGCATGTTGGGTCATATTGACCCAAAGGATATTAAATGTGTGTAAATCGTGTTTTTTGGAGGGGGAAGGAAAAACTAAAATTTTATTATTTTCATTTAAATTTATAATTTTTGTCCCTGTAATGGATAAATTGAAGTTTCACGTCCATATCTTATATTAAAAGGGACAAATTTTGCGTTTGAAAACCAAAATTGGGTCAAATTGACCCAAGGAGTGCAGAAGGGTTAACGTCTTAGCAAATTGGACTTGGCATTGTTTTCAACTTTTCTATCTCGAAAGCTGCATTAGATAGAACTTATGGAAATTCACACATCTATAAATTCCAACAGATGTGAATTGGTGTAGCTTTTATCTCTTCCCTACACAACTATTGTTAAATTTTTTAGCACTGTTTGCATATATTTAATAAATAAATATAACTTTTAAAATATACTAAAGTTTAATGATCCCATACGGTTTGAATCAAAACTCATATCTTTCGAAAGTTCGTAACAAAACTCGGTGGTTCCGAAATTAAATCCATTATTTTTCTATATTACAGTTGGCTTAAAATGTTCAACTGTTGAGTTGTTAGTCAAGAATGACATAACACTGTAGAATCAAAAAAGTAGAGCTCAGTTGGTCTATTTAATCGGGCGCTATATGTTTTTCGAGCTTTCCTCCTCATATGTTAAAGCTCAATGCGGCACGTTAGAATTAAAATATCGATTTGAAAGTTTTACAGAATAATTTTCTTGCTATATTTAACCATTTAAAAGGTACTGAATTAAAAAACAAATTAAAAGAGTTTAAAGTCAAATAAGAACTAGTCTCATAAATAATGATAGGTTAGAGTAGGAGTCGGAGTTGGAGTCGGAGTCGGAGTTGGAGTCGTACTTAAAAAATTACAGCAAAAGGAGTCGGAGTCCGAGTTATAACTATTTCTTGACGACTCCACAGCCCTGGTTTTGTTGTTGGATTTTAAAAAAAATGCTATGATATTTTGCATTTGCACTATTACATCACTAATACTTGAACGAACTCCGCTAATATTTTAATTTTTTAATTTCTTTAAACTTATTTTTTTATGGAATTTTATCTTTTAATTGTTTAACCGCTCACAAATAAAAAAAACGACACAACTGCTTCAAAATTATTTTACAAATGGCGCTAACATAATATGATTAGAGTAAAAATAGTTTGATTGCATCTTTAACATAATATGATAAATGTATAGAAAGTTATCATGTTATGGCTATTAAATATCATGATATGGTTGTGAGAAATATAATATGTTTAGAATGTTATCATAATTAAGTTGTTAGAAAAATAATTATTTTTCGGTCAACAATACTCAAATTCATAATTGCGATATTATAATATTGTTACGAAAGTTAAATTATCTAAGAATTATTTAAAGTTATAGTTATAAGTTATCTTGTAAGTTATAGTTTTATGTTACTTAAAATTGTCATGTATAATTTTCAACACAACTGTTATTTTAAAAATAATTCCTATATAAATTTCCCAGTAATTTCTAGAAATGGTTATAGAACATAATAAATAGTTTTTACGGGAAGGTTCAGGAAAAATCTGAAAATAATTATGAAATATAAAAAGGGGTGACTCATGTAAAATTAGTTTAGTTTGTTTTGTGAAACGGTTCTGTTCGTAACTAACAATTGTGAACAAAATAATAAAGTTTGTAAAGTTGAATAAGTGTGTGTATTTATTTTTATTTGCAATTAAAAAGAACTCAACGGTTTATTATAAAGGGAGTAAACCGAACGCGTTTATTAAAGGAAAAACGTAACAATTGGTGTCAGAAGTGAAATTGCAATAAAAAAAAAAAAAAATAAAAATAAAATAAATAAACAAATAAAAAAAAAGGATAAAAAAAAAAACTATACAAACAACAATGAAATTCGAGGAGCTAAAAGTTGAACAGCTCAAGAGAGAGTTGGGCAAGTTGGATCTGCCTACTGCAGGAAATAAAGCTGAGTTGCAGAAAAGATTAATCGATGAATTTAAGCGACGCAATATTGACATCGCAACTTATGAATTTGAAGAAAAAGAAGAAATAGAAGTTGCTACCCGTGCAGTAACAAGCAACATGGATCTTGGTACAATGTTTGCTGCTATGATGGAGAAAATGGAAAAAATGTCGGCAGAAACTTCTAAAAAAATGGAAGAAAATTCTAGAAAAATGGAAGAAAATTCTAGAAAAATGGAGGAAATGGTAAAAGAAAATTCGGCTGTAACCTCTAGAAAAATGGAAGAAAATTCTAGAAAAATGGAAGAAAATTCTAGAAAAATGGAAGAAAATTCTAGAAAAATGGAGGAAATGGTAAAAGAAAATTCGGCTGTAACCTTTAGAAAAATGGAAGAAAATTCTAGAAAAATGGAAGAAAATTCTAAAAACATGGAGAAGTTGGTAAAAGAAAATTCAAACGCTATCCTAGCAGAAAATTCTAGAAACATTGAGAGGATGGTAAAAGAAAATTCAAGCACCATCTTAGCCGAAATTCAAGAAAATTCTAAAGTGACAAACGAGAAACTTCAGGCTACTAATGACAAACTTGAGAAGCTTCAAGAGATTTCTACTGTTATAAACGAAAGAGTAGACGATATGGAAATAGAATTGTCTGATGTAAAAACACAAGTCACTGATGTAAAAACACAAGTCACGGATTTTGATGGAACACTTCATCATCTGGAAGAAAGAGTAAATAGTCTTCAGTGCCAAGAGGGAGTGGTGCGAGTTTTTCCAGAAGTCTCGAATAGAATAAGAGCTCCAAGTTTTGACGGCAGCTCACCATTGAATGTGTTTAAGTTCCAGTTTGACACAGTTGCCAATAAAAATGCTTGGAACAATGAAGAAAAAGCCGTAGAGCTGATTCTGGCTTTAAAAGGAACTGCGGCTGAAATTCTAGAAAGTGTACCAGTAAGTTGCAGAAATAATTATGATGACATTATGGTAGCACTGCAACGCAAGTATGGTGGTGAACATAGAAAAGAAATATTCAGAATGGAATTACGGGGTAGAGTACAAAAGCCAAACGAGACGCTACAGGATTTTGCATTAGAGATTGAGCGCTTGGTGCAGCTTACTTATCCAGGTGAAAGTCATCCATTGCTAGATCATTTTAAGACCGAGGCATTTGTAAACGGTATACGGGATGCTGATGTAAAACTAGCGGTATGTGCATCACAGAAGCCATCATTTGCAGAAACGGTATCATTTGCCCTAGCACAAGAAACCGCAAGGATAATTTCAAGGCCACAAACGTATATGGTGCGGAAACTTGATTTTGCTAGAAGAAGGAAGAGATATTTTAAAGGAAATGAGAAGCATGAAGGAGGCAGTTTTGCGAGCTTTGAGCGAGAAACAAGGTAAAAACAAGGCAAAATGCTATAATTGTGGTAAGATTGGCCACATTCAGCGAAACTGCAAAGCACCCAAACAACGATCGAGATCTGCTTCGCCGCTAAGGAACAAACGAAGAGCAAGTCAACAATCATCACGGGAGCCACCGCTAAAGCTGAGAAGAGCTAGCAGTGCAGAGGAAACTGAAGATCTTACGATCAATTTAGTAGTGAAAACGAGTAACAGAAATATTACGACCTGTGGTTACATAAATGGTGAAATCCGCATTTTGACTATCGACACTGGTGCAGGACATTCCATTATAAGAGCTGATTTGATAAAGGGAGCTGTCGAGCCGCTAAGTGGTGTAAACTTGCGAACAGCTACGGGAGAGCCTGTTATTGTCAATGGCAAAGCAAAGCAAGAGTGGAAATAAGAATGGCCGATATGATAGTTTTTGATGAGTTTATTGTGGCTGAAATTATGGACGAGGTCATAATTGGAGCAGATTTTATGATTCGTCAAGGCATTAGTCTAGACATGGGACGACAAATTATGAATTGGTATGGTCTAGAAGTACCCCTTAACGTTGGGAATGGAAGTGAAGCCCTTGTAAGACAGCTAGTCACTAGTGATCATAAGAAATTGTCCTCCCAAAGAAACGATGAAAAACGTGGGAAAGCGAGCACATATTCGAGACGGCCCAGTAAACATAAAAGCAAGCACGGTATAGAGTCTAAAAACAAGAAACGCATAAATGAGATTCGCTTATTAGATGTGGAACCCAGCGAAGACTGGTCAACGGCGCAGAAAAGTGACCCCTTATTAGTGCAAATTATGATGGCTAAGAAAGAAGGTGAAAGGCCGACTCGTGAAGAAATTAAATTGAACGGTCCACTAATGAAAGCGTATTGGGCGCAGTGGAGTAGTCTGCGGATGATAAATGGTTGCATATACCGTACATGGGAAAGTACTGATGGCAAAACGGTTAAAAACCTTATTGTAGTACCGACTTCTAAAGTATGTGAAGTTGTGAAGAAATTCCACGAAGGTACTGGTGGTGGGCATCTTAGCGTTACAAAAACCATAAAGAAGTTAAAAGCAAGTTACTATTGGGTCGGTTGCAAGCAAGCCGTGATTGATTGCGTAATTACATGCCCACAGTGCGTTGCAGACAGTGGTCTAATTGGAGAAAGTAGAAATCCGGTCCAGCAGTACAACTTTGGTGAACTATCCGTACCAGCGAATAATAATGACTCTACCCAAGAGCAGAAAAACGAGTTAAGACGAAGGCGTGTTAATTCATCAAATGACCAGATGAAAGCCAGAAACAATGGAGTGACAAATTCGGAAGGCTTCAAAGAAGGCCAGCTGGTTTTACTTTTTAATCCGCAACGGAAGAAAGGACTATCTCCAAAGCTGCAGACTCATTGGGATGGCCCATATAAAGTAATAAAGAAATTGAATGACGTGGTGTATCGGATCCAGAAATATAAGAGCCCAAGATCAAAAATGAAAGTGGTGCATCTATAACGACTAGCCCATTATGGAAAAGGAGAATCTGAGCCTATTCGGGACGAACAGGCTTAAGTGGAGGGCAGTGTTACGAAAGTTAAATTATCTAAGAATTATTTATAGTTATAGTTATAAGTTATCTTGTAAGTTATAGTTTTATGTTACTTAAAACTGTCATGTATAATTTTCAACACAACTGTTATTTTAAAAATAATTCCTATAAAAATTTCCCAGTAATTTCTAGAAATGGTTATAGAACATAATAAATAGTTTTTACGGGAAGGTTCAGGAAAAATCTAGAAATAATTATGAAATATAAAAAGGGGTGACTCATGTAAAATTAGTTTAGTTTGTTTTGTGAAACGGTTCTGTTCGTAACTAACAATTGTGAACAAAATAATAAAGTTTGTAAAGTTGAATAAGTGTGTGTATTTATTTTTATTTGCAATTAAAAAGAACTCAACGGTTTATTATAAAAGGAGTAAACCGAACGCGTTTATTAAAGGAAAAACGTAACAATATTGTTGATATTAAATAAAAATAACAATTATTTGTGTAGGAAAACAATATATTGTTACATTAAACATAGTGTTGTAGCCGTAAAAATGCCCAACCATATTTTTTCTCTGCGTGCAACAATTGCACCTCTCACTCTCCTCGTTGATAAGCATTAGTCATAAAGAGTTGCATTAACACGCTTACAAGGTGCAATTGGCTCAAGAACTTTAGGCTCTTGACCGTTCCAAACGGGGTCTATGACCAGAATGGTGGCAAGAAATGGCAACAGTGGATGATCAATTTTTGAAGAAAATCATCTTCATTAATGAGGCACATTTTCACCTCAGTGGATTCGTCAATAAGCAGAAATGCCGCATTTGGACGAACGATAATCCAAAAGTGCGGTTTATGGGCTGGCGGCATCATCGGGCAGAATTTTTTAAAAATGTGGCCGGTCAGGCAGTAACTGTGAATGGTGTTCACTATCGTGAGATGATAACGAACTTTTTATAGCCCGAATTGGAAGATATGGATGTGGACGATATGTGGTTTTAACAGGATGGTACCACTTGCCACACATCTTACGAAACAAAGGCTCTTTTGCGCGACAAATTCAATGGCCGTGTTATCTCACGTGGTGGCGATGTCAATTGGCCGCCAAGATCATGTGATATGACACCGATGCACTTCTTTCTTTAGGATTATTTGAAAGAAAAGGTGTACGTCAATAAGCCAGCAAACAATTCAAGAGCTAAAGGATGAGATAATTCGGCAAATTAACGGCATAGAACCTCAATTATGCCTCAGTGTCATCGAAAATTTGTTCCATCGGATGGAGGTGTGCCGCCGAAGTCGTGGAAGCCTTTAAGCCGAAATTTTGTTCCATACATAATTGAACCATACCAATTTTATCGTAATAAAAAGAAATGACAATAATTTCCTAGAATAATTTGTGTTTTATTCAAAATCAACATCGGCCTTTAAAATCGGAATAAAACAGCCTTAATATTAATTTATTACATAAACTGAAATATGCCTTAATAGTTTTGAATAATTTTGGGAAAATGCAGAAAAAAGTGCTGTATGCTAGAAGTCTTTTTTTCAAGCTTAAAAATGCTGGATCTAGCATGAAATTTGCTCAATTGGCAACATGATTTGCATGACTCGAAAACATTTTATTCCTTATCATTTGTAAGTGTCCTGATAAGTTATGATCAAATGTAGTTGCATAGCCGCCTTATTTTGCGCGCAATAAATGTCTTGCCCAGAAAAAGAAACTAATGATTAAGCTGCTTAAAGTCAATTAAATTCTCAAAAGAAAGTTCTTGCTCCCGAGTTTTTTTTTTTTTTTTCATTTTTCTGCCGACCAGTGTAATCAAAGCCATAAAGTTGAAACTCAAAACCTTTTTTTAATGAACAATCTCAAAGCAATGACTTTTTGTAAAATCACTATAGATTATATCGTCGGCTTAACATGCAAGCCTGCTAAATCCAGTTTTTAAATAAATTGAGATTTTGATGCCGAAAGGATACGCCTCGTCGACCAGCATATAGTTTTTCTTCAATTTAGATTTGAAGTGTGTAAAGCCAACTTTATTTTTGGTTTTTCTCGCAAGCTGATCATATGAAATATAAAACCTTTTTTGTTTCATCTGTAAAATTTACTGAAAGGGAGTTAGCAGGTTTTCATATTAAGCCGACGATATGAAAACTTAGGGCTCCATGTTGACTGTATAATTACAAATTATTGTATATGTAAAAGTACTTTATCAATTTATTTTTTTCAAAGGCGTTAGTTAATTCGGTGTCATGAAATAATAATTTGTGTGTCTGGACGTCAGGAGAATGTGATTTTTTTTTTAGCATTCAGTGTGGCTACTAAATAAATTAATTTCAAAATAAATATTTATTACACACATGCGTTGAATAAATAGTATACATTTTACATAAGAGTAATTAACACACTGCGTATACTTATTGTGTATAAAAAATTAAGCATACATTCAGGTAAATAAAAATATCTGTTTAGTTTTAAAATTTTTACATTTTAATTTAACGTTTGATTAGAATTTTATGGAAAAAGATTTTGTATAAATAAACTTGTTAATAAATATATCAATCATAACACAATTAAAAATAAGAAAAGAGATTTAATATCATTTATATACATACGGGAACAGTTGTTTTGTCGTTGGACTTTAAGCTTCTTATCCTCCACCAATTTTAATAGAAGATATATGGTTTTATAAATCCCCTAGAGGGAAGCGAACTGACACCAACGTAGTCTTGTGATAGGTCTTTGGTGGTAGAGACCGGTTCTAGTTCTCACACTTTCTATTAATAAGATCTATCACTTTTACATGGGGCTGTCATTGGAGGGGGTCAATTGACACCATTTGACCAGTCACACATCTATTCTAAATGGACGTGTTTAGTTACAGTTACTATAATGTAGTATTTTTTCAGTAAAACAAGTCCTAAAACTAAATTTAAGAACCAAATTTTAGAAAGTCCTAAAAAATTAGTCATAGCACCAGTGAAGACTGTACTGTAATTCATTACTTTTTCTACCTTTTTGTTCTTCATAAACCAGTTACATGATTGGTTCTCCTTTCTCTGGTCAAGAGTTATTTCTTTTTGTACCTGCTCTATTTTCACAACTCCCAGGACCAGTCTGTTGGACCAGTTGACACAAATCTCCCGCAGGGTCATGATAGAAGTGGCAATAAAGTATTTTAAATTTGCTTGCAAACACATGTTTAAACATGTTATAACGGTGGCTTTTGTTTTTTTTGTTCTTTTAAAATGTGTTCGTTTTTGTTTGTACTTGCAAAAACACACTTTTGTTTTTCTTAAAAAATGCTTTCGTTTTTGTTTTTATTGAAAACACACATGAGCACACCTGTATAAACGCACTGGTTCTCCCGAAATATATTGTGTTGCTGCATTGTAGTCCTTGTCTGTAGTCATTTATTTTTACAAATTGTTGATGAATTACAATTTTATATCATTTTATATTGTTAAAACACGTAGTTTTCGGACTTTTCGGAGAAAAAAAGATGAATTGAAGTTTATTTTCCACTGATTGTAAAATCTTTTATAAGCTTAAGCCTGGAATTCTTTTCAACATTTTAAGTAAAATGCTGTCAAAACTCATATGTAAAAAGCTTGTGCGGAATTTCTGTGAAATTATGTTGATAGAGTTTAATTCTGTTCAATTTGTAAAAAAGTTACGAAATGTTTCTGGCAAAATTTGTTTACAACCGCGAAATATTATAAGCTGTACTTATTTGATGTGGAATTTTAAGCATATGGAAAACAGTTTAAGCTTAATGTTAAGTGAAAAAGGAAAAACATAAATAACATAACACTCGCAGCCATCGACGACTGCTGAAGTCAATAGTCAACCATCAATTCTTAAACCAAATTGTATTTAACCTTTGGCAGATCGAAATTTGCTTTGAATGATTATATGATACCCTATAAACATGGATTTATCTATGTTTATAAACTTCATTAAAATTGGTTTGAAAGTTTGTGAGAGGCAATGTTTTAAATTTCATTAAAATCGGTTTGAGAGACAGAAATTTACCCTATCTGCCCTCGCGGTCATATTTTTTAAAAAATGCATACTGTTTGTGACCATATAGATATGGTTCTATCAATGTTTTAAATTTCATTAAAATCGGTTTGATAGTTTCTAAGAGGAAGAAATTTCCCCCTATCTTCCCTCGTGGTCCTACGATTGAGACCATTTTCAATAGGCTTGGTCCTTGTGCCAATAAGAACCTATGACCCAAATGTTATCGAATTTTCTCCAAAATTGCGACCTGTACTTTGCGCACAAGGTCACATGGACAGCCAGCCAGCCAGCCTGCCAGCCAGCCGGACTAACATCGTGGTCTAGGACCACTATTTTAAGGCGCTACACACATCAGCACAAATGCATAACACCCTCTCCACTATTGTGGTGTGGGTAAAAAAAGTAAAAATGTCTGGTTAGACCCAGTTATACACACACGCAAAGAAAAATATGGTTGGGCATGGCTACGGCAACAACACTATGTTTAATGTTACAATATATTGTTGTCGTACACAAATAATTGTTATTTTTATTTAATATCAACAATATTATAGTTACTGTAAACATATCAATGTTTATCGCAATTATGAATTTGAGTATTGTTGACCGAAAAATAATTATTTTTCTAACAACTTAATTATGATAATTTTCTAAACATATTATATTTCTCACAACCATATCATGATATTTAATAGCCATAACATGATAACTTTCTACACATTTATCATATTATGTTAAAGATGCAATCAAACTATTTTTACTCTAATCATATTATGTGAGGGCCATTTGTAAAATAATTTTGAAGCAGTTGTGTCGTTTTTTTATTTGTGAGCGGTTAAACAATTAAAAGATAAAATTCCATAAAAAATAAGTTTAAAGAAATTAAAAAATTAAAATATTAGCGGAGTTCATTCAAGTATTAGTGATGTAATAGTGCAAATGCAAAATATCATAGTTTTTTTGTAGAATCCAGCAACAAAACACACAGAGATTTCGTTATATTTTATAAAAGTGCTGCGATATTTCTGTGGTTTTCATGGGCAACCGCGTATGTCTAAAAACAAATTGTTCAGGAAAGCCGAAAAACCATTCTAGATCAAACTATGGGCTAGGTATTGCACATTTTAAGCTTTGTCATTACGTAAAAAAATCGGAATTGATCCATCTTTTTTTCAAAAAAATGTAAAGAGTGTACAAAATTAGGCAATATGGCATCAACATTTTAAAATCGAAAAAATGGACACACACGGTTGCCCATGAAAACCACAGATTTTTCATTTGCTCTTTTACAAGCCTTATATTGAACTCTGCTATTTGATTAACAATAAGAAAAATTGTAAAAAGCCACAAAATAAAAAATCGATGCAAAAATATTTTAATTTATTTTGTATTTTTATGACAGCTATGAAAGGTGCTGTTTCATAATATGAGTGACAAGTGGCACAATCTTGTTGGAACCGCATATCGTCCAGGTCCATATCCTCGATTTCTGGTCACAAGAAGTCCTTTATCGCCTCGCGATAGCGAATAAAATTCAGGGTAACTGCTTGACCAACCTCATTTTCGAAGAAGTACTACCCAAAGCAATGTTTTCCGCAGAACTAACTGGCCAAACATGCACAGGTGTTTTCACATTTCCTACAGACCCGCTTTGCTGCGATTTCCTCACAATTCTCCCAATTGTGCACACATTAGGGTGACTATAATAGCCAAAAATATCATGAAGTGGCACGAAATGCATTTTCATTCAAACGTCTAGTTTCGTAAAAGGATTTAACAATTTTATGGCGCTGCTCAATTGTGTGCCTCTCCATAGTTGATTTTGTAAGGGCATGTAAGAAAAGATAAACACACTGTTTATTGTTGGTGATTTTGTTTCAGCTTTGATATTGTTACAAGAAAGACTTTGAGTGTTTATAATTCTTATTCGCTTTAGGATTTTATTTTTATAAAATATTTTTAGCTTTTCTAAAATCTTTGGAAAAGGTTTCCTGATGATCTGGCCTAAGCAACCAGTGAAATGAATTTCAGTATATTTATCAAATATGAAAAAAAATCTTAATAAGAAATGTCAAATTTAGTTGCGCAAAAAGAGTTGACGTTTAGGTCTCGCTAACTTTGTTGCAGAACTCGACTGGTATAAAATCGGTCTTAAATTAAAAATTGTGTATTGTTTTTACTTAATTCCGGAGCTGCCTATTCGGGGAACCGATTAAGGCTCTCATGGTACGTCTATTGATACCAAGTTCTAAACTTGAACTCGAATAAAGGACATTACTTAGCACCTGAAGTTTTATTTCAATGAGAGTAACCGTTTACAAAATCCAGGGTTATTTCCGTTTTTTCTAAATCTCCCACTGTGTTTCGCTTACGATCAATTGATGTTACACTTGATGAACTCAAGCCCAACTAAAAATATCAAAAAATTAAAAATTAACAGTTCAACTAAAAATCACAATTGTTCTAAAAATGGCTATGGCACAAGCTCTAATAATTCCATTTGTACCTCAAGTTGTACAAATAAAATGTCGACGAAAGAGGACAATAAAACATAATAAACAAATGTATTCAGGTTTTCAAGACAAAGTCTTGACAGAAAGAATACGAAAAAACAGAAGAAAGGAAGCAACATGTAAATAAAATTGAAAATGATAATTGCAGCAAATTTCGAACCATCAGTACCACTGGTTAAAGATTGTTGTTTGACTGATGGCCGGCAGGCACCGCAGTTGTGCAGAGGTTAGAACTCAAAGACTTCCGATGAAAGAATGTGGTGATTCTTGAAACATGTAAATTCAACCCGAGTCAGATAAGAATAAAAATTATCAATAAATTTTTATAAATTTCATGTTGTAAACTTCCTTCCTTCAGTAAAAATAATAAAACTAAAAATATCAACAAAATAAAAATTAACAGTTTAACTTAAAATCGAGTCGGAAAGAACCCACCCAATTGTAGGGGATGTAACAAAAGATAAACTTACAAGTAAGATTTAGAGTGTGTATAATTCTTATTCGCTTTAGGGTTTTATTTGTTTAATATTTTTGGCTTTTCTAAAATCTTTGGAAAAGGTTTCCTGATGAGCTGGCCTTAGCAACCAGTGAAATGCGCATAGAAGCTAGCTTTCCCTCAACAATAAATTTCAGTGTATTTATCAAATATGAAAAAAATCTTAGTAAGAAATGTCAAATTTAGTTGCGCAAAAAGAGTTGACGTTAAGGTCTCGCTAACTTTGTTGATACGGATATCGTATTAATAAAAATCACAATTGTTGTAAAAAATGCCAACATGAGTTTGGATAAAATATTTTCTTATTGAAATTTTGTTGATAAGACAGCATGCATTGGTCCATAAAATAAAATTTTTTCAAAATGTCGCTTTATTTAAGTTATTTATTATACACAATTTTTTTTATTTATTATAAATAAAATACTAATTAAATTTATTTTAACAATATTTTTTTTTAATTATTTTCAGGCGCTGAAAAATTGGATTGAATAACAAGAAAAATAACATTTTAAAAAATTGTTTAATAACTTAACAACGATAACTAATTAATTACGTTTAATAACAATAACAAATCAAATGATATTAAAATAAAACGCCATATTATTATTGAACATAATGAATCATATGGAAAATTAATAATATAAAATAATAATAAAAAAAAAATTGTAATTAAAAACTTGATAAAAATACATTTGTAAGCATGTATGAGTGAATACATGTTATTTGTTAATTCAATTGTAAATCATTAATAGGAAAACATAACCAATTGAATTTGAAGAATTCATGTGTGTTGCGGTTAAATAAGTTGTTTAAAAAGGTAGAAATTGTTATTATTTTTATGGCATTTATAGAAAAATAAAATCGTATAAAATAAAAACTGATTATTAAAGCAAAAAAAGTTGAAACGATTAATGTGGAAAAACATTAATTAGTAACAATCAATACAATATAAGTTTGCAAACTTTTAAACAATTAATCGACAAATATTGTTTTCGGTTTTATAAATATTATTTTTTAATTTTAATACAGTTAACCTTAACCTTTTGTATGTGTGTAAACTAAAGCCACAATTTAATAAAAGTACAGTAAAAACGTTCGTTAATAAAAATAGATTTTCGTTATCGATTAAACTTGGCGCGTTTTGCATTTCTATGTTAACAACATAATGTTAAATGTTGGCGGAGCGCCTAAATGTATGTATGAGTCTGAAAAAAAGTAAATGCCTCATGGTTTATTCTTTATGTTGCTTATTTGGAACTGATATATAAACAAATCAGCACGAACTTCATGTAACAACAATAAAAAACACCAACTCAACCAAGAAGGTGTTTACTTGAACTTTACGATAGAAGGACAAGCATTTAATCATATACTCGTCTATTTTCTCTTCCTTTTTAACATGCGCTCATACACGCATACATATCAACAATTTATATTTAAATTTGAAAGCTTATAACGCTCACACACCCAGCATTATGTGTAAAAATAGTTTTATTCGTTTAATGTTCCGCTTAAATTTTGGTAAAACCGTAGCGGTGTGAAAAAGAATTTAATAATAAAAAAGGATATAATAATTTTATTTTTGCTATAGAGTTGTTAATATTCTATAAACAATGCAATAAAAATAGAAACATAAAACTACAAATAGTGCCATAGTAAAAAAGAACATACTTATAAATAAAATTATATCCAAAACTAAACAACAACAATTCCTAAACATCATACATATATGTATAAAGCAGCTGTCAACATGATTGCATTTTTGACAGTATTTCTCTATATGACAAGTAAGTATGGATAACTTTTGACGTTTTATTCGCTTTGATATAACTATCTATAAATTTTCGTATCTCTAAAAGTGTAAACATCAATAACAACTAAACTGCTTATAAAAAATTTACAGGAAATAAACATTGCAGAATTTATAACAAAAGTTTTTTTTTTGTAATAGTAGTCGTGGTATTTGTTGTATCTTTATCTTTTTTATTTCAAAGTTTTCAAACTTAATACAAAATGTGTATGAACTTTTACTATGAAAAGAAGTTGAAATGTTGTTTTGTTAAAAAAAAAACAAAATCTTAAAATTAGTTTTTAAATAATATTTTCCAAATGTCAATTGTAAGAAACCTGGCTGAAAATAAGTTTAAAAAATTATACTTTGCTTAAAAATATAAAACTATGTATAAGAATGAAAAGTTGTGAGGACTGCCACAAATGTAATAACTAGCCCTTTAAAGGTAATCATATCATGACATACGAAAAATTGATTGTTATTACAAAGTAAATATATCATACATCAAAGGGTTGGGAATTGTCTCTAGATTTCATAAACTAATATAATTTTAAAATGCAAAAAATTTGTTAATGAGTTTTTGTAAACAATATAAATTTTGATTTATGCAATAAAATCTTTGTAAGCTAATATTTTTTAATGCAATTTTACAAGTAAATAAATTTTTTATTGCTTAAGGCGACCGTACACGACATGTTTTTGTCATCTGACATGCCAAATTTCCCACTGCAAAATACATACATGTCGTGTGTTACCTTTTTAACTTTGCTTCTGTAAAACTCAGATGCAAAGTCATCTGACAAAATTTCAATTAGAGCGTGCTCTATTTTCTTCTGACAAACCATCTGACCTCAGAAATGTATGACGAGAAGAAACCGGCAGCGGCGTCCACTATTGACGGAATCATTAGCCGGCTGCAGTTAATATTTTAAAATACCGAGATATGTATGATCATCGCACCACTGAATAGAATTTATGTAAATATATATATTAAAACCGTTTCATTATAATATCCTAAATTGGTATAAAGAAAAATATGTGAAGATGTCTAAACTATTTTACGGCGTAAATAAAAATTTTCGTGGCGGCATTTTTATTTTGGATTTTGCAACAACTATGCGAAAAAAACAGAGACAATGACAGAAGCAAATTACATGTACGTTTGTGACCGAATATTATAAACCTTCTGTAAAAAGGCAATTTTGACAGACATGCACAATTACATGTGACTTGAAAAGTTGACAAGGCAGATGTAAAAAACATGTAGTCTACATACACCTTTATTACAAACAAACTCGAGAGTATCCCAAAATTGGACCGTCCGAATGGACTACCTCAGACGAAATCATGGCCAACATTTACATGATTCTTTGTATAATATCTTTAGTTTTTCTAACATCTTTGGATGAAGTTTCCTGTTGATCTGGCCGAGGCAACCAGTGAAATGCGTATAGGAATTAGTGCTGGGAAACTATCGATAGACTATCGATATTATCGATAGTCTTAAAATATCGAAAATATCGATAGGAAAAAAATAAATATCGATATTTTTATTATTTAAAATACAGATATGAAGACATCTAACAACAGCTATACACACACGGTATTTTGCCGCAAATTTTTACTTGCTATTGTTAATTCGCGCTAAATAACAGCAATGAATACAAACAACAAGTATGGCAAGTGGTATGGATTGCTTAGCAGTGCTTTTTACTGCAAAGTAAAGGCTTTTTAGTCGAAATTTGACTGAAATGTCAAATATTTTTGTAATGTTGTAAAAAAAATACAAATCCAAATGCAATTGCAATTTCAAGCATAGGACAAAACAATGAACGACCATTAGAGGATATGTCCGCTAGATTGATTACTTTTTGGGTTTAGAATTTAGAAATTTTTTTAAAGTTGCAACGGAATATCTTATAGTCCCTGTTACTTCGGTTCCTTCAGAAAGGTATTTATCAATTTTTAAAAAGCTGCCATCTAAAATAACGTGCGTATATACTCACGTCTCATACATTCAATAAAGAGTGATGAAAACAACGGACTGTAGGCTTATAAAAAAAATTAAAGTTTTCCTGCACAAGTACAAACATTCAGTCGATAGTAATATCGATAGTGAAATCTGAACTATCGATAAATATCGTTAGTAGAAAATATCGATAGTATCCCAGCACTAATAGGAATAGCTTATCCCATCAACAAGAAATCAGACGTCAGCAGTCGTCGATGGCTGCGAGTGTAAGACGGCAAATCCATCTGAGGAGATCGAGTGGTTGCGATCGAAACATGTCATGGTAACCTGCCGGCCAGGGTTCGAGCCCGAGCCACGTCAAGAATGAAAGATTATCAATAACAATTTTAATTGATTTTCATGTTGTAAAATTCCTTTCTTCATAAAAATAATTTAATAAAAATTAAATTTCATGAACTTAAGCCTAATTAAAAATATTAAAAATTTGGATTGAAGAAATTTCCGTGTTTTTATCAAAAATAAAAATTGGGAATTAAGCACGACAAACAAAATCTTGTTGAAGATTCACAAAAGAATATTTCAAACAAATTATGATAAAATTGAGTCTTATATTTCAAAAATACTAGACCAATTATAAATTACGAAAAACTCGGCAAACGCATTTCACTAAAATATTATTTTTAGCATCCAGCTTAAATTAAGAACTAACGATCTTTTTAGTTTTTGTTATACCCGAGATGTCCTAATTTGGGAACCTATAGCACCTCTCCTGCTATATATAGACCTCAAATCCAAGACTTAAACTTGATTACAACTTTTTAATTGTCACCTTAAACTGCATTTCAATCAGACCAACGGCTTATAAAATATAAATTTATTTCCATTTTTATCCAAATTTCCCACACTGTGCAGCGATCATATAAATAGAACGAAACCCTTACAATCTGTCCCACGTAATTTTTTAACTAAGCAAACGAATACATTTCTAAAGCATTGAAGTCTGCTATTTCGCAAGAATATCATTATTTTTATTATAATTTAAAATATGTGGATAAAGCTTAATTATTTATTGCTTTTCAAATAACGTAAAATTTTAACTTAATTTCGAGTTATGTTAACAGATTACGCGTTTCTTATAATTTTACTAATTATTTTAATAAAAATTCGTGTAACATAAACTAAAGTCTCAAATAGTTATCATTACAGCTCATTTTATTTTTGTTCAAATAGTGCTATCTGCTTATTTCAATGTTCAAGTCGATAAAATTTTAATTTGTAAATAGTGCTATCAGACATATAAGCGCGAATATCTGGAATTAAGAAAAAAACTAACATATATATGATTAAGTCGTGGTTTTTTAAATAACATTGTAAAATAAAGTTTAGTTAATACTCTTAAGGCCATTATTACAACTTGAAGTTAGCTAAAGTTAAGATTAAATTGACAGATAATAATGTGTTATCTGTCAAAAAGCGTCTGTTAACTGTCGGATAACAGCTAACGCCAAGTTATAATAATGGCCCTTAGAGATATCGAAAAAATCAGTTTTTTCGGTCTCCTGTAAAATTGTGATTTTGCTGATAGCACTATTGAAAAAGAACCCTCGATATACAATGTTTTAAATGCACAGCAATTTATTCAAGCTAATCAAAAATAAATTAAATATTTCGAAAGTACATGCGTAAAATTTACGCAGATTATCTTTCTAGGGCTAGGGATACGATTTTAATGACAATGCATGTTTTGTTGTCGATAGTTTAAGAACGATGTCGACAAATTATCTTTCCGAATCTATTAATTTGCGTTAAAATGACATCGATTTGTTTTTGCATATTGTTGCATATTTTGGTTTTAAATGCATATTTTAAAATTTTTCTTTATCAAGCTACTTGCTTGGCATATGGGTTATACCGCGTTGAAGAGGAAATTAGAAGCCAATTTAATAATATTGCAATTTTTAATGAAATGTATCCCTTGCTGACCATTTTATTGCAGTAACATGATGGGAACCTGGCTAAATTCCTCAGAATTCAGAAGAGCTTGTTGATACCGATGATTTTGAAATTAGAAAAGTAAACGAAATATTAAATTTAAATAACACCAGAAGTCAATTAGCACTTGTATTTTCCAATTACGGACCCAGTAAAAATTGTGCTCCAAAAGGAGCAGGTTTTTTGTATGAATTCATACCTCAAATCGCTTCAAACCTGCTGATGGGATGCCTGATTTTTGTATGGGGTGTTCTCGGTTTGGAGGACTATTTTCTGCTGACAATAAGCGCTTCTTTTAACATGCAAACAAAGCGCTCCTAAAGTGCTTTTTTAGAGGGCTAACTATATTAACATATTCATTAATGTTTTGCTTTTACATGTTTAAATGCCTTTTTCAATCATTTTCGTAAACGATAAAATATTTTTATTGTTTACGCTTTAAAACCTTCTTCGTTGTCAGCACTAAAATAGCAGCTTTATTTAAATAATATATTATAATCGTAATGTTATATCATAATATTTTTCCCTTAATCATATTCTTATCATGTTACTCATAATTAGTTAAGAAGTAATCATATTATTGTCATATTAATCATAATAAATTACGAAGTTATCATATTATAATCAGCACCACTTTTACAAAAATAAAAAAAAAAAATTTTAATTTTTTTGCATCGATTTTTTATTTTGAGGCAAATTACAATTTTTGTTTTAATGAAAAAGCAATTTCTTAATTTTTTTAATTTATTTTTTTTTATTTGTATTTTTTGTTTTAATTGTTGAACCACTCAGTAACGAATAATTCGATAGGCATATTTAAAACAAACGGCACAACTGATGCTAAATTATTTTAAAAATGGCGATAACAAAATATTATTGGAGTAAAGATATTTTGTTTGGATCTTAAATATATTATGAGTAAACCTATAGAAAGTTATCATCTTATGACTATTAAATATAATGAAATGGTTGTGATATGTTTCCAATGTTATCATTATTAGTTGTTGGAAAAATGATTATTTTTCGGTCAACAATACTCAAATTTTTAATTGCGATAAACATTAAAATGTTTACAGTAACTATAATATTGGAAGGGAATCCCGCCTAAAATAATCCACCTTATTCGCGGGCTTTATATAAATGTTAAATGCAAAGTTCGATAAAAAGGCGAAGAAAGCCAACCATTCCAGCCCAACACAGGGGTAAAACAAGGCTGTATACTGTCACCCACACTTGTTCTATGTACTGCTGTTGGATTGCGTGCTTCAGCAAACAAACTCCGAAACCCCGTATGGCATCCGCTGGAACATGAGTGAGTTCCTCCATGATGTCGACGCTGCTGATAAATGATTAAAATCTGTAAACAACTTGATTTTACTAAAATATTAAACAGCATATACTTTAATCTATCTATACAAAATATAATTTCTTAGTATGTCAGGATGTTTGCATGTATGTCCTATTCTTTCCGTAACTTTCTGAAGCCGTCTGATGACATAGGAAGCTGAAATTTGGCACACTTGAAGTACTTTCTCTGCGGAAGATCGTAACGAAGCCATATTTTTGATTTTCGGCTTTTCAACTAGTATAACTATAAAGATCTGATAGAAAATATGTTTTTTTTATAACATGGGGAACTTTGGGCCCCACCCGGCACGGCTAGGCACCGTCGGATTGATCTGAGAAATTAGATCATGATTTCTTACACCAAACCTCATATTTTAAGCAGCGCAAACAATTAAATTTAAAAAAAAAAAATTGCAACCAGTCTACTAAACATATTGTTGTTGCCGTAACCATGCCCAACCATATTTTTCCTCTGCGTGTACATTTTTGTTTTAAGAAAAAAAAAAATAAAAAAATAAAAACCTTTTAATGGACATGTTTAAGATTTTTTAGTGCATGAAAATCTCATCCGTAGTAATAACTCCAAAGTTTAAGAAAGCATTATGGTATTTTATTAAAATTTATAATAAGCAATTTAAGGTCATGAGATAGTTCTTTAAAATTCAGTAGTAAATTATTAATAAACTGTATTAATATTTGTATTACAAGTTTAAATTTTAATGCACTTTCAGTTAGAGTTATAATGATGATGCGAAACTGTCAACATTTATGAAAATTTAAACCATTAAGGGCCATTATCATAACTTGCCTTTAGCTGTTATCCGACAGTTAACAGACGCTTTTTGACAGATAACACATTATTATCTGTCAATTTAATGTTTACTTTAGCTAACTTCAAGTTGTAATAATGGCCCTAAAATGTCTTTTGTTATTTTAAACGCCTTATTCATAAACAATATTCCATGCTAATAACAGGTTTGTAAGACGAATTTTATATACAAATTTGTTTAATTAACCTTCAATAAAACCGCAATATTTTTTACGAATAATGGGGTAAACATGTAACGAAATAAAACGCTTCAAATTAAAATTTTTTTTATTTTGTAAAAATGAAGTTGAGCGCTTAAATAGAATAAAAACTTTTAAAAACATTTAAATATATGTATGAAGTTGTGCAATAATGCAATAAAGGAACTATGATTATAACACAAAATCTACTTTTTAGTTCTTATTAATTTCTAAATATAAAATTTTAACAATTGCCCTCGTAGTTTCGCACAGTACTGCTTCAGTTGCATTTATACGGCAATAATTTATCCTGTTATGTGGTTACAAATGACATTTTATATAGCCATAGGTAACATAAAAAAAAAAATACCACAAAATGACAAAAGAAATGGAAGTGAAAAAGCAGGTTTAGCAATTTACATTTCTAACACACTCTACGTTTTGCAAAATAGTTTTGAAAGCTACGAAAATGCCGAGAAAAACTGCAAGCACACATACAAATACTGAGTGTCCAGCGTATGTGTGTGTTTTTGGATTAAGACACAAAACACTTGTGCACTGGTGAACATGCACCTTGTTAACTGTTCAATAAAAAGCAGCCATACAGCCAAACGAAATTTAGCCAACAAACGTACAAAAACCAAACATACCAACAAACATTTTAACAATCCCAAACGCAGTAGTATGTCTCATAAATCAGGCTTTTGTTATTGCTGGTTTTGTTTGAAGTTGTTGCCGTTGTTTCAAGTTTTTTTATATTGCATTAAAAAAAACTTTGTATTTGTGTTTGTGTACTTTTTTGAACACACATAGAAAAATTTAAACCATAAAAACTACATACATACCCTGCAAATAAAAGTGGACCACCTGATCCATTTTGATAAAATGGACTACTCCATGGAATGGTCAAATGTAATGCAAGCATGGACCATGTGATAGTTAAAAAGTGTTTGTAGTGAGACGACATGTCTTCGGTTTTAAACGACATGCTTTCGTTTTTAAACGGCTTCAAAACTAATCCTCTTGAGTATACCATGGATAAGTTTTAAAACTACTCCTTAGTAGTCCAAAGTTGGGTTATATGGTCCTGCCCTAGGACATTGTAATTAAATAGACCATGTTTTTCCATACGTTTGGGTTACTTTTGGACTAGTCCTGGTCCCTTGTGGGCTACTCTTTACACGCGTGTTTGGACTGATCCAGTTATTTGCAGGGTATATTAAGTATTGCTCATACTCTACAAACACACACACACACATACTCGCATATTTTGAGTTAAAAAGGGATTCATAAACATGCAACGCAACAAAAAACAAACTAACAATTGTCTAACAAAAGCAAAAAAAAAAAAAAAAAAGTGAAAATAAAAAACCACACATAAACAAGAATGTTGTTTCCTTTTATGCTGGTTTTCTGTCATTTAACAACACACAAAAATTCAGTCTCACACAAAAACACAAACATATGTACATGCACCCTGTAGGAAGCCTGGGATCAAGTGTCTCCAAATCGTATTTTTTGTCAATTGTTTTGGTGACATTGCCAACGAAGCGTCCTCACTATTGACTGCCTTTGAGAAAAATGAGAAAAAGGGAAATGTTTTGCTTCTTCTTTAATTTTAAATTATTTCAATTGTGCCAGAGAAAATAGGTATTTGGTATGTAATTGTGGCTGCTTGGAAACTAAAAGGTTATAAAAAAAAATTAAAAAGATGAAATTTAAAGGTGAATAAAAATATTTGGAAATTGAGTTTTTTGCTCTTTTTAAAGGTACATATATAGACCGATATACTGTAGTAGTGAGGGATTTATATATCCTTTCTATAGCGGTGAAAAGCAGTTGGCTTTTTGAAATGAAGTTCGGATCGGGCTAATCTCAATACTTATAAAGAGTATTTAATATGTGTGTTTAAGTTAGCAATAAATAAAAAAGTGTGCATTTTTACATTGAGTCGTAAGTTTTAAAGTAGTTGGCTTTGCTTATTTTCAAAATTAAGTTTAACAAACATTTTTCACCTGAAACTGTGTTTACATAAATTTGCTGTGAAAAAATATTGTTGATTTTCCGTTTTAATTGTGATTTTTAATTTAAAGATTTTGTTTGTCGTGCTTAATTCCCAATTATTATTCTTGATAAAAACACTGAAATTTATTGTTGATGGGATAAGCTATTCCTATGCGCATTTCACTGAATGCTTAGGCCAGATCGTCAGGAAACTTCATCCAAAGATTTTAGAAAAACTAAAGATATTAAACCAAATAAAACTGTTAAGCGTATAAGAATTATAAGCAACAGTTTTACTTATAACAATAAACAGTGAGTTTATCTTTTCTAACATTCCCCACAAAAAAAAAACAAAAACAACTTGCTTTTTTTGCTCTCGCCAGCTTAGTTTTTTTAAGCCGTGCACTTGCCAGTTTATTATCAAAGAATTTTTGTGGGAATACAAAATTTTGTTTGTCGTGCTTAATTCCCAATTATTATTCTTGATTAAAACACTAAAATTTATTGTTTTATTTAGTTTGTAGTTGAACTGTTAATTTTTTTTTTTTTTCTTTTTTTGATATTTTTATTTAGGCTTGAGTTCATCAAATTTGCATTAAATTATTTTTACTGAAGGAAGGAATTTTTACAACATGAAATTTTATTAAAATTTTTTGATAATTTTCTTGGCTGAGCTGGGGCTCGAACCTGGGTTAATTTACTTTTTCAAGTATCACCACATTCTTTCATCAGAATTCTTTGAGTTCTAACATCAGCACTATTGCGGTGCCAACAGTCAAACATCAATCTTTAACCAGTGGTACTGGTGATTCGAAATTTACTGTAATTATCATTTTTCAATTAATTTACATGTTGCCTCCTTCTCTTCTGTTTTTTCGTCTTCTTTCTGTCAAGGCTTTGTCTTGAAAACCTGAATACATTTATTTATTATGTTTTTTGTCCACTTTCGTCGACATATTATTTTTACAACTTGAAGTACAAATGTAAACATTAAAACTTGTGCCACAGCCATAGTACCACTTGTTTAAGATCGATGTTTGACTGTTGGCTGAAATGCGCAACAACAAATTTCGGTGTATTAATCAAAAATAACAAGTAAGAAAGTAAAGTCGGTCAAAGACACTATTCCTCAAAGAAGCTTGTATGATGGCTATGTGAAATTATGGGCAGATTCGCCTCATTTTCAAAAGGCTTGGGGCTTGTGCTAATAAGAACTTATGTTCCAAATTATCTCCAAAATTGCGACATGGACAGCCAGCCAGCCAGTCATCCTACTCTTTCCTCTTTTGTGGTGAGGGTGTAAAAATTATGAATTTAGCACATTATAGAGAAATCTTACTAATAACAAAAAGTCAAATGGTCCAAAATATATTCACTTTTTTGAGTCTCCTGAGCAGTTTGTCCGTTTGAAGCTGAGACCTTTTCGAAACTCTTGATTTAATTGTTTACCTAAGAAAATGTTAAAAACAAAACTATTTGAAATCGATATCTTCATCGAGTATCTTCAAAAATTTATTTTTATTACATTTTCCTCTTTTTGCCTTTTATATTCTTTTGAAATTTATACTATATATGCGTAAATTGAAGTGTATTTTAAACAAAAAATTAGGACTATTATTCAGAAATGGATTTTAAAATCGGTCGGCATTTTTCACACGAACGTTGGAAAATCGATCGATTTTCATCTACAGTTTATAGTGAAACTTCGGATTTTTTTTTATAATATAAAATTTATTAATTGCCTTATTCTCTAATATTATTAGTGCGAAAATCTATAGATTTTTTATTTTAGTAAAAAGTTGCAAAAGTGTAGCCCTAATAATAGAAACGTAGTGGTAAATTTCTGGTTCCAGTTTCTCCATATGGTCCCCTAAGAACTACATAATCAATACCAAGAAATTTTGTTATAATGTTAACTGTCTACAGCACAAAACATTGTATGGGGTATAATCAGAGAGTATTACTGGTGACAAAGTCAAAAGGGAGTCAGTAAATTCTCACTACCGACATTTCCTTCAGGGCAAAATATTTCTGTAAAACAAGGTGGCTTGTTTGTGCATATGCGATGGTCTGGATTTTCACCACCTCTTTACACATGGCTTTAGTGTGAAGTATTATTGAAACCATTGTTTTCTTTCCTTTTGTCTCTTTACTATTTTATTCGCCTAGTTTCAAATTGTTCCTTTGCATTATTCCATTTCAGTATCCGCTACTCATTTAACATAATGCCTTTATTTGCTATAAGATAAATTGCAAAAAAAAACCGACTGGTACTCAAAAATGTGTTTGTAAGTTACAGATTATAAAACAGGAAAAATGTATGAAAGAGTAATTAAGAAATCTTGACTAAGTTACACCCTACACCAAGATCTAAGATAGGTTAATGTGGATTATAAGTATGTTAAATTTTTTAATTTGTTAAAAAAAATCAATGAATAGATCTTGATCTTAAGCTGTTACAAGCCTTAAGTTATATATGTATGTATATGTATACATATATATATATTAGTTCCCTTGGTTCCCTTAAGGAGAATAGGTCCTCTCCAAAAGAGTCCTTACGTTCCAAGTTCCAAATCATGTCCGGTGTTTAAAAATGATGGTCGTCATAAAAGGGGTTGATTGAGCATTATTTGCGTTGCTTGAGGTTTCGGGAATCAGTTGATTTAAGATGAGTAGCTGATTGGACTTCTGCATGTCGAACTGGGGCCACCAGCATTGCCTCCAGTGGGGCTGGGTAAGTTGCCTCATGTCACGTCTATATAGCGAGCCGCTTGCTACAAGATCCGACGCCTGCTGCAGCCGCCCATAACATGGAAAACACACGCTGGCTGATGTTGGCTATTGGTTTTTGAAAGGTGCCAATCACTCGCCTTGACGTTTTAAGTATCAAAGGTACTCCGAATTCGTTAGGAGTCAGGCTCCTACCAGAAATACTCTGAAAATCTCTACTTGAAAACGCTGATTGTCCGCGACTGCATTAACATCTGCTCCATATATCTATAAAACTTTCAATTATCTGCATCCTGTGGACGCTCCAGATGGCTGTGCTTCCGAAAAGGAATGGATTGAGCAACACACTAAAACAAAGCCAATGGTTTAATTTTCATATGTTTCCCACGCAATTCTCGGTTACCTGCTTTAAGTTATGTATTTAAGCTGATTATAACATTAGCTTATGCTGCTGAAACATATATGACATTTCTTGTACAATTTTTTCCATTAAACGTTTTAAAAATCTCTTGACAAAAATCATTAGAAGCAACACAACAATTTATTTCTGTTAATAAAATTGGCTGCCACAACAACGGGAGCAGCCGTTCTTGGCAAACGCATGTTTGGCTTATCAATAGGGTTGAGATTTTCGTGTACTAAAAAATCGATAATATGCGCTTAAAAATGCTCCAAATAATCTAAAATAAACTCTAAAAAAATATGCACTAAAAATTTAAAAATTTTCATAAAAAATCGTTTTTTAATTTTATTAATTAATTTAATTAAAAATTCAGTCTGTTGTTATTCAAACGTCTTTTAAAAACTTAAATAACTTATTTAAATTTTTGTTTGTTTAAATAAATAAGTAACGTTTTATTAAAAGTAAAACTTTGTCTTGAAATCGAACAATGCCAATGCATTTTTGAAAAAAATGTATTTGAAGATCCCACTTTGGTTCCAGATCAAATCAAAAATATTTGAAATTTATTTTAATTTTTGAAATCCTTAGTTTTTTGCAAACCGTTTTGGATTTTTTTTTTTTAATTTGTCGGGCTATTCTTCTTCCACTTTGCTAATTCTACTTTCTGCAATATCATTTGATTTGAGTATTAAGTGAACCATATTTCTCCTAATTAGTTATTGTTCCACCAATATATCCGTAATTGGAAAATACAAATGCTAATTGACTTCTGACGTTATTTTAATTAAATATTTCTTTTACTTTTCTAATTGCAAAATCATCGGTATCAGCATTCTCTTCTAACATTCTTAAGTTACCCAAACTTTTTTGAATATAATTCTGAAGCATCTAGACAGGCCCTCATCTCGTTACTACTGGCTGCAATGAAATGGACAGCGACATACATTTCATTAATAACTGCAATATTATCGAATTGGATTCTGATTTCCTCTGCAACGCGGTATAACCCATGTGCCAATCGAGTAACTTGTAACAGTTTTGGATAAAATATTTTAAGCCAATTGGCAGCCTTAACCATGTAAGCTGCAGCATAAGCTTAAAATGAAAATCTTGTATTCAAAGCAGTGTTCGAAAATAAACACTAAATATCGTTCTTTAATGTTCGGTTCGGTAGATTTGTGGAAAACACAAACGCTAATAGTGTTTGTGTAGAAATTCATTAAAAAAATAACGTTTCCCTGTTTGTCATCTTTCGAACACAAAAATAATGCTGTTTTCATCATACAAATTCCGTTCGGTTTTTTTGAAAATCCACGAACTTCAATGTGTTCGGTTCGGCTCGTTAATGTTAGTCGCTTTTTGCTGATAAAAAAAAAAACCAAACATTTTTTACAAAAACAAAATACACACACGAAAAAAACATTATAGAACATTAAAATATAATGTTTTTCTACAGTATCACTACAATTGTATTGTTTTTTAACGAAAATAGTTACGAACGGTATTAAGGTTTGTGTATGTTTACATAAACACTAAAAAAATAGATATCGTTCTTCGGTGTGTGAGCCGAACGCTAAATAATGTACTGTTTATTTTCGAACACTGATTGAAAGCAAAGATCCAAAAGAACTTATTTATTGATTTAAAATTTTTTTAAAGATTTTTTTTTTGTATATTTAAAATTCGTTTTTAAGAACTGTTTTTATAATATGAAATTTAAAAAAAAAAATCACTCAAAAATATCAAAATATGCAAAAGTATGCATTTATGCAACAATATGCAAAATAAATCGATGCCATTAAAACCAAACCGAATTTCAACAAATTATCTCCAACATTTCAACCTGTCCGTCGGACAGACGGAAATTTTTTTCTGTGGGTTTATAAAACTAGCAGTCTAAACAAATTTCCTACATGTGATTTTATTAAATACAATTTTTCGAATCTGTAGCTTATCAGATACTAAGTACATATTGCACCGGTTCTTTTCCAGAAGGTGAACTCATGATTAAGATTAAGATTAATTTACTCCATATGCAAGAAAAGTACAAGCATTGGTCATGTCTTCGCACTGTGAATATCATACATCATTTTTTTCTACTCTTTTGACGAAAAATACAGCTGTAACCGTTTTTTGCTGCAAATGAAAATTTATAAGTTTTGGGTTAACGCATTTATTTTATATTCTCGCCATTAATTTTAATTTAACTGAAATAAATTTTTATTTACGGCCTACTTCACTAAATATGAAAGAACTTGTTCTTTCGCACAACTACAGCTAAACCAAAAACCAATTCCAAAAACTTTGCTGTTTCAACATCGTGAAATTGGCAGTTAATATTCCATATCAGAGAACGGCTTTGTGTGATTGCAAAAAAATCGCATTTAATGAGCACCAACAAATACACTCGCTTGCGGTCATACAATCAAACTTGCGCAACCGCACACATTCGCTGCTGACTTGCGGTCATTATTTACACCATCGTTTAGCTTCGTTTGTCAATTAAGATGTTTGTGTGTTTGGTCCCACAATGACTGTTTTGGTAAAGAAAAAAAAAATAAAAACAAAAGAGCCAGAAATCAAGCAATCATTACTCATGTAGGCATTCAGCAGTTGCAATGTAGTACAAGAAAAAAAAATTTAAATGAAACGCAAACGCACATACATACATAGGTACAAACAATTTCCATAGAAATAGAAGACTGTTTTTATTTTTTATCATTTTTTAAAAAGTACAGTCAATAGCTGAATTTTTGTTATTGTTGTTATTGCTGTTAATGTAACAAAGCGACTCGTATTCATACCAATTTAGTTCGTCGTTGTCTTGTTCGTCGAGTGGACAATGACTACGTGAACGCAAAAGCATAAGAATGTCTGCCTTTTGACTATGAGCAACTGTGTTATTGCGTGCGCAAAAATAAATGCAAACCCACTTACATCTACAATTCGAGTCGGCAAAAACCAACCAATTGTATTGGAATGTAAGAAAAGATAAACTCACTGTTTATTGTTGGTATTTTGTTTAAGCTTTGATATTGTTACAAGTAAGACTTAGAGTGTTTATAATTCTTATTCGCTTTAGGGTTTTATTTGTTTAATATTTTTGGCTTTTCTAAAATCTTTGGAAAAGGTTTCCTGATGAGCTGGCCTAAGCACCCAGTGAAATGCGCATAGAAGCTAGCTTTCCCTCAACCATAAGTCTCAGAGTATTTATCAAATATGAAAATTTTGGAACTTAGCACGTCCTACAGAAATCTTATTAACAAACACTTTAAAAAAAAACTCGCACATGCACAAATCAAATGTGTACAAAACGATGTCAAAATTACCAACCTTGAACTTTGTTTTGCAGGCATAGAGTTAGTGTAAATTTAAGCGTATGAGTAAATCAAGAAAAATAATGATTTTTGCAGTTCTCTGTTCCACATATCTAATACATATGGCAAATCACAGAAAAAGTCCACCAACCAATAATTTTTCAAATGTATTTTTTTTAATGGAATATAAGACTAGATGTATAATTTCATTTTTATATTAAACAAAGTTATATATACCCTTTTACCTTCGGTGAAGGGTATACAAATATGTATTTCAATGATCATCCCCCACTGATGATTTCTTAATGTTAAACGTGAATTTAGCATTATTTTAGGTGATTTTTGTGCTTACAATAGCACTTACAGCAGACTTATTAAAATATAAATTTCGTTAAAGAAAAGTTGAGATTCATTAGTTCATTAGTCATCTGACATCCAGGTGACTGTCGACCGATTTACGGAAGTCTTGGATGCTGCAGCAAGAAGTGCAACCCCAATCAAGCGGACAATTTAACGTGCTCCTTACAATACATCGACGGATATAGAGACCCTAATCAGAGAAAAAAGGAAGTTAAGAAGACAATGGCAAAACAGTCGTTCCCCAACCACTAAGGCCCAACTACAATTATGCCTGACAACTCTTCGCAACAAATTGAGACAGAACCACGAGTCTGCAATAGAAGGCTATCTAAACAGCCTAGATGCCACAAAAAACTCCAATTATAGCTTATGGAAGGCTGTACGGCATATGAAATGCCCTATAACCCAAGAATCTCCATTAAGACTGGAAAACCGCACTTGGGCGAAAAACACAGATGAAAAATTAAACGCTTTCGCGGGCCACCTTGAGAAAGTTTTCACGCCACATGATGCACATACTTGTTCCTGTCGTCCAATCATTCCTGATAAGGTAAACAATCCATTAAAATTTAACATTACTCAGGTAAAATCTGCAATAGAAAAAGTGAATATTAGAAAATCTCCCGGACTTGACCGTATCACAGGGTCAATGATAAGAAACTTACCATCGTCTGCTTCCAGAATTTTGCTACTCATTTTTAACGCTATATTAAGAGTCGGATACTTCCCATCCTCATGGAAGAGGTCTATAATTGTTATGATTCCCAAGCCAGGAAAAGATGCTAGCCAGGATGCGTCGTACAGACCGATAAGCTTATTACCAATCCTATCGAAGCTTTTCGAAAAAATATTAATTTTAAGTATAACTCCTCATCTAAATGAACACGACATTATCCCGGATCACCAGTTCGGATTCAGAGCGAAACATGGTACAATAGAACAAGTGCATAGAATTGTCACCCTTATTAGATCGGCGTTTGAGAAAAAGCAATACTGCTCAGCCCTGTTTATAGACATTTCCCAAGCATTTGACAAAGTTTGGCATGATGGGCTACTCATCAATATAACACGAATGCTTCCTCAAAACACTCACAAGCTTCTGGAGAGCTATCTAACAGGCAGAACATTCATAGTAAGGTCGCAAGATAAAAATTAACGTTTTTTATGTAAAATTGCTTTTTTATGAAATTCCCGGATTTCCCGGGAAAAATAAAAAAATTTCCCGGGAATTGCCGTCAGAAATTTTCCGGGAATTCCCGGGAAATCAGACCCGGGAAATCCCGGACCCCAAACACTATTAATGATATTATCCACAGAGATCTCAACGTCCCCACTATCCAGGAGGAAATTAAAAAATATTCAATAAGCTACATCGATAAACTAATGGTCCACCCTAACTACCTCGCTCGGGGTTTGCTTCAGTTCGAAGGTCACCAGAGGCTAAAAAGAACCGATACTTTGAGCCTAACTAGAAGACAGTCTTAAAATTTGAATACAGCAGTTAGTGGTTACACTGGTAACAACTAATAAACAACAAGTAGAATTAAGATTTGAGTACATATTGTAAATTTCGATAAGATTCAATAATAAAAAAAAATAAATTTAAAAAAAAAACAAATTCATTAGTTAAGAAATTAGTTTAAGAAATGCAATTCATAAAAATATTATTTGTTTTGTTAAAATAAATAAAATATAATAATAAAATACTACTGGAAAAACTGTAGCGTGTGTTATGTAGCGTGCGTCACAAAGGGCTCACGGCTTTTGTCAAAAAATCACAACATTTTTTGGCTGCGAATAAGTGCGTTTAGAATTCTTTTATAGTCATCTTTCTTTTAGGAATTAAATTTTGTATACCTTATCATGCCAAATTCGATCAAAATTAGGAGAACGCACTTCAACCTTTTACTTTCACTTTTTGTAGCCAATTTTTATATTTAAATCAGAAAACGCGTGCGAATGTAGCGTTCGTCACGCAAGATTTGCCCATATGTACGTATGACTTATATAAATTAGTAATACGTAGAAGTATGTATAATGATATTTTTTCGCAGTAAAGGCTAGATTACACTTTTATACTTTGTATTAATACATGTCAAAAACTCAAGTAATATGACAAAGTGTGATAGTGTGAATGCAATGTGTCACGAAAATGACAAGTATTATGAAACAAGTTTGACATCCCATACGACTTCATCGTTTTTTGAAAAATTTCTGAACAATAATACTTTTCATTGGATCAGGGTTGCATTTTGTTTCATGTGTGAGAATTAATACTTTGTGTGATGGTGTGAACACAAACTGTCATGCTACATTAGATTTTTTGACAGTCGCAACAAAACTCATTAGATTTCTATCTCACAAAGTATTATGGAATACGTAAGACTTGTGAGATAGTGTAATCTAGCCTTAACTAATTAGAAAATGGTTTTACGCTGCTGGCACTCATCAGTGTGCTATTGATTTTTTTTAACTGCACAACAGTGCTCTATATGCCTTTGTAAAAAAGGTATGCTAAAAAGAAAAATACGTGCAATAATCCCTACGGCATTAGGAGAGCTTAAGTTGACTTATAATCAAAAACATGAACTTTTTATGAACGCATCCAAATGTTAATAAGTAGGGATGAGATATTCATGCAGTAAAGAATCGAGAAAAACGCTATTTCATGCACTTATAACCCCAGAATATGCATTGAAAATATTTTATTGAACATTTTCAATAAACAAAGTATTTTTTTTAATTTTATTAAAAACAAAATAAATAAAAAATTAAGTCTATGGTTATTAGAGTTTTTTCCCGTAGTTTTTTGATTCCCGCTTAGAGTTTCTACGCGGGAATGAATTCCCGGGAATCCCGGGACATTTTTTTTAAATTAATCCCGGGAAATTTTTTCCGGGAATTTTCGGGAATTTAAAATTAAATTTTTTGAAATTATAATTTGTTAGCATCTTTAAAATCAAAAAACGAGCAATAAAAATATATTATTTACTAAAATTACTAAAAACTAGTTACAAATCGAACCATTGTTTCTACGCCAGTAAATCAACGGTCTTTTAAATTTCTGATGAAATGTCTAAAAAGCTTCTTGAAGTAGAAAATTTTAATGTACACGATACAGCAGAACCATCTACAAATTTAAAACAAATAAATGTCAAGAAAATACAAAAGCCAGAAAAAATCTTAAAAAAAGAATTTGTCGTCTATGAAGTCACGGGTAACGGAATTTCGGTTTTTTTTTAGTTTTTTCAATAAGCTAAAGCGTTTTTGAGTTTTGCGAACATATGTTGTGCAACTCCGCCATTTTCGAAATTATTGTATGAGCACCACCCTAATGATTAAAGATGGTGACTAGGTATGTTCTGAAAAAGTGCTCGGATAGCAAAAATATATGAGGTCCGTCATATATTTGATTCCACTAGGGCCATCCTGGGGCTAGTTAGGGCGGTGGCGGGTAATTTTATAAAAAACAATATTTAGTATGGGAGCCCCCTTAAGGAGCACAGATAGGGGGTTAGTATGTTAATAAAAAATGTAGGGGGGGGGGGGAAATATTAGTGGGAGTCAGTCTTACATTTTACCCCTCTAGAAGCGACTCAGGGGCAGTTGAGAAGCTTTTTTGGATTTGCACCGTTTTCCCCTAACTTTGACCCCGATGAGGAGCCACAAAATTGCGGGTTCTAGCGTATCGAAATCAAAAAGGCGAGCACTAATCCATACCTAATGTACATATGAATTTAACATTTTATTTGGTTTTCTGTGGAATTAATAAAGCACATTTTTTTTTGGACTGTTGTATATCGACCCCTAACCGCGAAAATAATGTAAGCGCCAAAAATCAAATTTTACAGGAGAGAGCTTTTTTGTTTTATTTCATATTAATTTTGTATGAAATTTGTCGCTTACACTAAAATTGTTTTTGCTATAAAATCGTAACGGTACATTATGTGACCATGATATTTTAGGAGATGATGCAAGTGTTGCCAATAAAGTCATTTATTAAAAAAAACGAAAATTGAAAATCATGTCGCTTACGTTATTTTCGCTGTTAGGGCTCGATATGTATGTGTATATTCATTTAAAAAAGTATAAACTTTTGTCTTGAACTCATTTAATGAAATCATTGTTTAATTCAAAGAATCCCGGGATTCCCGGGAATAAGATTTTTTTTATTTCGTTTCCCGGGAATAGAAAAAGTCCGGGAAATTAGAAACCCTATTCCCGCTCCATATAAGCAATACAAAGTAAATTTCTTTTTTATAAATGAAAAAAAATTTTATAAAAAAACGTAAGGGAACTTGTTTACAAAGTAAGTTAAAGAAATGCTTAAATACTACAAAAATTAATTAAAGATTAAAAGAGGAACTTGAATTGTTATAACCTTACGGTTTTATATGTAAATTCCGTATTATTAAGCTCTAGATACAAAATAAAAAGATAACATAAACATAACAATTTAATTCATAAAACCATAATGAAAACAAAACAAAATGAGGTACTCAAGATATGAGATCAAAAAGTTAATTTATAAAATAGATAAAATATTTTAAATAAATATATAAAAATGTTTAACGGCTTAGGAAATAACTTTCTGACACACTCAAAGCGTAAGTCGTCAAAAAGTATATTTCTGATTTTATTAACTAATTGCCATGTTTCCGAAAAATTTCGTTAACTTTTTTAGCGAGGTTGGACAAATAGGTAAAAGTGCACTGTTGTAGAATTCTTCTGATTCACAATAAGAAGCAATTTTTTATAAACAACGTCTATATCAGTCAAATGTATGTCAAGGTTCATCCAAAAAATTGCATCAACCTCTTACAAACGTTTTTATTTCATTAGGTCCATCTGTTATCTATAGCACAATGTGTTTTTAAAATTGAATATTGTAGTATCTTACACGAGTTTCCATAACTTTTTTATTTCGGTTTCCCCGTGCTGCACGGGTATAAAAACCAACACAAATTGAAAAAAATTTGTGTTTATCAGCTAATAAACATATCGCTCCTTCTCTTCACTTCACTAAATTTATTAATTATTAACTGTTGCACTGCCAATTCTGCTTTTATTAGATTTATTGCATCAGGAGACATTGATTTACGTATGAACTCACTTCTTGTAATTGATCTAATCGACAATCCATCGACAGATGCTAATTTTAAGAGAATAGAAATCTAAATTTCAAAGTATAAACAGATGTTTTCTTAAACTATGAGGAATTTTATATTTTCCGGGACCCCGCAAGAAAAATCTCGGGAAAGCGGGAAAAATAATAATTGAAACGGGAAATCCCGGGAAATAACCCTAATTGTTATTCAAAGGTACAATATTTTTGAAAACTTAATTTAAATAACTATTTTAAATGTTTGTTTACACAAACAAATACATACTGTTTTATAGTTTTATATCAATAGTAAGCCTTTGTCTGTTCTGACGAAAATAAAATTTGTGCATGGAAAATGATCTCTCAACGCCAACCGAAGTTGAAGAATGTAAATTAATTTGTAGAATATGTATTCATTTTCTAATTCAGATCTCACATTTGATTCAGGATCAAAAATAGTTGAAATTTGTATTATTTTTTGAAATCCTACACTTTATCACCAGAACAGCGATGTGTCTTGCTTCGATCTATCACAATTCGGTCCAGTTTATTATAACATTCTGTTTACTGGTTACAGGATTAGTGCTTACAGGCCCAACCGGAATGTGCATAGACAAACTTAAGCTACTGTCAAAAATAAACGAAAAAGCCTCTCATTTAAAAAAAAAAAAAACAAAATATAAAACATTTGATTCCGTACGGAGCGATTAGTTTCGCACTTTGCTTAAGCAAATTGCAGTTTCATAAAATTTAACAAAAAGTTCCCTTCAGCTCAACATGGTTTTACACATATGATTTACATGTATTCACTCAGTTGCTTATGCCACGTTATTCACATTCTGGTTAGGCCTTAAAGAACAATTTACACAAATATCCCGCAGTGTGTTTAAAACTTCTAGCAAATAAATGTTCAGCAATCAATATGGACTAAAGTGCTGCATTTACACAAATACGTTATGGGGCTGTTATTGATTTAAGAAAGCGGTCATTATCTGTTCCAAAATTCAAAGAAAACTAATTTACTAAGTCTACTAATAAATAATTTGTCTGCAAAAACACTAATGTCTGGCATTAAGTCTATAAAGTTTTTTCGGTAATTTACATAAAACATTACAAAACAAATTATAATAATTGCTTTTTTATACAGAAAAACGTTATTATTTTCTACGAATTCATGGCGCTTAACTAAAGTCTAATATGTGCCTGGTTTGATAACAACGTCTGCAACTTAAAGCCAAATTATTATCCAATTACATTTCTTGGCAAGAAGAAAATGTTTTTTAGATACAAGAAAATCGTAAAAATAAAACTGGAGTACAAAATGACTTTTCATTACACATAAATTGTATATGCGTCTTATCTAAAAAAATATCTCAATCTTTTTTTTTTATTTAGCAACGTTTTTTTACATTTACTAAATCGATTTTGAAACATCTCTAAAACGAAATACAACAAGTCAAGTCAAAATGAAAAACAGAAATAGTTCTTAAATTTTTCACAATTTAAAGAGGGAACCACTTTTTCACATACATACATACGTTTAACCTAGTTAAAAAATGTCGATAAAGAAACAAACTTTTGTCAACATGAAACATCTATTGTAAATTCAACTAGACACACAGCACTCATGAGGAAACTCTTACAAATTCTCGACGTACTGAAGGTACAAATATTTATTTATACAACATACATCAACATGCATACATAAGTATATACATTCACATATACCAATATAAGAACATACAAATACATTCATGTGTAAACATGTGCTAAGTTTCAAACAATGGACTAAGTGAAAATTCTAAAATGCTGATGTCTTTGGGCTAAGCAAAGCTTTGTTTAAGGCGACAGGTCATGCTTCAATGACTGAAACTGAATTCTTTCCATAAAGATATTTATATTTGAATTCGGTTTATCAACATTGGATGTATATCCGCTTTAAGTGCTATTTAACAATTTAATTTACGATAAGGACTTTATATATATTTTGCTGCTTTTTAATACCCTACGCCATCTTAGGCGTTTTGATCTTTGAAACCTATTTCTTACAAAGACTTGATACATTTAGGTATGGAGTACTTAATTTAATAAAATAAATATATAACAAGTAAGACCACAGTGTCGAAAAGGATCTTTCTACACGCAGAGAAAAAACGTGTTTAAATATGGTCACCTCCAACAAAAGGTATTTTTAAAGAAAAATTTAAACATATTATGATTTTAACAATGTTATTGTCACCGACAACCATATAATGGTTGACTAAGTCCTCCATCACGAAACCACAACCATATTATGGTTGCCTCCAAACATGTTATGGTCAAAAATTACTAAAACCAGTTTAGCACTTATAATAGCATGGTTGGTTTTACACCATAGTATGTTGCTCTTGGAATAGTGGCTTCTGGATGGATGACTAATACAACCATAATATGGTTGCAGGTAACAATAATATGGTTATATTAACCATAATATGTTTAAAATTTTCTTTAAAAATAGTTTTGTTGGAGGTGGCCATATTAAAACATGTTTTTTCTCTCCGTGTATGATTTAAATTTCATTAAAATCTGTTTGATAGGGTTGGAGAGGCGGAAATTGCCCCCTTTCTCTACTCGTAATCCTTTTTTTTTTATAAATGCATACACTCAAAATATTATGTAGTTTAATTCAAACGAAAATTTATTTTAAACAAATTAAAATTCATTTAAAAAACGGATCATTTACATTTCATTTAAAACAAATGATTTTTACAGTCATTTTTAAATTTTTTATTTATTAAAAAGCATATTCCTTAAAATTTAATAGTTTTTACTTTTAAAAAATACATTTTAACCGACAAAAATCAAACTACATAAAAAAATAAAAACGAAAAAACATTATTTTTTGGTAGTTTGTTTTTTGAATAACAAACATAAATGTTAAAAAATAAAATGATTCGTAAAATAACTTTATTTTCATTAAAGTTTAACAGTACGGAAAACGAATTTAATAACCCACAATCAGTTACTGTAATAATTTTATAAGTGTAGGTTATGTGTCCATCTAAATAAAGATCGATCTATGTTTTAAATTTCATTAAAATTAGTTTGAAAGTAGACACTACCCAGTAAAAAAAATTTGGGTTTTTTGAAGCACTACAGAGAGAAAGCGCATACTCAAGCGCTTCAATTAGAGAGCTCGTATAAAGCAGTAAATGATAACGAATAAAACTTACGAAAAAGCTGCTATTTTAGTGCTGACAACGAAGAGGGTTTTTAAGCGAAAAAAAAAAATATATAATGGTTTACGAAAATGATTGAAAAAGGCATTTAAACAAGTAAAAGCAAAACATTAATGAATATGTTAATATAGTTAGCCCTCTAAAAAGCACTTTAGGAGCGCTTTGTTTGCATGTTAAAAGAAGCGCTTATTGTCAGCAGAAAATAGTCCTCCAAACCGGGAACACCAAGTTTGAAGCGATTTGAGGTATGAATTCATACAAAAAACCTGCTCCTTTTGGAGCACGTTTTTTACTGGGAAGGTCCTTATTCCGGAAAGCAGTTTGTGTGGGGGCTATATAAGACTATGGGCCGATTCGCTCCATTTGCAATATGCTTAGTGCCAATTATGGCCAATGTACCAAATTTCATCAAATTATCCTTACAATTGCGACCTGAACTTTGCGCACAAGGTTACATGGACTGCCAGCCAGCCGGACGGACATCGTTAGATCGACTCAGATGAGTGATTCTTATTTTTGGCTTAAAGAAAATTGCCACATTATTATTAAGAGCGATCTATAACGGAACCTAAAAACTCCATAACATCTTGGAAAATTCACCGTTTGGAGCAGTTTACAAACGGCCAGCAATGCTTGAAAAAGTGGCTCAAAATAGGAAGTAGAGAATAATTTTGCCAAGTCTGGATCTTTCGAATACAATTTTTTTTTTAATATAATTTTTTGTGATATTTTTTACAGATTAAAGATTAAACAGATTAAAGTATTCACTATCGGTAAACTGACATTCGCAATTTGTCTGAAAAGTTGTTAAAAGCTTGATTGCTTTACCTCCGTCTTACCAACGATTTATATGTACATCATTTAGCATTACAAATGCTTATAGGCTATGAACAAGTTTTTTTTGTTATTTTTCTTGAGAACTTTAAAATTTTTTCGAAACGGTCACCCGGTTGAGTGTTGGTTAGGGTAAGGCCATGATGGCTTTATCTCTCATTCAATAGAGAGATAAAGCCTTTTTCTTTCTTTTCATTTGAATGGGAGATAAAGCCATCATGGCCTTAGCTCACATTAGCAATATTAGACAATGGCTTTATATCTCATTTCAGTTCCGGAGACACTAAAGTAAAGTATTGAAATCTTGCTTCGCATACTAAAGTTTTTCTGCGTAGCGGCCTGTGGCCATGCTTAGGGATTTTTTCCTCCAGTAGGACGCGGCAGGTGCCTTTGCTGAATAAAGTTTTCCTGCGTGCGTCACAAGAATAAAAAAATGTGTTTCAATGATAACTAAGGATTTTCCCTTCTACAGAATGTTTACACCATGCATAACAATATTCTGAAAAAATATGGCTTTATCTCTCATTTGCGAAAAAAAAAATATGGCTTTGTCTCTCATTTCGCCAAATTTTAAATATGGCATTACCTCTCAATGATTGGGCAATAAGGCCATTATGGCTTTATCTCCCATTCAATTGAGCAATAAAGCCATCATGGCCTTATCTCACATGGTTTTAAAGCACCCCCCGTTGGTAAGGCAAAGATTAAGAAAAAATATTTAACTAATTGAAGCGATATATTTTAACAGCAAATTTAAGCAGATTTGACTTCAGGCATTAAATGCATTTTTTTCTGTATAAGAAATAGATGTTTTTTTTTATAATTTTATACCTAACACAACGAAAACACAAAATAAAAACAATTTAATTTTTGGAATTCAGCTATTCCCGGGAATCAGTTTTTTTTGCCAATCCCAAAAATTCTAAAGTTTTGAGTAAAGTTTTTACTAGCATTAGTTCCGCTACTTAGTGTGCATCTCCCTTTTTTTAAGTGGACCCACATATGTATTTATATGCCAAAGTTTATGTTTCTAGATTAGAAAAGTACCAAACAGTTATTCCAATCTGTTTAGGACATTGCATGTTTAATTTTATGTTTATAGGTGCAATATTACCGAAAATTACCAAAAAAAAGTACCAAAAAGATCCCTATTACAGATTCTCATTCACTAAGGACCTTTCACTTTTCATTCACTCAATATCTTGCAAGTTTAATTTTATGTTTCTAGGACCAATACTAACGGAAATTCAAAAAGTACCAGTTAAAGAACAAAAAAGTACTCAAAAGTTCACTCCCAGGTTCTTATCTACTCAGGACATTGCATGTGGAAAAAGCTAAAGAAACGAATTTAATTTCCCGTGTTTCCCCCTTTTTGGTACTTTTTTGCTCCCCATTAAAGTATCAAGAATTTCAATATTGTATTGGGAGCCCATTAATTAATACGTATATGTTAATGACTTGAGAAAAATGTTTTGTAAAAAAGTACCAAAAATAGTTATGACTTTCGCCCCTTAAACGTTCGAATTTCGAAAAAGTACCGAATTCGCATTAGTACTTTTAAGATTAGTTTCTAATGTGATATATATAAACTTTATTTGTATGTTTATAGGTTTAAAAGATAGATGGGGTGACAAAAAAGTTCCAAAATACAAGTTTCTCCCGTTTACTCCCTAAAATTTAGAAAAATTAGCGGACATGTTTCTGATACTTGTTTGAACAACGATAAGTATTACATTTTTTTATGTCTGTTAGTTCTGGTGATACAAGGTTACCGAATTAACCCGTTTTTACACTTTTTACCCCCTAAACATTCAAATTTTCAAAATTCGCGTCTTGTGGATCGATTTGGGAAGAGACAAACCTCCGGTCCAAATTTCAATTTTTAGCTTTAGGCCTTTAGACTGTGCGATGATGAATCAGACAGTAACGGTACAATTTTATATACATAGATTAGTTTTTATTGATTAAAACTTTTTAAAAGACTTGGAGTATATTTTGATTTAGAGTATATTTTTTATTAAAAGAACTTTTAATACAATAGGAACATTGCTACCCCTTATTTAAAACTGCCCCATAAAAACAAAATTACACACCTCCTTGTAACATTCCTGTTGTTTTACATTTTATTTACTGAAAAATAGGAAAACAATAGATAGTTGTTTTTTCATTCTTAACAAAAATTAAACCAGACTGTTTCTGATAAAGACAACTTTAAAAAAAGGGAACAGTATGTGAAGCAACAGAGAGAAAAAAAACAACTAAACGAACGGATTCCTGTAGATGATGTATAAAAACAAAAGATGAGTGGCAGAAACTCTATTCACATCCTTTCATTTTATTTTGCTTAACAATAAATGCCTACACTCTGCTACGAGTAGCTTAAATAAAACTTCAAAACATTTAGAAAATGTTCTTAAAAAAAAAACGTTACTAAAATCTATATAAATCTTAACAGGCTCAACAAATTTTGTGTTTTGTTTAAATTTTTTCTACAATATATTAAAATTCAGTAAAATCTCGGTGTAACCAAATACTTCCCAGCGGTTACTAGAATGAGTAAAGAGGCCTAAAAGAAGGACACAAGCCCTTCTCGCCGCATTCCATACTTATTTATTTTTTACACAGGTTGTCATTGGGTGCAAGCCTTTCCACACTCGCTTTAATAATAACTTCGATCCCTTCTCAAACAAGGGAGTAATAAGGAAGGTTACTTAAAATAAAAAATAAATTTAAATTAACAACTTCCTTTCTCCCTTCTTAAAGAAGGGAGTAGCGAATGTGTACTGAATATTTTGAAAGGTCTTTCAAAAATAAATTTATATCGGGTAATTTTTTAGCTATTATCTTTTTGGCAACACTGGTTTAAACAGCTGACGCACGTTTCGTGTTTTGTTTCACTGTCAAACATCTTCAGTTTGGTCTATAATTTAACCATGAATCGTCTTACAAACGTGAAACGCTTGCAAATGATTGAATTTTATAATAAAAATGCGTGCTCTGTTAAGAAAGTTCATCGCGCGCTTCTTGTGTTCAGCGACGAAGCTCATTTTTGGCTCAATGGGTACGTTAATAAGAAGAATTGTCGATTTTGGAGTGAAGATCAGCCAGAAGCATTGCAAGAGCTACCAATGCATCCAGCAATAGTCACAGTTTGGTGCGGTTTAAAGCTGGTGGCATCTGTGGACCGTACTTCTTCAAAGATGATGCGAATCGCAACGTAACTGTGAATGGTGAGCGCTACCGTGAGATGATATCCAACTTTTTTTTTGCCCAAAATGAAGGAGCTTGGCTTGTATGACATGTGGTTTCAACAAGACAATGGACTTATTGAGAGGCGAGTTCGGTGAACATTTTATTTCACGTTCGGGACCGGTCAATTAGACTCCTAGATCGGGCGATTTAACGCCTTTAGACTATTTTTTGTGGAGCTATGTTGAAGCTCATATCTATACAAATATGCCCGCTTCAATTGACGCATTGGAAGACAACATTGAAGCATTTAATCAAGGAAAAAAAGAGTATGCCAAAATTGCACTAAGCGGATGGACCATTTGAGACGCAGTTACGGTCAACATTTGCATGAAATAATCTTCAAACATTAAATTATATGGACCGGACTATCGAGTCAAATAAAAATTTCATGTATTTTTCTGAATTTTATGTGTTTTTTTTTTAAACTTTCCTCTAGCTCTTAAAAAATCACCCATTACCTTCTAGAAGGCATACTTCTGAAGACAGAATACCATACGAAGCGGATCTTTTAGAAAGGAGTATAAAGGCCTTCAATAAAGCCTGCCACTTGCAGTCTTTCCAATGTTTACTGCTGGGTTACTGCCTGAATTTCAAAATGAAATAAAAATTTTCGCTTGGTAATTCATATTGAAACAGCAACAATGTTTTTGTTTTCAACAACATTTTTATTTTCGCTTGAAAAACAGGCAGTTAGTATAGTGAATTCTTTGTTGAGACCCCAAAATTTTAAATAAAAGTTTAAGTGATTCATTTAAATCAGTCATCAAACGTTATGCCTTATTAGCTTTAAAATATTTGTTAACTTTAATACAAGAGCAGGTCTCTGAGTCGATATCATTCCATCAGTGGAGGTGGTACCAGGATAAATCATAAGTCACTCACTCACCTTATTACAAATGAATCTGTTAGAGATATTGATAAGTATTACGAGCACACAATTTTAAAATTACACTTGAGTTGAAGCCGCATTACTCGATATAAGTGAAATTACACCTGATATCAAATTAACGTTTATATAATTAAAAAAAAAAAAAACAAAACTTAATTTAAAGAAGATCAATTTTAGTCATAAAATATATTTAAAAAATGGATTTAAAAACTTAAAATATGTTAAACTATATACATAAAATCATCATCATCGCAGTCTAAACGCCTCAAGCTAAAAAGTTAAAATTTGAACCGGAGGTTGGTCTCTCTCCAAATCGTTTCGCTGAAAAGAGAGTTTTGGAAATTCGACAGTTTAGGTTATACAAATGTTCAAACTCGTTTACCTTTTATCCCCTTATCTAGAAAAGATACAAAAAAAATAATACTTATCGTTGTTCATTAAAATATAAGCGGATTGCTGTCTGGTAGTGTTTTAAAATTAACTTTTTGTCATCCCATCTAACTTTAAAACCAATAAAATTAGAAAACAAATTTTATTACATTCGTTACTTATTTGAAAAAACACGAATAAAAATTTGGTAATTGTTCGAAATTTAAACGTTTTACGAGAAAAAATTTTAACACAAAAATATAAAATTGGCATAACGCAAAGAATAATAATAAAAATATTTTGTTCTTGACACATTTTTTCACTGTTTAATTATTTGCTTTAAACCTTTTTATAAAATATACGAATGTTTCACTGTAAATTTGAGTAAATTTTGGTCTCCGTCAACGGTATGTCGACCGGCGTTCTCAACGTCCGCAATGTCACATCGGCTTCGAGTGCAATGTTATGACATTTAAAACGTAACGACGTATTCTCTTTTGATAGTTTTCGGCATAAGTTAAAGACACACTTTTTTCTCACTTTTCGAAAAACGAGGGAATATTTTGTTTCACATATTTTCGATGCGAGAGGTTCTCGTTAAAGTTACAGAACATGGGCACATCCAAATGTTTCCGTCGAGTTGAACACACTGTTCAAAACGGGACCTTTTTTTCGGTAAAAGGGTTCAATTAACTCATGCGTGGATAAGGTACACCAAACAGTTACCCTAAAAAGAACTTTGAACAAAATTGTCGACGAGCAATTATGCTCACTCGACCACTGCGATCGAGAATTTCAACAGCGCCACCATCCCTCCACACTGTCTATTACTTTTTGAAGTAATCGTATTAAAAAATATAAATTTGCCCCCAAATACCCGTATTGTAATTCAATGCAAATATCTTGTACATATGTAAATCTTAAACCTTTAACAAAGTTATGTTTTAGTAGATCTATGAACAGCAATTGGTTCGAAATAAGTCAAAATATACAATTTTTTTTCTCAAAATTAGGTGCGTGTGAAGTTACAACAACAAAGTATAGACATTTCCTACAAACAATTTGACTGTGTAGTTGGGTTTCTTTTACAACTGAGTTAGGTTTTTTTCAATCTTCTACGACTGAAGGATTTATTATCGTAAAATGTTTACTCCCCGAATACTCCGCAATACTAGAGAGTATAATATTTTTAATTGGGTGATTCAATATAAGCGATTTTAATTGGTATTCTACATAAAGAATAGTGTAAAAATCTTTTGTTTTTATGATAAATCGGGTCAAAATTAAGACTTCTAGATGGTTTTGTACGAAAATCTCAAATTGTGAATATTTACACACACACAAACATCTTGTTTATTTTGCTTTAAGCATTCTTTTGCAACAAACTTGTATTTGCTCTTTTAGAACTGTATTTTAAAATTCTTTCGTTGCTTAAGTTTTAAACAAGAACTTTTCAAAAGTTTTCTATCTTGTTTCATAACAGATCTCTTGTGATTTTTGGTTTTTAAATACAGCCGTGTATATTAACAAATTTATTTTGCCACACCATAATTTTTGCGGTTTTTTTTTTGTATTTGCCCTTTAATTTTCATAAAACATTTCTTTTTAGTTCTCTTTGTGGTTTCAGCTGGAAAAAGTATATAAAAATAAATTTTTATCTACAATCAGTATTTACCCAAAATAATAAAATTACTGAATGATGTGAAAAAATTAAACCAAAATTTATATGTTTAAGCATAAAATATCGTAAATTGTCCCAGATAATTGCATGCGTAAATTTGAACAATAAAATAATAGGAAAAAACTGAAATGCATTTGTGAGAGTGTGACTAGTTGTAGGATAACGTTAATACAGTGCAAGTATAAAAAAACCTACATAATTGCGATTTATATTTAATAAAATTATAGAATGTTTAAATATTTTCAATATTTAGTGATGATTTAATTAAATTTGATGATTTAATAAAATTTAGCTTATTTTCAACCAAAGGGATAATAAATCTAGAATATCTAAAAGTTTAATGACTTGTTTTCGACTCCAAACAACATTTTTGCGATAAATACTTAAATATGCATATACCATATGATGGTATAAACAGTGAGTCTTAACCACTGGGCGACAAACAATCCGCTTACCAACTACGCTGTGTTTGAGCGGAACCACAGGTAACACACAGTTAGCGATTCTTAGTGAATAATTAATAAAAATTATACACTCGCTTCCATTTTAGCCTTATCAACCGGGTCCGTGAATGATCGGCTATCCTTTAAAAGAGTTGGTATTGAAGAACTAGCATTAACCCTTACTCTTTTAACGAATGACCAGAAGCTTTTACTACCCCGGGGAGCAGCAAGAACTTCAGCACGAAGACGTTGCTCGTGAAGAGTTTTTTCCCGTCTAAGTACTTTGGCACACGAAGACCTTGCCATTTTGCGTAGCAATTCAGTATCAGCGTTTTTATTTTTACGCCAATTTCTGAATGCTTCCTCTCTGGATCTGACTGCTGATTTGCACGACTGATTAACCAAAGATTTGGATCGAGGCTTATTCGAAGATTTTTGAACTGAAATGAAAATGTTCATTCCTAGCATTATTACGTTTTCAACCATTTTCGCCATGGCATTGACGTCATTGTCCAGGAAACAGAGTTTCCAATTGAAATGCCGAAAAAAGTCATTGAGCCCAACGTGCTCTCCCGTAAACAAATATTGATCGTTTCGTTGCCCTTCGTGAAACGTTCCGAAGTTCGGAGAACGGGAAAGAGGCGGAAATGGTGCAATGATCCTAGTTGCCGAGAGGTGCTGAACCTCACCTTCGTACTTTTGAGGGTGCGAAGAGAGGAAGAGGTCAAGGGTATTGTGTTGGTGCCCATCAACACACGGTATATGTGTTGGTTCATTCACCAGTTGCACGAGGTGGTTGTGCGCAGCAAAAAGCTCAACATATTGGCCTTCGTAAGTTGTACGGCCCGAGTGGTGAAGCCAAGAAGAATTGTGGACATTAAAATCACCAGCAACAACGATTTCACTGTCGGTACAATTCTCAAGAATCTTCGCTATTGAGTCGGAAAGGGAGTCGAAGCCCGATAAGGTAATATCCCTTCCCGCGTTTGGACTTCTGTAAAGAAATCCGAAATGCAAATAGTGTGTATCGATTTTGAATTTAACCCAAAGACAGTTAAATTCCGCATCAAGCATTCCCATTGATTGCTGGCACTGATACACAACTTCATTGCGTATGTACATAGCAAGACCCCGATGAAGATTAAAGAGGGATAGAAGGTGATACCCAGGAATCTGAAAATCAAGTGGATCCGAATTTTCAGATACCTGAGTTTCACATAAGGCGAACACATCCGGCCGGTGGAGACAAACGTGAGCATACACAGAGAAAAAATTCGTTCTCACCCCACGTATATTGCAAAAGTCGATTCTAAACCGACCTCTCATCACAACATAAAAAGATTCAAATCAAACGGAAAGTACAGATATCCACTATGTTAAAAGTCGTTAAAAAACTGTTTGGTGATCAGTGTTATACCTTCATCACCAAAACAGTTCAACAACGAATAACACAAGAACATCCGTACTAACAAAAATAAAAAGGACGGTTAAAAAAGGAACACAAAAGACAATGCCATAAAAAGGACCATAAAAGCCCTGATCTGGTCATCGTCGAAAAAAGGCCATCACTGACGAATTATTACTATGTTTGTTTTATTGTTGTTGTTAATTGTATTGTTAATTGTTGTAATTGTATAACAGTTAGACCGATGTCTAGCTTCCATCGTAAGCTACTGACTCACGTAGCACCAGAAAAAATGTACTCTAGTAAGTTCCTTGGACCCAAGAAACCCAAAGACTTCAAGAGTTCTGGCATTTTGGATGTTTGTCGTATGCCAGATATGCGTGCACTTGATTTGCCTGGAGGATGTAACACAAGAAGGGAAAATGTTTTTGAGATTATCCCTACACCGCTAAAGTACTCTTGTGTAATGGAATATACACACAATGAGTGTATCAGTCCAAATTCGTCGAACATAACTAACTTTACGATATGTTTATTGATATTTACAACGTCGCCAAACGACGACTTAATAAGGACAGAGTGACCGTTTTTCCTTTCAATTCCTAAGCGTTTAAGTATTTAAAATTACATTTTACTTAAAGAACATTGTGGTAGTTGAAAATTTGGATAAAGCTTCTGATAGCTTATCTTATGTTATTTTGGGCCAAGGAATCTAATGGTGTTCACCGTTTTGTGTCACTAGCTCGATTTGTCACAAAGTTCGAAATCCAAACACAGTAGAATTGTTTTATTTATTATACAAGGGAATAAAATTGAACTTTTGTTGTGTTGATTGGAAGTTTAATGCAATTTGTTTTTACTAATTTGGGATTACTGATTTCAAATCTAATCTCCGTTTTTCTCCATCTGTTCGCATTTTTAAGTAACATGCATTAATCGTATTTTTAACTTTTTTTTTCAAAAATTTAAAGGTCAAGAAATCACGACTTTACTCTTCATTAATTAAGTTTCAAATCTATTTTTTTAAAGCGTAATTGTTAGCTTTGAAAAACAATCAATGAAAATCATGAAAAAATGGCTGAGCACTGGTTGTTTACACAAAAAACATATTTTGTACTTTTAAAAATCATGAAAAATCCAAAACGGGAAAAAGTTAAAATCTTTTTGCTTTCTCGAGAAGTCACATAACCTAAGAACAAAATGAGACATAGATCATAAAAATCGATAAAAGCGTTTCTGTTTTATTCACAATTAAATAAAGAAAACTAATTTTTAAGTGAAGGAATAAAAGTTCATAAATGGAACAGCAGCAAACACACACAAAATTGCTATTTTTATCAATTCAGTTTTCTCATTACATTGTGAATAAAATCAAAATCTGTGCACTGATTACAATGAAATAAAGCTAATTTCATTCAGAATATTTTAAACTAAATGTTTTTACACCAAAACTGTGACTTTTGTTGTATTTTTATTTTTTATGAATTTTTAAGGACTAAAATGTTAATTTATTTTAAGTGTTCTTTTTTCAAAACTTGATCAATATCTCTAAAAATACTGAGCAAATTTAAAACCAATGTAAGCACAGCTTAAAGATAATATTGTAGACGAATTTTGCATTTTTTTCTTAACTGAATATGGTGAGCCGTTTTCTACTTATTTCAATATATGTATGTAGCGGAAGTGCCTTAATTTTGGGCATAATGTCGAGTTGAAAAAAACCAAGTGCAGATTTGGATTCAGCGTCGCAAATAACCTTAGAAACAACATTCACTTCTTTATCAACAAAAACCTTGTTCCCTGGTGCTATTAATAGTGTATATGTATGTACATATTGACTGGATGAACAAAATATTTTTGTACGGGGACGTTCCACCGTTACAAATTTAGCAGCATTTAATGCAAAAAAATAATGTCAAACATTTTTAATCAAATTTTACCGTTTATGTTTAACCTTTAAATCACCCATGTGTGAAAAACCGCACAAAAGGAATAATTTAAACACAATAAGCAAAAAAATTTTTGAGGTACACTAAAGAAACTTCTTGATTTTGTAAGCAACATCAATAAAGAACTGAAAACACATATTTGATTAAAAAAATTTTTTTTTGTAACAAAATATTTCAGAACTTACGTAAGTTACCCTCGCGTGTGGTTTTCCACACATATGTAGTTTCTATGTAATTTGCACTAGAGACACAATTTTCTGTCGGCAAGTGTGAATATTGTTAATATTGTTGCGAACTGCATGCAATGTATGTATGAGTGTTTATATAAAATACACTCAAGCTTTGTATGGTTTGTTGTTGATCAGCATTGGGATAAATACATCATTAATGTTACGTAAATCATAATTTTTATTAGAAACGAAGTATGGCGCAACAGCAAAGTAGACAGACATTGCATATGTCTGAAAACCACACACGAGGGTAACTAGTGTTAGTTTTTTGGAGGTGATTTCATTTACCTTTATTGTGTAACACACAACCTGTGATCTTTAATCTACTACAAAAAACGACACAGTCGCTTACGAAAACAACAACCGTAATAATGCTGAATGGTTCCCAAAATATATCAAATTGAAGAGTTTTAAACGATGATAGTTACAAATACAAATTCGAAATCAAATAAAAAAACAAGAGAAAAAACTTGACTTGTTTCCATAAAATTTTAGATAAGAAAAAATTTTGAAAATTTTGTTTCCCATATCGCCCAAATAATCGTCAACCATTTGAAAAATCGCCAAATTCAAATTTTCATCGCCAAATGGTTGAAAAAATCGCCACATTTGGTGGGGAATCGTCGTACCCTGCATATTTCAATTACCGAAATTATTACGTTTGTATATTTTGCTCACATTATTTTTGGGTAAAGTTTAAGCAAAATGTAAGTTTCGTGTTAATTGCTCTATAATAGACCATAGAATAAATAAATTACTATTACTGACAAAAATCAATTGTTCATGTTGGTATCAGGATAACAAATATCTCATAAATTATTAAAATAATATTCGTTACACTCACACTTCAACCGGTTGCTAATTACTTCTTTAATCGGTAGTATTTCAAATATACTTGTTTCTTGTTATCGTTGTTGTTAACGATCTATTAATTTCACAACAACCGAGTTAATGATGTTTATATGAATTTACATTAGTAGTGGAGTATTTTTCAGGCACGCGTGCTTAAATTGCAGTTTTTTGTCAGCGACATATTACATATACACATATGTGTATAGTTACATTTGGGTAACTGGTTTTTAAGTGTCATATTTAGCGGATGTTTTGGTGACAAATACGTTTTTTACCCAGAGGTGAAAAGGGTTCAAAATAGTTCGACTTTTCATTTTTAGCTTATATAACGTATAGTTACTTAGAGTAGTTATGAGTAGCGGAGTTGATAGACCGATATCCGTACATCCATATATTTCTTGACATCGGTTTTCTGAAGACTTCTGATACTAGGTTTGCTATTGACATTGACATTCAAGCAGATCGGCCTACAAATGGCAACCTAAAACTATGATTGCCTCTTATTTTACTCACAAATCCATTGTTTTTATATGTTGTATATATCTGCCGAAACAGTTAAAGTCATCTTAGTAATCATTACACAACCTCTCTAAAAAATGGGTCGTATTGAAGAAGTGAGCGTGGCACTTTCAATTCAAAGAGATAATAGATTTCTATATATCTGGAGCACGGCAAGAGCCAAAATTTCCAAATTCCATACAAGCATCTTGGACATCAATAGACATCATCCGCCAATACGTGGTCAGGATTTAAAAAGTAGGCGTGGCACAAAACAGGTTTATGTATATCTAAAAAACGTCAAGAGAAAAATTGTCCGATTTTGGTGCACATAACTGGGTTATCAATAGACAACCTCTCTATAAAAAGGGGCAGAATTCAAGAAGTAGGCATGGTTTCTCCCCTAAAAAGGCATTATTGATTTCTGTCTATCTGGTCTATCGGCAACAGCCAAAGTTTCCAAATTAAGTACAAATATCTTGGTTATCAATACACAACTTCCGACAAAATGTGGACGGGAGTGGAGAAGTTGGCGTAGCACATACTAGATTTATTTATAATTCAAGAACGATATTTATATAACTTTCTCTTTTTATTGCACCATGTTAAAGGTCCTATCTACTTATTATAACCAGGGAAACCAGAAATATGCTCTGAAAACACGTTTTATGTGATTTAAATATGCAGTAAAAATTTGAAAATATGCCCTAAAAATTGTTAAAAATATGCCCCAAAAAATTCCTAATTTGAAAACAAAATATTTAACAATTTCATAACAGTTCCTTCCATTAAATAAAACCAATCCTAAAATTATAATTAATTAAGCCCAAACTTGATAGTATTTACCGACGAACTTTAATTGTGCCGAATATTATTTGGATATAAACATCCACATTAGATGCTTTGCCTGAAAGGGATTTTAGGGACGGTCGCTAAAATATTTATTAATGTTAACATTTAAAAGAAAGTTAAAGCTATTTATATCTATATGAAAGCTTTGGGCAAATGTGAAGTGATTCGAAAATAATTTAATTTGCCGTAAAATATTTTTGGGGTGAATTATATCGAAATACCAACATAATAACATGGGTTACGGCCACAGAGAGACTAATTTGGAAAGAAGTTTTTATGCGGAATTTTTGAAATTATAGACCGATTCTCACCATTTACATGGACTTCGTCCAAAGTATAATTTAAATGTATTTACCCCGGGGAACGGTTTGTATTAATATTTAGATTGGTTATAAATACACAAAATTTATCATAAAGTGAGCTAGATGAGATACAATGGAAATTTATATTTCTTTATATCTAGAGAATGTTCACAGTATGTAAAAGTTTTTAAATTTGCAACAAATAGTTTACTTTTCTTTAAAAAATATCTGTCAAACAGATGGCTGGATTGAAGAAATGGTCAATACACCTTCAATATAAGCACAATATATTGAAAGTGAAAGTATCTAAATTTGGTAGTATTTGCTTCATTATCGATACTCAAGATCTGTTTTAAAAAATTTTATCAATTATATTTCACTGGGGGAATCGAAGCGCCCCTGGCAAAGCTTGTAATAAATTTCATAAGGTCAAAAAAAATTATAATATAAAAAAAAAAAATAATAATAAAGTTGTTAAAACAGTCTTTAAATTAAAGAATATAACCGATACGACACAAAAGAACACGTTGTGAATGCCACGCTAATAAGTATTAAAATATATAAACTCAAATGTCCTTTGTTATTATTTTTCTGAATTTAGTCCCATGTTTTTCAAATGTAAGCTGATGTTGGATTTGGGAACACTTGACAAGGTTAGTGATTCCTTTTGAACTCTGATGTTAAAAACAGACTCCATAGACTAAATTTACTGTGCACACATTTTTATTTCCACTTGCCTATTGCAATGCAAAAGCTTTTTAGTTTATTTTTTTTTAAATTATACAAATACAAAAAAACTCCTGGGAAATCCCGGAAATGGAAAAAGTCTAAAATTTTTCAATATAACCATTCTATGTTACAAGTTCTATTAAAATCCAGATTATTCATATGCGATTTAAGACCAAAATAATTTTGTCAAACAGTATTTCGATCTATTCATCTCAATTAGATTTATTTTCCTACACTACAAATTTTAAGCTGCACTTAAATTATGTCAACTTAGTGACATGATTTTCAAAAGTTTTCAGGTAGTCCTATACGATATTTGTTTATTATAAACATATAGTTTTCTTATTTAACAGGTACATACATTTAAACATGCACGAATACCTGTGAAAGTATTAATAAATATATTACATGCATAGTGTATATGTGTTTGGGTTGTAGAGTCCAATTATATAAAAACTACATCATTCTACAGGATAATTGTTGTGTTAACGTTGCTGTTAAAGTTTTGTTATTAAAGTATAATTCGTTTTTTGTTTTATTTTTGTTGTTATTGCTATATTTGTCTTAAATACCATCATACATAATTTATGCATTAGTAAACATGCGCAACGAACTGAAATTAAAAGGTTAAAATTACTACTCATATTAAAAACGCACACATTATAGAAACACTTACTCTTTATCTTTACACATACAAACATACATACATATGTATTGACAAGCACATAAACATCCCCACCTACAACCATATTTTGTTTGGTACATACCACTACTACTTATGCACTTAAGTTCATTTTGCTGGCACATTTATTAAAAACGGATAAAAACATTTAATGTGGTTTTGCATTGTGGCCTAAATTAATTCCTGCATGTATTCAAACACATACATATGTACACAGAATATAAATCCGCACACAACAAAATATATCCATTACTCCCGTCACACGCCCTCAAAATGAACATTTCATAAAGAGTAAAAAAAGTTTTAAACGAAAACAGTTTATTCATATGTAAATTATAACTGATAATTATATAAAAAAATGTCACTCTGATGTCATTAAATTCTAGAAAATTATCAACTAAATAAATAACGTTAAATAGCGTTTAAGTTATAATCGTTGGTTTCATCACAGAAATGAGTGACTTGTAATGAAATTAAAAAAAAGATATTTTTGTTTAAACATACTTATGTGTTGTTTCCAGGTGACACGCAATTGACTGTATAGAAAAATTTATATAAAAAGCACTCAAAAAACTGAGTGATTTTCATATAAATTTTTTTACACAATCAATTTTTTGTCACCTGGAAACAGCACATTAATTCATAAAATTTATTTCACATGGTTATATTCCCCAGTTGTGGCAAAAAAAGGGGTATCTTTTTTTCTGGCCATTTTTTCTTCCCAAAAGTATACATACTATTTCAGTTTCAGGAAATTATGCAAATTTTATTAATAGTCCATTTACACTACAACGAAATCAAATACTTGCGAGATTTTGTGCCAAATCTATTTGTTTTTGACCAGATTTCCCATACAAATCAATATCTATCTACTCGGTGAATCGATTAAGATGAAATCTACTTAAAATCTCGTAGTACTTAGTGATGCAACTTCCCTGCACAAAAACAAAATTACATTTTAATAAAAAACAATGCAAAAACTGTTAAAAAATTAAAAAATTTTTAAAAAAAATGTAATAGATTAATGAAATAAACGAAGATGATTATAAATAAAATGTAATACCAATTTTCAAATGCCTGTAGCCCGTTTCTGTATTTCTCACATCGTAAAACTTTTCGCATAAAACGTGTGAATTGCAACAAAAATAGTGTGAAATGAAACAAAAAATGGTTTTTCTCCCACAAGTGTTTCTGTATCTTTTCTTTGCGAGAATTATCTGTCATTTAGATAATTTTCCAGCAATTATTGGAAGGATGTGAGTAAAAGTGTTTTGTAAAAACATTTTGCGAAAAGATTCTTACAAGAACTGTCAAAAAAAGTCACATCAAAATGTAGATATTTTGTATTTAAAATATGTTTATACACTATTTTTTTTAAATAAATAAAAAATAGAATGAATTTAAACGATCCCAGCGGTAACTAGAATGAGTAAAGAGGCCTAATAGAAGGCCTTATTTAGCAGTCACAAGCAGTTAGAAGCCCTTCTCGCCGCATTCCATACTTATTTATTTTTTACACAGGTTTTCATTGGGTGCAAGGCCTTCCACACTTCCTTTTAAAACAACTTCGATCCCTTCCCAAAGAAGGGAGTAAGGAAGGTCATTAAAAATAAAAAGTAAATAAAACTGAACACCTTCCTTTCTCCCTTCTCAAAGAAGGTAGTAGCGAATGTGTACTGAATATTTCAGAAGGTCTTTTTAAAAGAAGTTTATACCTCCTAGAAGGCATAATTCTGAAAGCAGGATATCATGCGAAGCGAATCTTTTAGAAAGGAGTATAGAGGCCTTCCAAAAGGCCTGCCACTTGCGGTCCTTTCAATATTTACTGCTGGGGATGAATGCATAATTTATATGATGAAAATAAACAAAACACAATTGTAACCCTGCCTTTACACATGCAAGTAGTGGCATGCCACTGTTGTATACATATTATCAAAGAAAATTTGTTCGAAATAGTCGAATCTCATGCCACTAACTTTTGTGATTACACATGCCATTTTCAAAATGTCGTAGAAGCGTCAACTTGAGCAAATTTGTTTACTTCTCAAATTAAAAAAAAAGTACCAGAAAACGAAAAAAAGTTACCGAGTTAATCATAGTGGCACATTTTTGGGGAAATTTTTTCATTTATTTATATTAGCATTATTTTAACGATATTAATGATCTTTTATTAACAAACTTGCTTTTATTTATGCGCGTTTTTAAAAAATTAATCATAATAATTCTATATTAAGTTAAAACTTCAATAACAATTTGACAACAATCCAGTAAATGTGAATTAAATTTTTAACAGGGTAACATTGCTTATCGTTTTGACATTTAGTGGCATGCAAGTGCCAAATTTCCACTCGCATGCAATTTTTTCTGCCACTGGAGCTGCCATTGCGAAAAATGTGAGTGTATTAGTAAAAAAGTGTGAGTGTATTGAGTTTTTCGAACTGGCAGTGGCATGTGTAAATGCTAGGTTATATTTTGTTATTTAAAATTTTTTTTTATAGCCTTTCCTTGTTTTGGTTTATTTAGTCCTGCCAGATAAATTTGTGTAAAAATCGTCAAATTCCTGAAAAAAAAATATAAGATCTTTTTTTTTTTGTTTAAAATAATTAATTAATTAATTAATTTTGAACAAATTTTGCATAGTTAATGTTCATGCCCAGCTAGCATTTTGTATCATAATCTCAATCATTTAGGAATTAGCTTCACGAGCAAAATACCCGTATGTGAGCTAATTTTTCAATCATAAATGATACTCTCGTCGTGAGAAAATGTTACCCTACAGATGAATCACCTGAAAGAATCATATGTGAAACAATTTTTGATCCTTTTACTGCTAGTTTTTATAATCATTATTGAATCGTTTTCGTCTCATTTTTCAATCGTAAATTACAAGAACGCTACATGCCTATATAAGTTAATTGGGACCTCCTGAACACGAAAAACGCTGTAATTTTTTTTTTAAGTACCGTTTTTTGGATAACGGTACTTTTGTGTTTTTCGGTGTATGGTCCCACTCAAACCCTTGTGGAGCCCAGCCGAATCGTTGGAAAGGTAATTGAATGCCTTTTCCGTCGATATGCTGATAAGAAATGGCTGAGTTATGGCACCTCAAAGTTTAATTACCAACATTTTAAGCGTAATTTGAAAAAAATCCGATGAAAAATAAAGTTTTTATTAAGGATTTTGTGCAACGACAATGTTTTCCTCTTCATTGCTCACACACTACATTTGGTAATATTTGGTATAGCGTAGAGTTTGCTAAAAACCGTAAAAATGTGAAACCGCGGTTTCGGTTTTAAAATGATTAAAACCGGTCGGTTTCGGTTAAGTTTTCGGTTTTGAAAATATCAAAGTTAAACTTCATACATTAACATATATATTTTTTTGTATGTAATACAATTATTTATTTGTTTAAATTCATGTACTTTTATTGACCCTTTAGTGTATACCTGGCTTAGCCATGCATTTTTTGACTTTTTCCAGTTTTTAAAACTATCGCTAAAAACAAAGGCAGCAATATACAAAAGGTAGTTTTATAAAAATAAAGTCGCATTAGTAATGCGTTTGAAAAAATAAAAGTCGCACATTTTTTTTAACGTTTCGTCTTAATAAAATGCTAAGCAAAACAAAAAAACAATTGAAGCCAAATAGTCAGTTGCATTTTTTCATTTTCAGAAGCCTTTGTTGATATAATTAATAGGTTTTTTCTTGTCGCTGAAGGTGATTGTTTGGTTCACTAAAAGCTGTTAACAAGCACTGCAAAAGCCCACTTTGACTCCATTTCTTGGTTAAGTTATTAATACTTGAGTTCTCAGCTTTTCGAATGGTATCACCAAAAAGTTATTACGTTTCTTGGAAGGATGTTAACGTTATCTTCATTCATTGACTTGGTGGCTTAAAATAATTTTGTAAATTTTGTATCACTGCAATCACAACGCATTTTTATTTTAAAAACGTTTTTTTGCTATTCTTTGAAACTTTGCGAAAACTTCTTAAATACATTGTATGCATGACAATGTTACAAAAAGTAATAAAATTGTTTCCATATGAAGATACTATGACACTATGGACACTATGACACTGGACGTTATGACATGCCACCTTATAAAGCTTTGAAAAGACAGCTTAGCTCCACTTTAAAAAGACTCATCCAATTTTGTAACAAACAAATATAGATAATTAAAATTTTATTGTTCTTTAAGATACTTAAACACTTACCGTATTCACAAAACCCCTTGTATCGTTATATCAATTGTATGTTTTATTAAAATACATAGCTCATTATTGGTTTTTTATTCAAAATACAATAGATACAACGATACAAGGGGTTTTGCGAATACGGTGACTATTTGTTTTATTTGTATGGAATAAGTAACAACGAATTAATAAAGAAAACATAATTTGTTTTTCTTTGATATCAAATATTTAAACGAAATGAAAATTTAATAATAAAGCAAACAGTTTTATTTTTTGACTTACCACCAAGAAGAAAAAACTCAAGAATTTATTGCCAATTCCAAAGCGGAATGGTAATTAATTATTATATTTTTACAACTATTAATCAAAAAAAAAAAAAAAAAAAACGTTCCATTGAATGCCATATAAATTGCTTTGTACAAAATTAAACCAAATAATATTTCTTATATATTTTTATGGGTTCTTGTATTAATTTTTCGTCTTTTTTCTTTGGTTTGTAAAATGTGTCACAAATATCGATTTATTTCTGCGAAACAGATTTTTCCTTTGCCAAAGCATTAAATTAGATTTCCATAAAGCGAAGCCCATTATGTTCACAAATTGTATGAATTATCACATTAAACTGTACGAAAAATACTCGTTCTTACACAAATCATTCAGAAATACTTATGTTCATTTGAATGTTCTTAACTTGTATGTATGTATGTATATGAGTAAACCATTAAAGTGTATAGGCAAAATATTACATGAGAAAGAGGCAAGCGGAAGGCAACACTTAAGACCATTTGACCATAAACATTGAACTGAATTTGGATTTAATTTATCGGAATAATAGAGTGAAAAGACTGCACAATTTGATTGCCAGGCAGCCCTATTGAATTGACAACCTTTCAGTGGCACATAAAACGAACGAACGGTCATTGCTGCTTCTGCAAGGTAAAATCTTAAATATCAATAGATGCATTTCATATACAAAAATCCCACTATGAAGCCAGATGTTGTTGTTTTTTTATTTCTTTCTATTTTCATTTCATTCCCAGAATTTTTCAATATCTTTGCTTAGTTTTGTTTTTCCTTTTTTTAAAAAAAAAAAGTTGTGTGTTTGAATAAAGGTTTATGAAAGAACAACTTTTGCTAGATGAATAGATATTTTTACATTGGCATATATAACGAGGTTTGATATAAAATTTTCGGAAATTTTCATAATGGTTATTTCAACGCATTTAAACATAAAACAAATGTATAGACCGCACTGGTTTCTCTAAAGAGGGTACACTCAAAATTTATAAATTTTCAGTAGAGACAAGAAACTGTCTCCAATTTATATGTACTCTTAGGCCCGTTGTCACAACTTACCGATAGCTAAAAGTAGACTTTAAACGGCCTTATAAAAAGTGTTCTACTATTAAGACTAAACTTTAACTTAAAGTGTATGATAGTGTAGATTTAGGTAGTTGTAACAATGGAACAATTTTTACACGGCCGCTAAAATCCTACCTTTTGCTATCGGTAAGTTGTGAAAACGGGCCTTAGACTACAAAGGGGGAAATAATTTTTTTTTTTTTTTGGCAACATACCCAGTAAAAACTTCGCCTACTTTTTTAAAATGAATAGCTTCTTTCACTAATTATTTAGTAGCTACTATAATTACTTCTATAACTTCTTATTTTTCAGATGTATGTAGGAAAAAAATAATGACTTACATAAAAATACGTTCATTTTGGGACATCCCTTGTAAAATTCATTGGTTCTTTCAGTAGAATTGGAAATGGTATTTTAACGAAGTTTTTACTGGGTACTAGAGAACTTGATCCAAGAATTTAACAGTGGGTGAATATGACCATTGTTTATCGTTTTCTTGCAAAATATAAAAATGGCTAAATTTTGAGTTGACTCCCTTAGAGGAACCAGTGCGATATGTAGGTATATAATGGGTAGACCTAAAAATATATACAGTACTTTTCGTTTATAGTCACAACGCTTACAGTCACATTAGCGATATAGTCCATTTAATCTGTTTATTTTGCCGCTAAAAGTTAATAAAATATAAAGTATTAACGTTATAGTCCATTTAGCGATATAAGCACATTTGCCATATATGCCATTTATCAACAGTAGTCAAAGGGAAAAGTAAAGCAAATTAATGGCGTTATAGTCACATTAGCAAAATTTACTAAGTTCTTTTTAGTTTTCGAATCAAAAATCAATCCAAAGAAAGAATAATTTAAATCTTTTAATTTTTATCACCAACTCTCTACTCGTAAAAAATTAGTTTTTGCCGTTGGTATCAGCTATGAAATATCTTGTTATATTTTTAACTAGTTTTTATACAGTATGCAACTCTGTTGTAAAACCATAAGCCTGATGTCGGTGTTATTTATATGAATTTTGTATTTCCTTTATTCACATATCTTGATTATATTCGAATTCGGTTATATGCGTCATAGTGGCATATATGTGAATTAGTCTTATAGTCACATTAGCGATATAGTCCACTTAATGGTTGCAACTAAACGATGTGACTATAAGCGAAAAGTACTGTATTTATTAAATTTGTGCTACTTAATTAATAAAATCTAGTCGTGGTATCAATATGTTATTTGCTTAAGAACTCTTTTTTCAAACAAAAAATATTTAGAAAATAATCAATACTCAATAAACAATTGTTTTAGTAGCATGCCTTGTAAAAATAATTAATAAGATAACAGTTTAAAATTCATTCCGCCAAGAAATTCTTAGTGCCAAAGACGATAAACTTTTTCAAAAATATATGCTGGGATATAGCTATGCTTTTTTTACCATAAACGTTTTGAGGATAAGTTTTCATTTCAGCCTCGTAAGCACATTTAACTGAATTTAAATTAAATTAAATTAAATTAAATTAAAATTTAGCTGAAAAAAATATTTAACTAAAAAACTTTTTTTATTTATTTGATTTGTCCAAGCAAACCCCAATAAAAAATTTCACCATTTTTCGAATAACTAATGGCACATTTAAAAAAAATAAGCGCACAATTATGCGCTACGCAGTAAGACATACGGAGATGCAGTTAAAGGTGCATGTAGACGACATGTTTCAAAATTGCTGTTTTACAGAAGGTTTATAATATTCGGTCACAAACGTACATGTAATTTGCTTCTGACATTGTCTCTGTTTTTTTTCGCATAGTTATTGCAAAATCCAAAATAAAAATGCCGCCACGAAAATTTTTATTTACGCCGTAAAATAGTTTAGCCATCTTAACATATTTTTCTTTTAATTCAAAGATACCAATTTAGGATATTAAAATTAAACGGTTTTTATATATATATATCTTTACATAAATTCTATTATTATGCATATCTCGGTATTGTAAAATATTAACTTCAGCCGGCTAATAATTCCGTCAATAGTGGACGCCGCTGCCGGTTTCTTCTCGGCATAGATTTCTGATGTCAGATGGTTTGTCAGAAGAAAATAGAGCACGCTCTAATTGAAATTTTGTCAGATGACTTTGCATCTGACTTTTACAGAAGCAAAGTTAAAAAGGTAACACACGACATGTATGTATTTTGCAGTGGCAAATTTGACATGTCAGATGACAAAAACATGTCGTGTACGGTCGCCTTAAATAAGTGAACAAACTCTTAACAAGTTTAAGAAAAAATAAAATTTCAAGCGCCACGGCATTTCCTTACTACGAAGCAGAGTTGTAAGGGAGAGTACTAAAAAATTAACTGCAACCAAACCGTCAGTGTGTAAAGCTGATAGCTACACTCAACAGTTTTTATATGCGTTGCATTAAGCGCTTTTTGTGTCAAAAATGTGTCGGCATGAAATAACTCCGCACGAAATAAGTCCCTAAAACGGAAATAAAATTACTCCCCAAAAAAATATATGAGAGGCAACAACAACGTTTTTTGGGGATTTATTTCATTTTTTTGGGACTTATTTCACATGTATATATATATATATATATATGTTTGACTTGGTTCCACTGCAGTCGTAGCTCGGACAGTTCGGTTATGATTTGGCGTTTCCAGGTGTGTGATGGTCGTCCGATGCGCCTGCTTCCCTGTGGGTTCCAGTCTATGGCCTTCTTAGTGATATCGTCGAATGGCTTGCGGAGAGTGTGTCCAAGCCAGCCTCATTTGCGTTTTCTTATTTCCATCTCAATTGGTTGCTGGTATCTGACCAGAGTTGGGCATTTGATATTAAGGAGGGCCAGTAAACACGCAAGACTCTACGCAGGCATTTGTTAACAAACACCTGAAGGGACTGGATATCGCGCGGGGCCATATTCCACGTTGCGCAACCGAACAGCCATGTGGATTTAACGCTGGAGTTGAAAATTTTAATTTTGGTACGTTTCGAGATGTTAGGCGATTTCCAAACAGGGCTGAGTTGGGCAAATGCATTACGTGCCTTATTAAGGCGACTGGCCACATCGGCTGATGAACCACCGGATTTGACGATTATACTGCCTGGATAGCAGAAGGACTCCACATCATAAATTTCCTTGCCTTATATTAGGAATTTCCGCGTTGCGTTAGCATTTATCTTAAGTGTTTTTGTTTTGGAGATGTGTATCTTCAATTCAATTAGCTTTGCTGTTTCGCTAACTAGATTTAGCTTTGATTGCATATCGGAAAACGAATGACTTAATAAGCATATATCGTCTGCATAGTCCAGGTCTTCTAATCTGTCTTGCAAACCCCATGTTATCCATCTCCTATGACTTGTTGACTTTTGCATCACTACATCTAGGACACAGTTAAAGAGGAGTGGTGATAACACACAGCCTTGGCGAACTCCGGTTTTTATTCTGATGTTCTTGCTTAGTTGTTTCTCATGCAATATTATTTATTATTTGGCTCCACGAAAAGCCCCCCAATGAAATAACGCCCAAACGAGAAATGAAATATTCCCAATTTTTTTCATACATTTTTGGGTGTTATTTCATATGAAAAAACTTCCAATTTCTTTGGGCCGTTTTTCATTTTTTTTGGGAATTATTTCATTCTTCATTTGGGGTTTTCAAATTATGAAATAATCTCCAATGAAATAACACCAAACAAATTTTTAAAATTCGGGGCTTGTTTCATAGCGTGTTTAATTTGGGTGTTATTTCATTTTTAATTCGGAGGTTATTTCATTTTTAACACTAAAGTTAAGTATTGAAATCTGGCTTCGCATACTAAAGTTTTTCTGCTTAGTGATTTTTTCCTCCAGTAGGATGCGGCAGGTGGCTTCGCTGAATGAAGTTTTCCTGCGTGCGTCACAAGAATAAAAAAATGTTTTTCAATGATAACTAAGGATTTTCCCTTCTACAGAATGTTGACACCATGCGTAAAACTATTCTGGAAAAGTATGGCTTTGTCTCTCATTTGTGAAAAAAATATGGCTATATCTCTCATTTCGCAAAATTTAAAATATGACCTTACCTCTCAATGATTGGGCGATAAGACCATAACGGCTTTATCTCCCATTCAATTGAGCAATAAAGCCATTATGGACTTACCACCCATGGCACCCCCCCCCCCCCCCCCCCCCCGTGTAAAGGCCAAACGTAGAAGGCAAATTGTCTTCCGAACTGCAAAAATAGAGCAGGGCTACAAGGATCTACGGGCGGGTAAAATAACTACAGCAATATTTTTGAACCGAATATATCCTTATTATTAAGAAGACACGATTCATTTCAATAATTTTGCGACTTTGCTGTTGGTCCATATTGACTTCATGAAATCCTTGGTGAAACTGACTCTTTTATGAATTTTGGGCATAATTTAATTTTTGTTGCTGATGGGGTTAATTTCATTGGGTGTTATTTCATTTTCATCATTGGGTGTTATTTCATATGAAATAACATCAAAATATTGGGGGTTGTTTCGTTTTCGTTTTGGGGTTTATTTCATTTATTTTTCGATGTTATTTCATTCACTGCTTTTGGGTGTTATTTCCTATTTTTTGGGGATTAATTCATTGGGGGCTATGTCCTGGGCGTTATTTCATTGGGGGGCTTTTCGTGGAGCCAATTTTTTTAGTCGGGACACCCTTGCATGCCAGTGCGCTCCATATGGCCGTGTGACTGAGAGTATCAAAAGCCTTTTCGAAGTCAACAAATACGAGATAGAGAGGCGATCTCCACTCAACGGACTGCTCCACAATAATTCTAAGACTATTGACCTGATCGACGCAAGATTTGTTGGAGCGGAAGCCAGGTTGTTCCCTTCTGAGAGGAATTGCTTTTGACAGCCTTTGTTTATTATATTCGCAATAACTTTGTTGACCATGCTCAACAAAGTTATACCTCTCCAATTCTTTCTGGCGGTTAAATCGCCTTTTTGGGAAGATTTATAATTGCGCCAGAGGTGATTTCGTCGGGTATGGATTCTTCATTCCAGAATGCTCTTATGATGTGTTCCAATAAGCGAGCGCTAGTAACTCGGTCGGTTGTAAGGAGTTCTGGGGAAATATTATCCAGGCCAGGGGATTTGTTGTTTTTAACTGAACTAATTGCTTCGCTGATTTCAATGATTCCTGGACACACAGAAGATATGGATGGATGCAATACGTGGGTAGTGCAAGTGCAGATTGAATCTTATAAAGCGGACGTTGTTTCAGCATATTATCGTAAAAATTTTCCCATAAGCTTTCATTTAATTTTTATATTGGAGAGATATTTCATATTAAGTAAGTCCCCATAAAAATCAAATGAAATTATTTTAAATTATTGCAAATAAATCTATATTTTGAATTGATTGGATGTTTTAAATACTTTTTGGGGATTTTTTTTTATTTCAGCAATTTGGGATTTATTTAAAAATGAAATTACTCCCCAATTTTTGGCGATTTTTTTCTTTTCGTTGGGGGTTATTTCATTTTACAATTGGGGTTTATCTCATATGAAATAAGCCCCCGAAATTTGGGCAATTATTTCATATGAAATAAGCCCCCGAAATTTGGGCAATTATTTCATATGAAATAAGCCCCCGAAATTTTTTTTTTTGGTGACTTATTTCGTGGGGTTTTATTTCATGCCGCCCAAAAATGTATTGATCCAAAGAGGGAACACAGTATTTCTACAACTCTTGTCCATTTTTTAATAGCTTTGTTATCGTTGCAAATAAGACTTGAGTGTTTGTAATTCTCAGTCACTTTACAGTTTTATTTTTATAATATCTTTATTTTTCAAAGTAAAAATTAAAAAATATTTTTTTTAATCAAATATAAGATTTTCGTATTTATATAGAAAATTATTTTTTTCTGTGTAAGCGAGACGGTAAGCGAAACTCTTACATTTCTCCATTACAAACCTGCTTCTAGAAGTCAAAATATCTTTAGTTATTATTTAACTACCAGTATGTGCAATTGTTTGTTCTTACAATATACTTACTTGAAGCCCAAAAATAACAAGTTCTTATTAAAAGCTAGTTAGTAAAAAGAAATTAAGAATTAAAATTAAACAAAAACAAAAATTTTTTTTATAATACATTTTAAAACTGCTTATATAAACTCTTTCTTAAAAATGACCTCCGTAAATTTATGCTGGTGATCTAAAGACTATAAAATATATTAAGCATTTGGTTTATATAAAAAAAATTATCCGGTTTTACGCTTACGTTAATAAAGGAAATGCACCATACCTATTCGGAGAGTGAGACAGTTCCACTGACATCGCTTATATTTGTATAATGCCTAAATTGCTTAAAAAATTGGCGCTATTAAATAGACCTAATAAGTAGCTATTTAGCTCATTACCAGTAAGTAAATATTCAGTACTGGAAAAAATAAAACTAATAAGTAGTTATTGAGCTAATTATAAGTAAGCAAATATGGGCATTTCCGCCAAAAGGCCCAACGTGACCGAAAACTTAAAAGTTATTAAAAGCTGATTATTTTGCGATATTCTTATAGAGAAATATTTTGATTTTACTAATTTTATAAATTTACCCATACATTTGTTCACTTAAGGCGACCGTACACCACATGTTTTTGTCAACTTACATCTCGTGTGTTACCCTTTAAACTTTGGTTCTGTAAAAGTCAGATGCAAAGTCCCCTAGAAGAAATGCATAACCAAAACTAAAAAAATTACTAACACACTTGCATCAATTTAAGATTAGTTGTTCCACTCTAACATATATGTTAGAATGGTACAACTAACATTTCCCAAGTAATACCAATATTTTAATATATTTTTGTCATTCGCGTGTAAAAATTTGTGAAGTTCTTAAATTTAATATTTGCGATTGGTATCAAAGAAAAAAATCAATTAAATTAAATTTATAATTTGTGACTAAAGTAGTGAGATAAAAAAAATACTATAAAAAAGTGACACCGCCAAAAAGCTGTAATCAGAATGCTAGTGGTAAAGGAAGGCGTATTGATGACGGCTTCAGAGAACGTGGTGCTGGATTATCAAGAAACACAGAGGTCATGTGCGAAAAGGTCGTTTTGAAAGGAGTGCTCGTTCAACAGGTAGCGGTCATTCGGGTGGTGGCTTTGGCCAGGATAATCGTTTAAGATTTGGGGATGATAGTAAAGGAACAAAAAAAAATAGTTAAAAATCCTGATGGCTTTTCAAGTATGTATATAATTTTTTAACAAAATAAAATGTCTTTTTAAGATCTACGATTAATTGATTGGAAACACGTATGTTTACCTACATTTCCAGAATCATGCAAGAAGTGGAACCTTAAAGAACAGCCACAGAAATATCGGTACTTGGTATTTACTTTACTGAAATCTAATTTCCTCTTAATTCATGAAATTCCATTTAATTTTTTTAATAAAAAATTTAATTTAAAATGAAAATTAAAAAAAAAGTATTTTTTTATAAAGGTTAGTATTAACCAATTTTTACGTTATAAATAACTAGTTAGTGCTAACCAATACTAACGTTATGACTAACTAGTTAGCATTAACCACTATTTTGGTTATCATTGACTAATAAAAAGCAGCAGAGTAAGCAGTACAGATATATGTTCCGTAGTCGAGTGGAATTCATTAGTTAGAAAGAGAGGCAAAATCACATGTACACAAGAGTTTCGGTTAGTTTTTTCATTTTGCTCTTAATAAACTAATAGAAACTTTAACCAATATATTTGTGTACACTACCGGTCATATAACTAGTAAAATGACCGGTAGTCTTCTTGTAGGGTCATCTGACAAAATTTCAACTTGAGCGTGCTCTATTTTCTTCTGACAAACCATCTGACATCAGAAATCTATGCCGAGAAGAAACCGGCAGCGGCGTCCACTATTGACGGAATTATTAGCCGGCTGAAGTTAATATTTTACAATACCGAGATATGCATAATAATAGAATTTATGTAAAGATATATATATATAAAAACCGTTTAATTTTAATATCCTAAATTGGTATCTTTGAATTAAAAGAAAAATATGTTAAGATGGCTAAACTATTTTACGGCGTAAATAAAAATTTTCGTGGCGGCATTTTTATTTTGGATTTTGCAATAACTATGCGAAAAAAAACAGAGACAATGTCAGAAGCAAATTACATGTATATTTGTGACCGAATATATTAAACCTTCTGTAAAACAGCCATTTTGACAGACATGCACAATTACATGTGACTTGAAAAGTTGACAAGTCAGATGTTAAAAACATGTCGTCTACATGCACCTTTAGATGATCAATTAGGAGAATGTTTTATTTTATGTTTTCTTCAATATTATCTTCCTTAAAAGAGGTGATATTTGATAAAAATTATTCCAAAAAAATGTTTTTACATGGTCTGTAATCTAAGGAAGAGTTTGAAGAAAAATATGTTATTCGGATTAACGGTAAATTTTTATTTTGATTTAATCATTATTCAGTTAGATTATTATGGAAAAAATTTCACGTTCGAAATGTCACGTATCGACCCAGATTTTGGCTTAAAAAAAATACAGAGATTTTTGAATCAAACCAAAGACATTTTAGTGTTACATTGCTACGTAAAATTCTAAAAGTAGTTTGACAAAAAAATTGTGCCAGGTTTCGCTGAATTACGCTTTTTTATACATGGCCACAAAAACTATTTATATTTCTATCTTTGACCTAGTATCGTGCCCTTCCTAAACCTTAGCATAGATAACAGTGCTTTCTTAGTGCTATAATTTAAGGGTTAAAAGAACGTAAAAATAGTTGTTGTTTAAAATGTTATTGCATTTTTGATGTGTACGACTGTCACGTTCAACACTTTGGATGTACTAGTAAAAACTTATTGTGGTTTCAGATTAAATACAATTGCAGTGACAACTACTGAACACCAACGTTTTAAATAACTGGTTACTGAAAAAATTTCAGTTACCAGTAAAATTTTATTGATTACTGTAATAATGCTGTTATCCGATAATTTTTACTTATTAGCTGCGTTAGTTAACCCCAAAATATTACTCACCTACTGGATTTTACTGGAAAAGTCGAACGCACATATTTCTGAAACAAATGCAAACAAATATTTTTTAAATATAAATTGCCTTAAAATTATCTGTGTATTATCATAATATCGGGTAATTTCTAAGAGCTATAGGAAAGTTTACAATAAAAAAAAACACTTAAAATTCAGAAAAACGCTTAAAATCTTTATTTGAATCGATAGTACGGTCCATATAATTTAATGTTTGAAGATTATTTCATGCAAATGTTGACCGTGACTGCGCCTCAAATGGACCAATCGCTTAGTCCAATTTTGGCATACTTTTTCCAACATTTCGGCCGGTATCTTATGAATAAATGCTTCAATGTTGTCTTCCAATGCGTCAATTGAAGCGGGAATGTCTGTATAGACATGAGCTTTAACATAGCCCCACAAAAATAGTCTAAAGGCGTTAAATCGCACGATCTAGGCGGCCAATTGCCCGGTCCCGAACGTGAAATAAAATGTTCACCGAATTCGCCTCTCAATAAGTCCATTCTTAAGCGTGCTGTGTGGCATGTGGCACAGTCTTGTTGAAACCACATGTTATGCAAGTCAAGCTCTTGCATTTTGGGCAAAAAAAAAGTTGGATATCATCTCACGTTGTTGAGTAACAGAGGCTCAATTGCTGCGAATGGCGGCGAATCGATAATTGATGGTCATCATTAACACTGGCCGATACAGCTGCGATATTTTCTTCGCTTCGCACTCTACGTAAGCGTGTTGGTGGTTTAATGTCCAACAATGTAAATTAGGTGCGAAATTTAGTCACAATAGCCCGAATAGCCGCTTCAGAGTGTCGATTAAACTGACCATAAAATGGAAGAAGCGCGCGATGAACTTTCTTAATAGAGCACGTATTTTGATAATAAAATTCAATAATTTGCAAGCGTTGTTCGTTTGTAAGACGATTCATGGTTAAATTATAGACCAAACTGAAGATGTTTGACAGTAAAACAAAACACGACACGTGCGTCAGCTGTTTAAACCAGTGTTGCCAAAAATATAATGGCTAAAAAATCACCCATTACTAACTTAAGTTTTATTAAAACCGTGTTTAAAAAATTAATGCTGATTTTCTTAAGTAATCAGTAAAAATTTACTGAATACTGCAATTTTTTCAGTAAGCAGTAAAATTTTACTGGTTACTGTTATACGTAATGCAGTATTTATATATATTTGAGGTACTTTTACACGACATGTATTTTGCATGACGTGTGTAAAATACATATGCAATTGTAACAAGTTAGAGTGCTATATTCGGCTGTGCCGAATCTTTGATACCCTCTACCGACAGTTCGAATTTTTAAGGAGTAATATCTCAATGATGTTATTATTATCTTAAACTGTGACGGTTTGTTATTAATTATGGTTTTAGGCGACTAAACTGTTTTCCGGTAGTAGGGCTTATATGGGGCGTAAGGTAAATTATGGACCGATCATCACGAAATTTCACAGCGTCATTTCTAGTCCTTTAAAACTGTGACGTACCAATTTCTGTTATGCTAGCATTATTAATTATGGTTTTAGGTGTACTAAACTGTTTTCCGGGAGTAGGGTTTCTATGGGGCCCAGGGTAAATTATGTACCGATCTTCACGAAATTTCACAGTATCATTTACAGTCCTATAAAACTGTGACGAGCCAAAATTTGTTATGATTGGATTATTTTTTACGGTTTTAGGCGTACTAAACTGTTTTCCGGTAGTAGGGTTTTTATGGGGCCTAAAGTAAATTATAGACCGATCGTCACGAAATTTCACAGTGTTATTTCTAGTCCTAAAAAACTGTGACGTTCAAAATTTTGTTACGCTAGCGTTATTTTTTACGGTTTTAGGCGTACTAAACTGTTTTCCGGGAGTATTGTTTATATGGGGATTAGGGTAAATTATGGACGGATCTTCACGAAAGTATACAGTGTGATTTCCAGTCAAATAAAACAAATTATTGCAAAATCTTATCTCATTCCGTGCCTTGTTCCAGCATTTATGTTATTTTTTGTAACAAAATTATCAATTTTTTTAGGTGGTGGTTCCACATTTTGATTCATAGCTCTGGCCCTACTGTACCGATTTTGCTGGATTTCAATCCCAAACTGCTTAGGATAATTACAAGCAATTTGGCACCAAGTTTGTTCATTTCTTTTGAGTTGTTTGAAAGTGAGCGTGTTTTCAACAGTCGAACAGACGGACAGACAGACGGACATGGCTAAATCGGCTTAGAATTACTCAAGGACCCAGAATATATATACTTTATGGGGTCTGAGATGAATAATAAAAAGTTTCACACGGAATGACAAACTTAATATACCCTCTTCACAACTTATTGTGGTGGAAGGTATAAAAATGGACAAATACAGAAGGTTTATAATTCTTACTTTCAGACGTTCGTTTAAAATTTCATCTGACATAAACTTAAATCATTCACAAGAGCTAATTATACACTAATTTATATTTTTATTCGCTTTTAATTGAATTTTATATATGTTTGCCACCAAAAACAAATGACTTGCAAAACAGCTGATATCAGATGGTTTGTCAGTTCAAAATAGAACACGCTTTCATTCAAAAATGTTTCACTGCAAATTCGAGCTGATATTTATTTTTTTTACTTTTACGCGGCATGTATGTATTTTGCCTTGGGAAATTTGACAACCATACTGCTAAATACATGTCGTATAAAACCAACTTTACTCGCAAACAAATTAATATAGAAAGTTTCGCCCTGTCAGGGAAAATTGTGTCAGTAAACATATTTATTAGTAAAAGCAACATCAACAGATATGAAAGGCTAAGTAACTTAAAAGAAGTGAAAAATATGAAACATAAAATCTACAAAAAGGAAAAAGTATGAAATGTAGAGAAAATTTTTAAAACTTTTTATTTTCTTTTTCAAATTTTTAAAATAGCTTTTAAAGGAAAAAACTTATATAAGAATTAATGGCAATAACTGTAGAAAAAAAGAAAATATATGATAAATAAAAAGGAATACAAATTGCCTTTTGAATACATAGAAAAAAGAGCGTTAAATACAGCAATTCCAAAGTTTTCCTATTTATTCGTCAACTAATATTCTTACAACTTTTTATGGATTTTAATTTGCTAAAATTAATTAATTAAATAAAATTAAAAGATGCCAATAAGAAGTTTTTTTTTTGCTCAAACCTTTTGCATTTGTTTAGCAAAAATTATGAAAAAGTTTTTAATGTATTAATTTTGCAAAATAAAAAAAAAAACGCCTATGCAATATTTAAATATTTATTTGTATTTATTCACATCTATTAGAGTTTGCACAAATTTGCATTATTATTAAGGTGTTATTAATTGAGCAAAACATTTCAGATTATTTCAGCTAATTATTTAGCTTCAAAATATATTTGCAGCCTACTCAAAAAAACAGTTTTTCTCAAAATTTTTGCATTTATTATTAAAGTAGCTCTTAGAATGCATTACAGAAGTTATTAAACAAAATTAGCTTAAACAGATTATTATGTCGACGATATCTATTAAGACATGCCTTTCTTAATTATGTTAATTATGTATTTGAAATTAATTGCGGAAAAATGACTTTGGTCTCGCAAACGACTCTATACCTCAAAATTGTATCGTAAAGTTTTTAATCATGGGCGAAATCTTCGCATTCGTGATCCAAAAGTTTTCGTATTTAAATAAATTTTCGTGACGTATCGCAAACAGGATTTTATCATTCGATAGCCTTCAAAACGAAATTTGTTTAAAAATGTAATAAATTATTTTGCTTAGTTGTAAAATAAAAACATATTCTTTTAAAATGTAAACACAAAAATTAAAATCAATATTCATAAAATAAAGATATACCCCCGTTCACATAAACGATTATTAAATTTAACAAACGTTTATTAGGAATAATTTTCATAGTAAATTTGCTCTTTAAACCTTTATTAAATTTAAAAAATTTTTATGAATACAGGCATTATTTATTAAATAAATAACTTATAAGTATGTAAGGCTTCAAAAACGATTAATACCGTGTTTTTAAGATATGGATTAAGTTTAAACTTAGTTTAACGTAGTCTGAAACACGGACTTTCGCGACGAAATGTAATTTTTTTATTCCCTGGGAAATTTGTGCCAATTGGTCCAACAGACTGGTCCTGGGAGTTGTGAAAATAGAACAGGTACAAAAAGAAAGAACTCATGACCAGTGAAAGGAGAACTAATCATGTAACTGGTTTATGGAGAACAAAAAGTTATGAATTACAGTAGAGGCCACCGGTGGTGTGATACATTTTTTTGGGACTTTCTAAAATTTGGCTCTTGAATTTAATTCTAGGACTTGTTTTATTGAAATAATACTACATCCTATTGCAATAATACTACATTTCAGTAACTGTCACTAAACACGTCCATTGAGAATAGATTTGTGACTGGTCAAATTGTGTCAATTGACCACCTCCAATGACAACCCCATGTAAAAGTGATAGGTCTTATTCATAGAAAGTGTTAAAACTAGAACCGGTCTCTACCACCAAAGACCTATCACAGGACTACTTTGGTGTCAGTTCGCTTCCCTCTAGGGTTATTTCATTAAAAAATACAAACTCGGTAATGGCGGCACACATTTGTTTTAAGATATACTAAACCTAGTTTAGCTGAGATCTCAAAAACCCAGCCTTAAGTTGACAAGGGGAGCGTCTAAGTTTGTATTGTATCAACTAGACATAACAAGCGGCATATGAACAACTGTGCCACTAAAACACCAGGTAGCAGCTACAATGTCACTTTTAGCCGCTGCACAGTGGCTGAAAATCGTTTTTCATTGGCGAAAAATCTGTAACTTTTGAACCGAAGGAGATATTTTAGTGAAATTTTTTTTAATCGACAGTTATATTCTTAAACTTTAAATTTCATTAAAATCGGTTGAGTAGTTATTGAGGAATTTAAGGTCAAAGTGGAACTTTAAATTTTTTTTTAATTTAGCGTGCAATATGGTTTTTTTAAATTCCTTTAATTATTTAAAAATGTAATTTTTTGATTTAAATAATAATCATTAACATTTTTTGTAATAATGGGACACTCAAAAAATTAAATGCTTACTATAAAAAAAAATTAATATAAAAAAAAAAATAGTAAAATCCACTGGAAATTTTGCTATTATTGCTGAAAAATAAACAATTTTTTGCTTTCAAATTTGTTTACACTTATTTATTCTTAGTTATTAAAACATTTCATACATATATGGATAATGTATGAATAATAGCAGCAATAGATTTTAATAGCTTTTGTAACAACGTGAGCTTATATTTATTATTATTTTTTACTAATACAATGTCTGTCTTTGAACTAATGAATTATAATTATTGCTCATTTAATTGAAAGATTGATTGCAAATATTCCATATTTTGTTCTGTGTTATTTCTGTTCTTAAGTAGTTTTTGACTTCTTCATCTAAATCCCGATGTTCCACTTTCCATTGATTTCGAATACTGGAAACAAACGGATCTGACGTTACCAATAATATATTAAATAGATCTTCATTAGTGGAATTTCGTGAAATTTTTCTAGTATTGTGCTCTCTATAAAATCTGTAATCCTTATTCCTTTTTTCCTGAGCTTCCTCTGATAAATCTCCAAGTGGCACCAACTGATATTTAATCACATCTTCTCCATGAAAAAGGATTTTGTGAACTGTAGCAGACATATTTCTCCATGGGTACTTGGTTGTATATATTTTTGCAGTTTCCTTAGCAAAATCTCCAAATTTTCTAGAGTCAATTTCTTCATTGCACGCAAGTATTTCTAGGATTATTTTAAATCTAAAAATTAGGTTAAAATCAAGACCTGTTATTGCAGATGCTGTTTCTGGATCTGAAAAGAATCTTCTTGCGGTATTGCCATCATTTGTATTGCCTGACCCTTGTTTCGGCTGATCTATAATTAACCCAAATTTGCGATATTCATCTTGAACATGTTTCCTTTACTTTTGTCAATTGTTTCTGTGATCGCAATTGATGTAGGAAAGTATATTGAATATTTTCATATCCGATTTCTTCATTTATATCCTTAAGCTTCCGCCTCTTGGATCTATCGCTACAGTTGTCCAGCGATTTTTGTGGTCTCCCACGTGTTTTTTGATTTGAAGTTTCTGAAGCGATCTGGACAAAAAGTTCGTTCTCTAACCAGTTTGCAAAGCTCTTATAAAATCTATCTTTGCTGTTATCAACTTTCCTGTATCGCTGTTTTAAATGTTTGATGAAAACATATAATTTATTTTCTAAGTCCGATTGTATTTCAGTGCTATAGGAATTTAAGTTTCCTTTTTTTCGAATGTAATTTTTAACATCTTCCTCGTTTTTGTTTATAAAATACTCTCCGGCCAATTCTTTATAGCTGAAGCTCTCCATGTTTATGAAAAACGTTGTTATTGCTCAGATATATTACATCCACTGAGTTTGCATCCGAATGTCACTTGCTTTTAAACCTTTTCATACTTTTTTTTCATACCAAGTACAGGTAAAATAAAAAGGATTAAAAAACTTAAAATCCTTTTATTTATATGCTATAAAATACCTGACACAAATTTAACAACGCATTGCATAGCTATAGGGTCATGGACTATTATTAGAGTCATAAAGACAGATAAAATAATAAAAAGGCCAAACAAAATTTAAAAAGCCCTTCTAAGGTGGGAGTCACAATATACCTGTTTAGCGTAAACGCGTGTATAAGCTCTTTATTCTACTATAGAATACGCTAGTGTGAACGTAGTGTAACGGATAAGGATGAATCAGGGTAGCAATACGTTTTTCTGATTGTGTAACATTAATAAAATTTTTTATATGTACTACCTGTATTATGTTCGATCACGATAAATTTTCCCTATATCATAAAATTTTTTTGAAGAAAATAGCACATGATTTCTGTTACTTCTGCAAACATTTTTGCGGAATAAAATAAATTGTAAAAAACAATTTAAAAAAAATTTTTTTTCTGAGTAATTTCATTAAAACTACCTTTCTATCAGTGGTTTTACCTTCTTAATCCCTTTTGGGCCGCAAAAGTTATATTCTTCTAAAATTTAGTAAATATGTCCTAACATCTCAAATATAAATAACACAACAGTCGCAAATATTACCTTTTTAAAGATAACAAGACTACCAACCTAGCAGAAAAGCAAGCAGGTCATTATCGCTTATAGTTTTTGTGCAATGATAATTTCTTTCGGATTAAATATTAAAACAAATACTTTTTTCTGAATTAAAAAAAAAAGTTGTGTTTAACAACATGTCACACCCACAATTACCAATATTTTGAGCAAAATGTTTGGCTACCTTAGTTTTAATATGTTTACTATTAAATCAAATTCAAATTTTTGAAATCGGTGACAAACAAAAATTGGACTTTTGGCCAATGAAATAAAATTTTCAGCCACTGTGCGCTGTAAGTTTTAAGCAAATCGTTGTTATTTTTTATTTGGTGGGCATGTGATATGGTACCTCTCCCACATTTTTTATAAGAAGTCTTAAAACAATACAACTATACAACAAAAACGCCGCTTTAACCGACCGTAAATAAAATAAAATGTTATTAATTAACGTACTGTTAGCATGTTTGTGCACTTATCAAAACGTGTCATCACAAACATAAACAAAAAATCATTAGTATACATAAAATAAAACAAACATTAATTTTTTTTTTTTTTTTTTTTTTTTTTTTTTATTTATTTTTATTATTGAATCTTTCTTATCGAAATTTACAATATGTATTCAAATCTTAATTCTACTTGTTGTTTATTAGTTGTTACCAGTGTAACCACTAACTGCTGTATTAAAATTTTAAGACTGTCTGTATTTCTAGTTAGGCTCAAAGTATCGGTTCTTTTTAGCCTCTGGTGACCTTCGAACTGAAGCAAACCCCGAGCGAGGTAGTTAGGGTGGACCATGTAGTTGAGCTGCTTTAAGTTTCATAGCCGTTATTTTCGCTTCGATATGACGAGACCAGGTCAAGCGTCTATCTATATGAATTCCCAAGTACTTTACATGGTTTTCTACCGGAACAGTGATGTTATTTATTTTTACTGCTGGGCACGTTTGTCTTCTGAGCGTGAAAGTTAAGTGAGCACATTTAGCCGGGTTAACCTTTATTCTCCATTTTTCTAGCCATGCCTCTAGTTCATTGATGTGGGACTGCAGATTTTGCGATGCGACTTTTGGGTCATGGTTAACGCTAATAAATGCTGTGTCGTCTGCAAATGTAGAGGTATGCGTGCTCAGGTTTGTTGGCATATCCGCTGTGTATATTATATATAGAAGCGGTCCTAATATGCTGCCTTGGGGAACACCAGCAGTAATTTTCTTGAGAGGGGAGTATTTATCTTGCGACCTTACTATGAATGTTCTGCCTGTTAGATAGCTCTCCAGAAGCTTGTGAGTGTTTTGAGGAAGCATTCGTGTTATTTTGATGAGTAGCCCATCATGCCAAACTTTGTCAAAAGCTTGGGAAATGTCTATAAACAGTGCTGAGCAGTATTGCTTTTTCTCAAACGCCGATCTAATAAGGGTGACAATTCTATGCACTTGTTCTATTGTACCATGTTTCGCTCTGAATCCGAACTGGTGATCCGGGATGATGTCGTGTTCATTTAGATGAGGAGTTATACTTAAAACGAATATTTTTTCGAAAAGCTTCGATAGGATTGACAATAAGCTTATCGGTCTGTACAACGCAACCTGGCTAGCATCTTTTCCTGGCTTGGGAATCATCACAATTATAGACCTCTTCCATGAGGATGGGAAGTATCCGACTCTTAATATAGCGTTAAAAATGAGCAGCAAGATTCTGGAAGCAGACGATGGTAGGTTTCTTATCATTGACCCTGTGATGCGGTCAGGTCCGGGAGATTTTCTAATATTCACTTTTTCTATTGCAGATTTTACTTGAGTTATGTTAAATTGTAATGGATGGTTTACCTTATCAGGAATGATTGGACGACAGGAACAAGTATGTGCATCATGTGGCGTGAAAACTTTCTCAAGGTGGCCCGCGAAAGCGTTTAATTTTTCATCTGTGTTTTTGGCCCAAGTGCGGTTTTCCAGTCTTAATGGAGATTCTTGGGTTATAGGGCATTTCATATGCCGTACAGCCTTCCATAAGCTATAATTGGAGTTTTTTGTGGCGTCTAGGCTGTTTAGATAGCCTTCTATTGCAGACTCGTGGTTCTGTCTCAATTTGTTGTGAAGAGTGGTCAGGCATAATTGTAGTTGGGCCTTAGTGGTTGTGGAACGACTGTTTTGCCATTGTCTTCTTAACTTCCTTTTCTCTCTGATAAGGGTCTCTATATCCGTCGATGTATTGTAAGGAGCACGTTAATTTGTCCGCTTGATTGGGGTTGCATTTCTTGCTGCAGTATCCAAGACTTCTGTAAATCGGTCGACAGCTATTTGGATGTCAGATGAATTTTTTAGGGGAATGCACTGTGATAGGTGAGAGCTCACATACATTTTATACTTTAACCAATTTGTGTTTCTGTTTGGATAGGAAATAAAGTTTGCAGCTGCAGCGTCAGAGTTACCTTTTAAAATAAGGATTGAAGGTGAATGATCAGACGAAAGATCATAGGAGGAACTAACTAGTACCTGATCGCGCTTGATGTTTTTAATTACAGCAAAGTCAATAAGGTCTGGTAGCTTATTGAAGTCGGTTGGCCAATAGAAAGGCTCACCACTCGATACCACATCAAAATTATTTGCAGTTACGGTATTGTATAGCTGATTACCTCTAGGACTAATAAGTCTGGAGCCCCAATATGTATGTTTAGCGTTGTAGTCGCCAGCAGCAATGAATTTCTGGCCCAATGTGGAGAAGAAGTTGAGAAATTTATCGTTTACAATTTTGTGCCTCGGGGGACAATAAACGGATGTTAACGTTAGATTGAAATCAGTAAGATTTATAGATGTGGCCTGGATACAATCTTCTTCGAACTCTGGCAATGGTAAGTGTCTGATGTTTTTGTGCACAATTATGGCTGTGCCACCACAAGCTCGTCAGCTGGGATGTTTTGTGTCATACGTAAGGTATCCATTTACCCTAAAGCAGTTTTTATGAGTGAAGTGTGTTTCAGAGACAAGAAGTACGTCGATTTCATTCATATGAAGAAAGTTTGCAACTTCGTGTTTATGTTGGGATAACCCGTTTGCATTCCAGAAACATATTTTTAACTGGTTCATTTTTTGTTGAGTAGAACTTGCAGGAGCATGTTCTGGTTTCGCATCATTTCCTGAAACATGTTCTGCATAGTGGCCATGAAGTTATTCATAGTTTGAATTAAATTTTCAATTGAGGTAGGCTTATTTCCAGAAGGCATTTGTAGACCTTCCCTAGGAACATTAGCGTTTGGAGGTTGCTTTGCGTTTGGGGGATTTTTCGCATTAGGGTTTCCTTTTAAGACTTGGGCATATGATTGGTTTTGATTGTTTGTTTGTGAAGTACTAGCAATAGAGCCAGCGGCTTGGCTGGGCGCATGTGACGGACCATATTGGGAGTGAGTATATTTTTGAACTAAAGCAGGTTTTTTTAAATGCAAGAAGACTCTACAACCCCTATAGTTTGCCGTGTGATTTTCGCCACAGTTGCTGCATTTCTTAACATTCGGGTCAGCTTTAGAACGATTACATTCGGCGGTTTTATGAGCGTCGCCACAAACCACACATACGTGAGGCAATTTACAATATGATTTTGTATGCCCATATTCCTGACAGTTTGTGCATTGGGAGGGACCCATTCGTTTTAATGGCTCCTCAACAGTTATTCTTCTGTTGAGTAGGTAGCGCAAGTTGTATATGGGATGAACTGAATTTTTGGTTTTGAGAACCGATGAATCAAACGATATTTCAACGCGGTGCATTGGTTGAGGAACTTTATTCCTGTTCAAAATGTTATGAACAGATTTTACCTCATACCCCTCTAGCTCTATGGCAGATTTTATTTCCTCTGTAGGAACAGAACTATCTATGCCTTTTATGACAATAATCAATCCCTTGGCACTTTTTAATTGATATGTATAGTAACTTTTATTTTCTGCGTCCAGGTGTCTTGATATAATACGAAAGTTCGTTTCTGTACTGGCTTGAATTTTGGTTTCTTGAATTTGCCCGCGTCGTATAGAAACGACGTAGAAATTATTCTTACCTACCAGTTGAATCAACATGTTGACTATGCTATTTGATGTTTGCTCCCGCAGATAGATAGGGGGCGGTTTAACTTCTTTAGTGGCTGTTCCATGTGCTGATTCTGCTTCTTCATCGTCAGGTATGGATAGTACAGAGAATCTGTTACCATTTGTTGGCAAAGAGACTACGTTAGAGCCTTTGTATTGTTTGTCCATGCGTTCCTGTTGGGTGGACCTAGGGCTAGGCTTTCTCTTAGTTATTGTTATATATCTGTCCATGCCTGTTTGCACTTTAGTACTTTTTGGCACAACTCCTGTATTTATTAATGCAAATCGTGATGTTCCAGGTTTTTCGTTATTATTCCTCTGGTCAGACGACTTCACACTTTGAACCACATTTACGGTCGGATCAACACACTTGATCAGGTTGGGCACACTTGCACTTAAATTGCTGTATGGAAAACCAGTTGCGCTGGCAATTTTTGCACTTAAATAATTTTTATTTAATTCTGGGTATCGAATGTTTTCATTGCTCACGCTCGGGGAGCTTACCACAATATACGCATTTCTGCTATTTGTGCTGGGCCTACTCTCCTTATTGGGAGTATTTGTGAGGCTCATTCACAAATCTCTTCGGGCACCTTAGTTACTGTTCTTTTTTTCAGCTATTACAAATATTTTTTTTTTCACCTGTTGACGTGAAGTCAACAAAGGTTATTTATTTAAGTTTTTTTTGTTACATTTTTCTTTCTTTTCTATTTATATTTTTTCTCAGTGTAATGAAGCATTTTGGTTTTGCATTTATCTTCTCCTCTCTTTTTTTTTTTTATTCCAAACTGAACGGTTTTCTTTTTCACTCAATTGGAATTTGAGTCCCTCATTTTCTCTCTCATTTTTGCAAAACTTAAATCCAACTCAATCTTAATTATAATTTTTAGTATGTAAGTTTCCTTTGTTAAATAAACAAGCAGCAAGGAGCTGCAATACTCATTTGAAATTAAAATCTGAACTGGTGTTTTTCTTTTTGACAAAATTTGATACAAGAAGTAAGACTCCCAGTTCTACATTTGGTCCTTCGAAAAGTCCTAGAGGAGCTAGGACTGGATATCTGGTGGAATTTGTCCACTATTTTTGGCTGCGTTATTTGTTCAACCGTAACAACATAACCTACAATTTGTTTGACAGACAACGAGGTCTGTAAAAATCTTCCATTGGCATCCCGATCAATAGAAGATAGGGAATCCCTAACGCTACAATTGCATCAAGGCAATAATTTGTTCATCAGGCAAGAGGTCTGTTGGTAAAATCATCATATAGCAGCGTTTTTGAAGAAAAAATCCCACAATCATCAAGGGCATCCTACAACAACAAAGCAGTTAATTCTTCAGAGAAGTCAACTTGGCAAACACAATTGAAGACGGTAAAAACAAAAAGAAATCATTAGGTATGTACAGTATTTTATTACATTTAGTGCAATTGTGAGAATATCTGGGAATTAACATAAAAAGGCTTTAAATCTCGTGAAGAAATATCTACTTGATCATCCACCAATTTATTTCAGTATAACCTCAAAATTATTAAATAATCGCTATCGTATCATCACCGATAAAAAATTCCCCATGGTACCAACACTGATTACATTTTAGTTATACACACACACAAACCTACAAAAAACAATAAGCAACCTGTCACTCTCTTTTATATTGAATAATTATCTTGCGCCAATTACTTTGTTTTGTTTCCAACCGTTCCCTTACTCTATTAGCGTCAATCAGAAAAGGAAAACTGTATTCACACATACCACAATAACAACATGGCAAGGGTACATATGTACATTGGAATGTACAAATAAAGAAGTTGTTGGAAAAAAATCAAATCCATAGTTTTTTTATACAGTGAGGACGCGTGTAAAATTAAAATTTAAATAAACTAAATTAAAACAAATAAAATAAAAAGTAAAAAGAAAAAACCAATTACAAAATAAAAAATAGAAAACAAAGTGATATTGAAAGTGACAATTGAGTATGTACAAGAAAGTTTAAAGTGCCTTAAATAAAAAGGAAAAATTTTTAAGTAAAGGAAGAAGGTGAAAAAATAGAGTGAAGATTAGCAAAGAGCAATTGAATAAAACCAATTAGATTGTGTACAAAATTAATAGAAATAATCGAGGAAAAAAAATTAGAACAAGTGAAACTGAGAATAAAACTGAATAGATTCGGGAAACTTCTGCAGGAAAAAACAACAACAACAAACATAACAACAGCTACAGGTTTAACAACAACAATGGCCGGCATAAGAAAGTCACAATTTGACTTCGGCGAAAAGAAAACTGTAAGTTGAAAAATATTTTTTATTGTTTGTTATATTGAAAAATTAACATATTGGGAGTTTTTTGTGTGTGTATAAAGTGAGTTAGAGGAAAATATTTTTATAAAAGGTAGTGTTGGTAAACGTTCATAAATTACCAATCATAATACTACGAAAAATTAAAACATTAAGGCGGTCCATGAAAATAAATGCGAAAAATTCTACTTGAAATAAAATTTTATTTTGGTTTAAAAGATTTCTTAAATATTACGGTGGTATAGAAAAATAAAATACGAGGCCCGCAAAATAATTCATTTAAATAAATAAAATAAATGGAAAAAAAATATTTATTTTGAAGTGAGGGCGATAATTTTCAAACGAATAACATTTTAATGGGCAATTAGTTTTGGAGATTGAAAATTAATAAGGCGGTACTATAATAAAATTTTGGCAACCAATACTTTTGTAAATATTTATTACGGCAAAAAGTGACCATTCTTCTATGAATTAAATATTTTCGGGGGAATTTATAGGAATTTTTTCGTTTTGATTTGAGACTTAAGTATTTGAACTTAAAGCTTCAAAATGGCCGCCAAGAAGAAATGCAAGTATGATATTCAACAACTTGCTGTTTTTTGCAACAATTTCAACAAAATACCTACGGAAAATTTAACAACTTCATTATTGGAAGTTAAGTTGACAGAGTTAGACAGAAGGTGGTCGAGAATGATAGAGACTTATGATGAATTCATAATAAATGATGAAAAAGTGAAAGAAGAGGAAGATCTTCAGGATGAGGTTTCTCTTAAATATGAAGAGGTTAGTGAACAGTGCCAAGTTTTAAAAGCCAGAATATTAGACATGGTAAAGGCCAACGCCCCTGAAAATAAAAAATCAGTTTCTCGGCAATCAGCCCTAAAGTTGCCAGCGGTAGAAATTCAAACTTTTGAAGGGGGATTTAATGAATGGCCAGCTTTTCGGGACATGTTTATGGCAGTCGTAGGAAATGAGCCTTCAGTAGCTCCGGCCCATAAATTGTATTACTTGCACAGTAAAACGAGGGGGGAGGCCTACCAACTCATAAAAGACTATGAGTTAGTAGATTCTAATTTTGAATTAGCATGGAAGGCTTTGAAAAATAAATACGAAAATAAACGAATTTTGATAAACAACCAAATCCGGAAGATTTATGGCATTCAGTCCCCTCCAACCGAAACTTTAAAATTTTTGAGGTCACTTAGGAATATCGTAAGTGATGGGTTGAATATAATGAGATCATTTGAGGTAGAAATTCCTAGTAATGACCCGTTTCTAATGCACATCTGTACTTCAAAATTACCAGAAGAAACTTCACGTGCTTGGGAAATATCATTGAGTAATCACAAGGAACTACCTACTTGGGATCAACTTAGCAAGTTTCTAAATGAGAGAATTGAGACTTTAGAAACATTTACTAATTTACGTAAGCCGACTACCAGAGAAGCTGGTACCTCTAAGTCGCAAAGTTTTCTTACGCAAGAAAAAGATCACAAAAATAATTTTAGCTGCAAAAAGTGCAAACAGGATCATCCGCTTAAATTGTGTAAACATTTTAAGTCGTTGTCAGTACAAGAGCGTATAAAATTTGTATATGCTAACAAATACTGTGCCAACTGTTTATCGAACAGTCACTTTAAGTCAAAATGTTCAAGTACAAGGAATTGCTCTCAATGCAACAAAAGGCATCATACCTTGCTACATTTAGATAAAACAGAAAGGGGTGAAAGTTGTCCTCCTCGAACTACACCCTCGCAACCTCATCCACGAGATGATGAAAGGCCATCTGGCTCAAGCACTCAACAAGATTCAGACCGACAAACTGCGCGAAACGTTCCAGCACCAGTCACCGAACAAACTCAAATATATTTTTCGCAACACAGGGGTACAACAATTTTACCTACCGCTCTAGTTAAAGGACAACATGAAGGTGAATTCTTTACTATAAGGGCATTGTTAGACGCGGGATCGGAAACAACTTTCATCTCGAAACGTCTTCAACAAAATCTTGCTTTGTCATTGGAAGCTCAAACCTTTCAAGTATCTGGTCTCGGTGGCACAATAGTAGGCAAATATACCGGCATATGCTCCGTTACAGTTCGGTCACGGATCTCAGACTTTAAGATAAAAATTAGAGCAATTGTGGTTCCTAATCTGACACATTTTCTGCCTTCTAGGCCAATCCGATCTTTCAATTTAGAAAAAATTAAAGCCCTGAAATTAGCTGACCCCAATTTCTTTAAGCCAGCTGCCGTAGACATGATCATCGGTAGTGATTACTTGCCATTTATCAATTTACCTGGGGTGGAATCGAATATCGAAAAAAGTCTAGAGGCAAGGGAATCTCACTTCGGGTGGTATTTATCGGGTCGTGAGCCAGTCTCAGAAATTAGAGCCTTCCATACAACCGTATCGTCTTCAGATGATGTTGCCCTGCATGAGCAGCTACGAAAATTTTGGGAGATAGAAGAGGCCGAAAAAACTTGCCTACAATCCGATGAAGATGTCTATTGCGAAGACTTTTTTAAGCAGACCACTCGTCGTCAATCTGATGGGCGTTATATAGTTAGACTCCCATTCAAGGAAAACTTTCCAGATGAAGTATTCTTAGGCCCTTCAAGAAACATAGCATTGGCACAATACTACAGAATGGAAAAAACCTTAGAGAAGAATCCAGGTCTTAAGAAAGAATACGAAAAAGTTCTTCAAGAATACTTAGATTTAGGCCACATGGAAAAGGTTGGCAGCATAGAACCTAAGCAAGAAACTCATTCGTCGTTTTTTCTCCCACACCATGCAGTCGTAAAACCTGAAAGTAAATCTACAAAGGTGCGTGTGGTCTTCAATGCCTCGAAAAAGACGGGAAGCGGATTCTCCCTGAACGATGTCTTATACCAAGGCCCTACGCTACAGGCAGATCTGATGCAGGTCATTCTACGCTGGCGAAACTATAAATACGTGTTTACAGGAGATATCCAGAAGATGTACCGTCAGATTTTGGTTCATGAAGAAGATCGTCCGTATCAGAGAATTTTGTTTCGTAATGTTGCGGATGAAGCTGTAAAAACGTTTCAATTGAAAACTGTGACATTTGGAGTCAATTGCGCGCCATTTTTAGCGATAAGGACTCTACATGAGCTTAGTAAAGATTCTCGAGGTATGTTTCCTAAAGCCTCAACAATTTTGAAAGACGAAGTCTACGTGGATGATATCCTTAGCGGTGGACATACTCTTGAAGAAGTCAGGCTCAAGCAAAGTGAGCTGACTGAAGTTGTAAAGTCTGCTGGATTCCCATTGAAGAAAATCACAGCCAATAATATTTTAGCACTTGAACACTTATCCAGTGAAGATCTTTTAGATCGCAATTTTTTGAAGTTTGATGAAGCCAGCAACACTAAGGCTCTCGGTATCCGATGGAATGCGTCATTGGACTCGTTTTACTATGAAGCTCAGCATATTGAAATCACCTCTTCCACAACGAAAAGAAAGATCTTGTCAATTATTGCCAGATTATTTGACCCTCTCGGTTGGCTAGGCCCTATTGTGATTATTGCGAAACTGCTCATGCAAGAATTGTGGCAGGAAAAATCCGACTGGGATGAGGGCGTCACTCCATTAATACTTAATAAATGGAACACATTTTTGAAAAATTTCTCTTATATTGAAAATATAAAAATTCCAAGGTGGGTAGACTTTTCACCGCAATGTAATGTACAGCTACATGGCTTCTGCGACGCCTCTGAGAAGGCATATTGTGGCTCCTTATATATCAGAACGGAGAGCCCAGAAGGCCATATAAGTAGTCACCTGTTAGTTGCAAAAACAAAGGTTGCCCCGATAAAAAAGACTACAATCACTAAGCTCGAGCTGTGCGGAGCTCTTTTGCTTGCAAAACTGATGAGAAATTTTGTCCTGAACTGTAACTTCACTTACGAACTATTCCTGTGGACAGATTCATCCATAGTGCTAGGATGGTTACAAAAACCCCCAAACAGTTTAAAAACATTTGTCGCAAATCGAGTTGCGCAAATCTTAAACATTGTCAGCCTAAATCATTGGAAACACATTAAGAGTGAAGAAAATCCTGCAGATTTAGGCACAAGAGGTTGTTCTCCTCAGGAGCTAACGGACAACAAATTATGGTGGAACGGGCCCCCCTGGCTTATAAGTCCTAAAGATATTTGGCCGACACCGCGCACGTTCGACCCAACAGATTTGGAAACTAAACAAGTAAAAAGTTTTTATCTAGAAGCTCAGTATAAAGACCTGCTTGAAGATTTCTCCTCCTTTGAAAAGGCAATACGAATCATGTGTTATTTACTACGATTTATAAATCGTCTTCTCAAGAAACCATTTTCAACAGAAAAATTTATAACGTCGGATGAAATTGTTAATATGAAAACTAAGCTTATCTCCATAGCGCAAAGATTCTACTACGATCGAGAGTTCCAGTGTATGCAAGATAAGAAACCTATAAGTCGAAAAAGCCGATTACTTACCTTAAACCCGTTTCTCGACAAATATGGTATCATGCGAGTAGGCGGCAGACTTAATAATGCCGGATTAAGCTATGAAGAACGCCATCCGATTATTATTCCAGAGGGATCCGCCTTTGCAAAACTCCTGGTTGATTTTACGCATCGGATTCTGCTGCACGCCGAACATCACATTATGCTGCGAGCTATCAGGCAAGGCTTTTATGTCCCTAGACTTAAAAATCTTGTGCGTAAATGTATTCGTGAATGCAGGACTTGCACCATCTACAAACATAAGGTCAACAATCAAATCATGGCGGCGCTCCCCCCTGAACGAGTCAACTTTTCCTTACCATTTACATATACGGGAGTGGACTTTGCTGGCCCATTCAACATAAAATCCTCCACTTTGAGAAATGCTAAAATTCTTAAGGGATACGCAGCGGTTTTCGTGTGTTTCTCGACTCGTGCTGTACATTTAGAAAGTTGTTCAGACCTCTCCACTGATGCATTTTTAGCCTGGTTTGATCGATTTGTAGGGAGAAGAGGACTTCCAAAGACCATGTTTTCGGATAATGGCAGGAATTTCCTAGGGGCAAGTAGCTCACTTTTGGAAAGCCATAATGAATTCTTAAAATCAACAGAAAAGGCTTTGGCTGAAAAATACGGGTCTCGTGGAGTCACTTGGTCATTCATTCCTCCCTACGCGCCTCATATGGGCGGCCTCTGGGAGGCTGCGGTAAAAAGTATGAAGACTCACCTCAAAAAAGTTGTTGCTAACCTCTCATTCACATTTGAAGAATTCTCCACTCTTCTTGTCCGAATTGAAGCTGTTTTAAACTCCAGACCATTGTCCTCTATAACTGAAAATCCAAATGAAGTTCTGCCACTTACCCCGGGACATCTACTTAGAGGTGACCCAATTGTTGCCCTACCTGAAGCTCCTGTAGAACCTCCCATAGAAAACTTGTCATATTTGAAGCGATGGGAGCGACTCAAAGCCCTTCAACATATCTTTGCTCGAAGATGGAAATCAGAGTATATCATAGAACTCCAAAAACGTGTTAAATGGAAGAAAGAACGAGATAACCTGAAACCTGATGATATCGTCATAGGCAAGGAGGACTTTATACCGCCTACTGAGTGGCTCCTGGGTCGTGTCACTAAAATTGTCCAGGGTCGAGATGGAAAGATTCGAGTAGCAGAAGTTCGAACTAAAAATGGTACTATATTACGCCCCATAGTAAAGTTGTGCTTACTTCCAACCAATACTCAGCACGCAAACAAAATTTCTTCTAATGCTACTCACTAATTTAAAAAAAAAAAAAACTCCCTTTTGCCTTAAGAGATCTAGAAATCTCAATTGCACTCTATGTCATTTAATACTTTATGTACTTCTCTGTTTCTTTTTCTCAACATCTAGACTACCGGAAAGCCAAAATGCCACCTCTGCAGCCTGAACCATCCGTTGAAGTACTGCCGCACGTTCAAGGGGTTTAGTCCTACCATGCGACGCCTATCCATCCTCAACAAGGGATATTGCCTCAACTGTCTGGCTTTCGACCACGTAAGACATTGGTGTCCATCCCGAGCTCGATGCCAATTCCCGTTACCGCCGGACAAATTTTGTAATGCCAGGCACCTCACCCTCCTACACAGGGATGCGACCGACGATCTTTCCTCCAGCTTTGAGGATGATCCCAACCCCCTGCCGTATGATCTATCAGACAGCCAGGAGGACGACGGCAGCGGCATCGAACCCGGTATTCCCGGAGTCTACTACGGGGACAGCTTACAGAGCGATCAAGTGGCTCATCATGGGAGCGATTCGGAGGAATAAGGATCCCCTCCGTGCGTCCCCCCCCCCCCCCGGTCCAATCAGTTCTTAGCGTCATCTCCATAGACATGTCCACTCGTGCCCGGGAGTATGTTGACGTGAAGTCAACAAAGGTTATTTATTTAAGTTTTTTTTGTTACATTTTTCTTTCTTTTCTATTTATATTTTTTCTCAGTGTAATGAAGCATTTTGGTTTTGCATTTATCTTCTCCTCTCTTTTTTTTTATTCCAAACTGAACGGTTTTCTTTTTCACTCAATTGGAATTTGAGTCCCTCATTTTCTCTCTCATTTTTGCAAAACTTAAATCCAACTCAATCTTAATTATAATTTTTAGTATGTAAGTTTCCTTTGTTAAATAAACAAGCAGCAAGGAGCTGCAATACTCATTTGAAATTAAAATCTGAACTGGTGTTTTTCTTTTTGACAAAATTTGATACAAGAAGTAAGACTCCCAGTTCTACATCACCTATTACAAATATTTTTTTTCACTTCGAATTTTTTATTTTTCTTACTCACTGATACACGTCCGTACTCGTCAAGAGCTGGTGGAAACATTAATGGAATTTAAAACTGTTCAAATGGTGGCCACTGTGCAGAAAAAGTACCCAGTGATTTAAATGGTATTAAAACCACTGTTTGAAAATAAGCAGAACCTTATCTAGAGTACGGCTTACACACTAGACTGGTCGAAATTTTTTTTTTTTTTAATTTAATTGCTTGCGCAACTTAAAATGTGAGGTTTGGTGTAAGAATTACTGCTTATTGAAAAACTAAAAAAATTGCGGAATTTCGGTTTTTTTAGTTTTTCAATTAGCTTAAGCGTGTTTGAATTACGCGAACATATGTTGTGCAACCTCCTTAATTTTCGAAATAACGGTATATCTCGAAAACCAAAGCCAACATAAAGAAAAACTTTGAACTTTCTTAAAGTAAATTTTATTGCGGAATTTCGGTTTTTTTTAGTTTTTCAATAAGCTAAAGCGTTTTTGCGTTATGCGAACATATGTTGTGCAACATCCTTAATTTTCGAAATAACGGTAAATCTCGAAAACCAAAGCTAACCTAAAAAAACGGCTAGCACCACTGGATTCAGCGACCCCGAATTAGGTTAAAAATCTTTTGTTCGTATCATACTAAAATATTAAACAGCAAATACTTTAATCTATCTATACAAAATATAATTTCTTAGTATGTCAGGATGTTTGCATGTATGTCCTATTCTTTCCGCAACTTTCTGAAGCCATCTGATGACATAGGAAGCTGAAATTTGGCACACTTGAAGTACTTTCTCTGCGGAAGATCGAAAAGAAGCCATATTTTTGATTTTCGGCTTTTCAACTAGTATAACTATAAAGATCTGATAGAAAAGATGTTTTTTTTTATAATATGGGGAACTTTGGGCATCACTCGGCACGGCTAGGCACCTTCGGATTGACCTGAAAAATTAGATCATGGTTTCTTACACCAAACCTCATATTTTAAGCGGCGCAAGCAATTAAATTAAAAAAAAAGAAAATCCTATACAAGATGCGACCAGTCTATTACACACCCAGAAACGATATCTATTTTTTAGTGTTTGTGTATACGAACACAACCCCTTATACCGATAATAACTATTTTCGAGAGAGTAGCAAACCTTTTATAGTGCTCTGTTCTTCGTTATGAAATAGAACAATTGAAGTGGTTCTGTAGACACGCATCTAATTTTAATGTTCTATGGTGTTTCTCTTCTACATTTATAAAGAAATGAGCAAACAAACGTCTACAGAACGAATAGCTTGTGTGTATATTGTGCGCATGTTTTTTTTTTGTGTAACATTTTTTTTGCTGGCTTTTTGGTTTTTCGTATTTGTTGCTGATAAAAACATTTTTTTTCGCCCCAGCCAAAAGCACAATTGAAACGAACTAATATGCTAACCCGAGCATGGTTAAAACAAATAAGAATTCAATTAAATGTTTTCATCTTTTTGTTGAGTTGGACAAGTACAGTATTATTTTTCTGTTTAAAGATCACAACAGCGAAGCGTTATTTTTTTAATGATTTATTACACAAACACTATTAGCGTTTGTGTTTTTCACAAATCTACCGAACCGAGTACTAAGGAGTGATAATGATATTTTTTTGTATATGTGTATGCATTTGCTCATTTTATACATTAAAACATATCGGTACCTAAAACGCAAAAGGCTCTAACTAACAAAAAATTAAAAATCGACTTTTTCAATGATTCTGATGTTTTGCATCAACGAAATATCCACAAAAAATTTCGAAAACTTTCAAATAAAATTAGCGTTTTTAAAGAGAAAACAAGCAGACCTATGTATATAAAAAAGCTTTTATGATAAACGCTAAAAGGCCTAACTAACAGTTTTTACAATATGCAACATTATCAACTTCTCAAATCATTATTGGTGTGGCTCATATAATTTTTTTTTCTGTTAGGAAAAGCACTCAGGGGATGACCCCTACTAATGCATTGCATTGTGTTGGAACTAGGAAAATAGGTTGTGGGAAGGAGGATAGAGGAAGTAGTGTTTGTGAACATTCGATTTGAACTTAATCATGTTTTAAGTGAGAGGGAAGACTTCGGCAGGAAGGTTATTCCACATACGAACAGTCCGGAAAAAAAACGAATTCTCTCTGTAATGCGTTATACGATTCACCTGCCAATCGACCACATAAGGATGGGCTCTGGAGGAAAAACGTGTATTGCGAACAAACGTACGGGTTTCGGGAACTAGATCCCTAATTTCGTCAGAACACATCCCATTGTAGTAACGTTAAAACAGGAAAATACAACCCACATTGCGACGGTGCTCAAGGGAGTCAATAGAATTGGATACCCTACTGTCACCAATGAGAACCTTCGCCCTCTCCTGCACGCGGTCGAGAAGCTCCAAAGTGGACTTGAAGCACCGGCCCACACATGAGAATTGTATTCCATACGCGGTCGGATATAGGTGGTATAAATAGTAAGAAGATCAGATGGAGTGAAGTATATCCTACACCGTCTTAGAAAACCGAAGCACTTGTATGCTTCTTTCGACACCTTGAATATATGTTCTGTCCATCGGACATCACATTGTATTCTCATGCCCAGAACATCAAGAGATTCTGATTCCTCAATTATTATACCACTCATATATACAGATGAGGCACCCCGGTTTGTTGCGCGTTTATGCGTCAGAACGTAACATTGGCCTCATAGCACCGACATCGGATACGCTTGGTCTGCATTCGAATGGGTACAAATGGCAAAGGTTGCTCGTCAGCTCAGAATTTGTTTGGCGCATATGCCAAAAAGTCGGAGTGGAGAAAAACGACAAAGAAGATTTACATGAAGATTTCTCAAATTGTACCCGATAGAATTTTTTTATATTTTTACCACTGCTTCCCTTATATGTTTTGAAGAAAAATGCAAATTTTTGCGCACTTTCATGAATAAAGTTAGAATTTAATAGTATTTTTTTGAAAATGAAAAATATTATTTTGTGCCGCATACGCCACTTTTCTAAAAAAATTAAAAAAGTGGCTTTTTGTGCTGCATACGTATACTTATTGCTGTGTATTGAGTAACTTGTTGTTGAGATGAATTTTTTTTTATAGTTTTTTTATTTGATTTTACTTAACAAAAACAGAAAAAACAGTTCTACTGTTATGAAAAGTTACGTAAAAAGCCACAAATTAAAAAACTTAAATAATGCAAAAGTAAAAAGAAAATTTAAAACTTAATATTGAGTGAATTTTTATAATAAGCTTTATCAACACGTGGAAGAAATATAAGCAAGTCTTTTATGTCTCTATTTTTATCGCTGGAAATAAATATTGGTTTCGATATTTTCAAAACATTCGTCAACAAATTCTCAGGAGTTTTCAAACAATTTTTTGATGCAGACTTAACCAAAATTGTATTTTTATATTTTTCCTCTCTGGTAGAAGTTTTATAATATATACATAAATCATTATTTTTATTGTATAGAAGTACTTTAATTTTAGCAAAAGGGACTTTTCGAAAGTCCATTTTATTTGCTTCCAACGAGTATGTGCGAAAATTTTCCGGAAGCATTTCCATAACTTTAAGTTTTGTTTTATTATTTGGCATTGTTTTAAGGAATTTTAGTAAATGAAGAGGACTATGAATTTCAATATTCTTTAAGTACCGGTCCATAACACCATGGACACAGTCCACTTCTTGAATTAAAGAATGTTCTGGTTCTGAAGACTTTTGTATTACGGCATCAATATTATTTTGTTTAAAGAACATTTTGATTGCGGTTGCGTTAATTTGATTTTTAATTTGAGGTACGCAAGAATCGCTCCATAATGTCAAAGTTTTAATAAGTGGACAATATTTTATTAATTCATTTTTTTTATATTTTTAATTAGGCTTAAGTTCATCAAATTTAATTTTCATTAAATTATTTTTATGAAGAAAGGAATTTTACAACATGAAAATTAATTAAAATTTACTGATAATTTTTCATTCTTGACTCAAACGCCTTGGAAATATCCAAAGCAATTACCTTGCTTTCGCCAAAATGGAGAATGGAACGACACCATTTTTCCGATAACAGAGCAAGTAAGTCTCCAGTAGAGCGACCTCTACGAAAGCCATACTGGCGGTTGCTTAGTAGGTAGTTTGACTCTAAATATTTCACTAGATGGTAATTTAGCATACTCTCCATAACTTTGGTGTGCCGAACAAATTGCAATTGGGCGCCGATTTTCAGGGTTATTAGCCATTCCTTTTTTTGGCATTGGCCAACTTTCCAGCAGACTGGAAATTCCGCGGCACGGTATAAAGTGCTGAAAAGATTTGCTAAGGGACGAGCTAGCGTCGAAGAGCGCTGCTTCAATACCAATGTGAATATAACCGCATTCCACACGCAGAGAAAAAGCATGTTTAGATATGTTCACCTCCAACAAAACTATTTTTTTAAGAAAGTGTTAAACATATAATGTTTAATGAAACCATATTATTGTTACCGATAATCATATTATGGTTAAATTAGTTCTCCAACAAGAAGCCACAACCATATTATATTTGCCTATAAATATGTTATGGTTAAATATGACAATAGTTTTTTTTATAAATTAACAAAATTCATCTTTTCGAAGAGCAACATGCTATGGTTGAAAACCAACAATGATATTATAAGTGTTAAACATATTTAAGTTATTTTTAACCATAAAATGTTTGGAGGCAACCATAATATGGTTGTGGTTTCTTGATGAAGGACTAATTCAACTAAATTATGGTTGAAGGTGAAACAAATATGCCTAAAATTTTCATTTTGTTGGAGGTGACCATACCCAGTAAAAACTTCGCCTATTTATTTTAAAATGAATAACTTCTTTCACTTATTATTTAGTAGCTTTCTTCTATGTAAATACTTTATCTACTTCTATAACTACTTATTTTTGAGATGTATGTAGGTAAAAAATAATGACTTCCATTTAAATGCGTTCATTTTGGATAATCCTTTGTAAAATTATTGGTTCTTTCAGTAGAATTGGAAAAATACTTTTACTTTTTCCTGATTACTCAACACATTATTTTGTAGGCGAAGTTTTTACTGGGTATTCAAACATGTTTTTCTCTGGGTGCATTTAAAATACAAGAAGCCCATCACTGTCTAAAACTGTCGCTTAACCTCGTAACAAAATTCAATTTTCTACAGGTTGGCACGTTACGGTTTAGTTACATTACAGACAGTTGCGCATCCCAGTAAAAACTTTGCCTACAAAATAATGTGTTGAGTAATCAGAAAAACATAAAAGCACTACTTACAATTCTGCTGAAATGTTTTTTTATAGAAGTAGTAATAGAAGAAAGCAACTAAAAGAAGCTATTCATTTTGAAAAAATAAGCGAAGTTACTAGGATTTGCATTGCTTTATATACAATAGAAACGATCAGCTGTTAGCACTATATTTTCATTTCTACATTTACGATCGTCTAACGCGGCCTTTATTTTAAATTTGTTTTTCAAAACTTTAGAATATATGCTGAAACCTTTGACATTAAAGTATTAAGAAATTCTGTTAAGCGTCTAAAGAAGTTTTACAAAACAACCAGTTGACTGGCTTGTTTGCAACAATTACAAACTTTTAAAACGTAATATAGAAAAATAATTCATGTTTATTTCTGAATATTAAACAATTCCTCTGGGTATCAGATCAATATGTAATAAGAAACAAAACTAACTATTTCTGTAATTTAACGTTCGTTTCGTTAAAATACAAATTTATGAATTAAATAAACCAACTTAATGCAAATGTATATTTGTTTTTTTTTTTTTTTCTTATTGTACTCGTATATCCAAAATTTTCCCTTTTCAATACATTTCTTTACGAGGGTTAAAAAGGGATCATTGAATCATAAGAGAGATTATTGTTTACGCACACAGACACATAAAAAGCAAAATCTTTCTTATTCGATATTATAAGAAATAAGTTATGAAATTTGCCTTTTTTGGTTGTGATTTTTTTTTTTTTTGTTAGCATTTGCCATTGATTGGAAATTTTGATTTGGTTCTTTCAGCTTTTTGCAATATCTTTTAGCTGTTCAATTTATTAAATTTTTTATGTATATTTGTTTATAATAAATCTTTTGAGACTTTGTATTATATTTGGGGGTTTTTTTCTACTTTCGTCTTTTGCTGAAAAAACTAAATTGCTTAAATAGTCACAAAGGTTTTGCTAGTGGTAGTTTAGATTTATAGAGTTTTTTGAAATTAGTTTCGCTAGATAAACAATTTTTGAAATTTGAAATTGGAAGGGTTATTTTTATGCATAAATTAATAGCTAGTAATAACAGTAATATGAATACAGAAATTATTTAAAAATTTTTAATATTGGTAACAAAATTTTTGTAAAAATTAGTTAGTGTTGATTCACACGCAAAAATGTTTGAGTTTTTGTTTGTGACTAGTGGTGAATGAGTGTATCCTCAGTTTGTCATTCCTTGAGAAACTTCTTTGTAATATTTATCTAAGACCCAATAAAGTATAAAAGAATATTTTGGGTCCTTGAGTAATTCTAAGTCGATTTAGCCAAGTCTGTCTGTCTGTCTGTCCGTCCATCTTTCTATCTGTTGAAATCACGCTGACTTTCGAAGGACACACGGGAAGAAAACAAGTTATTGCTCTACTAAGCGGATTGGGACGAATATAAAACTAATATAAATTGGTGACGAAAGACACCGATTCTTAACCGATTCAAATTTTGTGATAATTTTCCATAAGCCGACCATCTGAGGCCCACATTTGAAAAACGCTTCAGCAAACTGCAAAATTTCGTAAACGATTGGTTCATAATTTACCATACCTCCCAAAACCAAAGGGTTTTCTATTAATGGGCGAATAACGCTATTTAAGTAAAATTTGGTAATTATAGATTCATAAAACCAGAAATCACGCAGTCGAATTTCGTAATGATTGGTCTTTAATAATCATATATGGAGAACACTTTTGAAATAAAGCACAACCTGGAGCAATCTAAGTCTGGGTGGAGGGTATCAAAGATTCGGAACAGCCGAACAAATCCCTTTTACTTGTTTTTTTTTTAAACTGCGTTTACATTCACACACAAACTACTTGTTGCTTTAATTTTCTTTTTCTTCAATTCAAATAAAAAAATTAAGGAAAAAATAAAATTCACGTGTTTGGTCAAAATATAACCCTTATTTCTCTTTATCCCACCCTTCATAAAGCTTAAGACTTTACGACACCACCATTTTTTTATATTTACTTATTTATTAAAAACTAGATGACCCCTCAAACGTTGCTTTGCCATATAACTAATTTCCTTCAGATGTTACCCCTCTTGCTCTATTTCAGTCCCTTAATAATAAAAAGATATAAGAAGATATAGGGAGGGGGGAGCTTTTACCCTTCTTGCCCTATTTTACACCCTATTACATATTGCCTTTCAGATGTTACAGTGTCCGCATGCCAAATTTTAAGAAACCCCGTTCATTAGTTTATAAGATATAGGGAAGGGAAGCTCTTACCGCTATTGCCCTATCTCAGATGTGACAGTGTCTGCATGCCAAATTTTAAGAACATTGGTTGATTAGTTAAGAAGATTGGGGAGGAGGAGCTTTTACCCGTATTGCCCTTTTTCAAGCCCTACATAAAAAAAATTTGAGGCTATAGTTCTTTCCAGATGTTACACTATTTGCCTGCGAAAACTTCAAGAAAATCGATTAATAAGTAAAGAAGATATAGCTAGGGGAGCTTTTAGCCCTCTTGCCCTATTTCACGCCCTATTCCGTACTTCCTTTCAGATGTTACAGTGCCTGCATGCCAAATTTTAAGAAAACCGGTTGATCAGTTAAGAAGATATAGGGAGGAGTAGCTTTTGCCCCTCTTGTCCTATTTTGCGCCCTCTAGCGATATAAAATATATTATACGACCTATTTTCATGCCTTACAAATACACAAACAAAATTTTATACAAATCAGTCATGCCGTTTCGGAGGGGAGGGGAATGTATAGAAAAATCTAAATGCCATATCTGAGGAAACCCTGGGCCGATTTCGTGCAAACTTAACATAAACAGTCTACAGACAATCCCCAACGTACCCGATAGATTGATACATAAAATATAAACAAATTGTGGTAGACGAAGGTTCTGGAAGTCGATATTCAGTTTTCTCAGTAAATGGTGAATAAAATCAAAAGTTATGCAGCGATTACAATGAAACAAACCTCATTTCATTCGAAATTCTGTTAAGCTTAATATATTTTGTTAGACCACAAGAGTGGTTTTTGTCGCATTTTTATTTTTTATGAATTTTTAACGAACAAAAAATTTGTGTTTTTCAAAATTTTCCTTTTTTCTTGAATTTGAAAACAATGTAAGCACGGCTTAAAGATAATATTGTTGCCAAGTTCTTGATGTTTTTGTTAACTATAAGAAGTGAAAGTGCCTTAATTTTGGACATAACGGTTTATCTTGAAAAGTAGAGCTGATAGAGAAAAATGGAATTAAATTTCAGACCGCACAAAAAATGTTTAAATTTGTTTCCTTGTGTTATCTATTAATGAACATAAATGAAATTGCGAATGTTTTCCCTTTTTTCGTTCCGAGAACCCGATAACATTTCATTGGTTAAAAAAAAAAATTGTTCTTTGTGCTTTTATCGGAGACAAAAATACAAACATAACAATTTCGCTCTCCACTATTTGGACTTTACTCCAAAACTTTTAGATGTCCATCTTTTACAAGTTATCTATTTCTTGCTCTGTAAGATTTAGTTAAGATCTTAACTTTTGTAAAAGAAATTAGCACAAATTTACGTTTTAGTCATCGCTTGACAGTTTCCCAACATTTCTGAAAAGTCCTTACATTTTAATAATTTAAAAAAATCTGTCCTTTTTTCCCTACAGTCATTTTTTTTTAGAAGAAAATCGAAATATGCATCAAGGATTTTTCCCTACGTATAACATCACTGTGCCCATGTAACCTAGTGCGCAAAGTACAGGTCGCAATTTTGAAGATGATTTAATGAAATTTCATACAAAGGTTCTAGTTGGCGCAAGGGCAAAAATAGGGCGAATCGGACCATAATTTAATATAACCCCCATACAAGCTGCTTTCCGGAATAGGGCCTTTGTGCCTACGATCAAAATAATTTTAATGAAATTAAAACATAGATAGATCAATATTTATATGGGCAGAAAAGGTATGCAAAAACTAGGACCACCATGGAGATATGGGACAATATCTGCTGTTTCGAAACTAACTTACATATTTTAATGAAATTTAATACACAGGTAGATCCCTCCCTATTCATACAGTCATAAACTCTTGAAAATTTGTTTTTAATTACTCGGGTGTAGGGTATCATATGGTCGGGCTTCACCGACTATACTTTCTTTCATATTTTATTTATTTTTTAATCCCCAAATATACTAAATGAATAATAGGGCATCCAAAATAAAATAATAATGGCAATATCTCGAATACTCTAGTCAATCTCAAAATTCTAAAAATCAATAGCAAGTAAATTATATTGATATATGAATGAAATATTTTATAAACCTTTGTCGAATCGAAGGATTCTGTTCGTCATGCATGAAATGGGTGCCCCGGTAGGCTAGTTGGTCACCTGCAGACAAGCGTAGAGCTTTGCGGGATTAGCTTAGGGAACAAATCTACCTAAACAATAATGTGGACATAATACAATTAATTTCCTAGTATCTGCAGACTCTACATATTCACTTAAAATATAATATTGTGAGGGCTCCACAACAATTCAAGTATTATTTTCGAAAAAATTATGTTTCTTAGCCTTTTCCGCTCTAAGTACCTGAGAGAAGCTACTTTCAGAATCTTTAAATCTAAATAACTTTCGCTTTAGAGCAAAACTCTTAATACAGGTAATGTTTTCCGGTTACGAAGCTATTTGCACCAAATTTTGATCTTTATATGTGACAGCGCATAGAGAAAGGAACCAGTAAGGTAAAGGGAACAGTAAAAACCAACTACACAAAACAAGAGGTAGGGACGGCCTACGCGCGTTTTCAAGGTTGACCAACAAGGTTGAGATGTGTCACTTTCAAATGAGACCAACACCAACACGCTCAGTGATGGCACACCAAAGATACACGTATTTAAATCTTTAAAATGGCAAAACCCTTAGGTCCCTTTCTATTATTCGCGTCACATATGTAACCATTCTCCTGAATTAAACAATCCATACGATTTTTGTATTGAAGGTGCCACGCTGATTTCTTCAATCCATCCCATTTTGATAGATGTTTTGTATTGATTACAAAACTATGTGTATGAAATTTTTAAATTTTTACTGTAGCCGTTATCCAGATGTACATAAATGTTTATTTTCTTTGTTAACCCTTATGTGTGTGGACAGGTACCTGTGTACCTATTGCGTTTTCAAATCGAAATTTTTTATATAAGATTTTAGTCTACAATTCTACAATTTCATGAGAACTCCTAACTTTTTGTTATTATTATATTTTCATAGGTGTTTATATACAATATGAGTTGGGGGGGGGGGGGGGGGGGGGGCGTGGCATACCAATTTGCTTTTTGCACCCTTAATAGGGTGAATAGGTACCTGGGTACCTGAATACGTTTTATATTACAAATTTTTTTTTTTGGGTGTAGGATTTTAAAAAATATATGAAAAGGAGGAAACCAGAGTAAAATTCTAATATTATATCATTAACCATCGATTGTTTGTACAATACAAGACAAAAAATTAGATTTCTCATACAATTTCCATGAAGGTACCCAGGTACCTATCCACCCTATAGAAGGTGTTTTATATTACAAATTTTTTTTTTTGGGTGTAGAATTTTAAAAAATATATGAAAAGGAGAAAACCAGAGTAAAATTCTAATATTATATCATTAACCATCGATTGTTTGTACAATACAAGACAAAAAATTAGATTTCTCATACAATTTGCATGAAGGTACCCAGGTACCTATCCACCCTATAGAAGGTGTTTTTTTTCCACACACATAAAGGTTAAAGAAGTATCACGCCAACTTCTCCAATCCATCCCACTTTTTTACAGTTATTTTGTATATACAAAAAAATCTATGTTATTTTTGTGTGGTAGGTGCCACGCCCACTTGAAGTTTAACAAATATTTAGAGCCTATGTCAAGTGCCGGATAGTCATAAAAACTCTTACAAAGTAAGTTTTAATAAAAAAAAACAATCACATTACAGGAAGTACCCAAAACAAAAGTCAATTTTTTAAACATCTATTTACCATCTTATTCATAAAAAATATTTCAGTTTTATAAAAGGCTTATTAAACAAGTTTTCATATAAAATTTATCTTATAAGCCTGTTATTAAAATGAAATATTTCTTATGAATAAGGCCTTTAGCCTATACACAAACACAAGAAAATATATTTATATCACTTTCAAACGCACAAGAAAATTGCTCCCAACAAACTCTCTAAAATTAAAGGTAACAAAATTTTAACAAAAATCTGGCACTTATATGAGACATTGGTTTCTGTGAAAACTCCCATGTCACATATATGTGACGCTGAGTAGCGAACGTGTTAACAATGACACATACTCTTTACTGTATAAATTACTTTAAAAGCGAATGACATTTAATATTTTTTTTTTTTTTTTTTTTTTTTTTGGAGAAACAAATATGAAAAAATTAATCAATAAAGTAGTTGTATAATTTCTTAATGATGCAGAAAACTGAAACCTCTTAAAAAACATATGAGTAGTACTTAAACACAATACAATCTTGATTTCAATTGAATTGATTGATTCAATTCAAAAGTGAAGTTCAATATTTATCATACTAAGAAAATAATATATAAAATATAAAAAAGGGGAAATATATAAAAATTTCAAAAGCGATTATTAAAAAAGTAAAATATCCAATAAAATTACATTGAAAACATTATTGACAGGAAAAACAAGTAAGAATACCATAATCGGCTGTGTCAAATCTTTGATTCCCTTCACGTATAATTAAAAAAAATAACACTATTTATGTAAAATTTTATGATCATGAACAGGGAAACCACAAATATGCAATTGCATGTTTTTCCTTGTGCGACCTCTGAAGGCAGAATAATATATCTATCCGTTTTAGAGCTTTTTATGAATTTTGGCACCGATTTGTTAGTGCATATTTTGGCATATTTTACCGTTTGGAGCATATTTTTGCATAATTTAGTTAAAATAGCCTTTTTGCAGCATATTTTAAGTTTTTAGCGCACAGTTTGCCTTTTTAAGGCATATTTTGATACATATTCGATTTTTTTAGATGCCTCTTGCAAGCTTTCGCCGCAAAAAAATTTTTTTTTTTTCGAAATTCAGATGGCTTTTCTCTTTTAAATATCTATCTGTATACCTTATGTGTTGCTTTAATTTCGCTATCCACATTTAATTTTTACTCTAAAATGAAGACAAAACAGGTTGTCATTAAAGATAATTTTATTTTAAACTTTCATATTTTACATAAGAGCAAAAATTAAAAAATGCAATTATAAACTTACGTTTTTGGCGATGCGTGCAATACATAGAAATCTGACCAATCTTTTAGTACACCGATCGACTACGAATCCATTTTTAAAGTGATTTAAGGCTGCCCTTTCGTCCGTCTGGCTGGTTGTCTGTCCATGTTAACCTTTAGTACAACCTTTAGTTCCAAATAAGCCGCTTTGTGTACGTAAGCCATCTTATTATGTTGGCATTTAGATTAAATGCGCACAAAAAATATGTCACAATATGTTTGTGTCAATTGTTCTTAAAGCACTTATCCCGTCACCAGTGAACACAATATTAAAATAAAAAGGAATGAATTTGTATAGATGAAAACAAGACATACCACTTAACTGGTGATAATGTGTTTAAAATTCTACCTGGTTCTATAACTTTATATAAAGGGGATTAATCATATTACCATGGTTCATTCTTAATTTAGAGCCCGGTTGCAAAGTGTCAACAAAGTAGTAATTAGCCTGCTTCTAGGACATAGCCAAGTTAATGTGACAAGTCCCAATCACATAAATTGTTAGAACAAGAACCAGTCCCTACCACTTTAGAACTGCCACGTGACAAGTTTGGTGTTAGTTCCCTTTCCCCAAGGGATATTATATTAAATGAATATTTTATTTCGTTGGACTCTCATTATAGATGCAGTTTCAGGGGAATTGATTGGAATTCTTGGCTTTGAACAAACATTTTATTGCAATCGAAGTAATTGTATGTAATTAACCCATATCTTGTATTCATGGGTTAAAGCTGACCAAACAGTTTTAATTGCTTATTATTTGCAAAACTAGTCAATGAATTTTTTTGAAATTTATGTGCAATTATTTTTTTTTATAGAAAATATGAGTTTTCTTAACATGGATCTAAATTGCCCAAGACTATTAAATCAATTAAAATATCTAAACAAATGTACAGCAAGCAATACATTTTTGTTATAATCATTTCAAGACTAGCACTAAATGCATTGAATGTTAAAAAAAAAACAGTAAAGTGTTATATTCGACTATGCTGAATCATAAAAACCCTTCCTCAAGGTGCGATAATAACAGAAAGTTATATCAATACCGTTTTTTAGATTTAAATAAATCAACTTTGTACAACGCCCACTTGTCCAAACTCACCCACATTTTGTTAGATGTTGTGTTTTGATACCAAAATTGCTCGTACCTAATTTGGAAACTTTGGCTCTTGCAGTTCTGCAGATAAAGCTATGTATATAAGAATCTCAGACATTGGTGGACCGATCAGACTGAATTTCAATAGCAAACCATTCCGAAGCTGAGTTTGGTAGTCGTGATTGAATACTTTTTCGATTTGAAAGTAATTTTGTTTCTAATTCATTTAGTCAATACTGAACAAATTGAAATTACTTTTTCAATCTTATAAAAACTCAAATAAATGCTTTACAACACTGAAAACAATTATTTCGTTTCGTTCAGTACAGACTGTTCAGTCGATAAATTCTTGTTCGATTAATCGGACAATTTTAGGCGAATAATTGTTCGATTAATTTAAAATTGCTAATTTCGATTAAAGGCTTAATCGTAGAATTTATACCGATTAATCGAATGATAATAATAAATAGAAATACTATATTCTGTAAAATGTAAAATTTTTTTAAAGTTTTAAGTTAAATAAACAAACCAACTGTATGTCTCCGTTGGGATTAAAAAAAGTAATGTTTAGTGAGTAATTTAGCTTTTTATTTTGTTAAGTTTTTGCAACACAATTTAATAATTCATTTTACAAAAGAAAAAACCACAAAAGTAGGTATGTTAACTCAAAGATTTATTTTAATTTATCATCGGGTATGTTCTAGAAGTCGAAATGAAGTGAGATTGAAATCGAACGATAACTTAAATTCAGTTACTATTTACAAAATGACCGTAGTTTTTAGTAGTTATAAGTGTTGATCTTGCAAAAGTATTTAGTAGATACTTAAAGAATGAAGTAGATAAAATGGAAAATTTTTATGAACTTCATTACAAGGTCGGTTTTAAAATTTGCTCGATTTTAAATCCAGTTCATTTCAATTTCTTGTACGAAGGATAAATCTAATATTTTATTATGAGTATTAACGTAAGTGTTCTTCAACAACTTCACTTATTTACCACTTACACAGTGACTTTAACACAGTACTTGAAGAAGATGCTCCACCAACAAAATCAAAGAAGGCTACAAGTGGTCCAATGAATAAATATTTTAAACAAGATAATTCGATCGATTTTCTAGAGGAAATTATTTGCAGAAGCATAACAGAGGATGTTGTCCGTGAAAAGCTTAAAATAATCCAAAGTTATAATGGCTCTTTTAAAATCTAAGAGCTCGAAAGTGAAGCAACAATTTGGAGCTACATTGAAAAGTTTTATTAAAAAATAAAGTTTATTTTTAAAGTACTAATTTTTTCTAAAATTATCGAAACAAAATCTCGTAATTTAGAAAATTTCTGGATTTAGATTTATTCGATTAAGCGTTCAATCGAATAAGTTAAAAATGCTAAATATCGATTATTCGTTTAATCGAACAAAAATAAAACCCGATTAATTGACCACCCTAGTACCGCCTGAATAAATTAGAAATGAAGTTGCTCTCAAATTAAAAAAGTATTCGTTCACGACTGTCGGAATTTGCACTTGTCTTCAACACGTAAGTACCCCTAAAACCTTAACGAATAATGATATTTCACTGAAATCATGCTGCCGATTATAGTAAAGATTGTTCCTCAAAGCCCACTATCTAAAAACACTTTATAATGCCTAAAATCATCAAATAATTTTATTAAAGTTAAAATTCGCCAGTCATAGTTCTATACAACAATAAGGATTGGTCCATAATGTAAAGCTTAGTTTAGAAACAGACTTTAATGGACCTAAAACCACAACGCTATAGGCTGCTGTGAGGTCAGTTCTTGTAAATACTGGTTTATAATTTTTAGATTTAAAACAAAATATTGAAATATTCTAATTCCAGGTGGGGGATATCAAAGAAACTTTTTTATTATTCATCTCAGACCCCATAAAGTATATATATTCTGGGTCCTTGAGTAATTCCAAGTCGATTTAGCCATGTCCGTCTGTCTTACCGTCTGTTGAAAACACGCTCACTTTCGAAAAACTCAAAAGAACTAAACTGGAAGTCAAATTGCTTGTAGTTATCCTAAGCAGTTTGGGATTGAAATTCAACAAAATCCGTTTAGTAGGATCAGAGCTATGAATCAAAATGTGGAACCACCACCTAAAAAAAATTGATAATTTTGTTACAAAAACTAACATAAATGGTGGAATAATGTACAGAATAACATAAGATTTTGCAACAATTCGTCTTATTCAATTAAAAATCACGCTGTAAAATTTCGTGAAGATCGGTCCATAATTTACCCTAGGCCACATATAAACCCTACTCCTGGAAAACAGTTTAGTACGCCTAAGACCATAATAAATAATGTTATCATAACAAAATTTGGCTCGTCACAGTTTTATAGGACTTGAAATGATACTGCGAAGTTTCGTGAAGATCGGTCCATAACACTGCTTTACAAATTTTTAATTTGGAAAAATACCAAGAACACCACATGCCTAGATAAGTTAATTGGGACCTCCTAAACACGAAAATCGCTGTAATTTTTTTTCCTAAGTACCGTTTTTTAGATAACGGTACTTTTGTGTTTTTCGGTGTATGGTCACACTCAAACCCTTGTGGAGCCCAACCAAAAAGTCCGATCGAAATAAATCGTATCGTTGGAAAGGTAATCGAATGCCTTTTCCATCGATATGCTACAATTTTCTATCTGATAAGAAATGGCTGAGTAATGGCACCTCAAAGTTCAAAAAATGTCAATTTTTTACGTTTTTTTTCAAAATTTTCCATTTTTATTTCGTTTTTTTACTACGTTATATTAAATATCCTGAATGTTTTATTTCTTAACCAAATAGTATATTTAATTACCAACATTTTAAGCGTAATTTGAACAAAATCGGATGAAAAATAAAGTTTTTATTAAGGATTTTGTGGGACGACAATATTTTCATCTCATATAATCCATCAGTTTTAACGTATTTTGGTTGGGCTCCACAAGGGTTTGAGTGGGACCATACACCGAAAAACACAAAAGTACCGTTATCTAAAAAACGGTACTTAGGAAAAAAATTACAGCGATTTTCGTGTTCAGGAGGTCCCAATTAACTTATCTAGGAGTGTGATGTTCTTGGTATTTTTTGGCTGTAAACCAGTGTAATTTACCCTAGGCCCCATATAAACCTTACTTCCGAAAAACATAACAAAATTTGGTACTTCATAGTTTTATAGAACTAGAAATGACACTGTGAAATTTGGTGATGATCGATGCATAACTTACCATAGGCCTCATTTAAAGCCCACTCTGGTAAAATAATAAAATACGCGGTAAACTTTCTTCCAGTTTAGCTTCATATGGCCAGAAAAAATGTTATGCAATTTTTTGATATACGGTCTATAATTTACCTTAGGTTCCATTTAAACAGCCTTCTGATATTCACTGCAAACGCTTATACGAATTGCACCGCTGTATTGAAATTTATGTTTTTAATACCAGAAATCGTTCTGCAGAATTTGGGATGATTGGTTCATAGCTTACCATGGCTTTTATATAATTTGTTCTCCTGAAAATCATTTAAGTTCAGCTTAAACTGATATTCTACTCAAGCTTTTTAAAATTGATTCAGATTGTCGGTCAATAATTTTATAATGGTCTAAGCCGCAACAAATTTTAATGCAGATGGCTGTTTTTACAAAGATTATAATAATAAATAGACATCATACAGATATGACTCCTAAAACATTCGAAGTGTCGGTGGAGGGTATCAAAGATTCGGCACAGCCGAATATAGCACTCTAACTTGTTCTTATTGAGTCGTTTAGATGTTAACAGGATTTCAACAAACGAACAAGGCCAAATAGTCTTAAAATTACTCAAAGACCCAGAAGAGATTCATATACTTTATGAAGAAAATATTTCTCGTGTAGCACATGAAATGGCAGACTTAATATAACCGCTTGCGCCACTCGTGTTGGTGAAGGATATTAAAAAAAACATTCATAGTCTAATATGTAATAAATATATATGTATGTATATTTTTAAATATTTACATACATACACATATTTATTTAATACAATAAAAACCGTAAAACATTTTACAAGTGAATGGAATATTTCCCATATTTATATGTCTATATATTATGCAGCTTCATTTTAATATTAACACTTTCAAATCCCAAATGTATGGAATGAAATTGCTGTTGAAAAAATAAATGAAATTGCAGACATTATTAATAAACTTGTAATAATATAAATAATAAAAGCGAAAATATTACGATATGGGTTGCTATTAGATACTCAAACTTTTTCTAAAGGAAGGGGCATCGTAGTTTCTGATACTTATAAATATTAAAATCAGCTTTTAACCATGTTTTAATATCAATAAAATGTTAGTTAAAAAATCCATTGAACTCTTTACGACTGGGGGAAAGCGAATCGTTACCTAAATTCCCAAACGACACCTCTAGCTTTTAGAAAAATACAAAAAGAACCAAAATATCTTTATAAAATAACTACAAAAGATAACAATTAAATAGATAGGCTGAATCCTTTCCAACATTTCTTATAGTTACTTAAGCTATTTTGTATAAAAAAAAAGCTTATACATATCGTCAGCTCATTACTGGTTTGACCTACCGACCATTTAAAAAAAAAATGAGTTAGGTATGAGGAATATATTAATACCCTCTTTCGAAATCAAAAACCTGTTTCGCGAAAATTTTTATGGTTTCTGAGATATAAAGCATTAATTTTGCTGCATATCAACTGTTTCAAAATTTTTTAAGTACTGTTTTGCTCTACAAGCCATTGTTTGGCGATTGCAGCAAATTCTTCATACAAAAACGTACAAAATAAATTTTTCTGTTGCTTTGCTGCATTGCCGTAAGAAAAATATAGTTAAAGCAAAAAATAGTAAAAGCAAAATAAAATGACAACAAGAAAGTTAATTTGTGAAAAATAGTTTTATAAAATAATGGACCCAACCAAGTATACGGTTTGCTATGATATGCAAAGTGTTTTTAGCCTACCTAAGGGAAATGCTTCAACATTTTACTACAAGCGAAAATTGAATATGTACAATCTTACAGCAACCATTATTATGCCAAATATACCAACTTTTACTTATTGTGCCTTGTGGACGGAAGCTCATAGCGGCCGGAGTGGTAACGACATTGCTAGTGCTTTAATTAAAATTTTAAATGAATTAATAAAAGATTATCCACTAATTAAAAGTTTGACATTATGGAGCGATTCTTGCGTACCGCAAAATAAAAATCAAATTAACGCAACCGCAATCAAAATGTTCTTTAAACAAAATAATATTGATGCCGTAATACAAAAGTCTTCAGAACCAGAACATTCTTTAATTCAAAAAGTGGACTTTGTCTATGGTGTTATTGACCAGTATTTAAAGAATATTGAAATTCATAGTCCTCTTCATTTACTAAATTTGCTTAAAACAATGCCAAATAATAAAACAAAACTTAAAGTTATGCAAATGCTTCCGGAAAATTTTCGCACATACTCGTTGGAAGCAAATAAAATGGACTTTCTAAAAGTCCCTTTTGCTAAAATTAAAGTACTTTTATACAGTTAAAATAATGATTAATGTATATATTATAAAACTTCTACCAGAGAGGAAAAATATAAAAATACAAATTTGGTTAAGTCTGCATCAAAAAATTGTTTGAAAACTCCTGAGCATTTGTTGACGAATGTTTTGAAAATATCGAAACCATCATTTATTTCCAGCGATAAAAATAGAGACATACATAACTTGCTTATATTTCTTCCACGTGTTGATAAAGCTTATTATAAAAATTTACTCAATCTTAAAAGTTTTAAAATTTCTTTTTACTTTTGCATTATTTAAGTTGTTTAATTTGTGGCTTTTTATGTAACTTTTCATGACAGTAGAACTGTTTTTTCTGTTTTTGTAAAGTAAAATCAAATAAAAAAACTATAAAAAAAAATTCATCTCAACAACAAGTTAAACAGCAATAAGTATACGTATGCAGCACAAAAAGCCACTTTTTAAATTTTTTTTTTTAGAAAAGTGGCGTATGCGGCACAAAACAATATTTTTCATTTTCAAAAAATACTATTAAATTCTAACTTTATTCATGAAAGTGCGCAAAAATTTACATTTTTCTTCAAAACATATACCGGAAGCAGTGGTAAAAATATAAAAAAATTCTATCGGGTACATTTTGAGAAATCTTCATGTAAATCTTCTTTGTCGTTTTTCTCCACTCCGACTTTTTGGCATATGCGCCAAACCAATTCTGAGCTGACGATATATCTTTTTATCAAGTTAAATGTCTCAAACTTAAACATATTTTATATATATTAGATACGGCTTTTCTAAATCAAATTAACGTTATACATGTGTATCCGTCATTTCATTTGTTATTAATGCAAATTTAATTTTTAATTAAGTTAAAATGGATCGCTGTTGTAACACCTAAAAATATTGATCCTAGATGTACGTTAAGTATACCTATCAACCCGAATAGATCTCCATCCATCCCGCTTATATTCTGCCGTACCATTCCTTTTATCATACTTGAAGTACTCACTATAGAAAAGGTGTGATTGCAGACCCCATGTGTCTCAGTTAATGAATGAAGTCAAAATTGTTGAAAAGTGTGCGTGTGAAAATACTATATGTAAAAAAACTTTATATCGACAAAATTTTGAGATTAGAGCCATTTTCTTAAAATACATGAGAAAATGTTTTATATATCATGGGAGAGGAAGCACCCTTTAACATAACCCTTTCGCGGACACCATTTCTGAATAAGGGTTTCCCATGGAAAACTTGCCGTATCTCTATTATTAGGCAAGACAGGAAAATTCTGAAAACACCAAACTGCTAGAAACTAAAAATAAAAGCTATAAAAGGGCAAAAAATAAGGTTTTGTTTTTGACGGCTATGAACGTCATGCGTCTACGTATGTCCTTAATGTGATGTACAAAAAAGCATGACTTTTAGAGGCGTCACACGGCTCTAATATATGAAACAATTTTCATTTAACTTCGACGTCTGTACTCGTCATGTATCTGTGGGAAACCCAGAATTAAAATATATGACTGTTTTGACGGAATTTTGTTAGTTGCACATTTTGGTAGTGTTTCTTGGCTAAAACAATGTTAACACACATTTAATAGTATGAACAATATGTTTACACATGATATAAACCAGGTTGTTATTAGAAATGTTTACTCGTAAAGCTTCTATGAGCTAAACTTTAAATGACGTAAATATAAGGGCGTCATATCAAAAAATTTTGTTTTTGGCGTCTATATACGTTAGTGTAAGCGAAATTTTTTCACTTTTACCCATACACTGAAAGCAAAAACTCACTCTAAATTAAAGTTTTCTCCACATACTTTTAATACGAGTCATACTTTAAATTTTATATACAAATTTACAATCCAAAATGGGATTACTTTCGAAAATCAATCCCAGAATTTCTTAAAATAAGTGTACAATTCTTAAATCAAGTAAATAAATGCTTAAGCTTTTCGTTGGTCGTGCCATTATACATGCTTGCATTCGCGTGTGTTCGTAAATGTTTGGTGTAGAAACAACAACCACCCTAGAAAAGTAGGTAGGAAACGGGTTGATTGTTTTGTGTAGGAAAAAACAACACTACAAAAAAAAATACATGCACTGTGTTTATGTTCAAAGAGTTAAATAAAAAGAAAAGATAAAATACGCGAATTCTATTTGTTTAAATTATTGAGTTAAAACCATAACATTTTCAAAGTAGAATAATTAAGAAAACTATATCGGGCATGCTGCTGATGTCTTATAATTAAAGGCCCAACCATAATATGCTTATCTTTGCTTAACCAACTGTCAAAGACTTACAAAATATCTCTCAGATGTATTTTTAAAATAAAACAAAATCAAAAAACATTTGATTCCGTACGGAATGTGCGGTTAGATTCGCACTTTGCTTAAGCAAATTACAGTTCTATAAAACTAAACAAAAAGTTTCCTTAAGTTCAATATGATTTGCCTTATACGATTTACATGGATTTGCATATTTGCTTTAGCCAACTTAACCACATTATGGCTGGGTCTTAAGAGTTTTTCCGTTAACAAAAGGAGGAACACAACAAGGGTGAAACAAACCAATGTAACGAACGGGGTGGTAAGAAAAGTTATCAAATAATAACATTCTTTTTCTCTCTCTCTCTCTCTCTCTCTCTACCTCTCTCTCTCTCTCTATCTCTCTCTCTCTCTCTCTCTCCCTCTCTCTCTCTCTCTCTCTCTCTGTGGTTGGCTGGGGTAAGTGTTTAGGTTAGAATTACTCAATTTTCGGATTATTTGAAATACGAACATAGAAATTCTTGAATCAAGCACAGTTTGAGATGAATTTTTATCTAACGTTTACCTAAGTCAATCCCGTTTTTGGATTATTTAAAGTACAAGGTACTTGAATAATCAATACTTGAATTAAGCATTCTGTGCTTGAATTTTACCTAGCGCTAATATAAATGTGGTCCTGGAATAAGGGTTTTAGTACGAAAGTGACCCCAGGCGTTCTTAACTTAAATATTATACTTATTCAAAGTTTTTTTTAGAAATCAAATGGGCTTTGAGAATTTTATATATTCCTCAGACCACGTAGAAATATGCATTTGAAATAAGGGTTCTTAGATTAATACGTTACCAAACGAAGAGCTACAAGTTTAAATTTAAGTTCACATATCATCTATTTAATTGCTGATTACAATCGACCCAATAGGTCATTTACTTCACCTTGCTCCCATACAAGTGTCCTAAGAGATTCAAAATATTTTTAATTTATTGACTTTCCGGATTTCCTCAAAAAACTTGCTGAATTATAAAGCGTGCTTTTTTAGAGTGTCACAACTTTGAGTTGGTATCACTGCTTTATTTGAGCACCCATTTAACAGCTGATAGTTGCTTTTTGTTTAGTTTGCTTTGAAATTTCATGATGAATCGACTAACACCAGAGCAATGCGTGCAAATTGTTGCAATTTTTAATCAAAATAATTGCTACCTTTGTGTGCCAAATAATTGCACCACGCTGCACATAATGTTAATTGCCTAAGGTTAAGTTTATGCAGTGATATCAATACAAAGTTTGATATTAAAATTTTTTAGTTCTAAATAATATAAAGAACAAACACCACAAAATCTCTAAATTTTCTATACAGAATGCTTTAAATTAAATACGGGTATCCAGGTACCTTTATCAGGAGGGTAAGGACTATTTCACTTTCGGTGGTTCCACAGGCTACCCAAGCAATAAATAATAAAAATGATCAGCTGAAGGAACTTGCGAAACCTCTACTTTGTATCTTTTATTGATTACGAGATATTTGACTTTAAAGTTCGTTCGGGTACCGGGGCACCCGTTTCAGGAGGGTAAGGTTTAATTATTAACTATTAAAATCTTGTAATTTTACCTTTTATCTCTTTTTTACTTAGATAAAATGCCATATTTAGCAAATAATTTATTCTCAATTATTTCTATGAGTTCAAAACTTAAGAGATCTATAGAAATCGAACAAAACATTGACCCCTTTTTTAATTAATACAAAAACATATTGAATTCATCTATATACATATTTTACATGTTGCTCTTCACGTTCCATACAATAACTAGGATTCAATTAAAAGAGAAAAAATAAAATGATTGATTTCATGCTCTAAAGTTATGAAGTTTATTAATATCAATCATTAAACATACAGCCATCCATGAATAAATACACCAATACATTTTGTTTATGCAAGAATTATTGTGAATAAATATGGCTGTATAAATACAAATAAAAAGTAACGAGAACGGAAAGTGGGAAAGAAAGTCGTTTTATGCATTAACCACAATCCTAAAGAAGCAATGTATTGGTTGTGATATTAGAGGAGTGAGAACAGTGAAGTCTGAAATTTTCCAAAGAATAGATTTGTTACTGCTGAAACTTCTAAACATTTAAAATCCACATATTTTTTTTTTTTTTGCTGTTAGGACCAGCACTCAGGGGATGACCCCTACTAATGCATTGCATTGTGTTGGAACTAGGAAAATAGGTTGTGGAAAAGAGGATAGAGGGAGTAGTGCTTGTGAACATTCGATTTGAACTTAATCATGTTGTAAGTGAGAGGGAAGACTTCAGCGGGAAGGTTATTCCACATACGAACTGTCCGGGAAAAAAACGAATTCTCTTTGTAATCCGTTGTACGATTCACCTGCCAATCGACTACATAAGGATGGGCTCTTGAGGAAAAACGAGTATTGCGAACAAACGTACGCGTTTCGGGAACCAGATCCCTAATTTCGTCAGAACACATCACATTGTAGTAACGATAAAGCAGGCAAATACAACAAACATTGCGACGGTGCTCAAGGGAGTCAATAGAATTGGAAACCCTACTGTCACCAATGAGTACCTTCGCCCTCTCCTGCACGCGGTCGAGAAGCTCCAAAATAGACTTTGAAGCACCGGCCCACACATGAGAGTTGTATTCCATTGCATACGCGGTCGGATAAAGATCAGATGGAGTGATGTATATCCTACACCGTCTTAGAAAACCGAGGCACTTGAATGCTTCTTTCGACACCTTGAATATATGTTCTGTCTATCGGACATCACATTGTATCTTCATGCCCAGAACATCAAGAGATTCTGATTCCTCAATTATTATACCACCCATATATACAGATGAGGCACCTTGATTTGTCGCGCGTTTATGCGTCAGCACGCAACATTGGGTTTTTCAATCGACCCTATTTGCACGAACCCATTTCGAGACTATGTCAAGATCTCGGCCAAGCGTATCATTCATATTCTGCCTCATAGCACCAACATCGGATACGCTTGGTCTGCATTCGAATGAGTACGAAAGGCAAAGGTTGCTGTCATCTGCAAAAGAGTAGATAGGGTTAGAAGTTTGACAAAGGAGGTCATTTAGAAAGATAAGAAATAGAGTAGAAGAAAGAACGGAACCTTGCGGCACCCCTAAATGAATCTTGAACTCGTTTGACGAAACCCCATCTGTAACAACTCGTATAGTGCGATCTCTGAGATAACTCGATATAAATCGAGAGAAATTATCACCGACACCAAATGCAGCAAGTTTTGACAAAAGTGCACCATGCCAGACTCTGTCAAACGCCTTGGAAATATCTAAAGCAATTACCTTACTTTCGCCAAAATGGTGAATGGAACGGCACCATTTTTCCGATAACCATCTCAAACAAGTTTGTTTGAAGTCTCAAAAAACCTTTTTTATTTCATAAATCTTTACTAAATTGCAAAAGATACCCCGCAATCAGGTATATATTTTAAGCCAAACTTTTTATTTAATCAGTGTTAGAAAATAAACAGAATATTATTTAGGGATCGGCTCACACACCTAGGAACGATTGCCATTTATTTAGTGTTTGTGTAGTAGAGCACAACCGTAACTATTTTCAAGAAAGAGCCGAACATTATATATTGTTCTGTTCTTCGTTAAAAAAATAGAACAAATGTAGTGATACTGAAAAGAAACATTATATTTAAATGTTCTATAATGTTAGTTTTCTTACATTAATAAAGAAATGAACAAACAAAAAATTTTACCAACGCCCGCAGCACGAACAGCTTGTGTGTTTATTGTGTATATGTTTTGTTTATGTAAAATAATTTTGCGGGCTTTTTGTTTTTTTTTTTTTGTTCGTGTACTTTTTTGTGTAAAAAATGTCTTGTTTTTTACCAGCCAAAATGAGCTAAAACGAACACAATGAAGTTTGTGGTTAAGAAAAAAACCGAACGGAATTAAATGTTCTCATCTTTGTGTTAAGTTGGATTAGAACAGTATTATTCTTTTGTTCGAAAGATGACAAACAGGAAAACGTTATTTGTTTGAATGATCGTTTGTGTTTTCCACAAATCTACCGAATCGAACAGTAAGGAACGATATTTAGTGTTTAATTTCGAACACTGAATTAACAACATAAAGCACCAACTGGGTTAAAAAAATCTGCCTAATTCTTAACGTTCTTACGGGATCCTGGATTTTTTGGAATATCGGGATTCGAGGTTTTTGAAAATTAAAATGCTTTTTATAAATATTTATTAAAAGATGTTTACAAACAAAAGTTTTAGAATAAATTTATTATTTTAAAGTTAAATATATATAAAATGTTATTTTGATTACTTAAATTTGTAAAAATTTAACATTGTGATTTTTTTTTTATTTAGAGATTCATTGAATTTAAAAGTGATACAAGAAATTACGTACGAGTTCAAACAATGTTTTAATTGATTTAATTAAGAAACAATTACAATAAAATCTATATTTTTTTACCTCAGTTGATTCAAACTAAAAAAAAAAAAAAATTAATATTGCAATTGAATGGCGGCATGAAATAACCCACCAAAAAAATAATGAAATAACCCCCCAAAGCCCTTATTTCATATGCAATAAAACCCCAGTTTTCAAAATGAAAGTAGCCCCCAACGAAATGAAATAACGCCCCAAACATAAATGAAATAATTCCCTAATTTTTGGGGGCTTATTTCATATGAAATAAAACCTCAATTTCTGAAATGAAATAAAGGCCCAATATACATATGTAATACAATTAATTATACAGTTTTGCTTTAAAGAATCATATCATATATACAATGGTATGATTCACCAAACTCAAGCTTCGCCAACTAAGTCTTTTCTTCATAGGCGGACTTCGGCCGGGCGCAATGATTTTTCCTCTATGGTATAACAAACACCGGCTTCGCTAGCTAAAGCTTCTCTGCATAGCGCCAGAATTTTCTCGTCTATAGTATAAAAATACCGACTCGGCCCGGCTACGCAGAGAAGCTTTAGTTAGCGAAGCCGGTGTATGGTATACCATATAGAAGAATACCAGTGGATAAATCCTTGCGCCCAAAAACGATTTCATTATAAATTTGAAAAAAAAATAAATTGCGGCTTTATTTCATAATGATTTTTTGGGGGATAATTTCATATTAAATAATACCCCAATTAAAAAAAATGAAATAACACCCCAAACAAAACGAAATAACCCCCTAAAAATCGTTTTTGTTGTTCTATGTACAAACTTTTGGGGGGGTTATTTCATTATTTTTTTGGGGGGTTATTTCATGCCGCCCAATTGAATAGACCAAACTAGTAATTGATTTATTTGTAATTTTAATTCGAAATTAATAACAAAATCAATTTATTTAGTTCACCATAAAAATCTTATTTAAGAAGAAGCACAATATACCGACCGTCACTAAGTGGCAGGAATTATAGTGTATAAATTGCAATACTTAATTTCGTGAAATCGCTCCATAAATTACCGTAGGTCCTATGCCAACTCTCGATAAAACACTTTAATAATCCTAACCCTATAAAGATTAAGGTCTTAATTTTGAATTTGGTGTAGCAGCGGAATGTTTTGTGCTTTTTAAAAGACTTTTTTTCTTTAGTTAATGTTCTTCTTTAAATATTTTCACCATGTTGAACATACTACTTAGTAATAAGTACTTTTTGTTTTATATTACAAACCTAATCTTAGTAGGCTTTGAATTTGTATAATTATTTTTAATCGTAGCAACCACTGTTGCCAACTTTTTTGAACATTTCCCGCCAAATCAGACTTCAAAACCGCTAGAAACCGCTTAATATTAAATTAAGCGGGATTTTTTTTAAATACCGCTAAAACCTAAACCTTTTTAAAAGTTGTATATAAATCTAGGAAACGGAATTCATTCCGTATATTGGTGCTTCAGAAAATGACGAAAAAATGTTTCGGAATGAAACCATTTTGGTTTTCATGAACTGTATGGGAGTTGTCTGTATCTGAAAGGCCATAAAACTATCAAAATACACTTTCCATCAACAAACAAATATGTTTTCTTCACTTCCGAACGGAATCATTCCGAACGGAATTGTACTCTGTGACATGGCCCATAAGTTGATTTTTCAAAGGAATATTATGACTCAAATATGTTACATACTAAGGTTTCCAACTGCCCTAGCTATTTTATTCCCTAAAAAAAAAAAAAAAATAGTTTGAGTGATGAATTGGGCTGTGCTGAATCTTTGATAACCTCCACATACTACTACTTTATATGGGACCTATGGTAAATTATAAGTTAGAAAGTCATTTATAGTCTTATAAAACTATGACTGACCAAATTTTATAACAATAGTTTTTTCTAGAGTAGGACTTATAAGTTATGGACCCATCTGCACGAAAGTTCACAGTGTGGTTTCTATTCATATAAAACTAACAGACTAAATTTATTACAATAGCATTATTTGTAAAGAGTCAACCTGCGGCGTAGTAAAGTTTTATAATAATGATTTTTAGTCATATAGAACGAATTTGTGGAAAATTGTATATCAATATGTGAATTTCGCCACTAGTTATGCTAGTTTTTGTAAACAAATAATTAAATTTTTAGGTTGGTTTTTCCATATTTTAATTCATAACTATTTTATTACTGAACCGACTTTCAATCTCAAACTGCTCAGGGGAACTAGAAAGAATTTGATACCAATATTTATCTTTTCTTCTGAGTCGTTTAAAAGTGAGCGTGATTTCAATAGACGGATAGACAGACGGACATGGCCAAATCAACTTAGAATAACTGAATAAGCCAGAAAATATATATTTTTGGGCTCTTAGATGAATATTAAAACAGCACACGGAATGACAAACAAGCTGTGATAGAGGGTATACAAATTACAATATAAAAACGCAAAAAAGTAAAATTTACGATATTCTTGGCAATTATTTGCCGTTTTAAGCAATTAGATAAAATTAGTTAGATGAATGTAAGTGAACTATATATCTTGGGATCTATCGAGAAAATTTAGATCAATACCTTACCTTTTGTTTCAAAATTTTTAGCAAACTTAAGGTTGTGAATTATCACATACAGCCCAACAAAATACTAACTGAAAATCGAAAAAAATGTCACATACAATCCTTAGTTGAAACTGTCAACATAAACAAGTAGTTTTTAACCAGAAAAACAAGAAATCTTAATAAGAAAAATTATAAAATTTGTAAATTTAAATATTGAGAAATGTTTTTGTAGCGGAAATGAGCCGCTGAGAGTTGTTTGAAAATCGCTAGATTTTCCGCTTACCACTAAAACGTATTTTTTCCCGCGATTAACATTTCAAAAACGCTAGATTTAAAGGGAAAATCTCTAAATTGGCAAAAGTGGTAGCAACGTTTGCTTTATACATAAAAATACATTTTTATATTCTTTCTTTATTCATTCCTTAATAAAACTTTAAATCGTTTAGAAGTAATACGGGTTTTATTAACAACTAGCTGGCCGCCCCGGCTTCGCTCGGTAGCTGATTACAAATGATCGATGGTTTCTGTTTTTAGGTAAATCAAAGAAAGTGGGCGGGGAAAATTTTCTTTCCGTAAAAACATAAGTTCGACCATGGCGATTATTTTAAAGATCGTCCAAATCGGTCAAGCCGTTCTCAAGTTATGCGATCAGCAACACATAACATTTAATTTTTATTATATAGATATTTTTTACATTTGGTTATGGGCCCAGACGTCTAGCCATTTGAAATGTTTTACAGAATATTGTGTTAAGAATTGACTGAAAAAATTAAATATGACATCGCCGTTCTTGCAAATCGAGAAGCTAGACGAAAGGAATTATGCTTCCTGGCATGTGCATATGAAGAGCGTGCTTAACCACAATGGGTTGTGGAAGTACGCAAATGATCAATTGAACTGTGAGCCTAATTGGACTGCCTAACAGAAATCCGATTGGGAAGGGAATGACAAAAAAGCGCTTGCCACTATTGTTAGCTAAATTACATTAAGAAATGTACAAAATCTGCAGAAGCTTGGAAAAAATTAGAGGAAGTGCACAAGCCCAGGGGGCCAATACAAAAAGTTATGCTTTATAAACTTTTGATGCATCTGAAAATGGATGACAACGAAGCTATGAGCCAGTATTTCATAGAAAAACTAGCAGATAGCGGTATCCATCTTCAAGATGAATTAGTTGTCATAACGTTATTATCAAGATTGCCGAAGTCGTATGAGGCTTTTATAATTGCTATGGAGACTCGGGATAATTTGCCAACACACCATTCCTCACGTTAAAATTTCCTTATAATTGTTGGACACGCTTAAAATGAACAACATCGTTTTCAACGACAGTCTTAACAGAGTTAATCAAATAAATATTTAAGATCAACATTCAATCCCTATCCTCTCAATGATGATTTTTTTTTATAAAAAAAGATTCGGGATTGACTCAATGCCAAAAATCCAGGGATTAAAAAATTTAAACACCGGGATCTACCCATAAAAAATCATGCATCCCGTCAGCTGGTTTATAAACGATTATTTCAAATTTTCATAGTAAAAAAAACTTCTTCTTTTAGAGCACATTTTTACTAGGTTACATAAACGGGAACTATGTGGCAGATTTACTTAAAATTGGGGCTCTCGGATAAGCCTCACTAAGCAAAATTGTAGAATATTTAAAAAGTATGATATCTAAAATAGTTCTTATGGACCTTCAAAATAAAGCAGAAATTCTTAAATACCTCTTACAAAGCTTACAATATTCTCCGCTCGATCGTCTTTAGACAGTTTGGTATTATATTATAATAACTTGCTAGAATAATTTTATGATTAATTTCATGTTGTAAAATTCCTTTCCTCATTAAAATAATTTAATGAAAATTAAATTCAATGAACTTCAGCCTGATTAAAATATCAAAATTTGGATTAAAAAGCATTAACAGTTCAATAAATTAACCACAGTACTTATTAAATTTAACAATATTCAAACTATCTCAGCTATTATCTGTCCTTGCCACTAGACCTAACCCGTTCTGCTTGTACTATTCAAACATTTATTAGATGAGTGTATGTGCTTCTCTTCTTCTTTTTTTCTTTTCAGCATTGATTTATCTTTTGTTTTTTCGTTCGCTATGCCAAGTTTCTGTGGGAAAGTATTTGAAAAACGTTTGGGAGAACGGTTTTTTGTTAGTAAGTCTAACATCACACAGCCACTAGTAGTGAAAAACAACAGCAAGTAGTAGTACGTACATTCTTTTAAACATTGATTACTCTTTGTATCCTTTGTAGCTGTTTGGCTGCTTGCTACATTAACGTTCTTTGTTTTTTCACTTCGAGCTTTTGAAGTTCTGGTTGTTTTAGTTGTTTTTTAAAATGTCTGTTTTGAATTTTTTTTCTGCTAAATTGCTAGAAGGAGTGAAATTGTATGAATTATGCATTTAGCTTCGTTTTGCCATTAATCTTAATTTAATTGAAAATAACGAAGAAGGAAATGAGCCAACTCATGCTTAAACCCACTTTGGCATCAGGTTTGCACTGTTAAACCGAAACAAAAACGCAAAAGCTCAATTTTTGATATCTTTAAATATTACACCCTACAGGATATAGTCGATATTAAACAAGGTATAAAGACGTTTGCTATGATGTACCGTGGAAGAAAGGAAGGTTCTAAACAAATTATTTACATTTAAAAATCATAAGTCTGGTTCACACTATGAAAGTTTTCTTCCAAAAAGTCTGGGGCCTAATCACCGCATGCGATACTATCGTATATAAGGAGCTATCGAATATTTTTGCATACGATAGACACTGACGTATCGAATGAAAACTCGATAAATGTTAAGTCGAGTTACTCGATATCGAATGCTATTCTTTCAAATTCAATACATTTCATTCGATATCGAGTTTCATGATACCAAAATAAATAATTTCGATCAATTTTGCTCGATATCTTATGCGGTGATTAGACTCCTGAGTTTATTGATGAGAATATTCACTTCCCCTCTCAACAATAAACTCAGACCTTCTGAAAGAAAACTGTCATAGATTGAACCCAGACTATCATTGGAAGCATTTATCGATTTCGACTTAAAATCTTAAATCTTTGACTTTAAGAAATTAGACAATAATAAAAGCCCTCCTTCGAATAAAAATATCTAAAAATAAGTTAATGTTTTATCAGGTTAAAAAAGAAAAAATAGAGAAATGGGTATCATGATTCTCTAGCTTTTGCAGTTTACTGTAATGGACCTGCGAAAAATATTTGTGAAAATCTAGAGACCAAAGTTCCTGAAGACTTGCCGATCTGCTTCAATTCGTAAGTCCCGGTTCACACAATTGAAGTTTGGCTCGTCAAGTCTTGAGCTTTTAGGCGAGAAACGAAAAGAGAACGCCATTCATTTTCCCCTCTATCCTAAAAACTCAAGACTTGACAAGTCAAACTTGACGTGTGTGAATCGGCACTAAGTTTTTATAGTGAATACTGTGTAGATTGCTCTGCTTCGTATCTGAACTTATCTGTAAAATTTTAAATTTATCGCAAATTTAAACTTGATATAAATGGACTTAAAGTTTAAAGAACAAAAAAAAATCCAGAATGCTTTATGGGCTGCTGGAATAATTGGTCTACATATCTTAACGAACTTTAAAGTCACAGTGACAACGATATAAAAACATGCTTAATAACTTTTTCGTGACTATGCTGCAAAGGCATTAGTATTACACGCATATGGTTTAAGCTACAAAAGTTCCACATGCCACATAGTACTCGAAAAAGATTAACAGGAGCACCTGCTGTGTGGGCCTAATCTAAAGGTGTATCTTATTAGCATTGGGGATAAATAATGCGTTAACCAACCACTCCTGAGAGCGACCAACACACCCAGGTGGCAATATGAGTGCATAGTTAGGCAAGATAATACACTCGCCCTTTACTTAGTAACGCGAGTCATCTTAACTCTTTTGGAAACCCGCTAGCATCATCTATCGTGAAGCAACAGTACCTAGAGCTTATCCTTCCTCAGGACGAAATCTCCCAAAAGTAGCGACAAATAAGCCCTTTACTTATATTTTGCGGACATCCCTTCCCACGACTTTGGGTAGTAAACCACAACCAACACGTAATTCCCGAAAGTATTCTGTCAGCTAAACTGGAGGCCTCAACCAATAGTTTTTCCGGTGCCGTGGCATCGAGGGTTAAAACTGCTTCTCGTGTGGAGTTTTTCAAAGTACTTGTCCAAACTAACAAACCTGCTTTTGGATTGTGCTAGTTTTAGCTGCCTCATGTGTATTTCGGCTAAAACTTGATTTTTCCGAAAAACATGCAATTTTTCTGACGGATTTATCTTGGAGACCAATTGAAATTTTGTGTTTATATCTTCCTATAAAAATTGTTAAAAAGTCGAATAAGTTTCAATATCCCAGTAAAAACTTCGCCTACAAAATAATGTGTTGAGTAATCAGAAAAACATAAGAGCACTACTTACAATTCTACTGAAAGAACCAATGAGTTTTACGAGGGATGCCCCAAAATGAACGCATTAAAAAGTAAGTCATTATTTTTTTTACCTGCATACATCCAGAAAAAAGTAGTTATGGAGGTTGTTATAGATGTAGTTATAGAAGAAAGCTGCAAAAAAATTAGTTTAAGAAGCTATTCATATTGAAAAAGTAGGCGCAGTTTTTACTGGGTAGTTGAAAGTAATTTGTAAGCCCTATTCGTCGATTTCGAACAAAGACAAAAACAACATTTATAATTTGTTTTTCTTTTCAATCTAAGTTAAGCGAATGAAGTCTTCGTTCGAAATCGACGAACAGGCCATTAATTAAGCTCTCTTTTTTATTTATTTTATTGAAATACCTAAACCTCCCTAAAGTTACAGATGTTCTTGCACAAATTTCTTAAAATCAGGACCCTTAAACATAAAAGGAAGTATTAGTTCTCCTGAACTACTTGTTTATATTGTTTATCAGAGCATCGAATAAATGTTCCTAAGTAAGTGATAGTGTGCTCAAAAATCGACTTTTTACTATACAAATTTTTCAACTTCTTTTTAAAAATCTCCCTCTTTGTGTTTACTTTAAGATCTGAAGTTAAAGCAATAACAAAGGAACAAAAAAAAAACAAAACAGGAAATCAAAACGGAAAAAAATCCGAGCAAAACTAGCATGTGTTTAAATATGTGCGTGATAGGAAAATCTAAGTTTTACAATGAAAAATTATTTTGAAGTTATGTACAATAATAATTTATAGTTCAACTTTAACCTTCCGTAAGAGAGTCGAGTAGTATAACAACAAAACAATGAGTGTTACACGTTAATAATTGTAGAGTTAAACACTCATTCAAAACAGTGACGAATATATGCGTGTGTTTGTCTGTGTGTGTGGAAGTGTACATGAGAGCGTATAACTAATTATAATTATAAAAACTAGTTTCGAAAGTTTTTTCTATTTGTATTAAGTTTACATAAGTTTATATAATTGATAGTAAGTAATAGTGATGTGACGAATATGAACTTTTAATATTTGTGAATATGAATATCTGCGCCAATATTCGCTGAATACGAATAAAGATACCTGCGTTAATATTTACTGAATACGAATATTTAATCTAAAAGTTAATGCCACTCGATATTTCAAATTAAATTTAAAAAACCGATTACAATAAATTGTCAAAAACACTTAAGGTCCAAATATAAGCTAGAAGGAAGTTTATTAAAAATAAACTTTGGCCCTAATTTTTTTGAGCGTAACGCAACGCCAAAAATTACATTGAAAGCAACAACAAAAAGGCAAAAATATTTCATAATTTTGTTGTTGCTTTCAAACGCTGCATCTTGTGGCGTTAAAAATTTTAAGACGCAATAAAAATTTCTGTAGAAAACAACAAAAAATTCTGAATTATTTTTGTCTTTGTTTTTGCTTTCAATGTAATTTTTGGCGTTGCGTTGCGTTTTACACAATTAGGGCCTTTATTTCTGTAACTATTAGAACCTTAGTGAACATTTTTAAGAAAAAAATTCTTCGATTCGGAAATAATGGCTGTCCCCAAAGAGGGCCAATAGGCAAATACGCGAAATTTTTCGAAACATCCTTTTTCGATGCAGAGTGATTTGATGCGTTTCTTACACTGCTAACGGACTTTACTGCAGCAACCGGCAAATCATAGTTGGCTTGCACATTTTTGAGGAATCTGGCCAATATTATCTTAGTTATACTTGATACCCCTGATAAAGGCTGATAACGCTACTCATGAACTTTTTCACCCTCTGAATATCTTAAATAACTTCTGAAAGTAACTTGGTCATACTGGAGCTGGTCCATATTATCTCCGGAGATCAAGAGATGAAGCCGCATAGCATAACAACCTGTTCTGCGCTGCATCTGAAACTCACCGTTATCGTTAAAGCATCACTGCAAACCTCAGCTGTTCGAAAATACAGTACCAAACAGATGATGCACAAACAAATCTAAAGCACGCCTTACAAAAATCGCATGTTGGATATTGTGCTTAAAATTTAATTAAACTGCACAGCAGACAGGAATTAGCATTAGTTAATTTTAATGAGCATCGCAAACTTGTCACATATGAGCATTCAGATGCATTCCAGAACAACCCATCTTCATTTTTTCCTAAAACAGCTGATCTACATGCTGCAACAGATTGGTCAGCTTGATCCACGTCTCCCATATCTAATGCATTGTAACGCAACAAGGAAAATAGATTGTGGACAGATGTATACAGGAAGTCTATGGACATTTGATTTGAATTTTCACAAGCATACGGTGCGGCTAAAAACTGACCTTAAAAATCCCGAAAACAAATTTCACAAAACTCCATTTATACTGTCTCTCTTTCATGACCAGAAAATTACCACATTTCTAACTTTTATAACAGTCATAAAATGCTGATTGGGTAAGTTTAAATACAAGTATGGATGTGTAAATATAATATAATTTATGTACATACATAGTTGGATATCTGCAATACATTCAAATACATTTTTGATTTATTAGAAACAAAAAAGTAATTGTTGTTGCTTTCTTAATAATTCAAATTCACTAACTTGACAGACAAAGACGATGAGACAGACAGAAAAGCAACAACGATTTTAATCAAAGACAACGAAGAAACTTTAGCTGTTTTGGATTTACAAGGTTGCTTTAATTATAAATATAATAAATTTCATTTTTGTAACTGTAAGAGAATAATTAAAATTTAATTAATAGATTTTGTTGAAAAAAGTTCATTTGTTCTTACAAAATAGCCGAATTCATATTTAATTAATTTATAATGCATATTAAATGGCATTATTAACAGAATCTTACTATGTCTATTTTGGGTAAGGTCAAGTACAAGCAGACAAGCTACTTTGGGTCATGTACCAAAAGAGTGATTGTTAAAAAAATTTATAACAAGCGAAAAAAAAGACAAAAAGGATGCTCCATTTGGCTGTGTTTAATTACTAATTTATTTTAAAAACTTCGGAGTTCTATTAAATAATCAATGGGAAACATTCAAAGAAATATCTTGTCGCGTACAGATGGCGAGAGATGCTTTTAAAAAATACAACAAAATATTAACAAGCCACAATATCGGCATACAAACAAAAACCAGATTTATTGAATGTATGAACAGTCCATCCTTCTATATGCTGCAGAAGCATGGAAAATAAAAGCGAATGATGAAAAAAAGCATGAGTCGTTTGAAATGTGGTTATACCGAAGAATACTGAGTGGATCGAAAACTGTTAAAAACGGTAAAAACCCATATCGTGAGAAATGATAAATACAACTTTCTGCAAAAAATAATCAAAGGAACAATTGAAGGAATACGTAACAGAGGAAGAAAATAACTTTTTTGGCTGAAAAATATTAAAAACTGGGCAGACCACCATGACGAAAGAAGCTTACTGCAGGACGCTAGAAACAGAGAAACTCTTTTCGTATAAGAATACTAGCTGACACGCAAACGTTGTTTTGCCATATCGTCAGCTCAGAATTGGTTTGGCGCATATCATGGTAATTAAAACATTAAATGCGCCAAACCAATCCTGAGCTGACGATATAGCTCATTTATAGTAAAAGAAATAGGAATGAAGAAGAACGGTACACGGAACAATAGCCATTTATTTCTGTTCGTTACATATTCAAAAGTTAAACATAAAAAATTATTGCATTTTTTGTCCTGCCCATTTTCTGTAACTCTCGCGTCGAAAAACTTTTCGATTGAAATGTGTGGAATGAAACAAAAATGCCATATATTGAAACAAACAGCTGTTTTTCTCACTAAACTGTTACAGTAACTTTTTTGGCGAGTACTAGATGTCACGTAAGGAAATTACTCGTCAATTTACAGAAAAAGTGTGTCAGTTAAATTTTTGTGAGAAAAGTTCCCGCTTTGAACTGTCAAATAAACTCACGAATAAAAATGTGTCGAGAACAAATTTTAACACTTAAAACAATTCAAAATGCAATATACAGAGAATAATAAAAATATTTTGTTTGTGCCAACACATTTTTTTATTGTTTAATTATTTTGCTTTTACTACTTTTATAAAATAAACGAATGTTTTCTAAGTTCGTTTGCAAACAACAAACTTTTAAGTCGCACTTAACATTATTTGGTTTAGCCGGCGGTTGTATTTTCGCAGGCGTCGTTGAAAAATTTTAAATTTTAGTAAATTTTGGTCGCCGTCAACGATATGTGTGACTGGCGTTCTGAACGTCTACAATATCGCATTGGCTTCGAGTGGAATATTATTCCATTTATATCGTGACAACGTAATCTCTTTTGATAGTTTCGACATGAACTACAGACACACTTTTTTCTCACTTTTCGAGAAACGATGGAATATTTTGTTTCACAACTTTTCGATGCGAGAGGTTCTCACTCTAGTTACAGCACATGGGTATTTCATTACAAATGTACGATATTTTTTGTCATTCCGTCTTTAGCCAACAGAAATAAGCTCGATGGCTTGCGTGCGTGGTGTGCCCAAATCGAAGCCGCAAACAGACGCTGTTTGGCCTTGCGGCTTATTGATTGTCATTGCAAATGCCAATCTTAAAGAACGCGTTTGAATTCAATTAAGACGTCTGTGGGAATCATCGGAGTTCGTGGCAGCAAAACATTTTCGTCTCGGAATTTATTATTCAAAATGGTAATTTTTTCACCAATCGTGTACCATTGCACAGTCGTGGTGGGCTCAAATTCCGAAGTAAAATAACCGGAGATAAAAATGTTTCACAAAAAATACACACAATTTTCAAGAGAATCGGTTAATTAATTAAGAAGGTATAGATAGTAGGGGTGCTTTAAACCGTTTTGCTGTATTGTACGCCGTAAATGCTAAAATTTATAGCCTTTAGTTCCTTCAAGACTTGAAACTATCATCGGAAAATTAATTATGAAGACATGGGTGGAGGGTGCGTTTACCCGTTTTGCGCTAATTTACGCCCTAAATGTCGGAAATTCCAAATATTTTATGTCTTAAAGTTCAATTAAATGTTACAGAGTCTGCATGCCAAATTTTAAGTGAACCGGTTGATAAGTTAAAAAGATATAGAGCGGGGGAGGTTTAACCCCTCTTGCCCTATTTCACGTCCTTAATTATTAAAAGTATAGGCTATATTTCTTTCCAGATTTTACACTATTTGCCTGCCAAATTTTAAGACAATCGTTTGATTAGTTAAGAAGGCATAGGGAAAGGGAGCTTTTACCCGTTTTACCCTATTCTACGCCCTCAAGCGATATAAAATGTACTGAACGAGCTATTCCGAAAAATCATTGTACACATAAGATATTACGATACTTGGTTCGGTAACATTTTAAGTGGCAATAAGAAATCATAATATGGAAAATGCATTATGATGTTTGCATGGGAATATATCAAGCTCTAATAGCCAAAATGATGTAACCAACAAAAATAAAATTTTACAGGAGAGTGTTTGTTTTTATTTTATTTCATATAAATTTTGTATGAAATTTGTCGGTTACCTCAAAATTGTACTTGCTATAAAATCGTTACGGTGCCTTATGTGACCACGACATTTTAGGAGATGATGCTAGTGTTGCCAATAAAGTCATTTATTAAAAAAAAAAACTAAAATTGAAAATGATGTCGGTTACATCATTTTTGCTATCAGGGTTTGATATAGTAAAATCTAAATCCCATATCTCCGGAACCACTTGGACGATTTTATGCAAATTTCACATAAACCATCCACAGACTATCCCCCTGGAATTGTTTTAATTCGGTCGATCTGTCTTCACAGTTAGTGGTGACATCAAAGTGTACACTGCTTTTTAGATATATATATTATCAGTATACATGGAAAATATTTCTGCTTTGTAATATACGTTGCAAAACTTATTGTATGATCGCATATATCCGAATAGCGGATGCGGAAATAAAAGAAGAAGTATAAGGCATTTTGTATGGGACGTTTGGTAAACTATGGCCCAATATTCACGAAATCTGGCATTGTAGTTTTTAGTTGCGATACCAAATTTTGCCAAAATGGCATTTTTTGTTATGCACGCAAAGGAAAAACATGGTTGTGGTAAACATATTCTAAGAGCAACATATTATGATAAGAATTATGATTGTAGTCATCATATTAAGATTATTATTGAATCGTATTATGACTAAATATACTCGTACTATTACATCATAATATTTTTCCCTTAATCATATTATTATTCTGTTAATCATACTAAGTTTAGAATTAATCAAATTATTGTCATGTTAATCATAATAAGCTAAGAAAATAATCATATTATTGTCGTGTTAATCATAATAAGCTAAGAAGTAATCATATTATCATCATGTTAATCATAATACATTTAGAAGCAATCATATTATGATACAGCACCTTTCATAGCTGTCATAAAAATCATAAATAAATTTAAATATTTTTGAATCGATTTTTATTTTGTGGCTTTTTACAATTTTTCTTAATGTTAATCAAATAGCGGAGTTCAATATAAGGCTTGCAAAAGAGCAAATCTGTGGTTATCATGGGCAACCGCGTGTGTCCACTTTTTCGATTTTAAAATGTTGATGCCATATTGCCTAATTTTGAACACTCTTTACATTTTTTTGAAAAAAGATGGATCAATTCCGATTTTTTTACGTAATGACAAAGCTTAAAATGTGCAATACCTAGCCCATAGTTTGATCTAGAATGGTTTTTCGGCTTTCCTGAACAATTTGTTTTCAGACATACGCGGTTGCCCATGAAAACCACAGAAATATCGTAGCACTTTTATAAAATATAACGAAATCTCTGTGTGTTTTGTTGTTGGATTTTACAAAAAAACTATGATATTTTGCATTTGCACTATTACATCACTAAAACTTTAATGAACTCAGCTTATATTTTAATTTTTTAATTTCTTTAGACTTATTTTTTTTATGGAATTTTATCTTTTAATTGTTTAACCGCTCACAAATAAAAAAACGACACAACTGCTTCAAAATTATTTTACAAATGGCGCTAACATAATATGATCAGAGTGAATATAGTTTGATTGCATCTTTAACATAATATGATAATTGTATAGAAAGTTATCATGTTATGGCTATTAAATATCATGATATGGTTGTGAGAAATATAATATGTTTAGAAAGTTATCATAATTAAGTTGTTAGAAAAATAATTATTTTTCGGTCAACAATACTCAAATTCATAATTGCGATAAACATTGATATGTTTACAGTAACTATAATATTGTTGATATTAAATAAAAATAACAATTATTTGTGTACGACAACAATATATTGTTACATTAAACATAGTGTTGTTGCCGTAACCATGCCCAACCATATTTTTTTCTCTGTGTGTCGTTTTAGTCTTGATAGCCAGCTTTTTAAGGCTCCATTAAGTAGTTAGTTATGTTATTACCGCATTTTAAATTCAGTAACCAGACTAAGCAACAATATTATGTTGTCTGTGGGAAAAATTATGATTTTTTTTTTTTTTTTTTTTGTTTAATGTTCTTTCTGAAGGATTCTTTAAAAATCCATCAATATGACACACCAATATTAAAAAAATTTTAAATTAGATCAACTTCCGCATGATTGTATGCACGATGAACAAAATTGTATACTCTTCTATACTTTCATAGTTAAATATAAACCGCTTTTGCTTAAAAATCAATGATATTGAGGAACTGCGTGGAAAAGAATGTAAACTTATCATGAATTTCCAATGCAAAGACTTAAAATTCCTGTGGATATTTTGTTTTAAATACAGCAGTTTTTCTTCTCAATAGAATGTTACATATACAAACAAATTTGTACGTACAGAATCATTAAGTTTTCCAATTAATGATTCAAAATATACTAACTTTCTAAGTACTTTATGCGCTGTTATTTTACTGCTTCTTGATGATTTTTGTTGGGTAACAAAATTTCAAATGTCATCATTGCCATAACCAGTCTTAAGTACTCTTATATTTTGTTGTTTTCTTCCATAAAAGACATACTTGTTTACAGTGGATAGTAAAAAAAGTTGGCTTAGTATAGAACAGGCACAGAAGTTTTTCACAGACAATAAAAAGTGTTTGTAAATATATTGACTTTAACCAAGATTTATGGGCCAATATAAAAAAGTTAAGAACCAAAACTGTGTTTTTTTCCAGTTGTTCTATTATTAAGGATTAATAGAGATGGTTAAACAAATTTTACATTGTGATATTTTCTAAGATCTAGGTCTAAGCCTTCTTCATTTGTCATTGGCAAAAATAAAAAAACAATTGCTTTTACTTTTGATTTATTAAATGTAAACAGTCGCTGTCATTCAAATTCAAAAAGCGAAAAGTTGTTCACAAATTTTCGATTTTGTGAGACAGATTTTGGTTTCTACTGTACGTTTTTAAGCCCGTTTTTTAAACATTTTCTGCAGAAAGTCTCTCTAATTCTCTTTTAAAACTGCATTCGTATTGATACAACGTTATTTATTTTGTAGCATAAGATTCTCTGAAAAATCTTTATAATTCAAACTGAGGTTAATACAGCGTTTACATTTGCCAGTACTGGCAAGACAGTAAGCATATACATATTAGTTGGCAAAACAATGCAAAAACAAAATAGCTGTAAAAGTGTTTATGTATTAGTGAAAAAGTTTGAATGAATTGCTACTGTCTTGCCAGTACTGGCAAATGTAAACGCTATGTAAGACATATCGTCGTGCCGACGTTATCTTACCGTATATCACAAAAATTTTTTTTTGGGAAATCGAATCTTAAGGTTCAAATTTTTGTACAGCAAAATGTACGTGAAAAAAGGCATCCAATATTTTTGTATATTGTGTTTGAAGTACTTTATCGATTAATGTAAAAATATCCAAAGTATTGGAAAACAAATTTTAAGTTATTTCCACTGTCACATCCGAAAAAATTTTTCAATTATCAGATAATTCTCTAAAAACTTTTTGTTTTATTTACAATTAACATTCTGCATTATGGTTGGACGACCCTGAAAATTTAATCTTTAATTGCTTAACAATAAAATGAATTTAAGCAATTAAGCAATAATTCCATCAATATAAATAGCCGTTGTGTACTAAGGCCGAAAATATCTTTACTTATAAAACGAAAAAGGTTAAAATAACAGTAATGTTAATAAGATTGTGTCTTTTTTGTAACATGCCTAATAAACTTTGTTCACATACAACAAGATAACGCAAGATTTTTTTAATTGAAAGTTTTCATACGATTTTATTTCTTTGGCAAAAAGGAAAAAGCGCTTAATGGCACCTTAAAATCTTCTTGTTCAAAAGTACACAAGGGCAAAATTTCAATTATTTTGTAAGATTTTTGAGGAAGTTAAGGTCCCATTAGCCGACCGTAAATGTAGAAATGTAAATGTAATGTAAACAACTGATCGTTTCTGTTAAATGGAAAGCAATGCAAATGCTTAACTGACTGTAATGTCAATTAACCGTAACGTGCCAACCTGTAGAAAATAGAATTTCATTACGAGGTTACGTGACAGTTGTAGATAGTGATGGGCTGCTTATATTTTAAATGCAATGCGGGTAAAAACACTCTTTTTGTTTGGTACTATTTCAGTTATAATATCTGTGGACTTTTGACAAAATAAGTTACAATCCATACATATTTTCATTTATACAAATATATGTTTAGATGTATAAAATTAACAAATGTATACATATCCACAAACAAATAAAGTCTGGTTTTTAGTGGTATCAAAACCTTGTTCAGGTGTATGCACATTTTGAAATTAATGTAAGAACATGTGTACGAATATGATCTAATACATATTTGTTTTTTGTAAATCTGTAATATTAATATCAAATATTAAATTATTTATTTATACATGCAAGATATACAGTATTAATACTATTTAAATCACTTGGTACTTTTTCTGCAAAGCGGTCACCATTTCAACATTTTTAATTCTCATCACTGTGTGTGTTGTTTTATGTATACTAATGCTTTTTTGTTTTTGGTTGTGAAAAACAGCTGACATGTTGTATAAGTGCACAAACGAGCTTACAGTACGTTACGGTACTTTACATTGCATTTAATTACATTTACGGTCGGCTAAAGCGGCCTTTATATCAAAATTACTTTTTGGTTATTTTTTTCAATGTGAAATAACATTTGGAATAATAAAACCTTCCGATCTATGACATTAGGAGGGTTAAGGAATAAATACTTAAAAATCTATAACCGCAGAGAACTGATGATTATATTAAATTCGGTGTAAATTTCCAAAAGTCACCTTTAAAGTTTTAAATTGTTCTCCTATAAAACTAAACGAATATACATACTTAACCACTTATTGCCACAGAATTAATTCAAAGCCTACAGCATTTATATATTAAACCAAAAAAGTTAAATTATTTAAACAAATTACTATTACAAAATATTTCTTTTAAAATTGGATTTAAGTTTAAAATAAGCATATAAGGAATCGTTTGAAAGCGTATTTCTAATTTTTATCAAAAAGATTGCAATGCCTTTATGGTCAAAGAAACATCATATAATCTCTAAACACTTCAGTTTTCTTAGCACTTTCTGCAAAACTTTAAATTTTGTGAAGCAAATAAATATGGATTTGTAAACATATGAAAAATTCTGTACATTTTTACTATTCTTCTTTCGAAATTGCAGTGCAGTAAGCATTACGAATTGCTTTACTTATCAGATATGAATTGAAAAAGGTCTTAAGTCAGAAACTGTAGTTTTTCGTAATGTTAAATTAAAAAATATTTATTTGGTGTATTTTGTAGACTTGTTTTCCTAAGAGCAGATGATAACGATTAGAAGCAATTGTGCTAGACTAAAGTGACTTAAACCAAACAAAAAACAAGTAAGAAAGTATAGTCGGTCAAGCGGGACCACATGATACCCTACACCACAGTATTTAAAAACACATCATGCTTATGTGTCCATGTAAATATGGATTTATCTATGTTTATAAACTTCATGAAAATCGGTTTGAAAGTTTGTGAGAGGCAGAAATTGCCCCTGCCTCCCATTGTGGTCCTATTTTTAAAAAACTGTATAGCTAATGTGTCCATAGATATGGATCTATCTATGTTTTAAATTTCATTAAAATCGGTTTGATAGTTTCTGAGAGGAAGAAAATTCCCCCTATCTTCCCTCGTGGTCCTACGATCCGGCCCATTTTCAATAGGCTTGGTCCTTGTGCCAATAAGAACCTATGACCCAAATTTTATTAAATTATCTCCAAAATTGCAACCTGTATTTTACGCACAAGGTTACATGGACAGCCAGCCAGCCGGACGGACATCGTTAGTTCGACTCAGAAAGTGATTCTTAGTAGATCGGTATACTTTAAGGTGGGTCTAGGACCACTATTTTAAGGCGTTACACACATCAGCACAAATGCATAATACCCTCTCCACTATTGTGGTGTGGGTATAATAAATGAATTAAAGTCGATCAAAAACACAAAATTCGTTTTTTGACTAAGGAGCTTTTTACCTAAAGGTTTAGATCTATTTCATGACACAACCTATTTACAATTATACATATCAGCAGTAAAGTTGCGATAATGAAATACAAAAATTCCTGTGATTTTTTTTCCGAAAAATGTGCGGGATCCCGGGATTTCCAGGGACAAAAATCCCGTATGAAAAGCACTACTTGCGCCCCAAAATATCATAATAACTTTTTTTCTAACCGATGAAAAAAATGGAAAAATATAGATTTTATTCATTATGTCTAACACATTGAAGCCCTTACCTACATATTGTAAGCAAACTTTTGACCAACACTGTACGAACACACAACTAGAAACATTGTTTTAGTATCACCCAATATCCATTCAAATCACTTGCCATCACCACCAAAATGCACACATAATTGTAATTGTATGTTTTTTGCTACATGATGTTACATGTTTTTTTTTTGCTTTGCCTTTGTCTGCCTGTCTATTGAAATGTCTATCTGTCTGTCCGCTTCATTTCAGTTCAAACATTGTCATTATAGCAGCAAATTAATATTAGAACGACTGTGTGTGCTAAAACTAGTGTTGCCAGATAAAAAAGATTTGGTCCCAAATTGGTGAAGTCAAAATTTATTTGGTGACAGATTTTCGTGGAAAAAGATTTGGGGTTTTGCGTTTTATTTAGGTGTATAATTAAAAAAATGTTAGTTTACTACCTTTGTGTCATAAATATACAAATATTTTTCAATAAGTTAATTCAATTAACTATAGTTAAACAAATTTTCTGCAAAAAAAAAAAGATAAACGATTGTTTTCACTTCTTTTCTCGTTTTTGATATATGCTCCATAAGAAATACAGGTTTTATGGAAGAAGTAAGATTTCCAAAAGCGATATTATATATGAAAATTATAAGTTGATAAATTTAATTTATGGTTCATAACCTGGGCAAGTTAAAAATGGCATGAAAGCTGGTAAAAATGGCTGGCAAAATGGCACGAAAATCAGCGACCTCAAATTAGCAAAAATTTGCAATATAGCAAAATATTTTTTTCCGCAGTGTATTTAACCAAAAATTACGTGCAACTTAAGGAGTTTTGCACGAGATTGCTAATGGCTTAGCGAGAAAACAAATAAAATGGCGGCTTTTGCAGGATTTTTACTTAGCGGTGTTTTCAAGTGAACTACTCACATATAATATTTCTTATTTTAATTAATCTTCTTGTCCGGTATTACGACATAAAACTTTTTTAACTTTGTAACAAAATCTTTTTTACTGACACCTTAAGCACATTGACTGCCACGTCGGACGCATATGTCTGACACTGCACTATGTGGTTTATGCCGCGTCGGTCACATATGGCTTTTGATTTTTTTCTTTCTAGACATTTTTACTCTCTCTAGCCATGTCACCCAATATTGGCTGACCATAAATAGGATTTTATTGCAGTAATATAATGAAGAGCCCCCCATGAAGTTCCTGTATAATGGTTTTGGCGCAGCTCAAAAATTAATTGAAAAAAAAAAAAAAAAATGGTTAAACAAAAAATTTAATTCATTTTATTATACACAGTAAGGAAAATAAATATTATTTTACATTCTATTTAAATAATAACAAGAAAGAGTGCTATATTCGGCTGTGCCGAATCTTATATACTCTTCACCATTGTGCGAGCAGAATACAGAACAACTAGACAAAAACTAAATAAAACAGGTAAATATTTTTTAAATAAGAGACAACCGGTTTTGAACTTCGCTTTTCATAAGGGCCCAGAATATATATACTTTATAGGGTGTGGGATCAATATTGTAGAAATTACAGTTATATATACCTTTTTTACCTTCGGTGAAGGGTATAAAAAGAGTAATTTTCGGGAATTCAGGGGTCTAATCACCGCATTCGATACTATCGTATCGAATAAACTATAGAATTTTTTGCATACGATGGACACTGGCGTATCGAATGAAAACTCGATAAATGTAATGTCGATTTACTCGATGTCGAATGCTATTATTTCAAATTCAATACATTTCATTCGATATCGAGTTTCAAAGTAAATAATTTCGATGAATTTTGCTCGATATGGTATGCGGTGATTAGACCCCAGTATTTTGGTTATAACTCATACAAATTTCCGACGTTTTGGTATATAAGTCATATACATAGGACGTATAGCAGCCCTAAAATTTAGGTTTTTATAATAATTTTGATGTTTTTTGGCCCATTTTTTGAGTATTTTGCTCATAAATTACCCATTGTCTAACCGATTTGATATTTTCATATACCGACGTGTTAAGGAAGAATTTTACCATTTACTTAAGTTATATTTATATATAAACATTTATATATACTTGTATACATATATTTTAACAAAGTTAATTATAAAAAGAGTAATTTTTGGGGATTCAGTATTTCGGTTATAACTCAGCCATTTTTTAACCGATTTGGCAGATTTATATACCGACGTGTTGAAGAAGAAATTTACCATTTACTTTAGTTTTAAAGCTTGGACTCGGGGAGATCTATGGTTCCCGAAAGTGGGTATTTAAAAAAAAAAAAAATTAATTTTGGTCATAACTTTTTTGTATCTAAACCGATTTTCCCGAGTTTTTTATAAAATATATTCTACTTAAAATTTCCGATATTTTGATATATAAGTCATATCCATAGGACATATGGCAACCCTAATATTTTTATACAATTTTTAATTTTTTTTGTACGGGAGGTACCACGCCCACTTCTCCAATCCCGCCCACATTTTGTAGGATGGTGTGTATTGGCAACCTTAATGTGTGTACCTAATTTGGAAACTTTGGCTCTTGCCGTTCTCAAGATATACAGAAATAAATTTAGGAAAAATTTAGAGGTAGTCGTGGTTTTTTGCTCATATCTCCGTCATTTTTCGACCGATCTGGCTGAATTTCAATAGCAAACTTAAACGGAGTATATGTGACATAAATATACATTAACCTAGTCCACATCATTTCTGGGGTTTTCGGAAAACCCATTTCAACATACACACGGACAGACGGACAGACGGACAGACGGACAACCGGATTTGAACTTCGCTTTTCATAAGGACCCAGAATATATATACTTTATAGGGTGTAGGATCAATATTGTGGAACATACAAACGGAATGACAAAGTTATATATACCCTCTTACCTTCGGTGAAGGGTATAAAAATATAATAAAAAAAAAAACAAATGTATACATTAAGCTTGTTTGTGGTGATTTCCAAAACATTCAAACACACACATAGTCGGCTGTTGCCGACAATCCGGGCAATGTGTGTATATCATTTCTGCAAACAAACGAAAAGCGTCAAACGTGGTGATATTTTGTGGGACATCTACTTGTAGGCCTGATTTTCCGACAAAGTAAATCTTTTATGACGACCTTCTTATTATGACCAGACAGCATTTATAATTTCAGTTTCACTTACGACCAGATATTCTTCTTGTTCTTCATCTCTTTCTTCTAGTGCCAGAGTTCCAAGAATTTTTTCTATGTTTTCTTCAAGGTCCGCATCTTCATCATTTTCCAAGGAGTTTGGAGTAGGATCATATATAGGATACTTTACAGAGTCATCAGAGCTGTAATCTTGACATTCTTCATCACTTTCTGTACCTTCTAGTATTTTTTCTAACTCAAATTCCGACAAAAACTTCCTTTTCGACATGTCGACACGAGTTGATTCTTACTAAGCACGTAATAAGAAAAAATATAGGGTGAACCCCCCAATTTGTTGCATTTTTGTGAGAGTGTTTTTTGACGTTACAAACAGAGAGTTTTTTAAAAATGAGAGTGCCAGACGCATATGTTCGACATGGCCCTGCATTAAAAAAAGTCGGGAGGAGCCACTTCGGACACGTGCGTCTGACACTTTTATTTGTAAAAAAAACTCTCTGTTTCTAAGCAGTAAATATTACTGGTAGTAGCCTTAACTCATTGTTGACGTTTTTGAAGAGATTATGCAAAAAAAAATTGCTGTGGCCCCCAGCATCTTATTTGCTGAGAGTGCGTTGGCAGACAATTTGTAAATATTTTCCTTAACACTAACAATTAAGTCTAAGCTTTCATTTATAAAAAGCCTTTTTGTTTGTTATTTCAAGAGACTTGAGCAGATGCATTGAGAGTGCTCTTTTATGTACACTAACTGCCGTATTCATATGTTTTAGGGCAGTGATAACCAGGCCCCGAACTAAGCAAGCCCTGAACGCACGCACACAAAGATATTATGTACTTGTGTGCGGTCGCAGAGACTCATGATAGGCTAATGTTTTGAAAGGAACAAAGTTGTTGTATACATGTGAATTGCCGACCGTGTCTGTGTGAAAAATACGATTATTGACTGACTCGCGAGCCTATGGAGTGGTTATCACTGTTTTAGGGCAAAATTTTCATGCAAATTTTTCTTAAAATGTATTTCAAATCCATTTTAATTTTTTATGAATACGACAGTTAGTCACTTTTTACGTCCGATATTTACAACATTCATTTAGCATTTCGATAAGATTCTGTCTTATATTCGCTAAGCTTATTAAAAATTTCTTCTAGGTTTCAAAAAAGGTATATTTCGGCAAGCTGGATCAAAAGTGTCAATTCAATTGTCAACTGAGTCGGTTGTTGTCCAAATCGAAGCGTGTATGGCTTTTTCAATTGATTAGTTTGACGGTTGTCGAGTTGGTTGAAGAAAAATCAAAAGATTTTGATTTTTTCATGTTGACTACTAAGTCTTTCAATTGGATTGTACTGTGTGTGCTCGAGTCTCTTGACCGGCTGTCAAAATTAATGTTTGTAGTTTGTAGTCTTTTGCAAAAAAAAAGTTAAGTATTTTAAAAATTGTCTTTTATTTCATTTTAAAATTTATTTAATATCTTTCAATTCAGTTGATGAAGTGTGTGGCGAAGCATCAATTCAGTTGAAAGACTCAATTGACAATTGAATTGAAACGTTTATGGGGCGCATTAGAAATGCCAAAAAAATGGCATTTGCCATAAAAAACTTGCCCTGTTGATAACTAATTTGTAAAATGGTTTTTGTTATCTATAAACTTCTAAAATAAAATAAACGCGAGAGTTATAACGCGTTTCTTTCTCTTTTAAAAAACGTAAATTTTGTGTGATAAACAAAAACAATTTTTGTCAATTTGGTTTTGATTTGATTTATTTTCATGCAAATGTTCACTTCTTCGACGCGTATTTTGGAATAGCCACCATTAAAAATTGGGGTACAAATTTGGGATTTTACTTTTGTGATGGGAATTTCAAACGTTAAATTAGTGCAAAAGCATAAAGTAATCTGGCAGCACTGGCTAAAAGACACGTTTTCTTGTATTTATGTTTGCAAGTTTATATATTCCAAATTTAGTAAATATTCACTTAAAAGTTTGTATGTACTACAACGGTTATAATTTATTTTAATATGTAGTGTATGAAAGTGTGCGCGTAAATGTGTGTATGAGTTTATATTATAAGTGTATTAGTACGGATGCCAGTCATTCGTTTTAATTTAATATGTTAGAGTAAATACATTTGATACCACTTTAAGTAAAATTAGTTTTATTTGAACCTTTTCGTAAAGTTAAAATCAAACTCTATTTAATGGTAATTCTAAAGTCACAATCTTTTAATTAATTTTGTTCGTACAAGATTCTAATTTCTAGTGTAATCTTTATGTTTCTCAATTTTTTTTTAATAGGATTAAATCTACAATACATGTTTTTAAAATATTTGTTTAGTCAAGTGAAATTTAAATCAATCAATTTGTTTCAGTTTTAATTATTTTATTATTAAAAAAATCATCACGTTAAACATTAGGATTATTGTTGTCTTTGTTACTCTTGTATCGGGGCTTCTATTCTTTTAAATAATTCATATACTTTTAAACAGCCCACTGTGCACAATCAATAATTTGGTAAATTGATGCAAAAATCGATTTCCGATTTTTCAATATACGTTTTTTATTTCGATTTTTTAAATTGCCTTACTATTAACTAATTACACAGGTCTACAAATTTATGTTTTTTAACTAATCTGGGTACGGTGGATTCGTATCTGGCAGAGAAATTGGGCTATCACGTCTTGTTCATTTTTTTATCGCATGCTGCCAATACTGTAAAACAGTCAATACTGACACTGCAATCGCACAATTATTTATTTGACAGAAGCCTAAATCTAAATCTTCATAATAGTAGCGTTTAAGCATGTCAGGGTGATCGTGTGTTACTGATTCAGGCTATTTTTGCATTGTGTGTGGTGAAAAACAGGATATGCAATATCAGAATCATTAAAATATGCATAATTACAATATTTTGGTTTTGCAGGTAGAAACTTGGACAAACCGTGGACACCGATAATTTTTTGCATTTTCTTCATTTGCATTTATATTTTTTCCGCAGTGAGCGACGAATAAGGGGAGCGTGTTCACCAAGATTTACTGCCTGTTTAACGATGTCGAACGTTAACGGTCGCATAGAAAAATATATTTAAAACAGAAACAAATTTTAGGATTTTGTTTTTGTTTTAAATATAATTTTCTATGCGAACGTTAAAGTTCGAAATCGATGAACAAGCTGTTAATAAAAAATTAAAAGAAATTATCAATGATTTTGGGACAAAAGCATGCTGGGAGACTATTGCTGGACACTTATTCGTGAAACCCAACAAACAAAATACAAACGACATTCAAATAACGTCATTCACTTTTGAAAATGCTTTGATTTTTAAATAAACTAGTGATTTTTTATGTACGAATAAAAACTATTTTTTGTATCTTGAAAACCTGACGTGATAGAGAAACACCAATTACAGATTCGAATTCAGCCCACCAAATGGCCCTAAGAAAGATATTTGGTTGCTCCAGTCCAAAACCTTGTTGGCTAGTGTAATTTAATGAATATGTTTCGAGGAAATATGTACAAGGATAATAAATTTAAAACTCATTTTACTTATTTAAATAACACTCTTATGAAAAATCAGTCCATCCGTACTCAAATTAAACCGGAGCGGTATTAATGGTACGGCGAGTTTCGGATTTTCTGGAATCAAGTACAGAAAGATTGATTCTAGTACGGATTTTCAATCGCGAAATACTTAACTTATCCATATTCAATACCGAATTCGTACTTTAAATAATGCGAAAATGAGATTGATTTTAGTAAAACTAAGATTGAACTAATCTCAAAATGCGCTTGATTTAAGAACTATAAAATATATTTAATCCGAATCGTACTAAAAACAATCCGAAAATGAGATTAATTTAGGTAAAACTAAGATTGAATCTATATCAAAATGCGCTTGATTTAAGAACTATAAAGTTGATTTAATGCCGAATTCGTACTTGAAATATACCAAAAGTAAATTTAGAAGAAGTTTTTTATGATTGATTTACCTACCCGTCTTACACCTTACAGAATTTCAATTATAAAAAACCAGCATCATTCCCGATATGGTTTTTACTTTAAAAACTTAATGGTCATATATAACAGAAACTATGAACTAAATGAGAAGCAGAGTTCTCGTCTAGTTCTGTTGTTTATACACATAACAAGAAAACCGCTTGTTAACTACTTGTGTGGTGTTGTTGTAGTGTCTGCTAGTGTTTGATAAGTTAAAAATATTTAAAACGCTCACTTTGTAAGTTTACTCTCAGAATGTCACTACCAATGAAAAATTTAATCTTTTTTTACTTGTTTTAAGAATTTTGTACTTATTTTAAGATGATTTTCAAAAGTAATCCCATTTCGGATTGTTTTAAGTACGTTTTAGTGTTATTCGCACTTGAATTCTTGAGTACGACTCGTACTTAAAGCAAATACAAAAAAAACTTAATTTATTCCGAGAAAATATCGATCCCTTATAGCAAAAGTGATGTAACCAACAAAAATAAAATTTTACAGGAGAGTGTTTTTTTAATTTTATTTCATATGAATTTTGTATAAAATTTGTCGGTTACCTCAAAATGGTTCTTGCTATAAAATCGTAACGGTGCCTTAGGTGACCACAACATTTTAGGAGATGATGCAAGTGTTGCCAATAAAGTAATTTAGTAAAAAAAAAATAAAATTGAAAATTATATCGCTTACATCATTGCAAATCTGCCAAAGGGTTTTGAAATATCGGCACCTAAAATTTTTTAATTTTTTGCAAAGGCGTTTATACCAACAAAAAAAAAATATACACTCACAATATTATTACAGTAACGGACTCTAGTTTATTTAAGAATTGTTCCGTTCAGTCATTTTGAAATAAATAAACATTAAAAATTCCAAGCAAATTTATTTTCAACTGATTCTAACAGTTATTCAAAAAACTAAGTGCATATTAATACGGATTTTCAGTTGCAGTTAATATTGTCCGTTAATTGAGTTAAATTCTTCTTTATGTTAAATTAAATAAAAATGTAATTTAAAGCAACGAAAAGTGCATTTAATTTAAATATTTAAATATTTAAATATTCAGTTATTTTATAGAAATTAACTGTTAAAAAATTAACTACATATTCCGTAAGAACAAATAAATATGCAGTTATTTTATAAAATTTTACTGTCAAAAATTCAACACCATATTCAGTAAAAACAATTAAATGGTGGCATGTCATAACGTCCAGTGTCATAGTGTCCATGGACGTTATGACACTTTTGAAAGTGTCATAGTGTCCATGGACATTATGACACTTTCAAAAGTGTCATAACGTCCATCAAAGAAATGTCATAGCGTCCGCGGACGTTATGACACTTTGCAAAGTGTCATAATGTCCACAACTTAACTTATAATGAAAAATATTAAAATGTGTAAAATTTGTTTTGAAATATCAAAATAAATAAGTACAATGCCAAAAATTCTTACAAGCAAGAATGTAAACGAATTTGGGATCATAGCCGGCGCAAGGATTTTCTTCTCTATGGTATAACAAATACCGGCTTCGCTAACAAAAGCTTCTCTGCACAGCCGGACTTCGGCCGGGCGCAAGGATTTTCTCCTCTATGGTATAACAAACACCGGCTTCGCTAAGTTAAGCTTCTAAAATCTGCTTTGTTTCCGAACGAAAGCCGACTATGCAGAGAAGCTTTAGTTAGCGAAGCCGTTGTTTGTTATACCATAGGGAAGAAAAGCCTTGCGCCCGGCCGAAGGCCTGCTGTGCACAGAAGCTTTAGTTAGCGAAGCCGGTGTTTGTAATACCATAGAGGAGAAAATCCTTGCACCCAGCCAAAGGCCGGCTGAGCAGAGAAGCTTTAGTTAGCGAAGCCGGTATTTGTTATACCATAGAGAAGACAATTTTTTTACTATATTATGTTTCATTTAACCAAATCATTGTCACCGACAACCATATTATGTTTAAATTAGTTTCTTTAAAAATAGTTTTGTTGGTTGGGACCATAATGAAACATGTTTTTCTCTGCATGTATGCAGATTATTTTTTTGTATATAACTTCTTTAGTAATTATGGACCTAATGACACTTTTGAAAGTGTCATAATGTCCATTTGCAAAGTGTCATAGTGTCCATGGACGTTATGACACTTTTGAAAGTGTCACAATGTCCATGGACACTATGACACTTTTTGGAGTGTCATAACGTCCATGGACACTATGACACTGGACGTTATGACATGCCACCAATTAAATATTCAGTTATTTTATATAATTTAACTACCAAAAATTAATTTTTATTTATCTTAAAAAAATTAATTGCTTGTTTTGTGTAAGCAATTCCCATTTTCTATTTGTTAATACAATTTAGTTAAATACATCAAATTTTAAAAGTAAGATAATTGCGAAGCCATATCGGTCATGCTGCTGGTGTTTTATAATTGAGAGTTCTTCTGTAAACAACGTGGTCAGTACAACAAAAGTAAAACAAACGTGTGTAACAGGGTAAGTAAAATTTACTTAGTAAGTACAAATATTCTCCCTCTCTCGCTTATAAGAAAAACAAGCGGACAGGTGTCTGTCTGGTATTTTTTAGAAATTCGGCTCTTTTGTGGAGTAAACGAAAATTTAATAAAATAATTAAATATTTAATATTTTTACTGAATATGGTATCAATTTTTTGACAGTAAAATTTTAAAAAATAACTGAATATTTAATTGTTTTTACTGAATATGGTGTTGAATTTTTGACAGTAAAAATTAAATGAACTTTTTGTTAAAAATAAATGAAAAATAAGAAGACCGGTTTTTAATTGAATTTTTATTTATTTTATATAACAATTTCAGTTAATTTTACGTACAGAATATTGTGAGTGTACTAAATGTAATTCTGAGCTAAAACACTATTTTGGATGTCTTTAGTAGAATTGTATGGCGATTCTTTGCTTACAATAAATTAACCCTCTAACACTCATTTTAAGGGGTAATTTTTGTCCTTTTTTTAACTTACACACAAAAGTATACTAAAACGACACCTTAGATTTTTTTACAAAAATTTAAAAACTTTAGGGCCGTTATTTCATGAACCAGAGCTAACTTTTCCAAATCATTTGTCAAATTTGTCCTCCAATCAGTGTTGCCAGCGAATTTTTCGCAAAAATACCTACACATGCTAACAGAAATCTGATTTTTCCCTACACGTTGAAAAATTTTGCCTACAAAAATCCCTACGCATTATTGTCATTAAAATAGAAGAAAAAACATTAGTTTAAAAAACAAATTTATGAATATTAAAGCTTTGACAAAAAATAAGTACAAGACTAAAAAAAAAATAATGCGTGTGTACTTTTAATTGATTCAATTTAATCTTTCAACATTTAATGATATCTTAGCAAAAATATATACATACATACATACGTATAAGTGTCGCTAACTTTTAAGCGACACACAACTCTGGAAATATATATTTTTATATGATTTTAGGAAAAATAAAATTGTTCAACCTTTTTGGGCATAAAAATATCACTTAGGCCCATTTTCACAACTTACCGATAGCTTAAAGTAGACTTTAACCGGCCTTATAAAAAGTATTCCATTATTAAAACTATACTTTAACCTAAAGTGAGCGATAAAGTAAATTAAGGTCCACCTTACCTGGTAGGTAAAAGTAATGTTGCAATAATGGAACACGTTTTGTACGTCCGATAAAATCCTGCCTTTAGCTATCGGTAAGTTGTGAAAACGGGCATAAGAAAACGTTTTTTTCGACATTTATTTCATAAATAAAGGGATATGACGAAAAATCCCTACATTTTGCGGATTATAAAAAATCTGTCCGATTTTCCCTACGCTGCTATTTTATTATCAAAAATACCTTCATGTAGGGATTTCCCCCTACTTCTGGCAACACTGCCTCCAATAGTCTAGATTCATTTCGCGTTTCAAGTTACACTTCAAGTTACACGTTTTGTTACACTGTGTAATTAACAAATGTACCTTTTTTAATTATACTTTGCTTAATTAGTTTTAAAGATTTAATATGTTGTTTTTAAAAAGTAATTCAAATATATGAAAACATTTCTTACTATGAAAAATAACTCTTATAGTAAACACAACTAATTGTGTACGTAATTGAATACATAACAATCTCAAAAGCCCACTTACAAAATCTATTTACTGCGTATGTATTTATGAAGCAGCAAAAAATGGATATTATAATTTTAAAAGTTATTAAGAGCTAGTGTTGTAGATATTAAGGCAATATTTCGTTATTAATTTATTATTGAAATGTAATTTATATTAATTAAAAAGTTGATTAATTATTATTTGTTCTTATTTAATAAATGGGAATTTCCATAAGAATGTCAACCACGACTCAAAAAAGAACCTTAAAACTTTTTTTCAAATATGGTAGAAAGGAAAAAACACTTTAGTATGCAGAATTACTTGAAGCTCATAACAATTTTCAAAAAATAAAAGTTAATGAATTTTTAGTGACTGCAATTAACAATTTTCACTTTTCTGCCGACTGAATTTAGATATTGGACCATTGGAGTTAAGCTTTAAAATTTAAGTTACAACAACAATGCACAAGTTCCATGAGTAAAGACCAAATATATAGTTCGTTTAGCGGTATACTTTTAGATTTGTTTTGGATGCTATATGCTTATGTCACGTACGTGGTGCAAGAACATAATTTGTATTTGATCAGTCGCAGGTGTTTCAAAATTTAAGTTCAAACCAAGATATACATATGTATGTTGCAAAAATAATAATCATCGGAATGTTTTTTTTTAATTTGGTAAAATAAAAAATTTATAAGCGTTTAAAGGGGGAAACGTAAGTAATAAAAATGCAAACAAATTTATCTTCCTATTTTGTTGGTATTTAGTTAAAACTTATTTAATTGCAATCTTAATTATCTAACCGAATATAATTGAAATCGGTCCATATTGACCCAAGGCCCCGGACAAGTACTACTCCCGAAAATAGCTTTTAGTGCCTTAACTCTTGGACTTGACAAAATGGTGCTGGTAGGTCCAAAATTAACCATATGTCCCATACGAACTCTTTTCTTAAAATCTCACATACTTGAAGATAGAGTGCCCCGGTAGGCTAGCTAGTAGTGAGCTTGTCTATCAACACCGGTTCGATTCCCGCCAGAGACTCTGGTTTCTTTCCTGCAGACAAGCATCAAGCTTCGCGGGGACTATAATAAATTTTCAATGACTCTTACGACCAATTTCACTAAGTTCAGTTAAAACTAACTTGTAGTTAACAATATGTTTTTGACACTTATAACTAACTGGTGAAATTGGCGGTTAACCTCATAGCATAATTCTGTTCTAGCGACCATGATTGGCCATATGTCCCAAATAGGGTACACTCTCGAAAATGTGTAATATGTTTTGATCATTTTCGTAAAAGATGATTTTGAAAAACTTTTTTTTTTTTTTGTTTTTTTGTTTTGATAAAGATATCTAAATAGCATTTCGCACAATAAGCTTTTACATGAATCTTAACCTCGTAAGATAGCTTTGTTCTGGCGGATCCATTATAGCCCATGAATGCCAAATACGGTATCATTTGGACGGGCTTGACCGACTATACTTTCTTACTTGTTCTTATTTGATTTTTTTTTTTTTTTTATCAAAATGTTTGTAAGACTCTAATTGATGTACAAAAGACCAACTTCACATTTCAACTTAAGAAGAATGCAAAACTAACAAGCCATATCTCAAAGGTCAATTTGAATTGCCTGGTATGCATCATAATTTTAACGAAATCGTGTTTTACTCTCATGTATACAGAAATATGATGGTAAAGAAACAAGCACGTGAATTAATAAACCAAAATAAAGAGAACCGATTTAAAAGTGTTTACCCACAAACAATTTAACAATGAGTTTCCGTAAAAAAGTACAATATTTGTAGCTACATAATGTATACTTTTCGAATAATTTGCTGAGCTAAAAATCGTATTCAATAAATTGAAAACAAAATACACTATTGTATTAAATATATCCTTTTACAGACTTTAAATTTAAGACAAGAGTTTAAAGTAAGGATTGCTGTTCGGTTTTAACCGAAATCGAAACCGCGGTTTTAAATGCCTAAAAACCGAAACCGAAAACCGACAAAAAACCTCGGTTTTAGCTTTAACTTTAACAATATATTTATTCGAATAAAGAAAAAGCTTTCTTGAGCATTTTCTGAGAAATTTTAAAAAATCCCTAGCATTTATTTCTGATACGAAATTTGATTCTACTTAAAAATCAGGAAAACAAGATAAATAAAGGGTGGTTAAATTGTAAGGGCCGATGTTGAATGTGAACCACACCTAAACGCCAAGTTTTTTCCGAATTTTATTTGACATTTCTCTATTTCAGACTTACTCAATTTGAACCATGGAGAGATACACAATCCAACAACGTGTTAAAGTTATCCAGACTTATTATGAAAATGGGCGTTTAAATCAAAATGCATATCGTGCACTTCGTGATTTTTTTGGTCAATTTGATCGTCCAAATGTGCGTACAATCGCAAAAATCGTGGAAAAATTCGAGCAAACCGGGTCTGTAGAAGATGTGAGAACACCAGTGCATGCTCGTACAGCTCGTACTGCAGAAACTATTTCTGCTGTTCGCGATAGTGTGGCTGAAGAGCCGTCCACCTCAACTCGTCGTCGTGCCCAACAATTGCCCCTCTCACGCTCGTCGTTGATGAACATTATGCATAAAGACTTGCATTAACACGCTTACAAGGTGCAATTGGCTCAAGAACTAAAGCCTCTTGACCATTCCAAACGTCGTGAATGGGCAGAATGGTGGCAAGAAATGGCAACAGTGGATGATCAATTTTCGAAGAAAATCATCTTCAGTGATGAGGCACATTTTCACCTCAGTGGATTCTTCAATAAACAGAATTGCCACATTTTGGAGAATGATAATCCAAGAGTGATTGTCGAAAAACCAATGCACCCACAAAGAGTGACTGTTTGGTGCGGTTTATGGGCTGGCGGCATCATCGGGCCGTATTTTTTCCAAAATGAGGCCGGTCAGGCAGTTACTGTGAATGGTGTTCGCTATCGTGAGATGATAACGAACTTTTTATGGCCCGAATTGGAAGATATGGATGTGGACGATATGTGGTTTCAGCAGGACGGTGCCACTTGCCACACAGGTAACGAAACAATGGCTCTTTTGCGCAACAAATTCAATGGCCGTGTTATCTCACGTAATGGCGATGTCAATTGGCCGCCAAGATCATGTGATTTGACACCGTTGGACTTTTTTCTTTGGGGTTATTTGAAAGAAAAGGTGTACGTCGATAAGCCAGCAACAATTCAAGAGCTAAAGGATGAGATAATTCGGCACATTAACGGCATAGAACCTCAATTATGCCTCAGCGTCATCGAACATTTAGACCATCGGATGGAGGTGTGCCGCCGTGGTCACGGCGCCCATTTGGCCGATATTTTGTTCCATACATAATTGAGTAATACCAATATATCATAATAAAATAAAATTACAATAATTTCCTAAATAGTTTGTGTTTTATTCAAAATCAACATCGGCCCTTGAAATTTAACCACCCTTTATTAAATAAATGCAGCTTGATTTCAGAACTGTCTTTCTCATTTTTAATAAAAACAACCTACTTATGTATTTCTTGTTTTAAGAAATTTTTGATCATGAGAAAATGTTGCGTTATTTAAGAAAATTTGACTGAGTGCGAACGAAATAAGTTAAAATCAAGAAATTATTTTTGGGTTTTCTTGTTTAAAGAAATGAAATTGATCAATTAAGAAAATAAACTTCTTTGTGTGTACGTGAAATTATGCGCCGATTCGCCTCATTTTCAATAGGCTTAGTCCTTGTGCTAATCAGAACCTATGTACCAAATTTCATCAATCAATCTCTAAAATTGTGACCTGTACTATGCGCACCAGGTTTACATGGACAGCGAGCCAACCCGCCTGCCTGCCTACCAGCCAACAGGCCAGTCGGAAGAGCGTCATTTATTCGGCTCAAAAAGTGATTCTGAAGGTGGGTCTAGGACCAATATTTTAAGGTATTGCAAACATCAGTACAAATGCATAATACCCTCTCCACTATTGTGGTGTGGGTATACAAGTTTTCAGTAGATAGAAGATAATGTGTTTTCTTTCTTCGAAGCCTGCCCTTTTTGCATTTCTCATTACACCATCATGTATTTCGCAATACAATGAACACAAATGTCTTTAATTGAGATTTCTTTGCAAAAATGTTGTAAAAACTTACTTTAAGTTTAGGTGTTCAGTCGAAAAATTCTTGTTCGATTAATCGAAAAATTTTAGACGAATAATTGTTCGAATAACTTAAAATTGCTTATTTCGATTAAAGGATTAATCGAAGAATTTTTAACGATTAATCGCAAAATAATAATATATAGTTTTTCTGTTAAGTGTATAATTTTTTTAAAGTTTTAAGTAGAAAAAACAAGCCAAACAGTTGTAATTAAAACAAGTAAGAGTGCTATATTCGGCTGTGCCGAATCTTATATACCCTTCACCATTGTGCGAGCAGAATCAAGGACCGGATTTTACGAACGGAAAACACAAAATTAAATTTTATTTTTTAAATAAAAAATTTTTGTGTGTGAAAAAAAGAATATTGTTTTTCTGTGTTTAAAATTTAAACGAAAAAGAAAAAAAACATTTTCTTTGAAAACAAAATTTATAGTTTCAAAAAATAGCAAAAACTTTTTTTTTTTTTTTTTTTATTTTAGTATACTATCATCATTACAATTAAAAATATAAAGAATATTCATATATACATTGTTTGAGTATTTACTAAAAAGTATTGCAACAAAAGTTAAACTTTTTTTTTTTTGGGTAATATAATATACATACTTCAGAAATTATTTACAATATAAGGAAAAAAGATAGATTAAAACCTTTTATAAATGTAAAGAAATTTTTTGTTAACGCTTCTATCAGCTTCGTGTGATGAAGTTGAAGAAGGTGTTAATCTTCTAAATTTCTTACTAAATCAAAATTTGAAGACCTGTTTCGATCTTCAAATCTTTGTGTAATATTATTAATTACTGTTGTAAACAGATCCTGGTTATAGTTTCTATGAAGTCTATTAGTAGAAAATCTCCTAGGTAAGTTATATATAATCTTTAAGTTCTTATTTTGTATTACTTGAAGTTTATTAATGTAGGTTTTTGCGCACCTTTTTGACCACACTTGGCATCCATAGGTCATAATAGGACGTATGCAAATTTTGTATAGTAGTGTTTTGTTTTTTATTTAGCGATGACCTACGGTTTAGCAGGGGAAATAGGGCTCTGCCGCATCGTATAGCTTTATCACACGTTTGAAAAACATGATGTTTAAATGTTAATTTTTTATCTAAAAAAATTCCTAGGTATTTTATTGTTTCATTTAAAGGAATTATTGTTCCATCAAGAGATAAAGGACGAGTAGCAATTCTTTTAGGTGACTTGTTGAATGGAAAGATTATGGCTTGAGTTTTTGTTCCGTTTATTTTAATTTTCCATTTAGTAAAAAACTTCTTAGTGTGCAAGATACCTTTTTCCATTTTTTTGACTATTGCATTAGAAACTTTACCCGTTGTTATTATTGCTGTGTCGTCTGCGTACAGTGCAACTGATTGATCTTTTAGTATTTTAAGGTCCGATATATATATGGAATACAATAGAGGAGATAATACCGATCCTTGGGGTAGCCCTGCAAATATGTTTTTGTTAGTGGAAAATTCATTGTCAACGACTACAACAAATGATCTGTCGTATAAAAAACTTTGAATTATTTTTTGTAAGTAAATTGGGTAGCCAAATTTATTTAGTTTATAAATTAAGCCATTATGCCACACGGAGTCAAACGCTTTTTCTATATCCAGTAGTACTACACCTGTGCTTTTACGCTGGTTTTTATTGGTTGATATAAATTTAACCATTCGCTCTATTTGATGTATTGTTGAATGCTCCTTACGAAATCCAAATTGCTCTCTTTGTATTATGTTGTTATTTTCAGTAAAACAGCTGACTACACTTATAAACAAGAACATAAGCATGGACAGAAATAACAGCTGGAACAATTTCATAAAGAAGTTGCCAACAGGTAGCAAAAAATTTTGGAAACTTTCAAAAGCAATTAAAGGAAAAAATGAGCCTTTAAGCTACTTAACAGTAGATGGCGCTCAGGTATTTAGTGGTAAAGAAAAAGCAGAAATTATTGGTAACGTTTTTGAAAATGTTCATAAACTTACGTATAATATGTCGTCTACAAAAGACAATCCTGTTAAAAACATATTGATTGGTTAAAAAATCGAGATGAATCTGACCGTATAATGCAGAATATAACCAAGGAAGAAGTAAAGCTGTTTATTAAATCGTTAAAAAACTCCAAAGCTCCAGGCTTAGATGGTATAAATGCGATAATGTTAAAAAATATGACTGAAAACTTTTTCATCGTTATCACAAAAATTTTTAATTGGTGCCTTTCCTCGGGATACTTTCCAAAACAATTTAAAAAACCAAAAGTCGTACCAATATTAAAACCAAAAAAAGAACGCAAGATCACCAAATAGTTACCGTCCAATAAGTATGTTAAGCTGTCTCGATAAAGTATTTGAAAAAATAATTTTAAGCAGCAAAAACTTTTTTTGTAAAAAAAAACAAATACAAATTTTCAAAAAACTTTTTTTTTTGTTGAAAAATATTTTTTAAAACGTTTTTTTTTAGAATTTTTTTTTCTATGTATGTATTTATCAAAAATGAAATATGTATGTATGTATTCTCAGAAACCTCTTCATAAATTTTATTAAAATTTGTTTTGAAGAATGAAATTTTTATGACAATGCTTAAATATAATTATTTTGTTTTTGTGTTTTTATGTTCTTAAGAAAACGTTTTATTTTAAAAACTTTATTTAATGTTTTTAAGAAAACGTTTTATTTCAAAAACTTTATTTTATTTATTTTTTTCGACGGCTTTTTTTTCAAAACTATTTTAGAAATTTTTTGTTTTCTGTAAAATGTAGAATTTTTTAAACTTGCACAATAAATATTTTTTTAGAAACAAAATAAAAAAACATTTTCCGATCCTTGAGCAGAATACAGAGCAACTAGACAAAAACTAAATAAAACTGGTAAATATTTTTTTTAAATCGTTTTTAGAACATACAAATTAAAAGAAAAATTCTCTTTGAAAAATTGAACCAGAGGACTAACAGTTTCTAATCTCAACCCCCTAGACGACTGAACCATAAACGAGCGTTGTTTGAATATCATTAAAATGAAATATGGCCCGAATAAGAGACAACCGGTTTTGAACTTCGCTTTTCACAAGGACCCAGAATATATATACTTTATAGGGTGTAGGATCAATATTGTAGAAATTACAAACGGAATGACAAAGTTTTATATAACCTTTTTACCTTCGGTGAAGGGTATAAAAAAGAGTAATTTTTGGGGAATTCAGTATTTCGGTTATAACTCAGGGAGATCTATGGTTCCCGAAAGTGGTTATTTAAAAAATTAAATCTGATCATAAAATATGTTCTACTTAAAAAAATCCGATATTTTGGTATCTAAATCATATCCATAGGACGATTGGCAGCCCTAAAATTTAGGTTTTTATAATAATTTTGATGTTTTTTGGCCCATTTTTTGAGTATTTTGCTCATAAATTACCCATTGTCTAACCGATTTGATATTTTCATATACCGACGTGTTAAGGAAGAATTTTACCATTTACTTAATTTATATTTATATATAAACATTTATATATACTTGTATACATACATTTTAACAAAGTTAATTATAAAAAAGAGTAATTTTTGGGGATTCAGTATTTCGGGTATAACTCAGCCCGAAGAAGATTTTTGGCATTTACTTGAGTTAAAAAATTTAATTTTGGTCATAACTTTTTTGTATCTGAACCGATTTTCCCGAGTTTTTTATAAAATATGCTCTACTAAAAATTTCCGATATTTTGGTATATAAGTCATATCTATAGCACATATGGCAGCCCTAAAATTTGTACGGGAGGCACCACGCCCACTTCTCCAATCCCGCCCACATTTTGTAGGATGGTGTGCATTGGCAACCTAAATGTGTGTACATAATTTGGAAAGTTTGGCTTTTGCCGTTCCCCAGATATACAGCAAAAAGTAATAAAAATACAAGAACCACAAGGGATTTTTGGGAAAAATTAGTGGTAGTCGTGGTTTTTTGCTCATATCTCAGCCATTTGTGGACCGATCTTGCTGAATTTTAATAGCAAACAATTCCGGACCATATGTGACATAAATGTATAATAACCTGGCCCCCATCATACATGGGGTCTTCGGAAAACCCATTTCAACGGACAGACGGACATTGTTAAATCAACTTCGCTCCTCATAAGGACCCAGAATATATATACTTTATAGGGTCTTAGATCAATATTGTAGAAATTACAAACGGAATGACAAACTTATATATACCCTTTCTACCTTCGGTGAAGGGCATAAAACTAGGCATGTTTAGTGAGTAATTTAGCTTATGGGTAATTCCATGTCAAATCGACCAATAGTGGGACACGACCCCTTTCGATTTTAATGAGATTTGGTGAGAAGGTTCATTTTATCTTATAAGGCACACATATTCAAAATGTCATAATTTCGCCGAATAAGCCGAATGTGTTGAGTTTATTTCTTCAATATCTCGTAAAGTAAAGAGAATACTTGGGGCCGTTCTTAAAATTTGATTGATTTCAAATCTACTAAATTTCGATTTCCAGAACACGCACGTAATTTTTAACAAAATAGTACATGCGTTTTTCTCTTTAGACTGAATTTGGTTTAAAAATATTGAACGAAAGATAAAACTAATAATGCTACAATTGATCCAATGAATAAATATTTTAAAGAAGATACTTCGATCGATTCTCTAGAGGAAATTATTTGCAGAAGCATAGCAGAGGATAGGGTGTCCGTGAAAAGTTTCAAAAAATCCAAAGTTATATTGGCTCTTTTAAAATATAAGAGTCCGAAAGTAAAGAAACAAATTTGAGCTACATTGAAAAGTTTAATTTAAAAACGAATGTTTGTATACTCAAGTATTCACTTTTTCTAAATTAATCGAAAAAAAAAATCTCGTAATTTATAATACTTCTGGATTTAGAATTATTCGATTAATTTTTAAATTTTATTCCTTTAATCGAATGAGTAAAAAAATGCCAAATATCGATTAATCGTTTTATCGAACAAAAATAAACACAACACAAGTAAATAATATTTAAGTAAGAAAACAACATTACAAAGACAACCAATATTATTAAATACACTTTTGCACAAAACAAAACGTTTACTGAACTCATCCTTATATTTAAGGTGGTCTGTATTTTGTACTTTCTGTTTTTATCACGAATTTGATTGTAGCGGTATGTTTTTATACATTGCCACTACTGCAACTTCACTTTTTTCACCTCTGGTTGCACTGTGGTAGATGCAAAGCAATTTTTAATTTAATAAAAAAAAGCATATGAAAAATACTTTTAAATTAACCATTTTATTTCCAAAAAGTAGAAAAAATAGCACTATATTTTTACAGCGATAAGATATCAAAAATTAATTACGCTCGCTCGAGTCGGGATACTAGTTTTCTCCAATTGAAAAGCCAAAAACAATGTTTGCTTTTTGTCACTTCCTTTTTCAAATGTAGTGATCCTTGACATCAATAAATAAAATAACAATTTTGTATTGGGATGGGTGTAACCTGCAGCTGACACTGTAAATACTATTTGCTCTAAATTGAATAACTGAGCAGCATAGTGTTTGACATCTTAGAAATTAAATGTCAGCTCAATAAACAAAAGAAAGCTGGTATTGCAAAAAATTTACTAATATTAAATAATAAACTTATTTTGTTTATTTTTCCTTTTTACGTTTTGTGCAAAACAAAACTGTTTACTGGAGCACCCAGAAATATAGAAAAAAAAAAAAACACAAAGAAATCATAATAAACAAAAAGCACAAACCTATTCAACTGTAAAGACGACTTCGTAAAGACAATAGACAAATATTTTTCACTGATAGTTGCAGCACAGTTTGGTTTTCGATTCAGCAAAAAAAAAAAAAAAGTATAAACCAGAAAAAATATCGAATCGTTTTAAACATAAAAGTCAAAGGTTCATAAATTCAGTAACGAACGATGCGTTTATAACAATGCTAAAAACTAAGCATGAGTGATTTAAAAAGAAAAACAAATAACGTAAGTGGCGTTAACTGAAACGTAAAAGGTCAATTTATAAAAACTCAGTGTGGACAAAAATGAAGTGACCTTTCAAGTAGGGATGGAACGAATACCGATACCACTTCATTGGTATCGGCGATATTTTGCTGTCGATACCACGATAATTTTAAAGTATTTTATGCTTATAGAAACCAATGCACGTAATTTCTACAAATAAATATCTAGCTGTGTATAGATATCTGTAGTGAAACGAATTTTACATAATTTTAACACGATGCCTTAGCTACTGTAGTAGCCTTTAGTGTGTATACTATAGTGACAGTTAATTCAAAAAGTAAATAAAAATACATGGCATATTTTAAAAGAACATTTAAAGCAAAAAATACGTAGGCAAAACTCACGTTGAAATTACCAAAATAATTTTACCGGATAGGTAAAGAAAACTGTTAGGTACTAACACGACCAGACATATATTTGCAGAAGTACCGGGGTGTTATGCCCCGAGCATAAAATTAAAACAGAATAATGAAAATGTTTCATATTATATATGAAGTCAGGCTTAAGTTCATCAAATTGAATTTTCATTAAATTACTTTTATGAAGAAAGTAATTTAACAACATGAAATTAATTAAAATTTATTGAAAATTTTTCACTCTTGACTGAACTGGGAATCGAACCCAGGTTTTCACGGACAGGTTGCCCTGACATATTTCGATTATAACCACACATTTTCTTCAGAGCGGTTTGCCGAGTTGGTCGAGTTTTCTGAAATATTTTGCGAAGCGATGAGAAAGTTCTCAGACAATGCAAAGAGATTTTGAATTATTCGGATGCAAGGCAACTTCTATTAAACTTTTATGTCTAAAACAATTTTCAAGAAATACAAATATGTAGACAATATTAGTTTAATTTCTTACAAGGCGAATTTTTTAGCCTCAGGTTGTCATTGATTGTTAAAATTAGTTATAATGCGGTTTGTTTTCGGTAACAGAGGAGCAATTCAATGCGTTCCCGAGAACTACGGCATATTTAAAGCTCTAGTCACAACCTTTAAGATAAAAAAAAATTTTGCTCAAGGCCTTACGTCCCTTTAAAGTTTATAAGAGAGGTACATACACTTCTATAGATATACTATGACTTTGTCAAAGCAAATAAAACAACAATTTTTTTTTTAATATGTTGCTGTATTTTTTTTTTTTTTTATTTTTTTAAGAATTTATTAAAAAAAATTAAGAAAATCAACAGGATTCTACCAACGTAACAAATTTATAGAAATTTTAAAGCAAGATAAAAAAATACAAAAAAAAAGTTCACTACCAAAAATGTTTTTGTTACTAAATTTTTTTAATAATAAATATGCTATGAAGTCTTTTAACTTCAATGCTACTTGCCCTTTAGGTATAGCGACACAAAGCATTTCAATAGATTTCATTGAAATAAAGCAGCTGTGGGCAGATTTGGACATCAAAACAAAATAAATAATTTGACAATTGATGAATTCAGTTAATGTTAAAAAAAAATGATTGATTTGTTATAAAAAGAAGCAACGTTTTCGAAGCCAAAGAATTTTTCATTGATATTAAATTTATTTATTGACTATTTTTATTAAATCAAGTAAACATTTTTCACATTATCAATATAAAATCGCAAAAATTACTCCTGTGCCCATGTTCTGTAACTCTCGCGTCGAGAAAGTTTTCGATTGAAATGTGTGAAATGAAACAAAAATGCCATAAATTGAAACAAACAGCTGTTTTTCTCACTTAACTGTGTCTGTAACTTTTTTTGGCGAGTACAAGCTGTCACGTAAGGAAATTACTAGCCAATTTACAGAAAAAGTGTGTCTGTAACATTTTGGTGAGAAAAGTTCCCGCTTTGAAATGTCAAATAAACTCACGAATAAAAATGGGGCGAGAAAAAATTTTACCACTAAAAAACAATTAAAAATGCAAAATGCAAAGAATAATAATAATAATATATTATTCTTGGCACATTTTTCATTGTTTTATTATTTTGCTTTTAACATTTTTGTTAAAATATACGAATTTCTTCAAACCTCGTTTGCAAACAACAAACATTAAAGTCGCTCTTTTCACAATTTGGCATAGCCGACGGTTGTGTTTTCGCCGCCGTCGTTGAAAAATTTTCAATTTAAGTAAATTTTGGTCGCCGTCAACGATATATGTTACTGGCGTTCTGAACGTCTGCAATGTCACATCGGCTTCGAGTGCAATATTATGACATTTATAACGTAACGACGTAATCTCTTTTGATAGTTTTCGACATGAGTTGCAGACACACATTTTTCTCACTTTTCGAGAAACGATGGAATATTTTGTTTCACATCTTTTCGATGCAAGAAGTTCTCACTTATGTTACAGAACATGGGTACTGTATAAAGTTCATTTTACACCTGCGATCGGCAAAATCAGGGCGCCGCGTTTTCTCTTTTCTCTATTATTCTCTTTTAAATTTTTTTTTTTTTGTACGTGTGCACACACATAGAAGAAAATTTTACAACGTTGACAACAACCCAGCGGAAAAAAGAAGGAGTACGGAGGCCTTCCAGAAGGCCTCTGTACCCCTTCTTTTGGATAAACAAGCCCTTCTCGCTCCATTCCATACTCATATCTTTTTTACACGCGTTGTCATTGCGGAGAAGGCCTTCCGCTTTCTTTTCTTCCCCAGAGCTTCTTAAAGGCCTTCAAATAAATGGCTTTTAGAAGGCTTTCCAGAGAATGACTGTCAAAAGGCCTTAGCAAAAAGGTTATCTTGAAGGGTTTTTAAGAAAGGTATGGTAAAAGGCCTTTCAATTAATGGCTCTTAAAAGGCCTTTCAGACCATCCTTCTACAAATGCATTAAAGGTCATATTGAAGGGCTATCAGTCTAAAACATTAAGGAATATTTCCTTACAAATGAAATTAGAAGACTGAATAGGTTTTATGTACATATCAGATATCCAATATAGAAAATGAACACTTAACTTTTTATATACATATGTAGTATACCTATTTTACAAACGTATGTTTATATATTTTATTAAACTTATTGTAGTTTAATAACACATGTGATACCTATTCTTTTATTGAAATAATCAAATTTGCTAAATATTGTAAAATAGATTGTAAATAAAAGTAAAAAGCTTTTAAGCACAAATACCTATCTTCTTTAATGAACAAAACTCAACTAAAATGATTTACATTATTGTTTTTATTTTGTATTTTAATATGTACCTACTTTGTTACTTTGTTTTTATAACGGGATCTGAATTGTTTCGCTTTGGCGAAAAAAACAAAACAAAAAATTTTACTCTTTCTCTTTTCAACTTCAACGAAAATTATTTACAACATATGTTACTTTGTTTTTGTAAAGGGATCTGAACTCTTTTGCTTTTGCTTGTGCAAAAAAACAAAACAAAAAATGTTACTATTTCTTTTCTCGATTCTTTTATACCAAAGAGCCGAGGCCTTCTATAAGGCATTCTTTAACAGTTACGTAAGAATAGTAATTAAATCAAAACATTTTTTAAGCAGGCCTTTAAAAAGGCCTGAAGTAAGAAGGTCTTCTGAGTTTTCCCGCTGTATAGGTTGCCGATCGCAGTTTTACACTATCCCAACAAACACGAAGTCAAACCTTTGATATGAAATGACTTTATCATTTGACATCAAACACAATTCTCAAACGTTTTTCAATTGTTTGATTTAACATTTAAATTCAAATTGATAATGATTTGAAAATAAACATTTGACTTCAAATGTTTTATCAATTTGATGTCAAATTGGTATCAAATGTTAAATTCAAATTAAAACTAAACTTGGCAATACTTAAGCGAAAAATAAATGTAAACATTAAAAATGGCGATTAAAGTAAAATTTTTACTTCGTGGTTAAATGTATTTTACAAGTGAACGATTTATTTTTTGTGAAAAATAAAAATTATTTGTCATTAAAATGATTAAAAATATGAACTAAAAAAATAAAACGGGAAAGTGAAGAAATTATAAGTTCATTGAATGATCACGGTGCTACAATCCTCAAAATAAAAAGTTGCCAATTATTTCGTCTTTGCAAGAATTAGAGGACGGAAAGAACATTATTTCATATTTAAGCTATGGTGCCGAATGTTTATCTCACATTTTATTTAAATAAATAATGAATTTAAATTAAAAAAATACAATATTTGTATTTATGTTCCACATTGTATTATAATCCACATTTGAAAAACATTTGAGAATTACGTTTGAAAGCAAGTTGAAAATAAAGGCATTTTTCAATTTGAAAATAATTTCCCCTTTTTGTTGAGAACACTATGATTTTCAAATGATTTTCAAATCATTATCAAACGTTTGTCGTTTGAGAAAACGTTTGATTTCAAATCATTCTCAATTTGAAATCAAACCTCCGTGTTTGTTGGGATCATACAAGTCTTAAATATGTTGTCGAAACTGCTTCTCTGATCCAATTAGGGTTTAAATATTTTCAAGAAACAAAAACAACTTATCATGACAGTGTTGTATTTTCCTCAAAATACATACGTAAGACCTGCGCGATCTTGTAAAGTTCCTTTAAAAAGCATTTGAAAAATGTACCTTCGTCATCAGAAATACCTTCAAAAGCTGTTGCTTCCAAAACAAAATTTTACAAGCAAAACTTTCAATTAAAAACATATTTACATGTGTATGTATGACCGGTCATAGCTCTTAGTTAAGTGTGACAATACTATACAAATAATATTAGTAGCTTTATGAATACATTTTAACGAAAAACAAAAAATCCGAAATTTGCCACCCATTAATTCAGTTATAAAATATAAGTATCAACCAACAATGATTGATTTGTTATTAAAAGTATAAAAGAAACTTTTTGGAATTCAGTCTCCATTGACGTTTTATTTATTTATAAACTTTCTATATTAAAAACAACTTTTTCTCATTTATTTCTGCACAACCATCAAGTATTATCAACGTCATTTAAATGATAATTATCATAATTATAGAAAGAATGTAAAAGTTTAGAAAAATATGACAACTAGGACAAGTTTTAATATAAACTAAGAATGTAAATAAAAATGCAAGAAAAAAGCTTACAAAAAACTCAAAAATATGCAAAAACACAGGAATATGTTAACTTAATTGTTATTATGTTATTGTATTGCCTGGAAATGTTAACAATGAATTTTCAAGTTTTTCATTAAAACTTTATATTACACTTATAAACAGGCAAAAAGACCTTCTTCTTCAATACAACGGTTTTGTATAACTTTAAGCGCTCAGTTGTTGAATTTTTTTGACTTTTTCCTTTTCAAGTTACAACTGGTGTTTAGTAGTTTTGTGTAAATAACTTGAAAACGTGTAAGCAATAACGAATAATGTTCATAGTGCCAAAATTAAGCTTTTATTGGATTTTAGGATTCTGCAAGGAACTTAAAAAACTCTCTTATCTTAACGGAAATATCCTTATTTCTTTTATTAAATAGGCATGTTAACTAGACACTTTTGCAAACAATATTCTGTATTAATGTTACAATCCTATTTAAAATTTTAGCGAAGTAAATCGGAACGGAAATGCGTTTGTTCCTATCCTAAAGACTCCTAATTAACTGCACCGATTTCTTGAAATTTTCACACAAACTAGAAAATTTTTTTGAGTTTTTTTATAAATTAAAAAAATAGCTTAAAAAGTATTTCAATTTAATTAATGTTATAAATGAATCAATTTTTTTTTTTTTGGTGAAAGAAAATCCAAAATATAATTTTGATTTAGTTAACATTTTAGTTGTTTTGAAATAAATTTTTAATTTAAATATTTATTAAATAACAAAAAAAAATTTCGTTTAATAAAATAATTTAAACTTGTGGAACTGTTGTTGGAAAATGTCAAAATCAATCAACACATTGTTTGAAACGGCAAAGTTTTTTGATCATTTTTTTAATTAAAATTAAAAATATCATTTATTGGAAAAAAAAATATTCACAATTTAAAATTTTTACAATTTTGATAGATCAATATAATCATTTCGATAATAGGTGCAAATCAACAAATGGGTTGCTTGTTTCTATGAATTTGGTGAATAGGGACAATTTTTTCTGTTTATATAAAATAGTAGATTTCAAATGTTTAATGATAACTGTAACGATTTCATCAGTTGGATATACAAGAAGATGCATTGGATCATTATTTCCAAAGAATTGTGTCCCTTCAGTGATGAAAAAGGGACATTCTGAAAGAATATGTGAGGGATAAGTTTGGTATGAGATGTTGCAATTGCAAGTATATGTTTTCGTGAGCTTCAACAGGCACCCATGCGTAATTTTAGTGTATCCAAGTCGGAGCCTTCACAGAAAAAAATTTTGCGCCAGTACAAGAATTAATCAAAAATAAAATCAGTTTTAATTAAATATTTAATCAGCTGAATTAATCTTTTAATCAAGTGTATTAAATGTTTAATTGACAATATTTCAATTAAACGTTTAATTCACTTGATTAAATGTTTAATTAACCTGATTAAGAATTTAATTAAAACTGATTTTATTTTTGATTAATTCTTTTACTGGCGCAAACTTTTTTTCTGTGTCACGATTTTGACAAGATCTAACAACGAAAGAAAAACAATAATTTTTTTTTATTTTCATGTTTAAAATTATTAATAAAAAGAGAAATAATTCCCGTATTCTTTTTGTAAAAATTATTAAGTTAAAATTTTGAAAGTAGAATGATGACGAAATCTATATCGGGCCATTCTGCTAGTGTATTTTAATTGTGAGTGCTTCTGTAAACAAAGGGGAAAACAAAAAAGTGAAACATGTGTTATAGGAAAATACACGCAAAGAAAAAACATGGTTGTGGTAAACATATTCTAAGAGCAAAATATTATGATAAGATTCATGATTGTAGTCACTATATTAAGATTATTATTGAATCATATTATGGCTAAATCATGTTAATCATAATAAGCTAAGAAATGAATCATATTATTGTCATGTTAATCATAATAAGCTTAAAAGTAATCATATTATCATAATAAATTTAGAAGCAATCATATTATGATACATCACCTTTCATAACTGTCATAAGAATACAAAATAAATTAAATTTTTTTTTTAATGTTTTTTATTTTGTGGCTTCTTACAATTTTTCTTTATGTAAATAAAATATCGGAGTTCAATATTAGGCTTGCAAAAAAGCAAATGCAAAATGTCGTAACACTTTTATAAAATAAAAAGAAATCTCTGTGTGTTTTGTTGTTGAATTTTTCTACGATATTTAAAAAAATAAAACGAAATCTGTGTGTGTTTTGTTGTTGGATTTTTCTATGATATTTTGGACTTTTACATCACTAATACTGAACTCCGCTAATATTTTAATTTTTTTAATATCTTTAAACTTATTTTTTTATGAGAATTTATCATTAAATTGTTTAACCGCTCACATATAAAACAAACGACACAAGTGATTCAAAATTATTTTACAAATGGCGCTAACATCATATCATTAGTGTAAAAATAGTTTAATTGCATCTTAAACATAATATGATAAATGTATAGAAAGTTATCTTGTTATGGCTTTTAGATATCATGATATAGTTGTGAGTAATATAATATGTTTTGAAAGTGATCACAATTTAGTTGTTAGAAAAATAATTATTTTTCGGTCAGCAATACTCAAATTTATAATTGCGATAAACATTGATATGTTTACAGTAACTATAATATTGTTGATATTAAATAAAAATAACAATTTTTTGTGTACGACAACAATATATTGTTACAATAAGCAGAGTGTTGTTGCCGCAAACATGCCCAACAATATTTTTTCTCTGCGTGTAAATAATTATATTCTCTCTCTATCTTTCTCTCCGTCTGGTTCCGTTGGTAAGTGTTTAGAATGTTTATTAATTTAAGGCTCATATGTTGTCTCTGAAGCTTCTTCTCACTGTTATTTCAAACTCAAACCAATTCGATTCTACATGAAATTCACGTGGTTTCAACTTGAAATAACTTTCATTCAACGTGATTTGGAGGGTTATTTCAATACGAATGTCATTTTGTTTTAATTTTACGGGAATGTTTAATTAACATGAACATTAACATAACATGTTAGTTATTTTAAAAGAAAATATCGTTGTTCGCAAGTTATTGTAAAATCATGTTAAATTAACATGATGTAGTTATGAAGCAAAATCGCTACCAAAAAATGTAAAATCAACCTTGTTTTCGACGATTTTACATTGATTTGTTTATGTGTGAGTTTGTTTTCCAACATATATGAACGTATTTACATTTCATGGAAGATAAGCCCCAGAGTATTTACTCCAATTCTATAATTTAATAGGAAGTCAATTTCCCGATGAAGTGTAATAACATGGCATAATATGTTTGTTTAAAAATTTGTAAAACAGATTCCGGATCCTTTACATAGTCCAGAAACTTTACTTCCCAATTTGCTCGTTGAAAAACAATATTTTTATTAAAAAATTTATTGCTAAATAGGCTAATAAAACCTTTAACAAAAACAAGGAATCTTGCAACATGTATATGCAATAAATCATTTTCAAGAAAAAGCTTTTAAACAAGCACTGTTAATTACTTATGTATATTTAATTGCAATTTCATTTTCTATTTATCATAAATTTAATTAATATAATAACATTTTTACTACTGCGTTCAAAAGAAAAAAAAAAAACTGCCATAAATCCTCATCCACTTGAAAGCACATAAATTTTCATGTTTAAATTAAATTCATATTAAACAAAAAAAGGATAATAAAATTTTAAGACAAAAGAAAAGCTTTTCAACAATAAACAGCAACAATAAACAACAACAACAACAATAAAATATAAAAAAAAAACAAATAAAAAATATAACATAAAAAAGCTTCGTCCATAAATAATTGAAACAGCATACCATTTTGAGAAAGGACAATATAGTCGGCTGCTACGAATCTTTGATACCTTCCACCCAGAATAATAATTCTTTTAGAATTGAGTTTGTAGTGGTTCTGTGATGAATTGTGAGCAAATCTTCAGTAAATATAACAACACAATTTTGAAAGTATAATTATTGTAAGGATTTTAGGCGCAGTAAATTGTTTAGCGATGGTTAATTATTGACCGTTTAGCACAAAATTCTTAAGTTTTAATGGATGGGCGGATCAAAGTCTTTAGTTTAAGGGAAATCTTTTAGTCGAAAGAGCCTTCAAACCCAATTTTTCATTTTAAAATAACATGGCTCGAATAGCACAGGGAAAGGGCCTCGAAGCCTTGGACGTCACCTTGGATTCGTGCTTGGTTGAACGGATAATCAATTTAGATCACTGATTCGTTACTGATTTTATGCTAGTTTTTTTCACGCAAATACAAAAAATTAAGGTTTTCTTTTTGATGAAGTGACCTTTTAGGGAAACCGGTCAAAACTTCTTTTTCACTAGAATAATATATCCAGGCCCAGCTAGAAATTTTTTTTAATGTTAGATCTAAATTGTTAATACCATTAAAACCGATTGCAAATGTCTATATATATGTATATATATGAACAAGATTTCGATACATTTTTAACTCTAAAACTACAATTTGACACCAAACTAGTCATTTCCTATCGAGTTACCGTGATTTCAACAGACGGACATGGTTAAATTGACTTGGAATTACTTCTGAATATAAAATATATATCTTAATAGGATCTGAAAGTAATATATTTGTTGTACCATATTGGAATAATTATTTTAGTATACCCTCATTCACCACTCGTGGCGGTAGAGGTTACAAAAACAAAAATGCAAATCATTAAAATGATAATAAAATTTAATTTATAGCACAACAAAAAATCAAGCAATGAAGAAAAGATCATACAAAAATAATTTTAAATAGAAATTACAATTTAAATTGTACTCAAATGAATGATGAATATTTATGGGTATTCGGAGAACCTGTCTATCAGATTTCCATATACACTTATATATTTAATTTATGTACATAAATTTAAAAATGTATTTATATAACTACGTTAATTTATGAATTTTTAATGGAAGTTGTATTAAACAAATAACTACACTGCATCAAATATTTGGAATTTTTAAAACTTTTTTGGTAATTTGGTCAATAAGCACCTTTTTTATGCTAAACTTCGTGCTAAAATTTTAAGAGAGATTTGGAAAAATTCAACTTTTAACTTTGCATATTTCCATAGAAAAAACATTTTTCAATTAAGGTTGGATTTTCCAAAAACGAAGGGCACTTTTGTGAGAGGTTAGGATAAAGCTCAATCGGTTAAAAATTAGCGTGCCGCATAAGGGTTAAAGAACTTAAGAACGAAATTGGGGGGAAATGGATAGAAAAAGTCTCGTAACTACTCAGGAGTCACCCCAAGGGAGATTAAATTATTGAGCTCCCCATTATTTTTGTGTCCCCACACGCAAAGAAAAAATATGGTTGGGCAGGGCGGTTGCTTATTAACAATGGGAGGTAAGAGCATAATGGCTTTATTGCTCAATTGAATGGGAGATAAAGTCGTAATGGTCTTGTTGCCCAATCATTGAGAGGTAAGGTCATATGTAAAATTTTGCGAAGCGAGAGATATAGCCATATTTTGTTCCCCCATATGAGAGACAAAGCCATATTTTTCCAGAATATTGTTACGCATGGTGTAAACATTCTGTAAAAGGGAAAATACTTAGTTATCATTGAAAAAATAACAACTAATAATTAATATTTTAAGTTCCTAATCACATGTGTGTTATCAGTTACTAGTTATCAATCACACAGCCATGCAGAAAAACTTTAGTATGTGAAGCCAGATCCAATACTTTACTTTAGTGTCCCCGGGAAAAGTAATTTTTTTATCCTTGTGACGCATGTAGGAAAATTTTATTCAGCGAAGCCACCTGCCGCGTCCTACTGGAGGAAAAAACCGCTAAGCGCGGCCGCTGGCCGCCACGCAGAAAAACTTTAATATGCGAAGCCAGATTTCAATACTTAACTTTAGTAAAAGGGAAAATCATTACCTCTTAATTATAAAAATAAGAAAACTATTAATCAATGTAAAATGGAAAAGTTCTTCAAAACTGAAATGAGAGATAAAGCCATTTGCCTCCCATTCGAATGAAAAAAAATAATAATAGCCTTTATCTTTCTTTTGAATAGCACCCCCGTTGGGCATGGTTACGACACATTTAATTGTTTATCGCAATTATAAATTTGAGTTTTGTTGACTGAAAAATAATAATTTTTCTAACAACTAAATAATGATAACTTTGAAAGCATATTATATTACTCACAACCATTTCATGATATTAAATAGTCATAACATGATAACTTTATATGCGCGTCGTCATAGTATGTTTAAGATCCAATCAAAATATCTTTACTCTAATAATATTTTGTCATCGCTATTTGTAAAATAATTTTGTTCGAATTATTTTTAAGTGAGTGGTTAAACAATAAAAAAATAGCACAAATTAAAAGAACAAGTTTTAAGAAATTAAAAAAATTAAGAAATTGTATTTACATTACAAAAAATTGTAAAGTGCCACTAAATAAAAAATCGATGCGAAAATATTTTATTTTTGTGAAAGTGGTGCTGTATCATAGTATGACTACTTCTAAACTTATTATGGTTACCATGACGATAATATTATTACTTCTTAACTTATTATGATAACCATGACCATAGTTGATTACTTCTTAACTGTTTATGATTAACCGGATAAGAATATGATTAAGGGAAAAACATTGTGATGTAATATAACGAAAATATTTGGTCGGTCATAATATGATTTAATAATAATCGTAATATGGTGACTACAATCATAAATCTTATTATAATATGTTGCTCTTAGAATATGTTTACCACAACCACGTTTTTTCTTTTACGGGTGGTCCAACCAAATCGCTCGATGTTAATTGTAAATAAAACAAAAAGTTTCCAGAGAATTGTCTTAATTTGTTTTTATTATAGAAGGATCTCTGACAATTATGTGAGAAACCAAATATCGGTCAGATGCTCGCCTTGGCTTTGGTGGCATACCCAGATTCAATGGTCCATTTAATGGACATAATTGAGATGTCGTAAATGTGCGGGAATTATCTGATACTTTTGCTCTTGCATTGTTCTTGACTTATTGACGTTCACTTTTTCTTTTAAATATCCCCAAAGAAAGAAGTCGGACGGTGTCAAATCCCGTGATGGTGGCGGCCAGTTAACGCCAAGCCATTGTTTCGTTGGCTGTGTGGAAAGTGGCAGCATCCTGTTGAAACTTCATATCGCCTAGCTCCGTTATCATCTTGTTATAGCGAACACCATTTACAGTAACTAATTTTCGAAGAAGTAAGGACCGATAACGCCACCAGCCCATAAACCGCACTTAACAGTCTTTCTGTTTGGATTCATCGGATTTTCAACTATCACTCGTGGATTCTCATTTGCCACCAGATGCTCTCGATTGGTCGATAATGCTGACCAAAATAATTGTTCAATTGTGTACCTCTTAATGGTTGAATTTGTCAAATGAATTAAACAAATGTCAAATTAAATTAGGCAAAAAACTTGACGTTAAGGTGTGACTCACAATTTACATCGTGTATTAATGTTGGACCACCCTTACTCTATCTGCAACGCTTCAAGTAATCGAGCTCAAGTTTTTGTTAATATTTTTTTATTCTTAGCACAAAAAAAAAGTTGCGGTTCGTTTTTGAAAGTGTGTGTTACAAATTTTTTTTTTTTTTTTTAAATTCCCTAAGCTACTCCCGCGAAGCTTTTTCGCTTGTGTGCAGGAAACCAGAGTCTCTGGCGGGAATCGAACCCGCAACCCCAGCGCTGATAGACTAGCTTACTACCAGCTAGCCTACCGATGAGGTTGAAATTTTTTTATACAATGAGTGCCCGTCCACCTTAACCTTTATGTCAACAGCTACATACCCGGGTATGTTTTGCGTTTTAAAACCGCTATATCATGAAAAGTAATCATCGGATCGCCGAAGACGAGGTTTTTATTCAGCATCAAAAATATAACCGTTACACGCGTGTATTCCCGTTATCAAAACGTATGAAGCGTCCTATTGCCTAGAAGCGCCGTACACTTATCGCACCGCGATATAGCGGATGTGCGGTTGTTTTCCACAAGTCTTAAGTGTGAACGTTGCCAAAACGTGTTACGCCACTCAGTAAGAGAAGACCAAAATACGAATCAAACTCGCTTTTTGTTAGAGCTTTCCATATACAATGTTGTCGTGTAGGGTTTTTTATATCCTCACGCTCATAGCATTATTTTCATGTCTCAAGAATAATTAAGTCGCAAATTTCATCGGACATTATCAACCTGAATGTTTCCATAATAGAAACCTCTTGTGTACTTCTTACTGGTTTAGAGTTTGCAGACTTTAGTATGTTGTGGGAACGGAACCTGACAGTTTGTGGTGGTGCAGCAAACAAAATTATTCCATCTTTTCGTAAAGCTGTGTCCACTTTGACACCGTATATCAGAAAATTCGTCACTGTCTTCAGTTTCATCATCTATAGTGTATTTTGGTAACTGGATTTTTTCCACATCGGAGTAATTTGGAGATACACCAGCGTCGGTTCCGTCCCTAACTCCTTCGGACACTAATAAATCTTTGACAAATATGTTCTTGTTGTTTCTCACAATCAAGTGCACTTATTTGCCGTGGAGTGAGTCTTTCATCATCTGCCATTTTTATCTTGCTCTGAATTACCTGGTGTTATAACATTTTTACCAAAAATTAAGTTTGAAAACAACGACGAAACTTGTTTGTTAAAAACCCCCATTTTCCAAATATTTTAACTCACAAAACCACAAAAGTAAAAACCAAACTAATAATCACCTTTTTTAATATTTAACTAAAAATCGCCAACGCAAAACAGCATATAACAAAAAACTCCCATATAAAATATATGTGTATACCCGGGTATGCTTACTGTTGACGTAAGTATAATTTTTCAGCTGTTGATATAAAGGTTAATGGACACCTCCAACAAAACAATTTTTAACAAAAATGTTCAAAAATTTTAAGTTTATTATAATTTACCAACGTTATTATTACCGACAACCATATTAGTTTTAATAAGTCCTCCATCGAAAAGCCACAACCATATTATGGTTGTATCCGAACATGTCTTGCTCTTGGAAAAGAGGAAAATACTATTGTTAACTTAAAACCAAATAATTACAAAGGCCAACAAATTTTTAATCTATGAACCAGGCATCATTTTTTTAAACGCTGAAGTTGAATCAGAATCTGTACTCAAAAGTTCTCCATCGCATCAGGTTTTCTAAGGATATCCTCGCTTTATGTTTAAAAAAAACCCCTGTTTTTCGCCATATTCTTTATTTCTCAAATACAATATGTCGTCTTCAAGTCCTTCCAATTACGTTCAAATAAATGCTTTAACTTTGTAATATATTCTTTCTTCTCGGAAATATCTTAACGTGGGGGCTAATTCTGGTAGTCGTAATCGATTACCTTTTCGATCCGAAAGCAATTTTATTTCCAACTCTCTTAGTCGAAATTGAAAGAATCGTAAATATTTTAAGTATTGTTAAACTCAAATAAATGCATTACAACACAAACTCAAAAAAAAAAGATCAAAGTTGGTCTCAAATTTCTTCTTGTTATTATAAGCAGTTTGCGATTGAAATCCAACAGCATATGTTCAGTACGATAAGAGTTATGAGTCCAAATGTTGAACAGCTACCTAAAAACATTTATAGTTTGTCACAAAAACTAACATAAATGGTGGCATAATGCATGGATTGACTTAAGATTTGGCAGAAATTCGTTCTATATGATTGAAAATCCATAGGCCATCCATAGGCCCCATATAAAGCCAGCTTTCGGAAAGTAGTCTAGTAAGCCTAAACCCGTAAGAAATAATGCTACTATAATAGTTTAATGGGACTAGAAATCACACTGTCAGATTGATTTCGTGAACATCGGCTTATTATTTACCCTAGACCCCATATAAAGCATACTCTCGGAAAACTGCTTCGTACGCCTAAAGACGCAAAAAATAATGTTTTTTCTACACTCAAAAGAAAAATCTATCGATCCGTACCCAGATCAATCCAAAGCTGCATTAATAGTACGGTTAGAACGGATTTTCTTGAATCAAGTACAGAAAGATTGATTCAAGTACGGATTTTCAACTGCAAAATACTTAAATTATCCATATTACATCTCGATTTCGTACTTGAAATAATCCGAATATAATATTGATTTAAGTAAAACTAAGATTGAATCAATCTCAAAATGCGCTTGATTCAAGTATTGTTAAGTTGATTTTATCCCTAAATAGAAAGAAAAAAAATTATTATGATTGATTTACGTACTCGAATGAATGAAAGAACACCAACATCATGCCCGATATGGTTTTTACTTAAAAAATCTTATGTACATATTTTACCAAAAATATAAACTAAATGAGAAGCAAGAGTTCAAATTTACTTGTTAACCCTTCGTGGTACACATGAGTCTGGCCAGAACTTTTTTCAATGTGTATAGAAAATGAAAACATGTTAAACACAATGAAAAGTTTATTTTTTTTTTACTGGATTTTTAGAATTTTATATTTATTTCAAGAAATTCCGGGGTTGATTTTCGAAAGTAATCTCATTTAAGATTGTTTTGAGTACGTTTTAAGTGTAATTCGTACTTGAAATTTTGAGTACGACTCGTACTTAAAGTAATGATAAAAAACTTGTTTTATCCCGAATGTTTTTCTATCTTTGTAGCATAACTTGGTCTTGCGTAGTTTCATAAGGTTTTCAAATAACAGTAGAAAATGTCGTGAAAATCGTTCCATAATTTACCATTTTCCCCATATACATATTGCCCACTCTGGAAAATAATTTCAATACACCTAAAATCGCTACAGATTTAGCAGTTACGCTTCAAATTGACCAAATTTGCAAACTTTTACTCTAACGATTCTCCAGATAAACAAAAAAACATACGAACAGACGGACATCGATAAATCAACTAAGCTGTACATTAGACTGGTCGCAATTTTTTTTTTTAATTTAATTGTTTGCGCTGCTAAAAATATGAGGTTTGGTATAACAACATTGCAAACAAGACAAGCTATAAATTATTAAAATCTGTTAATAACTTTTGATTTTATGTATTCACAAAAGAAGAAAAATTTTAATTAATTTAAGAATTTTATCAAATCGACATATAAATTTTTCGTATTTGTGAATACATAAAATCCAAAGTTGTTAACAGGTTTTAATCATTTATAGCTTGTCTTGTTTGCAATGTTGTTTTTTATATGACTTAGAAGCAGAAAAAAAAATTATGTTTCTAAAACGACTGCGCATATAAGAAAAACGTTTTACTATTCTTAAAGTAAATTTTATTGCGGAATTTCGTTTTTTTTTAGTTTTTCAAGAAACTAATGCGTTTTTGAGTTACGCGAACATATGTTGTGTAACCTCCTTAATTTTCGAAATAACGGTTTATCTCGAAAACCAAAGCCAACATAATGAAAAAAGTTTTAACTTTCTTAAAGTAAATTTTATTGCGGAATTTCGGTTTTTTTTAGTTTTTCAATAAACTAAAGCGTTTTTGAGTTACGCGAACATATGTTGTGCAACATCCTTAATTTTTGAAATAACGGTTTATCTCGAAAACCAAAGCCAACATAAAGAAAAAAGTTATAACTTTCTTAAAGTAAATTTTATTGCGGAATTTCGTTTTTTTTTAGTTTTTCAATAAGCTAAAGCGTTTTTGAGTTGCGCGAACAAATGTTGTGCAACCTCCTTAATTTTCGAAATAACGGTTTATCTCGAAAACCAAAGCCAACATAAAGAAAAAAGTTATAACTTTCTTAAAGTAAATTTTATTGCGGAATTTCGTTTTTTTTAGTTTTTCAATAAGCTAAAGCGTTTTTGAGTTCCGCGAACAAATGTTGTGCAACCTCCTTAATTTTCGAAATAACGGTTTATCTCGAAAACCAAAGCCAACATAAAGAAAAAGGTTTTAACTTTCTTAAAGTAAATTTTATTGCGGAATTTCGTTTTTTTTTAGTTTTTCAATAAGCTAAAGCGTTTTTGAGTTGCGCGAACATATGTTGTGCAACCTCCTTAATTTTCGAAATAACGGTTTATCTCGAAAACCAAAGCCAACATAAAGAAAAAAGTTTTAACTTTCTTAAAGTAAATTTTATTGCGGAATTTCGTTTTTTTTTTAGTTTTTCAATAAGCTAAAGCGTTTTTGAGTTGCGCGAACATATGTTGTGCAACCTCCTTAATTTTTCAAATAACGGTTTATCTCGAAAACCAAAGCCAACATAAAGAAAAATGTTTCAACTTTCTATAAGTAAATTTTATTGCGGAATTTCGGTTTTTTTTAGTTTTTCAATAAGCTAAAGCGTTTTTGAGTTGCGCGAACATATGTTGTGCAACCTCCTTAATTTTCGAAATAACGGTATATCTCGAAAACCAAAGCTAACCTAAAAAAACGGCTAGCACCACTTGATTCAGCGACCCCGAATCAGGTTAAAAATCTTTCGTTCATACTAAAATATTAAACAGCAAATACTTTAATCTATCTATACAATATATAATTTCTTAGTATGTCAGGATGTTTGCGTGTATGTCCTATTCTTTCCGCAACTTTCTGAAGCCATCTGATGACATAGAAAGCTGAAGTTTGGCACACTTGAAGTTCTTTCTCTGCGGAAGATCGTAACGAAGCCATATTTTTGATTTTCGGCTTTTCAACTAGTTTAACTATAAAGATCTGATAGAAAATATGTTTTTTTATAATATGGGGAACTTTGGGCCCCAACCAGCACGGCTAGGCACCTTCGGATTGACCTGAAAAATTAGATCATGATTTCTTACACCAAACCTCACATTTTAAGCAGCGCAAACAATTAAATTAAAAAAAAAATAATCCCATACAAGATGCGACCAGTCCACTGTACATGTATGAATTTGTTTTAATAAAAAAAAAACTTATGTATATAAGTTATATTATACTTTGTTACTTTAGTCGACGGGTAGAAAAAAACGACAACATGTAAAAAAAATAGAGGCAGTCGTAGTTTGCTTCTATCTCAGCCACCGATCTGGCTGAGTTTCCACGGCAAATGGGATATAAATATATAACAACCAAGTCCCCATCGTATTTAGGGTCTTTGAAAAACTTATTTCAACTGACAGACGGAAGGACAGTCAGACGGACATCTTCGCTACTCACATAATACTGTACAAATAATAAATGAAATGACAAACTTATGTATAGCATTTATGCTTCGGTGAAGGGTATAAACAAAATATTAAAAATTTACCTAACGGTTGAGGAAGCGTATGATCATTAGGAACTCCGTTTATTAAGTATACGCTAAGTAGTATGTTTTATTTCGTACAGAAACAAATTAGAGTTCATCAAAATTATTTTACTACATTTGTGTCAGCCTAATATAGGAATTACATATCATGAATATACAGGGTGGCGCAGAACGAGCTTTATGGTTTAAATTTTTTATAACATTTTTTAATTATTGTCTTTTCGTTTGGAATTAAGTTGGAATAACTTACCATCGAACATATATAATAACACTCGAAATTTTGTTGAAAATTATGGAAAAAATGTTGAAAATAGTGTGAAATTCTCAAAATTTCGAGTGTTATTATTTACGTTCGATTGTTTAATTCTGCTTAATTCCCCAAGTCTTCTTCACAATATGCTAAAAAAAAAAACAAAGAAAAAATAATAATTAAAAAAATTTAAAAATAATTTCAACCTTAAGCTTATTCTGCGCCACCCTGTACATGCACATCGACAAATATACTGTAAAATTTTTAACATTTCTTTGAGACATTCTTTTGGAAAGTTATTTACAACACGTGCTTAAAAAAATATATACAAAATACAAAACAAATATTATATTTTATGTAAAAAAAATATTGATTTAAAGAGTTTTTTGCACTTCTTTGAGTTTTTCCTCATAAATAAATAAAATTTAAAAAATTTATATTGGTAATTGTATTGATTCAATTGGTTTTATAAATTCAGCAAAAAAAAAATAAATACTACAATAATTCAACATAATACACTTTAAAAGGTAACTTGAATTTCTGGGAATCCATTGAACAAATTTTAATTATTTTACGAAATGTTTGAAAAAATAGAAATAAATATGTAACAAGAAAATGTTAAAAAAAACTCTGAATCCAAACAATAGGCTGCTTTCTTTACTTTCCTGGTAAAGTTTAATTAAATTTAAATAAAATAAATTGTTATTTTGAGAGGTAAAAAAGTGCTAAAGTACGGAAATGACAGACTTTAGTTTACTTATTTTTTGTATAGAATCAAATCAAAAAAATTTTTTTTGTTGACAATTTCCCAACCTGCGTGAGAAATAAGTTTGAGCTATTTTTTGTTCTTTCTACCGTTCACAAAATCTTCAAGTGTGGAGACGTTTTTCGGTAACATTTGAATCCCGCGTGATCCCAATTCAAAGTACAGAAACGAATCGATCTATTATCTATGGAATACAATATACCTTTATATAAGTTAAGGTACGAAAGTACAGCAACAAAAGCTATTGTGCAAAATAAAAAAATTGCAACAATAAACACTTCTTCAAAATTAGCGCTGCACGCGCGTCCCAAAATAACTGAATAAAATACCTTTTTTTCATAGCAGACGCTACGTTGCATTTCTTACCTGCAAATTCCGTTCACATGAAATGTGAGTCCGTTTATGCTGATAAGCATTTTTGCCGTGGCTTCTTCTTCTTCCTCTAGAAGTTGTAGAGTTCTTTAGTTTATAGTTTCAGATTAAAAGTTAGTTCAGCACTGACACTCAAGACTTGCATAGCAAGTAATTGTAATTATAGTTATATTTGGATTTGTTTAAATAAAGTTATTTAATTATTTTTGATTTGTTTAAATAAACGGAAAATGAACAGAGATTAATTTGTGTTTTAATTATATTGACAACAAAACTAAGTGACACTCAAGACTTGCATAGCAAGTAATTACAACAAAATTAATTGGCGCCCAACGGAAAAAAACAGTCACCATTGAAGTGAAAAGAAAAATAACCTTTTATAATAAAAAAAAACAGTGTTTAAAAAAATTAAAATTTAAACAACAAAGACAATCACCATACAGTGAGCAGATAAAAACTAAGTCAACATTGAAGTGAAAAGAAAAATAACCTTTTATAATAAAAAACAGTGTTTAAAAAAAATTAAAATTTAAACAACAAAGACAATCACCATACAGTGAGCAGATAAAAACTAAGTCATCATTGAAGTGAAAAGAAAAATAACTTTTTTATAATAAAAAACAGTGTTTAAGAAAAAATTAAAATTTAAACAACAAAGACATTCACCATACTTGTGAATAAAAATTACATTGCTTATTGAAAATTTAAAAAATTACTACCATACTGGTGCTAAAAACCTAATACAATTCTTAAAAATATAAAAAGCATTCATCACCAAAAAGCAAAAAATATAACAAAAACTAATCCATCAATCAACAACTTAGAAAAGCCAAGCCGTGAGCAGTTGCAAAGGACCCTTAGTGAAGCCGAGTCTTGAGCGGTTACATTCCAGCCAGAAAAGTTGCATTTAGAACCAGAAGGAGCCAAAGCCGTGATGATTTATTTGTAAGAATTCTATTTTTTATTATTACTATTGATTGCTATCTATTATTTTTTATAAAATTTTTTTTTTAAAAAAAAACAAATCGGATCTAAATTTTTGAAATTTCGTAAAATTTTTTATTTTTATTATTGTAACAGTTATTACCTTTGCAATTTAAAGTGAAATTTACGTGAAAAGAATTCTGAGTTGATCTTTGGTTTTTCCCTAGAGTTCATGTCAAGACCACAGGAAGATCCTGAAGAGTTTGACGTTATTTTAGCTAGGCTACAATCACTATTAATTTCTGAAAAAAGAATTGAGAACAAAGAGGAAATGAATTCTGAAAATTTGCAAGTTCTCTTGGACACTGCTATCCAACAAGCAGTCCAAAGAACAAAAGAAAGCTTTGAAGCAACTATTGCCGACCTTACTAGGCGACTCCAATCCTTAGAGCCACCTTCTGCCGTAGAAGCATATAAGGAAATAGAAATAGTACCCAATAGGACATGTGAGGAAACTCTAGATATAATTAAATCTGTCCCAGAATTTAAAGGCGACCCCACCAGATATGTCTCTTGGCGTCAGGCCGCCACAACAGCCCATAAATTATTTGAACCTTATGTAGGAAGCTCAAAGTACTACCAGGCGGTAGCTATTCTGAGAAACAAAGTCGTGGGTAACGCAGACGCTGCGTTAAGCACTTATAACACAGTCCTTAACTTTAAGGCTATTATAGCACGGCTTGATTTTACTTACATGGATAAAAAATCCATCTTTACGTTAGAGCAAGAGCTCTCCACTTTAAGGCAGGGACAGAAAACTATTATCCAATTTTACGACGAAGTAGAGCGTAAGTTAACCGCGATTGTGAACAAAATTATAATGTCGAATGAAGGAGATGCCAATTTGATTCAGTCACTGAACCAAAAATACCGTGAACAGGCTTTGCGTGTCTTTGTTTCGGGAGTTAGGAAGCCCTTATGTGACACCTTGTTTTCGTGCAAGCCTGCAGACTTGCCATCAGCTCTGGCACTAGCACAAGAGCTAGAAGCAAATCAAAACCGCTATCATTTTGCTGCCATTTACAGTAATGGTTTAAACAAGGCTTTAATGAGTCCCTCAACACACACAGCCTTAGGACAAAACATACAGCGTGTTAAACAGAACTCCTTCGGTCAGCAAAATAACTATTCTCAGCCTCCGCAAAACTTTGTCGGTCAACAAACTACTCCATTTTATCAAAATCGCCCTCAACAGGCATCTAACCAATCACAACGCCATAATGTTGCAAATTCGAATTTCCGAAATTTCGCCCAAAATCCTTTTCAGCCTGTAGGCCAACAAGCTAGTGACTCTCAACCAGTATCCCAATCCCTGGACACTGATGTAAGCATGCGTACGGTGCGAACAAACAACTTTCAGGGTTTTCAAACACAAAAGCGAGGTTTAACATCCGAAAGACAGGTCCCTCAGAAGGTCCAAAGGATTAACCACCTTGGCCAAGAGATGTTGCAAAACGAAGGTCTCGAAACCTTGGAAACACATGACTACGGCGATGAGCCAAACTTCTCTGGTAACCAAGAGCCGTATGAAAACCCTACTTTTTCTGATCCACCTTTCGAAGATGAGATTAATTTTTTAAGGGAGGGTCAGTTCTCCCCTACATTGAGCGAATGATAGGTGGCAAAAACATTAAACTTTTAATCGACACTGGTGCCTCTAAAAGTTATATCACCAATATTAACGGATTAAAAAACATTAAAGAAGTCGAAAAACCATTTTTAGTCAAATCCATTCATGGTGCTGATACAATCAACAACAAAACACTAGTAAATGTCCTAAATCATACTGAAACATTTTTTATTTTACCGAACCTGTCTCTATTTGACGGTATCATAGGTTTTAGCTTCATAAAAAGCATAAAGGGCGTGATTAACACAGAAAAAGACATGATTTATTATAACGGCGGCGAAGAAAAATTGAAATATCTTAAGCTAGATGCAGTGAATTCTTTAATAGAAAATGTCTCTATCCCAAAAAATGTAGAAAAGAAATTTTTTCAAATAATAAACGAAAATGCTGGTGTTTTCGCTAACCCGAATGAAGCCTTACCCTTTAACACGAAAATTTCCGCAACAATTAAAACAAAAGATCAGGAGCCCATATATTCTAAATACCAATCCTACCCCATTTCGATGATAGAATTTGTCAATAAAGAGGTTAAGGAACTTTTAAAAAATGGCATTATAAAGCCATCCCGATCTCCCTATAACAGCCCTGTTTGGGTTGTCGACAAGAAAGGCACAGACGAATTGGGCAAGCCCAATAAACGCCTCGTGTTCGACTACACTAAACTTAATTCAAAAACTATCCCTGATAAATATCCTATACCTGATCCGTCTGTTATACTTTCAAATCTTGGCAAATCTAAGTTCTTTACAACCTTGGACTTAAAAAGTGGCTTCCACCAGATTAACTTGGCCGAACACGACCGGAAAAAAACTGCTTTCAGCGTGAATAATGGTAAATACGAGTTCTGTCGTTTACCATTTGGATTAAAAAACGCCCCGAGCATTTTTCAGCGTGCCATCGATGATGTTTTACGTGATGAAATCGGAAAGTCATGTCACGTCTATATCGATGATATCATCATATTTTCTGACTCTGAGCAGAAGCATATAGATGACATCCAAAACATCTTACTAAAACTTTACCATGCTAACATGAGAGTTTCTTTAGAAAAGTCCAAATTCTTTAAAACCTCTGTCGAGTATTTGGGCTTTGTCGTTTCAACCGACGGTATCAGAACGTGTCCAAAGAAAATTGAAACCATAGTCAACTACGAAACGCCAACAACCTTAAGGAGCTTAAGGTCATTTCTAGGGTTGGCCGGTTATTATAGAAAATTCGTTAAAGACTATGCGGCTATAGCGAAACCTCTGACTAAATATTTACGTGGAGAAAATGGTCATGTGGGGACAAAACATTCGAAGCAAGTTAAAATTGACCTTGATGCTGATGCTATTCACTCATTCAAAAAAATTAAGAATATCCTTTCTTCCGAAGATGTACTTCTCCTTTATCCAAATTTCGATAGACCTTTTGACCTTACGACTGATGCGTCATCCCATGCTATTGGCGCCGTTCTTTCTCAAAATGGTCGTCCAATTACCATGATTTCAAGGACCTTGTCACCCGCCGAAGAAACCTACGCAACCAACGAACGCGAACTTTTAGCTATCGTATGGGCCTTAAAAAATCTTAGACACTATCTTTACGGGGTAAATAATTTAAACATCTTCACCGACCACCAACCCCTAACCTTTTCGATATCTGATAAAAACCCAAACTCTAAATTAAAGCGCTGGAGAGCTTTCATTGAAGAGTACTCGCCAACATTTTTCTACAAGCCCGGCAAAGACAATATTGTTGCAGACGCCCTTTCCAGACAATTTGTTAACATTACAATGGATACCACATCTACATGCTCACTACAAGCTTGTGGAAGTGAGATGTCACTCACCGAAATTATTCCCGCGGTCGAAAACCCAATTAACTGTTTCAAAAACCAGATTTTAATCAATCATGGTTCAGAACAAAATAAAGAAACAAAAATTCTTTTTAAAAATCGCATTCGACATCGCATTTCATATCAAGAAATTGACGATCTTTTAAATACTATTAAGGACTGCATAAACCCAGAAGTAGTGAACGCGATTAATTGTGATTTACATACCCTTGCTCAAATCCAACACCTTCTTATATCGAATTTCCCTTCTGTAAAATTCAGGTACGCTAATAAATTTGTTACAGATATCTTTAATGCAAGTGATCAAATTGAAATTTTAACAAATGAACACAATAGGGCACACCGTTCTGTTTCAGAAAATACGAAACAAGTTCTTCAGGATTATTTTTTCCCAGATATAGCTAAAAAGTTAAAAGAAATTACAGCAAACTGCAAAATCTGTCGGCTAGCGAAATATCAAAGACATCCAAAAAAACATGAGATCGCTGAGACCCCCATACCCTCCTTCCCAGGCGAGATCCTCCATGTCGATATTTACAATACTGATAAGAAATTCTATTTAACATGTCTCGATAAATTTTCTAAGTTCGCTATTGTAAAACCTATACCCTCTCGAGCGATAGTAGACGTTAAACCAGCCCTTCTGGAGATACTTAACTTTTACAAAGGCACGGAAACAATAGTTTGCGACAACGAAAAGTCACTAACTTCACAAACCATAAGATCGTTAATAAAGAATAACTTCGGAGCAAACATTTACGCAACTCCACCCATGCATAGTACCTCTAATGGCCAAGTCGAGCGTTTCCACGGAACACTTGCGGAAATTGCAAGATGCCTAAAACTAGAGTACGCAATAGATGACTCTACAGAGCTTGTCTTAATGGCAACTGCAAAATACAATAGAACAATCCATTCTACTACTAACCATAAGCCCATAGATATAATTCAATCAATTCCAGAAAACTTGAAAGAAAATATTCGTGCGAAAATTCTTGCCAAACAAAAATCAGACCTTGATTATCATAACAAAAAGACAGTAACTAAAACATATAATCCTGGAGATAAAGTTTTTGTGAAAGTTAATAAGAGATTGGGGAATAAAATTAGCAAACTTTTTGTCGAAAAGACTGTCCAACAAGATCTAGGCACAACTCTTAAAATTGATGACAAAATAGTGCATAAAGATAACATTCGTTTCCTCATTACAGCATCCTAATATTTGCAGTCTTTGTACTCGCTAGCTATGCCACCATCCTGGACTATACTTCTTCACACTATATTCCTGTAGCGGACGGAAATGTTGCAATCTATGAAAATTATGGAATGTTGGCCCATGTAACGGACTTGACAAACTTTACTACCATAGCAGAAGAAACCAGAAATCTAACGGACCTACTACCAAAATCACACATGAGAAAACTGCTAGAATCAGATGTGGACCAAATAGAGAAGACAATAGAATCCCTGCGCATACACCACAGGCACGCACGTAGCATTAACGTTCTTGGAACCGCGCTGAAATACATAGCTGGTACGCCAGATTACGATGACTTTACCGAAGTGCGTAGCAAACAAGATGAATTAGTTACTGCAAGTAATGCCCAGATAATCATAAACACCGATATGCAATCGCAAATAAACAAATTAACTACGACTGTGAACACACTTGTAAGTAAAACTAAGGCTACTGAAATCGATTCAGGATACCTTTATAGTTTGTTAGGCGAAAGAAATAGAGCAGTACTTAGGGAACTAGATAACCTAGCTTTGTCCATAACCTTGGGGAAACTCCAAATGATCAATCCCATTCTGTTAGATAGCTCGGAAGTAAGTTTTGTTTTAAAATCCGAAATAGATTTAAATGTAAGCATTACTGAGATAATTGTAAATTCAAAACTAAAGATTTTGCAGACCGAAAATGTTATTACGTTTTTGATAAAATTTCCAAAAATTATAAAATTTTGTAATAAAAAATTAATTTTTCCAGTCGTTCATAATAATAAAATTTTGTCATTTAAAGTAAGTGATGTAGCAAAATGTGGCTACAAATATATCATGTTAAAAGATTGTAAAAAGAAATCTACAACTTCATTTTGTAAAACATTTAACCTTGAAAATACTTCATGCCTAGACACTTTATTAAATAATAACACGGCAACTTGTAACACAAATTCCGCGCATAATATGCCACCTCTGAAAGAGATTGACGATGGCATTGTTATTATAAATAATCAACCCTCCAAAGTGATTTACGAGAATGTAACAAAAACCCTACAAACGGGTACATACCTCATAACTTTTGACAATACCTTAAAAGTTAATTCAACGGAATTCAAAAATTGCCGAAAAATTGCTTTTAAAAGCCCCGAAATTCCTATAGCTCACACTGTTAACTTAACTGATCATACCGCTATCTTATCACTTCAATACCTTCATGATTTAAATATTGAAAACCTAGACCATATATCACACCTTCATTTGAAAGTAAGAGGCACTTTTTACACCTCAGCCTCTCTTTTTGTTCTTATTGTAATAATATGCGTTGCATACGTTCTCGCCAAAAGGCAACGTAAGGTTGAAATCAACAATATTCTTAGCAGATATGATCAGACGAGGACGTCCGATGCTTAAAGGGGGGAACAGTTAAGGTACGAAAGTACAGCAACAAAAGCTATTGTGCAAAATAAAAAAATTGCAACAATAAACACTTCTTCAAAATTAGCGCTGCACGCGCGTCCCAAAATAACTGAATAAAATACCTTTTTTTCATAGCAGACGCTACGTTGCATTTCTTACCTGCAAATTCCGTTCACATGAAATGTGAGTCCGTTTATGCTGATAAGCATTTTTGCCGTGGCTTCTTCTTCTTCCTCTAGAAGTTGTAGAGTTCTTTAGTTTATAGTTTCAGATTAAAAGTTAGTTCAGCACTGACACTCAAGACTTGCATAGCAAGTAATTGTAATTATAGTTATATTTGGATTTGTTTAAATAAAGTTATTTAATTATTTTTGATTTGTTTAAATAAACGGAAAATGAACAGAGATTAATTTGTGTTTTAATTATATTGACAACAAAACTAAGTGACACTCAAGACTTGCATAGCAAGTAATTACAACAAAATTAATTTATACAATAAATAATATTATTAAAGTAAAGCCAAAATAAGTATATTATTTAATTGAAAGAAAAGTACTTCCCGTTTAAGTGATATGCCAAGCAGAAGTGATCAGAAAAGTCTTGTGATGTCTTGGTAACATTAAAATGTATGTAGTTGGGAGAAATTCGTCTTGAATAATAGCAAGTTTGATCATTTCATTGTTCACCCTTTCTGGATCGAGATGACTCCTAACGGAGAAGGAAGCTGTTTATAAAAACATTGTACAAGAGGTTTCGACATCCCAGTAAAAAAAAAATTTGGGTTTTTTGAAGCAGCCAGTAAAAACTTCGCCTACAAAATAATGTGTTGAGTAATCAGAAAAAGATAAGAGCACTACTTACAATTCTACAGAAAGAACCAATGAATTTTACAAGGGATGTCCCAAAATAAACGTATTCAAAAGTAAGTCATTATTTTTTTTACCTGCATACATCCAGAAAAAAGTAGTTATAGAAGTTGTTTTAGATGTGGTTATAGAACAAAGCTACTAAATAACAAGTAAGAGTGCTATATTCGGCTGTGCCGAATCTTATATTCCCTTCACTATTGTGCGAGCAGAATACAGAGCAACTAGACAAAAACTAAATAAATTTTACATACCTATACATACATATTTACAATACTTAAAACTTCATTATAAACAAAATTTAAAAAGCGAAAACTGGTAAATATTTTTTTAAATCGTTTTTAGAACATAAAAAAAATAAAAATATTAAAAAAAAATTTTTTCTTTTTAAAAAACCAAGATTCGAACCAGAGAACTCTCAGTTTCTAACATACCCTCTAGACTACTGAACCATGAAGGAACGTTAATCGAATATCATTAAATAAAATATGGCACGTTTACTGTTCACAAAATTCAACAAAGTTGAGTTGTAATTACTTCTGATGTTTTTGTTCACCACAATGGCAAAGTTGGGAAATATATTCACCAAAATAGTTTATGCCATGTATGTGTTTGTTTGTTTTCTTTTATCTTTTTTGGCGAGTTTTTAAGTAGCAAAAAAACACAAAAATTCCTAGTTTCTATTTGTAAAAATATTTTCGTTAAATAGATGAAATACTAAAGAAGGGTGATAACGAAATTCCTATTGGGCGTTATGCTAGTATATGTAAACAATTGAAGGGGGGGGGGGGGGTAGAGGGACATCATATGGTTAAATCAAATTCTCTCCTCATAAGGACCCAGAATATATATACTTTATAGGGTCTTATATCAATATTGCAGAAATTACAAACGGAATGACAAACTTATATATACCCTTTTCCACCTGAGGTGAAGGGTATAATGAGTTAAAGAAGCGATTCATTTTGAAAAAGTAAGCGAAGTTTTTACTGGACACTACAGAGAAAAAGCGCATAATGAAGCGTTTCAATTAGAGAGCCCTTAAAAAGCACTTTAGGAGTTCTTTGTTTGCATGGTAAAAGAAGCGCTTATTGTCAGCAGAAAATAGTCCTCCAAACCGGGAACACCCCATACAAAAATCAGGCATCCCATCAGCAGGTTTGAAGCGATTTGAGGTATGAATTCATACAAAAAAACTGCTCCTTTTGGGATATACCTTTACTCTGGATCTAAATAAAATTGCCAAAATACTTTTAAAATTCTTTGGGCCTCTGAATTAAAAAAAATAATTTTTAAGCCCGTATAATAAGTCGTTTATGTTCCAGGTGAGAAAACATCAAGGAGTACGTTGAGACATCTTTAGGAATCTAGTAATAAATACACATTTATTTTTTTCGCATTCTATTTGTTAGTTTGTATTGAAAACAAAAAGTAATTAAACAAATTAAAAATTTCTAAAACTTGTTTTTGTTTTAAATGTATTTCCTATGCGAACGTTAACGTGTGACATCGTGGGCCTGGCTGTAATTTTTGTTTCTGATAGTCAAAAAAAAAAGAAAAAATTTTATGATTTGAGCAGCATAAATTAAGCTAAAATTTTGAACAAAAGCATTGTGTTCCAGATTGTTACAATGCTTTTAGAGCTTTCGAAGTTTCTACAAATATTTTACTAGATCTTTAAGCAATTGGAAAAAGTGGAAACTAAGATAAATTAATTATATATTAGACGTCAGTAGAAATTTTGTAAAGCATGCCTTGAGGCAGTCTTAGTCATTAGAGGGTTAAATTCACAATTGCAACATTAAAAGTAGAGTCTAAAAAAACAACAGAAAGTACAGCAAGTAAGTGTACCACACCGTATTTTGACATGAACAGTACACATTCTTTACAAGAATACAAAAAAAAATGTGTATATGTGAATTTGTACACAAACAAAATATGGTACACTACGACTGTGAACAAACGAACACAAACACCAAGATAACTTAACGATTTTGTTTTAGCGTACGTGTAGTGTTTTTTAAGTTTATTTGTTCTGTATTTAAAGGTGAACGCATAGTATACTTTTAGCAAACGTGTTCTGTTTTATTTAGTGTATGCGTAGGGAACTTTTAATGTACTTGTTTTTTTAAAGGAAAGATTAAAAATATTAAATTCTTTGTATGTTTGGAAAAGAATTAAAGAAATATTATTTTTTATGGTTTATTTATGGAATAAAGCTAAAACATGATTTGAAGGTGAGTTCTACAACAGAAGTGCAAAAATATAAGAAACATGCAAAAATGTTGTTGCTTAGATACTACCGATATTTTCTACTATCAATATTTATCGATAGTTCACATTTCACTATCGATATATCGATATTACTATCGACTGAATGTTTGTACTTGTGCAGGAAAACTTTAATTATTTTTTTTATAAGGCTACATTTCGTTGTTTTATCACTTTATTGAATGTATGAGACGTATGTGTGTACGCACGTTATTTCAGATGGCAGTTTTTTAAAAATTGATAAGTACCTTTCTGAAGGAACCAAAGTAACAGGAATAACTTTAAAGAATTTTCCAAGTTCTAAACCCAAAAAGGTACTTATCCTCTAATGGTCGTTCATTGTTTTGTGTTATGCTTGCAATTGCATTTGGATTTGCATTTTTTGTACAACATTACAAATATATTCGACATTTCCGTCCCTATATAAACATGTAAAAATCTCGACTTAAAGGACTTTAATTAGCAGTTAAAAGCACTGCTAAACAATCCATACCACTTGCCATTCTTGTTGTTTGTATTCATTTCTGTAATTCAGCACGAATTAATAATAGCAAGTAAAAATTTGCGGCAAAAAACTGTGTGTGTATACTAGCTGTTAGATGTCTTCATAAATGTTTTTTAAATTATAAAAATATCGATACTTATATTATTCCTATCCAAATTAAATTTTCGTGATAGTTAGAGATTTGTAAACTGTACATATTCTGTAACTTAGGTGAGAACCAGTGTTGCCAATTTAGCCATTTAGTGGCTAGATTTCGCCATTTTTCACCCTGTTTAGCCATTAAAAAATGAGTTTAGCCATTAGCCATTTTTCATCTTGTTTAGCCATACATTTTTTTGCCGTTTTTCTTTTAAAAGAATAATTTTTATTTTATTATAAAAATTTATAGAAGTAAAATAAACATTTTGAACAATTAAAACGCCTTTAATTTAAATCACAACTTTTACAAATGTTGAAAATCGCTATAAACTTTGACGCTGAAACATTTTTCAAAATAAAGGCACAGTATTTCACTATTAAATTTATAAAATGGACCAACACAAACATCGCTGTTTTTTCTGGTTGCAGGTTTTTCAATAAAGGGCTGCAGGCGGTAACAAAATTGTTTCAGAATTGACTATAAAGTTGCTCTCACTTCCGTGGTCTACTGCTGAAGTAGAGAGGGTTTTTAGCCAAGTAAACAGCGTTAAAAGTAATTTGAGAAATAGGTTACATTAAGCAACCGTTAATTCGATTTTATAAATTAGGTAAATATTTTTACCATAACAATACAATATTTATACCACCACCACAATAGTGGAGAGGGTACTATGCGTTTGTGCTGGTGTCTGTAACACCTTAAAATATTGGTCCTTAGCCCACCTTTACGTATACCGATTAACTCAGAATCACTTTCTGAGTCGAATTAACGATGTTTGTACGGCTGGCTGACTGTCCATGTAAACCTTGTGCGCAAAGTACAGGTCGAAATTTAGAGACTATTTGATATAATTTGAAATTTGATAAAAAGGTTCTAATGTGGTGTAGGGTATCATAAAGTCGGGTTTAACCGACTATACTTTCTTACTTGTTTTTTATTGGAGATCTGGGGTCAAAAGGTTGGGTAAATGTTGTCGTGATTATGATTTAACTTCAAATTATTTAAGACTTATGATTATTTGAAACTAATGAGTGATTTCTATGAGATGAACAATAACGACATCGAATTTTTCGATGATTTAATTTTTTAATATTAATTTATTTAAATATTAATTATTCTTATTTAACAAATTGATCTTAACTTACAATTTCATCGTAAACAACTTTAAATGAATTATTTCTGTTTTGTTACTGAATTTTAATGTGTTTTTATTTAAAAAAGCTTTTAGCCATTTTTTAGCCCGTTTTAAGCCATTTTTTAGCAATTTTTTCCGTAAATTTAGCCATTTTTGGTCACCAAGTTTTGGCAACACTGGTGAGAACTGCTCGCATTGAAAAGATGTGAAACCAAATATTCCATCGTTTCTCGAAAAGTGAAAAAAGTGTGTCTGTAACTCATGTCGAAAACTTACAAAGGAGATTACGTCGTTACGACATAAATGGAATAATATTCCACTCGAAGCCGATTGCCGATTGCAAACGTTGAGAACGCCAGTAACACATAATGTTGACCGCGACCAAAATTTACTCAAATTAAAAAAATATTAATGACGGCGGCGAAAATACAACCGCACAGTGGCTGAAAATCGTTTTTCATTGGCCAAAAATCTGTAACTTTTTAACCGAAGGAGATATTTTAGCGAAATCGACAGATAAATTCTTATACTTTCTCCACTTTAAATTTCATTAAAATCGGTTGAGTAGTTATTCCGGAATTTAAGGGCAAAGTCGAACTTTAGATTTTTTTCTTACTTTAGAGCAGTGCTCGAAAATAAACAGTACATTATTTAGCGTTCGGCTCACACACCGAAGAACGATATCTATTTTTTTAGTGTTTGTGTAAACATACACAACCCTTAATGCCGTTCGTAACTATTTTCAAGAAAGAACCGAACATTATATAATGTTCGGTTCTTCGTTAAAAAACAGAACAATTGTAGTGATACTGTAGAAAAACATTATATTTTAATGTTCTATAATGTTTTTTTCGTATGTGTATTTTGTTTTTGTAAATAATGTTTGGTTCGTTTTTTACTGGCGAAAAGGGACGAACATTAACGAGCCGAACCGAACACATTGAAGTTTGTGGATTTTCAAAAAAAACCGAACGGAATTGAATGTTCTCATCTTCTGTTGAGTATGATGAAAACAGTATTATTTTTGTGTTCGAAAGATGACAAACAGGGAAACGTTATTTTTTTTAATGAATTTCTACACAAACACTATTAGCGTTTGTGTTTTCCAAAAATCTACCGAACCGAACATTAAAGAACGATATTTAGTGTTTATTTTCGAACACTGCTTTAGAGTGCAATATGGTTTTTTATTTCTTTTAATTATTTAAAATGTAATTTTTAGATTTAAATAATAATCATTAAAATTTTTTGTAATAATGGGACACTCAAAAAATTAAAAGTTTAACTTTAAAAAAAAGTTTAACATAAAAAAAAAAATGGTAAAATCCACTGGAAATTTAGCTATTATTGCTGAAAATTAAAAAAATTTTTGCTTTCAAATTTATTTGCACTTATTTATTCTTATTTATTTATTAAAACATTTCATACATATGTGGATAAAAAAAACATTTTGAAAATAATAGCAGCAATAGATTTTAATAGCTTTTGTAACAATGTGAGTTTCTGTTTATTATTATTTTTTACTAATACAATGTCTGTCTTTGATCTAATGAATTATAATTATTGTTCATTTAATTGAAAGATTGATTGCAAATATTCCATATTCTGTTCTGTGTTATTTCTGTTCTTTAGTAGATTTTTGACTTCTTCATCTAAATCCCGATGTTCCACTTTCCATTGATTTCGAATACTGGAGATGAACGGATCTGACGTAGCCAATAATATATGAAATAGATCTTCATTAGTGGAATTTCGTGAAATTTTTCTAGTATTGTGCTCTCTATAAAATCTGTAATCCTTATTCCTTTTTTCCTGAGCTTCCTCTGAAAAATCTTCAAGTGGCACCAACTGATATTTAATGACATCTTCTCCATGATAAAGGATTTTGTGAACTGTAGCAGACATATTTCTCCATGGGTACTCGGTTGTATATATTTTTGCAGTTTCCTTAGCAAAATCTCTAAATTTTTTAGAGTCAATTTCTTCGGATTATTTTAAATCTAAAAATGAGGTTAAAATCAAAACCTGTTATTTCAGATGCTGTTTCTGGTTCTGAAAAGAATCTTCTTGCGGTATTGCCATCATTTGTATTTCCTGACCCTTGTTTTGGCTTTTTATATGTACTACCTGTATTATGTTCGATCACCCTATATCATAAAATTTTTTTTGAAGACAATAGCACATGATTTCTGTTACTTCTGCAAACATTTTTGCGGAATAAAAAAAAATTGTAAAAAAACAATTTCAAAAAAAAATTATTTTTTTGAGTAACTTCATTAAAATTACCTTTCTATCAGTGGTTTTACCTTCTAAATCCTTTCTTATCCGCAAAAGTTATCTTCTACTAAAGTTAAAATTTGACGAAAATATAGTAGTTTAGTAATTTTGTTTTGAGTAATTTCATTAAAATTAAAAAAGTGTTAAACAGACGGGTCCAAACGGGTACAAGAGTATATATAGGGTTAAAGAAAACACTTTCACCTTTCTGTCAGTCAGGGTTTGCCTTCTTAATCCCTTTTGATCCGCAAAAGTTATATTCTACAGTTGAAATTTGACAAAAATATAGTATATAGTTAAAAATTTTTTTTTTTGAGTAATTTCATTGAAATTAAAAAAGTGTTAAACAGACGGGTCAAACGGGTACAAGAGTATATACAGTAGTGTGTCCCAAAAAAAAATTTTTTTACGATTTTTATAGGTACCCCAGCATTTTTTGAAAGCTTTTAGAGTAAAGTATTTTTGTGACGTGCAATTGCAGAACTTTGTTCTTTGCTTCATTAAATGATTTGTTTGTATGCCAGTTTTCTGGATCTGTTTGTAAAAAATCAACAGAAATGTTGGTGGCTTGAAAAAAGGCTAGGCTGGCTTCGGATATAAAATCTTGAATTTGTTTGTTTTGAAGGATGTTTTCTGATAATTCAGCTTTTACTAATTCTTTGCCATTACTTGGTGTGTGTAGATTTTGGACTATTAAACGCAAAGTTTTGGTGTCGATACGTTCATCAAAAAACGCTAAGGGTGCCAACTTACCGGATAGGTACCACTGAAGCCGCAGAAAAGTTTTCAACGTGGCGCGTGCGATTGATTCGTTTAAACTTTTGTAGTCATCCAATTGCTTCAATAAACTTAAATCATTAAGAGGAGCGTATCAAGGGCATTGGCATAGGTACCACTTTTTTAAGTATATTCTCAAAATAAATGAATTAAATTCAAGCAAGGCGTCAATTTTTGAAGCGTTTATGAAGCTGGTTTTGAAAAATGCATATTTTTAAAGAATATATAATTTTCATCATCCAGCGTGCCCGATTGATGGCTCCAGGCTCCAGATCCAGAAATGAAGCAAAGAACAAAGTTCAGCAATTGCTCGTCGTAAATGATGTCGCAGAACGCGGCGCACATTGGTTGAAGAGTGGCCAAAATTCATGTTTTTCATATTCGCCGATTTGGATAATTTTTTGGTATTTTGTTGGCAGATATCTGAATATTATGATTCCGTAATATTAGGCTGATATATTTATTATTTGTTTGGACAGACACGCTCGAAGTTCATATATGTTCGCTTGTTTAAAATAGCATGCAAATGTACTGTATATTCAATCTTTTGGTACAATCACAGTAAACTTATCATTTGACTTTGTTGTATATTTTCGTAAATGACAATTGTCAAAGATGAGATTTGCATTAAAAAAGTTAGAAAAAGTGCCATATAAAAAATTTCGTAGAACAAAATATAAACAACATCAAAATTTCAATGTTCATCAACTTCAATAGGATGTATCTTTTTAGCGCCGTGCAGCGCTGTTTAACGAATGATGTCAAATTACAGCTTGAAATCTCAGCTAAAAGTTAAAAAAAAATTCAGCTGCACATATTTGCACTTTTCCAAAAAAAACTATAAAGTGATAAAGTAACAAAACATGAATTTTCGTTCATGCTTGTTGTTGTTGCCATAATTCTTAACTGTTAAAAATTATTACAAAATGTAATTTACATACTAGTCAATAGTGTTAATTATACATTTCATTCTTGAAAAAAGCATAAGCTTCAATTGAATTTGAATTGTGTTTACTAATTTACATTAAATTGGCAAGTGCAGTGATAAGTGTTGTATTATTAAGTGATATCACAATTTTATTTTATTAATTATGGAAAATTACACAATTTCTTATTTAAATATTTGCGAAATATTGATTGATACCAAAATGGATATTGATATTACTGTCGAAGTCATTGCAAATAACAATGAAGAAATGTCTGCTGAGGATGTTAAAGTCTTTACTAGATTTTTGAAAAAATACGTTTTTGCAAAGTTCAAAGATAGATGGCAAAAAGTATTTCGCATGAAAACCAGATTTCTCGATCTAAACGAAAATTGGCTGAAAAATGTTTACAAAGTGTGCAAATATACATACCGCAAACAATGAAGCACCAAGCTGTTCAAATATGGTTAAACGTGGAGGTCCAGTAAAAGCCTTCGAGGATAGCCAACCGCGAACAAAGAGGACAAAGGTACAAGGTTTTTGTAAAAACACCTCAATGGAGTTGATATCGTCTGCCGCAAAAAAAGTGAGTATTTAGGCAAATCAAAAAATTGGAGTACGATAATGATGTCAAAAAATTATTAAAAGACTATGCTTAAAATTCATATTCATGTTTTGTCTATTTGTTTTTTCTGTAGGAGGTGGGCGTAAAAGTAGGCGGATCAGGTATATATTTTCAGGAGCCCATTCTACAATTATATTATTTATTTTTAGCGAAAATTGAGTTGATACAATCAAAATCAAGGGAGTTATGCCACTTTTTCAATACAAGTTGTATGGGAGGTGGGCGTAAAAGTGGGCGGATTATTTTGATTTTTCCATTTTTTCTTGATTCAAACAAAAAATGCCTATGTGCCAAGTTTCATTGTCCTTCGACAATTCCTTCTATTTTTAGCCGCTCGTTATATGAACTTCAACCAATGTGCGGCGTAGCCTTGGCTAATACTTACATTAATCTAACAACCTCTGAAACAGACTTTCAGAATTTATTGCAGAGCATAGAGCTTCATCGTAAAAGCTCTAATAAATAATTGAAAGCTAAAAAAAATAGTTTTTTAATTTTTTTTTTTTGGGTATTTTTATTTTCACAAAATGGGTACAAAACTTAAAAAGAGTATAACTTTGGAACAGTAAGAGCAAATTCAATTATTTTTTTTTGGGGCATAACATAATATTTTTTTTTGGGACACACTAATATACAGGGTACAAAAATCGTAAATTTGTCTACAATTTTTCGCTTTTTGATGTGGTTTGACAGCGACTATTCACATTTAATGACAAATGAAGCAGTAGAAGAAATGCCAGTTTTTCAAGTTTGACTGCAGTTTTTTAAACGCTGAACGAAAAATTATTATTATTCTTTGTGTTTAAAATAGGTTTTTTTTAGAGTTACAATTTTTTCTCGCCCCCGTTCTTTTATGTGAGTTTATTTGACAGTTTAAAGTAGGAACTTTCTCCCAGAAGTTTTACCGACACACATTCTGTAAATTAACGAGTAATATCTTTACGTGACAGCTATTACTCGCCAAATATAGTACAGATGCAGTTTAGTGGGAAAAACAGTTGCTCGTTTCAATTTATGGTATTTCTGTTTAATTTCTCACATTTCAATCGAAAAGTTTCTAAACGCGAGAGTTACAGAACATGGGTACTGGTTTCTGAAAAAAGAACGATATTGGTAAATTTTGAATTGAGACTGTATAAAGTTCGTTTTTTTAACCTACTCAAAAATCAGCCACTAAGCTTTAAATATAATGAAATTTTAACGACAACTCTTGTTTCCACAAAGAAATATTTAGCCGTTCAATGTTGCATGTACTTCACTGCAGCATTACATTGTAATACTCATATAGCCAGGGTTTGTAATTAAATATTTTAAATCGCGATTATGATAAATTTTTTTAATGATCAGTTTAATATAAACTTTTTAAGAGTAGATTGCTGTAACTTGCGTAAATCATGGTTGATAGGTCAAACTAAATTTTTAGCTTACTGTAATTGAAATAAGGTAGTATGGATATGTACAACTTTAATCGTAATCGCATGATGTTTTTGTGCGATCACGTTTAGGATTAAAGGGTGCGGTTAACCGCGAATAAGATTTCGATTTTAATCGACTCGCAACCCCAAGCCAAAATTACTTTTTAGTAGACTGTGATGAAGGACGTATACGAACAATAAATACAACCAACATGGAATGTCAAGAAATGCTTATGCACAAAGTTTCTTTAACAATGTGACGTTGAAAATTTATAATCAACCGTGTGTGTAAGCTTTTTCTTACATTGAGTGGATGAGTATGTATGTCTTAAAATAATGTATCAAAATGTTAGTGCTGCTTTTGTTTCTATGTCAGTGAACGGTACATTGTTTACAAAGGAACGAATAAGTTGTGGCAAACGAGCATTTACCGCAACTTTTTTTAGATTTTGTTTTTTAAACATTTTTTTTTTTTTTAGAGACAAAACGAAAACAGGAAGAAATAAAGAAAAATTTACAAAAAAAAAGTCGAAAATGTATAGAAGTTTGAAATTTCCTGGGTTAAGTTGAAGGGCTTTTTAAGGAATTTCTTTCTATTTGTAAATTACGAATATTTTTTTTTTTTTTTTTTTTTGGTTTTATTTAAACTTCCATATTGTGAATAAGTTCTAGAGAATGAACGAACGATTGACTTGAAGTTGATTGTAGACGAATGCAATAACATTCAGTAAAGAAATAAATTGAGGAAAATGATCAGTTGAATTGGAGGTTTAACAATTTTGGTTAAATTTAATTCAAAAACTACAAATACTTATGAATATTTTATGTGTGGTGGCAATAGTTGCTTGTAAACAACTTTATCGTTATATTATTAGTGTTTATTCTAATATAATCATTATCTTACGTTATTACTATAACCATATCGAGCCACAAACGCAGAAATAGCTCAAGTGACATTATTATCAATTTTGGTTTTTTTTTTTTTTAATAAATTGATAAATGTTTGTGGTCATACAAGCTACCGTTTCGATTTAATAGCAAAAACAATTTTATTTTATTTATAATAAAAAACCCCATCTCCTGTAAAATTTTGTTTTTGTCGCTTAAGTTTTTCTGCGGTTATGGCTTGATATTATGGTTGCTTACATTCAAATATATATACAGGTCTGTCACAGAAATCAGTTCCGATCGAAAATGATTTCGATTTATGTGCAGCAAGATACGAAATCACTTCCTTTTTCGATCGGAATTGATTTCTGTGGCAGGCCTGAAATAAATATAATTGTAGCATGGAAAGGGATACATCACCGCTCTTAAAAACTTCGATGTTAAAAAGACGATAATAGACACAATACATTTAAGTTTAAATTCTTTCATCATTATCTATCTATATATATAAAATTAAGTTGCATTGTGTTAGTAATTTATGTTCTCTGAAATGCGTGAATCGATTTTGTTTCTGTAAAGTTCACGTGGAAGGTGACGTCAATACCAAGGTTTTTATGTATTAACGGTCTTCAAGTTTGTATTGGTTCATATATCCCCATACAAATATCAACAAAACGCCCTCCATTTTGAACTCCTCCGAAACGGCTTGACCGATTTTTATGAAGTTTTGAATGTGTATTTGTAAGGTATTAGAATAGTTCCTAGGGTATATTTTATATCGCTAGAGGGCGTAAAATATTGCAATAGGGGTAAAAGCTACCACTCCCCAATCTTCTAAACTAGTCAACCGGTTTCCTTAAAATTTGGCTTGCAGACAATGTAACATCTAAAAGAGAATAAGGAATAGGGTAAGAGGGCTAAAAGCTCCTCCTCCCTATATCTTCGTAAATAATCAACCGATTTTTTTTAAATTTCGCAGGCAAATAGTGTTACAATTGGAAAGAACTATAGCCTATAGTTTTTATTATTTAGGGAGTGATATAGAGCAAGAGGGATAAAAGCTCCCCCTTCCTCTATCTTCTGAACTAATCAAACGGTTTTCTTAAAATTTAGCATGCATACACTATAACATCGTAAAGAGGACAGGGCATTAAATAGGGCAAGAGGGATAAAAGCTCCGCCTCCCTATATCTTCTTAGCTAGTCAATTAATTTTCTTGAAATTTGGCAGGCAAATAGAGTAACATCTGAAAAGAACTATAGCCTATATTTTTTTCTTAAAATTTGGCTTGCAGACACTGTAACATCTGAAAGAAACAAGTTATGTGGCAAAACAACGTTTGCCGGGCCAGCTAGTATGATATAATTTGTATGAACCCAGCAAAATTTTCTTTGCGAATTCGGTCCGAGGTCGGTCAGAAAATTTGTCGAAAATCATATGAGTGTTTAATAAGAATGCGGAAATTATGAAATCTTTTCCGGAATTTCTGAGAATTCTATGCGAGCTCTGAAAAATTTCCTAGGGAAATTCAACGTGTTGTAAAATATCAATCAAATATCAATAAGCTTTAAACTTTTTCTGATACTTTTACGTCCTGTCGTATTAATATCAAAGAAAAGCCGAAGAAAAAATAAGAATTTTGTCAGAAATATCGTATTGTTAATCTTCTTGTGCCATGAACTTGTGTTTATTTTGTAAATGAGAATAATAACAAAAACTTAAATCAGAAAGCGTGTAGTGTGTATTTGCTTCGACAGAATGTATGCTCTATTATTGAACATAAACAAATAAAGTTTCTGAACAGCTGATACGTAAAAACGGAAAACAATTGTTTTTTTATCAGGTTCATCTGCAACACTACGTCACGTTAACGTAAGAGCATAGATTTATAAAAAGGCTAGGTAAGGATAACTGAACAGATGATACGTAATGTATACGTTTACAAAAGAGCAACGAGGCCTCAATACGGTTGTACATTATACATTATGTGGTTCATCTGCAACGCATCGTCACGTTTACGTAACCTTGGTAAGGAAAACTGAAAAGCTGACCAGCAACGTTTATGTTAAAGTAACGAGGCCTTTACGTTACTCATACGTAAATGTTGCAGAAATTAGTAAGTTAGTAAGAATACGTTAACGTGAGAAGGCAACAGAAAATATGTTGAAATTTATTCAATTTATAAATTGTAGCTTTTGTTTTTTATGCGTTTTCGCTAACAACGTTAACGTAAGAGTAACGAGGCCTTAAGTATTTTTCACAAAATTTTTCTACACGAACGCAAAATTGCCAAATCGTGAATCATGAAATAAAAAACAGAAAAATGTTCTCTTGAAAAATGTTATGAAAAACAACAAGACAATTTTTTATTTTATTACAATTAAAAAAAAAAAAAAAACAGGCAGCAATTCTTTAAATGGCTTCGGAAAATTGTGTTGGTTATAATAAAACGGTTGTTCTATACATATATATTTTTTGAAAATCCTTGCAAAATACTTTTGAAATCATAATATCTCATATTCAATTCTGAAGCATAAATGTTGTTATAAAAATATAACACTGTGTCACAAAATTTCAACAAAATCGTAACCAAATGAATCTGACACCTAATCTTTATGTAAAATTGTCCGCTGAATCCAAATAAGAAGTCAGAATTATCAAAAGAAGAACAGTTTTCCAAAATCACCGTTATTGACGGTTTTTAAAAATATGATGTCACTTTAATAAAAGTAACTTCGAAAATATTCAACGAATTTTTTATTTTATTTTAATGATTTTTCGGAATTTTGCTCTTTTCAGCTTATTTTTTTTAAAACTTAGCAATAATTTTTTTTAAGTTTTATCACTAACGACGTTAGCTTATTTCAATAGGCACATTTTGTGCTCAAAAGGATCTGAATCGGTAAAAATTGACTATGTTTCAGAAGATTATTTGAAATATTCCAATTTTAAATTTTTACCAAATCACAAAAAACCCACCAAGTAAATACACATAGCGAAATGTTTAGTAACTAAAAATATATCTGTGGCATTTTAACCAAACATCTTAAGTCGAGATAAGATAGCAAAAACGTTTTTTTTTTCTTTTAAAACGTGGTAAAAAAATTATTTTTATTAAATAATAAAATAAACCAAAATTAAAGAAAAATTTCGTTTATAATACAAAATTTTAAAAACTTAAAGAAAAATGTTTTTTAAAAGAAAATTCTTACGATTAACAATATTTTTTTCAACTTTTTAAATTTAACTTAAGATTTTTTATCAAAATGCCACAGATATATGAAAAAATCGAATTTTCGGGAAAATTTTCACTTTTGCGAAGTTTATATGTTCTTAAAAGTTGTTAACTGAGATCTAAGGTACATTTTTGTTGTTGATTGTTTCCTTGAATTTTGAACGGTTTGCTACCTATAGACCTGAACAGGGGAAAAAAGGTAAACAAACTAGTTTTTTTAAAGGTTTTTGCGATTTTTTCTTGAGATGAAGTTTTTTTGATTTTATATGTTCACAATATTTGTTTTTTTATGACAAGGGCTACAACTTTGTCTCAGGGGGTAAACAAAAATTCCGGAACGGTTTGCAAGATATGAGCCTAAGAAAATCATCACTTTTTCAAAAATGACACCGAGGCCCCAAATCTTTGGGGGCCCACAAAAAAAAAGTGCATGACTTTGGGACTTTTTTGGTCTTTTATCCCGTAGTGGTATCCGTATATGGTTATAGATAGCATAGTATCTCAATGTTGAAGAAAAGAAAAACATAATAAAATAAAAAAAATTTTCGGAAAATTGTTCACTTTTGTGGCTACATAAGCGCCAACTAAACGGTGTTAAGAATTATTCTTAGGAAGTTCATATGCTCAAAAAAGTTGGTTACTGAAGTCTTAGGTACATTTTTGTGGTTGATTGTTTGCTTGAATTTTGAACGGTTTGCTACCTATAGACCTGAACATGGGAAAAAAGGTAAAAAAATCGAATTTTTAAAGTTTTTTGCGATTTTGATCTTGAAGATGATGTTTTTCTGATTTTATATGTTCACAATTTTTGCTCTCTATGACAAGGCTACAGTTCTTTTTCAGAGGGTAAATCAAAGTTCCGAACGGTTTGCAAGATATGAGCCTGAAAAAATGATAATTTTTTGCAAAAATGCCACCGAGGCCCCAAATCTTTGGGGACCCATAAAAAAAGTGCATGACTTTAGGCAAAACTGGGAGACACGGATCTTTTTTTTTTTGTTTTTTATCACGTAGTGGTGTCCGTATAAGGTTATTTTTTTCGTGTTGCACTGTGTTATGAAGGATATAAACTTAAACGTTATTATAAGGCAGTAACGTAAAAATATTTTGCTATTACTTTGGTTTAGTTTGATTTTTTTTTAAACATATAAAGAAGGTATGACGAAACACTTTCGCCTAAGTAACTCAAATTTTTTTTAGGTATGACTATATATATGTCGCAAAAAAGGAGCGATATACAGACATGGTATCTAAATATTTTGTTAAAACAAAACTTACTAAAGTTTTAGTTAGCCAAGTCCTTCATTTCAATAGCAACTTTATACAACTTCTACTTTATTTTTTAATTCTATACAAAGTTTATAAATTTTTTGTTTTTTTTTTTTTTTTTGTTAATGGAGTATGTATGTGTTTTAACTCTAGCAAGCGGAAATAAAATGTTAAATGTATGTATTTTGGCACAAAGTGGCAACATGGTTTGGCAAAAGTGATGGCGTGGTAATGGTTAAGTAACAAATTTCAGTTATTTTACATTAAATAAGTACCTATCCAACTCGTAAATTAACTTAATTGATTATGTACACTTTAAAACTTGAAAGAGAGTATGTGTAACAGCCACGACACATACTACACCGCTCACTGTTAATGGAACACATTCACCAATGCACATAAGAGTTCACATAGAATACATACATACATACGTGAAGAAGGAAACTAAATTAAAAACTTCTCATGTGTAAAAACACATTCACGTACTACTACATGTTAATACACACATACATTTAAAAAAAAAGAAAAGAGTAACGAAAGGAACAAAGAAAACTTTTTAAATATTGGATTAATAGTGATTCGGTGTAGAAGCAAGAGTGCTTTTAAGCCAAAATTCAATTAAGTTTTGGTTATAAGAATTCTTCTTACACCCTCTAACACGAAGAGGACCAAATTGTAAGCAAAACAAATCACATTATTCAAATTAGTTTAACAAGTTAAATTTTTTTCCAATGTACATATTGACTGAGATTTATTTTGAGGTAACTAAATGACGTTTAATTTATTAAAAGCTTGAATAAAGGAACTGATTTCGAATCAGAAATCAAGCCGTGGGAGAGCAATTGCAGCGAATTGCGATGTAGTTGCGTACGACGTAGATAGATTGTCAAATTAAAACGTATAATAATTTATGCACAGGCACACAATAGCTAGCGCAAACGTAAAATCGTATCAACGTCGACTGGAATATAATTATATTTCACACAGGTATTCTGCTTATCTAGCCGGTCAAAATTCTTTATTAATTTGTTTTTACTTTTAACGGCATCTTATGCCATGTTTCCACGACGATTTGAATCACCTGCTGCGCTCTCTGAATCATGTTAATGAATCATGGTGTTTACACGACGTATCTACTTGCTTCGATTTGACAGTTGTCTTCAATGAACAAATCAGTGTTGTCAACTTTGCATTTTCAAAACGCACCAAAATGGAGAAAAACGCAGCAAGGTTAGAACTTCTTTTTTATTTAAAATATTGAATTAATTTTCCATAACATTTTTATATTAAAATGCAGTAGAATCGTAAATTGTAGTTCAAGAGGAGTTGTGCACTTTAAACCAGCCGGTGCAAATTAAAGCTAAGTTCATTTATTAAAAATAAGTAATTTAAATAAATTTATTGTGTTATTTTCGAAAAATTTGCTTATTATTGCATTTTTTTTTCAATTAAATGCCGCTTAGAAAATGTAATAGTTTGAAAAAGTTAACAACCTTTGGAATATTTTGATTCACTTTTTCGCGATTCTACTGTATAACTATAAAGTTCAGAGTTTTTAGAAAAAAAAAAAAAAAAAAAAAAAAACTTATCAAACATAAAAAAACTACACAAATTTGTTTGCATTCATTTAAGGCGAATTCAACAAGGTAAACTCTTTAGAACAACTGCTCGTCAGCTGTTAAGTCCAATTTATCAAAAAATTTTCTTGTTTAATTTTTTTGTTTTTATTACATTTAATTGTAGAAGTTAAAATTTTTTGAAAAAAAACTCATTTTGTGCGAAACTTTTATTAAAATTTATAACAAAATATGTATGTATACTTCTGTTGTTTTTGTTAGAGTTGTAAGTGTTGTAGCGACGAGTTTACCTTGTTGAATTCGACTCGATATTCATATGTACTAGATAAAATTTTTTAATTGCATAAAATATATTCAAATTTTTATTATAAGGAGATCAACACTAAATATTTAGTATGGATTCAAAATTAACAACAGTTCAGTATTCATCGATTTATTAAAATATTTTTAAAAATATATATTTTTTTAAGAAGTTTTATATTTTCTTTTTAAAAATATAACAATAAAACAGCCTTTTACATTTTAAATAGTTAAAAAAGAAAAACAAAAAACTTTATAAAAAAAAAATTAAACAAATTTCTACATAAATACCAGAGCTGTAAATAAAAACGAATTGAAATTCATTTCTGTCTAATTCATTTGAATTGACTCAAATTTCATTCAATTTATTTATTAGTGTGAAAAGAATTAATTAAAAATTTGCTAATTCATGAATGAACTAAAATCAAAAATGAATGATTCACTTACAGCTCTGATAAATACATACCTCCATATTCATAAAAAATATTTTGGGATTATATATTTTGGGTTAAAATATGACAGGTTTATTAAACAAATTTTCATAAAAAATCCGTTTTAAAATGAATATAAGGGATAGTATTTATGTTTGCATTCATTTGTTCAAGATGATATATTTTCGGAAAATAATTTAATAAATTCTGTTTAAAACTTTTTTAAAAGCGATCAATAATTTATTATAATTTTTCCAAATTAATAAAGTTAATATTATCATCATTATTGTTATCGCAGAAAAATTTAAAAAAAGCACCAAAAATGGTGCGAAACGCGCCGAGTTGACAACTCTGAAACAATCGATTTTTACAGCTAGTCCAGATAACTTGCGATAAAAATTGGAGAAGACAGTAATATTTTGTGCTTCGCAAGTAGATTCAATATGAATCTACTTGATTCGCTCTCAAAATTTTGTATGGCGAAGCAGTTGCTTCGTTCATGATTGGGATGTGAAGCATGAATAGAGAGCGAAGCACGTACCGTGGAAACATGGCATTAGTTAACTTTAAAGCGTCTAATTAAGAATGAAGAAATTCTGCGTAGAAAGTGGTAATAAACAAGTTAAAATAATTCTATGTATGATTATTAGTCTGACCCAAAAAAAAAAAAAAAATGGGGCTCAAGCATAATTTAAAAGCTTTTAGGGTAAAGTATTTTTCAGATTTTTTTCAGATTTTTCGGATGAGGTTTAGAGGTCGCTCAAGTCGAAGTTTTGCAAAAAAAAAAAAGGTTTTACCGGTCTTTTTTTGAGTTTTCTTCATTACTTTGTCAAAAACCACGATTTTCTTCACTTTAAAGGAAATAATTTAAAAGAAAAATGCCCAAGCTTTATTTTTGTGCGCAGAAACTATTGGGGATTCACAGTGTAGTCAAGTGTAGTCTAATTACAAGAATTATATAAATGACTGTTGTGGGCAACCGCTTATAATTTAGATTTCTACTGTACAATTATGACGAAAGAATGAACACAGCATTATTAAAATTTTTGTTTTGTTTCAAACACAACAATATTTTTCTTAAACAATTGTAAAATATTATTAAGGACATTATGACGATAGCATACCTTGTGAATACCCCATACAATTTTTCGTAATTTTTAAATAAATTTTGTTGATGACGCTTTATAACTCTCAAAATTTTAATGAAAGTGAAACAAACTAACAATGCAGTTTGATAGATCAATTAATTTTTAATAATTTAGAAACAAATATTTTTGAATTTGATCTTACCGTTCCGGAGTAATACCGGTTTTCAGCTTCGTTCCCAGTTTATGATATTATTTCTCAAACCCAACAAACAAATTAAAATCAAACGTTCATCAAACATCGTGAAAATTAGGTGTTACACTCAATTTTCACGAGAATTTTTTCCCCTATTTTTGAAACTTGTCTTTTTTAGTTTGAAAGCGAGCGGGGGAGAGAAGTAAGCAGGGTAGAAAAAAAAACATGAATCGTATTTTCTGTGTTTTTTTTTCTGACATTCCTCTTTGCATTTAATTCTTTTTTTTAATTTATGTTGTATTATTATTTCTAAATGACAATTTCTTATTAAAATATAAAAAATAAACAAATTTAATTTAAAAAAATTCAATACATACATACATATACATACATATAAGGAAAACAGAAAAAAAAATCAACAAAAAAAGAAACATTGTGAAAATTGAACAAGTTTTTCGAAGTTTCTTAAAAAAAGAACTACAAAAAAGACATGTCTTTTAAATCATCTTGAAAATTGGGTGTTAGAAATCATTTACTGGGGTTGTGAAAATCTGTTTCAGAAATTGAGGCATTGAAGTAAGTTTCAAGGCACTTTTGCTAACTTTTGTTGAAAACTTCCCGCCAAATCGGACTTCAAAACCGCTAGAAAACGCTAAATACTAAATTTAGCTGGAATTTTTTTAAAAATACCGCTAAAACCTAAACATTTTTAAAGTTTTATATAAATTTAGATATAGGTTGCTCTTTTAAAGGTATACGACTCTCAAATTACGTTGCATACTCAGGTTTTAAACTTCCCTTGCTATATAATTCCCAAAAAAATCATAGTGATGTTTTTGGCTGTGCCGCATCTTTGAAACCCTACACTTACAATTAGAAAATTTCCAGACTGGTCTTTATATATGACCTATGGTAAATTATGGGCTGATCTTTACGAAATTTAAAAAAGCTATTTATATTCTTCTAAAGCTTTGGCTGACCAAATTTAATTTAAAAAAAAACACATATTGAGTGTTACGGTTTTACGCGTACAAAAGTATTTTTTTTTTTCGAGAGAAGGCTTTATATGGGGCCAATGGTAAGTTATGGACCGAACGGCACGAAAGTTGACCGTACGATTTTTAGTCATAAAGAACGAATTTGTGCAAAATTTTATATTAATATGTGCATTCCACCACTAGTTATGCTAGTTTTTGTAGCAAAATGATAAATTTTTAAGATTGGTTGTTTTATATTTTGAATCAAAACTCCTATCCTACTGAACCGAGAACCAGTTGGGATTTCAATACCAATATTTATCTTTTCTTTCGAGTCGTTGGAAAGTGAGCGTGATTTCAACAGACGGACATGGCTAAATCGACTTATAATTACTCAAGGAACCAGAATATATATACTTTATGAATATTCAAACAGTTTCACGCGGAATGACAAACTAAGCATAGCCTTATCACAACTTGTTGTGGTTGAGAGTATAACAATCTCTTTATAAAAACGCCAAAAACTTCATAACATTTACGCTATTTTTGACAATTATTTGTTGTTTTTAGCAATTAGATAAAATTAGTTAGATGGAAGTTAGTGAATTATATTGCTTGGGATCTATCGATTTGTTTTAAAATTTTAAGAAAGTTAAAAGCCTTTTCAAAATTCTAACTAAAAATCGAAAAAAACTACAAAAACAAGTAAAACCGTGAACATAAACAAATAGGTTTTAGCCAAAAAAAAACAAAAAAAAAACTTAATAAAAAGAAATATAAAAACTGTAAATTTTAAATTCTAGAAAGGTTTTTGTAGCAAAAAATAGCCGCTGAGAGTTTTCTGAAATTTATCATTTCAAAAACGCAAGATTATGCGAGAAAATCTCTTAATTGGCAACAGTTGTGATAGCCAAAGCCACACCTCGTTCTAATTATGTTCTTGCATCTTGAAATTACTTCTTGACTTAACAATTTTCTGGTGCTGTCTTTAAAAAATCAATTGAAATATTGCAAGCTTCAAAAAAATATGACTGGTTTTGGAAATTAATCCTGGAATTTCATTACTTTTAAGGTTGCCTTCTGTTAAAATTTACTACTTCGTTCTCGTTCTCTGGCTTATGTAAATTTTTTGCCAGTCAACGCAAAGTTTTGGTATCGATATGTTCAATAACGCTAAGGAAGGCAATTTTGGGGTAAAGAAATACTGAAGACCTAGAAAAGTTTTTGGCGCGCGCAACTGCTACATTAATTATTTTGTAGTTATCCAACCGCTTTAATAGACTAAGATCATTGAAGGAGTGTATTCTTAAAATAAATGAATTAAATTCTAGCAAGGCATCAATAATTTTCTTAAATTCTGAATTCTGAATTTCTTAATCAAAAATGGGGATGCTTTTTAGTCTTCTGCTTGAAGATCTTTTCGGTCTACAAAACTTCTAAAGTTCATATAACATCTCTTTCCATGTCAGATTCATAAATGTCAAACATTAGAATTTTTATTTCTATGGTGTAAATGAATAAAAGAGCTTTCAATAGCAGTATTCAATGTTTGGTGCGTTTTAGGTTGCAACGGTTTGGTAGGGCAATAATTTTATCATTGACAATGAGCGGTATTTAAAGCAACTTTGCAACGCTAGATGCAAATTAGATAACAGCTGTTTTACGGAATTATTGGTCGTGAACATCTACAAAAGGTGTTTGATTATTTTGTGAAATTGTTTTAAAATGCCACGAAGCAGTGCAAAAGAAAATATTATCGTAGCATTAGTAGAACTACGCCAGTCATTGGCCTTTTTATAAGATGCCTTAAGGTATAATACCTTCCACCTTATAATATCCCAGGTTGCATCGATACCGCTTTTTTCAATAATTGTTATACCCTTCACCACAGGTGGAAAAGGGTATATATAAGTTTGTCATTCCGTTTGTTATTTCTACAATATTGATCTTCGACCCTATAAAGTACATATATTCTGGGTCCTTATAAGGAGAGAAGTTGATTTAACGATATCCGTCCGTCTATCCATCTTACATTTGATATGTGTTTTCCGGAGACTCCAGACATGAAAGCGGCTAGGTTGTAAAACAACCTGTCTTACAACCTAGCCGGTCCAACAATGGCTGAGATATGACCAAAAAACCACGACTGCCTCTAATTTTTCCAAAAAATCCCTTGTGGTTGTTGTATTTTTATTAATTTTTTCTGTATATCTATAGAACGGCAAGAGCCAAAGTTTTAAAATTAAGTGCAAACATTAAGGTTATAAATACACACGATCCCACAAAATGTGGGCGAGATTGGAGAAGTGGGCGTGGTACGTCCCATACAAAAAGTATTAAAAATTGTATAAAAACCTGAATTTTTTGACTGTAATATTACCTATGGTTACGCCTTATATATCAAAAGATCGGAAATTTTTAATAGAAAATATTTTCCCATTTTCGGGAACCATAGATCTTCCCGATTCCAAGTTTTATAACTGGCAAAGTTCTTCTTTAACACGTCGGTATATAAATCTGTCAAATCGGTTAAGAAATAGCAGAGTTATGATCAAAATACTGAAATCCCAAAAATTACTTTTTTTTATAATAAAGTTTGTTTTTTATACCCTTCACCGAAGGTCATACACCCTATAAAGTACATATATTCTGGGTCCTTATGAAAAGCGAAGTTCAAGTCCGGTTGTCATCTCTTCTTCCCCACCCACCCTTCGTATTTGCTAACATATACTAGCATAATGCCCAATATGATTTTCATTATCTCCCTTCTTTATTATTTCATATATTTAACGAACAAATTTTAACAAATAGAAACTAGGAATTTTTGTGTTTTTTTTGTTACCTAAATACTCGCCAAAAGAGATAAATCTACGGTATGACAACAGTGCCTTTACAAAAAGAAAACAAACAAAAAACTGTGTTGAGTTCTAAACAGTAAACGGTCCATATTTCATTTTAATGATATTTAAACAACGTTCCTTCATGGTTCAGTTGTCTAGGGGGTGTGTTAATTTAGAAACTGTGAGTTCCCTGGTTCGAATCTTGGTTTTTAAAAAAGAAATTTTTTTTTTTTTTAATATTTTTATGTTCTAAAAACGATTTTAAAAAAATATCTACCAGTTTTCGCTTTTTAAATTTCATTTATCATGAAGTTTTAAGTATTGTAAAATGTATGTATATGTAAAAATTATTTAGTTGCTCTGTATTTTGCTCGCACTTGTTTTATAAAATATATGAGCTGTTGGTGTCTTAATAATAGTAATAAAGAAATTGCTTTTGCAAAATTACAGACTTCTCTAAAATACTAACCTCTATGATTTTTGACTCCTCCAAATAATCCAAAACAGTTTTTATTTCATCTGCCGTCCACTTTTTGTTGGGTTTTTCTCTTTTTATTTTTTTATTTAGAGTTGTCGGCTCCATATCTTAAATTTTGTTTCACGATTCTAAATTATTGCTTACAAATATCAGATGTTTAAGTATCAGTGATGTAAACGCAATACATGTAGCAAAAAAAAACCTAACCAGTTTTAGTGTTGCGCAAAAGCAATGCTGTGACAATTGCAATTCTGTATATTTTGTTGTTGGATTGCAAACAAAAGCAACAATATTTTGCACTTGCACTTTCGCAATACCATTCGCATCAAACACTGAACTCCGCTAATATGAATGAAAAAAGCAATTTTAAGGTTTAACTTTCTATAAATCTAACATGAATAGACTAAAAAGTTTTTCAAACAGTAAACTGAAAAACTTCCCTATTTTTAATAAAAAAAATACCATAATTCTCAATCAAAAGCATCTTCATTCATACTAAATTCTAGCAAACGTTAATATCTCAACAATTGTAAAATTAATTTTAATAAAATTAAAACTGTAGAGAAGTTCAAGAAATCTTCTCTCCCGTATATAAAAAGTGTCAAACTATCTCTATCGGTTCGAAAGTTACAGATTTTGGCCGATGAAAAACGATTTTCAGCCACTGTACGTTGCCGTCTTGCACACAACGTTTGCAAGAGGACGGTTTTTCCTATTTTATTTAATTTTGTTTTACCAATTGAACTTTAAATATACTTTCATTTATAATATTTAAAATCAAAACTTTTAATTAGCTAACAATAGAATAAAATAAAGTCCAAAATTTTTAAAAACACGCGAACAATAAATTAAAACAAATGGAAATTATTAGGGCATGTACTACAACAGCAATTAGAGATAAAAAATAAAAAATAAAAAAATACCAAGACATGACGTCAGTATGAACAGCCCATTTACATTAGTTAAGAACGAATTTAAGTTTCTTTTATATCTTTTTTACAGACAAATTTATTCCCAATAGAAGACAAGAGATGGCATGAAGTTTATAAGTTTTACTTGTGTGGATTTTAAGTCTTAAAGTTTACTTTTTTTTTACTTTATTGATCTAGATATTTACCTTTATTACACTTTATTCTCTACTCTACATTTTTTAAGTTAGGACATATAATTATTTTATATTCAATTAAGTGAATTACTAACAAAGAAAAAACATGAACAAAAATTATTTCAAAACACACAAAAAATTAAAAAGACATTTCACCCACAAATGTCTGCCTGGTAAAGATAAAATCATTTTAAGCTCTTAAGGCTTTTATCCTTTTCTCCATTTGCCATAAAGTATGCACTTGTTCGTTGCAATTTAATTAAAAACATCATATGCTTAAGAAATACATGTCGCTCTTTTTATTATTCCTTAAAATGAAAAAAAAATTTTTTTCATAAAACGTAACCAAATAAAATCAGACTGCAAGATATTTAAAGTTCCTCTAAGAAAATAAAATATTAAAAATTAAAAAAAAAAGTTTCTTTGCAGGCGCCAGATAAGTCAGATTAGGTTCTTTTATATTTCTAAATCAAATTGGTACAAGAAATTTGATATTAAAAATCATCAGTTTAGATTAAAAAGATGCAGAAAAATGAGCAAAACGCAAGAAATACCATTAATTTTTACTTATGAATATAGTTTTCATAAGCATTTCACACTTTCTTTTTCCGATTTCAAGAATTGTTTAACACGTTGAGAGATTATTTTCTTGCAACAGACGACTTTAACGCAAAACACACCTACTGCGGTTGTTATCTTAATGAACCCAATAGCTTCTTGAAGTTTTTACAGCTTGCAAAAATGGTCTTGATTTCGTGTCCCCTGGACAACCAACTTATTGGTAGCCAAAATCAGTTATTTAAAAAAAAAAATTACTTAAATATAGTCACATCCACACTATTCCACGTTTGCAGTGTTTGGAATATACAGACAAATGTGTTAATGACTTTACATCAGCGATGGTTTCAGCTATGGACGTCTTCAATAGTGGGTGCGCTCGTAAATGCATCACTGCGCTGCATCAGTGATTTCAAATCGTTATATATTTATCAGTGAAGTAAATGTGGACCAAAAAATTGTGAAATACTCCACAAAAATAATAGTCATACAATAAAAAAATATTAAAGGTCTTCATGATGTTGCTTAAAATTACCATTTGTGCAAATGGGTAAACTTGCGAGACTCGTTTCATGAAGATCCTTTTTAAGTTTTGTGTATTTTTAAACAATTAATGTCATTTCAATCAGAAACGTCAATAAAAAATATATTAAAAAAAAAATAATTAAATATATAATAAAAAACTTGAAATTTGTAAATTATAAATGAAATTTGTTTTTAAACATGCATAAAGAAAGCCAAAAGACTAATATGCTTATATTATTACAAGAATTTATTGTTTGTGATTTATTTACACTTGAAGTTTTCATTGGAAACGGCGGTAAGCATTAAGAAAATTTGTCTGTATAAATGCACAATTGAACAGCGCAAGTTTACGAATCAAAATTGTTGGGCAAATTTAAGCAGTTTGTGTAAATGAATTCTCATACAATTTTTGACAGTTCATTTACGAGGGTGTAAGAATGCACAGTTTGCACAGTTTACGAGACTTATAAACGATATCATGAGGACCCTTATTATATTTATTTTTTATCGGTTTTAAAAAAGTTTGCTTTTCTGATGCAGCGCAGTGATGCATTTACGAACGCAACCAGTGTTTTATTTTCTAAAAAATAATAATGCATTATATTTGTGTAATATATTTAACAGGTACAACGTCGATATGCTGAAAATTTCTATCTAATAAGAAATGGCTGAGTTATGGCACCTCAAAGTTTGCAATTTGCCTAATTTTTAAGTTTTTTTCAAAATTTTTCATTTTTAATTAGCATTGTGGCTACTTTGTTGAACTATTTATGGTTTTTAATCCAAATTTTTAATATTTTCAATTAGGCTTAAGTTCATGAAATTTAATTTTTATTAAATTATTTTTATGAAGAAAGAAATTTTACAACATGAAAATCAATCAAAATTGCTATTGATAATCTTTCATTCTTGACGTGGCTCGGGCTCGAACCCTGGCCGGCAGGTTACTATGACATGTTTCGATCGCAACCACTCGATCTCCTCAGATGGATTTGCCGTCTTACACTCGCAGCCATCGACGACTGCTGACGTCACTAGTCAAACATCAATCCTTAAACCAAATTGTATTTTAACATTTGGTAGATCGAAATTTGCTTTCCTGAATGATTATCCATTTTTTAATTGATTTTACATGTTTTTTCCTTTACTTCTGTTTTTTCGTACTTTCGTCAAGAATTTTTCTTGAAGTCCAAGTACATTTTTTTTTGTTTTTTACTTTGTCTTTCTCTTTTCTGTTGACCCTTTTCAGCACAACCTGAAGGACAAATGTACACATAGAGCTCGTGCCTTAGCTTTAACAATAATTAGCATTGTGGCTACTTTGTTGAACTATTTATGGTTTTTAATCCAAATTTTTAATATTTTCAATTAGGCTTAAGTTCATGAAATTTAATTTTTATTAAATTATTTTTATGAAGAAAGGAATTTTACAACATGAAAATCAATCAAAATTGCTATTGATAATCTTTCATTCTTGACGTGGCTCGGGCTCGAACCCTGGCCGGCAGGTTACCATGACATGTTTCGATCGCAACCACTCGATCTCCTCAGATGGATTTGCCGTCTTACACTCGCAGCCATCGACGACTGCTGACGTCACTAGTCAAACATCAATCCTTAAACCAAATTGTATTTTAACATTTGGTAGATCGAAATTTGCTTTCCTGAATGATTATCCATTTTTTAATTGATTTTACATGTTTTTTCCTTTACTTCTGTTTTTTCGTACTTTCGTCAAGAATTTTTCTTGAAGTCCAAGTACATTTTTTTTGTTTTTTACTTTGTCTTTCTCTTTTCTGTTGACCCTTTTCAGCACAACCTGAAGGACAAATGTACACATAGAGCTCGTGCTTAGCTTTAACAATAATTAGCATTGTGGCTACTTTGTTGAACTATTTATGGTTTTTAATCCAAATTTTTAATATTTTCAATTAGGCTTAAGTTCATGAAATTTAATTTTTATTAAATTATTTTTATGAAGAAAGGAATTTTACAACATGAAAATCAATCAAAATTGCTATTGATAATCTTTCATTCTTGACGTGGCTCGGGCTCGAACCCTGGCCGGCAGGTTACCATGACATGTTTCGATCGCAACCACTCGATCTCCTCAGATGGATTTGCCGTCTTACACTCGCAGCCATCGACGACTGCTGACGTCACTAGTCAAACATCAATCCTTAAACCAAATTGTATTTTAACATTTGGTAGATCGAAATTTGCTTTCCTGAATGATTATCCATTTTTTAATTGATTTTACATGTTTTTTCCTTTACTTCTGTTTTTTCGTACTTTCGTCAAGAATTTTTCTTGAAGTCCAAGTACATTTTTTTTGTTTTTTACTGATGAAAAAAAAAGTTTTTATTAAGGATTTTGTGGAACGACAATATTTTCATCTCATATAAAATTCCGTTTTTTTTAAATACGTTAAAACTGATGGCCGCCGAATGTAGTGTGTGAGCAATGAAGATAAAAATATTGTCGTTCCACAAAATCCGTAATAAAAACTTTATTTTTCATCAGATTTTTTCCAAATTACGCTTAAAATGTTGGTAATTAAATTTTTAATTAAAACAGTGTTGGTATTATAATGTCACGTCTCATTGAACCTTTAAAGGAAAAAATTTGAGGCAGTCGTGGTTTTTTACTCATATCTCTGCCATTTGTGGACCGATCTTACTGAATTTCAATAGCAAACAATTCCGGACCATATGTGACATAAATGTATAATAACCTGGCCCCCATCATATATGGGGTCTTCGGAAAATCCATTTTAACGGACAGATGGACAGACGTTCATCATTAAATCAACTTCGCTTCTCATAAGAACCCAGAATATATATATTTTATAGGGTCTAACATCAATATTATAGAAATTACAAACGGAATGACAAACTTATATATACCCTTTTCACCACCTGTGGTGAAGGGTATAAAAATACTTGCTTGCATAAAAAAGTACTTTACGCAGATACAAAAAAGAGTATTATCTCACACTCAGTTATAACTGCGGGTAAGATATGGAACAAATATGTTATATATTGTTGCAACATATTTAGAAAGGAAAACGACAACATTTCACATTTTTGCATATATTTTTAGAACAGAACAAATGGTAGCATACATGGAACATTTTTGTCAGAAAAGAAAACACCATAAGATTGAAAATTGTTTAGGATAATGATAAATTTGCTTCTAGTTCTAATATCAAGACAATTTTCCTTAAATAGAGAGAACAGATCATATGCGGCAAGCGGAGAATGAGCGCCGCTGTTAAAAAATCAGAAACAGTGTTAGAAAATAAACATTAAATATCGCTCCTTAGTGTTCGGCTCGGTAGATTTGTGAAAAACAAAAACGCTAATAGTGTTTGTGAAGAAAATCATTAAAAAAATAACATTTCCTTGTTTGTCATCTATCGAACACAAAAACTCTAACTCAACTAAAGATGAGAACATTTAATTCCGTTCAATTTCGGTTCGGCTCATTACTATTCGTCGCTTTTGGCTGATAACAAAATACCAAACATTTTTTACAAAAACAAAATACACATACGAAAAAAAAACAAAAAGCCAGCAAAACAATTTTACATAAACAAAACATAAGCACAATACACATAAAATTTGTTCGTGCTGCGGTCGTTGCTAAAATTTTTTGTTTGTTCATTTCTTTATTAATGTTAAAAAGGAAACATTATAGAACGTTTAAATGTAATGTTTGTCTACAGTATCACCACATACTTTATTACACACTTTAAACTTTAAATAAGATCTTTTTATGAATATGGCCGTAAGATTCTTTTTAATGCGATTTTTTTTTTTGATTAGAGTTTTCCCACAAATCGGAAAAAATTGCACAGAAGTCTAAAAACAAGATCATATGATTTTTAGGCTTAGCAAATGAATATTTTATCATTTTGTAGTTAAGAAAAAGTAGAAAAATAACATTTAGGTTTCATGGGTGCTTTTAATGAAAATCGGTATTAATCTTTTTATTTTTCTAGAAAATGTTTTTCTGCTTACATAGGAACAATTTTATATGAGCAAATCGATTGTGGTGGGCGTGGCCGATTTTCTTTAATTTCTGGGGTCTAATTACCGCATACGATATCGAGCAAAATTGATCGAAATTTTTTATTTTGGTAGTATGACTCTCGATATCTAATTAAATGTATCGTAATTTGAAATGATAGCATTCGATATCTCTAGTTTTCATTCGATACGTCAGTGTCTATCGTATGCAGAAAAATGCGATAGTTTACTCGATATGATAGCTTAGACGATGTCGAATGCGGTAATTAGGCCCCTGGTTTCTCTTTTAACAGAGTTAATATAATGTTCGTTGACAAAAATCAAATATATAGACTCACGTCTTTTAATAACTGTACACAAATGTATGAAGCCACTGTGTGTGGTAGCGTTTATGCGATAGCAGTACTATCCTAATATAAAATTTTCTATGAAATGTAATCTTTTTATTGAAATGTTGGTTTTTGATATTTAAGTTACGCTCAAATTTAATTTTCATTAAATTATTTCTAGTGAAGGATCAAACTTACAACATGAAATGAATTAAAATTTTTTTTTTTTTTTTTATTATTTCATCCTTAACCGAACTCGGGCCGAATTAACTTGTTTCGAGAATTACCCCTTTCCCATCATCAGAATTCGTTGCCGCTATACCGTTTGCGCCACTTTGGCGCCTGCCACTCTATAGTCAAACATCAATATTTAACCAATGGTAGTGGTGTATCGAAATTTGCTGTCTTCACTAGAAATAATTTAATGAAAACTAAATTTGATGAACTTAATAAGCCTAATGTAATATTCAAAAACTTCAATTATAAAATTTTCTTTTTTGATTCTTCTATATAAATTGTGTTTTTTTTTTTTTGAGTGTCGCAACTTTGAGTTGGCATCACTGCTTTATTTTAGCACCCAATTAACAGCTGATAGTATATTTTTGTTAAGTTTGCTTTGAAAATTCATTATGAATCGACTTACACCATAACAACGCGTGCAAATTGTTGAAATGTTTAATCAAAATAATTGTTCTTATGTCAAACTGATCGTGAACTTCTTCCATTTTTATGGCGTACAAAATCGTCCTTCAGGGCGGCTAATTCGAAGAGAAACTAGATCGCTTTCGGACCACATTTACTATTACTGATAATGTGCCTCACAGTGCGCACTGAAGAAGATGTAGCCGCTGTACAGCAAGGCATTTAAGATGATCCTCATCAATCAATTCGTCGCCGTTCTCAGCTACTGGGGTTGTGTCCTTCCACTTTATGGAAGATTTTACGAAAGGATCTTAGCTTAAAAGCTCTCAACCCAACACAAAATTGTATCATTTTGCGAAGCACTAATGGTACATTTAAAAAAATAAGCGCACAATTATGCGCTACGCAATAAGACATACAGAAATGCAGTAAAATAAGTGAAAGAACTCTCAATTACTTTTATAAAAAAATAGCATTTCAAGAGCTACGGCATTCCCTTACTACGAAGCAGGTTTGTAAGGGAGAATACTAAAAAATAACTGCATCAAAACATTCAGTGTGTAAAGCTGATCGTTACATCCATCAATTTTTATATGCGCAAAATAATGCGCTTTATGTGTCAAAAATGTATTACTTCAAAGAGGGAATTCGCCATATGGTAAGCGAAACGTTGATGTTTCCCCCTTACTACCCGTCTCCACCATCCATCGACTTGGTAAGAAAAGCATGTCGTACATGAATTCTACTCGTGTAGACTGTTCATGTTCATGTTTCGTCCATGTGCTGCCATCGTTGCCTAAACATTCGTCTTAGCATCCATGTGCGCCATGATGTTGGCCATACAATGCATTTTCTGTATACAACCAAACGCACAACAACAAAAATTGTGCTCAATCAGAACATGAACATGAACATCAACACGTATTCGCCACATACAAGAACATTAACAAATAATACCGTTGCTCTGCCGGCGTTATGGTCATGTCATGTTCTAATCGAAAGCGCATGGAGACGTGGGGTTACAAACCTTCCTTGTTAGAAGCTCTTTTTTATGGAGAAGCTTCAACTTGTGCATGATTTAAAGCCAAACGACCATTGTATGTGCCGCCAATTTGCCGAAAGGGCTAAAGCACAAATTGATATTGATTTTGAATTTCCATTCAAAATTTTATTTTCCGATGAAGCCCATTTCTGATTGAATGGGTACATAAATAAGCAGAATTGTCTCAGTTGGATTGAGAAGAATCCACAAGTTTTGTCGAAACACCATGTCATCCACAGAAAATTACTGTTTGGTGCACTTAATTGGCTGGCGGAGTAATTGGCCCACATGTCTTCAAAAACCATGAAGATCAGAATGTTACTGTCAATGGTGAACAGTATAAGAACACGATTTAAAACTTGTTCGTACCTCAACAGGACGGAACCATATGCCACACAGCTGGCGTTACAATTAATTTACTATAAGAAACTTTTGATGAAAAAATAATTTCACGTAATGGCCCTATTAATTGGCCAACAAGATAGTGTGGCTTAGTTTATTTAGTGTTATGTTAAGTCACTTGTCTACGTCGATAAACCATAGACAATTAAACATCTGAACATCAACATTCGAAGAGTTATCGGCGAAATATGGCCGCAAATGCTGCGAAAAGTTGTTGAAAATTGGCGTTCCAGATTGCACCTTCTACGTGCCAGCTGTGGCGTCCACATAGCAGAAATCATATTTAAACATTAATTTCATAAAAGTTTCATTCCAATAAAGCCCGTTTCATTGATATTAAAAATATATTTGCTTGTTTTATTATGCTACTCTATAAAAAACACCCTATACATACATTCGTATCGTCACCTCTAAATACAAAACAACGTTTTATCAAAAGATTCAAAATTGTCTTGTTGATTGATTTTTGTTGGTTTTTTTTTAACTACATGTTTACAAAAAATTTTTGATCGCTGCGATCAAAAATGGTGACTGTATTAAAGAAATTCCAAAGCCAAGTACACCTTGTTGTTATTGATAATATAAATTTTTTTGCTTCTCCTGTAAACTTACAAAGTGTTGTTACGTTATTTTGTATTACGGTGTGAAAACAATTACTTTATTTTACTTTAAACATAAAAACTGCAATACTTAATTAATTAATTGGCAAATAAATTATAATAAACAAAACAACATCAAAGAAATATCATAATTCCAATTAACAGAAATATTTCTTCTAAGTACGTATATCCTGGAAAATTTGTTAAGCGTCGGTCACGTGCTAGTAAAAGTAAAAATACGTTTTTTTTTTTGGAATTTTTTTATGAATAAATATTTGATTTCTTTTTTTATTCCTACATGAGAAATGAAAAGAAAAGCGTGCGAGTATAAATATGATTTTCTTGAGAAGTGTGTTTGCATTCGTTTTGTTTCACCCCGTGTTCTTGTTGTTGATGGTGTTAAAATTATGAAAAGCTTTTTTCAGTTCAAAAGAAAAACTATAGTGAGCTAGCATTTTTTTTTTTTTTTTTTTTGTGTGTGCTTAAAGAATTTCTTTCACCTATTTAAAATTGCTTTCAGTTTGTGTTATTTCATTTTATGTAGGTGTTCATTCAGAATGTAGACATTTACTTCGTTTGTCAAAAGAGGAATTTAAGGCGTTTAAGTCTGCACATTTTCTTAACAACCCAATAAGCAATTTTTTACAAACTTTTAACATAAAAAAACATGTAAAATATATTTTTTAACAATTCCATAATTGTTATTTTCTTTCGCTTATGTACTGCAGAATTTCTTTAAACTAACAGGCAATTTTAAAATTCAGTACACGCGAATTCTGACAGCGATGTTAAAAGCCAAGCAAAAGTTTGTAAAATACCATTGTGTCTACATACTTGACATCTACATTTCATTTAGATATTTCTTGTGCATATAAAGTAAAATATATGTAGATATCCATTGGGCACATTTCAACTTTAATGTATGTTTTAAACTGTATATAAACTCACACAAGTGTATAAAGTTACTCTATTTGTACATATCGCTCATTTGTTGCAACATCGTCATAACTCGAAAATATTAGTTTTTCATATAACGACTTTAACGTTTCTTATCAAAAGATTAATTTACTATACATTAGTGATTTGTGATTTTTGAGTTATAAAGTTGTGGCAGCAAATGAGCGATATATGAGTGATTTAATTCATTCAATGAGTAGGCGTTCTGTACAAATTCATTTTATAATGAATTTCTGCGTATGTGTGAGTGTTGTTGCACGTAATCTTATTAGCGCTTTGTAATTAGTGTTGACGAAAAACGGAAATAGCAATTATAAACACAAATATGGAACAAAGTTTATAGAGGATGTTTGTATAAGAGATGTTATTTTAAATAAGGCCTGATATCGGAAATACCGCAAAAGCATCATCTGCTGCTACATATTGCTGAATAAAACATTTATGCAAAATATTTAGAATAAACTGAACTCATAATATTTAAGTTAGAATATTTAAAAAACCGACATATTCAACCACTCGAAATTTACAAAAGCGTTAAAAACGGGTTTTAATACAGTTTTTCGAAAAAAGAAGTCATTTATTAAACAATTTTTTAAAAGCAATTTAAATGTTTGTCATAATTACTTATTTATAATAAAAAAAAAACAACTGCTATATTCGCCTATGCCAACTTTATTTAATGTTTTAAAGACGTGCAATTCATAGTGGTACTAATGGTGTTTTCTTTTCTACAAAAAATGTGACATTTTATTTAAAAAAAAAGTTCAATTTGGTGTATGTTTCTTAAACATTTTGCTGCCGTTAAGGGTGGCTAGCTTTATTCTAAAAAACTCACCATTTTCGGGAGTAAAATTTTTAAGAAACAGACACCAAATTGCTTTTTTTGTAAATAAAATGTCACATTTTTTTGTAGAAAAGAAAACACCATAAAATACCTTGAGGTATGTATCTTATTTCTTAAGACCTCATTTATATTAAAAGTACTGAAGAATATCAATTTGAAATTCCGTCGACTCAACAGCGTATTGGTCTAACATTGTTGGCTGATAGACCAATTAAAATAAGAACTGAAATAACATATCAATTCGTAGTAAGTCATCCCAGATATTGACACACCTCGCACACCTGCGATTCGAAAAACATTAAAAATGTCAAAGCTCTTGAAGTCTTTTTGATTTCTTGAATCCGAGGAACTCAACGGAGCACATTTTGATGTGGTTATGCGGGAGTCAGTTGCCCCCAGTGAGCGCAAGGCATGAGGCCAACCGTTAAAATTCTTATTGCAAGAATTGCTTCAAGTCTTTTAGGATGATTGACTTTGCTGGAACCTTACTTTTCTGATGGAAAGCTGCCTGTCTAGCAAAAGAAGGGTATTTTCGGGGATCACGTAGTTGCTGCACAAAAAAATTCTCCAAAATGTTGACCAAATAAAGCATTAATCAAAAATAAAATCATTTTTAATTAAAAATTTAATATAGTCAATTAAATGTTCAATCAAGTGAAAGTTACGTAAATTCAAGCGAATTAACTTTACTGGTGCAAATTTAATAAATTTTTTAATTAATATCCCAAATTTTTTTAATTGAAATCAATTTTTATTTTTTTCTGTGTGTGGTTTATACGCAAAACCTAGGGAAGGGAGACTTTCAACCAAATAAGAAAGTTGGCCTTTAGTGTTGCTATTCGACAGATGCTGCTGGATTTTAATATAGCCAAGAAGGTAAGATAGCTCCCGCTCTTAAGCAAGAAGTGAGTGCATTGTATCCGGGCACAACGGGGGTATTTGGTAAATGTGTGAATAGTCACCAGAATTCGGGAATTTTTACTTTTTATTTTACTTTATAAGCATGAAAATTATGTGTGGTTTTCTTCTTGTAGTGTTGTTGTTCCTATAACAAATTTTTGCAAACAAACGCTTATGCACGCATACAGAATGCAGTGGTTTTCGAAAGTAGTCCCACTTTGGATTGTTTTAAGTCCTTTTGGTATAATTCGTACTTAAACTTTTGAGTACGACTTGTTGTCGAAGACATAAAAATATGTTTGTTCGTTATAAAAACAAACCTGTTCGTTATAAACGTAGTCATTTTTATAAAACTTTTAAATTTAAATGGCGCTATGTTGATTGAAATCATAGTAAATTTATATGGATTTCATTTAACATTAAGATGGGTAGATAAAAGCCACCCCTTGAATGAAAGATATGTCAATGAAGTTTCCAAAACAGAAAAAAATTGCTTGCCACGCCTACAAATAGAGCCTTTTTGGCATTTAAAGTTCGATCTTATCATATCGCATATATTCATGGCTTGACAGTGGCTTCATTTTTGCATTGAAGACTTTTTAATCTGACATCAAATTCTGTGCGCCACTAATGCCATCTCGGATCCTTCCCCAATTAGACCCGGTCTATTTTACATTATCATTGTTTTTATGTATAATTGAGGTTGTATTCTTTTTTATATAAAATTTTCAGATAAAAGACTTCAGAAAAATGTTGGCGTTCGAAAATTAATGGCGGTCGGCCGCACATTGCACCCCTTCAGAAACTAGCAGCGAAATCAATAGCTGAACGTAGTAACGCCAAGATAGGAATGGCAGACAATAAAGACGACACATAGAGAGGATGATAGACTTTATATTTGAAAATTTTCAAAACTTAAGCACTTCATCAGCTACAACAAATTAAGTATAAAAACTGTCATTTGCTTAAGCAAAGTGCGAAACAGATTGGACTCTTCGTACGGATTCAAATATTTTTTTTTTTTTAATGCATTTTTGACATTTTTGACAGTAGCTTTAGCACGCTTATGCATATTAAAATTGGGCCATAAAATGTTTAGAATTGTTCACTTCTATTTCACACTCAAATTAAATTGATTCTACATGAAATTCACGTTGTTTCAACTTGAAATAATTTTAATTTTTTCAATATCAATGTCATTTTGCTCTAATAAGGTTAACAGGAATTATAGATATTTTAGTTGTGATAATGCCGCATAAAAAGCGTTACACGTTACTTTTAACGAAGAAAAACATGCAAGGCATGGAGGTGCAAACGCGTGTAAGCTTCAGCATAAATTTTTAAAATCGAGATTGTGAACGGAACAAGTGTTCTTTTTTTTTTTTGTTAGGTTTCCTATTTTTATTAAAGTTGCAAGAAAACACTCCAGAGGTTTATTCGAAAGAATAAAGTCAGTAGGATGTATTTATTTTTTTAATCGCATGTTGTGGTATTAATTTTACTAGCATTAACACAATTTATTAATATTTTAATTGGTGGCAGTTAGTTTGTTGAACTTATATTTGGAAAAAAAAATTTGGAATTGTTGCGTTTGAAAGGACCCAAAGGATGTCACGTGTTGACAATTATGACTTTTTCATTTTAATTATATTGTAATTTTACCTTTTTTTATTTCAAAATATTTATAAAAAATAATAAACACTTATTTTTTGTTGCATTAAAAAAAAATATACAAAAATAAATTTAAATTAAAAAATTTGTGATATTAATCAAAAAGTTAATTCAATTTGCACCAGTAAACAAATTAATTGTATCAATTAAACGTTAATTTCACATGTTTAAACAGTGATAAAAACTAATTTTATTTTATGATTAATGCTTTAATTGGTGAAAAATTTTGGAGAATTTTTTCTGTGTATCTTTAACTTTTTACTGATATTTCCATGTTGTTTATTGCATAGATGTAAAATTTTTTCATAATGATCTAAACCAGGGTTGATAAAGTTGGTACAATTTTTTGGTACAATCCAAAACTAATAAGTACCCTGGTACCCCCGGGACTCATTTAGTACTATTTCCAAATTTTTCAAACCCATATGTTTATTTATTGCCCTATGCTCCCTAGAGGACTGAAAGGAACATATATATATATGTTTATATTTGATATAAAGTGGCAGCTCGTATTAACTACCCAATGAATATAAGTGGAGTTCAGTGTTTGGTGCAAATAGTCTTGCGAAAATGCAAAATGTCGTAGCTTTTTTATGAAATCTAAGGGAACCTTTATTTTATATTGTTGGACTTAACAAAAAAGCTATGATATTTTGCATTTGCCCTTTTGCAAGACCATTTGCACCAAACATTGAACTCCGCGATGCGAAAAGATTTTTGCACTTGCTCATTGAACGATTGCTCATGCCACATTCTAAATTAAGTATCAGCGGCAGCATATAAGCGTGCACTTTCTGATGATATCGACACGTTTTTAAAAGATATACAAAAACCACTTCTGTAAAAGCTCTACATACAAAAAGAAGACTTCCTCTCGATTCAATATTATTATGGAACGAATACAAAATATTTTCAAATATTCGTCAACAAGATGGTTGTCACGTCAAGAAGTAATCAACAGAATTTTTGAACAGTTTTTATTTTAATCCGAATTAGTTTGAAGGAGATTTTACAAGCGCTAAATTAAATTTTATTATATTCGGACTTTCTACTCCTTTCCTGTTTCTGCAGTACATATTGAAAATTGTAATCACAATAAATTTGGAAATGCAATCCGAAGATGCTCGTGTGCAAATATTTTTAGAACGTTTTAAAATTTGAGTTTTGGTTTAAAATTCGAGATTGCATTTCGAGAAATATTCGTAAATTTTCCACAAAAACAGACGATCAATTCTAAAAAGTGTGCGAAAACGCTCTCTGGTGGCAATAAAAAGTAAAAACAATTTGATTTCTCGACGCTAAAAACCGCTGATGCAGGTCTGGCTAGACCAAATACAATTTGTTTGCCTCTTCTTGAATATTTTGGAAAGCTAGCTATTTTGAAAAATCCGGGGCTTGAAATTAATTTTTGACCTATGGTTTCTTTGTCAAAGTTTCTTGGAATGAGTTATAGAACAAGAATCGCGATGTGCTTTTAAAGCGAAAAAATTTTACCCACCATAGTATTATGTATAATTAATGATCATGTATGTGTTGCTATCTACACTTTATATGTACAAATCAATTTTAAGTACCTTTTGTTTTTGTTGTAATAAATTTTTGTTTTTAAAAATAATATAAAAAAATATGATTAAGTACTATTGGGGCCGAAAAAGTACGATTTTAAAAGTTCGTTGGTACGATATTGGTTTTCTCATTGATCATCCCTGATCTGAACCATTATAATTGTTATTAAATAACAACATAATCATTCACATTTGGTAAGTTTTTTAACAATCGCTGTATAAGTAAATGTAGAATAGTATTTAGCAAAATCAACAAAAAACTTATGAAATGGAATTGTTGTGTCTGTTATGGACCTTTCAATTCTTGTTATAACACATTGCACACAGAAAAAAATGCTGTTATTTATATTTATCATTATTTCATATTAATTTAAAATGAAAAATATTAAAATAACCTTAAATCACGTTTATTTAATATTATTCACTGTTAAAATAACATTGTTCAATATTGAATCCATAAAAACCTGTTTTTTATATTAAAATCAAAAGTTTATCTTGTTAAATTAACATGCATGCATACTTAAGTATGTAAGTTAACGTAACAAACATTTTTATTTTATTTTTTGTTGGATTTCCCTTTCTTTCGTTCTTTCCATTTGAAGGTTCAATAAACTGCGTTCAACAGTTTATTGAACAAAATTAATTTATTAAATGTAAGCATTATTTTTAAGTGGGTCACAATAAACAAAAAGTAGAAATAAGCATTTTTATAAAAATACCACACAAGTAAATATTTCCCCTATTGCAACATTGTTGTGAAATACAATATTCTTTTTCTCATTGTAAACACTATTAAGAAATACAAATTTTTGTTAATGTAAACAATTTCTATCAAATTCGATTTTATTGATTTTTAGTTTATAAGAATGTTTTTGGTAAATAAAGTTTAGTTCTAAAGTAGCACTCACAATCTATAGTTTTATTTAATCTAACTGGCGCCCAACGAAAACGGTCCTCAAGAAGTACCAAAACAAAAATTAATTTAATTAAAGTGTAAAAAACAGTCCTCAAGAAGTACCAAAGCAAAAATTAATTTAATTAAAGTGTAAAAAAACGGTCCTTAAGAAGTGCCAAAACAAAAATTAATTTAATTAAAGTGTAAAAAACGGTCCTTAAGAAGTACCAAAGCTAAAACTATTTTATAGTATAAAAATAAATATTTTTAAGTGTTAAAAGGTGGTCCTCAAGAAGCACCCAATATTGTTACAAGTTAAAGTGAAAAAAAGGTATAAAAAGGAAAAGGTCCTTAAAAAGCACTCAAAATTATTGCAAAAAAATACCAATTTAATAAGTAAATAAGTAAATATTAAATCAGAACTAATTGATCAAGTAAAAATGTTCTAAATCTTTAAGTAGAAATAAAAAATTGTTTAATTAAAATAAATAAAGATAAATTTAGTAAAAAATTAATAAACGTAACCGATAATACACAATTCAAATAAGCTGCAACAAACTTAATTAAAACTTTTGAGAAACTACAAAATTAAAAGATTAAACAAAGTTACATTAAAATCTGAAATAAAAACTATCATTAACAAACACAATTTAAACAAAAAAATGTGTGTATGAAAAAAGAAACTATTTACAAATTGTACAAGCAGAGAATTCGAAGAATCTAAAAGATAAAAGCCAAAGCAGAAAATTTGAAGAATCCAAAAGCAACAGCAACTAAAAGCCAAAGCCAAGAATTTGAAGAATCTAAAAGCCACCACAAACAAAACAAGAGAAACCAACAACAACATGATAATTACAACACTTCTATTGTAAGTTACCAATAAGATATAAATTTTGATATTACTTTTAATGCCAAAGTAAATAATACAATTAAACAAATTAAGAACTCAATATAAATTTATTATTAAAACACAAAGATCAAGGAAAAATATAAACACAGAGAAAACAAAATAAAATTTTTAATTAATAAAACATTTTAGTTTTAGTAAGGAAAAATAGATCTTTTAAATACAGGGTAATACATTTTACAAGAATGGCTAATCCTAATAACCTAATACGACCATCAATTTTAGAAAATAACTCACCTTCTGGTTCAGCCAACCAAGCCAATTTCCATAACCCAGCTAACGCTCCTCAGGCCAATGTAGCATTAGAAGCGACAATAACAAATTTAGTTACTCGGTTGTGTAGGGAACAATGTAGGAATCTAGTAGGAAACATTTTAAATCCAAACTTAGAAATGTCAACGACAGACCAAGTAATTGAAGAACAATATAGAGACAATCTTAGCGACTTGGACAAGGTTCCGGACATCGTGCGTTGTTTGCGAGAATTTTCCGGTAACTATTCTGAATTTAGTTCTTGGAGAAAGAGTGTTGAACGGGTTCTGAATATTTATGAGGAACAAAAGGGAACACCCAAATACTTTGCAATCTTAAACGTTGTAAGGAATAAAATTACTGGAGCTGCGGATTCGGTACTTGAATCTTTTAATACCCCTTTATGTTGGCAGTCAATTTTACGTTGTCTGACAATACACTATGCAGACAAAAGGGACATAGGTACCCTCGAGTATCAACTAACAACCCTTGTCCAAGGTAATCTCTCAGTACAAGACTTTTATCAAGAGGTGTATTCACACCTATCTTTGATAATTAATAACATAAACTGCATGACAATAGGAAAAGAAGCTATGGATGTGCTAATTCAAACCTATAGGGACAAGGCCCTTGACACCTTCATAAGAGGGTTAAGAGGTGACCTCTCAAGGCTCCTGTGCATACGAGAACCAAACAGCCTTCCACAAGAATTACACTTGTGTCTAAAATTACAAAACCAAAACTTTAGGACCGATCATGCCTTCAATAAAAATTCAAACATTTCACAAAACACTCAGAAAAATCAAAATAATTACAAACCTACAAGGCCTATTACACATACTACATCCCCAAACCCAAACAATCGACAACAATTTCATCACCCTATTCAACATCAAAATTATTATCCTATCCGATACCAATATCCCGACCATGGACACCTATACAAACCCACCTATAATCCAAACCAACCTCAAAATTTTCCGAGGCAATACCCTAACACCTTCCCTAAACCCCCACCACCACCCCCACCACGACCAAACGCCCCTAAGCCTTTTCCTCAACCCGTGCCTATGGAAGTTGACAGCTCCTTCCAGTCGAAAAATATTAATTAGATGAACAGACCAAGAGCCAATGACCAATTTTTTGGGAAAAGACCAACAGATCAGACAACAAACCAAGGTAGAAAATATCAAAGAAATCTTAATATAGAAACTGAAAGCGCCGAAAAAAATGAAGAAATCAATTATAACCTAACTATGGCATCATATGAAGCAGAAGAAGAGCTACAACCGCTTGAAGAATACAGTGATGAATTTATCAACGACGAATTTAAATATGAAACAGAACGAATTGGAGAACAATTTGCGGACATCCATTTTTTAGAATAAACTCGTCTCTGCCTTTTTTTGAGGCAAAGACGAAAGACGGTAAGATTTTAAAAATCTTAGTGGATACAGGGTCAAACAAAAATTACATTCAATCATCATTAGTAAAATCAGCTACTCCTAATGAAAAAAAATTTTATGCAAATTCAGCAGGGGGAAAAGTCCTTATTACACAACATACATTTATTAACCTCTTCGGTATTAAGTCTACAAATTTAAAATTCTTTGTTTTACCAACTCTTAAGTCTTTCCATGCTATTCTGGGTAACGACAGTTTAAAAGAACTTTCAGCAATCATTTACACAGCCAAAAGCTTTATGACAATTAAAAATTCCATAAAAATTCAATTAAAACAACAAATTTCGCAGTGCGTTAACAACATTACAAGTAGTATTCCAATAAGAACCAATCACATGACGGGAGCCCAAAAACAACAAATAGGAGCACTAGTAAAATCATTTGCAAGCCTTTTTTCAGAACCTAATGTTAAACTGACCTACACAACAACTGTGAAAGGTGAAATAAGAACAACAACTGATAAACCCGTTTACTCTAGATGTTATCCATACCCAGCACATCTAAAAGAAGTAGTAGAAAACCAGATCCAAGAACTACTAGATCAAGGTATTATCAGACCTTCAAAGTCTCCTTACAACTCACCAGTGTGGGTTGTACCGAAAAAAATGGATGCTTCTGGCTCAAAAAAATATCGAGTAGTTATTGATTATAGGAAACTCAATGCAATAACCGTCCCGGATCGTTATCCAATTCCCGAAATAAATGAGGTCCTCTCTCAATTAGGAGAGAATAAATTCTTTACCGTATTGGACCTTAAAAGTGGATTTCATCAAATCCCACTCAGAGAAAAGGATATAGAGAAGACTGCATTTTCCATCAATAATGGGAAATACGAATTTACTAGGTTGCCTTTTGGGCTCAAAAACGCCCCATCGATTTTCCAAAGATGCTTGGACGATATATTGAGAGAACACATAGGAAAAATATGCTATGTCTATATTGATGATATTATCATATTTGGGGAAAATGAACAGTCTCATTTCGAAAACGTTTCGAAAATATTTCAAACGCTCGAAAAAGCAAATATGAAAGTGCAGCTAGATAAATGCGAATTCCTCAAACCTCAGGTTGAATTTTTAGGCTTTATAATATCCGCATCAGGAATACGAGCCAATCCACAAAAGATAGAAGCAATCAATAGCATCCCTGCTCCAACAACTTTAAAAGAACTAAGATCGTTTTTAGGCATGTCAGGGTTCTATCGCAGATTTATAAAAGATTATGCTAAATTAGCAAAGCCTTTAACGGCTCTTTTAAGAGGGGAGGAGGGACGAATGTCGAAAACTATGTCCAGTAAAGTGGCAGTTATTCTGAACAGCGAAGCATTGGAGGCATTTAATAAAATAAAGAGAACATTGGTATCAGAAGATGTTATACTGGCATATCCAGATTTCCACAAAGAATTCCAGCTTACTACAGACGCATCCAACTACGCAATAGGTGCAGTGCTGGAGCAGGATGGAAGACCAATTACGTTCATCTCTAGAACCCTAAGCAAGGCCGAAGAACACTATGCCACAAACGAGAAGGAAATGTTGGCAGTAGTGTGGGCACTTAAGAGTTTAAGAAATTACCTCTATGGAGCAGCAAGGATAAAGATTTTTACGGATCATCATCCTTTGACACACGCACTCTCAAGTACAAACACCAATAGCAAGCTGAGACGATGGAAAGCAATATTAGAAGAGTACAATTACGAGCTTTTGTATAAACCTGGAAGAACTAATGCAGTCGCGGATGCACTGTCTAGACCACCGCAAGAAATGCATATCATAGACTCAACAAATGCCACTCAGCATAGTGATCAAAGTTCTCCCATAAACTGGATTAAATACACAGAAATGCCTATAAATGCGTTTAAAAATCAAATAATTATGGAACCACACAGTTCATCAGCTTACGAGTTCCAAATTGTCTTTCCAACATACCACAGGCACATGGTATTAGAGCCAGATTTTTCTAAAGAGAAGTTAGAAGAAATTTTCGAAAAATACCTTAACCCTTCTGTGATAAACTGCGTAAAAACTACAGATACGATCCTTGGAAAAGCGCAAGAAATATTCTCCCAACGTTTCCATAAATATAGAGTTCTCTATACAAGAAAAATGGTTACTGACATTTGTAGCGACTCAGAACAGGACGTAGAAATAATAAACGAACACAATAGGGCACACAGAGGGGCTGATGAAAATAAAGCCCAGCTTTTGGAAAAATTTTACTTTCCTCAAATGAGAGCAAAGGTCAGAAGAATAGTGAAGTTATGCAAAATTTGTAGAGAAAACAAATATGATCGACATCCCAATAATATCCTTTTACAAGAAACCCCTATTCCGCAATTTCCAGGACAGATAATTCATATTGATATTTACATCACTGAGAAAACACCTATTCTAACAGCAATTGATAAACTAACCAAGTACGCCCAAGCAAAGGTTTTAAAATCAAGGGCCACGGAAGATCTCAAACAACCATTATGCGAGATACTCTTGAATTTTGGAATGCCGGAGATTGTTGTAATGGACAATGAGGCATCTTTTAACTCAAAAGCCATAACGTTTATAATGGAAAATCAGTTTAATGTCAAAACCTTCCGCATTCCACCATACGCCAGTACTGTCAACGGGCAAATTGAGAGGTTTCACTCCACTTTATCGGAAATTATGAGATGCCTTAAGTCTGAAAAAATTTGTAACGATTTACCTGAGCTTCTTGCCAAATCTGTCTACGAATATAACAATACGATTCACTCAGTAATTGGAAAGAAGCCCTTGGAGGCATTTTTTGGAAAGAGGTGTTATCAAAGCACAGCAGAACGTGAAAGGGATGTGGCAGGAACGATCGACGATTTGAGAAAAAAACAGTTGGCTGATTTAGGTTACCATAACAGAAATAGAAAGGAACCAAAAGATTACGACGTGGGAGAAAAAATATTTGTTAAACAAAATAAAAGGTTAGGCACAAAATTATCAAAAAACTATAAACAAGAAACAGTTAAAGAGAATAAGAATACGGTTGTAGTAACAGAGACTGGACGAATAGTTCATAAGAATAATATTAAAAACTAAAACGTGAATTTTGTCTTGATTATTGTCTTTACTTTTTTTTTCTCTAGGTCGTTATTTATAAATATTATTCTGGGTGAAGTTAAGATATTGGACTACACTAGGTCACAAATAGTGGCAATTGATGTAAGTTTTGCTAGAATTCAATCGGGTTCAGTTAAACTGATACATGTCGTCGACCTGAGTAATTACGAAACATTGATGGACAGTATCGGCACCATTATAAGAACGAATGTGAGCGCTTCCCATCCTATCTATCCTTTTCTTATCCATGAAACAAGTCAAATCAAAAACCATTTGCAATACTTAAAACCAAGAAACAAAAGGTCTCTAGATTTCATCGGTTCCGCGTGGAAGTGGGTTGCCGGTAATCCGGACCAAAGCGATTTCCAAATAATAGAACAAAAAATAAACAACGCTTTAGAAAATAACAACCGACAGGTGGTTATTAACAGAATGACTCTAGAAAAACTAAATGAAATAACAAATAGAACTAACGAAATTTTAAAATCCAATAGATTTATGAATCCCGAAGAATCTTTAGTAAACAAATTAAAGTATAAATTGCAAATTATAAAGGAAGAAATTATTAATTTACAATATGCTATGCATTGGGCGAAGGTAGGAGTTCTGAACTCATTTATACTATCCAATAACGAAATGGAAATGGTAAAAAATATTTTGAACACCGAAGAAAATACGTATTCAAACATTGAGGAGTTTTTCGATTTTTGTGAAATTAAAATAGCCACTAATCATAATTCTCTCCTTTATATTATAAGTATTCCCACAACAAATAAAGAACCCTGTAATAATCTTATAATCACTCCTGTAAAATTTAAACAAACTAGTAGTAAGATAGAATTTAATAAGGTTTTGAGATGTAAAGAAGAATTTTATGGAATTAAGAAAGAATGTAAAAGTTTCAATAAGTTAACACTATGCAAGAACGAAGAGATCGAGAACATTAGCAACTCCAAATGCTTACCAAATTTAATACAGAGTAAACCTGCCAATTGTACCCTTACAAATAATTATCATTTGCCTATGGTGCAGGAAATTCTGCCTGGCGCTCTTTTATTAAACCAATTTAATGGTACCATTTCTATAGGTGACAACGAACCTTATAATCTAAATGGTACGTATCTCATAAAATTTCACAACGAAACGGTAACTGTAAATGGTAAAAATTTTAGTTTACCGGAAGTCATTTTTTTTAATCCTCTACCACCAGTGGTGCAACCAAGAGTAGCAGATCCCTATATCGAAGATGCTCTTACTTTAGAATTGGTTAAAGCAATGCATGTAAACAACACTAATGCTATTGCACTCTTGAATTTTCAAAGCAAATGGTCCGATGTAATAGGTTACTCAGTGACAATTGTCGTAATAGTTGTGATTATTTTTATCTTTATAAATAAAAGACACGAAAATGAGAATCATCACTCTGAAAATTACAATTTGCATGTTGTCTCACCAATTTCAAATATTCCTGACAAAATCAATGAACCCAAAAATTACACCATATCAAGAATCTCACAAATCCCTTATTTTTAACTTGATGATCGGGACGATCATTTTGAAGGGGGAAGAGTTAACGTAACAAACATTTTTATTTTATTTTTTGTTGGATTTCCCTTTCTTTCGTTCTTTCCATTTGAAGGTTCAATAAACTGCGTTCAACAGTTTATTGAACAAAATTAATTTATTAAATGTAAGCATTATTTTTAAGTGGGTCACAATAAACAAAAAGTAGAAATAAGCATTTTTATAAAAATACCACACAAGTAAATATTTCCCCTATTGCAACATTGTTGTGAAATACAATATTCTTTTTCTCATTGTAAACACTATTAAGAAATACAAATTTTTGTTAATGTAAACAATTTCTATCAAATTCGATTTTATTGATTTTTAGTTTATAAGAATGTTTTTGGTAAATAAAGTTTAGTTCTAAAGTAGCACTCACAATCTATAGTTTTATTTAATCTAACTTGTACATTTTTTTATTTACATACATGTTTTAAATTAACTATAAAAAGAAGACAACTCCCGTATTCTTTTAATTAAAATTATTTACTTAAATAGTACATCAAGTTTTCAAAGCAGAATGATGACGAAAACGCTTCTGTTAACAAAGGACATTTGGGGATAGGGGATTTTTTTTTGGGGATTTAAAAAAAAAACGGGGATTTTTTGGGGATTTTACACTCTTTAAATATATTTTCCCATTTATTATTTATGCTTATTTTTCCTTGTCTCGTATTAAAAATATGAAAAAAAAGTAGCAAAACTTTTATCTTACTCTTATCAACAACTTATACGGTGTAAAAGGTCCTTATTAAGATTATCATTTTAGTTAAAAGGTAGTGTTAAAGGTACTTTATAAATTTATGTTATTTTTCCTTCAGGGTACAAACAAAATAAAATAATTTTTTTTTACAAAAAATTTTTATTTGGGGATTTCTAATTAAAATTTTTCTTACTATTTTTACTTTTAAAAAAAAAAAAATTTTAAATTTGGTCAGAAAAAAACAAACAGAAAAATATTTACTCATTAAGGTTTTTTTTCTTAATTTGGGGATTTTTGGGGATATTTTTTTAATTTTTTGGGGACATGGAAAAAAGTACCTGGCAGCCCTGTTGCGAATAGCGCTGCAAGCTATCAAAAGTTAAAAATGGCAGTTTCAAAATGCTGTCAACAGAATACGTAGTTGTAGTAGTCTTTGCAGTTGAAGTTGAAGCGCAAAATTAGATATTTTTAACTTTGTTGAGATACAGAGCATTTTTCAGCTTCAGCTACTACTACAACTTCTTAATTCTGTTCCAGGCCTTATACTTAAATAATTGCACATGTTGTCTATGAAGCTTCTTCACACTGTTATTTCATACTCAAACCAATTTGATTCTACATGAAATTCAAGTTGTTTCAACTTGAAATAACTTTTGTTCAACGTGATTCGGATTGTTATTTCAATATAAATTACATTTTGCTCTAACTTTACTGCAATGTTAAATTAACATGAATTATAGTTATTTTAAAAGAAAAAAATTTTGCTCGGATGTAATTTTAAAAACATGCTTAATTAACATGAAGTAACAATGAAGAAAAATCACTAACGAAAACGGTAAAATCAACCTTGTTTTCGACATTTTTCTGTGTGTAGTTTATCTGGTATTTGCTATAACCGTATTTCACTGTAGCAATGCTATAAGTTTCAGTTTATTGATTTATTTGCTTAAGTACTGTATTAAATATTTAATAAAAAAAGGAAGTGGTTAATATTGCTAAGGAACAAATATATTCGCAAATGGAAACAGTCATTGAAAAAAAAATTTCTTAATAAAATAGGAAACGAGATTTTTAAATATTCTAGAGGCTTAGAACATTTTTCAAAAAATACAACACAACTAATTCAACAATATTACCAAAATTAGTTTGGCTTACAAATTTCATGGACTGCGAATTATTACCGCCATCCTAACTCTACAACTTCGCACCAATTTTTGGGATCATACCAGCTCTTAGTGCGTCGAGCGTTGACTTCTTAACGATCAATCGTGGCTGGTTTATCAGCATACACCAGATATGTGCCCATACACTAAGTATTCTAAAAATGTCAAATCACACGAATGAGGTGGCCAAGCCACAAGTCCATTTCGTGAAATATTTCGAGCTTACAGACAAGAGTAAATGCGGCCATTAATCTATGCATCGAGTCACTAATGCGTATAAGCTGCTCATTGCCTCCCACCAAATACAGCGTCCATTCACTGAAAAGATATATCAATACATCCGTACACAAATCAATCCAAAGCGGAGTCAATAGTACGGTAAGTACGGTTTTCTTTAAATTATGTACAGCATGCTTGATTCAAGTACGGATTATTAAAGTGCCATGTACATCAAACAATCCAAAAACGGGATTGACTTAAATAAAAGTGAGATAGAAATCGATCTCAAACAGGGCTTGATTCAGCAATTTCTATGCTTGATTCAAGTACGGATTATTAAAGTGCCATGTACATCAAACAATCCAAAAACGAGATTGACTTAAATAAAAGTGAGATAGAAATCGATCTCAAACAGGGCTTGATTCAGCAATTACTAAGTTGGTTAAGTCCCGAATTCCGAATCCCGAATAATCCGAAAGTGAGATTGTTTCTAGCATTAACTTTTAACCCCACCTAAAGAATCCAAAGAGAGAGAGAGAGAGAGAATTTAATTATTTAGTTACCCGTTTACGCATATGTTTGGTTCACCTTTGTTATTGCATTCCCCCCCTTGTTTACAGAAAACCCACAATTATAAGCCATCAGCAACATGCCCGATATTGTTTTCTTAACCATTCTAATTTGAAAATTTCATGTATTTAACTAAATAATTATACTAAACATAATTCGGGAATTTTCGCTTCTTATTTTGTTTTTTAAACATGAAAATATTATAAGTTTTTTTCTTGTACTGTTGTTGTTGCTTCTACACAAAATAAGCAAATTATTTTTGTAGTGTTTTTGTTGTTTCTACAACAAATTTCACACACACGTGTATACACGCATATAGAATCCTATAGTTTTCGAAAGTAGTCCCATTTTGTTAAAATTTCGCTTTGATTTTATTCGTACTTAAACATTTAAGTGCGACTCGCAGTTAAAGTAAGTGGATAAAACTTAAATTTAGTTCGACTTTTTCTTTCTTTCGCGAAACATAAAAGTAGTCCGATTTCAATGAAATTTGAGTTTTTATCTAATTTGAGGTTCCTGAATTCAAATCCGTTCACAAAATTCAGCTGGCCCTACTGGGGCCGTCGGATCCCGGTGTTCGCGCGAACGTTGGCCGCTATTCATCATAATTTTTTTTTTGCTTTGTATTTGTTTTAATTGCATAAAACATATTTTAACACAGGTTTCTTTCAATTTCATAAAAAATGTTTATTGAAAATATAAAAAATTAAAGTTTTCGTTGTTTATAAAAAATCTACTTTTTATGGCACGCTTTAAAACGTTTTGGGTGTAAATATACATTGCATTTTCTGCACATCCTTTTTATTGGCTTCCTAAAGGTTTTAATCTGCAACGTCTAGTTTTTCCATATTCCTGTTCAGTAGGAATGTATTTGAAATCTCGGCTATCCGGCAGTTGAGAGGTAAAAATTCTGGAGAATTCTCCAATCGTTTAGATCATAGCAAACGTTATTTTCTGTATCACGAAAGTTGTTTTGTGGCATAGGTTTTTCGTTTTTTCTATTGAAACAAAGAAGGTTACCCTCTATGCTTTTACAACGGAAGAGCTTTAAACTAATATATTTAAATAATGCGAAATACTACTTTTATGATCGGATATTTATATTATAGTTTTGAATGGCCTTGTCATGCAAATTAAAAAAAAAAACAATGCCTTGGATATAATAAAAAAATACTTGTAGCTGCTGACTTTTTTCCCCTTTTTACAACTTTTGAAAGAGTGCATTGGAAATCAAAAATAAAAAGTTCTCCATACAACTAACGGCCACGCTAATATACTCCCACCCAATATCCCTATAACAACATAAGAGACTTTTATTGATTTACAATTCCAGTAATAACATAATGAAATATTATTGTTATATATCTTTCGAATACTTAGGTTGTTCAAAAAATAAATAAATAAACAAATGCTTAAAACATAAAGAACTTTATGCGATTATATTATGTAATGCACATTACAATATGATCCTTAAAAAAATGTAATTATTCAAAAAAAATGCATAAAAAGCATAACAACATACCGTTAACATTCGTACATACGTTCATCGACTACACTTTCCATTCATGTGGTATAGAAAATTCAACGTGTTGTAAATTATGCAGATAATTCTTTTACTACAGAACAAAAACGTAGGAAACATGGAACCATATTAAATACTCACACAATCGTACCGAAAAAAAACAAGAAAACAAGAAAACATTACATATTTATTTAAAATTTTTTAAAAGATGTACAGAATACCAACCAACCAGTAAAATATAAAGAACTTTACTTATGGAAACTTCTGCACTTACTTATGTACAATTCGTGGCATATGCGCTTAAATTTTTCACTAAATTCTTGTTTTCGAGTGTACCTGTGTGAAAGTCATATGAATTTTCTTTTCACAAAATATAAAAAAAAAACTAGGAACGATAAATTCAGCTGCACAGTATCGTTGAAACCCTTCACCAGAAATTAAGGTTCAGGGTAGTGCGTACACTTAATGAACCAATATTAATAAAACCGTAAGGCGAATTACGGCAGTCGATATTGAGACGAAATTACAATACAAACTGAATGGAAATTGATGTCATATGAAACTAAGTTAGAACATATCGATCCCTTTGCGCAAAATTATCGTATATGCTAATTTTTTTGAAATTGAGTTTTTGATGCAATCGTGTTCTACATTAAAAGAGACGTCACCTGACAAAATATTGTAGGCGAATTCCACTTCGTTGCTCCAAAAATTGAAAATTTAATATTTTCAAGCGAATGCAGAGAAAAGTAGAAAAATGGCTGTCCTGTAAAATTTGGTTTTTGTAACATACGATAATTTTTCGCAAAGGGGTCGATATCATTCGGTTTTGGACTAATTGAAGTGTTTTGCGAGAGTATGTGAGACCTACGGTAAATCATGAACGCATCGTAGAAAAATTTGGTCGTATGATTTCTGGTTTAATGAAACTCAAATAAACCAAATTTTGATTACAACAACATAATTTGTTAGGGCCTTATACCGTGTTCAGATATACCTTTTTTTATTAAGCCAATATTCAGTTCATTTACATAATTATATTTCTGTTCACACACACATAATTTAGCTAAGTCAATTAGCAATTGGCAATTAACTTAAGCAAAATATAAACAACTTTTGACATCTTTAAAGAACAAACAAAATAAACATCTGGATTTTACGCAGACCTAATGGATGGACCTTTGTTTTGTTGTTGTCAAGTGAGTTGGATTTTACTCACTAAACACACTTGTGACAGTGTTGCATTTTAATTTTGCTCAATAACTAAATTGCAATTTTGTATGGATAATTGAGCTCAATAATGGCAGTTATTGCGTAAAACTCAATTAAGGTGCATATCTGAACACAGTATTAGGCGTATAAACGTAAGTTCTGGACATGGTTAGGAGTTTTATTTTATACTGCATACCAATTTGCGATTTTTATCCAAAAATCCTCTAAATATATATTTTTTTTATCCCCGAAAATTTCAACAGATCCTTCAAAATAAAATAATATTATGTATATCAAATGTATATCAAATGCATACTTTAATTTATTTAATTAAATCTATTTGTTTAATATTATTAAAACTGAGGAGGTCCACAACAAAACGCAATAATTACAACATAACATTTTTTTGGATAAACGACAAAATGTAATTTAAGAAAGAAGCACATAATTTAAAAAAAAAAAAAAATATTGAGGTATTATTGTCTACAAAAAATAATATTAATCACAAATTAATTATTTTATCTGACAGTTTGTTTTAAAGTTATTTAGATAACAAATTTGGAATTATTGCGTTTTGTTTCTAATCCATTGTATTTATTTCATTTATTTATTTCAACAAAAATTCCTTACGTTTTGCAGTTACTTAAGAGTTATCACCAGAGCATAATTTATTTATAAAGTTGACTTTTTTAAAATTTCTTGTAGCAATTTATTGCATAGATGTGTAATAATTGCATTTTGTTTGAACCATTATATTTGATATTGATATTGAGAGAAGTTAATGAGTTTTGGAATGCTTCAAAATAGAGGTAATATAAATTTCAATGTGTAGAATAGGAATCAATCAAAAAACTTGAAAATGTAAATATTGCGCTTTGGGACCTCCTCAACTAATTTTATTTGTAATATGAGTTCTACATATCTAAATAAGCACAAGAAATTTATTTTAACAATTTGAATCAAAATCTTCAGATTTATCATCAGTCAAAATGCTATTTTGTTGTACATGTTTTTTATTAAAAAGTATTAGCATTTGAAAAGATGGAATAGATTTGTCACAGCAAACTCAATTATATTTTAAGTACTTATTCTGAGAAGAGTTTTTAATAAATCATACTGAACTCTGTCTTGGTTATAGAAAATACTCGTTGACCACAAGCGTTACTTGTTGGTACAGAAAGCATATTTAAAATTCTTATTAAAGTATGGTTTCTTAATTTAAAAAATATATATAAAATTCGTATTTTCAAACTGATCGAATTTTCTTTAGCGCAGTTTTGAATGACAACATATTCATAGCGTGGAATTTCCCTATTTATTCATATAATAACAAATGGGCAGCGAATGGCCACAAGCGAGTAGTGATTAACTTAAATATGGCAACATATTCATAGTACGGTGATGCCCCAAACTATGCATATGGGGGATTTCATGTCAAGTGACCCAACTTTTGAAATCGATGTCTATAGAAAAAAAGTGATTTTATTCCTGGGATTAACATATTGTTGGTATTACAGTATCGAAGGTATAAAATGCTAGTTGCGTATGTAGCATACTGTCGGAAAGGTTAATTTGTCTTCTTTCTCAGCATAAGTTTTATTCAAAATAGTGCATGTGCTAAAAATTGAAAACCCCTCGTCTTGAATTAGAAATTATTTTTTTTTATACATATGCCACTCGAAGCCCAATTAAAACAACCTTAAAATAAAAGAAAGTTTTAAATTTAAAAAAAAATTTAAAAAAAAAATAAAAAAGTTTTTTTCGAAAGATTAATGAAATAAAATAGCTATCTAAGCTTCTTAGGACAAATTTGGCTAACACCAATAGGCAATAAGTAACATGAATGACAAAGAACACATGTTTGGCCAAAATGTCAAATTTTGACCTTCTCTAACTCAGAAACTTTTTGATCGATCTAATAGGACCAATCTTGGTGCAAATTTCATCCAAATCGGAAGACAACAATTTCAAAAGTTGGGTCACTTGACATGAAATCCCCTACATGTAAACTAAAAAAAATTTTTTTTGCGCAATATAAATCAAAAGACTATAATGATATACCCACAGCCAATTTAATTGGGCAGCATCTATTTTTGAACAATAATATTGCTAATGTATGGCTACCTTAATGGTTTCAATACATTTAAAAGCGTAAGAGCTAACCTAAGTACGCTGGGTGTTCACTTTTTTTTGGCTGCAAACATAAAGGTGCAATAAATAAAATAATCAAATCGTTTATTTTAAGAATATCGAGAATGACATTAAAAATTCTTCTGAAAGAATGAAAATGCTGAGTTATCTATCTATATACATATATAAAACAGGATGTGTGTATGTATCGTATGGACTCCAAAACGGCTGGGCGAAGGTGCTTAACAATATCCAATTTTCATATTGCACCACCAATGACATCTTAATAATTTGGACGATTTTTTTTTTAAATGATCGACAGGTCCAACTTAGATTTCAACGAAAAAAAAATTTTGCCCCGCTCACTTTTACGCCCACTTTTTTCGAATTACCTAAAATCAGAAAATGGCTCCATCGATTTGACAAATTTTTCTTTCACATGTTCGTTTCAATCCATTTTAAGTTTTCATCGAAAGAAAAATTTAACACGCCTACTTTTACGCCCACTTTTTCTATTAAGCGGATAACTTGAGAACGGCTCGAGCGATTTGAACGATTTGTTTCTTTGAAAAGATTGCCATGGTTCAACTTATGTTTTTACGGAAAGAAATTTTTACTCCGCCCACTTTTTTCGATTTACCTAAAATCAGAAAACGGCTCCATCGATTTGACAAATTTTTCTTTTAAATGTATTAATCCATTTTACGTTTTCATCGAAAAAAAATTTACCACGCCTACTTTTACGCCCACTTTTTCTATTAAGCGCATAACTTGAGAACAGCTGGACCTATTTGGACGATTTTTTCTTTAAAATCATCACCATGGTCCTTAGGTTTTTACGGAAAGAAAATTTACCTTAAATCAGAAAACGGCTCCAGCGATTTGACTAATTTCTCTTCCAAATGTTCGTATCTTTTTAATGAATTTTAAAAATCGAACGCAAACATTTTTCCTAATTTGGACAGGACAGCGTCTGTCGGATCAGCTAGTAACCAAATTATTTTTCGATTTTAGATCAACAATTGGCAAATTATAACTTTATTATTTTTTAATTAATACAGGGGTCTAATCACCGCATTCGATACTATCGTATCGAATAAACCATCGAATGTTTTTGCATACGATAGACACTGACGTATCGAATAAAAACTCGATAAATGTAATGTCGAGTTACTCGATAACGAATGCTATTATTTCAAATATAATACATTTCATTCGATATCGAGTTTCATGATACCAAAATTTGTAATTTCGATCAATTTTGCTCGATATCGTATGCGGTGATTAGACCCCAGGTATTCCAAAATTTAGAACATAAAACAAATTTAGACCAACTCTGAAAATTGTCTATACAGAGCAAATTGTAAGATCTGATAATCACAAGGGCGTGGAATGACATGCATTTGTTAAATGCTTTAAAAACTCAAAATATGCCCTAAATATTTTAAAATATTCGTTTACTATTTTAAGAAAAGCTAACCAGATCAATGCAGCTGTCTGGTTTGCTGATTGTCACTCATAATGACGAAGCCTTTTCAAAGTGGTCCATAACAATTATACCCTTAAACCATTTTTTGAATGAATTTGTTCAAAAATATATTATTTCAACCCTAATCATCCTATTAAATTGCAGCGGAATCGGTTCATATATGACCATAGATCCCATACAAATTAAACTCCCGAAAACGGCTTTAAATGTCATAACTTCTTACTAAAGTTGGCATTGATAAAAACAAAAAAATTGGTGACGATAACTTTTATAATAGCTTCTATGTCTCGGTAAAAGTTTTGTGTAAATAGGTTGAAAATTTACCATAGGTCCCATAGAAATTCACTTTACAATAAACAAAATCTCATAAAGATATTTATAGATAACACTTGGCACAAAGAACTCTTATATGTCTCTAAACATCATGTTATAATTTTGTGTTACCGGATCTATGATTGTCAAAGGGTCCTTATGGCTAATAAATCACTGATGGTTTAAACGCTGGTTTAGTTGAACTAAACTTGAAATTGTATGTAGTTTAATGTGTTATATGTTGTTGAAAAAATAATATGCACTATAGTATAGTAGTATTGTATACGATAAATCTTATCAAATTCATATGGGAGGCATTGGTAGCTTAAACGCCCACTTTTATGCGTTTAAAGATCATTTATATATTAAGTGATTTATAGATTTGTTGGTTCGAACACATTTTAAACCAAAAAGAGAGTTAAACTTACTCTGATTTTTTAGCCCTTAGTAGGGTAAACTTTCCAAAACTTTCTTTAATTACTGTGGTATCAAATGGTCTGGCCTTTCTTTCTTATTAGTTTCAATATTCTAGAAATATACTTCAACAGGCTAATTCGTTAAAAAAAAATTAAAAATTCAGTAAAATCAGTACACAAAAAAAAATAAAAATTGATTTCAGCAAATACAATTTGTAATATTAATTCAAAAACTAGTTTAATGTGCACCAGTAAACAAACTAATAGAAACAATTAAACGTTTTATTGACTTGATAAAACGTTTAAATCACTTGATTAAATTTAAAATTAAATTAAAGAAAGGAGTTTTAAGTTATCAACAGTATTCTTTAAATGGTCCCCTGCTCATACGCTTTTATTTTTTTATTGCATATTTAGCATCTCCATCATTGATTTTATGTCTGGTCAAAATTTCGTCAAATTCTACTTCCAAAAAGTGGGTCAAAATATCGTTGGAAAAATTAGTGTATAATTTCTTGTTCAAAATTTTCCTTCAATAAGTGTGCAAGCTCATATGCGCTATTTTACTTGAAATTGCCACTCCAAAGTTGTTAAAAGAATAATAGTGTATACGCATTATACTCCATTTTAGCCTGTAGAAAAACAATTTACAATTTATGAAAAATCAAAAAGTAATTTCAATTTTTGGGAATACAAAATTTTAATTTCAAAAGATTTTGTTATTCGTGCTTAATTCCCAGTTTTAATTCTTGACAAAAACACTTGAAATTTATGAAATTAAAACTGGGAATTAAGCACGAATAACAAAATCTTTTGAAATTAAAATTTTGAATTCCCAAAAATTTAAATTACTTTTTGATAAAACAGGCAAGTGCACGGCCTAAAAAACACTTAATTGACAACATCTTTTGTAAGTTGTTGTTGTTTTTATTTTGTTTTTCTTAACCTACTTACAACTACAATTAATGTTGAGAGAATTTCAACTAATTGTAGTGGGGAATGTAAGATGAGTTAAATCCACTGTTGTTTATTGTTGATGTGTTTTGTTTAAGGTTTGATATTGTTACAAGTAGAACTGTTGCTATAATTCTTATACGTTTAACAGTTTTATTTGGTTTAATATCTTTAGTTTTTCTAAAATCTTTATGGATGTAGTTTCCTGATGATCTGGCTTAAGCAACCAGTGAAATGCGCATAGGAATAGCTTATCCCATCAACAATAAATTTCAAGTGTTTTTGTCAAGAATTAAAACTGGGAATTAAGCACGAATAACTAAATCTTTTAAAATTAAAATTTATGAAAACTTTAACTCATAAAATAGCTTATAATAATATACACTATTGTTTGAGAAAAAGTTTCATTCCGACCATCGAAAGCTGCATGATCTCCAAAATTTGTGCAAGAAGAATGTAATTTTTTTTTAACTTACAAGGTGGAAAGAAGCGAAATTGTTTAGATGAGCCATGTTATAGAACCTTTGGGCAAATGTTACCTGATTCGAAAAGAACTTAATTTGCAGCAAAATATTTTTGGGGGGAATTTAATCTAAATACCAACATAATTAGATGGTTAACGGACACAAAGAGTCTTATTTGGAAAGAAGTTTTTCTGGTGAATATGTATTATATTTACATAGAATTCGTCCTTAGTACAATTAAAATGTATTTACAAAATTTGCTTAAATTATCTAAAAGATTGCAGTTTGTACTTTGAGCACAAAATTAGAATGGACAGGCAACGAGCCAGACGGACGGACGGATGGTTATCGTTAGATCGCGTTCAAAACTGATTCTATAGCGATCGGTTTACCAAAATATTGGTCCAAATTTCTATGCATTACACACATCGCCAAAAACTTAAAAAGTGTCTTTCTTTCTCTTTAACTTTCGCTGTTTCATATATACAATTTTAAAGTTTTAAATAACATTAACCTTTAATAACAACCTGCTTTTTCTTACAATTTGTCAGTAAAAAGTAAGTCTCCGTGCAATAACTCCCAGGTGCAATAAGTCCCAGTGCAATAATTCCCAATGAATTAAATCCCAAAATAAATGAAATAAGTCCCAAACTGGGAAAAAGAAATAAATCCCAAAAAAATAAAATAATTTCCAAGTCTTAAATGAAACAAACCCCAACTTTTGGGAGTTATTTCATAATGAAATAACTCCTTAAGAATTTAATGACATAACTTCCAAACACAGTCCATCGAAAAGAAAAATAAGACCCCAAAAAAATGAAACAACTTCCAAAGAAATTTATTGTATATGTATGTATTCGTTTTACTTGAATATTTACATATTAGGTAACCAAAAAACTAACATTGAGTCCTCGACATTTTGACAACAAATGGGGCATTTTATGATATCCTGACCTCCTGCAGTGGCAACTGCCTGCAGTATAAGCACACCGGGTACAAGGATTACCTAATCTATGGTATAACAAACATCGGCTTCGCTAACTAAAGCAAACACCGGCTTCGCTAACTAAAGCTTCGCTGCATAGCCGGTAACCATAAGACACTGCAATTGCAATTAGCAAAATTTTCTTCTTTGATAAATTTAAGTCATTGTATTAAAATAGTTTGAAATATCCCGTTATAAATACCGTTTAAAATTTTAAACAATTTTAATAAATTGCAAATAATTGAAAATGAAAAAACTCCCACAAAAAATGAAATAACTCCCACATGTGCAAATGAAATAACACCGAAAACCAAAATAAAATGAAATAACTTCCACGTTAATTTTTTCGGGGACTTATTTCATTTGGATTTTATTTCATTATGGAATAACTCCCAGGCAAAAAATTAATTAACTTCCAAAAAAATTAAGGCGGCACGAACGAAGGCCCCAATGAACTAAGACCCCAAAACGAAAATGAACTAAGGCCCCAAATATTTGTACAGGGAACAACAACAACGGTTTTTGGGGAAATAGTTCATTATTTTGTGGTTTTATTTCATTTTTTGAATTGGGGGCTTAATTCATAATGAAATAAAACCCCAGTTTGTAAAAAAGAACTAAGGTCCCACAAATAAAGTTGGGACATTAGTTCATTTTCTGAAAAATGTAATAAATTGCAATATTTCCAAATTGCTAACCGTTATACCGTTAAAAAAAAGAATTTCGTTTTGTTTATTTATCCATTCTGTAACAAGATTAATTAGTTTCTGATCTAACGTGGACGTCTAAAGACAAAAAAAAAAATGAATTTTGAATTAATTTGTGGGAGTAGAAGAAATAGTGAATTGTTATATATAACCGAACAAAAAATGCTTTATCGGAAAAAATCGGAATATAAAGGTGTGACAAAATATCAATGTAGGCAGAAAAGCTGCAAATCCAGAGTGAACTTGCTTTCTGATGGAAGCTGTGTTTTATCAAAGGGCTATGTTGATCATAACCATGGTGACGAGGAGACAACATACAGGGAACTAAAGGCCGGCTTCGCTAACGAAAGCTTCTCTGTATAGCCGGCCTTCGGCCGGGCGCAAGGATTTTCTCCTCTATGGTATAACAAAGACCGGCTTCTCTAACGAAAGCTTCTCTGTAAAACAAAACAAGAGTCACTTTATTTTTGAATTTTTTTATTGGGGACTTTGTTCATTCTTACTTTGGGGACTTCATAATAACATTAGGGTTTTGATTCATAATGAATTAAGTCCCTATTAATGGGGGCTTAGTTCATTCCCATTTTGGGGGCTTAATTCATACCATCGTTGGGGTTTTACTTCATTATGAACTAATTCCCCCTTTTTCGGGCCTTAGTTCATTTTCGTTTTAGGGTCTTAGTTCATTGGGGCCTTCGTTCGTGCCGGCAAAATTAAATAAAACCGAGAGGGCTGGGGGCTATTTCATAATGAAATTACTCCCACATTTGTATGAAACATTTTTGGGTCTAATTTCATTTTTTTCTTGGGACTTATTGCACCTGGGAGTTATTGCACGGAGCCAAAATTAAATGTAAATGGCGAAATTGAAGCAACACGTTGGGTACATATAAAATTGATTATAAATATTTAAAACAGAAAAGCCAAAATTTCGTAAAAAAAAATCATTTTTTTTTTTTTTTTTGTTACGAAAGCTCTTGTAGGCATCTAAAAAATTTAAAATGTAGCAAAATATGTCTCAAAAAGGCAAAATATGCGCTAAAAACAAAAAAAAAATGCTGCAAAAAGTTTATTTTTACTAAATTATGCAACAAAATGCTGCAAACGGTAAAATATGCAAAAATATGCTCTAACAAAACGATGCCGAAATTTATAAAAAGCTTTGAAACGGATTAATATATGGGTAATTCCATGTCAAAACGACCAAGAGTGGGACACGACCCCTTCCGATTTTAATGAAATTTGGTGAGAAGGTTCCTTTTATCTTATTAGAAACATATATGAACGAAAAAAATTTTTAAAATTTGTTTTTCGAAAGTTATGTCATATTCAAAATGTCATAATTTCGCAGAATTAGCCGAATGTGTTGAGCTTATTTCTTCAATATCTCGAAAACTACTTGACATATGAAGATGATTTTGATGTCATTTTAAAGAGAATACTTGGCGCTACAAACCATAGAATGAAAAAACAAATTTTTTTTGAAAAATGTAATATCTGCAAAATGTTAAATTTTAAAAACGGACTAAGTCAAAAACCTATTTTTTTATTTGGCTGATTTTTTTTTACCTCAAACTGTTCTTTAAAAATCCTGAAACTTTGAAGGAGGTGTTTTTTTTTTCTTTTTTAAGATATGATTTTTTTCCTTTCGCAACCCTTAAAAAAATAATATTAAAATAGAATTTTTATATTGTTATTTTGAGCAATAAGTACACTGTGCAAGTTGCAAAAAGCAGACGAGCCGCGCACCTGGCATTTTACCCTAATTTGGGACGCTGAATCCAGTGGTGCTAACAGTTTTTTTAGGTTAGCTCGCGTTTTCAAGATATACCGTTATTTCGAAAATGTAATAGGCTGCACAGCATATATTCGCGTAACTCAAAAACGGTTTAGTTTATTAAAATAACTAAGAAAACCGAAATTCGGCAATAAATAATAAAGTGGGGCTGGTCATACATTTGACCCATCTAAGAGCATCCTACGCGCTGTACCATATAAATATTGCGACTTAATAAAATTCTTTAATTTGGCCCCTGCAGCGCGTAGGATGCTCCTAGATGGGTCAAATGTATGACCAGCCCCACTTTATTATTTATTGCCGAATTTTTTTGCAACTTGCACAGTGTACTTATTGCTCAAAATAACAATATAAAAATTCTATTTTAATATTATTTTTTTAAGGGTTGCGAAAGGAAAAAAATCATATCTTAAAAAAAAAAAACACCTCCTTCAAAGTTTCAGGATTTTTAAAGAACAGTTTGAGGTATAATACAAAAAAAAATCAGCCAAATAAAAAAATAGGTTTTTGACTTAGTCCGTTTTTAAAATTTAACATTTTGCAGACATTACATTTTTCAAAAAAAATTTTTTTTTTTTCAATTTATGGTTTGTAGCGCCAAGTATTCTCTTTAAAATGACATCAAAATCATCTTCATATGTCAAGTAGTTTTCGAGATATTAAAGAAATAAGCTCAACACATTCGGCTAATTCTGCGAAATTATGACATTTTGAATATGACATAACTTTCGAAAAACAAATTTTAAAAATTTTTTTCGTTCATATATGTTCCTAATAAGATAAAAGGAACCTTCTCACCAAATTTCATTAAAATCGGAAGGGGTCGTGTCCCACTCTTGGTCGTTTTGACATGGAATTACCCATATTGTTTTTGCCTTCATTGGTCGCACAAGGAAAAACATGCAATTGCATATTTATAGTTTTCCTGGCAATAATCTTAAATTTAAATATTAAAAACAACTGAACTAATCGGGTCTTGCTTGAGCCGCATGAGTTCTTTTGATATCGATAACTATGTTTTGACAGCTCGTCTGGGGGCTTGCTAGAGCCGAAATATTTTGGGAATCTTCATAAAACATGTTAGTTAGTTTTTAGCGATGAACTTAAAAAAAATTTTTTTTTTTTTTTTTGAGTCGGTCTAATGTACATATGTATTTCTGTCTTGTTTCTCATGCAGCTTAAAACAACCCATCTTAAAGAATTAAGAACGCGTACATTAATTTGTGATCAGCGAACCAAATTTTACTTCTTTTAAAAAGTTTTAATTTCTACATTAGTGTGTTTTATAATAATTAGTTCACTTTTACACTGCTCAGAATTAATATTGTTGATAGTCTTTAGAAAATACATTTTCCAGTAGTTATAAGTCATTACCTTGCCCATGTACTGCTGGGTTCCAAAGAATTATCATTTTTATTAATGAAAAGCTTTTTACTTTTTTCGATTAGAATGAAGTCTTTTCAGTTTTAGCGGACGTTTTTTAAGATTTTTGCGGTTTAACATATCATATGTCAAATGAAAAAAAAAAAAAAATAGTTTTTTAAAATGCTTGTTTTCGCTATAAAATAAAACAACAACAAAAATCTCCAACAGCCATAATATACCAACAAATTTTAAACTGTTTTCACCTGTGACCCAAATTCGTGTCATTTTTTAGCTGGTTAAAAAGGAATAAAATATACAAACAAGAACTACGCCAGCAACAAACAACTATAACGTTAAGGATAACATTACACAACAAACACTACACTACGACAAGAACATGGGGAAAACAATGGATTTTATGAAGTTGTTTTTTTTAACAAATTTTTGCTTTTGTTATTTCTTTGGTTATTTTATTCCTTTTTACCATGTTGTATGTATGTGTGTAGTTGTTGTTGCTGTTATATTATGCTCCTGTTTCATAATGTGCCATTTTCTTGTTGCAGTTACCGTGCTCATAAACATACACAACGATTTTAAGTTTTTTTTTTCTTTCAACTTTTTCATTTTTTAATCGTAAACGTGCACTAACAAGTTAAACAATAAACTGCTCAAACTGCAAAAAAAAATACTAGTACTTGGAAAATATATAAATAAATAGAAAATAAAGTGAAACGATGAAGAAAACTAACATAACGGAAATGGAACTGTTTCGGTTAAAAATTATGGCACTTTTTAAGTAGCAGTAGAGTGAGTGTGCGGTGACTGTATAAATGCAGTATACACACATGTTTATACATACTTAAGTTGTTTATACAGGTTATAAAAATATATAAACATCCTCAACATAGAATTTATTGAAACATGTATTTTAAACCTGTTTACAAGTATTAGACAAGTTCCATTTTTAAAAATGAAAAACGATCTATATGAAAGGACTAATCCTTTAGTTGCTTTTCTATAGATTAATTCACACGAAAATTTAGAACTAAAATTTTTTTTAAACGGCATCATTAAGCTAAAAGCGTTTTCCGAAACAAACCACCCTAATATAAATAACTATATTGCATGTGTTGGAGTAAAGTGATATATTTTTTTTTTTTTGCCAGTATTGTCGTTTGGTAAACTTTATTTTCATCAGAAAAACTTTTAAGTTCTTTACTCGGCGAAATTGCTACTTCAATAATTAAAAAAAAAATTCATATTAAAAATCCATTATTAACCAACAAAAAAAAAAAAAAAAGAAGTAGTTTAACACATTCAAAATTAATATGCTTTTGCTTTTAACTTAAAAATATTTTAAGAAATTATTTTAATCATTTGATATTTAATTTTGTAGGAAAATATTTAATAGAAATTTGGATTACTGAATTTTTCATTATACCCTTCACTAAAAGTGGAAAAGGATTTAAGTGAGTACCTGACATTGTGGTCTACTCCATGCTGATCTTAATACCGCGTGACATGTAATGCATTTACCCAACGCTACCTTGTGGCAGCGCCAAAAACAACACAGGTAACAAATTGAGTGCATATTCAGGCAGAAGTATACACTCGATCCCTGTTTTGTGACTGGAGCTATCTAACTAGGGTATTCATTCGGTTAACCGTTAATCGGTTAACCGATTAATTACTACCCGATTAACTGATCGGTTAATTTAAAATTGGCTTTTTTCGATTAACGATTAAACCGGTTAATTTCAGTCGATTAACCGATTAACCGAACTTCAAAAATTTACGACACCTAGACATTTTTTTTTTAATTTTTTTTTTTTTTGTCTGACATCAATGTTGATTTGCGTGTGTATAAACCGATATTTGAGCATGTGAAATCCGTTCGCGTTAATCATTTTTATTACACGGCGCAAATTTTACTGCGGTTTAAAGTTAAAAATTAAAAAAAATATAAAAATTACAGTTTTTGTTAAAATTTAAAAAGGATAACGCGTGTGGATAATACCCCTTAAGGGCTTTCTTAGCACACTAAAATATTTGTAAAAGCTTGAATACTTTTTAAAATACACTGGAAAAAATACAAAAATTTTTTTTTTTGATCGTGTATGCATATAAAAATTTATTTAAAATTGTTAAACATTTTACCAAATTACGGCTAGTATAAGACATAATTTTCAATATTTTGGGAAAAAAAACTATTTGGCTATCGCCAATCAAATATTTCATACAAGGATGCTTTTTGAGGTTAGAAACATTTTGTTTCCTCCATAAAATTTTAAATCCTTAAAATTTTTTGGTGCGTTTTCAATTTTAGTATCAAGCTCAGTAAAGTCTTCTATTCGATGTACGTTTGAGCGGAATTGATACAGCGCTTCAGTTGTCACAAAGCGAAATGTGTTTGGAAAAAACCGCCGCTGCACGCGCCAGGGTTGAAAAAAATTATTTTTTTTTTTGCACTTTATCAGTTTAGTCCGTCGCGAAGAATCTATTTAGATACCTAAACATGTTTCCATGACATGTTTTGATATAAAAAAAAAGCTTAAAAATAAATTGTTTTTTTGCAAAAATTTTCAAAAGTTCATAAAATGTTTGCGTTTAAACATTTTAAAGTGCGTTTTCGCCTCGGAGGTGCCCTTTACGAAGTTACTCACATCACGCAATACACTAGCCAACTTAAAAGGCAATTCAGATTGTCAGACGCAAAAAAGGTACATTTTTAAAAAATTTACGCTAATTTCTTTTAAGTTTGTGATGTCCGTGATACGTTATTGGTGCGCTGACACCAACTTGATACACCTCAAACTTTATAAAATTACGCAGTTTTTTTAATTCTGCGCTTAAAACTCATTTTTATTAAACGGCGCAAAAACTCTATGCAAAATCTTCAAAAATTTCAAAATTCGGAAAATTTTGGTTTCACTTTAAAACACCATGCAACTTTTCACGTAGCAGCGATATCAAAATTTTTTTTTTAGTGGACATATCTTCCAAGTCTAGTGACTATATTTTTTATGGGTTTGGATCTAAAAGCTTAAAACTATTACAAAGAAAACGGAATGAATAAAAACCCGTGGGAAGTTTCAAGTCGTTTTTTTAATTTTTCGAATTTTAGATGACCACCAATTCTTAAGGTGAGGACTTTTCAACGTAAAACTTTGTACGTCATATCCTTCAAGTATAGTCATCCAAACCCTGTACAACGTTTTTTTCAATTCATAAAATTTAACGAAATAAAGCCATAGTATGTCGGTTTCAGCAGGTGCTCAAAAAATTTGAAGTTGCCCATATATAGCATATATTTTTGTGTTTTACAAAAATGTATTTGTATAGTAAAATATTTTTTCCTTCTTGCAATACATTCTTTAAATACAGTACGAGATAAGAATATGTTCGGTGCTGAGCTTTGCCAGGATGAGTCAGATGATGAACTAACAATAAAATAAACTCTCGATTGTAACACAAACAATCTTTTAACAGAATTTGCTTAGTTAATTAACCTAAGCAATTAGAAGGGTTTAAAATTTTTAAAATTAAACTTAATTCTAATTATGTCAAAATGGAGGAGTTTAAATGTTTAGAGAAATACTGGAAAAGAATTGAGAAATAAGATAAGCTGCATTAAGGATTGCTTTCGAGATCTCCCTTCCATTCGTGAACATATGTACTTCTATGCCAAAGTTTATGTTTCTAGATAAAAAAAAACCACCAGTTGAAAAACAAAAAAGTACCAAAAAGTTATTCTCATCCGTTCATGACATTCCATGTTAAATTATTTTTATAGGTGGAATATTAATGACAATTGAAAAAATTACCAGTTAACGAACAAAAAGTACCAAAAAGACACCTCATACAGACTCTCATTCACTGAGCACCTTGCATGTCTGAGGACCTTAGGTCAAATACTAACCGAAATTCCAAAAGAATACAAGTTAAATAACAAAATAGGACCAAAAAATTCTTTTCCACTCAGGACGCTTATGTTTATAGGTAAAATATTAACTTTAAATAAAGAAAGCACCATTGTTAAAAAAAAAATTTAAGGAAAGGAATTAAGTTTCCCGTGTTCCCCCTTTTTGGTAGTTTTTTCTTCCCATTAAAGTATTAGAAATTGCAATATTGCATTGGGATCCAGACAACTAACGTTCGAATTTCAAAAAAGTACCGAATTCTTACTTGGATTTTTTAGATTAGTTTCGAATGTGATATTAACTTTATTTATATGTTTAATAATTTAAAAGATAGATGGGGTGACAATAAATTTCCCAAATTACAGGTTTCACCCGTTTACTCCCTAAAAACGCCAAAATTCTAAAAAGTACCAGACACCTGACGGCTTATTTTTCTAAAGAGCAACGCTAGGTATTACATTTTTTTGTATCTCTTTTAGTTATGGATATATAATATAACCGAATTTATCCGTTTTTACCCCCTTAACATTCGAACAAACTTTCATGAAAAGAACGCATATAATATTCCCTGAATTCTCGGGAGTTGCAATGTTTAGGTTTAGCATTTTGACCCAAAGAGCTTGAGACCGGATTTTTTTCTATTTCGCTCTTTCTGTCTTAGTTTTCGAAACAACGCCCTTTTAAACTTCTAATGCTTCTGTTTTTTAAGACACTATGGAGTTACCTAGTTTTGTCAAAAAATGCATGGAGTTATCTACTTTTTACATACAAATTTTGTTCAAGAATTGTTTTTTGGTTATGCCATTGTGTTTTTACTAATAAATACCATATTATAAATCAGTTTTGCATTTTTATATATTGATATTACTTAATTTATAACAAAACTTTATTAATCGGTTAACCGATCAATTACAAAATTAACCGATCAATTACAAAATTAACCGATTAGAAACCGATTAAACCAAAACCTCCTATATCTAACCCTCACTGTGGTTTTGAAACTGCCAGTAAATCCGACTTTTTAAAAGCTCGCTTCCCACGACTTTGGGTTTAAATTACAACCACCATGTGACCACCGAAGAGTCTTCGAAAAAGTTAGGCTTGTGGTACCAGATAGGATCTCTCGCGATCTGAAAAATTTTGAACTCTGCTGAATTTCAGGTATTGGCTGCACCTGATTTCACCGGAAGATGTAACACCAAAAGGTATAATAAGTTTAGAAGATCACCCTACATACCACCGAGTGAAGAGAAAACGTGTATTTAAATGTTTGTCATTCCGTTTGTACTTCCTACAGAATTTATCTAAGTCCTTATTTGTATACATATTTTTGGTCCTTATGAGTGGCAAATTGGATTTAGCTATGTCCTTCAGTTCGTCCGTCCGTCTGTCCATATGTGTTGGTTGAAATGGTGTCTCCGAAGACCCCAGATATGTATCATTAACTCTACGTTACTATCTATTTATATCACATATGTACACCCAAAAATCTTCTATATATATAAAAGAGTTGCGTGAGTGACTGACTCATTCATCATCGCCCAGCCCAAACCGCTGACCCTAGAAAATTGAAATTGCGACAAGCGATTGGTCACTCTCCAAACGATCCACTAAGACGGGATTTTTTGAAATTCGAATGTTTAGGGGGTAAAAACGGGAAAATTCGGTAACCTTATATCTCCAAACCTAAAAGAAATGCAAAATAAATGTTCTTTAGAAAAATAAGCGGACAGGTGTCTGGTACTTTTTTGAAATTCGGTCCTATTAGGGAGTAAACGTGTAAAATCTGAATTTTTGTACTTTTTTACAACCCCATCTTTTTTTTAACCAATAAACATATAAACAAAGTTAAAACCACATTCGAAACTTATCAAAAAAATAAGTATAAGAATTTGGTACTTTTTGAAATTCGAACATTTAAGGGGTGAAAGTCGTAATTATTTTTGGTACTTTTTTTACAAAACATTTTCCTACATTCATTGACATATTCGTACTAAATTATGGGCTGCCACTACAGTACTGAAATTTTTGATACCTTAATGAGGGAAAAATATAGTACCCAAAAAAGGAAATACGGGAAATTTGATATTTTTCATTAGCTTTTTGGTTCTACTAAAGTGGCGGGTTAAATGCTAGAATTTAAACAAGTTTAAATAATTAGCCCGTGAGAAAAACAAAAAACCTCAATAATAATAATACTAGAACAATAAATTTTGGCATAAAAATACGCCCATGAAGAAAAAGGAGACGCTTACGAAGTAGCTGGTATATGCTAGTATAATATATATTAACCTAACCAATTTAAGTTGTTGATTTACTGTTCATGCGAATTGTTGTTGGAATTTTTTAAAAAATACTATTTTTTAGTTAAAATAAACAACTAAAAATAGTTATTTATCTACTTATATAATATAAAGATAATAGATTACTATTTTTTGGTTAAAATTACCAACTTGACCATAGTAGTTGAACTACTAGTGTAAATTGTTGTTGGAAAATTTTTTTTACAGTAGCTACGTTTTCAAAGTGAAAATAACCAGCGAAGATTTTAATTGAATAGCTAATAAAATGTGTTGTAGGATTTGTTTTTTAGTTAAAACAACCAATGTAAATAGTAGCTGATCTACTAACAAAATTGTTTTTAGATATTTTAACTAATTTTGTTAGTTAAAATAACCAGGTTTAAATAGTCAGAGACCTTTTAGTGCTGAGATATAAGCAAAAAACAACTACTGGCTCTAATTGTTGCCTATAAATATATTATTTTTACCAACAAAACTTTACGTTTTAAAGACTTCTTATAACACAGTGCAACAAAATTCGGGTCATTGCAATGCGCAATGAAACTAGACTATTGGTAGAGCGAATCTGCCAAAGTTGGCTCGTCCCCTAAAGTTTTTGAATTTTGGTACAAGTCTGTTGAGGCGCCCTCTGAGGAAATGCTTTTAGATCAGGAGGACGATTTTCTGGACATTGAGCCCCTGCTGTAGGGTTTTACCTATTGTGAATGCCGCTAAGAGAGGGTGACAGAGGGAATTCGCCTTAAGGTGGCCGATTTATCAAAAAGTCTAAGTTTATTACTTACAAGCTTTGTTAAACCGTCTTACCAAATTTAAATTCTTTACAATTTGCTTGCTTTTCAACCCCGTTGAACAGGCAGCAACAACAAATTCTAAACCAAAGGTTGCAAATTTGTTTAAAGTCAAAAAAAATATACTAAATGCACTTCTTAGCCAAAAAAAAATGTTGATGTCTTCAGTAGAATTGTATGGCGATTCTTTTCTTAAAACTTATTAACCGATTAACGCCCTTCTAATAGAGTAATTTTCGCCCTCATTGCCAACTTCCACACAAAAGTATTTTCAAACGTCATTTTTGGGCACAAAGTGTTCTAAGAATATTTTCTGCATGAAATTTCACCAGGGGTCTTCTAAGACCAAAACTTCGTGCAAAATACACCCAGAGAAAGAACATGTTTAAATATAGTCACCACCAACAAAACTTTTTTTAAAGACAATTTTAAGCATGTAATGTTTACTATAACCATATTATTGTCACCTGCAACCATATTATGATTGAATTAGTCCTTCACCAAGAAGCCACAACCATATTTTGGTTGCCCCCGAAAATGTTGTGGTCAAAAATAACTTAAACATGTATAACACTTATAATAGCGTGGTTGGTATTCAACCATAGTATGTTGCTCTTGGAAAAGAGGAAAATACTGTTGTTAATTTTGAACCAAATTATTGGCATATTTAACCATAAAATGTTCAGAGGCAACAATAATATAGTTGTGGTTTCTTGATCGAGGACTAATTCAGCCATAATTTGTTTGTAGGTGGCAATAATAAGGTTATATTAACCATAATATGTTTAACAATTTCTTTAAGAATAATTTTGTTGGAGGTGACCATATTTAAACATGTTCTTTTCTGCGTGTAGGAATAGCAAAGTGCAGAAAGGGAACTTCTGCAAAACATTCATTTTGAGATAATCAAATAAAACAGTGCAGTTAATTACACTGCTTTACAAATTTTTAATTTTGAAAAGTACCAAGAACGCCACATGCCTATATAAGTTTTGAAAAGTACCAAGAACGCCACATGCCTATATAAGTTAATTGGGACCTCCTGAAAACGAAAAACGCTGTAATTTTTTTTCCTAAGTACCGTTTTTTAGATAACGGTACTTTTGTGTTTTTCGGTTTATGGTCCAACTCAAACCCTTGAGGAGCCCAACCAAAAAGTCCGATCGAAATAAATGGCATATCGTTGGAAAGCTAATTAAATGCCTTTTCCATCGATATGCTATCTGATAAGAAATGGCTGAGTAATGGCACCTCAAAGTTCAAAAATGTTTTTTTACGTTTTTTTCAAAACTTTTCATTTTTATTTCGTTTTTTTACTACGTTATATTAAATATCTGGATTGGTTTAGTTTTTAACCAAATAGTATATTTAATTACCAACATTTAAAGCGTAATTTGAAAAAAATCGGATGAAAAATAAAGTTTTTATTAAGGATTTTGTGGAACGACAATATTTTCATCTCATATAAAATTCGGTTTTTTTTAAATACGTTAAAACTGATGTAGGTGCCATAACTCAGCCATTTCTTATCAGATAGAAATTTATTTCAGCATATCGACGGAAAAGGCATTCAATTACCTTTCTAACAATCTGCCACTTGTTTCGATCGGATTTTTCGGTCGGGCACCACAAGGGTTATAGTGGGACCATACATCGAAAAACACAAAAGTACCGTTATCTAAAAAACGGTACTTAGGAAAAAAATTACAGCGTTTTTCGTTTTTAGGAGGTCCCAATTAACTTACCTACGCATGTGGCGTTCTTGGTATTTTTTGGCTGTAAACCAGTGTTATGGATAGTAGCAAACGCAAATTTTAGGTTCTGATTTCTTAGAGGGTGAATAAACTTTTATTTGAAGTTGTCTAAGATGACACTTTTTTAAACTACTTTCTTAGCAATACTCAAATATGGTACATGAAGTAAACCTCTTTCTGCACTTAAAAGCATTAAAATTCAAAGAGCACGTTGTATAAATACAAGATGCGCTTATTACTTTAGCGAAAGGGTATTTTTGTTATAAAAATCATAAAATATTCGCCTTTATCGTGATTGACTACTACTTTTGTGAAAAATAATAATATATTTTACTTTAAAATGTTTCCTTTATTAAGCTTTTTACATGTATTGCACGAACTTTTGATCTTAGAAGACTCCTACTGAAATTTCATGCAGAAAATATTCGTGGATTATGTTTACACTCTAAAGTTACGTTTTAGTATACTTTTAAGTGGAAATTAGAAATAAGGACAACAATAACCCCTTAACCGTAGGATCCTCGGTAAATTTTTACCACTAAGTTCGCCTCTTGGTTTAGGCAGACCACAATTAGAACAGCTAAAAAAAACCCAATTAAATAAAAATTAAATAAATATATTTTTATTGAACGTGTGCTTATTATGCTAGATTATACGAAGTTATTATATAATTTTATTATAAGAACAATTCCGATTTTTAGTTGAACAGTTAATTTTTAATTTTTGATATTCTTTTAATTAGGCTTGAGTTCATCAAATTTAATTTTCATTAAATTATTTTCACTGAGGGAAGGAATTTTTACAACTTGTAATTTTTATTAAAATTTATTGATAATTTTTCTTGGCTGAGCTGGTATTCGAACCGGGTTGATCTTTACATGTTTCAAGAATCACCACATTCTATCGTCAGAAGATCTTTGAGTTCTACCCACTGCACCACTGCGGTGCCCGTTAAGCTAACAGTCAAACATCAATCTTTAACCAATAGTACTGGTGGTTCGAAATTTGCTGTAATTATCACTTTAATTTCAAATAACATGCTGCCTCCTTTGCTCTGTTTTTCGTTTTCTTTCTGTCAAGACTTTGTTTATTACGTTTTTTTGTCGACTTTTTTATTTGTACAAATTAAAGTTAAATTGTGTAAATAACATTTTCCTGAGGAAGATTGGTTAAATTGCCAAAAAAAAAAAAAAAGTCATCGAAAAAATAAAATAAAGCGTTTGTGCTGATGTGTGCAGCATCTTAAAATACTAGCACTATACGTACCTTTTTAGTCTCACTTAGAATCACTTTCTGGGTCGATCTAACGATGTCTATCCAGCCGGCTGACTGGCTGGCTCACATTTTTTTAATTTGGTTCTAATTTAGTGAACATTTTCAGAAAAATAAAGAAACAAACCTATTATTTTGTGAAATTTTATTTCTTTATTAAAATTACAAAAAAGCAAAATATGTATATGTTTACATTTGTTAAATTTTTTGTGACCAAAAGGAAAAATGTGGTCAAGTTAGTAAAAATTTACACAAGATTCTATTAATTAACAAAAACTATTTTTTTCTATTCAATTTAAAGAAATATTACATTACAAAACAAAAAAAAACACAAAACACGTCATACGAAGATCGTATTAATAATAAACTTTGTATTCCCGAAAATAACTTTGATAATATAATTGCATGTGCCCGTGCATAAAACTGAATTGGCAAATTGGTTTAGTTCGTTGTTTTCTTACGAAGACAATAGAATGAAGCGGTTTGTTTTTTAATTTTGTTTTTTCTTTTAACCCACTTACAACTACAATTCGAGTCGGAAAGAACCCAACCAATTGTAGCGGGATGTAAGAAAAGATAAACTCACTGTTTATTGTTGGTGTTTTGTTTAAGCTTTGATATTGTTACAAGTAAGACTTTGAGTGTTTAAAATTCTTATTCGCTTTAGGGTTTTATTTGTATAATATTTTTGGCTTTTCTAAAACTTTGATAACAAAACATTTATGTTTTAAGCCAATACAGTTATTTCAAGTTTGTAACTAAAACCAACAGTCTGCTAGCACTTATTAATTTATATTTCCTCAAGGAAAAAAAATGTTTAAAAAAATTATACGCCTGCAATAAATCAAATAAGCTTGGTGTTTATTTATTTTTTTTTTTACATACGAAAATTTTTTTTACTTCTATCTAAATTTCCACAAATATGCAGAAAATGTATAACTAACAACAACAACAACGTTTTTGTAAACATACATATTTATAAAATGTGGGTGATAAATTGTTTACAGCAAAACTTTATTGAAACCTGAAATCGAAAAATTGTTGATAATTAAGCAAAACCACGAAAACCACAATGTTTTATGTAGCAGATACAAGCATAAGTATGTTTATACACATGTAGCTACAAATGTTTGTAGGTGTAGTACATGTTCATTTGTATCTAGATTTAATTACATATGTAATTGATGATAATAATAATGAAAATAATTTGTATGATGAAAAAGCTGATAATTCATCAATTAAACCATAATATTTTGATTTCTAAATATGTGAAAATCATAATATTTCCCAAATATGCTACATAAAAAAAAATATTACAAGAGTTAAGAGAAAAATTTTCGTTATTAAAATATTTAGATATTTAAAATATTTTTAGTAAATTATAATCCTTTTTCTTCGACATTTTTTATTAAATTTTATACTTTATTAAATTATTTAAGCTTAAGGTCTCTTTTTTAAAAAAAATTAATTAAAATGTTTTTATTCGATATTTCGATTTCCGTTGGAAATCTTCTTCAGGAAATTTTTTTTAAAATAAAATAAAATTTGACAATAAATGGAAAAATAAAATATGGAAAAATTAATTTTAAAATTTCAAAAAACAAAATTATCATAATAAATTTAAAATTTCATTCTACAAACTTTAAACAAAAAGACAAACGAACAAAAAAGGAAGACAAAATTTTAAATTGATTCAAAGCCTAAAACCTATTTTAATGTCCCTTTCCGTCAATAATAAGCTATGCCATCTGAAATTTGTTTTATAAACAATCAAGGACAAATACCTATTATATGTCTAGAATTGAAAATATTTTAAGTGATGATACTACTTTTCAAACATTAGAAAAAGATCCAACAAGCAGATTTGAGAAAATTAACAATAAATTTATTGAAGAACTTTTAAAATTAAATGTGATAACATTAGTGGAAAAACACAAACTAAAAACTTTCATATCTGTAGCACCAAGATTATATGGTTTACCAAAAATTCATAAGGACAATTTTCCTTTAAGACCTATTTGTTCGTACATAAATTCACCCTCACATAATCTTTGTAAATATATTACGAATTTACTTAAGAAGATAACGGAGAATTCTAAGTATAATGTTAGTAATTCTTTACAATTTAAACAAAAGTTGGAAAATTTAACAATTCAGGATAATGAAAAATTAATATCACTTGATGTTGTTTCATTATTTCAATTATTGAGGAAAATTGGGATAAAATTTCAGGGTTAACAAATATTAATAAGGATTTATTTTTGAGAATTATTAAGTTCTGTATAGTAGATAATAGATATTTTCAATTTGATAAGAAAATACATGCACAAAAAAAGGGGCTACCTATGGGTTCTCCAGCATCTCCAATAGTTGCTGATATTGTTATGGAGAAATTATTAGATACATGTTTAGGAAAATTGACAATTAAACCAAAGATAATAACGAAATATGTAGATGACTTGTTTGTTATAGTTAATGAGAATGAGATAGATAATCTTTTATCAACGTTTAGTTCTTTTGATCAGAATATTAAGTTCACTATTGAAAGGGAATTGAATTTTTCAATTCCATATTTGGACACATTGGTGATTAGGAAAGGAAGTAGAATATTGGTAGATTGGTATCAAAAACCAACCTCATCAGGTAGAATTTTAAATTATTATTCTAAACACCCGAGGAGAATTATCGTTAATACAGCTAGGAATCTAATAGACAGGATATTAACAATTAGTGATAATAGATTTCATAAGAAGAATAAGGAAATTATTGGAAATATTTTGAAGAATAATAGTTTTCCTAACAAACTGATTTGCAAATTAGTAAGACAATACAATATAGACAGATCTCATAATATTGATGAGATTGCGGCACGACGTATTTATAAGTCATTAACTTATGTACCTGGGTTTTCAGAAAGATTAGAAAACTCGAATATATATGATAAAGGGAAATACAGAATGGCACATAAGGTGATTAATAATGTAGGGAGATTATTCACAAAAACTAAGGATAGATTACTAAAGTCAGATAGGTTGAATTTAGTTTATAAGATTCATTGTGGTGGCAATGATAATGAACAATGTAGGAAAATATATGTAGGAACAACTGGGACAAAACTAAAAATTAGATTAGCTGGACATAAACATGACCAAAAATAAAGGAATTATAATTCAGCCCATGGAACGGCGTTATCAACTCATTGTAGGGATTTTAATCATTATCCTGATTTTGAAAACACATCAATTTTGAATACGGAAAGTTATAAGAAACGTAGATATATGTTAGAAATGTTGCAGATAAATAATGTTCCATTTGAGAAAAGGATTAATTTTCAAAAAGATACTGAGGGCTTAGCTCAAATTTATAGATATTTCTTGAATAGAAATAAATAGGTTGATGTAAAGGATAATTATAAATAGGTATTTGTCCTTGATTGTTTATAAAATAAATTTCAGATGGCATAGCTTATTATTGACGGAAAGGGCCATTAAAATAGGTTTTAGGCTTTGAATAAATTTAAAATTTTGTCCTCCTTTTTTGTTTGTTTGTCTTTTTGTTTAAAGTTTGTAGAATGGAATTTTAAATTTATTATGATAATTTTGTTTTTTGAAATTTTAAAATTTATTTTTCCATATTTTGTTTTTCCATTTATTGTCAAATTTTATTTTATTTAAAAAAAAAATTTCCTGAAAAAGATTTCCAATGGAAATCGAAATATCGAATAAAAACATTTTAATTAATTTTTTTAAACAAGAGACCTTAAGCTTAAATAATTTAATAAATTATAAAATTAAAATTTTTTTGTAAAATATTTTTAAGCTTTTGCGTTTTTAACTAACAAGTTATTGATAGACAAAAATATTTAAAAAAAAAAAATTGTATATTTATTTCTTAAATATATTAATAATAAATTTTTATATGTACTGCCTGGCCCACGATGCCGACAAGAACATTTCTTTCGTATATTTATATTGCAAATAAAAACAAATTTCAGTTTTTTATTATTGTTTTCAATAGAAATATGTTCTTGTCGACATTGTGGGCCTGGCATTTAGTTTTTGAAAAACGGTTTAAAATAGGTTCTAACAGAATATTATCTTTAAGCCATACAAAACCAGAATTTAGGATTTTATTTTGCGTTTGTGATTATTTTTGTTGATTAGAGACCCCCACCTATTCGAACACCGATTTACTAATTTTTTGCTTTATTATTACAAAAATATATTGATCTTCAGCTCAAGTTCTTAAAATTTTTTTTTTAATCCTTAAATGAATACTAGTGCCTGGCCAGGTATTTTTAAGCTTCTGTAATTTATCGACAGACCATCCTCATTTTTAATAAATTTCTAAATAACGCAACACAAAAGGACTTGTATTAAAATATTCAGATAAATTTAAATTTCCCCACCCATTGCCAATCACTTAAAGGAAATTTGCGTTCATATACCTGGGCTCAGCTAGGCCCTGGACTATTAAATATTGACTGTAGTAAGCAAAATAAAAACAAGTAAGAAAGTATAGTCGATCAAGCCCGACCATATTCAAAAACAGTATTAAAAAACACATCATGCTTTTAAGTCCATATAAATATGGATTTATCTATTTCATTAAAATCGGTTTGAGAGAGGCAGAAATTGCCCCCTACCTCCACTTGTGGTCCTATTCTTGAAAACTGTATAGCTTATGTGTCCATATAGAAATGGCTCTATCTATGTTTTAAATTTCACTAAAGTCGGTTTGAGAGGCAGAAGTTGCCCCTAATTTCCCTGGTGGTCCTATTTTTTAAAAAAAAGCATACCTTTTTTCAAATTCATTAAAATCGGTTTGATAGTTTCTGACAGGAAGAAATTTTCCCCTATCTTCCCTCGTGGTCCTACGATTTGACCCATTTTCAATAGGCTTGGTCCTTGTGGCAATAAAAACCTATGTCCCAAATTTTATCAAATTATCTCCAAAATTGCGTTCTGTACTTTGCGCGAAAGGTAACATGGACAGCCAGCCTACCAGCCAGCCGGACGGACAAGTGATTCTGAGTCGATCGGCATACTTTAAGATGGGTCTAGGACCAATGTTTTACGGCGTTACATACATCAGCACATATGCATAATACCATCTCCACTATTGTGGTGTGGGTATAACAAATGTATTAAAAAGCGCACACAACAAATAGGAACCGCATACTTGCGTTTTTCAATTTGGAAGAATTGCGCCAGTTGACAACAAAATGTTGTTTTTTGGTGTAACGATCGACTTGGAAGGATTCAATCACACGATGTCCATCTGGCTGCAAAATATCAGCAGGTATTTTGCATAGACCTACCATGCTTTTGTTTTTACTCCTTTTTTTATAACAGCTATGAAGCAAAGCAAGAGTGAAATTAATTTTGTACGTTTTTGTATGAAGAATTTGGTGCAATTGCCAAACAGTGGCGTGTAGAGCAAAACAATACTTAAAAAAAAAATTAAATAATTGATATGAAGCAAAATGAATTCTTAAAGTCTCAGAAACCATCAAAAATTTCGCGATACGGGTCTTCAGAAAGTGGACATTCAAAATATATATATGGGTAATTCCAAAGTGTTGAACGTGACAGTTGTACGCATCAAAAATGCAATAACATTTTAAACAAAAAATATTTTTGCGTTCTCTTTACCTTTAAATTATAGCGCAAAGAATTCAGAAATTCAGCGAAACTTGGCACAATTTTTTAGTCAAACTCCTTTCAGAATTTTACGTAGCAATGTTACATTAAATTGTCTTGGTTTGATTCCAAAATCTTCTGTATTTTCTTTTTTTTAAGCCAAAATCTGGGTCGATACGTGACATTTCGAACGTGAAATTTTTTCCATAATAATTTAACTGAATAATGATTAAAACAAAATAAAAATTTACCGTTAATACGAATAACACATTTCTCTTTGAACTCTTCCTTAGATTACAGACCATGTAAGAACATTTTTTTGGAATACTTTTTATCAAATATCACCTCTTTAAAGAAGGATATATATTAAAGAAAACATACAATAAAACATTTTCACATATAAGAAAATACGTTTGCACAACTTTGCAGTCTGATTGTTCATCTAAGTGAACAAATGTATGAGTAAATTTATAAAATTAATAAAATCTAAATATTTCTCTATAATAATACCTAACTGAATTATTTTTTAAATGGTCGGCCGGTCAAATCAATAATAAGCTGACGATATGTTATTTATTTAAATGCTATAACTTTAATCATATCGTTGTATTTTACGTATTAAATAAATTTATAACATAAAAAGACAAATACACATAACAAATTTTAAAAAGTCAGACATAAATATCTTCAGTTAGTTTGTCTTATTTTTAAAGGGATCCCAATCAAAATGACATAATAAAGAATGTTAACACATTGTGATTTTCTTGTTTAATTTTTCTTGTAGCACAAAATTCCTTTGGGCATATTGTAAAACCTCTTGAGGCTAAACATTCTCTGGTTGTTTAAAGTGTTTGCCAAAGAAAATTGTTTCGCTCGAATTAAACATTCTAGACGTATATATTTTTACGACACTTGTCACAAAATAATCACCGCATTGTAAATCTTATAATAATCATTTTTCCGTCTTCTTGAAATAAAAAGGAAAATAAAAATCGCAAAAAAAAAACAAGAATAGACAGAAGATACAATCAGACATATTTTTTGTAACAAATAAATAACAATAAAAATGTATGGGGGATAACATGACTTATGTTTACATTCATATAACTATACACACGTGTCCGTACAGACGTATGTTCGTACATATGTTTGCAGAGACATACTTGTTCACTATTTATAAAATACATTACAAATTTATTTAATTGGCCATAAAGGAGGCATACATATGTATGTATGTATGTATGTATGTATGTATGTATGTAGTATGTTACTTTTGCCGCTTATTTATCGCAAAGGATAAATTAAACATTTACTACTTATTGTAGAAACAAAAAGGTTTCTTCACTAGTTATAGAGTGGCCAGAAAATATTTTTGTTTATACTAAACTTTTCTCTAATTTGCCATAATATGACCCTTAAGACTTTAATTATGTCCTATTGTTATTTCTTGCCAGATTGCTAAAAATTACATGTTAACCCTAGAGCGATCCTTGGAACAAAAATGTTCCATGTAAATTTTATTTTTTGTAGGGAAAAAAAATTTAATTTCCATCTTCGATCAATTTATAAATGCATTGTAAGACGTTGCCTCTTTGAATTTTTTAAGAAAATGTATTTCCTTTGTTTTGTAGTAATTTAAACACTTCATAATTTTATCCTATGACACAAAAACGTTCCAAGCTCTCTGCCCTCTGTGGCAGAAAATACCATTAAGCAAGTGCTATAGAGCCAAAATGGTTATTCTGGTAAAGCATTTTCATGGATAGTAAATAATAAAAAAAGGAAAGATTGGGTTTTATCCAAGTACAATACAGTAGCCTTCAAAACCCTTAGGTTCTCAATATTGGTGGGGGCCTTCGGAGATCGCATGGTGGCTGTTTTGAAACTTCAGTTGCAAGGAGTGAGATTTTAACCCTAGATTGGTACACATTCGTCGAATTGACGAACACCTTTTTTATATTCGTGTTCTCTATTGTCACTTTACACGTTACACTATGACTTTATATGTAGCTCTAGTCAGTAGTCTGCTTTTTATACCATCACCACAATAGTGGAGAGGGTATTATGCATCTCTATGCATTTTTCTAGCGATGTCCGTCCAGCTGGCTGCCTGGCAGGCTAGCTGTCCATGTACCCTTGTGCGCCGTTTTGGAGATAGTTTGATAAAATTTGGCACATAGGTGCTACTTGGCACAGGGACCAAGCCTATTGAAAATGAACCGAATCGTTGTGCCACGAAGAGATATGGGGCAATTTATGCCTCTCAGAAACTACCAAACCGATTTTAATGAAATTCAAAACACAGATATATCCATATTTATATGAACACATACTCTTGCAAATTTGTTTTTAAATACTGTGGTGTAGAGTATCATATGGTCGGGCTTGACCGACCTTTCTTTCTGTTTGGTCTACGCTATTGTTCGACGCTTAAAAATAAGTTTTTTTTAAATTCCTGAAACTTACTTCGTCGCTTTGACGAAGAATACCATTAAAAGTAACGAAGAGACTGACAATTCCAACATCGCAAACTAATTTAAAAAGAAATTAATAAGAACATTTAAAACGGACAGACGCTTTTCTTAAAAAAGAACATAAAAAAAAATTTTGCCCGCCCCGCCCCCTAGATTTTATCCTGGCTACGCCCATTTATTCGTGTACTGTCATCGGTAATATGTATACCTGCAAAGTTTCATCCATTTGCATTGAGTAAAAGGCGGTCAAAAAAGCATTTTACCAAAAAAAAAAAAAAATGTTACACCCCACCCCCCCTAGATTTTATCCTGGCTACGCCCATGTTTTCGTGTATTGTCATCGGGAATATGTATGCCTGCAAACAGTGATGCCAACTTAGTGATTTTGGCCACAATTTTATCCATAGTGCCAAAGCAAGAAAAAGCACTAACTTGGTGCTTTTTCAATTTTTCATTAGTGCTTTTAGTGCTTTTTACAATTTTTATTTTTTTTCTACCATTTTTGAAAACTACGATTATATAGAGGATGATTAACTTGAAATTTGCTATTTGGGGTAAAATTTTGAGAAGGCTTGTAAAGATTTTAATATTTCAAATGATACAAAAAGTGATAAAAGAAAGTTACATTCGTTTTACCAAAAACTTTATATACGAGGTTAGAGCTAGGCTTTTGGAAATTTAACGAAACGTTGCAATTTTTAGCGTTGACAACTTATTTAGTAATCGTAATAAAAACGATGTATTTCGGTAAACATGTTTTTAAAAATGTTAGTACTGTTTCAAAAATAGAATATGGATTGGAAAATATTAGGAATTGTTAAAAAACATGCAGTCGAAAACCGTACAAAAAACGCACGGAATTTAAAAAACGAAAAAAGAGCCGTAGCTTGCAAAGTATATGCAAAGTGTTAAACAAATTAAAAATGGCTGACAGAAAATACTTTTATAATGAGCCATTTTTCATGCGCTTTAGTTTTCCACGTGTTGTGCACTTCTACCTCAAGTGCTATTGAAAAACGGTTTGACTAAGTATGAGAATGCAAACATACATATTTTTTCTATTTTACACCTTATGTGTGTTCTTAACTCAGAAGCGTACATATGCTCAAATAATTGGATAATATCATAAGCCAACTGTTTTATTAAACTTTGCACGCTTTTAATTTAGATTTACTTAAACGATAAAATATAAGGATGTTTATTAAAATATATGCTGTCATAAAGTTTTATAAACAATGGTCGGTCATTGCAAATTTTCGGTGATTGCAACAGGCCAGATTTTTTCGAGTTACCAAAATCGAGCTCGCACTGTATTAATTTAAAACGGTTTTATGGCCAATTAAAACTCCAAATGATTTGGATGATATTATTTTTATTGAAGATAATAATAATACATTAAAAAATGTTTATATACAAATATAAATCAACGCCGTCACCTTTTATTAATTTTGGAGGTATATAATATTCGGCACAGCCGAAAGCAACTTGTTTTGTGTTTGATTTAATTGTAAAAATGGCTTAGTGCTTTTTTACGCTTTTTTTTTTGCTCGAAATAGTGCTTTTTAGTGCTTTTTTTAAATTTTAAAGTGCTTTTTGCTCTCAAAAAGTTGGCATCACTGCCTGCAAAGATTCATCCATTTGCATTGAGTAAAAGGCAGTTCAATTAACGTTACAAGATTTGATTTTCCGAAGTGAAGCTAAAGAAAAGGTTTTAAAATAGGAGATGTTTTGAAAGCTGAAATCCCAGAAACACCAGCAAATTATCAAACTTGCAACAAAAGAAGCAATTGTTAGTTTGTCCATACAAAAAAAAAACGACGAATGACAGAAAGTGACTTACTTTTTTGCAAAAAAGCATATGTGGCGAGCATAAAATTGAATGTGCAAATTTAATGCAAAATTAACTACTTTTTCTATTTCTGTAATACTTAATGTACCTATTTAAAGAAAAAAGATAAAAAAAAAATTTACGTCGAACTTACGTTCTTTTTTTTAAAGGTACCCAGGAACAACTTTTTGATTTTTAGTAATAGATGGTAGTTATTTCATATGGTAAGTAGTAATCATTACAATTGTCATTATATTGAAAACTTCAATAAGCACACACAGAAAAAAATACCCATGTAAAATTAAACATGGAAAAATGTTGATTGAGAATCATGTTAAATTTCAGAAAAATTATGCCCTTTACTTAAATTTATCATTATTTCATATTAATTTTTAATAAAAAAATATCAAAATAACCTTAAATACGTTTATTTAATATTATTCACTGTTAAAAAAATAAAAAAAAAAAATATTAAAATATAAATAAATCTGGATTCAATATTAAACCCATAAAAACCTGTTTTGTATTAAAATCAAAAGTTTATCTTGTTAAATTAACATGCATACCTACTTAATTATGAACATTTTTTATTTTCACTTTTAAAATATGTTATAAAAAGAAGACAATTCCCGTATTCTTTTAATTAAAATTGTTTATTTAAATAGTACATCAAGTTTTCAAAGTAGAATGATGACCATATCGGGCGATTCTGCTGATGCTTCTGTTAACAAAGGAGAATACAAAATAAATGAAACATGTGTTACAGGGTTTTGAATTATTCTTACATAAATGCAAATGTTGTCTGAAGCTTCTTCACACTGTTAAAATACACTCAAACCCATTTGATTCTACATGAAATTCACGTTGTTTCAACTGGAAATAACTTTCATTCAACGTGATTCCGATTGTTATTTCAATATAAATTACATTTTGCTCTAACTTTACTGCAATGTTAAATTAACATGAATTATAGTTATATCAAAAGAAAAAAATGTTGTTCGCAGTTATCGTAAAATCAGGTTGAATTAACATGAAACCCGTATGAAGCAAAATCACCACCGAAAAAATTTAAATCAACCTTGTTTTCGACGTTTTTAACTTGATTTTTTTTCTGTGCGCACTTACTAGTATTGACCTCAGCAACTACTAATTACTTCCATTATTTTAACTACGGAATATTTGATTACTAATAATCAGCTCAATAGCTACTTATGAGTTGTGTTGTTTTTAGTACTGAATATTTACTTATTGGTGACGTTTTCAATAACTACTTATAAGGTCTATTAACTAGTGATTTTTTGGCTTCTGGTAAGTATATTGTAAGTACTTACAATTCAGCTTACTCGTAGTTAGTAGATATTTTTCGACTTCTAGTAAGTGTATTATAGGTACTGAATTCCGTGGACACCTCGGGCATTACTTGCTAACTTGCCACGTAAGTAAAGTTTTTGCTGGGTATCTGTGAAGCCAAGCCAAATTTTATGTTAATTTTTATTACAGTGAAAATGAGAAATTATGAAAATGTTTATCATTGTCATTGAAAAAGACTATTAGCAAGAAAACAAATTCGTTTGCTTTAACAAAATATGCATGGTTACGTAATCATGCAAATGTAAATTTGATGTTCGTCGATTCGAAGAAGTTTACCAATAAAGGGTTACATTTAAATGTACCAATCTAGGGTTAAAGATGTAGGGGACAGACTTTTGGTTTCTGTATGCCTGATCACGGGATTCTCTATGGAAGCAAATTTACATGTACAAATAACTACTAGACAGATTACAAAAGAGTTTTTTTCAGTTGAAAAAGTTATTTACAATTTGCACGTACTGAAAAATTCAAAATTCAATACAATACAATTATCATCAATATTTCTGAATAACTTATGGCTTGTTTATATTATTATTTTTTATACATCTATACTAGTGGTACATCCAAAATAAGGCCCCATCACCATGCTGTAACCGATGTTATGCTGAAATCGAAAAACGTTTCCTCAGGTCATTTCGGAACAAAAACGTTCCGCGTCGAAGCCGATTTCTGAAAGCCCTTTAATTTTTTTTTTTTTTTTTCAAAATTTTTTATTTTATAATTATCTAACTATTTACACTTCTGTAATGTAATTATATGATAATAATCAAAAATACAATCTAAAAACTATCTTTGTTAAGTGAAATTAACTTAAGATTAAGAGTTCGTGTTGATTTGCATTGGGGGAATATATCTTGTACGACTTTGATGGCGCGTTCCGCACAAATTTAGCTGCGTAGTGTTTTTGGAATTCTTGATTCATCTTTCACCCAATATCTTAGAAAGCATATCTGAGCATTAGTAAAGCCCGATAATCAGGGGTGTCATAGAATCCAAGTCGCTTTTGCTCATTGTCGGTTTTGCAAACCAATATTGGTTCCATTTGGTGTCATTAAAACAAGTCGCATTTGTTATTTTCGAATACAAATAAAACCGATATTCGAATCAGTTGCTTTATGTTTTGGCTCATGTGTTTATAGCTTTAAGTGCAATTTTTGTAATTTTTGAGTTTTGTGCTAAAATATTGTTGAAATTTGTGTTTTTAATTAAAGGAAAATTAGAGAAAAGAAAATAAGAAGTGGTAATACAGTAAACATGAAAGAAATGCCAGGGTGTTATTACTTGCATTGCATTGGTATTGTGTAATTTTATTGTTTTGTAAAAATTAAATTAAATTTATTAAAAATCTAAACAAATTTGCTGTTTAACTTTATAAATAAATATAATGACCACTACTGTTGTTGCATATTTGCTGTTTGCAGAAAAAATGAGAAGAAGACCTGCTAATTTGCAGCAGCCCGCTGCCGGAGACTACCAGAAAAATGCAAAAAATAATATTTTAACAATTAATCAATTTTATTTGCTTCTGTCAGTGGAAAAAATATAGCTGTTGATAAAAAAAATACAAAATTAAGCTTTTAACAACTTGATTAATTTCCAATAAAAAAACAAGACCTGTAAGCTGCTTGGTTTATTTTCAATAAAAAACCGATAACATTGCTTTCTGTGACACCTAAAACCGACACAAATTGTAGTTCGAACAAAAAACCCACAACATTGGATTTCATGACACCAACTTATTTTTTTTGTCTGTTTCAAATCCAATACCGATAAGATCGGTTTCTATGACACCCCTGAATGATTTGTTTCAGGCATCGAAGTCATTTTTATTGTAACAATGATCTGAAAACCAAATGTTGTACCAAGGGCCACATATAAAATTTTGAAAAAACAGAGTTGCATTAGCAAAATCTGTTGTTTGTAACTAGTTTATCTCAAAAGCTAGTTACAAACCTGTTTATGGTTTGTATGGATAAATGAGTTTCACAGACTAGTTTATTACCATAAACAACTTATAAACTGTTTATGGTGTAGGTGTAAATGCGTTATTACTGATCCCAAACTTAATTGCATTTGACGCGGAAGCTTTTTTAACGATATCGAAAATCTAAAGATGCAGTTCTTATTGTTTTTTATGCACTACATGGTATGGATAGGGCCATTTTGATATTTTCAAAAATTGTAAAAAAGTTGTCTCCCTAATGTATACCTTTTAATCCCATACGACTTCATCGCTTTTTGAAATTTTTCTAAGCAATCAAACTTTTCATTTGACCAGGGTTGCATTTTAACAAAACCATATTTATGTGTGATACGGCCATTTTCACCAAGTTCGGTTAAACCTACTTTCAATTAAAGTTCCGGTTACCAATACGTTTTGACAGCTATAATCGATGGTTAATTATAACCGAACTTAGTGTTAATGGCCGATAGTGTGAATACAAACTCAAATGTTAAATTAGATTTTTTGACAGTCGCAACAAAACTCTTTAGATTTCTATTTCACAAAGTATTATGGTCTACGTAAGACTTGTGGGATCTTGTAAGCAAGAATTTAGAAGAGTTAAAAACAATCTTACACCAGTATTGTTCTTTTCTTTTGAGTCGTTCGCGAGTCAGCATGTCAAATAAGGTACATGAAGTAGTGATTCAATTATTCTCAATGAAATTTAAATTATGATCCGAATATAAAGTGCTTATAGAACAAATAAATTCTTCAAATTACACTATCCAACAGCATTGTTGGTACAGAATAGCAACCCTATTTTACTGAAAAGTAGATTATTTTTATAGAGTAAATTTATAGCCCTGCTGGTCTGGACTCTAAGTTATAATAAGCCGCTATTAAAAAATATAAAGATATTACCTTCAAATATTTCTCGTCATTTTTTTAATTAAAGTTTTAGCAACCAGACTTTATTTTTACATTATAGTAATTTTGTTTTGTATAAATTTTTTGTTTATAAAGCTTTATTTACGACAATGGTGTGTTTGGTCACTCCAACTGAAATTTTCTGGCAAAAATCTTTGTAGAATAGATTTATCCTTAAATGTCTTTTTTATTTTCTCGGTTAAAGGATAAAACTGACCAATAAAGATAAGGGGTAGAGGGCTAAGATCTTCAACAAAAATTGTCCATATAAAATACCACAATATAAATCTGTGCCCATGTTTTGTAACTCTCGCCTCGAGAAACTTTTCGATTGAAATGTGTTAAATGAAACAAAAATACCATGTATCGAAACAAACAGCTGTTTTTCTCACTAAACTGTGTTTGTAACTTTTTTGGTCGAGTATTAGCTGTAAGGAAATTACTCGCCAATTTACAGAGAAAGTGTGTCTGTAACATTTTTGTGCGAAAAGTTCCCGCTTTGAACTGTCAAAAAAACTCACGAATAGAAGTGGGGCGAGAAAAATCCTTAACACTAAAAAACAATTAGAAATGCCAAATGCAAAGAAAAATAGTATTTTGTTCTTGGCACATTTTTTTATTGTTTAATTATTTTGCTTTTAAAATTTTTTAAAATATACGAAGGTTTTCAAAGCTCGTTTGCAAATAACATACATTAAAGTCGCACTTTACATTATTTAATATAGCCGACGGTTTTTTTTCGCCGCTGTTGGTCGCCGTCGACCAAATGAAACGTTTTTTATGTTTATACATATAACTTCTATTCAATGATGAAACGACCATACATTTATCGGTGTTGTTAAACATTAACTTCAGCCAGATGCCGGTTTCTTTCAGGCATACATTTCTGACATAGTTGATTTTGGATGGTTATTATTGAAATTTTGTCAGATGATTTTGCATCTGAGTTTTACAAAAGCACGACATGTATGTAGCCTGCAGTGGGAAATTTGACAAGTCAGATGTAAAAACCCTGTCTTAACATCAATACGTTTTATAAGGAATATTTTTTTTAATTTTATTTTCAACATTTCAACGCACTTTACTTCATAAAACGATTTCTCAACATACTGCCAAGACACTATGTTGCCACTTAAATGCGATTGTAATAGCGCCTACTGCAGAAGAAAGAACCCATGGTCAGGCATAGCTAGAACGTTTTAAAATTGTACGAGGGCTTAAAATATATATATATAAAGACTGTCCAATTTGAGGTATCATCGGTCAATGGAAATCGCTACAGGGAGATGATCCAAAGCTTTTTTGGTTGAAAATTGATGATTTAGACGTAGAGAATATATGGTTTCAACAGAATAGTGCCACTTGCCACACAGCAAGAGAAACAATGAATCTTTTGAAAGAAAAGTTCAAAAATCGTATTATTTCTCGTAGAAGAGGAGTGAATTGACCATTAAGATCGTTCGATTTGACATCCTTAGACTATTTTATGTTGGGTTAATTGAAATCGAAAGTGTACAGCAATAAACCAACAACAGTTGAAGAGCTTAAAAAAATTATCGAGCAGATATTAACCATCGACAACAGCAATAATGAAATAAACAGGTGGCAATACTACACCAGATAAAGATTTTTTGCTCTTGCATTGTTTATCTATTCTTCTGTCAGTAAGATTTAAGCAGACGGACAGATAGAAGGACATGGCTCAATCGACTTAGAATTATTAAACGCCGCAGAATATACATATATACCTTATGTTACCTTAGATTAGTTTCACACGGAATGAAAAACTCGGTAATTAAAATCAATGTCTTAGTTTTTTTTTTGTGTATTAACCAAAGCTGCCAAAAAAGGACATAATTTAAAGCAAAATACTATTGTAATAGAAATAATACAATATGTCAAATCAAAACAAAGCGTGTTAAAATTTGTTATTCAAATAACTTAAAAGCTAGCCTCCTGCTAAATGATTTTATTTTATAACCTGTATACAAAATTTGTTTAGTATACTAGGAAAATATATACCTTTTTAAATTAAATATAACAAAACATATAAGTTTATTTAAAACGTTTTGTAAGTGGAATAGTTGCGCTACCTAATTTGCTTTAAACACAGTTGTATAAATTTCCTAACAACAAGTTATTTCTAAATAAAAGCGTTTACTCGCAGTAGAAAGATCATATTATATACAGTCTTCCTTGGATTGGCTTAATAAATAATCGCGTTGAAACCTTAATTATTAATATGGCAACATTAACTACCACACACCAAGATTTTCAACACATTGTTTGCACGTTTCTCCACGAAAACAATCATACAGACATAAATATGCATACCAACAACAAAAAGCAAACAAAAAACAACACATCTTTACAATTAATGTTTGCTGTATGTTGTCTTAATGGTACGTGTACCTCTAAATGGATTTATTACAGCTAAAATTATACAATACAAATACCCAGTAAAAATTTTCGGATGAGTTTTGTCAGAATTAGTAACGACAGTCTACACAAGTTGAAGCAAAACTTACCGAAAATTATAGAGGGGCTTGCAAGAAATGAAAACTCATCATCAGAGATATTCACAAACAGTTTTCAGCGAATTTCTAAGTAAGGATTAAAAAATAAATAAATCCCGGGATTCGGGATTTCGGGATTCGGGATTTCCCGTTTGGCATCCCTAGTGTGAACCACTGATGGGTCAAATGGCGGGGCAAACGTGTTAAATGCTACACAAAACAAAAAAGTTAATGTGTGGTTTATAGAACACGAGCACAAAACTCGTCCTTTAAATGTATGTTAAACGGACGAGTTTCGCGCTCGTGTTCTATAAACCACACATAACTGTATGTTGCTTGGCTTCTAAATAATTGAGTAACTAGAAAAATTTTCCCTAGACATTTTGTAGGCTTATACACTAATTTTCTTTTCTTCTTTCCGATCACGTGCAGAATTCGGCCCAATAATATGGCGACATTCCAGATTTGAAAATGTTCAGAAAAGTCTTACAGAATATGATGAAATTTTTTTAATTTTAATTAAAAGTTGCTAACGTTGAAATTTTAGAAAAACATTGTTAAATGGTTCAGTTTATGTTCAAATAAAATTGTTCTTATTGTCTAACATTAAAATCCTCAATCGGCAAAAATTGTTTGCTGGGCACGTTCATGAATATTTTTTCAATATTAACACATACATACACACAATTTGTGTATGTTATTTGTAGTTTTACAAGGAAATGCACATTTAAAAGACACTATCTTCAATTGTTTGCCTGCCTGACTGCCATTCTGCCTTCCTCCTCCGCCTTTTCTGTAATGTGTCTGTTTTATTTATTTGCAAAAGAAAACTTTTATTCATGTGAATGAGAATATATTCTTTGTTAATTTGTAGGGTGGAGCCTACATTTAATTCATCCAACATTTGTATTCTCCTCTTGATAGTTTTTTTTTATTTTTTTTATTTTTAATTGTACTAAATGTGTTTTATGTCGAATTACATGCGTGTTATGTAGCGTTACATTTCTTTTTGGCGAATGTTTTTTATGTCTCGTATACTTTAAATTTTGATGTCTGTGTGTTTATTTTTGCGACGAAGCAAAACGGCCCTCGTAATTACTACAGACCGAACAAGCGTGTCAAAATTTATGTAAAGTCTTGTGAGTTTAATGATTGGTGAGAAATAAATGTAAAGGATAATGCGACAGAAATTAATACTACTTTTAATTAGATCTTTTAAATTATGTTAATTTGGTGGTTTTAAGTTTTAACGAAGTTGCCATTTAACTTTAATGCATCAACTAATAATTATTTAAAGATACACTGGTGAAGAAATGTCAGCTAAAAGAAGTTAAAAAGTATACACAAAAAAAATATCTCGAGAAAATTTTTAACAACTCAGTTTGTTAAAAATAAAATTTTAAGTCAACAAACTTTTTATTTTATTCAATGAAAAAATTTACCAAAATTACACTTTGAAAAATATTTAATAATGAAAAATTTTAATATTCATATGCAATAAAAATCAAAGTAAAGACAGAATTTTAACAACTCTTGTCCATTTTTTAATAGCTCATAATTCTCATTCGCTTTACAGTTTTATTTGAATAATATTTTTAGTTTTCCAAAGTCTTTGGAAAAAGGTTTCCTGATGATCTGTCCTAAACAACCAGCGAAATAAGCAAAGGAACTAGTTTATCCCATTTCCAACAATTTATTTTAACACATTACGTGAACATTATGTTGAAAAAATTTTTTTTGCAACAACTTTCTTTATTGACTCAATAAACTTGGTTGTTGACTAAAAATTCAATAACTATACCTTCAATTTTTTTGTCAATGCCCCAAAAATTGTCATCGCAGAAAATTCAAAAATTTTTTTAATCAAAAATTTTCGTATTCCGCGAATTGGCTGGCTAATACCGCTTTTTTTGGTCGCGACTATAGAATAATCGCACTTTTGATGTTTCGCATTCAAAATTAAAAAGCCAATCATATTTTTATAAAAAAGCAAATTTAAGTTTAAATCCTATAGAAGACCATAAATCTTTATAAATGCTAGATTACACTATCTCACAAGTCTTACGTATTCCATAATACTTTGTGACATAGAAATCTAATGAGTTTTGTTGCGACTGTCAAAAAATCTAATGTAACATGACAGTTTGTGTTCACACCATCACACAAAGTACAAACACTCACTCATGAAATAAAATGCAACCCTGATCCAATGAAAAGTATTATTGTTTAGAAATTAAAAAAAAAAAAACGATGAGTTCATGGGATGTCAAACTTTTTTCATAATACTTGTCATTTTAGTGACACATCACACATACTATCGCACTTTGTCTTATTACTTGAGTTTTTGACATGTATTAATACAAGGTATAATAGTGTAATCTAGCCTTAAGCTTGTGAATTAAGGGAGTATTTAATAAAATACCTACTAACCTATTTTTAAGAAGGTTATAATTCGAATTTTCTATGAAAACGCCATTTTAAATTGTTTCATTAGTGTAGGAATTTGTATACCTAATTATTATAAATTATAACTTTTGGTTTTTTTTTTTCTTTTTAGGTAAGTTACCCCAGAAGACTTTTAATACTAAGTGTAATGTAAGTAAGCAGTTCTGAAATTTTAAAGATTAACTCCCGATTGTTAAATTTAACAAACGCTTATTTATTAAGGAAAATTTTCATAGAAAATTTGTTTTTTCAACCTTTGTTAAATTTAATATATACATATTTATAAATACAGGCATAAAAAATTATATCTTTTACTGAACCATGCCAAATTAAAATATATTTATAAAAAACAAAACTGTGTCCATGTTCTGTAACTATCGCAGAAACTTCTCGATTGGAATGTGAAAATTAAAACAAAAATGCAATAAATTGAAACAAACAACTGTTTTTCTCACTAAACTGCGTCTCTAAGATTTTTGGCGAATAATAGCTGTCACGTAAGGAAATTACTTGCCAATTTGCAGAAAAATGGGGTGAAAAAAAAGTTTACACAAAAAAGTATATAAAAAATGTAAAATGCAATGAATAATAAAATAAGACTACTTGACAGTTTTTTGACCAAATGAATCTGACACCTAATCTTTATGCTTTTTGTCCGCTGAATCCGAATATGAAGTCAGAATTGTCAAAAGTAGAACCGTTTTTGAGATATTCCAAAATAACAGTTATTTGAGTTTTTAAAAAAAAGATGATTTGACTTAAATGCAAATATCTTAAAAAAATTTTAAACGGATTATGTGTTTCTTTTTTTAATGAAAGATAATAAAATTACTAAAATAACCATAGTTCATTTGTGAAGATGAGTCAATAATTGGCAGAGTTACAGTGGACAAAATTTAAAACTTCATGAAAAATTTTATAATTTTTTTGCAATTTTTTAAAATATTTTTTTAAAACCAAACAATAAAATTTTTTTTAGTTTTATCACTTACGGCGTCAGCCTATTTCACAAATGACAAAATTACAGAAGATTAATTGAATTGACCCACATTTCGATTTGTATCAAATCAATGAAAAACACAACAAATAAATATACAAAGCTAAATTTTTAGTAACAATAAATATTAAAAATAGCTTAAAACTATTTAATTTCTATGTGGGTTAATTCTCTAAATCTTCTGTAGCTTTGTCATTTTTGTACCAATCTATGTCTTGTTGGGCGCAAAATATTCCTATTAAAATAATCTAATGTCGTATGTAATAAAACATTAAGATTTTTAAATCATTGCACACTGGGAAATTCCGGCCAAAAATCCATAGCTTCTTTATTTCTTAACGCAAATGGCTACAATTTGGTATGCAACTTGAGAAGAGCATGTTTGATCCTTAGGTAAAATTTTGGACACGTACATTCATTGACGACCCAAAAGTATCGAACAAAATTAAAAAACGGCTTTGGAGTAGTAATAAAATATTATCATTTGTAGCGATTATATTAATCACCCCTATCGCAAACAACTACTCCCATGAAAATATTCCCATATTTTTTTATTTCGTATTGTGAATGATTCCCATAAAAAATTTTTTGGGACTAAATTCCCAAACTTAAAAAACTTGGCATCGCCAATGTTTACTCCCGCGAATTTTTTTAATAAATAAATTCCCAACAAGTGTTGATGTGAACGAGAAGGGAACATGTAAATTTTAATTTGTATTCTAAAGTAGGACTAAATTTAAACACTTTTTCCTTTTATTGAAGGAGTGTAAATAAAGAAAATGAAGATTATCACTATTCATTATTAATTTTATCATATTTTTATTAGTATTTTATTTTGTATATTTTTCTTTCACAATAGAGACTTTTGTTTACAAAGCATTGAAAATAATTCACAATAGAAATTTTTACTCCCAAAATATTTGTGATACCGATTTGTTGGGGATGGGAATTTAGGTTTGATCCCATATATCATATTCCCATAACATTCGCGATTGGGGTGAATAGTTTGTGGAATATCTACATAAGGTGCACAAATGAGTACATATTTGTGAATTGTACACTTTTTATTAAATAAAAATTAAATTTTCTTTCTTAATTAATTTTTTGTTTTATTACTTAACAAAATAGTTTGACAATCAAAACTAACAATATTGAATTCACGTTATAGCCGGACTTCGGCCGGGCGCAAAGATTTTCTTTTCTATGGTATAACGAACACTGGCTTCGCCCAGTAAAGCTTCGCTTTCGCTAGTTAAAGAATCTCTGTATGACCGGCAAGGATTTTTCCACTTTGGTCTAAGAATTCGGGTTTTTTATACTTTCCCTAGAAACTTTTATATACATACAATTTTATATAGTTTGCGTAAAAATGTTTGGATTGATTTTTAATTTCTTAATGTTTGCATTTTTCATTAGGGAACGAAAAATAGCCCCAAAGTAAAAATTGTGATTTTATTTGGGGCCATTTATCATTCCTTGATACGGAGGTCGTTTTTCATTCCACTTAAAATGCAAAAACACCCTAACGAAAAAATTAAAAATAACTCAAAAAAAAAATTGCCCCTACTTGACCCTAAATTCCTAATTCGCATATTACGTTTATGGTAAATAAAGCTAGAGGAACACTTTGATACATAAAACGGTGGGCAAGAGAGTTCGATGATCCGTATATTACGAAAACCTTATATATGGCACTTGTAAGGCCGATTCTTGAATATGGATCGATTATATGGGATCCCATTTACCAAACTTATTCAAATTTAATTGAATCTGTACAGAAACAATTTCTGCTCTTCTGTCTTCGCGGATTACACTTTAACCCACTAACCTTGCCCTCATACACATCTCGACTGGCTCTGATAAAGCTCCCTACTTTTAAAAGTCGTAGAACAATGCTGAATGTATCGTTTATTCTGAACATTATTAATGGTGATATCTGCGCTGGATATTTAATTAATGAGATTTCATTTAATATTCCTCAACGACCATCTCGAAGTTTCATACCATTATCCATTAAATTCTTTAGAGCTAATTATGGTGATGCTGATCCTCTTAGAAGAATGTGTTACACTTTCAATCAATTATATAGATTTATTGATTATTCGTTGGATCCAAAGTCAATAAGTAGATTAATAATTGCTTTTCTTAATTGATGATAAAATTTGTGTAATGTTATCAAATGTTAGTTATAGTCTATTTTATTTAATTGTAATTTTAAATGTCTAAAATTTCTGTAAGGATTAATCCATAGACAACAAATAAATAAATAAATTTCGTGTTGCTGTGTCTCATCTACAATTTTGGGGCCGTTCTTCACTTTCCTATTGGGGCCATATTTCCTGGGGTCATGTTGCGCACCACCGTTTTAGGCGTTGTCGTTAACGAGTGATTCGTTTTTTTTGTAATAGATTTAAGTAACAAACAACCTGTGTTCTTTAATCCGTTCGTAAAGAACAGGGCAAGGAAGTTCATGCACTTAAAATCGCAAAATATGCGCATAAAACATGCACTAAAAATCGTAAAATATGCAAAAAAAAAAAAAAAATTACAAAATATGCATTAAAAATATATATTTATTTAACCATATTTCACAAAAAAAAAAAAAAAATACATTTCATTCAGTTTTAAAAACTAAGTTTAAAAAGGAGTAGTAGTAGACAGGGTTGTCAGATGTGGCGATTTCTCGCCAAACGTGGCGATTTTCAAACTTGTTTGGCGACCTAATTTTTGATTTGGCGACATGGCGATTTTTTGGCGATTTAACAAAAAAGTTGGCGATTTTGTTGGCTATTTTTGATGAGCTATGCATTTGTTTTGAAAATCGTTAAATTCAATACTGAGAAATAATATTAATTTTATTATACTTATATTATTTTTATGTATGAAGTTTGAGGCATTCAGTATTTGAAAGTTCAAATGGCTGATAAAGATAATGAATATCTTCGAGAAAATAGTTTTTCATATTTAAAGCTACGTTCACAATCAAAAAAACAATTTCGTTTTTTCTTCTATCTTTTTTCTTCCCAAAGTATTTCATATATTTTTCCTTTCATTTTTATAACAAAATTGTAACTGAAACTTTTTTAAAAATGTAACTTAACTTGAGTCAACTAGAACTTCAGCAACAATTTGTATGAAATTGTTTCTGACGTTTAAAATAATTTTATTTAGTTTTGAATGAAAATTTTAACAAAATGTTTATAAAAATAAATGCATAATATTGTTGTGGCTAAAATTTGCGAACGGTTTCTTGATGCAAAATGTGTGTGGGTGCAAAAGAAATTGTTGCTCTATTATGAACACCAAATTAAAATGTTTTTTTGATTGTGAACGTAGCTTAAAAGTGCTCTTGAAAGAATCAATAAATAGAAATTAACATAAATATATTTAAAGTCTATGAACATTTTTTCATTATATGTATGTGGCAATTTTTTATCCCAGATACAATACGTTGTTGTCAGTGATATTTTAAAGATTTTTATGAACTCTTACATACCTTTGGACATTTTTGAAACCGAAAGAAAAAATTAGCGTTGGTTAATTGCAAAGATAAATAAGTTTATGCCAAAACTTTAAAGCTGCAACGAAACGGCAGGTACGTACAATTTCAAGGAACTTACTTTGACTGTTCTTTATACATATGTTCTTTATATTATTATAAATAATGCCTGTGTTTAAGCTATGAACTCCACTACAACACGCCTTTGAAGTAGAATGCAATACGAACTTCTAGACGCGTTGTTACGAGTTATATGTTGCACTTCTTTTGTACCATCGTTGAATAAATGAAAAACCCTTACAATGCATTCCAAAAAAGAAGACAAATAGGTAGCTTTGCCGGTGAAGAGTTTAAGATATATAATAAAACTGAAACTACATACATATATAAAAATGTAAATATATCCAATATTTGTTTAATACTAGCCGCAAAAAAACTTTTTTTGTAGTAAACATCGTACCATTTTTGTGTTCACTAGCTATTTTTACTTTTTTCTAAATAAAAATTAAGCAAAATATATACCATGGCGACTTTTTTGAATTTTTGGCGTATTTTAGCGATACGGAACAAATTAATTTTTTTTAGAATTTATAAAGAATATTTTTAATAAATTAAAAAATATGTATTTTACTGCCAAAAACTTGAAAATAAAGGCTTTGGCGATTTTGGCGATTTTTGACATTGAATTTGGCGAAAAAGGTCAAAATTAATCTGACAACCCTGGTAGTAGATAAAGATATATTTACATATATAAACAAATAAGTTTTTTTTAAGTTATCAAATGTAAAACTCATTATATTTGGTCTTAAAACAATTTTAAGCATTGAAAATGTTCGTTCGACATCAACGGCTGTAATAGGTGCATATTTGAAAGTGGTCAACTCCTTTGTGGAATATTCATTGTCTAAAATTTTTTCTTTACTGGAAGGAAAATTAAAAATATTACCAATTTCTTTAACTTTTTTAAATCCGGCATTCTTTTTTAAAACTCCATAAAGTTTGGCTTTTATTTTTTCGCCGATTTGACCTTCTACTTTTCTTATTTTAATGACAGCGTCATCAACGAGTTTAACCGAGGTGTTCAATGATTTAAACCCCTGAAGTTCGGTTATTGTATCGACTAGAAACCCATTGTTTGAGTGTATAAATTCTAATTGAGCCTTTATTTAAGGTACATTTAAAATATTGTTTACTTTTTATAGCGACTGTATTATTTTCGTTAAAATTATTTACCACATCTTTAAATACTTCAACATTTTTGGCATAATACTTAACTACCTGCAACCAGGTACCCCATCTTCTTATACATGGTTGAAGCGCAAAGGTGATTTTAAAAACTTTCATGCATGGCATGAGCTTAGCATGTGACATGTAACATTTTTGAGTAAGATATCTTTAAAAAATTTCAAGTAGAGCAAAATTTTTTTTTTATTAAAGTCTTCTAAAAGAGAGATTGAATCTTTGAAAGTTCGAGCTATTGAAGCATGATCCTCCTTTTCTAACTTTACAATATTTAACAAAAATGTGTGTTTAATCTGTTCTTCTTCTGCATTCAAGATCCCAACAATTACGTAGACAACGCAACGTCCGGACGCGTCCTTCAGTGTCCATTGTTTCGTCAATAGACAGCCACAAAGTATGTGACTTAATTCTTTCAACAATGTCACATAGTTGTATAGTGTACAACTTGGCGAGATAAGTTTTCTAAGGGTTGTTTCCGTAGGAATGGTTTTATTGTTATATTTGTTTAAAAAAAATTCTATAATTTTGGTTGATTAGCTAATATAGAGGTATATCTGCAGACACCAGAGCATCAAACAATTCCAAACTAAATTTACTTTATCCCCAAAAGTTAATTTTCTTGAAATTAAAGTTTGCGAAAGCTTTTCATAATTATAAATCTTTGTGTTTCTGGCTTTGAAGGTGCTGATTTACTTAAAATTTTTAAATGAAACAACTTTTTGTAAACTTTGCAAAAAAGTACTTTTCCCTCTAATTTGAAGACTCAAAAACACACTTATTTCAAATATTATTTTTTGATATTGTTACGAAAGTTAAATTATCTAAGAATTATTTATAGTTATAATTATAAGTTATCTTGTAAGTTATAGTTTTATGTTACTTAAAATTGTCATGTATAATTTTCAACACAACTGTTATTTCTAGAAATGGTTATAGAACATAATAAATAGTTTTTACGGGAAGGTTCAGGAAAAATCTAGAAATCATTATGAAATATAAAAAGGGGTGACTCATGTAAAATTAGTTTAGTCTGTTTTGAAAACCGGTTCTGTTCGTAACTAACAATTGTGAACAAAATAATTAATTTCAACTTGCTATTTTTTGTATTTTTTCTATATTGGAGAGCAGTGCAAATATATTTGCATAGGAAAACTGACTAAGTGTAAAGAGTATGATTATATCATAAAAAATCTTGAAATGTCAAATAAATATACATGTGTTATCGATAAATAATCTAAGACTGTCAAAAAAAATATAAAATTTTTTAACTTAAAATTGACATTTCCAGATTAATTGCTAGCACTGTTGCCAATTTTTTTAGTTTTTGATCGAAAGAAACGGTTTTTAACTTTTTTTTTGCGATTTTTAGCTTTTATGACGGGATTTTGTGGGGAAAAAACGTGGGCAGTATTGTTTGTTTTGTTTACATTTTATCAAATTGTATTTCTTGTTCTTTCTCGCATTTGTTGTTTCATTCAGTCAATCCTAAAAAAAATCCAATACAAAAAATAGCAAGTATCATAACACCTTAAGTGTGTGTTTTTTATTCGGATTTGCAATTAAAAGAACTCAAACGCGTTTATTAAAGGAAAAACGTAACAATATTTTTTCTTTTCGGCTTTTTTCCTTAAAAACAATTTGTTTTATTAATACTTTTTGGATTTTAGGTCATACTTACACGGAAAATCAAAAATGTTATGTTTAGTTCTATTTTTTCTTCGCCGAACGTTATTTTTATCTGCTTCTTCAAGTAAAAAAAACCGTGAATAAAATGAAATGTCAAAAACTGTTTTATTGTTACTTCTACAATTATGTACACAATTATACAAATTGTATAATTTTTGTATGTGCTACTTTTTAAAAGTAAAAGAAACAAGGTGAATTTATAATAAAATGTAGGTAATTTAGTACCAAACACCAACATGTTATGTTGTTGCTTTTGCTTCTTGAAAATGTCAAAGTTAGCAGATTTTCCCATACTATTTTGACTGTTTGACAGCTTCAGGGCTGAAATAACTAAAACCAGCTGATCCACTGACTACACCTTATAATGAATCCGCCTTGAACAGAAAGATATTTCTAAACAAAAAACTAAGAAAAGAGAATTTTTTTTTATAAATATTACAAAATATGACGAAAAATGTGAATTTATAACAAAGTATGAAGAAAAATATGCATTTATATCAAAATATGCAAAAACATGCATTTAAAGCAAAATATGCAAAAATATGCACTAACAAATTAATGCCATTATACTGGAAATATTGTGATTCGCAAAGATATTAACTTTAGGTGGGTCTCAGAGTACCGACAACAAACATGCATTTGCATGAAGTCCCTTGCCCTGGTAATGAAACATTACCACAAATTTTGGGATTTATTTCATTTTATTTTAAGGGCTATTTTAAATTTTTTGGGCAATTTTTTCTTTAAAAAAATGGGGTTATATTGCATTATAGTACTTTTTGAACATTTTGGTACTTTTTGCAAACATATTTTTTTATGGAAAAATTAAAAACTAAAATACATATTTTTTTGCTTATATCTCATCTATTTATGGACCAAGCTGGCTAAATTTCAACAGCAAAATTCTGATGAGGATATCTGACATTAAAATATACCAACAAGCTGTGTTGCCATAACCGTTTGATAAGAATAAATTTTGTGTAGGCAATGTTGTCAACACGGCTTTGGAGTCGGAGTTGTAGAGTTTGTGGTGAGGTTTTTGTACCGGAGTCGGAGTCGAAGTACCCACAAAAAATTCGCGACTCCGACTCCAAAATTTTTTCGCATGAAAAATTAAAAAAAATATTCTAATAATTTCCCAAATAAAAATACTTCGAAATTGGCGATGTAATAATTAAAATATTGCTTCGAAATTCTTACTGAATCCTTTTCTTGCTATATTTAACCATTTAAAAGGTACTTCATTAAAAAAGAGTTTAAAGTCATATACATTTCGCATTAAGGTTAGATTAGAAGTCGGAGTATCAATTTCAGCGGTTGGAGTCGGAATTAGTTCCCTAGTCCTAGTTTTTAATGTTAAAAAAAATATCAACGCTAAATTTCTAAACAAAGACGCATAACCTAAAAGAGTTCTAAAACGGACGTGGGGGTACCGTGGTATTTTTGAAAAGAAAAAGTACTGAAAAAAGTACCATAGTACTGAATTTTCCATCACTGTTGCATTATCAAAAATAGCCCCAATTTTGGGGTTAATTTTCATTTATTTTTTTAAGGCCATATTTCGCAGCGTCTAATTTTATTCACCCCTATCGTGAATAAAAATTCCTTGGGAGTTTTTTCCCTTTTCCCATTTTTACAATTGAATTAACATAGGAAAAATGGAAAAATGTAAAAAGGGAAAAAACTCCCAAAGAATTTTAATTCACGATAGGGGTGATTATGTTTTTTTTATATTATTGATTTCTAAAATTGTTAATGGAATTTTAATACTCTTCATTACAGTTGGAAAGGGTATATATAAGATTCTAATTCCGCTTGTAATTCTACAATATTGAATTAAGACCTTATTTAGTATATTTTGGGTCCATACAGGAAGAGTAGTTCACTTTACGATGTGTGTCTATCCATGTGCATGTTGAAATGAGACCCCAAATCTAAAAAGGACTAGATTATCTTGTATATATATCTGACACATATAGTCCGGAAAAGTTTACTCTATATATTGATGATTGAATTAAGTTTTAATTTCCCATGGGTCCAATATAAATTCCCCTTCTGAAAATTATTTTTTAAAAAAAAATTTTTCTTTACAAAATTTTTTTCCTAGGGATACCCTTAAAAAAACCTAACATAATTGCTTGAGTTAAGCGTCACTTGGGATCCGATTCAACCCATTGTGCGTTGTTTTTTAAAATTTTCAAGAAACGTTTATTTTTGTACGGTACATCATAATCGTTAAAAAAAAAGTCGTTGTTGAATTTTTGGAAATCATGTGACAATACATTAATATATGTTCTGTATTTTGGTTTGAGAAACATGGTAACCGTACTTTTGTATGCAATTTAATTAATTTAAGCAACAAAAATATCCTTAACGTAGTTTATATAAAAACATAAATACAATTCAAAACGCAATATTCCTAAATGATAAAGCTGACCTCCAGATAAAAGATTATATTTAATGATTTGTATAGCTTCTGGACAACTACTTTACCACAACAAATTTTTTCAAAATATGAATATAGAAATATCGTCTTGGACTTATAAAATATGTGGAAGTCATCATATGTTTAGTATTAATATACATAAATATTTTTGGCTTAACTAATATTGTACTATCGATTGTTATTTGTAATTTAAGAATGAATTAGTAGATAAATTGTTTCAGTGTATTATTTCTTAAATCACATTAAAGTGTAAAAAACTCAAAACTCTCACTAAGAAAAAAAAAGAAAATCAAAACCCAAAATAATTGCGCTGTCTTCAAATACTAAATTTAAGATATAAAAACATATTTTTGAATCTTTCAAGCGTAAACAAATTTCGAGACAATATTAAATGTTAAGTGTTTCCTTTTCACCATTTTTACTCGTTAATTTAAGGTATGTATATACAGTAGGGCGCGCCTTATATGTATGGCTGATTTTTTTTTATGTCAAGTTTGAATTATAATTTTCCGCAGAAATGTTCTTCGCAGTAATAAAAAATATATGATTTGACAAATTTTGATCTGATGGTATAACAGAATGGCGTGCCTTCAACATCTCAAGTCCCCAAAATTAGTTAAGTTCATTTGAAATAAGTACAAATGTAAAGTTGATGTTTATTTCTATTTTCAGGTAGATTTTAATAAACGTTTATGTCCTGAGTCCAAATCCGAATCCGTGTAAAAGTCTGGCTTTTTAAGATACGCAAATTTTAATGCAAAATGTTGAGACAGTTTTTAAGAATATTGTGATTCGAACAGTAAATATTGAAATATATGTAATTTTACATTTGTCTATTAAGACAAAAGCTGAGCTTTACAAAACAATCAAATAAAAACGAAATTGTCAATGAAGTCTGGCAGCTCTAGATAAAATAAAAATAAGCCAATAAAGAAATTATAAACCAATTATAAACTACGTTCAAGCGTGTGTCAGTGCTCACTGAAAGAATTTTCTTCACAGATCTAATTTTGACATTATTTCAATGAAAAATTACATTTAAAGTCAACCTATGAAACCCTTCATTGGATTAGTGAAGATTATTAATAAAACTATAGCTAGATGTTAAGTGAGCGATCGCGATGCTGCTTGATTTCTAATAGCAACTGCTTAAGCTTTGCAACAAGACATAAGTTATTTTGTTATTATTGTCAGATCAATCCGCTGATCCCGTTCGAAGATTTGATTTAAAGAAAGAAATGAATGCAGTTACTGGGATAGAAATTTTCTACACTCTATTTTTTTTTTTTTTTTTGGCTACGGGAAACATTTCTAGAGAAGAGTGCAATTTTCCATTTCTCAGTATAAGGCGCACCCTAATATACATTTAACATTTTCGTAAATACACACAAATGTAAATTTTTATTATGCATTATTTACCCAACATTAACATTTTTTTATAAATATTGAAGTATGCATATGAAATTTTTCTAATTTTTTCTTAACCTTTTAAACATCAAGGAAATTACAAAAAAAAAGTTGATTGTAAGGAAATCCCATATGCGATTGTAAGTAAGAAAACATAGAACAATAATTTCATATTTTTTTTTATCATCAATAGAATAGAATCTTGTATCTGTGTATTTGAGAATTTTTCTCACTGAGTGTGAGTGTCTTTCAATATGCAAAGTTTTTGTATTCACACATACAAGAAAGTCTTCATTAAATTGAATTGCATCATTAAAATGACAACTTTTATCGTTAGCAGTCATCTCCATTCAACGCCATCAAATCATCATCATTTTCATTTTCTTTTCCAGCTCTTGTTGTTGTATTCTCTGTTATGCTTAAGCTTTAAGTCAATAGTAGTAATGTCTATGTAAATGTCACAGCATGTGTTTTTATCTGAGTGTTAGTAAACCTTGTTCATATACACATACATTAGTCAGTGTCAGTGATTGTTTGTTATGTGGCATGGGACAGAACTCCATTGCAGTCACACATCACATCAATTGATGTCAGCAGAATTCATGAATAAGTCTATTTTAAAAATGTCTATTTACTTTTTCTTGTTGGTTTTGTTTCTTGTTATTGTAGTGGCAGTTGTAAATAATCTTGTACCCTATACCATGTAACTGTGGGACGTAGTGATGTGCATTTTTTCTTGTAATCTAACTAAGATCAAGTCAACCCAATAAAGAATTGAGCTTGACACGAAACAGGTTTGTAAGGGAGAAATGTAAGAGTTTCGCTTACCATACTGCTTACGGAAGACATGAATTTTTTATGGCGAGTTCTTACTTTGAAGCAATACATTTTTGACACAAAATGCGCTTTATTCAACGCATATAAAAACTTTACACACTGAATGTATTTTAACAGTTAATTTTGATATTCTCCCTTACGAACCCGCTTTGTAGTAAGGGAATTCCGTGGCACTTGAAATATTATATTTTCTTTTATGAAACTTGTTAAGAATTCCTTCACTTACTTGACTGCATCTCTGTATGTCATATTGCGTACCGCATAATTGTGCGCATATATTTTTAAAAGCAGGGTTTAAAAAACAACGAAATTTGTGTACAACTTTTCGCTTTTTGAGTTGGTTTGACAGCGACTGTTTATATTTAATAAGTCAGAAGTAAAAGCAACAGTTTTTATGGTCAATGACAAATTAAAAATAAAGAAATCCCAGTTTTTCTACTTTTACTGCAGTTTTTTTAACGCTGTACCATTTTTGTGCTTCGGAAAATTACGCATACAACTCAGGGTTGGAGAATCCAGTACTATTGTACTTTATCGGTATTTTTAAAGATACACCCAGTACTTTTTGAAAACAAATTAAACTTTTTAACAAGATTTCTCTTGAATAAAGGAAAACACTTTAAGTCCAATTTGACTATCGTCGTTGATGGTAATACTAACTTTGCTTAATGTTTGAAAACGAAAACATTTTAAAATAATTCACATTAAAAAAAACTTTAAAATGTAATTTAATTCAGGCTTATCAGATTGTTTTAAACATTATTTCAACCGATTGCTAGAACATAAGAACTACAATGTCTTTCATAATTAATTCTCCTCATTTCTGTCACGATTGTTGCCTTAAATCTTTTCTGAAGCTACCAACAAGTGCACACTTATCAAGATTTGGCGACCATTGCAAGCATTTTAAATAAAAAAAAAAGGACTCCATCTCAACAAATCCCATATAAGACTGTTCTTTTTGTATGACCCTGCATTAAACTAAAAAAAAAATATCTTAGACATTTCGATTTTTTTTTTTATTATATTCATTGTTCTTCATAAAAAGTCTAAATTTCTAAACATTCCCGGAGTTAAAAATGCTATGGAATAGATTTTCACCAAAGTGCGAATATCGATTTTGACGTTCTTCTAATAAAATTTAAAGCAGTCCTATAATATTTGTTTTTTCTTATATGACTACCATTTACCATTTTACAGGCCGATATGAAAGAGGTTTGGGTTTGAGGTAAATCAGACATTGTTTTGGAAACACCCCTGAATACTTACACATTGGTTAGGCAACCATAATATGGCTGTGGCTTCTGGATGGAGGACTAATTTAACCTTAGTATGGTTGCCGGTGACAATAATATGGTTAATTTAACCATTATTTGATAAAAAAAAAATTGGTAAAAAAATAGTTTTGTTGAAGGTAACCATATTTAAAAATGCTTTTTCTCTGGGTGCAACATCTGCTAAATATGATGGATTAAAAAGTGGGTGGCCACTTCCAATTATATTTGCTGTATATCTAAAGAACGGCAGGAGGTGTAGTGCTCAAATTTTGTACAAGAAAGTTGGATATTTGGATAATTGGAAAAGTGGTCACAGAATTCCCATACATAGGCAATAAAAATTTCTATAAATCTTGACAGCGGTAACAGCCATACATTTTACATTTAGAACAAAAAGTTTCGTTTTCAAGACAAAACATCTGTAAAAAAGCGGGCGTAAATAAAAATGAAGGCGTGACCCCTTGTATGTTAGAATATATTTCTGTATTCAGAAAAAGTTTTCAAATGTGTTACAAATAGTTTGGTTATCCATACAAAGCATGAAAAGGTAGGCACGTTTCAAAAAGTGGGATGGTCAACTCATATATACAGACAACATAAATTTAATCATATCTGGAGAACGTTTAGAGTAAAAGTTTCGAAGCCTGGTACAAATAGCTTGGTTATCAGCACACAACATTTCTAAAAATGTCGGCGTGGTACCTTTAATACAAAGGCAGTATATATTTCTATAAATTTGGAAAACAGTTACAGTTAAAAGTATTACAATATTGTAATAGAAGCTTGGATCTTAATACACAACATTTGTCAAAAATAGTCTCTAATGGAAATGGCACTTCCTTTACAAAAGCTCCATAAACTTCTAATTCTTAAATTTAAACCAATAGTTTGTTTGTCTTTATAGAACATCTGTCAAAAAATAAGCTGCATTAAATAAGAAAATGGGCATAATTTTAGGGCATGAGTAAAAAGTGAGAATATAAAAAACTTTACTTACATAGAATGATTCTGAAGGAATTCTTTTCTAGTTATGAAAAAGTGGTAATTAGAGGGGAAGGATCCGATATTTCTTAAATGTTGGAGAAGTGGCCTTGGACCTGCAATATAAACACAATAAAAATATCTGTGCATTTGATACATACAAAACGAATCCCACAATTCCCAATAAACAGCCGAACATTCTCAAAAATTAGTGTCTTTGAAATATAATGGTTACCAATTACGGGACTTAGTATTCATATCGCACATTTATTATAAACATATCGGATCATACTAACTCGAACGAGTCGCCCAAAATTGGTTCACCTCAGACGAAGTCATGGCCAATATTTGCATGATATTATACAAATATTTATTTGTATAATATCTTTAGTTTTTCTAAAATCTTTAGATGAAGTTTCCTGATGATCTGGCCCAGGTGAGTGAAATGAGCATAGGAATAGTAAAATGCGAATAGGAATAGCTTATCCCATCAACAAAAAATATCAGTGTTTTATCAAAAATAAAAATTAGTAATTAAGCACGACAAACAAAATTTTGTTGATAATTCCCGAAAAAAGTATTTCAAACAAATTATGATACATTTGGGTATTATATTTCCAAAATACTAGACCAATTATAAATTATGAAGAACTCGGCAAGCGCATTTCACTAAATAATTATTTTAAGCATCCAGCATCAAACTGCATTTTAATCGGACCAACCGTTTATAAAATATAGAATTATTTCCATTTTTTTCCAAACTTCCCACACTGTGCAGCGATCATATAAATAGAAGCTAAACCCTTACAACCTGTCCCACCCACGTTCTTTTCAACTAAGCAAACGGATAAGAAAAAAATTAACATATGTATGATTTAGACGTTATTTTTTAATAACATTGTAAAATAAAGTTTAGTTAGTACTCTTAAAGTTATCGAAAATATCAGTTTTTTCGCTCTCCTGTAAAATTGTGATTTTGCAGATAGCTCTATTTGAAAACCAACCCTCGATATATTATTTTAACTTATTGTTATGGCTGCCGGCATTAGGAACGAATTTTTTTGCGAGTCTCTTGACAACAGTCACAGGCACAGTTTATATTGAGTGCTTAAATATATGCCGAACTTAGGATAGAAATGATCCTATAGTCGGCAGCTGCTTTTAGTATTTAGTATTTTAGTATTTATTTATTTATTTGATGTTCCGTACACAAGACTTAGAGTCTCATATTACAGTACAGAACTGAGCTTTTGTAAAATTGCAGGTTTTGTTATTAAAAACTTAAAAACTGATAACATAAAAATATTACATATTTATTATCAATTTAAAATATCTTCAATTCGGAAACAAAAAACATAAAAACATAAACAAAAAAAATTAAATTAAACTAAGTATAAAATCATATAATAATTAATTTAACATAACCAAGTAAAAAAAGGAAAAACAAAAATACAGTTTCTTCATTTGAATAAGCAAATAATGTTATTTTTGAACTGAAGTGCATTACATATAACTTGAGAGTCATATGGAAGTTTATTCCAGAGACGAGTAGCGTATAAAAAGAATTGCCTTTCGGATATTATATTATTATATATGCTTTTATTATATAAAAATCGTTAATAAATGGCTAAGAAATAAGCAAAAGGTACACATCCAAATTTCAGTACAAATTTTATTTTTAAGACTTAACAATAACCGATTGAAAAGTTTAATATACAAAAATTTTGTAAAATAAATTTGCAATTTCTCTATATAAAAACCCATAACTAAATGCTATGGCGCCAGATTTTGGTTTAAAGATAGAGTTCTAAAGAGGGAATTCACAATCTTGACTAAGGAAAGAATTCCAATCAAGGAGCCAAGTTATTTGAATTGCTTTTACTTTTATCTCAGTTGATTTTGCCTCTATCAGCCCTGCCACACATTCCGTAGTTGTAATTCCAATCGAATTTATTTTAGCTTCTTTAAATCAAATTTTCTTTTTTGGATAAACAAAATTACTTCCACTTCTGATCGGAATTGTCACAGGGGTGTATATAGCATTTTCATGCTAAACTTCAATCAAGATGAATACAGAGATATTTTACACGCTAATGTTGAGTTTTTTTTTGTTTAATGATTGAATTCCAACACAAAGCGGATTTTATATACATATATAAATATACATATATAATTCTTCACTGATCTTAAGCTTTAATTGTTTTAATAATATTCAAATTAAAATATATGGTTCTGTAATTATCGAGAAACTTTATAGGTAGCAGTTTTAGTAAAAAAGCTGTATCTGTTGGTGTTTGCCTTGTCTGATGTATTATATTAAATACAATAGAGGTCATGAATTGTTTCCTTACGAAACTCCAGTGTTTATCGATTAAGAAGAACTTAAAAAGTTTTCTACTTCAATAACAAATTTTCGACCAATCAAATAGTTTTTCAAAAGCTTCGGAGTACTTATGGGAAGTTTATCTTACCAAATATTAATTTCTCAGTCCAAATTGAAGATATTAACAACATTATTTTCTCAAACAGCTTAAAAATATTTGATGATATACCAATAGACCTATATGACTCAACTTTAGTGTGGTCTTTTCCATTCCATTCTAGAAAATAGCATTTAAGACGTTAAATAGCTTTTAATTGATATCTGTCAAATCGGGAAAAATGGCGTTGGAATCTCTCATGATTGTTCACTGAAAGTCCGTTAATTGTGTACGTACAATGGGAATGTCCTCTCAAAAGAACTTTTTGTCTTCATTTAGAACAATGCCAGGACCAGGGAACGTGGTCCGTTTTAAGGGAGTTTCCGTTTAACGGAGATTACCAAATAGTATATAAACTAGCTGTTAAGCCTGTCCCTGCCAAGCAGGAATAAAAACTACTTTTAGATAAGACCCAACGTCAGTACCAAATGCTTGGCAATTCTTAGCTTTATTTAGGAGGCTTTAAAATTAGCTGATATGTAAAAAAGCACAATTTTGCCAAACACATTTTTCCCTCAATTCTCTGCCCATAGTCCAAAACCTTAGATCCGATTACTTCAGACTATGCTCCAGTGTAAGGACTAAATGCTTGGTAATTTTAAGCTTCCTATGCCATTAGGCCCTAATGATTAGGGGATTTAATATAAACTAAAATGTTTATATTTTATAAAAAAAATTTATAAATTTTCAGGAAATCTTCAGAATATTCAGGCGGGTGACACTGTGAAGTCTGATTTTTGATTTTCGGTCTGCGGGCGGAGGGGCTTGGCAAATTCCAATTTTCATATTGCACCACCATTGACATCTATGTAATTTGGACGATTTTTTCTTTAAAATGATCGCCATGGTCCAACTTAGATTTATACGAAAAGAAAATTTTGGCCCGCCCATTTTTTTCGAACTACCTAAAATCAGAAAACGGCTCCATCGATTTGACAAATTTTTCTTTCAAATGTTCGTTTTAATCCATTTTAAGTTTTCATCGAAAGAAAAATTTACCACGCCTACTTTTACGTCCAATTTTTCTATTAAGCGCGTAACTTGAGAACGGCTTGACCGATTTGGACGATTTTTTCTATAAAATCATCGCCAGAAAATGTTGCCCCGCCGAGTTTTTTCGATTTACCTAAAATCAAAAAACGGCTCCATCGATTTGACTAGGTTTTCTTTTAAATGTTCGTATTAATCCATTTTAAGTTTTCATCGAAAGAAAAATGTACCACGCCTACTTTTACGCCCACTTTTTCTATAAAGCGAATAACTTGAGAACGGATTGACCGATTTGGACGATTTTTACTATAAAATCATCGCCATGGTCCAACTTAGGTTTTTACGGAAAAAAAATTTTGCCCCGCCCACTTTAACGCCCACTTTTTTTCGATTTACCTAAAATCAGAAAACGGCTCCATCGATTTGACTAATTTTTCTTTCAAATGTTCGTATCTTTTTAACGGATTTTAAAAATCGAACGCAAACATTTTTCCTAATTTGGACAGGACAACGTCTGTCGGGTCAGCTAGTTATATATATTATATATATACATATATAAGAAAGAATGCATCAACATTAACTTGGCTTTTTTAATAAATATTATGGAAAATTGGTAAATAATAATTGGTATTAAATACAATATATCTTTAATTTTTTGACGATTTTGTCATTGGGTCATAAAGTGTCGCATTTAGGGAAAGGTGTGCCGACTACAGGCGCAAATCGTGTTTTAGAAAAAATGTAAATTACTCAACTTTAATACAAATGAGTTAAGACTCAGTAAATTGAGTCTAAAACTATACTAACTACTGAGGAATAATAATTCTTTCGCATCCCAATATCATTTTCACACTCATAAGAGTACCAGTTTAAATATCAGAAAAAAGTTAAAGTGCCGACTATTGGTGCATTCACCCATCAAATGTATTTAAAAACACAAAAATAAATTCAAAGAATATTTGATTCCATACAGAAAGTGCGATCAGATACGACACATATGAATCATATGTATTCATACAATTGCTTAAGCCAACTTAAGCATATTATAGTTGGGCATTTACTCTTTTTTGGTTTTTAAATTAATTAAATATTAAAAGTTTTTGTCATCAGCTAATGTTGTAGTTGCAGCACTGTGCGTAATTTGAATACACATAAAAAGTTATGAGATAAAGAGTAAATGAGCTTCGTCGATTCGATGAACAGTAACCATCCAGGGTTAATTATTTTCTTTCAATTTGGCACGCTATGCGCCCCGGGTTAAAATAGAACATATGTATTAGAGATGGTTATAAATGATTTGACACTACCAAATAGAACATTTCATCATGTTAGCTCTATTGTGTGTCGGTAGCTTTGCGTTCGTTACGACTTTATGTCTTTGTTCTATGTCCGTCTTTTACTTTGCATTATACGCTATTTATGCTGCAGAAGTTTTCCATAGATGTCGATAATTTTTGCTTAAAAGTCACATTTAACAAAAAAAACTTATGGAAGGAAAAAAGAAAAAAGAAATAAAGAAACAATAAATGACTGAAAAGCAAAAAGAAAATCATAATGTTCTTGTGATTTGACAACGACAATACGATACCTACAAAAGCAGCAAAAAGACAAACAACAATTTAAGGGAAGAAGAAAAAAAGAAAAAACTTCAAAACCATTACATTGCGTACAACCGTAAAATATTTATTCAAATACACGCGATGTGTTTCAATTGTAATAGAGATGTGCCAATGTCAAACTTGCTGCAAATGCTCTTTTGTCTCAGTTTATCGTTGATGATACCCAAAAGCGTATTTCTTTTTGTTGCCATTCTAATGGATTTAAAAGACACAATCACAACTCACCAGTGAAAATATTTTGTACCTTCTACTCTATCAACATAAAGAAAAGAAAACAGATTGTTTGAAGCAGCAAGAAATGGAACTGAAGAACGAACGCTTGCTATTTTTTTTACTCATTATGGGTGCTCACAAAGCATTGCATAAAAATGTAATTTAAAACAAAAATCAAAATTGTAATTTATTTTTTTGAATTTTAAGGGAAAAAACTTTATGAATGATTCAGGTCGTTAGTAACATTTTGCGTTGACACATTTTACGACATTGAAAAAAAAAGTTAACTTTTTGTCTCTTATAGTTTTATTAAATAAAGCTGATAGAGTATATGAAAACGCAGATGGAATCAATTGCATTAGATAACGCAAAAAAATTTAATTCTGTAAAATCGGTCAAATAAAAAGAACTGGTGAGACAGAAATCAAAAAATCTTCAAAATCTTAAGAATTTCTTAATAATTTGGTTAAGCATCCACAAAAACATTCGGTCAGGTAAAAAATAACTTTTAAAACAAAATGCGAACCAAGTCGAATTGAACTACAGGTGCAAGCAATACTTCAACAATCCAAAACGAACAGAGGTATCTTCCCAGCGATAAACTTTTGGAGGCCTTCCGAAAGACCTTCTTAGACATATTTTTTAAGATCCCTTACTCATGCCCTTATGGAAGGCCTACCTACTCCATTCTTTATACAAGGGATTACATTGGAACTGTTGAAGGAGGCCTCTGATCAGGCCTGCTGAAGAAGGGAACGTAGAAGGCCTTGGCTGGCTAGGACATCGGGTGTAAAAACATGTATGAGTATAGAATGGGGTAGTAAGGGCTTTTTTTTTTTTTGCTGGGTTGCATTGCTTTGTTACCCCCTATTCGTTAGCGACTATTAAATCTTACAAACGTTTATTAAGGGAAATTTTCATATAAAATTTGATTTGTAAAATTTTATTAATCAAAAAAATATTTTTATGAGTGCAGGCTTTAGTGTTTATTGTTCGAAATATCTAATAAACCCAAAACAGTAAGGCTCGAACTGTCAAAATCACATGGCGTTTTGCCACCATCTGCAATTTGAATTTGCCTTGATGCAAACCAAATTCGAAAAACTAAAGAATTGCTTAATGAGTACTCATAATATCCATATATAGACATTCTCTTATAATTTTCCCAAAATGTTGAAGAATTTCTGTATCTATCACAATATCTGCAAGAAAATAACGTTTATTCGATTTCGTTTCGTTATTGTTGCTGAAAAACTTTAATTTGCGTGAAAATTTCAAATCAAAATATTTAAATATTGAAATTTTTTTGTACAAAAACAGTTGTATTGCAAAAGACTGTCATTCCTAAAGTTTTACCTGTATATTCATGAAAAAAAATTTCATTTATTAAAGGTTTATGAAACGAATTTTCTAAGAAAATTTGTTTATTGAAAATTCGTTTCATAATTCTTTTATAAACCTGAAATGTTTTTAATGAATGTGGGCGTAAATTTGTATAGTATAGTATATTTTCATGTTACTGAATTGGAATAACGTATTCCTAACCGGCAAACCATATCCTGGAAATTTCTGAGAAGACTATTTTAGAAATTCATTTGCAAAGTGTTTGACTTGAATATAAAATTTAATATAAACATGTACGAATGCTATGCTCGGCAATGCCGAATCTTATATACCCTTCAATATGGTGCGATCATAACACAAAGTTATATAAATACCGTTCTTTAGATATAAATTAACCAACCTTACGCCACGCCAACTTGTCAAAACCCACCCACATTTTGTCGGACGTTGTGTATGGACAATTAAGGTGCTTGTACCTTATTGGGAGGCTTTTGCTCCAGCCGATCACTAGATATACAGAAATCTATAACATCTTTGTATGGAAAGTTCCACGCCCACTTATCCAATTCCGCCCACATTTTGTTAGGAACCTAATTTGGCTTCTGCCACTTTCCAGATACATATAAAAAGAAATAAAATAAAACAACAACAACGAGAGATTTTTGGGTAAAATTAGATGCAGTCGTTGTTTGTTCCTTATATCTCAGCCATTTGTGGACCCAACAGGTTGAATTTCAATAGCAAGCAATTCAGGATTATATGTGACATAAGTATGAGAAAACAAAGTCCCCATCAGATCTGGGGTCTTCGGAAAGCCCATTTCAACGAAAAGGCATACAAATTCTTAAATTGAAGAATTGTTGAAGCAATACATTAGATTTAATGAAAAAGTTGATTTTTAATTTGTTGTTAGTTAGGGCCTTTTTCGTTTTAGGTGACGATACGCCCTTTTACCTTCGGTGAAGGGTACAAAAAAAATTTGAACCGGAGCTTTCCAAGCACAATTAAAGGACATTTTAAGACTTTATAGATTGATCTTTTTCGAAGAGATTACGCATATTTTTCAAAATAATTTTTCAACTTCTTTACACTACCCATTCTCAAATATTTAGCAACATGGCCAACAATTGTCCATTCTACAACAGTTGATGACTATACCACGAATTTCATTATTTTTAGCATTATTTCCTTACAACAAGTCGGGGAAATGGAATTTCTTAGTTACGTTAATTTTCTAAAGGCAGCAATTGATTATAAGGGAGCCATAAAACTCTTCCAGAATTTTCCACCCACAAAAGACTCTGTAATTCGGTCAAAGGTTATTCTCATATTATTGTTACAGTTCAAAATTTGTTGTAAATGAGAAAATTAAAACAGACCAAATATGGCCCTATCTGACTTTCAATTAACTGAATCAGTTCAAAACAGCCAATAACATTCTATGAAGAAGTGTATTTTTAGGTGAACTCTTCCGTCCAAAAAAATTAAATTTTAATTAAAATATTTTTTAATGATCCGGCATTAGCATCGTTTCTAGAAGAAATAAGGTCCAATACGCACCGAACATTGCATTTTTCTGGATATAATGGAGTCTGTTGTGGATTGACGTTAACCCAAATCGGCAATTTTATTTATTCACAAGCCCGTTAAACCAAAAATAAGCCTTTACGCTAAGTGTGCTATAACTGTCGCGAAGTCGCCTTTGCGTAGGTTTTTTCATGTTAAGAATGCTTTAGTTATACCTATGTAACGTGCAGCAACTTATTTTCCATTTATTACATTTGTGATCTTCCCTAATCAAACTGTTTTACTCAAACAAATTTCGCTAACTAAAATACAGGAAAAAACCATATAAATTAGTTTGATTCTCTAACCACTGACTTGGCTTTTTATCTAACACTAACTTTTCAAACATTTCAATGAAATAATTAAATTCTTCTTTTTTCAAATACTCGTATGTTTTGCATTTTTATTATTTCGTCTCCTATTTTTTAACCTTTCCTTCTAAATGGCTTTCTAAGAAAAACAAATCTGTTTTAACAGGCAAATTTTAAATGAAAAAAAGAAAAATATGCACACCAATATATAAACGTTTATTTATATGAATGCTTGTCAGTATCTTCGCAATAGATTCTTTTACACATTCAAATGAATTTATTTTATGTTTGCTCTTCTTCTGTGTCTTTATTTATTTAAATACAGATGTAAAGACTCATTCATTCAAATTGAGAAGTGTACAAGTTATGTATAAATGTGTGAGTGTATAGTGTTATATGCCCTTGTAACCGAATAGAATGGCAGAATACTGAAAAAACTTTTTTTTAGTTTTAACTATTCGTTTTCTTTTTTATATCCTCCACCATCACGATTGATAAATGAAGTTACATTAAGTTTGTCATCTCTTTTGTAACAGCAAGAAATTTCATCTTGCACCCGTCTGTATGTGAAGAAATACTCTAAACTCTTAAATGCTGAACAAAATAAAATATATTGCTGCTAAATTGTTTCTAAAAATATTTCGGCACTACCACTTTGGGCGACATAACATCCAAAAAATGCTCTGTACCTTCGCGCAAAAATAGGAATGGTCGTAAAGTTTGGCATTAATTAGTTTTGTACGACTAAAAATTATGGCCTGAAAATTTTTTAAGATGATTTAATAATGAATAGGGTTGCAGTTTCCTTCCAAATTCATGTTTTTTGTCGATAGTCTAAGAACGATGTCCACCAGTTACACTTTGCAAGTTGAGTTTAGCTCTTTTTTCCAGATATACCGTTATTTCCAAAATGGAGAAGGTTGCACAGTATATATTCGCGTAACTTGAAAACGGTTTAGTTTATTGAAATTAAAACTAAAAACGAAATTCCTTTAAAATTACCTTTAAGAAAAGTTAAACTTTTTTCTACGCGCAGTCAGTCGTTTAGCAACATATTTTTTTTTTTTTAAATTTATATTAATTAAAGAATTTCGTAGAACGCAATACTTGTAAGGTAGCCCCCCTAAGAAGTGGTGATAAAGGGCAAGTATGTCTCGAAAAAATGTTAAGGACAAAAAACTAATTGAGATCGGTCATACATTTTATGCCCTTAGGCGCGACTCCTGGGCAGTTATGGGAATTTTTCTTTACACTGGGTCTCCACTTAGAAATTTTTATTGGTTAGCACAAGCAAAAACGTCGGCAGAACAATGGAGCAATAATTACTGATTATATTGCTGGAGAAAACGTGAAATTGCTTTATCTTAAACAAACGTGCAGAGAAATGAAATTTCAGATAAATGACAACTGATTGTACAGCAGATTGCTAAGCAATAACTGCTCAAGCAATCAGAAGAGCAATCATTGCGCAATGGATTGCCACTCATGGCAATATGCGGTCTAAACGTCGCAAATTTAATTGAGCAATCAAATTTGACGTTAGCCGCAATAAATATTGCTACGTGGAGACTCGGGGTTAATATATTTCTGGTCTGCATTGAACATTTTGTATAGGAGACCCGTTAAGTAAGTGAAATTGATGTTAGCTTTGTTAGAAATAAATGATGAATATAAAAAATAAAGTGGGGTTGGTCATACATTTGTCCAATCTAGGAGCATCACAGGCGATTTAAACGTTTAATCAAGTGAATTAAACATTTAGTAATGCCAGTTAACGTTAAATTGATTTATTTACTGGTGCAAATTTTATAATTTTTTAATTAATATCACAAATTTTTTAGTTGAAATCAATTTTTTATGTAAAAAATAAATTGGTGTTGGTCCTACATTTGAACCATCTAGTAGTATCACAGGCGAAACAGGGGCCAAATTTTAGAATTTAAGTGAAATTAACCATGGTGGAATAAGCAGGTGGCATCGTTACGGCAACAAATACAACATTACAACAAAAACGGAAGTTATATAACCGTTTACGTCAAAAAATAATTTTTTAGCCAATTTTTATTTAATTATGGTCAATATGTTATTAATTTTTATTTAAAATGATCAAAAACCTCAATAAAATACAATATTCACAGCACAAAACGTGGACTTTTTGTAAACATAAACAAAACTTTGACATAAACCTAGACAAACAATGCAAGAGCAAAAAATCGTCATCTGGCGTAGCGCTGCCACCTGTTTATTTCACCATGAATTAAACATTTAGTTTAATCATTTAGCCATGGGAATTAACGTTTAATTGATTTGTACCTAGTTAGTGGTGGCAGTTTTTATGTTGTAAGTTATGTATTTTTTGAGAAATAAACACAAATAAACACAACATCCCAGTAAAAAAAATTTGGGTTTTTTGAAGCACTTAAGTGAAAAAGCTCATAATCGAGCGCTTCAATAAAAGAGCTTTTATAAAGCAGTAAATGATATAGAATAAAATATACAAAAAAGCTGCTATTTTAGTGCTGACAACGAAGAAGGTTGCAAACCGAAAAAAAAAATAAAAATATGCGAAAATGATTGGAAAAAGGCAAAGTTAAAGCAAAACATTAATGAATATGTTAATATAGTTAGCCCCTTAAAAGCTCTTTAGGAGTACTTTGTTTGCATGTTAAAAGAAGCGGTTATTGTCAGCAGAAAATAGACCTCCAAACCGGGAACACCCCATACAAAAATCAGGCATCCCATCAGCAGGTTTGAAGCGATTTGTGGTATGAATTCATACACAAAACCTGCTCGTTTTGGAGCACATTTTTTACTGGGATATGTCTGAGAGACGTATCGTGATATTTAGTGTAACTTTTGTAACGAAGATAACTTTGTGTTTTGGTTGAATTTTAAGGTATTGTTTCAAAAATGTGTTGTAAGCGCGGCAAAGCGTGTTGGAGGACTCGGTCTCACTGGAAAGTGTGAGCGAAGCGGAAGATGAATTATTGGAGGATAGTCTTCAAAGTGATGTAGAAGATGAGCTTTTGACATAGTTGAGCCTGACGAGAATATACCACTGATTCAGGAAAATCCTTAAGAACATGAACATTTTACTACTTCTTCCGATAGCTGCGTTATTTCGATATCTCAACCCACTTTAAGAAATAAAAGTAAGTGAGCTACATCGAAGGGTCAAAGTGATGGCCGAGTTTCTTCAATGAATATAGTTCGTACGGCAAGAGGACCTAATCGGGAATTCAAATCACTGTTCGACCCATTTTCATGCTTCTATATTTTTTACTACCGAAATAATTTCAGAAATTGTTTAATGGACCAGTGCCGAAATTTCCATAAATTTTTCAATTTTAAGACTAGAAATCCCTATTTTATCGAAAACTTTAACCGACAACATTGAACAAATTTTACCAGATGGAGTAAGTTATGATTGAGGTTGTAGTGGAGAACGGCGTGAATCAAAAAATAATAATTTTCTATTAAAAAACTATATTTTTTTAAAAGAAAGAATAAGTAAATGATTTCAACAATAAAATTCATCAATATTATTTTCGGTGATATCCTTTAAAGGATATAAACAAGAATACGTCTTTCAGACGTATCGTTATCTTTTCAGTACAAAAAAATAACGTTATATTTCTAGGGTTAATACTATTTTTTATTATGTATTATTATTGCAATTTTTGGTGGAGGGTTTAAAAGATTCGGCACTGCCGAATTTAACTTATTCACTTGTTTGTATTTTAATTCTTAATTTATTTTTTTTGTTCATTCTCATATCCACTACCACAAATCTAATGGAATGTTTTGTGGCGGTGTAATTGTCAGTTATTGTTGCTTTAAGGTCGATCTTTTTGGTTTTCTATGTATTTATGTAGCAAATGTAGCACAAATTTCATTTTATGTTCACTGTTAATACGAATTTTTGTAAATGCAGATTTATTTATACAACTACTCGTCGAACATTAAGTAAAAAGAAAAAATGTTTTTGTAAACATCTTAAAAGATAAACCGTAAAAGTAATTCATTAGAATAACCCAAAAGCTTGCTAGCTGTAAGCATAATGTAAGAAGTTCACGTGTGGTAAAAATAAATTTGTAAGTAAATGAAATTATAAAAGTAATAAGGTTGTACATTCATATATAAAACATGTTTATATTAATTTATTATCGAAACCCTCAAGTAGTGATTATAAATCAAGTAATTGCTCTTAAAAATTTAAATTGTGTTAGGATTTTCATAATATAATTATTAGTTTTTTTTTTTATTATACATTAAAATGCTTATTTTAGTATGTGGTACTCAAACTTTTTAAGTACATTTATAAATAAGTACTTGGGTATTCATTTAATTTTCTTTAGTTTTGATAAATTTTGACTTGAAGAAAATTCTTTCGATTATCGAAGATGTTGGAGAAATCGAAAGCAATGCATTTTACAGAGTATCTAATTTCTCAGTCCTTTTCCTGGATTTTCTCTAAACATAGAAAATTTTCCATAATGCTATTAGAGTCATGTTTTATTTTTTTTTTTTTTAATCTTTAACACTTCTAGAATGTATTTTGAAAAGAAAATATATTGTATGAAAAAATATTTCTAAACACAATTTTTGTGGTGAACTTTTTTTTTTTTGGCTTTCTTAAAACTAAAATTTTTTTGGCGAACTATTTATAGTAATGTTGCCAGGGTATCACACAATTTTTAGGAGCTTCAACCGCAAAGTCCTCGTTCGACCTAAACCTTCGTATAGGAAGGCGAGAGCTTCCAAAATCCGCTCCAGAGTATATTGGTCTCCACCAGTAAACTTCTGAGTTATTTCCTTGGTACTCCACCAGTAAAACGTCAGTTATATTTTGTTCTCCACCAGTCACATTGAGTTATTAATGGTTCTCCACCAGACAAAACCTTAAATTGAGGTTAAAAACGATTGCACAAAATCAATGGTGACAGCCACAAAAACCGTAACTCGGTACAGTTATACGAGCAGCTTTACGAGTGGTGGTGAACTTTAGTACAGACAACTTTGTCAAATTCTACATGGTTGCATTGCGAAATGGATTTAAAAAATTCAAGATGCTTTGCAACTGATGTTTTCTAACTCAAAAGAACACAAAATATATGGTAATAACACAAAAAAACTTAAAGTTTTGTTACATCGGTTACTCGACTAAATTAACCGGTGTAATCGTTAATCGAAAAAAGTTAATTTTAAATTAACCGATCAGTTAATCGGGCAGTAATTAATCGGTTAACCGATTGACGGTGAATGAATACTCTAATAAGTACGCAGAGCAAAAAACACGGTATAAAAATACCAGAATTGAAAATTGTTAACATCCCAGCAAAAACTTTACTTACAATCCTTCATTTAATTACTTCCTGAATTCGTTACTTAGCAGCTTTATTCGCCACTTTTTAAAATATGAGTTACATATATATTAAATAATAACATATTAAGTTAAAATGCTTAAGCTCGAGGTCAGTTGTATGTAAAATTAATTTTTTTTTTTTTTCTTTATTTGTTTCCGATATTCTTTGAATATCATCATCAGGGAATGTTAAATTAAAATTTACATTAACCACAATAAAGGAGTAATAGCTCTTATTGTGGTTAATGTAAATTTTAATTAAACATTCCCTGATGATTCAAAGAATATCGAAATACCAGAAACAAATAAAGAAAAAAAATTTTACATACAACTGACCTCGAGCTTAAGCATTTTAACTTAATATTGAATTTTAAAGGTCGAATAAAAATACAACTTAAGAAAAATTAAATAATAACTTTATAATTATATCTTAAATAAGTCATAATTATATCTAGCAAAAAAATTATTTTATAATTATATAAATCAATTTGCAGTATATTCCGTTAATATTTGTTAGACATTCGGTAATACTATACAATTTTAAGCATAATTTCGATGTGAAATCCCAAAATCAATCAAATTAATGAAAATAGACACATAAATATGTTCCAAAATTAGCTCAACAGTATATTTTTGTTATTAGAACACTAGTTGTGATATCGATCTAATGTAAACGATGTTTTTTTTCACAACATAACATTTACATTCATTACACACATTTGTATTACTGTATTAGAGCTTTAAATGATTTTGTGCAGCCAAAACCATCTCTATTAAATGTGTTCATACATTTCAAAAAATTAATTATTGTGTACACTTTTTCAACAAAAATTTCATAATATTTCTCATGCTTGTAATGGCCAATTTTCAGGATTGATATTAAAACACATTTATTTTTAAAATCGTTTTAAATACAAAATTCTCTTCTTCACTAAAATTTAAGTTTAACTTAATACTTTGTTCACACTTGAGTTCTTAAACGCGTTTAAGCAGTGATTAAGCTCTAATCACTTCAAAATCGAGATGATTACCCATACATGGAAGTGATTTGTTAATCACTTCAAATCGACATGATTACAACTAAATCACTTCATTAACCACATAGAATCCACTGAACATACCTAATAATGTAGAATCGCCAACAAGTCGTGTACAACCGGCCAAGATTTCTGCTTAATGTTTTTATTTCTTTCCTTAAATAATTCATAAATTTTCACAATTTCATCATTAAAATGTTTAAAATAATCTTCTGATAACTTTATAAAAGTGTTTTTATCCATTTTTAATACTTTAAAGAAATATAAATTTGTTTGATTTTTTTTTTTGTATGTTTGTTTTCTTAATTATCTGTCATCTTAATCATCTCAAATGTAATTTGAACGGCTTTGATTAGCTAAATCAACAGTTTGCTTAAACGCGTTTAAAAACCCAAGTGTGAACTTAGCATAAGTCACCGATGTGGTACACTTAATTTCAACTTAAGTTTCCATTGTTATATTTTAGCAAGGTGGCCTCAATATCACAACAATACAACAACAACAGGCAAAGCATTAACAGTCAGCAGTTTTTTCAGACCACCTTGTAAATAAATACACTTTTTTATATTTTTTTTTTTTGTATTTAGTAGTGCTACCATACTTTTATCTTAATTAAATAAGACTTTTCAAATAAAACTCAAAAAACCAATCTGTTTTAAATACGATTTAAGTTTGTTATGAAAATTAACTTAATATTGATTTAAATACTATCCTGGAAATTGGGCATAAGAGAAATTTTATTTAGTTTGTTTTAAACTTTTTGAAAGTTAATTTGTAACTATGTGCTTATTTTTTACTCTTTTTGTTACTTCATATTTTTATAAAACTTTAAAGTGTAAAAAGAAATATATTATTTTTAAGGTTGTAATTGGCCAAATTATAAAGGAATACTCAATATGTGTGTTGTTCGACCTTTTGTTGTAATTTTAATGTAAATAATTCGTTAAGCTCAAGGTCAGGTTTTTTATATTTTTTTATTTATTTAAAAAAATTTTTTCCAATATTTCGAAATCCACTGGATCTCATCTTCAGAGTACTACAATTATAATTAACAAAATATAAAAACATAATTTTAACATTAAATGAATACATTTTGTCCCACTGTGTCATAAAACATATAAACAGAAATAAGCGCACAAAAAAATAAAAAAACCTGACCTTGAGCTTAACGAATTATTTACATTAAAATAAAGGAATACTTTTGGGACATCGCGAACAAAAAAAAGGTACTTTTTCTAGCAGGAAAATACATAGTCTTCTCGTTAAATTCTATTATTTTTCTGCTTATTTTGCAAGCAAAGTTTTTGCTGGGATATTTAAAAGACATCGTAGTAAGAGACCCTCGCCGTTGGATTTTAACGGCGGCGGCGTCTGACGTAAAAAATACTCGGCGAAGGCTCGAAGCCTGCTGTTAGACGATAAAATATATACAAATTAAATGAATATTTGTGTGTACATATTTGTCTGTGTTTATATAACACATAACACATAACACAAACAATTTAAGCCATTTTCCGTACTCTAATTGACTACTCTAAACTTGTTTTCGTATATGTCGTTATTTTAAAAATTTTGATGAAATTTTCGTGCTTTATAAACTAGAACTGACAGTATTGGGAGGCTGTTTTTATTAGAGTTGCACTTTTTAAGGATAGTCAAACAGAAAAGAAAGTGTTCAAAAAAGAGAATTAAAAATTCTTTACAATGTAATCGGTGGCAGAACTGGAGCCGATTTTTATCGGATAAATTGTTTTCAACGGCGGCCACAAATATTTTTATCGGCGGCTGGTTCAGCCAGCGCAGGTACCTGATCGTATCGATATTAATTAAAAAATAATCAATATGTGACAGTTTCAGTTAAAAGGGACCTATGGGCAAAAAATTAGTTTTGAAGAAAACCGATTTTGAAGTTAAAAAGTTAATTTCTCTTTTCTTATCAAAGGTGTATTTTAAAGCTTACTTATGACAAAAGTAATGAAGTTAGAAGCATTAAAAAGAGCGTATTGTCTATTTTAAGAATCACAAAAAAAGTAAAAATCAATTTTTTTATCCATAGGTCCCTTTTAACTGAAACTGTCACATATATATTTAATTACGTCTATCGAATTCGATATGTTTTAGAACTTTTCATTAGGAATTTTAACATTTTAGCCGTTTCTCAAACGATGTTTTTCCATTGTACATTTTCATGGTTTACACAGTCAAGGTGAAAAACTTGAAAAAATTTCAAAAGATTTTGCTATTCGTGCTTAATTCCCAGTTTTTATTATTGATAAAAACACTTGAAATTTATTGTTGATGGGATAAGCTATTCCTATGCGCATTTCCCTGGTTGCTTAGGCCAGATCATCAGGAAACTTCATCCATAAAGATTTTAGAAAAACTAAAAATATTAAACCAAATAAAACTGTTAAACGTATAAGACTTATAGCAACAGTTCTACTTGTAATAATATCAAAGTTTAAACAAAACACATCAACAATAAGCAGTGGGCTTATCTCATCTGCGCATAGGAGTAGCTTATCCCATCAACAATAAATTTCAAGTGTTTTTATCAATAATAAAAACTGGGAATTAAGCACGAATAGCAAAATCTTTTGAAATTAAAATTTTGTATTCCCAAAACTTGAAATTACTTGAAAAAATTTGTTTTTGGTTTTGGTAAACAACAGTTGCTTTGTGTCTTCCATGAGAAAATTTTTCAAAAAAATGCAATAAACGAACATTTTCCTACAATTTATGTAGAAAGACAAAGCTGTGAAAAAGAAAATCAGATCCAGTAAAGTTTTGTGTGAATTGTCGACATATCACGACTGTTCTTTCGAAAATTGGTATAATAGATTTTATCGGCAGTAGGTTCAGCAGTGCCGGGTAAAATAATAAAAGGAGAGCACATAAATCAGAGAGCGCTCCTGATGTCCATATCTGATGAGTACTGGTTTCACTTAATTGCTAATTGCTAGTTAAATTTGATAATATTTGTGGTGAAATTAATATTTTAATTTTAATCCCATTTAAATTATTCCCAATTTACTTATTTTTTATTTCATATGGCAAACAAAAATAATTTCAGAAGGCTGCAAAATATGGGATCTAAGGTAAATTATGGACCGTATATCACAAAATTGCATAATATTTTTTCTGGCAATATGAAACTAAGTTGGAAGTAATTTTACCATACCGGTTTTAGATGTACTAAACTATTTTCCGGGAGTAGGGTTTATATGGGGCCTTGGTTAAATTATGGATCAATCTTTACGAAATTTCCCCGGGGCATTACTAACTTATACATATAAAACTGCTGCAACCGGTAAAATATGCAAATCGATGCCAAAATTCATGAAAAGCTTTAAAACAGATAAATATATTATTTCTGCCTTCGTTGGTTGCGCAAGGATAAATATGCAATTGCATATTTATGGTTTCCCTGGTTATATATGTACAATGGAAACTTAAGTTAAATTAAAATGTACCAGTTTAGTGAATTAAGTTACATTTAAAGGCCCAACCGTAATGTGCTTAAGCTGGCTTAGGCAAATGTGCGAATATATGTTAATTATATGAGGCAAACCATATTGAACATAACGAAACTTTTTGCTGAGTTTAATGAAACTGTAATTTGCTGAAGCAAAGTTCGAATCTAATCGCATATTCCGTACGGATTCAAATGTTTTTTATTTTGTTTTTGTTTTTTTAAATACATTTGAGAGACTTTTTGTTAATTTTTGACAGTAGGTTAAGCAAGGCTATGCATATTACGGTAAGGCCTTAAGTGATTAAGAGAAGAATAGAATTTTGTATTTAAAACAATTTAAAATATAAATATGCCATAATATCAAACCTTAAAATTGGAAATAAATCATAAAAATTTTGCAACTTTTTATGGCATTGCCAAATTGAAAAAGGTTATTAAAAAGTACTCATAAAATCCACTCTACACTGAACAACACGCAGGAACATCATTTTAAAGCACATTTTTTTCTTTGAACTGAAAAATAGTATAAATTGTAGTGTTTAAAGATGAACATTGTAAAAAGTTAAACCAAAAAAGAAAATGAATCAAAAAATTTTAAAAATACTGGAATACTTGTCTGAAAAAATGTATATTAATTGTTAAGTGTATTTTTAAAGAAACTTACGGTTCAGATTTATAAAAATTTCTTTTTTTAATAATTGCAAATGCATGCAGCTTGGGATATTGTCAAATGGAAGGTGCGTTATTAAAAAATTTTTTCGGAAAAGCTCAAAATTTAAGGTGCAAACAAAATAAGTTGCTTACGACAAATAAGTGCAACTATGCTACTTTGCACAGTTGCACGCAAAATGTACTTATAAAGTGAGCACGGTTCGACAAAAACTAAAATCGACATGTTTTTTAAATATAAATTATCTGTTTAACGTTAACGTGCGTCCGCATAGAAAATTTTTATGAAAAACACTTAAATATGTACATTAGGGGTATAACCAATTTTTTGGCATAGTACCATGAGGTCAACCATGTCCTAGTAAGCACGAAAATCATAATCTTTTGTAATTTTTCTCAAAAAAGTTCACGAACCAATTGGTTTTTCTAAACCAATGCAATATTGAATATTCACAATTTTATTCGGTGTTTTTTATTATTTTTCATTTTTTGTTATAAAAGGTTAAAGATACGTTTTAGTTTGCTAAAATCTCTTACCATCTCTAAATATTAATGAAATTTCATACTTGAGCTATTTTTTGTTTTAAATAAACATATTATTAATTTTTCTTGACCAAAAAGAAAATAAAAAATTTTCAAAACTTCATCGCAGTTGGTGCATGAATTTTTTTTGACCTTAGCGAAAAAATAAATATACGTTCCCTTATAGTTTATTATGCTCTATCGGACTGTGCTATGCCAATTTTGATATTTTAAAAAACTGTTAAAAAGTTATATCCCTAATGTACATAAGAGCGACTCAAGTTGTATGGAAGCACAATTCGTGCTCGATGTACCCTCCTAAAAATTAACCTTGGACTTTTTTAAGATGACATTTTAAATATTTCGGCTCCAGGGTTGACCTCTCGTGAGCTGGACCAGTTTGAAAAAGGGTATATTTTTGCATGTTTTGTTAATTTAAGAATCTGTTTCCTTACCAACATATACAAGTTGGGTATCGTTAGAAAGGTGCGTCCAACTGTATATAAAATTTGTCCAAGGACGATCATCCATGTCCTTTTTTAAGGATTTTCTGTAAAAACAACCGGTTTTTGAATTTTTTTGTTCGGGGTTGTTTGTAATAAAAGTGCCAAACTAACATATTTTAATCTTTAGTCGATTTAATTAAATACGTGTCTCAGCTTTTTTTGAAATTCGTGCTTGTTCGCGTTTTGACAAAAATGCAATGGGGTGGTAACCCCATCTTTGTATGTAAAGAATTTAGATTTGTGCAAATTAGATGCATTTTACACGGTGCTCTGGAATATATATAAATGCAATTTTGTAGTAACTCTAATATGATAGCGGGTTTTGTTTCTAGATCATGTATGGATGAAAATAGTACTACAGAAAGAAAAACTTTTAACTTTCTTAAAGCAAATTTTATTGTGGAATTTCGGTTTTTTTAGTTTTTCAATAAGCTAAAGCGTATTTGAGTTGCGCGAACATATGTAGTGCAACATCCTCAATTTTCGAATAACGGTATATCTCGAAAGCCAAAGAAACATAAAGAAAAAAGTTTTAACTTTCTTAAAGTAAATTTTATTGCGGAATTTCGGTTTTTTTAGTTTTTCAATAAGCTAAAGCGTTTTTGAGTTGCGCGAACATATGTTGTGCAACATCCTTAATTTTCGAAATAACGGTATATATCGAAAACCAAAGCTAACCTTAACGGCTAGCACAACTGGATTCACCGACCCCGAATTAAGTTAAAATCTTTCGTTCGTATCAGACTAAAATATTAAACAGCAAATACTTTAATCTATCTATACAATATATAATTTCTTAGTATGTCAGGATGTTTGCATGTATGTCCTATTCTTTTCGCAACTTTCTGAAGCCATCTGATGACATAGCAAGCTGAAATTTGGCACACTTGAAGTACTTTCTCTGCAGAAGATCGTAACGAAGCCATATTTTTGATTTTCGGCTTTTCAACTAGTATAACTATAAAGATCTGATAGAAAAGATGTTTTTTTTATAATATGGGGAAATTTGGGCCCGACCCGGCACGGCTAGGCACCGTCGGATTGACTTGAAAAATTAGATCATGATTTCTTACACCAAACCTCATATTTTAAGCAGCGCAAATAATTAAACTTAAAAAAAAAAAAATTTGCGACCAGTCTAATGTACATGTGTAAAAGCATAAGTAAAGACACAGAATTAATATTTTGGTTATTTTTAAATGATTTTTAGGTTAAATTAACAATTTGTTATATTTTAAGAAATTTTGTTTCATTCAATAAAAATAAAGCGGGCATTATAATCAGAAATAACAAAAATACGCGATTTATAAGAAAATGTGCACGTGAAAAGAAGTAGAATTAAACTTAAGCATTTTAATTATTGTTTTAGCTTTTTTTGAAGCCACACTGTTGTCAATAACTAATATTGTATTGTTCATTTTAAACTCGTTAAAGTTATACAACAAAAAAGTATTTTTAGAAGCGTGTTTGTTTATTGTCTATAAAAATATTAATTTTCGACGCCAAACATTTTGTGTTCTTTTTGTATTTTTCTTAGAGTTAATAATGATGATGTTTTGGAGTCCTTGAGTCAGTTAATCGTACTTTTAAACATTTTTATCCACCGTATTCATAAACAAATATGTTTGGGGTTTTATTTCATATTAAATAAATCTCACAAATATACATACATATATTAAAAAAAACCTCAACGAAATGAAATAACGCCAAAATCAAAATGAAATAATATCCACATTTTTGGGGACATATTTTATATAAACTAAGTCGCCAATTTTTAAAGTATAATTGTAGAGTTTTAGTTTTAAAAATTGCGCGATAGATGGCTCGTAGCCAAGATTTTCTCCACTTTGGTATAACAAAAAGCGGTTTCGCTTAAGGCCAGTTTACACGGTAATACAATGTATTACGACTTTGTAGAATCAAAATATTATGAAATTCTCTCCGTGTTTAAAAGAAAAAAATAAAAATCTTTTGTAAGTATAATTCATGTTTACACGTATGGTATAAGTAAAATCAAAAATAATAACAAAAAAGCAGATGGTTGCAGTTTTAAATATTTACAAAAACAACATGAAAATTTCCTGAGTTGAATTTAGTTGTTTTTGTAATTGTATAAAAATGCTATCACCTTTAACGTACTCCGTTAAAATACACCTCTGGTGTGATGAGAATACATAAGTTTCTAAAATGGTTTAGAAAAAAACCATTTACCGACCGCTTGTCAGATTTTGTATCCGTATTCTCTCTTACTCAATACATTTTGCTTTTACATGATAAGATTTTTCTCATTCAACATAATCTTTCGACATGTCGTAATACATTATATTACCGTGTAAACTGGCCTTTACTGAAGCTTCTGAATTTGGAGTTTTAAAGATTTGGAAATCTGAAATTCGGGATTAAAAAACCTCTCATTTTCACATTTCGCATTTGTAGTTAATAGAAAGGGATATATGTTATTTGCATTGTTAAAAATGTTTGTATAAATTGAAAAATGAAATAAGGCTCCAAATGTGTTTATGGGGTCATCTGAAAATGTTTTGTGTTTAGGATGCAAACACATTTAAAGGATGTTTTTTTTGGAGTGATACAACTTTGTGTTTGCATAACTGCTTTTTTTGACCACCCTTTTAACAGCTAATAGTTGCTTTTTGTTTAATTTGCTTTGACATTTCATTATGGATCGACTTACACCAGAGCAACGCGTGCATATTGTGGAAATTTTTAATCAAAATAATTCGGCGAATGGGCTGAAGCAAAATTTATATTGATTTTGAATTTCCATTCAAAATTTTATTTTCCGATGAAGCCCATTTGTGCTTGAAAGGGTACGTAAATAAGCAGAATTGTCGCATTTGAAACGAGGAGAATCCACAAGCTTTTGTCGAAAGAAAATTACTGTTTGGTGCGCTTCATGGGTTGACGGAGTCATTGGCCCATATGTCTTCCAATACGATGTTGAACAGAATGTGAAAAGTTATTGAAAGTTGGTGTTTCAGATTGCGCTTTCTACGCGCCAGCCGTGTCGGCCACATGGCCGAAATCACATTAATCTCATAAAATGTTCTATCCAATAAAGACCGTTTCATTAATATCAAAAATAGGTTGCTTTGTTTAATTATGATTTAAACTTGTATCACTCTATAAAAAAAACCCCCTTTACACAATTCTAACAAACTCAAGATTTAAATTGGTGTTTTTAAAGTCGAAATTTTTAGTTTATTTTCAATGGTTCAAACTCAAATTTTTTAGTATTTCAAATTCTTGGCTTTCGGTTTCTAGGAAAATTGTTAGCGGCATTCAAATTGCTTAATCTCTACAATTTGGTAAATTTAACACGGCTTCACCCCAAAAGAAAACGTTTTTGATTTTTATACATGAAATGATACTGATAAGATTATGTCAGTTCCTAAAATTATTTTCGAAAAAGCTAATTGTTCAGCATATACCTTTTTAAGTCTTTTAAAAGTTTTGTATATATAACTTACCTTATAAAAATCAATAACTTTTCTGCAAACTGCTTAAAAGTTCTTTGAACTTTTATTAAATCTTATTTTTTCTATATTTCTTTTATGTCATTTAAACTTTCTTCTAATTTTATTTCATTTTTTCAAATTTTTTATAAAAACAGGCCATATTTTGTGGAAATTTTCCATCTTTATTTAATTTACTAACAAAAAAACCAAAACAAACCATTTTCTCTTTTATTAACTTTGCTTTTAGCTAAGACACTTTTCTTCTTCTTATTGAATTTGCTTTTATTTCTTAAAATATTACACAAACAAACTCACACTTCGAAAAATAAAAAAAAAAACACGACACAACTCATTCGATGCTGCCCACAACCACGCCGATTTTAAGAACTAAGAACCAACAGAGACTGCGCTGTTGCTGTAAAATCACCACAAACTCACAATTCAAAATAAAAACCCAACTCACTTGCAAAACCGCGGCGATTTCAACTACATTAAACCAACAGAGACTGCGCTGTCTTTAGCTCTGCTTTTTATAAAAAAGAAACCGCGGTGATTTTAACAACTTAAAGCCAACAAAGACTGCGCTGTCGTTAGCTCTGCTTTCTATGAAAATGAATGACTATCCGATTTTACTAAGTTGCGTTCAACTTTTTGATTGGATATTTTAATAATATAATAGAATCCCGTTTTAATTTTATTTATTTATAAAAATTAAAAATGGTTTTACACTTTTTACTTGTTTTTTAATTGATTAAAGGGAGTATCTTTTTTAAGACGTTCACGCACTTTGGTAATTTTTAGAAACTAACAAGAAGAGGAAAAGGAAATTATGAAAAAGGGAATTTAAAAAAACTATTGTGTAAACTAAAGAGTGTGAGTAAGAGAAAAAGATAGTGAAGATTAAGTGCTTTTATAACTATATAAAAAAGATTAATATGGAAGTTATTAGGTTTCGTTCAAGGCGAATTCAAAATTTAAATTCGCCTTGGTTTTGTTTTAGATGGTTTTTTTATTGGCAGCAGGGATGGGTAAGTGGTAATAATACAGACCTGTAAAATTTGGAAAAAGTAAGTCAATACTTTAGTTAAAATTATAAAATTAAATTAAAAAAACGACATAACAAAAGTTAAATATATATTTTAAAGGTTATCAATAGGACATTTAGACGACACATGAGGTTTTATAAATAAGGATGAATCCGCGGGGTTACAAAGTCTTAAATATAGCGAAATACAGGGGTTTTTTTATGTTAAACAAAACGCAACCCTAAAAATTCTTAGAAAAGTAAACTTTGGTCTATGGGTTAAAAATGGACTGTATAATATTTATTATACTCTTCACCATAGTTTAAAGGGTACATATATATATAGATATATAAGTTTGACCTAACATCCCATAAAATTGATTTAGCGATGTCCGTCTGACAGTTGAAATGTGTTTTCCGTAGACGCCGGTATGATGGAAAGCCGAATTAACGATGTCTGTCTGGCTAGCTGTCTGTCCATGTAAACATTTTGTGCAAAGTACAAGGGGCGAATCGGTCCATAATATTACGTAGCCTCCATACAAGCTTCTCTCCGGAATAGGGTCTTTATGGCCATTACTCATCTTATTATGTTGGTATTTAGATTTAATTTGGTGCAAACTTATTTTATTGCAATCAAAATAATGTACGAAATTTTATTGGAATCAGTCTATATTTTCCCATATTTTCCCATATTTCCAGAAACGTACGGTAGTACGGTGCGACTATCGATAGTTTGCCAGCTATATCATACACCTTTTGCTTAACGTGTTTCTGTCTAAGTAAGAAACGTCACACAAAGCGAACAACTTGTAACGTACACGGCCTTACCCCACGTCCTCATTCGCTTTCGATTTAAACATGACATGACTATAACGGGTAGTTAAGTGCTGGATGTTTTTGTACAAGAACAAGGCTAATTTGCTTAATGAGACTGCGAAAAGCCGGCTGACTTTGACAGTTCGAACTGAATTCTTTAGCTTTTACCGTGGGAAAATAATAGAGGCGGCAGCATTATGGCAACACATACAAAGTAACAACAGAAATTAAAATTTGTCTCCGAATACGTCAAAAAATATTTTAAACAAATATCAAATTGTGTTGCTGAACGTGTTGAAGTAAGTTAATTTTTAGTCTATTATTTAATTGCATTATCGTCAATTCTTTATATTAAAATAAAATGATGAAAACTTGAATAAAATACACTTATCACAACATAAAACGTGGATTTCTTGTAAACATTAAGACAACTTTGACAGAAGTCTAGACAAACAACAATAAAGTAAAAAATTGTCATGTTTCATAAAAATGCCAACTGTTTATTTTGTACTGGGTTCTTAAATGTATTTTTAAGAAATGGTTTACATTTCAAGCCTTCAATGCTAAAAATGCAAAGCAAAAAAGTTTTGTTGTTGTATTGCTGTAGTAATGATGCAACTGTGTACATAAATTCTCAAGGCAAAAAAATTCTGACGAATGTACTCGTACATAAAGTATAACACACTTTTATAAAAATATTGAAATTATAAACTTTTTTCTCACGAGGAAGTGGGAGAAAATTTGGATTGTTTTAGGTAGTGAAGTAGAGTTTAATTTTGGTACGTTTATTGTAAACAGGAAATTTTGGTTTTTGTTGTAATCAAACAGTTACATAACGCTTATTAAGGAAACCAGAGTTAATTTAAGTTTCCTCGTAGGTACAAAAATCGCTTTTTGATGAAAAATATGAGGTTTCGCAGATTTATTTAAAAAACTAGAGGTGAGTTAACATGGAAATGTGGAAAATATAGATTTTTCAAAAAAATTTTAATGTCAAATTTTTACACTTTTTACGATTAGACGCTTCTATAAGAAACTAAAGCCGATTTTATATATTCATAAAATATTGAATTTTGATGAAGTACATATAAATCTACTATGTACCCATTTGTTCATATATTTCCGTTATTTGTCATTTAAGCAAATTTAGTTTTTTTATTCATTCAAAATATAGATTTGTGATTTTATATTTGTGATCTTATTGTAACAAAAAAAAATCTTCAACCAATAAACACAATTAAATTCAATATTTATAGCCTATTTTTGATGTGCGAAAGAATTCTTTCTTTCGTACAAATATATTTAAAACAAAATTATTAGAACATTAAATTTTTTAATTGATAACAGTAGAGTTTTTTCTTTTCGGGATTTTCCATTTTTGGGAATTTAATGCAAATTTCCCGGGATATTTGCTTGTTGTGAGTAAAGCTTTCAGTGAATTTAGTTTTCTGTGGCCGGAAGAACTAGGTTACTCTATTTTTAGAAAACACGAAAAAACACACTTAAAGTTTTAAACATATTTCACTAATTATTCAATATGAATTTATGTTATTTTGCATGCGCATTTAGCAAAACATACCCAGGAAAAAATTTTTGATTTTAAGTTATAGGTGGTAGTTACTTCATAGGTTACCTGGTAAGTAGTTGTCATTACAATTGTCATTATTCTGAACACTTCAATAAGTACTTGCTAGTAATGACCTTAGCAACTACTTGTAACTTCTATTATTGTCACTACTGAATATTTGCTTACTAATAACCATTCTGAATTTACCTCCTTAAACAAGACAATTATTTAAATAGTTCTACTTTTATTGTATATTAATTAGTATTACCCATCCCTGTTAAAAATAAAGGCGATTTCATTTAACTCCAATTTTACAACAAAAAACACTTGGTCTACAACAACAAAACACTACATATTCACATTAATCGCTTACTCATGTTGTTGTTGTCGTTGTTATTGTATACTTATTTAATTCCCCTTCCCACCACTTCCTGTATTTATACAATATAACCACATGCAAATAACAAACTAATTTTGTTGTTTAAATGGCATATTCTTTTCTCTCCCCACTCACCCTTAAATTTAATATAAGAAGCAGATTTTCTTCGGACACTTTCTATTTGGTTTCCTTTTATTTTTCTTTTTAGTTTCCAGACAATTTTGCAGTGCGTGAACGTGTTAGTCAGGGCTGCCAGATCAATATGTGAAAAAATAAAAAAATCGTCATAAAATTTAGTTTTTTTTAAACAAATTTAATGAAGATTGTTTTTGATCGTCAACGAGCGCATCTTACACGAGCGGGTACCACTGTAAGATTCTTTCAAAACACAGCGAAAGACGCATTCTTTGATCGTAGAGGGAATCAATTGAGATGTGGGTAAAGATTAGCTAACGAGTCTTTCAAAAAGCATGTCAAGAATCGTATAATAGTCATGTATATGTATATATTTCCTAGTTCTGTAATTGCATCGTCAAGTAGGTTGTCAAGTAAGATATCCACTATAGCGGGTGATAGTGGGTTCTCCATTGGTATACCAAAGATTTGGGTATAAATATTTTCACCAAACATAAAATAATTATTGTAATTTAAACAAAGTTTTTGAGTATTCTTAAAAATTGTAAGCTGGACATCTTTGAGTGATTCTTAATAATATTCCATTTTTTCATGATTGAGTTTATTGCCGTCTGAATTCGGATGTTCGTGAATAGTGAAAGAACGTCAAACGATATCAATATTTCATTATTGTTAATTTCTAATCCAAATTTTGATATTTCTAATTGATCAAATTTATTTTGGATTTAATAATTTATTTTATGAAGAAAGAAATTTTACAACATGAAATTGATTAAGATTTATTGATAATTTTTCATTCTTGACTGCCGCGAGGCACGAAATAATTCTTTCACGGCTACCCTAACATGTTTCACTCAATATTTTAAGAGTGTTTTGCCGATTAACACTCACAGCCATTGACGACTGCTGGCAGTCAATAGTCAAACATCAATCTTTAAACCAAATTGTATTTAGTCTTTGGTAGATCGAAATTTTCTGTGAATGATTATCTATTTTGATTGATTAACATGTTCTTCCTTGCTTCTTTTTTTCCTACTTTTTGCGAAAAATTCTTCTCGAAGTCCAAAGTATATTTTTTTTTTGCTTTTAATTTTTTTGTCTTTCTTTTTCCTGTTGATCTTTTTCAGCACAACTTGAAGGACATATGTAAACATAGAGCTTAATCCAACTTTTAATATTTTTAAATAGGCTTAAGTTCATCAAATTAAATTTTCATTAAATTATTTTTTTTTTTCAAGAAAGGAATTTTACAACATGAAATTAATTAAAATTTATTGATTATTTTTTATTCTTCTGAGGTCGCTCAGTTGCTCTTTTACCCGTATGGAATTTTTAATGTTGTATTTGTCAGAAATTATGACTTTAAGAGTATTACCCACGTATTTTGATAACTGGTAACATAAAACATGAGCTGATGACACAATAGGTCGTAAGGGTATCCCTTCCTTGTGTTATTTGGGTAAGCCGTATAATTTTGGTGCAGTAGTTGCGGAACAAAGAAGTTTACATTTTCCCCCTCCTTTAATAATATTATTTTTGTAGAGATAAAAATTAATGGTATTGTTTTGTTTTTGAAGCTTGGCAGTTGGATCTGGTCTTGAAATTCTGTAGGTGTTTTTCATCATAAATAGCCAACAAATTCGCTTACTATTTTATAAATCGCTAAGAAATCGCCATGTCACCAAATTAAACTTTAGAACGCCAAACAGGTTTTTAAATCGCCCCATATGATAACCCTACTCTAATCTTCTAAAAAACACCTAGGCGAATTCATTACAGGTAATATCGGTACCACAGCGAATTCATACAGATGACATTTTCGAGACATCTGTTTATTGTTTATGTATTTGTTTGTGTGTATGCTGAATGTCAAGCTTTGTTAACATTTTGTGAAAAAAATTTGTTAAGATTTGAAATTCAATAAAAATCTAAATACTTGAAAAAAACTTATTTTAATTTTATAAAACAAAAAAGTGAACATAAAAACCTACATATGTATATCAACACAAGGTTTTAAAAAAGGAGAATAAGTGGACCCACAGAACATTTACAATACAGGAAAAAGGCTTACCTTCTCACTCTTAATTTTTACAAAAAAAAAAAATTTTTAATTAAATTATGCCAGTTATATGTATAAAACATAAATGGAAAATTGTTTTCCGCTTTTTAGATGTTATTGGCAGGATTGTCAAATGTTGCGATTTCTTAATCTATTTGTCGAAATTTACGTTTGGCGATATGCGATATGCGAAATGCATTTTATGTAAATATTTTTAAATTTTCATATATTTAAAATATTATAAAAACTTTTTTCTCTTGTTTGTAAATTTTTTTTTTAAATTTATAATTCTTATAATAAATAAATAACTGTTTCAAAATTGTTCCATATCAACAACTTCGCCTTTCGTAACGTATATTCATTAAATGGGGAAAAAGTTTATGACTGACAGTCAAAAGTTTTTTTTTTTTTTTTAAATAATTATCTTAAAAAACATTAAATAAATATACGTACCGCCAAGTTAGTTAGTTCAGAAAGTCTGAGTTTATTGGTGAGAGGGGAAGAGAACATGCTGTTCCTTTTTCCCTCTCACCCATAAACTCAGACTTTCAGAAAGAAAACTTTCATAGTGTGATCCCAGACTTGCAGCCATTTCCTTTAAAAATAAGTTGCATTGTGTTAGTAACTGATGTTCTCTGAAATGCGTGAACCGATTTTGTTTCTGCAAAGTTCACGTGGAAGGTGACGTCAAAACCAAGGTTTTTATGTATCAACGGTCTTCAAATGAATATTGGTTCAAATGTATATTGGTTCCGGTTATAGCCATTTTAGTATACACTGCATTCATTCAGAAACACGTATTTATATTCCCATACAAATATCAACAAAATGCCCTCCATTTTGAACTCTTCGAAACAGCTTGACCGATTTGTATGAAATTTTGTATGTGTATTTGTTAGGTATGAGAATAGGTCGTAGAGTATATTTTATATCGCTAGAGAGCGCAAAATATTGCAATAGGGGTAAAAGCTGCCACTGCCCAATCTTCTAAACTTATCAACCAGTTTTCTTAAATTTTGGCATGCAGAAAATGTAACATCTGAAAGAGAATAAAGAATAGGGTGTGAAATAGGGTAAGAGGGCTAAAAGCTCCCCTTCCCTATATCTTCGTAATTAATCAACCTATATTTTTGAAATTTCTCAGGCAAATAGTGTTACAGTTGGAAATAACTATGGCGTATAGTTTTTATTATTTAGGGTGTGAAATACAGCAAGAGGGGTAAAAGCTCCGCCTCCCTATATCTTAACTAATCAATTCATTTTCTTGAAATTGGGCAGGCACATAGTGTAACATCTGGAAAGAACTATGGCCTATAATTGTTACTTAAAATTTGGCTAGCAGACACTGTTACATCTGAAAGAAATAAGTTATGTAGCAAAACAGCGTTTGCCGGGCCAGCTAGTTTCTTATAAAAAATTCCATAAATTTTTAATTATATTGATAAATCAATGTATTTTTGATAAATTTTTAAAATTCCTGTGTGTATTTTCAAATATGTATTTCAATATACTTCTGGAAATAACCTAAATTTAGAACATTAAACGTATTTTCAAGTGTTTAGAAACACTAAACCGACTTTTGTGAAATTTTTCAGTAATTTTCTGAAATCAATTCCGCATGATTTTATGCACTTCCTACTTTAAGTACTACTTATCTTAACGAATCTTAAAATCAAGAAAAACTACGTTCATTTAGAAAAAAATTAATATAAAATCTCCATTGATTAAAACTTCATTTGTTTTCGATTTCAGAACGTGGCCGTTTTTAATATAAAAATCACAAATGGCAATATTTTCTTAACAAAAATCCAAAAAAAAATTATTTGGTTGCTGTTTTAAAAGGGATTCTTTGTTTTCGATAAATTTTAAAAAACTTTCGTTCATTAGTAACAAATAATAAAAAAAAATCGTAGAACACAGTACAAATTTTTCGAGCTCGTTAATAATTGTATCAAGAAAAACATTTTCGTACGAATTTTATTTTAGAAAAAAGTAACCAAAATGAAAAAAAATATTCACATCTCCACATTGGAAAAAAAATATAACCAATTTCGGTTAGAAATAACCAAAAATGGCAGCTCTGACCATAACCCTATCTCATGTTGCGGCCATCTGTATTAATTCGCCTTGCTCGGTAATACAACAAGAACAACTTGTACAAAAACCACAAGCGATTTGGTTTTGTAAAATAATTGTACAATGTCAAAAACAGAAACTAAGATAAAAAACAAAATGTTGATATGTTTTTAACAATTATAAAGCTAAAAAAATGCTATCAGCAGGGCTTTTTAGACCAACTGCAATGAATTCGCCTTGAACAAAACCTAATTATTTCCCTAACAATCTCTTATTATAGTTATAAAAGCACTCAATCTTCCTTATCTAACTATCTCTTTTACTCTGCCACTTAAGTTTAACGAATAGAGTTTTTTTAAATTTCCTTTTTTAATTTTCCTTTTAGTTTCTTAAAATTTACGAATCGCGTGAACGCAGCGTTGCCAGAAGATTTGGAACAAAAATCTTTATTTAGCGAAAAAAAAATCTTATTTTGAAGAGAAAAATCTTCAAATTTTTTTATAACAAGGGCAAATAAGTAAAAATTATTTTTTTTTTTTATAAGAACAAACTTCTTATTATGGAAACAAAATTTAAATGTAGGTTTAAATTGTGTTTTAAGTTATAATTTCACTAAAATTTTTTCTGAAAATACATTTTAAATCCATTTAATTTCTAATAAATACGATCGTAAAAAAGTCCATCAACATAAATAAGTTTCAGCGAAAATAATTAAATTCTAAAATTAGAGATATGTAAATTTTGGACCAGAACATTTTAGTTTGGGAGCTAAGAAGCTCATACATCATATGACATCTTAAGAGTTCTTAGTTTAATATTATATTTTGTGATACCGTTTTTATATCAAAGAAATTTTGTGAAAATTGCATTTAAAAACAGCTCATTAAAATATATTCCTAATGGAATAGTTATTAAAATAATGCTTATGCTATATACTTAGTTTAAAATTAAAATTGTTTAAAAATAATCATTTTCACGGAATGTGGAATTTTCAAACTAAAAGTTTCTTAAGTTCAATTAGTTTGCCTTTTGGTACTAAATACATGAACCTTTTTGTTCTATATATATGAAACTTTATAAAAATAAGTTTTTTTCTTTCACAAATAATTTTTTTTCTTCAATATACCCAATATGAACAACCGCTTAAGATGCTTTTTCAATATTTTGCGTGTACAGAAAAAATGGTGCATTTTTGTGTACGCTGGACAGTGGGTACAAAACCAATAAACAAGCTAATACAAAACCTAATTGTTTTAAAAAATTAACTGTTTAAAAAATATGTTGTATGTATGATATACAAACTAAAAGTAAAATAGTACTTTTTTAATATTTTGGTATATTTTTTTTTTTTTTTTTTGAAAATTAACTAAAAAATAAAAAACTAAAATGCATTTTTTTTTCTTGCTCATATCTCAGCCATTTATGAATCGAGTTGGCGAAATTTCAATTTTTTTGATGAGGATATCTGACATTTAAATATACCAACAAGTATGTATGCTTTTGATAAGAATACATTTTGTGTAGGCAATATTTTCAACAGGGCTGTGGACTCGGAGTAGAAGTCGAAGTACCCACCAAAAATTCGCGACTCCGACTAAAACATTTTTCGGCATAAAAATGTTAAAAATATTCGAATCAATCTTTTAAATATTTAAGATTTTTACTGAATCCTTTTCTTGCTTTATTTAAACATTTAAAAGGTAGTGCATTAAAAAAAAAAGGGTTTAAAATTAAATAAGGACATGTTTCCCATACATTTAGCAATAAGGTTAGATTCGGAGTTGGAATTTCGGCGGTTGGAGTCGATTAAGTACTTTTTGTTGACGACTTCACAGCTAGGCTTGCCAACCGTACTTTATAATAAAGTATTGTACGTTATTTCGAGTAATTGTACTCTATACTTTATGAGAATAATAAAGTACGCGAAAATACTTAATTTCGCATGATTAGATTTATCTAGAACTCAAAATAGATTCAGGTTATTTTAGTCAGAGTTTTATTAGTCATAAAATTATAATACTTATTGTACAAGTTTTTTTTTAGAAAAACTAAAGAACAACTAATTAATATTAGTCAGGGCCATTTGTTCATGTTTTTTATATTGGCAGGACGATTTTTCGAAAAAAAAAATAATCTGAAAGCACTATTTCACTTCTTTGTTTTGTTTGAGTACAATAGCTGCATATTTTTAAAACACGAGTGCAAAACTCTTTCAAATTACTGTCTGCCATTCCTTAAGGGGGCTCCCATACAAAATGTTTCATACAGACTAGAAATATATTGAAGAAAACGTAATATCTGGAGACATAATTGCCCTTTATCACAACTTCTTAAGGGGGCTCCTATACAAATATTGCGTTTTATCAAATTTGTAAATTACTTAAAATTTTTTGATTTTTGTGTATAAAATCAAAAGTTGTTAACAGATTTTAATCATTTATAGCATGTTTTGTTTGAAGCTTTGTTTTTTATATGTCTGGAAAAATTTCGAAATGTTGCAAACAATTATTTTTGTTGCCAAAAAAAAAAATTATGTTTCTAAAACGACTGTGCAAGTTAGAAGTTTTATTGCGGATTTTCGTTTTTTCTTTAGTTATTTCAATAAACTGAACCGGTATTGGATTCAGCGTACCCGAATTGGGTTAAAGCGCCAGTTGCCCGGCTTGTCTCAAGAAACAAGTGTCAAATTCTAGCACAGTGTAATTGTTTGATAAAACTCGCGAAAAGCAGTAAACAACGTTTTTAAATATAAAAATAAAAAAAAATTAATTGTACTTTATATTTATACTGTGTACTTTTTTTCTTAACCTTTAATAATCAATGTACTTTTTTTGCAACACAAAAAGCTGGGAACCCTATTCACAGCCCTAGTTGTCAATGTTAAAAAAATATCAACGCTTAATTTCTAAACCAAGAAGCATAACAAAAATGAGAACTAAAACGGTGGTGGGTGTACCGTGGTATTTATTAAAGGAAAAATAACTGAAAATAGTACCATAGTAATGAATTTCCCATCACTGATATGTGATAGCACATAATAATACCAATTGTATTATTAAAAAATATGTATGTATAAGTAAAAAATTGAATGCAACTTAGTAAAACAGGTCATAGATTTTTTCATAAAAAGCAGAGCTAACGACAGCGCAGTCTCTGTTGGTTTTAAATTGTTATAATCGCCGCGGTTGTGGGCAGAATTGAGTGAGTTATGTCGTCAGGGCTGCCAGATTTGACGATTTATCATCATTTTGAAGGTTTTTTTGTTCCGAAAATAGCAAAGTGCTGATTTGCTGATTTTTTTCAAAAAGTGACGATTAATTCAATCTCAAAAAAAAAAAAAAACTTTAAATGTTTTTATATGTTTAGATATTAAGCAGCACAGAAAAAACATTTGTAAACAAGACAGCTTTAATTTTAAAGTTTTTTTTTCCTAAAAAAATTGATGGGGAAAAGCAATATTGCAAAGGAAAAATTTTTCACATTTTATATACAATAGTCGTGATTTTTAATGCTAAAGTGCAATATACGGCTGTATCGATTCTTTTATACCCTTCACAATTGTATTAAAAATCGTACCAAAACCTTAAATTCGAGTATGGGGACCAAGTGAAAAATTGGACCGACTTGGCTCTTTATATAACACTCCTCCTTATATAGAAAAAAATGTCGGCCAAATTCGATCGCCCTAGCACAAATGGAATCAGTATTTAACTAAAATAATTTTGTGTGAAAAATAAGTAATAAAGTTTAAAAATTGTAAGAAGACAACAAAAAGTTAAGGTTTATAAGTAAAAATTAGAAATTGATGAGTAAAAATTAAAAGCAATCGTGGTCATTTGCTAATACCTCAATCACTTGTGGAGCGATCAAATTCAGTTTTAATAGCAAACTATTCAGGAATACACCTGATATAAAAATATAAGAACCTAATTAACATCATGTAGGGTCTTAGGAAAACGCATTTCAAACAAGACTTTATAGGGTGCATGAATAATATTGTAGAAGTTTCAAGCGGAATGATTAACTTATTTAAAACAGAATTTTATATATTTTGATTTTAGTCTCGTATGATAATTAAATAAATACGCACCATCTAACAGGATGTTTGTTAAATGATTGGTTGATTATACAACACGATTGAAAATGCTAGATGGGCATGAAGTAATTTGGTTTTTTTTTAAATCGATAAAGTAAAAATCAAAAAAAAATTGTTAAAAAAAACCAAATTTTAAGTGTTTTTTTTTTATTTTTTCTCAGGAAATTTACGATTTTTTCACAAATTTATCGGGCAACCCTGTATATCGTGTTTTTTTCAAGTGAGAGTTTATGTAGGATACATACTGTAGCACTCTAGAAAATTGAAGCAAAGTAAATAAGAAAGTGTCTAAGCTAAAAGCAGAGCTAACGAAAGCGCAGTCTCTGTTGGTTTTAAATTGTTAAAATCGCTGTGGTTGCATGCAGCAATGAGTGAGTTGTGTCGTATTTTTTTTTTTGTGAAGTGTTTTTGTAGTATTTAAAGAAATAAAAGCGAAATCAAAAATAAGAAAAGTGTCTTAGCTAAAAGCTTAGTAAATATGAAGAAGGGAAAAGGGTTTGTCATGGTTTGTTAATTGGTAAATTAAAAACAAGTAAAAATTAAAGATGGTAAATTTCCACAAAATATGGCCTGATTTTTATTAAAAATATTAAATAATATTAAAAGAAAGTTAAAATTACATAAAAAAATATAGAAAAATAAAATAAGATTTATTATAAGTTTAAAGAATTTCAAAGTAGTTTGAAAAACTATTGATTTTTATAAGGTAAGTTTTTCAATATGTATCTGCAAAAATTAAAAAGACTTCAAATGCGGAAATAGAATTTTGTGAAATAATGTTTTATTATTGAAAGAAAATATTGAACAAAATCTTTGACGAAATGTATCTACATATGTGACTTTTAGTCTTATAGAATTATGTCTTCAATTGATTTATTCCTATCGTTTAATGCGATACTTAAGCTTTGCCGATATATTGATACCGGCGATATTTTACTCTCGATACGACGATTTTTTTTTAGTTTTTTTAATAAACAATCTAACTTTCAATGATTTTTATTTTTGTATAAGACCTAATAGCGGACTAGTATCTGTAGCAATAAATAATAATGGCTTAAGTTGACATAAGTGCTTTTTAATTTTGTTACATATTCTTATTCTCTTTTTCAAGATCTATCACTCAGCTAAATTTCAAATATTAAATGTCATTATTAATAAAACTATACGCATTTATATTTTAACTTATACAGCAAAACACACAATTTATTTTTAACAATACTCAAAACACGAAATTTCGAATTAAGCCATTATTATTTATTGCTACAGATATATTGAAGAACAGAGCATTAAATTTAAAACAGAATGTTTCTAAATGCTTTCTTTTAAATCCTAACCGTTTTGGTTTGCACCAAAGCACAGAGGCATATTTTGGCCGAAACCAGTTTTTTTAAATATACCTATAGATGTATTTTTAGATCTAACACTTCAAAACATGTAATTGCAAATTGCGACCACAATGTACAGCCTACTTTGACTGTGGGAGTGCCGAAAAGATAGCAAATTTCGTCATGAATTTTATTTTATATATTTGGCTTTTTCAACAACGAAATCGGTGTAGCCTAAATTTTGATATTTGTCATATAAATAAAATTGATTCTTCCGCCTTTGAACCTGACACTCTTTAAAGTATCGATGCTTATCGTGGAAAAATAGATGCTCTTCAACATCGATGTTGCATCCCAAATAGCTTTACGAAAAGAAAAAGCAAAAATTAGGCCGAAATATTCCACTGTGCCTAGCTGTGATGGGACTAATGCAAAATAGGGTTATTTTTGGCACTATTGAATGTTGATTGACCCTTTGGCAATTTCGCCCTTTTTGACCCTTTTAAGATTCAAATATATTTTTTGGTTGTAAGGCCCTTTTACATTTTAAGTGACAATACAATCTTATTTGTATTTTATATAGAAGAAGAAATATAATTTTATAATAAAAGATTTCAATCTTGGTTTGATTATTATCAGGGAACCCAGAAATATGCACTTAAAAACAATTTTATTAAAAAAGTAAACAAATATATTCGGCCAAGCCTACGCCACAGTGTTTGTGTTATAAACATACAGAAAAGTAAATTGTGTAAAGGCTTTAAAGTTATAGTTATAGGAAAATTGTGTGGGACACAATTAAGAAATTTTGTAACAAGGTAAATTTCTATATGAAGCAATATATCAAAATAGACTTTTCGCTAACCCTGCGGCCACACGATCAAGTTGTTCTTGATAGTATTTTACATATACTGCTTGTCAAAACTTACATAGATTGAAATCTGTGACGTAGGTTGCATTCAATTTGTAAGCAATTTACTTTCCTGATGTCATCAAAAAAACAATTTTTAAAGAAAAACATGTTATCAGCTGTTAAATTTAAAGTAAAATTGCCAAACAAATGGAAAGGTGAAATTGAAGGCCATCTCGTGGTCAATTTAAAAAGTGTGAGTGTGTTTGTAAAAAACTGAGAGTGTATTGCAAATTGAAAAGAATTGAAAGGCAAAACTTGATCGTGTGGCCACCAAGTAAAAAGAACATTTTTGTTGTTGAGAAGGTTTCTTGGGGCCTCTTAAACAATAGGTTTTCTACGAATTTTTTCATATTTGGCCTATCCAAAAATGTATTTTTATTTTTCAGTCTTTGAAGAAAATCGCTAATTAGACCCTTCAAACCTAGAAAGATCACCTAATAATGTTCTTCTTTTTTTAAGAACGGTTGTTTTTTTACTTTTTATAAACATGCCACCTCTAAAATTTCAAATACATAATGTCAAATTTGGTATCGTTTTTAAGCGAATACTTGATAAGCGCCATCTTTCTTTTTCAAACAACTAAAAGTAGTTAACGAGATAATTTTACAAGCTCTTTAGAATGGTTTTTCTAAGGAAAATCTGATAAAAAATTTGGCAACTAACGGCAAAAGTACATAAATAAAACTTAAAAATCTCATAACAGAAAAAAAGCTATCACAAAAATATTTATTTTTGCAAGTTTTCCCATTTTGTGCCATTTTTTTTTTTACTTTTTCGTGCTATTTTGCAAGCCATTTTTAACCATTTTTCGTGCCTTTTAAACTTGCAATGGTCATAAAATTCTTTTATTACAGCAATCATATTAAAAAACGACGTTTAAAGTTCTTGCGTTTTCGATTTCGAGCACTGTATCATTTAAATTTAATAGCTTATGCATACATGATTAATGTTATTAGGAATTCTATTTATTAGTACTTCAAAGAGCACCTTTAGATATGAAAAAGTGTTTTCTTGAAGATATTCAATATCCAGACCAGCCATTTCAACATTACTTTATTAAATACATATAAATGAATGCCTTCAATTTCATACATAACAAGTTAGAGTGCTATATTCGGCTGTGCCGAATCTTTGATACCTCCACCGACAGTTCGAATGTTTTTGGAGTAATATCTGTATAATTATTATCTTTATAAAAACTGACATCTGCTTTTTGACCGACAATCAGAAAGTTTTTAAGCAAATTTTACTAGCTTGAGTAAAATATCATGATTCGTAACAGTTTAAGTCGAACCGAAATGATTTTCAGGAGGACAATTTATATTGAACCAATCATCCCAAAATTCTGCAGAGTGATTTCTGGTATTAAAAAACATAAATTTAAATACAGCGGTGCTATTAGTTTTAGAGTTTGCAGTGAATTTCAAAAGGCTGCTAAAATGGGATCTAAGGTAAACTATGGACCGTACATCACAAAATTGCATAAAATTTTTTCTGGCCATATGAAGCTAAGCTGAAAGAAAGTTTACCGCAATATCTATATCTGCTACGGTTGTAGGCATATTTAATTATTTTACCAGAGTGGGCTTTATATGGAGCCTAGGGTAAATTATGGACCGATCTTCTCAAAATTTCAGAGTGTCATTTCTTGTCCTATAAAACCGTGACGTACCAATCTATATATTATGAAAGCATTGTTTATTACGGGTTTAGGCATATTAAACTGTTTTCCGGTAGTAAAGTTTGTATGGAACCTATGGTAAATTATGGGCCGATTTTCACGAAATTCTGTAGTCTTATCTCTTGTCCAATAAAACTTTGATGTACCAAATTTTGTTCTGATAACATTATTTTTTACGGTTTTAGGCGTACTAAACTGTTTTCCGCAAGTAGGGTTTATATGGGGCCTAGGGTGTATTATGGACCGATCTTTACGTAACTTCATAAGGCCTATTAAACTTTGACCAGCCAAATTTTGTTATGATAGCATTATTAATTATGGTCTTAGGCGTACTAAACTGTTTTCCGGATGTAGGGATTATATGAGACCTAGGGTAAATTATGGACCGATCTTCACGAAATTTCACAGTGTTATTTTTTGTCCTATAAAACTTTTATGTTCCAAATTTCGTTATGATAGCATAATTTTTTACGTTTTAAGGCGTACTAAACTGTTTTCCGGAAGTAGGGGTTATATGGGGCCTAGGGTAAATTATGGACAAATTTTGGTGTGATAGCATTATTTTATAGATTTACAATAAACAAATAAGTATGTATTTTAGTGTATATATTTTTAGCATACATATATTGTAAATATGCATACACCAAACAAGGTTTTGATACCATTCAAAGCCTTTGATATGTTTCTCATTTCCATTATACCTATGTGTATATGCATTTGATGATTTTGTACTTCTAAGCATATGAAAATTTGTATATATGGAAATATGTTGTATTGTAAGTTGTTTTGTCGCAATTCCATAGATATACTGAAAAAAGTACCAAAAAAAGAGCGAAATTACCCGCATTCAATAAAACATACAAGCCGCCCATCACTGTCTTACAAATGTCACGTAACAACGGCATGAAATTCTATTTTATACAGATTGGTACGTTGCAACTACGGTACATTGCATTTCGGTAAGCTTTTGTATTGGTTTTCATATAACAAAAAGCGAATAGCTGATGGATACAGTACTGATACGGTACAGCAACGTTCGCCTAACTGAGCCTTTAACTCGTTCAAAAACCACAAGCAATTTGTTTTTGTAAAATCATTGCACAATAAAAAAAACAAAAACAAAGATAATAAAAAAAATTTTGACATTCTACAATTATCAGCAGGGCTTTTAAGACCAATTGAAATCAATTCGCCGTGAACAAAACCTACTAATTTCCCTAACCATCTTTTCATATTGTTTTAAAAGTATGTACTTATTCTTCTTTGTCTAACTGCCTCTTTTACTCTCACAGCCAGCCAAGTTTAACCCACAAGGTTTATTTTTAAATTTCCTTTTTCTTAATTTTCTTTTCCTCTTCTTTTTAGTTTCTAAAAATTTACAAATTGCGTGAACTTCGTAAAAAATACTCCCTTAAATCTATTAAAAAGTGTTAGAACATCATAATAATAATAGATAAAAAAAATTAAAACGCCATTATATTATACATATTGAATTATCAAAAAATTTAAGTAAAAAGTTGAACGTAACTTAGGAAACAGGTGATAGATTTTTTCTTATTTTTTCATAAAAAGCTGAGCTAAAGACAGCGCAGTCTCTTTTGGTTTTAAACTGTTAAAATCGCCGCGGTAGTGGGCAGAATTAAATAAGTTCTGTCATGTTTTTTCAAGTGGGAGCTTGTGTAGCAATTTAGAAAATTAAAGCAAAGTCTATAATAAGAACAAAAGTGTCTCAGCAAAAAGCAGAGCTAACGAAAGAGCAGTCTCTGTTGGTTTTAAGTTGTTAAAATCGCCGCGGTCGCTGGCAGCAATGACTGAGTTGTGTCGCGTTTTTTTAAGTTTGAGCTAAAAGCAGAGCTAACGAATGCGCAGTCTCTGTTGGTTTTAAATTACTAAAATCGCCGCAGTTGCAAGCAGCAATGATTGAGTTGTGTCGTGTTTTTGTTTGATTGTAAAGTGTGAGTTATGTAGCATTTTAGGAATTAAAAACGAAGTCAAAAAGAAGAGGAAAAGTGTCTTAGCTAAAAGCCAATTAAATATGTATTTAGAAGTGAAAAGAGGTTTGTCATGGTTTGTTATTGGCAAATTAAAAAAAGTAAAAAATTAAAGATGGTAAATTTCCACAAAATATGGCCTGTTTTTATTAAAAATATTAAATAATATTAAAAGAAAGTTAAAATTACATAAAAGAAGTATAGAAAAATTAAATAAGATTTATTGTAAGTTTAAAGAATTTTAAAGTAGTTTAAAAAATTTTGATTTTTAAAAGGTAAGTTTTTCAATATCTGCAAAAATTTTACAGACTTAAAATGCAGAAATAAAATTTTGTGAAATAGTGTTTTTTAATTTCGAAAGCAAATATTGAAGAAATCGTTTGACGAAATGTATTTATGTGACTTTAAGTCTTAAATAACTACTTATGTCTACAATTTATTTATTCCTATCGTTTATATCGATATCGGCGATATTTTACTCTCGATACGACGATAGCTTAATATATTTTTTTAAGTTTTTTCAATAAACAATCTAATTTTTAGTGTTTCTTTGCAGAAAAATAAATGGCGGAATATTATATAAAAGAACAAAGCATTAAATCAGAACAGAATGTTTCTTAATTCTTACTATTAAATCCTAACCGTTTTGGTTTTCACCATACACTCGCAATAATTGTTTTTATATACTGTGGTGTAGGGTATCATATAGCCGGGATTGAACAGCTATACTTTGTTAATTATTCTTCTTTTAAAAATTGATGTATTTAACCACCCAGCTTGTATTCTGTATCATAATTGTATCTCTTAGATATCAACTTCTCAAGCAAAATAAACGCAGATGAGTTCATTTTTGATCATTTTTGATCGATGAATCAACTCAAAGAATCATTTGACATACAATTTGCTATGAATGTGAATCCTTTTTCAATCGCTTAAGTAATAAATCTATTCTTGATTATCAAGAGACTCTTTAAGTTGATTTTTACAAAAATTTATCACCCAAGTGTTGGCTGCGCAGGGCATAATAAGTACAGGGTGGTTGAATTGAAAAATAAGTTCTCAAGTTTAAAACAATATACAAAAGAAATTAAGACAAAATATTTAAACAAGCCTTAAAAATCGAAAAAAATTAAAAATTTAGGTTGTTCACGAAAGGCGGATTATCAGGTTATGTAATTATGTAGTTATATTAACAGCAACAATCAGTGTTGCAAAATTGAAATTTTGAAATGGTACTGAACTTCAACTAAAAGAGTATTTTTCCCACCAAATGGTACTTTTTGTTAAAAAAAAAAAAAAAACAATAATTTATGAAAATAAAAAGAACAAAAAATATTTTATTAGAATTCTGTGGCATTTTGAGAAAACATCTTAAGTCGAGATAAGATAGCAAAAAAGTTTTTAAAAAAATCTCGGGGAAAAAAAAGATTTTAATCAAAAAACAAAATAAACCAAAATTAAAGAAAAATTTCGTTAATAATACAATATTTAAAACGTAAACAAAAACGTTTTTTAAATGAAAATTCGCTTGATTAACAACATTTTTTTCAACTTTTTAAATTTGACTTAAGATGTTTTGTCAAAATGCCACAAAATTCATTTATCTAAGTATTTAATAGCAAACAGTATTTATATTTGAGGTATAATATTGGCTATATTTTTCTAGGATATTTAAAAATATTCAGTTTTTAAATGCTTTATTTCGGAAAGATCCGCTAGAACACGGAATTGCGAATTGATATTATTATAGTTTTGTGTATCGTTTGTAAATAATATTAATAATATCAGTATTATGCTATTGGTTCTTCGGGAAACAATATTGATTACCACTTTTAAGGTTTTATCTTCAAAACAAAATTTAGTTCTTCATGGGGGTATTCACGTCACAAGTTGCACCCTTGCAAAAAAGCAAAAGTGCAAAAATATAACAACAACCTCAAAGGCAACTACTTGCGCACAACTAAATGTCTGTGTGGTTGTTGTTATATTTTTGCACTTTTGCTTTTTTGCAAGGGTGCAACTTGTGACGTGAAAACCTTTAATATTTCGCACATTGTCGAATAAAACTATTTCGCAGTTTCTTTTACTTTATAAACCATTTCCCTAACATTGCATGTTTCTATAAATATGGTTTTCATTTAAATTTTCCACTAACATATTATCCTATGCATCCATTTTTATAAAGTTTTCTTGCCAGTTGTAAGAACAAATATCCCATTCTGGAAAGCAAAATATGGATCCTACATCCACGCTTTGCATTTCAATATTAACGTCGTTGGTGATTTTTAAAATACAACAACATAAATTTTGCAACATACACATGATAACCTAAGCCTGCTATCGAAATGATCACATCACAGTTAAAAAAGCTCAAAGGATAAAAAAGTACTGAAAACAACGCGGGGGTACTGCGGTATTTTCAATATGAAAAAGTACTGAAAAAAGTACCAAAGTACTGAATTTTTCAACACTGGCAACAATATACATACATTAGAGCGACTCACCAAAAAAAAGTAATCGATGTACCCTCCTTAAAATGAACCTTGGACTTTTTTAAGATGACATTTTAAATATTTCGGCTCCAGCTTTGACCTCTCGTGAGCTGGACCAGTTCTTTGTATGTAAATAATTTAGATTTTTGCAAATTAGATGCATTTTACACGGTGCTCTGGAATATATATATTGTACAAATCTAAATTATTTACATACATAGATGATGTACTTGGCAAAAGAAAAAATTTGATACCCATACTGCCCTATATAAAACCAAGGGTTACCACCCCATTGCGTTTTTGTCAAAACGCGAACTAGCACGAATTTCAAAAAAAGCTGAGACACGTATTTAATTAAATAGACTAAAGAATAAAATATGTTAATTTAGCAATTTCATTACAAACAACCCCGAGCAAAAAATTCAAAAACCATTATTTTTACAGAAAATCCTTAAAAAAAAGGACATGGATGATCTTCCTTGGACAAACTGTATATACAGTTGGACGCGCCTTAAAAGAACCTTTCTTACGATACCCAATTTGTATATGTTGGTAAGGGAACAGATTTACAAATTAACAAAACATGCAAAAATAGACCCATTTTCAAACTGGTCCAGCTCACGAGAGGTCAAAGCTGGAGCCGAAATATTTGAAATGTCATCTTAAAAAAGTGCAAGGTTCATTTTTAGGAGGGTACATCGAGCACGAATTTTGCTTCCATACAACTTGAGTCGCTCTAACATACATATATTTAAAAAAATAAATAAGATTTTATTTTTCGTGCACAGAAAGAAAAACACTCCGGATAAATCAAGTGTTTTATGACTAAATTAAGCACGAGGCGTCTAGCCAGACTCATGTGTACCACAAAGGGTTAAAAAGTAATTTTGAACTCTTGCTTCTCATTTAGTTTATATTTTTGGTTAAATATGTACATAAGATTTCTAAAGTAAAAACCATATCGGGCATGATGTTGGGGTTTTATCATTCTGTAAGATGTAACACGAGTAAGTAAATCAATCATTATTATTTTTTTCTTTCCAGCTTATAATCAACTTTATAATACCTGAATCAGTGATGCCAACTTAGTGCTTTTGGCACTATTTATGGTGCTTTTTGATGCCTCAAAACGCCAAAATTTTATCCATAGTGGCAAACTAAAAAAGCACTAACTTGGTGCTTTTTCAATTTTTCGTTAGTGCCTTTAGTGCTTTTTACAATTTTTATTTTTTTTCTACCATTTTTTAAAACAACGATTATATAGAGGATGATTTAGTTGATTTTGCTATTTGGGGTACAATATTGAGAAGGCTTGTAAAGATTTTAAGATTTCAAATGATTAAAAATTGATAAAAGAAAGTTACATTCGTTTTACCAAAAACTTTATTTACGAGGTTAGAGCTAGGCTTCCTAGCAATTTGGAAATTTTACGAAACGTTGCACTTTTTAGCGTTGACAACATTTTTAGTAATCGTAATAAAAACTATGTATTTCGGTAAACATATTTTTAAAGATGTAGACATTGTTTCAAAAATAGAGTATGGATTGGAAAATAATAGAAATTAATTAGTATTGTGGTTATTTTGTTGAACTATTTATGGTTTTTTAATCCAAATTTTTAATATTTTTAATTAGGCATGAGCCACGTCAAGAATGAAAGATTATCAATAACAATTTTAATTAATTTTCATGTTGTAAAATTCCTTTCTTCATAAAAATAATTTAATGAAAAATCAAATTTCATGAACTTAAGCCTAATTAAAAATATTAATAATAGAAATTGGTAAAAAACATGCAGTCGGAAACCGTCAAAAAAAAAAACGCAAAGACTGTAAAAACAAAAAAAGAGCCGTAGCTTGGTATAAGCAAAGTGTTAAATAAATTAAAAACAGCTGACAGACAATACTTTTATAACGAGCGTTGTGTAACCTGCCATTTTTCATGCGCTTTAGTTTTCCACGTGTTGTGCACTTCTACCTCTAGTGCTATTGAAAAAAGGTTTGACTAAGTATGATAATGCAAACATACATATTTTTTCTATTTTACACCTTATGTGTGTTCTTAAATCAGAAGCGCACATATGTTAAAATAATTGGATAATATCATAAGCCAATTGTTTTATTAAACTTTGTACGCTTTTAATTTAGATTTATTTAAACGATAAAATATAAGGATGTTTATTAAAATATATCGTTACCTTAATATAATAAGGCCCCAACTCATTATTTTTGGAAATCCGTTATTTTATTGATTCTTGTAGAATGGTTGCTAATACACATATAATATATACATATGTATTTCAATCTGAATTCCTCGTTTAATTTTAATAAATATGTTTTTTGACAATGTTTGTGTAGCTATATTATTTCAGCTTTTATTAAGTTTTTTCCTTCTCCTGTAAAAAGTGTTTTCGATGAGTTGGGGCCTTTTTATATTAAGGTAACGATATGCTGTTATTAAGTTTTATAAACAATGGTCGGTCATTGCAATTTTTGGTAATTGCAACAGGCCCCAGATTTTTTCGAGCTACCAAAATCGAGCTCGCACTGCATTAATTTAAAACTGTTTTATGGCCAATTTAAACTCCAAATGATTTGGGTGATATTAATTTTATTGAAGATAATAATAAAACATTTAAAAATGTTTATATACAACTGCACATATATTTATTATTTTATCTTAAATGAAAATGCTCCCCATCAACGACATCGCCTTTTTTTTAGATTTTGGAGGTATATAAAATTCGGCGCAGTCAAATACAACTTGTTTTGTGTTTGATTAAATTGTAAAAATGGCTTAGTGCTTTTTTACGCTTTTTTTTTTTGCCGAAATAGTGCTTTTTTTAAATTTAAAGAGCTTTTTGCTCTCAAAAAGCTGGCGTCATTGACCTGAACCAAGCGTATTTTGAGATTGATTTAATCAAAGTTTTAATTAAGTCAATCTCATTTTCGGATTATTTAAAGTACGAAATCGGGATAAAATATAGATAATTTAAGTATTTTGCAATTGAAAATCCGTACTTGAATCAATCTTTCTGTACTTGACTCAAGAAAATCCGTACTCACCGTACTATTAATACCGCTTCGGATTGATTTGAGTACAGATGGATCGATTTTTCTTTTGAGAGTGCTTAATTCGCAATCTTGATAAATACTTACAGGTAAACCGCTCGATTAATTATCCAATTTTAATAACTTTGCTATTGATCAGTTAACCGATTAAAAAATCTCTTTTTTATAAATTAAGTAATTTTAATAAATAACAATGCATAAATTATATATTATTTGGATTTTATTAGTAAAAAAACAACACATAACAAATATAACAATTCCTGAACTAAGACGAGCAACGTAGATGTTGGAGAAATCGAAAGCAGCCTATAATACAGAATATCGAATTTCTCAGTCGTTTTCCTGGATTTCTCTAAACGCATAAAATATAATATTATGACATAAGAGTAGGGCTGCCAAAAGTTTGAACCTATCAACCAGGACACATAGAAAAAATGGATAAAAAATTACACCAACAAAAAAGTTTTTTTAATACATGTGTATGTATATGTAAAAACCATCCATTTTTAATTTTTAAATCGAAAAATATATGAGGCTATTAGCGCAGAAGGGGTGTAACCCACAATTTAATTTGGTTACGGTTCTGGTGTAAGAAATGTTCTTTGAACTGTTCTTTACAGTGCAATAGTCGAGTTAGCCAACTGTTTGTATCCAAAACAGATGGAGCTAGAAAAATTTTTTGCAAACCAAGTATTATAGTGCAAGAGTAGTGTTAACTCCTCATTATCTCATAGCCTCATATATAAAAAAATAACGTGTACTTCATGTACATAAAAATGATAAAAAAATAATAAAAAGTTGAGTTTAAAAGGTTCTAAACTATTAAACTGTTCAGAAGATTGCACTTTTTCTAGAACTTATTTTTTTTCTTTGATATAGTTATAAAACAGGCAGCATGTCATATTAAAATTAAACTTACATTGAATAATACTCTCCAGTGTTTCAGTCTTTAACGAGTTTCTTTCTTTAGTCCATTGAGCAGACTAAGTACTCAACTTGAAAAAATCAAAATCTTTTGATTGTTCTTCAACCAAATCGGCAACTGTCAATCTCATCAATTGACAAAGCCATATACGCTTTGATTTGGACAACAACCGACGCAGTTGACAATTGAATTGAAACGTGTATGGGCTGCTTTAGAGAAAGCAATTTGTTGTCGGTTTGCGATTACTTTTAAAAGTTGTTTACACGGTATCACTTTTTACAGCAACTAGTTGAAACAACATTTGAAAGAGGTTCGAGTCTCATTTAATATTATTGCAAGCTTTTAGTTAAACGACGTTTACACCACATAACAGTTGAATTTAATTAAAGTTACAATAGAAATCTTAAACTTTGTTAAAAACTAAAACCAACAAAAAACTAATTTTTTGTCTTGACCTGTTCGAAAAACCAGGACAATTTGATAGTGGACCAGGACACCAGGACAAGTAGTCTAAAACCAGGACAATCCTGGAAAACCAGGACGTATAGCAGGCCTACATTAGAGTCGTGTTTTATATTTGTTTAATTTATAACGCTTCTAATTGTGTTGGTTAATTTTGTTAAAAAATTGTTTGTGATACTATTGATCTCTGTCTCATCCTGGCAAAGCTCAGCACCGAACATTCTGCAAAAAAAATTTCAGAAAAGCCAAAAATATTATGCAAATAAAGCTGCAAAGTGAATGAGAATTACAAACACTAAAGTCTTATTTGAATTGATATCAAAGCTTAAACCAAAAATACCAACCATTAACAGTGAGTTTATCTTTTCTTACATTCCCCCCCTACAATTGGCTGGAATTCTCCCAACATTAATTGTAGTTGTAAGAGGGTTATGTAAAAGCAAAAACAAATAAAGCAATTCGCCAGATCAGTTTTTTATGCCGTGCACTTGAAAATTTTTGGGTATATTTATTAAGAATGAAAAGTGGAAATTAAGTACGACAAACAATATCTTATTAATTTAAAATTTTGTATTCCCATAAATAACTTTGATAATAAAAAAAATTTAAATAAATGTATTTTGTTGTAATGTCATATAACCATATAAACTGATAACCGGCCTTCCGTGAACAAACCAATTATTTAATTAAAATTTTTTTGAATTAAATGATTTTGTGATGCCAAAACAATATATTGAATAAAATAATGTTTTATATAAAAACGTAAAGCTTGCAATATCTAAAACTGCAAAATATGCTGTAATTTAAATACTTGCAATTGAGTTATTTTCGCTTTTTGACATTACATGCGTAAATAATGACAACAACGACTGTACCTTGTACTTATAATACTATGGTATTGAAATAAATCATCTAAAAAATAGAAACCGGGAATTTATGGTTTATATTTTACTTAGTTAACATGAAAAAATTGTACGTTTTTCTTCTTGTATGTTTTTGTTGTTATTGTTACATAACAATCAAGTGCTTTTTCATTTACTTTTGAAGAGTTACTGTTGTTTCTACATCGAACTTTTACAAACACACGTATATGAACGAAACGAAATGTTTAAGGTTTTCGAAAGTTATGCCATTAAGGATTGTTTTAAGTATTTAAAATTTTTTAGTACGACACGTTCTAAAGGTTTTTCACCGTGTATTGAATGTTAAACGAATAACAGTGTAGTAGCAATAGTTGGAACATGAGTTTTTTAATTAATATCAATTCGCATAAAACGTTTAAAAAATCAGATTAAAATTAAAAAAAATTTATAAATTCGTGCAGAATGTCAAAGCAATATTGCAATATTTTTATTGTATCACAAACAAAAAACGAAAAGGAACCTTTTAGTTCTGCTTAGTAGAGTGCACGTAATTGTGTACTTGATTTTACGAAATGTTTTGTTAACATTTTTACTTACACTTCCTATTTTTATTCAATAACTTTAAGCCGGAAATTAGAAGCCAATACATTAAGTAGATCATGCGTATAAAGTTATGCACACACATGGCTACCAATTCTCACAATTTCCGCCATGAACTTGGCAAGTTTTCAGCTTAAAAACAACGAGCCAACAAATTAAGTAAAACCTTTACCATCCTTTAAATAAAAGTTAAACTTTATATACAAATACACTATACAGGAGAATCCTGCGGCTGTTGAGAATGGTTAATTTTCTATTTAAGTTTATTTTTGCTAAAACACTTAATTTTATAGTTGTTCTCTGCATTATGTTGGAAGAAATTGAAATGTTATAATTAAACCTATAGATAGAACAAGAGCGCATCTTTAAACTGTGTTGTATAGATCTAAGTTACTACGTGCCAATCAATGAATCTTTTAGCTCGCAATGTGGCTAAACACAATAAAGTTTTATATGTATTTTGAATACATGTATTATCTATACGAGCATACGTGATATACGGAATAAAAATTGCTTTTCCGGGTTAAAATACGTATTTCCATAATGATTTGCCCCAATGACTTAAATTGAAATTAAAGTTTTAAATAAAATAAAAAATAAATTAAAGTAATAAAGGAGCTAAAACAAGTTAAATTTTTAATTTTTCAAGTATTTTATTTTAAATTATAATCCTTTTTCTTCGACCTTTTTTATTAAATTTTATACTTTATTAAATTATTTAAGCTTAAGGTCACTTTTTTAAAGAATTAATTAAAATGTTTTATTCGATATTTCGATTTCCGTTGGAAATCTTCTTCAGGAAATTTTTTTTAAATAAAATAAAATTTGACAATAAATGGAAAAATAAATTTTAAAATTTCAAAAAACAAAATTATCATAATAAATTTAAAATTCCATTCTAAAAACTTTAAACAAAAAGACAAACAAACAAAAAAGGAAGACAAAATTTTAAATTTATTCAAAGCCTAAAACCTATTTTAATGTCCCTTTCCGTCAATAATAAGCTATGCCATCTGAAATTAATTTTACAAACAATCAAGAACAAATATCTATTTATAATTATCCCTTACATCAACCTATTTATTTTTATTCAATAAATGTCTATAAATTTGAGCTACATATATTTTCCTACATTGTTCATTATCATTGCCACCACAATGAATCTTATAAACTAAATTCGACCTATCTGACTTTAGTAATCTATCCTTAGTTTTTGTGAATAATTTCCCTACATTATTAATCACCTTATGTGCCATTCTGTATTTCCCTTTATCATATATATTCGAGTTTTCTAATCTTTCTGAAAACCCAGGTACATAAGTAAATGACTTATAAATACGTGGTGCCGAAATCTCATCAATATTACGAGATCTATCTATATTGTATTGTCTTATTAATTTGCAAATCAATTTGTTGGGAAAACTATTATTCCTCAAAATATTCCCAATAATTTCCTTATTTTTCCTATGAAATCTATTGTCACTAATTGTTAATATCCTGTCTATTAGATTCCTAGGTGGGAATGATAATTCTCTTTGGGTGTTTAGAATAATAATTTAAAATTCTACCTGATGAGGTTGGTTTTTGATACCAATCTACCAATAATCTACTTCCTTTCCTAATCACCAATGTGTCCAAATATGGAATTGAAAAATTCATTTCCCTTTCAATAGTCAACTTAATATTCTGATCAAAAGAATTAAACGTTGATAAAAGATTATCTTTCTCATTCTCATTAACTATAACAAACAAGTCATCTTCATATTTCGTTATTATCTTTGGTTTAATTGTCAATTTTCCTAAACATGTATCTAATAATTTCTCCATAACATTATCAGCAACTATTGGAGATGCTGGAGAACCCATAGGTAGCCCCTTTTTTTGTGCATATATTTTCTTATCAAATTGAAAATATCTATTATCTACTATACAGAACTTAATAATTCTCAAAAATAAATCCTTATTAATATTTGTTAACCCTGAAATTGTATCCCAATTTTCCTCAATAATTCTAATAGCAAAGTCCACTGGAATACTAGGAAATAATGAAACAACATCAAGTGATATTAATTTTTCATTATCCTGAATTGTTAAATTTTCTAACTTTTGTTTAAATTGTATAGAATTACTAACATTATACTTAGAATTCTCCGTTATCTTCTTAAGTAAATTCGTAATATATTTACACAGATTATGTGATGGTGAATTTATGGACGAACAAATTGGTCTTAAAGGGAAATTGTCCTTATGAATTTTTGGTAATCCATATAATTTTGGTGCTACAGATATGAAAGATTTTAATTTGTTTTTTTCCACTAATGTTATCACACTTAATTTAAAAAGTTCTTCAATAAATTTATTATTAATTTTCTCAAATCTGCTTGTTGGATCTTTTTCTAATGTGTGAAAAGTAGTATCGTCACTTAAAATGTTTTCAATTCTAGACATATAATCTCTTTTATTAATAGCTACCGTTGTGTTACCTTTATCCGCTTTCAAAATCATTATTTCCCTATTATTTCTAAGAAATTTTTCACTCAATTTCACTTTATTTAGTGTAAATCTATCCCTACAATCCAATGACATTTTATTTAAATGATTATCTACTATCGTTACAAAATTTGACCTTTCAATTTCCTGTTGTTCCTTATTTTCTACAGTTTCAATAAAATCTTCACCATCACATATAACTTTCATCAATGGAAAATCCTCCTTATTTACTGGAAGTGCGTGTTTTTGTCCTAAAGATAAAATCCATTGTACGTCCTCTGGTATATCCCTATCTGTTTTATTTACAAACCATTTCTTATTAAATCTTATTCCTAATTCTTTTCTCTGCAAATTAATAAGACAATCAAACTTTTTCTTATGTACCTGTTTTTCTTTCTTCATTAATTTATCTGCTAATCTGTCATCATATTTCAAAAAATTCTCCATCTCAACACTGTTCAAAAACCTGCTTATAACATATTTTAAATATCGTAATTCATCTTGATTTTCCCTTAATTGGTAATGTTTTTGTTTGATTGATGAATTAAGAATCCTGTTTTGTAAGCCTTGAATAATATAAAATAATATAAAAATAAATAACATATAATAATATAAAAAAAAGGTCGAAGAAATAGGACTATAATTTACTAAAGAAAGAACAGAGCACCATGAATTATCAAAATTTCAAGAGCTATGAGGGTAATAAGAAATGGATCAACAGGTTCAACATAGTAAGGAAAAAGATAATAAAATGTAAGGCAACAATTACATTTTTGATAAGATGCCGTAATGAGGGGATTATGCCAAAATTTATCAAAGATTCCACTAAGAATATTTTCAAAATCTTCCAAGGAAAATCGAATGCTTCAATGACTTATCAATTCGGGAAATATGTTCAAGGCTTACAAAACAGGATTATTAGCCTAATATAACGGAATCATCATACGCAGATATCTGACAACAAAATACAAAAAAATTATCCAAATCGGCGAACATAAAGAAAAGAATTTCGGATATTCGTCCTATGTGTGACGTCTCCAGCGTAAACACTACACCACGCAGCAACTTGTTGGCTCTTCAGAAGCTACGCGGATTGCCTGAGAAGCGATAATTCTGCTTGTTAAAGTATCCACTGAGATGGAAGTGGGCCTGAAGGCTCATGTTGATTTTCGATGAAAAGAAATTTCCGCGTCGTCAAGACATGTATTCAGCGTTCTTGAAGAGTATACCGCTTTATTTCTGATTGACGTGTATTTTGATATCTTTACTTCACAAATGTCAAAGCAGAACTGACATTTACCGCCAGATGCAAAAATTGTAGCATCTTCCTATATGGTGATAAGTTTTGCTCCACCTTGTATACTGCTCCATAACTTCAGTTAGAAAATATTTTGTTAATGCACAAATAATGTTACAAATAATAAATACAAAATAAATGTTCAAAAATTTTCTATTTCTTTTTAAATTGCGAATTAGCTCAATTAAGAATAATTTCCCAAATATCAAATTAAAATACGTAGACAATATTTTTGATTAACTAATGCTAATATTTTCATTTACTGTTCCTTATGTATGTATATAAGGGTGGACCAATTATTAAGGATAAAAATTTGTCCTTACCCAAAAAAAAAAAACATTTTTTTTTCTAAAACTGCAACCGCCATTGTTTTAAAGGTTCAATTTCACCTTGGAAAGGTAATATTTTAAATCAGCCGATTTTTGTTATTACCTACAAGCTATCGAAAAATCGATGGCACAATATCAATTGCTTAATCGACCCACCCTAATGTATATATTATCATTCTTACTAATTTCAATAAATGTTAAAGTTCACTATATAAAATAAGTTTGTTTTTATATTTTTACTTGTGCTGTGCGCGTGGGTGGTTTTTGATTCACGTGTGCTCACAAGGAAAATAAATTAAATATTTGTTATCGCGTGCAGGTTTTCACGAATCATAACAACACCATAGGTGGAGAGTATATTGGTTCAAGATCCACTTATTGGAAAACTTATTCAGATTCACTCCTCAATCGATCTCACTATGTCCATCCATGTAAACCGTGTTCGCAAATTAAATGTCGCAGTTTTAAAGATAATTAAGTGAAATTTGTTACAAACGTTCAAATATAGCCGAGAAACAAAACGTACCTTCTTGCATTAAAAAGCCCTATGTTGTTTTACTTATCAATAGATGCCTCAAACGGCTAGAAGTCACCACATTAACACAACCATTATAACATCAACAAAAAAAAGAGAATTTCTTAAAAAATGCGAAAAATTACGTTTTGCTCTGCGGCTGGCTCCTCATATAAGTTTTTCCAAAAACGTAGAAACAACTCGCCCAAAATTACTAAACTTCAGAACAATTTTTTTCTACTAAGTCCACAATACCCTACAGTGATGTAGGGTATTATACTGACTTTTTTACTTATTATAAATATGTTAAGGCTTAAATTAAAAGAATAACATTAAAATATATAAGAAAGTATTCATTAGTGCTTGAGAAATAGTGAGTGATTTAAAAATTGAAAGCATGCACATAAAATATTAAGTAGTCCCAATCACGCGTGTCGCAAAAAATTCGCGTCACTTGCACAGCTCTATTCTTTATATATCTGTTACTTCTGTTGAAAATATTTGCTTATTCAACCTCATTAACATTTTCTTGTTGAATATTTAATTTATTAATTTGTTTATTAGTTTGTATTGTAATTATATTCTATATTATATTGTATAGTACATATCCAGTAATATAATATAACATGAATAAAAAAATAATGTTTGTTACAACACTTCAAATGTTGAAATGTACGGCAAAAGCCATCTTCAAGTAAAGTTTGGTTAGGAGAGAAAGCATTTTCCGTACAAATTATAAAATGCAAAAGATGAGATAAGCTCACTGTTTATTGTTGATGTTTTTGTTTAAACTTTGATATTGTTACAAGTAGAACTGTTGCTTATAATTCTTATACGTTTAACAATTTTATTTGGTTTAATATCTTTAGTTTTTCTAAAATCTTTATGGATGAAGTTTCCTGACGATCTGGCCTAAGCAACCAGTGAAATGCGCATAGGAATAGCTTATCCCATCAACAATCAATTTCAGTGTTTTTATCAATACCAGAAATTTAGAATTAAGCTTTAAAATTGTATTGCAAATATTTTGATGTCATAGCCAAAATGAATTTAAAAAATTTTTTTTATATTAATGCGCGTGGTTTTATTCATTTAGGGATTATATCATTAAAAAACAAATAAGAAAGCCAAGGCCATGCTCGACCATATAATATCCTACACCACAGTTTTAGCAAACACATTTTTCGAAAGTGTACCATACTAAGGACCCGTGGGCAATCGTGAATCCACCAAAACATAATTTTGCCAAGAGGCTTAGATTGATAAAAGGACCCTTTGTGCCGAGCATCTATCTATATGAGATTTTTTTCTTAAAATTACTTTTGAGAAAATGTTTAACATGTGACTTGTAATTAACTCTGAACATACCAGCACAAAATTCACATCATAATATAGTACACTAGAATATGGTACACTCAATATGATTTTCGTAATTACTCTCCCTTGAAAATTTGATGAAGTTAACTATATAATTTTAACAAATAGAATTCGGGAATTTTCGCTTCTTATTTTACTTTTTGCATATGAAAATAATCTGCTATTGTAGTATTGTTGCCTTTTCTACAACAAACATCTACAAACACACGCGCATGTAAGCATATAGAATATAGAGCATTACGACGGCTTAGGAACTTTATACTTGTTTTAAGCGATTTCTGGATTGGTTTTCGAAAATAATGCCATTTTGGATTGTTCTTCGTACTTTCGTAACTTAATTTTTAAGTACGACTCGTCCTTAAAGTACGTGGAAATAACTTAAATTTAATACGAGTTCTGTGTAGCTATAATGAAAGTTACTGTCGCCAAATTTTATATCAACAGCAATATATACAAGAAAGTAATGAAATTCAAAGCTATAGCCATATATGGACAAATTCAAAAAAAAAAATAAAGCTTGGACATTTTTCCTTTTAACTATTTCCTTAAAAGTAAAGAAAATCGTGGTTTTTAACAATGTTATGAAGGCAACGCAAAGAGAGACCGGCAAACACGATATTTGTCAAAACCCCGACTTGTCTGAAAAAATGTCAAAAATTCTTTGCTCTATAAGCGTTCAAATTTAGGACCCATGTAAATAAAAAAAAAAAATACATACATACATGTCTTAATTGAAATTTTGCCAAATGACTTTGCATCTGACTTTTACAGAAGCAATGTTATAAAGGTATCACACGACATGTATGTATTTTGCGGTGGGAAGTTTGACAAGTCAGGTGTCAACAAGTAATAAAATATAGTCAGTCGATTTGAGGTCATCAAAGAAGATACATATTATTGAGGCTATCCTTTTTCTTAAGACAAATGCAGAGTAAATTTTTCTTTTAGATTGATCTATATTTATTTTAATTTTCTGATAATATTGTTTTAATTATGTTAATTATTACAATATTAAGTACTACAAATAAAATCTTGTTAATTGAAAATTTTGTATTCCCAAAAATTACGCTGATAATATTATACCTATTGCATCAATCACTTATATCATATAATATACAGGGTTTACAATGCTATCGCCATATTAGCAAAAGCAGCCAAATTTTGCCTTTTTCCTATTAAAAAAAATCAAAAATAAAAAGCCGATAAGTTCCACTGCTAAAAAAGTCCACACTTTTCAAAAGCAGCAGCAAAATAAACACACTGTTTTTGAAAAGTATCCTTTTTATGGACACTGGTTTTTCCAACTACATATTGCTTTTTTAACAATAGCAAAAATTTCTTATTTGATGGAACTCAAAGAGCAACGGCAATAACTTTTATGTTGTAGGAAAAAGAATGAAACAAAAATATTCTGTCAAACAGCCGCCAAATCAAAAATCAACGCATGCTAATAGCCACAAAATAGGAGATAAAAGCAGCGCAAAGGTTGCTGAAAGGCACATGATCGCAACGACAAGTGATATTTTTGTTGCAAAACAAACACAACAAGAATTTGTTTTTGTTTTCTGTACAATAAAAAGTCCAACAGACACTTTGGCTGGTTGCCTTTACTAAAAATATTTAAAAAAAACCAAAATACACACACACACATTTCGTGCTATCCCAACAAACACGAAGTCAAACCTTTGATATGAAATGACTTTCTCATTTGACATCAAACACAATTCTCAAACGTTTTTCAATTCTTTGATTTAACATTTAAATTCAAATTGATAATGATTTGAAAATAAACATTTGATATCAAATGTTTTATCAAATGTTAAATATAAATCAAAAATAAACTTAGCAGCACTTAAGCGAAAAAAGCATTAAAAATGGCGATTAAAGTTACATGTTTTACTTTGTGGCTAAATGTGTTTTACTATTAAAAATAAATTTTAAATAAAGTGAACAGTTTATTGCTTGTGAAAATTAAAAATTATTTGTGAGTCATTCCAATGATTAAGAAAGAATACAAAAAAAAAGGAAAATAAATCGGGAAAGTGAAGAAAATTTGTTGAACGATCGCGGAGCTACAATCCTCAAAATAAAAGTTAGCAAATGTCGTCTTTGCAAGAATTAGAGGACGGAAAGAACATTATTTCACCTTAAAGCTATGGTGCCGAATGTTTATCTCACAGTTTATTTAAATAAATATTAAAAATTGTAGGAATAGAACTATTACAAAAAATCTTTATAAAATACATAACTGAAATTTAGCTCATAGAAAAATTCGAAAAATTAAAAATGTTGAATATTAAAATTTAATTTAAAAAAAAAAATAAAATATTTTTATTTACATCCCACATTGTATTATAATCCACATTTGAAAAAAATTTGAGAATTACGTTTGAAAGCAAGCTGAAAATAAAGGCATTTTTCAATTTGAAAATAATTTCCCCTTTTTGTTGAGAACGCTATGATTTTCAAATGATTTTCAAATCATTATCAAACGTTTGTTGTTTAAGAAAACGTTTGATTTCAAATCATTTTTAATTTGAAATCAAACCTCCGTGTTTGTTGGGATAGTCATGCAAACTGTCGAGCAACAACAACATTGCTGAAGAAAGGCAAAATGTATTTTTCCTCACCACCATGAAAAAAAAACCATTTTGCTTGTACACTGTACCCATGTTCTGTAACTTTAGTGAGAACTTCTTGCATCGAAAAGATGTGAAACAAAATATTCCATCGTTTCTCGAAAAGTGAGAAAAATGTGTGTCTGTAACTCATGCGAAAACTATCAAAAGAGATTACGTCGTTACGTTATAAATGTCATAATATTGCACTCGAAGCCGATGTGACATTGCAGACGTTCAGAACGCCAGTAACATATATCGTTGACGGCGACCAAAATTTACTAAAATTGAAAATTTTTCAACGACGGCGGCGAAAACACAACCGTCGGCCATACCAAATTGTGTAAAGAGCGACTTTAATGTTTGTTGTTTGCAAACGAACTTTTAAGACATTCGTATATTTTATAAAAATGTTAAAAGCAAAATAATAAAACAATGAAAAATGTGCCAAGAATAAAGTATTATTATTATTATTCTTTGCATTTTTAATTGTTTTTTAGTGTTAAAATTTTTTCTTGCCCCATTTTTATTCGTGAGTTTATTTGACAGTTCAAAGCGGGAACTTTTCTCACCAAAATGTTACAGACACACCTTTTCTGTAAATTAGCTAGTAATTTCCTTACGTGACAGCTTGTACTCGCCAAAAAAAGTTACAGACACAGTTAAGTGAGAAAAACAGCTGTTTGTTTCAATTTATGGCATTTTTGTTTCATTTCACACATTTCAATCGAAAACTTTCTCGACGCGAGAGTTACAGAACATGGGCACTGATCAGTATTTTATCGTTGTAATCTGCCTTTTTGCAGAGCTAATAGCTCTGTTCAGACTGCTTTTAGCACACACTTCAAAAAAAAAAAAAAAAAAAAAGCCAGAGAAGATTTTTTGTTCTTTGAATTTTAGATGTTTTTTTGGTTTGTCTTTTTTAACTAGCTCTTCTTTTAAAAAAAAAAAGTAAAAAAGCAAAAGGCGAAATAATTGTTTTTAGCTTTTGCTTTTTAGGTGGTTGTCCATTTTTGTCGCTGGCTGGTAAAAAAGCAATTGTCAATAAATAAAAATATACAAAATAGGAGATTTGCTTTTTTGCACAAACGAAAAACAAAACATTGGCTATTGAAAAAAAATAAAAATCAAAAAGTAATTTCAATTTTTGGGAATACAAAATTTTAATTTCAAAAGATTTTGTTATTCGTGCTTAATTCCCAGTTTTTATTCTTGATAAAAACACTTGAAATTTATTGTTGATGGGATAAGCTATTCCTATGCATTTCACTGGTTGCTTAGGCCAGATCATCAGGAAACTTCATCCATAAAGATTTTAGAAAAACTAAAGATATTAAACCAAATAAAACTGTTAAACGTATAAGACTTATAGCAACAGTTTTACTTGTAACAATATCAAAGCTTTAACAAAACACATCAACTATAAAAAAGTGGGTTTATCTCATCTTACATTCCCCCCTACAATTAGTTGAAATTCTCTCAACATTAATTGTAGTTGTAAGTAGGTTAAGAAAAACAAAATAAAAAACAAACAACAACTTACAAAAGATGTTGTCAATTAAGTGTTTTTTTTTAGGCCGTGCACCTGCCTGTTTATTATCAAAAAGTAATTTCAATTTTTGGGAATACAAAATTTTAATTTCAAAAGATTTTGTTATTAGTGCTTAATTCCCAGTTTTTATTCTTGATAAAATATATATATATATATATAAAATAAAAATTTCAACAGCAGTGGCAAAAGCAAAAATAAAAACCATCCAGCTGATGGGTGCTTTTAAACCCTGATAATATATTCACCATCGAAGTCGGATATGGAGTCGTACTTTAAAAATGTTTGCTATTGGAGTCGGAGTTGGAGCTGAAACTATTTTTTGACGACTCCACAGCCCTGTTAATTTATTTGACGTTTTACTTGAGCCCTACATGGGTGTCTTTGTGAAAACAGCGCACAGTGCTTTGTCCCCATATAACGAAGGGACATAAATAGAAGGAGTTGTCAGAAATTTTTGAAATTTGGTGCACAAGCATAGAATAGCTTAGTTAAGAAAAATGTGAATTTTTGGACAAATCGGTCCAAGGACACGCCTACCTCCCATGTGTCCTGAAATGGAAAAATGTAATTTTAGCTTCAATAATGCCCACAAAACTACAAAAAATGGTCATACTAATACACACACAACTAGCAACGTATGTGCAAATTTTCACTTAAATCTGAACAAGGACTCAAGGTCCTGCCATATATCCTTTTTCTTAAAAATGTTATAACACTTCCAAAAATTATCCGATCGTAATAAAATTTGGTATGAAAATTGATATTTGTTAGATATATATGTGTGCCAAATTTTGGTAGAATCGGATTATAAATGTGAAAAATACAAAAACATCATTTAATGAAAAATTAGTGAAAAACACTTAAAATGCTCGTGCAAAAATAACAAGTAAGAAAGTATAATCGGTCAAGCCCGACCATGTGATATCCTATAGCATAGTATTTAAAAACAAAGTTCCTAGATTGTAATCTATTTGGGACCCATGGGCAATCATGGACCCACCAGAACAAAATTATGTTATGAGGTTAAGATTCGTTTCAAAGTTCTTTCTGCCGAATATTATTTAGATATCTTCATCTTCATATATGGGTTTTTTGGATGAGGGTTTATATGTAACCTATGGTTTATATTGGTATGTTACTTCATATATTTTTAAGGAAGCTGGCATTAAAAGCTATTTTCGGGAGAATGATTTGTATGGGAGCTATGTTCAAAAATAGAAAGATTCCAATAAAATTTGATAAGCTGATTTTGATTGCAATAAAATTGATTAGAGATGTGCACGTTCATTTTTTGAACCACGCGCCCTCACTTTTACTCGTTTGTAAAAGTAAGTATTTATTAAATATATAAATTGATTTAACATTTTAATAGAAAATTTTTATTTTCTTTTAAATTGAAAACCCTGTGTGCAATATTTTCGAACACTCCACAATAGAATTGCTCTTACTACAAACAAAGGCTGTTACCAAAAAAAAACTTCTGTCACGTAACCATCTTCAATTTAAATAAAAAATAACGGCACTAAGTCACATTTTGAAAATATTCTTTATACGATGAAAAACCAACGTCATCTGGGAATTTAGCGCCATCTTGTGTCGACAAAAAGAAACAGACACAACTGTTATACTAATTTTTTTTAATTTATCTTGTCAATTTTTCTAATTCAATAGTATATATATTTGGATTTTTTTCTTATTATGTTCCTAGTTTATTTTTTTTTAACTAATTCAATCTATGAAAGTTTGAGCAAAAATCACGAAAATAGCATTTTTTTTAAATACATTTTTTTTTAAGTTGTGGTAAAATTTTTTAAATTTTTTTTTTGTAGTTATTAGAAAACAGTCTAAATATTCGAAATCAGAAAAAAACCCATAGACCATATTTTTGTTTTTTTTTTAATATTCCATCAAAATTAGAAAATTTTTAGAGCTTAAGTAAATAATAAGCATTTTTCAAACCATTAAAAAATATGTATAGGAGCATAATTCCAGTAAAAGTTTTTTATAGATGGTTTAGAATATAGTTAGCTGTTACAGAAAAAAATTTGAATCTCGTAATCCAGAAAATTAATTTTTTACAATTATTTTCTTGAAACAATAAAAAACCAAGGGCATTTGTGATTTCAGCGCCCTCTTATGCCGTAAAATGCAGACAAACACAAACAATTTTTTATACATATTTTGATTTTTGTTGTTTTTCATTGAATGGTATAAGTTTGAATTAATATTTCACAGTATTTGTAGTTAATTGTCTTTTAAACTCCTGAAAACTATCAAAATTTGATCAAAAATCATGAAAATAGCCATTTAAAAAAAGTTTTTTTTTTTCAAGTTGTGGTAAAATTTTTTCAATTTTTTTTTTTGTAGTTATTAGAAAACAGTCTAAATATTCGAAATCAGAAAAAAACCCATAGACCATATTTTTCTTTTTTTTTTAATATTCCATCAAAGTTAAGAAATTTTTAGAGCTTAAGTAAATAATAAGCATTTTTCAAACCAATAAAAAAACACTTATGAGAAAATAAATCAATAAAAATTTTTTACAGTTAGTTCTAAATATAGTAAACTACTACAGAAAAAAATTTCAATCTCGTGCTTTAAAAAACAACAGTTTTACAACAGTTTTCCTAAAGCATGTAAAACTCAAGTAGTTGTTTGGCCATTTTTACTATAAATTCTCAAATTTTGGCGCCCTCTAGCGCCGCCAAAAAGAGTTAAATCTTAAAAATTCTTCAAAATTCATTTTAATTATTTTGTTATCTATCGATCTGTACATTTTTAAGCACAATATAAGACTTGTTTTTTTTTTTGATTTATGTCTATGGGCCAAAGCACTGTGCAGCGGTCCCTTTTTGATATCGCCATTAAATGCATACAAACGAAATTATATTTGTACACACACAATGATTTGAATTTTTAATTGCTAAGCTTTATTAAGCCAAATGCAGAAAATTGGTATCTAAAGATGAAGATTTTTATATACCCTGCAAATAATATTGGACCACCTGATCCATTTTGATAAAATGGACTACTCCACGTACTGGTCCGATGTAATGCAAGCATGGACCATGTCATTGTTAAAAAGTGTTTGCAGTGAGACGACAAGTCTTCGTTTTTTAACGACATGCTTTCGTTTTTGAACGACTTCAAAACTCATCCTCTTGAGTATACCTTGAAAAAGTTTTAAAACTACTCCTTAGTAGTCCAAAGCTGGGTTATATGGTTCTCCCCTAGGACATCGTAATGTTAAATAGACCATGTTTCTTCCATACGTTTGATTTACTTTTGGACTACACTGAAAGAAAAATGCTTCGTATATTTAATGAATCATTTTCTTAAAAAAATTTTCCTTGGGTAAATGAAAATTTTCATTGTCTACATGGAATTTCATAGTTATAATGAAGTATTTTCGTTAAAATCGCTTCATTGGATTTCGAAATTACGTTAAAAATATTCATTGGATATATGAAAACTTAAGTTTGTCCAAGTTAAACAAAAAATTTTAATTGGGAACATAAAAAAACAATGTACAAACATAACTATATTCATAAATTAATACAAAATTATAGTTTCCTTAAAAAAATTTTTAATTGTTAATCAAAAAATGTAAGATTTCATTATTTCATACATCAAATGCAATATGCCATTAAATTTATGAAATCAAAATTTTTTTTATAAAAGCAACATATTTCAGTAATGCTTTCATCAATTTAAATTTTCATTGACACTGAAAATTGTCATTATAGTAATGAAACATAAACTTTCAATCATCGTTGTTATTGTTGTTATGGACAATTTAATCTCATATTTGCGCTCTTAATTGAGTAAAAAACATAGTTTTGATATTCAAAAACTACACTGCCCCGGTAAGCTAGCTGGTAGTGAGCTAGTCTATCAATACCGAGGTTGCGCAATCGATTCCCTCAAGAGACAGAATAAAATAAAAGAAAATAAAAAAAGAATAAATAAAATAAAAAAAATTTTTTTTTTACTTTATTGAAAGTATTCATCCAATGAATAATATTCATAGACCTAATGTAATGTTTCATTAAACGCATTTTATGAAACAAGTTTCATTTATCCAACGAAGCGCTGCATAGGTTCCTTTCTAATTAAATTTTTCATGGGATTAATGTCAAAATTCATTAGTATTGCGAAGAAAATTCTTTCAGTGTAGTCCTAGTCCCTTGTGGACTACATTTTACAAGCGTGTTTGGACTCGTCCTATTATTTGCAGGGTATTTTTGCACACATATTATTTCTAACAGTATGTGTGCTTTTATTTACTGTAAGCAAAACTAATTTTCTTAATGCTCAATTCCAATTAATTCGTAATTTATTTTTTAAAAACTAAATAAATAAAATCTATGTCAGTAATGAGAAATCTAGAGCATCAAAACAAACTCGACTAGAAAATATTTGCTCTGTATTTAAAAAAGGTGGATTGAATCTTTTATCTCTCTTAGCCCTAAGAAATTGTGCAATGCTTCAATTAGATTACCTAGCTAATAATTTCAGTAGGCCAAATGAGTGACGTTTTTTCATAAAATTTTATCCGATATAAAAAAAAAAACAGAGGAAATCCAATTTTCGGCTTAAGTTTACTATACACATTAAATTATTCATTGCTAGAAATATATTAAACACAGACATTTTCTTATAACAAAGTTTTAAACACAACAGGACCCTTCATGTAAGCATGAAGATTTACGTATTAAATTATGGACTCCTACTACAATATTGAAATTTTCGATACTTCAATGGAGAAAAAAGTATCAAAAAGAAAAGGACGGGAAATTTAATTTCTTTCTTTTACTTTTCCGTGCTGCACTGCGTTGCCAGAAGATTTGGAAGGAAAATCTCCATTTAGCGAAAAAAATCGTATTTTGAAGATAAAATTCTTCAAATTTTTTATAAAAAGGGCAAACTAGTAAAAGATTTTAATTTTGTATAATAACAGACTGAAAATTATTTAAATTGAAATACATACATACATAAACACATATTTGTGGCATTTATACAAAATTTGATTGTTGGTTAAAGTTGTGTTTTTAGTTATATTTTCAATAAATTTTTTTTCTAAAAATACATTTTAACCCCATTAAATTTCTATTGAATAAGAACGTTAAAAATCCATCAAAATAAAGAAAGTAATTAAATGCTAAAATAAAAGATATATACATTTTGGGCAAGACTAAGTATTTTAATTTGGGAGCTAGGAAGCTCAACATCATATGAAATCCTAAGGGTTCTCAATTTAATATTATATTTATATAAAAAAATTTTGTACATCACATTTTTATAGGACTAGAAATAAGAATATACAATTTTGTGAAGATCGGTCCATTATTTACCATAGGCCCCATATAAACCCTACACCCGGAAAACAGTTAGTACGCCTAAAGCCGTACAACATAATACTATCAGAATAAAATTTAATACTTCACAGTTTTATATTACTAAAAATCATACTAATAAATTTCGTGATGATCAGTCCAAGATTTACTATAGACCTCATATAAAGCCCAGTCTGGTAAAATAATTAAATACGCCTTAAACCGTAGCAGATATAGATATTGCGGATATACGGTCCATAATAACCCTTAGATCCATTTAAAGCAGCCTTCAAAAATTCACTGCAAACGCTAAAACTAATTTCTCCGCTGTATTGAAATTAATGTCTTTTAATACCAGAAATCACTCTGCAGAATTTTGGGACTATTGGTTCATTACTTACCATGGCTCCAATATAAATTCCCCTCCTGTGCTCAAGCTAGCTAAAATTTCTAAAAAAAAGCATTAAACAATAATTAGTATTGTGGTTATTTTGTTGAAATATTTATGGCTTTTAATCCAAATTTTTAATATTTTTTATAATGGTAACCTGCCGGCCGGGGTTCGAGCCCCAGCCACGTCAAGAATGAAAGATTATCAATAACAATTTTAATTAATTTTCATGTTGTAAAATTCCTTGGTAATCGACGACTGAATTGTGTACTCTCGTGGACTAAATGAAAGAGCGTAAGAATGCGTGTGAAGAATGTGTGTGAATTTATTTCCACAATTGTGGTATGGGCTGGACACCAATGATTTAGAACCATTTTCTTAAAAAAAGAAAACATTTGCTTAACCTTTATTAGCTCGGGACTGTTAACTTACGTCGGCAGTCGGAAGTCTACATTTGTAGCAAATATGTGTTTGTATGGAAAACAACGTAACATATGAAAAAAAAAACATTACCAAGCAGATTTTTATACTTTAATGAAAATTTATAAAATCTAATAAAGTCAAATATGCTAGCACCAGTGCTGCCAGGAGAAATTTAAAAAAAACCCTAAGTGTCTAAAAAAAATTTAAATTTGGGCAGAAACACCTCTATATATCCTTTAATTTAGAGACAAAACAAAGTCAAATTTCGTATTTGATTTTTCATTTCCTCATCTTTTTTCCTTTTTAAAGAACTGAACATTTTTCAAGAATACTTATTTCAAATAATTTTTTTTTAATAAAACCGCCTATTCCCGATATGCGAAAGAATTCTTTCTTTCGCACAATTACATTTGAAACAAAACCAAATTCGAATTTCTTGCGCACATCGGAAAAAGGCTATAAGTATCTATTAACTTGGGGGTTCCAAATAAAAGGGAAGGTTCTGCTGAATTTAAAAAAATAAAAATGTAAAGAATTAAAGTTTTCATTAAATATTCGAAATTGTATTTTTTGCAGAGATCAGCAATGAGTAGTGAAAAAGTGAGTGGAGGTAAATCATGACTCATAAATTCTTGAACTTTTACGCACTCATACTTATTCCAATGTTAATCAAACTCATATTCACTCAAAAGTTTCATTTTATTCATCGTTCTCATACTTAGCAACATTTGTTGTGTTTCCCTGCAAATAAAATTGGACCACCTGACCCATTTTGATAAAATGGACTACTCCATGGACTAGTCCGATGTAATGGAAGCATGGACCATGCCATTGTTAAAAAGTGTTTGTAGTGAGACGACATGTCTTCGTTTTTTAACGACATGCTTTCGTGTTTAAACGACTTCAAAACTAATCCTCTTGAGTATACCATGGAGTAGTTTTAAAACTACTCCTTACTGGTCCAAAGGTGGGTTATATACCATGGAGTAGTTTTAAAACTACTCCTTAGTGGTCCAAAGGTGGGTTATATGGTCCTCTCCTAGGACATCGTAATGTTAAATAGACCAGGTTTTTTCCATACGTTTGGGTTACTTGTGGACTAGTCCTGGTCCCTTGTGGACTACTCTTTACACGCGTGTTTGGACTGGTCCTATTATTTGCAGGGTTGATTTAGAATCTACTCAAGTCAATGTGTATAGGCGAAGCAAAATGCGAGGCTGCCAGATTTGTCCCCGAAATAGCAAAGTGACGATTTGGGAATTACAGTTTACTAAAGTGGACGATTTTTCGCCAAATTTATCTGGCAGCGCTGATTATTAAGTTGTGTGTTTTCTCTGTTGTGTTAAAACGGTAAATGGATGAGCTAAATGATTTGAATCATTGTGAGTATTGTAAGTATTTTCTTGAAATTATAAATCAAGCTGAGGTCATTTATGAGTATGCGTATAATGTCGACGTCGCACTCATAAATATTTCTCTTGTGAGTATGTGTGAATCAGAGTAGTTAAGTTGAAATGATTTCTACGCACTTATACTTACAATTCCATGAGTCAGTATGAGTAGCGAAAAAACGATTCATTGCTGATCTCTGATTTTTTGATTTCTCTAAGTTTAGAAGGTGCGATGTGAGTGCTAATGCAAATAGCAAAAATAAGAGAATGGCTCGCAAATACGAACCTGGATATTGGTTTTGGCAATTGTTGAAGATTGCCATGCTGTAAGGACTCGTAGCATAAGGTTTCTGTTAAAAAAATACTAACTAGGTATATTTGTACTTAAATGCTATTGTATACGAACAATTTTAATTTATAAATGAAAATAGTACGAATATTTACGTATTTTTACACAATATATTAAAAATGAGATAAAAACTAAAAATCTGTCCTTTTTTCCTTACGCTTGAAATTTTCCGAAAAATCCCTATTGTTGGCATCACTCATGCAAACACAAACGTGAACAAGAACGCAAAAGGTAAAAAAAAGAATACTAAATGACATGTTTGACATGCCGCATTAAAAAAAATTGAGTTAAGTAAAATAGTGATGTGAATTTGCATACATTTGATATGGTGTCTACATTTGTAGACTACCGGCCAGGTGATGGTCATTTTGAAAAGTAGGGTCTCGGGGGGAGCTGTTAATTATTTTTTTAACGTGTTAGTGGCGAAAGCTGCACGTAGAGAAAAAACATCTTTAAATATGGTCACCTCCAACCAAACTATTTTTAATGAAAATTTTCAAGATATTATGTTTAATATAATATAATATTATCTTCAGCGACAACCATATTATGGTTAAATTAGTCCTTCATCAAGAACCCATAACCATATTATGGTTGCATCTAAAAATGTTAAGGTTAAATATTATAATAATTGTTTTTAAATTTACCATAGTATTTTCCTCTTTTTCAAGAGCAACATACTATAATTGAAAACCAACCATGCTATTGTAAGTGCTAAGCATATTTTAGTTATTATTAACCATAACATGTTTGGAGGCAACAATAATATGGTTGGGGCTTCTTGATGGAGGCCTAATTTAACCATAACATGGTTACCGCTGACGATAATTTGGTTACATTAAACATAAAATTTTGAAAATTTTCTTTAAAAATAGTTTGGTTGGAGGTGACCATATTTAAACATGTTTTTTCTCTGGGTGTGCTTAGAATTGATGATTAGGAAGCTACTGTAAACTTCGGACCATGCTGCTGTGGAAATTATTTTTTCTGCAAAAATGCTACAAATGTAGACTACCGAGCACATAAAGGTTAAACTAAGCCACACATATATTTGAGAAAAAAAACCTTTTTTTGGCAAAGACCAAAATCATGCAAAACTTTCTTGGTTCAGGCCATATTTAGTAAATTATTCTTTCTTGGCGCAAGTAGTTATGGTCGAATTTCGATCACTGCAAAAACACTTGTATTAATATATATGTGATTTCTCTTGTTTTGTCTTTTTCAAATTATGTTTTTATTTAAATCATAAAACTATTCCTAAACTGAGTCCGACTTTCAGTATTCATGCCATCTTTTTTGAGGACGGCCTTGCGACCGAGGGTTTTTGACTATTTTTTCATGTGCTATTTTGCAGAATTGTTTTCAGACATTCTCCTCACGTGATCTCTTCACTCTTTTCTTTTTATTTTTTCTAGTCAGCTCGTTCAAGTCATCTGTGTTACAAGATTATCTAACCTCTTCATAAGTTCCTCGGCCGAACATTGTGTATCCTTCTATTGTCCGCAAAGTATTCATCTCGACGGTCGTAGAGGCTTTTAACATTGTGACAGTGGTGCCTGCACGAGTTTCGGTTGCCTATGTTAAAACAGGTCGAATGCAACTTCTATATACCCTCATCTTGCTATCATTGGTCATGCACGCAGAGAAAAAAAATATGGTTGGGCATGGTTACGGCAACTACACTACGTTTATTGTAATAACATAATTTTTATTTTTATTTAATATCAGCAATATTATAGCTACTGTAAACATATCAATGATTATCGCAGTTTTAAATTTGAGTGTTGTTGACTGAAAAATAATAATTTTTCTAACAACTAAATAATGATAACTTTGAAAACATATTATATTGCTCACAACTTTTTCATAATATCTAACAGTAATAACATGATAACTTTCTAAACGTGTAGTCATAGTATGCTTAAAAAGCAAACAAAATATGTTTACTCTAAAAATATTTTGTTAGCGCCATTTGTTAAATAATTTTGAATCAGTTTTGTCGTTTGTTTTAAATATGCCTATGGAATTATTTAAATTATTTTGTGTAAGTGGTTAAACAATTAAAAATATATACTCATTAACCTACCGAGCGTCTATATTTGTAATATTTTTGCAGAAAAAGTTGAATAAAAAAAAAAATTTCCACAACAACAGTGTCTGAACTTTTCAGTAGCTTCCTAAAAATCAATTGTAAGCAGGTTTGGCCACTAACACGTTAAAAAAAATTTACAACACCCCAAAGACCTTACTTTTCAAAATGACCATCTCCTGGCCGGTAGTCTACAAATGTAGACACCATATAAAATGTATGGAAATTCATATCAATATTGTACTCAACCCAAATTTTTTGAGTGCGGCATGTTGAACATGTCATTTAGTATTTTTTTTACTTTTTGTTTTCTTGTGCACGTTTGTGTATGCATGCGTGTGCTTTAGAGTTGCCAGATAACAAAAGTCAAATAACTGGACAATAGAAAAATTTCACCTGGATTTTGAAAAATAGCTGGACAATTTGAAAATGCACTTAACTATAAGAAAAAGCAAAATTTTACTTCAGATTTTATTTGGCAATAAAAAAATTTAGAAAGCAAGGAAACGTAAAACTTTAAATTCAGTCTTATATTATATGACAAAATTATTATCAGGGCGAATTCACTACAAGTGGCAGCGAAAAGCCAAGCCTGCTGACTTTGACAGTTCCTACAAGCGATGAATGAGCGAATCATCATTATTTCACGTTGGCGTTAAGAAAATTATGGGGAAAATGATAGAAAACTTGTTTTGATTGAAATCAATGGAGATTTTCGGTTAAATTTTGGTTTAAATTACCGTAATTTTTTTATTTTAAGATCAGTTCTAATGAAGATAAGCTGTACTAGTATGAAGTATATAAAACAAAATTATTTAAAGAATTTAACACACTAGATTTTGATTTCACTCGAATTCGATTTCCAGAACATGGCTGATAGCTATTTGTTTAGCCACATATTTATTTTTTGTACTGCTATTTGAAGAATATAATAATTTTATTACTTTAGTTGTAAGCAGAAATGTTGAAACATTTTGCAACTTTCATTAAAATTAATCTTATTTTATTCGGTCATAGGAATGGATTCTTGTGAGTAAAGATTATTAGAAATACCTTAAGTCCTTGCACAAAAAGTATTGCTAGATGGCATGACTAACAAACGAGATCAATTCATATAAATTTTAAACGTTATTTGTATCGCATTTTTGAAAAAGAAATTTTTTCCTTACAATTTGTTCTTAGTATAGGATTTTGTTCTATACAAAATAAAATTTTAATTATATAAAATATATAATTAATCAAAAAGTAATATTTTAAAATGAAATAAAGTTTTTAACTGGATAAATTGCATTTTAGCTGGAACCTGGACAACACCCAAAAAACTGGACAATCCTGGTCGTCTGGTAACCCTGGAGTGCTTGCATATTTGACTTTATTATATTTTATAAATATGCATTACATTTTAATATTATAGTACTCTCTATACTAGGGTTTTTTTCATATGTGGACATAGTCCATACAAATACATATTTGCTACAAATGTAGACTTCCGACAGCCAACGTAAGTTTTCAATCCCGAGCACATAAAGGTTAAAAAAAAGAAGTGTAAAGAACTTAAAAAAGTGTACAAATTGTATTTACATTAACGAAAATTGTAAAGTGACACAAAATAAAAATCGATGCAAAAAAATTTCAATTTATTTTTTATTGTTGTGACAGCACCACTGTATCATAATATGATGTACTTCTAAATTTATTATGATTAACATGACAATAATATGATAGCTTCCTATCTTATTATGATTAACATTACAATAATATGATTACTTCGTATCTTATTATAATTTATATGATAAGAATATAATTAATGGAAAACTATTAGGATGTAATATTACGATTATATTTGGTCATAATATGATGTTTCAGCGTTTTATTTCCTTTAAAGTGATTTTCAAAGAAAAAAAAAAATATTCAAAATCGATTGAAAAATGGCTATGCCCCCACGTCCCTTATTTGGGAAATGTACAATGCGAAAGTTTTTCCAATAAAATAATATTCTACCTGCACAATTTAGTAAAGTTCTGTATAAAAAAACAATAAAAAAAATTCATATAAAAATTTAACTGTAATTAAAACTCAAACAAATAAAATTGTTTTAATTTCAAGGCAGTTAATTTTTCAACATAAATTCATTTTTCTTTTGTTAAAAAAAAACTGGCTGTTTAAATAAAATTAATATTATTAGCTTCTCGTGTTCATTTTGTTATGTCTTGTATGTATTTATGTAAAATAATATCAGCAATAAAAGCTTATTTAAAATTCAGAAGCTGTTGTTTAAGCAAAACGGATTTTAAAAATCATAACCCTACTTCATTGACTGTGACGACTAAAAGGAATCTAATTTTATTCTTTAAAATAAAAAAACTAAATGACACGTACTAATCGTACAGCACAGCATAACAAATCTATGTGTACATCCATTCATACACATATACAGTTACACAGCATACAAACACGCACTCGGAAAAGAAAAACAATTACAAAAAAAAAAAAAAGAAGCAAACAAAGGGAAGTTGAAGAATATTTGCTGCATCAGTCTTTGTTTAAAAGTTTACAAGGACATTTTATAAACACATACTCGTACAAAAACTTTTAAACAGTTTGTAGAAAATGTTTTTTCTTTTATTTTATTTAATTTATTTTTTTTTTTCAATGAAGAAATTTAATGTTTAAAGCAGTTATTGTTGTATTGACCCTAAAGTCTTCATCCCTTTCTGTTAAGTCAATGAGCTTTTGCTATACTTCATTTTAATATTTGCTGAAGGGTGTAAATACAAATAATTTTTAACCATTAAGATATGTCTTAAAAAAATGGTCTAAAATTAATTTTTTTTTTTAAATATAGATGTTAAGTATCCTTAAATATAATATAGTTAAATAAGACCCTTTTCAGTACATAACAGCTGTGAATTAAGCCCAAATAATCAATGTTAGGGTAATTGTGTCTTTATACCCTACATTGTCGTAGATGGTTTGTAATGCGGTGTAATGTTAATGTGGCTTAAGCCTAGAATTAAAACACTTTAGACAATCTAGTGATATTTTAGCATCTTTTAGGATGCTCTGAAAAAACTTGTGAAAAAAGTACAATAGATTGAGCATACAAATAACTCTACGAAACATTTAGCTGCAATAAAAAAAATTATTATTTTTTTTTAATTTGATGAAAAATTGAATCGAAAACTTAAAATATTTTGATACATTTTGGCTCCTCAAAACTTGAACAGGGGGGTTACTCTCTATTGCGATGCGAAAGAAAATGATAGCAAATCTTGAGATTGGTACTCTTTAGTGCGTTTGTGCAGTTGTCTTTCGCATCTTTTTATTTGTTTCTTTTCGTAAACTATTTATTTTATTTTAATTTTCCAATTTCAATCTTTTTTTTTCATATTTTGACATTTCATTACTGTCAATCTGCGCCATCTTAAATTTTTATTGCCAGTATTGCTTCATTTTCAAAAAATTTTAGGAAAGTGATAGATAGTACCAAGTTGGAATTTGGCTTTCGCATCGCAATAGAGAGAAGCCCCCCAGAATTCGATATTGATATAATTTAACAAAGTTGAAGTTCACTTTTGATACAATATCGATTTATATTGCATAATGGGCCCATATACATACACATCACTTGTCGAATATTTCACTTGTCGAGTATTTCTTTATATTTCAATGTAAACTCAAGTCAACAAAATTAATCATTTTCGATCTGGACATCTTATAGGAAATTACGCTGGAAATCTATATGAAGTAGAAGTAATCAATGAAATTAAATCACTCTGGGAGTTTTTTTTAGCTGCATGAAAACTTAAAAACTATATTTAAGGGTGGGCCTATTTGTAAGGACATTTTGTCAATATTCTTCCAGTGATTTTTCGATAGCTTTTGGCATGAGGAAAAAAACATTGGATTGGATGAATTTAAAACATTTTAAAATTTTTTTAACATACCTACTAAAAATAACCTTAAAAATTAACGCGTAAAAATATTATTTTCTAGACAAAAAGTCACCCAAAACCTCAAGAAAACCATTTTTCCTTAGAAAAACTGCTGTCGCCATCGTTTTTAACGTACAATTTCACTTTGTCTGAGTTCACACTATGAAAGTTTTCTTTCAGAAAGTCTTAGTTTATTGATGAACAGTGAGAGAATAATAGCATGTTATTTTCTCCTCTCACTTTTAAACTCAGATTTTCTAAAAGAAAACATTCACACTTTTAATCCAGACTTTGGTAAGGTAATACTAAAAAAAATTCAATCGGGCATTTTTTGTATTACCTGCTAAAAAAACCTTAAAAATATTTACATTTTTTATTTTTAAGGTTTTTTTAGCAGGTATCGAAAATGATTTTTTTGATATGCCGTTTCTCATGCCAAAAGCTATCGAAAAATCGATTTGTATGTAAATTTATTCAGAAAACTCCAAGACTACGGGTTGCATAGTCCATTCGATTAGTCTTATTCCAATTAATCTGACCGTATGGCGTCAATGGGGGCTTTAATATTGGCCTCCAACGCTTCAAGTGTTGCTGGTTTGTATGCATAAGCCAACGACTTCAATTCGCCCCATAAAAAGTAATCCAGAGGCGTTAAATCGCATGAACAACAAGGGTGCCAGTGAATAGGACCACTTCTAAACAAAAATTGGTGTCACCAAATTAATTATGCAATAAACCGCTTGTTAAGCACGCTGTATGGCAAGTTGTACCATCTTGTTGGAACAAAATCTCGTTGATATTTAGCTGCTAAATTTTGGTAAACAAAGCTGTATTAATAGTACGGTGATTACGGATTTTCTTGAATCAAGTACAGAAAGATTGATTAAAATACGTATTTTCAATCCCAAAATACTTTAATTATCCATATTCAATCCCGGTTTCATACTTAACATAATCCGAAAATGAGATTGATTTAAGAAAAACTATGATTGAATCAATCACAAAATGGGCTTGATTCAGGTATTATAAAGTTGATTTTATCCCGAATTGGAAAGAAAAAAATATAATGATTGATTGACTTACTCGTATTACACCTTACAGAATGATAAAACACCAACATCATGCCCTATATGGTTTTTACTTTAGAAATCTTATGTACATATTTAAACAAAACTATAAACTAAACGAGAAGCAATAGTTCAAATTTACTTTTTAACCCTTCGTGGTACACATGAGTCTGGCCAGACTTTTTTCAATGTGTATAAATAATCAAAACATACGTAAGTCGGAGGATTAAACACAACGAAAAGTTTAATCTTTTTTTTTATGCTTGATTTTAGAATTTTATACATATTTCAAGAAATTCCGGTTTTGAGTACGTTTTAGTGTTATTCGTACTTGAATTTTTGAGTACGACTCGTACTTAAAGTAATCCTAAAAAACTTGATTTATCCCGAGTGTGTTTCTTCCTGTGTGCTTATTTCGAAAGAGAGTGTAAACCGCACTAAAAAGTCAACTCAAATGGATTTTAATAAAGATTCGTTAACGGCTTGAAGATTGTCTCAACTCCAAATACGGCAATTCTGAACGTAGACATACAACCCGAAATGAGCTTCTTAAAATGGACGAAGTGCTCTATGAACAGAATTATTTTTTCAAAGTTTATTTCCACAATTTGGAAGCGGTGTTCTAGCGTTAAACGATTCATTATGACTTGCCAAACCTTACTGAACAAAGTCTGATATTCTCACTTGTCAAATCGTAGTTATCGATATCAAAAATTTTTATGCAGTTAAAAAATTACTGAATGTAAGAGATCTAAAGGTGGGTTTTCGCAATATGTATCTTACAGTGTGATTGTGAAATCAAAAGTCGACTGCACAGTCACTCGAATTTTTTGAAACTAACACTTGAGTCCCAACCATAAAAGGCTTAAGTTGGCTTTAGCAAATCTGCTAATACATGTTAATCATATAAGGCAAACCATATTGAACTTAAGGAAACTTTTTGTCAAGTTTTATGAAACTGTCATTTGCTTAAGCAAAGTGCGAAACTAATCGCACATTCCGTACGGAAGCAAATATTTTTTTATTTTGTTTGGTTTTTTTAAATACATTTGCGAGACTTTTTTTAATTTTTGACAGTAGGTTAAGCAAGGCTATGCATATTATGGTTAAGCCTTTAGAATGACTTGCAAAGATAAAACAAATTAAAGCTCTCTTAATTATTAGAGAGCGGCAAAACATTAAGATTGGTTCTGATATTCCAGACTTGTTAGTTAAAGAAAATAGCAACTGAACCACATTACCCGCACTTTCTGTATAAGTACTAAATGCATGATGTTACGACTAAAATATTTTCGTGGTCTCAATCAGTATTTGCAAATAAACACTAAATATCTCTCCTTAGTGTTCGGTTCGGTAGATTTGTGGAAAACACAAACGCTAATAGTGTTTATGTAGTGAATAATTAAAAAAAAACAACGTTTCCCTGTTTGCCATCTTTCGAACGCAAAAATAATACTGTTCTTATCCAACTTAACAAAAAGATGAGATACTAAATACTTAGCGCCCTTTTGGCTGGTAAACGCACACTAAACATTTTTTATAAAAACAAAAGGCAAGCAAAATAATTGTATACAAACAAAACATATACACAATAACCATCCAAGCTTTTAGTGCTGCGGTTGCTACAATTTTGTTCATTTCTTTATCAATGTAAACAAAGAAACACTAAAGAACATTAAGATATAATGTTCGTCTACAGTATCACAACAATTGTTCTGTTTTTTAACGAAGAACAAAACACATTATAATGTTCGGCTCTTTCTTGAAAAAAGTTACAAACGGTATTAAGGGTTGTGTTCGTCTGCACACACACTAAAAAAAATAGAAATCGTTCCTTGGTGTGTGAGCCGAACGCTAAATAATGTTCTGTTTATTTTTGAACACTGTTCTAAATATTACATTTTGGCAATACACAAATTTTTGAATATCTTAAATATGTTTTGTTCAATTTTTTACATAATAGAATATGAATAAATATTTACTTATAGAATATTTTACTAAACTTACATAGAGAGAAAATCAATTCGAATATAAGATTTAGAAATGAAAAAGATCGAAATATTCTTTCATCTTATAAAAACAAAAAGGAAAAAGAAATTACAAATTACCGGTGGCTTATAAAGCTTTTCAAAAAATAAACAAACTTAATTAGACAGGTTTCTGTAAAAAATATAACATTTTTTCCCTCCTCTTTTATAAAGGAAAAAGAAAAAGTAAAGTCATTTGAGCTGGCAACTAATCGGATTTTAAAATACCACACATACGAGAAGGTACACATCGATTATTGTAACTGAGATCCTAAGAGACATACATATCTACACGTATGTTTAAAAATTTACTGTCTATACGAATAAACTCGTGCATGCATGTAAAGTAAAACAATTTTAAAGTTTATTTACACATTCTACCATACGTATGGATAATAGAATCAGTGATGCCAGTAAAAATTGAAAAAATCCCTACGTGGATAAAAAAAGTTTCTTTTTTCTCTACAACCAAAAGATGTTTCCTACACTTTTCCCTACTTTAAAAATATATTGTTTTGAGCAACAGGCAAACATATACAACATATTTTGTCAACATTTTGTAATTATTATATTTCAAGCATTTATTAAAATTTATAATTTAAGCATTTCCCAGTAAAAACTTCGCTTACTTTTTCAAAATAAATAGCTTCTTTCACTCATTATTTAGTAGCTTTATTCTATAACTACTTCCATGACAACTTCTATAACTACTTTTTTCTCGATGAATGTTGCTCAAATAAAATAATGCCTTACTGTTGAATGCGTTCGTTTTGGGACATCCCTTGTAAAATTCATTGCTACTTTCAGTACATTTGTAAGTAGTTCCTTTATATTTTTCTGATTACTCAACCCATTTTTTTGTAGGCGAAGTTTTTACTGGGTTATTAACAATAGGAAAAAAAACCGAAATAAATAGGTATGCACATTAGGGTGTCCCAAAATTTTTTTTGTCAGAGGCTCAAGCATAATTTGAAAGCTTATAGGGTCCAGTATTTTTGAATTTTTTTTTTGATTTTTAGGAAGAGGTTTAGAGGTCGCGCAAATCAAGTCTTTGTTAAAAATCTGGGTTTTCGGCCTTTTTTCAAACTTGACTCTTAACTTTGTCAATAAACACGTTCATTTAATTTTTTGACCGATTATTTCTAAAGAAAATTTCCCAAACTTTATTTCGATATGCAAAAACTTTAAGTTCCGGCAATATTTTTGTACATTTAGATTCCACATATTAAGTTCTTTTGTAATTTTTTAACAAATTCTGTAAAAACGGTTTATTTCTTTTCAAATTTATATGATAGGTATGAAAACTCGTGACGCGATTTTGAATACCGTTAAGTTCTTAACGATTAAGATGGAATTTTGTCCTACAGTTTCCGAGTTACACTATTTTTATAGTTTGTACCTTAAAAATGGTGATACTTTTTTCGTTATAATTGTTGTATATTTCCATAAATTTTTATAGTTAGGTTTTAACTGGCATAAACTGCTGACATTTATTGATCTAAATCGTTACACGCTGTCATTTTCACTTTCTATTTTATGTGTGCTCCAGGAGCTATCAATTGGGCTCGCTGGATGGTGAAAATGATCTATTCTTTGAAAATATGCATTTTCCGAAACCAATTGCATTCTTATATAGACAAATCAACAGTTGATGCCTTGCTTGAATTTAGTTCATTTATTCAAAGAATATATATTAAATATTGGTACCTCTGCCAGTGCCCTCGATACGATCCTCTCAATGATCTGAGCCTATTAAAGGAATTATTAATAAAGCAGTTGCAAAAGCCTCGCTTAAAACTTTTCTAGGTCATCAGTGGTACTTAACTTCGAATTGATGAACGTATCGACACCAAAACTTTGCGCTTAATGACAAAAAAAAAACTTGCAGATACTCCATGCAGCGATTATGAAGTAGCAAATGTAACTTTAACAGAAGTAAACATAAATAAAGAAATTCAACAATTCATTTCAAAAGCTAGTGGCTATAAAGATAAAAACGGGTGTAACTCAGGAACGGTAAGAATAAATTTAAAAATTGTTTATTCATATTAATTAGAATTAATTTGTCTTTCAAACTGCATCATTAGTTTTTTTTCGTTTCTATTCGAACTTAAAAAGTTGTAAAGCGTTATTACAAAATTTTGAAAAAATTACGAAAAATTGTAATTAAGGCCCTAGAGGGAAGCGAACTGACACCAAAGTAGTCCCGTGATAGGTCTTTGGTGGTAGAGACCGGTTCTAGTTTGAACACTTTCTATGAATAAGACCTATCACTTTTACATGGGGTTGTCATTGGAGGGGGTCAATTGACACCATTTGACCAGTCACAAATCTGTTCTGAACGGACCTGTTTAGTGACAGTTACTAAAATGTTATATTATTTCAATACGATGTAGTATTATTTCAATAAAACAAGTCCTAGAATTAAATTCAAGAGCCAAATTTTAGAAAGCCCCAAAAAAATGTATCACACCACCGGTGAAGACTGTACTGTAATTCATTACTTTTTCTACCTTTTTGTTCTTCTAAACCTGTTACATGATTGGTTCTCCTTTCACTGGTCATGAGTTCTTTCTTTTTGTACCTGTTCTATTTTCACAACTCCCAGGACCAGTCTGTGGGACCAATTGACACTAATTTCCCGCAGGGGGGTATCTAAATGAGTAAACTCATCACCAAAACTTATAGTTTTTTCACACAGGAATAAAGTTTGGATACTTTTCTTTAAAACTGTTTGCTCAGAAGTGAAGAAACTCGTGGTATTAACCAAGGTATGAGTAAAGTTAAATAAAGGCCGAAAACTCCGTTTTTTTAATGAAAACTTCATTTGCGCGACCTCTAAACCTCTTTCGAAAATTCTTAAAAAAAACTCAAAAATACTTTACACTATAAGCTTTTAAATTTTAATTGAGTACCTATGAAAATCAAAAAGAAAAATTTTTTTGGGACACCCTAATGTACATTAGGGTAATGACTATTTTTTTTACAAAAAATTTACCTATCACCAAGTAATAGCATATACTAAAGTATATGTTTGCTAAAGTAAAGTATATGTTTGCTCGTCATTTTGGCAGAAAAACCATCCGCACCAAATGCAATTTCTAAAAATTTACATTAGCGGAGTTTTGAAATAGCAAATGCACAGAATCGTAGGTCTTCTGTTAAATCCAACAACAGTATACAGAGGGCTTTTGCTAGATTTGTTAAAAGAGCTACAATAAACTTTATCCGTTTATAATTGTGACAATGGTATATTTAATAGTTTATTTTTTTTTCAAATCATTTGATGCGAGAACTTTTTTAAAGCAGCAAAAAAGAAAGATGGCGTTTGTTAATATTTATTATGGACATTTTGACTATGGCATGCTCATTTGATATTTGCAAAAAAATGTAAAACTTCATTACCCTAATGTACATCCTATACACGCACATATAAAAATAATTTCAAACCCAGTTAAAACTTCGCTGACTTTTTCAAATGATGAGCTTTTTGACTCATTGTTTAGTAGATTTCTTCAAAAGCTACTCTTATAACAACGTCTATAGCTACATTTCTCTGGATGTATGTGGGTAAAAAAATAATGACTTATGGCGATTCTTTTCTGAAAAAAATGTTGCATTAATGTTACATGTTTTACATTTTTGTGTTCGTTTGTACAAAAAATACAACTGTGGGAAAATTTTTCAAGTTCTTTTGTGAATATGTTGATGAAAAACGTGCAAAACACGTTGCATATTTTACCCTTACTTTAACTTAAGGTGTTCATACTGCCCTGTTCTACAACTTTGGTGTTTACTACTTTGGTTGTACAACAAATGTTTTATTTTGTTTGTCATAATTCATACCGCTCATAATTTTGTAAAAAATTAATTTTAAAACAAAATATAAAAATATTAACTAATTAAAATCAAAAAAGTCTATTTATATTATAATCGTTTTAATTTCTATAAGCCATTAGTGATGTTACTAATATTTGTTCCCAACCCGTAATAGCATGCAGAAACCGCTTAAATAGCTTTAAAAATCGCTCATTTAGTACATTAATGATGAAAGTGTAATAATTGTAAATAAAAGCACTAATTGTGTTCTTTAGAAATTGCACAACATGTAACACTTCGAGTGATTATAGGTAACATTAGAAAATGTTACATGTATATACTGTAACATATTTTCTCAGAAAAAAAATCGCCATAAGTCAAAGTGCGTCCTTGACTTTTAAAATCCTCATCTTTTGCCCTTTAAAAATGTTTTATTTTTATAATATTTTTTAGCAAGCCCGTTACCAAATAAAAGGGAAGGATCTTTAGAATTTAAAAAAAAAAATTTACTTCGAAATTGTATGATTTTATTTCTCTTAGTTTTGAAGGTGTGATTGTTTTTTCTCGGTACAAAATTAATTTCTATGTAGAAAATTAATTCATTAGGTATTCGCTTTTAATATTCACATACATTTTAGCGAATGTGAGTGCAAATAGCAAAAATAAGCGAATAGATCGCAAATGCGAACCCGAATATTCGTCGTACATGGTTTTGGCACTTGCTGAAGATTGCCAGCCAAGCTGCTTCCAACTCATAGTGCATGGTTTCTATTCAAAAAATACTACATTTGTACTTAAATGCTATTGCATATGAAAAATGTTAATTTTCAAATGAAAATAATACGAATATTTTCGTATTTTTAAACAATATATTGAAAATATTTTAATATTTTTATATAAATATCTGTACGTTTTCCCTACAGTTGAAATTTTGAAAAAAGTCCCTACAAAAGGGAAAATTCCCTACTATTGGCATCACTGATTAATATATTCCCTAGATAACACTTTTTCTTTTAAATTTTTTAATAAAAACGTTGATGCTTTATAAAAGTGATTTTCGGAAGGGTGCTTTTTATGGAATCTATTGTAAGTTTTGCACTGATTAAATCACGACCACAAAATTATGTGTCCGAGTTTTAGAAGTAATTAGGTGTTTTCCGAGAGAGGGTTTGGGTGAGCTGTTAAAAACTTATTTTTTAATTGTTTTAATAAAGTTGCACAAAATTTCACCACAATATCATTGTTCTCTGCGTTTCTTAGCGTTTCAATGTTTTCCGCAAGCGGGCTTAAATGGGGCCTATGAAAAATTATGAGTGGATAATTGCACAATTTATTTATTTACCGAATTTTAATGTACTTCGTCATAATAAAAATATAGAGTTGCAATAAGATAAGTGAATGAATTCTTAAAAAAAAACAACTTTAAAAGGGCTACGGCATTTCTCTTCTAGGATACAGGTTTGTAAGTAAGAATAGCAAAGAATAACTGTAAAAATAATGAATTCATCAAGTAAAGCTTAACGTTGCACTCCCTAGTTTTTATATGCGTTGGATAAAGTGACTTTTGTGCAAAAACTGTATTGCTTCCACGTGGAAACTCGCCATATAAAATTCATATCTCGGTAATCGAAGCCTTTACATTTCTCCCATAAAAACCTGCTAAGTGTGAATCTACGTTTTTTTTTTAGGGAATATTTTCTTAGGAAACTTACGAAAAAGTGCTAAGTGTTTGTTCTAAGCAATAAATATTGTGCAAACAGAATAAAAATATAGATCTTTAATAGAGCGTAGTCCACAATTGGGTCCATGCCAGAGAACGGCTTTGTGCAATTGCAAAAAAATCGCATTAAATGAACAGCAACAAATACACTCGCTTGCGTTCATACAATCAAACTTGCACAGCCGCGAGCATTCGCTGCTGGTTTACAGTTATTCAAATAATGCACGTCGTGCTTTGTTATTTATACAATCGTTAGCTTCGTTTTTTAAAAAAGATGTTTGTGTGTTCGGTGCGACAATGACAAACAAATAAGCGAGAAATCAAGCAATTATAACTCATGAAGACATTCAGCAGTAACTATGTAGTACATGAAAAAAAAAATTTTAATGAAACTAAACGCACATACTGATGTAGGTACAAACAATTTCCATAGAAACAGACTTTATTTTCATCTTAAAAAGTGCAGTAGTTCTGTATGTACCCTGCAAATAATAGGACCAGTCCAAAACAGTAGCCCAAACGTATGGAAAAAACATGTTCTATTTAACATTACAATGTCCTAGGAGAGCACCATATAACCCACCTTTGGACCACTAAGGAGTAGTTTTTAAACTACTCCATGATATACACAAGAGGATTAGTTTTGAAGTCGTTTAAAAACGAAAGCACGGCATTAAAAAACGAAAGCACGTCATTAAAAAACGAAGATATGTCGTCTCACTAAAAACACTTTTTAACAATGACATGGTCCATGCTTGCATTACATCGGACCAGTCCATGGAGTAGTCCATTTTATCAAAATGGATCAGGTGGTCTAATATTATTTGCAGGCTAGGTACAATGTATTCTTGTTATTGTTGTTTTTATTGTTGTTAATTTTAACAAAGCGTCTCATCGAGTGGTTTATTGTTGTTATTGTTAACAAAGCGTATCATCGAGTGGACAATGACTACTTGAATGCAAAAGTATAAGAATGTGTTCCTTTTGAATTTACACAGTTGTGTTATATTGCGTACGCAACAAAAATGCAAACAAAGCACTTTCAATAAAAAAGACACACATGCAAAAATCAAATGTGTACGAAACGATGTAAAAATTACCAACGTAGAACTTTGTTTTGCAAGCAAAGAGTGAATGTAAATTTGAACGTATGAATAAATCAAGAAAAATTGTGATTTTGCAGTTCTCTGGTCCACATAAGTAAATAAAATAAAAAAATTTAAAGTCCTGATATTGATGTTTTTGTTGTTTATATTTTTATTTTGTTCCCAATATTTCGGTTAGCATCGCTAAACATCTTCAGGAGGTATGTAAACAATTAAAAAATATAATAAACACAAAACTTCACAATTACACTTGTGTCACTTCTTATTAGATTTTCTTTAATTTTATCATCTTTAAAAGATGTGATATATGATAACAATTATTCCAAAAAAGTCTGTAATCTAAGGAAGAGTTCGAAGAGAAATATGTTGTTCGGACTAACGGTAAATTTTTATTTTGTTTCAATTATTATGTCCAATTGGCTGTAACATTTCAACATTATCAAACTGCGTTTCGAAAATAAATTAAAATCTATTAAGAGTCAGTGAATGGGCAGCTATAAATGGGCTTAGTTTAAACCCTAAAAAATCAAAATGCGTTCCAATTTGCAGAACACAAATGGACAACCTGTATCAGCTTAAAGTTGTTTTGGGAGATACACAAATTGAGATCGTGAACTCTGCAAAAAACTTCGGAATAATTTTTAATTCAACACTTTCGTGGTCAGATCATATAAATAATGCAGCAGGGAAAACGTATGGTATGCTGAGATCACTATGGACTAATCATTATTTTAAGCCATTTAAGATTCGAATGTTATTGGCAAAATCATATTTGTTGCCAACACTTTTATATGGATGTGCATTGTTTTCTGGTTGTAGTGCATCTGATATGCGAAAATTAAAAATTTCGTTTAATAATATCGCCAGATACGTTTTTTATCTGAGAAGGACAGACAGCGTCTCTCGGTTTGCAAATAAATTGTTTAATGTTTCTTTTGATAATCTTTTAAAATGTCGCAGTTTAATTTTCCTACACAAAATAATCTACACCAAGGAACCTGACTATTTATTTAGAAAATTAACATTTGCAAGATCAGCTAGAGGCAGGGTTATATTGCATATCCGATATCATTACCTAATGTCGCCGTACGGCTCTGGAATCTACTTTCAAGTAATATTCAAAGCACAAGCAACGAAGTACATTTCAAAACAGCAATTTTTAATATTTTTGACTAATAACAATGAAAATTATTTCTTATTATGGTATATTACTAATAACACTGTGCATGAAATTGACACTTTTTTTTCGTGACAAGGCGGGCACATGGCGATTTAACATAATTCGAGGACGCTGAATCCAGTGGTGCCCGCGGTTTTTTCAGATTGGCTCTGGTTTTCGAGATATACCGTTATTTCGAAAATGGAGGAGGTTGCACAACATATATTCGCGTAACTCAAAAACGCTTTAGCTTATTGAAAAACTAAAAAAACCGAAATTCCGCAATAAAATTTACTTTAAGATCGCTGAAACTCTTTTTCTAATATGAGTAGTCGTTATTGAAACATAATTTTTTTTAAAAAAAAAAAATTAATTTTTTTATCAAAATTTCGAAATTTTTGTTTGTTAAAAATTCATAAAAAATTAAAAAAATGCAGCTAGGCTTCTAAGTTTTTGCAGACTTATAAAAAACGAAGCTAAAAACAAAACAAGTCATAAATGATTAAAATCTGTTTGCAACTTTTAATTTTATTCACAAAAGTCGACAAATTTTACTTAATTTAAGAATTTCATAAAACGCAATATTTGTATGGGAGCCCTCTAAGGGATGGTGATAAAGGGAAAGTATAATTTGAGAAAATGTTAAGAAAAAAAAACTAATGGAGGCCAGTCATACATTTTATCATCCTAGGGGCAACTCCTGGGCATTGATGGGACTTTTTCTTCAATGTATTTCTGGTCTGCATTGAACATTTTGTATAGAAGCCCCCTTAAGGAATGGAGATAGCGGGTGGGTATGTTAGAAATAAATGATTGAGATGAAAAATAAAGTGGAGTTGGTCATACATTTGATCCATCTAGGGGCATCCTAGGCGCTGCAGGGGCCAAATTTAAGGCTAGGGTTGTACGCATATAAAAAACAAAGTTCCAAATAAAATAAGCTATAAGTGATTAAAGTCTGTCTACAACTTTTAATTTTTTCGTAATAGATGAAATAAACTCACACAAAATTTTGTTAGATGGAAATATGCAAACATATTTGACGTTGTCAGTTTATATTAAATTATTTCATTCGAAAAGTTTTTCAATTACATAACTTTAATAACTTGGGGAAAGTTGAAGATAACGTCAGATATATTATTTTTCATTTAACATAGTTAATTTTTGTAGTATTTCTGTACTTATATAATTTCGTATATCATTTTCGTTAGTCATTAAAATGTTTGATTTTAAAATAATTTTTTACATAGTTTTATAGGTGATTTTAAATATAAAATTTAATTTCTAAATTGTTTGCAATGGCAAATACGTATACTTATTAATTATAATTAAATATTAATTATACGTAATTTGTAACAAATATATATAATTATATAATTTTAGACTCCATATAAATTATATTCTTCATATATATTGAAGAAAAGGTTCCAAAACTGCCTAGGAGTCACTCCTAGTGGTATAAAATGTATGACTGGCCTCCATTAGTTTTTTGTTCTTAACATTTTCTCAAATTATACTTTCCCTTTATCACCATCCCTTAGGAGGCTCCCATACAAATATTGCGTTTTATGAAATTTTTAAATTAATTAAAATTTGTCGACTTTTGTGAATAAAATCAAAAGTTGCAAACAGATTTTAATCATTTATGGCTTGTTTTGTTTGTAGCTTCGTTTTTTATAAGTCTGCAAAAAATTAGAAGCTTAGCTGCATTTTTTAATTTTTTATGAATTTTTAAAAAACAAAAATTTCAAAATTTTGATAAAAAAATTAATTTTTTTTTCAAAAAAAAAATTATGTTTCAATAACGACTACTCATATTAGAAAAAGAGTTGTATTTTTCTGAAATGAAATTTTATTGCGGAATTTCGATTTTTTTAGTAATTTCAATAAACTAAACCGTTTTTGAGAGAACCAGAGCCAATCTGAAAAAACCGCGGCCACCACTGGATTCAGCGTCCCCGAATTATGTTAAAACGCCATGTGCCCGGCTTGTCGGTTTTTTCAACTAGCATAGTGTAATTTATCAACCTATAATATTTTAACACATCTATAAATACATTTAATTTCAATTTTGTTTTTTTTTAATTTACAATTTATTGTAATACTTTATAAAGGTTAGTTCGCGTTAGTTCGTCGACGAGTTTCGTGCGTTTAAAAACTTTAGCGCGTAAAAAATAACAAGATACACAACACGCGTTACAAAAACCATTCCTATCAGCTGTTTTTTATTTGTTTACTTATTTGAGCATTAAAAACGGGTTTGAAAGTATATCAAGATTATGATATTTTATTGAATTTATTCTTTTAATATAATATTGTATGTTTTTTAAGCTCTTCAATAAGTTTTTCTATCACGAATTACAAATTTGTTAAATTATTCTTTTTATTGTCAGCTGATTACTTGTCAAAAATACACAACGCGTTAAAAAGTTCAAAGTTAACCAACTTTCCGACGCAAACGCGTCAAAATATTTTCAATGTAGCTTGTTCTATGAAAATGCACTAGTTTTACTTTTTTTGACAGAAGACGACAGAGTGCGCGCGCACTAACGCGTGTTATGTACTTCTTCCTAAAGTTATTCAAAATGTATACGTTGCCAATATTGATGTCCAGTGCTTAATTTAAAAGATATTATTTCTTATTGCACTAGTGACATTTTTTTTTTCTAATAAACAAAACGACTGCGCATTATTCTGTTAAATTATAATGGAAAAAATTTCACGTTCGAAATGTCACGTATCGATACAGATTTTGGCTTAAAAAAAAAAAATACAGAAGATTTTGGAATCAAACCAAAGACATTTTATTATAACATTGTTACGTACGTAAAATTCTGAAAGTTGTTTGACTAAAAAATTGTGCGAGGTTTCGCTGAATTACGCCTTTTTATACACGGCCACAAAAACTACTTTTTCACGTTTGAACCGCTACTTCTTTTGTCATTATCTTTGACCTAGAATTGTGCCCTCCATAAACTTTAGCATAGAAAAAAGTGCCTTCTAAGTGGTATAATTAAAGGGTTAAAAGAAAGTAAAAATATCTGTTGTTTAAAATGGTATTGCATTTTTGATGCGTACGAGACTGTCACGTTCAACACTATGGAATTACCCATATTTATTGTATAGAAGATATTGTCTTTTATATAGTCGTTGACAAAATTATTAAATATATCTTCACTGTAGGGTATTAAAAACTTCATTGAGCCACAAATTTTCTGCAATTAAGTATAAACTATATTCATTTAATTATTAAATATATTGTCGCTCATCTTGTCTCATTTTTTCGTCGACGATTTCTATGGAGCTGCCCTCAGTATGTCTTCTACGACTTGCTGTTGTCTGGTACTCATCGTTAAATATGTCTTAAAGAGAGGTTTTCAATAACCACTTATCATAAGCAACTAATTTTGCAACAATTTATTACAACCTATTTTAACATTCCTATAAATTATAAATCCTAAATACCTGCAACTTTAAATGTTATATTCGCATTGTCACAAACAAGCCATTAACGTATTACTGGCATTTATACTGCCAGAAGGTTTTGGACGTCACCAAACGATTATGTATATTCCCTTTTAAATATTCGAGGTTTATAATTAGTGGTGCAATCCTAATTTGGAAATAAATAAAATGGTTATTTGCCACGCTTTAATTGGAAATCGTGAAATAATAAATTTGTAATAAAAAATATCGAATGAAAATCAATTAAAAAAAAAATATCGAGTTAAAATCAATTTAAAACAAGTAAGAAAGTATAGTCGGTCAAGCCCGACCATATGATACCCTACACCACAGTATTAAAAAACACATCATGCTTATATGTCAATATAAATATGGATTTATCTATGTTTATAAAAATCATTAAAATCGGGTTAAAAGTTTGTGAGGGGCAGACATTGCCCCTACCTCCCCTTGTGGTCCAATTTTTGAAATACTGTATAGCTTATGTGTCCATATAGATATGGATCTATCTATGTTTTGAATTTCATTAAAATCGGTTTGAGAGACAGAAATTGGCCCTATCTCCCCACGTGGTCCTATTTTTTAAAAAAATGCATCCCTTTTGTGTCCATAAAGATATGGTTCTATGCATGTTTTAAATTTCATTAAAATCGGTTTGATAGTTTCTGAGAGGAAGAAATTTCCCCCTATCTTCCCTCGTGGTCCTACGATTTGGTCCATTTTCAATCGGTTTGGTCCTTGTGTCAATAAGAACCCATGTCCCAAATTTTATCAAATTATCTCCAAAATTGCGACCTGTACTTTGCGCACAAAGTTACATGGACATCCAGCCAGCCAGCCGGACGGACATCGGTAGTTCGACTCAGAAAGTGATTCTGAGTCGATCGGTATACTTTAAGGTAGGTCTAGGACCAATATTTTAAGGCGTTACACACATCAGCACAAATGCATAATACCCTCGCCACTATTGTGGTGTGGGTATAAAAATCCTCTACAACAAATAAAGCTCAAATAGACTTTCTTTTAACTTTTGAAATACTCCATGCACAGCAGAAAAAATCCGGTATAAAAATATTTAAATTAACACCATTCGTTGTCAAAAGTGAGCCAACTTCGTTATTGTTTAATGGTATCAAGATTTAAGCCACCCCGCTGTCATTTTGGTCTCATTTTGAGAACAAACTTTTAACATATTTTCATTACAATGATCTCATTTCGAGAACATGTTGTTAGTCTTATGATAACACACCGTTAGCTTATTGACAACATTTTGTTTCATTTCGACAACACATTGTTCTCAGTATGGTAAAAAATAACCCATTGTGAACCAAACCAATAAATAACACTTGACATTTTTATTTATATCTTTAATATTTTTTGAAATAAAATGCAGATTTGGTTTTTTCCCTAAATATGTATAACGCGGAAACCTTAGTGCTACAAAGCTTCATTTAGATTTTCTTTATTTTAATACCGCTAAATTCGTCACTAATAGCTTAAAAGCAATTTCATATTCCAGATTATTAGCCCAATTCACGATCTTATGCAGTTGAGATTGCAAAGTTATGCAATTGTAAATATTTGTTTTTATCAGTTGTGAATTTAGTTAACAACGCTTGTTGCAAAACACGAAATGTACAACTGCTTGATAATGTGGCTATTTTCTACTGAAGTTTTGTCCTAAAAAATTCATATGTCTAAAAAAACCTTTAAATTATCTTCAGTATGGGTATGGGTGAGAGGTAAGCGACTGCAAGCCAATCGGTGCACAACTTTTGATATTATTCACAATTCACTGAGAAAACTGAATATCGATTTACATACAAAAAGAAAAATCGTTCATGACACACAAATATTTAAAATGTTATTTTTGTATGGAAATCGATATTCAGTTTTCTCAGTAAATTGTGAATAAAATCAAAAGTTGTGCACCGATAACAATGAAATAAACCTCATTTTATTTGAAATTATGTCAAGATAAATGTTTTTAAAACAAAACTGTGATTTTTGTCGCATTTTTATTTTTTTTATGAATTTTTAAAGAATAAACAATTTTAATTTCAAAAGATTTTGTTATTCGTGCTTAATTCCCAGTTTTTATTCTTGATAAAAACACTTGAAATTTATTGTTGATGGGATAAGCTATTCCTATGCGCATTTCACTGGTTGCTTAGGCCAGATCATCAGGAAACTTCATCCATAAAGATTTTAGAAAAACTAAAGATATTAAACCAAATAAAACTGTTAAACGTATAAGACTTATAGCAACAGTTCTACTTGTAACAATATCAAAGTTTAAACAAAACACATCAACAATAAACAGTGGGTTTATCTCATCTTACATTCCCCACTACAATTAGTTGAAATTCTCTCAACATTAATTGTAGTTGTAAGAAGGTTAAGAAAAACAAAATTAAGTAAGGCCGTGCACTTGCCTGTTTATTATCAAAAAGAAATTTCAATTTTTGGGAATACAAAATTTTAATTTCAAAAGATTTTGTTATTCGTGCTTAATTCCCAGTTTTTATTCTTGATAAAAACACTTGAAATTTATTGTTGATGGGATAAGCTATTCCAAAAAACTATTTTTTTTTTCAAAATGTTCCTTTTTTCCATCAAAAATTTAACCATATCTCTGAAACTACAGGGAAATCTAAAAATAATGTAAGCACGACGGCTTAAAGAAATTGTTGTTGCCGAGTTTTGAATTTTTTGTTAACTGAATATGGTCAACCGTTTTCATGTTATTCCAATATAAGTAGCGATCGTGCCTTAATTTTTGACATAACGGTATATCTCGAAAAGTAGATCTTATAGAGAAAAATAGAGATTAGATTTGAAATAAGCGACCTAAAATTAGTAAAAATTTGCAATTTGTGCAGACCGCACAAAAAAAGTTTAAATTTGTTCCCTAGTGTAATTATAAGCGTTCTTAACTATTTGACAACAGAGTGTTATAAACTTCACACAAATGGTGTTTTTTACATCTTACGGCAAATAAATTAATGAATGTATAAACACAGGCTTAGTTGAACTTAACTTAAATTTATATGTAGTTTAAACTCAACAACTATAAATCAGTGTGCCATGTGTTATATGTTGTTCAAAAATAACATGTGGCAGCACTACGATTAATCTTATTAAATTCATTTGGTCTGTCATGGTAGTTTAAACTCCCAATTTTATGCGTTTAAATATGGCTTATATGTTTACTGATTTATAGATTTGTTGGCTTAAACACATTTTAAGCCAAAAGTTTGAGTTTGACTTGCTCTGATTTATAACCCCTTTGGATTAAATTCGACTACCTTTGGTTAAAAATTTGACGACAGATGTTGTCCAAATATTGTCGACTCTTCGTTATTGTTTTAATATCACTGGTTGAAAATTTGTTTAGGTCTTTTTCACTCTGTGGACATCTTTTCTTAATATAAAGGATGTCAATCACATGGGAAAACAGTTCGCCTACGAAAACAATTTGGCACAAAAAACGCTCAACGCTGTTAAACAATTCAAATTAGAATTACTTAAGGACCGGAAATTTATTTTTTATGGGATCTTAGATATGTCGTCGGCTTGGAGTGTAAACCTGCTAACTCCCTTTTAAAAAATTTTACAGGTGAGACAAAAAACTTTTAATTTTTCCTATTTGCTGCTTGAGAGGAAAACCAAAAATTTTGTTGATTTGACACACTTCAGGACTCATATTGAAGAAAAACTAAATGCTGGTCGACGAGGCATATCTTTCTCTACCATACGCTATTAAAATCTCAATTAACTTAAAAAGGGGATTTAGCAGGTTAACACTCTAAGGGCTAAAAAATCAGAGCAAGTTAAACTCTGCTTATGGCTTAAAATGTGTTTAAACCAACAAATCTAAAAATCACTAAATATATAAACCATCTTTATACTATGTTCACACTTGGGTTCTTAAACGCGTTTAATCAGCTCGAACGTGATTAAGCTCTAATCACTTCAAAATCGAGATGATTACCCATACATTGAAGTGATTTGTTAATCACTTCAAATCGACATGATTACAACTAAATCACTTCATAAACCACATAGAATCCACTGAACATACCTCAAATGTAGAATCGCCAACAACCGTGTACAACCGGCCAAGATTTCTGCTTAATGTTTTTATTTTTTTTTTTTTTATACCATGTTCACACGGACACCAATATTCGTGTTTCGCTCTCTTATTTCTGTTTCGCGCCCAAACATGATTGAAACGACTTGTTTCCCCATACAAAATTTTGAGAGCGGAACAGGTCGTTTCATTTTGAAACAGGCTGCGAAACAGATAAAATCTACTATCATCTCCAATTTTGATAACAGTTATCGTTAGTTTATCTGAACTAGCTCTCAAAAAAAATCAAAACAAAGAAAAAAACAAAATAAAAATTGATGTTTAATAAAATAAAGTGATAATAATAATATTAATAAAACTATTAAATAATATATTTTTAAGTTTTATTTACTTTTTTATCTATTTTAAAAAGAATCACACTAACAACACAAAAAAAATGTCAAAATGAAACAAGAACGAATCGTATGAACAGCATGTTTGGAAATCTAGTTTCAGAGAGCGAAACCAGTGGTTTATATCGTCGTATGAACATAGCATTAATAATTCATACAGTTTCACAATTACATCATTCAAATTATTAAAATAATCTTCTGATAACTTTAAAAAAGTGTTTTTATCCATTTTTAATACTTTAAAGAAATTTAGATTTGTTTGTTGTTTGTTTGTGTGTGTGTTTTTTCTTAATCATCTGTCATCTTAATCATCTCAAATGTAATGTGAACGGCTTTGATTAGCTAAATCAACATTTTGCTTAAAGGCGTTTAAAAACCCATATGTGAACATAGCATTAAACGCATAAAATTGGACCTTTAAACTACTAATACAGACCATATGAATTTGATTAGAATTATCGTAGTGCTGCCACATGCTATTTTTTTAACTACATATAAAACATGGGACACTGATTTATAGTTGCTGAGTTTAAACTACATATAAATTAAAGTTTAGTTCAACTAAACCAGCGTTAAAACCATCAGTGACTTATTAGCCATAAGCCGACGATATATTGTTTGGTGTTTCACGAGAAATGACAAACTTATGTTCTGTTTTCACAACACAAGTTATTGAATGCGTACACACAGAAAAAAATCAATGTAAATTCGTTCAAAACAAGGTTGATTTTACATTTTTCAGTAGTGATTTTGCTTCATTGTTGTTTCATATTAATTTAACATGATTTTACAATAACTTGCGAACAACATTTTTTTCTTTTAAAATAACTATAATTCATGTGAATTTAACATTGCTGTAAAGTTGGAGCAAAATGTAATTAATATTGAAATAACAATACGAATCACGTTGAATGAAAGTTATTTAAAGTTGAAACAACGTGAATTTCATGTAGAATCAAATTGGTTGGAGTGTGATATAACAGTGAGAAGATAACATATGCATTTATTTAAGAATAATTTAAAACACTTACCCCTGAAACACATGTTTCACTTATTTTGTATATCCTTTGTTAACAGAAGCATCAGCAGAATGGCCCGATATCGATTTCGTCATCATTATACTTTGAAAACTTGATGTACTATTTAACTAAATTATTTTAATTAAAAGAATACGGGAATTGCCTTTTTTTTATAACATATTTTAAACATGAAAATAAAAAGATGTACATACTTAAGTGTGTATGCATGTTAATTTAACAAGATAAACTTTTGATTTTAATATAAAACAGGTTTTTATGGATTCAATATTGAACAATGTTATTTTCACAGTGAATAATATTAAATAAACGTGATTTAAGATTATTTTAATATTTTTCATTTAAAATTAATATGAAATAATGATAAATATAAATAAAGGGCATACTTTTGCAGAAATTTACCATGATTCTCAAACAACATTTCGCCATGTTATTTTAACATTGGTATTTTTTTTCTGTGTGTAGTTAATTTTATATGAAAAAGTGAGTGCTTTTTATATAAATTTTTCTTACACGTTCAATCACTTGTGTTGTAAAAACAGCAAATTAGAGTTTGTAGTGAAACGACATGTCTTCGTTTTTTAACGACACGTTTTCGTTTTAAACGATTTCAAAACTATTCCTCTGGAGTATACCATGGAGTAGCTTTAAGACTACTCCTTTGCAATGCAAATCTGGGTTATATGGTCCTGCCCTAGGACATCGTGATGTTAAATATACCATGTTTTTTTCCATACATTGGGGCTACCTTGGACTAGTCCTAGTCCCTTATGGGCTACATTTTACATGCGTGTATATACTATTTTTATAAAAATATACAAAATTGTGCCATTAAATAGTTTATAATATTTATAAAAAAAAACTTTAACACATATTAAAACAGTTTGGGGAAAACAGCCTTTTCGATTTGTACTATTTAATAAAATATTCATTTAATTTAGGTATGATTTTATTTGTGTGCATATTTTAGTACTAAATGTGTACATACCTCAAAAAAAATCGAGCAAATTACTACATTTACACCTTTCGAAGATTTTACCTTTCCCAACACCCTAAACTCTACCTTTTGTGAACGTGTTGTGCAACTGTATTTAAATTAAACTTTTATTTGCAAAAATAGGTTTTGGGATCAAAACTTCACTTAGCACAGGAAATAAAAATTTAAAATTCTACTTTCATTTCAACAATAAACAATAGTAATTTCAGCAAAAAGGGAAAAATACTAAAAGTAAGTTTCCACTTTATGTGTCGGTTTGCTCATGAATTGAACAATATTAACTTTTATTTAAATGAATAACTAAGTTATTTTTTTTTTTTTTTGATTTAATGAAAAAAGGAAACAAATGGTTACTTTTTATTATAAACTAATTTAGGAGTAATTTAACAGAATGGATATTGCTAAAATAACTTTATTTAGTAGAATAATGAAAGAAAAGGGAAATATTTTTTATAAAATTTTTTTTTTTTAACAATGGGTAAATAAAGACTTTTGTTAAATTCTCGAAAAATTGTTATTTAAAATACTGATTTTAAACTTTTAAGTGGTGGGACAATAGAAAATAAGGAAAAGTACTTTTACTTAATTAAACAAAAAAAAAAAAAAAGTTTTTGTTTTACCTTTAGAAACTCACTAATTAACAATGAGTAAATAAGTAGCGAAAAAGGTGCTTTTGTTTAATATTTATACCTGATATTACTATTGGTAGGCTTTTAAGCATCTGTGCTGATGCGTGCTTCACATTAAGACCATCAGTTAGTAAGCCAATGGACTCAGAAACACTCTCTGAATAGATCTAAATATGCACAGTGCGAGATTTTTTCCTTTAAAAAGGAAACATTTGTTGATTTTTAAAATGGCTATTCCGATTGGAATTACGTTTTAAGGGAAAAATAAGGGTATTTGAGTTCAAGGAGTCCAAGAAGGGCCGTCATATGTTCCCAAAGGAACAAAAAACATTGCTTAGCATCATATTTGTTACTTAAACTTTTTTAAAAATCCACTTCACATTTAATGTTGGTATAAAAAAATATTAAAAATTTTTTATTTTTGTTAAAAAAAGGTCAACTGAATAAAATTTAATTTAAAATTTTAATCACTACAGGCTTACGGCTCTTCCTAAAAATTCCACATTTGCTACAATCGCAAAGCTGTAATCAAAAACTTTAAGCAATGTTCTTGCGAATCTCGACGTAAACAAGTCTCCTGGGCCGGATGGTATACCTGCACTGGTCTTGAAGCAGTGCTCATCGACGCTAGCTCGTCCCTTAGCAAATCTTTTCAGCACTTTATACCGTGCCGCGGAATTTCCAGTCTGCTGGAAAGTTGCTAATGTAACGCCAATTCCTAAAAAGGGAACCGCTAATAACCCTGAAAATTACCGCCCAATTGCAATTTGTTCGGCACTTTCCAAAGTTATGGAGAGTATGGTAAATTACCATCTTGTCAAATATTTAGAGTCAAACTACCTACTAAGCGACCGCCAGTAAGGCGGTTGTTCTGGGCATGAGGATACAATGTGACGTCCGATGGACTGAACATATATTCAAGGTGTCGAAAGAAGCATTCAAGTGCCTCGGTTTTCTAAGACGGTGTAGGATATACTTCACTCCATCTGATCTCCTTACTATTTATACCACCTATGTCCGACCGCGTATGGAATACAACTCTCATGTGTGGGCCGGTGCTTCAAAGTCTATTTTGGAGCTTCTCGACCGCGTGCAGGAGAGGGCGAGGGTTCTCATTGGTGACAGTAGGGTAACCAATTATATTGACTCCCTTGAGCACCGTCGCAATGTGGGTTGTATTTGCCTGTTTTATCGTTACTACAATGGGATGTGTTCCGACGAAATCAGGGATCTGGTTTCCGAAACCCGTACATTTGTTCGTAATACACGTTTTTCCTCAAGAGCCCATCCTTATGTGGTCGATTGGCAGGTGAATCGTACAACGCATTACAGAAAGAATTCGTTTTTTTCCCGGACTGTTCGTATGTGGAATAACCTTCCTGCAGAAGTCTTCCCTCTCACTTACAACATGTTAAAGTTCAAATCGAATGTTCACAAACACTACTCCCTCTATCCTCCTTCCCATAACCTATTTTCCTAGTTCCAACACAATGCAATGCATTAGTAGGGGTCATCCCCTGAGTGCTGGTCCTAACAGTAAAAAAAAAAAAAAAATAATTGTATGACAAAATATGTTTTCCATAATTGTGTAATGGAAATCCTAAAATCCGTAATTGTTACGGAAAATATTTCCAAAAAACTAATTGTTGGGGATTGGCTGTAGGAAATATCGCCCAAAGAAAAATGGCCCAAAAAAAAAAAATGAAAAATCGCCCAAATGAAGAATCGCCCAAGCGAACATGAAAAATGACCCAAAAAGGTAAATATGAAATTTTGCCCAAAAAAAACGAAAAAGGGCCCAAAAAGAAAATGAAAAATGACCCAAAAAGCAAAAACGAATTTTTCCCAAAAAAAAAAAAAAAAAAATTACTAAATTTGCAAAAAAGTGTTTATTATTCATATAAATTTAGGTGACATGTCATAACGTCCAGTGTCGTAGTGTCCTTGGACACTTTTAAAGTGTCATAATGTCCTTCGAAGACGAGGACGTTATTACACTTTGCAACGTCCGCAACTTAACTTATAATCAAAAATGTGTACATTTTTTTTTTAAATACCGTTAAAATTTCAAGTGATTTTTTTAAAGATACTTATTTAACCATAATATGGTTGTCGGTGACAATGATTTGGTTAAATTAAACATAATATGGATAAAATATTTTTATAGCTTTTACTCCGGGTGTATATATTAAACATATATATCCAAAATAAGGATTTCATCTTCTATGGTATAACAAATACTGGCTTCGCTAACTAAAGCTTCTCTGTATAGCCGGCCTTCGGCCGGGCGCAAGGATTTTCTCCTCTATGGTATAACAAAGACCGGTTTCGCTAAGTAAAGCTTCGAAAAACTGCCTTGTTTCCGAACAAGGCCGACTACGCAGAGAAGCTTTAGTTAGCGAAGCCGGTGTTTGTTATACCATAGAGGAGAAAATCCTTGCGCCCGGCCGAAGGCCGGCTATACAGAGAAGCTTTAGTTAGCGAAGCCGGTCTTTGTTATACCATAGAGGAGAAAATCCTTATTTTCGATATATATATATTTAATATATACACCCAGAGAAACAGCTACAAAGCCATTTTTAAAAAAATTCTACCGATATTATGTTTAATTAACCCAAATCATTGTCGCCGACAACCATATAATGATTAAATTAGTTTCTTGAAAAATAGTTTTGTTGTTTGCAACCATAATAAAACATGGTTTTCTCTGCTATGTAAGATTATGGTAGAATTTTAAAAATAGCCCATTTTTTTGGGCCATTTTTCATACAACATTTTTGGGTGATTTTTCATAATGAAAAATCACCCAACAATAACGATAAATAGCCCAAAAATTTTGGGCCATTTTTCATATGAAATCAGGCCCAATTTTACATGCAATTTTTTTGGGCGATTTTTCATTTATTTTTTTGGGCGATTTTTCTTTTGGCGATATTTCCTACAGCCTTGGGGATTTTCGGAATTTTTTTGGGAGTTGTGGGATTCCTTAAATTTTAAATGGAAACTTTAGTTGGTTTGTACAAGGCATTAACAAATCTATTTAGTTGTAAATGATCGATGAAAATGAAGAATTAATATTATAGTTTTTTTCAAAATCTGCCACTGTGCGATGTCCGTCTCTCCAGCTGGCGTTAAAACAAACTCAGCTCGAAAATGTTTTATTGCTAACTTTACTATGCTTTCAATATTTGTAGCGAAACGGTCTACATTGAACCATATACAATTATCTCAAAAACTTTAAATTAAATTAACATTTCCAAAATCTCCTCTTTTAAACTTACCTGGAATTTAAAAGCTAAATCTCCCGTGATTTTTGTTCCGAATACAACCTTTAGTATGTAATAAAATGGTCCAAACGACACCTACAGCGCGTTTTACTTTAATCCATCTGCAGTCTTTGGGTCAATGTGACTCAATTTTACCGTTAAACTGGTGATATAAACTGGAATAGAAATAACAATTTAATAGTAAAATAAAGTAAAAAGGTTTTTAATTTTACTTATCAATTATTTTAGAATTTAAAGAAAAAACGTTAATCCCATTTTTAAGCGAAAACGAAATTTGATGTTCCCACACAGAAAAAAATGACAAGAGTTATTAAGTAATTAATGAAAATTTTTTAAAGCTTTTCAAATATTTTCTACAATTTTCGTAATTAACATGTTTGTAAATTGTCATATTAACAATTTGTATCAGTTAAAAAATAAATACATTTATGTGGTGTTTATAGAACACGAGCGCCTTACTCGTCCGTTCAACTTACATTTAAAACAAAAACAAAATTTCGAAATTTGTTTTTGTTTTAAATGTAAGTTGAACGGACGAGCAAGGCGCTCGTGTTCTATAAACTACACAATAATAAAATTTATTATGTGTGAAAAATGAAGAGATTATATCGGGTCTTTCGTTTATTTTAGTTTTCAAATACTAGTCTATAATTGTGTCAAGATTTCCTTTTGTGCAGATGTTAAAACGTTATTGTGCATCCAGTTCTAAGTCTGAATCAGTATGCTGAAATAAATATTTATGGTGTTGGTGATGTAGTTTTTAATTTAAATTTCAATTAAAATTAATTAAGCAAATAAATTAAATGCATTTCATTCTTTCAGAAGACAATAACCTAGTTCTTAACAAAATATTTTATTAATAAGACAAACTCGTAATTAAAATTTGTACATAATTGTTAACGAATACTTTATTTAATATTACAACTTCGTTATTAAAAATATTTGTTGATTATCAACAATTTGAATTAACAAAAGTTTTTTTATATTAACAAATTTGGTTGTTGGTGCCTTTTCAATTAAAAAGTTAATTGTATTGACGAATTTGGTATTCATTTTACATTTTTTATTTTTATTTTTAATACCCATCACAACAAGATACATATCTTATAATTTACAGTGATAGTAAGTTTTATGGCAATTTAACATATAAAAATTGAATTAATAAATTAAGTTATACAATACGTTCAATAAAATAATAAATAAAAACAATTAATAAGTTCATGGATATAGATTTTTTTAAGCTTTATTTAAGATTTTTAGAATATTTTAATAATTCCTTCTTAAAGGCCAAAGTGTTGCTTTGTGTTTGAAAACGTGATGGTAATTTGTTCCAATATCTAATTGTATAGTTAAAAAATTGTCCCACAGAGATAAGATATCTATCTTTTTGAGAAATCAAATTTTTACCGCGTGGAGATTTGGCAAAAATTATTCTCTTAAATAAATATTTGGGCTCCTGTATATATATTATTTTATGCATCATGAGGAGGCTTTTAAATTTTAGTAAATTTTTGAAGCTCATGTCATAAAGCTGAAAGGAGTACGACGAAATACTATCAGTTCTCCTACGGTTAAATACATATCTAGCTATATTATTATAGGTTACCTCAAGTCTATGAAAATCGGAGGTGTCGCAATTGGCAAATACTTCACATCCATATAGTAAAACCGGTATTAGATAAGTTTTAGCTAGTAACAATCTTATATTAAATGGAGTGAAAGATTGAATAGCCCATAAGTTCCTAAGCATTCCGTGTACCTTTCCCGCAATAATACAGATATGGTTAGACCAAGAAAGTTCAGAATTAAACGTAATTCCTAAATTTGGTGACGATGGCACAAAGTCGATTTTATCGTTGTTGATTAATAATGAAGCATTGTTATTAAGTGCTTTCTTATTATTTTTGGATATGAAAATGCATTAAGATTTCGATGGATTTATGCACAAACCATTCATGCACGCCCAGTGATGAACTCTATTAAGATCATGGTTTATGAGATCAATACAAGAACTTACACTGTCTATTTTGGTACTTAAGTACAATTTTACATCGTCAGCATACATTTGTATTCCACAATGGGGTAATACATCTGGCAGATCATTTATATACAACGAAAACAGAAGGGGACCCAAAACAGAACCCTGCGGAACCCCTCTGTTAACTTCAAGGCAATTAGACATTAAGCCATTCAGGAAAACGGTTTGCTTCCGATTAAGGAGATACGAAAAAATCAGTTAACTAGCTGTAGGGGAAAAATTGAAGAACTTTTGGAGATTAGATAATAGAATCTGATGTTCAACAGTGTCAAAAGCTTTACTATGATCTAAGAGTACAAGAAAAGAGACCATGTCATTGTCCAGTTTAGACCTAAGTTCTTCCACCACGTCAATTAGAACAGTAATACAGCTCATTCCCTGTCTAAATCCAGATTGATAATCAGTTAATAGCTTTTGTTTACTCAGATATTCACAAATTTGACTATTCATGATATTTTCCAAAGCTTTTGACAGGAATGGAAGTACTATTGCAATGGGTCTAAAAATCATTGTTATTCTTGGAAATTGGAATAATTTTGTCTTTTTTCCACGTATCAGGAAAAACTGACTTAGTTAATATTGAATTAAACAAATATGTCAAAAACGGCCGGAGTTTATAAACAACAACAATATGACAATTGATTTGTAGTAATTTTTTTCTGTGCAAAGTAATTTTTGGGAATACAAAATTTTTAATTTACAAGATTTTGTTCGTCGTGATTAATTCCCAATTTTTATTCTTGCTTAAAACACTGAAATTTATTGTTGATGGGATAAGCTATTCCTATGCGCATTTCCCTGGTTGTTTAGGCCAGATCGTCAGGAATCTTCATCCAAAAATTTAAGAAAAACTAAAGATATAAAAATAATACTGTTAAGCATATAAGAATTATAAGTTACAGTTCTACTTGCAACAATATCAAAGTTTAAACATAAGCATCAACAATATATTTCTAACATTTCCCACTATAATTGGTTGGAATTCTTCTAACATTAATTGTAGTTATAAGTAGGTTAAGAAAAAACTAAATAAAACAAAAACAACGTGCTTTATTGCTCTCGCAAAAAATAATGATGTTCATTGTATTAAATTAAAACGTTTTGTTATAAAGTATGACTCGTAGTCTTGGCAGCTTCTTGCTAATTTTTTGGTATATTTTGTAAGCATTACTAAAAGAAGAAAGTAACATCAATACTGCACCGATTGTGCTGTATTTTAGTCCAAAAATGCTCGGAAGGAACTAGAAACTATTTAACAGTTGGTTGGTTGGTTTCCGTGGTAGCACGCAAAGGTCCAGGCGTGCAGCAAGTAGAGCCGACAGTGGCCCCGTTTTGACACCACAGAACTCGTCAAGAAATTGGAACCCCCCGATCAGACTTGAACCAGGGGGGCAATGCCGAGGTGGCTAGAGCCAGCCCGTTGCGTTGACATATTTCAGCAGGCTGTTTAGTCCCACCCGCGATATCTCCGAGAGTCCCCGTAGAAGGTAATCCCCAAATAGTCTATGTCGCGTTGAGTTAAACGCCGGGCAATCACATAGAAGATGAAATACTGTCTCCTCAGTTCCAGGTTCCCTGCAGCTGCGGCAGCATTCATTGAAAGGGAGGCCGAGTCTCATAGCGTGCTTGCCAATCGTCCAGTGACCAGTAAGCACGTATGTAAGTCTCGACACGTCCTTCCGACTGAAGTTGAGAAGTCGCTCAGAGCGACCTATGTCATATGTGGGCCACGTTTCCCTGGTAGCCCTGCAGCCATCTAGTTTCCTCCATTTATTGTCAGCCATATCCAGATAGTGCCTGAAGATTTCGCTCCTGATAGTTCCCAGGGGTGTTGCGACTGACACCACCTGTGAAATATCAAGAGCTGCTCCAGTTTTGGCCAGCCCATCCGCCTGTTCATTGCCGTAATGGTCCCTATGCGCAGGGATCCAAATTAAGGTAATGTCAGATAGGCTGCCCAATCTGGACAGTTCTTCCTTGCACTGGTTGACGAGGATGGATGTTGTCTTATGCGAGCTCAGTGACATCAGAGCCGCCTGGCTATCGACGAAGATACCAATTTTGCCGCTGATGTTCCTGCCGTATAGTGTTCTGCATGCCTCTCTGATCGCCAGTATTTCAGCCTGAAATACGCTGGCCCAATCTGGCAGACGAAAAGAGAGGTTCACATGTAGTTCCTCCGAGAAGACCCCGGAGCCGACACCACAAGTCATCTTTGACCCATCTGTGTAAACCCTCGTGCGGTATTCATCGGCCAGGATTCCCCCACTCCATTCCCGTCTTGACGGAAATATGACCCTGAATTTCCTATCAAAGTCCATGCGGGGTATCATATAGTCCGTTGGTCGTTTCAGAGATGTTGGTTGCCTATGTAAGATCCCTGCATGACCGTACGTCCTCGCCTTCCAACATCCCGATGCAGAGAGCCTGACCGCGCTATTTACGGATGTGGCCATAAGGTGTATTTCAATTGGAACAAGGTGCAGCATAGTGTTCAGAGCCTCTGAAGGACTAGTGCGTAGAGCGCCTGTTACTCCAATGCAGGCTGATCTTTGTACTTTAGCAGTAAAATTGTTATTTACTGTTGAAGCTTTCGAAAGTGAGCATGATGTTTACAGACAGACTTTGAGTTGCTCAAGTACCCAAAATGACTGAACTTTATTGGGTCTTAGATGAATATTTAAAAACTTTTAAAGCGAAGGTCATTCTTAGTATACTCTCATTTACCACTAGTGCTGGAGGGAATAATAAATTAGTTTCATCTTGCAGACTTTGAATACTCTAATTTTGACATTAAAATTTCAGATGACTGCAATTAACGATGACCACCTTTAGCAGAATAACCCTGCAGATAACGAGACTAGTCCATACATGCATGTAAAGAGTAATCCATAAAGGAGTAGGAGTACTCCAAAACTACTCCAAATATATGGGTTAAATGTGGTCCATTTAACATAACGATGTCCTAGGAGGCGACCATCCCTACAGATAACATTGGACTACGTGGTCTACTGTGGCTTAAATGGACTACTTACAACATGGTCCAATATACTGTAGTATGGACCATGTTATAAGAAATTAACATGCAGTGCTGCCAGCAACTGCATGATGTATACTTTTCTATAGTTTACCGAATTACACATTGGTAGCCTTGATGGTGTCCTTTATTAATTGTTTATTTAAAAGTGAAAGTTTGGGAAATTTGTATTTTATTTAATAATAACTTCCGATTGGGCTGAAACTTTGTCAATCGCATTTTCTAAGCTATTGGCACATATTAAGGAGTTGCGCCGATGGAAAATCCAACATTGATTTCTTGAAACCACCCTAGTGTGACATTATTTTAAAGCCCCGGTAGGCTAGCTAGTAGTGAGCTAGTCTATCAACCCCGGGGTTGCGGGTTCGATTCCCGCCAGAGACTCTGGTTTCCTTCCTGCAGACAAGCGTCAAGCTTCGCGGGGATTAGCATAGGGAATTACAAAATTAAAAAAAATATTTAATATAAAGAAAAAAAGGTTGGCAAGGGCAGCCTCTTTTATTCTATAAATATTTGGTGTAACCACATTCATTTCGTATAACAAAAAATATTCGGTTCGACATAGAATTAACTTTGTTTTGAAGAGTGTTAGTCGAGCATTCCTAGATTTAAGCTCATTAACTGTTGAGAACTACGTTTCTTTCGCGTATACTGTTGACTCAAGGATTCCCCTTAGATTTTCAATGGAATTTCAATCAGGACCAGTGTTGCCAATTTAGCCATTCAGTGGCTAGATTTATCCATCTTTCACCATGTTTAGCCATTAAAAAATTAATTTGGTCATTAGCCTTTTTTTTTTGCCATTTTCAACTTGTTTAGCGATAAAAATTTGTTTTCCAATTTTTATTAAAATAATAATTTTTATTTTCTTATAAAAATTTATAAAATTGCTAAAAGTAAAATAAGCATTTTTAACAATTGAAACGCATTTTATTTAAATCACAACTTTTACAAATGTTGAAAAGTGCTGTAAACGATGTTGATGAAACAAAAGTCTTTCAATATAAAGGAAATTAATAAAATGTATCAACAAAACCAACACTGTTTCTTTCTGGTCGAAAGTATTTCAATATAGAGATGCAGGTGGCAACAAAAAACTTTTAGAAATTTTAGAATTTACTACAAAGTTGCTCTCACTTCCATGGTCTAAAGCAGCCTATACACGATTCAATTCACTTGTCAACTGTGTCGGTTGTTCTCCAAATTAAAGCGTGTATGGCTTTGTCAATTGATTAGTTTGACGGTTGTCGAGTTGGTTGAAGAAAAATCAAAAGATTTTGATTTTTTCAAGTTGACTACTAAGTCTTTCAATTCGATTGTACTGTGTGTGCTTGAGTCTATTGTTTGTAGTTTTCTTTTGCAAAAAAAAGTTAAGTATTTTAAAAATTGTCTTTTATATCATTAAATTTTAAAATTAATTTGAAGTCTTTCAACTCAGTTGATGAAGTGTGTTGCCAAGCATCAATTCAGTTGGAAGATTCAGCTGACAATTGAATTGAAAAGTGTATGGGGCGCATAATGCTGAAGTAGACAATGTATTTAGCCAAGTAAACATCGTTAAAAAAATTTTGAGAAATAGGTTACATTAAGAAACCGTAGGCTAGCTGGTAGTGAGCAAGTCTATAAAGTCTGGGGTTGCGGGTTCGATTCCCGCCAGAGACTCTGGTTTCTTTCCTGCAGACAAGCGTAAAGCTTCGTTGGATTAGCTTAGGGAATTACAAACAAAAAAATTCGATTTTATCAATTAGGTTAATATAAAATATTACTTATCTTTTTTTATTGCAGATTTGGACTCAAAATTTACCTCCAAATTATAAAAAACTTATAGGCATAAGTCAGCTTTCACACGTTTCATCTTTTGATGCTCAACTCTTATGTTTTTAAGTGAGAGAAGAAAGAAAAAAAGGGCTTGGTACGGAGATGCCTGTACTCGGTCAGTACGCTTTGTGTTTTTATTCGTCAGTATATGCACAACGCTGGATGCATGTAAATTTCTTCTTTTCTTTTTCTCTTTGATTCGCAGTGAATAAAATTGTTGTTGTTTTGAACCGAAAAAAGTTGAAACCGATTGCCGCATGTGATCATATTGGCATCTTCAAAAGGGAATTGAAAAGAAGTTGAGCATCAAAGATGAAACGTGTAAATTAAGACTAAGTGATTCCTATTAGATAAACAATAACGACATCAAATTTAATTTTTTATATGCTACAATATTTAATTTACGTTTATTCTTATGTAACAAACTGATCTCAATTTAAAATTTAATTTTTAATATTTTTAATGAATTAATTTTGTTATAGAATTTTAATGTTTTTATTTAAAAAAGTTTTTAGGCATTTTTGGTCACCAAAATTTGGCAACACTGATCAGGACTGCACGCTGGTCACTGCAACAAGTAATCACCCTTTTGGCGAGCTGTCAATTTACAAGGACCTTTCGCAGGAGCTTTAATGCCGTATTTATTGCCCAGTTTTAAAAAGTTTCTTACCACTTATTTTATTTAACATTCTTTCAGTTTTATTTTATCGTTTGCCAGATACCATTTTTAAAATTTTACAAAACAAAAAGAAAAAGTTGTTTATGATTTCGAATTATTATGGTCAAATGAAATCTTTGATTTACGGCGACCAAACTTTTGTGTCAATAAGAAAGCAACAATTTTACTGGAAAATTCATTATATTTGTTAATAACCGTTAGACCAATTATTGTTTTGGGTTTTTATACTTTTATAACTGATTTAAGCAAAAAAGTAAAGAGAAAAAGAATACTAACAATAAGGTTGAAATAAGAGCGATTTAAACTACACACACCTCTTAAAACTGAAAAAACGTAACTTTTTTAATTAATGAAAGAATCAAATTACGTGCACAAAAAAATTTAATTTACGCCATTTATATTTTATAACTTGCAACTAATTGATGATGAAGTTCACACACATAAATTACATACACGCGTTAAACAGAATTTACCATATTAAATTTTTTTGTTTTTTAACAATAACGATATTATAAAAAACAAAGCGAAGAGTATAGAAAAATCAACAAAAATAATACAATATTAACCAATAACCAAAATCATAAAAAAAATATTTTTTTTTTTGCCTGATATTTATTGATTCTATCATTATTTTTATGTTGCCAAAAAATATTCATATAAAACACACTGTAAAAGTTGGCATAAAAAGACCAAGCTAAGCGAATTTTATAACCCAAAGGAATTGTTTTTATTAATATTTCTTCCGCTTAGCTGACACATAAACTGAATGAATAAATTAATGAATGAACGTAGAAATAACCAAGTCGACATAAAGTCATAAACAAAAAAATCATCACATAAACACATATGAATACATAAACCCATACATAAATACATATTAGCATACAGAATACATACAAACTGTGATTTAAAAATATATCAAATTTCCCAGCAAGCATTTTTTGAAATTTTTATTCATAGTCGAGTAAACACATACATACATACATACATATCGGCATCGCAATATATACAAACTGTAATTTTAAAATATATCAAATATCCCAGCAAGCATTTTTTGAAATTTGTATTCAAAGTAGAGTAAAGACATACATACATATATATCGGCATACACAATACATACAAACCTTAATTTTAAATTATATCAAATATCCCAACAAGCATTTTTTGAAATTTTTATTCATAGTCGAGTCTTTTTTTAATCTTTATCGCGGTTAATCGCTGAATATGTATTCATTGTCGGGCCTTAAATAGTACTAGAACTAGAAAATGGTACCCTATTTGCGACTCATCTTGATGATTAATTTGTGATATATTTTTTTTTTATCAGTTAAGTGTCGTTTTGCATTCTTTTCTCATGGTATTTATTATAAGCAGGGAAACCAGAAATATGCTCGTAAAAACACGTTTTATGCGCATTAAATGTGCCGTTGTTAAAAATATGCCCCAAAATAATTTGAAAACAAAATATTCAACATTTTAATAACAGTTTCATATAACAAAAACAATCCTTAAATTATAATCAATAAAGCCCATACACCACAGTATTTTCAGAAGAATTAAGGAGATTTTACCCTATTTGGAAACGATGGGCACAAAAACAAAGTTATGTTAAGAGCTTAAAATTAATATAAGAGTTATGTGTGCCGAAGATTATCTAGATATTAACATTCATATGAAATTTTTAAGGCCTAACAAGAATGTGAATAACGTGGCTTCAGCAACTGAGCGAATACATATAAATCATATGTGTAAGACCATGTTAAACTTAAGGAAACTTTTTGTTAAGTTTTATGAAACTGTAATTTGCTTAAGCAAAGTGCGAAACCGTACGGAATCAAATGTTTCTTATTTTGTTTTTATTTTTTTTTAATGCATTTGAGAGGCTTTTCGTTTATTTTTGACAGTAGCTTAAGTTTGTTTATATACATTCTGGTTGGGCCTTTAGTCTTTAATGGATTTTAGGGACGTTCGTTTAATTGTTTAAAAATGTTAACATTTAAAAAGAAGTTAAGGCTATTTAAGGATGAAAGGAAGCTTTGGGCAATTGTGAACCGATTTGAAAAGATTACATTTTGCTGAAAAATATTTTTGGGGCGAATTTAATCTTAATAAATATCAACTTAATTAAATGGTTAACGGACACAAATAGTCTTATTTGGAAAGAAGTTTATATGGGAAATATTTTCACCATTAACATGGACAGACAACCAACCAGACGGACGGATGGACTTCGTTAGATCACTTTAAAAAATGATACTAAGTCGCTCGGAATACTCAAAGATTGGTCTAGATTTCTTTGTATTACACACATCGCATACCGCAAGACAACTTTGTCTTACAATTTTCGAGTAAAAATTAAATGTAGATGGCGATGATGTAGATGTCAACTTTAATTCCCGTGGTTGAAAATGTGTAATCTTTTCCATTTAAAAATGCTTTTGAATGTCTTTATGTTTGGAATTGTTTGATCAATGCTTTTTAAAAATTGCTTTAATGAATTAATTTCTTTTATTTTAATATTTATTTTTAAAATCTTTTATTGTCTGACGCATTAGAAATTGCTACGAATTGTTTATCCTGTACTATAATTACAAGACTTTTTAAAAAAGAAAAGCCAACATTTCGGAAAAAAAATTGTTTTTATTTGCTGCGAAAGCTCTTGTAGTCATTTAAAAAATTTAACGTATATCAAAATATGCTTCAGAAAGGCAAAATAAGGGCTAAAATCTTAAAAAATGCTGCAAAAGGGCTCTTTTAGCTAAATTATGCAAAAAAATGCTTCAAATGGCAAAATATGCACTAGCAAATCGATGCCAAATCTCATAAAGGGCTCTATAACAGATAAATATATTGTTTTTGCCATCATTGGTCGCACAAGGAAAAACATGCAATTGCATATTTATAGTTTCCCTGGCTATAAGATTTTATATCAAACATTTAAAAATCAGCAGCGCGAATAATTTTGTGTCAACTACCAAGAGTAATCAAATGAGACTCGTCAAGATGGTTTAAAAAAAAAACGATCTTCGAAATGCTTGCAGGGATATTTAAATATAGACAAATGAATGTGTGTGTGTATTTTTTTATGTTAGAACACTTATTCCTCGATTTATATGATACTTTTTTTACATTTTCATTTTAACAAGATTTTTTTGGGATGTGAAAATTACCTCAATATACACGATTTTTTATTTTTAATATAATAAGCAAAAATTATTTTTTTTTGAAAATATATCCTTTGCAATCAAAAAAAGTTATTTTATAACTTTAATATAGACATTTAAGAACTATGAATCCTTTACACACGAAGCTTCTGCACATCAAGCTTTCACACAGTATATGTATGTATATCAAATTAACATATATGTATTTCCAAACGTGTTTTTTTTTTTGAATGGTACCACTAGCATTAAATATAATAAGGAAGTTTTAAAATTTACAGAAGATTCATCAAAATATATTAGAAAATCAATACAATATTTATCGCTTATTAGCACACCATCTATAAGAATTTTGCGGTTCTGTAAAACCAAACTTGTGCAAACTCAGTTTGCTATTTAAAAAAGCCAAAATTGTTTCGTGTATAAGCATTTGCTGATGTGCATTTTCCGCATTTATGCATCGCAATATACACAAAACAAGTTTAGTAAATTTCTCTAAAAAAATTGCATAAAAGCATCGCTTCAAACTTCAGTCAAATACAATAACGAAAGCACAAAAGTTATATCATCAAAACTAAATTTGCTAAATTTTGATAAAACTTTGAATGTTTCGATGCAAGTAAAATAACTTTTTTCGTGATGCTGATGAAATTAAATAAATTTTTATTTTTTAATTTTTGCTGTACTGTTCTGTGTTGTGCTGTGTACTGAATCTGACTGCGCTGCTAAATACCAAAAGTATTATTGGCATTGTTAATTTAAAGTTTTCACTTTACGTTCCTAACATTTTCAATTTCCTTTTTCCTTTACAGAATAAATACAAGTCAATGTACGTGTATTTCAAACATTAAAAGAAAGTTTATTTGAGCTTTATTTGATGTAGGTGATTTTTTTAAATTGATTTCCATTCGATATTTTTATTACAAATTTATTATTTCACGATTTCCAATTAAAGCGTGGCAAATGACCATTTTATTTGTTTCCAAATTATGATTGCACCACTAGTTATAAACCTCAAATATTTTAAAGGAAATATACATACATAATCGTTTGGTGACGTCCAAAACCTTCTGGCAGTATAAATGCTAATAATACGTTTATGGCTTGTTTGTGACAATGCAAAAATAACATTTAAAGTTGCAGGTATTCAGGATTTTGAATTTATAGGAATGTTAAAATAGGTTGTGATAATTTGTTGCAAAATTAGTTGCTTATGATAAGGGGTTATTGAAAACCTATCCCAGTTAACCACGTCTGTAAGACATTTTAACGATGGGAACAGGACTACAGCAAGTCGTAGAAGAAATACTGAGAACAGCTCAATAGAAATCGTCGACGAAAATACAAATGGCGACGAGGTCACACAAGACGAGGTGAGTGACAATATATTTTATAATTTTGCCAACGACTATATAAAAGACAATATCTTATATACAATACATATGTAAGTATATTCCATACTATATACAATACAATATCTCCTATTTTGTCGTCAACGACTCTATTCTTGACAAAATCATATTTAATGTCCTACACGACAAAAGATTTACAAAAGATATCGTGTTCAGATATGAGTTTTGCGCATTAATCCCATTATTGAGCTCAATTATCCATATAAAATTTCAATTTTGTTATTGTTCAATTGAATTAAATTAAAATGCAATACTATCACAAGTGTGTTTAGTGAGCAAAGCACAACTCACTTAACAAAGTTTTTGATATTTGGCAATAAAACAAAGCTCCATCCATATCATACAGTCTACAACTGACATGAAATGATTAACATTAACACTAAAATCATGTTAGTGTTAAGTATAGACTCATCAAGTTATTAATGCAAATATTTTAACAGCGCTTTTATAACATCATGTTATAACAGCAAATCATGTCAGTTGTAGACGGGGAGTTAAGTCTGCGCAAACGCCAGTATTCATTTTGCTTGAATTTGCTAAATTGTGTATGGGTGAACAGAAAAACTTGAACATTTTCAATAAAAAAGCGTTTGTTTTTTTCATTTTATTTCAAACAAAAAAACAAAAAAATCTATTGTTATTTTTATTCCATTGTTATTCATAGGTATAATACCCAGTAAAAACTTCACTTACTTTTCCAAAATGAATAGCTTCTCTCATTCATTATTTAGTAGCTTTCTTCATACTTGAAAAATAGTTGAAATTTGTTTAATTGTCTGAAATCCCATATTTTTTTGCAAAACGTTTTGGACTTTTTTTTTAATTTGTCAGGCTATTCTTCCTTTCACATTGTTTCCGTATGATATCAATTTTAAAGAATTGGCTTCTAATTTCCTCAGCAACTCGACATGTAACAGTCTTGGATAAATTATATTAGGCTAATTGGCAGCCTTAACCATGTAAGGTGCTGCATCGGCTAAAAGTTTAAGGATCTTTTGTCGAAATCTTGTATTTTAAGCAGAGCACCAAAAACTTTATTTATTGATCTAAAAGTTTTTATTTTGGAAAAAAAATTTTTATTTTGGAAAAATTTTGGAAAAATTTTTTTTATACCATTTTGCAATATTCAGAAGAACTTGTTTTATATTTTGGAAATTTAAGAAATGTTTAACTCAAAAATGTTAAAATATTCAAAAATATGCATTAAAAATATGCAACAATATGCAAAAACAAATCGATGCGATTTTAATACAAATTGAATGATTCGGAAAGATAATTGGTCGACGGTGCCGTGTAATAAAGCCATAGGAAATAAAGCCATACGGTCTTATTTCTCAATGAATTAAGAAATAAAGCCATATGGCTGTATTACCACCATCCAAGTGCAATAACACCATAATCGCTTAGTAACCAAAGTGGAAATAAGGCCATAACAGTGTAATTGTTATGGTTACAAATTGCCAAAGGAATGAGATGCCATTGTCAAGTGTTGAAAAAATATGGTACAATAGGTGGAAGGGGAAGGAAAGGGAGCGCGTCCGGCGGGCGATCGTGGTGCGCGCGGCGGGCCCAACACAAGATGTTTACAAACTCCAAAGCATAGCCGGCCTTCGGCCGGGCGCAAGGATTTTCTCCTCTATGGTATAACAAATACCTGCTTAGCTAACTAAAGCTTCTCTGCATAGCCGGCCTTCGGCCGGGCGCAAGGATTTTCTCCTCTATGGTATAAGAAATACCGGCTTCGCTAACTAAAGCTTCTCTGCGTAGTCAGCCTTCGTTAGAAAACAATGCAGATTTTAGAACTTTTACTTAGTGAAACCGGTACTTGTTATACCATAAAGTAGAAAATTCTTGCGCCCGGCCCAAGACCGGCTATGCAGAGAAGCTTTAGTTAGCAAAGCCGGTATTTGTTATATCATAGAGGAGAAAATCCTTGCGTCCGGCCAAAGGCCGGCTATGCAGAGAAGCTTTAGTTAGCGAAGCCGGTTTTTGTTATACCATAGAGGAGAAAATCCTTGCGCCAAAAAGTGTTTTCGTTATATTTTTAATATATACACCCAGAGAAAAAACCACAAAACAAATTTTAAATAAATTAGAATTATATTAAAAGAAAAAAATTTAAATGGGATATAAGGCCATATATGGCTTTATTTCACTCCTTACAGGGAAATAAAGTCATATGGCCTTATTGCTCAATCGATTGAGAAATAAGGCCATATGGCTTTATTTCCTATGGCTTTATTCCACGGCATCTTGGTCGACATCGATCTTAGACTATCGACAAAAAACATACATTTGCATGGAAATCGCATCCCTAGTAATTACATTGTTACATTTAATTGATTAATTTTATTTAAAAAAATTAATAAAAACAAAAAATTCAATCAAAACAAAAAATTCAATGAATACAAAAAATTCAATTATAACAAAAACAAAAGGGAAAAATACAAAAAACCATATGAAATCTAAAAAAAGTAAATTACGAAAAATATAAATGAAAGTAAATGGGTCATTGAAGTACCAACTTACCTTAAAATTTGAATTGCACCTTAAAAGTACCAACTTTAACTAGAAATGTTTTTGGTTGTTTTAGCCAAATTCCAATCACCAGATATGGACAGCAGGAGCACTCTCTGTGCTCTCCTGTCAAACCGCTTATTGTATCCGGCACTGCTTCTTATAAAAGCCAATCATTTAAGATCTTCATATTAGTTTAAAAAAAATATGATGCATGCAGTGATGCCAATTCTTAAAAAAACATATTGTTTGAAATACGGCTAATATTTCGAGTTTTTAATGAAGACAGACTTTAAAAAATAGCGAATTCGATGGTCGTACTTCAATATCGATATATTGATATATCGGGTTTTCAAATATCGGCGATATATATCGATTATTTTTTTTAAATATCGATATTTTGATATATCGATATTTTTTGCCCATTCCTAATTTCAACTTGCCCTGGTTATTTCATAAGATATTATATATTATTGTTTGCAAATTTTACTCATACGTATAGATAGAAAAATATTTTTTGTCGTTTTATTCGAACCTTTTGTAGATTCAGCACGACCAAATGTAACCTGCTCACTTGTTTCTGTTGTTATTTAGTGTTTTTGGTTTATTTCGTCAAGTATTTTATAATAAACCCAGATATATTTTATATTTTCTTTCGACTTAAAAAGCATAATCACATAGATATATGTTTGCATGTATGGATACATGTAAATCTGAATGCTTTAACAAACAAATACGTGTTTTATAAGCCACATTACACAGGATTTGATAAAATGAAATACTCTAATTACCAAGGTAACTGTTAGTCCTTTATCTGCCCGTGTATTTTAAAATACCTAAAATGAATGTTTTACCGAAAAACAGAAAAGTAGCTTAACAAAAAGCAATTCACTCCAAAAAGATTTTAAATTTTAATTTGCAATTTCTACCACACATATGTACATATTTAAGTATCAAAAAAAAGGAAACATATAAATCCTTGTCGCTTCTTATATAAATATCTTAAATGGTAAGATAAGCTTAATATTTTATAAGATTTATATGACAGACGAGCGATCTATGTAAAAATTGGGATAGAAAAGTTCTTTTCTAACAATTTTCTACACAATAAAAAAATTTTAAATGAAAAGAAATTCTTTAAGCAAAAAGTTAAGGTAATGCCGTATATTGAATTTTTCACCAATAACAGAGTTGTCAGATTTTTTGAGCTCCAAAGCCCAACCGGAAGTCAAAAATCCCCAAAAATAGCTAAGCAATTTAGTTCAGCTTTCGTAACATTTTATTTTTATTCCAAAAAAAAAAAAAAAAAAAAACTACAAAAAAAGCTAGTGTAATATTTCAGTCAAAAATCGCCAAAAACTGAGAAGAAATACAAAAAAGTCGCCGAAAGTAAATTTTGTTTAGTTACTGCTGTTTTTTTTTTTCTTTTTTAATTAACATAAAATGGAGATCATATATTCAGTTAAAACCAAAAATATCTACACAAGACTATAAGATCGTACACTTCAACCACATCGATTTAATTTCTAGTGTTTTGACCTGCATACTACTATTAGAATTAAATAGTGACGGAATATAAAATTCGCTTAAAAGGATAACAAAACATATATCATGTAAAAAAAGTTCTTAGATTTTTTTTAAATTAGTAATGAAAACAAAAATTGACAAACTGCTAAAAAAATCCCCTGAAATAATATAAATGGTAAAAAAAAACACCAAGTAAATCGTCAGTTCTATAAAAATCGCCAAAAAAGTCACCAGTCGCCAAATTGAATACCCCATCGCCAAACACGTTTCAAAATCGCCACGTTTGTCGAGAAATCGCCATATCTGACAACCCTGACCAATAAGTGTCTTTTTTCGAAAACCGTTTACCGTGTTTTTCACCGTTTACCGTGAATACAAAACAACTCCTTTAGATAAGAAGAGCAACACAATTTGTTTTGTAAAAGTTGCAAACTCTATTTGTCATCATTCAAAAGGGACTAAAAAGTCATTAAATTATTAAATGCAAAATCAATTGTTATAACTAATTTTACTTTTATATCATACTGAAGTAACTATGACGGCAACACTCAGATGCGACAATTTTTAGTACAATACTAGCTGGCCCAGCAAACGTTGTTTTGCCACATAACTTATATCTTTCAGATGTTACAGTGTCTGCTAACCAAATTTTAAGAAATAATTATAGGCTATAGTTCTCTCCAGATGTTACACAATTTGCCTACCCAATTTTAAAAAAATTTATTGATGAGTTAAGAAGACATAGCGAGGCGGAGCTTTTACCCCTCTTGCCCTGTTTAATGCCATGTCCTCTTTCCGATGTTACAGTGTATGCATGCCAAATTTTAAGAAAACCGGTTGATTAGTTAAGAAGATGGAGGGAGGGGGAGCTTTTACCCCTTTTGCTCTATTTTACGCCCTAAATAACAAAAACTATAGGCTATAGTTCTTTCCAACTCTAAAATTATTTGCCTGCGAAATTTCAAAAAAAAAAAAAATCGGTTGATTAGTTACGAAGATATAGGGAGGAGGAGCTTTCAGCCCTCTTGCACTATTTCACACCCTATTTTCTATTCTCTTTCAGATGTAACATTGTCTGCTTGATAAATTTTAAGAAAACCGGATAATTAGTTCAGAAGATTGGGGAGTGGGAGCTTTTACCCATATTGCAATATTTTGCGCTTTACGACCTATTCTCATACCTAACAAATACATATAAAAAATGTCATAAAAATCGGTCAAGCCGTTTCGGTGGAGTTCAAAATGGAGGGCATTTTGTTGATATTTGTATGGGGATATATGAACCAATACACATTCGAAGACCGTTGATACATAATAACCTTGGTATTGACGTCATCTTCCACGCGAATTTTACAGAAACAAAATCGGTTCACGCATTTTAGAGAACATCAATTACTAACACAATGCAACTTATTTTATTTTTAGTACAATATTTTTGTTGTCGTTTGCCATGTAGAATCATTTACAAAGTGATGTGCAGTTACTTTCGTGCTCTAAAACATTTATGGAGAGTATAGATAAATATCTAAGCGAAAAAACCAAGCAAATAGATTCCAAGGATATTTTTATATTTACCTAGAAATTATGGAAATCAACTTTAGAAAAAATTAAATGCATTTAACTTTAAAACTTTTTGTTTTTCATGTTTCTGCTGTTTCCACTTTCACCTTGAAAAAACTTCTGTCGGTCTTGTGTTACTGAACTTTTATTTGCACTTAATCCTGCTTTCAACAGACAGAGTGACAGACAAATGGTTATGTGGGTTTATGGCTACAGAATTTAACCTCAATTTTGATTATATTCGTAGATGGTGTGTTTCTGTGATTTGTACATATAGATATGTGAAAACAGTTGGACATTGCCAATTTAAACACATTTATAATTCATTTTGAAAATTTTTTTGCAAAAAAAAATTTAATTTTGAATAAATTATACAATAAAATTTAATTTTGCATATCTAGTTCTTTGGTAAATATGCCTCTTTAACCCTAGAAAGATATTCTGCATAAATTTTACGCATGTACTTTTGAAATATTGCTATTTCTTTTTGATAAGCATAAATCCGTGGCTGAGCACTTTAGACATTTCCCCTATAAACATTTGTTAAACTTCAGTGTTTTATTAAATTTATACCCAATAAGCAAATTTTGCTGGAAATGAAGTGAAAAACAATTGCTTTTCAAGTTCGAATTTCAAGTTTCAAGGGTTGCGCTATACTTTTGTTCCACTTTGTTTCAATAACATTCTCCAGTCAAACGGGAATTTAAAATCAAGTGAATATTAGTTAAATATTTTGAAACTGGAATAGCATTTACAATTTTTTGAACTCAAGTTTGTTTCCAGTTAAATTTTAAGCACTTGAAATTTTATTTTGAGTGCTTATTGGGTATGTAAAAATATCAATTGCATTAGTTTGTTTTTATTAAATCAAAAAATAAAACTATATAGCTTGATCATCTTTAACCCTCAAATCACCCTCAAAAAACTTACGTTAGTTACCCTCGTGTGTGGTTTTTCAAACATATGCAATGTCTGTTTACTGTAGCGGCTTATTTCGTTTGTAATCAAAATCATGATTTGCGCAACATAAATGATGTACTTGTTGCATTGGTGATCAACAACAAACCATACAATTCTTGTGGGTGTGTTTTATATAAGCACTCACTTTATAAAACATACAGTGCTTGCAGTTCGCAACAATAGCAAAAATTTTCACACTTGCGACAAAAATGTTTGTCTCTAGTGCAATTTACATGTGTGGATAACCACACACGAGGGTGTCTAACGTAAGTTCTGAGATATTTCGTTACTTAATAATTTTAATCGAAAGATGTTTTCAGTACTTAATTGATATTGCTAACATAGGCAAGAAGTTTGTTTAGTGTACCTTAAAATTTTTTTTGTTTATCTTTTAAAAATTATTCCTTTTGTGTGGTTTTTCACACAAGGGTGACTTAATGGTTAAAGTATGTGAAGATAACATTATCTTTCCAGGGTTAATTGTAGCCTTAAGAAGTCCGAGATTTATAATTCTAGAAGCTAGCTTTCCCTCAAAAATAAATTTCAGTGTATTTATCAAATATGAAAAGTTGGGAATTTGGCACGTCATACGGAAATGTAATTAATAACAAATTTTGTATTCCCAAAAATAACTTTGATTAATAATTTTCATTTAAGATTAATTTGTCTATGTACCGAAGTAATGTGGCAAAAGAAAAGAGAATTTTTTTAAGCCCGATAGACCTTACGAAAGAGCCAGCTGGCAAATAAACTTTTTGACATAAATGACCAGATCGGTATACCAATATTCCTCAAGGAATAAGGATTTCGTAGTAATACTAGCCACAAGGAACGAGACAGAGCAAAATTAATTGAACATAATTGTTGTATACAAAGTAAGACATTTAATCATTAGTGTACTTGAAGGTATAAGTTATGCTATTACCAACATCGGCGTCACAGACCGAATCGCTGAAATAATAAATTCGCAGCGATTTGTCAAAAATAAGGTAAAACAATCTTGTTCCAATGTTTAAAAAACTTACTGTACTGTGTTCGTATGAAAATAAATAACGCCACTGCTAGAGGTCGCTAAACTTGTAAAATTTTTTAATAAAATTTTACAAGAAAATTTAAACTTAAAATTAAAGAAGTACCACAATTGTTAAGTAAGCATTTGCTAAAAAAGACATTCTTCTTTGATATCAGCGCCCGCACTTTATTTAAAATATGTATTAGTAATGCTCTGGAAGAATCTTAAAAAAGTGTTGCCGTAACTAAAAAAAGCTCATAAAAATGGCTGATGAGCTGGCCAGGGCTGGTTCTAACACGCGGATGATAGGTCCGAGCCCTTCTGTGGACCAAGTTGGGCAGGGGTCCAGTCCGTCATGGAGGACTGGGCTCTGGGCGAACATAGGGGATACTGGGTATCGCTTCCGGGAATGCGTCAGGCAAGGAGATTTATCTCTCCCGGGAAAGTAATGAGGACGAATGGTCTCGGCAGACGGGATCTGCGACTGCTGGTGGCCTATTTGACTGGTCACCACACGATCAAATACCACCTTTATCGGATGGGCCTGGCTGAGGATCAGGAATGCAGACTATGTCTAGACGGGGACGAGACGACGGAGCATGTACTGTGTGACTGCCCGGCGCTGGCATGGGCCAGGAGGAGGCAATTGGGGCATGGTATAATTTGTGCGTCCCAAATCGGTAATATATCGGCAAAGGCCCTGGTTGGGTTCCTATGGGAAGCAGAGGGTCTTTTGGCCAGCTAAGGGGAGTGGGTACAAAAGACCTAACCTGGTCGCGGTACCTGCCACTGTGGGGAAACCTCCCCGCTCTATCGTGGAAGAAAAAAAAAAAAAGTAAAAAAAAATTTTTTTGATGGTTAAATACAAAACCTGAGTGAATACTCTTTTCAGTTTTCTCTGCCGTTTAATAAGCCAAGTGTCCGCCATTCAGAATCGAAAGAGAAACTAGCCACATTTTAGTTCTAACTTATAGATATATGATCTCTTTTAGTGGCCCAAATCGCTTTTATTATTTTTTATAATTTAGTACTTTAGATTAAAAGCTATTAATAATTTTCTGTACGATAAAATTATCCGATTTTCTTTGTATTGTGTTTGAAAATTAACGTTCTAAAGAAATTCACTTCAAGAAAATCTCTACCGTTATTATACATTATTTCATAGCCGTAAAAAACACGCAGTTTTTTTTTTGCAAAAAATATAAAAATCGTCAATATTTACTTTTAATTAAAAAAAAAAAAACTGTGTGCACCGTTTTTTCCGTTTTTTTTAAGAATATATCGCTCATTTGCTGCAAGACCGGCATAACTCACAAAATGATATTTTGGAGTTAGAGATGCAGAATGCATCCAGAAAAAGTCAAAGTTTGGTGCGGCTTATGGGCTGGTGGCATCATTGGACCATACTTCTTCAAAGATGATGCGAATCGTAACGTAACTGTGAATGGCGAGCGCTACCGTGAGTTGATATCCAATTTTTTTTTGCCCAAAATGCAAGAGCTTGACTTGCATGACATGTGGTTTCAACAGACGGTGCCACATGCCACACAGCACGCTTAACAATGGATTAATTGAGAGGTGAGTTCGGCGAAAATTTTATTTCACGTTCGGGACCGGTCAATTGGCCGCCTAGATCGTGCGATTTAACGCCTTTAGACTATTTATTGTGGGGCTTTGTTAAGGCTCATGTCTATACACACAAGCCTGCTTCAATTGACGCATTGGAAGACAACATTGAAGCATTTATTTTTGAGATACCGCCCGAAATGTTGGAAAGAGTATGCCAAAATTGGACTAAGCGGATGGACCATTTGAGGCGCAGTCACGGTCAACATTTGCATGAAATAATCTTCAAACATTAAATTATATGGACCGTACTATCGATTCAAATAAAGATTTCATGCATTTTTCTGAATTTAATGCGTTTTTTTTTTACTTTCCTATAGCTCTTAAAAAATCACCCATTAATTAGGTACAGTTACTTTATCATTATATTAAGATAGATTTGGTAATTATCAACAATTCAACATAAAAAGTGTTGAAAAAAAAGGATATATGGGGGGTACATGAATCCTTTGACGGAATTTTTATAAAACTTGAAATTTTGTTTATTATTGTCATATATACTTATCATTAGGGATGAGATTTTCATGCACTAAAAAATCGAAAATATGCACTAAAAACTTGAACATTTTCCATAAAAAAGCGTTTGCAAAAAAAAAGTTCTATTGTTGTTGTTTTAATTCCATTGTTATTCAAAGGTATAATACTTTTTGGAACTTAATTGAAATTACTACATAATTTTAATTGTTGTTTGCATAATCAATTAAATACTTTTTTGTATCATCAAAAACAAACCTTTGTCTGCAAAAAAGCTTTTGTACATGTAAAATTATCTCTCAACGTCAACAGAAGTTGAAGCACACTTGAAGGATGCCAATTCATTTGGAGAATATTAATTTTCTAAATTAGATCCAACATTTGATTCTGGATCAAAAATTGTTGAATTTTGTTTTATTTTTTGAAATCCCATTTTTTTTTTTTTTTGCAAAACGTTTTGGATTTTTTTAATTTGTCGGGCTATTCTTCTTTTCACATTGTTTCCCGCATGAAATCAATAAATGAATATGTATTATCGAATTGGCTTCTAATTGCCTCTGCAACTCGATGTAACCCATGTGCTTAGCCGAGATCAGCAATGAGTAGTGAAAAAGTGAGTAGAGCAAAATCCTGACTCATAAATTCTTGTACTTATACGCACTACTTATTCCAATGTTATTCAAACTCATATTCACTCAAAACTTTCATTTTATTTATCGTACTCATACTTAGCAACATTTGCAGTATTTGATTTAGAATCTACTCAACTCAATGTGTATATGCGAAGCAAAATGCGAGGCTTTCAAGTTTGTCCCCAAAATAGCAAAGTGACGATTTGGCAATTACAGTTTACTAAAGTTACATGTATGAAGTGGACGATTTTTCGGCCAATTTATCTGGCTGCGCTGATTATTAAGTTGTGTGTTTTATCTGTTGTGTTAAAACGGTAAATGGATGAGCTAAATGATTTGAATCATTGTGAGTATTGTAAGTATTTTCTTGAAATTATAAATCAAGCTGAGGTCATTTATGAGTATGCGTATAATGTCGACGTCGCACTCATAAATATTTCTCTTGTGAGTATGTGTGAATCAGAGTAGTTAAGTTGAAATGATTTCTACGCACTTATACTTACAATTCCATGAGTCAGTATGAGTAGCGAAAAAACGATTCATTGCTGATCTCTGGTGCTTAGCAAGTAACATGTAACAGTTTTGGATAAATTGTTTTAGGCCACTTGGCAACCTTAACTATGCAAGGTGCTGCATCGGCTTAAAACTGAAGAATCTTTTGTCAAAAGCTCCATTTATTTTTGAAAATTTCTTTATACAATTTTGAAAAACTTTTTTTTTATAATTTGGAAATTTAAAAAACATGTCACTCAAAAATTTTAAAATATGCAAAAATATGTATTTAAGAACAAATTATGTATTTTCAGCAAATTATGCTATTTTAACGCAAATTTAATGATTCGGAAAGATAATTGGTCGACAAAAAACATGTAAATATTTGCATGGAAATCGTATCCCTACTTATCATATATACCATGTTAAATATTATTAGTCTTGGTCAACTGCTTCTATTTTTGCACAATTTTGTGTATGCATCAAAGTATGGTGCATCGGCAGAAACAAGAGCATTCATAAGCCAAAAATTTTCGAAATATTTATTTTCTATATTCGGGATTTTTGATACTGAAAGACTAGAAATTATCAGGGTAAAATTTGTCCTAAAAAGGTCGGTCCATTAACCAAACGGTGACTTTGAAAACATTGCAATAACATTTAATAATAATTATCTTCGGGAAAGAAAATTCTTCCAAGTCAAAAGTTTATAACTCAAATTTATGGTGATTTTTTTCTAAAATAATATGGTATATAAGTAAATTAATCAAATCTGTAGAAACAAATAAGCAAAAAAGGCAATAACTTTCTTTTTCTAACAAACTATGATGAAGGGTATATAATAGTCAGCATCCTCGAATATATAAATAACATTTACTTGTTGTTGTGGAAGCCTTCTATTCGATTCTGCTTTTCTTATTTTTTTTACATCAGCTAATGTCTTAAGTGTGTTCTATGATTTCAAATTCAGCATTCTAATTATCTTTTTATATCAAGAAATTTCTGACAAAAGCAGCACCATAATCTGCTTGTCAAGTCTAAATGCAAAATTTTTCAATAAGAAAAAAAAGGAAAACTAAAAAACTTCGCAATCCTTTAAACCTGTTTTGTATAATTTTCTTAAGTGTTTTCCGTATTGGAGCTTGATATTTACAAGGAAATTTAACTTTTTCTCCCTCTATAAGTTTTATTAAGGATTTTCCTCGAATTCGGTTTAGTTTTTCAAATTGATTTTTTTATTTTAAAACTACAAAACATAAAAAAAAAAATTTATTTAACAATTGCAACTTTTTAATTTATTTTTTTTTTGTGTGTTCTTAGCATTTTGCTTACAGCAGTGTAAGTTGACAAATACTTAAATTGTCAACCTTTTTATTTTTATTAGATTTATAAGGATTTATATAAAAAATGTGTAGTTTTTCTAACATTTTTTTATGTTTTAAATGTCAAGACGAGAAAACAACAGTAAAATAAATCCTTGAAAAACAATAATACCTTTCGAATGCTATCACGGCTTGCCTATTCACGAAACAATAACAATTGTATATAGAAAAACTCTCCGTTTGGAAAAAAGCACAATTTAAGAATAAAATAAAACCAACAAAATGGTATGAGAAAGTTTCCAGTGAAATGAGAAAACGCAATTATCCGTATTTAATTAGTTTTGCGAAGGAAAACATGTAACAAAATTACGAAATGAGAAATAAATAGAAAAAAACAGATATCCGGCTGTGCCGAATCTTTAATACCTTCCACCGACAGTTAGAATACTTCAGGCGTGTGCACTTTGTGGGATCTATAAATTATTAATAAGCAGGGAAACCGTTGCTTGCAGCATTTTTTTGCATAATTTAATAAAACGACCCTTTTTGCATAATTTTCTAAGTTTTAAGCGCATATTTTGCCTTTTTGAGGCATATTTTGGTACATGTTCAATTTTTTAGATGACTACAAGAGCTTTCGCAGCAAATACATTTTTTTTTGCGAAAATTTGTTTTTTTTTTTTAAATATCTATCCGTAACCCAAAGTGATGCTTCAATTTTGCCATCTACATTTAATTTTTACTCAAAAATTGTAAGACAAAGCAGGTTGTCAATAAACTTTAAAATTTTATAAATGAGCGAAAATTAAGGAAAAATCAATTACATATATACGTTTTTGCGATGTGTGTAATACATAGAAATCTTTTAGTATGTCGTTCGATTTAGAATCACATTTTAAAGGGATCTAACAATGTCCGTCCGTCTGGTCCATGTTAATTTTGTTCGTAAAGTACAAGTTGCAATCTTGTAGATAATTCGATCAAATTTGGCAAATACATTTTAATTGTACTAAGGACGAATTCTATGTAAATGGTGAGAATCCGTTTATAATTTAACATACTCTTCATAAAAACTTCTTTCCAAATAAACCTTTCACTTCTTTTGAAATGTTACCATTAATAAACAATTTAGCGACCGTCCTTGAAATCCCTTTAAGACAAAAAATCTCATATGGATGTTGATGGGTCTATGAAATAACTCCCACGAAATAAGTCCCACTTTTAAAAACGAAATAAGTCCTACAAAAAATTGCTGTTTTGAAAGTGGGAGTTATTTCGTTTTTAAAAGTGGAACTTATTTCATCAATTGATGGGACTTATTTCGTTACGCGTTTTTATTTTAAGTGTGACTTATTTCGTTTTGAGTGGGAATAAATTCGTTTTGTAAAGTGGGAGTTATTTCATACCCCTTAATTTATATTTTGGTGGGATTTATTTCGTTTTAAGTGGGACTTATTTCTTTTCATTATTTTGCATTTTAAGTGAATGGTTAATAATATTTGCCGTTATTTGTTATATATTGGACATTTCGTAAAAGGGACAACTATAATTTTTTGTCCTTATCTCTCATGGCTCTCCTTTTTTTGTTATTAATTACTTTATACTTACTATAATAAAAAAACTTTAAAGAAATGTGTACAAATAGGTACCGAACTTAACTACTGAAAAAACAATATTAAAAAAAATTGTTGACGTAATTACGTATGTATGTGTTTTATTATATTTTAGTAGGAAATTGGAATTCGTGTTCCATGTTTTCTAATATCACCATTACAAAATACATCCCAATCCCAATGCCACGTTAAAACTATAATACCGTATACCATGCACTGGATCTTCAAGCCATTCATAAAGGTCGATCATTTTAATCTGATGGTCCTTCCGAAACGGTTTCCATCTTAATAATAAGAACAATTGATCTGTACTTAATCCATTTACGAATCCAAACGTTTTTACTAGTAGGCGTTCTCTATACGTTCCTTGACCGAAAAAAGAATTAATAATAAATTCTGGAACTCTATCAAAATTCGTAATATCCATTCCATTAAGAAGCCTTCTGCAAGCTTGCATACGATTTTTCTTTATTATTCCTCTGCTTTGATTATTCATAATATTCGACGTGTTTTTTTCGAAGAGCCAAATACTTCTTATTTGAAATCGCATTAAACAGTGAAAAAGTGGGACTTATTTCGTTTATGAAAGTGGAACTTAATTCATTTAAGAAATATATTATTCAAGGGGGAGTTTTTTCATTTTGAGTGGGAGTTATTTCATTTCAAGTAAATTTTTAAATCATTTCATTTTGGTGGGACTTATTTCGCTTTCAAAAGTGGGATTTATTGCGTGGGAGTTATTTCATTTTTTTAAGCAATTTTTGGTGGGACTTATTTCGTTTTTAAAAGTGGGACTTATTTCGTGGGAGTTATTTCAGAGACCCGATGTTGATATCTAGATAATACTCGGTACAAATAACTCTTATATGAATTTTAACCTCAAAACATAACTTTGTTTTTGTGAGCCCATGAATGCCCATCATTTCCAAATAGGGTTAAATCTCGAAAATTCGTCTGTTAATACTATAACGTTAGGGCTTTGCCGATTTTAATGTTATAATTGGGTCAATTTGACCCAATTTTGGTTTTCAAACGCAAAATTTGTCCCTTTTAATATAAGATATGGACGTGAAACTTCAATTTATCCATTACAGGGACAAAAATTATAAATTTAAATGAAAATAATAAAATTTTAGTTTTTCCTTCCCCCTCCAAAAAACACGATTTACACACATTTAATATCCTTTGGGTCAATATGACCCAACATGCGATATTGCAAGTTTAATTCCACTTTAAAAATTTGTTTTCTATTGAATTGAGTTCTTCTTCATTCAGAATCATCGATCAATAATTTTTTCGGTCAAATAATCAATAGAATCGCTTTTGTTTTTTTTACACTTAAATATGAAATGCTGTTAACATTTTATTGTTGGGTCATATTGACCCAAAGGATCATAGGAAGGGCACATATCCAAGGGATGCAGAAGGGTTAAAATTTTAAATATTTTGCTTTCAAATTAGCAATTTTTTGATTTTTTGGGGCATATTTTTAACAATTTTAAGGGCATATTTTTAACAATTTTCAGGGCATATTTTTAAGTTTTTACTGCATATTTAGTAAGCATAAAACCTGTTTTTAGAGCATATTTCTGGTTTCCCTGTTAATAAGACTTTATAAAAACGGACGCTAGTAATTGGTTGCGGTTCAGACCTACATATGTTACATTATTGACCGACAATCAGAAAGCTTAATGCTTTTATTTTAAGTCATATAAACCTTACTTTGAACAAATTTGAGTAAAATATCATAGTTCGTAACAGTTTTAGTTTAACTAATAATTATTGACCAATCATCACAAACCTAAATTAGAACAGATTTCGATAAAGAAGTAAAATTTGTTATAGCATTTTATAGTTTTAAAGTGGTTTTCAGAAGGCTACTTAATAAAAGACCTAAGGTTAATTGTGAATCGATTATTACAAAATTACATGGTATTGTTTCAGGCCATATACTTTTTTATAATTCCCTAATATAATCCTGCGAAGCTCTATGCTTGTCTGTAGGAAAGAAACCAGAGTCTTTGGCGGGAATCGAACTGATAGAGCTGCTCACTACCAGCTGGCCTACCGGGGCACTCGCTAGCCAAACTGGGCAGTCAAGAGCTAAATTAGACCAAATTTTACCACAGGGTGGGCTTAAAATGGGGAATAGGAAATTTTCTATTGTGATGTGATCCCTTATGAAACTGCGTTAGACCAAATTCTGCTACAAAAACATTATTCGTTGCGACTTTAGGCGTACTTAACTGTTTGAAATTTGACAGTGTGAATTTTAGTCCTATAAAACTGTGACGTACTAATTTCTATTACAGAAGCAATATTTGTACGGGTTCAGGCGTACATAACTGTTTTCCGAGAGTAGGCTCTATATGGGACCTACGGTAAATTATGAACCAATCTTTACGAAATTTAACAAAATGATTTCTAGTCGTATTAGAACGAATTTATCTTATCTTATATCAATCCGTGTATCATACCATCATTAATGCTAGTTTTTGTAACACAATTATCAATTTTTTAGGGTGGTGGTTCCATATTTAGATTTAAAACTCTCATCCTACTGAAACGATTTTGGAACTTCAATCCCTGACTACTTAGGATAACTATGTAGAAACAATTTTACACCAACATTGTTCTTTTTTTTGAGTTCTTCGAAAGTGAGCTTGTTTTCAACAGACGGAGAGACAGACAGAAGTGGCTAAACCAACTGAGAATTATTCATGTATCCAGGATATATATACTTTATGGGATCTGAGATGAATAATAAAAAAGTTTCAAACGGTATGACAAATTAAGTATACCCTCATTCACCACTAGTGGTGCTGGAGAGTAGAAAAAAAATTGAAAATGTGACTAAAACGTCGTTTGACAATAAATGGTCTGTAAGTAAACTTTATGCAATGAGAATGGGCAATAGCAGGAGAAAAAGTACGTAAAGTCAATAAAATGTATTTTGTTCTAGTAAATATACACTTTGAAATTATGAAACTTACTATAGTTTACAAAGCAAGAATTACAGTTTGTAGTGTGTTTATCATACGGTGGAATTGAAATAGAAATTATAATAACAAAATAGATTTTTAATTAAACCAAACTTGTTTAACCGTTCTCGATTTCTTTCAGAATCCAATTAGTAAAATATTTACAAATAAAAAAATGATATTTTAAAGTATCCTTTTCAAATCTTGCCAGATTAGTTAAATTGCCCTTTTTAATAGTATATTACACCGATTCTATTTAAATATAATTTTAAATTGATAAAATACTGTAATATGATTAAATAAAACATAATATGTTTAAAAATTTCTTTAAAAATATTTTTGTTGGAGGTGACCATATTTAAACATGTTTTTTCTTTGGGTGTACATTAGGGTGTCCCAAAAATTTTTTTCTTTCTGATTTTTGTAGGTGCTCAATTAAAATTTAAAAGCTTATAGGGTAAAGTATTTTTGGTTTTTTTTTTAAGAATTTCCGGAAGAGGTTAAGAGGTCGCGCAAATGGAGTTTTCATAAAAAAACGGAGTTTTCTGACTTTTTTGAACTTTACTCATATTTTGGTTAATACCACCAGTTTCTTCACTCCTGAGGAAAAAGTTTTGAAGAAAAGTATCCAAGCTTTATTCCTGTGTGAAAAAGATATAAATTTTGGTGATGAGTTTACTCAATTAGATACCCTTATGTGCTGTTTTCACAAGACAAGTGACTGAACGTGTAGTAAACTTTATATGAAAAGCACTCAGGTTTTTGAGTGTTCAAGTTTGAAAAAAGGCAGAAAAACCAGATTTTTAACAAAGACTTGATTTGCGCGACCTCTAAACCTCTTCCTAAAAATCAAAAAAAAAAATTTCAAAAATACTGGACCCTATAAGCTTTCAAATTATGCTTGAGCCTCTGACAAAAAAAATTTTGGAACACCCTAGTGTACATACATATAAAACCTATTTTTAGAAAATTCTTAGTTAAGACACCTAAGGTTGATTAAACGAACACTGGAAGCACTACACGGAAAGAATTATTTACTAAATCACCAGAAATAATTGCTTGAACCAAGAAAATTTTGCACGATTCTCGTTCAAGCCAAAAATTTCTTATTTCTTATTTACTTTGAATACAGCTGAACAAAAATTCATTTTAAATTAATGGACACTTTGACGTTGATTTACAGAAGACAGAGGAGAGATAGCTTAGGCATATATGCCTTCTTCATCTAAAGGTGTTTGTACAGATTTAAATATATTTTAAAATTTATTTTTACATAAATAATAAAATCGAAATAAAAATTCATGAAACTACGTTTAACATTTGCACCTTGAATTTTGCAGGAAGGGTCCACAATAATAGTTTGCATATCAAGAGCATAAATATGTTAATTATAAGGCCAATTTTCTAGTCAAGCTTATGTCCTCTTAGTCCCCATCCCCCCCCCCCCCCCAACTAAAACTTGCTTGCCCGTGATACCTCAGAAATCATGTTACCCATCCAATCCTATCGTCTCATCCTTTAAGTGCTACACTACCTCTAGACAGTGTTGCCAAAACTTGGTGACCAAAAATGGCTAAATTTACGGAAAAAAATGGCTAAAAATGGGCTAAAAAATGGCTAAAAGCTTTTTTTTAAAGAAAAACACAAAACATAAATAATTCATTTAAAGTTGTTAACGATGAATTTGTGAGTTAAGATCAATTTGTTAAAGAAGAATAAACGTAAATTAATATTAAAATAAATTAATATTAAAAAATCAAATCATCGAAAAATTCGATGTCGTTATTGTTCATCTCATAGGAATCACTCATTAGTTTCAAATAATCATAAGTTTTAAATAATTAGAAGGTAAATCATAATCACGACAACATTTGCCCAACCTTTTGAGTCCAGATCTACAATAAAAAACAAGTAAGAAAGTATAGTCGGTTAAACCCGACTTTATGATACTCTACACCACATTAGAACCTTTGTACCAAATTTAATCAAATAATCTCTAAATTGCGACCTGTACTTTGCGCACAAGGTTTACATGGACAACCAGCCAGCCGGACAAACATCGTGATTCTGAGTTAATCGGTATACGTAAAGGTGGGCTTAGGACTAATTTTTTAAGGTGTTACAGACATCAGCACAAACGCATAGTGCCCTCCCCGCTATTGTGGTGGTGGTATAAATATTTTATTGTTATGGTAAAAATATTTACATAATTGATAAAATCGAATTAACGGTTGCTGAATGTAACCTATTTCTCAAATTACTTTTAACGATGTTTACTTGACTAAACACCCTCTCTACTTCAGCATTAGACCATGGAAGTAAGAGCAACTTTATAGTCAATTCTGAAATTTCTAAAACAATTATGTTACCGCCTGCATGCCTTAATGAATACTTGCAGCCAGAAAGAAACAGCGATGTTTGTGTTGACCCATTTTAGAAATTTAATAGTGGGATACTGTTCCTTTATTTTGAAAGATATTTCAGCGTCATAGTTTATAGCGATTTTCAACATTTGTAAAAGTTGTGATTTACATTAAAGGCTTTTTAATTGTTCAAAGTGTTTATTTTACTTTTATAAATTTTTATAATAAAATAAAAATTATTCTTGAAAAAGAAAAACGGCAAAAAAATTGTATGGCTAAACAAGTTGAAAACTGGCTAATGGACTCATTTTTTAAAGGCTAAACAGGGTGAAAATGGCTAAATCTAGCCACTGAATGGCTAAATTGGCAACACTACCTCTAGACCTTAACCGAATTTTGTTCCACTTTGTTGACAATAAGCAAGCCAGCCATCATTTAATCTCTTGGATTTTTAAATTCATCTCATTGACGTAGCAAAGTTATTGGTCCCATCCTTAATTTAAACCTTTCTAAACTTTTTCTTATTTGTCAAAAAAATGTGTTTAAATTTTTGTCAAGGCAAAGAAAATAAGCAACACATTTCTAATCAAGAGTTTTACAGTTGAAATTATTTCAAAAATAAAAAGGGTTAGTTTTGTAAACCCTTAAGTTTTGCGTTGGGGAAAATATCGAATAACTTAAGATTTTTTAATTGTTTAATTGTTGAAATGCCACAATCAATGAAAATAAACTTTATATTTTCAAAACTGCGTGTGGAAAAATTTTTTATAAATGACTTTAAAGCACTCCTAAAACTTAAAATTGTTGCAGTAATAAAAACTTATTTTTAAATATTGACTACAAATATAATAAAAAAGATTTTGTTATTTAACCAAAGTTTTGCAAAATTTAATGCAATAAATTTCTACTTAAGATTGTCCTTGTTGGTAAATTAATAATTCTTAAAAAATAATCCAAGCTAAAAATCTTGAATATAAATAAAATTGAAAAAAAAAACAACCAAATCAAAATCTGGAAGGGGAACTTAAAGAATTCCCATCCCAAAAACATAAAATTTAATGATAATTATATTAAGTTAACTGTGACAAGAGACCTTAAAATGAAACGTAAATACCTACCAAAGCGCACACATACAAATACAGAACGACCCTTATTTAAATATAAAGAATAGCCGTAATTTGGGACAAAAAATAAAAAAAATAATACTTAATTATATAATTAGCATATTAATGAATACATTTTTTTCATCCTTAAACTGAAGGTGAAGAAGTGTCGCTTTGAAATTCAAAATTCTATTTTATTTTCCTTTATTTATATTTTGTACCTTAATAATTACTACTTAATGATGTACGAGGTCTATGTGAGAAATTTCTGGAGAGGAAAGTTTAGTAAAAAACCTTTTATAAAGGTTTTTGATTATATTTCTTTTTAGTGAACCATAAACTGCATATAATGGGTGTCCAAACAAGAGCGCCAGATTTAAAATTACTAAAATTTTGTTTGTACGAGTTTCGCCAAAACAGCTCGCCATCTACTTAAAATTTTCGTTTGCTAATATGCTTTGCATGAATCGACGGTTAGACGTTTAATAACAAAAGCTTAGACCAAATTTTCTCTGATCGATGAGAAGACTATGTATCTTAGGGTTGCCAGACGGGCCTGATTTGGCCTTATTTTCAAGTTTTTTAATGCGTGTCAAGTGAAAAAGTGATTTGTCAAGTTTTTTTATAAGATAATTATTTTAATCTCAAATTTTTTATCTATGTGAAAATACTGAAATAAAGTAAGTTTATATTTCTAAAAAAAATGTTAAGCCACTATTTATATTATTAATACAACTAAGGAAGTAAAATGATGCATAATTTTCTTTCTGTGCAATTATAGTTAAAAAAAATATAGTTTTCTTTCGGTGCACTGATATTTAACCCATTACTCAATACTAGTTAATTTGCAATTTGAACAGCTGATTTGCAATACGTTTATTTAAGTTAATTTTTATTATTATATTTTGTGTTGTTGGTTCTATATTGTTTCTGTTATTTTTACTTCTTATGATATTTTTGTTTTTATTATTATAAAAAATTAAAAAAAAGTGTCAAGTTTTTTTTTCAAAATCAAGTCTTATTTTTGTCAATGTCAAGCTTTTTGGCAAATTGGATCTGGCAAGCCTAATGTATCTGCAGTAAGGGAACTGTAGCCGATAATTCAGGATTTTTCATTCGGCATTGTGGTCGAAAAGTAAATATCTCCTAAAGGTAAAATATCTAGGTAAAAGACTTCAAGAAATCAAACCAAGAGCATCATAAAATTATAACGAATTTTTCAAGGAAAATCATTTCCTTTTAAAAAATTAGACCTTCAGCCATGTTAGAGCGTACAATTCCGTTTGGAAATGGAATTCATTCTGTTTTTTGGCGCTTCAGAAAATTAATTATGAAAAAAATTTTTCGGAATGAAACCACTTTTATTTGTCATGAACGTAATGGGAATTTTCTGTATCTTACAGGGCAAATAACTATCAAAATAAACTTTCTATCAATAAGCAAATATGTTTTCTTTATTGAATTATTAAAAGAAGTTTATTTTAAATAAACTCTTTACAAATATTCTTAAAAGAAAACAAAATTATCGTAATGCATTTATGAAGCATTACCATATCTCTTTTGCCATATATTGCTAAAATTTACATACCGGCAACACACAAAACAAAAGAACAAAGCAAAATTACAAACAGCATAAACAGCCCGGCATATTAACCCTTGAAATTTCACAAATTTTAAAATATAAATCTTGCTTTAAAACCATGTGAGATAAGACCATGATGGCTTTATTGCTCAATTGAATGGGAGATAAAGCCATAATGGCCTTATTGCCCAATCATTGAGAGGTAAGGTCATATTTAAAATTTTGCGAAATGAGAGATATAGCCATATTTTTTTTTCGCAAATGGGAGATAAAGCCATATTTTTTCAGAATATTGTTATGCATGGTGTAAACATTCTGTAAAAGGGAAAATCCTTAGTTATCATTGAAACATATTTTTTTATTCTTGCGACGCACGCAGGCAAACTTTATTCAGCGAAACCACCTGCCACCGGCCGGCACGCAGAAAAACTTTATTATGCGGAGACAGATCTCAATACTTAACTTTAGTGTCTCCGAACCTGAAATGAGAGATAAAGCCATTTTATAATATTGCTAATGTGAGCTAAGGCAATGATGGCTTTATCTCCCATTCAAATGAAAAAACAAAAGGCTTTATCTCCCTATTGAATGAGAGATAAAGCCATCATGGCCTTATCTCACGTCCCCAATCTTTTCTCTGCCAAATTGGTTATATAAAAATCGCTTATACAAATTTTTTCGGATTGATGAGAACGATTGGAATCTAAAGCACCAAAAACGATTTCGAACGGCAAATACGGAATTGACAGCATTCTGAACGGCATCTGTGACACGGCTGCTTGTTCGTTTAAAACGCCTATACATCACAACTATCAAAAGGCGCTGCGAAATGTGATCCCAGGATACCCAAATTACTAAGTGAGGAATGGCCCCAAAACTTAAAATGAAGCGCAACAAAATGCAGCTTACGGGTATTTTTTCTTTTTTTTTTTGGTGTTTTTGCAAATTTAGTGAAATGAAAAGTTACCCCAATGCTTTTATTAGGAATGAAATATCATTCCAAATAAAAGCGCAATTTTTTTACTTTGGGAATATTTTTCATTAAAACAAGTTTAACGTATAATTAAATAATATTCCTGGAGAAAAACACTACTCAAGGCGAATTAACACCAGGTGACCTTATCTTGCTACGTAAGCAACAGCTAACCTTGTGTCAAAATGGTGTACCGTTCTGGTGGTTCTGGGGAATCTTAACCAAATTCTTTAATTTTTGCTTAAAATTATGAAATTAAAATTTTTCTTTTTTTTAAAACACACAATTAAAAAAAAAAACTAAATGAAATACAGTCGGGCCTCGATTATCCGTGATGGTCGGGACCAGAAGCATTACGGATAATCGATTTTCACGGTTAATCGAATAACAATTTTGATTATATAGTTTTTTTTTTAATATTTTTATTATTTAACAAGTGAACATTGGTGTACATACATATTTACATTAAAAAAATTAACTCAAGGAGTTTATGTACATTTTTAAATTAAATAAGTATGTTCAACATTTTTAATTTTTCGAATTTACTCTATGAGCTAAATTTCAGTCATGTATTTTATAAAGCTTTTTTGTAATACTTCTATTCCTTAAATTTTTTTTAAATAAGTATGTTTACATTAAATTTTCTACTGAAAACATGAGTCAAAAAAAGGACATTAAGCAAAAAAAGAGTACAATTTCTTTAAAAGAGTCGTGTAATGTTGTTTGTCTAATATTTTTCAACTGCCATCACGGATAAAAGAGGTAATCTCGGTTAATCGAAGCAAATAATTTAAAAACATTGCAAACAAAAAACAATAGACTGATCTTTGGTCATCACGGTTAATCGGGGTTACCGGTTCACCGGATCACAGATAATCGAGGCCCGACTGTATTTGTTTGAACTTTTGACACAACTTTAAAATATTTTACAGTGTTGTAAACGTTTTCAAAATAAGACCACCTTGTTTAAGGCGAATTCATAAATTCGCCTTGAGCTTGTATGAATTCGCCTTGACACTACACGTCAGTTTAATAGTATTTGAATTTTTAGTCATTATTTTTTGCACAATTCAAAATTTTTTATATTAAAACTTCTAGAAATAGAATCAAATTTAAAACTTAAAAATTTTTTTAAGCTCCGAATTTTAGAGTTCTGAATCTCAAATTTCCCCATATTATTAAACCTAATTTTGTAAATCCTAAATTTTAAAATACCGATATCAAATAACGAACTTAAGCTTAAGTTAGTGAGGCCGATGTTTTTTATACAGTAAAGAAGAAAGTCCCTGTCGAAACATGTCGAGCCATAACCGCAGAAAAAGTTTAAGCGACATCTTTTCCATCTTCGTTTTTTTTTTTATAAATTAATTAATTTGAGAAAATTGCATCATCTCCTAAAATTTTATGCTCATACAAGCATAACGATTTTATAGCAAAAACAATTTTAGCTCAAGTGCCATTTCTAGTATGTTTTCTTTTATATATACATGGGGGATTCATAAGGTGAAATAAAGTCATATGTCTTAACTTTAATTTTTATTAATTGTCAAACACAATTTTTTGTTAAGTTTTATTAAATTTTATAAATATAATATCCTGAAGAAGATTTCCAAAGGAAATCGAAATATCGATATAAAAAATAAACGAGCTATTTGAAATAAAAGTGAACTTAAGCTCAAGTATTAATAAAGAAGAATAATATTTAAAAAAAGGTCGAAGAAATTAGAATAAAACTATAAAAATATTTACCAACAATAAAAATATTTTTTAATTCTTATCCATGAATTAATAAATTAAATTAGATTTTACCTCATTATTTTCCATTTTCAGACGCAAATCTGAAATAAATTTTATTTTGTTTGTTTACCAAACAGCAGAGTCCTAAGCCGATCTAATTTGACGCCGCATTGATTTGTTGCAAAATTTTCTATCCACAGATTAAATTCGGATGTTAGCCGTATACATTTTATCATCAACGCCGACGGCTTACAAAAGCTAATGCGGCTTGGTGCAGCCGTTGAGCGCAGGTCTCTTCGGATTAATTACGACAGCACAATAAATATAGCAAGTAAAGTTATATTCATTAAGCCACTTTTTGTTTACAAAGCAATAACAATATTTTAAAACTATTGTAAAATGTTAGAACATTATGACAATATAATATGGTAGCACATCTTGTGAATACCCAAAAATAAAATACCTTCCTCTGTAAAATGTAGTTTTTGTCGCTTAAGGTGTTATGATACTTGCTATCTTTTGTATCGGATTTTTTTTTAGGATTGACTGAATGAAACAACAAATGCTAGAAAGAAAAAGAAATACAATATGTAAACAAACCCTTTTTTCTGATTGACATTTCTCATGTTTATTTCTTTCTTTGACTAAAACAAAAAAAAAAAAAAAATGGCAAAAGCTTGGACAGATGAAACTATTTTGTTTTTGATAAATGAAATGAAGCAGGTGCCCTTCATATGGGATTTCAAATCATAAATTTTCAATTAAAGAATAAACCACTATGTAATTCGTAATATTTTTCATTATTTGCATTAAATTTTATTGTATCTAAAAAAAAATTGTTTGTGATTCCAAAATAAAATGTAAACAAAACAAAGAATATTGCCCACGTTTTTTTGCTTAAAATCGCAAAACAAAAGTTAAAAACCGCTACTTTCGATCAAAAACTAAAAAAATTGGCAACAGTGCTAACATTTAATCTGGAAATGTCAATTTTAAGTTAAAAATTTTTATATTTTTTTTGACAGTCTTAGATTATTTATCGATAACACACGTATATTTGTTTGACATTTCAAGATTTTTTATGATATAATCATACTCTTTACACTTCAGTCAGTTTTCCTATGCAAATATATTTCCACTGTTCTCTAATATAGAAAAAATACAAAAAATAGCAAGTATCATAACACCTTTAGGCTTTTTCTATATATATAAAACAGGATTTGTGTATGTATGTAACGTATGGACTCCATGAAATTTTCAGGGAATCTTCAGAATATTCAGGCGGGTGACACTGTAAAGTCTGATTTTTGATTTTCGGTCGGAGGGGCGTGGCAAAATAAAATTTTCATATTGCACCACCAATGATTTCTAAATATTTTGGACGATTTTTTCTTTAAAATGATCGCCATGGTCCAACTTAGATTTATACGAAAAGAAAATTTTTCCTAGCCCACTTTTTTGATTTACCTAAAATCAGAAAACGGCTCCATCGATTTGACTAATTTTTCTTTTAAATGTTTGTATTTTTCATCGAAAGAAAAATGTACCACGCCTACTTTTACGCCCACTTTTTCTATTAAGCACATAACTTGAGAACTGCTTGACCAATTTGGACGATTTTTTCTTTAAAATCATCGCCATGGTCCAACTTAGGTTTTTACGGAAAGAAAATTTTGCCGCGCCCACTTAAACGCCCATTTTTTTCGATTAACCTAAAATCAGAAAACGGCTCCATCAATTTGACTAATTTTTCTTTCCAATGTTCATATCTTTTTAACGGATTTTAAAAATAGAACGCAAACATTTTTCCTAATTTGGACAGGACAACGTCTGTCGGGTCAGCTAGTAATAAATAAATTTTCCTTTATTATTGCGTATAACTTCTTATATTTAATTTCTTTTAACCATAATATAAAATGCATAATTAATATTTTTGCTACACAGTTTTTCTCAGAAATCTTGTTTATGTAAGGCATGATCAATGTCCGAACAAATTAATTTTATTCAGGTGTTTTAATTGGAATTATTTATTCTTGCATACATTCAGTTACTGTCTGTTGCTCTTCTAACATTCGCCTAACCAAAGTATTTTATGTACATCGTTTACAAATATACACCCGGAAAAAAACTGCACAAATATTTTTATATGTGATGAACAAGTTTTCGTCTTAAATTTATTTTTAAGAACTTAAAAATTTGTTCAGTGAGTAAAAGTTTCCTTTAAACTGCAGCAAGTGTAAGGGAGTTATTAAATAAATAAAATCGAAATGGTCGCCCAGGTATCGTTAACCGTAAACGGTTCTCTGCGAATCAGCTTAATATCAGCATATTTTTCTACATTAAAACAGATACATTAAAAAAAGTTGATGTGCATCAAAATGTACAGATAAATATAACTTTTGGTGACACCCTCGTTTACACATACAAGAAGATACAAGAAGTTTTTTTAAAAATATACAAATGTAAATGACAAAGTTGTATTAAGTATTTTAATCTTATAATTTTCTGTTCTCCTTTATTTCTGACTAGACATTAAATTACTTTTGCAATCTAGAATTTTCAAGTACTCTCAAGGTAATACAAAATCAACAAAGAATTTTATCAATTATTTTTTTTTAAGATTGAAGATAGATTAGAGAATCTTGTCAAATAGTATGGTTCTTATTCGAATTAAAATTGACTTTAGGTTTAAAAAAATCAAAAGATTTGCATTAACAAAAAATAAAAAACCACATTTACAAAAATTCTATTAATATTTCTTTTGACTGTACCGTAAAAAACAAGTGGATCAAACAAAATTTGATAACAATGATCCAAAACGAAACTAGTGTCTGTCCTATAGAGTCAAATCGACTTGCATCATTCCATCTAAAATAGTGAAGGGAGTTTAATTTATTAAAAATGTAAAAAATATCATAAGGAAAGAAAATTGAAGTCATTTTTATACTGTCCACCAAGAGTGGTGAACTAACTTTATCATCAAAATCATCGTTTAAAAAACTGCAGTCAGAGTAGAAAAACTTTGTCAAATAAAAACTGTTGCTTTTACTTCTGGTTAATTTAATGTAAACAGTCGCTGTCAAACCAACTTGAAAAGCGAAAAATTGTACACACATTTTCGTTTTTGTTTCGACAGTTTTAGGTTTCGACTGTGGTTTTTTAAAATCCTGATCAAAATTATTTTTGGGAATACAAAATTTATTATTCATAAGATTTCTCTATGACGTAGGGATTTCCCAATTTAATTTTTGATAAATGAACTGAAATTTGTTGTTAAGGGAAAGTTGTCAAGGCCAGAACATTAGGAAACCTTTTCCAAAGACTTTGAACAAGCTAAAAGTATTATACATATAATACTGTAAAACGAATGAGAATTACAAGCACTACTCTTATAGAAAAATGCATCTTCATATTGATGATGCCCTGCCATCAGAATTGTGACATCAATGTTACAACAAATGGCATCAACGATGCAAAAAGTAACATCAGTCCAATGACGTCTTCGTACAATTTTGTAATTTTTTACGTGTAATCTATTTTATGACTAAAGTGACATCAATTCGATGCCACATTTTGTATATTATTAACATTATTTTCATGATTAGAATGTATTATAAAAAGCAAAAATTCCTATATTCTATTTTTTTAAATTATTTAGTTAAATGCATCAAATTTTTTAAAGTAGAATGATGACGAAAACCATATGGGGCATGGTGCTGGTGTTTTATTGTTGAGAGTTCTGCTGTTAACAAAGGTCGTAATTCAACAAACGTGAAATAAATATGTGTAACGGGTTAGTAAATAATAATATTCTCTTACTTTCACTTAAGTCAATTCCAATGACTTTGACTTAATGACAAACTTTCATTAAATTTATGCCTTTACCCGATGTTTCTGCGTCATCGCACTGAGGACATGTTTGCCATTGCTGTGATGCCGATGTGTCATCCCATTGATGACATAATTTCATTTGGCCCTGATGACACTTTGGCCAAGTGATGTAAAGGTTGACATCACCATGATGAAAAGTGTCATGGGGTAAAAAACGAAGACAATTGTCATAATACTGATGTCAACAGCGTTATGACGCCTTTTCTATCAGTGCAAGTCATAGTTGCAACGATATCAAAGCTAAGACAAAACACCAACAACTAACAGTGGTTTATCTTTTCTTACATTCTCCAACAATTGGTTGGCTTTTTTCCGACACGAATTGTAGTTGTAAGTGGGTAAAAAGAAAAAACAAAAATTAAAAAATAAATTTCTTCATTTTATTGTTTTCATAAGAAAAGCAAAATAAAGCGATTTGTCAGTTCAGTTTTTTTGCACGGACACATCCAAAATGTTTCATTCCATCTAAAATATCCATCTTACACGCAATAAAGTACACACATTCCAATGCTTTGTCAATTATATTTTGTAATTAATTACAAGTCCAATTAAAAATTACGCGCAATTGTAAATCACAATCATGTACTTGGTAATTTCTGTTTGTCAATTATCAATTCCATGCAACTGTTGATTGCCAATAACAGATAATATGTAAGTAGAAAAATGTTATCTAAATTGAGAATTAATTTAAATTTAGTAATGAAAGTAGTTTTTTTAGGGGTCTATTTATGTTTTATTGGTTTGTGCAGTGGTGAAATGAACTTAGTTGATTTATCAGTTATAACTGTCAAAAATAAATTGTTAACTGGAAGTCAAAGTTAAAGTTAGTTTTAACTGAACTTGGTGAAATTTGCCGTTAATACATCAAATTATAAAGTAGACTTTATAAAATGTTAAATGTAATTGCCATTTATGAAATTAAAAAGTATTTCTTATCATTTACTTGCAAATACCTCACCAAATAACAAATACGTGTAATTGGTTACTGGCATTTACTAATTTATAATTACAGTAATTGACATTTAGCAAGTGCAGGTTTTGGTTGTTTATTACAAAATGTAATGGGATTTGTTATCGCTTTACCAAAGGTTTCTATGAACATCGTTTCCCAATGCTCACCTGGGTGGTACTACACATTTTTTTTTGTGCTATTTTGAAGAACTAACAATTTGTTCAGTGAGATAAAATTTCCTTTTAACTGAAACAAATTTAAGGAAGTTATTAAATAAATAAAACCTAAAAAGTCATCCGGGTGGGTATTGGTTAAGCGAAGGTTAAACTATAAATGAGCCTCATCTCTGAAGATGATTTGACGATATAAATCTGGTTCAACTTCCAGTTGCTTCTCAGCCTAAACACCGAACACATTATGATTAAAATTTCTTAAAATATGAATTGTAAAACTAGCTTGTTTTTATTAAAGTAAGAAAGATATTTCTGATTTCAAGCTGTATTTATTTATTATTAGTCTGGTTTTCTTGATTTTGAAATAGAAACTAATTTCTTGCATTAAGAAACAAATGCTAGGGATTTTTTTACATTTTTCACAAAATGCTCAAGAAAACTTTGTTAATTCAATTACTATACCCTTCACCACAGGTGGTGAAAAGGATATATATAAGTTTGTCATTCCGTTTGTTATTTCTATAATATTGATGTTAGACCCTATAAAGTATATATATTCTGGGTCCTTATGAGGAGCGAAGTTGATTTAACGATGTCTGTCTGTCCGTTGAAATGGATTTTCCGAAGACCCCATATATGATGGGAGTCAGGTTATTATTAATTTATGTCACATATGGTCCGGAATTGTTTGCTATTGAAATTCAGCAAGATCGGTCTACAAATGGCTGAGATATGAGTAAAGAACCACGACTGCCTCAAATTTTTTCCTTTAAAGGTCCAATTAGACGTGACATTACCACACCAACACTGTATTACCAAAACGACATAAACATACCATACAAACCAATTCAATTTTGGTTTATACGGTCATACAGTGGCTATGGTAATACAGTGTTGGTAATGTGGATTTCTTGTTGTTTTTTTATACCCTTCACTACAAGTGGTCGATTTTATTTGTAATGTGTTTAATTTTACGCATACACATTGGACTGGTCGCATCTTGTATGGGATTTTTTTTTTACTCAAAAGATGTTTTTTTTTATAATATGTGGAAATTTGGGCTCCACCCGGCACGGCTAGGCAGCGTCGGATTGACCTGAAAAATTAGATCATGATTTCTAACACCAAACCTCATATTTTAAGCAGCGCAAACAATTAAATTTAAAAAATAAAAAAATTGCGACCAGTCTAATACACATACACATTAATGCATGTATATGATATGCCGCTCAAATAAAGAAACAAACTCATAGACTCAATATAATTTAATTTAACACTTTTTCATTTAAAGCATTAAAATCCGAGTTGTTAAGTTCTCTCCTGAGACTGATGATATTGCCAGTTCGAATCCCAAAAATAATTTTTTTTCATTTTTTTTTATTTAATTTTTGTATGTTCTAAAAAACGATTTTAGGATTATAAAACGAATTTCAAACATCAACTTTGCAAAAGAGGAAACGGGTTTAGTTACATATATAAATTTTTTGTTATTTTTTATATTCTTCGGCATGACGAAATGAAAAGTCTGCGTGGCTCAATTAATATTTATTTATACCTATCTAAAGAACGTTATTTATGTATATAACTTTTTGTTCTAATCTCATCATGGTGAAGGGTATATAAGATTCGGCATAGCCGAATTAGCACTCTTACTAATTTTTTAATTGAATCGGCATGTTAAGCAAATAATTAAAGGTTTTTTTATTTTTACAAATATATTTTCTTCGGGCTTTTCTGCGTATTTTGTAAAATATGAATAGCCGATTTCACGATTTTATTTAAATATCTATTTATGATCATTACCGAAGTAATTTTTTGGAATACGCATTTCACTGGTTGGTAAAATAAAACTATAAAGTGGATGAGAATTGCAAACACTCAAAAAGTCTTATTTCAAACGATATCAAAACTTTAACAAAATACCAACAATAAACAGCGAGTTTATCATTTCTTACAATCGCCACTGCAATGTTTAAAATTCGTTTTTCATGTCAAATAAAAATAAAATTATATGAAAAACTATATTTAAATATGAATTGATATTTATACTGGTGAAATTGGCTATAAGCAAAGAAAACTTTGTTTTAGTAGCTACATATAGAATTAAAATGAATTGATTTTTAGCTGTATTTAAGCAAATTTTAGTTCGCTTTGAGTCATAACTTTTTACAATAAGATTTTTTTTTTTTTTGGCTTGGACGAGAATGGTGCAAAATTTTCTTGGTTCAAGCCATATTTTCTGGTGATTTAATAAACAATTCTTTCCATGTAGCTTAAAGTCTTGCACCAGTTGGATCTTATAAGGATGTAGGCCAAGATCTTTCCTCGAAATTTTCCAAGTAGTGGACGGGAAGATACCGTGTTACTGAGAACGGCGTTGGATTGATAAATTCAAGTACCCTTTCACTTTAATCTACATGGTTCGGGCGCGGTTTGGATGAATAATATTCAAAAGCGTTAATGTGGTCATTCATAGATCAATAGTATTGCGTATTAGCTGCTCAAATGGACGATTATGCACGTCCTAACCTTGATGAAGTGTTCTGTAAGTTTGGCGAACGTGCTCGAATTTTGGAAGTTAATTTTCTTGATTTGTAAACGCTGTTCAGGTGTGAGTCTTTGCATATTGATTTGCAAAAATAAACTGAAAAAAAGTCAAACCTACTTCATAAGTATACAGCTAATTTAACATTTACTCTATTGGAAATTGTATACATTAAAAAAAAACAGTTGATTACGTCACGTATGTCTGTATACCTGTTAAAAATACGCTTATTTCCGAACGACTCAAAATAAAAGAACGATTATGGTGCTTACTTGTTTTTAGTTCTCCTAGGCAGTTTGGGACTGTAATCAAGCATAATAAGGTTGGTAGGAAGGTACAGACCCAAATGTCCCGAAAATCTCTCTAAAGTTAAACTATCTTTAGAGATGGATGCATGCAATTTTTTTTTTTTTTTTTATTTCTTAAGCTAATCCCGCGAAGCTCTATGCCTGTCTGCAGATAAGAAACGCGTAATCCCGGCGCTGGTAGACAAGCTCACTACCAACTAGCTTACCGCGGCACATGTATCCATAAAAAGGAACAATGTGGACTTTAAAATATATACTTAATATTAATTTTGGCGGTTATTTTAGTATATTTCGGTATAAAATTCCAGTAACAAAAATTTCATTCATTGCATTTATAAAATCGATTTGTTACAACCAGTATAAAATTTAAAGTACCACTTCTTTTTTTCTTTTGTCGGTTGAAAAAACTCTTAAAACTTTAAGCAAATCTAAAAATCTTAAATAATTATTTTCGTAACGTGTTCTTTTATCATACTTCAAAGTAATATTTTGCATGTTTCCTATTAATAATCGATTATTTGAACATAACTTTTTACATGCTTTAGAAATGTTTTATTTTAATGTGACACAAATTCATAATTGTGTCAGTTGCCTTTACAATGACGGTTTATTTCAGATTTGCGCTAGTGCCATAAAATAAAATTAAGGGTGGGTACAATTTTGCCAGCTTTGAAGAAGGACAAAACTCTTAAACTGGCAAACTTTCGTTGTACACATGAAAAGGATTTGTGAATATAAGCGGAACGACATTAACTTATTTTTCTTTTAAGGGACTTGTCATAAAATTAGCAAATCATGCTAAAGTTAAATAAATTTCTGATATTAAATATAAATACATTCAAATAAGAAGAAGAAAGCTGCTAATATTTTTAATTAAATAAAAAACAACCTTTACGACCTTATTTTGTAAAACATTCACCTGACTTTAAAAATATATTCATTAAAATTTTTGAAAATTCAAAAAATGTTATTTCTTTCTTAAAAGTTCTTGCCGTTACACAGAAAAAAATAATTTATAAAATAAGTTAAGTTTTACATCAATCGAAAGTTTGTTTTGATTTTGCTGGAAGTTTGTATGTAAATTGCTTTTAAGTTATAACTGATACTTGAAGGATGAGTTTAAATATTTGTTTTTAAATTTTAGTGAGTCGTTCAAGCTTTTCACAAAAAAACGCATGAATCATAACATTTATATTCGATTTCATATAAAATCTGACCAGATGTCCCAATTGCAATAGCAGCAGGCCATATTTTTTTTTTTTTTTTTTTGCTAAATTTAATTTTCATAAAAAAATTAAAAAATCACAAAATTTAGTTGAGGTATTTTATTAAGTTTTGGCAAATAATTTTTTTTTTTATTGCAAGTTAAAGCTCAACAGACACTTAATCCATTTTCAACCTTTTTTGTAACTAAAACAACAAAATTAACAAAAAACACGGTTTCATACCCAACTCCCAGCACCGTCTAAAGCTGTATTTACACTTACAGCCAGTCCCACGATGTCACGCGTTAACGTTCGCATAGAAAATAGCATTTAAAACAAAAACAAATTTTAGAAATTGTTTTTGTTTTAAATGTTATTTTCTATGCGAATGTTAACGTGTGACATCGTGGGATTGGCTGTTAATCTTTAACGTTTAACAGTATCTGCAACCTTATTACAACCAATTCGTACTGGGTTGCTATAATTATGACATTAACTGCATTTTTGAGAAAATGAAAAAACAATTTATGTAAGAAATTATATTGAAAACAACCATAATATAGGAAAATTTGTTTTTGTTTTCAATATTTTTTAAGAGCTATAGGTAAGATTAAAAAAAACACATAAAACACATACGATCCATATAATTTAATGTTTGAAGATTATTTCATGCAAATGTTGCCCGTGACTGCGCCTCAAATGGTGCATCCGCTTAGTCCAATTTTGGCATACTCTTTCCAACATTTCGGCCGGTATCTCATGAATAAATGCTTCAATGTTTTCTTCCAATGCGTCAATTGAAGCGGGCATGTGTGTATAGACAAGAGCTTTAACATAGCCCCAAAACAATAGCCTGAAGGCGTTAAATCGCATGATCTAGGCGGCCAATTGACCGGTCCCGAACGTGAAATAAAATGTTCACCGAACTCGCCTCTCAATAAGTCCATTGTTAAGCGTGCTGTGTGTCATGTGGCACCGTCTTGCTGAAACCACATGTCATGCAAGTCAAGCTCTTGCGTTTTGGGCAAAAAAAAGTTGGATATCATCTCACGGTAGCGTTCACCATTCGCAGTTACGTTACGATTCGCATCATCTTTGAGGAAGTACGGTCCAATGATGCCACCAGCCCATAAACCGCACCAAACTTTGACTTTTTCTGGATGCATTGGTAGCTCTTACAATGCTTCTGGCTTATCTTCACTCCAAAATCGACAGTTCTGCTTATTAACTTACACATTGAGCCAAAAATGAGCTTCGTCGCTGAACACAAGAAGCGCGCGATGAACTTTCTTAACAGATAACGCATTTTGATAATAAAATTCAGTAATTTGCCAGCGTTGTTCGTTTGTAAGACGATTCATGGTCAAATTATAGACCAAACTGAAGATGTTTGACAGTGAAACAAAACACGAAATGTGCGTCAGCTGTTTAAACCAGTGTTAGATAATTTTATGCAAAAGAGTTAGGCATCGAATATTTAACATGTCAGAAAAACGCACTCCATAAAGTTTACTTTCATAGGGTGTAACATGTGAGAAACGTCCTAAGATAGATGTTAATTTCCTCGTGCTTTTTTGGTCACACCTTGCAAAAACCTCGCTGCCATATAATAAAGCTGGAATAAGATATGTCTTAGCCAAAAGCATACGTATGTTGAACGGGGTTGAATGCTGACTTGCCCAAGGCGAACGAAGCATCGCAAATACTTTCCCTGCAGCAGCGTTTATATGATCTGACCAAGTAAGTGAAGAATTAAAATTGAAAATTGACATTTCTATTTGCTGCGAGTTCAATATTATATTGGGCTCAATAGTTATTTGTGTATTGTTTCTGGAAATTACAAGGCACCTAGATTTAGCGGCATTCAAACAAAGACCATTTGATTAAATTTTTGATAGATCAAAATTTAATCTTGAAATATACTCATCTTATCAGGTTCACTACATATATTATTTTTTTTATTTATTTCATTTATTTGGAACTTCTACAACAAAACATGGGTTTTAGTGAGTAGAAATCTAATGAAGTTATGATCAAAAGTATTTATCAATAACATAAAAATATACAAAATAATAACATAAAACAGGTATATTATTTAAACAATTAATAGGTATGTTGGTATAAAATATAACAAAAGTGAAAAAAAAAGAATAGTGAAATACATTTTTATATACGAAAACAATATTGAGAGCGATAATAATAACGTTAGTTATTTATGAATAAAATCTAAATAACTGTTGCTTGAAATGCAGGGCGCTGCTGGTTTCTTTTATTGTTGAGGGAAGATTGTTCCAGAGACGTATTGCAGTTATAAAAAATTGCCATTCCGAAACTAGCGTGCGGTGTCTGAATTGAATAAAATTCTAGTTCCTTCCGAGGCGACTAAAATTTAAACGATTATAGAGATAATTTGGTTCACGAGTGGTTATAATTTTATGCAGATAAACAAGAGTTCGTATTTTCAACAAGTCTTCAAATAGCACACCGTATATTTTTTTTGAAAACGGGGTAATATTAATATAATTGCCATCACTGACATAATTTTTTATGCCATAAACATATCTCGTAATGTTGTTAAACGCTACCTTTAACTTATGTTTGCTATTTGAATCACAACTTGCGAAGATTTCACATCCATAGGTAAGGACTGGTATTAGATATGTTTTCGCAATTAGTATTCGAATCTTCATTGGTGTTACACATTGTGTTTGCCATAGTGTTCTAAGTATTGAGTAAGTTCTGCCACAAGCAAATGTTACATGATCTGACCATGTGAGTGTATTGTTAAAAATTAGACCAAGATTTTTTGCCTTATCAACTATTTCAATTTGTTGGTCGTTGATACAAATTTTAGGACGTTGATCTATTTTCTGGGTTCTCCTTCGTATTATAATACATTTAGATTTTGAAGGATTTAAACTTAAACCATTTATATCTGCCCAATGCGCAACACGTTTGAGGTCTTCATTCAACTTGGCAGTACATGCCTCCATGTTTTGTTTTGTTGTGCTTATATATAATTGTACGTCGTCAGCATACAATCTAATACGGCAATGGTGTAACTTATCAGGTAAATCATTTGCATAAATTGAGAACAGTAACGGCCCGAGAATGGAACCTTGGGGAACGCCCCTTTTAATTGGCAGAAACTGTGAAGATTTCAAACTTTTAGTTTCAACATACTGCATTCGACCTTCAAGGTAAGACGATATCAATTTAACCGAAGTTACTGAAAAATTCATAATTTTTTCAAGTTTTTGAGCTAATATTGTATGGTCCACTGTATCAAATGCCTTTGAATGGTCTAACAATATAAGCATTACTAAACAGCCATCATCCACTTCCTTTCTAATGTCTTCGGAAACATCAGTCAGAGCAGTAATGCAGCTATGGTTAGCTCGGAACCCAGATTGTTTTTCAGTAAGTAGATTGTTATTATTTATATATTGAACTATCTGCATACGTAAAAGTTTTTCAAATGCCTTTGACAGATATGGTAAAATAGCAATTGGCCTGTATTCAGTCGCAGATTTTGGTATTGGTAGAATTTTGGCTTTCTTCCATCTTAGCGGATAACTGCTTTTTGTTATTATTGTGTTGAAAATGTACGTTATAAATGGTAATAGTGGTTGAAGAATAATTTTTATGAAGTTTGGATGAATGCCATCAATACCTGTTGCATTCGACTTGATAGAACAACAGCTTTTAAAAACGTCGAACTGGTTTACGCACTCGAACTTAAACTTTATTTGTGGTATATCTTCATTATGATGGTTGACATAATATGAATGATTCGCTTGTCTCATAGGTATATTAACAAAATTTTGATTTATTTGATTTGGATCAAGCATGCCTGAACATCATCGGCGTACATATGAATTTTGCAATGTGATAACTGTTTTGGCAAATCGTTTATATATATTGTGATAAGTAGAGGACCTAATATGGACCCTTGAGGAACACCTTTGATCACAGGTAACGGCAATGATTGCTTATTGTTTGAACTTACGTACTGATAGCGGTTACTTAGATACGATGAAATGAGATCAGCCGCTGAGGAGGTAAAATGGAAAAGCTTGGTTAATTTAATACGAAGCATGGCATGATCAACCATATCAAATGCTTTGGAATGATCCAAAAGCACCAACAAGGTAACATTTCCGTTATCTATATAGCTTCGAATTTCCTCCGTCACTCCAATAAGTGCAGTAGTACAACTATGTTTGGGTCGGAAACCAGATTGCATTTTGGCTAAAAAATTATTCGTCTCAAAGTAAGCACCTATTTGTTTATGCAAGAGCCTTTCGAAGACTTTAGATAAATATGAAAGGATAGCTATTGGACGGTATTCATTTCTATATTTAGGGATGGGAACAATTTTCGCACACTTCCAGTTCTGTGGAAAAATACCTTTTGTAATTATTGTGTTGAATATGTGTGTGATTTGTAGAAGTAAGTTTTAAAAATTTAGGGTGAATTTTATCAGGTCCAATTGCATTTGATTTGATATCATGGCAAGCAATAAAGGTATCATCCTGAGAAACAGAGCGAAAAGAAAATTTTGGTGCGGAGCTATTAAATGATGAACTGGCACCACTAGAATAATAGTTAGGAGAAAAGTTTAAGTTTGGAATTTTAGTAAATAACGCTTTGAGTGAGTCAACATTCATCTCCGAAGAGTCTGTTTTATTTAATTTTCCGATGCCAATATCACGAATAATTTTCCAATTTTTCTTTGAGCTCACAGCAGTTGAAAATAAGTTAGTAAAGTAAGAGAATTTCGTTCGCTTAATTAGATTATTTTGATTATTATTTAAAATATTAGTGCGAAATAATTGTCGAAGTGGTTGGTGTTATGTTTTTGCATTTTTGCAAGGGTGCGATTTGTGACGTGAACAACCTTATTGCGATTTTTTTTATAAGTTCCAAACTAAACCATAGTGAATCGATTTATATTTTAATTGTTAATATTAACCTTCATATTTCTCCTAGTATCTTACTTCGCTAAAAAAAATCAAAATACATATTTGTAAAATTTTTTGGAATTTTTTACACCCACATTAAATTAAATATATTTGAAAGTACATCGTGTAAGGCCTTGAGCGAATAAAAGTTATTTTAAACAAAAGCTTTGTTTAGTTTTTATAAAACTGAATTACTAATTTCATTCCTAGTTAACATCTGTTATTCTAATTAAACTAGAATTATTAATTGCATACTCTTAATATACATAAAAACTTTAATTCTAATATAAATTAAATTTGCTTAAATTCAAATTTCACTTTTTGCCTATTGCATTCATTTTTCTTTTCAAATTCAACAAAAATTATTTGCATACAGCATATAAAAATAGTTAACTATTCGTGGAAATGACAAAATCTCTTTGGAGTAAAAAAAAAAAAAAAAATACTATGAGTAAATTTAATAAAAATTTATTCAGCTACATAAATATATAGATACAAAGACATGTAGCATGTTATAGAATTTTGCTTGACCTTGTTTCGTGCATTCATACCAACATGGATGATTAAATTTACTTTAACTTTGTACAACAACAACAACAACAACAACAACAACAGCAAACTGTGGTATTAAAATAAACACATTTAAAAATATGAAAATGTGTGTGTAAATATCTAAAACAAAACACACACAAATAGCGAAATTTATTCACATCTATTTATGTTACATACAACTACAGTTTAAATACGGAAAGCAGTTTTAAATTGTATATGGTTGTTTAAAATGAAATAGTTATTTTAGTTTTTTTTTTTAATCAAACAAAAACTTTAAAATTTGTTAGTTGAAAATGGTTCTGGTTAAAAAGCTCAAATAAAATAGAAATACAGTAGAATCCCGATAATTCGTAATCGCAAGGGTCCGGCCATTTCTTACGAATTATAGGGGTTTTCGATTTAGCGGGGTTTCGATTTAACGGGGTTAAAATAAAATAAATACGAATAAGCGGGGTTTTCCAATTTATTTACTAAAACGATAAAAAAAAAAACATAAAAAACAATTGTTAAAAATAAAACCTATAAAAATTATACTAAAATATATTCATGTAACAAACTGATCTTAAGAAAATAAATCCACACACAAGCAAAAACCCACGCAAAAATAAAATTGTGGTAAACAAAAAATCATTCTTTCCATGTTTTTGTTGTTTTTATTACGAATTATAAGTGGTAGTTAGCAAACAATTACGATTTATAAGAGGTAAAGAAGACTTTGATTGAAAAAAAAATTACGAATTATCGAGGGGACCAAAATGTATGGAAATTTTACGAATTAACGAGATTTTTTCAAGGGACCGACAGTTTATTACGAATTATCGGGAATTACGATTTATCGGGGTACGAATTATCGGGATTTGACCGTAATCCTTTTCTGAAAAAGCATTTTTAGTTTAGAATTGTTAAACAAATAACTTTTACATAAAATTAATATTTTATTAAAATTTAACCCTGCAAAAGAAGTTTTGTGATCTACATGATTTTTGTAAAAAAAAATCACATCTACAGAGTTACATTCTGAGTTTATTGGAGCATATCTGTTGATTTGTTTGTCCATGTAAAGCTTTTAATTGGGGGTATATCTGTTCAAATCCTAATAGTACGGTTTCTCAAGTAGGGGGTTTTTGCTGAATTTTAAATTTCCCTGAAATACGAAGAACACCGAAGAGCCGTATTTTTATACACTAACTATAATATTGAAATGTAAATTGTTACCGAGCTTATATGGTACGGGCGCTATCGTTTCAAAACTCTTACTCTTAGAGCATATTTTTATGGGCGCTAGGTGAAATAATAGGTCGGTTTCGCTTGTTTTTCAAACCAAACAAATCTCATGTATAGAAAATATTTGGGTATTATTATCAACACAGGTTGTTCTTTAGGGACCCCATCTTCCCAAAACACTAAATGCGTGAGGACATTTGAATGGGAGATCGGTGAAATAATGGACGCGGCGGATTTAGATAAGTTTAAATTTTTAATACTTTTTATACTTAAGAAATATAAGAGCCAAATTTTGTCCGCTTAGTACATACGGTGCCAAAATCATTATTTAGGCAAAAAAAAAAATTAGTTTTGTTTGTCTTAAACTTTAACTATTAAAAGCTAGTTTACACTATCTCACAAGTCTTACGTATTCCATAATACTTAGTGAGATATAAATCTAATGAGTTTTGCTGCGTTTGTCAAAAAATCTTATTTAACATGACAGCTTGTGTTCACACCATCACACAAAGTATAAACACTCACATATGGAATAAAATGCAACCCTGATCTAATGAAAAGTATTATTGTTTAGAAATTTGTCAAAAAACGTTGAAGTCGTATGGGAGTCAAACTTTTTTCATAATACTTGTCATTTAAGTGACACATTGCATTCACACTATCACACTTTGTCATATTACTTGAGTTTTTGACATGTATTAATACAAAGTATAATAGTGTAATCTGGCCTTAACTGATTTTGTTTTGTCACTACCAGTATGCTTTTTAAGCAGGGAACCCATAGATATGCAATTGCATGGTTTTCCTTGTGCGACCAATGAAGGCAAAAACGATATATGTATATTAATCCGTTTTAGAGATTTGATATGAATTTTGGCATCGATTTGTTAGTGCATGTACATATTTGCATATTTTACCGTTTGCTGCATTTTTTTTGCATAATTTAGTTAAAAGATCGTTTATAAAAATTTTTCTTGCGATATTTTGGCTTCTCTGTTTTAAATATCAATCTGTATACCCAAGGTACTTCTTCAAGTTCGCCATCTACATTTAATTTTATTTCGAAAATTGTAAGAAAAAAGCAGGTTGTCATTAAATGTTAATGGTATTTTAAACAAATAGAATCTGGGAATTTATTTCTCATGGTGAGTAACTTTGTAACGCAGTTTACTTTATCAGCTGAGGTATGACTCAGTCTGTCCAGGGTCAATTCGAAGGTCTGCTTCCTTTAAAATTAAACATGGGATGTTTTCGTGTATGTTCGCTTACAATAATTTTAACAAAGCTTTATTTACGAAATCTTAATCTACGCTAAATACTTAGAACTGAGACGGCCTTCGGTTGATTCGTCGTGGCTGTAGACGGGAACGGGTGCTGAGGCAGCGTGATTCCGTGCACGTACGGCTGATGACGTTAGGAAACGGCTAGATGTTGCTGACAGTAGGCACGTACGGTGATGTTCCGTGGGGCAGCGTTAAGTTACTGAGGATTCAATCTGGCAGAGAAGATAAAAAACGGGTTTCGGTTACAGGTTGTTAGTATCTACATCTACGATCGAAACTATGCCGAGTACGGAGCATTCGATGCGCCCCGTAGTTGGCTGTACACACGACTAACTACTTGAACTAGTCGGGCCGAGCGGAGCAGGAGGATCTCGTAAGCTCGGGTGTACGGCTAACTACGGCCTCGGATAAGTCGGTGGTTGACGGTTGTCTGGCCATGGTGTGACTAAGTAGGTCTTCAATACTAGAAATGACTTAAAAATAGTTCGGACACCACGAGAATTCGGAGGCCGTGGCGTTCGTCTAACTACTTCGGACAGCAAGAGAATTCGGAAGCCTTGACGTTCGACTAACTACTTCGGACACCACGAGAATTCGGAAGCCGTGATGTTTTACTAACTACTAACTTCCATCTACTTACTAACTACCGAGAGTAAATACTGGGGTTGAGGGCAATATCTACTCTCTCTCTGTTTCGAGCAAACTTTGGTCTTCTTATTCAAAAATATAATAAACTTCATGAGAATTATAAAGTGAAAAAGTAATCTTAGCAAATAGTAAGGGTATTCATAGTGCTAATTAAAACAGTAAGGGGATTCACGGTGTTGGCTTATTCATACTTTGTAATGTTAGTATTAAATGTAAATGTAGGGTAAGTTTGTAACGTCACGTTACAACTTTTATTTTATAATTTTTTATATTATTTCGAATGTGTATTCTAAGTCAAATTAGAATTTTAAAAGCTTTTATACTTAAAAAGTCTTATTCCTTCAATATTTTCCTTCAATATTTTCTATGCACTATCAGAATTTTCCTTTGTATATTTCTGTTACGATGCTTATTTTAGCTATTCTTTGGCTAGCAATGAAGTAAATTGTACAGAAAATGTATACAACTGTTAAATACCAGCAGAATGTAATGCATTTTCTGGCCCGCTACGGCCTTCGTCAGCATTCTTTGTATCTTATAACTGGATAGTGCCCATTGTAAATTTTATGTATATAACTTTATTTTAACAAATAGAATCTGGGAATTTATCATGGGGAGTAACATTTTTTTATATATAATTTAAAAAATTACACAGAAAAAAATAAAAATTGATTTCAATTAAAAAATTTGTGATATTAATTAAAAAATTAATTTAATTTGCACCAGTAAACAAATTAATAGTATCAATTAAACCAGTTAATAGTATTAATTAATCGTTTAATTTACTTGATCAAACGTTTAATTTACTTGATTAAATTTTTAATAAAAACTGATTTTATTTTTGATTAATGCTTTGATTGGTGAAACATTTTGGAGAATTTTTTCTGTGTAAGGAAAAAGCAACTATATAATTTTGGCGATGTGTGTAACGTATAGAAATCTGGACCAAATTAATCTAGCGATAACCATCCGTCTGGCTGGTTGCCTGTCCATCTTATAGGTAAATTTGAACAAATTTGGTAAATAGTACATTTTAATTTTACTAAGAACGAATTCTATGTAAATGGTGAGAATCGGCCTAAAATTTTACATATCCCCCTTAAAACTCCTTTCCAAATTTTTGTCTCTGTACCCCATTTTATGTTGGTATGTATTTAGATTAAACTTGCTCCAAAAATATTTTACTACAAATTAATTTTTTTTTTAAATCAGTTCACATTTGCCCAAAGCTTCCATCTATAAATAGCTTTTACTTTCCTTTTAATAAACAATTCAGCGAGCGTCCATAAAATCCTTTTAAGACAAAAAATCTCATATTGATCTTAATATCTAGATAATATTTGGCACAAATAACGCTTATATGAATTTAAACCTCTTAACATAACTTTGTTTTTGTGACTGACTGCCCATCGTTTCCAAATGGCGTAGAATCTCGAAAATTCGTCTGTAAATACTATGGAGTTTGGGCTTTACCAATTATAATTTTAGGAATGTTTTTATTCAATGGAACTGTTAATTAAAGCTACGTTCACAGAACTCCGCTTAATTGTTGAATATTTTGTTTTCAAATAAGCAATTTGTTAATTCTTTCGTGCATATTTTTAACAATTTTCAGGGCAAATTTTCAAGTTTTTACTGCATATTTAATGCGCATATAACGTGTTATTTAGAACATATTTCTGGTTTCCCTACTTACAAGTTTAGGAAAGGGAAAACTAAAGTTCATATATTATAAGGAAACTTCAAACTGTAAAGCTTAATGGGGTAAAGCTGGATATATATGGACACCAATTAGAGTCAGTCGTGGTTTTTCGCTCATATAACTATCAGCCCATCATATCTAGGATCTTGGGAAAACCAATTTCATGATGTATACGAAGATACGGACATCGCTACATTAACTTAGCTTGTAAAAATGACCAAATATATATATATATATTGTATAACGAGGGACTATATTCAAAACCCTCTATTTTTGATTTTCACGAAAATTAATTTTTAATTGTAAAATTAACAGTAAAGCAACCCTCATCTATGGTGTGATTTTCATAACAAACATATTCTTTTTTGCTGTTTTATTTGCATTTTTGTATTTTCTCTATCTTATACAATTAATTTTTCTGAATGCAAGCTGAACATGAGTTTGACATTTTTAATGGTTTATTAAAATAGCGAAAGCCGATTCTGAACCGAATTATAATTAAAATATTTTGCATGCTTGTTTTTGGAAAATATAATGTCCATGGCATAAAAATAAATGGTAAAAGTTGGAATTCGCTCAAAAACTGTCTTCTTTTAAAATGTCATCTATGGTATAATTGTCAAAAAATAAGTAATTTATAGGATGTTTAAAATCGTATGTGATTAAAATATTATTATCGTGTGATAAACATACATAATTGTAGCAGCTGATGAATATAATTAACACGTTAAATAAAAAAACACAGTATGAAAAAAGTATTGATAAAATTGCAGCTGAGAATGGTGTACGTCGCGTTTTTACAATGGACGCTTAACCAGTAAAACTTTGTCAAAGTATTAATGCATCAGCAATTTACTTTAAGCAACGCCTTCAGGTACACAGTTTAACTATTTATAATAAAGGTACTCATCAGTGAACAAACTATTGGTGGAGCGTAATCAATGGTGATTTGTCCGCGTTGGTATTTGTTTCCTTTATTATTCATCATTTAAAAACGTATTGCTTATCAGATTCATTGCCAATTACAATTTTCTCGGATGGATGTGGCTACGAAACCGTAACCATTATTTATCTAGTGCTCTATCCAATTTTGCTGCTAAAAATAATAAAGTTATTACACAGAAGTTCTTAGAGAAAGGTAAATGCCCATGCTTAGATAGAGATTAAGTTGAAAAATCAATCTAAACCCTTGCCAATCGATTCCGTTAGAATTACTAGAGAAGCCAGAAAGACTGTTAAAATTAACAATGAGATCGTGAAAAAGCCGTGTGATGCTGAATATTTAAATTATTATATCTTTAATAATTACAGTGATGACAAACTTTTGAGTTTTTTTTCAATAAGAACAGGACAAGTAAAGAACGATCCTTCAGTGTCTTATTAAGGATCTCTTTTATATCTTCCAGATGGTAGCGTAAAATATAAAGTAAATATTGATACAGATCACATTGATCTTCCTGTTTGAATTAAACTTTAAACAGAAATTATTGAACCAAAACCTTTATATTCCGCTCCACTTTCAATTCAACCAAATAAGTGGAAGAATTTGCGAGATTTGAAGAGCGTTATACCACCGGAATACCATAATTTTTACGATCATCAAACTCGAAACATACTTAAAAAAGCAAAAACAAAAAAAAAAAAAAAAAATGTTGCATAACTTTTTGTTTAATATTGTTAATTGTTAAGTTTTTTTTTATCTTATGTGGTATTATTAGCCATTATCTTAAATAAGCCACGTTAAACACTGACAGATGGCATAAATAAATTCAAAATTATTAATTTTTATTAAAATGCAAAACCCTCTATCTTTTCATTTTCATACATATATATTGAATATTTTTGAGAAGCAAAACCCTCTATCTCGCATAAAGTCCGCAATAATGCAAAATTTTATGAACCAATTACCTGTGAGATTCAGTAGTAGATTTCAAAAGTATTGTAGAATACCGAATTTTAATAACCCAAGTAATACGCGGAAAAACAGTTTTTTGGCTTTCCTGAAAAGTTGTGTTTTTTAAGATAGAAGATATTGAATATAGACCCTCGATATATATTAAAGGGTTCAAGCTAACCTAAAAAAAACGGTTTGCACAACTAGACAGGTTTACTCATCGGGTGCCCCGGTTGTTATAAAAAAGTTTCCGATTCCAGCACAATTTTTATAGGTTTATCTTATTTATCACAAAAGTATGTTTATCCGAGACTGCGACTGGCACATTAACGTATGTTTAATATTAGGTTATAAATTTGTTAAATACACGATCCATATTTTTTGTCTGTCCTTGAATATGTTGTAATTGCTTTTTCCAAGACCCCAGAAACGATAGGGACGAGGTCGTTAAATATTTATTTCACATATACTCCGTTAAAGTCCGATGTTGGAATTCAGCCAGATCAGTCCACAAATGACTGAGGTATGAGCAAAAGATCAGGATTGCCTTTAATTTTACCCATAAATCCCTTGTTGCTGTAGATTTTAATTTCTTTTTTTTGTATATGTGGAGAACGGCAAGAGAAAAAGCTTATAGTTAAGGTACATATAATCATCTTGGTTACCAAAACAAAACCTTTTTTATGAAAGGGAGGGTAAGGTAAAAGTGGGCGTGGCACTTTCCACACAAAGACTTTATACATTTCTGTATGTCTGGCAAACCAAAAGAACTAAAGTTTCAAAATAAGGTACACAGCTTCCCACAAAATGTGGAAGGAATTGGAGAAGTAGGCGAGGAACAAAATAGTTTTTTTTTTTAATAAAAGTTGTTGAAATTTCTTTCACTTACTTTACCTCTATTTCTGTACATCTTATTGCCTTTCTCTTATGCGCTTATTTTTTTAAATGTACCATTAGTGCCTCGCAAAATAATAAAATTTTTTATTGGGTAGTATGTGTGAACTTTTGTTGTTAAAAATAATTTTATATCTTTGCGTGTGAGCATATCGTCGGCTTAATATGAAAACTTGCTAAATCCACTTTTTAAGTTCATTGAGATTTTGATGCCGTGAGTGTTGAAGTGTGTAAAACCAATTTAATATTTGGTTTTCCTCTCAAACCTCATATTTGAAATTTTTTTGTCTCTCCTCTAAAATGTGTAGGTTTGCATACTAAGCCGATGATTTGCTAAATTACAGACTGATCCTAACATAATTTTTTAATATTTAAAGCTACTATGTTTTAAAGCATTTTTCTGAAGTTGGTTTGACTAAATTGTACTTCTTCTGTCCTTTATGGCCTTTGTATGTTATGGACAAATCACTTCAAATTACTGGTTATATTAAACTGAGTTTTAGCAATTTTTTTTTTTTTTAAATATTTAATTATTGTGCAATTTTGACATACAAATATGTGACTTGGTCGATTTAATCATTTTCGCCGACTATATTATAATTTTTTAAATAAGAATGTATGTAAGTACAAGGTCTTACTTACTTCTAATGCTTAAAATAAAATCACATAATTACGTTAAAGATTTTGATGGTCATGTCTAAATAAATTATTTTATTAAAAATGTAAGACATTCATATATGTGCATAAAATGTATACAGTAATAACTTTTATTTTTACAATTTTCATTTAAAATCCCTAGAGAGAAGCGAACTGACACCACAGTAGTCCCGCGATAGGTCTTTGGTGGTAGAGACCGGTTCTAGTTCTTACACTTTATATGAACGAGACTTGTCACTTTTACATGTGGTTGTCATTGGAGGGGTTAAATTGACACCTAACAGCCACCATTTGACAAGTCACACATCTATTCTCAATGAACGTGTTTAGTGTTAGTTACAAGAATGTAGTATTATTTCCTAACAGTGTAGTATTATTTCCATAAAGCAATTCCTAGAATTAAATTTAAGAACCAAATTTTAGAAAGCCCCAAAAAATGTTTGACACCAACAGTGAAGACTGTACTGTAATTCATTACTTTTTCTAACTTTTTGCTCTTCATATAGCAAAATTAATGTTCTCCATTCACCGGTCATGATTTCTATCTTTTCTTCTATCCCAGGACCAGTCTACTAACATTTCTTAAGGTATGTCCACATTTAACAAATATTTGACAAAAAAATCCAAAAAACGCGTGACCACTAAATTTATCTACTTTTAACTTTTGTTTTAATAATAGTTGTTGATCAACTAAACTCTATTACTTAGAAAAGTTAAAGAAAAACTTAATCACTAAAATGTAAAATGCAACATAAAACAAAAGTTTAATAAAAAAGTGATTACGTGGGGGCGTATGTTTAATGTGACTATAGCTTTACACATATTAAAGTAAAAATGAAAAAATCTAAAATTATAATTAAATATTTCACCAAACATCTAATGTGTTGTTGCATGGTTTTTGAAATTCAATTAACTTAATGAGCTTCATATTAGTTATTTTTTTTTTCACACTTCACAGTAGGGATAAAAAAAGGAAATATATTTGCAGTTAATAAGCGAAAATAAAATGTTACGTATTAACATCAGAGTTGGGGCGAGTTTTTGTTTTAAATTTGTAATCTAGGGCAGAAATAAAGACGGATGAAGAAGGCTTTAAAGTTAAAAACTACCGATCTTATTTTCATTATGTTTTAAAAGGTCTGTGGCATGGTGCTTAAATAATCAATGTCAATATTTTGTTATTATACCCACACCACAATAGTGGAGAGGGCATTATGCATTTGTGCTGATGTGTATACCGATTGATTGAGAAAGTGATTCTGAGTCGAACTAACGATGTCCATCCGGCTGGCTGGCAGGCTGGCTGGCTGGCTGTCAATGTAACCTTGTGCGCAAAGTACAGGTCGCAATTTTGGAGATAATTTGATAGAATTTGGGACATAGGTTCTTATTAGCACAGGGACCAAGCCTATTGAAAATGGGCCGAATCGTAGGACCACGAGGGAAGATAGGGGGAAATTTCTTCCTCTCAGAAACTATCAAACCGATTTTAATGAAATTTAAAACATGCATAGAACCATATCTTTATGGACACAAAAGGGATGCATTTTTTAAAAAATAGGACCACGTGGGGCCAATTTCTGCCTCTCAAACCGATTTTAATGAAATTCAAAACATAGATAGATCCATATCTATATGGACACATAAGCTATACAGTTTTTCAAAAATAGGACCACAAGGGGAGGTAGGGGGAAATTTCTGCTTCTCACAAACTTTTAAACCGGTTTTAATGAATTTTATAAACATAGATAAATCCATATTTATATGGACATATAAGCATGATGTGTTTTTTAATACTGTGGTGTAGGGTATCATATGGTCGGGCTTGACCGACTATATTTTCTTACTTGTTTTGAGATGATCGTTGCATTATTTGTCGGTTTAACTCTGTTTTATTTTGCTCAAATGTCCAAGTAACTCAGAACAGCTTCATAAGGGTTTTCCTAGCCATTGTAATTATGAACTCATCTATAAAAGTGAAAGCTAAAAAGGCCAATGTCTATTTTGGCCCTAATGTTTTTTAAAAAAACTTCGGGCCAATGTCTACATTTGCCCTTCTAGCTTCAACTTGTATTAGGATTCCAGTTTAATGTCATAATCTTTAGAAATATGACAAAATCGTACCCATTTTACCACAATAATGGAAAGTGATTAACCTTCGCTTTTCCAATACCCACTCGGGTGACTATTTCGGTATATGCAAACACTGTACATGAAAACGTTTGGTAAGGCGAAGATAAAACGCAAATTTTATTATTTCTTTAGTTTACTGCTACATTAAGTTTTTATATCATTTGAATTTAATAACATTTTAAATAACATAATAATTAATTAGTAGAACTTGGAATTATTCTAAGCTGTAATTAAAATAATTTTTTGTAAAAGATTCAATTGTTATTTTCTATAGAAATCGAACTGTGGTTCAACCAAAGCCCACAATGTTAATTGTAAATAAAGCAAAAGTTTTCAGAGAAAGATTTAAATATTTTCTATCATTTTAGAAGGATATATGACAATTATGTGTGAAACAAAATATCGGCCAAATGCTCGCCACGGCTTCGGTGGCATATATCTATCAGATGGTGAATATTTCCAATGACTCTGAGACATAAATGGGGTACAATGTAGTTAATGCGCCGAATCATTTCAGCCCTTACCTCTTGGATTGTTGTTGGCTTATATACGTACACTTTTTCTTTTAAATGCTACCAAAGAAAAAAGTCCAATGGTATCAAATCCCATGACGGCTAATTAACATTAGATAACACGACTATTGAATTTCTCGCGCAAAAGCGCCATTGTTTCGTTGGCTGTGTGGCAAGTGGAACCATCCCGTTGAAACCATATATCGTCTGGCCGCATAAAGACCATTATCATCCCTTGATAGCGAAAACCATTCACGGTAACTGTTTGGCCGTCCTCATTCTCGAAAAAGTTCGGCCCCATGACGCTACGGCGCGCCTCCAGCCCATAAACCGTGCCAAACAGTCACTCTTTGTGGATACGTCGTCTTTTTAACAATCACTCTGATTTGCCTAAATGCCACAATTCTGCTTGCTAACGAATCCATTATGCTGACCAAACAATCACGAAGTATACGAAATGTATTTTGATTTAAATGCCCATTTTCGTAAAAGGCTTCTACAAAATTAACGCGCTGCCCAATTGTGTACCTCCCCAGGGTTGAGTTTGTCAAACACTGAAACAAAGATATGCCAAATTAATTTGGATTAACAAGTTGTCGTTAAGGTGTGACTTACAATTAACATCGTGTATTATGGTTAGACCATCCTTGATACATATGTACAAGCGTATAAGATTTTGAATATTTCTAAGTTAACTAAAGACTTACAGCCATATTCATAAAAAGTTCTTATTTTAAGTTTATAGTATGTAATTACTATCAAACGCTTTTTGTCTTATAAACCTCTTATACAAATTTGTGTTCGTACATTAACAGCTTTTTAACTATTCACTGTTTGTAGCGATTTTGTGTTTAAATATGGCAATTTTCTTTTTATTTTCCTACCATTTTATTTCTAGTGATGCATGAAACTTCTATTCGGTTCACATGATATTCTATATTTAATTTTTCTTATAATTGTTTTTTTTTTTAATTGTAGACCTTAAAAATTATTCTTATCGAATAAAACTACATATTATTTTAGTTTCTGAACAAAATGTTGCCGAAAGGTATCATAAAAATTTTTGTTTGAACCTTTTTTAAATATACGATAATAAAGTATTCGAATAAAAAGCTTGTTTACTTTTTATTAACATCACTATTATTATAATTTGTTTATTTTTAAATATTTTTGAATAATAATTTGTTGTTTTAAACAAAAAAACAAAAACATGGTTGCAATAATTTAATAAATAATTAAAGAGAATATCTGCATTTTCCCCTGAACATATTCATTTAAATAATATATAATATTTTAAAATAATAAACAATATAACTTTAAATTGGTTGTCTAAAATAAAAAAAAAAATTAGTAAAATGTCCATATGTATTACTAAATAAAACATATTTTTCAACATATTTTTACAAAATTAATATCATAAAATATAAACACTTATCAAAATGTCATTTTATTTTTGGTTAAAAGAAGGGCAAATCCAACAATAAATTGTCTTACTTTATAAATGGTTTTTTAAAGGTTTAATAGACAATTTTTCGTTTACGAATACAACTTTAGCAATTTTTGCTTAACCCATTAAAGACTGACACCAGATTTTGTGGTCCGATTTTCATGAAATTTCAGACATTTAATATTATGGGCATTTATATTGACGTTGCGTTTTTTATTTATATTTACCTGTCAAACCTTGGCCCCTAGACTATGGGTATTTTTCTACCCACTTCGCTTTTATAGAGTTCTAAAACGCAAGATTTCTTTTCAAAAAATTAAAAAACGCATTTATTAGATTAATTGATGTTAGTGTTGTGTGTTTATTTCACTTTGTACGTGGAATCCGTCCCAGCGCGAAAAATAAGGAGTATGGATGCCTTCAAGAAGGCCTACTCGCTCCATGTCATACTCGATATCTTATTTACACAAGTTGTCATTGCGGGGTAGGCCTTCCTATTCTATTCCTAATATTTATTTTGCTTTCACTTGTGCAAAAAAACAAAACAAAAAATCTCACTTCTAATAGAAGAGAATGTGGAACACGACAGAAGTGAGGCCTTCCATGAGGGCATCCTTAAGCAGTTAGATAAGAATGGAAATTTAATCAAATAATTTTTAAGCAGGCTTTTAATAAGGCCTGAAGAAAGGAGGTCTTCTGAGTTTTCCCGCAGGGGTATTATTAAAAATAAATTGCGACTTTCCCGTTTTTGAATAGATGTGTGAGTGTTTATTTACTGCTCTGTTTTACTTTATACGGTGATTTTTGTTTTTATTAAACAATTTAGTGCTTTCCATGTTTTAATTACGAGTAGAGTAACAACATATAATAAGTGAATTGAAAAGAACTTAAGTGGTTTTAAAGGACTTATTCGACAACGTCATGAATAATTTATAATTATTTTTGGGTATTTAAATTACCCATCAGTCCTTAACCCTTATGTGAATGGCAAGGTACCCGGGTACCTTTGGCGTTTTCAGATTATCTTTTTTATAGAAGGAGATGATTCACATAGCTGAAACTTCTTGAGAAATCCTAACTATTAATAAATTTTAAATAATCATTAATTTTTAGCTCAAAAATCATTTTGGAAGGGCTTGGTGTACCAAATTTCGTGTTACACCCATAACGGTATGGCAAGGTACCCGGGTACCTACATACATTAAGTATCGAAAAACGATTATTGCAAGTATATTTTGAGTGAACTGTTGCTAAAATAAAATTAAAGGAAGTCGTAATGAATATTTAAGAAAAACAAACAAAACAAATATACATAGATAAATAAAAAATAACCAGAAATGAACACTAAAGTATTTGTTCATATTGGACAGTTAGTTGAATTGAATGCTCATTTCAAATTGGTTTGAAACATTTTGTGCAAGCTTTGCTTGTTTTTATGTGCTTCATACGTAGTTGCGAGCACACGCGACAATTCCCTACTACGGGAGTACGTTCGCTTTTATCATTTATTTTGCAAACCGAAAGTGTTTGACGGGGATACATGAAAATCTTTCCCCAGCAAACTCGGTATTGCAGATTTGACTAAGATAACTTTTGGGTTTATGATACGTTGTTGAATATTTTACTAACACACTTCAAATATGATCACTTTCAAAAATTGTCTGGTTTTCCATATATGGGCATTTCCCCAGAATGGTCTACCAGGATGAAAAAATAAAATGTTGATTATCATCGTCTTTTATTGTTTATTATTGGAAAAAAATTCTATGTTCTTATAAAATAATGGTTTCCTAGCATATCTGAGCTGTTTTACTTGAGCAAATTGGGCTGGAAACTGGAAAATTTTATATTTTTCTGTATTTTCTACTTTTAAAGACATTTTTATATACTTATTTTACATGCAAGAAGTATGTTATGTTTACACTCTTTCTTCATAATCTCTCCATTACAATCAATTGTAAAAGGAGTATTAAGATTTTTTGTTAAGCAAATTTTAAGATATTTATGGGAAAATGCGTGGTAATAATAATAAAAAAAAACATATGGAATAATCGTACGTTCGCGACCCGTACGTTCGCGACCGGTAAATAAGCCAATTAAACAAAAACCAAGAGAGATATTTTATTTTGTAAATACTGGAAGGAGACCTACATAAATACACTTTTAAAATAAATTAATCACTTTTGAATATTCCGTTCCATTGCGCAGATTTTTACATTTCACTAACTGTCAGCCAAAGTTGACTTCTATTTTGCGTACGTTCGTGACCACATCGATACTTTCCCGTAAGAATGTATTAAGCGACACTTTTTTCGAAAATGACTTTTTGATGTGGAAATATACTAGAAGTTAAGCGCCACATTTTGGTCTGGGTTTCGCTGCCCTATCATGGATGCAAAGGAAACTAGAGTGAAAATAAAATTGTATCAACCGTCAAGTTTTCTCACTGGAATAATGTTGCACCCTGTAATTTTTATCATCCGCCAAAGAAATTATGCTAAGCCACATTTTTAAATATGTTTTGTATTCTGAAAATCGCTTTCCAAATATGTTTCTTTTAATAAAATCCGAAAAACAAATAACTAAATAAGACGTTTTTTTCGTTTCCTACACAAATTTAGAAATGTCGCTTAATACATTCTTACGGGAAGGTATCGACATGTTTATAGCTATTATTATGAAAACTTAAAATCGATGAAATCCATCTTTTGCACTTAACATAGAGCTACCCAAATGCTATCGAATCGCAAAAAAAAAAATGCTGGGAAAAGTTTTGTTTTCGTGGCCCCAGGAAATGCCCATATATAATGCTGCTACATCATTAGTATTATAAAATCGATTTGCTCTGCGTTTGCAGGAATATTCCTTTTGTTTTGTTGTAAAATGTAAAACTTTCAGGTTTAGCAGCAAAAGTATATTCTACATTGGGCTTTCTAGCTGGTAGTACTTTACAACTTTCCATGCAAAGGGTAAGAGTTCATTGCATCGCTTTATATGTTCTGTTCGTAATATGCGGGTTTCATCATTTTCAAAACTTTTGAACACAATCATCATTATGAATCTGCAGACAACGGCAAGTGAGTAGTTTTCCACAACTCTGTTATGAGTTCTCTATTTGTTTTGTGGACGCCAGCGTGAATAGGAATCCCATTAAAGCGTTTAATTATTCTTCACAAAATTATTCAAATGTTTTTATTCCACATACAAAGTTCAACCTGTGTATCTTTGCAATAAGCGAAATCATCGGAATAATATTTAGATTTTTTTGTTTCACATTTGCATAGAGAAATATTAACGCTAAATTTCAAACTTGCGTATCTTACCAGTAATACGTTGCACAACCCAGGGCGCTTACAAGATATTGAAATTTTACTGAAAATTAACTTCTATTGTAAGTCTCAGAGTTATTTTTCGTGACTATGCACATATTTTCGACAAAAAAATTTTAGTTTCCAATATTATTTCCATTTAGGTACCCGGGTACCTTGCAATGCTGTTAAGGGTGTTTTTTTGCCATTCACATAAGGGTTAATGGTTTGAAAACGGTTGATTAATCATAAATAAGTTTTTTTTGAATACGGCTGTTAATTTCTTCTTCATATCTTACAATAATTGACGTTAAATTTGCAGCTAATAGAGAAATACGATCGTTTTAATCGCACAAACAAAAAGTGGTGGTTTTTGGTAATGGCTCCAAAATTAAAAACTTAAATTTAATTTAAATAGAACAAAAGTTAAGCAATGGCAGATTAGTTTTCTTTTTGTCTCCTAACACCCGCTGTACATTGCTGAGTTATTTATATTTCTCTTCAAATTAAAAAAAAGGTTAAGCAGTGAAATAATAAGGTAAATATTGTGTATGAAATGGATGAGTAAACGGAATAATACTGGGCCCAAGTCACTACCTTGAGGGACTCGAGATGGAACAGGTATAGCTTTAGAATTACAAATGCGAACTTAAAACTTGAGCATTGCGCTAAAAAAAGTTTATAAGTTTCCTATTAATCAAATTTTTCTGTAACGTCCGAGGTGCCCGCTCAATTTTTTTTTTTTTTTGATAAATAACCTGAAATTTATTGTTGAGGGAAAGCTAGTTTCCATGCATCTAGGGGCATCCTACGCGCTGCAGCAGCCAAATTTAAGAATTTTATTAAACCGCCATATATTTATGTTTGGTTGAAATTCTTAAATTTGGCCCCTAGATGGGTTAAATGTATGACTTACCCCCTACTTTATTTTTTATCTCAATCATTTATTTCTAACATACCTACGCGCTATCTCCATTCCTTAAGGGCGCTCCCATACAAAATGTTCCATGCTGACTAGAGATATATTGAAGAAAAAGTCCCATAAATGCCTAGGAGTTGCCCCTAGTGGGATAAAATATATGACCGACCTCAATTAGTTTTTTGTCCTTAACATTTTCTGGATACATACTTGCCCCTTATCACCACTTTTTAGGGGGGCTCCTCCCGTACAAATATTGCGTTTAATGACATTCTTAAATTAATTAAAATTAGACTTTTGTGAATACAATCAAAAGCTGCTAACAGATTTTAATCATAAATTTAATATAATTAATTAATTTAATATTTTTAATATGTCTGCATTAGAAGCCTAGCAGCATTTTCCAATTTTTTATGAACTTTAAAAAAACAAAAATTTCGAAATTTTGATAAAAAAAATTATTTTTTTTCCAAAAAACAAAATTATATTTCTAAAACGACTGCTCATAATAAGTTTTAAAGGAAATTTGATTGCGGCATTTCAGTTTTTTTTTAATACACTAAACCGCTTTTGAGTTACGCGAATATATGTTGTACAACCTTCTCCATTTTCAAAATATCGGTATATCTCGGAAACAAGAGCTAACCTAAAAAAATGGGATTCAGCGTACGCGAACTATGCTAAATCATCATGTGGCCGGCTTGTCTAATCTTGCAACTAGCATAGTGTAATTGGTTGGTTTTTTCCTACTCGAAATGTAGTTGTAAGTGGTATGTATGTTGCCATTAATATCGGGTGATTTTTTAGCTATTATCTTTTTGTTAACACTGGTTTAAAGAGCTGACGCACGTTTCGTGTTTTGTTTCACTGCCAAACATCTTCAGTTTGGTCTATAATTTAACCATGAATCGTCTTACAAACGAACAACGCTTGCAAATTATTGAATTTTATTATCAAAATGCGTGCTCTGTTAAGAAAATTCATCGCGCGCTTCTTATGTTCAGCGACGAAGCTCATTTTTGGCTCCATGGGTACGTTAATAAGCAGAATCGTCGATTTTGGAGTGAAGATCAGCCAAAAGCATTGCAAGAGCTACCAATGCATCCAGAAAAAGTCACAGTTTGGTGCGGTTTATGGGCTGTTGGAATCATTGGACCGTACTTCTTCAAAGATGATGCGAATCGTAACGTTAATGTGAATGGTGAGCGCTACCGTGAGATGATATCCAACTTTTTTTTTTGCCCAAAATGCAAGAGCTTGACTTGCATGACATGTGGTTTCAACAAGACGGTGCCACATGCTACACAACACGCTTAACAATGGGCTTACTGAGAGGCGAGTTCGGTGAAAATTTTATTTCACGTTCGGGACCGGTCAATTGGCCGCCTAGATCGTGCGATTTAACGCCTTCAGACTATTTTTTGTGGGGCTATGTTAAAGCACGTGTCTCAAATAAATATATAAAGAAAAATATATAAAAGAATATGCGGATAGTTTATCTTTGCTTAACTTAATTTTTTTTTATATCCATCTTTATGTAAAATATTATTATTGTATTTTATTTAAAATGTATTTTGACAAATGTTATCTATAAAATAATTAAGAGAACAAAAAAAAGTGTACTATATCATATTTTTTTTTTGTTATTTATGGTTCTTCATCAAGAGATTTAGTACTTATCTAATCAGCATTTACTTATTCTTTTTTACTTTCTACAGTGTAAAAGGGAAAAAGGGATTTGTTTTTTTACGCCCAAAAATGTTCACATATTGTCAAAATATTAAATACACTTGTTTAAGAGTAGATCGCATTAGTCTAGACTTAAACTAATAGTTTTGAAACAAATTCGTAGCTTATAAATGTTCCTTTGTTTCCAATATTTCTTGTTACTCTGTATGCTTAATCTAGTTGATATTTGTCTAATAAATGCGTACATTAAATTTCTTCACACACACATGCATACATAGTTTTATGTATTTGTTTATTTTTACCAAACCATTTAAAATCTTTTTGCGTATTAAACAACAAAGTCCACCTTCTGTAACACTAAAACGCATGTGGTGTGATAAATTTAATGTGACGCTAAAAGCTCATCACTTAGCCAGAGAGCAGGAGGGAAACAAGAACAAAGAGCCGAAATGTGACAGACGAAAATTGTGCCTTTTTAACACTGAAGGCTATAAAACAACACCAACGCACCTAACAAATTAATTTGTTGAAGTTGCTATAAATACAAATCTTAGAAAAGTGTGTGAAATAATTTTAAAAACAATTCTTATGGAAACAAAAATAGATCTTTTATGTTTTAGTTAAAAATAAATGGAAATCACATACTAAGAAGTATTGAAATGACAATGTAAAGAATCTTGTTTTATTTGACATGTAAAAAACAACTTGTGTTATTTTACATCCAGGGAATTCCCCTTGCCCTATGGAGTTTATTGTATTGTTAGAAGAAGATGGAACTTTATGTGAAGATTTTTTCAACCATATTCATAAAAACTTATGAAAGACGTATTAACCGTTTTTAAGCAAAATATATAAATATAAAACGATTAATAGGCTTCGAAACTGTTGATAAGCAATTTATAAAATCAAAAAGTTGTATTATTGGATTTTCTCTTCTTCTGATAAATGTTATATATTTTTTTGCGAAATTTTTTTAAAGAAATCAAGTGACTTTATTAGAAGTTTCACTTATTAGTTTCATAGTTTTTTACAATAAAATTGCAAAGAAGAGATCAGTTTGTAAAAAAATATGCAGCAACAAAATACTAAGTTTTAAAAAATAAATCGTGGATAAATTCGATGTCGTTATTGTTCAGTGACCAGAAATAGGTAAACTTTGTACATATCTTATTTTTAAAGAAAATTTTAAACATATTATGTTTAATTTAACCATATAATTGTCACTGACATCCACATTATGATTTAAATAGTCCTCCATCAAGAAGCCACAAACATATTAGGGTTGCCTCGGAACATGTGGGGGTTAATAATAACTAAAATATGTTTAAGACTTATAATAGTATGTTTTTTTCAACCATAGCATGTTGCTCTTAGAAAAGAGGAAAATACTATTGTTAATATGAAAACAAATTATTGTCATATTTAACCATAACATGCTTAGGGGCAACCAAGAAATGGTTGTTTCTTTTTTATGAAGGACTGATTTTACAATAACATGGCAGTCGGTGACATAATATGGTTGCAATAAACATAATATGTTTAAAATTTTATCAAAAATAGTTTTGTTACAGGTTACCATATTAGAACACGTTTTTTCCCTGCGTGTACCTGGCTTTGAAAAAAATATAAACCCTGTGTTATTTACGTTGATCTATCTTTGGTTCAAATTTAATCAAAATCGGTTTCGGAGAAATATCTCATCCTTTGTGATCTAATCCTTGGTCTTAGTTTTTAAAAATTAAAAAGCCTATATTTCCTATTTGATCAAAATTTGTTCAGCTATTTGGCCAATAAAGCCTAGCAAACGCAAAAGTCACTTTCCTCTTCGGTCAGAACCGTCGAGCGGACGGATAGACTAAAGGCAGAATGGAGGGTAAGCAACGTAATAACGACGAAATGGCTTTATTTTTATTTTGAGGACGGAAACTTTTGCTTTAATAGAACTCTTCAAAAACGATAATCAACAATTTCTGAATATAGGAGGCTTAGGCCCCCTGGGCCCTAACAAAAGCACTTTAATGAAAACTAATAAAGCCTATGTCCGTTATGAGGTTCCATTTGTTAAATTTTGTTGAAAGTTTTTTTTAATCCGGAGATTACCTCTTACAAACATCCAAACATAGAAATAAACAAACCTTTCAGCTTTATAATATAAGCAGGGAAACCACAAATATGCAATTGCATGTTTTTCCTTGTGCGACCAATGAAGGCAGAAATAATATATCTATCCGTTTTAGAGCTTTTACTGAATTTTGGCATCGATTTGTTAGTGCATATTTTGGAATATTTTACCTTTTGGAGCATATTTTTGCATAATTTAGTTAAAAGAGCCTTTTTGCAGCATTTTTTAAGTTTTTAGCGCATATTTTGCATTTTTAAGGCATATTTTGTATATTCGATTTTTTTAGGTGCCTCTTGCAAGCTTTCGCCGCAAAAAAAATGTTTTTCGAAATTCAGATGGCTTTTCTGTTTTAAATATCTATCTGTATACCTTACGTGTTGCTTTCATCCACATTTAATTTTTACTCTAAAATGAAGACAAAACAGGTTGGCATTAAAGAAAATTTTAGTTTTAACTTTCTTTCATATTTTACATAACAGTAAAAATTAAAAAAATGCAATTAAAAACTTACGTTTTTGGCGATGCGTGCAAAACATAGAAATCAGAACCAGTCTTTTAGTACACCGATCGACTGAGAATCCATTTTTAAAGTGATTTAACGATGCCCATCCGTCTGTTTGACTGGTTGTCTGTCCATGTAACCCTTGTGCGCAAGTTGCAATTTTGTACATAATTTGATAAAATTTCGTAAAAACATTTTAAATGTATCAAGGACGAAGTCAATGTAAATGGTGAGAATCAGTCTTTAATTTAATATATTCCCCATAAAAACTTATTTCTAAATTAGACTCTTTGTGTACGTAAGCCATCTTATTATGTTGGCATTTAGATTAAATTTGCTCAATAAATATGTTACAGCAGATTAAATTCTATTCGAATTTGTCTATAAATACTATTGTGTTTAGGCTTTACAGATTATAATTTTAGTATTTTTTTTTAATGGAATTGATGAATATTTTGTTTTTAAATGAGTAATTTTAAATTTTTTTGGGGCATATTTTTAACAATTTTGGGACATATTTTCGAATTTTTGCTACATATTTAATGCGCATAAACGCATTTTTTTAAAGCATATTTCTGGTTTCCCTGAATATAAGTATAGAAGTATAACTATAAGCTATAGCCGTGCCTGTGGCATTGTCGCAAAGAGTTAATTTTATAATTCCTTAAAAGTGAAATAATAATCGGTTAGATAGAGTCGGAAAGGCAAACATTGGTTTTCTGTCTCTTATTTGTCTAAGGCTTGAACAAAATATAAAGCCTATGTGTTTTATTGCATGTAGACTGGAAGCAGAATGGATTTCGAACAGCGTACTCTCGTTAAAATTACTTTGTTTTTCTTTTCGGTACGGAAACTGTTGCTAAAATAATGTTACCGACTACTGTCGATCATCGTGAATACCATTATCCAGTGCCGAAATTCTGTAACTCGAGCGTCGAGAAACTTTTCGATTGAAATGTGTGAAATGAAACAAAAAATGCAATATATTGAAACAAACAACTGTTTTCTTACTTAGCCGCGTCTGTAAATTTTTTGGCGAGTAATAGCTGTCACGTAAGGAAATTACTCGCCAATTTACAGAAAAAGTGTTTCTGTAAAATTTTTATGAGAAAGTTCCCGCTTTGAGCTGTCAAATAAACTCCCAAATAAAAACTAGTCGGGAATTTTGAAACTAATGCCCCTATTGCGGTTCTCCACTTTTGTAAGTACCGGTTTACACACGTCAAGTTTGACTCGTCAAGTCTTGAGTTTTTAGGAAGGAGAGAGGGGAAAAGAAAGTGCATTCTCTTTTCCCTTCTCTCCTAAATGCTCAAGACTTGACGAGTCAAACTTGACGTGTGTGAACCGGCACTACAAATTTAGTTGTCTTTGATAAATTGACATTGCCATTCTCAACTCAACTGGCAGTTGGCTATTCAGTTGTGTATCTGTTTGTTTCGTGGTGTTGCCGTTTTCAACTTTGTAAAAGTTTGGTCGACAAAAATGTTAAATACACACAACTGCTAAAAAGTAGTTGTGTTATTGGCAGTTAAATTTAATTGTTTTTAAATTCGGTAGAAATCGAACACAAAATGGAGAAATCGTATGTATAAATTTTTGTCATAACTTTTTCGGTTTTTTTAAAAACTTTTATTAGTTTGAAAATAAAAACGAAAGCTGAATTTGAGCGGCTCGTCCAGCTTATTTAGAGAAACTAAGAAAATGTTCGCGGAAAACACCAAAGTTTGGTATGATGAAAAATTCATGTAAGGAATTATGGGAAGAGTTTATAGTGGAGTTAAATAGTTTGGGACCACGACAAGAACTTCTTTTAAACACTTATAATCTCCTTAATCTAAATATAATATTCTTGGCACAGATTTGGATACACTACAAGGCAAGTATAAAGAAAAAACTTGCCAACAATAAAAGAAACACTCAAGCGACAGGGGGAGAGCTATCACGAGAAGTTCCATTAAATAGCCTTGAGGATACTGTTTCGCAGCTCTTGTATTGCAAGTCCGGCCAAGTATTTGCTGTTGAAAATATTCCACCATCAAGTGACTATTTTACTGAGTCAGTTTAACGAAAAATACAACCAGCAGATTGACCAACAGCTACCCCAATCAGAAGAAGAACTCATGAGGCACAAGAAAGTTTCGTTACTTATTAGAAGTTCTTACTTGGCACTGCGAAGTTCAAGAGGGTTCGAATCAGTACGAATTTGTTTTCTTGTACGTAGCGCATCTATACAAGAGTTTACCTTTTCATAATCATAAAATAAATCGACACTTATAGCAATAACAAATACTTTTTATTCAACACAACAATTAAAAATACTTTTATTTAAAAAAATTATACAATTTAATAAAATGTTCACTTGGCAAATGTTATGTTTAAAGTTGGCAAATCGATATTTTAAGTTGGCAGCTTTATAGCAAACTCATCTAAAAACAGTTGGGTATCACAATACCTAAAATGAGTTTGGTTGTACATAAGTTGGGTTGACTCCAACACGACCAAACTGAGTTGAGTGGAGAACTGCAATAGGGGCATAAAACCCATATTAAAAATGCAAAATGCAAAGAATAATAATAATAATATTTTGTTCTTGGCACATTTCTCATTGTTTAATTATTTTGCTTTTATCATTTTTATAAAATATACGAATGTTTTCAAAGTCGCACTTTACATTTGATTTAGCCAACGGTTTTTTTTCAACGATATGAGTGACTGGCGTTCTCAACGTCTGCAATGTCACATCGGCTTCGAGTGTAATGCTGAGACATTTACAACGTAACGACGTAATATCTTTTGATAGTTTTCGACATGAGTTACAGATACACTTTTTCTCACTTTTGGAGAAACGATTGAATATTTTGTTGCACATCTTTTCGATGCGGGAAGTTTTCATTAAAGTTGCAGAACATGGGTACAGGTTTATCTATTAGCAAATAATTATTTCTGCAAAGTTGATTAATTGTAATTAAGGCATCTCTTTTAGTTTATTGTGTTGAAAAGGAACAAAAATTTAATTGTTTCTGCTTCTACTGAAATTAACGATAGGTACACTATACCCATCAATTTAATAATTTTACCCTAATATAATTTTTTTTATCGAAACCCGCTTAGCCCGTTTAAATCCCCTAATGTAAAAAATGCTGGAACTCTTTTTTATACATACCCCTAAGTAATTAAGGGTATTTTATGACCGATATTGCTGAACCACTCAATTAAGCTTATTTATTTTCAAATAAACTCTAAATGTACGTATAATTTCTATAAGGACTGTATACATTTTATTGTTTTGTGACAAGCATTGAAATTGTGTCATTTTTATAACCATTTCACATGTTCCTATTAACGAACAGAAATAAATTTTCATATTAATTTTATAAATGTTTAAAATTTATATTTGTTATCATAAATATTTTGCTAAACATAAATAAATTATGAATTATTAAACTATTTATTATTCATGTTAGACAAATAAACATTTTATTTATGTTTTTTCTCACTAAAAACATTTAAATATACATTAATTTTCTGCAACAAATTATTAATTTATTGCAAGTGTTTATTTTTTTTATATGAACGCTATCTTTCCCTCCATTTAATATGAATTTGTTTACGTATGAATAATTTATTATACACTTAAGAATTGTAGGTTAACTTTAAATTGAACAATGAAAGAAGAATACTTTAAGATATATTTTCCCCTTTGGCATGAAAACATTTACATTCTTATAGTTTTGCTACACCTTCCATGATTTATGTTGCTTTAACATTCTCTCTTTTGTAAATTGTTTAAAATTCCTTGCGAAATAAACGTGCACGTATTGCAGGTGACAAATATTTTAACATCCTTGTGTTCGTGAATAAATTTCTGTGAAATCCTTTTTTCTTACAAAACAAATCCCAACTAAGTATTGCACATTTACTCGTACAGCAAGAAATATGTACCTTGTTACACAGAAACATGAACACACACTTAAGTATACGCCATACATACGTACACATACATAAACTTACTCGCTCATGTCCTTTAACGAACGTAAACATTTGTAAAAGCATATTAAGATAAATGTTTGTTTATGTCTTAAACTATTCTGCTACATTCTTATTAATGATTAGCTACTTATATCACATGTAGACATGAACTCTCTTTTGAAAAAGTTTGTGTAAACGTGTGAAAAGTTGTGCTCAAAAGAGTAGCAGTTTTAAGTCATGTTGACATACATAAATAAAATCTAAAGATCTTTCTTAAAAAACTATAAAATTTCTACTTAAAACATTTTAACTTAAAATATTTTTTTGTCGAACCATTTCTCTATCCACAATTGTCTATTACTTTATGTGTATATATGTGTTGATGTGAAAAGAACATCTCCTACAGGATCGTTTTAAACGAGTATAAATGCTACATAATATTATTAATGTTTAGAAAAGTTACTTTAAGTATAAGCTTTTAAAATAAATTTATATGAATGTTAGTATATAAACTTTATTAATATGTATTTATGACTGTGTCATGCACACAAACAAATGTGCAAATACATATTTGTAACATTTTAGCATAAAAAACATACAACAATTACGTAGGCAAAAATCATTTACTCTATAGATAAAGGGACTGTTAATTCCATGGAATTATTTATAAAAATTAATTGTAAATACGTTGATAACAAGTAAGAAAGTTTAGTCGGGCAAGCCCGACCATATGATACCCTACACCACAGTATTTACTGGCTATTTCACAATGTCACTCGAACGCTTTCGCTCGCATGTAAGTAAAACAGAAACAAATTCTCAAAATTTGTTGTGTATGGCTTTTTGAATAGGGGTCTATTTATGTTTTAAATTTCATTAAAATCTGTAAGATAGTTTCGGAGAGCCTGAACTTGCCCCCTAACTCCCCTTGTGGTCCTATTTTTAAATAATGCATAGCTTATGTGTCCATATAAACATAGATCTGTCTATATATTAAATTCCATTTTACTTGGTTTGATAGGGGCACAAAGGCCCTATTCCGAAGAGCAGCTTGTATGGGGGCAATACGAAATTATGGACCGATTCACCCCATTTTCAGTAAACATGGTGCTTGTGCCAATTTAAAAATACACACATTCATATGTTAATATAAATGTTTAACTTTTTTTTTTTTTATTTTTCTACTGAATGAATGAAAAACGTTTAAAATTCCGAATTCTTCTTTCAAATTGCATGGCATTATTAGTAGGGTGTCCCAAATTTTTTTTTTGTTAGAGGCTCAAGCATAATTTGAAAGCTTATAGGGTCCAGTATTTTTGAATTTTTTTTTCGATTTTTAGGAAGAGGTTTAGAGGTCGCGCAAATCAAGCCTTTGTTAACCCTTTCAGCCCCACTGTTGCCTATAGGCAACATTGCAATCAAACGCTTATAACTCCCGAAAATTTAATTTTTTCTTATAACGGTTTTCTGTTCTTAGTTAATATGCATCTTTGCAATGTGTGTGCAGAATTAATTACAATAAGCTTTGGTCGTGTTCATTTGCGAACTGTTTGTTTAAGCAGCCACACGTATTACAAATTATTTGGAAAAAGTGTGTTTTTAAAAAAACTAAAGAAATTGATATTAAAAAAAATATTTGTGTAAAAAATGCAATTTGCTATTTAAAACAGGTTAGTTAATGCCCTAGAGGGAAGCGAACTGACACCAAAGTAGTACCGTGATAGGTCTTTGGTGGTAGAGACCGGTTCTAGTTTTAACACTTTCTATGAATAAGACCTATCACTTTTACATGGGGTTGTCATTGGAGGGGGTCAATTGACACCATTTGACCAGTCGCAAATCTATTCTCAATGGACATGTTTAGTGACAGTTACAAAAATGTAGTATTATTTCAATACGATGTAGTATTAATTCAATAAAACAAGTCCTAGAATTAAATTCAAGGACCAAATTTTAGAAACTCCCAAAAAAATGTATCACACCGCGGGCGAAGACTGTACTGTAATTCATTACTTTTTCTACCTTTTTGTTCTTCACAAACCAGTTACATGATTGGTTCTCCTTTCGCTGGTTATGAGTTCTTTCTTTTTGTACCTGTTCTTTTTTCACAACTCCCAGGACCAGTCATTGGGACCAATTGATACTTATTTCCCGCAGGGTGATATTAAGTAACAAACACACAAAAAAAGTTGTAGCTTTGTCCTCAGTATTTTTTTAAAAACCATGTTGCCTATAGGCAACATTGGTCCATTATGTTCTTAATTTACATAAGAACATTTTGTTCACTTAAAATGAGTGCAAGGGTTTGGCAAAGTGAAAAATTTTAAAAAATTATTAATTTGAAGAATGTGAGATGAAGACATCGAAAATGATGCATGAAGTAGACTTCACACACTCAACCAGAGACTGATATGGTCTATTGTGACGCCTTAGTTAGTGAAAGAATTCTAGTATGAAAGAATGCGAGAAGTAAAGAGTGGAAGAACAGGAAAAGAGGAAGTAGTGGAAGATAAAAAATCGGACTGCACAATCCAACAACAACCCTACTAAACAGAAAAATTTCTTACATGTGCCCAGTACCCAGTCTTCAGCCGCGCAGCCAGGTCATTCCCATTACAAATCAGATTCTAGAGCCCGCATCTCGAGACATCTCCTAATTCGCGCAAGAATCTGCTTCCCAGCCACCGCAGGCTGCTGATCTGTAGCCTAGGACAGTGGCACATAAAGTGCTTACTGTCTCCAACTCCTCTGGGTCCTCACACAACCTACATGTATCCGACAAGTCAGATCCCATTCCCACCACCATCCTGCCCCCCGATTGGGGGTGTGCTGGAAATCGCAAACGCAAAACGCAAGAATTTGGAGGCTTTTTATAAATTTTTATAATTATTGTTATAAAATTCTGTTTAATAGAGAAATGTTTGTATAATATTTGTTATAAAATTCTTTTATTACAGAAATCTTACTAAAAAACGACTTTTAAAATTCTTGCGTTTTGCGTTTGCGATTTCCAGCACACCCCTGATCATGGTACTGACGCAGGCCCTACTCTTGCCCAGCGGCGCATCTGAATTTGAATTGCTTAGAACCGGTCACAGCCTGCGCGATACCCGTCAGTCCGTTCGGGTACGCTACGCCCGCTTAGTCCCGTTTAGCGCCCATTCCCTTATTCTTCCAAAGTATAATCACATTTGAGGCCTGACCGCCTGCAAACTATCAGGACCCTCCATTTCCGAGCCTAGTTTCAGTGACCCATATTCACCAGCTCTATCATCACTAGATTCTCCATCATCACCAACTTCATCACCGACATCGCATGCTCTTGAAAAAGATATTATGTAGCAGAACCCGCAAAAAATTAAATATATGACAAAACTATTCTCTGGGTTGAATAAGGATCAAAAGGACGATGCAGGATATGTCACACAGGCTTTCCAAGTTCGAAGTGCAGAAATGAAGAAATTTTGTATTATATCATACCTAAAATATAAAAAAATTGCAATATATAAATTATCAAATAATTGTTTTTTCATATTAATAAGAATTAATTTGTCTTTCAAACTGCATCATTAGCTTTTTCGTTTTTATTTAAACTTAAAAAGTTATAAAGCGGTATTACAAAATTTCTGAAAAAATTACGAAAAATTGTAATTAAGGGTATCTAATTGAGTAAACTCATCACCAGAACTTATATCTTTTTCACACAGGAATAAAGCTTGGATACTTTTCTTTAAAACTGTTTCCTCAGGAGTGAAGAAACTGGTGGTATTAACCAAAATATGAGTTAAGTTCAAAAAAGTCCGAAAACTCCGTTTTTTTTGAAAACTCCATTTGCGCGACCTCTTAACCTATTCCGAAAATTCTTAAAAAAAAACAAAAATACTTTACCCTATAAGCTTTTAAATTGAGCACCTATGAAAATTAGAAAGAAATTTTTTGGGACACCCTAATGATTATGCGAGATATCAGAGTTTCCAATTTAATATGAGATATTTTCGAAGACCAAATATTGTTCGAAATTGAAAAAATCCATTCTGCTGGCGCATTATAGCTGGCAGAGCAAATGAAAACTCTACTAAAGGTACATGTACACAACACTTTTCATGCATTTGACTTGTCAACTTTTCAAGTCACATCTAATTGTGCATGTCTGTCAATGTTACTGATTTAGTCTCAGTTCACACTGTGAAAGTTTTCTTTCAAAAACTCGAATTGTTATCTCCTTTCTCATCAATAAACTCAAACTTTCTCAAAAAAAAAATTTTTAAAGTGTGAACCAGACAACGGCGTTGTCTGATTGCAAAAAATTCGTAATTTATGAACACCTCATTCGCTGCTGTTTTTAAATGCAATCAAGTAAGTTCCCTGCAAATAAAATTGGACCACCTGGTCCATTTTGATAAAATGGACTACTCCATGGACTGGTCCGATGTAATGCAAGCATGGACCATGCCATTGTTAAAAAGTGTTTGTAGTGAGACGACATGTCTTCGTTTTTTAACGTCAGGCTTTCGTTTTTAAACGACTTCAAAACTAATCCTTTTTAGTGTTCCATGGAGTAGTTTTAAAACTACTCCTTAGTGGTCCAAAGGTGGGTTATATGGTCCTCTTTTAGGACATCGTAATGTTAAATAGACCAGGTGTTTTCCATACGTTTGGGTTAGTTTTGGACTAGTCCTGGTCCCTTGTGGACTAATTTTTACACGCGTGTTTGGACTGGTCCTATTATTTGCAGGGTTAAGCTTCGTTCATATATGATTGCTTTGGTAAAAAACATATACAACGAAAGACAAAAATCATTGCTCTGATACCTATTCAGCAGTTGCAGTTGCAGATTCGAAAAAAAGGAAATTAAGTGAAACGCAAATACCAGTGCTGCCACTCTGTAGGTCATTACGCGAATTTCTATCTATCTTTTTAAAACAATTAATATAAGGATTTGATTTTAGTGCTATAGTTTATACCATTTAAGATATTATTTATTGAAAAATTTACAGTATATCAAACAAAGTCACACTTTATTTAAAACAAAAAAAAAAAAAAAAAGATTTCCGTAGTTTATGAAGCAAAAGATAGATAGTGATTGGAGCCAGATGGCCAATTAGATTTCGATAAATATGACCTTCATAGTGATTTAGAACTTGAAGTTTATTGAAAAAAATAAGATATTTCTACTAAAAAAACACCTGGAGCGAGATATGTTTCCAATACGTATAACAAAAAGTAATAAATTTTGTGTTTGCTTTAACATTTAAAATTCTTTTGTTGAAAAATATTTAGCGCCCTAAACATTTGTTAAACTGATTTGAGAAACCGAGTTTTATCTAAAACCATAACAGGAATTTTATTTACTAAATAAAGTATACAAAGGAACATCAATTAACATTTTAAACCTTCCCTTGTAACATGGAAGTATAAATTAATTTTTATCAATATATTTGAAATTGTATATGTTATTTTTGTTAAATAATTTTGAATTACTAAATCAATCTTAATAGTATGACTTATATTGATCTTATTTAAGTGAATAGGGTATTATAAGCTTGTGCTGATATGTGAAACACATACAAGTATTTGTTGAAGTACATCGATCGAATTAGAATCAGTATCTGCGTCGTACATCCTACTGGCTATTTGTCTGTTCATGTAGACCTTCTGCGCAAAATACAGGTGGCAATTTAAAAAAATAAATAAATTTAACGAAATTGGGTTATACGTTTTTTTTTAAATTTTGAGAAGCGGTCCATAATTTCACATATATAATATCAAAAATCTCAAATAGATGTAGTTACCTAGATAATATTTGACGTTAAGAATTCTTTTATTATAAGTCTTAACATATAATCATAATTTTATACACCCTTCACCCACAATTAATTGTGAAGAGGGTATACCTAGTTCGTCATTCCGTGCGAAACTTTTTTATTATTCATCTCAGACCCCATAAAATATATATATTCTGGGTCTTTGAGTAATTCTAAGTCGATTTAGCCATGTCCGTCTGTCTGTCCGTCTGTTGAAAACACGCTGAATTTCGAAAAGCTCAAAAGAAAAAGCGTCAAATTGCTTATAGTTATCCTTAGGATCTTGGGATTGAAATCCAGCAAAATCGGTTCAGTAGGATCAGAGCTATGAATTAAAATGTCGAACCAACACCTAAAAAAAATTGATAATTTTTTAATCCAAATTTTTAATATTTTTAATTAGGCTTAAGTTCATGAAATTTAATTTTTATTAAATTATTTTTATGAAGAAAGGAATTTTACAACATGAAAATCAATTTAAATTGTTATTGATAATCTTTCATTCTTGACGTGGCTCGGGCTCGAACCCTGGCCGGCAGGTTACCATGACATGTTTCGATCGCAACCACTCGATCTCCTCAGATGGATTTGCCGTCTTACACTCGCAGCCATCGACGACTGCTGACGTCACCAGTCAAACATCAATCCTTAAACCAAATTGTATTTTAACATTTGGTAGATCGAAATTTGCTTTCCTGAATGATTATCCATTTTAATTGATTTTGACATGTTTTTTCCTTTACTTTTTGATAATTTTGTTACAAAAATTAACATAAATGCTGGAATAATGCACAGAATGATATAAGATTTTGCAAAAGTTCGTTTTATAAAAATCAAGCTGTAAAATTTCGTGAAGATTAGTCCATAATTTACCCTAGGCCCCATATAAGCCCTACTCCCGGAAAACAGTTTAGTACGCCTAAGACCATAATTAATACTGCTATCATAACAAAATTTGGCTCGTCACAGTCTAATAGGACTAGAAATGACACTGTGAAATTTCGTGAAGATCAGTGCATTATTTACCCTAGGGCCCATATAAACCCTACTGCCGGAAAACAGTTTTGTTTGCCTAAAACCGTAATTAACAATGCTATCATAATATGAATTGGTACGTAACAGTAGGCCCCTAAGATTCGGCATAGCCGAATATAGCACTCTAACTTGTTTCTAAATAGTTTCATAATTGCATATGGGACCGAACAAGGGAACCCTATTAAAAATTTTTCTGTAAATACTGTGGTGTAAGGGTATCAAATGTTCAGAATTAACCGTCTATGAACTTTCTAATTTGTACTTTTTTGTAAAAGTTTTTTTTTTATAATTAAACTCTAGTCTGATATCAGGTGTTATTTCAATTAAATTGGGTAATTTTGCGTTATCACACGTGGAGTTTTGAATTTTGCTTGTGGTAACACTGGCAAACACACATAGGTGCAACTACAAAAACAATATACAGACAGCGTTACCATTGTTGCCACTACAAGTTATGATAAAATGAATTAGCAAAACCGCCTTTTTTCGGGCGAGATTTTGGTTTAGCCTACAAATCTGTGAACAGACTCGTATTCAGCTTGCTAAAGCCAATTAAAACTACACTAAAAATTTATTGCTCCCGACTTGTTTTGGTTTTTGTGACTAGTGTTATTACATTATATTTTCTGTTATGTTTATTACCATTTACAAAATATTACTTGAAATTTAAATAAATTCAACAAAATTCGTGGAAAAAAACTTAATTTGTCGAATTCATTTTGGTTTTAAAACCGGTGCCCCTTTTTTCTTAAGCTCCCTTTTTGTTACCACTTATTTTTGTAAATATTCCCTTTTTTGGTATTTTTTTTTTTAAACATCCAACGTTTACGCTGTATACAAATACAAAAACCGAAAAAATAAAGCAAAGTCAGACACAAATTCTAATTTACGTTCTTCGTTGTGTCATCGAGTGGACAGTGACTACTTGAATGCAAAATCATAAGAATGCCTGTGTTTTGATTTTGAGCGTGCGCATAAATGAATGCAAACAAAGAACGTTCAATCATCAAACTCACACATGCACGAAATTGACATGCAAACGATGTCAATATTACCAACGTTGAACTTTGTTTTGCAGGCATAGAATTGATTTTAATTTAAGCGTATGAGTTAATCATGATCATGATCAGACTAACATAAGGTTTATAATATTCGGTCACAAAAGTTCATTAAATTTATTTCTGACATTATCTCGGTTTCGTTCTAGGTTTCAAAATAACGTATTAAGATTTAATAATGAAATGTTTTTTATGTTTATACGTGTAATTTCTATTCAATGATGAAATTATCACACATTTATCGGTATTGTAAAACATTAACTTCAGCCAGGTTCCGGTTTCTTTCCGGCATAGATTTCTGACATAGTTGATTTTCGATGGTTTGACAGAAGAAAATAGAGCACGCTCTTATTGAAATTTTGAAGCACGACATGTATGTAGCCTGCAGTGGGAAATTTGACAAGTCAGATGTAAAAAACCTGTCTTAAGATCAATACGTTTTATAAGGAATAAATTCTTTTTTTAAATTTTCATATCAACATTTCAACGCACTTTTTATCAGGATGTAAACTATTTCTTTCAAGTTTCTCAACTTACTGCCTAGAACTGTATCCAAGCTAATCCCTAAATTTATCTGAAAGATTCATTCCAATGGTGTAGGTACTTAATACAAGTTCTGTAAAAATGTTTCGTTTCAGATATTAGGTCTGTCTGGGTACTTTTCCAGTGGCAAATACTCAGTAAATTTTTTTTGGGAGAGTAAGACCAATATTACTCTATCGGCTGAAAAAATCTCAAAAAGTACGCAGACTGTATCCAGTGAAATTTTGCAAGAAAACAGCTGATCGGTGTGTAAACAATTGGAATAAAAAAGAAAAAGAATTTTAGCATATGTGTACGCAAAATTGAATTCTCGAGGTAAATTAAAAAATTATTAATTAAAGTGAATCTTAAAAAGTGTTATAAATTAAAAAACTTGTTTATTACACTGTTATTAATTTGGTAAATTCAATTTCTTCTTAGTTTTTAGTTTTATTTGTCGGGTTTTGTATAAAACTTCTTTTGCTTACATTGCCCAACAATGGAAAAAAAGAATGAAATGCCCAATACAGTGCCCTCCAATAGCTTGACAACGGAGAAAAATAATTTGGATGTGAAGTGCTCGCCAGGAACACAATTCCAAGTACTCGCCTCTTCAATTGCAAACTTTGTCCCACAAAGTTCTGCTGGTTCTATCGGTTCTGCCATCTCCACTCCACTTACGCCACGGTCGCACTGTATATTTGGACGTTTCTAGCATGAAGTAAAATGTTTTGTTTATTATAATTTATTATTATTATAAACGTTAAAAATCAACACAATTCTAACTACTTATTTTCTGCCTTTGTTAAATTTCAATTTTTATTTTCATTTCACAAAAACTATTTCATTCAAACAGCTGTTCAAACTATTTGCAAAATCTTGCAAGCGGAAATTTCTCCAGTAACATTTGCAAGTTCTCTAATTTCCAACTGTCAAAAAATTCTTGTTTTGGCTCTCTCGCTGCAAGAGATTTGGAGTACGCAGACAACATTTTTGCAACATTTTGCGCAAAATATGTGTACGCAGACAGACCTATTGTAAATCTAGTCGTGGAACTTGTACACGCTACTTCACCATCGACATTTCCCTCTTAGATGTTTTGATACTTTCTTTGCAGATCATTGCTTAACGTATGTATATGTACGTTGCATGCATTTTATTCTTGGGGGTATTTCTAGATTTAATTTGTAAAAAGTGTCAAAACAAAACAAGTTATAGTTACACTGCAGAATAATTTATGTACATCTGCGTAACACAGACTAAAAAATAAAAATGATTTCCTTTAAAATATTGAATTATGCCTAGACGTTTTTGCTGGCCCGCGACTTAAAAATTAAATACAAATTTATACAAATATACAAAATAAATATCAAACCATTCACAATACTCCAAACAAATGAATTGATTACATATTTCAAAACCAGTCATGCGAACAATTTTTGATTATGAGTAAATCAAAGAAAAATTCCTAGCAATCTTAAGATTACATTTACAAAATTGATATTGTTTCCTGTGAAAGTTCTCCATTTCAGTAACTGTTTGATAAACATAGAAATTTTTTTTATCTGTATTGTCATATATTAAAAAAAAAAATACAAAGTTTGCATTTGACTGGTTTCTGAAACAAACAACCATTACTATTGTAAATTTGGAAGGAAATATTATCATTTTATTAGTAAAAGTAAAATGAAGACTTAACTTTTTAAAGAGTTTCATTTAATTGTCATAGATATTCACATATTTGTTTTGGAATGATTTTTTGTCATCATACAATCGTTCTAGCATGTATTTTGCTTTAGTTGTAGGACTCTAAAAAATATTCACATAAAACCCTGCATATTCAACCAATTAGGGTTTAAGAGCTTGTAAATCTTTTTTTTTTTTTTTTTGTCACATACATTGGGACCTAAAACATTCACGAAATATTAGATTAGGGCTTAGCAGAAACCGGTCAAGCGCCGTCAGTTGACTTCTTTCTGCACTAAACAAGGACACACATTTCGATATTATTTAGTTTTTTTCATTAAACGATTTTTTTACCCTTGCAAAAAAATAAACGCCAAATAAATTAATATTGGATTTCGGGAAAGGAATAAATATTCAAATGAACAATTTGAGCAGATTTTAAATTTTTTACTCAATATTTTGGAAGTAAGAAAAAAGTGAATACAGTCAAATCCCGATAATTCGTACCCCGATAAAACGTAATTTCCGATAATTCGTAATAAACTGTCAGTCCTTTGAAAAAATCTCGTTAATTGTAAAATGTCCATACATTTTGGTCCCCTCGATAATTCGTAATTTTTTTTTTTTTCAAATAAAATCTTCTTTACCTCTTATAAATCGTAATTGTTTGCTAACTACCACTTATAATTCGTAATAAAAAGAACAAAAACATGGAAAGAATGAATTTTTGTTTAACACTATTTTATTTTTGCGTGGGTTTTTGCTTGTGTGTGGATTTATTTCCTTAAGATCAGTTTGTTACATGCATAATTTTTATGTATAATTTTTATATATTTTATTTTTAACAACTGTTTTTTATGTTTTTTTTATCGCTTGAGTAAAAAAATTTAAAAACCCCGTTTGTTCGTATTTTTTTTTTATTTTAACCCCGTTAAATCGAAACCCCGCTAAATCGAAAACCCCTATAATTCGTAAGAAATGGCCGGTCCCTTGCGATTACGAATTGTCGGGATTCTACTGTATTTGCTAAAAAAAATATGTAAAATAGGGATATGTGATAAAAAATGTACAATTAGCTTAAACAAAAATAGTGTACTGTCCACTATAATTGTGTACGGTTTGTCACTGTATCAATAGCAGAGATGTAAATGAATCATTAATTTTTGAATTAATTCGTGAATCATTCATGCATGCAATGAATTAGCAAATTTTGAATTAATTCTTTTCACACAAAAAAATTAATTGAATGAAATTTGAGTCAATTCATTTGAATTGGGCAAAATGAATTGCAATTCATTTTTAATTCAAAAGAATTGGTAAAATAAATTGCAATTCATTTCCAATTCATTTGAATTGAATTGACTTTGAATTAATACAAATGAGATAATGCTCATAGGATTTTTGCAGCTCCCTTCTAGTCTTTTTTCAAAATCAATTCAAATGAATTGGAAATGAATTGCAATTCATTTTTTCTAACTCATTTGAATTAATTCAAAGTCAATTCAACTCATTTTGCTAAATTCAAATGAATTGACTCAAATTTCATTCAATTCATTTTTTGTGTGAAAAGAATTAATTCAAAATTTAGCTAATTCGTACAAATTAAAATCAAAAATTAATGAGTGCCCCGGTAGGCTAGCTAGTCTATCAACCCCGGGGTTGCGGGTTCGATTCCCGCCAGAGACTCTGGTTTCTTTCCTGCAGACAAGCGTAAAGCTTCGCGGGGATTAGCATAGGGAATTAAAAAAAAAACAAAACAAAAATTAAAAAAATTCTTTTACATCTCTGATCAATAGATGGCTGTAGGAAATATCGCCCAAAGAAAAATGGCCCAAAAAAAAAAAATGAAAAATCGCCCAAATGAAGAATCGCCCAAGCGAACATGAAAAATGACCCAAAAAGGTAAATATGAAATTTTGCCCAAAAAAAACGAAAAAGGGCCCAAAAAAAAAATGAAAAATGACCCAAAAAGCAAAAACTAATTTTTTCCCAAAAAAAAAAAAAAATTACTAAATTTGCAAAAAAGTGTTTATTATTCATATAAATTTAGGTGACATGTCATAACGTAACTTAACTTATAATCAAAAATGTGTACATTTTTTTTTAAAATACCGTTAAAATTTCAAGTGATTTTTTTAAAGATACTTATTTAACCATAATATGGTTGTCGATGACAATGATTTGGTTAAATTAAATATAATATGGATAAAATATTTTTATAGCTTTTACTCCGGGTGTATATATTAAATATATATATCCAAAATAAGGATTTCATTTTCTATGGTATAACAAATACTGGCTTCGCTAACTAAAGCTTCTCTGTATAGCCGGCCTTCGGCCGGGCGCAAGGATTTTCTCCTCTATGGTATAACAAAGACCGGCTTCGCTAACTAAAGCTTCTCTGTATAGCCGGCCTTCGGCCGGGTGCAAGGATTTTCTCTTTTATGGTCTAACAAAAACCGGTTTCGCTAAGTAAAGCTTCGAAAAACTGCCTTGTTTCCGAACAAGGCCGACTACGCAGAGAAGCTTTAGTTAGCGAAGCCGGTGTTTGTTATACCATAGAGGAGAAAATCCTTGCGCCCGGCCGAAGGCCGGCTATACAGAGAAGCTTTAGTTAGCGAAGCCGGTTTTTGTTATACCATAGAGGAGAAAATTCTTGCGCCCGGCCGAAGGCCGGCGATACAGAGAAGCTTTAGTTAGCGAAGCCAGTATTTGTTATACCATAGAAAAGAAAATCCTTATTTTCGATATATATGTATATATTTAATATATACACCCAGAGAAAAAGCTACAAAACCATTTTTAAAAAAATTCTACCGACATTATGTTTAATTTAACCAAATCATTGTCGCCGACAACCATATAATGGTTAAATTAGTTTCTTGAAAAATAGTTTTGTTGTTTGCAACCATAATAAAACATGGTTTTCTCTGCTATGTAAGATTATGGTAGAATTTTAAAAATAGCCCATTTTTTTTGGGCCATTTTTCATACAACATTTTTGGGTGATTTTTCATAATGAAAAATCACCCAAATTTAAAAAACGAAAAATCACCCAACAATAACGATAAATAGCCCAAAAATTTTGGGCCATTTTTCATATGAAATCAGGCCCAATTTTACATGCAATTTTTTTGGGCGATTTTTCACTTTTTTTTTTGGGCGATTTTTCTTTGGGCGATATTTCCTACAGCCTCAATAGATGCAATGAAAATTTGTTTTAATTCAGCAAACATTTTATATGTTCGTTTATATAACACAGGATCACATTGAGTTTGCTGATAATGATGGTATCATTATTTTCTTCTGGTAGCTCTAGTTTCAAAGATATAATGACATTTAATAGTTGCATAATGTACACCAGGTTTTTTATTATATATTGGTTCCTTTTACTCCTGCAATGAGCATATGGCCGTAGAGGACGAAACCAAAAACACAGGAAGTTTAACATTCTTGCATTAACAGTAAAATATCCCATATTCAAAAATGTGACTCTACACAGAAAAAATAATTGCCGAATTATTTTCAAACAAACGCTTGTTTGAAAATTTTATTAATATTTACAAATTGTTTTACTGATTCAATTAATATTTTTGTTTGATTTTTATTAAACCAATTATTACCCCTATTACCCTATTTCACGCCCTAAATATTAACAATTTAAGGCTTTGATACTTTCCAGATGGTACACTATTTTCCCGCAAAAAATTTCAAAAAATCGGTTGATTTGTTAAGCAGATATAGGGAGGGGAGCTTTTACCCCTCTTGCGCTATTTCACGCCCTATTCCCTCTTTTCTTTCATATGTTACAGTGCCTGCATGACAAATTTTAATAAAACAGGATGATTAGCAAAGAAGATATAGTGAGGGGGAGCTAATGCCCTATTTTGCGCCTTCTAGCAATATAAAATATGTTCTACGACCTTTTCTCATATCTAACAAAAACACATACAAAATTTCATAAAAATCAGTCAAGGCGTTTCGGAGGAGTTTAAAATGGAGGGCATTTTGTTGATATTTGTATGGGAATATATAGGGAAATCTAAATGCCATATCTGTGGAACCCCTGAGCTGGTTTCGTGCAAACTTAACATTTCCCTACGTATAACATCACTGCATGCCATCTGATTCTAATGCTGTAACAATTTTAGGATGGGGCTTATATGGGACCTGTGCGTGGTTAATTTTGTACCCATCCGGAAAACATTTCGTTGTGACATAGTAGTATAAGCTATTTTCGCCAATTTTTATGTTAATACCAATATTTATAAGGAAGTTATGGTATTAAAAGATATTTTTAGGAGTGGTTTTTGTATGGGAGCTTTGGTCATATATGGACCGATTACAGAAAAATTTTGGTAAGATGATTTTTTTTTTTTGCAATAAAATAAGTTTGAACCAAATTGAATCTAAAAACGAACAGATGGTTTTTGTGTACGCAGAACCTATTCAGGAAGGAAACTTGTATATGGGGCAATGTGAAATACCAATAAGAACCTGTGTAATATATTTGATCAAATTACATGGCCAGCTAGCCAGCCGGAAGGATGTGTGTATGTATGTATGTAACGTATGGACTCCAAAACGGCTGGATGAAATTTTCAGGGAATCTTCAGAATATTCAGGCGGGTGACACTGTGAAGTCTGATTTTTTGATTTTCGGTCTGCGGGCGGAGTGGCGTGGCAAAATCCAATTTTCATATTGCACCACCAATAACATCTAAATAATTTGGACGATTTTTTCTTTGAAATGATCGCCATGGTCCAACTTAGATTTATACGAAAAGAAAATTTTTCCCCGCCCACTTTTTTCGAATTACCTAAAATCAGAAAACGGCTCCATCGATTTGACAAATTTATCTTTCAAATGTTCGTATTAATCCATTTTAAGATTTCATCGAAAGAAAAATTTACCACGCCTACTTTAACGCCCACTTTTTCTATTAAGCGCATAATTTGAGAACGGCTTGACTGATTTGGACGATTTTTTCTTTAAAATGATTGCCATGGTCCAACTTCGGTTTTTACGGAAAGAAAATTTTGCCCCGCCCACTTTTTTCGATTTACCTAAAACCAAAAAACGGCTCGATTTTACGTTTTCATCGAAAGAAAAATTTACCACGCCTACTTTTACGCCCACTTTTTCTATTAAGCGCATAACTTGAGAACGGTTTGACCAATTTGGACGATTTTTTCTTTAAAGTCATAGCCACTTTAACGCCGACTTTTTTCTATTTATCTAAAATCAGAAAACGGCTCCATCGATTTTACTAATTTTTCTTTAAAATGTTCGAATCTTATTAACGGATTTTAAAAATGGAACGCAAACATTTTTTTCTAATTTGGACAGGACAACGTCTGTCGGGTCAGCTAGTATTGTATAAGATAATAAAAATATAATAAACAAAAACTAATAATTTGGTTACCATTGGAAAATTTGTTTATTATAAAAAAAAATAAAAAATGATATTGCGACAGGTATTAGAATAACTAATTTGAGAAATTTAGCTTTCTTGAGACCAAATGATTGGATTATTAACAAATATTGGACAACAAATGATGGCTTAAAGGGCACTTTATTATAACGGGCGTGGCAAAAATTTTAAAATGTCAGTACAACGGCGCTAAGCTGTTTCATGCACGAACTATGTTTTATCGTTTAACTAAAAGATATAACAAAGTTAAAGGGTTTTGGCTTTAATCTCCCACTGTGCAATGGTTTAAAGCAATTCTGAAAAAATAAGCATTATGTGGGGATTAATTGTGTTAGCATATGTACAATAATCTTATTAAAAATACTAAGCAAATCATTTATATAAAAAGTTTAGTGGCGAGCGTTTTTTTTTTGTCAAATTCTTCCCTTTTATCATGCCAACATTTACTACCATGCAGATAAAGTAACTAGTATTTGGTTAGAATTATACTAGTTGCTTTTGACTTCAGACTAGTTGTTTATACAATTATTTTATTTTATATATTGAACTATCGATTTTAACGCTGGGTTTTCATAGAAACCCACTTAGTTCATTGGAATATAGTTATATACTAGTGGAAAACTAGTTATTTTTTAGAACAAGTTTTAAAAACTAAAGTTCATTTAAATTTTAACTAACTATTTCCTTAATAATTTAATGGACATACTGTTCGCTTTGTAAACCATAACAGCAGCAGTAAATGTAAACCATAACAGCAGCAGTGCTTCTGATATCATATGTATTTATTTTGGCAAACTATTAAAAACTTGTCTACCGGCCAGAAAAAATAGTTTGTTGTCTTAATGTTACATATTTACTTTTTTTAAGGACTCTCAATTGTCGGACACTAGCAGATTGGCCTGAAATTGTTTTCGTCATCAGCTCCACAATTTTAACAAATATAAATCGGGAATATTTCTTTACCTTTTTGTGAATTATTTTATTTTTTTAACAGAAAACAATATTGCCGTAATACAAGACTTTACACTTTTTGCTTAACATTTTACATCCGAAAAAAAAAAATTTGCATAATAACCCAATTTGTCAACCAAAAATTTATGTTTTTTAGTAGAAGCATTGCTGTTTCTAAAAAAAACAGTTAATCGTTTTTTTACATACCTTTGTAGTGTTGTTTTGTATATACTGCAGACGTCCTCACGTATAAAGCTATACCGTCAATATGTATTTATATTTCTTATTGCTGTACTCTTTTGACTGTTCACAACTAGTATTATGACTGTCCCAGAACTTGGCAGGTAAGACTTTGTCTACAGGGTATTAGTTTGATGAATATGTTAAACTATGTTTAAAGTCTAAAAGAACTTAAACGTAATGCAAAATAGAAAAATGTCTAAATTTTTATTCCGGAAAGCTGCCCGAAGATTTTAATCGCCTTATGTGCATACAGAACATGATTTAATAGGCATTTGACCTAAATGTTTTAAAGTAAATATGTATAAGGTAGAGTTAGTTGGAAATTTTTAGTACAAATATAAGATATCTTGCTACATTTAAAAATAAAATTTTAAAACTACTTTATAAACTTTCAAAATTGTTGTTAGGCATATTTACCAACTACATACATCGTCTACTGATTTTGTTATAAACCTTTACTTTATTCTCATAATTCCTTCTATTTTTTCACATAAATCTTCCATGTGTGTATGTAAAACTGTAGTTTCAATAACAATTTAATTTCTAAAATAAACAATATCTAATATACACAAATACAACAAAGTAGACAAAGAGTTGAAAAAAAACAAGTAAGAGTGCTATATTCCGCTGTGCCGAATCTTATATACCCTTCACCATTGTGCGAGTAGAATAGAGAGCAACTAAATAATTTTTACATATACATATACATACATATTTACAATACTTAAAACTTCATTATAAATGAAATTTAAAAAGCGAAAACTGGTAAATATTTTTTTTAAATCGTTTTTAGTTTCTATTTGTTAAAATTATTTCGTTAAATATATGAAATAATAAAGAAGGGTGATAACGAAAATCATATGTGGGCATTATGCTAATATATGTAAACAAATACGAAAGGGGGGTGAGGGGATTGGAAGAAGAGAAGACAACCGGATTTGAACTTCGCTTTGCATAAGGACCCAGAATATATATACTTTATAGGGTGTAGGACCTTCGGTGAAGGGTATAAAAAACAAACTTAATTATAAAAAAGAGTAATTTTTGGGATTTCAATATTTTGGTCATAACTCCGCTATTGCTCAGCCGCTTTGACAGATTTATATACCGACGTGTTAAAAAAGAAATTTGCCAGTTATTTTGGCTATAAAACTTGGACTCGGGAAGATCTATGGTTCCTGAAAATGGGTATTTTTCAAAAAAAAAATCATTATTTTGGTCATAACTTTTTCGTATCTGAACCGATTTTCCCGAGCTTTTCAGAAAATATTTTCTATTAAAAATTTCCGATCTTCTGATATATAAGGCTTAACCATAGGTCATATTACAGTCAAAAAGTTCAGGTTTTTAAACAATTTTTAATACTTTTTGTATGAGAGGTAATACATACATACGAGCCCTAACCACTATTAATTCGTACACAAACCATTTTTCATCAATGTGCTAATTAAGTATGTTTATTTTCGGAAATATAATGACTACACAAAAAAATTTATACGTTTCTTAAAGATCATTTTATTCTCTGTAGATATATGTACATTAAAAAAGTTAAATATTAAAAAAAGGACTTTTTAAAAATCAAACAAAAACGAAAGTTCATTATTTTAAACAAAAATATTGTGACCACAATTAATTCGTACAGTCGCCAATTTTCATAGTTAGAATTGTGTTACGCCACCTTTGTTTTTTAAAACGGTCTCAACCCGCTTTGGCATGGTACTGACTAGTTTTTGGCAGTCTTCTGGGGTTATCGAGTCCCAAATTTCCTGAATTTTGGACTTTAACCCTTCAACAGTCCGTTGGGGTTCATTTCGAAATTTTCTTTTCATAATAGCCCGCAAATTTTCTATGGGATTAAGGTCTGGACTAGAAGATGGCCAATCCAGGACCTCGATTCCATTTTCTTCAAGCCACTTTTTCGTTTTTTTTTGCAGTATGAGAAGAAGCACCATCCTGTTAAAATATGTATTCCCCGCAGTCTGCAAGTTTCGATACCGATGGTATCAGATTTTCCATCCCATGACGCTAGCTGGAACTTAACCATGACGCTAGCTGGAACTTAACTGTACGTTTTAAGCAGTCTTTGTTGTATGCCTTGGTGCTTTTACGTATTACCCTTTTTCTTGCATCACCAACACATACATGAAACTTGGATTCATCGCTTAAGATAATGCTGTCCCATTGCCGTTGTACCCACGAGCGTCTCTCTTTAGTCCATAATAGGCGTTTTTATTTGAAGCGCGTTAAACAATGGCTTTTCTTTGGCCTAAAAAATTATATAAATTATAAAAAATACCTGGTGTACGAATTAATAGTGGTTAGGGCTCGTACAACAACCACAAGGGATTTTTTGGAAAAATTAGAGGCAGTCGTGGTTTTTTGATCATATCTCATCCATTGTTGGACCGATCTGGCTGAATTTCAATAGCAAGAAATGGAGGACTATATGTGACATAAATGTAAAACAACGTAGCCGCTATCATGTCTGGAGTCTCCGAAAAACACATATCAAACGTAAGACGGACAGACGAACGGACGGACGGATATCGTTAAATCAACTTCTCTCCTCATAAGGACCCATAATATATATATATATATATATATATATATATATATATATATATACTTTATAGGGTCTAAGATTAATATTGTAGAAATTACAAACGGAATGACAAATTTATATATACCCTTTTCCACCTGTGGTGAAGGGTATAAAAAAATACACATTAGAAAAACCCCATATTAAAACAAGATAAAATTTAATACTCGGCCAATGTGAATTTTTAATGCCCTCCACAAGCACTATAAAAAGATGTAGCTGTACACGCAGAGAAAAAAAATGTTTAAATATGGTCATCTCCAACTATTTTTAAAGACAATTTGAAACATATTATGTTAAATTAGTCCTCCATCAAGAAGCCACAACCATATTATGGTTGCCTTTTAACATGTTATGATTAAAAATTTGTTTTAAAATTAGCAATAGTATTTTCCTCTTCTTTCAAGAGCAACATGCTATGGTTAAAAACCAACCATGCTATTGTAAGTGTTAAACATGTTATAGTTATTTTTGACCATAACATGTTCGGAGGCAACCATAATATTGTTATTTCTTCTTGACGGGGGACTAATTCAACCATAATATGGTTGTCGGTGACAATAACATTGTTAAACGAATCATAATATGTTTTAAATTTCCTTTAAACATAATTTTGTTGGAGGTGACCATATTTAAACATGTCTTTTCTCTGGGTGTAGAAAAGTTAAAAAAGAGCCATCTTCTGGAAAACGAAAGCACGTGAAATTGAAATCGAAGAAGAATTTCAATTGAATTTTTGTAAAAATGAACGCAGCTTTTCCTCATTCCAAAAAGTAGTTTAGGTACAGTTAAGTGGTCCTCAAATTATAAGGTATATAAAAGGAAGTATTTTTATGAACTTTGGAAACGGAAGAGTGTGCAAACTTTGTTCGAATTTAATTTCACGTGATTTCGATTTCAGAAATTGCCTGTATTTGTACCAAATTTTTACTGTGAAGTGTTTCGCTTTGGTTTTATGATCTTTAACAAAATTAAAGAACGCTTAAATATTGCAATTGATGATTTCGGTTGGCTCTGTTTTATTGAGTTTCTAATAAATTCCGATTTTGAAATTTGTTGTTACATGTGTATACAAAATTCATTTCTTGGAGAATTCGAGTATAGTTTACGTTCCGATTTATATGGGACATCGATTCTTACAAAATGTATTGCCTGCTTCACCAATGCTATTTTAATATCGATTTCTATTTAAATAGTGTTTTTCACATAATAAAATTTTTATTTGTCATGGAAAACGTACTTTAAACATAAATATATGTTTTACAATGGGCTCTATTTTTCCAAGATTTTGGATCAGAAGTGGATAAAAAGGTAAAAAGAGGGCAAAGCTGGAACCGATTTTATTTTAAATTACGTAGCATTCTAAATCAAACTTTCTTCTTTAGAATGAATTTTCTATAGATATGTCGGCATTGCACAAAAAAAAGTGTCAATGACACCGTCTGCAAAAATGACAGCCAATTTGAACTTCAACATTACGTTTGCGCCGCTCTGTATATAACGGGTGGTTAAACGTCGAGTTGTTTTCTGCATTTCATTTGACATTTCTCTATTTCGGACTAACTCAATTTGAACTATGGAAAGATACACAATCAAGTAACGCCTTTAAGTTGTTCAGGTTTATTATCAAAATGGGCATTCAAATCAAAATGCATTTCGTGCATTTCATACTTAGTAACGAGACACACTTTCACCTCAGTGGATTCGTCAATAAGCAGAATGGCCGCATTTGGGCAAATGATAATCCAAGAGTGATTGCTGAACAACCAATGCATCCACAAAGAGTGACTGTTTGGTGCGGCATATGAGCTGGCGCTATCATCGGGCCTTATTTTTTCCAAAATGAAGCCGGTTATACAGTTACTGTGAATGGCGTTCGCTATCGTGAGATGATAACGAACTTTTTATGGCGCGAATTGGAAGATATGGATGTGGACGATATGTGGTTTCAACAGGACGGTGCCACTTGCCACACAGCTAACGAAATAATGCCTTTCTTGCGCGACAAATACAATGGCCGTGTTATCTCACGAGGTGTGCGTCGATAAGCCAGCAACAATTCAAGAGCTAAAGGATGACATAATTCGGCACTATAACGGCATAGAACTTGAATTATGCCTCAGCTTCATCAAAAATTTGGACCATTGGATGGTCAATATTTTATTCTATACATAATTGAACCATACCAATATTATCATATTAAAAGGAAATGATGATTAATTCCTAAATAATTTGTTTTATTCAAAATCAACATCAGCTCTCTAGATCAATATTTCTTGGAGTTATAATCGGAGTCACAAGCTTCATATCGTTACCTAAAACGCAAAACGCCCTATCTAACATTTAGAAAATTTTACAGGAGAAGCAAATTACTATTAAAAATGTTAATCGATAAATTGTCTTAAACTGTTTATAATTTATTTTTCTTCTATTTTTCTTGTAAAACCTACGAGTTGTTTTGACAATTGACAATGTTGCATATTATGCAAACTTTTAGTAAGGCCTTTTAACGTGTATCATATAATCTTTTGTAGATAGGGCCGTTTGTTTTTTGTTAATAAAATTCCAAAATTTACTGTAGACATTAGTGTTAATGCAATTCATCAGATTTAATGAAAAAGTCGATTTATAATTTTTTGTTAGTTAGGTCCTTTTGCGTTTTAGGTAACGATATACTCCTATTCACCATTAATAATGGTAGAGGGAAAGCAGCTTTGCATTACAAAGGTGTTGTTTTAAAATAACTCCATGGTATACTCCAGAGGATTAGCTTTGAAATTGTTTTAAAACGAAAACTTGTCGTTGAAAAACGAAGACATGTCGTTTCACAACAAACTCTTTTCAACAATGACATGGTCCATGCTTGCATTACATTGGACCAGTCCAGGGAGTAGTCCATTTTATCAACATGGATCAACCCTGCAGATAACGAGACTAGTCCATACATGCATGTAAAGAGTAGTCCATAAAGGAGTAGGAGTACCCCAAAACTACTTCAAATATATGGATAAAAAGTGGTCCACTTAACATTACGATATCCTAGGAGGCGACCATATAACCCACCGAAGTAGTCCCTAAACTACTCCATGGAGTACTACAGCGAATTAGTTTTAAAAGTACTCCATGTTACTACACTATGGAGTACACTTAAGTGGTAGTTTAAACATTTTTCTGTTTCATTTTTTACTAATCGCTTTTTATGGTGTGTACTGTAGTCTATTATTGCTATTATTAACTACATATTATTTTTCCACAAATTTCACAAAATTTCGCTTTTAAATAAACAATTAATAATGGACACCATCAGGGCTACCAATGTGTAACACTGTAAACTATAGAAAGGTATACATCATGCAGTTGTTGGCAGCACTGTATGTTAATTTCTTATAACATGGTCTACAGTACATTGGATCATTTAAGCCACAATGGACCACGTAGTCCAATATTATCTGTAGGGAGGTAGTCCAATATTATTTGCAGGGTTGTTTAAATATTTATTCAACTAATAAATATTTATATCAACAAAATCGGCAGTAAATAAAACAAAATAAAATAAAATGATTTATTGCTTTGAGCACAAAACACATCTTTTATTCAATATTTAAAATTCAAGTAAATTTCCTTACATGTGCTGAAGACTTCAATGGCATTTTAAGTTTAAACAATAATAATTTATCTGAATTTAAATTTTATTTAACAAAAAAGTTTTGACAATATTTCAGAAATCATTTGTTAATACCTAAATTACACAACGGAACAAAATTAATATGTTTTTCTGTTGCATGGAACTTTTGTTTACTAATTTTAGGTCGCTGGTTTCGAATCTAAACTCATTTTTTTCCATCAGCTAGAATTTGTAAGTTACAGGTACGTTTTTTCAAGATATTCGTATTAAAGAGATGCGATACTAGGATTACTGGGATGCCCATGACTATTGTTGGAGCGCTTAAAATAAATTTTAAATTTTTTAATTTATATTTAAATTTTTTTTACTATATTTTTTCTTTAAAAAATTGGATGATATCCCTGAAACTTTTTGGCAGATTGTAAAATTTGTTACACGGCTTTAAGATAACTTTTTTGACGAATTTTGTATATTCTTTTAAGTCAATATTTGTATGTCGTGGCAAGTGCCTTAATTTTTGATTTAACAGTATACATACCTCGCAATATAGAGCTGGAGGCTTATTCTGTATTGCGATGAGAAAATCAATGCGACGCAAAAATACATAAATGCGAACAATTGCTATTCTGTATTGCGGTATTCGCAAAGTTTTTTTAATCGCATTTCAAATGCGAAAAGGTGGCAAGTCGGTATTCTACATTGCGAAAACAAATGTCAACACATGTTAAATTCGCAAAATTTATTCGACAACAAAATAGCATTCGCAAAGTATAAACATGTAAGCGAAAGATAATACTTTATTTATTTATTCATCATATATTTACTATTAAATTCAGGGAAGCAAGCAATAAGACCATCAAACCGTGTCATTTTGAAATAATGATAGAATTTATGAATAAGCACAGGCAAGAGGCCATTTTAAACACCAAATGCACGTCAGTCGGCAAATACTTTGTGGCAAACGTTAACTGAAGAACTAAATATCAATGGACCACTTATTAGACAAGCTGCAGGATGGAAAAAAGTATGAAATATATAAACCAGTTCAAAAATATTTGACTTCAACTTTAATTAAATAGGTTTGGGCCGATTTTAAAGTACACACGAAACAGAAGCTTAGACGAAATAAGACCGACATTGGCGGCACTGGCGTTGGCCCATCAAGGTATAATCCACTGTCTCCCTTAGAGGAGCAAGTTGTGAAATTGTTAAACATGACGGATTCCTTAATGGATAACCGGGCGCACTTTCCTTCGGGGCAACAACTGCTTCCAATCTTGAAAATAATGGTGAAGACATGGCTGTAATATTATTTAAGACATACAAATGCTTCTTTATTCAATCTAAAACTTTTTTTAAAGCTGAAAAAAGAAATATTCTGCATAAGTAAACGTTTATTTTTTGCAAGCATCAAAATAAATTTCCTTTTTCCATTCAAGCTTAGAATATCGGATTTGCTCCTAAGCAATCTTCTCTGTATCCTTTCATGGCCATGCTCATGCCCTTCTTCGTCGTAGAACCACAGTGCCACAGAATCCATTTTTATTATTTTTTTCCTTACAGAATGTCCTAAATAAATTTTATAAACAATTTTCACAGCCACACACAAACAATTTATTTATTTTTAATTTGACGTTTGTTGACACTGACGTTTATTTGAGCAGTGTTGCCACGATTTGAAATAAATTGCGAATGCGATTGCGAAAGTCTAACAGAATACCAATTTTCTTTCGCATCGCATTTCATTTGCGCGTCGCATTGATTTTCGCATCACAATTCAGAATAAGCCTCCTGATGAAATAAACAGAGTCCATGTTCGAGTTAAGTATCTTAAATAACATAAAGAATAACTTTCAGTTTTTGGGCAAGAAAAAGTGTGTTCCCTTGTGTTTATTATTATTTATTTATTAAAACAAATTATAGGATTATTTACTAAAACTTTTTGAAGAAAAAAAAAATTAAAAACAAAATCTTAACAGTATTTTCAAAAAGGATGTATATTAGGGCGGGTCGGTTTTTTTCAATCGTTTAGAAAAAACGTTAACTAAATAAAATTCTAAGAAAATTCTGCGAAGATACCATGTATCTAAAATAAAATCCTAGTGCGCGCCTGTCAACTTGAAAATGTATTTGCCCGCCTTTGCCAAAAAAATAGCTTTTCCAAGTCGAGAGACGGGGATTAGGATTTTATTTTAGACCCATGGTTTCTTCGCAGAATTTTCTTAGAATTTTATGCAGATTAAGTTTTTGCTATACCAATTTTCATTTTTTTTTTCATCCATACAAATCAACTCGCCTTAATGTATATAGTTTTTTTAATGTTCATATAAAGGGTGGTTAAATTTCAAGGGCCGATGTTGATTTTGAATAAAACACAAACTATTTAGGAAATTATTGTAATTTTATTTTATTATGATATATTGGTATTATTCAATTATGGAACAAAATATCGGCCAAATGGGCGCCGCGACCACGGCGGCACATCTCCATCCGATGGTCCAAATTTTCGATGACCCTGAGGCATAATGGAGGTTCTATGCCGTTAATGTGCCGAATTGTCTCATCCTTTAGCTCTTGAATTGTTGCTGGCTTATCGACGTACACCTTTTCTTTCAAATAACCCCAAAGAAAAAAGTCCAACGGTGTCAAATCACATGATCTTATCGGCCAATTGACATCGCCATTACGTGAGATAACACGGCCATTGAATTTGTTGCGCAAAGAGTTGTTTCGTTAGCTGTGTGGCAAGTGGCACCGTCCTGCTGAAACCACATATCGTCCACATCCATATCTTCCAATTCGGGCCATAAAAAGTTCGTTATCATCTCACGATAGCGAACACCATTCACAGTAACTGCCTTACCGACCTCATTTTGGAAAAAATATGGGTGCATTGGTTTTTCGACAATCACCCTTGGATTCTCATTCGCCCAAATGCGGCAATTCTGTTTATTGACGAATCCACTGAGGTGAAAATGTGCCTCATCACTGAAGATGATTTTCTTCGAAAATTGATCATCCACTGTTGCCATTTCTTGCCACCATTCTGCCCATTCACGACGTTTGGAATGGCCAAGAGGCTTTAGTTCTTGAGCCAATTGCACCTTGTAAGCGTGTTAATGCAAGTCTTTATGCATAATGTTCATCAACGACGAGCGTGAGAGGTGCAATTGTTGGGCACGACGACGAGTTGAGGTGGACGGCTCTTCAGCCACACTATCGCGAACAGCAGCAATATTTTCTGCAGTACGAGCTGTACGAGCATGCACTGGTGTTCTCACATCTTCTACAGACCCGGTTTGCTCGAATTTTTCCACGATTTTTGCGATTGTACGCACATTTGGACGATCAAATTGACCAAAAAAATCACGAAGTGCACGATATGCATTTTGATTTGAACGCCCATTTTCATAATAAGTCTGGATAACTTTAACACGTTGTTGGATTGTGTATCTCTCCATGGTTTAAATTGAATAAGTCTGAAATAGAGAAATGTCAAATAAAACTCTGAAAAAAACTTGGCGTTTAGGTGTGGTTCACATTCAACATCGGCCCTTACAATTTAACCACCCTTTACATTTTTAATTGTTTTCAATTTGTAAGATTTTGCATTTATTTAAAAGGATAATCGTCTACATGAAAGAAATCAATGAAAAATGTTTGCTGTTATATGCTTTTTCAAATTCTTAGGTCAAAAAAGATATGAAATGTAAAGAGGATATACGACACAATTTTATACTATCTGGTTTAGCAGTTCACATTACCACAAGTGAACAGAACTTTGCATTTGTGGTGATGTTTGTAACACATAAAAATATTGCCCTCACTTTTTAGATCGGTTCAGATTCACTTTCTTAATCGATATAACTATGTCCGTCAGTCCGGTTAGCTGTTCATGTAGAACTTGTGTGAAACTGTAGTGGTATACACAAAGCTTTTTGATTGGTATTTTTGTATTTTTTTTTAACGTAAACAGCCATTACTCAGACATTTTTTTGTTATTTTCAAAAATTGGATTGTTTTTAAAAGCTAACAATTACCAAATCGCTTAATGAAGAGCAAACTGATGATAATTTGAACTATTAATTTTTGGAGAAAAGACAAAAATAGGATTAGAACCTGGAACTTAAAATGCGTGCTGATGGAGAAAAACGAAAATCAGAATTGAAACTAGCGGCCTCAAATTAGTAAACAAATTGCATTAAGCTTTCAATCAACATAAAAAGAGTTCAATTTGTTCCCTTGTGTAATTGACCGCAAGCCTATTAGCCATTTTTATTTTGCAAAATTTGCCTTATGCAGGGTGACCCATGGCGAAATAAACAGGTAGCAGCACTACGCCCGATGACGATTTTTTGCTCTTGCATTGTTTGTCTAGGTTTATGTCAAAGTTTTGTTTATGTTTACAAAAAGTCCACGTTTTCTGCTGTGATTATTGCATTTAATTTTAGTTTTTGATTATTTTAAATTAAAATAAATAAAATATTGACCATAATTAAATAAAAATTGGCTTAAAATTTATTTATTTCATCACGTTCAGCGGCACGCTTTGATTTTGGTTGAAAGTATTTTTTGACGTAAACGGTGATATAATTTCGATTTTTGTTGTAAAGCTGTATTTGTTGCCGTTACGATGCCACCTGTTTATTCCACCATGGGGTGACCTATAAGTTACTGAAAAACCGTTAAGAATTCGTTAAATTTTTTACAAAATTTGGTGTACCATTTTTATCTCTCATGGAAAAAGCGATAAATATTTTGTTCATTAAGGGTTTTCATGATATCGCTTAAAAGTCTCGAAATCTGTGCAAACTGTGCATTTTTACGCCCTCGCAAAATAACTGTCAAGAATTGTATGAGAATTCATTTACACAAACTTCATACATATATTTGCCCAATAATTTTGACTCGTATTTGAGCAAAAAAAAAAAAAAAAAAACAAATTTCACATATTAAGCTTTGTTCACACTTAAAAAAAACATTTTCACTTGGTGTTCATAGTAGAGCAAAAATTTCTTTTGTAAATACAAACACTTTGCATGAAGAAACCGTTCGCAAATTTTAGCCACAACAATATTATGCAATTTATTTTTATTTTTGTAAACATTTTGTTAAAATTTTCATTCAAAACTAAATAAAATTATTTTAAACGTCAGAAACAATTTCATAAAAATTGTTGCTGAAGTTCTAGTTGACTCAACTTAAGTTACATTTTAAAAAAAATTTTAGTTTCATTTTTGTTCTAAAAAATAAAGGAAAATATATGAAATACTTTGGGAAGAAAAAAGATAGAAGAAAAAACGAAATTGTTTTTTTGGTTGTGAACGTAGCTTTAATCACAAATTTCAACATTAATTTTATATATTTTAATTTTCTTTTTTAATTTATTTTTTATAGATATTTCTTACAAACTCACATTAATTGTGTAAAATTTCACAAAAACTAAAAAGCTTCTTCATGAAACAAGTCTCGCGAGTTTGCCCATTTGCACAAATGGCAATTTTAAGCGATATCATGAAAACCTTTATTATTCTTCGCAGTAAAGTTCTGGACATATGAAGCTGAGTGGCACGTTCGCGAGTCAATAATTTACGATTTTCTTTAACGTTCTCATTAATTCGTTCGATTTTATCTTAGCTGGCGTCCTGTGCTCCAGTAGAAATTAGAGGAACATATATTTGTATAGAGGACTGGCTTATTCTACTCCGAGAAAAGTCACTAACAGATTCAGAAAACTGAAAACGATCGGCTTGATTGCGTTTTTTTTCATTTTCTTTGGATTTAAATTAATGAATTTTGACTTGCAAATTATCCCAACAATTTTTGCTAGTTCCTTAATCGCAAACTTAGCTACTGAATCTTCAAAAAGTTGTTTACAATACTGAAAAATTCACAAGCTGTTATAAAGTCATATGTCTTAAAATCAGTGTTCGAAAATAAACATTAAATATCGTTTCTAATTGTTCGGTTCGGTAGATTTGTGGAAAACACAAACGCTAATAGTGTTTGTGTAGAAAATCATTAAAAAAATAAAGTTTACCTGTTAGTCATCTTTCGAACACAAAAATATTACTGTTTTTATCAAACTCAACAAAAGATGTAAGCATTTAATTCCGTTCGTTTTTTTTTTTTTTTAAATCCACAAACTTCAATGTTTTCGGTCCCTTTTGACTGGTAAAAAAAACTAAAAATTTTTTACAAAAACATAATACACACATGAAAAAAACATTATAGAACATTAAAATATAATGTTTGTCTCAGTGTTCGAAAATAAACACTAAATATCGTTCTTTAATGTTCGGTTCGGTAGATTTGTGGAAAACACAAACGCTAATAGTGTTTGTGTAGAAATTCATTAAAAAAAAATAACGTTTCCCTGTTTGTCATCTTTCGAACACAAAAATAATGCTGTTTTCATCATACTCAACAAATGATGAGAACATTAAATTCCGTTCGGTTTTTTTTGAAAATCCACGAACTTCAATGTGTTCGGCTCGTTAATGTTCGTCGCTTTTTGCTGATAAAAAAAAACAAAACATTTTTTACAAAAACAAAATACACACACGAAAAAAACATTATAGAACATTAAAATATAATGTTTTTCCACAGTATCACTACAATTGTTCTGTGTTTTAACGAAGAACCGAACATTATATAATGTTCGGTTCTTTCTTGAAAATAGTTACGAACGGTATTAAGGCTTGTGTATGTTTACACAAACACTAAAAAAATAGATATCGTTCTTCGGTGTATGAGCCGAACGCTAAATAATGTACTGTTTATTTTCGAACTCTGGTTTGTCTACAGTATCCCTACAATTGTTCTGTTTTTTAACGAAGAACAAATATTGCACTCACCTTTTAGATCGGTTCAGATTCACTTTCTTAATCGATTGGTATTTTTGAAATTTTTTTTTTTAACGTAAACAGCCATTACTCAGACATTTTTTTTGTGATTTTCAAAAAAAAATTTCACATATTAATCACAAATTTCAACTTTTAATTTTAGATTTTTGAATTTTCTTTTTTAATTTATTTTTTTATAGATATTTCTTAGAAACTCACATCTCTTCTAATTAGTTACGACAGCACAATAAACATAGCAAGCAAAGTTCTATTAATTTAAGACACTTTTTGTGTAAAATGCAACAACAATATTTTTAAACCATTGTTAAATGTTAGAACATTATGATAATATAACATGATAGCACACCTTGTGAATACCCCAAATATAAAAAAATTATATATAAAACAAAGTGATAACTGCTTCTATAGTTTTAATGTAAATTAATTCTAATTCACAAATTAATTAAACGATTTTATTCGTGATCTTTCTCAAAGAAATCATAAATGTATCCAGAAAAAAGAAATCTCGCGTTTTATAAAATTTTAATGTAAAGAAAACGATTTTGGCAGTTTTTGCCATATTTGTATGAGTATTTATGCGTTATTTTAAAAAAATTTAGCTTTTTAATTTTTTTAACCAGTATTTAGAAATATTTAGGATACTTTATTAAAAATGAACTCATAAAATGAAAAGGAAATAAATAAATATTTTTTTAACTGTCTACTATGTGCTTTCAAATTTTGAATTAAAAAAAAAGAAAAAAAGTAAAGCTCACTTTTCCTTATGTCTACTTCTTCTTTAATCGATGGGAAACATGACAGAAAAATGGTTAATTTCATTTTTGTAATTATTGCAAACTAGCTTGAATTATTATTTATGACCACAAAAATAGGCAATTCTATTTTGCTAAAAAAAAAAAAACTAGAACAGGTGCTGCAATATTTTAAAAACCTGGTAGTTCATTAATTTATTAAAATAATATGTTTTTTTTTTAATAAAAATGTTCTTAAATTTAATTATGTTTTTTTTCTATTTTTAGGTAAGTTAACTATACTCACAAGATTTAATAAAAGTTAAAGGTAAGAACAATTATAATAGAATGCACACTGGGTTTGCAACACCGCATCCGAAATGATGAATTTTGTATTTAAAAATTAAGAAATTAAGCAACATTTATTTGGTTTTCATAAGAACATACTTTCTTTTACTAATAAAACAAGTTTGTACATGTTTGAAAATAAAGTTGGTTCAGCCCGACCATTTAATACCCTACACCACAGTATTTATAGATAATATTTTGAGAGTGTACCTTATTTGGTTAGTTATGGACCTCCCAAAACAAAGTCTTTTTTTAATAAAAATCGTAAGTTGTATAGTTTTTTTTTTGTTTCTTAGTTACAATTTTAATAGTCTCTTTCCAGTTAGCATTTTGTCTTATAATTAAATTTTTAAGGAATCAGCTGCACAAGCAAAATAAACACATTTGAGCTCATTTGTGAGTTGTGAGAAAATGGCATCCTATCGATTAATCACCTCAAATAATCATTTGTGATACAACTTTCTGATTCCTTGTTAATCATGTCTGGTGAGAGATCAGATTTATACTCAAAGTTTTTAGAAAAATATCATCAAAGGTGATCTGAGAAGACTCATTTAGGCGATTATAACAACAAATTATCAGCCAAATACTAGCTGGGTTATCTATCTATCTATCTATCTATCTATATATGTATTAAGCGGCATTTCTAAAATTGTGTAGGAAACGAAAAAAACGTCTCATTTAGTTATTTATTTGTATATTTTAGTGAAAGGAACATATTTGGAAAGCGATTTTCAGAATACAAAACTTAACATCATTGCAAAACCAAAATTTTTGTCAGATAAAAAGTTTTTGTCGCTTAGTACATTTTCGTGGTCAGGACATTGGCGCTTGATACAATGGTAAATGGCGCTTAAAACATTGACATGGACACAAAAAATAAAAGTTTGAAATAAATTCTGTTAAACAATAAAAAAAAATAAAAATCTATATAAAAAGTAACAAAACATTTATTTCAAAACAAAAATTCAAAAATTACACTTAGATATCAAAACGGAAATTTTTTAGATTATTAATAATCTTTTTGATTGTCAGACAAATCATCTTCTTCGTCTGTCTCTTCCAATTCGTCTTCTTTCTCACCAAATGTAATTTTTATAATATCCTCGTATTCTAGTATGTATCGTTCAGGAATAAACTTTCTTTTGAGCAGACTCTCTAAATCCTTTCGTTTCGGGCCTGATACTGGCAGTTTTGAAGAATAGAAAAATTATTTAAACTCAAGGACAATCATAATCTATAGTGTTATAAGAGACAAAAATAGATCAAGTTTTAGTTGGATGAGTGTGCTAAGCGACAATTTCGGTTAAACTAAGCGACATCTAACAAAATTTTTGTGTGGACCTTTTGTTGCTTACATAGCGTTTACATTTGCCAGTACTGGCAAGACAGTAGCAATTCATTCAAACTTTTTCACTAATACATAAACACTTTTACAGCTATTTTGTTTTTGCATTGTTTTGCCAACTAATATGTATATGCTTACTGTCTTGCCAGTACTGGCAAATGTAAACGCTGTGTTATGACAATTACATTTTTAAAAATGTCGCTTAGCATAATTTCTTTGGCGAATAATACAAATTTCAGGGAGCAACTTTATTCTAATGAGAAAACTTGACGGTTGATACAATTTTATTTTCTCTCTAGTTTCCTTTGCATCCATGATAGGGCAGCGAAACCCAAGCCAAAATGTGGCGCTTAACTTCTAGTATAGTTCCACATCAAAAAGTAATTTTCGAAAAAAGTGTCGCTTAATACATTCTTGCGGGAAGGTATCGATATATTAAACAGGATGTGTGTATGTATGTATGTATGTAACGTATGGACTCTAAAACGGCTGCGCGGATTTTGTTGAAATTTTCAGGGAATCTTCAGAATATTCAGGCGGGTGACACTGTGAAGTCTGATTTTTGATTTTCGGTCTGCGGGCGGAGGGGCGTGGCAAAATCCAATTTTCATATTGCACCACCAATGACATCTATATAATTTCGACGATTTTTTCTTTAAAATGATCGCCATGGTCCAACTTAGATTTATATGACAAGAATATTTTTCCCCGCCCACTTTTTTCGATTTACCTTAAATCAAAAAAACGGCTCCATCGATTTTACTAATCTTTCTTTGAAATGTTCGTATTAATCCATTTTACTTTTTCTATTAAGCGCATAACTTGAGAACGGCTTGACTGATTTGGACGATTTTTTCTTTAAAATCATCGCCATGGTCCAACTTAGGTTTTTGCGGAAAGAAATTTTGCCCCGCCCACTTTTTTCGATTAACCTAAAATCAGAAAACGGCTACATCGATTTGACTAATTTTTCTTTCAAATGTTCGTATCTTTTTAACGGATTTTAAAAATCGAACGAAAACCTTTCTCCTAATTTGAAGAGGACAACGTCTGTCGGGTCAGCTAGTATCATATAAAGATAAGACTGTGCATCAATAAAAAATCAGCCTCAATACTTGCAACGCGAAAGTAAACTAGACTGTTGGTAGAGCAAATCTGCCAAAGGGTCCTGAAAAGTTAGCTCGGGTTCCTGAAATATCGCCCCCTAAACTTTTTGAAAAGGCGTTTGGTATAAGTAAAAAAAAATATTCAAATTGTTCTTCTGAGCTAAAATACTATTTCAGATGTCTTCAGTAGAATTGTATGGCGATTCTTTGCTTAGAATATATTAACCATTGAACACTAATTTTAAGGGGTAATTTTCGTTAAATTTCCATCGTTCGACGAGTATATTGCCATTATCAGAAAATCCTCTTTGATCTTTTTTCATTTCCGAAACGGGACGTAGTGGGCATTTTTCGGTTCGGCTATCGCTTTTTGTACCAAATGAGCATATTCCAGAAGCTGACAAATGCCGAAGAAGCTTCACGGATACGAAATAATTATCAATAAGAACCTTTATGTAAGAAAATTAAAATTTTCAATTGAAAAAAATTTATGAAAAAAATTCATTTATCATTTCCATCCAAAAGAGGTATTGCAAATATGTCGGTATTTTGCAAGTTGTCGTCTATATATTCTAACTGCTCCAAGATTTCAGCAACAGAGCATAATGTCCCTTTAAAGGGACATGAATAAAAAACGTCAATTGCTAATATTTGTAAAATCATTTATATTTTAAAACTTTAACAAATCAGTTACTTAATCTCATTTTAATAAGCAAACATTAAACAAATATAAATAAAGCAACAAACTGTAATTTTTTTCATTCTTACATACCCTTCACGTGTGTTGCGAATATTTTTATTCCCGTTATACATTTTTTACACAATATTACGCACTCAATAGAATAAAATTGAATAAAAATACTTGTTGTTTTGACGAAGACACACAAGATAATGATATGCTAAATGAAAATTTAATTTTTAATTTTGTGTTGCTGTAAATTGGAAAAAAGAGCGTCCCTAAAAAGGCACCATATGCACTAATGGGTTAGTAATTCCACTTCCGTTCAAAGGTCCACCGTGACCGAAAATTTAAAAGTTATTAAAAGCTGATTATTTTACGATATTGTTATAGAGAAACATTCAGATTTTACTGATTTTAAAAATTTACCCATAAATTTGTTCACTTAGATGAACAATCAGACTGCAAAGTTGTGCAAACGTAATTTCTTATTTGTGAGAATGTTTTGTCGTATGTTTTCTTAAATATTATCTTCCTTAAAAGGGGTGATATTTGATAAAAATTATTCCAAAAAAAATTTCTTACATGGTCTGTAATCTTAGGAAGAGTTCAAAGAGAAATATATTATTCGAATTAACGGTAAATTTTTATTTTATTTCAATCATTATTAAGTTAAATTGTTACGGAAAAAATTTCACGTTCGAAATGTCACGTATCGACCCAGATTTTGGCTTAAAAAAAAGAAAATGCAGAAGATTTTGGAACCAAACCAAGACTACTACGTAAAATTCTGAAAGTAGTGTGACTAAAAAATTGTACCAGGTTTCGCTGAATTACGCCCTTTTATACATGGCCACAAAAACTACTTTTGTTTTTTTCACGTTCAAACCGCTACTTCTTTTGCCACTATATTTTACCTAGAATCGCGCCCTCCATAAACTTTACCATAGATAACAGTGCTTGCTTAGTGCTATAATTTAAGGGTTAAGATAACGTAAAAATATTTGTTGTTTAAAATGTTATTGCATTTTTGATGCGTACGACTGTCACGTTCAACACTTTGGAATTACCCATATATAAAAATTCTAACCAAATACCAATATCATGGCAATAATATAACTTGACAATGCAAAACATACGACATAACAAAACTCAAGTCAAACACATGTATTGTAAAAACTGATTTTCTCGTGTACTTTTCTCTGTACTGCTTGCTTGCCTGAAAGTATACTTTCTTTATGGAAACAGGCCATAAATTTGAACTTCAATTTTGAATTTCATGCACATTTTTATATCTAAGTTCATATGTCAGTACGCTGATTCAATCATTTACTAGATTTGATATATTAAAAACATTTTGCTTTTAAATTAAATTTATAGAAGTAATTTCTTGCTTTTAAGCAAATTAAATTTCAATTTATATTTAACTAAACGATGTATAAGTTTTTACTTACTTATGTTTTAAAATTTATTAAGCTAAAATGCTTTTAGGTTTTCTATATACATACAACACTCTTAGTTTTCCATAAATTCATTTAAATATATTTTCTAAAAAAAAAACTAAATATTTTGCACACAACCTGTATGTTTGCGAAAATAAAATAATTAAAATTTACTTTCCGAAATAAAATTATTATCTTCTGTTTAAAATTAAAACTGTCATGTTTTATTATGTTGTCTAAGCACTTTTAAGCTTTTTGAAAATGAAGTTTGTTATTATTCGTATGGTTTTTCTATTTTGTTCGTGGTGGTGACGTATGAGTGTTATGAACTCATGTCTGTTTTTGTTTAGGTGAAATATTTATGTATAACTCATACGCTACGTGCAACTGAATTGAACGTGAATTATAAATGAATTTTTAAAGGTGTTAGCTTTTTTTTAAATAAAACGAACATAAATAAAAATCTAATAACTGTGCGGTGAATATTTCAAACTACATATCGCTCATTTTGTGCGACATCGTCATAACTCAAAATTATTAGAACTTTTTTTCTTATCTCAAAGGTTGAGTTTACAATATCTTCATATGAAATACTAAATACTTCCTAAAACAACTGATTTACTTTGCTTAGAGATATTAAGTCAAAATACTTAGTGATATTAAGCCAAATGTTCAAATTTGGACTTATGACGTTGTTGCAGCAAATGGGCGATATATGTTTATTAAATACATATAACTTTAATGCGTGTTTTACTAGAAATATAATTATCCACGTGTTGACAACTCAGAGGTTTAACACCCTGCAGCAACTTTCAAAAGGAGATACAGACCTTGAAAAATTGTTATACGCTTAAAGCTAGAGAACATGAAAAATTATCCGCATTCTCAGCCTTTTATAAATTTATTTGGTATTCTTTTAAAAGGATTTCTATATTAAAAAATGTATCTTTTTATATCAATGTGGATACCAAATAAATGCTAAAAATCATTTAATTTAAGCAGAAATTTTTATGATCAGATATAATTTGCAGATAAAATTCGCCACAAAGAACTCCCATATTAAAATTAGTCTCATAACAAAATTTAGTTTGGTCACGGGCATGATAATCCATGTGTCCCAAATAGGGCACACTCTGCAAAATTTGTCTGTTTATACGGTGTTGTAGAGTATCAAATGTTTAAGCCCAACCGACTTTTTTTGGGCACTTAAGGGCACTTAAGTCGTAAACGACAATGTGAGCGACATTATTATGCATATTGTCGTTAATGATCATATGGGTAACAATGTGCTTAAAGTTGTCACTGGCGACTATATAAACGACTTTTTTCTCATAAGTCGTTAATGCCCGATTAGCGACATTACCTTAATAGTGTCGTTGATGACAATATTGTTGCCACTATCTACGATTAAGTCGCCGATAGGTAAGTGACAATTAGGGATTAAACGAACACCGATACTGATATATTGGCGATACTTCAGATTTGCCGATATATCCAGAATAAGGGGAACGGGTAAATGGGTATACATTGAGGATATATTTACTAAAATCTCTTAGGGTCTTGATGGGCTGTGAATTACAACTAGCGAATTCCAGGGCCTTGATAGGCTGTGAATTCCAACTAGTGAATTCCAGGGCCTTGATGGGCTGTGAATTCCAACTAGTGAATTCCAAACTAATGAAATGGCCGATGAGTTTGAGACACTGGGCTCGAAAATAGTGGATACTGGATATGTGGAGACAGTCAGACCTCCAATAGGTTTTTGATTAATAAGGGAATGGGTTCTGAACTTAACATATCGTCGGCATAATATGCAAACCTGCTAACTTCCAGTAACTTTTAATGGAAACAACAAACTTTTTATATTTCATATGCGCAGCTTGAGAGAAAACCTAAAAATATAGTTGGTTTAACACACTTTAAGACTCAATTTCAAGAAAAACTACATGCGGCATTAAAATCTCAATTTACTTAAAAAGTGGATTTAGCAGGTTTGCATATTGAGCCTACGATATGGCAATGTAGTCAGCAGGAACATTTTTTTTTTGTGTTTCTTGTCCTATCAATTCACGTTTTCCAATTGCACAATTGAAACACAGCCGCGAATAACGTTACAAGTTACAAAATAATTATATTTAACAGGCAGGATTATTTATTTTTTAATTTATTTTATTATTAAAAATATTGATAATAAAAGCAAAACATCAAGAAATATTAATTTTAAATTACATACAAATTAAAAGTTTTGAATTTTTTTAGTAGAGGACACGTAAGCGACCATTGCATGCATTTTGTCGTCAAAGTGGTTTGAAACACGACAAAATGCATACAATGGTCGCCTAAGTAGTCCTCAATAAAGTCTGATTGAAGAAAAGTTGAGCATCAATTGCATGTGTTTCAAACCACACTGACGACAAAATGCATGCAAAATTTTTCTGTTTATACGGTGTTGTAGGGTATCAAATGTTTAAGCCCAACCGACTTTTTTTGTATTACTCGTTCTTATTTTGTTAACCGATATAAAAGCTTTAACCCATTAATGGCTGTCCATAAAACTTCTCGTATGATTTTCACTAAATTTTTTAGGTATGCACCTGTGGATCTTTTTTTCTTGGAGTGAAAAAATATCTCTTCCCACTCCTGGGATAGGATATGGGAAGTCAAATGCAAAAAATGCTTTGGTGCAATATATGTAGTCTTATATATAAATACGGGAACAATTTTTTTGTGGTTGATTTTTAAGTATCTTATCCTCAACCGATTTTTTTCTAAATTTTCAGGATTAAAGGGTTTAAAAGCATTTTAAATACGCACATACATGTATAAATAGAATGTTTTGTTTCCAAATAAATTTTTAAAATATAAATTCGATTTGTTTACGCCCAAATAAATGTTTCGCTTATAATTTATGGCAAAATACATTTTTGGCGATATGGAAAAGATTATCATATTTGGAACTCATTATGAACTGTTCGGTATTTAAAACTTTCAATTTATTTTACACTACTAAGAGGAAGTCTAAACTAATTTGTTTTTCGCATTGTGCTTTATTTGGAACACCTTTTTCAAGCATCTTCTGACTTAAAAAAAAAACCTGAACTATAGGCAAAAGCAAAAAATATTAACGTTATAATTTTTTCCAGTATAATCAATGTCTATTTTTAAATAAAAATGTAAATAATCTGGCCTTTGCTGAAATTTTTAACTGTTTTTTTTTTTTTTTTTTTTTTGTTATTCAAATGCCCATTAATCAGAAATGGGTTAAATCAATTTTAATTAATTTTTATTGGCCAAATAATTATTGTACCCACATCTACGCATTTCATATAATTCGGCTGTGAGGATTGTACTTAAGTAATTATTTAGTTTTGAAAATGCCACTAAACACGCCTGACTAGTAGTACACTCCAAATATTTCAGTGAGCCAACAAAATTTTGTTTTTTTCAAATTTAATATTCATATGGAAGTATCAATTTAAGCGCGACGAAAACGCCTAAAATGACTAGTCACTATCAGCTCATTAAATAAACTGCAAATAATAAATACAAATGCTTAATCAAGATCTTTAGTACTTTTGAAATCGCCAAGTTTATTTTGACCCATTTGGAAACAAGAACAATGAAACAATTAGCAACTCAAATTTGTTTACTTAATTTGTCATTTTTTTTTTTATTTATTATCAGGTTGGTAAGACCACCCAGAAAAAAAACTACAAAAATGTGCTCGGAAAAATATGCAGAAAATATAAAATAAATATTATAGATATTCGGACATTCACTACAATAAGCTACCATACAGTTTCAGCATGAAATGGGTAGACTATCAAATTCGTAGCACATTTAGCCCCCCCGAAAAAAAAAAAATGTTAAATCATTTTTACTGCCCACAAGCAAACTAATAAAACACAAAATAAACAAAAATAAAAAAAAAACCAAAGAAATAAACAAATAAAACGAAAAATGTATAAACATTAAATACAACCCATGAGAAAAAAAACCCAGATAAAATACGAGTAAAATTGCAAATAAAAAAATCAAGCAAATTGAAAATTTTATTCCTTCTGTGTGTTTTTTTTTTACTTGTGTATGGCTTTAGATCTGAAGGCAAATAGTTTTATTTAATTGTTATACAATAATACAAAAAAAAAGTTAAATGCGCCAAAGAATGAGTTCATGCTGCTGGTTTAAATGTTGGTGCTCCTTTGGATGATGTTCGTTAATAAACTTTATTTTTCTCATAAATACTTGTATTCTGTGTTAATGGTACAAATGGCATCATGTTGTACATACGAGGAGTAATACTTTAATGTATACTATATTATGCAACCAAGTAGTTGCACAGTGGCATAAGGTTAAACAAGTAGGTTAGTTAAGGTTAGGTTGATATGGCAGTCAGTATCCATTTGACACATTAATAGGTTTCTTACACTGATCAACATCTAACATCTACCATCAAAGATGTAGAAAATGTTAAACACTCGTTTACATTGTTCACATCTAACATCTACCATCAAACAAAAATGTCATCATTTTTGAAAAAAAAAATTTTTTTAAATTAAAAATTTTTTTTTCCCACAAAAGTGCCAAAATTTAAAAAGAAAACTTAAAAATGTATTTGAAGTTCAATTTGTTTAAAAATATAAAAAAATACTTAAAAAAAAACATTGCAATAAAAGATTTAACTTAACAAATGGTAACGCTGCTTTCAAAACAAACTTCTTTTTGTCAGTGATGCCACAATAATAATAGAAATAATTGCCACTTTTCTAGTGATGACACTAAAATAATCGAAAGATGTAGATGTAGGAATAAAATGAGGTAGTAACATTTTTTAAAGATGTTGAAAGATGTTGGTTTTTAGCCCTGTGTATTTCTTACGGAAAGATGTTAACATCTTCGCAAATGGTGGCAAATTGATGGTAGATGTTAGATGTTGATCAGTGTAAAAAGGCTATAAGGCTGTGTTCTTTAGATCTCAGTTAAACAAGGTTTAGTTAATCTGAAAACAGACGTGTGCCACCATAACCAAGTTTGAATACACAATTTTGACGTTACAGCTTAGTTTTGCTTAAAATGTTGGTCTTTAATTAAATAATAAAAAAACACCTTTCAGTGGAAAAATCCGTATAAACTTAACCTATATCCCAAAAACCCGGCCTAAGACCTTATTATCGGTTGTCATGCCATGGTGTCCACAGCATAATCACCCCGAACTTCTAACGATGTTTAAGATTCGCTCAAGTTCAACGCCAGAGATATCGCATAATCCATCAAAGATGGCAAATGGCTTTTCGACTAGTTGTCTTCTCGCCAGTGCAGGCCAGTGACAGAGAATATGTTCTAGATTCTCCTCATCGTCTTCGAATTGCTTAGTTCGTCGCCATCTCTTCCCCAAGATTATCTCTTTTCCCCACGTTTTAACAAGCAAGATCGAATAGCCTGTACAAGAAAAAGCAAGGCTTTAAATTAATTTTTGCGGAAATACCTTTTAACTCCATGCGGGCTGCATTGCTAGTGCTGTTATTTAGAAGATTTATTATAATTTAATGTACGGTTTCAACATGACCTCAATATTTTGAATGCTTTTCATATTAATTTTACTACACAATCAATCGTCTGTTATGTGAAAACGGCAATTAATTTTTATAATATCAAAGCAATAAATAAATATGTATCATGATATTTTGACTCCTATTTAAGTTCCGCTCTAATATTGAAGTATATTCAAGAGATTTGGAAGTAAATGTAATGCGCAATAGCGGGGTATATATAAGAACTATGGTACATTGTCGACTTACCATTAAAAAGAATTGTTTTAAGTTTTTAAACACAATTACCGATATTTTAAATTTTACGAGGTAAAATGAGAAGCCAAGTTGATTTGATGATGTTCGTTTGTATTTGTGTGGATAATTATAGGTTTTTCGAAAACCCCAGTTATGCAGGGAACGAGGCTGTTATATATGAAGTATATCACATATAGCCCAGAATAAATTGATATTGAAACTCAGTCAGATCAGTTCACAAATGTCTGAGATGTAAGCGAAAAATTACGACTGTGTCTTATTTTTACCTATAAATCTCTAATTTGATAATATTGGTATGTTTTAATTATGTATGGAACAAAATATCGGACAAATGGGCGGCGCGACCTCGGCGGCACACCTCCATCCAATGGTCTAAATTTTCGGTGAGGCTAATTGAGGTTCTATGCCGTCAATGTGCCGAATTATCTCATCCTTTAGATCTTGAATTGTTGCTGGCTGATCGACGTACACCTTTTCTTCCAAATAAACCTAAAGAAAGAAGTCCAACGGTGTCAAATCACATGATCTTGGCGGCCAATTGACATCGCCACCACGTGAGATAACACCGCAATTGAATTTGTCACGAAAAGAGCCATTGTTTCGTTAGCTGTGTGGTCTGATGATGCCGCCAGCCCACAAAACGCACCAAACAGTCACTCTTTGTGGGTGCACTTGTTTTTTGACAATCACTCTTTGGATTATCATTTGCCCAATTGCGGCAATTCTGCTTATTGACGAATCCACTGAGGTGAAAATGTGCCTCATCACTGAAGATGATTTTCTTCGAAAATTGATCATCCACTGTTGCCATTTCTTGCCACCATTCTGCCCATTCACGACGTTTGGAATGGTCAAGAGGCTTTAGTTTTTGAGTCAATTGCACCTTGTAAATGTGTAAAGTCTTTATGCATAATGTTCATCAACGACGAGCGAAAGAAGTGTTAGGCACGGCGACGAGATGAGTTGGACGGCTCTTCTGCCACACTATCGCGAATAGCAGCAATATTTTCTACAAAGCGCGCCGTACGAGCATGCACTGGTGTTTTCACATCTCCTACAGACCCGGTTTGCTTAAACTTTTGTACGATTTTTCCGATTGTACGCACATTTGGACGACTAAATTGACCGAAAAAATCACGAAGTGCACGATATGCATTTTGATTTGAACGCCTATTTTCATAATAAGCCTGAATAACTTTAATGCGTTGCTCGATTGTGTATCTTTCAATGGTACAAATTGTGTTGGTCTGAAATTAAGAAACGTCAAACGAAATGCAGAAAAAACTTGACGTGGTTCACATTCAACATCGGCCCTTACAATTTAACCACCCTTTATAAATGACCGAATTTAAGGCACAGTAATATGGGTTTTTTAAATTATTGTCATTATTGTCAATGCTTTACTTATCCCACTTTCAAACATTTATGGCCATTTTCTCAAGGACAAACTGTCAGTTACTTAATGTCAACATAAATTTATTAGACCGATAAACTGTCCGTTAACGCTTTTGGGTTTCTCAATATACCGACAAAAAACATTGTTTTCAGTTGGCAACACCACTCAAAATACACGCAAAAGTTGGGAGTCAGCTGATTAAATTTATCTGTTCGGCAAATAAAAGGAAAATAAGTAATTGATGAGTGCTGGTTAGTTTTGCGACCGAAAAGAAGTTTTTCGTTGGGTAACAAGATCATCGCCTAATAAGAAAACGGCCATTAATGTATTATGAGTATACTCTAGTCTTATTTTGGAAAAAATAAACCAAACCTGGACTAAGTGAGAAAAATTGGAATTCAAAATGATCGCTTCGAAAAAAAATTTGCATAACTTATGTAGATCCCATTTTCAAACTTTTACAGTGCAAAGAGGGCACTCTTGTCTTATTTATAAAAAAAAAAATTAATGGGTCGAAGTTAGAAACATTTTAATTTAAATTGGTAATTTCTGCTTTTTTTTTTTGAAGAGATCAAAAGACTTCCTAAAAGAATGACTTAACTTAATTTAACACTTCACCAAAGGCAATTTCTAAAATATTGACGTAAGACCATATAAAGTATATATGTATGTATATCATGGGTCCTAATGAGTTGAGAAGTCGCTTTGTCCGCTGATGTGGGTTTGCCGAATACCCCGATATGATGGGGACAATCTTTTCATATCTTTTGCTATCAAAATCAGCCACTTCGGTCCATAAATGGCTGAGATATAAGATAAACACCACGAGTGACTCGAAATTTAACAATTGTTTTATTTTTTTGGATTTTTGTTTACATATTTTTACTCATAACTTGGGATGCGATTTCCAAGCAAATGCATGTTTTTTGATGGTTATTACTGGTTTTCAAGGTTTTAAATATATTACGCCTTATGGTAAGGATGAAGTGGCAGTCACAACTTTGTTTAAAGAAAAGTATAAAAAAAGTAATTTTTATACTTGGACGCTGTGCGTGTCCTCCAATAAATTGTTTTACTAAAAAACAAAGTTTTATAAAGTACTAGCTGACCCGGTCTACGTTGCTGGCCCTATGTAAACATTAGTTTTGTATTACCACACGATTTAAATTGAGCATTTAACGAAATTTACGGCCTTTAAAATAAAAATCCATGGAATACCTATCATAAATTTTTTTTAAAAAATAACTTACATATGGTGTGGATATGGGCTCAATCAAAAAATAATAAGTTGGACCATGGCGATAATTTTAAAGAAAAAATCGTCCAAATCGGTCAAGCCGTTCTCAAATCATGCTCTTAATAGAAAAAGTGGGCGTAAAAGTAGGCGTGGTAAATTTTTCTATCGATGAAAACTTAAAATGGATTAATACGAACATTTGAAAGATAAATTAGTCAAATCAAAATCGTCCAAATCGGTCAAGTCGTTCTCCAGTTATGCGCTTAATAGAAAAAGTGGGCGTAAAAGTAGGCGTGGTAAATTTTTCTATCGATGAAAACTTAAAATGGATTAATACGAACATTTGAAAGATAAATTAGTCAAATCGATGGAGCAGTTTTTTGATTTTAGGTAAATCGAAAAAGTGGGCGTAAAAGTGGGCGGGGCAAAATGTTCTTTCCGTAAAACCCTAAGGTGGACCATGGCGATGATTTTAAAGAAAAAATCGTCCAAATCGGTCAAGCCGTTCTCAATTTATGTGCTTAATAGAAAAAGTGGGCGTAAAAGTAGGCGTGGTAAATTTTTCTATCGATGAAAACTTAAAATGGATTAATACGAAGATTTGAAAGAAAAATTAGTCAACTCGATGGAGCCGTTTTCTGATTTTAGGTAAATCGAAAAAAGTGGGCGTAAAAGTGGGCGGGGCAAAAGTATCCTGTGTCCGTCTCCTGGCTCTAAGCTACCTCCCTACCAATTTTCAGCCAAATCTGTTCTGCCGTTCTTGAGTTATAAGTGGTGTAACTAACACGACTTTCTTTTATATATATAGATAAAGTAGGTCACCTTAAAAAAGGACTCCACGGAGATCCGAATATAAATAAATATATGTGTGTTGATTTAAAAAATCATGATGCTACAATTTTCCTTGGCAGTCGGTTCTTTAATCTATGGCAGATTTAGTTCCTAACAATTACTTAACCGCCCCACTGTCTGTTCGCCGGAAGACTGTAACATTGAATCGTTAACTCCACTTACTTGCTTTTATATTTTCTTTTTCAAAATACTTGGAATGAAGTTGTGATTTGACCCTTTAAACAATGTACAGATTTTTTTTGTTTTTCCCCTACTGAAATGAATATTTCTGCTATGGATGAAAATGCATATAAATGAACATATTTAAGTACATAAATATTAATCATACATATATCTACTTTTACATATTCGTGTTTAAACTGCACGGCTGGTTAAAAACAGAATATTTTCTGGCGAAAAAAGAACTTTATACAAATCAAGTAAGAGAGGTTTGAGAGCACTATATATCAATTAAAAAACACAAATTTCGTTATATTGTTTTATGAATATGAATGTCTATAAATCAATCGAGTTAATGGTTAAGAGCGATTTCAAAGGAATGTTCTCGTAATTTATTTTATAGTGATTTCATCTTAATTAGGCGTTACTATCGAAAACAACAAATATGTTTTTATTTTAATACAGGAATTGTTATTGTAAGATTTGGACGTATACTGAACTTACACACTTAGATCTATTTTATTAAAATTTTGCTTTAAAACACATTTTAAGCTTATTTTATTTTTTTAGTCTCTTAGCAATATTACCAACATGTTTTAACAAGATGTGATTTCCACGTATACATTCCCCTAAAGAAGACATTTTCATGAATTCTAATAAAATTTTAATATGAAAAAAAAAAAAATATTCAAAGCGAATTTATTTATCGGGATCGAGATAGTTGGCAATACTTAATTCACATTAGTTATTATCCTTAGCAATATTATAATTTATATAAAATTAAGAGGAGAAAAAAAAATATATTTTATTTAAGAATAAAATGGAATTTTACATGCGCATATACAAACAAAGGTATATCAGAAGCAGTAGTTTTATAACATATCTTGAATATTTGATTTAAAAAATTCTTATAACAATTTTTTGAAATTGGAAAGAGAAGGGCACATTTTAATAGATTTAGGTAAACTGTTAAATTCTTTACTACCAGAGTATTCAATACGTTGTTTAGTTGTTTCTGTACAGCAAAAAGCTACTCTCAGTTGTTGACTATTGCGAGTATTGTATGAACTCTGATCTCTAACGAAACATATTGTATGATGGCCTATGCTATAGAGACATTTGTATACATATAAAAAGTTTTTAACGTATAAGTGTTGATTGATTAGATTGCAAATTTAGTCCCAAATACTTAATTACACACAAAAAAAAAATACCAATGTTAAAATAACATGGCGAAATGTTGTTTGAGAATCATGGTAAATTTCAGCAAAAGTATGCTCTTTATTTAAATTTATCATTATTTCATATTAATTTTAAATGAAAAATATTAAAATAATCTTAAATCACGTTTATTTAATATTATTCACTGTGAAAATAACATTGTTCAATATTGAATCCATAAAAACCTGTTTTATATTAAAAGCAAAAGTTTATCTTGTTAAATTAACATGCATACACACTTAAGTATGTACAACTTTTTATTTTCATGTTTAAAATATATTATAAAAAGAAGACAATTCCCGTATTCTTTTAATTAAAATAATTTAGTTAAATAGTACATCAAGTTTTCAAAGTAGAATGATGACGAAAACGATATCGGGCCATTCTGCTGATGCTTCTGTTAACAAAGGAGATACAAAATAAGTGAAACATGTGTTACAGGGGTAAATGTTTTAAATTATTCTTAAATAAATGCATATGTTGTCTTTACACTGTTATATCAACTCAAACCAATTTGATTCTACATGAAATTCACGTTGTTTCAACTTTAAATAACTTTCATTCAACGTGATTCGGATTGTTATTTCAATATTAATTACATTTTGCTCTAACTTTACTGCAATGTTAAATTTACATGAATTATAGTTATTTTAAAAGAAAAAAATGTTGTTAGCAAGTTATTGTAAAATCATGTTAAATTAATATGAAACAGCAATGAAGCAAAATCACTACTGAAAAATGTAAAATCAACCTTGTTTTGAACGAATTTACATTGATTTTTTTCTGTGTGTAGGGTTGAAACGGACATGTGGTCTAAATCGCATTAATTAAGTTTTTTCTGGATTAATAAAAAGTTTGTTAATCCGCATATACTCAATTATAAGAGATGCATCACGCTCCATATAGGGTTTGACTGCGGTCTCATACTTATATGAATAAAAAAGAGATATGTCATCAGCATAGATAAACAGTAGGGTGGGTCACTGATGTATGAGAAAAAATAAAAGTTCTCGAATCATGTTCTAATAGCAATATTTTTTTGTCTTACGTCAAAACAAATAAAAATTGCAAAAAAAAAGTAAACAAAAGTCACATCATCAGCCCGCGCAAGAGCTCCTAAAAATTAAGTATATGTAAGAAAAGTGAATTTTTTAAATTTTAATATTTTATTTACTATAATTTATTATTAATTAAAACTGAAAACATTTTCTGCCTTATTTATAAAAAATAAAACCGGTTAATAAAGGCTTTATGAAACGGATTTTCATACAGAATCCTTTTAATAAACCCTTTATTAACATGTTTTATTTTTTATAAATTAGTCCGTTTGAATTTAACTTAAAAAAAATAAAACTTTGGTTCTTATACAACAGAAAACAATAAAATCATTGTTGGTCACAAGATCTTGTTTACTGTAAAATTAAGGCATCTCTCGTCTTGATTCAAGTTTCGTCGATGTTAAACCTTCTCTTGTTTTTTTTTATTGCATAGAGTCATGGATACATCTGATACTATTTTCGCGAAGTTACAAGTCGATAAAATACAGTAATATGCTCTTCTTCAATACAATGCTATTATTGTTATATTCAAAATTTAACAAAATTGAAGGTCAAAGCGCGGGCTGTTACACTAAAAATAAATTAATAATATTTTACAGGGGTCTAGTGCAGACAAAAATACAACATATTTACGCTATTAGAAGTCGATAAGAGAAAAAATTATTTTCGAACGACCCTACACTCAAAAAAAAAAATAACTGAAACTTAGAAAAGTATAAAAAAAGTAATTTTTATACTTGGACGCTGTGCGTGTCCTCCAATAAATTGTTTTACTAAAAAACAAAGTTTTATAAAGTACTAGCTGACCCGGTCTACGTTGCTGGCCCTATGTAAACATTAGTTTTGTATTACCACACGATTTAAATTGAGCATTTAACGAAATTTACGGCCTTTAAAATAAAAATCCATGGAATACCTATCATAAATTTTTTTTAAAAAATAACTTACATATGGTGTGGATATGGGCTCAATCAAAAAATAATAAGTTGGACCATGGCGATAATTTTAAAGAAAAAATCGTCCAAATCGGTCAAGCCGTTCTCAAATCATGCTCTTAATAGAAAAAGTGGGCGTAAAAGTAGGCGTGGTAAATTTTTCTATCGATGAAAACTTAAAATGGATTAATACGAACATTTGAAAGATAAATTAGTCAAATCAAAATCGTCCAAATCGGTCAAGTCGTTCTCCAGTTATGCGCTTAATAGAAAAAGTGGGCGTAAAAGTAGGCGTGGTAAATTTTTCTATCGATGAAAACTTAAAATGGATTAATACGAACATTTGAAAGATAAATTAGTCAAATCGATGGAGCAGTTTTTTGATTTTAGGTAAATCGAAAAAGTGGGCGTAAAAGTGGGCGGGGCAAAATGTTCTTTCCGTAAAACCCTAAGGTGGACCATGGCGATGATTTTAAAGAAAAAATCGTCCAAATCGGTCAAGCCGTTCTCAATTTATGTGCTTAATAGAAAAAGTGGGCGTAAAAGTAGGCGTGGTAAATTTTTCTATCGATGAAAACTTAAAATGGATTAATACGAAGATTTGAAAGAAAAATTAGTCAACTCGATGGAGCCGTTTTCTGATTTTAGGTAAATCGAAAAAAGTGGGCGTAAAAGTGGGCGGGGCAAAAGTATCCTGTGTCCGTCTCCTGGCTCTAAGCTACCTCCCTACCAATTTTCAGCCAAATCTGTTCTGCCGTTCTTGAGTTATAAGTGGTGTAACTAACACGACTTTCTTTTATATATATAGATAAAGTAGGTCACCTTAAAAAAGGACTCCACGGAGATCCGAATATAAATAAATATATGTGTGTTGATTTAAAAAATCATGATGCTACAATTTTCCTTGGCAGTCGGTTCTTTAATCTATGGCAGATTTAGTTCCTAACAATTACTTAACCGCCCCACTGTCTGTTCGCCGGAAGACTGTAACATTGAATCGTTAACTCCACTTACTTGCTTTTATATTTTCTTTTTCAAAATACTTGGAATGAAGTTGTGATTTGACCCTTTAAACAATGTACAGATTTTTTTTGTTTTTCCCCTACTGAAATGAATATTTCTGCTATGGATGAAAATGCATATAAATGAACATATTTAAGTACATAAATATTAATCATACATATATCTACTTTTACATATTCGTGTTTAAACTGCACGGCTGGTTAAAAACAGAATATTTTCTGGCGAAAAAAGAACTTTATACAAATCAAGTAAGAGAGGTTTGAGAGCACTATATATCAATTAAAAAACACAAATTTCGTTATATTGTTTTATGAATATGAATGTCTATAAATCAATCGAGTTAATGGTTAAGAGCGATTTCAAAGGAATGTTCTCGTAATTTATTTTATAGTGATTTCATCTTAATTAGGCGTTACTATCGAAAACAACAAATATGTTTTTATTTTAATACAGGAATTGTTATTGTAAGATTTGGACGTATACTGAACTTACACACTTAGATCTATTTTATTAAAATTTTGCTTTAAAACACATTTTAAGCTTATTTTATTTTTTTAGTCTCTTAGCAATATTACCAACATGTTTTAACAAGATGTGATTTCCACGTATACATTCCCCTAAAGAAGACATTTTCATGAATTCTAATAAAATTTTAATATGAAAAAAAAAAAAATATTCAAAGCGAATTTATTTATCGGGATCGAGATAGTTGGCAATACTTAATTCACATTAGTTATTATCCTTAGCAATATTATAATTTATATAAAATTAAGAGGAGAAAAAAAAATATATTTTATTTAAGAATAAAATGGAATTTTACATGCGCATATACAAACAAAGGTATATCAGAAGCAGTAGTTTTATAACATATCTTGAATATTTGATTTAAAAAATTCTTATAACAATTTTTTGAAATTGGAAAGAGAAGGGCACATTTTAATAGATTTAGGTAAACTGTTAAATTCTTTACTACCAGAGTATTCAATACGTTGTTTAGTTGTTTCTGTACAGCAAAAAGCTACTCTCAGTTGTTGACTATTGCGAGTATTGTATGAACTCTGATCTCTAACGAAACATATTGTATGATGGCCTATGCTATAGAGACATTTGTATACATATAAAAAGTTTTTAACGTATAAGTGTTGATTGATTAGATTGCAAATTTAGTCCCAAATACTTAATTACACACAAAAAAAAAATACCAATGTTAAAATAACATGGCGAAATGTTGTTTGAGAATCATGGTAAATTTCAGCAAAAGTATGCTCTTTATTTAAATTTATCATTATTTCATATTAATTTTAAATGAAAAATATTAAAATAATCTTAAATCACGTTTATTTAATATTATTCACTGTGAAAATAACATTGTTCAATATTGAATCCATAAAAACCTGTTTTATATTAAAAGCAAAAGTTTATCTTGTTAAATTAACATGCATACACACTTAAGTATGTACAACTTTTTATTTTCATGTTTAAAATATATTATAAAAAGAAGACAATTCCCGTATTCTTTTAATTAAAATAATTTAGTTAAATAGTACATCAAGTTTTCAAAGTAGAATGATGACGAAAACGATATCGGGCCATTCTGCTGATGCTTCTGTTAACAAAGGAGATACAAAATAAGTGAAACATGTGTTACAGGGGTAAATGTTTTAAATTATTCTTAAATAAATGCATATGTTGTCTTTACACTGTTATATCAACTCAAACCAATTTGATTCTACATGAAATTCACGTTGTTTCAACTTTAAATAACTTTCATTCAACGTGATTCGGATTGTTATTTCAATATTAATTACATTTTGCTCTAACTTTACTGCAATGTTAAATTTACATGAATTATAGTTATTTTAAAAGAAAAAAATGTTGTTAGCAAGTTATTGTAAAATCATGTTAAATTAATATGAAACAGCAATGAAGCAAAATCACTACTGAAAAATGTAAAATCAACCTTGTTTTGAACGAATTTACATTGATTTTTTTCTGTGTGTAGGGTTGAAACGGACATGTGGTCTAAATCGCATTAATTAAGTTTTTTCTGGATTAATAAAAAGTTTGTTAATCCGCATATACTCAATTATAAGAGATGCATCACGCTCCATATAGGGTTTGACTGCGGTCTCATACTTATATGAATAAAAAAGAGATATGTCATCAGCATAGATAAACAGTAGGGTGGGTCACTGATGTATGAGAAAAAATAAAAGTTCTCGAATCATGTTCTAATAGCAATATTTTTTTGTCTTACGTCAAAACAAATAAAAATTGCAAAAAAAAAGTAAACAAAAGTCACATCATCAGCCCGCGCAAGAGCTCCTAAAAATTAAGTATATGTAAGAAAAGTGAATTTTTTAAATTTTAATATTTTATTTACTATAATTTATTATTAATTAAAACTGAAAACATTTTCTGCCTTATTTATAAAAAATAAAACCGGTTAATAAAGGCTTTATGAAACGGATTTTCATACAGAATCCTTTTAATAAACCCTTTATTAACATGTTTTATTTTTTATAAATTAGTCCGTTTGAATTTAACTTAAAAAAAATAAAACTTTGGTTCTTATACAACAGAAAACAATAAAATCATTGTTGGTCACAAGATCTTGTTTACTGTAAAATTAAGGCATCTCTCGTCTTGATTCAAGTTTCGTCGATGTTAAACCTTCTCTTGTTTTTTTTTATTGCATAGAGTCATGGATACATCTGATACTATTTTCGCGAAGTTACAAGTCGATAAAATACAGTAATATGCTCTTCTTCAATACAATGCTATTATTGTTATATTCAAAATTTAACAAAATTGAAGGTCAAAGCGCGGGCTGTTACACTAAAAATAAATTAATAATATTTTACAGGGGTCTAGTGCAGACAAAAATACAACATATTTACGCTATTAGAAGTCGATAAGAGAAAAAATTATTTTCGAACGACCCTACACTCAAAAAAAAAAATAACTGAAACTTAGAAAAATTTACTAAACTTTAGTAAGCCATGGCTGTCGTATGGCGCCAAAGACATTTTTTACAGCAAGTTAGTACAAAAATTTCTTGTTATTAAGAAATAAATTTTATTCACTTCTACTTCAAAATATCAAAATTTAACCAAAATTTTACTTAATTTAAATAAATGTTTACTAAAAAATATGAATTTTTGTTGTTATACTTAATTTAATAATTATCTTAAAATTTCCCTTAAATATGTTTAAATTTCCTTTAATTTAGTTCAGATAATTTGTATACGCTATAGGAAATAAGAAATCATTTCCAAACTTAAAGTTAAAAAGATAAAATTTTTTAACTTAAAATAATGGAAATTTTACCTAAATTAAGTAAAAACATTCTTTAAGTTTCCAACTTTTAATTTACTTCGATTTAGTAAATATTTTTGCAAAAGCCAATAAAAAATACAGCTTTCCAACCCACCCATTTCATTAATTCTATAAAAAAATATCTAATAATTAGGACATACATTTATTAAAAATGGCAAATTAGAACCAGTTTTTGATAACTATTTTTTGATATTTTATAAATTTTTCCTTTTGAATGGGAACTATATTGTGCCATTCAGTAAAATTATTTATATGTTCAAAGAACATGATAACTTATCAGTAGTATGTATTTCCTAAAAATAAGTAAAAGGGTATTGTAATTAAGCAAATATTCATCCGCCAAAAAGAATTTTTAAACTAACCATTTCATTACCAAAAAGTTCTCAATACTGCACTATATATTTACAGCGGGTAGATATGAATTCTATTTGGAATGAATATCTACTTAATTTTTCAATATGTGCGGTATACACAATTGTTTAACCTTTCGAAAACATATTTAGTTAATTTATATACGTTTTCTTAGTTTTTTAAGATTGCTGATAAATTACAAAAAAAATATACAAACTGAGCATTGAAGATATTATATGTTTTTATTACACATAAATTTAAAATAATAACATTAATGGCCAACTTCACCAAGTTCAGTTATAACTTACTATCAGTTATATTGTTCTCTAGAAGTTAAAGAAATTGTTAGTTTTAACTGAACTTGGTGAAATTGGTCGTAAGAAAAATACATACCAATCATAAACATAAAATAAGTTACATTTCAATAAAAATTCTGCTCATTTCAAAACGAAAAAACAAAATATCTTAAGTTTAATATTTATATAAAAATGATTAACATCAAATTTTAAATTAATAATAAAACTTACAATTACCAAGTGTTTTTAGGTCTTAAATAATATTTTTTATTTAATTCAAGAATGTGAATTGGAGGCGATTTTAAGGATTTAACAGATATTATGCTATAGTCTAACAACTTAGAACAAACAGAATATGATGAAAAAGATTTGACATATGATAAAATCTTTATTGTTTGACATAACAAAAATATATTGCCATTTACTTCAAAAATTTCTAGAATTTTAGATGCATTAAAGTCGGGATCGTAATTATAAATAATAAAGCCATTTTTATATAAAGTTCCATAACGTTCAAAACTTTTGAAACATGTGCACCGTTCTAATTCATCCCTTTTTATGAACTTTAGTAGTATATCATAGAATAACGAACTGTGAGCATTGTATTTTTTATTTCCCATTACCAAAATTTTTTTTTCAAAATTTAAAATTGTTTCTGCAAAAGATATGCAAAACTTTATAGCCAATGATAACATAACATTCCTTCTAGAGCTTATATTTTTAACATAAGATTTTAATTGCCGATGTTTTGATTCAAAGCTGAAAGTCCACAAATAAGCAAATGGACCAGAATGTTCTACAATTCTACAATAATGTGTCAAAAAATGATGCTTTGGTTTTAAATTATCTGCGAAAAGTGTTATATATTTTTCGTTATGATAATCAATGTGAGTTTTTAAATTTATAATGTCTTAGCTTGTAAAATCTGTTAACCGTAATAAATCAATTAGTTCAACTAAATTAATAACAAATTTCCATACATCTGAATTGATATCTACCAAATCCCCAATAAACAATGGAAAAAAGTGAGCAAAGGTAAGCATTTCGCTGCCAGACATTTTCAGGTTAAATGACTTTAGATGGTTTATTTTAATTTCCGGAGATTTATTTCCCATATCTTGTTCTCCATAGTTAAAATTTTGTTTTCGAATATTAAAAAGCTCAAGATCAAATATCTTATTATTTATGAAAAATAAAAGTATATGGCAAAAGTCGTATTTCAATACACCCTCTAAAACCCAAGGGGGTTGTTAATTTCAAAATCATCAAAATATAAAAAATATGGTAATACAAATTTTTGATTGTAGTGTCTAAGTTTTTTCTTCCATATTTTACCATTACAAAAATTTTTTAAGGTATTACAATTATTTATATTTTGCATTGTTTCTTGAAATTCTTCATAAATTCCTGGAATTTCCAAAAATGTTTGTAATTGGACTTTAATTGGAAATAAAACTCCTTTTGCTACGACTTCATCCATTGTATTAACATTATTTAAAACAATATTGCTAATTGTATTATTTAATTTTATTACCAATGGACTTTCGTACAAATTTATGTGTTTAAGTGTTTTTATAAACTTATACTCCGTATCGAAATTATTAAATGGCTTATCGCAAAAGGACACTAGATTATTAAGGCTATTTTTAATTTCCGACAAGTCATTCGTTTGAAGGTCATTGATTATTTTTTTAATTTCGTCTCTAATTGAATGTGTTAAATTCTTTTTTATATTTTCATGTAATGTTGTAGCATCTTTTCTAGAAAAATTATGGGAGGAGAAATTAGTCAAAGCTAATTTAAAAGAACTTTTTGCCAAAAGAGGAAACCTGTTTATAGATATTCTAGAACAGGTATTTTCTAAAATATCAAATTGAAAATAATTTTTTTGCGGTTCGGAATTATTGCTGTGTAGTTCTATGTCACGATTTTCAGTTTCTAAAATATTTTCTGGTTCTAAAAATTCATTTTCTGTTTCTATTATGTTATTTATTACATTATTTACTTCGATACATTTTATATTTTCTCCTTTTTTTAAAATATTTTTCGATATTTTATTTCGCACATGTTTTGAAAATGTTTTGAAGTTACTAAACTTTTGATTGCAATTTAAAAAGGCACATTCGTATAAGTTGTTTGGTGGTAAGTTATGAAAATATTTTAAATGGCAAGCAATTTTCTTAAACTCGGCAAATGTTTTGTTACAAATAAAGCAATATAAATTCATTTTTTTTTATAACAAGAATTTAACAATACGAATAATAATATAAATTCTATAAAATAGTTTTATTATTATTAAAATGTTAATTTATATTTTAGGTATAAGTAATAAAGTACTTGATTTTTGTAAATCTGTAAATAAAAATTAAAATTTATGGAATGCGATTTTAATTTTTGATGCTTTAACCTTACCAAGTATTTGGGTTCAAATATTTTGAATATCTGTTAAAATTGTAGATAGTGCTGTACATCTTTCATTGTTATTTACTGTAATTTCAAAAAAATATTCCTGGATGAAAAGCCAAATTAAATTGCAGTTTTGTGGGTATTTGATATTAATTGAACTAAAAATTTTGAATGTCAAATCCACACACGATTTAATATTTTCCAACTTGTAAAAAATATTTCCAAAATAAACATAAAATTCGTACAAATCAAATACTGACGACCCAATCGCACAAATAAAAGGTTGCAGCGTTTGTTTTTGGATAAAACATTCATCAACTAAAAGTTTTATTTTTGAATTAAGCTCGGAATTATTAGATGAGTACAATACAAAAGAGTTCTTTGAATCTTCAACTGAAGCCTTTTCATACTTTCGTTTCTTTTTGTCAATTATTATACATTTTCTCGAAGCTGGTTTTAAAACTGAGTGAATAAGATCCAGAACAACACAATCTCTTACATCTGTAAATTTTAATGCAATAAGTAAAAAGTATAATCAAAACTAAACTATTGATTAAAAAACAAATAATATATACATACATGTTATTACAAATAAAAAAGTGAATATTTGTAAATTAAAGGTTATTAATAAGTTGGAATACTTAATTTTAATATAAGTGTACTGATTAAATATCAAAAATATAACGTTAATTACCAGAATTGTACTCAGATGCTTTAAATTTTACTAATGTATCCAAACTGTTGTTATCTTTTACATCGCGTTCTATTATTTTCATTATCTGCGTACAAAAGTTCTCCCACTTTTCATCAAGTAAATGTTCTTTTCCTGGATAAAGTTTTGAAAAGTCCGCCAATATCTATATATGTATGTATGTAAATATATGAAACAAAAATTATTTCTAATTTTATCTTTAAAAACAACCAAAGAATAACTAACTAATTTATGCCCAAAAGATTGTTTGAAAATAGGCCATTCTTCAAAAATATCATCCAAACTGTTATCTGGAGATTTTAGGAAATTTGTTCTTATAAAAAATGTGTTATCCCATTTTTTAATTACATCGCACATTGGCTCAATATTGCTCATTAGCCATTCCTTATCACTTAACGAATCGCCTTCGTCGAAACATTTAAATGTTTTGTATAAAGATTTAAGAAGTAAACAAAAAACTTCGATGTATTAATGTCATACATATATTAAAATTTTGTTGCCAACAAAGTAAACAAATTAAAAAGACGTACTTTTGAGTATTTTCAAAAACGTAATATATTGATGAATATACTTCAAACCTTTTTCTAGTTTAATCATGGTTCTCTTTTAGAAAAGTTCGGGGAAGGGGCACTCTTTGTGACGCACAGCATCTATGGCTAAGGAACACTTGAGGTCCTTAGTCTTCCTAATTATACTAGCAAAAGGCAATTGTTTCAAAAGTAAAAAATCGTAACTGAAGTAATAATCTTTGTAAATAAAACTCTAAGTTTCACATGACGAAAAATAATGAATTAAATGTTGCGATTTTTGTATTTTTAAAAACAAACAATTAAATTACCTAAAAGCTCATATTTAAAATTCGTTTGCGTTATTTTCCACAACATTTTAATATATTTTTATTATACATTAACTTGGTACCTGAAAACTGCGCTTCGTCTAATTCAATAGATTTAGTTTTGTTTTCAAGAATATTATCAACTATACCCTCTTTTTTCAAGTTTGATATAGAATTATGATACTTGCTATATAAACAACCACCTGGCTTTCTACTTTTCTTGCGTATAAAATACAAGTCCTATTTAAAAAGAAATAGTTAAAATTTGGTTCCAGAAATTTTGCTGACAACAACTTACTTTGTTTTCAGTAGTAAAATATTTAACAATATTTTCAGCAATATTTTCAAAATATGTTGGAGTTGGACTTATTTTGTTTTCGATAATGTAAGCTGTAACACAACTGGCAATCATTCGACGAAATTTTGTAATCAATTTTTTGTTAATGTTGTAATACGTTAAAACTGATTTTCCAGTTAGAGACGATTTTAAAACTGCTTCAATAGAAAACTATTTTTGAAAATTTAATAAAACAACCACATATAAGTTATATACATATAAAAGACTTACTTCTTTCTGATCTAATAATAAATTAACAGATGGTTGTTTCGATAAATTTGACAAAGGTGCCACCTCCTTTTGCCAAGAATTAAGATGGTATTCAAATACAATTCGTGTGCCAAACAATGGTTTTGGTATTATGACATTTAAATGGTTTGAAGTCATATATTTTAAAGCATTTGTATCAATTTTGTGTTCTGTATTACAAAAATAAATAAAATTATGGGGAAATTCAACATAAAATAGGGCTTTTGATACAAATACTAACCTTTAAAAACTTCCAAAAATTCTTCTCCCTTCAATGTTTTCAATAAATATTTTAAATTATCTTCTGATTCCATATTGGACATGTAACCTTTACGTATTTGAATTAATTATGGTAATAAAAACAAAATATTACTTCTAAAAACAATGATTTAAGCAGACAAAAGAACAAGAACTTAAGAACAAGTAAATATGGAAATAGATAAGAGTTACAGTAACTTTTTAGTTTTCCAACAATACTCAAATGCTGAAATTATGACTTTTAGTACCACATAATAATTTGGTAATCATCGTTGAACACATACAAAAGCCGAATTTATATTAAATCGAGTTTCACACGAAATAATCGTTGTTGCTTAAGATACAAAATAAAACTGAATTCTAACGAAATATTATATTATTATTACATATATTATTTAATTATATCCATGTCTAGATAGTGATTTATGGAATAAAGACGAGACCTGCAAATTTCAACAATTACTAATTTTAAGAGGATGTAAATGCTACTCATACCTACAGTTATATTATTTAATTTGATGTGAAATCAATAATACTCCATATTTCTTAACAAAATTTTTTTAATCAGAACACCAACTGAATAAAATAGTGTTGAATCACAAAAAAAATCTATAATCCGAAAAGGATAAAACCAAATTCACGTACAAATACATACGATGGTGCACGAACCTGAGCACTTAAAGCAAAACACAATCAAAAGTGTTTTAAAAATTAAATTACTGATAACAAAAGTACATATTTAAAACATGTTTTCTTCTTGCTCTTACCTTTCGTGGTTTCTCAGCTGTTGCTCTGAAATTTGCTGATGAGGTTGTCGGAGTTCAGGTTGCAGAATTGCTGCAGCTAGATACAGTTGTCAAAGAATTCAGTCAACAGGTTAGAGCAAACTATAGGGGCAATACGACAGCAGAAAAATATAATTTGTTCCACAAAAAATTCGCCAATTTAAACTCACGTTTTTAAGTTGTTAATACTTATTATATGAATATTAACCACAATAATTATTCCAACTTTCAAAATGAGTTTTAATTTAAATTTTAAAAAAACTTTAGAGCAACTTTATTTTCTATAAAATTTTTTATAATAATTAAGGCATAGGTTGCTTTTTTTAAAATAAAATTTTTTCATAATTTTATCTATATACATTTTCTAGGAAATTTACAAATAATTAAAATATTTACTAAAATCTAATAAATTTTTTCTCAAAATTAATTATTAAATTAAATTTTCAATATTTTTTTAACTTATTTTTAAGTAAGTATATTGTAAAAAGTAGTTTAAAATTAAGAAAAATTAATATATCTTTTATCTGAACTTTTTTAAAAATCAATTTTTATTGAATTTTTGTTAGATTATTGTCACCAGGAGAATACATCTTTACTTAAAACAAGGAAAAGATTTGTTAGTATGTTTTTTATCTTTATTTGAACTAAATTGATGAAAAAAGTTCTTTAAGGTTAGTAACACATAAACTAAATTTAGGTTTTTGGAAATAATTTCACAAATTAAGTATAAATTCTGCAACAAAAACGAAAATTGAATACTTAAATAAAGTATATTTATTAACAATTTATGAGTTTTTAAAATTTTATAAACTCCTTCAAAGTAAATCATTTACTTAATCATATTTTTTGAACTATACTGAAAATTGATTGTTTTTACGAAGTAATTTCCTTTAGTTTAGTAAACGTACCCCTAACTTTAGGAAGTACTAATTTTCTTTCAGTAAGAATTTCTTAAAGTTAAGTAATTTTCCTCTGTAAATTTATAATCTATTTTAAAGTTAATGAACTATTATATTTTAACACGTTCTAAGGTAGTTTTATTGCATTTTAATAAATGTTTCTACATTATAGTAAAATGTTGCTTCAAATTAAGGAAATTTTTGAACTATTTTAAAGAAAATCGTTTTCCTCTCATTAAGTATGTGTCTTTTTTTTGAGTGTAATAAACATCTTTCCCATATATATATGACAAAAAGCAGGGGTCCCAATGCGCACTCCATACTTAACATGAGCTAAGCTGCTCTTATGTTTATTGGCCTGTACATATGGTAGCCAGATTTTGAATTCGGAAAAACAGTAAATTGGTTATGAAAAAACAGTACAATCAAGAAAAAAACAGTACATTTTTTTACGAAACCATAACTAAATATTTACAACTCTTGAACAACAATAATATAAAGAAATAGACTTCAAACATCAACATCAAAGGAAAGATTTACATTTAATGGTATTTCATATACAAAATCACACCATTTGCGTTTATAAAGCATACACCACAACCGAAGCATTTGGCCATTGTATCATTTTCCAATGTATAATGTTTAAATATCTTAGTTTATATTTAACTTAAAAAACTTATTCATTGATTGGGTTAGTAGAATTTTCTTAAAACATATTGGTATTAAAAGCAATTTTCACCACACACATATTGTGGAACTATCGCATAAATTTCAGAAAATATTTGTTTCTTTCTTTAATTTGAACGGTAGTCATATGTCTTAAAATAATAACACGAAAATATATGAAGGATGTGAGCAGCTCCTTATTTAATCTGTGTATTTTTGACAAAACAATAGACGCTTTACAAAAATTCTAATTATTTTACAACTTTTTTGTTTACAAAACAACAATTTCTTTAAACTAAATATTGTAAAATAGAGTGTGCAACAAAATTAGGGTCATCGCCACCAGACTCAAGACTTGCACCGTGAAATGAAAGTAGACTACTAGTAGAGCAAATCTGCCAAAAGGTTTTGAAAAATTAGCTCGGGCTCCCGAAATAAGGGCCCCTAAAGTTTTTTATTTATTTGAAAAGGCGTTTTGTATAAGTCAAAATAAATATACTAAATGTACTTCTGAGCTAAAAAATAATTTTAGATGTCTTCAGTAAAATCGTATTGCGATTCTTTTCTTAGAATTTATTAACCCTCTCACTCTCATTTTAAGGGGTAATTTTTGCCCTTTTTCCCAACTCTTAAAAAGAAGGATACTAAAACGGCACTTATAAGACTTAAAATGCTCTACCAATATTTTCTGCATCAAATTTCACTAGGGGTCTTCTAAGACCAAAAATTATCCAATACAAGTAAAACGGGTTTTCGAAATTCCGGGCCTTGATTTTTTTTAATTTTTCGAAAACCCGTTTTACATACCTTGCACGCTTTTTTGGTCTTGGAAGATCGCTAGTGAAATTTGATGCAGAAAATATTCATAGAACATTTTAACATTTAGAAGTTAAAAAAATTACCCCTTAAAATGAGTGTTAGATGGTTAATATATTCTATGAAAAGAATTGGCATACAATTCTACTGAAGACATCTGAAATAGTCTTTAAGGTCAGAAGTACATTTAGTATATTTTTTGACTTGTACCAAACGCCCTTTCAAGAAATTAAAAAGTTTCAATGCCCGAAATTTCGTGAATTCTTTTAACCCTAATAAGTGCCGTCTTGTATACTTTTGTTTAAGAGTTGGGAAAAAGGGCAAAAATTACCCCTCAAAATGAGAGTTAGAGAGTAAATAAATTCTAAGATAAGGATATTATGACAATATGGCTTGATAGCATACCGTTAAAAATTCCCAAATGTGTTTTATTTAAAAACGATGTTTCTTAATATCTTTGTTTTTTGGACACTAAACTTAAAAATCAGTACAGAAAACAGTACAAAGTGTAAAAAACAGTACATTTGCGTTCTGTTTTGGGTGTTATGCATAAAACAGTACAATTGACAAAAATCAGTACATGTACTGCTAAAAACAGTACGTCTGGCAACCCTACCTGTACAAACTGCATCATTTTTTCCTAAGTATGACTGAAATAGCAACAGATCACTACCACGAACTCCATAATATTGAAGTTTTTGAATCAAGATCCTGTGGTCAATCATATCAAAAGCTTTCGATAAGTCAAAGAAAATTCCAGTAACTCCACTATTATCTTAATCTAGCATTTTACATATGCAATTTTGGACACTTATTAATGCTTCCTCTGTACCACCATTTTCGAAAGCCATACTGACAGTCATTAAGCAAATTGTTTTGTTCAAAATACGCTGATAGTTGGCTGTGTATTATTTTTTCAAAAATGTTATTTATTATTGGTAATACCGATATTGGACGAAACTGATTAATCATAGTACACTTTATACCATACGGTGTTGCTATTACTTTATGTATTTTTAAAACATCGGGATACGTTTTTGTAGCTATAATATTATTAAAAATATTAACCAAATGAGGAACAATAATTCTGCTGCAATGTTTCAATACATTAGGCGATATGTTATCATGCCCACAGCTTTTATTAGGCGATAGACTACGTATAGCATTTCTTTAATAAACTGCAATATATGGGTTCAAGAAACGCGAATCTAAAGTGCAATATACATATTCAAAAAATTATTTAAACACAACAAAATATCGAGCCCTAATAGCAAAAATGATGTAACCAACAACATTTTAGATTTTTGCTTTTTGATGAAAATCGATCATTTCTGATCATTTGCATCATCTCTAAAAATCTTATATCTCTGGGAAGTACCGTTACGAAATAAGAACAAAAGCAATTTCAAAACCTTCTCCTGTAAAATTTTATTTTTGTTGGTTACATCATTTTTTTTATAAGGGCTCGATATATTTTGTATTTAATTTTTTTTTTTTTTTTGCAATCTTGTTTATTTTATTGGGTCTATCACATCTATAAATGAGTTCATAAATATAAAAATGATTATAAATTTAATTGGTTTTACGTTTTGATCAATAATGCCTGTACTCATAAACAAGTTTTCTATGAATAAACGTTTGATAAATTAAATAATCTTTTATGAATATGGGGGCTAGCCTTTATTTCTTATACAGTAAAATTTTATTAGTTATTGATATTTTTTCGAATCGCAAAGTTTAAATATTCTTACAAAATCTATATTACCAGGAAGCCTATAAGTTTACAAGTTTTTAAAGCTTATAGATATAGCGGGTAGGTAACAAATAATGGAGAAGAAAAATAAAGTTTGGTCGGTCATACATTTGAGCCATCCAGGGGTATACTAGGCGCTGCAGGTGCCAAACTTAAGAATTTCATTTAACTGACATATTTGTATTGGAGCCCCTGTAAGGAGTGGAGATAAAAGCCAAGTATGTTTGGGAAAATATTGAGGACGAAATGCTAATTGAGGTCGATCATACATTTTATCCCTCTAGAGGCGATTGCTTGGCAGTTATGCTGCTTTTTCTTTAATATATTTCTAGTCTGTATTGACAATTTTGCATTGGAGCCCCCTTAAAGAAAAGAGATAGCGGGTTGTTTGAAACAAATTTTATGCGTTTGACTATTTCGTTTTTTTGTTATTGAAGCTGAATTAACGTGTGTAAGAAAAAAAAGTTTTACAGAAAAAATTCGCATCAATGCTGCCGTTTGCTTTCTATTTTAGTTAGGCTTTGTTAAAAATGAGATTTGGAGAAAACTTCTTAAGGCAAAAGTTGTTTGAAACTTCACCAACTTCTAAGAAAACGTTTTTTATGTACAATTAACTTTTTCCAAGTTATGAGGCATACAAGTCGGATGCTTATCTCAAACTTTGGCGGGTCTTCGCCGATTGTCCTTAAAAATTTTGGCGTCTTCTTTTACCAATACCCACCGAATTGGGGGGGGGGGTGATAGCATGAAAAAATAGAACACAAATATACTCCATACAGTTAACGATCACCCTTCTGTATACAATGTACATTAGACCGGGTCGACCTCCATACAAAAAAAAAAAAGTTGTACCAGTCACCCCCTAGAATGAAAGATATGTCAATGAAGTTTCTAAAACAAAAAAAAAAATTTTTTTGCCACGCCCCAAAATACAGCACTTTTGGTTTTTTATATGTAGCGCTGCCATTTAAAGTCCGATCTCATCATATCGCATATCGTTGTGCATGGCTTGATAGTGGCTTCATTTTTGTCTTTGGTGACTTTTCAATCCGTCCTGAAATTCTGGGCGCCACTTATGCCATCTCGGATCCTTCCCCCAAATGTCCAATTTTTTTGACGGTCCAAGAAAGTCCTTATAAAACTACGTATGTTGAGATTTTAATATGCTCACTTTTATGACACGCCTCCAAATAAAGCCCCTTTTTCTGTTTCACATACATACTACATTAAAACAAGTAGAAGTCAATACAAACCAAAAAAAATTTTCCTCAGTCACGCCCTAGAATAAAAGGTATATTTATACAGTTTTAAGGACTTTAAAAAAAATTTGCCACGCCCTAAATAACAGCCCTTTTTGTTTTAGATATATAGCAAAATAAAAATTCTGTAAAAGCCTCCATTTTTTTTAATGGCTCCCTAAGCCATTATCAATCTCGTACAAAACTCTGTAAGTTACGCTCAATTTTTGTTTAATTATTCAATAATCCTGAAAACCACTCTCTATGGCTTGTCATTTGAATTTTTAAAAACTGTTTCTTAGCCTTTGGTTTTTTTTTTAACTAAGCGGTGTTTTCAAGTGGACTACTCATATTTTAATGAAAGTGAGACGGATGAATTTATTGACAAGCTTTCTCGATCTGAACTACTAGCGTTTTTTTGCCAGTTTTCATATTTTGTGCAATTTTTCGTGCCCTTTTTTTTTTGCTGGACTGTGAAACTCAAATTAAAAATTTAAATTAAGACATTTGTAAAAGCAAACATAATGTCATATATGAGACCATGATACAGAGTTAAAACAAGAACTAAAAAATATAAAGAAACTGCAGAATTCTAAAAATGAAAAAAAAAAAAAAAAAAAATAATTTAAATGCATAAAAATGAATGCCTCAAAACATGTATGCGAAAAATTATAAATTGGGCAGTCGGTGTATATAAATCTTAGCTAGACTCAAGGTGACTCAAAGTTTTAGAGGGACTTTCTTAGCACGTGAAAAAATTAGACATCAGAGGGAAGGATCGCAGATATCGTAATTGCCATCTAGAATTTTAAGTTAGTTTAAAAAAGCATTAAATACGAAAATAAAGGCACATTCTAGCCATTAACAATGATATACGATACGATGAGATTGGACTTTAATTGACGATGCTGTATATATAAAACAAAAAGGGCAGTAATTTAAGGCATGACAAAAATCACTTTTTTAAAGTTCTTAAAACTTAATAAATATACCTTTTATTCTAGGGCGTGACTGATGAACATTTTTTTGGTTTGTATTGGCTTCTACATGGTTTAATGTAGTATGTGTGTGAAAAAGAAAAAAGGGCCTTAATTTGGAGGTGTGTTATAAAAGTGAGCATATTAAAATCGATACATACGTAATTTTATAAGGACTTTCTTGGACCGTCAAAAAAATTGGACATTTGGGGGAAGGATCCGAGGTGGCATAAGTGGTGTCCAGAATTTCAGGTCGGATTAAAAAGTCACCAAAGACAAAAATGAAGCAACTTTCAAGCCATGAACAACGATATGCGATATGATGAGATCGGACTTTAAATGGCAGCGCTACATATAAAAAACCAAAAGTGCTGTATTTTGGGGCGTGGCAAAAAAAAAATTTTTCCTGTTTTAGAAACTTCATTGACATATCTTTCATTCTAGGGGGTGACTGGCACAACTTTTTTTTTCGACCCACCCTAATGTACATTAATTTATATGAGCACTGTAAAACTATATTACAAAAATGTTTTAAAAATAAACTTAAAAGACAAGCACATTAATAACTTCCACTGGGAGTGTTAACAGCTATTGAGAAACGGTTGTGCATGTCTGTATTTGCTTGTTTTTTTAATTTCTCCCTTTACGGCTTACATACATACACACACCGCCAATACTTTTTGTATACACCCTGCAAGCATTTGGAAGATTTTTTTTAAGATAGAAGCTAAAGTTCAAAGAGTACTAAGGGAAATTTAACATATTAAACAAAAACAAAATGCATTGCAATCGTATTTTCATTATCCCCCGGTGTGTGTGCAGAAGTGTGTAAGAAAACATTTTAAGAATACTCAACCTTATGCTACTACTGTGCGGAGATCAGGTGCAGCTAATACCTGGAATTCGACAGAAGTCAAAAGTGGCAGATATTTTGCGTTCGCGGGTGACCAAGGGTCCCATCTTGTGCCACCGCAGGCAGTGGTGCCTGGTGGCACGGAACCAGGCTGACTCTTGGCTAAGGTTTCATCGGGGATCAGGTGGGAGTTGTGGCTTATAGCTTAAGTGGGAAGTGGGAACTTAAACATTTTGGCCTACTGATCTCTTAGATGCTGCTGTTAGTTAACCCTAGAACGTCATATTTAGTCAAATTGACCACACATGTCTTTTTCTGTATTTGGGTTCTTTTTGAGCAGATTGTAATGTAGTGGCAACCGTTTGAATTATCTTGAAGTTTGCGAATGTATAACTCTCTACGCATTGGATAAATACGTTTTTTTTTTGCATATGCATCGTCGGTGCATAAAGTTAATTTAACTTTTAATGTTAATTTACAGTGCATATTTTTTCAGTTAGTATTTTAGCCTTTGTGTTAAAAAAATAAAAAAATTTGCATATATGTGGATTTTGTCCTCCGTTTAAACGATGAATAACAAAATTTGCGTGCGTAAAATGCAAAAACGAATATTTAAGCACGAAATTTTATTTCATTTTATTTTATTTCATTCATGTTAGTAACAAATAATTGCACAAGCGAAATTTCAACATTATTTAGTATTTAGTTTTTCCATTATGCTCCTGTGAATATTAGCGTCGTCGATTCGACGACGCACGACTTTTACGTCATAAAAATTAGCATAAGAAGTAAGACTTTCTGCTGGCATGTCGAAAGGCGAGTGTATAATTGTATGTCTAATTATACAATCAAATGGCTATCTGTGTGTGTTTGTTGCCCTAACAACCAGCGGCCCAGACCACCATGAGATAAGGCCCACCCGGCAGGAGTTCATGTAAGTCTTTTCTACTCATTTCAGTTCTTCGACACTTCTGGAAAATAATAAAAAGAAAACGCAGATTCTTTTTAAAAAAAAAAACCGTTGCCTCAGAAATACCCATAGCTTTACAAAGTATATTTTACAAAAACAAAACAGAACATTCGCGATAGCAAATATGTGCTGGGTATATGTCGTAAAAGGGGTGTTAACTTAAATGTTGTTTCCCCTTAAAATGTATAAAAAAGTTTTAACTCATACTAATATCTACCTAAAAAATTCGTTTGTCAATGTGAGTATGTAACGACATGGTTTATTTATTATATCTGCTATCAAAAACATATATATCGGGTGATTTTTTAGCTATTATCTTTTTGGCAACACTGGTTTAAACAGCTGACACACGTTTCGTGTTTTGTTTCACTGTCAAACATCTTCAGTTTGGTCTATAATTTAACCATGAATCGTCTTACAAACGAACAACGCTTGCAAATTATTGAATTTTATTATCAAAATGCTTGCTCTGTTAAGAAAGTTCATCGCGCGCTTCTTCCATTTTATGGTCAGTTTAATTGGGCTCAATGGGTACGTTAATAAGCAGAATTGGCGATATTGGAGTGAAGATCGGCCTGAAGCATTGCAAGAGCTACCAATGCATCTAGAAAAAGTCGCAGTTTGGTGCGGTTTATGGGCTGGTGGCATCATTGGACCGTACTTCATCAAAGATGATGCGAATCGTAACGTAACTGTGAATGGTGAGCGCTACCGTGAGATGATATTTAACTTTTTTTTGCCCTAAATGCAAGAGCTTGACTTGCATGACATGTGGTTCCAACAAGACTGTGCCATATGCCACACAGCACGCTTAACAATGGACTTATTGAGAGGCGAGTTCGGTGAACATTTTATTTCACGTTCGGGACCGGTCAATTTTTTGTGGGGCTATGTTAAAGCTCATGTCTATACACACATGCCCAATTGACGCATTGGAAGACAACATTGAAGCATTTATTCATGAGATACCGGCCGAAATGTTGGAAACAGTATGCCAAAATTGAACTAAGCGGATGGACTATTTGAGGCGCATCACGGTCAACATTTGCATGAAATAATCTTCAAAAATTAAATTATATGCACCGTACTATCGATTCAAATAAAGATTTTATGCATTTTTCAGAATTTTATGTGTTTTTTATAACTTTCCTATAGCTCTTAAAAAATCACTCGGTATATATTTTTTTTTAATTTTTATTTGACCACTATCAGTAAGTATCAATAATATGTTGGAAGAAAGATATAACAATTTTTGGGATTGACTAACAAGTATGTGACATAAAAAGGTTGACAGGTGTAGTGAAAGAAAGTTTCCGTTTATGAATAAAATATTAAGTTTCAGAGCATAATGAATATTAAATTTCGGGTTTTTACATGCGTACATATTTTTTTTTTTTTTAATTGTCGGCTATTTATATTTGGGAAACATTTTACTAAATTCTTACACTTTTAATCAAATTTTATTTTCATTAAATTTTTTTAATGAAGGAAGAAACTTTACAATGTGAAATGCATGAAAATTTACTGATAAATTTTTATGCTTGACTGAACGGGCCAAAATTTTTTTAAAAAAATTTGAGTTTACATGTTAAAATTAAAATCAATTACAGCAAATTTCGATACACCAAAATACCATTGGTTAAAATATTGATGTTTGACTTAAACCTGACAGCCGTCGCAGTGGTAAAAGTGTAAATAACTCTGATGATGAGAATGTGGTTATCTATTCTTGAAAGTTGTTGGTTCGAGCCGAATTCAATTGTGTCAGACATAAAAAATTACCGGTTAATTTTATTTCTGTTGATTTTGTAAAATGACTTCCTGCATTAAAACAATTTAATAAAAATCCACAAAAACCATAAGTTTTCCAAAGTATAACGATGCACAGTTTACTTATTGTGTATGTATCGATAATTTTTTTGGATTAGTTTGGGACATATAACATTGCAGAATTTTACAAGGTTCATTGTAGTTTGCTTTAAAAAAGAGAGTTGCTTTGCAACTGTTAAAGTTAATTTTTAATAATGGAACACTTTTTATACAGCCGATAAAATCCTACTTTTAGTGTATTGGTTAATAAACGTTTAAACTTCACGCTTTTGCATAAGAGTATATCGTTGAAATTGTTTACTTTGATTGACATGCTCCCTTCATTATACTAACATTATTTAACTTAAACATGTATATTAATTAAAAAATATATGGAATAAAGTGAAACAAACAAATACTGCTTAGATAACAACAACTGCTAAAAAAATGAGAACAAAATGAATAAGTATTGGCACTAGATGGATGAAAGTCGGCACCGAACGTTGACTTAATTAAGAAAAAATTTTATTTCATAAAATTCGGCTACGGCTACAGCCTACCTACCGCCTTTTGCAAGCAAAAATCTAAAAATTTGGTACATACACAAAAAAATAAATAAAAATTAATTTCAATTAAAAAATTTGTGCTATTAATTAAAAAATTAATTAAAAGTGGCACCACTAAACAATTAAGAGTATATATAAACGACTTGATTAAGTTTTAAATTAAAACTAATTTTATTTTGGATTAATTTACTTGATTAAATTTTTAATTAAAACTAATTTTATTTTTGATTTATTTACTTGATTAAATTTTTAATTAAAACTAATTTTATTTTTTATTAATGGGTTGATCGGTAAAAAAATGTTGAATAATTTTTCTGTGTACACTTTCAAGAATAAAAGAGTTTCGTTAAAATCAGTTACGCCTAAGTCCAAATTTTGTTATTAACCTCCTTTCAACTACAAAATGGTAAAATAATAATTTGTTAATATTAAAAATCATATGGTTTTGTCTCTTATTATCTCTATGTACTTTCTTGCCCAATCGTGTATAAACGGTTGTTATATTTAATATGCAACTAATACTTGACCCAAAAATATGCAATAGTTTTAAAAATTTTCTTCTTAAATGTTTCTAAAGAAGGCTGCAGGAAATATCGCCCAAAGAAAAATGGCAAAAAAAAAAAAAAATGAAAAATCGCCCAAATGAAGAATCGCCCAAGCGAACATGAAAATGACCCAAAAAGGTAAATATGAAATTTAGCCCAAAAAAAACGAAAAAGGGCCCAAAAAGAAAATGAAAAATGACCCAAAAAGCAAAAACGAATTTTTCCAAAAAAAAAAAAAAAAAAATTACTCAATTTGCAAAAAAGTGTTTATTATTCATATAAATTTAGGTGATATGTCATAACGTCCAGTGTCGTAGTGTCCTTGGACTTTAAAAAGTGTCATAATGTCCATCGAAGAATTGTCATAACGTCCGTGGTCGTTATGACACTTTGCAAAGTGTCATAACGTCCGCAACTTAACTTATAATCAAAAATGTGTAAATTATTTTTTTAAATACCGTTAAAATTTCAAGTGATTTTTTTAAAGATACTAATTTAACCATAATATTTGACAATGATTTGGTTAAATTAAACATAATATCGATGAAATATTTTTATAGCTTTTACTCCGGGTGTATATATTAAATATATATATCCAAAATAAGGATTTCATCTTGTATGGTATAACAAATACTGGCTTCGCTAACTAAAGCTTCTCGGTATAGCCGGCCTTTGGCCGGGCGCAAGGATTTTCTCCTCTATGGTATAACAAAGACCGGCTTCGCTAACTAAAGCTTCTATGTATAGCCGGCCTTCGGCCGGGCGCAAGGATTTTCTCCTTTATGGTCTAACTAAAACCGGTTTCGCTAAGTAAAGCTTCGAAAAACTGCCTCGATTACAAACAAGGCCGACTACGCAGAGAAGCTTTAGTTAGCGAAGCCGGTCTTTGTTATACCATAGAGGAGAAAATCCTTGCGCCCGGCCGAAGGCCGGCTATACAGAGAAGCTTTAGTTAGCGAAGCCGGTCTTTGTTATACCATAGAGGAGAAAATCCTTGCGCCCGGCCAAAGGCCGGCTATACCGAGAAGCTTTAGTTAGCGAAGCCAGTATTTGTTATACCATACAAGATGAAATCCTTATTTTGGATATATATATTTAATATATACACCCGGAGTAAAAGCTATAAAACCATTTTTAAAAAAATTCTAGCCATATTATGTTTAATTTAACCAAATCATTGTCGCCGACAACCATATTATGGTTAAATTAGTTTCTTGAAAAATAGTTTTGTTGTTTGCAACCATAATAAAACATGGTTTTCTCTGCTATGTAAGATTATGGTAGAATTTTAAAAATGAAAAATGGCCCAAAAAAATGGGCTATTTTTCATATGAAAAATCACCCAAATTTAAAAAACGAAAAATAACCCAACAATAACGAAAAATAGCCCAAAATTTTTGGGCCATTTTTCATATGAAATCAGGCCCAATTTTACATGCAATTTTTTTGGGCGATTTTTCATTTTTTTTTTTTTTTGGCGATTTTTCTTTGGGCGATATTTCCTACAGCCTCTAAAGAAACATAAATGCATATTTTCGAAAATTTTTGTGCAAAATTGCATCATCCGATTTTTAAAATTGGGTGATTGAAAGTTAAGGCTCTTTGCACCACTGTGCATCGTCTGATGAAAGTTTTGGGGTTGTCCTGAATACTGGCTTGAACACAAGCAATGTTTATATAGTATGGAACGGAACAAGATCTTACAAAATTGCTGAGCTTAAAAACAAATTAATGAAAAAAGACCTGCTTTTTTAACATCAACACAAAAAAATATATAAACATAAAATGAATTTACAAATTAAATCAAAATGTTACTTTTGAGCTACCCTGTATGGTTTCGATCTTTTTTTTTTAGAATACATTATTACTTCTTTGATTTAATACAATTTATTTTTATATCTACATATATAAAATTTATTGCCTAACTAATCAAATATAAAATTCATACTTCAGATGAAAAGGAAGCCATTAAATGAAGGATACAGATATTAAAAAATGTTTGACAAATAGTTGATATAGAGAATTAACTGCGGGTTTTTTTATGTTTAATAAAAAGTTTGAACCACATATAAATATATATGGTTTAATTTCCGTAATAAGAAACTATATACAGTAGCTAGCAAAGGTGAGCACATGCTTAGGTTGTATTGAAAAGCCCCTATAAAAATATTAATACCCAAGCAAGTAGCAAATAGCTTCGAAGTACTGCCTGCTGAGGGCAATTCTTCTGGAAAAATAGATGAAATTTAAAATATAAGCCCACGTCATTAACGTGCAGAAACATCGAAATGAAGTTCGAACTCTGAATGTTCCTGCTATCGGATTCTGCGTCAATCACTATCAAAAGGAAAAAGCAGACTTTATCCTACAAAATAATGAAGGCAAGTCAAAAATTTGGAAATTTGAGTGCTTATAACTGGCAACGATTGATTTGATCAGACGATGTAAAAGTAATTCTTTTTTTGTCGGACAGTATAACGTCCCTCAATAAAACAATAGTGTTTACGCATGTACACCATATTATACCCACACCACAATAGTGGAGTGGGTATTATGCATTTGTGCTGATGTGTGTAACGCCTTAAAATAGTGGTCCTAGACCCACCTTAAAGTATACCGATCTACTCAGAATCACTTTATGAGTCGAACTAACGGTGTCCGTCCGGCTGGCTGGCTGGCTGTCCATGTAACCTTGTACGCAAGGTACATGTCGCAGTTATGGAGATAATTTGATGAAATTTGGGTCATAGGTTCTTATTGGCACAAGGACCAAGCCTATTGAAAATGGGCCGAATCGTTGGACCACAAGGGAAGATAGGGGGAAAATGTATAAATTTAAAAAAAAATCGGACCACGAGGGGAGATAGGGGCAATTTCTGCCTCTCAAACCGATTTTAATGAAATTTAAAACATAGATAGATCCATATCTATAGGGACACATAAGCTATACAGTTTTTAAAAAATAGAACGACAAGGGGAGGCAGGGGGCAATTTCTGCCTCTCACAAACTTTCAAACCGATTTTCATGAATTTTATAAACATAGATAAATCCATATTTACATGGACACATATTTATTTTTATTCAATTTAAAAAATTGTATATCAATATTTTTGTAATTTATACTGCAAAACTAATACATGTAGTTACTTTTTTTTATTTCATTTAAAACAACAATAACTGAAAATATTAGCCATGGCCCATCTATCAGGTCTGCTTACTTGTACAAAAACAAAAAACTTTTTCTTTTAAGCTGTCAAAAACTTACTACCACATATACAAAGCAGAAGGAAAAAACGTGTATGGAAACAACTTTTGAAAGCTCAAAAGAACGAAAACAATGATCATCAGGCTTCTTGCGCAGACCTTTTCAATGGGCCTTGATATTAGCTGTACAGAAAATCCGTACATTTTGGTAGTTTGCTTTTTAAACAACAATCGTAAATAAATAAAAAATAAATTTGGTCATAAAATAACTATATTTTCATTATTTTTTAACTTAACAGAAAACGATTTTAATAAACTACAAACAGTTACTTTAATAATTTTTTAAGTGTAACAGAATATTTTATATATTTTACAATTATATTAAAAAAGACTGATATATTTTGAAATAACGCAAAATAAGTACAAAATTTTGTTTCGTTTACTTATATGGCTGGGGTTTTCAATCGTGGTCTGGCCAGACCATAAGGTGCACTTAGTGGTACTAATGTTGTAGAACACCGAAGGGTTAATCTAAACCAGTTTAACAACAAATTAAGGACAATAAATAATTAAAACACTTAACGAAAACCCATATGTTTAAAGTTAAATCTACAAAAAAGTTTTCGTTATTTATAAAAAGTCATTTTTTCTAAATAAATATCAAGAAATGCTTAAGAAAATATATAATTCTAAAAAATATGTTTTGTTATTGAAGTTGGTTCAAAATTCAAAACTCTATTTTCCATCCCTGATACGTATGTATTTAGAAAAATGTTTCTCAAAATGATACAATTCACTGATGGAAAATTAAAAAAATTAGATGGTACTGATTATTAAGCAAAAGAGTACTTTTTCAACATTTTGGTACTTTTTTCAAATCCATATTTTTTAATATTTTTTTTTTTTTTGAAGATAAAGTTAAAAATTAAAAACTAAAACACTAAATTTTTTATTTTTTTGCTCATATCTCAGCTATTTATGAACCGAAGTGGCTAAATTTCAACAGCAAAATTCTGAAAGGGATATCTGACATTAAAATATGCCATCAAGCAGGCGCGGATCCAGCTTGAGCCTTAGGGGGTGGGGGGGGGGGGGGGGGAAATTTTGTATGATACAAAAAAGTAAAAAATTTGTTTTTAAAAGTTTATTAAAAACAATATGTGGGGATTGACAAGGTGCGCTATCAAGTCATATCGTCATAATGTCCTAAATAATATTTTACAATTGTTTAAAATAAATGTTGTTGTGTTTCAATCAAAATAAAAATTTTAATGCTGTGTTCATTGATTAATCATAACTGTACAGTAGAAATCTAAATTATAAGCGATAGTCCACAGCAGTCAAATATATTTCATTTAATTATTTTAAGAAATATGACTTTAAAACTTTATGACTACCTTGTGAATATGTGTATTAGGGTAAGTACTGTTTGCAATTTTTGCGAATATCAAATTCTGCATCACATAGCCGTATAGACCGTGAAAAAATATTAAGAAATGATGTTTTACTTTTTCGCGATCGTGAAGAAAGTTTCCGCACCAAACCCGATAAAGTTTTGAATTGCCATTTTTCTCCGTACTATACAAAATTAACATTTAATTACAAAATTTTAAGTATTTTTTAATAATTTCATGAATATAACAATATCTTACCAAATCGCGACTCTATTTCGCGGCTTATTTAATAACTAAATTTTAATGGCAAAAGATAAATGTTGTGATAGATGAGTTGTTTGACGGATATATGAAACAGTCATAATTTTCAGCAGCGTAGTAATATATGCGCGGAACGAGCTATTAAAGTTGCACAACATATTTTTCCATTATGAAAATCAACTCGCACTTTAAACTTAAAATATATTTCATTAAACCAAAAAAAAAAATAGCTTTACATTGTTGTTATACAGTTGCTTATTTTATTTATTTATGCCTGTATTCATAAAAATATTTTATATTTAATAAAGGCTTGAAAACCAAATTTTCTATGAAAATTTTCCTTAATAAACATTTATTAAATTTTATAAATTTTTTGAGGAGCTTTAGAAATTGCATTTGGCCTAAAAAAATTATTTTCGTTATCAATACTAAATTGCCCATCGCGTGGTGGGATGAAGAAATGTTGTCCAAAAAAAGTCATGACCCTAATGTGTATATTATATTAAAAAAAAACTCAACAAAAAGGTTAAATAAAATATAAGATCAGTTCGATATACATTAAACTTTTTAAATAAGCAATTTATGATTTCCTTGTGAGGCAAATTTAGACAGTACAGTCTATCTTCTGTCATCGTTGATCTGAGCCATGTTTTTATTCGACGAAAGGTAGGAAATGACCTCCCGCTCGTAGCTTTACTGACGAGCATTAAAGCGAAAATTTTAAATATTTTTCTTAGATAGATAGGCTCAAGTTTAGATCTTAGTAGGTGTTTATCTCTTTTATCAAATATAATCAGCTCATCAGCTAGTTGTGGCTTTAACAGTTTTGTATCTGTATATGGCTTGATTACACTTTGGGGTAGAAGTTTAGGTATGTTCAATACATTTGGGTTATCTATTGGGAAAGTTGTTATGAGATCTTCTAAAATAAATTCAATAAGAGAAATGTAACCTACAACTCGGTATTACTTTTCAACATTTTGGTTGTGATTATTTCGTTCAAATCTTGTCTTTTAGATTGGAACCTCGATTTGAACGCAAATAACTTTTTCAAAAATCGCTTTAAATTGTTCTGCGGCTTTATTTCTTTTTTCTTCAAGGCACATGATTAAAATGTTGATAAGGCTTGATCCTTTTTAAGATCTATATCGTGCTTTTGTAAAATGATACTAAGCGGCTGTGTTATAATAGGTATCACACTTAATATGTATATTCCGAAAATAAATTTAAGAGTACTAAGTGAGTTCCTTAATATAAAGGTAGAGATACTACCTTTCCACTCGGATATTTTTTTCCAAAGCTTCTACTATATGATGTACACTTGTTGCAAAGACGCATAATGAAGAGAGTTTGGCACCCAAATACTTTGCTGAAACAGTTTTTCGCTTGGGATGATTATATTTAAAAAATTTTGTCGTTTCGTTAACAAATGAAACAACTTTTTGTATTAATGGCACTTTATTGCTTTTAGAAATTGAGTTGTTCGATTTATGGGAATAGCAAGACGTTTGTTTCGCATTTGTCGCTTTGCCAGAAATTTTGAACAGCTCCGTTTTCTGCTGACATCAGAGGACACTCATCTGTTCCATGTTCAAGCCTTAAGAACTATTGATGATAGTACCTTCGCATCAATTGACATATCAACGCCATCAATATCTTTTGAAGCCTCTTCAAATGCGTTTACAACAAAGCCAATAAATTCTTCCCTAAAAACTTTTTGTTGTATGTTGAAATATCTTAAAGATAAGGAAATCTGGCTTTTCCCCAACAAATCCGTGCTTTCGTCAAAAATTATCGAATAGAATTTTAATAAATATAACACATAAATATTGCAAATACTCTGGCTTTTTAATAATTCAACGCATTATCAAGTCAAACGTTTAGTCTTTGGATATAGATGGCACCTGTTGGGATTAAATGTAGAATAATAAGTATTTTAATACAGTAAACTAGATGTTTCATTTGAAATATTAGAGATTCAATAAAAAAAAAAACAAAAAATACTTATTGAAAATTTCGTTAGAACTTCCATAAAAAAACTAAAAAAACCTTGCTGGGATTTCCAAAAATTTTGTACATTAAAAAAAATATTATTATTAGGAATTCTTGTATTATCGAAATTAATAAAACATATTTTTATAATTTACGGGGGGGAAATTTCCTTTTTTCCCACCCCCCCTGAATCCGCGCCTGCCATCAAGCATATATACTTCTGTTAAGAATAAATTTTGTGTAATCAGTGTTGTCAAGAGGGCTGTGGAGTCGGAGTTGTATACGCGGAGTTGATGTCCTTGTACTCCGACCTTAACATTTTTCAGCATAACAAATTAAAAAAAAATAGCTCAGCCAAGAATAAAATTATCAATAAATTTTAATTAATTTCATGTTGTAAAATTCCTTCCTTCCGTAAAAACACTAAACACAGAAGCATAACAAGAAAAGAGTACATATTTTTGAAATTTTTGAAAGGAAAAAGTACTGAAAATAGTACCATAGTACATACTGAATTTTCCATCGCTGATTCAATTGTCAGATGCATAAATTTCGTACATCTAGCTATACAAAATTAGCTTACAACTTCCGACAAAGTATGTCTGATAATATTATTGTTAGCTGGCTGTCTAACAATGGACTGACAAAACTTTTTCTGACAGCGTTGTCAGAAAAAAATTTCCACTTCACACGGTGGTAAAACAATTTTAGCACATTTCACTGACAAAATTGTTAGATCTGACAACCGTCTGTACGGAGCTTAAGAACGATTGAAAAATTGATTCTAAGCGGATAGGTATACCAAAAGCTGAAGCTAGGACCAATATTTTTTAGTCAAACGCAATATACCCTCTCTAACTTGGTGGTATGGGTATATTAACCACTTATTTAATTTTTTATTTTATTTATTTTTATTTTTATTATTTTTATTTTTAAATTTTATTGAAATTTAAGAATTGTAAGCAAAAAAGAACCAACTGATTACGGTACAGCAAAATAATAAATTACGCATTTCGTTGCTGTTATAAAAAAAAGATATAATTAAAATGGCATTGAATCATTTTTTTTTTGTTTGTATTATTTTTATAGAGAAAAATCACAATTTGCAGAAAATTATAGTCATTTTATTCTCACAAATAATTTTAATTACAAATGTCAACACATCAGTTCTTATAATATACAATTACAACCAAATAATGCTATAAAAATAAAATGTATAAAACAAACAAAAATCCAAATATTTGCGGTTTAATTAAAATTCCAATCCTACAAACAAATAAAAAAATTACACAAAAAGAAAGAAATAAATTAAAAGAAATCAAATTTATTTTTGTTGCTGAGCCATGTACGTGTGCAGCAACAAACAAACAAATACACAGATAAAACTAACACGCACACATTTAAAAACAAATTTGTGGATGTAGTAATGTGTGTAGTGTAGATATGTATGTTACATGTTAAATGTATGTTTATAAATGATATTTGTTATAACATAAAATACAACACCAGCCAAAACTCTTGTTAACATTATTGAAATATTTTCTTAGGAAAACCCACAAAAATTGTTCAATGCTATAGCCATAAGCATACTCACATAGCCACACGCTCCTACACTACAAATGTTCCAATACAAATCTAAAATTCATATAAAAATTTCTAGACACTTTTTACATAACCCGAAATTATCCAATCAACTTCAATACACACATACTCAAACATTTGTGGTTAGAGACATAAGGACAAGAAAAATTAAGCCAAGTCGAGTAAAAATAATAACACAAAAATTGTGTTAAGGACCTCCCTGATGATTTGTTGTCTTTATTTAGATTTAAAGCCTGTAAGTTGTTGTTTTTTTTTTTTTTAATTTAGAGGACTGGGTATCAAAATATCGACTAGATTATATTTATTCATAAGGGGTAAGCATTTTGGATAAATGTATTTTTTTTTTGTTCTGTTTTGACAAATCAAAATAGATTAATTTCAAAAGATTTTGTTATTCGTGCTTAATTCCCAGTTTTTATTATTGATAAAAACACTTGAAATTTATTGTTGATGGGATAAGCTATTCCTATGCATTTCACTGGTTGCTTAGGCCAGATCATCAGGAAACTTCATCCATAAAGGTTTTAGACAAACTAAAGATATTAAACCAAATAAAACTGTTAAACGTATAAGAATTATAGCAACAGTTCTACTTGTAACAATATCAAAGCTTAAACAAAACACATCAACAATAAACAACAGTGGGTTCATCTCATCTTACATTTCCCCACTACAATTAGTTGAAATTCTCTCAACATTAATTGTAGTTGTAAGTAGGTTAAGAAAAACAAAATGAAAAAAACAACAACTTACAAAAGATGTTGTCAATTAAGTGTTTTTTAGGCCGTGCACTGCCTGTTTATTATCAAAAAGTAATTTCAATTTTTGGGAATACAAAATTTTAATTTCAAAAGATTTTGTTATTCGTGCTTAATTCCCAGTTTTTATTATTGATAAAAACACTTGAAATTTATTGTTGATGGGATAAGCTATTCCTATGCATTTCACTGGTTGCTTAGGCCAGATCATCAGGAAACTTCATCCATAAAGGTTTTAGACAAACTAAAGATATTAAACCAAATAAAACTGTTAAACGTATAAGAATTATAGCAACAGTTCTACTTGTAACAATATCAAAGCTTAAACAAAACACATCAACAATAAACAACAGTGGGTTCATCTCATCTTACATTTCCCCACTACAATTAGTTGAAATTCTCTCAACATTAATTGTAGTTGTAAGTAGGTTAAGAAAAACAAAATGAAAAAAACAACAACTTACAAAAGATGTTGTCAATTAAGTGTTTTTTAGGCCGTGCACTGCCTGTTTATTATCAAAAAGTAATTTCAATTTTTGGGAATACAAAATTTTAATTTCAAAAGATTTTGTTATTCGTGCTTAATTCCCAGTTTTTATTATTGATAAAAACACTTGAAATTTATTGTTGATGGGATAAGCTATTCCTATGCATTTCACTGGTTGCTTAGGCCAGATCATCAGGAAACTTCATCCATAAAGGTTTTAGACAAACTAAAGATATTAAACCAAATAAAACTGTTAAACGTATAAGAATTATAGCAACAGTTCTACTTGTAACAATATCAAAGCTTAAACAAAACACATCAACAATAAACAACAGTGGGTTCATCTCATCTTACATTTCCCCACTACAATTAGTTGAAATTCTCTCAACATTAATTGTAGTTGTAAGTAGGTTAAGAAAAACAAAATGAAAAAAAACAACAACTTACAAAAGATGTTGTCAATTAAGTGTTTTTTAGGCCGTGCACTGCCTGTTTATTATCAAAAAGTAATTTCAATTTTTGGGAATACAAAATTTTAATTTCAAAAGATTTTGTTATTCGTGCTTAATTCCCAGTTTTTATTATTGATAAAAACACTTGAAATTTATTGTTGATGGGATAAGCTATTCCTATGCATTTCACTGGTTGCTTAGGCCAGATCATCAGGAAACTTCATCCATAAAGGTTTTAGACAAACTAAAGATATTAAACCAAATAAAACTGTTAAACGTATAAGAATTATAGCAACAGTTCTACTTGTAACAATATCAAAGCTTAAACAAAACACATCAACAATAAACAACAGTGGGTTCATCTCATCTTACATTTCCCCACTACAATTAGTTGAAATTCTCTCAACATTAATTGTAGTTGTAAGTAGGTTAAGAAAAACAAAATGAAAAAAACAACAACTTACAAAAGATGTTGTCAATTAAGTGTTTTTTAGGCCGTGCACTGCCTGTTTATTATCAAAAAGTAATTTCAATTTTTGGGAATACAAAATTTTAATTTCAAAAGATTTTGTTATTCGTGCTTAATTCCCAGTTTTTATTATTGATAAAAACACTTGAAATTTATTGTTGATGGGATAAGCTATTCCTATGCATTTCACTGGTTGCTTAGGCCAGATCATCAGGAAACTTCATCCATAAAGGTTTTAGACAAACTAAAGATATTAAACCAAATAAAACTGTTAAACGTATAAGAATTATAGCAACAGTTCTACTTGTAACAATATCAAAGCTTAAACAAAACACATCAACAATAAACAACAGTGGGTTCATCTCATCTTACATTTCCCCACTACAATTAGTTGAAATTCTCTCAACATTAATTGTAGTTGTAAGTAGGTTAAGAAAAACAAAATGAAAAAAACAACAACTTACAAAAGATGTTGTCAATTAAGTGTTTTTTAGGCCGTGCACTGCCTGTTTATTATCAAAAAGTAATTTCAATTTTTGGGAATACAAAATTTTAATTTCAAAAGATTTTGTTATTCGTGCTTAATTCCCAGTTTTTATTATTGATAAAAACACTTGAAATTTATTGTTGATGGGATAAGCTATTCCTATGCATTTCACTGGTTGCTTAGGCCAGATCATCAGGAAACTTCATCCATAAAGGTTTTAGACAAACTAAAGATATTAAACCAAATAAAACTGTTAAACGTATAAGAATTATAGCAACAGTTCTACTTGTAACAATATCAAAGCTTAAACAAAACACATCAACAATAAACAACAGTGGGTTCATCTCATCTTACATTTCCCCACTACAATTAGTTGAAATTCTCTCAACATTAATTGTAGTTGTAAGTAGGTTAAGAAAAACAAAATGAAAAAAACAACAACTTACAAAAGATGTTGTCAATTAAGTGTTTTTTAGGCCGTGCACTGCCTGTTTATTATCAAAAAGTAATTTCAATTTTTGGGAATACAAAATTTTAATTTCAAAAGATTTTGTTATTCGTGCTTAATTCCCAGTTTTTATTATTGATAAAAACACTTGAAATTTATTGTTGATGGGATAAGCTATTCCTATGCATTTCACTGGTTGCTTAGGCCAGATCATCAGGAAACTTCATCCATAAAGGTTTTAGACAAACTAAAGATATTAAACCAAATAAAACTGTTAAACGTATAAGAATTATAGCAACAGTTCTACTTGTAACAATATCAAAGCTTAAACAAAACACATCAACAATAAACAACAGTGGGTTCATCTCATCTTACATTTCCCCACTACAATTAGTTGAAATTCTCTCAACATTAATTGTAGTTGTAAGTAGGTTAAGAAAAACAAAATGAAAAAAACAACAACTTACAAAAGATGTTGTCAATTAAGTGTTTTTTAGGCCGTGCACTGCCTGTTTATTATCAAAAAGTAATTTCAATTTTTGGGAATACAAAATTTTAATTTCAAAAGATTTTGTTATTCGTGCTTAATTCCCAGTTTTTATTATTGATAAAAACACTTGAAATTTATTGTTGATGGGATAAGCTATTCCTATGCATTTCACTGGTTGCTTAGGCCAGATCATCAGGAAACTTCATCCATAAAGGTTTTAGACAAACTAAAGATATTAAACCAAATAAAACTGTTAAACGTATAAGAATTATAGCAACAGTTCTACTTGTAACAATATCAAAGCTTAAACAAAACACATCAACAATAAACAACAGTGGGTTCATCTCATCTTACATTTCCCCACTACAATTAGTTGAAATTCTCTCAACATTAATTGTAGTTGTAAGTAGGTTAAGAAAAACAAAATGAAAAAAAAAGTTTTATTTGGTTTAATATCTTTAGTTTGTCTAAAACCTTTATGGATGAAGTTTCCTGATGATCTGGCCTAAGCAACCAGTGAAATGCATAGGAATAGCTTATCCCATCAACAATAAATTTCAAGTGTTTTTATCAATAATAAAAACTGGGAATTAAGCACGAATAACAAAATCTTTTGAAATTAAAATTTTGTATTCCCAAAAATTGAAATTACTTTTTGATAATAAACAGGCAGTGCACGGCCTAAAAAACACTTAATTGACAACATCTTTTGTAAGTTGTTGTTTTTTTCATTTTGTTTTTCTTAACCTACTTACAACTACAATTAATGTTGAGAGAATTTCAACTAATTGTAGTGGGGAAATGTAAGATGAGATGAACCCACTGTTGTTTATTGTTGATGTGTTTTGTTTAAGCTTTGATATTGTTACAAGTAGAACTGTTGCTATAATTCTTATACGTTTAACAGTTTTATTTGGTTTAATATCTTTAGTTTGTCTAAAACCTTTATGGATGAAGTTTCCTGATGATCTGGCCTAAGCAACCAGTGAAATGCATAGGAATAGCTTATCCCATCAACAATAAATTTCAAGTGTTTTTATCAATAATAAAAACTGGGAATTAAGCACGAATAACAAAATCTTTTGAAATTAAACTTTTGTATTCCCAAAAATTGAAATTACTTTTTGATAATAAACAGGCAGTGCACGGCCTAAAAAACACTTAATTGACAACATCTTTTGTAAGTTGTTGTTTTTTTCATTTTGTTTTTCTTAACCTACTTACAACTACAATTAATGTTGAGAGAATTTCAACTAATTGTAGTGGGGAAATGTAAGATGAGATGAACCCACTGTTGTTTATTGTTGATGTGTTTTGTTTAAGCTTTGATATTGTTACAAGTAGAACTGTTGCTATAATTCTTATACGTTTAACAGTTTTATTTGGTTTAATATCTTTAGTTTGTCTAAAACCTTTATGGATGAAGTTTCCTGATGATCTGGCCTAAGCAACCAGTGAAATGCATAGGAATAGCTTATCCCATCAACAATAAATTTCAAGTGTTTTTATCAATAATAAAAACTGGGAATTAAGCACGAATAACAAAATCTTTTGAAATTAAAATTTTGTATTCCCAAAAATTGAAATTACTTTTTGATAATAAACAGGCAGTGCACGGCCTAAAAAACACTTAATTGACAACATCTTTTGTAAGTTGTTGTTTTTTTCATTTTGTTTTTCTTAACCTACTTACAACTACAATTAATGTTGAGAGAATTTCAACTAATTGTAGTGGGGAAATGTAAGATGAGATGAACCCACTGTTGTTTATTGTTGATGTGTTTTGTTTAAGCTTTGATATTGTTACAAGTAGAACTGTTGCTATAATTCTTATACGTTTAACAGTTTTATTTGGTTTAATATCTTTAGTTTGTCTAAAACCTTTATGGATGAAGTTTCCTGATGATCTGGCCTAAGCAACCAGTGAAATGCATAGGAATAGCTTATCCCATCAACAATAAATTTCAAGTGTTTTTATCAATAATAAAAACTGGGAATTAAGCACGAATAACAAAATCTTTTGAAATTAAAATTTTGTATTCCCAAAAATTGAAATTACTTTTTGACAAAATAGATTAATTCTATACTTATAGTGCTAGCCATTAGTGTTTTTTGTTCAAAAAAAAAAAAAAAAAAAAAAATTAAAGGAAATAAAAAAGAAAAATGAAATGTTTATGGCAACATCTGTATAGTGAATTTTTGCTTATACATAATTTAACATGCTGATGAAATGATTCCATTTGGAAAATATAACAATTTGATGTATTTAACATGTGTAATCAACATATTTATTCCCGTCATGTTCTTTCTCATAAAATTAATTTTTATATTCTTGAAAATGAAAGAGATTTTTTTTTTTTTGGTATTTTAAACAAATATGAATATTTTGTTTTTGCATAAATTTTATGTAATTTGTAATATGATTCGTAAAATTTATAAACTTGTTTGTGGGCATAATTAATTTTTGTTTGATTTTTATTAAGGCAACTAAAACTATGAAAATATGATGAACGCGTTTTTGGTTTTAAGTTTTAATAAATTTTTTTTTTTGAAATATTTAAACCATAGTCGTTTTTTAACAATATTTTTTTTTATCGTAAGGGTACAACAAAAAAAGAAAAATTCCCGTTTTCTACTTGTTTAAATATTTGAGTTTAATACATCAAAGTAAATTAATGACGAAAATCATATCGGGTCATAAAAGAAGGGGATAAGTTAAAAATTATTCCAAAATATAATTAATATACAAACATGTGTCCTGAAGATCCTCTTATTTATATTCACTGGTTCGTGTGCGTCCCACAGTGCTGTTATCCCATATAACGAAGGGACTTCTGAAATTTAATTTCGTACAGTAGTAACATTTACCTTAGTCAAGAAAAATCAAGTAAAAAAAAAAAAACAAGTAAAAAGTATAGTCGGTCAAGCCCGACCATATGATACCCTACACCACAGTTTTTAAAAACCCATCATGCTTATGTGTCCATGTAAATATGGATTTATCTATGTTTATAAACTTCATGAAAATCGGTTTGAAAGTTTGTGAGAGACAGAAATTGCCCCCTGCCTCCCCTCGTGGTCCGATTTTTTTAAAAATTTATACATTTTGTGTCCATATAGATATGGTTCTATCTATGTTTTAAATTTCATTAAAATCGGTTTGAGAGGAAGAAATTGCCCCTATCTCCCCTCGTGGTCCGATTTGTTTAAAAATTTATACATTTTGTGTCCATATAGATATGGTTCTATCTATGTTTTAAATTTCATTAAAATCGGTTTGATAGTTTCTGAGAGGAAGAAATTTTCCCCTATCTTCCCTCGTGGTCCTACGATTGAGCCCATTTTCAACAGGCTTGGTTCTTGTGCCAATAAGAACCTATGACCCAAATTTTTTCAAATTTTCTCCAAAATTGCGACCTGTACTTTGCCCACAAGGTTACATGGACAGCCAGCCAGCCAGCCGGACGGACATCGTTAGTTCGACTCAGAAAGTGATTCTGAGTAGATCGGTATACTTTAAGGTGGGTCTAGGACCACTTTTTTAAGGCGTTACACACATCAGTACAAATGCATAATACCCTCTCCACTATTGTGGTGTGGGTATAAAAAATAGGGCCAAGGACACGCATAGCATATCTGTGTCCTAAAATTGAAAAATGTAATTTTAGCTTCAATAATGCCCACAAAATTACAAAAAGTGCGCATGCTGATACACATACAACTAGCAACGTGTGTTAAAATTGTTATTTAAATCGGACTAAGGACTCAAGGACCTGCTTTATATCCTTTTTCTAAAAAACCGCTTTAACACCTACAAAAATTGACCGATCGTTATTTGGTATGTGAATTGATATTTGTAAGATATATATTTGTGCCGAATTTGGGTAGAGTCGGATTATTAAAATGAAAAGTGTAAAATGGGTTAAGAGAGCTTGAAATTCTCTTGCAAAAATAACAAGTAAGAAAGCGTAGTCGCTTAAGCCAGACCATATGATACCTCACACCACAGTAGATATGCAAGTGGGACCCAAGGGCAAGCATGAACCCGCCAGACCAAAGTAATGTAATGAGGTAAAGTTTCATTTAAAAGTTTTATCTGCCGAATACTGCTTAAAAATCTTCAGCTATATGAGATTTTTGCAAGGGGCATATACATGACCTATGGTTTATTTAGGACCTACCAGGACAATATTTTGTCACGACAAAGTAGTTATTGTAAAAGTCATTGTCGCAAATTTTTATGTCAATACCAACATATATAAGGAAGTTATGTCATTAAATGTATTTTTCGGGGGTATTATTTGTATGGCAGCTATTGGTCCATTCCAATTAAATTTGATAAGATGATTTTGATTGCAATAAGATAAGCTTGCACAAAATTTAATGTTGATACCAATTTAAAAGATGGGTTATCGGCACAAAGACTCTATTACGGAAAGAAACTTGTAAGGGGGCTATGTAAAATTTTGGACCGATTCGCTCCAATAGGCTTGGTCCTTGTGCTACTCAGAACCTATTTTATCAAATTATCTACAAAATTGCAGCCTGTACGTACAAGGTTACATGGACAGCCAGGCAGCCGGCCTGCCAGGGTATAACAAGTAGGAAAGCGTTTCGGTTTATTTCTTATTATATTCCTAGTTTACTATACCCTTCACCCCAGATGGAAAAGGGTATATATAAGTTTGTCATTCCGTTTGTATATTGATATAAGACGCTATAAAGTATATATATGCTGGGTCCTTATGAAAAGGGAAGTTGATTTAACGATGTTAGTCTTACGCTTGATATGTGTTTTCCGGAGAGTCCAGACATGGCAGCGGTTAGATTGTTTTACATTTATGTCACATATAGTCCACTATTTCTGGCTATTGAAAATCAGCAAGATCGGTCCACAGATGGCTGAGATATGACCAAAAAACCACGACTGCCTCTAATTTTTCCCAAAAATCCCTTGTTGTTGTTTTTTATACCCTTCACCACACGTGTAAAAGGGTATATATAAGTTTGTCATAACGTTTGTAATTTCCACAATATTGATTTTAGACCCCATAAAGTATATATATTCTGGGTCCATATGAGAAGAGAAGTTGATTTAACGATGTCCATCTGTCCGTCTGACCGTCTGTCCGTCTGTCCGTCTTACGTTTGATATATGTTTTCCAGATAATCCAGACATGATAGCGGCTAGGTTGTTTTACATTTATGTTACATACAGTCCACCATTTCTTGCTATTGAAATTCAGCCAGATCGGTCCAAAAATGACGTAGATATGAGCAAAAAACCACGACTACCTCTAAATTTTTCCAAAAATCCCTTGTTGTTGTATTTTTTTTCATTTCTGTATATCTTGAGAACGGCAAGAGCCAAAGTTTCCAAATTAGGTACACACATTTAGGTTGCCAATACACACCAGCCTACAAAATGTGGGCGGGATTGTAGAAGTGGGCGTGGTACCTCTCGTACAAAAAAAATTAAAAATTTTATAAAAACCTAAATTTAAGGGCTGCCATATGTCCTATGGATATGACTTATATATCAAAATATCGGAAATTTTTAGTAGAACATATTTTATAAAAAACTCGGGAAAATCGGTTCAGATACAAAAAAGTTATGACCAAAATTAAATTTTTTTTTTTTAAATACCCAACTTTCGGGAACCATAGATCTCCCCGAGTCCAAGTTTTATAACCCAACTAACTGGCAAATTTCTTCATAAGCACGTCGGTATATAAATCTGTCAAATCGGTTAAAAAATGGCTGAGTTATAATCAAAATACTGAAATCCCAAAAATTACTCTTTTTATACCCTTCACCTCAGGTGGAAAAGGGTATATATAAGTTTGTCATAACGTTTGTAATTTCCACAATATTGATTTTAGACCCCATAAAGTATATATATTCTGGGTCCATATGAGAAGAGAAGTTGATTTAACGATGTCCGTCTGTCCGTCTGACCGTCTGTCCGTCTGTCCGTCTGACCGTCTGTCCGTCTTACGTTTGATATGTGTTTTCCGGAAAATCCAGACATGATAGCGGCTAGGTTGTTTTACATTTATGTTACACACAGTCCACCATTTCTTGCTATTGAAATTCAGCCAGATCGGTCCAAAAATTACGTAGATATGAGCAAAAAACCACGACTACCTCTAAATTTTTCCAAAAATCCCTTGTTGTTGTTGTATTTTTTTTATTTCTGTAAGTCTTGAGAACGGCAAGAGCCAAAGTTTCCAAATTGGGTACACACATTTAGGTTGCCAATACACACCATCCTACAAAATGTGGGCGGGATTGAAGAAGTGGGCGTGGTACCTCCCGTACAAAAAAAATTAAAAATTGTATAAAAACATAAATTTAAGGGCTGCCATATGTCCTATGGATATGACTTATATATCAAAATATCGGAATCATAACGTTTGTAATTTCCACAATATTGATTTTAGACCCCATAAAGTATATATATTCTGGGACCTTATGACCCCCCCTTTACCCCCCCCCCCCCCCTTTCAGTTGCTTACATATACTAGCATAATGCCCAATATGATTTTCGTTATCACCCTTCTTTATTATTTCATCTATTTAACGAAAATATTTTTAAAAATAGAAACTAGGAATTTTTGTGTTTTTTGCTACTTAAAAACTCGCCAAAAAAGATAAAAGAAAACAAACAAACACACATACATGGCGCAAACTATTTTGGTGAATATATTTCCCAACTTTGTGGTGAACAAAAACATCAGAAGTAATTACAACAAAACTTTGTTGAATTTTGTGAACAGTCAACGTGCCATATTTCATTTTAATGATATTCGATTAACGTTCCTTCATGGTTCAGTTGTCCAGGGGGTTTGTTAGAAACTGAGAGTTCCCGGTTCGATTCTTGGTTTTTTAAAAAGAAAATTTTTTTTTAATATTTTTATTTTTTTTATGTTCTAAAAAAGATTTAAAAAAAATATTTACCAGTTTTCGCTTTTTAAATTTTATTTATAATGAAGTTTGAGGTATTGCAAATATGTATGTATATGTAAAACTTATTTAGTTTTTGTCTAGTTGCTCTGTATTCTGCTCGCACAATGGTGAAGGGTATATAAGATTTGGCATAGCCGAATATAGCACTCTTACTTGTTATAATTAACTTTGTTAAAATATATATTTACAAGTTTATATAAATGTTTATATATAAATATAACTTAAGTAAATGGTAAAATTCTTCCTTAACACGTCGGTATATAAAACTATCAAATCCGTTAGACAATGGGTAATTTATGAGCAAAATACTCAAAAAATGGGCTAAAAAACATCAAAATTTTTATAAAAACCTACATTTTAGGGCTGCTATACGTCCTATGGATATGACTTATATATCAAAATGTCGGAAATTTGTATGAGTTATAACAGAAATAATGGGGTCTAATCACCGCATACGATATCGAGCAAATTTCATCGAAATTATTTATTTTTGTATCTTTAAACTCGATATCGAATGAAATGTATTGAATTTGAAATAACAGCATTCGACATCGAGTAACTCGACATTACATTGATCGAGTTTTCATTCGTTACGCCAGTGTCTATCATATGCAAAAAAATTCAATAGTTTATTCGATACGATAGTATCGAATGCAGTGATTAAAACCCTGAATTCCCGAAAATTTCTCTTTTTATACCCTTCACCGAAGGTAAAAAGGTATATACAATATTGATCCTACACCCTATAAGGTACATATATTCTGGGCCCTTATGAAAAGCGAAGTTCAAAACCGGTTGTCTCTTATTTAAAAAAAAAAAATATTTTCCAGTTTTATTTAGTTTTTGTCTAGTTGCTCTGTATTCTGCTCGCACAATGGTGAAGGGTATATAAGATTCGGCACAGCCGAATATAGCACTCTTACTTGTTTTTTATTTATTTTGTCTGTATATCTGAAGAACGGCAAAAGCCAAAGTTTCCAAAAAAGGTACAAACATTTATGTTATCAATACACAGCATTCCACAAAATGTGGGCGGGATTGAAGAAGTGGGCGTGGTACCTCCCGTACAGAAAACATGAAAAATTTTATAAATACTTGAATTTTTGGGTTGTCATATAACCGATGGATACGCCTTATATAGATTGGAAATCATAATTTTCTTTTTTGAAAAATACTCATGTGAATCAGAACCCGAGTTACGACCAATATACTGAAATCCTTAAAAAAAACTCTATTTATAACCTTCACCACATGTGGAAAATATAAGTTTTTCATTCCGTTTGTAATTTCTACAATATTGATCTTAGACCCTATAAAGTATTATTATATTCTGGGTCCTTATGAGGAGGGGAGTTGATTTAACGATGTGATTTAACTTTAATTTTCTTTATACTAACAAAAATATCTTTCCTTTTTTTTTACCAATAATAAATAAATTCAGACACAAAAAACTTTTAACTTTTAATAATGAAGCGACCGTTACTGTAAAAGAAAAATTTTTTTGGTAACTAATTTCTTTGGTTTGAAAATAAATCCATTCCTTAAACAAAACATTTCGAAGAATTTAATCAAATATTTTACTTGACATATCCTGTGAAAATTTTACAATACATGATGTTTGTTTCCTACATTTGAAAACAGCACATTTATAAAGCAGTGTTCGAAAATAAACACTAAATATCGTTCTTTAATGTTCGGTTCGGTAGATTTGTGGAAAACACAAACGCTAATAGTGTTTGTGTAGAAATTCATTAAAAAAATAACGTTTCCATCATACTCAACAAATGATGAGAACATTAAATTCCGTTCGGTTTTTTTTTGAAAATCCACGAACTTCAATGTGTTCGGTTCGGCTCGTTAATGTTCGTCGCTTTTTGCTGTTAAAAAAAAACCAAACATTTTTTACAAAAACAAAATACACACACGAAAAAAACATTATAGAACATTAAAATATAATGTTTTTCTACAGTATCACTACAATTGTTCTGTTTTTTTTAAGAAGAACCGAACATTATATAATGTTCGGTTCTTTCTTGAAAATAGTTACGAACGGTATTAAGGTTTGTGTATGTTTACACAAACACTAAAAAAATAGATATCGTTCTTCGGTGTGTGAGCCGAACGCTAAATAATGTACTGTTTATTTTCGAACACTGTTATCAAGTAACGACTTTTGATTTTTTAATGGTCAAAAAAAGTATTGGAATTAAATTTTTTATGAATTCTTTCGGTTGCTACCGTTGCTTAAACTTTTGTAAATCCAAAATGGAGCAATCCTCGTGGCATATTTGGGTAGGTTGGAATTTTATTTAAAAAATCTCCGAAAATCGGTAACGACCGTTACTTTGGATACACCCACATTTTTATGTAAAATATACAACTTTTTGTTTTTTTTTGATTTAAGTCTATGGGACACGGCACTGTGCTTCGAGTACTTGCAAACACCGCTAAGGTAAAAAAAATCTTTATTTTTACTTGTTTATTAAAAATGACTCCCTAAGTCATTATCAGTCTCGTTCAAAACTCAAAGTAACGCGCAATTTCTGGTTAAATATTTAATACTCTTGCAAAACTCTCCATATTGCTTGGTTGACTTTCCCAAAACTTTTTAAATCGATTTTCTCAGCATTTTGTTTTTTTTTAACTTAATATGAAAATTTGTTTATATCACCAAAAACGAACAAAAAATGTTTTCATTCTAAAAATTTATTGTTAAGATTGAAAAAATAGTTTTTTTTTGCGCTTTAAGAGAATCCTCACATTCGAGAAAGGTTTATAAAATATATCACTTTAATTTCAGCTTAATTTACATACTGTCGAACTTGTGAATATATTGCTATTTATTAAATTTATTCTGGAATTCAAAAATGTTTATATTTTTTTAACTTCATTAAGATAAACGCGCTTAAAAATGTGTTAAAGAAAACATAATATTCTGCCTTTTGAGTAACATGTATTGTACTGACATAGTTACTTACTCAAAATACTATTGCCAGAATGCAATTTCTGGCACAGTTTATTGTATCATTCTTTTCATTTTAAAATAAATGTTACACAACTGAGTTCCATTAAGTGACACAGTGTGATGTGCAAGTAGTGGCAAAAAGTGAACAAGTGAACTAAATTTATTGTACCCTTCAAAACAATAGGCATTTCTTTTTGGGCCACTCATTTTTTTCCTTTAACAAAAATACTTTGCTTAACCTAAAATGTCTTAGCTTTGGAAATATTAGACATTTATATGCGGGTGATTCTCATTTTGAGAGTACTTTTTTCTTATCAAAGTAATTTTTAGGAATCATAATTTTTAGTTGCATTTCACCGTCTGTTCTGGGACTAGGAAAAAATTTATCTAAAAATTTTGTATAGCTTGACCATTATTCGACCTTTACAAAATTTTATTAGTATTATTATTTAATTAAGCTTGAGGTCTCTTTTTTTATAAAAAACAAATTATTTTTATTTAATCCAATATTTCGGCACTCCGTTGTGTGCCTTCTTCAGGGTTTTTTTCTTGAATGTTTGACAAAGAATTAAAAAATTTTTAACAAATTTAATTTGTTAAACGGAGTGCCGAAATATTGGATTAAATAAAAATAATTTGTTTTTTATAAAAAAAGAGACCTCAAGCTTAATTAAATAATAATACTAATAAAATTTTGTATAGCATAGAAATAAAATCGTTTCTATTTTGAATGTATCAGAGGTTTGCGGGTCACATTTATTGAACATGTTGACCCTTATTGTGTTTGGCGTGTTTAAATTACGCCTACGACTGTTTGGTTATAGATTAAAGAGAACGTGAACTTTTTTCCTTTAATCTATTATCAAACAGTCGAAGGCGTATTTTAAATACGCCGATCACAATAAGGGTGGTTATCTCAACACTTCCTGGGGTACATATTTTTATTTATTTCCCCCCCTAAGCTAATCATCAGGAAATCTTCTTACATTTTTGGGTAAAGGTTTCGTGATTATGTGGCCTAAGAAACCAGTGAAATGCGCATCAAACTAGCTTAACCTCCAATAACAAATTGCAGTGTATTTATCAACAGTGAAAATTGGGAATTAAGTACAACACACAATATCTAATTAATTAAAAATTATGTATTAAAAAAAATTACTTTGCAAGTGCCCGTGCAAAAACAAACTGAACTGGGAAAGTATTTTTTTCTTTTAAAACTAACCACTTTAGTCGCAATTTGACACTATGGACATTTCTTGCAGGAGAGAAAAAGTTTGTTGGCGAGAGAGGCAAGAAGTAAAGTGTGTCACGCATACAGCGTCGCCCCCTAACCATCAAACTTTTTCTGTCCGACAAGAAATGTCCATAGTGTTAATTGCGACTTATATATTAAAAATATGAGAAGGAATGATTCATATTACAGTTTTTGCCTCATTTAATGAATCCGGAAAAAAAATTTTAGTCGAATTTCTAACATTTTTGTGAGAGAAGCGTTACATTTGCTTTCACGGTTGTTTTGGAAATTATTTTAACGAAAAGAATAGTCCTTAAAAATGTTCAAATTTTTTGTGTTTATTTGATGATCTACTTCACCATACTTTAAATGGACACATAAAAAGCATTTAAAATGAGAATCACCCATATACTAATGATAATATTCTTTAATCTAATGGGTTACTTTAGTCGACACAATTAGTAACAATTTTTAACAAGTTTTCTGTTTTTGTTTGTTTCATCACTATAAAGTAGCCCGCCCGCCTTTAGTTCGTTCAGCTTATTTCTTTCAAATCTTTGTGCTCTTATTTAAAATATATTCTTTGTTATGTATTTCTTTGTAAAAATGCATTTTTAGCATTGTTTATTTTGCTGAATTTTAACAACAAATGTTTAAATAAAAAAGCTTTTCAGTTTTTTTGTGTTTCAGCCAAGGCCGATTTTATTGTTAACATTAAAACAACATAATTTCGTTGACAGTTTTCTTTGAATGTTCCTAAAAAATGTTGTTTTAAAAAAGTATTTTAGCAAATAATAATTAACATTAAATGAGATTTTCTGCGCAACACTTTCAACGAAAACAGGCAGTGTTAATTATGTATGGGTCAACGGCTAAGAAAAATGTATGTTTAGAATTCGATTTAAGAGCTTTTACGATTTCGTTTTCATACATCGTTAAATTAGTTCAGAATTAATGCTTATATTACTTTTACATTGGAAGCACAGTGAGGAATTGAGGAAAGAAAAAAAATTGATCGAATATGAGATCTATGGATAAATCCGGACGAACTAGCAAAAAATTCACATAGTAACTGTTCTAGAAATTATGACGGCCAAAGTTTTTAATAAAACCAACATATCTAAAAAAAAATTTGGTAGTAAAAACTATTTTCGGGAGTCGTATTTGTATCTGAGCTATGTTCAAATGTACTGATTCTCATCAAATTTAATCAGACGATTATGTATGCATTTATTGTTTCCTGTAAATCCTTTAAGGAAAAAAGTTCCGCGAAAAAGTTGTTTCAATCGTCTCTTTCATTTGCCTTACAACTCATTTCACTCCAGCAGTGTCCTCAAATTATGATTTAGAAATAAAACTGCTTCCTCCATGAATGGGCTGGTCTACCAGCACGTCTCTTGGGTGTTCCAATCGATTGCCATTCTGGAAATGGCTTCCGACAATTTTCTGAGACTGTGCCCAAAACAGCGCCGTTTCCACCTACGAATCACTGCGTGCTAAAGATCAACGTTTCTTATTCTTTCGGGTCATAACATACGTACACAGCCTTAAATGCTGTTGTTGCCTTTTGGTGCAGTAGTTTAAGATTTGCTACAGATTTGGAGTTGAAGATTTTAAGCTTGGTGTTAGACGACAGTTCAGAGGAACGCCACAGGGAGCATAGCATGCAAAATGCCTGTATTGCCTTGTTTAGGCTGCACTTAATGTCTAAATGAACCACCAGTTGTGGTAACTGTGCATCCCAGATACACGAAGGATGTTACATCTTCTATTGGTTGGTGTTGGAGAGGAAAAGGTTGTGCTGTGGATGCATTGATGCGTATTATTTATGTTTTCTTTGCGTTAACATTCAGTCGCACTCTGGCGGACATTTCTTTTAACATTTTTTTCTATTCTTGTATGTCAAAATGCCTATGTGCGGGGGACAGATATCGTGCGCATAGTCAAGTTCTTCATGCCTTGTAGTACCCATCTTTTGCCTCTGTTTTTGACGATTAAGGTTGCAATAAAATATTGGGCAAAATTGTATGTTAATACCAATATAATAAGATGGCTTATGGTATAAAATCTTTATTCCAAAAAGAATTTTTTATGGGGGCTATGTAAAGCTACGGACTGATTGTAATCAGCATAAACACATAAAACCGTCTGCAACTTGGAGGGGTGGTGTCTGTATTAAATAATAACGCTTCTTTCTCCTTTTACACCCACACCAAAAAAGGAGGAGAGTGTATTATGCGTTTGTACTAATATGTATAACAAATAAAATATTTTAGTGTAGCGGTCGGCTAAGAATCCCTTTCTAAATCTATCGTATGATGTCTCTTCGCTTGGCTGGTTGGCATCGTGGCATGTCATTATGTCCAATGTCATAATGTCTAAATACGTTATGTCACACAAAAAAGTGTTATAACGTTACTTTCAAATGTGTCGCAGTGTCCACTTTTTAATGAACAAAAAGGAATAAAGTAATATTTTTATGCGTATTCACATATCGCTCATTTGCTGCAACGTTGTCATAAATCAAAAAAAGAAAATTTGGAGTTAGTAATGCAGAATGGTTCTCTATGTTCTTTTTCGTTTTGTATATTTTAATCTTTCCACGTTTAAATAAAACATGTAGTTATTTTTTCTAAGTGATGCAAGCAAGTTTATTTCGAAATTTAATTTTATGATTATGACGACGTGGCAGAAAATGAGCGATATACATACATATGTATGTATGTATATTTGTAAATATTTTCCTTTGGAATATATTAAGCAAGGATAAAGCTTCGTTCACAAAAGGCAGCCACAGTTTCACCGCTGTTCAAAATAGAGCAACAAATGTTTTCGCGACCACACGCATTTTAAATAAAGAAACCGTTTGAAAATTTTTCCCAGCACACAATATTAAATATATTTTTTTTAATTTTAAAAATATTTTATTAAAATGTTCATTCAAAACTAAACAAATTTATTATAAAAGTCATTTATATTTTCATAAAAAAAGCTGTTGCTAAAGTAGAAGTAGTCTCAAGGCGAGTTCATTTTTTAGGTGGCGTTAAAGGCAGAGCTGTTCTGCTTTTTTTTCTTATTAAGAGAGAGAGGAATGTCAAAAGTTGCTTTTGTATTTAACATATCGACCAACGAAGCAACAAGCAAAATACAATGTTGTTTTTTCGGTGTTGTTTTTATTGTATTGGGTGATTTTTTAAGAGCACATAAAATTCAGAAAAATGCATGAAATCTTTATTTGAGTCGATTGTACGGTGCATATAATTTAATGTTTGAAGATTATTTCATGCATATGTTGACCGTGACTTCGCCTCAAATGGTCCATCCGCTTAGTCCAATTTTGGCCGAACTCGCCTCTCAATAAGTCCATTGTTAAGCGTGCTGTGTGGCATGTGGCAACGTCTTGTTGAAACCACATGTCATGCAAGTCAAGCTCTTGCATTTTGCGCAAAAAAAGATGGATATCACCTCACGGTAGCGCTCACCATTCACAGTTACGTTACGATTCGCATCATCTTTGAAGATCCAATGATGCCACCAGCCCATAAACCGCACCAAACTGTGACTTTTTCTGGATGCATTGGTAGCTCTTGCAATGCTTCTGGCTGATCTTCACTCCAAAATCGAAAATTCTGCTTATTAACGTACCCATTGAGCCAAAAATTAGCTGAACACAAGAAGCGCGCGATGAACTTTCTTAACAGTGCACGCATTTTGATAATAAAATTCAATAATTTGCAAGCGTTGTTCGTTTGTAAGACGATTCATGGTTAAATTATAGACCAAACTGAAGATGTTTGACAGTGAAACAAACGTGCGTCGGCTATTTAAACCAGTGTTGCCAATAAGATAATAGCTTAAAAATCACCCGATACTATCGCCACCACCGTGTACATGAATTCGCCTTGAGTAGACTCAACTTTTTAAAAAAACTTAAGTTACATTTTTGTTTGAAAAATGAAAGGGAAATATATGAAATACTTTGGAAATAAATAAAAAAGAAGAGAAAACAAAATTGTTGTTGCCATTGTGAACGAAGTTTAAATCATTTTTTAAACAGGTGGAGCAAATTTTGAAATATTTGCATGGCATGAATAAAACACTAGTCGCTTCCACACGGCCCATAAGGCATATTAGAACATCTGTAGTCTGTCTAACGTTTAAACTGCTTTCGTATACATTCTCTGTCTACTTATATACATATTTGACCGCATCTAACTTTAGTTAGAGAAGCCGGTGTTTGTTAGAGTCTAGAGGAAAAAGGCCCGACCGAATTCCGATTACATAGTAAAGTGGAAGGAAGTTCTTATGGCCAGCCAAATACCAAATTCGAAATTAAGAAATGTATAATTTATTTATTTTAAACCCTTTTAGCTTCGTTCACAATTTTGGTTTTTTTCTACCTTATTTTTCCCAAAGTATTTCATATATTTTGCTTTAATTTTTTGAAGAAAAATGTAATTAATAAATCGTCGGTCTCATGTAGAAAGGCCCTAACTCGATTTTTTTTCGAAATTCAGTTTTTAAGTGATTCCAATACACTTCGTACAAATACACCTCGTCACAAAAATTAAATTCAATAACATCAAAAATATCATTTTAACAAGCAATTGAAGAAGCCATTTTACATTATGATACATACAGTTTATATTATGTTTTTGCCTTCTCCTGTAAAGTTGCATTTATGTGAGTTAGGGCCTTTCTACATGAGACCAACGAAATGTAATAAAAATTGGGAATTAAGCACGACAAACAAAATCGTGTTTTTTAAAAAATTTAGTCAATTTCTACTTCAGCACCAATTTGTATAGAGGTGTAAATGACCTTTATAAAAATATCTAAGTTTTGAATGAAAATGTCAAAAATATGTTTAAAAAAATAATAATAAATGCCTAATATTATTCTGGCAAAATCTGTGAACGTTTTCTTGATTGAAAATCTGCGTGCTTGTAAAAAAAATTGTTGCTCTAATTGTGAAAACCACGTAAATATGTTGCTGCTATTGTGAATTTGGCCTTATTTTATTTAATGTACTATGTTTGTTCCTTAGTAATGTTGTGTTATTATAAGAACACAATCTTATTGTTAATTTATTAAAAAATAAATCTAATTTTAAAGCCGTTTATCGTTACAAACTTAAATAAATTGAATTTATTAAGTCACCTTTTGATCCGCAGCATCTTAAAGTGATGTATCTTTAAGCTGTAAGCAAACAATTTATGAAATGTAAGTATTAATCTTTTAATCTTTTAATCTACACTTTCACTTGGCAAGCACACTTTTTCACCAAACAGAATTTCTATAATCAAAAGAAAATATAGAAGTATGTATTTGCTAAAAAAATTTTATATTCATTTAAAGTATGTAGGTTAAGTGCAAAAGTAACTGGAAAAAAATTTAATCGTCTAATTTAAAAAAATTTAAGAATAAAAATATAAAAAAAAAATATATAAACACTCTCCATAACAACAACAAAGAAAGGAAAAACAACAATATAAATTTTCAGAGTTGTAGAATAAATGTGTATGTATTATAAAATTTATTCACTACATAAGGACAAGTCCTTGCATATATTTATTTATACTTAGAAAAATACACTACATACAAACATACATAAATATATTCTACATGCCCAATAGAGTATGCAATTATTTGACTTTAGGTTTTGTTCGAATAAGGAACAAATCTAATGTTAATATTTCTCGATTAACTGCCTGTTTGTAGAACGCGAGCACAAAAGTGACTCGCTTAACTTACATTTAAAACAAAAACAAATTTTGAAATTTTGTTTTTGTTTTAAATGTAAGTTGAACGAGTCACTTTTGCGCTCGCGTTCTACAAACAGGAAGTTAGTCTACGGTCAATAGCCGAATACCAGGGTATCCGGTAAAATTTTTCATCTTAAAAATGCTCGCAATTCCTGCACAATGAAAATATGCACATAAGACTTCAAATCGTTGCTATTTAGCACAAAGCACACAGAGGCGTCACGAGTCAGAAAATATTTTGTTTTTTTCTGTCTTTTTCTTCGAAAGCTGCCCTTTTTGCGTTTTTTGTTTTGATTATGCAATTTGTGTTGATAGTAGCGGCCTGTTTTTACACATTGCCACTTCACTAACAAAAATCGTTTACTTTCTCTTTCTTCGAAAGCTGCCCTCGCAAATGATTTAGGCATTTTTCATACGTTACTTTTTTCATCTCTGTACACTTTGTGCTATTCAGGCCTTAAAAACCATTTCTTGAGGGTTACACGATCAAGTTTTGCCTATCAATTTTTAATACACTCACACTTTTTTACCAATACACTCATACTTTTAAAAATGGAAACGAACTTGCCTTTAAAATTCTCTTGCCAGTGAGTGTTTCAATTTACGTTCAAGAAAACAGCTGATTTCAAGGTTAGTGAGCAAATTTTTCGTTTCTCTTTATAAATTTTTTTTTTTAATGACATCTTGAAAGTAAATTGCTTTCACCTTGCGTGCAGCCTACGTCACAGCTGCCAATTTTTGCATATTTTGTAAAACAGTATATGTAAAAGACTATCAAGAAAAGCTTGATGTTGTGGCTGCAATGTTAATTAAAATTTATATATCGTCATCTTAAAGACCTAATAACCTATCTGCAAAAATTTCAAAATTGAGTTTTTTATGGATTTTTATTCCCTATAACGCATATGTGTGCAAAATTTTGAACATGTAATATTAAAAATGACAAAGTTTTTGTACCTAGAGGACCGTTACGCACAAAAAAAAAGAAAAATAAATCATCAAAAATCACGATAAAAGTTTAATTTTGTTGCATAGTGTAATTTAAACAATCATTAAGTACTTGTTTTTGCTTAAACCAGTAAAAGAAACTACTACTGTAATTATTTAATTTATATAATATTCATGTGTAAAGAAATTTTTATTTATTTATACTAATTAGTACTGCAGATAGGTTATTTGGTTTCAGATTTTTACAATTCCAAAAAACCTAAGTGTCATAACATAAGCTGTGATTAGAAAACAAAATTTTCTCACCCGATATATATTACTATTTTCATTTTAATCAAAATGTGTAATTTTTGTTTCAATATCGTTAATAGTTCCAATTTTATAACGTTTTTTCCCTCTCCTGTAAACTTTTGAAAACTGCAGATAGGTTATTTCGTCTTTTAGGTGACGATATGTATATAGCCATATCTTAGTTTAACATATTTTTACATTCGACACATATGCGAGTGAATGACCAGGTATCGCGGTATCGTTACAAGTTTTATTTGTTTTTTGTTACAATTTACCACTGATGCGTTGTCATTGATTGAAAATACAACTCAATGCATTCTTTTCAACAACCGTTTAGTTTTAATAATATTTTTGAGTTAACATAATAATGTAATAAACATTGATATATAATTACATATGTGGGAGTACTTATGTTCCCTTAAATCTTTATATATAATAAAGAAAAATAAAATCCGAGAGTTATTTCTTATTAAATGTTACTTTTTATATTAAACATTTTTATTTTTCGAATACATCTATCTATTTATCTATCTATCTATCTATCTATCTATCTATATCTAAATATAAAATAGGATGTGTGTATGTATGTATGTATTAGACTGGTCGCATTTTGTATGGGATTTTTTTAATTTAATTGTTTGCGCTGCTTAAAATATGAGGTTTGGTGTAAGAAATCATGATCTAAAAAAATCCAAAAACTTTATGGGGTGATATTTCAGGAACCCGAGCCAACTTTTCAAAACCCTTTGGCAGATTTGCTCTACCAATAGTCTTGTCTCATTTAGCGTTGCAAGTATTGTGACTGGCGGCGATGACTTGAATTTTATTGCACTGTGTTATTCGAACAAATAGTGGGGAAAAAATTCTTCGATTAATCGAAGAACCATTAATTGAGTGGATACTCTAGTGCCCAAACATGCATAGTCATAGACAAATTGTAAAGTTATTTACGATGGCCTGTTATTTTTCCTACAACAGATAAATGCTAAGATAAATATTTTTGTTTGCATCTGAACGTATTTTGTAAGTGTGTTCATGAGTTTTTAAGGAAAGTACATCATTAAGTTATAAATTCAAATACTTAAATTCTTAAAGCTTAAAATTGTTATTAAAATAATAAATAATGTGTAAGTTTGTTCAGTTTAAACATTTTTAGGTATTAAAGTATATATAAATATTTGTTAAAATGTTTAAATATTTAAAATCTTAAATTTTATTTATAAAAAATAAAGTATATTAGTATTTTATCGAAAATTACAGATAGAAATTATAGATAATGTTTTGTGTTATTCTTATGGCCATTTTCTCATTAGGCGATTATCTTTTTTCCCAACGAAAAACTGCACATTAAAGAAATTTGGTTTTCTAAATGTCTTATTTGCTTCGATTTTATCGCAAAGCTAACCTGCACTCATCCTCCAATTATTTATTTTCCTTTTATTTGCCGAACAGATAAATTTAATCAGCTGACTCCCAACTTTTACATGTATTTTGAGTAGTGTTGCCAACTGAAGACAATGTTTTTTATCGGTATATTGAGAAACCCAAAATTGTTAACGGACAGTTTATCGGTCCAATAAATTTATGTTGACATTAAGTAAAAGACAGTTTGTCGATACATTGAGAAAATGGCCATTAGAAGAGTAACACAATTTTAAAGTTTTAAGTCGAACTTGGTTCGTTATCGATAAAAAAAAGTAATGTAAGAGAAACGGCCTAACAAAGATTTCCGTATTTATACCCACACCGCCATACTGTGCATTTGTGATGATGTGCATTTGTGATGATGTGTATAACACTAAAAATATTCTTTTAGCGTACCAATCGACTAAAAATTATTTTTTGAATCGATCTAACGATGTCCGGTCTGCCTAATTTGATGAATTGTGCTACACAAGCATATTGACAATGCTAAGAATCGGTCTAGAATTTGGCATTGCACCCATGCAAGCTTTTTCCGCATACTACCCTCTCCAATATTGTGGTATGGGTATAAATATGCACACAAATAGTGTGCGTATGAATCGTTTGAAAAGATTTATCCCCAAGACTACATCTCCATGTATTTCAGCGTATCCAGGTGAAGTGAAAGGCAGTGCAATAAAACAATGCTTCAATGTTACCTTTTAGAAAATATATTTTCTTTTACAATTTTCGTATACGATTTTTGCTGATATGATATGATTTTAAGTACAACTGTGGGTAACTTGAATTTAAAGGTTGCTCTATTTTAATTTCAAACCTTAGGAATTTTCAGTCAAATAGGGAAAGGTTTGGATCTAGTTTTTGCAAAGAAATTTGACCCTCTGAAAAGTATTTCTACAACGAAGATAATATCACTCCTGTTCCTTAGTTGGGTTGTATTTTAAGACTGCCACTTTTTTCTAAATTTAATGTAGGTTAAAACTTATTTTTATTTTCCACTGTAGATTATTATTTATGCTCAAAATATTTTAATCATGTACATAGATTTTGCCTAAAAATATTCAGTTGTGTTTCTTTTTCTTAGACATACAATTTAAGTACTTTTGTACTTATACATACATACAATCAACATGTCGCTCCTTTTTTGCAACATAGTCATATCTCAAAAAATCAAAAATTTAAGGTTACTTAAGCAAAAGGGTTCCTTCATACCTACTCTATATTTAAATAAAAAATCAGTGTTATATCTCAAACTAAACCAAAGTTATAGCAAAATATAATTTATTAAATCTGTATAGAAGGATACATTGTGAAAAATTTAATCGCATTTTGCCAAGTTTGAGTTTTTTTGAGATATGACTATGTTGCAATAAAGGAGCGATGTTTGTTTGCATGGGTTTCTCTTTGTATGCAAGTACTTCTTGTACTTGAATTTAACTTTGGCATCTTCCTTTTTGAGTATCTTTTAAGTTTTTTTTTTTTGTGTACATAAATAAATTGTTGGAATCTTTTGTAAAAATATTTACAGTGAATTTTCTACAGTTTTCCGCTTCCGTTGATTATTTCTTTGCTCTGAAATTATCGTTGCCAGGAAATAAAGCAGTACTTAATAGACATATTGCGAATTTCGTTACAAAATCCTATAAGAAATTGAAGTTTCAATTGGTTTCTCTTTATGTGCTGAAGAATAAACAATCCTGTGGCTTTCAATGCTATTTTATTTTTATTTTTTAGGGATTATGTTCAATTTGTTATAAAATTGCCACTTTATTTGGGTTTAAGAAAAGATGTTCTCTTTTTTCCCCTAACTTCCATTAAATATCAATAAAGTTTCGTATGCTAATGTATTCTTACTAAAAGTAAATTTCGGAATAAATAATTCGTGCGTATATGTATGCAGTAGGGTATATATTTTTTTACAAATAAATATTATAACCTGGGAAACCTTTTATATAAAATTGATTCTTTTTGTAGGGTTCTAATGAAGGCAGAAAACAATGTCTATAATTTAGTCATAACAGTATTTTTTGCAGCATTTTTTAAGCTTATGCCGCATATTCCACCATATTTAATGGTTATTTTGGTACTAGTTGGTTCTTTAATTGTGCCTTCAAAACGGATAAAAAAAAATGTTTTAATTTCAGATCAGTTTTATTTAAATATCTGTGCATCAAACGCGTTGCTAAAAATCGCCATCTACACTTCATTATACCTACACCCAGCCCAGTAAGAAACGTGCTCCAAAAGGAGCAGGTTTTTTGTATAAATTCATACCTCAAATCGCTTCAAACCTGCTGATGGGATGCCTGATTTTTGTATGGGGTGTTCCCGGTTTGGAGGACTATTTTCTGCTGACAATAAGCGCTTCTTTTAACATGCAAACAAAGCCCTCCTAGAGTGCTTTTTTAAGGGCTAACTATATTAACATATGCATTAATGTTTTGCTTTTACTTGTTTAAATGCCTTTTTCCAATCATTTTCGTAAACGATAATATATTTTTATTGTTTACGCTTTAAAACCTTCTTCGTTGTCAGCACTAAAATAGCAGCTTTTTTGTATGTTTTATTCTTTAACATTTACTGCTTTAAAAGAGCTCTCTAATTGAAGCGCTTGATTATGCGCTTTTTCTCTGAAGTGCTTAAAAAAACCCAAATTTTTTTTACTGGGAAAATACATCGTCGAATCGACGATCATTCAAACGTAAAATATGATTCGTACTCTAGGGTTAGAAATGCTATTTTATTGTTGTATTTAACCCTTGTGTTAATACCCGGGTACCGAGATACCCACCAGAGATCAGCAATGAGTAGTGAAAAAGTGAGTAGAGCTAAACCATGACTCATAAATTCTTGTACTTATACGCACTCATACTTATTCCAATGTTATTCAAACTCATATTCACTCAAAAGTTTCATTTTATTCATCGTACTGATACTTAGCAACATTTGTTGTGTTTGATTTAGAATCCACTCAACTCAATGTGTTAGACGAAGCAAAATGCGAGGCTGCCAGATTTGTCCCCGAAATAGCAAAATAATGATTTGGCAATTGCAGTTTACTAAAGTTACATGTATGAAGTGGACGATTTTTCGGCAAATTTATCTGGCAGCGCTGATTATTAAGTTTTTCTACGCACTCATACTTACAATTGCACACAGAAAAAAATACCAATGTTAAAATAACATTGCGAAATGTTGATTGAGAATCATGGTAAATTTCTGCAAAAGTATGCCCTTTATTTAAATTTATCATTATTTCATATTAATTTTAAATGAAAAATATTAAAATAATCTTAAATCACGTTTATTTAATATTATTCACTGTTAAAATAACATTCTTCAATATTGAACCCACAAAAACCTGTTTTATATTAAAATCAAAAGTTTATCTTGTTAAATTAACATGCATACACACTTAAGTATGTACATCTTTTTATTTTCATGTTTAAAATATGTTATAAAAATAAGACAATTCCCGTATTCTTTTAATTAAAATTATTTAGTTAAATAGTACATCAAGTTGTCAAAGTATAATGATGACGAAAACGATATCGGGCCATTCTGCTGATGCTTCTGTTAACAAAGGAGATACAAAATAAGTAAAACATGTGTTACAGGGGTAAGTGTTTTAAATTATTCTTAAATAAATGCATATGTTGTCTTCACACTGTTATATCAACTCAAACCAATTTGATTCTACATGAAATTCACGTTGTTTCAACTTTAAATAACTTTCATTCAACGTGATTCGGATTGTTATTTCAATATTAATTACATTTTGCTCTAACTTTACTGCAATATTAAATTAACATGAATTATAGTTATTTTAAAAGAAAAGAATATTGTTCGCAAGTTATTGTAAAATCATGTTAAATTAACATGAAACAGCAATGAAGCAAACTCACTACTGAAAAATGTAAAATCAACCTTGTTTTGAACGAATTTACATTGATTTTTTTCTGTGTGTGCATGAGTCAGTATGAGTAGCGAAGGGGAGGTCTCACTTACATATCATGTATGACCAAAAATGTTCAACTGTCCTTAATAAAAAGTTAAAGATTTAAGCCATTGTCCAATACAAAGTTAAAAATCATATTTTAACATAAATATAATTTAATAAGCCTTTAAAAAGTTTAAAAATTTATTTTTTTTTTCATAAAAATTATTGATTTTTTATACATTATAGTATATGGGTACCCGGGTACACCGGGTGCTAAACAACGTGGATAAAGTTGGGTATTAACACAAGGGTTAATGAAACCTATGGTTGTAGCTGAATTATTTTAAAACACTACTTACTTGTAAGACCTAACCATATTTGAAGTTTCGAGGGGGGGTGGGGGGGGAAACATTTAGTAGTTAAAAACAAACTTAACTGTACTATTCGTGGCAATAATAATGTTACGGCTGGCTCTTCATTATGTTTTTCAGGTTGAACTTTAGAACATGATTTTCATTCTCATCAAGCTAAAATATACCCTCATAAACGCATTATTTCTAAATGACCAACTTGTTTCCACACGCTTTTCTATGAAAAAATAAACTTTAACGCTGTCTTAAGCAAATCCTTTTAACAACGGCCCGTCTAAAGCCAAGTGTACAGACCCCAATAATTTAATGATCCCTCTGCTTCCTTCTTTTCAGACTTTTAATGCAACCCTTGTAACTTAAGGATTTTTTTGTCATTGTCCTTTACAGTTTATTATATTTTCCCTCTTATTTTTTATTATTTCTACATAGTTTTGCAAAAATGTTTAAATTTTCAAGCAAGGTACAACTTTTCAAATGTTTAAAAAAGTTCAAAATATGCTTTTTTTTAACTCTTGTCCTAAATAAAAGAAAGACAAAACAAAACAACAACTTTTATCCTTTTGATTGTGTTTTGCGTGCGAAAGTTTGTTTTGGTCCTTTGTTAGCTTTGTGTGGGTGGAAGAGGGTCAAATAAAGGGTTTTAAGTTTGTGTTGTTGTTTTATTCTTCACTGAATTAGTAAAGAGATGAAAACACTTTTACAGATTATTCAGAACTGTTTTGATAAATAACACTCGCACATACAAAAAACAAATGATTTTAACTGGAAAATAAAAAACACTGAAGAAGAAAAATGAAAAATCCTAAAACAATATGTCAACTGGTGTTGATTACAAAGAAAACAAAACCAAAAGGGAAAATAAACATTTAAGTGTAACAATAAACAGATTGCGGTAGAAAGCTCGGTTATTTATGGGAAATAACATGTACTGTAGCAAATATTAATTACAAATATTTTTTTTTTTTTTTTGTATTTAATTAGAAAGCTCTATAAGTGATAGCGTTAATTAAATAACTTGTATAACATCTATTATATAATAAATATCTATTTAAAAAAAAAAAATAAATAAATGTTGCATTATATTTTTTAGATTTTAAGGAGAGAACGTTAAGAACTATTGCTAGCAAATAATTTCATTGCTTAATTTGTTATAAAAGAAAGTGATTAGCAGGGAAACCAGAAATATGCAATTGCATGTTTTTCCTTGTGCGACTAATGAAGACAGAAAAAATTAATTATCCGTTTTAGAGCTTCTTATCAATTTTGGCATCGATTTGTTAGTGCATATTTTTACATATTGTACTGTTTGCGGTATTTTTTTTTTGGCATATTTCAGTTAAACGAGCCTTTTTGCAGCAGTTTTTAGGTTTATAGCGCATATTTTGCCTTTTTAAGGCACATTTTAATAAATATTAAATTTTTTTAGATGCCTACAGAAGCTTTCGCAGCAAATAAAAAATTTTTTTTTTTCGAAAATCTGTTACTTCAATTTCGACATCTACATTAAATTTTTTCTCTAAAATTGTAAGACAAAGCAGGTTGTCATTAAGGATAAATGTTATGAGATTTGTATCCAGACCTGTGATAACCAAGCCCCAACTAAAAAAGCCCCGAACGCACGCACACAAAGATATTATGTGCTTGTGTGCGGTCGCAGAGACTGATGATAGTCTGATGTTTTGAAACGAACAAAGTTGTAATATACATGTGAGTCGCGAGTCTATGGAGTGGTTATCACTGATCTAGACCAATCTTTTAGTATTCCGATCGACTCAGAATCACTTTTTAAAGTGATCTAATGATGCCCATCCATCCGCCTGGCTGGTTGGTTGTCTGTCCATGTTAGCCTTTTGCGCAGAGTACATGTTCCAATTTTGTAAATAATTTGATCAAATATGGACGAAGTCTATTCAAATCGTGAGAATCGGTCTATAATTTCACATCCAAATTAGACTCTTTGTTTCCGCAAGCAAGTATTTAAATTCAATTCGTGCCAAAAATATTTTACTTCGAATTAAATTATTTTCGAATCGGTTCACATTTGCTCAGAGCTCCTATCCTTAACTAGCTTTAAATTTCTTTTAAATGTTAACATTTCGCACCTGTTCATCAAAAGTAACACAACTCAAAATTTACAAGTTTTCAGTAGAGGCAAAAAACTAATTCCGCCAATATGATGGAATTATTGTTATAAACAAATATAATGTTATAAAGGAAACTCACTAATATATCAATAAAATCACAAAATTTATTTCTCTTCTTCCTTTTTCCGAAATTATTACGGATTTTTGATTTAATACAGTTTTCATGAAATTTTTTGATCTACATGTCAATATTATTTCAAGTTATGCTTATCACAACCCAAAATCAACAGCTATTGAAAAACAGATTTTTAACATGAAAACAATCATAACTCGAATTAATACAGTTTCGCTGATTCATTTGAGCACCATAACCCTTGAACACTTCAACGCAACTAAAATTACAACTCTTTAATTGAATCAAAACAAACAATATGAGTACGCAAAGAAAGACATAAAGGCATTTCTCTCATGAAATATTACAAATAGAATACCAAAAATGTTACAGTCGTTAGATATGGTAATCATACACTGTTTCCTTCAAAAAAAGTGGAAAATAGAATTTTTTGAGTTGTGTTACTTTTGATGAACAGGTGCGATTTGTTAACAAATTAGGGACCGTACCTAAAATCCCTTTAAGACAAAAACCCATATGGATATAAATATCTAGATAATAGTCGGCGCAAACATCTCTTATATGAATTTTAAACTTTTTTAGGTTTTTTTTTAGATTTTGTTTTATAAATTGTTTAATATTTTGTCTTCACATGAGCAATTTGTAATTTTAAGGGCAAATTTTTAACATTTTTCAGGGCATATTTTTCAGTTTTTACTGCAAATTTAATGCGCATAAAACGTGGTTGAAAAGAGTTTTATTTTTGACAAGATTATATGCCGGGTTATTTATTGCTAGGGGTCTTTCCCGGGATTTTTCATGCGGGATCCCGGGAAATAAAAAATTCCTCATAGTTTAAGAAAACAGCTATTTATACTTTGAAATTTAGTTTTCTATTCTCTTAAAATAAGCATCTGTGGATGGGTTGTCGATTAGATCAATTACAAGAAGTGAGTACATACGTAAATCAATGTCGCCTGATGCAATAAATCTACTTAAAGCAGAATAGGCAGCGCAACAGTTGATAATTAATAAATTTAGTGAAGTGAAAAGTTAATAAAGAACATTAATTCAAAATAAGATGCAGGTAGTAAAGTTTAATTGTCCATGGACAAGTCTTTAAAATAGCATATACCTAAACATATAGCTCCTTTATTGTAACATAGTCATATCTACAAAAACAAATGAACTTGGCAAAATGCGATTAAAGTTTTCAAAATGTACCGATTTAAAGATATATTTTGCTATAACTTCGGTTCAGTTTGAGATAAAATACGAGAAGGCATGAAGGAACACTTTGCTTACATAACTTACAATTTTTGATTTTTTGAGATATGACTATGTTGCACAATGAAGGAGCGATATGTTTATTAGGTGATAAACAAAAATTTTTTGGTTTATATACCCTTGAAGTGCGGGGAAACCGAAATAAAAAAAAATTTGGAAACTCGTGTAAGATACTACAACATACAATTTGAAAAACACATTATCCTAAAGATTACAGATAGACCTAATGAAATGAAAAGGTTTGTAAGAGGTTGATGCTATTTTTTGCATGAACCTTGACATACATTTAACTGATATAGACGTTGTTTATAAAAAAATGCTTCTTATTGTGAATCAAAAGCCTTCTACAACGGTGCACTTTTAACTATTTATCCAACCTCGGTAAAAAAATGAACGAAATTTTTCGGAAACATGGTAATTAGTAAATAAAATAATTAATATACTTTTTGACGACTTACTAAGCGCTTTGAATGTGTCAGAAAGTTATTTCCTAAGCCGTTAAAAAATTTTAATATATTTATTTAAAATATTTTATCTATTTTATGAGTTAACTTTTTGATCTCATATCTTGAGTACCTTAGTTTGTGTTTGTTTTTATTATTGTTTTATGAATTAAATTGCTATGTTTATCTTAATTTTTTATCTTGTATCTAGAGCATAATAATAATACGGAATTTACATATAAAACCGTAAGGTAATAATAATTCAAGTTCCTCTTTTAATCTTCATTTAATTTTGTAGTATTTAAGGATTTCTTTTATTTAATTTACTGTGTATTATTTATATGGAGCGGGATCCCGGGATCCCGGGAAATTCAAAAAAATTTCCCGCTTTCCCGGGAATCGAAAAACTCCGGGAAAAAAACTCTATTTATTGCCTTTCACATATGGAATGCAAAAGAAATACACACTTTCCGTCTATGGACGCAGAAAAAAATGGTTGGCATAAGCAATATTTCCAGGGTAACATACTGCGGTTGGACTTTAACAATGGAAATGTGTGCAGGATACCATTTTATGGTTAAATATGTCCATCATTTGGCGATAAATTGCTACCAAGTGACCTCTAAATCAAATGTAACTTATATTTTAATTTAAAGCCATTGATGCAATAACCCAGTAAAAAATATTTGGGTTTTTTAAAGCACTTAAGAGAAAAAGCGCATAATCGAGCGCTTTAACCCTTCTGCATCCCTTGGATATGTGCCCTTCCTATGATCCTTTGGGTCAATATGACCCAAGAATAAAATGTTAACAGCATTTCATATTTAAGTGAAATAAAACCAAAAGCGATTCTATTGATTATTTGACCGAAAAAATTATTTATCGATGATTCTGAATGAAGATGAACTCAATTCAATAGAAAACAAATTTTAAAGTGGAATTAAACTTGCAATATCGCATGTTGGGTCATATTGACCCAAAGGATATTAAATGTGTGTAAATCGTGTTTTTGGAGGGGGAAGGAAAAACTAAAATTTTATTATTTTCATTTAAATTTATAATTTTTGTCCCTGTAATGGATAAATTGAAGTTTCACGTCCATATCTTATATTAAAAGGGACAAATTTTGCGTTTGAAAACCAAAATTGGGTCAAATTGACCCAAGGAGTGCAGAAGGGTTAATAAAAGATCTTTTATAAAGCAGTAAATGATATAGAATAAAATATACAAAAAAGCTGCTATTTTAGTGCTGACAACGAAGAAGGTTGCAAACCGAAAAAAACAAAAATATGCGAAAATGATTGGAAAAAGGCCTTTAGACAAGTAAAAGCAAAACATTAATAAATATGTTAATATAGTAAGCCCCTAAAAAGCACTTTAGGAGTGCATTGTTTGCATGTTAAAAGAAGCGCTTATTGTCAGCAGAAAATAGTCCTCCAAACCGGGGACACCCCATACAAAAATCAGGCATCCCATCAGCAGGTTTGAAGTGATTTGTGGCATGAATTCATACACAAAACCTGCTCCTTTTGGAGCACATTTTTTACTGGGAAAGGCCTGCATTTGTTTTTTTTTAATCCAGCTTAAAACAAAAATCAAATGTGTATACAAACTTTTGTGTACAACCACAATAATAAATGCTATGCATAACTGTCCGTTGGACAATTTAAATAGTGTTGTGATGGTGCTGGAATTTAAAGAATTCAAAACTTTACAATACAGTAAAAGAAACTGCATATGCACCTAGTGTTTAAAAATTCCATTGTGTAGTCTACGAGAATTTGTTATGTTTACTTGTGTGGCGTACTCATTCAAACAATTGCCCAGCAAAAACTTTACTTACCTGGTAAGTAAGCAAGTAATGTTGGAGAAAAATAAACATTTATTTTTTTCGGCTGAATAACTACTTATTTTTGTTCGACGTGCCCTCACAATTCAGTACTTACTAAGTGAATTAGAAGTCGAAAAATATCTAGTTATTATTTAACTACAAGTTAGTTGAATTGTAAGTACTTGCAATATACTTACTAGAAGCCAAAAAATCACTAGTTAATAGACCCAATAAGTTACTCGTAAGTACATATTCAGTACTGAAAACAACACAACTAATAAGTACAACAGACTGGTACTGGGACATGTGAAAATAGAACTAGTTCAAAAAGAAAGTACTCATGACCAGTATAAGGAGAACCAGTCATTTAACTGGTGTTTAAAGAACAAAAGTGTAGAAAAAGTAATAAATTACGCTACAGTCTTCCCCGGTGTTGTGACACATTTGTTTGGAACTTTCTAAAATTTGGTTATTAAATTTAGTTCTAGGACTTGTTTTATTGAGAAAATACTACATTGTTGTAACTATTACTAAGCACGTTCATTGTGAAAAGATGTCAATTGACCCCCTCTAATGAAAACCTCATGTAAAAGTGAAAGGTTTTATTCATATAAAGCGTTAGACCTAGAACCGGTCCCTACCATCAAAGACCTATCACGGGCGTACTTTGTTGTCAGTTCGCTTCCCTCTAGGGTAGTTGTTGAGCAGATTATTAGTAAGCTAGTATTCAGTAGTGAAAATAATAGAAGAGGTCATTACTAGTAAGTACTTATTGAAGTTTTCAGAATAATGACAATTGTAATGCCAACTACTTACCATGTAAGGTATGAAATAACTACCACCTATTACTTAAAACCAAAAAGTTTTTCCTGGGTGCTTGTGAAAAGAATTATTGCAGCAATATTATCGAAGAAAAAAACACACAAAATATTTCGTAATTACATATCCCAAGCTATCATAAAAAAAAACAACGAATGAGTGTATTTTTTATTCCCACTTTTTTTGCTAAGTGTTGATTTCATTCCCTTTTTAATTTTTGAGAGTATTTTTTATACCCGCACTTTCACTATAGTAAAGCATTTATTTTTTGCTTCTACACTTTCATACAGTTACGCTAAATGTGATTTTTTTTTTAACCAATAGTTGTGAAATTTAGCTAAATTTGTTTGAATATTTTAAAATACTTATTTTCAAACCAATAAATTTTCGGCGGAATGTTTTTCGTCATCATTTACCATGAAAATTTTATGTAATTCTATGAACAATTTTAACAAAAAGAATTTTTGGAGACTATGGAATTTTATATTTTAATAAAATCGGTTCAGTTTTTTAGGAGTTATAGCCCAGCGGTAAATATTAAAAAGTCCGCAATCTAAAGGCCTCTATACTCCTTTCTAAAAAATTCGCTTCACAAGACATCCTGCATGCAGAAACATGCCTTCTAGAAGGAATAAATTTCTTTTTTAAAGACCTTCTAAAATATTCAGCACACATTCACTACTCCCTTCTTAACCCATTTCGTCCCAGCGATTTTTTCGATTAACTTTATAAAACTTGGTGGTTTAGATAATTTGGGACTAGGAAACACGAATCTGAAGTCCAATTTTTTTTAAGATATTTTGTTTTTGAGAAAAATGGTGTTCGATTAATTGAACATTGAACACTATTTAGCATTTTTATTTTATTGCTCCTATATATTGTAATTATAGAAAACCTTAATTGTTTATATACTGAAACAAATTTATTTTATTTTATTAAAGAAAAATAGAACAAGGCATTAATTAAAATTAAAAATATACAGTTGAACCTCGTTTATCCGACTCGCACTCGACCGGGATGAGCATTGTAAAAAATGATTAATAGATAAATCGGGTGATTCACCGTGAAGTTAAAGTTATAATGTAAAATGAAACACATAAATTTGAAATTGAACTTGAAATTTTCATTATCGGTTGAAAGAATAATTTATGGCATAAACTGTATAAAAATGATGTCATGGAAATGTTGGCCATGACTTCGTCTGACGTGGTCCATCTGGAAGATCCAAGCGACTGGTATCTCGCGAGTAATGCTAGTTCCAAAGCTTCAATCGTAGTTGGCTTATTCCTGAAGACAGTCATCACATATCCCCAGAGAAAATGGTCTAAGGTGTGATATCGAAAGATCTAGGTGGAAAATTTACCATAGAAAAACAAGAAATTAAGTGCTCAACAAAATGTATGGCTCGTAGCTCCGTCTTGTTGAAACCAGATCTCACCGATATCATGCGCTTTATCTTCAAGTTGCTATACTGGTGCTGTTCCATTTACTATTTTGGCGAAAGTAAGGTAATTGCTTAACATTTTTCAAGGCGTTTGACAGAGTCTGCTATGGTGCACTCTTGTCAAAACTTATTGCATTTTGTGTCGGTGATAAATACCCTCGATTTATATTGAGTTTTATCAGAGGTCACACTATACGAGTTGTTTTATATAGGCTTTCGTCAAACGAGTTCAAAATTTATTCAGTGGTGCCGCAAGGCTCCGTTCTTTCTCCTACTATTTATATTGCTTATTTGTCTAAATGACCTCCTATGTCAAACATCCAACCATATCTACTCTTTTGCAAATGACAGCAACCTTTGGCATTCGTAATTAATTGTATATAGACCAAGCGTATCCGATGTATGTGTAATGCCTCAGAACATTAATGATACGCTTGGTCGAGACCGTACGTTTGTTTTTTCTCAAGAGCCCATCCTTTTGTGGTCGATTGGCCGGTAAATCGTACAATGCATTACAGGGAAAATTCGTTTTTTGGCCGGACTGTTCGTATGTGGAATAACCTTTCCTCTCACTGTCAACATGAATAAATTCAAGGCGAATATTAACAGGCACTACTACCTCTTCTCTCCTTTCCATAACCTAATTTCCTAGTTTTAACCCAATGCCATAAATATGTTTTAGGTTACCATTGACGGTAACATTCTGATTTTCCTCAATTTAAAAAAAAATGGACCAATGATTACACTCTCAGCAACAGCTGTAGTAGGCCGATTATGCGCACCGTAAGTTCCTCGAATCGCACGAAAAATATTTCTCACAGAACGCGGATTATTCATAACCTTTTTATTTCTCAGCAAAACAGAATAAATTTATTTACGGTTATTCAAGTGCTAAATAGTGCCCAGTGTTCGAAAAATCGAACACTGCTTTTTAAAGTCAAATATCAAAAACACAATTGAAAAACAAGGAAATGTTTTTGCTGTTCTTAAAAGTTTAATCGTTTTTCAATGGAACTGCATTTTCACTTTTTTAATTTTTTTATATTTTATACAAAGTTTTCACTTTTTAAAATTATGCTAAAATTAATGTTTTTTCTTCCCCCTTGTTATACAAGGGAGGAGTGAAGTGGGTAAGAACTTTTATTTTTATATTTGTAGCTTACCACTTACAATATATAATTGTTAAAAAAAATTTGTTCTTTGTCTTACCTAAAACGAGTAAAAAAATTACAAAAATGTGTAAAATTTACTGTTCGAAAAATCGAACATTGGGACGATATGGGTTAAAGAAGGGAGAAAGGGAGTTGTTCAGTTTTATTTACTTTTTGTTTATAGTGGCCTTCCTTACTTCCTTCTTTGGGAATGGATCGAAGTCGATGTTAAAGGCAGTGTGGAAGGGCTTGCTCCCAATGAAAACCTGTGTAAAAAATAAATTAGTATTGAATGCGGCGAGCAGAGCTTGTGACTGCTAAATAAAGCCTTCTATTAGGCCTCTTTACTCATTCTAGTTACCGCTGGGAAACGTTAGAAAGTGCTAATAATATATAGAAACAACTCACATATGTGTGAGAAAAAAAAATTTAACAAAAAGTAGAAAAACAATTTCATGAAAGGCGAATTTATTTTTCAGGTGGCGTTAAAAGCACAGTTGTGCTAGAAGGTAATGACAAAGGTTGCTTGTGTCTTTGACGTATCGATCAACGAAGAATAAATAAAATACAATGTTGTGTCTTTGGTATTGTGCTTGTTGTAGTATCGCCACCAACGTTTACATGAATTCGCCTTGGTTTTATGCTTCTTATGGTTTTTGCAACCAATAGTAGTGATAATAAGCTAAATTACTTTGAAAATTTGATGCTGTTAATTTAACAATTTTAACAAATAGAATTTGGGAATTTTTATTTTTTTTTTGTGAATGATGTAATGTTTTAATCAACATAAGATCTTCAAAAGAGTTTTATTAATTAAATACGGCGAAATGAGTTTTATTTCAGCCGGAAAAAATAAAACTCTCTTCTTAAGAGTTTTATTCGACCATTTATTTAATTTAATGAGTTTTATTTCAGCCGGAAAATATAAAACGCTTTTTCTAAGAGTTTTATTTGACCATTTATTTTTACGTTGAAGAATAACTCTTAACTGTAGAATTGTGATCGCAAAATCACTGTAGATTCTGAAAGAGCTCGTCAATACGATAGTTTAGGTCTCCGTTACCTCTAACATGAAGCATTTTGCAAAGAAGTGATGCATTTACGACCAGGCCCATATTTTTTTTGCAAACTTAACTAAAATAGCTTTAGTATTGGTAAAAAAAAACTTGACGACAGTAACTTCGATTACTGTCCTTAGGTCCCCATAAAACCAATTTTAGACGAACAAAATCTTAAATTTTAGATGCTATTCGGCACAAAAGATTTTAAAATATAAAGCCGAAACCTCACTACAAAATTTTGTTCGGGTGGGTCCTCTTTTAAAAAAAAATCCAAAAATAAAGTATATATATCCCTAGAGGGAAGCGAACTGACAGGAAAGTAGTCCTGTGATAGGTCTTTGGTGGAAGAGACCGGTTATAGTTTTAACACTTTCTATGAATAAGACCTATCACTTTTACATGGGGTTGTCATTGGAGGGGGTCAATTGACACCATTTGACCAGTCACAAATCTATTCTCAATGGACGTGTTTAGTGACAGTTACTTAAATGTAGTATTATTTCAATACGATGTAGTATTATTTCAATAAAACAAGTCCTAGAATTAAATTCAAAAGCCAAATTTTAGAAAGTCCCAAAAAAAATGTATCACACCACCGGTGAAGACTGTATTGTAATTCATTACTTGTTCTACCTTTTTGTTCTCCATAAACCAGTTACATGATTGGTTCTCCTTTCACTGGTCATGAGTTCTTTCTTTTTGTACCTGTTTTATTTTCACAACTCACAGGACCAGCCTGTGGGACCAATTGACACAAATCTCCCGCAGGGATGTTCCTTTCACTCCTCTAGGGAGCATAGGGCCATAACAAGGTTGTTCCAATAATCTCGATCTTCGGCTCGATGCTTAACTTTGTTCCACTTCATGCGCAATCTCGAAAGTTCTGTTGTCAGTTGCCACTTCCAGGTATGCACTGGTCTCCCGGCCCGTCTGCTTGCCTGCGGGTTCCAATCTAGGCATTTCTTCGCAATATCATCGTCTGGTTTACGGAGGGTGTGACTTATCCAACTCCATTAAAGTAGTGGAATGAAAATTTCCACAAATTATTTTAAAAAATTACTCAACTTTATTTGAAGGGGTAAAGAAAATAACGCCATTAATATAATGATTTTACATACATAGTTTCACGCGCTTATCAATTTGTCCATGTGTGGAATTTTTTTTTTTCGGAAATTATTGGAGGGTATAATTGAACATCATAATTTCGTATATTTTCAAATTAGAACCTTTTCCCCAGTTATTAATAGAACCAGTCAATCAAGAGAAACCGTGAAAAAATTAATGCATATAACAGCAAAAAAAAAAAAAAAAACCTAAATTAAACATATATTTTCCTTTTAAAGACCATTATAGAAATTTAATTCTAAAACCTTCTTCCGCTTAAATAAACACTAAGGATATTTTGTTTGTGTGTTTTCAAAGCCATTAATGTGGAAAACGTCCATCCGTCTAGTAAAACCACAGCAGCAACGACATCACCATTCATTCGTTTTAATATATACAGTTCAAACATTGCAGCAACAGAGAAGAGCTTTTTCTTGTATCTGTATTAAGACATTAAGGTATATATAAATAAAAAAAAAAACATGGATGAAACTCATCATACAAATGGACTGGCTTCTTGACTAGTTGGCCAGATGGCTTAGGTATATTTAGGCTAGGTGGCTAAGAAGGCCGGCATTGAACTAAACCACCCAATTTATGTAACTAAGTATTTAAGGTACTTTGTAGATTGAAGTAGTAAACATCAGTCAATACTAGCCAACATCCAGCATTATACAGACTTTATTATTTACAGTTTACATTAAAACCTAAAAAGAATCTTAAAAACGGAGATAGAACAGTAAAATATAATAAGAACGACAACACTCAAAACCGGAAAGCAATTTTCTATGGTACTAAAAATATGTATATTTGAAGAAAACCATTTTTTTATGTAAACGGAAGAAAGTGAAATACAAAACAATCTTAAAACAAAAGAAAATTTGCGACTTGTTGTCCTTTTTAACATTTTCTATTTTGTTAATGGATGAACCGTGAATTTCGGAAGCAAAAAAACAGTCAACCGAAAAAAAAATTCAACAAATATTAAGTGGTTTGATATTTTATAACATTTATAACTTATTAAAATAAACGTATTAGGTTTCTACTCACTTAAAGCTTCAACATACTAACTATGTGGCCTTCAAATGGCAACACAAAAGAAAAGGCCCTGACATTGTGTATTCCCTATAAAAATTATCAGGCGTTTTCATAACAAAAAGTTAGCCACAGTTTATAACATTTATAAAAGAAGTACAATTTTTATATTCGGCTATGCCGAATCTTATATACCTTTCACCATGGAGTGTTAGGAACCGACAAAACAAAAAAAAAAATAGCGTTCAAGTAGTATTTACGTATGTATTTTTTTGTTACAACAATTTGTTTATCTTTAATTTCCTTAATCCACAAAGATGTATATTTTTTTCAGTTATGAAGACAAACTGAATTGCAACATTTTTTTACATGAAAGCAATAAAAAACTCAAGGCAGCTTATGCAAAATTTCTGAGATTAAATTCAAATAAAATTGAAATATGTGTATTCAGGTTTATTAATATCCAAAATAAACGTGTTGCCAAAAAGATACAAATCCATCATAAATAAATGAATAAAACGGGAGTTTCAATAAAAGTAAAGCCGATTGTTTTTGAAAATTATAATATTTTAAATTAAGTTTAAATTGAAGGACAGAAAAAACAGATGTTTATACCAATTTAAACCAATCAATCATCCTTCAACCAGAGAAAAAACGTGCTAAAGGAGAATTAGTTAAATATAAATAATTGTTGATAATTCCAAACTACCGGATGAGTGCCCAGCTTGTTAAATAAAAATGTGTGCAACGGGCACAGTGTAATTAATTACCCAGTTAAAACTTCGCCTACAAAATAATATATTGAGTAATCAGAAAAGCATAAGAGCACTACTTACAATTCTACTGAAAGAACCAATCAATTTTACAAGGCGTGTCCCTAATAGAACGCATTCAAAAGTAAGCCATTATTTTTTATACCCTCCACCACAATTAGTTGTGGTGGAGGGTACAGAATGACATAAGGTTTTGCAAGAATTCGTCTTATTCAACTGGAAATTAAGCTGTAAAATTTCGTGAAGATCGGTCCATAATTTACCCTAGGCCCCATATAAACACTACTCCCGGAAAACAGTTTAGTACACCTAAAACCATAATTAATAATGCTATCATAACAGAAATTGGTACGTCACAGTTTTAAAGGACTAGAAATTACGCTGTGAAATTTCGTGATGATCGGTCCATAATTTACCCTAGGCCCCATATAAACCCTACTACCGGAAAACAGTTTAGTCGCCTAAAACCATAATTAATAACAAATCGTCACAGTTTAAGATAATAATAACATCATACAGATATTACTCCTTAAACACTCGAACTGTCGGTAGAGGGTATCAAAGATACGGCACAGCCGAATATAGCACTCTAACTTGTTTTACTTAAATACATCCAGAAAAAAGTAGTTATAGAAGTTGTTTTAGATGTAGTTATAGAATAAAGGTACAAAATAATGAGTCAAAGAAGCTATTCATTTTGAAAAAGTAAGCGAAGTTTTTACTGGGTAAATTTCATTCTAATTCCTAAGAGCTACACAAACGGCTCTATACTGATCACAGAATACACAGAACTGTCACGAGACGGAAGATTTTGCGTTTTTTTTTTGTCTCTTTCAAAGAAAGCTGCCCTTTTGCTTTTCTGTTTTCATCATATTCTATGCCGCAATACAATGAACACAAATTTATTTAGTTAAGATTTATTTACAAAACTGTTGTAAAAATTAACTTTTAAGTTCACCACAACACGAGTAAATAATATTTAAGTAAGTAAATAACGTTATAACACAAAACATTATTACTAAATACATTTTTTTGCACAAAAAAACAACGTTTGTTGAACTAATGCATTTGTTTAACGTGGTTTGTGTTTTGTTATTTTTGTTTTGATCACGCCATGTATGTTGATTGTTGCGGCCTGCTTTTACACCTTGCGTGAAGTGTCACTACCAAAAAAAAGCTTTCTGTCTCTTTCTTCGAAAGCTGCCCTCGCAGCTGATTTGGGCCTTTTTCACACGTCAATTTTTATAGTTCTGTGTATTCTGTGATACTGAGGAATAATATAGGCATGGGCCTCTACGTTGAGAACCCAGAAACCGAGATATTCTACAGTCTTCCGGATCATAACACAAATTTCCAGACATAAGTAAATGCTATTACGGATTTTGTGATATAGATTGAATCGAATATAGGGCGGGTAGACGCTAACATATTTACCGACAGGCAAAGGGCAGTTAGGGCGGTATCAGTTAATAGGGTTAAGTCCAGGCCCTTATTGTACTATAGTAGGACTATTACCGAATTTTCTTCGTGCAACAGGATCCGTATCATATGGTTTTGGGCCATCAGGGCATAATCGGCACCGAAACAACCAATATACTCGCTATCGGGGGAAGAGAACTCGAACCTGCCGCTTTGGGGCAACGAAAGCAGAATTGGAGGCATGGGCTAGGGAAACCAATACAGCCAGTTGGAATAGTGCGACTGTGGGTAGGACCACTAAAATTTTATGGGGTAACCCAGACGAGAGGAGAAAAAGAAGCCTCCTCAATGGGAGTAAGGTAGAAGCTAGTATAATGGTACGATGGGCACAACTGCATTAAATTGGACGGGCAGAATCTGACGTGTGTTGAGCGGGAGGTTAGGAAGGCGAGACGCTGGAGCACTTTCTCTGTCACTGTCAGGCTTTCGTCGAAATTAGATCCAAGCACCTCGGGGGCGATGTCATGTTGGACTTTAGATCTCTGAGGAATATTGATTGGAAAACCTTAAGGGATTTTTTACGTGAACAGCCTCCATATAGGTAGCGGGAGCACTACTTTCGAACTTACCTAACCTTACCTAGACTAGCCTTACCTAACTTAACTTAACCTAATTCTTGAGTTAACGTTCTGTCCATTTCTGACGAAATTTCTGCTAATCACGGATTCCGTTCACATTGGCTTTTAGCGCAGCTCTTATTGGATATCGAAAACATTCGTGTAAGTTTCTAAATTAATGTGAATATAACATACTTTGAATTATTGTAGCTAATGACCACCTTAAAAACTCGGCGCTGCGAAATATGGTCCCAAAAAATAAATGAAAATTTACCCCAAATTTGGGGCTATTTTTCAAAATGCAATATGGCCCCATTTTTTTAATGAAAAATTACCCCAAAAAAGTGAAAAATAACCCTGAAAATAATATGATATATGACCCTTAATTTGGGGTAATTCTTCATTATGGAAAATCACCTCAAAATTTATAATGAATTTGAACCCCAAAAAAGAACACAAAGAAAGTTACATTAAACATTTTCGGTGGAATTCATATGCCCGAAACTAAAAATCACAAATTTAGAATCCCGATTTCAAAATCTGGATAATTATGCAGTTATGTTTTAAAAATCGTACGATTGATTGCATGGTTGGGCTTTCGCCCATGCGCAAGGATTTTTTTCTCTATGGTATAACGAAAACTGCCTTTGCTGGCTAAAGCTTCACGTTATAGACGGCCTGCGGCCTGGCGCAAGGATTTTCTTTTCTATGGTATAACGAATACTGGCTTCGCTAACTAAAGATTCTCTATATAACCGGCCTTCGGCCGGGTGAAAGGATTTTCTTCTCTTTGGTATAACGAACTCTCGCTTCGCTCAGTAAAGCTTCTCTTAATAGCCGGCCTTCGGCCGGGCTCAATGATTTCTTCCTCTATGGTATCACAAACACCGGCTTTGCTAACTAAAGCATCTCTGCATAACCGGCAAGTATTTTCTCTACTTTGGTATAAGAATTCGGGTTTTATACTATCCCTAGAAACTGTTACATAGAATTTTATAAAATTTGTGTAAAAATGTTTGGGGTGATTTTTCATTTTTTAAAATTTGCATTTTTTATTAGTAGACGAAAAATAGCCCCAAAGTAAAAATTGTGGTTTTATTTGGGGCCATTTTTCATTTCTTGATATTGGGGTCATTTTTCATTCCACTTCAAATGCAAAAACAACCTAACGAAAAAATGAAAAATAACCCCAAAAAAACAAAAAAATTGCGCCAAAATTGCGTGTTGTTGCGTCTCAAGTAAAATTTTGGGGCCATATTTCCTTCGGTCATTTTCCGCACCGCCAGAAAAAACATGTCTAAATATGGTCACCTGCAACAAAACTATATTTAAAGAAAATTTTAAACATATTATGTTTAATTTAACTATATTATAATGGCTTAATTAGTCCTCCATCAAGAAGCCACAACCATTTTATGGCTGCCACCGAACATATTTTTGTTAATAATAACTAAAATATGTTTAGCACTTACAATAGCATTGTTGGGTTTAAACCATAACATGTTGCTCGTGGAAAATAGGAAAATACTATTGTTAATTTAAAAAAAAGAAATAATTGTCATATTTAACGATAACATTTTTAGAGGCTTCCTGACGGAGGACTTATATAACCATACTTTGGTTGCCGGTGACAATAATATAATATGATTAAATTAAACAAATTATGCTTAAATTTTTTTTCAAAAATAGTTTTGTTGGAAGTGACCATATTTAAACATGTTTTTTCTCTGCGTGTATAAAATGCTATGTTCCTCTTAAGAAAAGATTGAAATATGTGTTCTAAAAATATTTGAAATGTCATTCAATATTTGTAGCTTTTAATAGATTTTCACACAAAATAAACCTGTAACAAAGACTTTACGTTGGCACGCAAACACGTAGCACACACTTACATGCCAGAAACTTTTTGCATTGTTGAACATATATATTGAATTAAAAACTGTCACAATCGCCGTGACATTTAAAATGCATGTGTTTATGGAGAACACCACCCACTTATACAAATTCATTTGAATAATACAATTATATTGCATGTTTGCTATTTGAAATTTTAAGCATATTTGCACTTTATGAAAATTTGCTTTTTTTGCAACTCTCCTTATAGGAGCTCTAGCAAATATAAACAGTCAAGTAGAATTAATTGTGGATTCTAGGAAGAGTAAATTATTTTTACAAAATAAATAATTATTTCAAGTTACTGACTGAATTCCATTGCAATGCTTGGCTTCGTATCAATAAATCACTGATTTTTTATTTATAATCGTACAAAACAAATTTGAAATTAAACAAAATAAGAATTTTAGAAACATTAAATTGAATTCTAAAAAAAGAAATAAAAAAAATGATATATTTTAAAAGCTACACCCACATCCTGCATGAATTATTGAATAAACAATATTCATTTAGAAAAGAAAAAGTCTTGAGGAAAAATAAATATATAAAGATTTTATCCGGTCATGGCGTATATAATGCACAGTTTTTGTTGAAAACATAACAGAGTTTGCTATATAGAGCGGACTTTATGTATGAGACATTAAGGTTATTATAAACATATTGCTTTAATATTGACTTACAGAACCATTTCAGTATTTATCGATTTTTTGCACAAAAGTCATAAGTATATAACGAATTTATGCATCCTTACATGTGCAATTGAGTGCACCATCAATGAAGGGAAAATTTAAAAAGGTATCTGTTTCAAAAAAGTAGACCAGTTTTGTGTTAGATTAGGGTAATCAAAAATTTGGTAAGAATATGAACTCGATCGAAATCTGTGAGAATGAAATTCGGGCTAAATGGAGAGAAAAACGCCCGTAACTAAAAAAAATCCCGATAATGCGGACCCCGGTTAAACCGTTAATCTCATTAATTTGCAACAAATTGTTGGTCCCTCGAAAAAATTGTGTTAAATCGAATTAAATTAAAATTGTATTACATATAAAAAAAATATATAGGTATGTAGTTTTACTTGGATATTTTCAAAACCGAACCGAAACTGACCGGTTTTAATCATTTTGAAACCGAAACCGCGGTTTCCCATTTTAACGGCTTTTAGCAAACTCTAGAAAATATGTACCTACGAATTTCAAAAAAATTATTTATTTAAAATATAAATAGACCGAAAGAAAAAGCTCGTACTAAAACTAAGTTTTAATACTTTCTTTATATATGAGCCGTTTTTAAAAATGTATGTACGAATAACACTAAAAAGGAGTTAAAACAATCCAAAATGGGATCACTTTCAAAAATCAATATGTGTACGTTCGCGTGTGTTCTGTAAAAGTGTGTTGTAGAAATAGCACTATAAAAGAAAGTAAAAACTGATTTTCTTGATTTGCGTAGAAAAAAAGAACAACACTACAAGAGGACATACATGCATTATTTGCATATTTAAAAAGTAAAAAAAACGAAAATTCCCAAATTCTTTTTGGTAAAATTATAAAGTTAAATGCATCAAATTTTCAAGTAGAATGATGACCAACACTTTAAAGGTTCTTCTGTAAACAAAAGGGGCAGAATACAGCAAAAGTGAACAGTGGTTCTTTAGAGTAAGTGTTATGGTTAATCAAATCTGACTTTCAGATTATTTTAAGTACGCTGAAAGAATTTTCTTCCCAGATCCAACGTATTATTAATCCAACGAAAAATTACATTAAAAGTAAACCTATTTAACCCTTCATTGCATTAATGAAGAATGTTACATAAGCCCCCCGTTAATGAAATGTTTCATAAAATCAATGAAAATTTTTAATTTTTTTAATGTCCAACGTTTTAAGATTTTTTTTTTATTTAAATATAAATGATTTTATATTTGAATGAAATTTTTAATTTATTTTATCCATTTTTTTAATGTGGGTTTTAAGCTGTTGTGATTTTTATTTTTTGATTTATGTTTCAAATCGTCAAGTTTTATTAATTTTTTTTCGATTTTATATTTCATTTACATCGTGTTAAGTTTTACTTTCATAAGCTTACCTTTAAGTAAATGGTACTTAATTCATTTTCCAGCCCGCGACGACCTTCATCTGCCTTTTTTAATTTTTCTGGCTTCTACTACTGCTTAAATTTTGTGTATTTCAATTAACATTAAAGAAAAAAGAATGTAAGAATTTTGTGCTCTGGTTTTTTTCTTTCGCGTTGAACCTTAATATTTCTTACATTAAGCGCAAATCAGTATTTCGTTATCGTAATGATTTTTTTTTCAGTAATGTTATGAAACATTAAAATTTAAAATTTTTTTCATATATTTTCATGTCTACCGCTAAAAATTTAATTAAAAAAACATTTTTACAACAGTTATAGGAAGAACATTTTTTAGCTATAAGTATTTTGAAGTTAAAGAATTTAATGTTGTTTGCACTGATTCAGTGACATTTATCATGGAAAATATGAAGTTATAAAAAATTCCTTTTTGCATTAACTAAAAAATATTTAAATATTTAATAAATAGTTCAATTTAATCTTAAAAAAACTATTGAAATTATTTATAACAATAAGTTGAATTTTTCTTTTGAAAGAGATATTAAGTTGTCATTAATTTAATGAAAAATGTTAACGAAATTACGAAGCTCATATTCGTAGCGTTAATGAAATTGTAACATTATATTTGTAAAATTTCATTCCCGAAATGAAATTTTTCGTTAGATTAAATGAAAAAAATTTTATAAAATTGATTCATTAGATTTATGACGCATAATTCTTTCAGTGTACCAATTCGGGATAAAACCAACTTAGAAAATCTTAAATCAAGCACAGTTTGAAATTTACTTTTACTTCAACCAATCCTGTTTTCGGATTATTTGAAGTACGGGGCACTTGAATAATCCGCATATCCGTCCTTACCGTTATAATTACACGGCTTTGGCTTGCCTCCAGTACGGATGGATTGAGTTTTCTTTTCAGTGTTTAAATACATATATATCTTAAGAAATATTTAATTTTTGTCTAAAAAAGAAATTTATGGAATACCCAACAATTTCAACGTGTTTCCGTGCTTAGTGTACAATTTAAAACTATTGTACTAATAGTCCCTTGGTGAGAAAATTGTAGGCGTTCTTCTGCCACACATGTGCATGACGCTGAAAAATTTATATTTTCTTAAATTATAATCTCCAAAATGTACACATGTACTTGTAGAAAAACTTTTTTTATTTATGCAACGAATTTTTTTATTTTCTACTTTATCGTGTTTAAGTTTCTTATTTCTAAAATGTGCCATATAACGAACTGAAAAATATTTGTTTCTTATTGCATGCTTAAGAAAACATAAACCATACAAAAAAAAGTTTTTAATAATTCATAACAAGCCTCTTCGTGTAAACTAACTATAAAGGTTTAGTTTTAAAGTTGACACTACTTATACCCACAAACATACAGGTACAAACACTTGCACACATATTTTCAAATACCAAGTGTGGAAGTGAAAGCCCTTAAATACTCTCAAATGGTAGCGATTTCCGTAACTATAAGTAAATGTTTTAAAATGATTTTTAATAAACGTGCATAAATAAAAAAAAAAACTTTATTAAAAAGTAGAAAGTTTGATGTGACTAGAACTATTAATTTTGGTAAAAAGCTTCGTAAGGAGACCATATTTTGACGTTTGTCGTTTTACTTGACACTACTTTTTAAGTTGTAAATGGACAAAATTATTCATATCGTTACTTTAATTGAGAAAAGGCGCATCAAATAGAAACAAATTTGTTTAGCAAAAGTTCGTTGTGCTCTAATTTCCCAACTTTTATTCTTGATAACCCAGTAAAAACTTCGCCTACAAAATAATGTGTTGAGTAATCAGAAAAACATAAGAGCACTACTTACAATTCTACTGAAAGAACCAATGAATTTTACAAGGGACGTCCCAAAATGAACGCATTAAAAAGTAAGTCATTATTTTTTTTACCTGCATACATCCAGAAAAAAGTAGTTATGAAATTTGTTATAGATGTAGTTATAGAAGAAAGCTACAAAATAATGACTTAAAGAAGCTATTCATTTTGAAAAAGTAGGCGAAGTTTTTACTGGGAAATGCACTGAAATTTATTGTTAGGGGATAAGCTAGCGAAGTTTTTACTGGGTATAAACAAAACTAAATATGTCAAACAAATTGAGTTTTTAATATAATTCAATTTCTAATGCAAAATTTTACTACCCTGGATTAAGGAAATATTTATACCCAATAAATCAGAGAACGGGATTAAGGAAATATTCATACCCAGTAAATTAGAGAACGATATGATTGCAAAAATTATATGATATATTTTATGAAAAAACGATATTATAAGCGAATGCACAATTTAAATACTATCGTTTATAATACAAGATCGATATCATATATTATAATTTATATCACCTAGACGATATCGTTATTATATCGTTTGGTTGATTGTGTAGTGTAGCTTTTATTCAAATTTTTAATTTTAAAATAAATATCAAAATCAATTAAGTACCCAGTAAAAACTTCGCCTACAAAATAATGTGTTGAGTAATCAGAAAAACATAAGAGCACTACTTACAATTCTACTGAAAGAATCAATGAATTTTACAAGGGATGTCCCAAAATGAACGCATTAAAAAGTAAGTCATTATTTTTTTACCTGCATACATCCAGAAAAAAGTAGTTGTTATAGTTGTAGTTATAGAAGAAAGCTACAAAATAGAAGCCAATAATTTTTAAAAAGTAGGCGTATTACAATTTTTGCATATTCAAATCTTTTACAAATTGTTCATCATTTCTAACAAATAACACAAAACAATTTGTTAGAACAAATATTTAAAATCAATTTGTATTAGATTTGAATAAATAAAACCTTAGAAGCCTTTTACTATGAATTAGGTTTGATAGAGAAAAGTCTACTTGTATTGGACGTGTTTTGTGAGGGCTCCCGTGTGAGGTAGAGAAATTAAGGAAAATAAATCGTCTTAATTACCAACCTGTTGGTGGATCGCTCGTCTACCTACCTGTCGTATTGTGAAGAATCCATTTTTCTAAACATAAAGCTGTAGTGAACGGAATTTTTCGTTTAAAAAAAAAAATAATTTTCAATGTAAATAACAAAATCACTGGAAGTTATTGTTTTTACCAACACAAATAAAACAAAAAATAACTACATCAGCTGGCCTTGTTCTTCAAACATAGAGGTAGGAATTGAACGATAATTTTAACGAAACTTATCGGTAGCAGAACATAAAAGTAGTTGCCATACCAAGCAATAACAGTACACTGAACTAATTTCATGTAGTAGATTTAATATTATTTTTATATGAAATTATTTAACAACAGTAAATGTTTTAAAATCGTCATATATTTTTACATAAATTATGCAAAGAACCCCTCCAAACAATTACAAGCGGAAAAAAATTGAAACTTCACCTGAAAGCCAGGAAGTATTACAATTTAAAATGGAAGCAAATGATCTTGTACAGTTAATAAGAGACACAATATTATGAACTGTGCTGTTAAAATAATGATGGGCATTTTAAACGAGCGATTCTTAAATTGGGTAGAACATAATCAAATACTTAATGAGTATCAAGCAGGTTTTCGCAGAAATAATTCCACGGTTGACAATATTTATAACTTATGAGCTATTGGGAGCATAAAGTTAGCAGAAAAAAAAGAAAGTTTATGCTTTTTTTGTGGACTTCAAAACTGCGTTTGATAGTGTCTCAAGAAAAGCTCTGATTTATAAGCTTTTTAAGACGGGAGAATCGTACAAATTTGTCCAGTTCATAGAAAGAATATATACTAATACACAATCTGCTGTCTGGACTGGTGAAGATTTGTCACAATATTTTGAAACAAAATCAGGTGTTAAACAAGGGTGTTTACTGTCACCATTGCTTTTTGCTCTGTACATTAATGATCTACATGAATGTTTGGAAGGTGGACTTATGGTGGAAAATATGAATATCCGGCTTTTACTCTATGCTGACGACATTGTCATGTTATCTGATGATATCGCGGTAATGCAAAATATGATACTAAACCTTGAAAATGACTGCAACATGTGGAATCTGGAAGTAAATTTAAACAAATTCGAGATTTTGGTATTCAGAAATGGTGGTCGATTAAGTCAACAAGAAAAATGGTTTTTTAAAGGAGATGAGGTAAAAATATCCCCCTAATTTAACTACTTGGGAACTCTTCACGCCAAAACTTAAGTTTAACAAACATGTCGAAAAAAGAAACAATCAGGCAAAAGGTGCAATAAATTCAACATGGCAAAGTTTAATAGGGAAACAAGTTGAAGCCTAAGAATGAAGTGGAAAGTCTATCTTGCAGTGTGCAGAGCAATCCAAGCCTATGCAGCTCAGGTTTAGGGCTTTAGACATTTCGAAGATGTTAATAAGCTGCAACGATATTTCATGAAAAGAATATTATATTTACCTAGCTGCACCCCAAACTACATTCTTATGCTAGAAACCGCTGCTGAAGACAGTCATCTTTATACGTTGGGACTTCATCTTAAATATTTAAGTAGAATAATGTTCAATTACACACAGAATAGATTACCTCACCAATTATCTTTAATTTAATTGCGTCGCAACCTTTTTTGGGTAAACGAATTAAAATCGAAAGCGTCTTCCTTAAACATACAATGGCCAGACAAACGACACGAAACAACAATGGAATTGCTTTAGTAAGGAATTGCTTAGTAACCTGAAAATTAATATTTTGAATGAAATATTGGAGAGTATATCAAAAACCACCACAAGAATCTACAAACATCTGGATTATGAAAGAGGAATACATTACATTACTGATGACTTAAATACAGACAAAATCACATGGATATTTAAAGCACGCAGTGGGTTAATTGCACTAAATTATAACATATTTGGTGCAGCAAACGCAGACAAGTTTTGTAAATTGTGCAATCTATAGCAGAATGAAACATTCCAACATCTTTTTGGTATCTGTCCTGTGCTAAACGAATTTAGATATGCTATATTTCGGAAATCTTACCTAGCGGAAGAAGATATGATACATATACTAAATGGCCAAAATGAAGAAGACTGGGTGAATTTAGTAAAATACTTAAAATGTGCATTAACTTATAGAAATTTTTTAATAAGAGAATTTAACAAAATTTGTCATAATTTTATTAATCAAATTTAATTTTATTTTTGCAGACGTTTTTATAAAAAACATATCGTTAAGCTCTTTTATATTTTTCTTATCTTCTTTTATTTTATTTATTGTAACTTTTATTCGTAACATGTTAATTTATACATAAGAAACTTTTATAAAATGAAAATAAAGAAAATTCTTATTCTAAAAAAAAAATATATGAATTAATTATAAATTTCGTTAATAAACTCATAAACGAGTGCTTATGTATCAGAATATATGTCAGCCATTACTAAAGTACTTCTATGTAATGCAGATGGTATGAAGATGTCATTGAAAAGTAAGTTGTTCAGTAATTGCAAGTCATAGCCAAGTTTTTGCTGGGAAGAAATTATTATAAATACCTATTGGAATGATAAAGCCAGCCTTATGGCGGCAAGAGGTCTCCTTATATACCTATCAGGCTCGGCAAGTTGCCGCGCACAAAAAGTCTGAACTCCATTCTTTTTCCATTAACCCAACCTTACCGCTGACATCTACAAACCAAGAGTTGCGCAAGTAACGTGCCGAGTCTGAAACGGGTCTTAGCTCCATAAGTGATTATCTTCCTAAATCTAATTAAAACCTGTTCAGAGAATATTTTTATGTTATTCATTATACTTTATAAAGTAGTACTCAAAGCCCAAATCCGATTTAAATTTCATGCTTTTATGAAGAAAAGTTATACATTTTTCCAGCTAGATTGGCCTGCAGTGCACTGTGAGTCGGAGCAGTTGAAAAAGAGCTTTGAACCCAAATGTGGAATAAGAACTTTAAAAAAATTAATATGTCAAAATAACATAAATAAGTGGCGGAATGCCCGCACCGATTATCATTAAATTTTAAAAAATTTCGTTGTATATGAAAAAAAATCTTATCGCACTTGATCATTAAAAGGGCATTAACACAAAATTTAAATTATTTTTAATTTAATATTAATGGCATATTAGAAATAATTTTTAATATATTCGTTCATTACCAAATAGAATGAAGTTTTAACAGCAGTATGCAGAGATATGTCGTATCGATTTTTTCCAAAAAGTAGAAAATAACACTTTTGAGTAAATACCATCTTCATGATCAAGTGCAATATAACTTTACTTCGTGAGGATCGGTCCATATTATACCATAAGACCCCTATAAAGCCCACTGCCGGAACACACTTTAGTAAGCCTGAGATGTTTGTCTGTCACACTTTCATAAGACTACACGGAAAAAAATATTTTTCCAATTCAAACAAAAAATTTGTGGAATCAAACAATTTTTTGTCTGAAATCGGTCCTATAAGCATATAAAAAAACACTCATTTTTTCAAACAAATAATTTAACTGAATCAAACAAAAAGTTTACTGAAATTCATATAAATTTCAAACAAATAATTTTACTGAATCAAACAAAAATGTTTTTGCACAATCAATGACGCGCACCCAAGCAAGCACTGTAGGAGAAGAAGATGAAGGCAGAGCGCAGAGCGGACGGCTGGCTTTGAGACATTTTTGTTTGTTTGAATAACTTTTTAACGAAGTCTTATTTATACACACAATGTTTTTCTTCATCACTCACTGTTGCTGTATTCTTTCCCTTGCTTAAGAAGGAGAAATGTAACCAAAATCGGCGTCAGACCGACTCGATACGTTTTTCGTCATCATTCTATTTTTGTTTTAGATGTATTTAACTAAACAGTTTGAAAAAATTTAATACGGGATTTTGTTTTTTTTTCACCAACTTTGAAACCAACCAAAAATTTATTTTGTTTCTTATGATGTTGTTGTTTAAAAGAGTGAATCGTTTTTTACCTGTTATTTTTTTGTTTACTACAATCTCATCATGCTATTTTATCATCTTTCTTATTGTTGTACTTTTTTAAAGTGTCAAAAAATAGACTGTATGTGAGTTCCTAAATTTCACATAAAGAAGTGTTGCTTACGATCAAATAAAAAATGCAACAAGACGACAACATTAATAAGCGCTAAATATTTCATACAAAATTATGAAAACTTGAAACCAATAACGCGTATTTTATATTTTGAATAGTTGTCAACATTTTTGTTGGTTAACTTAAAATCAAACAAAAATATTAATTGAATCAGTAAAAAAATTTGTAGAATTTAAATAATTCGGCAATAATTTTTTCTGTGTAGAAATCACACTGCCAAATTTTGTAAAAATCGGCTCATAATTTAACATATGCCCCACATCAATGGAAATCATCACCGTAGAAAATATATAAATTGTGATCAAACTTTGTTTAATTTAGCTTTATATAGCTAGAAATAACACCATGAACTCTTGTGATAATCGCTCCATAATCTGTTACAAGTCCTTTATAAAGTGGGCTCCCAAATTACCGCATATCATAACCCTGTTCTTTGTTACTACCCTAGATGGAAGCGAACTGACACCAAAGTAGTACCGTGATAGGTCTTTGATGGTAGAAACCGGTTCTAGTTTTAACACTTTCTATGAATAAGACCTATCACTTTTACATGGGGTTGTCATTGGAGGGGGTCAATTGACACCATTTGACCAGTCACAAATCTATTCTCAATGGACGTGTTTAGTTACAGTTACTAAAATGTAGTATTATTTCAATACGATGTAGTATTATTTCAATAAAACAAGTCCTAGAATTAAATTCAAGAGCCAAATTTTAGAAAGTCCCAAAAAAAAGTATCACACCACCGGTGAAGACTGTACTGTAATTCATTATTTTTTCTACCTTTTTGTTCTTCATAAACCAGTAGCTCGTTTCTGTATTTCTGGCATCGTAAAATTTCTTACATGAAGTGTAAAACAAAAAATTCCATCGTTTCTCGATTTATGAGATAAAAGTGTTTCTGTATTTGAATGCGAAAACAGACACAACAAATTCTGTTTATACTGGAATATTTTCAGTAATTAAGTGTCAAATAAAAGCGAAACGTCAACAAAAGAAATAAATATAATAAAAACAGGGCTGCTAGATTTGACGAGTTATCTTGACGATTTTTTTTCCGATATTAACAAAGTGACGTTTTGATGATTTTTTCTAAAAAAGTGACGAAAGCAAAAACAAAATCAAAAATATTTTATAATTTTGTTGTTACTTTTATAGAAATTCGTCTTGAATTTTTAAATTTCAAACACTTCTATTTTGTGGCGTTGAAAATTGAAAAAAAAAAATAATATGAATGTCTGTAGAAAGCAACAACAAATTTATAAAATATTTTTGATTTTGTTTTTGCTTTTAATGAAATTGTTGCCGTTGCGTTTTACACTTGGTCTTCGAAATAGATAATTGTAAATATTTTTATATGTTTTTTTATTAGAATAAAAGATATCTTAAGAAACAAGGGTTAAATATTTATATTTATCCCTATTGTGAAAATTGTCCTCGAAATTGTTTGTCTCTTCCCTAAAAAATGTATCGGCAAAAGCAAAATTTCGAGGGAAAGTAATGGACCGACTTTGCTTATTTTGAACATTTAATACTTCTTATATACATATACAAAATGTGATTGATATTTGATATTCTTATCTTATATGTACACTTTTGTGCCAAAACCATTATTCCGGCAAGAAAGAAATTTGTTTGTCTCCAATTAAAAACTTTTTCAAAATGGATAGCTTCTTTCACTCGGTATTTAGTAGCTTTCTTCCATAAGAACTTCGATAACTACTTTTTCTGGATGTATTTAGATAAAAAAAATGACTTACTTTTGAATTTGTTCATTTTGGCACAACCCTTGTAAAATTCATTAGTTTTTCAGTAGAATTGTATGTAGTGCTTTTATGTGTTTCTGATTACTTAACATATTATTTTGTAGGCGAAGATTTTACTGGGTCTTTAACCCGTTTATTTATGAACCGATTTTTTTAATTTTAACTACCAGGTCTAGTAAGTCTATTTCAGGTAAAAAAGAAAAAGATTATAGGAATAGGTAAATTAAGGATTTATATCTCAGCCATTTGTAAGCCGATATAGTTAAATTTCAATAATACACTATTTCGGACTACATACGATATAAATATAAAACCACGTTGTCACTATCAATTCCATAAAAACGCAGAATATTTATTATACTGTTATCAAAGCTGATTTAATTTAAAAATTTTCCATTTTGATCTCGGTTTTTGTAAATATGTATATATCTATTTTAAAAAAGGATGTATGTTTATTTTATTAAGCTTGGTTTCTTTTTGCTTTTGTAAAAATATTTATTTTATTTTTTGTTTAAAATGATATTTTCTCATGCCTTTGTGTAACTTCTCCAGGGGAAAATAAAAATTTTAAATTGTTATCGGATTAAAGAAAATAAATAATTTTGTAAAAAATAATCCTCCAGCTTAACAAAATAAATATATGAATTTAATGAAACTATTAAATATCCATGAACTTTAACTATGTTTTTGTTTGATTATTTTATAATAAAAGTCGAAACAAATTTGTTTAAAATTGATTTAAAATTGCACGATTCTTAAAACAAAAAAGACGATCTTTTTTATTTTTTTTCTCAGGAAATTGACGATTTTGACACAAATTTATCTGGCAACACTGATTAAAACCAAAACAAGAAAAGGCTTAAAAAAAATTAATATAACAAAATATAACAATTGTTTTTTGTTTATTTTCATCATATAAATTATGGATTCATCATTTATAGTCCTTCTATTTTTTTATTTATTTTAAAAAAATTGTATATAAACATATTTTAAATTCAAAATATTTACATTTTGTTTTTCTCGCCACCAATTTCAAATGTGACTTATTTTGACAGTTGTTGAAAGAAACTTTTCGCAAAATATTGTTATAGAAACACTCTCGCATCCTTCCAATAATTGCTGGAAAATTATTTAAATGACAGATAATTCTCGCAAAAAAAAGATACAGAAACACTTGTGTGAGAAAAACCTTTTTTTGTTTCATTTCACACTATTTTTGTTGCAATTCACACGTTTCATGCGAAAAGTTTTACGTCGTGAGAAATACAGAAACGGGATACAGTTACATGATTGGTTCTTCACTGTCATGAGTTTTTTCTTTTTGTACCTGTTCTATTTTCACAACTCCCAGGACCAGTCTGTTGGACCAATTGACACAGATTTCTCGCAGGTTAGCTTTTGCTATAATCTTATTCATTTTTCTGAACATAATTTTTTAACAATTTTGCAACGGCAACTTTTACTAGATTCAGACCATGATTTTCAGTGTTTGTGGGCGAATGTTTTACAAAAGTAAGCGGGGTAGAGGAAAGACCAAATTCTCTGTTCTCAGTGCCTTTTTTTATATTTTCGTAATTTTGTTATGTTGCTTCATTTTGTTTTTTATTGCAATTAAGGTTTCTTATTTCCCGGACTTTTTCTATTCCCGGGAAACGAAACAAAAAACATCTTATTACCGGGAATCCCGGGATTCTTTGAATAAAACAATGATTTCATTTAATGAGTTCAAGACAAAAGTTTTTACTTTTTTAATTATTAAAACTTTTTAATATTTAGTAGTTATTATTAATAGCAACTTGGTAAAATTAATTTTCTTTTAAGCAAAATTTTTTTATATTATTGAAGCTTTTAAAACGCTCATCAAAGATTATAATTTTAATACTTGTTGTTATAAAACGAGCTCTGGTTTTTTCAGACGTTGGTTTTATTGTAAGGAGCACATCATACAATGATTTTAAATTTGTTGGCCTGTTAACCGTGACTTCATCGTCAAATTCTTTTGTTAAGATATTTTTAGGCTTTTTAGTATTTTCTTTACATTTATTCTTTTTAGAATTTGTAGATAGTTCATCATCTGGTGTTGGTGATGGTGTATCGTGTACATTTAACATTCAACAAGCTTTTTAGACGTTTCATCAGCAATTAAAAAGACCGTTGATTTATTGGCGTAGGAAAAATAGTTCGATTTGTAAGTAGTTTTTAGTAATTTTACTAAAGAAAATACTTTTATTGCTCGTTTTTGATTTAAACGATGCTAACAAATTAAAATTTAAAAAAATTTAATTTGAAATTCCCGAAAATTCCCGGGATTAATTAAAAAAAAAATGTACCGGGATTTTAGGAAATTTTCCCCAAAAGAGCTCATAAAACATATGGGATTGTTTTAAAAAAAAAGGTGAAGCTTGAAATTCTATAAGAAAAGTGTTAAGCAAATAAAAAAACAGCTAATAAAAAAGGCTTTAATAATTCGCGTTGTGTGACTTGCCATTTGTCATGCACGAAAAGTTTTAAACGCACGATACTCACCGAAGAATTAGCGCGTGCTATGTACCACTGATGGAATTTGTGGTACAATTGTGCCAAATTTGGTACAATCGAAACTTAATTGGTACACTGATACAATCCATATTTTTTTGGTACAATTAAAACAATACCCACGTAGTTTTATCATTTCTTTTAGGCGGATTAACTCACTTTTCTTTTGTATTTGTATTTGTATTTGTATTTATTAAATATGATTTTCTAACACAACAAGACATAATATCTTATAAATTACAGTATTAGAATCTGAAAAGTTAACCATACATTGATTTAAATTAATTAGATTTAAATTAAAATAGATTAAATTTAAATAATTATAAAATATTGAAAAATAAATAAATAAAAATTAAATAATTAAATAATTAAAAAATAAACTTTCAACTAATTTTTATAGAATATTGTATTTCATTAATAAAATTTACGAAAGATGTTCTTTAAGTAATTTTCTGAACCTCATTGCGCTGCTAGTAGTCTGCAAATTATCAGGGAGTTCATTCCAGAGACGGATGCTAAGAATAAAGAACTGACATTCAGAAGCGTGGCTACGATATCCAAATTGAATTAACAATTTACCTCTTGGTGATCTTGCAAATCGTAAGCGATCAACGAGATACTTTGGTTCCTTTGTCATTATAACTTTATAAAGAAATATTAAGTTTTTGAAAATTAGGAAGTTATCAAATGTAATATCGAATATACGAATGGAGAAAAGTGACACATGATCAAATTTTCTCAGTCCGAAAACGTATCTTACGATGTTGTTAAATGTTGTTTTAAGTTTCCTCGTATCCCCTGAGTTACAACCAGCAAATATTTCGGATGAATATAAAAGCGTTGGTAATAAATATGTTTTCGCAAGTAATAATCTAACTTTCGGCGGAGTAAAGTATTGGGTTACCCATAAGCTCCGTAGCATGCCGTAGGTTCTACCACAGACTTGTGTAATATGATCTGACCAAGTTAAACGTTTATTAAATGTTACACCTAAATTCTTAGCCTGACTTACAATTGCAATTTTTGACCCTCCCAAGAAAATATTCACCTCATCCTCTATCCCCAATATGTTCTTGCTTATGACTAAGCATTTAGATTTCCCTGGATTAAGTCGTAAGCCATTTGCTGAAGCCCAAACGAAAATATTATTTAGATCATAATTCAGCTCCTGCACCTTAGACAAAATTAGCTCCTTGGTACTACTTAGATACAGCTGAACATCGTCAGCATACATCTGAACATTACAAAATCGGATTTGTTGTGGAAGATCATTTGAATATAACGAGTAAAGTAGGGGTCCGAGTATTGAACCCTGTGGAACACCTCTTGTGACCCGTAACGGATTAGAAATAGATTCGCCATTGGTGACGGATTGAGATCTGTTTATAAGATACGACAACATCAGCCTCACAGCAAGTATGGAGAAGTTAAACATTTTTGACAATTTAAGACATAAAATTGAATGATGCACTGTATCAAATGCCTTTGAATGGTCCAGTAGAACCAGAAACGATATTTTACTTTCATCCAAGTTTCCCCGGATTTCCTCTATCACATCTGATAAGACAGTAATACAGCTGCGCTGTGGCCTAAAACCGGACTGACGATCAGTTAATAGATTGTTTTCGTTAACATACTCAGAAATCTGATTATGTAACAGTCGTTCAAATACTTTGGATAAAAAGGGAAGGATTGCAATAGGTCGGTACTCATTGTCAGCCTTAGGCACGGGAACTAATTTGGCATGTTTCCAATCCATTGGAAAAGTGCTGGTGGTAATAATCGTATTAAATAAGTGGGTGACAAAACGGACTATCCAAGGCAAGATTATTCGCACAAATCTAGGGTTAATATCATCTAAGCCAACAGCGTTAGATTTAACTGAAAAGAAACCTTCAACTACTTCAAACAGGTCTAGGCAGCGGAAATTAAATTTACTTATACTAGTGTCGGGGAAAGTGAGTTTTTCATAGTAGTCAGTTTGAACATTTGGCAGAGGGATGTTAACAAAGGCTTCGTTCAACAAGTTGACGTCCGCATCCACTGCCCTGACAGTTGACTTACCAATGCCAATATCACGAATTTGCTTCCAAGTTTTTTTACCGTCGACTGCCGTATTAAATTTGTTAAAATAATAAATTGATTTGTCATGCCTTATCTGAAATTTTATATCGTTTCCACATTTCAATAATAAAATGTTTATTAACATACCTCCAGCCTGGGATCAAGTGTATCCAAATTCCACTTTTGTTTTTGTGACACTGTCTACACTTTTGTCTGCCTTTGACAAGAAAAGATAAATTTTGTATTCCTTTTTATATTGTAGTGGATAGGGTATTTAGCGTATCAGTTGGGTGAACACTAAAAAATATTGGTTCTAGACCCACCCCTAGGTATACCGATCGACTCAATACCATTGTCTGAGTCGAATTAACGATGTCAGTCTGGCTGCAGGCTGACTGGTTTTTTTGACCATTTAATCTTGTGTGCAAAGTAAAGGTCGCAATTTTGAAGGTAATTTGTTGAAATTTTGTACATTGCTTTCAATTTATAAGTACGAAGCCTATTGAAAATGGTGAAAATCGGTTCATAATTTCACATAGTCGGCATACAAACTACTTTCCGGAATAGTGTGTGTGACTATAAACTCTATTATTATGTTGGTATTTAGATTTAATTTGGGCAACACTTATTTTATTGCAATCTAAATCATCTTACAAAATTTTATTGAAATCGGTCCATATTTGACGCTACTACTCACGGAAGGTCCGATATAAGTGCCTTCCTAAAATCTGTAAGGGCAAACATATCTCATATAGAAGAAGATATCTAAAAAATATTTAAACAAAGAACTTTCACAATAATCTTAAACTGCTAACATAATTTTGCTCTGGCTGGTCCATGATAGCTCATGGGTTCGAAATATAGTCTTTAAATACTATGCTGTGGGGTATTAAATGGTCGGGCTTGACCGATTATAGTTTTTTACTTGTTTTGTTTTTAATTTGATTGAATCAAAAGTGTTTTGAATTACTTTGTATGCTTTTTTATTTTACAGCAAAGTTTTGGTACTATTTATGTCAATTTGGTAAAATTTTTCCATTGAGACGGTACAATTTAAGAACTGTCAGATCCCAACAGTGCTATGTACTTCTACCTTAAGGGAGGATTCGCTTACATTTCTTGGGAAATATTACAAGAGACAATTTTTAATTAGGCTTAAGTTCATGAAAATTAATTTTTCATTATATCATTTTCATGAAGACAGGAATTTTACAACATGAAAATTAATTAAAATTGTTATTGATAATCTTTCATTCTTGACGTGGCTGGGGCTCGAACCCCGGCCGGCAGGTTACCATGACATGTTTCGATCGCAACCACTCGATCTCCTCAGATGGATTTGCCGTCTTACACCCGCAGCCATCGACGACTGCTGACGTCAATAGTCAAACATCAATCCTTAAACCAAATTGTATTCTAACATTTGGTAGATCGAAATTTGCTTTCCTGAATGATTATCCATTTTAATTGATTTTACATGTTTTTTCCTTATTTCTGTTTTTTCGTACTTTTGTCAAGAATTTTTCTTGAAGTCCAAGTACATTTTTTTGTTTTTTCATTTGTCTTTCTCTTTTCTGTTGACCTGTTTCAGCACAACTTGAAGGACAAATGTACACATAGAGCTCGTGCCTTAGTTTTTTGTTAAAAACCTTGCTTACATACAGAAATTTTCATACCATATTCATTATAAACATATTATTAAAACATTTTTACATGTACGATTTTTTTGGGATCACACATATAACACCTTTTGCGTTTATTTGTTGTACAATTAGTTACATTTGGTGAAGCTTCTTTCTAAAAATACTTCCTGCATGCACTGAACTATAGTCTGTTATAATTTATTCCGTGACCTATTACGTATTTGTGCAGCAATATGTGCATCAGCAATTTCTCGTAAATAGGGGTTGCGATCTTATTTGAAATATGTCTTGGCCGGTAGTTTATGTTCCATTTTTGTTTTTGGTTTGACTTTTAAAAAATAGAATATTCAAGAATTTTATTTTTTTTTTTAAGGCATGACTTAAAAATCATCATATAAATGCCGAATACTTTCGTTACTACATTGAATTAAACATCAAAATGTTTCTCTCAAACACATGTTGGTAAGATTAGGGCTATGAAGCAAAAACCAAACAACTTAAATGCTTTTTTGCTTCGCAAATGTTCACTTGTTAAATCTTAAAATTTTGAAACAAATTTTATGAGGCGAACCGAACTAATCCTTCTATCGACAATCAAGTAAAATTTATTCACAAGGATTTCTACTTAATATACTTAATGGCAAATGTTTTCACTCAAAACTTCAAAAACAACAATGATAAAGCAGATTTCAATTACAAATAACAAAATAACTTATTATTAAGTACTTCTTAGAGAAACATAATCATAATTCTATTTTCACATTTTGTAATACAATACAACATAATGAACTAATTTATATTCAGATGTTCACAGAGTTGCTTCTATTTCCATTAACCCAAACAACTCATAATGCCTAAATATGACTTTTATTATTATAAGACTTAAAAGCAAAAATAAAAATCAAAATTTTCTTAATGTATGAGTACTTTAATGCTGGCATATGAAATCTAATAAATATTAAACTTAAATAACATTTTATGTTCAGCTTAAAGTTGGTGGTATGTAGTATATCCCCCTAAAAACTACCATACATACGAGTAGTGTGGCCAATTCAGCCATTAAGGGGCACACTTTTGCCATTTTTTATCTTGTTCAGCAAAAAAAAATTATTTTTTCTGCACAAGTAATTTGTTTTTATGCATTTATTTAAGCCCTTTTTACAATTATCAACAAATCTTTAGATATTTGCACTTACAAAATTCAATGATTTTTGGTCTGATTGTATAAAAACCACATAAAAAATAGCTGTTGAATGTAAAAAACATGCATGTATAATATTCGTTTTTTGGAGCACTTTAATTTTTGGTGTGCTGTAAACAGATATTAAAAACAATAAAAAGTTAGATGGTAATATTCAATCATTTTTATTCTGATGCTGGCAAAAATTATTCTACAACTGTTTTTGCTATTTGTATGATGGGTAGAAAAAGTTAATTAGAATGTACGTTTTTCGTTTTGGTACCGTATTTAAAACGTGTGTGAAGATAAATATGAGAGTTAAATTTATTTTTTTAAAATATTGCATGCGATAAAAATATTTTGAAAAAATATTGCATGCGATAAAAAATATAATAAAGCAAATATGACTATTTACACGAAATTTGAAAATTTTTAAGAAAAATCAATCATTTTTATTTATTCAAATTTTATTTGTGAACATTTTTATACGTTTTTGAAAATTTGACTTAGAATAAAATTCTCATGAAAGTGCTCCATGAAGGATATGGCCACTGTGTCCAAATCCTTTGATCTCAGGGAATCAAACACAATATTAATTGAAGACTATGGACAAGGCTACAATAATCTATAAGCACTGTATCCATATCCTATTTGTGAAAATGTTTATACATTTTTGAAAATTTGACTTATAGTAAAATGCTCATGAAAGTGCCCTATGAGGGATATGGCCACTGTGTCCAAATCCTTTCTTTAGAAATTCTCATGAAATTCACTCTAAGTTAAATTTTCAAAAATGTAAAAAATGTTCACAAATACAATTTGAATATAGTGCTTATAGATAATTGTTGCCTTGTTCATAGTCTTTATTTTCTTTTAGGTTTGATTCCCTGGGATCAAAGAATTTGGACTCAGGGGCCATATCCCTCACAGAACTCATTCATAAGAGTTTCAGTCTAAGTCATATTTTTTCAAAAATCATTAATTTTAATGTAAAAAGGCTAATAAAATATCAAATTAGTTGTTAATGTTAAATAAAAATGGTTTTATTATTAATGATTTTTCATAAAAACTTTCAAATTTCTTTACAATATGTTTTTTTCGATATTTTTTTAATATATTTTTTATCGCGTGCGATATTTTTAAAAAATTAATTTAACTTTTCATATTTATCTTTACAGGTGTTATTTTATTAGTTTTTCCAACAAATCACTTGAAATTTAATATTTGTTTTTAATATTTTGCATTTTTCATTAGAAACAAGTTAGAGTGCTATATTCGGCTGTGCCGAATCTTTGATACCCTCCACCGACAGTGCGAATATTTAAGGAGTAATATCTGTATAATGTTATTATTATCTTAAACTGTGACGATTTGTTATTAATTATGGTTTTAGGCGACTAAACTGTTTTCCGGTAGTAGGGTTTATGTGGGGCCTAGGGTAAATTATGGACCGATCATCACGAAATTTCACAGCGTCATTTCTAGTCCTTTAAAACTGTGACGTACCAATTTCTGTTATGCTAGAATTAGTAGTTATGGTTTTAGGTGTACTAAACTGTTTTCCGGGAGTAGGGTTTCTATGGGGCCTAAGGTAAATTATGGACCGATCTTCACGAAACTTCACCAAACTTCACAGTATCATTTCTAGTCCTATAAAACTGTGACGAGCAAAAATTTGTTATGATTGCATTATTTTATACGGTTTTAGGCGTACTAAACTGTATGCCGGTAGTAGGGTTTATATAGGGCTTAGGGTAAATTATGGACCGATCATCACGGAATTTCATAGCGTCATTTCCAGTCCTTTAAAACTGTGACGTACCAATTTCTGTTATGCTAGAATTAGTAGTTATGGTTTTAGGTGTACTAAACTGTTTTCCGGGAGTAGGGTTTCTATGGGGCCTAAGGTAAATTATGGACCGATCTTCACGAAACATCACAGTATCATTTCTAGTCCTATAAAACTGTGACGAGCAAAAATTTGTTATGATTGCATTATTTTATACGGTTATAGGCGTACTAAACTGTTTGCCGGTAGTAGGGTTTATATGGGGCCTAAGGTAAAATATGGACCGGTCGTCACGAAATTTCACAGTGTTATTTCTAGTCCAAAAAAACTGTGATGTACCAAATGTTGTTACGGTAGCGTTATTTTTTACGGTTTTAGGCGTACTAAACTGTTTTCCGGGAGTACTGTTTATATGGGGCTTAGGGTAAATTATGGATGGATCTTCACGAAATTTAACAGCGTGATTTCCCGTCCAATAAAACAAATTTTTGCAAAATCTGATCTCATTCGGTGCCTTGTTCCAGCATTTATGCTACTTTTTGTAACAAAATTATCAATTTTTTTAGGTGGTGGTTCCATATTTTGATTCATAGCTCTGGTCCTACTAAACCGATTTTGCTGGATTTCAATTCCAAACTGCTTAGGATAACTACAAGCAATTTGGCACCAAGTTTGATCATTTCTTTTGAGTTGTTCGAAAGTGAGCGTGTTTTCAGCAGACGGACAGACAGACGGACATGGCTAAATTACTCAAGGACCCAGAATATATATACTTTATGGGGACTGAGATGAATAATAAAAAAGTTTCACACGGAATGACAAACTTAATATACCCTCTTCACAACTAATTGTGGTGGAGGGTATAAAAAAATTTAAATTTGTGAACAAAATTTATATGTCTATTTAACAATTTGAAATGTTAACGTTCGCATAGCATTTTATAGGGAACATTTTTTTTAAAACTGAGCGTTTTTCATATAAATTATACGAACGTTAATGTTCGAAATCGTTGAACAGGCAGTAAATTTTCCATTCAGAACAAATATTGTGCTCTTTATTCTAAACAAGAATTGTTAGATGCAAGTTTTCTAAAAAACCCCGTATTTCAAAGGTGCCGCAATGATTTAAAGTGAAGATCGGTTATTTTTTGGGGGAAACGTGCAATGCTCATGTCCTATTTGTACGTTATTAGTGCAATTTTTGCACACATGTGATTTTTTATAGCCAGCCTAACTGCTAAAACTGCTGGTGGAGCAAATAAATAAATTATTATTGGCATCGCATACATTAAATGTACAATGTACATCTATAATAAAGGGTGGTCCAACCATAATGCACGATGCTAAATATGGGTCACACCTTAACGTCAAGATTTTTGCTTTACTTAATTTGACATTTTTTTTCTTCAGTGTTTGACCAATTCAAACATGGACAGGTGCACAATGGTTAAGATTGTGAAGCCAAGATCAGTTCAAGACTTAAATGATGATATAATTCGGTATATCAACAACATTGAACCTCAATTACGTCTGTCTCAGATATATGGACAATCAGATAGAGGTATGCCGCCAAAGCCATGGCGAGCATTTGGCCAATATTTTGCTTCACATATAATTGGTGTTATAGATCCTTCTATCGTAATAAGAAATATTAAGATAATTCTCTAAAAACTTTTTGTTTTATTTACAATTAATATCGTGCATTTTGTTCGGACCATTATAAGGAAATTTATCTAATTTCACACTGCAACAGTTTTAAGTTCATCCATTGTTCACTTCATTTTGATTTCAGTGTTTGAAAGTTCTCATTGAAACTAAGCTTGGATTTAGATTTCATAGCATCATTAATATATTGACTGAAACATGATTTCAAACATATGAAATAACTGTAATAGGGATGGGCAAATTGAAAAAATATATCGATATATATCGAATCGATACTTTTTTAAGAGCATCGATATTTATTTTTTCAAAAATATCGATGTATCGATATATCGAACGTATTACCAAATTAAAAAATTTAATATACATGCCCAAATCTTATAATTATTCCAAATATATGTATATAGGCACATATGGAGGGTTCAAGGCTGAACCGAACCGAGTCATAAAATAAAATGCATATACATATGTATTTCAAAACTGGTGTGAAATTCTTCGCAAATTTTAACTCTATCGAGTTCGGTAACGGACTTAATCAAAAAGTTTTTCGTTCCAAAGGTAACGGTAATAAACCCATGTCAATGGCTCCAGAAATTAATGACAATTCACTTACTCAAACTCAAAATATTATTGAATTTTCATTTTTGACTTGGTTCGCTTCAGCTCTGAGCCCTCCATATATTGTTCCAAAACCACATAAAATAAATCTTTTCAAGTTCGTTTGACTTTACTGTTTTAATTAGAAATATGCAAGGTAAAACCCCCGCTTCTTTCTTAATTCTTCTTCTAATACATGCAGTCTACAACTGACATGAAATGCTTAACATTAACACTAATATGATGTTAGTGTTAAGTATAGAATCATCATGTTAGAGGTTTTCTCATGTTGGAATACGTTTGTTAATGCAAATGTTTTAACAACGCTTTTATAACCATGTTATAACAGAAAATCATGTCAGTTGGAGACGGGGAGTTATTGATCTTCATATTAGTTTATAAAAATATATGAAGCTTGCACACAGAAAAAATTATTTTTCCAATTCAAACAAAAAATTTGTAGAATCAAAAAATTTTTTGTCTGAAATCGGTCCTATAAACAAATTTGCATATTCAAACAATTTATTTGCATTCTGTTTATTGAAAAAAAAACACTGATTTTTTCAAACAAATAATTTAACTGAATCAAACAAAAAGTTTACTGAAATTCATATACTAAATTTCAAAATAAAAAAAAAAAGTTTTTGCACAAGCAATGACGCGCACACAAGTAAGCACTGCATGAGAAGATGACGGCAGAACAGAGCCGCCGGCTGGCTTTGAGACACATTTTTTTGTTGGAATATTTTTTGAACGAAGTCTTATTTATACACACAACACAATGTTTTTCTTTATCACTCTCTGTTGCTGTATCCTTTCCTTTGCTAAAGAAGAAATGTAACCAAAAACGGCAGCAGACCGACTCGATATGTTTTTCGGCATCATTCTATTTTTGTATTTAATGTATTTAACCAAACAGTTTTAAAAAATTGAATACGGGATTTTGTTTCTTGTAATGTTGTTTCTGCTATTGTTTTTCTTATAGTTGCACTTTTTTAAAGCGTCCAAAAATAGACTGTGTGTTTTTTTGCTGTTGTTCTTATAGGTATTTCACATAAAGAAGTGTTGCTTACGATCAAATAAAAAATGCAAAAAGACGACAACATTAAAGAGCGTTAAATATTTCATACAAAATTATGAAAACTTGACACCAATAATGCGTTTATTATATTTTTGAAGAGTTGTCCACATTTTTGTTGGTTAAATAAAAATCAAACAAAAATATTGTTTGAATCAGTAAAAAAATTTATAGAAATTAAAAAAATTTTCAAACAAGCGTTTGTTTGAAAATAATTCGGCAATAATTTTTTCTGTGCAGTGATGCCAATTTTTGAAAAAAGGCTAAAATTTTGAGTTTTTAATGAAAACTGACTTTTAAAAATATCGAATTCGATAGTCGTATTTCAATATCGATACATCGGTATTTTAAATATCGGCGATATATATCGATTATTTTTTTTTAAAATATCGATATTTTGATATATCGATATTTTTTGCCCATTCCTAAACTGTAGCAATCTTAAAAAACTTTTTAATTTGATTTGAAATAGACTTTACAAAAAAAAAAATAAAATAGAACATTATAATAAATGAATAAAATATTTTTGTATTCCCAAAATAATAACTTTGATAATAAATTTGCAGGTGGCCGGGCCAAAAAAAATTAACTATAAAATTGCTTTTTTTGATTTTCTTGTAAAAACAATAAAATTTGGTAATTTGTTTTCAGTTTTGTAATTTCGTTTTACGCACTTACAAATACAATTCGAGTCGGGGAAAAACCAACCAATTGTAGGGGAATGTAAGAATAGATTAAAACCACTGATTGTTGTTGGTGTTTTGTCTAAGCTTTGATATCGTGGCAAATAAGACTTGAGTGTTTGTAATTCTCTTTCGCTTTACAGTTGTATTTGTATAATATCTTTAGCCTTTTCAAAGTCTTTGGAAAAACGTTTCCTGATGATCTGGCCTTAGCAACCAGTTTAATGCGCAGAGGAATTAGTTTTTCCCCCAACAATAAATTTAAGTCTCAATTTATCAATAAATATTGGGAATTTAGCACATCATAATAAATATATATAAAATATCTGCAATTATATCGGGAACGTGTTAATCAATGCTATAAAATCCTAATTCGAATTAAGCTAGAAGAAACCTTGTTTTGGCTAATTCTTTTAGAAGCTGAAGTCAAAATAGAGTGCGCACTTTATGTGTTGCATTTGGAATGTAACAAAATAATTTAAGAGTTGTTTTCATTAAAATTTATGCATTTTTGGCCATTTTTTATAGCCATTTATTGCTCAAAACTTATCCTCTTTTCTTCTGTCACTAAGGGCCATTATTACAACTTGAAGTTAGCTAAAGTTAAGATTAAATTGACAGATAATAATGTGTTATCTGTCAAAAAGCGTCTGTTAACTGTCGGATAACAGATAACGTCAAGTTATAATAATGGCCCTAAGAGTTGGCCACACTCAAACAAGTAAGTGGTATTACGACAAACAATAAATGGATGTAAATATTTATGTTGGTAATGTATTACAGTGATATTAATCCTTATTTATATCACAATGGTTTTTAGATAAAACCAACTTTTAAGTCGTTTTACAATAGCCTTCAACGAAATAATAAAAGCCAAAATGCACTTTTGTACATAATTGAATGTGTTTGTGTCTGTTCGTATGTGAAGAATGTATGTATGTATGTTTGTTTAGAATGTAAAATATGACTTTGGCTGAATTTCGTACATATTTATGTATGTGAACGAAATGGAAAATAATGCAAATATTTATAATATTTCCGGTATCCGGTTATTTAGTTTATGGGCAAATATATGTAAGTATGTTTGTAGAAAAACTTATGGAAGAATTGTGATAAGTAAAATTTTTGTATTTTTTAGATGTTTATCCAATAATTCTACATCATCCATAAGCTTATTAAATTAAAATAAAAAAAAAAAACACCAGGTTAGAAGGAAATATTTCACAACCATAAGTTCAAATATAAGCAATTTATAATTTGTATGTGGGCTGGATGAAATAGTGGTCCGATTTGACCATCAAAGAAATATATTTTTTAAACGACGAAACTTTCTGTTAGAGATACGAAGGGTCAAACATCATTTGAGACATTAATAGTTTCTCGTCATTTTATCGTAGAGTTTTATTGTGAAGCTAAGAAGCTGTGATCAAAATTTTTAACTTTGATCAAATCATTCTAATCAGTGTTCGAAAATAAACAGAACATTATTAAGCGTTCCGCTCACACACACAAGAGCGATATCGCAATATTTTTTAGTGATTGTGTAGACGAACACAACCCTTAATACCGTTCGTAAGTAGTTTCAAGAAAGAACCAAACATACTATAGCGTCTGTTCTTCCTTAAAAAAAAAATGAACAATTGCAGTCACACTGTAGACAAACATTATATTTAAATGTTCTATAATGTTTCTTTTTTAACATTAATAAAGAAATGAACAAACAAACCATTTTAGCAACGATCGCACCACGAACAGCTTGTGTGTGTATTGTGTTTATGTTTTGCTTGCGTAAACTTATTTTGCTGGCTTTTTGTTTTCGAATGTGTATTTTGCTTGGTATATTTTTATCAACCAAAAGCGACGAACATTAGTGAGCAGAACCGAACAAAATATAGTTTCTCGTGTAAAAAAACCAAACAGAATTAAATGTTCTCATCTTTAGTTGAGTTGGATAAAAACAGTTTTATTTTTGTGTTCGAAAAATGACAAACAGGGAAACGGTTTTTTTTTATAAGATTTTCTGCACAAACACAGCGTTTATGTTTTCCACAAATCTACTGAACCGAACACTAAGGAGCGATGTTTAGTGTTTATTTTCGAACACTGATTCTAATAGACATACATACATATGTATATTTTTTGAGAGATTTGTTGTTTGAAATATTATCATAATTTCAATAAGAAATTTGGGAATATAGCATTTTGATCCGTTACATTAAAGGTAATCATCAAATCGCTTAAACTACTCTCAATCTATGCTGCGCACTTTTACGCCCTCACAAATTAATTATCAGAAATTTTGGGCAAATGAATTTACACAAGCTTGATAAATAAATTTGCCTTAAAGCAGAATAAGTTTGTACGTTCTGTTCTGTTATGAATCAGCTGTTTACTTCTGTTCAATTGAAAGTCTGTATGTGTGGCTTCTTGTTTCTTTTTCGTTTTGTTCTGTTGCGGACAGATCTGTTGAAAATAGAACTGAAAGTTAAGTAAGAGCTAAAGCCCTGCACGATGCATTTGTTTCTTTTTCACAGTTCTCCACACCAAGTTATTGTTGTGTCAAATACTGTGTTTTTTGTCTTAATCAGTTCGAATGAAAACCGAATCAATTTTAAACAGTAGTTGGTTTCAAACAACTCGTTGTTAAGGGGTAGTTTGATTTAAAAAACAAATCAACACAATGTATAATTCGATGTGAAAGAAAACATAACACACAACAATTGTGAGTCTATAACAGGAAATTCCATTTCTTTGCACAATTGTATATACCTCTTTACACTACTTTGTTTTAATTAATGATTTTTTAAAAAGGAATGTTTTTTTGACACAAAATATTAGTATTTTATTTTTTACGATTTTTTAAAATTTCAATGTTTTTCTTTTTTAAAAGCAGCTGGACAGAGCGGCACAGAACGAAAACAGAAAGTAGAAACTCGTGACGCCTTAACAATCTTGGCTCGAAAACTTGCGCTGTTCAATTGTTCATCTAATAAAAAAAGTTTTTTTTATGCTTACCGTCGATTTTTCCAACACATCACAGAGATCAACATCTTCGCATAATTTGAGCACTTTTGACTTTCTTTAGACTTTTTTAAAAACATTTTTAGACACAGATTTTAACTTTACATGTTTCATTATTACATACATACTTACAAATTCAAATTATTTTTTTATGGAGATTTCTAACAAACTGGTATTGATTGTTCAAGATAACAAAAATGTTAAAAAAGGCGGCTTCATAAAACCAATCTCGCAAGTATGCACAAATGGTAATTTTAAGCGATGCTAAAAGACACGGCACTGCGTATGTATCTTTAATCATCTTTAATTGACTGCGTAATTCGAATTCAACAAACTTTTAGAGACAGTACAATCTCTGACAATTCCTTAAAAGGATTTTAGTCAATTAAATTACAAAGAAAAAAATAAAAATTGATTTGAATTAAAAAATTTGGGTTCTTACCCAGTAAAATCTTCACTTACTTTTTCAAAACGAATAGCTTCTTAAATTCATTATTAAGTAGCTTTCTTCTATAACTACATGTATAACAACTTTTATAACTATTTTTTTCTGGATGTATTTAAGTAAAAAAAATAATGACTTACTTTTGAATGCGTTCATTTTGGGACATGCCTTGTAAAATTTATTGGTTCTTTCAGTAGAATTGTATGTAGTGCCTTCATGTTTTTCGGATTACTCAACACATTATTTTGAAGGCGAAGTTTTTACTGGGTAATAACAAAATTATTTAAATTACTTCATTTAAAAGTTATTTAATTTAATTAATTAAAAAAATTATTTGAATATTTTTTGATATTAACAAAATTTTCTGCAGTTGATTGCATTTTTTAGTTAAAACTGATTTTATTTTTAATTAATGGCTTAATTTAAAACAATTTCTGTGAAATTAGATCCAGAATTCAGTTGAATTCATATTGATATCCCAAACCTGCTCACTAATACAGTAGGAAACGGATATAATAAAATAAACAAATTGCCACAAATTTTTTCTTTTTTTTTTCTCTTAAGCAAATCTGTTTTATAAGAAATGCGCGTCTTAAAAAATTGCTAAGCTACACAGAATGAAAATACGCGTACTAACATTAATCTTTTTCTACTAACTTAAGTACGAGTTGTACTCAAAAATTTAATTACAAATAACACTCAAAAGAAGCTAATGCTATCCAAAATGGGATAACTTTCGAAAACCAATATTCGTCCATATGCGTGTGTTTATAAAAGTTTGTTGTAGAAACAACAACATACAACACTACAAGAAGAAAAATAAAGATTTGTATCATGTTCAAAAAGTAAATTAAGAAGCAATAATTCCTATATTCTAATTGTAAGAACTATTATGTTAAATACATTAAATTTTCAAAGCAGAATGATTACGGAAACCATATTTCGCATGCTGCTGGTGTCTTATGTTGAGTCTTTTTCTGTAAACAAAGGAGAATTAAGCATGTGTAACGGGTTAGTTAAATTGTAATATTCTCTCTGGCTATGTGGGGTAAGTGTTTTGGTTAGAATCAATCTTATCTCACTTTCGAATTATTTCAAGTTCGAATTGAGATAAAACCGCCTTAGAAATTCTTGAATCAAGCATAATTTGAGATAAATTTTATCCCACTTTTAATTAAGAAAATTTTGTTTTCAGAATATTTTAAGTACGCGGCACTTGAATAATCCGTACATGAATCAAGCATTCCGTACTGGATTAAAGGAAATCCGAACTTACCGTACGTTAAAACTTTCTAGATTAATCTTTTATAAAAAAAACAAAATTGTTTAAACCAGTTAAAACTAAAAAAGCAAACCAATTCACTATTTGCTGCAAAACATTCTGCACGCTTTTATTTCGAGTCCGCTGTTTAACGTTTTTAATTGAGGGGTTCAAAAGCAAAGGGGCCCAAGTGTCAAAACTAACAAAGCTGAGTTAGATGCAGCAATGAACACTTACAACTTATATCCATTATTTTATAAAAATACAGACGTGTATAATGACCAAAATTGCTCTATATCAGTGATAACCAAGCCCCGAACGCACGCACACAAAGATATAATGTGCTTGTGTGCGGTCGCAGAGACTGCCCAGCAAATAAAATTGGACCACCTGGTCCATTTTGATAAAATAAACTACTCCATGGAATGGTCCGATGTAATGCAAGCATGGACCATGTCATTGTTAAAAAGTGTTTGTAGTGAGACGACATGCCTTCGTTTTTTAACGACTTGCTTTCGTTTTTTAACGAATGTAAAACTAATCCTCTTGAGTATACCATGGAGTAGTTTTAAAACTACTCCTTAGTGGTCCAAAGGTGGGTTATATGGTCCTCTCCTAGGACATCGTAATGTTAAATAGACCAGGTTTTTTCCATACGTTTGGGTTACTTTTGGACTAGTCCTGGTCCCTTGTGGACTACTCTTTACACGCGTGTTTGGACTGGTCCTATTATTTGCAGGGTTGAAACTAACAAAGTTGTTTTATACATGCGAATTGCCGACCTTGTCTGTGTGAAAAATACGATTATTGATTGCCTCGCGAGTCTATGGAGTGGCTATCACTGCTCTATATCGATATAAATGATTTTAAGTATACATTTAAATATAACAAAATCAAAAAAGGTTAAAGCATAAAGTAGTAGTAAATTATTTCATTTAAATTATTAATTTATACAATTTCATATATTATAAAGAATATACAGCTATGACAAATAGTCGTCATTGTAAAAAAGATATCATCTTTATACATTAAATGAACACATTAACTTATTAAAATTCATGACCTTGACTGCCCCGGTAGGCTAACTATCAGTAGTCTATCAGCGCCGGGGTTGCAGGTTAGATTCCCGCTAGAGACTTTGGTTTCGTTCCTGCAGACAAGCGTAGAGCTTCGCTGGATTAGCTAAGGGAATTAAAACTTAAAAAAAATAAATAAAAAAAAGCATTATAACTAGTTTTCAGTAATAAAGACAGGATTTTAAATAGCTAACTAAGTTTTCCTCAATCTGAATGCAACCGCCCATTTAGTATTCTCTTGATTTCATCTTCTGACAATGCAGCTGTTGCAAAACATCTCTTTCGGAAAGTGGCCAGTTAAGGACATCTACCTAGGAAGTGTTGCAATGTTTCAGTTTCCTTGAGATTTCACAAAGTAGAAAGAAAATCCGATGAAATATTTAGAAAACTGTAAAGAAATTAAAAAAAGAGTTTTTGGTTTGGGCTTTAAAACATCTATCCATAACATATTTTTTGTTGATACTTGACGAGCACTGAAAATTCTTGTAAATCAAGAGGAATTAAAACGGTCTGGCAAGCCTTATTATGATCGTACCTCAAATTTTTCGATGCCTTTTGTTATAGGCAATTTTTGACAGCGCAGTTGATTTCGGGAAATGGAGTTATAGGAAACATGTGGATCACTTGTTGACAAAAGTTGTGGAAAAATGAAATAATGAATTAATTGTTTCAAAAATGTCTAAGGGCCTTATTCCGTAAAACACAACGCAACGCCTAAAACTTTATTTAAAGCAAAAACAAATTCCAAAATATTTTATAATTTTGTTGTTGATTCCTACAGAAATGCATATTGAATTTTTTAATTTCAAACACTTCATCTATTGTGGCGTTGAACATTTTAAAACAAAATATGAAATAGGAAGCAACAATCAAATTATAAAATATTTTTGAATTTATTTTTGCTCTCAATGAAAATTTTGTGCGTTGCGTTGCTTTTTACGGAATAATGCTAGAAACACAATTGAGTCGTATGAACGTAGGACGTAACGCCGGAAATTTTTAGAAATTAATTTAAATTATTGTTTTTTATCCTTTTATTTTGTTATCAAATATTCAATTTGAAAACATAAAAATAATTTAATTTTATGTTTTTAATTTTTTTAATGACAATTAGGTCGTAACCAGCGTATGAAATAGAATTAAATCTATTTCGACGTACGACGTAGATACTATTGTATGCATTTGTATAAAATGTTATACATTTTATTTTGACAATGTATCTACGTCGTACGCTACTACGTTCATACGGAGCAATTGTCTTCCTACGGTAAGACCCTACATGTTTTTGAATTATATACACAAAGAGGGTAAGCGGCAATAACTTGCAAACGTCATTATGATATCTTATAATGTTGCCAATTTTTTCCTTGATAATTCCACAAAGAATGGTTCACTTTTATATGCTGCCAAATCAAACATGGAACATCTTTTTCACAACATTGTTTAACTTGCAGTACCTTAATATTTGCTCGTTTTTTTTTTAATTTTTTTAAGACAACTTATCAGCACTTAGCCCCTAAACTCATAATATAATTTTTTTGTGTGAACCCAAAACTTTATTATAATTTCAAATTTCGACATACGCTTAATAATATTCTGTATATCAATTTAACTGCTCTTGGTCCTCTTAAACGCATACATATGTAAGTACATTCGTTTATACGATACCAGTAAGAATGTTGTGGTTTTGACCATTTGAACAAATTTGTTGTTTAACAATTGATTTATGGCTTTGAATTTTCGGAATTTCAGTATCCTTGTGCGACATAACGAAAACCATAATGCGACAGCAAAAGTTGCATTAGCTTGCTTCTGCATGCTCGCAACCGTAAAAATATGCAAGTAAAAGCAACAAAGCCAATGGAAGAACTATGACGACAATGAATACCATTACGATGATTACACTGACTATGTTGATGACGATGGTAATAAATACAATGCAGATGATGATTAAATGGCAATGATCATCATTATGATTGTCATAAAAAAATAATGCTAATTAAGTTCCACACACTTGAATGTGTATAGTGCATAATTTAAGCTGTGTCTTAGGACGATACACTGCACCCCCGCTCCGACCCTTAATATTACATATTGTATTATTTACTTGTTTCTGTACATGTACATACATATGTGTACATGAATATGAACAAGCATGTAGACATTTGAGAGGGAGTTAAACTTGTAAGCCTTTTAGAAGCAACCCTTTATCCTTGGCTCTAGTTGTGTTATTATATTTACATATGTATATACATACATATGTGCATGTATTAAATATACATATAACAGCTTTAAAGTTTTTGCAAGTAAATTCGGTACATATACAATATTCATTGATATGTTTTACATTCATTTAATATTACTTACAGTCTTTGCAAACATTATTATGAACGATAGTGAAACTTTAAAATATTCAAACTGTGTAACATTAAACACTAACTTAATAAGTTTGTTAAAGAAAAAGTTTTTAAAATAATTGAAGTAATAAAATAAATGACGGGGCTATATCGGTCTTTTTTTTTGTCGAAATAACTATCGAAGACCTAATGGAAAATTGTGATGTTTTATGGGCAAAAAAGGACTTAAGACATTTTAGTTTATTGTTTTTTTTTTTTTTTTTGTTATACCCCACCGTTCGTGGCGAAAGTATTATGCGTTTGTCGTTTTGTGGATATATATAAAAATATGGTTTTAAACATATTCAGTATGTTTAATTTAACCCTATTATTCTCACCGACAGCCATATTCTGGTTTAACTAGTTCTTCATCAAGAAGCCACAACCATATAATGGTTGTCTGTAAACATCTTATGGTTAAATATGACAATTATTTGTTTTAAAATTAACAATAGTATTTTCCTCTTTTCCAAGAGCAACTTGCTGTGGTTGAAAACCAACCATTCTTTTATAAGTGTTAACCATAACATGTTCGGCGGCAACCATAATATAGCTTTGGCTTCCTGATGAAGAACTCTTTTAACCATAATATGGTGGTCGGTGACGATAATATGGTTAAATTAAACATAATATGTGTAAAATTTTTTTTAAAAATAGTGTTGTTGGAGATGACCATATTTAAACATGTTTTTTCTCTGGGTGTATTAACCCTTAAGCAAACACTAAAATAATTTTACACAAACCAACCCCAGGGCCTAGCTGGAACTTGTATGGAGCTTTTAATGGCTATCGAAAAAACTCACACTAAAGAAACCATGGGCCTGGCTGGGACTACATTTATATGTATGGAGTTTTATGGATATAGCAGGAAAATTCTGTTGTAAAATAGAATAATTTTTCGAAAAAAAAAAACTAAAGAAAGGATTCTTATGTGTTGCGCATGCTTTTTAATACGTTTCGTTTTGATTTTATTTACTACAATACATTTATAATAAGGCAGGGTCTGACCAGGCCCAGGTGGATACAATATGCACAAAATTTTCATTTGGGCAATTACGACGGCCACGGTGTTCAAATTTACACTTTTTTCTCGTTTTTTTTTTTTTTGTAAACAACACTTTAATTGAGGAATACATAAAGTTTAGTCTAATATATTTAATAATTATATTAAAAAAACTGGAAAAAGTTAAAAATGTCTGGTCAGGTCCTGGTGTTCGCTTAAGGGTTATAAAAATCCATGTTTCGACTGTATGGAGTCAATAAAACAATACAAAGGACAGCCGAACTCCTAAAAGGATGTTTATCCAAAAGATAGTTTTACACAAATATTGTCAATTCAAAAATGCTTAGAAGGCAACTAATATTTAAAATGTACCTATAATTGGATCGCAACAAGCCCACTTAAAAATTATTTCAATTTACGCACAGAATAAATCAAATGAGTCGAATTTTTTTTCCACTTCAATTGATGAATCGTTTTGTGATCGTTGTGCAAAATTATCTCATCCTATAGCTCTTGAATTGTTCTTGGCGTATTGAGGTACACTTTTTCTTTTAAACAATCCTGTTTGTCAAATGGCTACATCTTGTTGGAACTACATATCGTCCAGGTCCATATACTCAATTTCAGGCCACATGAAGTCCGTTATCATCTCGCGATAGCAAACACCATTCACGGTTACTGCTTGACCGACCACATTTCCAAAGAATTAACGCCCAATGTCGCCGCAAGCTCATAAACTGCACCCAACAGTCGCACTTTTGCATTTCCTACAGACCCGGTTTTCTGCACAATGCGCCTAATTCTTCCAATTGTGGACACATTTGGTCGATTATGCTTTTTGATTGAAACGCCCATTTTCATAAAAGGCTTCAACAATCTTAACGCGCTGCTCAATTATGTACCTCTGCGTTGTTGAATTTGCTGAAATATGCGCACAATTCTCCCGATTGTGGACACATTTGCTTTTTGATTTAAACGCCAATTTTCGTAAAAGGCTTCAAAAATCTAAACGCTCTGCTCAATTGTGTACCTCTCCATAGTTGAATTTGTCAAACACTGAACAAAGAAATTTCACATTAAGTTGGGCAAAAAACTTGAAGTTTAAGTTTGACTCACAATTAACATCGTGCATTATGGTTGGACCATCCTTGATTTCTTTACTCCGCATGCCTTTTTGCCTCCTTTCCGTGCAAAATAAAGGCCACGTATGCTCCTCGCAGAAAAATTAATTCCCCGAGTTTTACCCCATTAATATTTCTTGCTCATATTATAAAAATTAATAAAATATTACGAAAATGAAATATCATTTTTGTCAAGCTTAATAAGTAAGGAAATGTTGGTACATGTCCTTTCAAAACTTAATTTATAACGTACATTTCTAATTATTCGTGCAAATACTGTAAACTATTAATTTAAAAGGCGTTTCAAATATAACAGCAACAACGAACCCACGTTTGTCATGACCTAAAATCCAATTAATCATTATTTTCCTCATTAGCCTTTAAACTGTACGAATTTATTACAATAATGAATATCCTGTACATAGGTGACAATAATTTAATCGATTCATTGAAACTTGTAGCAACAACTTTTTGAACTTAAACCACATTTCCTGCTAACATAAATAAACATATGTATATGCAAGTATTTATACACACACATAATAACAATAACAACAACTACGAAATTAATTATGAATTATGTGTGATATGTATGTATGTGTGTAAATAAATATAACAATAACGACAATTTGATAATTTATCATAACATTAGGACAAATGATGTATTATTTACACAATATATCGAATGCATTTACAAGTACTTATATTTTAAAATATTCAATTATTATTAATTTTTAATTGATTTTACATTTCTAGATTTAACAATGGGATACCAAAGACTGTCTGGCAATACAAATCACAATAATGTGGATCAAAAACCAACACATTTACCACCGGGTCACTTTACACATGGCCATAGATGGAATGAGCCGTACTTTGACTTAACAATGCCAAAAAATATTACATCGTTGGTTGGAAAATCTGCATATTTGGGGTGCAGAGTAAAGCATTTGGGAAATAAGACGGTAAGTGATACGAGATGATAAATTATTAGCATATACATATATTATCCATCGCAATTGAGGATTAAATTATCATGTGAAGGTTAAAGGTTTTTGATTAAAATAAGCAAATTTTTGATGAGATATATTAGATCTTCTTAGATAGCAAAATGAAGTACTATTTTGACTCCGAATGAGTTTTAAGGATATCTAAAAATGTGCAGCCAGAAGTCTGTCGTCTGAAAGAACGATAGAGTCCACAAGTCAGAAACTGTGCGGATAAAATTTTAGCGAAAGAGTTCTTGTATAGGGTCAAGTTCATTTTGTATTTAAAAATATACCAAAGTTATGGCTATAGTTAAGAGTAAATCGGGATCCAAACAAGATTTGTAACTGGTTACATTTACCGATTTATCGTCAAGCTATTTACATTTTTAAGCGACACACAATAACAGCAAAGTTTATATTTTAAGCTAGAGGTCCAAACCACGCGTTTGAAACTTTTTTGACTTTCTTCTAGACGCAGTAGAAAGTAAAGTGATTTTGTTTTTGTATTTTTTATTAAATATGATTTTCTAATACAACAAGGTATCTCATAAATTACAGTACATATTAGAATCTGACAAGTTAAAACATACATTGATTCAATTAAAATTGAATTTAAATAAAAATTATAAAATGAAAAATCAAATAAATAAACCTAAAATTTAATAATTTAGTTTGAAATTGAACAAAAAATAAAAACAAAAATTACACAAATTTTTTTAAAGCTTTGTTAACTGGTGTTTAAAATACAGCAACAATTTGTTTCACAAACTCACATATTTTGCATTAAGAAACGGTTTCTTTTTCAAATTTCGCCCACAACAATATTTCTTATTAATTATTATTTTTTAAAATTTTTTTTTAAAGTTTTCATTCAAAACTACATAAAATTATTATATAAGTAATTCCATGTCAAATCGACCAATAGTCCAATAATCTTCTAGAACGTGTAAATTGAATTTTCTCAAAAAGGTACTGTGGTTCACGGGTATATACAATTTTGTGTAATAGAATCAAGGTTCTTATTTTGAACAAATTATTTATTGTGACTCCATAGAGCTTTTTCGCATACTGAGACATATGGTCATATTTTCTCAAATTAAAAACATATCTCAGTAAAGAGTTATACGAGGATATACGTTTTTTTAGACTTCGTAAGTCACAGCTGGCATATATTTCGCATTCATATGATAATGTAGGTATTAAATAAGATTTCGCAAGTAGAATTCGAATATTAGGTGGAGTAATATACTGGGTGTTCCAAAAATTAGTAGCTTTGCAAAAGTTTTTCCAGCAGCAGCATTTATGTGGTCAGACCAGGTGAGTGTGCTATTAAAAGTGATACCAAGATTTTTAGTTCTTTTTTAAGATTTTTCAAACTTTTTTTTTCGTTCATATATGTTCCTTATAGGATAAAATTAACCTTCCCACCAAATTTCATTAATATTGATAGTACGGTCCATATAATTTAATGTTTGAAGATTATTTCATGCAAATGTTGACCGTGACTGCGCCTCAAATGGTCCATCCGCTTAGTCCATTTCGTAGTAGCATTTCGAATAAGAATTTTAAACACTCAAAGGCTAACTTGTAACAATATCAAAGCTTAAACAAAGCACCAACCATAAACAGTGAGTTTGTCTTTTCTTACATTCCCCTACAATTGGTTGGGTTCTTTCCGACTCGAATTGCAGTTGTAATTGGGTAAAAAGGAAAAACAAATTGCTTCATTATATTGTCCTCGAAAACAACAAAAAAAAAAAAAAACCAATTTGCCAAACCAGTTTTTTGCACGTTTTTTGTCGATTCGTTGAAATTTTTATTTAAAATAATTCTTAATTCATAAAAGTTGTTTCACAAAATATGTAGTGCCCCTGATTCTGGAAGACATTATTTTATTGGAAAGTACTTTGCATCACTCTAGTATACAGCACTGTTGGGATCTGACAATTCTTAAATTGTACCGTCTCAATGGAAAAATTGTACCAAATTGACATAAATAGTACCAAAACTTTGCTGTAAAATAAAAAAGCATACAAAGTAATTCAAAACACTTTTCATTCAATCAAATTAAAAACAAAACAAGTAAAAAACTATAATCCGTCAAGCCCGACCATTTAATACCCCACAGCATAGTATTTAAAGACTATATTTCGAACCCATGGGCTCTCATGGAACAGCCAGAGCAAAATTATGTTAGGAGTTTAAGATTCTTGTGAAAGTTCTTTGTCTAAATATTATTTAGATATCTTCTTCTATATGAGATATGTTTGCCCTTACAGATTTTAGGAAGGTACTTATATGGGACGTTCCGTGAGTAGTAGCGTCAAATCTAAATACCAACATAATAATAGAGTTTATAGTCACACACACTATTCCGGAAAGTAGTTTGTATGGCGACTATGTGAAATTATGAACCGATTTTCACCATTTTCAATAGGCTTCGTACTTATAAATTGAAAGCAATGTACAAAATTTCAACAAATTACCTTCAAAATTGCGACCTTTACTTTGCACACAAGATTAAATGGTCAAAAAAACCAGTCAGCCTGCAGCCAGACTGAGGGATATCGTTAAATCGACTCAGACAATGGTATTGAGTCGATCGGTATACCTAGGGGTGGGTCTAGAACCAATATTTTTTAGTGTTTACCCCACTGATACGCTAAATACCCTATCCACTACAATATAAAAAGGAATAAAAAATTTATCTTTTCTTGTCAAAGGCAGACAAAAGTGTAGACAGTGTTACAAAAACAAAAGTGGAATTTGGATACACTTGATCCCAGGCTTCCTACAGGGATATACTTATGTATGTTTGTACGTGCATAATATGTTTGTATAACATCATAAGCACAAATTAACAATGATGCAATTTTTGTAGTTCTGGTCAGGGCTGGAGGTATGTTAATAAACATTTTATTATTGAAAAGAAAAGTGAGTTAATCCGCCTAAAAGAAATGATAAAACTACGTGGGTATTGTTTTAATTGAACCAAAAAAAATATGGATTGTACCAGTGTACCAATTAAGTTTCGATTGTACCAAATTTGGTACAATTGTACCACAAATCCCATCAGTGGTATACAGGCGTTTGTTTATTAAACAATTTGAAAATTAAAATTTGGCAATACTATTAGTTAAGAGAAATTGCTGTTGATATCTTTCAATAATGCAACCTAGCATTGGGCAAAAACAGGAGGGATATAACCCTTTAAGCAGTGCTAAGCAAAGACATAAAGGACATGCTCAATTAACGTCTATATAAATGGATTTCGCCCCTAAAAGTCCTGCAACTTTATAAGGCCTTCGAAACATTAAATTTGTCAATAGTAAGAAAGACAGAAATTCAAGGGCATCCCTACAAAGCTAATTAAAAATATTTCGGTCAAACACAATTGGTAACCAACAGCTGTAAGAAATAACGCGTCATAATCCTATACATATGGAAATTAGTCCTCGAAAATTAAGGAAGTTTGGGCATGCATTACGTTGACCCTACGATTACATAATAAAAAATGCTATTGATTGGAATCCGTAAAGAAGTCGAAGAAGAGAACGTCCCAGGAGTCACGAAGCCAATTAAGCAGCAGATAGAAGCGATTTTGACAAAATTTTTTGAGGCTTTTTTTTTTTTTTAAGGAAGCAAAGGAATTGATAAGTCTATAATATATTAGTCCAGTTCTCTTAACATTTTGTTTTCCTAAATGTCCTTTTGCTTTTAATAGACCTAAAAAATAAAGGATAGTAAAAAGAATCCTTAGAAAAGCTTTAAAATAAAAACAAATATAATTCATCTCTTTTCAAGAAAACGTGTGTACATTAGCTATATAATTTATATATATTTAAGTCTGTTTGTACGTATATATATATATACTAATATAAATATATGTGTGTATGTATATTCAGCTATGTACACCATGTATCCAAAAGTATTTTCTCCATTATAACCAAGTAAATATCGTCTTTTCCACATAAAGTTAAAGATAACTGCAATAAAAAAACAATAACACTTTCGTTTATCCTTTTTTCTTTTGTTTGTTTTTATTATCATTATTTACATAAGCTTTTGATTTATTTTTTTTTTTTGTTATTCTTCTAATGTTTCTAACTAAGTAAAGACAAATAAAGCAATTGTTGTAGCTGAGCACTTTTTTGGCATGTCATAAATTCATGTTACATTTCAAATCTTACATATTTTTTTATGCTTCTTTTAACTTTTTTATGAGCTCAACATAAACGAAAAAAATTTGCAATAATTTTTTGAAATACAATTTACTATTTCTCTTTTGGTAAAAGGTTTTTCTTTAACTAGAAAATATGGAGAGGGTTGGTTAAGCTACTTTGAAATTTATTGCAATACTTTGGAAAGTTTAGACTATAACAAAATGTTTATTTTGGAAAAGTTGCAATATTAGAATTATTATAATTCGCCAAAAGTCACTGATTATAGTGATACATGGCTTTGTTAAGTATATATTAAGAATATATGTATATATTCCAAAAAGTACAGTGGGGTAAGCTCAACAATTTCGGGAATAAATTTCTAAGCAATTAAACAAATTGACATGTAATTGAAATTGGTTAACCCAGTTTAAGTGTTTAGGAAACATCCTGCATACAGTTCTAGACCCGTGCAATAGACTATGAAGGTAGAAAACCTAAAAAGTAAACAACCTTTAAAAAAAAATTATTTTCATTTTCCACACCGCAAAGTGCTCTTTAATAACAAAAAACTTGTACTTAAGTATTTTACAATTATTTTGAGTCATTAGGTATATTCATATGCTATACACAGAGAACACTATTATGCTGCGAAACAAATATGAGTATACATAATACTTAAAGTTACCATGTGTGAACAAAACTGGTTCCAAATGGATAATATGTTACAATGTTATTTATCGTTATAAGCAGGGAAACCAGAAATATGCTCTAAAAACGCGTCTTATGCGCATTAAATATGCATTGAAGACTTGAAAATGTGCCCTAAAAATTGTAAAAATATGCCTCAAAAAATCAAAAATTGCTCATTTGAAAACAAAATATTTAACAATTTAATAACATTTGCATAAAAAAACAATCCTAAAATTACAATCGGTAAAGCCCACACCCAGAGAAAAACATGTTTAAATATGGGCACCTCCAACAGAACTATTGTTAAAGAAAATTGAAAAAATATTATGTTTAATATAAACATATTATTGCCACCTACAACCATATTATGGTTGAATTAGTACTCCATCAAGAAGCCACAACCATATTATGATTGCCTCCGAACATGTTGGTCCAAAATAACTAAAACATGTTTAACCCTTATAATAGCATGGTTGGTTTTCAACCACAGCATGTTTCTCTTGGAAAAGAGGAAAATACTATTGTAAATTTTAAAACAAATTATTGTCATATTTAACCATAACATGGTTGTGACTTCTTGATGGATGTCCAATTTAACCATAATATGGTTGTGTGTGACAATAACATTAATTTAAAATTTAAATTTAAAATTTAATTAAACATAATATTTTTAAAATTTTCTTAAAAAATAGTTTTGTTGGAGGTGACCATATTTTAACATGTTTTTTTCTCTGCGTGCATACAGCATAGTATGACGGACTCACTAAAACAAAGTTATGTTAAGAGGTTAAACTTCATAAAGGAGATGTTTGTGCCGAATATAATCTAGATATTAACATCCATATGAAATTTTTTGTCTTAAAGGGATTTCAGGTACGGTCGCTAAATTGTTTATTTATGTTAACATTTAAAAAGAAGTTAAAGATATTTAAGGACGAAAGCTTTGGGCAAATGTATACCAGTTCAAAAATAATTAAATTTGGAGTTAAATAGTTTTGGGGCTAATATTAATTAAATGGTTTACGGACACAAAGAGTCTTATTTGGAAAGAAGTTTGTATGGGGAATATGTGAAATTAAGGACCGATTCTCTCAAATTATATACAAAATTGTAACTTGTACTTTGCACACAAGGTTAACATGGACAGACAACCAGCCAGACGATATCGTAATATCACTTAAATAACATGTACACTCACAATATTATTACAGTAACGGACTGTAGTTTATTTAAGAAATATTCCGTTCAGTCATTTTTAAATAAATAAACATTTAAAATTCCAAGCAAATTTATTTTTAACTGATTCTAACAGTTATTCAAAAATTCAACCGCGAATTCCGTAAAAACAAATGAATATTCAGTTATCTTATATAAATTAATTGTCAAAAAATTAACTACATATTCCGTAAAAACAAATAAATATGCAGTTATTTTATAAAATTTTACTGTCAAAAATTCAACACCATATTCAGTAAAAACAATTAAATATTCAGTTATTTTATATAATTTAACTACCAAAAATTAATTTTTACTTATCTATAAAAAATTAATAGCTTGTTTTGTGTAAGCAATTCCCATTTTCTGTTTGTTAATATAATTTAGTTAAATACATCAAATTTTAAAAGTAAAATAATTGCGAAGCCATATCTGTCATGCTTCTGGTGTCTTACAATTGAGAGTTCTTCTGTAAACAACGTGGTCAGTACACAAAAGTAAAACAAACGTGTGTAACAGGGTAAGTAAATAATAATATTCTCCCTCTATCGCTTTTAAGAAAAACAAGCGGACAGGTGTCTGTCTGGTATTGTTTAGAAATTCGGCTCTTTTGTGGAGTAAACGAAAATTACTGAATTTAATAAAATAACTGAATATTAAATTGTTTTTACTGAATATGGTGTTGAATTTTTGACAGTAAAAATTAAATGAACTTTTTGTTAAAAATAAATGAAAAATAAAAAGACCGACTTTTAATTGAATTTTCATTTATTTTATATTACAATTTTACGTGCAGAATATTGTGAGTGTATCTTTAAATAATATTTATCTTTAATGACAACCTTCTTTGCCTTCCAATTTTAGAGTAAAAATGAAATCTAGGTGGCGAAATTGAAGCAACACGTTGGGTATATACATAGATAGATATTTACAACAGAAAAGCCATGTGTTAACCAGAATTTCTAAAAAAGAATTCATTTTTTTTTTTGCTACGAAAGCTCTTGTAGCTCTTCCACATGTAAAAATATGCCTTAAAAAGGCCAAATATGCCTTAAAAAGGAAAAATATGTGATATAAACTTAAAAAATGCTACAAAAATGCTCTTTTGAATAAATTATGCAAAAAAATGCTGCAAACGGTAAAATATGCATAAATATGCACTAACAAATCGATGCAAAAATTCATAAAAGGCTCTAAAACGGGTAAATATATTGTTTCTGCCTTTATTGTCGCACATGGAAAAACATGCAATTGCATGTTTATGGTTTACCTGGTTATAAGTTTTATAAGTACTTATTGAACGAAAAAAGTACATAATAACTTTGATAATATACTTTTTGTTAATTTTTTTTGTTGTTGTTTTCTTACGAGGATAATATAATGAAGTATTTTGTTTTTTAATTTGGTTTTTTTCTCTTTACCAACTTACAACTGCAGTTCGAGTCGAAAGGAATCCAACCAATTGTAGGGGAATGTAAGAAAAAATAAACTCATTGTTTATTGTTGGTGTTTTGTTTAAGCTTTGATATTGTTACAAGTAAGACTTAGAGTGTTTATAATTCTTATTCGCTGTAGGGTTTTATTTGTTTAATATTTTTGGCTTTTCTAAAATCTTTGAAAAAGGTTTCCTGATGATCTGGCCTAAGCAACCTGTGAAATGCGCATATAAGCAAGCTTTCCCTCAACAATAAATTTCAGTGTATTTATCAAATATGAACTCAAAATGTGTTTTTTTTTAGCTTAAGACTTTTTTGTGTAACGGCTAATATCTTTTTCATGACACAACTTTTTTACAATTATAAATACATATCAGCAGTAAAGTTGCCAAAATTAAATTAAAAAAAATCCCGGGAATTCCCGCACAAAATTCCCGGGTATTTTTTCCCGAAAAAATGTGCGGGATCCCCTGATTTTTGTCCCGGGAAATCTCGTTTGAAAAACCCTATTTATTAGCTTAATACATAATAAGAAATATGAAAAACGAACAAATTTTGAAGGTTGATCATTTTGGTTGAATGAGTTTAATTAATAACTTTATTAGAGAAGAGTTCTTACTGAAATTTTTCTAGCAAAACCCTTATGAAGCTGTTCTGGGCTTAAAACATTGGCTGTTTCATCAAAAAAAAAAAGAAGATGGTAAGAGAAAACACCTAATGCAACGATTAATTCAAAACAGAAAAGTATTGACATTGGGCCTTTTAGCACCATGCCACTGATATTATAAAGCTGAAAAGTTTGTATGTTTGTAATTTGTAAAAGGTAATCTCCGGAACTGCCGGTCCGATTTTAAAAATCTCTTCAACAAAATGAGGAATGCAACCTTTTAAGAGACAAAGGCTTTATAAGGTTACACTAAAGTAGTTAGGATAGTGTCCATGAGTGCTAAACCTTCTATTCTAACTACTCTCCTATCTCGAAAACTAAAAGAAACAGAAAGAGTTTTATACCTATCATTGTTCTTAAGAAAAATAAGCGGCCATTTTCGGGAGTAAACGGGTAAAGCGTGAATTTTGGTAATTTTTTGTCAACCCGTCTTTCTTTGAAACCAATAAACGTAAAAATAAATTTTTTTTTATCATGTTCGAAACTTATCTAAAAAATACAAATGTGGTACTTTTAAGAAATTCGGGTGAAATTCTTAAACATTTTTGGTACTTTTTTTGCGAAGTATTTTTTGCCTTATACGTATTAAATGTTAAATTTTTTTTTAATTTAAATTTAAATTTTACAATTTAATTTTTTGATACTTCAGTGGGAAGAAAAAAGTACCAAAAAGTGGAAAATTTAATTTCTTTCTATAGATTTTTGGTTCCACTACTGGTACAACATTGAACATGCAATATACTGAGTGAAAAGGCTCTTTGGGGGAACTTTTTGGTACTTTTGGTACTCCAAGAAAGCAGAATTACTGCAACTCTGAAAATATCTTACCAATTTTGATGAAATTTGAATATATAGATTTTTTTTTATTAACTGTTAGGACCAGCACTCAGGGGATGACCCCTACAAATGCATTGTGTTGGAACTAGGAAAATAGGTTGTGGGAAGGAGGATAGAGGGAGTAGTGTTTGTGAACATTCGATTTGAACTTAATCATGTTGTATGTGAGAGGGAAGACTTCTACAGGAAGGTTATTCCACATACGAACAGTCCGGGAAAAAACGAATTCTCTTTGTAATGCGTTGCACGATTCACCTGCTAATCGACCACATAAGGATGGGCTCTTGAGGAAAAACGTGTATTACGAACAAACGTACGGGTTTCGGGAACCAGACCCCTAATTTCGTCGGAACACATCCCATTGTAGTAACGATAAAACAGGCAAATACAACCCACATTGCGACGGTGCTCAAGGGAGTCAATATAATTGGATACCCTACTGTCACTAATGAGAACCTTCGCCCTCTCCTGTACGCGGTCGAGAAGCTCCAAAATAGACTTTGAAGCACCGGCCCACACATGAGAGTTGTATTCCATACGCGGTCGGATATAGGTGGTATAAAAAGTAAGGAGATCAGATGGAATGAAGTATATCCTTCACCGTCTTAGAAAACCGAGGCACTTGAATGCTTCTTTCGACACCTTGAATATATGTTCTGTCCATCGGACATCACATTGTATTCTCATGCCCAGAACATCAAGAGATTCTGATTCCTCAATAATTATACCACCCATATATACAGATGAGGCACCCCGGTTTGTCGCGTGTTTATACGTCAGAACGCAACATTGGGTTTTTCGGGCATTAAAATCGACCCTATTCGCACGACCCCATTCCGAGACTATGTCAAGGTCTCGGTCAAGCGTATAATTCATATTCTGCCTCATAGCACCGACATCGGATACGCTGGGTCTGCATTCAAATGAGTACGAATGGCAAAGGTTGCTGTCATCTGCAAAAGAGTAGATAGGGTTGGAAGTTTGACAAAGCAGGTCATTTAGAAAGATAAGAAATAGAGTAGGAGAAAGAACGGACCTTGCGGTACCCCTGAATGAATCTTGAACTCGTTTGACGAAACCCCATCTATAACAACTCGTATAGTGCGATCTCTGAGAAAACTCGATATAAATCGAGAGAAATTATCACCGACACCAAATGTAGCAAGTTTTGACAAGAGTGCACCATGCCAGACTCTGTCAAACGCCTTGGAAATATCTAAAGCAATTACCTTACTTTCGCCAAAATGGTGAATGGAACGGCACCATTTTTCCGATAACAGAGCTACTAAGTCTCCAGTACAGCGACCTCTACGAAAGCCATACTGGCGGTCGCTTAGTAGGTAATTTGCCTCTAAATGTTTGACAAGATGGTAATTTACCATACTCTCCATAACTTTGGAAAGTGCCGAACAAATTGCAATTGGGCGGTAATTTTCAGGGTTATTAGCGGTTCCCTTTTTAGGAATTGGCATTACGTTAGCAACTTTCCAGTAGACTGGAAATTACGCGGTACGGTATAAAGTGCTGAAAAGATTTGCTAAGGGACGAGCTAGCGTCGAAGTGCACTGCTTCAAGACCAGTGCAGGTATACCATCCGGCCCAGGGGACTTGTTTATGTCGAGATCCGCCAGATCAGCGTAATTAAAACACAAAGGGCTTATTTGTTTTATAGTTAAGAATGAGAAACAGATGGGCAATTTCGATTTTGATGAAATTTAAAACTTACGTAGATCGATCTACACAAAATAAAACACAAAGGCATATTATTTCTTTATAGTAAATCAGTAAAGTAATTTTTTTTAAATTTTTTTAGTCGCTATTCTATGTCAAATGGTATAAAAACCAACTAATGCTTTAAGTATACTCAAAAAAAGGACTAAACCTATATTGTTATACTTATCTTGTGTTCTCTCCAAACTTATAAAAATCATTGCAGACCAGTGCAATTTCTTTTCTACGTACAAGCTGTTTTACTACATTCAACTACTTAAGGGCACTTTACACTATCACACAAGTCTTACGCAGCCCTGTCATGATATTTTGTTATTGCTTTTTGAAAAATGTCAAACAATATTTATACCAGAGATGCATTTTCGTCTAAATACATAGGACTTGTGTGATAGTTTAAATGGGTATTTATCAGTTGCCTAAGCTCATACATATCTCATTTAAACTTTGTTTAAATATGCTGAGTATCTTGTATTCTTTGACCGTCTTGTGCCACTAATACCTAAGGAGGATTTTAAATGCAACTTTTGTAAATTTTTTAAATATTTCTATCATCAAACCTTTAACTCGAGTATACCTCTAGTATTCCTTTGTTTAATTTTACACCTAAAGGCGTATACATTTACAAACGGTGTATATATTTTCTAAAAATTTAGATATATATCCACTGTGTACAACAACAACACCTTAATTCATACACACATATGTATGAATAGTTTTAATTTACATAATCCTGAAATATCAAATGTGATAAATTATCTCATTTATTTATGCAAATACTCGACATGTTGTGTTAAATTTAGCATTTTATAGCACACATAAATTTAATGTACAAATATAAGTGCATGTCTCCAAAATACAGCTTAATCTTTTAAGTGCATGTAAACCTTTGACTTTTAATTCTATTAAAATAATTGTAATGTATTCACTTCACTTATTAACATACAAATACAGTGTGTCGTACATACACCGACATAATAAAAGTTTATTTAATTAACAAGGCAAAATGCAGGTTAAACAATATACTTAAAGAACTTGATTGTAGGATTATGAGAATATTTAAAAGAAAAAAACAGCCATAGTCTGACAAGGCAGATCAGAAGTGAACTTTAACTTTGAACTATAAAGTTTTTATTACAAACAAATTGCATTACAAGATTTTTTTTTAATATAATAACCTTTAAACATCCTTTTAAAATTTTATAAGAAAATCAAGTTTTTATTATTAAATAACAAGATTTCAATGGGTGTTTCTGGTAGAGTGGAATACACGTGACGGCATTTTGGGACATAAATGTCACCCTTACATTTAAGGTGTATGATGTCCTCAGAATTTACATATAAAATATTTTACAAGATTTATTTATATTAAATATTTTAACGCTCTAACTCTATAGCATATGTTTTTTCCCTTTATAATGATAAAATGGCGCTGCGAAATATAGCCCCAAAAAATAAATGAAAATTGGGCTGTAGGACAAATCACCCAAAGAAAAATGGCCCAAAAAAAAATGAAAAATCGCCCAAAAGAACATGAAAAATGACCCAAAAAGTTATATGTATATGAAATTTCGCCCAAAAGAAACGAAAAAGGGCCCAAAATAAAAATGAAAAATGACCCAAAAAGAAAATTTAATTTTTTCCCAAAAAAAAAAATTTTAAATAACCCAATTTGCAAAAAAGTGTTTATTATTCATATAAATTTAGTAACATACAAATGTAAGTTTTATGTAAAAAATTGCATTGTATCTTCAACAACTGCTCGGCAGTATGGGCAGTAATACTTATTTGAGCCATCCGCCAAGCTTTGTGCACTCTTCAATAGTTAAATATTAATTAATCACTACATAATTACTCAAAACAGAATATAGCTTTTTGCAAGGTGGCATGTCATAACGTCCAGTGTCGTAGTGTCCATGGACACTGTGATTTTTTTGAAAATGTAATAATGAAGTAACTAACACTAAACACGTTCATTGTGGCTGTTAGGTGTCAATTGGCCCCCTCCAGTGACAAGCCCATGTGATAGGTCGCATTCATATAAAGTGTTTGAACGAGAACCGGTCCCTACCACCAAAGACCTATCACAGGTCTAGTTTGGTGTCAGTTCGCTTCCCTCTAGGGTGATTAAACCAGTGTTAGTCGTAAGGATCAGAGCATGATTTCTACAGACGGGCAGAGAGAAAGACCATTTTAGCCTTTTTTCTAGACTTTGTAGACACTGTAGAGTGCAATTACCGAGAAATAAATTACAACATAATCGATAGAGACTGCCGCTATGAAAACCTACAGCACTTCAGCGTATTAAAAGGATTGTTGTGGGAGTATGAGTTATTTCTTCGGAATTGATTTCAGGCCGTATTCATAAACATTGGATTAGCAGCCATATTCATAAAAAGTTCTTATTTTAAGCTTATAGTATGTAATAACTATCAAACGCTTTTTGTCGTATAGACCTCTTAAAAAAATTTGTATTCATAAATGTGCATTAACAGCTTTTTTACTATTAACTGTTTGTAGCGATTTTGTGTTTAAGTATGGCAACTTTCTTTTTATTTTGCTGCCATTTTATTGCTAGTGATGCATGAAACTTCTATTCGGTTCACATGATATTCTATATTTAATTTTTTAATTTTTTTTAATTGTAGACTTTAATTTATGATTTATTCTTATACCTTTTTAGTGATTTTATAAAGGGTTGTCCAACCAAAACGCACGATGTTAATTGTAAATAAAACTAAAAGCTTTCTGAGAATTTTTTCAATATTTTTTTTTATCAGGGACCCGAAATAACTGTTATTATTTTTTAAATATCCAATAGGTTATGGAAAAAATAACTGAAAAAAATGGTCCTGTTTATAATAATTATAAATTGCCCAGAAAATTATAGTTCTGCCATAAACATTATGAAAGATTATTATTTTTTTTGGTCTTTGATAACCGTTATGAAAGATTATTATTTTTTTTGGTCTTTGATAACCGTTATGAAAGATTATTAATTTTTTTGGTCTTTGGTGACCATTATGAAAGATTTTTATTCTTATTGGTCTTCTATAACCCTTATAAAAGATTTTTATTTTTTCTGTCTCCTATAACCACGTTACAGATCGCAAATATTAAGATATTTTTATAAAATTTCGCACACTGACTTATATTTGCACAAGGACGAACTTTGTTTTAATGATTTTGGTAAGGATCCGCAAATTTTTTGGTATCTTTCTCATATTTGGTAAATAGAAACCAATTATGCCACACAATCATGGTGCTGAGTTTAAATAAAATCGCTCCAGTTTTAGGCATATTTTCCCGATTTTTTTTTTAATACAAGAAATTTCGCATTTTGTATTTATATACATACTATTGAGAAGTCAGTGCTGTTGGTTTAGTAGCTAAAATGTGGACTCTGAAACCGATAGGACCCGGATTCGATTCCTGGCTCGAGCGATCAAAAAAAAAAACATTTTTCAAAGAAATAATTATTTCTTAACGTCTTCAACTATCGGTTGGCTTGAGCGAACTAATGAAAGTAATTTCTGTTCTAAATCAGTTCAAATCTTGCCGTTTGGATTCAGCATTGAACTGTAGGTCACGTGGATTCGTTTTTAATTGACTCAAAAATAAAAAACTCTCGAATAAAAATATTTCGCTTTCTACCCATTTTTCACCTTTTTTTCTATTCACTCTATTACTTTTTCACCCTTTCACTAATATAAACTATTAATTTTATTACAAAGTATTTGCAATTATTTAAAAATATTAATTAATTACGATAAACAATTGTTATCAATTTCAAAAGATTTTGCTATTCGTGCTTAATTCCCAGTTTTCATTCTTGATAAAAACACTTGAAATTTATTGTTGATGGGATAAGCTATTCCTATGCGCATTTCACTTGTTGCTTAGGCCAGATCGTCAGGAAACTTCATCCATAAAGATTTTAGAAAAACTAAAGATATTAAACCAAATAAAACTGTTAAACGTATAAGACTTATAGCAACAGTTCTACTTGTAATAATATCAAAGTTTAAACAAAACACATCAACAATAAACAGTGGGTTTATCTCATCTTACATTCCATCTTACCTATCAATGTAACGAACAATACCAGTTTTAGCTTAATTAATTTTGAATATTAACTAATTTTTTTCTAAAATTTAGCTTATCTAAATATAGCAGACAATTTTTCTTACCTTCATTGATTTTTCTACAGCTTAAAATAGTGGTACTGTTATCAGTTATTTCTGCAGTGGTTTTCGCTATTTCTACTAACATTTTTTTATGAGTGTAAACAAGCGCTTAAAATTTATGAAAATCTCATCGATTCTAAAGTGAGGTTGAAGAAATCTTAAACAAAAACCGCAACAAATGCAAATATTGCTAGTAATACAAATGTTAATAAAAATGATAATTTAATGAAGCTCTTTTTAGGAATGACTTTTATGAAACTGTTTCATAGATTCTATAAAATGCTTCATTACCTGACGATTTATTGTTTCTGTAAAGAGTTTCATTATTTCTATGAAGCTTTTCATAAACACTGACTGTAACGAAACCTGTTTCATAGATTTTATTAGGAGTGGCATTGGCTGAACTCCAAATAATATTTTCATAAAACTTGTGTGAAATTCGATATGGAAGACCAAAAAAAATAAAAATCTTTTGTAATGGTTATGGAAGCCAAAAAAAAAACAAAAACAAACTATAACTGTTACCAAAGACCAAAAAATGTTGGTTTTTGTAATAATTATTCAGAGAGAAAGTTTTAAGAAATCGTGATAAATTATTATTTCAGGATTTTTTCAAATATTGGTTATAACTGTTATGTCCCTGTTTTTTATTATTATATACATTTTTATTACAAATATGGGTGAAAGAAAATATCGGCCAAATGCTCGCCACCCCAGTAAAAAACGTGCTCCAAAAGGAGCAGGTTTTTTGTATGAATTCATACCTCAAATCGCTTCAAAATTGCTGATGGGATGCCTGATTAATGGGGTGTTCCCGGTTCGGAGGACTATTTACTGCTGACAATAAGCGCTTCTTTTAACATGCAAACAAGGAGCTCCTAGAGTGTTTTTTAAGGGCTAACTATATTAACATATTCATTAATGTTTTGCTTTTACTTGTATGCTTAAATGCTTTTTTCAATCAATCATAAAAACCCTCTTCGTTGTCAGCACTAAAATAGCAGTTTTTTGTATTTTTTATTCGTTATCATTTACTGCTTTATAAGAGCTCTCTAATTGAAGCGCTTGAGTATGCGCTTTTTCATTGTAGTGCTTCAAAAAACCCAATTTTTTTTTACTGGGACGGCTTCGGTGGCATACCTCTTTCCGATGGTCATATTTTCGATGACTGAGAAATAATAAAGGTTAAATATCCTGAATAGACAGAATAATCTCATCCTTTAGCTCTTGAATTGTTTTTGGCTTATTGATTATTCTTTTAACACGGCCATTGAATTTCTCGCGCAAAAGTGTATTGTTTCGTTGGCTGTGTGGCAAGTGGCACCATTTAGCTGGAACCACATACATATCTTCCATGTCCATATCCTCAATGTCTGGCTACAATAAGTCCGGGTATGCTCGTAAATGTATCACTGCGCTGGATAAGTTTTTTCAAATGTTTATATATTTATAAATATTTATATCAGTGAAGTAGATTTGGGTCAACAAATTGTCAAATACTCCACAAAAATTATAGTCACACATTAAAAAAAATTATAATTATTGTTTTATCGGATCGTGCCCTATGTTGTCATCTCGCGATAGTCAATTTCGTCAATTTCGAAAAGGTGCGGCCCGAGGACGCCGCCAGCCCAAAAACCTCACCAAACAGTCACTCTTTGTGGAAGCATCCTCTTTTGAACAATCACTTATGGATTCTCATTTGCCCAAATACGGTAATTCTGCATGTTAAAGAATATACTGAGGTAAAAGTGTGTGTGACGAAGAACGTAAAATACATTTTGATTTGAAGGCCCATTTTCGTAAAAGACTTCAACAATTTTAACGCGCTGATCAATTGTGTACATCTGGTCAAATTTGTTCAACACTTTAACAAAGAAAGTTGGACAAAAATCTTGCCGTTAAGTTGCGACTTACAATTAACATCGTGCATTATGGTTGAGCCTCCCTTTACACAATCTAGGAAAGCTAAAAAATATTGTAGCCATAGCCCTGATTATAATTGATCTCCATGTTTAGTAAGCAAAAACCGTGTTAAGTACTCATAGTATTTCAAAAATATATTTTATCGTTTCCAAAGACATCAAAAATGGCCGAACTTGGTCCAGTGGAAAAATACATAAAGAGAGACAGTAATTGTTCTATAGAAGAAAGTGTAAGCAGAAGTTTGAAGATGGAACGTTTGCAAAGGCTCTTCGAAAATCCAAAATATTATCGGAGTTAACACGAAAAGTTAAACGCATTAAAAAGGCAGAAGTCAAAGCGGATTTGAGAAATAAATAAAGTAGAAAATTGAAGATTTTCCATAGTTGTAGATGAGAGCCGGATGTATCTATTAAAAATACGGAATATTTTTGTAAAAATAATATTTTTTTATTCGTTATTCTCATCGATTAATCGAATAATTTTTAATATTTAATCGTTTGATCGAAAGAACAAAAACAATTATTTGAATTATTCGAACGAAGCTTAAAGTCGAATAATTGACAACTCTAGCACTTACCCATGAACATATTCATTTAAATCATATAATTTTTTTTTTTAAATAAATAACAATATAACTTTCAATTGGTTGTCTAAAATAAAAAAAAAATAGTAAAATGTATTTAACATGTCCATTAGACTGGTCGCATCTTGTATGGGCTTTTTTTTTTTAATTTATTGTTTGCGCTGCTCAAAATATGAGGTTTGGTGTAAGAAATCATGATCTAATTTTTCAGGTCAATCCGACGGTGCCTAGCCGTGCCGGGTGGTGCCCAAAGTTCCCCATATTATAAAAAAACATCTTTTCTATCAGATCTTTATAGTTATACTAGTTGAAAAGCCGAAAATCAAAAATATGGCTTCGTTACGATCTTCCCCAGTGATAGTGCTTCAAGTGTGCCAAATTTCAGCTTCCTATGTCATCAGATGGCTTCAGAAAGTTGCGGAAAGAATAGGACATCATGCAAACATCCTGACATACTAAGAAATTATATATTGTATAGTATAGATAGATTAACATATGTTAGCGCAACTCAAAAACGCTTTAGCTTATTGAAAAACTAAAAAAAACTTAAATTCCGTAATAAAATTTACATTAAGAAAGGTAAAACTTTTTTCTTTATGTTGGCTTTGGTTTTCGAGATATACCGTTATTTCGAAAATTAAGGAGGTTGCACAACATATGTTCGCGTAACTCAAAAACGCTTAAGTTTATTGAAAAAACTAAAAAAAAACCGAAATTCCGCAATAAAAGTAACTTTAAGAAATTTAAAACTTTTTTCTTTATGTTGGCTTTGGTATTCGAGATATACCGTTATTTCGAATATTAAGGAGGTTGCACAACATATGTTCGCGCAACTCAAAAACGCTTTAGCTTATTGAAAAACTAAAAAAAACTTAAATTCCGTAATAAAATGTACATTAAGAAAGGTAAAACGTTTTTCCTTTATGCGCAGCCGTTTTAGAAACATAATTTTTTTTCTGGAAAAAAAAATAATTTTTTTATTAAAATTTCGGAATTTTTGTTTTTAAAAATTCATAAAAAATTGAAAAATGCAGCTGTGCTTCTAATTTTATGCAGACATATAAAAAACAACATTGCAAACAAAACAAGCTATAAATGATTAAAATCTGTAAACAATTTTTGATTTTATGTATGCACAAAAGATGTGGCGGTTTAATAAAATTCTTATATTAATTAAAATTTTTCGTCTTTTGTGAATACATAAAATCAAAAGTTGTTAACAGATTTTAATCATTTATAGCTTGTTTGCTATAAATTTCGATTTTTTTTAGTTTTTCAATAAACCTAAGCGTTTTTGAGTTACGCGAACATATGTTGTGCAACCTCCTTAATTTTCGAAATAACGGTATATCTCGAAAACCAAAGCCAACATAAAGAAAAAAGTTTTAACTTTCTTAAAGTAAATTCTATTGCGGAATTTCGGTTTTTTTAGTTTTTCAATAAGCTAAAGCGTTTTTGAGTTGCGCGAACATATATTTTGCAACATCCTTAATTTTCGAAATAACGATATATCTCGAAAACTAAAGCTAACCTAAAAAAACGGCTAGCACCACTGGATTCAGCGACCCCGAATTAGGTTAAAAATCTTTCGTTCGTATCATACTAAAATATTAAACAGCAAATACTTTAATCTATCTATACAATATATAATTTCTTAGTATGTCAGGATGTTTGCATGTATGTCCTATTCTTTCCGCAACTTTCTGAAGCCATCTGATGACATAGGAAGCTGAAATTTGGCACACTTGAAGTACTTTCTCTGCGGAAGATCGTAACGAAGCCATATTTTTGATTTTCGGTTTTTCAACTAGTATAACTACAAAGATCTGATAGAAAAGATGTCTTTTTTTATAATATGGGGAACTTTGGGCCCCACCCGGCACGGCTAGGCACCGTCGGATTGAGCTGAAAAATAAAATCATGATTTCTTACACCAAACCTCATATTTTAAGCAGCGCAAACAATTAAATTTAAAATACTAATAAATAAAACATTTTTTTCATTATTTTTCACAAAAATAATATCATAAAACGCAAACACTTCTCAAAATTTAATTTTATTTTTGATTTAAAGAAGGGCAAATCCAGAAATAAATTTTCTTACTTTATGAATGGTTTATTAAAGGTTTAATAGACTATTTTTCGTTTATGAATATAATATTAGCACTTTTTGCTTAAAAACGGTGAATTAATCATAAATAAATTTTTATGAATACGGCTGTAGGGTTATAAAACTAATTAATGTTCTATGAATGTATGTTTAATAAACCTTTAAAAAAATTTTTATTGAATATGGGATTGAAAAAATTGTTTTTAGAAATAAGCCCGATTTTTTAAAACCAGCAGCCGTATTCTGTAATTCGCTTTGCTAAAGCTAAATCTCGATCGCTAAAAAGCCTTAGAGAATACAACATTAAAACATTTTAGCGATGACATTTAAAGCTTAAATTGCTGCGATTTAAATTTGTATGGCATTGTCAAATTTAGCAATGCACGTTACAGAATTGCATTCGTAGCCAAAAACCGCTAAATCAATTTTTTAGATTTTTAGCGATAGAGATTTAGCTTTAGCGAATTACAGAATACGGCTGCTGTTCTTTTTAAGCATGACTAGACACAACCAGCCAGTAAAAAGGCACAGACGGACATGTTTAGATCAACTTAAAGGTCTTTAACCAATATTTGTTTGTGCTTTATAAACTTTGCACTAATGGTGGCGTAGGATATAAATAAACTTTTTTAAATTTTCAACGTTTTCTTTTCACCTTGAAACTTTTATTAGCAAGCCTTGAAATATTTTGCTAAAAGCCTTCTGCCATTTCCATGAATAAAAAAAAATTTGCTTTCTTTTTCTTATGGAACCAATTTCAAACTTACCTTTTTGTTAATGAAGGCATAAAAGAACTATTGAAAAAGAAAGAGGCAGCAAGAGACAGGGAGAAAAAGCAACTGAGCTGTCAAAAAGAAACCCAACTCTTTGATTGAGTTATAAAAACTTTGTTTATTTTTTGTTGTACCTCTACACCTTATCCATATATAAGTTTAGGTGTTAAAATTTTTCATTCTATTTTAAGTTCAATTAGCACACCTGTCACTTAAAATATTCAAGATATTTCCCCAATAGACACCCCCCCTCCCCCCGCCCATCTCAAATACATAGGTAACGAATTTCAATCACATTTTTGTTATCTTGAATTACTTGCTCATTATAGCTATTTGAAGAAATTGTTTTCTTAGGAACAACTAAACAAATTTGTTTTAAAACAAGTTTCAATTAGAATTGCAGATAAGAAGAAATCGCAAGGGTTTGTTTAACAAACGAGAAAAATACCAGAGAAAAAAAGGATTAAACGAATTACAGAAGGTGTAATTAAACGTAAAAAGCTTAAAACATTCAAGATAAATGCAAATACCAGGTATTTTAAATATACAAAAACCTACACACTTTTTCCAACAAATTAAATTATTTCTGCTAAAGCAAATTTGTTGTGATTTAATTAAAAAAAAATACATGAGACAAACGAAAAGGATAGAAAAAACAAAAAAGAAAAAAAAACAGGAATGATAGAAAGTATAGTCGGGCAATCCCAAACATTAGATACACTACACCTAGCACTACGTTTGCATTACCATTGCAGTAATCAAAAAGTGCAAAATTATTGCATAACATCTAGGGTATTCATTTAATCGGACTTTTGCTTTAATCGGTTAATAGCCCGATTAATTAACCGAGGTTTTGGTTTAATCGGTTACTAATCGGTTAATTTTGTTTTTGTTAACCGATTAATAATGTTTTTTTTGTAAATTAAGTAATTTCAATATATAAAAACGCATTAATTGTCTTGAACTAAAACGAGCAAAAAAAGAACAATTCATAAATATTTAATAAGCATTTTTCAATTAATACATAGGGTGTGCTATCAAGTCATATCGCCATATTATCCCAAATAATACTTTACAATTGTTTAAAATAAATATTGTTGTATTACAAACAAAATAATGCTGTGTTCATTGATTCTTCATAACTGCGCACAACAGTTATATCGTCGGCTTAATATCCTTTCAGCACATTTAACAGGAGAGACAAAAAACTTCTTAATTTTCCTATTTGCAGCTTGATAGAAAATTAGAAATACAGTTAGTTTAACACCCTTCAAGACTTAAATATAATTAAAACCACATGCTGGTCGACGAGGTGTACCTTTCTCTGCCACACGGCATCAAAATCTCAATTTACATAAAAAGTGGATTTAGCCGGTTTGCATATTAAGCCGACGATATATATTTCTTGTAATTTATTAAAAACATATTTATAAAAAAATAAACAGATAATTTCAGTAGTTATAGGATTTCTTTTAAAATAATTTTGTAAAAAAAAATTTTTTTTGCCAAAACTTGACTGGGAAAAAATTCTTTCACTTATCGTAGATGAATATCTAATTTCTCAGTCCTTTTCCAGGATTTCTCTAAACATATAAAATACTCCATTATGCTTTTAGAGTTTTTTTTTTTAAATTTTTAACACTTCGTATTGTTTCAGTTAATTCTGTTAAAAGACTGAGAGAAGAAGATTTAAGAAGAAACAAATACATAACTAACACGTATGTAAGTACATAAAACAGAAAAAACGTGTTGGTAATCAAAAATTTTACCCATATTTCGCCACATTTCTGTTGATCGATGATAAAGATAAAAAAACATTAGTGGTATTCACACCGAGCTTGTTAGTTTGTTAGTCGTTAATCGTTACTTTTTTACACGCATTTTGTTTTTGTATATTTAACTCGCTACCGGACTAACATTTAACAAATTACCGACACGGCACCCCTGATAAAATAGTTGTTAGTTGGTAACTCAAAATCAGCTGTTGCAGTTTCTAAATAAATATAATAAAAAAGTCATTTGTGATACATTTCTAAAAAAATATTTGTGTTTTGGCAATTTTCGTGTACATTGAGAGTAAGTTTGTTAAATAAATGATTTTTTTATTTTAAAGTTACCAGACTAACAAAGTTTTAAAAAGGGGGTCGTTCACAGTTGGTAATTTTAACAAATTAACAAACTACCGAGTAACAAATTAACAAGTTCGGTGTGAATACCACTATTGTAATTTTAGTCACCAGTCGGCGGAAAATGTGTTAAAATGAAGATCACTGAACCTTATTTGTTTTTATGAAAAAATATTTTCTAAAATCACAAAAAAAATGTGTTATAATACTACAAAATATTAAAAATTTTATCACATCGGTTAATCGGTTAATCGACTGAAATTAATCGGTTTAATCGTTAATCGAAAAAACCCAATTTGAAATTAACCGATCAGTTAATCGGGTAGTAATTAATCGGTTAACCGATTGACGATTAACCGTATGAATACCCTAGTAACATCTAACTTTTACACTTTTGATGAACAAGAACAAAACAATTTTGACAAAGTACGAATATTGGATAGAGAAAAAATCGAAAGGAAAAGATTCACAATAAAGACGTTAAGGATACAACAGAAAATAGACAAGTTAGAGTGCTATATTCGGCTGTGCCGAATCTTTGATACCCTCCACCGACAGTTCGAATGTTTAAGGAGTAATATCTGTATGATGGCTATTATTATCTTAAACTGTGACGATTTGTTATAAATTATGGTTTTAGGCGTACTAAACTGTTTTCCGGTAGTAGGGTTTATATGGGGCCTAAGGTAAATTATGGACCGATCGGCACGAAATTTCACAGTATTATTTCTAGTCCTAAAAAACTGTGACGTACCAAATTTTGTTACGCTAGCGTTATTTTTTACGGTTTTAGGCGTACTAAACGGTTTTCCGGGAGTATTGTTTATATGGGGCTTAGGGTAAATTATGGACGGATCATCACGAAATTTAACAGCGTGATTTCCAGTCAAATAAAACAAATTTTTGCAAAATCTTATCTCATTCCGTGCCTTGTTCCAGCATTTATGTTATTTTTTGTAACAAAATTATAATTTTTTTTAGGTGGTGGTTCCACATTTTGATTCATAGCTCTGGTCCTACTGAACCAATTTTGCTTGATTTCAATCCCAAACAGCTTAGGATAACTACAAGCAATTTGGCACCAAGTTTGTTCATTTCTTTTGAGTTGTTCAAAAGTGAGCGTGTTTTCAACAGACGGACAGACGGACAGCCGGACAGACAGACGGACATGGCTAAATCGACTTAGAATTACTCAAGGACCCAGAATATATATACTTTATGGGGTCTGAGATGAATAATAAAAAAGTTTCACACGGAATGACAAACTTAATATACCCTCTTCGCAACTAATTGTGGTGGAGGGTATAAAAAGACAATGAACTTAAAAGAAGACACACAAAACTTTAATGCCAGTTACTGTGTTGCAATATTTAACCTGCGGTATAATTTTTAAGTTTGTGCTTAATTTAATTTTTCATGTTTAATGTTTTTATGTTTGTCTACAACAAATTATTGTTCAATGTAATGAAAAATTAATTTCTCTTTTTTTGTAAGGAATAATTAATTGTTGAAAAATGTTTGTTGTAATAATATTGTTAAATATAAATAAATAAAAATTAATCAAGCTCGAGGCCAGTGTTTTTTCGTGTGCAAGTCTAGATGTCGATGTGTGAACAAAATAGTTTTAAGTTTTTGTGTTTATAAAAATTCACTGAAAAGAAATCCCTGATGATGATCTTCAAAGAAGATCGAAATATTGGAAGTAAATAAAAAAGGAATTTTTATTTACGAAAAAACACTGGCCTCGAGCTTGATTAATTTTTATTTATTTAAATTTCGAATGGTCGAATAAGAACAACTTTGATTGTTAAATATATTTTCTTTAATTTAAATAGACGAATCCCTTGATAAAGTGTACATAACATTCACGAAACGTTGGGAAAATATGGATTATATGCATTTTTAATTACATATTGAACTTTAGGCCGTATTAGCTAAAATAAAATCTAATTTAAAAACAATGTTAGTTTGCTACAAGCTGCTTAACCCTGGATAGGTACTGTTCGCGAATCGACGAAGCTCATTTACATTTTATCATATAACTTTTTTATGTGCATTCAAATTACGCTCTTTTTCAACAACGATAGCTGATGACGAAAGCTAAAATTCCTATCAAATTTTGAGAGTGAAGAAGAAATATTTTTTATGTTTTATTTTATTTAATTTTTTAATAAAATGCTTAATTAAAAAAAATTGTTGTTGCTTTTTTACTTTAAAAGCGACAAAGAGCAACCTTAATGTACAAAAATAAAGAGTAGCCTTTCAGGGTTAATTAAGTATGGTATCAAATACAAAAAACAAGAGCCAGCAACTAAAGAGCAATATAAAATTAAGTAAATTCGAAATATAAGTCAACAATAAACGTAAGTCTTTGGAAACGAGTTCCTTACCTAAGAAGTAGGAAAAATATCAGCAAGATAATTTCATCCAAATTTTGAAACTATCGTTTTTTAAAGATGTGATGATTTTAAAGCGATTTTAAAATCCATTTCTGAATTATAGTCTAAATTTTTGTTCAAAATACAGCACAATTAACTGTAAAGGTCTAAAACAAAACGAAACTATTCCAATTATTAAGTTTTTATGTTTTTTTACTAGACACTATCGTAGTCTATTGGGAGATTTACAAGGTGTTATAAAGTCATATGTCTTAAAATAACAACATGGACAAATACGACTGTTGTAAACAAACCCTTATAATTCAGTGTGCTATTTTTAATTTAAACCAGCTGATTTAAATCAAATATAAAAAAAAATATTAAACTTAAATAAAAATATGTTTTGATAATTATCCTTGAATAATAAGTAAAATTAGATCTTACCTGTTTCAGACGCAAATCACAAATAAATTTTATTTTGTTTGCTGACCAAACAGCGCAGTCCTAAGCCGATCTAATTTGACGCCGCAAGTGATATGTTGCAAAAGTTGCTAGCCGCAGGTTAAATTCGGATGTTAGCCGAATAAAATTATACCATCGAAGGCTTACAGAAACAAATGCGGCTCAGCTCAGCCGCTCAGCGCATTTCTCTTATGATTAGTTACGACAGCACAATAAACATAGCAAGCAAAGTTCTATTAATTTAAGACACTTTTTGTTTACAAAGCAATAACAATATTTTTAAACCATTGTAAAATGTTAAACTATTATGACAATATAACTTGAAAGCACACCTTGTGAATACCCCATATGTATATACCCATTGTTATAAAACTTACCAAATGTCAATTATAAAGTGGTCTTTAGACTGCTTAACTACTAAACCGATTTTCCAGAAATTTTTACAGTAATTTCATGATTACCCGTCGCGTTGTAAGTTTTCAAGTGGATGTGGCACATTTCATACATAGACAATATCAATAATCTTATGTCTGGAGCAGTGTTGCAAAATTGAAATTTTGAAATGGTACTGAACTTCAACCAAAAGAGTATTTTTCCCACCAAATGGTACTTTTTGTTAAAAAAAAACAATACATAATTTATGAAGATAAAAGGAGCAAAAAATACTTTGTTAGAGTTCATTTATCTAAGTATTTAATAGCAAAGAGTATTTATATTTTAGGTACACATGTAAATAATATTTCTGTTATACATAAGCGTCAAGCGCCCCATCCATTTACAATATTATTGTATATGTTATTCGCCATATTATTTCTATATTGTCCTATATTGTTCAATAAGTGGCACAATGGTTTTAATTAAAATGGCGTAACTCTAATAAAAAAAATAACCTTTAAAGCAAAACAACATAGTACATTGCTGCCAACACTGATTTCGATTCTTGACAATATATTGTGTCACATTGAATATCACATACACACTGGCGACAAAATTGAACAGTTATACTGCAAGTGTATTAGCCGCTTAAGGTACGTTTTTTCAGTATTTTCTAAAAAAAATATTTAAATAGTTCATATACAATGTACATAAGTACATATTTTTAGAGTACTCTTATAGAAGCCCATTTTACAGTACAAATTTGTAATGCCTTTTAAAAGCCCTTTTTTAAAATGCGTTCCTAAAGACATGCATCAGAAGCACTCACGAAATACCTTCTTTTAAAAGCCTTTTTAAATTCCTGTAGGAAGAAGGGAGTGTGGAACGGCTTGCTCCCAATGACAACCTGTGTAAAAAATATATAAGTATGGAATGCGGCTTGTATCTGCCAAAACAGGCCTTCTATTAGGCATCTCTACTCTTTTTTTTTTACCGCAGGGTATATTTAAAAAAAAAACTCCACTAAAATCTTCGACATTAATGCTTTTATCATTTTCGTAAAAGCATTAAAGTATTTTTTAATTTCATTAATTATCTCAAACACTGTATTTAAAACAAGATCAACACAGTTTCCGTGCATGTGTATTTTTCGCTGTCTGACGATCAACTTAATTAATGATGGTAACAAACAAAGGGGTGGGGCCTCTAAGCAATTGTTTGCTTGGATCAGCATCACTGTCCTAAGGCCACTGTATAATAAAAACTGGAAAAACTTACTATACTCATGTCATAAGTTTGTTGTGGTGGATCTACGACAGCCCTTTTGTACGAAATAGCGTACACTCTCAAAAATATGTCATTAAGTACTCTATTATAAGGTACCATATGGTCGATTTAGCCCTATTTTCCCAATAAGGGGCGATTTTCTAAAATACGGCGACCGGTGTACAAACTTCAGCCCAACCTCTTAGGCGGGTAGAATAATTTTTATTGTTTTATTTTTTAACTTCTTATCCTCTTTAACACAAAATAAACAAAACTTAAGACAAAAAAAGGAAGAATCTTAAAATTATTTTAAATTGAAAGAATTTTTATTTATGTATAATTTTCTCTCTACCTTTTTGTTAATAATGTAAAAAAAAAAAGAGGGTCAAACAGATAAAAAAATCCAAAGCAGAAGACCCTTATTAATGACAAAAATGTGTGTGTGTATGTATAAACACAACACCCAAGAAAATTTAATTTTTTGGTTGATTTTATTTACATTTTTCTATGAACCTCTGAACGTTAGCTGCATAATAGAGTGTATAGCCTGCTTCCTCTATTCCAGTAACGAAAGACGTCAGCTCAGAATATATTACTATGACCATTATTCATAACTGTTCTTTTAACACTTTGGAGAACTTTAAGTTTAAATGGCATTATCATATTTAAACACATTTCTGTTTGTTTATCATTTTATACTTCTTCACGTGGCTTTTTACCCTTTTTTGAAAATCTTTTTTTTTCAGAATTAAAGTAAACACTATTGCTTGTTTTTTTTTTTAACATAAAAATAGGGATAAAAGCATTTTTATGGAAAGGAACAACAAAATCCCATAATGAGCTTTAACTGAGTAATACAAAACTATATCTTACAAACACTAGCGGACAAGGAATACTTTTAAAGAACGTTTTTTAGACAAATCACTGTATTTAAGTATAATTAACTGTGGGGCAAAATAATGACGTTTCTATTGAAAACATGGGTTTCAAAAACGATATTCTTGTTAATGCAAATTTATCAAAATATGTACAATTTATTTGGGAAGAAAAAACTTGACAAAAAGTAAAGCAGAAACGTAATCTGCGGAAAATTCTTAGAAAATGTTCCGAATAAACCATGGTTCCTTATGCCCGTAATGTGCATAGAAATCTATGGTGTAAAAGCGTCCATATTTTAAAAGGAAACTTAAGGCAAACACACGTCTGCAAAATAAACGTTGAAATAAGTTAAGATAACTGTTAGGTACGAACACGACCAGCTTTCTTTTTGTAGAAATTACGGGCATTAATCAAAAAGAGCCCCTGATTTTTCACGAGAAAATTTTAATTAATTTTGAATCAATTTTTTATCTTCTTGTTCTTGATTTTGTGTGCATTTTAGTTAGTTTGTTTACAGTAATTATTACTGATGAGAATTCGGTAGATTCGTGGAAAACACAAACGCTAATAGTGTTTGTGTAGTAAATCATTAAAAATATAACGTTTCCCTGTTTGTCTTTCTCTTTCGAACACATAAATAATACTGTTCTTTTCAAACTTAACAAAAGATGAGAATATTTAATTCTGTTCGGTTTTTTTTAACCACAAACTTCATTGTGTGCAGTTCAGCTTATTAATGTTCGTTCGTTTCTGCTGTGTTTTGGCTGGTAAAAAAACAAACATTTTTTACATAAGCCGGAGAGTTAAATACAACGAAAAGTTTAATCTTTTTTTACTTGATATAAGAATTTTATACTCATTTCAAGAAATTCCGGGATTGGTTTTCGAAAGTGATCCCATTTAGGAATGTTTTGACTACGTTTTAGTCTTATTCGTACGACTCCTACTTAAAGTAATCATAAAAAACCTGGGGGCAAATCGCGACATTCGATATCGATCGAAATTGCAATACAATTTACATGTGAATTTCGATCGATATCGAATGTCGCGATTTGCCCCCTGATTTATCACGAGTGTTCTTTCTGTGTAGGCAAGAAAAATAATGACTTACTTTTGAATGCGTTCATTTTGGGACATCCCTTGTAAAATTCATTAGTTCTTTGAGTAGAATTGTTAGTAGTGGCTTTATGTTTTTCTGATTACTCAAAACCTTATTTTGTAGGCGAAGTTTTTACTGGAGCCTTTATATTAGGGTATTCATTCGGCTAATCGTCAATCGGTTAACCGATTAATTACTACCCGATTAACTGATCGGTTAATTTCAATTTGGCTTTTTTCGATTAACGATTAAACCGATTAATTTCAGTCGATTAACCGATTAACCGATGTGATAAAATTTTCAATATTTTGTAGTATTATAACATATTTTTTTGCGATTTTAGAAAATATTTTTTCATAAAAACAAATAAGGTGTTCAGTGACCTTCATTTTAACACATTTTCCGCCGACTGGTGACTAAAATTACAATGTTTTTTATCTTTATCATCGATCAACAGAAATGTGGCGAAAAATGGGTTAAATTTTTGATTACCAACACGTTTTTTCTGTTTTATGTACTTACATACGTGTTAGTTATGTATTTGTTTCTTCTTATATCTTCTCATATCAGTCTTTTAACAGAATTAACCGAAACAATACGAAGTGTTAAAAATTAAAAAAAAAAACTCTAAAGGCATAATGGAGTATTTTATATGTTTAGAGAAATCCTGGAAAAGGACTGAGAAATTAGTGTTCATTTCAATTTTCAATTTTTTCCAAGTCAAGTTTTGGCAAAAAATTTTTTTTTTTTACAAAATTATTTTAAAAGAAATCCTATAACTACTGAAATTATATCAGTTAATTTTTTTATAAATACATATTTGGGGGATATACAAGATAGTCATAAAGTCTTATGTTTTTAAAAAATTACCAGTAATATATATCGTCGGCTTAATATGCAAACCGGCTAAATCCACTTTTTATGTAAATTGAGATTTTGATGCCATGTAGCAGAGAAAGGTACACCTCGTGGACCAGCATGTGGTTTTTATTCTATTTAAGTCTTGAAGGGTGTTAAACTAACTATATTTTTAATTTTCTATCAAGCTGCAAATAGGAAAATTAAGAAGTTTTTCGTCTCTCCTGTTAAATGTGCTGAATGGATATTAAGCCGACGATATAACTGTTGTGGGCAGTTATGAAGAATCAATGAACACAGCATTATTTTGTTTGAAATACTACAATATTTATTTTAAACAATTGTAAAATATTATTTGGGATAATATGGCGATATGACTTGATAGCACACCCTGTGTTTTAATTGAAAAATGCATATTAAATATTTATGAATTGTTTTTTTTTTTTGCTCGTTTTAGTTCAAGAATTTGGTATGTTATTGTTTTTTTTACTAATAAACTCCAAATAATAAACAATTAATGCGTTTTTATATATTGAAATTACTTAATTTACAAAAAAACATTATTAATCGGTTAACCGATCAAAAACAAAATTAACCGATTAGTAACCGATTAAACCATAACCTCGGTTAATTAATCGGGCGATTAACCGATTAAAGCAAAAGGCCGATTAAAAGAATACCATACTTTATATACATATGTATGTATTTTATGAACGTACATAAAAAGTTTTCAAACAAAAGGTAGCATTAAGTTCAATATCATAAGTATTATATATCAATATATATATAAAAATAGGCTGTAGGAAATATCGCCCAAAGAAAAATGGCCCAAAAAAAAAAAATGAAAAATCGCCCAAATGAAGAATCGCCCAAAAGAACATGAAAAATGACCCAAAAAGATATATATGAAATTTTGCCCAACAAAAACGAAAAAGGGCCCAAAAAAAATGAAAAATGACCCAAAAAGCAAAAACGAATTTTTCCGAAAAAAATTAAAAATTACCCAATTTGCAAAAAAGTGGTTATTATTCATATAAATTTAGTTCCATACAAGTGTAAGTTTTATGTAAAAAATTGCATTCTATCTTCAACAGCTGCTCGGCAGTAAGGACAGTAATACCGGCTGCGCAAACTTCGCTAAACTTCTCTGCATAGCCGGCCTTCGGCCGGGCGCAAGGAGTTTCTCCTCTATGGTAGAACAAGTACCGGTTTCGCTAAGTAAAGCTTCTAAAATCTGCCTTGTTTTCGAACGAAGGCCATATACGCAGAGAAGCTTTAGTTAGCGAAGCCGGTGTTTGTTATACCATAGAGGGGAAATCCTTGCGCCCGGACGAAGGCCGGCTATACAGAGAAGCTTTAGTTAGCGAAGCCGGTTTTTGTTATACCATAGAGGAGAAAATCCTTGCGCCCGGCCGAAGGCCGGCTATACAGAGAAGCTTTAGTTAGCGAAGCCGGTGTTTGTTATACCATAGAGGAGGAAATCCGTGCGCCCGGCCGAAGGCCGTCTTTCCACAGAAGCTTTAGTTAGCGCAGCCGGTATATATTATATCCTTGAGGAGAAAATCCTTGCGCCCAAAAGTGTTTTCGTTATATATTTAATATAAACACCCAAAGAAAAAACAACAAACTTATTTTTAAATAAATTACAATTATATTAAATAAAGATGGCCCGAAAAAATGGGCTATTTTTCATATAATATTTTTGGGTGATTTTTCGTTATGAAAAAATTTAAAAAACGAAAAATCACCCAATAATAACGAAAAAAAGCCCAAAAATTTTGGGTCACTTTTCATATGAATTAAGGCCCAATTTTACATGGAATTTTTTTGGGTGATTTTTCATTTATTTTTTTTTTGGCCATTTTTCTTTGGGCGATATTTCCTACAGCCATAAAAATAAGTTGCATTGTGTTAGTAATTGTATTCTCTGAAAAGTTGACGTGGAAGGTGACGTCAATACCAAGGTTTTTATGTATCAACGGTCTTCAAATGTGTATTGGTTCTTGAGTTATAGCCATTTTAGTGAACACTGCATTCATTCCGAAACATTTATTTATATTCCTATACAAATATCAACAAAATGCCCTCCATTTTGAAAACCCTCCGAAACGGCTTGGCCGATTTTTATGAAATTTTGTATAGGTCGTAGAGTACAAATACGATGTACAATATCGCTAGAGGGCGCAAAATATTGCAATAGGGGTTAAAGCTCCCACTCCCCAAACTTCTAAACTAATCAACCGGTTTTCTTAAAACTTGGCATGCAGACAATGTAACTTCTGAAAGAGAATAAGGAATAGGGTGTGAAATAGGGTAAGAGGGTTAAAAGCTCCCCCTATGTCTACGTAACTAATAAACCGATTTTTTTGAAATTTCGCAGGCATACAGTGTTACAGTTGAAAAAAACTATAGCCTATACTTTTTATTATTTAGGGCGTGAAATAGAGCAAGACGGGTAAGAGCTCCCCCTCCCCCTCTATCTTCTTAACTTATCAACCGGTTTTCTTAAAATTTGGCATGCATACACTGCAACATCGGAAAGAGGACAGGGCATTAAATAGGGCAAGATAGGTAAAAGCTCCGCCTCCCTATATCTTCTTAACTATTCAATTAATTTTCTTAAGATTGGGCAGGCAAATAGTGTAACATCTGAAAAGAACTATAGCCTATAATTTTTTCTTAAAATTTGACTAGCAGACACTGTTACATCTGAAAGAAATAAGTTATGTGGCAAAACAACGTTTGCCGGTTCAGCTAGTTTGTTTATAAGCAAACTTAAGTTATTATTAAATTTATAAGAAATCTAAGGAACTTGTCCCATAAATGGCTTTTAATTAGTATTTCAATAAAATGAATATAACATGCTTAATAAAAAATTTTAATAATAAATTAAATACGTCATCAAATGAATATTCTTCTTCAGCTTCTGAAAAGTTGATCGAGATATCATTAAAATATATCGTAACTTTAATATAGAAAAGCCCTTACTAACGTTTTCCTTACTTTACAGGAGAAGGAAAAAACTTAATAAAAATTATAGTCTTGTAGTCGCGATTTTTTTAAACGCTTTTTATATATGGATTTCAAGACTATAATTTTTATTAAGTTTTTTCCTTCTCCTGTAAATTAAGAACAACATTAGCTAGGACTTTTCTATATTAAAGTAACGATATGTTCTTATCGCATTTTTTAACCCTTGTGTTAATACCCCGGTACCATGGTACCCACCTACGTATATTAACATGAAAAAACTGTATTAAGAATTAAAATTTTTTAACAAGCTTCTGGATCGTCGTTATTTAAATAAAATGAAAGCGAATTCAGATTCATTTTTTGCTACTTTAATACTCCAAAAAATTAGCGTAAACTTTAACCATCGCATCATGGGCACCCGGTTACCCCGGTACCCAATACAATACAATACACTTTATGGGATAACAAAAACACGTTTAAACTGCTCAACAAATTCAATAAACTCAATTCTGTATCATACAATTACTTAAGTTTAGTTTCCAAAGCGTAAGTATTATAATGCGGGGAATTCTCACTTACATATCATGTATCACCAACAATGTTCAACTGGTATACTTAAAAATACTGTCCTGTATAAAAAATTTAAAATTTTAGCCGTTATGCAATACAAAGTTAAAAAATCATATTTGAACATAAATATAATTTAATAAGCTTTTAAAAAGTTTTTATTTCATAAAAATATGGGTTATTAATACATTATAGTATATGGGTACCCGGGTACCCCGGGTGCTAAACAATGTGGATAAAGTCGAGCATTAATACATGGGCTAATTAGATCGCTTGTTATTTTAAAACTTTTGCAACATGTATTCAGCCTTTTTAAACTACACTTAATATAAAGTAGCGAATTAATAGTCTTTAATGTCATTCTATTTCGAATTTTCGGTTTTAAGAGATTCATACCACTTAAAATCATTTTTAGCTTTTGCGTTGGTAAATGGAAAAACCAAGAACTTCATTGCAAAAGAAGCTTATTCACTGAATGGATTTTCATTTAATGCATATTTATATCCATATTCATTTAGCCAGAAATCAACTGTAGAGTTCTTATTTATCAATTCATTTGAATTTTATTTCTGCCACTGATGTTCCAAAGTTGTAATTTCCTTTACAGTGAAATCAATCATTTATTCTTAAAAATGTTCGCTTAATTGGCATTTATTAGTTTTAAACACAAAATAAAAGTTAATATTTGTTAAATAATGAAATTTTTTGGAAATCGTTAAGTTGTCATATTAATTGAGCTATAAAATCTCGGCATGTAATACGAATTTGTTTTTTTATTTCAAAAGTTATGGCACCTACTATCTCTTTTCGAAATCAAAATCAAAATTTTCAAAATCGTAATTGAAATATGGCTTTGGGGGGAAAAAAATTAGCTAAACATAAGCTTAATAGATAAAACTGATCAGATTTAAAAACAGTTTGATATGAAAGGTCTTGCTAAATATTGTACAGTTTCTACTAGCAAAAGAGTAGGGATTTGTATGTGTAACACTATGCAACAAGCAAAAATTCCCTGAATAACCACTATATTTCTTTGATCCACTATAGTCACCTAACTGCAAAAATCATCATTATCTAAAATTCTATGGTTGGGTTTTTTTTTTAATTTTTATCTAAAAATTGAGATTTTTGAAGAGGCTGCTCCATACATCCTGTCGTTACTTTTGAACGACGCACTCGATTTTGTTATACAATCCTCAAAACATTTTAATTTAATTTAGCCATTTTTTTTGGAGTAATTTGGAGAAGTGGCAAAAAAAAATTTTTTTTTTTGTTTTTTAATAAAATTTTTGAATTCAAAAATTTCATAAAAAATTTAAATCAACAAATACTTACCAGTTTTAGTTCTTAAGCTCAAAGCTGCAAGGTATATATATATATATATATATATATATATATGTAATCCTTTAATTCCCTGTGTAACATAGGGACGCCCGCAAAGTATTAGAAGTAAAATAAATTTTATTTCATGAAAATCCATGAACAAATGCCTTTTTTATTCCTGATAAACTAAAAGTACCTAGTTTTGATCTTTTTAGTTTCACTTTATCGGGAAAAAAAACGAATTTATCAATGGATTTTCATGAAATAAAATTTATTTTATTTCTATTTTATGCAGTTTTATGAAAAAAAAGGTTAAAGTAAAGGATTAAAAAAGTTTTGTGTAATAAAAAGGTAAAACTTTCTGATTTTTAGCTCTACACAAATTTGCGATAAAAAAGGTCAAAACTAGGTACTTTCAGTTTATCGGCAATAAAACAGGAATTTGTCCATGGATTTTCATGAAATAAAATTTATTTTACTTCTAATACATGCAGCTTTGAGCTTAAGTACTAAAAGTGGTAAGTGTATGTTGATTTTAATTTTTTATGAATTTTATACCCTCCACCACAATTAGTTGTGAAGAGGGTCTATTAAGTTTGTCATTCCGTGTGAAACTTTATTATTATTCATCTCAGACCCCATAAAGCATATATATTCTGGGTCCTTGAGTAATTCTAAGTCGATTTAGCCATGTCCGTCTGTTGAAAACACGCTCACTTTCGAACAACTCAAAACAAAGGAACAAACTTGGTGCCAAATTGCTTGTAGTTATCATAAGCAGTTTGGGATTTAAATCCAGCAAAATCGGTTCTGTAGGACCAGAGCTATGAATCAAAATGTGGAACCACCACCTAAAAAAATTGATAATTTTGTTACAAAAAATAACATAAATGCTGGAACAAGGTACGGAATGAGGTAAGATTTTGCAAAAAAAAAAAAAAATTGTTTTATTTGACTGGAAATCATGCTGTTAAATTTCGTGAAGATCCGTCCATAATTTACCCTAAGCCCCATATAAACAATATTCCCGGAAAACAGTTTAGTACGCCTTAAGCCGTAAAAAATAACGCTAGCGTAACAAAACGTCACAGTTTTTTAGAAGTAGAAATAACACTGTGAAATTTCGTGACGATCGGTCCATAATATACCTTAGGCCCCATATAAACCCTACTACCGGAAAACAGTTAAGTACGCCTAAAACCGTAAAAAATAATGCAATCATAACAAATTTTGGCTCGTCACAGTTTTATAGGACTATAAATAATACTGTGAAATTTCGTAAAGATCGGTTCATAATTTACCCTAGGCCCCATAGAAACCCTACTCCCGGAAAACAGTTTAGTACACCTAAAACCATAACTACTAATGCTAGCATAACAGAAATTGGTACGTCACAGTTTTAAAGGACTAGAAATGACGCTGTGAAATTTCGTGATGATCGATCCATAATTTACCCTAGGCCCCATATAAACCCTACTACCGGAAAACAGTTTAGTCGCCTAAAACCATAATTAATAACAAACCGTCACAGTTTAAGATAATAATAACATCATACAGATATTACTCCTTAAACATTTGAACTGTCGGTGGAGGGTATCAAAGATTCGACACAGCCGAATATAGCACTATAACTTGTTTTAATTCAAAAATTTTATAAAAAAAACATAAAAAATATATTTTTTTGCCACTTCGGCCTTAATAACTAAAAAAATAATGGCTAAATTAAAAAATTATACTAGAGGAACTTCAATCTTACGTAATTTGAAATATTTTGATGGATTGCGTAACAAAATCAGGTACGTCGTTCTAAGGAAACGACAAGATGTAGGGAGCAGGCTCTTCAAAAAACTCAAATGTTAGAGAAAACATTTTTTTAAAAAACCTTATCATAGAATTTACAATAATGATGATTCTTGCAGTTAGATGACTATAGCGGATCAAAACAATATAGTGGTTATTCAAGGAGAAAAAAGCTTCCAATTTGTTGCATACTGTAATCAACAAAAAATTGTGGTAGATTTTCAAAATAAGATTACTTTAGTTGAATATCCCAATAAAAATGGAGCTTCCAACGAAGCAGGTTTGTAAGGGATAACCATAAAAGTTTCGCTTACCATTGCGCTTACGGAAGACATGAATTTTATATGGCGAGCTCCCACTTTAAAGCAATAGATTTTTGACACATAAAGCGCATTATTCAGCGCACATAAAAATTGTTGGATGTAACGATCACTGAATGTTTTTTTCAGTTATTTTTTAGTATTTTCCCTTACAAACCTGCTTCGTAGTAAGGGAATGCCGTAGCACTTGAAATGTTATTTTTTTTTTTAATAAAAGTTGTTGAGAGTTCTTCCACTTACTTTACTGCATTTCTTTATGTCTTATTGCGTAGCGCATAATTGTGCGCTTATTTTTTCAAATGTACCTTTAGTGCTTCGCAAAATGATAAAATTTTTAATTGGGATTCTTTATTTAAATAATTCTTAAAAATGCTAAATATTTAGTTGAAAAATGCTTAAATAAATGCTAACTGCTAAATAGAGACTTTGCAGCTAAATCAGAAAAAAAGGGAAAGTTAAGCTGCAAAAATGCCAAAATTGATGCGCTTACAATGCGTTGGTATTTTGAATAACTTCCCTGGCAACACTGCTCATACGTAAATATAAGTTTAGTTATTTTTAATATTTAACATATTAAGGGATGAATCTTTTAAATGCGTATTTATTCGAGCTAATAGTTAAGTATGTCACAGATATAAAAAAGGCCTAATTCACCCAACCCACTTGTTACGAATTTTTCTTTTTTTTTCATAACAATAATAATTTGAAAACATAATTTGAGCTCTTACTTTGCATGTTTCCTCAGAATATTTTAGGGTAAAAAAACTAAAGAAATTTATTTGAGTTTTTGCTACCGAATGAGTCAAATATTTTTACATATATGTATCTGTAAAGGGTATATCTACACATACAAATTCATATTTCTACAAAGCTACTATAAAGTTTATATTAAAAATTCTTTCAATAGATATACCCTACACTGCTAAAGGTGGGGAGAGTATAAGGCGTTTCTACTTAAATTTGTAATACAAACTATGCTTAGTCCTTTACCGATCTTTAAGTATACTTATTGACTTTTGATTACTTGTGTATAAAGTACAGGCTGTTATTTTACATATAAAGGGTGGTTAAATTGTAAGGGCCGATGTTGAATGTGAACCACACCTAAACGCCAAGTTTTTTTCCGAATTTTATTTGACATTTCTCTATTTCAGACTTACTCAATTTGAACCATGGAGAGATACACAATCCAACAACGTGTTAAAGTTATCCAGACTTATTATGAAAATGGGCGTTCAAATCAAAATGCATATCGTGCACTTCGTGATTTTTATGGTCAATTTGATCGTCTAAATGTGCGTACAATCGCAAAAAACGTGGAAAAATTCGAGCAAACCGGGTCTGTAGAAGATGTGAGAACACCAGTGCATGCTCGTACAGCTCGTACTGCAGAAAATATTGCTGCTGTTCGCGATAGTGTGGCTGAAGAGCCGTCCACCTCAACTCGTCGTCGTGCCCAACAATTGCACCTCTCACGCTCGTCGCTGATGAACATTATGCATAAAGACTTGCATTTACACGCTTACAAGGTGCAATTGGCTCAAGAACTAAAGCCTCTTGACCATTCCAAACGTCGTGAATGGGCAGAATGGTGGCAAGAAATGGCAACAGTGGATGATCAATTTTCGAAGAAAATCATCTTCAGTAATAAGGCACATTTTCACCTCAGTGGATTCGTCACTAAGCAGAATTGCCGCATTTGGGCGAATGAAAATCCAAGAGTGATTATCGAAAAACCAATGCACCCACAAAGAGTGACTGTTTGGTGCGGTTTATGGGTTGGCGGCATCATCGGGCCGTATTTTTTCCAAAATGAGGCCGGTCAGGCAGTTACTGTGAATGGTGTTCGCTATCGTGAGATGATAACGAACTTTTTATGGCCCGAATTGGAAGATATGGATGTGGACGATATGTGGTTTCAGCAGGACGGTGCCACTTGCCACACAGCTAACGAAACAATGGCTCTTTTGCGCAACAAATTCAATGGCCGTGTTATCTCACGTAATGGCGATGCCAATTGGCCGCCAAGATCATGTGATTTGACACCGTTGGACTTTTTTCTTTGGGGTTATTTGAAAGAAAAGGTGTACGTCGATAAGCCAGCAACAATTCAAGAGCTAAAGGATGAGATAATTCGGCACATTAACGGCATAGAACCTCCATTATGCCTCAGGGTCATCGAAAATTTGGACCATCGAATGGAGGTGTGCCGCCGTGGTCGTGGCGCCCATTTGGCCGATATTTTGTTCCATACATAATTGAGTAATACCAATATATCATAATAAAATAAAATTACAATAATTTCCTAAATAGTTTGTGTTTTATTCAAAATCAACATCGGCCCTTGAAATTTAACCACTTAAAGCCTGTGTATCAAAGGCTTTAATTGGTCCAAAGACGAAGCTTATTGAAAAATTAGTGGAGTCAGTCCATGACTTCATCTAGTCCCGATACAAATGTCCGTTTATTATGTTAGTATTTTATTCAAATTAAACCGTAAATTTATTGTCACCATCATCACGTTACTTTATGGAAATTGACCAATCTTTGACCAGATCTTTTATACAAGTACAATTACCAAACATTGCTTTCACTGCCTTAGGTTCCTTATAAAAGTTGTCACTGAAAAATTTTGCGAAGTAGATCCAGAATTGATCATAATGCTCATATGGCCATCTTCCGGAAAATCTCACAAAAACAATTGAATTTAATAGATATTTTCGTATTTATAAAAAATATTTTACACAAATAAATGTCCTAACTAAATTTTTCTTTCTAAATCTAAAATTACACATACATCCTACACAGAAACCAGTAGGTGTTATCATATAGTTGTGCTTGCACATATTTACTCTCTTAGTTGGTTTCAAAAAAATTCAATAAAAATTCATTTAAAATCAACTAGTGTTTGGGTAAAAATGAAAAAAAAAAAAAATTTTATAAAAAAAGGAAACAAAGACGAATATAAACCCTTGAAATTGTTTAGTCAGTAACAGACTTTTCCCCTTGTGTTTTGCATTCAATTCTTAAATTTTTTTTTTTAACAAAATTTTTGTATGAACATTTCATAAGAAAAAATTTAGTTCATTAAGAAAGGAAACCCAAACAAAAATAAAATCAAAAAAAATTCATAGAAAAAATCATGTTTTTAGTGATTTCATCCTGAATTTGTCCAATTTTAAACATGATTTTATGCATGTATTTGAATAGTGCAAATTTTTTATCTCAATGCCAATTTAATCAAATAAAATCCATTAAAAATTGATTATTCGGTAGGAGAATAAAAAGGCATTGATTTGCGAAGATTTATTTAACAAGTAAGAATGCTATTCCAAATATTATAGGCCCTTCACCTTGGTGCGATAAGAACAGAATGTTATATAATGCTGTTATTAAAGGATAGTTTACACTATTATACTTTGTATTAATTAGGGTATTCAGTCGGTTAACCGTCAACCGGTTCATACAAACAAAGAAGGTGTTCTTCATTTTAACCATTTTCTGCCGACCGATGACTAATATTACAATGTTTTTCAATGTTTTTTTATCTTCATCATCGATCAACAGTAATGTGGCGAAAAATGGGTTAAATATTGACTGCCAACACCTTTTTTTGTTTCACGTACTTTTTATATGTATGTGTTTAGATATTTGTTTCTTCTCATATCAGTCTTTCAACAGAATTAACCGAAACAATTAGAAGTGTTAAAAATTTAAAACAACTTTAATGGCATAATGGAGTATTTTATATGTTAAGAGAAATCCTGGAAAAGGACTGAGAAATTAGACATTCATCTACGATAAGTAAAATAATATTTTACAAGTCAAATTTTGTTAAACTGAATAAAGGAGTCGCTTTAATCCTAAACATTTTAAATAAATAACTTTTCTTAAAGATTATTTTATAAAATCTCCTTTAACTATTGAAATAACTAATAAAATTATCTCAGTTTATTTTTGTATAAATATGTAAATATTTGGGAGTCTTATGTCTTAAAATAATTACAGGAAATATATATCGTCGGATTAATATGCAAACCGACTAGATCCAGTTTTTATGTAAATTGAGATTTTGATGCCGTGTGGTAGAGAAAGATACGCCTCGTCGACCAGCATGTAGTTTTTCTTCTATTTGAGTCTTGAAGTTTGTACAACTAACTGTATTTTAATTTTCTATCAATCTTCAAAAAGGAAAAATAAAAAGTTTTTTTTCTCTCCTGTAAAATGTGCTGAAAGTGAGTTAGCAGGTTTGCATATTAAGCCAACGATATGACTGTTGTAAGCTTCAGCTTATAATTTAGATTTCTACTATACAGTTATGACGAATCAATGAACACAGCATTACAATTTTTATTTTGTTTGAAACACTACAATATTTACTTTAAACAATTTTAAAATTTTATTTAGGATATTATGACGATATGATTTGATACCACACCTTGTGCATTAATTGGAAGATGCATATTACATATTAATGAATTGTTTTTTTTTTTGCTTGCTCGTTTTAGTTCAAGAATTGTTATGTTTGGTATGTTATTGTTTTTTTTTTTACTTATAAACTCCAAATAATAAGCAATTAATACATTTTTATATATTGAAATTTCTTAATTTATAAAAAAAAACTTTATTAATCGGTTAACCGATCAAAAACTAAATTAACCGATTACTAACCGGTTAAACCAAAACCTCGGTTAATTAATCGAGAGATTAACCGATTAAATGAAAAGGTCGATTAAATGAATACCCTGGTATTAATACATGTCAAAAACTCAAGTAATATGTAAAAGTCTGATAGTGTGAATGCATGTGTGATGAAAATGACAAGTACTATGAAAAAAAGTTTGACATCCCATGCGACTCCATGGTTTGTTGAAAAATTTCTAAACAATAATACTTTCCATTGCATTTTATTTCATGTGTCAGTGTTTATATTTTGTGTCATGGTGTGAATACAAACTGTTAGGGATGGGCAAATTTAAAAAATACCGATATCGATATATATCGAATCGATATTTTTTAAGAGTATCGATATTAATTATTTTAAAAATATCGATATATCGATATATCGAACGTATTTTGCTGAAACTATTACCAAATTTAAAAATATACGCACAAATCTTATTATTATTCCAAATATATATAGGCACATATATTGTTCCAAAGCCGCATAAAATAAACCTTTTCAAGTTCGTTTGACTTTACTGTTTTAATAAGTAATCTGCAATGAGAAACCCCCACTTTTTCTAAATTCTTCTTCTTATTTATTATATACATATTTATATTATTCTTATTAGTTTAATTCTTAAAAAAACATATTGTATAAAATATCGAATTCGATAGTCCTATTTCAATATTGATGTATCGGTATTTCGGCGATATATATCGATTATTTTTTTTAAATATCGTTATTTTGATATATCGATATTTTTTGCCCATTCCTACAAACTGTCATGGTAAATTAGACAGTCGCAACAAAACTCATTAGATTTCTATCTCACAAAGTATTGTGGAAAACGAAAGACTTGTGAGATAGCGTACTCTAGCCTTAAGGAATTAACAAATAGAAACTGGGAATTATTTCCTTCCGAAGGTTACTTTATATTATATTCAACATTTTTTATTTTTTGAATTTATTCATAAATATCAGTTATGTATTTTATAAAGCTTTTTTGCAATAGTTCTATTCCTTCAATTTTTCACATAACTGAAATTTAGCTCATAGAATAAATTCGAAAAAATAAAAAATGTTGAATATAATCTTAAGGAATTAATAAATGTATTTTCTCTCATCCAATCACGCTCATATTTTGGGACATGTTGTGTATTAATAACAGATGGGCTTGTACCTAATTTTGATACTTTGGATCTTGCCGTTTACAAGACATACAGGGGAAAAAATACAAGAGCAAGTAATTTATGGTTAAAATAAGACGAAGTTGTGGTTTTTGGCTAATATTTCAGCCAATCCATCTGGCTAAATTTCAATAGCAAACCTTAACGTAGTATATAAGACCTAAATATAGAATAGCCTAGTCCCCACCATTTCTGGGGTCTTCGGAAAATCCATTTCATACACACGCACAGGTACACAGACGGACATAAGTAGTTAAATAAACTTTGCTTCTCTTAAGAACCAAGAACACAGAACTATACTTAATAGGGACTTAGATCAATATTGTAGAAATTACAAACGGAATAACAAACTTATATATATCCTTTTATCTTCGATGAAGGGTAAAAAGGTCAGAAATTAAGTATGCAAGCAAAACCTACGACAATTTGCAAAAGATAAATCATAGAATTATGTGTTTGTAATCACAAAGCCGGAAATTGCATAAAAATACAATTTACATATTTTTAAATTCTTTGTATGTGGTACTGAAAGGATTTTATGCAGGATATACATTAGTGTGTCGCAAAATGTATTGGATTTTCATGGGTGCTCAAGCATAATTTAAAAGTTTATAGGATTAAGTATTTTTGAGATTTTTTTTGAGATTTTTCGGAAGAGGTTTAGAGTAGGTATGCCAATCGGGACTGGTTTTCGCAAATCCCAGGATTTAAAAAAATTAAATTAAATTCCGGGATTTTCGGGATATCGGGATTTTTCGCGATTCGGGGATTTTGAAAATTAGAAGATAAATGACTTTTATAGATATTTATTAAAAAAAAGTCATTAAAAGCGGTTTACAAGCGAAAGTTTTATATTAATTTGTTATTTTAAAGTTAAAGATAATGATTTCAAAAGATTTTGTTATTCGTGCTTAATTCCCAGTTTTTATTATTGATAAAAACACTTGAAATTTTTTGTTGATGGGATAAGCTATTCCTATGCGCATTTCACTGGTTGCTTAGGCCAGATTATCAGGAAACTTCATCCATAAAGATGTTAGAAAAACTAAAGATATTAAACCAAATAAAACTGTTAAACGTATAAGAATTATAGCAACAGTTCTTCTTGTAACAATATCAAAGTTTAAACAAAATACATCAACACTAAACAGTGGGTTTATCTCATCTTACATTGCAAGATAATGTTATATTTATTACTTACATTTAAAAATATGGAAAATTGTGATTTTTTCTTAATTAATGATTGATTTAATTAAAAATATGAAAATATGAATGAACAAAACAACGTGCGATTTCTAACAGTGTGTTAATTGATTCAACTAAAAAATAATTACCATAAAATCTATATTTTATTCAATTTCCTCAGTTGATTTTAACTAAATAAAAAAATTTATTATTGTAATTGAATAGAGCAAAATTGTACGCAATTGATTTATTTGTAAGATTCTATTCAAATTTTTATACCCACACCACATTAGTGGAGAGGGTATTATGCATTTGTGCTGATGTGTGTAACGCCATAAAATATTGGTCCTAGACCCACCTTAAAGTATACCGATCGACTCAGAATCACTTTCTGAGTCGAACTAACGATGTCCGTCCGGCTGGCTTGCTGGCTGGCTGGCTGGATGTCCATGTAACCTTGTGCGCAAAGTACAGGCAATTTTGGAGATAATTTAATAAAATTTCGTATTGACACAAGGACCAAGCCTATTGAAAATGGGCCAAATCGTAGGACCACGAGGGAAGATAGGGGGAAATTTTTTCCTCTCAGAAACTATCAAACCGATTTTAATGAAATTTAAAACATAGATAGAACCATATCTTCATGGACACAAAAGGGATGTATTTTTTAAAAAATAGGAGCAGGAGGGGAGATAGGGCCAATTTCTGCCTCTCAAACCGATTTTAATGAAATTCAAAACATAGATAGATCCATATCTATATGGACACATAAGCTATACAAGGGGAGGTAGGGGGCCCCTCACAAACTTTTAACCCGATTTTAATGAGTTTTATAAACATAGATAAATCCATATTTATATGGACATATAAGCATGATGTGTTTTTTAATACTGTGGTGTAGGGTATCATATGGTCGGGCTTGACCGACTATACGTTCTTACTTGTTATTTAGTAAATTAGAATCAATAATTCAAATTGGAATTCGAAATTTGTTATCAAAATCAATTTATTTAGTTAACCATAAAAATTTTATTTTAACAAAAAAACATTTTTATACCCACCACAAAGTGGTAGGATTTTTGTAGTGTTTAAAATACACTTCTTATGGTGTTTTCTTTACTGACAATAATGTTCCATGTATGCTACCATTCGTGCGGTTTTTTGTTCCATTCTAAAAAATATATGCAAAAATGTAAAAGTTGTGGTTTTCCTTTCTAAACATGTTGCAACAATAAATGGCAAGTTTGTTCCATTTCTTACACGCAGTTATAACTGTGTGTGAGATAATACCTTTTTTGCATCTGCGTAAAGTACTTTTTTATGCAAGCAAGTATTTTTTTTTTTCTTGTGTTTGCGGACAATTTGCGTTATATTAGGATGGATATAAAAACTTTTTGTTTTTCGTTTGTTTTACTTTTATTATATTTTTTTTTGTCGCAAAATGTTTAACAACAGCTGACATTAATTATTGAAAATCAGTGCTGTTAACGCTTATTGGAATTATAAGAAAATTTAATGTTGAAAATTGCTGCAAGCGTGGTGAATATCGCTTTTAGTACAAACTTTGCATTCAATATTTAACACGCTAAATACACATTAGTGTTGAGTGTAAAACGTAGCTATTATTTTGTTCCATTGTAGTTTAGAAAAATGTATCACTTTGTAAGCGTTCGAGTAACCTAATAAATATATTACACAACTATAATGCATCATTATTTTTTAGAAAAGAAAACACCATTAATTTTGTAAAATCGCTCCATAAATTGCAGCCTGCTCTCGAACAACACTTTTTGTTTCTTTCTAATTGTTGGACATTTTTGAAACAAAGCTTCACTTTTTTGGTTCGTTTTCAACGACAGTATTAACAGAAATAAACAAGTAAATATTAAAGATCAGTATTTTGTTCCTTATGCTCTCAAGGGGGAATGTCATGATGAATTTCTTTTTATAAAAAAAGGTAAAGCAAGAAAATTTTGTTAACAATTTCGGGATTAACTAAATCCCGAAAATCCCGGGATTGCAAAATTTTAATCACGGGATTTCGGGTTTGGCATCCCTAGTTTAGAGGTCGCTCAAGTTGAATATTTGCAAAACATCGGTTTGCCGGTCTTTTATTGAGTTATCTTCATAGCATTGTCAATAGGCACGATTTTTTTCAATTTTAAGGAAACACTTTTAAAGAAAAATGTCCAAGCTTTTTTCTGGTGTACAAAAACTATAAGTTTTTGAAATGCATTTGACTCTTCTAGGTACCCTCATGGTGAAATAAACAGGTGGCAGCACTACGCCAGATGACGATTTTTTGCTCTTGCATTATTTGTCTAGGTTTATGTCAAAGTTTTGTTTATGTTTACAAAAAGTCCACGTTTTGTGCTGTGATTATTGTATTTTATTAAAGTTTTTGATAATTTTAATTTAAAATAAATAAGATATTGGTTAAATTTAAATTAAAATTGGCTAAAAATGTATTTATTTCAACACGTTCAGCGACACGCTTTGATTTTTGTTGAAAGTACTTTTTGACGTAAACGGTGATATAATTTCTATTTTTGTTGTAATGTTGTATTTGTTACCGTAACGATGCCAGCTGCTTATTCCACCATGGGTACCCTACATTACAATTTGTTCCATAAATTTTGCACTACTTCTGAAACTGATTTTCAGAATTAATTATAGTGAAAAGAACTACATCGTATGAACCGTAAAAAAAACGTTTGATTTTTATTTGTTTGTTGGGTATAGCTAATAATATCATAAGCTGGGCACAAAGCTTAAAACCAGTATAACTATGGAAAGGTAAACGCAAATTCAAAAATATTTGTTTCTTAATTATTTAAAATACATTGATCTTTAGAACTGCGTTGTTAGTTTGTTTCTATTTCATAAAAAAAGATATAAAGCGTTATTTACAAAATTTATGGAAAAATTACGAACAATTTTAATGTAGGGTATTTAAATGAGCAAATTCATTCCAAAAACTTATAGTCTTCGCACACCAAAATAAAGCTTGGGCATTTTTTTTTAATTATTTCCTTAAAAGTGAAGAAAATCGTGGTTTTTGACAAAGTTATGAAGCAATCTTAAAAAAAGGCCGGCAAACCCGATTTTTAGCAAAAATTTTACTTGAGCGACCTCGAAACCTCTTCCGAAAAATCTCAAAAAACATCCAAAAAATACTTTACCCTATAAGCTTTTAAATTATGCTAGAACCATACAAATTTTTTTTTTTTTTTTTGGGACACACTATTATACATATGAAGATTTGTGGAAACGTTACCGGCTTCCGCTACCTTATGACTAAAAAGGGGTTTAAAAAGATCAAAGCAATGTTTAAGGAGTTTTTTACATCCTTTTTATGTTTTATTTATATGTGGCATATGTATGCCAATTAAATTTCTACAACAGGACCAATTTTTTTTTGCCATGACCCAAAATACTGCGTTTTTGTTCCTTTTTTAGTTGGCCAATTTCAAAATTTTAAATCACTTTCTTATTGTTATGCTTGTTAGGCCTGGGGCTTCAATGTTAATAAAACATAAATTTTTTACAGTTTTTCCCAACGTTTCGTTAAGTATTTTTTGTTGTTTATATATATCGCCACCATTTAAAGTCCGATCTCAATATATTTTATATCATTCTTAATGGCTTGACTGAATTTTTGCTTCTGGTGACTTTTTAATCCAACATCAAATTCTGGGTGAAACTATGTCATATCGGGTCCTTTCCCAATAATATGATAATATATTATATAAATATATATATATATATATATATATATATATATATATATATATATTATATATAGGATAATAATATGATTAAGGTCATAATATGATTCAATAATAATCGGTGACTATATCATAGTTCTTATCATAATATGTTTCTCTTAGAATAAAAATGCCATCTAACTATTATTAAGTATTGTGGTTATTTTATTGAACTATTTATAGTTTTTAATCCAAATTTTTAATATTTTTAATTAGGCTTAAGTTCATTAAATTTAATTTTCATTAAATTATTTTTATGAAGAAAGGAATTTTACAACATGAAAATTAATTAAAATTTATTGATAATTTTTCATTCTTGACTCAATCTGGGCTCGAACCCAGGTGTTGTCGGACAGGTTACCCTGACATGTTTCGATTGCAACCACTCAATCTCCTCAGAGGGCTTGCCGTTTAACACTCGCAGCCATCGACGACTGCTGACGTCATTAGTCAAACATCAATCCTTAAACCAAATTGTATTCAACCTTTGGTAGATCGAAATTTGCTTTGAATGATTATCTATTTTAATTTATTTTAACATGTTATTCCTTTACTTCTGTTTTTTCGTACTTTTGTCAAGAATTCTTCTTGAAGTTCAAAGAACATATTTTTTGTTTTTTCATTTTTTGTCTTTCTTATTCTTGTTGACCTTTTCAGCACAACTTGAAGGACAAATGCAAACATAGAGCTCGTGCCTTAGCTTTAACAATTATTAAGTATTGTGGTTATTTTATTGAACTATTTATGGTTTTTAATCCAAATTTTTAATATTTTTAATTAGGCTTAAGTTCATTAAATTTAATTTTCATTAAATTATTTTTTTCAACTAGTGCTTATTTCGTGAATGGTGACATTTAGCTCATGTCTGATTTGACAGATAATTAGTTTTATCCTTCCTCTGAACGAATATGGTTATGTATACGCTTGAACAACGCTGGGAAATATTGCGACATTACTTTGAAAATCATGGTAATGTTGCAGAATGTGTGCGAAAATTGCGTACGGATTTTGGAAGAAGAGAAGCATCGTCAGCTCCGTATGTTCGTTATCTTGTGGAAAAAGTAAAAGAAACTGGCATCCTCATCGCTAAACCAAAGCGTGAAAAGCCAAAAACAGTGCGTACAACCGAGAATATTGCTGCTGTGGCAGAATATGTGCGTGAAGCGCCATCAACATCAATTCACCGTCGTTCTCAAAAATTGAACATTTCGGAGACATTATTGAGACGAATTTTGCATAAAGACCGTGGAATGACGCCATACAAAGTCCAATTGCTTCAGGAGTTGAAGCCAACTGACCATCCAATGCGTTTTCGCTTCGCTAAGTGGGCCTGCGATCGAATTACAGAAGATGCCGTTTTTGCCAAAAAAAAATCATCTTTTCAGATAAAGCTTATTTTGATCTTGGCGGGTATGTAAACAAGCAAAATTGTCGCATCGATGCACCCAAAACGAGTCAATGTATGGTGCAGATTTTGGTCCAGAGGCATAATTGAACAAATTTTTGTTCACAAAAATTGAGGGAGGATATTGGCAACATTTGGTTTCAACAGGAAGGCGCTACGTGCCACACAGCCGAAGCTACACTCGATGTTTTGCGCCCTGTTTTAGAAGATCGCAATATCAGCCGCAGAGCTGATGTCGTTTGGCCAACTCGGAGCTGCGATTTGACACAGTTGGACTATTATTTGTGAGGTGCCGTCAAAGATAAGTGTTACGAATGCAAGCCAGAGACAATTGACGCTTTAAGTGACAATATTCGTGAAGCCATTGGTGAAATACAGCTGCACACAATCAATAATGAGCTTAAAATTTGGACCGATCGTATAGCCTACTGCATTGCCAGCCGAGGCAGCCATTTGAATGAAGTTATTTTCAATTATTAACCGGAAGGATTGTACTCTCAAATAAAAAAAGAAATTTGAGAAAATATTCAGTAGTTTTTTTTATAGCATTTTCAAAAAAAAAAAAAAGTTATTTGGCGGACCCCACAACCATGTTTTTCTTTGCGTGTAGAAGAGGTAAAATATTGCCATATATCCTATTTTTGTAAAATTATTTTTTTTTTTATTACATTTAAATAAATGTGCTTGATGGTTAACTTTGAGGGGCGGACATACAACTAACGGCCAGGCTAAAACATTTACATACATTAAAAAAAAATTATTTTATTTCAGTTACAAATTTTAACAGAATTAAGACAAAATTTTTTGTCAATACAAAATGCTTAGAAATTAGATTTGCTTGTCAGAGCACACATATACCATCGGTGTGAAAGCACAATGCTCTTTTGTAAAAGCTCGCACATGGCGCTGATGGTTTTTTCTCTTCAAAATTAGGTAAATAGGTACATTTAAGAAAAATAAAATTCGACACCTACTCATTTACGCATAAAATCTTTTCACATAAAATTTAAGCTGATTCACTTTAAAACTAAATTAATCCTATTTATATTGATTGAAAAATAAACAAATGGCTCTTTGAAATATAAATTCGCTAAAGTGGCTCCCGAAGTAAGTAAGGCTTGCCATCCCTGGTATAGTATATAGATGTTTTAACATTTTTTAGAAAGTGATATGGTTGACGAGTTTATAACTTCCAGCGCTATTGCTTTAAAAACCGACAAAAAAATACAAGTCGCATATAAAACAATCAGTTCATAATATTTTTAAGTTAAATATGTAACTATGAGAAAATAGAATTTTCAGTTGCTAAATTACGTATTAATAAGGGTATTCACGTCACAAGTTGCACCCTTGCAAAAAAGCAAAAGTGCAAAAACATAACAACAACCACATAGACAATTATTTACGCACAACTAATTGTCTGTGTGGTTGTTGTTATATTTTAGCACTTTTGCTTTTTTGCAAGGGTGCAACTTGTGACGTGAATACCCTTAATATATTTTGCAAATTGCAATATAACTTATGCAAGCCTTTCTTGCTAAATAAAATTCTGGAATTCAAGTTGTTTGGACAACTGTTGAAGTATTGTACATACTTTTAGCGGAAGATTTGTGAAATATTAGATCGACTTGTCCCCTTTTCAGCTAAATTTTATATTTTATAAGAAATATTATAGCTAAATATTGTTGGATATTAGGCAAAAGGGATGACGGAGGAAGGCTTTTTTTAGATACTTTCGATATCGGCCAAGTATTTCTCCCATTCAGTACGGACGCTATTGCGATTTAAGTCTTATTCCTGGAAAACATCTGTGTTAGAGGTAAATTGAGTAATAAACTATTTTCGTTACACAGAAAAATTTTCTGTACACAGAGAAAACAGATTCGTGATCACAACCGAATTTGGCGCCAATCGAATTTCGTCGGTTGCATGTACTATCACACAATTCGGTTCCAATTACTGAAAATTTCGTTGCTTAGCATAATAGGTTTGATAGCAACATTTGAATTTTAGTACACTATCAGGCATAACAACAGATATTGTTAGTTGTTAGTATGATTATTAGAAACAAAATTGTGCTTATACCCGAATAAATGACAGCTGCAACTGAATTAACACATAATTGGTGTTCATAACAACAGATTCGATTGTCGTTATCAATATATCTTTTTTAACCGGTCAAATGTAGCCCATAAGGGGCAAGGACTTGTCCAAAGGTAATCCCAATGAATGGAAAAAATGGATTATTTTACAGTACGATGTCCTAGGGCAGGACCATATAACCCAGCTTGCATTACAAAGGAGAAGTCTTAAAACTACTCCATGGTATACACCAGAGGATAAGCTTTGAAATCGTTTCAAAACGAAAACATGTTAAACAACGAAGACATGTCGTTTCACTGTAAACTCTTTTTAATAATGACATGATCCATACTTGCACTACATTGGACCAGTCCAGGATAAAAATGGATCAAGAAGTCCAATATAATTTGCAGGGTATATAAAAAATAATATGTACTTACATTCATTCATATGTACGTGTATATGTTCATACCTATAAGAATACGTAAATTACTTACCCCTATTTATTAAGTTTTTCACATTTTCCATTTTTGACCGCAAAGATATTTTTTAAATAAAATATTAAAAATTAATTTAATCTATCAAATGTTTTGACAGAAAATTTATTAAGCAATTGGGGCTTTTAACTATTTTTTGGTTGTGAATTCCGAATAATTATATTTTCATTTGTTGTACTCGAATTAGATCTATTCCAACAATCAATAATTAGCTGCAATAAATTAATTATCATTTATATTACAAAATTTATTGACGAAAGCAAATTATTGATTGCAATGACCAATATTCAGTATTGCCCTGTATTAAACTCGGTTGTTGTTCTAACCATTTCTACTAATTTTTAGAACTTAATTAAATTAGTTATCATAACTAATAAAACAATTGAAGGAATCATATTTCAGTTGGAACAGCATTTTTATAATCAAGAGAATTAAAAATCAGTTAGAACTATACATTTTTAATAGTTGCAATAATAAATCATGTTACTTGATCAATATTTTATTACTGCAACCGTTTCCCAACCAATTTGTTTTCTGTGTGTAGTTTTATCAATTAAATAAATTATTTGAAAAGCCTTTTATTTTAATTAATGTGTTAATTAAAACACATTTTTGTTGAATTAAACAAAAACTACCGACCATCATAAAATTTGATAGCGACAATACAAGTTTTTAATAAAAGCACTTTTAAGCACCTAAAACGGTCGAGAATTTAGCACAGGTTACTTAAAAAGCCGACACCCAAGACTTTTTATGTAACCTGTGTTAAATTCTCGACCGATGCGCACAGAAGCCTTTGTGTGATTTCTAGTCTCACTAAACTAAAATGGTCAAAATTTCGTCACAATATATTTATTTGTCAAAGTTTTAGATGTGTTTAAGTATTGTTCAGAGGGATGGATCATCGACAAAAGCTCGAACATGGCGACATTCTGTTTAAGTTTCACAAGGCTATAATGATTGTTTTTATATGTTACAAAGAGAAAGGCAAAATGATTAACCCATTTTCTGCCACCGGTCGATTTTACGACCAGTGCCTTTTTTAACGTATATCTTTTAAGTTTACTAAATTTTTTTTGATCTGTTTTCACAATAATAAAATCTGGAATGATTTCTAATAAATTAGTAATAAATTGATTTTCTAAAGACTTTAGAAAATATCTTGGTAAGAGGATTAAAAAAAAACCAATTTTTAACACTTTTTCCAATTAAAAAATATATCAAAAAAAAAGCAAATAAAATTTTTTGTTTTTCATTATTTTAAAAGCATTTATAGGATATTATAAGAATCGATGAAAATCAATTTGTAGTTGACCAGTTTTCTGACTTATAAATGCCCATCATCTTTGGTGGTCGAAAAATAGACCACTGGCCGGAAAGCACTACAATATCATTACAACACATTGGCGATCGGTTATGAACATCTAAAAGGTATTTACATCTATCAGATAATAGTCGCTAAGATACAAAATATTGTTTTGTCAAAGTTCGCCCACTTGTTGATGTTCTCAATAAAAATTGTACACAGTTTATGCAAATAGTTCCTATGTTGAGTGACACTCGTGCAAAATGTTCTTTAATAGAAAACAAATACGCTTTGGACTTAAAACATTTTGCATATGCTCTGGAAGTGGAGATTTATTCTACAGTATTTTATATGGTGCTCAAACTATTTTGGATTTACTGGATTATTAACGAGCCCGATCCCGATTGTCATATACATGTTTTTTTTTTGACAATTTTTCCTATCATCTCATCTGTCTTCTGAATGAGCGTGGGAATGACAGCTGTAGCCAATGAAATAATCAATAACTCCCCAGTTGAACGAATGGCTAATGTAAAACTGTATTGCCCAGCCGAAAGTAATTTAGGAGTGTAATCATATATGGATGGCTTAAACTTTCACGACAATGGCTGTCTTTCACAAATTGATTTTCGACTTGAAGTGAAGTGGCGTTACGTTGACGATTTTAACATGCTCCTAAATCCCCAAGGGTATGTCAATTTATTCCACTTTGTTGCATAGTTCTAAATTGACATATATCATCAGATAGCGGCTGACCAAAGACCTTCCAGGTGCCACGGTAGTCAGTAACCCCCGGAGTCACGACTCCGGTCTGACTATTTGTTTATACCAAAAGCCACGGGAAGGCTAGTAAACGCCATATTTGTCACCTAGTGGTTAGGACCAACATGAGATTGGGCGAACACGGCAGGTGCTTATGTAATTATTTAAACTCATAATCCCTTATTCGCCATAACCAATTAAATTATTATGCACATACTATGTACATATATTTACATGCGAAAATACGTATATTACAAAGACTACCATTAAGATTTATAATAAAGACATTTTTTTAATAAATTTCCATAAGCCAAAAGCAATATTTTTTACAAAAAATAAAATAATTTTTTTTTTACTGTTTTCGGCCATTGGTCGATTTTTCGACCAGTCCATATAAAGGCAACTACAAATCGGGTGACAAAATTTTGTGAAAAATATTCTTAATTGAAAATATTCTTAAAATGCTTTTCTGCAAGGGATTTAAAAAATTCCTGCTTGTTATGATAGCGGCCAATAATGGGTTAAAATGATCAGGCATTTAAAATCAAATATACAATTTTGTTAAGCCGAAAATTTTTATATATTTTAAAGAAAAACTTTAAATAAAAAGTGAGCACTTTCAAAAAATTTATGAGCCATATATGTAAAAAGCAATAGATTGTCAATTTTTACTGTCGGAATTTCAAGTGTATGCTAAAACAGTGTGCCTCCAAATACGGCAATCCAAATCAAATCAGGGTAATGGGTAAAGAGTTCACTTTATAGTAAACATTTTTGACTTAAAGACTTAAATAATACAATTTTCATTTGACTCACCTAATCCCACAACAATTGTTATATGTAAAATATTTTGAGTATGTTTTGTGATTAATTATACATGTATGTATGTCTACATTCTTTTTTTAAGATCTGGCGCGTATTACTTGAATATTGATTGGATTATTAGAAAAGAAAGCCTTGACTTTTTTTTTTTTTGAAAAATGTTCAACCATTAAATTAAGAAGTTAATATTCTATTTAAATTTTATGTAGTTGAAAACAAACAATCTTGTGAACAAATGATTTATTGATTTTTTCCATTATTTTCTTTCTTATTTTGGATAAATAAAGGTTGCCTGGATAAGAAATCGGGATTTACACATATTGACAGTTGGCACATATACATACACTACAGATCAGCGATTTCAAACCTCGTATCATCGTGATATCGATGAATGGACACTGCAAATAAAATGGGCACAACAACGTGATGCCGGTGTCTATGAGTGCCAAATATCGACCCAGCCAGTAAGAAGTTTCTCCGTTAACCTCAATATTGTGGGTAAGTAGAATTATGTAAAATGGAAGCAGTGCAATATAAAAATTCATCCATACATAAAGCTTAAGGATTCAAATTATCAGTAAAAATATAGTTACACATATACATGCTTACAAAAACACAGATTACAGATTATCATGCTGGAAAACATTAAAACAAATGTTTATGTTTGCTACAGAAAATGAAAATATAAACATAATTTAAAGGCCAGAAAAAGTTCTTAAAACTACTGCAAACAATATTGTGCGAAAAAAAACTTAAATATGAAGGCAAAAAATTATGCTTTATATTTTTCTTTACACTCATAAAATTATTACAGTAACTGATTGTGGGTTATTAAATTCGTTTTCCGTACTGTTAAAATTTAATAAAAATATAGTTATTTTACGAATAATTTTATTTTTTAACATTTATGTTTGTTATTCAAAAAAAAAAACTACCAAAAAATAACGCTTTTTCGTTTTTATTTTGTTATGTAGTTTGATTTTTGCCGGTTAAAATATATTTTTTAAAAGTAAAAACTATTCAATTTTAAGGAATATGAACTTCAGTTAATGAAAAATTTTGAAATTAATGAAAAAATCATTTGTTTTAAATGAAATGTAAATGATCCGTTTTTAAATCAATTTTAATATGTTTAAAATGAATTTTCGTTTGAATTTAACTACATAATATTTTGAGTGTAGAAAGAACAAGAATTAATGATTTAATATACACAATTTTGCCGTAAAATGAATGAATGTATTTCTGTAATAACCAAAATTCAGAAAAAAAAATATTAAAAAAAATTAAGTAGGTTATATGTAGCATGTTGCAGCATGCATAAAGTCTCATTAAGGATGCGTATAAAAATGAAAAAATTTAAAAGAATTAATTTTAGTCACTGAGGCGTATGAGTAACTTTTTTTTAAGGTTAATGACGTTTCCGTCATAAAAATTATGCAAATTAAATGAATGCACTTCTTTTTTACTTTGGCCAAGAGAAAGAAAAATAAAGTAAAACTTATAAACGAATATGTATGTATATATAAATGAAAGCAAAAACTAACATTATCATTGACGCCATCATACTCTCCTTGTAATCAGTAGAGAGTGGAATTTCATGCTTTTTTAGCTTTTAAAAAGAAGTGTATAAAAATGCTTAAAATTTATAAAATATCCTACATAAACTATTTAAATATGTACACATGTATTTTTTTTAATGAAAAACTCTAAACGAATTAAAATTAGATTCATTTAATGCATGGCGAATTAACTACAGGTGGTGTCGAAACGATTTCGACAGTTTGAGCTTATTTGTTTTGATTTGTTATTGCTTTGCTAAGCATGGTTGACATTTCGAGCTAAGAGCAATAACAATGCAATGCAAAAAACACTATGTTGTTTTTGTAGTTCCGACACCACCTGTAGTTGAATTCGCCTTGATATAATGTTTTAATAGTATTTTTACTATTTTTACACCACAGCTGGAGAGGATATATTGGTATAAGTACGTATGTAGGGCTCAGAGCTGATTCGAACCAAGTCAAAAAAGAAAATTCGAAAACATTTTTAGTTTGAGTAGGTGAACTGCAATAAATATCTGAAGTCATTACCTTGGGCTTGTAACCGCTACGTTTGGAACTAAACACTCGTTGATTTAGTCCGTTACAGAACTTGATAGAGTTGTGGCCTAACCATAATATGCATAGCTTTGCTTAACCTACTGTCAAAAATTAAAAAAGTCTATCAAATGTATTTAGAAAAACAAAAATAAAATAAAAAAACATTTGATTCCGTACGGAATGTGCGATCAGTTCCGCACTTTGCTTAAGCAAACGACAGTTTCATTAAACTTAACAAAAAGTTTCCTCAAGTTCAATATGATTTGCCTCATAAGATTTGCATGTATTCGCACATTTCCTTAAGCCAATTTTTGCGCATTATGGTTGGGCCTTAAAACTTTGCGGATAACTTTGCACTAGTTTTGAAATACATATGTGGGTAATTTCATGTCAAAACGACCCAGAGTGGGACACCACCCCTTCCGATTTTAATGAAATTTGGTGAGAAGGTTATTTTTATCTTATAAGGAACATATATGAACGAAAAAATATTCAAAATGTCATAATTTCGCAGAATCAGACAAATGTGTTGAGCTCATTTCCTCAATATCTCGAAAACTACTTGACATACGAAGATGATTTTAATGTCATTTTAAAGAGAATACTTGGGGCTACAAACCATATATTGAAAATAAATAGTTTATTTGAAAACTGTAATACCTCAAACTATTCTTTAAAAATTCTGAAACTTTAAAGGAGGTTTCAGCAGGGGCCAAATTAAAGAATTTTGTTAAGCCGAAATATTTGTATGGTACAGCGCGTAGGATGCTCCTAGATGGGTCAAATGTATGGCCAACCCCCTTTATTTTATTATTTATTGCCGAATTTCGGTTTTTTTAGTTATTTCAATAAACTAAACCGTTTTTGAGTTACGCGAATATATGCTGTGCAGCCTATTACATTTTCGAAATAACGGAATATCTTGAAAACGAGAGCTAACCTAAAAAAACGGTTAGCACCACTGGATTCAGCGTCCCCAATTAGGGTAAAATGCCAGGTGCGCGGCTGGTCTGTTGTTTCCAACTAGCACAGTGTACTTATTGCTCAAAAATACAATATTACAATTCTATTTTAATATTATTTTTTTAAAGGTTGCGAAAGAAAAAAAAACATATCTTAAAAAAAACCCCCTCCTTTAAAGTTTCAGAATTTTTAAAGAACAGTTTGAGGTATTATACAAAAAAAATCAGCCAAATAAAAAAATAGGTTTTTGACTTAGTCCGTTTTTAAAATTTTATATTTTGCAGATATTAAATTTTTCCAAAAAACTATTTCTTTACAATATATGGTTTGTATTCTCTTTAAAATGACATCAAAATCATCTTCGTATGTCAAGTAGTTTTCGAGATATTGAAGAAATAAGCTCAACACATTCGGCTGATTCTGCGAAATTATAACATTTTGAATATGACATAACTTTCGAAAAACAAATTTTAAAATTTTTTTTTTTTTCTTTATAAGATAAAAATAACCTTCTCACCAAATTTCATTAAAATCGGAAGGGGTAGTGTCCCACTCTTTTGTTTTTTGACATGGAATTACCCATGTTTATTTATTATATTTTATGACTTGGTTCGGTTAAGCTCTGAACGCTTCATATGTCTCTCCGTTTGTTATTTCTAAAGAAAGACGGACTATATAAAATCATAGGCAAAATCCATCCAGGCTGTAAAAATGCAGCCTTTCACATAAAATAAAAAAATTGGTTTTCATTAAAAATTTGTGATATTAATTAAAAATTTAACTTAACGTTTAATTAATTTGACGAAACGTTTAATTTACTTGATTTTTTTAATAAATACTGATCAAGGCCCATCTATCAGGTCTGCTTACATGTAAAAAAAAAAAAAAAAAAAAAAAAAACAAAAAACTTTTTCTTTTAAGCTGTCAAAAACTTACTACCACATATACAAAGCAAAAGGAAAAAACGTGTATGTAAACAACTTTTGAAAGCTCAAAAGAACGTAAACAATGATCATCATGCTTCTTGCGCAGACCTTTTATTTTTATTGAGTATTATTTTGTTTTATTTTTGAGAATTTTTTCTTTGTTTACTTTCTTCAGAAGTAATTTTAAGTCGATCCGTATATCTTAAGATAGATGAAAAACTCTGTTTTTGCGTTACAAACTTACAAATTTTTTTCTAAGTGCCCTGCAAGCAAAATTTGTTTTGATACAACGTCTGGTATAAGATAAACTATTTCATAGAGAACACTTCAAGCTTTCATCTGATATAACATTTGCAACTGTGATGTGTAACATTGTAAGGTCATTAAGATTGAGATATAATATTTCAATGACTTTCTTAGATTTATATAAAGGTTTAAGCTCTAAGGGCCATTATTACAACTTGAAGTTAGCTTAAGTTAAGATTAAATTGACAGATAATAATGTGTTATCTGTCAAAAAGCGTCTTTTAACTGTCGGATAACAGCTAATGCCAAGTTATAATAATGGCCCTAAGTGGTTTTAAATTATATTATACTTGTTGCGTAGTTGTTGTAGTATGGGTATTATAAAACGCTGTAATTCTGCGAACACGTGCTTTTCTTAATAAATATTTTTTATTTTACCAGCCTTCGGCCGGTCGAAAGGATTCTTAACTATTTGACATGTCGAACAGCGTTTTCGATTAAAAATAGTTTTCTTTATTGTCGATCATTGGCAACAATTGTTTAATTAATTAAAAACAAATATATAAATTTTTTAACATACATATGCATTTGTATACATAAAATATAATGTATGTTTGTACTACAGTATTATTCGGATATAAGAACATCTCATATAAGAACAAAACGCTTATAAGAATCATTTTCAAAAACACCATGTCTTTTTTGCGATTTTTCTAACAAAAAAGGTTTCATATAAGAAAAACGCTTATAAGAAAAAAAACTAATAAAAGAAAATTTTTCTTAAACACCAAAATCACAAAATGTATAGAAAAAGAATTTATATAAGAAACTTTCAACGGCAACACAGAATTTATGTAGTTTGCATGGACAACTCTGTTTTCTGACAGTTTTACAACAAGAACAAAGTTTTTTTTTTTACTTTTAAGCTAAAGGTCCACACCACGCGTTATACCGTGTTCAGATATGCACCTTAATTGAGTTTAACGCAATAAATGCCATTATTGAGCTCAATTATCCATACAAAATTGCAATTTTGTTATTGCTCAATTAATACGAAATTGTTATAAATATTGAGTAAAATTAAAATGCGACACTGTAACAAGTGTGTTCATTAAGCAAAACACAACTTACTAAACAGTGTTTTGACATTTGGCAATTGAAATTACAACAAAAAAAAAAAGGCCCATCCATTTGGTCTGCGCAAAAACCAGATGTTGATTCCTTAAATATGTCAAAAGTTGTTTACATTTTCTTATGCATGTACATTTTTACTTACGTTGAATGTTGTAGGTAGTAGTCATATAAATTGAATTAGCTAAATTGTGTATATGTGAACAGAAAGATAATTATGTCAATTAACCGAATATTGACTCACTAAAAAAGGTATATCTGAACACGGTATTACACGCTATTTCGCAGCATACGCAGCTGTCAAAAAAGTAGAATCTGTGTAGTAATACGTAGTAAGTTACATGCACAAAAGCGTAGATGCCTTGAGGCGAAAAGTAGGTTTACTTTCTACTTTTGTAAGTGTCACAAGCAGCGTTCGAACAAATCAGCTGATTTTGACAAATTAAATTTTATTTTTACTTGTGCTGCTGCTGCATAAAAAGCGTTGCATGTAACTTGAAACGTAGAACGCAAGTAAGGTTATAAAAGCATGCGCTGCGTGGAGGCGAAAACGCGTGTTATGGACCTCCAGCTTTAGGTTTAGATGAGCGAGCTGGTACTCATGAGAAGCTTTGTGTTTTTTGTCAATAAAAACAAAAGTTAAAATTTTAAAAGAAATACAAAACGGTATACAAAGAAGCGAAATTGCAAAAAAAATATAATATTGGACTTTCAACGTTATCTAAAATAGTGAAAAACTCAAAAGACATAGACAATAATTATTTAAAAGTTAGAAACGTTAACATGGGGTCTTCACCTGACAATTTTTTGTCATACCAAACGTCAAAGTCCATATAAAAAAAACTTTAAAATTTTTATCAGCGTTTTTTTTATGAAGTTTGACGTTTATTATAACAAAAAATTACATCAATGATGACACTATGTAAAAAAAAGAGACAGAAAACCAAAATATGAAAGTCTTATGGCCATAGCTACTTATATAAGAAATAAGTTTCTTATATAAAATAGTTGTATATAAGAAAGAAACGCTTATAAGAAACTTCTTTCCTGGATTTTTTAAGTTTCTTATATCCGATAAATACTGTAATACTAGGGTATTCATTTAATCGGGCTTTTACTTTAATCGGTTAATTGATCGATTAATTGATTAAGTTCGTGGAGTTTAGTAGTAAAATAATCAATAACATGACAATTCTTGAACTTAAACGAGCAGAAACAAAAATAACTCAAAACTATGTAATACATATTTTTTAATTAATACATATTCGTCCACGTTCTGTAAATCGAAACCACGTGAAATTGAAATCGATGGTGACTTTAAGTTCAATTTTTTTTAATTGATGGTAGCTTTTCCTGAATTCAAAGTTAGTTTTGGTAAAGATAAGTGGTCCTGAAAGTATGAGGTAATGAAAAAGAAATATTTTTATTAATTTAAAACACAGGATAGAATTAAGAAATTGTTCGTTTTCAATTTCATGTGATTTCGATTTCCAGAACAATGCCGATTATGTATTTATTAAAAAATTAACCGTGAGACCATTTTATTAGTAATTTAAATAATTTAAGAAGATCTTATAAAATAATCTTTTAGATAAATAATTTGGTTAAAATGTTTTGGATTTAAGCGACTCCTTTCTTTGATAAATTTCGACTTGGAAAAAATTCTTTCACTTATCGTAGATGTTGGAGAAATAGAAAGCAACCCATAATACAGAATATCTAAATTCTCAGTCTTTTTTTTCTGGATTTCTCTAAATATATAAAATCTTTCATTATACCATTTAAATCCGGTTTTATTTTTTATAATTTTTAACACTTCAAATTGTTTTGGTTAGTTCTGTTGTTGCGTTACTATCGTCAGTTTCTTCTGTTGTCAGGTCATCATCTTACTCATCCTGGCAAAGCTCAGCACCGAACATTCTGCAAAAATGTTAATTTCCGTATTCCTTAATTCCTGTTTTTGTTCTGTATTTATAGAAGGAAATATATTGTATAAAAAAATAATTCTAAACACAACCTTTTTGATGCAGTTTAGTAACTTTTTTGGTGAATTTTGGTACGGATAACTTTGTAAAATTGTTCATGGCAGCACTGTAGAATATATTTAAAGAAGCGAGTTGCTTTGCAACCGACGTTTTGGAACTCACCCATAATTTAAAACATAAAAAAATATGGTTTAACACTACAAAAAACTATCATTTTTGTTACAACGGTTAATCGGTTAATCGACTGAAATTAACCGGTTTAATCGTTAACCAAAAAAAAGCCAATTTTAAATTAACCGATCAGTTAATCGGGTAGACATTAATCGGTTTAACCGAATTAATACCCTAATTAATACCGTTTTTTTTTTTGCTTTTTATCGGTTAATAATAATACCCATATTTTTAAGATTCACAGCCTGTTCATGGATTTCGAACGTCATCGTTCGCATAGAAAATTACATTAAAAACAAAAACAAACTTCGAACAATGTTTTTGTTTTAAATGCTATTTTCTATGCGAACGATGACGTTCGATATCGTTAAACAGGCAGTCAGTTTACAGAGTAAGTGTCAAAACAAAAATTATTTTTATAAAACTAAATAAATTTGTGATTTTTTCAACAAATTTTGAATTTTGTACTCAACAAAAAGTACGATTCCAAAAAAACTTGTATTTAAGATTTTAAGGTGATATATAAAATTGCATATAATTTCACTCCTTAAGTAATCACTATCTCCACCAACCATCAGCAGCAGCAGTAACAGAAATAACATAAGCAACAAAAATAGCAACTCAGCCATCATCAACGACGACACTGCCGCCAGCAAACAGTAGTTTTAATTGAAACAGTAGCAGATCTAAAAGGAATAAAAAGACAACAGAACAACAGAAAATTTCACATGGTGTAGTTGTGTATGATTCTTTATGAGTGTGTAGTGATTATGAGTGGCAAATTTTTCAGTTAAGAGCACTTTTTTCTCTCATTTGTCGCCATACGGTTAAAACTTTTACAAAATTTTTTTTTCTCTGCTGTAAATGTTAAATAGTTTTTTTTTTATATACATATATACTAGAGTGTATAACACAACGTACATAGTGTATTAGAGACGTAGCAATTATTAATATTAGGTGGGGTATAATGACCATATTTAAGTGGTTTTATGTCTTGTATCTAATTTGCATATTTAAAAAGTAAAGACTATTCGTGGTCAATTATTAAGTTTCCCTTTTTTTTTTGCATAAAGTTAGGTTGTTTAAATTACACTGTTTCTAGTATAAGGAAGTATTTGTAAAGGATAAATAAATATAACTTAATTTTGAAGTTTATTATTTCAAGTTCTTTGTAGATTAAACTTTATTTTTCGTTCAAAGAAACCGTCAGTATCATTACAATATCCCCAAATAGTTTCAAGCCCCTGTAATGGTAACGTATGTTTTCTTAAGCACTTTGTAGATTTGAATTGGTTAAATATATAACTTAAATTCGGATAAGGGGCCGAACCGAATATATAAATTTATTTTTAAAAAATTACTGTAATAAAAATAATCTTGATGAAATTTTTCAGATCGAACCGGATATAGCTTTCCGGCAAACTCAGCAAGCGATCCCGGACGTTCAGATGGGTTCCCTCAAAGTTATCGCAAAATTTACAGTTAAACCAAGTTACACCACCAAACACTTATATTAATTAAGGCGATCTAAATTGCATTATTGCTAGTATTTAAACTTAAACTAATGGAAGTTATTAGATTATCAAAGCTTAAGGCCGCATTTAAAGTTTAAAATTTTCTCAAATAAATTGTGGGCATTATTTCTTTTGATAAATTATTGTAGTTTTTAGCCATTTTTCGAAACACAAAATATATTCAAATATTTTGAATTTTTCTTCAAATAAATAATAACTTCGATTTTTAATCGCAATCGCAGAGATTTTCTTTGCGGTTACGATTAAAAGGTAAGATCATTTGTCGTTATATTTACGATTTTACACTCTAATTAAAGATTTTAATATAGAATATAAATTAATGTCGAGGAAGGCCAAAGATGTTTGAGTTTGTTAAATCAGGCGCATATGCCGACAAAAATTTATATATTGCAAGCAAAGCTATCAGGTACTTTAGCAGAAATGCAACATTAAAAAAAACAAGTACGAATACTACATTTTGCTTTGGCGAATCTGATGAGCTTCTTTTTAGTATGCATACTATCGCGCTAAGGCATTCAACCGGCGGCATGAAATAACCCCCCAAAATATAACCCCCCAAAAAAATAATGAAATAACCCCCCAAAAATTTGTAAAGAGAACAACAAAAACGATTTTTGGGCGGTTATTTCATTTTGTTTGGGGTGTTATTTCATTTTTTTAATTGGGGTATTATTTCATTTGAAATTATACCCCAAAAAATCATTATGAAATAAAGCCCCAATATATTTTTTGGGGGATTATTTCATTTTCAAATTTATAATGAAAACGTTTTTGGGCGCAAGGATTTATCCACTTTGGTATACAGAACACCGCCTTCGATAAAAAAAAGCTGCCCTGCGTAGCCGGCCTTTGGCCGGGCGCAATGGTTTTCTTCTATATGGTATACCAAACACCGGCTTCGCTAACTAAAGCTTCTCTGCGTAGCCGGGTCGAGTCGGTATTTGTATACTATAGAGGAGAAAATCCTGGCGCTATGCAGAGAAGCTTTAGCTAGGAAAAGCCTTAGTTGGCGAAGCTTATGTTTGTTATATCATACCATTATATATATCGCGTGATTCTTTAAAACAAAACTGTATAATTAATTGTATTACATATATTGGGCCTTTATTTCATTTCAGAAATTGGGGTTTTATTTCTTATGAAATAAGCCCCCAAAAATTAGGGAATTATTTCATTTATGTTTGGGGCATTATTTCATTTCGTTGGGGGCTAATTTCATTTTCAAAAATGGGGCTTTGTTGCATATTAAATAAGGCCACACGCTTTGGGGGGTTATTTCATTATTTTTTGGGGGGATTATATTTAGGGGTGTTATTTCATGCCGCCCATTCAACCCGGTAGGTGAATGGACCGATTTAGCTGATCTTTCAAGATCTTATCAGCGTTTAAAAAACCGCAGTCGAAGTAGAAAAAATGTAATTTCTGCCACTTCTTCATTTGTCATTGGCAAAAAAAAGCTGTTGCTTTTAATTCTGATTCATTAAAGTCTATGCCAAACCAACCCAAAAAGCGAAAAGTTGTATACAAACAAATTTACGTTTTCGTTCGACAGTTTTTGGTTTCGACTGCAGTTTTGTAAGCCTTTGATTTTATGCCTCTTATACTTAAAAAGGATTTCAGGCAAATTTGGCCATTCTAGCTCTGATAGTATAGACGCAACTTTGCTATACCATTATTGCGGGGAAAAAAAGTGTGGTTATTTGCATGTAATTCGGTAATTTATGGGCCGATTTTGTTATTTTTCATTGCCAGTATTCTATTTACGGCCAATTTCACCAGATTCATTTATAATTAACTTTCAGTTATAGCTGTCCAAAATGTACTGTTAACTGGAAGTTTAAGTAATACATAGTTAGTTTTAACAGAACTTGATGAAATTACCCGTTTGTTTGCTTAACACGATAGTGAAAAATTTAAGGTTTATGTGTAAACATTTAAGATGTATGGGTAAAAATTAGAGGCAGTCTTCGAATTTTGCTCATATCGCAGGTATTTATGCAATAAGAATAGGAAATTTCAACGGAGTTTAGCTGACATAAATATAAAGCAATCCCTTCCCATCATATATGGGGCTTACAACAGACAGACGGGATGACGGTTAGACGCACTGATGGACATCGTATAAGGACCCAGAATATATATACTTTATAGGTTCCCAGTAAAAACTTCGCCTACAAAATAATGTGTTGAGTAATCAGAAAAACCTAAGAGCACTACTTACATTTCTACTGAAAGAACCAATGAATTTTACAAGAGATGTCCCAAAATGAACGCATTTAAAAGTAAGTCATTATTTTTTTTACCTACATATATCCAGAAAAAAGTAGCTATAGAAGTTGTTATAGATGTGGTTATAGAACAAAGCTACTAAATAATGAGTTAAAGAAGCTATTCATTTTGAAAAAGTAAGCGAAGTTTTTACTGGGTTCTAAAGTTAATATTGTAGAAAATCGAACGAAGTAACAAACTTTTCACCTGTGGTGAAATTATACCCAAATAAGACTATTGCAAATTATAGATTTGATACAATGGTGTTTAATTAATTAAGGGGCAGCGACTATAGTTCTACACAGAAATCAAGGAGATCATTCGTATATGGGTGAAGACTTGAATGGAGCTTTTTGGGGGCATCGTAAAATAACAGATTTGCTTGGCCCACTTTCGATATCACATAAGCTTCGCAAAATTATTATATTAAAGCTACTATCATTTCAAAACTATTCTTATCTTGTGAAGATTTGTTTAGGGGCTAGCAAATGCAATAATGATCACATCAGTCGGAGTTATTGATGTCAAAAGATCTGAAAGATCTCCAAATCCGAAATCCGTTTTTTGCAAGAAATATGAGGAAAATATCTAAGCGAAATATGACCAACAATCAAAAATCTTTTGCCCCCAGTGCATTCTGATAGGCCAGAAAGCAAACATGCCTTTCCAGATTTGTAATTTACGAAAAAAGGTCACTTTGTAATTCTGTAAATATTGTTACGAAAATAATGTTATTTTATAACTTTCCATAGGGGTTTTAGCAGATTGTCATTGCCTTAATAATTGGAGGAAAATTAAGATCCCAAGTGTTGTTCAAAGAAGGTGGTTGATTTTTTTTTTAAATCCTATTATGCCATTTGGCATAGATTTTATTCAAAGGAAAAAAAAAACAATATAGAAATATGCATACATATGTATGTACATACATACATATAATATATATGATCGTGTTTTTTAATTCATTTGCCTTTCTGACTGTAGAAGAATAGCAGTATTTTATAAAGAATATAAATTTGAATAGTTTTTTGATAAAATAAATTTTCTATACATCTTTCTGATTATAAAAGTTTTTAAATTGCATTACAAATTCTAACTAAAATTTTTTTCTTCAACATGTTTCATTTTTCGAATTTATTCTATGAGTTAAATTTCAGTTATGTATTTTATAAAGCTTTTTTGCAATAGTTCTATTCCTTCAATTTTTCAGAAATGACTTTATACACTACCAGACTATTGTATTGTATTTTCTTTTTTCCTTTAAATACATTCTATGCCATATATGGCATGATACTAAAAACCACTTTTGCTACAAAATTTAAAAAAAAAAATTATTATTGATTGTTAATAGCAAAAGGTTTAATAGTTATAAAATCTCGAACCCTATTTCCGATAAATATCATAAGCAACAATAAGCAAATATTACAGGAGACGGATTCTTATGCTTTTTTTTTCTTAAGCAGTGTGAAACTATATTTGGATTTATATGGGATTTTTCTCTGCAACGGTACTTATGAACTGTTTGCAACAAAAACAAAAAATCGGTAAATCGTAGATTGCGATGTAATCGAAAATAGAGCGCGATATAAGAAATTTAAAAAACTTTATTTTAAAGGGCACCGTACACTTTCAAACTTACTCATCCAGCGCTATTGTAGTATCAATAAAAATGTGTTTGTATTAGGGATGCCAAACGGGAAATCCCGAAATCCCGGGATTTATTTTTATTAAACCCGGGATTTTTAATATATCAACTTTTATGTACAAAAGTGTTCGTTTTTATTGAATACTCTATACAAAAAAAAAATACTCTATACAAAAAAAAAAAAAAAAAAATTATTAAAAATTTAATTTCAGTTGTATTTTATATTTTTATAATTCTTATTTTTCACCAAAAAGTAATTTCAATTTTTGGAAATGCAAAATTTTAATTTCAAAAGATTTTGTTATTCGTGCCTAATTCCCAGTTTTTATTCTTGATTAAAACACTTGAAATTTATTGTTGATGGGACAAGCTATTCCTATGCGCATCAACAAATAATAAGTTGTTGTTGTTTTTATTTGGTTTTTCTTAACCTACTTATAACTACAATTAATGTTGAGAGAATTTCAACTAATTGTAGTGGGGAATGTAAGATGAGATAAACTCACTGTTTATTGTTGATGTGTTTTGTTTAAACTTTGATATTTTCACAAGTAGAACTGTTGCTTATAAGTCTTATACGTTTAACAGTTTAATTTGGCTTTATATCTTTAGTTTTTCTAAAAGCTTTGTGGATGAAGTTTCCTGATGATCTGGCCTAAGCAACCAGTGAAATGCGCATAGGAATAGCTTATCCCATCAACAATAAATTTTAAGTGTTTTTATCAAGAATAAAAACTGGGAATTTATTCTTATTTTTCTTTTTTTTAAATATATGTTATATGTATATATCTGAGGGGCATAAAGCACAAGGGGTTTAAGTGCCTTTTTCTAAAATTTAGTTAACATATGGAATTATAGGTATAGTTCGGAGAAGTTGTTCAGAGCACAAGAAGAGAATGTAGGATTCTCATCCGGACGCTAGATACGGTGAACAATTCAAGCACTTGACATTAAAATACCTGCATCGCTTGGAGCGCAAGCAAAACAGCCGCTTTTGTCTCATTATTTTAAATAAGTCACTTGTACCCCTTGTGCCTTAAGCCCCTCATATGTAATACCTTTTGAAAATTCATAAATAAATAAAAAAGTCTTGTTTATTTAAAAAAAAATCCCTAAATCGCGGGAAATCCCGGGATCCAGAAATCCCGGCATTTCGGGATCGGGATTTCAAAGTCCCGAATCCCGGGATTTTCTAAAATCAATCACGATTGGCATCCCTAGTTTGTATGGGTGACACCCAAAACGCGAGCTTCCCTACAAATAAAAGGACCAGACCAAACACGCGTGTAATGTGTAGCCCACAAGGGACTAGCACTAGTCCAGAGGTAACCCACACATAAAAACATGGTCTGTTTAACATTACGATGTTCTAGGGCAGGACCATATAACTCAGCTTTGGATTAAAAAGGAGTAGTTTTAAAACTACTCCATGGTATAGTCAAGAGGATTAGCTTTGAAGTCGTTTAAAAACGAAAGCATGTCGTTAAAAAACGAAGATATCTCGTCTCACTACAAACACTTTTTAACAATGACATCGTCCATGCTTGCATTACTTTTCGTTCGTTTTAAAAAAGATTTGGTGTTTTGTTTAAATAATACGTGACTGTGTATGTTTGCTAGTTTCATGTGTATATCGATTTTATTTTCTTGTAAGAAAAATTTTAAACATTTTTTTTTCAAACTCTGTGGCAAACGCTATTGATTTTTGTTTCCGCAAAATATACCATCAGTGTCATTGTTAAGTATCTTATTTGCAGAACGATAATCATTACATTTTTCTCACAGCCCTGACTTTTCATATACACAATTATTTCTGCACTAATAACAAGCGACGAAATAAATTTATAAGGAATTCATATTTTAAAATGTACAAATGGAACTTGCAAAAGTGTTCCCAGTGCTCTGATACGATGTACATCTCTGTCTCCAGAGCATGAGAAGCAGTACTTATGTTTGTATGTAAGTATCATTCGCTACTTACAAAAAAAAAAAAATATAATGAACTGTAATGAAAATTACGTCAGAGAAACAAGGAATAAGCAAAAAGAAGGAAAAAAACTAAGAAACAAAAAAGCGAATAAAAATATAACTCCCTCCGGTATGACACTCGGTTTCATTTGCTTGTATGTAATTTATGCAAAAGTTTCAACAAGCATTTGACTTTTTGTTATCATTATCTCAAGATCGTCGCGCTCTTCATTGCCACCATAAATATTTATGTATGCAAGTGTTTTTACATATGTATGCATGTGTATGTGTGTTAAGATTACAGCTACAAGTTAATACAAACGGTTAGCTTGCTGGTTGGAGTTTCAGTAGCATGAATTACACACATTTTCATTTCCAACAGCTTAAGGGTCTTAAACGATATTTGCAATGATAATATTATGAAAAAAATATTTATTTTATTATGATACGACAATTGAAAATTTTACAAAAGAGACAATTAATAAAGAAAATTTTTATATAAAAAAGAAACGATTTAATTTTTACATTGATGGAAGATTATTTTACCCTTTACCACTACTACTAGTGGTTCTTTAGTAATTCTAAGTCGTTTAAGCCATGTCCGTCTGTTTAAGTTACACACACTCAAAGGTGGACCAACCTCCCTAAAAAATTCATGTTTTTGTTACAAAAACTTACATAAATTAATTACAGAATCATTTTGCACTTATTCGTTTTTGATTACTAGAAATTGTACATATAAAATTTGTGAAGATCGATCTATAATTTACCATGGGCCCCATATAAATGCCTTTCCCGAAAAAATCATTAGTACGGCTAAGACTGTAACGAATCATGATGTTGCATGTCGGCTTAAAGATCGGTCTTTAATTTACCATAGGGTTCAGAGAAAATCCTCTTTCAAAAAACACTTTGGTACACCTAAAACCGTAACAAATAAGAGCATTAAAGCAAAATGTAGTTTGTCATAGTTTTGTAAGATTGAAAACCACTCTGCTTAACTTCATGATGATCAGACCGTAATTTACCATACTAAGCCCACTCTGAAAAATCCATTAAGTACGCGCTCTTCTAATTGCGGGAATTGCTACAGTGTCTCTTCACCTTGAGCGAATGTAGCCGCCAACATTTCAAATCAGTGATCGACTTAATGTAAAGGGTGGTTAAATTTTAAGTACCTATGTTGAATGTGAACAACACCTAAACGTCACGTTTTTTTATGCATTTCATTTGACATTTCTCAGTTTCAGACTAATTCAATTTTAACCATGGAAAGAAACACAATCGAGCAACGCGTTAAGTTATTCAAGATTATTATGAAAATGGGCGTTCAAATCAAAATGCATAACGTGATTTTTTTGGACAATTAAATCGTCAAAATGTGCCAGGTCTTTACAGCTCGTACTGCAGAAAATATTGCTGCTGTTCGCGATAGTGTGGCTGAAGAGCCGCCCACCTCAACTCGTCGCTGTGCCCAACAATTGCACCTCTCACGCTCGTCGTTGATACACATTATGCATAAAGACCTGCATTAACACGCTTACAAGGTGCAATTGACTCAAGAACTAAAGTCTCTTGTCCATTCCAAACGTCGTGAATGGTCAGAATGGTGGCAAAAAATGGCAACAGTGGATGATCAATTTTCGAAGAAAATCATCTCCAGGGATAAGGCACATTTTCACCTCAGTATATTCGTCAATAAGCAAAAATGCCGCATTTAGGCAAATGATAATCCAAAAGCGACCGTCGAAAAACCAAGGCACCCACAAAGAGTGACTGCTTGGCGCGATTTATGGGCTGGCGGCATCATCGGGCCGTATTTTTTTTTTTACGAGACCGTTCTGGCAGATAATGTGAACGGTGTTAGCTATTGTGAGATGATAACGAACTTTAAATGGCCCGAATTGGAAGATATGGATGTGGTTTCAACAGGACGGTGCCACTTGCCACACAACTAACGTTTCGTTGGCTCTTTTGCGCGAAAATTGGCCGCCATGACCATGTGATTTGACACAGCTTCTTTCTTTGGGGTTTTTTTAAAAGAAAAGGTGTACGTCGATAAGCCAGCAACAATTCAAGAGCTTAAGGATGAGATTATTCAGCACATTAACGGCATAGAACCTAAATTATGCATCAGCGTCATCGAAAAGTTTAACCATCGGATGAGGGTGTGCCGCAGCTGCCATTTGGCCGATATATCATAATAAAAATGAATGACAGTAATTTCCTAAATAATTTGTGTTTTATTCAAAAACAACATCGGCCCTTAAAATTTAACCACCCTTTATATAGTGTCCTTTTGTGTTCGGTACGTTTGAAGTATGGAAAACAGACACGCTAATAGTGTTTGTGTAGTGAATACCTTAAAATACACAATAAAAATCCTGTACTTCCCATTTTAACATAAAGATAAGAACATTTCATTAAATTCGATTACACGTTGTGTTCGGTTCGGCACATTAATGTTCGTTCGTCCACTACAAACTGTTTTTTACAATATTAAAATAGATATGTGTTTAAAAAAGAAACACGCAACAAAAATATTTACAAAACTAAACATGAATCCAATACACGCACGAGTAGCGTGATGTGGTCGCACAAATTGCCAAGCAACAGCAACAATACTGGTGAGAAGCGTTGTTCATTCCTTCATCAATGTAAAAAACACTAAAGTACATTAAAACATAATGTGTGTCTAAAAAGTATAACTATTGCTCTGTTTTATAACGACAAGTAGAAAACTACATAACGTTTCCAACTTTCATGAATAAAGTTATGAACGGTTTTAAGGGTTGTGTACAAATACACCAAAACTAAAAAATATATATCGTTTCTGGGTGTGTGTACCGAACGCTAATTAGTTAGGTTTAAGGTTAAAGCCTTTTAAGACATTAAGTTGAATGTTTTGTGATTATAGTTTTTACGGATGGCACATTAAGCCTTTTGTGGATGTTTTTTTTACGTACCAGTGGAGCGAATGTGATGATTCGAAGAATTTTGTTGTACCGCCTTTGGATTTTTCCTACAAAGATAAAAAAAAATATATGTAAATAGGCTAATGTATAGTTTTAGAAATATAAAAATTATAGGAAAGGGCTATGAAATGAATCACTGGGCACAACAATTGTTAAAAGTTAACTAAGTTTTCCTACATATCATATTTTTTATATATTTTTTTATTTATTATATTGTTTTTTTAATTTAAATTTTTTTAATTTTTTATTTTGTTTTTTTTTTACCTTAGATACACTTGATACTGAACAATATGATACATTGCAACAATTTTACAATGATGAATCATTTTTTATTTCAAATGATCGTATTTATCAGTCGGCCGATGATGAGTTTGCTGGAATGTTTGGTCCCATTCAAACTGTTGCCGGTTTGTTTTTCTTTTATTATTTTTAATTTGTTAAATATTAATATTGTTCCTTTTACTAACAATTATTTTTATTTATCTCAAATGCGGTTTTGACAAAGAATTAAAATTAATTATTAAAATATTGTTTCTACTTTAATTTTAAGTATTTTTAAATATTTTGTTTTCAAATTCACTAAATACAAGCTGACGCAAAAGTTGTCAACCACTGTTTTTTGACTAACTTTTTGAATAAATGAAAATCCTAAATTTTGCTCTAGATTGTGTTTATCTAATGACAAATTTTTTTAAGAATTAAGAATTTATGGCGCCATGAAATAAGTTCCCGAAAAATAAATGATATAAGTCCCCTAAAAAATATACAGAATGCAGCAACAACATTTTTTGGGGACTTATTTCATTTTATTATTGGATACTTATTATCAAAATAATTTTTGGGAATACAAAATTTTAATTCAAAATATTAAGTTATTCGTGCTTAATTCCCAATTTTCAGTATTGATAAAAACACTGAAATTTATTGTTGATGGGATAAGCTATTCCTATGCGCATTTTACTGGTTGCTTAGGCCAGATCGTCAGGAAACTTCATCCATAAAGATTTTAGAAAAAGTAAAGATTAATTAAACCAAATAAAACTGTTAAACGTATAAGAATGATAAGCAACAATATCAAAGTTTAAACAAAAAAATCAACCATTAACAGTGGGTTTATCTCATCTTACATTCCCCACTACAATTGATTGGAATTCTCCCAACATTAATTGTAAGTAGGTTAAGAAAAACAAAATGAAAACGAAAACAACGTGCAATTATTATAGAAATAATATTTGGGAATACAAAATTTTAATTCAAAAGATTAAGTTATTCGTGCTTAATTCCCAATTTACACCAGTGAAATGCGCATAGGAACAGCTTATCCCGTCAACAATAAATTTCAGTGTTTTTATCAATAATGAAAATTGGGAATTAAGCACGAATAACTAAATCTTTTGAATTGGATACTTATTTCATATGAAATAACTCCACAAAAATCTGTAATGAAATAACTCCAAATTAAAGTTATTGGGACTTGTAATTTAATTTTTCAATTTATACAAAAATTGTTAACAATGCAGTCAAATCCTGTAACATTCACTGCATACGTTAACCACACATCAAAAAAAAGGGATAATATCAAAATCTCTAACTTTAGAATCCCGAAATATCAAAATCGGGATTGTTTTTATATCGCAAGTTCAGAAACCAGAATCCGAATCCAAAAGGCTGAATTTTATAATACCGAATCGCTAACTAAAGCGTCTCTAAAGGTGAAAATCCTGTTTGGAAAACTTTTATAAACAGCTCTTATTTCGGTAGCTCAGTTAAGTTTTAAAATCTCTCTTTGCCTGTTTTAATATAAGGGGTATTGCACGTCAATTCGGATGGCTTAAAAATTTTTTTTGTTTCCCCCAATTTTGTATTATTTTTTTAGTACACTTCACTTCTTGGGAAATTTTGTCATTTTTTTAAACATCTAACAACAAAAATTTCATAAAAAATATTCCATATTAGATAGTTTTTAAGAAAGTTATGAGCAAAAAACTAAGAAAAAGATTCCTTTAAAGGACTTCTTAAAAAATGTCAAAACTTACCAGGAAGGCCCTTTTTTAGTGTACTAGAAAATATAACAACAGTAAAGAAATAAAAAAAAAAACTTTGTTTAAAGCAACCGATTTGGCGTGGAATGCCCCATATACATACATACTTTTTTCAATGAGATATAGTCTTAATTGAATAAGTGCCTTTTTCAAAGAGCAAAACAAAGACAAAATTATATGAAAATCTATGTTTAAATATGAATTGATATTAGAATACAGTTAGTGAAATTGGCCCTTCGTTTTATATCATAAGATGTACATACACATCTGTGGCCGTTTGACAAAACATCTTAAGTCAAATTCTAAAAATTGAAAAAAATGATGTTAATAATACGAATTTTCCTTCAAAAACATTTTTGTTTACGATTTTAAAATTTTGTATTATAAACGAAATTTTTTTTTAATTTCGGTTTATTTAATTATTTCATAAAAATTCTTTTTTCGCCATGTTTTTTTATAACTTTTTTTTGCTATGTTATCTCGACTTAAGATGTTTTGTCAAAATGCCAAAGATATGTATCTAATACATTTTATGTCATAACCAACTAAAAAGGGATTCGTTTCATAAACAAAAAATCGATTTTTTTTCAGTTATTCTGAGGTATTGCATCAACACAAATGTCCATACATTTTGGAATTTTTGACCAAAACTAGCGATTTTATAAACAAAAAACGAACGTTGCTATCTTTAAAAAATTATATGATAAACGCTAACAAGATCTAACTAACAGTTTGCATAATATGGAACATGGTCAATTGTCCAAACAACTGTTAGGTTTTACAAAAAAATAAATAATAAATAGATTAAGGCAATGTATCAATTTATCATTTTAAATAGTTTTTAGCTTCTTGTGTAAATTTTTCAAAATGTTACATAGGACCATTTTCATCTTAAGTAACGATATGTTAATACACACATGTTATTAGATGAGTATATGTATCTAATACATACATATTAATCTTACTTTATGGCTTAACAAACTAAAATTTACCTTTCCAATAAAAGGAATATTAAAAAAAACTGTAGCAACTGACAACTTATTTATGATTGTACTCTATGCATACATACATACATACATAAAACATATTAGAGAATAAAATTCTAACGAGGACAAAATAAAACTATAACTCTTACCAATATATTGAAGTGCAGTTATATTTTTTGCGTAGCAAATGTCTAGCATATGAAAAATGTGTCTGAAGTTTAAAACAATATTTTATACATCCGGAACTCATATATTTTGTAACACTCTACTCTTTTTCTAATTTTTTTGCATGCCATACAAATATGCAATCTATTAAACCAAGTGTTTGCATGTGTATGTGTGCCTGGCTGAATATGGAAAAAAGTGTTTTAACTCTTCATAATATTAATGTGGATTCTATTGAATTCTAAAGTATGACAAAAAAAAAATAGAAAAAACACAAAATCTGAATAATACATTTATATGCAAATTCGTGGTAAATGTGTCTGTATTAATGAGTTATGAAAAGAGAGAATGGGGAAAAAACGTTAAATCTATATTAAATTGAGATCACATTCCTGATTTACATACCCTATAATGACGTAAAAAGATTGGTATGCCCTGCAAGCAGTGAAATATTTTAAAGTATAGGTTATAAAAAGTTTTACATAAGTATGTAACGGGTTATCCATATTTCGGTTTAAAAAGTATTATAAACCATACAAAAATAATTCGATGGAACTTTTATTTCATTTTAATGCTCATCATCTTTTGTTTTTACAGCCTGGTGTGGGCCTTAAACTCGTTCACTTTCTTTTTCCATTCGAATCTGTCTTGAGTTAACTGTCTCCAATAATTACGGTTTTCTTAAAGCCATCTAGATCTGGATGTACCTCTGCGTCTAGTGGTGTATGGGGTAGCATTTAAAATTCTTTTGTGGTCTATGTGCTCTGGCATTCTTGCCACAGGGCAAGTCCAGCTTAGCCTTTGTTCCTTGATAAATGAGACTTTGTCTTTACCATCAAGTATTGCTTCGATTTCTATGTTACTTCTTCTTCAACCAGTGTTCGAAAATAACCACTAAATATCGCTTTTTTAACGAAGAACGGAACAATTTATAATGCTCGGCACTTTCCTGAAAATAGTTACGAACGCTACTAAGAGTTGTGTTCGTCTACACAATCACTAAAAAATAGATATCGTTAATGGGTGTGTTAGCCGAACGCTGAATAATATACTGTTTATTTTCCAGCACTGCCCTCAACATCCGTCTTTTTGTTGTATATTTTTCTGATATTTTCTCATTCATGAACTCGCCGCGTCGGTTAATCCAGCATCGTTAAGGCAGGTAGAAAGACTATTTTTTCTGGCATACCCACCGCTGACATAAATGTCAATAGTCTTTTCCTGTTTATTAAATCGAAGGCTTGCTTGAAAACAATCATGAGCATATGCAAATCTATTTTATATTCACAGAATTTTTCCATCGTATGCCTTACAACGTACGAAATACAAGGTCAATAAGTTGCCGCCGCTAGATTGGTTTGCAGCAGTCGATCCTTTTATGGCAAATTTTGACCCCTATTTCATACTTTTCGGTCGTGTTCTCGACGATATCAAGACGAATGTTGGTTTTCAAATGCTCTAACGTGAAAGGGTTATCCCCTTTGACACGGTATTTGACGTAATCGAACTAAAAATAGTCTAACGGCGTCAAACCGCATGATTTTGGTACCCAACTGACGTGGCCAAAACTTTCCAATAATTACGCGTTGTGGAACATTTTACCCTGCAATAACGCTGAAATCGGTCGTATTGTGTAAATTGTGGGTGGCACCAAACAAAAAAACCACATATCGTCAAGTTCATAATCTTCAATTGAAGGCAAAAACAAGTAAGAATGCAATATTCGACTGTTCCAAATCTTTGATACCCTCCACCGGCAGTAAGAATATTTGAGTCGCGGACCCTATCTAGGATCAATAAATTCTTAATTAATCATTATAAAAACGGACTTCAGTATTTGGGTATAATATCAGAATTCGTAATAGTTTTAGACGAACTATAATTATTTTATAAAGGGGAATCTATATTGGACCCATGGTAAATTATGGGCTCATCGTCACAAAATTCTTAAGGGTGATTATTTCTGGTATTTAAAATATCTAAGTTAGAAAAAATTTCGATATAGAAGTGAAATTAGCTTATCGAGTTTTACAGCTTTAAAGTTATTTTCAGAAGGATACTTAAATATGGGTATTATTTCCGGCCATATGAAACTAAATTGGATCAGATTTTACCACAATATCTAAATCTGCCACGATTTAAGGCGTATTAAAAAAATTCCAAGATTGGGCGTTATATGGAAAATACGGTAAATTATCGACAGATCTTCACGACATTTTGAACTGTAATTTAAGCCTTATGAAACTACGAATGACCAAAATATTACTGGTAAATATTAAAAAACTGTGACTTAATAAGTTCTATTGCCGTAGCATTATTTATTATGGTTTTAGGCGTACTAAACAGTTTAACGAGTGTTGGCTCTGTATGTGGCATTTGGTAAATTAGGGACCGATATTCACGAAATTTGATGGTGATGTTTCGTCTTAAAAAATTGCGACATATTAAAATTAATAACAGCAGCATCATTTTTTACGGTTAAATGCGTTAAATGCTCTATATAGGGCCTATGGTAACTTACGGAACGATCATCACGAACCAAAACGGCTTAGGGTAACTATCGGGTGATTTTTTAAGAGCTATAGAAAAGTAAAAAAAACCCCATTAAATTCAGAAAAATGCATGAAATCTTTATTTGAATCGATAGTACGGTCCATGCAATTTAATGTTTGAAGATTATTTCATGCAAATGTTGACGTCCATCCGCTTAGTCCAATTTTGGCATACTCTTTCCAACATTTCGGCCGGTATCTCATGAATTAATGCTTCAATCTTGTCTTCCAATGCTTCAATTGAAGCGGGCATGTGTGTAAAGACATGAGCTTTAACATAGCCCCACAAAAAATAGTCTAAAGACGTTAAATCTCACGATTTAGGCGGCCAATTTACCGGTCCCGAACGTGAAATAAAATGTTCACCGAACTCGCCTCTCAATAAGTTCATTGCTAAGCGTGATGTGTGGCATGTGGCACCGTCTTGTTGAAACCACCTGTCATGCAAGTCAAGCTGTTGCATTTTCGACAAAAAAAAAGTTGGATATCATCTCACGTTGTTGAGTAACAGAGACCCAATTGCTGCGAACGGCGACGAATCGATAATTGATGGTCATCATTATGACTGGCCGATACAGCTGCAATATTTTCTTCACTTCGCACTCTACGTAAGCGTGTTGGTGGTTTAATGTCCAACAATGTAAATTTGGTGCGAAATTTTATCACAATAGCCCGAATAGGCACTTCAGTGGGTCGATTAAGCTGACCGTAAAATGGAAGAAGCGCGCGATGAACTTTCTTAACAGAGCAAGCATTTTGATAATAAAATTCAATAATTTGCAAGCGTTGTTCGTTTGTAAGACGATTCATGGTTAAATTATAGACCAAACTGAAGATGTTTGACAGTGAAACAAAACACTAAACGTGCGTCAGCTGTTTAAACCAGTATTGCCAAAAAGATAATAGCTAAAAAATCACTCATACAAGCAATTTGACAACCACATTGTTTTTTCTTTTAAATTTTTGAAAGTTGTTTCAACAGATGGACGGACAGACGGACATGCCAAAATAGGCTTAGAATTACTCAAGAAGACAGAATATATATACTTGTGGGGTCTGAGCTAAAAAGTAAAAAAGTTGCACACTGAATGACAAACTCAGTATACCCTCATTCACTACTAGTAGTGATGGAGGTTATAAAAAAGTCGGTTGTCATACGGCTGTAGCGCTATGAATTGACTGCATCGGTTCTTCCAGAGTCATTTTCAAACAAATAAGACCCAATGATATGATTCGACCGTGCGCACATTGCGATGGTGCACAGGTCTGACCACATGTGTAATGCGTTCCAGTCTCTTCAAACTTCTTTATCTTGACAATTTCTTGCAAAGTATGTTGATTTTTAAGACTATAATTACGCCGTTATTCTCGCAAAGTGGCCATGTTTAAACCTCCACTTTGTCTTTTAGTTTTAACTATCTTTACGAGTTCTTCGGTTGTTAAATAACTCATATTCCTCAAAGGCAAATGTTTTACTAAATAAATGAGACTTCGGTTGACAGATATTTAACAGCTGACAGCCTTGCCAGACCAGCGCTTTTGAAACCACTAAATGGATAACACCGTAATAATTTAAAATCATGGCGCCCTTAATCGAAGAGAAAACCTGCATATACATTGTATAAAACTATCACGGAAATAGTCCAAAACTCTTAACTTTTTTCACCTTTTTTAAAGCTTCCATTTTTATAACCTTTTTTAACAAATTCTTAAATATTTAAATATGTGTGCGGTTTAATGTGAGTATTTATATATGTGTGTGTATGTATGAAAATAAAACAGTAAATAAAATTTGTTTGTTTTTGTTGATATGTACCCTGCAAATAATAGGACCAGTCCAAACACGCGTGTAAAGAGTAGTCCACAAGGGACCAGGACTAGTCCACAAGTAACCCAAACGTATGGAAAAAACCTGGTCTATTTAACATTACGATGTCCTAGGAGAGGACCATATAACCCACGTTTGGACCACTAAGGAGTAGTTTTAAAACTACTCCATGGTATATAACCCACCTTTGGACCAGTAAGGAGTAGTTTTAAAACTACTCCATGGTATACTCAAGAGGATTAGTTTTGAAGTCGTTTAAACACGAAAGCATGTCGTTAAAAAACGAAGACATGTCGTCTCACTACAAACACTTTTTAACAATGGCATGGTCCATGCTTGCATTACATCGGACTAGTCCATGGAGTAGTCCATTTTATCAAAATGGGTCAGGTGGTCCAATTTTATTTGCAGGGTATAACCATTATTTAAATATGGCCGATAATGTGTTTTTAATGACTTACTTTCTAGTTTTTTTTTTGCATCATTTATTTGGCGCCTTTGGTTGCTACTTTTTCCATTTACTAAATTAGTTTTTTACTTTAGTTTGCAAAAGGTAAACAAATTTAAATATAATGGTTGTTTTAGCAACACTAGTGTAAATAAAAAAAAATGCTTTTTTCCTCCTCGTAAAATCATAACCACCATCTTTTTTCATATTTAATTACAACGTTTTACAATATTTTAGCAAAATAAAAAATTTTGCGTTAATTTAATAATTAACAGAAATTGTGTTGATGTGTTTTCTGACTTAACCGCGATACGGGGGTTAGTTTTCGTTTTTATTAAAAAACAACTTTGTGTAAACTTGGTGTAATTCCCTTCTTAGGTAATGTTTGTAACTGAAGGGTACGTTACACTTTAATATAATAAAAATAAGAAAATAATAATAAACTGATTTCGTCAGACATAGAAGAAATTTGTAAATCTGTTTAAATGAAAGCGGAAACTTGATGTGGGTTCCCAAAAACAACAAAAACGCTTTACAAATATAGTACACAATATTAACAATTGATATTTTGTACCCGACTGCCAAGGAAGAGTAATGTTTTCCGCGCGTATCTTCTGAATATGTATGACATGTTAATTTTTTTATTACATCAAGCGTTGCCTGAAGATTGGGAAGGAAAATCTTCATTCAGCGAAAAAAATCGTATTTTAAAGAAAAAAATCTTCAAATTTTTTATATCAAGAGCAAAAAAGTAAAAATGATTAATATTATTTAAGAACATACATACTTTTAATATTAAAACAAAATTAAATTCAAGGTTTAAATTGTGTTTTTGATTACCCAGTTGGCCATGTCTTCAAGACAACGTCGAGGACGCGTACAAGACCCATAGTAAATCCCTGACGACATGTTGGCGACAGCCCATGCAAATCGTCGACGACTTTTTCGAACAAAGGGCACTTAAGTCGTTAACGACAATGTGAGCGACATTATTATGCATATTGTCGTTAATGATCATATGGGTAACAATGTGGTTAAAGCTGTCACTGGCGACTATATAAACGACTTTTTTTTCATAAAGTCGTTAATGCCCGATTAGCGACATTACCTTAATAGTGTCGTTGATGACAATATTGTTGACACTATCTACGATTTTGTCGCCGATAGGTAAGTGACAATTAGGGATTAAACGAACACCGATACTGATATATTGGCAATACTTCAGATTTGCCGATATATCCAGAATAAGGGGAACGGGTAAATGGGTAAACCTCGAGGATATATTTACTAAAATCTCTTTGGGTCTTGATGGGCTGTGAATTCGAACTAGTGAATTCCAAACTAATGAAATGGCCGATGAGTTTGAGAGACTGGGCTCGAAAATAGTGGATACTGGATGTGTGGAGACAGTAGGCTTTTGATTAATAAGGGAATGGGTTCTGAACTTAACATATCGTCGACATAATATGCAAACCTGCTAACTTCCAATAACTTTTAATGGAAACAACAAACTTTTTATATTTCATATGCGCAGCTTGAGAGAAAACCTAAAAATATAGTTGGTTTAACACACTTTAAGACTCAATTTGAAGAAAAACTACATGCTGGTCGACGAGGTATATCTTTCTCTTCCACACGGCATTAAAATTTCAATTTACTTAAAAAGTGGATTTAGCAGGTTTGCATATTGAGCCTACGATATGGCAATGTAGTCAGCAGGAAAATTTATTTTTTGTGTTTCTTGTCGTATCAATTCACGTTTTCCAATTGCACAATTGAAACACAGCCGCGAATAACGTTACAAGTTACAAAATAATTATATTTAACAGGCAGGATTATTTATTTTTTAATTTTTTTTATTATCAAAAATATTGATAATAAAAGCAAAACATCAAGCAATTTTAATTTTAAATTACATACAAATTTTAAGTTTTGATTTTTTTTTAGCAGAGGACAAAGTAAGCGACCATTGCATGCATTTTGTCGTCAAAGTGGTTCGAAACACTACAAAATGCATGCAATGGTCGCCTAAGTTGTCCTCAATAAAGTCTAATTGAAGACAAGATGAGCGACAATTGCATGCATTTTGTCGTCAGTGTGGTTTGAAACACGACAAAATGCATGCAATGGTTACTAACGTTGTCCTCAATAAATTACTATTCAAGACAAATTTAAAAAAATGTCTCCAAAAAAGTCGTAAATACGATTTTTAACACGACAATATACACGTTTTCTTACTTAAGTTGTCGCCATCAATGTTATATAGGCGACAAATTCAAAAATGTTCCGAAGACATCGTTGACGACATTTGCGTCTATGACCATTTGGCCAACTGGGACCCTCTCCACTATTGTGGTGTGGGTGTAAAAAGCTTATTGAATATATATGGAATTTCCTATATAAGTATACTAGCTTAACCCGGTGCGCTTCGCTACACTGCTTTAACCACTTTTTCAGTTGAGAGCTATTTAATATATGAATCCTATGGGAGGTGTTTCCCTCCCGCGCCTACCCGCTTTTTTCTATTTTCAAAAGTGTAGTATACCATAAGAGTGACTTCTACAAAGTTTGAACATGCTTACTATAACAGTTCTTAAGATATGCGATATTAAACATTGGCGTCCTATGGGGGTAACGTTTCCCCGCTGCTATTTTATTTCACTTTTGGGGTTCAGAAGATCATACTACAAAAAGTTAAACAAAATGAGTGCAGCGGCTATAAATTATATTTCTATCTATGAGGGGTACTGCTCCTCCTCTGTCTACCCCGCCCATTTCTATATAGTTTACCATAATAGTAGCTTTAACCACGTTTGAAGACTACCGCTTTAATAGTTGTTCAGTTGAGCGATATTTAATATATGCATCCTACGGAAGGTATTCCCCTCTGCGCCTACCCGCCTTATTTTTATTTTCAAAAGTGTAGTATACCATAAGTGTGACTTCTACAAAGTTTGAACATTCTCACTATAACAGTTTTTAAGATATCCGATATTAAACATTGGCGTCCTATGGGGGGTAACACTTCCCCCGCTGCTATTTTGTTTCAATTTTGGGGCTCAGAAGATCCTACTACCAAAAGTTCAACAAATTGCTTGCAGCGGCTCTTATTAATATTTCTATCTATGAGGGGAACTGCTCCTCCTCTGTCCACCCCGCCCATTACTGTATTGAAATTTAAAGTTTGCTATAATAGTAGCTTTAACCACGTTTGAAGACTCTCCCTTTAATAGTTCTTCAGTTGAGCGATATTTAATATATGCATCGTATGGGAGGTATTTCCACCCCTGCGCATGCCGGCTTTATTTTTATTTTCAAAAGTGTAGTATACCATTAGAGTGAATTGTACAAAGTTTGAACATTCTCACTATAACAGTTCTCAAGATATGCGATATTAAACAATGGCGTCCTATGCCACTTCCCCCGCTGCTATTTTATTTGAATTTTGGGGCTCAGAAGATCCTACTACCAAAAGTTAAACAAAATGCTTGCAGCGGCTCTTAAAATATGCGATATTTAATATTGGCATCCACGAAAAAATATGGCGCCGCCCCTTTGTCCAATACACCTTTTTACCACTGTTTTAATTAAACGTATTTCTATTCATGGCAACAACATATATACCAAATATTATCGCCGTAGGTCAAAAAATGTCATAGATAACACGATTTTAAATTTTGGGTTGTATGGGCGTGGCATCGCCTCTTTGCCCAGTCACAATTTTATATAGCCTAATGTCTCTTCCAGGGCCACAGTTACCGGCTGTGAAAATTTCAAGGCCATCGGTCAAGTGGTTTGGCCTCCTATAAGGCACAAATATATATATATATATATATACAAATATACATACATTCACTTTTATATATATAGATTCCTAATGGAATAGTTATAAAAATAATGTTCGTACACCTGTAAAAAGATATTCTTAAGCAATAATGTATGCATCTTTACTTTGTTTATGAATTATCACAAACATGAAATGTGGAATTTTCAAACTCAAGGCTTCTTAAGTTTCATTAGTTTTACCTTTTGTTACTGAATACATGAACTTTTTTGTTCTTTATAGAAATACGTTTTTTCCTTTCACAAATAATTTTCTTTTCATCAATATTCCCAAAATGAACAATCGCTTAAGTTGCTTTTCTAATATTTGGTATGCCCATGGGTACAAAAGTGTGCAAAACCAATAGACAACAAGCTGATACAAAACCCGTTGTTTTAAAAATTCACTGTTGAAAAACTGTAAAAAATTATGTATCTGTACAAACTTAAAATTTAAAATCGAATAAGATAAATTTTCATTCTGGCAACGCTGACTACATCGTATCAACCACACGGCTGGACAGATTTCAATATTTGAAACCCAAATCTCCTTAAATAGATAAAAAAAAAATGGTGCGTGAAATAGTTGTACGCAAATAGGACAATAAAAATTTATAAAGATTATATGTTTTACATTAATTAGAAATAAAATATACCTCTCATAAATACCAAAATAGATTTCTGGATATTCAAACAGCGGTAACAGTAAAAGTTTCTAGCTCTGGCAGAAAAAGTGTTAATATTATGGTAGCAATAGACCTATAACAAACATTTTTTAAATTTTCGTATTATGATTTTGATGTGAGCTATTAGAATTCAACATATTGTCTATGTACATATCGTTAGCTGAAATGCAAAAACAAGCAACTAAAATTGTAATATTTAACATTTAAAACAAAATATGTTAAATATGGAAAAATAAATGCATCTTTTGTAATTAAATTTCACTAAATATAGAAAGATAAACTAATTTCTGAAATAAAAATTATAATTCATTAATTTTTCAAAGAAATAATTAAAATGTTTTGCTGTTTTTATTAACCCTTCTCCTTTATTCATGGGACAATATTGCCCAAAAGCTTTTTATTGCTTATTGTTTTCAAAACTACTCAGTTAAAGAATTTTTTTAAATTTATGTACAATTATTTTTCTTCTTGAATAGCACTGTGCTAGTTGGTAAGCAGACAAGCCGGGGGAAAAAAAAAATAATTTTTTTAGCCACATTTTAAAATTTTTGTTTTTCAGACATATAAAAAACGAAGCTGCAAACAAAACAAGCCATAAATAATTAAAATTTTTGATTTTATTCACAAAAGTCGAAAAGGAATTTCATAAAACGCAATATTTGTAAGGGAGCATATCTCGGGAAAATACTAAGGACAAAAAATCAATTGAAGTCCGTCATATATTATATCAACCTAGGGACGACTCCTGGGCATTTATGGGACTTTTCTTCAATATATTTCCAGTCTGCATTGAACATTTTGTATGGGAGCCCCCTTAAGGAATGGAGATAGCGGGTAGGTATGTTAGAAATAAATGATTGATCCATGTAGGGGCATCCCAGGCGCTGCAGGGGCCATTTTAAGGGGGCTCCCATATAAATTAGGCAATACAGATTAGAAATATATTGAAGAAAAAGATCCATAGTTGCCAAGGAATCGCCCCTAGGTTAAAAAATATATATGACTGACCTCCATTAGTTTTTTGTTCTTAACATTTTCTAAAAACATACTTGTCATATATATCTCCACCCCTTAGTGGGGTGCCCATACAAATATGGCCGTTTAATGAAATTCTTCAATTTTATTGCGGCAATTGCTGCCTCTCACAAACTTTCAAACCGATTTTAATGAAGTTCATAAACACAAATAAATCCATATTTATATGGACGTATAAGCATGATGTGTTTCTTAATACTGTGGTGTAGGGTATCATATGGTCGGGCTTGACCGACTATACTTTCTTACTTGTTTTCAATAAGCTAACGCGTTACTGAGTTACGCTAACAACTGTTGTGCAACCTCCTCCATTTTGAAAATAACGATATATTGCGAAAACCAGAGCTAACCAAAAATCGGCTAGAACCACTGTATTCAGCGTACCCGAATTAGGTTAAAACGCCAGGTTCCCAGCTTGTCTCAAAAAAAGTGGCAATTTCTTGCACAGTGTAGTTTATGCATATATCGCACGTGGTTAACAATAGTGCATTCATTTAAAAATTTTTTTTTTCACTTTTCATATCATATCTAACTGCTCTTAATTTATCGTGCTAATTTTTTTCCTTTTTTGGTTATGAAGCGGTTGGCTTAAACATTTTTTTTTTTTTCATATGCCTTCAATGTAAAATAAAAAATTATTTTGCTTCCACTGAAAAGGTTTTAAATATTGAGGTTATACATTATTGTTGAACAAGTGCGATATAGAAAATATTTAATTTCAAAGCGTTTTGTATAAACATCGTTCAAAATTGCCCAACAATATTAAGTCAATAGAAAATATTCAAATAATGTACAGCACATAATAAATTTATTTAAAAATCATTTCGAAAATTGCGTTACATGCATTGAGTGTACGAAATAAACAGAACTTTTTATATTGGCCAACAAAAAGAATTTGCTTTTTTTTTATTTTTATTGACCGAACAAAATACATGCCTTTTATGATTCACCAAAATATGCGTTTTGCTTCCATATGCATGTTCTAGCTTGCAAATTCTGTTTACTTTAACAGTTATGATAATTATATGCATGTGCTTGTAAGAAAATAACGTTTTTATTTTGTAGCATTACAATTTTAATGTATTTAAACGAATAATGACAAAATAAAAATTATACACCAAAGAACAAGTTTTAATATTTTCACCTCCAGCAAAACTATTTTTAAAGACAATGTTAAACATAATATGTTTAATATACAACCATATTATGGTTAAATTAGTCCTTCATCAAGAAGCTACAACCATATTATCGTTGCTTATAAACATGTTATGGTTAAATATAACAATAATTTGTTTTAAAATTAACAATAGTATTTTCCTCTTTTCCAAGAGCAATATGCTGTGGTTGGAAACCAACCATGCTATTAAAAATGTTAAACATGAAACATTAAACATTATTTTTAACAATAACATGTTCGGCGGCAACCATTATATGGTTGTTGCTTCTTGATGGACAGAGCTGCATATGAATCATTCATTTTTAAATTAATTAGTGAATCATTATTGCACTGAATTAGCAAATTTTGAAATAATCTTTTCACACAATTCAATTCAAATGAATCTGTAAAATGAATTGCAATTCAATTAAACAAATTCATTTGAATTGGAAATTAGTTTCAGTTCATTTTACAAATTCATTTGAATTCGAAAACGAATTGAAATTCATTTCTGCCTAATTCATTTGAATTGACTCCAAATTTCATTCAATTCATTTTTTGTGTGAGAAGAATTAATTCAAAATTTAGCTAATTGGTAATGAATTAAAATCAAAAATAAATGATTCATTTACAGCTCGGTTGATGGAGGACTAATTCAACCATAATATGGTTGTTGATTACAATAATATGGTTAAATAAAATATAATTTTTATAAACTCTTTTTATATTATTTATTTTAATAAAGGGTGGTTAAATTTTAAACGCCGATGTTGAATGTGAACCACACCTAAACGTCAAGTTTTTCAAGTGTTATCTCACATGGTGGCGATGTCAATTGTCCGACAAGATCATGTGATTTGGCACCGTTGGAGGTCTTTCTTTGGTGTTATTTGAAAGAAAAGGTGTACGTCAATAAGCCAGCAACAATTCAAGAGCTAAAGGATGAGATAATTCGGAACATTAAAGTATTTCAATTCGATTGTACTGTGTGTGCTCGAGTCTATTGATTAGCTGTCAAAATTAATGTTTGTAGTTTTATTTTGCAAAAAAAGTAAAGTATTTTAAAAATTGTATTTTATATCATTAAATTTTAAAATTAATTTGAAGTCTTTCAACTCAGTTGATAAAGTGTGTGGCCAAGCATCAATTCAGTTACAAGACTCAGTTGACAATTGAATTGAAAAGTGTATGGGGCGCATAATGCCCTGTACAAAGATGGCTTCTGTTTATATATAGGGTTACCAGACGAAGTTGGAAAAATTGCCTCTAATCAGGACAGTAACAATTTTAAGTTTTTATTATATTATTTTATAGTAAAAACAAAAGAAAGCATTACATTGTTAATGGTAGGTTGTCAGTGATATACAATTTAAATGGATGCGGTGATATAAAATTGTTTTTGAAAAAAACGTCAAATCAAGAAATCATAAAAACTTGGTGTTAATAAATCGGCAATCTGACAAAGGTATTTTCTTGTTTACATATTTTATGAAAAACAAACTAAAGACATTGGAATTTTGTCATTCATTTTGTTCATTTACATATTTATTTAATATCAATCTATTAACAAATTTGGGTTTAATGTATATTTTTTTTTTATATTTTAAAGAATACACTTTTTGTCAGCTGTTAAAAACAGGGCGATCCAATTTTGTATTCTGTTCTCGTCAAATAAAAAATTGCAGTATTATGTGTTCGGCAAGACATTTTATACATGCACCTTTTAAAATGTGATATATTTTTTTTTTGTAGAAAAGAAAACACCATTAGCAAATTGTAACTTATTTTAAAAGTATTATTTGTCACTGTTTCATTAAACGAATCAACATGAGAACCTTTGCATTGGTTTTCTTTATTGAACCATCGTCTTAATAAAAAAATTTAATAAAAAATTGGTTTAAAAACGAGTTTCGTTTAATATGCTCTTGAAGCGATAAATATTTTTAAATTATTTTCATCCTAATCCTTTTTATGGGGCAATTTGCAAACACCCATTGGTTGCTTATTGCTCACTTCAAGTTATGAGCTTTAGTCTTACTCATTCTAAAAGACTAGGTTGGTCTTTTGGAAACAAAGTTAGAGTGCGACATAGTGGACTTGTGCCTGCAAAATCACCCTTTTAGGAGGTCTCCTTACTTTGAGGTGCCAGACGTACTGTTTTAAACAGTTCATGTGCTGATTTTATCAATTGTACTGGTTAATATACAACACCCAAAACAGTACGCAAATGTACTGTTTTTATACATTGTACTGTTTTTTGTACTAATTTTTTGGTTTAGTCTTCAAAAAACGAAGATATTAAGAACAAGTTAGATTCCTATATTCGGCTGTGCCGAATCTTTGATAACCTCCACCGACAGTTCGAATGTTTAAGGAGTAATATCTGTATGATGTTATTATTATCTTAAACTGTGACGATTTGTTATTAGTTATGGTTTTAGGCGACTAAACTGTTTTCCGGTAGTAGGGTTTATATGGGGCCTAGGGTAAATTATGGACCGATCATCACGAAATTTCACAGCGTCATTTCTAGTCCTTTAAAACTATGACGCACCAATTTCTGTTATGATAGCATTATTAATTATGGTTTTAGGTTTTCTAAACTGTTTTCCGGGAGTAGGATTTCTATGGGGCCTAGGGTTAATTATGTACCGATCTTCACGAAATTTCACAGTTTCATTTATAGTCCTATAAAACTGTGACGAACCAAAATTTGTTATGATTGCATTATTTTTTACGGTTTTAGGCGTACTAAACTGTTTTCCGGTAGTAGGGTTTATATGGGGCCTAAGGTAAATTATGGACCGATCGTCACGAAATTTCACAGTGTAATTTCTAGCCTAAAAAACTGTGACGTACCATATTTTGTTACGCTAGCATTATTTTTTACGGTTTTAGACGTAATAAACTGTTTTCCGGGAGTAGTGTTTATATGGGGCTTAGGGTAAATTATGGACGTATCTTCACGAAATTTAACAGCGTGATTTCCAGTCAAATAAAACAAATTTTTGCAAAATCTTATCTCATTCCGTACCTTGTTCCAACATTTATGTTATTTTTCGTAACAAAATTATCAATTTTTTTAGGTGGTGGTTCCACATTTTGATTCATAGCTCAGGTCCTACTGAACCGATTTTGCTGGATTTCAATCCCAAACTGCTTAGGATAACTACAAGCAATTTGGCGCAAAGTTTGTTCATTTCTTTTGAGTTGTTCGAAAGTGAGCGTGTTTTCAACAGACGGACATGGCTAAATCGACTTAGAATTACTCAAGGACCCAGAATGTATATACTTTATGGGGTCTGAGATGAATAACAAAAAAGTTTCACACGGAATGACAAACTTAATATACCCTCTTCACAACTAATTGTGGTGGAGGGTATAAAAACCCTGTTAAAGTAATACACATCAGAGAACTGCAAAATCCACTATTTTTGTTAATTTACTCATACGCTATAATTTACATTAACTCTCTTGAGTATACCATAGAGTAGTTTTAATACTACTCCTTTGCAATCCAAAGCTGGGTTATATGGTCCTGCCCTAGGACATCGTAATGTTAAATAACCCATGTTTTTTCCATACGTTTGGGTTATTGGACTAGTCCTAGTCCCTTTTGGGCTACATTTTACACGCATGTTTGGACTAGTCCTGTTATTTGCAGGGTATTTTTGTAAAAGTGTGACAAGCAACATTAACAACAATAACAACAATAAATTGTACATACAGAACTACTGTACTTTTAAAGAAATGATAAAAAATAAAAACGTCTTCTGTTTCTATTGAAATTGTTTCAGCTGCTGAATAGTCATCAGATCAATGATTTTTGTGTATTTTTCATTGTATATGTTTTTTACCAAAGCAATAATTGGCGAACGATGATAAACATGGTATGAATGGCAAAGACAATACGCTGTGCATGACTTGAATGAATTTTAAAACAACACCGATGTGTGTGGCTGAGAAAGTTTGATTGCATGAACACAAATGAGTGTATTTGATGTTGTTGATTTAATGCGAATTATTTGCAATCGCACAAAGCCGTTCTCTGATACACATTTGGGAATTTTCATATTTTAAGTCATATTGTCATATTATCCATATACACTTAGAGAAAAAGCATGTTTAAATATGGTCACCTCCAACCAAACTATTTTTAAAGAAAATTTTAAACATTAAAATTGTCAGCGACAACCATATTATGGTTAAATTAGTCCTCTATCAAAACCCACAACCATATTATGGTTGCCTCTAAAAATGTAATGGTTAAATTTGAAAATAATTTGTTTTTAAATTTACAATAGTATTTTCCTCTTTTTCAAGAGCAACATACTATGGTTAAAACCAACCATGATATTGTAAGTGTTTAACATATTTTAGGTTTTATTGATTATAACATGTTGTGAGGCAACAATAGTATGGTTGGGGCTTCTTGATGGAGGCCTTATTTACCCATAATATGGTTACCGTTGACAATAATATGGTTATATAAAAATAGTTTGGTTGGAGGTGACCATGTTTAAACATGTTTTTTTCTCTGGGTGTATGTAGTTTAAAATATATAGATTAAAGAAATTTTTGTTGCACTCTAAACGAAAAGTTCTAAAATAATAATACTTTTTGTTTTACGTTTATTGTTTTGCCATAAATACACAGAAGAAATGTTAATTATGAAGGGTTGCTCATAGCAGTCATATATTTTCCTGTTATTATTTTAAGACATATGACTAACGTTTAATTCCCCTAATAATATTTTCCTATATGGGATATTAATACTGCATTAATTTAGCACACCTGAGAAAGACAACAACAAAACACAATATTTTATTAAATAAATACTTTTTCCAACACATTAAACTTTTTCAATTTTATTATACAAACAGGACTTAACATTAAATATGAAACATGTTTTTTTCATTAATTAAATATATTTAGATATTCAATATTTTTAATTAGGCTTAAGTTCATCAAATTTAATTTTCATTAAATTATTTTTATGAAGAAAGGAATTTTGAACATGAAAATTAATTAAAATTGTTATTGATAATCTTTCATTCTTGTCCGTGACCGGGGCTCGAACCCTGGCCGGCAGGTAACCATGACATGTTTCGGTCGCAACCACTCGATCTATTCAGATGGATTTCAAATTTTAATTAATTTTCATGATGTAAAATTCCTTTCTTCATAAAAATAATTTAATGAAAATTAAACTTGATGAACTTAAGCCTATTTAAAAATATTGAAAATTTGGATTAAAAACCATAATTAGTTCAACAAAAAACCCACAATAATAATTATTTTTAGATATTTTCAAATACAAATAAACCAAATATTTTTTTTTGGCGTTTATAGATAAACCGCAAATTTCAACAAGTTCAGTTATACTTAACTATCACTGTAAACGTCAATATTACAATACACAGTTATAGTTATAAAGCTGAAATTGGCCATAATTTAATAAAAAACTGTTTGAAATCAGAAAATTAATTTAAGAAAAAAATATTTTCTGAAATTCTATACAATAGTCGCACACTATGTGTGTGGTGAAAACTGCTTTAAATAACAATATGCTTAAAGAAAATCCTACTAATAAAATGAATGAGTAATTTTTTTAAGTTAAACTTAAACTAATATATTAAATCATTATAGATTGGAACATGATACCATGGCCAAATGATTCGTTTGGGTGTTTGCTCTATAAACGCAAATGGTGTCACTTCGTATATGAAATACCCCAGTAAAAAAAATTTGGGTTTTTTGAAGCACTTCAGAGAAAAAGCGCATAATCAAGCGCTTCAATTAGAGAGCTCTTATAAAGCAGTAAATGTTAAAGAATAAAACATACAAAAAAGCTGATATTTTAGTGCTGGCAACGAAGAAGGGTTTAAAGCGTAAACAATAAAAATATATTATTGTTTACGAAAATGATTGAAAAAGTCATTTAAACAAGTAAAAGCAAAACATTAATGAATATGTTAATATAGTTAGTCCTTAAAAAAGCACTTTAGGAGCGCTTTGTTTGCATGTTAAAAGAAGCGCTTATTGTCAGCAGAAAATAGTCCTCCAAACCGGAAACACCCCATGCAAAAATCAGGCATCCAATCAGCAGGTTTGAAGCGATTCGAGGTATAAATTCATACAAAAAACGTGCTCCTTTTGGAGCACATTTTTTACTGGGACCATAAAATGTAAATCTTTCCTTTGGCGTTATACTTTTTACGGCCAATTTCACCAAGTTTTGCTATAATTAACTATCAGTTATAACTGTCAAAAACTTATTGACTGGACGTTAAAGTAATAGTTAGTTTTAACTGAACTTAGTGAAACTGGCCGTTAAGTGTATTTTTTTATTACTGTTGTTCAAGAGTTTAAAATATTTTATCAACAGTTATGCTTTAGTCAAAAAAAATTTCTTTTTCTTTCTTGATTATACTGTTTTATTGTAATCAATGTTCTGTTTTGCCGAATTTATAAGCTGGCTGCTAGTTCTTTTCCCGCTGGGTATTTTTAACATAACCCCACAGATATTTTGAAATGACGATTAAAATAAGCAAAATAAAAAAACTCACATACATAAATATATTCCTTTTTTAATAAATATCGTTTACAATCCTAATAAATTCCTTTTGTTTTCCTTTTAACTATTACATGCCAAAATTGTTGTTTTTGTGTTTTATTAAGTAATTATTATGTTGTTGTTCTCTATTATTGTATTTTTGTTATTGTAATGTGGTGTTATTTCTCTTGTAGTGCCAACAGCAACCATACTGGGCGGACCCGATTTATATGTTGATAAAGGAAGTACAATTAATCTAACATGCGTAATAAAATTTAGCACAGAACCACCAACTCATATATTTTGGTATCATCAAGATAAGGTAAGTAGAACTAACTACAACGAATGAACAAATGTTGATTGTTTTATGTTTATTAGTTTGCATAAAAAACATACAACACACTGTAGTACACTTAAAAATATGATGAAACAATGAAATAGAGAGGCAAGCAATACTATAACTAGACCGAAAAAGGTTTAGTGTCGGCTATGAAATACTCTATATTAAGATATTCGATATTTTTGGGTGATTGAAAATTATATTCAAAGTGATTATGTGTGCACTAAAAAAGGAGTAATCAAATGATAAAAATAAACTTCATGGCGATGTAACGAATTTGATTAACGATAAGTAACCTAAGATATCCATTTAAGAAGTGTGACACTGTAATAACAAAGTCTCCAACGATTTAAAACTATGAAAAAAAAATAAAAAGGCTCCGTGCAATAACTCCCAGGTGCAATAAGTCCCAAGAAAAAAATGAAATTAGACCCAAAAATTTTTCATACAAATGTGGGAGTAATTTCATTATGAAATAGCTCCCAGCCCTCACGGTTTTATTTCATTTTTTTGGAAGTAATTTCATTTTTTGACTGGGAGTTATTTCATAATGAAATAAAATCCAAATCAAATAAGTCCCCGAAAAAATAAACGTGGAAGTTATTTCATTTTATTTTGGTTTTCGGTGTTATTTCATTTGCTGTGGGAGTTATTTCATTTTTTGTGGGAGTTTTTTCATTTTCAATTATTTGAAATTTCTTAAAATTGGTTAAAATTTTTAATCGGTATTTATAACGGGATATTTCAAACTATTTGAATACAATGACTTAAGTTTATCAAAGAAGAAAATTTTTGCTAATTGCAATTGCAGTGTCTTATGGTTACCGGCTATGCAGAGAAGCTTTAGTTAGCGAAGCCGGTGTTTGTTATACCATAGAGTATAAAATCCTTGCGCCCGGCCGAAGGCCGGCTATGCAGAAAAGCTTAAGTTAGCGAAGCCAGTGTTTGTTATACCATAGAGGAGGTAATCCTTGTACCCGGCGTGCTGAAACTGTTGTCAAAATGTCGAGGACTCAATGTTAGTTTTTTGGTAACCTAATATGTAAATATTCAAGTAAAACGAATACATATATAATAAATTTCTTTGGAAGTTGTTTCATTTTTTTTTGGGTCTTATTTCATTTCTTTTCGATGGACTGTTTTCGGAAGTTATTTCATTAATATCTTTAGGAGTTACTTCTATATGAAATAACACCCAAAAGTTGGGGTTTGTTTCATTTAAGACTTGGAAATTATTTAATTTTTTTGGGATTTATTTCTTTTTTCCAGTTTGGGACTTTTTTCATTTATTTTGGGATTTAATTCATTGGGAGTTATTGCACTGGGACTTATTGCACCTGGGAGTTATTGCACGGAGCCAATAAAAACAATTTTAACAAAGCGTATAGCAGAAACGTATGCTGCGGAAAATTCTTAGAAAATGTTCCGAATCATGGTCCTGAAATGAAAGTTGAGCTGCCTATTATTGACGACAAAGTTTCTATATATATACAGCCATGTCACAGGATACAATAACGTTCGGAATAGAAGAAAACATATTTGTTTATTGATAGACAGTGTATTTTGAAAGTTTTTGGTCTTTCAGAGACAGAAAACTCCCATTCCATTCATGAAAACAAAAATGGTTCCATTCGGAAAAAATTTTTCGTCATTTTCTGAAGCACCAAAATACGGAATGAATTCCGTTTGTACTTTGTGACATGGCTGATATAAAAAATTACATAGAATGTGAAAATTATTTATTTTTATAAGTTATTTTTATTTTATTAACCATTTTAATTTTCCGAATGTGTTCAATGAGTCGAATTTTAATGTATAAAGCTTTCTTGCAATAGTCCTATTCCTTCAATATTTCAAATACTTTTTGCTTAATCCAACCTTAGGTTAACATTGAAGCTGTAGGAATGATTCTATACACTTACGAATTTCTGATTCCTCATTCATCATAGGAGTACCATACTTTTATTGTTTTTTACTTTTTTGGAAGTAAAATAGTTGAAAACCTGTACAAATTGTATCCCACATAACGTTTACAGTTATTTTAATAGAATTAAAATTTGAACGGATTTGTGATTATTACAAAAAAATAAGATGTCCTTTTCGTACTTTTTAGAAACTTATAATTCGGAAGTAAGTCATGAAATTAAGCAATGGAAAAACTGTTTAAATCGATAATCATATAGCAATTGAGGTAATAGAGATATCTATATAAAAATGAAAAATGTTTGTTTGTTTGTTTGTTGGCTTATAGACTCCTAAACTACTGAACCGATTTTCCTGAAACATCATGTAACATCATGTGAGCCCTCAAAATAAAATAGGCTACTTATTTTTTCAATAGGGGCAGGGGAATTGGTTCCCCCATTGGATGCCAATATTAAATATCGCATATCTTAAGAGCCGCTGCACGCATTTTGTTGAACTTTTGGTAGTAGGATCTTCTAAGCCCCAAAATTTTAATAAAATAGTAGCGGGGGAAGTGATTTCCCCCCATAGCACGCCAATGTTTAATATAGCATATCTTAACAACTGTTATAGTGAGAATGTTCAAACTTTGTAGAAGTCACTCTTATGGTATACTACTCTATTGAAAATAAAAATAAAGCGGTAGGTACAGGGGGGGAAATACCTCCCATAGGATGCATATATTAAATATCGCTCAACTGAAGAACTTTTAAAGGGACAGTCTTCAAACGTGGTTAAAGCTACTTTTATGGTAAAATATAAATTTCAATATAAAAATGGGCGGGGTTGACAGGGGAGGAGCAGTACCCCTCATAGATAGAAATATAATTAAGAGCCGCTGCACGCATTTTGTTGAACTTTTGGTAGTAGGATCTTCAGAGCCCCAAAATTTAAATAAAATAGCAGCGGGGGAAGTGGTACCCACCATAGGACGCCAATGTTTAATATCGCATATCTTAAGAACTGGTAAAGGGAGAATGTTCAAACTTTGTTGAAGTCACTCTTATGGTATACTACACTGTTGAAAATAAAAATAAAGCGGGAAGGCGTAGGGGGGGAAAACCTCCCATAGGATGCATATATTAAATATAGCTCAAATGAAGAACTATTAAAGTAAGAGTCTTCAAACGTGCTTAAAGCTACTATTATGGCAAACTTTAAATTTCAATATAGAAATGGGCGGGGTAGACAGAGGAGGAGCAGTACCCCTCATAGATACAAATATAATTTAGAGCCGCTGCACTCAATTTGTTGAACTTTTTGTAGTATGATACCACACTTTTGAAAATAAAAATAAAGCGGCAAGGCGTAGGGGGGAAACCTTCCATAGGATGCATATATTAAATATCTCTCAACTGAAGAAGTGGTTAAAGCGGTGTAGCGAAGCGCTAGTTTCATTATATAGTTATAAAGGAACTTGGGAAGGTTAATTTTTATGAATTTTGTTAAAAATGGTATCAATCGTATGCGATGCATGTCATTTTTACTAGATTATGTACGTGAACGCACGCTATAAAAACATTTTTTGTTTGGGGCAGTCAAAGGATTTATTTTAACGATGTTTTAGTGCATATTTTATTATTTATTTATTGTTAAATTTTTTTATATGATAACATGCGCATAATTTAATTTTTTTTAAATGTTGGTTCAAACGGCTCATGCCTTATTGACATGATTGCTACTTTATAGGCGAGAGGGACGAGGGGGAAAAAACGAGTACCCAGATGCATGTACTTACTGTCTTTACGTTTTGCTTTTGCATTCGTTGTTTAATTTTGTTATTGTTTTCAATATCAAAAAAGCACACATGCATTTGCACGCCTATACAAAATAAAAACATGTCATCAGCATGACATGAATAATTTTAACGCCAATTCATGTTCAAAGAAGAAAAAGGAAGAATCTTGTCAATAAGACATGAGCCGTATGAACTCAGATATTAACATGGCTTTTCGGCTTTAAGTATATATCTGTATATACAACATGTCGCTTCAATTTCGGCATCAACGTTTAATATTCACTCCTCAATTAAGGGCCAAAGCAGGTTGCTATAAAGGTTTTTTTTTAACTATGAAATTTTATATGTAAGCAAAAATTAACGAAAACGTAGCTATACAATTGTGCTTATGTATGTAATACAAATCTAGAACCATCTTTTAATGTATATTACTCTGGCTGGTTGTCAGTACAAATAAACCTTGTGCGCAAAGTACAAGTTGCAATTTTGTGGATAGTTAATGAAATTTGGTAAATACGTTTTTATTGTTGTGGAACGAAATTTATGTAAAGAGTAAGAATCTCTTTATAATTTCTCAAGCTTTCTTCCGAAACAGACTCTTTTTGCCCATTAAACATCTAATTGTGTTTGTATTTAGATTCAGTTCGCCCCAAAAATATTTTACTGCTAATTATCACTATTTTTTCTGAATCGGTGTAAATTTGGACATAGCTCCCATCCGTAAATAGCTTTTACTACTTTATATATATATAAATGAAAATGTTTGTCTGTTTGTTTATTGGCTTTTAGCCACGTAAACTACTGAAGCGATTTTCCTGATGAAATTACAGTTACATCACGTGACCGCCGACAATAAAATAGGCTTATTATAGATAGGGCCAGTGGTACCCTCCATAGGATGCCAAAATTAAATATCGCATATCTTAAGAGCCACTGCATCCATTTTCTTGCACTTTTTACAGTAGAGTCTCTGAGCCCTGAAATTGAAATGATATAGCAACAGGGGAAGTGTTACCCCCATAGGACGCCAATGTAAAATATCGCATATCTTAAGAACTGTTACAGTAAGAATGTTCAAACTTGGAACAAGGCATCCTTATGGTAAACTACACCTTAGGAAATAAATGTAAAGACGGTTGGCGCAAGGGGCGCAATACCCCCATGGGTTGCATATATCGCGGTACTGAAGAGCTATTATAGCGAGAGTCTTCAATCGTGGTTAAAGCCACTATTATGGTAAAATATACTTTTCAAAATAAAAATGGGTGGGTAAACGGCGGAGGAGCTCCTCTCCCCATAGAACGAAAATATTAAATACCGAATATCTGAAGATTTGTAGGACCCACTATTATGATAAAGTACACCTTTCAACATAAAAATTAAGGGGGTAGGTGCAGGAGTAGCAAAAAAAGCGTATGTTAGTTTGTTCCCTATAGATTCCTAAACAACTGATCCAATTTTCCTGCAATTTTCACAGTACTTTTCAGATTCCCCTGCGCTAAAAATAGACTATTAATATTTTTTAATTTTCAAGAGGGCGTGGCACCACCTATTCAATGACAATATTAACAACCATATCTCTGGAGTAAGAAATTTTGAATGTGAAACAAATAATTTGGTTAGCAATACACACCATCTGTCAAAAATTAGGGTGTATTGGACAAGCGGTCGCGACAACTCCTATACAATGACAATGGAGATTTCTACATAGTTGGAGTACTGTAACAGTGAAAGTATTCCATTATGTATTACTGTGGAATCCGCTGTATATCTGTAGAACGGTTAATGTAAAAGCATTTTTATTTATTACAAGTTGTTTTGTTATCAATACACGAGATCTGTTTTAAAAAATGTTTACTAATTTTATTTCGATGGGATGGCAAAGCGCACCGGGCTAAGCTAGTGATAATATAAAACTTATTATAAAACATTGAAAACAAAAAATCTCAACCGATTTTAATTTTTCATTTGTTTTTTTAAACGCAATTATTAATAAATTGTTTCAATTACATTGTTTCAAATTTTGTTTTCCATTTAATTTTTTTTAAGCTTATTTTTATCAACTTTTTGGACATATTTTAAAATTTTCACTGTATATTTAATGCGCATAAAACGATTTTTTTAGAGCATTTTTTCAGTTTCGTTGCTGATGAGTATTGTTTGATAACTTGCTATTAATTTCAAATAAAGCACTTTCAAACATATAAATCAAAACCAATAGTTAAATTATCCTGAACAATTGTTACTTCCCTACAACAATTTTTTCACAGTCTCATTAAAAAACTATAGTCTCTCTTGGTTTAAGCTTTTGTAAGCTTAAATATTTGTTTTGTATCTATAAGATACTATAAAGTTTATTACACAAACATTGAAAGTTAATTCTTCTTTATATTAATGCAAACCACTCGGAAACTTGTTTTAGTATAAATCATTACCAATAAGTAGCTCCACGAACAAAATAAGTAGCACAATAAAATTAATAGCTGATGTTATCACTTGTTTCAAACAACTTTCCATAAAATATACGGTTAAATTGCCAATATAATCCCTTGTGTCAGCATGTTTATTCTAGTGTTTTAATAAGTGTTGTAAGCAGTATTGCCAGAATTAGGGAAAAGTTCATTAACTTGGAGTTTCCTTACCTAAAACAATTTTGAAGAAAAATTTAAATGTTTTGTAAGTTTGATGATTTTTATTTTAAAGTTTTAAGAAATCACTGAAAAATACAAATTTGATCCTAAAGACTACAAGGTAGGGGGTGTTTATGTATTAGACCGTTTCAGTTTTTATACTTTTTTCAAAATTTCTTCATGAACATAAATTTTCTTAATCTACTCTAAAATAAATTATTTTGGTGTAAAACACTTAAATATTGATAAACGGGAAGTTGTCTCCCAAATTAATCTAATATAATTCATTGAAGCAAATTTATAAATAAACAACTTTAGTCACTTCATCATTTTAACTAAAACTTATTTATTTCTTAACAGAATGCTACTGTTATTTGCACCTAAATCTTTATATTAAAATTTCCTACCATTCTGCATTTGCCTCGTTCAAGTTTTTTGGAAAAAATGCATTTTGACCACTTCCCGTTCATCAATATTTAGGCATTATACACCAAATTTTTTGGTTTTTAGAGTAGATTAAGAAAATCGATGTTCATGAAGGAATGCTGAATTTTTTTTGTCTAATATGTATATTACATGGTTGGTGTCTTTAATAACTTACTTATATGGGATATACACAAGCAGAAATCTCAGGACTCTTGCACGCAAAAAAAAACATGGTTGTGGTAAACATATTCTAAGAGCAACATATTATGATAAGAATTATGATTGAAGTCACCATATTACGATTATTATTGAATCATATTCTGACCAAATGTATTTGTAGTATTACATCATAATATTTTTCCCCTAATAATATTCTTGTTGTGTTAATCATAATAAGGTAAAATCAAATCATATAACTATCATGTTTATCATAATAGATTTTGAAGTAACCATAATATGATGCAGTGGTGCTGTCACAGCAATAAAAAATTAATTGAAATTTTTTTGCATCGATTTTTTATTTTATGGCAATTTAAAATTTTTTTATTGTAAATACCATTTCTATATTAAATTATAATTCTTTTTTTTTAATGAGTATTAATTTTTATTTGTTTTACCAACTCACTCAAAATAATTCAAATAATTCCATTGGCATTTTTAAAACAAACGACACAACTGGTTCAAAACTATTTTACAAATGGTGCTGACATAATGTTATTAATGTAAACATATTTTGTTTAATTCGTAAGCATACTATGACTACACATATAGAAAGTTATCATGTAATGACTGTTAAATATCATGATATGGTTGTGAGTAATATAATATGTTTTCTAAGCTATGATTATTAAGTTGTTAGAAAAATAATTATTTTTCAGTCAACAATACTCCAATTTATAATTGCGATAAACATTGATATGTTTGCAGTAATTTTGTATACGATAACAATATATTGTTACAATAAATATAGTCGTTTTGGAAACACAAATCCCTTTCTGATAAATAATGAAGTTCTGGAGGAGGTAGATTCATTCTGCTATCTTGGCGCCTACTTAACCAATACCTGCGGCTCCAGTGCAGACATCTCTAGCCGAATAAAAAAAGCTACCCAATCATTTGGACAGCTCAGCAGAGTATGGAAATCGTCTGCGATTTCCCGCCGTGTTAAAATAAACATTTTCAACTCCAACGTGAAATCTACACTGCTGTATGGCTGTGAGTCCTGGAATGCAAGTGTTAAGGACATCCAATCACTTCAAGTGTTCGTAAATAGGTGTCTTCGCAGAATTCTAAGAATTTTTTGGCCACAGACCATTTCAAATCAAAACCTGTGGAACGAAACACACCAAACACCAATATCTATAGAGATTCGAAAAAGAAAGTGGAATTGGATTGGACACACCATCCGCAAAGAACCATCAAACATCGCTAGAAATGCTATTGGATGGAACCCGCAGGGAAGCCGCAGACAGGGTCGACCAGCTCACACATGGCGGAGGCAAATCCATAACGAAGCCAGAAAAATGCAAAGAACGTGGAATTAAGTGAAAACTATTGCGATGGATAGATCCGAATGGAGAACATTTGTTGAGGCCCTATGCTCCTTATAGGAACGACGGGAATATATATATATATATATATAATAAATATAGTGTAGTTACCGTAACCATGCCCAACCATATTTTTGCTCTGCGTGTGCGTGCATATGGATTTATCGAAAACCAATAAAATGGATACCATACTTGGTGAAAGTTCATTTTGCACATCCATTTAGATCACACAAGTTGAAAAAATTTTTGTGAAGAAAATTAATGCCAAAGCCGAAAATCTATGGCACCAAGAAAATGGCTTATATTTCGTAGAACCTGAAGAGTTCCAGTTATTAATTCGCTTGGAGCCCAGATTATTTTTACCTCATCCGCCTTACCGCAGATCTTGTACTTTAACTAACATTTATTTTGATCAATGCAGAATTTTGATCTTACAGAGTATCTTAAATTGATCGTCATGGGCAACTATGGTCAATGCACCGAATATAATTTGCACGAATGTTTTCTCTACAGGGGTGGCGATATTGTTTTGAGGAATACTTTCCTCTTGGCGTTGCACCCCAAAATGTTGAGAGAAAGGTCTTAAAAATTCAGGTTAGAGCTTGAAATTTACCCGTAATCTGAGGTGAAGTTTGGTCATCTTGCTAATGTCCTTATATCGTTGGTCTCATGTAGAAAGGCCCTAACTCGATTTTTTTCGAAAATTTTTGTAATTCCAATACATTTCCCACAAATACACCTCGTCACAAAAAATTAATACAATAGCATCAAAAATATCAATTTAACAAGAAATTGAAGAAGACATTTTACATTATGATACATACAGTTTCTATTATGTTTTTGCCTTCTCCTGTAAAGTTGTTTTTATGTGAGTTAGGGCCTTTCTACATGAGACCAACGATATGCTGTTGCTTAGCAACATAAGCTGCTTTCTTAAATAGCTATAGCTCCTCAGCAAAAGGGCACGCCAAACATCATGCGCGGGCTTTGGAAGACACATGGTTTATACATGGCTTATACTTGCATTAATCTTGAACACATATGTTCCAATGTGTTAGAATAAATGCTAAAAGTTTTCCAAAAATCCTGAATTTTTAAATCAGTAGAATCCCGATAATTCGTAATCGCAAGGGACCGGCCATTTCTTACGAATTATAGGGGTTTTCGCTTTAGCGGGGTTTCGATTTAACGGGGTTAAAATAAAATAAATACGAATTAACGGGGTTTTTCAATTTATTTACCAAAACGATAAAAAAAAACATAAAAAACAATTGTTGAAAATAAAATAGGTATATAAAAATTATTCATGTAACAAACTGATCTTAAGAAAATAAACACACACACAAGCAAAAGCCAAAACTCACGCAAAAAAATAGAGGTAAGCAAAAAATCATTCTTTAAATGTTTATGTTGTTTTTATTACGAATTATCAGTGGTAGTTAGCAAACAATTACGATTTATAAGAGGCAAAGAAGATTTTATTTGAAAAAAAAATTACAATTCAGCGAGGGGACCAAAATGTATGGAAATTTTACGCATTAGTGAGATTTTTTCAAGGGACCGACAGTTTATTACGAATTATCGGGAGTTACGATTTGTCGGGGTACGAATTATCGGGATTTTACTGTACATAACACACATTATTCTGGCAACTCTAGTTGTAAGTATACATAGTAGTTATTTCAATATCTACTTTAAATAAGAATAATTCCTTTTTATATTTGTTAGAAGTGTAGGGTATTAAAAAGAAGCATATATTTATAGTATACACTTTATTATTGTCACAAATATACAACCATCAAATGTGTCCATAAAAAGGGATTTTAGATTGAGTGAATAGAAATTAATCAGTTTTATTATCCGTTCTTTTGGTTTAATTTCTGACACATTTGGAATACTTTGACAACAAAGAAAAACGTGAAATTCTTATCGCCACAAAACATCATCTTTACACGCTCTTATCGTTTTAGGTTAATTCCTTAACATATTTTAGAAAATAATAGTAAAACATAAATAAACAATATGCTATAAATTATTCACTTTATATATTATATTTTGTTGACTTTTGCTAACTGCCTTTCTAAAATCTTTTCTACTTGAATAGCTTATGCCACCTAACAGGGCAGCTCATTATAATACGAAATGTTATTCATTCTTATAAAATAGTTTGTAAATTATTGTTTGGAGCTAAATAGTATAGTAAGAGATTATATATGTGAGTTAATATTATGTATTGTACGTAAATATATTTATAGATAATATGTTTAGTTATTTTATGCTTTCAGACTTCCCTTAAACACTTAATAATTTGTGTTATGATTACTTTAAACCCACCTCATTTTGTAGTAAGCACAGTGACTTAGCAGCTGGAGATGTTTGTTTTTTTTTTTATAAAATTAGTAAATTGTTTATGTGCGTATATTCGGGTAGATATTATTTATAATAATTTTAGGAAAAAATTTTCAAAATATTTTTTAACCAAACATTCAAAAACCGATTGATTCTTTAAGTTGGGAGTTTTTTTTTCAACTAAAGTATCTAGTCTTTACAGTTTTAAGTATATTTTTATTGCCAAGCAAGTAAAATTTAAATCCTTTGATGCCGACAGGACTTATTCTAAGTAATCTTTATTATGACAGCAAAGTAAATAGAAAAGGTGATGACTACGTCTTTCACCAAACTTTTCATAAGCCAAATTTTTACGTCCGTGATATTAATTCATATTAAAAACAATATTTAAACTTGTGTCCAGAAGTAATTCTCATTTTGATGCATAAATTTAAATAAATGTACATCAGTGTACAAAGTGAATTCTAAAGTGAATGAATGGCATAATTTTTTTATATGAAGTTTGGTCCCGATTAGATAAAGTAAAGTCGAGGCGGAAGTCGATTGAAATTAATTTAGATATTTGGAAAACACTTTAAAAATTTTGCCGTTTTAAACAAGTCACCGCCATCTAAAAAGAAAAAAAAAACATTTTCAACAACAAAAACAACAAATGTACTTTGGACTCCAGAAGAATTCTTGACAAAAGTACGAGAAAACAGAAGTAAGGAAAACAAATAAGAGTGCTATATTCGGCTGTGCCGACTCTTAGATACCCTTCACCATTGTGCGAGCAGAATACAGAGCAACTAGACAAAAACTAAATAAAACTGGTAAATATTTTTTTAAAATAAGAGACAACCGGTTTTGAACTTCGATTTTCGTAAGGGCCCAGAATATATATACTTTATAGGGTGTAGGATCAATATTGTAGAAATTACAAACGGAATGACAAAGTTATATATACCCTTTCTACCTTCGTTGAAGGGTATAAAAAGAGTAATTTTTGGGGATTCAGTATTTCGGTTGTAACTCAGCCATTTTTTAACCGATTTGACAGATTTATATACCGACGTGTTTAAGTAGAAATTTACCATTTACTTTAGTTATAAAGCTTGGACTCAGGGAAATCTATGGTTCCCGAAAGTGGGTATTAAAAAAAAATAATTTAATTTTGGTCATAACTTTTTTGTATCTGAACCGATTTAGGTTTTCATAAAAATTTTGATGTTTTTTAGCCCATTTTTGGAGTATTTTGCTCATAAATTACCCATTGTCTAACAGATTTGATAGTTTTATATACGGACGTGTTAAGGAAGACTTTTACCATTTACTTTAGTTATATTTATATATAAACATTTATATATACCTGTATACATATATTTTAACAAAGTTAATTATAAAAAAGAGTAATTTTTGGGGATTCAGTGTTTCGGTTATAACTCCGCCATTTTTTAACCGATTTGACAGATTTATATACCGACATGTTGAAGAAGAAATTTACCATTTACTTGAGTTATAAAGCTTGGACTCGGGGAGATCTATGGTTCCCGAAAGAGGGTATTTAAAAAAAAAATTTTTTTGGTCATAACTTTTTGTATCTGAACCGATTTTTCTGAGTTTTTTATGAAATATGTTCTACTAAAAATTTCAGATATTTTGGTATATAAGTCATATCCATAGCACATATGGCAGCCCTAAAATTTAGGTTTTTATACAATTTTTAATTTTTTTTGTACGGGAGGTACCACGCCCACTTCTCCAATCCCACCCACATTTTGTAGGATGGTGTGTATTGGCAACCTTAATGTGTGTACCTAATTTGGAGACTTTGGCTTTTGCCGTTCCCCAGATATACGGCCAAAAAGTAATAAAAATACAACAACCACAAGGGATTTTTGGAAAAAATTTGAGGTGGTCGTGGTTTTTTACTCATATCTCAGCCACTTGTGGACCGATCTAGCTGAATTTCAATAGCAAAATTATAATAAGAATACCTGATATAAAGATACCCCAACCAAGTCCCCATCATATCTGGGGGCTTCGGAAAACCCATTTCAACAGACAGACGGACAACCAGTTTTGAACTTCGCTTTTCATAAGGTCCCAGAATATATATACTTTATAGGGTGTAGGATCAATATTGTAAAAATTACTTTGGAATGACAAAGTTATATAAACCCTTTCTACCTTTGGTGAAGGGTATAAAAAATGTAAAATTAATTAAAATGGATAACCATTCAGAAAAGCAAATTTCGATCTACCATAGGTTAAAATACAATTTGGTTTAAGGATTGATGTTTGACTATTGACGTCAGCAGTCGTCGATGGCTGTGAGTGTAAGATGGCAAATCCATCTGAGGAGATTGAGTGGTTGCAATCGAAACATGTCATGGTAACCTGCCTGCCGGGGTTCGAGCCCCAGCCGCGTCAAGAATGAAAGATTATCAATAACAATTTTAATTAATGTTCATGTTGTAAAATTCCTTTCTTCATAAAAATAATTTAATGAAAAATTAAATTTCATGACCTTAAGCCTAATTAAAAATATTAAAAAAATTTCAGCATTTTTATATACCAGAAATGAATTTATTCAGCCCTATTATAGAAGTCGACGGCACCGAAACAATAATTATAATGGGTGATTTTTTAAGAGCTATAGGAAAGTTAAAAAAAAACACATAAAATTCAGAAAAATGCTAAAATCTTTATTTGAATCGATAGTACGGTCCATATAATTTAATGTTTGAAGACAATTTCATGCAAATGTTGACCGTGACTGTGCCTCAAATTGTCCATCCGCTTAGTAGAATTTTGGCATACTCTTTCCAACATTTCGGCCGGTATCTAATGAATAAATGCTTCAATGTTGTTTTCCAGTGCGTCAATTGAAGCGGGCATGTGTGTATAGACATGAGCTTTAACATAACCCCTCAAAAAAGGAGTTAAATCGCGCGATCTAGGCGGCCAATTGACCGGTCCCGAACGTGAAATAAAATGTTCACCGAACTCGCCACTCAATAGGTCCATTGTTAAGCGTGCTGTGTGGCATGTGTTACCGTCTTGTTGAAACCACATGTCATGCAAGTGAAGTTCTTGCATTTTGGGCAACAAAAAGTTGGATATCATCTCACGGTAGCGCTCACCATTCACAGCTACGTTAAGATTCGCATCATCTTTGAAGAACTACGGTCCAATGATGCCACCAGCCCATAAACCACACCAAACTGTGACTTTTTCTTGATGCATTGGTAGCTCTTGCAATGCTTCTGGCTGATCTTCACTCCAAAATTGACAATTCTGCTTATTCACGTACTCATTGAGCCAAAAATGAGCTGACCATAAAATGGAAGAAGCGCGTGATGAACTTTCTTAGCAGAGCACGCATTTTGATAATAAAATTCAATAATTTGCAAACGTTGTTGGTTTGTAAGACGATGCATGGTTAAATTATAGACCAAACTGAAGATGTTTGACAGAGAAAGAAAACAGGAAACGTGCGTCAGCTGCTTAAACCAGTGTTGCCAAAAAGATAATAGCTGAAAAATCACCCGATATTTTCTGAGTCGTTATTGACAATAATCGATTACTATTAACAGTCACTTGATATTTTCTAAGGCGCTTTTAAGTCGACGTCGAGTAGAATTTTCTTTGCTTTAGTCGACAGGAAATTTTGAGACGATTCAAATGAAAGTTTATTTATTAAATGAAAATTTAAAGAAGATATGGGCACAAATTTTATTAGTAAATTAAACGCGAAAATCGCGAAAATTCGGAAAAGTTTGCAAAAATAGCGGAAAATCACGATCATTTTTAAATTTAAACAAACTTATAAGAAAAAATTGCAAATTGGAAACAAAACCTTAAATCCATTTGAATTCGCTTCATCGGGTTAAAGAAAAAACTAAATGTTGGGGAAAAAAACAAAAAGCAGTTTTGCAAAAATAGAGAACATTTGGGAAAATTTTTAATATATCAAAAGAAACCATTAAATTGATTAAAAGTCCCTAAAACTATAAGGAATTTCGGTAAAAAGTGCTAAACTAACGGGAATTACAAATATTTGCTAACAGCGGCTTGATAACAAAGACTTGTTAAATTAATAATTGTCAAAGCTTTAAAGAATCAAAAAACTTACCGTAAAAATAGCTCTTAGCGCAAACATGTCAAAAATTCGCGATAAATTCAAAATCGAAAACAAACTCTAAAATTTATCTGAAATCGCTAATTCGTTTAAAACAAAAACAATGGTCGGAAAATAGTTTAAATAGCGTAAAAAACTAGCTATAATGATAAGAAACAACAATAATAAAAAATAATTGGAGATGGCATTTTTTTTTTTTTTTTTGTCAGATTTTCGATAACTAGTCGACGTCGAGACAACTCTCTTAGAAAATACCAAATTAACGTCGAAGTTATGTTGTCGTCGACTTGATGTGAAAACAATTAAAAAATAATAAAATGTCGATGTCGACAACGAATTGTATAATAGGGATGATTATTGTTCAAGTTTGTAAAAAAGGATTTTCCTCGAAATCCGTAAAAATCAAATCGTGGCCCTACTCGAGTGTGCTTCATTCTCTGTTATGAACAAGTTCCTGCTCTGCAAATCTTTATTTTTTGAAATTTAAAAAAAAATCTAAATTGGGCATTTGGAAAACCTCTAAAAATGTTGTCCGTTGTAACAATATCAAAGCTTAAACAAAACACCAACAATAAACAGTGAGTTTATCTTTTCTTACATTCTCCTACAATTGATTGGCTTTTTACCGTCTCGAATTGTAGTTGTTAGTGGGTAACGTGACTTTTTCGCCTTTTCAAATGTATAATCGACTTGCTCCTTTTCTTTATCCAATCGGCACCAAACTTCATAAACCAAACTAGGCCATTCATTCACTTTCATTTTTTAAACACCGCTAATGTTCAGATACTAAAAGATAGCAGAGACCAAAATTAAACATTAACTGCCGTATTCATAAAAACTTAAAATAGATTTGAAATGTATTTTAAGAAAAATTTGTATTAAAATTTTGCCTTAAAACACATTTTAAGCTTGTTTTATTTTTTATGAATACGGCAGTAAACCTTTTTCATAAACAAATTTGCCGCCAAGTTTTAATTTTCTTGTCAAGAGCACATTTGAAGTAACAAAATTTTTTTCATTTACATACAAATATTTTGTTGGTATTTTCCCTACGCAGTGAAATCACATTTTTCTGTAAGGTCACTTCCAACAAAACTATTTTTAACGAAAATGTTGTAATCTCTTTATGGTTACGTTAACCATAATATTGTCACCGGCAACCACGTTATGGTTTAACTAGTCCTCTAACTAAACTTTAATATCATCGTAGGCAAACATAATATGTCTGTGATTTCATGATGGAAAACTAACTAAACCATAATATGGTTGCGTATTTGTATTTGTATTTATTAAATATGATTTTCTAACACAACAAGACATAATATCTTATAAATTACAGTATTAGAATCTGAAAAGTTAACCATACATTGATTTAATTAAATTTAAATAATTATAAAATAATGAAAACTAAATAAAAATTAAATAAATAAAAAAAACAAGATTAAAAAATAAAGTTTTAACTATTTTTTAAATAATATTGCTACATCATTAATAAAATTTACGAAAGATGTTCATTAAGTAATTTTCTGAACCTCATTGCGTTGCTAGTAGTCTGCAAATTATCAGGCAGTTCATTCCAGAGACGGATGCTAAGAATAAGGAACTGACATTCAGAAGCGTGGCTACGATATCTAAATTGAAACAGCAATTTACCTCTTAGTGATCTTGCAAATCGCAAGCGATCAAAGAGATACTTTGGTTCCTTTGTCATTATAACTTTATAAACAAATATTAAGTTTTTTAAAATTAGGCAGTTATCAAATGTAGTATTGAATTTACGAATGGAGAATAATGACACATGATCAAATTTTCTCAGTCCGAAAACGTATCTTACGATTATGACTTTGTCTAGTGATTGATTCATCATCGCGCAGCCCAAATGGCTGAAGTAGGAGACATAAAATTTCGACAGCGAATAGATCCATGGAAAAGAGATTTTTGAAAGTTTAAATATTTACAGGATAAATTGGGTTACATTAGTTAACAAAGGCTATAAATAATTGTAAAATTCCAAGTGGGCGTGGCAGATAACAAACAAACATAATTCAAATAACTTCATATCTGGAGAACGGTTACAGAAAAGTTTTCAATTTTAAAACAAATAACTTTGTTATCAATACACAACATCGGCCAAAAAGTGGACTGGATTGGAGAAGTGAACGTAGTGCTTACCTCCCACACAAAGACAATTAAGATTTCTTTATATCTGGGCTATGAATGTTCACAGTATGTAAAAGCTATGCAATTTGCAACAAATAGCTTGGTTTTCTTTACAACATATCTGCAAAAAAGTTGGCTGGATTAGAGAAACGGTAATGAAACCTTCAATATAAGCACAATATAGGTGTCAGTATATCAGTAGAACGGTAACAGTAAAAGTATCTAAATTTGCGAAGCGCACCGGGTAAAGCTAGTATCTTCTATAAAATGATATCAACAACAGACAATACAATTTTTAAATTTGTAGTTTTATTACTTTCTAATGAATTTCCCTTGGATTATAAAAATGTCTACTGGTGACAATAATAATATGTGATATTTCGTTATTTAACTAAGTCCATCTTTTATTTTTCTACAAAAAGGCCATTCAAACTTTATTTATCCTTCAATATCTGTTCAAATTTTTAGTTAAAAAATGGAAAATAATACAAATCCTTACTTTTCTCACACACTGTATAATTTTATATGTATTTATAAAACTGTTATAATTTTCATGTCTGTTTGGAGTATTTCAAATCAACATGCAACGAAGGCATACCAAACCAAACTAAACCAAATTAAAGTAAATCGTTTTAGCCAACAAAATAAAGTGTTGTGTTGTATTCTGATACATGGTTTAAGAATCGTTGAAAACTTAAAGTAAGTTTTTTGTTTAGCGACTATGAAAATTGATACACCGCACCTAAACGTGCTTGCCACCCATATTAAAGTATCTTTTAACATGCAATAAAATCACGATGGAGCACCAAAAACAAACGGAAAAAATAAAAATTAACTACAAAATGAATAAGGAAAAAGAAAATAAAATTTAAAATATGTGTGTAACGATGCCGGAAATGATTTTCATCACATTTAAACGAATAATGCTACAAACAAAAATAAAATCACTATAATTTTGAATTTTACTTAAACATTTCAGATTGTAATATCACTGAAGTACAATTACATATTTTATACTTAATAATTTTAAATGTTCAACCGTTACCTTAAATTAGTAAAAAAAAAATGACATTTGCATAAAACTAATTTTTATTTTACTTTACTTTTAGGTTTTAAGTGAGGAAAACTCAGGCGGCCGTCTTAAATTTAAGACCATCAAATCCGAAGAAACAAAATCAATTTTACTTATCGACGATGCATCTCTTTTAGATTCTGGCAAATATTCATGTTATCCATCAAATACAGAAATCGCTAGTATACGAGTTCATGTGTTACAAGGTAAGTGTGCATCATAAAATATAGAAAATAGAGGGTAAAAGAAGAAATGTTAGAATAAAATAAAGGAATGAAAAAAAAAAGAAAAAGCACAAATATGTACTTGTATAGTAAGAAAAATTACGAAACCATTTATTTTATCTTGATAAAATGTTAGTAAAAATATAAATTTATACATATGTATGTACCTGTATTTATGTACGTACAAGCATTTGTTCTGATAAGTATAAAAACATACCACATGTGCATTTAGTTTGGCAAAATAAAATTTTATATTCCACTTTAAGAGAGAGTATATAAGTATATGTACAAGTATTAACATCCTAACATAATACTGTGAAAGTATTTATTTAATGGTTATTTATACACTTCAAAAAAATGTTCAAGTGATTGGTTTACTGAAAACCACCATTAGCTATTTCCTAAAGTCAGCTGCAACGAAAAGGTGATAATCAAGTTTTACAACTGTCGGTGCTTGAAAATATATGAGAACCTTGCAATTTTTAAAAAGATGAGGTTAATCTTTAAAGTAAATAATCACAATCGTTGTGGGTAAAGTTTATTCCCGGGATTTCCCGGGATATTCAATTGTTTTCAAGTCCTGCTTGCCGAGAATTAATTGCGGGATTCCCGGGAAATTTTTAAGAAAATCTTTCTTTAAACTTAAGTAGATCTATGTGTGACGCTTGTTTTTATTTGTTTAGCCGCGAGATTACAACAATTGTTCAATAAAACAAACAACAGGGCTTTTTATTGTTGTTTTGTGATACGAACTGTCAAACAGCAAACGGGTTGAAAAGAGACAAAAGATACAGCAAAAAACTTGTTTACTTGGTTACTATACAACATTTGACAGTTTGTATCACAAAACAAGCAAATAAAAAATAACCAGCTGGCTTTCCGAGACTACCTGCTATAAATATACCTTGGACTTTTCTTTGTTGATTTTTGAGAACGGGGTTTACATAGCGCTTATGGTTAATTAAAAAACGATCATTACGAAATCTTAATTCTAGCCTTAGGTTTTCAAATTCGAACTTATTTTCATTTTTCTTAGAAGTCCCTTGAAGCCATTGAGCTTATCTGCAGCAGCGCAATTTTACAACAATATTATATAATAATGATGATCTGACGATAGATCATTATTGGTTTGAGCTACCAACCATTTTTTTAAAAATTGAGGGTATACATACATATTTTTAAAACCCCCTTTCGTATGGTTTCTGATATAATAAGCATTAATTTTGCTTCATATCAACTACTTTTAAGTTTATTAAGTATTGTTTTGCTCTACCCGCCACTGTTTGGCGAATGCAGAAAATTCCTCACACAAAAACGTACAAAAGAAATTTAACTCTTACTTTGCTTCATTGCCGTAAGAAAAAAAAAATAGTTAAAGCGAAATCAAAACAAAATTACAACAAGAAAACAAATTTCACTCATGCTTCGCTTCATTGTCGCAAGAACTAAAACTGTTAAAGCAAAAACAAAATAAAATGTCAACAAATCAATACACAGCAGTTAATATACGCACAGAAAAAATTATTGGCAGTTTTTTTTTCAATTAATAGTGATTTTTGAATTTTAAAATAAATATAATTACTTTCTTAATTGATTGAATTAAAAAAAATATTTTTTTTCAATTAAAATTTTACTTGATTTTAAGCTTAATTTTAATTATTAGTTTAATAGAATCAATCAACTCGGTTGTTTGAATTGAACACTTTGTTGCTTTCTCCTTGTTGCTTTCCTCCCTCATCAACAGTTTGCGAAAAATGTTACAAGTGCAACCAACATTTTTATAAATTTATTGTCTTTGCCCTAACATGTACATAAGGGTGGCAGCTAAATGTATGGAGCAATTTTTTTGTATTAATATTGATGTCTCCCGGGCGGAATATTGTGCCACATGGTCTAAGACTGATGTGGAAAAAATTTCAGCCAAATCGGATAACTTTTACCCCTGCCCCTTTGAGGTCAAAGTTCAAATGACAAAAAAAAAAAATTTCCAAACAAGCAAAAATTTTTTTTTTTAATATTAGTAAGCTTTACAAGCTTATTAACAACAAAAAATTTCATTTCGATCGGACAAGATTTTCAGTTTCAAAAGTGACTCTGAAAAAAAAATTTGAGGCTTGTTAGGGGCTTACTCTAAAAAATGTTCAAAAAACTTTTTTTTTTAGTTTTGATAAGCACACATTAAAGATTTTTTGTTGCTCTTAATACCAGGTTTTTTAAATTTTTTTTAAAAAATTTTTTTCGATATCGCATTTTTGTTCTAAATTGGGGTAAAAAACTGGAAAAATTCAGTTTTTGGCCCTATTTAAGAGCATGATTGCTAGGGTGCCAGCTAAATTTCAACTTTGGATTTTCAACATGTCCCGGGCGGAATATTGTGCCACGTGGTCTAAAACTGATGTGGAAAAAATTTCAGCCAAATCGGATAACTTTTACCCCTGCCCCTTTGAGGTCAAATTTCAAATGATAAAAAAAAAAAATCGAAAAAAAAATTTTTCCTTGTATGGAAATTTTTTTTTTTTATCATTTGAACTTTGACCTCAAAGGGGCAGGGGTAAAAGTTATCCGATTTGGCTGAAATTTTTTCCACATCAGCTTTAGACCATGTGGCACAATATTCCGCCCGGGAGATGTTGAAAATCCAAAGTTGAAATTTAGCTGCGACCCTAATGTACATATACATATGTTCTTGTCATCAAAAAGAACAGTAAGCGTCGCGTGCACTATCTATCAACAAGTAAAAAATGAGCTGAAATTTGTTATAGACGAATTACAATTATGACCACCAACAATGTCAATACTGAGCCTACATACATATGTATATTATGCGTTTAATAAAAAATCGCCTTGTGGCTGACCACAGTGTTGACGGTGGTTATGGTCGCAATCGAAATTTGGTGTTTATTTTCTTTGTTTGTTAATTCTTGAATTATTTTTGCCGTCATTTCATGTTCTGCGTTTAAAGTGAATAGGTGAAAAAAGTACAGCCAAATTACACAACAAAAACAGTTTTTTGTTTTCAATCTTGAATACCCTGAAGAATCAGAGTTATTCTACAATTTTATACAAAGTTGTATGTATAAAATTCCTCTGTCAAAAAAATCTTCCAAAATTTGTACAATTAAGCATGAGCTATTACAATTAAACAAATAAAACAAGTTATTTTTAAACCATATTTAAATAATACATATATTTTAAATATTATTATTTTGCTTCATTCAACCATCAACTGAATTGATTTAACAAACTTATTCAATTAACAATTTGTTTGATTGAATAATTTGCGTAATTGAATTTAGATTGTATTTCAAATACACTGTTTAATTTATTCAATTACAAATTTAATCGATTTAATGCAAAAATTCAATCACTGCTATAATCAATAAAATTATTAAAATAATTCTGTATTGTAATCAATTACGTTAGTAATTCATTCAATTAAAATATTGATTTTTGTTAAATTAATTTGTTAACTCATTCAATTAAAATATTGTTTAATATTAATAATTAATTCAATTATTTTTGTAATTAAAATGTAAAAACTTTTCAATTGGAAAAAAATCCTAGTTTTGCAATTTTTGCAAATTTGAGTAATTGGTATAATCATTTCGGTGATAGGTGCAAAATTAAACAATTTTTTGCTTGTTTCAATTATTTTGGTGATCAAACCGTTTTTTACTTTTTTCTGTGCGTATGCAGCACACAAATCTATTTTTAAAAATCAATTTAGAAAAGTGACGTATGCGGCACAAAATAATAATTTTCACTTTTAATAAAATTCTATTACCTTCTATGTTTGTTAATGAACGTTCAAAAACTGGTAATTTTTCTTCAAAACATACATATGGGCACTTTCACAGAAAAGCTCTCTTTTTGTCACGTCACGTCACCTAGCAATTATTTTTGTATTTTAGAACCACGTTGTTCAAATTTTTCCTCTCTTTCACTAAATGAAAACCTAGTTGCGCTCTGCACCCAAATGCAAAAAAGTAACTAATATTTTCATTATTCTTTGAGAAACACCTAAAAATGGTTGGTGACGTTACGTGACAAAAAGTAGACATTTCTGTGGAAATACCAATATGCCAAAAGCAGTAGTGAAAAAGCCAAAAAATTCAATAATGTATATTTTTAGAAAACTTCATGTATACCTGCATTGTGGTTGTATTTCTCCACTACGAATTTTTGGCATATGCGCTTAATCAATATATAGCTAACGATATGGCGTGATAATGTGTTTTCCGAGAGTGGGTTTTATACAGAGCCTTTGATAAACTATGACTCGAACTTAAATAAAGCTAGCGCTGTTATTTAGAGTTTTATGAAACTCTACAAAAGCATCATCCATTACGGTTTTAGCCAAACTTACGTGACTTCCGGTCTTAGTACGGGGCTTAGAGTAAGATATGGAGCGATATTCACGAAATTTGGTGGTGTGATTCCTAGACATATAAAACGATGCATTACGCCACCAATTTATGTTGTTTTTTCTAATTGTTTTAAGGAAGTTCTTTCACATTTGGGTGCACTACTCCATTTCTACTAAAGCGATGCTGGTGGGTTTCAATCCAAAACTTCATAAGATAACTCAAAACAATTTAACAATTTATTTTCTACTCAGTTGTTTTAAAGTTAGTAAGATTTTACGTGATTTATGGGGTCTTGGATGAATATTAAAAAAGCTTCATTAAAAACCACTGATTAATGGTATTAAACTCCAAATAAACATGTTATTAAATAAAGTAAACTTAATTTCATTATGGGCAGGAATTCCGGGAGCTACGGAAAATGGTTTTTTATTTCCGCATTCTCTGGAATCATAAGTTTGTTTGTGTTAAAAATGATTAAAAGGTCCAGAACAAAAGCAATTGTTTGTATAAAAAATGGTTGAAATGTCAAAAACAATTGCACGAGAAAAACACAATTCTGCAAAAAATCAGCAGGCGTTTCGCGCAGACTTACTAATTGGACCATGGAGAAAAATTGACCAATGGTAACACTTCTTTCAAAACAAACGTCTTTTGGTCAGTGGTGCCACAATAACAATAGAACTTATTGCCACTTTGCTAGAGATGACACTAAAAAGTTATAGAAAACTTAAGAATGAAATAAAATGAGAAAGGAACGTCTTAAAGAAATGTCAATTTTTATAAAAAGCCTATAACGGAATATAACGATTTTGGTGTTAAATTGTTGCTAGCTCTTTCGCACAAACATTTTAGATGAACAAACATTCCTATTAACTATTCATTATGTGTTATAAATAATCACACATAGGTGGCAATTTTAGTGAATAGTAGCTGCCTAAACTATTCACATACCACCAGTGTTGCCAAAAAAAAAAATGTACGAAAAAAATGGCTAAAAATGGGCTAAAAAATGGCTAAAAGCTTTTATAAATAAAACACAATCAATTTGTTAAATAAGAATAAACTTAAATTAATATTAAAATAAATTAATATTAAAAAATTAAATCATTGAAAAATTCGATGTCGTTTCAAATTATCATAAGCTTTAAATAATTTGAAGGTTAATCATAATCACGACGACATTTACCCAACCTTTTGAGTCCAGATCTACAAAAAAAAAAAAAGTAATAAAGTATATTCAGTTAAACCCGACTTTATGATACTCTATACCAATCATTATCAAATAATCTCTAAATTGCGACCTGTACTTTGTGCACAAGGATTACATGGACAGTCAGCCAGCTGGACAAACATCGCTAATTCGACTCAGAAAGTGATTCTGAGTTAATCGGTATACGTAAAGGTGGGCTAAGGACCAGTATTTTAAGGTGTTACAGACATCAGCACAAACGCATAGTACCCTCTCCACTATTGTGGTTGTATAAATATTGTATTGTTATGGTAAAAATATTTACCTAATTGATAAAACGAATTAACGGTTGCTTAATGTAACCTATTTCTCAATTTTCTTTAAACGATGTTTACTTGGCTAAACCCCCTCTCTACATCAGCATTAGACCATGGAAGTGAGAGCAACTTTATAGTCAATTCTGAAATTTCTAAAACAATTTTGTTACCGCCTGCATCCCTTTTTTGAAATACTTGCTACCAAAAAGAAACAGCGATGTTTGTGTTGATCCATTTTATAAATTTAATAGTGGAATACTGTTCTTTTATTTTGAAAGATGTTTCAGCGTCATAGTTTATAGCGATTTTTAACATTTGTAAAAGTTGCGATTTAAAATAAAGGCATTTTAATTGTTCAAAATGTTTATTTTACTTTTAGAAATTTTTTTAATAAAATAAAAATTATTCTTTTAAAAGAAAAACGGCAAAAAAAATTTTGTGGCTAAACAATGTGAAATATGGCTAATGGCTGAAGTCATTTTTTAATGGCTAAAGAGGGGGAAAAATGGCTGAATCTAGCCACTAAACGGCTAAATTGGCAACACTGCATACCACCTTCCTTAGGAAAAAGAGCTATTTTACCTTCAATGCAAAGCAGCTTCTTCGAAAAAGGACATCCGCCAGCAGGCCGATCCTTATATGAACAGCCCTGTCCTATAGATTTGGTGTGTTTGCATTGTTTTTGTTTGCCATGATTTTGATTTCATAACAAAAAAAGCTGACTGAAAGTTTTTTTTGTGTAACACATATATAAATATATCCCACTAAAAACTTCGCTTACTTTTTCAAATTCAATAGCTTCTTTCACTCATTATTTAGTAGCTTTCTTCTTTAACTACTTCTACAACAACTTCTATAACTTTGTTTTTCTGGATGTATGAAGTTAAAAAAATAATGACTTACTTTTGAATGCGTTCATTTTGGGACATCGCTTGTAAAATTCATTGGTTCCTTCAGTAGGATTGTTAGTAGTGCTTTTATGCTTTTCTGATTACACAACACATTGTTTTGTAGGCGAAGTTTTTACTGTAATGTGTATAAAGAAAAAGCCAAATTTGCACTAACTTTTATTTGTAATCAACTTAATTTATTTTATCGATATTATTTATCTGTTTAATTTTTTTAATAGTTCTTAAATTTTCTCAACAGTTTTTTGCAACTCGCTAATTTTGTTTTTTAATAAAATGTCATTTTTTTCATGCAAAGGAAAGTAGTTTTTAGTGTGATATGGAAAAACCATAGTTACATCACTTAGAACTTCTAGATTTTTTGTAGTTTCATCCATATCTAACGAAATAGATTTTGTTTTGTATGGGAAACCCAGTCAAAAACAACTAGATTTTGCTCGAAATCACTTAAGATATAGATTTCATTGCAGTATAAGCGTGCTATAAGGACAAATTAACACCGACCCGAAATTGTTAAAATCTTTCTACCCGAGATTAGAGAGGTAATCTATGGCCTAACTTATACCTTGGGGGACTACTAGTTCCCGTATATGAAATCTGATCGCTTTAATTCCCAGACAAGCTTAAAGCATTCACACCCCTTTATATCTCAATAGTTCAAAGCTAAACTTTCTCATGCTAACGACTTTCTCAAGATATCATTATCTTTTAGAACTCAGTTGGAAAACTGGACTTTTATGTGAACTATATATATGTAACTCTTGGGAAAGCGTTACAAGCTTATCAGCGAAGAAAGTCTGTGCAGTTTTTTTTTTGTAAAATAAAATACTAAAGCAATATTTCTTTCAAAAATAATTCAACTGTATTCTGTCTAAAAAAAATATTTTTAAAGAGTTTATATTAGAGACCGTAAAATTAATAACTTTAATTACAAAAATCAAAATATCGACCCCTTTGCGCAAAATTATCGTATGTTAAAAAAACAAATTTTACAGGATAGCCATTTTTCTACTTTTCTCTGCATTCGCTTGCAAAATGAAAATATACATTCAATTTTTGGAGCAACGAAGTGGAATTCGCCTACAATATTTTGTCAGGTGACGTTTCTTTGAATGAAGAACAAGATTGCATCAAAAACTCAATTTTAAAAAAATTGGCATATACGATTATTTCGCGCAAAGATAATTTATTTTTTCAAAAACCTTTTTGAGATTCACTTTTAATACTCTTATGGCCATTTTCTCAATGCATCGACAATCTGCCTGTTACTTAATGTCAACATAAATTTATTGGACCGATAAACTGTCCGTTAACGATTTTGGGTTTCTCAATATACCGACAAAAAAACATTGTTTTCAGCTGGCAACGCCACTCAAATTACATGTAAAAGTTGGGAGTCAGCTGATTGAATTTATCTGTACGGCAAATAAAAGGAAAATAAATAATTGGCAGATGAGTGCCGGTTAGCTTTACAATAAAATCGAAGCAAATGAGACATTCAGAAAACCAAATTTCTTTAATGTGCAGTTTTTCGTTGGGAAAAAAGATAATTGCCTAATGAGAAAATGGCCATTAGGCAAATAAATAGAGGCCCTCATGCAACTTTGAGTCAAAAAGTTGAAGCGAGAACTGCTATAGAATTAAAAAAAATAATAATTAATAAAAATAACAGTTATTTCTACCAAACAAAAAAAATTTGAAAATTAATTTTATGTATTTCCGCCTTAAAATAAAAATCACAAAATAAACACTATCTATTTCTGTCAAAAAACAAAAACAAATCAAAAATTAACAATTATCTCTACCAACAAAATTAAAATCACGAATTTTACAAGTAAGAGTACTATATTCGTCTTTGCCGAATCTTTAATACCCTTCGATCACTCGCACATTTACACACATTATTAAACATAATTAAAAAAGAAAAGAAAACGAGTAACAGTGCTAACTCAAATCTTACCCTGAGTTTATAAAACACTTTGGACCCTGCACTAAGTTATGGCTTGCTAGATTCTACTCAGATATATTACACTCCGGAAACCTTTCTGGCATGTTCAAGAAATCGAAAATCATAGCCCTGCTAAAGCCTGGCAAGAACCCAGAAGACCCATCCAGTTATCGCCCCATCGCCCTACTTTCAGTTTGCCTTAAACTCTTTGAACGTTTAATATTAAGACGCATAGAAGAGCACATTGAAAGGTGATTCCACCTGAGCAGGCAGGTTTTAGAAAGGCTTGCACTGGCCAAATCCTAGCCCTAACGAATTTCATTGAAAACGGTTTTGACCAGAGTAAAATAACAGCAGTTACATTTGTGGACCTAACAGCTGTTTATGATACCGTATGGAAAAAGGGCCTCATCCTCAAACTGACCAAAGTTATCCCATGCAGTAGAATTTGCAACATTATCATGAACATGCTCAGCGATCGTCTTTTTAACGTATTCCTAAACGACAGCCAAAGTACCACCCGAAAGCTTAACAATGGCTTACCACAGGGTTCCGTTCTAGCCCCGGTTCTCTTAAACCTCTACATCAGCGATCTTCCGAATTCTATATCCCGCAAATTTAATTATGCCGACGACCTGGCTTTTGCTTATCAAGATGAGAGCTTTGAAAATCTAGAGGGAGTACTAGAAACCGACCTACTTAAAATAGCATCATACTGCAGCAAGTGGAGACTTAAGCCAAGTCCTACGAAGACCGAAGTATGCTGCTTCCACCTCACCCAAAGACATGCTGATAGGAAGTTATCAATACGTTTTAATGGTACCACCCTTTCACACAATTTTTACCCGAAATATCTTGGTATAACCCCAGACAGAACGTTAACGTATAGAAGTCAACTAGATAAAACCGCTCATAAAATAAAGTCGAGAAATAACATCATGCAGAAACTCACAGGAACGAGATGGGGTGCGTCCGCAAATTACCCACCAACTTCTGCAATAGTGTTAGTCTACTCGACTGCCGAATACGGCGCCCAAATATGGTTGAACAGCCACCACGTAAAAAGAATAGACACGCAGTTAAACACGATGATGCGAATAATATCTGGCACACTAATAGCTACACCTGTCGAATGGCTGTCAATTTTAGCAAACCTCTGCCCCCTGACCTAAGACGAAAGCAAGCACTTCTTCGGGAGTACTCCAAGATCAGCACAAACCCGCACATCCCACTCAACTCTGACCTTTCCACTCAATACGATGCAAGATTAATATCTAGAAATCCACCACTGCTCTTGGCTAAAAAACTACATGACGATAACTTTGATTTAAACTCCCCATGGTCATCGCAGTGGAACGACTCGGGACGAAGCAGTCCCTTATTCAACCCAGACGATAGGACCACCGATTTTAATCTTCCACGCAAAACCTGGTGTAATTTAAACCGCTTACGCACTTCTACTGCCAGAACTATGGATTCCATAACCAAGTGGGGACTTGCTAATGACGCCAGCTGTCCATGCGGCCATCCTTTACAAACAGTCGACCACATAATTCGAAATTGCCCACTCCTGTCATTTCTACGAAACACTGAAGAAATCAAGAACCTAACACCCGAAGTCATATCCTGGCTAAACTCTTTGAACTTGTAAAATAAATTTATTATCTATAAAAAATAGATACATATTCATACTTATGTTTTCTCTATATTTTAAATCCATACGCTAAATAAATAATAATTTCTGAAGTCTTCGGAAAACCCCCTTCAACATATCGTCGCAGGAATTAAAGAACGCTGTAACTGACAAAACATAAAATATTCACCAGAGCCAAAAAACCTGTATGAAAGAAAGTAGAAACAAATTCATATCACAAAAACTATACAACTTAGGAACATGACTTTAAAAACGTATTTTTATTTTTTCTCGCTTTTTATATTGGCTCTAAACATTTCCTCTCAAGTATATTATTCCCGGTAATTCCGCGGCTTACAGCAAACGATTTTTGTTTTTTTTTTTGCGTAAGTGAATTTTTTTCATCATACAAATATGGGACCGGGACCAATCGACGCAGTATTTTTTTCTGATAAAAATTATGCAAAAATACGTATTTTCGATTTTTTGTCAGTTACAGCGTTCTTTAATTCCTGCGACGATATACACGGCTAGACGCACATTGCTTAATTAACTTTGCTATTAAAAAGGATCCGGAATATGTGTACTAGGAGTTCCAATCCCGAACCGCTGAATCCCTGCGGGGTGCTTGAAGATTACATTTCTACTTCAAAAGTTATATGTGAATGAAGGTGAAAAGAACTAATTTTTTTTAAATTTGTTCGCTTTTTTCCATTTTCCTAATTTTCTTGTAAACGGAAAATTCGATCGTCACGCATCACCGCAGAGTTTTAGATTTTGAAGTCATGAAGAACTGTGTTGAATGGCAAGACAGCCAAATTTGTGCCGCATTTAATGTTGGCAGTAGCATTTTTCTTACTTACAAGTTTTGTTGTTGCCATTTTTTTTTCTCAGTGTATTCTTGCAACAATATCCAAAAATGAAAGACTATAATAAAAACTAACTATCCAATAAAGATTTTGTAGCTCTTAACAAAGATAATGCGTTAAATTCATAAAAAGTTAAAAATTCAAAGTTTCAATGTTTCAGAGGCCACCCTAAATTTCCGTTTTAGCACAAGTGAGGGACACTCTAATTAGCAATTCAGGTAGCTGACACTACCCCCGAAGCATTAAAAATTATTCGGCATTCATAGCTTGAAAATGAAAAAGTAATTTTTTTTTTGGCATATTGGTAATTATAGTTACCTTTAAAATAATAAATTAATAATACACATTTTGTTTGTAAACCTCTTTTAACCCTAGTCGAACGGAAGAATATTACAACGTTAAAAGGCGGCACAGGTACAATTGTACCTACATAGAATTTTCACTATAAATAAAACTTTTCACCGTTAATAAGTTAAATCATTTTACACAAAAATTCTTAATAACTCAAAATACAGATTATTTTTTAAAATAAAGTCATAATTTACTTTAATAATTAAATATTTTTAAGCACACATTTTAGAAATATGTACTTTTAAATTTGAATATAGTAACGTCAACTTCTAATAATGTTAAAATAAGGAATCACTACAATAAACTTGTGACAAAAAAGAGTTGTGTTTTGTTTGTACCGCTTACTTTCTAAACGGGTGGACCTTCAAATAACATTTCTGTTTCAGAAAAAGAAATATTCAAGTCAATTTTTACTCCAGAAATATATGACATTATATTGAGCGAAACAAATCGAAAAGCAAAAACAATAAGACAGCAAAAATGTTTCCTAATTCTTCTGAAACAGTTCCCAAAAAAACATTTCAGCCATTTACCGAAACTGAATTTCATACATTTTGGGGTATTCTTATCAGCGTTTAAAAACTGCAGTCTATGTAGAAAAACTGTAATTTCTTCCGCTTCTTCATTTGTCATTGGCCAGAAAAAAACTGTTTCTTTCCTCTGATTCATTAAAGTTAAACAGTCGCTGTCAAACCAACTTTAAAAGCGTTTTTTGGTTGAAAGTTTTTGTTTTCGACTGCAGTTTTTTAAACCCTGATTTCTTTTACATCTGGTGAACAGAGAGACAATAGAACTAATCTGGCCGTATTGTGCAATCTTGATTCATTGCCTCTTATACGTGCGGAATTGTCTCGCGACCGCTTCAAGATGATGCTTAGATTTATTCGATTTGATAATTTGAACACACGTTCAGAGCGTATGAAAACAGACAAAGTTGCACCAATGCGGGACATCTGGACTATGATCAATACAAATTTAGAGAAATCATACAAGCCATGTGAATGCATCACCATCGTTGAGCAACTGTTTCCATTTAGATGCCATACTAAGTTAACACAATATATTCCCTCTAAACCGGCTAAGTATGGCTTTAAGATTTTCTGGACTTGTGATTCAACGAATGCTTACCCACTACAAGGCCACATTTCTACTGGAAATTCAAAAGACGGTCCACGGCAAACGAATATTGTAGAAAGAACTGTACTTGACTTAGTTGAATTGTATAAAGGATCTGGAAAAAAGTAGTGACAGATAATTTGTTTACGTCCTTAGAATTAGCTAAGAAATTAAATTCTTGAAATATGACAATAAGAAGTTCCTGCCAAACAATATGCAGCCTATAAAGACCGGCCTATTTATTCAACCAACTTTGTCTACAACAGTACGACAGGAGAAGTTGGAAACACACTATTACCATAATAATCAAATACTTCAACAAAACTAAAGGTCGAGTTAATGTAATAGATAAAACATCATCAAAGGTACAGGGCAAAAGATCAGCATAGATAGTTTGAGAATGATCTTTCCATGCAGCTTCGTATGCCAGCAGTTGAGCAACGTAGCAGCAACGAATTAATTGCATGTAAATATTTGTACAAGGAACTATAGAAATGGTCCTGGTACAGCTAATAGCAGCAGCGCCAAATCTGGAAGCTGGTGCCAAATTACCTTATGGTAGACGTGTAGCATTTCCAGTTGTTATGTTTTCCAAAGTGAGAAACGTATACAACGTAAGACTAGAAAGTAATGTGTGATCAGCGAGAAACCTGTTTGCGACGAACACTCAACTCAAAATACAACATGCATATCATGCACACAAATTCAATAAATATATTTCTAATTTCTGATGTTAATTTAAATGTTCATATATATTGCAGCGTATTTATAAAATATATATAATAAAATTAATTTTAATTCGCTTTCTTTGTTTATGTTCATATAAGATATATGAAGGTACAATTGTACCTTGTCAGCCTTTTAAGGGTGTGAAATGAACTTATCCTTATAAAATAGGTAAGACATTGACATCTTTTCCTGAAATTTTAAAATATTAATCTTAATCAATGGCATGAAGATGTCACAGAACTTAAGATATCTCCTATTTGTAGAAAAAAAATTATTGCAATTTAAAAACGGAAAAGGTACAATTGTACCTGTTCCGTCCGACTAGGGTTAAATACGTTTTTTCAATAAATATCTATAAAAACACGTATCTTAAAATTAAAAGCAGTACTTATATTCTCATCCATTAATGAAGCGATCTGGCTGGATTCGAACTTTCAGGAAGTATATGTGACATAAATATATAAAAACCTATTCTCCATCATAAGAACCCAAAATATATGCATATATTTTTTAAAGGGTAAAAATGACAAACTTATATATAACCTTTTCACCTGTGGCGAAGGGTAAGAAAGCGTATGATTTTATAAAGACAAAGTTAAAAACGATTAAAATTCATTACCCAGTAAAAACTTTGCTTACTTTTTCAAAATGAATAGCTTCTTTCGCGCTTTATTAAGTTGCTTTGTTCTATAACTACTACTATAACAACTTATATTGCTACTTTTTTGTGGATGTATTTAGGTAATAAAATAAGGACTTACTTTTGAATGCGTACATTTTGGGACATCCCTTGTCAAATTCGTTAGTTCTTTCAGTAGAATTGTAAGTAGTGCTTTTTTGTTTTTTTTATAACCCAACACATTGTTTTGAAGGCGAAGTTTTTATGCTTTCCTATTTTTTTTCTTGTGATTGCGGTTTATATTAAAAAAATTATTAAACTAAAATTTTTTTTCACTGTGTATTCCTAATATGATTAAAATGATTAGGGTTTTGCTATTTGTTCAGCCCAAATTAAAGTTCTTATAAAAATAATGCTTTAACCTAAAATGATGGAAAGATTAAACACGATTTTTTTTATAAAAGTACTGTCATTATGCTAGCAGACACTAACTTCATATACAAATATACATTCACGAACACTTACGTACTTATTTACACAAAACACTCCTGTTCACATCTTACTTATCTCATATTATTATGACGCCATTATATTTAAATATGTTTGTTAAGCATATAAAAATTTCATATTAGCGAAGTGCTTAATAAAAAATTAAGTCAAAAGCATACTCTAACATTTCAGCTGAAAACACATCATACGAGTAAAAAAAATAAGACTATTGAGCCGTTTCTTTTTACATTTTAATGATTCATTGAAAGCCTTTTTCGAAAAGTGAAAGGGTGGAAGAGGTAAAACACAAATTAGAGATTATGCAAATTTGTGCAGACTTTGCTAATTGCGTAAATGTTTATGAGATGAGTTGTAGGTAAACAAGTTTAAGTGTTATATTTGTCAGTGGCGAATTTATTATACCCTTCACCATAGCATTGAAAAGTCCATCGTTCTCTAGCACATTTAGTATGGGCACTATCGAGTTACATTCCTTATTCAGGCAGCATATTTTTGTGGGTGCGATGTGAAAAATAGGACGATGTTTTTTTAAACCAAACAAATCTCATCGATTGAGAATATTTGAGCTGAGTGTAATCAATCGAGCTTTTTTAATGGACCATACCGTACCAAAACCTTGAATTCAGGTTAACACTTCTACGGTGGAGGGGGGTGTGGACACGTAAAATATTGAATGGATTTAACTTTTTTTTTAAATTAAATACTTTGTGTATCTAGGAAATGTGTTTTCCACATATGGTCCTTCTATTTCATATAGAATGGGTGCTATTGCGCCAAAACCAGTGTTTTATGCAGAAAAAGTATTTATTTCTCTTTGTTTTTATTCCTCTCTGTCTCATTTAGTTTACTTTCATTACTGGTTTTCTACTTGTTAAAGTGAAAAATTTAAGATCAATAATCACAAGATGACTTTAAAAATTAGAGGTTTATAAGTAAACTTTAGTGAGTTATGGATAAAAATTATAGCTAATCGCAGTGTTTTACTAATACCTCAGCCATAAGTAAACCTATCTAGCTAGATTTTAATAGCAATTTATTCCGGACTAAATGTGAAATAAATTTGTAACAACCTAGTGCCTACCGAGCATAGGGTCTTCGAAACCCTATTTCATCATACAAACGGACAGATGGACATACATACTTAAATCCACTTCGCTGCATATAAGGACCCAGAATATAAATAACACTGGTTCACAAATTGTTAACTCTTTGCCATAACCTTTAAATTAGATGTTTTCTAAGATAAATCGGGGCTGCTGATCACGAATATGGCATCATGAAGCGTTTTCGAGATATACGCGAAAATCCTGCGAAAATCTTGAGAACAGCTTTTTGTTACCACGCAAATTTTACACTGTTACATAGATATCTTTTTCCTCTTTCAGCCGATATCTATACTGTGTTAATCGGATAAAAATTTTCTGGGTTCCATGCCTTAAGATTGGAAAAAATGGATTTTTTTCTACGTGTTTTCAAAATTCAAAATTGTCTAAAAGACAATTTTGTTCCAAACATACATATTTGTAACAAAATGGTTATCATCGGACAAAAAATAAGAAAGTTGCAATATAGTAAGCAAAAACATCCAAATTTAAATTTTCAATAAAAATTGTTTTTTCTTTGTTGTGTTGATTAGATAAGGATAAAGTGTTAATAAACAATTTAATTAGTTTACATTGTTCTATTTTTGGTTAAAAAATTTTATATCTGTCCTCTTCGATTTATCCTTTTATGTTGCGATCACAGAATACTAACAGTTCAACAAACGTTTTTTTTTTTTGTGCAAAAAAAAAATGTATTTAGTATGATTGTTTTGTTTTATAATGTTATTAACTAACTTAGATATTATTTACTCGTGTTTTGGTGAACTTAAAAGTTAATTTTTACAACAGTTTTGCAAGTAAATCTTAACTAAATAAATTTGTGTTCATTGTATTGCGGCATCAGAAGATTATGAAAAGAGAAATGCAAATGGGCAGCTTTCTTAGAAAAAGACAAAAAAAAACCGCAATATTTTCCGTCTCGTGACAGTTCTGTTAGTATTCTGTGGTTGCGATGACGTTTAACGAATTTGCATTCAGCAGTTTTTATCCCAGTGGCGCTAATAATGCTTCTCCATTACTGCAAGACCTCGGTGAAATCTTTCACCTTGTTAGTCACAATGAAACAAGTCTTAAAATGTTAAAGGAAAAGCATTGTCAATGACATGTGTGCTCCTGTAATTACAGGAAACCCATTTAGTCTGCATATAACAATGATTTTTTTTATTTATTTGATATACACATATGGCATAAAAGTCTTCCATCATATTTTGAATTATCGTTATGGCTTCTGTTGTTTCCTAAAAACCCACTTAATACTTTCGGAAAAGAATTCGATATTTCTTTGAGCGATTGCGATAGTAAACAACGCGTGTCCCTGGGTCCGAAAATCATCTTCCTTTCAAACATAAGTTCTGTTTTGACAAGTTTAAAGGCTCAGTTAGGCGAACGTTGCTGTACCGAATCTGTACGGTATCCATCAGCTGTTCGCTTTTTGTTATATGAAAACCAATACAAAAACATGCAATGTACCGTAGTTGCAACGTACCAATCTGTATAAAATAGAATTACATGCCGTTGTTACGTGACATTTGTAAGACAGTGATGGGCGGCTTGTATGTTACATTGAATGCGGGTATTTTTGCTCTTTTTTTTTTGTACTTTTTTCAGTATTGCTATGGAATTGCGACAAATTTCCATTTATACAAATTTTCGTATGCTTAGAAGTACAAAATAATCATATGCATATACACATACAATGGAAATGAGAAACATATAAAAGGCTTTGAATGGTATCAAAACCTTGTTTGGTGTATGCATATTTACAATATACGTAAGCTTAAAATATATACACTAAAATACTTTCTTGTTTATTGTAAATTTATAAAATAAATATTTATCTATTAACGTTTTTTTCATACACAAAATACTTTTTTAATACCATTTAAATCAATTGGTACTTTTTCTGCACAGCGGTCACCATTTAAACATATTTGATTCCCATCACTGTGTGTATGGTTTTATGTATACTATTGCTTTTCGTTTATGTATGGGAAAAACATATGACACGTTTTTAAATGTTCTATAAGTGCACCAACGTTCGTGCACTAACGTTCGCCTAACTGGGCCTTAAGTCACGATGTAAATCATTAAATGCGCTTTGACTTATAGTTTAATATTCGTATCACCTATAGAATTAAAATCCATATTTAAATCTTCTTCATTATCTGATTTTACTTTTGTTGCAGCAGGTTTTCGCTTTGGCAATCAGTCATATAATCAATTGGATCCTTCCATTCAACTGGCGCACCTAATGAAAATACTCCTCCATGCCCTTACCAAATTTAGTTAAATTTACAAGGCATGTAAAATTAAATTAAAAGTCCATGGCTTATTGCCAAATCTGGCTAAGCACCGAAAATAAAATTAATAAGATTCCAAAATATTTTGTTCAACTTTCTTCGGACACTGTTTTTAATAATGTAGACAGACCACAAACAAACTAAGAGTTATCAAGTGAATGTTTACATATTTAAATACACAATGTAATTTAGAAATTTCAGAAGTTATTAAAACAACGAAAACGGGACAGTGGCTGACTTCATAAGCATTGCAACACTGAAAGGCATAGAATTTGTAGGCAACTTTTCTAAAAGCAATGCATTAAGTTCATTATTGAATGGTAACCGTCTTCACTGCACAACGCACTATGTTTCAAACACCTACTTTTTCCGTGCGAAATTAATAACTTTTAAAATATTCAACTTTTTGGAGCCACATTGAGAGGGAAGCTAAAGACAGGAATTTTCGGATAAATCTGAGAAAAAATTAACCCACTGGTGACCAATTAGACGCAAAAAAGTTAGTTTGTTTTATTATTATTTTTTTATTAAAAAAAAATCATTTTTACTTTAGTTTTCAGTAAAATTTATTGTATCAATTAACTGCAATTCATTTTCTAGACACATTTGACTGAAAATATTTATTGAACTAGGGGATAAAAATTCACCTTGTTCGTAGTGGCTTTCTTCATCGATATTTTTATTTATAACATTGGAACTTAGAAGCTCTACAACTTCATGTGGAAGGTTAATAGGCTTATGTAGTTGCATGCGCCTGCTTAAGTATTTTGTCGAAATTATTGGATCGGATGTATCTAAAGCTCTGGTAAAAGATCCAGAAGGTTGTTCGTTCTGCAGTTTTTGCGAGCATTACTAATTGGCAGTATAGAGTTCTCTATAACCTGCTTCGAATGAATTAACACCTTGTGAACATTGGAGGTCATTGGTAGCCAACGATACAAATCTTGTATCATTTTTGCTGTCTGGAAGCAGTATGTTTCAAACTTGTTTGGATTTATGGGAAAGTTACACGATAAACAGACCAATATAATTTTTAAGCGAATATCACACCTGTGATATCAGCGAAAATTATATCACTAGAGAAAGCTCGACGGGCTGTATTTCCGTCGTTGGAACTGGCCACCAACTTTAGGCATATCGACACGAAGACCCAGCTCTCACCAAAAAGCATTTTGAATTTTTTTTTTGCTCTTTGAAACTTTAAGTTTCTGATCCTCTGACCGTATTTGCCATTTTTCTACTTAACATTTATAGCCTTAATGGTGCTGCTACTTGTAATAGTAGCCCTAATATAGCCGTTGAAAGCTCCGCTGCTGCTCTTCTTTTCTTATATTCCGACTTTTTGTAAAATGTAACCTCTTGACGTCCCACAGTGGAAGAAGATGTTTTAAAAGCTGCTGTTTTAATTTGGAAAGATATCTCGCTATTTAGCCATGAAAAGTTTTTATTTCGAAACTGATTTTCTCTTCTTCCACTTTTTATCCATTTTGTTTCTAGATACTTGCAGAAAAGGCGTACCTTCTCCACCAATAATTTCTCACAATCATCGTCAATCTCAGACGCATCAACTTTATTTAAGTCATATTGGACAAGAATAAAATTTTTTGAGTTTTTGAGGGTTGTTTTAACCAAATTTCAAAAAGTTCGATTTTTTCAAAGCATACACGCAGAGAAAAAACGTTTTCTAATATGTCACCTCCAACAATACTATGTTTAAAGAAAATTTTAACCATATTATGTTTAATTTAACCATATTATTGTCAACGACAACCATATTATGGTTAAAATATTCCTCCATCAAGAAGCCTCTAAACATGTTATGGTTAAATATGACAATAATTTGTTTTTAAATTAACAATAGTATTTTCCTCTTTTTCAAGAGCAACCATAGCGAAAACCAACCATGCTATTATAAATGTTAAACATATTTTAGTTATTATTTACCAATATATGTTCGGAGGCAACCATAATATGGTTGTGGCTTCTTGATGAAGGACTTTTTTAACCATAATATGGTTGCCGTTGACAATAATATGGTTAATTTTAACATAATATGGTTAGAATTTTCTTTAAGCATAGTATTGTTGGAGGGGACCATATTTTAACATGTTTTTTCTCTGGGTGTAGGAATGTGCAAAAAATTATATTATTTAGATTACGCAACTTTACGCAATATGAGATAAATCCTAGTAAATGAACCACACTTTAGTGTATTCTAATCTATTTACATTTGGTTTGCCAACCGTTAACATTTTTTAAAAAGCTTACATGAAATTTAACTTTTGAAAAAAAAAACCCTTTTTAAGGTTATGTTAAAAATTTAATTTTTCAAAAAAATTAAAAAAATTTTTTGTAACAAATATTAAGTACTTAAATGACAGGTTATTCTCCACTTTCTATAAAATTTTAACACACTTTTCACAATAAATGCTCAAACTTTCGATAAAAAAGTGATATTTTACAAAATTGTTTCTACACGAATGGAAACAATGTCTTTGAATGCGCTTTGTCAAACAGTACTTTGTAGTTTTCAAAAAAAAAGTTTCAATTTGTTTGAATTAAAGTATTAGTAACTGGTTGGCAAAAAAATCAAAGCAATATGGATAGTTTCCAAATTTGAATTTCGCACGGAAAAAGCAGGTGTTTGAAACATAGTGCAACGGTTGAAAAATTTGTGCATTGTTTTTATTTGTGATGCCTTGCAAATGCATTCGTTTTCAGTGATGCCTTGAAATAGACCGATAAGTGAAAGAACACTTGCTAAAACCGCAATAAGGTTCAGAAATACAATAGTAACATTGATAAAATAAAATTGTTAATGAAAATTCAAATTCGGATCTTTTCACTTAATATGTCGTAATTTCTAAATTTTTTGTCCGACGATAACAATTTTGAGCTTACTACGTTTGGAACAAAATATTATTTAAGATACATGTTCAAAAGAATTTTTTAAATTTTTTTTAATGCCTTACTGGAGGGAATTTTGAATTTTGAAAAAACTTAAAAGTTTAAAGTCCTGTCGCTCAGTAAATCTTCAATCAGTTTTGATATGGGCTGAAAGAGAAACAACATATCTATGCAAAAACCTTGTACAATTCAGTTGAACAGTACTCGAGATTTTTCGAAAGCAACTGCAGAAAAACACGAAAAATAAATTAATGCCATATTCGTGTTCAGCAGCTTAGAAAATATATCATTTTTGAGGCTCATTTTTTTTTTGTGGCGTAGTGCAATTTTTAGGCTCTAGGAGCAATATTGTACAAAATTACAAACAGCACAGAAACAATCTTTTATACCCTTGCTACCCGTGTGAAGAATACAGTTTTTCTTTTCCCGAACTTTTTAATTTATTTTTTATTGTTGTGCTGTATCATAATATTATTACTTAAAAATTTATAATGAATAACGCGACAATAATATGATTACTTCTTATCTTATTATGATTAACACGATAAGAATATAATTAAGGGAAACATACTATTATGTAATATTACGTATATATTTGGTCATAATATGATTCAATAATTATCTTAATATGGTGACTACAATCATAATTATTGTCATAATATGTTGCTCTTAGAATATGTTTACCACAAAATGTATGTAAGTTTGTCTTTCCGTTTGTAATTTCTATAGATACAAACACTTTAAAGTATATCTATTCTGGGTCCTTATGAGTACCTATGTAGATTTAACAATGTCTGTCTGCGCGTCAATCCGTATGTTGAAATGGGTTAGATAAGAGACTTCCAATACTAAATAATAATAACACCAGCTTTGAAAGAGCATTCTGAGTAAACTTCATCTACTTTTTGAGTTAATTAATCTATCCCTGTTAATATATCCCTATAATTCCTACTTATTATAAAACACACTTCATTAGAGAAATTAATGTCGCTCAACATTTCGTATGATGAATATTTAATTCCCTTGACACTACATATTCATCATACGTTAATTAAAGCTTTACGAAGTATTTCGTTTATAAATAATAAAACGTTTATTTGTATACCCTTCATAGAAAGTAAAACGGTATACATTGCTTTGTAATTCCGTTTATGATTTTTACAATAATGATCTAAGAATATATTTTGTGGGTCCTTATTGATTGATTTTACGTTGTCCGTCTGTCTGTCCATGGGTATGTTGAAATAGATTTTCCGAAGACCACATAAATGATTGGGACTAGGTTGTTTTGTATTGCTGTCGCATGTGTTCCGTTAAAGTTTGCTATTGCTATTCAGCAAGATCAGTCCATACATGACTCAGATATAAACAAAAACCCACGGTGGCCTTAAAATTTTGTCATTAAATCGCGTATTGTTTTAGTTTTTTTATTTTTTTTTTTTTTGCTTATTTTATATGTAGACTCTTACTTGTTTCAAGTTGTCATTTAAAAGTTGGCACTGGTTCACTGCAGAGAACTGCATAATCCACTATTTTTGATGATTTACTCATACGCTTTAATTTACATTAACTCTATGCCTGCAAAACAAAGTTCAACGTTGGTAATTTTGACATCGTTTTGTACAGAGGAAAAGAAATGTCATTCTCCTTACTCTTCTTTCCTAAAAGCTCAAGACTTGACGTCTAAAACTTGAAGAGTGTGAACCAGCACTTTTCGTGACATAAACGGACAGAAAAACAGGGCCAAATTGACTTAGAGTAACTCCATGCCTGGTTGTAGTAAGTTTAAAAAAAGTCTAAATAAAATTCAAAGTTCGTTTAATCAAATTTTATTTAAAACTAAATAATATTTTTCGCGTTGCAATATTACGGTTTCTAAAATCTATATTTCTAGAAAGAAAGTGAATAATCCTTAACGAATTAATATTCTTTACCCCTAAACTAATCCAGCGAAGCTCTACGCTTGTCTGCAGGCCAGAATTTCTGGCGTTAATCTAACCCGTAACCTCGGAACTGATAGACAAGCTCACTGCCAGCCAGCCTACCGGGGCATATCGTAGTCTAAGCTCGTCTGAACACAATTATTCATGGGGACGTTGGTATGTGGGTTTGGAATAGGGCACGTTAAGAATAAACAATTTGTAAAACATTCTTTTGTGGATTTAAGTGCGTTTTTGTTAAGCCTTTTATTGATCTCGATTAAAACATTTTTGATCATTCCATGCTCAAACAGATCGTTCTTTAATTTGACATAACTTTAATATATACTTTTTTTTAATGCTTTATCGCATTAACCTAATGGTCGAAATTCGACCATAAATTGGCATGTTCATATGAAGAAAAAATAGCATATCTTACTAAGTATTTATGAATTTACATGTTTCCGTCTTGGTGGATCGATTTGGCGGGGGACCAACCTCCGGTTTTAAGTTCAATACAAAAAATATTAATTGGAAAACAAAAAAGTATCAAATAGTCTCCTTTATAGATTGTCATCCACTTAGGACATTGCGTGTTTAATTTTATGTTTCTATGTATGTCTAATATTTACGAAAATGAATCAAAGTACCAGATGTTGAACGAAAAAGTACTAAAAAGCTCCCCTTACATGTTCTTATTCACCCAGTTTAACGTATAATTTTATCTTTATAGAGCGAATATTAACGAAATTCAAAAGGTTCCAGATGAAAAATAAAAAGTACCACCATTTTTCATCTTATAGGTTTTCACTCACTCAGGACCCTGCACCTATAATATTATGTTCTAATTCCAATATTATAGAAATTTCAAAATTATCATATGCAGCACGGAAAAGTAAAAGAAATAAATTTAATTTCCCGTATTTCCCCTTTTGGATACTTTTTTTTATCCCCATAGAGGTTCGGTTGACCAACAAAGGAAGAAAGCGTTCTTAATTGTTTTGCCTGTGCCGATTTATACATACGATTTGTATAGTCGAAATATTCGAAAACCTGTTTTTGAAAAATGTAAAAACAAGTTTTTTATTTATGTATGTGTTCTGCATATGTGTTAGTAGCAAATTTAAACGCTTATAACTCTGAAATTATTGAACAGATTTTAATAAAATATATATTGTGCACTTTTGTGAGTAAATTTCTTTCAAATGTTGTATATTTTGTGTTGTTGAAATACGGAGGAGGAAAGTGTTCTTTACTGCTTTGCTTCATAAATTTTAATACGAACATTTTCGTTTTTAATTTATTATCAAATTTAGAATATTTCAAATTGTCTTCAGTGATTTGAACTACAGCGATATCTTCCCACATTCTAAAAAAATATTTGGTTTCAGTGAATTATAAATTAATCCTCAGCATTTTATTTATTTAAAATTTGTTAAAGCAACAATTCAAAGCAACTGTAGCATGTTTTAGTTTAAAAATTAGTGCATGGCGGGTCCCTGCATTGTGTTAATTAAGAACTATAATGAAGTGGCTGTTATCAGTCGTAAGCCTTTAAAAGAGTCTACAAAAGCTTTTCTCATCACTTTTTGGGTTTCAAGTGGGTTTTTAAAACTTTTAACCACTTAACAATTAAATTTGTGTTTTTTTTTTTTTATTTTACACTGATTTTTTATTTTTTTTATTTTTGCTGCAAACTTACATAAAAATATAAACAAGTGGTATGTCTGGTATTCAGGGTAAAGACGGGGTATGCATTATTCATCTTTTCATTTGTAAATCTTTTCATCTTTTTGCAGAATATGCAATTTACATACAAATAAATAAAACTCGTTTAAGCGTACACAACCTTTTTCTCCCTCTTATGTTTGAGGTGCTTTATTTAATTTGTTATATTTATGAAAGTCTTCCCCCTCTGTTTTTTTTCAGGAGAACGGCCCGAAGCAATGCAAACAAATGCAGCTGTAGCTACTAAAGTGCAAACTTCAAACCCTTTTACGGTTATAACCACATTTGTGGCAACATTAGCATTATGGTACGCGCTAGCAACGTTTGTTAAAAATTTACAAAATATCAGCTACAGCAACGACAATACCACAATGAAAACTAAAGCAGCCGGTAGCGAAAATAAAATCGCCAGCAACTTCTGCAATAACAAGAAGAATAGCAGTAAGATTAATAGCATCAGCAGCAGCATAATCAACAGTCGTAGCAACAATAGCAAAACTGCCAATTGTGTTACAACAAACGATAAAGAATACGACAATGACAAAGACGTTAGCGATGGCAGCGTTAGCGACGATAAAGACGATGATAATGGTAATAAAGCAGTTTTTATAACAAGTAAAAGTGAAGAAGAATTGTATAAAGAATTATGCAACATCAACATTGTTTATTGTGAAACACAACATCAACCATCACAGACCCATCTCCAGCCATACAATAGCGTAGAACTTTTTAAGTATTTTCATATTATTAAGAAGTGGAATCAAAGGCATGCTTTGCGGTGATTAAATAATTAACAATCCGAAATTACCATAAAAAATGGTAATTACAGTGTAATGTTGTTGTAAATACAAGTAATTGTAATACTTTATTTCTTTTTATTTTTACAAATGTATTTTTATGTTGTGTTAAACTCACAAAACGAAAAAATTTGTTTTATTTTTCAATAATAAAAGGAAGAAAAAAAAAATTGTACGTAGTAGCATCGTAAGAAAATAAAACCAACAAAAGAAACAAGAGTTTTTAAAAAACTTAAAATTAAAAAAATTATAGTAAGCAATAACCTAAAAGTATGCTGTAAAAATTAAAAAAAAGTATTTATAAGAGAGTTGGCCGTTGGTCTCATGTGGAAAGGACTTAACTCAATTTTTTACGAAATTAATGTGTTGTTTCCAGGTGGCAAGCAATTGATTGTATAGTAAAATTTATATAAAAAGTACTCAGAAACTGAGTGATTTTCATATAGATTTTTCTACACAATCAATTGCCTGTCACCTGGTGATTCCAATACAGTTCAAACAAATACACCTCGTCACAAAAATTTAATGCTGTAGTTTCAAATAAACGATATTACAAGCAATTTTAGATTTTGATATTTATAGTTTACTAGCTGGCCCTCCAAACGTTGTTTTGCCACATAACTTATTTTTTTTCAGATGTTACAGTCTCTGCAAGTCAAATTTTAAGAAAAAGTTCTTTTCAGATGTTACACTATTTCCCTGCCAAATTTCAAGAAAATTAATTGATTAGTTAAGAAGATATAGTGAGGCGGAGCTTTTACCCCTCTTGCCCTTTTCGATGCCCTGTCTTCTTTCCGATGTATGCATGCCAAATTTAAAGAAAACCGGTTGATTAGTTAAGAAGATAGAGGGAGGGGGAGCTTTTACCCCTCTTGCTCTATTTCACGCCCTAAATAATAAAAACTATAGGCTATAGTTATTTCCAACTGTAACACTTTTTGCCTGCGAAATTTCAAACAAATCGGTTGATTAGTTACGAAGATATAGGGAGGGAGAGATTTTAGCCCTCCTACCCTATTCCCTATTCTCTTTCAGATGTTACATTGTCTGCATGCCAAATTTTAAGAAAACCGGTTGATTAGTTTAGAAGATTGGGGAATGAGAGCTTTTACCCCTATTGTAATATTTTGCGCCCTCTAGCGATATAAAATATACTTTACGACCTATTCTTATACCTAACAAATACACATACAAAATTTCATAAAAATCGGTCAAGCCGATTCGGAGGAGCTCAAAATGGAGGACATTTTGTTGATATTTGTATGGTAATATAAATACATGTTTCGGAATGAGTGCAGTGTTCACTAAAATGGCTATAACTCGTGAGCCAATACACATTTGAAGACCGTTGATACATAAAAACCTTGGTATTGACGTCACCTTCCACGTCAACTTTGCGGTTCACGCATTACAGAGAACATCAGTTACTAACACAATGCAACTTATTTTTATATATATAGATATTGTGTTTTCCGTTCTCCTTTAAAGTTGCAATTATGTGAGTTTGAGTCTTTCTACATAAGACCAACGATATGTACTTATCCATTGTATATTTTACAAAAGAAACTGACAATTGTGCTCGTGACCCAGTTTATCATAATAATTGAAAATCTCTTTATATTTTATAAAATTAGTTTCTCGAACCCTTTTATTAAAAAAGTATATATGGCACCGGTTTCTCTAAAGGGGGTTAACTTAAAATTTATATATACTGCCTGTTCAACGATTTCGAACGTCAACGTTCGCATAGAAAACTTATATGAAAAACAGTCAGTTTTAGAAATATTTTCAATATAAAATTCTATACGAACGTTTACGTTCGAAATCGTTGAACAGGCAGATATATTTTCAGTAGATATAAAAATCTGTTTTTTTATATGAACAATTATAGCATAAAGTTGTATCTCAAATATATACATATTTATTTTTTACAAAATACTAAAGAAATGTATCTAAGATTTTAACAGTGGGTATATATGACCTTTGTAGTGTTTAAGTTATGAGTTTCCATCCTTAATAGAAACCAATGTGATATATCTTTCTTCCAATTGTCATATGACTCAAAAATATACGTTAAGTACCACTGTACATCAATTTAGAACTTTTTCCAAAATAACTGTGTTCTGTTAATAGATTCTGGGGAAGGAGAGCGAAGAAAATATTTTTTATTTTACTTGTTGTAGTAATCATTGTTATAATATTTGGTACAACAATCTCTTATGTGAATCTAAACCTCACAGCATACTCTTTTTGGCGGAAACATGATCGCCCATATACCGTGATGTAGGGTCGGGCTTGATCGTCTATACTTTCTTACTTTTTTTGTGTTAAAAATTGGATCCTTTAGTCCATATTTTCAATCTATGTACAGTACATCTATTATCGTTATTATTTAACAGGACCTTTTTTGGGTCGTTAGCTACCGACATTGTTTGCCGATAAAAATTTTTAAATTTTCATTACAGAATAGCTCTTAACGACAATTATCGTTAGCTAACGAAATTCAAAAGTATACGATTTTCGTATTGAAATATGAAAATAATTTTTTTCTGTGTACTGACACTTGCGTTATAGTTTTTAAATATTATTAATGGATGGTTCTTTTTGGAGTTTTAAATTTTGTTGCTATCGTTAAACTCGAACTTTTTAAGAAATTAGTGCACAATAATTTGTTATATTTTAATATTCTATTGCTTGTTACTCGTACAAATATGTTCCGAATAAGTCAATATTTGGACATAATAACGGTAGTTATGTTTAGAAAACAAGACAAGATATTAATTATTACCACCAGTTTTTTTTACTAGAGTCATAAGTATGTCCGGATTTTGTTTGAACAACTCAAGGCGAACTTATTAAATGTTATCATTAGGGAAACCAAAAATATGCAATTGCATGTTTTTCCTTGTGCGACCAATGAAGGCACAAACAATATATTTATGCGTTTTGGAGCTTTTTATGAATTTTGGCATTGATTTGTTAGTGCATACTTTTGCATATTTTGCCTTTTTAAGGCATATTTTGCTACATGTTAATTTTTATTAGACGCCGGCAAGAGATTTCCAAGCAAATAAAAAACATTTTTTTCCAAATTCTGGCTTTTCTGTTTTAAATACGTATCTATTTACCCAACGTGTTGCTTAAATTGCGCCATCTACATTTAATGTTAACACTAAAATTGTAAAACAAAGCAGGTTGTCATTTAAGATAAATGTTATGCGATGTGTATAATACATAGAAATCTAGATCAATCTTTTTAGTATACCGATCGACACAGAATCAATTTTTAAAGTGAACTAACGATGTCCATCCGTCCGTCTGGCTGGTTTTCTTTCAATGTTCACCTTGTGCGCAAAGTACAAGTTGCAATTTTGTAGATAATTTGATCAAATATGTACGAAGTCTATGTTAATGGTGAGAATCGGTCGTGTCCGTAACCATTATGTTAGTATTTAAATTAAATTCGCCCCAAAAATATTCTACTGCAAATTATTATTTTGAGTCTGTTCACATTTGCCCAAAGCTCCCATCCTTAAAAAGCTTTAACTTACTTTTATACATCTCTTGTATGAATTTTAACCTAATATGAGCTTAAGCCGTAATATTTTTAGGTTTTTTTTTTTTATGGTATAACAAAGACCGGCTTCGCAAAGTAAAGCTTCTAAAATCTGCCTTGTTTCCGTAGGCCGCCTATGCAGAGAAGCTTTAGTTTGCGAAGCTGATTTTTGTTATACCATAGAGGAGAAAATCCAAGCGCCCGGCCGTAGGCCGGCTATGCAGTGAAGCTTTAGCTAGCGAAGCTGGTTTTTGTTATACTATAGAGGAGGAAAACATTGCGCCCAAAAGTGTTTTCGTTATATATTTAATATATACACCCAGAGAAAAAGCAGCAAAACCATTTTTAAAAAAACATAATGTCCATATTAAAAACGACTTAATGTCCGCGGGCATTATGACGTTTTCCAAAACGACATAATGTCCATGGGCTTTATGTCGCATCGAAGGGCGTCATAATGTCCATGGACATTATGTCCGTGGACACTATGACACGCCACCTTTATAATTGTTGGATGTCAAAATTTTGTGTATTATTTCTGTTTCTGTATTTAACATGGTACAATTATTTTACAAAACCAATTTCTTATGGTTTTTAACAATGTCCGTCCGGCTGGCAGGATGGCTGTCCATGTAACTTTGTGCGGAAAGTACTTGTCGTAATTTTGGTGATAACTTGATGAAATTAAAAATGGGGTGAATTGGTCCAGAATTTTATAAAGACCCCATACTGTTTTCCGGAATTGGTTCTTCGTGCCCACTATCAAACCAATTTCAATGTAATTTAAAACATATCTAGAACCATATTTATATGGACACATAAGCTATGAATGCATTTTTAAAAAAAATAGGACCACGAAAAGAGATAGTGGGCAATTTTTGTCTCTCCGAAACTATCTAACAGATTTAACACAAAGATCTCTATTCAGAAAGCCACATGAGCTACGCATTATTCCAAACTAGGTCCCAAATAGGTACCCTTTCAAAAATGTTTTCTGTTATTTTTTTCTTTCTTCCTTGTTCTTCTAGTATTTCTAGTATTACCCCCATTAAAAAAATGGGTTGCACATCAATTGGAGAACGAACTGACCGATGTGTTTAAATAAAGAACTAAAGGACTTGTATTTTTACCCTGAAAGAATTTTCTTCACAATACCAATGAATTTTGACATTAGTACCATTAAAAATTGCACTAAAAAGTAACCTATAGAGCGCTTCGTTGGATCAATGAAACCTGTTTCATTAAAATGTATTTAATGACACATTGCATTAGATATATGAATATTATTCATTGGATGAATACTTTCAATAAAGTAAAAAAATTTGAATTAACAATTAAACATTTTTTTAAGGAAACTATAATTTTATATTAATGTATGAATATGGTTATGTTTGTATATTGTCTTTTATGTTCCCAATTACAATTTTTTGTTTAACTTGGGCAAACTTAAGTTTTCATGTATCCAATGAAAATTTTTAATGTAATTAAGTAATCCAATGAAGCGATTTTAACGAAAATACTTCATTATAACTATGAAATGACATTTATACATTGAAAATTTTTGAGCGGCAAGTGGCTTATTACTGAGCGTCACTTCTAAGCGGTTAGTTGTTAAAATGCCATTGTAAAGAGTGGCCTGTTTAATGTTATTACGCGAAAATCGTATTCATAAAAATTTAATGCTTTTTTAAGAAGAAAAAAAAATGGCAGCCTGTTCGTCGATTTCGAGCGAAGACTTCGTTCGCTTAACTTAAATTTAAAACAAAAACAAACTATTGACAAGTAAGAAAGAATAGTCGGTCAAGGCCGACCGTATGATACCCTACACCACAGTATTAATAAACACATCATGCTAATGTATCCATATTAATCAAGCAAGGAGAATTAAACCATAATTCGGTCGGCTTTGTACGGATGAAATCATCAGCTCCATATTCACTTTTGCCATGTTTATTTTTGACGCTCAGAAAACTACTTAAAATTAGAACAAGTTTTATTCCTGAGCGACGCCGCTTAGCCGCTCAAAAATTTCGCTCACATGCCGCTCAATTCGTGGCCACATCAGTAGTATTTCATATGTTTTAATTTTTTGACGCTCATCGCTCAGCCGCTTGACGCTTTGCCGTTCATTGCGTGGCCTCGGCCTAAGCTACTCATAAGAACCAAAAACGATACCCACTTATATATGAAAAATTAAACAGGTTTACAAAAAGCTTTTATAAAACTGATTTCTTTTTCATAGATTAGGCTGATATAACTACTTTATAAACGGAATGATCATTTAAGTTTAAGGTTATAAAAATATTGAATAAATATCTGACCTTCGCTGAGAAAAGGGACCCAGTGTATCAAAAAACGGGTTCTTGGAAAAATCGATAAAAATGAGAAAAACATTAAAATTTTACTTTTTTTACATTTTTCTCAAAACTTCATATTCACACACTAGGTCCCTTTTCTCGAAGAAGGTCACTTATGTGGCGGGGTGCAATAACGTCTTAAGAAATAAGGCCTTTAAGCTTTATAAAGCCTTTATTGGAATTTAGCCAATGGTGCAATAAAGCCTTTATTTTATATTTTTTGATTCTTTTGTTACACTGTTCAATTTATCGATTTTTGTTGTTGTTGGTAGCAGCATTTCGACCGATTAGTAGTTCCAATATCTTTAAACAACTCCTAATAATACATATTGCTCATAATGAACATGTCAGTATATATTTCCGGTGGCATGTCATAATGTCCATGAACATTGTGACACACGAATAGTGACATAATGTCCATGGACTTTATGCACTACGTAGGAAAAAGCCATCTAAATCTTCACTCAATACAGTTTTTCTGCATGGCGGCCTGCGGCCGCTCTTAGGGGTTTTCTCCTCCATGGGACGCGGCAGGTGGCTTCGCTGAATACAGTTTTCCTGCGCGCGACTCATTATCAACCGTAGTGTGACGCGCGCAGGAAAACTTTATTCAGCGAAGCCACCTGCCGCGTCCCATGGAGGAGAAAACCCCTAAGAGCGGCCGCAGGCCGCCACGCAGAAAAACTTTATAAAGCAAAGATTTTCAATATTGTTGCAGTTAAATTAACATTTGTTTTTTTAATTATTAATGTTCTATTATTTTTTGTTAATATGAAATTTTTTATAATTGTTCAATAAAATATAATAAGAATAAGAAATTTTATTGCTTCATTTAAAAAGAAATTTAAGTGTAATAACCCCTTTACGACTTTATTTCACTTGTAAAGTGCAATAAAACCTTTTTGGAAATAAAGGCCTTATTTCACTTTCCATTGAGAAATAAAGACTTAAAGGCCTTATTTCTTAAGGCGTTATTGCACCCCGCCCACTTATGTACATATTTTGCTTAATAATTTCAACTTAATCATTGTTTTGCTACCAAAAATTAACCCCTTTCGGTAAACTCTGCTTGATTTAAGCCGTGAAATAAACATAAGGAAACAATAGTTTTTCGTTATACATGTTGTAGGTATCTATAATTACCATCTTTTTAATATTTTTTTAAATGTAAGTATTTTATTATTTATTTTGTTTATACACTTTATATTATAATAATAATTTGACTAAGAGTAAATAAATCTTTCTTTCATTTCTAAAGAAATTAAAAAAAATAAAAAAAAACTATACTAAAAGTGAAGATAAAAACACAAAATCAACGGTATTTAATACCTTTAAATAAAAATAAAGGAAACAAATATAAAACTAACGTTAGTGATAATTAAGTCAGTATAAAAAGCCATTTAAAAAATAAAATAAAAAAAATCATCAAGAAAAAAATGTGCATACAAATATAAAAAGATATAACATTACAAAAAAAAACAAGAAAAATAAACAAAATGAGAAAATAATTTTAATATTTTTCTTTGAAATATTTTTATTCATAGTAAAGTTGTAAATAATTCGCAGGTGTTTTCAATTGCCTTTTTCAATAGTTTATGGCATTTTTTGTGAGTTTTTTTTTTCGAAGAGAAAATAAAATGAAAAGAAATAAAAATTGCAAACAAATATTTCTTAGAAAATATGTTGTCCTCCTTTGGATTATTTTTTTTTTTTTTTCTATTTTTCTTTTTTGCTTTAACAATTAATATGACAATATATCAAAAGACTTCTTGAGAAATATTTAAGTTATCTGCCACTCTTAATACACAAACGCAGACAACAAATATAAAGGGACTTGTACAACAGATGCATAATATTTTTTTCAATTTTAAATGATTTATATTATTTTCTCTTATTAATATTCGTTTATATGTACTTTTGTTTGTTTTAAATGAATATGTTAAAAATTTAAAAATTACATGAGAATGAAATGCATAAAATATGGCAACACTGGAGTTTTATACTTAAAAAAGTACGTACTGAAATTTCTACATAAGTGTTGTATGCACACAAAATTTTTTAAAAGTTTTAAGGACCCATGCATCTGGTAAAAATTCATACAAGAGTTTTTTATCTCGATATCTACATCTAAATATTATTGCTGGGATACTATCGATATTTTCTACTATCGATATTTATCGATAGTTCAGATTTCACTATCGATATATCGATATTACTATCGACGGAACGTTTGTACTTGTGCAGGAAAACTTTAATTATTTTTTTATAAGGCTGCAGTTCGTTGTTTTTATCACTTTATTGAATGAATGAGACGTATGTATGTAAATATATACGCACGTTATTTTAAATGGCAGTTTTTTAAAAATTGATAAGTACCTTTCTGAAAGAACCGAAGTAACAGGGACTATAAGATATTCCATTGCAACTTTAAAATATTTTCTAGATTCTAAACCCAAAAAGGTAATCAATCTAGCGGACTTATCCTCTAATGGTCGTTCATTGATTTGTCTTATACATACGTGCAATTGCATTTGGATTTGCATATTTTTTACAACATTACAAAAATATTTGGCATTTCAGTCGCTATATAAACATGTAAAATTTCGACTTAAAGGCCTTTAATTAGCAGTAAAAAGTACTGCTTAGCAATCCGTACCACTTGCCATTCTTGTTGTTTGCATTCATTGCTGTAATTCAGCGCGAATTAATAATAGCAAGTAAAAATTTGCGGCAAAAAACTGTGTGTGTACAGCTGCTGTTAGATTTCTTCATAGCTGTATTTCAAATAATAAAAATATCGATATTTATATTTTTCCTATCGATATTTTCGATATTTTAAGACTATCGATAATATCGATAGTCTATCGATAGTTTCCCAGCACTACTAAATATATGAGATATTTTCGTCTTAACCCATTTTATGCCACCGGTCGATTTTTCGATATCTTTAAAGTTAACTACCATTTTTTTTGATCTGTTTTCACAAAAATAAAATCTGAAATGTTCTTTAATATATTAGTAATAAATTGATTTTTTAAAGACTTTATAAAATATTTTGGTAAAAGGATTAAAAAAATCCCATTTTTGACACATTTTTCCTTTTTAAAAATATGTATATTAAAAAATAAAATACAGTTTTTTGTTTTTCATTATAAATAATTTATTATAAGAATCGATAAAAATCAATTTGAAGTTGATAAGTTTTCTAACTTATAAATGCCCATAATCTTTGGTGGTCGAAAAATCGACCATTGGCCGGAAGCACGACAATAGCATTATCACTTATTGGCAATCGGTACAGAACATCTAAAAGGTATTATCATCTATCAGATAATAATCGCTAAGCTACAACATACTGTTTTGTCAAAGTTCGTCAACTTGTTGATGTTCCCAATAATAATTGAATCCAGTTTATGCAAATTCGTTAAGAGAAAACCAATCCGTATTGAATTTAAAACATTTTGCATATGCTGCGAAAGTTAAGATTTATTCTCCAGTATTTTGTATGGTGGGTCAAACTGTTCTGTATTTACTGGATAATTAACGTGCCTGATCACGATTGTCATATACTTGGTTTTTTTTTGACAATTTTTTTGTTATCATCTCATCTGTCTATTGAATAAGCACGGGAATAATAGCACTGTAGCCAATGATATTATCAATAACTCCTCAGTCTAAACAATGGCTAATGTTAAACGGCATTTCACAGGAGTATAATCATGATATGGATGGTGTCAGCTTTCATGATAATGGCGCTCTTTCACAAATTGATTTTTCGACCTGAAGTCACAATACAGTGGGTTTAACATTTAGGATTTTTATATGTTTCTTATTTCCCCAAGGGTATGTGAAAACATTTGAAGGATATGCCATCTTGTTGTGTTACTTTCTCAGGGCAAATAGGGTAGTCGGCATAGTTCGAAAAAACATTTTTTTTTTTTGGTAAAATGCTTTTTTGAACGCCTTTTACTCAATGCAAATGGATGAAACTTTGCAGACATGCATATTCCCGATGACAATACACGAATACATGGGCGTAGCCAGGATAAAATCTAGGGGGGAGGCAACATTTTTTTATATGTTCTTTTTTAAGAAAAGCGTTTCTCAAAAAAATTTTTTTTTTAATGTTCTTATTTAAATTTTAACCGTTAGTGTTGTTGTGCTGTTTTACGTAACGTTGCAATTCGTCACATGAGTTAACGGTACGCAGTGTTATATGAAATAACATATGTATATATATTTTTTTTTATACCCTCTACCAACACTAGTGATGAATGAGGGTACACTAATGGCGATTTCTTTTCTGAGAAAATTGTTGCATTAATGTTTTCTGTTCGTTTGTACAAAAAATATAGCTGTGTGTAAAATTTTCAAGTTCTTTTGTAAATATGTTGATCAAAAACATGCAAAACATGTTGCATATTTTACCCTTATTTTAACTTTGGTACTCACTTCATTGTTTGTACAACAAATGCTTTATTTTGTTTGTCATTATTTTGTAAACAATTGTTTTAAACCAAAATATAAAAATACTTGCACATTAAAATCAAACAAGTCTATTTATATTATAATCGTTTTAATTTTTATAAGCCACTAGTGACGTTAATATTTATTTGTTTCCAACCCGTAATAGCGTGCAGAAACCGGTCAAATTGCTTTAAAAATCGCTAATTAAGTACATTAATGATGAAAGTGTAATAGTTATAAATAAAAGCACTAATTGTGTTCTATTGAAATTGTACAACATGTAACACTTCGAGTTATTATAGGTAACATTTGAAAATATTACATATATGCACTGTAACATATTTTTCTTTGAAAAGAAATCGCAATAAATTCTGGCTCCTTGAGTAATTCTAAGTTTATTAAGCCATGTCTGTCCGTCGGTTGAAAACAACCTCACTTTCGAAAACTCAAAAGAAAAGAACAAACATGGTGTCAAAGTGCTTGTAGCTATCCTAATCAGTTTTAATAGAAACCAACAAAATCGGTTCATTAGGATCAGAGCTATGAATTAAAATGTTTAACTACCACCCTAAAAAATTGATAATATTTTTACCAAAAGCAACTTGAAATCATATCGTTAAATATTATGCAGATCGGTTTATAATTTCCCATAGGCCCCATATCAACCCTACTCTTAGAAAAAAGTTTCGAACTTGTAAAACAAAGCTCACTCTGGGAAATTAATTAAATATGCCAAAAACCGTAGCAGAGCTTTATATGACCAGAAAAAATGTCATGTAATTTTGTAATATACGGTTCATAATTTACTTTAGATCCCAAATTAAGCAGCCTTCTGAAATTCACTGTGAATGCAAAAACTATTTCCACTACTGTATTCAAATTTATTCTACTTTATGTTTTTTAATACCAGAAATCACTCTACAGAATTTTTAGATGATTGGTCCACAATTTACAATGGGTCCAATATAAATTCCACTCCTGAAAATTTTTTTAGTTCGGCTAAAAGTGTTACGAATCATGATATTTTACTTAAGCTAGCTCAAATTTCTTAAATTAAAAGTATTAAACTTTCGGATTTTCGAAACCAATTTTATTTCTGAAGCCCGACCATATGATACCCTACACCACAGTATTTAAAAACACATCATGCTTATGTGTCCATATAAATATGGATTTATCTATGTTTATAAACTTCATTCATTTGAAAGTTTGTGAGAGGCAGAAATTGCCCCCTGCCTCCCTGTGTGGTCCTATATTTGGAAAACTGTATAGCTAATGTGTCCCTATGAATATGAATCTATCTATGTTTTAAATATCATTAGAATCGGTATGAGAGGCAGAATTTGCCCATATCTCCCCTCGTGGTCCTATGTTTTAAAAAATGCATGCTTTTTGTGTCCATATAGATTAGAGAACTGCAAAATCACTATTTTTCTTGATTTATTCATACGCTCAAATTTACATTCACTCTTTGCTTGCAAAACAAAGTTCAACGTTGGTAATTTTTACATCGTTTCGTACACATTTAATTTTTGCATGTATTCGTTTTTTATTGAGAGTGCTTTGTTTGCATTTTTGTTGCGCACGCAATATAACACAACTGTGTACATCGTTTCGTACACATTTGATTTTTGCATGTATTCGTTTTTTATTGAGAGTGCTTTGTTTGCATTTTTGTTGCGCACGCAATATAACACAACTGTGTAAATTCAAAAGAAACACATTCTTATACTTTTGCATTCAAGTAGTCATTGTCCACTCGATGAGACGCTTTGTTAACATTAACATCAATAACAACAATAAACCACTCGATGAGACGCTCTGTTAAAATTAACAACAATAACAAGAATACATTGTACATACAGAGCTACTGCACTTTTTAAGATGAAAAAAAAGTATTCTGTTTCTATGGAAATTGTTTGTACCTACATATGTGCGTTTAGTTTCATTTAAATTTTTTTTCTTGCCCTACATAGCAACTGCTGAATGAACACATGAGTAATGATTAATTGATTTCTGGCTTTTTTGTTTGAATTTTTTTTTTCTTTACCAAAACAATCATTGTCGCACCGAACACACAAACATCTTTATTAAAACACGAAGCTTACGATGGTATAAATAACAAAGCACGATGTGCATTATTTGAATGACTGCAAACCAGCAGCGAATGTTTGCGGTTGCGCAAATTTGATTGTATGACCGCAAGTGACTGTATTTTTTGCTGTTCATTTAATGCAATTTTTTTTGCAATTGCACAAAGCCGTTCTCTGATATAGATATGGTTCTATCTATGTTTTAAATTTCATTTAAATAGGTTTGATAGTTTCTAAGAGGAAGAAATTTCCCCCTATCTTCCCTCGTGGTCCTACGATTTGACCCATTTTCAACAGGATTGGTTCTTGTTCCAATAAGAACCTATGACCAAAATTTTATCAAAATATCTCTTCAAAATTACGACCTGTACTTTGCGCGTAAAGTTACATGGACAGCCAGCTAGCCTTCCAGCTAGCCGGACGGACATCGTTAGTTCGACTCAGAAAGTGATTCTGCGACGATCGGTATACTTTAAAGAGGGTCTAGGACCAATATTTTAAGGCGTTACACACATCAGCACAAATGCATAATACCCTCTCCACTAATGTGGTGAGGGTATACAAATTGTGTGTGGTAAATTTGTGTTTAACTGTTAAACTGTTGCAACACAAGTAAATAAATATCATTTCAAGTTATTTATACAAGGCTAAATTTTTTATCCCTATTCGTTAAAGCTAAACTTTTCTGTAAACAGTTATGTGTACTTTAAAAAATTTCTGTTATTAGAAGTCAATGAAAACAAAATAGTAAATTCATCACTTATTAACCAAAAAAACAAATAATTTCGGATATAAAGTGCGCAATACCTGAACTACACTTTTTTTTAAATGATATTGAAATTTTTAAAAAAATTTCCAAATTATAGAATCACAAAAAAATAGCAATGAAGGCTTTTAACCTTGAACGGCCCTATGCTTCTCACAGGAGTAAAAGGAACAAAAATATGTTTGCCCTTTACAATTTTAGCTAAGTCGCTGTTTATTACTTAGTTACTTGCTTAAGTTTACCTTTGAAGTTTATATGTTAGACTTCTTTACAACAATCTGAAAAAATAAAAAAAATTCTTAATAATGAAGTTACAAGCCTTCTTAACCCATTCGTTTCTTTTGTGCCAACCTGTTCATACTTGTAAGTGTATATTTCATGTTTAAAATATTTTAAATTTCTTTCTTGTTCATTTGAAATAATAAATTTATTAAAGTATTTAAAGAACTAATGCCAAACTTAATTCTTAAGTAAACTTTCTAAAAAATAAATTATTAAATAAATGTTAATTTTGTTTTGTCACCCATAAAGAATTTGTTTATCTGACATGTCCTGAAAACAACTTTGCTAAATAAATCAAATTGTGTTTAATTTTTGCATATCAAAAATCATTTTAAAATACGACAAAAAAAGTTTAAAAAAGAAATACTTTTTTATCTGTAAAAATAACAAAATTTCTTTTTAATTTTAAAGCAAAATGTTTAAAACAAACAAGAAAAAAACAAACAGAAATCAAGCAACAGTCTTTAGTTAAAAAAATTTTGCTACAAATAAAATTTTAATTTTCTTTCAATTTCAAAATTATCATTTGCAAATAAATCATTTTATAATTGAATGTCCATCCAACATGAAACAGTATAATTTATAGTATAATAAATATGTATGTTTGTGTGTATAATATTATAACAGAATAAATTGAAATACAGTGAAATCTCTCATTTCGAAACACCGAAAGGACTATTCAAATGTTCTCTTGCAAAGGGAAATGTCCCCTTTAGATTATTTCCTTATGAAATGCTGTCAGGACTAGGCAACAGGGTCCGTCGAAAGGGGGTATCAGGTAAAGAAAATTGCCCTTTGAGGGAGATTCTATAGTATCTATGTAAATAGTGTGTTTAAAACCTTTTCGTTTCACATTTTTTTTTAATATACATACATATATTTAAATAAACAAAAACCTAACAAAAAAACTACAAAAACTAAAAAAAAATTAAATACAATTTAATATAAAATGCTTTTTAAATAAATGTAGATAATTTGCATACGATAGCAAAATTTTTCTAGAAAAATAAAATTATTATAAACACTATATAATGAAATGATATCTAAACTATAGAGAAAAAAATTATATAAATATAGAAATAAAGTTAATTTAAATATAAATATAAATATTATATTTTAAGTGAATAAATATTTGTGTAAAATATAATGTTCTTGAGAATAATTTAATTAAACTATACGTCAAATAATGGAGTAAAGAGTACAGAATATAAATAAAGTCAACAACAAGCAAAAAAAAAAATGGAAATAATAAAAAAAAATATCCTAAACTGTCTCAAATGCATATAAAATTATAATATCTGTATAAAGACTTTTGTTTGAAATACAAAGAGGACAAAAAAATAAAACAAATACCAATAAATAATTGAAATATTTGTTAAAATAAAAAAAAACAGACTTTTTATTTAAAAATAAGAGTATTTTTTTAATCTGACAGAATTTAAAGTGTTGATATCGTTGCAAAAAAGACTTGAGTGTTTATAATTCTCATTTCCTCTGCAGCTTTATTTGCATAATATCTTTATCCTGATATCTGACCTAAGTAACTAGTGAAATGCGCATAGGAATAGCTTATCCCACCAACAATAATGGCCTGGTCGTCAATAACAAACGCTTATTGACGCTTAAATTACATTTAAAACAAAAACAAATTATAAAATATTGTTTTTGTTTTACATGTAAGTTAAGCGAACGTAGTTCGACGAACAGGCCAAAAATTTCAGTTTATCAATAGTACGAATTGAGAATTTAGCACATTTAAACGAAACCTTGTAAACAAAATATTATTTATTAAACAAAATATTTACCCCCAAAATTAACTTTGATAAGAACTTAAAATTGTAAAAAATATGAAAAAACAAGTTAGAGTGCTATATTCGGCTCTTCCGAATCTTTGATACCCTCCACCGACATGATGATGTTATAATTATCTTAAACTGTGACGATTTGTTATTAATTATGGTTTTAGGCGACTAAAATGTTTTCCGGTAGTAGGGTTAATATGGGGCCTAGGGTAAGTTCTAGACCGATCATCACGAAATTTCACAGCGTCATTTCTAGTCTTTTAAAACTGTGACGTACCAATTTCTGTTATGATAGCATTATTAATTATGGTTTTAGGTGTACTAAACTGTTTTCCGGTAGTAGGGTTTATATGGGGCCTAAGGTAAATTATGAACCGATCGTCACGAAATTTCACAGTGTTATTACTAGTCCTAAAAAACTGTGACGTACCAAATTTTGTTACGCTAGCGTTATTTTTTACGGTTTTAGGCGTACTAAACTGTTTTCCGGGAGTAGTGTTTATATGGGGCTTAGGGGTAAATTATGGACGGATCTTCACGAAATTTAACAGCGTGATTTCAAGTCAAATAAAACAATTTTTGCAAAATCTTATCTCATTCCGTGCCTTGTTCCAGCATTTATTGTTTTTTTTTTTTGTAACAAAATTATCAATTTTTTTAGGTGGTGGTTCCACATTTTGATTCATAGCTCTGGTCCTACTGAACCGATTTTGCTGGATTTCAATCCCAAACTGCTTAGGATAACTACAAGCCATTTGGCACCAAGCTTGTTTATTTCTTTTGAGCTGTTCGAAGGTGAGCGTGTTTTCAACAGACGGACAGACGGACATGGCTAAATCGACTTAGAATTACTCAAGGACCCAGAATATATATACTTTATGGGGTCTGAGATGAATAATAAAAAAGGAATGACAAACTTAATATACCCTCTTCACAACTAATTGTGGTGGAGGGTATAAAAAAATACATTTTAATAAAAAATATTTTTTGTTCGAATGGTCGATGCATAATATAAATACTCAATAACACTACGTGACAATTTTTTGACCAAACAGTTTTTGAGATATTCCGTTATTTGTGTTTTTCAAAAATATGCTGTGACTGAAATGCAAATATTCAAAAAATTAAGTTTTAGCCTATTTCAATACGAACATTTTGTGCCCAATAGGATCCAGATCGCTGCAAAAATGACAAAGTTACAGAGGATAAATTGAATTAACCCACAACAAATAAATATGAGCATTTCCTGGGGTCACGAACGAACGTTCGTACGCTTTTGATGTACAAATAATATAGAAAACAAAACTTTTCCTAGCATTTTTTTTTTCGATTCGAAAGCATTTGGGTAGCTCTATGTTTAGTGCAAAAGATGGATTTCATCGAGTTTAAGTTGTCATAATAAGAGTTATAAACGTGTGGTCACGAACGTACGCAATATAGAAGTCATCTTTGGCTGACAGTAGTGAAATTTAAAAATCTGCGCAATGGAACGGAATATACAAAAGTGATTGATTTATTTTAAAAGTGTATTAATGTAGGTCTCCATCCAGTATTTACAAAATAAAATATCTCTCTTGGTTTTTGTTTAATTGGCTTATTTACCGGTCGCGAACGTACAATTTTTACATATGTTTTTTTATTATTATCACCACGTATTTTCCCATAAATGTCTTAAAATTTTCTTAACAAAAAAACTTAGTACTCCTTTTGCAATTGATTGTAATGGAGAGATAATGAAGAAAGAGTGTAAACATAACATATTTCTTGCATGTAAAATAAGTATATAAAAATGTCTTTAGAAGTAGAAAATACAGAAAAATATAAAATTTTCCAGTTTCCAGCCAAATTTCCTCAAGTAAAACAGGTGACATATGCTATGAACCCATTCTTTTATAAAAACAAAGACTATTTTTTATAATAAAAAGCAATAAGACACGATGATAATCAACATTTTATTTTTTCATCCTGGTAGACCATTCTGGGGAAATGCCCTTAAACAAAGCTAAATTTTTAGTAACAATAAATGTTAAAATTTGCTTAAAACTATTGAATTTCTATGTGGGTTAATTTACTAAATCTTCTGTAGCTTTGTAATTTTTGTACCAATCTATGTCTTGTGGGCGCAAAATGTTCATATTAAAATAATCTTATGTCGCATGCAATAAAACATTAGGATTTTTAAATCATTGGTAAAAAAAAATAACTTGAAAAGAGCAAAATTAAACAAAATCATAAAATTTTCAATGAAGCTTGAACTTTTGTCCCCTGTAACTCTGTCATTTCTTGACCAATCTTCACAAGCAATCCATGGTTATTTTATTAATTTTATAACCATTCACTTAAAAGAAAGAAAGAAATTCATACCACGTTTAAAATTTTTGAAGATATTTGCATTTCAGTCACATCATCTTTTTAAAAACACAACTCGGATTCAGCGAAAAATTTAATATAATGATTAGCTGTCAGATTCATTTGGTGACGACTTTGTTGAAATTTTGTCACGTAGTGTAATGATTTTTGGCATATGGGCACGACGTCTGCCTTTAACGAAACGCATTTTGTCATTAATAATTCGAACAAGGTTGTCATGAAGCTTCGTGAAGCAACATAGGAAATATTGGAGATGTGTCGAATCGCACGATTTTATAAGCCAATTGACTGGTCGACTGATCAAAAAAAATTAAAGCCAAATTTTTATTTGGCTGGTGTCGCTTCATCTCGCTGGGTCAATATTAAGACAAACAGGCTATAATGCTATAATCGGCTGTGCCAAATGTTTGATTCCCTCCAGAAGTGATGTTATAAATATTTTTGAAAAGTTCCTACGCAGCCCTAATTGTCCCTAGGATCCCAAAAAGTTTTCGTTACAACATTTACCCAGTTAAAACTTCGCCTACAAAATAATGTGTTGATTAATCTGAAAAAAGATAACATACTACATACAATTCTACTGAAGGAAGCAATGAATATTACAAGGGATGTTCCAAATAACCGCATTCGCATTTAACTAAATAATTTTTGAATAATAAAGTCAGTCAGTATTATTATATCAACATAAATTCGAAAAGTAAGTAAAAGTACTTAAAATAAGTCGTTACAAATTAACTTCCAAGAAGGTAAAATTTCTCTAATAACAATTTAACTATACAGCATCTTAAGAATAACTAGCAGGGTTTAAAAAATTGCAGTCGAAATCAAAAACTGTCGAACAAAAAACTAAAATGTTCAATATTAATTGTCGACCTGTTTCGATTATCTATGTTGTTGTTTTTTTGTTTGGCTTAAGGTCATATAAAAATTATAAATAAAAAATCCACAAATTTTTGTATTTTTAATTTTGCTTTTTATTTTTCATCCGATATTTCGACCATGCATCGATGGTCATCTTCAGGGGCTACAAAATACACATATATTTAACATTTAAATTTTATATCATAACACTTATCAATACATACATTTAAAACACTGTCAAATTAAAAACTACAAAAAAGTTGATACGTCCTAACTGCTTGTCATATTTTCATCAACTGATATTGTCACATTGATTTCGTTCTATCGAACTTGTCTTATTTTTGTTTTCTATGTCGGTGTTTGTTTATTGTGTATTTGTAAATATGCGAAATCTTATCGGTGTCTGTCTTGTAATTGAGACGTAAGTTACCCAATACCATTACAACATTTCCATTGTTTAAATGTATTGCTGATGGGGAGGATGTAATCCGTACACTCGATAACAGAGAGCAACAGGAGATCGCGAGAAGCAAACTAACGTCACTCATAGACGGACACTTAAATAAAACAAAACTTAATGTTAGAGACAAATTAACTATAGATACAGTGGTACAAACGAAGGAATTTTTGAACAAAAATGAGGATGTTTTTATTTTAAGTTCTGACAAGGGCAATAAAACTGTAGCTATTATGAAAGATGATTATTTACGCAAAATGAGGGAAATTGTAGGTGACATGTGCACTTATCAACGTTTAAAAAAAGATCCAACCGCCACTTTACAGAACAAAAACAACTTGTTAATAGAAAAATTGTTTAATTTAAATCTAATAACTGTACAAGAAAAATACAGGCTAAGTACACGGACATCAATAGCACCTAGGATATACGGATTGCCGAAGATACACAAAGAAGGCACCCCACTCAGACCAATTTGTTCATCCGTTAATTCACCAGCATATGGTTTATGCAAATACATGGTAGACATATTAAAAAATCTTACGAAAGAATCTAAATACAACGTGAAGGATGCAATAGATTTTAAATCAAGGATCAATAAAACTAGAATATAAGACGACGAAATAATGATTTAATTTGATGTAGTGGCTTTATTTCCGAGCATTCCAGTCAATCTTGCTCTCCAAACAATTGAAGAAAACTGGAATATATTAGAAAATTACACTCAAATACCAAAAAAGCTTTTCATGGATATCCTTTCTTTTTGTATCAAAGATACAAGATATTTCAAATATGAAAGTAAATTATTTGAACAAAGAAAAGGCTGTAATTGCTGATATTATAATGGAAAAGCTTCTAGACTATTCAGTTGATCTGATGGGAGAAAAACCAAAAATTCTTACAAAATACGTGGATGATTTGTTTTGTGTAATTAAAAGAAAAGACGTAAATGAAGTTTTGAGGATTTTAAACTCATTTAATAGACAGATTTGTTTTACGAAAGAGGAAGAAAATGAAAATAGAATACCGTACTTAGACTGTGTAGTTCTTAGACAAAACAACCTACTTAGGATAGACTGGTATCAAAAACCAACATCGTCCGGAAGACTTATAAACTTCTACTCCAAACATCCTAGGCGAATAATCATTAACCCTGCAACAAATTTTATAAGACGAGTTTTAGAAATAAGTGATGACTCTTTCCACAAAAATAATTTTAAAAGAATAACAGAGACGCTAAGGAAAAATGAATTTCCTATAAAAACTATTAAAGATTTAATTAAACATGCCAAATCAAAAAAACTCGGTAGCGAAGAAGAGGAAAAATTAAATAAAATATACAAATCAGTAACGTACATCCCTGGATTCTCCGAAAGGCTTAAGAACGCTGATATATACAACAAAGAAAAATATGAACTAGCGCTTAAGACCAATAACTCTGTATACCAATTATTCAGCAAACCAAAGACGAAACTTGAAAAGGAGGAAAAATCAAACTTGATTTACAAAATAAGCTGTGAGGGGGACGGGTCCAACATATGCCCAAAAGTATATGTGGGGACTACAAAATCAACACTCAAGACAAGATTATCAGGACACAAATCTGATCAGAAAGCTGTTACAAAACCAATTGAACAAAAAACTGCCCTTGCGGCCCACTGTACAATAACGGGACACAAACCAAATTTTAATAATGTGAGCATCTTACAAGAAGAGAGTAACTATGCTAAGAGATACACACTGGAAATGTTACATATAGTAAACACACCAACAAACTTACGTCTCAATTACAAGACAGACACCGATAAGATTTCGCATATTTACAAATACACAATAAACAAACACCGACATAGAAAACAAAAATAAGACAAGTTCGATAGAACGAAATCAATGTGACAATATCAGTTGATGAAAATATGACAAGCAGTTAGGACGTATCAACTTTTTTGTAGTTTTTAATTTGACAGTGTTTTAAATGTATGTATTGATAAGTGTTATGATATAAAATTTAAATGTTAAATATATGTGTATTTTGTAGCCCCTGAAGATGACCATCGATGCATGGTCGAAATATCGGATGAAAAATAAAAAGCAAAATTAAAAATACAAAAATTTGTGGATTTTTTATTTATAATTTTTATATGACCTTAAGCCAAACAAAAAAACAACAACAAAAAACTAAAATTTGTGTACAACTTTCGGTCTATTTCCGTGCAAAAGAGCGAACAATGCAAATTGAAGATACAAGCTATTAACTTAGCTTAATTCTTTTCTTAGAGCGAACATTAATGATAGAAAAAACCTTTCGGTATCTGTATTGGCATGCGGAAGTGATTAAACAAAGATTGCTAATTTCTATTTAAAGAATAAATCAAGTTTTCATTAAAATTTTTCATTTTGGTGATTTCACTCCAAAAGTTATTCATGTCTATATTCAACAAGTTATCTATTTATTGCTCTGAAAAATTAAGTTCTTGCAAAAGAGAGTTTTCCAAATTTTTATTAAAATAAAGCTGAAATGGTGGCAAGCGATCTTTTAAAGAAATAAAAATATATTTCAGGAGTGAGCTCCATATACAATAAGGTGGTTCGCAAAAAAAAGTAGAGCCAGTCACTTGCTATGATTTTTTGTCCCGATTTTTCTGGATACCGCCGTTTTAGGATTTGTATACTTCGTCGCCATATAAAGTGCTATCATAACATATTGCATATCGTTATTCATGGCTTGTCTATGGCTTCAATTTTGCCTTTGGTGACTTTTAAATCCGAAATCGAATTTTTTGCACGTGGCAAGAAAGCCCTTCTAATACTTTGTATGTCTAAGTTTTAACTTGCTCACTTTTATGCCACGTAAGGTTATTTTGTTTGCATCTTAAATATAAGTACACTAGAGTGGCCTAAAATACAAAAGTATCGAATATTCGCGCTGATCCCATTCGAATAGTGCTTAAAAATGTTCAGTCCAAATTTGGGCACAATCGGTCAATATTTAGAAGTTGCGATAGTTAAATGATTTTTCGGGGTTAGATAGACTTACACGGTCAATAGATCCAATATATTCGTTTTAAAAAACAGATTTCATTTTTATTGGTTAATTTGTATTTTGTTTTTTGCGAAACTTAACTTCTTGGTGCGATGAATCTGACTCACAGTCAGAAATTTCAAAATGATCCTTCTAAACTCGTTTCTTGTAATTCTGCGTTCAAAATAAGTCAAATAATTATGTAGAGGGATGAATATATTTGCATTTTAACAAATGTAAATCTAGTAAAGATCAAAGAAAAGTGTGAAAAAGTATATCTAATACATAAACAAGTACAATAATGATAAGCCAAAAGTAAATGCACGTAACAGGTATAAGCTGTGAAACATAAAAGTCGACATTCATCGCGACCTTTTTAAAGGCCTGATTAAAATTTTTTTTTACTTAATTAAAAAAGCAGGATTAACATTTTTTGTTTTGTTTTTTTGCTCAAGCAAAAGCAAAATAATTCAGATCCCTTTACAAAAACAAAGTAACATACATAATAAAACAACTTCCAAATTAAAACAATAATGTAAATCATTTTAGTTGCAGTTTAAAAGAGAAAGAGTAACATTTGTATACCCTCCACCAAAATTAGTTGTGCAGAGGGTATATTAAGTTTCTCATTCCGTGTGAAACTTTTTTATTATTCATCTCAGACCCCATAAAGTATATATATTCTGGGTCCTTGAGTAATTCTAAGTCGATTTAGCCATGTCCTTATGTCCGTCTGTCCGTCTGTTGAAAACACGCTCACTTTTGAACAACTCAAAAGAAATGAACAAACTTGGTGCCAAATTGCTTGTAGTTATCCTAAGCAGGTTGGGATTGAAATCCAACAAAATCGGTTTAGTACGATCAGAGCTATGAATCGAAATGTGGAACCACCACCTAAAAAAATTTTTAATTTTGTTACAAAAATTAACATAAATCGTGAAATAATGCACAGAATGATATAAGATTTTGCAAAAGTTCGGTTTATTGGACTGGAAATCACACTTTAAAATTTCGTGAAAATCGATTTATAATTTACCTTAGTCCCCTTATAAGCCCTGCTCCCGGAAAACAGTATAGTACGCCTTAAACCCTAATTAACAATGCTATCGTAACAAATTTAGGCTCGTCACTGTTTAAAAGGACTGGAAATTACACTCTGAAGTTTCGTAAAGATCGGTCTATAATTTACCCTAGGCCCCATGTAAACCCTTCTTCCGGAAAAGAGATTAGTACGCATAAGACCGTTAAAAATAATACTATCATAACAAAATTTGGTTCATCAAAGTATTATAGTACTAGAATTAAGCCTGTGCAATTTCGTGAAGATCGGTTTATAATTTACCCTAGGCCCCATATAAACCCTACTCCTGGAAAACAGTTTAGTACGCTTTAAAGCGTAATTTGCAATGCTATTATAATAGAAATTGTTACGTCCCAGTTTTATAGGAGTAGAAATAAGGCTGTAAAATTTCGTGAAGATCAGTTTATAATTTACCCTAGGCCCCATATAAACGTTACTCCCGGAAAACAGCTTAGTACGCCTAGAAACGTAAAAAATAATGAAATCATAACAAAATTTGTTACAGCACAATTTATAGAACTAGAAATGACACTGTGAAATTTGGTGAAGTTCGGTGCATAACTTACCATAGGCCTCATTTAAAGCCCACTCTAGTAAAATAATTAAATACACGATAAAATTTCTTTTAGTTTAGCTTCATATGGCCAGAAAAAATGTTATGCAATTTTGTGATATACGGTTCATAATTTACCTTAGATTCCGTTTTAGCAGCCTTCTGGAATTTACTGCAAACGCTTAAATTAATTGCACCGCTGTATTGAAATTTATGTTTTTAATACCAGAAATCGTTCTGCAGAATTTGGCATGATTAGTTCATAGCTTACCATGGCTTTTATATAATTTGTTCTCCTGAAAATCATTTAAGTTGAGCTTAAACTGATATTCTACTCAAGCTTTTGAAAATTGATTCTGATTTTAGGTCAATAATTTTATAATGGTCTAAACCGCAACAAATTTTAATGCAGATGTCTGTTTTTACAAAGATTGTAATAATAAATAGACATCATGCAGATATTACTCCTAAAACATTCGAAGTGTCGGTGGAGGGTATCAAAGATTCGGCACAGCCGAATATAGCACTCTAACTTGTTTGTTTTGTTTTTTTCGCCAAAGCGAAAGAATTCAGATCCCGTTATAAAAACAAAGTAACATAGTAGGTACATATTTAAATACAAAATAAAAACAAAATGTAAATCGTTTTAGTTGAGTTTGTTCATTAAGGAAGAAATGTACTTGTGCTTAAAAGTAAAACCACCAAAAAGTAAACAAATTAAATGAAAATAATGAAAAGTTTGCGCTCTGAAATTTGATTGCAAATTTTTAATAATTTCAGGTCGCTGATTTCAAATCGAATCTCTATTTTTCTCTATCAGCTCCGGTTTGCGAGATATACCGTTATGTCCAAAATTAAGGCACTTTCACTACATACATATGTATGTATATTGGAATAACTTGAAAACGGTGTAGCATATTCAACTAAAAGAAAATCCGAAACTCGGCAACAATATTATCTTTAAGCCGTGCTTACATTGTTTTTAAATATGCCCTGTAGTTTCAGAGATATCGTTAAATTTTTGAAGAAAAAATAGGAAAATTTTGAAATTAAACCAATTTTTTGTTCTTAAAAATTCATAAAAAATAAAGACGCGACAAAAATCACAGTTTTGGTCTAAAAACATTAATCTTAATATAATTTCAAGTGAAATGAGGGTTGTTTCATTGAAATCCGTGCACAACTTTTGATTTGATTCACAATTTACTGAGAAAACTGGATATCGATTCCCATACAAAAAGGAAAAAAGTTCATGACAACATATTTAAAATGTAATTTTTATGAAAATCGATATTCAGTTTTCTCAGTAAATTGTGAATAAAATCAAAAGCTGTGCACCAATTTCAATGAAACAAATGTCATTTTATTTGAAATTATGTTAAGCTAAATGTTGTACAAGGATGGTCTGAAAGGCCTTTATTGCCATTAATTGAAAGGCCTTTTAACATACCTTTCTTAAAAAATCTTCAAATAACCTTTTCTCTAAGGCCTTTTGACAGTCATTCTCTGGAAAGCCTTCTAAGAGCCATTTATTTGAATGCCTTTAAGAAGCTCTTGCGAAAGAAAGGAAAGCGGAAGGCCTTCTCCGCAATGACAACGCGTGTAAAAAATATATAAGTATGGAATGGAGCAAGCAGGCCTTGTTCATCCAAAAGAAGGGGTACAGAGGCCTTCTAGAAGGACGGCTCCATCGATTTGACTAATTGTTCTTTCAAATATTCGTATCTTTTTAACGGATTTTAAAAATCGAACGCAAACATTTTTCCTAATTTGGACAGGACAACGTCTGTCGGGTCAGCTAGTTGTAATAATAAAAAAGGTATATAAAGTTTGCCATTAAGTAAATTGTTTAGGGAAAAATTCAAAAACACCCCCATATAAAGCCCACCCTCGGAAGACTTTTTAGTACGCTTAAAACAGTATTGAATTATGCTTTTGTAAAAAATGAAGATATATTACAGTTTTATATGACAAGATATCCACTCTGTACAAATTTCGTGAAGATCGGTCTATACATATGTATAGATGTTTATTCAGAAATATTTTATGCAGGCAGTAAAGCGGTTCGATTTGCATACAATAAAAAAGCTGTACTAGTTACGTCAATGAAGTTTTTAAAACAGGAACAAAAATGTTTTACCATTCCTTAACTCTGCACTACCTTTTCTATATTTGGCATTTTCCTTATTAGCCCTGAAAGTTACTCTTTATTTTGGTACATTAATGTTACTCTTCGTCGAATCGACGAACTTTAAAAAAAAGTTCTAGCGGAACGATTTTTAAAGTAAAAAAATAACAAAAACTTCTTGAGTTAAGCATTTTATTAAAAAAAAAAAACTAAAATAAAAAATAAAAGTTTTTCATCTATGTATATCAAAATTTGATACGAATTTAAGCACTTTTTGTGTTTTCGAATTAATTATTTGTTAAAGCTTTCGGCATCAGCTAACGTTGTTGAAAAAAAGATCGTAATTTGAATACACATAAAAAAGTTGTATGATAAAATGTAAATGAGCTTCGTCGATTCGACGTGTGAACATTTCAGCAAATTAAATATCAAAACTTTTATGTTATTTGAATATGCTGCTGTTCAAAAACAAAGTTTTTCTTAAAAAGATAATTATCATCTTTAATATTTACACCGGTTTAATTTTTTTTTATTAAAATTTCATAAAATTTTTGTACAATAAAGTCAGTTATTCTAAGCTATTTTCTGTTCATTTCTTGTGTACAATTTTAGTAACCGACATGTCGTTAAGTTTTGATTGATTTCACTCCCACCGGGATTCATTTCAATTCATATTAAAATATTTTATTGAGGTCGTATGAAATAACTGTTGTTAGCTATTTAGCAAATGGAAACTTACGAAATATTATTTAATCTAGAAAAAACCCAAGAAAATATCTGTACAGTGTTGTTGCAATCAAATTGTTAATTAAGATCCTCTGCTTCATACAAAGTTTTTAGAATTTTCTTATACCGAAGATGTAACGAACTATAAAGAGGACTTGCTACCTATAGTTACCGGCCGTGCTTGTCGAAATGAGGGTGGTTCTTTCCTCTTTTTAGCTAGACTATGGTGCGAACATTCATTTAAAATTTAGGTAGCTGTAAATAATAAAGTCTACTAACCAACAAATAAAAATACATAATAATAAAACAATAAAAAAAATAAAAGAATCTTTAAAGTATCTTCTTCGTTCAACCTCTTGAACTTGTTGTTATAACCACCTTCATAAATTTCTCGTGACGCTTAACTTCACGCTTTAGTTGAGCAACATTTAATATATCAAAGAATATTAATTCATGTCTTATCTCATTTCTGAGATTATGAACCAATATTGCGCACAGATTTTCATCTGAAATTGGAGTTTTGAGTCTGTCAGACATTGCCATAGCAGAATCCAAAAAATTGTCAAAACATTCACCCGGGCGCTGTTTCCGTCTATATATATCTTCCATAATGTCGAAGTCGTTAAATTCACATTTGTATTGGCTTCTCAAAGCCCTAGTCAAACAATACCCGTCCAGTTCATTGTCCAGCCGGTGGTAACGTCCAGTGCTTTGCCGCCAAATAACCCATGAGCGTGTCGACACAATAGCCCAAAATCTTCATTCAGGTTATTGGTCGTCAATATGTTAATGCCATAAATAAATTCATCAACAGTCAATGTGCCGTCACATCCTGAAAATTTTACGCTCCAGTTGCGAATAACATTTGACACCTTTTCTCCTACAAAAGGTTCTTGTAAAGTGTCCTTTCTAGGAGACGAATTCGGTGAAATTATGTTTTGAGGCTGCGTATCCCGCGAAGGACGATTATTTGCACGAAGTCCCATATTCTACACCATAGATCTAAATTCGTTCCTAATAAAACGAATTGAATCTGTAACTAACTCTCTAATGTATTACTAATTTCTATCATTTACAATGTTATTCTGTTCACTCAGACCATCATTAGCCCGCGTATGTTTTCTTCCTTTTCGTCCCTGAGATGAAACTTGAGGAGTGTTGGATTCTTCCACCGGAACTGTAAAACTGCAGTTCGTTGGTACTTCCAAACTCATAAAGTTTTCCCGACTTCTCGTCAAAGGCATTTAAAAGCAAAATCAATAACACAAAGAAAGAAGTAAAAAAAAATATTTAGATAAAAGAATTCTACTACTAGGTTAAGATCAAATTGATGGGTTGTCAAAAAAATGCGATACAATAACTTAGCTTTACAAAATAAAAATTAAATAATATAAAAGAAAAGAAAATTCAAATCTAATGAGGTTAGTGTGAGAGTATGAAACCAATGTAAACTAGTACCAAAAATCTCAATCACACATTATCTCACAATACAAAAAATTTTAAAACTTAATAACAAATAATAAAGAAAAATAAAAACGAAACCTCAAGTTAGATATGTAGGTAAAACTCCAAAACCTTTTCAGAATTAAAAATCTCCGACAAATCTAACTTTTTTTTTTTTTTTTTTTTTGTCTTATTAATTATGTGGTTGAGAAATCCAAAGAAAAGGGGAGATCCTTAAATCCAAAATTATATTAATAGAGTCAAAATTTTTAAGTAGATAACAAAACAAATAAAAAAAAGTTAGAGTGCTATATTCGGCTGTGCCGAATCTTTGATACCCTCCACCGACAGTTCGAATGTTTAAAGAGTAATATCTGTATGATGTTATTATTATCTTAAACTGTGACGATTTGTTATTAATTATGGATTTAGGCGACTAAACTGTTTTCCGGTAGTAGGGTTTATATGGGGCCTAGGGTAAATTATGGACCGATCTTCACGAAATTTCACAGTCTTTTTCCCAGTTCTACAAAACTTTGATGTACCAAATTTTGTTATGATAGCATTATTTTTTACGGATTTAGGCGTACTAAACTGTTTTCCGGGAGTAAGGTTTATATGGGGCCAAGGGTAAGTTATGGACCGATCTTCACGAAATAACACAATTTTATTTCTTGTCCAATAAAACTTTGATGTACCAAATTTTGTTATGATAGCATTATTTTTTACGTTTTAAGGCGTACTAAGTTGTTTTCCGGAAGTAGGTTTTATATGGGGCCTATGGTAAATTATGGACCGATCTTCACGAAACTTAACAGTTTAATTTCTAGTCCTATGTAACTGTGACTTGCCAAAATTTGTAATGATAGCATTGTTAGTTAGGGTTTTAGGCTTAATATACTGTTTTCCGGGAGTAGGGCTTATATGGGGCCTAGGGTAAATTATTGACGGATCTTCACGAAATTTCACAGCGTGATTTCCAGTTGAATAAAACGAATTGTTGCGAAATCTTATATCATTCTGTGCATTTTTCCACCATTTATGTTAGTTTTTGTAACAAAATTATCAATTTTTTTAGGTGGTGGTTCCACATTTTGATTCATAGCTCAGATCCTATTGAACCGATTTTGCTGAATTTCAATCCCAAACTGCTTAGGATAACTACAAGCAATTTGACACCAAGTTTATTGATTTCTTTTGAGTTTTTCGAAAGTGAGCGTGTTTTCAACAGACGGACAGACGGACAGACGGACAGACGGACAGACAGACGGACATGGCTAAATCGACTTAAAATTACTCAAGGACCCAGAATATATATACTTTATAGGGTCTGAGATGAATAGTAAAAAAGTTTCACACGGAATGACAAACTGAATATACCCTCTTCACAACTAATTGTGGTGGAGGGTATAAAAAGTTAGCAAGCACGGAAAAGATGTCATTTAGTAAGCATCAGCTAAATATGATGTAATTGTGAGAAATAAAATACTGTTAACATTCTTATGTCAGATATTATTTTGCTGATGCCCCACGTTGGGCGCCATTTAAATTTAAAGAAAAAAAATATTTTTGACATATGTACATTAGGGTGGTCGTTAACTGTATGGATGAAATTTTTTTTCTATTTTTCCATGCTCTAACCTTCCAATTCGGTGGGTATTGATAAAAAAACATCTGAAAAAATTTTTTAGGACGATCGGCGAAGGCTAAGCCGTCCCTCAAGCCCGCCAAAGTTTGAGAAAAATCGTAAAGTCCGACTTGTATGACTTATATTTAGGAAAATATTGATTTTACATAAAAATCGTTTTCTAAGAAGTTGTTGTTAGTAAAGTTTCCAACAACTTTTGCCTTAACAAGTTTTCTCTAAAACTCATATTGAACAAAACCTAATTAAAATAAACAGCAGCATTGATGCAAATTTTTTCTTTAGAATTGTTTTTCTTACACACGTCCATTCAGCTTTAATATTTGTGTTTGTGTGCGTTTGCTTAAAAAAAAAATAGTCAAACGCATATCATTTGTTTCTAACGTACCACGGCTGATAAAGTTGGTTAATTGTACTTTTTTGATACAATTCAAAGCCAAAAAGTACGGTGATACCCTAGGGTGACCGTAAATATCAAAAGTTGGATTTATCTAGGTCTCACTCGCAAATTTGGTGGGTATTGATAAAAAAAACAGCTTAAACAATTTTTTAGGACGATCGCCGAAGGCTAAGCCGTCCCTCAAGCCCACCAAAGTTTAAGAATAATTTTACATGAAATCTGACTTTTATGTTTAATAACTTAGAAAATATTAATTTTGTAGAACATTTGTTAACAAGTTTTTCTTTATCTCTTATTAAACAAAATAAACTTAAAATATCGAATAAGCCACTAAAAAATCTAATTTTTAATTCATTAAAGAAACGCATTTTCTATGAATTAGTTTTGTTGAAAAACATTTTTATTATTTATTTAAAAAAAAAACCGACCAGCCGGGCACCTGGCGTTTTACCCTAATTCGGGTATGCTGAATTCAGTGGTGCTAACCGTTTTTTAGGCTAGCTCTTGTTTTCAAAATTTCGAAAACGGAGGAGGTTGCACAGCGTAACTCAAAAACGGTTTAGTTTATAAAATAAACTATAAAAAACGAAATTCCACAATAATATTACCTTTAAGAATTTTTATAGGTTTTTCTAATATGCGTAGTCGTTTTAGAAACCAAATTTTTTGGCAATGGGGATAAAACAAATTATGTGAGGTTGGTCATACATTTGACCCAACTAAGGGCAATCTTGGCGCTGCAGTGGCCAAATTTAAGAAACCGGCATATTTGTATGGGAGCCCCCCTTAAGGGTGAAGATATAAGCAAGTATGTTTTAAGAAAACGTTAAGCACAAACAACTAATGAAGGTCCGTCATATATTTAATCCCCCTTGGGGCGATTCCTTGGCAGTTCTGGGGCTTTTTCGTCAATATATTTCTAGTCTGTGTTGACAATTTTATATGAGAGCCCCCTTAAAGAATAAAGAAAGCGTGCAGGTATGTTACAGGGATGATAAATGAGAAAACCAATATCATACTTACGAACTTCTAAAATCGTACTTTTTCGACCCCAATAGTAATAAATAATTGTTTTTTATAAAAGAAAAAGACTTTTGTTTCGGTTACACTTAAAACCATTGGTACATACGGTCTATTTCGTTCCTTTGTTTTTATAATATTTTGCCATGAAGGCTTATATGCTGCCGCTGATACTTGATTTAGAATGTGAAGTATGCAATCGTCCAATGATCAAGTGCAAAAATCTATTCACAAAAGCGAAGTTTAGTATTTGGTGCAAATGGTCTTGCAAAGAGCAAATGCAAAATATCATAGCTGTTTTGTTAAATTCAACAACAAAATACACAGAGATTCCTTAAGAGTTCACTAAAACGCTACGAAATTTTGCATTTGCACTTTGGCAAAACCATTTGCACCAAACACTGAAATCCGTTTATATTCATTGGACAGTAAATACGAGTTGCCACTTTATATCAATTATAAATATTTAGGTTTGAAAAATTTGGAAATAGTACCAAATGAGTCACGGGGGTACAACCGTACTTTTTGGCTTTGAATTGTATCAAAAAAGAACAATTGCACCAACTTTATCAACCGTGGTACGTTAAAAACAAATGATATGCGTTTGACTATTTTTTTTTTAAGCAAACGCACACAAACACAAATACTAAAGCTGAATTGACGTGAGTAAGAAAAAACAGTTCTAAAGAAAAAATTCGCATCAATGCTGCTGTTTACTTTTTATTTTAATTAGGTTTTGTTCAATATGAGTTTTAGAGAAAACTTGTTAAGACAAAAGTTGTTGGAAACTTTACTAAAAACAACTTCTTAGAAAACGATTTTTATGTAAAATTAATATTTTCCTAAATATAAGTCATACAAGTCGGACTTTACGATTTTTCTCAAACTTTGGCGGGCTTGAGGGACGGCTTAGCCTTCGCCGATCGTCCTAAAAATTTTTTTGAGTTGTTTTTTTTATCAATACCCACCAAATTGGCGAATGAGACCTAAATAAATCCAACTTTTGATTTTAACGGTTACCCTAATGTACATTTGAAATTACATTTATTACATTATAATTATTTATGGCATTTTATAAATATACCCACTAGATATCTTGCTAACTTGGCAACACTGAGCCAATATGACCTGATATAACCTTAAGTTCATAAATTTATTCATTTCATTAATTCATTACGAGTAATTAATGCATGGGAATAAAATGTTGTATGCTAAAGCATTGTTAATTTCTAAGCTAAACATCGCACTGAATCAAAGTTTTATTCATATTTGTCACTTAAGTTAAAATTATAAACAGCGCAATATTTTTTTTTTTTTTTTTTTGTTTGTCATTAATAAGCAAATGAGTTTCTAAATGTTGACAACATGTCTGGTATTCTGATTTTACATTTATTTCCATAAATTTCTAGCAAATACTTCAATCCGTATACAAACAAGTAAGAGTGCTGTATTCGGCTATACAGAATGTTAAAAGCCCTACACCATGGTGCGATAAAAGCAGAAAGTTGTATAAATACTGTTCTTTGGATCTAGATTTGGTAGATAGGTTTGTGCCATGCCCATTTCTCCATTCCCGCCCCAAATTTGGGATTGTTTGTATTGATAACCAAGATGCTTGTATTTAATTTGGAAACTATGGCTGCTGTCGTTCTCCAAATATATAGAAATCTGTTATTTCTTCAAACGTTAGATGACATGCCCACTTCTCCAATCCAGTCCATATGTTGAGAGGGGTTGTGTATTAATAGTCCAGCTATGTGTAGCAAATTTGGACAATATTTCTCTTACTGCTCTTTTGACCAAGAAAAAAAATCTTCTATGTGCCACACCTACTTCTCCAATCCCATTTTGTGGAATGTTGTGTATTCACAGCTGAGATGTCTGTACTTTAGAAACTATGGCTCTTTCCGTTCTTTAGATATGTAGAAATTTTTATTGAGTTTGTATGGGAAGTACCACTTCAATCTTTTAGGGAGATTTCGGCCCTAAATTTGTAAAACGCAAACGCAGTGCCAAAAAACCATAAATAGTTCAACAAAATAACCACAATACTAATCATTGTTAAAGCTAAGGCACGAGCTCTATGTGTACATTTGTCCTTCAAGTTGTGCTGGAAAAGGTCAACAGAAAAGAAAAAGACAAAATGAAAAAATAAAAAATGTACTTGGACTTCAAGAAAAATTCTTGACAAAATTACGAAAAAACAGAAGTAAAGGAAAAAACATGTAAAATCAATTAAAATGGATAATCATTCAGGAAAGCAAATTTCGATCTACCAAATCTTAGAATACAATTTGGTTTATGGATTGATGTTTGACTATTGAAGTCAGCAGTCGTCGATGGCTGCGAGTGTAAGACGGCAAATCCATCTGAGGAGATTGAGTGGTTGCAATCGAAACAGGTCATGGTAACCTGCCGGCCGGGGTTCGAGCCCCAGCCACGTCAAGAATAAAAGATTATCAATAACAATTTTAATTAATTTTCATGTTGTAAAATTCCTTTCTTCATAAAAATAATTTAATGAAATATAAAATTTCATGAACTTAAGCCTAATTAAAAATATTAAAAAGCTGGATTAAAAACCATAAATAGTTCAACAAAATAACCACAATACTAGCCAAAAATAACATTACAAGCAAAAACAATGTCAAAAATTTGTCAACATTTTTTTGTTGCTTTCTAAAGAAATACATATGCGTTTGAAAATTATCAACGCCACAAGATATGCAGCGTTTAAAATATAAAAATTCAATATACATTTCTATAGAAAACAACAACAAAATTATGAAATATTTTCGATTTTGTTTTTGCTTTCAATATAATTTTTGGCGTTGCGCTTGCGATTTACAAATTTAGGGCCTTCGCATTGATAAACAAGATGTTTGTTCCCAATCTGGAAACTTCGGCTCTTGCCATTATCCATATATACAGAAAAAAATTTATAAAAAAAACAAAAACAAGGCATTTCTGGGTAAAATTGTAGAAAATCGTGCTTTTTCCTCATATCGCAGTCCTCTATAAGCCGCACTGGCTGAATTTCAACAGCAAACTCTAACGGAGTATATGTGACGTATTAAATAGTACGGGTTACATATATCGGGTGATTTTTTAGCTCTTATCTTTTTGGCAACACTGGTTTAAGAAGCTGACGCACGTTTCGTGTTTTGTTTCACTGTCAAACATCTTCAGTTTGGTCTACAATTTAACCACGAATCGTCATATTAACGAACAACGCTTGCAAATTATTGAATTTTATTATCAAAATGCGTGCTCTGTTAAGAAAGTTCATCGCGCGCTTCTTGTGTTCAGCGACGGAGCTCATTTTTGGCTCAACGGGTACGTTAATAAGCAGAATTGTCGATTTTGGAGTGAAGATCAGCCAGAAGCATTGCAAGAGCTACCAATGCATCCAGAAAAAGTCACAGTTTGGTGCGGTTTATGGGCTGATGGCATCATTGGACCGTACTTCTTCAAAGATGATGCGAATCGTAACGTAACTGTGAATGGTGAGCCCAAAATGCAAGAGCTTGACTTGCATGCCATGTGGTTTCAACAAGACGGGGCTACATGCCACACAGTATGCTTAACAATAGACTAATTGAGAGGCAAGTTCGGTGAACATTTTATTTCACGTTCGGGACCGGTCAATTGGCCGCCAACATCGTGCGATTTAACGCCTTTAGACTATTTTTTGTGGGGCTATGTTAAAGCTCATGTCTATACACGCATGCCCGCTTCAATTGACGTATTGGAAGACAACATTGAAGTATTTATTCATGAGATACCGGCCGAAATGTAGGAAAGAGTATGCCAAAATTGGACTAAGCGGATGGACCATTTGAGGTGCAGTCACGGTCAACATTTGCATGAAATAATCTTCAAACATTTAATTTTATGGACCGTACTATCGATTCAAATAAAGATTTTCTGAATTTTTCTGAATTTTATGTGTTTTTTTTAACTTTCCTATAGCTCTTAAAAAATCACCCCAAATATGTTTTGTTCTTCTGATGTCTTCTGAAAAACCATTTTAAAATACACACGTATAGATGGACAGACAGACATCGTTAAATCAACTTCGCTAATAATAAGGACCCAGAATATACTTTATAGGGTCTAAGAAAAGTATTGTATAAATTACAAACGGAATGACAATCTTGTATATGCTCTTCTACATTCGGTGAAGGGTATTAAAATAAACGTTTGATTATGTACAAAATACTTCCCAAAGCTTTAACTGACGTATGATGAATATTTAGTGTTAAGGGAATTAAATATTCGTCATACGAACTGTTGAGCGACATTAATTTCTCTAATGAAGTGTTTTGTAATAAGTGGGAATTAAAGGCGATAGATAAATATTCATTAGCTCTAAGAAAAGTAAATGTGCGTTTTTCAGAATGTTCTGTTAAAGCAGGTGTTTATTGTTTATAATTAAAAGTGTCTTATTTAATTCCACAAAAAAAAAAAAAAAATTTGTTGTTAAAAAAAGAAAATTACGGTATAATTAGTTAATAATTATTATTAGGTGCGAGCCATTATGGTTAATTGTTCTCTCCACAAATTGTCGTGCAATGACCCAACTGAATAATTATGCTAATTTTTCAGGTACTTCGTCAAAGATGATGCGAATCGTAACGTAACTATGAATGGCGAGCGCTACCGTTAGATGATATCCAACTTTTTTTTGCCCAAAATGCAAGAGCTTGACTTGCATGACATGTGGTTTCAACAAGGCGGTGCCACATGCCACACAGCATGCTTAACAAGGGACTTATTGAGAGGCGAGTTCGGTGAACATTTTATTTCACGTTCGGGACCGGTCAATTGGCCGCCTACATCGTGTGATTTAACGCCTTTAGACTATTTTTTGTGGGGCTATGTTTAAGTTCATGCCACACACATGCCCACTTCAATTGACGCATTGGAAGACAACATTAAAGTATTTATTCATGAGATACCGGCCGAAATGTTGGAAAGAGTATGCCAAAATTGGACTAAGCGGATGGACCATTTTATGCATTTTTCTGAATTTTATGTGTTTTTTTTTACTTTCCTATAGCTCTTAAAAAATCACTCCAAATATGTTTTGTTCTTCTGGGGTCTTCTGAAAAACCATTTCAAAATACACACGTATAGATGGACAGACAGACATCGTTAAATCAACTTCGCTAATCATAAGGACCCAGAATATACTTTATAGGGTCTAAGATCAGTATTGTATAAATTACAAACGGAATGACAATCGTGTATATGCTCTTCTACATTCGGTGAAGGGTATTAAAATAAACGTTTGATTATGTACAAAATACTTTCCAAAGCTTTAACTGACGTATGATGAATATTAAGTGTCAAGGGAATTAAATATTCGTCATACGAACTGTTGAGCGACATTAATTTCTCTAATGAAGTGTTTTGTAATAAGTGGGAATTAAAGACGATAGATAAATATTCATTAGCTCTAAGAAAAGTAGATGTGCGTTTTTCAGAATGTTCTGTTAAAGCAGGTGTTTATTGTTTATACTTAAAATTCTCTTATTTAATTCCACAAAAAAAAAAATTTGTTGTTAGAAAAAGAAAATTACTGTATAATTAGTTAATAATTATTATTAGGTGCGAGCCATTACGGTTTATTATTCTCTCCACAAATTGTAGTGCAATGACCCAACTGAATAATTGTGCTAATTTTTCAGGTACCAAAGAAATATTCTGAAAAATTAGCTTTAATTACAAAGAATAAATGTAAATAAATATGTTTCTACTATTTTGTTCAATTAATAACTTTTTTCATTGCTCATAACTATTGTAATCGATACATTTTTTTCGTTTTTTCATAATTATTATTAAAAACTTTTTTATAATTATTATTTGAAATATTTTGATATTTATTGATTTTTTGAAGAAAAAAAAACTGCACAGGATGGGCAAAAAACGTGAAATATTATCATTTTATTTTTAGGGTGGCTCCCTAAAATGTAGTTAAAAATAAGATCTATTTTATAATACTTTAACGGCAATATTATATCAAGGGTTTTCATGATATCGCTTTAAAGTCTCACAATCTGTGAGAATCTCGCAAGCTGTGCATTTTTACCCCTCGCAAATGGACTTTCATTTAATGGGAATTCATTGTATGGGAATTCATTAAAACAAACTTCGTAAATTTACCCAACAATTTTAACTCGTAAAATTGTGCACTTAAAGAAATAGATTTTTTTGTATGCTTTCTGTCGTTTTCAACGAAATATTCAAGTGGCAACAAATTCTTGCAATAATTTTGGCATTTTTAAAAGAAAATTTCAAATTTGTATATTAAATTTCAACTTTTATTTTTTTATATTTTTTTAGCTTATTTTTATGCCCTTCACCACAGGTGGTGAAAAGGGTATATGGGCAACTTCAAATTTTTTGAGCACCTGCTGAAACCGACATACTATGGCTCTTATTTCGTTAAGTTTTATGAATTGAAAAAAACGTTGTACAGGGTTTGGATGACTATACTTGAAGGATATGACGTGCAAAGTTTTACGTTGAAAAGTCCTCACCTTAAGAATTGGTGGTCATCTAAAATTCGAAAAATTAAAAAAACGACTTGAAACTTCCAACAGTTTTTTCATTCATTCCGTTTTCTTTGTAATAGTTTTAAGCTTTCAGATCCAAACCCATACAAAATATAGTCACTAGACTTGGAGGATATATCCACTAAAAAAAAAATTTTGATATCGCTGCTGGGTGAAAAGTTGCATGGTGTTTTAAAGTGAAACCAAAATTTTCCGAATTTGGAAATTTTTGAAGATTTTATATAGAGTTTTTGCGCCGTTTAATAAAAATGAGTTTAAAGCGCAGAATTAAAAAAACTGCGTAATTTTATAAAGTTTGAGGTGTATCAAGTTGGTGTCAGCGCACCAATAACGTATCACGGACATCACAAACTTAAAAGAAATTACCGTAAATTTTTTAAAAATGTATCTTTTTTGCGTCTGACAATCTGAATTGCCTTTTAAGTGGGCTAGTGTATTGCGTGATGTGAGTAACTTCGTCAAGGGCACCTCCGAGGCGAAAACGCACTTTAAAATTTTTAAACGCAAAAATTTTATGAACTTTTGAAAATTTTTGCAAAAAAACAATTTATTTTTAAGCTTTTTTTTATATCAAAACATGTCATGGAAACATGTTTAGGTATCTAAATAGATTCTTCGCGACGGACTAAACTGATAAAGTGCAAAAAAAATAATTTTTTTCAACCGTGGCGCGTGCAGCGGCAGTTCTTTCCAAACACATTTCGCCTTGTGACAACTGAAGCGCTGTATCAATTCCGCTCAAACGTACATCGAATAGAAAACTTTACTGAGCTTGATACTAAAATTGAAAACGCACCAAAAAATTTTAAGGATTTAAAATTTTATGGAGGAAACAAAATGTTTCTAACCTCAAAAAGCATCCTTGTATGAAATATTTGATTAGCGATAGCCAAATAGCCGTAATTTTGTAAAATGTTTAACAATTTTAAATAAATTTTTTATATGCATACACGATCAAAAAAAATGTTTTTATATTTTTTTCCAGTGTATTTTAAAAAGTATTCAAGCTTTTACAAATATTTAAGTGTGCTAAGAAAGCCCTTAAGGGGTATTATCCACACGCGTTATCCTTTTTCAATTTTAACAAAAACTGTAAATTTTATATTTTTTTTTTAATTTTTAACTTTAAACCGCAGTAAAATTTGCGCCGTGTAATTAAAATGATTAACGCGAACGGATTTCACATGCTCAAATATCGGTTTATACACACGCAAATCAACATTGATGTCAGACAAAAAAAATAAAAATTAAAAAAAAATGTCTAGGTGTCGTCAATTTTTGAAGTTGCTCATATATAAGTTTGTCATTCCGTTTGTAATTTCTATTACATTGATGTAAGACGCTATAAAGTATATATATTCTGGGTCCTTATGAGGAGCGAAGTTGATTTAACGATGTCCGATTTTCCGAAGACACCATATTTGATGGGGGCCAGGTTATTATGAATTTATGTCACATATGGTAGGGAATTGTTTGCTATTGAAATTCAGCAAGATCGGTCGACAAATGGCTGAGATATGAGTCAAAAACCACGACTGCCTCAAATTTTTTCCTTTACAGGTCCAATTAGACCAAAACGACATAAACATACCATAAAAACCAATTCAATTTTGGTTTCTACGGTCATACAGTGGCTATGGTAATACAGTGTTCGTAATGTGTTTTTTTGTTGTTGTGTTGGTAATGTGGTTTTTTTAAAGCATGCATATGATATGCCGCTCAAATAAAGAAACAAACTCATAGACTCAATATACATATTTTAATTGAATGCTTCTTCAGTAAAAGCATTCGTAGTTCTAATCAGAGAACGGCTTTGTGCAATTGCAAAAAAAGCGCATTAAATGAACAGCAACAAATACACTCACTTGCGGTCATACAATCAAACTTGCGCAACTGCAAACAATCGCTGCTGGTTTGCAGTCATTCAAATAATGCACATTGTGCTTTGTTATTTATACCATCGTTAGCTTCGTTTTTTAATAAAGATGTTTGTGTGTTCGGTACGACAATGATTGTTTTGGTAAAGAAAAAAAAAAACTACAAACAAAAAAGCCAGAAATCAAGCAATTACTACTCATGAAGACCCAATAAGCACAAATTTTTTGTTAATTCCAATGTTGGAATTCCAGTGTGAAATTACATTTGAAATCCATCCTCTTTCCAGTCTATTTGAAGGTTGTTAAAACAAAACAACAAATTTGTTTGAAGCATATGTTATATGTATATGGTACAGAGTTGTTGCAAAATTATTGTTCAAATAATGTTATAACACTATTTCAATACTGTTGTAACATTGCTTATATAACACTGAAATTCCATGCTTGAATTCAAGTGTAAAAACAGGTTCGGTTCAACTTGAATCACACTGTTATTCAAGGCTGGAATTACACTGTAAAGGTACTGTTTTGTTCGATTGTAATTCAATGGTTAATTTTGCTGGATTCGCTATTGAATTCAACTGTGTTTCAACTGTAATTCAACACTGGAAATTGAAAATTGTAACTGGATTTCTAATGAAATTCCACTTGATTTCCAGCCTAAATGCTAATTGGGGGCATTCAGCAGTAAATAAAAAATGTAGTACAAGAACAAAAAATTGAAATGAAACTAAACGCACATATGTAGGTACAAACAATTTTCATAGAAACAGACTTTTTTTCATCTTAAAAAGTACAGGAGTTCTGTATGTACCCTGCAAATAAAATTGGACCACCTGATCCATTTTGATAAAATGGACTACTCCATGGACTGGTCCGATGTAATGCAAGCATGGACCATGTCGTTGTTAAAAAGTGTTTGTAGTGAGACCACAAGTCTTCGTTTTTTAACGACGTGCTTTCGTTTTTAAACGACTTCAAAACTAATCCTCTTGTGTATACCATGGAGTAGTTTTAAAACTACTCCTTAGTGGTCCAAAGGTGGGTTATATGGTCCTCTCCTAGGACATCGTAATGTTAAATAGACCAGGTTTTTTCCATACGTTTGGGTTACTTTTGGACTAGTCCTGGTCCCTTATGGACTACTCTTTACACGCGTGTTTGGACTGGTCCTATTATTTGCAGGGTAGGTGCAATGTATTCTTGTTATTGTTGTTTTTATTGTTGTTAATTTTAACAAATCGTCTCATCGAGTTGCTTATTGTTGTTATTGTTGTTAATGTTAACAAAGCGTCTCATCGAGTGGACAATGGCTACTTGAATACAAAAGTATAAGAATGTGTTCCTTTTGAATTTAGACAGTTGCGTTAAATTGCGTGCGCAACAAAAATGCAAATAAAGCACTTTAAATAAAAGACGAATACATGCAAAAATCAAATGTGTACGAAACGATGTAAAAATTACCAACGTTGAACTTTGTTTTGCAAGCAAAGAGTGAATGTAAATTTGAGCGTATGAATAAATCAAGAAAAATAGTGATTTTGCAGTTCTCTGGCTCGAATCCAAAAAGAATATTTCTTCATTTTTTTTTATTTAATTTTTTTATGTTCTTAAAAACGATTTTAAGATTATAAAACAAATTTTAAGCATCAACTTTGGCAAAAGAGGAAACGGGCTTAGGTACACATATAAATTTTATGTTTTTTATATTCTTCGGCATGAACAAATGAAAAGTTGGCGTGGCTCAGTTAATATTTATTTATACCTATCTAAAGATCGTTATTTATGTATATAACTTTTTGTTCTTATCTCATCATGGTGAGCACTCTTACTTGTTTTAATTTATTTTGTATTAACGCTGCCTGCAAACTGACATTAATTGTTTTAAATTACACAATAATTAAAAAGGGTCTTCATGAAACGAGTCTGGCAAGTTTGCCTATTTGCACAAATGGCAATTTTAGGCGATATAATGAAACCCTTATTACTTTAGGTTTCAACAAATAAAATTGGCTATAGAAACTATAAATTTGACTTGGAGTGCACATTCGAATTAATTTGAACATTTATAATAATTATGCCCAATAATTGAAGCCCAGCCGCGAATAACGTTTTAAGTTACAAACTAATTACCTTTCAGTAGAGCAAAAAAACGTTTTTAACAGGCCGGATTATTTATTATACCCTCCACCACAATTAGTTGTGAAGAGGGTATATTAAGTTTGTCATTCCGTGTGAAACTTTTTTATTATTCATCTCAAACTCTATAAAGTTGATTTAGACATGTCCGTCTGTCTGTCCGTCTGTTGAAAACACGCTCACTTTCGAAAAACTCAAAAGAAAAAAACAAACTTGGTATATAATTGCTTGTAGTTATCCTATGCAGTTTGGGATTGAAATCCAGCAAAATCGGTTCAATAGGATCTGAGCTATGAATCAAAATGTGGTATCACCACCTAAAAAAAATTGATAATTTTGTTACAAAAACTAACAAAAATGCACAGAATGATATAAGATTTCGCACCAGTTCGTTTTATTTAACTGGAAATCACGCAGTTAAGTTTCGTGAAGATCCGTCCATGATTTACACTAAGCCCCATATAAGCCCTAGTCCCGGAAAACAGTATAGTAAGCCTAAAACCCTAACTAACAACGCTATCATAACAAATTTTGGCAGGTCACAGTCAAATAGGACAAGAATGAAACTATTAAGTTTCCTAAGGATCGGTCCATAATTTACCATAGTTTGCCTAAATCCGTAAAAACTAATGCTATCATAACAAAATTTGGAACATATAAGTTTTACAGGACAAGAAATAAGACTGTGAAATTTCGTAAAGATCAGTTCATAATTTACCCTAGGCCCAATATAAACCTTACTCCCGGAAAACAGCTTAGTAAACCTAAATCCGTAAAAAATAATGCTATCATAACAAAATTTGGTTCATCACAGTTTTATTGAACGAGAGATAAAACTTTAAAATTTTGTGAAGAACGGTCCATCATTTACCATAGGCCCCATATAAACCTTACTCCCGGAAAACAGATTAGTTTGGCTAAATCCGTAAAAAATAATGCTATCATAACAAAATTTGGAACATAAAAGTTTTACAAATGACACTGTGAAATTTGGTGAAGATCGGTGCATAACTTACCATAGGCCTCATTTAAAGCCCACTCTGGTAAAATAATTAAATACGCGGTAAACTTACTTCCAGTTAAGCTTCATATGGACAGAAAAAATGTTATTCAATTTTGTGATATACGGTCCATAATTTTCCTTAGATTCCATTTTAGCAGCCTTCTGAAATTCACTGCAAAAGCTTAAACTAATTGCACCGCTGTATTGAAATTTATGTTTTTTAATACCAGAAATCGTTCTGCAGAATTTGGAATGATTGGTTCATAGCTTACCATGGCTTTTATATAATTTGTTCTCTTGAAAATCATTTAAGTTCAGCTTAAACTGATATTCTACTCAAACTTTTTAAAATTGATTCTGATTGTCGATCAATAATTTTTAATAGGTCTAAGCCGCAACAAATTTAAATGCATATGTGCGTTTTTACATATTACTCCTAAAACATTCGAAGTGTCGGTGGAGGGTATCAAAGTTTCGGCACAGCCGAATATAGCACTCTAACTTGTTTTTTAATTTTTGTTTTTTAGATTTTTAAAAATTATAATAATAAAAACTTTCATGCAAAAGGCTTTTAAAACTTTATTCCACTTTGCAAAACCATTTCGATTGTATAATTTTGATAGTAACTTACAACCTTCTATCGCTGGCTGAATCATTGTATACCATTTTGAAGTGGTTAAGGTGTATAATTTTGGCTGATTTGATGCTTAAACAGTGTAAGAGAGTAATGTTTACGGTATTCTGCAAAAAAAAACCGTTTTTGCAAATGGTGGCTTTTACAACGTTATTCGCGGCTGTGCTTCAATTGTCGAATATAAGTTATAACTATGAGGGCCTTGAGTAAATTTGCGTCGATTTAGCAATGTCCGTGTGTCTATAGAATTCACGCTCACTTTTGAACGACCCAAAAAAAAAAAAAAAAAAAAATTTGGGATTCAGCATAATCGATTTAGCAGCAAAAGAGCTATGCACCCAAATTAGGAACAACCACCCTAAAAAATTTATATTAATTTTTATTATATTTCCTGAATACTTAACACATTGTTTTGTAGGCGAAGTTTTTATTGGGTAAGTGAATTATAATCACCCATTTATGCAACAGATCTCCTAACAAGGAGTTTTAATAATGTTCATTGCCTTAATTATAAATAATATCGCCAACTTCATTTTCAGCTAAATAAACCAATAAAAATAAAGTAATTAATAACTTGGATTCAACGGGTTATAAATTTGAAAATACCTCAATTTAGAAAAATCAATTTTTAAATTATCATCTTTTAGCTTAAATGTTAAATTGTATTCTGCTGTTGATTTTTTATGCCCTGCTGTTAAAAAATGTTTACACTTTTTATTATAAATTTATTAAATTATTACACCCAAAGGAATACATGGAAAATTTTTTTTGTAATGATGGTTAACAAAAAAGAAATAAAATAATAAAAAATAGTCTCCATTACAGCACCAGTCAGTTATTTGATGTGTATGACCGCATCGTATAAATCCCATAATAAAAAAAGAAGAGAAAAAAAGAACCATAAAAATAAAAATTTTCTTTGTTTTGTGATGAATGTGTTATTGTGTTATAAAAAATGTAGAAAACAATGTTAAAAGCCAACTTTGAGTTTATAATATGTTTTTTGTTTTTGTATTTCACTACTAAATGGTTTAAATTAATAGAGTCTGAGCTGTGAAACAATAAACAAAATCGACAATATAGCAAGGACATGTGAAAAGCAACAGAAACATTAAGATAAAGCTGAACAATATATTATCATGAATATATAGATAAATTATTTTTAAATTGAGCACAAAAACCCATCATTAAATAAAAAAATGTTAAAAAAAAAAAAAATTGAAAAACAGGACCAAAACAAAATATAAATAAAAAGAAAATACCAACACTAATTGCTCTTGAATATTCCCCAAAGAAGGTGTGCATGTATGTGTGTGAGTCTGTTTATGTGTGGGTTTGTATTTGATGTAAACAAACTTTTTTCGTAAAGCTTAATACCTTAAATAGCCCAATAATCATTTCTGTTTGTTAAGTCGTATTTTATATGATCGGCTTACAATATCCCTTGAGGAAAGCGAACTGACACTAAAGTGGTCCCGTAATAGGTTGTTTGGTGGTAGTGACCGGTCCTAGTTCTTACACTTTACATGGAGTTGCAACTGGTGGATGTAAATTGACACCTAACAGCTACCATTTGACCAGTCACTTAACTACGCTCAATGAACGTGTTTATTGTTAGTTACTACTAGGGATGCGATTTCCATGCAAGTGCATGTTTTTTGTCGATAGTCCAAGATCGATGTTGACCAATTATCTTTCCGAATCATTAAATTTGGGTTAAAATGGCATCGATTTGTTTTTGCATATTGTTGCATATATTGGTTAAAATGCATATTTTTGCATATTTTGGTTTTAAATGCATATTTTTGCATATTTTATCATTTTTGAGTGATAAATTTTTTTAATTTACATATTATAAAAAATTTCTACAAAAAAAATCCATGTAAACAAAAAAATCTTCGATAAAAATTTGCAAATCAAAAAATAATTTTTTTTTTAATGAAATGTATCTTTTATACTGTTACCACCGCAGCCATTAACCAAGATGGGGAACCTGGTTTGATTCTGTAGAATAATATTCAAAAAACTTTGAGCAATATAAAAATGTTATAAAAGAACTTGTTGCTACCGATGCTTATGCAACTAAAAAAGTAAAATATCAATTAGCATTTGTATTTTTCAACTACGGATATGTTGGTGAAACAATAACTAAATTGGAGGAATTTAGTTCACTAAATAGGAGGAATTCAGTTCACTAAATAGACAGCTCAAATTAATTGATATTGCAGGAAGTAAAATTTACAATGTGGAAGGAAGAATATCCCAGCAAATTAAACAAAAAATTCAAAACGTTTTTTCAAAAAATAAAAACAAATTTCAAGCATTTTAGATCTGGAATCAAATGTGGGATCTGAATTAGAAAATATATGTACATTCTATAAATGAATTAGCATCCTTCAAGTATGCTCCTATAACAACGACGTTGAGAGTTTATTTTTAACTTTTGATAATATAAAAAAGTATTTATTTGTGTATGTTTAAATTAGTAATTGAAAATTAGTTTTAAAAAATATTGTACCTTTTAAATAAAAAAAAAACACGCATTTTTTTTTTAAATGTTTAAGTTTTACGTGCATATTTTTTATTTTTTTAATGCATATTTTGGACTTTTTAGTGCATATTTTATGCGCATATTTTCGATTTTTTAGTGCATGAAAATCTCATCCCTAGTTACTACAATTCTGGTCTTTGGTTCCAATATTATTCCAAAAAACAAGTCCCAGAACTAATTTTTAGAAACAATTTTTACCCAGTAAAAACTTCGCCTACTTTTTCAAAATGAATAGCTTCTTTAACTCATTATTTTGTAGCTTTCTTCTATAACTACATCTATAACAACTTCTATAACTACTTTTTTCTGGATGTGTGCAGGTAAAAAAATAATGACTTACTTTTTAATGCGTTCATTTTGGGACATCCCTTGTAAAATTCATTGGTTCTTTCAGTAGAATTGTAAGTAGTGCTCTTATGTTTTTCTGATTACTCAACACATTATTTTGTAGGCGAAGTTTTTACTGGGTACATAGTCCCAAAGAAATATATCGCACCACCGGTGGACACCGAGCCTGTTACAAAAACAGTCCTTATAAATAAATAGAAAATCCCTTTTTACATTTTTTTATATAAAAAAAAAATATTAAAACTTATGTGTTGTTTCAAGGTGACAAGCAATTGATTGTCTAGTAAAATTTATATGAAAAGTACTAAAAAAACTGAGTGATTTTCATATAATTTTTTCTAAACAATCAAGTGCCTGTCACCTGGAAACAGCACATTAATAAATGCAATATTTAGTAAAATCAAAAATCTTATTCAAAAAGTTTTATAAATAAGCACATAAATATTCATATTAAATACATTTTCTATCTTTTTGTTCCTGCTTAATATATCAGATAAGTGATTAGCGCTCCTTTCTTTTTGTTGTCATTCTATTTTCACAAACTCAGGACCAGATATGTTGGGAAAAATTTCACAAAATGAAAATGAAACATTTTTGTAACTTGTATCCAGTGGCTGAAAAAACAAATTAAACTGACTTTAAAAAGAGCAAAACAACAAAACAAGGTTAAAAAAAAGGCTAATAATTTATAAATTAACCCCCGTATTCAAAAATGATTATTTATTTTAACAAACGTTTGTTACACAGAAAGACAAACACTCAGGATAAATCAAGTTGCTTATGCTTACTTTAAGTACGTGTCGTACTTAAAAATTCAAGAACGAATAACACACTATAACGTACTCAATCCCATCCTAAATGCGATTACTTTCGAAAATTAATCCTGGAATTTCTTGAAATTAGTATCAAATTCTTTAATCAAGTAAAATAACGATAAACTTCTTCTTTTCTTTTGAGTGTATGTTGATAAAATTCCTTTAAGGTATTAAGAATAAAAACATCTATATTTAGGAAACTTAAAATAAAATCGTTAATTAAAACTATTTTTCTAGACTTTTGTTTAAATTATCAGTTTCATATTAATTTCAACTGAAAAATGTGCAAATAACATTGTTCGATATTTAATGTATAAAATCCTGTTTTACTAAGAATTAAAACATAAATTTTATCTTACCAAAAAATTATATTATTATTTTCGCTTAATTGAGCCCCGCTTAATTGAGTTTCCCGTTTTATTGCACTTAAAATCATGTAACGAAATCATTCAGTTTAACTGTCTATGTAAAAATACCCGTTTAATTGAGTTCCGTTTAATTGCGTCACCCGCTTAACTATTTCGCAAAATAAGGCCACATTGCGAAAAACAAGAGCAATTGTTTCGGTTAATTGTTTCCGTCTACTTAATGTATTTTTGCTCCACAAACGTAAAAAGATTATTTTGAGGCAAGAAAGTTTGTACAATAATCGTTCCTGATTTTTATTTTGTTTTAAAAAACCTTAACCATTTTTTAACTTATTAAATAAAGAAATGAGTTTTATTTTCTATATACACATGGGTGTTTCGCATTATTGCACATCTTGCTCAATTAAGCGATCTTCGTTTTAATTGCGTCGGCGATTCAATTAACTGAGCACCGCTTAATTGAGTTCCCGTTTAATGGCGTCAAAAGTCGTGCATATTTAGAAATGCAATTAAGCGGAAATAACTGTATTAGTATTTTATATGGGTAATTCCAAAGTGTTGAACGTGACAGTCGTACGCATCAAAAATGCAACAACATTTTAAACAAAAAATATTTTTACTTTATCTTACCCCTCAAATTATAGCACTAAGAAAGCACTGTTATCTATGGTAAAGTTTATGGAGGGCGCGATTCTAGGTCAAAGAAAATGGCAAAAGAAGTAACAGGTTCGAACGTGAGGAAGTAGTTTTTGTGGCCATGTATAAAAAGGCGTAGTTCAGCGAAACCTGGCATAATTTTTTAGTCAAACTATTTTCAGAATTTTACGTAGCAATGTAACACTAAAATGTGTTTGGTTTGATTCCAAAATCTTCTGTATTTTCTTTTTTTTAAGCCAAAATCTGGGTCGATACGTGACATTTCGAACGTGCAATTTTTTCCATAATTATTTAACTTATTTCTCTTTGAACTCTTCCTTAGATTTCAGACCATTTAAGAAAAAAAATTTTTCAGGAAGATAATATTAAAGACAACATACAAGAAAACATTCTCACAAATAAGAAATTACGTTTACACAACTTTGCAATCTGATTGTTCATCTAAGTGAACAAATTTATGGGTAAATTAATAAAATCGAAATATTTCTCTATAACAATATCGTAAAATAATCAGCTTTTAACATATTCTAAATTTTTGCTCACGGTGGAACCTTTGACGGAAATGCCCACACATAAAATTCATCACTTTGGCCGAAAACCAAAAATGCCCTCCATTTTCCGTATTATGATTTTGCAACTTGAAAAGCTACCAAACCATGTATCGTAATGTCTTAAGTGTACAATTACATTCGGAATAGGACGTAATGTATATTTCATATCAGTAGAGGGCGTAAAATAGGGCAAAACGGATAAAAGCTGACCCTTCCTATATCTTCTTAACTAATCAACCGATTTTCTTAAAATTTGGCAGGACATTAGTGTAACATCTGGAATATCTTCTATATCTTATCAAGCGGTTTTCTTAAAATTTGGCATGCAGATACTGAACATCTAAAGGAGCATTAAGATATAAATTGTTTGGAAATTCCAACATTTAGGGCATAAAATAGCGCAAAACGGGCAAAACCTCCCCCTACCCGTGTCTTCTTAATTAATTATCCGATGATAGTTTCAAGTCTTGATGGAACAAACGGCTATAAATTTTAAAATTTACGACGTTAAATACAGCAAAAAGGGTGAAAGCAATTTCTTCTACATGTCCTGCAAAAATAAACTTAATCTAAATTCCCTACTATTTTTTCATTTAAGAATGCTTCTCTGAGCTCTTGCCGAAATCCAGCTTAGGTGTTATTCCTTGAGGGCACAGATATATCAATGATTAATCAAAAACCATACTAATAATTTATTTCATTTCCTACCAGTTCCGGAAGAAAAGTTTCCCCAGCACGGTTTCTGTTCAGAAATGTAGAGTTTAAGCGCTCTTACAATAGCATAAGCCCTGCTATATCTCTTCGCCTGAAGCAAGTGTGGCACCCTTCATTTTAAATATGTAATATAATATAATATAATATAATATAATAAAAATATTATACATTCTTCTGGTATCTAATAGTTGTATAAATTTTCTTTATAATTTACTTCTTTGCTAGCCAAAGGATAGCTAAAGTAAGCCTCGTAACAGAAATATAAAAATGAAAATTCTGATAGTGCATAGAGAATATTCCTGGGAAATATTGAATTAATAAGACTATTTAAGTACAAAAAAAGCTTTTGGGGATTATTATTTGACACATTTGAATAATATGAAAATTTATAGATATAAAAAAATTTTGTTTGCAAGATTTTTTTTTTTTTTTGTATACAATTTTGAAATTTTTTGAAAAACTTTTTTTATAATATGGAAATTTTGAAATATATATCGCTCAAAATGTTAAAATATCCATTTAAAATAAATATATGCCAAAATATGAATTTTCACCAAAATATGCAACAATATGCAAACACAAATCGATGCCATTTTACCGCAAATTTAATGATTCGGAAAGATAATTTGTCGACAACGATCTTAGACTATCGACAAAAAACATGCATTTGCATGGAAATCGCATCCCTATTCATACCCATAGTAAATACCTGACCTAAAATTCACGATGGTGTTTATGTTAAGCACTTATCAAATACCCTTGTGTGAGAGAAAAATCATTTACACACACATGTACACAGAAAAAATTCTCCAAAATTGTTCACCAATTAAAGCATTAATCAAAAATAAAATCAGTTTTAATTAAAAATTTAATCAAGTGAATTAAACGTTTAATCAAGTAAATTAAACGTTTAATTAATACTATTAACTGGTTTAATTGATACTATTAATTTGTTTACTGGTGCAAATTTAATTAATTTTTTAATTAATATCACAAATTTTTTAATTGAAATCAATTTTTATTTTCATATTCATTATTATTTTCATAAATCATAAAAGCAAATGAAGATAAGAAGCATTTCTCGAAAGAAGCACATTAAAGAACACCTCACCAATAGGCTTGCAAATGCTACTGACTCCCGTGGTTCTTCAGCTAAGTACTGAGGCACAACTTCGAACCCCTTAAAGTACATAGGAGACCATGGAGCTCTGTAGCATTCACCAGTTCAGGTTCCGAAGAATGCCAGTACATTTAAGCTCCAAGGTGTAAATAAGCAAGGCAGAATTAATTAAGCCCAGAGGATTTTATACCAAGAGGAAGGAATCCTCAATCTGCTTTTACTACGCCCCTAAGAGACACGGCATATTCTCCGGCACATCCAATGGCACATTAAGAGCCTTATCAATATCCGAGTTTTAAACATACCAAGGGGCGGCTGCGATTATTCGAAGAATTTTGTTTTGGCTTTGGATTTTCTCTAATTCGGAGGCCGAGGCAGGGCTTTATAACTGAATACAGTAGCACCAGATTGGCCTTATGATAGAGTTCTAGAGTAGTATTTTATAATCCAGACTAAGGAAAGAATTTTTTCTTAATAAGCACATTAATTTAAATTCTTTTTAGTTTCATTTGAATGAGTTTTGCCTCTACATGGGGTTACCACGTTGAACGACTATTTGATTACGGGTATATTTAGCTTCAATTTAAATATTTAACCTTCATGCCACGTTTTCTCAAAAGATAAAGAAACATCAATAAAGAGTACAGAGCAAATTGTTAAAAAATTTAAAATCATAACCGTTTTGTTTACTTGGTTGCTCATACAATTTTCGTTCAACAATTTAGTTACGATGTTAATAAGGGTATGTGTACATATTCGTGCACTTAAGCTTAATACTTTAAATAAGCATTTGTTTTGTGAAAATTTTTTTTTTCTTATACTTTTGTTGATGTTTTCAAAATTAAGTGGTCTTAAGCTGATGATTAATTACAAGCAATGAATTCCATGGTTGTTAAAATCTTGTTCCTCTTTAAATCAACAAACACAATAAGATTATTTGGTATTTAAAATTATTTTAAAATAAACACATACAGCAGTTACACTTTCTTTCACACATAGATACAAATTAGTGTATCTGTTTGTTGAACTGAGTTGGTAAGTTGGTAAAAAACAAGTCGGTTCATTACTCAGCCGGTCGGAAGCATTGTGTCATCACCATAATTGTTTGTGCTTATGAAGATGAAAAGCAGTATAATTCTGTATGCACAAATTTTAAACAAGTCTTATAAATATAATTAGCCTTACTAAAAACATACAAAATGGTTTTTAATTAGAAAGATTATGGTAAAAGGAATAAAAAAAAAATACACGGCTTTAAGAAGTTATTGCAAATGAAATTAATGGTGTTTTTAAAGATGAAAAAGGTTTAGTTGTATGATGTATTAGAAGAAGCCAAGGCGTTAGTTAACTTTTTAGAAGGTTAAAATAAGATATCTTGTTTCTTAATACTTAAACTAAAGCAATGCTTTTACGGATTAATATTTTGTATTGCTGGATCAAATTATAATATTAAGTTTTTTATTTTGTGTTGCCTCTTTTAGTCCAATGAAATAAAAACTTTATTTTATTTTGTTGAAAAAATTAGATCAATATATTTCGTACATCTTCAGTATCTGAATTGATTGAAAAAAAATACCTTAAAAGCTTATTATGCAGCCAATTTCAAACCTATTTTAAAATGTGATAGCTCTACCCAATAATCCCACTTAAATCACCGTCATAACCTAAAGTTATACTTTTGTTAAAACCGTAGTTTAGTTAAACCTAACTGTCACTAGTGAATCTGTACTGATTCACTAATGACACAGTCACCAGTACTAGTGACTTATTATACCCCAGGCAATGTTTTTTACAATATGTAGATATTGGAACCAAAGAATCGCTAGTAGATTTAAGTAAAAGTAGTCTACACTTGTTGTAAGAATATGAAATCATAACAATCTTTTTTTATTATTTCTTCAACTTTTATAGGAATCGTACTTCTCAGTTGTTATTGATAAAATCTTTTTCGTTTTAAGCCAATTATAGTCGCAAATATAATGTGTGTAGACACTTCGTTGACAATGTCACCAACATAGTCGACAAAACTGGTGACTTGGAGACACTTGCACCCATGTTTCCTTCAGGGTAACTATACAATCTTTAATTTGCACTTTATATTATTGTAATTAAGAGGGCCAGTTTAAATAAACGGAAGAAAACTTAAAAATATGCACACAGATATGCACGCGAAATAACACAAACTAAGACTTTTCAATAAATTTTATTTCAACACATGTTTACAACAAATAATTTTCGTGAATTTTTTCAAATTGAAATATATTGAATATATTCCAAATATACGTTAAACATCATTCGATGTGGAGTATGGACTATATAAAGGGGTGCATTTAGGCTACAGCTCCACAATATCTGCCAAAGATCCAAACACCTTAATACGATTTTCGTATGACGTGCTAAATTCCCAATTTTTCATATTTGCTGATAATCCCCGGGAGAACGCCGATTGTGTTTCTGCGTTTATGGAGTGTATTGGGTGGCCTTGGGATTAAGCGCTAAAATATCACCTAAGTATCCAAGTAACTTGATGATATTGATAACGCTAGATAAAAAGAGTTAAAACAAGTTAGAGTGCTATATTCGGCTGTGCCGAATCTTTGATAACCTCCACAGACAGTTCGAATGTTTAAGGAGTACTATCTGTATGATGTTATTATGGTCTTAAACTGTGACGATTTGTTATTAATTATGGTTTTAGGCGACTAAACTGTTTTCCGGTGGTAGGGTTTATATGGGGCCTAGGGTAAATTATGGACCGATCATCACGAAATTTCACAGCGTCATTTCGAGTCCTTTAAAACTGTGACGCACCAATTTCTGTTATGATAGCGATATCAATTATGGTTTAAGGTGTACTAAACTGTTTTCAGGGAGTAGGGTTTCTATGGGGCTTAGGGTAAATTATGGATAGATCTTCACGAAATTTAACAGCGTGATTTCCAGTCAAATAAAACAAGTTTTTGCAAAATCTTATCTCATGCCGTGCCTTGGTCCAGCATTTATGTTATTTTTTGTAACAAAATTATCAATTTTTTTAGGTGGTGGTTCCACATTTTGATTCATAGCTCTGGTCCTACTGAACCGACTTTGCTGGATTTCAATCCCAAACTGCTTAGGATAACTACAATCAATTTGGCACCAAATCTGTTCATTTCTTTTGAGTTGTTCGAAAGTGAGCGTGTTTTCAACAGACGGACAGACAGACATGGCTAAATTGACTTAGAATTACTCAAGGACCCAGAATATATATACTTTATGGGGTCTGAGATGAATAATAAAAAAGTTTCACACGGAATGACAAACTTAATATACCCTCTTCACAACTAATTGTGGTGGAGGATATAAAAAGCACAGATATTCAAAAAATACGGAAAGCATTTTTAACCATATAAAAACACTTTCCTCTGGTGTATTTTTCCAATACGTTGTAAAATTCTATTTATTTAATGGCAAAATATTAAATTTTCAAACAATTTAAATACTTATGTACAAGTTTATCTGTTACAAAAGTTTGTTTTCGAGACAATTTAATTAAACGTAAAAATGGCGATTCAATATATGGTGGTTAAACAACGATTCGACTAAGAACATTTACAAGTTAAAAGCAAAGAAAAATTTTAAATATAATAGGGTGCGTTCGTAAATGCATCACTGCGCTGCATCAGAAAAGCAAACTTTTTTTTAATGGCGATAAAAGAATAATTTAAATATTTTTGTTGTGCGACTATTAATTTTGTGAAGTATTTCACAATTTTTTGGTCCACATTTACTTCACTGATAAATATATAACCATTTGAAATCACTGATGCAGCGAAGTGATGCATTTACGAACGCACAAATAATTGATGAAAGTGGCGCCTCACGTTGACAATTCGTCTTAGGGCATATCATCATTCGGTTCAGACGTGAAAAAAAAATTTTAATTTAATAAAGGCTTACAGAACAAATTTACTCTGAAATTTGTTCTTAATAAACGTTTGTTAAATTAAATAATCCTTTATGAATACGGGGGTAAGTGCCGATTTTTTTTAAACAAGTGAAAAATAAAAATTTTGGTTTAATACTCTATTGTTGAACAAGTGCGATATGTTGTTTTTTGTAAACTTGGTCAACGTTTAAAGACAAACATTTTGAAAAAAAAACTTTGCCATGCTTTTCAATAAATATTTAATTCTACATTTTGTACCTTTTCTTTTTCGTCTTCTAAAATGTGGTCTTACATAAAGTTTGCAGAAAATTATCTTAATATGTTTATTATTATAGAAGTATCTAGGACAATTATGTGTGCAATAAAATATAAGACAAATGCTCGCCGCGGCGTCGATGGCTTATCTTTATCCGATGGTCTATATTTTCAAAGACTCTGAGACATAATAAAGGTTCAATGTCATTATAGTGTCGAATTATCTCATCCTTTAGCTCTTAAATTGTTCTTGGCTTATTGCAGCAAATTTTTTCTAATATTTCCAAAGAAAGAAGTAAACAGAGTCAAATCACATCGCCATGACGTGCGATAATACGGCTATTGAATTATTTGCGCTAACGAACCATTGTTTCGTTGGCTTTGTGGCTAGTTGCACCATCCTGCTGGATCCACATATCGTTCAGGCCCATATCCTCAATTTCTGGTCACAAGTAGTGCTTTATCATCTCGCGATAGTGAATACCATTTTGAAAGAAGTACGGTGCAATGGGGACCATGCACTGGTGTTTTTACGGTGGGGTGTCACAAAGCCATAGGACATAAAGCCATATGGCGTCCCATTCCATTGAGACATAAGGGCATATGCCATTAAGTCTCAATATAATGGGACTTAACGCCATAAATTTTTTCCGTAAAATGAGACATAAAGCCATATTTTTGATAATGATTGTATTTCACCCTATTTCATGTAGAAAATGCTTTGTTGTTTCATGTCGCCCTGTTTTATGTCAAAAATGGCGGTATGAACTAAGTCCCCAATGAATTAACTCCCCAAACCCAAAATGAACTAAGCCTCTAAATTTGGGGACGTCGTTCATATATGGAAAAAACCCGAAAAAGCTACGCTAACAAGTGCTTCTCTGCATAGCCGGCCTTCGGCCGGACGCAATGATTTTCTCCTCTATGGTATAACAAACACCGGCTTCGCTAACTAATGCTTCTCTGCGTAAACGGCCTTCGTTCGGAAACAAGACAGATTTTAGAAGCTTTACTTAGCGAAATCGGTACTTGTTATACCATAAAGGAGAAAATTCTTGCGTCCGCCAAAAGGCCGGCTATACAGAGAAGCTTTAGTAAGCGAAGCCGGTGTTTGTTATACCATGGAGGAGAAAATCCTTGCGCCCGGCCGAAGGCCGTCTATACAGCGAAGCTTTAGTTAGCGAAGCAGGTCTTTGTTATACCATAAAAGCATTTGTAACGCAACACATCAAATGGGACATAACACCATAATGGCTTTATGTCCCATTCCACTAAAATTGATATGAGACTTAAGGCCATATCAAAATTATGGCTTTATGTCCGTTTGGATTGAGACATAAAGCCATTATGGCTTCATGTCCTATGGCTTTGTGACACCCCCCCGTTTTTACATTTCCTACTGACCAGGCTTGCTGAAATTTCCGCACAATTCTACTGTCCACACATTTGAGATATTATGCATTTTGATTTAAATGCCCATTTTCGTTAAAGCCTTCAACAATCTTAACGCGCTGCTTAATTGTTTGAAACAAAGAAATGTCGAATGATTTTAGGCAAAAAACTTGACGTTAAGGTTTGATTCACAATTATTGGGTTAATTTTCATGTACACACAAAACAGAATGGAAAAATTAACTTATAAAATTCCTGGTTTATCCTCTCACCTTTCAAAAATAAAACATCCGAAATCGTAAAGCATCCGTCTATTTAAAAAAAAAAAAACATAGCCCGGTGTAATTTCTTTTAAATTTTGTGAAAAATTTTGATAGAAACAAGAAAGAAAGTAAAGTCGGTCGAGCCCGACCATATGATAAACTACACCACAGTATATAAGAAAATTGTTCACAAGTGTACCCTATTTGGGGCCCATGGGCAATCATGGACCCGTCAGAACAAAATAATGTTAGGATGCTAAGATTCATGTGAAGGTTATTTGTGCTGAATATTGTTTAGATATATTCATCTTTATGAAATTGGTTTGGCTTTAAGTGATTTAAGGAAAGGGGTTTATATGGAGCCTACAATTTTGTAATGTCTTAGTAGCTATTGTAAAAGTCACTGTTGCCAATTTTTATCTCAATACCAGCATTTATAAGAAAGCCAGCCGAAAGGACATCGTTTATTTGACTTAGAAATTGATTTGATCTGTATACTTAAAGGTATACGTCTAATATTTTAAGTTTTAACAGACATGTGCACAAATGCATAATACCTTCACGTCTATTATGGTGTGGATATACAAATGAATAGGCAGAAAAGGAAAGATATATTTTTATTGACTCAAAAGCAATTATTTTGTTGAAAACGGCTGCCAACCTGAGTAATATGCAAAGCTATGCAAACGCATATTTTTCATGCAAAAAGTATGCAAAACTTGCCCTGGCCATAAATACTAATCCTCATTTCTAGAAGTGTTGCCAGAAATTTTTTTCAAAAATACCTAAGCGGTCTATAAAAACCCGATTTTTCCAGTCTTCAAATTTTTTTTCTAAATTTTACATAAAAATTGCTGCCAAGTAAAATTTAATTTTTTTTCAACTTCAACTTATAGATATGCAGCGTTTAAAATTTAAAATTAAATATACATTTCTATAGAAAACAACAACAAAAATGATGAAATATTTTCGATTCTGGTTTCGCTTTCAATATAATTTTTGGCGTTGCGTTTGCGTTTTACAAATTTAGGGCCTTATATTCATATAAGGCTCATTAATGCGAAGTTTTTTGACAATACCTACATTATGCCACCGATTTTATGCGGATTGTTAGTCAAAATTTTTTACTGGAATAACAATTTTTCGTAGAAAACATAAACAGTATAGGTATTACATATGTATATAGTTAATATTGTGTATACAGAATAGAAATATCAATTCTTTGGGGAGTACGTTTCATACTTGGCTCCATAACTTTGCTCCTACTGAAATGATTGCTATAAACTTTAATCTCGAATTGCTTAGGATAATCAGACAACTAAGCCATTTGGGAGTAAGTGTATTTTGAATAGACTACTACTTCATCACCAGAAATGTATTCCATCATGGAGGGCAAAACAGGCCATAATATAGGCTTTACCTAACACCAGGGCTTAAATATTCTTTTTAAATGTAGTTTAATAAAAATATCATCATATATATACTAAGAATATTTCTTTTACAACAAAATCAAACAAAAACAAAAAATGTAAATAAAAATTACTTTATTCTTTAACCAATACAAGGCTTGATATATGATTTTAACATACTTCCATTACTTTACTTATACATGTGTGAGTTTGTTAAAACGTAAAAATGCCGAAAGCTTAATTTTTTGTTTCCAAAAACCATAATTCATCTTTATTTATTTACTCAAGTAAGAAAAATATACAATACAAAGTCAAATATGTAGAAAATATAATTTACTTACACACGTCAAAAAAGTCAAACAAAAGTCGTTTTAAGCTTAAAATTTCAAACTGTTTTTGCATAAGGGAACGGCACAAAGAGTATTTTAAAAATGTTTGTGAGTTTTCTAACCAATTTTATGTCTTACTGCCTGTTCTTCTATTTCAAAATATAGACATCGTTTGCTTAGTCTGGGTTCACACACTTCAGAAAGTCTGAGTTTATGGGTGATAGGGGAAAAAGGAACAGTATGTTCTCTTCCCCTCTTACCAAAAGGAACAGCATGTTCTCTTCCCCTCTCACCAATAAACTTAGACTTTCTGAAAGAAACTAACATTTAAACCAAAACCAAATTATAATATAATGTTTTTGTTTTACAAATACTTTTAAGAGCATTTCCTCTTTATTTGAATAAAAAAATTGATCTAGGAAAACACCAAAATAAATTCCAGTTCCAGTTGAAGATTGGTAACGTTAATTTGCGTGTATAAAAATGCTAATATTTGTCGGCCCATGTCTGTTAGCAGTGTTTTGCTCTGGTTGAACTCATGGAAGGAATATCCCAGGTAGCATTTTAGTAATAATTTTTGTAAGAATCACCTAGATGGCGCTTCTTAAAAACTGATTTATCACTTGACCACAGGGCTGCTGAATACATTTGTGAAAAGTCGTCAAAATCCTGAGAAAAAATTATATATTCTTGTATCCCGTTTAGAAAAATCGTCAAAAAAAATCTGAATTAAATTTTTTTAAGCAAATTTTATTCGATTTTTACTTAGTGGATTTTTATAAAAAAAAACCAAATTACTTCATACCCAGCTATTCAGTTGTGAAGCAGATACTGGGAGCCTCATGAAAAGTGTTTTTAGTCATCAACAATCGCACTTTTTAATAGCAGAAGATTCCTCACATGGGATAAACTGTGCACAACACAGCAAAAGACGCTTACTTTATTAGTTGTGGGAATCGTTTAAGATGTGGGTTAAGACAAGCATCTCAAGAGTCGTATGAGACTTAACTTATAACTGGTGAAATGCTCGCCGTTTTATTGCCGAAAATATGATTTATACAGTAAGACGCAAAATGTTCATTCGATGCTAGTTTGACGAAAGGTAAATAAAGTGTAAAATTGTTGTTTTTGTAGTTAAGAAATAAGCATTTGAAGATTAATAGTACGTTTCCACTTACATGTTTTGGGCCACAAAACTAGTTTTGCAACAAAACAAGTGTTTTGCTACTTGTTTTCCTATACATTTTTCATGTTCGAATACTCAAACAAAAACTAGTTTTGCTCCAAAATATGTCGAAAATCATGAATACAACTTTGGGTTATCCATTATTGGTGATTGACAATTTCGAAAAAAGTGACATATTGACGAAAATATCAAGACTTGGTAAATAGGTGTATGCAACTCTCCAGCTGATTTATTTGTTTGCAGCGTAAAAATAATAAAATAATATAATAAAATGGTAGTAAATTATGTGCTTTTATATACGTACATATATGTATATCTGTGTATTAAAAAACAAACAAGAAAATTTAATGTTAAAGAAAAATATTTCATTTTTCAACACATATTTTTTTTGACTTTCATATTTGTTTACAACATAAATGTCAAATTGATTTCGAAAATTCGAAAACCAAACCCAGTTTAACAAAATGGAAACACTTTGACACGTTTTGCTCAAAACAAGTTGTTTTGCTCATAGTGGAAACATAGTATAAGACTTGCTTGTTAAAAATACCAAGACTAAAGCACGAATCTATTCTAGGTCCACTTTTATTTTCCTTTTAAGTAAATGATTTGCCAAAACAACTCACTAAATGTAACATCCATGTATACGCCGATGACGTTCAGCTCACTTTCAGTAGCCCAGTTCAAAATATTGCGTCGGGGATTTCCTACCTAAATGACGACTTAAATTGAATTAACCTTTGGTCTAGTGCAAATGGTCTCCGTTTGAATCCATAGAGGAGAAAATTCTTGCGCCCGGCCGAAGGCCGGCTGTTCCGAGAAGCTTTAGTTAGCGAAGCCGCAAGAGTGAAAAAAGTTCTTTAATGGAAGTGAACTAAGTCCCCAAAAAATGATTTAGGGGTTTAGTTCATTTTATTTTTTGGGGACTTCGTTCATATGTACTAACTCCCCAAAAAATAAAATGAACGATGTCCCCAAAAACATGAACAAAGTCCCCAAATATCGTTGTTGTTTTTTCACATACAGTCGTTTGGGGACTTAATTCATTTTGGGTTTGGGGAGTTAGTTCATTGGGGACTTAGTTCATACCGCCATCTAAATGCATTGTCATATGTAGAAAAAGCTTAATTCACTCCATATCTGAGGAAATTGTTTAAATGGCGAGAAAATTGAAATTGTTAACAAAGCGAAAAATCTTGGTATAATTTTCAATGGCAATTTTACCTGGACTGATCATGTAAGTTTACTGGTTGCTCAAACTTATGTAAAGTTACGAGGTCTTTGGTCCACACAATATTTCACACCCTTAAGAATAAGAGCCTTACTTGCTAAATCATATTTTATTCCTTCCCTGAACTTTGGGTGAGAATTATTTGGAAGCTGTGACCCAGTTAGTAGGAGAAAATTTAATGTCTTGTTCAATAACATAATAAGATTTGTGTATGGATTAAGACGATCTAAACATGTTTCCTCTATTGCCAATAATCTTTATGGAGTAACCTTTGATAGTCTGCTAAATATTCGCACTCTTACTTTTTTACATAAAATAATCAACATTCAAACACCTAAATATATATTCGATAAAACAGGTTTTTTTCAATCGTCACGAAATCAAAATATTGTAATACCTCTACATCATTTAGTAGTATCTGAATAGCAGTTTTATGTACATGCCGCTCGTCTTTGGAACAATCCTCCACAAAGTCAACAACTAAACAGCAATGCTAATAGTTTCAAAAAATTTTTATCCAATTTTTTAACAATAATTTTAACTTTTTATACCCTCTACCACAATAAGTTGCGAAGAGGGTATACTTAGTTTGCATTCCGCTTGAAACTTTTTTATTATTCATCTCAGACCCCATAAAGTATATATATTCTGGGCTCTTGAGTAATTCGAAGTCTATTTAGCCATGTCCGTCCGTTGAAAACACGCTCACTTTCGAAAAACCCAAAAGAAATAAACAAACTTGTTGTCAAATTGCTTATAGTTATCCTCAGCAGTTTGGGGTTGAAATCCAGCTCAATCGGTTCAGTAGGATCAAAACTATGAATAAAACCACCACCTAAAAAAAATTAATAATTTTGTTACAAAAACTAACATAAATGGTGGAACAATTAATTATAAGTTGTTGTTATTTATGTGTTTTGAAATTTTCGATAATTTTTTCACCTTTTTCAAACTAATTTCCAATTTTTAAAATGCAGGATATTTCGCAGAAGGTAAATTCTCTATGACAATTCCTTTTTTTTTTCTTATGCCCAAAGTGTGTTATTTTCCTAAAGGAAAGCGAACTTACACCAAAGTAGTCCCGTGATAGGTCTTTGGTGATAAGATAAGAAATATCACTTTAACATGGGGTTGTCATTGGTCAATTGACACTATTTGATCAGTCTAACATCTATTCTCAATGAACGTGTTTAGTGTTAGTTATAACAATGTTAGATTATTTCTATACAATGTAGTATTATGTCAATATAACAAGTCCCCAGAACTAGATTTAAGAATCAAATTTTAGAAAGTCCCAAAAAAAAGTGTCACACCATCGGAGAAGAATGTACTGTAATTCATTAGTTTTTAACATTTTTGTTCTTAATATACCAGTTACACATTTAAGACTTTCTTTGTTACAAGATTTATAAGCGATTTATAATGATTCATTTGAAGATGATAAGTTCTCCTTGTTCTATTTTCACAAATCCCAGGACCAAACTGTTGGAACAATTTACACAAATTTCCCCCAGGGTTCTTCAATAGGTACAATAAGAGAAAATCGAACAAGTAATGTGAAATTATCCATCCCAGGATGTTATCTTTTTGAACTTGTTCTATTTTCACAAATCCCAGGACCAGTCTGTTGGAACAATTGACACAAATTTCCCCCAGGTTTATTCAATAGGTACAATAAGAGAAAATCGAACAATTAATGTGAAATTATCCTCTCCCAGGATATTAAAGAAAAACCAGTAAGAGTGCTATATTCGGTTATGCCAAATATTTGATACCATCCACTGACAGCTAGGATATTTCAGGAAGTGGGCATTATATTGGACTTGTGGTAAATTATGAACCGATCTTTACGAACTTGTCAGTGTGATTTCTAGTCATTATAAAAATGTGACAGAACAAAATTTATTACAATAGAATTATTTGTTATGGTGTTATACTACTAAAGTGTTTTTCGATAATGGGCTTTATATGGGGCCTATGGTAAATAATAGACCAATCAATTACAAACGTGAGAAATGCACCCAAAGTGCTTTGGAACATATCATAATTGAATTAAAAATGAAATGTATATGAATATCTTTTTTAATTTTTTTTTCCTAAAGACGTGAATAAAAAATTTTAATTTAAAATGTTTGCAAATGCGCTTAATTTTTATATCGTTAAGGCCCAACGTTGCGTTTTCGCAACGGGGGTTATCTGGGCTCCCACGTATCCGATTTGCCCAAAATTTGTTTTCTTTCTTATTTAGGTATAAACAATAAAATTTTCAAAGTTTCGTCATTATAATTCAACGGGATCATGGCTCGGGCCTTAATGGGTTAAACTGTTACGTATCATGATATTTTACTCAAGCTATTTAAAATTGTTAAAAAAAAAGAATAAAACTTTCTGATTGTCATTGAGTAATTTAATATAGATCTAAACCGCAACCAATTTTAATGCAGATGTCTGTTTTTATAAAGAGAAATTAATAATAAATAGACATCATATAGATACCACTCCTAAAACATTCGAACTGTCGGTGGAGGGTATCAAAGATTCGGCATAGCCAAATATATCACTTAAACTTGTTCTATTTAAAATTTTGCTTTTCCTCATAAAGTTTAAAGGGAGTTGAAAACTTAAAAATTTAAGCTCTCTTGCTTACAAATTTTGTTTTCGGTGCTAATAAATATCTAAACGTATAAAAAGTTGTCTTTATTTTTCGGGGCTGAATAAAATCTTCACTTTTAACAAAAAAATCAACAAATCGACACTGTGCTAATTTCAGAACAAAATATCGTCAAACAAAAGATAACTTGTCAAATCTGGCAGTCCTGTTTGATTGATTGAAAATGGATTAATACATGATTAATTCTTATGTTCAAATAATGATTTCTAAATCTTTTGTTTTCAAAGCCGATTTATTACTAAAGCGATTGAAAAACGACTCACATATGGAATCAGAAGATTGTATCAAAATGATTCTTTGAGATGGTTAATCGATAGGTTACCATTTGCTTATAACCAAAGTATAATTTTGTATAAGTATAAAGTTTGCTCTTGATGCTAATTCCTCAAAGATTCGATTGATACAAAATGCTAGCAGGGATATAAATAATGTGTGTATGTATGTTTTTACAAACATTTTTTACAGAAAGCAATAACAAAAAAAAATTACAGTTTACAAGTGAAAAAAAATCAGTTTTATTGTTTAAAAAGTTATTTTGACATTTGACTACACTCTTCATCGCTAGGTATGGTAAATAAAGATATGCTAAGTTAGTCATGACGTTTATAACGCTTAAACGTATTTATTTATTGAATACTCCCCAAGTACTTTTTAACAAAATTCTTGTTGAACACGTAATTTAAAACAACTATTAAAATAATTTTTAGAAGTTTTATTTAAATAAAATTTTTTTTAAAGATTTTAGAAGGAGTCCCTTATAAAGGACATTATGCAATATCGTCACTTGAAATGTGAAATTTTTTGAAATATTATTTTGGGTGAAGGCCCTTGTTGCATTTTATGCATATGAAATAAGAGTTGTTACCGCAGTTTGCACATCTTTTATACGTTTTGGAGAAGTCTATTATGTGATTTCTACCGTCATACCGAGTGTCAGCACTGAAATTCTATATTCTGTAACCCCTTACAGAGGGCACACCGTACGTTTCAAGGTAAGAAGTGGCTATATATCTACGGAATTGTAACAAGTTTGAGCAATCTAGATCATTTGGATGCAGCTTTCTAATTAGTAGCCAACCATTAACAACGGAAGCATCCAACAGATATGCGAAAATATGGTCACCACCACTTACGTTGTCTTATATGTGAGCGACAAACTGCAATTAACTGGCTCATTTTGTCTACACCACCCATGCCTTGATTATAATGTTGAAATACTTTTGGTTGGGTATCTATATGATGCCTTGTCCTCTTGCATAACGCTTTCACACTCCAATTTCATGTTATCAAATTTAATTCCTAAGGTGACTAAGTTATTGTCTTTCCATCGTACGACGAGTATATTGCCATTATCAGAAAAACGATAGTCCGTAGATCCTCTTTGATCTTTTTTCATTTCCGAAACGGGATGGAGTGAGCATTTTTCGGTTCGACTATCTCTTATTGTAACAGATGAGCATATTTCAGAAGCTGACAAATGCCGAAGAAGCTTCACGGATATGAAATAATTATCAATAAAAACTTTTATCAAAAATAATTTAAATTTTTGGGAATACATGTAAGAAGAGATAACCCCACTGTTTATTGTTGATGTGTTTTGTTTAAACTTTGATATTATTACAAGTAGAACTGTTGCTTTAAGTCTTATACGTTTAACAGTTTTATTTGGTTTAATATCTTTAGTTTTTCTATAATCTTTATGGATGAAGTTTCCTGATGATCTGGCCTAAGCAACCAGTGAAATGCGCATAGAAATAGCTTATCCCATCAACAATAAATTTCAAGTGTTTTTATCAAGAATAAAAACTGGGAATGAAGCACGAATAACAAAATCTTTTGAAAATAAAAACTTTTATTTAAGAAAAATTTAAATTTTCAATTGAAAAAAATTTTTGTAAATAATTTCCATCCAAAGGAGATTTTACAAATATTTCGATATTTTGCAAGTTGTCGTCTATATATTCTAACTGCTCCACAGGGCTGCCAGATTTGACGATTTATCGTCATTTTGACGATTTTTTGTTCCGAAATTAGCACAGTGCCGATTTGCTGATTTTTTTCTAAAAAGTGACGATTTTTTCAGTCTCCAAAGTCTGAATAAAACATTACATTTTCCGACACGTTTCGTTTTTTAATCTTGGAATGTTTAACAGCCGTACCTTAACAAGAGCGGAAGATAAAACGTTTTCTATCGCTTAGGCCAAGGCAAATTAATACAGGTGGTCTTAAAAGCCCTTTTGATATACGCTAAAATCACTGTTGGATGTCAAAATTTTGTTTATTCTCTTTTATTATCTTTGTTTCTGTTTTGTTTTATTTCTGTTTTTGACATTGTACAATGATTTTACAAAAACAAATTGCTTGTAGTTTTTGTACGAGTTGTACTTGTTTTAGTACCGAGATTCAGGGTTGTCAGATCGATTTTGACCTTTTTCGCCAAATTCAATGTCAAAAAACGCCAAAATCGCCAAAGCCTTTATTTTTAACTTTTTGACAATAAAATATAGATGATTTAAATTATTAAAAATATTTTTTATAAATTTTAAAAAATAAATTCGTTCCAAGTCGCTAAAATCCGCCAAAAATTTTAAAAAAAATCGCCATAATATATATTCTGTTTAGTTTTTATTTAGAACCAAGTAAAAATGATTAGACAAAAAAGGAACATTGCACTATTAAATAGTTAATGGTAGTCTACTAAAAGCAGCAAAGAAAGAATTTTTGTGGTTAGTATTAAATAAATATTGGATATTTGTATTTATGTAGTGGAGTTCTATTATAAATCTAAAACGCTATACACTTCAGCGCCAAAACTCCCTTTTGTCTTCTTTTTTGAAACACATTGTAAGTGAATTAATTGTTTTCAACGAAGGTACAAAAGAAGTGCATCATGTAGTATTAACATTCGTATAGTAATTTATAACTCATAACACCGCGTCAAGAACTGCATTCTATTTAGAAGGAGAGTTTTAGTGAAGTTCGTTATTGAAAATACATTTTCAACACAGTCATTACTAGTTGGATTTAGCACCGTATAATGAACAGCCAAATCAAGTTCTTTAAAATGGTACGTACCTGACGTGTCCTAGTAGCTATAGACTGATTAAAATAAGGTGGAATACCATCCAATTACAAACGGTCATTATGTCCATTGTACATCCAAAAGTACGTTACGATTCATTAATATCTTTAATAACAACGAATTTTGTTTGTGATAATAATTTGCAACATTTTATAATGGAGAAATGTTCGTAAACTTGAAATAGGTATATTCATGCTTTAATAATTTTTTTTTTTTTTTTTAATATGAAAAATAATTTTCTCCTGGATTTTCAATATATTCGTCAGACATTTCAACATAAATAACATAAAAATTATTAAAATAATGTTTTATATTTGTATGCTCCTGAGTACATCAAAAACTTTTTAATGTGATTAAATTTCATTTTGTAAATCTTTATTGTTTATGTGTTACATTATTGTACTTATTTTATTGTTTTATAATTTTTAAATAGACAATCCCTTGAAAAAGTCGACAAACAATCGACGAAACGTCGGGAACAAAATATTGTAATTAAAAATTTAATTTTATTTATATTGAAGAAATGTATGCACTATTAGCTTGACAAAAAAACTAACATTCATAAATTCATCAATCTGGCCAAAGAAACAACTACAACATTAACATAATTTAGTTTCAAATACAAACTGAATGTAAAAGCCTAAAATTTCATACATAAAAATACTAGAATTAAAATAATATAATTTTTTTGTATTGAATTTAACGAGTTTCAAAACAAATGCATGGCTCACCAAAAATAGCCAACAAAATCGCCAACTATTTTAAAATATCGCCAAAAAATCGCCATGTCGCCAAATCGAATATTAGGTCGCCAATCAAGTTTGAAAATCGCCACGTTTGGCGAGAAATCGCCACATCTGACAACCCTGACTGTATTAGAAGATGATGGCAGAGAGAGAGAGAGCTGAGCGGCCGGCTGGCTTTGAGACACATTTTTTTGTTGAAATAATTTTTGAACGAAGTCTTTTTTTATACACACAATGTTTTTCGTCATCACTCACTGTTGCTGTCAGGGCTGTCAGATTTTTTTAAGCTCCATCGCCAAACCGGACGTCAGAAATCGCCAAAAATCGCCAAACGTCGATTTTGTTCAATTTTTGTAAAAAAATTTTTTTTTTTTAATTAAATTTTGCAAACAAAAAATGCTAGTTTAATTTTTCAGTCAAAAATCGCCAAAAAACTGAGAAAAAATACAAAAAAGTTGCCGAAGTAAATTTTGTTTTGTTTCTGTAATTTTTGTTTTAAATAACATAAAATGGAGATCATATATGTATTCAGTTAAAAACTTAAATTAAGTACACAAGTCTATAAGATCGTACACTTCAGCCTCACCGTTTTCATTACTGGAGTTTTTACCTACATACTATTAGAATTAAGTAGTGACTGAATATCAAAATCACTTAATATTATTTATTAGTAATGATAACAAAAAATGACAAGTTGTTAAACAAAATCGCCGAAATAAGTCTGAGTTCATACGGCTCATGTCTTATTGACAAGATTCTTCCTTTTTCTTCTTTGAACATGAATTGGAGTTCAAATGATTCATGTCATGTTGACGACATGTGCTTTTTTGATATTGAAAACAATAACAAAATTAAACAACGAATGAAAAAGCAAAACATAAATACAGTACATGCATCTGTGTACTCGTTTCTTTTCCCCTCGTCCCTCTCGCCTATAAAGTAGCAATCTTATCAATAAGACATGAGCCGTATGAACTCAAACTAATATAAATGGTAAAAATAGCCAAGTTAATCGCCAGTTATATCAGAAATCGCCATAAAAGTCGCCAGTCGCCAAATGGGAAATCCCATCGCCAAACACGTTTCAAAATCGCCACGTTTGGCGAGAAATCGCCATATCTGACAGCCCTGCCGAGATTACCTGGGATGAATTCGTCTTGGCTTAGGCTGATATGACATACTTTAGCAAGAGTGGCAACGTTGTGTCACGAAGAGCGATAGATTCGGGGGGCGAAGGCAGTCGGCAATCTACGATTAACTACTGTTAATAACTAGCTACGAAGAGTAAAATACTGTGGTTAGTACCAGTTTCTACTCCGTTTGTTTTGTCCAAACTTACTCTATTTATACAAAAATAAAATAAACTAAATGAGAATTATGAGTGGTAAACGGTTATTTTAGTAAACAGTAAGGGTATTCACAGTGGTAAGAAAAATAGTAAGGGTATTCACGGTGTTGGTTAATTATACTTTATGATGTTAGGAAAGAAAAGGGTATATTGTAAGTAAAGGTAATGTAAGCTTGTAACGTCACGTTACAGTCCCCCCCTACTTTAAATAAAAAAAACATTGAGCACACGGCGAGTTTCGACCGAAGGTCTGCACTACCCGAAGGTAACATTTACCAGAGTGGGGATACACTCTGGCTCGGCCGGTGGTGCCATGTTTGTTTTTTTTTTTTTTTTTTTTTTTTTTTTTTTAATTCATTCAATGATAAGATACAAAAATATGATACAAAATTCGAAAAAAAAAAATTCATTTTTAATTCATTCAATGATAAGATACAAAAATATGATACAAAATTCGATAAAAAATTAAAAATAATTCATTGATAGGATGATAGGATTAGGAGATGGGAAAAAAAATACCGTAAGGTCCCGTGCCGTCACGTCAATCGTTGGACAGGGTAACCAGCTTCTCCTTACCCTGGCAGCGTAGGAGTGCCTTCTTTCCCAGGATTCGGACCTCCACTTTCGGCCTCCCTGCGGGAAACACTACCCATCGCCGTGTTCTGCGTCGGCTGTTCCGGGTCACGGTGATACCCCTAAAGAGGTCGTCAGCGTCCTCCAGTCCTGCTAGATCACCGGGGGTTATGTTAAGGACGTCGTTTTCGAAATCCTCTTCGCTCGGAGCCTGCCGTTGCTCTGCTATCAGAGGCGTGGTTGCGGTTGCCTCCTCCGGTTTTGGCGCTGGCTTGTCCTTTTTACCACCGGACAATGGGGCAAGCGGGGGTGGACTTGGTGGTGCGGTGGCCTCCTCCGGTTTTGGCGCTGGCTTGTCCTTTTTACCACCGGACAATGGGGCAAGCGGGGGTGGACTTGGTGGGGCGGAGTGCTGGGGGGGTTTGATGTCCCCAGTCCGAAAGGGCGTGGGTTTGATGTCCCGGTGATCCCACATCGCCTGGGCCAGCGCGTCCAGCTCTGAATCCCCGGACTGAGCCACTGCGCAGCAGCTTACCGTCTGTATTTTTGGCCGTGCCTCGAAGGGGGGCAGAAATGGCGGCACGTGGCGTGGCATTCTCGTGCGCCTGATATACTCGCGTATTTTACCAGGTGCTATTGGTCTGGTTGGTTGTCTTTCCATTGTAGTTCTGACTGGTTATCTGTGCGTGAGCCGTTCTTTTATACTCTTGGCTGGTTAATCACCTATTACGAATAAAGTTTTTTTTTTTTTTTTTTTTTTTTTTTTCGGAGGTGCGCGATTTCGGCTAAGTACGGGACTGGCGGTTATTATTTTTTCCTTTGGTTTACCGTATGTGCCTTTCGTGGTAGTCCTTAAGGTCCTGGACGTGGACCTGGTGGGACTTTCCCGAAACGGTGCGAACGGTATAGATGTTTGGTGAGACGACGCCGGTAACCTCGTGAGGCCCTGAGTATTTCGGCCCAAGCTTCCCTGCGAAATGGTTGATGCCTGATGAAAGATGGTGCTCTCGTTTCATCACCCGATCTCCGACCCTGGGTTTCCACTCGCGTCTTCGGAGGTTATAGTATCTCCTCTGTCTCTCGGAAGCCTTCGTCATAATCCTCACGATTTCTCGCCATTCGGGAGGTCCTGGTATACGGTTGAGAGGCGAAGGATTTGCGTTGGTAGGTGTTTTACCCTCCCCAATGATCTGATTTGGGGTCCGGAGGTTTCGACCAAACAAAATTTCGGCGGGGGTAGCCCCGGTGCTTTCATGCACAGCGGTGTTCAGGGCGAATGCGATCTCGGCTATGGACCTGTCCCAGTGACGGTGGTTTCCTTCCGTGTTCTCCGCGATCAGGGTTTTGATGACCCGGTTTGCTCTTTCTGTGGGGTTCTCTTGTGGCGTGTATGGTGCGGTTAAGGTATGTCGAATCCCACATTCTCGAAGGAAGGCTTCTACTGCCTTGTTGACAAACTGTGTTCCGTTATCCGAGATTAGAGTCGTGGGACAGCCAAATCTGTAGATGATTCGTTCCCTTAGGCATTTGATGACGGCGGAAGCAGTGGCAACACGTAACGGAATCAACTCTATCCATTTGCTGAATTTATCTACGAACACCAGCAGAAAACTGTGTCCTGAAGATGACCGCGGGAGTGGGCCGATGAAATCCGTGCATACTATCTCCCATGGTTGCGTTACCGGCATCGTGTGCATGGGCCCGGCTTTACGCCTCTGTTCGACCTTAAAGCGGCTGCAGGTGTCGCATGATCGGACATACTGGCGAATGTCCCGAGCCATGCCTGGCCAATAGTAATTTTCCTGCGTACGTCGCAGGGTTTTATAGACTCCTAGATGACCGGCGGTCTTTGCGTCATGGGTTTCCTGTAATACCCGAATAACATCATTAGAGGGTACGCACAACTTCCACTCGGGGAGATTTGAAATAGCAGATTTCCTCACAATGTGACGAAATAAACGGCCCTCTATGATCTGGTAATCGGGCGGTTTTGGGCCATCGTTTCGTAGCTTTTCGGTCATCTTAGCATGCCAATCGGGTTTGGTAAGGCTACTTGCCGCTAACGGCACAGCCTCCGCGTTTGGCAACGGGCTTCGGGACAGGGCGTCCGCCACGACGTTGAGCTTACCACGCCGATATTCTATAACGAAATCGTATTGCTGCATCTCCAAGGCCCATCGGGCCAGCCGGCCCGAAGGATTTTGTATCGTGTGTAGCCATTTAAGGGATTGATGGTCCGTGATGACCGTGAATCGATAACCTTCCAGGTATGACCTCATCTTTCGGATTCCCCATAACACCGCCAAACATTCCTGCTCTGTGGCTGAGTACTTCCGCTCTAGGTCATTAAGGGTGCGACTTGCGTAGGCGATCACCGTCTCCTGACCACCCTGGCGTTGAAATAATACTGCCCCTAGGCCCTCCTTGCTAGCGTCGGTTTGCAGGAAGAAAGGACGCTCGAAATCCGGGCAGCTTAGGATTGGAGCCTGAGTCAGTTTCCCCTTTAGCGTGATGAAGGCCTCTTCTTGCTCGGTTCCCCAACTCCATGGGATTTTCTTCTTGAGGAGGCGGGTCATAGGTTCAGTTAACTCGGAAAAGTTTGTTATGAACCGACGGTACCAGGACGCTATCCCTAACACTCGCCGTAAGTCGCGGATAGTTGTCGGTGATTTCAATTTCTGAATCGCCTCAATTTTATCGGGATCTGTGCGTATTCCCCTTGTGCACACGACATGGCCCAGGTATTTTAAGCTCGTTCGCCCGAATTCACACTTGTCGAAGTTAACCTGCAGATTCGCCGCCAATAGTCGGTCGAAAACCAGTTTCAACATGTCTAAGTGTTCCTCAAACGTCCGGCCCAGTACGATAATATCGTCGAGGTACGCGAACGCTCTCGGGTGCAGTTCGGGTCCGATGACACCATCTAAAATCCGCTGGAACGTTGCAGGGGCTGAGTGTAGCCCGAAGGGCATCACCTTCCACTGGAACAGGCCGCGACCCGGCACGGTGAAGGCGGTATATTGGCGGGAGCCTGGCGCAACTGGTATTTGCCAGTACCCGTTCTTTAAATCAATTGTGGATATAAAAGCTGCTTCTTTCAACTGGTCGAGGATCGCGTTAATCTGTGGTAGAGGGTAAGCGTCGGGTTCCGCGGCAGCATTAATCTGCCGGAAGTCTATACACATTCGCCACGTACCCTGTTTTTTCCTCACTAGGACGACAGGTGAGCTATAAGGGCTGTGAGACGGTTCTATCCGGTCCGCTGCCAATAGTTCGTTGACCTCATTGTCTATGACACTTTGCATAGCCGGGTTACGGGGGTAATATCTTTGCTTAATCGGACGGTCGTGTTTCATGTGTATAACGTGTTCCCCTCTGTTGCATGGTCCTTTAACTGCCTCGAATGCCGTTTTCGCCCGGGCCACGAGGGTGTGTAATTGTGTGGCTTGCTCCGCCCGCAGTTGTTCAGGGGTGACAATTGAGTGCAGTGCATGAAGCTGGTTTCCCCTTGCCGGCCGAGCTGCTTGTAGTTCGATACCGTCGATCATCATTCGGACATGGCGGCGGCGCAGGAAGTCCATGCCAAGAATAATTGGCTCAGCTAGACTGTCAAGGGCGGGTGCCAACAGACGTGTAGTACCTCCGGTGGTCACCACAGTTATCGGATACACGTTGAGACTTGTTCTGCACGAGCCGTCGGCCAGCTGTATACTGCGCTGGTGGCCGCGGGGCCGGACATCATAAGTCTCTAGTAGCCGGCGCACCCTACCTCCGATGTACGTCAGGGTGGACCCCGTATCGACCAGAGCCTGTATGGCGTGGCCGTAAATGGTGACGGCAAGATAATACCGACCGTCGGCGGAGAGTTGTTGTCGGCAGGGGCAGTTCCGAGTTAGGGTACCCTCTTGGCCGCACCAGGAGCAGAACCACAATCCGGGGTTCGGACAATCTCCCCTAACATGACCGGGCTGTTTGCAGCGCCAACAGTGGGTATCTCGGTGGTAGGTAGTATCGTCAATATAATGATTTGGCTGGGGTCTTCCCTGTTTGGCCTCATCCCTCCGGATTAACTCGTACTCATCGGTTAATTCCATCAGTTCATCCAGCGAACGGAAATCGGAGCGGCGGACGTACAACTTATATTCGAAACGCAGACCGTCGTAAATGCGGTCGGTGTGATCAAGTTTTCGCAGTTCGGGATGTTGTCGTATGAGGGATTGCAGGCTCATGATGTAATCCTTGGCTTTTTCCCGATTACCTTGCTTTCGGTGGTAAATGGTCTCTTCCAGGTGGGCGAGGTGTCGTCTCGGCAGGAAAAAACGAATGGCTTCCTCCTTGAAGCTGTCCCAGCTGTGAATGTGTTCCCGCTTGACGCGATACCATTGTAGGGCTCTATGCTTTAGGATTTCCAGTAGGGAGAATAACAACCGATGACGGTCGAAGCCGTAGCATTCCGCTAGCTCTTCGAGCCGTTCGATGAACTCCATTAAGTGGTCGCCCCCATCATACGTCAGCTCCCATCGCCGAATAGTGGCCATGACTTCCGAGTCGCTCAGAGCGCTCGGTTGCCCCTTCTGCCGATCGGCACGAGGCACCTCGAGGTTGACTTGGCTGAGTAGCGGAGTTTTCTCCTCTCTCAAAACTTCCTCCTCCAAGGCTGTCAGTAGGTTTTCTGACGAGGCCCTCTGCCGCTTCGTACGTATTAGTTCACCGAGCTGTCGTCGGAGCCGGTCAACGGTAGCGCCTTCAGTTATAGGAATGTTGTGTTGCCGGCAAACTTCCATTAACTTGTCCTTTCGCAGTAAGTAGATCCATCCCACAGAATCCGTCTGTAGGATATTCGGCGTAGATTCAGTTTCAATACTTTGTTCTCGGCCCGATCCAGTTCCGTTGGTGGTTTGGTGAGAAGTTTTGCCACAAGTTGCGGTTTCAGAATCGGGTCCCTGCTCGGGCGCCATTGTAACGCAGTTTATTTTTCCAGCTGAGGTATGACTCAGCCTGTCCAGGGTCAATTCGAAGGTCTGCTTCCTTTGAAATGAAAACACGGTATACGTTTGTAGGTGGTAATAATAAATGAACAAAGCTTTTATTTATGAAATCTAAATCTACGCTAAATACTTAGATCTATGACAGCTTTCTGGTGAGTTGGCGCAGCTGCAGGCGGGAACGGAAACGGCAGGCGGTTGCTGGTTAGAACGTTACTCTGTGAAGGCGAAGGAGCCGGCACGGTGACACGGGGGGGTGATTCTGGAAAGGCAGTCTACGTTTAACTACGGTTTAATAAGGCTGACACCAGCGCAATTCGGAAGGCGAAGGCAGTCGGCAAGCTACGATTAACTACGGTTGATAATAATGATGACACCAGCGCAATTCGGGAGGCGAAGGCAGTCGGCAAGCTACGATTAACTACGGTTGATAATAATGCTGACACCAGCGCAATTCGGGAGGCGAAGGCAGTCGGCAAGCTACGATTAACTACGGTTGATAATAATGCTGACACCAGCGCAATTCGGAAGGCGAAGGCAGTCGGCAATCTACGATTAACTACGGTTTTTAATAATGCTGACACCAGCGCAATTCGGGAGGCGAAGGCAGTCGGCAATCTACGATTAACTACGGTTGATAATAATGCTGACACCAGCGCAATTCGGGAGGCGAAGGCAGTCGGCAAGCTACGATTAACTACGGTGGATAATAATGCTGACACCAGCGCAATTCGGGAGGCGAAGGCAGTCGGCAATCTACGATTAACTACGGTTGCTAATAATGCTGACACCAGCGCAATTCGGGAGGCGAAGGCAGTCGGCAATCTACGATTAACTACGGTTGATAATAATGCTGACACCAGCGCAATTCGGGAGGCGAAGGCAGTCGGCAAGCTACGATTAACTACGGTTGATAATAATGCTGACACCAGCGCAATTCGGGAGGCGAAGGCAGTCGGCAATCTACGATTAATTACGGTTTATAATAATGCTGACACCAGCGCAATTCGGGAGGCGAAGGCAGTCGGCAATCTACGATTAACTACGGTGGATAATAATGCTGACACCAGCGCAATTCGGGAGGCGAAGGCAGTCGGCAATCTACGATTAACTACGGTTGCTAATAATGCTGACACCAGCGCAATTCGGGAGGCGAAGGCAGTCGGCAATCTACGATTAACTACGGTTGCTGATAATGCTGACACCAGCGCAATTCGGGAGGCGAAGGCAGTCGGCAATCTACGATTAACTACGGTTGCTAATAATGCTGACACCAGCGCAATTCGGGAGGCGAAGGCAGTCGGCAAGCTACGATTAACTACGGTTGCTAATAATGCTGACACCAGCGCAATTCGGGGGGCGAAGGCAGTCGGCAATCTACGATTAACTACTGTTAATAACTAGCTACGAAGAGTAAAATACTGTGGTTAGTACCAGTTTCTACTCCGTTTGTTTTGTCCAAACTTACTCTATTTATACAAAAATAAAATAAACTAAATGAGAATTATGAGTGGTAAACGGTTATTTTAGTAAACAGTAAGGGTATTCACAGTGGTAAGAAAAATAGTAAGGGTATTCACGGTGTTGGTTAATTATACTTTATGATGTTAGGAAAGAAAAGGGTATATTGTAAGTAAAGGTAATGTAAGCTTGTAACGTCACGTTACAAATAAAACTCACAAATTATAAACAAAAATAGAGATAACAACGCTAAATTGACCAAAAAATAGCTAAATATCCATTATTAATTAACAACAATGTTACACTTTGTTTATCTTTCGTAAAACCACCATTGAATGAACCTTATACGACTCTCTGTAAAATCATATTTTCAACAAATATACGGCGAACATATCACGAACTGTAAGATAATATTTACATGAGTCTCGTAAGATAATCTTTACCCACGTCTTAAACGATTGAAGAAGCGTCTTTCTCCGTGCTATTAAAGAATCTCACTTGTGTTACAGTTTTTCCCGTGTGAGGAATCTTCTACGATTAACAAATGCGGTGAGACTCCCAGTAGCTCTTACACAACTGAAAACGCAAGCTGAGTATGAAGTAATTATGTTTTTGTTTGAATGTTTTTTATAAAAATTTAACAAAAATTCTGAAAAAACTTAATTTTAAGGGGTCCGATTTTTTTTTGACGATTTTTCGATACGTGAATGATGATTTTTTTATTTTTGCTCAGAAAATTGACAATTTCCTAATAAATGTTTCTGGTAGCCCTGCTGCTCCAATATTTTAGCAACTGTAAATCTGTATAATAATAGCAATGAATATTACCACACAGAAAAAATTATTTTTCAAATTCAAACAAAAAATTTTTAGAATTAAAAATTTTTTTGTCTGAAATCGGTCCTATAAACAAATTCGCATATTCAAACAATTTATTTGCATTTTGTATATTGAAAAAAAAATACCGATTTCTTCAAACAAAAAGTTTAAATGAAATTCATATAAATTATAAACAAATAATTTAGCTGAATCAAACAAAAATTTGTTGCACAACCAATGACGCGCACGCAAGCAAGCACTGTTGGTGAAGATGAGGCAGAAGCAGAGCGATCGGCTGGCTTTGAGACACATTTTATTGTTGGAATAATTTTTGAACGTAGTCTTATTTATACTATACCTACACACAATGTTTTTCTTCATCACTCACTGTTGCTGCATCCTTTCCTTTGCTAATGAAGAAGAAATGTAACCAAAAACGGCGTCAGACCGACTCGATATGTTTTTCGTCATCCTTCTATTATTGTATTTGATGTATTTAAGCAAACAGTTTGAAAAAATTGAATACGGGATTTTGTTTTTTTTACCAACTTTGAAACCAACCAAAAATTTATTTTGTTTCTTATAATGTTGTTGTTGTTTCTGTTGTTTAAAAAGGGTGACTCGTTTTTTTACCTGTTATTGTTTTTGTTGTTTTTTTACTACAAACCTCGTCACGCTATTTTATCATATTTCTTATTGCTGTATTTTTTTAAAGCGTCCAAAAATAGACTGCATCTGTTTTTTGTTGTAGTTCTTATATGTCTCATAAAGAAGTGTTATATGTCTCATAAAGAGCGTTAAAATTTTTATACAAAATTATGAAAACTTGAAACCAATAACGCGTATATTATATTTTTGAATAGTTGTCAACATTTTTGTTGGTTAAATAAAAATCAAACAAAAATATTAATTGGATCAATAAAAAAAATTGTAAAAATCAAAAAAATTTTCAAACAAGCGTTTGTTTGAAAATAATTCGGCAATAATTTTTTCTGTGCATAAAGCATTATGCCCATTAAAAGGGAGATGAATAAAAAACGCCAATTGCTAACATTTTTAAAATCATTTATATTTTAAAACTTTAACAAATCAGTTACTTAATCTCATTTTAATAAAAACTCATTAAAAAAATTAAATGAAGCAACAAACTGTTCATTTTTTTAAATCATTTAAATACCTATAAATTTTGGTTTCACGTTTTAAAACAATTACAAGATAACATATATTACCCATATGATGTAACTATTTATATTTATACATAGCCTTCATGTAAATCTTATTTCTTATCTTATTTTAAAATTTGGTGCAAATAGTTTATTTTTATACCCTTCACCGAAGGTAAAAGGGTATATATAACTTTGCCATTCTGTTTGTAATTTCTACAATATTGATCCTACACCCTATAAAGTATATATATTCTGGGACCTTATGAAAAACTAAGTTCAAATCCGGTTGTCTGTCTGTCCGTCTGACCGTCTGTCTGTTGAAATTGGTTTTCCGAAGCCCCCAGATATGATGGGGGCTTGGTTGGGGTATCTTTCTGTCAGGTATTCTTATTATAATTTTGCTATTGAAATTCAGCCAGATCGGTCCACAAATGGCTGAGATATGAGCAAAAAACCACGACTACCTCTAATTTTTTCCAAAAATCCCTTGTGGTTGTTGTATTTTTATTACTTTTTGCTGTATATCTGGGAAACGGCAAAAGCCAAAGTTTCCAAATTAGGTACACACATTTAGGTTGCCAATACACACCATCCTACAAAATGTGGGCGGGATTGGAGTAGTGGGCGTGGTACCTCCCGTACAAAAAAAAATTAAAAATTGTATAAAAACCTAAATTTTTAGGCTGCCATACGTCCTATGGATATGATTTAGATACCAAAATATCGGAAATTTTTAGTAGAATATATTTTAAACAAAACTCGGAAAAATCGGTTCAGATACAAAAAAGTTATGACCAAAATTAATTTTTTTTTAAATGCCCACTTTCGGGAACCATATATCTCCCCGAGTCCAAACTTTATAGCTCAAGTAAATGGCAAATTTCTTCTTAAACACGTCGGTATATAAATCTGTCAAATCGGTTAAAAAATGCCTGAGTTATAACCGAAATACTGAATTCCCAAAAATTACTCTTCTTATACCTTTCACCGAAGGTAAAAAGGGTATAAATAACTTTGTCATTCCGTTTGTAATTTCTACAATATTGATCCTACAAAATATAAAGTATATATATTCTGGGTCCTTATGAAAAGCGAAGTTCAAGACCGGTTGTCTCTTATTCGGGCCATATTTCATTTAAATGATATTCAAACAACGTTCGTTTATGGTTCAGTCGTCTAGGGGGTTGAGTTTAGAAACTGTTTGTCCTCTGGTTCAAATCTTGGTTTTTCAAAGAGAATTTTTTTTTTTAATTTGTATGTTCTAAAAACGATTTAAAAAAATATTTACCAGTTTTATTTAGTTTTTGTCTAGTTGTTCTGTATTCTGCTCGCACAATGGTGAATGGTATATAAGATTCGGCACAGCCGAATATAGCACTCTTATTTCTTTACAGCGATTTTTACATTCTTAAAAATTATTATTTCAATACGTGAAAGAGGGTAGCAAAGGTTCGGTGCAGAAGCATATATTAGGCAATATTTTCTTCTTTTGTTAATATTGTTTTGCCTGTCAGAAGTTAAGCTCTAAAAATTGTAATTTATATTCGTAAATGTAAGAAACAGAGGATGGTTGAAAAATTTGTTAAATTTAAAATTTTTATTCCTACCAGAACATCCAAATTGCTTTTAAAAATTAAAGACCATTTAGTTGAAATATTTAGTTGAGATAATTTAAAATTGTTTTTTTTTAACCAAACTTCAAGTATTACTTTTTTTTACTTGTAACAGTATTTATAAAAACATATTTAATATAATAATGGTTTACAAAACAAATTAGCTTTGATAACTTAAGATTTAAATAGTCGTTTTTTGTATACGGATGTAAGACTTTTTACACGAACATAACTGCTTAATTTTATGTCGGTTTTTTCAAGGCTGGGGTCTAGATATAATAGCTGGTATAGTAGTAGTCAAAATTATTTAAAAAAAGGAAATGGTGCTTTGTTTTCTAAGTACAAGAATAATGGATGTTACATAAAGACTTGGCTTTCTTAATTATATAACTCAGAAATTGCAAATTTATTATTCCTTTTGTTCAAAATCTATCACTATATAAACGATGCACAGTTGCCAGATAACATTATAAATAAATCGCAAAAAAAAAAAACATCAAAATCATCCAACTTACACTGATAGAAAAATGCATCTTCATATTGATGATGCCCTAACATCAGAATTGTGACATCAATGTTACTACAAATGACATCAATGACGCAAAAAGTAACATCAATCAAATGACTAACGTCTTCGTAAAATTTTGTCATATTTTATGTATCATATATTTTATGACTATAGTGATATCAATTCGATGCCACATTTTGTATATTATTAACATTATTTTCATCATTACAATGTATTATAAGAAGCAAAAATTCCTATATTTTATTTTTTTAAATTATTTAGTTAAATTCATCAAATTTTGAAAGTAGAATGATTACGAAAACCATATGGGGCATGGTGCTGGTGTCTTATTATTGAGAGTTCTGCTGTAAACAAAGGTCGTAATTTAACAAACGTGAAACAAACATATGTAACGGGTAAGTAAATAATAATATTCTCTCACTTTGACTAAAGTCAATTCCAATGACTTTGACTTAATGACCATCTGTCATTAAATTGATGCTAATGTGTCCTTTCGCCGATGTTACTGAGTAACTGAGGACATGTTCGTCATTTCTATGATGCTGATCTGTCATCCCGTTGAAGACATAATTTCATTTTTACCCTGATGACACTTTAGCCAAGTGATGTTAACATCACCATGATGAAAAGTGTCATGGGGTCAAAAACGAAGACACTTGTCATAGTACTGATGTCGAAATACATCAGCGTTATGACGCCTTTTCTATCAGTGTACTTAGGCTGGGTTTTGAGATCTTAGTTAAACTAGGATTAGTTAATCTAAAAACAGATTTGTGCCGCTATTACCAAGTTTGTATACAAAATTTTTCGAAACGGCTTAGTTTTGCTTAAAATGTTCCCATTTAATGATATATTAAAAAAATCACATTTCGCTGGAAAAATTTAGATTTTCAGACTACTCTCAACTAAGGTTAAACTTAATCAACATCTTAAAAACCCGGCCTTTCTGAAATTATAATAAAACATAGTCGTTGAAATGTAAAACCAAGTTTTAAACATGACAAATGTTGTAATTTTAGCCCTGCTGTTAGGATTTGACCATTTTGGTAAAATTTGTCTGTCTAGATTAAAATCGAACAGAACAAACTTTAAAATAAAAATCTTAGGACCCTTTTGGTCAATGCCAATTTATTTAATTTTGTACATGAGTATAAGTATGTAAAAAAATGTTTGGCTCATTTTTATTGTCGCAGCAAGATGAACCAATTGTATTCCGATGCAATTTCCATACAAATCTACTACGTTTAGTGCATTTGGCATAACATTTCGATTTACAGCAATTGCAAATTCCCCGTTTCCTAGGAGCTAATATTTTTACTTCACTGTATGTAGATGGTACACACTTTGATTAGCTGCAAATGGATTTTTCGGTTCTACTATTCTTTTCAACATGTATTGTTCTTATGATAGATACATAACTAGCTGACGTAAAAGCTAATCATAAAAAAATTATTATGATTGGCAGTGTACGTTACACAACCTTGCGGGAAATTTGTGTCAATTATTCCAACAGAGTGGTACCGCGATTTGTGAAAATATAACAAGTACAAAAAGAAAAAACGCATGACCAGTGAAAGGAGAACCAATCATTTAACTGGTATATGAGGAAAAAAAAGGTAGAAAGAGTATTGAATTACAGAACAGTCGTAGCCGGGGGTGTGACACATTTTTTTGGGAAGTTTATACAATTTGGTTCTTAAATTTAGTTCTAAGACTTGTTTTATTGAAATATTACTACACTGACACTAAACACGTTCATTGAGAATAGATGTGTGACTGGACAAATTGTGTCAATTGACCGCATCCAATGGCAACTCTATGTAAAAATGAAAGGTCTTATTCATATAAAGTGTTAAGGCGCCCGTACACGACATGTATTTGTCATCTGACATGTCAAATTTTCAAGTCACATGTAATTGTTCATGTCTGTCAAAATTGCTGTTTTACATAAGGTTTATAATATTCGGTCACAAACGTACATGTAATTTGCTTCTGACATTGTCTCTGTTTTTTTTCGCATTGTTATTGCAGAAACCAAAGTAGTTCTCGGTTTCAAAATAGCTTGCTGCCGCCACGAAAATATTTATTTGCGCCGAAAAATAATTTAGCCATCTTAAAATTTTTTCTTTTATTTTAAAGATACCAATTTAGAATTTTAAAATGAAACGGTTTTTATGTATATATTTACATAAATTATATTCAATGGTGAGATGAGCATACAAATCTTGGTATTGTAAAATATTAACTTCAGCCGGTTAATGATTCCGTCAATAGTTGACGCCGCTGCCAGTTTCTTCCCGGCATAGATTTCTGATGTCAGATGGTTTGTCAGAAGAAAATAGAGCACGCTCTAATTGAAATTTTGTCAGATGACTTTGCGTCTGACTTTTACAGAAGCAAAGTTAAAAAGGTAACACACGACATGTATGTGTTTTGCAGTGGGAAATTTGACATGTCAGATGACAAAAACATGTCGGGTATACGCTCCTTTAGAACTAGAACCGGTCTCTACCACCAAAGACCTATCACGTGACAACGTTGGTGTCAATTCGCTTCCCTTTAGGAGAGATCAAAAATATTGCATGTACCACTATACATGTGCTCACAAAGGTTTTTCAAAATCTTTCCATTTTACAACATGTTCATTCACTTGTGTTGTGAAAACAGCACATTAGTTCAACCGTATTTATTCATATTTTTAATGATTATGGTTTTTTACTCTCGGAGGGGAAGAACCCGAAAAGTGGACAACACGGCATCTGGACACCGCATAACGTGTACCTAGTGGCTCTGCTAAAGCTAGAATATAACGTTGGAAAGGAATCGCTCTTCATTGCATTTTATTTTTGCAATGTATAATGAATCGATACCATTTTCAATTTTATATTCCCATGTATCATTAGTTAATATTTGCATCTAATAAGAAAGAAATTGAAATAGCTGAGTCATTTTGTTCATTTTCTATTTTTTATTCTTAAGAAATTAAACAGATTAAAGGCTTTTCATAAACTGGAAGAAGACTCATACTGGTTGTATGCATCTCTGTATAAAAATGGTAAATCCCCGAAAAAGAACAAAATAAAGCAACAAAATATAATTGGTAATAGATTAAAGGAAAAAAAGTCCACGTTCTCTTTAATCTATTACCAAACAGTCGTAGGCGTATTTTAAATACGCCAAACACAATAAGGGTGAAGGTTAGATTAACGAGTCGATCGGTATACTAAATGAAAGCTGGGTCTAATATTTGTATGTCCTACACAAACACAATACCCTCTGCACTATTATGGTGTTGGTAAAAAAAATTTTGTAAGCGATTTAAACCATTTTGTGCCACCCTGTTTATCTACGGTGAGGTTACCATCTTTTTTATTTTAGAGTTTTGTTTTGTGTAAATAATTTTTTATTAAAAAAATTCCATTGTTCTGTATTCCATGAAATGTTCTGCAGCTGTAAAATGCAAATGATATAATAACTTCAAAAAGTGTAAAAAATCTTATTTTATGCCTAATTTATTTTTATTTACTAACGAAATAAAAAAAATGATTTAAAAAATATGGAGTGTTTTAGATTCCATTAAAGTTTAAACAAGTAAAACTGTTTAGCGAATAAGAATTACTATAAGCAAAAGTCTTACTTGTCACCATATCAAAGCTTTAATAATATAACTTTGATAATAAATTAAAATGTTTTGATAATTTTAAAAATAAACTCGTTGCTGACGCATCCGGGCAAAGCCAATATGTATCAATATTGTCTATTTGCATAAAATTTTTTTGTTTTGTTTTTGAGTTTTTAAAATATGGTCACTGTATCTGCATCTGGCTAACGTTAAAATAAAAATAATGCTTATTGTTGTAAAAATAATAATATAATTAAAAAAATACTATTGACCTCTACAAATAAACCATTTAGCTATATTTATTTTGTATTAAACAAAAATCTGTTTATTTACCTATAATTAAATTGCATTCAACTCGAATACGAGTATCATACTAACTTTACATTGCCACACAGCGTAGTTTTTGTTATTGTTTGCATTCAGATGCATATACATAAATGAATATATTTGTGGTGTCAATATTATTATTTAATGCATAATTAATGCACAATAATACGACTCTATTTATTTACATTGGGGAATGCAGTGTAAATTTTTAAATAATACGCAATATTTACATGAATATTACAACGATTTTAAATTGAGTTATATTAAAATAACAAAATTTACATGCATATAATTTGTTATGGCGATCATAATGAGGATATTGTTAACTGAACGTGGAAAGCAGACAACGTTTGCAATTAAAACCGCATTTTACTGTACAATGGTTGTACGTAAAAAAACATTGGGTATAATTTTGTTAAGAAACCTTATTTTAATTATTTGTATTATAAATGTTTGAGATTAAAAGCAGTTTGATATTATTATAAACAAATAAGAACAATAAAAATAATTAACCACTTGAAACTCTGTTCTTGCCATTTTTTTTTTTTTTTTAAGTAATAAATTTTAAAAATTTTTTGAAGCACTAATGGTTTATTTTAAAATTAAGGTAATGCTCAGCGCACTAAAATATTCATTAAATTAAACGAATAAATTTTTATCAAATTATCCAAAAAAAATTTATTTTAAGTAACGATTTAATAAACAAAAGCAAACATAAACAAATTTTGATGTGCATTTTCTTTTTTGAAGGGAGGTCATTCGTTTTTCCTTAAGAAAAATGCCAAATTGCCGAAATAAAAAATTGTTAAATATTAAACGTTGTTCTTCCATTTGTTCTATTGTTTAAACCAAAATGTATCGAGGAGGGAAGGCTCTCTAAAAATCAAAACGAGCAAGAAATTAAAGTCCGTCAAGCTCTTATCAATAATCCTCTATTGGGACCCATGAGCAATAATGGACCCGCCAGAACAAAATTCTGTTATGATAAGATTTTCTTTGTCGTGTGTAATATCCAAATTCTATTTTTGATGAATGCACTGAAATTAATTGTTGGAGGATAAGCTAGTTTTTATGCGCAATTCACTGGTACCTGTGGCCACACTCACAATATTTTTACAATAACGGACTGTAGTTTAGTTAAGAAGTATTCCGCTCAGTCATGTTTAAATAAATCAACATTTAAAATTCCATGCAAATTTATTTTTAACTGATTCTAACAGTTATTCAAAAAACTAAGTGCATATTAATACGGATTTTCAGTTGCACTTAATATTGTTAAGTTAAATTCTCCTTTATGTAAAATTAAATGAAAATGTAAATTAAAGTAAAAAAAAGTTAATTTAATTTTTACTGTCAAGAATTCAACCGCGAATTCCGTAAAAAAAAACAAGTACAAAAGTATAGTCGGTCAAGCCCCCATATGATACCCTACACCACAGTATTTAAAAACACATCATGCTTATATGTCCATATAAATATGGATTTATCTATGTTTATAAACTTCTTTTAAATTGGGTTGAAAGTTTGTGAGAGGCAGAAATTGCCCCCTCCCCTTGTGGTCCTTTTTTTTTAAAAACTGTATAGCTTTTGTGGCCATATAGATATGGTTCTATTTACGTTTTAAATTTCATTAAAATCGGTTCGAGAGGCAGAAATTGCCCCTATCTCCCTTCGTGGTCCTACTTTTTTAAAAATGCATACCTTTTGTGTCCATATAGATATGGTTCTATTTACGTTTTAAATTTCATTAAAATCGATTCGATAGTGTCTGAGAGGAAGAAATTTCCCCCTATCTTCCCTCGTGGTCATACGATTCGCCCCATTTTCAATAGGCTTGGTCCTTGTGCCAATAAGAACCTACGACCCAAATTTTATCAAATTATCTCCAAAATTGCCTGTACCTGTACTTTGCGCACAAGGTTACATGGACAGCCAGCCAGCCAGCAAGCCTGCCAGCCAGCCAGCCAGCCAGCCAGCCAGCCAGCCAGCCAGCCAACCAGCCAACCAGCCAGCCAGCCAGCCAGCCGGATAAGGGTAACAAAGCGCTTACAAGAAAACGGATGACTGGTAAAAATAATTCCATGAAAATATTACGTTAATTTTGATGTGCGGTAAATTTTTTTCTATTAAGTATTACGCTTACGCTGACGTGGTGTTAAAATATTTTCAAAGAAAAAATTACGTTAATGATAACGAGTGGTAATTGTAACACCAGCATATCCGTAGCTCCGCTCGTGCTAAGTCGAGCTTAGCCAAAACACAAGTGAATAACAACGATCACGATATGAGAAGATACTAAGGTAATTAAATTTATAGAGTGCAATGGAATAGAGTATTTTAAAAAAATAGAAGGAGAGGGTCACATTTGCCACAACCTCAACAGTTAAAGGTTATAAAAATTAACTATCAAAAAATTAACTACATATTCCTTAAAAACAAATGAACATTCAGTTTTATTTTTATATAATTTAACTAACAAAAACGGGGCTTGGTTAGTGTGGTTTTCTGTCAGGTATCCTAATTCTAATTTTGGTATTGAAATCCAGCCAGAACGGTCCAAAAATGGCTGAGATATGAGCAAAAAACCACGACTGCCTCCAATTTTTTTCAAAATCCCTTGCTGTTGTATTTTTATTACTTTTTCTGTATATCTTGAGAATGGCAAGAGCCAAAGTTTCCAAATTAGGCACAAACATTAAGGTTATCAATACAAACCATCGCACAAAAAGTCGGCGGGATTGGAGTAGTGGGCGCGGTACCTCCCGCACAAAAACTGTCAAAAGAGAATATCGCTGTTGTTTCCGATGACATCTGAGAGAATCCAAACATTAACAAGATGACAATGCAACCAATTAGCTACGAACAGACGTTTGTTGCAACGAGTTTTTTTTAAAGATTTTAAAGTATTCCCCTACAAAGTGCACAGAAATCCGACATGACTTTCATGAAGAACCATCGCAAATCGTCAAAGTGACTGTCTAGTGCGGCAAGATTTTAAAATGCCGTAAGACGATCGTAATTATGTATGAACTCGGGAGGTGGTCATTTCAGCATTAATATAACACCCTTCACTACAGGTGGAATACTGTAGGTCCTTTTGAATAGCGAAGAAGATTTAATGATGTTGAAATAGGTTTTCCGCAGACCTTAGATATGATGAGGACTAGGTTGTTATATATTTTTGTCGCATATTCTTTTTTCAAATTAACTATTGAAATTCAGCCAGATCCGTGAAAAAATCATTGTGATATGAGCATGACTGCCTCTAATTTGTATCCATTAATCTAAACTGTTTACCCTTAAACTTTCACGTTTCACTCAATCAAACTTAGAAGAATACTAGTAGGGAAGATTTACAAAACCGGTCCATAATTGACGAAGTCATATACACATAGCTACTTTTTCCCCGATATAATGGTTTAAGCACAGTAGTATGCAGAACCAAATTTGGCTAAAAAATTTTTTGATAAAAGAGGTATTAAGATTTAAATTCAGCCAAATCGGTCCACTTTTTCACCTGGCCGCTATACAAGTATTCTCCCAAGTTAAGGATTTTCGTACGATATTGTACATACAAAACAAGCTCGGTGGATAAAATTGAGTTCAAATATATCTAAATTTCTGTTCTTCTCCAACAATGGTGAAGGGTATATAAGATGCGGCAAACCCGAATATATCACTTTCACTTGTTTTTTCTAATTATTGTCATAAAGTTAAAACTTTCAAATCACCTGCTTATTAAAACAGAGCTTTTTTCCATTAATAACTTAAGTGTAGACAAATAAAATTATGCCATTACTTTTGTGCCGCCTTGTATATGCGCGCTATTACTACTTGTCAATGCCTTCCAACTAGGGCTTCCAATCCCGGGATTTTCGGGATTAGGCGAATCCCGAATCTCGGGATTTGTGATTTTAAATCCCGGGATTTCGGGATCCCGATTTTTTTTATATTTTGTATTATTTTTACATTTTTTTTTAGTAATTTGTATAAATATTTGTTTGTTGGTGTATTTGTTGACACAAAAAGTTTTTGATACGCCCTGTTGTTCAAAAAAAAAAACACAACATACTTAAACAAAAACTATGCTACCTTTCATTTGAGAAAGCAATATGTACAATTTATAAATAACAAAAAATTTTGTTCCAAATATATCGATTAAATAAGTTAAAAGGATTTTTATACCCACACCACAATAGTGGAGAGGGTATTATGCATTTGTGCTGATGTGTGTAACGCCTTAAAATATTGGTCCTAGATTCTACTCAGAATCTCTTTCTGAGTCGAACTAACGATGTCCGTCCGGCTGGCTGGCTGGCTGGCTGGCAGGCTTGCTGGCTGGCTGGATGTCCATGTAACCTTGTGCGCAAAGTACAGTCGCAATTTTGGAGATAATTTGATAAAATTTGTGACATAGGTTCTTATTGACACTTATGGACCAAGCCTATTGGAAATGGGCCAAATCGTAGGACCACGAGGGAAGATAGGGGGAAAATTCTTCCTCTCAGAAACTATCAAACCGATTTTAATGAAATTTAAAACTTACATAGAACCATATCTTCATGGACACAAAAGGGATGTATTTTTAAAAAATAGGACCACGAGGGGAGATAGGGCCAATTTCTACCTCTCAAACCGATTTTAATGAAATTCAAAACATAGATAGATCCATATCTATATGGACACATAAGCTATACAGTTTTTCAAAAATAGGACCACAAGGGGAGGTAGGGGGCAATTTCTGCCCCTCACAAATTCTTAACCCGATTTTAATGAGTTGTATAAACATAGATAAATCCATATTTATATGGACATATAAGCATGATGTGTTCTTTAATACTGTGGTGTAGGGTATCATATGGTCGGGCTTGACCGACTATACTTTCTTACTTGTTTTATTAAATTTAATTATTTTAAAATTGTCCAAATGTTTTCCTGTACACAATTTTTTAAAATACATTTGGAAATGGTGTAATTTTTATATCAATAATCAAATATTGATAATAATAATAACATTTTTGTGTTTTTTTGTTACGTTTTTATTACATGATCTTTATGAATTGTGAGTAATTATTATTTTAACGGCCACTTTCACCAAGTTGGGTTATTATACACATTTCATTCATTATTAGTTTAATTGAATTTCAATTATTAAATACGTTAAAATAAAATAAATCTTTAAAATGTCTTACATTTTTAATGGGATTTTATAATGAGATAATAACTGTCCAAACTTTTTAACCTAACTGTCGTTTTTGTTCAAAAAAATAAAACTTATTTTTGTTCAAAAAAATAAAAATCAAAAAATAACCATTTTCATCTGACTTTTATGAAAAAAGGAATAACTTTTACGGTTCCTGCTTTTAGAAAATATAATCTTGGTTTGTGTCTATTAGTATTGGCCGATTTAAGTCGTAAATGAACTTGAACTGTGTACTACGTTCTCGCGACAGCATTTTTCGTAATTCGCTCTCTCATTCGTACTTCAACTACAAACAAATCATTGTCATCGCTAATTTTGATCGAAGACTATAATTAACTATCGGTTATAGCTGTCAAAACATATTGGTAACCGGATCTTTAATTGAAAGTTAGTTTTAACCGAACTTGGTGAAAATGGCCGTTAGTTTGTTTTTATTATATTTTTTACAAATAAATAATACCTATATGTTCCTGAAATATGAGTATTTACTGGAAAATTAAGTTTTTTCAATACAACTTAAAAAGTATTTATATTTGGTATAAATAAAAAAAAACCCCCCGAAAAATCCCGAAAATTTTTCAAAAATCCCGGGATTCAAAATATCCCGAAAATCCCGGGATCCCGAAATATTTTCTTCAATCCCGAATCCCTGGATTCAAAAAAACCAATGCCGATTGGAAGCCCTACTGCCAACCATGTGCCAGGCTTTAAACACCCAAAATTATTTTAAAACAAGTGAATATGCAACTAGAAAATACAAAATACTATTCTTCTTAAATAAATTCAAACAAATAATTTTCATTTATACAAAACTTAAAAAATGCTTTTAAGCTAGTCTTTCTCTAACCATTAACTGAAAGTACATTTTAACAAAATATACTTTTTGTTTTGCATTGGTTTAGTGAAAAATGCAAAAAGAATTGTTTTCGTATGAAGAGAAATGGTTAAATAAAAAAAAATTTAGTTTTGTTACAATTTTTTTGTGTATCCTACGTTTAGTTTCAGTTTTAGTTTTAATTTTTTTATTGTTCATTATTTTTTGAAGCAAGCTAAAATAACATTCAGAAACTATTGCAAAAATAATAGAATTATATTATATTTTCTCTTTTATACAAACATTTACTCAGTAGTTGACCCAAATGAAAGCAGTTGAAAAATACAACAGGGCAACATACTCCCATACTAACACACAAAGATACACACTAAAACACACCTCACAAATATGACTGTTTATGGTTTAAGCCAAGAATTAACTCAATTGTTTAATTAAATATGTAAAAAAAAAAAAAAAAAATTCAAAAATAAAGTTGTTAAAACATTGAATTAAAAATAAAGAATTAAATGTTTAATAAAAAGTTTTTAGAAAAACATTAGAGGCAATTAATTTTTTTTGAAGAGCCAACGGGAGTACTAAAACGTTTATTTTAATATTTCATAAATAGTTTTTGTTAAAGTTAAAGTTAGAAAAAGTTAAAGTTGATGTTAAAAAACATTGCAAGTCGAGTGTTTTAATGGTTCGCTGAATCTGTAATTATTGTTTAATTATTACTTTGGTAATAAGTGCTTGTACCAAAAAAAAAACTTTTAAAAATGTTTTAGTAAAACTTTAAATAAAAAAGCCTTTTATTTTATATTATTTATAATTTAAATCCGAAATATTTGTTTAAAATTGGAATCCATTATGTACTAGACTTATCTCTATAGAAATGTTTCTATTAACTAAAATTTAGCCAAAAACTTTAAACGGCATTATATTTGTAAATATTTTTGTTTAAGTCCCCGTACAAAACATTGCACTGAGCCATTTTTTTAATAAAATGGAATTTCTTGACTTAAATGAGCTTAATTAAATCAAGTAAGGATGTTTAAAGCCCTTCACATAATGTAATGCAGCATCTTAGAGCACTCACCCGCATCCTGTTGGGTCTTTCAGTTTGTCCACAATTGCCAGAAATTCCTTTAAAGAATCATTGCAGTATATTACAATATGAAAACTGCTTTACAAAACATGTGAATCTTATCAAAGAACAAACAATTTGAGATAACTATAAAATAAGGTATGTCGTATCGTATAAAAAAAAACACAGAGGAATTAATGGCTAAAAATGAGACGCAGTCGGTGTTTTTGTTCATATATCAGCCATCTCAAGACCAATATTGCAGTTTTTCAATAGCAAACTTAAACAAACTATATATGACGTAAGTATATAACAACTCAGTCCCCATCAAATCTGGAGTCCTTACAAAACCTATTTCAACATACGCACGAACAGACGGACATCCTTTATTGCCCAGTAAAAACTTTGGTTACTTTTTCAAATGGAATAGCTTCTTTCACTCATTATTTAGTAGCTTTCTTCTATAACCACTTCTATAACAACTTATATAACTACTTTTTCTGGATGTATTTTATGCTATGTTCACATTTGGGTTCTTAAACGCGTTTAAGCAGCTCGAACGTGATTAAGCTCTGATCACTTCAAAATCGAGATGACGTTGAAGTGATTTGCAAATCACAAAGATTAAATTCTAGAAATTACAAACGGTATGACAATCTTATATACTCTTTTACCTTCGGTGAAGAATATAAAAATTTTGGAATAAGAGCGCAACGCTGAAGATGAAAGCTCTTCGCTAATACATAGATGATATTGACATTAACAAAAGGCAAATGCAAGATGTACCGGCTCTCTATTGAAACATTAAGAAGTATTCAGCTCAAATTGGTCTGGCGGTAAACGATGACGTCGTTCTCATTAGGACACGAATATAAATATGTATTTAGTTAAATATCTTAATTAGTAGGTCGCAAGTCGTCAAGTTTTACATACCATTTAAAAACTCTTTTCGATGATACCAAATTTTATTCATGTCGTCTTGGAGCAAAGTACAAAAAAATACGTTTTTTAAAAATGGTCCAACTCACGGATGGTTAACGCTAGAACAAAAATATTTTGGGAATCATAATAGAACATATCAAGCATTATTTTCAGAGGGGTAAGAAAATCACTTTTTTTTGAGTCGCTCTAATGAATATACTTTATTGGGTCTAAGACCAATATTGTAGAAATTAGAAACGGAGTGACAATGTTGTTTTACCATAATTCTGTCAAAATTAATTTGTTCATTATTAAACACAGTTTGGTCAAAATTATCAACTACATGCTCAATATTAACCATGATTTATTTAATTATAATATTATTGTGGTTATTGATTTTAGAAAATGTTCATTTGTGCTTTATAGCAAGTTGTAATTTAATTTAGCGAAGTGAAGGAAATATTTTTTCGTTGGCGTAAAGTTTTAATCGGCATCAACCCCACAGAAGCAACACAAAACCAATACATGTATATTTAAAAAGAAACAGACAAACTCCAGTTTTCACGCGTTTAAGACATAGACGGGTATAAGACAATAATAGAAGAAATACTTAAGACAGCTCAATACAAATCGTCGACAAAATTTTCATACAAATGTCGGCGATGTCACCGTCGCCAATGACATGTTCTTAAATTATTTCGCCGACAAATATAAACAATACAATGTCTATACAATATCCCCTATACTATATGAAAGACAATATCTCCTACTTTGTTTTATTCCGACATGTCGTCTACGGCAAAAATTATTATATGATTATTTATTTCCGACAATTTTTCATGTGCTTTTTTAGTACAAATGCTATTTTATTCAGTTGTAAAATTTTTGTTATTCTGTTTTATTTTATTTCTTTTTATTTATTTATTAATATCTGTATACACAGCAAAAAAAAATTAATTTAAGTTAAAAATTAGTTTATTAATTAAAAAAATTAATAAAACTTACAATAGTAAGCAAATTAATAATATCAATTAAATATTTTTTTAAATGACTAACATGTTTTGCAGTGGTGCTGTTTATATAAATAAGCGTGGTGCTGTTTATATAATAAGCGTTTCATTTTAAATCACATGATTTTAATAAATAGTGCGAACATTTTTGTTTTCGAATTCCATATAGGTACCCGGGTTCCTTGCTGCCCATTTACAGGTTTTTTTTTTCTTTTTTTTGCCACACATACACTGATAGAAAAGGCGTCATACATCTAACGTATTTTGAAATCTGAACTATGACAAGTGTCTTCGTTTTTGACCCCATGACACTTGTCATCATGGTGATGTCAAACTTTACATCACATGGCCAAAGTGTAATCAGGTTCAAAATGAAATTATGTCATCGATGGGATGACACAGCGGCATCACAGAAATGACGAACATGTCGTCAATGCGATGACGCAGTAACATCGGAGAAAGGACACATTAGCATTAATTTAATGACAGTTTTTCATTAAGTCAAAGTCATTGGAATTGACTTAAGTCAAAGTGAGGGAATATTATTATTTGCTAACCCGTTACATATGTTTGTTTCACGTTTGTTGAATTACGACCTTTGTTTACAGCAGAACTCTCAATAATAAGACACCAGCACCATGCCCCATATGGTTTTCGTAATAATTGTGCTTTTAAAATTTGATAAATTTAACTAAATAATTGAAACAAATAGAATATAGGAATTTTTGCTTCTTAAAATACATTGCAATCCTGAAAATAATGTTAATAATATACAAAATGTGGCATCGAATTGATGTCACTATAATCATAAAATAGATGACATGTAAAAAATTACAAAATTGTACGAAGACGTCAGTCATTGGATTGATGCTACTTTTTGCAGCTTTAATGCCATTTGTACACACAGAAAACAAATTGGTTGGAAAACGGTTGCAGTAATAAAATATTGATCAAGAAATACAATTTACTATTGCAACTATTAAAAATGTATAGTTCTAACTGATTTTTAATTCTCTTGATCATTAAAACGTTATGCTAACTGAAATATGATTCCTTCAATTCTTTTATTAGTTATGATAACTAATTTAATTTAGTTTTAAAAATTAGTACAAATGGTTATAATCACAACCGAATTTAATACAGGGCAATACTGAATATTGGTCTTTGCAATTAATAATTTGATTTCGTCAATAAATTTTGTAATATAAATGTTAATTCATTTATTGCAGCTAATAATCGATTGCTAGTATAGTTTCAATTTGATTACAACAACTGAAAATATAATTATTTGGTATTCACAACCAAAAAAAAAGTTATATGTCCCAATTGTTTACTAAATTTTCTGTCAAAACATTAAATATAATATAATAATTTTAATTTTATATTAAAATAAATAAGTTTGTGTTAAAAAATTGAAAATGTGCAAAAACTTAATAAATAGGGGTAAGTTATTTACGTATTTTTATAATTATGTACATTTGCACGTACATATGTGTGTATGTATTATATTTCTTACAAATACACACATATGTATATGTATATAGAATTTTCAATCAAAAGAATCAAATGGGAATCTCATGAAGAGCATTCATCGTCGACGAGCGCAATTTTTAATCGTAAAAGATTCCTCGCACGGGAGAAACTTTTACACAAGCTGATTCCTCTGCGAGATACTTCTACAACACAGCGAAAGACGCTTTTATCACAGTGCAAAAAAATTTGGGACATTGCCGCCAGACTCAACACTTGCAACGCTAAATGAAACTAGAATGTACTTGAGCTAAAAAATAATTTCAGATGTCTTCTTTTCTTAGAATATATTATCCCTCTAACACTAATTTTAAGGAGTAATTTTTGTCCTTTTTTAACTTCCCAACAAAAGTATACTAAAACGACACTTTAGAGGTTTAAAAAGTTCCACGAATATTTTCTGCATCAAATTTTACTAGGGGTCTTCTAAGAACAAAACATCGTACAATGTATGTAAAACGGGTTTTCGAAATTCCTGGCCTTGAAATTTTTGAATTTCTTGAAAACCCATTTTACATAAAGTGCATGAACTTTTTGTCTTAAAATTTGATGCAAAAAATATTCGTGGAACATTTTAACCCTCTAAAGTGCCGTTTTAGAATACTTTTGTTGGGAAGTTAAAAAAAGGGCAAAAATTACCCCTTAAAATGAGTTATAGAGAATTAATATATCCTAAGAAAAGAATCGCAATACGATTTTACTGAAGACATCTGAAATAATTTTTTAGCTCAGAAGTACATTAAGTATATTTTTTTTGACTTATACCAAACGCCTATTCAAAAAATTCAAAAACTTTAAAGGCCCATATTTCGGGAACTAAAGCTAACTTTTCAAAACCCTTTGGCAGATTTGCTCTAATAATGTTCTAGTTTCATTTTGCGTTGCAAGTATTGATGCTGGTTTTTTTGTTGCACAGTGTATTGATCGTAGGCGAATTCGTTTCGAGATTTCTGTAAAGATTTTCTAATGAATGAATGAATGAATCTTATGAGACTATTGGAGGAATTCCCTTACAACTTGTAGAATGCTTACACATATAACTGAGCCACCTAAACAAGCTTCTTTTTCATACAATTTATACGAAACAAACCTTAAGATAAGGAATTCAACAACAATCCTGTTGGAAAATCTTATTTGGCAGATCCTTACGTCGGCTTGTTTAAATAAAATTGTATTAACAAGTGAATTTTCATGTTTTAAAAACGCCCTTATTTAGGTAGCTCAGTAATTGTTATATGACTCATAAGGAGATCCGCAAAAGGTTCATTCCAAGTTTAAAAGACAAGCGTGTCAGAAAATGTATAAAAAACGAATAAATAAAAAATTTTGATCATCAGAAGATTCTTTGAGGAGTTAGACAATCGTCTTACAAACATCTTATGCTATCTGGGCAATATCTTAGACCTACATGTACATATTGTTTATATTTTGCTCCGCGTGTACATTGGTCAAACAAATATGTTATAAGTACATTAGATGAAAATCGCTGTTTTTTTTAGTGATTTTCATATTAATTTACAGCTTCAATCACTGTTCGTATTGTAAAAACCCCATGTTAATTATTCTGTTTAACTCCAGACACTAGAACAAGACGACATTGAAGCCAAATATTGCTTTTGTTGGTACATTAAGGTATAAGCTGTACAACTTTGGAAATCCGTTGGATGATGTGGAAAGCTGCATGTAGGTGTTTGTATAAAATTAAATAATTTGTTAACTATGTATACATAAAAATATTAATAAATAAATAGTTTTAACAAAATATGGAGATTATGGGAATAATTTTGACTTTCTATCTAATAAATCGGGAAAATGGTTCATGTAACCGGTTAAAAAAATATATTGATAACGACAATCAAATCTCTTGTTATGAACACCAATTATGTGTTAATTCAGTTGCACCTATCATTTATTCGGGTATAAGCACAATTTTGTTTCTAATAATCATACTTACAACTAACAATTTCTGTTGTTATGACTGATTGTGTACTAAAATTCAAATGTTGCTATCAAAAATATTATGCCAAGCAACGAAATTTTCAGTAATTGTAACCGAATTGTGTGATAGTACATGCAACTGACGAAATTCGATTGGCGCCAAATTCGGTTGTGATCACGAATCTGTTTTCTCTGTGTAGTAACATTGATGTCACATTTCTATCAGTGTATAAGCGCTAAACATAGTATTTGTGAAATTAAGCTCAAATTGTTTAAGAGTAATAAAATTTTTTTGTTGTACTTGATAATATCTATGGTTGTAGAAAATTTTATTAAAATAATAAATTTTGGCAATTCACAAATTGTTTTATTGTTCTAAGAAATTTACAAGGCGAATTCATCTATAGGGTGGTACAACAAGTAACAACACCAAAAACACAACATTGTATTTTATTTGTTGCTTTCGTTGGTCGGTATGTCAAAAACACAAGTAGCTTTTGACATTCCTTTCTCTGCTTTAGAAAAAAAAATGGCACAACTGTTTTCAACGCCATCTGAAAAATGAATTCGCCGTGTAGTTTGGTTATTTTTATACCCTTCACCGAAGGTAAAAGGGTATATATAACTTTGTCATTCCGTTTGTAATTTCTACAATATTGATCCTACACCCTATAAAGTATATTTATTCTGGGTCCTTATGAAAAGCGAAGTTCAAATCCGGTTGTCCGTCTGTCCGTCTGTCTGTTAAAATGGGTTTTCCGAAGCCCCCGGATATGATGGGGACTTGGTTGGGGTATCTTTATGTCAGGTATTCTTATTATAATTTTACTATTGAAATTCAGCCAGATCGGTCCACAAATGGCTGAGATATGAGAAAAAAACCACGACTACCTCTAATTTTTTACAAAAATCCCTTATGTTTGTTGTATTTTTATTACTTTTTGCTGTATATCTGGGGAACGGCAATAGCCAAAGTATCCAAATTAGGTACACACATTTAGGTTGCCAATACACACCATCCTACAAAATGTGGGCGAAATTAGAGAAGTGGGCGTGGTACCTCCCGTACAAAAAAAATTAAAATTGTATAAAAACCTAAATTTTACGGCTGGTATATGTCCTGTGGATATGACTTATATACCAAAATATCGGAAATTTGTAGTAGAACATATTTTAAAAAAACTCAGAAAAATCGGTTCAGATACAAAAAAGTTATGACCAAAATTAAATTAATTTTTTTTTTTAAATACCGACTTTCGGGAACCATAGATCTCCCCGAGTCCAAGCTTTATAACTCAAGTAAATGGTAAATGGTTTCTTCCTTAACACGTCGGTATTTAAATCTTTCAAATCGGTTCAAAAATGGCTAAGTTATGATCAAAATACTGAAATCCCAAAAAAAAATTTTTTTTATACCTTTCACCGAAGGTAAAAGGGTATATATAACTTTGTCATTCCGTTTGTAATTTCTACAATATTGATCCTACACCCTATAAAGTATATATATTCTGGGTCCTTATGCAAAGCGAAGTTCAAATCCGGTTGTCCGTCCGTATACATATGTAAAAATTATTTAGTTTTTGTCTAGTTGCTCTGTATTCTGCTCCCACAATGGTGAAGGGTATATAAGATTCGGCACAGCTGAATATAGCACTCTTACTTGTTTCATATTAAAATATAAGATGACAATTTTGTTTGTTCATAATTTTCGTTTTTATTTTTTTTTTATTAACCCACATAATTATTTATTCACGAAATTTCATTATTTAGATTATTTTTTATATTTTTTGCCATGCAATTTTGACGTTTACAATAATTTATCATATTGTAATACAAGAACCTGTTTTCGACAGTGTTAACCAGGAGAAATTTAGTAATAGATGGTACATAGAAAAAATTAAAAATTGTCTCTAATCGCCAAATTTATATCGAATTCATAGAATCAAGCAACCAATTTGTTGATTTTGCACCAGTTACCAAAAGATTATATTGATAACTAAAGATTGTAAAACTTTAATATTTTGAATATTTTTTTTTTCAATAAATAATATTTTAAATTTTAATTAAAAAAATTATCAAAAAACTTTGTCGTTTCAAACAACGTGTTGATTAATTTTCCCAATTTCCAACAAAAATTCCACAAGTTTAAATTATTTTATTTTAAACGAAACAATTTTTTATTAATACGATTTCCGTATGACGTGCTAAATTCCCAATTTTTCATATTTGATAAATACGCTGAAATTTATTGTTGAGGGAAAGCTAGCTTCTATACGCATTTCACTGGTTGCTAAGACCAGCTCATAAGGAAACCTTTTCCAACGATTTTAGAAAAGCCAAAAATATTAAACAAATAAAAGCCTAAAGCGAATAAGAATTGAAGCACAGCCGCGAATAACGTTGTAAACGCCACATTTTGCAAAAAGTGTTTTTTTGCATATAACCGTTGACCTTACCCTCTTACACAGTTTAAACATCAAATCAACCAAAACTATGCACCTTAACGCCTTCAAAATGGCGTACAAAGTGTCAGTCAGTGGAAGAACATTACAAGTTACTAACAAAATGATGAAACCGAAATGGTTTTGCAGTGCGGAATAATGTTTTAAAATCCTTTTGCATTAAAGTTTTTATTATCATTATTTTTAATAATAAAAAAAAAAATGTTTAAAACAAATAATGATGCCTGTCAAAAAACGTTTTTTTGCTCTCCTGAAAAATTATTATTTTGTAACTTAAAACGTTATTCGCGGCTGTGCTTCAATTATAAACACTCTAAGTCTTACTTGTAACAATATCAAAGCTTAAACAAAACACCAACAGTAAACAGTGAGTTTATCTTTTCTTACATTTACCTACAATTGGTTGGGTTCTTTCCGACTCGAATTGTAGTTGTAAGTGGGTAAAAAGAAAAAACAAGCCGCTTCATTCTATTGTCTTCATTGTTTTCATTCAACAAAAAAAAAAAAAAAATTATTAATGAAATTATCACATTACTTAAATTTAAATTCTTTTTTAACAATTTTTTTATTGGATAAAAAACTACTAATAATTTTTTCTGTGTAGTTATTTGATACGTAACCTGGTAAGTATATGTCATTACAATTGTCATTAGTCTGAAAACTTCAATCAGTAATTACTAGTAATCGCCTCAGCTACTACTTATTATGTACTTCTAATATTATTGTCACTACTGAATATTTGCTTACTAATAATCAGCTCAATAACTACTTATTATTTGTGTTGTTTTCTGTAATGAATATTTACTTACTGGTAACGTACTAAATAACTACTTATTAGGTCTATTAGCTAGTGATTTTTTGGCTTCTACTGAATTCTGTAAACACCTCGAACAAAACTATGTAGTTATTTGGCCGAAAAATAAGTAGTGTAAATTTTTCTCCAACATTTATTGCTAACTTATCAGGTAAGTAAAGTTTTTGCTGGGTATTTAGTAGATCTGTCAATTATTTGCCTTTTACCATTGTACGATTAAATCTAAAAAATTATTCTATTAATCGATGAGGATAACGTATTTTAAATAAGATACATCCATCCATACATCTGCAACTATGAAAAATCTTCAATTTTCCTCTTTATTTTTTCTCATACCCGCTATGACTTCCTCAACTCTATATCGTTGTATTACTAAAGGCCGTTACACACTATCCCACAAAGTCTTTCGTATTTTATGAAAATACTTCCCTGATCTAATTATTGTTTATAAATTGTCAAAAAACAATAACAGCTTATCATGCCAGGGCTGCATTTTCATTAAATACGTAAGACTTTGTGGAATAGTGTGTAACGGCCTTTAACCCTCGGTCTTACACATGTTTTTATTTTCACATTCGTAACGCATGAGTCTAGCCAGACTCAACCAACTTTTGAATAAATAAAACCAATTTTTTTAACTAAATGTTATACTATACACATTTTTAATTTAAATAAAATATGAAATTCATCATATGAAATAATATGCGAACATATTCATATTATTTTTATATATAATATACAAATTTATATATTTTGAGTATTTCTTAAAACTGAAAAATAAGATCGTTTTATGTTATCAAAGGTATATAACATGTTTATAATATGCAATACGATTTTATTTGTAAAAAAAGAGAAATAAAATAAATATATTAGCTTTATAGATTTTGTAAATTTTCAAACATCGTTCCTTTTCAAGTGCCAAAATACTGCAAAAAAGGCCAAAGTTCATCTTTTGGTGGATAGTTTTGTTGTAAAATATAGTTGACTCTGCATTTATTTACGTCGTTAAACCGGATTACTTCAGGTTTAATCGCTTCGCCTTCAATCTGTACCATAGAAATAATCATGGGCAGAGTATTGTTGAAAAGTTTGTACATGTGGCTCTTCTTCATTGTCCTTAGAAGCAAACGATTCATTTGGTTTTATGACCAATTTATTTTCAGTACCGGATGAATCGTTCTTATTTGGAACGCAATCCCCATCATTATTGCGGTCAGTTGTGAAGGTTGAATTTCATAACTTTCCTCAGCAGCTTTATTATGCTCTAAGTTATTAGCCTGTACTCTTCACATGTAAAACTCAACTTCTGAACGTGAGTTACTAGTTGATGTGCTTATTGTCTTTTTCCAAATTAAGAACTAGATGGAGCAATAGTTTGTGTGTTTAATAAAATTAAATAAATAAAAGATAATTTAACAAAAAATAATTAAAAACAGCAAGAAACAATGTTAAAAATACGGCATCTTCTGTACAAAATATATATGGGTCTGGCCAGACCACATGTGTTACGAATGTGATGTGTGCAGTAAAATATTCGAATACGTTTCCTTATATATCCTTTCCAGGATATATTTTTCCAGCTTTTTATAGAAAACTAAATTCTAGAAGGGTACCTGAAATTTCAAGTCTCTACCTGAGTTTTAAATATACTAAAATTATATTTAAAATCGAAAAAGGTCTGGCCAGACTCATGAGTAAGACGAAGGGTTAAGGGTATCGTAAACTCTTAATTCTAAAATAGTCCAATATAACTTTGAATTTTCGAAACGCGTTTGCAGACCTACCATCTTCAGGCAAACTTCTGTGTACAATTTCTTCATAGAACAACCGCTGTCTCTTCCATTTTGTATTTTTCCAATGGAACAAGTTCGGCATTTTTTTACCCTCCACCCAAATTAGTTGTGAAGAGGGTATACAAAGTTTGTCATTCCGTGTGAAACTTTTTTATTATTCATCTCAGAGCCCATAAAGTATATATATCCTGGGTCCTTGAGTAATTCTAAGTCGGTTTAGCCATGTCCGTCTGTCTGTCCGTCTGTTGAAAACACGCTCACTTTCGAAAAACTGAAAAGAAATAAACAAACTTGGTGTCAAATTGCTTGTAGTTATCCTAAGCAGTTTGGGATAGAAATCCAGCCAAATCGGTTCAGTAGGATCAGAGCTATGAACCAAAATGTGGAACCACCACCTAAAAAAAAATAATAATTTTGTTACAAAAACTAACATAAATGGTGGAACAATGCACAGAATGATATATGAATTTGCAAAAATTCGGTTTATTCGACTGGAAATGACGCTCTGAAATTTCGTGAAGATCGGTTTATAATTTACCCTAGGCCCCATATAAGCCCTACTCCCGGAAAACAGTAAAGTACGCCAAAGACCCTAATTAACAATGATATCATAACAAATTATGACACGTCGCAGTTTGGAAATGACACTGTGAAATTTCGTGAAGATCGGTCCATAATTTACCCTAGGCCCCATATCAACCCTACTACCGGAAAACAGCATAGTACGCATAAAACCGTAAAAAATAATGTTATCATAATAGAAATTGGTACGTCACATTTTTTTTTTTTGGACTGGAAATGACACTGTGAAATTTCGTAAAGATCGGTCCATAATTTACCCTAGGCCCCATATAAACCCTACTACCGGAAAACAATTTGGTACGCCTAAAACCAATTTTAATGTTGATGTCTGCTTTTATAAAGATAATAATAATAAATAGACATCATACGATATTACTCCTAAAACATTCGAACTGTCGGTGGAGGGTATCAAAGATTCGGCACAGCCGAATATAGCACTCTAACATGTTTGATATCGAATTCTCTATTTTTTAGCGTTTTGTTTATTTCTAAGTTTTTCGACGGAAAGTGAAAAATTTCCTTTCTTGAAAATTTGTTAACCTTTGATTTAAAAAGAAAACTGCTAATACAATTGTTTGACAAAGGTTTGGAAAATTAGAACATAAAATACATTTTTGAAATACTATAAGTACTCAACACTGTTTTTGCTTAATAAACATTGAGATTAAGTAAAATCGGTGCTATGGTAACAATATTGTCTTGCTCTTCCTACATTTTGTATAAAATCACTAAAAACGTAAGAAAATAAACAAATTATATGCTTTTATTTAATTTATTATTAAATAAAAAAAAATTCGATTAATCGGCATTAATTAATCGATTAATTCGTTATTCGAAAATCACCATTTTAAAATTACTCGAACAAGAGTTTGTTTTTGTTTGATCGATTAATCGAATTGTTCTTAATCGGTTGACAACCCTAGTATTTAGCCTAAAATAGTACTTAGGACACTTTGTGAATTGGCTAATTGTTAAATATTAACATATATAACGTTTTAAGGGAGGATATCATTTTATGGTTAACATATTCCTGACAATAGTAATGTTAAAATAATAATGGCTTATTATAATTTTTGTAAACCTTACATTTTATGCTTTGCTATGTGTAATGTCCAAAAAAGTGAATAAGTGAAAGAATTATTTGTTTACGGCTAAATAAGATGAAAAATTAATAAACTGACAAAGCTACATACAATAAATGTGACTATAGTAAATATAAAAACTACGAGCTTTTCTTGTTTTCTTTAATAGGTTTGTATCCTCAAATCCACCGATTACCCTTTTTGCCATTTTGTGTTATCTATTTTGCTATGAAGCCTAAAGAGTAACCTTAAAAAATCTTTATAATTAAAGTTCCAAATAAAATTAGCCCAGAGATTTGGTCAAATAAAAATGTTTCACTAAATGTCCCTTATGCTTCTCGTAGTAATCAAAAGTGGTTCACAAAAAAAAACTGCTTTATCAAAAAACAAAGACAAACTTTGACAATCTTAATGGACTTAAAGATACTAACAACGTTATGCTCTCAATGCTCTGCTTTGAAATATTTTATATAAAAAAAAATAAATAAATAGCATCAGAAATAAAGACATAAAAATATTTACTCTCATATGTTCCACCAGGGTTCCTTACTTCCCAAACGTTTTCTTTTTTTCTGGGAACGTTGAAATTTGTCTAGTGTTTTTGGAAATTCAGGGATTTTTTTTTTTTGTAATGAATGTTAAAGAAGCAGGTAAGAACATTTAGTTGGTCAAGTCCGACCGTTTAAAACCCAACACCACAATATTTACAGACATTTTTTTTAAAGGGCAATAAGGCACCTGTTATTAGGTTAAGGCCCGTTTTCCCAACTTACCGATAGCTTAAAGTAGACTTTAAATGGCCTTATAAAAAGTTTTCGATTATTAAAACTTTACTTTAACCTAAAGTGAACGATAAAGTAGATTAAGGTAAATCCTACCTGGAAGGTTAAAGTAAAGTTGTAATAATGGAACACTTTTTGTACGGTCGACAAAATCTTACCTTTTGCTATCGGTAAGTTGTGAAAACGGGCCTAAGACTCATAAAAGAGATGTTTTGTGCCGCATATTATGTACATATCGAGGCATAACCGCAAAAAAGCTTAAGTAACACCATTTAAAATTTTCTTTTTTTTAATAAGCGACTTTATTGGCAACAATTGCATCATCTCCTGAAATGTCATGGTCACATAAGGAACCGTTACGATTTTATAGCAAAAACAATTTTATCTCAAGCGACAATATTCATACAAAATTTTTATGAAATAAAATAAAACTTTGCCGAATCTTTGATACCCTCCACCGACACTTCGAATGTTTTAGGAGTCATATCTGTATGATGTCTATTTATTATTATAATCTTTGTAAAAACAGACATCTGCATTAAAATTTGTTGCGGTTTAGACCTATATAAAATTATTGACCGACAATTTTAAAAAGCTTGAGTAGAATATCAGTTTATGCTGAACTTGAAATGATTTTCAGGAGAACGAATTATATAAAAGCCATGGTAAGCTATGAACCAATCATCCCAAATTCTGCAGAACGATTTCTGGTATTAAAAAACATAAATTTCAATACAGCGGTGCAATTAGTTTAAGCGTTTGAAGTGAATTTCAGAAGGCTGCTAAAATGGAATCTAAGGTAAATTTTGAACCGTATATCACAAAATTGCATAACATTTTTTCTGGCCATATGAAGCTAAACTGGAAGAAAGTTTACCGCGTATTTAATTATTTTACCAGAGTGGGCTTAAAATAAGGCCTATGGTAAGTTATGCACCGATCTTCACAAAATTTCACAGTGTCATTTCTAGTTCTATAAAACTGTGTTGTACCAAATTTTGTTATGATAGCATTATTTTTTACGTTTTTAGACGTACTTAACTGTTTTCCGGAAGTAGTTTTTATATGGGGCCTAGGGTAAATTATGGACCGATCTTCACGAAATTACATAGTTTTATTTCTTGTCCTATAAAACTTTGATGCACCAAATTTTGTTATGATAGCATTATTTTTTACGGTTTTAGGCGTACTTAACTGTTTTCCGGAAGTAGTTTTTATATGAGGCCTAGGGTAAATTATGGACCGATCTTCACAAAATTACATTGTTTTACTTACTGTCCTATAAAACTTTGATGTACCACATTTTGTTATTATAGCGTTATTTTTTACGGTTTTAGGCGTACTTACCTGTTTTCCGGAAGTAGGGTTTATATGAGGCCTAAGGTAAATTATAGACCGATCTTCACGAAATTTTACAACGTGATTTCCAGTTGAATAAGACAAATTCTTGCAAAATCTTATGGCATTCTGGGCATTATTTCACCATTTATGTTAGTTTTTGTAACAAAATTATAAATTTTTTTTAGGTGGTGGTTCCACATTTTGATTCATAGCTCTGATCCTATTTCAATCCCAAACTGCTTAGGATAACTACAAGCAATTTGACACCCAGTTTGTTTAGTTCTTTTGAATTTTTCGAAAGTGAGCGTGTTTTCAACAGACGGACAGATGGACAGACGGACAGACAGACGGACATGGTTAAATCGACTTAGAATTACGCAAGGACCCAGAATATATATACTTTATGGGGTCTGAGATGAATAATAAATAAGTTTCACACGGAATGACAAACTTAATATACCCTCTTCACAACTAATTGTGGTGGAGGGTATAAAAAAACCTTCTCCTGTAAACTTTAGTTATAGGATGTATCGTCTTAAAGGGAGTTCACGCATGGTTTAATATGAGTTATGTGGTCTATTGTGGACCTACAAGCACAAAATAAAAACTTGTCGATTCATCATAGCTACTTAAGTCTAGTTTACGCGGTAATACAATGTATTGCGACATCAGAATCAAAATAATATAAAATTCTCTCCATGTTTAAAAGAAAAAAAATAAAAGTCTGTTGTAAGTATGTTTAATTTTTACATGGATGGTGTACGTAAAATCACAAATAATAACAAAAAAGCAGTTTTACAATTTTTACATAAGCAACATGAAAATTTCCTGAGTTAATTTTAGTTGTTTGTGTAATTATATAGAAAAATGTTACCACCTTCAATATTTGCCCTTAAACCACATATCTGTTGTGATGAGAATATATGTACAAGTTTCTAATATGGTTTAGAAAAAATCGTTTACCGACCGCTTGTCAGATTTTGTATTCGTATTCTCTCTTACTCCAATACATTTTGCTTTTACATGATAAGATTTTTCTCATTCTACATCATTTTTTGCAATGTCGTAATACATTGTTTTACCGTGTAAACTAGTGCTGGGAAACTATCGATAGTACTATCGATAGTCGCAAACTATCGAAAATATCGATAGGAAAAATATCAATATCGATATTATTATTATTATTATTTAAAATACATCTATGAAGACATGTTACAGCAGCTATACACACACAGTTTTTTCCGAAAGTTTTTACTTGCTTTTATAAACTCGCGCAGAACTACAGCAATGAATACAAACAACAAGAATGGCAGGTGGTATAGATTGCTTAACTGTGCTTTTATACTACTTACTTAAGGCCTTTATATTGAAATTTTTATATGTTTACATAGGGACTAAAATGTCAGATAGTTTTATGATGTTGTAAAAAAAAAATCAAATAAAAATGCAATTGCAATTGCGAGTAGGGATGGGCAAATTGAAAAATATATCGATATATATCGAATCGATATTTTTTAAGAGTATCGATATTAATTTTTTCAAAAATATCGATGTATCGATATATCGAACGTATGTTGCTGAAACCATTACCAAATTAAACAAATTAATATACACATATGGGCAAATCCCAGAAACAGTCCACCAACCAAAAATTTTTCAAATTAATTTCTTTTAATGGAATATAAGACTAGATGTTTAATTTCATTTTTATATTTAAAAATATGTATTTCAATGATCATTAATGCAATAATTTGTACCAAATCCTAGCCCACTGCTGATTTCTTAATAAAATACGTGAATTTAGCATTATTTTAGGTGATTTTTGTTCTTAAAATAGCACTTTCAGCAAACTTATCAAAATATAAATTTCGTTAAAAAAAAAGTTGATATTCATTAGTTAAGAAATTAGTTTAAGAAATGCAATTCATAAAAATATAACTTGTTTTGTTAAAATAAATAAAATATAATACTGGAAAAACTGTAGCGTGCGTTACGTAGCGTGCGTCACAAAGGGTTCACGTCTTTTGTCAAAAAATCACAACATTTTTTGGCTGCGAATAAGTGCGTTTATAATTCTTTTATAGTCATCTTTCTTTTAGGAATCAGATTTTGTATACCTTATCATGCCAAATTCGCTAAAAATTAGGAAAACACACTTGAACCTTTGAAGTTACTTCCACTTTTTGTAGCGTGCGTCACAAAACTTTGTGATCAATTATTTCGCAACAAATACTTGCTAAGAAATTATGATGTATGCTATTTGTAAGTACATAGTAATGTCAGTAAATACTATATATAAGTTGAAGCTATCTCTTTTGAAAGACCAAAAAATGTTTATATTTCAATCAGAAAACGCGTGCGAATGTAGCGTTAGTCACGCAGGAATTGCCAATATGTATGTATATATATATATATATATATATGCACAAATCTTATTATTATTCCAAATATATATAGGCACATATGTTGTTCCAAAACCTCATAAAATAAATCTTTTCAAGTACGTTTGACTTTAATGTTTTAATTAGAAATCTTTCTTAATTCTTCTTCTTATACAGAGTGGCCCAAAAGTACCGAAGGGGTTTGAATTGCTTATAACTTTTTTCATTATAAAGAAAGAAGACTTGAGGAATATAAAATGGAGCAGTACTCAATTGAACAACGTGCCCAAATTGTTGAGCTTTATTTTTCAAATCAACGATCATTATTTTACTAGCTGGACCGGCAAACGCTGTTTTGCCATATAACTTATTTCTTTCAAAAATTACAGTGTCTGCATGCCAAATTTTAAGAAACCCTGTTGATTAGTTAAAAAGATATTGGAAAGGGAGCTTTTACCCCTGCTGCTTCACGCCCTAAATAATAAAAACTATAGGCTGCAACACTATTTGGATGCGAAATTTCTAGAAGATATTGGTAGGGGCAGCTTTTACCCTTCTTGCCCTATTTCACATCCTATTTGCTATTTCCTTTCAGATGTTATAGTGTCTGCATGCCAAATTTTAAGAAAACCCTCTCAATAGTTTAAAAGATATAGGGAAGGGGTTCTTTTACCACTATTGTCCTAACTTACGCCCTATTCCCTTTTTCCTTTTAGTTGCTATAGTGTCTGCATGCCACATTTTTAAAACCCCGGTTAATTAGTTTAAAAGATTGGGGAGGGGGAGCTTTTACCTCTATTTTGCTATATCACGCCATAAATAATAAAAATGTAAGGCTAATAGTTCTTTCCAGATGCTACACTATTTTCCTGCAAAATTTCGTTTCGAAAATCGGTCGATTTGTTAAGCAGATATAGGAAGGGGGATCTTTTACTCCTCTTGCCCTATTTCACGCCCAATTTTCTTTCAAATGTTACAGTGCCTGCATGCCAAATTTTAAGAAAACAGGTTGATTAGCTAATAAGATATAGGGAGGAGGAGCTTATGCCATATTTTGCGCCCTCTAGCGATAAAAAATATTCTCTACGACCTTCTCTCATACCTAACAACAACACATATAAAATTTCATAAAAATCAGTCAAGCCGTTTCGAAGGAGTTCAAAATGGAGGGCATTTTGTTGATATTTGTATGGGAATATATAGGAAAATCTGAATGCCATATCTCCGGAACCACTGGGCCGATTTCATGCAAACTTTACATAAACCATCTACAGACTATCCCTAACGAACCGTAACGTTTTTGTTTAAATTGGTATACCCGTTTTCGCAGTTAGTGGTGACATCAAAGTGTACACTTCTTTTTATATATATAGATTCATAATTTAATTATGAGCGACGAAGCCCATTTCCAATTAAGTGGGTTCGTTAATAAGCAAAACTGCAGGATATGGGCTACGGAAAATCCGAGAGTAGTTCAACAGCGAGAATTATACCCACTTAAGTGTACGGTTTGGTGCGGTGTTTCATCGGAAAGGATAATAGGTCCTTATTTTTTTGAAGTTTTGCGAAAGGTTATGGAAAATGTGTTGCAAAGAGCACGAATTCGCGAAGCAGAAAATGGGCACCACTTGCGAGATATTATTTTTCATAACTTAACTAAAAAAATATTCCCCATTTATATACTGTATTAAAAAGAAAAAAAGTTAATAATTATTTCTTAAATAAAAAGTTATTCAAACCCCTTCGTTAATTTTGGGCCACCCTGTACATGCAGTCTACAGCTGACATGAAATGTTAAGTAAAGTTTTAAGTAAAGACTCATCATTTTAGAGGTTTTCTCATGTTTTAACACGGTTTTTAATGCAAATGTTTTAACAACGCTTTTATAACATCATGTTATAACAGCAAATCATGTCAGTTGTAGACGGGGATCTTCATATTTGTTTAAAAAAACATATGATACATGCATGCAGTGATGCCAATACTAAAAAACATATTGTTTGAAAAACGGCAAAAATTTTGAGTTTTTAATGAAGACTGACTTTAAAAAATATCGAATTCGATAGTCGTATTTCAATATCGGTACATCGATATATCGGTGTTTTAAATATCGGCGATATATATCGATTTTTTTTTTTTTAATATCGTTTTTTGATATATCGATATTTTTTGCCCATTCCTAATTGCGAGCATAGGATAAAACAATGAACGATAATTGCAGGAAAAGTCTGCTAAAGTGGTTACCTTTTGGGTTGAGAATCAAATCCAATTTAGAAAATTATCTAAAGTTGCAATAAAATATATTTTAGTCCCTGTTTCTTTGTAGCCTGATAAAAAACTAGTTAAAGTTTTCCTACTTAAGTACAAACATTCAGTCGATAGTAATATCGATATATCGATATTGAAATCTGAACTATCGGTAGTAACCCTTACAAGTGTAAACTAGCCTTTAGCAGTAATCGTAGGCAAATTTCTCCTTAATACCAACATCTTTAGAGAAAGTTATAGCATTAAAAGCTATTTCAATATATGAACCGATTTAAACAAAAAAAAAAATTTGGTAGAATGAATTAAATTGCATTTAAAAGTTTTGTTTTAGGTTTTGCACAAATCTGCACAAACACAAAAAAAAACTTCCATTCCGGTGGTGGTGCTGGGTAAAAAAATTATATTTTTTAAAAATTAATATTCGTTTTGGGAATAAAAGGTACCTTCACGGGAAAGCTAGGACATAAGAGTGGCTGAGAAGCGATTGAGACTTATCAGTATCACAAAACTATAAATACTAGGGTATTTTGTTAAAATTTTTCCCGAATAGAAACCCTAGTATCACCACCATACCATAAACAGCGTACTTATTCGTGGTAACTTTTAAATATATCTGTATACAATTTCGATTATAGAAGCCAGTATGTTGGGGATTTACATTATCTTTGAGATTATTTTTTACAGCACTTCGCATTGCATTCAAAAGAGAAAAAGTAAAGAAGGCAAAATATAATATAAATAAACGTTTTCTGCAAATCATGTGCGAGTGGAGTTTATTTTGCTATTTGATGTTGCGAGTGGCAAACAAGAAAGCATGGCAAAGATTTTGTTGAAGATAATTTATTTAAGTTTTATTTATTTTTAAAAAATTATTTATCTTTATTTTTAAATAATGTATACCCATCTTCAGCAGTTGTGTTGAGGACGTACATACATGCTGTTAAACAAACTCACTCGTAAGACAAACAAAAGAAAATAAGATAGATTTGTACGGGATAAAAGTCAATCTTATGGAAAATAATGTCCTACTTTTGTGTAACAGGCACAGGGTAAACATTACAAACCTTTATTTGGCTATGAACTTACATATGTACATTAGCAGTTTGCCAATAGGCTTGTTTGAAGCCAAATGTCTGCTTATAATTAAAAAAAATATATGTAAATAAAAATAAAAATCAAATTTAAAAAGGAAGATTTTAAAAAGTTTACAAACTTTCAAAAATCAATCATACTGTGTACTTTTAGAAAGAGTTCATTTTAAAATTAAGTTCTAACTTTTTCGGCTTTTAAATAATGCAAATTTTCTGATTTAAAACCTACATAGAGTAATATAATGGGTGATTTTTTAAGAGCTATAGGAAAGTTAAAAAAAAAACACATAAAATTCAGAAAAATGCATGAAATCTTTATTTGAATCGATATTACGGTCCATATAATTTAACGTTTGAAGATTATTTCATGCAAATTTTGACCGTGACTGCGCCTCAAATAGTCGATCCGCTTAGTCCAATTTTGGCATTCTCTTTCCAACATTTCGGCCGGTATCTCATGAATAAATGCTTCAATGTTGTCTTCCAATGCATCAATTGAAGCTGGCATGTGTATAGACATGAGCTTTAACATAGCCCCACAAAAAATAGTCTAAAGGCATTAAAATCGCACGGTCCAATGATGCCACCAGCCCATAAACCGCATCAAACTGTGACTTTTTCTGGATACATTGGTAGCTCTGGCAAAGCTTTTGGCTGATCTTCACTCAAAAATCGACGATTCTGCTTATTAACGTACCCATTGAGCCAGAAATGAGCTTCGTCACGCGCAAGACGCGCGCGATAAACTTTCTTAACAGAGCACGCATTTTGATAATAAAATTTGCAAGCGTTGTTCGTTTGTATGACGATTCATGCTTAAGTTATAGACCAAACTGAAGATGGATTGACAGCGAAACAAAACACGAAACCTGCGTCAGCTGTTTAAACCAGTGTTGCCAAAACGATAATAGCTAAAAAATCACCCGATAGAACTTTAATAATTTAGCTGCATTAATAGAAAGCAACTAGACAGCTGTTTAACAAACATCTTAAAATTTTATGTAAATATGTATGTAAATTAGAATTGATAAACAAATGAAAAATGTAAGAGGTTATCAATATTTGTATGTTAAAGATCAGGCCGATGTTTAATTAATATAAAAATTTCGTGATATATAATTTTGCTATTATTCAAAACTAGTTTTCGAAAGAGATGTGTGAATAGGGCTGATGGAGGTTAAGGAACTTTTTCCACTATTTGTTCTTTCATTTTCAGTTGTACAACGAATTTTTCATTAAGAACTTGATACCTATGAGTTTACACTGCTAACAGTCGGTAAACATGTTTCCCTACAGTCAATGTCAAAAAAAATAAAAAAAAAACGGCAAAGACAATGGCAAAGAAAGCAAACAAATTACGTTTGCAAATAAAAAAAATTCACTTGAAAAATTCTGAGTCAGTACCTGCAATTATAAGAGCGACGGTACAGTTAAGAAATGTAACATGCATTATCTGTAAAAGCTAACCATAGTGCAATAAGAATCAAAAGTCTATAAAAACAAGTTAGAGTGCTATATTCGGCTGTACCGAATCTTTGACACCCTCCACCGACACTTCGAATGTTTTAGGAGTAATATCTGTATGATGTCTAATAGACATTGTCTATTTAAAATCTTTGTAAAAACAGACATCTGCATTAAATTTTTTTGCGGCTTAGACCTATATACAATTATTGACCGACAATCAGAATCAATTTTAAAAAGCTTGAGTAGAATATCAGTTTAAGATGAACTTAACTGATTTTCAAGAGAACAAATTATATAAAAGCCATGGTAAGCTATGAACCACTCATTCCAAATTCTGAAGAACGATTTCTGGTATTAAAAAACATAAATTTCAATACAGCGGTGCAATTAGCTTAAGCGTTTGCAGTGAATTTCAGAAGGCTGCTAAAATGGAATCTAAGTAAAATACACAGCCCGACAAAATTAAAAAAGATTTTTGCTTCTTTGAATTTATATTTTATTTTATTTTTTATACCCTCCACTTATAACCTCCAATTACCAATTACCCAAATTTTTTTTCCAAAATATTTGTTTTATCAAAATTTTTTATTTACTGTTATAGTTATTGCAAAAAAAAAAAAAAAAATTTTAATTTCAAAAGATTTTGTTATTCGTGCTTAATTCCCAGTTTTTATTCTTGACCAAAACACTTGAAATTTATTGTTGATGGGATAAGCTATTCCTATGCGCATTTCACTGGTTGCTTAGGCCAGATCATCAGGAAACTTCATCCATAAAGATTTTAGAAAAACTAAAGATATTAAACCAAATAAAACTGTTAAACGTATAAGAATTATAGCAACAGTTTTACTTGTAATAATATCAAAGCTTAAACAAAACACATCAACAATAAACAACAGTGGGTTTATCTCATCTTACATTCCCCACTACAATTAGTTGAAATTCTCTCAACATTAATTGTAGTTGTAAGTAGGTTAAGAAAAACAAAATAAAAACAACACAACAACTTACAAAAGATGTTGTCAATTAAGTGTTTTTTAGGCCGTGCACTTGCCCGTTTTATCAATAAGTAATTTCAATTTTTGGGAATACAAAATTTTAATTTCAAAAGATTTTGTTATTCGTGCTTAATTCCCAGTTTTTATTCTTGACAAAAACACTTGAAATTTATTGTTGATGGGATAAGCTATTCCTATGCGCATTTCACTGGTTGCTTAGGCCAGATCATCAGGAAACTTCATCCATAAAGATTTTAGAAAAACTAAAGATATTAAACCAAATAAAACTGTTAAACGTATAAGAATTATAGCAACAGTTCTACTTGTAATAATATCAAAGCTTAAACAAAACACATCAACAATAAACAACAGTGGGTTTATCTCATCTTAAAAAAAAAAATTATATATTTTTAAGTATTTTTTTTTATTTTAATAAATCTGTATGAAACAGTTTAACTTCTTTTTAAATTCCTATGGAAAAGTTTTACTTTTTAAATACTTAAAAAAATTTGGTAATTTTTTTTTGGCAATAACTATAACAGTAAATAAAAAATTTTGACAAAAAAAAAAAATTTTGGAAAAAAAATTTTGGGTAATTGGTAATTGGAGGTCATAAGTGGAGGGTATAAAAAAAGCTATATCATGAAAACTAGAGCTGATAGAGACAAACTGATTACAGTTTTGAATTCAGCGCACCCAAATTAACTATAATCAGTTGATAAATTCAAAGAAGCAAATTGAGTGTTGGCCTGTGTTATAGACCGTATATCACAAAATGACATAACTGGAAGAAAGTTTTTACCGCATATTTAATTATTTTACCAGAGTGGGCTTTATATTTTTTATTTTTTTTTTAAATTCCCTATGCTAATCCCCGCGAAGCTTGACGCTTGTCTGCAGGAAAGACACCAGAGTCTCTGGCGGGAATCGAACCCGCAATCCCGGGGTTGATAGACTAGCTCACTACTAGCTAGCCCACCGGGGCACTCCCCGGCCTATGGTAAATTATGCACTGTGATGTATCAAATTTTGTTATGATAGCATTATTTTTTACGTTTTTAGGCGTACTTAATTAACTGTTTTCCGGAAGTAGGGTGTATATGGGGCCTAGGGTAAATTATGAACTGATCTTCACGAAATTTCACAGACTTATTTATAGTCCTATACAATTTGTATGTACTAAATTTGGTTATGTTAGCAATATTTTTTAAGGATTTAGGCGTACTAAACTGTTTTCCGGAAGTAGGGTTTATATGGGGCCTAGGGTAAATTATGAACCGATCTTCACGAAATTTTACGGCGTGATTTCCAGTTGAATAAAACAAATTCTCGCAAAATCGTATGTCATTCTGTGCATTATTCCACCTTTAATGTTAGTTTTTGTAACAAAATAATCAATTTTTTTTTAGGTGGTGGTTGCACATTTTGATTCATAGCTCTGATCCTACTCCACCGATTTTGTTGAATTTCAATCCTAAACTGCTTAGGATAACTACAAGCAATTTGACACCCAGTTTGTTTAGTTCTTTTGTATTTTTCGAAAGGGAACGTTTTTCTGAGATGAATAATAAAAAAGTTTCACACGGAATGACAAACTAAGTATACCTCTTCACAACTAATTGTGGTGGAGGGTATAAAAAAGATAACAGTCGCAGTCGCGGGAAATTTGTTTCAAATGGTTTTAAAGCACTTATCCCGTCACCAGTTACCCCGGTTTTATAATAAAAAGCTGTGAGGTCGCATTTTCTTTATTATACTTCTTTATACCTGTTTGTATATTTTTTTTTAATTTTGGAAAATTTTTATTTTTGATTTAAGCTGGAGAATTTTTTTTTGTTTTGGAAGAAAAATTTGTTTTTTCTTGGGAAAGGAGGATTGTAAATTTTTAAAAATGGAAAAAGAATATAAAATTTGAAATAATTGAATTGTGAAAAATTTAAACAAAAGATGGAAACTAAATTGCTGAAATCAAGCAATAGAGTTAAAATTTTGAATTTTATCGTTCATTTGTGGAGTCAAAGGCAATAAAGGGAAAACCAACCAAGATTAAAGGGTGCGATATATTTACTTGGAAGAAGACCTTAAGCCTCAGTTTCATGCCTGTTGAGAAGTCAACTGAAACACATTTTTTTAAAAGCATTAAAGGACTTAAATAAGTGTAATTTGCTTAGTTACATTGGTTTTAAGTGGCCTGAAATTAATTATTTTAAATTCTGCATGGTGTTGGCTCAAATCATATTACGAACACACCTAAAACGGTATGGAAAATTTTCATTCTGGAATCAGGAGTAAGCATCAATAATTTAAAAGAATAAGCATCATTATGTATCGTGCTCTTATTTTGTAAATTCAGTTTGTTAAGAAAAAGAAACTAATTGTTCAACAGAAACAATCCTTCATGGTTAAAAAAAAAAATGTGTTAAAATACATCTAAGATCACAATACTATTTTTAAACTATTATTCACTATCTCAACACTAATTTATAACATTTACCTCCATTGTTACTTTTGAAATCGTGTATTTTATATTTGTTGCAAGCCTTAGCGAGTAGACAGTAATAACTCCAAGCGTCCTAGAACCTGACTCCAGGCCTGCAGTCAACGATGGAAAAGATGTATGGTGAGTTTTGATTTTTAATTGATATTTTATTTTTCTTTGGACTTAAAACTAATATTGAATACATCGGTTTCATGAGAGAAAAACGTTATAATACAAAACCAAAAATTTAAATCACATATAAAACACATAAAAAGATAAATAAATAAGTTTCCTATCATTATTTCTATTAAATTTTACTTTGAATTTCTTATTTTAAAAGAATACTTTTTTAATGTTAATTAAACTTAAACTTTAACTTTCACTATCACTTTTAATACAACCAAATATTTGTTTTTTTGTACTTTAATACATATAAATTTAATGCTAAGTTTTTTGTGGTCATTATGGATATTTTTTCCATACGGCACTATATTGAATTAATATACAAATAAATAAATGTAGTTTTAAAATGAAATTTTAATTTAATAGTTATTTCGTGAAACATGTAGGTTATCAATGTAGACTGTTCGTAGGACTATTCCGAGATATGAAATGAATAGCAAGGTCATGGGAGGGTAAGGAATGGTATGAGGCGGGTGACATACCAAGTGACAAGTAGAGCATAATTTATTTCCATATTCATATTTGTTTTTTTTGTTTTGTAATTGAATCGAAATTTTTTGCTACTTAAATTTGTTTTATTTTTAATATACGAATCGACTTACCGTTAAAACAAGACGAAGATCCCCCCCCCCCCCCCATATCCCTGAGCATGGCCGATTTATATGTAAGTAGCAAGTTCTTCTTAATGTTAAGTCCCTTTTACTTATGGTTCGTTACAAAGCATAGAAGCTTGCTTTCCCTCAACAATTAATTTCAGTGTATTTATCAAATATGAAAAAATTGGGCACGTCATACAGAAATCTTTTAAATAATACATTTTGTATTCTCAGAGATAACTTTGATAATAGAAAAATGGAGTTTGCACAAAAGCAATCAACGCTTTATGATTCTATTAATTATATTTGAAATTTTGCGAATTATTATTAAGCGTTCCAAATATTGAAGTTTTTCGAATTTAAAAGTGCTTCGCAATGGCGTTAGCGAAAGTGTGCTTCATTACTCAACAAAATTGAATTGAAAATGAGCCAAGATTTTTAAAACAAATTTGAGCAATTTGTAAACGTTGGTCTCGCAGAGTTTCTTCATGATGAAATGTGACACCAAACTAAACTCAAAACAGCTGAAAACTGCCAAGCTACATACCTAACGGAAAAGACCCCAGCTGCAGTCAAGAATGAAAAATTATCAATAACAATTTTGATTAATTTTCATGTTGTAAAATTCCTTTCTTCATAAAAATAATTTAATAAAAATTTAATTTGGTGAACTTTAGCCTAATTAAAATATTAAAATTTGGATTAAAAACCATAAATATAACCACAATACTTAAAAGACCGTTATTTAAAAAAAAAACCTGATACTGTGTTTAATTGTTACACTTTAAATCTGTATGTGTTCGATATTAAGGCAGCATGGTTTTTAAAACATGTCCTTAAGACATGTTTTTTTGTTTGTAGACGAATTCGGTAGAGGTGAAAGAGTTGTTAAAAAAACAGACATAATTTCTGTTCTCGTATTTTTTTCCAATTTTCTTTTACAGTCATTTCAAATTTTCAGGGCTGTGGAGTCGGAGTCAGAGTTGAGGTTTTTGTACCGGAGTCAGAGTAGAAGTACACATAAAAAACTCGCAACACGACTCCAAAAATTTTCAGCATAAAAATTTAAAAAAATGTTCTAATATTTTCCAAAATAAAAAAATTAGAAAACGGTCTGCTTTAAAAATTTTTAAGTCAAAAAATAATGACAAGTCTACTCTTCATATGTAAATAACTATATTGAAGCTCGATGCGGCACGTGTAACAATTAAAAAATCAATTTTAAATGTTTACAAAACCATTTTCTGGCTATATTTAACCATTTGATAGATACTGCATTGAAAACGAGTTTAAAGTCAAAAAATAAGGACCAGCTGCATATACATTTGGTATCAAGGTTAGAGAAGGAGTCGGAGTAAAGGCACAGTTAGCCGGGAGTAACAGTAACCTTACCGTAAAAGAGTAAGACCAACCTATTTCTAACAGATTGAGACATAACATCTTACTGTTTACTATAATCGTTCTAATTGCTTTACATACAACAAAATGAAGCAGCTGATTTGCAACGTTACTGTTACTTCTCGCTAACTGAGCCTTAAGACCTTTTTTGCGACTCCACAGCCCTGAAAATGTGGCTTTTATATTTTATTCGTTTTAAAAAACTGTCTCATGTAAATGAAAAAAGATTTTGGTAGCACCTTCAAAAGAAAATTAAAAAAAAAACATGTTTTAAAAATCATCCTATAACTGCCGCCTGATAAGATTTTTTACAAAAGACTTTAACGTTTTATAAATTGATATATTGAGCTTTAATTTTATCAAAGAACTCTTATCAAGTAAAAACCTACTCAACAAGTAAATTATCATTAACAACAGAACAGAATTAAGTTCAAAAAAAAAATTTAATTTTTAAGTTATGCGCTGCAAAATTCTTTATTGAACTTTATAAAAGAACAATATAACACTTAAGCGTGACAAGTATCTTTAAGTTTGAAAAGTTCTACCACATTATTTGTTAAAAATCTATTTTGTTACAGCTGCAAAATAGAAGAATAAACTTATAAAGCTATGATAGAGATAAAAAAAACAAATCTAGATTAATTCTTTTGTAACAAATGTAAGCATTTACTTATGGAGTTTCCTTTTTCATTAAACAAACAAACTCTTTCGTAAAAGTTGAATACGTGATTTGCATTTAAAATCAACGTTTATTCAAACAAATTTCAAAATAAAACTTACAGTTGTGGTCAAATCAAATAGTTTGCAGATTTAGTGGATTTAATTATATTCTATTGGATCTTTATCTATTTCTTATAAAGTACTGCTTGTTTTACTCTTCACTGTAAGTTAAGCATACAAACAACAATTTGTTGAAAATTATGGAAAAGTGAATAAATTTTGTGTTAAAAGCATATTTATTATAGATACTTAAATATACTTATAAATATCTACTCCTTTCTATTTGAAAGGAAAAGAAGAAAAATAAAAAAGAGATTTCAATCTTTTTGCGCTTTATCATAAAGTGGGTATTAACTTAAAATTTTTATTTTGCACTTTTTGCAAAAACCGGCACCCTTTGTAAAAATATCCTGCAATTTTGTCCACTTTTTGGTAAGATACCGGTTAGTTTAGAGTCAGCTGATTGAATTTATCTGAACGGCAAATAAATAATTGGCAGATGAGTGCCGGTAAGCTTTGCGACAGAATAGAAGCAAAAAAGACATTAATGGCCATTTTCTCATTAGGCGATTATCTTTTTTCCCAACGAAAAAATGCACATTAAAGAAATCTGGTTTTCTCAATGTCTCATTTGCTTCGATTTTATCGCAAAGCTAACCGGCGCACATAGGGGTTTTTTGCCAATCTAGCCGGACATTACTTTTTGTTTTAGCTTATATTGCTTCTTAAAAGTTATTGAGTGCCCCTAGATCGATGAAACTTGGCAGAAATATGTGATATTGTCATAGGCAGGTAAACCTAAAAAATAAATAAAATCGGACCAAGGAGGAAAATGTTCAACCTAGAAGAACTAATCCAACCTCTGAAAAATGCAATTTTTTTTAAACTTTTCCCATACTTTTGTTTGGCAAATGCAACTTTTAACGTCGGCGAAAGTTAAAAAACCTAAAATAAGACCCATGAGATCGTAAAATTACACTTTTCGCCCCCCGCCCCCTTTTGAGGGCGGTTACATAAAATAATATTTAAAAAAAATGTAAATATTAAAAGAAATAGATTACTAACGCCTTAATACTATAAAAATTAAATTTTTTAACTTTAATGGGTAGGGGGAGATATCCCTCCAAACACCCCCCCCCCCCCCGGAACGACCCTGTAAAATTTTTTTTTTTTTGCTAATTTCCAAAACATATTAATTTTTAAGATTTTATGTGACTTTTATATATTTTATAGTATTTAATTTATCTGAAAATAATTAATATATTCGTAATAATAACTTATTTATAATAGTAACAGCAAATTTTATTTAAAATAATAACAACTAATTTATTTAAAATAACTTCTCTTTTGCACTAAGATGATGATGAGTGCCATGGTTCTTCTTCGTCTGCTTCTTCAAAATCCTCTTCTGAATCTGAATTCTCTTCAGAGCCAAGTACAGGTGGAAGCATAAAAGAAATTGCTTCTTTCGTAAAGGGTAGTGACTTTTTTTTTGGAGTTGGTCTTATACTAGTAATCAGTGGGTCAGAACTGAGCAAAAGTCTATTTATAACATCTTTGTTACACTGAACCCTCGAAAACTTTCTAGCAAAATTCTGCCTGTAAAGCCGAAAATGTTTATTTCGTGCCTCAGACGCTTCTTCTGATAATAGCCCGATAGGCAACAATGCCTCACTCATTACAGTTGCGCCATGTACTAAAATCTTGTGCATTGTAGGTGTCATAGGATGCCAGGGATATAGAGTAACGTAAAGTTTTGCAGTGTCTAAGCAATAATTGGCAAACTCGTGCAAATGGATTTTGTGACCACTTGTAATTACTTCAATAATAACTTTGATCCGGTAGATGAAATCCAATGCAATTCCAGTTATTTCTGCAGCTAATTCAGGATTGGAAAAAAATCGTCTGCTGGTGTTACCATCGTTGCTGTTTCCAAATCCAGTCTTCGGTACATCCACTATTAGCCCTAATTCACTTCTAAATTTTTCTTGGATAGTTTTTTTCCTCTCATTAACAACAGTTTTGTCCTCATCCGATCTTAATTGCCACTTTTTTACTGTGAGTTTATACGATAGGTGTAATATGCTCTCAAATAGACGAATTCTGGCGTGCAAAGTAGATAATCCGAAAGAAAGTGCATCTACGTCTATATCCCTTTTGATTTTCAAATTGTTAAATTCTTTTGAAGTAGCCCCACAAATATAGCACTTCATTGTGGACGTAGTTTGTGTTCCGGCATTACATACTTTTGCATCTATCATTGTAAATACCATTGTATGTTTTATGGAATATAACTTTCCTTCCATTAAAAAATTAGTGTTTTGTAATGTAGTAATGGCATCTTGTACATAATTAATTTCTTCTTGGATTACATCTACAGTTTCTTTAACAAATCTGATGCGAATAGGTCTACAATATCGCGGTGATGAAGGAGTTGGATTTTGCCATAATATTTTCTCCTTTTTTGCACCATATATTAGTCGAAGCGGTACGAAACTACTCTGAAAAATATGAGAATCAGAAGCATCATTTTTCATCTTTTGCTTAAATTGTGCCTGGTGTGATCCATCGCAGCCCCATTTGCTTATTAGTTCGAGGGAGTTGCATTCTTCTATTTGTGAATCACATAAATCACATGAATCACATATGTACCTATGCAAGATGAGCAAAAACAGAAAAAAGGTGAAATTTTCAAAAAATCATAAAAAAAAATGGCGCAACAACGCGCAACGTTTTTTTTTTGAATTTAAAAGTAGAGATTTCAAATTTTATCGTGATGTATAAAATTTTTAAGAACTCAGCGGAACTCACCTTCAAAAACCTTTTAAATTTTTTTTTTTTACAAAAAAGTGAACAAAAAAATCGTTTTTTTTAATTTCGTACTAATTTTTTTATCATAAAAAATTCAAATAAAATTTTTCTAAAAATTTTCATAATTAGCTGTTTATATAGTCTTTCACAGAAAAAAAAATTCAATGTAAAATCTTTATTCGTTTATCTACAAAAAAATATATTGTAAACCTCCCAAAACCGTAAAAAGTCAATGAACACGCATGCAATTTAATCAACTTTCCTGGTTTTAACAGTGTCCCAAAACCACAAATCTCAAGCAAAAGACTTGAAAATTCACTATACGATGCAGAACTTTGTTGTCTGTCGAGCTGCGTACTTAAATTTTTCCATTTCTTAAAAAAAATTTTTTGCTTAATGTCCGGCTAGATTGGCAAAAAACCCCTATGTGCGGCGCTCATCTGCCAATTATTTATTTTCCTTTTATTTGCCGTACAGATAAATTCAATCAGCTGACTCCCAACTTTTACATGTATTTTGAGTGGCGTTGCCAGCTAAAAACAATGTTTTTTGTCGGTGTATTGAGAAACCCAAAATCGTTAACGGACAGTTTATCGGTCCAATAAATTTATGTCGACATTAAGTAACAGACAGTTTGTCGATACATTGAGAAAATGGCCATAAGAAAACGAAATTCCTTTAACGTGCAGTTTTTCGGTAGGGAAAAAGATAATCGTCTAATGAGAAAACGACCAATTTTATTGTTTTGTTCAGCTGGCCTACAAGATTGTTTTCGTTTAGATCTACATCTTCTTCTTCTAAAAAATCATCGCCTGATATATTTTAGTCAGGTTCAGTATAACGCAATCGATTGTACAATTTGATTGCAAACACTTTTGTTGAGCTATATTTGAAAGAGTTATCGCTTTTGATGAATTGAGGTAGAGTGTAGATATGTTATGAACTTTAAAGAACTCACGCAAAGAAAAAAAAATGGTTGTGGTAAACATATTCTAAGAGCAACATATTATGATAAGATTCATGATTGTAGTCACCCTATTACGAATTTTAATCATATTATTATCAAATATTTTCGTAATATAACATCATAATATTTTTCCCTTAATCATATTCTTATCGTGTAAATCATAATGTGTGTGAAGATAAATTCGAGTTTAACTAGCAAAGACGCAAACCATATTTTCTAACATTGATCATATTGCCGTTAACAGAGCAATGCTAACGACTTAAAAGTCATAGTAATATACTAGGGAGACATAAAATCATTTTTTTTTTTTTTTTTTTTTTTAATTTATTTTTATTATTGAATCTTTCTTATCGAAATTTACAATATGTATTCAAATATTAATTCTACTTGTTGTTTATTAGTTGTTACCAGTGTAACCACTAACTGCTGTATTCAAATTTTAAATAAAATCATGATTTGAATGACCATTTTGGACAAACATTGAGTTGCACATATATACCACTATATAGGAATGGTAGTCCACATTTGAGAAAATTAATTTTGCAAAAAGTGATATTACATTAAATCATAATAAGTTAAGAAGAAATCATATTATTATCATGTTTATCATTATAAGTTAAGAAATAAATATATTATAGTCATGCACAGAAAAAATTATTGGAAGTTTTTTTTTTCAATTAATAGTGATTTTTGAGTTTTAAAATAAATTTGATTACGTTCTTAATTGATTGAATTAAAAAAAAAAATATTTTTTTTTCAATTAAAATTTTACTTGATTTTAAGCTTAATTTTAATTATAAGTTTAATTGAATCAATCAACTCGGTTGTTTGAATTGAACACTTTGTTGCTTTCTCCTTGTTGCTTTCCTCCCTCATCAACAGTTTGCGAAAAATGTTACAAGTGCAACCAACATCTTTATAAATTTATTGTCTTTACCATTACATGTACATACACACATGTTTTTGTCATCAAAAAGAACAGTAAGCGTCGCGTGCAAAAAAAAAACTATCAACAAGTAAAAAATGAACTGAAATTTGTTATAGACGAATTACAATTATGACCACCAATAATGTCAATAATGAGCCTACATACATATCGTCATATTAAATGCAAACGGACGTAACTACACAAAATTTCGAAATGGAGTTTTTCATCGATTATGGTTCGTTTTATCAAAATACATATTCAAGCTAAATTTTAGAATCCTACGATCAAAAATGGCAATTTTATTAACGAAATTTAAACGCCAATTACACCTTGTTGTTATTGATTTTGTAAAGTTTTTTGCTTCTCCTGTAAAAAATTAAAAAGTTTAGTTACGTCCGTTTGCATTTAATATGACGATATGTATATTATGCGTAAAATAAAAAATCGCCTTGTGGCTGACCACATTGTTGACGGTGGTTATTATGGTCGCAATCGAAATGTGGTGTTTATTTTCTTTGTTTGTTAATTCTTGAATTATTTTTGGCGTCATTTCATGTTGTTCGTTTAAAGTGAATAGGTGAAAAAAGTACAGCCAAATTACACAACAAAAACAGTTTTTTGTTTTCAATCTTGAATACCCTGAAGAATCAGAGTTATTCTACAATTTTATACAAAGTTGTATGTATGAAATTCCTTTGTCAAAAAAATCTTACAAAATGTATACAATTAAGCATGAGCTATTACAATTAAACAAATAAAACAAGTTATTTTTAAACCATATCTAAATAAAACATACCTAGATTTTAAATATTATTATTTTGCTTCATTTAACCATCAACTGAATTGATTTAACAAACTAATTCAATTAACAATTTGTTTGATTGAATAATTTGCGTAATTGAATTAAGATTGTATTTCATATACACTGTTTAATTTATTCAATTAAAAATTTAATCAATTTAATGCAAAAATTCAATCACTGTTTTAATCAATACAATTATTAAAATAATTAATTTTCTGTATTGTAATCAATTACGTTAGTAATTCATTCAATTAAAATATTGATTTTTTTAATTAATTTGTTAATTCATTCAATTAAAATATTGTTTAATATTTATAATTTTATCAATTATTGTTGTAATTAAAATGTAAAAACTTTTTAATTGGAAAAAAAATCCTTGTTTTGCAATTTTTGCAAATTTAAGTAATTGGTATAATCATTTCGGTGATAGCTGCAAAATCAAAAATGTTTTTGCTTGTTTCAATTATTTTGGTGATTAAAACCGTTTTTTACTTTTTTCTGTGTGTTAATCATAAAAAATTTAGAAGTAATCATAATATGATACAGTACAGCCACAACAATAAAAAAAATAAATTTTTTTTGCATCGAGTTTTTATTTTGTTGCACTTTACAATTGTTTTAATGTTAATATAATTTAACATTATTTTATTTTTCAAATTTATTCTATGAGCTACATTTCAGTTATGTATTTTATAAAGCTTTTTTGTAATAGTTCTATTCCTTCAATTTTTGAGAAATGACAGAAATGACACTACCAGACTATTATCTTGTATTGTGTTTTTACATTTTACCTTAGCCTTCCTTCGGATAGCAATGACGTATATTGTTTGTACAGAAAAATTTACAATTATTAGACATTAGCAGAATGTAATGCATTTTATGGCCCGCTACGGCCTTCGTCAGCATTCGTTGTGTCACACTGGATAGTGATACTTTATAAATTGAATGTAATTAACTCAACAATTTTAATAAATAGAAATTGGTAGTGTATAAAGTCATTCCTAAAAATTTAAGGATTATGACTATTACAAAATAGCTTTATAAATTATATTAATAGGCCGTTTACATTAGAACGAAATCTAGTACAGACGAGATTTCGATCAACATCTAGTTGTTTTTGACTAGATTTCCCATACAAAACAAAATCTACTTCTTGTCTAGATTTTGACGAAATCTACTCAAAATCTAGTAGTACTAAGTGACACAACTGTGGTTTTTTCCAAAAAGTAATAAAAAAAACTTCGCTGTGAAATAAAAAAATGACATTTTAATTTAAAACAAAACAAAATAAGTGCGGTTTTTTTTATTTTCAAAAATTTGTAATAAAATAATAATAAAATGGACGAAAAAATTAACATTGAAGAAACCAATCAAACACCAACTGTAAATAAAAGGTAACGTAAATATCTAAATGGCTTTTTGGAAGGAATGATTTTATGTTGGTAAGTTTAAAGAAAACGAACTTACAAGAAAAAAAAAGGCTTGGAAAGCGGACGAGGAGTCACTCCTAATAACACTTTGGGGAGACTATATTGATGAAATTAGAGGATGCCGTAAAAATAGCCACGTGTACCAAGAGATATCCAATGCAACGAAAACAAATGGATTGGATTTTAATCCAGAGGAAGTAAGGGTAAAAATTCACAACCTTACAAATAAATACAGGTAATCTAAAAAGTTTAAGGTGTATTAATAAAGTATATGACCATGCGTTATTTTTCTTTAAGGGATGAGAAGCGAAAGGTTGGACCCTCTGGTGGGTCGCCATCAAATTGGCAGTTCTTTGAAAGGCTTCACATAATTTTGGGGTCGTTCAAATCAAACTCCATTGAGTTGGTTATGGATGAAAGCATAGGTAAACTAAATTCACATTTTCTATTTATGCTTCTTATTTATCGTATTTTTTTTTCTTAAGCCGACACCCAATCACATTGAGTCGCTGTATACTAGTGGATATAGAAAACATAACTGATTAATCTCAAACTTCGTTAGATAAATCATTTGATACCCCTCCTCCAAAGAAAAAAAAAGTTTTCAAACAACAATCTTAGAAAAAATTCAAGAGTCCAATGACATTATTAGGAAGGAAATGGAAAATAATGCTGAGATAGACGCAAAAATGTTCAAACTTCAGGAAGAGTTAGTGTCAGTAGAAAGCAGTATTGCCAAAACTTGGTGACCAAAAATGGCTAAATTTACGGAAAAAAATGGCTAAAAAATGGCTAAAAATTGGCTAAAAAATGGCTAAAAGCTTTTTTAAATAAAAACACATTAAAATTCAATAACAAAACAGAAGTAATTAATTTAAAGTTGTTTTCGATGAAATTGTGAGTTAAGATCAATTTTTTAAATAAGAATAAACGTAAATTAATATTAAAATAAATTAATATTAAAAAATTAAAATATCGAAATATTCGATGTCGTTATTGTTCATCTCATAGGAATCACTCAATCATGAGTTTCAAATAATTATAAGTTTTAAATCATAATCACGACAACATTTACCCAGCCTTTTGAGTTCAGATCTACAATAAAAAACAAATAAGAAAGAATAGTCTATTAAACCCGACTTTATGATACCCTACACCACATTAGAACCTTTGTACCAAATTTGATCAAATAATCTCTAAATTGCGACCTGTACTTTGCAAACATCGTTAATTCGACTCAGAAAGTGATTCTGAGTCAATCGGTATACGTAAAGGTGGGCTAAGGACCAATATTTTAAGGTGTTACAAACATCAGCACAAACGCATAGTATCTTCTCCACTATTGTGGTGGTGGCATAAATATTGTATTTTTATGGTAAAAATATTTACCTAATTGAAAAAATCGAATTAACGGTTGCTTAATGTTACCTATTTCTCAAATTACTTTTAACGATGTTTACTTGGCTAAACACCCTCTCTACTTCAGCATTAGACCATGGAAGTGAGAGCAACTTTATAGGCAATTCTGAAATTTTTAAAACAATTTTGTTACCGCCTAATTGCCTTTATTGAAATACTTGCAACCAGAAAGAAACAGTGATGTTTTTGTTGATCGATTTTATAAATTTAATAGTGGAATACTGTTCCTTTATTTTGAAAGATGTTTCAGCGTCATAGTTTATAGCGATTTTCAACATTTGTAAAAGTTGTGATTTAAATTAAAGGCGTTTTAATTGTACAAAATGTTTATTTTACTTTTATAATTTTTAGTAAATTATAATCCTTTTTCTTCGACCTTTTTTTATTAAATTTTATACTTTATTCTTCAGGTCACTTTTTTAAAAAATTAATTAAATAATTTAATAAAGTATAAAATTTTATAATTTTTATAATTAAATAAAAATTATTCTTTTAAAAGAAAAACGGCAAAAAAAATTTATGGCTAAGCAAGTTTAAAAATGGCTAAAAAAATGGCTAATGGCTAAACTCAATTTTTAATGGCTAAACCGGATGAAAAATGGCTAAATCTAGCCACTAAATGGCTAAATTGGCAACACTGGTAGAAAGGGAAAGAAACGAAATTTTGAAATCCCTATTAAACAAGTAAAACAAAGTAACTCCTACATATGTATTTGCTATGCCTAAAAAAAAGACTGAAATTTTGTGTTTTCTTAAAAAATTATTTAATATTTTTTTATATGTAGTTATTTTTTAGTTTTGTTTTAACAAAATTGTTTATTTGTTAACAAGTTTGCAATTGCGTTTCTTATATGTTCACCTTTAGAATTGTAATCGTATGTAAAATCCACACTATTCAGCTGACCGCTGGTTGTTGTAAAATTACTTTGGTGCCAGGTGTCATTAAATATTTCATTATTTTGATTCAGAAAGCTGTGCAAGACGCAACAACATTTGATTATATTATTAACGTTACCAATTTTGTTGTCAATTCCCTTTCCAAGTCGTCGAAATCGAGCTTTCAAATGTCCGAATACATTTTCGACAACTCTTCGGCTTTTTGATAAGGTATAATTAAATATTCTTTGTTTTTCTGATGCATTTACATTAAATGGATAGGGTTTCATCATGCATTTAGATAAACGAAAAGCAGAATCACCTATTAACATAACTGGAATTGTTACTCCATCGTAAAATATAGATTGTTGTTGAAATATGGGATTATGCATTTTGCTTCTAAAAACAGATCTCTCAAAAATGGTCGAATCGTTGCATCGACCTGGGCATCCGACAATAATATATAAGAATCGATTCCTATAGTCAACTGCAACAAGCAAAACAACTGAGTACCACCCCTTGTAATTGTGATAATCACAAGTTTCCGAAGATGGGGGATGAACCTCAAAATGGCATCCATCTAAGTTTAAAAAAAATAAATAAAACATAACCCTCATGTTTTAACTCTAAAATAAAATATCAATATTTATACCTATTGCTCCAAAACATTGTGGAAACCCAATTTTTTTTAAATCCATTCACACATTCCTTTATTTTAGTTTCATTAATAAAATTTGATGGTAAATATTCTTCTGAAAGAGATTCCCAGACATTTTTACAAAATTCATGTAATATGAGGCATACACTAGCTTTGGATACTCCAAACATGCGCGCTATTGATGCATATTCAGAAGAAGTCTTAAGGCTATAAAGGGCAATAGCAACTCGTTTTGCAGTGGGATACATTTTCTAAACTTTGTATTACTTTTGCTCATTAATGTTAGCTTTAAGCACAAGAACTGAACAGTTTGGCGGCTCATTCTAAAATTTTCGATGAACATTTCATTAGACTTATAGGAACATCATTCTCCCAAAAGTAGCCATACCGGCTCTAAAAAAAAATGTTCAATATTGAAGTTAAAAGGAGATATTATTGTCTGTATGTACTTACATGTGTCCAAACAATTCTACTATTTAACAATTGCGAGTAATAATATATTTGCATTGTTTTCTGAAGTTTTATATTAAGCAAATGCTGGCGCTTTTTTTACGCAACAACATTATCTGAAATTGGATTTTTTTTCGCTCTGGATAAACAAAATACCGATAAATTTTTTACATTTTCCATTATTGTTGGTTTTGAGCACAATTAGTAAATAAAACTATTTTCCTTTTAATTTCAGTCAGCTGTTATGAAAACAAAATCTCGCTAATGTCAAAAAAGTATGATGTAAACGCACTAGATTTTGAGGGAGTTTTAAAATCAAATCTACTAGATTTCGTTCTAATGTAAACCTGAAATTTAGCTCATCGAATAAATTCGAAAAATAAAAAAAAATTTTAATATAATAAAGTAACTATTGAAAAGAAATAATTCCCAGTTTCTATTTGTTATTATAATTTCTTTATTTTTTTTTTCTAATTATTTTTGATTGCATTTTCATATATTAAATATGAACTAACAATAACACTACGTGACAATTTTTTGACCAAATGAATTTGACACCTAATCTTTATGTAAAATTGTCCGCTGAGTCTGAATTTGCATTTCAGTCACATCATCTTTTTTAAAAACACAAATAACGGTTATCTCGGAATATCTCAAAAACTGTTCTACTTTTGACAATTCTGACTTCATATTCGGATTCAGTGGAAAATTCTACATAATGATTAGCTGTCAGATTAATTTGGTCACGACTTTGTTGAAATTTTGTCACGTAGTGTAATTAATCAAATTTTATCCTAATACTTCATTTATGTCCTGCCAGTGCCAGACAAAAATGTTCTTCATCACGGACTCTGTTCACATATATAGTTGTTTATCGCTCATCTTAATGGGTAAGTGCTGCAGTGTCTCTCCTCCTTAAGAGAGAGTGGCCGCTTTTATTTAAAATATTTCGAGCTAGTGGATTTGGGTGCAACTCTAGCCTTTTTAAATATTTTACCGCTTACTTCATAATAACAGTCCTTACCAGTGGCACATTGAGATCCTTGTAGATATTTGAGTTTTTAACATACCAAGAGGCAGCTGTTATTATTCGAAGAAGCTTATTTTGGCGCCTTTGAATTTGTTCTATATAAGAGGCCGAGGCAGTGCCCCATAGTTGAATTCCGTAGCACCAGATAGGCTTTAAGATAGAGCTGTAAAGTAGAAGCTTGCAATCGAGACTAAGGACAGAATTTCTTCCAATAAGCCAATGAATTTAAATTGCCTTTAGTTTCATTTGAGTTAATTATGCCTCTATATGGCATTTCCACGTTAATCGCCGATCCAGATGTATACCGAGATATTTTACATGCGAATGTTGAGGAATTATTTGATTATTGATTGTAATAGGGGGGCAAGATTCGCGGCGCAAGGTGAATGTTATATGTACGCATTTTTTCTCATTGACCATTATCCTCCATTGTATTAACCATATTTCTAGTTGAATTATATGATGCTGTTAGTAACGAGATGCTTCATAACGGTTTTCGTGGACGCTTAGAAAAGCTGTATCGTCTGCATATGTTGAAGTTTGGGTGAAGTTGCTTGTTGGCATGTCCGAAGTATAAACTAAGTATAATAGAGGGCCCAGGATGCTGCCTTGTGGGACTCCAGCGGCAATGGGCTGAGGTGAACTTAAGAAATTTCCTTCTTTAATAATAAATTGACGACCGACTAAGTAGCTTTCTAGCAGCTTGTGTGTGTTTGCTGGTAAATTTTGCTTCAATTTGTGTAATAAGCCTTCATGCCAGACTTTGTCAAAAGCTTGCGAAACATCGATGAAGAGTGCTGAGCAATATTTCTTTTCTTCAAATGCTTTTCTTATGACATTTACTATTCGATGAGTCTGTTCGATTGTGCTGTGTTTTCTTCTAAATCCGAACTGATGGTTTGGAATACATCTATTTTCACTTAAAATCGGTGTTAATTTTGAAACTTATAATTTCTCAAACAGCTTTGAAATATTTGATAACAAGCTAATAGGCCTATATGACTAAACTTTTGTATGATCTTTACCTGGCTTTGGTATCATGGTAACTAAGGAAACCTTCCATTTTTGAGGATAGTATTCAAGGCGGATAATAGTATTAAAAATAAAAAGAATAATTTTCTTTTCTATGCGAGGTAGCTCCAAAAGCATTTTATTACTGATTTTATCAATACCAGGTGCCTTCTTAGTGTTTAAGTCACAAATAGCCTTTTCGATTTCTCTTATCTCAAATCTGAGGGGAATAGCTGCTCTAGCAGCAACAAGTGGTAACTCGACCGCAATAATGTGAGATATATTTGGTGTAAATACGTTTTTCAAATGACCAACAAAAAGATTTCCTCTTTCAATATCGTTTCTTGCCCAACTACCATTTAAATTTCTTAATGGTGGCTTAGATATAACTGGCCTTTTTAGATTTTAAGCTGCACGCCATAATGAGTAGTCAGATTGTGGAGTTGCATCAAGTTCCTTAAGATATTTTTCTAGAGAAGCCGTTTTCGGAGTCTGCAGTAACTTTCTTAGCCTTTTTGTGCACTTTTTTAATAAATTCTTAAGTTTCGGGGATCTGTACAGTTGCCACTCTCTTCGAATATAATTTCTTTATTTTTTTTTAATTCTAAGCACCCTAGAAAAATTATTATAAATACAGCATCAAATTTCATACGACGAGTTCTAAAAATAAGTGACACGGAATTCCATGAACATAATATAACTAAAATAACGAATATTTTAACCATGAATGACTTCCCAATAAGGACAATTCAAAATCTTATAAAACGTGCAAAAAACAACAGGCAACAGGTGGTAAGAGACCAAAAAGGTATAAAAGCATATCATATGTTTCTGGACTCTCGGAGAGATGGAAAAACTCAGATATTTATGACGAAGAAAAATTTTAACTAGCATTTAGAACGGACAACACTGTGAATCAGTTATTTAGCAAAACTTAATCAAAAATTAAAAAGGAGGACAAGTCAAATGTGGTATACAAAATTCCCTGTAGTGGTGACGGGCTCAATGTATGCAATAAAGTATACGTTGGGACGACAAAAACAAAACTTAAGACAAGAATATCTTCGCACAAATCTGACCATAAAGCTATTGACAAACCTATTGAACAAAAACTGCACTAGCAGCCCACTGTACGTTGGAACATTTTGAAGGCGTAAAAATATTACAGGAAGAGAGAAATTATTCAAGAAGATTTACATTGGAGATGCTGCATATTATTGATGTTAATCCACAGCTTCGTCTCAATTACCGACAAGACACAGAAAATTGTGCACACATATACAGACAATTAATAAACAAAAACAGACGATCGATAAACTAGATTTAGTTAAGAAAATCTAATAAGTAGTGGCACAAGTGTTATTGTAGAGTATTGTGTTATTATATTTTTTAAGTGTTTACATGTAATTATCTTTGTAATATTATGTTTTGTTTTTTGTTTAATATTAATAATAATTAATATTGTATTTATTTATCCAGACCCCTGAAGATGGTTAGCGATTAGAGTTGTCAATTATTCGCCTTTCAACTATGTTCGAATAATTCAAATAATTGTTTTTGTTCGTTCGATCAAACGATTAAACCTTAAAAATTATTCGATTAATCGATGAGAATAACGAATAAAAAAAATTATTTTAACAACAAAGTTACGTATTTCAAATAGATTTATCTGTCCATTTATCTTCAATTATGGAAAATCTTCCATTTTCTTCTTTATTTTTTTCTCAAATCCGCTTTGACTTCATCTTTTTTGATGCGTAAAACTTTTTATCATATTTCCATATCGTTGTATGTATTACTTAAACACATCGTAAATCGTTTGCAGACTAACAATTTCTTCTATAGAACAGTCGCTCGACATTTTTTGATGTCGTTGGATTGTCTTCCACGGCATCGTTTTCAATGGTAATATTGTGACAGTTACGCAAATGGCAAAGATATATACATATATAATTTAAAAACAAAATATAATAACAGCATTTTTTCTTTCATGATATAATTTTTATAAAACGATTCTTTATTTTTTTTAACTTTTTGTTTATTTCTAAGTTTTTCACCCGAGAGTGAAAAATCTTGAAAATTTGTTAACGTTTAATTTAAAGAGAAAACAGCTGATAGAACTGACTGTCAAATATTTGTTTAATAAGAACATTTAATACATTTTTAAAATACTATGCGTACTTAACACGATTTTTCTTACTAAACGCTGAGATTAATTACAAACAGAGCTAAAATATTTTTTAACTTTCCTATAATTGTGTCACACCGTTATGTCAGGTTGTTTCACCAACTTAATTTGACATTTCTTTTTTTCAGTTTTGACAAATTCAATTATGGAGAGGTACACGATAAAGCAGCGCGTTCAGATTTGTCAGCCTCTTACGAAAATAGGCGTTCAAATCAGAATGCATTTCATGGTTTTTTTTTCGTCAGAATAATCGACCAAATGTGTCCACAATCATGAGAATTGTGCACAAATTTCAGCAAACCGGGTCTCTAGGAAATTTGAAAACACCTGTACATGCTCGCCCAATTCTTATATGGGCTGGTGGCGTCATCAGACCGTACTTCTTCGACAATGAAGTCGGCCAAGCAGTTACCGTGAAAAGATAGATGATATCGGAATTCTTGTAGCCATAAATTGAGAATATGGACATGGAAGATATGCGGTTCCAACAGAATAGTGCTACTTGCCACACATCCACACATGCGAGAGTAATTTAACGGCTGCGTTAAAAGAAAAAGTGTACGTAAACAAGCCAAGAACAATTCAAGAGCTAAGGGATGAGATTATTCAGCACATTAACGATATTGAACCTTAATTATATCTCAGAGTCAATGAAATTTATATGGACCATCGGAAAGAGGTATGCCACCGAAGAGTTGGCGAGCATTTTGCCGATATTTTGTTTCACAAATAGGTGTCATAGAACCTTCTATAATAATAAAGAATATAAAGATAATTTTCCAAAAACTTTATGTTTTATTTACAATTAACATCGCGCGTTTTGGCGAAACTACCCTTTACAAAATCACTAAAAACGTTATTCTTACACATCAAATCCTGTGCTTTTATTTAATTAATTTTTTGATTAAAGAAAATTGTTCGATTAATCGACATTAATTAATCGATTTATTCGTTATTCGAAAATCGCCATTTTAAAATTATTCGAACAAAAGTTTGGTTTTGTTTGATCGATTAATCAAATTATTCTTAATCGGTTGACCACTCTATTAGCGATGCTAACCGAAATATTGGGAAAATAATAAAAATATAAAAAACAAAAATACCTCTCAAGAATTTTTATTTTATATTTTATTTATTTTTAAAAAAAATTTTTTTTTAATGGATGTTGTGTTTTTATTGTTGAACCACTCACTAACAAATAAAATCACTATTAAAAAAAAAAAATCATGAACAAAGTTCTGAGTGCTTCTGTTGTTTCTTTATATATAAGCAGGTTGTATTGCAATGATTTTACAATGTGTTTTTACGAGCGTTCCCGAAATATTACCGATAAAAATTTTAATTATTTTACTACACAATCAGTCATCTAATTGTATTTTAGCAGAGACGAAAAAAATAGTGCTTCCAAGTGGCAGTTCGCCATATAAAAATCATGTCTCTTGTAAGCGGGTTTGTAAAAGGGTATTGTGCTTCTATCCCTTACAAAACTGATTACCAGTAAGGTCCATTTTTACTGGGGAGTTACCTAACTTCATCTCGTTCTATTGCGTAGCGCATATTTGTGCTCTTACCTTTCAAAATGTACCATTAGTGCTTCACAAATGGGAACACTTTTTATTGGGTAATTTTGGTTTTAAAATTTTACCATAAATCGGAAATAATTTTTTCTGTACTTACAGAATTTACTTTGTATATTAAAGTCGTTCGTGCTCAACAACACTTTATTACTCATTTAATTTTACAATTTGTAAAATAAATAATACTGACATTTATTAAGAAACAAAAATAACTTTTTTAATATGCTGGCTGTTATTTAAAAATACCCCGATGTGTTAAATGTTAATTTTTTTTTAATAAAATTTGCTAAACTTTGACTCAAGCACGAACTCTTTTTTTTTGTAATGAAATAATTGCTAAAAAAAAACACACAGTTATAAATACTTTGGCATATGCAATATGTGAAATAATGAAATGTCTAAATGTAGAAAACTTTTCTAAGCTAATTTTAGAGGAATAATAAATTGTAATTAAAATTCAATCTAGCATTTTATCGTAAAACTTTTATTATTTCATCTTCTATTATAAAGTAAAGGTTAATAGGGTTTTCCAAAAAACTGTGTGATACTGCTACTTAACTGAAAAAAAAAATTATTTAATCTAATCTTATCAGGTAAGAATGCTCTATAGAGCTGTGCCGAATATTTTTTAGCTTCCGCCAATAACTAACATTTTTAGGAAGTGGTCTTTATATGAGATATCGATGCCTTACTTTCTCAACCTCGTATCTTAAAAAATACAACTTTTTAGGAGAGGAAAAAAAACGTTTTATATTTGTATACTTCGGTGTTTGCGTTAAAGTTAAAATGGAATTATTAAAGAATTGATTACATCTATGTAAATTGTATTGAAATAATAAGTTGTTGCATTGTTAGAACACAAAAATAGCAGTCGTTTGATATGAAAAAGTCAAAACCGTATTTTTAAGATACGACATTGAGAAAGCAAGGCATCGATATATGAGAAATTATGATCCATATAAGAGTTATGTCTGACAAATTTCATTACAATTGTGTTTCTATATGTTGTCTAGTGTCATAAAATTAGATTGAACCAAATTTTCGAACAATATTTTAATTTGTTAGCGTTTTTTCCGAAAGTAAATCGTAAAACTATCATTATGAATCTTAGAAATAAAAGGGTGATTTTTTAAGAGCTATAGGAAAGTTAAAAAACACATAAAATTCAGAAAAATTCATGAAATCTTTATTTGAATCGATAGTACGGTCCATATAATTTAATGTTTGAAGATTATTTCATGCAAATTTTGACCGTGACTGAGCCTCAAATGGTCCATCCGCTTAGTCCAATTTTGGCATACTCTTTCCAAAATTTCGGCCGGTATCTCATGAATAAATGCTTCATTGTTGTCTTCCAATGCGTCAATTGAAGCTGGCATGTGTGTATAGACATGAGCTTTAACATAGCCCCACAAAAAATAGTCTAAAGGCGTTAAATCGCACAATCTAGTCGGCCAATTGACCGGTCCCGAACGTGAAATAAAATGTTCACCGAACTCGCCTCTCAATAAGTCCATTGTTAAGCGTGCTGTGTGGCATGGGGCACCGTCTTGTTGAAACCACTATCATGCAAGTCAAGCTCTTGCATTTTGGGCAAAAAAAGTTGGATATCATCTCACGTTAGCGCTCACCATTCACAGTTACGTTACGATACGAGTACGGTCCAATGATGCCACCTGCCCATAAACCGCACCAAACTGTGACTTTTTCTGGATGCATTGGTAGATCTTGCAATGCTTTTGGCTGATTTTCACTCCAAAATCGACAATTCTGCTTATTAACGTACCCATTGAGAAAAAAATGAGCTTCTTCGCTGAACACAAGAAGCGTGCGATGAACTTTCCTAACAGAGCACGCATTTTGATAATAATATTCAATAAATTGCAAGCGTTGTTCGTTTATAAGACGATTCATGTTTAAATTATAGACCAAACTGAAGATGTTTGACAGTGAAACAAAACACGAAACGTGCGTCAGCTGTTTAAACCAGTGTTGCCAAAAAGATGATAGCTAAAAAATCACCCATTATAATATACATATTATGTTTAATTGTATGAATCCGTAAAGATTACAAACTGCAGATTGCTTCATTGTTTCAACTCCTTAAAACACTAGAACACAACTGCGTGTTAATACTAGTAAGCATACTAACCAAGTACACTTGTTATCAGCAAATTAGAAACGCTTAAAGAGATCTTGAACTAAGCACAAGTATCTTTAGCTATGGTCACATTTAACAAACATATAAACTATATTTATTAAGCATTTGTTGGAATTTGCATAACTTTTGCTAGATAAAATAGCACATCACGTCTATATATAAATCGGCAAAGGCAAAATAGTTAAGAGCACTTTCCTTCTCTGCAATTCAACCGATTTGAACAAAATATACACCATTTAAAAAAAATATGTTCAATAATTTCAGAGTTATAAGCTTTCAAATTTGCTACTAATACATATGCAGAAAAAAACTTGATTTTTTTCAATTATCAAATAATAAAAATAGGGTGGTCGATTTTTCGAAATTTTTTAGAAACCGGTTTTCGGTTAAGAATGCTTTCTTTCTTTGTTTACAAACCGACCCTCTTTGGGAAGCAAATAGTATCAAAAAGGGGAAATACGGAAAACTAAATGTGTTTCTTTTACTTTTTCGTGCATCATGTTATAGTTTTTAAATTTTCTTTAATATTGAACTTAGAAACATAATATTATAGGTGCAGGTTACTTAGTGATTGAGAACCTGTAAGATGAAAATTGTTGGTAGTTTTTGTCTTACATCCGGTACCTTTTGAATTTTTGTTAATATTCGACCTATAAAGATAAAATTAAACATGCATTGGCCTAAGTGCATAAGAATAGTAAGGGGTAGGGGGGGGGGGGGGGGGGGGGGGGGCTTTTGGCACTTTTTCGTTCTTCATCTGGTACTAACGAAAATTAATCGTTAATATTAGACATGGTAACATAAAAATAAACATTAAATGTCCTGAGTTTATGACAATCTATAAAGGAGACTTTTTGATACTTTTTTGTTTTTCAATTGATATTTTCTGCTATTTTTTATATTGAACTTAAAAAGTTAACTTAACTCACGTAGAAGATAAAATATGAACCGGAGGTTGGCGCCTCGCCAAATCAATCCACTAAGATGGAAAAAATAAATGCTCGAAACATATAAATTCATATATACTTAGATGAACTATGTTTCCTTCATATTTACATACAACTTTATAGTCGAATTTTTGACCATTTGGCGAACACAAGTTTTATTCATTACATTATTATTTATTTTTTTCTTTTCAGTAACAAAATTTTGTCGATTAACAAATATTATGAAAACGATAGTTAAATGTAGATCAATTCAGCGGTTACGCATTTTTCGGATTTTTTTTGTCAAATATTTGGTTACCGTTAGTAACTTTGACAATAAGTCCGTAGTAGCGTAACAGAGCTGGCGGAAATTGATCCCACAACCCCAGCAACAATAGACTCACAGAGAACATACTAACGGGGCCCCCTAATAATAAAATTCAAACCGAAATTTATGACAATACCTGCATTTCCCTACTGATATGGATGTGTCAGAAGCTAAAAGGTTTAAGTCCACTTTTCGAAAATTTCTCAGTTTTGTTATATTACAATCTAATTAGTTGTGAACTCATTGAAAATTCTTTAGTTTTTTTTTATAATTTAATTATATTCCATTGAAAAAATCTGTATAGGGTTTGAATGTTATTTGATTTTTTTCAGAAGCTGCCAGCCAGATAAAAGGAAAATATATCTATCATTTGCTGCAAGGCCGGCATAACTAAAAAAATGAAATTTTATGTTGTGTATTAAATTCATCTTAATATCTTTTATACTTTCCCAGTTTGAAGAGAATGTTTCTTCTTTTTTCCAAGTAGTAAGAGCAAATCAAAAACTTTAAATGCGCTTATCTCGAAATGGACTTTTTTGAGTTATGCCGGTCTTGCAGCAAATGAGCGATATATATAACAAAATCAGGCCATTATATATTGCTTTAATAAGAATTACTAAGCTTCGCTTGTTTGGCAACTTCCTTTTTGTAGCATCATAAATTTTGGAAATTATTTTTTAAACAATAATAATTTACTCTACTTCTTATTTGTAAAGCTTCTGATACATTCATATTATAACCTTCATATTTGGATTTTTCTCTACTTAACCAATTAATATGGTTTTGAATACCAAGCTTCCCTGGAGAACTAGCATCTAGGATTTAATACCAAAACCATTATTCATGCAGACCTCTACTTGATACCCACCGACATTATTTTGAATGCAACATCGAAAATAAATTCCAGTTTTTTATAACTTCCAAAATTAGTTGGGAAAAGGATATACTAAGTTTTTCATTCCGTGTTAACCTATAAGACATCATAAAGTATATAAATTCTGGGTCCTTGAGATATTTTGGGACAATAAAGCCATGTCCATCTGTCTATCCGTCTGTACATGTGTTGAAAAACACGCTCCCTATCGAAAAACTGAAACGAAAATATTTTATTGCTTCTAGTTATCCTAAGCAGTTTGGGATTGAAATCCAGCAAAATCGGTTTAGTAGGATAAGAGTTATGAATTAAAATGCTATTATAATAAAAGACTAGAAATCACATTGTCAAATTTCGTGAAGTTCGGTCCATAATTTACCATAGTTCCCATATAAAGCCCACTCCTTAAATTATTTCACTGTCAAAGATTCGGCACAGCCAAATATAGTCTTCATACATGAATTAAATTCTTCATATATTCTGAAAAAAAGTCTCACAACTGCAAAGGATTCGCCCCTAGGAGGATACGATGTAGGACTGACCTCTATTAGTTTTTTGGCCTTAACATTTACTCGAAACATAATTTGCTATTATCTGCACCACTTAAGGGGGCTCCCATAAAAATATTGCGGTTAAATGAAATTCTTAATTAAAGGATGCCCATAGACGGGTCAAATGTATGACCAACCCAGCTTTATATTTTATCCTCATCATTTGTTTCTCACTAGCTTTTATCCATTTCTTAAGGGGCTCTCATACAATATTTTCAACACAGGCTAGAAATATTTTGAAGGAAAAGTTACATAACTGCCGAGGAATTGCCCCTAGTGGGATTAAATGTATACCCGACCTCCATTAGTTTTTCGTTCTCTACATTAGGGGCGTTTCCATACAAATGTGACACTTTATGAAATTCGTGTGTTTAATTAACATTTTATTCATCTTTTGTGAGGCTGTAAACAGATTTTAACCATTTAAGGCTTCTTTTGTTTGGAGCTTTGTTTTCTATGTGTGTAGAAAAAAGGAGAAGCGTAGCTGCATTTTCCAATTTTTTATGAATTTTTAAAAAACCAAGGTTTCAATATTTTGCTAAAAAAATTTTTTTTTTTTTTTTTTTTTTTTTTTTTGCAAAAAGAATATATTTCTAAAACGACGATTAGAAAAAGTTTTTACTTACTTAAAGGCTATTTTATTGCGGAATATCGGTTTTTTAGTTTATTCAACACACTTAACCGTTTTTGAGTTTCGCGATATATGTTGTGCCACTTCCTCCATTTTCGAAATAACAGTTTGTCTCAAAAACAAGAGCTAAGAATATTTTCTCTCTCAACAAAGGAGCTCGATGACATTGCAAAAATTATTTAGATGATCCATGTGCTGTATTGTGATTACTTTTGGCACATAGCCAAGCCTTTTTATTACATAAAAATATTTGTTGTCTAGAGTCACAACATATTTCAATGCCTGAGGATGCTTTAAATTAAATTAGGACTTTAAACTAAAATGAATTGCACGCAAAGAAAATGTGGTTTTACCATTGGTTATAAAACTTTTTTGGCATAATAAGTACTCAGACTATTTAAATGAATGGGCTGTAGTGTTTACAAAAATTTAACATTTTGATTGGTTGAGAAGTGGGGAAAAGATAATACATCAGTGGATCAAGTATAGAAGGAACATTTTGGCTATTTCAATGGCAAAAATATTGGAGGTAAAAATTAAACGAAGCTTGTAGTATTATGTTTGTATCTGCCGTCCTTTTGTGCGCCAACGAAAAAATTACTTTCAATTGTTAATAATTTTTTGATTATCGAAAAGTCCCAATTAAAAATCGTTACTTAAGAACAGCGTTTAAAAAACTGCAGTCAAAGTATAAAAACAGTCATTTCTTCCACTTCTTCATTTGTCATAGGCCAAAAAAATGTGCATTTATGGGACTTTTTTTCATTATATTTCTAGTCTGCATTGAACATTTGTATGGGAGCCCCCTTAAAGAATGGAGAAAGCGGATAGGAATGTTATAAATAAATGATTGAGATGGAAAATAAAGTGGGGTTGGTCATACATTTGACCCATCTAGGCGCATCCTACACTCACAGAAAAATGCATCTTCATATTGATGATGCCCTAACATCAGAATTGTGACATCAATGTTACTACAAATGGTATCAATAATGTAACAGATTACATCAATCCAGTGACTAACGTCTTCGCACAATTTAGTCATTTTTTACGTGTCATCTATTTTATGACTATAGTGACATCAATTCGATGCCACATTTTGAATATTATTAATATTATTTGCATGATTACAATGTATTTTAAGAAGCAAAAATTCCAATATTCAATTTTTTAAAATTATTTAGTTAAATATATCAAATTTATAAAGTACAATGATTACGAAAAACCATATGGGGCATGGTGCTGGTGTCTTATTATTGAGAGTTCTGCTGTAAACAAAGGTCGTAATTCAAGAAATGTGAAACAAATTTTTGTAACGAGTAAGTAAATAATAATATTCGCTCACTTTGACTTAAGTCAATTCCAATGACTTTAAATTAATGACAAACTGTCATTAAATGTATGCTTACGTGTCCTTTCTCCGACGTTACTGCGTCATCGCACTGATGACATGTTCGTCATTTCTGTAATGCCAATGTGTCATCCCATTGATGACATAATTTCATTTTGACCCTGATGAAACTTTGGCCAAGTGAGTTAAGGTTGACATCACCACGCCTTTTCTATCAGTGTAGGCGCTGCAGGGGCAAAATTTAAGAATTTCATTAAACGGCCATTTATTATTTAGTGCCTGGTTCATGCCGAATAAACTTCTCACAAGTTGACTTACAAAGCTGAAAGTCTAGGTACGGATAAATCTAATATAAAAGAAAACCACTTTCTAATACCAAACGAATGTATGTTAAACTTTCCGCTTGACTTTACCATTTTAGCGAAATGGGCACGGTGGGTGTCCTGATACACCAAAAAATGACATAATGTCAACGGAGGCTATCGCGCTTTGAAAACTGTGGCAATGTCAATGAACGGCATATCATAAGGTCCACGGATATTATGAGTTATAATCAATTAGTAGTTGGCGCCATTATTGTCCAGCTCTGGGATGAAAGAGTTAACGAAATGAAGATTTTTTAAATCTCTCATTGCATAATTCTAAATATTAAAATCCCCAAATTTATAATGATAAGATCCTAAATTTAAAATTCCCGAATTTAGAAGCTTTAGCTAGCGAAGCCGGTATATGTTATACTATAGAGTAGCAAATCCTTTTAAAACTGTCATAATGTGTTTGTCAAAATGTCCTTGGCATTTCTCACAATGGTGTAAAGTAAGCCTTCCATGTGGAAGCCACCTCGAAATTATCTCTGTCTCAAAACATTCTGCTCTTCGTTGAACCCTTTTGTGAGTTCATGCCTAGAAAAGAGCAACCTTCTATCAGAAAAGTAAATCTTCCGAAAGAGAAAGTACTCTATTGAAACTTCCGTCTCAAGAAATCTACACTAAAAGAAAAAGCTTTGTAAATGTAATGTTTTTTTGCATTACAGAAACGATTTTGTCATCGATTTTGAACCAACGTAACGCGTCATTCCCGCTATGAAAATTGTTTCATTAGGTTAGAAATGTTCATTAATATAACGAAATTATGTCATTAATATTATAACACTCAAATATTTATATAATGAAACCTTACGTTACAATAATGTAAGTTTTCATAATTGCAATGAAAACATTTGGAATTTACAATGAAATTGTGTCCTTATTGGAATGTACGTTTGTCGTAGATAAAATGAAAAGCTGCATTCATTTAATGATATTGTTTCATTAATGTAATGATATTTAACATTATTATATTATTTTGAAAGAGCAAAATGTAATTTATTTTGAAATAACAATCGGAATCACGTTAAATGAAAGTTATTTCAAGTTGAAACAACGTGAATTTCATGTAGAATCAAATGGGTTTAAGTGTATTTTAACAGTGTGAAGAAGCTTCAGAGACAACATTTGCATTTATGTAAGAATAATTCAAAACCCTGTAATACATGTTTCACTTATTTTGTATTCTCCTTTGTTAACAGAAACATCAGCAGAATCGCCCGATATGGTCATCATTCTACTTTGAAAACTTGATGTACTATTTAACTAAACAATTTTAATTAAAAGAATACGGGAATTGTCTTCCTTTTTTGTAACATATTTTAATAATGAAAATAAAAAATGTACATACTTACATGTGTATATATGTGAATAAGTGTATTGTTTCTGTATTAAGAATAACTGTATGAAAAGATACATTACTATAATGCAATTTTGTCATTAAAGTTAACTCATAGTTACGAAATTACAAGAACACTTCCATAGAAAGTTAACGTAAAATGACAAAAAGAATGACATTTGTCATAATATTAATGTAAATTGTACGTTACTAAAAACTCGTAAAATAAACAATAAAATCAATAAAAACTTTAAAAAGTATATTCTTTTAATTAAAAGTTTTACTTTTAATTTATAATCTGTACATATATTACATTATTTTTCTTAAAAAACAGAAACTACTTTTGTCACTCAGAAATGTAAAGCTTCATTAATGCTACGTAAATATTTCATTAAAATTTTGCAGATGCTGTTATTGCTGCAGTTCAATACTTATTTAAATAAGGTTAACTTAAATTAATAGATTTTAATAATTGTAGCCCAAAAAGGTTATCATAATCACTTTTTTCTATAACTATATGCCTTAAATCGTGCTTAAAAGTTGTTCGTTGCTCGAATGTAATACATTTCGTAGCCCCAATGAAACTACGAATTGTCTAAAAACTCCTGTCTTACACGATTCATTGCATTAATGTAACTTTCATTACTATTATGTACATTTTCATTTAATTAATGAAACTTTTCATTACATTAATGTAAGGGGGTTAACGTAACGGCTTCATTCCTGTTACGAAGCGTTTTTCTTTCAGTGTAGAAGACTTTAAAACCCTGTCATTTTGAATATTCGTCGTGCCCCAGTTGTGCTTACACCTGATTTGCCCGGAATGAAATAACTAATTTCTTTGAGATGATACCTATACCCTAAGAGGTATAAAAACACCCACGCAAAAATTTTGCTCGGATATTTCATATATATACAGGCGCGGATTCAGGGTGTTAAATGAATCAAAATTATATTCGATAATTTTTGACGAAAGCACGGATTTTTCGGGGAAAAGTTGTAAACGCATTTGAAGAGGCTTCAAAAGATATTGATGACGTTGATGTGGCAATTGATGCGAAGGCACTATCATCAATACTTCTTAAAGCTTTCACAAATTTTGGTCCTGACCTAAACAATTGTGTAGGAGATGGAACAGATGGGTGTCCTGTGATGTCAGCAGAAAATGGAGCTGTTCAAAATTTCTGGAAAAGCGACAAATGCGAAACAAACGCCTTGCTATTCCCATAAATCGAACAACTCAATTTCTAAAAGCAATAAAGTGCCATTAATACAAAAAGTTTTATAATTTGTTAAAGAAACGACAAACATTTTTAAATATAATCATCCCAAGCGAAAAACAGTTTTAGAAAAGTATTTGGGAGCCAAACTCTCTTCATTATGCGTCTTTGCAACAAGTGTACATCATATAGTAGAAGCTTTGGAAAAAATATCTGAGTGGATCCAATGGATGATCAATTTAATTTCCAATGCTTTAATGCCTTGGACGTTGTCGCAGGTTTTGTTGCGGTCAAGACTAATGCAGTTGGCTTGGATGACATAAATCCTAGGTTCGTGAAAATAGTTTTGCCTTGGATAATTCAAACTATTACGTATCTTTTCAATTCTATCATTACTACCAGCACTTATCCCATCAACTGGAAATATGCCAAAATTGTTCCTGTACCAAAATCGGATAAAGAATACCGTCCAATTGCAATTTTGCCTTACTTATCCAAAGTCTTTGAACATTTGGTACATAAACAAATTTATCAGTTTGTTAATGACAACAACCTTCTGACTGATCGTCAATCTGGATTTAGGCCCCAACGTAGCTGTGTCACAGCCTTAACAGACGTAGTAGAAGATATTCGATGCAAACTGGATAGTGGGAAGATATCGTTTCTGGTCTTACTAGACCACTCAAAAGCTTTTGACACAGTGCACCATTCAGTTCTTTGCCTTAAGCTAGCTAAATTTTTTAACTTTTCTTCGCCCTCTGTTAAATTAATGTCGTCCTACTTGTCTAATAGATTTCAATCTGTTGCCAATAATGGATCTGTTTCGCAACCATTATTGGTCTCAAGGGGTGTTCCACAGCGTTCCATTCTTGGTCCACTGCTATACTCCTTATATGCAAATGATCTTCCACTACAGATAAACTTTTCTAAGATTCAAATGTATGCTGATGATGTACAGTTGTATCTCAGTAGTTCTAAGGATACTATTGCTTCTAAGGTTCAAGAATTAAACTATGACCTAGGAAAAATATTTACTTGGGCGTCGGCAAATGGTTTGAGGCTGAATCCGAAGAAATCGAAGTGCATAATTATATCGAAAAAGTCGGTGGTAATAGAGGATGATATAAATATTTTTCTTGGCGGCGAAAAAATTGATGTAGTTGATACAGTAAAAAACCTTGGTGTTACATTTAACAGAAATCTTACCTGGACCAATCATATTAACCAATCTTGCGGCAGAATTTATGGTATGATACGAAGTCTTTGGGCCACACAATATTTCACTCCGCCAAGAGTAAGATTACTTTTGGCAAAAACGTATTTACGTATTGACACGAAGGATAACAGTAAACTCTGCAAGACTTTCAATAACATTATACGTTACATTTTTAGCCTTGGAAAATTTGATCGTGTGTCCCTGTTCTCTTGTCGTGTATTAAAAATTCCCTTTAGTAATTACCTTAAATTCAAAAATCTTATACTTTTTCACAAGATTGTTATGACGAAAGAACCAAATTATCTTTTTGAACGTTTACAGTTTGCAAGGTCGAATAGAGGAAACTACATTATACAAATCCGTCACCGCGACCATGCTTCTGAGCGTCAATTCTTTAGTTTTACCATTCGTCTCTGGAACCAACTACATAGGGATACTCAACGCACAAGCAACGCAATACATTTTAGAGATTTGTTGTTTAAACATTTTTCGTAAATTTTTTATTTTTTTATTTTTTTTTTGTTTGTTTTAATTTTTGTCTTAATTATTATTAAATGCTTATTTTTTGTGTTTTATGATTTTAATATTGTTCAAAGCCTTTTGATTCTCAAATTTGTAATTTAATTTAATTTAATTTAGTTTTAAGTAGAATAAGTTATTAATTTGCAATGTTCTGTTTAACTTGTCTGATTCTAATACTGTAATTTATAAGATATTGTATCTTGTTGTATTAGAAATTCAAATTAATAAATACAAATACAAATTAATAAATACAAATACAAAAGGTAGTATCTCTACCTTTATATTAAGGAACTCACTTAGTACCTTTAAATTTATTTGCGGAATATACATATTAAGTGTTATACCTATTGTAACACAGCCACTTAGTATCATTTTACAAAAGCAAGATATAGATCATCAAAAAGGATCAAGCCTTATCAAAATTTTAATCATGTGCCTTGAAGAAAATAGAAATTAAGCCGAAGAACAATTTAAAGCGATTTTTGAAAAAGTTAAAGTTATTTGCGTTCAAATCGAGGTTCCTATCGAAAAGACAAGATTTGTACGAAATAATCACATCCAAAATGTTGAAGATTACTACCGAGTTGTAGGTTACATTCCGCTTATTGAATTTATTTTAGAAGCTCTCATAACAACTTTCCCAATAGATATCCCAAATGTATTGAACATACCTAAACTTCTACCTCAAAGTGTAATCAAGTCATATACAGATACAAAACTGTTAACACCACAACTAGCTGATGAGCTGATTATATTTGATAAAAGAGATACACACCTACTTAGATCTAAACTTGAGCCTGATCTATCAGATAACGTTGAAGATGCTTAACCCTTCTGCATCCCTTCCTATGATCCTTTGGGTCAATATGACCCAACAATAAAATGTTAACAGCATTTCATATTTAAGTGTAATAAAAACAAAAGCGATTCTATTAATTATTTGACCGAAAAAATTATTGATCGATGATTCTGAATGAAGATGAACTCAATTCAATAGAAAACAAATTTTAAAGTGGAATTAAACTTGCAATATCGCATGTTGGGTCATATTGACCCAAAGGATATTAAATGTGTGTAATTCGTGTTTTTTGGAGGGGGAAGGAAAAACTAAAATTTTATTATTTTCATTTAAATTTATAATTTTTGTCCCTGTAATGGATAAATTGAAGTTTCACGTCCATATCTTATATTTAAAGGGACAAATTTTGCGTTTGAAAACCAAAATTGGGTCAAATTGACCCAAGGAGTGCAGAAGGGTTAAATAAACTGTGATGAAGAGATCTACCCAAATCTAAGAAAAATATTTAAAATTTTAGTTTCAAAGCTCGTCAGTAAAGCTACGAGCAGAAGGTAATTTCCTACCCTTCGTCGAATAAAAACATGGCTCAGATCAACAATGACAGAAGATAGACTGTACAGTCTAAATTTGCCTCACAAGGAAATCATAAATTGCTTATTTAAAAAGATTAATGTATGTTGAACTGATCTTATATTTTATTTAACCTTTTTGTTGAGTTTTTTTAATCAGACTTTTTTTGGACAACATTTCTTCATCCCACCACGCGATGGCCAATTAAGTATTGATAATGAAAATAATTTTTTTATGCCATTTTGGCCAAAAAAGTTTCCGCACCAAATGCAATTTTGAAAGCTCCTCCAAAAAAATTTTTTTTATTTAATTTCCATACACATTACACAGTGAGACAAAAAAAATTAAGTGAAAATACCTGGGATCTTATATCATTTTTCTGGTAGGTACTGTCGAGTACTACAACAGTCTGTTTTTGGAATTTTCAAAACACCCCCAAAATCTTGAGTTACGGGTAAAAAACCGGTTTTTCATACCCGTATGCACTTATTATCCTGTAACTTAGTTGAATACCAACCGATTTCAAATTTTTTGGCAGACCTAGAAAGAAGAAGCTTAGACCTTTCGAACGGTATATATACTCTTTAAGTAAATTTCAGATACATGTATGTATTTTTACACCAAATGTATTTTTTTACGGTTTTTTCCCCATTTTTCTATTTTCGGGACGTTTTTACACAAAATTTTTGTATAGGAACCGTGCTATTTATGGTTTTATTTAAAAAACATAATTGATTAAAAATAAAACGAGGGTTTGTGTTTAAAAATCGGTTGAAAATTTACTGATTTATTCAACTTTAAAAAAAACACATTTTTTACAAAAAAATAATTTCTTACGATTCCGATCAAAAATGTTTGCTTGACCTTTTTCTTTTTAAATTAACGTCTTCAGTATCTCTTTTAAGTAATTATTAAAATAATTAAAACTATGTTTGCAGACTGCGAGTCACACGTTACAAATCACTGTTATTCTAAATACGAGGGTGGTCTGAAAAATTTCCGGTCTAACAATGAAATAAGAAATTTAGCCTTATTTTTTTATTTTTCTATATAATCTCCTTGCGTAGGCGTACTGCCTTAAAAAAAATCCTATCTACTCAGTTTTTTCATTTACACGAAAACACTCTCATCGATTTAATCAACTAAAACTGCCCGTCCAAAATAGAAGAAACCTTGGTGAGTAATTGTAAAAGATGCAAAACTACATTTACTAGCTTTTATAAACGAGCGCTGAGATCGGAAACTTTGCAGACTAACCTTGTAAAATTTAAAGTAAAAACAAAACTGAGCAACAAGAGCTCAACTCATGTAAAAGTACTGTTTTTTTATTTCTGTGGCATTTTGACAAAATACCTTAAGTCAAATTTAAAAAATTGAAAAAAATTATGTTAATCATAAGAATTTTCATTAGAAAAACATTTTTGTTTACGTTTTTAAAATTTTGTATTAAAAAAGATGTTTTTCTTTAATTTTGGTTTATTTTATTATTTGATAAAAATTATTTTTTCACCGATTTTTTTTTTTTACTTTTTTGCTATATTATCTCGACTTAGGATTTTTTGTCAAAATGTCAGAGATTTAACGTGACCCTTTATTTATAACTTCTTTATTATTTTCCAACTGTGTACATTAAAAATTTTGCAATTTAATAAATCGTGTAAAATTTAAATTAAAAAATGTGTGATAAACGTAACAAATTTTGCTATATCTGTGGCTTATTTGCGGATATTGGTCATATGAGAAATTTTAAAAATAATATTGCAGTGGTAGAAGTTTACAACGAAGTCTTCAATCGATCCTATAAAACCAGTTGCTGGTATGAGCCAGAGTTCATTTGCATAAATTGTTGTACAACCTTAAAAAAATTTAAAGTTCAACCGTCAGTGTCTTTGCCCTTTGCTGCGCCTATGACTTGGCATCATCAGGTATATCACAAGTCCGCTGATTGCTATTTTTGCCAAACGAATATTTCAGGCCATAGTTTTAAAACGCGAAAAAACATTAAGTACGCAAATGTTGTTACTGTAACAAAACCCATAATATCAAATGATGAACTTCCAACAACAAGCAAATCTGCTGCTGATGATAAAAAATATATGGAGGAAGAAGATTACCTTCCATTCAAGTCTTCGGCAATGGAACCGAAATTTATTTCTAACGCAGATTTTATCGATCTCGTACGGGACTTAAAATTGTCAAAACGACAGTCTGAAATTCTCGGATCGCGATTAAAACAGCGAAATTTGGTGAAAGCAGACTTTCGTATTACATATTGTAGAAAAAGAGAGAGGACTTTGTTATTTGAAGAAAGCTTTGAAACTGATAAAAATGACAGTAATCTTACGTATTGCAGTGATATTCCAAAGTTATTTTCTGCACTAAATTACAATTATAATGCAGACGAGTGGCGACTTTTCATTGATGGATCATGTAAAAGTAAGTAATTTTCAAGATAGTGGATTATCTATAATCTGTAATCTCATATTTAGGTTTGAAAGCAGTGTTATTACATAACGAAAATCGGTTGCCATCAGTTCCAATTTTCTATGCGACTTCCACAAAAGAAACTTACGAAGTCATGCAAAAAATACTCCTGTTCGTCAGCTATGCTACGCATAAATGGAAAATCATAGCTGATTTAAAAGTATTGACAATTTTATTTGGCATGCAAGGTGGTTACACAAAATATCCGTGTTTTCTTTGTGAATGGGACAGTCGTGCAAAAAATCACTATGATTGCAAAGTATGGCCATCTCGTGAGTCGCAGCAAATTGGTAGAAAAAACGTTCTAAACATACCATTAGTTAAAGCTGAGAATGTTATTCTTCCACCATTGCATTTAAAATTAGGATACATGAAACAATTTGTAAAAAAGCTTGATATTAACGGCGAAGCTTTTAAGCATCTTAAAGCGATATTCCCGAGATTAAGTGAAGCCAAAATAAAAGGAGGTATTTGTGTATTTACTTCGAAATAGCATTCAGTTTAAACATTTTTATCTCTTCTGATTAATTTTAGGTATTTTCATTGGACCTCAAATTCGTAAAGTTATGAGAGATGAGACCTTTTTAAAAATGTTGAGTTCCGTTGAAAAACGTGCGTGGAACAGTTTTGTTGTGCTTTGTGATAATTTTCTTGGGAGTCACAGAAGCGACGACTATGTCATGGTCGTTAATGAATTTTTAAAAGCTTATGGTGAAATGGGCTGCAACATGTCTATAAAAATTCATTTTCTGCACTCGCATTTGGATTTTTTTCCAGACAACCTAGGCCAGTTTAGCGATGAACAAGGCGAACATTTTCACCAGGAAATAATTGCAATGGAAAAACGTTTTGAAGGAAAAAATAAAATAAAAATGCTTTCGGAGTATTGCTGGTCGCTTAAACGAGATACTGAAGACGTTAATTTAAAAAGAAAAAGGTCAAGCAAACATTTTTGATCGGAATCGTAAGAAATTATTTTTTTGTAAAAAATGTGTTTTTTTTAAAGTTGAATAAATCAGTAAATTTTCAACCGATTTTTAAACACAAACCCTCGTTTTACTTTTAATCAATTATGTTTTTTAAATAAAACCATAAATAGCACGGTTCCTATACAAAAATTTTGTGTAAAAACGTCCCGAAAATAGAAAAATGGGGAAAAAATCGTAAAAAAATACATTTGGTGTAAAAATACATACATGTATCTGAAATTTACTTAAAGAGTATATATACCGTTCGAAAGGTCTAAGCTTCTTCTTTCTAGGTCTGCCAAAAAATTTGAAATCGGTTGGTATTCAACTAAGTTACAGGATAATAAGTGCATACGGGTATGAAAAACCGGTTTTTTACCCGTAACTCAAGATTTTGGGGGTGTTTTGAAAATTCCAAAAACAGACTGTTGTAGTACTCGACAGTACCTACCAGAAAAATGATATAAGATCCCAGGTATTTTCAGTTCATTTTTTTTGTCTCACTGTGTTATATATGGTACATTTATTGTTTAGCCCCTATATTCATAAATGATTATAAAATTTAATAAACGCTTTTTAAAGGTGTTATGATACTTGTTATTTTTTGTATTTTTTCTATATTGGAGAACAGTGCAAATATATTTGCATAGGAAAACTGTCTAAGTGTAAAGAATATGATTATATCATAATAAATCTTGAAATGTCAAACAAATATACATGTGTTATCGATAAATAATCTAAGACTGTCAAAAAAATATAAAAATTTTTAACTTAAAATTGACATTTCCAGATTAAATGTTAGCACTGTTGCCATTTTTTTTTAGTTTTTGATCAAAAGTAGCGGGTTTTAACTTTTTTTTTTGCGATTTTTAGCTTTTTTGACGGGTTTTTGTGGGAAAAAACGTGGGCAATATTGTTTGTTTTGTTTACATTTTATTTTGGAATCACAAACAATTTTTTAATACAATAAAATTTAATGCAAATAATGAAAAATATTACGAATTACATCGTGGTATATTCTTTAATTGAAAATTTATGATTTGAAATCCCATATGAAGGGCACGAGCTCCATTTCGTTTATCAAAAACAAAATAGTTTCATCTGCCCAAGCTTTTACCATTTTTTTTTTTTGTTTTAGTCAAAGAAAAAATTTTACATGAGAAATGTCAATCAGAAAAAAGGTTTTGTTTACATATTGTGTTTCTTTTTCTTTCTCGCATTTGTTGTTTCATTCAGTCAATCCTAAAAAAATCATAACACCTTAAGGAAAATTTTCATAGAAAATTTGGTTTTCAAGCCTTTATTAAATTTAAAATATTTTTATGAATACAGGCAAAAATACATAAAATAAGCAACTGTATAACAAAAATGTAAAGCTATTTCTTTGGGTTTAATGAAATACATTTTAAGTTTAAAGTGCGAGTTGATTTACATAATGGAAAAATATCTTGTGCAATTTTAATAGCTCATTCCGCGCATATATTACTACGCTGCTGAAAATTATCACTGTTTCGTATATCGTAAACATCTATCATTTGCCATTAAAATTTAGTTTATTAAAAAAACCGCGAAATAGAGGAGCGATTTTTTTTGCGCTCTTCATACAAATGGTAAGATCTTGTTATATTCATGAAATTATTAGAAAATACTTAAAATTTTGTAATTAAATGTTAATTTTGTATAGTAAGTAGAAAAATTGAAATTCAAAACTTTATCGCGTTTGGTGCGGAAACTGTCTTCACGATAGCGAAAAAGTAATACATCATTTCTTAATATTTTTTCACGTTCTATACGGCTATGTGATGACGAATTTGATAATCGCAAAAATTGCAAAAAGTACTTACCCTAATACACATATTATTTTTAATAAACTTTTAAAAACAAATTTTTTACTTGTTTGTATCATACAAAATCCCCCCCCCCCCCTCCACCCCTAAGGCTCAAGCTGGATCCGCGCCTGATATATATATATATATATATATATATATATATATATATATATATATATATACACTCATAAAATTATTACAGTAACTGATTGTGGGTTATTAAATTCGTTTTCCGTACTGTTAAAATTGAATAAAAATATAGTTATTTTACGAAAAATTTTATTTTTTAACATTTATGTTTGTTATTCAAAAAACAAACTACCAAAAAATAATGTTTTTCTGTATTTATTTTGTTATGTAGTTTTATTTTTGTCGGTTAAAATGTACTTTTTTAAAGTAAAAACTATTCAATTTTAAGGAATATGATGTTCAATAAATAAAAAATTTAGAAATTAATGAAAAAGTCATTTGTTTTTAATGATATGTAAATGATCCGTTTTTTAAATGAATTTTAATTTGTTTAAAATTAATTTTCGTTTGAATTTAACTACATAATATTTTGAGTGTATATGTAATTAGTATTTAATATCGAAAATGAGCCAAATTGGAACATATAAGCTAGGAAACAATGAAATATTTTGTTTTTTAATTTGGTTTTAATTGAAACAAATTTTTTTAAATGTTGAATATTTACACTATTTGAGGTTATACCTATAAAGGGGTTTTCAAGTCAAATAATCAAAAGTAATATTACGCTAAAACGACAAAAAAAAAAATCTTGTTAATTGAAAATTTTGTATTCCCAAAAATCACTTTGATAATAGACTATCAAGTGCACGGCTTAAAAAAACTAAGCTGGCAACATGCTTTATTTCTTGCGAAAACAATAAAGCAATTTTTTTTTTTGTTTTTTCTTAACCTACTTACAAATACAATTAATGTTGGCAGAATTCCAACCAATTGTAGTGCAGAATGTAAGAAAAGATAAACTCTCTGTTTATTGTTGTTCTTTTTGTTTAAGCTTTGATATTGTTACAAGTAAAACTGTTGCTTATAATTCTTATTCGCTTGATTGATTTATTTGTTTAATGCCTTAAGTTTTTCTTTAAATCTTTGGATGAAGTATTATGATGGTATGGCCTAAGCAATCAGTGAAATGCGCTTAGGAATAGCTTATCACTTCAACAATAAATTTCATTGTTTTTATCAAGAATAAAAATTGGGAGTTTAGCGCGACAAACAAAATCTTGTTAATTGCTAATACTTTATAAACTTGTATCAGCACAAACAAACGCTGCTGATATTTTTTGTGGTAAAAAAACTAATACTAATTAAAAAAGAATCTTTACGGATAAATAAGCAGACTTAACTTGACGACTTTGATTGAATGTTTTAAATCTAATATGGTTAATTATCAATCATTCGTATTTGGAATTTTTTCTCAACCTAATTTCAATTACACAACCAATTTTACGAGTTTACAAAATAACACCATTTGTGATTAAATATAAACAAATCTACTTTTAATTTATTCTGCTCATAAAATATTAACATTCATTTCACATGTGTGCTTAAAAAATAAAACAAGAGCAAAAACAAAATTTAATATTCAACGCATCTAATTAAAAACATGTATTTAATTGCAAATATGACTGGAGGTAAATAAGTTAGTAGGATTTTGAAGTCACGAACAACAACACCTCTTACAAAAAAGCTAAAATTTCTAATCCATATTAAATACAATTTTGTTTGAAATTAATTACCACTGCAGTGGGACATATTTGTACTCATAAGAACAATTAAGAAAACAGTCAAAGAAACAAACATACGAACAAAGGAGCCTTAATTAATCCATTTTCCACGATAGAAATGCGTAAAAGGGAAAAACATTTTTATTTGGTTTTTGTTCCTTCTAGTTTTTGCTCGATTTCCATTTTGCATAACAAAGTAAACAATTTTCAGGTAAGTGAAAGTACATTGCACGCAAACTAAAAAGCTGCATAGTTTGCAAATAATTAAAGGGAAAACAATTAAAAAGCAGGTCACTTTAGGAAAGTGCGAATACACATGTTTAGAAAAACATAAATCAATGTGGAGTTGCTTTAATTGTGGTTACAGTGATACGTCCGCATGAAAACTGTTATGGTTTCCTTTAAGGCAGATTTATATAAATTCTAATTATGCATACCTTATTAGCAATTTAAGTCATTAGTCAAGATTTTCATTTTATTTTATTTAAGGGGTATTCAAATATACTTCTGGTAGTTTTGGTTTTAGGAAGGATTAAGAAGAAGTCTTTGGCATAGACTCTATGCCATAAATTAATGAAGAAGAAAATGCAAAGCGATTAATCAGAGTAAATGAAAGAGAGGTATTTATTTAATAAATTTGCTATTTATATATTTGCATTTTTCTAGAAATGGAAACTAAAAATAGCACAAAATTTTCAAAGCTAATTGACGATTGTTTTCTTAGAATTTGGCGATTTTTAACCAGTTTTTTGTGGCATCTTTGCTTCTCATATTAATGTACTCATGGTGGTATAAAGGATTAAAGGATTATTTCTAGGTTCCAATTAAGGACTTCTACTTGTGTTTTAAATTAGAGGAAATGAAAATACTTTTTTAACTTAAAAATTAAAAAAAAAAATGTCAGCATTTTAACAGCAAATAAAAAGAATTTTTTTTTTTTTTTAATAATTAGTATTGTGGTTATTTTTGTTGAACTGTTTATGGTTTTTAATCTAAATATTGATATTTTTAATTAGGCTAAAGTTCATTAAATTTAATTTTCATAAAACTATTTTAATGAAGAAAGGAATTTTACAACATGAAATTAATTAAAATATTTTGATAATTTTTCATTCCTGACTGCCGCAGGACTCAAGCCCAGGCTTTCACGAACAGGTTATCCATACATGTTTCAATTCTAACCACTCAATCTCTTCAGAGGGTTTTGCCGTTTAACACTAACGGCCATTGACGACTCAATAGTCAAACATCAGTCTTTAAACCAAATTGTTTTTAACCCTTTGGTAGATCGAAATTTGCTTTGAATAATTATCTATTTTAATTGATTTACATGGTCTTCCTTACTTCTGTTTTTTCGTTCTTTTTGCCAAGAATTTATCTTAAAGGCCAAAGTACATTTTTTTTGTCTTTGTCTTTCTTGTTGACCTGTGTCAGTACAACTTGAAGCCTTAGATTTGTTTAACAATAATTAGTATTGTGGTTATTTTGTTGAACTGTTTATGGTTTTTAATCGAAATTTTGATATTTTACTTAGACTAAAGTTCGTCCAATTTAATTTTCATTAAATTATTTTTATGGAGAAAGGAATTTTATGTAAGAACATTTTTTCTTTCTGTAGAACATTTATCGATTAGCTGGTCGATGGCTGCGAGTGTAAGACGGCAAATCCATCTGAGGAGATCGAGTGGTTGCGATCGAAACATGTCATGGTAACCTGCCGGCCAGGGTTCGAGCCCGAGCCACGTCAAGAATAAAAGATTATCAAGAACAATTTTAATTGATTTTCATGTTGTAAAATTCCTTTCTTCATAAAAATAATTTAATAAAAATTAAATTTCATGAACTTAAGCCTATTTAAAAATATTAAAAAAATTTGGATTAAAAACCATAAATAGCTCAACAAAATAACCACAATACTAATTATTGTTAAAGCTAAGGCACGAGCTCTATGTGTACATTTGTCCTTCAAGTTGTGCTGAAAAAGGTCAACAGAAAAGAGAAAGACAAAGTGAAAAAACAAAAAAATGTACTTGGACTTCAAGAAAAATTCTTGACGAAAGTACGAAAAAACAGAAGTAAAGGAAAAAACATGTAAAATCAATTAAAGTGGATAATCATTCAGGAAAGCAAATTTCGATCTACCAAATGTTAAAATATAATTTGGTTTAAGGATTGATGTTTGACTAGTGACGTCAGCAGTCGTCGATGGCTGCGAGTGTAAGACGGCAAATCCATCTGAGGAGATCGAGTGGTTGCGATCGAAACATGTCATGGTAACCTGCCGGCCAGGGTTCGAGCCCGAGCCACGTCAATAATGAAAGATTATCAAGAACAATTTTAATTGATTTTCATGTTGTAAAATTCCTTTCTTCATAAAAATAATTTAATAAAAATTAAATTTCATGAACTTAAGCCTATTTAAAAATATTAAAAAAATAAAATTTGGATTAAAAACCATAAATAGTTCAACAAAATAACCACAATACTAATTATTGATTAGCTGGATATTTATACAACAATACTTGAAAAAAAAAACGGACAAGTTTATAAGAGATAACTTTTACATGGCGCTTACTTGTTTGAAGAAGTTGACTAGTAAAGAGGGGTCCAAAGATTTATGTTTGACCTTTGACTGCCAGCAGTCGTCGATGGCTGTGAATTCTCAACGGCAAAACCCCACTGAAGAGATTAAGTGATTGCAATTAAAACATGTCCGTAAAAGCCTGGGTTCGAGCCCCAGCTGCAGTCAAGAATGAAAAATTATCAATAAAAATTTTAATTAATTTTCATGTTGTAAAATTCCATTCTTCATAAAAATAATTTAATGAAAATCAAATTTGATGAACCTTATCCTAATTAAAAATATTAAAAAAATTTGGCTTAAAAACCATAAATAGTTCAACAAAATAACCACAATACTGATTATTTTCATTAAATTATTTTTATGAAGAAAGGAATTTTACAACATGAAAATTAATTTAAATTGTTATTGATAATCTTTCATTCTTGACCGTGGCCGGGGCTCGAACCCTGGCCGGCAAGTTACCATAACATGTTTCGATCGCAACCACTCGATCTCCTCAGATGGATTTGCCATCTTACACTCGCAGCCATCGACGACTGCTGACGTCAATAGTCAAACAACAATTCTTTAACCAAATTGTATTTTAACCTTTGGTAGATCGAAATTTGCTTTCCTGAATGATTATTAATTTTAATTGATTTTACATGTTTTTTCCTTACTTCTGTTTTCTCGAACTTTTGTCAAGAATTCTTCTGGAAGTCCAAAGTACATTTTTTACAAATTTAACAAATTTGAAATTATTTACAATTTTGACATTTTATTAATAAGAAAACATGGCCCATAAAACTTTTATTTGAATCATAAATTATTATTTTTTTGTTTTCTTTCAAAATGCCGTTTACGAACATTTCGATAAGGGGGTCGATATAAAAAATACTATAAGCTGAAATTATACCTTGTAGGTAATACCAATTTCATCTCTGCGCTGGACAAATGTCACGGAAAATTCCGGAAAAGTTATTTTTGCCTTTCCAGAAAATTAATTAAAGGAAAATATCGGATTTGTTCATATAATGACAGAAGAGTGTTGAAAATGGTTATTTTTCGGACAAATAGTCTTTTCCAGAGTAGCATTGCAGATAATGTAAAAGTTGTATCATAGAATTCCTCACTACAAAACTCAAATTACTCAAGCACTTCTACTTTAGTACCAAACGATTTCAATAGATCTTATTTGGGCCACCCTGCATAAGCGATGGCAGCCTAATCCGCTTGTAGAAAAGAGATAACGCATGACTGTTACAGTTCAACACCAATTTGTCTGGCATTGGCTGCATTTAAATATAAGAACAAATGGGATAAGGATTAAACCAGTTAGTTCATATTTTTGAATGAAGATTCCGTTCATTTGCATTAAAAAAAAATTAAAATTGTTATACCAACTTTAATAAATACTGGCCCACAATTGGTGTCATGTCATAACAGCCTGTGTCACAGTATCCATGGCCTAATGACAATTTGCAAAGTGTCTTAATGCCCACGGACATTATGACATTTTCAAAAGTGTCACACTGTCCATTAGACTAGTCGCAATTTTTTTTTTTTTTTAATTTAATTGTTTGCGCTGCTTAAAATATGAGGTTTGGTGTAAGAAATCATGATCTAATTTTTCAGGTCAATCCGACGGTGCCTAGCCGTGCCGGGTTGGGCCCAAAGTTCCCCATATTATAAAAAAAAAACATATTTTCTATCAGATCTTTATAGTTATACTAGTTGAAAAGCCGAAAATCAAAAATATGGCTTCGTTACGATCTTCCGCCGAGAAAGAACTTCAAGTGTGCCAAATTTCCGCTTCCTATGTCATCAGATTGCTTCAGAAAGTTGCGGAAAGAATAGGACATACATGCAAACATCCTGACATACTAAGAAATTATATATTGTATAGATAGATTAATGTATTTGCTGTTTAATATTTTAGTATGATAAGAACGAAAGATTTTTTACCTAATTCGGGGTCGCTGAATCCAGTGGTGCTAGCCGTTTTTTTTTAGGTTAGCTTTGGTTTTCGAGATATAACGGTATATCTCGAAAATATATGTTGTGCAACCTCCTTAATTTTCGAAATAACGGTATATCTCGAAAACCAAGGCCAACATAAAGCAAAAAGTTTTAACTTTCTTAAAGTAAATTTAATTGCGGAATTTCGGTTTATTTAATTTTTCAATAAACTAAAGCGTTTTTGAGTTACGCGAACATATGTTGTGCAACATCCTTAATTTTCGAAATAACGGTATATCTCGAAAACCAATGCTAACCCAAAAAACGGCTAGCACCACTGAATTCAGCGACCCCGAATTAGGTTAAAAATCTTTCGTTCGTATCATACTAAAATATTAAACAGCAAATACTTTAATCTATCTATACAATATATAATTTCTTAGTATGTCAGGATGTTTGCATGTATGTCCTATTCTTTCCGCAACTTTCTGAAGCCATCTGATGACATAGGAAGCTGAAATTTGGCACACTTGAAGTACTTTCTCTGCGGAAGGTCGAAACGAAGCCATATTTTTGATTTTCGGCTTTTCAACTAGTATAACTATAAAGATCTGATAGAAAAGATGTTTTTTTTTATAATATGGGGAACTTTGGGCCCCACCCGGCACGGCTAGGCACCGTTGGATTGACCTGAAAAATTAGGTCATGATTTCTTACACCAAACCTCATATTTTAAGCAGCGCAAACAATTAAATTAAAAAAAAAAAAATCCCATACAAGATGCGACCAGTCTAATGACCATGGACAGTTTATTATCAAAGTCATTTTTTTTTTAATGTAAGCTTTGATATTGTATTATAATTCTTATTTGCTAACAGTTTTATTTTTCAAATATCTTTAGTTTTTCTAAAATCTTTCGATAAAGTTTCCTGAAGATCTGGCCTAAGCAACCAATGGAATGAGCACAGGAATAGCTTATCCCTTCAACAATAAATTTCAGTTTTTTATCAAGAAAATTGTGAAGTAAGCACGACAAACGAATCTTGTAAGTTAAAAATTTTGTGTTTCCAAAAATAAAAAAAATACTTTGATTATTATTATAATTGGTATAAATTAAAACAATAAGCATACTTTAAATAGAAACAATATATATTTACTTGTTATTCAATTGGTTTTTCTAGCTATTCTAATTTTGGTTCTCCCATATCAAGAGCAAAACTTAGCGGTAAAAAGATACCGACAATCATATGGTTAAAATAAACTTTTTTTGCTCGGTACAGATAAGGGATGCCAATCCCGAAATCCCGATCCCGAAAATTCTGGTGCACCAAATTCGACATTAAAACTTTACTCTTCACAGGGTTAGAATTATAAAAGTGTTGTACGAGAGCAGGCATAGGAACTTCGGCATTTTATGGAGCGATTTTACAAAATTAAGAAGTGTATTTTAAACACTACACAATTCCTACCACTTTGTGGTGGGTATAAAAATGTTTTTTTTTTGTTAAAATAAGATTTTTATGGTTAACTAAATAAATTGATTTTGATAATAAATTTCGAATTCAAATTTGAATTATTGATTCTTATTTACTAAATAAAAATTTGAATGGAATCTTACAAATAAATCAATTACATACAAGTTTGCTCTATTCAATTACAATATTCAATATTTTTTTATTTGAGCCAATTAACACATTGTTAGAAATCGTACTTTGTTTTTTTTATCATATTTTTTTTTTTAATTCCTTATGCTAATCCCCGCGAAGCTCTACGCTTGCCTGCAGGAAAGAAACCAGAATCTCTGGCGGGAATCGAACCCGCAACCCCAAGGGCTGATAGACTAGCTCACTTCTAGCTAGCCTACCGGGGCACTCAATCATTAATTAATAAAAAAAATCACAATTTTCAATATTTTTAAATGTTAGTAATAAATATAACATTATCTTTAACTTTAAAATAACAAATTAATATAAAACTTTTGCCGAATCCCGAAAAATCCCGATATTCCGAAAAATTTGATTTTTTTAAATCTCGTATCCGGGGATTTGCGAAAACCAGTCTAGTGCAGATTAACTTATTTTTTTCTAACTTAAGTTAAAGAAAAAAGAAAAAAATTTTTCTGCTTTAGCATTTTAACGCAAAAGAAATATATATTAATTAAAGAGTAAATAAAATATAACATACATATGCATGTATGTACGCGTAAACTGTCTGTAAATATTTGCCAGGTATGCAATTACTTCAGATGTTTGAACGTGTGCTATATTGCATTCGTGTGAAACAAAAAATATGTGGCTGTTCAAAATTAAAAAGCAAGTAGCGATTTTTATATGGAAGAGAACTAAGGAGATAATTTTATTTATACACATCGAAGTAAAATGCTGTACTCCAAATATGACTGTGTGACCAAATTTTTAGTCGTTAGAAGAGATTTTTTTTCATTCTATCGCTGAGATAGGTCACACGGAGAATTTCCATTTGCGTCGTGCTTTTTGGCGAAGTATAGGTTCTTCATTTGTTAGCCACAAAAGTGTTCGTGATCGTATTCAGCCAGAATATTCTGCATATTATTTGTATACATTTATAACTATAGACTTGCAGTCTTTGGGATATATTGCTTGTCATTAGCATTGTTTCGCTTTCGTATAACAATATGGATTTTATGCAAGAAATAAATGTGCGTATCTTTGTCTTTTGGGACTTTAAAAAAGCGTTTCAATCATGAGCTTCAGGAATTTGATATCAATATATTAAAATAGCGATATTTAAAAATATAATAATCAATAGATATCGTCGATATTTAAAATATCCATACATCGATACATCGAAATTTATTTGCGACTATCGAATTCGATATTTTTGAGAACTCTTTTTGGGAAAATTGAACATTTTATCCGTTGGTTAACTGCTTACAATACTGTTTTTTTTTAAGTTTGTATCATATGGTTTTTTAACTAATGTTAAAAAAACGGGCCTTTTTGTTGTACATTTTAATTGATTACACAGCTAAGAATCTTAATAACATTTTCTACATGTGGTTTTAGTATCGGGTGATTTTTTAGCTATTATCTTTTTGGCAACACTGGTTTAAACAGCTGACGCAAGTTTCGTGTTTCGTTTTACTGTCAAACATCTTCAGTTTGGTCTATAATTTAACCGTCGCGCGCTTCTTCCATTTTAGACGAAGCTCATTTTTGGCTCAATGGGTACGTTAAAAAGCAGAATTGTCGATTTTGGAGTGAAGATCAGCCAGAAGCATTGCAAGAGCTACCAATGCATCCAGAAAAAGTCACAGTTTGGTGCGGTTAATGGGCTGGTGGCATCATTGGACCGTACTTCTTCAAAGATGATGCGAATCGTAACGTAACTGTGCATGTTGATCGCTACCGTGAGATGATATCCAACTTTTTTTTGCCCAAAATGCAAGAGCTTGACTTGCATGACATGTGGTTTCAACAAGACGGTGCCACATGTCACACAGCACGCTTAACAATGGACTTATTGAGAGGCGAGTTCGGTGAACATTTTATTTCACGTTCGGGACCGGTCAATTGGCCGACTAGATTGTGCGATTTAACGCCTTTAGACTATTTTTGGTGGGGCTATGTTAAAGCTCATGTCTATACACACATGCCCGCATCAACTGACGCATTGGAAGACAACAGTGAAGCATTTATTCATGAGATACCGGCCGAAATGTTGGAAAGAGTATGCCAAAATTGGACTAAGCGGATGGACCATTTAAGGCGCAGTCACGGTCAACATTTGCATGAAATAATCTTCAAACATTAAATTATATGGACCGTACTATCGATTCAAATAAAGATTTCATGCATATTTCTGAATTTTATGTGTTTTTTTTTTAATTTCCTATAGCTCTTAAAAAATCATATAATTACCCTAGAGGGAAGCGAACTGACACCAAAGTAGTCCCGTGATAGGTCTTTGGTGGTAGAGACCGGTTCTAGTTTGAACACTTTCTATGAATAAGACCTATCACTTTTACATGGGGTTGTCATTGGAGGGGGTCAATTGACACCATTTGAGCAGTCACAAATCTGTTCTCAACGGACAAGTTTAGTGACAGTTACTAAAATGTAGTATTATTTCAAAACGATGTAGTATTATTTCAATAAAACAAGTCCTAGAATTAAATTCAAGAGCCAAATTTTAGAAAGCCCCAAAAAAATGTATCACACCACCGGTGAAGACCGTACTGTAATTCATTACTTTTTCTACCTTTTTGTTCTTTGTAAACCAGTTACATGATTGGTTCTCCATTCACTAGTCATTAGTTGTTTCTTTTTGTACCTGTTCTATTTTCACAACTCCCAGGACCAGTCTGTGGGACCAATTGACACTAATTTCCCGCAGGGTAGTAGTAGGTTGCGAAAAGAATTGTGTCTTCATAGTGGGAGTTAACAAAAAAAGCAAATAACGAACCTGCTTTCTGCAATTTTCACAGAAAGACATACAAAACTTTTAGAAAGAAAATTAGATCCTGTAAAGTTTTAGCTGAATAGTCGATATTTTAAGCCTGTTATTTTTAAAATTGCTTTAAAATATTTGAACTGCCAGGCATACTTTAAAAAATTAACAGTCGTATTGATAAAAATTGATTTATGATTAATTAACCGTTTTTAAGCAAAAATTGCTAAATTTGTATTCATAAACGAAAAATAGTCTATTAAATCTTCAATAAACCATTTATAACTTAAGAAAATTTATTGTTGGATTTGCCCTTCTTTAAACTAAAAATAAAATGACATTTCGATTTTTTTTTTTGCATTTTATGACATTATTTTTTTGAAATATATTAAAAAATAATAGCAGCGTTCGTTTACCCCAAAATTTGTACTGGATGTTACTGAAATGCGTTCGCGTACACAAATTTTCATATTACTCACCTACTGGATTTTACTGGGATTTTACTGGAAAAGTAGACGAACGCACATAATGAAAAAAATGTTTTATTTTTTAATATAGACATGTTAAATACATTTTACTAATTTTTTTTTTTTTATTTTAGCAACCAATTGAAAGATATATTGTCAAATATTTAAAAAAAATTATATGATTTAAATGAATATGTTCAGGGGCAAATGCAGATATTCACTTTAATTATTTATTAAATTATTGCAGCTAGTTTTTTTTTTTTTGTTTTATTTAAAACAAAAAATTATTATTCGAAGATATTAAATAAATAAAATAAACAAATAAAAGTGATGTTAATAAAAAGTAAACACTTTCTTATCGTGTCTTTTAAAAAGGTTCAAACAAAAGTTTTTATGATACCTTTCGGAAACATTTTGTTCAGAAACTAAAATTATGGCCTCAAAAAATAAATGAAAATTGACCCCAAATTTGGGGCTATTTTTCATAATGCAATATGGTCCCATTTTTTTAATGAAAAATTACCCCAAAAAAATTAAAAATAACCCTAAAAATAAAATGAAATATGACCCTAAATTTGGGGTAATTCTTCATTATGAAAAATCCCCTAAAAATTTATAATGAATTTTAACCCCAAAAAAAGAACACAAAGAAAGTGACATTAAACATTTTCGGTGGAGTTCATATGCCCAAAACTAAAAATCCCAAATTTAGAATCCCGATTTCAAAATCCGGATAATTATACAGTTTTGGTTTTAAAAATCGTACGATTGATAGCAACGTTGGGCTTTCTACGATGCGCAAAGATTTTTTCCTCTATGGTATAACAAACACCGGCTTCGCTAACTAAAGCATCTCTGCATACTATATTTTTTCTATCCCTAGAAACTATTTCATAGAATTTTATAAAATTTGTGTAAAAATGTTTGGGGTGACTTTTCATTTCTTAAAATTTGCATTTTTTTATTAGCAAACGAAAAATAGCCCCATAGTAAAAATTGTGATTTTATTTGAGGCCATTTTTCATTCCTTGATATTTGGGTCATTTTTCATTCCACTTAAAATGCAAAAACTCCCTTACGAAAACATAAAAAATTATCCCAAAAAATTGTGCCAAAATTGCGTGTTGTTGTGTATCATGTAAAATTTTGGGACCGTTTTTCATTTTACTTTTGGGGCCATATTTCCTGGGGTCATTTTGCGCACCGCCAAAATTATATGTAGTTTTATTAAGAATAAGAATAATTTTAAAGGTCTTCAATCAAAAAAAATCTATAAAAAAAATTTAATTTAGAATATCATGTGAACCGTATAAAAGTTTCATGCATCACTAGCAATAAAATGACAGCAAAATATAAAGAAAGTTGCCATACTTAAACACAAAATCGCTACAAACAGTTAATAGTAAAAAAGCTGTTAATGTACCTTTATGAATACAAATTTTTATAAGAGGTTTATAAGACAAAAAGCGTTTGATAGTTATTACATACTATAAGCTTAAAATAAGAACTTTTCATGAATATGGCTGTAAATGTTTCTGTGCATCTACGTCAAATTAGCGTATAAGTACAGCTTAAATATAGAAACACAAGCAAACAAGCATGTGTATAATAAGCTGATGGACGTCATATTAAACTATTGAACTATGTTAACATGCGCAATTCGTAATCTTGTTTATAATATTCTTAGTAGTAGTTGTTGATTTAGCAATGCCGAGTAAAAAAAAAGATTGACAGGAAAACACATAAGACAAAGAGTGCTTCTGATTTTCATAGCAGATGAGTACTGGCTTAAATAAAACAATTAAAAACATTACCTGTTAAATTCTGTACTATTTATGTTTCAATTAAATTTTTAAGGTAAGTTGGTACCTTCGTGAAACACAGAACGTTTTTAACATACAATACACAAGGTTAGTGCTGAAGTCTGGCACTGTACGGTGTATCTGTGTAGAGTATGACGTTTTTTTTGCTTTATACGCAGTGAACTGAGTATAAATCAAGACGATGTACAGTGAACTTGTGTAGTGTATGTTGAACAAGTTCTGTTTTAAAAATTTGGTTTTTGTTTCAAATGTAAGTTAAGCGAACGAAAGTTTCGTTCAAAACCGAGGGACAGGCGGTAAATTTGAAATAAAAAAAAAAAAAACAATAAAAAGTTAGAATGTATAGTTTCAGCATAATCTCTTTTAGAACCACAGCGAAGACATGCGACGACAAGGGACATCCTTGTTTAATCGGCGCTTTACCAAAGGTTTTTATGTACATCGTGTACCAATACCCACCTGGGTGGTACTGCACATATGTTTATAGGCAATGAACAAGTTTTCGTCATATAAAAATAACATTTTTTTATGTTATTTTAAATAACTTAACAATTTGTTTAGTGAGTTAAATTTCATTTTAACTGAAACAAATTTATGGAAGTTATTAAAGAAATAAAATCGAAAAAGTCACCCGGGTGGGTATTGGTAAAGCGAAGGTTAACCTTAGCATTTGTATTGAATGGCTCTCACTTGTCAAGCCATATCGTAAAACAATTTTTTGCATCGGATTGATAAAATGTATTGATTTTAACGGTACAACGAACAAAGGCTAAATACACCCATAGAAAAAACATGGTCACCTCCAACAACATTGATCATATTATGTTTAATTTAATCATATTATTGTCGGCGACAATCATATTATGGCTAAGATAGTCCTCCATCAAGAAGTCACAACCATACAATGGTTGCCTCTGAACATGTATTTAACACTTATGATGGCATGGTGGCTTTTCAACAATAGCACGCTGTTTTTGAAAAATAGGAAAATACTTTTGCAAATTTTGAAACAAATTATTGTCAAATTTAACCATTACATGATTAGAGGCAACCATAATATGATGTGGCTACTTGATGGAGGATTATTTAAACCATAATATGGTTGTCGTTAACAATAATATGGTTAAATTAATCGTAACATTAAAAAAAACCTAAAAGTTTGTAGGTTTTAATATCGATAAAAGTCGATATGGCGCATTGAATGGCATTTTCCTTTTTATAAAATTTCGATTGCTTCATTTTAAACTTCAAAGCATATGAAAAATAAAGGCGTCCCAAGAAGCTAACAAATTTAGAAAAATGCAATCAAGGTAACAAGTTATACGTGATTTTAAAGATAGATTACTTTAAATGCATACCGAAAAGTCACCCAATATTTTTTTGTTCAATTCTGCATCGAAAAGTCATTGGTAGGGAGCCAAAACAGTTGTATCAGACCATATAGGATATAGAAATTTGTATGTATGTATATTTCAATTTCATTATTGTAATTTGTACGAAAGATATAAATTACTACAATCCATTTGTTGTAAATACGTTAGTATCTATAATGGCATGTTTGTTTGTATGTACGTACATTATTGTTTATATTCGTAAACTGTTGTATGAGTTCAAGTATTTAGAGTAAAACTCTATTAGTTTTTGTTCTTCAAAATTAGTTTTGTATTACGTTTTTAACAAATTAAAATAATAAAGTGCTGCTAACAAAAAAAACGTATTAGAAAACATGCTCGAAAATTAGAAGTGTTCATATAAATAGTTTTTATTAGTCTGCAACGTATTTTCAATATAATTTTTCTGTATATTGGCGGAAGTTCTTTATCAGTTTAAAGTTGTTTGGTCTTAATTTTAAAGATATAAATATATTTTAGTTATATACATCTAATCATATTTCCATAAGGTTGAGTAGAGTTGTAGGAAATTAGTTAGATTGTGCTAATATTAATTCTTTTGAACAACCGCTTTAACTTCCATATTGAATTATTTACAACCCAATAGCTGCATGAGCAGGAAATTTAACAAATACGCTCTTCTTTTTTTAAGTTCGCAATATTAAAATTTTCAGACATTTTTAAATCCGTCTACCTAATTTATAGAAAAAAAATTCACAAAAACTTTTCTCATAAACATTTGTTTTTGCTGTTTTTTCCATTGCACTGAACTACTGGTGCGGAAGGAAATTGTTGTGAGCATGATGTGGAGATAGCCGTTAACCCTGTACTAAAGGAAAGGAAAAAATTATAACTTTTTTTTTTGATTTACACTAAAGTGAATGTTAATGTATTTATACGTGTATATAGGGTTGCCAGACGAGCTTGATTGTCAAACTTTTTCAATTTGTGTCAAGAATCAAGAACAAATGTAATTTGCTAAGCTAAATCGGAATTTAAACAATTTTCCATTAAATTTTCAAGAAAAAGCAATCGTTATAAATCGTGCTAATTATATATGGCCTGCAGCTTAAATTAATTGTCGGAACGAACTATGGGAATTTGTATCCCAAAAAATAGTAGAAGAATGTATAACAGAAAGATTTTCCAAGTGTGTTTTTTATTTCTGACATAATCCATTAATTTCATGTATCAATTTTATCTCTAAGAAATAATTTCGGATTCAGATATATTTTACGAAATATCTGAGCAAAATTAAGTTCTCATATCTGATATGGAATGGGCGTTACTGTACCACTGTGAAAGTTGAAACAAGACTATTAAAAGTAAAGATTTATGTGTAGAAATAAGAGGCATTCAGAATTTATTGCTGATCTCTCAGCTATTTCAACAAATATATGGGCATCGTTAAATCAGTTCCGCTACCAATAAGATCAGAATTGTAAAAATAACAAACTGAACAACAATATAAATTTGTTTGTTCATTTAACCGGATTTTTAATTGCCAAGAAAAATCAAGCTTTTTCTTTTGAATTCTTTTGAAAATCTGGCAAACCTACGTGTATATGGATGTATATTAGGGGTATAACCAAATTTTGACACTAGCACTACGCGATAGCGAATATTGTGTTACATATTTACGAAAACAATTTGTTTGGGTCGTTTGAAAATAAAACCTCACCCACAAAAGCGATTTACTAAAATCCCTAAAGAAAAAATTTAATAAAAAAATTGTAAATATTAATTTAATAAATGAAAAAAAAGTTAAAAAGTTTCTTAATTATTAAAGGACATGAATTTCAAATTTAATGTGCGTGTTTTTTTTTTTTTTTTTTGACCAACACCCAGTTTAGATGAGGGCTTTTACGACGTCGCTTTGTCGACGTCTCTTTTGGTTTGTGGGTGAGCGGTGTAGAAAAGAAAGAGGGGTTAACAAAATGTCTCGTTTTGTATTTTGCATGTCGTTTTTTACATTTCTCTTTTAACTTTTTCTGTTTACGTTTTATTCTTTTTCTTACTTTGAAGTGTGTGGTTGAAAATACAGTGAGACCTCGATTATCGATAATAGACGGGATCGGCAGAATTCTTGATTATTTATTTTTTTTTTGTGTGTTTCTTATTTTATGTAAATATATAACGTTTTATTATGTAAACATGAGGAAAAAAGTAAATTTGGCAGAACATGCTTCCACACCGTTAAGATATTCTCTTTCTTCGTTTATTTAAATTTCTTTTGATTGTTCAAAATTTAACGAAAAAAAGATAATTTGTTTATAATTTCGGATAATAGAGGCAATTTAAATCAGTGCAAAAAAATTTTTGTTTTCCATTTTATTGAAGCTGCCGGTTAATCGAATGACGGGTAATCAAGGCCATACTGTAAATAAAAAAAAGACATGCAACCAAAAATCATCGTATGAACGCAAAGAGATTTTGGAAGTTGCTTTAAAAGGGAATCAAGATAAAACGACGTCGTAAAAGCCCTCATGTGAATTGAGTGCAACAAACCAAAAGAGACGTCGACAAAGCGACGTCGTAAAAGCCCTCATCTAAACTGAGTGTAAGTCTATAAGTACAAATAAAAATAAAAAAAAAATAATTTTCCAACTTTTGTGAGTGACATTTTTTGAAAACCGCGCAAAATTAATGTAATTTTTTTTATAGTTTTGAATGGACTATTCGACTATGCTAGGGCCATTTAAATATTTGCAAAAAATGGGAATAAGTTATACCCCTAATGTTTATCCCGGAACGTATGCAATGGATTTTTTGTAAAAGTGGTGAAATTAAAAATAAAAAAAAAAATATTATTTTTTTATGTTCTTCTGCTGTCATTTACGGATTGCTTGCACTTCATTTAGAACTTAGTAGATATTTCTTTAAAATTGACAAATTAAAAAGGACATTCAGTCTAATACACTCGTAGTTTGTAAAGAAAATTTTAAATTAAAGCACCTCTGCAGATTTTAAAATAGCAATTCGTTCCAAAGCTTTTTCTTCTTTTAATGAACAGGATAAAACATATTAAAGTGTCAAACCAATTCCAAAATTTTTAATATCGGGTGATTTTTTAGCTGTTATGTTTTTGGCAACACTAGTTTAAACAGCTGATGCACGTTTCGTGTTTTCTTCAGTTTGGTCTATAATTTAACCATGAATCGTCTTACAAACGAATAACGCTTGCAAAATATTGAAAATGCGTGCTCTGTTAAGAAAGTTCATCGCGCGTTTTTTCCATTTTATGGTCAGTTTAATCGAACCACTGAAGCGGCTATTCGGGCACTTGTGACTAAATTTCGAACCAAATTTAAATTGTTGGACATTAAACCATCAACACGCTTACGTAGAGTGCGAAGTGAAGAAAATATCGCAGCTGTATCGGCCAGTGTTAATGATGACCATCAATTATCGATTCGTCGCCGTTTGCAGCAATTGGACCTCTGTTTCTCAACAACGTGGAAAATTTTGCGGGAGGATTAAGGTGTGAAGCCTTTCAAAATACAGCTGGCGCAAGAAATGAAGCCGAAGATCCACTTGTTTGTCCAAAAATTGTGTTCAGCGACGAAGATCATTTTTGGCTCAATGGGTACGTTAGTAAGCAGAATTGTCGATTTTGGAGTGAAGATCAGCTAGAAGCATTGCAAGAGCTACCAATGCATCCAGAAAAAGTCACAGTTTGGTGCGGTGTATGGGCTGGTGGCATCATTGGACCGAACTTCTTCAAAATTGATGCGAATCGTAACGTAACTGTGAATGGTGAGCGCTACCGTGAGATGATATCCAACTTTTTTTTTGCCCAAAATACAAGAGCTTGACTTGCATGACATGTGGTTTCAACAAGACGGTGCCACATGCCACACAGCACGCTTAACAATGGACTTATTGAGAGGCGAGTTCGGTGAATATTTTATTTCACGTTCGGGACCGGTCAATTGGCCGACTAGATTGTGCGATTTAACGCCTTAAGACTATTTTTGGTGGGGCTATGTTAAAGCTCATGTCTATACACACATGGCCGCTTCAATTGACGCATTGGAAGACAACATTGAAGCATTTTTTCATGAGATACCGGCCGAAATGTTGGAAAGAGTATGCCAAAATTGGACTAAGCGGATGGACCATTTGAGGCGCAGTCACGGTCAACATTTGCATGAAGTAATCTTCAAACATTAAATTATATGAACCGTACTATCGATTCAAATAAAGATTTCATGAATTTTATGTATTTATTTATTAATATTTTTCCTATAGCTCTTAAAAAATCACCCATTATATTTACCACTGAATAATAAATCAAGTGTTCGGAAAAGGAAGTAGAACGAGTTTCTATAGTTTGCTAAAGATTAGGAACCTTAATCATTATAATCAAAAATAGCGAAAATAGTTTGTTTCGAATCTCTATTAGCCAACACAATAAGCTTAAACGAAACTGCGATAGTAGCCTTTTAAGAATCATCTGTTGTTAACGAAACATATCAGTGGTCTATTGGCAACATCTGAAGACGACTTAAAACAAATTAATTTATCACACTCAAACAAGTTTGAACTACTTTTTAATATTTGTGGAGTTAAAAATTGGTTGCGTTTGGCAAAAAAATATCTGTTATAAAGAAAAAAAATTAGTAAAACTCTCATTCTATATTCTCTCTACGTACTATTTTATACCCTTTATAATACTCTTCCCACCCTCAAAAGCTTGAAGTTAAAGTTCTATGTTCACTCGAATACTCGGATTATTGCAACATTTCCCCGCTTTTCTATTCTCCGAACTTCGAAATGATGAAAAAAAAAACGTTGGGCTCAGCTCAATGATTTTTTTCTTCATTTTATTTTGAACCGAAAATGTAAGTGGTGACAACGGCAATTTACATACATATGTTGAGCAAATGAAAAAAACAGAAGTAAAGGAAAAAACATGTAAAATCAATTAAAAATGGATAATCATTCAGGAAAGCAAATTTCGATCTACCAAATGTTAAAAAATACAATTTGGTTTAAGGATTGATGTTTGACTAGTGACGTCAGCAGTCGTCGATGGCTGCGAGTATAAGACGGCAAATCCATCTGAGGAGATCGAGTGGTTGCGATCGAAACATGTCATGGTAACCTGCCGGCCAGGGTTCGAGACCGAGCCACGTCAAGAATGAAAGATTATCAATAACAATTTTAATTAATTTTCATGTTGTAAAATTCCTTTCTTCATAAAAATAATTTAATAAAAATTAAATTTCATGAACTTAAGCCTAATTAAAAATATTAAAAATTTGGATTAAAAACCATAAATAGTTCAACAAAATAACCACAATACTAATTACACTGGTTTACAGCCAAAAATTACCAAGAACGCCACGTGCCTAGATAAGTTAACTTTGACCTCCTGAACACGAAAAACGCTGTAATTTTTTTTTCATTAGTTAAGTTTTTAAGATAACGGTACTTTTGTGTTTTTCGGTGTATGGTCCCACTCACTCTCCACTTGTCCACTTGTGGAGCCCAACCGAAAAGTCCGATCGAGATAAATGGCATATCGTTGGAAAGGCAACTGAATGCCTTTTCCGTCGATATGCTAAAAAAATTTATCTGATAAGAATTGGCTGAGTTATGGCATCTCAAAGTTCGCAATTTGCCTATTTTTTACGTTTTTTTCAAAATTTTTCATTTTTATTTCGTTTTTTTTCTACGTTATAGTAAATATCTGGAATGTTTTATTTTTTAACAAAATAGTTTATTTTGTTACCAATATTATAAGCGCAATTTGAAAAAAATCGGATGAAAAATAAAGTTTTTATTAAGGATTTTGTGGAACGAAAATATTTTTCATCTCATATAAAATTCCGTTTTTTTTAAATACGTTAAAACTGATGGTTAAAAAAAAGGCGGAATTTTATATGGGATGAAAATATTTTCGTTCCACAAAATCCTTAATAAAAACTTTATTTTTCATCCGATTTTTTTCAAATTGCGCTTAAAATGTTGGTAACAAAATAAACTATTTGGTTAAAAAATAAAACATTCCAGATATTTACTATAACGTAGAAAAAAAACGAAATAAAAATGAAAAATTTTGAAAAAAACGTAAAAAATAGGCAAATTGCGAACTTTGAGATGCCATAACTCAGCCAATTCTCGATCGGACTTTTCGGTTGGGCTCCACAAGGGTTTGAGTGGGACCATACACCGAAAAACACAAAAGTACCGTTATCTTAAAAACTTAACTAATGAAAAAAAAATTACAGCGTTTTTCGTGTTCAGGAGGTCAAAGTTAACTTATCTAGGCACGTGGCGTTCTTGGTAATTTTCCAAATTAAAAATTTGTAAAGCAGTGTTATTAATTTTAGTTTAATGAATTTTTTCGACGTGACAATGAGTGACCGTTTTAAAAACATTTTATTTTAATAATTTCATAAACTAATGTTACTAAAATGTTCATTAATATAACGAACAAAGTTCATCAATTTTAATTAACTAGTGAAATAATTCTTTGATTCAATCAACGTTTACATTTATTCAAGCGAACCTTTTTGTTTTACATTTTGTTGACTCAGCGAACACAGTATGTACATTGTTTCAATAAATTACACAAGGGAACAAAATTAAACTTATTTTGTGTTGATTGAAAGTTTGATGCAATTTTTAACTAATTTGAGGTCGCTGATTTCAAACCTACTCTGCATTTTTTTCCATCAGCTCACATTTTATGGTGTTTTCTTTTCTAAAAAATAATGATGCATTATAGTTGTGTAATATGTTTATTAGGTTACACGAACCCTTACAAAGTGATACATTTTTCTAAATTACAATGGAACAAAATAATAGCTACGTTTTACACTCAACACTAATGTGTATTTAGCGTGTTAAATATTGAATGCAAAGGTTGTACTAAAAGCGATATTCACCACGCTTGTAGCAATTTTCAACATTAAATTTTCTTACAATTCCAATAAGCGTTAACAGCACTGATTTTCAATAATTAATGTCAGCTGTTGTTAAACATTTTGCGACAAAAAAATATAATAAAAGTAAAACAAACGAAAAATAAAAAGCTTTTATATCACAATTCAACGCAAATTGTCCGCAAACACAAGAAAAAAAATACTTGCTTGCATAAAAAAGTACTTTACGCAGATGCAAAAAAAGGTATTATCTCACACTCAGTTATAACTGCTGGTAAGAAATGGAACAAATTTGCCATTTATTGCTGCAACATGTCAAGAAAGGAAAACGACAACTTCTCACATTTTTGCATATATTTTTAGAATGGAACAAAAACCCGCACGATTGGTAGCATATATGGAACATTATTGTCAGAAAAGAAAACACCATTAAAGTTCAGACACTTATCGTATTTTTGACTTTTTTCCAAAAATTAAAAGTATTTTAACCGTACTTCATTAAGCGATTTTCCAATTTTTTGAAAAACAATCAAATATCAATCAAATGGTAAATGGTTGTTTACACAAAAAAAAAAAAAAAATTTGTATTTGAAAATATCATGAAAAATCCAAAACGGGAAAAAATTAAAGTCTTATTACTTTCACGTTAAGTCAGATAAGCAATGAACCAAATAAGACGTAGATCATACAAATCGATGAACGCGTTTCGATTTTAGTCACAATTAAGTGAAGGTACCTCACTTTTAAGTGAAGAACGGTCCATAAATAGAACAGCAGCAAACAGACACATAACAAAAACTTTATTTTTGTATGAAAATTTTTCATTTCAGTTTTTTCAGTAAATTTTGAACAAAATCAAAAGTTGCGCAGCGATTACAATGAAATATATCTCATTTGATTCGAAATATGTTTAGCCAAATGTTATTAAACCAAAACTGTTGTTTTTGTCGAATTATTATTTTTTATGAATTTTTGAACAACAAAAATTTTATTTTTATTTTTTCTTAAAAATTGTTCTTTTTTTAAACTTCAACGATACCTCTGAAACTTCTGGGCAAATTAGAAACCAATTTAAGCACGGCTTAAAAATCATATTGTTGACGAATTTGAAATTTTTTAGCTTAATATGGCAAAACGTTTTCAAGTTATTTTAATATTAATTTCAAAAGATTTTGTTGTTTTAATATCTCTAGCGAAAGTGCCTTAATTTTGGACTTAAAGGTGTATCTCGGAAAGTCGAGCTGATAGAAAAGAAATAAGATTTGGATCAGCGTCCCAAATTACCTTAAAACAATATTCAGTTCTTAATCAGTACTTATTTTGTTTAACACATATAGCAAAGCATTTAACTAAATCGAATTTAACAAAAAAATTATCTTCTTCACTTTTATTTAATTTGAAAAAGTGTTTGTAATAGACATAACAACGTTTTTAATTTTACTCTGCACTTTGTATTTGCTTAAAAAATATTTTAAAAAGAACCAGTTCGAATTAAAACAAGAACAGCTAACAAGTAGTAGGGTATTCATTCGGTTAACCGTTAATCGGTTAACCGATTAATTACTACCCGATTAACTGATCGGTTAATTTAAAATTGGCTTTTTTCGATTAACGATTAAACCGGTTAATTTCAGTCGATTAACCGATGTAACCAAATTTTTGATTTTTTTTGAATATTAAACCATATTTCTTGTGTTTTAAATTATGGTTGAGTTCCAAAACGTCAGTTGCGAACTAACTCGCTTTTTAAATGCATTCTACAATGCAATCATATAGAATTTTACAATGTTATCTGTACCAAAGTTCACCAAAAAAGTTACAAAAGTGCACCAAAAAAGTTGTGTTTAGAAATATTTTTTCATACAATATATCGTCCCCTTAATACAACAATAGCGTATGTGCTCATACGCTATTATTTTTTTATTGCATATTTAGAATCTCCATTATTGATTTTATGTCTGGTCAAAATTTCGTCAAATTCTACTTCCAAAAAGTGGATCAAAATGTCGTTGGAAAAAATAGTGTATAATTTTTTGTTCAACATTTTCCTTCGATAAGTGTGTAATCTCATATGCGCTATTTTACTTGAAATTGCCACTCCAAAGTTGTTAAAAGAATAATAGTGTATACGCATTATACTCCATTTTAGCCTGTAGAAAAAAAATACAATTTATGAAAACTTTAACTCATAAAATAGCTTATAATAATATACACTATTGTTTGAGAAATTGTTTCATTCCGACCATCGAAAGCTGCATGATCCCCAAAATTTGTGCAAGAAGAATGTAATTCATCGTGGCTCGCAGTCATTTTTTTTTTTAACTGACAAGGTGGAAAGAAGCGAAATTGTTTAGAAGAGCCAGATGTAGCAGAGGAAGAGAAAGAAGACGAATGAACTTCTAGTTATTTTTGATTTACGCAATGTATACCTTAATTTGTCATAATTTTTTGTTTAAAATAACCCAAATTGGAAAGTAATGAATATAATGAAAAATAAAATAGTGTATCAGATACATCATACGAATTCCTTAAAAAATAAAATAGCCTATATGGAGGACTTGCACTTTGAATGACATAATTATGGTCTTAAAGGATGAGTAGAATAAAAAATATTGGTCAATTTAAAGACAAGAAACGGTATTATGTATTCGTCGAAAAATCCAATATGAAGAATTTTTATTTACCGCGATATTGAGGTTTTTATAGACATCCGACTTGACAAAAACTTTAAACACGATTTTCTCAAAACCTTAAAAAAATTATTCGCTATTGTTATATTGAGGGGACGATATTTCCTTCAAGAAATTCATTCTTAAAATACAGTACAAAAACAGAAATAAAGGAATTCGGAAATTAACTTTTTTGCAGAATGCTCGGTGCTGAGCTTTGCCAGGATGAGTTAGATGATGACCTGCCAACAGAAGAAACTCTCGATAGTAACACAACAACAGAATTAATCGAAACAGTTAGAAGTGTTAAACGTTTTAAAAAATTAAAACAGGGGTCTAATGGCATAATGAAAGATTTTATATGTTTAGAAAAATCCAGTTAAAGGACTGAGAAATTAGAAATGTTGTATTACGGGTTACTTTCGATTTCTCCAACATCTACGATTAATGAAAGAATTTTATCAAAACTAAAGAAATTTGCCAAACTTACCAAAATATGTACATACATACATATGTATGTATAACATAGTTATGAATTATTTTTCTGTTTGCTCGCTTTAGTTCTAGAATTGTTATGTTATTGTTTTTTTACTAATAAACTCTAAATAATAAATCATTTTTTATTTTTATTTATTGAAATGACTAAATTTATAAAAAAAAACTTTATTAATCGGTTAACCGATCAATAACCAAATTAACCGATTATTAACCGATTAAACCAAAACCTCGATTAATTAATCGAGCGATTAAGCGATTAAAGCAAAAGCCCGATTAAATGAATACCCTAACAAGTACTAAAGTAACACTAATTAACCCCATGAAGCTTTTAAGACTTCAACGAACGAGATCGTTAAGTTAACAAATCAATTGTAAATTTTATGCGTGGGTATAAGTATTAATAAAGGTCACGATAATTGAACGAACACTTTAATAATTTCAACGTACTATCATACTAAAACTCTACTTAAATCTCTCGTTAGCTTAACGAACACTTGATTTAGATTAACGTAACAGTTACGTGAAACAATGAATAGTTTAACAAATTTACTCGCTTTTGTATCTTGTGACCATTTTACTGATTCTAACGTACATGATTAGTAATTTTTATGAACTATTCCTTTGCCAAATAAAAGTTTAATATATTTTTTATACGTTCATTATTACCAATAACTGTACATTATTAAATATTAGGGACACAGGAAATATGCTCTAAAAACGCGTTTTACGAGCATTAAATATGCAGCAAAAAATGGAAAATATGCCCTGAAAATTGTTAAAAATATGCCCTACAAAATCAAAAGTTGCTTACTTAAAGACAAAAGGCCTCATTCATAAACAATATTCCATGCTTATAACAGGTTTATAAGACGAATTTTATATGAAAATTTGTTTAATTAATCTTTAATAAAACTGAAATATTTTTTATGAATAAGAGGGAAAATATTTCATTTCATTTCATTTATTTCATTTATTTATTCATTTTGGATCACAAGCCCATTGGGCCTAATTAATCTTAGCTTAACTAAAGATAATACATAACTTTTTTTAATATATAAGTATATGTTAACATATTACTAATTAGTATACATTCTAAAAATTAACAATTTTTCTAATAATAATGTATGTAAAACTTTTCCCCCCCTCTTTTTTTTTTGCACAATTACTGAAAACTAGATGACCCGTGCGAATATTTCGCACCGTTAGTTGTCATTTTTGTAACATAAAATTAAAATAATTAATAGAAATTTTAGTAACTTCAAAACATTTTATTAAAAGTATAAAAATATTAGAAATCATAATATAAGTATATCATACATATTTACATACATACATACATATGTTTAAATGCTTTTTAATATTTCTTTGAATACAATGTTAGAGGTAATGACATGATCATCGTTAACTTTTTGCCCGTACGAATCCTTGATACAAACAAAAATATATTTCTAATTATTTTTCGTCATTAGTGTTAGAAATAAGCTTTAAAATGAGATATCATTCATTAAATTTGATGCGGTGGTATGGGAGATATTTGCAACCGACAAAAAAAAGTGCTTTAGAAATAATATATATGATGATAAAATTAACGAATCTAAAACACCTGAAATAGTAGAAATAAGCAACGTTTTTTTTTTATAAATTAGATAACAATGTTTTTTTTAAAACTTGATAATGACTTATTGAACCTACGGTCCTCGTATGGAATTAAGAGATTCCACATTCTTATCACACGAACAACGAAAGACCTATTCATAACAAGAGTTGAAAATCTTGGAAAATCTAATGAGTACGTTCGGTTAGAGCGACCAAAACTAACTCTTTCAAGAAGATAGGATGGCGCTCCAAATTTAAATATTTTATAAAATTGTAACAAAGTTCTTAGTTTAATAAAATCTTCGAAATCACAACCCAGTACCTTAACCACGTAGGAAGTCATATGTCTCTGGTCCCTAGATGACAGACCAAAAATATACCGCACTACCCTATTAAAACTTTGTTTAAGTTTTAAAATATTATGTTGTGATACCCCCGAAAATATTTCCAACCCATACAAAAATATTGGAAGACATAGAGATAGAGCAACTTGCTTCCTTACCAAATGAGGCAAATACATTCCAATGCTATACAACCGTCTAATAACGTAATTCACTCTAGCTGTAATTTGATTAATTTGTATATCGAAATTAAGCGCGTTATCAATATAAACACCTAAAGTCTTATAATAAGACACAAAATCTATTTGTTCATTATTCAAAAATATGCAAGGTATGTTAATATTCTGAGAGAACCACATCGCTCGAGTTTTCGAAGGATTCAATTTTAAAAAATTTGTTCTGGACCAATCCACAATGCGCTGTAAGTCAAGGTTAACATTGTCCTGTAAGTACGAAGTTCCCATACCCCTGTCATCAGCTAGTATTTGTATGTCATCAGCGTATGGATATAATTTACAGAATTGAATCTGCTGATACAAATCATTTACGTAAGCCATAAATAGTATAGGGCTTAAAATTGACCCCTGAGGAACCCCCTGTGACTTCTTAAAATGGACGATACATTGCCCTTATGCTCAACATATTGGCATCTGCCATTAAGGAAAGAAAACATTAATTTACATGCCGATGTGCCGAGATTAAATTGATTAAACAGTTTGTTGCACAACATAATATGATTAACGGAGTCAAAAGCCTTGCTAAAATCTAAGAACACCAAGACGGAACTGTTCCTTATATCTAAATTACTTCTTATTTGTTCAACCAAATCAAGCACCAGCCCTGTAGTATTATAATGTTTCCTAAATCCAGATTGATACCTATTTATATAATAACCTGAGACAACGTGTTCTTGTAACTGATCCTTTAATAAAACCTCTAGAATTTTAGAACACGTATTTAAAACACTAATCGGCCTATAATCTGATACCGTACGGGGCGTCCTTTTTTTCGGCACTGGTATAATCCTTCCTATTTTCCAGCAACTTGGGAAATATGAGGATGTGATAATGTTATTGATTATAGAGAGCAATGGTCTTGATATGCTCCAATATATTTAACAAGTTAATAACAAAATTTAAAAACGAAACCTAAAAATATTATCGCTTAAGCCCATATAAAGAGATGTTTCCGCCGAATATTATCTAGATAATAACATCCATATGAGTTTTTGTCTAAGAAGGATTTTATGTACGGTCGCTAAATTGTTAATTAATGTTATCAGTTAAATTAAAGTTAAAGCTATTTAAGGATGGGAGCTCTGGGCAAATGTGAACTGATTCGAAAATATTTTAGTTTGCAGTAAAATATTTTTGGTGCGAATTTAATTTAAATACCTGCAAAATTTAATGGTTTACGTACATTAAGAGTCTAATTTGGAAGAAGATTTTATGGGGAATATGTAAAATTATAGACCGATTCTCACCATTTACATAGACTTTATCCATATTTGATTATCTACACAGATAGAAAAATGCATCTTCGTATTGATGATGCCCTAACATCAGAATTGTGACATAAATGTTACTACAAATGACATCAATGATGCAAAAAGTACCATCAATCCAATGACCAACGTCTTCGTACAATTTTGTAATTTTTTACGTGTCATCTATTTTATGACTATAGTGACATCAATTTGATTCCACATTTCTATACAAAATTCATAAAACCTCTAAAACGAATAAATACATTGTTTGTGCCTTCATTGGTCGCTCGAGAAAAAACATGTAATTGCATATTTATGGTTACCCTTATCATTATAAATCTATGCTAACAAAATATTAATTAATACAATCATTGAGTTAATGAGGAGTACGTAAATTTAAATACCTGAATAATTTTATTTTTCATTATAATTAGATAAATTTCTTTTGATGTTTTTTTTCTCTATAAAGTTTAAACATATTTTACTTGAACTAGTCATAAACGTAAAAAGTTCTCTTCTCTAAAACTTTTGTTTATATAACTAAAAACATAAATTTCTAACAGTAAATGGTATTTTATTAAATTTTTTTAAGTTAATATAAGTTTGTAGGTTCTGCAAACATCGTTGTGGCAGACCGGCAGCATGTATACGTGTTTCATATTTTGAGATGAGTATAAAGCGGCTCATACACTTGCAATAAAATTGTTCAATTTAACGTATTATACAGTTATATCGCCAATGTGTATGTGATATTCGAAGGTGGCACAATGTATTGACAACAATCAAAAGGCTTTTGATTTTTATTGCACAACGAAAAGAAAGTGAAATGTGTTGGCAACATTGTACAATGCTGTTTATGTTATTCCTATAGGTTATGTTTACTTTTCTATTGAATGAATTAAACCAATGTGCGGCTTATTGCATACAATAGGACAAAATGAAAACAATATGGCGAATGTCATACACACTAATATTGCAAGTGTATGGGCCGCTTAAGAAGCTTAACTTTATTCACAGAATTATTGCGACCATCTTGTGCAAAATTAGTTTAATTATGTAAAGTTCAGCATCCGTTTGTTTTCAGTGAACGCTTGTATGTACAGAAAAGTTAATAAAATAATTCAACTTTCTTCCTTACATTAACCCAAAATTGTATTATCTTTTAAAACAATTTATTTTTGATTAAGATTAAAAATTTTATAAAACTCGGTAACGAACCTTGAATTTTTCAACCATATTGTAACTAAAATTTTAGATGATTGTAAAATTAATAAATTTTTTTCTTTTTAGCTTAAGCAGCACAAAAAAGTTTTATGGCAATAAATATTTTTTTCATTTACATATTTTTCCAATAATAATGAGATTTTTTGTTATTCGAGCCGTGTCATGAATCTATCAAAGTGCTTGAGCATTATTTATCAGAAATCAATGTGCTTTTAAAATATTCATGCTCAAGGCAGAAACAAAATATAATTTGCAGATGTTTGTGTACAAGTACTAAAGGAATCGCGTAGATAGACCTGTTTGAACTTTAATTTGGTTTTGTTTTTAAGGAAATTGAACGGGAATATAAATAAGCAAAAAAATAAAAATAAAAAAATTAGGTCATAACTAAATGACAAGAAATAAACCATTCAGCTGAAACTTTTACACTTTAAACTTTTGTTCGCTACGCAATTCACAAACCACTATAACCCATGCTACGCTATAAGATTTCAAGTATAATAACTTTAAAAAAAAAATTTAATAAAATCAAACTTATTTAAAGTTATTTTATAATGTATTATTACAAATTATTCGACCATCCATAATTTTGATTTTTATTTAATCGAGCTTGTTGTCAATTTGGTATATGCTTTTTTTAAAAATATAACAAATTGACCATGAGCTCGACTAAATTAAAATCAAAGCAATTTCATAATAAAATAAATTTGGGAGTTTTTATCTCCCTTTGGGTGGTTTTTCATTTGAGAGTAATTTCGGAATACCAGAATATATTAACAAAATCCTAATGTCGTTATGGGATTGCTATAGATCGAGATGCGATAAGTTTTAGAATTACGTCGAATAGTGTCCGGAGAAAACACAGATAAAGCATTTTACAAATGGCTAAGCAGGCGCGGATCCAGCTTGGGCCTTAGGGGGGGGGGGCGGGGATTTTTGTATGATACAAAAAAGTAAAAAATTTGTTTTTAAAAGTTTGTTAAAAAAAAATATGTGTATTAGGGTTAGTATTTTTTGCAATATTTGCGAATATCAAATTCTTCATCGCATAGCCGTATAGACCGTGGAAAAATATTTAGAAATTATGTATTACTTTTTCGCGATTGTGAAGAAATGTTTTGAATTTCAGTTTTTCTCCTTACTATACAAAATTACCATTTAATTACAAAATGTTAAGTATTTTCTAATAATTTCATGAATATAACAAGATCTTACCATTTGTACGGAAGAAGGGCGCAAAAAAATCGCGACTCTATTTTGCGGTTTTTTTAATAAACTAAATGTTAATGGCAAATGATAGATGTTTTGATAGATGAGTTGTTTGGCGGATATATAAAACAGTGATAATTTTCAGCGCGGAACGAGCTATTAAAGTTGCACAAGATATTTTTCCATTATGTAAATCAACTCGCACTTTAAACTTAAAATTTATTTCACTAAACCCAAAAAAATAGCTTTAAATTTTTGTTATGCAGTTGCTTATTTTATGTATTTATGCCTGTATTCATAAAAATATTTTAAATTTAATAATGGCTTGAAAATCAAATTTTCTGTGAAAAAGTTCCTTAATAAACGTTTATTTAATTTTATAATCATTTATTAATATGGGGGCTAAAATATATAGCATATATAAACAATAAATGTACCATATATAATGTGTATGGATATTAAAAAAAACAAAATTTTTTTGAGGAGCTTTAGAAATTGCATTTGGTGCGGAAACTTTTTTGGCTAAAATGGCCTAAAAAAATTATTTTCATTATCAATACTTAATTGCCCATCGCGTGGTGGGATGAAGAAATTTTGTCCAAAAAAAGTCAAAAATGTTAAAAAAAAATATAAGATCAGTTCAACATACATTAATTTTTTTAAATAAGCAATTTATGATTTCCTTGTGAGGCAAATTTAGACAGTACAGTCTATCTTCTGTCATTGTTGATCCGAGCCATGTTTTTATTCGACGAAGGGTAGGAAATGACCTCTGCCTCGTAACTTTATTGACGAGCATTGAAACGAAAATTTTAAATATTTTTCTTAGATTTGGGTAGATCTCTTCATCACAGTTTATTTAAGCATCTTCAACGTTATCTGATAGATCAGGCTCAAGTTTAGATCTTAGTAGGTGTGTATCTCTTTTATCAAATATAATCAGCTCATCAGCTAGTTGTGGTGTTAACAGTTTTGTATCTGTATATGACTTGATTACACTTTGAGGTAGAAGTTTAGGTATGTTCAATACATTTGGGATATCTATTGGGAAAGTTGTTATGAGAGCTTCTAAAATAAATTCAATAAGCGGAATGTAACCTACAACTCGGTAGTAATCTTCAACATTTTGGATGTGATTATTTCGTACAAATCTTGTCTTTTCGATAGGAACCTCGATTTGAACGCAAATAACTTTAACTTTTTCAAAAATCGCTTTAAATTGTTCTTCGGCTTAATTTCTTTTTTCTTCAAGGCACATGATTAAAATTTTGATAAGGCTTGATCCTTTTTGATGATCTATATCTTGCTTTTGTAAAATGATACTAAGTGGCTGTGTTACAATAGGTATTGCACTTAATATGTATATTCCGCAAATAAATTCAAAAGTACTAAGTGAGTTCCTTAAGGTAGAGAAACTACCTTTCCACTCGGATATTTTTTCCAAAGCTTCTACTAAATGATGTACACTTGTTGCAAAGACGCATAATGAAGAGAGTTTGGCTCCCAAATACTGTTTTTCGCTTGGGATTATTATATTTAAAATTTGTCGTTTCTTTAACAAATTAGAAATTGAGTTGTTCGATTTATGGGAATAGCAAGGCGTTTGTTTCGCATTTGTCGCGGTTTCCAGGATTTTTTATCAACTCCATTTTCTGCTGACATCAGAGGACACCCATCTGTTTCAACTCCTATTTTAGGTCGGGACCAAAATTTGTCCAAGCTTTAAGAACTTTTGATGATAGTGCCTTCGCATCAATTGACACATCAATGTCATCAATATCTTTTGAAGCCTCTTCAAATGCGTTTACAACAAAGCCAATAAATTCTTCCCTAAAAATTTTTTATTGTATGTTGAAATATCTTAAAGATAAGGAAATCTGGCTTTTCCCCGACAAATCACTGCTTTCGTCAAAAATTATCGAGTAGAATTTTGATAAAACACATAAATATATACATACATATTGCAAATACTAAGACCCCCCTGAATCCGCGCCTGTGGCTAAAATGTGGTCAAAAAATAGGTAGCAAGAAATTGTGAAAACTGATCGGAAATAATCGAGTTTTCATCAAAAGACTAAAGTTTTCCTGAGACGTTTTTTCTGAAAAGACAATAACTGATTTTTACACAAAACAACCCAAACTGTTGTGGAATTTGAGTAAAAAATTTACACAGAAAAAATTTAAAATTGATTTTAATCATCGAATTCACAAAATCAAGTAAACAATTTGTTGAATTTGCTCCTATCACCAAAATTAATCAATATAATTACTAAAAATTGTAGAAATTCAAAATTGTAATTTTTTTCAATAAATGCTATTTTAAATTTTAATTAAAAACCATGAGATTTCAAGCAACGTGTTAATTAATTCAATTATAAAAATAATTAAGAAAAAATCGATATATTATTCAATAACTTCATTCGATTAAAAAGAAACAAAAAACTAATGAACATAGTAATTGAATTGAGCAAAGTAGTAATCAAATTATTTGTTAGATTCATTTAAAATTTTTATTGAATAAATTATTATAAATAATTGAAATTATATAATATAAATTGATATTGTGGGGAAATTCGGTCGAATTAAGTTTCGTTAGACTCGAAGTTACACCTAAAAACTTTTGTCATGATTGGTCCAGAATTTATCACAGGTTCCATATAAATCAGCCTTCAGAAAAGAACTTTATGACGCCTAAAATTCGAGCAAATTATATTTTTATATTGGAATTTAGCAACTTTTTCACTCTCACAAATTTTGTGATGCTTTTTACATAATTCACCAAAGGTCCAATATAAAACTTCGTCCCGAAAAGCCTAAAACTGAAAGGAATCATTATATTTTATTTCAGAAATGGGTCCCAAAGTTACATATCGTCGGCTTAATATGCAAACATGCTTAATCCACTTTTTTAGTAAATCGAGATTTTTATGGCGTGTGGTATGGAAAGATATGCTTATCGAACATCATGTAGTTTTTCTTCAATTTGAGTCTTAAAGAGTGTCAAATAAACTATATTTTTGGGTTTCCTCTCAAGCAGAAAATAGGAAAAATAAAAAGTTTTTGTCTCTCTTGTGAAATTTACTGAAAGGGAGTTGGCAGGTTTGCATATTAAGCCGACGATATACTATCTTCATATGTTCATGAATACTTTTATACGTATATATACATACTTATGTTATATTTTAAGAACGCGGTAGCATGGCATTATATTCATCCAGTTTTCGGATTGTTAAAATATAACTTGCTTTTGTTGAGAATCTATTGATTTGCCTGCTACTAATCTGGCTATAGAGATTCGGGGTATTGGAGGCTGCTGTTGTATCTTGTATATTTCCTCACGTATTTCGTATATAACATCTGTTTTACCATTCTTCTTGTTCAAAAGGTTTCTTGTTTTCAAAACCCGACCATTTGGGAATACTATAAAATTTTGCAGTATAAACTTTCTAATATCTGTAAGGGGATATATAGTTTAAAATTTTTGTATGATACCTTACATATACATATACAATTCAATCACTTACGCAAGAACTAACTCATTAACCTCAAAGAATATTGCGAAGACGTAACAAGAGCCTGAAGGAAATGTTCAAAAGAACTGGTGACGATTGCATGGTATCAACACAAAATATTATAACTGGCAAAAGGAGAACTCGAACCATAATTAACTTTAATGAGACTGTCAATGCTATAAATGTTTTAAAGCACAAAACCTATACATACTACATTTATCAAGTTAAATTTTGGATATACGATATCTTCAATATTAACAATGTAAATCGTTTATTCTTACGAGTATTCCAAAAGAAGAAAAAAACAATTATTGAATTAAAAATAATTTTGAAATAATCAATTTTGACAATTACCAATATAAATAATGCACAGTTTTACAATTTTGTTTTATTTTATTTAAAAAGAAAAAATCAATTCAAGGTTTTAATCATGGCCCAATAAGAAGGTCTGCTCGAAACGCCTGCTGATTTTTTACAGAGTTGTGTTTTTAGGAATAACACATAGGCATAAATGGGCAAAATGTCTAAAGTTGTTTACATTTTTTAACGCAATTGTGTTTCTTTAAACATTTTTTACTTTTTTCATATGAAAAATTAGTTTTCTTATTGTGATATTAGAAATTAAACTCAATAATTGTGAACAAAAGTTTTAAATAAATGGATAACATTAATCGTCTCCTTTCCAGTAATGATGCAGCAGCGACAATGTATTTATCATTTCTCTATTTGGTATGAACGATTCAATAAACAAAAATTAATCTGGGGATAAGAATTTGAACTGCTCATTAAAGACTGCTTACTTTCCTCCGCCGCCTGTATATGGTGTGAAGAAAACATCAGTATCAACATTTTTAATTAAAAAACAGAAGAGAAATTTACACAGACGAACATGTTGACCAAGGGGACACTTCTTCTATTTCGGTTAAAGCACTTCGGTTGTTTTCTTTACAACCATATGCAGGCGGAGGAGGTTACCTACCTTCTTTAGTAAGTAAGTTTAAATGATTATATTCAGATTAATTTTTCTTTGTAACATGATTTGGACATGGCACTTTCGGTAATAAATGATAAATACATTGGCGCTGCTGAATCACAACGGAGGAGGAAATGATAAATATTCTCCATTCTGTCCGCCTTTTAGTTTTTTATTTATATTTTATAAAATTTTAAATCCCAAACAGCAAATACTGGTTGTATGTTGCAAAATGTAAAAATGCATTTCATTTATATTGATTCTATACCGTCCAATTAGTTCTAAGCACTTTTTTTCAAAATAATCATATTTTAAGAAAATTTCGATTGAAAATTTTTCATTCAACAAAAAAATACATGAAAAATAAAAACCACATATTTCTTGACAGCTGACAACTTTTTGACATTTTTACCATTTGTATACACAAACAAAACGCATGTTGTTTTTTCTATTGTTGCATTGTTGTAGTTGTGCGCAGACCTACTAATTGGGCCATGGTTTTAATTTATTCAATTAATATTTTAATTGAATTTTATTTTGAAAACAAATTAAATTTTAATTAAATCAAAAATTTGTTTGTAGTTTTTGTTCAATGAAAAATATAATTGATCCAATCAACACATTAATTTAATAAAAATATTTTTCAAGCAATGTTTTTAATTGATAAGAAACTAATGAAATTTTTTTCTGTGTAGACACTAATCATCAAAATCATTTTTTTATAGTTTCAATTAACCTTTTCCAAATTTTTATCGTTATGTTTTTTTAGAAAACTCTAAACGGGCTTATAAATTTCTTGTGGTTTATGAAAATAAAAAGATTATATCATAATTCTTTCTTCCGACGTTTCGTTGGAGATTCCCAAGATCTTTAGGGAGATATTTTTATTGATCTGGCAGGAATGTAAATATGCAATAGAAACAAAAAATTATTTAATAAAAAACACAACAATACAGTTTAACAGAAATAAAATAACTCACATATAATCTTCTCGTCAATTGTTTTCATTTTAAAGCGTTATTTAATTAATTAGTTTTATACAAACAACATAAAACATAAATTTTTATTAACAACACAAATGAAAAAACCATTATTATTGCAACTATTATATAAAATATTGCAATTGTATATATTGCTATTTTTGTCCTCTTTCGTATTCAGTGCCTTAGTAGCTTTTTCCTGTATTCGTAAACTTTCCAGAGTATATCGTTTATTTGTTCTTTTTTCCTTGTCTAATATTTTAATGTTTGTCAGATCGGGTACATGTTTCCCTTCAACACAGTGTGTGGACAGAGCTGTTGTAGTTTTGTTTTTCCTTAAGTCAGCTTCATGTTCTGATACTCTTGTAACAAGGGTTCTTTTTGTTGTTCCCACATACACTTTGCCGCACTGTCCATTTGTTTTTCCATGTTATTTGGTCAGTTTTTTTCTATTTTTGCCTTTGTTTTTGTAAATAGTGTATTAATGGTTTTTTAATCAATCAATTTTTAAAATCGGCTTTTTAATAAAAGAGTAGCATATATTGCTCATTTGCTGCAAGACCGGCATAACTCAAAAAATGAAATTTTGGAGTCAGAGATGCAGAATTGTTCTCTTTGTTTTTCTTTATATTGTGTATTAAATTCATCTTTATATCTTTTATACTTTCCCAGTTTAAAGAGAATGTGTCTTTTTTTTTTTCTAAGTAGTTAGTGCAAATCAAAAACATTAAATGCGTTTATCTCGAAATGGATTTTTTTGAGTTATGCCGGTTTTGCAGCAAATGAGCGATATATAAAATTCTCGTGTCACGTTGCAAAAGAGGTAAAAGCTTCCCCCTCCGTAAATCTTCTTAACTAATCATCCGATTTTCTTGAAATTTGGCAGGCTAATAGTGTAACATCTGAAAGGAGCTATAGCCTATATTATTAAGGACATGAAATAGAGGGGTAAAAGCTCCGCCCTCCCTATTTCTTTTTAACTTATCAATCAGTTTTCAATTGGAGCAATTTTGTGCCGTCAAACGAAAAATGCAACAAACGTACGAAGCTGCAAATTAAAAAACCAATCGTCCATGCCAGCGGTACTGAAGCAATGCAATATTATCATCTTGGATGAAGGCACTAGAGCTCACAAACATTCTCTTGAGGCCTTGAACAGAACACTGTAAGATATTAAAAGAAACGACAACATATTCGACGGCACTCTTTTTAACAGAGGACAATGTCGTATATTATGCAAACTGTTAGTAAGGTTTTTTTTTAGCGCATATCATATCATATAATCTTTTGTAGATAGGGCCTGCTGTTTTTTGTTATTAAATCGCTTTTGGTTGAAAGATTCCAAAATTTATTGCGGACATTTGTATTTATGCAATACATCGGAATCAATGAAAAAGCCTATTTTTAATTGTTGGTTAGTTAGGGCCTTTTGCGTTTTAAGTAATGATATTGGAAAAAGAAACATTTCAGACTTTTCAATTCTTTTCAACTTGCATAATTTATTGAAAATATATATACGAGCATTAACATAAACTAAAAGAAACATATTACAAACTACACTCAATTTGGGTTAATTAGCAACAGTTTCTCAATTTTCTCTTCTTCTTCAATGGATGCAAATTTTTAGTGACTAAAAAGATTTTTCAATTTCGCAAAAAAAAGTTTATTAGAAGCAGCGCTTCAAACGTCTTAATACGTATAAAGAGCGTAAATAAATCTTTTTTTAAAAACTTACAATTTAACTTACACTTAAAAAAATATTTTGTCGGCATGAGTATGACGTTTTACTAAGTACCCAAAATATAGGAAGGCAAAATTTTAATTCAATAAAAATATCAATCATGTTAAATGAATTGCGAAAATATTTCAAAATTTAGTTTTAATAACTGTTTTCTTAAAATTTAAATACACCGTCAATAAAACGGAAGTATTTTTTCCATAATACTCGATTTTGTTTTCAGTTTAAATCAATACATGCATTTGCAAACAATATAGAAAGTGATACATACTTAAGAGTTTTAACAGAAAATAAGAAATTAATCTTCAAAATGGCGGTTTAGCCTAATTTAGTTACGTAACAATTGTGCAGCAACATATATGGTGATTTTTTATTGAGCTTCTTAATCAAAAAAAAACCAACAATTGACACAAAGTATGAAGACATTAAAAAGACATGTTGTTTGTTTTCGTAACATATTTAATATTTTGTTATTTTTTTGCAGTCCCTAAAAACAATAATATAAACTTTTTATTAATAGCCTGGCCTACGATGTCGGCCGTTTTCGTTCGTTTCTTCTTATACCCTACAAGGTATGTATATGTTTTGTTGGTTCCTTTAAGTAGCGAAGTGGATTTTATGATGTCCGTCTGTCTGTTAAAATTGATCTTCCAAAGACCGCAGATATTATGGAGACCTGGTTGATATATATTTCTGTCACATCTGCTTCGTTAACCCTTGTGTTAACCATGGTATATTAACATGAAAAAAATGTACTAAGAATGAACATTTTTAAACAAGCTTCTAGATCGTCGTTATTTGACTTAAAAGAAATCGAATTTAGATTCTACACTGAAAGAGTTTTCTTCGCAATACCAATGAATTTCGACATTAATCCTATGAAAAATTGCATTAAAAAGGAACCTATGCGCGCTTCGTTGGATCAATGAAACCTGTTTCACAAAATGTATTTAATGAAACATTACATTAGATCTATAAATATTATTCATTGGATGAATACTTTCAATAAAGTGAAAAAAAAGAAAAAAAATTTTATATGCATGTTAATTTAACAACATAAATTTCTGGTTTTAATATAAAAGAGGTTTTTATGGATTCAATATTGAACAATGTTATTTTAACAGTAAAAAATTAAAATAAACGAGATTTAAGGTTATTTTAACATATTTCATTTAAAATCAATAGGAAATAATGATAAATTTAAATAATTCTCAATCAACATTTCGCCGTGTTAATTTTACATTGGTATTTTTTCTGTGTGTGGGACATCTTTTATATGATATGATGATGATTATTCAGCTTAACATGTATTCCTATTTTTCTGTACGCATAAGTGTTGTATGAATATTCGAAACTTGCAATATCACTTATACATGCATACGTTATTATTAGGAATGCCAATCGTCGCAAACATGATATTCTCTTTTCATCCGTGTTGAAGGGTACAACTAAACAAATTTCAAAATATTTGTAAGTTACAGGGAAGCCCTTTGCATATCGATGCTTGCTTTTAGATTTCAAAATAATTTTGGATCAGATTAATATACTAATAACGGCCTACGTAGCTTTTAGTTCAACTGTTTTAATGAAAATAATGATAAAGCAATGTTGAGGCACCAATGCCTTTGGAGGCAGATTTTTTTAATTAGCAAAAGCTTCTAAATCTTTCGAAAATAAAAAAAAATTATAAATTTTTTAGTTAGTTTTCTTTAAATAAGAAATTTCGGAAAATTTTTATATTCTCATTACATGAGAAATTATGAGTCTGAGAAAGGCATTTTCTTACCATGTGTCACCTAAGGAACTCCCTCTGTACACATGCTTATTTATGGACACTTGTTCACAAAAACATACACACACACTAACCCAATTTTGGTTCATAGTCAAAATATACATTAATTCATAAGATTTACAAGGGTTTAAATCAAAAAAATTTAAAATACGTTTTGACAAAAACTTTAATAGTTTTACATACAGTTAATGCAAAATGAGTTTTATTTAAACTACACAGAAAGAAAAACCCTCGGGATAAATCAAGTTTTGTATGATTACTCAAAACAATCCTAAATGAGATTACTTTAAAAAATCAATCCCGGAATTTCTTGAATTAAGTATAAAATTCTTAAATCAAGTAAAAAAAGATTAAACTTTTCGTTGTGTTTAACCCTCCGGCTTACGCATGTTTTGATTTTCTATACACATTGAAATAATGTCTGACCAGACTCATGTGTAACACGAAGGGCTAAAAAGTAAATTCGAACTCTTGCTTCTCATTTAGTTTATATTTTAGGTTAAATAAATATGTACATAAGATTTCTGAAGTAGAAACCATATCAGGCATGATGTTGGTGTTTAATCATTCTGTAAGGTGTAAAACGGGTAAGTAAATCAATTATAATAATTTGTTCTTTCTTAATTCGTTTTTGGTTATTTTCAAGCACGAATTCGGGATGAAATCAACTTAATAATACTTGAATCAAGCGCATTTTGAGATTGACTCAATCTTAGTTTTACTTAAATCAATCTAATTTTCGGTTTGTTTCAAGTACGAATCCGGGATTGAATATGGATAATTTAAGTATTTTGCGGTTGAAAATCCGTACTTGAATCAATCTTTCTGTACTTGATTCAAGAAAATTAGTACTCACCGTACTATTAATACCGCTTCGGATTGATTTGAGTACCGATGGATTAATTTTCTTTTGAGTGTATGACCTACATATATTGAAAAAAAAAATATCCTTAAACGAAGTTAATATAAGTATTGATACATACATACTTATACATTGATTCATATAACGTAAAATTATAGAACACTGACATATAATTTTCCAAGTGTTAATTATATTGACCGGATTATGTTGAAATTGTAAGTTCTAAAAAGATATTATAAATTTAATCACATTACCAATATATCTAATATGTATAATCATATTTATAAGCATAAGTAATTGATTTGTTTAGACATTTAATACTCCAAACTATTGCTTAACAAAAATATATCGAGCAATTTAATACACATTTGATTTAATTTTATTTCAAATGCCACATTTCGAATGCACATGTCTAAAAGGTAATTAAATAAAGCAAAATATTTGTACACTTGTTGTATATATTTACATACTAATAAAATTATATATAAAAAAAATAAATATTTAAACAAATAATAGACAAATTTCCACAAGCATAGAAATATGTTTTAGTTTATTGGAAGAACTTTAAATGTACAATTATTTGTGGATAAATAAACTTAAATATAAAAGCACAACTATTTACATACGAACATAATTTCTAAGAATTGTTTTAATGAAATCTATCTATAATGAAATCTATATTGCTACGGATAAATTGGTAACATTATGATTATAATAATCTTAACTACTCAATTTGTACTTTACAATTAATATTTCAGATTGACTTCAAGTCAAAGATATTTAATACAAAATTATGTAACAAATTGTAAAGAGGAAACCTTTATATGCTTCAATTTTATAAACTCGCAGTAAAGTCGTGCACTGTAAAACGAGTCAATAGCCGTTTGGTATTTATCCCCACACTACAATAGTGAAGGGGGTATTGTCAGAGATCGAAACAGTTATAAGTGATTTAAAAAAAGCTCTTTTATTACCTTGATACCCTTCCCTGACGTTCGTTCATCTTAGACCCTACAAAGTATATAAATTCTTGGTTCCTATAAGTAGCGAAGCGGATATAACGATGTCCGTCTGTCTGTTTCAATTGGTCTTCCAAAGACCGCAAATATGATGGGGACCTGGTATATATATATTTCTGTCACATCTGCTTCGTTAAGTTTTGCTATTGAAACTCAAACAGATCGGTGAATTAATTGACAGTTATTAGTGATCTATAAAGTTCTTTTATATCCTTGATACCCTCCCCCAACAGTTCCAATACTTCAGGAGTAGGATCTATATCAGGGATGATAAATGAGAAAACCAATATCGTACCAACGAACTTTTAAAATCGTACTTTTTCGGTCCCAATAGTACTAAATCTCTTTTTATTATATTATTTTATTTTTAAAATCAAATATTTCATACAACAAAAACAAAAGGTACTTAAAATTCATTTATTCATTAGTTATACATAATAATAGGATGGGTAAAATTTCTTCACGTCAAAAGCATATCGCGATTCTTGTTCTATAACTCATATGTACCAAGAAACTTTGCCAAAGAAACCATAGTTCAAAAATTATTTCGAGCCCCGGATTTTGCAAAATAGTTAGTTTTCCACACCTGTATCATGCGGTTTTAGAGTCGAGAAATCCATTAATTTTTATTTTTGATTGCCGCCAGAGAGCGTTTCCCTACACTTTTTAGAATTTATCGCCTTTTTGTGGAAAATTGACGAATTTTTCTCAAAATGCAATCTCTAATTTAAAACGAAAAAAAAATTTTTAAGCGTTCTAAAAATATGTGCATACGAGCAGGAAAAAGAGTAGAAAGTTCGGATAAAATAAAATTTAATTTAGCTCTCGTAAAAGCTCCTTCAAAATAATTCGTAGTAAAATAATAATGGAGGGGGCTCCCACTGTTCTAAAATTCTGTTGATTACTTCTTGACATGACAACCATCTTGTTAAAGAATATTTGAAAATATTATTGAGTGGAATTCGTCTCTTGTTCTATGTAGAACTTTTGCAGAAGTGGTTTCCTATATCTTTTAAAAACTTGTCAATATCATCAGAAAATGCACGCTTATATGCTGTCGCTGATACTAAATTTAGAATGTAGCATAAGCAATCGTTCAATCAATAAGTGCAAAAATCTATTCACAGTAGCGAAGTTCTGTGTTTGGTGCAAATGTTCTTGCAAAAGAGTAAATGCAAAATATCATAGCTGTTTTGTTACATTTTACAATAAATTCATTGGAAAGTAAATATGAGTTGCCTTTTTATATCAATATTAAATATGTAGGTTTGAAAAATTTGGAAATAGTACCAAATGAGCGACGGGAGTACCAGCGTACTTTTTAGTTTTAAATTGTACCAAAAAAAGTACAATTGTACCAACTTTATCAACCCTGATCTATATGATATCTATATATTATTAATTTAGCTTTATAAAAACGGACGCCAGCATTAAAATTGGTTGTGGTTAAGACCTATATTTAATTTGTTGACAGACAATCAGAAAGTTTAATGTTTTTCTTTTTAGAAATTTAAACTAGCTTGAGCAAAATATCATGACTCGTAACAGCTTAAGCCGAACTTAAATGAATTTCAGGAGGGGAATAATATTGGAGCCATGGTATATAGACCAATCATCCCAAAGTTCTGTAGGGTTATTTCAGGTATTAAAAAACAATTTAGATAAATTTCAATACAGCGGTGAAATTAGTTTTAGCGTTTGCAGAGAATTTCAGAAGGGATGGGATCTAAGGGAAATTATGGGCCGTATTTCACAAAATTGCATGACATTTTTTCTGACCATATGAAGTTAAATGGGAAAACATTTTGCCACAATATCTATATCTGCTAAGGTTTGAGGTATTTTATAAACTTATTATGGATTTCCAAGCGCAATATAAGTCCTATAAAACTGTGACGTACCAAATTTTATTATGGTTGCATTATTTATTACGGTTTAACGCGTACTAAACTGTTTCCTGGGAGTAGGGATTATATGGGGCGAAGCTAAAATACGGACCGATCTTCACGAAATATACCAGTGTGATTTCCAATCGAATAAGACGAATTTGTGTAAAATCTAATATCGTTCCGTGCATTATTCCACCATTTATGTTAGTTTTAGTAGCAAACTTATCAATTTTTTAGGGTGGTGGTTCCACATTTTGATCTATAGCTCTGATCCTACTGAACCGATTGAATCCAAAACTGATTAGGATAACTAAAAACAATATGACACCAAGTTTGTTTCTTTTTTCAAGTTTTTCGGAAGTGAGCGTGTTTTCAACAGACCAACAGTCGGACAGAGAGACGGACATGGCTAAGAATAACTCAAGGCGCCAGAAAATAAACAGTCTATGGGGTCTTAGATGTTTATAAAAAAGTTCTCATTTCCTCATTCCCCACTTTACTCAAACTGTTAAGTAGTTAAATTCAAACGAAAATTCATTTTGAACCATTTTAAATTAATTTAAAAAACGGATTTTTTTTACATTCATTTTTAAATATTTCATTTATTAAACAGCATATTCCTCTAATTTCAATGGTTTTTTGCTTTTAAAAAATATATTTTAACTGACAAAAATCAAACTACATAACAAAATAAATACGGAAAAACATTATTTTTTGGTATTTTTTTTTTTTTTTTTTTTTTTTTTTTTTTGAATAACAAACATAAATGTTAAAAAATAAAATTATTCGTACAATAATTATATTTTATTCAAACGAATTTAATAACCCACAATCAGTTGCTGTAATAAGGGATTTTCTTCTAAAAAAAATTGCCGTAGGGAAAAAAGGACAGATTTTTTAAAAAAATTAAAATGTAGGGACTTTTCAAAAATGTCGCAAAACTGAATATAATTGGCAAACTTTTTGATTTGGGACAACATACTAAGTGCCGGTTCACACACGTCAAGTTTGACTCGTCAAGTCTTGAGCTTTTAGTAGAGAAGGGAAAAGAGAATGCCATTTCCTTCCCCCTCTCTCCTAAAAACTCAAGACTTGAAGAGGTAAACTTGACGTGTGTGAACCGGCACTAATAGAATTGTTGATACGGCAACATTACAAATTGTTAAATGTCTTTGATTTGTTACAACTTACTAATAAAATTGTTGATACGTCAAGATAACAATTTATTTTTCTAGTATCCAAACAAAACTCAAAAGTACAAAATACATTCATATGTTTGTTTTGCCTTTTTTAACCGAATGTTTTCTGATGTCCTGGCGGAACAGTTCTCATGGAGAGGAACCAACAGCAAAATATATATTAGGGGATCTCGATCAACTTCAGCTTTCGAAGTAAGAAAAAACTTGCAATATTGGGTTTATAATAACTTTAGAAATAATGATTTTTATATATTGTTACGAAAGTAAATTTAGTTAAGAATTGGTTGTTATTATTGGTTAAGAATTAGATGAATTAGATGAATTTATGTATTTATCTTGTATTTATTAGTTGTTTTGTATTCATAAGTAATTTTATTAGTTTACATTGTTATTAAAAATTGTTATAATTAAGTACAGTTCAACCCCAATGTGCAGAAAGCCCTAGAAATGACCGTTAAAAAAGCTTTAGTTTAAGTGGTGAAATTATGTAAACAAAAGTGCCGCCATAAATCATAATAGACGATAGAGTGGTGAATAAGTAAAGCCTCGAACCTTCGAGAAACATTTCGAATGTTCTAGATGGCTAAATTATAGTATAAATACTTGCTGCGGCTAGCATCAAAAAACAGTATTAGTTCAGACTTTGTCAAGTTTTCTATAAACATTGAAGTGTGTTGATTACAATAGTGAGTTGTAAATAAAAGCTGTAAATTACGGTTGTTAAAATGACTAAGTTCTTAATAAATAAGTGTTAAACATTAAAGTGTTGTGTTTGTTTAGTTTTATTTAAATTGCAATCAACGAACTCGAAACGGTTTCTTATAAAGGATATAAACCAAAACGTTTTTGAAAGGCTGTAAAGTAACAATTGGTGTCAGAAGTGAAATTGCATAAATAAAATAAATAAAAATTAAAAAAAAAAAAAAAATAAAAGCAGAGCTGCGAAAGAGACTATTAGATGAATTCGAGCCCCGCAATATGGACATTGCGAGTTACGAATTCGAGGACAAAGAAGAAATTGAGGTATGTACTCGTGCAGTTGCTAGCAGTATGGAGTTTAGCACAATGTTTGCTGCTATGATGGCAAAAATGGACGAAAATTCCAGAGCGATGTTAGGTGAAACTTCTAGAAAAATGGATGAAACTTCTAGAAAAATGGCGGAGAAGTCTAGCACCATCCTGGCTGAAATTCAAGAGAATTCCAGAGTAACCAACGAGAAGCTTCAGGCTACTAATGAAAAACTTGAGAAGCTTCAAGAGATTTCTACCGTCATAAATGAAATAGTAGATGACATGGAAATAGAATTTAACCAGAAACTGTCAGATGTAAAAACTCAAGTCACGGATGTAAAAACACAAGTTACAGTTTTTGATGAAAAACTACACCATCTGGAGGCAAAAGTTAATAACATTCAATGCCAAGAAGGACCAGTGCGAGTTATTCCAGAAGTTTCTAGTAGAATAAAGGCCCCAAGTTTTGCTGGTAGTGTCCCACTAAATGTTTTTAAGTTCCAGTTCGATACAATTGCAAACAGAAATGCATGGAACAGTGAGGAAAAAGCCATCGAGCTCATTCTTGCTTAAAAGGGGACTGGGGCTGAAGTGCTTGAAAGTGTACCAGTTAGTTGCGGAAATAATTATGATGAAATTATTGTAGCACTGCAACGTAAGTATGGAGGTGAACACAAAAAGGAAATCTATAAAATGGAGTTGCGTGGCAGAGTAAAAAAGGCAAACGAAACCTTACAGGACTTCGCACTGGAGATTGAGCGGTTAGTACATCTAACGTATCCTGGTGAGAATCATCCATTGTTGGACAGCTTCAAAACAGAAGCATTTATTAACGGTATAAGAGATGCTGATGCTAGGTATGCGGTGTGTGCAGCATTAAAGTCGACATTTGCAGAAACTGTTTAAAGTCGTATAAGGTGCAAAGGCTCGATGTTATTGCTGATGATGATAGAGACATCATGAATGAATTAAATCGACTTAAAGAAGTTTTGCGGGTTGTAAGTGAGAAGCTGGGCAAGAACAAATTAAAGTGCTATAACTGCGGTAAGATTGGGCACATACAGCGTAACTGTAAAGCACAAAGAAAGCGAACAAGATCTGCTTCGCCGCCAAGAAACAGCCAGCAGACCAGTCATCAGTCATCACAGGAGTCACCATTTAGTATGGAGGGTATGCTACCTTTCGCATCTGAGGACTCGATGATAAATTTAGTAGTGCCAAAGAGATATAAAAGTATCACGACATTTGGCTTCATCGATGGTAAAAAGCGAATTTCGACTATCGACACTGGTGCAGGATTTTCAATTATAAGGCCTGACTTGGTAACGGGAGCTGTCGAACCACTAAGCGGAGTGAGCTTGCGAACAGCTACAAGTGAGCCTGCTACTGTCTATGGCAAAACACGTGTGGTGTCAAGAATTGCCAATATTGTCAATTTTCATGAGTTTATTGTGGCCGACTTTGTAGACGAAGTACTGATTGGCGTAGATTTTATGATTAGTCATAACATAAGTCTGAATATGGGAAAACGAATCATGTAATTGTTTGATTGTGAAATACCCCTTAATGTTGGGTATGAAAGTGAGGCTCGTATGGGACAACTTCTCGCTTGTACTCGTCTGGAATCGTCACCATACAGAAACGTGAAAAAGCGGTTGCTCACGTAAGACAGCTTAGCAGATTGGAAGCCAAGCACTGTACGGAAGCAGAAGCAGAATGCATCAGTGAAGGTCGCTCGTTGCAGGTAGAGCCCAGTAAAGACTAGTTAACAGGGAAAAGATTTGAACCCGTATCGGCTAAGGTTATAAGGGCCAAGAGTATAGGTGGAAGACAAATTTTTAAAAGAAACTGCACAAAGCGTATGACAGCCAGGGGCACAATATACAGAGGTTGTGAGTTGCTTCCGCAATGCAATAGTAAGGCACTACCTATACCAGAAGATAAGCAGGTATCTTCATTGGAGCGGGGAAATCTTTAATACCATAGAAAGTCGGTGCGTGGCCATAGAAAGTTGTCCAGATATGATCGGGCGGTGTATTCTGAAGGATCTAAGAAGGGCCAGTTGATTTTGCCAATGAATCAACAACCAAAGGAAAGATTAGTTGCCAAGCCACAACTACATTGGAATGGACCACATAAGGTGATAAAGAAATTAAATGATGTATACCGAATACAGAGATATAAAAGTCCAAGAGCTAAAATGAAAGTTGTTCATTTAGAACGATTCACCCCTTATGGAAGAGGTGATTCTGAGCCTATTCGGGACGAACAGGCTTAAGTTGGGGGCAGTGTTACGAAAGTAACTTTAGTTAAGAATTAGTTGTAATTTATTGGTTAAGAATTAGATGAAAATATGTATTTATCTTGTATTTATTAGTTGTTTTGTATTCATAAGTAATTTTATTAGTTTACATTGTTATAATTTAGTATACTTCAATCCCAATGTGCAGAAAGCCCTAGAAATTACCGTTAAGAAAGCTTTAGTATAAGTGGTGAAATTATGTAAACATAAGTGCCGCCATAAATCATAATAGACCATAGAGTGGTGAATAAGTAAAGCCTCGAACCTTCAAGTAATATTTCGAATGTTCTAGATGGCTGACTTACAGTATAAATACTTGCGGCGGCTAGCATCAAGAAACAGTATTAGTTCAGACTTTGTCAGGTTTACTATAAGCGTTGTAGTGTGTTGATTACAATAGTGAGTTGTAAATAAAAGCTGTAAATTACGGTTGTTAAAATGACTAAGTTCTTAATAAATAAGTGTTATACATTAAAGTATTGTGTTTATTTGTTTTATTTGAATTGAAATAAAAGAACTCGAAACAGTTTATAATAAAGGAAATAAACCAAAACGTTGGGTTGCCAGTATCTGTATTTAATCGGCAGAATACTAAAAAATTGTCAATTGCAGTTACTAAAAATGAATCAAAGACAAAGTCAGTTTAAACTTTATTTTTTGCTTTTTAAAAATTGTAATAAGCTATAAGTACCTCGGCATACTAAAGTTTGGGTGTTTTTTTTCTTGCTCCCATATTTGAAAAAAAGTTTCAAGCGTTTTAATTTTTTGAGTCGTGGTTGACATTCTCATGGAAATGCCCATATGAAAATCAGCACCCCAAGCCCCGGAGCCGCAAAAATAGAAACGAACATCAATATGCTAGAATTAAATTCAGTTTTAAACAAATTATCCGGTAAAACGCCTGGGTAAGTTCGGATCTTTTACGCCATTATCAAGCACATAGCTAGAACTATGAAGCAACGTTTACTTACGCTTTATAATAACATATTAGATTCATATATACCACAGCAATTTAAGGTAAGCGTTAACGTCCCGATACACAAAAAAGGGTCCGATAGAACCTCTCTGAGCTCCTACCGGCCCATATCATTAAACCCATGCCTGTCAAAAGTACTGGATAAAATTGTTGCAAATCGACTTTGGTGATTTCTAACTACGTATAAACTGTTAGATAGCCGACAATTTGGGTTTAAAAAGGGAAAATCTACGACTGACAGTCTTCCTTACATGGATCATCAAATTGTGGAATCCCTTTCGTTGAAAAAACATGTGAGCATAGTCTCACTAGACTTCCAAAGAGCTTTCGACAGGATAGGTCTACATACAATTATAGATCAATTAATTTTTTGGAATGTTGGACCCAAGGTTATAAATTATATAAAAAACTTTATGAGTAATCGGAAATTAATCGTAGAAATCATTTCCACTTATTCCCAACCGTTTCCTCTTCATAATGGTATCCCACAAGGGTCACCACTTTCTGTTGTGCTATTTTTGATAGCATACAACAAACTATGTCATATAATTTCACTACACCGAGAAATTGATTTTACTTCATATGCCGATGATTTTAACCAGATAATAAAATCCAACAAAGAAAAAAACCCCGTCATTAATCTCAACAACCTTTTCAACGATATAACGGATCGAACACATAGACAATATATTTAAATCATTAAATCAACAGTTCAATATAATTAAATGTCTTTCTAGCCCTAAATTTAATTGTAGTACTTGCACTTTAATTCAAATAACAAAGGCTCTCATTTTATCAAAAGTCAACTACGGACTACCAATTTTCGGATATACTTCAGAGTATCTGCTTAATAAGGTAAATAAGCAAATAAACGCTGCCTTGAGATCCTCCCTAGGAGTATTCCGAACTACTCGTACAAAAAATCTGTTCACCGAAACAAATATCTTACCCCTTGAAGTCCAGAGGGATATTCTAACAACGAAATTACATCATGCACTATCTGTCAAGAATAAATACAAATAAATAAAAAATAAAAAAAAGTACCAAAAACATAAGAAGAATTCAACAAAACTGTACAACAATCGATATAACCATTCAAACTCCCCGGAAAGAAATTAACTACTCTCCTCCTTGGCACTTACACATTAACAATATTGAGTTATCCCTCCATAATTTCGCAAAAAACAACCATAACGCAATACAGTTTCGCACTATGTTTAATGAAATTCAGAACAACCTATCAAATTACAATTTCATATAAACGGATGGTTCGGAAAACAACAACAACAACAACGTATGTTACAGCGTAACAACAGAAAATACAGTTATAAAGTTAGGAGTCCTACCCGACCACAGTTCCATAATTACAGCAGTACTGATGGCCATCAATATTTCAGTATCATATATTGGAATCTAGAGGCAAGTAGGTACACAGAAAAAATTATTTTTCCAATTCAAACAAAAAATTTGTAGAATCAAACAATTTTGTGTCTGAAATCGGTCCTATAAACAAATTCGCATATTCAAACAATTTATTTGCATTTTGTTTATTGAAAAAAAACAACGATTTTTTCAAACAATAATTTATCTGAATCAAACAAAAAGTTTACTAAATTTCAAAATAAAAAAAAAAAGTTTTTCAAAAGCAATGAGGCGCACACACATTTTTTTTTTTTGGAATAATTTTGAACGAAGTCTTATTTATACATACAACACAATGTTTTTCTTCATCACTCACTGTTGCTGTATCCTTTTCTTTGTTAAAGAAGAAATGCAACCAAAAACGGCAGCAGACCGACTCGATATGTTTTTCGTCATCATTCTATTTTTGTATTTGATGTTTTTAACTAAACAGTTTTAAAAAATTTAATACGGGATTTTGTTTCTTATAATGTTGTTTAAAAAGTGTGAAACGTTTTTTTTTTTTAACCTGCTATTGTTTTTCTTATAGTTGCACTTTTTTAAAGCGTCCAAAAAAGACTGTGTGTGTTTTTGGTTGTTGTTCTTATATTTCACATAAAGAAGTGTTGCTTAGTGCTGGTTCACACATGTCAAGTTTGACTCGTCAAGTCTTGAGCTTTTAGGAAAGAAGGGAAAAGAGAATGCCTTTTCTTTTCCCCTCTCTACTAAAAACTCAAGACTTGAAGAGTCAAACTTGACGTGTGTGAACCAGCACTTACGATCAAATAAAAAAATGCAAACCGACGACAACATTAAAGAGCGTTAAATATTTCATACAAAATTATGAAAACTTGACACCAATAACGCGTTTGTTATATTTTTTGAAGACTTGTCCACATTTTTGTTTGGTAAATAAAAATCAAACAAAAATATTGATTGAATCAGTAAAAAAATTTATAGAAATTAAAAAAATGTTCAAACAAGCGTTTGTTTGAAAATAATTCGCAATAATTTTTTCTGTGTATGCCATTTATACAGACTCGCTCTCATCCTTAAAAGCCATATTAAATATAACTATTAACAACATATATGCATCTAACATCCGAGATTTTGTAATCAAAAGAACAACAGACATAAAATTAATATGGGTTCCTAGTCACATCAACATTCAAGGAATCGAATTTGCCGATACTGCGGCAAAATTGTCTCTTAATATTGTTTCGGTTTCGGTTTTATTGCATTAAAAACTGTATTTTTTGCAGCCAGGTTTTTGATTTCTTTGGATTTTTTCATTTTATTTAAAAGTTTTAGTTGTTTTTTATACGAAGTACAACAGAATTGTTAATTTATTGTAAATTGTTTAACTCCATTTTTGTTTGGCTGTTTTTCCCCTGTTTATTAATACAATACAAAAATCAATTCAAATAGAGTTGTACAATTATTTTTCCCCATTGGTCAAAATAATTTGAATTGTTCGAGTTGTTCAAGTAATACGAACAATTTAAAACCCTTATCCGATTAATTGATTAATTTTAAAATTCAAAAATCGATTAATTCCTTGGTCGAACAAATCCAAAAGTCGAAAAATTTGATATTCTAGTATATACCAATCTTTAGATATAAATAAATTACGCCCACTTCTCCCATCCATCCATACATGAATGGAAGATTAATGAAGCTGTCGTTACTCTGATATAAACATTTATATTATCGGGTACGTTGAAAAAGGTGTTTTATACGACTCTAATGTATGTGTAAATTTTTCTAATAAATAAATTTTATATGAACAGTTATGATTTATTAAAATTTTACTCATATTTAATGCAAATTAACGCTCTTCATAGCCATTTGGCCCTCCACAGTCAATTTCATGTTATGCTTTTTTAAGCAGCCAGACACATGAAACGTGTTTAGCTTAATAAATTATTCAGGGGGAATGACAGCAAGTAAATACGAACATTTTTGCCAAAAGCTTTCTTTACAATAAAATAAATGTCAAAAGCCTCTTAAATAACAGCAACAATATTGTGCAAAATAATATGCGCAATAGTAAATACACATTCTCACACAAACATACATAGCAAAAAGGAGTTTTAACACATTTAAATTTCATACATTTTAGAGATTCGCAGTCAGGTGTGAACGAATTACAAGTGTTCATTATTATATTGATAACTTCACAGAGAATTTCAAGGGTCCGTAAATAAACTTTGATGTATTTTTTGTATACATTAATAAGAACTCAAAAAGCCTAAACTAAATTAGTTGAGTAGAGTTCTTAAACTTTACAATACTAATAAGAGGCTGATTCAGTAATCGTTCTGTCAAGATAAGAAAAAATAGTTTTGCTGCAATTGTCGACTTTTTAAATATTATTTTGATAAATACAAATCACCAAATAATTTTCCTAAAAGAAAAATAAGATCTTCATACATTTAAAGGCCCACCTTTAGGTATATCGAAAAGACTAGATGTCCAGGTAAACAGTGTGCGCAAAGTAGAGGTCGCTATTTTTGGAGAAAATTTTGTGAAATGTTCTACTTTTCACAAAGATCAAGCCAAGAATAATTCAAAATTTTACATGGCATCAGAATAGGATCTTTGTGCTCATAAACCATCATAATATAGTGGTGTTGAAATTAAATTTGGCTCAAACTTGTTTTTTATTAAAATTTAAATCAAAAATTTTATTTGGAATTATTATTACGAATATTTTTATTACAAATATTTGTTAAAACTAAATAAATATAAATTTTATCAGAATATGAAGAATACAAATTAACAAAAATCATCTGATATCGTTAATCACATTACTGAAATCCGACTTTGTTAATTTAAAATTAAATATTTCAAATTTTGTTTTATTTGCTTGTTGGCCAAGTTAATCATATTTCAATTCCATGAATTTAAATAAATTTACGATGAATTAAATTTATTTTTATATTGTTCAACTAAGATTAAGATATTTTGTTATTTAATACACAAATTAACAAAAAATTTTTGTAAAAAATCTACTTAAAAAAATTTTAAATATTTTTCTCTGATTTGATTCAAATAAAAATATTCTTTTTTTCCAATATTCTTTAACAAATTTACAAATAATTTTATTCAACACAAAAAACTTCCAAATAGTTGTATTTAAAAAAAAAATTGTAAATACACTAATTCAACAAAAAAAAAATTCCAAACAATATTATTTGAAAAAAAAATTATAAATACTTTGATTTTTTTTCGTTAAATGAAAGTTCACATGACGCGATAATAGCATCCGTAAGTCACCTAGAAGTAAAATTTAAATGGTATAACCAAGGACCCTAAATAATAATTATGTTCATTTTTCAGGTACAAAAAATTGACCACTTTTAAGAAATATTCTAAAAGAATTGCTCGTAATTATTATATATAATGAAAATAAATACTTGTCAAACATAACTATTATATCCAATTAATATATTTTTACATTGGCTCATAACTATTATGATCGATGATAAATATTTATTTCTCTTACAGATAACTATTACTAAAGATTTTTATTGTTTTTATTTACGATAATAATTATTTTGAATATTTTCTTGATATTATTTGTTTTATTTTTGCAGATTATGCATGTGTATATTAGCGTGGCCGTTAGTTGTATGGAGAACTTTTTTTTTTTTGATTTCTTATATTCTCCCCCCCCCAAATCGGTTCAGTTTTATGTAAAAAAAAATACAAAAAAATTTCGTAGCGATAAGTTGTGTTTTAGGGGGGGCGTCGGCCCCTCAAAGTTTGCCATCAAGCCATTTATTCAAATGTAATTTGTTTGCATATGACTATCTCTTAAAAACAACATTTTACAAGAACATGGTATATGGCAATATTTTAGCTCTTCTAGTCAACAACATTAGCCTCGAAGAAAGTTTTTTGCTAAAATTAATATTTAAGAAAATAATTAAGAAACTAACAACGAAATTCCAAACATTTTATATACGTTTTATATATATAAAAGAGGGATTTAATGTCAAGTGAACTAATTTTGAAATCGATGTCTTTCGATTTGGATGAAATTTGCACCAACGTTAGTCCTATTAAATAGTAGTTTAGACACAAATTTTCAACAAGATCGGTCAAAAAGTTTCTGAGTTTGGGGGGGTCAAAGTTTGAAATTTTGGCCATATAGGTGTTCTTTCACATCCATGTAACTTATTACCAATTGGGGTTAGCAAAATTTGTCTCAAGCAGCTTAGATAGCTATTTAATCAATCTTTTTAAAAAAAAATTTTTTGGTTTTTTTAAAAAATTTTTTAACATATTTTTTTTATATTTAAAACTTTTTTTTTTGCCAAGTTGTAAATTTAAAAAAAAAATTTTAAAAAATTCAAAAAAAACAAAAAAAAATTTTTTTTAAAGATTGATCAAATAGCTATCTAAGCTGCTTGGGACAAATTTTGCTAACCCCAATTGGTAATAAGTTACATGGATGTGAAAGAACACCTATATGGCCAAAATTTCAAACTTTGACCCCCCCAAACTCAGAAACTTTTTGACCGATCTTGTTGAAAATTTGTGTCTAAACTACTATTCAATAGGACTAACGTTGGTGCAAATTTCATCCAAATCGAAAGCCATCGATTTCAAAATTAGTTCACTTGACATTAAATCCCTCTTTTATATATATAAAACGTATATAAAATGTTTGGAATTTTGCTGTTATTTTCTTAATTATTTTCTTAAATATTAATTTTAGCAAAAAACTTTCTTCGAGGCTAATGTTGTTGACTAGAAGAGCTAAAATATTGCCATATATCATGTTCTTGTAAAATGTTGTTTTTAAGAGATAGTCATATGCAAACCAATTACATTTGAATAAATGGCTTGATGGCATACTTTGAGGGGCGGACGCCCCCCCTAAAACACAACTTATCGCTACGAAATTTTTTTGTATTTTTTTTTACATAAAACTGAACCGATTTGGGGGGGGAGAATATAAGAAATCAAAAAAAAGAAAATAACGGCCACCCTAGTGTATATATACACACACATTAAAATTAGTTATAGGTTAGGTTAGGAATTGTGATGTTAAACAATGTGCGTCATTTTAAGAGTATGGAACAGGTAACTTAATTATCAATAATAAATTTTTAACATGCTGAAACTTTCACATGCTTTAAAAAAACTTTTATCTTCACACTTTGTCCCCTTATAAACAAGTTATTACCGCTGGCGTATACGCCAGAGTTGTTTTTTGAAGTAGATTAAAGTGTTAAAGAAAAATTCCCCGGAAGTTTTCTTTATTCTTTTTTAAATGATGTTTTCTTTGTTTCTAGATGCAAATGAAAAGGTTATTACACCATCTGAAAATGAACTATTATCATATCTCGGCGATATTGATGTATCTTTAAAAAACTTAAAGAAATATCCGAGAATCTATGAAATTTTTTTAAAATATAACACACCAATTACATCTTCAGCACCAGTCGAGAGACTTTTTTCACTAGCAGGATTATTAAATAGCCCAAGGAGAAATTATTTAACTGATGATCATTTTGAACAACTATTAATTTTAAAAACAGTTCTTTAAGCAAACTCCTGTATTGTTCTTCAAGACTAGAATGTTTTGTAATTTTTAATAAATTTGATTTAAAAATAGTAAAATAAAATAATTTGTTAAAAAATTTTTGGAATAAAAAATTTTATATTATTTTTTTTGAATATCATGTATTCAATAATTTATAATTTAAATATTTTAAAATTTTTTATAGTTTGTTTGAATAAAATCATTTAGTTTGTATTAGATTTCTTTACATTTTAATAAAATAAATATGAATATTATTCAAGTTTTTTATATTCAAATATATAAAATTTTATTATGTTTCAACGAATATTAATAAATTGTATATTTAACGTAAAAAGATAATTCAATCTACAATTATTGTTTTTCATATTAAATATATTACTATCGAATTTAAATTGATTCAAGAAAAATAAATTATCAAAAATTTATATCAATAAAATTTGAAAAAAAATTGATTTTATTTTCAGCGAAAAATATTAGCTAAAAATCCAATTTAAAAAATTTAATTTTCTATTTTATTCACATCTTACAGCTATGATTTGAACATAGCTCTCATACATATACCACTTCCGAGGATAGCTTTTAGTTCCATACCTTCCTTATAAATATTGAGTTCAACATAAAAATTGGCGACAATAACTTTAACGATAACTACAATGCACAGTGGTCCCAATGACAAATTTAGAGCGAAGAGACTCAAACTCATTTTTATTAGTAAGTAAGGATAAAAATTTGTACGAACAAATGTCTTGGTATGGCACGATCTTATGCCAAAAATTGACTGATTCGATTGCATTGGTGTGGCGCTTTTCATAAAAAATTAAGTGACATAAAACCTACAAAATTATTTCATATTACAAGGGAACAAGGTTTTTGGTGATTAAGAACTGAATGTTGTTTTCAATGTTATTTGGGATGCTGAATCCAAATCTGCACTTAGTTTTTTTCTGTCAGCTCGACTTTTCGAGATATACCGCTATGGCCAAAATTAAGGCACTTCAGCTAACTATATTGGAATAACTTGAAAATATGTCACCATATTCAGTCCAAAAAATATTCGAAATTCGTCAACAATATTATCTTAGGGCCGTGCTTACATTGGTTTTAAATTTGATCAGTAGTTTCAGAGATATCGTTGAAGTTAAAAAAAAATTATAAAAAAATTTTGTTTTTTCAAAATTAATAAAAACTAAAAATTCAGCTTCCCAAATAACCTTTAAAACAACATTCAGTTCTTAATAAACCCAAAAAAAAGTTTAATTTTGTTCCGCTTTGTAATCTTATAATATCAATATATGTCAGTATTACGTTTTTTGGCACCTGCACGCGCGATTATTCACTGCTATAAGGTATTATTTCTGTAGATGGCGTATTTAACCATTTTTTCTATTTTTAGTGCCCTTTCTGGAGAAACATCTGTGGTTCTAACAACGTCTGCAGCAACTATTTTGCCCTTTTTATGAAGCCTACTTGCAGCAGCAAATGTTTACTCTTCTGGGGAACAAGTGTTCACAAGAGACTTAATTTTCAACTGCTTTGATCTTTCCCTGCTTCTAAAAACGATTTGGATGGTCGTCTGGGTCTTGATGGTCCCTCCTCCGAGTCTTCTTCCAAAAAACTTGACGAGGCTTTACTGGAAAAGAGAAAAGATTCTTCCAACCAATTTTAAAGATTGACTCGAAAACATAATTTATTCTGTGTGAATGCATCCACTTCTTCGATAGTTTGCTAAGAAAATTTTGAGCTGATTACTTTACTTCATGCTTATGGTCATTATCTTCATCATTTTCTTATCCCCTATTCATGAAAATGCATGACAGCGTTATTTTTTTTTTCTTCTGGTCTTTGTCAGAGTACCAAACATTGAACAAATCCCTTTTAGTGATAGACATTGCAACCTAAAGATACGATAGTAAGTGTTTAGGCAAAAATAGGCAGCTAATTACTTAAACATTTAACAATGCACATTAGACCGGGTCGACCTCCATACAAAAAAAAAAAGTTGTGCCAGTCACCCCCTAGAATGAAAGATATGTCAATGAAGTTTCTAAAACAGGAAAAAAAAATTTTTTGCCACGCCCCAAAATACAGCACTTTTGGTTTTTTATATGTAGCGCTGCCATTTAAAGTCCGATCTCATCATATCGCATATCGTTGTTCATGGCTTGATAGTGGCTTCATTTTTGTCTTTGGTGACTTTTCAATCCGTCCTGAAATTGTGGGCGCCACTTATGCCATCTCGGATCCTTCCCCCAAATGTCCAATTTTTTTGACGGTCCAAGAAAGTCCTTATAAAACTACGTATGTTGACATTTTAATATGCTCACTTTTATGACACGCCTCCAAATAAAGCCCCTTTTTCTGTTTCACATACATACTACATTAAAACAAGTAGAAGTCAATACAAACCAAAAAAATTTTCCTCAGTCACGCCCTAGAATAAAAGGTATATTTATACAGTTTTAAGGACTTAAAAAAAAATTTGCCACGCCCTAAATGACAGCCCTTTTTGTTTTAGATATATAGCAAAATAAAAATTCTGTAAAAGCCTCCATTTTTTTTAATGGCTCCCTAAGCCATTATCAATCTCGTACAAAACTCTGTAAGTTACGCGCAATTTTTGTTTAATTATTCAATAATCCTGAAAACCACTCTCTATGGCTTGTCATTTGAATTTTTAAAAACTGTTTCTTAGCCTTTGGTTTTTTTTTTAACTAAGCGGTGTTTTCAAGTGGACTACTCATATTTTAATGAAAGTGATTAAATGCATAAAAATGAATGCCTCAAAACATGTATACGAAAAATTATAAATTGGGCAGTCGGTGTATATAAATCTAAGCTAGACTCAAGGTGACTCAAAATGGAGCATGGCGAGTATATTAAAAGCTAGATATACTAAGTTTTAGAGGGACTTTCTTAGCACCTAAAAAATTAGACATCAGAGGGGAAGGATCCGAGATATCATAATTGCCATCTAGAATTTTAAGTTAGTTTAAAAGAGCATTAAATACGAAAATAAAGGAACATTCGAGACATTAACAATGATATATGATACGATGAGATTGGACTTTAAATGACGATGCTGTATATATAAAACAATAAGGGCAGTTATTTAAGGCGTGGCAAAAACAATTTTTTTAAAGTTTTTCAAACATAATATATATACCTTTTATTTTAGGGCGTGACTGATGAACATTTTTTTGGTTTGTATTGGCTTCTACATGGTTTAATGTAGTATGTGTGTGAAAAATGGCATTAATTTGGAGGTGTTTCATAAAAGTGAGCATATTAAAATCGTAATTTTATAAGGACTTTCTTGGACCGTCAAAAAAATTGGACATTTGGGGGAAGGATCCGAGGTGGCATAAGTGGTGTCCAGAATTTCAGGTCGGATTGAAAAGTCACCAAAGACAAAAATGAAGCAACTTTCAAGCCATGAGATCGGACTTTAAATGGCAGCGCTACATATAAAAAACCAAAAGTGCTTTATTTTGGGGCGTGGCAAAAAAAAATTTTTTCCTGTTTTAGAAACTTCATTGACATATCTTTCATCCTAGGGGGTGACTGGCACAACTTTTTTTTTCGACCCACCCTAATGCACATGTTATAGTTGATAAAAAAAAACACAAAAATAGCAGGGACAGCTGATGAAAGTCACATTTAAAAGTCTATCACAATTTACAATACATATTAGGTTCCACAATTAATGAATACATTTTATTTTCCATATATATTTTTCTAAACGGAATGCCAAATCAGCGGAAAATTTTAAATTTAAAAACAAAAATACCTCTATTGTATAAACAAAACCAACAAGTCCTACAGAAAACGTTCTCACTTTATTTTATTAGCTCTCGAAACCACATACAATTATCAACGAATCTGTTATTAAAAATTAAACTTAGCAATTACTGATGTTTAAATCAATGGAGCAGTGATAATATTGCAAATATTCCAAAAAAAAAAAAAATACATATATACTGTTTGGAAGGTGCGGTCCTGTCATTAAAAAATCAACTAAATTTTTTACCTTTGCACCATTCGAAAAAAACGAGCTTTTTCGCTCTAAATTTGTCATTGGGACCACTGTGCAATGTGACGAATGTTGTACTGGGAGGTTCCAATTTAACCATTGCTTCCATATAAGCTCCCTTCCTAAAATTTCTTTGAGGCACAAAAATCTTATATTGACGAAGATGTCTAAATAATATTCGCGACAAAGAACTTTAACTGAATCATAACTTCATAACACAATTTTCTTCAGGTGTCTCAACGATTGCCCATGGTTCCGTACCAGGGTACGGACTCACAAAATTTTGTTTTTAAACATATGATCAGGCCTGACCAACTATACTTTCTTACTTGTGGCTCTGTCAAAAGGTGCCTCTAAAAATGATATTTTTAATTGTAACATACCAGAACAAATGCATAATACCCTCTCCACCCATGGTGGCGTGCGAATAATTTGATGAATAATCAATATTTCAAATAACAGCATAAACCAGTGATGTTATACACTTTTTGAAAATATAACATAACAGCCCGAAAAATACCTATTTTTGTATTCATTCTAAAATTGCCTCTACAAAAATCCCTACAACTTTAAAATGATAATATATCAATAGAAATAATACCATTTGTATTAATGAATATCCATTTTATTTCAAGTTGTTTTCAGCTGGCATTTGATTGATAATTGTAAAAATCACCTAAATGAGTCTTCTCAGATCACTTTTGATGATTAAAAACTGTTTTATCGGTTCAGCGATTGAAAACAGATTCATATATGAATAATTTTCAAACAAATAAAAAGATTGGGTTAAAATAGAACACCAAAAATTATTGTAAATGAAAAAAAATAAATGAAAGTGCGAATGGTTTCTTCTTTTCTTTGCGAGAAGTCGATAACCTTTGTTTGGTTCAAAATAAAATTTGTTCAAATAATCGAAAGTCGAAAAGCTTCTATCGAAAAAAAAAGTTCAAAACATAACGATTAAAATATGATTTTAGATATAATCATAATTTATTTAATTTACGATTAAAAAATAAGAAGGAAAATACTTAAAATGTTTTATAAAAACTACAATTAAGTTGCTCAAAAAGTGTTCAGAAAATTGTATCACAAATGGTTCTTTGAGATGATTTATCGATACACAAAACAGTTTGTTAAAAATAAAACTTTAGTTCAACAACTTTGTATTTAGTTCAATGAAAAAATTTATCAAAGTTACACTTTACAAAATACTACTTAATAAAACATATTTAGTAATGAAATAATTAAATATTTCTTCATCTTCTATCTTCTATTCTTCTATCTTCTATATATATAAGATAGGATGTATGTATGTATGTATGTAACGTATGGACTTGATGAAATTTTCAGGGAATATTCAGGCGGGTGACACTGTGAAGTCTGATTTTTGATTTTCGGTCTGCGGGCGGAGGGGCGTGGCAAAATCCAATTTTCATATTGCACCACCAATGACATCTATATAATTTGGACGATTTTTTCTTTAAAATGATCGCCATGCCCCGCCCACTTTTTTCGAATTACCTAAAATCAGAAAACGGCTCCATCGATTTGACAAATTTTTCTTTCAAATGTTCCTATTAATTCATTTGAAGTTTTCATCGAAAGAAAAATGTACCACGCCTACTTTTACGCCCACTTTTTCTATTAAGCGCATAACTTAAGAACGGCTTGACCAATTTGGACGATTTTTGCTTTAAAATCATCGCCATGGTCCAACTTAGGTTTTCACGGAAAGAAAATTTTGCCCCGCCCACTTTAAAGCCCACTTTTTTTCGATTTACCTAAAATCAGAAAACGGCTCCATTGATTTGACAAATTTTTCTTTCAAATGTTCGTATCTTTTTAACGGATTTCAAAAATCTAACGCAAACATTTTTTCTAATTTGGACAGGACAACGTCTGTCGGGTCAGCTAGTATTCAATAAAACACAAATATTCGAATCAAAGAAAGACAGTATTTTTACAACTCTTGTCCATTTTGTAATAGATTTTATGTCGTTGCAAATAAGACTTAAATGTTTGTAATTCTCAGTCGCTTTGCAGTTTTATTTGTATAATATCTTTACTTCTTCCAAAGTCTTTATAAAGAAAGTTTTCTGATGATCTCGCCTACTAGAAAAATTAATTCTTTGCCCGTATAAGTTTTTAATGGAGATTTTCTAAGCATCGTATAGGTGTAAATATACCATTTTTTTAATCAGTTTCGGCACACTGAAAGGTATAACAATTTTACATTTGTCTTGTAAAAAAGAGCGCAGAATGCAAATTGAAGATACTATTTTATGACTTAGCATATTTCTTTCTTTCCGAACATCAGCGATTATAGAAAAAATCCTTTCTTTGTATTGGCATATGGCACTGATAAATCAAAGATAGCTAATTTCGACTAAAGGCGAAAATTTAATTTTCATATAAATTTTTAATTTTTAAAATCTATCTTTTAGAAATTCTATATTTCTTGCCCTGAAAAAAGTTTAAGAGATATCCATTCTTGCTAAAGAGTTAATCACAAATTTACGTTTAATTCAAAGCTAAAATGACGGCAAGCGAGGACTTAAAGAAATTTAAAAATTTGTAATGTTGCCGTATTAACAATTTTATTAGAGTGCTATCACAGATTTTCAACATTACTCAAAAGTCCCTACATTTTAATGATTTTAAAAAATCTGTCCTTTTTCCCTACGTCCACTTTTTTAAAAGAAAATCCCTACGAAAAGGGATTTTTTCCCTCCGTATAACATCACTGGTATAAACAGAGAAAAAAATTACAGATAATTGATCAATGTCTGTTGCAATTCACAACAAATCAATTAAAAGAGAGAATCATTAATTAAGTATATATTTGTATGTCAAACATTTGATTAATTTTTTTGTTTCTTCTTATTTATACGTAAAGGCAATGAAGCATTAAATGAATTTTCTAGCGTAAATATTCAAAAAATAACCTTAAACTCAATTACTAATTGTTTACAACAAACGCACAGAGGTTGAAAAATATATTGTTTTTGTTTCCATTCCTATTCACAAAAGTTTTTGATATTATGATAATAAATCGCGATTTATCGCACCATACAATTATTAACCTAAAATTCGTACGATTATGATTAAACTTTAAGAACTTCGTTTTAATACAATTTTAAGGCGGTGCGCAAAATTATCCCAGGAAATATGGCCCCAAAGGGAAAATGAAAAACGGCCCCAAAATTTTACATGAGACACAAGAACACGCAATGTTGGCGCAATTTTTTTGTTTTTTTTTGGGTTATTTTTCATTTTTCGTTAGGGTGTTTTTGCATTTTAAGTGGAATGGAAAATGACCCCAATATCAAGGAATGAAAAATGGCCCTAAATATAATCACAATTTTTACTTGGGGCTTTTTTTCGTCTACTAATAAAAAAATGCAAATTTTAAGAAATGAAAAATAACCCCAAACATTTCTACACAAATTTTATAAAATTCTATTTAAAAGTTTCTAGGGATACTATAAAAAACCCGAATTCTTATACCAAAGTAGAGAAAATCCTTGACGGTTATGCAGAGACGCTTTAGTTAGGGAAGCCGCTGTTTGTTATACCATAAAGGAAAAAATCCTTAAGGCCGGCTATTAAGAGAATCTTTACTGAGCGAAGCCAGAGTTCCTTATACCATAGAAAAGAAAATTCTAGCGCCCGGCCGAAGGCCGGCTATGCAGTGAAGCTTTAGTGAGCGAAGCCAGTCTTCGTTATACCAAAGTGAAGCAAATCCTTTCACCCGGCCGAAGGCCGGCTATAAAGAGAAGCTTTAGTTAGCGAAGCCAGTATTCGTTATACCATAGAAAAGAAAATCCTTGCGCCAGGCCGCAGGCCGTCTATAACGTGAAGCTTAAGTAAGCAAAGCCAGTTTTCGTTATACCATAGAGAAAAAAATCCTTGCGCATGGTCGAAAGCACAACCATGCTATCAATCGTACGAGTTTTAAAACCAAAACTGTATAATTATCCGGATTTTGAAATCGGGATTCTAAATGGGTAATTCCATGTCAAAACGACCAAGAGTGGGACACGACCCCTTCCGATTTTAATAAAATTTGGTGAGAAGGTTCCTTTTATCTTATTAGGAACATATATGAACGAAAAAATTTTTAAAATTGGTTTTTCGAAAGTTATGACATATTCAAAATGACATAATTTCGCAGAATTAGCCGAATGTGTTGAGCTTATTTCTTCAATATCTCGAAAACTTATTGACATACGAAGATGATTTTGATGTCATTTTAAAGAGAATACTTGGGGCTAAAAACCATAAATTGAAAAAAAAAAATATTTTTTTTGAAAAATGTAATATCTGCAAAATGTTAAATTTTAAAAACGGACTAACTCAAAAACTTATTTTTTTATTTGGCTGATTTTTTTTTGTATAATAACTCAAACTGTTCTTTAAAAATCCTGAAACTTTGAAGGAGGTGTTTTTTTTCTTTTTTAAGATATGATTTTTTTCCTTTCGCAACCCTTAAAAAAATAATATTAAAATAGAATTTTTATATTGTAATTTTGAGCAATAAGTACACTGTGCTAGTTGCAAACAATAGACCAGCCGCGCACCTGGCATTTTACCCTAATTGGGGGCGCTGAATCCAGTGGTGCTAACCGTTTTTTTAGGTTAGCTCTTGTTTTCAAGATATATCGTTATTTCGAAAATGTAAGTGGTTGCACAGCATATATTCGCGTAACTCAAAAACGGTTTAGTTTATTGAAATAACTAAAAAAAACCGAAATTCGGCAATAAAAAATAAAGTGGGGCTGGTCATACATTTGACCCATCTAGGAGCATCCTACGCGCTGCACCATACAAATATTGCGGCTTAATAAAATTCTTTAATTTGGCTCCTGCAGCGCGTAGGATGCTCCTAGATGGGTCAAATGTATGACCAGCCCCACTTTATTTTTTATTGCCGAATTTCGGTTTTTTTTAGTTATTTCAATAAACTAAACCGTTTTTGAGTTACGCGAATATATGCTGTGCAACCTCTTACATTTTCGAAATAACGATATATCTTGAAAACAAGAGCTAACCTAAAAAAACGGTTAGCACCACTGGATTCAGCGCCCCCAATTAGGGTAAAATGCCAGGTGCGCGGCTGGTCTATTGTTTGCAACTAGCACAGTGTACTTATTGCTCAAAATTACAATATAAAAATTCTATTTTAATATTATTTTTTTAAGGGTTGCGAAAGGAAAAAAATCATATCTTAAAAAAGAAAAAAAACACCTCCTTCAAAGTTTCAGGATTTTTAAAGAACAGTTTGAGTTATTATACAAAAAAAAATCAGCCAAATAAAAAAATAAGTTTTTGAGTTAGTCCGTTTTTAAAATTTAACATTTTGCAGATATTACATTTTTCAAAAAAAATAATTTTTTTCTTTCAATTTATGGTTTTTAGCCCCAAGTATTCTCTTTAAAATGACATCAAAATCATCTTCGTATGTCAATTAGTTTTCGAGATATTGAAGAAATAAGCTCAACACATTCGGCTAATTCTGCGAAATTATGTCATTTTGAATATGTCATAACTTTCGAAAAACAAATTTTAAAAATTTTTTTCGTTCATATATGTTCCTAATAAGATAAAAGGAACCTTCTCACCAAATTTTATTAAAATCGGAAGGGGTCGTGTCCCACTCTTGGTCGTTTTGACATGGAATTACCCAAATATGTGATTTTTAGTTTTGGGCATATGAACTCCACCGAAAATGATTAATGTAACTCTATTTGTGTTCTTTTTTGGGGTTCAAATTCATTATAAATTTTGAGGTGATTTTTCATAATGTAGAATAGCCCCAAATTTAGGGTCATATTTCGGCGCTGCGAAATATGGCCCCAAAAAATAAATGAAAATTGACCCAAAATTTGGGGCTATTTTTCATAATGCAATATGGCCCCATTTTTTTAATGAAAAATTACCCCAAAAAAAATGAAACATAACCCTAAAAATAAAATGAAATATGACCCTAAATTTGGGGTTATTCTTCATTATGAAAAATCACCTCAAAATTTATACTGAATTTTAACCCCAAAAAAGAACACAAAGAAAGTGACATTAAACATTTTCGGTGGAGTTCATATGCCCAAAACTAAAAATCCCAAATTTAGAATCCCGATTTCAAAATCCGGATAATTATACAGTTTTGGTTTTAAAAATCGTACGATTGATAGCACGGTTGGGCTTTCGGCCATGCACAAGGATTTTTTCTCTATGGTATAACGAACACTGGCTTTGCTTACTAAAGCTCTACGTTATAGCCGGCCTTCGGCCGGGCGCAAGGATTTTTTTCTCTATGGTATAACGAACACTGGCTTCGCTAACTAAAGTTTCTTTGTATAGCCGGCCTTTGGCCGGGTGAAATGATTTTCTTCTCTTTGGTATAACGAACACTGGCTTCGCTCACTAAAGCTTTATTACATAGCCGGCCTTCGGCCGGGCGCAAGGATTTTCTTTTCTATGGTATAACGAACTCTTCTCGTAATAGCCGGCCTTCGGCCGGGCTCAAGGATTTTTTCCTCTATGGTATAACAAACACCGGCTCCGCTAAATAAAGCATCTCTGCATAACCGGCAAGGATTTTCTCTACTTTGGTATAAGAATTCTGGTTTTTTATGTTATCCCTAGAAACTTTTACATAGAATTTTATAAAATTTGTGTAGAAATGTTTGGGGTGATTTTTCATTTCTTTAAACTTGCATTTTTTATTAGTAGATGAAAAATAGCCCCAAAGTAAAAATTGTGATTTTATTTGGGGCCATTTTTCATTCCTTGATATTGGGGTCATTTTCATTCCACTTAAAATGCAAAAACAACCTAACGAAAAAATGAAAAATAACCCCAAAAAAAACAAAAAAATTGCGCCAAAATTGCGTGTTGTTGGGTCTCAAGTAAAATTTTGGGGCCGCTTTTCATATTCCTTTTGGGGCCATATTTCCTGGGGTCATTTTGCGCACCGCACATATTTCATTTAATTTTTAGGGGTATTGTGTTGGGGTAATTTTCATTAAAAAATGGGGCCATATTGCATTATGTAAAATAGCCCAAAATTTGGGGTCAATTTTCATTTAATTTTTTGGGGCAATTTTTCCTGGGGCCATATTTCGCAGCGCCCAATTTTAAGTCTCTAGAAGTTAAAAATAAAGCCTATCGCTCCAACTATGTCATAACTTATTAGGGAGTCCAACTATTCGAACTTTTTTTAAAAATCGGGTTGCGGTTATTTCGAATAGTTGCTCTTTTATATAAACCAGTACCCATGTTCTGTAACTTTAGTGAGAACTTCTCGCAACGAAAAGATGTGAAACAAAATATTCCACCGTTTCTCGAAAAGTGAGAAAAAACTGTGTCTGTAAAACTCATGTCGAAAACTATCAAAAGAGATTACGTCGTTACGTTATAAATGTCATAACATAGCACCCGAAGTCGATTTGACATTGCAGACCTTAAAAACGTCAGTAACACATATCGTTGACGGCGACCAAAATTTACTAAAAATGAAAATTTTTCAACGACGCACAGAGGAGTATTTGGCCTGAAAAGCTGGCCAAAAAGGCAAAACTGAATTTTAAGAAATCTTAAGAACTAAGTACGCAGCTCGACAGACAACAATATTTTACATTATATTATACATTTTGAAGACTTTTAGTTGCGATTTGTAGCTCTGAGACCCTGCTTAAGTCAGGAAAGTGAAGAAAATTATATGAGATTAAAATGTTTTTTTTCGGTTTCTGGATGTTTATATGATATTTTTTTGCGGCTAAACGAATAAAGGTTTAACAAAAAATTTTTTTTTTCGCTGAAAGGTTTGATCAAAAGTTATTTAAAACAGCAAAAAAAATTTAAAATATGTTGAATATTCATGTTGAAACAATTCGTTCAAAAGCTAAAAAAAAACAAATTATACACTTTTTTTTTGCAAAAAAAAGGAAAAGAAGAGGTTTTTAAAGGTGAGGTTAGCATGTCTACGAATTATGTTTGATACCACAATAAAATTTGGAATCTCTAATTTTAGAATCCAAAAAAAGTGTGCGCAAGTTTGCGCCATTATTTTTGACGACTTTTTTAAATTTTCACATTTCTTCTATATTGCTCTTATACCTTTCTATCGTCATAAACTTTTATGTATTTTGAATTATTGATTTCAACTGTAATTCACATCACTTTTAACACTTCACAATATTAATACCTGCCTATATGTATTTATAAATTGCAAAAATTCTTAATTATCCAAAATAGTTTTAAGGGAATGTCCCACACATCCCCATAAAAGATATTTTTATATACCGGCTCTAAAAAACAAAAATAAGTTTACAAAAAAAAAAATATAGGTACATAAAAAATACATGGGCACCCAGGTATCAGGCTACCATCCAATTAAGGCATAAAAGCATGCGCTTGAAAATACTTATAAAGGGTTATTGCACCCATTTTTTATCAAAACCGTTTTGTAACTTCGAGAGTCAACATGGAACAAGTTTACACAAGATTACAGCTATTCCAAATAGTGAAAAAATCTAATGCTGGAACCATGGACGAGAAATTGGATTTTTTGGTCAGAAAATTGAGCGAAATTTCAAAATGTCAAGGGGATGGCGACATATTAGCACTGAAGCAGTGTTTGAAAAATTTCAAAAATTGTTTCAAAAGATATTGGCTTTCGGCACAACGAAAAGAGGACCGCTTTTTAAGCACAAACGCTAAATGGCTGGAAGGAACTGTAACAATACCAGTATGTGACAGTTCGTCTTCAGGGCGACCACGAAAAGAATTTAATGAAGCTAGTGATAGAACAAAGCGGAGAAAAACTGAAGATGTTCGTCACCAATTAACAACAGAGGAGATCACATTTGCTGCATCCATGAGTCAAAGAGCAGCGGGACATAATGATGCGGCTAAATTAATAATGGATATAACGAGATCCCCAAGAAAAGCAAGAACTTGCAAGCTATCATTAACAACTTCTGAAGTCAACCCTGTGAATAAACTTTCAGCGGAAGGAGCTTTAGCACTCTTTGTAAATGCAGAGCTCACGAAAAAGCAATATGAAACCATCACACTTCTTCTTCCTGACACCGATGATTCAGCTAAAGGCCGTTACACACTATCCCACAAAGTCTTTCGTATTTCATGAAAATGCTTCCCTGATCTAATTATTGTTTATACCTTCTTTAAGAAAACAATAACAACTTATCATGTGGGATAGTGTGTAACGGCCTTTATGAGGATACACATACGACATAATAATTAGTAAGGAATTTTTATTAGTTTAACTTTTCGTTTATACAGTATTAAATAATATAAAATAAATAAAATAAAGGCTTTTTTCATAAAAAAATACTGTTTTATAAGAGCCTTACAATTTTCAATTTTTTTTTTTAATTAGACTGTAAATCATATGTATGTATGTTAGGGTGGTTACAAGAAATCAGTGTTGGATTTTCCATCGGCGCAACCCCCTAATATGTGCCAATAGAATAGAAAATTCGATTGACGAAGTTTCAGCCTAATCGGATAACGCTAACATATGTTTCATTGAGCATTAATTAAGAAAAACAGCGATTTTTCACTAAAATTCGTATTTTTTTATCTTTATAACCGAAACCATTCGTTCTAGGAACCTAAGTAGAGTCTAGTTTTATAGGACATTTTATTCTTTTTCAAATTTTAGTGGAAAATCGTATTTCTTTGTCCTTATTTAATGCTAAATATCTCTTTATCTATTGGTATAAGGAACAAAACTATCAATATCAAAATTAATAAGAATAAAATTTCCTATATAACCAGGCTCTACTTAGGTTCCTAGAATGAATGGTTTCGGTTATAAAGGCAAGGAAATACGAATTTTAGTGAAAAATCGCTGTTTTTCCCTTAATTTATTCTCAATGAGGTACATGTTATCGTTATCCGATTAAGCTGAAACTTTATTAGTCGCATTTTTTTCGCTATTGGCACATACTAGGGGGCTGCGCCGATGCAAAATCCAACATTCATTTCTTGTTACCACCCTAATGTATGTACATTAGAGTGGGTCAATTTGTTCGGGCCCAAAAAAAGTGACAAGCGTATAGCAAAATCGTAATCTACGGAAAATTCTTAGAACTTTTCCTAAAGAAACCATGGTTCGAAAATCAAAATCGAGCTTCCGGTTTTTGACTTGAAAGTTTGGTGCTCAGAAAATCTGAAAAAAATAATACTTTTTTGGAAATATTTATTGCAATTGGTAAATAGTTGGCCTGTATCGCTGAAAGAAGGCTTGTTTAAAGGGAAATTTTCTCAGCTTTATATATCTGTGCTCATTTTTAGAAAATTCTGTACATAAATAATTGGTAAGGAGATTTTTGTCAAAATGTTCATAGTCAAGCTGGTAAAATAAAAAAAATGTATTTTATTTCTTTAAACCCAATTTTCAATTTTAAATTCACTACCTTCTAAAAAAAGAAACTAAATGAAAAAAATAAAATAAAACTTTATTTTATTTTGCGAAGCACTAAAGGTAGGTACATTTAAAAAATAAGCGCAATGTTATGCGCTACGCAATAAGACATACAGAAATGCAGTAATAGTGCATTTACACTTGTAATTTTCAAACTAGTTTACGATCGTAAACTACTTTCATAAACTATACCGTTTACATCAGCATTTTTGACAGTTAAGTTGTTTATCTTTGACAAGTTCTTAGCCCCAATAATAAAAAAAACGTTGATGCACATACATACGAACATATAAACAAACCTTTTATTTCCGTTGTCCATCTAAAAGAAAATATGTAAAAAAAACTGACATTTCTTATAAATTTGGAATTTTTGTAAACATTTTCTTTGTTAATTTTACTTTTCTTACTATTGTTTGTAACTAGTTTATCTCAAAAGCTAGTTACAAACGTGTTTATAATTTGTATGGATAAACAAGTTTCTCAAACTAGTTTATCATCATAAACAACTTATAACCTGTTTATGGCTTAGGTGTAAATGCACTATAAAGTATGTAAGTGAAAGAGCTCTCAACAACTTAAAAAAAATAACATTTCAAGTGCATTCCCTTACTACGAAGCAGGTTTGTAAGGGAGAATACTAAAGAAATAACTGTATCAGTGTGTAAAGCTGATCGTTACATCTAACCCCTGCAAATAATAGGACCAGTCCAAACACGCGTGTAAAGAGTAGTCCACAAGGGACCAGGACTAGTCCACAAGTAACCCAAACGTATGGAAAAAACCTGGTCTATTTAACATTACGATGTCCTAGGAGAGGACCATATAACCCACCTTTGGACCACTAAGGAGTAGTTTTAAAACTACTCCATGGTATACAACCCACCTTTGGACCAGTAAGGAGTAGTTTTAAAACTACTCCATGGTATACTCAAGAGGATTAGTTTTGAAGTCGTTTAAACACGAAAGCATGTCGTTAAAAAACGAAGACATGTCGTCTCACTACAAACACTTTTTAACAATGGCATGGTCCATGCTTGCATTACATCGGACTAGTCCATGGAGTAGTCCATTTTATCAAAATGGGTCAGGTGGTCCAATTTTATTTGCAGGGAACAATATGTATATGCTTTATGTGTCATAAATGTATTGCTTCAAAGTGGGAACTCGCCATATAAAATTCATGTCTTCCTTACAAACCTGCTTCGTTCGAAGCTCCATTATTTATTGGGTAACGACTTCAATAAAAATTTGTTTAAAAGAAAAAATACTGGCAAAACCAGAAATTGAACCATTACATCATGGGTCACAAGGCCCAACATAACCTTTAACATAACCTTTTGTACATTTTTTAAATATTGCTGGCTATTCTTGAAAACGCGTCGAAAAAGTGAAAATTTTTATTAAAAAAAAAATTATTTTTGTTTACCATACATTTCTCAAATGGAATAAACGTGAGAATTTTAACGGTAAACTGTGTGAACGATAGAATTACAAACTTTTCAGTTTCTCATTACCTATTTATTTTTTGTTTTTAAATTATGGCCCTTATTATGTAAAATGCAACGCCAAAGAATTACATTGAAAGCAAAACAAATTCATAAATATTTTGCAATTTTGTTGTTGCTTTCTACAAAAACTCATGTACCGTTGTAAAATTTTCAACGCCACAAGTAATGAGGCGTTTGAAATTTTTAAACGCAAAAAGAATTTCTGTAGAAAGCAACAACAAAATTACAAAATATTTATGACTTTGTTTTTTTAGCTTTCAATGTAATTCTATGGCGTTACGTTGCGAATTATATAATAAGGGCCTTACTACACCATTTCCAATTGTATAACAGAATTTTCTAACTATATTTCAGAAATTTCCGATTTAACTTCAACATTTCCAATTGTAACTTCTGAAAGTGTCAAATTGTATTTCAGAAATTTATTTTGTTATAGCTAATACAATTTTTTAAATTGGAAATGGACGATAGCAATTTGTCTGAGCCGCCATTTACTACAAGCATCTACCGTTTACTGAAATAGGGAATAGGGAACTGAGCGATTTGTACAATTGCTTACCAATGTTTCCCACGTGCCATAGAATGTAATCGAGATGATATTTTGGCAGTAACTATTAAAAGCCGCAACAGTATACCATGAATACATAGCAAAAAAGATATTGTATGTTAATTGCAGCTATAGGCCGAAACTAAATTTATTTACCCCCGGCTTGGCCAGTATTTTTTTATAAATTTTTTATTTTTATTTTAATCGGTTCCTTTTTTTAAGTTGTGAATTTTCCAAAAAATTTCGTTTTAATAAAAAATAGAATATATATATTAAAAATAGAAACTGGGAATTATTTCCTTCCGAAGGTAACTTTATATTATATTCAACATTTTTAATTTTTCGAATTTATTCTATGAGCTAAATTTCAGTTATGTATTTTATAAAGCTTTTTTGTAATAGTTCTATTCCTACAATTTTTCAGAAATGACTTTATACACTACCACTATTATATTTTTGATTAATCAATTCTATGGCATTTTGACAAAACATCTTAAGTCAAAATAAAAAAGTTGAAAAATATGGTGTTAATCGTACGAATTTTCATTAAAAAACATTTTTGCTTACGCTTTTAAAATTTTGTATTATGAACAAAATTTTTTGTTTAATTTCGGTTTATTTTATTTTTTAACAAAAATGCTTTTTTCACCGAGTTTTTTTTTAATCTTTTGTGCTCTCTTATCTCCACTTAAGATGTTTTGTCAAAATGCCGCAAAATTATTTTATTTTAATCAACTTTGAATTAAAATTTAAATTAATTATTTTATTTAACTTTTGTCTATCAAAATTGTAAGAGTTTTAGGTTTCTTATCAGCTTGACAATGATTATTTTGACAAAAAACTCTTAACCAATTATTGATGTACAGATTTTTCTAAAAATGAGCACAGATATATAAAGCTGAGAAAATTTCCTTTTAAACAAGCCCTCTTTCAGCGATACAGGCCAACTATTCACCACTTGCAATAAATATTTCCAAAAAAGTATTATTTTTTTCAGATTTTCTGAGCACCAAACTTTCAAGTCAAAAATCGGAAGCTCGATTTTGATTTTCGAACCATGGTTTCTTTAGGAAAAGTTCTTAGATTACGATTAGATTACGATTTTGCTATACGCTTGGTGGGCAAAAAAATTGACCCACAATTGACCTAATGTACATACAGTCTGTCAAGAATTTAAAATCAACATTGTTTAATTGAGTTTTGCGATTTATACCAACTTTTATTCCTTAGGAATGTGGCTTTTAGAAAAATCTTAAAAAGTAAAACAGAAGTAAAGGAAAAAACATGTAAAATCAATTAAAATGGATAATCATTCAGGAAAGCAAATTTCGATCTACCAAATGTTAAAATACAATTTGGTTTAAGGATTGATGTTTGACTAGTGACGTCAGCAGTCGTCGATGGCTGCGAGTGTAAGACGGCAAATCCATCTGAGGAGATCGAGTGGTTGCGATCGAAACATGTCATGGTAACCTGCCGGCCAGGGTTCGAGCCCGAGCCACGTCAAGAGTGAAAGATTGTCAATAACAATTTTGAATTAATTTTCATGTTGTAAAATTCCTATCTTCATAAAAATTATTTAATAAAAATTAAATTTCATGAACTTAAGCCTAATTAAAAATATTAAAAAATTTGGATTAAAAACCATAAATAGTTCAACAAAATAACCACAATACTAATTATTGTTAAAGCTAAGGCACGAGCTCTATGTGTACATTTGTCCTTCAAGTTGTGCTGAAAAAGGTCAACAGAAAAGGGAAAGACAAAGTGAAAAAACAAAAAAATGTACTTGGACTTCAAGAAAAATTCTTGACGAAAGTACGAAAAAACAGAAGTAAAGGAAAAAACATGTAAAATCAATTAAAATGGATAATCATTCAGGAAAGCAAATTTCGATCTACCAAATGTTAAAATACAATTTGGTTTAAGGATTGATGTTTGACTAGTGACGTCAGCAGTCGTCGATGGCTGCGAGTGTAAGACGGCAAATCCATCTGAGGAGATCGAGTGGTTGCGATCGAAACATGTCATGATAACCTGCCGGCCAGGGTTCGAGCCCGAGCCACGTCAAGAATGAAAGATTATCAATAACAATTTTAATTAATTTTCATGTTGTAAAATTCCTTTCTTCATAAAAATAATTTAATAAAAATTAAATTTCATGAACTTAAGCCTAATTAAAAATATTAAAAAATTTGGATTAAAAACCATAAATAGTTCAACAAAATAACCACAATACTAATTATTGTTAAAGCTAAGGCACGAGCTCTATGTGTACATTTGTCCTTCAAGTTGTGCTGAAAAAGGTCAACAGAAAAGGGAAAGACAAAGTGAAAAAACAAAAAAATGTACTTGGACTTCAAGAAAAATTCTTGACGAAAGTACGAAAAAACAGAAGTAAAGGAAAAAACATGTAAAATCAATTAAAATGGATAATCATTCAGGAAAGCAAATTTCGATCTACCAAATGTTTAAATACAATTTGGTTTAAAGATTGATGTTTGACTAGTGACGTCAGCAGTCGTCGATGGCTGCGAGTGTAAGACGGCAAATCCATCTGAGGAGATCGAGTGGTTGCGATCGAAACATGTCATGGTAACCTGCCGGCCAGGGTTCGAGCCCGAGCCACGTCAAGAATGAAAGATTGTCAATAACAATTTTTAATTAATTTTCATGTTGTAAAATTCCTTTCTTCATAAAAATTATTTAATAAAAATTAAATTTCATGAACTTAAGCCTAATTAAAAATATTAAAAAATTTGGATTAAAAACCATAAATAGTTCAACAAAATAACCACAATACTAATTAAAAATTAAACTTTTTGGTTCTTAAATTTTTTTATTGCATTTTGAAAACAAAAAATTGTACGCATTTTGCATGTAAATTGCATGTAAATGTTAAGGCAGAATTTTCCGGTGCATCTTCTGATCCTCCCGCTCTTAAAATCGGAGAACACGTTTTCAAGTTATGGCAAAATATATAAGGCAACCCAACGATTTAGGGGGTGAAGTATGCCACGCCTTTAAAAGAAAATCCTTACGTACTAGAGAAAAACGGAAAACAGATTTGAATTAAGGGCATCAAAATCCATATAGTCCACATACTTTTATTTCTAGGGTAGAGAAAAATTTTTTTGTTGCGCAGTGTACTTTTGTTGCGCAGTGTAATTTTTTCAAAATCTGCCACTAGACTTTCTAAATCATACTACACCTAAAACTATCAAAAAACTAAAACTTTTTATTCAAAAAACACGTTTAATAATTTTGGCCAGCTTTTCAGGCCAAATACTCCTTGTGCGACGGCGGCGAAAATATAATTGTCGGCTATATCAAATAATGTAAAGTGCGACTTTCATGTTTGTTGTTTGCAAACGAGCTTGGAAAAAATTCGTATATTTTATAAAAATATTAAAAGCAAAATAAATTAACAATAAAAAACTGAGCCAAGAAAAAAATATTATTATTATTCTTTGTATTTTGCATTTTTAATTGTTTTTTAGTGTTACAAATTTTTCTCGCCCCGTTTTTATTCGTGAGTTTATTTGACAGTTTAAAACGGAAACTTTTCTCACAAATACGATACGCTTGGCCGAGACCTTGACATAATCTCGGAATGGGGTCGTGCGAATAGGGTCGATTTTAATGCCCGAAAAACCCAATGTTGCGTGCTGACGCATAAACGCGCGACAAATCAAGGTGCCTCATCTGTATATATGGGTGGTATAATTATTGAGGAATCAGAATCTCTTGATGTTCTGGGCATGAGGATACAATGTGATGTCCGATGGACAGAACATATATTCAAGGTGTCGAAAGAAGCATTCAAGTGCCTCGGTTTTCTAAGACGGTGTAAGATATACTTCACTCCATCTGATCTCCTCACTATTTATACCACCTATATCCGACCGCGTATGGAATACAACTCTCATGTGTGGGCCGGTGCTTCAAAGTCTATTTTGGAGCTTCTCGACCGCGTGCAGGAGAGGGCGAAGGTTCTCATTGGTGACAGTAGGGTATCCAATTCTATTGACTCCCTCGAGCACCGTCGCAATGTGGGTTGTATTTGTCTGTTTTATCGTTACTACAATGGGATGTGTTCTGACGAAATTAGGGATCTGGTTCCCGAAACCCGTACGTTTGTTCGCAATACACGTTTTTCCTCAAGAGCCCATCCTTATGTGGTCGATTGGCAGGTGAATCGTACAACGCATTACAGAGAGAATTCATTTTTTTCCCGCACAGTTCGTATGTGGAATAAACTTCCTGCAGAAGTCTTCCCTCTCACTTACAACATGATTAAGTTCAAATCGAATGTTCACAAACACTACTCCCTCTATCCTCCTTCCCACAACCTATTTTCCTAGTTCCAACACAATGCAATGCATTAGTAGGGGTCATCCCCTGAGTGCTGGTCCTAACAGTAAAAAAAAAAAAAAAAAAAAAAAAAATGTTACAGACACACTTTTTCAGTAAATTGGCGATTAATTTCCTTACGTGGCAGCTTGTACTCGCCAAAAAAGTTACAGACACAGTTTAGTGCGAAAAACAGCTGTTTGTTTGAATATATGGCATTTTTGTTTCATTTCACACATCTCAATCGAAAAATTTCTTGACGCGAGAGTTACAAAACATGGGCACATTTTTTGATTAAGTGTTTAAAAAAACTGGTTAACCGGTTTTATGAAAAAAACAATTTTTTTTGAATGCAAACGAAATAATTCAATAAAATTCATAGTTATGACTTAGAATATTTAAAGAATTTTGGTTTAAAAATTTTTTTATAAACTTAATAAATTTATTATTTGCAATATCCTTTAGTTTTATTTTAAAAAAGTTAAAATTTTTGCGTTCCAGTGCACTCTCTATATTTCAAAAAAAAACTTTAAATAATATTACATTTTGTATGGGAATGCCCTTAAGGAATAGAGGCAGTAGGGACGAATGTTACAAACAAATGTTTGGGATGAAAAATCAAGAGGGGTCGTTCATACATTTTACCCTTCTAGAAGCATCGTAGGAGCGGATATGAGCCAATTTTTAACAATTTCATAAACTTTGTTTTGGAGCCTCATTAAAACTTTGGAAACAGAATTATAGAGGTCCATTCCCACATTTTATCCCACTAGGGTTGCCTCCTCGGCAGTTTTCTGATGTTTCATGCATGTTTTGATCATTTCCTTCAACTTTGAATTCTATGAGCGACCATTATTCCTCAACCATTTTTGTATTTAAACTTCACAAATTAATAAGTCGTAGCATTGTGAAATCTAAAAGTCGCCCACTTTGTCATGTCTCATAGACATATTTACTTAGCAGCCAACAAATGAAAATGCTTTTATATTCATAAGAACATATTTATACATTCTACATACATACATACATACAAACTCTTTAAAGCCAAAATGCTGTAACTACGCTTTATATTTTTTTACAGGAGAAGCAAAAAACTTCATACATTTATTTTACCCGAATTTCTTTTAACGCAGTATATCAGTAAATATACCCGCGAATCATTGTGACTTTTGATGTCAATAAAGCAGAGTATGAAAACAAACAAAACATTTCGCGAACGTTTGCAAAATGAACAAAACTATTAAAAATTTTTAAATTGTATTGTACATGAGCAAAACCAAAACAAAAACTTTTCAAGTGTCAAAGAGAGAAAACGAAACAATTGGCTTTCCACTCATCTGCTTTAATTTACCGTTACAAACGTACATATGAGTACAAAACAGATAGAGAAACGTTTTGTTTTGAGTAATTGATTTAGTTCTTGTTTGGTTTTTGTAGTGGCATAACAAGAGTAAAGTTCACAACGCCTCGTCAAAAAAATGATTTGTTACGTTATTTTTTATTCTTTTTTCATTGAATTACTTTTTATTTAATTTAATGTGTTTTTTTATTACTATGGTAGTCAAAATAAGCATTAATAAAAACAAAAAAACCTAAAAACCTCTTTTTTTATTTCACTTAGAAACAATAGTAGTGAGTAAATCAATTACCAAACGTTTGTCAAACGTTTTTTCGCTGAATGTTTCAATATTGTTATTACTCTTTTCTTTTCCAGCTGTGTACGTTTATATTAATGTACAATTTGCGCTCACGAGCAAAAATAATACAAAACAAAATGGCACAATCGTTCTCATTGTTTTGGTTTTTGTTTAACTCACTGCAAAGAACAAAACAAAACGAAAGCAAACGTTTCGTTTTGTTTGTTTTCGTACTCTGCAATAAAGTATATAAATCAGTTTATACGAGCGAACATTCGGAAGGAAAACTTCTACAATTCTCTTTTGGAAACATTCTGTTGCTATTTTTTTTCTGAAAAATTAAGATTTTTTTTTTAAATAGAAAGAAAAATTTTAATAAAATCCCCAAATAAAAATTTTTAGTAAAAAAATTATTTTATTTTGTTTGTAGTTGGGTTCGGCGTGTTTTTAAATCCTTTTTTTGCGATTCCCGTAAGGAATTACAATCAGAACAATATACGGTTTTTGAAGAAGAATGATCCAATTTGTAAGAATTTGGAGCTTGTTCAGAATATGTATTTTTTATAATCGGACAATAAGCCAACCTAAATAGCAAAAAATTTAATTTGAACATATGTAAGATTAATTCTGAAAATAGCTTCAACTCGAATAAATCGAACGACAATGCATTAAAAGGTAAATAATGTTGTTATGTCACTAAAAGTCATCGCAAAATAACGCAATGATACAAAAATGATACCACCAAGCTTATTATTCGACCGGTTTTAACCGGTTTTCTTAGTATTTCTCAAGCCAGTTATTTTTAAACGTACATGTTAAGAATGCTGAATAAACCAGTTATTTTGGTATAATAAACCGGTTATTTTAAAAATCTGCAATTTGTATACGCTTTTCTTACATTTGTTGTAAATTTAATACCTATCGAGCCCTCACCGCAAAAATAACTTAAGCAGCATCATTTTAAATTTTCGTTTTTCTTTTAAATGAATTTATTGGCATTTTCTCCTAAAATGTCATGGTCACATAAGGTACTTTTACAATTTTATAGCAAAACAATTTGAGCTTAAGCGCCAACCTTCATATAAAATTTTTATGAAATGTAATAAAAAAAAAACCTTTTCCTGTAAAATTGTGTTTATGTAACTTAAGCTTTTTTGCGGTAAGGGCTCGATATGTACAAACTACTTTAGTTTCTTAATTACAGGTAGAAAACTTGGCGACCCAACTATTATTATGATTCACGCCTTGGGATATATGTACAGCATCCGTCGAGAATAGTTTATTATTAAACAAATATTAAAGATTAATATGTCGTTTCCCCACAACGTACCCCACAAATACTTGCAGAAGTCTTAACCCGCCGAAAGAACGTAAATTTCCAAAAAGAAATGGAAACATCCTCAGGAACTTTTTACCTCCGGATGATTGCCAAAGTTTTTATGACAATTAAATGCATATTTTTCATAATGTTTTTTTCTATAATGTTATCAATTTTTGTTTTCTAATTTTTATTTAAAAATGTTGATGTAATGAGTTTTCTATATAGTTTATTCAAATCAAATGTAAAAAGATGAATAAACATTGTTTGACTAAATAAATATTTATCTTATTACTTTTATTAAAAAAAAAAACAGTGCACTTACTTTTTTGGTTTAAGGAATGTCGGTCCCAAAAGGTCGTAACTAACAAAAAGAAAAAAACTTTTAACATTGCGACTACGACAACGACAACTGGAATAAGGCTGAATGTGTATTGACTTAAAATAGTGTAGGACGGAAGAAACAATTTTATTTTTTATGATAAATATCAAATTTTAGGCAACACCGATTTGCTTGTTGAAACCCCCAAATAATTGAAATAAAACTCATAACGAAATATGCTAACCTTTTCGGCACTCAAACTGTCAAAGTAAGCTGTACATTGTGGTCATAATATCTAATTACATGTTAGCTCCAATTTTGCATCTATAGGTTTATACCTTTGTGCTATGGTGCAAACCAAAACGCTTAGGATTTAAAAGAAACAATTGAGAAATATTCTGTTTTGATTTTATTGTCTGTTCTTAAATATTTTTAATTTCGCTTTTTGTTCTTATGTAAAAAAGTCATTGAAAATTAGATTGTTTACTCAAAAAATAAAAAAAAAATTTAAAACTATCGTCGTATCGACGGTAAAATGTCGTCGTATGTCGGCAAATCTTAAGTATCGTCGAAAAACGTTACGAATAAATCAATTGTAGTCGTAGTTATAGAAGACTACAAGTCACATGGATACTTGTTCTCAAAATTTTGTTCAATATGAATTTCCTTTCAATAATAAAAAACTTTTTCACAAAATTTTATTTCTGCAATGTAAGTCTTTTAAATTTTTATAGATATGGAAAAACTTACCTTTTTAAAATCAATAACTTTCATTTAAGCTGCTTAAAAATTCTTTAACATTTTATTAAAACTTATTTTCTTAGGTATTCTATATTTATATTATTTTGCACATTTTTCATAAAAACAGGCCATATTTTGTGGAAATTAACCATCTTTAATTATTTACTTTTTATTAAACATTATTTAATTTTTCTATATTTCTTTTATGCTATTTTAACTTTCTTTTAATTTTATTTAATTTTGTAAAATTTTCATAATAACAGGCTATACAATTTTGTGGAAATTTTCCATCTTTAATAATTCACTTTCTTTAATTAACGAACAAACCAAACAAACCCTTTTCTCTTTTATTTACTTTGTTTTTAGCTAAGACACTTTTTTCTTATTATTGAATTTGGTTTTATTTCCTAAAATATTTCATACACAAACCCACACTTCAAAAAAAAAACACGATACAACTTACTCAATGCTGCCACAACCGCGGCGATTTAAGCAACTTTAAACCAATAGAGACTGCGCTGTCGTTAGCTCTGCTTTTTATGAGAAAATACTACACAAACTCACTTAAAAAAACACGACGCAACTCACTCAATACTGCCCACAACCGCGGCGATTTCAACAACTTAAAACCAGCAGAGACTTCGCTGCTTTTTATGAAAAAATTTCTATCATCGTTTTTACTAAGTTACATTCAACTTTTTACTTTGATTTTTTAATAATATAATATAATGGCGTTGTAATTTTATTTATTTATAAAAATTACTAATTTTCTACCACTTTTTACTCTCTTTTTAATTGATTTAAGGGAGTATTAATATAAGACGTTCACGCACTTTGTAAATTTCTAGCAACTAAGAAGAAGGGAAAAGGAAATCCAGAAAAAGGGAATTTAAAACTTGAGTGTGAGAGAGAGTAAAAGAGAGAGATGTGCCACCTAAGGAAGAATAAGTGCCTTTGTAACTATAAGAAAAAATGGTTATGGAAATTATTAGGTGTTGTTCAAGGCGAATTCATTGCAGTTGGTATTAAAAGCGCTGCTGGCAGTTTATTAAATCTTTATAATCAAGGCGAATTTACTTCAGGTTGCGGCGAGACTACAACAAGTCAACAACACAAAAAACAACATGTATTTTGTTTTTATTTTTCGGTCATGTACAGCGTTGCCAGAAGATTTGGAACGAAAATCTTCTTTTGGCGAAAAAATCTTATTTTGAAGAGAAAAATTTTGAAATTTTTTATAACAAAGGCAAAAAAGTAAAAATTATTAATTTTTTAAAATAAACTACTTTTTATTATGAAACTACATATTTAAATTAAAATACGTTATTGCGGTATTTATACAAAATTAAATTGTAAGTTTAAAATTGTGTTTTAGTTATATTTTCCAAAAATACTTTTTAAATGCACTTAATTTCTAATAAATAAGAACGTAAAAAAGTCCATCTATATAAAGAAGTTTCATCGAAAGTAATTAAATTCTTATATTAGAGATGTACAAATTTTGGGCAAAAAAATTTTGGTTTGGGAGCTATGAAGCTCATACATCATATGAAATCTTAAGGGTTCTCAATTAAATATTATATTTTTTGATACTGTTGTTATATCGAAGGCATTTTGAGAAAACAGCATTTAAAAAAAGCTCACTGAAAACTATGGATCTTCCTAAATATATTCCTAATGAATTTTTATTAAAATAATGCTAGTACACGTTTCAACAGATATTCTTAAGCAATTATGTATAAATACTTTGTTTACAAATTATCATAAACATGGGATGTGTTATTTTCAAACCAAAAGCTCCTCTTGGTCTGGGCAGAACACAATTACAACTGCTAAAAAACCCAATTAAATAAAAAGTTAATAAATATAGTTTTTATATTGAACGTATGTTATTTGCTAGATTATACGAATTTATTGTATATTTTTATTTTTTTATTTTACATGCAAGACATCGAATATGTAGTGCTTAATTTTGCACATTGCTTTTTCGCATCTACCACACATTTGATTAAAACTTGATTCATCCAATTCAGAACATATCATTTATAGAATTTACGTTTCTGTTTTTTTGATATTTTTTCCTATTTGAAACATATTGCAAGAAAACAAGAATTCGGTCTGGCCAAAAGGGTAATTTCATAGACTTTTATATAAAAATAAAATCTCACCCCACTAGTTTGCTTCAATCGAATCCAAATTATTTTCATTCGATTCAGCACGTATCATTTTAGAACTCACCCCCCTGTTTTTTTTTTTATATTCGAAAAATATTGCAAGGAAAACACAAATTTGGTCTGGCCCGACCAAGACGGTAATCCTAGGGTTTAGTTCCATTAGTTTTACCTTTTTGTAATAAGACATAGTAACTAAATACATAAACTTTTTTGTTCTTTAATAAATTAATCTTTAAATATATACTACAGTATTTATCGGATATAAGAAACTTAAAAAATCCAGGAAAAAAGTTTCTTATAAGCGTTTCTTTGTTATATACAACTATTTTATATAAGAAATTTTTTTCTTATATACGTAGCTATGGCCATAAGACTTTAATATTTTGATTTTCTGTCTGTTTTTTGTTACATAGGGTCATCACCTGACAATTTTTTGTTATAATAAACGTCAAACTTCATATAAAAAAAACGCTGACAAAAATTTTAAAGTTTTTTCTATATGGACTTTGACGTTTGGTATGACAAAAAATTGTCAGGTGAAGACCCCATGTTAACGTTTCTAACTTTTAAATAATTATTGTCTATGTCTTTTGAGTTTTTCACTATTTTAGATAACGTTGAAAGTCCAATATTATATATTTTGCAATTTCGCTTCTTTTTATACCGTTTTGTATTTCTTTTAAAATTTAAACTTTTGTTTTTATTGACAAAAAACACAAAGCTTCACATGAGTACCAGCTCGCTCATTTGCTCGCTGATTTGTTCGAACGCTGCTTGTGACGCTTAGTAGAAAGTAAACCTACTTTTCGCCTCAAGGCATCTACGCTTTTGTGCATGTAACTTACTACGTATAACTACACAGATTCTACATTTTTGACAGCTGCGTATGCTGCGAAAAAGCGAGTAACGCGTGGTGTGGCCCTCCAGCTTAAGAGTAAAAAAAAAACTGTGTTCTTTTTGTAAAACTGTCAGAAAGCAGAGTCGTCCATGCAAACTACATAAATTCTGTGTTGCCGTTGGAAGTTTCCTATATTAATTCTTTTTCTATACATTTTGTTATTTTGGTGTTTAAGAAAAATGTTCTTTTCTCAGTTTTTTTCTTATAAACGTTTTTCTTATATGAAACCGATTTTGTTAGAAAAATAGCAATGTGATGTTCTTATATGCGAATAATACTGTATACTTTTTTTCTTTTCACAAATAATTTTTTTATCAATAATCCCAAAATGAACAACCGCGAATCTATGATGTTTTTTTAATGTTTTGTTTGCCCAGAAATAATGATGCATGTTAGTACAATTGTACAAAAGTGTGCAAAACCAATAGACAACAAGCTGATATAAAACCTCATTGTTTTCAAAATTTACTGTTTTAAAAACTGTAAAAGAAAATTATGTATGTTGTACAAACTTAAAGGTAAAAATCTTTATATCTAAAAATAAAAAATCTTAATTTGAGAAAAAAAATCCTTAAATCTTATTTTGTTCAAAAAATCTTGAAAAATAAGATAAAATCATAATACTGGCAACGCTAGTCATGTAATGTCAAAAACAAGGCGAATTAATATATATTTGAATTAGCCTTGTATAAAACCAAGGCGAATTCAACAAGGTAAACTCAACTCGTCAGCCGTTCATCAGCTGTATCCACAAAAATCATGAAACGTCAAAATATTGTTTTGTTTTTATACTGAAATTTGACAACAAGTAAGAAAATTGCAAAAACAAAATACATGGAGTTAATTCGCCTTGCTTTGTAGTTGTAGAGTTGCACTTACCTTGTATAAATTCGCCTTGGTATAAAACCATTGACTAAAGCAGGACTACCAGATTTGGGGTTCTAATCTCAAATTAGATAACAAAAATTAATTTCGGGCTTAAATTGAGAATGTAAAAATAAACTATTTTAATGTTGGGAAAATTATTGATCGTTTTGTTTCTTTTGCAGGCCAACATATATAAGATCTGTAAGTGTTTTCATGTACAAAACTCATATTAATACAATATATGTATATTAAACAAATTATAGAGCAATTCCAATACCGGACGGCTAAAAAATCGGATTTACTGGACGCTATATTAGTTTTTTATGTAAAATGTGTAAGCAGCAGAATTTTTCTTAAATAAAAAACGTTTTATCCTTGTGTTAAGGTTCAACTGTTAACCCATTAAGGCCCTGCGTTGCGTTTTCGCAACGTTCACTTAAACCTCCCCTCAGGTATTTTGTTGTTACGCGATATTGTTATAAAGCACAGAGAAATAAAATTTAACTTAATATCTAATCGACCTGTTTTTGGATTTGTATCATACATAAGTTTTTTTTATAAAAAATTTTAATTTAAATTTTTAATTTTTCCTGTTTTTTGGGTACTTTTGGAAAAAGTTTAAAAAAATAAAGTAATATATAATATACCTATCTGAAACTGCTGAAGGAGATAGCTAACATAAAAACATTAGTATTTCTACTCAAAAATCCAATCATCGTAGACATTTGAGACTTTTTTTATGATTGGATACATCCGTGATGCGAAAACGCAACACTGGGCCTAAACCATATACAAATTACATATAATTATCAAATAAAATATATTATACAATCACTTGCTATTTAAATAAAACATGTATTCTTGTAAATTATAAGTTGTTGTTATTACGCAGTAGGTAAATTCTCTATGTCAAGTGTGCTATTTTCCTAAATGGAAGCGAACCTCCACTAAAGTAGTCCCGTGATAAATCTTTGGGGGAAGAGACCGGTTCTAGTTCTAACAGTTTATATGAATAAGATCTATCACTTTTACATGGGTTTGTCATTGGTTAATTGACACCATTTGACCAGTCACACATCTATTCTCAATGAACGTGTTAAGTGTTAGTTAGAACAATGTAAGATTATTTCGATACAATGTAGTATGTACCGTAATTCATTATTTTTTTTACCTTCTTGTTCTTTATGCACCAGCTAGATGATTAGTTCTCCTTTCACTGGTCATGAGTTCTATCTTTTTGAACTTGTTCTATTTTCACAAATCCAGGAAAACATGACACAAATTTCCAGCGGGGTTACTTCAATATTTGATACCATCCACTAGACAGCTACTACTACAAAGTGTAGTATATTTTAAAATGCTTATTGTTATTCATTAATTTTAAGTCAATATTGTTATTAGTCAGTAAGGATAATATCCATTGATTAAATAAATAAATAAATAAATAAATATTTCAGGAGTGGGCATTATATTGAACCTGTGGTAAATTATGAACCGATCTTTACGAAAGTTGACAGTGTGATTTCTAGTCATTTAAAACTGTGACAGAACAAAATTTATAACAATATAATTATTTTTTATGGTTTTAGGCGTACTAAAGTGTTTTTCGAGAGTGGGTTTTATATGGGTCCTATGGTAAATTATGTACCGATCAATTTACAAATGTGAAAAAAGTGACGTAGCAGCGCACCCAAAGTGCCTTGAAGCATATCATAATTGAATTAAAAATAAAATGCAAATGAATATCTTTTTTAATTTTTTTTCCTAAAGACGTGAATAAAATATTTTAATTTAAAATTTTTACAAATACACTTAATTTGTATATCGTTAAGGCCCAACGTTGCGTTTTCGCAACGGGAGTTATCTCGGCTCCCATGAATCCGATTTGCCCAAAATTTGTTTTCTTTCATATTTAGGTATACACAATTAAATTGTAAAAGTTTCATCATTATAGCTCAATGGGATCATGGTTCGGGCCTTAATGGGTTAATCACTAAGAAGTAAAATAACTTTCAAGCGTATGTCCACCACGCGTTAAATTGATGTGTTTGTGGGGTCGGTTGGGTTGGTAAAATGACATTATTATTTTAGTGTACTTATCTATACTTATATACATAAATTTAAAAAAAATATATATAAGATAAAATTAATCCCCACTAATATGTAATTTTAAAACTAAATAATTTCTTAAAAATAATGCATTTGTGTACTTTTTATTTTTGGAGGGGATATTATAGGAAATTTTTATTTTAAATTTGGGATTGAAAAAAAAATTTATATGGCATCCCTAGACTTAAATTAATAAAAACATTTGGGTAACTTGAGGGTTACACGATCAAGTTTTGGCTATCAAGTTTTAATACACTCACACTTTTTTACCAATACACTCATACTTTTAAAAATTGATACGAACTTGCCTCTTAAATTCTCTTGCCAGTGAGTGTATCAATTTTCGTTCAAGAAAACAAATCTTTTGAAGTTGTTTTTGTTTTTTTTTTCACAAATATTTTGCCGGCAAAAGCTGAAGTTCTTTTTTTTACAAATTGTTGCGGGAATTGTAAAATTTTAACTAAAAACCTAAAAAAATAGTGAAATATGTTTATAAATAAAATTAATAAGCAAAATGATAAAGTCCCTTCGAACAGCCTACAGTGCAGAAAAATCAAAAGTGGAAAATAGCAAAACATTTTGAGTTGTTTTCTCGGCGACGACATCTTGAAAAAGTAAATTGCTTTCAACTTGCGTGCAGCCTACGTCACAGCTGTCAACTTTTGCATATTTTGACAATCAGTATATGTAAAAGACTATCAAGAAAATCTTGATCGTGTGTCTGCACTGTAAAAAAATAAAAAAAAAATTAAGGCCCTGAATTTGTAAAACGCAACGCAATCCCAAAAATAACATTGAAAGCAAAAACAATACAAAAATTTTTCAAAATTTTGTTGTTGCTTTCTACAGAAATACATATTGCGTTTAAAAATTATCAACGCCACAAGATATGTAGCGTTTAAAATTTAAAAATTCAATATTCATTTCTATAGAAAACAACAACAAAATTAGGAAATATTTTCGATTTTGTTTTTGCTTTCAATATAATTTTTGGCGTTGCTTTTGCGTTTTACAAATTTAGAGCCTAATAATTTTTAAAATTAGGAAAACAACAGTTTTTATAACATTAACTTGTGAAAATTTTGTGAGCATTAAATTGCAAGTTTGGTTGATTTGAAGAATGTTGTATTGAAAATAATCTAAGCCGTTTCTTTTCTGTGTTCAGTTTATGCATTTGAATACTTAAACTGCACATTATTATAAAAATACCTTTAATATACATTGGTAATGGTAAAAATTAGTTTTTGTGATATAAAAAAATTTTCAGTTTATTTTAAAACCGAGTTTCATTAATCATTTCTTTATTGTTTAATTTTTTCATTTATAATTTGTAAAGCTAAATTTTAATTTAAAAAAACAATTTTAAAAAGCACATGTAAACAAAACTTTTGACATTTCTGGCATGACAAAAAAATAACCGGCTGTCTTTTCGCCGCCACCCAAGGCGAATTCATCCCAGGAAATCTCGGTACTACAACAAGTACAACTCGTACAAAAACCACAAGCAATTATAATTTATTTATTTTTGTAAAATCATTGTACAATGTCAAAATCAGAAATAAAAAAAAACAGAAACAAAGATAATAAAGAGAATAAACAAAATTTTGACATCCAACAGTGATTTTAGCTAATATCAGCAGGGCTTTTAAGACCACCTGTAATAAATTCGCCTTGCCGCCACCTAAAGTAAATTCGCCTTGTTTATAATTGTTGATGCCTATCAGGGCTGCCAGATTTATCACCAAATTTGGGGATTTCATGCGAGCAAAGAGGGGAGAAGAAGTAATTTGGGGATTTTAACAGAAAATTCGGGAATTTTTTTTTGGCATTTTACACGTTTTAAATATATTTTCCTTTGTTTTTTATTAACGCTTAATTTTCTTTGCTTCGTATATGGGTAATTCCATAGTGTTGAACGTAACAATCGTACGCACCAAAAATGCAATAACATTTAAAACAACAAATATTTTTACGTTTTACGTCTTTAAACCCTTAAATTTTAGCACTAAGAAAGCACTGGTATCTATGCTAAAGTTAATGGAGGACGCGATTCTAGGTTAAAGATAATAGCAAAAAAGGTAGCGGTTGGATCGTGAAAAAATAGAAGTAGTTTTTATGGCCATGTATAAAAAGGCGTAATTCAGCGAAACCTGTCACAATTTTTTAGTCAAACTACTATGAGAATTTTACGTAGCAATGTAACACTAAAATGTGTTTGGTTTGATTCCAAAATCTTCTATATTTTTTTTAAGCCAACTTATGTGTCGAACGTGAAATTTTTTTCATAATAATTTAACTGAATAATGATTAAAACAAAATAAAAATTTAACGATAACCCGAATAAAATGTGTCTCTTCGAACTCTTGCTTAGATTACAGACCATGTTAGAAAATCACCTATTTTAAGGAAGATAGTATTAAAGAAAACATACAATAAATCATCACTACAAATAAGACATTAAGTTTGTACAACTTTGCAGTCTGCTTTTTCGTCTTAGTGAACGAGTTTTTGGGGGAATTTATAAAATTAGTAAAATTTTCGGTCACGGTGGACCCTTAGATATGAAATAAAAGTTGCCTTACTCTTATCAACAACTAATATTGTATAAAGAATCTTAATTAAGATTACCATATTTGTTAAGTATGTTAAAGGTACTGAATAAACTTATGTTATTATTCTTGAGTGAGTCTTTAAAAAATGAATCTAAAACCGTTGACAACACCAACAATTTTTAATTTTTTAAAGACAATTTTCTTGAAAATATGTCGTTCCCAAAAATAAGTAAATATGAAAGACAATATAATTAAGTTTGGAAAAAAGAACGATGGGCTATGGGTAACTCTTTATGATGCATCCAAGTATGAAATAAATGACTGGCATGCGTATTTTTTTTTTTTTTTTTTTTTTTTTTGATTTTAAGGATGGCTAAAACCGATTAAACAAGCTCAAAATTCTAACAAATTGGATCATTCTTATTCAAAAACAGCATATTGTTCTACTTGTAATTCCTCACTGGAATCGCAAAAAAAGGTTTTAAAAACATGTCGAAACCAGCTACAAGCAAAATATAATGATTTTTTTAGCTAAAAATTTGTATTTGGGAATCTTATTATAATTGTTCTTACTATTTAAAAAAAAATTTTTTTAATGTTTTCAGAAAAAAAATATTAACTATTTAAGGCTTGTTGTTTTAATTTGTTGACCTTAGGTGACTTTTTTTTAATTTTTTGGGGACAAGGAAAAAAGTACCTGGCAGCCCTGGTGCCTATTTAGACAGGGAAACATTTGGTAGGGATACATTTTGTGTCGTGCAAGTTACGGGTGGGGAAAAGAGAATGGGTTTTGTGTTCGGTAGCCGGCTACACGCTTTGTTCTCATTTTCTTTGTTGAAATTTACTTTGGTTTTTGAAAAGCAACAATAGCAACAAAATGTTTCCAAAAGAGAATTCCAGATGTTTTTCTTCCAAATGTTAGCTCGTCTTAACTGATATTCGGATTAAATATATGTTACAGAGCGGTGCGTCATTTTTAACCTTTTCGGTACTTCTTTTTTGTTTTTAATTAAAAATATTTTTTTTTTCAATTTTATAGCTATTAACCCATTATTGCCCAGCCGGTAATTTTACTTACCAGCTCTTTAGTCAAGTATAAATCCTATCGTATAAAAAATATCTAACTTTCGTTTGGTTTATACTTTAACTTAATGTCTTTGAAGAAAACAATTTGAAGGATATTTATTTTTTGTTATTCTTTCGCGTTTAGCAAGGATTTTCGCTATGCTCCAAAAAAGACAATTTTTCGAATCAAATACAAAAACTGTTTAAAAATAAAAATTTTTTGTACTAACTGTTTCTAAAACCTCATTTCGGCTACTTTTATTTATGTAAGTTTGAAATAACCTCAACTATCCTTGTGGTAATTGTACCTACCATTGGGCAGAACATATAGCAAATTAGGCAAGATTTATTAGAATCGTGAGCAAAAGCATATCACTTTTTTTAAACTTTAGGTTGGTTCAAGGCGCATTGAATGAGGTGGTGGAAATGGCGAATTCAATTCGCCGTAAGCTTAATTTATCAGTACTTTTACATGGTTTTCAAGCCGAATTTACTACATGTGAACACGAGAGATCAGCTGACTGTTTTTTGCTCTGTCTATTTTGTTCTAATTCGCCTTAAAAGTTTGCGAAAAATTTTAATTTGCCTTGGGATTTTTTAAAAAAATAAGCTAGATATTTTTAAGAGCGAATTCGGGCGAGTTATGAATTTGCTTTGACGGCATTTGAAAGTTTTACATTCCAAATAAAATGGTCTAATTAAGGGTGATTCATCGTGAGGATTGATTATCGGTTGAAAGAAAAATGTTTGGCAATTACTGTTTGAAAATGATATTAGGTAAATATCGGCCATGACTCAAATAAGGTGAGCCATTCCGAAGGTCCAATTTCGGGTGACTCGTTTGAACATAGCGATTGGTTTCTCGAGAATTACACAAGTAATTTTGGCTTCCAAAGCGTCAATCGTAGCTGGCTTATTTCTGAAGACCTCTGAAGACTTTACATATACTTAGAGATAATAGTCCAAAGGTGTGATATTGCACGATCTAGGTGGCCAATTTACCGTACCAAAACGTGAAATTAAGTGCTCACCAAAATGATTTCTCAACAAGGTCATTGTTTCCCGCGCTGTATGGTTCGTAGCGCCGTCTTGTTGAAACCAGAGCTCACCGAGACCATGAGCTTGAATTTCATGAAGCACATAGTCTGTTAACATGGTGCAATAACGGTTAACATTGACGAAAACATTCTGATTTTTCCCATTTTTGAAGAAATATAGACCAATGATTCCACCAGCCTATAAATCACATCATACCGTTGTTTTAAATGGATGTAAAGTTAGATCTCGGTACTCTTCCAGAAATTTGCTTCATCACTTAACAAAATTTACGATAAAACACCGGATTTTAATTGAGTTCCGAATGAACCACCTCAGACGTAGTCATGGCCAACATTTACGTGATGGCATTTTCAAATAGTTAATACCACAAATTGTTTTTTTTTTATCCTAAAATATCGTAAAATAACAATTTTAAGTTCCCCTTCAAATTTATGTTTTTATTTTACACAATTAATCAAACCTCACGATGAATCATCCTATAATTATTTGGCGTAATAACGCCACCTGGCTGTTAATTATCCTTTCGTGGATTGATTTCTTACTTAAATCGACTTGAAAACGGGGAATTTCTTTTTTATCTCTTTTAGATCTGCGAGGTTGGATTATTGTATTATTCCAAAAATACTTAACAAATCTGCCCACTGGTTAGTTAACTTACCAACTCATATCTCAGAAACCAATCGTTCCATTTTCCTGAAACTTAAAATATATTTTAGCTAGACCAAAAAAAACAATATGAGCAAAGTTTCAACGAAGTTGGTTCACGTTTTAGGGTACCGAGCAATAATGGGTTAATAATCAAAAATCGTTTTTTTTTTAAATTTTGTAGCAAAAGTGGTTTTTGAGCAATATGCGATTATGTATTTAAATGAAAAAAAGAAAATAATTTTAATTAAAATTTGTAATGCAGTTTCAAAAATTTTATAATAAGAAAGATGTATAGAAGATTTATTTTATCAAAAAACTATTCAAATGCATTTTCTTTATAACATACAACTATTCTTCTACAGTTGGAAAGACAAATGAATTTAAGAACACGATCATTTATATTACTTATGCATGTTTCTATATTAATATTTTTTTTCTTTGAATAAAATCTATGCCAAATGGCATAGTATGATTTTAAAAAAATCGGACACCTTCTTTGAACAGCACTTGGGATCCAAATTTTTCTCCAATTACTAAGACAATGATAATCTGCTAAAACCCTTATGGAAAGTTATAAAATAACATATTTTTCTAACAATATTTACAAAATTACAAAGTCACATATTTTCATATGTTATATACGAAACAAAGAAAAATAAGCGTAAATAATAAAAGAAGGGAAAATAAATTTAAAATGTGTAAAATCCCCAATAAATCGCCTAATTTTTTGTTTAAATTCCTTATCCACAAATAACTTCTTCTGTCGTTTTTGCTCGCATGAAATCCCCAACCTTGGGGATAAATCCCCAAGTCTGGCAGCCCTGATAGGCACCAACAATTATAAAGCTTTAAAAAGTTATCAGCAGGGCTTTCAAGACCAACTGCAATGAATTCGCATTGAACAACACCTAATAATTTCCCTAACCATATTTTCTTATGGTTATAAAAGCACTTATTCTTCCTTAGGTGGCACATCTCTCTCTTTTACTCTCTCTCACACGCAAGTTTTAAATTCCCTTTTTCTGAATTTCCTTTTCCCTTCTTCTTAGTTGCTAGAAATTTACAAAGTGCGTGAACGTCTTATATTAATACTCCCTTAAATCAATTAAAAAGAGAGTAAAAAGTGGTAGAAAATTAGTAATTTTTATAAATAAATAAAATTACAACGCCATTATATTATATTATTAAAAAATCAAAGTAAAAAGTTGAATGTAACTTAGTAAAAACGATGATAGAAATTTTTTCATAAAAAGCAGCGAAGTCTCTGCTGGTTTTAAGTTGTTGAAATCGCCGCGGTTGTGGGCAGTATTGAGTGAGTTGCGTCGTGTTTTTTTAAGTGAGTTTGTGTAGTATTTTCTCATAAAAAGTAGAGCTAACGACAGCGCAGTCTCTGTTGGTTTAAAGTTGCTTAAATCGCCGCGGTTGTGGGCAGTATTGAGTGAGTTGCGTCGTGTTTTTTTAAGTGAGTTTGTGTAGTATTTTCTCATAAAAAGCAGAGCTAACGACAGCGCAGTCTCTGTTGGTTTAAAGTTGCTTAAATCGCCGCGGTTGTGGCAGCATTGAGTAAGTTGTATCGTGTTTTTTTTTTTTTGAAGTGTGGGTTTGTTTATGAAATATTTTAGGAAATAAAACCAAATTCAATAATAAGAAAAAAGTGTCTTAGCTAAAAACAAAGTAAATAAAAGAGAAAAGGGTTTGTTTGGTTTGTTCGTTAATTAAAGAAAGTGAATTATTAAAGATGGAAAATTTCCACAAAATTGTATAGCCTGTTATTTTGAAAATTTTACAAAATTAAATAAAATTAAAAGAAAGTTAAAAAAGCATAAAAAATATAGTAAAATAAAATAAGATTAAATAAAAGATGGCAAATTTCCACAAAATATGTCCTGTTTTTATTAAAAATGTGCAAAAATTAAAAAAAAAATTAAAAGAAAGTTAAATAGCATAAAAGAAATATAGAAAAATTCAATAATGTTTAATAAAAAGTAAATAATTAAAGATGGTAAATTTCCACAAAATATGGCCTGTTTTTATGAAAAATGTGCAAAATAATATAAATATAGAATACCTAAGAAAATAAGTTTTAATAAAATGTTAAAGAATTTTTAAGCAGCTTAAAATGAAAGTTATTGATTTTAAAAAGGTAAGTTTTTCCATATCTATAAAAATTTAAAAGACTTACATTGCAGAAATAAAATTTTTTCAAATAGTTTTTTATTATTGAAAGAAAATGCATATTGAACAAAATTTTGAGAACAAGTATCCATGTGACTTGTAGTCTTCTATAACTACGACTTCAATTGATTTATTCGTAACGTTTTTCGACGATACTTAAGATTTGCCGACATACGACGACATTTTACCGTCGATACGACGATAGTTTTAAATTTTTTTTTAATTTTTGAGTAAACAATCTAATTTTCAATGACTTTTTTACATAAGAACAAAAAGCGAAATTAAAAATATTTAAGAACAGACAATAAAATCAAAACAGAATATTTCTCAATTGTTTCTTTTAAATCCTAAGCGTTTTGGTTTGCACCATAGCACAAAGGTATAAACCTATAGATGCAAAATTGGAGCTAACATGTAATTAGATATTATGACCACAATGTACAGCTTACTATGACAGTTTGAGTGCCGAAAAGGTTAGCATATTTCGTTATGAGTTTTGTTTCAATTATTTGGGGTTTTCAACAAGCAAATCGGTGTTGCCTAAAATTTGATATTTATCATAAAAAATAAAATTGTTTCTTCCGTCTTACACTATTTTAAGTCAATACACATTCAGCCTTATTCCAGTTGTCGTTGTCGCAATGTTAAAAGTTTTTTTCTTTTTGTTAGTTACGACCTTTTGGGACCGACATTCCTTAAACCAAAAAAGTAAGTGCACTGTTTTTTGTTTTAATAAAAGTAATAAGATAAATATTTATTTAGTCAAACAATGTTTATTCATCTTTTTACATTTGATTTGAATAAACTATATAGAAAACTCATTACATCAACATTTTTAAATAAAAATTAGAAAACAAAAATTGATAACATTATAGAAAAAAACATTATGAAAAATATGCATTTAATTGTCATAAAAACTTTGGCAATCATCCGGAGGTAAAAAGTTCCTGAGGATGTTTCCATTTCTTTTTGGAAATTTACGTTCTTTCGGCGGGTTAAGACTTCTGCAAGTATTTGTGGGGTACGTTGTGGGGAAACGACATATTAATCTTTAATATTTGTTTAATAATAAACTATTCTCGACGGATGCTGTACATATATCCCAAGGCGTGAATCATAATAATAGTTGGGTCGCCAAGTTTTCTACCTGTAATTAAGAAACTAAAGTAGTTTGTACATATCGAGCCCTTACCGCAAAAAAGCTTAAGTAACATAAACACAATTTTACAGGAAAAGGTTTTTTTATTACATTTCATAAACATTTTGTATGAAGGTTGGCGCTTAAGCTCAAAATGTTTTGCTATAAAATTGTAAAAGTACCTTATGTGACCATGACATTTTAGGAGAAAATGCCAATAAATTCATTTAAAAGAAAAACGAAAATTTAAAATGATGCTGCTTAAGTTATTTTTGCGGTGAGGGCTCGATAGGTATTATATTTACAACAAATGTAAGAAAAGCGTATACAAATTGCAGATTTTTAAAATAACCGGTTTATCATACCAAAACAACTGGTTTATTTAGCATTCTAAAAATGTACATTTAAAAATAACAGGCTTGAGATATACTAAGAAAACCGGTTAAAACCGGTCGAAGAATAAGTTTGGTGGTATCATTTTTGTATCATTGCGTTATTTTGCGATGACTTTTAGTGACATAACAACATTATTTACCTTTTAATGCATTGTCGTTCAGTTTATTCGAGTTGAAGCTATTTTCAGAATTAATCTTACATATGTTCAAATTAAATTTCTTGCTATTTAGGTTGGCTTATTGTCCAATTTAAAAGAAATATTCTGATTTTGCAAAGTGTACACGGCCTTAATACAAAACTCCACTGCATTTCAATATTCATTCCGATTTGTAAAGTATCTGTAACGATTTGATCGATCATTTAAAATACTTTAATAAATTTCGAGTTTTTGAACTGTGCTTTGAAATTGACTAATTAAAACAGTGGCTTCTTCATTTCGAAAATCTAAAGGTAAATATTTCAAAATGTATTTACATTTCAAAATCGCTTCTTAAACTATTATGAAGTACACCGTTTAGAATAAAGGCTCAGTTAGGCGAACGTTGCTGTACCGTATCTGTACTGTATCCATTAGCTGTTTGCTTTTTTTTATATGAAAACCAATACAAAAGCTTACCGAAATGCAATGCACCGTAATTGCAACGTACCAATCTGTATAAAATAGAATTTCATGCCGTTGTTACGTGACATTTGTAAGACAGTGATGGTCGGCTTGTATTTAACATTGAATGCGGGTAATTTTGCTCTTTTTTTTTTTGGTACTTTTTTCAGTATACCTATGGAATTGCGACAAAACAACTTGCAATGCAACATATTTCCACATATACAAATATACACATCGTCGGTTGATTACACTGTGTATAATTTTTTAAGTCATGGCAAAATAACCATATACAAACACCACTACGTGATAAAAGACCAAAAAAAAAGACGTGTGTCTCCCAGTTTTGCCCAAAGTCATGCATTTTTTTATGGGCCCCCAACAATTTGGGGCCTCGGTGTCATTTTTGCAAAAAAGTGATAATTTTCTCAGGCTCATATCTTGCAAACCGTTCGGAATTTTGATTCACCATCTGAGACAAAGCTGTAGGTAGATCTTGCCATAAAGAACAGAAATTGTGAACATATAAAATCAAAAACACTTCATCTTCAAGATAAAAATCGCAAAAACCTTTAAAAAATTCCATTTTTTTTTTAATCTTTTTCCCCCTGTTCAGAAATTAAAAATCGTTCCTAGGAAGTTCATATGCTCTAGAAAGTTGTTTATTGACATCTAAGGTACATTTTTGTGGCTGATTGTTTCCTTGAATTTTGAACGGTTTGCTACTTATGGACCAGAACATGGAAAAAAGGTAAACAAAATCGAGTTCTTTATGGCAAGATCTAAAACTTTGTCTCAGATGGTAAATCAAAATTCCGAACGGCTTGCAAGATATGAGCCTGAGAAAATGATCACTTTTTTGGAAAAATGCCACCGAGGCCCCAAATCTTTGGGGGCCCATAAAAAGAAAAGTGCATGACCTTGGGCAAAACTTGGAGACACGGGTATTTTTTTTTTTTTTGGTCTTTTATCACGTAGTGGTGTCCGTATATGGTTATTTTTTTCGTGTTGCACTGTGTTATTTAATTGTCGTATGGGGATACAAATTACATACGACAATTAAATAATCAACCGACGATATGCTAAGTGTTTAGGCGCTGTGAAATATGGCCCCAAAAAATAAATGAAAATTGACCCCAAATTTGGGGCTATTTTTCATAATGCAATACGGCCCCATTTTTTTAATGAAAAATTACCCCAAAAAAATTAAAAATAACCCTAAAAATAAAATGAAATATGACCCTAAATTTGGGGTAATTCTTCATTATGAAAAATCGCCTAAAAATTTATAATGAATTTTAACCCCAAAAAAGAACACAAAGAAAGTGACATTAAACATTTTCGGTGGAGTTCATATGCCCAAAACTAAAAATCCCAAATTTAGAATCCCGATTTCAAAATCCGGATAATTATACAGTTTTGGTTTTAAAAATCGTACGATTGATAGCACGGTTGGGCTTTCGGCCATGCACAAGGATTTTTTTCTCTATGGTATAACGAACACTGCCTTTGCTTACTAAAGCTCTACGTTATAGCCGGCCTTCGGCCGGGCGCAAGGATTTTTTGTCTATGGTATAATGAACACTGGCTTCGCTAACTAAAGCTTCTCTGTAAAGCCGGCCTTTGGCCGTGTGAAATGATTTTCTTCTCTTAGGTATAACGAACACTGGCTTCGCTCACTAAAGCTTCACTACATAGCCGGCCTTTGGCCGGGCGCAAGGATTTTCTTTTCTATGGTATAACGAACTCTTCTCGTAATAGCCGGCCTTCGGTCGGGCTCAAGGATTTTTTCCTCTATGGTATAACAAACACCGGCTTTGCTAACTAAAGCATCTCTGCATAACCGGCAAGGATTTTCTCTACTTTGTTATAAGAATTCGGGTTTTTTATGTTATCCCTAGAAACTTTTACATAGAATTTTATAAAATTTGTGTAAAAATGTTTGGGGTGATTTTTCATTTCTTTAAACTTGCATTTTTTATTAGTAGATGAAAAATAGCCCCAAAGTAAAAATTGTGATTTTATTTGGGGCCATTTTTCATTCCTTGATATTGGGGTCATTTTTCATTCCACTTAAAATGCAAAAACACCCTAACGAAAAAATGAAAAATAACTCCAAAAAAAAAACAAAAAAATTTCGCCAAAATTGCGTGTTGTTGTGTCTCATGTAAAATTTTGGGGCCGTTTTTCATTTTCCTTTTGGGGCCATATTTCCTGGGGTAATTTTGCGCACCGCCGATGTTTAAAGTAAACAAAAACGCAACGTTACCTAAAACGCAAAACGTCCTATCTAACATTTTGAAAATTTTACAGGAGAAGCAAATTACAGGAGATCAATTGTCTTAAACTAAACTAAACGAGCTGTTTTGACAATTGACAATGTTGCATATTATGCAAACTTTTAGTAAGGCCTTTTAACACGTATCATATAATCTTTTGTATCAGGGCCGTTTGTTTTTTGTTAATAAAATTGCTAATTTTGGCCCAAAATTTTTTGTGGACATTAGTGTTAATGCAATTCAACAGATTTAATGAAAAAGTCGATTTTTTGTTAGTTAGGTCCTTTTGCGTTTTAGGTAACGATATACACATACAATGAAAATGTGAAACATATAAAGGACTTTAAATGGTCTCAAAACCTTGTTTGGGGTATGCACATATACAATTTATGTATGCTAAAAATTTATATATGCTAAAATACAAATTTATTTTGTATTTGTATATTGTACACAGAAAAAATTATTTTTCCAATTCAAACAAAAAATTTGTAGAATCAACCAATTTTTTGTCTGAAATCGGTCCTATAAACAAATTCGCGTATTCAAACAATTTATTTGCATTTTGTTTATTGAAAAAAAACACTGATTTTTTCAAACAAATAATTTAACTGAATCAAACAAAAAGTTTACTGAAATTCTTATACTAAATTTCAAAAGTGGGTGAAGATAAATACGCCGAGTTAAATATGTTTTATGACGTAAAACGTTACGTTATTAAAAACGTAGCTGAGCTACGCGTAGCTGATTAAAAACGTAGCTCAGCTACGCATATTTCAGCTACGCGTAGCTCAGCTACGTTTTTATTTAATTTTGTTCTTAATTTTGAGCGGTGTGTATGGGAGAGATTTTTTAAATTCCGGCCGAACCAAAAACGATTACGGAACGGGAGGGGCACCAAATTAGAGGTAATCAACTCTACTTTCGTAATCTTTAATCAAATTTTATGAAATATAAATTTTTCTATTTTTAAAAAATTCTTTAAATTTTGGCAAGTGCATCTGAAAGAGATTTTTTAAGTTGTGACCGAACCAAAAAAGATTACGGAACGGGAGTAGCACGAAATTAGAGGTAATCAACTCTACTTTCGTAATCTTTAATCAAAATATATGATCATGTCTATTGTAGACGGGGAGTAATTTTCAATTTTGATCCTTGATAAAGGCACTGAAATTTATTCACTGGTTGCTTAGGCCAGATCATCAGGAAACTTCATCCGTATATAAGCAACAGTTTTACTTGTAACAATATTAAAGTTTAAAATATTAAAACTTAAACAAAAACAACAACAATAAACAATGGGTTTATTTTACATATCTTACTTCAATTGCCAATATTGGCCATATAAGCTCATAAATATAATGGAAAAATGTATAAAAGCTTCAGAGGTCCATAACTCGAAAACTATGCTTTTCCGAGACTTTTCCTTATATGTATATACCTATCATTTTTATTTTTCAATTTCTATCACTCTAATTTTTATTTTGTTTAGAGCTGCGTTGGTAAACTAGCTTTGTTCCAAATTTTCTTAAACTATATAAGTTAAATGAACAAAATGCAAATATTTATTTTAATAAATTAATTTCATCTCCAATAAAAACTATAAATGGTAAAATAATTTTCTTTTATTAAAATTAATTTTTTTCAGTGTACAATTCATGTAGTAATCAGAGTTGCATTGTTTTGGCAATTTTTCTTTTTTGTTTTTATGGATGATTAAGCCATGGAATGCAGCGATAGATAACAGTATTAAGGGTGGGTGTGAAACGGTAGCAAAGTTCTATGGTGAAATGAAATTTGTTTGTGGTAGAAATTTTTCATATTTGTGCTGTGTGAAATTGTAACATTTTCGACAACGTAAAACTTTAACATAAAGAAAAAAACAATTACTAATAGTTTTGTAAAAATCAATAAATTAAACAAACGTTTACCAATAATCATTTCAATTATGTTGGAAATGAGATCGTCACAACTATTTGATGAATTCGTTCTGAGATATTAACAAATTTTACAAAAGGTGTGGGCAAAAAACCTTATACATATTAAATATTTACATCTTGTATAATTCTTTTTAATTTTATTTTTGCCACTGGTCGTGCTTCCATATTATTTTTTATTTTGTTTAAACAAATTTGATGAAAAAAAATAATTTTGTGGTTGTCAAAAATTTCTACACTAATGTCAAAATTTATACTAGCCCCTAGGGCTAGTGTAATTTTATTCACCTCAATAGTGTCAACATTTTACTTCCATGAGTACTTTGCTACCGTTTCACACACCCCTAAGCATACACAGAAAAAATTATTGCCGAATTATTTTCAAACAAACGCTTGTTTGAAAATTTTTTTGATTTCTACAAATTTTTTTACTGATCCAATTAATAGTTTTATTTGATTTTTATTTAACCAACAAAAATGTTGACAACTATTCAAAAATATAATATACGCGCTATTGGTTTGAAGTTTTCATAATTTTGTATGAAATATTTAACGCTCTTTAATGTTGTCGTCTTTTTGCTTTTTTTTATTGATTGTAAGCAACACTTCTTTATGTGAAATATAAGAACTACAACAAAAAACACATGCAGTCTATTTTTGGACGCTTTAAAAAAGTACAGCAATAAGAAAAATTATAAAATAGCGTGACGAGGTTTGTAGTAAAAAAAACAACAAAAACAATAGCAGGTAAAAAAAACGTTTCATTTTTTTTAAACAACAGAAAAAACACATTATAAGAAACAAAATAAATTTTTGGTTGGTTTCAAAGTTGGTAAAAAAAAAAACAAAATCCCGTATTCAATTTTTTTAAATAGTTTGTTTAAATACATCAAATACAAAAATAGAATGATGGCGGAAAACATATCGAGTCGGTCTGCCGCCGTTTTTGGTTACATTACTTCTTCATTAGCAAAGGAAAGGATAAAGCAACAGTGAGTGATGAAGAAAAACACTGAGTATAAATATGACTTCGTTCAAAAATTATTCCAACAAAAAAATGTGTCTCAAAGCCAGCCGGCCGCTCTGCTCTGCTTCATCTTCGCCAACAGTGTTTGCTTGTGTGCGCGTCATTGCTTGTGCCAAAACTTTTTTGTTTGATTCAGCAAAATTATTTGTTTGAAATTTATATGAATTTCAGTAAACTTTTTGTTTGATTCTGTAAAATTATTTGTTTGAAAAAATCGGCGTTTTTTTCAATAAACAAAATGCAAATAAATTGTTTGAATATGCGAATTTGTTTGTAGGACCGATTTTAGACAAAAAATTGTTTGATTCTACAAATTTTTTGTTTGAATTGGAAAAATAATTTTTTCTGTGTACGAAACCTAAAAAACATGCAAATACAACATGCTTTTTGTTTTCACATTCTTTATGTTAAAATTTTCATTCAAAACTAAATAAAATTATTTTAAACGTCAGAAACTCTAGACTAAAATCAACTTTAGTTACATTTTTAAAAAAATTTTAGTTACATTTTTGTTCTATAAATTAAAGGAAAATATATGAAATACTTTGGGAAGAAAAAAGAAGTAAAAACGAAATTGTTGCTCTGATTGTGAACAAAGTTTAATACAAATTAAATTTGATATTTAATCCGTTATAATAAATAAAAATAATTTTTAATTCGTCATTTTGCAAACTGACTCGAGCAATCCTGTAAGATCATTAATATTTAATCGGAAATTTCTTTCATTTTATCTGTAAATCAAAAAAAGGTAAAAATTTAAAATTTTTTAAATTAATAAAATAATACTCCATTTCGTAATAAATTTAGATTTTTTTATTGTTTTATAGGTTATGGTTTTTTGAAAATGTTTAATCAATATATTTTTAACCTATACGTTGTGAAATGTAGTGGAAATCGCAAACTGTGCGCCAATTTTTTCACTTCATATTTTCTCCTTATAACCCTGACAGACATAGGATTTGTATACTAAACTAGCCTGGTATATGCTAGGGATTGGTAAATGGATTCCAAAATCGATTTTCGATTTTTTGATCGACTTTTTATATATCGGTTTTTGAAATCGATTAATCGAATAGATATAATAGATTTCAAAATCGTTTAATATTAATTTGCAAACTTTGTGTAAATTTTGAGATGCCATTTAGAGGAACAACAAGTGCATGTACATTTTACAAATTAAAATTGTATTCTTGTATAGTCAATCGGTCCTGTCACACAAATTAATTCTGATCGAAAGTGGAAGAGATTTCGTATCTTGCTTCACATAAAACGAAATCACTTTTGATCGGAATTGATTTCTGTGACAAGTCTGAATGTATGGATAGTATTTCAAAGTATGTATTATGAAAATAGTTCCTGATCCGTGGCGACTGTTTGGCTGTTTTCCTAAACGTATGTTGCATTGTAGTAATACATGGCAACATGTTCTTAAATGCAACCATAAAAATTTTGACAATGCATTTAGTTCCGAAATGCAACTTTGTAGTTGTTACTGCGCAGAGAAAAGCAAACAAGGCAGTTAAAATAATGTAGATGCAAACCATATTCATATACAATACCAAGTAGGTGAAAATTTAAGTACACAATGCATCAACACGGTATTGATACATTATGAACACACGTTTAGGAAAACAGCCTTTCTTTGCTAAGTTACTATTCAGTAAGTAATAGAACACAAACGTTTGCACATCATTGATGTCAGAAAGATTCAGAGATATGTCCTTTTAATTTCGTATTTGATAGGATAAATTACATACTTTTTGTTTTTTCACTCTGCTTATAACTAGATTTAATTATCGTTCACTCAGTGGTCTGTTTGAATATTAGCGTATTTGTACAGGAATGCCATGGCTTAATTCACCTGTTGTGTTTCTATAATACATATCGATGCCTTACTTTCTCAACCTCGTATCTTTAAAAATACAACTTTTTAGGAGAAAAAAAAAACGTTTCATCTTTGTATACTTCGGTGTTTGGGTTAAAGTTAAAATGGAATTATTAAAGAATTGATTACATCTATGTAAATTGTATTGAAATAATAAGTTGTTGCAGTATTAGAACACAAAAATAGCAGTCGTTTGATATGAAAAAGTCAAAACCGTATTTTTAAGTTACAAGGTTGAGGAAGTAAGGCATCAATATGTTGATTTTCACGGAGCTGACTTTTATGTTTGGTTCGGTACGATATGTTTAGGACTGTTTTGTTCACTGCCCATTGATGACTTTAATTTCTGAAGAACAAGAGCCCATATATTGCAGTTGGAAGTATACCAAGGCTACTAATAGATAAATACCTCTAATTTGGTGCAACTCTACTTTCGTAATCTTTTTTGGTTCGGTGGCAACTTAAAAAAATATCTCCCGTATACACTAGCCAAAATTTGAAGAAAAATTTATATATCTTAAATTTTGATTAAAGATTACGAAAGTGGAGTTGATTACCTCTAATGTGGTGCTACTCCCGTTCCGTAATCTTTTTTGGTTCGGTCACAACTTAAAAAAATCTCTTTCAGATACACTAGCCGAAATTTAAAGAATTTTTTAAAAATAGAAAAATTTATATTTCTTAAATTTTGATTAAAGATTACGAAAGTAGAGTTGATTACCCCTAATTTGGTGCCCCTCCCGTTCCGTAATCTTTTTTGGTTCGGCCGCAATTTAAAAAATCTCTCCCATACACACCGCTCAAAATTAAGAAAAAAATTAAATAAAAACGTAGCTGAGCTACGCGTAGCTGAAATATGCGTAGCTGAGCTACGTTTTTAATCAGCTACGCGTATCTCAGCTACGTTTTTAATAACGTAACGTTTTACGTCATAAAACATATTTAACACGGCGTATTTATCTTCACCCACTTAAATTTCAAAATAAAAAAAAAAAAGTTTTTGCACAAGCAATGACGCGCACACAAGTAAGCACTGTATGAGAAGATGACGGCAAGAGCAGAGCCGCCGGCTGGCTTTGTTGTTTTTTTTTTTGTTGGAATAATTTTTGAACGAAGTCTTATTTATACACACAACACCATGTTTTTCTTTATCACCAGCTATGGGCAAATGCAAAATGAAAATGCAAAAAGAGCGAACGATGTGTATACATACACAAAAAACAAAGAGTAAAAGAGCGTAAAACCAACAAATGCAAACGTAAACAAACCAATACAATGCCACATATGCAAAGCTTTCAATGTAGTGGTGCCCATACTTGTTTATCACTCTCTGTTGCTGTATCCTTTCCTTTGCTAAAGAAGAAATGTAACCAAAAACGGTAGCAAACCGACTCGATATGTTTTTTGTCATCATTCTATTTTTGTATTTGATGTATTTAACTAAACAGTTTTAAAAAATTGAATACGGGATTGTGTTTCTTATAATGTTGTTTCTGCTATTGTTTTTCTTATAGTTGCACCTTTTTAAAGCGTCCAAAAATAGGCTGTGTGTTTTTTTTGCTGTTGTTCTTATATCGGGTGTTTTTTTCAGTGGTATAGAACTTCGAATTGAAATAAAACACAAGAAAATCGTTTTAATGACCATCAATTTTGCTTTATTGGAAGGATAATTTTATGCCATTAATGTTTAAATATGATTTCAGGCATGTGGCCGCCGCGGCTGGCTCGAATAAAGCCAATTCTACAGGTCCAATTTTCAACCACTTTTTCGAGCATATGGGGCCGTATGTCGGCAATAACGCCACGAATGTTGGCTTCCAATTCCCCTAACGTTTCTGGTTTGTTGGCGTAAACGAGCGACTTCACATATCCCCAAAGAAAATAATCCAATGGTGTCAAATCACACGATCTTGGTGGCCAATTGACAGGTCCATTCCGCGAAATTATGCGCTCATCGAATGTTTCCTTCAATAAATCGATTGTGGCGTGCGCTGTGTGGCATGTAGCGCCGTCTTGTTGGAACCACACCTCATCCACATTCATGCCATCCAATTCGGGAACAAAATAGTCGGTTATCATGGCTCTATACCGGTCTCCATTAACGGTAACTGCCTCTCCAGCATTATTTCGGAAGAAGTATGGCCCAATGACTCCACCAGCCCATAGAGCACACCAAACAGTCAGTTTTTGTGGATGTAATGGCGTCTCAAGGGTCTCATGTGGATTCTCTTCACTCCAAATGCGGCAATTTTGCTTGTTGACGTAGCCATTCAACCAAAAATGAGCCTCATTACTGAACAAAATTTTGCGATGAAAATCAGCATCGAGATCAATCTCATTTTCGGCCCATACACCAAAATCCCGACGCATTGCATGGTCTCGCGGCTTTAATTCTTGCACAAGCTGGATTTTGTAAGGTCGCAAGCCAAGATCTTTGCGCAAAATCTTCCATAAAGTTGATGGACAAAGCTCCAATTGCTGTGCACGGTGGCGAATCGATTCATTCGGGTCCTTTTCAACACTTTGCTCTACAGCGGCAATTGTTTCTTCGGTGCGCACTGTTCGACGTCTCTGCGGATGCGATTTATCACATAGAGTAAACGTAGTGCGAAAACGATCCATGGTTAACCGAATTAATTGCTCTGATGGACAATTATGTCGACCATAAAATGGACGGAGCTTTCGGTAACCCAGCGGGAAAAAGAAGGAGTACGGAGGCCTTCCAGAAGGCCTCTGTACCCCTTCTTTTGGATAAACAAGCCCTTCTCGCTCCATTCCATACTCATATCTTTTTTACACGCGTTGTCATTGCGGAGAAGGCCTTCCGCTTTCCTTTCTTCCCCAGAGCTTCTTAAAGGCCTTCAAATAAATGGCTTTTAGAAGGCTTTCCAGAGAATGACTGTCAAAAGGCCTTAGCAAAAAGGTTATCTTGAAGGGTTTTTAAGAAAGGTATGGTAAAAGGCCTTTCAATTAATGGCTCTTAAAAGGCCTTTCAGACCATATTGAAGGGCTATCAGTCTAAAACATTAAGGAATATTTCCTTACAAATGAAATTAGAAGAGTGAAAAGGTTTCATGTACATATTAGATGTGATACCTTTTTTTTATTGAAATAATTAAAATTTCTAAATATTGTCAAATAGATTGCAAATAAAAGTTTATAATAAAATAAAACTTTTAAGCACAAGTACCTATCTCCATTAATGAACAAAACTCAACTAAAATGATTTACATTATTGTTTTTATTTTGTATTTTAATATGCACCTACTTTGTTTTTATAACGGGATCTAAATTCTTTCGCTTTGGCGAAAAAAACAAAACAAAAATTTTACTCTTTCTCTTTTCTCTTTCAGATACACTAGCCGAAATTTAAAGAATTTTTTAAAAATAGAAAAATTTATATTTCTTAAATTTTGATTAAAGATTACGAAAGTAGAGTTGATTACCTCTAATTTGGTGCCCCTCCCGTTCCGTAATCTTTTTTGGTTCGGCCGCAATTTAAAAAATCTCTCCCATACACACCGCTCAAAATTAAGAAAAAAATTAAATAAAAACGTAGCTGAGCTACGCGTAGCTGAAATATGCGTAGCTGAGCTACGTTTTTAATCAGCTACGCGTATCTCAGCTACGTTTTTAATAACGTAACGTTTTACGTCATAAAACATATTTAACACGGCGTATTTATCTTCACCCACTTAAATTTCAAAATAAAAAAAAAAAGTTTTTGCACAAGCAATGACGCGCACACAAGTAAGCACTGTATGAGAAGATGACGGCAAGAGCAGAGCCGCCGGCTGGCTTTGTTGTTTTTTTTTTTGTTGGAATAATTTTTGAACGAAGTCTTATTTATACACACAACACCATGTTTTTCTTTATCACCAGCTATGGGCAAATGCAAAATGAAAATGCAAAAAGAGCGAACGATGTGTATACATACACAAAAAACAAAGAGTAAAAGAGCGTAAAACCAACAAATGCAAACGTAAACAAACCAATACAATGCCACATATGCAAAGCTTTCAATGTAGTGGTGCCCATACTTGTTTATCACTCTCTGTTGCTGTATCCTTTCCTTTGCTAAAGAAGAAATGTAACCAAAAACGGTAGCAAACCGACTCGATATGTTTTTTGTCATCATTCTATTTTTGTATTTGATGTATTTAACTAAACAGTTTTAAAAAATTGAATACGGGATTGTGTTTCTTATAATGTTGTTTCTGCTATTGTTTTTCTTATAGTTGCACCTTTTTAAAGCGTCCAAAAATAGGCTGTGTGTTTTTTTTGCTGTTGTTCTTATATCGGGTGTTTTTTTCAGTGGTATAGAACTTCGAATTGAAATAAAACACAAGAAAATCGTTTTAATGACCATCAATTTTGCTTTATTGGAAGGATAATTTTATGCCATTAATGTTTAAATATGATTTCAGGCATGTGGCCGCCGCGGCTGGCTCGAATAAAGCCAATTCTACAGGTCCAATTTTCAACCACTTTTTCGAGCATATGGGGCCGTATGTCGGCAATAACGCCACGAATGTTGGCTTCCAATTCCCCTAACGTTTCTGGTTTGTTGGCGTAAACGAGCGACTTCACATATCCCCAAAGAAAATAATCCAATGGTGTCAAATCACACGATCTTGGTGGCCAATTGACAGGTCCATTCCGCGAAATTATGCGCTCATCGAATGTTTCCTTCAATAAATCGATTGTGGCGTGCGCTGTGTGGCATGTAGCGCCGTCTTGTTGGAACCACACCTCATCCACATTCATGCCATCCAATTCGGGAACAAAATAGTCGGTTATCATGGCTCTATACCGGTCTCCATTAACGGTAACTGCCTCTCCAGCATTATTTCGGAAGAAGTATGGCCCAATGACTCCACCAGCCCATAGAGCACACCAAACAGTCAGTTTTTGTGGATGTAATGGCATCTCAAGGGTCTCATGTGGATTCTCTTCACTCCAAATGCGGCAATTTTGCTTGTTGACGTAGCCATTCAACCAAAAATGAGCCTCATTACTGAACAAAATTTTGCGATGAAAATCAGCATCGAGATCAATCTCATTTTCGGCCCATACACCAAAATCCCGACGCATTGCATGGTCTCGCGGCTTTAATTCTTGCACAAGCTGGATTTTGTAAGGTCGCAAGCCAAGATCTTTGCGCAAAATCTTCCATAAAGTTGATGGACAAAGCTCCAATTGCTGTGCACGGTGGCGAATCGATTCATTCGGGTCCTTTTCAACACTTTGCTCTACAGCGGCAATTGTTTCTTCGGTGCGCACTGTTCGACGTCTCTGCGGATGCGATTTATCACATAGAGTAAACGTAGTGCGAAAACGATCCATGGTTAACCGAATTAATTGCTCTGATGGACAATTATGTCGACCATAAAATGGACGGAGCTTTCGGTAACCCAGCGGGAAAAAGAAGGAGTACGGAGGCCTTCCAGAAGGCCTCTGTACCCCTTCTTTTGGATAAACAAGCCCTTCTCGCTCCATTCCATACTCATATCTTTTTTACACGCGTTGTCATTGCGGAGAAGGCCTTCCGCTTTCCTTTCTTCCCCAGAGCTTCTTAAAGGCCTTCAAATAAATGGCTTTTAGAAGGCTTTCCAGAGAATGACTGTCAAAAGGCCTTAGCAAAAAGGTTATCTTGAAGGGTTTTTAAGAAAGGTATGGTAAAAGGCCTTTCAATTAATGGCTCTTAAAAGGCCTTTCAGACCATATTGAAGGGCTATCAGTCTAAAACATTAAGGAATATTTCCTTACAAATGAAATTAGAAGAGTGAAAAGGTTTCATGTACATATTAGATGTGATACCTTTTTTTTATTGAAATAATTAAAATTTCTAAATATTGTCAAATAGATTGCAAATAAAAGTTTATAATAAAATAAAACTTTTAAGCACAAGTACCTATCTCCATTAATGAACAAAACTCAACTAAAATGATTTACATTATTGTTTTTATTTTGTATTTTAATATGCACCTACTTTGTTTTTATAACGGGATCTGAATTCTTTCGCTTTGGCGAAAAAAACAAAACAAAAATTTTACTCTTTCTCTTTTCAACTTCAACTAAAATGATTTACAACATATGTTACTTTGTTTTTGTAAAGGGATCTGAACTCTTTTGCTTTTGCTTGTGCAAAAAAAACAAAACAAAAAATGTTACTCCTTCTTTTCTCGCTTCTTTTATACCAAACAGCCGAGGCCTTCTATAAGGCATTCCTTAGCAGTTACGTAAGAATAGTAATTAAATCAAAACATTTTTTAAGCAGGCCTTTAAAAAGGCCTGAAGTAAGAAGGTCTTCTGAGTTTTCCCGCTGGGAAACTTCGCGAACTGAACCGTTATTTTCGAAATAAATTTGCACGATTTGCAAGCGTTGTTCTTTTGTCAACCTGTTCATGATGAAATGGCAAACCAAACTGAACATAAATGACATTAGAGTTGCCAGATTTGACCACAAAATGCCAGTTTTATCTCTATTCGAAAAACAAACCTGTAAAAAAAACACCCGATAGGTATTTCACATAAAGAAGTGTTGCTTACGATCAAATAAAAAATGCAAAAAGACGACAACATTAAAGAGCGTTAAATATTTCATACAAAATTATGAAAATTTGACACCAATAACGCGTTTATTATATTTTTGAAGAGTTGTCCACATTTTTGTTGGTTAAATAAAAATCAAACAAAAATATTGTTTGAGTCAGTAAAAAAATTTATAGAAATTAAAAAAATTTTCAAACAAGCGTTTGTTTGAAAATAATTCGGCAATAATTTTTTCTGTGCAAATCTATAATATAAATATTAACCCCTGTATTCATAAACGATTATTAAATTTAACAAACGTTTATTTAGGATAATTTTCATAGTAAATTTGTTCTTTAAACCTTTATTAAATTTGATAAATTTTTATGAATACAGGCAAAAATTATTAACATTTTTTTCATTCACACAATATACTGTTTTAATACCATTTAAATCACGTGGTACCTTTTCTGCACAACGGTCACCATTTGAACATTTTTGATTCCCATCACTGTGTGTTTTGTTTTATGTATACTATTGCTTTTTGTTTATTTATGGGAAAACATATGACACGTTTTTAAACGTTCTATAAGTGCACAAACGTGCTTACAGTACGGTGCGGTAAATTACGAGTACAGCAACGTTCGCCTAACTGAGCCTTAAGGCTTGAGTACACTTTCGCGTGCTGCTCGTTATGCTCGTAAAAAATTCCCGCCTTTTTTGTTTGTTTCTAGATTTTCGAATTCATTCAATTAATTAATGGACAATCGCGATTATAAAAAATTTCGATTTAATGCAAATCGTAGTGATAACATCGTGACCAAAGTACATTATTAACCTATCAATCTAAAAAAAGATAGCATTAGACTAAAAATAACGGAATGAAAATGTTTCGACGTGTTAAGGAAGAATTAAACTGTTATTAAATTTATATTAAGTTTAAGAATTATCGTTTTATTACTAGAGCTTCAACCTTGGCCTTACCAAGGAATTTACGTATGTAGTATGTACACTAGGGTGGTCGTTAACTGTATGGACCAAATTTTTTTTCTATTTTTCCATGCTCTAACCCCCCAATTCGGTGGGTATTGATAAAAAAACAACTCAAAAAAATTTTTAGGACGATCGGCGAAGGCTAAGCCGTCCCTCAAGCCCGCCAAAGCTTGAGAAAAATCGTAAAGTCCGACTTGTATGACTTATATTTAGGAAAATATTGATTTTACATTAAAATCGTTTTCTAAGAAGTTGTTGTTAGTAAAGTTTCCAACAACTTTTGCCTTAACAAGTTTTCTCTAAAACTCATATTGAACAAAACCTAATTAAAATAAACAGCAGCATTGATGCAAATTTTTTCTTTAGAATTGTCTTTTCTTACACACGTCAATTCAGCTTTAATATTTGTGTTTGTGTGCGTTTACTTAATATTTGTGTTTGTGTGCGTTTGCTTAAAAAAAATAGTCAAACGCATATCATTTGTTTCTAACGTACCACGGCTGATAAAGTACTTTTTTGATACAATTCAAAGCCAAAAAGTACGGCGATACCCTAGGGTGACCGTAAATATCAAAAGTTGGATTTATCTAGGTCTCACTCGCAAATTTGGTGGGTATTGATAAAAAAAACAGCTTAAACAATTTTTTAGGACGATCGCCGAAGGCTAAGCCGTCCCTCAAGCCCACCAAAGTTTAAGAATAATTTTACATGAGATCTGACTTTTATGTTTAATAACTTAGAAAATATTAATTTTGTAGAACATTTGTTAACAAGTTTTTCTTTATCTCTTATTAAACAAAATAAACTTAAAATATCGAATAAGCCACTAAAAAATCTAATTTTTAATTCATTAAAGAAACGCATTTTCTATGAATTAGTTTTGTTGAAAAACATTTTTATTATTTATTTAAAAAAAAAACCGAAAACGGAGGAGGTTGCACAGCGTAACTCAAAAACGGTTTAGTTTATAAAATAAACTAAGAAAAAACGAAATTCCACAATAATATTACCTTTAACAATTGTTATAGGTTTTTCTAATATGCGTAGTCGTTTTAGAAACCAATTTTTTTTTTGGCAATGGGGATAAAACAGATTATGTGAGGTTGGTCATACATTTGACCCAACTAGGGGCAATCTTGGCGCTGCAGTGACCAAATTTAAGAATTATATTAAACCAGCATATTTGTATGGGAGCACCCCTAAAGGGTGGAGATATAAGGCAAGTATGTTTTAAGAAAATAATAAGCACAAACAACTAATGAAGGTCCGTCATATATTTAATCCCCCATGGGGCGATTCCTTGGCTGTTCTGGGGCGTTTTCTTCAATATATTTCTAGTCTGTGTTGACAATTTTATATGAGAGCCCCCTTAAAAGAATAAAGAAAGCGTGCAGGTATGTTCCAGGGATCATAAATTAAAAAACCAATATCGTACTTACGAACTTCTAAAATCGTACTTTTTCGACCACAATAGTAATAAAAAATTTTTTTTTTATAAAAGAAAAATACTTTTGTTTCGGTTAAGGAGCATGTCGTCTGTTTTTGTCATCTGACATGTCAAATTTCCCACTGCAAAACACATACATGTCGTGTGTTACCTTTTTAACTTTGCTTCTGTAAAAGTCAGACGCAAAGTCATCTGACAAAATTTCAATTAGAGCGTGCTCTATTTTCTTCTGACAAACCGTCTGACATCAGAAATCTATGCCGGGAAGAAACTGGCAGCGGCGTCAACTATTGACGGAATCATTAGCCGGCTGAAGTTAATATTTTACAATACCAAGATATGTATGCTCATCTCACCATTGAATATAATTTATGTAAATATATACATAAAAACCGTTTAATTATAAAATTCTAAATTGGTATCTTTAAAATAAAAGAAAAAATGTTAAGATGGCTAAATTATTTTACGGCGCAAATAAATATTTTCGTGGCGGCAGCAAGCTATTTTGAAACCGAGAACTACTTTGGTTTCTGCAATAACAATGCGAAAAAAAACAGAGACAATGTCAGAAGCAAATTACATGTACGTTTGTGACCGAATATTATAAACCTTATGTAAAACAGCAATTTTGACAGACATGAACAATTACATGTAACTTGAAAATTTGACATGTCAGATGACAAATACATGTCGTGTACGGGCGCCTTTACACTTGAAACCATTGGTACATACGGTCTATTTCGTTCCTTTGTTTTTTTTTATATTTTGGCATGAAGTCTTATATGCTGCCGTTGATACTTGATTTCGAATGTGGCATATGCAATCGTCCAATGATTAAGTGCAAAAATCTATTCACAATAGCGAAGTTTAGTGTTTGGTGCAAATGGTACACAAAGTTTCCTTAAGATTTCATAAAAACGCTACGTAATTTTGCATTTGCACTTTGGCAAAACCATTTGCACCAAACACTGAAATCCGTTTATATTCATTGGACAGTAAATACGAGTTGCCATTTTATATTAATTATAAATATTTAGGTTTGAAAAATTTGGAAATAGTACCAAATGAGTCACGGGGGTACCACCGTACTTTTTAGCTTTGAATTGTATCAAAAAAGTACAATTGCACCAACTTTATCAACCGTGGTACGTTAGAAACAAATGATATTCGTTTGACTATTTTTTTTAAGCAATCGCACACAAACACAAATATTAAAGCTGAATTGACGTTTGTAAGAAAAAAAAGTTCTAAAGAAAAAATTCGAATCAATGCTGCTGTTTACTTTTTATTTTAATTAGGTTTTGTTCAATATGAATTTTAGAGAAAACTTGTTAAGGCAAAAGTTGTTAGAAACTTTACTAACAACAACTTTTTAGAAAACGATTTTTATGTAAAATCAATATTTTCCTAAATATAAGTCATACAAGTCGGCCTTTACGATTTTTCTCAAACTTTGGCGGGCTTGAGGGACGGCTTAGCCTTCGCCGATCGTCCTAAAATTTTTTTAAGTTGTTTTTTTTTATTAATACCCACCAAATTGGCGAGTGAGACCTAAATAAATCCAACTTTTGATTTTAACGGTCACCCTAATGTACACAGAAAAAAATATTTTTCCAATTCAAACAAAAAATTTGTAGAATCAAACAATTTTTTGTCTGAAATCGGCCCTATAAACAAATTCGCATATTCAAACAATTTATTTGCATTTTGTTTATTGAAAAAAACACCGATTTCTTCAAACAAATAATTTTACTGAATCAAACAAAAAGTTTACTGAAATTCATATAAATATCAAACAAATAATTTAGCTGAATCAAACAAAAAAGTTTTTGCACAAGCAATGGCGCGAACACAAGCAAGCGATGTTGGTGAAGATGAGGCAGAGCAGAGCGGCCGGCTGGCTTTGAGACACATTTTATTGTTGGAATAATTCTTGAACGAAGTCTTATTTATACTATACCTACACACAATGTTTTTCTTCATCACTCACTGTTTCTGCATCCTTTCCTTTGCTAATGAAGAAGAAATGTAAATAAAAACGGCGGCAGACCGACTCGATATGTTTTTCGTCATCATTCTATTTTTGTATTTGATGTATTTAAGCAAACAGTTTGAAAAAATTTAATACGGGATTTTATTTTTTTTTTAGCAACTTTGAAACCAACCAAAAATTTATTTTGTTTCTTATAATGTTGTTGTTGTTGTTTGCTATTGTTTTTGTTGTTTTTTTACTACAAGCCTCGTCAGGTTTTTTTATCATTTTTCTTATTGCTGTACTTTTTTAAAGCGTCCAAAAATAGACTGCATGTGTTTTTTGTTGTAGTTCTTATATTTCACATAAAGAAGTGTTGATTACGATCAAATCAAAAAAATGCAAAAAGACGACAACATTAAAAAGCGTTAAATATTTCATAGAAAATTATGAAAACTTGATACCAATAACGCGTTTATTATATTTTTGAATAGTTGTCAACATTTTTGTTGGTTAAATAAAAATCAAACAAAAATATTAATTAGATCAGTAAAAAAATTTGTAGAAATCAAAAAAATTCGGCAATAATTTTTCCAGTGTACATTGGTTAACAACACTCGACCCGGTGGTAATACACAGATGTTTTCGTCACACGATTCTTTCCCTTTTCTTTAGGAAATTAACAATCTGTTTAGGGAGTCGAACTATGCATTTAACTGAAGCAAATCTAAGGAAATCATTAACGAAATAAAACCGAAATGGTCATACAGATGCTTGAGCCAAGAAATGCCAAGACTTAGACATATTGTCCTTAAATTATGTATAAATAATTTAGTTTTTTAATTTCATACCAAATGAATGTTTCATAAAGTGGCGACCTAGTCTATATGTATGTGACAGTTTCAGTTAAAAGGGAGCTATGGGCAAAAACGAGTTTTGGAGAAAAACGATTTTGAAGTTAACAAGTTAGTTTTTTTTCTCAACAAAGGTGTATTTTAAAGCTGAGTTATGACAAAAGATATGCAGTTGGAAAACTGCGGTTTGCTGCTTTAGAAAGAGCGTATTGCCTATTTTAGGAATCATTTAATTTTAGAGTAGGATTTCAAAAGTCGAATATGTTCCTTTAACTATTTTGAAGTTAATTGATGTTAAAAAAAAAAACATCAAATATTTAAACTTTGATTAAAGTTTCCAATTTAGCAAATAAATTTGAATTGTGTTTCCTCAGCTTTTGCAATTATGATAAATAAATATCTATTAATTTATTTCCTTTTTTTTTTTTGGTTATTTTTACTCGTAACCTTTTCAATAATAGAGAATGAAAAATTTATTTTTTTCCTCCCAAAATAAACAAATAAATCCTCTTTGTACTTGTTACTTTTGTGTGCCCTTTGCTGATAAGATTATAGTCGTATTGTAAAAACATTGTACAATGTCAGTTTATATAAAAAAAAAGTTTGAAAAAAAGACAAACGAGGGTTGATCAAAATATACAGACTCTAAACAGCTTTGAAACTAAGAGTTTTATTAATGCAATAATGAAGATATGAGCTCACCCTCGTACAAGCAATGTACTTGTTAGCGCGTACGTAATAAGTTTCTTTTATTGTAGATAAAAAAGAAATGTACCATTTTACACCTTTTCCTTGTTTTCCTTACATACTTACCCTTTCTATATAATTTATGTGTATGCGTATTTTTTCCTACTTTCAATGTATTTCGTATTACATGCCTATTACTCTTACCGAAGAAATACCCCGTAAACATTTTTTGCTGACTTGTATCAGAATTTGTACCGTCTGCCTGTACGAGTGTCTGATTTTGCTATTAAGGGAAAGAAAATGGCATTCAGCAAATTTCTTGCACAGAAAGAAAAACACTCGGGATAAATCAAGTTTTTTATGATAACTTTAATTACGGGTCGTACTCGAAAATTCAGGTACGAATAACACTTAAACGTACTGAAAACAATCCTTTCTTAAAAAAAATTCTTAAGTCAAGTACAAAAATTATTAAACTTTTCGTTGATAGTGCTACTCTGAGAGTAAAATTACAAAATCTCTCAGCATTGCATTCTTTTATGCGTGCTTACGTGTGTGTTTTTCAAAATTAGTTGTACAATAACAACAACACAACACAAATTCGAACAAAACGATTTGAGCTCATTTTGAGATTGATTAAATCTTAGTTTTACTTAAATCAATCTCATTTTTGGATTATTTTAAGTACGATATCAGATTAAGAAATTATATACATTTTGAATCATTATAAAAATTATATTTGAAAATATACACACAAACTTTAAAATATTTAAAATTTTCCAAAAAATTTTTAATTGTTTCAATTAACTATGTTGATTGAAAAAAATATTTTAATTTGTGTTTACGTTTTATTTAGCCTCTTTTGCTGGGGGGCACATTTCAATTAAACCTTTTGATTGAAACTGAACAGCAAGAAAAGCTCAAACTTACACACGTGTTAACTGATATTATCAATTTGTTTGCTGGCGGAAAATCAGTACAGAATTTAATTAATAGTACAAATTTCTAACAAATACGTTAATTGAAGTTTGTTTTTCATTTTTTATGTGTAAGCTTTTAGAGACTTTTCAAACTTTTCTAATCGTCATGTACATAAAACAGTTTGTTTTTAATTGTATGTAAACTGTGTACATTAGGGTGGTCATTAACTGTATAAAGCCTATATGTTTTCTTTTTTTCCTAGCTCTCACCCCCAATTCGGTGGGTATTTATAAAACGACACCAAAAAATATTAGGACAATCGGCGAAGGATAAGCCGTCCCTCACGCCCACCAAAGTTTGAGAAAAATCCTTAAGTCTGACTTTTATGCCTTATAACATGGACAAAATTAATTTAACATAAAAATCGTTTACTAAGAAATTGTTTTTATTGAAGTTTCCAACAATTTTTTTCTTAACAAGTTTTCTTTAAATCTTATATTTAACAAAACGTAACTAAAATAAAAAGCATTGATGCGACTTTTTCTTTAGAACTAGTTTTTCTTACACACGTCAGAAAGAAATTTGTGTGCGTTTGCTTACAACAAAAAAAAAAAATACTCAAAGGCATATCACTTGTTTATGTTAGAACCGGTATCTCTATTTTTTAAGGGGGCATCCATAAAAAATTGTCAATACAGACTGGAAATATAACTGCCAAGGAATCGCCCTTAGGAAGATAAAATGCATGACGGAGCTTCATTAGGTTTTTTGTGCTTAACATTTTCCCTTAGGGAGCTACCATACAAATATGGCGGCATAGTGAAATTCTTAAATTTGGACTTGGGATGCTCCTAGATGTGTCAAATGTATGATCGACCGCACTATTGTATCCCCACTATTTGCTTTTAACATGCCTACCCGCTATCTCTATTCCTTAAGGGTGCTCACATACAAAATGTTCTATACAGACTAGGAATATATTAAAGAAAAATCCCAAAAATACAAATATTGCGTTTTATGAAATTCTTGAATTAAATGGAAACTTTTCGTCTTTTCTGAATAAAATCAAAAGTTCTAAACAGATATTAATCACTTATGGCTTCTTTTTATGTTTGCAACTTCGTTTTTTATGGGTCTAGAAAAAAGTATAATTATATTTTCGAATGAATTAGGTTAAAACGTAGTGCTAATTCCCAATTTTTATTCTTGATAAAAAACGCTGACATTTATTGCTGGAGGATAAGCTAGTTTCAACAACGCCATCTATACATTAAAGGAAATATGTATCAATAAACAGCTTTAGCCGCTTATCTGCACCTTATTAGTTGTGTTTTCCAGTGGTGCTTTCGAAATAAAATACTTTTTATTTATTTCCTCATGAATTTGGTTTTTTTTTTTTTTTGTTTTTAGCATAATTATGTGTACGTTTTTAATGTCTATTAAAAGCGCGCCCTTCTTCGATCCCGGCCCACACATTATTTAACCTACTCCTTCCACGATATATCATTTACATTCCCAACATTTATGCTTTTAATAGTTTTAATAAAAATTCTTTAAATAATAATGATGTTTGGAAGTTTGAAACTTTGTTTTTATTCTATTAGATTTCTAGAAAAAAAGAGCACTGAAAACTCTAAATTTAGCAAATTTTTGTATGTAAATTATAAATAGTTTAATGTATTAATTTATATTAAATAAGTCAGGGACTTTTTAAATTTCCCGCCCCATAGCTAAATGGCAATACTGCCCCTTTCAACAGGAACCTGTCGCTTTTATCACCAGACAACAATTGAGAGCAAGAAAAAGAAAAAAAGATGCATTTCGGGTCCCTTCTTAGCATTCGAATGCAAAAATTCATGAAAAAATACGTATTGCTAACTCATTGCGCTTTTATTGATTCTTAGGCAGCTAAAGTTCTTTAGCAATATTTAGAATTTTTCATGTAGGGACCTAAATGTCTTACAATATAAGTCCAAATTACAAATTATTAATTCTTAGAGAGTTTAAAAGTTTCCTGAATAAACGATATTAGATATTAACTTTCTTCTTCTGATTTTGTGTAACATTAAATACTTATATAGGCAATTATTGTTTACTGGGTTTCTATTTGTGGACACATTTGTATGTATATATAACAGATGAGTTGAAATCAACATGATAAATATGTCCCTGGGTAGTAATTTTCTTTTGTGTACGTGTAAAGCCTGCAAGGTAATCATTATATTCAGCTTTTCTCTACAACAGTATTAAAGGTATTTAAAGCACAATAGTAAGGACGAGTGACATATTTTTAAATTTTATAAATTAGGTTCCTAAAAATGAATTTAAGACCTTGTAGAAAGAATTAAGTGAGTTGGGTCGTATGGAGCCTTATTTATCTCTACGCTTTGTATGCAATTTGTATGTCAATTTATGCAAAGATATTAATACATAAGGTAGTTTCCCAAAATTCGGCTTGTTGTACAATATGTATTTAAATTAAGCAAACTTTTTTTCGTAGGCATTTTTAATACTTACCGCCAGTTCTAATACAATAACAGAAATAGTTTATCAAAGTTATTTTTGGGAATACAAAATTTATTTTTAATAAGATTTCTGTATGACGTGCTTAGTTCCCAATATCTCATATTTGATAAATACACTGAGATTTGTTGTTGTGGAAAGCTATTTCACTGGTTGCTTAGGCCAGCTCATCAGGAAACCTTTTCCAAAGATTTAAGAAAAGCCAAAAATATTATACAAATAAAACCCTTAAAGCGAATAAGTCTTACTTGTGCCAATATCAAATAGTTTATCTTTTTTAAAAATTATATTTTTGTCAACCTTTGTGTTACATTTGGATTCGGGCAGAAGTTGCTTATGATAAATATTAAATATAATATTTAATACTAGTCATATGCAGCTTTTGCCAGAAACTATTAGGAATTTTTAAATAAGCCGGAAAATTAAACATGGCCCTTTGCTCCATGGAACCAAAGGCGTTAATAAATAAACAAAGGCTGTTCTTATACGCCCGATAGATCTTATGAAGGGTTAAGCTGTCAAAGAAGCTCTAGCAAATCATCATTAATAGATTCACCCTTGAGCAACGCTATCCGTTTTTTCAGGTACTTTTAGTTTTTATCATAAGTCAGCACTTTCAATCACTCGAATACAACAATTATTATATGGGAACAAAACGTCGTTTTCTTCGAAAACGTTTGAATTAAAGAGAAAATTTGTACGGCGACTAGATAACAATAATGTAGCAATCGGACCCGTTATATTTACCAAATAAATTATGTATAGAGGGAACATATGATAAGAATTCAAACCTTTAAGCTTTTTTCTGATCGTATTAGTCGACATTAAAATGTGGACTAGGACTACAAAGTTAACATATTAAACATATTCAAGTTGAGTTACATAATCCGCGGTTGTTTCCTAATGAATTGTGAAATAATGTCTTATTTGGTTCGTTTTTAGTGCCGGTGATAAATTATGGAAAACATATTTTAGACAAATCGCTAATATTTTGAAGATGAAATTTACGTTTTATACTTAACTAGCTTAATCCGGTGCGCTACGCCAAACTGGTTTAACCACTTCTTCAGCTAAGAGATATTTAATATATGCATCCTATGGAAGATTTTCCCCCTGCGCATTCCCGCTTTATTTTCATTTTCAAAAATGTGTTATATGCACCATAGGAGTTACTTCTACAAAGTTTGAACATTCTTACTAAAACAGTTCTTAAGATATGCGATATTAAACATTGGCGTCCTATGGGGGGTAACATTTCCCCGCTGCTATTTTATTTCAATTTTGGGGCTCAGAAGATTAAACTACAAAAAGTTCAACAAAATGCGTGCAGCGGGTCTAATTTATATTTCTATCTAAGAGGGGTACTGCTCCTCCTCTGTCTACACCGCCCATTTCCATATTGAAATTTAAAGTTTGCCATAACTGTAGCTTTAACCACGTTTGAAGACTCTCCCTTTAATAGTTACTCATTTGAGCTATATTTAATATATGCATCCTATGGGAGGTATTTCCCCCCTGCGCCTACCCACTTTATTTTTATTTTCAATAGTATAGTATACCATAAGAGTGACTTCTACAAAGTTTGAACATTCTCACTGCAACAGTTCTCATGGCGTCCTATGGGGGGAACCACTTCCCCCGCTGCTATTTTATTTCAATTTTTGGGCTCAGAAGATCCTACTACCAAAAGTTCAACAAAATGCGTGCAGCCGCTTTTAAGATATGCGATATATAATATTGGTATCCAATGGGGGTACCAATTCCCCTATTGAAAAAATCAAAAAGCCTATTTTATTTTTAGGGCTCACGTGATGTTACTGAAAAAATTTCAGGAAAATCGGTTCAGTAGTTTAGGAGTGTATAAGCCAACAAACAATTATACAAACATTTTTCATTTTTATATACATATATAGATAGATACCGGAAGGAGCAGGGGATTTTGTCTACATCTTTTCTACTTATATCTTGGCTCCTACGCTTATTTAATGTTAAAATGCAGCCATAAATTCCATTGATTATAATCAATAATTATTAGGTCGACTTAAGCAAAATTTGAGATCCGCATGGTCAAAGGTACGCACTTTTTTCTTATTTCCACAGATAAAAAAATTTTTAAAATATTTTGTCCACAACCCTTAGGTCTTTTTAACACTTTTAATGCGATTTGGAATACTTTGTGCCAAATTATGAATAGTTTCAACTGGATTGTATTTACATTCGGCTTGAACTCTTAGCCAAAGTCCTCTATGTTTCTGGGGTTAATTTATATACTGCATCTCTTCAAAAGAGCCCATAGATTGTATTAATTTCTAGACTTTGCGCTGGCCACTTTATCAATTGAAAGTTCTGATATGACAACCAATGTTTCAAAATTTGGATGTATGTTTCGGACCACCATCTTGTTTAAGGAAATCTCTTCTTCAGTACAGGCACTTTTTTATAAATTGATCTGCAGTTTATGAGGGAGGATAGACTTCTTTCTATTCAACACCTTCTATTTTTTCCAATGGACCAATGTTTCACCAAGTAAATAAACCCAAGACTATTAAACTTCCATTTCCATTTTTTACGGTCTGCTCAAGGTATATTTATAGCAGGTAGTCTCGGAAAGCCTGCTGATTATTTTGTATTTGCTTGTTTTGTGATGCGAACAGTCAAATGTTGTTTAGAAAACAAGTGAACAAGTTTTTCGTCTTTATCTTTTGTCTTTTTTGTCTCTTATCAACCCATTTGCTGTTTGACGGTTCGTATCACATAACGACAATAAAAAGCCCTGTTGTTTGTCTGATTGTACAGTTGTTGTAATCTTGCAGCTACCTGCTATAAATATACATTGGGTCTGCTTTACTTGATTTCGATTAAGATGTTCCTATGAGCGGTGCCAATAAAATTCTTTCCCATCTGACTGAAATCAATTGATTTTTGTGACGTTCGACAAAATAACGTGTTTCCAGTTGTCAACTGTCCATTTCCCATTACCTTGGCGATATGATCTGCATCTTATGGGACCTAGTTAAAATAGCTTTAGGATTCCTTCCTCTTGGTGTTATATTCTCTGGGGTAATTAATTCTCGTATTTAATTAAAACAAAAGTATGGAAGCACTAATAAATATCTAAAATATATCTTAAGCAAGAGTAATTATTCACAAGGTGGTCTTAGAAAAAGAGCTGACTGTTTTTGCTTTGCCTGCGGTTGTTGTATTGTTGTGATTTTAAGGCCACCTTGCTTAGTTAGTTATGCACAATTGGAACTTAAATTGATTTTAAATCTACCCGATTGGTGGAATAAGTTTCATTTAAGAATTTAGTGAAAACAGATTTTTGTATTTCAAACGATTTTAAATATAAATGTGAGCAAAAATCAAGCCTTAAAGTTTATTTTGTAAAATAAATTAAAAAATGTGAATGATAAAAATTTGTTTAAGTATAATCTCAAGAAGTAAACGACTTTTTCGTTGAATGTTAGAAAATTAGTGCCGGTTCACACACGTCAAGTTTGACTCATCAAGTCTTGAACTTTTAGGAGAGAAGGGAAAAGAGAATGCCATTTATTTTCCACTCTCTCCTAAAAACTCAAGACTAGACGAGTCAAGCTTTACGTGTGTGAACCGGCACTTAGTAAGGGAATGGTATTGACACGAAGCATACAAACTAAATTTTTTAGAGAATCATTGGCTGGCTGTCTGTTTTTTCATAAAGACCATGTGTACATTAATGTTTTATTACAGTCGTAATCACGCTATTTAATTTCCTGAAAAACAGTTAATAATTGGCAATGGCTCTAGTACAAGTTCCATTCGTTCATAAAAAAACAAAAACAGTTATTTTCGAACACAAGGTAATTAAGTTTATAATGTCCTATGCGCCCTAGAAGGTTGTGTAAAATCTATTATTCCAACCTGTTATTTATCCCAGTTGGCCACGTCTTTGAGACATCCTCGAATACGGATGCACGACAATGTTAATTTCTGCACGACATGTGAGGGACAGCGGGAACAAATCGTCAACGACATTTTCGAACAAGTGTCGCGAAAATCGTGCACGACACAAAGAAAGACAATGTCGCCTACTTTATCATTAACGACTACCTGCATGACAATGTCTTCTATTTCGACGTCCACGATAAAAATTATTATATGGTTATCTAATTCAGACAGTTTTTTATTTAGTATAGTTGGAATTTAAATTTCTGTTATATGTTTTATATTCGACTGCTATAAGCAATCCTAAAGTTGACCGTGAAGTACTAAGTGCACGTAATCCATTTTCCAGCCCGCGAATAATTTCATCATAATTTTTGGTTTTATTGTATAGACCTAATTTGTAAATTTTTTTGTAGGTATTTAAATAAACAATTAAAAAAAAGAATGTGAGAATTTTAAGAAAACCAAGCAAGTGATCGAATAGCATTCAAGAAAACTTTGTCGTCAGTAGCTTTTATACAAGATAACTTATAAGATAGAGGACAACTTATAAGACAAAGTCGCTCATACTGTCCCATATAAAGCTAAATAGAAGACAACGTCGCTCAAACTGTCGTGCACGACGATTTCCTGTAAATTGTCTTCTAGAAAACCTAAACAACAGGGGACAAGTCGTGCATACATCATTGACGACGATGTCGTCAACGGCAATCTGGCCAACTGGGATTCTATCAATTTACTCAGTCATTTAGAAATAGATAAATTATTTTCCGCAACATTACAGTAGCACTAAAAGAATTCGAATACGCTGAATAACAACTTGTAAGTAAATTTTTATAAACTTACTTGATTTTTTGCTTATGTTGCAAAATTCAATAGAATACATGCATAACACACAACTATATATGTATAAAACAATACCATCCCTGCAAATAATAGGACCAGTCCAAACACGCGTGTAAAGAGTAGTCCACAAGGGACCAGGACTAGTCCACAAGTAACCCAAACGTATGGAAAAAACCTGGTCTATTTAACATTACGATGTCCTAGGAGAGGACCATATAACCCACCTTTGGACCACTAAGGAGTAGTTTTAAAACTACTCCATGGTATATAACCCACCTTTGGACCAGTAAGGAGTAGTTTTAAAACTACTCCATGGTATACTCAAGAGGATTAGTTTTGAAGTCGTTTAAACACGAAAGCATGTCGTTAAAAAACGAAGACATGTCGTCTCACTACAAACACTTTTTAACAATGGCATGGTCCATGCTTGCATTACATCGGACTAGTCCATGGAGTAGTCCATTTTATCAAAATGGGTCAGGTGGTCCAATTTTATTTGCAGGGATCATACCAGTTAACACATACAAATAATCATAAATACACTCACATACTCGCTATAAAAGTAAAATGGCAATAAGTGAAGAATGTGTTAAATCACATGTATTGAGGTGTATTTATTACAGCGTCAGTATCAGCCAGTAAGTGGTAATAAACACAAAAAGAAACAGAAAAAGGAAAAGATATATAAAAGACAAAATGAAGTAAGAAATTGTATTTAGAGGAACATTCATTAAGTCAATGTGTTAAAAAGAAGAATCAGTAAAAAGCAAGATATCAAAAAAAAAAAAAAAATTATAATTTGCTCATTTCTCAACGCTTATCGATTTCTGTTTTTTGGTCTTTATTTTTTTTTTTTTGATTTTTATAAAAACGCCTAATAAATTGTTTAACTAAAATGTCATGTCAGTAACAATGCGCAATATTTGATAAATTTGTAGGTGTTTTTTGCGCAATATAGCTTTTTATGAGAAATTTAACTCTGATTGATTTCAATAGAAGAATTATGAGAAATTTAACTCTGATTGATTTCAATTTAAAAAAAATTACAACTAAGTATAAAAAATGTCCAGTGAACTACAAATACAATTAAATAAATGAAATTGGTATGGACATTTCCACCGCTAGGTCCACCGTAACAAAAAAAAATTATAAGTTCTTGAAAGGACTTTATTTTATCATATTTGCACAGGGAAACAATCAACTTTAATTAATATTAAAACAAAAATTATATTTATTTATAACCTATTTCGAGATTTCTGAATGCAAAGTCGAACAAGTGAAACTTTTCTCATTTTGATATTTCTATTCCGCGTTTGATTTTTATAAAACTTCTTAAAGAGCGACATAACCCAGCAAAAACTTACATTGCAAAGTAATGAGTTAAAAAGCTAATATAACGACTCTTCACTACTTATACATTGGCATTTTAACTCATTATTTTAACACGGTGATGTCATTGGAGGCAAGTACTTACCTCCCTCGCTTACAAATAGGGAGTTAAAAAGTTATTACTCCGATGTCACCAAAATTACAACTAACATTGAATAACTTTAAAAAAATTTTATTTTGTTACTTTTTTTTTTTATTATTTTTTTTCTATTTTTTCTTATTTTATTTTACTTTATTTTTTTTTTCTATTTTTTCTTATTTTATTTTACTTTGTTTTATTTTTTATTTTGTCTCTGGTGGGATTCGATCGCGCAACCTCGGTGCTGATAGACTAGCTCACTACCAGCTAGTCTACCGGGGCAGTGTAGTTTTTGTATAAAAAAACGTTGTTTTACTCAATTAAGAGCGTAAATATGAGATTAAATTATTGTAGGCAACTACTTACCACCCTCGCTTACAAATAGGGAGTTAAATAAGTCATTACCAAACTACTTCTATGTAATGAAGATGGTACGTAGTAGTCATTGAAAAGTAAGTTGTTCAGTAATGGCATGTCATTACCAAGTTTTTGCTGGGAATGCATTCAATTTTCACCCCAAAATCTTTCCGAGGATGCATAAAAAACTATGCAATTACAAATAACTGTATTTTTTTTTTTATCATCTCATATTTCGATGTCATGTGCAACATTGAAAAACAACATTTTCTATCAGTGCGTCGAAAGTAAATGGTTCTTACATTTTTGACAAAAATATTTGTTAAAGCAACAGAGATTTCTCGTTACTTAATGGTATCGGTAAATAAATTCAAAAATTAACAGAATTGCGGTACTAGTGATTGTGCTCCAAGCCCTTGGGGAACTCACCCCATAGATGGGGCAAATTCACCATCTCTACTTACTTTGTGGTCTTTAAAATTTAATATATAAAAAAGAGATGTAGCTGATCCTGATTAATTTAAATCACATTAAAAAAGATATATAATTATTTGCAGAATTTAGAAACTCTCTTGCTTTACCCTAGAGGGAAGCGAACTGACACCAAAGTAGTCCCGTGATAGGTCTTTGGTGGTAGAGACCGGTTCTAGTTTGAACACTTTCTATGAATAAGACCTATCACTTTTACATGGGGTTGTCATTGGAGAGGGTCAATCGACACCATTTGACCAGTCACACACCTATTCTCAATGGACGTGTTTAGTGACAGTTACTACAATGTAGTATTATTTCAACACAAAGTGGAATAATTTCAATAAAACAAGTCCTAGAATTAAATTCAAGTACTAAATTTTATAAAGTCCCAAAAAAATGTGTCACACCACCGGTGAAACCTGTACTGTAATTCATTACTTTTTCTACCTTTTTGTTCTTCATAAACCAGCTACATGATTGGTTATCCTTTCACTGGTCATAAGTTCTTTCTTTTTGTACCGGTTCTCTTTTCACAATTCCCAGGACCAGTCTGTTGGACCAATTGATACAAATTTCCCGCAGGGTAGTTTCAGCAAAAGTCGGACATCGTTAAAGGTGGGTGAAGAACCCATATTTTAAGGAGTTACAAATATCATAACAAATGCATAGTACCCTCTCTACTATTGTGGTGAGGGTAAAAATATATTGTAGTTATAGTAAAAATATTTACCTAATTCATAAAAAAAAATCCGAAACTCGGTAACAATATTATCTTTAAGCCGTTATGCTTACATTGTCCTTAAAAATTAATAAAAAATAAAAAAATGTGGCATAATTCACAGTTCTGTTAAAAAAAAAATTATATTAACCTATTTCGAATGAAATGAGCTTTATTGGGGGGTGCTTTAATATCATGTGAGATAAGGCCATGATGGCTTTCTCTTTCATTCAATAGGGAGATAAAGCCTTTTGTTTTTTTTTTTTTCATTTGAATGGGAGATAAAGCCATCATGGCCTTAGCTCACATTAGCAATATTAGAAAATAGCTTTATCTCTCATTTCAGTTCCGGAGACACTAAAGTTTAGTATTGAAATCTGGCTTCGCATACTAAAGTTGTTCTGCGTGGCGGCCTGCGGCCGTGCTTACGGGTTTTTCCTCCAGTAGGACGCGGCAGGTGGCTTCGCTGAATAAAGTTTTCCTGCGTGCGTCACAAGAATAAAAAAATGTTTTTCATTGGTAACTTAGGATTTCCCTTTTACAAAATGTTTACACCATGCATAACAATATTCTGCAAAAATATGGCTTTATCTCACATTTGCGAAAAAAATATGGCTATATCTCTCACTTCGCAAAATTTTAAATATGATCTTACCTCTCAATGATTGGGCAATGAGGCCATTTAAAGCACCCCCCCCCCGCTTTATTTCATTGCAATCGGTGTAAACCCCAGTAAAATCTTAACCAACAAAATAATGTGTTGAGTAATCGGACTACTTACAGTTCTGTCACAAAATAAACGCATTCAATAGTAAGTCATTATTGTTTTACCTACACACTTCCAGGAAAAAGTAGTTGTAGTAGTTGTAATAGAAGTTATCAAAGAAGGCCACTAAATAATGTGTGAAAGAAGCTATGCATTTTGAATAAGTAAGCTAAGTTTTTACTGGGAACTTTTGATTTGGTTCACAATTTACTGAGAAAACTGAATTGACAAAAATTGCGATTTCCAAAAAACAAAAAACATTTTTCAATGTGTACGTTGAACAAAATTGAATTTTGATTGATTTTATCTGTTTTTTATACTTTTTATATAAGCCAAAAATTTTTTAAAAAATAGGAGGAGGAAAAATCTGTCTCCCCAAAACTATCTTACAGATACGAATGAAAGTCAAAACAGATTAATCCCTATTTATATAGGCACATAAGCTATGAATGTTTAAAGAAAATGGACTACTAGAAGGGGCTACAAGTAGTAGCAAGCGCATCCGCTACTTTTAAATAATTCCAATAGTTATCTAAAAGTTAATAATAACGTCCACTGACTTATCATTATTATTTGACCAATAGTCTTTCGAATTAATTAGTGCAAAATGACATTATAATGTGCCAGCCTTTTGTATAAAGAAAATATTGAAAAAGCTTTTCTTTCTCGTTTCTACGCAGAAAACAAACTACCAAATCTTATTACATGTATCTCTGAACGTTATATGCCTATATTCATTTTAATATACTTATTTTATTTATACATAATTATTTAAAGGTATTATTTATTTGTTCATTCTGTACTTATTTCAAGGATATTTAAGCAAAAACTTACAAACAGAATATTTTAAACAGTATTTTGAGCAATTATTTTTAAGTACACAATCTAACTTCCCCTATCGTTTTAATTGCAAGATTAACAAATACAACATAAATAAAAAAAAAATTTACGCATAAAAGAAAATATTAATATTAAACAAGTAAGAGTGCTATATTCGGCTGTGCCGAATCTTATATACTCTTCACCATTTTGCGAGCAGAATACAGAGCAACTAGACAAAAACATAATAATTTTTACATAAACATACATATTTACAATATTAAAAACTTCATTATAATTTAAATTTAAAAAGCGAATAATGGTAAATGTTTTTTTAAAATCGTTTTTGAACATACAAATTAAAAATAAAGATTTTTGTTTTGAAAAACCAAGATTCGAACCAACGAACTCACAGTTTCTAACCTCAACAAACCCCTAGACAACTGAACCATGAAGGAACGTTATTTGAATAGCATTAAAATGAAATATGGCCCGTTTTATTGTTCACAACTCAACTCATTTCAGTTGTAATTATATTTGATGTTTTTGTTCACCACAATTTAGCAAAGTTGTGAACCATAATACAAAAATTACAAATCCACTTATTTGAAAATTAAATTTGATGAACTCAAGCCTAATTAAAGAATATCAAAAAAAAAATGAAAATGAACAGTTCAACTAAAAAAAACAATTTTAATTGTTCTTAAAACAGCTATGGCACAAGCTCTAATGTTAACATTTGTACTTTAATTTGTACAAATAAAATGTCGACGAAAGTGTACAAAAAACATAATAAACAAATGTATTCAGGTTTTCAAGACAAAGTCTTGACAGAAAAAATACGAAAAAACAGAGGAAAAAGGAGGCAACATATAATTTGAAATTTAGGTGATAATAACAGCAAATTTCGAACCATCAGTACTACTGGTTAAAGATTGATGTTTGACTGTTGGCTAACGGGCACCGCAGTGGTGCAGTGGGTAGAACTCAAAGATCTTCCGACGATAGAAAGTGATGTTTCTTGAAACATGTAAAGATCAACCCGTGTTCAAATCCCAGCTCAGCTAGGAAAAATTATCAATAAATTTTAACAAAAATTCCAAGTTGTAAAATTCCTTCCCTCAGTGAAAATAATTTAATGAAAATTAAATTTTATGAACTCAAGCCTAATTAAAGAATATCAAAAAAAAGAGTTGTGAGTTTCTATTTGTTAAAATTATTTCGTTAAATAGATTAAATAATAAAGAATAGTGATTACGAAAATTTGGCGAAGTTATATACTTTATAGGGTCTTAGACCAATATTGTAGAAATTACAAACGGAATGACAAACTTATATATACCCTTTTCCACCTGAGGTGAAGGGTATAAGAAGAGTAATTTTTGAGATTTCAGTATTTTGATTATAACTCAGCCATTTTTTAACCGATTTGACAGATTTATATACGGACGTGCTTAAGAAGAAATTTGCCAGTTAGTTGGGTTATAAATCTTTGACTTGGAAAGATCTATGGTTCCCGAAAGTGGGTATTTAAAAAAAAAATATTATTTTGGTCATAACTTTTTCGTATATGAACCGATTTTTCCGAGTTTTTCAGAAAATATTTGTTACTAAAGATTTCCGATCTTTTGAGATACAAGGGATAACCATAGGTCATACAACAGTCCAAAAATCAGGTTTTTATAAAATTTTTGATATTTTTTGTACGGGAGGTACCACGCCCACTTCTCCGATCCCGCCCAAATGTATGTACCTAATTTGAAAACTTTGGCTCTTGCCGTACTCTAGATATATAGAAAAAAGTAATAAAAATACAACAACAACAAGGGATTTTTGGAAAAAATTAGAGTAAGTCGTGGTTTTTTACTCATATCTCAGCCATTTTTCGATCGAATTGGCTGAATTTCAATAGCAAGAAATGGTGGACTATATGCGACATAAATGTAAAACAACCTAGTCGCTATCATGCCTAAAGTCTCCGGAAAACACATATCAAACGTAAGACGGACAGACGAACAGATGGACGGACAGACGGAAATGGTTTACTCAAGTTCTCTCCCCATAAGGACCCAGAATATATATACTTTATAGGGTCTAAGATCAATATGATAGAAATTACAAACGGAATGACAAACTTATATATACCCTTTTCCACCTGAGGTGAAGGGTATAAAAACAACATTTGAACAAATAAAAAAAACAGGTAAATGAATTTTAATTATTTGCATACAAATTCAGTATTTAATAATGAGGGTGTATTTTTTTTGCCCATTCAGTTTGTAACACTTTGTATTGGGTACTTCTCTTTTTAGATACTGTTTAATCTCTTGTTAATTGTTAGTAGTTCTAGGAGTATTATCTTGGGGATTAATTAAATGCAATTTAAACACAAATGAAGCGTTAAAATAATACACTAATATCTGTTTAAATCATATCACTCTGTATTTCCTTTTTATCTTTGATGCTCAATTACTAAGGATTTCCAAATGTTTAAGTAAACTTGAATCTCTCGATTATATGGAAAGTAAAATAAGCTTAGAAAAAATAAACTTTAGCTCCATATCATAAATAAAGTTGTTGCGTGCAAAAGTGTGTCAAATTTTGAAAAAAAATCATTATATACCAAAATATGTATAATGAAATAATTGACAAATATTTTGAAGAATGTTCCTCTAAAATGAAAAAGAAAAATAAATTTTCCAAAATTTTATTTAATTGATATTAATTATACATTTTAGGAAATAATAAACGAAAAAATAATAAAAACGTTTAAGGCCGAATATGTGATACAAAATGTGATACCTTATCTAGAACCAATAGGCTATAACGGACCTACTAGAAAAATATTATGTAATGAGATTAAGATTTATATAATATTTATTTATACTGAATATTATTTAGATATCAACATCTATATAAAATTCCTTGTCCTTAAAGTTAATAAAATTTAAGGTTTTGCAATTTAAAATGGTCTACCAGCCAGAGAAATTAAAGAACTGGACCATATTTTAACCAATTTTAATGCAGTTTTTGGACAGGAATGTCAGATGTGCCGATTTCTCGTCCAACATAGCCATTTTTAAGCGACTTTGGCGATGGAAATTTTCGGTTGGTGGTGTTTTTTTTTTTTTTTTTTTTTTTTTGGAAAATCTTTAGATGAAGTTTCCTATTGATCTGGCCTAAGCAACAAGTGAAATGAAAATGAAAAGGAATAGCATATCCCACCAACAATAAAGTTCAGCTTATCAATAGTAAGAATTAGCACATTAAAACTAAATCTTATTAATGAAAATTTTGAAAATAGTTGGCGATGGTTTGGTTAAGTTAAGAAGGGTCATGTGCCCAAGGGAACACTTTCACTCGGAGACCAATGCGTTCCATTGTGAATCCCTTCAATGAAAAGGTAGAGAAATAGAAAAGTGAGGAAATAAGAGATAGAAAGAATTAAAAAATAACAGTTGGCGATATGTGCAGTGCATTTTTGGTAGATAATTTCTAACTAATGGTGTTGTCTTTGCTACAAAAAAAGCTGGCATTTTATTTAAAAAATGCAATTTGGTGTTTGTTTCTTAAAAGTGTTTCGCCCTCTTTAAGGGTGGCATATTTTATTCTAAAAAAATCACCCTTAATAATGGTATAAAGCATTGCATTTTACGCACCCGTATAATACGACAGTGTTGATAATGTCCTGTAAAACAGGTGACTTCCGCTTATATATAGGTCTGGTAGAAACGTAGTTGGGAAGAAATCGCTTTGAATCAGGACAGTAAAAAATGTAGCTTTTAAAGTAATTTTTTTATATAAATTTTATAGAAAAAACAAGAAAATGGCATTACATGGTTAATGGTAGGTTGTCATTTACATAAAATCTCAGTGGATTCGGTGTTATAAAATATTTCTCATAAAAAGTCTTCAAATCAAAAAATCATTAACACTTGCCATCGATTAACCGGCAATCTGGCAGCTTTATTTTCATGTTTACATCTAAAGGGGTTTTTTTAGAGTGTCACAACTTTGTGTTGGCATCACTGCTTTATTTGAGCACTCATTTAACAGCTGATATTTGCTTTTTCTTAAGTTTGCATTGGAATTTCATTATAAATTGTCTAACACCACAGCAACGCGTGCAAATTGCTGAAATTTTTAATCAAAATAATTCGGCGAATGGGCTGGGCTGAATTTCCATTAAAAATTAAATTTTCCGATTAAGCTAATTTCTCGTTGAATGGGTTCAAGGACCGGAAATTACGAACGGAAAACACAAAACTAAATTTTATTTTTCAAATAAAAAATTTTTGTGTGTGAAAAAAAGAATATTGTTTTTCTGTGTTTAAAATTTAAACGAAGAAAGAAAAAAAAAATTTCTTTGAAAACAAAATTTATAGTTTAAAAAAAAAGCAAAAACTTTTTTTTGTAAGAAAAAACAAATAAAAATTTTTAAAAAACTTTTTTTTTGTTGAAAAATATTTTTAAAAACTTTTTTTTTAGAAATTTTTTTTTCTATGTATGTATTTTAAAAAAATATAATATGTATGTATTCTCAGAAACCTCTTCATTAATTTTATTTAAATTTGTTTTAAAGAATAAAATTTGTATGACAATGCTTAAATATAATTGTTTTGTTTTTTTATGTTTTATAGAAAACGTTTTATTTAAAAAATTTTATTTTATTTATTTTTTTCGACGGCTTTTTTTCAAAACTATTTTAGAAATTTTTTTATTTTCTGTAAAATGTAGAATTTTTAAACTTGCACAATAAATATTTTTTTAGAAACAAAATAAAAAAACATTTTCCGGTCCTTGAATGGGTATGTATATAAGCAGTAATGTCGCATTTGGAATGAGCAGAATCCACAAGCTTTTGTCGAAACACTATTGCATCCACAGAAAATTACTGTTTGGTGCGCTTCATGGGCTGACGGAGTCATTGGCCCATATGTCTTCCAATGCGATGATGGTCAGAATGCGAAAAGTTGTTGAATATTGGTGTTCCAGATTGCGCCTTCTACGCGCCAGCCGTGGCGGCCACATGTCAGAAATAATATTTAAACATTAATTTCATAAAGTTTTCTTTCCAATGAAGCCCGTTTTATTGATATTAAAAATATATTTCCTTGTTTTATTAAACCCACACTACAATAGTGGAGAGGGTATTATGCATTTGTGCTGATGTGTGTATACCGATCACTGTCTGACTCGAACTTACGATGTCCGTCCGGCTGGCTGGCCTTGTTCGCAAATTACAGGTCGCAATTCTGGAGATAATTTGATAATATATTCTTATTGGCACAAGGACCGAGCCTATTGAAAATGGGCCGAATCGTAGGACACTATCAAACCGATTTTAATGCAATTTAAAACATAAGTAAAAATTAAATAATTAAAAATTGGGACCACAAGGGGAGGTAGGGGGCAATTTCTGCCTCTCACAAACTTTCGAACAAATTGAATGAAGTTTATAAACATAGATAAATCCATATTTATATGGACACGTAAGCATGATGTGTTTTTAAATACTGTGGTGTAGGGTATCATATGGTCGGGCTTGACCTACTATACTTTCTTACTTGTTATGATTCAAACTCGTGTCACTCTAAAAAAAAACACCCTTTATATATAAAAACGTTGGTGCCGTGTATGTGCTCCTAAAACTCAAGATCTGGCGGACCGATTGACACCAAACTTGGACAATTAATTATTTTAGTCGGGTGCCAGGCTTTTTAAGTCTAATGCCGATAGATGGAGGTGTCGTCGAATATTTAAAATTTTTTTCCTTGTGGTACGATTTGGCCGGAATTCACAAAATATAAAAAAACAAGTTTCCTGATAAAATTTTGACCCGGTAGATAGCACTGGGGCCAAGTTATGAACATTATTTTCCAGTATTTTTTTTTTAGAAAATCCTGGGCAAAAACTTAAAGAAAATTGTTTAGTATATTTAAAAAATTTTAAAGGCAAAAGTTAAACTATGGATATTTGTTATTTTTATTTTATACACATTAGGCACTTGTTGCAATGACCAGCAAAAAGTATCAATCTAATTTTATAACGGCGGCGATTACCACAATAAGCAAACGGTCAAAGCAACATGTCTTTGCTTATTTTCGGCTGCAACAAAGTGGACGCTAAAGATGTCAGCGCAAGAGAAAACTCGTACATATACATTGATAGAAAAATGCATCTTCATATTGATGATGCCCTAACATCAGAATTGTGACATCAATGTTACTAAAAATGGCATGAATGATGCAAAAAGTAACATCAATCCGATGACTAACGTCTTGGTACAATTTTGTCATTTTGTACGTGTCATCTATTTTTTGACTATAGCGACAGCAATTCGATGCCACATTTTGTATATTACAGTCAAATCCCGATAATTCGTACCCCGTTAAATCGTAATTCCTGATAATTCGTAATAAACTGCCGGTCCCTTGAAAAAGTCTCGTTAATTTATAAAATTTCCATACATTTTGGTCCCCTCGCTAATTCGTAATTTTTTTCAAATAAAATCTTCTTTACCTCTTATAATTTGTAATAAAAACAACAGAAACATGGAAAGAATAATTTTTTTTTACCACTATTTAATTTTTGCGCGGGTTTTTGCTTTTGTATGGGGTTTATTTTCTTAAGATCACTTTGATCAGTTTGTTACATGAATAATTTCTGTATATTTTATTTTTAGCAATTGTTTTTTATGTTTTTTTTTATCGTTTTAGTAAATAAATTGAAAAACCCCGATTATTCGTATTTTATTTGTTTTAACCCCGTTAAATCGAAACCTCGCTAAATCGAAATCCCCTATAATTCGTAAGAAATAGCCGGTCCCTTGCTATTACGAATTATCGGGATTCTACTGTATTAACATTATTTTCATGATTACAATGTATTATAAGAAGCAAAAATTCCTATATTCAATTTTTTTTAATTATTTAGTTAAATACATCAAACTTTTAAAGTAGAATGATAACGAAAACCATATGGGGCATGGTGCTGGAGTCTTATTATTGAGAGTTCTGCTGTAAACAAAGGTCGTAATTCAACAAACGTGAAACAAACATATGTAACGGGTAAGTAAAAAATAATATTCACTCACTTTGACTTAAGTCAATTCCAATGACTTTGACTGTACTTTCTCCGATGTTACTGCGTCATCGCACTAAAGACATGTTCGTCATTTCTGTAATGCCGATGTGTCACCCCATTTGTGATATAATTTCATTTTGACCCTGATGATACTTTGGCCAAGTGATGTTAAGGTTGGCATCACCATGATTAAAAGCGTCATGGGGTCAAAAACGAAGACACTTGTCATAGTACTGATGTCAAAATACATCAGCGATAGGATGCCTTTTCTATCAGTGTATAACATAGAATCTGCGACAGCGCGTGGACGCAGGCAGTAAACCTTAAATCTTTGTGAGTTCATTTTCGCCTCCAGCACTATTTTCACTATAAGCGTCTACTAGTTTTATGTCTTTCATTTTGTTCGTCATTCATTTTGTTGTTGATGCAATAAACCAATTTTTGACTTTTTTTCAGCTGTTAAAAAACAGGGCATTCCACTTTTTAAGAAATTGTGTTAAGTTCTTGTCTAAAATAACAAATAGCATTATAACAGGGTTGGCAGGACATTTTATACATGTACCTTTTAACAAGGTGGTATTTTTTTTTATAGAACAGAAAACAACATAAAATTTAATAACAACGGATAGATAGTATTTTTAATTTATAACTGCTATCAAATTGTTATACTCCGAATATTTTGTGAACCATAGTATAATATTATTACAAAAAAAAAAAAAAAAAAAAAAATAAATTCGCATTGTGGAAGATACATTAATCGCTGGAAAATATCGAGTCATAACCGCAAAAAAAGCTTGAGTGGCAAAAACAAAATTTTACAGGAGAAGGTTTTTTTTATTTTATTTCATAAACATTTTGTATGAATATTGTCGCTTGAGATAAAATTGTTTTTGCTATAAAATCGAAACGGTTCTTAATGTGACCATGACATTTTAGGAGATGATGCAAGTGTTGCCAATAAAGTCGTTTATTAAAAAAAAAAACGAAAATGGAAAATGGTGTTACTTAAGCTTTTTTTGCGGTTATGACTTCAACTTCGATCCCTTCCCAAAGAAGGGAGTAAGCAAGGTCCCAAAAAATAAAAAAAATAAATAAAACTGAATAACTTCTTTTCTCTCTCTGAACATTTTGGAAGGTCTTTCAGAAAGAAATTTGTACCTCCAGAATACTTAGCGGTCCCTTCAATATTTACCGCTGGGAAGGTTGCATTTATGAAAATTTAAAAATATTGCCAATTAATCATTAAAAAAAAAAACATTAACTGCCGTATTCATAAAAAATAAAATAAGTTGGAAATGTGTTTAAAGGCAAAATTTTTATACAAATTTTTCTTAAAATGCATTTTAAATCCATTTTAATTTTTAATGAATACGGCAATAAATAAATAAAGATAACAGTTGCAATAAGTATAATTTAAATTTACTTTTTCTTTCGGTTCTTAAGGTTATATATCAATCATTCTTTTTTTAAATCGGTTTGTGCTTTGTTGTGATACAGACGTGTATTTTTAGCCCCGCATACGATTTGAACTATTAATTAATCACATTTGATTTTGTAATACATAAATATAAGCAGCGAATGGACGCTTAAAAAAAAAAAATAATATATTTTGTTATTTAAATTACTTAACATAATAGTGAACAATTTAAAACGATAAAATTAAATAAAATAAAACAGTAAAAATATATATGTATGTACGTATGAATGTTCATACATGTGTATACATATTCTGAACAAAACATTTAAATTCTGGTTTTTTCTTTTGTTGTTGTAAAATACAATAAATAATAAAAATATTAAAGCAAAGCAAAACGGTGAAAAACAAAAACAACTCTTTGCATGAGTACAAACAGTGAAACAACACTAAGACAAAATGAAAGAAACGTTTACGTTTTAGTTAATGCAAATGAAAATAATGCAGAAATAAATAAAACAAAACAAAACAATATTAACTACCTAACGGCTAAGCCAATTACTCGAACACGTTCCCTCTCACCCTCGGTATTTACACAAACGGTGGATAGTAACTCATTAAAAAAACTACAACAAGATTTGGTGACAAGTGTTGCCAGGCCAGCAAGTATTGCCGTGACGTCAAAAACAAATTTAGTGGGAAATGATACCATGAACTCAAACACAAATGCAATGGAAAACCCCCCTGTAAAAAGTTGTCAAAAGCCTACAGTACAAGTTGGTATGGACAGGTACATAGCAGTGCTTAAACGGGGACGCAGCCCTACCTCTGCAGCAGTTGCTTCGGCCTCAAAAGTACCATCTTTTGATAAAATAAATACTCAAAATCGTTTTGCAATTCTGGAGGATGAATCCTCTGAAGCACCAAACGTCATTAAACCATCCAAGCCTCCCCCGATATATCTAAGGGAGCAAAATTCAAATGAGCTCATAAAGAGTTTGATATCGGTGATAGGTGAAAATTCGTTTTACGTAGCGGCTATAAAGCGTGGAAGTATAAACGAGACAAAAATACAAGTCAATAATGAGAATGATTTTCGCAAAATAGTAAACAACTTCGAAACGCTTAAAAAAAACTTTTATACCTACCAACTGAAAAGCAGTAAAGGTCTACAGGTAGTGATTAAGGGTATTGACTCATGTGTGGACCCAGAAGAGGTTAAAACATTCCTAGAAGAAAAAGGCTTCAAGATAAAACATGTAGTAAATATTAAAAATAGAGAAAAAATTCCCCAACCACTTTTTCGAGTGGAGTTTGAACCCGGCGACGTAAAACTTAAAAAAAACGAAACACATCCTATTTACAATTTAAAATATATTCTCTACAGAAGAATAACTATAGAAAAGCCGCACAAAAAAAATGGACCTGTTCAGTGCTTAAACTGCCAAGAATTTGGCCATACCAAGGCATACTGCTACTTACCCCCTGTCTGCGTAGTATGTGGTGAACTACACGGTACAGTTTCTTGCGATAAGTCTAAAACCGACCCCAACGTAAAAAAATGTAGCAACTGTGGCGGTAATCACACTGCCAATTATAGAGGATGCCCAGTATATAATATTGTCAAGCAGACGGTTGGACCGAAAACAAATACCCCTCAAATGCAGGTTGCAAATCAGGTAAACACAAATGCAATTCAAGCCCCCCAGCCTAGTAATAACAGAACCTCTTACGCTAACGTCCTAAAATCAAACCATCAGCCAATGCAAGGTGCCTCGCCAAGTAATGATGAAACTCCGGTTTCTAATTTAAGTCGTTTAGAAATAACCATGGAAACATTAGTGCAAACAGTAAATAATTTTACGAACACAATGGGTAATATGATGCAGGAAATGCTTAGAATGCAATCGATGTTATTGCAAGCTGTACTTAACAAACCATGAACTGTTTAAAAATTTGTTTTTGGAACGCAAACGGCATCCGCCAACATAAAAATGAATTAGAATACTTTCTTAAAAATAAAAAAATTGATGTCATGATGATTTCTGAAACTCATTTGACCTCAAGAAATACGTTTAAAATCAATGGTTATATACTATATGATACCAAGGACCCTCGAGATAGAGCTTGTGGAGGTTCTGCCATCTTAATAAAAACTCGAGTCAAACACTACATTATGTGTGATCACCGTGAAGAATATCTGCAAGCAACGACTATTTGTGTTGAGGAGCTAAATCGAAACATAGTAATTTCTTCTTTATACTCTCCACCTAGATTTTCCATATCAGAAGGCCAATATTATAAATATTATAAATCATTAGGACCCTGTTTTCTGGCCGCTGGCGATTATAACGCTAAACATACCTTCTGGGGGTCACGACTTATAACACCAAAAGGTCGTGTTTTGTTTAACACAATCTCTAAAATGGGTTTAAATGTGGTCGCGAGCGGGCAACCAACATATTGGCCTACTGATCAGCAAAAAATTCCAGATGTTATCGACTTTGGCGTGGTTAAAAACATCCCCACAGAAACGATTCATGTTGAAGCTTCCTTAGAATTATCATCCGACCACACACCTACAATTGTTACTATATCGAACCCAAATATAATTGTATTTCCGTCAGGTTACTTAGCGACGCCAGCCACACAAATAAATTGGTTAAAATATAAAAAATTTCTCAGTGCCCATTGCACAGAAAATATTCCGCTTAGTACACCGGAGAATGTGGATCTCTCTCTTGTTAACTTTGACAGTTATCTTAAACTAGCTGTTCAACACTCCAGCGTTACCCCCAAAAAAATTAAAAATAATAAAATATGCTCTTCAGATGTCGAGCGGCTCTTGACTGAAAAAAGGAGAGTTCGAAGAGAGTGGCAACTTTACAGATCCCCGCAACTTAAGATTTTATTAAAAGAATGCACAAAAAGGCTAAGAAAGTTGCTACAGAATCAGAAAACGGCTTCTCTAGAAAAATATCTTAAGGAACTTGATGCAACTCCACAATCTGACTACTCATTATGGCGTGCAGCTAGAAATCTAAAAAGGCCAGTTATATCTAAGCCACCATTAAGAAACTTGAATGGTAGTTGGGCAAGAAATGATAATGAAAAAGGAAACCTGTTTGTAAATCATTTGAAAAACGTATTTACACCAAATATATCTCACAATATTGCGGTCGAGTTACCACCTGTTGATGCTAGAGCAGCTATTCCCCTCAGATTTGAGATAAGAGAAATCGAAAAGGCTATTTGTGACTTAAACACTAAGAAGGCACCTGGTATTGATAAAATCAGTAATAAAATGCTTTTGGAGCTACCTCGCATAGCAAAGAAAATTATTCTTTTTATTTTTAATGCTATTTTACGCCTTGAATACTATCCTGAAAAATGGAAGGTTTCCTTAGTTACCATGATACCAAAGCCAGGTAAAGATCATACAAAAGTTGAGTCTTATAGACCTATTAGCTTATTATCAAATATGTCAAAGCTGTTTGAGAAATTATTAGTTTCAAAATTAACACCAATTTTAAGTGAAAATAGATGTATTCCAAACCATCAGTTCGGATTTAGAAGAAAACACAGCACAATCGAGCAGACTCATCGAATAGTAAATGTCATAAGAAAAGCATTTGAAGAAAAGAAATATTGCTCAGCACTCTTCATCGATGTTTCGCAAGCTTTTGACAAAGTCTGGCATGAAGGCTTATTACACAAATTGAAGCAAAATTTACCAGCAAACACACACAAGCTGCTAGAAAGCTACTTAGTCGGTCGTCAATTTATTATTAAAGAAGGAAATTTCTTAAGTTCACCTCAGCCCATTGCCGCTGGAGTCCCACAAGGCAGCATCCTGGGCCCCCTATTATACTTAATTTATACTTCGGACATGCCAACAAGCAACTACACACAAACTTCAACATTTGCAGACGATACAGCTTTTCTAAGCGTCCACGAAAATCGTTATGAAGCATCGCGTTACTTACAGCATCATATATTTCAACTAGAAATATGGTTAAGACAATGGAGGATAATGGTCAATGAGCAAAAATGTGTACATATAACATTCACTTTGCGCCGGGAATCTTGCCCCCCTATTACAATCAATAATCAAATAATTCCTCAACATTCGCATGTTAAATATCTCGGTATACATCTGGATCGGCGATTAACGTGGAAATGCCATATAGAGGCAAAATTAACTCAAATTAAACTAAAAGCCATTCAAATTCATTGGCTTATTGGAAGAAATTCTGTTCTTAGTCTCGATTGCAAGCTTCTACTTTACAACTCTATCTTAAAGCCTATCTGGTGCTACGGTATTCAACTATGGGGCACTGCCTCGGCCTCTAATATCGACAAAATTCAAAGGCGCCAAAATAAACTTCTTCGAATAATCACAGCCGCTCCCTGGTATGTTAAAAACTCAAACATTCATAAGGATCTCAATGTGCCATTAGTGAAATCTATGATTACAAAATATGCAATAAAATATTTAAAAAGGCTTGAACAACACCCAAATCCACTAGCTCGAAATATTTTAAATCATGGCGGCCACACTCGCTTAAGAAGAAGAGACACTGCAGCACTTACCCAATTAGATGAGCGATAAACACCTATAAAAGTGAACATAACCCGTGATGAAGAAAATTTTGTCTGGCACTGGCAGGAGATAAAATAACGTATTAGGTTAAGATTTGATTAATTATTGTTAGTTCATATTTAATATATGAAGATTCAATAAAAATAATGACAAAAAAAAAAAAAAAAAAAAAAAAAAAAAAAAAACTTTTTCTTTCGGTTCTTAAGGTTATATATCAATCATTCTTTTTTTAAATCTTTTATATCAAATGTGGGAATTATTTCTTTTTCATAAATTATTTTAATTATATTAACCATTTTTTCGAATGTGCTTCTAATTTTATGCAGACATATAAAAAACAACATTGCAAACAAAACAAGCTATAAATGATTAAAATCTGTAAGAAACTTTTGATTTTATGTATTCACAAAAGATGTGGCGGTTTAATAAATTTCTTAAATTAATTAAAATTTTTCGTCTTTTAAGAATACATAAAATCAAAAGTTGTCAACAGATTTTAATCATTTATAGCTTGTTTTGTTTGCAATGTTGTTTTTTATATGTCTGCATAAAATTAGAAGAACATTCCAAAAAATGGTTAATATAATTAAAATAATTTATGAAAAAGAAATAATTCCCACATTTGATATAAAAGATTTAAAAAAAGAAAGATTGATATATAACCTTAAGAACCGAAAGAAAAAGCATAGCTGCATTTTTCAATTTTTTATGAATTTTTAAAAGCAAAAATTCCGAAATTTTAATAAAAAAATTATTTTTTTTTCCAGAAAAAAGAAAAACGTTTTACCTTTCTTAAAGTAAATTTTATTGCGGAATTTCGGTTTTTTTTTAGTTTTTCAATAAACTAAAGCGTTTTTGAGTTAGGCGAACATATGTTGTGCAACCTCCTTAATTTTCGAAATAACGGTATTTCTCGAAAACCAAAGCCAACACTAAGAAAAAAGTTTTAACTTTCTTAAAGTAAATTTTATTGCGGAATTTCGGTTTTTTTTAGTTTTTCAATAAGCTAGAGCGTTTTTGAGTTGCGCGAACATATCGTCGGTTGATTATTTAATTGTCGTATGTGGATACAAATTACATACGACATACGACAATTAAATAATCAACCGACGATATGCTAATCTATCTATACAATATATAATTTCTTAGTATGTCGGGATGTTTGCATGTATGTCCTATTCTTTTCGCAACTTTCTGAAGCCATCTGATGACGTAGGAAGCTGAAATTTGGCACACTTGAAGTACTTTCTCTGCGGAAGATCGTAACGAAGCCATATTCTTGATTTTCGGCTTTTCAACTAGTATAACTATAAAGATCTGATAGAAAAGATGTTTTTTTTTTATAATATTGGGAACTTTGGGCCCCACCCGGCACGGCTAGGCACCGTCGGATTGACCTGAAAAATTAGATCATGATTTCTTACACCAAACCTCATATTTTAAGCAGCGCAAACAATTAAATTTAAAAAAAAAGAAATTGCGACCAGTCTAATGTTTATGTGCCCCATATGAATGAATTTTGAACCTAATAACACAAAATTTTCCATGACATAAAACTCTCGCAAAAGTTATTATCTACAAATTTTATGATAATACCAACATTCATAAGGAAGTAATGGCATTCAAATTTTATTCCTGGGAGTAGTATTAAAATATTGACCGATTTCAAAAAAACTTGGTAAAAAAATTTAAATTGCCATATACTACGTTTATACGCACCACTTATTCGCAAATAAATATATTGCAAGTAGAGAATATTGCCGCATAAACAGTGAATTAAATTTTTATTTGCGAATAGCTAACTCACGAAAACAATTCCTGATTAACGACACTATTTGCAAATAAGATTTTAAGCATTGCCACACTTTTAACCGTTTTACGTTTTTATTTCGATGTGGCACATACATATGACAACAAAAGTAGAATTAAATCAAAAATGTGCAAATAATTTTAAAAATATACAATAATTTTTGATCTTTTCCATTTAAAAAATAAAAACTTTATAAACATACAGTGCTACTAAATGAATAAATTTTCCATCTGGCATTACTTAAAAATAAGAATTTTCAATAATAAATAGACATATAAACAGTAAGTTAGTTAATCGCAAATAATTTTTATTCGCGAATAGGCTACGCATAAACGTAGTAATAGAAAAAGTTTGATCTAATTTTATTTAAATACCAACATAATAGGATGGCTTATAAGCACAAATACTATTTTCTGGAAGGAGCTTTAATGCGCTTTATTTAATTATACACCGATCCTACCCGTTATCAATAGGCTTGGTCCTTGTTATAATTTGAATCTATGTATGTACCGAATTTCACAAAATTATCTTCAAAATTGCTACCTGTACTTTGCGCACAAGGTGAACATGAACAGCCAGCCAGCAAGCCTGCCAAAAATTAATTTTAAGTCGGTCGGCATACTTAATATGGATCCAGAATCAATGTTTTAAGGTGTTACAAACGCATTATACTCCCTCCACTATTAAGGTTTGGATGTAATAAATTGAAAATCTCAACCGAATTAAATCTCATTCGATTTAGAATTAACTTTTTTAGTTTCAAATGTGGTTGCACAAAAGAAAAAGTTTATTCGACATCGTAAAATAGGCAATTAAACTTCTTGAATTGGTTTTTTTTTTTAGAAAAACCGATTATTGGTAATATACCCAAATGCCTTAAGCAACGAAACTGATCACAAATTGCGTCAAAGTAAACTTTACTGGAAAAGCTTTTAATCAATATGTCACTTTAAAATAAGAAGAGACAAAAATATACTTAAAATAATTTAATTTATACATTTTCATATTAATCGAAAGTGTGAATATTCCTGGAAAATTTTGAAGGAATACATATGACTATTAAAGCTACGTTCACAGTCAAAAAAACCATTTCGTTTTTTCTTCTATCTTTTTTCTTCCCAAAGTATTTCATATATTTTTCTTTCATTTTTAGAACAAAAATGTAACTAAATAATTTTTAAAAATGTAACTAAAGTTGAGTCAACTAGAACTTCAGCAACAATTTGTATGAAATTGTTTGTGACGTTTAAAATAATTTTATTTAGTTTTGAATGAAAATTTTAACAAAATGTTTACAAAAATAAAAATAAATGCATAATATTGTTGTCGCTAAAATTTGCAAACGGTTTCTTGATGCAAAATGTGTGTAGTTACAAAAGAAATTGTTGCTATATTATGAACACCAAGTGAAAATGTTTTTTTGATTGTGAACGCAGCTTAAAGTATGAAAACTTTTTAAATTGTAATTTGACTTAGAATTCATATTCGATTGATATGAAAATTTATATAATAAACGAGAAATAAATTTCAAGATTCTAAAGTTATTTAATTTTAAAACTAAACACAAAAGTGCTCATTTATATTTTACGCAACTTCTTAACTTCCCAGCAAAAACTTTGCTTACAAAATAAGCAGAAAAACAAGTTAGAGTGCTATATTCGGCTATGCCGAATCTTTGATATCCTCCACCGACAGTTCATCTGTATCATGTTATTATTATCTTAAACTGTGACGATTTGTTATTAATTATGGTTTTAGGCGAGTAAACTGTTTTCCGGTAGTAGGGTTTATATGGACCGATCATCACGAAATTTCACAGCGACATTTCTAGTCCTTTAAAATTGTGACGTACCAATTTCTGTTATGCTGGCATTATTAGTTATAGTTTTAGGTGTACTAAACTGTTTTCCGGGAGTAGGGTTTCTATGGGGCCTAGGCTAAATTATGTGCCGACCTTAACGAAATTTCACAGTTTCATTTCTAGTCCTATAAAACTGTGGCGAGCCAAAATCTGTTATGTTTGCAATATTTTTTACGGTTTACGCCTAAACTGTTTTCCGTTAGTAGGGTTTATATAGGGCCTAAGGTAAATTATTGACCGATCGTCACGAAATTTCACAGTGTTATTTCGAGTCCTAAAAAACTGTGACGAACCAAATTTTTTTACGCTAGCGTTATGTTTTACGGTTTTAGGCGTACTAAACTGTTTTCCGGGAGTATTGTTTATATGGGGCTTATGGTAAGTTATGGACGGATCTTCACGAAATTTAACAGCGTGATTTCCAGTCAAATGAAACAAATTTTTGCAAAATCTTATCTCATTCCGTCCCTTGTTCCAGCATTTATGTTATTTTTTGTAACAAAATTATCAATTTTTTTTTTAACCGATTTAGCTGGATTTCAATCCCAAACTGCTTAGGATAACTACAAGCAATTTGGCACCAATTTTGTTCATTTCTTTTGACTTGTTTGAAAGTGAGCGTGTTTTCAACAGACGGACAGACGGACATGGCTAAATCTACTTAGAATTACTCAAGGACCCAGAATATATATACTTTATGGGGTCTGAGATGAATAATAAAAAAGTTTCACACGGAATGACAAACTTAATATACCCTCTTCACAACTAATTGTGGTGGAGGGTATAATAATGACAATTTGGCGAGCCGACTACTTACTTTTCTACTAGAAAAAGTACTTATTTTTGTTCGAGATGTCCCAAAAGTAATCCTTTATAATTTGGCCTATTATAACCTAAAAAATAATATGTTTTTTTTTTAACTTACAATTTTTATAAAAAAGAGGCCACAAATTAGTTATTGCAAATTAATTGAAAAATGTTAAACACACTAACTAAAATTGTTCTTATATGCATGAAATAAATTTTTCGAAATGTAAGAAAACATTTAATAAGGACTGTTTTGCTGCACAAAATCATTGATAACTTTAACACTGTAATACAGATGCGTGAGGGTAATTTTGGAACACATTTATGTATATAGTTGTATACATTTGATTGATTTTTAGATTTTCCATGGATTGAACATCAAAATTATTGTTAAAATTATATAGTATTACCAAATGTCTAACAAATATTAACGGAATATACTGCAAATTGACTTAAATATTTATTTAAAATCGTATAATAATAATACATTTTTTTTTGTATATTTAAGATATAATAATAAAGTTATTATTTAATTCAACATTTTTCATTTTTCGAATTTATTCTATGAGCTAAATTTCAGTTATGTATTTTATAAAGCTTTTTTGTAATAGTTCTATTCCGTCAATTTTTCAGAAATGACTTTATACACTACCAGACTATTATATTGTATTGTATTGGTAGTGTATAAAGTCATTTCTGAAAAATTGAAGGAATAGAACTATTACAAAAAAGCTTTATAAAATACATAACTGAAATTTAACTCATAGAATAAATTCGAAAAATGAAAAATGTTGAATATAATATAAAGTAACCTTCGGAAGGAAATAATTCCCAGTTTCTATTTGTTATTATTTAATATATAACAAATAATCCAAAAAGTGGCGAATAAAGCTACAAAGTAATGAATTCTTGAAGTCATTAAAAGTAGGATTGTAACACAGAAAAAAATAAAATTTGATTTCAATTAAAAAATTTGTGATATTAATTAAAAAATTAATTAAATTTGCACCAGTAAACAAATTAATAGTATCAATTTAACCAGTTAATAGTATTAATTAAACGTTTAATTTACTTGATTAAATGTTTAATTCACTTGATTAAATTTTTAATTAAAACTGATGTTATTTATAATAGGCTTGGTCCTTGTTATAATTTGAATCTATGTATGTACCGAATTTCACAAAATTATCTTCAAAATTGCTACCTGTACTTTGCGCACAAGGTGAACATGAACAGCCAGCCAGCAAGCCTGCCAAAAATTAATTTTAAGTCGGTCGGCATACTTTATATGGATCCAGAATCAATGTTTTAAGGTGTTACAAACGCATTATACTCCCTCCACTATTAAGGTTTGGATGTAATAAATTGAAAATCTCAACCGAATTAAATCTCATTCGATTTAGAATTAACTTTTTTAGTTTCAAATGTGGTTGCACAAAAGAAAAAGTTTATTCGACATCGTAAAATAGGCAATTAAACTTCTTGAATTGGTTTTTTTTTTTAGAAAAACCGATTATTGGTAATATACCCAAATGCCTTAAGCAAGGAAACTGATCACAAATTGCGTCAAAGTAAACTTTACTGGAAAAGCTTTTAATCAATATGTCACTTTAAAATAAGAAGAGACAAAAATATACTTAAAATAATTTAATTTATACATTTTCATATTAATCGAAAGTGTGAATATTCCTGGAAAATTTTGAAGGAATACATATGACTATTAAAGCTACGTTCACAGTCAAAAAAACCATTTCGTTTTTTCTTCTATCTTTTTTCTTCCCAAAGTATTTCATATATTTTTCTTTCATTTTTAGAACAAAAATGTAACTAAATAATTTTTAAAAATGTAACTAAAGTTGAGTCAACTAGAACTTCAGCAACAATTTGTATGAAATTGTTTGTGACGTTTAAAATAATTTTATTTAGTTTTGAATGAAAATTTTAACAAAATGTTTACAAAAATAAAAATAAATGCATAATATTGTTGTCGCTAAAATTTGCAAACGGTTTCTTGATGCAAAATGTGTGTAGTTACAAAAGAAATTGTTGCTATATTATGAACACCAAGTGAAAATGTTTTTTTGATTGTGAACGCAGCTTAAAGTATGAAAACTTTTTAAATTGTAATTTGACTTAGAATTCATATTCGATTGATATGAAAATTTATATAATAAACGAGAAATAAATTTCAAGATTCTAAAGTTATTTAATTTTAAAACTAAACACAAAAGTGCTCATTTATATTTTACGCAACTTTTTAACTTCCCAGCAAAAACTTTGCTTACAAAATAAGCAGAAAAACAAGTTAGAGTGCTATATTCGGCTATGCCGAATCTTTGATATCCTCCACCGACAGTTCATCTGTATCATGTTATTATTATCTTAAACTGTGACGATTTGTTATTAATTATGGTTTTAGGCGAGTAAACTGTTTTCCGGTAGTAGGGTTTATATGGACCGATCATCACGAAATTTCACAGCGACATTTCTAGTCCTTTAAAATTGTGACGTACCAATTTCTGTTATGCTGGCATTATTAGTTATAGTTTTAGGTGTACTAAACTGTTTTCCGGGAGTAGGGTTTCTATGGGGCCTAGGCTAAATTATGTGCCGATCTTAACGAAATTTCACAGTTTCATTTCTAGTCCTATAAAACTGTGGCGAGCCAAAATCTGTTATGTTTGCAATATTTTTTACGGTTTACGCCTAAACTGTTTTCCGTTAGTAGGGTTTATATAGGGCCTAAGGTAAATTATTGACCGATCGTCACGAAATTTCACAGTGTTATTTCGAGTCCTAAAAAACTGTGACGAACCAAATTTTTTTACGCTAGCGTTATGTTTTACGGTTTTAGGCGTACTAAACTGTTTTCCGGGAGTATTGTTTATATGGGGCTTATGGTAAGTTATGGACGGATCTTCACGAAATTTAACAGCGTGATTTCCAGTCAAATGAAACAAATTTTTGCAAAATCTTATCTCATTCCGTCCCTTGTTCCAGCATTTATGTTATTTTTTGTAACAAAATTATCAATTTTTTTTTTTAACCGATTTAGCTGGATTTCAATCCCAAACTGCTTAGGATAACTACAAGCAATTTGGCACCAATTTTGTTCATTTCTTTTGACTTGTTTGAAAGTGAGCGTGTTTTCAACAGACGGACAGACGGACATGGCTAAATCTACTTAGAATTACTCAAGGACCCAGAATATATATACTTTATGGGGTCTGAGATGAATAATAAAAAAGTTTCACACGGAATGACAAACTTAATATACCCTCTTCACAACTAATTGTGGTGGAGGGTATAATAATGACAATTTGGCGAGCCGACTACTTACTTTTCTACTAGAAAAAGTACTTATTTTTGTTCGAGATGTCCCAAAAGTAATCCTTTATAATTTGGCCTATTATAACCTAAAAAATAATATGTTTTTTTTTTAACTTACAATTTTTATAAAAAAGAGGCCACAAATTAGTTATTGCAAATTAATTGAAAAATGTTAAACACACTAACTAAAATTGTTCTTATATGCATGAAATAAATTTTTCGAAATGTAAGAAAACATTTAATAAGGACTGTTTTGCTGCACAAAATCATTGATAACTTTAACACTGTAATACAGATGCGTGAGGGTAATTTTGGAACACATTTATGTATATAGTTGTATACATTTGATTGATTTTTAGATTTTTCATGGATTGAACATCAAAATTATTGTTAAAATTATATAGTATTACCAAATGTCTAACAAATATTAACGGAATATACTGCAAATTGACTTAAATATTTATTTAAAATCGTATAATAATAATACATTTTTTTTTTGTATATTTAAGATATAATAATAAAGTTATTATTTAATTCAACATTTTTCATTTTTCGAATTTATTCTATGAGCTAAATTTCAGTTATGTATTTTATAAAGCTTTTTTGTAATAGTTCTATTCCGTCAATTTTTCAGAAATGACTTTATACACTACCAGACTATTATATTGTATTGTATTGGTAGTGTATAAAGTCATTTCTGAAAAATTGAAGGAATAGAACTATTACAAAAAAGCTTTATAAAATACATAACTGAAATTTAACTCATAGAATAAATTCGAAAAATGAAAAATGTTGAATATAATATAAAGTAACCTTCGGAAGGAAATAATTCCCAGTTTCTATTTGTTATTATTTAATATATAACAAATAATCCAAAAAGTGGCGAATAAAGCTACAAAGTAATGAATTCTTGAAGTCATTAAAAGTAGGATTGTAACACAGAAAAAAATAAAATTTGATTTCAATTAAAAAATTTGTGATATTAATTAAAAAATTAATTAAATTTGCACCAGTAAACAAATTAATAGTATCAATTTAACCAGTTAATAGTATTAATTAAACGTTTAATTTACTTGATTAAATGTTTAATTCACTTGATTAAATTTTTAATTAAAACTGATGTTATTTATAATTAATGCTTTAATTGGTGAAAAATTTTGGAGAATTTTTTCTGTGAAGTAAAGTTTTTGCTGGGTTATGACCAATTTAAGTATAGTTTTTCATATAATTTTATTTTTATTTGATATGAAGAACGATTTTAAAAATAAATTGTTAATTACATAAATAAATTGGTGAAATTGGCCATTAATAAAAAAATTATCATTCTAAGGTTTATTGAATTTGGTTATACTTAAAAGAAAAATGCTAAGTTTGCTTTTTGGTTTATTAACATGATTTGGTTATTGTAGTTTATTGACACTTTATAATTTAAATTAATACTGGCTTGGCGATTTAATTAGTGGTTGTGTTATGGGTGATTCCATAACAGGGATTAGGGTCACACCTGGGCATGGAACTCGCGCGCAAAAAAATTCCATTTTCAAGCGTTCTTGAAGCGTGATCTTTCGACAATAAAATGGCATAGACTAAAGTTTCAAACTCCGAAAGAATAACGAGACCAAGTTCACTCCTTTTCGAGAAATTTTAGAAAACAAATGCGTCGTACCTACTGGAAACCCTACAGTTAAGTTAGAAAAAAAAATCAGTTGTTGGCACCAAATACATCAAATTTGTTTGCAAACTTTTTGGCAACCTCATTTTTTAAAGAGTTAAATTTCATGGACAACGTTATTTTCATTTTATATACATTAGCTTAAACTGTTTTATTTTGCAGCCAAAAATAAAATTAATTTTAATAAAAAAAAGTACATATTTATACAAAATAGCTTAAGGCCAAAAATTAGCGCTTTAGAAAAAAAAAAATTTTTACACCTTATGGAAAACAACAAAAACTAAAGTGATAAAATGAATGAAATAAACAAAAAATTGCTAAAAAAAATAAGTTTGAGGCTTTTTTACTCTCACTGGGAGTGAAAGGAATTAAGAAGAAGCCTTTTAAATGCGAAATATAGAAAAAATTCTATGCAATAATATTTAAAACACGATTTTACTAGAATAGTGATGTTACCATTAAAAAGTGAAGTTTTAAAACCAAATAAACTTTTTTTAAATTTTTTTGTTTGACGGCCTTAGTGACTTAGTGCAAAAAAACAAGAATAAATGTTATGTATTTAAGGCACCCGTACACGACATGTATTTGTCATCTGACATGTCAAATTTTCAAGTCATATGTAATTGTTCATGTCTGTCAAAATTGCTGTTTTACATAAGGTTTAAAATATTCGGTCACAAAATTACATGTAATTTGCTTCTGACATTGTCTCTGTTTTTTTTCGCATTGTTATTGCAGAAACCAAAGTAGTTCTCGGTTTCAAAATAGCTTGCTGCCGCCACGAAAACATTTATTTGCGCCGTAAAATAATTTAGCCATCTTAACATTTTTTTCTTTTATGTTAAAGATACCAATTTAGAATTTTAAAATGAAACGGTTTTTATGTATATATTTACATAAATTATATTCAATGGTGAGATGAGCATACATATCTTGGTATTGTAAAATATTAACTTCAGCCGGCTAATGATTCCGTCAATAGTTGACGCCGCTGCCAGTTTCTTCACTGCATAGATTTCTGATGTCAGATGGTTTGTCAGAAGAAAATAGAGCACGCTCTAATTGAAATTTTGTCAGATGACTATGCGTCTGACTTTTACAGAAGCAAAGTTAAAAAGGTAACACACGACATGTATGTGTTTTGCAGTGGGAAATTGGACATGTCAGATGACAAAAACATGTCGTCTATACGCTCCTTTAGCTGTAGTAGAAGTGCATTATAATTTCGTCTTCTGAATAGTAAGGATCAAAACATAAAACTTGGAAGATGTCATCTAATGGAGCAAAAATTAGATACTGCGATAAGCGAAATAATTAAAAAAAAATAAAGCTTTATCCATTGAGCGATCACGAAGTCGCTTATTTGATAAATTCAATTGAAGATGACGATGACATTGAAGATTTTGATGACAGCATCGAAGATCCAGATTATAAATGTGATGAATTAAAACCGGAAGATAATGCAATGATAACGGAATGCTTATATTTGTTTAATTCTTCGTCATTTACAAAAGCAGTAAGCTTTGCTTGAGCTTTTTGATAGTGTTCCAAAAAATATGATTCCCAGTTGTAAACTTTCAGCTAAAAAAAGCTATGATTTAAAAAAGTAATTCCAGGCTATGCACTTGAATTTAGTGGACCAGCTTATGGAGTTGATATCACCACGGTTTTATGGAAGGACAACAAAAATGTAAGATTATGTAATTTTGTATTGCAATCTAAATTACTTTTACAAATATCATTGAAATACGTCGTTTTCCAAAATTAATCGGAAATCAAATTTTACATATCGTTCGTTCCCTTTCCCCAAAAATAGCTTAAGCGACATCATTTTCAGTTTTTCTTTTTTTTTAATAAATTAATTTATTAGGAGCACTTGCATCATCTCCTTAAATGTCATGGCCACGCAAGGTACGGCTACGATTTTATAGCAAACAAAATTTAATCTTAAGCGCCAACCTTTATACAAAAATCTTATGAAATATAATAAAAAAAAACTCTTCTCCTGTAAAATTGTGTTTTCGATATGTAGATGTTGATATCTAGAAAATATATAGCAGAAATAACTTTTATATCAATCTTATCTTTGTAACGTAACTTTGTTTTGGTGGGTCCATGGGTTCCAAAAAAAGTAAACTTTTAAAAATGGGTCTGTAAATACTGCGGTGCAGGTTATTATGGGCGGGCATAACCAACTATACTTTCTAACTTGTTTGTAATTTTCTTTTCTAAAGGGCATTTAATAATAAGAAAACTAAGAACCTTATATGCCGATGGTCTTGCCTTTTTAATTTATATGTGTTGGAGCTGTTAAAAGAAAATGGATCAGGATGGTAAGATTTTGTATAAGAACGACAGCATTATTCTTGGCAGAACAAGAGCAACAAAGAACATTTATGTACATATTGACATAATTAAGTTGTCGACTATTCTTAAAGAGTATAGGTTAGGTTAGGTTAGGTTAAATGGGTAGCCGTCACGAAGACGACTCACTTGGGTCCTTATAGCGGTCCCTTTGTGATACCCCTAGCCAGTAACAAGGGCCAGCCAGTATCCACCAGACTATTCCCCAGAGGTCACCGCAGTCTCGAACCACCCCGATTCCCTGCAGAACAGGGAGATCGATTTCAGTCCCGAATTGGACAACTCGTCCAGACATGGCAATTCCGGTCTCCCAAAATGCCTCAACCTAACGCCCGCCAGACCGGGGCATTGACAGAGGAAGTGAAACACCGTCTCCTCCTCCTCCTCATCATGACAACTCCTGCAGTAGTCATTATACTCAAGACCCATCCTCCTAGCATGAGTCCCTATCACCCAGTGACCCGTGATAACCGATATCACTGTCCTTATCCGGTCCCTGCCGAGACCGAGTAGTACGCGCGTTTTCGCCGCGTCATAGCCAGGCCATAGAGTCCTGGCCATCAAACAGGTATGCTCGCCCTGCCATCTCCCCTGAGCCCTTCTGTACGACTCCCGTCTGATGAGAGTCCTGCAGCGGGCCATTGAAGTGCCAATTAGGCCGTCGACGAACATGTCGTCCAAGAGACAGCCTTGTTTGGCCAGACTGTCCGCAGTATGGTTGCCCAGGAGCCCACTGTGTCCTGGTACCCATGTCAGCGTTACACTGGAATGTTTCGCGATCTCATTTAGAGACATCCGGCATTCCACTGTCAACATAGATGTCGTAAAGACACCAGCCAGAGCTGCAATGGCAGCCTTGCTGTCCGTAAATATACATATATCCCTCGATATACGATAGTACTTCAGCCAGTTTGCCGCCCGCTTTATGGCAGAGATTTCCGCCTGCAGCACACTACTGCCATCTGGCAGCCTAAAAGAGACCCTGATGTCCAATTCTTCGATGAAGAAACCTCCACCCACTCTGTCGCCCATCCTGGAACCATCGGTGTAGACCCGCAGGGTCGGCTCCAGAGATCGCGTATTATCGAGCAGCTCATCATAGCTACCATGATGAACCGTGAACAAAGCACCGAAAAAGGGTTCCGGAGTGCAATAGTCCAGCCCCGCCAGGTCGTATGACGCGTGAAGCGTGACCCTGGCATGACCATAGTTCCGCGTAGACCATAGGCCCACCGCCCCCAGTCTCATAGCGGAAGTCAAGGCCTGTTGTTCGGCCATGATATCAATCGGCAACCAGTCTAGCATAGTAAACAGTGCCTTCGTCGGTGTCGAGCGGAGTGATCCCGTGATCATCAGCGCAGCCAACCTATATACTTTCTCAAGCATCCTGCAGTACCGTCCCCTTTCCACGGCAGGCCACCACACTATGACCCCATAGAAGAGAATCGGTTTTACCACCGCTTCAAACATCCATTCGACACCCCTGGGGCCCAGGCCCCAGCTCCTGCCCAAGGATCTCTTGCAGGTGTATAAGGCCACAATAGCCCTATCAACCCTCGTCCGAACGTTGAGTTCCCATGATAGTTTGCTATCGAGAATTACGCCCAAATATTTGGCACTGTTCGAGAGCCTCAGCTCCGTGCCGTTTAGCCTAGGAAGCCTAAAGTTGCCAACCTTGTACTTCCTGGTAAAGAGTACCAACTCAGTTTTCTGTGGATTGACACCAAGTCCACAGGAAGTGCTCCAAGAGCTTAGAATCTGCAATGCAGATTCCATACAATGGGACAGTGTGTCCAGGTGTTTACCCGCGACCGCCACCGCCACGTCATCCGCATACGCGACGGTTTTTATCCCTAATCTGTCGAACCGACCCAGCAAAGTGTTCACCGTCAGGTTCCACAGTAGAGGGGAGAGAACCCCACCTTGCGGGGTGCCCCTGTGCACAAATCTGCAAACATTAGTAGCACCCATTGTAGATCCAATGATCCTATTATCGAGTAGATTACCAATAAATCTACAAATTACATCGTCAACCCCAACCTCCCTCATCGACTCCAAGATGGAGTTGGGTTTGACATTATTGAAAGCTCCCTCAATGTCCAGAAAGGCCACAAGTGAGTATTCCCGAAATTCAAGGGATTTCTCAATGTAGCCGACCAGTGAGTGGAGCGCCGTCTCTACAGACTTGCCATTGGTGTAGGCATGCTGCGATGAAGAGAGCAAATGTCTAGGAATAGACATCCTCAGATGAATATCAATGACCCTTTCAAGGGTCTTGAGAAGAAATGACGACAGGCTAATTGGCCTGTAGTCCTTAGGTCTGGTGTGGGATGCTTTACCTCCCTTTGGGATGAAAACAACCCTACATCTAGTCCATCGGATGGGAACGTACGAGAATCTAATACATTCCGTATAAATAGCGGACAGCCAAGGAACCAGAAGCCCCGCGTTCTTTTGAAGGTCGGCCGGAATAATACCGTCCGGACCAGGAGCCTTAAAGGAGTCGAAGCTCCTTATCGCCCAATTGAGCCTATCATAGCACAGAGAAATGGACACGGGTCCAGGCTCTGATAGGCAGTTGATCTTCCGTGGTGTTGGAAGGGAATTGCCAGGAAAGTGCGTGTCAATTAACACCTCCAGCGTCTCCTGACTATTCGTGGTCCAGCTACCATCAGCTTTCTGAATGTAGCTAGGGACAGTAGGGCAAGAAGCCATTATTTTGCGCAACCGGTTTGTCTCAGAGGAGCCTTCCACGCCGCTGCAGAAGTTCCTCCAGGCATTCCGTTTCGCCGATCTAACCAAATTCTTGAACCTATTCAATGCCGACTTATAATCCGCCCAGTTTCCCAGTCGTTTAGCCATATTGAATAACCTACGACAGTCTCTGCGAGACTGTGCAATCTCAGGGCTCCACCATGGTGGCTTGCCCCCCTTTTTCCTAACCACTGGCCTACAGGCCAGTGCCGTTGCCTGACGCAGTGCCCCCGATAGGAATTCCACTGCCATTTCAGTCTCCGTAATGCCACTAATGACAGGGACTGAGCCCAGAGAATCAGCGAGTAGACTAGCCTGATAGTCCCACCTCGTTCTCCTCCTATTCACAAAAGTACACACCCCCAAGGGGGGTGGACCTAATTGAAACTCAACATACCTGTGGTCCGAAAAAGAACAGTCATTTGAGACCGCCCAGTTACTTATCAAGTCGGAGTGTTCCGAGCTGACCAATGTCACATCAAGAACCTCCTGCCTATTAGCTACAATGAACGTAGGTTCCGCGCCTATGTTTGCTATTTCCAAATTACTGCTACAGATAAAAGAAAATAGCGACTCACCTCTAGAGTTGGTGTTGGAGCTGCCCCACGTGATGTGGTGCGCATTAGCGTCAGCACAGATAACCACCGGGGTACCCATGGAGCCGGCTTTGGCTACCAAGCCACGAACAAGCCCATTAGGTGGCTCATTGTCCTGGTCATGCGCCATATAGCCCGAGACGATCCAGATCGGCATGTCGCCCATCTCTAGGGCCGCTGAAGTTGTGTCTTCATCACTGAAATCAGAAAGAATGAAGATATCCAGCGTGTTTTTAGCCAAAATACAAGATCTAATTTTACCTGTTGCTTTGGCATATAGGAGCTTATAGCCCTTGAGGTTTAATCCGCAAACCCGATCCTTGTGGATCCATGGCTCTTGGATCATTATTAGCTCCTCCTCTCTCTCTACCACCCGGAGGAGCAGTGCAGCGGATGCTGCCTTAGAGTGGTGAAGGTTTATCTGTGTCACCTTCACCATGTCCAGTATTAACGACCGTGACATTGGCGTCCTCCTGATCTGATTCCAGGAGGGCGTCCTCATCAGCCAATTCACCCATGCGTTCAAAGAGGTCACCCAGCATGTCAGAGACGGACGGGGTGTCTTCTTTGTCACATGAATGAACGGAAGCGTCATTCGTGCAGTCCGCAGACTGCGTAGCCTCCACAACCTTCGGAGCGGGATCGCCCTTGTCATCACCTCGGTAGACACGGAGCAAGATGGTACTGAAACCATAGTAAATCTTGCCCTGTTTCTCCCTCAGTGGCTTCAAGGAGTCCTGATTCAGGACTACGATCGCCGTTCTTGAGGATCCTTCAGCTGCTGAAACCTTGACAACTTTCCAGTTGTGAGTGGGAAGTTGGGGGTTGCAGCACTGAATAATCTTCAAGATTTCCTCCGGTGCAGAGGGTTCCGCTGGGATGGTGACGATGGATCTAGGTCTCCGTGGTATCTCACTCATCAAAACCACGTCGAGCCTAGCACCTTCCCATATTTCGCCAATCGCTCCAATGGCAAGCTTCAGCAGAAGTGCAGAGCGCTCGTCCACACACGCCATCAGCTTAACGTGACCCTGGTACCAGCCAGCATCGTCGCATTGCGGGGGTGCTCCTGGATTCTCACTAAGGATCTTCCAAAAGACACCCATCATTTGCTGCTTCACCAAGTCCCACCTAGAGTGGGAGATGGATCCATCAGCAGCACTTCTGTCTATAATAGCCCTAACAAGATGGTCTTTCGCCACCTCGCTGTAGGACCTATTAGTCGACTTTGGTGCGTACTTGGGACGTTTTGTCCCTGGTTGCTGTCTAACGGCTGTCGCTTCTTCCTCCGAACGTTGCCGTTTAGGCATTGCCTTTGCAGGGGCGGGAGGTGAAACGCTTTGAAGCCCAGCAGTAAGGGCCTTAGCCCATGCCAATGAAGCTTCCTGTTCTGCAGAAAGCTCATTGGCATCTTTGGAGCCGAATAGCTCGATAACACGCAAGGCAGCACGCCTTGAGTTAGATGCCCTCTTTGAAGGATTTTTATGCCGAGGTGTCTTCTTAGTGACGCCGGACTTGGCGGGGGGAGGTGCAGAAGTGGGACAGGATGTAATCATCTCCGTCCCTCTTTGCACAATAGGCATATGGGAGGCTGCTTTGTTGGACGACTTTGTCATTTCCAACTTTGCAGTACCCGAAGCATGGGCTTTATCCGCTCTGGCGGAAAGGGCTGATGCGGCTTTTGATGTACTTGGCGCGAAAGACAGAGGTACATCGCCGCTGTTAGGTGTCGAGGCTGATACAGCCACCGACGGGATCGTCTTCGTCTCATTGTCCTTATCATTGGTCCTTTTCGTGTCCTGTTCCGTGCCATTGTTAGTTTGTTGTTTGTTTTGTTTTTGATTTGTTTTAAAAAGAGTTGTCATTTTGTTTCTGGTCCCACGAGTGTAGGGGATCTGGAGGTCCGCCACGTCATAGCCCCCGATAACGCGGTAAGGGCGTAGTCTATTTGCTGAGGTGCCCAGGTGTCAGCAAAGCTCCGTGATAATACAGTCGGTAACCCCTGACTGCAAACCAACCGATAGGCACGGGTCGCATAACACCTCGGTTTAGGGGATGGATAACCTTTCGTTGCCAAGGCCTTTAAGTTCACTGCCCTCATCTCGGGAATCACCAGATGCTGGCAAAATGCCCGGATCAAGACACGAACCACAGCCAAGACGTAAGCCACCACATCGCTTCAAGATTGTTATCCATAATAGTGGTGGAAAGAGTATGTGATAAAGAAAATAAGATTTTTATATTAAGTTGTTCAAATCAGTGTTTGAAAAAAAAACACTAAATGTCAGGGGGTTGCTATAAAACCATGTGAGATAAGGCCATGATGGCTTTATTGCTCAATTGAATGGGAGATAAAGCCATAATGGCCTTATTGCTCAATCATTGAGAAGTAAGGCCATATTTAAAATTTTGCGAAATGAGAAATACAGCCATATTTTTTTTTCGCAAATGAGAGATAAAGCCTTATTTTTTCAGAATATTGTTATGCATGGTGTAAACATTCTGTAAAGGGGAAAATCCTTAGTTATCATTGAAAAACATTTTTTTATTCTTGTGACGCACGCAGGAAAATTTTATTCAGCGAAGCCAGCTGCCACGTCCTACTGGAGGAAAAAAACCCCTAAGCACGGCCGCAGGCCGCCACGTAGAAAAACTTTAGTATGCGAAGCCATATTTCAATACTTAACTTTCGTGTCTTAATATTGCTAATGTGAGCTAAGACCATGATGGCTTTATCTCCCATTCAAATGAAAAAAAAAAACAAAAAGGCTTTATCTCCCTATTGAATGAGAGATCAAGCCATCATGGCCTTATCTCACATGGTATTAAAGCACCCCCCCTTAATGTGTTATAAAAAAACGTTTTCCTGCTTATCATCTTTTGAACACAAAAATAATACTGTTTTTATCTAACTCAACAAAAGATGAGAACATTTTATTCCGTTCGAGTTTTTTAAACCATAATTTCATTGTGTTCGGTTCGGTTCATTAATGTTTTTCGTTTTTTGCTAAAATTTTTTGTTTGGTCATTTCTTTATCAATGTAAAAAAAACATTATGGAACATTAGAATATTCATTTTGTTTACATTACCACTTTAATTGTTCTGTTTTTTGACGCAGAACAGAACATTAAATAATGTTCGGCTCTTTCTTGAAATACTTACGAATGGTATAAAGGGTTGTGTTCGTCTGTGGACCGAAAACTAAATAATGTACTGTTTATTTTTGAACACTGGTTGAGATTTTCCTTATATTGTGGCATTTAACAGCTTTGTGATCAAAGACTTGCAGAGATTATCTAATAGATATTTCACTTTCTGGTGTTACATCTTCCGGGGATATCAGTTGCATTCAATACCTGGGACTTAGCTAAAATCTAACATTGACAAGTCTCAAGACATCTTCAGATCACGACTTTTCAGAGACTCTATCAGGTAACACGGGTGTCAGTAGCCCCCGGTGGCACGGCACCAGATTGACAATTGGTTGAGGCCTCCGTTGGTATACTTCTTCCGGGAGTTGGTTCCTGTCTATCAGTCTTTCATATTACATCCCAGTAAAAACTTCGCTTAATTTTTCAAAATGAATCGCTTCTTTAACTCATTATTTAGCAGCTTTGTTCTATAACCAGATCTAAAACAACTTCTATAACTACTTTTTTCTGGATGTATGCAGGTAAAAAAAATAATGACTTACTTTTGAATACGTTTATTTTGGGACATCCCTTGCAAAATTCATTTGGGTTTTTCTGTAGAATTGTAAGCAGTGCTCTTATGTTTTTCTGATTACTCAACACATTATTTTGTAGGCAAAGTTTTTACTGGGATACGTATACAGCGAAGATAACTTATTTTTTATTATTTTTTTTTATAAAACTTAAATACATATAAAACAAATAAAATAACATTTAGGAATAATTTTCATTATAATTGCAAAATTTACATTCTGATCAGCTTATTAAATTCATATTAAATCATATATCGTTTAAAAATTGTTGGCAAAATGTTTCAATACACTAAGCTGAAAACTAATATTATTCTTGCAACATGTTATTTTTCATTATTTCACATGGAAAGAATGAATATCTTCATACGAACACAACAAATTGAAAGCTCATGTGTTACATTTTGTGTTCCAGTTGGACGTATGTATGAGCATTCCGACAGATAGGCAGCCATGCCATCATCACACTTTCGTACATATTTTGGCTGGCATCCAAAAATTTATATGAACATGTTCAGTCTTCACACACACTCCTGTATATCGAAAACTAACACATAAACAATCAGGTACTTGCATATTTTTGAAATGTTGTTTAACCCTAATGTGATTGACAAGGTACCTGGGTACGTATCGTGTTTAAGCTTGATTTTTTTAAGCTTATAGCCGTCGTATTTGAAACTTCTTGGGAGTTCTTTACTTTAACTTTTGCAGCTTTAAAGAAAATAAAACTCATTTTGAAAAACGTAACATGCCAAGGGCCCATGTCACAAATTGTTTTTCTGTTTTATTTTAAAAAATATTGGCATTTAAAAATTGTTATTTTTTCAAAAAAATTAAAAACAGAAATTTATCAAATTATTGAAAAGATTACAAATAAAAACATGTACAAATGTTCACATCTCGATATTTAAATTCATATAGAAAAACAAAAAAAAAAACAAGTTAGAGTGCTATATTCGGCTGTGCCGAATCTTTGATACCCTCCACCGACACTTCGAATGTTTTAGGAGTAATATCTGTATGATGTCTATTTATTATTATAATCTTTGTAAAAACAGACATCTGCATTAAAATTTGTTGCGGTTTAGACCTATATAAAATTATTGACCGACAATCAGAATCAATTTTAAAAAGCTTGAGTAGAATATCAGTTTAAGATGAACTTAACTGATTTTCAAGAGAACAAATTATATAAAAGCCATAGTAAGCTGTGAAACAATCATCCCAAATTCTGCAGAACGATTTCTGGTATTAAAAACATAAATTTCAATACAGCGGTGCAATTAGTTTAAGCGTTTGCAGTAAATTTCAGAAGGCTGCTAAAATGGAATCTAAGGAAAATTATGGACCGTATATCACAAAATTCCATAACATTTTTTCTGGCCATATGAAGCTTAACTGGAAGAAAGTTTACCGCGTATTTAATTATTTTACCAGAGTGGGCTTTATATGAGGCATATGGTAAGTTATGCACCGATTTTCACCAAATTGCACAGTGTCATTTCTAGTTCTATAAAACTGTGATGTGCAAAATTTTGTTATGATAGCGTTATTTTTTACGGATTTAGGTGTACTAAACTGTTTTCTGGAAGAAGGTTTTATATGGGGCCTATGGTAAATTATGGACCGTTCTTCAGGAAACTTAATAGTTTCATTTCTAGTCCTATTTAACTGTTACGTGCTAAAATCTGTTATGATAGCATTGTTAGTTAGGGTTTTAGGCTTACTGTTTTCCGGGAGTAGGGCTTATATGGGGCCTAGGGTAAATCATGGACGGATCTTCAAGAAATTTTACAGCGTGTTAAATAAAACGAACTGTTGCGAAATCTTAAATTATTCTGTGCATTTTTCCACCATTTATGTTAGTTTTTGTAACAAAATTATCAATTTTTTAAGGTGGTGGTTCAACATTTTGATTCATAGCTCAGATCCTATTGAACCGATTTTGCTGGATTTCAATCCCAAACTGCTTAGGATAACTACAAGCAATTTGACACCAAGTTTGTTTATTTCTTTTGAGTTTTTCGAAAGTGAGCGTGTTTTCAACAGACGGACAGACAGACGGACAAGGCTAAATCGACTTAGAATTACTCAAGGACCCAGAATATATATACTTTATAGGGTCTGAGATGAATAATAAAAAAGTTTCATACGGAATGACAAACTTAATATACCCTCTTCACAACTAATTGTGGTGGAGGGTATAAAAAAATAATATGAATTTTAAATATCGTCGTTCGTAAATTATTGTGCTCTAGAGTGGTTCGAAAAAAAATGTTTTTGTCAGTCCCCCCTAGGATTAAAGATAATCTAAAAAAAATTCCAAAAATGAATTTTTTATATTTTTTGCCACGCCTAGAAATACCGCCCTTTAAGTTTTTTATTCACTGTGTCGCCATTTTTAGTCCGATCATAACATTTTGTATATCGGTGTTCATGGCTCTGTAAGGGCTACATTTCTGTCTTTAATAGTTTTTTTATACCACGCAAATTCTAGTCATGTCTTTCAAAAGCTCGGTTTATACCCTCCCAAACGCTAAATATTTATGAACTAAAATGAAGCTGTGTTATTTTGATACAACTTCTGTATAAAAAAAACTATTAAAGACAGAAATGTAGCCCTTACAGAGCCATGAACACCGATATACAAAATGTTATGATCGGACTAAAAATGGCGACACAGTGAACAAAAAACTAAAAGGGCGTTATTTCTAGGCGTGGCAAAAAAATAAAAAAAAATATTTTTGGAATTGTTTTTACATTATCTTTAATCCTAAGGGGCCCCTAGGAAAAATTTTTTTCCGAACCACTCTATTGTGCTCTATAGCGCAAAATGTAAAAAAAATTTAGATAAGGCTGATTACACAGTGCAACAAAATTCGGGTCATCGCCGTTGAGGTTTCAACACTTACAACGCGAAATGAAAGTTGACTACTACTAGAGCAAAGTTTTTAAATTTTTTAAAAAGGCGTTTGGTATAAGTCAAAAAAAAATATTCTAAATGTACTTCTGAGCTAAAAAATAATTTCAGATGTCTTCAGTAGAACCCTCCACCTCTCATTTTAAGGGGTAATTTTTGCCCATTTTCACAACTCTTACTAAAAAGTATACAAAAGTGGCACTTTTAAGGGTTAAAATGTTCTGCGAATATTTTCTGCATAATATTTCACTAGGGGTCTTCCAAGACCAAAAGTTTGTGTGATGTATTTAAAACGGATTTTCGAAATTTCGGGCATTAAAATTTTTTAATTTCTTAAAAATGTACTTCTGACCTAAAAGACTATTTCAGATGTCTTCAGTAGCCTTGTATGTCGATTCTTTTCTTAGAATATATTAACCCTCTAACTCCCATTTTAAGGGGTCCTTTTTACGACACTTTAGAGGGTTCTACGAATATTTTCTGCATCAAATTAGTGATGTAAGTATAACGGGTTTTCGAAAAATTCAAAAACTTCAAGGCCCGGAATTTCGAAAATCCGTTTTACATACATTGCAAGATTTTTTGGTCTTAGTATTCTTTCATTTCGCGTTTCAAGTGTTGAGGCTGTTTTTTTTTTTTTTTTTGTTGCACAGTGTTATTAGGTTTACTTATTGAGATCTATTGATCTGTGATATCAGTTATTATTATCTAACGTTTTCGAGACACGACACATCGACTTTGGGCTATTGCGCTCTATGTGCAGTAAACCGAGCCAATAAAACAAAAGCAAAGCTAAAATAATATATGTTTTGTTCAATACCTAAGTCTAAACAAAATTGGCGTTTGTGCTTATGTGCATTACACATACAAATCATGGTCCAAACAACCTTTTAGTATACCGTCTGACTCAAAAAGCGATGTGCGTCCGTCCGGCCGGCTGAATGCTTGTCTGTCTTTGTTACCATGCGCACAAAGTACAAGTCGTAATGTCTGTTTTCATACGGCTCATGTCTTATTAACATGATTCTTACTTTTTCTTCTTTGAACTTTCATTGGCGTTCAAACAATTCAATTCAATAGTAAGGGTCTTCATGATGTTGCTTAAAATTACCATTTGTGCAAATGGGTAAACTTGCGAGACTCGTTTCATAAAGATCCTTTTTAAGTTTTGTGTAATTTTAAACAATTAATGTCATTTCAAACAGAAACGTCAATAAAAAATATATTAAAAAAAAATAATCAAAAATATAATAAAAAACTTGGAATTTGTAAATTATAAATGAAATTTGTTTTTAAACATGCATAAAGAAAGCCAAAAGACTAATATGCTTATATTATTACAAGAATTTATTGTTTGTGATTTATTTACACTTGAAGTTTTCATTGAAAACGGCGGTAAGCATTAAAAAAATTTGTCTGTATAAATGCACAATTGAACTGCGTAAGTTTACGAGTCAAAATTGTTGGGCAAATTTAAGCAGTTTGTGTAAATGAATTCTCATACAATTTTTGACAGTTCATTTACGAGGGCGTTAGAATGCACAGTTTGCACAGTTTACGAGACTTATAAACGATATCATGAGGACCCTTATTCTTTTTTTAAACATGAACAAAATGTGTATTTTTTTTTTCTTGTAGTGTTGTTCTTTTTACCAAAAACAGCAAATAGTTTTTTACCATCTTTTATGGTGTTGTTGTTGTTGTTTCTACAATAAACTTTTACCAACACTAGCAATGTAAATTGTTGACGAAAGTTATCGCATTTTGAATTTCTTTATTGGCTTTTAAATGTTGTTCAAACTAAAACCAATGTAAAATTTTACCGTTTTCGGTAGTGATTTTGCTTCACTGTTACTTAATGTTAATTTAACCCATTAAAGACTGAACCCCGATTTCGTGGTACGATTTTGATGAAATTTCACACATTTGATATTATGGGCATTTATATTGACATTGCGTTTTTTTTACCTGTCAAACCTTGGCCCCTAGACCATGGGTATTTTTCTACCCACTTCGCTCTTAAAGAGTTCTAAAACAGAAGATTTTTTGAAAACCAAAAATTAAAAAATTCATTTATTGCATGCATTGATGTGTGAGTTGTGTGCTTATTTCACTATGTACGTTGAATCTGTCCCAGCGGGAAAAGGAAGCAGTACGGATGCCTTCTAGAGGGCCTTCTTTTTGATGAAAAGGATGGTTAAATTTTAAGGGCCGATGTTGATTTTGAATAAAACACCAATTATTTAGGAAGTTATTGTCATTTATTTTTATTATGAAAATATTGGTATGGTTCAATCATGTATGGAACAAAATATCGGCCAAATGGCCGCTGCGACCTCGGCGGTACGCCACCATCCGATGGTCTAAATGTTCGATGACGCTGAGGCATAATTGAGGTTCTATGCCGTTAATGGGCCGAATTATCTCATCCTATAGCTCTTGAATTGTTGTTTGCTTATCGACGTACACCTTTTCTGCCAAAGAAAGAAGACCAACGGTGTCAAATCAAATGATCTTGGCGGCCAATTGGCATCGCCACACCGTGAGATAACACGGCCATTGAATTCGTTGCGCTAAAGAGCCATTGTTTCGTTAGCTGTGTGACACCGTCCTGTTGAAAGCATATATCGTCCACATCCATATCTTCCAATTCGGGCCATAAAAAGTTCGTTATCATCTCACGATAGCGAACACCATTCACTCTAACTGCCAGACCGGCCTCATTTTGGAAAAAATACGGCCCGATGATGCCTCCAGCCCATAAGCCTCACCAAACAGTCACTCTTGTGAGCGCATTGGTTTTTCGACAATCACTCATGGATTATCATTCGCCCAAATGCGGCAACTCTGCTTATTGCCGAATCCACTGAGGTGAAAATGTGCATCATCACTGAATCACGAAGTGCACGATGTGCATTTTACATTCGGATTGTGCCCAACAACATTTTGCATTTGTAGCAACAATTCTGTTTCTTTTGTTCCAAAGTGTAAATTTATTGTTCAAATACAAATTTTTTTTCGACAACAGTTTTATTATTTGATTCAAAAAATAAATATTTTACGGCAACAAAAATTGTTATTTCCTGCAATCATTTACGTCAACAGCAATTTTCAATGTGCTGTTATTTCAGAGGAAAACTTTTAGCGACAGAAGTTATTTTATTTGCAACAAGTAATTTTGCTGTTAAAAACTTCAAATACATTCATGTGTTGCGGCAAAAAAAAATTTGTTGGAAACTTTCTTGCGAAAAAAAGGTTTTCATTTACGCCAACAAGTTTTTGTTTACTCAACAGCATAATCGTCAAATGCTCAAAGTATTTGGCGTCACAATATTTTTTTTTTTTTGTGTGGTAAGAGTTTTTTCTTTCTGTGTGTGCAGCAGAGATCAGCAATGAATCGTTTGCCGAATCCACTGAGGTGAAAATGTGCATCATCACTGAATCACGAAGTGCACGATGTGCATTTTACATTCGGATTGTGCCCAACAACATTTTGCATTTGTAGCAACAATTCTGTTTCTTTTGTTCCAAAGTGTAAATTTATTGTTCAAATACAAATTTTTTTTCGACAACAGTTTTATTATTTGATTCAAAAAATAAATATTTTACGGCAACAAAAATTGTTATTTCCTGCAATCATTTACGTCAACAGCAATTTTCAATGTGCTGTTATTTCAGAGGAAAACTTTTAGCGACAGAAGTTATTTTATTTGCAACAAGTAATTTTGCTGTTAAAAACTTCAAATACATTCATGTGTTGCGGCAAAAAAAAAATTTGTTGGAAACTTTCTTGCGAAAAAAAGGTTTTCATTTACGCCAACAAGTTTTTGTTTACTCAACAGCATAATCGTCAAATGCTCAAAGTATTTGGCGTCACAATATTTTTTTTTTTTTGTGTGGTAAGAGTTTTTTCTTTCTGTGTGTGCAGCAGAGATCAGCAATGAATCGTTTTTTCGCTACTCATACTGACTCATGCAATTGTAAGTATAAGTGCGTAGAAACCCTGCAAATAATAGGACCAGTCCAAACACGCGTGTAAAGAGTAGTCCACAAGGGACCAGGACTAGTCCACAAGTAACCCAAACGTATGGAAAAAACCTGGTCTATTTAACATTACGATGTCCTAGGAGAGGACCATATAACCCACCTTTGGACCACTAAGGAGTAGTTTTAAAACTACTCCATGGTATATAACCCACCTTTGGACCAGTAAGGAGTAGTTTTAAAACTACTCCATGGTGTACTCAAGAGGATTAGTTTTGAAGTCGTTTAAACGAAAGCATGTCGTTAAAAAACGAAGACATGTCGTCTCACTACAAACACTTTTTAACAATGGCATGGTCCATGCTTGCATTACATCGGACTAGTCCATGGAGTAGTCCATTTTATCAAAATGGGTCAGGTGGTCCAATTTTATTTGCAGGGAATCATTTCAACTTAACTATAGTTATAAAATAAATAAAAATATATGTATGAGTGCGACGTCGACATTATACGCATACTCATAAATGACCTCAGCTTGATTTATAATTTCAAGAAAATACTTACAATACTCACAATGATTCAAATCATTTAGCTCGTCCATTTGCCGTTTTAACACAACAGAGAAAACACACAACTTAATAATCAGCGCTGCCAGATAAATTTGCCGAAAAATCATTCACTTCATACATGTAACTTTAGTAAACTGTAATTGCCAAATCGTCACTTTGCTATTTCGGGGACAGATTTGGCAGCCTCGCATTTTGCTTCGCCTATGCACATTGACTTGAGTAGATTCTAAATCAAACACAACAAATGTTGCTAAAGCTTCGTACAGACGATGGTCAGATCTTACAATATTGTAAGCAGGCGTTGCCAACAGCAAAATTTTTCTGGCAATGGTCCATTGTCAGATGCATTAATTTTGCACATCTGCAAATACAAATCAGCTTACAATGTTCACACAGTTGTAAGACATTTTAGCCAATTTTAATGCAATTTAAGCAACGCTGCTTACCAATATTGTAAGATCTGACCATCGTCTGTACGAAGCTTAAGTATGAGTACGATGAATAAAATGAAACTTTTGAGTGAATATGAGTTTGAATAACATTGGAATAAGTATGAGTGCGTATAAGTACTAGAATTTATGAGTCATGATTTAGCTCTACTCACTTTTTCACTACTCATTGCTGATCTCTGGTGTGCAGTGCACCATATAGAGGACCACTTGAGGAAAACTCATTAGTACGCCTAGAACGGTAACGAATAACGTCCTTGCAGTAAACTTTCGTCTGTCATTGTTTTATAAGATAAGAAGTTAGTTACACCATCAAATTACGTGAAGATCAGCCCATAATTTAACATAGGCCCAATACAAAGAAGCCTTTCGAAAAGCACTTCAAGACGAATTAAATGCTAAAGCAATTGTATTGCTGTATTGAAAATTTATCTAATTTTATTTAAAATAGGTCCAATATAAAAACACCCTGCTGAATATCACGTTTATACGCCTAATAGTATTTTATAAACAAATCGTGATAATTTTAATCAAATTAAGTTAAATATACATAATTTTTTGGAAAAGACTTTTATTTGACTTAAACCGCAACGAATTATATTTTGTGAGCCTTTTAGACAAGCCTGCTTAAATTTTAAATTCTCTAAACGGTTTTGTAAATTAAGTGGAATTTATGCCAAATTAATGAGATAAAGTGGTTTTTCTTCACTTTAAAAAAGAATTAAAAAGACGATTAACTGCATGTTTTCAAAATAAAATAAAAATAATTTGGCAATTTAGCACGTCATACAGAAATCTTATTAATAATAAATTTTGTATTTCCGAAAATAACTTTGAACATTTTCGCTTCGGAACTTCTATTTAAACAACAACAATAAAAAAAATTAATATTTGTTTTTGTTTTTGAAATAAATTTCTAAACGAACATTTTTATTTTGGTTTGAAAACCCAGCAGTAAGTTTTAAATATTATATGATATAAAACTGTTGTTACCCTTAAACAGATTTAGGCTATTCACAAAGTGTTCAATTGTGTCATATTGGTGGTAAATATTTGCTAAAATCTTATGAATGTGAAGTTTTGATTGCCCAATTGCTTTTTTTTCTCAAAATAATTCTTTATATTGTGTTCTATATGCTTTAAAAGAATAAGATTATCGTTTATAGTACAAAGTACAAATATCTAAAGGTATTTCTACATGACATGTCTTTAGCAGTGTACTTGTCAAATTTCCCACTGCGAAATTTTTGCAGGTCATGTAGGAGCAAAAAAAGTTTTCTTCTGTAAATGTCAGCTCAAATAAGCAGCATAAAATTTTTTAACTAAGGCGTGTTCTATTTGGAACTGACAAACCATATGGCATCAGCTGCTTTGCAAGTGTGAATATTTTTGGGTTATGGCAGATGATACCAAAAACAAACGTGGGAAAGCAAAAATTATATATCTTATGTATTTGTTATTTTGAAACACATTTTCAATTATATGAGGATTTAACATACAAGTCGCGTAAAAGTACTAGGGATGGGCAAATTGAAAAATTTATCGATATATGTATATCGAATCGATATTTTTTAAGAGTATCGATATTTATTATTTCAAAAATATTGATGTATCAATATATCGAACGTATGTTGCTGAAGCCATTACCAAATTAAAAAAATTAATATATACATATTCATTTAATCGACCTTTTGCTTTAATCGGTTAGTCGCTCGATTAATTAACCGAGGTTTTGGTTTAACCGGTTAATAATCGGTTAATTTAGTTTTTGATCGGTTAACCGATTAAAAAGTTTTTTTTATAAATTAAGTTATTTCAATATATAAAAATGCATTAATTGCTTATTATTTGGAGTTAATAAGTAAACAATAAAATACCAAACATAATAATTCTTGAACTAAAACGAGCAAGCAAAAAAAAACAATTCACAAATATGTATGTAATATGCATTTTCCAATAAATGCACAAGGTGTGGTATCAAGTCATATCGTCATAATATCCTAAATAAAATTTTAAATTTTTTAAAGTAAATATTTCAAATAAAATGAAAATTGTAATGCTCTGTTCATTGATTCGTCACAACTGTATATGGGCATTTCCACAGAATGGTCTACCAGGATGAAAAAATAAAATGTTGATTATCATCGTCTTTTAGTGTTTTTCATTAGAAAAAAGTCTATGTTCTTATAAAAGAATGGTTTCCTAGCATATCTGAGCTGTTTAACTTGAGACAATTGGGCTGGAAACTGGACAATTTTATAATTTCCTGTATTTTCTACTTCTAAAGACAGTTTTATATACTGATTTTACATGCAAAAAAATATGTTATGTTTACATTCTTTCTTCATAATCTCTCCATTACAATCCATTGTAAAAGGAGTATTAAGTTTTTTTGTTAAGGAAATTTGAAGACATTTATGGTAAAGTGCATGGTTATAATAATAAAAAACATATGGAAAAATCGTACGTTCGCGACCCGTACGTTCGCGACCGGTAAATAAGCCAATTAAATAAAAACCAAGAGAGATATTTTATTTTGTAAATACGTGATGGAGACCTACATTAATACACTTTTAAAATAAATTAATCACTTTTGAAAATTCTGTTTCATTACGCAGATTTTTACATTTCACTACTGTCAGCCGAAGTTGACTTCTATTTTGCGTACGTTCGTGACCACACGTTTATAACTCTTATTATGAAAACTTAAACTCAATGAAATCAATCTTTTGTACTAAACATAGAGCTACCCAAATGCTATCGAATTGCAAAAAAAATGCTAGGAAAAGTTTTGTTTTCTATATTATTTCTACATCAAAAGCGTACGAACGTACGTTCGTGACCCCAGGAAATGCCCATATTTTAATTCAAAATACAAGCAGTAGCTTACAGCAGTTATATCGTTGGCTTAATATGCAAACCTGCTAACTCACTTTCAGCACATTTTACAGGAGAGAAAAAACTTTTTATTTTTCCTATTTGAAGCTTGATAGAAAATTAAAATTACAGTCAGTTTTACACACTTCAAGACTTAAATAGAAGAAAAACAACATGCTGGTCGACCAGGCGTATCTTTCTCTACCACACGGCATCAAAATCTCAATTTACATAAAAAGTGGATTAAGAAGGTTTGCATATTAATCCGACGATATATATTTCCTGTAATTATTTATGACTACCTTGTGAATCCCCCAAATATTTACATATTTATACAAAAATAAACTGAGATATTTTTATTAGTTATTTCAATAGTTGTAGGAGATCTTATAAAATAATCTTTAAAAAAAGTTATTTATTTAAAATGTTTAGGATTAAAGCGACTCTTTTCTTTCGTTTAACAAAATTTGACTTGGAAAATAATATTTCACTTATCGTAGATGAATGTCTTATTTCTCAGTCCTTTTCCAGTATTTCTCTTAACATATAAAATACTCCATTATGCCATTAAAGTTGTTTTAAATTTTCAACACTTCTAATTGTTTTGGTTAATTCTGTTAAAAGACTGATATGAGAAGAAAAAAATAACTAAACACATCCACATAAAAAGTACGTAAAACAAAAAAAGGTGTTGGCAATCAAATATTTAACCCATTTTTCGCCATATTCATGTTGATCGATGATGAAGATAAAAAAACATTGAAAAATATTGTAATTTTAGTCATCAGTCGGCGGAAAATAGGTTAAAATGTAGATAACTGAACACCTTCTTTGTTTGTATTAAAAAATATTTTCAAAACAAATACATTTTGTATATGAGACGAAACAAATAATTAAAAACACAAAAAAATATGTTATAATACTACAATTTATTGAAAATTTTGTTATTTCGGTTAATCGGTTAATCGACTAAAATTAAACGGTTTAATCGTTAATCGAAAAAAGCCAATTTGAAATTAACCGATCAGTTAATCGGGTAGTAATTAATCGGTTAACCGGTTGACGGTGATCGTTTGACTTTACTGTTTTAATTAGAAATCTTTCTTAATTCTTCTTCCTATACAAAGTGGCCCAAAATTACCGAAGGGGTTTGAATTGCTTATAACTTTTTTTATTATAAAGAAAGAAGACTTAAGGAATTTAAAATGAAGCAGTACTCAATTGAACAACGTGCCTAAATTGTTGAGCTTTATTTTAAAATCAACGATCATAATTTTATTCATAATTTAATTATGAAGCCCATTTCCAATTAAGTGGGTTCGTTAATAAGCAAAACTGCAGGATATGGGCTACGGAAAATCCGAGAGTAGTTCAACAGCGAGAATTATACCTAAGTGAACGGTTTGGTGCGGTGTTTCATCGGAAAGGATAATAGGTCCTTATTTTTTTGAAGTTTTGCGAAAGGTTATGGAAAATGTGTTGCAAAGAGCACGAATTTGCGAATGAGAAAATGCGCACCACTTGCGAGATATTATTTTTCATAACTAAACTAAAAATATTCCCCATTTATATACTGTATTAAAAAGAAAAAAAGTTAATAATTATTTCTTAAATAAAAAGTTATAACAACTTCGTTAATTTTGGGCCACCCTGTACATGCAGTCTACAGCTGACATGAAATGTTAAGGAAAGTTTTAAGTAAAGACTCATCATGTTAGAGGTTTTCTCATGTTATAACACGGTTGTTAATGCAAATGTTTTAACAACGCTTTAATAACATCATGTTATAACATCAAATCATGTCAGTTGTAGGCGGGGATCTTCACATTAGTTTAAAAAAACATATGATACATGCAGTGATGCCAATACTAAAAAACATATTGTTTGAAAAACGGCTAAAATTTTGAGTTTTTAATGAAGACTGACTTTAAAAAATATCGAATTCGATAGTCGTATTTCAATATCGATACATCGATATATCGGTATTTTAAATATCGGCGATATATATCGATTATTTTTTTTTTAAATATCGATATTTTGATATATCTATATTTTTTGCCCTTTCCTAAAAAGTACCTTTAGATCTTTTAAAAAATTTTTATACAAATAATATATGATGTCAATGCTGCATAATCCATCGCCTTTAAAATTAAGAATAACGGCCCACAGCTTTTTTTGGGCACATACGGACACAATATCGACTCTAAGCTTAATGTTAACGGACATTTTTATAAAAAATAAAACTGGTTTAAAAAAGGTTTATGAAATGGATTCTCTACGAAAAGTTGTTTAACAATCCCACGGGAAAGGGAACTAACACCAAGCTTATTCCGTGACAATTCTAAAGTGATAGGGGCCCGTTCCAGTTCTAACACTTTTTATGAAGGGGACTTGTCACATTAACATGGTGACCTCCTAGGAGGGGATTAATTGCAATAACTAAAATGGACACATTTAATTTCGACTTAAATAATGCTTGTCACCAGTGTGACCCTTTTAGCATTTTCACTGCTAAATTTGACATTATTTATTTTGATTTAGCAGCGAATTTTTTAAATAGCATTTAGCATTATTTTCAGCGTTTTTGAAATATTTTCTAGCATTATTTAGCATTTTTTAATTTTAAAAATTGTATATATTGCTATTTGACAATATATATTATCACTTCTGTCAATCTCTATAATTGTATTTTTTCATTTATACGTTTATATAAATCGTCGGTTGATTATTTAATTGTCGTATGTCGTATGTAATTTGTATCCACATACGATCAACCGACGAAATGTATAATAAAAGCAACCCTGTGATCACCAAAAAAAAAAAAATTAAAGAAGAAACGGTAGATTTTACTACAGAAGAAATAACGGGTTTGGAACAGCAATGGCAAAAGCTGAATGCATACGAATTGATGAGCCAAAGTTCAACTATTTAATTATGGATAGGTGTTTATGAGTACAGAAACGCTTTAAAAGAAAAAGCTTTCAACGAGTTAGCTTCTTTTGTTATAAAGTTTGTGGTTTTGCCATTTAGTAACGCGGAACTTGAAAGAATTTTTAGCGGTATGAACCTTATAAAACCGAAGATTAGAAATAGGATGGGATTGAATTTATTGATTTACGTTAGAGGCTAAATAAATGTTGAAGAGATTTTATAATTTCTGTTGATCTTATAAAAATGTGTGATGGAAACAGATAATATTTTAATGGTATTTTGACGAACACTTTGGAAGTAAAGGAAAACTATAGTTATATTATATAATATATATTAAATATGTATTCATATAATGACATGTTTAATGTGTAATTAAATTTACTGAAAATGCTGTTGAATAGCCTTTTATGTTTTCAATGACAATTTTTGTTTTTACTTCAGTGACGTCCAAAATTTAAAATGTTGTTGTATTGCTTTTTATTAGTATTAGTGAATAAAGAGACAAATATTCTTAATTAAAATACAAAAAATATGTAAGCATCCGCCGCATGTGCACTCGTCGCTTGGTAATAGACGACTGAATTGTGTACTCTCGTGGACTAAATGAAAGGCGTAAGAATGCATGTGAAGAATGTGTGTGAATTGATTTCCACAATTGTGGTATGGGCTGGACACCAATGTTTTACTTATATTTTGTATTTAATAATATATATGTATGTATATCGTTACCTAAAACGCAAAAAACCCTATCTAACATTTTGAAAATTTTACAAAAAACTATTTAAAATGATAAATTTATTAATCGCCTTAAACTGTTAATAATTTATTTTTCTTCTACTTCTCTTGTGAAACCTAACAGTTTTTTTTTTTTGACAGTTGACAATGTTGCATATTTTGCAAACTGTAGGTTAGGGCGTTAAGCGTTTATCATGTAATATTTTGCAGAAAGGGCCTTTTGTTTTTTTGGTCAAAAAATCGCTAACTATTGTCACACTATTCCAACATTTGTTGTGAACATTTGTGTTGATGTGCAATACATAAGAATCAATGAAAAATTCGAATTTTTAATTTTTGGTAAGTAAGGGATTCTTAGGGATATGGAATTTTATAATACATTTTTTTTAAAATATTTTATGTACCATAAATTTTCATATCAATTCGAATGTGTATTATAAGTCAAATTACAGTTTATAAAGCTTTCATACTTAAATATTCTTATTCCTGCAATATTTTTCAGGAATATTTTCTATGCACTATTATAATTATTTTATATACCTACACATTTGTATAAAAGACTGAAAGAAATATTTTCATATTTTATGCAAATCCATAAAATTTACATGTATGTATGTGTATACATTTTTTTATATCAACTTCGGTTTTTTTTTAATTAAATATTTTCAGGGAAATTAATATATAATTTATTCATTATAATGATACAATTATTAAAGAAACTTTTGCATTTTTTAGCATGTTCAAATTTTGTTTTTTAGCATTTTAAGCATTGTTTAATCCCCATTTCGCATCCAATTTTTTTTTAGTTGTGGTCACACTGCTTGTCACAGATATTGTCCCGAGTGAACCATGTTAATATGATAGATCCCCCTCATATAAAGTAATAGTACACGCAAAAAAGCCAGTCAAATTACTACTTTTGTGTCAATTATCCTTCCTCTGGATTAACTACACTTTTAGCACATTATCACCAGTTAAGTGATATGTGCTCTTTTCATTTATCATTTATCGTTACTTTTATTATAATATTGTGTTCACTGGTCACAGTATAAGTGCTTTAAGAACAATTGACACAAATTTCCCGCAGGGAAACTCTTTATAAACCTGTTGTAGTTTTATAAATCAGGCGGTAAATTTGTAGAAAACACTTGTCTAAAATATTGATTAGAACATGAAAAACAAATTGAATAAGATCGATCAAGGAAGATTTTGTTACATAAATACGTAATAATACACTAATTTTTAAAAAACTTATGGGCTGCTGTATTCTATTCTGTATAAGCCTAAGCCGTTCTTTCTCCTACATGTGTCTGACGCCTACTTTCTGTTGGTTTCCTAGTTAACAAATTGCCATGTATGGGGTAATAGTTGAAGAAATTGCAAGCCCAAAATATTACAAAATATACCGTACTTTTGAGGCTTTCACGCTTATGTAAATTGAGTACTTCCACCATATCCGTATAATTTCTAATCTAAAGTTATACGCTCCAAGGGCTTTTAACTGTTATATAAATTGGGACTTACACACAGAAAAAATACCAGTGTTATAATAACATGGCGAAATGTTGATTGAGAATCATGGTAAATTTCTATTAAAATTAAAGTATGTACATTTTTTTATTTTCATGTTTAAAATATATTATAAAAAGAAGACAATTCCCGTATTCTTTTAATTAATACATGAAACAGCAATGAAGCAAAATCACTACTGAAAAATGTAAAATCAACATTGTTTTGAACGAATTTACATTGATTGCATTAGCATAAATATAAATGTTATAAATGTAGAAATTTGTAAATTTGCTTAAAAAAATTTTAGTTTATATGAGATTTGTTTAAAAGTACCTGGGTATCTTGGCGAAACAGATAAGTAGTTATTTTTATTGTTAATCACATAAGGGTTAAGAATGAAAAACCTAAAAGGTAAATATTTTGCAACACAAAAACAAACACCTCAGTAAACATAATAAAAGTATAAAGTATTTCAGTCAAAATATTATTTTTATATTGACTGTGAAAGTGGTGGTAACAAAAGACATGAGATGAAATTGAATATTAATTTCAATAACGTTCGTATAATGTATGTAATACATTTTGTACATAACACATACTACTGATTTATTAGCGTTTGTGTGAGTATTGCACAACGTTCAGAATAATTACACCTGCTATTGTAAAAATGTTACTGTAAGCAATATGTACAGGCAACTGAATCAGTGATGTTTGCCAGCTTGTAAAAATGTGGATGAGAATAATGTTCTATCCACACGTGCACCTAAAGTAAGCATGCGATTATTTTGTTGGAGTTTTCGTATAAATCATCAAAAGAAAAAAAGAAAAAGTTGTGGAAAGAATTAAAGGAATAACAATTTTTAAAGTTTAAACTAAAGTGAGTCGTACCTCAATGTAGTTAACAGAAATTACTACATTCAAACGAACCTTTTTTTTCAACTACATCTATAATAACATTGTGCACTGTCGTACACTGCTACAATTAAAAATACTTCAGTATACTTTCTAAGAAACATGGACCAGAATTTTCAAACTTCTTTTTCAAAAAATTTGCAGAATAAAAAAGGATAAATTTGATAATTAAATCATTTTTTCACCGTTTTAAATGCCTTAAGCTACATACGTGGAAAACATATTACCAGGGCAAGGAACTTCATGCAAATGCATGTTTGTTGTCGTTACTCTGACACCCACCTAAGGTTTATATCTTTGCGAACCACAATATTTCCAATAAAATGGCATCAATTTGTAAGTGCATATTTTTGCATGTTTTGCCTTTAATGCATGTTTTTGCATATTTTGTTATAAATGCATGTTATTGTATAATATTTTGTGAAAAATTCAATTTAAAAAAAAAAAACAATATTAAATAATGAGGCATACAGCTATGTATGTCGCAATTTACACAATGGATATTTCTTGCCGGACAGAAAAAGTTTGTTACTTTTTGTATATACATACAGTGTTGTTTTGGTATTATTGTACTTGTTGTAGTACTGCCACCACCGTTTATAAGAATTCGCTTTGTTTTTTACTTTTTAATGATATACGTGTGTATCATTCGGCGTCTTTGAGCCGAATTTTGCCCTTGCTAGTAAATGTAAAATATTTTGACAACTTTTTACAGCTTTAATTTGTTGAAAAGTAATTAAGTAAAACTTTTTAAAGGTTTTTTTTTTTTTGTAAATAATCAATTTTTGGATGATGGATTATTGAAATTTAATTTAAAAAAAATATTTTTATCTGGTTATATTTGCCATTGTTACCTTTTTGGATTGTTATCTACTAGATTTAAATATATTTTTTTTAATAATAAATATCCAAGGGGTTCGTTTAATACACCACATAATTATTATTTTTAATGTTTTTTTTTTTTACTTAATAGGCCTTAATAATATGAAATTATTATATACTTAAAACTAATTTAGATTATAAAATTTCGATATATTGATTTTAGATTTGTAACTTTAAAATGATTAGTCTGAATATTTCACCAAATTTACTTAATATAAAATAATTAACCTAAAAAAACGTATTAATTGTAGGTATACTAACATTTAATGTTATTGATTAGTTTGATAAGATATATAATATATACTCTTATAAATTTAGTTTATACTCTAAAATATTATCTTAAATGGATACATAAAGATTTTACAAATCATGTTTTGTTATGACATAAATTAATCATTCCTTTTAATAAGTGGGGTTGGCAACATTGTTGTTTAAAAATAATTGAAGTGATTATCAAGTAATTATCTAAATGGCACATCTGATTATCCGAGCGGTAGAGCTGACGTGCTTTAGCTTTTTTTTTGAGTCATAGTTGTGAACGTATAAACTTTATTTTGCTGAATAGAAAATTCATGCATCTTACATATACTCACAGCCATATAAGACTTAATTTGGTAATTAAAAAGTTAAATTAAGTAATCGAAATAAGTCCCCAAAACGAAAATGAAATAACTCCCCAAAAAAATATATGAGAGGCAACAACAACGTTTTCTTGGGATTTACTTCATTTTGTTTTGAGGACTTATTTCATTTTCATATTGGGGAGTTATTTCATATGAAATAAGTCCCTAAAAATATTTTGGGGACTTTTTTCATTTTCAAATTTATTCCAAAATCGTCAGAAATGCAGATTATAACGTAAACAAAACTTGTTTTAATGAATGGTCAAGACCACTCATTCATTAAAAATAATACTTACTACGTAGTTAGTTTGAGAAATAATTTTGCGGTAAGGAATAAAATAAAGCCATAATGGTGTTATTGCCCATTTAATTTTTTTTTTTGCTTGATGCAATGAATCCACGGCTCCCATTCAAAAGAGAGATAAAGCCTTTTATTTTTTTTTTTCATTCCAATGGGAGGCAAAGCCATCATGGCCTTAGGACACATTAGTAATATTAGGAAATGGCTTTATCTCTCATTTCAGTTTTGAAGAACATTTCCATTTTACATTGATTAATAGTTTTCTTATTTTTATAATTAAGAGCTAATATTTTTCCTTTTACTAAAGTTAAGTATTGAAATCTGGCTTCGCATACTAAAGTTTTCCTGCGGCCGCGCTTAGGGGTTTTTTCCTCCAGTAGGACGCGGCAGGTGGCTTCGCTGAATAAAGTTTTTCTGCGTGCGTCACAAGAATAAAAAAATGTGTTTCAATAATAACTAAGGATTTTCCCTTTTACAGAATGTTTACACCGGCTGTAGGAAATATCGCCCAAAGAAAAATGGCCCAAAAAAATAAATGAAAAATCGCCCAAATGAAGAATCGCCCAAGCGAACATGAAAAATGACCCAAAAGGGTAAATATGAAATTTTGCCCAAAAAAAACGAAAAAGGGACCAAAAAGAAAATGAAAAATGACCCAAAAAGCAAAAACTAATTTTTTCCCAAAAAAAAAAAAAAAAAAAAATTACTAAATTTGCAAAAAAGTGTTTATTATTCATATAAATTTAGGTGACATGTCATAACGTCCAGTGTCGTAGTGTCCTTGGACACTTTTAAAGTGTCATAATGTCCATCGAAGACGAGGGCGAGGACGTTATGACACTTTGCAACGTCCGCAACTTAACTTATAATCAAAAATGTGTAAATTTTTTTTTTAAATACCGTTAAAATTTCAAGTGATTTTTTAAAGATACTTATTTAACCATAATATGGTTGTCGGTGACAATGATTTGGTTAAATTAAACATAATATGGATAAAATATTTTTATAGCTTTTACTCCGGGTGTATATATTAAATATATGTATATATCCAAAATAAGGATTTCATCTTCTATGGTATAACAAATACTGGCTTCGCTAACTAAGGCTTCTCTATATAGCCGGCCTTTGGCCGGGCGCAAGGATTTTCTCCTCTATGGTATAACAAAGACCGGCTTCGCTAACTAAAGCTTCTCTGTATAGCCGGCCTTCGGTCGGGCGCAAGGATTTTCTCCTTTATGGTCTAACAAAAACCGGTTTCGCTAAGTAATGCTTCGAAAAACTGCCTTGTTTCCGAACAAGGCCGACTACGCAGAGAAGCTTTAGTTAGCGAAGCCGGTGTTTGTTATACCATAGAGGAGAAAATCCTTGCGCCCGGCCGAAGGCCGCCTATACAGAGAAGCTTTAGTTAGCGAAGCCGGTCTTTGTTATACCATAGAGGAGAAAATCCTTCCGCCCGGCCGAATGCCGGCGATACAGAGAAGCTTTAGTAAGCGAAGCCAGTATTTGTTATACCATAGAAGAGAAAATCCTTATTTTCGATATATATGTATATATTTAATATATACACCCAGAGAAAAAGCTACAAAACCATTTTTAAAAAAATTCTACCGATATTATGTTTAATTTAACCAAATCATTGTCGCCGACAACCATATAATGGTTAAATTAGTTTCTTGAAAAATAGTTTTATTGTTTGCAACCATAATAAAACATGGTTTTCTCTGCCATCTAAGATTATGGTAGAATTTTAAAAATAGCCCATTTTTTTTTTGGGCCATTTTTCATACAACATTTTTTCATTATGAAAAATCACCCAAATTTAAAAAACGAAAAATCACCCAACAATAACGATAAATAGCCCAAAAATTTTGGGCCATTTTTCATATGAAATCAGGTCCAATTTTACATGCAATTTTTTTGGGCGATTTTTCAATTTTTCTTTTGGGCGATTTTTCTTTGGGCGATATTTCCTACAGCCGTTTACACCATGCGTAACAATATTCTGGAAAAATATAGCTTTGCCTCTCATTTGGGGGAAAAAATATGACTATATCTCTCATTTCGCAAAATTTTACATATGACCTTACCTCTCAATGATTGGGCAATAAGACCATTATGGCTTTATCTCCCATTCAATTGAGCAATAAAGCCATCATGGCCTTACCTCCCATAATTAAAAAGCACCCCCCCCCCCCCCCCCCTATTTTGAATTGCCTAGTAAAAAATTATATCATTTTGCGAAGCACTAAAGGTACATTTAAAAAAATAAGCGCACAAATATGCGCTACGCAATAAGACATACAAGTTAAATAAAAATACGTTTTATTTAGTTCGAGTACTTGACTACGACTGAAGTTGTAATCAAGCAATATTTTATTTATAAAAATATTTTTTAAATCAATTATGTTTAGTCGACATTTACAGAAATTTACAATAAAACAATTTTTAAATAAATTATGTTAAATCAGCATTAATAAAAAAACAGTTTTCAGATTAATAATGTTTACTAAACTTCAGACATGTCGTCAGCGTTTACAGAAATAATTCTTATTAATTTTAACAGTTGCGAAACTTATTATAGTTGGGTCACATAACAATGGGAAAGGAAGTTGAACAAACTGTAAAAAGAACCAATGCAATTGGCGCGTGTAGGTAAAAGTGCAATATCGGCAAAGCGTGTAAAAATAATTATTATTAGTGGTATTTACCACCAGACGGATTAAGATTAGGGGTGTTCATATGAAAAATGTTTTGGGAGTTAACTCCTCCCCCTTTAAATTCCAACTTCCATGTTGGAAGAACCAATATCTTGACACTCCTTGGCCTGGACTAATACCGTTTCTATTTTTAGTGTTTTCTTTCTAGGAAAAAATCGTTTGATTATGAACCATATGAACCCCAGGATAAATATTCCGAGAAGGGTGAGGCTTGAAAATGTTGAGACCTGATTCTTATGTGTCAGCTCGCGAATTTCTTCTATATTGTTAAGATGTAAATCTTCAAGTTTCTCTAGGGATAATATCTCTTCATATGAAGTCATTACGTTAGAAGATTGCACGATAGCTGGCAGGGGTCTAGCCATAGTTCTATATTTATTAAAGTACTCTGCATCTCCGATGGAAATAGAAGTGTTGTGGAACTTTACTAAAAAGGTTCCATTGAGAGTGAGTTGTTCATTTTCTATCATTATTGGACCCGAATACCCATTTAAGAGTACTAGACCCGCCATAATTTCCTCTATGATTGGTAGATGATGGTAGTTTGTCATGGGACAAAATGAAGGTATTCCTGATAACAGGTTAGGCAAGCATTTCGTGTCTGTAATATTTCGAACATTTTCTCGTCTGCAAAGTAATACTTCGTTAATTTCCTTGCACCGACTTTTCACCTCTAATATAGATTTGTCGCATATAATAAAATTTTCGTTTCCTAAATTAATTGCACGTTTTCCTTTCCTTACAGGTCTTGCAAATAACCTTTTACAAATAACATCTTCTGTTTTAGGTAAATTTAGTATAAAGATAAGTTCTGCTTCACTAGAGCTTATCTTGACTTCACCGAACTCGAGTGCCTCTATAATGTTCAGATAGGGTAGGCTCTGATTTGTGAAAAATTCCTTAACGGCCGTCAATTCTAGGTCAGAAAGGATAAAGGAATTAATGATTCCTCCCTTAGCCCACTGGATAGCATAGTTAACGTTTCTTAGTTCTTCGCTAATAATTTTAAGTTTCTGTTCGATATCTTTAATCAGCTCGACTTTTAAGTCATTTGTAGTTTTAATAGTATTAAGTATTGAATTAGTTCTGTTGGTGATAATCTGTAGTCTTTCTTCAACTGCTCTATTAATGATCATTTGGTTATTATTGTTTGTTATTATATTTTTTGAGTAGTCTGACAAAATCTGAAAGTCGTCGTGATCAGGTGTCCCAGCGATCCATTTCAAAGCAGTACCTAAAATATTTATAGATCTTGCCGTCCGTCTAGGTTTCAGTTCGTTCAAGGCTTTCCTTTGTTGGTTTATTCCGTACAGTAAAAAGTTGAAGTTGTTATCTTTCCTGCTAATATCTCTTCGGACAGTTTCTTCTAGCTTTGTTAGTAGTTCATTGTATTGGTTCAGCTTAATAACGTGCAGTATCTTAAAGTCTCCAATTATCAGTTTTGATTGGCCTATTTCTGTAGCTATTACTTGAGAGTTCGAATAATCTAATATTTGTGTCTCCGGTCTGGTTGAAGCGATCGCTAACCTGTAAAAATAGCATAAATTACTTCCTTATTAAGTCTTTATGGACAATTCTTTTCGACTCGGTTAAAACAGTTCCTCCCTTGTCTTCTTTAACCGTTTCCTGTTTATACCTCGGAGTTAGTTTATTACCTAATCTTTTATTGCACTTTACAAAAATGGCTTCTCCTGGCATATAAGTCCTATTTTCCGTTCTGTTTTTGTTGTGTGTCTTTAGGTCCTTGGTTTGTTTCTCTAATATCTTATTGGTGATGGAAAGTCTGTCCTTTTTTTGGTTGGAGGGGTCGATACAAGTTCTTCCGAAAAATGCATCTATAGGTTTTTTGTTTATAGTAGAGTGTATGGAATAGTTATATTTATTAATAGAATTTTGTAAAAGGTCTTCGAAGGAGCTGTAAATTTTTTCGGCGTTTAGGCATCTCATTATTTCTGTCAAGGTGGAATGGAAACGCTCTACCTGGCCGTTTACTGTGCTAGTATACGGAGGAGTGCGGTAAATTTTTATTCCTAACTGATCTTCTAGCAGAAATGTAATGACAGAGGAATTTAGAGATTTCTCATTATCTATTACTATGTTTTCGGGTGTTCCGAAAGAAATCAGTAATTCCCTTAGAGGTGTTTTGATGTCCTCAGTTGCCCTTGATTTAATAATTTTAGCCTGCGCGTATTTTGAGAATTTATCTATTGCAGTCAGAATGACTCTGTTATTTGTATGGTATAGGTCGAGATGAATAAATTGTCCTGGATACTCTGGTAATGGAGTAAGTTTTAAGACTGCCTTGCTTGGATGTCTTTCGTATTTATTTTCTCGACAAATTTTGCACTGTTTGATTATTTTAGATATTTTTGCTTGCATTTGCGGGAAATAGAATTTTTGTAAAAGTTGGGTTTTGTTTTCTTTCGCATGTCGGTGTGCTCTTCTATGTTCGTTTAGTATTTCTGTCTGCTGTTCTGTATCAGATATCAGGTCCTTTACCATTATTCTGGTATACCTGAGCTTATATTGTCCGAAATGTTTGGCGTAGATGTCTTGAATTTTTCCTAAAATATGATCTTCTGTACTGATAGCGTTTGTCACTGACGGGTTCAAATATTTCTTTAGTAATAATTTTAGTTTATCTTTTGTGAAGTCTGTGTCGGTTATAGTGTGTCTGTGGTAAGTTGGGAATACTACTTCAAATTTATATGCTGGGTTGCCAATCAAAATTATTAGTTGGTTTTTGAACACATTGATAGGGGTGTCCGAAAAAGGTATTAAGTTATGGTTTGAACTTTCATCACTATGCTGCGTAGGTGTCAGAGAGTTGATTTGTGTTGGTCTAGAGAGTGCATCGGCTACGATATTATTGCTTCCAGGTTTGTATTTCAGTACGTAATTATATTCTTCTAAAATGGCCTTCCAACGTTTGAGTTTGCTATTCGTATTTTTGCTGCTGAGTGCGTATGTAAGGGGTTGATGGTCTGTAAAAATCTTCACCGTAGATGCTCCATACAGGTAGTTTCTTAGAGATTTTAGGGCCCAAATTATGGCAAGCATTTCCTTTTCGTTAGTAGCGTAATGCTCTTCGCACTTATTAAGTGTCCTTGAAATAAATGTGATAGGTTTTCCATCTTGCTCTAAAACAGCGCCAATCGCGTAATTGGAAGCATCAGTTGTCAGATGGAATTCCCGATCAAAGTTAGGAAAGGAAAGCATAACGTCCTCTGATGACAGAGTTCGTTTTATTTTATTAAAAGCCTCTAGAGCATCGTTATTTAAAATTATAGGAATCTTTGATGACATTTTTTTGGACATGCGTCCCTCCTCCCCTCTTAAAAGTGAGGTAAGGGGTTTTGCGATTTTCGCATAATCCTTGATGAAACGCCTATAAAAGCCTGACATTCCTAAGAATGATCTTAACTCCTTTATGTTAGTTGGGGGTTTTAATGTTTGAATAGCTTTAACTTTGGTGGGATTTGTTTTTATACCTTCTGTGGAGATAATAAAGCCTAAATATTCTACTTCTTTTTTTAAAAACTCGCATTTGTTGAGTTGGACTTTCACATTAGCTTTTTGGAGGGTGTCGAAAATTATTTCTAAATTGTCAAGATGAGTTTGTTCGTTTGTACCAAAAATTATGATGTCATCTATATAAACGTAACAGATTTTTCCTATATGTTCCCTTAGGATGTCGTCCAGGGCTCTTTGGAAAATTGCAGGCGAGTTCCTAAGGCCAAATGGCAATCGAGTAAATTCGTATTTCGCATTATTAACTGAGAATGCTGTTTTTTCCATATCCTCTTCTTTAAGGGGAATTTGGTGAAAACCGCTCTTTAAGTCAATAACGGAAAACCATTTGTTACTACCAAGTTGGGCAAGGACTTCATTAATTTCCGGTATCGGATATCTGTCGGGAATGGTGACTTCATTAAGTTTTCTAAAGTCTATAACCATTCTACTTTCTTTAATTCCTGAAGCATTAATTTTTTTTGGGACAACCCAAACTGGAGCATTATATGGGGATTTAGAGGGTCGGATTATATTATGGTCGAGGTGTTTTTGGATATGTTCCTCTATGGCGTCTTTCATTGCCATCGGGTAAGGATAATGTCTTGAATAAATTGGTGTATCAGTTGTTGTCCTTATCTCGGCCTTTACAGTGGTGATAAAGGTTAATTTTTCGTCCGGGTCTGAGAAAAGATTTGGATATTTCTGACAGATTAATTTTAGCTTATGTCTCTGATTGTCTGTTAAATGATCTGTTCTGATGTCTATGGCATTTACTGATTGCGATAGCTGTTGCTTTATGCGGATCCTTATTGAATTTTTAATTAACATGAGATTTTTTGAAGTAAAAATTATAGCGTTAAGTTTTTTTAGGCTGTCGTTGCCAAGTATGCCATGGAACGATTTTAAATTAGGTAATATAAAGAATTTTAGTTTTTCCGTTTGAATACCGAATAAGTTAATGAACGTATGGTGTGTTATTGGAATTTTTCCACCAACAGAGTTAGCTAGAAAAGAAGTTTCGTTTTCTATTGGGTTTTTTATGAGAGAATCCTGAATGTAGTTTTTGTTGGATCCTGTGTCTATTAGAAATTTAAGAATTTGTCCGTCAGCCGTCTTGCACTCAAAATATGGTAGAGTAGAGTAGGTTAGCCTAAAAAATGTATATCTGAAAATTCGTTTACTTGTTCATTATCTTCCTGTCCAAAATACTGTTCGATGTATTCAGTCAGTTCTTCGTCCGGTTCATTTATTTGTTGCAGCTCTAAACTGTCGTTTGTTAGTTCATCGTTTAAATTTGTTTCCGTATTACTTGCCTCAATGTTATTAACTCTTTGTAACTTTGCTGGATGATGTGCTTGTGCCGATGGTGGAAGTGGTCTTACGCCTGAAAACCTTTCATTATTCGGGGCTGGCCTATTCATGTAATTGACCATTCTTGATCTTAAGGACGAGTCTACCTCCATTGGAACTGGGGGTTTTTGTTGAGTAGGTCTTGGTGGCGTTTGGTAATTGTTTCTGAATAGTAACTGTTGATTTTGAGTCGTCTGTGGGTTGAAATATTTATTAGTATTCATGGGTGTCGCTTGGGGGTTTAATCTTTGACTGTATTGCGGTGTTTGCGAGCGCACATTGTTTTGATGAGGATAGTTTATTTGATAACGTGATATATGGGGCAAATGAGATAATTGAGGGTAGAAAGTTTGGTTCTGATTATGATTATGGTTATTAGGTTTACGTTGCGAATTTGGGGGTGTCCTGGTAGTATTGATTGCATACTGTGTCCTAATCTGTTGGTTTTCTAATTTTAAACATAAGTGTAAAGCTTCGTGTAAGTCAGAAGGTTCTCTTATTCCTAAGAGTCTTGGCAAGTCGCCTCTAAGTCCTCTTACAAAGGTGTCCAGTGCCTTGTTGCGGTACGTTTTGGTTAATAAATGAATGGCTGTCTCACTTTCCTCCATACATGCAATTTTATTTAATATAAGGGACAGATGGGCGTAAATTTCTTTGTAAAAGTCCTGTACTGAATTATTACCCTGAGTCATGGAAGACATTTGGTATTCCAGCGTTCCTAAATCCCTCTTGTCTGCGTAATGTGTAGTAAGGCATTTTATTATGCAGTCCCAGTTAAGTGGAGTGTTATAGGACTCCAACGCAATATCCGCGTTGCCCGTAATTTTGTTTCTTACAACGTTCAATATTCCGAAGTATTTAGGCGTTCCCTTGAGTGAATCATAAATCTTAAGAACCCTTTCTATACTTTTCTTCCATGATCCGAACTCTGTCGGGTTCCCAGAAAAATCTCTAAGACATTTTACTATGTCTGGAATTTTGTCAAGATCCGTTAGATTGTTGTTGTACTGTGTGTCTATTCCCTGGTCTACTAATATCACTTCTCTATTTCTGGCCTGTCGTTCTTCCTCATAAGCTCTTCTAACTAAATTTACGATCTGTGCTTCAATTTCGGCAGTTACAACTTGGTTTCCAGGGGCTTGGTTGGAATTTAGAACTGGGGGTCTGATAAGGTTATTAGGATTAGCCATTTTGATTGTTTAATCTTTTTTGGCGTAAATTATAATAAAAATGTCTTCGTTCTCTACTTAAAGGTACCCTTTGTCTTGTCTCTGTTCGTTTACTGTCGTATTCTACTCCTGAATCTCCTGAGGAGGTTATCCAGTCTAAGTTTTCTGTCGTGGATCCGTCTGTATCGTAACTAGAGTCGGACATAAGTTTGGGAAACTTTTTTCACACTCAGAGCTGATATTGAACTTTTCTTTTGATCTGAAGTTTAGGTTTTTTTTTCCTTTTCCTATATCTCTTATTCGGAAGGTCTGCACTTGGTTTTTTCTTACAACTTGTTCTAGACTTAAGGCTATTCGAACATGAAAATGTTTGTGTTTAAAAATTTCATCAATTTATTTCGAATTTCGCGTGTTTTTTTTTTCCTTCCTAAAAAAAAATTGTTTGTCACTATAATCCTAACTTAACTTACTTTTTTTTTTTTTTTTTTATTTCTAATAATAATGCACTTCTTAAAAATTTCACTTAACTTACATTACTATAAGGAGTTGTTGCATCATTTTCAATTGACTTCTTATATTCTTGGTTGTTGGTTTGTTAATTTTATTGGTGGCACTTCTTTGGGTTGCTTTTGTTGATGGTGTTGATTTCGTAATTGAGATTATTGTTGTTTCTGCTCCCTTAGTTTTGTAGATAATGTTTATTTGGCTTATTCTTCTTAAAATTTTTGAGCACAACGTAATAAGCTTTCTTTTATTTATAGTAAAAAGTTGTTGTTTTTCTTTTTTCTTTTTAAATAAAAGGTTGGAGTAAACTACGATATTAAGTAACAAGTCCTTAGAATTTGTGCAATTACTTAAGGAACGATTTTGATAACGTTGATATTGATGAGGAACACTTCGTTTATTTATTGTATTCTTAATTTTTTAAATAATTTAGTATTACACTTCCTTTATTTATAAGCTTAAAGTGTTCACTTAAAATTTAAGTTACAACCGTGGTTGGTAATCAAGAATTCATCCGTTTCACTATTTACTTCGGTTCTCTAATTACTCTTAGATCCGCGGCGTGTTTGTATTCTACGGAATTTTAACACAATTAAAAAAATAATATTTTAAAGTTTTTTTTCTTTTTAACACTACTTCAGTGTTTTATTTAAATTTTATGTTGGGCGCCAGTTAAATAAAAATACGTTTTATTTAGTTCGAGTACTTGACTACGACTGAAGTTGTAATCAAGCAATATTTTATTTATAAAAATATTTTTTAAATCAATTATGTTTAGTCGACATTTACAGAAATTTACAATAAAACAATTTTTAAATAAATTATGTTAAATCAGCATTAATAAAAAAACAGTTTTCAGATTAATAATGTTTACTAAACTTCAGACATGTCGTCAGCGTTTACAGAAATAATTCTTATTAATTTTAACAGTTGCGAAACTTATTATAGTTGGGTCACATAACAATGGGAAAGGAAGTTGAACAAACTGTAAAAAGAACCAATGCAATTGGCGCGTGTAGGTAAAAGTGCAATATCGGCAAAGCGTGTAAAAATAATTATTATTAGTGGTATTTACCACCAGACGGATTAAGATTAGGGGTGTTCATATGAAAAATGTTTTGGGAGTTAACTTACATAAATGCAGTTAAGTAAGTGAAAGAACTCTCAACAACTTTTATTAAAAAAAATAAAATTTCAAGTGCTACGGCATTCCCTTACCACGAAGCAGGTTTGTAAGGGAGAATACTAAAAAATAACGGTATCAAAACATTCAGTGTGTAAAGCTGATCGCTACATCTAACAATTTTTATGTGCGCTGAATAATGCGCTTTATGTGTCAAAAATGTATTGCTTCAAAGTGGGAACTCGCCATATAATATTCATGTCTTCCGTAAGCGCAATGGTAAGCGAAACTTTTATGTTTCTCCCTTACAAACCTGCTTCGTTGGAAGCTCCATTTTTTATTGGGTGATTGGATGTTTTGAATACTTTTTGGGGATTTATTTCATTTCAGGAAATTGGGACTTATTTCCAATGAAATAACTTCCCAATTTTTGGGAATTTATTTCATTTTGATTTGGGGAGTTATTTAATTTCGTTGGGGTTTCATTTCATTCTTAAATTGGGGGTATATTTCATATGAAATAAGACCCCAAAAATTGGGGAATTATTTCATAATTTTGTTGGGGAATTATTTCGTGGGGGCTATTTCATGCCGCCCATCCTCAATTTAAATAACTATTTTAATCTATATACATATATAAAACAGGATGTGTGTATGTATGTAACGTATGGACTCCAAAACAGCTGGCCCGATCTTGATGAAATTTTCCGGGAATCTTCAGAATATTCAGGCGGGTGATACTATGAAGTCTGATTTTTGATTTAGGTCTGCGGGCGTAGGGGCGTGGCAAAATCAAATTTTCATATTGCACCACCAATAACATATACATACATTTATTATTTTTTTTTTTTGCTTTATTTATTTCATTTTTTTTTTAAGCCGTCATGTTTTTCAAAACGATATATAAACTCTTAAATCGGTTATGTAGTTCCGCAGATATTAAAAAAAAAAAAAATGTTAATAATGATCCAATATCAAAATTTTAAAACTTTCCAAATCCACGAATTACGATGATTTCCAACGATTTACCGTTCCAATTCAATCGGCTCCAATTCCCTTTGCGTCTTGCCTTTGCTATTACCATCAGCAAAGCACAAGGCCTATCATTGACAATTGCTGGCTTAAACGGCCAGTTGTTTGATAGGTATTCCATGGATTTTTATTTAAATTTAAATCGTGTGGTATTACAACACTAATGTTTGCTTAGGACCAGCAACGCGGACCAAACTGTATCAAGAAAACCCAGCACACGCCACATGTTTAAGTCAAGAGTCCACTATTTTATTAACTCTAAATATTTTTTTTTTTACCTGTATAAATAAACTGGACCAGTCTATACATGCGAGTCAATATAAAGTCGTGCTTGTTAACAAAAAATTAATGCCGGAATACAAAAATAATTAATCAAAATCTTCAATATACCCAGATCTTTGCCGGTTCCTTGCTTAATAGTTGCCCATTGCCGTACTCCAATATACTTATCAATAAATAAAAAGCAACAAAGCAACAATAATGTAAGTCTGAGTTCATACGTCTCATGTCTTATTTGACAAGATTGCTACTTTAAAGGCGAGAGGGACGAAGGGAAAAGAAACGAGTACACAGATGCATGTACTGTCTTTACGTTTTGCTTTTTCATTCGCTGTTTAATTTTGTTGTTGTTTTCAATATCAGAAAAGCACATGTCGTCAACATGACATGAATCATTTGAACGCCAATTCATGTTCAAAGAAGAAAAAGTAAGAATCTTGTCAATAAGACATGAGCCGTATGAACTCAGACTAATATCTTCGACAAGAAATAATTTGATACGAATAAATAAGACGAAGAAGAAGACGCAAAGTAATAAGAGTCAATGCTCAGTTAGCCGGGAGTAACAGTAATCTTACCGTAAAAAAGTAAGACCAATCTATTTCTTACAAATGAAACAGCTGATTTGCAACGTTACTGTTACCTAGTATTTACACATGCCACTGCCAGTTCGAAAAACTCAATACACTCACACTTTTTTACTAATACACTCACATTTTTCGCAATGGCAGCTCCAGTGGCAGCAAAAATTGCATGCGAGTGGAAATTTGGCACTTGCATGCCACTAAATGTCAAAACGATAAGCAATGTTACCCTGTTAAAAATTTAATTCACATTTACTGGATTGTTGTCAAATTGTTATTGAAGTTTTAACTTAATAAATAATTATAAACATTTTTTTCATTTTTCGAATTTATTCTATGAGTTAAATTTCAGTTATGTATTTTGTAAAGCTTTTTTGTAATAGTTCTATTCCTTTAATTTTTCAGAAATGACTTTATACACTACCAGACTATTATATTGTATTTTATTTTTACATTTTACCTTAGCCTTCCTTTGGAAAGCAATGAGGTATATTGAATGTTCAGAAAAATTTACAATTATTAGACACCAGCAGAATGTAATGCATTTTCTGGCCCGCTACGGCTTTCGTCAGCATTCTTTGTGTCTCACTGGATAGTGTTACTTTATAAATTGAATGTATTGAACTCAACTATTTTAACAATTAGAAATTGGGAATTATTTCCTTGTGAAGGTTACTTTATATTATAATATAATAGTCTGGTAGTGTATAAAGTCATTTCTGAAAATTTAAAGGAATAGAACTATTACAAAAAAGCTTTACAAAATACATATGTAACTGAAATTTAACTCATAGAATAAATTCGAAAAATGAAAAAAATGTTTATAATAATATAAAGTAACCTTCACAAGGATATAATTCCCAATTTCTAATTAATAAATAATTATTATGATTAATTTTTTAAAAACGCGCATAAATAAAAGCAAGTTTGTTAATAATAGAGCATTAATATCGTTAAAATAATGCTAATATAAATAAATGAAAAAATTTCCCAAAAAATTTGCTATTATGATTAACTCGGTAACTCTATTTTGTTTTCTGGTACTTTTTTTTTTAATTTGAGAAGTAAACAAATTTGCTCAAGTTGACGCTTCTACGACATTTTGATAATAAACTCGCAGTGGCATGTGTAATCACAAAAGTTAATGGCATGAGATTCGACTATTTCGAACAAATTTTCTTTGATAATATGTATACAACAGTGGCACGCCACTACTTGCATGTGTAAAGGCAGGGTTACTCCCTTTCAGTGCCTTCAGCTGAAAGGGAAAAGAGTTCAATTATACTCTTAACGTTCGATCGATAACAGAGGTTGTATGTAAACGTAAATTTTATAATCTCTTGAACAGTTAACATAGCAGCAACACGATTAAGTTTTGCCTTTCAATTCCTTTCAATTTGCAATTCCCCAGTTGGCCACGTCTTTAAGACACCCTCGAAGACGGATGCACGACAATGGTAATTTCTGCACGACATGTGAGGGACAACGGGAACAAATCGTCAACGACATTTTCGAGCAAGTGTAGCGAAAATCGTGCACGACACAAAGAAAGACAATGTCGCCTACTTTATCATTAACGACTACCTGCATGACAATGTCTTCTATTTCGGCGTCCACGACAAAAATTATTCTATGGTTATCTAATTCAGACAGTTTTTTATTTAGTACAGTTGGAATTTTAATTTTTGTGTATGTTTTATATTCGACTGCTATAAGCAATCCTAAAGTTGACAGTGACGTGCACATCCATTTTCCAGCCCGCGAATAATTTCATCATCATTTTTGGTTTTATTGTATAGAACTAATTTGTAAATTTCTTTGTAGGTATTTAAATAAACAATTAAAAAAAAAGAATGTGAGAATTTTAAGAAAACCAAGCAAGTGATTGAATAGCATTCAAGAAAACTTTGTCGTCAGTAGCTTTTATACAAGACAACTTAAAAGACAGTGTCGCCCATACTGTCCCACATAGAGTTTAATAGAGGACAACTTATAGGACAAAGTCGCTCATACTGTCCCATATAAAGCTAAATAGAAGACAACTTACAAGACAACGTCGCTCAAACTGTCGTGCACGTCGATTTCCTGTTAATTGTCTTCTAGAAGACCTAAACAACAGGGGACAAGTCGTGCATACATCATTGACAACGATGTCGTCAACGGCAATCTGGCCAACTGGGTAATTGTTATGGGTATTGGTATGTATGTGTATGGTTTTGATCTTTACCCATACATGTCCATACATGTTTTCTCACTAATATTGAAAGAGTACTTAAAATTATACTTTTGTCATTCTCTGGTAATCACATGGACGATGAAATACTGTCTCCTCAGTTCCAGCAAAGACTATAGATTTATAAAGATATTGCACGACCATACAAAGTTCACGCATTTTTCTTTCTATATTAATTTTTCTGGTGGATTTAGCGGCTAAATCCACTTGTGAGAGTAAATTACAGTCTTTATTATTACTCTCAGAGAACTTTTCTCACTTATCAGCGTATATGTATGTGCACACGAGTGTGTGTGTGTTTGTATGTGTATACATTCCCTGCAAATAAAATTGGACCACCTGACCCATTTTGATAAAATGGACTACTCCATGGACTAGTCCGATGTAATGCAAGCATGGACCATTTCATTGTTAAAAAGTGTTTGTAGTGAGACGACATGTCTTCGTTTTTTAACGACATGCTTTCGTTTTTAAACGACTTCAAAACTAATCCTCTTGAGTATACCATGGAGTAGTTTTAAAACTACTCCTTAGTGGTCCAAAGGTGGGTTATATACCATGGAGTAGTTTTAAAACTACTCCTTAGTGGTCCAAAGGTGGGTTATATGGTCCTCTCCTAGGACATCGTAATGTTAAATAGACCAGGTTTTTTCCATACGTTTGGGTTAATTTTGGACTAGTCCTGGTCCCTTGTGGACTACTCTTTACACGCGTGTTTGGACTGGTCCTATTATTTGCAGGGTTGCATTAAAAAAAATAAAAACAAACTAAAAGAAGTCTGGTTTTCTCGTTGAAAACACATTTAAATAATAAAAGATGTTTTGTTTGCATTCCATTTCTGTGCAAATAACCTACGTTAAGCCAAATGTGACAGATTTTAATTGTAGGGCAATAATATGTGTTTTATTGTTGTACAGATGAAATTTTATCGATTCGCACCGAAGTTCAAATGCTGTTATTGTCTAAATTTAAACAATTGTAGGCATATAAAAAACAAGTATGGTTCAATGTGAATTTGATGTTAACACTATTTATTTATTTTTATTTATTTATTAACTGATCTAGCACAACAAGATAAAATCTTATAAATTACAGCGCTAGTGATATTATCAATATAATTTTAAAAAATAAAAATGTAAAATATTAAAGTACATAGATAAAAACATGTATAAACAATACAAAAAAGTAAAAAGTAAAGATTATTACAAAAATTAAGGTATTAACCAAGTATTTCTAATAGCTTCTTTTTAAACGTGTTTGCGTTGCTTAAGAGTTGAAAGTGGGTTGGAAGGGCGTTCCAAAGACGGATTGTAAAAACAAAAAACTGTCGTTCCGACATAAGGCTGGCAAACCTGTGCTGAATTAATTTGTTTCCACGAATAGATCTAGCAAATTGCAGTTTATTATAAAGATAGCTTGGTTCTTTGGATGTAATAATTTTATGTAAAAACAAAAGGCATCTAAATTGCAAAAGATTTTTAAAATTCATTCCATAAATTTGATATGAAAACATTGATATGCTTTCACTTCTATTTTTGTTGAAAACATATCTTGCAATATTATTGTAGGTAACATTTAATTTTTGAAAGTCGACACTGTCACAATTTGCAAAAATTTCACATCCGTATAGCAGAACTGGAATCAAATACGTTTTGGCTAATAGCATTCTTATTTTAAAAGGTGTTGAACTTTTAACAACCCATAAATTTCTCAGCATTCCGTACACTTTTCCAACGACCAAGTTTATGTGATTTGACCAAGTTAGTTGACTGTTAAAGGTAACGCCAAGATTTTTTGATGTACTAACTAGGGCTATAGCATTGTTATTAATTTTTATTTCAATAATATCGTGAAGAACTCTAGAAATTTTTGAGGATTTAGACAGAAAAATACATTTCGACTTAAGGGGGTTAAGGACTAATCCATTTTCCATGGCCCAATTATAAATTCTATTTAAATCATCATTTTTATTACAAACACACGATTGCACATCAGCTAAACTAGCACTTCTATAAAGCTGAACATCATCAGCATACATATGTATCTCGCTACTTTTAAGAACGTCTGGTAGATCATTAATGTACAAACAAAACAGAAGAGGTCCAAGGATTGAACCCTGTGGAACACCTCTGACGACTGTGAGAGGATTCGAAAATTTACCATTATAGTGTACAATTTGTGATCTGTTATCGAGATATGATGATATAAGCTTGCAAGCAGAACTAGAAAAGTTGAATAGTTTTTCAAGTTTGTTCGCAAGAATACCGTGATCGACAGTGTCAAAAGCTTTACTGTGATCCAATAAAATTAAAAATGATACATAATTACTATCAAGTTTCATCCGCAGAGATTCAACTACATCTGCCAATGCTGTTATACAACTTTTTCCTTTCCTAAAGCCAGATTGTTTTTCCGATAAAAGGTTATTAATGTCCAAGTAATCATTTGTTTGCTTGGACATTAGTTTTTCCATTACCTTTGATAGAAAAGGAAGGATAGCTATAGGTCGAAAATCGTTGTTTGATTTGGGAATGGGAATAATTTTAGAAAGTTTCCATCCTTGAGGAAATACTGATTTTGCAAGAGCCGTATTGAATACATGTGTCAAAAAAGGTAGAATTTTGGGAATAATAGCTTTCAGAAAGATGGGATTTATATTGTCCATACCAGTGGCATTAGATTTAACAGCCAACATACTTTCTAAAACCTCGAACTGGTCTACGCAACGGAAATAAAAACAATTTTCTACCGGTACATAACAGAGGTTATTATAGACGTTTCCGGAGGGAGGTTGAATATCTATATTAACAAATTTACTATTTAGGGTGTCCACATCAATATCCTCATTGTTAACTGTGGTGCATTTCCGGCCTATACCTATGCTTCGAATTTCCTTCCATTTAGATTTACTATCAACAGCAGACGAGAATTTTCTCTGGTAATAAGAAGATTTTGCTATTTGTATATTTTTAACAACATTTTTTCTTGCACATTTGAAAATATTTTGAAGTACAGGGGTTTTAAACTTTTTCCATCTGCAGTAAGCATCATTACGTAATTTTATTAAATGTTTGATATTGTTGTTGAACCAGGGATGCTTTTCAGCTTTTATAGATTTAGTCTTCAAAGGAACACACAGGTCGAAAACGTTATTTATGTTATCTTGAATAAAATTTAATTGATCATCGACACTAACAAAAGAGTATACAATGTTCCATTCAACGTTGTCAATGTGTTGATTTAAAATGGTATAATCAATGTTGTGGAAATCACGATAAGTTATATGTTTATCTTCACTGGTTACGCAGAAATCATAGGCAACGAAAAGCATATCATGTCTTGAAAACACTGATGCTGAAAGTTGGTCATATAAAAGTACATTAGATTTATCATTTACAAATAGTAAGTCAATTAAACTGTTGGAGGTGCTGTGATAGTGTGTTGGAGTTGAAATATTTACAGGTAGAAGACCAATTAACTGCATTTTCTCAGTCAATGTGTTGTCAACAAGAATATTATGATTGAAATCACCTAGAATGACAATATCATTGTATTGGATAGAAAAATCTTCTATAATATCAATTAAAGAAATAAACTCAAGGTCTGATTTAGGCCTGTAAACGCATCCCACGAGCATTTTTCTTTTATCTATACTTGTAATTTCAAGAAAAAGATATTCAATCTTGCTATTTACTTTTGTTTTTAATTTCATCATACAATTAATACCATTTCTGACAAATATTGCAACTCCACCACCTTTCCTGTCTTTTACGACACCGTTAGTTACGACTTTAGTTTTCCTATCAGCTCGAAATTAGCTGTATCCAGATAAATTATATACAGAATCCTGCACATCTGACGGAAACCAAGTTTCTGAAACACAAATAATATCTATTTTAGATGACGTAAATAAGTATCTGAACTCATCGATTTTGCTATTGAGACTTTGCGCATTTATATGAACAATTTTTAGTCCCAGCCTTTGTCTGGACAAAATCCTAATCATATTGTATATATTGTCTTTGGAACGAGAAGTATTAGTAGCGATCATCACGTGACAAAATTTCAACAAAGTCGTGACCAAATGAATTTGACACCTAATCTTTATGTAAAATGTGAGTGATATGCAAAAAATTGTCACGTAGTGTAATCAAAATACTTTTAATTTTCATAAAAACTTGCCACCAGTTTGATGTGTATGAACGTAATTTCTTTCAATTTTATTTTTATTAAAATTGTATTATTTGAAAAATTATTAAATCGTTTCCGCCGAAAAATCCAATTTTATTTATTATTACAACAAATTATTATCACAAATTATGCAACAGATTCAGTCTTTGGAAGTTGTGTGCTCCTTCCGTCTTACTTTTTGAAGTTTGTAAAATTCTTTTAAAGGTCTGCAAAAATGTTTTTACAAGATAAAGCAATAAGCACTACCAACTAGCCTACCGGGGTAGTGAGCTAGTCGATCAGCGCTGGGGTTCGGGTTTGATTCCCGTTAGATACTCTGCAGACAAGCGAAGAGCTTCGCGGGATTAGGATAGGACAAAAAAATATGTGGATTTCGCTACATACAATATATAGAATGAAACCCAATAAAATCAAAGCCATATTATTAAAATTGTACGCATGTTATACTTTTATTTTTATTTATTTATGTAAAAAGTGTTATATTTTACAGCAACTTAAACAACTTAAATAATAATCAACAAATTCAGACAAATAATTATATAAAGTACATACCTATTAATGTTTTAAAATTTTAGCTTTTTCAGCATTCGAAGTTTCGTATTTATATGTATCCCAAGAGGAATGCTTTCTAAGTAATACCAGTATAAGCAAATTTAAAAATTCCAATCGATGGTTGTAACAATCATTTTGCTCGTCAAACCAAATCGAATAAATGGTAATATTAGTACATTATACGCACTGCTCCATAATAACTTTTTTTTTTTGATTTTCATTGCTATGTTCTTTAAAAATAAATTTTCGAAAACTTTTATGTTAATTTGCATATTTCGAAAAACAAATCAGAGGGTGAACATAAACTTCCAAAATCAGATTAATTTTCATAGTTTTTCGTATGGATATACATTTCTGATGGGTATGTTAAAATTTGAGATGGTTTAATCATATCCATTCGGCATTTAGTGCAGGATACTCGTTGCGCTATGTTATGTTTTTTAATGTAAAAAAAATTTTGAGTGTAAAAAAAAATAAAAAGTGTAAAAGAACTACGTTACTAAACAATTTTATTCAAAAAATTCGATTTCTTTTTGGAAAAAACTATTTTTTAAAAAAATTTTTTTTTTGCAAAGGCGGCCATATATATTTTCAAGTCAAGAGGCGCGGATTATGATTTTATTTTAGACACATGGTTTCTTCGGAAAATTTTCCTAAAATTTTATGTAGATTACGTTTTTGCTATACGATTTAAAAAAAAATCGACCCGCCCTAGTACACATATATCAAACGAATTTAAAAATAAAAAGAGTGTTTGTTTCTTACTATTTACTATGAGTATTTATTGATTTTACGTATGAGCTCTTTACAAGTTTAATGGTTTAAAATTTTAACTTTTTCAGTACTTGATAATTTGTATTTGTAAGTTTCCCATGTGGAATGCTTCCGTAATAATAATATGAACTAGTAAATTAAGCATCTCCATCCTGTGTTTATAACATACGTCATTCTCCTCAAACCAAAAAGAATAAATTTAATTTTTGGTACAACTCACGCATTGCTCAACAATACATTTTTTTATGCCTTTCATTTCTTTATTTTGTAAAAATATTTTTTCAAAGACAAAAAAATAAGTCAGAGGGGGCAAACAAACCTCCAAAGTGGGATTCTTTTTGATAATTTTTTGCATGAATAAACTTTTCTGAAGGATATGACAAAATTTTCGCTGGTTTTATTATATCCATACGGCACTTAACGCATGATATTCGTTATGCTAAGTAACCAACAAAATATCGACTCGATGTTAATTCTATTGGCACATTGTTGGATGTAAAAGAATCACCATCTTCATTAAAATAATCTTCATTTTCATTGTATATACATATCTGCGATTTCTATTTCAGGGGTGTGAGTACTCTCTGATGTACTGCCAGTACTTTGAGTATCATCTAAAAAAACTCGATAGCTACTTTGACTGTTTTAATAGTAAAAATTTCCATGATCTCAACCCGCTGAAGCGTGGGTTAAGGCTTAATAATAAAACTTGGGAAGTACTGCAAGAGCTAGTTTCGTACATACGGCAAGTTGAATATTTCGGTAACAAAATATTCTGCATCAGTGGACTAATCGAAACCCCCAGTGGTATATTATCGTTAACTGAGGAAATGTTACAAGAAAATTCTAATGTACTTACCATTTTAACCAGCCATTTTAACCAAGACCCATTAGAAAACGTATTTTCATATGTACGCGCCAAAGGTGGCCATTGAAAAAACCCTTCTGTTCACGAATTCAACATCGCAATGGCCAAGCTTTTATCTTTAAAAATAATGCAATTTAGTTCCTCAAAAAATTGTGCAGATATTTTTTCCACTTGACTTTCAAAACATTTTAGAAGTTAATGACAGTGTATCACCCAATAATACGACCCCCTTAATAGATATCGCAGATATATACCAGGAAAATGAAGCATATTTTGATGAAAGTGCCGACAGCTTTAACTTTGTGAATGTGTCAATAGAACTTACTTCTAGTCGATATTTCATTGGCTACATAGCGCAACGAGTATCCTGCACTAAATGCCGAATGGATATGATTAAACCATCTCAAATTTTAACATACCCATCAGAAATGTATATCCATACGAAAAACTATGAAAATTAATCTGATTTTGGAAGTTTATGTTCACCCTCTGATTTGTTTTTCGAAATATGCAAATTAACATAAAAGTTTTCGAAAATTTATTTTTAAAGAACAGAGCAATGAAACACAAAAAAAAAGTTATTATGGAGCAGTGCGTATAATGTACTAATATTACCATTTATTCGATTTGGTTTGACGAGCAAAATGATTGTTACAACCATCGATTGGAATTTTTAAATTTGCTTATACTGGTATTACTTAGAAAGCATTCCTCTTGGGATACATATAAATACGAAACTTCGAATGCTAAAAAAGCTAAAATTTTAAAACATTAATAGGTATGTACTTGTCGTATTACTCGTCATTATAATCCTATCGTTAATAATTTTGTAGATATAATTATGCTTTTGCTGATCCGTGTACGAGGCTATGTCATCAATATAATTATTTGTCTGAATTTGTTGATTATTATTTAAGTTGTTTAAGTTGCTGTAAAATATAACACTTTTTACATAAATAAATAAAAATAAAAGTATAACATGCGTACAATTTTAATAATATGGCTTTGATTTTATTGGGTTTCATTCTATATATTGTATGTAGCGAAATCCACATATTTTTTTGTCCTATCCTAATCCCGCGAAGCTCTTCGCTTGTCTGCAGAGTATCTAACGGGAATCAAACCCGAACCCCAGCGCTGATCGACTAGCTCACTACCCCGGTAGGCTAGTTGGTAGTGCTTATTGCTTTATCTTGTAAAAACATTTTTGCAGACCTTTAAAAGAATTTTACAAACTTCAAAAAGTAAGACGGAAGGAGCACACAACTTCCAAAGACTGAATCTGTTGCATAATTTGTGATAATAATTTGTTGTAATAATAAATAAAATTGGATTTTTCGGCGGAAACGATTTAATAATTTTTCAAATAATACAATTTTAATAAAAATAAAATTGAAAGAAATTACGTTCATACACATCAAACTGGTGGCAAGTTTTTATGAAAATTAAAAGTATTTTGATTACACTACGTGACAATTTTTTGCATATCACTCACATTTTACATAAAGATTAGGTGTCAAATTCATTTGGTCACGACTTTGTTGAAATTTTGTCACGTGATGATCGCTACTAATACTTCTCGTTCCAAAGACAATATATACAATATGATTAGGATTTTGTCCAGACAAAGGCTGGGACTAAAAATTGTTCATATAAATGCGCAAAGTCTCAATAGCAAAATCGATGAGTTCAGATACTTATTTACGTCATCTAAAATAGATATTATTTGTGTTTCAGAAACTTGGTTTCCGTCAGATGTGCAGGATTCTGTATATAATTTATCTGGATACAGCTAATTTCGAGCTGATAGGAAAACTAAAGTCGTAACTAACGGTGTCGTAAAAGACAGGAAAGGTGGTGGAGTTGCAATATTTGTCAGAAATGGTATTAATTGTATGATGAAATTAAAAACAAAAGTAAATAGCAAGATTGAATATCTTTTTCTTGAAATTACAAGTATAGATAAAAGAAAAATGCTCGTGGGATGCGTTTACAGGCCTAAATCAGACCTTGAGTTTATTTCTTTAATTGATATTATAGAAGATTTTTCTATCCAATACAATGATATTGTCATTCTAGGTGATTTCAATCATAATATTCTTGTTGACAACACATTGACTGAGAAAATGCAGTTAATTGGTCTTCTACCTGTAAATATTTCAACTCCAACACACTATCACAGCACCTCCAACAGTTTAATTGACTTACTATTTGTAAATGATAAATCTAATGTACTTTTATATGACCAACTTTCAGCATCAGTGTTTTCAAGACATGATATGCTTTTCGTTGCCTATGATTTCTGCGTAACCAGTGAAGATAAACATATAACTTATCGTGATTTCCACAACATTGATTATACCATTTTAAATCAACACATTGACAACGTTGAATGGAACATTGTATACTCTTTTGTTAGTGTCGATGATCAATTAAATTTTATTCAAGATAACATAAATAACGTTTTCGACCTGTGTGTTCCTTTGAAGACTAAATCTATAAAAGCTGAAAAGCATCCCTGGTTCAACAACAATATCAAACATTTAATAAAATTACGTAATGATGCTTACTGCAGATGGAAAAAGTTTAAAACCCCTGTACTTCAAAATATTTTCAAATGTGCAAGAAAAAATGTTGTTAAAAATATACAAATAGCAAAATCTTCTTATTACCAGAGAAAATTCTCGTCTGCTGTTGATAGTAAATCTAAATGGAAGGAAATTCGAAGCATAGGTATAGGCCGGAAATGCACCACAGTTAACAATGAGGATATTGATGTGGACACCCTAAATAGTAAATTTGTTAATATAGATATTCAACCTCCCTCCGGAAACGTCTATAATAACCTCTGTTATGTACCGGTAGAAAATTGTTTTTATTTCCGTTGCGTAGACCAGTTCGAGGTTTTAGAAAGTATGTTGGCTGTTAAATCTAATGCCACTGGTATGGACAATATAAATCCCATCTTTCTGAAAGCTATTATTCCCAAAATTCTACCTTTTTTGACACATGTATTCAATACGGCTCTTGCAAAATCAGTATTTCCTCAAGGATGGAAACTTTCTAAAATTATTCCCATTCCCAAATCAAACAACGATTTTCGACCTATAGCTATCCTTCCTTTTCTATCAAAGGTAATGGAAAAACTAATGTCCAAGCAAACAAATGATTACTTGGACATCAATAACCTTTTATCGGAAAAACAATCTGGCTTTAGGAAAGGAAAAAGTTGTATAACAGCATTGGCAGATGTAGTTGAATCTCTGCGGATGAAACTTGATAGTAATTATGTATCATTTTTAATTTTATTGGATCACAGTAAAGCTTTTGACACTGTCGATCACGGTATTCTTGCGAACAAACTTGAAAAACTATTCAACTTTTCTAGTTCTGCTTGCAAGCTTATATCATCATATCTCGATAACAGATCACAAATTGTACACTATAATGGTAAATTTTCGAATCCTCTCACAGTCGTCAGAGGTGTTCCACAGGGTTCAATCCTTGGACCTCTTCTGTTTTGTTTGTACATTAATGATCTACCAGACGTTCTTAAAAGTAGCGAGATACATATGTATGCTGATGATGTTCAGCTTTATAGTAGTGCTAGTTTAGCTGATGTGCAATCGTGTGTTTGTAATAAAAATGATGATTTAAATAGAATTTATAATTGGGCCATGGAAAATGGATTAGTCCTTAACCCCCTTAAGTCGAAATGTATTTTTCTGTCTAAATCCTCAAAAATTTCTAGAGTTCTTCACGATATTATTGAAATAAAAATTAATAACAATGCTATAGCCCTAGTTAGTACATCAAAAAATCTTGGCGTTACCTTTAACAGTCAACTAACTTGGTCAAATCACATAAACTTGGTCGTTGGAAAAGTGTACGGAATGCTGAGAAATTTATGGGTTGTAAAAAGTTCAACACCTTTTAAAATAAGAATGCTATTAGCCAAAACGTATTTGATTCCAGTTCTGCTATACGGATGTGAAATTTTTGCAAATTGTGACAGTGTCGACTTTCAAAAATTAAATGTTACCTACAATAATATTGCAAGATATGTTTTCAACAAAAATAGAAGTGAAAGCATATCAATGTTTTCATATCAAATTTATGGAATGAATTTTAAAAATCTTTTGCAATTTAGATGCCTTTTGTTTTTACATAAAATTATTACATCCAAAGAACCAAGCTATCTTTATAATAAACTGCAATTTGCTAGATCTAATCGTGGAAACAAATTAATTCAGCACAGGTTTGCCAGCCTTATGTCGGAACGACAGTTTTTTGTTTTTACAATCCGTCTTTGGAACGCCCTTCCAACCCACTTTCAACTCTTAAGCAACGCAAACACGTTTAAAAAGAAGCTATTAGAAATACTTGGTTAATACCTTAATTTTTGTAATAATCTTTACTTTTTACTTTTTTGTATTGTTTATACATGTTTTTATCTATGTACTTTAATATTTTACATTTTTATTTTTTAAAATTATATTGATAATATCACTAGCGCTGTAATTTATAAGATTTTATCTTGTTGTGCTAGATCAGTTAATAAATAAATAAAAATAAATAAATAGTGTTAACATCAAATTCACATTGAACCATACTTGTTTTTTATATGCCTACAATTGTTTAAATTTAGACAATAACAGCATTTGAACTTCGGTGCGAATCGATAAAATTTCATCTGTACAACAATAAAACACATATTATTGCCCTACAATTAAAATCTGTCACATTTGGCTTAACGTAGGTTATTTGCACAGAAATGGAATGCAAACAAAACATCTTTTATTATTTAAATGTGTTTTCAACGAGAAAACCAGACTTCTTTTAGTTTGTTTTTATTTTTTTTAATGCAACCCTGCAAATAATAGGACCAGTCCAAACACGCGCGTAAAGAGTAGTCCACAAGGGACCAGGACTAGTCCAAAATTAACCCAAACGTATGGAAAAAACCTGGTCTATTTAACATTACGATGTCCTAGGAGAGGACCATATAACCCACCTTTGGACCACTAAGGAGTAGTTTTAAAACTACTCCATGGTATATAACCCACCTTTGGACCACTAAGGAGTAGTTTTAAAACTACTCCATGGTATACTCAAGAGGATTAGTTTTGAAGTCGTTTAAAAACGAAAGCATGTCGTTAAAAAACGAAGACATGTCGTCTCACTACAAACACTTTTTAACAATGAAATGGTCCATGCTTGCATTACATCGGACTAGTCCATGGAGTAGTCCATTTTATCAAAATGGGTCAGGTGGTCCAATTTTATTTGCAGGGAATGTATACACATACAAACACACACACACTCGTGTGCACATACATATACGCTGATAAGTGAGAAAAGTTCTCTGAGAGTAATAATAAAGACTGTAATTTACTCTCACAAGTGGATTTAGCCGCTAAATCCACCAGAAAAATTAATATAGAGAGAAAAATGCGTGAACTTTGTATGGTCGTGCAATATCTTTATAAATCATTCTAAATCGAGAATGACGTATGTTATAAACACAGGATGGATATGCTTAATTTACTAGTTCATATTATTATTACGGAAGCATTCCACATGGGAAACTTACAAATACAAATTATCAAGTACTGAAAAAGTTAAAATTTTAAACCATTAAACTTGTAAAGAGCTCATACGTAAAATCAATAAATACTCATAGTAAATAGTAAGAAACAAACACTCTTTTTATTTTTAAATTCGTTTGATATATGTGTACTAGGGCGGGTCGATTTTTTTTTAAATCGTATAGCAAAAACGTAATCTACATAAAATTTTATGAAAATTTTCCGAAGAAACCATGTGTCTAAAATAAAATCATAATCCGCGCCTCTTGACTTGAAAATATATATGGCCGCCTTTGCAAAAAAAAATTTTTTTAAAAAATAGTTTTTTCCAAAAAGAAATCGAATTTTTTGAATAAAATTGTTTAGTAACGTAGTTCTTTTACACTTTTTATTTTTTTACACTCAAAATTTTGTTTACATTAAAAAAAATTTTCAGCCAAGTAAAAAAATGTTCAAGTCGAGAGGCGCGGATTAGGATTTTATTTTAGACCCATGGTTTCTTCGGAGAATTTTCTTAGAATTTTATGTATACTACGTTTTTGCTATACGATTTTTAATTTTTTTTTCATCCATACAAATCAACCCGCCCTAATGTACATATACATACACACATGGTAAGTACGTAATTAAATAATCTAAAAAATGGAATTATAATTCGGTGCAAATCGATATAGTTTAATTTTTACAAAAATAAAACACATACTGCTGCCCTACAATTACGCAATTGGTCGCATTCGCTCTTACGTAGGTTATTTGCACATAAATTGTTTGAAAACAAAACGAAATCAATTAAAAAAAAATACCAAAAACCGGTTTCAACGAAAAAAAAACTCAAACACACACACACACTTTGGCTGGCAAAAACAGCAAACATGTGTATGTATTAATACATGTGGTTTCTTGCTCTCTTTAGTTCTCTGAATGTGAGCACGAAGTTTTTGCTTTCTTGTTACTTCCCCCCCTCATCATTAAGAAGCACAAAATTTTTTAAAATTTCAAATGTACTAAGTGCAACATCTTTATATATAGTCTTTGGTTCCAGGCTAAAGCCCTTATGACACTACATTTTTAATGCATTGTTCAAGTTTTGGTTAACAGTGCAAATATAAGGTAATAGAAAAATTTACCAAGTGCGAAGGGTTCAGCTGTATTAAGATAAATGGCAAGCTGTCAAACATTTTACTAAAGTTATCGATAAAAAATGAAGTTATGTCAAAAAAAATGTAAAATTGTTCAACTTAAAATTGACATTTCAAGCTTGAAATATTAAAAGTGTTGCTGAATCAGCGGTTTATGGGCAAATTCAGCGACTTACCGCTTTTTGTTTTAAGATTTCTCATAAACAAAAAGTAAAGCAACATTTAATAAAATTAACAGAACAGAGATGGCTAAGTTGTTTCAATTGTACTTTTTTGTTGATACTTTTTAAACTAAGATTTATAATACCTTTTTGTGGTGTTTTTTTTTAGAACAAAAATAAGATTAATTTCAACTAAAAAAATCTTTCAGTACAATTAGGTACAATTTTTAAAGGTTGGTGGTACAATTTTAAAAATTCTCAACGCCATCCCTGAAACAAAACCATAACAAGAGAAAAAAAACTAAAAAACTTTGCTAACATTTTTTATAGTTTGCTCTTTCTAGCATTTACTGTTTCTTTCTATCAATTAATGAATAAAAAATGTAGTGTCATAAGGGCTTAAAAAAAATGGCTAAAAGTTTTTTTTAAACAAAAACTCATTAAAATTCAATAACAATAAAATAGAAATAATTCATTTAAAGTTGTTTACGATGATACACAGAAAAAATTATTTTTCCAATTCAAACAAAAAATTTGTAGAATCAAACTATTTTTTGTCTGAAATCGGTCCTATAAACAAATTCGCATATTCAAACAATTTATTTGCATTTTGTTTATTGATTTTTTCAAACAAATAATTTAACTGAATCAAACAAAAGGTTTACTGAAATTCATATACTATATACTGTAATGTATAATGTATACTGTATAATGTATACTGTAATGTAATGTATACTGTAAGTTAAGATCAATTGATAGATATTTATAAAATTAAATAATCGATAAATTCGATGTCGTTATTGTTCATCTCATAGGAATCACTCGTGCCTATTAGTTTTAAATAATTTGAAGGTGAAACATAATCACGACAACATTTACCCAACACCTTTTGAGTCCGGATCTACAATAAAAAACAAGTAAGAGAGTATAGTCGGTCAACCACGACCACATTAGAACCTATGTACAACATTTTATTAACCTGGTGGCAAATTATGGCAGTCGTAATCGAATACTTTTTCGATTCGAAAGCAATTCAATTTCTAATTCTTTCTGTCTATACTGAACGATTTTTTTGGTGTTGTAAAGCATATTTTGGAGTTTTCAAACACTGAAAAAATAATAACGATTCGTTCAGTATTGACTGAAATAAAATTGCTTTCGAATCGAAAAAGTATTCGATCACGACTGCCATGATTTGCCCCATGTACTTTGGCACAATGTTTACATGGACAGCCAGCCAACCGGACAAACAAATTTGCGACCTGGGGGCAAATTATGGCAGTCGTAATCGAATACTTTTTCGATTCGAAAGCAATTCAATTTCTAATTCTTTCTGTCTATACTGAACGATTTTTTTGGTGTTGTAAAGCATATTTTGGAGTTTTCAAACACTGAAAAAATAATAACGATTCGTTCAGTATTGACTGAAATAAAATTGCTTTCGAATCGAAAAAGTATTCGATCACGACTGCCATGATTTGCCCCATGTACTTTGGCACAATGTTTACATGGACAGCCAGCCAACCGGACAAACATCGTTAAAACACCGATCTTTGTGTTAATCCATTTTATAAATTTTAGAAATGGGACTTTCAGCATAGGTGCACGTAGTGCGGAAAGTTTTCTGACTGTCATTCACTTGGGAGTGACCAGTAACGATTCCTCTGTTTGACTGTCCAAGAAACTCACTACTTCCGGTCATAGATCAAGTATTTCCCGGGCAATGGCTTTTCAGAATCCTCTGAAAGCTAGCTAAAGTGAGAAGGCGCCCAATCATGTAGCCTGAATGGTTAAAGTACATCTTAACGTCTCAGGCAAGTAGGCAAATTACATGAATTTTTGCTGAAGCACGACTGCATCATGGGATTGGACACGAAGATAGCAGCCCTATCACCAATCTAAGAAAGGAGGGCCAGCAACCCAATTTTCCGAAATATAATTTGCTAACGAATCGCCTTGGCGCCCTTTGCTCCAGTGGGAGTTAGAGGAATATATATATATATATATATATTAGACTGGTCGCAATTTTTTTTTTTATTTAATTGTTTGCGCTGCTTAAAATATGAGGTTTGGTGTAAGAAATCATGATCTAATTTTTCAGGTCAAGCCGACGGTGCCTAGCCGTGCCGGGTGGGGCCCAAAGTTCCCCATATTATAAAAAAAAACATCTTTTCTATCAGATCTTTATAGTTATACTAGTTGAAAAGCCGAAAATCAAGAATATGGCTTCGTTACGATCTTCCGCAGAGAAAGTACTTCAAGTGTGCCAAATTTCAGCTTCCTATGTCATCAGATGGCTTCAGAAAGTTGCGGAAAGAATAGGACATACATGCAAACATCCTGACATACTAAGAAATTATATATTGTATAGATAGATTAACATATCGTCGGTTGATTATTTTGTCGTATGTCGTATGTAATTTGTATCCACATACGACAATTAAATAATAAACCGACGATATGTTCGCGCAACTCAAAAACGCTTTAGCTTATTGAAAAACTAAAAAAAACCGAAACCCGCAATAAAATTTAATTTAAGAAAGTTAAAACTTTTTTCTTTATGTTGGCTTTGGTTTTCGAGATATACCGTTATTTCGAAAATTAAGGAGGTTGCACAACATAAATTCGCCTAACTCAAAAACGCTTTAGTTTATTGAAAAACTAAAAAACCCCGAAATTCCGCAATAAAATTTACTTTAAGAAAGTTGGAACTTTTTTCTTTATGTTTTCTTTGGTTTTCGAGAAATACCGTTATTTCGAATATTAAGGAGGTTGCACAACATATGTTCGCCTAACTCAAAAACGCTTTAGTTTATTGAAAAACTAAAAAAAACCGAAATTCCGCAATAAAATTTACTTTAAGAAAGGTAAAACGTTTTTCTTATATGCGCAGTCTTTTTAGAAACATAATTTTTTTTCTGGAAAAAAAAATAATTTTTTTATTAAAAATTCGGAATTTTTGTTTTTAAAAATTCATAAAAAATTGGAAAATGCAGCTATGCTTCTAATTTTATGCAGACATATAAAAACAACATTGCAAACAAAACAAGCTATAAATGATTTAAATCTGTAAACAACTTTTGATTTTATGTATTCACAAAAGACGAAAATTTTTAATTAATTTAAGAATTTTATTAAACCGCCACATCTTTTCTGAATACATAAAATTAAAAGTTGTTTACAGATTTTAATCATTTATAGCTTGTTTTGTTTGCAATGTTGTCTAGCACCATCCTGGCTGAAATTCGAGATAATTCTAGAATAACAAATGAGAAACTTCAGGAGATTTCCACGGAAATAAATGAAAGAGTAAATGCAATAGAAATAGAATTTAACAATAAGTTGTCTGAAGTTAAAAACAAGTAACGAATTTTGATGAAAAATTTAATCATCTTGAAGCCAAGGTAAATAGTCTACAATGCCAAGAGGGATCAGTACGGGTTATTCCAGAAGTTTCTACTAGAATAAAGGCCCCTTGCTTTGACGGTAGTGTCCCATTTAATGTTTTTAAATTCCAGTTCGATACAGTTGCCAACAGAAATACATGGAACAGTGAGGAAAAAGCTATCGAGCTCATTCTTGCTTTAAAGGGGACTGCGGCTGAAGTGCTTGAAAGTGTACCAGTAAGTAGCAGAAACAATTATGATGAAATTATGGTAGCACTGCAACGTAAGTATGGAGGTGAAGACAAAAAGGAAATCTACAAAATGGAGTTACGTGGCAGAGTGAAAAAGGCAAACGAAACCTTACAGGACTTCGCACTGGAGATTGAGCGGTTGGTACAGCTAACTTATCCTGGTGAGAATCATCCATTGTTGGACAGCTTCAAAACAGAAGCATTTATTAACGGTATAAGAGATGCTGATGTTAAGTATGCGGTGTGTGCAGCATTAAATTTGACATTTGCAGAAACTGTTTCATTTGCCCTGGCTCAGGAAACCGCAAGAATAGTTGCAAAGGAGAAGTCGTAAAAGCTGATGATGATAAAGAAGTTTTGCGGGTGTTAAGTGAGAAGCTGGGCAACAACAAATTGAAATGCTATAACTGCGGTAAGATTGGGCACATACAGCGTAACTGCAAAGCACCGGAAAAAATTTCAAGATCTGCTTCGCCGCCGAGAAACAACCCACGGGCTAGTCATCAGTCATCGCAGGAGTAAGTATGGAGGGAGTGCTACCTTTCGCATCTGAGGACTCGGTAATAAATTTAGTAGTGCCAAAGAGATATAAAAGTATTACGACATTTGGCTTCATCGATGGTAAAAAGCGAATTTTGACTATCGACACTGGTGCACGATTTTCAATTATAAGGCCGGACTTGGTAACGGGAGCTGTCGAACCACTAAGCGGAGTGAGCTTGCGAACAGCTACAGGTAAGCCTGCTACTGTCTATGGCAAAACACGTGTGGTAAGAATTGCCAATAAGTTGTCAATTTTCATGAGTTTATTGTGGCCGACATTGTTGACGAAGTACTGATTGGCGCAGATTTTATGATTAGTCATAACATAAGTCTGAATATGGGAAAACAAATCATGTATTTGTTTAATTATGAAATACCCCTGAATGTTGGGTATGAAAGTGAGGCTCGTGTGGGACAGCTTCTCGCTTGTACTCGTCTGGAATCGTCACCATACAGAAATGTTGATAAACGTGAAAAAGCGGTTGCTCATGTAAGACAGCTTAGCAGAGTGGAAACCAGGCACTGTACGGAGGCAGACAGAAAGGAATGCATCAGTGAAGGTCGCTCGTTGCAGGTAGAGCCAAGTAAAGACTGGTTAACAGCAAAAAGATTTGAACCCGTATTGGCCAAGGTAAGGAGGGCCAATAGTATAGGTGGAAGACAAAATTTTAAGAATAGCTGCCCAAAGCATGTGGCAGACAGGCGCACAGTGAACAGAGTTTGTGCTTCGTTTCCACAATGCAATTGTAAGGCACTATCTATACCAGAAGATAAGCAGGTATCTTCATTGGAGCGGGGAAATCCTTACGACCATAGAAAGTCCGTGCGTGGCCATAGAAGGTTATCCAGATTTGATCGGGCAGTGTATTCTGAAGGATCTTAGAAGGGCCAGTTGATTTTGCCAATGAATCAACAACCAAAGGAAAGATTAGTTGCCAAGCCACAACTACATTGGAATGGACCACATAAGGTGATAAAGAAATTAAATGATGTTGTATACCGCATACAGAAATATAAAAGTCCAAAAGCCAAAATGAAAGTTGTTCATTTGGAACGATTAGCCCCTTATGGAAGAGGTGATTTTGAGTCTATTCGGGATGAACAGGCTTAAGTGGGGGGCAGTGTTACGAAAGTAACTTTAGTTAAGAATTATTTGTAATTATTGGTTAAGAATTAGATTAATTTATGTGTTATCTTAAATTGATTAGTTATTAAGTATTTGTTAGTTATTTTATTAGTTAAAATTGTTATTGTTATGTTATGCCCACTTCTAGTGTAAAAATCAATGTACAGATGTAATGTTAAAATCGTTGTGCATAATTGTACTTCAACCCCACTGTAAACTAGAATGTTCTTTATTAAGTTATCTCAATTTATGGCAACGCCTAAAAGTATGCCTTAGTTTATGATGCCTAATAACTCAATTAATTCAGCCATATAGATAGTAATAGCTGAATAAGTTTAATTAACGAAATAGACGTTATTATGCGAACTTTATAGAGCCATCTAGACTTTAGAACTCGAACGTTCTATGGTCATTTGCCCGTCTGGGCTAGAGTATAAATAGGATCGCAAAAGATGGCATGATTCATTCTAAGTTCTGACTTTGTCAAAAACGTATCACTCTGAGAAGATTATAAATTACGGTTGTTAAAGTGACTAAGTACTAAATAAAGTTGTGTAAATTGTAAACAGTAGCAAAAGTGTTGTGTTTATTTGTTTTATTTGAATTGCAATAAATGAACTCGAAACGGTTCATTATAAAGGAAATAAACCAAAACGTTATTGAAAGGCAGTAACGTAACAATATGTTAATCTATCTATACAATATATAATTTCTTAGTATGTCAGGATGTTTGCAAGAATGTCCTATTCTTTCCGCAACTTTCTGAAGCCATTTGATGACATAGGAAGCTGAAATTTGGCACACTTGAAGTACTTTCTCTGCGGAAGATCGTAACGAAGCCATATTCTTGATTTTCGGCTTTCAACTAGTATAACTATAAATATCTAATAGAAAAGATGTTTTTTTTATAATATGGGGAACTTTGGGACCCACCCGGCACGGCTAGGCACCGTCGGCTTGACCTGAAAAATTAGATCATGATTTCTTACACCAAACCTCATATTTTAAGCAGCGCAAACAATTAAATTTAAAAAAAAAATCCCATACAAGATGCGATCAGTCTAATATATATATAAATTTTATTAATTTAATATTGGAATACTGTTCCTTTTTTAAAGATATTTCATGATCATAGTTTATAGCGATTTTCAACATTTGTAAAAGTTGTGATTTAAATTAAAGGCGTTTTATTTGTTAAAAATGTTTATTTTACTTTTATAAATTTTTTTAATAAATAAAAATTATTCTTTTAAAAGAAAAAGGGCAAACAAATTTTTATGGCTAAACAAGTTGAAAAAAGGCCAAAAAAATGGCTAATGGCTAAACTCAATTTTTAATGGCTAAACAGGGTGAAAAATTGCTAAATCTAGCCACTAAATGACTAAATTGGCAACACTGGCTGCAATAGATATCTTTAAAAGGGATACCGATTCTGCATGTGTGTTTACCGAGCGTCCAGTGACCCCTTAACAAAATGGCATATCAATTTTGAAATGTCATTTAGATTGTAATTTCAGTGTTTCATAAGTACTTTTGTTGTTTGTGGGTAACGTTCAAGGATCGGAAAATGTTTTTTTATTTTGTTTCTAAAAAAATATTTATTGTGCAAGTTTAAAAAATTCTACATTTTACAGAAAACAAAAAATTTCTAAAATAGTTTTGAAAAAAAAGCCGTCGAAAAAAATAAATAAAATAAAGTTTTTGAAATAAAACGTTTTCTTAAAAACATAAAAAAACAAAAACAAAATAATTATATTTAAGCATTGTCATAAAAATTTCATTCTTCAAAACAAATTTATGAAGAGGTTTCTGAGAATACATACATACATATTTCATTTTTGAAAAATACATACATAGAAAAAAAAATTCTAAAAAAAAACGTTTTAAAAAATATTTTTCAACAAAAAAAAAAAGTTTTTTGAAAATTTGTATTTGTTTTTTTTTTACAAAAAAAGTTTTTGCTATTTTTTGAAACTATAAATTTTGTTTTCAAAGAAAATGTTTTTTTTCTTTTTCGTTTAAATTTTAAACACAGAAAAACAATATTCTTTTTTTCACACACAAAAATTTTTTATTTAAAAAATAAAATTTAATTTTGTGTTTTCCGTTCGTAAAATCCGGTCTTTGGTAACGTTTCATTAGAGCCCTGCAGATATTATGTTTGCGATAGGTAACGTTAGCCTTATCAAGAAAGTTCCCAGGGGTATTGCAACTGGCACAACTTCATTCTCTATCCCTGCCTTGACGGGAATACGAGTGTTTTTTTTTTCGAGCAACTTATGAAAGTTATATTAGTTTCAACTGATAGAAAAGAAATGTTGCCGGAATACGTTCTATCTCTAAAAGCGTTTAAAAATGGGTTTAATTTATTTGTGGCTTGATTCAAAAGATAAGCAATATTTTAAAAATTTCCAAACTTTCTTTGGGAATCAGTACTGATAGATCTTCTTTAAGTTCAAGTTGTACATATCCCTCTTCTTGAAATAAAAGTAGCTTCTCCAGAGTCAACTTAAAAGAAATATTTTGAGTTGTTGCCAAATGTATGCTGAATTCATATCAGTTTTGTTTCCACTAAAGAGAAATATTTTAAGCTGTGCTAGTATTTATGTCACAACGGTTTGCTTTGATGATGTTCTATTTTGTGTTGTCTCTTTTAAGTTGTTATAAGTAAGTTTATTGTGCTGTTATGTTACGTTTTGTTTCTATATTTATGAAATGTCACCACTATGTAAATAAATAAATTTCAAATAAAGGGGAACAACTGGAAAAACTTGTTATTTTTCGATAACCCTGAAAAAATTACTAAAACATCTACCGTTGTATACTTACTCGTATTTCTTTACCATGTCGTAATTGTTTTCGACTTTCATTCTAAAGATTAAAAAAACAGCTTTTTGCCTCTACTGAAAATTTTTAATTGACTCTCTTAAGTGGATGCAGTGGCATACGCACAAGGAAATTTTCCATCTAAAATCTCTCCTAGTTTATCTAATTACAATTTTTTAACTTAGTTAAACGCACTCGTATTTTTCCGGCGAAATGTGATTTTTTTGAAGACCAAAATTTTAAGCAAAACTAAGCTGTCTCTTTAAAATTTTGTAAACAAACTTGGAATTGGCGGCACAAATCTGTTTTCAGATTAACTAAACACAGTTTAACTAAGATCTCAAAAACCCAGCCTACGTGTTTTTTTTTTATTAAAAATCTAATCATTCAAAAGTTTTATATAAACTTGTTTAACCCGGTGCACTTTGATAACCTTATTTATATAAAATTAGTTAATTTTTTATTAAGATTTTTGTATGACGTGCTTAATTCCCAATTTTTCATATTTGATAAATACACTGAAATTTATTGTTGAGGGAAAGCTAGCTTCTATGCGCATTTCACTGGTTGCTTATGCCTGATCATCAGGAAACCTTTTCCAAAGATTTTAGAAAAGCTAAAAATATTATACAAATAGAACCCTGAAGCGAATAAGAGTTTTAAACACTCAAAGTCTTACTTGTAACAATATCAAAGCTTAAACAAAACACCAACAATAAACAGTGAGTTTATCTTTTCTTACATCCCCCTACAATTGGTTGGGTTCTTTCCGACTCGAATTGTAGTCGTAAGTGAGTAAAAAGAAAAACCAAAAATTAAAAAACAAATTGTTTCATTCTATTGTCTTCGCAAGAAAACAACAAAAAAAACAATTTGGCAAATCAGTTTTCTGCACGGGCACATGCAAGTATTTTATCAAAGTTATTTACGGGAATACAAAATTTATTATTAAGATTTTTTTTAAGCAGATCTCGTGTACTGGCAACGAAGCAATTTGTACCAAATTTTAAACTTCTATTAATCTTCTACAGATATTTCGACAAATATATTGTCGTTGTATGGGAGGTCTTTTTCACTTTAGCTCGTTTTTTACAGACATTTTCTATGGATAACCAAATTTATTGTTACTAACTTGGAAGCTTTTACTGTGACCCTTCTTTAAACAGCTGATCGTACAAAAATGGAAACAGATTAACATGAGCACCTGTCGTGTTGGCCTAATCTCAAAATTATACACTAGCTCCTTGTTTAGAAGCTGGGACTGTTTAACCTTCACTGCTTAAGGAATAGCCAGCAGCATCTATTATAATAGCAATAGCACGTATAAATGATTTATCGTCGCAGCTAAAGTCCAAAACAAGTACATAGCTCTCCCGACAACTCATGTCAGCCCACCCCTCGATTTGGATCTCTGGTAAAAAATAAAATTTTTGTTTAAATCAACCCTTTTTATTTAAAAGGTTTTTTATTTAATTGTTAAATCTTCTTATAGTACAAAATTATTATAACACGCATGTATTGTGGTGGCAGCGACCTCTGCGGCAATCAGTATTTACAGTACAATATCCTCCGGTATGCCTCCGTTTCTAAAAAATAAAGAAACATTTTCGAAAAATGTTGACAATTTTTAAAACATTTAAGATACCTGTGTATCACTTACCTCACCAATTTCCAGTTGTGCTGTTCCTACTGAAACTTGGAAAATTGTAACGATCATAGCGACAAGAGCAAAATAAAAAATAAAGGACTTCATTTCTACTGTTCGTTGAATTTGTCAACTGCACAATGCTATACAATTTTTGAAGCTTAACATTTTTATACCCTTTTTGGAAGCAGTAAGTTGTGGATAAAAAATGTTTATTTATTTTAGAATAAATATTTACTTAATAATTTTTTGGAAAAGTTCTAAATTATTTGCAAATATCAAATCTAATTATAGATCTTAAAACAATTGTTTTATAGGACAACAATAGCAGAAATTCATCATTTGGATACTTTTTAAAATGTGTGTTATTATTTAAATAAAACTTAAACAAACATTGCTACTGAGAAGTGTGCAAATATACCAAATAAATTATTTATATTCTATGTCAGGCGGTTTTTGTTATTTCATATTTAGCAAAATTTTTAAAAGAACTAATTTCTAAACGGCCCTAATTTTTTTGTAGCAGTATCTAAAAGATAGTTGTTAATGCCAAAATGCACTATTGTGCCCTTTGCATTAACAACTAAGATGAGCCGTTTTTCCCCCTTTTTGAAATATATATATTTAAGCTGAAAGTTATTAAAATAGTCCTTTCTCTTTCCCGTACAATGCCTAAATTCTAATGTCAAACTGCTAAAATGGAAAAGATTTTGTTTCCGGTTTAACAATACATTTTTATTGTTCACTTACTTTTTAGCAGCGATACAATAAGGTAAACTTACGTGAAATAAATTAATAAAATTCCTTTTTTCCAAATTCTAAAATATTTGTTTCATTTCATTTGTCTGCTTACAAACTTAATATTGCGTTTTTGGATACAACAAATTAAATTGATTAATTTTGTTGTATTAATTCAACACTCGGAGATTAACTTGTGTTTCCAATATCCCAGGCTTCCTAAATTAGTTCTCCACTTCAACATTTGGTCCCATTCGAACCGGATTGGAAGAAGACAAAGCTATTCTCTGAGACAATGTGGTCATACATAAGAAGACAAACCTACATAAACACACGTTCCAGTTTTTGCATTTTTCCTTATTCCAAAAACATAAAAAAAGGTACGTTTTGTTTTTTGCTTTTATCGTAGTTTCAGTCTATAAAGTGCATTTAGTGAAACAAGTAATTTTTATTCGCGTGGTTAATTTTTTTTCTCAATTAAATCTTGCAAAATTAACATACGTAAATTCTTCAACATACATACATAAATTATTTAAAATAAAGGAAGAGATTAATAAAACCATAACTAGTGTCTAATAATATAAACGGAGGATTTCAAATTAAAGTGCTACATTAGAAGGGATAGCTGGCAGATTTTACTAATAGAGAAGGTTTTCATCGATCACTATCATTTCCAGTAAGTCAATAATTATTTTTATTGTCTACCAATTTCATTTCTTTTTTTTTAAAAAAAGGTGCGAGTTCTTTGAATACCGTGTGAAGTGCGTTACATATCGATGTAGGGTATTTGCTCTTTTTTTGCTGTCGGTATTATCGCGCGCTTTTATTTCAGATATTCCGCAATAAACGTATGTATATATATATGCATGTATGTTAAATTTATTCCCCCTTTTCAGCTCTTGTTTACTTTATTAGTGTTTAATTACTCTTTGGTTAAATCGCGGCTTTAATTGTTCATTCTCTTTTTTTTTGCGATTTCCCCGTGTCCCAGTAATTTTGTGGGTATTCATTTAACTTCATCCCTCATTTCGTATACTTTTATATGAGCATTCTCTTAATTTTTCCTTTCAATTTACATTTGCATATATGTCTTTCTTAATTTGTATAAGTTATTTATCTGATCGTATTCCAACAAGTTACGACTCTTGAATCTCAGTTTTCCCCATATTTATTACAAACATCTCTGTATATGATTGTCTCGTAAGAGATTGCTATTTTTGTAAATTAGCGCTCTCATCTACTAAAGGCTAGATTACACTATTATACTTTGTATTAATACATGTCAAAAACTCAAGTAATATGACAAAGTGTGATAGTGTGAATGCAATGTGTCACGAAAATGACAAGTATTATGAAAAAAGTTTGACATCCCATACGACTTCATTTTTTTGAAAAATTTCTAAACAATAATACTTTTCATTTGATCAGGGTTGCAGTTTTTTTCATGCGTGAGTGTTTATACTTTGTGTGATGGTGTGAACACAAACTGTCATGTTACATTAGATTTGTTGACAGTCGCATCAAAACTCATTAGATTTCTATCTCACAAAGTATTATGGAAAACGTAAGACTTGTGAGATAGTGTAATCTAGGCTTAACGGACATTCCAGTTGTGTTGTTAAAAGTGTTGCCAGCGACTTAATTCGTTTGGTTTGTGTCGGCTAATTGTTAAAATCCGCCTTTCTATAAAATCTATTTTTATAGTATATTTAATTAAAGGAGCCAAGATATCGAACAAAATTACATAAATTAATTTTATTTTAATTGATTTAAGCTGCAATTCGAGCAAAACCCCACCTAAATTAATTTATTTACTAACATAACATATACATTAGACTGGTCGCATCTTGTATGGGATTTTTTTTTTTTTTTTTAAATTTAAATGTTTGCGCTGCTTTAAATATGAGGTTTGGTGTAAGAAATCAAGTCCTAATTTTTCAGCTCAATCCGACGGTGCCTAGTCGTGCCAAGTGGGGCCCAAAGTTCCCCATATGATAAAAAAAAACATCTATTCAATCAGATACTAGATGAAAAGCCGGTCTTAAAGACCGAAAATCGAAAATCTGGCTTCGTTACGATCTTCCGCAGAGAAAATACTTTAAGTATGCCAAATTTCAGCTTCCTATGTCATCAGATGGCTTCAGAAAGTTGCGGAAAGAATAGGACATACATGCAAACATCCTTACATACTAAGAGATTATATATTGTATAGATAGATTAAAGTATTTGCAGTTTAATATTTTAGTATGATACGAACGAAAGATTTTTAACTAATTTTAACTAATTCGGGGTCGCTGAATCCAGTGGTGCTAGCCGTTTTTTTAGGTTAGCTTTAGTTTTCGAGATATACCGTTATTTCGAAAATTAAGGATGTTGCACAACATATGTTCGCGCAACTCAAAAACGCTTTAGCTTATTGAAAAACTAAAAAAAACCGAAATTCGGCAATAAAATTTACTTTAAGAAAGTTTAAACTTTTTTCTTCATATTGGCTTTGGTTTTCGAGATATACCGTTATTTCGAAGATTAGGGAGGTTGCACAACATATGTTCGCGTAACTCAAAAACGCTTTAGTTTATTGAAAAACAAAAAAAACCGAAATTCGGCAATAAAATTTACTTTAAGAAAGTTAAAACTTTTTTCTTCATATTGTCTTTGGTTTTCGAGATATACCGTTATTTCGAAAATTAAGGAGGTTGCACAACATATGTTCGCGTAACTCAAAAACGCTTTAGCTTATTGAAAAACTAAAAAAAAACGAAATTCCGCAATAAAATTTACTTTAAGAAAGGTAAAACGTTTTTCTTATATGCGCAGTCGTTTTAGAAACATAATTTTTTTTTCTGGAAAAAAAATAAATTTTTTATTAAAATTTCGGAATTTTTGTTTTTAAAAATTCATAAAAAATTGAAAAATGGAGCTATGCTTCTAATTTTATAGAGTCACATAAAAAACAATATTGCAAACAAAACAAGCTATAAATGATTTAAATCTGTTCACAACTTTTGATTTTATGTATTCACAAAAGACGAAAAATTTTAATTAATATAAGAATTTTATTAAACCGCCATATGTGTACAATTGAAATTCTTACATTTGGCCCGTGTAGTGCCTAGGATTCCTCAAGAAGGGTCAAATGTATGACCAACTCCAGTCAAATGTATGACCAACTCCAGTCTTACATTTGACCCTTCTTGAGGCATCCTAGGCACTACACGGGCCAAATGTAAGAATTTCAATTGTACACATATGGCGGTTTAATAAAATTCTTATATTAATTAAAATTTTTCGTCTTTTGTGAATACATAAAATCAAAAGTTGTGAACAGATTTAAATCATTTATAGCTTGTTTTGTTTGCAATATTGTTTTTTATGTGACTCTATAAAATTAGAAGCATAGCTCCATTTTTCAATTTTTTATGAATTTTTAAAAACAAAAATTCCGAAATTTTAATAAAAAATTTATTTTTTTTCCAGAAAAAAAAATTATGTTTCTAAAACGACTGCGCATATAAGAAAAACGTTTTACCTTTCTTAAAGTAAATTTTATTGCGGAATTTCGTTTTTTTTTAGTTTTTCAATAAGCTAAAGCGTTTTTGAGTTACGCGAACATATGTTGTGCAACCTCCTTAATTTTCGAAATAACGGTATATCTCGAAAACCAAAGTCAATATGAAGAAAAAAGTTTTAACTTTCTTAAAGTAAATTTTATTGCCGAATTTCGGTTTTTTTTGTTTTTCAATAAACTAAAGCGTTTTTGAGTTACGCGAACATATGTTGTGCAACCTCCCTAATCTTCGAAATAACGGTATATCTCGAAAACCAAAGCCAATATGAAGAAAAAAGTTTAAACTTTCTTAAAGTAAATTTTATTGCCGAATTTCGGTTTTTTTTAGTTTTTCAATAAGCTAAAGCGTTTTTGAGTTGCGCGAACATATGTTGTGCAACATCCTTAATTTTCGAAATAACGGTATATCTCGAAAACTAAAGCTAACCTAAAAAAACGGCTAGCACCACTGGATTCAGCGACCCCGAATTAGTTAAAATTAGTTAAAAATCTTTCGTTCGTATCATACTAAAATATTAAACTGCAAATACTTTAATCTATCTATACAATATATAATCTCTTAGTATGTAAGGATGTTTGCATGTATGTCCTATTCTTTCCGCAACTTTCTGAAGCCATCTGATGACATAGGAAGCTGAAATTTGGCATACTTAAAGTATTTTCTCTGCGGAAGATCGTAACGAAGCCAGATTTTCGATTTTCGGTCTTTAAGACCGGCTTTTCATCTAGTATCTGATTGAATAGATGTTTTTTTTTATCATATGGGGAACTTTGGGCCCCACTTGGCACGACTAGGCACCGTCGGATTGAGCTGAAAAATTAGGACTTGATTTCTTACACCAAACCTCATATTTAAAGCAGCGCAAACATTTAAATTTAAAAAAAAAAAAAAAATCCCATACAAGATGCGACCAGTCTAATGTATATGTTATGTTAGTAAATAAATTAATTTAGGTGGGGTTTTGCTCGAATTGCAGCTTAAATCAATTAAAATAAAATTAATTTATGTAATTTTGTTCGATATCTTGGCTCCTTTAATTAAATATACTATAAAAATAGATTTTATAGAAAGGCGGATTTTAACAATTAGCCGACACAAACCAAACGAATTAAGTCGCTGGCAACACTTTTAACAACACAACTGGAATGTCCGTTAAGCCTAGATTACACTATCTCACAAGTCTTACGTTTTCCATAATACTTTGTGAGATAGAAATCTAATGAGTTTTGATGCGACTGTCAACAAATCTAATGTAACATGACAGTTTGTGTTCACACCATCACACAAAGTATAAACACTCACGCATGAAAAAAACTGCAACCCTGATCAAATGAAAAGTATTATTGTTTAGAAATTTTTCAAAAAAATGAAGTCGTATGGGATGTCAAACTTTTTTCATAATACTTGTCATTTTCGTGACACATTGCATTCACACTATCACACTTTGTCATATTACTTGAGTTTTTGACATGTATTAATACAAAGTATAATAGTGTAATCTAGCCTTTAGTAGATGAGAGCGCTAATTTACAAAAATAGCAATCTCTTACGAGACAATCATATACAGAGATGTTTGTAATAAATATGGGGAAAACTGAGATTCAAGAGTCGTAACTTGTTGGAATACGATCAGATAAATAACTTATACAAATTAAGAAAGACATATATGCAAATGTAAATTGAAAGGAAAAATTAAGAGAATGCTCATATAAAAGTATACGAAATGAGGGATGAAGTTAAATGAATACCCAAAAAATTACTGGGACACGGGGAAATCGCAAAAAAAAAGAGAATGAACAATTAAAGCCGCGATTTAACCAAAGAGTAATTAAACACTAATAAAGTAAACAAGAGCTGAAAAGGGGGAATAAATTTAACATACATGCATATATATATACATACGTTTATTGCGGAATATCTGAAATAAAAGCGCGCGATAATACCGACAGCAAAAAAAGAGCAAATACCCTACATCGATATGTAACGCACTTCACACGGTATTCAAAGAACTCGCACCTTTTTTTAAAAAAAAAGAAATGAAATTGGTAGACAATAAAAATAATTATTGACTTACTGGAAATGATAGTGATCGATGAAAACCTTCTCTATTAGTAAAATCTGCCAGCTATCCCTTCTAATGTAGCACTTTAATTTGAAATCCTCCGTTTATATTATTAGACACTAGTTATGGTTTTATTAATCTCTTCCTTTATTTTAAATAATTTATGTATGTATGTTGAAGAATTTACGTATGTTAATTTTGCAAGATTTAATTGAGAAAAAAAATTAACCACGCGAATAAAAATTACTTGTTTCACTAAATGCACTTTATAGACTGAAACTACGATAAAAGCAAAAAACAAAACGTACCTTTTTTTATGTTTTTGGAATAAGGAAAAATGCAAAAACTGGAACGTGTGTTTATGTAGGTTTGTCTTCTTATGTATGACCACATTGTCTCAGAGAATAGCTTTGTCTTCTTCCAATCCGGTTCGAATGGGACCAAATGTTGAAGTGGAGAACTAATTTAGGAAGCCTGGGATATTGGAAACACAAGTTAATCTCCGAGTGTTGAATTAATACAACAAAATTAATCAATTTAATTTGTTGTATCCAAAAACGCAATATTAAGTTTGTAAGCAGACAAATGAAATGAAACAAATATTTTAGAATTTGGAAAAAAGGAATTTTATTAATTTATTTCACGTAAGTTTACCTTATTGTATCGCTGCTAAAAAGTAAGTGAACAATAAAAATGTATTGTTAAACCGGAAACAAAATCTTTTCCATTTTAGCAGTTTGACATTAGAATTTAGGCATTGTACGGGAAAGAGAAAGGACTATTTTAATAACTTTCAGCTTAAATATATATATTTCAAAAAGGGGGAAAAACGGCTCATCTTAGTTGTTAATGCAAAGGGAACAATAGTGCATTTTGGCATTAACAACTATCTTTTAGATACTGCTACAAAAAAATTAGGGCCGTTTAGAAATTAGTTCTTTTAAAAATTTTGCTAAATATGAAATAACAAAAACCGCCTGACATAGAATATAAATAATTTATTTGGTATATTTGCACACTTCTTAGTAGCAATGTTTGTTTAAGTTTTATTTAAATAATAACACACATTTTAAAAAGTATCCAAATGATGAATTTCTGCTATTGTTGTCCTATAAAACAATTGTTTTAAGATCTATAATTAGATTTGATATTTGCAAATAATTTAGAACTTTTCCAAAAAATTATTAAGTAAATATTTATTCTAAAATAAATAAACATTTTTTATCCACAACTTACTGCTTCCAAAAAGGGTATAAAAATGTTAAGCTTCAAAAATTGTATAGCATTGTGCAGTTGACAACCTCAACGAACAGTAGAAATGAAGTCCTTTATCTTTTATTTTGCTCTTGTCGCTATGATCGTTACAATTTTCCAAGTTTCAGTAGGAACAGCACAACTGGAAATTGGTGAGGTAAGTGATACACAGGTATCTTAAATGTTTTAAAAATTGTCAACATTTTTCTAAAATGTTTCTTTATTTTTTAGAAACGGAGGCATACCGGAGGATATTGTACTGTAAATACTGATTGCCGCAGAGGTCGCTGCCACCACAATACATGCGTGTTATAATAATGTTGTACTACAAGAAGATTTAACAATTAAATAAAAAACCTTTTAAATAAAAAGGGTTGATTTAAACAAAAATTTTATTTTTTACCAGAGATCCAAATCGAGGGGTGGGCTGACATGAGTTGTCGGGAGAGCTATGTACTTGTTTTGGACTTTAGCTGCGAGGATAAATCATTTATACGTGCTATTGCTATTATAATAGATGCTGCTGGCTATTCCTTAAGCAGTGAAGGTTAAACAGTCCCAGCTTCTAAACAAGGAGCTAGTGTATAATTTTGAGATTAGGCCAACACGACAGGTGCTCATGTTAATCTGTTTCCATTTTTGTACGATCAGCTGTTTAAAGAAGGGTCACAGTAAAAGCTTCCAAGTTAGTAACAATAAATTTGGTTATCCATAGAAAATGTCTGTAAAAAACGAGCTAAAGTGAAAAAGACCTCCCATACAACGACAATATATTTGTCGAAATATCTGTAGAAGATTAATAGAAGTTTAAAATTTGGTACAAATTGCTTCGTTGCCAGTACACGAGATCTGCTTAAAAAAAATCTTAATAATAAATTTTGTATTCCCGTAAATAACTTTGATAAAATACTTGCATGTGCCCGTGCAGAAAACTGATTTGCCAAATTGTTTTTTTTGTTGTTTTCTTGCGAAGACAATAGAATGAAACAATTTGTTTTTTAATTTTTGGTTTTTCTTTTTACTCACTTACGACTACAATTCGAGTCGGAAAGAACCCAACCAATTGTAGGGGGATGTAAGAAAAGATAAACTCACTGTTTATTGTTGGTGTTTTGTTTAAGCTTTGATATTGTTACAAGTAAGACTTTGAGTGTTTAAAATTCTTATTCGCTTCAGAGTTCTATTTGTATAATATTTTTAGCTTTTCTAGAATCTTTGGAAAAGGTTTCCTGATGATCAGGCATAAGCAACCAGTGAAATGCGCATAGAAGCTAGCTTTCCCTCAACAATAAATTTCAGTGTATTTATCAAATATGAAAAATTGGGAATTAAGCACGTCATACAAAAATCTTAATAAAAAATTAACTAATTTTATATAAATAAGGTTATCAAAGTGCACCGGGTTAAACAAGTTTATATAAAACTTTTGAATGATTAGATTTTTAATAAAAAAAAAAATACGTAGGCTGGGTTTTTGAGATCTCAGTTAAACTGTGTTTAGTTAATCTGAAAACAGATTTGTGCCGCCAATTCCACAGATAAACAGATCTTCACAAAATTGATCGGATGGAGACATAAAGTTCTTCCTTGGAAGATTCTCCACCTCCCAAAAGCGTGAAATTTCTTTGGATAAACAGAAATTTTATACGATGGTGCGACAAGAAGTTGAACTATCTAAAACTGGGCCTGTGAGAATCCATCCGAAAATGCTTTCTTGAGCAATTAGGGAATCGCAAACATTATGCCTTATCCCTGAACAAACAATTGAAGGAAAAATGGCACCACCAATCAACATATAAATTTTTGAACTGGAGTACAATTTTGGATCTGCTAAGGGGATATCTGGAAGGTTTGAAAATTTTGAATTTGAGATGGTCTGGGATGGGAGGCTGTTTGACAAGTGGGGAACTACAAGTGCTGTAACCGAAATATCCATATCGTCGTGCACATGGGAACCTAGTGCCAAAGAGCACTGATGCTGAACATTGGCGGAAACACTGCGATTTAAGCCAGAAATTTGTGCATTAATTGGTTCAGAGGGAAGTTTAAGTAACTTAAAAACACGTTCCGTAATGAAAGTTCCTTCCGACCCAGAGTCTATCAATGCACGAACTTGGTATTTGGTACCTAAATGACAGATGTTTACCCATGCTGTTCCCAATAAAACACTCTTGGAATGAGTTGCAAAACAAGATTGTACTCTATTCGAACTACTAGTGGACTGTATATTATTTGAATTGGATCTGGAAAATGAAGCTGAATTCGGATTAAGAATTGTAGCACTACTTGTACTAGGAGTTGGAAGAGGTGGACTTTGATTTTCCATATCTTTATGTAAAAGAGTGTTGTGTTTTTTAAAACCTTGAAACAACTGTGTTTACTTGTGCAGTTCCTTACACCATGCGTTTTGGAAAAACAGTTAAGGCATAAGCCCTCTTTTTTTATTTCGTCTAATCGATGTTGATAGGCCATCTTTAGAAATTTAGGACATTTTCGGATGGGATGGATTTCTTGAGGACATAATTGACATTTAGGACCTGAAACGTTAACTTGAAAGCTATGAACCTTCTTATTAGAACTGGAATTCGAATTTGATTTGGACTTGGTCTCACTATTCCTAGAATGGTTAGTCCCGCGAATTTCGGAGACGGACTCTAGTGTTCTATGCCGGTTGGTGAGGAATTCATCCAATTCGGAGTTTTAGCACCGAAATGCAGGAATTAATGTCTCTTTGTTACCCTTTCATAGCCTTGCCTAATTCAGCAATGATAGTCTGGAGGTTGAAAAGTATTTTCAACTGGCAATTCACTAAAACACGGTGGTTATCGTACCTCAAACAGAAGTTTTCCCAGGCCAAATCGAACCCCTGGTGTGTAAGTGGACATTTTTCTACTATCTCCCTAGCTTCACCTTTGGTTTTTTGAGTTAAGAAAAACAATTTCTCCACGTTACTAGACCTAGAGTTTGATACCACTGCGGAAAACATGTCACGGAATGTTGGCCAGGAAGCATAATCGCCACGGAACGTTTGAATTTCAATAGGAGGCAAGTGAAGACTACGTAAATTTAAGGAAGTAGGAACAGAAGGGTTAGTATTTGCATGTGCTGCCGCCTCAGGCTGTGTAGGCGATGTTAATCGTAAAGCATCAGAAAGTTCAGACAATCTGGTTAAACACTTGCAGTACGTTGTATAAGTGCTTATATATTTAAGTTTAAATGATTCTACATCGATTGGGTCTTCGTCCCTATCAGTTTCCTTGTCAGCTTCTAGCAAAAATGTGTCATAAGCTGCCTTAACTCTACTCCAGTCTGACCGTAGCTCACAGCGGTGAACCTCTAGCGAATGTATTGATGTAACTGGGTACTGATTATCGTTATGGTCAGCTTCGAACTCAACGATCAGCCAGGCGTATAAATTGATCCAACGACATGACGAAATATTTAAATAGAAAAACTAAACTAATTGCAATAAACTAATAATTGAGTTGACTATTTGGATTTTTTTTTTTTTTTAATTAAAAATAACCGAACACTGTAGATTTACTCGGATAGAAAGCAAAAAAAAAAAAAAAAATAGATTAATAAGTACGTTGCTCAGTTTGTACCAACACACCCCAGTAATGTGTAAAATATTTGAAAGTACAAAAAAATGCCAAACAATTATAGGCAGCACCTATAAATTACACTCATAAAATTATTACCGTAACTGATTGTAGGTTATCTAACTCGTTTTTCGTGCTGTTAAAATTGATTGAAAATATAGTTACTTTGCGAATAATTTTATTTTTTAACCTTTATATAGGTTATTCAAAACAACAAACTGCCAAAAATAGTGTTTAATCGTATTTATTTTGTGTGTTTATTTATTTTGATTTTTGTCGGTTAAAATATATTTTTTTTTTAAACGTAGAAACTATTCAATTTTAAGGAATATGCAGTTTAATAAATAAAAATTTTAAAAAATTAATTTTTAAGTCATTTGTTTTAAAGGATCCGTTTTTTAAATGAATTTTAAGTTTATTTTTTTTTTTTTTTTTTTAATGAATTTTCGTTTGAATTTAACTACATAATATTTTAAGTGTACTTATTGTGCTTTACGGTCGCTCTAAAAATATTGGCCCATATTCATAGTCAAAAATAAAGTCAACTTTTTCTAAAGTCGACTTTAAAACAATGTTATTGACATTATTTAAAGCCGGTTTTAACTTAAAGTCGACTTTAGTTTTGACTATGAATATGGGCCATTGTATATAAATAAAAACCAAGTATCAGAAATCAGAAATTACGAACGGAAAACACAAAATTAATTTTTTTTTTTTTTGTAAAATGTAGAATTTTTTTTTAAACTTGCACAGTAAATATTTTTTTTTTTTTTCTTAGAAACAAAATAAAAAAATACACGAAAAAACAATTCATATATTTCCGCCTCTGATACTAAAATGAATGCACTTATTTATGTCCATGAAATATGGATCAGCTGTTCAAGGGAATAAATTTATGAAAAGGTCATTAACCTTTTACTAATGGGGAAACAAGTAAATCTTCCAAGAAATTGGCGAATAATAGGTTCGTTCACATGCATATGTTGTTCAAACCACAGCCGAAAATTTTCAAGAAGACAGTTGTCAATCTTTATTTAAAGTAAATATGTATTTACGAAGATAATTTTTCGAAATGCAGCAAGGAATAATTTTAAATGTATAAAATACAAAAAATTTTAAACCAAGCGCGAGTAAAATAATAATAGCAAACGACAATAAATATTACTTTTGTGGTAATTGGGTCAAATTAAATTAAATATACAGATATTTAATTAACATCTATAATAAATAACTATTTTTATAAAATATTGTTTCATACAAACAAATTGTCTGGAAACCACCTATTTCAAATTGGAAAATTTAAAAAAATTTTATGAAATTTTCCAAATATTCCCAAATATTAGGAAAAGAGAGTCTCGCAAAACAAAACAATGTTGCCACAAAACCTTTAGACGAACTGGGATTTAATTTTGTTTGTTTTGTGGATAAACTTAAGTAATTAAACTGTAATGAAAAATCAATTAATAAATCGTACAATCAGCACATATTTAAATGAAATTCAGTAAGCTACAGAAACAAGAACTTATTATTCGTTTAAGAATGTATATTAGACTGGTCGCAATTTTTTTTTTTTTTAAATTTACATGTTTGCGCTGCTTAAAATATGAGGTTTGGTTTAAGAAATCAAGTCCTAATTTTTCAGCTCAATCCGACGGTGCCTAGTTGTGCCAAGTGGGACCCAAAGTTCCCCATATGATAAAAAAAAACATCTATTCAATCAGATACTAGATGAAAAGCCGGTCTTAAAGACCGAAAATCGAAAATCTGGCTTCGTTACGATCTTCCGCAGAGAAAATACTTTAAGTATGCCAAATTTCAGCTTCCTATGTCATCAGATGGCTTCAGAAAGTTGCGGAAAGTATAGGACATACATGCAAACATCCTTACATACTAAGAAATTATATATTGTATAGAAAGATTAAAGTATTTGCAGTTTAATATTTTAGTATGATACGAACGAAAGATTTTTAACTAATTTTAACTAATTCGGGGTCGCTGAATCCAATGGTGCTAGCCGTTTTTTTTAGGTTAGCTTTAGTTTTCGAGATATACCGTTATTTCGAAAATTAAGGATGTTGCACAACATATGTTCGCGCAACTCAAAAACGCTTTAGCTTATTGAAAAACTAAAAAAAACCGAAATTCGGCAATAAAATTTACTTTAAGAAAGTTTAAACTTTTTTCTTCATATTGGCTTTGGTTTTCGAGATATACCGTTATTTCGAAGATTAGGGAGGTTGCACAACATATGTTCGCGTAACTCAAAAACGCTTTAGTTTATTGAAAAACAAAAAAAACCGAAATTCCGCAATAAAATTTACTTTAAGAAAGTTAAAACTTTTTTCTTCATATTGACTTTGGTTTTCGAGATATACCGTTATTTCGAAAATTAAGGAGGTTGCACAACATATGTTCGCGTAACTCAAAAACGCTTTAGCTTATTGAAAAACTAAAAAAAAACGAAATTCCGCAATAAAATTTACTTTAAGAAAGGTAAAACGTTTTTCTTATATGCGCAGTCGTTTTAGAAACATAATTTTTTTTTTTTTCTGGAAAAATAAATAAATTTTTATTAAAATTTCGGAATTTTTGTTTTTAAAAATTCATAAAAAATTGAAAAATGGAGCTATGCTTCTAATTTTATAGAGTCACATAAAAAACAATATTGCAAACAAAACAAGCTATAAATGATTAAAATCTGTTCACAACTTTTGATTTTATGTATTCACAAAAGACGAAAAATTTTAATTAATATAAGAATTTTATTAAACCGCCATATGTGTATAATTGAAATTCTTACATTTGGCCCGTGTAGTGCCTAGGATTCCTCAAGAAGGGTCAAATGTATGACCAACTCCAGTCAAATGTATGACCAACTCCGGTCTTACATTTGACCCTTCTTGAGGCATCCTAGGCACTACACGGGCCAAATGTAAGAATTTCAATTGTACACATATGGCGGTTTAATAAAATTCTTATATTAATTAAAATTTTTCGTCTTTTGTGAATACATAAAATCAAAAGTTGTGAACAGATTTTAATCATTTATAGCTTGTTTTGTTTGCAATATTGTTTTTTATGTGACTCTATAAAATTAGCCAGATTTTCGGTCTTTAAGAACGGCTTTTCATCTAGTATCTGATTGAATAGATGTTTTTTTTATCATATGGGGAACTTTGGGCCCCACTTGGCACGACTAGGCACCGTCGGATTGAGCTGAAAAATTAGGACTTGATTTCTTAAACCAAACCTCATATTTTAAGCAGCGCAAACATGTAAATTTAAAAAAAAAAAAAATTGCGACCAGTCTAATATACATTCTTAAACGAATAATAAGTTCTTGTTTCTGTAGCTTACTGAATTTCATTTAAATATGTGCTGATTGTACGATTTATTAATTGATTTTTCATAACAGTTTAATTACTTAAGTTTATCCACAAAACAAACAAAATTAAATCCCAGTTCGTCTAAAGGTTTTGTGGCAACATTGTTTTGTTTTGCGAGACTCTCTTTTCCTAATATTTGGGAATATTTGGAAAATTTAAAAAAATTTTTTTAAATTTTCCAATTTGAAATAGGTGGTTTCCAGACAATTTGTTTGTATGAAACAATATTTTATAAAAATAGTTATTTATTATAGATGTTAATTAAATATCTGTATATTTAATTTAATTTGACCCAATTACCACAAAAGTAATATTTATTGTCGTTTGCTATTATTATTTTACTCGCGCTTGGTTTAAAATTTTTTGTATTTTATACATTTAAAATTATTCCTTGCTGCATTTCGAAAAATTATCTTCGTAAATACATATTTACTTTAAATAAAGATTGACAACTGTCTTCTTGAAAATTTTCGGCTGTGGTTTGAACAACATATGCATGTGAACGAACCTATTATTCGCCAATTTCTTGGAAGATTTACTTGTTTCCCCATTAGTAAAAGGTTAATGACCTTTTCATAAATTTATTCCCTTGAACAGCTGATCCATATTTCATGGACATAAATAAGTGCATTCATTTTAGTATCAGAGGCGGAAATATATGAATTGTTTTTTCGTGTATTTTTTTATTTTGTTTCTAAGAAAAAAAAAAAAAATATTTACTGTGCAAGTTTAAAAAAAAATTCTACATTTTACAAAAAAAAAAAAAATTAATTTTGTGTTTTCCGTTCGTAATTTCTGATTTCTGATACTTGGTTTTTATTTATATACAATGGCCCATATTCATAGTCAAAACTAAAGTCGACTTTAAGTTAAAACCGGCTTTAAATAATGTCAATAACATTGTTTTAAAGTCGACTTTAGAAAAAGTTGACTTTATTTTTGACTATGAATATGGGCCAATATTTTTAGAGCGACCGTAAAGCACAATAAGTTCACTTAAAATATTATGTAGTTAAATTCAAACGAAAATTCATTTCAAAAAAAAAAAAAAAAAAAAAAAATAAACTTAAAATTCATTTAAAAAACGGATCCTTTAAAACAAATGACTTAAAAATTAATTTTTTAAAATTTTTATTTATTAAACTGCATATTCCTTAAAATTGAATAGTTTCTACTTTAAAAAAAAAAAATATATTTTAACCGACAAAAATCAAAATAAATAAACACACAAAATAAATACGATTAAACACTATTTTTGGCAGTTTGTTGTTTTGAATAACCTATATAAAGGTTAAAAAATAAAATTATTCGCAAAGTAACTATATTTTCAATCAATTTTAACAGCACGAAAAACGAGTTAGATAACCTACAATCAGTTACGGTAATAATTTTATGAGTGTAATTTATAGGTGCTGCCTATAATTGTTTGGCATTTTTTTGTACTTTCAAATATTTTACACATTACTGGGGTGTGTTGGTACAAACTGAGCAACGTACTTATTACTCTATTTTTTTTTTTTTTTTTTTTGCTTTCTATCCGAGTAAATCTACAGTGTTCGGTTATTTTTAATTAAAAAAAAAAAAAAATCCAAATAGTCAACTCAATTATTAGTTTATTGCAATTAGTTTAGTTTTTCTATTTAAATATTTCGTCATGTCGTTGGATCAATTTATACGCCTGGCTGATCGTTGAGTTCGAAGCTGACCATAACGATAATCAGTACCCAGTTACATCAATACATTCGCTAGAGGTTCACCGCTGTGAGCTACGGTCAGACTGGAGTAGAGTTAAGGCAGCTTATGACACATTTTTGCTAGAAGCTGACAAGGAAACTGATAGGGACGAAGACCCAATCGATGTAGAACCATTTAAACTTAAATATATAAGCACTTATACTACGTACTGCAAGTGTTTAACCAGATTGTCTGAACTTTCTGATGCTTTACGATTAACATCGCCTACACAGCCTGAGGCGGCAGCACATGCAAATACTAACCCTTCTGTTCCTACTTCCTTAAATTTACGTAGTCTTCACTTGCCTCCTATTGAAATTCAAACGTTCCGTGGCGATTATGCTTCCTGGCCAACATTCCGTGACATGTTTTCCGCAGTGGTATCAAACTCTAGGTCTAGTAACGTGGAGAAATTGTTTTTCTTAACTCAAAAAACCAAAGGTGAAGCTAGGGAGATAGTAGAAAAATGTCCACTTACACACCAGGGGTTCGATTTGGCCTGGGAAAACTTCTGTTTGAGGTACGATAACCGCCGTGTTTTAGTGAATTGCCAGTTGAAAATACTTTTCAACCTCCAGACTATCATTGCTGAATTAGGCAAGGCTTTGAAAGGCTTACAAAGATACATTAATTCCTGCATTTCGGTTCTAAAACTCCACAATATTGATGTCGCTAGCTGGGATCCAATTTTTGTGTTTATCTGCACAGATAAACTTCCCGAAAATACGTTGACACTTTGGGAACAACAATTAAGGGATAAAACAGCTATTCCTAAATGGTCCGAATTGGATGAATTCCTCACCAACCGGCATAGAACACTAGAGTCCGTCTCCGAAATTCGCGGGACTAACCATTCTAGGAATAGTGAGACCAAGTCCAAATCAAATTCGAATTCCAGTTCTAATAAGAAGGTTCATAGCTTTCAAGTTAACGTTTCAGGTCCTAAATGTCAATTATGTCCTCAAGAAATCCATCCCATCCGAAAATGTCCTAAATTTCTAAAGATGGACAATCAACATCGATTAGACGAAATAAAAAAAGAGGGCTTATGCCTTAACTGTTTTTCCAAAACGCATGGTGTAAGGAACTGCACAAGTAAACACAGTTGTTTCAAGTGTTTTAAAAAACACAACACTCTTTTACATAAAGATGTGGAAAATCAAAGTCCACCTCTTCCAACTCCTAGTACAAGTAGTGCTACAATTCTTAATCCGAATTCAGCTTCATTTTCCAGATCCAATTCAAATAATATACAGTCCACTAGTAGTTCGAATAGAGTACAATCTTGTTTTGCAACTCATTCCAAGAGTGTTTTATTGGGAACAGCATGGGTAAACATCTGTCATTTGGGTACCAAATACCAAGTTCGTGCATTGATAGACTCTGGGTCGGAAGGAACTTTCATTACGGAACGTGTTTTTAAGTTACTTAAACTTCCCTCTGAACCAATTAATGCACAAATTTCTGGCTTAAATCGCAGTGTTTCCGCCAATGTTCAGCATCAGTGCTCTTTGGCACTAGGTTCCCATGTGCACGACGATATGGATATTTCGGTTACAGCACTTGTAGTTCCCCACTTGTCAAACAGCCTCCCATCCCAGACCATCTCAAATTCAAAATTTTCAAACCTTCCAGATATCCCCTTAGCAGATCCAAAATTGTACTCCAGTTCAAAAATTTATATGTTGATTGGTGGTGCCATTTTTCCTTCAATTGTTTGTTCAGGGATAAGGCATAATGTTTGCGATTCCCTAATTGCTCAAGAAAGCATTTTCGGATGGATTCTCACAGGCCCAGTTTTAGATAGTTCAACTTCTTGTCGCACCATCGTATAAAATTTCTGTTTATCCAAAGAAATTTCACGCTTTTGGGAGGTGGAGAATCTTCCAAGGAAGAACTTTATGTCTCCATCCAATCAATTTTGTGAAGATCTGTTTATCCGCACTACCAAAAGGAATCATGAGGGTAGATATATAGTGTCACTTCCTTTTAAAAAAAATTGCGACCAGTCTAATATACATTCTTAAACGAATAATAAGTTCTTGTTTCTGTAGCTTACTGAATTTCATTTAAATATGTGCTGATTGTACGATTTATTAATTGATTTTTCATAACAGTTTAATTACTTAAGTTTATCCACAAAACAAACAAAATTAAATCCCAGTTCGTCTAAAGGTTTTGTGGCAACATTGTTTTGTTTTGCGAGACTCTCTTTTCCTAATATTTGGGAATATTTGGAAAATTTCATAAAATTTTTTTAAATTTTCCAATTTGAAATAGGTGGTTTCCAGACAATTTGTTTGTATGAAACAATATTTTATAAAAATAGTTATTTATTATAGATGTTAATTAAATATCTGTATATTTAATTTAATTTGACCCAATTACCACAAAAGTAATATTTATTGTCGTTTGCTATTATTATTTTACTCGCGCTTGGTTTAAAATTTTTTGTATTTTATACATTTAAAATTATTCCTTGCTGCATTTCGAAAAATTATCTTCGTAAATACATATTTACTTTAAATAAAGATTGACAACTGTCTTCTTGAAAATTTTCGGCTGTGGTTTGAACAACATATGCATGTGAACGAACCTATTATTCGCCAATTTCTTGGAAGATTTACTTGTTTCCCCATTAGTAAAAGGTTAATGACCTTTTCATAAATTTATTCCCTTGAACAGCTGATCCATATTTCATGGACATAAATAAGTGCATTCATTTTAGTATCAGAGGCGGAAATATATGAATTGTTTTTTCGTGTATTTTTTTATTTTGTTTCTAAGAAAAAAAAAAAAAATATTTACTGTGCAAGTTTAAAAAAAAATTCTACATTTTACAAAAAAAAAAAAAATTAATTTTGTGTTTTCCGTTCGTAATTTCTGATTTCTGATACTTGGTTTTTATTTATATACAATGGCCCATATTCATAGTCAAAACTAAAGTCGACTTTAAGTTAAAACCGGCTTTAAATAATGTCAATAACATTGTTTTAAAGTCGACTTTAGAAAAAGTTGACTTTATTTTTGACTATGAATATGGGCCAATATTTTTAGAGCGACCGTAAAGCACAATAAGTTCACTTCAAATATTATGTAGTTAAATTCAAACGAAAATTCATTTCAAAAAAAAAAAAAAAAAAAAAAAATAAACTTAAAATTCATTTAAAAAACGGATCCTTTAAAACAAATGACTTAAAAATTAATTTTTTAAAATTTTTATTTATTAAACTGCATATTCCTTAAAATTGAATAGTTTCTACTTTTAAAAAAAAAAATATATTTTAACCGACAAAAATCAAAATAAATAAACACACAAAATAAATACGATTAAACACTATTTTTGGCAGTTTGTTGTTTTGAATAACCTATATAAAGGTTAAAAAATAAAATTATTCGCAAAGTAACTATATTTTCAATCAATTTTAACAGCACGAAAAACGAGTTAGATAACCTACAATCAGTTACGGTAATAATTTTATGAGTGTAATTTATAGGTGCTGCCTATAATTGTTTGGCATTTTTTTGTACTTTCAAATATTTTACACATTACTGGGGTGTGTTGGTACAAACTGAGCAACGTACTTATTACTCTATTTTTTTTTTTTTTTTTTTTGCTTTCTATCCGAGTAAATCTACAGTGTTCGGTTATTTTTAATTAAAAAAAAAAAAAAATCCAAATAGTCAACTCAATTATTAGTTTATTGCAATTAGTTTAGTTTTTCTATTTAAATATTTCGTCATGTCGTTGGATCAATTTATACGCCTGGCTGATCGTTGAGTTCGAAGCTGACCATAACGATAATCAGTACCCAGTTACATCAATACATTCGCTAGAGGTTCACCGCTGTGAGCTACGGTCAGACTGGAGTAGAGTTAAGGCAGCTTATGACACATTTTTGCTAGAAGCTGACAAGGAAACTGATAGGGACGAAGACCCAATCGATGTAGAACCATTTAAACTTAAATATATAAGCACTTATACTACGTACTGCAAGTGTTTAACCAGATTGTCTGAACTTTCTGATGCTTTACGATTAACATCGCCTACACAGCCTGAGGCGGCAGCACATGCAAATACTAACCCTTCTGTTCCTACTTCCTTAAATTTACGTAGTCTTCACTTGCCTCCTATTGAAATTCAAACGTTCCGTGGCGATTATGCTTCCTGGCCAACATTCCGTGACATGTTTTCCGCAGTGGTATCAAACTCTAGGTCTAGTAACGTGGAGAAATTGTTTTTCTTAACTCAAAAAACCAAAGGTGAAGCTAGGGAGATAGTAGAAAAATGTCCACTTACACACCAGGGGTTCGATTTGGCCTGGGAAAACTTCTGTTTGAGGTACGATAACCGCCGTGTTTTAGTGAATTGCCAGTTGAAAATACTTTTCAACCTCCAGACTATCATTGCTGAATTAGGCAAGGCTTTGAAAGGCTTACAAAGATACATTAATTCCTGCATTTCGGTTCTAAAACTCCACAATATTGATGTCGCTAGCTGGGATCCAATTTTTGTGTTTATCTGCACAGATAAACTTCCCGAAAATACGTTGACACTTTGGGAACAACAATTAAGGGATAAAACAGCTATTCCTAAATGGTCCGAATTGGATGAATTCCTCACCAACCGGCATAGAACACTAGAGTCCGTCTCCGAAATTCGCGGGACTAACCATTCTAGGAATAGTGAGACCAAGTCCAAATCAAATTCGAATTCCAGTTCTAATAAGAAGGTTCATAGCTTTCAAGTTAACGTTTCAGGTCCTAAATGTCAATTATGTCCTCAAGAAATCCATCCCATCCGAAAATGTCCTAAATTTCTAAAGATGGACAATCAACATCGATTAGACGAAATAAAAAAAGAGGGCTTATGCCTTAACTGTTTTTCCAAAACGCATGGTGTAAGGAACTGCACAAGTAAACACAGTTGTTTCAAGTGTTTTAAAAAACACAACACTCTTTTACATAAAGATGTGGAAAATCAAAGTCCACCTCTTCCAACTCCTAGTACAAGTAGTGCTACAATTCTTAATCCGAATTCAGCTTCATTTTCCAGATCCAATTCAAATAATATACAGTCCACTAGTAGTTCGAATAGAGTACAATCTTGTTTTGCAACTCATTCCAAGAGTGTTTTATTGGGAACAGCATGGGTAAACATCTGTCATTTGGGTACCAAATACCAAGTTCGTGCATTGATAGACTCTGGGTCGGAAGGAACTTTCATTACGGAACGTGTTTTTAAGTTACTTAAACTTCCCTCTGAACCAATTAATGCACAAATTTCTGGCTTAAATCGCAGTGTTTCCGCCAATGTTCAGCATCAGTGCTCTTTGGCACTAGGTTCCCATGTGCACGACGATATGGATATTTCGGTTACAGCACTTGTAGTTCCCCACTTGTCAAACAGCCTCCCATCCCAGACCATCTCAAATTCAAAATTTTCAAACCTTCCAGATATCCCCTTAGCAGATCCAAAATTGTACTCCAGTTCAAAAATTTATATGTTGATTGGTGGTGCCATTTTTCCTTCAATTGTTTGTTCAGGGATAAGGCATAATGTTTGCGATTCCCTAATTGCTCAAGAAAGCATTTTCGGATGGATTCTCACAGGCCCAGTTTTAGATAGTTCAACTTCTTGTCGCACCATCGTATAAAATTTCTGTTTATCCAAAGAAATTTCACGCTTTTGGGAGGTGGAGAATCTTCCAAGGAAGAACTTTATGTCTCCATCCAATCAATTTTGTGAAGATCTGTTTATCCGCACTACCAAAAGGAATCATGAGGGTAGATATATAGTGTCACTTCCTTTTAAGGAAGGATTTCCGAACTCACTAGCATTAGGTAATTCTAGGTCTAGCGCAATGGCACAGTTTTTTAGAAACGAGACCAAGTTAGTTCGAACCCCGCATTTCAAATGTGGTTACGATTCAGTTGTCAGGGAATATGAGGAATTGTCTCACATGTCTAGGGTATCTCCACCGGATATGTCCCGGGTTTCAAATTTTTATTATTTACCACATCATGCGGCTATAAAACCCGAAAGTAGCTCCACAAAAGTTCGAGTAGTTTTTAATACTTCTGCTCCTTCATCCAATGGACAAAGCTTGAATTCATTGCTTCACGTCGGACCAATTCTGCAGAATGACCTTACCCTTTTGATTCTTAAATGGCGATTTTTCCGATTCGTATTTAATGCTGATATTCAGAAAATGTATAGGCAGATCCTAGTCAATCCTGACCATACTCCATTACAACGAATTCTTTTCCGAAGTAATCCAAATCCCCTATTTGCGATTACGAACTAAAAACGCTTACCTTTGGGGTCAGTTGCGCACCGTATCTTGCTATTCGAACACTGTTACAACTAGCCGATGATGTCCAACACAGTTATACAATTGCTAGTACGATGCTCCGGAAATCAATGTATGTTAATGACGTCCTTGCAGGATTCCATACGAAGCAAGACTCTATTTAGGCAAAAAACGAGCTTATCCAAGTTTTAGATTCCGCTGGGTTTTCGCTGAGAAAGTGGACATCAAACTCTGTAGACATACTTTCGGATGTTCCACCAGACCATCGACTTCATGAAGATTTCTTAAAATTTTAAGGCAGCAGCTCTGCGAAAACTTTAGGCATTCGATGGAACGCGTGTTCGGATGACTTTTACTTTGTAGCGGTTTCATTCCCAGAGAATTCTTTATACACCAAAAGGGAAGTGTTGTCCAAAATTGCAAAATTATTTGATCCTGCTGGGTGGCTATCTCCTTGTATAATTGTGGCTAAAATCCTGATGCAAAAGATATGGGTAGATGGTACTGGTTGGGATGAAATCCTTTCTACTGACGCGCTCAGTCGGTGGAAAACCTTTGAGTCTAACTACTCCGCTATCAATACCATTCGAATCCCTCGATGGATTGATTATTATCCAAATGCAAAAATCCAATTCCATGGATTCTGTGATGCTTCGGAAAAAGCATACGCAGCGGCATTATATGTACGAATAGTTGGTCCTGGTTCTATTTCAACACACCTTATATCGTCCAAAACAAAAGTTGCTCCTATTAAGACATTGTCAATTCCAAGATTGAAACTTTGTGGAGCGGTCCTTTTAGCAGAAATGATAAACAATATTTTGCCACAACTAGAAATAGACAATTTTTCTGTGTTTTGCTGGACCGATTCCTCCATTGTACTTTCTTGGCTAGCTAAACCTCCTTGCTGTTGGCTTACATTCGTCGCTAATCGAGTCTCGAAAATTATTCAAATAGTGAACTATACACAGTGGAGACACGTAAGTTCTGAGGATAATCCAGCAGATATTGCTAGTAGAGGTATTTGTCCACAAGATTTACATGGTAATGATGTATGGTGGTTCGGTCCCAACTGGCTTAAATGACATGAAGTACAGTGGCCAAAAACTGATGTGTCTACCATTTCTCAGACAATTATAGAAGTGAAACCGATAAAGGTGCATTTTACTTATTTTACGAACTTTGAAGATGTCTTGGAACGGTTTTCCTCTTACAATAAGGCAATGCGAGTAATGGCATATGTCTATCGGTTTTTCTATAGAACCCATCCTGGATACCGATCTAGTTCCTTCAAGGATTCCATTTCGTTGTCCAATTCAGAAATAAGCTCCATTCGAAACCAACTGATTTCCGTGTGTCAAAAGGCGTTTATCCTAATGAATATAAATGTCTTTCCACTAGACGAATTATACCTAAATCCAGTAGCATCTTAAACTTAAATCCCTTTTTGGATGCAGAGGGAATTATTCGTTCCTGTGGTCGGCTAGAGTCCTCCCATGGTTTACCTACGACGAGAAACACCCTATCATTATTCCGTACAGTTTGCAGATTTCCAGGATTTTGGTAAAATTTATTTATGACATTAGCCTACACGGAGGGAACCAATTAGTTCCACGATTACTCAGAACACAGTACTGGATCCCGAAAGCGAAAAATCTAATAAAAACAACAATAAATAAATGTAAGGTTTGCGTCATTTACAAAAGAAAATGTCAACAGTAGATAATGGCAGCTTTACCACCTGAGCGATCGGAAATAACTCGTCCGTTCCTACACACTGGTCTAGACTTCGCGGGTCCTTTAGATGTCAAGAGTTACTCCGGTCGAGCTTGTCGCATTACCAAAGGATATGTGTGCGTGTTTGTGTGCTTTTCCACCAAGGCAATGCATATAGAAGCAACATCTGATTTGTCCACTGAAACGTTTATGGCTGCTTTTAACCGATTTGTTTATCGTCGAGGATGTCCCTTGCACCTTCACTATGACAACGGAACCACCTTCGTAGGCGCTTCAAGAGTCCTAGCACGAGAATTCATCCAAACCACACAACAACGCGTCCTAGCTAACTATGCCCATCAAAACATCTCCCATCAAAACATCTCCCATCAAAACATCTCCACTGTGGGAAGCCGTCGTGAAAAGTTTTAAGAATCATTTCCGAAAGATAGCAGGTTGCTACAAATACACATTTGAAGAGCTTACGACGCTTCTGTTCAAAATTTAAGCTTGTATTAACTCCAGACCAATCTCTCCTATTTCAACTGATCCTAATGACCTTTGCGCACTGACCCCAGGGCATTTTCTTATTGGTACTCCAATTCTAGTACCTGTAGATCCGCAGGTTAATGATTCACCAACTTCGGTAATCAATCGATGGCAGAAACTTAAGCTAATCCACCAAAAGTTTTGCTTCCGCTGGAAAAACGAGTACTTAAAAGAAATGAATAAGAGAGTTAAATGACGACGACCTGAGGTAGATAAACAAGTAGGGGCAATGGTAGTGGTCAAAGATGAAAACCTGCCACCGAATTCGTGGCGGCTAGGTAGAGTTGCTAAGATTTTCTCGGGTCCAGATAATCGAGTACGTGTAGCGGAAGTACAGACACAACGGGGCTTATTGACTCGTCCAATTGTAAAATTGATAGTATTGCTCGTTGAGTCCTAAAAATTTGTTAGAAAACTTCTTATTTTATTCTATACTACTTATTATTTTCCAGATCAGCATGCCTAAAATTTCCTCAACCTCCAAATCGTCCTTCGTGAGCCAAGTAAAACCATCTAAAGCATATACATGCCGTATTTGCAAACGTCCTCATCCGCTTCGAACGTGCCGCAAATTTCTGGCAATGAACATGTCCGATCGTATTCGTGCAGTCCGTGACAACAAATATTGTTCGAACTGTCTTGCCCATGATCATTCCCAAGCACGGATGCAAACAGTGCCGTAAATCTCACCACACATTACTGCATGTAAATCCCCGCCTTGTCAAAGACTTATTGCCTTCACGTTCCCGATCCCGCTCACGTTCACCGATTCCGCAAGCTTCAACACCAGCTAAACGGCAAGATTCCACTAATGATAACTCAAGACACGATTCATCTCCTCCCACAACGTCTAATGGCCATTTTCTCATTAGGCGATTATCTTTTTTCCCAACGAAAAACTGCACATTAAAGAAATTTGGTTTTTTCAATGTCTAATTTGCTTCGTTTTATTTGCAAAGCTAACCGGCACTCATCTGCCAATTATTTATTTTCCTTTTATTTGCCGTACAGATAAAATCAGTTGACTCCCATCTTTTACATGTATTTTGAGTGGCGTTGCCAGCTGAAAACTTTGTTTTTTGTCGGTATATTGAGAAACCTAAAATCGTTAACGGACAGTTTATCGGTCCAATAAATTTATGTTGACATTAAGTAACAGACAGTTTGTCGATACATTGAGAAAATGGCCATAAGTCGGCATCCTTATCAGCGATCCTAAAACAAAACACCTTGGTTTTGCTCCCGACAGCACTGGTCAAAATTGGATCAACGACGTCACATGCGCGATGCCTGTTAGATTCGGGATCGCCGATCAGTCGCGTTTCGAAGCGGTTAGTCGATAAGCTGGATCTGACAGCTTACACGCTACGGGAAGAAACAATTTGTCCAATTGTTTTAAAGTCTCGGTTTGATTCCCCGCGAAGCTTTACGCTTGTCTGCAGGAGAGATCCCAGAGTCTATTGGGGGAATCTAACCCGCCACCCCGGGGTTGATAGACTAGCTCACTACTAGCTAGCCTACCGAGGCACTGTATAAACAGTATAATCATCAGCGAGATATATAAATAGGGCAACAGAACAGTTTTGCGACATTACGTGTTAATTAAAACTTTGCAATGCTTGTTAGTGGTGTTTGTGCGCTGTTTGTATTATTTATACTTTTCGGAGGAAGTACATCTTGCCCCATAGCAAAGAATGGAGCAGCAATTTCTTATAATGATAAGTATTCTTTGACCGAGCTTTTGAATGGGAACAAATTTCGTTTTGCAATGGTTGCTGATTTGGATTCATATTCGAAATTTGAACATAAGGGAAAAGTTATGTAGAAAAGTTACCTACACAAAGGCTATCTAACCTATATAAGAGCAGAAAATAAAATTGATATCGAATGGGATAGCGAAGGTCCCTTAATTTTGGAATCAGATATTAATGAAGGAAGTCCTTGCATGGAACTATCTGAACTAGTAACATTTGACGGTAAAATACTTATATTTGATGATCACTCTGGCTACATTTATGATATTACGAATGGTGTTAATCTAAAAAAATGGATTAAACTGAATGTAATTGATACGGATGATGACCCCAAAGCAAAATGCTTCAAGTCAGAATAGGCCACAGTTAAAGATGGTTCCTTATATGTGTGGTCAATGGGCAGCGAATGGATTTCGGCGGAAGGCAAAGTGGAAAATTAAAATGCTATGTTTGTAAAGAAGGTTTCTACAACGGGAGAAAAGGAATCAGTAGACTGGAGCAATAACTATGAAAAATTGCGCGAGAAAACATATAATATAAAGGATAAAGGATATATGACCCATGAGAATGGTGTGTGGTCGCCAGCAGATAAAAGATGGGTCTTCACACCATATTAGATAACCAAGTGTATAATTTATAACTATTTCGTTTCCCTAATACTAACAAAAAGGACCTATAGTTTTATCCTAGTTAAAACATCTAAGATGGAAAGTTCTGCTTTTCCAAATTGTCCATCTCTAAAATTCTGTAATGCCGGGCATTAACAGAGATAATGCACTGATTTCTTTTCGTCTTTGTTCCCATAACATAAAGTATAGTAATAACGGTCAGGTAGGATAATGGACGGATTTTTTTTTTCTCTTCATTATAACAACTCTATAAAATTCTTGGCCCGTTCTCATAACATGAGTCCCTAACGTTAAGTGTATGGTAATTGTGGACAGTTAGGTTCTCCTGTGCATCCCATCTGAAGAAGTATCCACACGCACTTCGGCAGTTTATTTAAATGTTCACCAGCAATGTGTCGAGTTTAATTAACAGAATGTTTATAGTTACGTTCCAAAGTGGTGTCTGAACTCCACCTTGTCAAGTACACCAATCCTTCTATCAATCAGTCTTTACCCTGCGGGTTAATTGTTAATTGTTCCAACGGAATAGTCCTGGGATTTGTATAAAATAGAACATGCACAAAAAGAAAAAACTCATTACCAGTGAAAGGAGAACCAATTACACGGTGCTACAGTGAAAATATACTTGGAAAATGACCTAGTGTAAGTTGAAGGCCTTGTTGAGTAGATCTCAAATCAGTTTTAAAATGTTCGGAAACACCCTCAAATTTCGGAGTTATTCCGAAAAAACCATTTTCGGGTAGGTTCGAGAACTTATCAACACGTAACTCAGTTGATTTTTATCCGATTTTTATTTCTTTAATGGTTTCAGAAAGAAATGACGTGTGCCTTTCTAAATGTATACACTTTTTGGTATGTGTATACAATTTTTGTAGTGATATTCTTAATTATATCTGATTTTAATTTGATTTTTTCTCAATTTTTCAAGTTTGGTGCCATTTTTTTAAATTAGTTTGCTTAGAAACATACCAATATGTATACACACTATTAAAGCAAATTTAGTTTTGAGTTAAACCAGCTTTCATTTAATAAAATCGAACAAAAAATAAAAAAGTTATTAAGGTTTTACAAAAGTGAAAAATTTAGCTTTTTCAAATATTGTTCAATAGACCGGGTCAACCTCCATACAAAACAAAAATTATGCCGGTCTCCCCGTAGAATGAAAGATATGTCAATAAAGTTTCTAAAACAGGAAATATTTTTATTTTTTTCTGCTACGCTCACAATTACAGCCCTTTTGGTTTTTTATATATAGCGCTGCCATTTAAAGTCTTATCTCATCAAATCGCATATCGGTGTTCATGGCTTGACAGTGGCTTCATTTTTAATCCGACGGATCCTCACCCCAAATTTTTCAGGTGTCAAAAAAGTCCTTCTAAAACTTAGTATTAAGCCCCTCTTTCTTTTTCACGTACATATTACATTTAACCAGGTAGAAGCCAATACAAACCAAAAATATTACAATTGACATAAAATGCTTACAAAACAAAAAAATTTGGGCTGAGGATCTGAGATGGCATAAGTGGCGCCAAGACTTTCAAGTCGGATTAAAAATGAAGCCACTGTGAAGCCATGAACACCGATATGCGATTTGATGAGATAAGACTTTAAATGGCAGCGCTATATATAAAAAACCAAAATGGCTGTATTTGTGGGTGTAGCAGAAAAAAATACAAATATTTCCTGTTTTAGAAAGTTTATTGACATATCTTTCATTCTACGGGGAGATTGGCATAATTTTTGTTTTTTATGGAGGTTGACCCGGTCTATTGAACAATATTTGAAAAAGCTAAATTTTTCACTTTTGAAAAACCTTAATAACTTTTTTATTTTTTGTTCGATTTTATTAAATGAAAGCTGGTTTAACTCAAAACTAAATTAGCTTTAATAGTGTGTATACATATTGGTATGTTTCTAAACAAACTAATTTAAAAAAATGGCACCAAACTTGAAAAATTGAGAAAAAATCAAATTAAAATCAGATATAATTAAGAATATCACTACAAAAATTGTATACACATACCAAAACGTGTATACATTTAGAAAGGCACATGTCTCTTCTTTCTGAAACCGTTTAAAAAATAAAAATCGGATAATAATCAACTGAGTTACGTATTCATAAGTACTCGAACCTACCCAAAAATGGGTTTTTCGGAATAACTCCGAAATTTGAGGGTGTTTCCGAACTTTTTAAAATTGACTTATGATCTACTCAGTAAGGTCTATAACCTACACTAGGTCGCTTTTCAAGTATAAAAAAAAAGTGCTCATTTGTAGCAGCGTGTTATTTAACTGGTTTATGCAGAACAAAAAATTAGAAATGAATGAATGAAATTAGAATGAACAACGGTGGTGTTTTTTTTTTTTGTTTGATTTCTTTTTGCGGAAGAAATGTTCTTAGTATATACATAATATGTATGTATATGATAATATTTGTATCAAAGTATACACATTTTTTTTGGGACTTTCTAAAATTTGGTTCTGAAATTTTGTTCTAGGATTTGTTTTATTGAAATAATAATACAGTGTATCGAAATAACACTACATTGTAGTAACTAACACTAAGTAAGTTAATTGACAAACCCATAAAAAAGTGGTCGGTCTTATTCATATAAAGTAGAGTTGTGTCGGTCATGAACGAACTAGTTCAATTGAATGCATCAGTCAGATGAACGATGAACGGCCGTTCAGTTTCATCGTTGAATTCCGTTCAATCGGTCACTTGCATGGATCACTTGGGTCTTTTTAGTCAGTCGGTCACTTGTTTACCAAACAACTGGTTGAAAAGGAACAACATTACTATTGTGGTGTATATGTGATGCCAGTATAATATATTTATTTCATTCACTCATTGCCACATTTTTCGAATCTTTTGATGGCTTCACGTACCATGTATAATCCTGACATTTTTCGTATCTTTTGAATCTGTATGCAAAATGTACTTAAACTTATTACGACTGATCATCGTAACCGACTCAATACTTATACAATAGCTTTCGTAATGGTGATAAAAAACTTTTCGATATAATCGCCTTGGTAATAACGCCTTAACTCGCATATTAATTTTTACAAAAATGAATTTGTTCGATAACATCCAAAGATAGTTACATATAATAAATTTTAATGTTTGCTTGTTGTATTTTTAAAAATTACATACCTAATATTTATGACTTAAATAAATAGAAAAATGAATTTATATGATATCATTTTCTTTACAATATTCGTTTAATATGAAGTAAAAATGTAATGTTAATAAATTTTAAACTTTGATAATGGACTTCAAATTTTTTCAAAATGTATCTTTTTGGGAAAAATTGTATCTTTTTGAAAACTAAAATGTATCTTTCTCGAAATTTCACTGGCAACACTGCTTTACACATTTTCATAATACGATCAGGGCTGTCAAGTTTTTCGGCGACTTAATTTTCAATTTGGCGACATGGCGATTTTTATTTTGGCGGATTTTAAAATATATGGCGATTTTGTTATAAATTTAATAATGCTATGTTCACACTTGGGTTTTTAAACGCGTTTAAGCAAAATGTTATTACATTTGAGATGATTAAGATGACAGATTATTAAGAAAAAAACCCAACAAACAAATTTATATTTCTTTTAAGTATTAAAAATGGATAAAAATACTTTATAAAGTTATCAGAAGATTATTTTAAACATATTAATGATAAAATTGTGCAAATTTATGCATTATTTAAGAAAGAAAAAAAAAAAACGTTTACCGTTTGTTATTTGGAAAGACTATTTCAACGTGGTATTCCATCTAATTTAAATTAGATTTCGAAAAAAGTTTATATACAAGGATACGTCCGGTACGTACCATTTTAAAGAACTCTTTATATGCATGTTATAGTAAATTATATGAATGTAAATAGCAATTTAATACCTTCACATGATATGTTGAATAAAATGAATCGTATACAATGTTTTCAAAAACAAAAACAGTAAGAATTGCCTTGCCGGTGAAGTGTATAACCTTTTAGATATATATCCTATATTTATTTTATACTAACCACAAAAAAACGTTTGCTGCTTTAATTAGACTATTGTACCTGTTTTGTGTTCACCAATCATTTTACTTTAATTAAACAAAATATATATATCAAGGCGACTTTTTCCCATTTTTGGCAAACTTCAGCAATTAGGAAGACATTTATTTTTTAGGATTTATAAAAAAGGCTTTGGCGATTTTGGGACAATCAATTTGGCAAAAAAAAAATCAAAATAAACCCGACAACCCTGCACAGAAAAAATTTTTTTTCCAATTCAAACAAAAAATTTGTAGAATCAAACAATTTTTTGTCTGAAATTGGTCCTATAAAGGGCACTGCTACACGTTCAATAAATATCGTGATATTTGGATCACGATCCATTTTAAAATATTGATGGATCACGAGCGTATGCTACATGTTCAATATTTATCGCGTCAGTATTTATGTTATTTTTATGTATTTTGTTTATTTTAATAATTTTTGCAGTGCAGTCGCTCTTTTTATTTTGTCGGAATAAGCTTTAGCCGACGAGTCCCACAATTCCGGCAATGCCTCCAAACTAAAAATGAAATCTTTTAAAATAATTCCGATTCCACCGGCAGAACCCACTCGATTTCACTGTCTTCTGCCATTACCCTTTATTTCAATAAACTTTTCACAAATTTTGTCAATTATTTTACTTTTTATTTGTTTAATTTTTTCCACTGCGTATTTTATTTCTTTTATTTTGACACTTTTTACTGACGTATTAATTTTTATAATTATTATTTTATATCATGAAAATGCTACACGTTCAATATTTATCACGCGATCCACGATCCGCGATCTGGATTTCTGGATTTCATATTTTAGGCCATTCTGCGATATGGATCGCGATCCATCAATATTGCATGCTACACTTTCAATAAATATCGTGATACTAGAAATATCACGATATTTATTGAACGTGTAGCAGTGCCCTAAACAAATTCGCATATTCAAACAATTTATTTGCATTTCGTTTATTGAAAAAAACACTAGCCCAATTCACAATCTTGTGCAAATGGTCTTGCATCGTAGCATTTGCAAAATGGTATAGTAAATACTGTTGTATACTTTTGATTGGCTTGGTTTACAGAGTGTTAGCTGTCGATTTACAATCAAGTGTTGCAAAAGTCGAGTAAATATAAACTATTGGTTTTAGGCGTTGCATATTTGCAAAAGAGTAGCAAGTGCATTGCTGTATATTTTGTTGGTGTAGAGTAAAAATATACTATACCATTTTGCAAATGCCCCCAAAAGTATGCTACAGTATTAACTATACCATTTTGCAAATGCTACGATGCAAGACCATTTGCACAAGATTGTGAATTGAGCTACTGATTTTTTCAAACAAATAATTTAACTTAATCAAACAAAATGTTTACTGAAATTCATATGCTAAATTTCAAAATCAAAAAAAAAGGTTTTGCACAAGCAATGATGCGCACACAAGCAGGCACTGTATTAGAAGATAATGGCAGAGAGAGAGAGAGCAGAGCGGCCGGCTGGCTTTGAGACACATTTTTTTGTTGAAATAATTTTTGAACGAAGTCTTTTTTTATACACACAATGTTTTTCGTCATCACTCACTGCTGCTTTATCCTTTCCTTTGCTAATGAAGAAGAAATGTAACCCAAAAACGGCGACAGACCGACTCGATATGTTTTTCGTCATCATTATATTTTTGTATTTGAGTATTTAACTAAACAGTTTGAAAAAATTGAATACGGGATTTTGTTTTGTTTTGACCAACTTTGAAACCAACAAAAAATTTATTTTGTTTCTTATAATGTTGTTGTTTTTTCTGTTGTTTAAAAAGAGCAAAACGTTTCTTTACCTGCTATTTTTTTGTTTTTTTTTTTTACTTCAAACCTCTTCATCTTTCTTATTGTTGTACTTTTTTAAAGTGTCTAAAAATAGACTATATGTGTTTTTTGTTGTAGTTCTTATATTTCACATTAGGAAGTGTTGCTTACGATCAAATAAAAAAATGCAAAAAGACGACAGCATTAAAAAGCGTTAAATATTTCATACAAAATTATGAAAACTTGAAAGCAATAACGCGTGTATTATATTTTTGAATGGTTGTCAACATTTTTGTTGGTTAAATAAAAATCAAACAAAAATTTTAATTGAATCAGTAAAAAAATTTGTAGAAATTGAAATAATTTTCAAACAAGCGTTTGTTTGAAAATAATTCGGCAATAATTTTTTCTGTGTGGCTGCTATTCGAAATTTTTCTACAATGTACATGAGCGTTGCCATTTGTTCTTAATATAAAACCCGCCAAATGCAAAATTTTTATTTGAGCAGAAAATTGTATACATATTTATTTCATTTATTTTTTAAAATTAGACCTTTAAATAAATAATCAAATTCAATAGTCAACTGCTTTATTTATAACGCTTAGTTAAGTTTTAGAGCACGAAATTATTATGGAAACCCCGTTTTCAATGTAGATATTACTTAAGCATTCGTTTATGAATGATGCCCGTAATTTCTAAAAAAGAAAGCTGGTGGTATTCGTACCTAACAGTTGTCTGTACCTATTTCAACATTTATTTAGCGTAAATGTTTTATGCTTCAGTTTTCATTTAAAATATGACAGCTTTTACACCATTGACTTCTATGCCCTGCTAGATTTCTTTTTGTAGAAATTACGGGCATAAGACTGTTAATATATAAACAAAATTAGATTATAAGAAACTACTTATGAATTTTAAAAGCAAATTAAAAGCAGATACCTCGAACCGATTTAGCTGACATTTTGTAACATATGTTCAGTTTGGATGACAATGCATGGTTAACTGTGTAAAGTTATTATACATCCAACACGGAAAAACCTCCAAGATGGCGGACTTATTTTGTAAATGCATTCCTACAATATGTGTATCAAATGGGAGGGCTTGCTGAGTAACTCTAAATCTTCAAATTCATGGACAAAAATACTTTTAAACAACTAGAATTTTTGTTTTTGTTCTTAATAATATAAAAAACACGTTATTATGTGTTACTATTAGTTTTACTTAAATACAAACATAATAATTACATATATTAAGAAGATTTTGTGGCCCTTTTCCCAAAACAAAAATACTCAAAATGCATCACTGATGTAAAGTCTTACACTCAATTTACATGATGAATTTTGCGACGTCCAATTTTAGATGTTATTTTTTGTTTGGTAGCAAGCGGTGTAGAGAAGAAAGAGGAAGAGAAAATCGAAATCATGTCTATTTTTCTACCCCTCTTTCTTCTCTACACCGCTTGTTACCAAACAAAAAAATGACGTCCAAAATTAGACGTCATAAAATTCATGTAAATTAAGTGTTACAACTACAACCGGTCTCTACCACCAAACCCCTATCACGGGACTACTAAATCTTTTAACCACTGTAAAACTTCTTATCCTTTTCCTTAGAATGTTGTCTTGCAATTTGTTCGCGCAAACCATAACGAACTTAATGTTACATGTTCTACAGTTTTATGTTCGTTTGTACAAAAAATACAACTGTGGGGAAAATTTTCAAGTTCTTTGAATATGTTGATGAAAAACATGCAAAACATGTTGCATATTTAACCCTTACTTTTACTTAAGGTGTTCATACTGCCCTGTTCTACAACTTTGGTACTTACTACTTTGTTTGTAAAACAAATGTTTTATTTTGTTTGTCATAATTCATACCGCTTCTAATTTTGTAAAAAAATTGTTTTAAAACTAAATATAAAAAATTTACACATTAAAATCACAAAAAGTCTATTTATATTATAATCGTTTTAATTTTTATAAGCCACTAGCTGACCCGGCAGACGTTGCCCTGTTCAAATTAGGAAAAATTTTTGCGTTCGATTTTTACAATCCGTTAAAAAGATATGAAAATTTGAAAGAAAAATTAGTCAAATCGATGGAGCCGTTTTCTGATTTTAGGTAAATCGTTTTGGAGTCCATACGCTTCATACCAGAGAACAGCTTTGTGCGATTGCAAAAAAAAATTGCATTAAATGAACACCAACGAATACACTCGCTTGCGGTCATACAATCAAACTTGCGCAACCGCAAACATTCGCTGCTGGTTTGCAGTACATCAAATAATGCACATCGTGCTTTGTTATTTATACCATCTTTTAGCTTCGTTTGTCAATTAAGATGTTTGTGTGTTTGGTCCGACAATGATTGTTTGGCAAAGAAAAGAAAAAATACAAACAAAAAAGCCTGAAATCAAGCAATCATTACTCATGTAGGCATTCAGCAGTTGATATGTCCCTGCAAATAAAATTGGACCACCTAATCCATTTTGATAAAATGGACTACTTCATGGACTGGTCCGATGTAATGCAAGCATGCACCATGTCATTGTTAAAAAGTGTTTGTAGTGAGACGACATGTCTTCGTTTTTTAACGACATGCTTTCGTTTTTAAACGACTTCAAAACTAATCCTCTTGAGTATACCATGGAGTAGTTTTAAAACTACTCCTTAGTGGTCCAAAGGTGGGTTATATGGTGCTCTCCTAGGACATCGTAATGTTAAATATACCAGGTTTTTTCCATACGTTTGGGTTAGTTTTGGACTAGTCCTAGTCCCTTGTGGACTACGCTTTACACGCGTGTTTGGACTGGTCCTATTATTTGCACATTTGCGATATTTCCCGCTGAGAGAGTGTTTCTCAGTAAACAATTATATTTTACGCTCGCAAAATAAAAGAGCGTAAGCGAGTTTTGTATGTACAATGTATTGTTTGTTATTGTTGTTAATGTTAACAAAGCGTCTCATCGAGTGGTCAATGACTACTTGAATGCAAAAGTATAAGAATCTGTGCCTTTTGACTTTACACAATTGTGTTATATAGCGTGCGCAACAAAAAATGCAAAGAAAGCACTTTCAATAAAAAACTCACACATGCACAAATCAAATGTGTACAAAACGATGTTAAAGTTACCAACGTTGAACTTTGTTTTGCAGGCATGAAGTTAATGTAAATTTGAGCGTATGATTAAATCAACAAAAATAGTGATTTTTGCAGTTCTCTGATACATACACACATCCTGTTTTATATATTTAGCAGAAGATTAGTGATGTTAATATTTGCGTAATAGCGTACAGAAACCGCTCAAATAGCTTTAAAAATCACTCACTAAGTACATTAATGATGAAAGTGTAATAGTTGTAAATAAAAGCGCTAAATGTGTTTTACATGTATATACTGTGCCATATTTTTCTCAGAAAAGAAATCGCCATAAGATTGGCAAAAAGGTTGATCCAACTTTAAAACTTGTTTACCAGAAATTATCAATTTAACTGGTTTGAAGAAACTTAACATTATTTTCGTCATAAGCGTGGCGGAACAAATTTCGAAAGAACTAAAATACGAAGGATTTGAATTTATTTAGCTGATAAAATAATAAAAGAATATATTAGAATTTATTATATACATTTTCATATTAATTCGAATGTGTATTCTAAGTCAAATTAAGCTTGACTTAAGCTATGTTCAGACCTCCCAATAAAAAATGGAGCTTCCAACGCAGCAGGTTTGTAAGGGAGAAACATAAAAGTTTCGCTTACCATTGCGCTTACGGAAGGCATGAATTTTATATGGCGAGTTCCCACTTTGAAGCAATACATTTTTGACACATAAAGCGCATTATTCAGCGCACATAAAAATAGTTGGATCCCAGTAAAAAACGGTGCTTACTGGTAAGCAGGTTTGTAAGGGAGAGAAGCACAATTCCCCCTTACAAACCTGCTTACAAGAGGCATGATTTTTATATGGCGAATTCCCACTTGGAAGCACTACTTTTTTGTAAAATCACTGCGTTTTTCATGGCTTGCATTATTCCGTGAAGGAATAGCTTCCAAAAACCGCAGCTTTCATACCTTTGATTAATTGCTTCTATACTGTATACAAGAAGCGCAACACAAAAACTTATGCAAAAGAACAAAAAGCAAAACAAACACACAACACAGTTAATATGTAATTTTTAAAATAGAACGAAACTGTACGCAAATTAAAAAGAAAACAACAACAAATCTAGTAATTGACCACAAAAAAATTTGCTTGCGTCCTCTCTGCTCAAAAACAATTTGCTGACTGATTGCGTAATAAAAAAGAAGTAATTTTAAGCATATCTTGTTTTCGATTACATGTCGGGAATAATCGTAAACACATTTTGAAATCATTGCAATACAACGTGCTTCCATGTAAGGGATTAACAGAAGCACTTTGAACTTTGGTCGTATATTTTTTCTTTTAAATAATCATTTCAACTACTCCCTTACAACCTGCTTACTTATAAGGGATTATGCGAAGCTATTAAATAATTTTCATTTACTTATATTAAAAATTGACTTCAATGGTTTTCGCTTCCCTGTTGCTTCTAAGTAGTATGTAATAGCCAGCGCATATATCAGCGCTCTTGTACTTTTCTTGCTTCCGAAAACCTTAAAATTTTTTACTGGGATGTAACGATCACCTTTAAACACTGAATGTTTTGATACAGTTATTTTTTAGTATTCTCCCTTACAAACCTGCTACGTGGTAAGGGAATGCCGTAGCACTTGAAATTTTATTTATTTTTTTTAATAAAAGTTGTTGAGAGTTCTTCCACTTACTTTACTGCATTTCTGTATGTCTTATTGCGTAGCGCGAAATTGTGCGCTTATTTTTTTACATGTAACTTTAGTGCTTCGCAAAATGATAAAATTTTTTATTGGGCTATTAAATATTTGACGTCCTAAACGTAATCACTAGTTTTATTAAAACAATTTTTAGCTTCTATAAAACGTTTGGGAATATCAAACATCATTTAACAGTTTCTAAATTACATTTTCCAATTATCTTCTTAGAAATCAAATTTAGAAAATCAATAGAAATGGTTGAAAATAAAGCTAAAGTTGGATCAATTTACTGGTCACGCTTTTTTTTCGAATTTTTCGTCAAATATTTGTTAGGTCTGAACATACCTTTTGAATACATATTCCAATTAATATGAAAATTTATATAATAAAAGAATATAATTTTATAAGACTTTGACTTTTGAATAGAAAAGGGGGGACTGTTATTCGATAAACAACACATTATAAAAGAATTGGTGCCGAAAAAGAATCGTTGAATTGACAAATTTAAACTGTTTTTCCGAACTGTTCTAGTTCCGGAGAAAGTACGACAAAATTTTGGTTTCCCCAAACGCCGGCAATCTAAATATTATTGCTTATTTTATTTTTGTACGCAGAAATAGCAGCAACATTATCAAAAAAAAAAAAAAAAAAAAAATACTATAAATTACACAATTTATTTAATGTGTAACGTTGTTGTTTTTGTACTCTTAGAATAATCATTAAAAGATTTTGTTTAGGACTTGCATGGTAAGATGAAAGGGCGAGGGTGTTAGAAAATTTATAAAAAAGTAATAATTATGTAAATAAAAAACTAGATGTTTTTTTGTTATTGTTATAATAGTATATCATCATCAGAACACAATCGTCCAACAAACAGTCTACGCTATGCTAGCTGGGTGTATTCATTTATATGCATGTATAAATTAACTACCCAGCGGGAAAACTCAGAAGACCTTCTAACTAACTTCATGCCTTTTTAAGATAAGATACACATTCCACATTCGCTTCTATGAGAAGGAGCAAAGAAAGAGTAAATTTTTTTTATTGTGTTTTTGCACAAGCAAAAGCAAAATAATAATTTTTTTTTTTTTTTTTTGATCCCGTTACCATTCTTATGTAACTGCTAAAGAAGCAAGAGCGGAAAGCGTACAACGCAATGAAAACGTGTGTAAAAAATTCAGCACATTAACGACATTGAACCTCAATTATATCTCAGAGTAATTAGAAATATGGACCATCGGATAGAGGTATGCCACCGAAGCCGTGACGAGCATTTGGCTGCTATTTTGCTTCACACGTAATTCTCATATCAAAATATTAAGGTAATTCTCCGAAAATTTTTTGTTTTATTTACAATTAACATCTTGCGTGTTGGTTGGACCACCCTATACCTATTTTCAATTGTTATTAGATTTTTTTACATTTTGTTTTGGCAAGTTTAAGGTTCTCCAATATTACACTTTGAAAATAATTAAATAACGGGTACACAGAAAAAATGATTTTTCCAATTTAAACAAAAAAATTCGTAGAATCAATATAATATATATTTATTTCCAACAAAATAAAGAAAACGCAGTAACAGTTTCAGTTAAAAGGGACCTATTGGCAAAAAATGAGTTTTGGAGAAAAACGATTTTGAAATTAACAAGTTAATTTTTTCTTCACAAAGGTGTATTTTAAAACTGATTTATTACAAAAGTTAGAAAACTGCGGTTTGCTGCATTAGAAAGAGCGTATTTTCTTTTTTAAGAATCACCAAAAAAGTAAAAATCGATTTTTTCATCCATAGGTCCCTTTTAACTAAAACTTTTTTTAAATAACCGGTTAATTATACCAAAATAAACGGTTTATTCGACATTCGAAAAATGGACATTTAAAATTAATCGACTTGAGCAGAACTAAATATGCCAGTTAATACCAGTCGAATAATAACCGTTCGATCTCCCTTAAATTTAATTAATTTAAATTTGCTGAAAATTCTCGGCACTGAACAGTTTTTTTTATCTTAAAACCTTTTTATCAACAGCTTTCAGCTCTACAATTGTTATTTGTTGGTAATTTGGCTTTTTGTTTTGTTTTTTTCTATATTTATTTTGTTTTTGTAAAAAAACTTTTGTTTTCTTTACCTGCTCTTCAGTACAACTTAAAAAAAGAATACATATACATATACATATGCATATATTTAAGTTCTCTGGAAAGAAAATGAACAATTGTAAAACATTGGCACCATTATATACAATAGAAAGGGACAACTAACTACACAAAAAATTGAAATAAACTAAAAAAATTAAATATTCTGTATCTTGTAAAGAAAAACATTAAAAATGTTCTGTAAAATATTGTATGACAAATATTAAAATCTATGAAACAAAAGTGGTATTCACACCGAGCTTGTTAGTTTGTTAGTAGTTAATCGTTATTTTTTTATACGCATTTTGTTTTTGTATATTTAACGAGCTACCGGATTAACATTTAACAAATTAACGACACGGCAACCCTGATAACATAGTTGTTAGTTGGTAACTCACAATCAGCTGTTACAGTTTCTAGATATGTAAATATAATAAAAAAGTCATTTGTGATACATTTCAAAAAAAAATAAATGTGGTTTGGCAATTTTCGTGTACATTGAGAGTAAGTATGTTAATTAACATAGCGTTTACATTTGCCAGTACTGGCAAGCCAGTAGCAATTCATTCAAACTTTTTCACTAATACATAAACACTTTTACAGCTATTTTGTTTTTGCATTGTTTTGCCAACTAATATGTATATGCTTACTGTCTTGCCAGTTCTGGCAAATGTAAACGCTGTGTAAATGATTTTTTTATTTTAAAGTTACCAGACTTACAAAGTTTAAAAAGGGGGACGTTTACAGTTGGAACTTTAACAAATTAACTAACTACCGAGTAACAAACTAACAAGTTCGGTGTGAATAGCACTAATATAATTAGTAAATGCATAATACTATTAGTGCCGAATCACACACGTCAAGTTTGACTCGTTAAGTCAGGGCTGTCAGGTAGTTTGTTTGTTTCCCCAACCTAAAAAAAAATTTTCACCAAAAATCCCTCGATAATTTAAATATTTTTTTGAGTTTTACTTGTACTACAGTATTTTTCGTTTAGCTGCATTTTACTTAACTGCATTTTTTGCCTATCTGCACAAAATATAAAGAATTGTGTATGATGGCTAAATTTTGTTAGAAAAAAAAATCGTGTACGTGCATTTTGCTGAAGTGCATATTTTGGATAACAGCATTCGATTTTTGGTCAACAATTTTTATTTTTAATACAAAATATTATATTTAAGTGCCTCATAAAAAAAATGTATCATATCGCTATTTTATGAAAAAGATAGGAAAAAAATTTAATTTTGAAATAAAAATTTTAATTGAAAATACATTTGATCTGGCAGATGTGTTGTGTGTGCACCCTACCTCACCAAAAGTGGTGAATGAGCGTGTACTTAGTTTGTAATTCCGTGTGCAACTTTTTTATTAGCCATCTCAGACCTCATAAAGTATATATATATTCTGGCTCCTTCAGTAATTCTAAGTCAATTTAGCCATGCCCGTCTGTCTGTTCGTCTGTTTAAAACACGCTCACTTTCGAAAAACTCAATCGAAAAGAACAAATTTGGTGTAAAATGGCTTCAAGTTATCCTTTACAGAAAAAATCAAGCAAACAATTTGTTGAGTTTGTACCTATTACCAAAATGATTATATAGATTGCAAAAAATTTTAAAAATTTAAAATTGTGACTTTTTTTCAATAAATTATTTTTTTAATTTTAATTAAAAAAGTTATCAAAAAACTTTGCCGTTTCAAACAATGTGTTAATTGATTTAATCTATCTATCTATATATAAAACAGGATGTGTGTATGTATGTATGTAACGTATGGACTCCAATGATGAAATTTTCAGTGCATCTTCAGAATATTCAGGCGGCTGACACTGTGAAGTCTGCTTTTTGATTTTCGAGCGAGCGGAGGGGCGTGGCAAAATCCAATTTTCATATTGCACCACCAATGAGATCTATGTAATTTGGACGATTTTTTCTTTAAAATGATTGCCATGGTCCAACGTAGATTTATACGAAAATAAAATTTTGCCCCGCCCACTTTTTTCGAATTACCTATAATCAGAAAACGGCTCCATCGATTTGACAAATTTTTCTTTTAAATGTTCAGCGAAAGAAAAATTGTGCCACGCCTACTTTTATGCCCACTTTTTATATTTAGCGCATAATTTGAGAACGGCTTGACCGATTTGGACGATTTTTTCTTTAAAATCATCGCCATGGTCCAACTAAGATTTTTACGGAAAGAAAATTTTGCTCCATCGATTTGACTAGCTTTTCTTTCAAATATTGTTATCTTTTTAACGTATTATAAAAATCGAACGCAAACATTTTTCCTAATTTGGACAGAACGTCCCGAACGTCTGTCGGGTCAGCTAGTTAATTATAGCTCAGGCTTTGATAATTCCCAACAACACATCTACAAGTTAAAATTATTTTATTCTAAACGAAAAAACCAATAAAATGTTAATTAAATCAAAATTATATTTTTAATTTTCGTCCAACAAAAAAATAATTGATTCATTTATTACATTAATTAAATTGAAAAACTTTTTAAACAATTTTTTTTTATTGATTTTGGGATTGAAAGCCAGCAAAATCGGTTTCGTAGGATAAGAGCTATGAATCAAAATGTGGAACCACCCCCCTAAAAAGATGATTATTTCGCTACAAAAACTAATATAATTGGTGGCATAATGCACGCAATAATAAAAGATTTTGCACAAATTCGTTTTATATGATTGGAAATTTTACTGTTAAATTTCGTGAAAATCGGTCCATAATTTATCATAGACGCCATATACAGCCTACTCTGGGAAATTAATTAAATGCGCCTAAAACCGTAGCAGATATCGATATTGCGCTAAAATTTCTTCCAACTTAGCTTCATATGGCCAGAAAAAATGTCATGCAATTTGGTGATATACGGTCCATAATTTATCTCAGATCCCATACTAAGTAGCTCTCTGAAATTCACTGTAAACTCGAAAACTAATTTCCCTATGTTTTTTACCACCTGCAATCACTCTACAGAATTTTGGGATGATTGGTTCATAATTTACCATGGGTCCAATACAAATTCCCCTCCTGAAAATAATTTTAAATCGGTTAAAACTGTTGTTACTAGTCATGATATTTACTCAAGCTGGTTCCAATTTCTAAAAAAAGCATACAACTCTCTGATTGCCAGTCAATAATTTAACATAGGTCTAAGCCGCGACCAATGTTAATGCTAACGCCGTTTTTTTTTCAATTTTGTTTTAAATTTTGAAATTAACTGTTTAATAAACATATATTAATATTAAATTTAATCCTTGCATGACTTAATCTATTTTTGTAATAAGAACACAATTTTACATAAGTGTACATTTATGCAGGTAAGTGAATTCTTTAAAAAGCATTATTTATGCTGCTAAGTGAATACTGCGTAAGATAATATTTTGCGTACCTGCACGAATTTTCGTGCAAACTTGAATGTGCAGCTAAACGAAAAATGTCTTTCGATTTGAATGAAATTTGCACCATGTTATTTCTATTGAATAGTAGCTTAGGCACAACTTTTAATCAAGATCGGTCAAAAAGTTTCTGAGTAAGGGGGCATCAAAATTTGACATTTTGGTTAAACAGGTGTTTATTCCCATCCATGTAACTTATTACCTATTGGTGCTGTCAAAATTTGTTCCAAGTAGCTTAGATAGCTATCTGATCGATCTTTCGAAAATTTTTTTTTTTTATTTAAAACTTTTTTTTAATTTTTTTTAGCGGGAATATTTTTTTTTTTTTTGCTCAAAAGAAAGCGAATGCCTTTTCCTTTTTGGGATGCGAGTGTAGGGATGAAACGATACCTCTAAGGTATCGATAATTTTACTCGATGTGGTATCGCTCGTAAAATATCGATACCTCTTATTATCGAAAAAAAGTATCGATACTTACTTGTATCGGTTTGTATCATAAAGAATAGAAAGCAGAATTAAAAAATTTTCCAATTAGTGTTTTAGTACTATACAATACAATAAGAACTACGAACCATTAGCATTTTTGTGCATAGCAAAAAGTGTAAAGATTAAGACCACTTTTAGTTACCACCAAGTACCAATCTTTTTTATCTTAGGAAACAAAATTTTAAGCGTCCCATACACTTGCAATATTATTGTATATGATATTCGCCATATTATTTCCATTTTGTCCTATATTATGCAATAAGTCGCACAATGGTTTCAATTTAAATATTGTTCAGCTTTCACCTATAACCTATAGAAATAACAAAAACAGCATTGTACAATGTTGCCAACACATTTCACTTTCTGTTCGTTGAGCAATAAAAATCAAAAGTGTTTTGATTGTTGCCAATATATTGTGCCACCTTCTAATATCACATACACATAGGCTATATAATACATAGGGTGTTTTTTTTGATTTGGAGTGATACAAATTTCGAGTTGGCATCACTACTTTATTTGCCCACCCATTTAACAGCTGATAGTTGCGTTTTGTTTAGTTTGCTTTAACATTTCATTATGGATCGACTTACACCAGAGCAACGCCTGCATATTGTTAAAATTTTTAATCAAACTAATTCGAATGGGCTGAAGCATAAACTGATATTGATTTTGAATTTCCATTCAAAATTTTATTTTCCGATGGAGCCCATTTCAGCAGAATTGTCGCATTTGGAGCAGAGATCAGCAATGAATCGTTTTTTCGCTACTCATACTGACTCATGCAATTGTAAGTATAAGTGCGTAGAAATCATTTGAACTAAACTACTCTGATTCACTCATACTCACAAGAGAAATATTTATGAGTGCGACGTCGACATTATACGCATACTCATAAATGACCTCAGCTTGATTTATAATTTCAAGAAAATACTTACAATACTCACAATGATTCAAATCATTTAGCTCATCCATTTACCGTTTTAACACAAAAGATAAAACAAACAACTTAATAATCAGCGCTGCCAGATAAATTTGCCAAAAAATCGTCCACTTCATACATGTAACTTTAGTAAACTGTAATTGCCAAATCGTCACTTTGCTATTTCGGGGACAAACTTGGCAGCCTCGCATTTTGCTTCGCATATACACATTGAGTTGAGTAGATTCTAAATCAAACACTACAAATGTTGCTAAGTATGAGTACGATGAATAAAATGAAACTTTCGAGTGAATATGAGTTTGAATAACATTGGAATAAGTATGAGTGCGTATAAGTACAAGAATTTATGAGTCATGATTTAGCTCTACTCACTTTTTCACTACTCATTGCTGATCTCTGATTTGGAGTGAGAAGAATCCACAAGCTTTTGTCGCAACATCATTACATTCACAGACAATTACTGTTTGGTGCTCTTAATGGGCTGGCGGAGTCATTGGCCCATATGTCTTTAAAAAAGAATGACATTTTATATACAATGACACTATGAATTTATTTTAAATGCAAATATGTATTTTATTTTTAAATTGATAAATTAATAATAAAGGTAGGTAAACCATAATCTACGATAATTGTGAGCAAGTTTCAGTATTGAACAACTTCTATCATTGAGAGGTACTCATTTAAGCAACCTTTTACGAAAATGGGCGTTCAATCTAAATGCATTTCGTGCACATCGTGATTTTTTTGGTCAGCATAATCGACCAAATGTCTGTAGGAAATGGGAAAAAATATGTGCATGCTCGCCCAGTTAGTTCTGCGGCTGGCGGCGTTATCGGGCCGTACTTCTTCGAAAATGAGGTCGGTCATGCAAATACCGTAAATGGTGTTCGCTACCGCGAGATGATAACGGACTTTATATAGCCAGAAATTGAGGAAATGGATCTATACGATATGTGGTTTATATGTGTTTACTGGTCAAACGGTTTATTGATACCGTTACAGCTGCTCCAGCTTTGGAAAATAATCAAAAATTTAAGATTTATTTCAATACCAAATTGAAACGATTACTTTTGACCGATACCGAGTATTTTTTACCGATACTACTTGGTACTCGGTTGCTAAGTATCGATTACAAAAATACTTGGTACTTATATAAAAGTATCGAATATTTACTTGTATTTACTCGTATCGTTTCATCCCTATGCGAGTGGCTTATGTTTTTTTTTTTCATTATTTCATTAGGCTGTAGAAAAAATCGCCCAAAAAAATATTATTAAAAATCGCCCAAAAAATTCCATGTAAAATTGGGCCTGAATTCATATGAAAAGTGACCCAAAATTTTTTGATATTTTTCGTTATCATTGGATGATTTTTTGTTTTTTAAATTGTATTGTATGAAAAATAGCCCATTTCTTCGGGCCATTTTTCATTTTTAAAATTTCGCCAAAATCTTACATACTATTTGTCTAAATCATTCATTATTACTATACGTCGAATTTCTAAATGTTATTTATAAAAATAACGGGACATATTGCAAAAAGGTGGCATGACATAACGTCCAGTGTCATAGTGCCCGTGGACAAACTCGAAAGCATAGCCGGCTTTTGGCCGGGTGCAAGGATTTTCTCCTCTTTGATAAAAACAAGTACCGGCTTCGCTAACTAAAGCTTCTATGCCTTCGGCCGGGCGCAAGGATTTGCTCCTCTATGGTGTAATAAATACTGGCTTCGCTAAATAAAGCTTATCTGCGAAGTCGGCATTCGTTCGGAAACAAGGCAGATTTAAGAAGCGTTACTTAGCGAAAGCGGTACTTGTTATACCATAAAGGAAAAAATCCTTGCGCCCGACCGAAGGCCGGCTATGCAGAGAAGCTTTAGTTAGGGAAGCCGGTTTTTGTTATACCATAGAGGAGTAAATCCTTGCCCCCGGCTATTTAATCAATCTTTAAAAAAAAAATGTTTTTGTTTTTTTTCAAAATTTTTTTAAATTTAAAACTTTTTTTTTATTTTTTTTTTGAATCAAGTTTTAAATTTAAAAAAAAAATTGTTTAAAAAGATTAATCAAATAGCTATCTAAGCACCAATAGGTAATAAGTTACATGGATGAGAAAGAATACCTGTATGGCCAAAATTTAAAACTTTGACCCCCTCTAACTCTGAAAATTTGACCTATCTTGTTGAAAATTTGTGTCTAAGCTACTACCTAATAAGACTAACATTGGCGCAATTTTCATCCAAATCAGAAGACATCGATTTAAAATTTGGGTCACTTGACGTCAAGTACATTAAATCGCCTTTTAACTAATTTAAAACGTATATAAAATGTTTGGTATTTTGTTGTTATTTTCTTACTTATTTTCTAAAATATTAATTTTAGTAAAAAACTTTCTTCAAGCCTAATGTTGTCGACTAGAAGAGCTAAAATATTGTCATATATCATATTCTTGTAAAATGTTGTTTTTAAGAGAAAGTCATATGCAAACAAATTACATTTGAATAAATCGCTTGAAGGCAAACTTTGTGGGGCGGACGCCCCCCCTTAAACACAACTAATCGCTACGAAATTTTCTTGTATTTTTTTTACATAAAACTGAACCGATTTGGGGGGAGAAATAAAAAAAAAAGTTCTCCATTCAACTAACGGCCACGCTAATGTACATTAGGGTGTCCCAAACAATTTTTTCTTTCTGATTTTCATAGGTGCTCAATTAAAATTTAAAAGCTTATAGGGTAAAGCATTTTGGTTTTTTTTAAGAATTTTCGGAATAGGTTTAGAGGTCGCGCAAATGGAGTTTTCAAAAAAAAAAAAAGACAGTTTTCGGACTTTTTTGAACTTTACTCATAACTTGGTTAATACCACGAGTTTCTTCACTCCTGAGGAAACAGTTTTAAAGAAAGGTATCCAAGCTTTATTCCTGTGTGAAAAAATAATAAGTTTTTGTGATGAGTTTACTCAGTAAGATACCCTTAATTTCAATTTTTCGGAATTTTTTCAAAAATTTTGTAATAACGCTTTACAACTTTTTAACGAACGAAAAAAACTAATGATGCAGTTTGAAAGACAAATTAATTCTTATTAATATGAAAAAACTATTTTTAAATTTGTTCTTACCGTTCCTGAGTTATACCCGTTTTTATCTAAAGGGTGGTTAAATTGTAAGAGCCGATGTTGAATGTGAACCACACCTAAACGCCAAGTTTTTTTCCGAATTTTATTTGACATTTCTCTATTTCAGACTTACTCAATTTGAACCATGGAGAGATACACAATCCAACAACGTGTTAAAGTTATCCAGACTTATTATGAAAATGGGCGTTCAAATCAAAATACTTATCGTGCACTTCGTGATTCAGTGATGAGGCACATTTTCACCTCAGTGGATTCGTCAATAAGCAGAATTGCCGCATTTGGGCGAATGATAATCCAAGAGTGATTGTCGAAAAACCAATGCACTCACTAAAAGTGACAATTTGGTGCGGTTTATGGGCTGGCGGCATCATCGGGCCGTATTTTTTCCAAAATGAGGGCGTTCAGGCAGTTACTGTGAATGGTGTTCGCTATCGTTAGATAATAACGAACTTTTTATGGCCCGAATTGAAAGATATGGATGTGGACGATATGTGGTTTCAGCAGGACGGTGCCACTTGCCACACAGCTAACGAAACAATGGCTCTTTTGCGCAACAAATTCAATGGCCGTGTTATCTCACGTAATGGCGATGTCAATTGGCCGCCAAGATCATGTGATTTGACACCGTTGGACTTTTTTCTCTGGGGTTATTTGAAAGAAAAGGTGTACGTCGATAAGCTAGCAACAATTCAAGAGCTAAAGGATGAGATAATTCGGCACATTAACGGCATAGAACCTCCATTATGCCTCAGGGTCATAGAAAATTTGGAACATCGGATGGAGGTGTGCCGCCGTGGTCGCGGCGCCCATTTGGCCGATATTTTGTTCTATACATAATTGAGTAATACCAATATATCATAATAAAATAAAATTACAATAATTTCCTAAATAGTTTGTGTTTTATTCAAAATCAACATCGGCCCTTGAAATTTAACCACCCTTTATATATGTTATTATAAGCTGTTTGCTGGTTCACCAATCTTAAGCCCTTCTGACACTACATTTTTTATTCATTAATTGATAGAAAGAAACAGTAAATGCTAGAAAGAGCAAACTATAAAAAATTTAACAAAGTTTTTTGGTTTTTTTTTCTCTTGTTATGGTTTTGTTTCAAGGATGGCGTTGAGAATTTTTAAAATTGTACCAACAACCTTTAAAAATTGTACCTAATTGTACTAAAAGATTTTTTTAGTTGAAATTAATTTTATTTATGTTCTAAAAAACACCAAAAAAGGTATTATAAGTCTGAGTTTAAAAAGTATCAACAAAAAAGTGCAATTGAAACAACTTAGCCATCCCTGTTCTGTTAATTTTATTAAATGTTGCCAACGTTTTGTTTATGAGAAACCTAAAACCAAAAAGCGGTAAGTCGCTTAATTTGCCCATAAACCGCTGATTCAGCAACACTTTTAATATTCCAAACTTGAAATGTCAATTTTAAGTTGAACAATTTTAAATTTTTTTGACATAACTTCATTTTTTATCGATAACTTTAGTAAAATATTTGACAGCTTGCCATTTATCTTAATACAGCTGAACCCTTCGCACTTGGTAAATTTTTCTATTACTTTATATTTGCACTGTTAACCAAAACTTGAACAATGCATTAAAAATGTAGTGTCATAAGGGCTTTACCCAATCAACAAAAAAAAAAAAAAACGTTTCTTTTGCTCTGTAAAAAATCATTTATTGAGGTTCTTGCGATGTAGTTCTATACCTTGCAATAAATTCTGGTAATGAGTTTCAGAAGTAGTGAGATTAATTTAAGTATTAGCCAAAGCCACACCTCGTTTTGCCACATTATTTACCACTTGTAATTGTTGAACTTTTTTCGTTGCCTCTTGAAATGACTTGTTGGCTTTCCAATTCTCTGGATCTTTTTTTAAAAAATCGATTGAAATATTGCAAGCTTCACAAAAAGTAAGACTGGCTTTTGAAATGAATTGTTGAATTTCTTTATTTCTAAAGTTTTCTACTGTTAAAGTTACATTTGCTACTTCATAATCGCTGCATGGAGCATCTGCAAGTTTTTTTGTCCCTAAGTGCAAAGTTTTGGTGTCGATATGTTCATCAAAAAACGTTGAGGCAGCCAATTTCGGAGTTAAGTACCACTGATGACCTAGAAAAGTTTTAAGCGAGGCTTTTGCAACTGCTTTATTAATAATTTTATAACTATCCAATTCCTTTAATAGGCTCAGATCATTGAGAGGAGCGTATCGAGGGCACTGGCAGAGGTACCAATATTTGATATACATATATTCTTAAAATAAATGAACTTAATTCAAGCAAGGCATCAACTGTTGATTTGTCTTTAAAAGATTGCAACTGGTTTCGGAAAATGCATATTTTCAAAGAATAGATAATTTTCATCATCCAGCGAGCCCAATTGATAGCTCCTGGAGCACACATAAAATAGAAAGTGAAAATGACAGCGTGTAACGATTTAGACCAATAAATGTCAGAAGTTAATGACAGTTAAAACCTAACTATAAAAATTGATGGAAATATACAATAATTATATCAAAAAAGTATCACCATTTTTAAGGTACAAACTATAAAAATAGTGTAACTAGGAAACTGTAGGACTAAATTCCATTTTTGTTTTTCTTTATTGTTTAGAACTTATCGGTATTCAAAATCGCGTCACAAGTTTTTATACCTTTCATATAAATTTGAAAAGTAATAAACTGTTTTTACAGAATTTGTTAAAAAATTACAAAAATACTAAATATGTGGAATCGTAATGGACAAAAATATTGCCGGAACTTAAAGTTTTTGTATATGGAAATAAAGTTTGGGAAATTTTCTTTAGAAATATTCGGTCAAAAAATTAAATGAACGTGTTTATTGACAAAGTTAAGAGTCAAGTTTAAAAAAAGCCCGAAAAACCAGATTTTTAACAAAGACTTGATTTGCGCGACCTCTAAACCTCTTCCTAAAAATCTAAAACAAAATTCAAAAATACTGGACCCTATAAGCTTTCAAATTATGCTAGAGCCTCTAACAAAAAAAAATTTTGGGACACCCTAATGTACATACATGGCTACACAACAAAACGCACAAAATATAAAACAACAATACCTACCTATAACAAATTTAAAAAAAAAAACCGAAAGCCAAAAGAATAATAAACAAGTGCTTGCTCTCTTTTTTAACATTAATATCAATAGTGACTCTTAAACTTCAATAAAAATTTAATAAGAACAACCAGGGTTCCCAGTTTTATTTTAAGCCTTATGCCCAATTTGCGGTTTTTCATCCAAAAAAATCCCCAAAATAGCTATTTTCTTATCCCCAAAAATCCCCACATTTTCTTAAACATAAAATACATAATATTATGTCAATGGAATGGAAAAATATGCATGCATCAATTTATTTAAATAAGCCCATTTGTGTAATATTATTAAAACTAATGTTATTTATTCTTTGAGTTCTACGCATCTATGTACACATGAATAGTATGCAGCAAGGGTAACGTAAGAACGCAAAAAAAAATAATTATGCGTCAATATTTATCATTTCAAAAACTAGGTGATTCAAAATCTTCTGGTTCAAAAAACTGCATTTGAAATGATTGAATAAATTTGTCAGAGCAAGCTGCATTATTTTAAAGTGTGTATTTATCCTTATTCATTCTAAAAACTTATATTGCATTCTGTTGCAATTATTGATTTTAGTTGTATTCATTACATAAAAAGACTAGTTCAACATAAGTAACGCTACTTGGTACAAAAAGCATATTTAAAACTATTTCAACAAGTTCTTGAAAAAGTTTAAACCGCGAAAAAGATTAAATTTTGTACCCACATCTTGACCAAATCGGTCTTGCCATTGCAAAACTGGAATTTATAAAAATGTATTATCCCCAAAAATCCCCAGCGAAAAAGTGTTTTTCCCCAAAAAATCCCCTGGGGATTTTTAAAGAACATTTATTTGGTATATTTGTATTGAAAACAAAAACTAATTTTAGTTTTTTATAAATATGCGAAAGAAATGTTCTTGTAGACAGGGTTACCGTTGGAAATTTTCGAAAAGGGTCACAAAAAGGGGATTTTCCAGAAAAAGGGGTCAAAAAAAGGGTATTTCAATAAAAAAAGGGTCAAGTTTTTTATAAGCAGTATTTCCCATTTAAATGAACTTACTTAATAAGACCAAGTTTTTTATAAGCAAACAAAAAAATAATATTTCAGGTAGGAAGAGCTCAAAAAACTTAATTTTTTATGGAATGCTCTGTCCTGTTTTTAACACCTGACAAAAAGTTTATTCTTTATCATTATAGCTAATTTTTTAATACTTTTTATGTAATTTTCCGATTAAGCGATGTCAAATAAATTTGAGTGTTTGTTTTAAATTTTGTAATCGTTCGCGAATTGTAACCATTTTCTCGATTAAAGCGATTTTGTCCTGTAAGTGTCAGATTTTTTAAAGCTATTACGATTTTTAATAAATATTAGACTTTGCTATCGTACCGGTGTTACCAAATATTTGGGAATTTCCGCTAATTTAGCAATTTTTACCTCTTGTCTTCATTCCGGTAAGGGCACTCTCAACACTGTCGATTCAAAAGGGTGCGAAAAGTTCAATACCTTTTGCCATTATTAAGGGCGTATTTTTTTGAATAAAACATTCTACTCTTTAAGAGAGCAAAACACCAAATTGCATTTTTTTTTAATAAAATGTCAAATTTTGGTTTTAAAAACAAACCACCGCACACTGTAAGGTTTTAACATTTTAGCTTATCAAAATCCAATTTTGTGTTTGTTTTTTTTTTTAAATAATTTTTACTAGAATTGATTAATAACAATCCCAACTACATTTAATTGCATTTGGAATTAAAAAAATTAACAGCGTTATGAAGTAACAGGATCTTAAACTTCACTGTAATTGCAGACTATTGCTAAATAAGCAAGTTAAGGCGCGTAGCCCAACTTTGAATGGTTGCAACTTTTTTATAAAATGCAATATATTTATGATTTTTTTTTTATTTTGTAGTTTTGTATATTTTTTATTAACAGAATTAATCAGTTGTAAATAACGTGATCAGAATAAAAGTTGGAAGGTTTTTTAATATATCTCTTTTTAGAAGTTATTTTGAAAATTTTTTTTTTCATTGGACATAAAAATATATACACAAGCAAGCACAAGTAGTCGCATTATTTGCATCAGATTATTTTGTCTTCTTTCTGAATCAACCAAAAAAATCTGCCCCAACTTGCCCCCCCACCATTCCCGATCCAAAAACTGATCATGAATTCTTGTATTTCGCGCCAACAAATTTTTGATGTTTGGCTGCTTGCAGAAAAAAATTAAAAATGTCTGCGTGTATTTGAATTTATTTTAGGAAATATTAGTACTGGTTCAAAACAAACTCTTAATTTGCAAGAAATAAAACTTTTTTTAAAAAAAATTTGCGCACAAATAAACTCAAAATGACAAATATCGAAAAGAATAAAACTTCGATTTTTGAAAACAAATACTGGTTAGTTGACTCTAGAGATTGATTTATCACAATTTATTTGTGATAAAACCATTTCTTCTTCGGCTTTAACTAGTGGAAGTCCAGAGAAAAAATTCCATGAGGGCGCAGAAGTAACAAGAAAAAGGAAAGCAAGAGAACTTTTGAATACGGTTGATCATAATCAGTTATTTATGGCAGCCGAAATGAAAATGCACTTAGATGGCAAAGAGCTTCTCCAAAAAGGGGAACACTTTTACAAAAAAGTAGAATTGTTTCAGATAATCCCATGAGCCTTTCTGCTGATCAAGCATTAGCAATGATAATAGATATCGGTTTATCTACACATGGCTACCAATTCTTGAGACAACATACATCGTCTATTAACTCTGAAATGTTTCCCTGTTATGATTCTATAAAAATTTCCAAGCGTGCATGTTATCCAAATGGAATAACTGTAACAGATTCGCGAATGTCAGCCTCCAATCACTTATTGACCATACAGTCTTAAGACTTTGTTTGACCTTGAAGGATACATTTCTTTTGATAGAAGATGATTTTAATGAGGTGACTTTTAAGATCAAATGGGGTTGTGACGTTGCTGACCATAATCGTTACAAGCAATCATTTTCTCAAGAAAATATTTCTGACGAGAGTTTGTTTAGCATATCTATGGTCCCACTTGAAATGTCTGTAGAAAATATTGGTTACAACCAAAAAACAATAATTTGGAAAAATGCTGCACCATCGTCAACTAGATAGATATTGTTGACCTATAATTTTTTTTTGTTAATTGGTGCATTTGCATCTTAGGTAACGAGATATGTATGGGTAATGTATTGTTTGATTTTCCCCAATTGTCCTACTCAAGATAAGGCAATCTTGCTATTAATTATAAACCAATTTTAAAAAATTATATGTTATCTCTTATGGGAAGTGGGCGTGACAATTATCCAATTCCGCCCATTTTTCTACAGAAGTTGTGTTGTTAGTCATATATTACTTGTACCAAATTGCGTGACTGTACCTTTATTGGTTAAAGAAATATGCAATTTTGATCAGCTAGAATGTTAAAACCTCACACTGTGCACCGTAAAAAATAACAAATATGTATATGAGTTATGTTTGCTTTTAGGGAAATTGTACTTTACTATCAAAAATCAAGGAGAAGAAAGCATGGAATTGTAAGTTTATACTTTGAGTCTGTTCCATATCAAGCAATGCTTATTTCGAACACATTTGTTTAGCACTTCTGTTCCGCAGTGTTGACAAAAAACAAAATGTGAGAGCTATTTCCAAAAAAGGTTCAAAAAGTGTCACAAAATAGATGAAAATGATACAAAAGTATAATTTAAAAAAAGGGTCATAAAAGGTATCAACACCGTCGAAAAAGGGTCAAATTGATACTTTAGTATCACAACGGTAACGCTGCTTGTAGACACCAGAGATCAGCAATGAATCGTTTTTTCGCTACTCATACTGACTCATGCAATTGTAAGTATAAGTGCGTAGAAATCATTTGAACTAAACTACTCTGATTCACTCATACTCACAAGAGAAATATTTATGAGTGCGACGTCGACATTATACGCATACCAGAGAATAGCTTTTTGCAATTGAAAAAAAATCGCATTTAATTAACGACAACAAATACACACGCTTACGGTCATACAGTCAAACTCGCGCAACCGCAAATATTCGCTGCTGGTTTGCAGTCATTCAAATAACGCACATCGTGCTTTGTTATCTATACAATCGTTGCCTTCGTTTTTTTTTATAAAGATTCTAAGTGTTCTGAGCGCAAATGATTGTTTGGTAAAGAAACAAAAAATACAAACGAAAGAGCCAGAAATCAAACAATCATTACTCATGTATTTATGCAGCATTAACTATGTAGTACAAGAAAAAAAAAAATTTAAATGAAACTAAACACACATACTTATGTAGGTACACACAATTTCCATAGAAACAAAAAGTACAGTAGTAGTAGTAGTAGGTACAATGTATTTTTGTTATTGTTGTTTTTATTGTTGTTAATTTTGAAAAAGCGTCTCATCGTTGTTTATTGTTGTTGTTGTTAATGTAAACAAAAGAATAGAGAATGTGCTCTTTTGAATTTACTCAGTTGTGTTATATTGCGTGAGCAACAAAAATACAAATAAAGCACTTTCAATAAAAAACGAATAAATGAAAATATCAAATGTGTACGAAAGGAAAAAAAAATTACCAACGTTGAACTTTGTTTTGCATGTATAGAGTTATTGTAAATTTTAGCGTATGAATAAATGCACAAAAATAGTGAGATTTGAGGTTCTCTGACGCATACTCATAAATGACCTCAGCTTGATTTATAATTTCAAGAAAATACTTACAATACTCACAATGATTCAAATCATTTAGCTCATCCATTTACCGTTTTAACACAAAAGATAAAACAAACAACTTAATAATCAGCGCTGCCAGATAAATTTGCCAAAAAATCGTCCACTTCATACATGTAACTTTAGTAAACTGTAATTGCCAAATCGTCACTTTGCTATTTCGGGGACAAACTTGGCAGCCTCGCATTTTGCTTCGCATATACACATTGAGTTGAGTAGATTCTAAATCAAACACTACAAATGTTGCTAAGTATGAGTACGATGAATAAAATGAAACTTTCGAGTGAATATGAGTTTGAATAACATTGGAATAAGTATGAGTGCGTATAAGTACAAGAATTTATGAGTCATGATTTAGCTCTACTCACTTTTTCGCTACTCATTGCTGATCTCTGGTAGACACCTTAGGCCTGGTAGCTAATCCTATAACAAACGAAAATATCAGTTTTTCAAATACTTTGTATTTAATCAGTTCCGGAATTTAACACAAATAAAGGCATACATGCTACTGAATTTAAGTGCTAGTGTTTTAGTTTCTATACTAAACCATATTTAGTTTTAATCCAATTTCGTCTATGGAATGGTTAAACAAACTTTTTCAGTGTAGTCCTGTGTTATTTATTATTGGTCAGTTTCATACAATTTTTTTTACAATTAATTGTTCTTAAAACGACTATATACTATACTTTCGTAAAATGTCTTCACTTGGAACCCAATCTTCAAGGCTACTATCTAACAAATTTAAAGCTAAAAGCATGGATTTCCAAGAACTTACTTTTAACATATTTGTTACTTTATTTTTGATTAAAGCTAACTCAGTAAAAACACGCTCAGAAGCACTACTGTGTGGCTATGTAAAAATATGAGAGATCAATTTGTAAAAGTTTGAATATATATACAGGTATACTCATCAAATTTTTTTTTCAATGTTCCAAGTTCACGCCAAAAATCTTCAGAGCATTCGAAATTTTCAATATGTGTTCATAATTTGTGTCACTAACTTTACCCTCTAGAAGTTTAAATTCATGTATAAATGCATCTGGGTCAGTTATAATATCTTTAAACTCTGAAACTAATTCGAAATAGTTTATATCTTCATTAGACACTATAAATAATGGGCCTAAATACTTTAATACATTGAGCTTTTGTTTTTTATACCAATTCTTGTTATCAATTCTTTACACAATTTTTGGTAAAAACTAAGATTTTACTTTTAATGTCAATTACACAAATTTTGGAAAAGTTTTCGGTACACAACAGTTCGGGTTCTGCTTCCCGACCAATATTTATATATTACCCCCTTATTCATAATAAATAAAACAGATTAATAGAAAGTTTATTCAACCGATTCATATAAACTTGCTTACATATACATACATATGTTAAAACAGTTTTACTTATATTAAAGCTGGGAGTTATAATAAAACAGAAAGAAAAAAAGTATCTTTTCCTAACGTAAAAAGTATCAAAAAAGTGTCAAGAATCACAAAAAGTACCACATTTGGGTACATTTTGTTAAAGTGGCCAAATAGTATCCAAGCAGTCGAAAAAGTGGCAAATTGCCACTTTAGTGGTACCAACGGTAACTCTGGTTATGATATTGATTCGATGTTTGCAAAAATTGGGTATCCTCATATTATTTAGAGGACTGGCAAATTTTCTTCGGTCAACACCCTAAAAGTCGTGCTGCTTCATATCGGTAACAAACAGCCATCTATCCCGATCGCATATGCCACAAGCCTCAAAGAAACATACGAAGGCATGCAATTAATATTACAGCTAATAAAGTACCAAGAGCATAATTGGAAAATATGCTGCGATCTGAAAGTGGTCGAATTACTCATGGGTGTTAAGCGTGGATTTCCAACCCACCAGTGCTTTTTGTGTAGATGGGAAGGTCAACATTACACTGAATTTAAGTGGAAGCCGCGAACATGCTACAAAGTAGGCGAAGAAAGTATAGAGAATCTACCATTAGTGCAGCCATCTCAAATCATTTTGCCACCACTACACATTAAACTCGGTCTCGTATCAAATTTTGTTAAAAAACTGGATCGTGAGGGCGAGGCGATTGCAAGTTTGCGCAAAATTTTTCCGAAATTGAGCGGCGCAAAGATTTATGCAGGTAATTTTTTAAGAAGTCATTCAGTAATTTTATTTTTTTTTAATGATGTGTATGATTTAAGGTGTTTTTAAGGGTCCGGAGAAAAAAAAATAGTTGCAAGTTATGAATTTTCATCAAAATTTAATGCTATCGAACAACGTGCATGGAAAGGCACAGTTGCCATTATTAAGCAGTTTCTTGGCAACAAACGAGCTGACAATTATAAAAATATTGTCGCAGAAATGATTTCGGCATATGGCGAAATGGGCATATTAATGTCGCTAAAGATCCATTTCCTTCACAATCATTTAGATTTTTTCCCTGATGATTTAGGAGCTTGTAGCGATGAGCATGGCGAAAGGTTCCATCAGGACATTGCGGCTATTGAAAATCACTTTAAAGGACAAGACATTACGCATAGGCTTGGCGAATACTGTTGGTTTATTTGTCGCGATACTGACACAAATGCTTACAAACGCAAAAATAAAAGGCCTAAGTTTCTTTTAAAGTTTTGAAATTTTTAATGTAACAATTTTTAATTTTAATATAACAAATTAATAAAAAAAAATTGATTTTTTTAACGTTACAAAAAAACCGATAACCATTAAAAAAATTCAAAAAATTCAGGAAAATCTTAGAATTGATAACAATTTATTTTTTCAAAAATTTGATGTAATACAGACATTTCCACGAGTCTGCCTGCAAAAATTCAGCTCGATTGGATCACGGAAAAAGGGTTAAAAATCGATCCAAAGTCTTTCACAGAGGCGGACAGACGGACAAAAAAAATCTGACGTGTACATGAAAATGTATTTTTATTTTTTCTCCCCTTTCCGAAAAAGTACATTTGGTTCATAGTACATAAAAAAAGCTCGTTTTTGTAACGCGGTGTTATTGTTAAAAAGGTTTTGTTATAACATAAATATTAACGGAATTGGAACATTATCTTAAATGAGGTAATTCTTTTGCAATATTTAACGATTACTCAACAAAGCAAATCTTGAGCAACTCTTCGCGGTGTTATTTTATATGTAAGGCTGTCCGTTTTAAAATCTACACAACGAAATCCCACAAGTTTTGTCAATCCAAATCTTTAGTAAAATAGTTCACTTTTGCACAAACACAAAATTGCCTTTTACTTTTTATTTCGATCCCGAAACCCTTGTGAATGAATTTTTTTTTTTTTTCATTATTTATTTATTGAATCTTCATATATTAAATATGAACTAACAATAATTAATCAAATCTTAACCTAATAAGTTATTTTATGTCCTGCCAGTGCCAGACAAAAATTTTCTTCATCACGGGTTCTGTTCACTTTTATAGGTGTTTATCGCTCATCTAATTGGATAAGTGGTGCAGTGTATTTTCTTCTTAAGCGAGTGTGGCCGCTATCATTTAATATATTTCGTGCTAGTGGGTTCGGGTGCAATTCGAGCCTTTTTAAGTATTTTACTGCATATTTCGTAATCATAGTTTTAACTAATGGAACATTAAGATCCTTGTGAATATTTGAGTTTTTAACATACCAAGGGGCAGCTGTGATTATTCGAAGTAGTTTATTTTGACGCCTTTGAATTTTTTCGATATTAGAGGCCGAGGCAGTGCCCCATAACTGAATACCAAAGCACCAGATTGGCTTTAAGATAGAGTTGTAAAGAAGAAGTTTGCAGTCGAGACTAAGGACAGAATTTCTTCCAATTAGCCAATGAATTTGGATGGCTTTTAGTTTCATTTGAGTTAATTTTGCCTCTATATGGCTTTTCCACGTTAAACGGCGATCTAGATGAATACCGAGGTATTTTACATGCGAATTTTGAGGTATTATTTCATTATTGATTTTAATAGGGGGGCATGATTCCCGACGCAAGGTGAATGTTATATGTACGCATATTTGGTCATTGACCTTTATCCTCCATTGCTTTAACCATAGTTCGAGTGGAAATATATGATCCTGTAGGTTTCGAGATGCTTCATCTGAATTAACAAAAAAAAATGTTTGCTTAATTATTTCATATTCTTCTTTTAAGTATGTTGAATAAAAATTTAAACAATCAAAGATGCTATTTTCATTATTTATAAAATTATTTAATTTAATAAATTATTTTTAGAAATTATAGAATAAAAAACTAACATTGAACCAAATCCACATTAAACTAAGGAAAACAGTTTTAAATTTTCAGATAAAAATATAAAAATTTTGTTAATTTGGTTAAATTTACTCAGATTATATGCGTCGTGTGAAAATTTTAAAGAAATTGGTTCTTTCAACTTATCCATTTTTCTGAATGTTTACGTCAACAACTGTTTTTTGAAAGCCTTCCCTTCTTATTATTCTTTGGTTCTCGGTTTGAGAGCTTAACGTTAATTAAAGGTATGCAGTATTTTAAACATATTCTTTTAAAAATACAACAATCCTTAGGACGACTTCATAGATTATAAGTGATGTATATTTGATAAATAGATGTACTGTACAATATTTTGTCTGTAATTTATCATCATTAGCTTAAAGTCTTGTGTAATTGTTGTTCGAAACTGTTTTCTCTTAAATGGTAGTTGCTTTTATTGGTTTACAACGGCCACCTTGTACAAGTTTTAAAATAAAAGCATAGAAATCCTGCAATAAATAAAGATTTGTGAGACAATAAAAGGAAACATTAACAAATCACTTGTATTTAGGAGAATCATTAACACTTATATTGTTAAACTTTACCACATTTCACCTGTCGGCCTCAGTTTGGATAAATTCACTGAAATGAAAATTTATGCGTAAAACTTAGAAAAGACAGTTACACACTTACATTTACCCACCCAATAGTAAAGGGACAACTATGTTTTATGTAAAATTTGCAAAATCAATGTGAATGTGGTAACACGCCTTCACATACCTTTATACACATACGAACACACATATACATAGGTATTACATATAAACAACAAATCCCAAAAAATATGCAACATGAAGAGAATAGATGTGGTTAAAAAAAAAACACACACACACACAAAATGCTAAGAGGAAAATAAAATATGAACATTTCTGTATATACGACTACAATTGTATGGTCATTAGCACCCAACAAACCCAAACAAAGTGGATGTAGAAGCAAAAATAGAGAAAAATTGTTGGCCCATTCATTTACAATCATTTGATGAGATTTTACAGCAATTTTTCTTACATTTCCTTTTTACAAAATGCATCGTTTGCAATTTTTACGTGCTTTGGTACTATGTGATGTTGCAAAATTCTCATTTTACACACTCTATGGCACCTTTTTATATAGCCAATACCCCAATACCCCACATCCCTGCATTTTTGTCTAACAAATGTGGAAATAAACGCTTGTGCTAGTTACTCTATCGCTACCAACTAACGCTATTACCATCTTGGCGAAGTGTTGACAACAATGTATACTACAAATGTATTTGAACATTTAAAAGATAGAAAAGAAGTTTTTCAATGTTTGTCTGTTATTATATCTTGCTTGCAATAAAAACATTGAGTAAACGTGGTACGTAAAGACTCGAAAAGATTTATGATATCCCTATGGCATACTAAAGGATAATGTATACACTCTTATTCTCACACACACACACACACAGACACACACACACACAAATAATTATGTTAGTATTCTGGGTTAGGAATTTTAAAAAGTTGCATTTTATCAAATAATTTGATGTTAAAACGTGCATCTTTTTGATACGAACAAAAGGAATTTAGTACAATTAAACAATTGTCGTATAAAAACAATTACATCTAAGGCATCGCAATTGTGAAAAACAGAATTTTCTTTATATTTATATCACCTGGGCCTATCCAGGTCCCGTCAAGTTTTGTACAAAGTAAAGTCAGAGTGGAGTGTTTAAGGTGAACACCTTCTTTAAGAAAATTGGACACTCATAAAATATTGCGGAGTACAAAAAGAACAACATGCAAAGACTTATATATATATATTTAACCGTTTTTTTTTTCAAATGATAAACGAACTAATAGATACTAAGAAATACAATTTTTTTTGAATTCGAAAAATAGTACAGGTAGTGAACAAAATTGAAGTCCACTTATTTTGACGAAGATGGATATTTGTATTAATCCTGAATTACAATGAATTATTTTCGTGTAACTATGTATGTATGTCATTGAAGGGCTTTCAGTTTATTTTGAGACCTTTTTTGATTAGGATACTTTAAAACATAAAAAATAAAACGAATTTCAACCCAAAGAAAACTTTAAAATCAAAAATATCAACAATAAAAATTGGTTATTAAGCACGACAAACATAATCTTGTAAATTAAAAATTTTGTATCCCAAAAATTACTTTGATAATAAACTGGCAATGCTTAAAAAAACGAAGCTGGCAACATTCTTTATTTTTGCGAGAGCAATAAAGCAGGTTGTTTTTGTTTTTATTTTGTTTTTTCTTAAGGCCTAACCAGCAGCCGTATTCTGTAACTCGCTAAGCTATAGCTAAATCTCGAGCGCCTTAGAGAATGCAAAATTTAACAATTTTAGCGATGGTTTTAAAGGCTTAAATTGCGTCGAAATAAGTTTTTATGGCGCTGCCAAATCTAACAATGCACATTACAGTATTGCATTCGTAGCCAAAAATCGCTTAATCAACTTTGTAAATTTTTAGCGATAGAAATTTAGCTTAAGTGAATTACAGAATACGGCCACAGAATGTGAATAACGTGGCTTAAGCAACTGAGCGAATACATGTAAATCATATGTGTAAAACCATGTTGAACTTAAGGGAACTTTTTGTTAAATTTTATGAGACTGTAACTTGCTTAAGCAAAGTGCGAAACTAATCGCACATTACTTACGGAATCAAATGTTTTTTATTTTGTTTTTGTTTTTTCTTAAAGTATTTGAGAGGCTTTTTCCCTAATTTTTGATAGTAGCTTAAGTTTGTTAATGCATATTCTGATTGGGCCTTTAACCTACTTACAACTACAATTAATGTTGGAAGCAGGGCTGCCAGATTTGACGATTTATCGTAATTTTTACGATTTTTCGTTCCAAAACTATCAAAGTGCCGATTTGCTGATTATTTTCTAAAAAGTGACGATTTTTTCAGTCTGAATAAAACATAACATTTTCTGACAATTTCTTTTTTTAATCTTGGAATTTTTAACAGCCGTACCTTACAAGAGCGAAAGGTGGAACGTTTTTTTCGCTTAGCTTCTACGCTGATATGTCATACCAAAGCAAAAGCGACAACGTTGTGTCACGAAAAGTAGTGATAGCTTTATTGTTTAATTAAACCCACAAATTATAAATAAAAATAGAGATAAAAACGCTAGATTGACCAAAAAATAGCTAAATTGCCATTATTAACTAACAATATCGGCAAACTTCACTATTAAACAAGCTATCAAAATCGGTTTTTCCAATTGCAAAGCGTTCAGGCCGCTCTATTCAAAAACTAGAAAACGCGTGCCGCTTTTGTTATGCAAGTCTTAAGAAAATATTTGATTATTTTCAGAGTACAAAAACAACAATGTTACACTTTGTTTATCTTTCGTCAACCCATTATCGAATGAACCTTTAACGACTCTCTTTTTAAATCATATTTTAAGCAATTGTACGCAGCGTTACCGTTGTGATACTAAAGTATCAATTTGACCCTTTTTCGACGGTCTTGATACCATTTATGACCCTTTTTTCAAATTATACTTTTGTATCATTTTCACCTATTTTGTGACACTTTTTTGGAAATAGCACTCACATTTTGTTCAATTCAATCCCAGCAGGTGCCAATGACTAAACGTTTGACTTAGTATTTGCAATATTTATGTGTTATATGAATCAAAATTCTATTGGATAATTTTTGACGAAAGCACGGATTTGTCGGGGAAAAGCCAGATTTAATTATCTTTAAGATATTTCAACAAAGTTGTTAGGGAAGAATTTATTGGCTTTGTTATAAACGCATTTAAAGAGGCTTCAAAAGATATTGATGACGTTGATGTGTCAATTGATGCGAAGGCACTATCATCAATACTTCTTAAAGCTTTCACAAATTTTGGTCCTGACCTAAACAATTGTGTAGGAGATGGAACAGATGGGTGTCCTGTGATGTCAGCAGAAAATGGAGCTGTTCAAAATTTCTGGAAAAGCGACAAATGCGAAACAAACGCCTTGCTATTCCCATAAATCGAACAACTCAATTTCTAAAAGCAATAAAGTGCCATTAATACAAAAAGTTTTATAATTTGTTAAAGAAACGACAAACATTTTTAAATATAATCATCCCAAGCGAAAAACAGTTTTAAAAATGTATTTGGGAGCCAAACTCTCTTCATTATGCGTCTTTGCAACAAGTGTACATCATATAGATAGCTTTGGACAAAATATCTGAGTGGAAAGGTAGTATCTCTACCTTTATATTAAGGAACTCACTTAGTTCTTTTAAATTTATTTGCGGAATATACATATTAAGTGCGATACCTATTGTAACACAGCCACTTAGTATTATTTTACAAAAGCAAGATATCGATCTTCAAAAACGATCAAGCCTTATCAAAAAAATTTAAAGTTATTTGCATGCAAATCGAGGTTCCCATCGAAAAGACAAGATTTGAACGAAATAATCACATCCAAAATGTTGAAGATTACTACCGAGTTGTAGGTTACATTCCTCTTATTGAATTTATTTTAGAAGATCTCATAACAACTTTCCCAATAGATATCCCAAATGTATTGAACATACCTAAACTTCTACCTCAAAGTGTAATCAAGTCATATACAGATACAAAACTGTTGAAACCACAACTAGCTGATGAGCTGATTATATTTGAGAAAAGAGATAAACACCTACTAAGATCTAAACTTGAGCCTGATCTATCAGATAACGTTGAAGATGCTTTAATAAACTGTGATGAAGAGATCTACCCAAATCTAAGAAAAGTATTTCGAATTTTCGTTTCAATGCTCGTCAATAAAGCTACGAGGTGGAGGTAATTTCCTACCCTTCGTCGAATAAAAACATGGCTCGTATCAACAATGCCAGAGGATGGACTGCACTGTCTAAATTTGCCTCACAAGGAAATCATAAATTGCTTATTTAAAAAGATTAATGTATACTAGGATCGCCCGGTGGCCGAAATTCGACCACTTCACATTGACTTTTGAGAGAACCTGTGCGTTGTACAATAAAATCGTACACATTTTAAGTGAACGGTTAAATTCACTATTCACCTATCTTTGTACGTGTGTCTATAGGATAAATTAAAATGCTTTTTAAACACTTTTATTCCAAAAGTTTAGAAAAAAAATATATTGTGCATATCCCCGTAATTTATTTATAAGATTTTCATGAAATGTTATCAAAGTAAAAAATAGAAACACAGATCTTCGTTAAAAGTCATTAAAAAAGTTTCCGACTTTTATTTTTCTAAACGACGTTTTTGCGCGACTTCATTTTTTAAAATGTCTAAGGTAACCCTGTCCTAATACGTTTATACATGTGTGTTTGCAAGTGCAAAATGAAAACAAAAACATTTTGGGAGAACAACATAGAGCATAACCGTCGTTTATACATGTGTGCACATGTGTGTTTGCCAGTATAATGCATGAAAAAAAACACATTTTGGGAGAATAACAAAACACACACAACTTCTTTTTATACATGTATGTGCGTGTGTTTGCAAACAAATTTAAAACGCTTTTAAAACCATTTAATCCTCAAAATTTTTAAATAAAATGTATATTGTGCATTTCTACACAAAAATACCTTTAAAACGATATATATTTCATTAAAATCGGTGGACGTTAAGATACTTAAAAATCAACGATAAAAAAATTGCTTCCGTATTTATATACATATATGTATGTACATAAGATTGAACTGATCTTATATTTGGTTTAACCTTTTTGTTGAGTTTTTTTAATTAGGGAATGACTTTTTTTTGACAAAATTTCTTCATCCCACCACGCGATGGGCAAATAAGTATTGATAATGAAAATAATTTTTTTAGAACATTTTGGCCTAAAAATTTCCGCACCAAATGCAATTTCTTAAGCTCCTCTTATACACAACATATATGGTACATTTATTGTTTAGCCCCCATATTCATAAATGATTATAAAATTTAATAAACGCTTATTAAGGAACATTTTCATAGAAAATTTGGTTTGCAAGCCTTTATTAAATATAAAATATTTTTATGAATACAGGCATAAATACATAAAATAAGCAACTGTATAACAAAAATGTAAAGCTATTTCTTTGGGTTTAATGAAATACATTTTAAGTTTAAAGTGCGAGTTGATTTACATAATGGAAAAATATCTTGTGCAACTTTAATAGCGCGTTCCGCGCATTTATTACTACGCTGCTAAAAATGATCACTGTTTCATATAATATCCGCCAAACAACTCATCTATCACAACATCTATCATTTGCCATTAAAATTTAGTTTATTAAAAAAACCGCGAAATAGAGTCGCGATTTTTTTGCGCCCTTCTTCCGTACAAATGGTAAGATCTTGTTATATTCATGAAATTATTAGAAAATTCTTAAAATTTCGTAATTAAATGTTAATTTTGTATAGTAAGAGAGAAATTGAAATTCAGAACTTTATCGCGTTTGGTGCGGAAACTTTTTTCACCATCGCGAAAAAGTAATACATCATTTCTATATATTTTTCACGGTCTATACGGCTATACGATGAAGAATTTGATATTTGCAAAAATTGCAAAAAGTACTTACCCTGATACACTTATTGTTTTTAATAAACTTTTAAAAACCAATTTTTTACTTTTTTGTATCATGTAAAATTCACCAACCCCCCCCCCCCTTAAAACTCAAGCTGGATCCGCGCCTGCATACACTAAAAAACAGAACACGTAAGCCAAAAGTTCACTACTCATTCACTAAAAAATACAGAAAAAAAATACATTTCACGTACGCTATATCAAGATCGGTAAGTTATCTTAGCGTTTGTGTTCGTCAGTTCACAATCGTTTTGTACCATATTTAGTTGTGTACAAATTCACAAACACAAAGAAAGTGTTTTCAATTTTTTAATCTTGTATAGAATGTGTATGTGTATTGTTTATAGCAAAATACGGTTTGGTACGCTAACTTGATGTGCTTCATGTTTTTTCGAACTCCGCCTTAGATAAATACCTTTAAAAGCAAAGATATCATATTCCGAAAGGGTTAGAGATTTAATAAAACTTTGTTGTTGGCCGTGTTCTGGAAATAGAAAGCGAGTGAAATTTAAATCGAACAGATTTTAAAAACTATTCTGGTTTAAAAGTTCATAAAAATATTTCTTTTTATATACATACTTTACACTTTGAGTACCAATTATTTTTACCAGAAACACTCTAAGAACCATGAAAAACTATCAGAGGTGTTCTGGGAATCGAAAACGCACGAATTTTTATTATTAAAGAAATATTAAATTTATTTTAACCAATAATTCCACACTCCGTTGTGTTCAGGGGTTTTTCTTGAATGTTTGACAACATTAACAATTTTTAAAATATTAAAAAAAAATCTTATAAAAAACGACGTTTAAAATTCCTCCGTTTTGCGTTTTCGATTTCCAGAACTCCCCTGTATGGTAAGTTTTAAAATAAATAAACTTAAAATCTCGCTCGATTTCAATTTCTGAAACATGGGAACGTTAAAAGTTGTAAAATTCTCGAAAATTTAAGTCAGTGTTAGGCAATTTGCAATAAATAGATTTATATTTATTTTACATATGCAAAACAATTATACCCAAAAAAATTACATTTTAAATAAAATTTACAATTTCTTATTTGCCATCCCTGACAATAACACTAAAAAAAACATGCAGCCACAGTAAGCGTGCAAACAAGTAGACAGCCGTTTGGACGGACAATTAGACATTCACTTAGTTTAGAGGAAACAAGCACGAGTACTCGTAGTTTAAAACATAATATTTTTATAAGAACTAAAAGCAGTTGCATTTTCAACAATCAGCCAGGAGCCAAAACTAAACTTCTTCTTTAAGTTTTTTTTCTCCTACAACCAAAATTTACTTTTTCATATTCTTATCATTCATCCTTTTTCTGCTGTTGTTGTGCTGGTAAGCAAGTAACCCACAATAAATGTTACTGTTACTGATGCTGTTGTAGTTGTTGTTACACTTGCTGTTCCTGATGTAGTTTATGGCAGGTACCAGAAAAGCAGGGAAAAAGAAAAAAACAACATCCTCCTGTATTATCATAATACAAAAGTTCTTGTCTGTTTCCATTAGTTTTAGTGATCAAAATTTTGAGAAATGATTTTTCTACAAAATAAGTATTTTGTAAATCTTAAGCAGTAAACACGCCTTAACTGTTAAATATTTGTCCTGCCTTAAGGATGCTGCAACTAAATTTTGAAATTTAAAGATGTTTAATTTAAATATCAAAAATAAACATAGATTGTTCTTTTATAATCATTCCCCAAATAGTCTTGGTCCAAAAAAGGCATAAAAGCTTAAGCAAAAGAATGTTAGAACATGTATGATGCTCTTATGAGATTTTAAATTTAAAAATACACAAAATATGTTAACAAATTTGTTTAAGAAAACCAAAAGTTGTTTATTCATTACCAGGGAAACCAGAAATATACTCTAAAAAACACGTTTTATGCGCATTAAACATGCAGGAAAAACTGGAAAATATGCCCTGAAAAGTGATAAAAATATGCCATAAATATTAAAAATTGATCATTTGAAGACACAATATTCAACAATTTAATAACAAAATCTAAAAAAAAACCCAAATAAAGGTTAAAATTCATATAAGAAATGTCCGAATATTATCTAGATATTAACATCCATATGGGTTTTTATCTTAAAGGGATTTTGGCACGGTCGCTAAATTGTTTACAAAGGTTAACATTAAAACGGAATTGAAAGCTTTGAGCAAATGTGAACGGATTCGAAAATAATTTAATTTGAAGTAATACATTTTTGGCACGAATTTAATTTAAATACCATCGTAATTAGATGGCTTGCGGACACAAAGAGTCTAATTTGGATGTGAAATTATAGACCGATTCTCACCATTTGCATAGACTTCGTCCATATTTGATCAAATTATCTACAAATTGGAAGTTGTACAAACATGAACAGACAACCAGGCAAACGGACGGATGGACATTGTTAGATAACTTTTAAAACTGATTCTGAGTCGATCGGAAAAATTGGTCTAGATACAAATCGCATAACATTTATCCGTAATGAAAACCTGCTTTGTCTTACAATTTTAGAGTAAAAATTAAATATAGATGTCGAAATTGAAGTTACAGATTTTCGAAAAAAAAAAAAAAAAAAATTTATTTTATGCGAAAGCTATTTTAGGCATCTAAAAAAATTGAATATGTATCAAAATATGCATTAAAAAGGCAAAATATGCGCTATAAACCTAAAAAATGCTGCAAAAAGGCTGCTTTAAAAATTTGTCAAAAAATGCTGCAAACGGTAAAATATGCAAAAATATGCACTAACAACTCGATGCCAAAATTCATAAAAAGCTCTAAAACGGATAAATATATTGTTTCTGCCTTCATTAGTCGCACAAGGAAAAACATGCAATTGCATATTTCTGGTTTCCCTGTTCATTACAAAAAATAATTATTGTGCTGTGCAAAAAACTAACAAGAGATATGGTTTTTAATAGGGATGGGCAAATTGAAAAAATATATCGATATATATCGAATCGATATTTTTTAGAGTATCGATATATTAAAAATATCGATATATCGAACGTATTTTGCTGAAGCTATTCCTAAATTAAAAAAATAAATATGTATATATACCGAATAAGCACAAATTTTTTGTGAATTCCAATGTTGGAAATCCAGTGTGAATCCAAGCTTGAATTACATTTGAAATCAATCCTCTTTCCAGTCTGTTTGAAGGTTGTTAAAAAAACAACAACAAATTTGTTTGAAGCATATGTTATATATGGTACAGAGTTGTTGCAAAATCATTGGCGGCGTTGATGATGATGATGATTTTATAATAAAATTTATGCTTACGAGTCGAGCACAAAAATCTTACGAGTCGAAAAAAATTTAAAAATAAATCTCGCGAGCACAAATTTTAAAACGAGCGAGTTGACTCGAATTGTGCTCGCGAGTCGAATTTTCTCCTACCCTGGTAAAAACACTATTTAAATACTGTTGTTACATTGCTTGAATAACACTGAAATACCATGCTTGAATTCAACGGTAAAACAGGTTCGGTTCGACTTGAAGTCCACTGAAATTCCATGCTTGAATTCAAGTGTAAAAACAGGTTCGGTTCGACTTGAATCACACTGTTATTCAAGGCTGGAATTACACTGTAAAGGTACTGTTTTGTTCGACTGTAATTCAATGGTTAATTTTGCTGGATTCGCTTTTGAATTCAACTGTGTTTCAACTGTAATTCAACACTCGAAATTGGAAATTGTGACTGGATTTCAAATGTAATTCCACTTGAATTCCAGCCAAAATGCTTATTGGGTATATATATACAGTAGGGTAGCACTGAAGTGAATGAACGAAATTTTGTTGCTGAATTTTAAAGAAGCCCAGGCGGAATATTGTGCTAATTAGTCTAGATAATAAATATAAAAAGTTTGAGCGAAATCGGAGAATTTTAAGTGCTGTAAATTCCATATTTTCTTTAAGCATTTATAAAGAATTTGGGCTGTTTCGTTCTGGCTCGGCGTGAAATTTGGAAAATTGATTACTTCGAGTGATAGGAATATTTAGAAAACTTTTGAAAAAATTAACCCTCCCATGTCCTGGGGATCAAACAAACCTCTGTTGTATATGTGTTAAAGACAGTTGAAATATGTTAATAAACTTTTTGTGAAATAATGCATAAACCCTTCAGTCTTGTTGAAGACAAAATGACACATATTGCATATTGAACTATATATGAATTAAAAGATGTTTTCATAAAGCATTGTTTGCTAATGCAAATATTATAAGCATCATTATTATAGAATGTAATTTGCTAAATTAATAAATTACACAGAAAAAATTATTTTTCCAATTCAAACAAAAAATTTGTAGAATCAAACCATTTTTTGTCGGAAATTGGGCCTATAAACAAATTCGCATATTCAAACAATTTATTTGCATTTCGTTTATTGAAAAAAAACACTGATTTTTTCAAACAAATAATTTAACTGAATCAAACAAAAAGTTTACTGAAATTCATATACTAAATTTCAAAATCAAAAAAAAAAGTTTTTGCACAAGCAATGATGCGCACACAAGCAGGCACTGTATTAGAAGATCATGGCAGAGAGTGAGCAGAGCGGCCGGCTGGCTTTGAGACACATTTTTTTGTTGAAATAATTTTTGAACGAAGTCTTTTTTTATACACACAATGTTTTTCGTCATCACTCACTGTTGCTGTATCCTTTTTTTTGCTAATGAAGAAGAAATGTAACCCAAAAACGGCGACAGACCGACTCGATATGTTTTTCGTCATCATTATATTTTTGTATTTGATGTATTTAACTAAACAGTTTGAAAAAATTTAATACGGGATTTTGTTTTGTTTTAACCAACTTTGAAACCAACAAAAAATTTATTTTGTTTCTTATAATGTTGTTGTTGTTTCTGTTGCTTAAAAAGAGTGAAACGTTTTTTTACCTGCTATTTTTTTGTTTTTTTTTTTTTTACTTCAAACCTCTTCATCTTTCTTATTGTTGTACTTTTTTAAAGTGTCTAAAAATAGACTATATGTGTTTTTTGTTGTAGTTCGTATATTTCACATTAGGAAGTGTTGCTTACGATCAAATAAAAAAATGCAAAAAGACGACAACATTAAAGAGCGTTAAATATTTCATACAAAATTATGAAAACTTGAAAGCAATAACGCGTGTATTATATTTTTGAATGGTTGTCAACATTTTTGTTGGTTAAATAAAAATCAAACAAAAATTTTAATTGAATCAGTAAAAAAATTTGTAGAAATTGAAATAATTTTCAAACAAGCGTTTGTTTGAAAATAATTCGGCAATAATTTTTTCTGTGTATATAATTTAATTTATACTTTAGTAATCACCGCTTCTTAAATTTCGTAAATTAGCTTTTTTTGGAAATTGATTTCGATAATTTTGTACGACCAAAAATAGAAAAAACAAGTTTGTGCTAAATCTTAAACTTTAGTAAGAAATACAACAAAATTTTTATAACTTTGATTAGATGTTGCCTCTGATCCTCATCTCTGGTGATTTTTTCACGGTAATCTTGGATAGCTTAATTCCTCTTTCGGCGCAGTCGTTTATTATTTTTAAGTTCCAAGTTATATATATTGCCCTTCGATATTCGGGTAAATCATTTCATAAGTTTCATAGTATTCTTGGAGAACAATTCCTCCGGAATTAATAAATTAGCTCTGCTGATGAATCATTCGAGATTTTTATTCATTCAAATACTAAAGATGGTTAAGAAATGTTGTTATTGCTTTATCTGCCATATTTTGGTTAATTTTTTTGTGATTTTCCAAATTTCTCAAGAATTCAATGTCGTTCAAAGGAGCTTCATCTGCTTTATCAGCATTAAACCAGAATTGCGAAAAGCACTTAACACAAATCCAGCAGCTTCAATTAAACCCTTAACTTCAATTTCGGTAAACGCAGAAAATTGCTTTCGAAAAATAAGTATTTTCAAACAATAAATGGACTTTGCAATTCATCTGGCTAATTGCATAGCTGCAGGTTTCGTAAATTTAATGCCTTTTGGCAGACTTCCTCCTACGAACAATTTTATTATATTATTATCAGTTCTAAAAATTACTTTTAGTCATTGCGTAGAAAGTCTTCTAATAGTTTCTCTTTTGCAAATCTTTAAATGTTATCTCCGTTACCATCTAAAATTGCATTGAATTTTGAAAATGACAATCCTGTAAAAAAAAACCATCCCGTGACTTTTTGCTAGTTTTAAATTATTTTTATCAATATTTGCAGCGCATTGCACTTTTTTATGTTATTTACCCATTATTTAAAATCCAAAATTAGCATTAACTTTAACCCAATATAAAATGGGCTAATGTTCTTAAGTTTGTTTAAAGAACTTATATTTCAAAAAAAGAAAAAATTGCTGAATATAAAGTTTTGTATTCGTTTAAAAATCGGGTAATTTTGTCCCTTTTAAGCTCAGAAGGATTAATTTTTCCAAGACATATTCACAAAATATGCGAAACACCCTTCATAAAATTAATGAAAAATTTTCGTGCCAATCCAAGAACAACAACGAAAATTCATAATAAATATATAAAATTTACTTAAATTTGACTTTTGACCTCTTTGGGGCAGTACTTAAAGTGGTCCGATATTGCTGAAATTTTTACCAGTTATATTTTAGACCAATCGACACAATATTCCGACTGGGCATTTGCAAAAATCGAAAGTTTAAATTTCGGTGCCACCCAAATTAAAAAAAAAATTCATTTTTTTTTCATAAGTTTAAAATTTTTTTTTCTCAAAAGAAAGCTTATATCTTTTCCTTTAAGGTAGTTTTGGTCGCTTATTGGGCGGCGAGTGGCATATGTATAAAAAAAAAATAATTTTTTAAAATTTTTAGCATATGCACTATTTTGAAATTTTTCCTATTTTTGTTTAAGTGTTTCTTAAACCTTAAAAATAAAACGTATGCAAGGAAACTAGAGAAACTAACCTTTTCGACGGTATGTAACATACCGAACTAGCATTATATACCTTCTATACTGTAATACCAACAGAATGTTTATTCCAGGAATAAAATCAATTTTTTCTACACTCACAATATTATTACAGTAACGGACTGTAGTTTATTTAAGAAATATTCCGTTCAGTCATTTTTAAATAAATAAACATTTAAAATTCCAAGCAAATTTATTTTTAACTGATTCTAACATTTATTCAAAAAACTAAGTGCATATTATTACGGATTTTCAGTTGCAGTTAATATTGTCCGTTGATTGAGTTAAATTCTTCTTTATGTTAAATTAAATAAAAATGTAATTTAAAGCAACGAAAAGTTCATTTAATTTTTACTGTCAAAAATTCAACCGCGAATTCCGTAAAAACAAATAAATATTCAGTTATCTTATATAAATAAGTTGTCAAAAAATTAACTACATATTCCGTAAAAACAAATAAATATGCAGTTATTTTATAAAATTTTACTGTCAAAAATTCAACACCATATTCAGTAAAAACAATTAAATATTCAGTTATTTTATATTATTTAACTACCAAAAATTAATTTTTACTTATCTATAAAAAATGAATTGCTTGTTTTGTGTAAGAAATCCCCATTTTCTATTTGTTAATATAATTAAGTTAAATACATCAAATTTTAAAAGTAAAATAATTGCGAAGCCATATCGGTCATGCTGCTGGTGTCTTATAGTTGAGAGTTCTTCTGTAAACAACGTGGTCAGTACAACAAAAGTAAAACAAACGTGTGTAACAGGGTAAGTAAATAATAATATTCTCCCTCTCTCGCTTATAAGAAAAACAAGCGGACAGGTGTCTGTCTGGTATCTTTTAGAAATTCGGCTCTTTTGTGGAGTAAAAGAAAATTACTGAATTTAATAAAATAACTGAATATTTAATTGTTTATACTGAATATGGGGTCAATTTGTTGACAGTAAAATTTTAAAAAATAACTGAATGTTTAATTGTTTTTACTGAATATGGTGTTGAATTTTTGACAGTAAAAATTAAATGAATTTTGTGTTAAAAATAAATGAAAAATAAGTAGACCGGTTTTTAATTGAATTTTCATTTATTTTATATTACAATTTCAGTTAATTTTACGTACAGAATATTGTGAGTGTATAGAAATGTTGACAAATAAATTTTTTTTATTTATTTGTAATACAAATTATTACATATGCTTATTCAAGTTCGTGTACGTTCCTAAATGCATTAAATCTGTGCATTACTGCTGCAGTGATTCTTTTGTTGCGTTATCACCAGTTGCGTTTGTGATACTGATCCTTTTTTACTGCACAACAGCTGAAAAGTTTGAATTATTGAACACGAGATAAATTTTGATTTGTAAAGCAAACACAAAATAGTAATAAAGATGTTATTAACAATAGCGATGGCAAATTTTATTAAAAGTATTGAACCAAAAAGTGGCAGTTTTCTTATAAATTACAAGAAAAAGCATTAAAGCAGAAAAATAAAACGATTTATTTAATGTTAAAAGTAATTGCATCCGAAAATAAACTGATGCAATGATTACCAAAATTTGCTGCAGAGCTGCGGCATCACTGCATAAAAAAACTTTCGACACATTAGAGTGATGCCAAGTTTCTTACAAGTGATGCTTCTACGAACATTAAAATTTTCTAATGCGCAACAACTGCACTTACGAACGATCGTTAACTTTTTTCCCACGATATTTTTATACCCTTCATACAGTTGGAAAATAGATGTATTCCGGGTCGTTATGAGTAGCGAAGTTTATTTAACGATGTCCGTCTGTTTGTGGATATAGGTGTTCCAAAGACCCCAGATATAATAGGGACTTGGTTTGTATATGGGTAAATTTCAAAAAAAAAAGTACACATCGAGTTTCTTTTTTTTGCTTATTTTTAAAGTTTTTTTAATTCGCCTGTAAGAGTGGCCAATTTATGTAGAAATTGAAAATCAATATTTTTTGATTTTTTTAGGTTTTCTATGATTTCTATCTTGAGCGTCACACATCAAACATGTATAAAAAATCTCTAAAAAGGCAAAAATATTTGAAATTCTAGCTTACTACGATGTTCTTTTGTTTCTCAAGATTGACTTTTGCGAAAATCACCTTTTCGATTATAATCACTATTCACCTTGATATTTAATTTTTTTTTTAAGTGACAAGTTATTTTAAAATTTTAAGATGAAAATATGTACATTTTTGTTAAAAAAAAAAGACTTGAACTTAGAGGTTACTTGCAAAGCAATAGGCTTGTAATAATGTATTTATAAAAAAACGGCAATTATAAGCGTTTTAAGGGGAAAAAAACTAAGTGTGACGCTCAAGATATTTTGTGACGATCAAGAGATTTTGTTGCACGTAATCAAGAAATAATGCCAAATTTAAAGTTTAACGAAAAAAGTTTATTATTTTACAAAAAATAAATAAAAAAAAAAACAAAAATTCTTCAAAAAACAAAACTTTTCATACAAAACTAAACATGTACATTAGGGTGTCCCAAAAATTTTTTTCTTTCTGATTTTCATAGGTGCTCAATTAAAATTTAAAAGCTTATAGTGTAAAGTATTTTCGATTTTTTTTTAAGAATTTTCGGAAGAGGTTTAGAGGTCGCGCAAATGAAGTTTTCATACAAAAAAAACGGAGTTTTCGGCCTTTTTTTAACTTTACTCATTACTTGGTTAATACCACGAGTTTCTTCACTCCTAAGGAAACAGTTTTAAAGAAAAGTATCCAAACTTTATTCCTGCGTGAAAAAACTATAAGTTTTGGTGATGAGTTTACTCATTTAGATACCCTTAATTACAATTTTTCGTAATTTTTTCAAAAATTTTGTAATAACGCTTTACAACTCTTTAAGTTTGAATAGAAACGAAAAAAACTAATCATGCAGTTTGAAAGACAAATTAATTCTAATTAATATGGATAAACAATTTTTAAATTTATTCTTACCGTTACTGAGTTATATCCGTTTTTATCTTTATACCCAGTATATGTTATTATAAGCTGTTTGCCAGTTCACCAATCTTACCCAATCAACAAAAAAAAAAAAACTTTTCTTTTGCTCTGTGAAAAATAATTTATTGAGGTTCTTGCGATGTAGTTCTATACCTTGCAATAAATTCTGGTAATCAGTTTCAGAAGTTGTGACATTCATATAAGTATTACCCAAAGCCACACTTCGTTCTGCCACATCATTTACCACTTGTAATTGTTAAACTTTTTGTTTTGATTCTTGAAATGACTTGTTGGCTTTCCAATTCTCTTAATCTATTTAAAAAAATCGATTGAAATATTGCAATCTTCAAAAAAAGTTAAACTGGCTTTTGATATGAATTATTGAATTTCTTTATTTCTAAACTTTTCTTCTGTTAAAGTTACATTTGCTACTTCATAATCGCTGCATGGAGTATCTGCAAGTTTTTTTTGTCACTAAGTGCAAAGTTTTGGTGTCGATATGTTCATCAAAAAACGCTGAGGCAGCCAATTTCGGAGTTAAGTACCACTAGGGTAGCCAGATTTTAAATTCTGAAAAACAGTACATTGAATACATAAAAACAGTACAATCAAGAAAAAAACAGTACATTTTTTTTGACGACAACAAAACCATTTGTTTTAATAAGTAACCCCCAATTTCACCCAGTTCAGCTATAATTAACTATCAGTTCAAGCTGTCAAAACATTTTGTAAGCTGAAAGTTAAAGTAATAGTTAGTTTTAACTTAACTTGGTGAAATTGGGGCAAATATTTTAAACTTTTGATTCATATGCAACAACAATTATATAAAGAAAGAAATACAATTAAAATGTGTAACGTCAAAGGAATTATTTACAGTTTATGGCATTTCATAAATATACATATGAAATTACTCCATTTGCGTTTAAAAAGCAAACACCACAAACGAAGCATTTGGCCAGGAAAACCATTACATTGCTGTAAGCCATATAAGAAAGGAGAAAAGCCTTACTTAGCTCAAAACAATCAACTCATTGATTTTGTAAGTACGATTTTCTTTAAACATATTCGTATTTAAAGCAATTTTCACTACACACATAGTTGCACAAATCATAACCAATTTTAAATAATTTTTAAATTATTTACGGCTAATTTTACCAAGTTCAGCTATAATTAACTATTACTAAAAGAATAGGTTTTTTGACTTTTATAACGAAAGTTAATTAAACCTGAACTTGGTGAAATTGGCCATTAATCTATAAAATCCAAAAAAAATAGTTTGGTTTATTTTTATTTCACAAAATCTGAAAATATTTAAAATCAAGTGCAGTTGAAAATGATGAATATTTTCAAAAAAAAATTTGGAAAAATTAACTTATCTTTTTCTTATTTCAGTAGTTTAGGTAAAGAAAAGTGGTCCTCAAAGGTATTAGGCATTTTTATAAATTTTGAACACGGATAATGTTCCAAATTTGTTTGTTTTCAATTTTACGTGATTTCGATTTCCAGAACATGCCCGAAAATTAAAAAATAAGTATTTTTTTAGTACTTAAAAAAATTTTGATTTTATTTTGGTCTTTCTCAGGTGTGGAAAGGGAAAGACTATTGGAAGAGGTAGCCATAAAATCATAACAACACGAAAATATACCACTGCTACGAGCCACCCATTATAATTTAGATTTCTACCGTGTATTTATGAGAAAACAATGACCACAGCGTAAAAACTCTTATTATTTTAGAACTTTTTTTTAACACAACATTATTTTTTGTAAGCCAGTTCTGTTAAATATAGACTGAGCAAAAAAAAAACAGTACAAAAAACAGTACAAATTGTAAAAAACAGTACATTTGCGTACTGTTTTAGGAGTTGTGCATAAAACAGTACAATTGCAAAAAATCAGTACATGTACTGCTTAAAACAGTACGTATGGCAACCCTAAGTACCACTGATGACCTAGAAAAGTTTTAAGCGAGGCTTTTGCAACTGCTTTATTAATAATTTTATAACTATCCAATTCCTTTAATAGGCTCAGATCATTGAGAGGGTCGTATGGAGGGCATTGGCAGAGGTACCAATATTTGATATATATTCTTGAAATAATGAACTAAATTCAAGCAAGGCATCAACTGTTGATTTGTCTTTAAAAGATTGCAACTGGTTTCGGAAAATGCATATTTTCAAAGAGTAGATAATTTTCATCATCCAGCGAGCCAGATTGATAGCTCCTGGAGCACACATAAAATAGAAAGCGTGTAACGATTTAGATCAATAAATGTCAGAAGTTAATGACAGTTAAAACCTAACTATAAAAATTGATGGAAATATACAATAATTATATCAAAAAAGTATCACCATTTTTAAGGTACAAACTATAAAAATAGTGTAACTCGGAAACTGTAAGACAAAATTCCATTTCGTTTTTCTTAATTGTTTAGAACTTATCGGTATTCAAAATCGCGTCACTAGTTTTTATACCTTTCATATAAATTTGAAAAGTAATAAATCGTTTTTTACAAAATTTGTTAAAAAATTACAAAAATACTTAATATGTGGAATCGTAATGGACAAAAATATTGCCGGAACTTAAAGTTTTTGTATATAGAAATAAAGTTTGGGAAATTTTCTTTAGAAAAATTCGGTCAAAAAATTAAATGAACGTGGTTATTGACAAAGTTAAGAGTCAAGTTTGAAAAAAGGCCGAAACCCCCCGATTTTTAACAAAGACTTGATTTGCGCGACCTCTAAACCTCTTCCTAAAAATCTAAAAAATAAATTCAAAAATACTGGACCCTATAAGCTTTCAAATTATGCTTGAGCCTCTGACAAAAAAAAATTTTGGGACACCCTAATGTACATATTCTTTAACATGTCTTTTTTAACATGTCTTTAACAAAAATGGAAAAAAGGAAGTAATTCTTGAAGAAACTTATACACATATGTAAATATTTAACGCAAAGCAATAACTTAATTTAATTTAATTTATAAATTTTCATTCGAAATCGTATTCTGAATCTGTATAAACTTCATGAAATGACAAGCGGCTTTGTTTTTTTTTCATCCTCATTCATTTTTACCACTTTCGAATTAAGTTTGTGGCAGTTGCATAAATTTCCGGTCCCCCAGAGGTTTAAGTTGCAAAAGCACGAGAGAGATCTGTAAGTCAATTCACTTCCCCCGTTAATTTTGTTATTTTACTCTTGAAAATTTAAAAATAAAATCAAAATTAAGCATTTTAAGCTATGAAGCAATATACATATATCAAAAGTGATGCTGATGAAATGTTTGCCTATTTTGGTTTCTTTTCGTAGCCAATTTATTTCTCAAATTCACAAATTATAAAAAAATTAGATGATACCATGTAAACAATGATTGTCAATTTTACATTTAATATATTAACTTTAAAAAAAATTAACGTGACGCTCATGAAATTTTATCGCGCCCTTACCATGGTGTTCACAACAACTACGCAAATGCACACTTTTTTAATAGATTTTTTTTCGCTTTTTCACTTTTGTAATAATTTAAGTTTGTACTTTCCTTACGTTATTTACTTTATTTAAATGCAAATTGAAAACTAGTAATATTTCTTGATTTATTAAAAAGTGACGCTCAATGCAAATTGTGGGGACAAACTTTCTTTACAACGCCAACTTCGCACTAATTCAGTTTTGACAAGTATAACAAATCAAAACACAGGAAAGAAACGCAATAATTCGAAAACTGTTATTAAATGTTGCATATTAACTTTTTTCTTGATTTTATTTTATTTTGTTTACTAAAAATTATAACGGGGGACACATGCATTTGTATGGAACAAGTCAGAGGGAGAAACAAAACACCATTCTGAATAAACTAAAAACAAACATACAAATTTGAGAATTGCGTTTTTTTGTAACATCCCAGCGGGAAAAAGAAGGAGTACGGAGGCCTCCTCGCTCCATTCCATACTCAATTTTGTAGTAACTTTAATATGATACTGGATTTAGTTTCTAGATCATGTATGGATGAAAATAGGACTAAAGAATAAAAAAAAGAAATGATCCACGACTTTTTAATTTGCGAAAAAAATATGCCGCCAAAAAGTCGTGGATCATTTCTATCATATTAGAGTTACTACAAAATCGCATTTATATATATTCCAGAGCACCGTGTAAAATGCATCTAATTTGCACAAATCTAAATTATTTACATACAAAGATTATATACTTGCCAAAATATAAAATTTGATACCCATATTGCCCTATTTTAAACGAAGGGTTGCCACACCGTTGCATTTTTGTCAAAACGCGAACTAGCACGATTTTCAAAAAAAGCTGAGACACATGTTTAATTAAATCGACTGAAGATTAAAATATGTTAATTTGGCACTTTTATTACAAACAACCCCGAACAAAATTCAATATACCCTTTTTCAAACTGGTCCAGCTCACGAGAGGTCAAATCTGGAGCCGAAATATTCAAAATGTCATCTTAAAAAAGTCCAAGGTTCATTTTTAGGAGGGTACATCGAGCACTTTTTTTGGTGAGTCGCTCTAATGTATATGTACCTATTTTACAAACGTATGTTTATATTTTTTATTAAATATTGTAAAATATATTGCAAATAAAAGTTTATAACAAAATAAAACTTTTAAGCACAAGTACCTATCTGCCTTAAAGCCTAGTACTCTGTTCGAACCTGCGAAAAATGTTGAGCAACATTGATTATTTCACACGAAAATTTTGTCATGTATCAATGTTATCTATCCTGCAAGTATGCAACATTATTTTTGAATGTAAGCAAAAACCATAGATAGGGGTAGTACAATTAAGGTTGACTTAAATCAACATTGCACTCTCACTAATTAAAACGGCAATAAATTATTTTTTACAAATTTGTACCTTGCAATCAAAAAGCTGTACGAAAACATAATATCACTAAAATTTAAAAAAATTTAATTTTGTACTTGCATTTTTGATTTTTCCGATGATATGCCTAATCATAGAAAATTAAACTAAATGAAATTCTGTCAATAACGGAATAATTCTTGGATTGAATCATGCAAACACAAGTTTTGTATTTTAAATTGTGTGCAAAATTTTTAGTCAAATAAGTGAAGAAAAAAAAATTTCAATAAACTGATGATTGCTTGATTTTAAATCAAACTATTTTTTTATCACAAAATGTTTTAACATTATAGTCACTTATGTGTAGTAAGATTGAAAATTTTTAGTTCATCACTTAACATTAACAAAATTATTATAATAATTTTAAACAAGTACACTACCCCCATCTATGCCAAAACCATGTGTTTTGAAAAATGTCATTAAAAAAAGTAAAACAATTTTATTTTAATTATTTTCTATACATAGTAAAAACCAAAAAAAATTCATTTGATTGTTAATTTTTGCAATTTTCTACATTTTTATTTCTGAAACGCTTGTTATAAACTCCACTTTACAAAAACAAAATAAAAAATTACAAAAAAATGATTAGTTATTGCTTAAATTTCCGCGCGAAATAAAAGGAGCTGCACTTGTTTCGCACGAAAAATAAAAATGTTGCTAGAAACATTTCGCATGTTTTTCGTATATAAACAGAGTACAACTCTATCAACATTTTTTCGTTTGTATTTCACAGAATTTTTTTTTATATTGAGTTTGAAAACATTTCGCACGAAATACTGAACAGAGTACGTCTGCTTTTACATTAAACGATTTTTGTCGTTGCGATTCTTACCTTATAGGCGAGAGGGGAGAGAGGAATTAAAAGGGGTACACAAGCGAGTGTACTCTTCGATTCATTTTGTTCGCTCATTCGTTCTCTCATTGTGCTCTCATTTGACGAAAAATGTATTGAATTTCGGTTGCACAGAAAAAGTTTAAACGACAAAAATCGTACAATGTAAATATCAGACCGACTTCGAAGAAGAAACGACAATAATCGCAACGACAAAAATCGTATAATGTAAATTGGGACTACCAGGCTTAATGAACAAAACTCAACCACAGAGCACACAGAGGCGTCACGAGACAAAAAATATTATATTTTTTTCTGTCTTTTTCTTCGAAAGCTGCTCTTTTTGCATTTTTTGTTTTGATTACGCAATTCGTGTTGATAGTGCCGGCCTGTTTTTACACATTGCCGCTTCACTACCAAAAAACATTTTCTTTCTCTTTCTTCGAAAGCTGCCCTCGCAAATGATTTGGGAATTTTTCAAACGTCACTTTTTTCATCTCTGTATGCTTTGTGACTCAACTAAAATGATTTACATTATTGTTTTTATTTTGTATTTTAAAATGCACCTACTTTGTTACTTTGTTTTTATAACGGGATCGGAATTCTTTCGCTTTGGCGAAAAAAACAAAACAAAAAATTTTACTCTTTCTCTTTTCAACATCAACTAAAATGATTTACAACATATGTTACTTTGTTTTTGTAAAGGGATCTGAATTCTTTTGCTTTTGCTTGTGCAAAAAAATAAAACAAAAAATGTTACTCCTTCTTTTCTCGCTTCTCATAGAAGGGACTGTGAGGGCTTCTATGAAGCCTTCTTTTGCAGTTACGTAAGAATAGTAATTAAATCAAAAAAATTGTTAAGCAGGCCTTTAAAAAGGCCTGAAGTAAGAAGGTCTTCCGAGTTTTCCCGCTGGGATATTCCACGCTGATTACTCTCACATTTTTGTTTTTTTTTTAATCTAAAATAGTAGTGTAAAGTGCGGGGACACAAAAATTGCGTTTTTTTTTAAATTAACCCATATATTTATGTCAGATATGTTCATCATAATTTTGCTATTGAAATTCAGCCAGAAATACCAACATATACAGCGAAGTTGATTTAACGATGCCCGCCTGTCCGCCAATTTTTCAGTATACCCGGATAACAAAAAGAGCAAACGTTTTCAAATCACGTACTAGCATCCTGTTTATCAATAAACAACAACCAACAACATGCCGTCGGGTTAAGCGAAGTGGCTGTGGCACAAAATATTTTTATTCATATTTTAAGAAGAAAACTTGTCCGAATTTAATACACGTAACTGGATTATTAATACACAACCTCTTTAAAAATATGAACGAGATTGGAGAATGGGGCGTGGCACATCCCGGAAATGGGCCTGGCACAAATAATTTATTTGTAAAAATTTGCTAACAGCGACATGTTTGTAGAGTCTACTATTTATTATAAATAATTAAAACTGTAAAAAATCAGAAAACTTACAGGAAAACTTACAAATCGCTTCTATCGCGAACATTACTAAAATTGCAAAATTTTTAACAAACCCTAAAACTTATTTGAGATTGCTAAGTCGGCTAAAAAAATTCTCGGAAAATAACAAAAAATATTTTATAATTTTGTTGAATAAACTTTTTTTGTTTGCTTGTGCTTTCGACAATTGAAAATCACACCGAAAACCACCAAAACGTTGTGATTTACAGAACTCCACAAGATCCCACATGTGGTTTTAAAAGCACATGTGATTTGAATTTCAGAACAGGCCTGATAAGCTCGGTTTTTACCACCTCATCACATTAATTAGATAACGGTACATTTGCGTTTTTCGCTTAATAATTATCTCTCAGCCACAATCAAAAGTCAAAGCCTGGTTCAATTATAAGTGGCTAAATAGTGACCTAATAATGGGATAAGAAAAGGCCGAAGTAATTGTGGATCAAAGAAAAAATTGTACGGAAAATTTTTGGAAGATGTTTTGTACAATCTATATATATAAAAGAGTTGCGTGAGTGACTGACTCATTCATCATCGTACAGCCTAAACGCCTAAAGCTAAAGACTTGAACTTTGAACCGGAGGTCTCTCCCCAAATCGATCCACTAAGACGGGATTTTTAAAAATTCGAATGTTTAGGGGGTAAAAAAGGGTAAATTCGGAAACATTTTATCTCCAAAACTTAAAGAGATACAACAAATTGTAATACATATCGTTGTTCTTTTGAAAAATAAGTGGACACGTTTGTGGTACTTTTTTGAAATTCTGCGCTTTTAGGGTGAAAACGGGTAAAAACTTTATTTTGGTACGTTTTTGTCAGCCCATCTAGCTTTTGATCCAATAAACCTGGAAATAAAGTTTATACCACATTCCAAACTTATCAAAAAATACAAATACATACGGGAAATATAATATCTTTCTTCAGCTTTTTGGTTCTACAACTGGTATGTTTTAATTATCTATATATATAAAAGAGTTGCGTGAGTGACTGACTCATTCATCATCGCCCAGCCCAAACCGCTAACCCTAGAAACTTGAAATTTTTCGAAATTCGAATGTTTAGGGGGTAAAAAAAGGTAAAAAACGGGGAAATTCGGTAACCTTATGTCTCCAAAACTAAAAGTTATGCAAAATAAATTCAATACTTTCGATGTTCTTTAGAAAAATATGCGGACAAGTGTCTGGTACTTTTTTGAAATTCTGCCGTTTTAGGGAGTAAACGGGTAAAATCTTAATTTTAGTACTTTTTTGCCACCACGTCTATCTTTTGAACTAATAAACATAGAAACAAAGTTAACACCATATTCGAAACTTTTCAAAAAAATACGTATATGAATTTGGTACATTTTCGAAATTCGAACATTTAAGGGGTGAAAATCGTAACTATTTTTGGTACTTTTTTTTACAAAACATTTGTCTCCATTCATTGACATATTCGTACTAAATTATGGGCTGCCACTACAATACTGAAATTTTTGATACTTTAATAGGGGAAAAATATAGAACCCAAAAAAGGAAATACGGGAAATTTGATATTTTTCTTTAGCTTTTTGGTTCTACTAAAGTAGCGGGTTAAATGCCAGAATTTAAACAAGAAAAACAAACTTTGGAATAAAAATATGTCTACGAAGAAAAAGGAGACGCTAACGAAGTAGCGGGTATATGCTAGTCGTTAATATTTGACCCTTAAGCCTGGTACTCTGTTCAACATTTCACGTGAAATGCTGTCAAAATGCATATGAAAAAAACTTGTGCGGAATATTTATGAAATAATGTTGATAGAATTGTACTCTGTTTATTTTGTGAAAAAGTTCCGAAATGTTTCTGGCAACATTTTTTTACAACTGCGAAATAATGTAAGCTGCCTTTATTTCACGTGGAATTTTAAGCAAAAGCAAAAAAGTATGAACTTAATATTAAATAAGAAATAAAAAATTAAAATAAAACAACCGGTAACAGTTTTTTATCCATATTTACCTTTTTTTTTTAATAAAAAAACTAATTTTAGTAAAATACATGAGGCTGTGACGACCAAAAGTCGGAGCCCTCGTTTTTGAGTCACATGCCCTAGACTACACCACCACACCAGAACAACCTGGCTCAAGATGAATCATAATTATTTGAATTTATTATTATATTTTGTGTTACACCGTATTGCATAGCTTATATTATCCTTGAGTGAATGAATTCATATTATGTTTAACTTAATTTTCTTGCTACAGTGAATTCTACAATTTATATTATCTTCGTGCTTTAATAATTTTGTATTAAATAAGAATTAATTTATGTACTAATTTTGAAATTAACGGACCGATGGCTTCCGCCATCTGGTGGCGAGTAGAAAGGAGTAGGACACGACAACATACACTTATGAGCAACCATGATAAATAATTATATTAGTATGAGTGTGTAAAGGTACACCGGCAAACAGTATAAAAGCGGAGTACGTACCATCAAGCAAGGCAGTCAGTCGGCAGCCGGCAAACAGGTAGGATCTTGTTTAGCTGTGAGAAGTTATACTTCTATAGCTAAATAATATCTAGTTATTATCGAAGAGAGGTTATACCTCTTTCGTGAAATACAACTTGTTGTCGGTAAAGATAGCAAGGCAAGAGAACAGCGGTGTAGACTAAATTCTCTTGGCTTGTTATCCATTCGTTTGGCTATAGTGAGGTAGCGGTAGAGAGCAGGGTAGTGCTGCATTTCGAGAGAACAGCGGTGTAGACTAAATTCTCTCGACGTGTAGTATTGCTCATCACCGGTTGAACAGCTGGTGCGAGGTTATACCTCGACCTCACTGTTCGATTCGGGGCCTACCTCATTGTACGCGTATTGTGTCGGTTTTTGTGGAATCTGTAGTGTGAGTCGCGTCACTACCCACGTGTTATTGCACCGTGCCGAGTGTGTGTTGTCGGTTCGTCCCGAGAGGGTCGTGTCTTCTATTGCATGTACCGTATAATTTGTGAACAATTGTAGAATTAAGAGAAACAAATAAACAGAGCGTACGCTTTATAACGTTTGGTGAAAAGAGCGAGTCCGGTGTTTCATTTCTCTGGTCATTAAATAAATTTTTGTAACGAACCCTGGGAGCCGCGAGCTCTACCCCAGCATAAGGTGGAAAACACGTCGTTACAATGGCGCCCGAGCAGGGACATTAGCAGCAAAAACTGTGTTAATCGTCTCAGACCAGAGAAACCACACTCTCGACTCTTGTACGGGAAAGAGAAAAAGAAGTTGAAAAAAAGAATGGAAAAAATAATTTAAATTGATAGACTGAACTCGAAGAAAAAAATGAAAATTAATTCTGTGCGGTAATATGATAAGAAAAACATACTTACGGTATATTAAAAAAAAAAAATAAAATATTTTTAAAACATGTAACAAAAATACGTAGAGAAAAAATCAACTAGTTAGTAAGATGAAAAAAAATAACGGGAAGAACTTGAAAAAAATACCGCGAGAACTGTTATAACCCACGTGGGACAAAAACAATTTCGAATTTCGTAACAAGAAGAAGAAAAAAAATAACGGTGCGAACAAACCTTCTGCGTGTACAATTAATCGACGCGTAAAAAAAAAAAAAAAACAACTTCGAAATCTCGTAACGCGAAGAAGATCGAAAGTAACGGGAGTAAAAAACACATTTCTTAAAATCGGGAAAGAATTAAACGATAATTTAAAAAAGAGAAGACTGTAATAGTGAGTTCCAGGTTCCTCAACAGCCTGATTCGTCACAGTAAAATGTTGTGGACATCATGGGTGTACTCCCTTAAGACGGAAGAATTGCTATCCTGCCTGAAGGGGTTCCAACTGGACCAGACCGACAATGTGGAGAAGTTAAGAAAGCGATGGGCCAAATTTGTAAGCAGCGTCATCAGCATCACCTTTAACACAACCAATGCAGTGAGTTCGTATCCGAGATTAAGTGAGTTATCTATGCCAACATATTAGTACTACGGGTAATTCTCCTATGTTCCTTACCCAGGGACGAGAAACTCGGCAAACGCAAAGATATTCTCCAATGTTCCTCACCAAGGACGAGAAACTCGACAACTAAATGCTTTCTAAGATGAAGTCACTGCTTGAATATGATAACCTTATAATCCCCAACCGCCTGAGTGGGTCCAAGAGCTGAAAGTGATTTCCACCATAAGAAGATGAAAATAGACGAGGACCCCATTACAACAACAACGCTACTACAAGCTGCGGCGACGAGACTTGCATACAACCAACTCTGGATATGAGAAGATAAAAACTGGCAATAGTCCAGCCCAATCATGGCCCTAACGCCAACGGCATGGATAGAAACAGTAAAATCTTCAGCCGGATGTTCAAGTAGAACTACGTCTCCATAACGACACGCAGAAAAATCATTTTCACCGTCATATCCTCCACGTCATTACCGACATCACCGTCATCCACTACCACTTCGTCATCTGAGGCCGCCGCACCCATCGCCGACATCCCAGGCTTTCACTGCCACCCGTTGCCGCCACAAGTTGCCGCCGCCGCCTGACGCCGCATCCATCGCGTACATCCCCAGGCTTTCGCTGCCACCCGTTGCCGACCGTTGTTGCCGCAGGCCACCGCTGCCTGACGCCACACCCGTCGCCGACATCCCAGGCCTCAGCTGCCGTCCGTAGCCGTCTTCCGTTGTTGCCAATGATCGCCGTTTCCATCCGACGGCGCTGCAACCCGCTAAGGCTGCAACCTGCCTAACCAGCAGTGATTTGAAAAAAAGACGAAAACCCTAGTGACGAGGAAGATCCGTATATATTGCAGTAGCAGTACTCATCATTGACCATTCATCCTCGTCATCTCTACCGGTGAAATCACCAACATCATCATTTTCACCGCCGAAATCATTAGTGTCACCCACACCTGCAAAATCACCAATCTCATCTTCACAGATCTCATCCACATCCTTAACTCCAGCCGCATCCAGGCCAGACAGGGCTTACATATTTGTTTTTGGGGAAAACCGGAGGCAATGTGACGACCAAAAGTCGGAGCCCTCGTTTTTGAGTCACATGCCCTAGACTACACCACCACACCAGAACAACCTGGCTCAAGATGAATCATAATTATTTGAATTTATTATTATATTTTGTGTTACACCGTATTGCATAGCTTATATTATCCTTGAGTGAATGAATTCATATTATGTTTAACTTAATTTTCTTGCTACAGTGAATTCTACAATTTATATTATCTTCGTGCTTTAATAATTTTGTATTAAATAAGAATTAATTTATGTACTAATTTTGAAATAAACGGACCGATGGCTTCCGCCATCTGGTGGCGAGTAGAAAGGAGTAGGACACGACAACATACACTTATGAGCAACCATGATAAATAATTATATTAGAATGAGTGTGTAAAGGTACACCGGCAAACAGTATAAAAGCGGAGTACGTACCATCAAGCAAGGCAGTCAGTCGGCAGCCGGCAAACAGGTAGGATCTTGTTTAGCTGTGAGAAGTTATACTTCTATAGCTAAATAATATCTAGTTATTATCGAAGAGAGGTTATACCTCTTTCGTGAAATACAACTTGTTGTCGGTAAAGATAGCAAGGCAAGAGAACAGCGGTGTAGACTAAATTCTCTCGACGTGTAGTATTGCTCATCACCGGTTGAACAGCTGGTGCGAGGTTATACCTCGACCTCACTGTTCGATTCGGGGCCTACCTCATTGTACGCGTATTGTGTCGGTTTTTGTGGAATCTGTAGTGTGAGTCGCGTCACTACCCACGTGTTATTGCACCGTGCCGAGTGTGTGTTGTCGATTCGTCCCGAGAGGGTCGTGTCTTCTATTGCATGTACCGTATAATTTGTGAACAATTGTAGAATTAAGAGAAACAAATAAACAGAGCGTACGCTTTATAACGTTTGGTGAAAAGAGCGAGTCCGGTGTTTCATTTCTCTGGTCATTAAATAAATTTTTGTAACGAACCCTGGGAGCCGCGAGCTCTACCCCAGCATAAGGTGGAAAACACGTCGTTAACATACACGAAACAATGTAGCATACTTTGACGAAACAAAAACGTCAAATTGTACAAACTCGCAAGATTGGTAACATTGATAAATGTCAAAATTTTCATGTGGAATAATCAATGTTGCTCAACATTTTTCACAAATTTGAACAGAGTACTAGGCTTAAAACATAAAATTTAACATGCAATGTCCTGAGTGGAAACGAATCTATGAGGGAACTTTTTGGTACTTTTGTGGTTCTTTAACTGGTACTTTTTGAATTTTCGTGAGTATTAGACCTTGAAACATAAGATTCAAGATGCAATGTTCTGAGTGGATAAGAATCTAAAGGACGAAAGTTTTTGGTACTTTTTTCTGTATTAACTAGTACTTTTTGTATTTCCGTTAGTATTGGGCCCAAAAACATAAAATAAACAACTTAAAACCTGGAAAAAAAACTTTGGCATACAAGTATGTCCACAAAGAAAAAGGGACGCTAACGAAGTAGCGGGCTTAACGCATTTAAAAATGCATTTTTTTAAAGAAGTCATCACCAAAATTTTAGCAGTCTTATTCTTCGTTCATAAGGCGATTTTTTTCGATTTAGTAGGACAAATTTAATGTAAATAAATAAATAAAATAAAATATTTACAAAAATTTATAATAATTTATAAAACGTGATAATGAATCAACTATACGTTTTAAAGAGAAGACAAATTTTATAAAATTAATAGTTATACAATCTTTACTTTTACTGACAGCGTGCCATAATATCCAGCTTTCAGATAAATCCTGCCAATTGCTTTATTTTCCTCTGTGATGAAAGTACAAAACAAATACTTGTAAGAGTAAAAAAAACAAAATTAAATAAATGCAAACACAAGTATGTGTCAGTAAATAAAGCTAAAGGTTACTTTACACTGTAAAGTAAAGTTTACACTATCACACAATCATACATATTTTGAGGAAAATACAATCCTTTTCTAATAAGTCTTTATTGTTTTTTGAAAATGTTTAAATTTTATACTTTATTAAATTATTTAAGCTTAAGGTCACTTTTTTAAAAATTAATTAAAATGTTTTTATTCGATATTTCGATTTCCGTTGGAAATCTTCTTCAGGAATTTTTTAAAATAAAATAAAATATGACAATAAATAGAAAGATTAGAAAACTCGAATATATATGATAAAGGGAAATACAGAATGGCACATAAGATGATTAATAATGTAGGGAGATTATTCACAAAAACTAAGGATAGATTACTAAAGTCAGATAGGTCGAATTTAGTTTATAAGATTCATTGTGGTGGCAATGATAATGAACAATGTAGGAAAATATATGTAGGAACAACTGGGACAAAACTGAAAATTAGATTAGCTGGACATAAACATGACCAAAAATATAGGAATTATAATTCAGCCCATGGAACGGAGTTATCAACTCATTGTAGGGATTTTAATCATTATCCTGATTTTGAAAACACATCAATTTTGAATACGGAAAGTTTTAAGAAACGTAGATATATGTTAGAAATGTTGCAGATAAATAATGTTCCATTTGAGAAAAGGATTAATTTTAAAAAAGATACTGAGGGCTTAGCTCAAATTTATAGACATTTATTGAATAAAAATAAATAGGTTGATGTAAGGGATAATTAAAATAGGTATTTGTCCTTGATTGTTTATAAAATAAATTTCAGATGGCATAGCTTATTATTGACGGAAAGGGACATTAAAATAGGTTTTAGGCTTTGAATAAATTTAAAATTTTGTTTTCCTTTTTTGTTTGTTTATCTTTTTGTTTAAAGTTTGTAGAATGGAATTTTAAATTCATTATGATATTTTTGTTTTTTGAAATTTTAAAATTTATTTTTCCATATTTTATTTTTCCATTTATTGTCAAATTTTATTTTATTTTAAAAAATTCCTGAAGAAGATTTCCAACGGAAATCGAAATATCGAATAAAAACATTTTAATTAATTTTTTAAAAAGTGACCTTAAGCTTAAATAATTTAATAAAGTATAAAATTTATTAAAAAAAAGGTCGAAGAAAAAGGATTATAATTTACTGAAAATGTTTAAACAAATTTTATTCGTTTCTTACATTAAAAATCACTAGTTTATTTAAAAATCAATGAATTTCAAAAGTGAATGGCGTTATATGAACGTCGTTTGTATTTTATTGGTTCGGTTTCACGTATTAGAGTCCAGGAATAGTTTCCCAGCTTGCTTTTGTCTGAAAAACCTTTATAAATTCTTTAATTTTTTATTAAATCTTGGTGAGCACGCTCCCCTTATTCGCGCTCACTGCACATAGTTTTTTTTTTTTGAAAAAAATCTAAATGCAAATGAAGAATATGCAAAACATTGTCAGCGTCCACGGTTTGTCCAAGTATCTGACTGCAAAACCAAAATAATGTAAATATGCATATTTTAATGATTCTGATATTGCATATACTTTTTTTCCAATCAAATCTTCACCAAACGCAAAGGAAATATAGCTTGAATCAGTAACACACGATCTTCCTGACATGCTTAAACGCTACTATTATGAAGATTCGGAATGAATGTGGGCTTCTGTCAAATAAATAATTGTGTTATTGTAGTGTCAGTACACGCAAGGAAAAAACGTGGTTGTGGTAAACATATTCTAAGAGCTACATATTATGATTAGATTTAATGGCCCTATGCTCCAATTTGGAACGACGGGAATGAATATATATATATGATTGTAGTCACCATAGTAAGTTAAAAAGTAATCATATTTTTGTCACGTTAATCATATAAAAATAAGATGTAGTCCTATTATTATCATGTTAATCATAATAAGTTATGAAGTTATCATATTATTGGCATAGCAAATTAAAAAGTAATCTTATTGTACATACAGTGGTGCTGTCACAACAATAAAAAAAATATTTTTTTGAATCGTTTTTTTTATTCTGTGGTACTTTACAATTTTTTTCTATGTTAATACAATTTCTTGTTTCTTTTTATTATTTTAAAATTATTTTTTTAATATGTATTTTTTTTAATTGTTGAAACACTCACTAAAACAAAGTCCCAATTCACACGTTGCATGTCTTATTGATCAGCTTGCTACTTTATAAAGAGAGTGAAGAGAGGAAAATAAACGTTTCTCTCTCACTCTCTCTCTCGCCTATAAGGTAGCAAGCTGATCAATAAGACTTGCAACGTGTGAATTGGCACAAACGACACAACTGATGGAAAATTATTTTACAAATGGCGCTAACAAAATATTATAAGAGTAAAAATATTTTGATTGCATCTTGAACATATTATGATAAATGTATAGAAAGTTATCATGTTATGGCTACTAAATATCATGATATGGTTGTAATATAATATGTTTTCAAAGTTATCGTTATTTTTAAAAGGATTTCTGTATGACGTGCTAAGTTCCCAATTTTTCGTATTTGATAAATACACTGAGATTAATTGTTGAGGGAAAGCTAGCTTCTATGCGTATTTCACTGGTTGCTTAAGCCAGCTCATCAGGAAACCTTTTCCAAAGATTTTAGAAAAGCCAAAAATATTATACAAATAAAACCCTAAAAGCGAATAAGTCTTACTTGTACCAATATCAAAGCTTAAACAAAACACCAACAATAAACAGTGAGTTTATCTCTTCTTACATTCCCCTTTTATTGGCTTAGAAAAATAATTATTTTTTAGTCAATAATAATCAAATTTAATATTGCGATAAACATTGATATGATTACAGTAACTATAATATTGCTGATATTAAATAAAAATAGCAATTATTTGTGTACGACAACATATTGTTACAATAACCATAGTGTAGTTGCTGTAACCGTGCCAATATTTTTTTTTCTGCGTGTATTGACTGTTTTACAGTATTGCCAGCATGCGATGAATAACAAGTGATAGCCAAATTTTGATGACAGTATCCATGTTCTGTAACTTTAGTGAGAACTTCTCGCATCGAAAAGATGTGAAGCAAAATATTCCATCGTTTCTCGAAAAGTGAGAAGAAAGTTTGTCTGTAACTCATGTCGAAAACTTTCAAAACAGATTACGTCATTACGTTATCCCGAAGCCGATGTGACGTTGCAGGCGTTGAGAATGCCAGTCACACATATCGTTGACGGCGACCAAAATTTACTAAAATTGAAAAATTTTCAATGACGAAGGCGAAAATACAACCGTCGGTTATACAAAATAATGTAAAATGCGACTTTAATGTTTGTTGTTTTTTGTATATTTTATAAAAATGTTAAAAGGAAAATAAATAAACAAAGAAAAAATGTGCCAAGAATAAAGTGTTATTTTATTATTATTCTTTGCATTTTGCATTTTTAATTGTTACAATTTTTTCTCGCCCCATTTTATTCGTGAATCTTTTTTGACAATTCAAAGCGGGAACTTTTCTCACAAAAATGTTTAGATCAATTCTAAGAAAAATTATAAAGATTCAAGAAAAAGGTCGATTAATAAGTAATATTGTTACAGACACACTTTTTTGTAATTTTGTCAGTAATTTCCTTACGTGACAGCTAGTACTCGCCAAAAAAAGTGACAGACGCAGTTCAGTCAGAAAAACAACTGTTTGTTTCAATATATGGCATTTTTGTTTCATTTCACACATTTCAATCGAAAAGTGTATCGACGCGAAAGTTACAGCACATGGGCTCAGGTTCGAATTCAGCGCACCAGACAAGCTAAAAAACATGCATCTGCAGCCAATTTTTTCCAAATTTGTTGGCCAGTGTAATTAGATCAAGGAGCATTTTCATCAGATTACTTAAGACCTGTAATATAGTGTTAAACGGCATTTAGAAACACTTATACATACTGTTATATAGATATTAGGGTAGTTCGCTAAACTGTGATATTAATATTAATTTATTGCTCCAGTACCATAACTAAGTATAAGTAAAAAGCGTGTATTTCATTAATGTTTGCTTTGAGTATCAAACTACAGATTAAATGGGCAAACTATCTTAATAGTACGTTTCCACTATTGGTGATTGACAATTTCGAAAAAGTAACATATTTACCAAAATATCGAGACTTATTAACTAGGTTTATGCAACTCTCCAGCTGATTTATTTGTTTGCAGCGTAAAAATAATAAAATAATATAATAAACAGGTAGTAAATTATGTGCTTTTATATACGTACATATATGTATATCTGTGTATTAAAAAACAAACAAGAAAATTTAATGTAAAGAAAAATATTTTTTTTTCCACACATATATTTAATTGGCTTTCATATTTGTTAACAACATAAATGTCAAATTGATTTCGAAAATTCGAAAACCAAAACCAGTTTTACATAATGTAAACACTTCGACACGTTTTGCTCAAAACAAGTTGTTTTGCTCATAGTGGAAACATAGTATAAGGCGGCAAAGTCAAAACTTAAACTTTACAATTAGTAACATTTTATCAAAATAGAGCACCCGTTTAAAATCTACAGATTAAATTCCGTTTGTTTTCCTTAATTTACCATAATGGAGTATTTTAACAGATACATAGTTAAAAATCTCTAATATAGAGATATCTGTACACAGATCCCTTCGGTACATGTGAAAGTATATATTCGTACACAAATGCAGACTATATTTACGCACGTCATCAACATGTGTTGTTTTTATTTTTTTAAATTCAACATTTTACATTCAGATTTATGCTGGGTGCTGTTAAACATTACCTAAGGATAATATTAAAACGTATCTACAAAAGTGTATGACTACAGTAAGTACTTATTTTCTAAATCAAATGTGCGAAGTGTGAAGAGTATGTTTAATCCTTATCTTTCCTCGCAAGTAAATATTCACAAGTGTTTATATTTTTCTTATGAAAAATATATTAATAAGCAATTTTTAACAAATATTCGTACCCTACACGTGTCAAACGTGAAATAAAGATGATATTTTGAGATAAAGAGATAAATTTTTTTAAATTATTTTTAATAACTCATTAAGTTTTTTCGTAGATGAAATTGTTTAGATTATCGGACATGTCGTAGAAATTAAAACGAAGTGAAGTTTAAAATCGAGCTAATTTTATATACAATCCTCTACTGAAAGTTCATAAACATATTTTATTTGCAAAGCAGGCTTTGCAATTAGTTTTCTGTCCAAAGATTGGACATGTTTGGATTGGATTGTTTTATTTTTATTATAACGTTAGTTTCCAAACAAAAAGCATCAACATTATTTACTTGTTAATTTGTTGGTATAGTATAGCTTCTAGGGTATTCATTCGGTTAACCATCAACCGGTTAACCCATTAATTACTACCCGATTAACTGATCCGTTAATTCCAAATTGGCTTTTTTCGATTAACGATTAAACCGATTAATTTCAGTCGATTAACCGAAGTAACAAAACTTTCAATACTTTGTAGTATTATAACATAATTTTTTTGTATTTGTTTAGAAAATATTTTTTCATACAAACAAAAAAGGTGTTCAGTGATCTTCATTTTAACCCATTTCCCGCCGATCGATGACTAAAATTACAATGTTTTTCAATACTTTTTTATCTTCATCATCGATCAACAGGAATGTGGCGAAAAGTGGGTTAAATATTTGATTGCCAACACCTTTTTTTTGTTTCACGTACTTTTTATATGTATGTGTTTAGTTATTTGTTTCTCCTCATATATTCTCATATCAGTCTTTTAACAGAATTAACCGAAACAATTAGAAGTGTTAAGTTTTAAATTAAATTTTAAAAAACTCTAGTGGCATAATCCCGGAAAAGGACTAAGAAATTAGATATTCATCTACGATAAGAGAAAAAATTTTTTCCAAGTCAACTTTTGCCAAAACTAAAGAAAAGAATCGCTTTAATCCTAAACATTTAAACCAATTTACTTTTCTCAAAGATTATTTTATTATATTGAAAAAACTAATAAAATTATTGCAGCTTTATTTTGTATACATATGTAAATATTTGGGGGATTCACATGGTAGTAAATATAAAGCCTTATGTCTTAAAATAATTACAGGAATATATATCGTCGGCTTAATATGAAACCGGTTAAATCCACTTTTTATATAAATTGAGATTTTTATGCCGTGTGGTAGAAAAAGATACGCCTCGTCGACCAGCATGTAGTTTTTCTTCTATTTAAGTCTTGAAGTGTGTAAAACTGACTGTAATTTTATTTTCTATCAAGCTTCAAATAGGAAAAATAAAAAGTTTATTTTTCTCTCCTGTAAAATGTGCTGAAAGTGAGTTAGCAGGTTTGCATATTAAGCCAACGATATGACTGTTGTAAGATACCGCTTATAATTTAGATTTCTACTATACAGTCATGACGAATCAATGAACACAGCATTACAATTTTTATTTTGTTTGAAACACAACAATATTTACTTTAAACAATCTTAAATTTTATTTAGGATATTATGACGATATGACTTGATACCACACCTTGTGCATTAATTAAAAAATGCATATTACATACATATTTGTGGATTGTTCTTTTTTTACATGCTCGTTTTAGTTCAAGAATTGTGACGTTTGTTACCTATGTTATTGTTTTAGTATTTACTTATAAACTCCAAGAAATAAGCAATTAATGCATTTTTATATACTGAAATTACTTAATTTATAAGAAAAATTTATTAATCAGTTAACCGATTAAAAACCAAATTAACCGATTAAACCAAAACCTCGGTTACTTAATCGAGCGATTAACCGATTAAAGCAAAAGGTCGATTAAATGAATACCCTAATAGCTTCAGCTGCGTGAAAATTAAATTCATTAAGTGTAATTAAAATATTCTGAAAAATTATTAGAATGAAAATCGAATTTAACAGAATTATACGTACAGTTTTTTTTCCTTTATTTCTACAATTGAAGCACAGCCGCGATCCAATTGATGATGTGACTGATTGCTATGTCGGCGAGACCAAAGTGCAAGGCGGAAAAAATGGCAAAGTTTTTTTATCCCGATATAAAAACAGTTACAAAAATTAGTGTACACTCTAACATGTACCCAAACCGCTCCCCGGGGGTTGTAGGGATCATCTGATGGATATTTCACATTTTGGTATTACATCCTCCGGGGCGAAACATGTTGAGGTTAATCCTAGAATCCGCAAGGATTCAAGTTTTACCCATCAATAAATAACAGCTAACAGTTTTCGCGCACATAGAAAAGTCGCCGAGAGGTATCGGAAGATATATTATTCTGCTAGAGGAGCATGACAGTTTACTGTTGTGTCGATATTCTTACATCGAAAATTTAAAATCTATGCTGGGGCGATAAGTTGTATGGTCACCTAGAATGCTCTTTACATACAAAATGACAGAGTTCTTTGGGGCCTAATAATTTCAAGGAGTCCGGGAGTCAGTAGCTCCCGGCCTAGAAAACCAGACTGACTATTGTTGAGGTCTCTGTTATTATGCTTCCGTTAGAATATGGTCTTAGCATTCTTTGAGGATGATCTTGCCCTTATTTGTTGTTGCGATCCACCATGAAATTACGCCGTCTTACAGGTGCTCATGTTAATCAAAACGAATACCTCGAATGCAGAATGCACATCAAATTATGAAGAATATTTAGATCAACTGGCAATTCAAATATTAACCTATTGATTCACATCGCACTGAATGATTTATGTCGTGAGCTAAACTTGTCAAAAGATATATTCGTTTCCGACTATCGTAATCGCTGCAAGTTATATGAATCTCAACTTATCCAAAGTACAATAGAAGACTTCAATGGCATATGTGAACTGATATCAAATAAATTAAATAATTGAGTATTTTTTGAAGTCTAAATGGATTTCTTGTAATACAAGCAGTACACATGTCATTAAAGATGCATTTTCTTTACAACTTTTTATACTCATTGTCTATAAATTTGACGTAAGAGGTGAAAGATTTGTTACCAAGATAAATGGGTGACTACCGCTGAACGCAAATTCGCGAAACGTGATTGCAACATAAGAGGAGAAACCAAAAGGAAAAATGCTATATTTTCGATCTAAAATAGAATTATGTAAGCAAGTTAAAATGTCTCCTTAAACTTATGGCAAATTTTACCAATTTATTTAAATATCGATTTATGTTTAAATTCGATTTTCATGTCTAACAAAAAAAAAAATTTATGAAAAACTACATTTAATTATAAACTGATATTTATATATAATTGGCCATTAATACAAATCCAAACAACACAACCAAGGCGAATTCAACAAGGTAAACTCTTCGCTACAATAATTACAACTCGAACAAAAATAACACCGTTCTGTTAGTGCAAGGCGAATTAACTGCAGGTGGTGTCGAAACGGCATCTGATTTTGACAGTTCGAGCTTATTTGTTTTGATTTGTAAGTGTTTTGCTAATAATGGTTGACATTTCGAGCTAATGGCACTAACAATGCAATGCAAAAAACCCTGTGTTGTTTCTGTTGTTGAATTGTTGCAGTTCCGACACCACCTGTAGTTGAATTCGCCTTGTGTTAGTGTAACAAATCCAATTTGTCAAAATAGTTGCTTACAAAAAGTGTGATGAAAACGTAAACAATAAAAACTAACTACATTTTATTTACTTTTTTTATTTTGTGTTTTTGTGGATTTAATGAATTGCAGTGCATTCTGTCATAATTTAATGATAGTTTTTTGTAACCTAATTTAAGAGTTTTAATTGATGTTGCTCCTGATTTGGTTTTATAACTCTTTTGCTACTAAGCCGATTGTGATGGATTTCAATTCCAAAAAATTTTACACCAATAAGGTTTTTTTCTTTTGATTTGTTCAAAAGTGAGAGTGTGTTTTAAACAGACGGACATGTCTAAATCGACTAAAAATTACTCAAGAACGCAGCATATACACATAAAACAGTTAAGGCCCAACCGTGAATAAATAAGCTTAAGCTTCTGTCAAAAATTAACGAAAAGCCTCTCAAATGCTTTTATTAAAAAATTGATAGTAGAAAACATTTCGTCGGCATAATATGCAAACCTGCTAAATCCACATTTTAAGTTAATTAAGATTTTGATGGCGTGTGTTAGAGAAAGACACGTCTCGTCGACCAGCATGTAGTTTTCTTCAAGTTGCATCCTAAAGTGTGTTAATCTAACTACATTTTTGATTTTCCTCTCAAGCTGCAAATATGAAATATAAGAAGTTTTTTATCTCTGCTGTAAAATGTGCTAAAACAGAGTTAGCAGGTTTGCAAGCCAAGAGCAAAAATATCCGATTGTTTATTTTTAATTTAATATTGCTTAAAGTTTATAAAAAATTTAACATTCCAAGGACCCATGCGTACACAGAAAAAACTATTTTTCCAATTCAAACAAAAAATTTGTAGAATCAAACAATTTTTTGTCTGAAATCGGCCCTATAAACAAATTTGCTTATTCAAACAATTTATTTGCATTTTGTTTATTGAAAAAAACACTGATTTTTTCAAACAAATAATTTAACTGAAACAAACAAAAAGTTTACTGAAATTCATATACTAAATTTCAAAATAAAAAAAAAAAAAATTGCACAAGCAATGACGCGCACACAAGTAAGCACTGTATGAGAAGATGACGGCAGAGCAGAGCCGCCGGCTGGCCTTGAGACACATTTTTTTTGTTGGCATAATTTTTGAACGAAGTCTTTTTTGTACACACAAGACAATGTTTTTCTTTATCACTCTCTGTTGCTGTATCCTTTCCTTTGCTAAAGAAGAAATGTAACCAAAAACGGCAGCAGACCGACTCGATATGTTTTTCGTCATCATTCTATTTTTGTATTTGATGTATTTAACCAAACAGTTTTAAAAAATTGAATACGGGATTTTGTTTCTTGTAATGTTGTTTCTGCTATTGTTTTTCTTATAGTTGCACTTTTTTAAAGCGTCCAAAAATAGACTGTGTGTGTTTTTTGTTGTTGTTCTTATATTTCACATAAAGAAGTGTTGCTTACGATCAAATAAAAAAATGCAAAAAGACGACAACATTAAAGAGCGTTAAATACCTATTTCATACAAAATTATGAAAACTTGACACCAATAACGAGTTTATTATATTTTTGAAGAGTTGTCCACATTTTTGTTGGTTAAATAAAAATCAAACAAAAATATTGTTTGAATCAGTAAACAAATTTATAGAAATTAAAAAAATTTTCAAACAAGCGTTTGTTTGAAAATAATTCGGCAATAATTTTTTCTGTGTACCCAAGTGGTTTTGAAACCTTGATATAAAGTCAAAAACCCTCATAACGTTCAGTCTGTTTTGTTTTTTTTTTTTTTCGTTTATTAGATAGTAACAACAAAATACCTACAAATATAGCACGATAGTAACTACCAGTATTGCTTTTTGTAGACGCTGCTGCTGTAGCCATTCCATTTGCTATCGCAACCAGTGTTGCCACAACCAAAAAAAATGTGCAACCAAAATGTAAAAATAAAGTAATCAAACGCAATAAAAAGTAACCAAAATATTTTTGTATGAAATACACTATTTTATTTGCACTTAACTTAAAAAAATATATATATGGAATGTATATAGACACCTAAGCCTATGGATCGATTTTTATAAAATTTTAACAGTATATAACTGTTTAAAAAAGTTTTTTGTAAAATTGACACCGCCAAACAAATCTGACACCTATTTTCGGCTATTTACAAAACTGTTTGCGTTTGAGCTTTCAAACTTTTGAAGAATCAACAGACTTTAAATCTATAATAAGGTTTCATATTGCTTCGGTAGAGTTAAGAAAAGGATACCCCAGATCAGTGATGTTATATTTTTTTTAAAGCCCCTACACTGCCCAAAAATAACCATTATTTTCCCTACGCATCCTACGCTTCCTTCAACAAATCTTTTCTTCTTTTCCCTATGGCCATTTTTTTTTTTTTTTTGGTTTAACAAAAATAATTTGAAAAGAGCAAAATTGAAAAAAATCTTAAAATTTAAAATAATGTTTAAAATTTTGTCCGCTATAACTCTGCCATTTATCGACTCATCTTCACATAATCCGTTTAAAAAGTTTGAAGATGTTTGCGTTTCAGTCACATCATCTTTTTTAAAAACACAAATAACGGTTATTTTGGACTGACTTCATATTCGGATTCAGCGGTAAAACTAACATAAAGATTAGATTTCAAATTCATTTGGTCAAAAAACTGTCACGTAGTGTAATTGGTTGCATAATTTTTTTTTTATAAAGTAAATGAAAAATAGTATAAATGCCATACACAATTATTTATGTCCAGAAAAGCGGAGCGGGTAATAGTAAGTGTTGCTTTGAATTTTTACACATACTGCTAGTCAAAATTCACAAAAATTTAAAGATGTGATATACACAAAAAAATTATTTTTCCAATTCAAACAAAAAATTTGTAGAATCAAACAATTCAAACATATACAAACAATTTATTTGTATTTTGTTTATTGAAAAAAAAACACCGATTTTTTCAAACAAATAATTTAACTGAATCAAACAAAAAGCTTACTGAAATTCATATAAATTTCAAAAAAACAATTTTTCTGAATCAAACAAAAGAGTTTTTGCACAAGCAATGACGCGTACACAAGCAAGTACTGTAGGAGATGATGAAGCAGAGCAGAGCGGCTGGCTGGCTTTTAGACACATTTTTTTTTTTTTTGTTAGAATAATTTTTGAACGAATTCTTATTTATACACACAATGTGTTTCTTCATCTCTCACTGCTGCTTTATCCTTTCCTTTGCTAATGAAGAAGAAATGTAACAAAAAACTGTGGCAGACCGACTCGATGTTTTTCGTCTTCATTCTATTATTGTATTTGCTGTATTTAAGTGAACAGTTTGAAAAAATTGAATACGGGATTTTGTTTTTTTTACCAACTTTGAAACCAACCAAAAAATTTATTTTGTTTCTTATAATGTTGTTGTTGTTTCTGTTGTTTAAAAAGAGTAAAACGTTTTTTTACCAGCTATTGTTCTTGTTGTTTTTTACTAGCATTTTTCTGATTGCTGTACTTTTTTAAAGCGTCCAAAAATAGACTGTATGTGTTTTTTGTTGTAGTTCCTATATTTCAGATTAGGAAGTGTTGCTTACGATCAAATAAAAAAATGCAAAAAGACGACAACATTAAAAAGCGTTAAATATTTCATACAAAATTATGAAAACTTGAAAGCAATAACGCGTGTATTATATTTTTGAATAGTTGTCAACATTTTTGTTGGTTAAATAAAAATCAAACAAATATATTAATTGAATTAGTAAAAAAATTTATAGAAATTAAAAAAATTTTCAAACAAGCGTTTGTTTGAAAATAATTCGGCAATAATTTTTTCTGTGTAGGCTGCACGCAATTTATTTTCAAGATGTCATCAAGAAAACAACTTATAAGCCCAATAAAAAAAGATGCTCATTAAATTTGCAATTAGCTGTTTTCTTGAACATAAATTGAAACACTCAACTTAAAAGAAAAACTGAAAGAAAATGTAATTTAATTTTTAAAAGTTTGAAGGAATTGGTTAAAAAAGTTTGGGGGTTTTAATATAAAAAGTGAACATCTTGATCGTCTTACAGCCAAGTAAGACAAAATTTGGTTATTTTTTAGTTGAAAAAAAGTAACCAAAATGGAAAAAAGTGCACAAGTACACATGGAGAAAAAAAGTAACAAATTTTGGTTAAAAGTAACCAAAACGGCAACGCTGATCGCAACATGTCGTTGATTCATAAAGCGGGAACGTATAACATCTATTGGAGCAGACGCTATAGCACTACCTAAACTAGAGCTCATACGGAATAAACAAAATTGTTAATCAATGAGTATTTCTTATAGGAAGCTTGTTCTTAACTAACTTAAAATGATTTGTCGTATGATCACCAACATAATCTATCAACTGCAGATTATTATTAATTGTTTTATTGCTTTTGATTTTTTTTATCACAACTTTCTCAAAAAAAAACTTTCACGATTACAATTTAAAATATTTTTAATCAGGCTTAAGTTCATCAAATTATTTTTATGAAGAAAGGAATTATACAACATGAAAAATTAATTAAAATTGTTATTGATAATCATTCATTCTTGACTGACCTGAGATGCGAACCCAGGCGGCTGGTTACCCTGACATGTTTCGATCGCTACCACTCGATCTCCTCAGAGGGATTTGCCATCGACGACTGCTGACGTCAATAGTCAAACATCAATCCTTAAATCAAATTGTATTTTAAACTTTGGTAGAACGAAATTTGCTTTTTTTGAATGATTATCCCTTTTTAATTGATTTTACATGTTTTTCCTTTACCTCTGTTTTTTCGTACTTTTTGTGAAGAATTCTTCTTGAAGTCCAAAGTACATTTTTGTTTTTTCATGTTTGTCTTTCTTTTTCTTGTTGACCTTTTTCAGCACAACTTGAAGGACAAATTTACTCATAGAGCTTGTGCCTTAGCTTTAACAATAATTAGTATTGTGGTAATTTTGTTTAACTATTTATGGTTTTTAATCCAAATTTTCAATATTTTTAATCAGGCTTAAGTTCATCAAATTTAATTTTCATTAAATTATTTTTGTGAAGAAAGGAATTTTACAACATGAAAAATGAAATAAAATTGTTATTGATAATCATTCATTCTTGACTGTCCTGAGATGCGAACAAAGGCGGCTGGTTACCCCGACATGTTTCGATCGCTACCACTCGATCTCCTCAGAGGGATTTGCCGTCTTACACTCGCAGTCATCGACGACTGCTGACGTCAATAGTCAAACATCAATCCTTAAACCAAATTGTATTTTAACCTTTGGTAGATCGAAATTTGCTTTTTTTGAATGATTATCCCTTTTCACTTGATTTTACATGTTTTTCCTTTGCCTCTGCTTTTTTCGTACTTTTTGTCAATAAAAAACCATAAATAGTTCAACAAAATTACCACAATACTAATGATTACAATTTAATTTAAATTAAAACAAACAAAAATTAATAAATAAATTTTTTTGACAAATTGGATTTAACAGCTGACGGACAGCTGCTCTTAAGAGTTTACCTTGTTGAATTCGTCAAGAAACAAAAATTTTTTTATTGAAAATTTAAATTTGGATGTTGTTACCAAGGCCCGGATTTTTATGCAAATGCATGTTTGTTCTCGCCTGTCGAAGATTACCATTTACAAAATATCTTTGCGAATCAAGAAATTTGCAGTAAAATGGCATCGATTTGCTATTGCATTTTTTGCTTTTAATGCATATATTGCTGATATTGCATATTTTTGTTGCATATTTTGAAAAAACTTGTTTTAATTGCTTTATTTTGCCATGCACCCTTCCGCGGGTGATATAAAAGACAAATTCGATTATATTTATTTATTGATTTCTTATGGGTAAAATATTTTGTAAAGCAACTCCGCATGTTTCCGCATACTAAAAGAATATCCGGGTTAATGTCTTCCTCTACAGCCTATGACAACCAGATGGGGGACGTGGTTGAAAGCCATTATGTATAATGCTAAAAAATTGTGCCAATTCAAAGATAAGGTAAATGGATTCAACAAAGGTGAATTTAAGTAAATTGATATCGCCATAAATAAGATGTATTTTGTGGACAGTAACTTAAGTTAACAAATTCGTAGCAGGCTTGATAAAGTTTAAATTAAAATTAAGGATTTAAATTTATTGTTTTAAATCCTTAAGTGCTTGCATATTTAATTTAAATTGTTTTCGGAAACAGCGTAGTGAAAATTAATATACCACAGAGGAACTACCAGCATTTAATCATGCACCTATCACTTCCGTTTTATTTTGTTTTGAAAAACTGGCAGTAAGCTTTTATTTTGAAGAATGTAGGGTCAAATATATCTCTAAAGGCATTTTAAAAAACAAAATCAATAAACATTTGAGTCATATGTAATTGCGATCAGCTTCGGACTTTGCTTAAGGAAATGAGAGTTTCAAAAAATTTAACAAAAAAATTTTCTTAAGTTCAATATGGTTTGACACTATGATTAACATGAATTCGCACAGTTGCTCAAGCTAGCTTATGCATATATTAGTTGGCCCTTTACAAGTGACTTATAGTATGTTCACATTTGGCTTCTTAAACGCGTTTAAGCAGTTCGAACGTGATTAAGCTCTAATCACTTCAAAATCGAGATGATTACCCATACATTGAAGTGATTTGTTAATCACTTCAAATCGACATGATTACAGCTAAATCACTTCATAAACCACATAGAATCCACTGAACATACCCTAATAATGTAGAATCGCTCGATTGTGTACAACCGGCCAAGATGTCTGCTTAATGTTTTTATTTTTTTTTTCCTTAAATAATTCATAAATTTTCACAATTTCATCATTAAATTGATTAAAATAATCTTCTGATAACTTTATAAAAGTGTTTTTATCCATTTTTAATACTTTAAAGAAATTTAAATTTGTTTGTTGTTTTTGTGTGTGCTTGTGTGTGTGTTTTTTCTTAATCATCTGTCATCTTAATCATCTCAAATGTAATGTGAACGGCTTTGATTAGCTAAATCAACATTTTGCTTAAACGCGTTTAAAACCCCAAATGTGAACATACTATTAATTTTAGGGTATTCATTCGGTTAACCGTCAACCGGTTAACCGATTAAATACTACCCGATTAACAGATCGGTTGATTTCAAATTGGTTTTTTTCGATTAACGATTAAACCGGTTAATTTCAGTCGATTAACCGACTAACCGAAGTAACAAAATTTTCAATATTTTGTAGTATTATAACATATTTTTTTTTTTGTGTTTTTATTTATTTGTTTCGTCTCATATACAAAATGTATTTGTTTAGTAAACATTTTCCACCGACCGATGACTAAAATTACAATGTTTTTCAATGCTTTTTTATCTTCATCATCGATCAACAGGAATGTGGCGAAAAATGGGTTAAATATTTGATTGCCAACACCTTTTTTTGTTTCACGTACTTTTTATATGTATGTGCTTAGTTATTTATTTCTTCTCATATCAGTCTTTTAACAGAATTAACCGAAAAAATTAGAGGTTTTAAAAATTTAAGACAACTTTTATGGCATAATGGAGTATTTTTTATGTTAAGAGAAATCCTGGAAAAGGACTGAAAAATTAGACATTCATCTTCGATAAGTGAAATAATATTTTCCAAGTCAAATTTTGTTAAACTAAAGAAAAGAGTAGCTTTAATCCTAAACATTTAAAATAAATAACTTTTCTTAAAGATCATTTTATAAGATCTCCATTAAAGATTGAAATAACTAATAAAATAATCTCAGTTTATTTTTGTATAAAATGTAAATATTTGGGGGATTCACAAGGTAGTCATAAAGTCTTACGTCTTAAAATAATTACACGAAAATATATATCGTCGGTTTAATATGCCAAGCGGGTAAATCCACTTTCTATGTAAATTGAGATTTTGATGCCGTGTGGTAGAGAAAAATACGCCTCGTCGACCAGCAAGTAGTTTTTCTTCTATTTAAGTCTTGAAGTGTGTAAAACTGACTGTAATTTTAATTTTCTATCAAGCTTCAAATAGGAAAAATAAAAAGTTTATTTTCTTTCCTGTAAAATGTGCTGAAAGTGAGTTAGCAGGTTTGCATATTAAGCCAACGATATGACTGTTGTAAGATACCGCTTATAATTTAGATTTCTACTATACAGTCATGACGAATCAATGAACACAGCATTACAATTTTTATTTTGTTTGAAACACAACAATATTTACTTTAAACAATTTTAAATTTTATTTAGGATATTATGACGATATGACTTGATACAACACCTTGTGCATTTATTGGAAAATGCATATTACATATTTATGAATTGTTTTTTTTTTTTTGCTTGCTCGTTTTAGTTCAAGAATTGTTATGTTTGGTATGTTGTTTTTTTTTTTTTGCTTATAAACTCCAAATAATAAGCAATTAATGCATTTTTATATATTGAAATTTCTTAATTTATAAAAAAAAACTTTATTAATCGGTTAACCGATCAAAAACTAAATTAACCGATTATTAACCGGTTAAACCACAACCTAAAGCGATTAACCGATTAAAGCAAAAGGTCGATTAAATGAATACCCTACTTAATTTACATGATTCTCTTACTGTTTCTTTATATATTTGTGTTTTACTTTATCTTAAGTTCTACTTTTGTAGTTATTGTGCCTTAAATAAGTTTATGAGACTGAATTTAAACGTTCTTCATGCTATTTTTGAACGCGATCAGGTACTAGTTAGTTCCTCATATGATCTTTCGTCTGATCATTCACCTTCAATCCTCATTTTAAAAGGTAACTTGTTCATGTCGTCCAATCATTCCTGATAAGGTAAACCATCCATTAAAATTTAACAGAATTCAAGTAAAATCTGCAATAGAAAATGATAGGGTCAATGATAAGAAACCTACCATCGGCTGCTTCCAGAATCTTGCTGCTCATTTTTAACGCTATATTAAGAGTCGGATACTTCCCATCCTCATGGAAGAGGTCTATAATTGTTATAATTCCCAAGCCAGGAAAAGATGCTAGCCAGGTTGCGTCGTACAGACCGATAAGCTTATTGTCAATCCTATCGAAGCTTTTCGAAAAAATATTCGTTTTAAGTATAACTCCTCATCTAAATGAACACGACATCATCCCGGACCACCAGTTCGGATTCAGAGCGAAACATGGTAGAATAGAACAAGTGCATAGAATTGTCACCCTTATTAGATCGGCGTTTGAGAAAAAGCAATACTGCTCAGCACTGTTTATAGACATTTCCCAAGCTTTTGACAAAGTTTGGCATGATGGGCTACTCATCAAAATAAAACGAATGCTTCCTCAAAACACTCACAAGCTTCTGGAGAGCAATCTAACAGGCAGAACATTCATAGTAAGGTCGCAAGATAAATACTCCCCCCTCAAGAAAATTACTGCTGGTGTCCCCCAAGGCAGCATATTAGGACCGCTTCTATATAAAATATACACAGCGGATATGCCAACAAACCTGAGCACGCATACCTCTACATTTGCAGACGACACAGCATTTATTAGCGTTAACCATGATCCAAAAGTCGCATCGCAAAATCTGCAGTCCCACATCAATGAACTAGAGACCTGGCTAGAAAAATGGAGAATAAAGGTTAACCCGGCTAAATGTGCTCACTTAACTTTCACGCTCAGAAGACAAACGTGCCCAGCAGTAAAAATAAATAACATCACTGTTCCGGTAGAAAACCATGTAAAGTACTTGGGAATTCATATAGATAGACGCTTGACCTGGTCTCGTCATATCGAAGCGAAAATAACGGCTATGAAACTTAAAGCAGCTCAACTACATTGGCCTCTCGGTGGAAACTCAAACTTGTCTTTAGACAACAAAATTCTTTTATACAAGTCCATCATAAAACCAATATGGACATATGGCATCCAATTATGGGGTATTACATGCGCATCTAACATCCAAAAGCTTCAAAGAAGACAGTCTAGAATATTACGACAAATTGTCTGCGCCCCATGGTATATACGTAATGATATTATCCACAGAGATCTCAACGTATCCACTATCCAGGAGGAAATTTAAAAATATTTAATAAGTTACATCGATAAACTAATGGCCCACCCTAACTACCTCGCTCGGGGTCTGCTTCAGTTCGAAGGTCACCAGCGGCTAAAAAGAACCGATACTTTGAGCCTAACTAGAAGACATTTTTAAAATTTGAATACAGCAGTTAGTGGTTACACTGGTATCAACTAATAAACAACAAGTAGAATTAAGAGTTGAATACATATTGTAAATTTCGATAAGAAAGATTCAATAATAAAAATAAATTTAAAAAAAAAAATAAAAAAAAATTTTTGTTTTTTCTTGTTATTTTTATGTTTTTTTTATCATTAATAAAAAAAATTTAAGATCATTTTAACTGCATATTTTTTAAATTTTTGACGCATATATTTCTATTACATATTTTTTTTTGCGCATAAAACGCTATTTTAACTGCATCAAAGTCCGGGCCCTGGTTATTACTACTTAAATTGCAACTGTTTTTTATTTTTTGTCCGATGATAACAATTTTGTGACAAATCATTTGGAACAGAATTGCCTTTAAGACACATATGTATGTTTGTGTATGTATGTATTAATGTTTGTGAATGTATGTATTTTAAAAAATTAAAAGAAAAATCTTGTTGGATGGACTGAAAATATCTATAATGACCAGAGAAGACAAAAAAGCAATATTCAATACTTTTACAGCAAAAAAAAAATCATAAAAAAAGCAACAAATAATTGATAAAACACCAAAAAAAAAACGCACTAAAAAATGTTTTATTCTAATTCTTCCACATCATCAAAATTATTACAATATACTATCATGTGGGCTTTTATGTTTTCAAATTTTATACGTCGATCTGTTAAAAGTGTTTTGCATAAAGAGAAGCTTCTTTCTACATCGACGGAGGTTGATGGTGCAAATTTAAATTTGAGAATTTCATTAGAGGACAAAATTTTTACATATTCATCTTTTGGAACAGTACCAGACCCTAAAATATATCTTATTTCCAAAAACTGCTGATATCCGGGATTTCTTTTTAATATTTTCTCAAATTTCTTTTTATATTGTTGGTCCTGGAACTTGCATAGTCCGTTAAAAACTGTCTATAAAGCATTAGTGCTCTTTGAAATTAATAATCCCGCAGCTTGCAATTTTTTATTTCAACCAAAATGTTTGCAAAATTGTATTTTAGAAATGCAAGTTAGTTCGGAGTTTTCAAATATTTTTTGGATTTGCACAATTGAGTCAGCCGTGATTATTCCAAAATACGCGTCGAAGAAGTGAACAATAACATGAAAACAAAAACAAAACAAAACCAAATTGACAAAAATTGTTTTTGTTTATCATACAAAATTTACAGTTTTTAAATGAGAAAGAAACGCGTTTTAACTCTCGCGTTAATTTTATTTTAGAAGTGTATGGATAACAAAAAAAATTTTCGTCACTTTGGTTTTGTTTTTGTTTTCATGTAAATGTTCACTTCTTCGACGCGTATTTTGGAATAACCACGAGCATCATGGCTGTCAAGTTCTAAAACAACGGCTTTAACTTCTTCAATATGCTCAGTGTAGTACATTGCCGCTTCTAACCAAGTACCCAAACGAGTTGGGCATGCAGACGGTGGAAGTACAACATTAGGATTCATTTTTAGAAAGAGTTGTTTTCTTCGCGGTGCATGTAAAAATTTGGTTTTTGTAACATATATTTTTAACATACAAATGTATGTTTATATATTAAAAAACGCAAGAACTGTCAAGTTCTTTTGAATACACTCTTAATCCATTTTTTATAATTTTCGTATAGAATTCTGTTTAATACAGAAATATTTGTCATAAAATTCTTTTACTAAAAAAATCATATTAAAAAAACGACTTTTAAATTCTTGCGTTTTCGATTTCCAGAACACCTCTGATTAATAGCTATATTTACCTTTAAGAAAATATTTTGAACACTGGAAATCAGTTTATTAACATTTTCAAAGTTTCTTCGAATGAATTCGTCTTATCGATGGATACCACGTGAAAAACATGTTAAATGAAGCATTTTCTGATACATTGCCTTTAGAGAAGATATTCCACTTTGCATCCGTTACTACAAGTAACACTTTGTTATATTTTATGCCTAAACACAGAAAATTAATATCAAATCTAAACTCGATTTCTTTTCTACTTTACCATATGGCCACAATATTTGTAACGAATCATTACAAAATGCTGCAATAGATGCGCCATTTGCCGTTTCAAGTACTTGCATGTTCAATGAATAAGATTTATTGTCTTTCAATTCTTCTAAAACCCCAAAAATTAAATTTGCAACATATCTCTGTTCGCTGTCCGTAGTTTCATCTATATTTGTCTTTGGCTGCTTGACGCATTTTTTCTAAAGATTCCCTATACAATTCTGGTATGTATTTTTGGCGAATGCAAGTTTCAGACGGAACCGACATTTGAGAATATTTCTCAATGAAATTTTTGAAACTGGGAGAACTAACTTTTTTTATTGGTATATTGGATCCTTACAATGCTTTACAAAGATCCTTTTGCAATGTTGTGGCAGTTGGAGTCACTGGATATTCCGTAATTAGTTTCTGTGGATGGTTCTCTTGCTAAGAAGATGCCAATTCGTCAGCTCAGAATTGGTTTGGCGCATATGCCAAAAAGTCGGAATGGAGAAAAACGACAAAGAAGATTTACATGAAGATTTCTCAAATTGTACCCGATAGAATTTTTTTATATTTTTACCACTGCTTCCGGTATATATTTTGAAGAAAAATGCAAATTTTTGCGCACTTTCATGAATAAAGTTAGAATTAAATAGTATTTTTTTGAAAATGAAAAATATTGTTTTGTGCCGCATACGCCACTTTTCTAAAAAAAAAAATGAAAAAAGTGGCTTTTTGTGCTGCATACGTATACTTATTGCTGTGTATTGAGTAACTTGTTGTTGAGATGAATTTTTTTTATAGTTTTTTTATTTGATTTTATTTTACAAACAGAAAAAACAGTTCTACTCTTATGAAAAGTTACATAAAAAGCCACAAATTAAACAACTTAAATAATGCAAAAGTAAAAAGAAAATTTAAAACTTAATATTGAGCTTTATCAAAACGTGAAAGAAATATAAGCAAGTCTTTTATGTCTCTATTTTTATCGCTGGAAATAAATGATGGTTTTGATATTTTCAAAACATTCGTCAACAAATTCTCAGGAGTTTTCAAACAATTTTTTGATGCAGACTTAACCAAAATTTCATTTTTATATTTTTCCTCTCTGGTAGAAGTTTTGTAATATAAACATAAATCATTATTTTAACTGTATAGAAGTACTTTAATTTTAGCAAAAGGGACTTTTCGAAAGTCCATTTTATTTGCTTCCAACGAGTATGTGCGAAAAATTTCCGGAAGCATTTCCATAACTTTAAGTTTTGTTATATTTTTGGCATTGTTTTAAGCAAATTTAGTAAATGAAGAGGACTATGAATTTCAATATTCTTTAAGTACCGGTCAATAACACCATGGACACAGTCCAATTATTGAATTAAAGAATGTTCTGGTTCTGAAGACTTTTGTATTACGGCATCAATTTGTTTAAAGAACATTTTGATTGCGTTTGCGTTAATTTGATTTTTATTTTTAGGTACGCAAGAATCGCTCCATAATGTCAAAGTTTTAATAAGTGGACAATCTTTTATTAATTCATTTAAAATTTTAATTTAAGCACTAGCAAAATTTTGAAGCATTTCCCTTAGGTAGGCTAAAAACACAAATAATAGCAAACCGTATATAAAACTATTTTTCACAAATTTATTTTCTTGTTGTCATTTTACTTTGCTTTTGCTTTAACTACTTTTTTTTTTCTTACGGCAATGCAGCAAAGCAACAGTAAAATTTATTTTGTACGATTTTGTATGAAGAATTTGCTGCAATCGCCAAACAATGGCTTGTAGAGCAAAACAGTACTTAAAAAAATTTGAAACAGTTGATATGCAGCAAAATTAATGCTTTATATCTCAGAAACCATAAAAATTTTCGCGAAACAGGTTTTTGATTTAGAAAGAGGGTATTAAAAAAATATATTCCTCATACCTAACTCATTTTTTTTAAAAAAGGTCGGTAGGTCAAACCAGTAATGAGCTGACGAATTGGTGTTTCCCACATCTTATATACTGATCCACATTAGACTTTTTCGAACAAATTATTTCAATTTTAAAGACTCCTTCATATGTTTTTACCATTTTTATACCCTCCACCACAATTAGTTGTGAAGAGGGTATATTCAGTTTGTCATTCCGTGTGAAAATTTTTTACTATTCATCTCAGACCCTATAAAGTATATATATTGTGGCTCCTTGAGTAATTTTAAGTCGATTTAGCCATGTCTGTCCGTCTGTCCGTCTGTTGAAAACACGCTCACTTTCGAAAAACTCAAAAGAAATCAACAAACTTCGTGTCAAATTGCTTGTAGTTATCCTAAGCAGTTTGGGATTGAAATTTAGCAAAATCGGTTCAATAGGATCTGAGCTATGAATCAAAATGTGGCACCACCACCTAAAAAAAATTGATAATTTTGTTACAAAAACTAACATAAATGGTGGAAAAATGCACAGAATGATATAAGATTTCGCGACAATTCGTTTTATTCAACTGGAAATCACGCTGTGAAATTTCGTGAAGATCCGTCAATAATTTACCCTAGGCCCCATATAAGCCCTACTCCCGGAAAACAGTATATTAAGCCTAAAACCCTAACTAACAATGCTATCATTACAAATTTTGGCAAGTCACAGTTACATAGGACTAGAAATTAAACTGTTAAGTTTCGTGAAGATCGGTCCATAATTTACCATAGGCCCCATATAAAACCTACTTCCGGAAAACAACTTAGTACGCCTAAAAACGTAAAAAATAATGCTATCATAACAAAATTTGGTACATCAAAGTTTTATTGGACAAGAAATAAAATTGTGTTATTTCGTGAAGATCGGTCCATAACTTACCCTGGGCCCCATATAAACCTTACTCCCGGAAAACAGTTTAGTACGCCTAAATCCGTAAAAAATAACGCTATCATAACAAAATTTGGTACATCAAAGTTTTATAGGACAAGAAATAAAACTGTGTAATTTCGTGAAGATCGGTCCATAGTTTACCCTGGGCCCCATATAAACGTTACTCCCGGAAAACAGTTTAGTACGCCTAAATCCGTAAAAAATAATGCTATCATAACAAAATTTGGTACATCAAAGTTTTATAGGACAAGAAATAACACCGGAAAACAGTTTAGTACGCCTAAAACCGTTAAAAATAATGCAATCATAACAAATTTTGGCCCGTCACAGTTTTATAGGACTATAAATGATACTGTGAAATTTCGTGAAGAGCGGTACATAATTTACCCTAGGCCCAATAGAAACCCTACTCCCGGAAAACAGTTCAGTACACCTAAAACCATAATTAATAATGCTATCATAACAGAAATTGGTACGTCACAGTTTTAAAGGACTAGAAATGACGCTGTGAAATTTCGTGATGATCGGTCCATAATTTACCCTAGGCCCCATATAAACCCTTCTACCGGAAAATAGTTTGGTTGCCTTAAACCATAATTAATAACAAATCGTCACAGTTTAAGATTATAATAACATCATAAACATTCGAACTGTCGGGTGAGGGTATCAAAGATTCGGCACAGCCGAATATAGCACTCTTACTTGTTATTAATAAATTTCTATTACTTTTCTCTTTCGGCATATTTTAAACTTTTTTATTTATTTCTTTTTTTAACAGTCTACTATGATTTCAGATGATTGTTTTTAAAATGAAAACAAAGGTCCAAAAAGGTAGTAACCAAGGCGAATTCACTTTAATAGAGGAATTCACTTTTATAGAGGAATTTGCCTTGGTACACTCAAAAAATTATTACAGTAACTGTTTGTAGTTTATTAAAATCGTTTTCTGTTAAGTTAAAAAATGATGAAAATATAGTTATTTTATGACCAAATTTATTTTTTAACTATTTGCGATTGCTGTTTGATAACCAACTATCGAAATATACGGATTTTCTGTACAGCTTATATTTTCAGTTATTTTTGTTTTATATGAAATAAAAACAAATTAACTACATCTATTAGTTTTGCAGTATAAGTTACAAAAATATTGATATAAAATTTTTTAAATTGAATAAAAATCAATTTTATGTCAAAAAAATAAAATACATTTTTGAAATTTGATAAATTTTAAGATAAAATTGTTTATATTTTATAAGAATATAAGATAAATTGCAGTCTGTTAGACGGGTTGCGCCAAAGCTTTTTGTAAAGTCTGAGAAAATGCCGGAAATGGTATGTATTTATGTGTTTTCAAACGAAATTTACATTCATAAATTTACATTTAGCAATAAACATATTTTGCAGTTCCCTGTATTTGCGTCAATCTTTTTTGTATTGGAGAAGATTAAATTGACAATCCAGGATTTCCTTTAGAAAAAGGTAAGAACCCTCACTTAGTAACGTACATACATACAATGTAGAATAAATGCAACAACGTTTGGATGTACATATCTAATGGACTAGCCCTTATATGAGAGCTACAAAAGACTTTAATTAAAATTTGTGATACATATGCATTTTTAAGCGCCAGAGATCCAACAATTTTTTATGTTTAACCGATTCGTATAATTACTAGTAACATCAGGGGCCTAATTCTGGCAGTCGTGATCGAGTACTTCTTCGATTCGAAAGCAATTTTATTTCAGTCGATGCTAAACGAATCGAAATTATTTTTTCAGTATTGTGAAACTCAATTAAATGCTTAACAGCACCGAAAAAATAATCCCGATTCGTTCAGTGTTGACTGGAATAATTAGATATTAAATTGCTTTCGAATCGATCACGACTTCCAGAATCAGGCCCCTGTTCTTAAAAAAACACCATTTGGTTAATTTCGGTAAAGTAAACTACTGTATGTAATTTACTGTGTGTAAAGACTAATAAAAGAAAGAATAATACTTTATGTATACATACTTCTTAAATAAAATGTATATTAGCTTATAATTGCTGATCTTAAATTTTGTATCTTTTCTTTTTTTAGACCTAGACATTCAAAAGGTTCTGTATACGGATTTTTACCACAAGGATTGAAAAGCCAAAACCCAGCAAACACAGAAATACACCTCATGTATTGCAAAACGTATTGCCAGGATGAAAAATATTATTGCGGCAATAATCGATTTCGTATTGCGGAAGATACTTCCTTCGGGAAGAAACGTGTCTCGATAGCAATACTTCTCAGCAATACGAAAACGATACTTCCAGATGATTATCTAGTAATATCGCCAGATAACCACTTAATAGAAAATAGGAAGATATCGCCAAAATATCATTGGGATGAAAAAAAGAAGATTCTGCATTTTAAAAAATTTTCATTTACGTACAGAGAAGCACATCTTTTTATTTATTATTAAATAGTTAAAACAAAATAAAATAATATACATAAATATTTTGTTTCCACCATATTTTTGAAGAAAAAACCTATCACTTATTTAAAATACCTCCCATACCACCGCATCAAATTTAATGAATCATATCTCATTTTAAAGCTTATTTCTAACACTAATGACGAAAAATAATTAGAAATTGAAAAATTAATATTTTCATTGACAAAAATTATATTTTATATAGAACTGCAATAGAACTGCATGATAATACTGTTCAAACGTGGTAACACAGGGTCGCTTAACAGAACTGCATGATACTACTTTTCAAATGTGGTAATACAGGGTCGCTTAATAGTAATGCAGTTCTACATAATATAGTATGTATTAAAATCCATTCTGGCAATACCGCAATTTACTATAATGCCGTTTATTACTAAGTCAGTTATATATAATATGCATATTAAGTTGTAAAAAGCTGTTTTGGCAATACTTTGCAGTAGTTGTTAGATCAAGTGCGATAAACAGGGTCGCTTAATTGTAATGCTATTCCACATAATATATAAAGTTGTAAAAGCCATTTTGGTAATGTCGTTATTGTCATGGCATTGTTTGTTTTATGAAGTGTAGTAATACGGTGTCTTTTATCATCATCATCATATATATTATTTCTAAAGCACTTTTTTTTGTCGGTTGCAAATATCTCCCATACCACCGCATCAAATTTAATGAATGATATCTCATTTTAAAGTTTATTTCTAACACTAATGATGAAAAATAATTAGAAATATATTTTTGTTTGTATTAAGGATTCGTACGGGCAAAAAGTTAACGATGATCATGTCATTACCTCTAACATTGCATTCAAAGAAGTATTATAAAAGTACCCAGTTGGCCATGTGTTCGAGACAACGTAGACGACGCGTACAAGACCCATAGTAAATCCCTGACGACATGTTGGCGACAGCCAGTGCAAATCGTCGACGACTTTTTCGAACAAAGGGCACCAAAATCGTGCACGACAATTTGAACAACACTATCATGCACATTGTCGTTAACGACCATATGGGTGACAATGTAGTAAAAGTTGTCATTGGCGACTATATAAACGACTTTTTTCTCATATCGTCGTTGATGTTCTATAAGCGACATTACCTTAATAGTGTCGTTGATGACAGTATTGTAGATACTATCCACAATTTTGTCGCCGATAGGTTAATGACAATACGCTTTTTCAGTAGAGTTTTGCATACAAATAGATAGATATGTATCTGTTGCATTTTGACAAAATATCTTAAGTCAAATTTAAAAAAGTTGAAAGAACTGTTTTTATTCATACGAGTTTTCATTCAAAAAACATTTTTGTTAACGTTTTTAAACTTTTGTATTATTAACGAAATTTTTATTTAATTTTGATTTATTTTATTTTGTAATAAAAATGATTTTTGAATATTAATAAATTATTTTAATGCTAATAGTTATGTAAATATGTTTGTTTATAAAAAATGTAAAATAACTCAAATTAGATTATTAATTTCATTAATTTTATTAATTTTCATTTTTAAAAAATAATAATATAATAAATAAAAAAAATTTTTATTCATTTAAGTTTTAATATAAATATCTTAAGTCCTATTTATCAATATTTGCTTCATTTTCTTTATTTTGTAAGCCCTTTGTCTTTATTTCTTTTCGTGAATTTGCTCTATTAATAGTATTTTTAAATCGATGGAGAGATAAACGAAATTCTTTTAAAAATTCATCAAAAGTATAGCCTTCAGTTTTGATTGATTCTATAATTAAACAAAATTTTTATTATTAGTAACTACATGAACTTTTTAATGCTTACCATAAATTGCGGTTATTATGTTGCAATATTTTTTTAGGGATTTTTTCCCCTTAACTCCATCGTAGTTATTATTATTAATTATATTTTTACTAAGAATACGATCTATGCTTTTCAAACTACCAGATAGTATTCGTTTTATAACAGCAATCTTAAATAAATAAAGATTAAGGATAATCACACAAAACAGAAGTTACAGTAATAATAATCAGGTATCGAATGAATATCGATGGATTTCCTTCATATACCTGATTGTATTTGTGTTTAAAAAAAAAAAGTATACAAATATTTTTGTGCAGAAATATACTTACAACATCAATTCTTTTATCAGTTTCTAATTCGTTTTCCAGTTTTTTTAAACCACTTTTTGACTCTACTGGAAAAGTTGTTTGGATAACATCAACAAGACCAACATTTCTCCGAAGTAGCACGTTATTTTCTGCAATTAATTTGACAGTTTCTTCTTGGCGTTGTAAAACTAGTTCCATTTTAGCTTTTAGTAAAATAATTTTCGCATTGGTTTGATCCATTTTAGATTGCTGAGCTTAAACAATTAATTATAATTTAATTACTTATGAAAACTAAGAAAGTACAAAATAGACTAAATTAAACACAATTGTGTAAAATTGGTAGGACAATGAATTTGTCTTTACATGGCAAGCAAATCATTTTACACTTTATAGTATTAATATCCAATTGAAATTCATTAATGCCCTCTAAATTGTCAACTACTGCAATTCCTAATTGCTTTGATGGAACTTGAAGAGTGTAATAATCTTGTGAATTCAAAATTTGAACGCCATAAAAAACATTATTAGTTATCTGTGTAATTTTTACTGTTCTACCCATTTCGCTATAAGCCGCACTTTTTAACAAGCAAATGTTGTTAGGTGAGCAATAGCTTAAATAGCAATTTGTTCCATTTACTTGTAATAATCTTCCCTTTGTTTTATTGCAATTCATTTCTTTATACTTTACTTCTATTGGTTTTTCTTCAAAATTATTTTTAAGTTGCTGCAAAATTTTGTTAGGTTTTTTCACAGATTTTTTAATTTTTTGCATGAAATTTTCAAAGTCATATGCAGTGAAACTTGTAATGACCCCCATTTCTTTTACGCATTCGCAAATATGCAGCAAATTGTGTGCATTATATGACAGATTTTTTACCCCATATATATTGGAAAAGAATGCTACGAAATCCCTTAACAAAATTTCTGCTGTTTCTAAATTGTTCTGATAGCTATATGGGCAGCAAAGAAGTCTATATGCGCAGTGTATTAAAATGAAATGGTAATAAGTATCATCATTTATAATATCTTTCAAAACTATAATTCCTGTATACAACAAAAATTGTCGGAATTCTGTAGCCTTCCATCTATCTAGCTGATCAATGGGACGAGGGGTTCTTACAAACTCTTTAGGGATAAAACCAACAATGGATAAAAGACAATTTGTTGCACATAGTCTTTCGGAAACTGTTATTTTTTTAATTAGGATCTTAAGAATTTTTTTGGTTATTCCCAAGTCTATAAGGAGCATTGGATCGATAGGAAATTGAGTCACCATATTGACACCAGCATTTTCTAAATCAGAAAGATTATTTCGAAACATTGTCGAATGGTGCTCAGGACAAATCCTATTTTTGAATATTGCAACTGTGCGTGGATTACCCGAAATATCGGAATATACAGTTACATTTTCTATTCGTGTGCCAACTTGTAAGCATTTGCTACAACCATGAAATGCATTATGACCCACACTCCCAGTAACGAAGCCTCGAGCTGGAGCATCACAAATAAATGCTCGGATAATTACAGGAACATTCTTGTTTTGAATAAAAATCCCAGATACTGTCAAATCTTTAACTTCATATACAAAATCATGTAAAAATGAATTAATGTTATGAGGTTTCTTATCTCCACAATAAATTCCAATTGGAAAAATGCAACCAATTTTTAAATTTATTACTTTTCCTAAAATTGGCCATAGTTGTACAGAACTGCTTTTATATAGCGGCAGTCCGTCTATTCCTATATCCACTTTAATCACGTCGATGTCAAAAATAGATTTTTCTAATTTTTGCAATTGGTTTTTTAAGCCGAAACGATAATAACTACCAGGACTAACAGTTCGAACAAAAAAGGGTGTTGTATTACGTTTCAAAAGTTTTTTTGAGGTACTTGGTACATTTACACCATTTTCACTTAATGCTTTAAGAAGTTCGTCTCCTAATTTTCTACCTACATGGTGGTCTAAAAAAATTGTTTTTAATTGTTCACCTAAATCTATCTTCTGAGGAACACTATCTGCAAAAATATTTTCTTTTAATTGAAAATTTTCTAGTAAACTGTTAGAACTTGCTCTTTCTCCGATGCTGTTAGATTGTAAACACGGATTATTAATTCTTTTTAAGAATTCCTTCTTCTTGCGTGCAAATTCTCTACGTAATGATTTTGGCATTGTTGCTATATAATCCTTTTCAACCTTTGAGCTAAGTTTCGTTTTGTTGTTGCGGTGTTGCAAATATTAGCACTTTAAGTACATTAACAATATTAATAGGGTTTGCAAGGTTACTTACCAGATTGAAAACCACTGGTATATTTATTTATTGTTTCCTTTTTTTTATTTATACACACAATTTTTAATTGCTTTTATGTCAACTTTCACTAGCACTTTAACAGCTCCACTGAATAATTTCTTTTAAAATTATTGACAACTAGTCCAATGTTTATGAGACATTTTCATAAATTTGTTTTGAATATCACCTTATTTACGACAAGATGAGCGACAATTTCATGCATATTGTCGCCGATGCGTTTTGAAACACGACATATTGCATGCAATGGTCGCTTACGTTGTCCTCAATAAAGCCTTGTTGAAGACAAATTTAAGAAAATGTCTAATATAAAGTCGTAAATACGATTTTTACACGAAAAAATACATGTTTTATTACTTAAGTTGTCTTCAATCAATTTTATATGGGCGACAAATTTTAGAATGTCCTGAGGACATCGTTGCCGACATTTGCATCTATGACCATTTGGCCAACTGGGCATTTAAACATTGTATGTATGTATGTATGTAAATATGTATGATATATATTATAATTTCTAATATTTTTATACTTTTAATAAAATGTATTGAAGCTACTAAAATTTCTATTAATTATTTTCATTTTATGTTACAAAAATGACAACTAACGGTGCGAAATATTCACACGGGTCATCTAGTCTTGACTATATTGAAAAGGACACATATTAATATTTAACAGATTTATTGAATTTAAATATTGACCATTTGCAGAACATTTTGAGAACTAATTTCTTAGATTTTATAATTTGCTTGATTTTTTTTTTTAATTTATGACGTACATTATAATTTAATTTTTATTCTGTTTATTTTGCGTAATTTTCTTGAAAATTATAAAAGGAAGAAAATAAAAACTTACTTTGATTATTTTCTTTTAGATGACAATTTGGGGATATTGCTAAACTATTGCCTTAGGGGATATCTTCCATTTGTTTGCAGGGAAATATTTTTTTTTCTTGGTATCTTAAATACTTCCCAGCGGTAAATATTGAAAGGACCGCAAGTGGCAGGCCTTTTTGAAGGCCTCTATACACCTTTATAAAAGATTCGCTTCGCATGATATCCTGCCTTCAGAAGTCTGCCTTCTAGAAGGTATAAACTTCTTTTTAAAAGACCTTCTGAGATATTCAGTACACATTCGGTACTCCCTTCTTTGAGAAGGGAAAAAGGAAGGTGTTCAGTTTTATTTACTTCTTATTTTTAGTGACCTTTAGAAAGGGGTCGAAGTTGTTTTTAAGGGAAGTGTGGAAGGCCTTGCGCCCAATCACAACCTGTGTAAAAAATAAATAAGTATGGAATGCGGCGAGAAGGGTTTCTGACTGCTTGTGACTGCTAAATAAGGCCTTTTATTAGGCCTCTTTACTCGTTCTAGTTACTGCTGGGTTAGAACATTTTTTTCATTTGTATGTATTTGTTTAAATATAAATAAAGAAAAAAAAACTAACGAATACAAATTTTTTTTAAACCAAATGATAAAACAATAATTGCAACTGTTTTGGTAGGTAAAATTTTGTTAGTTAACATAATTGAAAAATCAGTTGTTTTAAACAATTTGTGTGGTAGAAATTTGGTAGTTAAAAATACTGATAAAACATTTGTTTCTACTGTTTTGTAGTTTGTTATTTTGTAAGTTAAAATAAATGAAAAATTGTTAATTTTATAGAACTTGCAAGTTAAAAATTTACATTTTAAATTTATTGAAAAAATCATTCAATTTAAATGAAATGTAAATGATCCGTTTTTTAAATAAAATTTCAGTTGTTATTAATGTATTTTCCTTTGAATTTACCTACATAATTTTTTGATTGTAGTAACATACGAAGTTTTTAATACAAAAATGGGAATTTTAAACAAAAAAATCCAAAAAAAGCAACACCATTGTAAAAGATGCAAAACACAGCAGGTTTTATAAAAAGAATCAGCTAAAAAACAAGCAAAAAAGCATTTTAGTCTTTTCTGATAACGACACTCATATTGTATTTCTTAAATTAATTCTAAAAATGGAATGTTTTCACTTTTCAAGGTTCAACGTTATTTATGCGCCAATTTTTATAATAGAGTCACCGTAGTGTTCAACATTGCTGTCCTTGGCCTATTTAAAACAATTTCCTTATTTGTATTTATTTTTATTAAATATTTATGAAGTTTTTCATACTACAAACTCCCGAGAGTATTATCTTCTAGCTTTTCTTTTTTACAACTGATATATATTTTTTTTTTTTTTTTTGTGTTCAACTAAAGTATCACTTGATGATTTATAATGCTTCACTCATATTGTGAAGTTTTCTTTCAATTTTGGTTTGAATTTTGTTTTTAATTTCTCATTTCTCTGTTTTAGCTTTTACATCACTCAGCAATCGATATGCATTGTAGTCACGTACGTACCAGTACAGGAGTGTTGCAACTGTGCTGTTGTCAACGATTGTCATGGTAAATTAAAAGTTATTTTCATTCTTTTCGTTTCAGTTTTGGCTCCTTCCTCCATTTTTTTTTTTTTTTATTCCGATGATGTAGTTTTATGTCAGATCGTGCTGAGATTGTATAAGCACTGACTAAAACTGTTAAGCGTAAGAAATACAATTGAAACTTGCGATAGATTTTTATTCGATTTTCGTCTTAAATTTTTTTTTTTTTTTCTTCTTATTTTTGGGGAATGCTGTAAAGAAAATAAAACTTACTTTAAAATATGTAAATAGAACAAAAGAAAAATTGTTGAGCACTGCGTATGAGTGATGACAAATATTCAAGTAAATATCTCTTATACGCTGTGTAGGAAATGTACCAAAAATATACAAAAGCTTGCGTATATTGTTACCTACCTTCCAAGTTTAAGTACATTTATTTCCATAAAATAGAAATAATGAATACTTAGAAAAAAATGTCTTTTGTTTGCTTTTATGTACGAAATCGCTGTTGGTAAATTGTTATTGAAAACCAATGTTCTCTATTCAATCGAATTATGGAGTGCGTTTTAGGAAATTATTGAAAAAGCAATTTATCTATCAGAAAATAATCAATATAGAATATCGCTGGCGTAACATGCAAAGGCTCTAAGTCCACTTTTTTTTAGAAATTGAGATTAAAATGCAGTAATGTGCAATAAGTTAAAATGCATTGAATACAAAGAAAACAAGTTAGAGCGCAATATTCGGCTGTGAGGAATCTTTGATACCCTCCACCGACAGTTCGAATGTTAAGGGAGTAATATCTGTATGATGTTATTATTATCTTAAACTGTGACGATTTGTTATTAATTATGGTTCTAGGCGACTAAACTGTTTTCCGGTAGTAGGGTTTCTATGGGGCCTAGGGTAAATTATGTACCGATCTTCACGAAATTGGACATTATCATTTATAGTCCTATAAAACTGTGACGAGCCAAAATTTGTAATGATTGCATTATTTTTTACGATCTTAGGCGTACTGAACTGTTTTCCGGTAGTAGGGTTTATATGTGGCCTAAAGTAAATTATGGACCGATCGTCACGAAATTTCACAGTGTTATTTATAGTCCTAAAAAACTGTTACGTACCAAAGTTTGTAATGCTAGCGTTGTTTTTTACGGTTTTAGGCGTACTTAACTGTTTTCCGGAAGTAGGGTTTATATTAGGCCTAAGGTAAACTATAGACCGATCTTCACGAAATTTTACAACGTGATTTCCAGTTGAATAAGACAAATTCTTGCAAAATCTTATGGCATTCTGTGCATTATTTCACCATTTATGTTAGTTTTTGTAACAAAATTATCAATTTTTTTTAGGTGGTGGTTCCACATTTTGATTCATAGCTCAGATCCTATTGAACCGATTTTGCTGGATTTCAATCCCAAACTGCTTAGGATAACTGCAAGCAATTTGGCACCAAGTTTGTTCATTTCTTTTGAGTTGTACGAAAGTGAGCGTGTTTTCAACAGACGGACAGACGGACAGACGGACATGGCTAAATCGACTTAGAATTACTCAAGGACCCAGAATATATATACTTTATGGGGTCTGAGATGAATAATAAAAAAGTTTCACACGGAATGACAAACTTAATATACCCTCTTCACAACTAATTGTGGTGGAGGGTATAAAAATTACTGTTTACTCGTTTTTTGTTGTTGTTTTATAGAGATGAGCAAAAGCCCTTATTCCAGTTTATCATTAGAAGAACCTCCAAGTCCAATTAAGCTCTTATCTCGGCATATATTTATTTTTTCATTTTGCTTGTACGCACATAAAAAACAAAGAAAAATACAAAAAAAATATTGCGTTCACAGAACTAAAAATGGAAGGAATAGGACTATTACAAAAAAGCTTTATAAAATACATAACTGAAATTTAGTCTATGAGCTAAATTCGAAAAATGTTGAATAGAACTAAAAATGTTTAAAAAAATTTTTGATTGTTTTTTGTCTCCCCTGTAAAATATGGACTAATGCCCATAATTTCTACAAATAGATATCTAGCTGTGTATAGATATCTATGGTGTAACGAATTTTTCATAATTTTAATACGTATGTCTTATCTACTGATTAAACTGTAGTGTATTTTACACCATCCATTTTTGACAGTTAATCAAAAAATTAATAAAAACATAAATGTTGCCATATTTTTAAAGAAAATTTAAAGGAAAAAACATGTAGGTAAATTTAACGTTGAAATTACCAAACTAGTTTTACCGCATAGGTAAAGATAACTGTTAGGTACGAACACGACCAGATATCTGTTTGTTGAAATTACAGGCATAAGAGCCTTAGCATCTTATGCCAGCGATATACGAAAAAAATTAATTGCAAAGTAAGTCAAAGTTGATCAAAAAGCCTAAAATATCGTTAGTAATTTTCATTAATATTTCAATGAATAGTTTTCAATAAATTTGCAGGTGTGTGTAAGATTAACGGGAGTGCATGCCATGGTCGGTCTACCTTCAGGGTAGTCTAAAGCTTCCATGTTAGTAAACCGACAGACATGTGACAATTTAAGCACATACATTTCAGCACACTAGACTATGCACATAACCACTTGCAAAGGAACTGGACTTATATAACCTCCACTGCAAAGAAGTTTATATTGTAGAGAAATAACACAGTATTTTTATTATCTCCCTCTATCTCTATCTATTATAATCTAAAGACGCACAAGCAAAATTGTTTCCCATTTCCACACACACACAAAAAAAAAAAAAATATCAATAATAAATTAATATGGCGAAATGTTGATTAAAAATCATGGTAAATTTCTGCATTGTTTCATATTAATTTTAAATGAAAAATGTTAAAACAACATTGTCCAATAGTGAATTCATAAAATCCTGTCTAACTTGTTTTGTATAGAAACAACAACAACAATAGAAAGAAACACATACGTTTTTTATTTGCATGTTTAAAATAATTTTTAAGAAAGAGAAAAATTCCCGTATTCTTTTTTTTAAATTATTAAGTTAAATAGTATGTACTTCAAATTTTCAAAGTAGATGATGACGAAAACCATTTCGGGCCATTTTGCTGATGTCTTTTAGTTGACAGTGCTTCAGTAAACAAAGAGGGGAATACAGAAAAAGTGCAACATATGTCAGATGAACATTAATTAGTATATCTTCTCTCTTTCTCTCTCTGGTTCCACATGTAAGCGTTTAGAATTATTCTTAAATAAATGAATGCATATGTTGTCTGTAAAGCTGCTTTCCACTGTTATTTATCACTTAAACCAATTTGATTCTACATGAAATTTACGTTGTTTCAACTTGAAATAACTTTTATTTAAGGTGATTCGAATTGTTTAATTGTTGTTTAATATCAATGTAATTTTGCTATAACTTTACTGGAATGTTAATTTAACATAAATTATAGTAATTTTAAAATAAAATAATGTTGTTCGCAAGTTGTTGTAAAATTATGTTCAATAAGCATGAAGTAACCATTCTAACTAATTTCCGCAAATTTAATCTTTAACTAAAATAAGTTTTTTTTATCCAAATTCTCTAAATTATCTGTAACATTGTGATTTGTAGCTGTATTTCAGCAAAACTTGAACAAACAATGCGCAATTTACCTACTATTTTTCACCTTTACCTTAAATAGGCTTTTATTGGTGGTTTAAATTAGCGCAATCGGTAAAAACATGACTGAGTTATTGTCAAGTTACCTACTGCTTCCATCCGATATAATTCATTTAGCGCAATAGATATACCATATAAGATCGTAGATCAAGATTTGGCTTAAATCTAAATATATAAAAAGAAGTGTACACTTTGATGTCACCTTTAACTGCGGAAACGGGTCGACCGATTTCAAACAAAATTTCAGGGTGCGTTGGGAATAGTCCCCCCTCCCTATGCATTCTTAACTAATCAACCGGTTTCCTTAACATTTGGCATGCAGACACTGTAACTTCGTAAAGGAAATCGGGAATAGGGCGTAAAATAGGGCAAGAGGGGTAAAAGCTCCCCCACCCTATATCTTCTTAACTTATGAATCGATTTCTTGCAATTTTGCTGGCAAAAAGTGTAACATCTGGAAAGAACTATAGCCTATAAATTTTATTATTTAGGGCGTAAAATAGGGCAAGAGGGGTAAAAGCTCCCCCTCTCCAAGATTCTCAGCTAATCACCAGGTTTTCTTAAAATTTGGCATGCAGACACTGTAACATCTGAAAGGAAATTCGGAATAGGGCGTGAGATAGGGCGATAGCAGTAAAAGCTCCTCTTCCCTATATCTTGTTAACTAACAACTGATTTTCTGGAAATTTGGCAGACAAATAGTGTTACAGCTGGAAAGAACTATAGCTTATAGTTTTTACAATTAAGGGAGTTAAATAGAGCAAGATGGTTAAAAGCTCCCCCACCCTATATCTTCTTAACTAATCAACCTGTTTTCTTAAATTTTGTCATGCAGACACTGTAACATCTAAAAGAGAACAGAGTATGAAATAGGGCAAGAGAGGTAAAAGCACCTCCTTCCTATATCTTCTTAACTAATCAACTGATTTTCTTGAAATTTGACAGGCAAATAGTATAACATCTGGAAAGAACTATAGCCTATAATTTAAATTATATTCTTCTAATAAACCGGTTTTCTTAAAATTTGGCATGCACACAATGTAACATCTGAAAAATATAAGTTATATGACAAAACAACGTTTGCCGGGTCAGCTAGTATTTTATATGTTTATATACATCTAAAGGGTGGTTAAATTTCAAGGGCCGATGTTGATTTTGAATAAAACACAAACTATTTAGGAAATTATTGTAATTTTATTTTATTATGATATATTGGTATTATTCAATTATGTATGGAACAAAATATCGGCCAAATGGGCGCCGCGACCACGGCGGCACACCTCCATCCGATGGTCCAAATTTTCGATGACCCTGAGGCATAATGGAGGTTCTATGCCGTTAATGTGCCGAATTATCTCATCCTTTAGCTCTTGAATTGTTGCTGGCTTATCGACGTACACCTTTTCTTTCAAATAACCCCAAAGAAAGAAGTCCAACGGTGTCAAATCACATGATCTTGGCGGCCAATTGACATCGCCATTACGTGAGATAACACGGCCATTGAATTTGTTGCGCAAAAGAGCCATTGTTTCGTTAGCTGTGTGGCAAGTGGCACCGTCCTGCTGAAACCACATATCGTCCACATCCATATCTTCCAATTCGCGCCATAAAAAGTTCGTTATCATCTCACGATAGCGAACACCATTCACATTTTGGAAAAAATACGGCCCGATGATGCCGCCAGCCCATAAACCGCACCAAACAGTCACTCTTTGTGGGTGCATTGGTTTTTCGACAATCACTCTTGGATTATCATTCGTTAAAATGAGGCAATTCTGTTTATTGACGAATCCACTGAGGTGAAAATGTGCCTCATCACTGAAGATGATTTTCTTCGAAAATTGATCATCCACTGTTGCCATTTATTGCCACCATTCTGCCCATTCACGACGTTTGGAATGGTCAAGAGGCTTTAGTTCTTGAGCCAATTGCACCTTGTTAGCGTGTAAATGCAAGTCTTTATGCATAATGTTCATCAACGACGAGCGTGAGAGGTGCAATTGTTGGGCACGACGACGAGTTGAGGTGGACGGCTCTTCAGCCACACTATCGCGAACAGCAGCAATATTTTCTGCAGTACGAGCTGTACGAGCATGCACTGGTGTTCTCACATCTTCTATAGACCCGGTTTGCTCGAATTTTTCCACGATTTTTGCGATTGTACGCACATTTGGACGATCAAATTGACCAAAAAATCACGAAGTGCACGATATGCATTTTGATTTGAACGCCCATTTTCATAATAAGTCTGGATAACTTTAACACGTTGTTGGGTTGTGTATCTCTCCATGGTTCATTCACAATTGAGTAAGTCCGAAATAGAGAAATGTCAAATAAAATTCGGAAAAAAACTTGGCGTTTAGGTGTGGTTCACATTCAACATCGGCCCTTACAATTTAACCACCCTTTATATATATAAAATAGTATGTGTGTATGTATGTATGTATTTTTGTATGTATGTATGTATGTATGTAACGTATGGACTCCAAAACGGCTGGGCCGATTTTGATGAAATTTTCAGGGAATCTTCAGAATATTCAGGTGGGTGCACTGTGAAGTCTGATTTTTGATTTTCGGTCTGCGGGCAGAGGGCCGTGGCAAAATCCAATTTTCATATTGCACCACCAATGACATCTATATAATTTGGACGATTTTTTCTTAAACATGATCGCAATGGTCCAACTTGGATTTATACGAAAAGAAAATTTTGCCCCGCCCACTTTTTTCCATTTACCTAAAATCAAAAAACGGCTCCATCGATTTGACAAATTTTTCTTTCAAATGTTTGTATTCATCCATTTTAAGTTTTCATCAAAAGAAAAATTTACCACGCCTACTTTTACGCCCACTTGTTTTATTAAGCGCATAACTTGAGAACGGCTTGACTAATTTGGACGATTTTTTCTTTTAAATGATTGCCATGGTCCAACTTAGGTTTTTACGGAAAGAAAATTTTTCCGCGCCCACTTTTTTCCATTAACCTAAAATCAAAAAACGGCTCCATCGATTTGACTAATTTTTCATTTAAATGTTCGTATTAATCCATTTTACGTTTTCGTGTACCACGTCTACTTTTACGCCCACTTTTTCTATTATACGCATAACTTGAGAACGGCTTGACCGATTTGGAAGATTGTTTCTATAAAATTATCGCCATGGTCCAACTTAGGTTTTTACGGAAAGACATTTTTGTTCCGCCCACTTTAACGCCCACTTTTTCCGATTTACCTAAAATCAGAAAACGGCTTAATCGATTTGACTAATTTTTCTTTCAAATATTCGTATCTTTTTAACGGACAACGTCTGTCGGGTCAGCTAGTATTAATATAAATTTGAAGTCGTTTGGTATACTTCTTTAACTTGTGGTCTACAATCAGTATTTTAAAACATTATAAACACCAGCACAAACGAATAATTTCTTTCCACAAATAAACTCTATATTTCACACAATTTTTAATTTTAACAAACGTTTGTTAAAGAAAATTTTCATAGAAAATTTGTTTTGCCAGCCTTTTTTAAATTTAAAATATTTTTGTCAATACGGGCAAAAAAAAAATTCGTAGTATATTGATTGATCGGTTAAAAATGTATCATCGATTATATAATATCACAGGTGTTATTATTGTCAAACAATTTCTTAAAAGTATATTAAAATAATGCTAACACTAAAATTCAAACATTTCCCTTTTAAGTGGTCGCATGTAAAGGTGTTAAAAACATGTCACATTTATCTTCTTAAAAAACTCTATTTGCTTTCGTTTTTTTTAATATTATTATTAGAATTTATCTCAAAATATTAAAAAAAAATAAATAAAAATAAATGGCGCAAGGCAAGTCACTTAAATTGTGCACCAACATTTATTAAATACGTGCTGGCCTAAAAAGCTCCTCTTAAATAATACTTGTCACACAAATGTTGTTCTGGTGACAGCAATGTAATGTCCACTTGGTTTTGTGAGGACATAAATAATATTTTGTCTGATAATTTAACTCAGAGGGACGATTATATGAAATAAAAAAAAACCACATTAAGCTAAACGCATGTTATGCGAGACATTTTGCCCACTATGCATAAGGTTACGGTGGCTTTGATAACAGATTGTTATAATACACATAGACATGTTCCATAAGAGGCATGCTACAAAAATTCATGTAATTCAATAAAAACTAGTTAGAATTGCATAATTGAATAGTTTTTTCCGTTAAAATTTAATATATACTTCTATACTGTTATACATAATGGGGGGTTACCCATATGTGTATTAAGATGACAGCCAAAATTATTTTCTAGAATTTTAAAGTTTTTTTCTGCGGAATATTGTGGCACTAGGTGTAAAAGTTCTGTGCTGAAAAGTTGAGCCACATCGTATAACGTTTTCTGAACGCGCATCGAGGTCAAAGGTCAGATATTTACAATTTTTACAATTTATATGAAATACATTTGTAAAAATCGTTAATATTTAGCAAAATATATGGATTTAGCTATTTTAATAAAGAGAAAAGTAAAACCGTTTTTTGGAAATTAGCCCTCATATCTCCTTTGGGCACAAACTGTATTACATTACATATCGTTTAATGCATTAATATTTGCCATTAGTAAAGCCCTTATGACACTACATTTTTAATGCATGGTTCAAGTTTTGGTGAACAGTGCAAATATAAAGTAATAGAAAAATTTATCAAGTGCGAAGGGTTCAGCTGTATTAAGATAAATGGCAAGCTGTCAAATATTTTACTAAAGTTATCGATAAAAAATGACATAACTTCAAAAAAAAAAAAAAATGTAAAATTGTTCAACTTAAAATTGACATTTCCAGCTTGATATATTAAAAGTGTTGCTGAATCCGCGGTTTATGGGGAAATTCAGCGATTTACCGCTTTTTGTTTTTAGGTTTCTCATAAATAAAACGTTGGCAACATTTAATAAAATTAACAGAACAGGGATGGCTAAGTTGTTTCAATTGTACTTTTTTGTTGATACCTTTTAAACTAAGATTTGTAATACCTTTTTGTGGTGTTTTTTAAGAACATAAATAAAATTAATTGCAACTAAAAAAATCTTTTAGTACAATTAGGTACAATTTTTAAAGGTATTTGGTACAATTTTAAAAATTCTCAACGCCATCCCTGGAATAAAACCATAACAAGAGAAAAAACACCAAAAAACTTTGTTTACATTTTTTATAGTTTGCTCTTTCTAGCATTAACTCTTTCTTTCTATCAATTAATGAATAAAAAATGTAGTGTCATATATATGTGCTTAAGTTAGTTAATTGTTCTTTATTTAAAATTCATTTCTTTTTTTTAACAGTGTTTAGATGTATATACTATAAATAAAACATACGACTATGACCAATGTCGTCAGACGGATAGAGATAACTTAAATTATAACAATTGTGTTTAATGTTTAACTCAGACTAATAATTATATTCATCAATAAGCTGTTTTCTATAACCTTTTGCATCTATGACTTACAGATATATATTTTTTTAAAGTTTTCTTTTGCATTATTTAAGATATTTATTAAATCAAGTTATGGTGTTTTTTTTTTAAATATTGGTAGCGAATTTCACGTAAAATTGGACAGCTGGCAATAAAGTGCAGTATATTTTCTGTTTCGTTTGTATTACAGAAAGAGCATAAGCTGGACCTCTGCGTCTGAAATCTTGTTTCATATAGCTGAATCAGGTGCACCTGGCCTTAAAGATGTAGCTTACTGCCGTCGTATTAGTACACAGAAAGAAAAACTCTCCGGATAAATAAATCTTTTTATACTTACTTCAATCACGAATCGTACTTAAAAATTCAAGTACGATTAACACTTAATCGTACTTAAATCAATCCTAAATGGGACTACTTTAAAAAATCAATCCCGATATTTATTGAAATAAGTATAAAATGCTTAAATCAAGTACCAAAAAGATTAAAGTTTTTGTTGAAAGTGCCACTCTGAGAGTAAAATTACAAAATGAGGGTTTTATCCAGGGTTGTGAACTATTTCTAATTAAAAAGCGCCGTGGCCCCAATAAAAAAGCGCTAAATAAAATTTAAATAAAAAACTTAATGAAATGTTTAAGAAACAAGTTTAATTAATTACACTGGCCGTCAAAAAATATCGTTTGAAGTAAAAATATATAAAATAAGATTTGTGCGATTTTGATCTTTTACAATGATTATTTTTGACCATATGGCGACCATTTTTCATGCAAATTAGTATGTACACTTTTTTTTTATCAATTATCAGAAATCTAGGTATATTATGAATACAATAAGGCGAGAAATCATGAAGATCAGTAAAATCAGCACGCTAAAGTCAATTAAAATCGCATAATCAAGTTCTCTACCCCGACTTTTTTTGTTTTTTGCAGTGCAGTGTTAATAAAACATTAACATTTTTAAAAAGGCTTTTCTGATATTTCAGGAAGAGTAAAGTAATATAATTTCAAATATACCCTAAAAAAAATTATTTACTAAATCACCAGAAAATATATCTTGAACCAAGAAAATTTTGCACCATTCTCGTCAAGCCAAAAATTTCTTATTGTAAGCCTGAAATTTTTTCATAAAAAAGTGTAGCTTAAGAAAACTTAATAAAAAAATGAGAAAAATTTTTGATTGATATGTTAACATGTCGATCTAAATAAAAATTAATTGAATCAAACCAAGTTTTCTTGAGCATTTTCTGAAAAGTTTAAAGAAATCGGTAGCATTTGTTTCTTGATGCAAGAAATTCGATCCTATTAAAATATCAAGAAAATGAGACTTATATTAAATAAATGCTGAATGCAGTTTTTGATCATATGCCAAAAAACATAAACTTTTGATCATGACAAAATGTTTCTTTATTTAAGAAAGTTTTACTTAATACAAACAAAAAAAGTTAATGGATTACTTTAGAAAATAAACTTCGTTCCTTGTATAGTATGCATTTCAGAGTAAAGTATGACCATATTTACATTATGCAATTAACGCCGCAACTTTCGCTTGCAACTTTTTGTTTGTTAGCAAGAGGTGTAGGGAAGAAAACGGGGTTGGAAAAGTTGAAAAAATGCTTGAAAAAAATGTAAATGTAAATGTGAAAAGAGTTTCGTAGCAACTACTTTAAAAGAAAATAGAAAAAAAACTCGGCGTTAATTGCATAGTCTAAATGCGGTCTATGTATTTAAAAAACGGAAACAAATTTTGGTTTTTTGTGTCTTGATTTAAATGTTTGCAAATAAAAGTACAAAAATTTTGGGTATCAATAAAAGCGCTAATTTAGCGCTCTTTTTTAAAAAAGCGCTAAGGAAAAAATATGCGCCTTTTCGACAGTTAAAAAGCGCTAAATCTAGCGCCAAAGGCACTAAATTGGCAACTCTGGTTTTATCTCATAAAACTTATTAGTCTCATCTCTCAGCATTGCATTTTTTATGCGTGCTTACGTGTGTGTTTTTCAAAATTTGTTGTACAATTATTTTGTTTGTTGTAACAACAAAAACAACAGAACAAGAAGAAAAACATATACATATATATGTATTATTTTTATGTTTAACCCTCCGGCTTACGCATGCTTTGATTACACAGCCCGACAAAATTAAAAATGACAAAGCTACAGAAGATTTAGTAAATTAACCAACATAGAAATTCAATAGTTTTAAGCAATTATTAATATTATTGTTACTAAAAATTTAGCTTTGTATATTTATTTGTTGTGGGTTAATTCAATTAATCTTCTGTAGCTTTGTCATTTTAATGTCCCATGTAATAAAACAATAAACTTTTCAGTTGTTTCATTCTAAAAAAATAACTTCAAAAGAACAAAATTGCAAAAAATCATAAAATTTTTCATAAATTTTCAAATTTTGTCCACTGTAACTCTGTCATTTCTTGACCAATGTTTACAAACGACCCATGGTTATCTTAGAAATTTTCACTAGAAAAAAAGAATTACATAATCCCTTTAAAATTCTTGAAGATATTTGCATTTCAGTCCCATCATCTTTTTTAAATACACAAATAAGCTATATCATGAAAACTAGAGCTGATAGAGACAAACTGATTACAGATTTGAGTTCAGCGCACCAAAATTAACTAGAATCAGTTGATAAATTCAAAGAAGCAAATTGAGTGTTGGCCTGTGTTATCTATACACATTAAGCAAAGGCCCGGCCAGACTCATGTGTACCACGAACGGTTAAAAAGTAAATTTGAAATTTGCGTCTCATTTAGTTTATATTTTTAGTTAAATATGTACATAAGATTTTTAAAGTAAAAACCATATCGGGCATGATGTTGGTGTTTTATCATTCTTTAATGTGTAAAACGGGTAAGTAAATCAATCATAATAATTTTTTCTGTCTAATCTCTTTTTTGGTTTTTTTCAAGAACATATTGGAGATAAAATCAACATTATAATACTTGAATCAAGCACATTTTGAGATTAATTAAATCTTACTTTTACTTAAATCTATCTCATTTCCGGATTATATTAAGTACAAGTTCGGATTAAAACAATTTTATAATTCTTGAATCAAGCGCATTTTGAGATTGATTCAATCTTAGTTTTACTTAAATCAATCTCATTTTCGGATTACTTCAAGTACGAAATCGGGATTGAATATGGATAATTTAAGTATTTTGGGATTGAAAATCCGTTCTTGAATCAATCTTTCTGTACTTGATTCATGAAAATCCGTACTCACCGTACTATCAATACCGCTTCGGATTGATTTGAGTACGTTTGGATTAATTTTTTTTTTGAGTGTATTATTGATTTCAAAATATGTTTGTTGCTCCCCGTAGTTGAGTTTTGAATAAAAAAGGTTTGTTCCAGTAGCTTGTTGTTTCTTTTAAGCCCAGTTAGTATATCAAGTCTAATGCGTTCCCAGTCCTCTCTTGAAACGAATTCAGAAATTTGTATCGAGCCTACATCATTAGCTAATTTTCCAATGTAATTATAGTATATATATCGTCGTGCGGGAGTTTATGTGCTCTATATGCCAAAAGTGTATTTTGAGAAAATCGATCTTGAAGTTTTAACATAATTCAGGTTTGAAGGATATAGAACAAAACAGACACTATTTATCTCAGAAACTAGATGAGATAGCCGAAAACGGATTACATATTTGAAAAATTTGGGGTCGAAAACCTAAATTGGCCTAATTAACTCGAAATGTGTAAAATGGCGGATAGAGCACATAAACTCCCGCACGACGATATATTAGGGTATTCATTCGGTTAAGCTTACTTGGTAAACGGTTATCATTATAATCGAATAAAGTTTTATAATGTAACTCAAATGCAAATCTAGTGTATATATATATAATTATTTTCAATACCAGTTTCCAACATTGATGCGTATGTTGGAGTAAATGAGGGCAGTTTAAGTATCTTTTTTAAAAAAAAAGCGTTGAAGTTTATCCACTGTTTCAAATAACGAATACCCCCATACTTTAGCACCATACGACTGGATTGCACAACACTCTGATTGGAAAATATTCCATTTTGCCTTTAAACCGATTTATTTTTTTGCTAAAAATTCTTTCGAAGTGGCGTAAATATTGTTTTTTGCTGATTTATTCCTTTTTTCTATGTGCTTTCTAAACGACATTTAAGGTGATATTGTTACTCCGAGATAAGTATATTCATTTGTCACTCTAATAGATTTCCCCTTAAATAGCCATTGTTCACGGGCAGAAAGTCTGCCCCCATTTCTCAATACCATCATTTCAGATTTGTTCAAATTTATATTTGCCATTATTAGCCGGAAATTAATAGATGATTTTATTTATTTCCAAGAGATGATTATATAGAGTTTTTGAAATTAGTAGTTATATTCCTTTTTGGCAATCCCCCTCTAGGAATAAAGTACAGAAAGCCCGGTGCATTATATGTACTACGCTAGAGGAATAGCCAATGCCATGTTCTCATTTAAAATTGTAAATTTTCGCAATCCGTTTCCTGAAATAACCGACCTGGAAATCAATGCTTTAATAGAAGTTACGGGTTTTATTGTTAGTTCTTATTCATTTTTTTTTATTTTTTTTTTTTTACTCCCTAAGCTAATCCCCGCGAAGCTCTCGGCTTGTCTCTGGCGGGAATCGAACCCGCAACCCCGGGGCTGATAGACTTGCTCACTACTGGCAAGCCTACTGGGGCATTTTTGTTTGATTCGAATAAAGCAGATAAAGAAAATTATGTCTTTCAGAAAATTGGAAAACTACAAAACCATTACCCAACAACATTTAATGAAAGTAACTGTATTATTTTATTACTTGTTTTAAAATTTTTTCTGTTAACGATGTTTTTATATTTTACGGGTGGTGCAAAATTATACGCAGCTGAATTCGGAAAATGCTTATTTACAATCCCTACAAAAAGATTTCGATCTGTAATTCTGTGGAGCACTTAAGTCTTAAAAATTAAAAATTAAGACTTAAAAATTTTTATATGCAAAAAAATACTACCAAAACACCGATCATAATTTTTGTGTTAAATTTTAAACGAGTACAACTTTTGCATTAATTGAAAATTTTTATCCCAATTTTGCGCCTTGCAAACTTTTCTTAAGTCAACATAAGTTCTTTTGTCAAAAGTCATAAGGAATTATGTGCTTATATTACATATACACCGGTTTATTATAGTTTTAGTACAATTTAACCAGCTTTTTAATATTTAACGACGTTTTGAAAAAACGAAAAGTAATTTAAAATTACGTTTATTGACAGTGTTTATAAATACCCAAATTAATTCCCAAAAAAGGAATAAAACCCATATTTACCCAAACATCAGGTAAATACTAAGCAGAATCCCATCTACACGCAGAGAAACAACATGTTTAAATATGGTAACCTCCAACAAAACTATTTTTAAAGAAAATTTTTAACATATTAATTAAAATATAACCATATTATTGTCACCTCCAACCATATTATGGTTAAAATAGTCCTCCATCAGGAAGCCACAACTATATAACGGTGTCCTCTAAACATGTTATGGTTAAAAATAACATACTTTAATAAATTCTGCAAGCTTAAGGTCACTTATTTATAAAATTAATTAAAATATATTCAACATTTTTCATTTTTCGAATTTATTCTATGAGCTAAATTTCAGTTATGTATTTTATAAAGCTTTTTTGTAATAGTTCTATTCCTACAATTTTTCAGAAATGACTTTATACACTACCAGACTATTATATTGTATTTTCTATTTACATTTTACCTTAGCCTTCCGTTGGAAAGCAATGAGGTATATTGAATGTACAGAAAAATTTACAATTATTAGACACCAGCAGAATGTAATGCATTTTCTGGCCCGCTACGGCCGTCGTCAGCATTCTTTGTGTCTCACTGGATAGTGTTACTTTATAAATTGAATGTATTTAACTCAACTATTTTAACAAATAGAAACTGGGAATTATTTCTGAAAAATTGTAGGAATAGAACTATTACAAAAAAGCTTTATAAAATACATAACTGAAATTTAGCTCATAGAATAAATTCGAAAAATGAAAAATGTTGAATATAATATAAAGTTACCTTCGGAAGGAAATAATTCCCAGTTTCTATTAATTAAAATATTTTTATTTTTAATATTTCGATTTCCGTTGGAAATCTTCTTCAGGAAATTTTTTTAAAATAAAATAAAATTTGACAATAAATGGAAAAATAAAATATGGAAAAATAAATTTTAAAATTTCAAAAAACAAAAATATCATAATAAATTTAAAATTCCATTCTACAAACTTTAAACAAAAAGACAAACAAACAAAAAAGGAAAACAAAATTTTTAAATTTATTCAAAGCCTAAAACCTATTTTAATGTCCCTTTCCGTCAATAATAAGCTATGCCATCTGAAATTTATTTTATAAACAATCAAGGACAAATACCTATTTATAATTATCCCTTACATCAACCCATTCATTTTTATTCAATAAATGTCTATAAATTTGAGCTAAGCCCTCAGTATCTTTTTTAAAATTAATCCTTTTCTCAAATGGAACATTATTTATCTGCACCATTTCTAACATATATCTACGTTTCTTAAAACTTTCCGTATTCAAAATTGATGTGTTTTCAAAATCAGGATAATGATTAAAATCCCTACAATGAGTTGATAACGTCTATAATTTGTTAAAAATAACAATAATTTGTTTTAAAATTAACATAGTATTTTCCTCTTTTCCAAGAGCAACATGCTTTAGTTGAAAAACAGCCATATTATTTTAAGTGTTAAACATGTTTTATTTATTTTTAACCATAACATGTTCGGAGGTTGTGGATTCTTGATGTAGGACTAATTCAACCATAATATGGTCGTTGGTGACAATGATATGGTTAAATGAAATCATAACTAAAGTTGTAACTAACAAAACAGAAACTAAATAATAGTTCATAGATAGTTATAGATTTTATTCACAAGTCATAACTAACGTAGTAACAGCTTTCAGTTCAGCTGATAGAAGAAATGCAACCATGAATATTGGGCGCTGCGAAATATGGCCCCAAAAAAAATGAAAATTAACCCCAAATTTAGGGATATTTTTCATAATCCAATATGGCCCCATTTTTTTAATGAAAATCTACCCCAAAAAAAATGAAAAATAACCCTAAAAATAAAATGAAATATGACCCTAAATTTGGGGTTATTCTTCATTATGAAAAATCACCTCAAAATTTATAATCAATTTGAACCCCAAAAAACAACACAAAGAAAGTTACATTAAACATTTTCGGTGGAGTTCATATGTCTGAAACTAAAAATCCCAAATTTAGAATCCCGATTTCAAAATCCGGATAATTATACAGTTTTTGTTTTAAAAAACGTACGATTGAAAGCATGGTTAGGCTTTGGGCCATGCGCAAGGATTTTTTTTCTTTATGGTATAACGAACACTGGCTTTGCTTACTAAAGCTTCACGGTATAGCCGGCCTTCGGTCGGGCGCAAGGATTTTCTTTTCTATGGTCCCAATAAAAAATGGAGCTTCCAACGAAGCAGGTTTATAAGGGAGAAACATAAAAGTTTCGCTTACCATTGCGCTTACGGAAGACATGAATTTTATATGGCGATTTCCCACTTTGAAGCAATAAATTTTTGACACAAAAAGCGCATTATTCAGCGCAAATAAAAATTGTTAGATGTAACGATCAGCTTTACACACTGAATGTTTTGATACTGTTATTTTTAATTTTTCTCCCTTACAAACCTGCTTCGTAGTAAGGGAATGCCGTAGCACTTGAAATGTTATTTTTTTTTAATAAAAGTTGTTGAGAGTTCTTTCAATTACTTTAGTGCTTCGCAAAATGATAAAATTTTTTCTGGGGTATAACAAACTCTGGCTTCGCTAACTAAAGCTTCTCTGTATAGACGGCCTTCGGCCGGGCTCAAGGATTTTTTCCTCTATGGTATAACAAACACCGGCTTCGCTAACTAAAGCATCTCTGCATAACCGGCAAGGATTTTCTCTACTTTGATATAAGAATTCAGGTTTTGTATACTATCCCTAGAAAATTTTACATAGAATTTTATAAAATTTGTGTAAAAATGTTTGGGGTGATCTTTCATTTCTTAAAATTTGCATTTATTTTAGTAGACGAAAAATAGCCCCAAAGTAAAACTTGTGATTTTATTTGGGGCCATTTTCATTCCTTGATATTGGGGTCATTTTTCATTCCACTTAAAATGCAAAAACACCCTAACGATAAAATGAAAAATAACCCCCAAAAAAAAAACAAAAAAAAATGCGCCAAAATTGCGTGTTGTTGTGTCTCATGTAAAATTTTGGGGTCTTTTCTCATTTTCCTTTTGGGGCCATATTTCCTGGGGTCATTTTGCGCACCGCCGAATATTGTGGCTGTAGGAAATATCGCCCAAATATCGCCCAAAAAAATAAATTAAAAATCGCCCAAAAAAATTCCACGTAAAATTGGGCCTGAATTCATATGGAAAGTGACCCAAAATTTTTGGGCTATTTATCGTTATTATTGGGTGATTTTTCGTTTTTTAAATTTGGTGATTTTTCATAATGAAAAATCACCCAAAAATATTATATGAAAAATAGCCCATTTTCTCAGGCCATTCTTCATTTTTAAAATTTCGTCAAAATCTTGCATACTATTTGTCTAAATCATTCATTATTACTATACGTTGAATTCCTAAATGTCATTTATAAAAATAACGGGACATATTGCAAAAAGGTGGCATGTCATAACGTCCAGCGTCATAGTGTCCGTGGACAAACTCGAAAGCATAGCCGGCCTTAGGCCGGGCGCAAGGATTTTCTCCTCTTTGATAAAACAAGTACTGGCTTAGCTAACTAAAGCTTCTCTGCACAGCCGGCCTTCGCCATGGGGCAAGGATTTTCTCCTCTATGGTATAACAAAAATCGGCTTCGCTAACTAAAGCGCAAGGATTTTGTCCTCTATGGTATAAGAAATACTGGCTTCGCTAACTAAAGATTATCTGCGAAGTCGGCCTTCGTTCGGAAACAAGGCAGATTTTAGAAGCTTTACTTAGCGAAACCGGTACTTGTTATACCATAAAGCAAAAAATCCTTGTGCTCGCCCAAAGGCCGTCTGCACAGAGAACCTTTAGTTAGCGAAGCCGGTGTTTGTTATACCCTAGAGGAGAAAGTCCTTGCGCCCGGCCGAAGGCCGGCTATGCAGAGAAGCTTTAAGGGCATAATAAACCTCACAAATGGCTTGGCAAACATGTCAAAATTTTACGTGTGTAGAAACATTTTGTGTTGTTAATTGGGCTGTTTGCTATTTGGACAAACATTTGAAGCAATGTTTGCAGAAATATTAAAAATTTTTAATATTTGGCAGACATGTTGGATATTTGTCAAACTTTTTGTGGCGTCTAATGCTAATTGTATTCAATTCAATTAATTTTGAATATTAAATTAAATTTTTTTAGTAGTATTGCTTGCCACAAAACAGCTCGTTGTTTAAAAACTGTTTACTTTAAATTTTTTGCCTTTATTTTAAAATTTCTTCTCCGTTTTAAGCTAAAAGCAACAAAATTGCCGCAGCACTATTGGCATCTGCATTCATTGAAAACAAAACAAAAATTAAAATTAATGTTTGAACGGAGAATAATTGTGCCGTTTATTGGCAAACCCTAAACGGAAATAATGCGTGTGTTTGCCAAGCATTTTGTGTGGTTTATTATGCCCTTTAGTTAGCGAAGCTGGTTTTTGTTATACCATAGAGAAGAAAATCCTTGCGCCCAAAAGTGTTTTAGTTATATGTTTAATATATGCACGCAGAGAAAAAACAACAAAACCATTTTTAAATGTTTAATTTAACCATATCATTGTCACCGACAACCATATTATTGTAAAATAAGTTTCTTTAAAAATAGTTTTGTTGGTTGTGACCATAATAAAACATCTTTTTTTGTATCTTTATTTTGTATCTTTAGTAATTATGGACCTTATGACATTTTTCAAAATGACATAATGTCCATTTGCAAAGTGTCTTAATGCCCACGGACGTTATGACATTTTCGTTTCACAGTGTCCATGGACATTACGACACTGGACTTAATGGCATGCCACCTTGCAAAAAGCTATATTCTGTTTTGAGTAATTGATTATAACTATGCAGTGATTAATTAATATTTAACTATTGAATAGTGCACAAAGTTTGGCGGAGGGCTCAAATAGGCATTACTGTCCATACTGCCGCGCAGCTGCTGAATATACAATGCAATTTTTTACATAAAACTTACATTTGTATGTTACTAAATTTATATGAATTATAAACACTGTTTTGCATGGCTGTAGGAAAAATCGCCCAAAGAAAAATGGCCCAAAAAAAATAATGAAAAATCGCCCAAAAAAATTCCATGTAAAATTGGGCCTGAATTCATATGAAAAGCGACCCAAAATTTGTGGGCTATTTTTCGTTATTATTGGGTTATTTTTCGTTTTTTAATTTAAATTTTTAAATATTGTATGAAAAATAGCCCATTTTTCGGGCCATCTTTAATTTTTAAAATTTCTTCCAAATCATACATACTATTTGTCTAAATCATTCATTATCATTATACGTCGACTTCCTACATGTTATTTGTAAAAATCACTATGACACTCCAAAAAGTGTCACAGTGTCCATGGACTTTATGACACTTTTAAGTGTCATAATGCCCATCAGAGCAGTGTCATAAAGTCCGTAGACGTTATGTCACTTTGTAGAGTGTCATAATGCCGGGCGCAAAAATTTTCTCCTCTTTGATAAAACAAGTACCGGCTTCGCTAACTAAAGCTTCTGCGCACAGCCGGCCTTCGGCCGGGAGCAAGGATTTTCTCCTCTATGGTATAACAAAGACCGGCTTCGCTAACTAAAGCTACTCTGCAAAGTCGGCCTTCGTTCGGAAACAAATCAGATTTTAGAAGCTTTACTTAGAGAAACCGGTACTTGGTATACCATAAAGGAAAAAATTATTGCGCCCGCCCAAGGCCATCTGCGCAGAGAAGCTTTAGTTACCGCAGCCAGTCTTTGTTATGTCATAGAGGAGAAAATCCTTGCGCTCGGCCGAAGGCCGGCTATACAGAGAAGCTTAAGTTAGCGAAGCCGGTTTTGTTATATCATAGAGTAGAGAATCCTTGAGCCCGGCCGAAGGCCGGCTATTCAGAGAAGCTTTAGTTAGCTAAGCCGGTTTTTGTTTCGGTAAAATAAGTCTCTTTAAAAATAGTTTTGTTGGTTTTTTGCAAATTGGGTAATTATTTTTTTTTTTTTTTTTGGAAAAAATTCGGTTTTGCTTTTTGGGTCATTTTTCGTTTTGTTTGGGCAAAATTTCATATTTAACTGTTTGGGTAATTTTTCATGTTCTTTTGGGCGATTCTTCATTTGGGCGATTTTTCATTATTTTTTTGGGCCATTTTTCTTTGGGCGATATTTCCTACAGCCGTTTTGCATATTAGGTAATTTTTTTTTTTTTTTGGGAAAAAATTCTTTTTTTCTTTTTGGGTCATTTGTCATTTTTATTTTGGGCCCTTTTTCGTTTTTTTTGGGCAAAATTTCATTTTTAACTTTTTGGGTCATTTTGTTTATGTTCTTTTGGCCGATTCTTCCTTTGGGCGATTTTTCATTTTTTTTTTTTTTGGGCCATTTTTCTTTGGGCGATTTTTCCTACAGCCGAATATTGTCATGTAGAGAAAATTAAATGTCGATAATATTTTGAACGATATATTCTGTAATTAATTAAAAAGCTTTTCAAACTATTAAAAACCCACTTTTTCTTCTTTAAAGAATTAGCACAAATTCTAAAAAGGTTATTTTTTGGATATAATAGTATATAAATCAATTAAAATAAAGGCTTGTAAAAATAAAAATATTCAATAGAATTTTATCGACTAAGAACACATCTCTAGTTTATTTTGTTTTGTATTGATGTTTTTTGGATGCAGTAGAAATGCATTTAAAATGGATTTCAGCGTGTTTTTTACGTCTTAACTGATTTTTGCCATGTTTTTATCTGATATTATTTGAATATCTCTTATAATTTTTTCCAATTATTTTTTATAACCACTTCAAAAATGTTGTATCTACTTTTGAAATAAATTATAAAATGGTATCAATCAGCTGTTCTTTGAATGTATTAGTAAGCTGGCATTTAGTTACAGCTTCAACTATAATTACATGTAAACTTTTTATGCTGAAAGTAATCATCTGTGAATAACTTAAATAATAGGTACTTAAAAAACTTAACACTTGGTAATAATTTATGAATATGCGCCAATATGTTTAAAATTTTCTTTAAAAATAGTTTTGTTGGAGGTGACCATATTTAAACATGTTTTTTCTCTGGGTGTATATTTATGTACTTGTGACATTGATTTGTAAAATTTATTTTTGTTATTACCTTTTTTTAATAAAAGAATCTATTAATGACAAATATTAAAAAAATTTAGCGATAAAATAGTTTGTGGGTCACTTTGACCCAAAGTACATATGAGGGTTAATTTAAAAAAAGCATATTATTGATAGCATATTATTGGAGCTACAGGCTATAACATTTTTTGCAAATTTAAGTGGGCATGGCTCCTACCCAGGGATTTCAACATGCAGGGAATTTTCAGAATATTATCTGTACCTCACTTCTGTAACTTTTTGAATTTAACTACCGGTATCGTTAATTAACGAGAAATCTCGGTTACTTTAATGAATTTGTTATTCTGTATTTTAAATAAACAAATCTTTTTGTTTAGAAATATTGACGACAAATATCGGTAAAAATATAAGAACGTCAAAGTGAAAATTGTTTAAAATTAATAAAAAAAAAAATACAAAATAAATTTTCCTTATTTCATTTATTTTAACGAAACATGAATGAAAACGCGTAAATATTGATTATATTTTTAAACAAATATGTTTTTAAATCTTTCTATACATAGGGAAAAATTTTCAGGTGACTGAGCCACTCTAGCACAACATTCTGCTCCTACTTTTTATACCTAAACTACTGTATGTGCAGAGGATATTATGTGGTTGTACGAATGTGTGTAACACATTAAAATAAAGGTTCTGGGCCTGCCTTTTAGTATACCGATTGACTTAGAATTAATGTCAGAATCCATTTAACGAAGCCCGTTCTTCTATCAGGATGGCTGGTTGTCTGTCTTGTGCGCAAATTACAGGTCGCAATTTTAAAAATAATTTTATAAAATTTGGCACATATGCGTTTATTGTCACAAGGTTGAAGCCATTTTATAATGGTGAGAAGCAGTTATTTAATTTAATTTGAGTGAAAAATATTTTGTCGCAACCTACATAAATCCCCAGAACAAATTTTTTTAGAATCGGTCCATATTTGACCCAGCTCCCATACGAATACACTAATAATGGTAGTAGATACTTAGATAATATTGGCACAAAAATGTCTTATGTGAATATTAACCTCACAACATACTCTTTTTGGCGGAAGCATGATGATATACTTTCTTACTTTTTTGTGTTAAAAATTGGCTACTTTACTCTATATTTTTAATCTGTTAACAGTACATTTATTGTCTTTATTATTTAACAAGAAGTTTTTTTGTGTCGTTAGCTACCGACATTTTTTGCCGATAAAAATTGTTAAAATTTCATTACAGAATAGCTCTTAACGACAATTTTCGTTAGCTAACGAATTTTGACTACTTAACGACAATTTTTTGTCGTTAAAAAGTTACAGTACAGATTTTCAATATATTGTCTTAAAATACGTAAATATTCGTCTTATTCTTATTTAAGATTTAAAATTTTTTATATATTTACAATAGTATTTAAGTACAAATGTAGTATTTTTGACAGAAACCATATACTGTGAGTTCTTCAACAATTGCCAAAAACATGTACCCGAATATTCGTCGCCGCCCTAATATATAATAACGGGGCGACAAATATTCGCGTTCGCATTTGCGAACTATTCTCTTATTTTTGCTATTTGCATTCGCACTCACATTTGCTAAAATGTAATCGAATATCAAAAGAGAATATCTAATGTTTATAAGTTTTGTAAGTGTTAAGCTGGGATCACACGATTGCCGCAAATGCACCAATATGGCCACAGCTGATGTGGTAGCTTTTTCATTTGTTTGGAAGTTCTAGTTGGTATTTTTTCATATAGGTTCCTACTATACAATTTTTTTTTTTAATAGTTTTATTTGAAATATTTTAAGAAAAATTTCTGAAATTCCAAATATTAACTGAACTGTTTTTAAATCTTTCTATACATAGGGAAAAATTTTCAGGTGACTGAGCCACTCTAGCACAACATTCTGCTCCTACTTTTTATACCTAAACTACTGTATGTGCAGAGGATATTATGTGGTTGTACGAATGTGTGTAACACATTAAAATAAAGGTTCTGGGCCTGCCTTTTAGTATACCGATTGACTTAGAATTAATGTCAGAATCCATTTAACGAAGCCCGTTCTTCTATCAGGATGGCTGGTTGTCTGTCTTGTGCGCAAATTACAGGTCGCAATTTTAAAAATAATTTTATAAAATTTGGCACATATGCGTTTATTGTCACAAGGTTGAAGCCATTTTATAATGGTGAGAAGCAGTTATTTAATTTAATTTGAGTGAAAAATATTTTGTCGCAACCTACATAAATCCCCAGAACAAATTTTTTTAGAATCGGTCCATATTTGACCCAGCTCCCATACGAATACACTAATAATGGTAGTAGATACTTAGATAATATTGGCACAAAAATGTCTTATGTGAATATTAACCTCACAACATACTCTTTTTGGCGGAAGCATGATGATATACTTTCTTACTTTTTTGTGTTAAAAATTGGCTACTTTACTCTATATTTTTAATCTGTTAACAGTACATTTATTGTCTTTATTATTTAACAAGAAGTTTTTTTGTGTCGTTAGCTACCGACATTTTTTGCCGATAAAAATTGTTAAAATTTCATTACAGAATAGCTCTTAACGACAATTTTCGTTAGCTAACGAATTTTGACTACTTAACGACAATTTTTTGTCGTTAAAAAGTTACAGTACAGATTTTCAATATATTGTCTTAAAAAAACGTAAATATTCGTCTTATTTTTATTTAAGATTTAAAATTTTTTATATATTTACAATAGTATTTAAGTACAAATGTAGTATTTTTGACAGAAACCATATACTGTGAGTTCTTCAACAATTGCCAAAAACATGTACCCGAATATTCGTCGCCGCCCTAATATATAATAACGGGGCGACAAATATTCGCGTTCGCATTTGCGAACTATTCTCTTATTTTTGCTATTTGCATTCGCACTCACATTTGCTAAAATGTAATCGAATATTAAAAGAGAATATCTAATGTTTATAAGTTTTGTAAGTGTTAAGCTGGGATCACACGATTGCCGCAAATGCACCAATATGGCCACAGCTGATGTGGTAGCTTTTTCATTTGTTTGGAAGTTCTAGTTGGTATTTTTTCATATAGGTTCCTACTATACAATTTTTTTTTTTAATAGTTTTATTTGAAATATTTTAAGAAAAATTACTGAAATTCCAAATATTAACAGTCTGTTTAACAATTTGGACTATCAAAATAATTTTTGGGAATACAAAATTTAATTTAAAAAGATTTTGTTATTCGTACTTAATTCCCAATTTTTATTATTGATAAAAACACTGAAATTTATTGTTGATGGGATAAGCTATTCCTATGCGCATTTCACTGGTTGCTAAGACCAGATCGTCAGGAAACTTCATCCATAAAGATTTAAGAAAAACTAAAGATACTTTGGGAATTAAGCGCGAATAACAAAATCTTTTGAAATAATTAAATTTAAATAATATGTATTATTTAAATATCAGTAACTAAATTCTGTAACTTTATTAATTAAACTACCGATATCGTTACGTAAAGAGAAATCTCGGCTACTTTAACAACATTTTTATTTTCGTTTTCAAGTTAACAAATATTTTCTCTAAGAAATATCAACGACAAGTATCCGTAAAAGAATAAAAGAAAAGTTTTATTAAATATTTTTAATAAAAATATTCGCACTTAACAGCTACATAGTATGCTTGTGAACATACATAATATGTATTACATATGTATTTGTTAATAGCAAAAATTAAAATTCATAATAAATATATGTTTATTTATCTTCATTACTCACTAAAGGAAACGTAAAATTTATTTAAAAAAAAAGACAAATATTGGCGCGTATTGTGTTGTTTGATTGCCGCATGAGAAGACAATAAATATTGGTGCATTTTTGTTATTATTATTGACGCGCGGTTGCATAGCACACTGTCACACGTTTGCCGCACCATGGTTGCATTTGATTGGTAAAAGTAAGCACAATATTGCCCTCGATTGGTACAAGAGCCAATTGGTTGTGTAGTCACACGATTAGTGTATTAAAAAGTGTGAAAATTGCGGCACTCGTGTGATCCCAGCTTTAGTTTCAATCAGCAATTTCTTGTAGGGTTGGCAATACACAACATTTGTCAAAAAGTAGACTGGGTTGGGTAAGTGGGTTTTGTGTAAAAGTTTTTAAATTTGGGAAAATAAGTTTGATTTTCTATACAAAAAGTCTGTTAAAAAGTGGGTTAAATTAGAGAAGTATTCATGGCAGCTTCTATATAAATACAATATAGATTTCTGTGTAGCATAGAACGGCAACAGTAAAAGTATATAAATTTTGTACAAATCGCTTCGTTTTCCACAAATTTATTAAAAACGCACCGCGTTAAGTAAATTTAATTATATTTGTAATATTAAATACCCCAAATCTGACTCTGGCATTTGCGGCAAATTCAAACCGGTTCTTTAAATTTAAAACCTGTGGCTTTGAGCTTATGTCCAAAATTGTTTGGCTATTAAAATTTGGAACATCCTGTTAAAATGTGTAACCTTCGCTGATGAAATTGTTATCTATTATAGATTTTTCTTTCTAATGGGATTCAAGAAATTGGGAAATCTATAATATAAACCTGCTAACAGTTGCTAATTAGTTGGGATTGCGAATAGAAGAAAGAAAAATAAGGTTAAAGTTTCCCATTCTATGGTTGGGAATGGAGTAAATCAATGCTTACCATTTGTTTTCGGGTACTTAATAAATAAAAGGGTAAGTAGTAATTTAAATCCAGGGTAAATTTTAGTTTTTCCAATTGGTAAGAACAGGTAGGTATATGGGGTATTTTACACTTGGTAAATATGCGATATGAAATTTAAAGACTGATTACTTCAAAAGAAATGTTCGGTTTTAAACCGAAGTTTGGATAATGTCAGCGCTTAATTTCATCGCGTACTTAGGCAGAAATTTGAGTTCAATAAAAACATAATTCCTTAAAGTTGAGGTAATAAGAAAGTGTTACAAAACAAAGTGTAGCAAAAATAATATGATATAATATTTGATAGACCTTTTCCACTCAACTGAGCTGTCATTGTGCTTATTGAGATTTTATTGCACATTCAAGGTTGAATAACAACAAAATCTATTTTACATAAAACAAAACCCAGCTCTCAATTTTTATTTTGTATTTTATGACTTATTTGATTAACAAGAAAAGTAAAAATTTGCATAAACAATATATGCCTATACTTAAGTATTTCGTGCAGCACATTATAAATTATATTTAAAAAAGAGTGAAGATAAAACAAAAAATAATAAAAATTCAATAGTGTTAGCTTTGTGACACTTTCGTTTGCCGAAACGATTTAAATTTTATTATAGCCCAATATACACGTAAACAAAAATATGGGCGAACGGGATAATAATAATGCTTTCCCTGTAGTAAATAAAAAAGTCAGTTGCAAAAAACTCTAACTATAAATTAACTTTTTTTTAAATGACTACAAATTGGTTTAAATCTCATGCAGATATCAACCAAAAAGGCACACGTAAAACACAAATAAAATCAAAATAAGTAAAACAAGCATGCCATGAAGTCAAATGAAAAAAAATATACAAACATATTAAAATAATTAAAAAATGAATCAATACAAATCTGTTTATGTACTAGCAATTATGTGGCGTATTTATTTCAGGACTATTATACATCATCATTTAGGGCAGTTTAATGCAAAATTTTCATAAATAATTATTTCTATAACAAAATATGTATATAAAGATATGCATATGTATGCAGGTTCATATGTATGTACATATATTTTTTTTTGGCAAAAATTTTAAATTTAAATAATTTATTATAAACTGACAATACTTTTAATTAATTACACATAGGTTGAAAAATAAGTAGTTAGTAGTCAGTTAAAAAGTCATGCAAAGATGGCCAACTGACTACTGCCTATGACATGCCCATGTTAAAATAATGAGTCGTCGACAAGGAAAAAAGTCACTTAATCAACTAGATGTGGTTATTAAAAAACCAGTTTGATGTTAGTTATAAATGTGTTTGACTTCCTACAGGGTATGTTTATATGTACATACATACATACATATATATTTTTGACAAAAATTCTTTAAAATTTAAATAATATATTATAAGCCGACTATACTATTAATAACCTACAAATTAGTTAAAAAATAAGTAATTAGTAGTCAATTTAAAAGTCATGCAGAGATAACCAATTGACTACAGCCTATGACATGCCTATGTTAAAATAGTGAGTCGTCGACAAGAAAAAAAGTCACTTAATCAACTAGATGTGGTTATAAAAAAAACCAGTTTAAAGTTACTTAAAAATGTGTTTGACTTCCTACAGGGTTGTTTGTAGGCAACCTTAACTTAGTTTTATATTGTTCTAGCTAAACTCAGTTTGCTTCGCACACTCATTAAAATAAAAATATGTTTTAAATACAGATCTCGTACATTGTTGACAAAGATATTTGTACCAAATTGAAATACTCTTACTGTTACCATTCACCAGTGACACCGAAATCTATATAGAATTTGGATTATAGTTGTCCCCGCCTTTGTCTACAATAAGGCCTCTTTTTTTACTGATATTTTTCATTTATTACCAAGATTTTTTCCAATTTTGTAAACTGTAGCTGTGGTCGTTTTCTATATGTGCATAAATATAGTTTGCACCACGCTTACTTCTACTTTTATTCAACAACAACAACAACTGTACACTTGCCGTTCTTCATATATACGGGATTCTATCTTATATAATCGTATTGATTACCAAGCTATTTGTACCTACTTTGGAAACTTTAGCTGTTACCGTTCTCAAGATATACTGAAATCTCTTATGACCTTCAATGCGAGGTACCCCGTCCACTTATCCACTCCCACCTTCTTTTAAACAGATGTTTTGTATTAATAGCCCAGCTATTTGTGCCCAATTTCGACAATTTTTCTCCTACCATTCTTTAGATATATAAATAAATCCTTTTTATGTCACTCCTACTTATCCATCCCCGCCCAAATCTTTTCGTTAGGGGTATAAGTCAGAAATATTTCATAGAGATTTTAATATTTGTATTTTTTATTGATCAACTGTGTCACATGTCACATGTTCCATTTTTATTACCATTTCCTTGATTGAAAACTAATAAAATTCTTTGTGTTTAGCTGCGTAACTTCTATGCTATCCAGCAAAATATTGACTTACATCTTACCAACAAGAACAATACCTTATCGCTGCTCATAGCATTTCATTACAGCAATTTGTAAAGTAGTTTCTCGTAGTTAACACGGTAAATTGCAAAAAGCCAACAAAAAACGAAAGAACCAAGTTCAAGTCTTAACCGGAGTGGTAAATTTTTTTACACATATTTGGATTTGTGCTGGCATATAAAACCACTTTTTTTCTTTGAATTATATAATACGTATATGGATAAGTGAGAAAGAGTCAAAACTTACCAGTACAGACGGTGTTTGTTTGGCCTGGATCCAATTTTAAATTATTAAATTTAATGATTTAATTAAAACAATGTATTTTTTTACACTGATACCAATATATATATATATATATATATATATATATATATATATATATATATATATATATAAATATTAATTATATTTAAATAAAAAGTTCACGAAGAACATAGGGCGTTAACAAATTCTCTCTATTATCTTCTATTATTGGCAAGGACTTTGATTTGTCTCCATGTTTTATTAGCTGTTGCGAGTTCTTGTCTTGTGCAGGGTGTCCAAGTCCCTGATTGCGGTGTCCTTGAGGGTTCCATTCGAGGGCAGTTCTAGCTATTTCCGTTACCGGACGTCTCAGAGTATGACCGAACCATGTCCATTTACGTCTTCTTATTTCTTGTTCAATGGGCATGCTATTACAGTAGTTTTGACTTAACTGCCTTTTGTTTACCTGCACTTTTGACTTAACTGCACAAAATTGATAATTTTTGGAATTATTCTTTAAAATTCCATACAAATTCCTTTTTTAAGTGCACTTTCTATACCTGCACATTTAAGATAAATGCACAAAATTTTTGGCATTTTAAAATTATTTTCATACAAAAAATCAAAGTTAGCTGCACTTTGACTTAACTGCCTAAAATACACATTTTCTGGAATTATTCTTCAAAATCCTTTTTTAAGTGCATTTTGTATACCTGCACATTTTTCATATTTTTGGGCAGCTTTAAAATATTTTCATACAAAACATCAAAGTTAGCTGCACAAATAAAAATATTTGGTGGCCAATTTTTCACTTATGTAAATATCTAATTTAAGCTGTTTATAAAAATATAAATCGCAATTATTTTGTTTTTTTCCATACATTTTTATTTTCTTTGTGAATCCTCATTGTTTTTGTTAATGTTTCTTTTATATTAAATAAACATAATTGCATCTATAAAATGTTTGTTAGACGTTTATGTTTAATACACAGCTTCTAAAAGAATATTCTGATGATTATCTGACGACAAACAAAAAAATCTAAATCTGTTTTGAATTTATTTTTTGACACGCTCGTCTGTAAATCTTGGTATGAACCTTTTGGGACTCTCTGTAAGAGTCGTACAACAATTACAGAGCTACATAAATAAGACCGTTTTTGAAGTATGAAAATGCTATTGCCAATTTAATTTTAATAAAACAAACAGGCCTAAGGATCTGTAAAAAAGGATTTCCCACAGGATGGTGTTGATTTCGCGACCTTCAAGTTTTTTTATAGAAATTGTATGAAAATTATAAGTTTTGGCATGAACAATACATTTGATGCCCTGATTTATGTAGCTCAGTCATACGGCTGAGCATTTCACGAGTTGTAAAATAATATCTACATGAGTCTCATTAGACTCTTGGCATGCTTTTTGAAAGACGCGATTAATATAAGCGTTTTTCGCTGCGTTATGGAAGAATCTCTCATAGGACTCAGCACGTGTTACAGTTTCTCCCGTGCGAAGAATTGTCTACAATTAAAAAATGAGCTCGTCGACGATCAAAAACACGCTTTGTGAGATTCCCAGTAGACTCCTAGACAATTGAAAATGCTAGCTGGGTTGAAATTAAATTTAAATAAAATAGAAATTTATATATTAATAAAATAATTTTTTTATTCTACTTTAAATCAAACTTTTTACTTTAGCTGCACTTTTGTGGAGGTAACCACAATTTTGTACCTGCACATTAAGGCAGGTAAATGCATTTAAGATAACTGCATTTTTGATTTACCTGCACAAAAAATCGTGCAAAGGAGATTGTGCAGCTAAGTCAAAATTACTGTAGTCTGTTGCCACAGTGTCTCATTGGATATTTGATTTGGCCAGAAGATCCGTAGAATTGTTCTTAGGCAACGATTTACAAAAGTCTGGATTTTGTTTAGGGTAAGTCTGGTATAGCTCCATGTAGTACCGCCATACAGGAGGGCCGATTTTACACTGCAGTTAAATATTCTCAACTTAGTTTTTTGTGAGATTTTGTTTGAGTGCCAGACCTTATGTAACTTGTGAAAAGCAACGCGGGCTTTATTAATTCGATCAGAGATATCTTCATCCGAACCACCAGTAACATTTAACCTACTTCCCAAGTAATTGAAAGACTGGACATCTTCGATTAAGTTGCCATCCACTATAAGTGGTGTTGTCACATCAGTACCAATACGCATAAGTTTTGTCTTCTTAAAATTTATTTTCAGTCCAACTTTCCTGGCATTTATTGACAGTCTCGTTATTTTCGCCTCAATATCTACAAAACGGTATGCCATAAGACAAATGTCATCGGCATAGTCAATATCATTTAGGTATTCATCCAAATTCCAACGGATTCCAGAAGGTGCTTCGATATTCGTTTCCTCCATCACACTATCCAAAAGCAGAAGAAAAAGAGTTGGAGATAGGATACAACCCTGTCTAACTCCTGTATATGTTCGGAAGGGTTGACTTTCCCTTCCATTAAAGCGTACTGTATTCTGTGAACCGGTATATAACTCACATATTATATTTACAATTTTCTCTGCGATACCTTTTTTAATGAGTGTCGACCAAATTGAGCTACGTGATACTGTGTCGAAGGCACGTTCAAAATCTACAAAGAGTAGGTAAATATGTGAATTAAACTCTGCTGATTGTTCTATAATTATGCGTAATGTATTAATATGATCTACGCAGGAACGACCAGGTCGAAAACCGGCTTGCTCTCTCCTCAAAATATTATCCATTACAGGTGATATACTTTGCAGTATTATCGTGGCCATGACTTTACCTGTGGAATTGAGTAAGGTGATACCTCTCCAGTTTTTACAGAGGGTTAGGTCACCTTTCTTTGGGATGGTAATTACAGCGCATTCTTTCCACTCTAATGGTATCTGCTCGTTGAGCCAAGCATTTCTAACAAGAGGTGTGAGAAACTCTGTTAACGTTTAAGCACCATATTTCAGCAACTCTGCCGGAATGTTGTCTGGGCCTGGTGATTTGTAGCCCTTCATTCTACTTAAAGCTGTCTCTACTTCTTGATCCGTAGGGGGACCTGTTGGGATGTCTCTTCTCGGATTACGTCTTATAAACGGAACAATATCGCCCTGGTTCTCATCCTGAGTTATATCATTTGGGTCAGTTGACTGGACTGCAAAATATACACGCCACCTAATAAGTTGTTGTTGTGTTGTTGTTAGAGCGGTACCATCGGATGCTTTTAAAACTGCCGAACTTCTTATGTTGTAACCGCTTACACGCATAGAAAAAATATGGTTGGGCATGGTTACGGCAACAACACCATGTTTAATGTAACAATATATTGTTGTCGTACACAAATAATTGTTATTTATATTTAATATCAACAATAATATAGTTACTGTAAACATATCAATGTTTATCGCAATTATGAATTTGAGTATTGTTGACCGAAAAATAATTATTTTTCTAACAACTTAATTATGATAACTTTCTAAACATATTATATTTCTCACAACCATATCATGATATTTAATAGCCATAACATGATAACTTTCTATACATTTATCATATTATGTTAAAGATGCAATCAAACTATTTTTACTCTAATCATATTATGTTAGCGCCATTTGTAAAATAATTTTAAAGAAGTTGTGTCGTTTTTTTATTTGTGAGCGGTTAAACAATTAAATGATAAAATTCCATAAAAAAAATAAGTTTAAAGAAATTAAAAAATTAAAATATTAGCGGAGTTCATTCAAGTATTAGTGATGTAATAGTGCAAATGCAAAATATCATAGTTTTTTTTGTAAAATCCAACAATAAAACACACAGAGATTTCGTTATATTTTATAAAAGTGCTACGAAATTTCTGTGGTTTTCATGGGCAATCGCGTATGTCTTAAAACAAATTGTTCAGGAAAGCTGAAAAACCATTCGAGATCAAACTATGGGCTAGGTATTGCATTTTTTATACTTTGTGATTACGTTAAAAAACCGGAATTGATCCATCTTTAAAAAAAAAAATGTAAAGAGCTTTAAAAATTAGGCGATATGGCATCAACATCTCAAAATCGGAAAAATGGACACACGCGGTTGCCCATGAAAACCACAGATTTTTCATTTGCTCTTTTGCGAGCCTTATATTGAACTCCGCTATTTGATTAACATTAAGAAAAATTGTAAAAAGCTACAAAATAAAAAATCGATTCAAAAATATTTAAATTTATTTTGTATTTTTATGACAGCTATGAAAGGTGCTGTATCATAATATGATTGCTTCTAAATTTATTATGATTAACATGATGATAATATGATTACTTCTTAGCTTATTATGATTAACATGACAATAATATGATTAATTTCTTAGCTTATTATGATTAACATGACAATAATTTGATTACTTCTTAACTTAGTATGATTAACAGAATAATAATATGATTAAGGGAAAAATATTATGATGTAATAGTACGAGTATATTTAGTCATAATATGATTAAATAATAATCTTAATATGGTGGCTACAATCATAATTCTTATCATAATATGTTGCTCTTAGAATATGTTTACCACAACCATGTTTTTTCTTTGCGTGTAGTTGTTTAATTGCTGAGTACACGCCGCGGAGATTACCTGTGTTAGAGGATCGTTCAGCTTGCTCAGCTATTTCATTGTAATATCTTTCACGATCTGCTCGGACCATGTAGTTTACTTTGCGTGCTGATAAACGGTATTCTGTTTTAGCTTGGGCCCTTTTTGTAGGGGATTTGGCTCGTACCCGTGCGCAGTGAAGGGTTTTACGTCTTTGTATCTCAAACCAAGACTCGGAGCTTATCCACGGCTTAATACAAATATTTCAACTATAATTTTGCGGATATCGTAAAGAACACATACTTTTTTTGAACATGCTTAAGCCATGTGTTTTCTCTTAGTGCACTTAGACGACTTCATAAAAAAAAAAATAAAAAATACATAAATAAAATAACTCGTAATTTTATTTCAAGCAAAAAGGGCAAAAAATGTCAAACAAATGAAAATGTATGTGTGGATATAAATTTAAAAATACGAGAATAACAACAGATGGCGTATCTTTTACACATGGAGCGTTTCTTAAAAAACTTATATGTCATTTTTAAGGGAAAATATCTTTCATTTATTGTCACTTTGCTACTTAACTAAAAACTGTTAACTACAAAGTTTTATTTTGTTTTGATAATTTATTAAGGAGATCGAACGGTTAGCATTCACACGATTTTATCCGGTTATTTTAGTTTTACCCAAGTCGAATATTTTAAAATGTCAATTTTTCGAATAACGAATAAGCCGGCTATTTTGGTATCATAAGCCCGTCATTTAAATAATGTGTTATTTATATAGGTTTTCCTTACTTTTGTTGTACGTATTTGTCTCACTGAATATTGGGCACACTTGAACTTTTTATGAAAAATGTCAAAACAAAATGTAACAAAAGTCAAAAAACATTATGAGCAATGTAAAAACAAATCGCGTGTGTTCTTGTAACAAAAACAAAAAACAATTCAAAATACTACGAAAAATGTTCAGTTTAAAAAGTAATTAGCAATTTGACAGTATTTTAAGTAATCCAAAAATTATAAGTTGAAAAGGTTCTTTAACGTCACGACTTATTAATCACCTTTAATTAGTCCACAATAAATATACGTCAAGTAAAACATGACTCTGTTATAAGTAGTTCTTAAGAGACTGCATATAATACTTTACTAAAATATGCCAAATGTCAAAAATGAATGAAAAACTCTTAAGTAGTTCTAGCATACCTTCATGCTTAAACTACAACATACCGGCAGATTCAACGATATGGAAAAATTCATCAGTTTTATTTATTAAAGCGCCAAGAACTTAAAACAAAATTGAAGGAATCAAATAATTTTCATTTATTATTTACATTTATTTCATACAAAAAGCATGTTCTTTAGACCCGGTCGACCTCCACACAAAAAAAAAAAAAAGTTGTGCCAGTCAGAATGAAAGAAAGATATGTCAATGAAGTTTCTAAAACAGGATAAATTTTTTTTGGCCACGCCCCAAAATACAGCACTTTTGGTTTTTGATATGTAGCGCTGCCACATAAAGACCGATCTTATCATATCACATATCGTTGTTCATGGATTGACAGTGGCTTCATTTTTGCAAAATTTAGCCCCATTTTTCATTTTCACATATTACATTAAACCAGGTAGAACCCAATACAAAAACCGTCTCGTGACAGTTCTGTTAGTATTCTGTGGTTAAAACTATAAACCAATGGGACCCATGTGTAGCTATTATAAAGGGTGGTTAAATTGTAAGGGCCGATGTTGAATGTGAACCACACCTAAACGCCAAGTTTTTTTCCGAATTTTATTTGACATTTCTCTATTTCAGACTTTCTCAATTTGAACCATGGAGAGATACACAATCCAACAACGTGTTAAAGTTATCCAGACTTATTATGAAAATGGGCGTTCAAATCAAAATGCATATCGTGCACTTCGTGATTTTTTTGGTCAATTTGATCGTCCAAATGTGCGTACAATCGCAAAAATCGTGGAAAAATTCGAGCAAACCGGGTCTGTAGAAGATGTGAGAACACCAGTGCATGCTCGTACAGGTCGTACTGCAGAAAATATTGCTGCTGTTCGCGATAGTGTGGCTGAAGAGCCGTCCACCTCAACTCGTCGTCTTGCCCAACATTTGCACCTCTCACGCTCGTCGTTGATGAACATTATGCATAAAGACTTGCATTTACACGCTTACAAGGTGCAATTGGCTCAAGAACTAAAGCCTCTTGACCATTCCAAACGTCGTGAATGGGCAGAATGGTGGCAAGAAATGGCAACAGTGGATGATCAATTTTCGAAGAAAATCATCTTCAGTGATGAGGCACATTTTCACCTCAGTGGATTCGTCAAAAAACAGAATTGCCGCATTTGGGCGAATGAGAATCCAAGAGTGATTGTCGAAAAACCATTGCACCCACAAAGAGTGACTGTTTGGTGCGGTTTATGGGCTGGCGGCATCATCGGGCCGTATTTTTTCCAAAATGAGGCCGGTCAGGCAGTTACTGTGAATGGTGTTTGCTATCGTGAGATGATAACGAACTTTTTATGGCCCGAATTGGAAGATATGGATGTGGACGATATGTGGTTTCAGCAGGACGGTGCCACTTGCCACACAGCTAACGAAACAATGGCTCTTTTGCGCAACAAATTCAATGGCCGTGTTATCTCACGTAATGGCGATGTCAATTGGCCGCCAAGATCATGTGATTTGACACCGTTGGACTTTTTTCTTTGGGGTTATTTGATAGAAAAGGTGTACGTCGATAAGCCAGCAACAATTCAAGAGCTAAAGGATGAGATAATTCGGCACATTAACGGCATAGAACCTCCATTATGCCTCAGGGTCATCGAAAATTTGGACCATCGGATGGAGGTGTGCCGCCGTGGTCGCGGCGCCCATTTGGCCGATATTTTGTTCCATACATAATTGAGTAATACCAATATATCATAATAAAATAAAATTACAATAATTTCCTAAATAGTTTGTGTTTTATTCAAAATCAAATTGATTTCAATGAAACTGTTTGTGATATTAATTAAAAACTAAATTAAATACGTACCAGTTAACAAATAAATCATATCAATTAAATAATTTTTGATATTTGCAAAATTTTCTGCAGTAATGGTGTTGATATAAGTAAACGTTTTATTCACTTGATTAAGCTTTTAATTTAATTAAGAACTTAAGTAATAAAGCCTTTGACAAAGGTGTTAACAAACTTTTGCTTAAAAAATTGCATAAAACGGGCTACGATAAAACTTATTTAAGATGGTTGAAGTAATACCCTTGTGTTCCGCAGTTCTTAAAATTTAATTCTGCAAATATTTTGGTTAAGTTTCATTTATTTTATTTTATTTAAAAAATAAAATTTTATTTTATTAAAATTTTTTTGATTTTCGTTGAACTGTTAATTTTTAATTTTTGATATTCTTTAATTAGGCTTGAGTTCATCAAATTTAATTTTCATTAAATTATTTCAACTAAAATCAAAAAATTGTTATTAAAATAGCTATGGCACGAGCTCTAATGTTTACATTTGTACTTTAATTTGTACAAATAAAAATATCGACGAAATTGGACACATAATAAACAAATGTATTCAGGTTTTCAAGACAAAGTCTTGACAGAAAGAATACGAAAAACAGAGGAATGGAGGCAACATGTAATTTGAAATTAAAGTGATAATAACAGCAAATTTCGAACCACCAGTACTACTGGTTATATATTGATGTTTGACTGTTGGCTAACGGGCACCGCAGTGGTGCAGTGGGTAGAACTCAAAGATCTTTGGACGATAGAATGTGGTGATTTTTGAAACATGTTAAGATCAACCCGGTTCGAATCCCAGCTCAGCCAAGAAAAATTATCAATAAAAATTTATTAAAAATGTCAAGTTGTAAAAATTCCTTCCCTCAGTGAAAATAATTTAATGAAAATTAAATTTGATGAACTCAAGCCTAATTAAAGAATTTCCAAAATTTTATTTTATTTTTAATTTTTATCAACGATGATGACGTTAAAATATTTTAATTTCCAAAGAATTACCAGATCTTTAAAAGGATTTAGATAGTTTTTACAACTTGTGTAACCTTTATTTAATAATGGTATTCACGTCACAAGTTGCACCCTTGTAAAAAAGCAAAAGTGCAAGAGTATAACAACAACCACACAGACAATTAGTTGTGCGAAAATAATTGTCTTTGTGGTTGTTGTTATGTTTTTGCACTTTTGCTTTTTTGCAAGGGTGCAACTTGTGACGTGAATACCCTTAACGTAAGTAACTTAACCTGAAAAAAATGCAAACACATGACATTTTCGAGAATGTGTGATGCTTTTGAACGCTATTATAGCAGAGACTATAAACTAGTAAACGTAATAATGGATTTTGGGGTTTATGTTAGATGATATATTTAACATTTACCATTCTACGATAGATGTTAATAAAGCACGCGGAATCTTGGCTTTCGTCAAACGCTGAACAAAAGAACATCTATATCAACAAAAGATTATTTACGTCACTTCTTAGTCCAATTAATGACTTCTTATGCTATAAATCTTCTTATGCTATAAAACTATTGGAATTTATTTTTGAAAGTTTCACAAATCTAATATTAATATCTAATATAACAATTTTGTAAGGTTCTATAATTCGGAAATCCTTAGAATATTTACTGTCAGATTCTCAAGGTTGTAGAAGTTTACTGTATAAATTTACCACGAGTGCTTTGTCCATATATCATTTTCCATATTTGTGCAATAGGAGGTTAAAAATAGTTAAACATACGATTACGGTCGCTCTTACCTTCTTCAAGCGCCAAAGAGGACATCATCATACGATGTGATGTCAACGCTAGGCACACCATCTGGTAAAGCATCGGCTGGAGGGTTAACCACGACTCTGATGCAGGCAATGCAATGGCTTCTTTTCTGGATATTGAAGGCGCCTTAGACGATCACTATGATCGAACAAGCTCTTACTGATCTGGATGTTCAGGAGTACATCATTAGTTGGTTAGTGGACATGTTGAGAGCAAATACCGTTAAATCATGTCTTGGTTACAGCGCACAGTGGTCGAAATCATTGATCTGACGGCATTTAAGTCAAATTTTAAAACTTTAAAATCGATAAATGTTTGACATTGTATCGATAACCGATACTCCACTGAGCAAATTTGCGTTTTTACATTTGTTTTGCTTTCAATATTCGCACAGCTGTTAGCTGTCAAATATAACATGAGTTGCAGCAAGTGCATTGAAAGAATTTGGCGCCAAATTACTCAGTGTGTGGTTTTCGGCAATATTAAATCATTTGATTAATAATTTTATGAACTAAGGTTTTAATTTAAAGTACAAGATATGTATTAACTAAAAAAAATATGTTTGTGATCTGTGATTATCTAGTTTAATAGAAATACGTTGTAGAAGTTAACATTGGTGTAGCAGATTTGAAGTGTTATATACTATAGTTTGGTGGAGTGCATCTTTTGGGATTCGATCGGATTCGGTCCAAATATGGTTTTGATTATTAATTTGGTTATTTGTTGTTGTGAAACGTTCCAAATGATCTGCCCGTTCTTGCCCGTTTATTGGTTAATTTATTTTTTGAGGCATAATGAATGTTTCCAAACGCACACTTTTTTTGATTTGGCACAATGAAAACGTCCCTACTAAAAAATGTTCAGCTGTGGAGGTATTTAATAATATAATAGACCAATCGCACTATAATGAGGAGCAGTGCCGAGAAATAAAAAAAAAATTGAGGAGCTTCATAAGCAAAGTAGTGGAAAAGTGGAAGAACTGCAACAGAACGTTATCGAAATTTGAAAAACATAATAAAGATTGGTTGGACAGTGAAGTTTTATTAGTTGGGCCGACAACTAGTAAAAATTTTGGAAGGCCTGTAAAAGAGTTCAGTGCTTGTTCATCTAAAACACAAGTCAACAAAGTTTCACAGCTTGTAGAAAAAACTTTATGTTGGAGTCCAAATTACCAATACGTCTGCTGAAGTGTCTCTACAGAGCTTGGTTGATCATACAGCAACAAGAATCGTCGAATCAAAGAAGGAAGTTTTCGCCAGCCTCAATGAAGATGCTATTACAGCGATAAACAAATAGGGATGTGATGGCAGTAGCGGACATTCAACATACCGCCAAAGCTTTTCTGACCCTGAATCGAACAGGATCGATGAAAACTTATTTGCCGTATGCATTGTGCCACTGCAAGTGAATATGGGAAGTGTCATTCTGTGGGAGAATTCTCGGCCTTCTTCGACGCGATTTTGTAGACCAATAAAATTGATTTACGCAAAAGAAACTTCTGAGTTGGTTAGTGCTGAAGTTGATAAAGTGAAACAGGAAATAACTGAAATTATTCCAACACAATTTGAGTCTTTTCAAATTAATCACCAATTTTACATGACAATGATCGATGGCAAAGTTTTTAGTATAATTTCAGAATCCTCGTCACAAACATGTGGAATTTGCGGAGCCACACAAAAAATTATGAATGACTTGAATGCCATTAATAATCTGCCGGTAAATAGAAATATGTATGAGTATGGCTTGTCAACACTACACGCTTGGATAAGGTGTTTTGAGTGCATTTTACATATTGCATACAGAATCCCAATAAAAAGGTGGAAAATTCGTAGCACTGACAAATCTGTTGTACAGCAAACTAAATTAGATATACAAGAAAAGTTAAGAAATGAAATGTCTTTATTAGTTGATATTCCTAAGCCCGGATCGGGAAATACTAATAACGGAAATACGGCTAGAAGATTTTTTCAACAACCAAAATTGGTAGCACTTTTAACTGGAGTCAGTGAGGACTTAATCAGTAGATTCACAAAATAAATACACATGCGTTCAAAACATTTTGCTGGCAAACAGCGGAAATATTTGTAAACAAATATTAATGGTTCTATATGCCATCTTCTGTACACAAAATATTAATTCACGGTGCTGAAATCATAAATAATGTCTCTCTTCCAATTGGCATGATGTCAGGAATCGCGGAATAAGGATTTGAGAAATTTAAGAGAGCATCATACACGAAAAAATTCAAGAAAAAACACAATGGAGGATTTAATGCACTCACTTCTTTTTTCATCTGATCCTCTCATATCCACGCTATCCAAACGACCTTCTAGCTACTCCCGGAAAAACATCGAAATTGGAAGAGATGTACAAAATTTGCTTTCAGAGCCAATTGTACATGAAGACACTGTTGGTTCTGATACTTCTGATTCAGATTAAAAACAAATATATTATCTTTAAAAAATTTGTATTAATTATATTAACAACACTCAAAATAATATATCTGTAATTTAACAGAAATATTTCTAATTTTTTGGCTAGGTATCAGCAACTTTAACAAAAAAGCTCTGAAATAAATGAAAATTGTTTAGAGTTTAGTTTATTACGCATTATATAGTCGAAATTAAGCATCAGGCTTTGTTTTTATTCATTTGCGAATTAAATGCCGCCAGATTCGGTATATCGACCACTATGCAGCGTGGCGAGTTATTCTCATATTCTTTGGCTCATTGTTGTTTGCTCTTTTCTTACCAGCCTGGCTTATAAGGGCATTAAGGCAGTAGCTAACGCGGATGACGTGATGTTGTTAGTATCGGGTGCATTTCCGGATGTGATTAGTGGAATTATGCCCAGTGCTTTGGTGGCGCTTAGTAACTGGGCCACAGGTACGGGTTGGGAGTAAATCCAAGCAAAAATAAACTGGAACTGTTCAACAGGTGGACGAAAATTCCGGTCTTCAGACTATCACGGCTGGGATTAAATACTCAACACAGTAGAATGTTTGGCGACAAATGGGGCCTTAAGCCTAGACTGGTCAAATGGCTGTATACGGCAAATTCGGCCTTTTTTACTTATAGATCTTTGGTAGACCGCAACATGAAGGAAATACGTCGTGGACTAGCAGGGTACAAAGATCAGCCTTCATTCAAATAACAGGCGCTCTACGCATTATTCCTACAGATGCGCTGAATATTGTACTGTATCTTATAGCAATAGAATTGCACCTAATGGCCATATAACCATATTATAAATTCAACATGTTATGGTTAGTAATAGCAATAATTTTTTACAGGAAGAGTGATCGTGAAACCTCCCATACAAGGACAATATATCTGTCTACATATCTGGAGGCGGACAGTAGTAGAAAAGTTTGAATTACACAAGATCTTTTTTAAAACGTTTCTTTAAGTAAACTTTAAGCAAGTAAAATACAAAATCAAATCTTCTGCTGCTTTATTTCTACAATATTTAATATAGAAAAATGTGTGTCTGCTGCATGCCTTTAAAGGACTTTGTATTATCAATTAGCGAAATCGTTACTATTGCTCTTAAGGTTTTCTATAACTACATAAATCATGTATTTTTTTTAAAGCTTTAATATCCATTTAAATAGTCTTTACACGAAATGTGCTAATTTGTGCCATCTGTACTGTATTTAATATGTTTTTCTAATGGTACTTGAAATTTATTAAACCAATTTTTTTTGCTTTATTTTACTTATAATGTTTATGTATATACATATTCATATATGTTTTTTTTTGTGACATATTTTTTAAAAGTCGTAAAATGGTCTTTAGTACACAAACACACATAAATATTCAAAATGTTTTACGATGTGTTTCAAATAAAAATACGATTTGCATAAAAATGCGAGCATTTAAAGTTCCAAAAAGGAAAAAACAAAGAAATTAAATTAATTTTATTATATCGCACAGTGGGTTCGATGACACCGAAAGTGGCGATTAATTCATGGGAGCCGTAATTAAAATTTTTTTGAAATTTTTTTTTTCAAATCGTTTAATATACATTAATAGGCATATTCTGAAAAAAAGATACACAGAAAAAAATTTTTTTTTACGATTTTATAGACATTTTTATTTTTCGGAAAATTATAGTTTGTTTCAGAATTTTTGCCGTAATTTCAAAATGGAAAGTGATTTTTTTAAAAAATGAGAAGCAAACGAAAGCCTATATTGTCTTCTTTCTAAAACATAAAAAAAATTTAAAATTTAAATATATTGAATATATTATTAAAAATATAAACTAAAAATAATATATACATATATAAATATTTCTACATAATTGATTTAAGCTCTTATTTGTCCTTACGACAAAATTTCATGAATTCTGAAATTTGTTTAATATGTTAATAAAAAACAATATTTTAATTTGTTTATGCATTTTGTTTGTATTTAAGAAAAAAAATTATATATTATATGTTCATCCTCACCTTCATCATCATAATCTTTACTATCATTACTCTCACTATCATGTATTTCTTGAGAAATAATAGGCGATAGCAAAAGCTGTCGTTCGGAATTTGATAATTGTTGCTTTTCTTTCCGCTCATTTTGTTTATTTATACTAGATATGAATGGATCTGAACTGAGAAAAACTATATTTAGAATATCTTCATTCGACTTTTCTCGGCTGCATTTGCGAGCAAAGTGTTCCCTATAATTTTTAAAATCCTTATTACTGGCTTCCTGAGCTTCTTCACGCAACCATCTCTGATAGAAACCAAACTCATTTATAATACCGAAAATAAAGACAAAAGAAAGTTAAAAACAAACAAGTTGATTTGTTGTTTGTTTTTTCCGATTAAGTATTTAGCAAATGGAGTTCTACCACAAAAATTTTAATAAGTAAAAAAACGAGGTGCCTTTACAAAAGTTTGGTGTAGAATATATAAGCTAAAATATTATATTAAAATATCACTTAATAAAATTTGCTGGATCGCAACAAGAAATTTGTTGAAACTCTGTGTATATATCGAAAATACCCCAAATATGGAGCACTTTTTAAAAAAATATTAAAAATATTTGCAATATATTTATCTAAAAAACATAAATGCAATTATGTAGCCAAATACCTGAAGTGGATGGTTCCATTTTAATAAAATTACTTTTAGAACGCTTAATAAGAATTATCAGCACTCAAAATATCTCAATTTTCAGTTTTAGGCACGGCACGAAAAGTTTTGAAAAATTATTTGACTTTGATAGCTCACAGTCGATAGAGTAATTAACTCAAAACAAAAGTTTTTGGCAAATAGTGATATAGAATTTAATTACCTTTCACCCAGTACCACACACGAATGTGTAGGATAAAGTTCAGCTATTGAATTAATCCTCACTTTTGGTACATTTCAACCCTCTGTGCATCGGTGAAAATTATTTTATTTTTATTAAAATGTACTTTTAAAAGTAACACACAAATTTTTAAAATATTTAGATTTTTAATTTCGAAAAGGGCAAACACATCTCGCGTATTTACATAAATACGTTTTTTTTTTTCATTTTAATAAGTCCCAAATGCTTCCCTGCACCACTATGCTTGAAAATGGAATAGCCCAGGCATTCGTTCTATAGTCGACATCAAGGCGTGTTCAAAGTAATTGAACCACAGCCGCGAATAACGTTGTAAACGCCACATTTAGCAAAAACTGTTTTTTGCAGTTGACCTTACTCTCTTACACAGTTTAAACATTAAATAAACCAAAACTATGCACCTTAACGCCTTCAAAATGGCATACAAAGTGTCAGCCAGTGGAAGAACATTGCAAGTTACTAACAAAATGATGAAACCGGAATGGTTTTGCAGTGCGGAATAATGTTTTAAAAGCGTTTTGCATAAAAGTTATTATTATTATTATTTTTAATAATAGAAAACAACAATTTTAAAACAAATAATGCTGCCAGTCAAAAAATTTTTTTTGCTCTCTTGAACATTTATTATTTTGTAACTTAAAGCGTTATTCGCGGCTGTGCTTCAATTGTTTAAACACAGAATACTTACTCGTTCAATGCTTTTTGCTTTGGAGAGTTAGGGGGCAATTTCTGCCTCTCACAAACTTTCTAACCGATTTTAATGATGTTTATAAACAAATTAAATCCATATTTATATGGACACATAAGCATGATGTATTTTTAAATACTGTGGTGTAGCATATCATATAGTCGGGCTTGACCGACTGTACTTTCTAACTTGTTTTAAATAAAATTTACTATTAAAAAATTATTGGAACTTTTAAATATTAAATATGTTGGATTCAAAAAATTCTAAGCTGAATATATTGAAATCAATTCAAATAAAAAAAATTTGATTTGTAGTTTTCGAATTTTTTATTTAACAAAATTGGTAGAAAATAAAAATATTCTAACAAAAAAATTTTAAATACAAAAATTTCTATTAACTTTTTTTAAATTTTTCCTTGAAAAATGAGGAAGACAATGTAATAAATACAGGGATAAAAAAGTGCTGCTTCATTTTAAAATACAAACATTCGCGGAAATCTGGCCAGAAACTAAAAAGAATATTATATTCCTTGAATTATGGTAAAGTGCAATTTGTTAGGTTGAATCGCTCAGTGAAACTGTATGTAAGACCATGGTCTGATCCAAAAACACTTTGTAATAAAACTTCCTTGCCATTGTTTTCCAAATAGCAACGTGCAGTCATGTGCTAGAAATCTTTTCGACTGAAATTTTAATAGCATAATCGAATATACCACTCTTACTTATTATATAAAAGGTAATAATGTTTATAAACTACCAAAATTTTTTCTTATAATAAACAAAAGTTGTAAAAGCTTTTTCAATTTTAAAATAAATAAAAAAAAAAAAAACATAATAATTCTAATATTAAAGAACAGATTATGAGTTATTCAAAAAATGTTTGTTGAATTAAAATATTTAAGCATTTTTTTTTTATTATAAAATTTTTTCATACAAAATCTGCAATTATTTCATTCAACAAGTTTTATAAACATGTATTTTATTTTTATACCCTTCACCTCAGGTGGAAAAGGGTATATATAAGTTTGTCATTCCGTTTGTAATTTATACAATATTGATCTAAGACCCTATAAAGTATATATATTCTGGGTCCTTATGAGGAGAGAACTTGATTTAACGATGTCCGTCCGTCTGTCCGTCTTACGTTTGATATGTGTTTTGCGGAGACTCCAGACACGATAGCGGCTAGGTTGTTTTACATTTATATCACATATAGTCCACCATTTCGTGCTATTGAAATTCAGCCAAATCGGTCCACAAATGGCTGAGATATGACCAAAAACCACGACTGCCTCTAATTTTTTCCAAAAATCCCTTGTTGTTGTATTTTTATTGCTTTTTTCTGTATATCTGGAGAACGGCACAAGCCAAAGTTTCCAAATTAGGTGCAAACATTCAAGTTATAAATACACACCAACCCACAAAATGTGGGCGGGGTTGGAGAAGTGGGCGTGGCACCTCCCATACAAAAAATTTAAAAAATTGTATAATAACCTGAATTTTTTGACTGTAATATGACCTATGGTTAAGCCTTATATATCAGAAGATCGGAAATTTTTAGTAGAAAATATTTTCTGAAAAACTCGAGAAAATCGGTTCAGATACGAAAAAGTTATGACCAAAATATTAATTTTTTTTTTTTAAATACCCATTTTCGGGAACTATAGATCTTGCCGAGTCCAAGTTTTATAACCCATCTAACTGGCAAATTTATTTTTAAACACGTCGGTATATAAATCTGTCAAATCGGTTAAAAAATGGCTGAGTTATAATCAAAATACTGAAATCCCAAAAATTACTCTTTTTATACCCTTCACCTCAGGTGGAAAAGGGTATATAAATGTGGCCGTATGGAAAAACTAGTTAACTCCACTTTTTGCGAAAATTATGATAACACCAAAAATTGAAAGCGAGTTTCATTTACTATCACTCTGTCAGATCGAAATTTTGATATAGTTTCTCATTTAATAGTTATTTGAAAAACAAAAATCAGAAAAATATCATATTATTTTTTATGTAAAAACTAGATAACGCCATGCATTTTTTGAAAAAACAAGTTAACTCCATAGTCTCTTAGAAAACAGAAAAATTAGAAGCTTTAAACTGTGTTGTCTCGAAAACTAAGGGACAAAGAGCGATATAGAACAAATTCGGGTCAAAATTTTGAGCATAAAAATTGCAACTCTACACGGAAAGAAAAAACATGGTTGTGGTAATCATATTCTAAGAGCAACATATTATGATAAGAATTGTGATTGTAGTCACCATATTAAGATTATTATTGAATCATATTATGACTAAATATACTCGTACTATTACATCATAATATTTTTCCCTTAATCATATTATTATTCTGTTAATCATACTAAGTTAAGAAGTAATTAAATTATTGTCATGTTAATCAAAATAAGCTAAGAAATTAATCATATTATTGTCATGTTAATCATAATAAGCTAAGAAGTAATCATATTATCATCATGTTAATCATTATAAATTTAGAAGCAATCATATTATGATACAGCACCTTTCATAGCTGTCATAAAAATACATTTTGTGGCTTTTTACAATTTTTCTTAATGTTAATCAAATAGCGGAGTTCAATATGAGGCTTGCAAAAGAACAAATGAAAAATCTATGGTTTTCATGGGCAACCGCGTGTGTCCATTTTTTCGGTTTTAAGATGTTGATGCCGTATTGCCTAATTTTGAACGCTCTTTCCATTTTTTTGAAAAAAGATGGATCAATTCCGATTTTTTAACGTAATGACAAAGTTTAAAATGTGCAATACCTAGCCCATAGTTTGATCTATAATGGTTTTTCGGCTTTCCTGAACAATTTGTTTTAAGACATGCGCGGTTGCCCATGAAAATGTGTTTTGTTGTTGGATTTTACAAAAAAAAAACTATGATATTTTGCATTTGCACTATTAAATCACTAAAACTGAATGAACTCCGCTAATATTTTAATTTTTTAATTTCTTTAAACTTATTTTTTTATAGAATTTTATCTTTTAATTGTTTAACCGCTCACAAATAAAAACGACACAACTTCTTCAAAATTATTTTACAAATGGCGCTAACATAATATAATTAGAGTAAAAATAGTTTAATTGCATCTTATTCATAATATGATAAATGTATAGAAAGTTATCATGTTATGGCTATTAAATATCATGATATGGTTGCGAGAAATATAATATGTTAAGAAAGTTATCATAATTAAGTTGTTAGAAAAATAATTATTTTTCGGTCAACAATACTTAAATTCATAATTGCGATAAATATTGATATGTTTACAGTAACTAAATTATTGTTAATATTAAATAAAAATAACAATTATTTGTGTACGACAACAATATATTGTTACATTAACATAGTGTTGTTGCCGTAACCATGCCCAACCATATTTTTTCTCTGCGTGTAGAGAATTCAAAGAATATATTTCTTTTATTTTTCTTTATATGCATATTATATCTTTTCTACCCGAAATCTTTCCGAGTAATAGTTTTTGGCCCATATAGATCTACCGTACCCTATGTGGTACAGCAACTGTGAAAAATGTTTTAACATACTTATTTTTATTTGTTTCTGTTGCAAAGATAATAAATAGTAAGGTGTTTTTACGTACAAAAGTAATAAAAACTATTTTTATCCAGTTTTTTTTTTCTAAGAATAAATTTTTTGAATCTGGAAGACAAATTTTATTAAAAAATGGAGTTACCTAGTTTTTATATACGGCCACAGTTTTCTTAAAATAAGAACAAATTAACTGCCTGGCCCATGATGTCGACAAGAACATTTCTTTCGTATATTTATATTGAAAACAAAAAGAATTTCTATTATTGTTTTAAATATAAATATGCGAAAGAAATGTTCTTAACGACATTGTGAGCCTGGTTGTAAATTTCTTTATTTTTAAATTAATCTAAGAACATATTCATATTTTTTACACTTTACGATATTTAATACTAATAAAATTTTAATATTATAAAATTATTTGTTTCTGCAACCTTGACGATCTTCTCAATGTTAAATATTCATCAATAAAACATTTCTTGAGCTTTTTCTGACTTCATTTCAGTTTGTTTTCTGAAGTATTTATTTCTAAATTTCCGTGCTGCCTTGTGCAATAATTTCCTCCAACTTAGTATGTATTTGCATGAGGTCAAGGTCTGGGGTCTAATCACCGCATTCGATACTATCGTATCGAATAAACTATCGGATGTTTTTACGACAGACACAGACGTATCGAATCAAAACTCGATAAATGTAATGTCGAGTTACTCGATAACGAATGCTATTATTTCAAATTCCATAAATAAACCAAAATAAATAATTTCGATCAATTTTACTCGATATCGTGTGTGGTTATTTGACCCCTGGATCTAAGTTTATGTTAGTCGGTCGCATTGTGGATTTTCTTGTGTTGATTTTTATATTGTTTGCACGCACGTGTAACTATTACGTTTATTTTTATCAAAAACATAAAAAACAAAGTAGATGCGTAAGACATTGTTTTTTAACTAAAAAACTTAAAACGATCTTATTACCAAGTTTAGTATAAAAATTTAACGGAACGCCTTTTGTTTAAAATTTTAATACACAGAAAAAATTATTGGCAGTTTTTTTTTCAATTAATAGTGATTTTTGAATTTTAAAATAAATTTGATTACGTTCTTAATTGATTGAATTAAAAAAAAATATTTTTTTTTTTTCAATTAAAATTTTACTTGATTTACAGCTTAATTTTAATTATAAGTTTAATTCTATCAATCAACTCGGTTGTTTGAATTGAACACTTTGTTGCTTTCCTCCCTCAACAACAGTTTGTGAAAAATGTTACAAGTGCAACCAACATCTTTATAGATTTATTGTCTTTGCCCTTACATGTACCCTGCAAATAAAATTGGACCACCTGATCCATTTTGATTAAATGGACTACTCCATGGACTGGTCCGATGTAATGCAAGCATGGACCCTGTCATTGTTAAAAAGTGTTTGTAGTGAGACGACATGTCTTCGTTTTTAACGACATGCTTTCGTTTTTAAACGACTTCAAAACTAATCCTGTTGAGTATACCATGGAGTAGTTTTAAAACTACTCCTTAGTGGTCCAAAGGTGGGTTATATGGTCCTCTCCTAGGACATTGTAATGTTGAATAGACCAGGTTTTTTCCATACGTTTGGGTTACTTTTGGACTAGTCCTGGTCCCTTGTGGACTACTCTTTACACGCGTGTTTGGACTGGTCCTATTATTTGCAGGGTACATACACACAAACACACATGTTTTTGTCATCAAAAAGAACAGTAAGCGTCGCGTACAAAAAAAAAACTATCAACAAGTAAAAAATGAACTGAAATTTGTTATAGACGAATTACAATTATGACCACCAACAATGTCAATAATGAGCCTACATACACATGTATATTATGCGTAAAATAAAAAATTTTTGGCGTCAATTCATGTTGTGCGTTTAAAGTGAATAAAGTACAGTCAAATTACACAACAAAAACAGTTTTTTGTTTTCAATCTTGAATACCCTGAAGAATCAGAGTTATTCTACAATTGTATACAAAGTTGTATGTATGAAATTCCTCTGTCAAAAAATCTTCCAAAATTTGTACAATTAAGCACGAGCTATTACAATTAAACAAATAAAACAAGTTATTTTTAAACCATATTTAAATAAAACATACCTATATTTTAAATATTATTATTTTGCTTCATTTAACCATCAACTGAATTGATTTAACAAACTAATTCAATTAACAATTTGTTTGATTGAATAATTTGCGTAATTGAATTTAGAGTGTATTTCAAATACACTGTTTAATTTATTCAATTAAAAATTTAATCTATTTAATGCAAAAATTCAATCACTGTTTTAATCAATACAATTATTAAAATAATTAATTTTCTGTATTGTAATCAACTACGTTAGTAATTCATTCAATTAAAATATTGATTTTTTTTTTAATTAATTTGTTAATTCATTCAATTAAAATATTGTTTAATATTAATAATTTTTTCAATTATTTTTGTAATTAAAATGTAAAAACTTTTTAATTGGAAAAAAAATCCTTGTTTTGCAATTTTTGCAAATTTGAGTAATTGGTATAATCATTTCGGTGATAGGTGCAAAATTAAACAATTTTTTGCTTGTTTCAATTATTTTGGTGATCAAAACCGTTTTTTACTTTTTTCTGTGTATGTATTAAAATTAAATTAACCACAAAGTCAATAGCTCTTTTTCAGGTTCAACCTATGTTAAACCGATTATAACGATAATCAACGTCCTTAACACTGGCCAATTAATTTTGTAAATAATTCATTTTGAGACAATATTTTAAAGAAAATAATTTACAAATAGAAACTGAGAATTATTTTTTTACTTTATATTATATTCAACATTTTTATTTTTCGAATTTATTCTATGAGCTAAAAATAAAATAATTTACAATGAACAGCTTTGGTATATAATATGACGTTACATGTATTTTTTAAATTTTTTAAATTTACAATTTTTCTGGAAGATTATTACAAATTCCGGAAAAACTGTAGAAGATGGGTGTGTTTATACAAATTAATTGTCAGAACCTTAAAGTTGTTGCGTCTTTACACGAATTTTTCAATTTACCCATATTTTTTAATTTAGAAATGCTCTGTAAGATCAACCCCAGGAAAACGTTATGAGATGGGCGGATGAAACTTGTGGACAAAGTGGTCTTATATGACAATTGATTGTCAGGAGCTTAAAGGTGTTGCGTTTTTATACGAATTTTTCAATTTGCCCATATTTTCAAAATTGGAAATTCTCTGTTAGATGAACTCCAGGAAAACAGTAGGAAATAGGCGGATGAAATTTGATGGAATTAGTGGACAATGTGGTATTTTATGAAAATATATAAAAGTTTTTGATTAGCGGGATATGTTTTAAGCCCCATATTTTTTTCCAGTCCATTTCATCCAAAAATGTAGGTATAATTCCAATTTGAAAACATATATCACAATTTTATATGGTTAACAGTGTTATGTTAGCGCCTTAACAGAACTCTGTTATGCAATCAATTTCGAAATTTTACAGGCTCTAAGATCAATATTGTAAGAAATTTAAATCGTTATGACAAACCTGTTGTAAATGGTTTAAAACAGGGGTGCCCACAAGTTCCTTATGGAAGAGCAAACACCAATACATTTAACGAAAACTAATTCTTATACAAAATTTTTTGTTGTAAAAACCAATACATACAAATAAAAAACACAAAAATATTTCATATATTTTTTTCATATACGTACACGGCAAAAAAATTGGATTTGCATTTTTTGTAAAAATTTTGAAAAAAAAAAGTTTAGTGCGTGTAAACTTTATTTTAAACCCGTATTTATCAATCGAAATGTCCCTTAAGTCTTCCATGATCCGTCCAATAAATTATCGAAATTTATGTCAATGTCAGTTGTAGATAATTTTAATAAGGGATTAAGCCTTAAAATTATAAGTAAAAAAAAAATAATTTTCCCATTCATTTTGCAAATCCATTTTGTAAAAATCACAAAAACATTTTCAATTATGGAAGAGTAGATTGTAGGTGACCATACAATAATTTTTCCGTGAATAATATAAGTTTGAAATTCAAAACAACCACCATTTTTTTCCAAGTGTTTTTTAATACACACTTTGTTAAACGATATCATACGTTAAACAAAAATAAAATGTACAATGATGATCGCTGTCGTCAATGTTTACCAGCAAAGCATACGAAATGGTTGTTGCTTTGCACTTGCGTGTAAACAGTGAAGAACGTCAAAACAACTGATAAGACAAAATTGTTTGTGTATTTCGTATTGCTTACCTGCAGGAAATGTCACTAGTGAATCTGTACTGATTCACTATTGACAAAGTCACCAGTACTCGTGACTTATTATACCCCAGGCAATATTATTTACAATAGACATTTAACATGTGCGTGTCATTGGAAATCTACTACTGACGTTTGTACTACTGACTAGGTACTGACTAGGTAGTTCCTTTGGGAACATATGTAGACATTGGAACCAGAGAATCGCTAGTAAATTTTATTAAAAATAGTCTGCACTTTTTGTAAGAATACGAAATCATAACTTTTACAGGAATTGTACTTCTCAGTAGATATTGATAAAATCTTTTTCGTATTTAAGCAAATTATAGTGGCAAATATAATGTGTGTAGACACTTCGTTGACAATGTCACCAACATAGTCGACAAAACTGGTGACTTGGAGACACTTGCACCCAGGTTTCCTTCAGGATAGTGCTGAGTGCTCTATGTGTATATTAAAATACACAGCCTATAGCCTTTAACAAAACCAAATGAGCACCAAGAGCATAGGGCTTGGGCACAGCTGGTTTAAAATCTCTTACGAAAATGTAATTTATTTAAGTTCGACCCATTTTGCATTCTAGAAAACAGATCTTTTCTATTCTTTATTCATCCCCAAAAACTCTCTTTAAGCACCAAAGCTGCTGCTGCATGGAAAGCTATTCGTCATATAATGCCTAAATTAAGTCCTTAAAATTAAAATTTTTCTGCAGCAAACAAACAAATAAATAAATCTGGATACAAGACAATTTTGCTTTCCTAAAGAGAATGAATACAATCCAATTTCCCCCTTAGTTATAAAATTGAATAAGGATCCTATTTGGTTTTCCCCAAATAACAAATTTTATGCAACAAAATAAAGAAATTGTATAATAAAATTTAAACAAAACTAGTTATTTTTTTGAAAACATGCTCAAGGACATAGTAAGGAATTATCTGGGACATGCAAACTGTTACGAATCCTTAGACACATACATACATGCATTTGTAGTTTCAAAACAAACACAGATTAATATGTTTTGTAATGTTTGTTGGTAGTTTGTAAATCAACAAATTTAGTGAGAAAAAATGAAGGGCACTCAAAGCGAAATCTGTTTTAGTTTTTAAATGCTCTACTTGTCTTTAATAAAACCTCAATAATAACTATATTACTAATTTAATTATACTCTGGATTTAATTGCAGTTGAAAAGTTGCGAAATTAAAGCAATACATAGAATCAATTTGGAAAAAAGGCCAGTTTGTTATATCTTTTTACCAAATAAGAGTATAAAGCGGCTCATACACTTGCAATAAAATTGTTCAATTTTACGTATTGTACAATTATATTGCCAATTTGTATGTAATATTCGAAGGTACCACTATATATTGGCAACAATCAAAAGACTTTTGATTTTTATTGCACAACGAAAAGAAAGTGAAATGTGTTGGCAACATTGTACAATGCTGTTTATGTTATTCCAATAGGTTATGTTCACCTTTTTATTGAATGAATGAAACCATTGTGCGCCTTATTGCATAATATATATATACAACAATATTGCAAGTGTATGGGCCGCTTAAGTAACTTCCAATATTCATACATTTTTGCAATATATGTCCGTGTGTCACCAACGCAAACAAGTATGTGTGTACACAAAAAACTACATTAAAAGCCCCTGGGTAGATTTTAAAGACAAGTTGACACTTCTGTTGTATTTAAAGTCAAAAATAAAGTATTGAACGTAGTTTATATTTTAAAACTCTGCAGGCTTAAGATGAAGAGCTTAAGGGTAAATATATTTATTAAAAAATTTTAAATTTTATTTGAATTTGAATTTGTATTTAAATAACATTTTTAAATTTGTATATAAGTAAAATTTATAAATTTTTAAATTTTATTAAAATTAAATTTCTAAACTTATTTTTTGCTTAACAAAGAAAATAAATAACACATTTAATCTAGAGTATTTAATCAAAACAGAACAATGAAATTGTTTCATAAAATATAGTAATCAACGAAATTGAAAATGGTCCCAAAATTTAGCGGCTGACTTAGTAAACTATATAATATATAATATAAGCTATAAATAAAAGGTTTGAAGCTTTAGAAAATAATGAAAAATTCTTCTAAAATTCTTGACCCTCGAAACAATGCTCGATTATTTCAAATACAATCGTCTTTAAGTATATCGAAAAAAACGTCTTATTGAGCTACTAAACATGTCTCTGCATTCCGAAAGTGTTGAAAACACGGTCACCCCTATAGGTGATACAAGTTCTGATAAGTCTAAAATAACTGGCCTTTGGAAAATTTGTAAGAGAATCCGGCGAGGCACATTCTTTCCATCCTATGCTGCGATTGTGTTAAAAAAGAAGCCGAAATATTTCTAGAGACGCATATCATCAACAAATTACAATACGATAAGGTCTGGTATATAAGTTTCCGTCGGTTTTCGCAAGAAATTAAAAAAAAGCATGTTGCCAGCTCAGTTTTTTTAAGCCGTGCAGTTGCAAGTTTATTATTAAAGTATTTTTTGGGAATACAACATTTTTAATTAACAAGATATTTTTAGTCGTGCTCAATTCCCAATTTTTACTATTGATGAAAACACTGAAATTTATTGTTGATGGGATAAGCTATTCCTATGCGCATTTCACTGGTTGCTTAGGCCAGATCATCAGTATGTACCAAAATAAGCCGAGTTTTTGTCTGTTTAGACCAGTTTTCACAACTTACCGCTAGCTAAAGGTAGGATTTATCGGCCGTATAAAAAAAGAAAAAGAAAGTTAAAATCCGGTTGACCGTCTTTCCGTCTGCCCGTTTAACTGTTAAATTGGGTTTTTCAAAGATCTCAGATATTATGACAACTTGTTTGGTATATATTTATGTTAGACATACTCCTTTATATCTTTTATTTTTTTATGTGTTGAATTTGATTTTTTACTTAATAAGATTTTGTTTCTCGTGCTTAATTCCCAATTTGTATACCCTCCACCACAATTAGTTGTGAAGAGGGTATATTAAGTTTGTCATTCCGTGTGAAACTTTTTTATTATTCATCTCAGACCCCATAAAGTATATATATTCTGGGTCCTTGAGTAATTCTAAGTCGATTTAGCCATGTCCGTCTGTCTGTCCGTCTGTCCGTCTGTTGAAAACACGCTCATTTTCGAAAAACTCAAAAGAACTAAACAAACTGGGTGTCAAATTGCTTGTAGTTATCCTAAGCAGTTTGGGATTGAAATTCAGCAAAATCCGTTTAATAGGATCAGAGCTATGAATCAAAATGTGGAACCACCACCTAAAAAAAATTTATAATTTTGTTACAAAAACGAACATAAATGGTGAAATAATGCACAGACTGCCATAAGATTTTGCAAGAATTTGTCTTATTCAACTGGAAATCACGTTGTAAAATTTCGTGAAGATCGGTCTATAATTTACCTTAGGCCTTATATAAAAACTACTTCCGGAAAACAGTTAAGTACGCCTAAAACCGTAAAAAATAATGATATCATAACAAAATTTGGTGCATCAAAGTTTTATAGGACAAGAAATAAAACTATGTAATTTCGTGAAGATCGGTCCATAATTTACCCTATGCCCCATATAAACCCTTCTTCCGGAAAACAGTTTAGTACGCCTAAATCCGTAAAAAATACTGTTATCATAACAAAATTTGGGACATAAAAGTTATATAGCACAAAAAGTAAAACTGTGTAATTTCGTGAAGATCGGTCCATAATTAACCCTAGGCCCCATATAAAAACTACTTCCGGAAAACAGTTAAGTTCGCCTAAAACCGTAAAAAATAATGCTATCATAACAAAATTTGGTACATCACAGTTTTATAGAACTAGAAATGACACTGTGAAATTAGGTAAAGATCGGTGCATAACTCACCATTTGTTCTCCTGAAAATCATTTAAGTTCAGCATAAACTGACTCAAGCTTTTTAAAATTGATTCTGATTGTCGGTCAATAATTTTATATAGGTCTAAACCGCAACAAATTTTAATGCAGATGTCTGTTTTTACAAAGATTATAATAATAAATAGACATCATACAGAAATGATTCCTAAAACATTCGAAGTGTCGGTGGAGGGTATCAAAGATTCGGCACAGCCGAATATAGCACTCTGACTTGTTTATTGATGAAATTTATTGTTGGAGGATAAGCTTACAGATAAAAAACACATACGTAAATAATTTGTCAACAACGAGCCTTGATGGCTAGGGTGTTTCTTTAGACTAGAAGCGTTTTGGCTATGGAACGACACGCTTTGCATCGCGGGCTGGGAAATTAATTACATGCAATGTATGTACATCACTGTACTTTTAGACAACTTGATAAAAGATGATCATTAAATTATAACTTGAGGTGTTAAGGAAAAAAAGAAACGAACTAAAAAAAATTACGACAACTCAAAAAGCACCTTAATAAAATCTCTAAAATAAATAACCGTAAAACGGTTAATATTCACCATACCATTGTTAATTTTGAGCAAAATATGGTAAATGTTGTCTTATGGTTAATTTAGACAATATTGTGGGTAATTTTAACCATATTATGATTAATTTTGACCAAATTATGAATTATTTTGACAAAATTATAAATAATTTTGACCCAAAGTGAAAGAAGGTATCCATTTTGAAAAAGTAACCCAGTAAAAACGAATTGCTTCTTTAACTCAATATTAAGTAGCTTTCTTCTATAACTACATGTAAAGGGTGGTTAAATTATAAGGGCCGAAGTTGAATGTGAACCACACCTAAACGCCAAGTTTTTTTCCGAATTTTATTTGACATTTCTCTATTTCAGACTTACTCAATTTGAACCATGGAGAGATACACAATTTAACAACGTGTTAAAGTTATCTAGACTTATTATGATAATGGGCGTTCAAATCAAAATGCATATCGTGCACTTCGTGAATTTTTTGGTCAATTTGATCGTCCAAATGTGCGTACAATCGCAAAAATCGTAAAAAAATTCGAGCAAACCGGGTCTGTAGAAGATGTGAGAACACCAGTGCATGCTCGTACTGCAGGAAATATTGCTGCTGTTCGCGATAGTGTGGCTGAAGAGCCGCCCACCTCAACTCGTCGTCGTGCCCAACAATTGCACCTCTCACGCTCGTCGTTGATGAACATTATGCATAAAGACTTGCATTTACACGCTTACAAGGTGCAAATGGCTCAAGAACTAAAGCCTCTTGACCATTCCAAACGTCGTGAATGGGCAGAATGGTGGCAAGAAATGGCAACAGTGGATGATCAATTTTCGAAGAAAATCATCTTCAGTGATGAGGCACATTTTCACCTCAGTGGATTCGTCAATAAACAGAATTGCCGCATTTGGGCGAATGAGAATCCAAGAGTGCTTGTCGAAAAACCAATGCACTTACAAAGAGTGACTGTTTGGTGCGGTTTATGGGCTGGCGGCATCATCGGGCCGTATTTTTTCCAAAATGAGGCCGGTCAGGCAGTTACTGTGAATGGTGTTCGCTATCGTGAGATGATAACGAACTTTTTATGGCCCGAATTGGAAGATATGGATGTGGACGATATGTGGTTTCAGCAGGACGGTGCCACTTGCCACACAGCTAACGAAACAATGGCTCTTTTGCGCAACAAATTCAATGGCCGTGTTATCTCACGAATTGGCGATGTCAATTGGCCGCCAAGATCATGTGATTTGACACCGTTGGACTTTTTTCTTTGGGGTTATTTGAAAGAAAAGGTGTACGTCGATAAGCCAGCAACAATTCAAGAGCTAAAGGATGAGATAATTCGGCACATTAACGGCATAGAACCTCCATTATGCCTCAGGGTCATCGAAAATTTGGACCATCGGATGGAGGTGTGCCGCCGTGGTCGCGGCGCCCATTTGGCCGATATTTTGTTCCATACATAATTGAACAATACCAATATATCATAATAAAATAAAATTACAATAATTTCCTAAATAGTTTGTGTTTTAATCAAAATCAACATCGGCCCTTGAAATTTAACCACCCTTTATAACAACTTCTATAACTGCTTTTTTTCTCGATGTATTTAAGTAAAAAAATAATGACTTACTTTTAAATGCGTTAATTTTGGGACATCGCTTGTTAAATACATTGGTTCTTTCAGTAGAATTGTAAGAAGTGCCTTCATATTTTTCTGATTACTCAACAAATTATTTTGTCGGCGAAGTTTTTACTGGGTAGCGAAGTTTTTATTGAGGATGACAAAATTTATGACTTTTTTTAGGTGTGTCATTAATTTCCGTTATTTCATAAAAAAAGACTAAACGGAATTAATGCACTCCAACAAAATAAAAGTGGTTCATGAGAGCCCGTTTATTTCCCATGTGTTGTAGCCCAGTGTTATCATCATTCTATCTATAGTTTTCTTTCTTATTTAGCAATTAATATTATTTTAACAATGCGAGTAGATTTCGCTGTCAAACTTTGTTTTTAATAAATCAGTTTTAAATGATGCAATAAAAAGCTTTTGTGCGATAATGAAATGAGGAAACTTTATTAATTAAAAAACAACAATAACTAAATAAAAAATATTTCAACTACAATTTAGTGACAGACATTAATGGAAGGAAGGTGTTTGTTCCGCTACAAAATCGAAAACATTGACAGGAAATAAAGAAGAAAACAATTAATAATTTTGCAGTGCAATGCAAAAATGTATATAAAATTATGCAATTTATTATTGAATTTATGTATGTATATTCTCTTTTTAAATACAATAGACTTTAAACAGAACTTTAATTAATAATTAAAATTTTTATTACGCCTCTCTAAATACCTTATAATTCTAAAGACTGTTTAATTTAAAGGCCGATAGCGCCTAAAATTGTAAAAAATAACACAACAAATTAATTTTATTCAAACAAATTTTTTTTATTCGAAAGATTAATTAACATCTGAAAATGATTCTGGGCATATAAATACTGCGGCTGTTCTTGACGAAGCATATTCTGAACGTCCAGTTTTGGGACCATTTTCGAGCATTTCTGGCCTCACGAATTACGCGAACAATGTTGACCTCAAAGGCGTCATATGTTGCTAATTTATCAGCAAAAAAGTGGCTTTACTCAACAGGAAATAATCGAGAGGTGTCAAGCAGACAGGTCCATTTCTCGAAATAAACTTATCGTTAAATTTTAATTTCAATAAGTCCATTGTCGCGGTCGCCGCATGAAGCGTTACCAAGTTGAAGCTCTATCTCGCCCAAATCAATTTCATCGATTTTTTCAAACAAAAACTCTTTGATCATTCACTGTAACGCGACATCGGACTTCAGTTTTTAAGAAATAAGGTCAGATGGTACCGCCAGCGTGTAAACCGCATCAAACAGTGAATTTTTATCGAGCCCGTAGGGTAAGTTAGGGATTGGACTCCATTAGACTACTTTTTTTGTGTTACCAAGCTTTTTAGGCCAAAAACGAGATTTAGACGTAAAATTACGTAAGTTGCTCGAATATATGACTGATTTTTAAGGTTAATTTGAATAATTTGTTAGCGTTACTTAAGCCTGAATTTACTAATGATGATTTGCCAGTGTATACCGATCATAAATGTCAAAAACTGAGCGCAGTCCGGCAGTTCGCTGACAGCTAACCTTAGATATTCTATCGGGCTTAAAACACACTACCTTTAAAATAAGAGTCATTTCAAAAGTATCTTATTAATTCAAAAACAGTTTTTTTACTGACGTTAAATATACAACTAAAATTGCCACTATCTTCTCTTAACAATACAATTAATTATTGTCATTAAAATGACAAAAGATAATGAAAAATGTATCGTCTTTTTGTATTTATTGTTTTCAATTTTCCTAAAGAAAAAAACTGTTGAAAGGGACAAAACAAGGTCAATATTTAATTGTAGTTGACACATTTATAATGACTTTTTCCTAGAATAATAAAAAATTGCTTTATGCGACATCTCTCCCCATTTAAAATATATGACCACATTATAATGCGAATATAATACAAAAAGCAGAAATAAATTTAAATCGCTTTTTTATAAATAAATGCATACATATATTTTGTACCCAACAATAATCCAATAAGTTATTAAGTGTTAAATATTAAATTGGATTTAAGAAAAAAAGCAGAAAAAACGATATTTACATAATCATGTATGAATACACTACATTATGTGCTAGTGGTTGTTTATATCTACATACACATATGCATATAAAAATTTAAATGCGTTTGTTTGTTTGTGAGTTTGAAATTCTTGCCGTAATTTCCTGATTGCCCGGCGCTTCAGTAAAGACTAGAAAGCTTAAAGGAATACATTTTGCATTGCCACCTGTGTCTTTGGTTTTCTTCAAACTCTTTGCTTACCATCGTAGTCAAATATGCTCAATTTAGACTCGTGGTTAAAAATTACATTTTTGCAAAAATCTTTTCCGTCATTTCACTTTGCTAAAAATTTCCTTCTTTCTGGAAATGAGACTGTAAAAATCATTTATCGAAAAAATTTTTTTTGAAAAGTATTGCAATTTAATCAATGTTTTAATTGAATAAATCATTTTTTTATATTGTGAACAAAAACTAAAAATATATATTTGATTCAATTAACATTTTAATTGTTCTAAAAAATAATATCTAATTAAAATATTAATTAAATTTATCAAAATTATAATTGATTTTTTCGATTAAAATAAAATATTTTTTAAATTTGTTATTCTCAAAACACTACCCTCAAAAGAAAAATCAATTCATCCTTTCTCAAATCAATCCGAGTCGGAATTAATAGTACGGTGAGTACGGATTTTCTTGTATCAAGTACAGAAATATTGACTCAAGTACGGATTTTCAGTAGCGAAATATTTTACTTATCCATACTCAATCACGAATTCGGACTTGAAATAAGATTGATTTAAGTAAAACTAAGATTAAACCATTCTCGAAATGCGCTTTATTTCAAGTATTATAAACTTGATTCAATCCGCAGTTCGTACCTAAAATAAACCAAAAGTGAAATTAGAAGAAGAATTTTATTATGATTGATTTATGTTCTTACCCGTTTTACACCTTACTGAATTTCAATTACACAGTGCAGCACTAAAAACTTGAACCAATTGAGACCCCCAAAATCTGAAAGCTTATGATGGAAGAAGAAAAACCCTAGCTGGGTTTTGCATTATTAGCTAAGGTTTTTTTTTAATTCATGTTTGAAGCTTTCGACTGGGGGTGTATTTAAGTACAATTTTCAAAAACATGTACTGATTCTTAAGTCTATATCTCGTGAACTATTTGAGTTATCGCTTGTCTCTCTTCGGCAAATTTTAAGCTTCATCAGATCTTAAAGTTTTACCTTTAGATAAAATCGAAAAAAACAACAACATCTTACTCAAAACAGCAAAACTGTCAAAAACTTCGAAAAATTGATGATTTTGAACGTAAAGAATTAAAAATAAGGACACTTCAAAACTTTTTAAATATATATTTAACTTTAGACGTCGCTTTCGGAGCTAGTCTCATTATCTGAAAACATGTTCCCGACCGTTTCGCTTGCACACCTGTTTTAAGCAAAAAAAAAAAAAAAATGCACAAACAATTAAGAGAATAGTTAACAAGTACGTTACCGGCTTTAATTTTTTGATCATTGAGTCTTACCAAACTATGTATATCAAATGTCAAAAAATTTGCATTTTTTTGAATGCACGTTCGAATTAAATAAATTTGGGGAATTTAAATATTGCGGCATACATTGTAGAAAAAAAGTTGATATGGAAAAGTGTTGGAAGCTGAACTTGTTTTGCTAAGTTTGTGGTATTTATGTTCCCAAATGTTCAATGAAAACACAAAAAACTAATTTTACTGCTGAATTTAGAAATGGGTACCTCTTATATTATTCTGACCAGTTGGACACCAGATGTAGTATGCAGACGTTGCTTTTGCTACATATTCAACTGGATAAACAGAAAACCAAGCCCACTGCCTTATGGAACACCAGTAATATGGACGGAACCAAAAGGACACGATGAAAACACATGCTACGGATGTATAAATTTTAAAAATAAAATGAATCGAAAAAAATGTCAAATGTAGTGTACATTCCTGGTCCTCATGCATCTCTCCCTCAATAACATTCTGAAGCCAACCCACCAGGAAGACTATCGAGTCCAGATAGAGCAACTGTATGGACTGCTAAAACTTTTGACATTGTGCTGGCTGATCCACCGTTCGAGCCCGAAGAAACAATCAGCAAGCCTGAGCAAGTTTTTTAACAGTTTTGCTGTTTTGAGTAAGATGTTGTTTTTTTCGATTTTATCTTAACGTGAAATTTTTAGATCTGATGAAGAGCTTACAATTTGCCGAAGAGAGACAAGCGATAACTCGAATAGTTCACGAGATATAGACTTAAGAATCAGTACATGTCTTTGAAAATTGTACTAAAATACACCCCCAGTCGAAAACTTCTAACATGAATTAAAAAAAAACCTTAGCTTATAATGCAAAACCCACCTAGGGTTTTTCTACTACCATCATAAGCTTTCAGATTTTGGGGGTCTCAATTGGTTCAAGATTATGAAGTTAAAAAATGTGCTACTGTGTTATAAAACACAAGCATCATTCCCGATATGGTTTTTACTTTAAAAACTTAATGCTCATAAATTACTGCAAATATAAACTAAATGAGAAGCAAGAGTTCTCAGTTTTACTTTTTAAACATGAAAATAATGTGTTTTCGTCTAGTTCTTTTGTTTTTGTTGTCTCTAGACACGACAAACAATAACTACTTGTGTAGTGTTGATGTGAAGTCTACAACAAACTTTGATAAGTTAAATGAGATTCAAACGCTCATTTTGTAATTTTACTCTCAACTCTTAACGAAACGTTAAATATTTTTTTTACTTTGGTTAAGAATTTTGTACTTATTTATAGAAATTCCAGGATTGTTGCTGTAGTGTTTACAACAAACTTTGACAAACACAAGCGTGCGCACGGATAAGGAATGCAACGCTGAGTGATGATACTTAAAAGTTACACATATAAAATTAAAACGATCACTCTGTAATTTTACTCTCAGCGTGGCACTACCAACGAAAACTTCAATCTCTTTTTAACTTGGTTTAAATTGTACAAAAAAAAAGTCGAAGAAAACATAATAAACAAATGTATTCAGGTTTTCAAGACAAAATTATTGACAGAAAGAATACGAAAAACAGAGGAATGGAGGCAACATGTTATTTGAAATTTAAGTGATAATAACAGCAAATTTCGAACCACCAGTACTACTGGTTAAAGATTGATGTTTGACTGTTGGCTTAACGGGCACGGCAGGGGTGCTGTGGGTAGAACTGAAAGATCTTCCGACGATAGAATGTGGTGATTCTTGAAACATGTAAAGATCAACCCGGTTCGAATCCCAGCTCAGCCAAGAAAAATTATCAATAAATTTTAATAAAAATTACAAGTTGTAAAAATTCCTTCCCTCATTGAAAATAATTTAATGAAAGTTAAATTTGATGACCTCAAGCCTAATTTAAAGAATATCAAAAATGGTTTAAGAATTTTATTCTTGTTTTAAGAAATTCCGGGATTGATTTTTGAAAGTAATCCCTTTTAGGATTGTTTTAAGAATTTTTTTAGTGTTATCAGTACTTTAACTTTTGACTTAATTTATTCCGAGACTTTTTCTTACTGTGTATGGGTAAAGGGCCTATGATCTTTCAGGCGAAAATCTACGCTTTCCTCATATGCGCGGGGGAATGTCTGTACAGCAAAGGGCTTAAGATTATTTATAATGTCAGATACCCAGGCACTATCTTGTTTAGAGGCGACGTTAAGGTTAGGTTTGGACTGTATTACATCTCTGAACAATCTGGGGAAATACAATGATTTGTGTTTGCGTTGGATACTCGGCCATTAGGGCAATGAAAGTGCTGATTGCTTGGCAACTACGGGTACTCGCCGTTCCTTTCTATGGCCTTACCTTCCTTCGGCGTCCATATCGGTCACATTATGGGGACGATACAATCATGGTCCGAACGGGAACAATTTCCCGTGGCAAGACAGGTAGGCTTAACCTGCTTGAGAAGGAAGAGCTGAGGTTGCTTGCTTACGGGACACTGTGGTCTCTAATGCCATAAGTTTGTTATAAGACATGTTAATACAGGGCCTCAGATGCCATTAGTTTGTCATAAGACATGTTAATACAAGATTGTGCAGATTCTGTGATGTTCATGACGAAACGTGAGAATATCTGCTGTCTAGTCTTGGGGACTAAAAGGCAGAAATTTTTTGATGTGCTCAACTGAAATTTATAATCTTTCACTGGGCAGTGCAACTGGCTTCCTACGTAGCCTGAACCTGATATGGTGAGATATATAGGCAGCACGAAATTCACTCTGGATAACGGTGCTTAAGGTCTTCTACATATCCATCTTATTATAAAAGATTTGAAAACCATTAAGTCAAATGTAATATTTCAAAACATTTTCCGTTAAAGTTATGAAAAATTCTGCAATTTTTTAATTAATTAAATAAAGCGACTTTATTAATAATCCTCGAATCGCTAAGATGTATGTCAAAAGGAAATAAAACAAATTATTAGAATTTATAAGCTGCGTCTCTTAAAAAAAAGAACATTACAAATGCACCAACAAACCAACAAACAAACCAAAATACCAACCAATGTGTACGTGAAAGTAAAAAAGGATACGTATCATTGATTTTAAACAATATTAAAAAAGTATAAGAAAAAACAATATTAATAAAATATAAATAAGCTGAAGGTATGAAAAATGTATCCTTGTGCACTGAACATTATCGTCGAAATCGTACCTTCTTGAAAGGCAAAAAAAATTAATACGGGTTACATGTTTGTGGAATTTACCTAAAAAAAATATAACTTATGAAGGTTCAAAACAATTGCCATTTCCTTTTGTTCCAGCCATTGTTCGAGTCTTAAAAGAAGAAATAACATTGTATTTTTGTTTGTTTGTTTTCTTAACTTTTGTGGTATTAACTTATAAAAAAGTGAACTTTATTTATTTGTCTCTTTGTTGTACTATAAATATATTCAAATTGAGGATACCATTATTCTCTAGATGGTTTTCTATTTAGGAAAAGATTCATGTTTAACATAAATTTTATCATTATAAATAAAATAAAAATTTTCCTTAAATTTATAGAAGCAGTTTATTAAGCATTTTATTTGAATAAGAAAAAAATCGTAGAAAAATATTCTATTCAACTTTGTGGCGTTAAAGTGTTTTATTTTTTTTTTGTTTTGTATAAAGAACACTTGCATGTGAATTATAGTTATTTAAATGGTCAGTAGGATGTTTGTAGAAGGTCTTATTTTGTAAATCTTGATTTATATTTAATTTTCTTTAAAGAAAAGCGTAAGTATGTCGTTTAACCCTCTAATGCCACATTTTTAGTTTGCCTTAAAAAAATCATACTTAGCTAATTTTAGGGTAAGAAACATGAATCTGACTTCGGCACGATCTAAAGCTTTTTAATAGTATTTTTTCTATTCACAATATTTACGCACTTCCCGGCATTTTCTATGTTAATGCCCAAGCCCGCCTCCAGACGGGCTCAGTAAAAACATCCATATCCACCAGCGTTTATATTTTTGAAAATAAAAACTTAATATACATTTTAATTGAACGTTTAGATACGCACTAGTAATTTTTTCGGCTCGATCTAAAGCTTTGAAATATTATTTTTTCGATGCACAATATTAACTTTCTTCACAAAGAATAAAAAATCACCGTTTTCGCTCAAATGCAAGATGACAATGTATTTTTTGATAAACTCGTAAAAGTGTTGCCAAAGAATGAAAAGTTTTTGATAAAATAAGCTTTGATTTACATCTAGAATTATTAATTAATGAAATATTGTCAAAAATAACAATTTTATGATGTTTTTTCGCTACCCCGCCTAGAGGCGTACTTAAGCATTAAAGGGTTAAGGGTACTTTACACAAGCACACAGCTCTTACGTCATTTGAGGAAAATACAACCCTGTGCAGAATTGAACCCACGTGACATTACTAACATATTTAAGCAAGGAGGATGTAACATAATGTCGTGGGGATGCTTTACTTGGCAAAGTGATGGCCATTATCTTGTATAAAAATAATTTTGGACCAATATTTGAACGTTGAAGTCCTTAATGAAATAATGCTGCCATATGCAGAGTGGAAAATGACACTTAATTGGTTGTTCCAACAGGATAACGACCGAAACACACTTCGAGTCTTGCAAAATAATGGATTTTAGACAACGGAGTTGATTTTATTTCTTGGACTGCGCAATCCCCGAATCTAAATCCCACAAAAAAATTTATAGAAGATTGTTAGGGAAAGGATTGGACCAATAAAATCCCAAAATAAATACGATCTGTGGGAGAACATTCAAAAGGCATGGTCTGCTATTTCGGGTTTTCGTGGCTTGGTGGGTTCCGTGCCACAACGATGTAAGGTGCTTTCTTATATTGAACATGTGACCAAATATTAGAATTAACGTATATTTATACCTACAACACAGTAGTGGAGAAAGTAATATGTATTTGCGCTGATGTATGTAACACCTTAAAATATGGGTCCTGGACCCACCTTAAAGCATACCGATCGACCCATAATCACTTGCTGAGTCTATCTAAAGCTGTCCGTCCGGCCGGATGGATGGCTGTCCATGTAACCCTGTGCGCAAAGTACAGGTCGAAATTTTGGAGACAATTTTATCCAATTTGGCTTATAGATTATAATTGGCACAATGACCAAGCCTGCCTCTCAGAAACATTCTAATCGATTTAAATGAAATTTAAAACATAGATAGATCCATATAAGCACACATAAGCATGATTCTCCATGGGTCCCGAATAGGGTGCACTCTCGTAAATGTGTTTTAAAATACTGTGGAGTTGGGTATAGTCGGGCTTGATCGACTGTACTTTCTTACTTATTTTTTTAAACGTTATTGTAATTTTTTCTAAATGACCGTATTTTATTGTCCATAAAAAAGCAAAGACATAAATGGACTTATAATTTTTTTATTAAATTTTGTGAATTTTTTTAAGTTTTTGTTAAAAATATTAGCAATGATTTTTACAAGAAATTTAATATCAAATTTTAAACAAAAAACAGGTTCTTTTTATATATAAGGTTTTTTATATAATATAAACTTGGAATTAGTTACCTTATTTTTTTGTCCGTAACTGTATATCTGCTACAGTAGCATTATTTTTCGAAAGTGGGTTTTATATGGGGCCTAAGGTAAATTACAGGGCGGAACAAAATTGAACGTTTTTGTGCTGATTGGAAGTTTGATGCAATTCCTTACGTATTTGGGGTCGCTGATTTCAAATTGAATCTCAATTTTTCTCTACCAGCTCTCATTTTTAAGTCACAAGTACTAATCGAATTTTTGACTTTTTTCCAAAAATTAAAAGTTAAAAAAATCAAAACTTCACTCTTCATGAAGCGATTTTCAGCATTGTTCTTTTTTTTAAAGATTTAATTGTTAGCCAAATCTTTGCAAATCACAAAAAATAACTGAGTAATGGTTGTTTACGTAAAAAACTCCAAAAAATTAAACATTTTTATTTTAAAAATCATGAAAATTCCAAAACATAAAAAAGACAAAGTCTTATTACTTTCATGTAAACTCACTTTCGTTTGGTTCAAAATAAAATTTGTTGAAATAATCTGCTGCTTTTACCAGAGAGAAAAAAAATAAAAAACATGACGATTAAAAATTGATTTAAAATTTAATCAAAAACTATATAATTTATGGTTGAGAAATAAGACGGAAAATACTTAAAAATTTTTATAAAAACTACCATTAAATTGCTCAAACAAGAAAATCGGTAGGGTACTATTTTTCGCAACGAGAGTATCATTTATAATCGAATTATGATCTATATGCGGTTATTTTGCTCCATAAGCTGATTTAATATTTGATTGTAATACAAAATGTTAGCTGGGTTATACATGCATACATACATTTAAATATAAATACCCTGCAAACAAATGGAAGATAACCCCTAAGGCTATAGTTTAGCAATATCCCCAAATTGTCATCTAAAAGAAAATAATCAAAGTAATTTTTTATTTTCTTCCTTTTAATGTTTTTGAAAAAATTACGCAACAGAAAAAATTTTGTTTTAATTTGATACATATGAACGTCATAAATAAAAAATAAAAATGAATCCAATTATAACAACTTAAAAATTATTTCCCAAAATATTCTGCAAAAGGTAAATATTTAAATTAAATAAATCGGTTAAATATTGATCTGTTTCCTTTTTAATTTAGTCAAGAATTTCACGGGATGCAATTTTAAAGAAGTGGTAGGTTTTTTTTCAAGAATTTGGTGGAAACTAAATGTTTATGTATATTTTTTCTTTATTTTAATTATAAATTATATTATGTTTAAGTAAAATTTATACGTTTACAATTACCAATTTAATTTTAAATAAAAAGCTGTGCTTTTTTGTATACAAATGACAATTTTTTAAAATGCGAAATCTTCTTTTTATCATCCCTATGATATTTTGGCGATATCCTCCTATTTTCTTAAAAGTGGTTATCTGGCGATATTGCTAGTTAATCGTCTAGAAGTATCGCTTTCGTATTGCTAAGAAGTATTGCCATCGAGACACGTTTCTTCCCGAAGGAAGTATCTTCTGCAATACGAAATCGGTTATTGCCGCAATAATATTTTTTATCCAGGCAATACGTTTGGCAATACATAAGGTGTATTTCTGTGTTTGCTGGGTATGAACTATTTAATCAGTTATTTTTAAAAACTAAATAAATAAAATACATAAAAACAAGACATATAAGTTCACTTAAAATCACATTTATGTACTTTTAAATTTTATTTGGATACTAGAAAAATTAATTGTATGCCCGTATCAATTTTGAATGGTGATATTCTAACATTCGTATAAGTGTAAGGATACTACTTTTTTGAATAAGTTTCGGTACACTGAAAGGTATAACAAATAACATTTTTACATTCGTCTTATTAAAAGAGCGCATAATGAAAATTGATGATAAAATGTTATGACCAATCTAATCCAATCAAAACAGCGTACACAAATTTATTTATTAAGTATTAGTTTGGTCAATTCATTTTCTTAGAAATTATGTTAAAATAATAAATACAAATAAGGGATACTGTGCGGGAGCGCGTGTTAATTCAATGACGGCTGATTCACTTCTGCTGAACTCACTCTCTTGTGTTAAACGCAAGAGTGTCATGTATGGTGTATGTATACATGTGTCGTTGCTATGTCCGGGTTCAATAAAGTACAGTGGTCAAGAAGACCCAACCTACATGCTTAGCACATGATAGAACAAATCCTTTCGCTATCTGAATTGGCTTGAGGCAGTAATAGATCAAAGATAGCTGATTTCGACTAAAGGGGGGAAATTAAACTGTCATTAAAATTTTTAATTTTGGTGACTTTACTCCAAAACTTTTTGAAACCCATCCTTTACAAATTATCTATTTCTTGCTCTGTAAACTAAGTTCAAAAGATATCAATTCTGGTGAAAGAGTTCATCACAAATTTACGTTAAAGTCAAAGCTATAATGACGACAAGCAATGATTCCAATAGAAAATCTTTATAATAGGGGGTTTCCCTACGTATAACATCACTGATCTACATGGACATAAAATTAGCCACAGTTTCGATTCAGAAAGTGATACCGGTTTTGATCGAATTACAAAAATTTATTTCTCTTTATTACTCACATCAGAAAAAACACATTATAATACCCCATGGGGGTATAGTTAATTATAATTTGAAAAAACTTTATTTATTTTTTTATATGACTAGAAATGGATTGATTTTAGATTTTACAAAGACTGATTAATTATTTCTTACAGATTCCATAAAAAGTATGCATCGAAACCTCCAAACATTTTAATTCTTGGTGGAGGATGGCAAGGAAAGAGCTGATATAGGATATTTACTAGTTATGTATTAAAAACATCCGCATACATATACAACCAAAACCTGTAAGTAAATTAGATTTTATAAAATAGAAAAACTTTTAAATTAAATATTTATGTTAAATAGACGGTGGCCCATATAAACAATAATATAAATGGAAATGTACGTGTTTAATCTTAAAATACTGTTACTAAGTTAAATATTAAGTTAAATAAAACTGAATATTAAAATAAATGATTTTCCATGTGATTATTTGTAATGACAAGTAGTTTATTGCTAATGAATCTTAACTAACTTACACAAGCCACTTCAATAAATGCCTACATACATGCGAATAAAGTACACGCAGGGAAAATATATAACTGAAGCATGTTAACCAAAATTAAAATATGTTCTCTGAAATAGTCACAATTAGATTTTACCATAAAAAATGTTTTCTTTATATTAAGTTTGTTATATACATATATAACAATGAAAATACGCCCCTTTGTTCCTTATAGACTCATACAGACTAATTACGCAATGCTTAACTTAGGCATAAAATATTTGTAATTTTCAAGTGGGCGTGGTACCTCTAATACAAACACAATATTAATTACAGTATGTATGTATAAATGTTACCGCAAATGTTTCCAAATTTGGAACAAATAGTTTGGTTATCAATACAGAACATTTGTCAAAATCAATATTATCAATATTTGGTACAAATTTCTTCGAAATCAATTAACGGGGTCTATTTAAAAAACATCTGGGGTATAATCACCGCATACGATATCGAGCAAAATTTATCGAAATTGTTTATTTTGGTATCATGAAAATCGATATCGATTGAAATGTATTGAATTTAAAATAATAGCATTCGATATCGAGTAGCTCGACATTACATTTATCGAGTTTTCATTCGATACGTCAGAGTCTATCGTATGCAAAAAAAAATCGATAGTTTATTCGATACGATAGTATCGAATGCGGTGGTTAGAACCCTGACTTATTTTTTTTTTTTTTCTTCCAATATGGAAAGCGAATCACACTCTTTTTAGCTAGAGTTTTATACACTTCCTGCCACATGAATAGAACAACCTAACATAATTTTTTCAACAGGTTATAACTTCTACAAAAAAATGTTACGAACTTAATTTGAATTTCTAATTAAAGGTATTGAAGACTACAAAAATTGGTTCAATACATACATGTTAAATTCCTATGAGAATTAGCAATTGATGCAATTGGTTAATATTCTTTAATTCATCAAACAATTAGAATTAGTTCAACTAATTTCCATTAGATAATTGAAATTTGTATTCCAATGGTAAAACTAATTGCAATTAGTTGCCATCAGCAAAAAAAAAAATTGGTTTCCCTTTACAATTAGAAATCTAATTGACTTCTGATAATGCAATTAGATATTCAATTAGCTCGAATTAGAATCAATTATTTTGATATTTTTAACAACAAAAAAAAAAAAAACTAAAATATTCATAATCAGGGGTGTGCTGGAAATCGGAAACGTTAAACGCAAGAATTTTAAAAGCCGTTTTTTAATAAGATTTCTGTAATAAAAGATTTTTCTGACAAATGTTATACAAATATTTCTCTGTTAAACAGAATTTTATAACACAAATTATAAAAGTTAGATTAAAAGTGTATTAAAAACAACTTTCAAATTCTGGCGTTTTACGTTTACGATTTCAAGCACACCCCTGAATATGAATTTCACACATATATATATTACTTATGTACATATATTACCTATGCAGTGTTACCACCAGCAAGATTCAAAATTACACTTGAGATGAAGCAAAATTTAAAGTTTTATTTAATAAAAACCAATTTACAAAGAAGCAAAAACACAAATAACTCATTAAAAGAAGATCAATATTAGTCAAACTGTTAATTTTATTTAAATTAATAAAAATTACATGAAATGCTTAAAAAAATTAAAAAAATATAAAATAAAACTGCTAAAATAATGAGTTTAACTTCCACATTTGGTTGCATATATCTAGGGAATATAAGGTTAGGTTACGAAAGGTTAGCTGTCGAACGAACTGTCATACTGTTTTCACTTTTTGATGGGGCACATAATCATGAATTGATTCATGCTTGAACAACGCCAACAAATTATCCAAACATACTTCGAAAATCAGCCATCGATTTTCGCAACTTAAAGGTGACTTCATGATTTAAATGACGCAACTTTTTTTCACAAATAAAGGCGATGTGTTGATTTAGAGAAAATAATCTGTCAATTAGACTTCAAGGACGTGCGATGTGACACTTTTTGATTGTTTTCCGTAGGGCTGTGAAGTCACTGGTTAATGCTGATAAACCAGCAACAGTCGGTGTCTTGGAGGTCAACATTGTTCATTTTATTCGAAAAAGAGGGCTGTAGGAAATATCGCCCAAAGAAAAATGCCCCAAAAAAAAATGAAAAATCTCCCAAATGAAGAATCGGCCAAAAGAACATGAAAAATTACCCAAAAAGTAATATATGAAATTTTGCCCAAAAGAAACGAAAAAGAGCCCAAAATAAAAATAAAAAATGACCCAAAAAGAAAAAACGAATTTTTTCCCAAAAAAAAAAATTAAAAATTATCCAATTTGCAAAACAGTGTTTATTATTCATATAAATTTAGTAACTTACAAATGTAAGAGAAAAACATGTTTTTTTATGGTCACAACCAACAAAACTATTTTTATAGAAACTTATTTTACCATTATGTGGTTGTCGATGACACTGATTTGGTTAAATTAAACATAATATGGTCAACATTTTTTTAAAAATGGTTTTGTTGTTTTTTCTCTGGGTGCATATATGAAACATATAACGAAAACACTTTTGGGCGCAATGATTTTCTCCCCTATGTTTTAACAAATACCGGCAGCGTTTACCAAAGCGTCTCGGCATAGCCGGCCTTCGGCCGTGCGCAAGGATTTTCTACTCTATGGTATAACAAAAACCGGCTTCGCTAACAAAAGCTTCTGTGCATAGCCGGCCTTCGGCCGGGCGCAAGGATTTTCCCTCTATGATATAACAAAGACCGGCTTCACTAACTAAAGCTTCTCTGCGCAGACGGCCTTTGGGCGGGCGCAAGGATTTTTTCCGGTTTCGCTAAGTAAAGCTTTTAAAATCTTCCTTGTTTCCGAACGAAGGCCGACTTCGCAGAGAAGCTTTAGTTATCGAAGCCAGTATTTGTTATACCATAGGAGGCCGGCTGGGCAGAGAAGCTTTAGTTAGCGAAGCCGGTTTTTGTTATACCATAGAGGAGAAAATCCTTGCCCCCGGCCGAAGGCCGGCTGGGCAGAGAAGCTTAAGTTAGCGAAGCCGGTTTTTGTTATACCATAAAGGAGAAAATCCTTGCACCCGGCCACAGGCCGGCTATGCTTTCAAGTTTCTAAGCTATGCTTTCGAGTTTGTCCACGGACACTATGACACTGGACGTTAGGACATGCCACCTTTTTGCAATATGTCCCGTTATTTTTATAAATAACATTTAGGAATTCGTCGTATAGTAATAATGAATGATTTAGACAAATAGTATGTCCGAAAAAATGGGCTATTTTTCATTTAATATTTTTGGGTGATTTTTCATAATTCAGTTTTACAACTGTAAAGGGCGTTAATTCTTCAAACTAAAGCATTAAAAAGTAGCAAGATTAAAATAAAATTTGTTATGTATATGTTGCAATATTGGAAACATATCTTCCCCCAGGCAAGTTTTTAGTTTGAATAACTTTTTTTAATAAACTTCAGGTTATAAATCACTATGATAGGCATCTTTATCCAAATTTAAAGGTCCATCTTGCGACATTCATTACCAAACATTTTAAAATATATGTATGTTTAATTATTGAAGTCGTTTCTTAAAAAGAAACCGAGACTTTGGTTCAGCAGGCTGTGCATTTTTTAGCAACAATATTTAAAAAGAAATAAATGTCATCATTGAAATCTAATCTTAATTTTATTTGGGTATCTGAAGTAAGAATTTCGAATTACACCTGAATTACACCTAAGAGAAATTACCCACGTTCTACCCACGACCGTAAAAATTATACCAAATTCGGGTAATTACCCACAAAGTGGCAACACTGTACCTATGTTTAATAACTACAATGACCGGGTATATTCGCTTTCAGAAATACGAGCTTTTCAAGCGACCCCGCCTTGGACTATTAATGATGCCCGCAAAGGAAAATAGTCGCTCCACAGGGCCTGAAGACGTAAGCGGTGTGTTGCAAAACTGTGCTATTTCCTTAAATGTAGGATATTTGGACTATATATTGGAAGTTTTATCAGCATCATTCAAATATTGATGCATCATATTCGAAATAAAATGCAGGCTTTCAGCCTCCTCTGTCAACTTTGACAAAGAAGCAATACTTTCTTCTGCAAAAATGTAATCTGATTTACTAAAAATACCATATATGTATGTATATGTGTCACTTATCACCATCATTGAAATCATAAAAGGTCGATTCAGTATACGAACCCTTACATTTATGATTTTCGTTTGTTGCAGGAAGGTTCTGCTTGATTGCGTAATCAGTGATGATACGAATAACCCTTTCCTCTATTCTTTGGAAAAAATTTATTTTTATCAAAATAATTGATTCTAATTCGAGCTAATTGAATATCTAATTGCATTAGCAAAAGTCAATTAGATTTCTAATTGTAAAGGTAAACAAATTTTATTTGCTAATGGAAACTAATTGCAATTAGTTTTACCATTGGAGTAAAAATTTTAATTATCTAATTGGAATTGTTTGAACGAATTCTAAATGTTTGATGAATTAGAGAATTTCACAAAAGAAGGTTAATTAGCAATCATTAGCATTATCTAATCATTACTTAACATCGTTGGTTCAATATATGCACTGATGTTCTTACACTTACCGAAATACTAGTTTTATCTTGAATTTGTGCAGAGGAGCTGTGATTTCCGTAATGTGACTCAAAAATTAAAAATTAGATACCATATTTCGACTTCTTTTGATTCGTTCAGCAATTTTGTGGATAGATTATCCAGAATCCTTATAAACTTAAATTTTTATTTTTTCCACGATTGTTAAGGTTTTTCCTTGACTCATTTAACCCATTACCGTCCACTGTTGGCAAATGAGGACACTTGTTCAACTGATGCAAAAAAAAACACTTTTAAACTTGCTTAAGAAAACTAAAGTTGTTGCGGAATGTCCTAATAAAGTGACGCAAAAAATATGGACAATTTTGGTCAATCACAAAACAAAATATAAAAAAAATTATAACGGGTCTTTTTCAGAACACAATTTTTTTTAAATATAGACACTTTTAAAACAAAACAAACCACCGATAATTGTTTGCAAATATCGGAGTTGTACAAAGCACAAAGGGGTGTCCTATTCAATAAAATCCAATAAAACATAATGTAGTAGAAGTGTTATATCTTCACGTATAACACAAAATCAAAAAAAAATTTAGATAATTCAGTTTACTTTGGTAAATTTAAGAGATCTTTCGATCTAAGAAATTCCCACGATCCTCTCGCTTATGAAACTCTTCGGGGCCTGTTTTCTCATTTCGATGTTTTAAATTCGCTTTTATTTGCAGACATTTTTAATTGTAAAGATTCAATTTGCCAAACAAATTTTATGTGATATAGTGACGATAACTTCGGCACGTTGATTAGGAGACCCCTTCCTTTCCTGTACTTTATTTGTTTTCTCTGAGTGTATATATGTATAGTCACGAAGAAATTGCTTAAGGGAAATAAAATGCTTCATGGTATTAAAACCATAGTGTAGTAAAAAAAAAAAAAAATCCAAAATCCTAAATTATATCTCCCTAATGTGCAAATCATTTTAGATGTAGTTTTTTTTTACTTTGTTTTTGCCAAGCAAAACATAACAAACATAATACAAAAGATACATTCACAAAAAAATAAAGATTGTTTTTCTGGCAATTAATAATTTGCTTCTGTAAGTGAATGCTCGTACAAAAGTACAAGCGAAAACATAATGGAAGATGCTGTAGAAGAAGAATACGAGACAATAGTTCACATACCAACGGAAATTGGCGGTAAATGCGGTTTAATTTATGTCACACACTAGCGCGGTAACAGCGGCAAAGCCATTGCAACAACAGAATGTTTATACAGTGTAAGTGGGTTACTTCGTCAGTATATAAAACGTGTTTTTTTTAAATTAATTTAAAATATAGTAGATCACTGTTCGATCAAACAGTCGTTATACGCATATAAAATAAAAGGATATTATTTCCAAACGAAGCTAAATATCGCAAAAATTTAACAGGCGAGATTAACCTTTTCTAGATTGAAAGATACCTACTAAAATCTAAAAAAATGTTCAAAAAGTCACAACAGTTTTATTTGATTTTTTTTAGAACTTAAGCCTAGTTTACATTGTAATACAATGTATTACGACTTTGTAGAATCAAAATATTATGAAATTTTCTCCGTGTTTAAAAAACAAATAAAAGTCTGTTGGTAGTATTTTTCATGTTTACACGAATGGTGTAAGTAAAATAAAGGTAAAGATATTAAACAGCTGAGTTAATAACAAAAAATATGATGGCTTCAATTTTACAACACTCACAAAATGACATGAACATTTTCTGAGTTTATTTTGGTTTGTTTTTTTAATTGTATAAAAATTATACCATCTTCAATATCTACTGTTAATATACATCTCTGGTGTGATGAGAATGCATAAGTTTTTAAAATGGTTTAGAAAATAAACATTTACCGAACGCTTGTCAAATTTTGTATCTGTATTCTCTCTTACTCAAGACATTTAGCTTTTTCTCATTCTACATCAAGTCGTAATAAATTGTATTACCGTGTAAACTAGCCGTTAGTAGGTTAAAAGGCAGGTGATTCCGGATAACGACATACTATTACGTTTGACTATCGCGTGAATGTTGGTATTTAAAATATCAGTATTTGGCTATTTATGGCCATATAAGGGAAATATTATATTTAGATTGTTTGTGTTTATGTTTTAGACGTTACCGAAATAAACTAGTATGTTTTTTTTTACTTATTAACTGTTCTTTGTAAAGAACTCTATTGTAAAGCATATATCCTCGAAGCGCAGGGCGAACAGTTTTTTTTTTATTAAGCTTTTTATTTGACCCATCTTTAATCTAATATTTAACCCTTAAGCAGATAACTTGCTAAATTTTCTTATTTATTTTTAAGCTATCGAAAATAGAAACAAAAATATTACTGCAGATGTAACAATTTTCAAAACTCCAACTAATAAAAAACTTTATCGTTTTTCTTACGGTAATTCTCCACTTTACGTAGCTCAGTTGACTAGAGCGCACAAAAATTTGCAAAGATGGAGTGATTTAAATTAAATTCAAATTCCAAATGCATGTGTGTGTTGATTTTTTATAAGCTGTGAATCAAGAAATACGGATGTAAAGTAGTATATCTGGCTACTAGGGTATTCAAACGATTAGTCGATGTTCGAATAATTTAAAATTGCTTATTTTCGATTAACGAAAAGTTCAAATAATTTAAGTCGATTAATCGAAAATTGTTTTTTCAAAGTTTTTGTTATTTGATGTTATTTGCTTCGTGTAACAATTTTTAAAATTTAGTATAGTACAAAGACTGAAACCAAAGAATCTGGGAATTATTATACCCTCCACCACAATTAGTTGTGAAGAGGGTATATTAAGTTTGTCATTCCGTATGAAACATTTTTATTATTCATCTCAGACCCCATAAAGTATATATATTCTGGGTCCTTGAGTAATTCTAAGTCGATTTAGCCATGTCCGTCTGTTGAAAACACGCTCAAAAAATCGGTTTAGTAGGACCAGAGCTATGAATCAAAATGTGGAACCACCACCTAAAAAAATTGATTATTATGTTACAAAAAATAACATAATTGCTGGAACCAGGCACGGAATGAGATAAGATTTTGCAAAAAATTAGTTTTATTGGACTGGAAATCACGCTGTTAAATTTCGTGAAGATCTGTCCATAGTTTACCCTAAGCCCCATATAAACACTACTCCCGTAAAACAGTTTAGTACGCCTTAAACCGTAAAAAATAAAGCTAGCGTAACAAAATTTGGTACGTCACAGTTTTTTAGGACTAGAAATAACACTGTGAAATTTCGTGACGATCGGTCCGTAATTTACCCTAGGCCCCATATAAACCCTACTACCGGAAAACAGTTTAGTCGCCTAAAACCGTAGTTAATAACAAACGTCACAGTTTAAGATAATAATAAAATCATACAGATATTACTCCTTAAACATTCGAACTGTCGGTGGAGGGTATCAAAGATTCGGCACAGCCGAATATAGCACTCTAAAGGTCCCATTAGCCGACCGTAAATGTAGAAATGTAAATGTAATGTTAACAGCTGATCGTTTCTGTTATATGGAAAGCAATGCAAATGCTTAACTGACTGTAATGTCACTTAACCGTAACGTGCCAACCTGTAGAAAATAAAATTTCATTACGAGGTTACGTGACAGTTGTAGATAGTGATGGGCTGCTTATATTTTAAATGCAATGCGGGTAAAATCACTCTTTTTGTTTGGTACTTTTTCAGTTATAATATCTGTGGACTTTTGACAAAATAAGTTACAATCCATACATATTTTCATTTATACAAATATATGTTTAGATGTATAAAATTAACAAATGTATACATATCCACAAACAAACAAAGTCTGGTTTTTAGTGGTATCAAAACCTTGTTTAGGTGTATGCACATTTTGAATTTAATGTAAGAACATGTGTACGAATATGATATAATACATATTTGTTTTTTGTAAATCTGTAATATTATTATCAAATATTAAATTATTTATTTATTTATACATGCAAGAAATACAGTTTTAATACTATTTAAATCACTTGGTACTTTTTCTACAAAGCGGTCACCATTTCAACATTTTTAATTCTCATCACTGTGCGTGTTGTTTTATGTATACTAATGCTTTTTTGTTTTTGGTTGTGAAAAACAGCTGACACGTTCTTACATGTTCTATAAGTGCACAAACGAGCTTACATTACGTTACGGTACTTTACATTGCATTTAATTACATTAACGGTCGGCTAAAGCGGCCTTAACTTGTTTATTTTTAAAAATGTTAAGTACAGACTCAGATGAAGAAAATGATTTTTATGTGACAAATGAAAACAACCATCTACTTGACCTTAACGAGGCTATTAAAAGAATTTAAATTGTTAAAAAAAAACAAAAAGAGATTCAAGTGGTACATATAATGGAAGACTACCAATTTTTAGAAATAAGAAAAAGAACGAAGAAATTGGATATGTTTTTAATGCTTTAAGGCTCAGTTAGGCGAACGTTGCTGTACCCGTAATGTACCGCACCGTACTGTAAGCACGATGGTGCACTTCCCTGCAAATAATAGGACCAGTCCAAACACGCGTGTAAAGAGTAGTCCACAAGGGACCAGGACTAGTCCAAAAGTAACCCAAACGTATGGAGAAAACCTGGTCTATTTAACATTACTATGTCCTAGGAGAGGACCATATAACCCACCTTTGGACCACTAAGGAGTAGATTTAAAACTACTCCATGGTATACTCAAGAGGACTAGTTTTGAAGTCGATTAAAAATGAAAGTATGTCGATTAAAAACGAAGACATGTCGTCTCACTACAAACACTTTTTAACAATGACATGGTCCATGCTTGCATTACATCGGACCAGTCCATGGAGTAGTCCATTTTATCAAAATGGATCAGGTGGTCCAATTTTATTTGCAGGGTTATATAACGTTTAAAAACGTGTCATATGTTTTCCCATACATAAATAAACAAAAAGCAATAGTATATATAAAAAAAACACACAGTGATGGGAATCAAAAATGTTCAAATGGTGACCGTTGTGCAGAAAAGGTACCACGTGATTTAAATGGTATTAAAACAGTATTTTGTGTATGTAAAAAATGTTAATAGTTAAATATTTATATTATAGATTTACAATAAATAAATTTGTATTTAAGCATATATAAATTTTAAGCATACATAATATGTAAACATATTATGTAATATAAAAACTTACTTTTACATAAAATATATATTACATTAATTATTTTGGCATTATAGCAAATATATGAGGGGTATAGATGCAAAGACTGTAATGTCCACTTATTTCACAAACTTAACTAATAATACCTTTTAGTAGTATTTAATGAATGCTTCCGATTAGTGAATATGACATTACCAGATACACTTTTATCCCATAAAAAAGTATGTTCAAAAATTAAGAATTGATGCAAAAACGGCAACGTCCATTGGAACTTGTCGTTTTTGCAAGGATCACAGTTTGTTAAGCTCTCAACTCTCTGCGAAAATGCACGCTATTTTTGTTAATTTCTTTCTTTATTGCAAAACAAAACTAAAAAGAAATTAAAAAATCTAACAAATTATTTTTTTTATGAAACAGTTAGTTTTATTGTTCATTTTATAACTTTGTCATTAGTCGTAATCATGGAGCTAAGTTGTTATGAAGGGCCTTCCAATCAATCGAGAAAAAACGAAGCCTTTGTTTATTTTAAGAATTTTATAACTACTGATTTTTTTAAGTACTTGCCCATGTAAAAAAGCAGCAATGTCCTTTTGATTAGAGCAAACACAGCAATCTCCAATTTTATTATTATAATTGCCAGCAAACCGCTACATCGATTTGATTGAAACTTGCGTCATATCTTCATCATATTCTTATTTACTGAATAGCATGATATACAATACATAAATATGAATATACTTTGAGCTAGAGGTTTTACTATTTATTACGAAAACTATAAATGTGGACATTGCAGTCTTTGCATCTATACCCCTCATATATTCTATTAAGTGCCTATTTTTTAACATTTTATAAAATCTTCCATATAAACGATGTATTAATTTTTTTTAAATTAGTAATTCCAAGTAATTTTCTATTTCCTCACGTATATTTATAAAACACACTGTGTATTTTCACCAAGTAGCTTATCATATACAAACACTTTCATACGCATAGCATTACTATACATATGAGATATTCCATATCAGTAGTAAAAAAACATAACAAACTTCTTCCTTAACTTTAAATGACTGGTTTAAAAATAAAGTAAAAATTTCATTTGGGAATAAATATGGAAAACAGAAGCAAGTTTGATTTTTTTTTATTGCTGTTTCAATATAAATTCTCATATCTATATTTTTAAACCCTAGAATGGTAAACACCTTCTTTACCTCGTTAATAGTAAACTTCGCCCTTGAGGGCCTAAAAAAGGCCTTTACAAATTAATTTACAAAAAATAAAAAATTAACTCTTTTTGAGATTGAGAAGCTCCATTCTAATAGACCTTTGACCTAAGTTAAATTTTAAAAACAATATAGAGCTTATAACTTATACTAAATTGTGGACAACCAAATAAAGTATGCGATTTTTTCATTTACTTTTTTATATCAGATTGTCAACAGTTTAGTGATCAGTGCTCTTATCAGTAGGTTTTCTAATATTTCAAGAAGAAAATTAAGGATAGACATCACATATCGATCTTTCTACCCTTTTTACACTGGGTTTTCCTGTCTCGTCGGCAAATAAATGTGTAAAAACATAGACACGTGCGCAAGCTCTTATCACACTCGTCTCAAAGGCGATATTTACTATTCTAGGGTGAAATGTGTTAACTTATATTCAAGGGGTCCTTCGCTTTGTACTTTTAATTAAAATTAATTAAAATACTCGTAATTAAATTTTGTTGTATTAAAACTTAAGCTTTTTAAATAACCTCAAAATTTAACATTAGGTAGAAAGATATGTTTGATAACATTTTGATTTACTATTGCATTATACTGTACTAAAATTTTTTTATATATTTTACTGTGCCCTATTTAATTGTTTTAATTCAGTGATAACCAAGCAACAAACAAAGTTGTTGTATACATATGAATTGCCGACCGTGTCTGTGTAAAAAATACGAACAAAGTTGTCGTATACATGTGAAATGCCGACCGTGCCTGTGCGAAAAATACAATTATTGACTGCTCGCGAGTCTATGGAGTGGCTATGACTGTTTTAATTGTAACGTAATGTACTTTTAAGCCTGTCATAAATGACGTGTTAAATTAATTCTGCAAATTTGTCTAAGTTATGGTTTTACAGAAGGTTCATAATATTCGACAAAAAACGTACAAGTTATTTGCTTCAGATATAGTTTTTTTTTCAACAACCACAAGCAAATATAATTTGTATGAACTTATGTATTTCGCATAGTTTGTTTATCTCGGTTTCAAAATGGTGTACTGCCGCTGCAAAATTATTTGTGAAAAAAAGTTCAGTCATTTTTAAGATTTTTTCTATAAATAAGAGAAACCAAGTAAGGATAATAATAAAATGTCATTTATATATCGCTCATTTGCTGCAAGACCGGTATAACTCAAAAAAATCCATTTCGAGATAAACGCATTTCAAGTTTTTGATTTGTTCTAACTACTAACTAAAAAAGAAGACACATTATCTTCAAACTAAGAAAGTATAAAAGATATAAATATGAATTAAACACACAATATAAAGAAAATCAAAGCGAACAATTCTGCATCTCTAACTCCAAAATTTCATTTTTTGAGTTATGCCGGTCTTGCAGCAAATGAGAGATATGTATTAAAACATTTGGGCATTTCCTGGGGTCACGAACGTACGTTCATACGCTTTTGATGTACAAATAATATAGAAAACAAAACTTTTCCTAGCATTTTTTCGCGATTCGATAGCATTTGGGTAGCTCTATGTTTAGTGCAAAAGATGCATTTCATCGAGTTTAAGTTTTCATAATGGTAGTTACCCAATAAAAAATTTTATCATTTTGCGAAGCACTAATGGTACATTTAACAAAATAAGCGCACAATTATGCGCTACGCAATAAGACATACAGAAAGGCAGTAAAGTAAGTGAAAAAACTCTCAACAACTTTTATAAAAAAAAAATAACATTTCAAGTGCTACGGCGTTCCCTTACTACGAAGCAGGTTTGTAAGGGAGAGAACTAAAAAATAACTGTGTCAAAACATTCAGTGTGTAAAGCTGATCGTTACATCCAACAATTTTTTTATGAGCTGAATAATGCGCTTCATGTGTCAAAAATGTATTGCTTCAAAGTGGGAACTCGCCATATAAAATGCATGTCTTCCGTATGCGCAATGGTAAGCGCAACTCTTATGTTTCTCCCTTACAAACCTGCTTCGTTGGAAGCTCCATTTTTTACTGGGTATAAACATGTGGTCACGACCGTACGAAAAATAGAAGTCATCTTTGGCTGACAGTAATGAAATGTAAATATCTGTGTAATGGAGCGGAAGGTGACTTGTCATAACGTCATGTGTCATAGTGTCCATGGACACTGTGACACTTTTGAAAATGTCATAATGTCCGTGGGCATTAAGACACTTTGCAAATGGACATTATGTCATTTTTAAAAATGCCATAAGGCCGGCTATGCTTTCGAGTTTGTAAGCATGCTGTGGACATTATGACACTCTACAAAGTGTCATAACGTCCACGGACTTTATGTTCACTGTCACACTGCTCAGATGGACTTTTAAAAGTGTCATAAAGTCCGTGGACACTATGACACTGGACGTTATGACATGCCACCCGAACGGAATATTCAAAAGTGATTAATTTATTTTAAAAGTGTATTAATGTAGGTCTCCATCCAGGAATTACAAAATAAATTATCTCTCTTGGTTTTTGTTTAATTGCCTTATGTACCGGTCGCGAACGTACGATTTTTCATATGTTTTTTTTTTATTATCAACATGCATTTTCCCATAAATATCTTAAAATTTCCTTGAAAAAAAAACTTAATATCCCATTTACAATTGAATGTAATGGAGAGATTATGAAGAAAGGGTGTAAACATAAAATATTTTTTGCATGTAAAATAAGATTACAAAAATGTCTTTAGAAGCACTTTAAAAAGAAAATATAAAATTTTCCAGTATGAAACCATTATTTTATAAAACCATAGCCTTTTTTTATAATAATAAACAATAAAAGACGATGATTATCAACATTCTATTTTTTTTATCCTGGTAGACCATTCTGGGGAAATGCCTATATGTATGTTTATCAACATTGTAAAAAAAAATCGAAATTCAGAGAACATAGATTTACATGCAATGAACTATTAACTGGTCAAGACATTAATTCGCTAAAGAAAACTAACGCGTTTAAACTGGTTATGGAGCTAATAAATGACTTTCAGGTTCTCGCATCGGTTGAAACAGTTTGAAATCAAAAACAAGTTACATTAAAAACCGCCAAATCTTGAACCAGTAACAAATGGAGGAATATTTCATAGACGGATGAGAGCAAATTAGTTATGTTAAGTGGAGAAGTTTCTCGTTCGTACGTAAAACGACCACCGAAAGCAGAGTATAGTGTTGTATTCTGTTAGTTTTGTGAAAAAGTACAAAATTTTTCTTGCAACAATTTTTTTACAACTGCGAAAAATTATAAGCTGCACTTATTTCTCTTGAAATTTAAAGCAAATGGAAAAAGTATTAAATTAAAATTAAATGAGAAAGCAAAAATTTAAATAACACAAAAGCTTTCTTAACAAAAATATTAATTTTTTTCTCAATTTCGCAATAATATTTAAATTGCTAATATGAAATACACCACATAAGTATGTAAATATTTCACTTATACACATACATATATACATTCAAATGTCTTGTAGTTGATTATTTAACGTGTGTGTGTGGGAGTGTAAAATGTATCTTGTTCTAAACCACATCTAATCTTAGGTGCCAAGAAAATCCACCATCAGCAGCGGTTAACCACAAGTTTTAAGTGGATTATGCAACAATTTTTTTTGTCCTAAGTAGGTAATGAGGCATACAACAGTTTCTATGGACAATTTCGTGGTTTTCATGTAACATTTTAGTTCTAAGGTCAACAACATGTGTATATTAGCTGACATATGGCCAAATAGAAGCTTTGAGAATTAAGCGATTACAAAATGTGAAATGGACAAGGATTTTAACTGGATTAGTGTTTGTTTTTTATTTTCTTAGTTATTACAATAAGAGTGATACAAAAACGATTTGTTTTACAAAACAAATATATAATTTTTGAAAACAAAAGTCGTTGCAGATGATTGTACTTTATTCTTTATCTCTTGCGTTTTCCTGATATACAAAAAAAAAAAAACAAGAAGGGAGTTATGAGTAAAATTAGAGGCAGACATGGTTTTTTTCTCATATGGTGGCAAAATTTTGAAAAATATTTTACCACATAAAATTTAAAAAGTACAAAAAACTAACGTTGTATTGTAATTATCCCTCCAATACCTAATATTTTGCTTTATTATTTTTACTTTTCTTTAAAACATAAACGTGTATATTTTAGAACAAAAATTTCATTGATTTTTAATTTGTTTTAACCTTTCTTTTTTTACATTCACTGGAACTAAAAGTGTGAAAAAATTATGCCTATCGAATTATCTGTTAGTGAGTGGTACAACAATTAAAAAAAAAAATATATAAATTAAAAAAAAAATTAAGAAATTGTATTTACCTGTACATTAAAAAATTTGGTAATTGCAACAAAATAAAAAATCGGTGCAAAAAAATTTCAATATTTTTATTTTTGTGAAAGTGGAGCTGTATAACAATTTGATTACTTTTAAACTTATTACGATTACCATGACAATAATATGATTGCTTCTTACTTATTATGATTACCATGACAGTAATATGATTATTACGAATATATTAAGTCATAACATGATTCAATAATAAGCGTAATATGGTGACAACAATCATGAATCTTATCATAACATATTGCTCTTAGAATATGTTTACCACAACCATGTTTTTTCTTTGCATGTATAATAAACTTTATTATAGCAGTATAAACTTTTTGATGTTAGTAGATAAATAGACAGTATTAATACTACACGCAGAGAAAAAATATGGTTGGGCATTGTTACGGCAACAACACTATGTTTACTGTAACAATATATTGTTGTCGTACATAAATAATTGTTATTTTTATTTAATTTGAACAATATTATAGTTACTGTACAAATATCAATGTTTTTCGCAATTATTAATTTGTGTTTGGTGACCGAAATATAATTATTTTTCTAACAACTAAATTATGATAACTTTCAAAGCATATTATATTACTCACAACCATACCATGATATTTAGTAGTCATAACATGATAACTTTCTATACATTAATCATATTATGTTTAAGATGCAATCAAACTATTTTTACTCTAATAATATTATGTTAGCGCCATTTGTAAAATAATTTTGAATCAGTTGTGTCGTTTATTTTATATGTAAGCGGTTAAACAATTGAATGATAAATTTCCATAAAAAACTAAGTTTAAAAAAATTAAAATATTAGCGGAGTTCATCAGTATTAGTGATGCAATAGTGCAAATGCAAAATATCGTAGTTTTTTTGTAAAATTCAACAACAAAACACACTGAGATTTTGTCATATTTTATAAAAGTGTTACGATATTTCTGTCGTTTTCATGGGCAACGGCGTATGTCTTAAAAAAATGTTTCAGGAAAGCCGAAAACCATTCAAGATCAAATGGGCTGTGTATTGCACTTTTTAAACTTTATCATTACGTTAAAAAATCGGAATTGATCCATCTTTTTCAAAAATTTTATGAAACATGTGAAGAGCGGCAATATGGCATTAACATCTCAAAATCGGCAAAATGGACGTATGCGGTTGCCCATGAAAACCACAGATCTTGCTTTTGCTCTTTTGCAAGTCTTATATTGAACTCCGCTATTTGATTTACATTAAGAAAAGTTGTAAAAAGCCACAAAATAAAAAATCGATGCAAAAAATTTGAATTTATTTTGTATTTTTATTACAGTTATGAAAGGGGCTGTATCATAATATGATTCCTTCTAAATTTATTATGATTAGCATGACAATAATATGTTTAGTTCTTAACTTATTATGATTAGAATGACAATAATTTGATTACTTCTTAACTTAGTGTGATTAACAGAATAATAATATGATTAAGGGAAAAATATTATGTTGTTATATTACGAGTATATTTAGTCATAATAGGATTCAATAATAATCTTAATATGGTGACTACAATCATGAATCTTATCATAATATGTTGCTCTTAGAATATGTTTACCACAACCATGTTTTTTCTTTGCGTGTATGCAAATGGTATCAGCGTAGACATTGCTTATCGTATAAATTAATAGTCAAGGAAACGGTAATTGGCGGAAACTATTACATTACATATTTTTTGTGCTTAATGTATTAAATATGTCCGTTTAGCATTTTTTAAGTGCCGTATACAATAGACCGGGCCGACTTCCATACAAAAAAAAATGTTGTGGCAGTCACCTCCTAGAATGAAATATATGTCAATGAAGTTTCTAAAACAGGAAAAAACCATTTTTTGCCACGACCCAAAATACAGCACTTTTGGTTTTTTTTGTTAAGCGCTGTCATTTAATGTTTGATCTTATCTTATCTTTTATCTTATCGCATATCGTTGTTTATGGCTTGACAGTGGCTTCATTTTTGCTTTTGGTGATTTTTCAATCCGACACCAAACTATGGGCGCCACTTATGCAATCTCGGATCCTTCCCCCAAATGTCAATTTTTTTAAACGTGCCAAGAAAGTCCTTGTAAAACTAAGTATGTCTGGGTTTTATTATACTCACTTTTATGCCACGCCTCAAAATTAAGCCCCTTTTTTCTTTTTCACATACATATTACATTAAACCAGGTAGAACCCAATACAAAAACAAACAAAAATCCACCAGCGACTTTATAGAATAAAAGTCGTATCTATTAAGTTTCAAGAGTTCACAAAATATAATTTGATTCTATCACCAATGTTATGATTACTTTTTATTTATTATGATTAACATGATAATAAAAGGATTAAGGGAAAAATATTATGATGTAATACAGTCAAATCCCGATAGTTCGTACCCCGATAAATCGTAATTCCCTATAATTCGTAATAAGCTGACGGTCCCTTGACAAAATCTCGTTAATTCGTGAAATTTCCATACATTTTGGTCCTCTCGCTAATTCGTAATTTTTTTTATCAAATAAAATCTTCTTTACCTCTTATAAATCGTAATTGTTTGCTAACTACCACTTATAATTCGTAATAAAAACAACAGAAACATGGAAAGAATGATTTTTTGTTTACCGCTATTTTTTTGCGTGGGTTTTTGCTTGTGTGTTTATTTTCTTTAGATCAGTTTGTTATTGTGACATGAATAATTTTTATATATGTATTTTATTTTTAACAATTGTTTTCTGTTTTTTTTTTATCGTTTTGGTAAATAAAATGAAAACCCCCGTTAATTCGTACTTATTTTCTTTTAACCCCGTTAAATCGAAACCCCGCTAAATCGGAAACCCTTATAATTCGTAAGAAATGGTCAGTCCCTTGCGATTACGAATTATTGGGATTCTACTGTATTACGAATATATTCGGTCATAACATGATTCACGAATAATCGTAATATATTTACTAAAATCAAGAGTCTAGTCATAATTTTTTGCTCTTAAAATATGTTTACCACAATCACGTTTTCTCTTTGCGTGTACAACTCTATTTGATGAAAAAAAAGTCCAAGGCTATTTTGACAACTAATATGTTGGGTTAATAAGGGTGTTGGCAACTCTGAGGATTGAGTATAAGAAAAAAACATTTATAAATCAAAAAAATTAAACATAATTCAAAGTATGGTTTTCAATAATTTATCTAATTAAAAAAAAAAAAAATATTTTAATTGAAAATTAAAAATTTTTAGTATTAAAAGTTTTGTGATAAGACGCAGAATTGTGTAACATAAAATAAATTCAAATTGGAGGGTCATGCCTGACCATGTGATACATTATTTGGGAGCCATGGGCAATCATCACTGTTGCCAAAATTTCATGACCAAAAATAGCTAAATTTGCGGAAAAAATTTGTAATAAAAATGGCAAAAGAATGGCTTAAAACTTTTTTAATTAAAAACACATATTTTAAAAATTGTTTTTGTTTTAAATGTTACTTCCTATGCAAACGTTAACATATGACATCATGGGATTGGCTGTAAAATTCTGAAATTGTAAATTGATATCAATTTTTTACATAAGAATAAACGAAAATTTAATATTTAAGCATTTAAAAAATTAAATAATCGATAAATTCGATTGCGTTATTGTTCGTCTTATAGGAATCACTGTTGCCTATAAGTTTTAAATATTGTAAGGTAAATCACAATCATGACGACAGTTACCTAACGTTTTGAGTACAAATCTACAATTAAAAATAAAAAAAGTTAAAAAAACATATTTTTTGTTATGGTAAAAATATTTACCTAATTGAAAAAATCGAATTGACGGCTGCTAAATGTAACCTATTTCTTAATCTAAATTATGGACAATTTTGAGACTTCTTAAAGTTTATTATTGCCGCCTGCATCTCTATGTTAAAAGACTTCCGACCAGGAATAAACAGAGTTGTTTGTGTTGATCCATTTTATAAATTAAAATATTGGGATACTTTGTTTTTCTATAAGTTCTTATAAGAAAATGAAGATTATAATCTGATAGTTCATAATAAAATGCATCTAAGCTTTTACTTATTCAAATCTAATACAAATTGATTTAAGATATTTGTTTCTACAATTTGTTTTTTTTTTTATTTTTTGTAAATGAAGAACAATTTGTAATAAATTTTAATACATAAAATTTAAGTACACATTATTGATTTTGATATGTATTTTAAAATGAAAAACTTGAATAAAATAAAATCAACCAAACGATATTATCGTTTTTTTAATTATATTACTTATAATATCATACTATCGTTGTACCTTCGTTCTCTTGTTTTTTGAGTATGAATATGTTTTGTTGATACCAAATGATATATATTATTACATATTGCATTAACCCATTGGGCACCAACTTCGAAAAAAGCTATGATTTTTTTACTGACTTTTTTACAAAAGTGGATTTTTCGCAAAAATGTATATATCTATATAAGATATAAACATATAATGTATATCATATAAAAGCTTGAGAGTTTTTATACTAAAGGCCTACTCGTGTTTAGTACCGTTATATAGAAAAAGTACATTTTTACAAATTTTCTCTTAATGGGTTAATAAATTATATTATAGCTCTATGGAGAGATATTTCAAAGCCTTTTCAACTGAAATATATCATGTCCGGGTCGGTTCACAAATAGTGGATATATTGCAAGTTATGTATGCGAGTTTTAAACCTGTACAACTCCCAAACCAAAAGCATTTATAAGCGAAGTGGTAAGTAATTGCCTCCAATTACATCACAGTGTTGAAATAATGAGTTAAAATGCCAATGTATAGGTACACGCAAAGAAAAAACATGGTTGTGGTTAACATATTCTAAGAGCAACCTATTATGATAAGATTCATGATTGTAGTCACCATATTAAGATTATTATTGAATCATAGTATGACTATATATACTCGTAATATTACAACATAATATTTTTCCCTTAATCATATTATTATTCGGTTAATCATACTAAGTTAAGGTGTAATCAAATTATTGTCATGTTAATCATAATAAGTTAAGAATTAATTATATAAGTGTCATGCGAATCATAATAAGCTAAGAAGTAATCATATTATCATCATGTTCATCATAATAAATTTAGAAGCAATCATATTATGATAAAGCCCCTTTCATAACTGTCATAAAAATACAAAATAAATTGAAATTTTTTTTGCATCGATTTTTTATTTTGTGGATTTTACAATTTTTCTTAATGTAAATCAAATAGCGGAGTTCAATTTAAGGCTTGCAAAAGAGCAAATGCAAAATCTGTGGTTTTCATGGGCAACCACGTATGTCCATTTGGCCGATTTTAAGATATTGCCTATTTTTAAACGCTCTTTACATGTTTCATAACATTTTTGGAAAAAGATGGATCAATTCCGATTTTTTAACGTAACGATAAAGTATAAAAAGTGCAATGCCTAGCCCATTGGATCTCGAATGGTTTTTCGGCTTTCCTGAAACATTTGTTTTAAGACATACGCCGTTGCCCATGAAAACCACAAAAATATCGTAACACTTTTATAAAATATTAGGGAATCTCTGTGTGTTTTGTTGTTTGATTTTACAAAAAAAAACTACGATATTTTGCATTTGCACTATTACATCACTAATACTGAATGAACTCCGCTTATATTTGAATTTTTTTAATTTCTTTTAACTAATTTTTTTATGGGAATTTATCTTAAAATTGTTAAACCGCTCACATATAAAATAAACGCCACAACTGATTCAAAGTTATTCTACAAATGGCGCTAACATAATATTATTAGTGTAAAAATAGTTTGATTGCATCTTTAATATAATATGATAAATGTATAGAAAGTTATCACGTTATGGCTATTAAATATCATGGTATGGTTGTCAGTAATTTAATATGTTTTGAAAGTTATCATAATTAAGTTGTTAGAAAAATAATAATTTTTCGGTCAACAATACTCAAATTAATAATTGCGATAAACATTGATATGTTTACAGTAACTATAATATTGTTCATATTAAATAAAAATAACAATTATTTGTGTACGACAACAATATATTGTTACATTAAACATAGTGTTATTGCCGTAACAATGCCCAACCATATTTTTTCTCTGCGTGTAGTGAAGAGTAGTTATATACGCTTTTTAACTCATTACTTTGCGATATAAGTTTTTTGTTTTCTATAATTAAAAAGAATAAAAAAAATTTCAGCTAAAAAAATAGCAAAAACGACTTCTTTCGAATCATTCTTCATACTTTTAGTATATGTTTGTATAGCAATGTATAAGATCCCGTGAAGTTTTAGTATACATAATTTGTTTAAAATATGATATAACTTCGCTATAACTTTGCAAATAAATACTCTTTTAATTTCCAAAAAGTTTTAAAGCTCTGTCTTGTAGAGTTTTTAAAATAAAATATAATTGTATTTTTATATGAATATTTTTTAATAGGAATTGACCATTTATCATTACTGCTAGAAGGAAGTATGAGGAACATTTTTTATAGGCTGGTCAAGCGATTAAGGCATCTAAAAGGTGGAAACTAACAAACAAAAATATAAACACAGTTTAATTGTATGTCTACAAGCTTTACATGTATTCATTTTATTTTTATCCTTCTATGATTTATATTAACTCTATGGGTGAACTTAACAAAAGTCCTATAAATAGTTAACTTTATATGCTACTTTTAATGTAGTGGAAATACATGTAGGTACGTGTGTGTATAAAATGCCTCTTAAACATTGTTGACGGAGTACTTCAAATTTATTAGAAAACTTTAGGAAAGTATTCATACTAGGGTTTCCAGTCGAGAAACAATTTCCCCGAATTTTTGAGAAGAAAGTTTTTTTTGATATCATTTTACAATCAATTTTTCGATATGCTTACCGGAAAGGGAATCTTTGATCTAGTCATTCCCTGCGGTAAATTTGTGTCAATTTTTCTTAAAGCACTTATCCCATGTCCAGTGAATAAAATATTATAACAAAACGGAACGGCGATAGGTGAAAGCAAGACATATCACTTAACTCGTGATAATGTGTTTTAAGTACTAGTACTAGTCATGTAACTGTATTTATGGCTTGTAGTGGCTGTTTCTATCTGGTAGTACCTTATATTAATATGGTTCACTCGGGACAATGTCTGCTACAGGCATTATTTTAAACAAAATTTAATGTACCCGTTTAGATTATTCCAGCGACCTGTCACAAATGTCCAATTATACCCTCCTAGGACATCGCCATGTAAAAGTGCAAGTCACCTTCATATAAAGTTTTAGAACTAGAACCGTCGCCTTCCACTATAGAACTGTCCCGTTACAAGTTTGGTGTCAATTCCCTTACCCCTAGGGTGCTCGATGTATGTAGAAATAAATACCAACATGAGGGTCGTCTCTTAAGTACAGGGTGTCCGCCGGAAAGGTATTATACTTTGTTTTGCCGCCATTTTGGTAACCATTAGTCTTGACAGTTCATATTTGGCAAATTTATTATGGAAAAATATTCGATAAACCAACGTGTTTTAATCGCATACAGCCATGATTACAATGGAATTCCAGCGAGACCCCTTTCAAAAACAAGTTATTTCAAAAAAATAGTGATGTTGATTGGTTTCCACAGTCACCTGATTTGACTGCTCCGGACTTCTTTTGGTGGGGACATCTCAAACCAGAAACACTTGAGCAACTGAAATGAAATTAATGAAATACCGCGTGAAATGTGTGAGCAGAGGCGGGCATTTATCTGATATTGCATTCCATACATAATTGCTGACATTAAATAAAACATTTATCGATATAAGATCCATTCTCCTTCATTAAATCAAAAATTGTAAAACAAAAAAAAAAAAAAAAAAAAAAAAAAAAAAACAAAGTACACCTTCCCGGCGGACACGTAGACAAAACCGGCAAGATTTTTCAAATTTGTTTAAGAACAAGGTACTTTTTTAAAATTGCTTTTCTATAGAAGAAAATGCTTTAGCGAAATAGAAGTGATTGCTTTGTGGCGATAAAAAAAATTTCATTGTAGCAGCCCCATTTCTGTATATTTAAATATGAGTGTCTACAATTTTGTTGAAAATTTTTGTAAAATATTAAATTTTATCCACTTTAATTAAAACTTAATTATTGTTAAATTTGTAGATAAAAGTTGCACGGATTTACGTAGAAAACATATTTTGGCACGAAATATTTTGTATGCTGTGAAGGTATTTTCAAAACTGTTTGCGGCAGCACTGTTAATTCGGAATAACATTCGAAATAAAGCCGACAGTGTGATTGGAAAAAGTTTTGACTTAAAGAAAGAAGTGGACATCAAAATATTGTTTGAAACGTTCTGGAATGAAATTAAGGTTAAAAGCAATTTTTATCTATTTTAAGAAAATTTAATGGAATAAACTTCATAGCCCTCATTTCTAACACGATTTTTTTTTTTTAAGATTTGACATAAAGACTGAATGATTATGACAAGAATTTTTTAATTGAATCTTATATCTGATCAGATGTGGGGTGATACTGGCAGATGGTGAGTAGTGCTATTTTTGTAAGTGTTTGTATGTTGTATTTTCCCTATTGCCCAATATAATTTTATGCAGCTGTAGGGGACCAGCTTAATGATTAGGCGCTGTTGTGAACAGCCAAAGTGTAGACCAAAATAATTCAACAAGGCACCAAGTGCCACTTTATGGTTTCAATATTAAAGTCTGTTTTATTTTTTTATACTTATTTAAACAATATTACTTATTAACTCCTACTTATTGTATTAGTTCTTAAAATCTAGTCCTCTCTATCAGTACCATGTAATTAACGTGGTTTTCCCTCTGAACCAGAGTTGCCAATTTAGCGCCTTTGGCGCTAGATTTAGCGCTTTTAAACTGTCGAAAAGGCGCATATTTTTTCCTCAGCGCTTTTTTTAAAAAGAGCGCTAAATTAGCGCTTTTATTGATACCCAACATTTTTGTACTTTTATTTGCATACATTAAAATCAAGACATATCAAACCAAAATTTGTTTCTGTTTTTTAAATACTTTACTCTGAAATGCATACTATACAAGAAAAGAAGTTTATTTTCTAAGGCATTCCATTTCGTTTCTTAAAACAAGAAAATCCAAAAATAATTTCGTGATTTTAACTTGTTTTGGTCGTATTAAAAAAAAACTTTCTTAAATTAAGAAACATTTTCTCATGACCAAAATACACGTTTTTGGTTTATAATTAAAAAGTTCTTTAAACAAGAAATCCAAAAGTAACTTATTATTATTAAAAACAAGAAAGACATTTCTGAAATCAAGCAGCATTTATTTAATATAAGTCTGATTTTCTTGATTTTTTTTTAAATAGAATCGAATTTCTTGCATCAAGAAACAAATGCTAGCGATTTCTTAACATTTTTCAGAAAATGCTCAAGAAAACTTAGTTTGATTCAATTAATTTTTATTTGGATCGACATGTTAACATCAAAATCAATCAAAATTTTTTTATTTTTATATTAAGTTTTCTTAAACTAACTAGTGCTACACTTTTTTAAGAAAACAATTCAGGCTTTTCTTTTGATTTTGTAAAATAAAAAGCAACGAAAACTTGATTTAAGTAACTATAGAATTAAAATACATTTTTTTTTAGCTGTTTTTAAGAAAATTTTAGTTCGCTTTGAGTCATAAGTTTTTGCTTAAACCAGGCAACACAAGCTTACAATATGAAATTTTGGCTTCAGCTATAATAGTGCAACATTTTCTTGATTCAAGAAATATTTTCTGGATATTCAGTTAATAATTCTTTCCGTGTTTATTTGAAATTATAAAACTTTACTTTTCCTGAAATATCAGAAAAGGCTTTTTAAAATTGTTAATGTTTTATTAACACAGCTCGGCAAAAACAAAAAAAAAAAATAATTAATATCGGGGTAGAGAACTTGATTATGTGATTTTAATTGACGTTAACGTGCTGAATCTAAATATTTGATTCAGTCACGTCTAGTTAACATGTTAACTGATTTAATGTCTTATTTAATTCTTAATATATGAATGATAAAATAAAAATGAAAACGGATTTGAATTAAGCGCTGTAATATCTTTGTATTTCATATATTTTTATTCAAAATGACTTTTTGGACGGCCATTGTAATTAATAAAACATTTAAGTTTTTTGTTTAAATCTTATTTAGCGCTTTTTAGCGCTTTTTGATTGGGGTCACGGCGCTGTTTGATTAGAAATAGTTTACAACCCTGCTCTGAACAATGCTCTAGCCAATCAGAATGCATGAGTAAGTAAAGAATGTACTCATTTACGTTTGACAATCCAAAATCATATCACACCAGGGTTGATAAAGTTGGTACAATTGTACTTTTTTTGGTACAATCCAAAACTAAAAAGTACCCTGGTACCCCCGTGACTCATTTGGTACTATTTCCAAATTTTTCAAACCTACATATTTAAATTTGATATAAAATGGCAACTCGTATTAACTATCCAATGAATATAAGTGGAGTTTAGTGTTTGGTGCAAATAGTGTTGCGAAAATGCAAAATGTCGTAGCTTTTTTATGAAATCTAAGGGAAACTTTATTTTTTGTTGTTGGATTTAGAAAAGCTATGATATTTTGCATTTGCCCTTTTGCAAGACCATTTGCACCAAACACTGAACTCCGCTATTGTGAAAAGATTTTTAAACTTGTTCATTGAACGATTGCTTATGCCACATTATAAATTTAGCATCAGCGGTAGCATATAAGCGTGCCCTTTCTGATGTTATTGACACGTTTTTAAAAGATATAGAAAACCACTGCTATATACAAAAAGAAGACTTCCTCTCGATTCAATATTATTTTGGAACGAATATTTTCAAATGTTCGTCAACAAGATGATTGTCACGTCAAGAAGTAATCAACAGAATTTTGGAACAGTGGAAGCCCACTCCATTATTGTTTTAATCCGAATTATTTTGAAGGAGATTTTACAAGCGCTAAATAAAATTTTATTATATACGGACTTTCTACTCCTTTCCTGTTTCTGCAGTACATATTAAAAATAGTAATCACAATAAATTTGGAAATGCAATCCGCAGATGCTCGTGTGCACATATTTTTAGAAGGCTTTAAAATTTTATTTTCGTTTAAAATTCGAGATTGCTTTTAGAGAAATATTCGTAAATTTTCCACAAAACAGACGATAAATTCTAAAAAGTGTACGAAAACGCTCTCTGGTGGCAATAAATAATAAAAATAATTGGATTTCTCGACGCTAAAAACCGCATGCCACAGGTCTGGCTAGACCAAATACAATTTGTTTGCCTCTATTCTTGAATATTTTGGAAAACGAGCTATTTTGAAAAATCCGGGGCTTGAAATTAATTCTTTGTCAAAGTTTCTTGGAATGCGTTATAGAACAAGAGTCGCGATGTGCTTTTGAAGCGAAAAAATTTTGCCCACCATATTATTATGTATAATTAATGATCATGTATTTTTTGCTTCTATACTTTACATGTACAAATGAATTTTTAGTACCTTTTGTTTTTGTTGAACTAAATTTTTGTTTTTAAAAATAATATAAAAAGATTATATAAAAATGATTTAGTACTATTGGGACCGAAAAAGTACGATTTTAAAAGTTCGTTGGTACGATATTGGTTTTCTCCTTTATCATCCCTGTATCACACATATTCTGATTGATCTGCTTTATCATTGCCCTATTCGTATTAACACATATTCAAACAAATTGAGTCACTGCCCTGCAAATAATAGGACCAGTCCAAACACGCGTGTAAAGAGTAGCCCACAAGGGACCAGGACTAGTCCAAAAGTAACCCAAACGTATGGAAAAAACCTGGTCTATTTAGCATTACGATGTCCTAGGAGAGGACCATATAACCCACCTTTGGACTACTAAGGAGTAGTTTTAAAACTTCTCCATGGTATACACAAGAGGATTAGTTTTGAAGTCGTTTAAAAACGAAAGCTCGTCGTTAAAAAACGAAGACATGTCGTCTCACTACAAACACTTTTTAACAATGACATGGTCCATGCTTGCATAACATCGGTCCAGTCCATGGAGTAGTCCATTTTATCAAAATGGATCAGGTGGTCCAATATTATTTGCAGGGTGGGTAAATGCCGTTATTTGATCTTTTATGTATGGCTACTACTGTAATTGGGATGGCATGTATGCATTTCAGATTGGTTATTGGTAACAGAAACCACACACTTTTTACTTAATTCCTATTCAGCATCAGAATTTTCTGTATCTTTGAATTGATTAGTTCCAGTTAAACCAGAATTAAATCCATCAAGAGGGGATGATTCTGATATGTCGAGTGCTTTACCTCGCGAAAATGATACCGAAAATCTCATCAACTTTTTTGAATTATTCTGTACGAAAAAAAATCCAGAAATCCCAATGAATAAAACCACAATGTTATACTTCGATCCTAGGAATAGTAAAAGAACAGAAAATAAGAAACCCTAATACATAGATTAAGTTTATTATTATTTTGAACTGTCAGATAAAAGAAAAAGGAAATATAAGTTTAGATGGTGCACAAACTTATACCTGTCGTCAAGCTTTACATGTGACACAACCTATTTGTACACATGTGTGAATTTCTAAAGTTGAAATACGGCTACAAAGCACAGTGCCGATTCTGCTATACGTTTGAGTTAAATTTAAAATTAAATCACACATTTTTGGAAAATATCTTTCTACATACATAAAAATTAATGTAAGGTTTTATTTGTATACTCATTTTATGTTTTCTAAAAATCTTTGGGAAAGGTTTCGTGAAGAGCCGGACTAAGCAACCAGTGAAATGCGCATAGAAGCTAGATTTTCCTCATCAATATATTTCTATGTATTTATCAAATATAAAATATTGGGAATTTAGCACGTCATACATAAATCGTATTAATAATAAATAAATTTTGTATTCCCAAAAACAACTTTGTAAGTATGTAAGTATGTTTGTTTATAACTATGTAATAGACGCCTGTATTACAGTTACACCTATTAAACATTTAAAAGTGGTAAACGAGGGTTACCTATAAGTTAAAATAGTTTTGTTGTAAGATGATTTAATTGATAGTCTTCTTCAGCTAATGTCTCAAACTCTATTTAAAAAGTGATTAAAGTAACTTGAAAGAAATATGAGTTCAAAAAAACGTAACTAACATAACTCTTTAAAATATAAATAAATTATTATTTTTATTCAAGAAATAAATAAATCGTTCCACAAATCGACAAATAAAGTCAGAAACAATATATTTATCCGCTTAAGAGCTTTTTATGAATTTTGGCATCGATGTGTGAGTGCATATTTTTGCATATTTTAGCCTTTGTGGCATTTAGTCAAACGAGCACTTTTGCACCATTTTTTTTAGTTTATAGTTCATACATATTTTTTAATATATCTTGCTTGATACTTGTTGATTTTTTTTTATGCTTACAAAAAAAAATAAAATAAATTTTTATTAGCACTCTTTATCATTCTGTTAACTTCTCTACGAGCCGTAAAGTATTCAGAGTGAAAGACAGTAATCTTAAAGAAATAGTTTTGCATTTTATTAACCGTTAGTCCGATTGAAATAAGATTTTGGGTAACAATCAAAATCTGGAACATTATAATCTCGAATAAAAAAAATCCTAAATTTTAAATCCCGAACTAAGAAGCCTTAGATAGGGGAACATCCTTTATCTCGATTCGATTTTAAAACCAGAACTGCTTAATTATTTGGGATATTAAAATTTTAAATTCTGGATTTTAACACTTGGAATTTAACTATTTTGAAGTGATTTTTCATAACTAAGAATTACCCCTAATTGATCATATTTCATGTTATTTCTAAGGGCTATTTTTAATATCTTTGGGGTAATTTTTGGCGCTGAGAAATATGGGCCCAAAAAAATAAATTAAAATTGACCCCAAATTTGGGGTTATTTTTCATAATGCAATATTTTTTTAATGAAACATTACCCCAAAAAAATGAAAAATAACCCTAAAAATAAAATGAAATATGACCCTAAATTTCATTATGAAAAATCACCTCAAAATTTATAATTAATTTTAACCCCAAAAAAGAACACAAAGAAAGTTACATTAAACATTTTCCGTGAAGTTCATATGCCTGAAACTAAAAATCACAAATTTAGAATCCCGATTTCAAAATCAGTATAATTATACAGTTTTGGTTTTAAAAATGGTATAACGAAAACTGGCTATGCTTACTAAAGCTTCAAGTTATTCTAGGATTTTCTTTTCTATGGTATAACGAATACTGGCTTCGCTAACTACAGCTTCTCTTTACAGACGGCCTTTGGCCGGGTGAAAGGATTTTCTTCTCTTTGGTATAACAAACACCGGCTTCGCTAACTAAAGCATCTCTGCATAACCGGCAAGGATTTTCTCTACTTTGATATAAGAATCCAGGTTTTGTATACTATCCCTAGAAACTTTTACATAGTATTTTATAAAATTTGTGTAAAAATGTTTGGGGTGATCTTTCATTTCTTAAAATTTGCATTTTTTATTAGTAGACGAAAAATAGCCCCAAAGTAAAAATTGTGATTTTATTTGGGGCCACTTTTCATTCCTTGACATTGGGGTCATTTTTCATTCCACTTAAAATGCAAAAACACCCTAACGAAAAAATGAAAAATAACCCCAAAAAAACAAAAATTGCGTGTTGTTGTGTTTCTTACTTGTTCTTACTTGTTTTCAAATCTCTAATATGAATCCTATAAAAATTAGTGATGTAATTTAAGTCTTATTTAAATTTTGAAATATTCCCCATTCTATCTTTGTATGAATTGTAAACAAAAAAGTTTATTGTAGCTTAAAATCTGTGTAACTTCACTTTCAAATCTATTGAAATTATTAACAGTCAACTAAGCAGAACACACAATGAAACGACCTAATGAAAGGTGATGTCAATTAAACATGGTCCGATGCTACATTAACTCGATTACAATAAATTAAATATACAACGAGTTGTGTAAAATGTATAAAGTGCTAGAAAATACATAAAAACCACGTTCATTGGTCCTAACAAAAGGTTTAAAAAATATTTTTTATATTTGCGATGTATCATTTTCATATTTTTTTCATAGCAAATGTTTTGATAAACAATTTTAAAAACTAATTGCTTAAGTATTTTTTAATTAAATTTTTTATGCACTAATAAAGGCTTATATATATGTATGTTTATTCAAGCATCTACAGCTAAATGTTAGAGAAAAACTTTATTAATTGCCAAGAACCCAAGTGCCAAATAAATCTTACCAATAGCTTAGAAAAGTTTTTTTTTTTTTTGCCAAACAGAAAAGTGAGTTAAGTTTTTAATTACCAAATACACGTTAACTCTTTACAGTGGGGCCAATTAAAAATATTTGTTAATAAAATAAAATGTATTACTCATTTTTCTTATGAATATTCCCCAACTGGCTAAACCTTATTTATTGTGTATTGCAACCAGTGTTGCCAATTTATTAATTCATGTTAAGCCATATTTTCTTTAAGTTCTAACAAATTTTTGGCTAAAAAATGTAAATAATATACCGAAAAGAAAATTTGATTTTGTCGAAGATTTTAATTTTTTTGTTTTTCTAAAGTTGTACTCATTTACAGTGCTGTCAGTTAAGTCTTCGTGAGGCTAAATTTGGTTTCTTTATTTATTTTTGAGCCTCTAAATTTTGGATATTTTTGGTTTTATTTTTTAACCTTTCTTAATTTCAAAAAGGCTAAATTTATATATGTGCATCTCCGTCAATAGGTCCACAGTGACCGAAAATTTAAAAGTTATTCAAAGCTGATTATTTCACGATATTGTTATAGAGAAATATTTAGATTTTACTAATTTTATAAATTTACCCATAAATTTGTTCACTTAGATGAACAATCAGGCTGCAAAATTGTGCAATCGTAATTTCTTATTTGTGAGAATGTTTTATTGTATGTTTTCTTTAATATTATCTTCCTTAAAAGAGGTGATATTTGATAAAAATTATTCCAAAAAAATGTTCTTACATGGTCTGAAATCTAAGAAAGAGTTCAATGATAAATATGTTATTCGGATTAACGGTAAATTTTTATTTTGTTTTAATCATTATTCAGTTATATTATTATGGAAAAAATTTCACGTTCGAAATGTCACGTATCGACCCAGATTTTGGCTTAAATAAAAGAAAATACAGAAGATTTTGGAACCAAACCAAGACATTTTAATGTTACATTGCTACGTAAAATTCTGAAAGTAGTTTGACTAAAAAATTGTGCCAGGTTTCGCTGAATTACACCTTTTTATACATGGCCACAAAAACTACTTTTATTTTTTTCACGTTCGAACCGCTACTTCTTTTGCCATTATCTTTGAACTAGAATCACGCCCTCCATTAACTTTAGGATAGATAACATTGCTTTCTTAGTGCTATAATTTAAGGATAAAGAGAACGTAAAAGTATTTGTTGTTTAAAATGTTATTGCATTTTTGATGCGTGCGACTGTCACGTTTAACACTTTGGATTTACCCATATGTTTGAAGTAAATGCATCACTTAATGAAAACCGTTTTATATGCGACTACACTTAAGAAAATGTCAATGTTTAATAATTAAACTAATTGAAAGACTGCCTCAAAGATTGCCACTCAATATGGAAACAATTCGTAAAATCCATTGACAATACAGTTAAAGTTATAAAATTAAGCCTATTCTCCCATATTGAGAGTGAAACATGTAACTAAACTGCTGGTGAAATAACGGCGATTGAGGCTTATTAGAGGAATTTCTTAAGCTACAAATGGACAAACAGTTACACTGGTTTACAAATTTCGAATTTTTTGCCATAACCATGAAAATTTGATTTTTTCTAAGCTTCACACGAATATGGCATTAAATTTGGCAATCGTGATATTCGCAAATTTTAAATTACTTTTACACTGTTACTTAGATATATTTTTCCTCTTTCAGGCCATATATATACGGATAAAAACGCACAGAGTTACACTACTTTAGAAAGAATTTTTTTTATTTTTTTCTACTTTTTTTGAATATTCAACATTTTAAGTCCTTAAGGCAAAAAAAAAAAAAAAAAAATTGTAAGCCATATCTTTAAGACAATTTTGTTTCAAACATATTTATTACAAAATTGATAGAAAACATATTTTTATTTTAGGTTGAAAATAAAATGTTTTTTTCCTTTTCGGTTTCTCCTTTTATATTGCAATGACGTTTCACAATTTTGCCTCTACCAGTAGCCACCCATCGTGTTCTGAAACCAATGGTGCTGATAACGCTTTTCCATTACTGCAAGACCTCGGCGAAATCTTTCACCTTGTTCGTCACAATGAAATGAGTATTAGAAATAAGTAAACTCTCCTTATGGCTTTTGTTGATTCCTAAAAAACCTCTTATCACTTCCAGGAAAGAGTTCCATATAGCCTGGAACGATTCCGATAGTAAAATAACGCGTGCCTCTGTGTCCAAAAATCCCCTTTATTTTAAACGTGAAACGATCAATTTTGAGTTCAACAAGATCGGTTAAGAACTCTCTAGAAAAAAAGTTTCATGGATAAGAAAAAACACCTCTTTATCCAAAATGTCAAATTTCGACACTCTCCAACTCAGAGAGTTCTTGATCGTTGTTGTTGAAAAAATTGTGTGCAAACTATTATCCAATAGGACTAACCTTGATGCAAATTTTATCCCGATCGAAAGATATCGGTTTCAAAAGTTGGGTGACTTGAGATGAAAGCGCCCATGTAATTAGTTGCTCAAGCAAGCAAGTAAAAACCCCAATAAATAATTTTTAAGCAAAGTAAAAGTTTGATTTTTATTTGTTTGCTGGGTACACTGAAAGAAAAATGCTTCATATATTTAATGAATCATTTTCATAAAAAAATTTTCATTGGTTAAATGAAAATTTTCATTGTCTAAAAGGAATTTCATAGTTACAATGAAGTATTTTCGTTAAAATCGCTTCATTGGATTTCGTAATTACGTTAAAAATTTTCACTGGATATATAAAAACTTTAGTTTAATAAGTTTGTCCAAGTTAAACAAAAAATTTTAATTGGGAACATTAAAAAAAATATGGACATATGTACAATGGTTTAGATTTACGTGAGAACCTCTAGATGAGCTCAATCTCACGGTGGATCTTAACCACATGGTGATTCATTTGCATTTACCAAATGCCCCTGCATGTGTAGGATCATTCAATCACACACAGGTTGCAATTTAGATATAAGTCCAAAATCTTCATATCACTCCTTGCTTAGGGGTTGGAGCTATCTAGTCCTCCACTGCAAAGTTGATCCAAGCAGTTTCAAAAAAGAGAATTCACAACGATCCTAAGATCAAGAACCGCAGCCACCACGTGTACTCTGCAAGCAGAGACCTCACCATATAGTCATTCCGGGTTGTGACTTCCGGGGGCTATATGACTCCCGTGGCACGTGAATAACATTATGCAAGGGTGCTCAGGTGAACAGCCCCAGACTAAAGAAATCCGAAAACTTCTAGAGCCCTGTCATTTCAGATGTTTTGGCATGCTTGTGGCATGCATCAGCCACAGTGCTCCCATAGATTTTCAATGTCCGAAAACAGATATCAGCACGACAGACCTAGTCCAGCCATGCCCTTCGAGCCACTACCATTTCTTAGTCCCGAAAGACTCCATGGCAACGATTCTACTGCAGGAAAGAAATACTTTTCTTCTGATATCCCCTAGCGGCTTCTCTATGATGAGCGCACTGTCACCAGCTACATAATTCATTAATATTCACAAATTCATTTAATTTACTCAATGGAAAGATTTATATAAATTTTTTCATTTGTTTAGCTTTTTCTAATCAATTAGCAGTTATGCAAGGGTGGATTCATACCTAAGCACTTTACGGTTTATTTTGATATTGGCCACCTTTTGGTTCCTTGCGGAACTCAATTCTCCCAATTATCGTCCATGCACCATGCATTCACCAAAAATAAAATTAATTTTAATGTATAGCCAGTCCTTAGACTTTTCATATGATTATTTGCTATTTTATCAAAGAGGTAAAATACAATCCTCTAAGTATTTTATGATAACCTTGTTCACTTAGCCAACTGGAAATATCCAGTTGTTACCAGGAGCCGCCGCGTGGAGGCGGAACATAGGTGTTTGATGCCAATCTGATGGCTTGTAAGGCACATCAGACTGACATCTTCGGCTCCTGGACATATGGACAATTTAATCTCATATTTACGATCTTAATTGAGTAATGGCAAAAAACAAAGTTTATTTATTCAAAAACTAGGTAGTGATCTATCAGCGCCGAGGTTACGGGATCGATTCCCGCCAGAGACAGAAAAAAAATAAAATAATATAAAATTAAATAAAAAAAAATTTTTTTTTACTTTATTGAAAGTATTCATCCAATGAATAATATTCATAAATCTAATGTAATGTTTCATTAAATACATTTTAATGAAACAGGTTTCATTGATCCAAAGAAGCGCTGCATAGGTTCCTTTTTAATGCAATTTTTCATGGGATTAATGTCAAAATTCATTGGTATTGTGAAGAAACATTTTTCAGTGAATAACTCCGGAACGTTAGGAGCATATTTAAAAATATTTGTTTCAAAATTATTTAGAATGAAATGATCTTTAAAACTGCGTTGCTATTTTTTTTTTGTCTTTATAAAAATTTTAAAATTTATAAAGCGGTTTTTTTTAAATTTATGGAAAAATCGTGAAAATTTGTAATTTAGTGTACCTAAATGAGCAAATTCATTGCAAAAACTTAAAGTGAATGCACACAACACTAAAGTTTGGACATTTTTCTTTAAAATTATTACCTTAAAAGTTAAGAAAATCATGGTTTTTGACAAAGTTATGAAAAAAAAAAAAAAGACTGGCAAACCCAATTTTTGGAAAAAATTCGACTTGAGCGACCTCTAATCCGAAAAATCTGAAAAAAATCTCAAAAATACTTTACCCTATAAGCTTTTAAATTTGAAACTTGGTTGGTTAAAACAATAACACATAAAACAAACACATATTTATTTTTATATGAAAGGTTTTTTGATTTAGCTCCACTATGCAGTCTTTCTCATTCCTATTTTGACGCACTAAGCAAGATTTTAATCCAAAAGGTATGGCAAGGCTTTAAAGTCAGAGGTTAGCAAAGCTGAAAATTTACTATTTTACTTTTGATAGTAAATCCGCTTAAGTAATAAATTCGTTGAAAACTTTGTTTGAACGTTAATAAAGTGTCGCTTACTTTGGTTAAATAGATAAAAAGAAAAGTTTCTCTGAAAACAGACAAATCAACAAATGAATGGAAAAGACCTTGAACAAAGATTACACAACAACGATTCTGTGTAAAATAAAATTTTATATACATACATTCATACGTTTATATATTAAATAGACAAATTAAGGTTGCTACTTTAGTTGCTTAAAGGTTTAAACAAAAGCTCGCCCCGCACCGAACGTAATTGCCATGATGCCTTTTAAATGTCTTTATAAACATTTTTCTTTAAGGGTGGTTAAATTTACGAGATGTTTTTGTAAAATATTGAACTGTCTAGGTGATTTATGGCAGGACTGGTAATAGAAGATTTAACAAGGGAATAATTTGTAATTCTTTTATTTCAAGATTAATTTGTGCTTAATTTAGTCGCTTTAGCAACACGTGTATCAAATTGATCATTTTGACATTTTCAATTAAGAACGAACTGTCGCACATTGGCAGCGTGGCCATTTTGGCATTTTTTTTTTTTTTTGTCTGATTTAGCTGCAAATTTTTCATTAAGCATGCAGTTAGCATTTTTCAACTACATATTTATCATTTTTTAGCATTATTTAATTTACGAGTATTCAACTAATCTTTTTTGGAAAGTCTGCCCCACTTTTTTATTGAATGCATATACAAATCCCAACTCTTTTGCTATTGAAACTGTACAATATTTTAAAAGATCTCTCATATCAAATTGATTTAAAATTTGAACAGCTTGATCCATTAAATTCATGTTAAGCTGATTTTTCTCCTAGATTACGATTTTGAAAAATTTTGGGAATTATTAGTATTGTGGTTATTTTATTGAACTATTTATGGTTTTTAATCCAAATTTTTAATATTTTTAATTAGGCTTAAGTTCATTAAATTTAATTTTCATTAAATTATTTTTATGAAGAAAGGAATTTTACAACATGAAAATTAATTAAAATTTATTTATAATTTTTCATTCTTGACTCAATCTGGGCTCGAACCCAGGTGTTTACGGACAGGTTACCCTGACATGTTTCGATTTCAACCACTCAATCTCCTCAGAGGGCTTGCCGTTTAACACTCGCAGCCATCGACGACTGCTGACGTCATTAGTCAAACATCAATCCTTAAACCAAATTGTATTCAACCTTTGGTAGATCGAAATTTACTTTGAATGATTATCTATTTTAATTTATTTTAACATGTTATTCCTTTACTTCTGTTTTTTCGTACTTTTGTCAAGAATTCTTCTTGAAGTTCAATGTACATATTTTTTGTTTTTTCATTTTTTGTCTTTTTTATTCTTGTTGACCTTTTCAGCACAACTTAAGGGACAAATGCAAACATAGAGCTCGTGCCTTAGCTTTAACAATTATTAGTATTGTGGTTATTTTATTGAACTATTTATGGTTTTTAATCCAAATTTTTAATATTTTTAATTAGGCTTAAGTTCATTAAATTTAATTTTCATTAAATTATTTTTATGAAGAAAGGAATTTTACAACATGAAAATTAATTAAAATTTATTGATAATTTTTCATTCTTGATTCAATCTGGGCTCGAACCCAGGTGTTTACGGACAGGTTACCCTGACATGTTTCGATTGCAACCACTCAATCTCCTCAGAGGGCTTGCCGTTTAACACTCGCAGCCATCGACGACTGCTGACGTCATTAGTCAAACATCAATCCTTAAACCAAATTGTATTCAACCTTTGGTAGATCGAAATTTACTTTGAATGATTATCTATTTTAATTTATTTTAACATGTTATTCCTTTACTTCTGTTTTTTCGTACTTTTGTCAAGAATTCTTCTTTTAATTAGGCCTAAGTTCATTTAATTTAATTTTCATTAAATTATTTTTTATGAAGAAAATTTTGGGAATCTAAAAGAAATAACATAACTTTTGAAATAGAAAAAGAAATACGAATTACGTGCCGGGGTTTTATAGCTCAATTAATATGTCAACTTAAACAACGATTGCCAAAAATTTTCATAATTTAACAAAGACTAACTTTTTTTAGTCTGGGATCACACAATGAAAGTTTTCTTTCAGAAAGTCTGAGATTATGGGTGAGAAAAGAGAGAAGAAAAGCATGTTCTTTTCCCCTCTCACCAATAAACTCAAACTTTCTGAAAGAAAACCTTCATAGTGTGATCTTAGACTAAGCTAACATTTTAAAGAAGAAATTATTGATTTCACTGTAGAAATTACAACTTTGGAACATCAGCGGCAGAAACTAAATTCATACGAGTTGTTAAACAAGAACTCAACAGTTGATTTCTGGATAAATGTATATGGATATAAAAATGAATTAAATGAAAATCCATTCAGTGAGTTAAATCTCTTAAAAACGAAAATTCGAAATAGAATGACGTTAAATAGCTAAGAAGAATATTCAATTGATGACGTATTTAATTTATAATATTAAACTTTTTATTAAACCTGTTATATAAATTTTATTGAAATACTAAATAATAGCCATTTCTGCGACAAGTTCCTTTGATTTTTTGTATATATATTTATATACAAACGTATATAAAGACTGAAATATATTCGTTTCATAGTTTTAAAACGTTTTATGTTTATTCTATTAATATGATTATACACTAGACTGGTCGCAATTTTTTTTTTTAATTTAATTGTTTGCGCTGCTTAAAATATGAGGTTTGGTGTAAGAAATCATGATCTAATTTTTCAGGTCAATCCGACGGTGCCTAGCCGTGCTGGGTGGGGCCCAAAGTTCCCCATATTATAAAAAAAAAATCTTTTCTATCAGATCTTTATAGTTATACTAGTTGAAAAGCCGAAAATCAAAAATATGGCATCGTTACTATCTTCCGCCGAGAAAGTACTTCAAGTGTGCCAAATTTCAGCTTCCTATGTCATCAGATGGCTTCAGAAAGTTGCGGAAAGAATAGGTCATACATGCAAACATCCTGACATACTAAGAAATTATATATTGTATAGATAGATTAAAGTATTTGCTGTTTAATATTTTAGTATGATACGAACGAAAAATTTTTAACCTAATTCGGGGTCGCTGAATCCAGTGGTGCTAGCCGTTTTTTTAGGTTAGCTTTGGTTTTCGAGATATACCGTTATTTCGAAAATATTCGCGTAACTCAAAAACGCTTTAGCTTACTGAAAAACTAAAAAAAAACTGAAATTCCCCAATAAAATTTACTTTAAGAAAGGTAAAACGTTTTTCTTATATGCGCAGTCGTTTTAGAAACATAATTTTTTTTTTTGGCTAGGCACCGTCGGATTGACCTGAAAAATTAGATCATGATTTCTTACACCAAACTTCATATTTTAAGCAGCGCAAACAATTAAATTTAAAAAAAAAATCCCATACAAGAAAATTACATGTGTAAAATAAATCATGTTTAAAGGCATATTAACTAAAATAACAAAACAATAATACAATTTAAATTTTAGCATTATTTTTTGGCAGTTAACGATTACTTTTGGCATTTTTTAGCATTATTTGAAAGCCGATTTAGCTGTGAAATATTTTTGGATATGGCCACACTGCACATTGGGTTTTTTGCCAATCTAGCCGGACATAAGGCAAAAAATTAAATTTAAGGAATGTAAAAAACTTAAGTACACAGCTCGACAGACAACAAAATTCTGCATCGTAAAGTGCATTTCCAAGACTTTTGCTTAAGATTTGTGGTTTTCAGACACTGTTAAGCACAGGAAAGTTGCGTGTTCATTGACTTTTTACGGTTTTGAGACGCTTACAATATATTTTTTGTGAATAAACGAATAAAGATTTTACATTGATTTTTTTTCTGTAAAAGACTATACTAAGAGCTTCTTATAAAAATTTTTAGAAAAATTTTTTTTAATCAAACTTTTACCTACACATGAAAGAAATTTCTTCAAGGTAGCAATACACTCAAATTTTTTGACTAACACACACACACACACGCAATTTTTGTACTTTAGAAGATAATCGAAGATAAGGTACTTCATGGGAAAAATACCAGGTTATTTAAATCAATCCCGTTTTCGAATTATTTAAAATACGGGTCAATTGAATAAACCGTACTTGATTTAAAAAATCCATACTTGCCGTACTAGATACAGCTTTGGCTTCATTTATGTTAATACGGATGGATTGATTCTTCTTTTCAGTGTTTATATTATTATAAATTATAAGAACACATATATAATTGAATTAGAAACACATCAAATACATTCCAACCTATTAAATAAACAATAAATTAAATAAACAGTTAATCGGTAAAAAATAATAATGAATTCTAATTTATAATGCAGCAAAAATGAATTGTATAAATGAACTAAATATTGTTGTAAGCCCCAAATGATGCTACAAAAATGCTGTCAAAAGGCGACACAATTTTTCTGTGGAATTCAAAAAACCAAAGTCGTTTTTTCAAACTGCATTTAGCTGTTGCACAACTAGGACATAGACCTGTTTAAGTTTTTTATTTTCTATTATTGTTCGAATAAGCCACAATTGAAACTTTGCACAGTTGTGAAATAGATGTCAATGAGAGATGAAGCTGAAATGACTTTTTAAAGATGACAGATGCGATGACGTTAATGGCAAATACAGTTTTCCAATTCAACATTATAACTACATGTATCAGGAATTAAATGAACATTTGGATGAATATACAAAGCATTTGTCAGCAAAAAAATAAAAATAGAACACGTTTTTTATTGTATGTTTAGTTGCCCAAATTGCCACTGATGCATAAAGTGAGTGTACGACAATGAGATAGAAGAGCTTTGAAAAGAAATAATACAGATACTGTGCATACGTGTATGTATGTAAATATTTGTGTCCAATATGTTAATGTATAGTATACCAGCCGAAAGAACCGCAAGGCCTTTATTTTTGCACTCCTTTCATGAGACATATACTCCTTCTATAAAAAATTAGCACTTATTTTCGTTGCTTCTTTCTTAAAATGCTGTTCAAAACTCTTACCGTTTCGATTTAAAAGATATACATACTAAAAAATTTTACTTATATTTTTAATTTCTCCGTGCTGGCCTTTTTCTCAAAATTTTATTAAAGGTGTTATGATACTTGCAATTTTTTGTATTGGATTTTTTTAGAATTGACTGAATGAAACAACAAATGCGAGAAAGAACAAGAAATACAATTTGATAAAAAAAAACCCTTTTTTTTTGATTGACATTTCTCATGTTTATTTTTTTCTTTGACTAAAACAAAAAAAAAAAAAAAATGGTAAAAGCTTTGGTTTTTGATAAGTGAAATGAAGCAGGTGCCCTTCATATGGGATTTCAAATCATAAATTTTCAATTAAAAAATATACCCCGATGTAATTCGTAATATTTTACATTATTTGCACTAAATTTTATTGTATAAAAAAAATATTTGTTTGTCATTCCAAAATAAAATGTAAACAAAACAAAAAATATTGTCCACGTTTTTTCCCACAAAAACCCGTCAAAAAAGCTAAAAATCGCCAAAAAAAAATTTAAAAACCGCTACGTTCGATCGAAAACTAAACAGATTGGCAACAGTGCTAACAATTAATCTGGAAATGTCAATTTTAAGTTAAAAATTTTTATATTTTTTTTGACAGTCTTATGGCAATTTTCTCAATATATCGACAAACTGTGTGTTACTTAATGTCAACATAAATTTATTATACCGATAAACTGTCCGTTAACGATTTTGGGTTTCTCAATATACCGACAAAAAACATTGTTTTCAGCTGGCAACACCTCTCAAAATACATGTTAAAGCTGGGAGTCAGCTGATTGAATTTATCTGTACGGCAAATAAAAGGAAAATAACTAATTGGCAGATTAGTGCTGGTTAGCTTTGCGACAGAATAGAAGCAAATTAGACATTAAGAAAACCAAATTTCTTTAATGTGCAGTTTTTCGTTGGGAAAAGAGATAATCGTTTAATGAGAAAACGGCCATTAGATTATTTATCGATAACACATGTATATTTGTTTGACATTTCAAGATTTTTTATGATATAATCATACTCTTAAGAGTATGCAAATATATTTGCACTGTTCTCCAATATAGAAAAAATACCAAAATGGGCAAGTATCATAATAGCTTAACGATTCTTTAAGCGCTGCAATCAAACACGAATAGGCAAGATCATTTAAGAAGCTTGGGGATGCGTCAAGTTTGAAAATATTTACATGCCAATGCTAAAGGATTCCTTCAATATCACCCCGCACAATGCGTTCATCCCTAAAAGAAAGAGAAATATTTATTTATATGTGCTATATATTGATACAGGTATCTATGTATATACATATCGAGCCTTTGGTGCAATACCGTAGTAATTCAAAAAATCGTGAACCGAGAAAAATGCATTTGAAGTTTTCAGCCATCTTTTTAATAGTAGTTCCGTTTACTTAAGTTTTTTTTTTACAAGTTTTTTAATAAAGAGGAATGTTTTGTAATTAAAAAAAGGTGAAGAATTATTAATAATATTAAATATTTTTTTTATATCTTATATATAAATACGGAAGCAATTTTTTATCGTTGATTTTTAAGTATCTTAACGTCCACCGATTTTAATGAAACATATATCGTTTTAAAGGTATTTTTGTGTAGAAATGCACAATATAAATTTTTTTCTAAATTTTGAGGATTAAATGGTCTTAAAAGCGTTTTAAATTTGTTTGCAAACACACGCGCATACATGTATAAAAAGAAGTTGTGTGTTTTGTTATTCTCCAAAAATGTGTTTTTTTCTTGCATTATACTGGCAAACACACATGTGCACACATGTATAAAAGACGGTGTGCTCTATGTTGTTCTCCCAAAATGTTTTTGTTTTCATTTTGCACTTGCAAACACACATGTATAAACGTATTAGGACAGGGTTACCTTAAACATTTTAAAAAATTAAGTCGCGCAAAAACGTCGTTTAGAAAAATAAAAGTCGGATACTTTTTTAATGACTTTTAACGAAGATCTGTGTTTCTATTTTTTACTTTGATAATATTTCATGAAAATCTTATAAATAAATTACGGGGATATGCACAATATATTTTTTTTCTAAATTTTTGGAATAAAAGTGTTTAAAAAGCATTTTAATTTATCCTATAGACACACGTACAAAGATAGGTGAATAGTGAATTTAGCCGTTCTCTTAAAATGTGTACGATTTTATTGTACAACGCACAGGTTCTCTCAAAAGTAAATGTGGAGTGGTCGAATTTCGGCCACCGGGCGATCCTAGTTACTATAAATATGGTTGAAAATAGCTAGAGGCAATAAAACATTTTTAGCTGTTAAATCTGAACAGTTAGAGATAGAACCATAATCTTTTTTTCTTTAGATAGATATTTTCCCAAAGATCATTTCTGCATACCCAGCTCAAAACATTCAAATTTTGAGTTACTACGATCTTGCACCAAAGGCTCGATATGTATCGTTCATTGTAACAGTTTTTTTTTGCAGTTTTACTCCCGTGAGTAAGCAAGTAACGCCATATATGGGGTATTGGTGCATATATTGCTGGTACTACGAAAGATATGACTAAATGTGATAAAATTCTACAAATATATGTATTTATTAAAAATATGGAGTTACGCCACTTTTACAGTGAACGACACATATATAAAAATGAAAAATGTTTGTTTGTTGCCTTATAAACTCCTAAGCTTCTAAAACGATTTTCCTGAAATTTTTACAGTGACTTCAAGTGAGCCCCGAAAATAAAATAGGCTACCTTTTTTCGATAGGGGCAGGGGAAGTGGTACCCTCTATACGATGCCAATATTAAGTATCGCATATCCTAAGAGCCGCTGCACCCATTTTTTTGAATTTTTTGCAGCAGCATCTTCTGAGCCCCATAATTTTAATAAGATAGCAGCAGGAGAGGTGGAACCCCCATAGGACTCCAATGTTAAATATCGCTTATCTTAAGAACTGTTATAGCGAGAATGTTCGAACTTGGTAGGAGTCACCTTAATAGTAAACTACACCTTTGAAAATGAATACAAACGCGGTACGTGCAAGGGGAGCAATACCCATCATAGGATATATTTATTCAATATCGCGTAACTGAAGTACTATTAAAGCGAGAGTCTTCAAACGGCGTTCAAGCCACTATTATGATAAACTATAAAATTCAAAAAAAAATTGGCGGGGTAGACGGAGAATGAGCTGTACCTCCAATTGAACAAAAATATAAATACCGCATGTTGGCGTCTGGCTCGTGCCAGATGGCAAATGCCTTCAAGCTTTGTAGGATCAACTCTAATAGTAAACAACACTTTTTAAAATAAAAAAGGGGAAAGGTTCAGGGGGAGTAATACATTTTTACAGAAGCATCCTGTGTGCCAAAAAAATAGAAAAGGGAAGCAATACACTTTTACAGAAGCATCCTGTGAGCCAAAAAAAAAAAAAATTGACTACTGATTTTGTCGATAGAGCTAGAGGAGCAGTACCACTATAGGACACAAATTTTTAATACAATTTATGGCTTAGTCAAGTGACTGATTCATCATCGCGCAGCCCAAACGGCTGCAGTTAGGGAACTGAAATTTGGACAATGAATAAGTCATCCAACGAATAGATCCTAGGAAAATAGATTTTTGGAAATTTAAATTAGATGATAAAATGGGCTAAATTACTTAACATAGCCTTTAAACATATGTAAAATTCCAAGTGGGCGTTGCACCTCCCAAACAAATACAGTATGAATAACTGCATATCTGGGAAACGGTTACAGAAACGTATAAAATTTTTAACAAATATCTTTGTTATTAATGCACAACATAGACCAAAAGGCGGACTGGATTGAAGAAGTGAGAGTGGCTCCTTCATTGAAAAGATAGTATAAATAGCAGTGAGTCGGAGAACGGTTACATTAAAAATAATTAAAATTTTGTACAAATATTTAACCCTTTCGGTCCTATTGGGATAATACCTCCAGACAATGTTTGAATGATCCGACGTGTTCTTTAAAGTAAAAAAATCACGTTTTCAATTGTCCCAGTCGAACTTTTTGTGTTAGTTTATCAAAGAAGTAACGGTTGCAAATGTTGAGCACATTTTTATAAGATTTGTACATAGTTTCGATACTAGTGGGACATATTGTCCCATTTGTATTAAAAAACCGGTTGGGACAATAGTCCGAAAACTCCGATTGGGATAATATCTCAGAATTATGAAAGGACTTACGGAAAAACTAAAAACGCAAAACATAATAAATTTTTAAGCTTTTTCAATATTTGTAAACAAATTTTTCATTTACATTGTTGTTTCTCAAATAAAAATTCGGACCGAAAGGGTTAACTTAGTTATCAATACACAACATTTAACAAAAAGTGAGATAGATTGGAGAAGTGAGTGTGGTACCTCCCATACAAAGGCAATTTAGATTCCTTTATATCTGCAGAATGGTCACAGAATGTATAAGTTTTTAAGTTTGCAACAAATAGCTTAGTGTTCTTTACAAAATATCTGTCAAAAAGTTGGCTGGATTAGAAAAAAGGTCGTGACGCCTTTACTCACAATGTAGGTTTCTGTGTATCAGTAGCAACAACAGTATCACAATGGAGGAAGCGAAGCGCACCAGGTAAAGCTATTGAGCTATAAATATTTAAAATGAGGGTCTTAAAGCGCAAGGGGTTCAAATCACTTATATTAAATAATGAAAAAAGGGGTTAAAGGTTAATTGCAAAAAAAAAAATTATAAGAAGCTATCTGCAGTATTACTTTTTAATTAATAGAGATCCTGAGATATATTTTAACGTTACAAGGTTAAAAATACCATCTTTAACATGAAAATAACCTTTGAAGTAAGGAGAGTCACACTTATGCCCCTTGTAATTTAACTTCTTTTAAAATATCTAAATAAATGAACTTGTACCTCAAAATAATGTAAGTAATAAGAAAACCGCAAAGACAAATTTTTTAAAATAACATATTATAAAGAAAAGCTTTTATGATTTTTTGTTAAATTTTTTAACCGTCATAATCAGATTTTATGCTATCATCAGGCTCATCTTCATCCTCACCTTCGCTTTCGATTCTTTCCGGTATTTCGTCCATTCTATCGTGAGAAAGTGGTTTGAACCGTTCACAGTAAATTGGTGGTATATAATAACTAATGCAATAAAAAATGGAGCTTCGAACGAAGCAGGTTTGTAAGGGAGAAACATAAAAGTTACGCCTACCATCGCGCTTACGGAATGCATGAATTTTATATAGCGAGTTCCCACTTTGAAGCAATACATTGTTGATATATAAAGCGCATTATTCAGCGCATATAAAATGAATGTTTTGATGCAGTTATTTTTTAGTATTCTCCCTTACAAACCTGCTTCGTAGTAAGGAAATGCTTTAGCACTTGAAATGCTATTCTTTATAATAGTTGTTGAGAGTTCTTTAACTTACTTTACTGGATTTCTGTATGTCTTATTGCGTAGCGCATAATTGTGCGCTTTTTTTAAATTTACGATAAGTGTTTTGCAAAATTATAAAATTTGTTATTGGGAAGATACTAATGGTTCTTAAAGATCTCGAACTTAATTGGTTCAACGCTAATTTATGGAAGAAGTTGTGGGAGTAACTTCACGGCTCGGCCAATATTTTGAGCTTTCATGTCCACTTTGGCTACTCATTCAAAAGATCATCCTTGTATGAGAAGTTTCATCCTTCTCAAAGTGTAACATTGTATTTTTGGATGCCTGAAAATAAAAAAGAATCAAATAATATGTGCAATAAGGTGAAACAGATGTTTTGACAACAAGTGCTACAATAAGCCGGCAAATTTTAGCTCAGAACTTCTCTGAATTCACGCACATAATCTATGTTAAAAGTTAGTTTTAATATTTGCCTAAAGCAAAAGGGGTTTCAGTGCTCATATACCCCTAGTGCTCCAAGCGAAACTCGTATTTACATGACAAGTGCTAGAATTGGTCGCCATAACTCGTTACGGGACGAGAATCACACTTTCACCTCTTGTGCTCTGAATTTCTCTAATCTTCACCTAATTATTGTATATGTAAACAAATTTTTAGAAAAAATTACACCTAAACCCCTTGTGCTTTAAGCCCCTCAAATATTATTCCCATTTTTATTTTAATGGATAATGCAAGCATTCGAATAGTTCTGATGTATCTGTTTTCCATAATAAATCACTATTAAACTGTTATACAATTAAGCTAATTAAGTTTAAACGATAACAGTGCTCAAATTTCCTTTAAATCCCTGCCGTATTTTGGCTGCTAAAATGTTTACAATTATCGCTAACAGTGGGTGGAATAGAAAAAAATTGAAAAAAATTAACAACCTTAAAACCACTATTACAATTTGCATTAAACGTGAAATGTAAATAGTTAATGACTAACGGCCAATTACTCTAACTTCCAGTTACTAATATGTTTTGGCAGCTATAACTGATAGTTAATAATTTTTATGTTCAATTTAGGTATCAAATTGAAACACAGTAACTGTAAAACAAATTTGTGCAAAATAAATTGGAAAGTAACTTTAGAATTAGATTAATTGATTAGGTGTTTAGTAGGGTATTCATTCGGTTAACCGTTAATCGGTTAACCGATTAATTACTACCCGATTAACTGATCGGTTAATTTAAAATTGGCTTTTTTCGATTAACGATTAAACCGGTTAATTTCAGTCGATTAACCGTTGTAAAAAAAGTTATAATTTTTTGTAGTATTTAACCATATTTTTTTATGTTTCAAATTATGGGTGAGTTATAAAACGTCGGTTGCAAAGCTACTCGCTTTTTTGTACCATGTACACTTTTACAACGTTATCCGTACCAAAAATCACCAAAAAAGTAACCAAAGTGCACCATAAAAGTTGTGTTTAGAATTATTTTTTTATACAATTACCGTATTCACAAGACCCCTTGTATCGTTGTATCAAATGTATGTTGTATAAAAATAAATAGCTCACTATTGGTTTTTTTTTAAACAACATATAAAAGATACAACGATACAAGGGGTTTTGTGAATACAGTAGATATAATTCCCTCTATAAATACATTTTTAAAATACAGTACAAAATACAGAAATAAAGGAATTCGGAAATTAACTTTTTTGCAGAATGTTCGGTGCTGAGCTTTGCCAGGATGAGTTAGATGATGACCTGACAACAGAATTAACCCAAACAATTAGAAGTGTTAAAAATTTTAAAAAATAAAACAGGATCTTAATGGCATAACGGAAGATTTTATATGTTTAGAGAAATCCAGGAAAAATACTGAGAATTGAGATATTCTGTATTACGGGTTGCTTTCGATTTCTTTGACATGTACGATAAGTGAAAGAATTTATTCCAAGTCAAAATTTATCAAAACTAAAGAAAACAGTCGCTTAAATCCTAAACATTTTAACCCAATTATTTAGCTAGAAGATATGTTTATAAGATCTTTTAAATCTATTTTAATTACTAATAAAATATTCTCACAGTTTATTTTGTTAATAAATAAAAACTAAATCCTGTGTTTAAAGTTGATTAATTTATTTCTTTTTCATTACGTCATACTTTGAGGACCACATATCTTTACCAAAACTACTTTTGAAATCAGGAAGATCTACGTTTTTTTGTTTTTAAATTTAACTTAAAATCTCCATTGATTTCCATTTCACGTGATTTCGATTAACAGAACGTGGCCGAATATGTATTAATTAAAAAATATGTATAACATTGCTATGAATTGTTTTTTTGTTCGTTTTAGTTCAAGAATTGTTATGTTATCGTGTTTTTTTTTACAACTAAACTCCAAATAATAAATAATTTTTCATTTTTATTTATTGAAATTACCTTAGTTATAAAAAATGCATTAATCGGTTAACCGATCAATAACAAAATTAGCCGATTATTAACCGATTAAACCAAAACCTCGATTAATTTTTCGAGCGATTAACCGATAAAAGTAAAAGTCCGATTAAATGAATACCTTAGGGTTTAGTATCTGTTAGTTATTTTATAAGTTTAACTTGTTATTGTATTACACTGGTGTACAGCCAAAAAATACCAAGAACGCCACATGCCTAGATAAGTTAATTGAGATCTCCTGAACACGAAAAACGCTGTAATTTCTTTTCATAAGTACCGTTTTTTAGATAACGGTACTTTTGTGTTTTTCGGTGTATGGTCCCACTCAAACCCTTGTGGAGCCCAACCAAAAAGTCAGATCGAAATAAATGGCATATCGTTGGAAAGGTAATTGAATGCCGTCGATATGCTGAACATTTTTATCTGATAAGAAATGGCGGAGTAATGGCACCTCAAAATTAGCCTATTTTTTACTTTTTTTTCCAAAATTTTTCATTTTTATTTCGATTTTTTTTCTACGTTATATTAAATATCTAGAATGTTTTATTTTTTAACCAAATACCTAGTATATTTAATTACCAACATTTTAAGCGTCATTTGAAAAAAATCGGATGAAAAATAAAGTTTTTATTAAGGATTTTGTGGAACGACAATATTTTCATACTCAACAAATGAAAAAAAAAAAAAATCATGAATAAAATTGCTACGATAAATAGCACATGAAAGATCTGGAATGTTTTATTTTTAACCAAATAGTATATTTAATTACCAACATTTTAAGCGTGATTTGAAAAAAATCGGATGAAAAATAAAGTTTTTATTAAGGATTTTGTGGAACGACAATATTTTCAACTTTCCAACGATATTTCGATCGGACTTTTTGGTTGGGCTCCACAACGGTTTGAGTGGAACCATACACCGAAAAACACAAAAGTACCGTTATCTTAAAAACAGTACTTAGGAAAAAAATACAGCGTTTTTCGTGTTATTGAAGGTCCCGACGTTTCGTCACTTTTTTGGTGACTTTTTCAAGGGTCGTAAAAAATTTATATTATTTTACATTATAAACATCGACAGGTTTTTTTAATAAAATTTAATTGTACAAACACATTTAACAAAAAACAGTAAAGCACAACTTAAAGTTAATATCACAGAACTAATTATATCGCGGTTCTTAAACAGGCACAAAAAATGATCTTTAAACAGTTCAAAGACTTTGCAAGTCAGTTTCAGTTTAAACATTAAACTGTGTAGATCACAATAGTGAGCTGTGAATAAGAGCTCTAAATTGCGGTTGTTAAAGTGACTAAGTTCTTAATAAAAGTTTGTACATTACAAACAGTGTATAAAGTGTTGTGTTTATTTTATTTTATTAAAGCTTAAAGAAGAGAACTCAAGAGGTTTATTATAAAGGAAATAAACTAAAAAAATTAATTGAACCGTAACAATATGATATTCAAAAATTTTAATATTTTTGATTATGGTTATTGTCTAAACAATAATTTTCCTGCTAAGCAATTTTATCATTAAAAAAGTAACTAGAACAAAATGAAAAGACCTTATGAATGCAAAATAAGGCCTGCTAGAAGGCTCCTTCACTTCCTCTAGAATGTACTCTTGTCTACGTATGTATTGGAAAACATTTAAATGTAATCTCGTTTGAAATATTCCCATCCCATGTAACTACACAGAAAGAAAAACACTCGGGATAAATCAAGTTTTTTATGATTACTTTAAGTACGAGTCGTACTCAAAAATTCAAGTACGATTAACACTAAAACGTACTCAAAACAATCCTAAATCGGAATACTTTCGAAAACCAATCCCGAAATTTCTTGTAATAAGTATTAAATTCTTAAATCAAGTAAAAAAATATTAAACTTTTCGTTGTGTTTTACCCTCCGGCTAATGCATGTTTTGATTTTCACATTGAAAAAAGCTCTGACCAGACTCATGTGTACCACGAAGGATTAAAAAGTAAATTTGAACTCTTGCTTCTCATTTAGTTTATATTTTTGGTTTAATAAATTCTAAAGAAAAACCATATCGCATTTTGAGATTGATTCAATCTTGGTTTTACTTAAATCAATATCATTTTCGTATTATTTCAAGTACGAAATCCAGATTGAATATGGAAAATTTTAGAATTTTGCGATTGAAAATCCATACTTGAATCAATCTTTCTGTACTTGTTTCAAGAAAATCCGTCTCACCGTACTATTAATACCGCTTCGGATTGATTTGCGTACGGATGGATTGATTTTTCTTTTGAGTGTACATATTTAAAAACAATTTGAACACAATAAAAGCATGAACTACAGGAAATGTATTCATGTACGTCTGTCCGTCATTTCTGTTAAAAGTTAACAATAAAGTGAATCCAATTGCTACATCATTATCAATAATGTAAAAATCTTAAATATGTATAGTGAAATATAAATGGAATTTAATACGTTTCAAGTGCAAAATTAAAAATATTTATTTTGCCCAAGTAATTAACATTTACAGTATTCTTATCATATAATTATTGTGGGGTCAAAAGTGTAAAATTTTAAAAATTCAAAAAAAATTAAAATGTCTGTGGAACGATAAACAAATATGTAATCAGTTGATGAACCATGACTTTATTAATCAGATTAAATGGTAAAACTTTATAATTATTAAGTTCATATTAATGGGAAAAATTAATTTATTCATACCGATTTGTTTTGCCCATATAAAAGATTTAAGCTCCTGTACTTAAATTTTTCAGATTTGCTTAACCTTAAAATAAGTCACTTCTTTGCTGTTTCGCTATGCGTAATAAATGTTTGATTTAATTGTTTTATCATTACTTTTGAGTACTTGAAACATTTTTGGGTAAGTGATTTAATTAAAACTAATATCTTTTTATAAGCACAAAGGTTTTAAGAACAAAACTTTAGACAAGATTAATATTATATTTGCTTCTTTTATTTATTGGAGATTTAGACTCAAAAGGCGGGGAAAATTTTGTTATGGTTTACACCAGTGATAACCACTCCATAGGCTCGCGAGTAAGTCAATAATCGTAGTTTTCACACAGACACGGTCGGCAATTTACATGTATACAACAACTTTGTTCGTTTCAAAACATCAGACTATCATCAGTCTCTGCGACCGCACCCAAGTACATAATATCTTTGTGTGCGTGCGTTCGGGGCTTGGTTAGTTCGGGGCTTGGTTATCACTGGTTTACACGATCACGTTTTGCTTTAAATTTAAATTCAAGTTTTAATTCACTTCAAAAGTTTGTTTTTTTGATAGTTTCAGGTTCACTTTGATATAAAAAATCATGTGGCAGACTCTTGCCCAAACCAATGCAGAAAAATTTTTTTTTTATATTTATTTATTCATATTTACTTATGAAATATTAGTTATGCTTTACACATGCAAAAATTTTAACTAATAAAAACGTCCAAATCATTATAACGCCATATGAATTTCATCATAAGCGGCATAAATTGTGTCAGGAAGAAGCAGTTTAATAGTATCTGATGAAAAAGGTATTTTTCTCTTACGTGGTTTTTGTGTTATTAAGAGCGAGCTTTCAAATAAATTAATTGTGAAAGCTTTTAAAAGGGTCGCTGCTCTTAATTTGTATAGCTTCTGCTGAATTTTCTCGAATTATTCGTACGATATAATCTGAAGTGCTTATTTCTGGCCTTGACAGCATCCTCTGACAATGTCCAATTGCCCAGCTTGCTTGCTCTATTAGATCACCGCCATTAATAAGAATTTAGTGCATCGTTGGACTCATAGGGCGCCAATTCTACAGTTGCACATATATTGCAATATTAACCCGTTCATGCCTGACTATAGATCCGCTCGTAGGATTTTAATGGCTTTTTTAATATGTACGGACTTTCAGCCGTAGAAGCTGCTTGAAGTAAAAAAAAATTTACTTCTTCCCACGCCTGTGCCCATGCTTTTCAACGTCGAGAAACTTTACAACTGAAACCTAAAACTCGTTTGCGTTATATCTGTAGCTTTTCTTAAGTCTTTGGGAAAAGTTTCCTGATGATCTGGCCAAAGCAACTAGTGAAATGCGCATAGGAACTAGCTTAACCTCTAACGATAAATTTCAGTATATTTTTTAAGAATATGTATGTATTGCCGAATATATTTTATTTTTTTTATTTATTTCTTTTTTCGATGTTCCGTACACAAGACTTAAGTCTTATATTGCAGTATGGAACTGAGCATATGTAAATACAATAAATCGGAAATAAGAAAAAATCAGAAATTAAAAAATAACAAAATTGTATAACATCATATTGAGTAGTTTTAAAAAATAAAATAAAATTTAAAATTTAATTACGCTTTATTACATAAAGTTAGCGAAATTAATTTATTAAAACAAGCTAAAAAAAAGGAAAATGAGAAATATGACAAAAAATATAGTTCCTGAATTGACGTGCGTTACTTATTTTTTGTGATATATAGGGGATTCCGTTCCATAGACTGATTGCGTGAATAAAGAAATGGTATTTAGAAATCAGTGTTCGATGACCAAATGCTAGAAGTCTTTTACCTCTGTCAAGTGTTGAAAAGTTTAAACGTGTGTAGAGATGCTCAGGCTGATGTGTGTATATAATTTTGTGCAGAAACAGTAAAATACGCACTCTTAAGTAATCATCAAAAGTGATTCCGTAAAGCAAGGTAACGTAGGAAGAAATATGGTCATATCTCCTTAAACCATAGACGTACCGAACAATGTTATTAAACGCCACATTAAGTTTCCTTTTACTTCCACTGTCACAGCTGGCAAATAATTCACAGCCATACAATAAGATGGGTATCAAGTATGTTTTGGCAATGAGTATTCTTATTTTAATTGGAGTACAATACTGGGTTTGCCACAGATTCCTTAACATTGAAAGCGTTCGACCACATGCAAAATTAACGTGGTTAGACCAAGTGAGGGTGTTGTTAAAGTATATACCAAGATTTTTGGCAGAGTTTACAATTTTAAGTGACTGGTTATTTAAAGTTAGATTAGGAATTCCCTCAAGTTTTAACGACCTCTTTTTAATAATCAAACACTTGGATTTGATAGGATTAATTGCTAGACCATTAGCGGTGGCCCACCCGTAAACACGATCTAACTCATGATTTAAGGTCCTCACACATTCATATAACTTTGATAACTTTTTTTCTCACTTAATTGTCAAATAAAAATGTAAAAATGGAGTGAGACAAAATTTTAACACAAAAAAATATATTAAAAATTGCAAATGCAACGAATAATAACAAGGAAGAGTTAAGTTTTTTGTTCTTGGTTATCTTTTCATTGTTTAGTTATTAATTATTTTGCTTTTAACATTTTTGAAAAATATATGTACAAATGTTTTCAAAGTCAACAAACATTACACTTTACATTACACCTATCCCTCGAGTTAGATCAAAGGATGTGAAAATTACCTCAATTTATATGTTTTTTTATTTTTAATATTTTTAGCAAAAATTCTTTTTTTTTAGAAAATACATCCTGCCTGATTATCAAAAATAGTTTTTTCATAACTTATATACGTTTAAGAATGATGAAGCTTTGACACAGTATTTCAAATTAACGTACATGTGTTTCCAAACGTGTATTTTCGTATGGTATCTATTAAAAAAAGGGATTCCCGTTTTTTTATTCACATGCACAAGAACCATAGAAACATATAAACAAATCAATATAATATTTTTCGCTTATTCGCACACTGGTTATAAGCATTTTACGCTTTTATGCATCCAAACTTGTGCAATTACATTTCGTTTATAGACTCAAAAGAAAAATCAATCCATCCGTACTCAAATCAAATCGAAGAGGTATTAATAGTACGGTGAGTACGGATTTTCTTGAATCAAGTACAGAAAGATTGATTCAAGTACGGATTTTCAATCGCGAAGTACTTAACTTATCCATATTCAATCTGAAGTTCGTATTTGAAATTATCCGAAAATGAGATTGATTTAAGTAAAACTAAAATTGACTTCATCTGATTATGCGCTTGTTTCAAGAATTATAAAGTTGATTTTATCCCGAATTCGTGCTTAAAAAAAAAACCAAAAAAGAAATTAAAAAAATATGATTGATTTACGTACAACAAAGCCAACACCATTGATATCAAACCAAAAAATGTAAATTATTTAAAAGCAAGTAGGAGTTATATTTATATGCCCTTAACCATGGTACGATAAGAACAGAAAGAACAGGTACAGCCATACCTAAACAAGAGCGGAAGGCGGAACGTTTTCTTCCGCTTAGCTTTTACGCTGATATGCCATACCTAAACCAGAGCGTCAACGTTGTGTCACAGACATTAGTTTTAACTTTCTTGTTTAATAAAACCCACGTTATAGAAATTAAAAGATGAGAAAAAAAGCTAGATTGACAAAAAATAGCTAAATTGCCATTATTTATTAACAACTTCACTATTAAACGCCCTGTCAAAATCGGATTTTCCAATTGCAAAGCGTTGACGCTGCTCTACTTAGGGATGCTTTATACAAATCGTATGGGCATGAGAATTTTTGACGGCTAGAAAACGATTTCCGCTATTGTTAAGGTACGGCTGTTATTTAAAAAAAAAAACTATTTTGTGCCACGCTGACTTCCAAAATTCCGACCACATTTTGTCGGATGTTGTGTAATAAAAACGAAGTTTCTTGGACCTAATTTGGAAACTTTGGCTCTTGCTATGCTGTCGTTTCTTCTCATAAAGCAGCAAAAAAACTGTAATTTTAAATTGTCATCTCGTGTTTTTAATCTTATAACGAATGAGTTTTGCAAGCCACCTACTCAATTTATAGATCCCTTATATACCCATGCCTGAAATATTCTAACTGTCAGATTAAGGTATCAAAGATTCGGCACAGCCAAATAAGCACTCTTCATTGTTTTTTTTTTTTAAGTTTGAAGTAACTTTGTTTCGCTAGAATACAATACCCCAAACATTACTCAAATATTATGCTTGCCTAAATATGGCAATATGAGAGCAAATACAGAATACTTTTAACAAATTTATTTTGTTTTTAAAAATCGTACAAGCAGTGTTTTTCTTATTAAAAGAAAAAATACAAAAAAGTGAAACAAGAAAATGTGAAATGTTGTCGGCTTATTGCCACGTTCGACACTTAGCCACACATATTTGCCACAGAAACTCATTTCACATATAAGTGTCACATTTTTATTGAAATGTATTCAACTATAATTTCGTGAAGGTTTGTTGAAAGTAGTTCTTTTGCACGTTTGAGGCTCTGTTATATGGCAATATTAGCACATGGTGGCGCAGAGTGAGCTCTATGGTTTTAATTCTTAATGACTTTTTTAATTATGAAGCCTTGGGGAATTAATTGCAATTCATAATTATGAATAAGTATATAATTGAACAACAAACAAAATTAATTGAATTTAATTTTTCAAACCAACAATCCATTGTGTTTATACAGCGTGCATATCGTATTTAAAAGAAAACGCTTGAATTTTTTTTTATATGGCACAAATTGGGCTAAATATAGTTGTTCATGGCTATAATATCTAAAATTATGCGGTGGCGCTTGATGATTACATTCCTTCTTCAAAAGTTATATGTGAATGAAGTTGACATTTTGTTAAATTTTTTCGCTTTTTTACCATTTTTCAGAATTTTAGATTTTGAAGTCATTAACAACTGTGTTGAATGACAAGACATAATATTTAGCCCAATTTGTGCCGCGGTAAATGTTAGCAGTAGCATTTTTCTTACTTCCAAGTTTTGTTGTTGCCTTTTTTTTCTCAGTGTATAATTACAACTATATACAAAAATGAAAGATTATTGCCCATACTAACTATCCAATAAATAAAAATATTGATTTTGTAGCTGTTAACATAAATATTGCGTTGAATTTATCAAAAGTTAAGAAATTGAAGTTTTAGAGGACACTCTTAATTTCCGCTTTAGGACAAGTGAGGGACACTCTAAGGCGCAATTAAGGTAGCTGACTCTACCCCCGAAGCATTAAAAATCGGCATTCATAGCTGGAATATGAAAAAGTAAATTTGTTTGCATATTTGTGTACGACAACAATTTATTGTTTAAATAAACATAGTGTACACTCAAAAGAAAAATCAATCCAAACGTACTCAAATCAATCCGAAGTGGGTGAGTACGGATTTTCTTGAATCAAGTACAGAAAGATTGATTCAAGTACGGATTTTCAATCCCAAAATACTTAAATTATCCATATTCAATCCCGATTTCGTACTTGAAGTAATCCGAAAATGAGATTGATTTAAGTAAAACTAAGATTCAATCAATCTCAAAATACGCTTGATTCAAGAATTATAAAATGGTTTTAATCCGAACTCGTACTTAAAATAATCCGAAAATGAGATTGATTTAAGTAAAACTAAGATTCAATCAATCTCAAAATACGCTTGATTCAAGAATTATAAAATGGGTTTAATCCGAACTCGTACTTAAAATAATCCGAAAATGAGATTGATTTAAGTGAAACTAAGATTGAATCAATTCCAAAATGCGCTTGATTTAAGTATTATAAAATTGATTTCATCTCCAATTTGTGCTTGAAAAAACCAAAAACAAAATTAGAAAGAAAAAATTATTATGATTGATTTACTTACCCTTTTTACACCTTAAGGAATGATAAAACAGCAACATCATGCCCGATATGGTTTTTACTTTAAAAATCGTATGAACATATTTTACTAAAAATATAAACTAAATGAGAAGCCAATTTCAAATTTACTTTTTAACCCTTCGTGATACACATGAGTCTGGCCAGACCTTTGTTAAATGTGTATAGATCAGTGAAGTGCACATTTAGAAATCCTATGTACGCGTGCATAGGGATACAAATGTCAAAAAATTTGTAAGCCGGAGGGTTAAACATGAAAATAACACATACATATATATGCATATGTTTTTCTTCTTGTTCTGTTGTTTTTGTTGTTACTACAAACAAAAAGCAAATCGTTTTGTTTGAACTTGTGTTGTGTTGTTGTAAATATATAATACATTTTGAAAACACACACACGTACGCACGCATAAAAGACTGCAATGCTGAGAGATGAGACTAAAAAGTTTTGTGAGATTAAAACCCTCATTTTGTAATTTAACTCTCAGACTGGCACTATCAACGAAAAGTTTAATCTTTTTTGTACTTGATTTAAACATTTTAAACTTATTTCAAGAAATATCAGGATTGATTTTTTAAAATAATCCCATTTAGGATTCTTTTGAGAACGTTTTAGTGTTATTCGTACTTGAATTTTTAAGTACGATTCGTGATTGAAGTAAGTATAAAAAGATTAATTTATCCCGAGCGTTTTTCTTTCTGTGTAGTTGCCGTAACCATGCCCAACCAAACTTTTTCTCTGCGTGTGAGAAGATACTTTCAAACTAGTTTAGTTATCCGTGATAAACACATTTTTTTGTCTGCTTGTGGGATACCGTACTGCTTTGTGTGTCTATGATCTATGTTCAAAGCCCCACAATACTCTTATCAGGGATGAATAGGGTGGTTAAAATTTGTTCACGTCAAAAGCACATCGCGATTCTTATTCTATAAGTCATTTCAAGAAACTTTGCCAAAGAAACCATGGGTCAAAATTAATTTCAAAATAGTTAGTTTTCCAAAATATTCAAGAATAGAAGCAAACAAATTGTATTTGATCTAGCCAGACCCGTATAATGCGGTTTTTAGGATCAAGAAACCCATTAAGTTTTATTTTTGATTGCCGCCAGAACGTTTTCATACACTTTTTAGACTTTATCGTCTTTTTTTGTGGAAAATTGTGAAATATTTCTCAAAATGCAATCTCGAATTTTAAACGAAAATCAAATTTTTAAGCGTTCTACAAATATTTGCATACGAACATCTACGGATTGCATTTCTAAATTATTATGTTTACACATTTCAATATGTACTGCAGAAACAGGAGAGTAGTAGAAAGTCCGAATATAATAAAATTTAATTAAGCGCTTGTAAAATCTTCTTCAAAATAATTCGGAGTAAAATAATAATGAAATGGGCTTCAACTGTTTCTGTTGATTATTTCTTGACGTGACAACCATCTTGTTGACGAATATTTGAAAATATTATGAGTTCGTTCCAAAATAATCTTGAATTGAGAGGAATTCGTCTCTCCTACAATGTGGAACTTTTGCACAAGTGGTTTCCTAAATCTTTTAAAAACTAGTCAATATCATCATGCTAAATTTAGAATGTGGCATAAGCAATCGTTCAATGAACACGTGCAAAAATCTATTCACAGTAGCGGAGTTCAGTGTTTGCACGCAGAGAAAAAAACATGTTTAAATATGGTTACCTCCAACAAAACTATTTTTAAAGAAAAGTTTCAATATATTATGGTTAATATAACCATATTATTGTCACCTACAACCATATTATGGTTGAATTAGTCCTACATCAAGAAGTCACAACCATATTATGGTTACCTCTAAACATGTTATGGTTAAATATGACAATGATTTGTTTTAAAATTAATAATAGTATTTTCCTATTTTCCAAGAGCAACATGCTATGGTTGAAAACTAACCATGCTTTTATAAGTGTTAAGCATGTTTTAGTTATTTTTGACCATAACATGTTCGAAAGCAACCATAGTATGGTTGTGGCTTCTTGATGGAGGACTAATCCAACCAAAATACGGTTGTCAGTGACACTAATATTGTTAAATAAATCATAAAATAAATCATAACATGTTTACAATTCTCTTTAAAAATAGTTGTCTTGGAGGTGACCATATTTAATCATGTTTTTTCTCTGGGTGTGGTGCAAATGGTCTTGCAAAATATTATAGCTGTTTTGTTAAAATTAACAACAACAAATAGAGTTTTCCTTAAATTTCATAAAAAAAGCTACGACATTTTGCATTTTCGCAAGACTATTTGCACCAAACACTAAACTCCGCTTATATTCATTGGACAGTAAATACGAGTTGCCATTTTATATCAATTATAAATATGTAGGTTTGAAAAATTTGGAAATAGTACAAAATGAGTCACGGGGGTACCAGCGTACTTTTTAGTTTGGAATTGTACCAAAAAAGTACAATTGTACCAACTTTATCAACCCTGACTCTTATAATGCATGAATATAGCCAACCTTAATATTTTGCATGCTCTTATACTTAGAATAGGTTGACAACATGTAATTTTGCGTTTCAAATGTGACCCAAATAAATTAATGCCGAATCCTTGTTTGATATTCATTAGTTCTTATTGACTCTCAAACAGCTCGTATTTTTATAACAGTTTATTTTTTTTTTTTTTTTTGTATACAAGTTATTAAAATTCCCCTAACCCATTAAGGCCCTGCGTTGCGTTTTCGCAACGTTCACTTAAACCTCCCCTCAGGCATTTTGTTGTTACGTGATATTGTTATAAAGCACAGGGAAATAAAATTTAACTTAATATCTAATCGACCTGTTTTTGGATTTGTATCATACATAAGTTTTTTTTATAAAAATTTTTAATTTAAATTTTTAATCTTTCCTGTTTTTTGGGTAATTTTGGAAAAAGTTTAAAAAAGTAAAGTAATTTATAATATACCTATCTGAAACTTCTGAAGGAGATAGCTAACATACGAACATTATTATTTCTACTTAAAAATCCAATCATCGTAGACATTTGAGACTTTTTTTATGATTGGATACATCCGTGATGCGAAAACGCAACACTGGGCCTAAACCATATACAAAATACATAAAATTATCAAATAAAATATATTATACAATCACTTGCTATTTAAATAAAACATGTATTCATGTAAATTATAAGTTGTTGTTATTACGCAGTAGGTAAATTCTCTATGTCAAGTGTGCTATTTTCCACCAAAGTAGTCCAGTGATAGGTCTTTGGGGGAAGAGACCGGTTCCAGTTCTAACAATTAATATGAATAAGATCTATCACTTTTACATGGGTTTGTCATTGGTTAATTGACACCATTTGACCAGTCACACATCTATTCTCAATGAACGTGTTAAGTGTTAGTTAGAACAATGTAAGATTATTTCGATACAATGTAGTATGTACCGTAATTCATTACTTTTTTTTACCTTCTTGTTCTTTATGCACCAGTTAGATGATTAGTTCTCCTTTCACTGGTCATGAGTTCTATATTTTTGAACTTGTTCTATTTTCACAAATCCAGGAACCATTGACACAAATTTCCAGCAGGGTTACTTCAATATTTGATACCATCGACTGACAGCTAGGATATTTCAGGAGTGGGCATTATATTGAACCTGTGGTAAATTATGAACCGAACTTTACGAAAGTTGACAGTGTGATTTCTAGCCATTTAAAACTGTGACAAAACAAAATTTATAACAATAGAATTATTTTTTATGGTTTTAGGCGTACCAAAGTGTTTTTCGAGAGTGGGTTTTATATGGGTCCTATGGTAAATTATGGACCGATCAATTTACAAATGTGAAAAAAGTGACGTAGCAGTGCACCCAAAGTGCCTTGGAGCATATCATAATTGAATTAAAAACAAAATGTAAATGAATATCTTTTTTAATTTTTTTTCCTAAAGACGTGAATAAAATATTTTAATTTAAAATTTTTACAAATGCGCTTAATTTGTATATCCTTAAGGCCCAACGTTGCGTTTTCGCAACGGGAGTTATCTGGGCTTCCACGTATCCGATTTGCCCAAAATTTGTTATCTTTCATATTTAGGTATAAACAATTAAATTTAAAAAGTTTCAGCATTATTGCTCAATGGGATCATGGTTCGGGCCTTAATGGGTTAACTAGTCAGTTCGACGATGTTTATGATGTGTGGAAAGTGAAATGCGTGGTAAGCATTTTTTGTTATGTTGCATTCAATCAATGGGATTTTCCTTTTTTCAAAAGAATGAAAAGTAGGTTATCATTACTAAATTTTTGCCCCCATAATGCGGTTATTATGTATTGATGTCAATGAAATGCATCGTTAGCAAAATAAAATTGCATACAAAACTAACTTTTTCTATGGTTAAAACAAGTTTGGCAACTCATTTTTCGAACAAAACTTTTTTTCTCATACTTGTCGTCATAATTCGGTAAAAAAGTATGAATTTCATTTTTAATTTTGTTGAACAACAATTTTGTTTTTCACTTTTTTCTAAAGCAAAATTATACAGCGAAAAAAATTTTAGTCACACACAATATTTTAATTGCCGAAATGTTCAAAACTTTTATGGGTTAAAAAAGTTTTATTAAAAAATAAAACGATGAAACACCTAAGGTTAATTATTTTCTTTAATTAAGTATAAAAAATTAATTGTCTTGATTTACAATTAAAATCATGGTACTTTTTAGTATTTAAGTCACTAAATCTGAAAAGATCACACATTTCAATATACTTTCTCTATTATAAGAATTAACAAATGCATACAAAGTATGTGTTTATGTTTGCTGTATAGGAGAGCACTTATGATATTAAATATATTTAAAAAAAATATTTTATCTAAAGTTTTCTGTTAATCCTTTGTTGAAAATTACTTATCGTAAAGCCTGAGGTTAAGTTTGTTTCCATATAGTTTTTTTTTTTACTTTGACTATTTTACCATGCAACAATTACAACAACTTCGAGCAAAGAGTTTAGATACTTGTGCTTTTAACGGCTTTGTTCGCATGTATGTGATATGCATTTGAGTTCAGTTGTTATTTTTTGTAGTTTTCATGAGAACAATGCTTTATGGGCTTTTGTTAACTTTGTAAACTAGTTTTGCGATTAGTTCTTTGTAGCAAAGCCAGAACAATATTCAAACACGGGTGTTTCGTGTCAATTAAAAAAATGAATTTTATTGATGGTAACTTGAATTTTTTGCCGTGAAAGATGCTTCTTTTTACTAATTCCACTATTGAAGTAGTGGGATTGTTTTTTAGCTTGTGCTGATGTGTGCAACACATAAGAATATAGTGAAGTTGACTTAACAATGTACATGTCCGTCTGTCTGTTGGAATTTGGTTTCCGAAGCCTAATTCAATCAATGTAAATACCAACATGATTAGATTATTAGAAAGCACAAAATTATATTCTGGGGAGATTTTTGTATGAGGGCTTTGTGATAAACTGATATAAACTGATTCTCACAATTTGTATAAGGCACCATTATTGTGCAGCCCAAACGCAAGCCCCCATAGGTAGGATTATGGTGGCGTGGTATAAAAACAACAACCTTCCGAAAAGAAAATTCAAAATGTAAAATTTATAAAATCTTTCTGTTTTAAAACCTTCACAACTAGGGTATACAATTCATCGCTGTTTGGTATTAATCGATTAATCCCGCGAACAATTATTCGAGGAATAATTAAGTCGAACAAAAATCGATTAACCGAATAATTTAAATTTTGTCTAGTTTGTATTTTTTTACATAAAAATTTTATTAAAAAATCAACAATAACACTATGGAACATTTTTGGGATTATTGTCTGGGGGGTGAGAAATTCCAAGTCAGGGTGATCAGTATAGTAAAACCCTCAAAGGGTTTGGCGTTCGTATGTGTCAGTTTTTTTTTATGACATTTTAAATTTTTTCCTTATCTTGATGTTTTTTTGTTTAACATAACTCGAGAACCACTTGTCCGATTTTGCTAAAACATACTCAAAAAAATTTAGAATTACAATTTTTTTAATCCATTCATATAACGTTTTTCTTTATAATCAACAGTTTTGCCGGTAAAAATAAATTTGTGGAGAATTATAATTGATAAGTGCAAAAAAATGTTCAAGCCTGGATGTATGCAGCAGATTTTATCACAAACCTGCACTGCGATTTTGTGACTTTTTTAAGCGATCGGTGAAAATCGTCGGACCAATTTTCAATTTCTCTGTTCTTTTTCTTGCCATTTTTAAAAAGTAGTAGTCTTTCATTATACCACCTAAATCTCTTTTTAATTGTCTTAATACTTTTAATAGTCTTGTTAAGGTCTGGTAGAAGATTGTTTTCATGCATCTCAAAAAAATCATCTTCTTCATCTGAATCATTGTGGTAAAAGTATGTACTAAACATTCCTTAAAATAAATTATTCCCAAACTAGTGGGTTTCATTCTTTGTACTATACTATATTTGAAAAAATTGTTACTCGAAGAAACCTTCCTGAGTAAGGAAACAATAAAAGGGTGCTTAAAACGTACCGGCTTATTTTATTTACGTTAAGCCTGGTACTCTGTTCAGTTTTTCGTGCGAAATATTTTAAAAATCAATATAAAAAAAAAATTTCTGTGAATTACAAACGAAAAAATGTTGATAGAGTTGTACTCTGTTTATATTACGAAAAACATGCGAAATGTTTCTAGCAACTTTTTTATTTTTCGTGCGAAACAAGTGCAGCTCATATTATTTCGAACGGGATTTAAAGCAACAGCTAATCATTTTTGTAACTTTTTATTTTGCATATGTGAGGTGGGGTTTATAACAAGCGTTTCAAAAAGAAAAATGTAGAAAACTGCAAAAATAAATAATAAAATAAATTTTTTTGTTTTTTACTTTAGAAAATTATTTAAATAAAATTGTTTTACTTTTTTTAATGACAATTATCAAAACACATGGTTTTTGTCATAGATGGGGGCAGTGCACTGGTTCAAAATGATTGCTATAATTTTGTTGATGTTGAGTAATGAATTGAAGCCCAGCCGCGAATAACGTTTTAAACGCCACATTTTGCAAAAAATGTTTTTTTTAGCAGATTACCATTAAACTTACTCTCTTACACAGTTCAGACATCAAATCAATCAAAACTATGCACCTTAACATTGCAAGTTACTAACAAAATAATAAAACCGAAATGGTTTTGCAATGCGGAACAGAGATCAGCAATGAGTAGTGAAAAAGTGAGTAGAGCTAAATCATGACTCATAAATTCTTGTACTTATACGCACTCATACTTATTCCAATGTTATTCAAACTCATATTTATCGTTCTCATACTTAGCAACATTTGTTGTGTTTGATTTAGAATCTACTCAAGTCAATGTGTATAGGCGAAGCAAAATGTGAGGCTGCCAGATTTGTCCCCGAAATAGCAAAGTGACGATTTGGCAATTACAGTTTACTAAATTTACATGTATGAAATGGACGATTTTTCGGCAAATTTATCTGGCAGCGCTGATTATTAAGTTGTGTGTTTTCTCTGTTGTGTTTAAACGATAAATGGATGATCTACATGATTTGAATCATTGTGAGTATTGTAAGTATTTTCTTGAAATTATAAATCAAGCTGAGGTCATTTATGATTATGCGTATAATGTCGACGTCGCACTCATAAATATTTCTCTTGTGAGTATGAGTGAATCAGAGTAGCTAGTTTGAAATGATTTCTACGCACTTATACTTACAATTGCATGAGTCAATATGAGTAGCGAAAAAACGATTCATTGCTGATCTCTGGTGCGGAATAATGTTTTTAAGCCTTTTGCATAAAATTTTTTATTATCAATTTTTTTTTTTAAGAAAAAAAAATACATTAAAACAAATAATGCTGCCTGTCAAAAAACGTTTTTTTGCTCCCCTGAAAAATTATTATTTTGTAACTTAAAACGTTATTCGCGGCTGTGCTTCAATTGAAAATTAGCAATCACACTACAAATGAGTATTGTAATGTTTTTTTTTTTTTTTTTTTTTTTTTTTTTTTACTGTTAGGACCAGCACTCAGGCGATGACCCCTCCTAATGCATTGCATTGGGTTGGAACTAGGAAAATAGGTTGTGGGAAGAAGAATAGAGGTAGTTGTGTTTGTGAACATTCGATTTGAACGTAATCATGTTGTAAGTGAGAGGGAAGACTTGTGCAGGAAGGTTATTCCACATACGAACAGTCCGAGAAAAAAACGAATTCTCTCTGTAATGCGTTGTACGATTCACCTGCCAATCGACCACATAAGAATGGGCTCTTGAGGAAAAACGTGTATTACGAACAAACGTACGGGTTTCGGGAACCAGATCCCTAATTTCGTCAGAACACATCCCATTGTAGTAACGATAAGACAGGCCAATACAACCCCCATTGCGACGGTGCTCAAGGGAGTCAATAGAATAGGATACCCTACTGTCACCAATGAGAACCTTCGCCATCTCCTGCACGCGGTCGAGAAGCTCCAAAATAGACTTTGAAGCACCGGCCCACACATGAGAGTTGTATTTCATACGCGGTCGGATATAGCTGGTATAAATAGTAAGGAGATCAGATGGAGTGAAGTATATCCTACACCGTCTTAGAAAACCGAGGCACTTGAATGCTTCTTTCGACACCTTAAATATATGTTCTGTCCATCGGACATCACATTGTATCATCATGCCCAGAACATCAAGAGATTCTGATTCTCAATAATTATACCACCCATATATACAGATGAGGCACCCCGGTTTGTCGCGCATTTAGGCGTCAGAACGCAACATTGGGTTTTTCGGGCATTAAAATCTACCCTATTCGCACGACCCCATTTCGAGACTATGTCAAGGTCTCGGCCAAGCGTATCATTCATATTCTGCCTCATAGCACCGACATCGGATACGCTTGGTCTGCATTCAAATGAGTACGAATGGCAAAGGTTGTTGTCGTCTGCAAAAGAGGGTTGGAAGTTTGACAAGGTGGTAATTTAGAAAGATAAGAAATAGAGTAGGAGAAAGAACGGAGCCTTGCGGTACCCCTGAATGAATCTTAAACTCGTTTGAAGAAACCCCATCTATAACAACTCGTATAGTGCGATCTCTGAGAAAACTCGATATAAATCGAGAGAAATCATCACTGACACCAAATGCAGCAAGTTTTGACAAGAGTGCACCATGCCAGACTCTGTAAAATGCCTTGGAAATATCTAAAGCAATTTCCTTACTTTCGCCAAAATGGTGAATGGAACGGCACCATTTTTCCGATAACAGAGCTGGTAAGTCTCCAGTAGAGCGACCTCTACGAAAGCCATACTGGCGGTCGCTTAGTAGGTAGTTTGACTCTAAATATTTGACAAGATTGTAGTTTACCATACTCTCCATAACTTTGGAAAGTGCCGAACAAATTGCAATTGGGCGGTAATATTCAGGGTAATTAGTGATTCCTTTTTTAGGAATTGGCGTTACGTTAGCAACTTTCCATCAGACTGGAAATTCCGCGGCACGGTATAAAGTGCTGAAAAGATTTGCTAAGGGACGAGCTAGCGTCGAAGAGCACTGCTTCAAGACCAGTGCAGGTATACCATCCGGCCCAGGAGGCTTGTTTATGTCGAGATCCGCAAGAACCCTTTTAACAGCTCGACCCCGAAAAAATATTCTAGGCATAGTTATGGATACTTTTTCGAGTTCGGGTAGTGGTTAATTACTAGCTGGTAGGTAAGAACTATTAGCAAATAATTCGGCAAAACCATAAGCCTTATCAATTGGGTCCGTGAATGATCGGCCATCCTTTAAAAGATTTGGTATTGAAGAACTAGCATTAACCCTTACTCTTTTAACGAATGACCAGAAGCTTTTACTACCCCGGGGAGCAGCAAGAACTTCAGCACGAAGACGTTGCTCGTTAAGAGTTTTTTCCCGTCTAAGTACTTTGGCACACGAAGACCTTGCCATTTTACGTAGCAATTCAGTATCAGCGTTTTTATTTTTACGCCAATTTCTGAATGCTTCCTCTCTGGATCTGACTGCTGATTTGCACGACTGATTAAGATTTGGATCGAGGCTTATTCGAAGCTTTTTTAACTGGAATGAAGATTTTCATTCCTAGCATTATTACGTTTTCAACCATTTTCGCCATGGCAATGACGTCATTGTCCAGGAAACAGAGTTTAAACATTTTGACCTAAAAAAAATTGTTTCTTCACTTATTTGACTAAAAATTTTGCACACAAATTCCGTTATTGACAGAATTTCATTTAGTTTAATTTCCTTTGCTTATGCATATCATCAGAAAACCATGCACATACAAAATAAAATTTTAAATCTTAGTGATATTATGTTTTTATACAGCTTTTTAATTGCAAGTTCAAATTTTGAACTACATATTTGAATTGAATTAGTGGTAGTGAAAAAAATTCCAATCATCACTTAAGCTGGTAAAAAATAGTAAAAACTAATTTTTTGCAGTTTTATTTAGTGAGAGTACAACGTTAATTTAAATCAATATTTCGTGCACTACCCCCAACTATAGGTTTTGTTTACCTTCGCAAAATAATGTTGTTTACTTGTAAATAATAAAAACTTTTAGTTTTGAAAACCCGCAAGATAGGCAATATTGATACATGACAAAATTGTCGTGTGTAATAATCAATGTTACTCAACCTTTTTCGCAAGTTCGAACAGAGTAATAGGCTTTAAAGAAAAAAACTAAAAATGTGAAAAAGCAAATTTTCGTTTAATCAATAAATCGACATAAATTATTCGAATTATTCGTTAATCGGAAATAAGCAATTTTAAATTATTCGAACAGTTAATCGCCAAAAATTAATCCATTAATAGAACAATGGTTAATCGTTTGAACACCCTATTTCACAACCAAAAGTGGAGAGGATATTATACGACTGTATTGATGTGTATAAAAAATAAAAATGTTTTTTGTAGGCCCACCTTTTAGACTACCGATCGTTTTTCCGTGTCCGTTTGGCTGGATAGCATACACTTAGCAAAGTCTTTATTTCTAGATTGCAGTCAATTTGGTTGATAGCTTGACATACTAGTCTCTCTTAACAGAACTCCATGGAAGTACGACTTTAAAATATAAAAGATGAATCTTTTGGAATTTTTTGACGGCTTTTTATGGATTTCCAGGATCGAAAAGGATCGAAGAGGATTGAAGATTTCACTACCTTAATCTTCCCATCCCCCGGGATATTAAAACGATTTTCGGCCAAGGTAAGACGTATAAACATATTTTCGAATTTACAGAATAAAGGCAAGCCAGTGAAGGTTCACAATAGGTCAAGCCATATTTTCTAGCCTTTGGCCTGATTTTTAATACTATACAGGAAATTTACCAGCCTTGATCTTGCTTAAGTTGTTAATTGTATCTTATGAATTAAAAGGCATTCGACTTTAAAAATTAAAGATTTAATATAGGTCGTCCTACATTGAAAAAATTTTCTTCACAGATCCAATGAAATTTACATTAAAATTCAACCTATGTAACCTTTCATTGGATTAATGAAATGTTTCATAAAATCAATGAAAATTTTGCATTAGTTTAATGACAAACGTTTATTTTATCCATTTTTTCAATGAGGATTCATAAAATCAATGAAAATTTTGTCATTGATTTTATTAATCCTTCATTAATCCAATGAAAGGTTACATAGGTTGAATTTTAATGTAAATTTCATTGGATCTGTGAAGAAAATTTTTTCAGTGTAGCTGCAATTTATAAGTACTTTCAGGAGCTGTACGGTATCTTTTTTTCTTTCTTGAAACTCTTTTTCCTAATACAGATTCCACAGACTCAGCTTAACTATACTTTACTATTTATGTTTTGTTTTTTTATTAGACAATTTGTAATAAGGTTGCATGTTGAGTAATAGCCAGGGGCCTAGAACCTGAATAGCAATTTATTATATTTTTCTAGGCCTATCGGCAAATACGAATTATGTTTTTTTTATTTTAGCGTGGTGCATTTAAAACAAATATATTTTTTATACAAAAAAAGATTAAAGATACATAAAATATATTTAAATTACTTCTCGGTAGAATTGGTATAACCAATTCTAAGTACAAATAAAAAAACACTATATTAGATTGCCAATAAACTTTTTTGTGTAGTAAACTAAGGAAATGGTAAACTTATATTGCTCTCTGTTTTGGTCAACAGTATACCAAGTAGATTGCATTTCTTCTTTTAGAAAATACTTATATGGTTAGTATGTAAATATGATGTACATATATAAATTCCATGGATATATTTGCTTAAATTTCCATACAAATATTGAATAGAAGAGAAAATAAAAATCAATGAAACTTAATGTCTCCATAAAAATTGGCAACTTAGCAATTGTGTGGAATTTTTTCCTTTCACAAAATTTATAATATTTTGTTGGCAAGACAAATGGAAAACAAATTGTCTACGAATATAATAGAATTTAAACACCAAAAAAAAAAGAATAAATATGAGTTTAGTAGTTTTTGTTACTTGTAGTTTTTTTTTCTTTTTGTTTTTGTGCCCAACCAACAAAACAACAAAAACTTACAAGAGAAAATATATAGAAGTAGTAAAAATAAACTACGAAAAGAGTTTTATTTGTTCATGGTAAAAGTATATTTGTTTTAATTTCTACTGAAATAAATGGTTTTTTGCCAAGTTTTTTTTTTAATTTCAATATCAAATCAAAAGGACACTCAAAAGGGCTTAAAATTTTACTGAATATATATTTAATAAATAAACAATAAAGATCACTTGGGTAGATAAATTTGATTTTTAGTCTAGCCATATTGATTCGGTCACCATATAGAGTATAAATTTAACAGTAGCGCAATTTTACAACAAACTTGAGGAAATTCGTTACTTTAGGAATTTTCTTTCTTCATAAAAATAATTTTATGAAAATTAAATTTAACGATTAAATGGATTAAAAGGTGCCGTGCAATAAAGCCCTAGGAAATAAAGCCATATGGCCTTATTTATCAATCAATTGAGATATAAAGCCATACGGCTTTATTACCACCATCCAAGTGCAATAACACCATAATCGCTTAGTAACCAAAGTAGAAATAACGCCATAACAGTGTAATTGTTATGGTTATAAATTGCCAAAATAATGAGTTGCCATTGTCAAGTGTTGAAAAAATATGGTACAGTAGCTGGAAGGGGGCGGGGGAGCGCGTTCAGCGGGCGATCGCGGATCACGCGCGCGGCTGCCCGCCACAACATGCTTACAAAGGCCTTCGACCTGGCGCAAGGATTTTCTCCTCTATGGTATAACAAAGACCGGCTTCGCTAACTAAAGCTTCTTTGCGTAGTCGGCCTTCGTTCGGAAACAACGCAGGTTTTAGAAGCTTTACTTAGAGAAACCAGTACTTGTTATACCATAAAGGAGAAAATTCTTGGGCCATCCCAAAGGCCGGCTATACAGAGAAGCTTAAGGTAGCGAAGCCGGTCTTTGTTATACGATAGAGGAGAAAATCCTTGCGCCATGCCGAAGGCCGGCTATGCAGAGAAACTTTAGTTTGCGAAGCCAGGTTTTGTTATACCATAGAGGAGAAAATCCTTGCGCCTAAAAGTGTTTTCTTGATATTTTTTTAACAATACACCCAGAGAAAAAACAACAAAACAATTTTTAAATAAATTAGAATTATATTAAAAGAAAAAAATGTAAATGGGAAATAAGGCCATGTTTGACTTATTTCTTAAGGGATTCAGAAATAAGGTCATATGGCTTTATTTCCTATGGCTTTATTGCACGGCACCGGATTAAAAAACATAAATAGTTCAACAAAATTACCACAATATTAATTATTGTCCTTCAAGATGTGCTGAAAAATGTCAGAAGAAGAAGAAAGACAAAAATGAAAACAACAAAAAAATGTACTTTTGACTTCAAGAAGAATTCTTGACAAAAGTACGAAAAAACAGTAGTAAGGAAAAACATGTAAAATCAATTAAAATAGATAATCATTCAAAAGCAAATTTCGATCTACTAAAGGTTAAAATACAATTTGGTTTAAGGATTGATGTTTGACTATTGACGTCAGCGGTCGTCGATGGCTGCGAGTGTAAGACGGCAAATCCCTCTGAGGAGATCGAGTGGTTTCAATCGAAAAATGTCAGGGTAACCTGCCGGCCAGGGTTGGAGCCCGGCCACAGTCAAGAATGAAAAAATTATCAATAACAATTTTAATTAATCTTTATGTTCTAGAATTCCTTTCTTCATAAAAATAATTTAATGAAAATTAAATTTGATGAACTTAAGCGTAATTAAAAATATTAAAAATTTTTAAAAACTTCAAAAATGTTAAGACCTCATAAATACTTAGCGAAAAACTATAAAATAAGAAGTAAGAGTGCTATGCTAATTCGTATAGGTATATGTATATACCGTACATACGTTTATCGAAAAAAGAACATTAATGACTCAATTTTATGTATATTAAGGCTAGATTACACTATTATACTTTGTATTTATACAGGTCAAAAACTCAAGTAATATGACACAGTGTGATAGTGTGAATGCAATGTGTCACGGAAATGACAGTATTATGAAAAAAAGTTGACATCCCATACGACTTCATCGTTTTTTGAAAAATTTCTAAACCATAATACTTTTCATTAGATCAGGGTTGCATTTTATTTCATGTGTGAGCGTTTATACTTTGTGAGATGGTGTGAACACAAACTGTCTTGTTAAATTAGATTTTTTGACAGTCGCAACAAAACTCATTAGATTTCTATCTCACAAAGTAGTAAGACTTGTGAGATAGTCTAAACTAACTATAAGCAAAAAACTAAAATTTTGTGAAAATGAGCCATTTCACTTAATTGTAAATAAATTCGAAAAAAATCAATCAATTTTTATGAAAGATTCCTCCTTTTGTTGCTACTACTTGTGGCTTTACGATTAAACAATAAATCTGAACAATTTTTGGCGAATTCGATTTTTCATGATTTTTTTAAAACAAAAAAACTTGCTATTTTTACGTAAAAAATATATTTTTTGCTTCAATTTGATATTATAACTCCGTAACTACTAAGCCGATTGAAACGCAATATATAAACGGATTGATGGTTATATATATAAGTATAAATTTTTCTAAATATAGTCCGATATTATGGACTAACAATTTTTGGATTATCATTAATTATGTAGAGAAACGTCTTAAAAAAAATATAATTTTACTTAAAAATTTTTGAAAAGAAAAACTCTCCATAGAATTTAAGATTTTGACCGTATTTTAACTACTGGAACCACAATACATCAAAATTGTATAATGGTTTTAAAAGCCTTTAAAATGTTTTCAATTTTTATGCCTTGTATACTCTTCACCATGGTGCGATAAGTACAGAAAGCTATGTTAGTAACGTTCTTTAGATATAAATATATTTTAGATATAAAAATATATATATATATATATATATATATATATATATATATATATATATATTTTGTGCTGCGCCCACTTCCCCAATCCCGCCTTAATTTTGTGGCAGTTTGTGCAGTGATAATCGATATGTTTTAACCGGTGGGGTGTCACAAAGCCATAGGACATAAAGGCATATGGCGTCAAGTCCCATTCCATGGAGCCATAAGGGCATATGCCATTAAGTCTCAATATAATGGGACTTAACGCCATAAATTTTTTCCGTAAAATGAGACATAAAACCATATTTTTGATAATGATTGTATTTCACCCTATTTCATGTAGAAAATGCTTTGTTGTTTCATGTCGCCCTGTTTTATGTCAAAAATGGCGGTATGAACTAAGTCCCCAATGAATTAACTCCCCAAACCCAAAATGAACTAAGCCCCTTAATTTGGGGACGTCGTTCATATATGGAAAAAACCCGAAAAAGCTACGCTAACAAGTGCTTCTCTGCATAGCCGGCCTTAGGCCGGACGCAATGATTTTCTCCTCTATGGTATAACAAACACCGGCTTCGCTAACTAAAGCTTCTCTGCGTAAACGGCCTTCGTTCGGAAACAAGACAGATTTTAGAAGCTTTACTTAGCGAAATCGGTACTTGTTATATCATAAAGGACAAAATTCTTGCGTCCGCCAAAAGGCCGGCTATACAGAGAAGCTTTAGTAAGCGAAGCCGGTGTTTGTTATACCATGGAGGAGAAAATCCTTGCGCCCGGCCGAAGGCTTTAGTTAGCGAAGCAGGTCTTTGTTATACCATATAAGCATTTGTAACGCAACACATCAAATGGGACATAACACCATAATGGCTTTATGTCCCATTCCACTAAAATTGATATGAGACTTAAGGCCATATCAAAATTATGGCTTTCTGTCCGTTTGGATTGAGACATAAAGCCATTATGGCATAGGACATAAAGCCATTATGGCTTTATGTCCTATGGCTTTGTGACACCCCACCGTTTTAACCTTATTTGGAAACTTTGGCTCTTTCCGTTCTTCAGATATACAAAAATGTAAAATGTCTTTGTATGGGAAGTACCTTCCACTTCAACACTCCTACTCATTTTTTAAGAGATGTTGTGTATTGATAACCAAGAGGCTTGTTACTTATTTGGAAAAACTTTGGCTCTTGTCGTTCTCTAGATATATAGAAGAAAGCAAAAAAACAACAACAAAAAGGGGATTATGGATTAAATTGGAGGTACTCATGGTTTTTTGCTCCTCTCTCATCCATTAATCCGCCGATCTGGCTGAATTTTAATAACAAAATCATTAGGAACAACAAAGTTCCCGTAAAATCTTGGGTTTTCGGAAACCCCATTTCAAAAGACCTATTACCTTCGGTGAAGGATATAAAACGGGGGCAATAATTTGATCTACCTTTACCTTTCTTTTCTTGATTTACTGAATCGAAATTTTGACAAATCGGCATAAAATGTTATTAATGTGGTGTTGATATTACACGAGCGCCTTACTAGTCCGTTCAACTTACATTTTAAACAAAAATTTAAAAACATTTCAAAATTTGTTTTTGTTTTAAATGTAAGTTGAACGGACGAGTAAGGCGCTCGTGTTCTTTTAACTACACATAACTCATCACTAGCAGTTATAAGGTTAATGTGCTGTTTTAACAACACAAGTGATAAAATAAAAAAAAATTACTGCCTTTCATATAAATTTTACTACACGTTCAAGCACTTGTGTTGTGAAGTGTTAAGTTTTAACTCAACTCATTAAGCTTGAACACAGGTCGTTAATTTCTACCTGAAATTTTATTCCGATCAGACTGACTGACCGTTTGCAAAATACAGAATTATTTCACCTTTTCCAAAATCTCGCACCGCGCGCTTTTTTATCTGACAACCTTAGTACAAAATCAAACGAATATATATATATAAATATATATATATATATTAGGGCGGGTCGATTTGTAGGGAGTGAAAAAATTCACCAATTTCCCTATGATTTCCGTATTCTATGGGTTATTCCATGAAAATTTGCCGAAGGAACCATACCTCTATCGTTAAAATCGAGTCCCCTACTTTTTGTTGATAAAAAGTTCAAAAGTTACGGGCATTTTTGTCCAAATTTTGGACCATTTTTCCATTTTTTTCATGATTTTGTCCAAGAATATTACTTTCATGGCCATTTTTTTTTGGCTCAATCCATTATTTAATTCAATTTACAATTCAAAACGAAGAGTTTAAGCCCAAATTTATCGAATTCGGTTGATTAATTCATGCGATATTGCTAAAACAAAATAACACATAAAACCAACTTTTTGAAAATCATGAAAAAATGGAAAAATGCTTCAAAATTTGGACAAAAATGCCCGTAACTTTTGAACCGTTGGACCAATGTTGGAGTAAATTGATCAAAATGAGCTCACCTTTCCAACGCGCCTACTGGCGATTAAACCCGATCGATAGTTTTTGAGTTATGGATGTGAACGTGTAGGTAATATTTCCTTTGGCAAATTTTCATGGAATAACCCATAGAATACGGAAATCATAGGGAAATTGTCGAAAAATAAATCGACCCGCCCTAATATATATATATATATATATATATCTATATAAATGAAAAATGTTTGTATGTTTGTTTGTTTATTTGTTGGCTTATAGACTCCTAAACTACTGAACCGATTTTCCTGAAATTTTTACAGTAACATCACTCGAGCCCTAAAAATAAAAAATGCTACTTATTTTTTCGATAGGGCAGGGGAATTGGTACCCCCGTTGGATGCCAATATTAAGTATCGCATATTTTAAGAGCCGCTGTACGCATTTTGTTGATCTTTTGGTAGTAGGATGTTCTAAGCAACAAATTGAAATAAAATAGCAGCGGGGGAAGTGGTTCTCCCCATAGGACGCCAATATTTAACATCGCATACCTTAAGAACTAATATAGTGAGCATGTTCAAACTTTATAGAAGTCACTCTTATGGTTTACTTCACTATTGAAAACAAAAATAAAGTGGGTAGGCGCAGGGGGTAAATACCTCCCATAGGTTGCATATAAATGAAGAAATGAAATGAAGAACTATTAAAGGTAGAGTCTTCAAACGTGGTTAAAGCTACTTTTAGGGCAAACTTTAAATTTCAGTTAAAAATGAGCGGGGTAGACAGAGGAGGAGCAGTACCCCTCATAGATAGAACTATTAATAAGTGCCGCTACACGCATTTTGTTGAACTTTTCATAGTAGGATCTTCTGAGCCCCAAAATTTAAATAAAATAGCAGCGAGGGAAGTGGTACCCCCATAGGACGCCAATGTTTAATATCGCATATCTTAAGAACTGTTATAGTGAGAATGTTAAATTTTTGCATAAGTCAATAATATCATATACTACACTTTTAAAAATGAAAATAAAGCGGGTAGGCGCAGGGGGAAAATACCTCCCATAGGATGCATATATTAAATATCTCTCAACTGAAGAAGTGTAGCGAAGCGCACCGGGTTAAGCTAGTGTTTAATAAAAATGGTATTTGTGGGGCACCAAAAATTTGTAAATTCCAAAAAAATAAAAGCTGCAATTACAGAAATGCAAACACATTTTATGATATAATATTAAATGATAATTTGTCCTATATAATCAATTCAGCTGTTAAAGATTTCTTTGAGAACTCGGTACCCTCGCGTTTTGATTTCAAGGCATGTATACATTCTTTGCTTTTTATTGCTCTGCTAACATGCATTGTATTTACTGATTGCCTTTTCTGTAATGTTTTTGTATAACTGCGTTGTATGTCAATGAGCGACACTATGTGATGCTTATGAATAATACCTATATAAGGCGGCAAAAATGGCCGTATAGTTGCATTTAAAAATATCGATTTTTCAAATTTAAATGTTTTTTTTTATTATGTAAATTGAAATGGTGTTAATAAAAAAGAATTCTTATCGTTTAAAAAATTATCTATAAAAAGTATTAACTAAAAGAATTCATTAAAAAGAAAATAATTTTGAAATGTGTTTTAAGGCATTATCATAAAAATTTCTCTTAAAATACAATTCAAACCCATTTTAATTTTTTATGAATACGCCAGCTAATATTTTGGTTGTGTATATTAAAAATAATATAACTGGAATGTATTTATGTACACAGAAAAAAATTTTAGTAGTTTTTTTATCAATTAAAAAAAATGTTTAAAAAGTATTTAAACTTAATTAACGTGACAATTGAATTAATTTTTTTTTTTTGCTGAAAGAAAATTAAAAATATAATTTTGATTTTATTAACATTTAAGTTGTTTTGGAATAAATTTTGAATTAAAATATTAATTAAATAACAAAAAATCTTAATTGATTTTTTTGTTTAAAATAAAATAGTTCAAACTTGTAGACTTGTTGCTGGGAGTTGTCAAAACCTGAGCTATACTTAATTCAATCAATCAACACATTGTTTGAAACGAGAAAGTTTTTTGATCACTTTTTTTAAATTAAAATTATCTTTTATTGAAAAAAAAATATATTCACCATTTTAAATTTTTACAACTTTTATTAATCTATATAATCATTTTGGTAATTGGGTTGCTTGATTCTATTAACTTGGTGATTAGAGACAAATTTTAATTCTTTCTGTGTATGTACATCAAACATTTGTAATAATTTTTAAATATTTAGTTGACAAAAGCAAATAACTTTGTTTTCAAATAGCATTGAAATTAAAATTGATACATTCCATTTAATCAGGGCTAAGCCCAATCCCACCATTCATTTTATATTTATTGATTTTGTGAATGTTTTATCGGTGGTTTTTATGGGTACCCGCGTATGACTATTTTTTCGATTTTGAGATGTTGAAGCCATATTACTTCATTTTAAACGCTTTTTCGATAATTCTAAAAATTTAAAAAAAAAAATATGGACCAATTCCAACAATTGTCTGTATTCATAAAAATATTTTCAATTTAAAAAAGATTAACAGAACAAAATTTCTATAAAATTTTTCTTAAATAAACGTTTGTTAAATTAACTAATCATTTATGAACACAGGGGGTTAATATTTAAGTTGCAATACCTATTAAAACAAAATAGTTGCTATTAATGAACATAAAATATCGGTAATAACTTTAAGATAGTTAAAAAAAGCCAATAATTTTGTTTTCAAATATCATTGAATTCAAGCAGCACCAAAGCCAAAAATTCCATTCGTTCTCTTTTCAATGATTTTGTGAATGTTTAATAACATTTACAGTAGACATGCAATGCATCCATTGAATATCGCTTTGCTAATTTGTTTTTAATTGTGTCGTGTGTTGTCTTACTTAAATGATTTGAATTGTCAAAAAAGTTATAATTTTTTATGATTATATTCATGAGCATTTAAAAACGGACTTAAACAGTTCCTTGGTACGTATGAGTAATATGTATTCTTATTTGGTGTTTTTTAATATTACTCATACGTATCGGTTAGAGCTGCATATATTTTCAATTCTATCTGATATTTTTAATTGTATATGATAAAACCATCTCTAGTATAGAATGTTTTAAAGAATTGTATGGTTCTTAAAAAAGAAGCATTTTAATCATTTACGCTTGTTACTTTTGCACTTGTCAAATATTGTCTCAGAGTCAAAGACATCTTTTTAAACCCACACCACCGAAGATGGCTTATGCGTTTGTGCTGATATATGTAACACTTAGGGCTAATAAATCCGAAAAGTTAAAGTTGTGTGTAAAGATAAACCTTGTGAATCGATCTGTAATTCCTCCTAGCAGCCAAGCAAGTATCTTTTCGGAATAGTCTTGGGGCCCATAAATCAACTCAACGTGTTGGTATTTGAATTAAATTTGGTCCTTATTGCAACCAAAATTTGTCTACAAAAGTTTATTAAAATAAATACTTAACTACGGCTCTCATACAAATAACACTCCCGAAATAGCTTTAAGTGCCAAAGCTTCTCCATAAATGATAGAAGGTCTGAGTGTTTGGCTAACTCAAAAGTCAAATCAATCCAAAGCGGAAACATTATTTTTTAAAAAAATGTTTAAACCATTTTTTTGCGATATATGTTTGCATGTATGTACCATATTTGCGGACTACACATGGACTATGGTGTTAGTCTGGGTTCACATTATGATAGTCTTCTTGTTGATAGTTTATGTTTTTTGTTGAGAGGAAAAGAGAACATGGAAAGTAAAAAAAAATCAGGGTAATGGAAACTGAATATACTTACCAAAACTTTATGTTCGCAAAGCAAATCTTGGCTGACAAAAATTAATAAAAAAATAGAACTTAAAGTAAAATTACACACAGATTACACATGGTTTACACACTTAAAGTACAAGTCGTACTCAAAAATTCAAGTACGAATAACAATAAAAAGTACTTAAAACAATCTTAAATGGGATAACTTTGAAGATCAATCCCGAAATTTCTTATAATAAGACAAAATTCTTAAACCAAATAATAAATAGATTAAACTTTTCGTTGGTTGTGCCACTCTGAGATTAAAATCACTAAGTGAGCGTTTTGATCTCCTTTAACTTATCAACGTTTGTTGCAGACACTACAACAACACCACAAAAGTAGTTAAAAAAAGATTTGCTTGTTGTGTGTGTAGAAACAACAAAACAAGACGAAAACATGTAATTTTATGTTTAAAAAGTAAAATTGAGAACGCTTGCTTCTCATTTAGTTTATATTTTCAATTAAAAAGTATGCACATTAAGTTTTAAGAATAAAAACCATGTCGGGAATGATGCTAGTGTTTTATCATTCTGTAAGTTGTTAAACGTGTAAGTAAATCAATTATAATAAAATGCTCCCCAATAATTTCACTTTTGGTTTATATCAAGTACGAATTCGGGATTAAATCAACTTTATAATGCTTGAATTAAGCGCATTTTTAGATTGTTTTAATCTTAGTTTTAATAATATTAATCTTATTTTCGGATTATTTCAAGTACAAAATCGGGATTGAATATGGATAAAAAAAGTATTTTGCTATTGAAAATCCGTACATGAATCAATCTTTCTGTACTTGATTCAAGAAAATCTGAAATCACGGTCTTATTAATATCGATTCGGATTGATATGAGTACAGATGGATTAATTTTTGTTATGAGTGTATATATGTAATAACACATGAATTGGCAGCACTGCTTTCAAAAATCTCAATATCATAAGCGACGAGCATATGACTTTTGTCCTTCGCGTTGCCCTTTTGTTCCCAAAAAATTTTACCTTAATATGTTGCCCGATAATTTGTACCGTTGTCTGGAGACTTGTTGTGGTAGTAAATGGTTCTGACATGACAGTTTCAATTCTTTTTTCCTACATCGGAGCACTAATTTAGCAGAAATACCGCGATTATACAACAGATATTTTATATTACTAAGCATTCCATTAATCGTCTAATGTGTACCAGAGAACGGCTTTGTGCGATTGCAACAAAGTCGCAGTAAATGAACCCCAACAAATACACTCTCTTGCGGTCATACAATCAAACTTGCGCAACCGCAAACATTCGTTGCTGGTTTGCAGTCATTCAAATAATGCACATCGTGCTTTGTTATTTATTCCATCGTTTAGTTTCGTTTGTCAATTAAGATGTTTGCCCATTTTTTAAGAGATGTTGTGTATTGATAACCAAGAGGCTTGTTACTTATTTGGAAAAACTTTGGCTCTTGTCGTTCTCCAGATATATAGAAGAAAGCCAACAAACAACAACAAAAAGAGGTTTATGGATTAAATTAGAGGCACTCAAGTTTTTTGCCTCCTATCTCATCCATTAATGCACCGATCTGGCTGAATTTAAACAATAAAATTATAAGGAGCAGACCTGACAAATACAAATAACAACTAAATCCCCATCGTTTCTTTTTTCGGAAAACCCATTTCAACTGACAGATGGACATCGTTAAATCAACTTCGCTACTTATAAGACCTAGAATATATATACTTTATTGGGACTAAAAATAATATTGTAGTAATTACAAATAGAATGACAAGCTTATAATACCCTATTCACTTCGGTGAAGGCTATAAAACGAGAGCTATAATTTGATCTACCTTTAACTTTCTTTTCTTGATTTACTGAATCGAAATTTTGACAAATCGTCATGGAATGTAATTAATGTGGTTTTTATATTTCGAAATTTGTTTTTGTTTTAAATGTAAGTTGAACGGACGAGTAAGGCGCTTGTGTTCTATAAACTACACATAACTCATCACTAGCAGTTATAAGGTTAATGTGCTGTTTTCACAACACAAGTGATTAAATTAAAAAAAAATTACTGCTTTTCATATAAATTTTACTACACGTTCAAGAACTTGTGTTGTGAAAACTGCATATAAGTTGTTAAGTTTTAACCAAGGACCGGAAAATGTTTTTTAATTTTGTTTCTAAAAAAATATTTATTGTGCAAGTTTAAAAAATTCTACATTTTACAGAAAATAAAAAATTTCTAAAATAGTTTTGAAAAAAATGCCGTCGAAAAAAATAAATAAAATAAAGTTTTTGAAATAAAACGTTATCTTAAAAACATAAAATAAAACGTTTTCTTAAAAACATAAAAAAACAAAATAATTATATTTAAGCAAGGACCGGAAATTACGAACGGAAAACACAAAATTAAATTTTATTTTCTAAATAAAAAATTTTTGTGTGTGAAAAAAAGAATATTGTTTTTCTGTGTTTAAAATTTAAACGAAAAAGAAAAGAAACATTTTTTTTGAAAACAAAATTTATAGTTTCAAAAAAAAGCAAAAACTTTTTTTGTAAAAAAAAAACAAATAAAAATTTTCAAAAAACTTTTTTTTTTGTTGAAAAATATTTTTTAAAACGTTTTTTTTAGAATTTTTTTTTCTATGTATGTATTTTTAAAAAATTAAATATGTATGTATGTATTTTCAGAAGCCTCTTCATAAATTTGATTTGAATTTGTTATGAAGAATGAAATTTTTACGACAATGCTTAAATATAATTATTTTGTTTTTGTTTTTTGATGTTTTTAAGAAAACGTTTTATTTTAAAAACTTTATTTTATGTTTTTAAGAAAACGTTTTATTTCAAAAACTTTATTTTATTTATTTTTTTCGACGGCATTTTTTTCAAAACTATTTTAGAAATTTTTTATTTTCTGTAAAATGTAGAATTTTTTAAACTTGCACAATAAATATTTTTTTAGAAACAAAATTAAAAAACATTTTCCGGTCCTTGGTTAAAACTTAACAACTTAACAACTTTGGCTCTTGTCGTTCTCCAGATATATAGAAGAAAGCCAACAAACAACAACAAAAAGAGGTTTATGGATTAAATTAGAGGCACTCAAGTTTTTTGCCTCCTATCTCATCCATTAATGCACCGATCTGGCTGAATTTAAACAATAAAATTATAAGGAGCAGACCTGACAAATACAAATAACAACTAAATCCCCATCGTTTCTTTTTTCGGAAAACCCATTTCAACTGACAGATGGACATCGTTAAATCAACTTCGCTACTTATAAGACCTATGTATTTAAGCATTGTCGTAAAAATTTCATTCTTCAAAACAAATTCAAATCAAATTTATGAAGAGGCTTCTGAAAATACATACATACATATTTAATTTTTTAAAAATACATACATAGAAAAAAAAAATTCTAAAAAAAAAACGTTTTAAAAAATATTTTTCAACAAAAAAAAAAGTTTTTTGAAAATTTTCATTTGTTTTTTTTTTTTTACAAAAAAAGTTTTTGCTTTTTTTTGAAACTATAAATTTTGTTTTCAAAAAAATGTTTCTGTTCTTTTTCGTTTAAATTTTAAACACAGAAAAACAATATTCTTTTTTTCACACACAAAAATTTTTTATTTAAAAAATAAAATTTAATTTTGTGTTTTCCGTTCGTAATTTCCGGTCCTTGGTTTTAACTCAACTCATTAAGCTTGAACACAGGTCGTTAATTTCTACCTGAAATTGTATTCCGATCAGACCGACCGTTTGCAAAATACAGAATTATTTCACCTTTTTCCAAAATCTCGCAACGTGCGCTTTTTAATCTGACAACTTTAATGCAAAATTAAACGAAAATATATATATATACAACATGAAAAATGTTTGTATGTTTGTTTGTTTGTTTGTTGGCTTATAGACTCCTAAACTACTGAACCAATTTTCCTGAAATTTTTACAGTAACATCACGCGAGACCTTAAAATAAAAAAGGCTACTTATTTTTCGATAGGAGCAGGGGAATTGGTACCCCCGTTGGATGCCAATATTAAGTATCGCATATTTTAAGAGCCGCTGCACGCATTTTGTTGAACTTTACCTCCTACCTATTACCAGATCTTCTGAGCCCCAAAATTGAAATAAAATAGCAGCGGGGAAAGTGGTTTCCTCCATAGGACGCCAATATTTAATATCGCATATCGTAAGAACTAATATAGTGAGAATGTTCAAACTTTATAGAAGTCACTCTTATGGTATACTACACTATTGAAAATAAAAACAAGTTAGAGTGCTATATTCGGCTGTGCCGAATCTTTGATACCCTCCACCGACAGTTCGAATGTTTAAGGAGTAATATCTGTATGATGTTATTATTATCTTAAACTGTGACGATTTGTTATTAATTATGGTTTTAGGCGACTAAACTGTTTTCCGGTAGTAGGGTTTATATGGGGCCTAGGGTAAATTATGGACCGATCATCCCGAAATTTCACAGCGTCATTTCTAGTCCTTTAAAACTGTGACGTACCAATTTCTGTTATGCTAGCATTATTAATTATGGTGTTAGGTGTACTAAACTGTTTTCCGGGAGTAGGGTTTCTATGGGGCTTAGGGTAAATTATGTACCGATCTTCACGAAATTTCCCAGTATCATTTGTAGTACTACAAAACTGTGACGAGCCAAAATTTGTTATGATTACATTATTTTTTACGGTTTTAGGCGTACTAAACTGTTTTCCGGGAGTAGGGTTTCTATGGGGCTTAGGGTAAATTATGTACCGATCTTCACGAAATTTCACAGTGTCATTTGCAGTCCTATAAAACTGTGACGTACCAAATTTTGTTACGCTAGCGTTATTTTTTACGACTTTAGGCGTACTAAACTGTTTTCCGGGAGTATTGTTTATATGGGGCTTAGGGTAAATTATGGCGGGATCATCACGAAATTTAACAGCGTGATTTCCAGTCATTTAAAACAAATTTTTGCAAAATCTTATCTCATTCCGTGCCTTGTTCCAGCATTTATGTTATTTTTTGTAACAAAATTATCAATTTTTTTAGGTGGTGGTTCCACATTTTGATTCATAGCTCTGGTCCTACTGAACCGATTTTGCTGGATTTCAATTCCAAACTGCTTAGGATAACTACAAGCAATTTGGCACCGAGTTTGTTCATTTCTTTTGAGTTGTTCGAAAGTGAGCGTGTTTTCAACAGACGGACAAACGGACAGACAGACGGACATGGCTAAATCGACCTAGAATTACTCAAGGACCCAGAATATATATACTTTATGGGGTCTGAGATGAATAATAAAAAAAATTCACACGGAATAACAAACTTAATATACCCTCTTCACAAGTAATTGTGGTGGAGGGTATAATAAAGCATATAATAAATATAGCTCAAATGAAGAACTATTAAAGGGAGAGTCTTCAAACGTGGTTAAAGCTACTTTTAGGGCATACTTTAAATTTCAATTAAAAATGGGCGGGGTAGACAGAGGAGGAGCAGTACCCCTCATATATAGAAATCTTAATAAGTGCCGCTACACGCATTTTGTTGAACTTTTCGTAGTAGGATCTTCTGAGCCCCAAAATTTAAATAAAATAGCAGCGAAGGAAGTGGTACCCCCATAGGACGCCAATGTTTAATATCGCATATCTTAAGAACTGTTATAGTGAGAATGTTCAAACTTTGCAGAAGTCACTCTTATGGTATACTACACTATTGAAAATAAAAATAAAGCATATATTAAATATAGCTCAAATGAAGAACTATTAAAGGTAGAGTCTTCAAACGTGGTTAAAGCTACTTTTAGGGCAAACTTTAAATTTCAGTTAAAAATGAGCGGGGTAGACAGAGGAGGAGCAGTACCCCTCATAGATAGAACTATTAATAAGTGCCGCTACACGCATTTTGTTGAACTTTTCATAGTAGGATCTTCTGAGCCCCAAAATTTAAATAAAATAGCAGCGAGGGAAGTGGTACCCCCATAGGACGCCAATGTTTAATATCGCATATCTTAAGGTGAGAATGTTAAATTTTTGCATAAGTCAATAATATCATATACTACACTTTTAAAAATGAAAATAAAGCGGGTAGGCGCAGGGGGAAAATACCTCCCATAGGATGCATATATTAAATATCTCTCAACTGAAGAAGTGTAGCGAAGCGCACAGGGTTAAGCTAGTGTTTAATAAAAATGGTATTTGTGGGGCACCAAAAATTTGTAAATTCCAAAAAAATAAAAGCTGCAATTACAGAAATGCAAACACATTTTATGATATAATATTAAATGATAATTTGTCCTATATAATCAATTCAGCTGTTAAAGATTTCTTTGAGAACTCGGTACCCTCGCGTTTTGATTTCAAGGCATGTGTACATTCTTTGCTTTTTATTGCTCTGCTAACATTCATTGTATTTACTGATTGCCTTTTCTGTAATGTTTTTGTATAACTGCGTTGTATGTCAATGAGCGACACTATGTGATGCTTATGAATAATACCTATATAAGGCGGCAAAAATGGCCGTATAGTTGCATTTAAAAATATCGATTTTTCAAATTTAAATGTTTTTTTTTATTATGTAAATTGAAATGGTGTTAATAAAAAAGAATTCTTATCGTTTAAAAAATTATCTATAAAAAGTATTAACTAAAAGAATTCATTAAAAAGAAAATAATTTTAAAATGTGTTTTAAGGCATTATCATAAAAATTTCTCTTAAAATACAATTCAAACCCATTTTAATTTTTTATGAATACGCCAGCTAATATTTTGGTTGTGTATATTAAAAATAATATAACTGGAATGTATTTATGTACACAGAAAAAAATTTTAGTAGTTTTTTTATCAATTAAAAAAAATGTTTAAAAAGTATTTAAACTTAATTAACGTGACAATTGAATTAATTTTTTTTTTTTTTGCTGAAAGAAAATTAAAAATATAATTTTGATTTAATTAAAGGGCATAATAAACCACACAAAATGCTTGGCAAACACACACATTATTTCCGTTTGGGGTGTGCCAATAAACAACACAAATATTTTCCGTTCAAACATTAATTTTCATTTTTATTTTGTTTTCAATGAATGCAGATGCCAATAGTGCTGCGGCAATTTTGTTGCTTTTAGTTTAAAACGGAGAAGAAATTATAAAATAATTTAAAGTAAACAGTTTTTAAACAACGAGCTGTTTTGTGGCAAGCAATACTACTAAAAAATTTTAATTTAGTATTAAAAATTAATTAAATTGAATACATTTAGCATTAGACGCCACAAAAAGTTTGACAAATATCCAACATGTCTGCCAAATATTAAAAATTTTTATTATTTCTGCAAACATTGCTTCAAATGTTTGTCCAAACAGCAAACACCCCAATTAACAACACAAAATGTTTGTACAAACGTAAAATTTTGACATGTTTGCCAAGCCATTTGTGAGGTTTATTATGCCCTTAACATTTAAGTTGTTTTGGAATAAATTTTGAATTAAAATATTAATTAAATAACAAAAAATCTTAATTGATTTTTTTGTTTAAAATAAAATAGTTCAAACTTGTAGACTTGTTGCTGGGAGTTGTCAAAACCTGAGCTATACTTAATTCAATCAATCAACACATTGTTTGAAACGAGAAAGTTTTTTGATCACTTTTTTTAAATTAAAATTATCTTTTATTGAAAAAAAAATATATTCACCATTTTAAATTTTTACAACTTTTATTAATCTATATAATCATTTTGGTAATTGGGTTGCTTGATTCTATTAACTTGGTGATTAGAGACAAATTTTAATTCTTTCTGTGTATGTACATCAAACATTTGTAATAATTTTTAAATACATTGCGCTCGCGGTAACGTGAACTAATTAAAACCTAGGGAGTTCATGTTAGCGAAATTGTTCACGTTAGCGATTGTCGAATTTCATAAAAAATATGTCTGTTTTACACGCTTGAACGTGAAATGTTTTTCTGATTATTTCCATTATTAAAATATAAATGTATATATTTATGTGTTTTATAATTATTTCCATTACTAAAATATAAAAATAAAATCAAAGTTATACTTATTCGACCATTCGAATTTTAAATAAGTAAAAAATTAGTCAAGCTCGAGGCCAGTGTATTTTTGTAAATAAAAATTCCTTTTTTTATTTATTTCCAATATTTCGATCTTCTTTGAAGATCATCATCAGGGATTTCTTTTCAGTGAATTTTTTATAAACACAAAAACTTAAAAATATGTTGTTTACACGTCGACATCTAGACTTGCAAGAAATCCCTGATGATGATCTTCAAAGAAGATCGAAATATTGGAAATAAATAAAAAAGGAATTTTTATTTACAAAAATACACTGGACTCGAGCTTGACTAATTTTTTACTTATTTAAAAATAAAATTATTAATTAGAATTCATTACAAACCAAAATGAGATCACGAGAATATATCTATTGAATTAAAATTACATTGCAAATATAATTACTCATAACATTTAGGCATTAAAAAACTAGGTTATCTTTTTCTACTGCTTTTTCTTTTCTAATAAGTAGTTGAAATACTGTTTCTCCCTTAAGCGTTTAACTACACTCATGTCACTTTGATCCACCATTGTATCTCCTGCCCATTGTAATGCATTGTTAAAAATTTCAATTGCCTCACTTGCAGCAATTTTTTAACAGGATCATCGGAAATGCAAACTTTATAGGGTGTGGGATCAATATTGTAGAAATTACAAACGGAATGACAAAGTTATTAATACCCTTTTACCTTCGGTGAAGGGTATAAACAATTGTTCACGTTATAGAGCTTTCTGAGTTTGTTCACGTTACAGAGTAGTCAATGTAAAAAAAATCTTGTTCAAGTTAGGCGGTGTTCACGTTAGACGGTGTTCAAGTTACCGCGAGTGCACTGTATTTAGTTGAAGAAAAGCAAATAAATTTGTTTTCAAATAGCATTGAAATTAAAATTGATACATTCCATTTAATCAGGGCTAAGCCCAATCCCACCATTCATTTTATATTCATTGATTTTGTGAATGTTTTATCGGTGGTTTTTATGGGTACCCGCGTATGACTATTTTTTCGATTTTGAGATGTTGAAGCCATATTACTTCATTTTAAACGCTTTTTCGATAATTCTAAAAATTTAAAAAAAAAATATGGACCAATTCCAACAATTGTCTGTATTCATAAAAATATTTTCAATATAAAAAAGATTAACAGAACAAAATTTCTATAAAATTTTTCTTAAATAAACGTTTGTTAAATTAACTAATCATTTATGAACACAGGGGGTTAATATTTAAGTTGCAATACCTATTAAAACAAAATAGTTGCTATTAATGTACATAAAATATCTGTAATAACTTTAAGATAGTTAAAAAAAGCCAATAATTTTGTTTTCAAATATCATTGAATTCAAGCAGCACCAAAGCCAAAAATTCCATTCGTTCTCTTTTCAATGATTTTGTGAATGTTTAATAACATTTAAAGTAGACATGCAATGCATCCATTGAATATCGCTTTGCTAATTTGTTTTTAATTGTGTCGTGTGTTGTCTTACTTAAATGATTTGAATTGTCAAAAAAGTTATAATTTTTTATGATTATATTCATGAGCATTTAAAAACGGACTTAAACAGTTCCTTGGTACGTATGAGTAATATGTATTCTTATTTGGTGTTTTTTAATATTACTCATACGTATCGGTTAGAGCTGCATATATTTTCAATTCTATCTGATATTTTTAATTGTATATGATAAAACCATCTCTAGTATAGAATGTTTTAAAGAATTGTATGGTTCTTAAAAAAGAAGCATTTTAATCATTTACGCTTGTTACTTTTGCACTTGTCAAATATTGTCTCAGAGTCAAAGACATCTTTTTAAACCCACACCACCGAAGATGGCTTATGCGTTTGTGCTGATATATGTAACACTTAGGGCTAATAAATCCGAAAAGTTAAAGTTGTGTGTAAAGATAAACCTTGTGAATCGATCTGTAATTCCTCCTAGCAGCCAAGCAAGTTTCTTTTCGGAATAGTCTTGGGGCCCATAAATCAACTCAACGTGTTGGTATTTGAATTAAATTTGGTCCTTTAAATATTTTATTGCAACCAAAATTTGTCTAAAAAATTTTATTAAAATAAAAATTTAACCACGGCTCTCATACAAATAACACTCCCGAAAATAGCTTTAAGTGCCACAGCTTCTCCATAAATGATAGTAGGTCTAAGTGTTTGGCTAACTCAAAAGTCAAATCAATCCGAAGCGGAAACATTATTTTTTTAAAAAATGTTTAAACCATTTTTTTGCGATATATGTTTGCATGTATGTACTAGGGTATTCATTTAACCGGGCTTTTGATTTAATCGGTTAATCGCTCGATTAATTAACCGAGGTTCTTGTATAATCGGTTAATAATCGGTTAATTTTGTTTTTGATCGGTTAACCGATTAATAAAGTTTTTTTTATAAATAAGGTACTTTCAATGAATATAAATGAAAAATTATTTATTATTTGCAGTTTTGTAGTAAAAAATAAACAATAACATAACAACACGTGAACTAAAACGAGCAAAAAAAATAATTTATAACTCTGCAATACATATTTTTTAATTAATACATATTCGGCCACGTTCTGTAAATCGAAATCACGTGAAATTAAAATCGATGGAGATTTCAAGTTAGATTTTTTTAAATGAACGTAGCTCTTCAGGATTTTATAAGTAGTTTTGGTAAAGATATGTGGTCTTCAAAGTACTTAGTATTGAAAAAGAAATATTCGTATAAATTTTAAACACAGGATAGAATTAAAAACTTGTTCGATTTCTATTTCACGTGATTTCGATTTCAAGAACAAGGCCGATTATGTATTTATTAAAAAGTAAACTCTGATATCATTTTATTAGTAATTTAAATAGTTTAAGAAATTCTTATAAAATAATCTTTTACATAAATAATTTGGTTAAAATGTATTACATTTAAGCGACTCTTTTCTTTGGTTTTGATAAATTTTGACTTGGAAAAATTTCTTTCACTTATCGTAGATGTTGGAGAAATCGAAAGCAACCCATAATACAGAATATCTAAATTCTCAGTCTTTTTTCTGGATTTCTCTAAACATATAAAATCTTCCATTATACCATTTAAATCCTGTTTTATTTTTAACACTTCTAATTGTTTGGGTTAATTCTGTTGTTGCGTTTGCGTCCTGGCAAAGCACAGCACTGAAAATTCTGCAAAAAAAGTTATTTTCCGAATTCCGTAATTAATGTTTTTGTACTGTAGTTTAAAAATGTATTTATAGAAGGAAATATATTGTATAAAAAAATAGTTCTAATTGGTGCACTTTGGCAACTTTTTTGGTGTTTTGGAACTCATCTATTGCTTAAAACACAAAAAATATGGTTTAATACTACAAAAAATTATAATTTTTATTACAACGGTTAATCGGTTAATCGACTGAAATTAACCGGTTTAATCGTTAATCGAAAAAAGCCAATTTTAAATTAACCGCGGTTAACCGAATGAGCAATAAGCTAAAGCGTTTTTGAGTTACGCGAACATATGTTGTGCAACCTCCTTAATTTTCGAAATAACGGTATATCTCGAAAACCAAAGCCAACATAAAGCAAAAAGTTTCAACTTTCTTAAAGTAAATTTTATTGCGGAATTTCGGTTTTTTTTAGTTTTTCAATAAGCTTAAGCGTTTTTGAGTTGCGCGAACATATGTTAATCTATCTATACAATATATAATTTCTTAGTATGTCAGGATGTTTGTCCTATTCTTTCCGCAACTTTCTAAAGCCATCTGATGACATAGGAAGCTGAAATTTGGCACACTTGAAGTACTTTCTCTGGGGAAGATCGTAACGAAGCCATATTTTTGATTTTCGGCTTTTCAACTGGTATAACTATAAAGATCTGATAGAAAATATGTTTTTTTTTATAATATGGGGAACTTTGGGCCCCACCCGGCACGGATATGCACCGTCGGATTGACCTGAAAAATTAGATCATGATTTCTTACACCAAAGCTCATATTTTAAGCAGCGCAAACAATTAAATTTAAAAAATAAAAAAATCCCATACAAGATGCGACCAGTCTAATGTACAACGTATTCTTGTTATTGTTGTTTTTATTGTTGTTAATTATAACAAAGCGTTTCATCGAGTGGTTTATTGTTGTTAATGTTAACTCATCGAATATAAGAATGTGTGCCTTTTGACTTAACATGCAAACAAAGCACTTTCAATAAAAACGCACACATGCAAAAATCAAATGTGTACGAAACAATATAAAACTTACCAACGTTGAACTTTGTTTTGCAGGCAAAGAGTGAATGTTAATTTGAGCATATGAATAAATCAAGAAAAAAAGTGATTTTGCAGTTCTCTGATGTGTACAAACTGCTCGAAGATTTGCACTAATATTTCATTAATTTGTTTTTATTATTTATTAAATTTTTGTTTTCTTTATATTTCTGTTTCTATATTTCAGAAATAAATTTGTAACGTTTATATTTTATACATGTAGACTATCATTAGTTTTTGTAAAGCTACTAACAACTACAAAAAAAAATACTTTCAGATACCACATTCCCATATAAAACACGTAAGATACCCGGGTAACTTGGTGCGCATTTAAGTGTTTTTAGAAAAGATTGATGTCTCATGCAAATAACGACAATAATTTTAGCTGAACAGCTGCAAAAATACTAAGTAAGTAAGTAGTTCTTAAGAAGTTTTAGACATAAAGATTATCAATTTCAACTAAATTTTTTAAACGCCAAAGGTACCCGGGTTAAGGGAATTGATTGAAAATATAAAAAATATAATTTCTAATTACAAAATCCTAATTTTGTAAAAAAAAAAATAATTGTTTAAATTACAAGAAAGCACAAACATTTTTTAAGAGTTTCCAAAATATGCAAACGTTTTTTTTTAAGCAATATGCCTATAAAACTTGCCCAATTGTTATAGAACCAATATAATTTAATAAGTTCAATTAACAAAAATTTCAAACAAAACAAACTTAATTAAAACATTTAACGTTAGAAAAGAAAAATAATATACATACATATCTTAATATTAATTTTTATAACAAGAAAGAGCAACTATCGCCACAAGACTGTCTGAGCCGCAACTCATACCCAACATAATATTTCTTTTTAAAACTTTGTTAAATCATGATTTCCTTGTACATAGTTTGGTTTTTTTAATATTAAATTATTACATTTTCACAAATAATTTATATAAAAATGTTTAAGTGATTTATGCTCTAAATAAGATTTTTTAACTCAAAAAGGAAATTATAACATTGTTTTGTCTTCCTTTCATCACTTTTGTAACTTCTTTGAAACACAACAGTTTCGCAGACAAAACAATTTCAGAGAAGAGTAGGGACGACAGTGGTGCTTTGCGTATTTCAAAGTAATTTAGATGTTAAGTACACTGTCACTAATAGATCACGAGTGTCTTCAGCAGCACATTTAAAAAAAATTAATATGTATGTGTGTGTGTGAGTGTGTATTAAACTTAAAGAGACGTAAGAGAAAATATTAAACTTTGCGTGTGTTTGCATAACGTTTTAAAAACGCAAAAAAAAAAGGAAAAGCAATCAAGTTTATTAGTAAAACGTCCACTTCTCCATTAACAAAGCAAGAAAAGGGAAAGAAAAAGGGAAACGAACGCAAAACAAGTCCCCGTTGACAATAGCACTGTGCTAGAAATTGAGACTTTTTTTAAACAACCTGGGCACTTGGCGTTTTAACCTAAGACATGTTATCCCCCTAGGAGTGACTCCTAGGCCTTATTATGGGGTTGGTCATATATTTGACCCGTCTAGGACTATCTCAGGCGCTGCAGTGCAGGCATAAGTGATGAATATCTGTCCACAACTTTTGATTTTGTTCACAAAAGATGAAATTTTTTTATTTTGTATAATAACCAGACGAAACTTAAACATTTTAAAACATTTATTTTTGTTGTTAATATAAGTTTAAGTTGTTATTTAGAAAAAATTTATAATTGCGATAAACATTGAAATGTTAATATTGTGGCTGTAGGAAAAATCGCCCAAAGAAAAATGGCAAAAAAAAAAAAATCACCCAAAAAATTCCATGTAAAATTGGGCCTGAATTCATATGAAAAGTGACCCAAAATTTTTGGGCCAGTGTCCGTGGACGTTATGTCACTCTGTAGAGTGTCATAATGTCCACAACATGCTTACAAACTCGAAAGCATAACCGGCCTTCGGCCGGAAGAAAGGATTTTCTCCTCTTTGATAAAACAAGTACCGGCTTCGCTAACTAAAGCTTCACTGCACAGTGTTGTTTTTCCTCTCGGTGCATATATTAAACATATAACGAAAACACTTTTGGGCGCAAGGATTTTCTCCCCTATGGTGTAACAAATACCGGCAGCGCTTACTAAAGCGACTCGGCATAGCCAGCCTTCGGCCGGGCGCAAGGCTTTTCTCCTCTATGGTATCACAAAGACCGGCTTCGCTAACTAAAGCTTCTCTGCGAAGACGGCCTTCGTTTGGAAACAAGGCAGATTTTAAAAGCTTTACTTAGCGAAACCGGTACATGTTATACCATAAAGGAAAAAATCCTTGCGCCCGCCAAAAGGCCGTCTGCGCAGAGAAGCTTTAGTTAGCGAAGCCGGTTTTTGGTATACCATAGAGTAGAAAATCCTTGCGCCCGGCCGAAGGCTGGCTGTGAAGAGTCGCTTTTGTAAGCGCTGCCGGTATTTGTTACACCATAGAGAGGAAATTCTTGCGCCCAAAAGTGTTTTCGTTATATGTTTAATATATGCACCGAGAGGAAAAACAACAAAACCATTTTTAAAAAAATGTTAACCATATTATGTTTAATTTAACCAAATCATTGTCACCGACAACCATATTATGGTAAAATAAGTTTCTTTTAAAATAGTTTGTTGGTTGCGTCCATAATAAAACATGTTTTTCTCTGCGTGTATGAAGATCTTTTTTTGTATTTAACATCTTTAGTTATTATTAACCTTATGACATTTTTAAAAAAGACATAATGTCCATTTGCAAAGTGTTTTAATGCCCACAGACATTATGACATTTTCAAAATTGTCACAGTGTCCAAGGACACAACGACACTGGACGTTATGACATGCCACCTTGCAAAAAGCTATATTCTGTTTTGAGTAATTGATTATAACTATGCAGTGATTAATTAATATTTAAGTATTGAAGAGTGCACAAAGTTTGATGGAGGGCTTAAATAAGTATTACTGTCCATACTGCCGAGCAGCTGTTAAAGAAACAATGCAATTTTTTACATAAAAGTTACATTTGTATGTAACTAAAATTATATGAATAATAAATTTTTTTTTTTTTTGCAAATTGGGCAATTTTTATTTTTTTTTTTTTTTTTTTTTTTTGGAAAAATTCGTTTTTGCTTTTTGGGTCATTTTTCATTTTCTTTTGGGCGATTCTTCATTTGGTCGATTTTTCATATTTTTTTTGGGCCATTTTTTTTTTTTGGCGATTTTTCCTACAGCCTAATATTGTTGAAACTAAATCAAAATAACGATTTTTTGTGTACGATAACAATATATTGTTACAATACACATAGTGTAGTTGCCTTAACCATCCCCAGCTATATTTTTCTCTGCGTGCATAATGATACTATCGAAAATAAACTATCGATAGTCCAATTAAAATTACACGCACAGAAAAAATATGTTCAAATATGGTCACCGCCAACAAAACTATTTTTAAAGAAAATTTAAAACATATTGGCCCATAACTATAGTCATAAACAAAGCATACTTTAAGAGTTCTAAAGTAAACTTTTATAAAAAATATGTTTTTGATATACTATAGACAAGCAAAAGCATACTTTACACCTTAAAACCGGTGTTAATTTTAAAACTAGCTGAAGTTGTTTTTAACTCATTTAACAACAACATCAGCTGTTTTCGTCAAATAAAAAAGTTCTTGCAAAAAGTAAAATATGTTTATGTTACAAAATATTGGTCGATATTTTGCAATTATTATTGATTTGGAGGAAATCTTTTATCTTTTACCACAAAATACATATATGTACAGGCCCTAATTGTGTAAAAATTACAATGCAAGCAAAAACAAAGTCAAACAAAATTTGGTAATATTTTTGTTGCTTTCTATATAAATTCACATTGCGTTTTTAAAATTTTCAACGCTAGAAGGTCTGTATGCATTGTTTTATTTATATTTTAATTTTCAATGTCAGCTGCTTAGAGTTGCCACTTGCTTATATTTTCTTGTATGTTGTATGAACAAATTTTCTACATATGAGGTGCTACCCAGTTAAAGTCGGTTCAATTTAAAACATTCTTTAATTTCGACTATAGTAGCAAAATAATTAACAGAATGTTTTTCTTTTAAAGTTGTTTTTAAAATGAACCGACTTTAGCGTTTGACTATGATTATGGGCCATTATTTTTAAATTTAACCATATTATTGTCACCTACAAACATATTATGGTTAAATTTGTACTCAATCAAGGAGCCACAGCCATATTATGGTTGCCTACGAACATGTTACGGTTAAAAATAACTAAAACATATTTAACACTTATTAATCAGAGTGAAAAAACAAACTTTTTATAAAGACAGAACAACTGAATTTTTTATATGTTTTGAAACTTTTCATTGTTATAATTTATGTTACTAGCATTTAACCTGCGCACTTCGTTAGCGTCTCCTTTTCCTTCGTGGACATATTTTTATGCCAAAGTGTATTTAATTTAAAAAAAAAAAAAAAAAAAATTATAAAAATAATTTCCAAAGATTTTGCTATTCGTGCTTAATTCCCAGTTTTTATTCTTGACAAAAACACTTGAAATTTATTGTTGATGGGATAAGCTATTCCTATGCATTTCACTGGTTGATTAGGCCAGATCAACAGGAAACTTCATCCATAAAGATTTTAGACAAACTAAAGATATTAAACCAAATAAAACTGTTAAACGTATAAGAATTATAGCAACAGTTCTTCTTGTAACAATATCAAAGCTTGAACAAAACACATCAACAAAGTATCGGTAGTTTTTAGCCTCTGGTGACCTTCGAACTGAAGCAGACCCCGAGCGAGGTAGTTAGGGTGGGCCATTAGTTTATCGATGTAACTTATTGAATATTTTTTAATTTCCTCCTGGATAGTGGGGACGTTGAGATCTCTGTGGATAGTATCATTACGTATATACCATGGGGCGCAGACAATTTGTCGTAATATTCTAGACTGTCTTCTTTGTAGCTTTTGGATGTTAGATGCACATGCAGTACCCCATAATTGGATGCCATATGTCCATATTGGTTTTATGATGGACTTGTATAAGAGAATTTTGTTGTCTAAGGACAAGTTTGAGTTTCGACCGAGAAGCCAATGTAGTTGAGCTGCTTTAAGTTTCATAGCCGTTATTTTCGCTTCAATATGACGCGACCAGGTCAAGCGTCTATCTATATGAATTCCCAAGTACTTAACATGGTTTTCTACCGGAACAGTGATGTTATTTATTTTTACAGCTGGGCACGTTTGTCTTCTGAGCGTGAAAGTTAAGTGAGCACATTTAGCCGGGTTAACCTTTATTCTCCATTTTTCTAGCCAGGCCTCTAGTTCATTGATGTGGGACTGCAGATTTTGCGATGCGACTTTTGGGTCATGGTTAACGCTTATAAATGCTGTGTCGTCTGCAAATGTAGAGGTATGCGTGCTCAGGTTTGTTGGCATATCCGCTGTGTATATTATATATAGAAGCGGTCCTAATATGCTGCCTTGGGGGACACCAGCAGTAATTTTCTTAAGGGGGGAGTATTTATCTTGCGACCTTACTATGAATGTTCTGCCTGTTAGATTGCTCTCCAGAAGCTTGTGAGTGTTTTGAGGAAGCATTCGTGTTATTTTGATGAGTAGCCCATCATGCCAAACTTTGTCAAATGCTTGGGAAATGTCTATAAACAGGGCTGAGCAGTATTTCTTTTTCTCAAACGCCGATCTTATAAGGGTGACAATTCTATGCACTTGTTCTATTGTACCATGTTTTGCTCTGAATCCGAACTGGTGATCCGGGATGATGTCGTGTTCATTTAGATGAGGAGTTGTACTTAAAACGAATATTTTTTTTTCGAAAAGCTTCGATAGGATTGAAAATTAGCTTATCGGTCTGTACGACGCAACCTGGCTAGCATCTTTTCCTGGCTTGGGAATCATAACAATTATAGACCTCTTCCATGAGGATGGGAAGTATCCGACTCTTAATGAGCAGCAAGATTCTGGATGCAGACGATGGTAGGTTTCTTATCATTGACCCTGTGATGCGGTCAGGTCCGGGAGATTTTCTAATATTCACTTTTTCTATTGCAGATTTTACATGAGTTATGTTAAATTTTAATGGATGGTTTAGATTATCAGGAATGATTGGACGACAGGAACAAGTATGTGCATCATGTGGCGTAAAAACTTTCTCAAGGTAGCCCGCGATAGCGTTTAATTTTTCATGTATGTTTTTGGCCCAAGTGCGGTTTTCCAGTCTTAATGGAGATTCTTGGGTTATAGGGCATTTCATATGCCGTACAGCCTTCCATAAGCTATAATTGGAGTTTTTTGTGGCGTCTAGGCTGTTTAAATAGCCTTCTATTGCGAGTCGTGGTTCTGTCTCAATTTGTTGCGAAGAGTGGTCAGGCATAATTGTAGTTGGGCCTTAGTGGTTGGGGAACGACTGTTTTGCCATTGTCTTCTTAACTTCCTTTTTTCTCTGATAAGGGTCTCTATATCCGTCGATGAATTGTAAGGAGCACGTTTAATTGTCCGCTTGATCGGGGTTGCATTTCTTGCTGCAGTATCCAAGACTTCTGTAAATCGGTCGACAGCTGTTTGAATGTCAGATGAATTTTTTAGGGGAATGCACTGTGATAGGACGCGCCTTAAAAAAGCCTTTCTTACCATACCTAATTTGTATATGTGGGTAAGGAAACTGATTCTCAAATTAACAAAACATGCAAAAATATACCCTTTTTCAAACTGGTCCAGCTCACGAGAGGTCGAAGCTGGAGCCGAAATGTTAAAAATGTCATCATAAAAAAGTCCAAGGTTCATTTTTAGGAGGGTACATCCAGCACGAATTTTGCTTCCATACAACTTGAGTCGCTCTAATAGACATATATAAATCCAATTCCATTATTTTTTTTTAACTTTAAAGTAAAAAGTTCTATTGTGAGAATAATATTTGTTACTTAAAAAGGTACAAGAGTTAGGAATATTTTATATTTTACAGTGATTATATGGAAAAAATAAAACGAAAATAAAATAAATTCGTTTAAAGAATTTAAAAATATGTCTTGAATTTCAATGAATTTAGTATTGCTAACTTTAATTCGAATTTTGACAAAACTCGTCAAAAAATGTTTACTTGGCATGATACAAATGTAACGGTTGGTGCGATTATTATTGTTTCCATACACACAAAGCACACTCACACATTCTATTAAGTGTAACTGTAAGCGTCTGTTGCTGCCCTGCAAATAATAGGACCAGTCCAAACACGCGTGTAAAGAGTAGTCCACAAGGGACCAGGACTAGTCCACAAGTAACCCAAACGTATGGAAAAAACCTGGTCTATTTAACATAACGATGTCCTAGGAGAGGACCATATAACCCACCTTTGGACCACTAAGGAGTAGTTTTAAAACTACTCCATGGTATATAACCCACCTTTGGACCAGTAAGGAGTAGTTTTAAAACTACTCCATGGTATACTCAAGAGGATTAGTTTTGAAGTCGTTTAAACACGAAAGCATGTCGTTAAAAAACGAAGACATGTCGTCTCACTACAAACACTTTTTAACAATGGCATGGTCCATGCTTGCATTACATCGGACTAGTCCATGGAGTAGTCCATTTTATCAAAATGGGTCAGGTGGTCCAATTTTATTTGCAGGGTGTGCACAGAGTGTGTACTTTTTAGAGGTTGGATGTAATTTATTTTTTTTTTTTTTTGTTCTTTTATATATGCGAGTATGACACATTGCCATATTAAGGGCCACCACCTCTACCGAATGTGGCTGGCTACTATTCCTAGCAAATTGTCTCGTCTCTGTGATGTTAAAATACTTAACGAATGACGGAGTGGCTGTCTGTCTGGCTGCTTGACAGTTCCTTGGAGAAATAAATTTATAGATGAATATAAGAACATCTGAATACATACTTGCCTGACAACCAAACCGCGTGGCAGACTGACTGGCCAAGCCTCTAGTTCACTAAATGTTCGTTTTACATTATATTTGTCATGTTACATTTTCATCACATTTAACGTCATGAATAATACTGCAGAAATTTATAACACTCTTGCTGGCTAAATTTTAAGATTATCATTCTAAACAAACAAACAAACAATGGATGTTCTTATTTCCTTTATATAAAGCCTATTACAATTTTTCTTTTTCACTTCATCTTTATTAAATGTAAATGTTTTTATAAAAAAAAATATTTGGTAAATCCTTGTAGTGTTTGCTTAAAAATGTTGGTGCTTTGGGCTAAGTAATTCGTTTGTCTGTTAGATTTGCTGGAAAATATTGTAATAAGAACGATTGGTGTAATAAAATTTCAAATATATCCCAAATTAATTTCAGTGATTAATTAAACATTAGAATAAACAGCAGTCGACCCAATCAATTGCAGAAATAAAGGCTTCGGTATACTAAACAGTTGGTCTAAAACAACAATTTTATTTGTTACACACAACAGTACAACCGCAAAATATCCTCTCTCCAAAAAGGGTGACTGTTAATAATTGTAAGTATCGAGCAGTTTATACAAAAATATCCACAAAAAAATCTTTCCGGAATATAATTTTGTGTCCAATTACCATCTTATGATGTTGGTATTTGGATAAATTTGGGCTAAACACATTTTATACACATTTATTTTCTAATAAACAAACAACACAGCTTTTAATGTTATGGTTAACTATGACAATAATTTGTTTTAAAATTAACAATAGTATTTTCCTCTTTACCAAGAGCAACATGCTATCGTTGAAAGCCAACCATGCTATTATAAGGGTTAAACATGTTTTAGTTATTTTTGACCAACATGTCCGGAGGCAACCATTATATGGTTGTGGCTTCTTGATGGAGGACTAATTCAACCATAATATTGTTGTCGGTGACAATAATATTGTTAAATGAATCATAATATCGAAATTTGCTTTGAATGATTATCTATTTTAATTTATTTTACATGTTCTTCCTTTACTTCTGTTTGTTCGTACTTTTGTCAAGAATTCTTCTTGAAGTTCAAAGTACATATTTTGTTTTGTTTTTTCATTTTTTTGTCATGTTGTAAAATTCCTTTGTCATGTTGTAAAATTCCTTTGTCATGTTGTAAAATTCCTTTCTTCATAAAAATAATTTAATGAAAATTAAATTTGATGAACTTAAGCCTAATTAAAAATATTAAAAATTTGGATTAAAAACCATAAATAGTTCAACAAAATAACCACAATACTAATTATTGAAATAAACTATTTATTGATTTTAAGAATTCATAAAATTTAATTTCTTCAAATTTATGTGCATTTAAGTTATTGAAATAAAACAATGGACAGTGCAAAACTAATAAATTTGTCATAAATGGCTGATAAGTTACTACAGAAAAAGTAACTATAACAATTTCGTAACAGAACGGCACGGAACAGAACAGAAACAGAAAGTAAAGACTAATTCTGCCTTTAGTCGAAAGATATTTTGTTAGTGAAAGAGTAAAAAAAATGTCATATGTAAGAATTTTTATTAATTTTATATAAAAAACTTTTTAAAATATTACAAAAAACCACATAAAGGTCAAGTGCAAGGGTAACAAAATCGGTATTTCTGGAACCGGCGGAGGACCTAGTAATTATTGCGCACTAACACCAATGGAACAGCATATTTATAACCTGCTTTCATTAAATGTATCCGTCCCTGGAATGATTGGAACGAAAGACTTTGGTGCAACACCATCAACTATTCAAAATGATAATGTAGCTGTAATTACTACTGTCAATATCACTTCCCATAGATCTAGGCGAAATGAAAATTTAACTGATAAAGATTGCTTGCTTAAAAAACAAGTTGAAAACCAAATAAAATAACAAGAGAACTCCTTAACGATTTTAAAGGAAATTGAAACGACCCAAAAATTTGAATACCAAATTTTTTGAAGAAATTAAACAGGACATAGCCGACATAAAAAAAGATTACAGGCGGAAATGTGATATTGAAGAAAGCAAATTAAAGCTTGCAAAAGAAAAGTTTGAGTTCAAAAAGAAAATAGAGTTGGAAAAAGCTAAAAGGAAAATGGTTCAGCTTGAATTAAAACAGCAAATTTTTGATTTAGAATCTGCCAAATATAACACCTAAAGATAATTTCTTACAGTTATTTAATTATTATTTTTTGTTTTACCTTCATCTTATTTTAATATAAATTTTTTAATAACCCTGTTGAAATGAATTTAAAAATGTTATTTTCTTTATTGAATTTATAACTTAATTTTTTCTTAATATTTTTAATTAGGCTTAAGTTCATGAAATTTAATTTTTATTAAATTATTTTTATGAAGAAAGGAATTTTACAACATGAAAATTAACTAAAATTGTTATTGATAATATTTCATTCTTGACGTGGCTCGGGCTCGAACCCACGTTGTAAATTATTTTTTATGACATTTCGAATGTTTTTCGCCAGATTGGCACAGTTTAGATTATCCTCAATATCATTTAAGTTGCAAGTTTAAAGGCTTTTGTTTTCTTTATCTTTTTCAATAATTGGATTGTCTACTTTAAAATCCAAACATATATTATGCAAAGCGCAACATACGTTAAAGCTGGAGGTCCATAACACGCGTTTTCGCCTCCACGCTGCGCATGCTTTTATAACCTTACTTGCGTTCTACGTTTCAAGTTACATGCAACGCTTTTTATGCAGCAGCAGCACAAGTAAAAATAAAATTTTGTTATTCAAAATTGGCTGATTTGTTCGAACGCTGCTTGTGACGCTTACAAAAGTAGAAAGTAAACCTATTTTTCGCCTCAAGGCATCTACGCTTTTGTGCTTGTAACTTACTACGTATAACTACACAGATTCTACTTTTTTTGACAGCTGCGTATGCTGCGAAAAAGCGAGTAACGCGTGGTATGGACCTCCAGCTTAAGAATCTGTGCAGCCTTCCCTGGGGTATAATGTTATTCTCTTGCTGCTAATAAATAACGAAATCTTCCTTTTAAAATCCCAAAAGTTCTTTCAACCATCGATCTTCCTTTTGAATTTTTTTCATTAAATACTGACTCCGCTGAATTCTCAGAAACATTTCTGTAAGGGGTTAAAACCCATGGCTCAAGAGGATATCCAGAATCTCCTGAAAATGTTTAAGTTGTTAAAAATGCTGCCTTAAATAACCAAAAGAATAATCTTACCAAGAATTCTTGTTTCTGTATCACCATGCTAAAATATCAATTTTATATACATATGTACATTAGTACTTACAACCATTACGTTAATGCTGTGCTTTAATTTCCTTCCTAAATACAAATGCTCGTCAATAGTTGGTTAAATAATTTGTATGTGGGTACCATCTACCGCACCAATAACGCCTGGTATTCCAGACTTATTATAGAAATGTATTTTGGCTTCTCGTTTTTTATCTTCTGTTATTTCGAAAACTATGTGTTTAGGACAGAGAATATTTTCTATAACTTCACACGCTTCTGTAATACAACTGGAAATTGATCTTGGCCAATTTGATGCTGATATCCACCTTGGCCTAAAAATTTGAGTGTAGCAGCTAGCTTCAGCAAAGGTGGAATCGCTGTGGACCTATGAGGAGAACTCAAGTGATTCTTAATGGAATTTAAGACATACATAAAAGCATCTTTGTTAAGTCTAAAATTTTTAATAAAACTAAACATAAAGGAATGAATTTAAGGTAAAGCCTCATCGTCACTATCACTCATCCACAGAAAAACACAATCCATTTTTAAATATGTGTATTTTTTAAATTGTTCTTTTTAACTCAAACGTTTAGATACAAAATAAAATTTAAAAAATGGACGTATAAAAAAGTGTCTCCAAGAGTTTGTTTTTTATCTATTTTGACACTTAACATTAAGTGCACTCAAGTATTTGTTACTTTTTCCCACATACTAAGAATTACATCGCTGTTAGCTATACGAAAATGTTACACGGTACAATTTAATTTTCGTATCAAAAATGCCATTCGAATGATTTTCATTTTCGAATCGAATTACGCAGTAACCCCCCTTTAAAAATTAACAATAGAGAGATCCACATTCATCGGTGTACTTAGCGGAATATTTTCTGTGCAATGGGTACTGAGAAATTTTTTATACTCTAACCGACGTCAGTCGCTAACTGACCAGATGGGGGTACAATTATATTGGGGTTCGTTAAACACACAATTGAAGGTGTGTGGTCGAATGATAATTCTAAGGAAGCTTCAACATGAATCGTTTCAGTAAAATAATTTAATTAAAATTAAGGCCCTGAATTTGTAAAACGCAACGCAATCCCAAAAATAACATTGAAAGCAAAAACAATGTCAAAAATTTTTCAAAATTTTGTTGTTGTTTTCTACAGAAATACATATTGCGTTTAAAAATAATCAACGCCACAAGATATGCAGCGTTTAAAATTTAAAAATTCAATATTCATTTCTATTGAAAACAACAACAAAATTATGGAATATTTTCGATTTTGTTTTTGCTTTCAATATAATTTTGGCGTTGCTTTTGCGTTTTACAAATTTAGGGCTTAAATTTAATGAACTCAAGCCTAAATAAATATCAAAATATCAAATTAAAAACGACAGTTCAACTGAAAAAATTCACAATCGTTGTAAAAATTAATGTAAAACTAAATTATGTAAAAAAATAGCAAAGAGCCACCGAATTGTTTAAAAAAATACAACAAAAACATTCTTTATAATGTTACTATAAAAAAAATTTTAACATTTATAATATTCATATGCTAAAAAAATTAAGAAACCAACGGTAACTATAACAAACAACAACTCTTCCGAAAAAAACAGACTATTTAAAACTGTCTGTCTCTTTTTGGTTTCTTATTTTCTACATTTGTAGAATTAAAAGCATTGTGTAATTTCTTCTTGCATGTGTAGTCCAAGTGAAATCAGTTTCGCATAATTTGACTTTGAGTTTTTTTTTTTGTTATTAATTTCTTCGAACATTTTTTGAAGGAACAATTTATAACATAAACTGCCAAATGTAGTGGTAATTTCCTTGACGTTTGAAATTTTCGCTAGTTAATAAAAAAAGTGTACATTCTAAAGATTTAAGAAATAAACGCAATTTATTTTATGACTATCTAGCAAAAACTTTGTTTCTTTTAAATTAAACAAATTACAGCGAGTTTTAAGACTAAATGTTGCCTAAGCTTGAACATAAACATTTTTTTTTACTGATCTTCTGCCTGCTTTATTGCTTGTGTTCAAATCGTGCCGTTGAAAATGTCTGTCCATTTTTTTCTTCAGGAATCGGTATTATTTGCTTTTTTTGTAAACATAACTATTTGCTGCAACCAAGGAATAACAAACAGGTGATGCTATGGCGAGTTTATTCTACGAAAGCAGTTTTTTCGTTTTGTATGTGTAATTTGTCTTAAAATGTACACTTTAGGACACAGCCATCTGTAATTTCCGAATTCTTATTTAGGAACGCTGCTTTTTACACACACTGGAGAAAACCGTTCACTTCAACTCAAAAAAATCTCTCGAGTGGTGTATCTTTTGTTCAAATCCGATGTAAGATGTAAGCGTAAAAGGGATAAAAAGAAATCAGCTTGCCTATTTTTATATACTAGTACTGGGATACTATCAATATTTTCTACAATCGATATTTATCGATAGTTCAGATTTCACTATCGATATATCGATATTACTATCGACTGAATGTTTGTACTTAAGTAGGAAAACTTTAACTAGTTTTTTATCACGCTAAAGTTCGTTGTTTTTATCACTTTATTGTACGTTATTTTAGATGCCAGTTTTTAAAAATTGTGATAATGATAAGCTCCTTTCTAAAGGAACCAAAATAACAGGGTCTATAAGATATTTTATTGCAACTGTAGATAATGTTCTAAATTGGATTTGATTCTCAACCCAAAAGGTGATCAACCTAGCGGACTTTTCCTCTAATGATCGTTCATTGTTTTTTTCTATGCTCACAATTGCAATTGCATTTTTATTTGATTTTTGTTACAACATCATTAAACTATCTGACATTTCAGTCCCTATGTAAACATATAAAAATTTCGGCATAAAGACATTAAGTTAGTAGTAAAAAGGCACGGCTAAGCAATCTTTACCACCTGCCATTCTTGTTGTTTGCATTAATTGCTGTAATTCTGCGCGAGTTAATAATAGCAAGTAAAAACTTGCGGCAAAAAACTGTGGGTGTATAGCTGCTGTAACATGTCTTCATAGCTGTATTTAAAATAATAATAATATCGATTTGATATTTTTCCTATCGATATTTTCGGTAGTTTACGACTATCGATAGTACTATCGATAGTTTCCCAGCACTATTATATACTAGTGTTTGCCCATTGGTTGAGGTTCTATGATAATTATTTATGCAAATTTGAAAAAATAAGTACAAATGAATTTACTTGTTTTTAGTATTTGTCTATATTTTCGTCTTAACGTTTAACTTCATTTTGTATGTTCAATAATATAAAAAATAAAATCAGAAAGTACCTATTGAAAAACAAAAAAAGTACCAAAACGTCTTGTCTTATAGTTTCGTAATCACACTGAACTAAATAATTAAAATTTAACAAGTTAGAAAGTATAGTCGGTCAAGCCCGACCATATAATACCATGCATCACAGTATTTTAAAACACATCATGCTTATGTGTCCATATAAATATTTTATCTATATTTATAAACTTCATGAAAATCGGTTTGTAAGTTTGTGAGAGGCGGAAATTGTCCCCTACCTCACCTTGTGGTCCTATTTTTGAAAAACTATATAGCTTATGTGTCCATATAGATATGGATCTATCTATGTTTTAATTTTCATTAGAATCGGTTTAAGAGTCAGAAATTGCCCCTATCTCCCCTCGAGGTCCTATTTTTTCAAAAATGCATACCTTTTGTGTCCATATAGATATGGTCCTATCTATGTTTTAAGTTTCATTAAAATCGGTTTGATAGTTTCTGAGAGGAAGAAACTTCCCCCTATCTTCCCTCGTGGTCCTACGATTCGGCCCATTTCCAATAGGCTTGGTGCTTGTGCCAATTTAGACCTATGACCCATTTAATTATTTCCGAAATTGCGACCTGTACTTTGCGCACAAGGTTAAATGGACAGCCAGCCAGCCGGACGGACATCGTTAGTTCGACTCAGAAAGTGATTCTGAGTCGAGCGGTATACTTTAAGGTAGGTCTAGGGCCAATATTTTAAGGCGTTACACACATCAGCACAAATGCATAATACCCTCTCCACAATTGTGGTGTGGGTATAAAAAGGAATCAGTTAAAGAAGATTCTTATTCTCTCGGGACTTTGCATGTTTATTTTTATGTTTCAAGGTCCAATACTTATGGAAAATCAAAAAGTTTTAGTTGAAGAACAAAAACGCTCCAAAACGTCCTTTCATATAGATTCTCATCCACTCAGGATTGCAAGCTTAATTTAAAGTTTCTTGTTCCAATATTTATGTATATATATTCTCCTCGAACCAATAAGAAGCATAGGGACTTAACTAGTAACATAAATTAAAAAGGTTCCAGTTGCAGAACGAAAAAGTACCAAGAAGCTTCCCCTTACTGATTCTTATTCACTCAGGATTACGCATGTTTTATTAATTTTTCTAGATCCCATAAAACGAAAAATTTAAAAAGTACCATTTGAAGAACAAAAAATTACGAACATTTTTCATATAAAAGGTTCTCATTTTCATTTTATGGTTCTAAGTTTAATAATATACAAATTTCAAAAACATGTGGTAGTTTTTAAAAGCACGAAAAGAAAGAAATTGTATATCCAGTATTTCCCGTTTTTGATACCTTTTCCCCCCATTGAAGTATCAATAATTTCAGTATTGTAGGGGAAGTCCATAATTTAATACAGTTACCGCCGGCTCATATGCCTAATGGGCAAGCTTTTGCAAAAGAGCTTTTGTGCTTTCACACCGACACGAATACAACAAGCAATCACACAACAATGCTTGCTGTTTTTTTTTTTTTTTTTTGTAAAAAAAACAGCGATGAGCAACATGTACACTAAAAAAAATATATTTAATAAAGCTTGGGAACAATTGTTTTTTTTTTTATTGAAAACAATGACGGCGATCCCGTATGTATGGTTTGTGATTGAAAACAAATTCCTGATGAAAAATATCCCAAATTAAAAAATGAAATATACAAATTGTACTCAATGTTTGCGAAACTGATTTAATATATACATAAATTACCATACATAACTGTGTAAGCTTTTTATTTTAAATCGGGATTTCCCCAAGTTAAAAAAACAGCCATATGTTATTTGCTTTGTTAAGAAAAAGTATGTCCAGTGCTTACTGTATGGTAATACAGCACCTGTGTAGTTCCTCTGTGCAACCGAACAAATAAAACATGTTTCTTTAATGTTCACCAAAAATCAATTTTTATGCCAACCGTTAAGCCCTTATGACACTACATTTTTTATTCATTTATTGATACAGAATTGATAAAAAGAAACAGTAAATGCTAGAAAGAGCAAACTATAAAAAATGTAAACAAAGTTTTTTAGTTTTTCTTCTCTTGTTATGGTTTTTTCAGGGATGGCGTTGAGAATTTTTAAAATTGTACCAACAGCCTTTAAAAACTGTACCTTATTGTACTAAAAGATTTTTTTAGTTGAAATAAATTTTATTTATGTTCTTAAAAACACCACAAAAAGGTATTACAAATCTTAGTTTAAAAAGGATCAACAAAAAAGTACAATTGAAACAACTTAGCATCCCTGTTCTGTTAATTTTATTAAATGTTGCCAACTTTTTGTTTATGAGAAACCTAAAAACAAAAAGCGGTAAATCGCTGAATTTGCCTATAAACCGCTGATTCAGCAACACTTTTAATATTTCAAGCTTGAAATGTCAATTTTTAGTTAAACAATTTTACATTTTTCTTGACATAACTTCATTTTTATCGATAAATTTTTTAAAATTTTTGACAGTTTGCCATTTATCTTAATACAGCTGAACCCTTCGCACTTTGTAAATTTTTCTATTACTTTATATTTGCACTGTTCACCAAAAATTGAACAATGCATTAAAAATGTAGTGTCATAAGGGCTTTAGTTTCATTTCATGTCTGTTTGGCAATCCCTCTTTCTTCTCTACCCCGATCGCCCACAAACAAAACAAACGTGTTTGTTAGACATGTCGGAAAAGACACCGTGTAAACTCCCTCAAAAAAGCCACAAAAGTTTATTTTCTCAATAAATTTTATAAGGCGATTTCCTACTTTGAAGCAAGAATAATCGAATACAAGTTAACACCATGCGCATGATTTCGCGTTAGTTAGTTAATGAAACAATCAGCTTAACACAGTAAATTTTTTCATGTTACATTATTTTTTTATATTCTCCCTTTGTAAACCTGCTTCATAGTGAGGGATTACCTTGACCCATCTAAATGTTATATTTATTTTTTTATTTTTTAAGAGTTCGTTTAGAATCTTGCTGTGCTTCTATATGTCTTATTGCGTAGCGCATAAAATTGAGCTATTTTAAATATGTGATCTATTAATTGTAGAGTATCCGATGTTTCTGTTTGATCGGCTTCAAATTTTTGTGTATTTGTTTGTTTTCATTTTGATTGGTGGTCATTATAACTTTTCTGTGGCGGCATCATGTAGATAAGGTATGAGGATTTTGTTAGTCAAAGACACTTTGTAGTTATTTCATGTAATTTATTTTGTCGTTTATATAAATAGAGGACATTTGCACTAAATATGGAATGAAATTAAAAGAAAAGAAAGAACAGACAATATGCTTTATTTATTTTCTAAATTGTTTTTTTAATGTTGTCTCATTAAGTTGTTCGGGCAAAATAATATAAATTATGAACAAGTTATACAAGAGAAGGAAGTGTTTTTAATTTTTCAAAACAAAAAGTTGTGCTTTTCCTTGTTTTCTTATTTTTCTATTAAAGTTAAAGTATTTCCCTTTATTCAACATCAAATAAGTTATAAATAATTAATTAATTAAAATTTTGTTTGTACTTAAATGCAAATATATTAATTAAGAAAGTTTAAGTCAAATGGAATAAATCTGACCATGTTTTAACTTAATAATATAATTCAGTTGGGGCGTTTTATATTTTAACCTTGAAATAGTTCACTAAAAAAAAAAACTTTAAACCAAGACGTATATACTTCTCTCTTTCTTTCTTTCTGTTTTTGAAGACAGCACAGGTGAACTATTTAGTCTTCACAGTTTATATAATCTGGCCGCACGTCAAAAAAAGGGACAAATAGAAACGCCAATTTGTATTGAGAACAGGACAAATCGGTTTATTAGTTTACCAGCTTTCTCAAAACTACTAGCGAGCCAAATGTTATGGTCAGATTCGCTTATCCTCATACAAATATTCTGGAATATAGGCTTTGAAATGATGGCAGCTAAGCAGAGTACGAAAACAAACAAAACGAGACGCTTGCTTTCGTTTTGTTTTGTTCTTTGCAGTGAGTAAAGCAAAAACAAAACCAAAACAATGAGAATGATTGTGCCATTTTGTTTTATATTATTTTTGCTCGTGAGCGCAAACTGTACATTAATAAAAACGTAAACAGCTGGAAAAGAAAAGGGTAAGAACAATATTGAAACATTCAGAGAAAAAACGTTTGACAAACGTTTGGTAATTGATTTACTCACTACTAATGTTTCTAAGTGAAGTAAAAATAGAGGTTTTTAGGTTTTTTGTTTTTATTAATGCTTATTTGGACTACCATAGTAATAAAAAAAAAACAAATTAAATTAAAATAAAAAGTAATTCAAAGAAAAAAGAATAAAAAATAACGTAACAAATTATTTTTTGGACGAGGCATTGTGGATTTTACTCTTGTTATGCCACTACAAAAACCAAACAAGAACTAAATCAATTACTCAAAACAAAACGTTTCTCTATCTGTTATGTACTCAGATGTAAGATTGTAACGGTAAATTAAATAATGCAGATGAGTGGAAAGCCAATTGTTTCGTTTTCTCTCTTTGACACTTGAATAGTTTTTTTTTTTGGTTTTGCTCATGTACAATACAATTTAAAAATTTTGAATAGTTTTGTACATTTTGCAAACGTTTGCGAAATGTTTTGTTTGTTTTCATACTCTGCAGCTAAGTATGTATATGACATTTGGCATAAGAGACAAATTTAAACACTTCACACACAAAAAGCTAGATGACCAAAATTGCTTTTTGGCTCGCTAAAAGCCTGTTTTTATAAATCCTTTAAAAAATCTAGAATTAATCCAGACTGAACACAATCCAACCTGCTACTGTAAGAACACTCATAGAAAAAAGCATTTTCATATTGATATTGCGCTAACAACAGAATTATGCCATCAATGATATTACAAATGTCATCAATAAGGCAAAAAGTGATATCAATCCAATGACGATTGCCATTATATAATATTGTCATATTTTATGCGTCATATATGCTATGACTACAGTGACAATAATTCGATGCCAGATTTTGTGTATTATTAACATTATTTTCGTGTTAAAAAAAGTTAAATAAGAAGCAAGAATTCTCGTATTCTTTTTGTTTAAATTATTTAGTTTAATACACCCAATTTTCGAATTTGAATGATTACGAAAATATCGGGCATGCTGCTGGTGTCTTATCAATCCCAATGACTCATTTAATTGACAGTTTGTAATTAAATTAAGTCTTGAATGAGTCTTTTCTCCGATGTTTCTGAGGATGGCGGATTTAGGTCTAATTTTCATTGTTAGTACAAGAATAGGTTCGATCTTTTGGCAAATCTCCCTGCTAGCTGCTACAGAATCTTCTTTTTATATTCCAGCATTTTCTTGGACATAAAAGGATCATGTGTTGTAGTGTAGGAGAGCTTAGAGATACAGGATTTTACTCTGATATTGTCTTTAATCCAAAAATGTTTTCAGCAAGCTGATGTATATCTCTGTGTGCTCTTCCTATTGAATAAAAAACGATTTTTAAGTTGTATGCATAAAAGTTTAGGCCCAAAGAAAAATGGCCCAAAAAAAAAATTAAAAATCGCCCAAATGAAGAATCGCCCAAAAGAACATGAAAAATGACCCAAAAAGTTAAAAATGAAATTTTGCCCAAAAGAAACGAAAAAGGGCCCAAAATAAAAATGAAAAATTACCCAAAAAGAAAAAAAGAATTATTTTCCAAAAAAAAAAAAAAAAATTTAAATTACCCACTTTGCAAAACAGTGTTTATTATTCATATAAATTTAGGTGGCATGTCATAACGTCCAGTGTCATAGTGTCCATGGACGTTATGACACTCCAAAAAGTGTCATAGTGTCCATGGACATTGTGACACATTCAAAAGTGTCATAACGTTCATGGACACTATGACACTTTGCAAATGGACATTATGACACTTTCAAAAGTGTCATTAGGTCCATAACACTGCTTTACAAATTTTTAATTTGGAAAATTACCAAGAACGCCACGTGCCTAGATAAGTTAATTTTGACCTCCTGAACACGAAAAACGCTGTATTTTTTTTCAAAAGTACAGTTTTTTAGATAACGGTACTTTTGTGTTTTTCGGTGTATGGTCCCACTCGAGATAAATGGCATATCGTTGGAAAGGTAATTAATTGAATGCCTTTTCCGTCGATATGCTAAATTTTATCTGATAAGAATTGGCTGAGTTATGGCACCTCAAAGTTCGAAATTTGCCTATTTTTTACGTTTTTTTCAAAATTTTTCATTTTTATTTCGTTTTTTTTTCTACGTTATGTTAAATATCTGGAATGTTTTATGTTTTAACCAAATAGCATATTTGATTACCAACGTTTTAAGCGCAATTTGAAAAAAAAAATCGGAAGAAAAATAAAGGTTTTATTAAGGATTTTGTAGAACGACAATATTTTTCATCTCATATAAAATTCCGTTTTTTTTAAATACGTTAAAACTGATGGTTAAAAAAAAGGCGGAATTTTATATGGGATGAAAATATTGTCGTTCCACAAAATCCTTAATAAAACCTTTTAGCATATCGACGGAAAAGGCATTCAATTACCTTTCCAACGATATGCCATTTATCTCGATCGGACTTTTTAGTTGGGCTCCACAAGGGTTTGAGTGGGACCATACACCCAAAAACACAAAAGTACTTTTGAAAAAAAAATTACAGCGTTTTTCGTGTTCAGGAGGTCAAAATTAACTTATCTAGGCACGTGGCGTTCTTGGTAATTTTTGGCTGTAAGCCAGTGTAATTAATAAAGAAGTTAAATACAAAAAACTTATCTGCATACACGCAGAGAAAAACATGTTTCATTATGGTCCCAACCAACAAAACTATATTTAAAGAAACTAATTTAACCATAATATGGTTGTCGGTGACAATGATTTGGTTAAATGAAACATAATATGTCCATGAACAATGTGACACTTTTGAAAATGTCATAACGTCCGTGGGCATTAAGACACTTTGCAAATGGACATTATGTCATATGGTGTAACAAATACCGGCAGCGCTTACTAAAACGTCTCGGCATAGCCGGCCTTCGGCCAGGCGCAAGTATTTTCTACTCTATGGTATAACAAAAACCGGCTTCGCTAACTAAAGCTTCTCTGCATAGCAGGCCTTCGGCCGGGCGCAAAGCTTTTCTCCTCTATGATATAACAAAGACCGGCTTCGCTAACTAAAGCTTCTCTGCGCAGACGACCTTTGGGCGGGCGCAAGGATTTTTTGCTTTATGGTATAACAAGTACCGCTTTCGCTAAGTAATGCTTCTAAAATCTGCCTTGTTTCCGAACGAAGGCCGACTTCGCAGATCAGCTTTAGTTAGCGAAGCCAGTATTTGTTATACCATGCAGGACAAAATCCTTGCACCCGGCCAAAGGCCGGCTATGCAGAGAAGCTTTAGTTAGCGAAGCCGATTTTTATTATACCATAGAGGAGAAAATCCTTGCACCCGGCCAAAGGCCGGCTATGCTTTCGAGTTTGTCCACAGACACTATGACACTGGACGTTATGACATGCCACCTTTTTGCAATATGTCCCGTTATTTTTATAAATAACATTTAAGAATTCGACGTATAGTAATAATGAATGATTTAGACAAATAGTATGTAAGATTTTGTCGAAATTTTAAAAATGAAAAATGGCCTGAAAAAATGGGCTATTTTTCATATAATATTTTTGGGTGATTTTTCATAATGAAAAATACTACGAAAAAAAGTCAATAAAACGAAAAAAAGTCAAAAATTTTGGGTCACTTTTCATATGAATTCAGGCCCAATTTTACATGCAATTTTTGTGGGCGATTTTTCATTTATTTTTTTGTGCCATTTTTCTTTGGGCGATATTTCCTACAGCCAAAAGTTTAGCTTGCTTAAAAGCAAGAAGGAAAGGTCATATTACTGATAATAAGGTACTGAAATTTTTACCACATTTGGGGATAATGATATAAAAATCTTAAAAATTTTTCGAAATGAATAAGATTTTATTTTCTGGAAGTGTTTTTATAATTATATCCTAGAATTGTCTGTGTTTACAATGGGCTTAAATTTTAAATAAAATATTTTTAACGATATGCCTTAATCAATCTCTTATAATTTGTTTTTTTTAATATCCAATTAATTTAGCAAGTTCTTCAACAATCAGGCAACTGATAGTGTTCTAGAAACGTTGCGAATATCAGGTAAGTAAAAGCAATTACTTTAAGGCCGGGTTTTATTTTGTTTTATTATTTCATTATAGACCAACATTTTAATCAAAACCCAGCCTAACTTGTTTGTTATGTCAGGAAGATGTACTTTGATATACTTTATAATTATGTCAGAAAGATGTACAGCTTAAAACATTTTCGGACCAATTTTAATATGCGAATTTATTTGGTTTTTATCTTTTGAAATAAAAGACTTTTAAATGTCGATAGATGGTTGGCTTCTTAAAAAATAAACTAGTAAGAATGCTATATTCACCTGTGTTGAATCTTTTATACCCTCCAGCGAGAGGGCGAATATGTAAGGAGTCGGCTTTTTATGGCGCCAAGGGCTAATTATAAACCAAGCTTCATAAAATGTAATGCTGTGATTTCTTATGAAGCTATGACAGACCAAATTTTACTACAGTACCATTTTTCGTTACACTTTTAGACGTACTTAAGAATTTTTCCGAGAGTATGCTTTATAAGGGGACTATAGTAAATTATGGACCGTTCATCACGAAACTTAAAATGTAGTGTGATGTCTTCGTAGTATGATGTCATACAAAATTAATTTGTGCAAAATCTTATGTCAATCCGTGCATTCAGCCACCATTTATGTTAGTTTTTGTAACATAATTACCAAATTTTTAGGAAGGTTGTTCCACATTTGGACTCATCACTCTTTTCCAACTGAACCAATTGTGCTAGATTTTAATCCCAAGAAACTTATTGAAACTAAAAATAATTTGACTGGCCAAATCGATCTTCTCAAGGACCCAGAATATAAATGCTTTATGGGGTCTTAGATGAATATTAAAAAAGTTTTACATGGAATGACAAACTAAGCTGGTTGTAGAGGAAATAACAAAAAAATTAAAAACATTTCTGGTGAAAAACAATTTTGTGCGATGTACAATTTAAAAATCAAATATTTTTGTGGTATAAAATGTTCAACTTTGCAAATATGTTTTATAAAAGTACAGGACTTTTTTTAAAAATGAGTCAAGGATAAATATAAGGATAATATAATTTTTACAAAAAATTATTGATTTTCTTTTGTCCTTCAAATTTGAATATTTCCTCCAAATAGACTAATTATATTTTTATTTTTTTTTTTTAATCGAAAGTTTCAAGCAGAACACCTTTGTTGATTCACTTAATATATTTTATTTAATTGCTACAACATCCTTCTGTAAAGTTAAAATAACTCAAACTACGCTCAGATAGTTGTGTTTTTAGGGTGCTCAGTAACTTTTTGCATTTACAAATTTTATAAAATTTAACAAAAAAAAAAAAATAAAAATCGATATTTATTTATTATTAAATGTTATTTCAATGATTTTTATAAACGAAAATTCATTTTAAACAACTTAAAATTCATTTAAAAACATATCATTCATATTTCATTTAAAACAAATGATTTTTACATTAATTTCTAAATTGTTTATTTGTTGAACATCATCCCAGCTATAAATATTGAAAGGACCGCAAATGGCAGGCCTTTTTGAAGGCCTCTATACTCCTTTCTATTAGATTCGCTTTGCATGATATCCTGCCTTCAGAAGTATGCCTTCTAGAAGGTATAAACTTCTTTTTAAAAGACCTTCTGAAATATTCAGTACACATTCGCTACTCCCTTCTTTGAGAAGGGAGAAAGGAAGTTGATCCCTTCTTTGGGAAGGGATCGAAGTTGTTTTTAAAGGAAGTGTGGAAGGCCTTGCGCCCAATGACAACCTGTGTAAAAAATAAATAAGAATGGAATGCGGCGAGAAGGGTTTCTGACTGCTTGTGACTGCTAAATAAGGCGTTCTATTAGGCCTCTTTACTCATTCTAGTTACCGCTGGGATGTTTCTAAAAATTGAATAGTTTTTACTTTTATAAAATATATTTTAACCGACTAAAATCGAACTACATAACAAAATAAATACGGAAAAACATTATTGTTTGGTAGTTTTTTTTTTTTTTTTGAATAACAAACATAAATGTTAAAAGAATTAAATTATTTAACATAAAAGAGATAATTAATTAAGCTCGAGGTCCAGTTTTTTTTTTTATAAAATCATTTTTTATTTTCCAATATTTCGCTACAATACATCGAGTAGCAGTAGAGGGTTAAAGCTACAAAAATATAAAAACAAATTAATACAAAACATCAATAACCCTACAGATAATATTGGACTACGTGGTCCATTGTGGCTTAAATGGACTACTTACAACATGGTCCAATGTACTGTAGTACTTTTCTATAGTTTACAGCAGTGATTGCCACTCCATAGGCTCGCGAGTCAGTCAATAATCGTATTTTTCACACAGACACGGTCGGCAATTCACATGCATACAACAACTTTGTTCGTTTCAGAACATCAGACTATCATCAGTTTCTGCGACCGCACACAATTACATAATATCTTTGTGTGCGTGTGTTCGGGGCTTGGTTAGTTCGGGGCTTGGTTATCACTGGTTTACAGTATTACGCATTGGTAGCCCTTGATGGTGTCCATTATTAATTGTTTATTTAAAAGTGAAAGTTTTGGAAATTTGTGGAAAAGAAGTAAAAAAATATATTTAATAATAGCAATAATACTAATAATAATAATATTACGACTGCGTAATATATTTTTAATAGCCCACATGGGCTTTGTATTACCTAACTGATGAATAAATAAATAAATAATACACTGCAGTACTCACCATAAAAGGCGATTAGTAAAAAATGAAAAAGAAAAATGCTTAAACTACCCCATACTCCATACTGTAGTAACATGGAGTACTTTTAAAACTAACCCACTTTAGTACTCCATAGAGTAGTTTAGGGTCTACTTCGATGGGTTATATGGTCGCCTCCTATGACATCGTGATGTTAAATGGGCCAACTTTTACCCATATATTTGGAGTAGTTTTGGAGTACTCCTACTTCTTTATGGACTACTTTTTACATGCATGTATGTACTAGTCTCGTTATCTGCAGGGAACAATCAAACCAATAAGCAACAAAAAAAAAAAACACTCAATGCAACCTTATCTTTTCCATATTCCCGAATCTGTTTTTCGGTGATATTTCTTGGAAAATCGTTAGAATGTAAAATGTGTCGTATTTTGTTTATATAAGCATGGTGAAACTCACTATCACTAATATTTAATATTCTCTTGGTTTTTGGTACCAATCAATTTTAATGATGTTATCCTCACTTATTACAAGAGTATCCAAATATGGAAGCTTGGAATTAATTTCTTTTTCCATCGTATAATTGTATACTTCGTCGAATCGACGACGCATGTTTTAATTTCGTATTTCTTTCTCGGTATACGTGTTCTTTTTAAGCTGATTTTTCATAAAGCGGCATCCGTTGATATACTCTTGGTGTGTGCGCTTGTATAGCTGTCTACGCATTGGCTAAATAGGTTTTCCTTTGCATAGGCATCGTCGAAACGACGAAGTATGATATTAATGTAACTTTTTCTATGAATTTCCAGTATAAATTTTTTTCAGTTAGTATTTAAGGCTTTGTGTGTATTTTATAATAGCAAATAGAGCAGTTTTGACAGATAAAGATATTACTGATATGCGTATTTTGTCCTCCGTTTAAACGACAAATGACAAAATTAGTGTGCTTAAGCTGGAAAAAAGCCTATATGCGGAGCACAACATAACTCTCTTGCCTCTTGCACAAATTTAAGACTAAACATACTGACAACCGTAATTATTTTTTATTAATTTAGTCAATTCTACGATACAAACAAATTTAATGGATTACATATTTTTAAGGATGGGTTTTTGAGATCTCAGTTAAACTAGGTTTAGTTAATCTGAAAACAGATTTGTGCCGCCATTACCAAGTTTGTATACAAAATTTTGACGGAACAGCTTGTTTTGCTTAAATTATTCGTCTTTAATAAAAAATTAAAAAAAAAAAATAATTTCGCCGAAAATATCCGAGTTTCAAACTACGTTAAGCTTAGTTTAAACTTAATCCACATCTCAAAAACCCGGCCTAAGTTAACTATTTTCATAAATTGTTTTTGTTATATTTTGGAAAACAAATTAGTACTCTGAAACCTTGTGTTTTAATTATATAATATTAAAATAAGAGTATTTGTGTATTTTATTTCCTTAATTGTAATGACAAGTTATTAAACAAACGAAATTTCAATTAAATTTTGTACTTTTTTATCATTTTTGCTCTTGTGAGTATCAACTCCGACGATTCGACAAAGTATGACGTTAACGACATACAAAAAAGTATGATATTCTAGGGTTAAGAATAACCTCAACTGTTTTAAAACAACTTTAAGCTAAAGTTTTGGAACAAATCTAGTTAAGGGACGCACACCCAAATAAAAAAAAGTACCTAGGGTCATAGAAAATTGAAAAATAATAAGAAAAAATTAAATAAAAAAATTGGCGCAAACGCTTAGTTTTTGAGTTATGGACGTTTTTAGTTTTCAAAGAAATATGTGATTTGGCTGAAGTGCAGTTTACGGGGCTACGAAAAAAATATGCCATCCGATTCAGAATGAAAAATATTTTAGGTGTAAAACAGGTTAATATTTTCATAGAAAATTCGTTTAATAAAACTTTTATAAAAATAAATATTTTTTATGAGTTATTTTTTAACCCCATAAATATTTTGAAATAACATATTTTAAGCAGCGTTTAAAAAACTGCAGTCAAAGTAGAAAAACTTCCATTTATTTCACTTCTTCATTTGTTATTGGCCAACAAAAATGTCGCTTTAACTTCTGTTTCATTTATTGTAAACAGTCGCTGTCGAACCAACTTAAAAAGCGAAAAGTTGTACACAAATTTTCGTTTCGACTGCACTTTTTTAAACCCTGATTTTAAGCAGGATGAAATATTTTTTTCATTGTCGAATAACATAAATAAATCTAAATATATCGGATGATTTTTTAAGAGCTATAGGAAAGTTAAAAAAAAAACACATAAAATTCAAAAAAAATGCATGGAATCTTTATTTGAATCGATAGTACGGTCCATATAATTTAATGTTTGAAGATTATTTCATGCAAATGTTGACCGTGACTGCGCCTCAAATGGTCCATCCGCTTAGTCCAATTTTGGCATACTCTCCAACACTTCGGCCGGTATCTCATAAATATATATTCTTCAATGCGTCAATTGAAGCGGGCATGTGTGTATAGTCATGAGCTTTAACTAGCCCCACAAAAAATGGCCTAAAGGCGTTAAATCGCACGATCTAGGCGGCCAATTGACCGGCCCCGAACGTGAAATAAAATGTTCACCGAACTCGCCTCTCAATAAGTCCATTGTTAAGCGTGCTGTGTGGCATGTAGCACCGTCTTGTTGAAACCGCATGTCATGCAAGTCAAGCTCTTGCATTTTGGGCAAAAAAAAGTTGGATATTATCTCACGGTAGCGCTCGCCATTCACAGTTACGTTACGATTCGCATCATCTTTGAAGAAGTACGATCCAATGATGCCACCAGCCCATAAACCGCACCAGACTGTGACTTTTTCTGGATGCATTGGTAGCTCTTGCAATGCTTCTGGCTGATCTTCACTCCAAAATCGACAATTCTGCTTATTAACGTACCCATTGAGCCAAAAATGAGCTTCGTCGCTGAACACAAGAAGCGCGCGATTAACTTTCTTAACAGAGCACGAATTTTGATAATAAAATTCAATAATTTGCAGCGTTGTTCGTTTGTAAGACGATTCATGGGTAAATTATAGACCGAACTGAAAATGTTTGACAGTGAAACAAAACACGAACGTGCGTCAGCTGTTTAAACCAGTGTTGCCAAAAAGATAATAGCTAAAAAAATCACCCGATATAGACTCTTAAACTACAGAACCGATTTTGCTCAAATTTTCACTTTAATTTCCTGATTACCCCACACTCAACAAAGGCTTTAAAACATTACCTGTAAGTGGGCGTGGCACCTCCCATACAAAGATAATAATGGTAAACTTCTATCTGGAGATCGGTTACAGTAAACATCATTAAATTTTAAAAAAAAATAGCTTGGCTAGCAATACACAACATCTGCTAAAAAGTGGTCCTGAATTGCGCAATTGGCTTGGAACCTCTAATATAGAGACAATATAGTTTTATGTATCTGTAGAACGATAGGAAAAAACTGACGTTATTGTTTGTGGCAAAATTTTGGCTTTTTTTCCTCCCCGTACGGTTTTATTTTTTTTTAGCTCTTAGTGGGTTAAGATTTATTTTGCTTTCATTTTACCGAATTTTACAAGAAAAGTAAGGAAACAAATATAAAGTATAAATTTATTTTTTCAGGAAACACTCTATATTAAAATAATTATTGTTGAATTCTTGCTTACTTAAATAATTATGAATGTCAACAAGGATTTTTGTAACAGCGCTGGAAAGGACAGAGGATCCGCCGGTTAAAATACATAATTGCAGAACTCATTAACTTATTATCTTTAAACACGTGTAAGTTAATAATTTAAACGATAGTGAAAGAAATCAACAGAACTAAATGTTTTACCTGTGAGCACAAAAAAAAAAGACACAAATATGCATGAGTCAAAATTAATAACAATATTTACATCCTACGCAATGACCACAATAAAAATTAAAACAATTCGTATTTTTGCATTATTGCCCACAGAAAATGCATGTTAATAAACAACTACATGGCTTAATATTTTATTAATAGTGAAGTGAATTTAACATCATTAACAACAAGATATGAAAAATTCATACAACGCATACAATCGCAAAATGTAATAGTATAGGTTGCCGATCGCAGCATTTAATTTTGCCCAAATTCGTTTTATATGGCTGAAAATCCTACTACCAAATTTGGTCTGTCATAGTTTCATAAGATTAAAAATCACTTTGAAAATTTCGTGAAAATCGGCCTCATACAAAGCCCATTCTCGGAAAACACTTTAGTACTCCTAAAACTGTAACGAATAATGCTTTTGATGTTAAATTTGGTCTCTCGTGGTTTATTAAATTAAAAAGCTCTCAGCCAAACTTCGCAAGTCTGAATCTAATGGAAGTACTAAGATGCAAATGCTAAGGTTAATCGCAAAGAAAAGCACAATATATTTACATTGAACGCAACAACAGACACGATACTTTTTTACGATATAAAGCACTGACGTATCTGAGCGACAAAATAAAATAGTTAAGCTAGACAATCTTCATCTAGAATTGACAAAGAAGGCAGGAAAAAACGGTCGTAACCCGCAAAATATACAATGCCAAATTAGATGTGATATCTGCTCAAATCGAGTTAAAACATCATGTGACTAGTGCCCAAAAACTCATTGTTTGAACAAATTATCTTTTGATTAATATGACTTTTAAGCGTACATTGTACTTAACTAAGTACACCTCTAAAAACAAAACTTTGAAATATCTTATGATATGTTTTTTTTTTGTAGTATTTGAAGATAATTGTTTTAATAGTGATATAGACTATTGTATTGGTAAAATTATTTACGGCATGTTCGTCGATTTCGAACGAAGACTTCGTTCGCTTAACTTACATTTAAAACAAAAACAAGTTATAAAATATGGTGCAACAAATACCGGCAGCGCTTACTAAAGCGTCTCGGCATAGCCGGCCTTCGACCGGGCGCAAGGATTTTCTTCTCTATGGTATAACAAAAACCTGCTTCGCTAACTAAAGCTTCTTTGAATAGCCGGCCCTCGGCCGGGCGAAAGGATTTTCTCCTCTATGGTATAACAAAGACCGGCTTCGCTAACTTAAGCTTCTCTGCGCAGACGGCCTTTGGGCGGGCGCAAGGATTTTTTCGTTTATGGTATAACAAGTACCGGATTCGATAAGTAAAGCTTATAAAATCAGCCTTGTTTCCGAACGTAGGCCGACTTCGCAGATAAGCTTTAGCTAGCGAAGCCAGTATTTGTTATACCATAGAGGAGAATATTCTTGCACCCGGCGAAGGCCGGCTATGCAGAGAAGCTTTAGTTAGCGAATCCTGTTTTTGTTATACCATTAAGAATAAAATTATTGGTCCCGGCCGAAGGCCGGCTGTGCAGAGAACTTTAGTTAGCGAAGCCGGTACTTGTTTTATCAAAGGGGAGAAAATCCTTGCGCACGGACGAAGGCCGGCTATGCTGCCGAGTTTTTAAGCATGTTGTGGACATTATGACACTCTACAAAGTGACATAACGTCCACGGACTTTATGACACTGCTCTGATGGATACTATGACACTTTTAAAAGTGTCATAAGGTCCATGGACACTGTGACACTTTTTTGGACGTTATGACATGCCACCTTTTTGCAATATATCCCGTTATTTTTACAAATAGCATTTAGGAATTCAACGTATAATGATAATGAATGATTTAGACAAATAGTTTGTAAGATTTGGACGAAATTTTGAAAGATGGCCCGAAAAAATGGGCTATTTTTCAAACAATATTTTTGGATGATTTTTCATACAGAGAAGCTTAAGTTACCGAAGCCGGTCTTTGTTATACCATATAGGAGAAAATCCTTGCGCTTTGCCAAAGGCCGGCTATGCTTTGGAGTTTGTAAACATATTGTGACGGGCCCGCCGGACGCGCTCCCGCGTTTCACTCAATAGAAGTTGAGAACACAAATTTTTTGTTTATAACGGTCCCTTGCAATAAAACTATTTCTCATTGCTAAATTTAAAAACATTTAAGAAATGAACTAAGTCCCCAAAAATTAATTTAGGGGTTTAGTTTATTACTACTTTTTGGGGACTTCGTTCTTATGTACTAACTCCCCAAAAAATAAAATGAAGGATGCCCCCAAAAACGTGAACGAAGTCCCCAAATATCGTTGTTGTTTTTTCACATACAGTCGTTTGGGGACTTAGTTTATTTTGCGTTTGGGGAGTTAGTTCATTAGGGACTTAGTGCATACCGCCCTACTTTTAATATATTTGTTAACCATAATTTTTTGACAAAAATATTTTCAAATAGAATCTTAGAATTATTCCTTTTTATAAGTTATTTTTATTATATTTAAGATTTTAACTTTCCGAATGTGTTCAATGAATTTAATTTCAATTCATAAATCTTTCTTGGAATAGTCTACTGTTCCTTTTATATTTCACATATTTTCGCTTAGGCCAACCTTCTATACACTACCAGAATATCTTGAATCTTCATGTTACATGTTTTACTTTAGCTATCCTTTGGTTTGCAATGAAGTAAATTATGTATGTCAAGAGTGATCCAACCAAAACGCACGATGTTTATTATGATAGAAGGATATATGACAATTATGTGTAAAACAAAATATCGCCCAATGCTCGACACAGCTTTGGTGGCATACCTCTATTCGATGGTCCATATTTTCAATGACTCTGAGACATAATTAAGGTCCGATATCGTTAATGTGCCGAATTGTTCTTTGTTATTGACGTAAACTTTTTCTTTTTTTATCCCCAAAAAAGAAGTCCAACGGTGTCAAATCACATCAACGACGTGAGATTACACTGAGTTTCTCGCGCAAAAGGGCCACTGTTTCGTTGGCTGTGTGGCAAGTGGCACCATCCTGTTGGAACCACATGTCGTCCAGGTCCATACCCTAAATTTCTGGCCACAAGATGTCCGTTATCATCTCGCGATAGCGAACACCGTTATCGGCTTTTCAACAATCACTCGTGGATTATCATTTGCCCAAATGAGCCAATTCTGCTTGTTAACGAATCCACGAAGTGCACGAAATGCATTTTGAAGTGAACGAAATTCATTTTGATTTGTACTCCCATTTTCGAAAAGGGCTTCAGCAATTTTAACGCGCTGCTCAATTGTGTAACTCTCCATGCTTGAATTTGTTAACACTGAAACAAAAAAATGTCAAATTAAGTTGGGCAAAAAACTTGACGTTAATTTGAGACTCACAATTAACATCGTGCATTATGGTTGCACCACCTTTTACAGTGGTTGAAGAGCGGCATTAATTAATTTTTTTCATGTTCGCCGATTTGGATAATTTTTTGGTATTTTGTTGTCAGATATCTGAACATTATGATTTCGTTATATAAGCCTGATATATTTATTATTTGTTTGGACAGACACGCCCAAAATTCATATATGTTCGCTTGTTTAAAATGGCATGCAAATTTATTGTGTATTCAATCTTTTGGTACAATCACAGTAAACTTATCAATTGACTTTGTTGTATATTTTCGTAAATGACAATTGTCATAGATGAGATTCGCATTAAAAAAAGTTGAAATATGTGCCATATAAAAAGTTTCGTAGAACAATATAAACAACATCAAAATTTCAATGTTCATCAACTTCAGTGGACTGCATCTTTTTAGCGCTGTGGAGCGCTGTTTAACGAAAGATATCAGATTACAACTTGAGTCTCAGCTAAAAGTAAAAAAAATATTCAGTTGCTCCTACCTGCTCCTTTCCAAAAAAAAAAAAAACAGTAAGAACTATGAAATGATAAAGTAACAAAACATGAATTTTTGTTCATGCTTGTTGTTGTTGCCATAATTCTTAACTGTGTAAAATTATTACATAATGTAATAAACATACTAGTCAATAGTGTAAATTTTTATATATTTCATTGTTGAAAAAAACATAGCTTCAATTGAATTTGAATTAATTTGCATCAGGTATGCTGTCCGAGGAAGCTCAGGAAGCGAGGAATAAAGACTATAGAGCATATAGATTACATCATTCGTGAAGAATTGGACGTGTAGCCACTAATGAAGACGTAATGTATAATCTTTTATTGTCTTCAGACCCATTAATAAATAGATTTCGCTCAAAGCTGGAAATAAAAAAATTGGAGTACGATAATAATCATAAAAATTACGTATTCATGTTTTTTTCTATGGGAGGTGGGCGTAAAAGTGGGCGGATCAGGTATATATTTTAAGGAGCCCATTCTACAATTATAATATTTATTTTTTGAGAAAATTGAGTTGATGCATTAAAAACCAAGGCAGTTATGCTACTTTTTCAATACAAGTTGTATGGGAAGTGAGGGGATATTTTTCAAATGTCACACAAATAATTATGAGTGTTTACAACTTTAAGTGCCAAAAAACAATAATTTTCACTTTGTAGGGGAGGTGGGCGGATCATTTTGATTTTTCCATTTTTTTCCTGATTCAAAAATGCCTATGCGCCAAGTTTCGTTATCCTTCGACAGCTTCTTCTATTTTTTGCCGCTCGTTCTATGAACTTTAACCAATGTTCACGGCTGCTGAATTTCTAAAATGGTTTCACTGTTTCAGGGTTTACAGGCATTCGCATTTATGGCACTTAAAAATTAATCTTACATAAGACGTTGCGATAAAAGAATGTTCTGTTCGATTTTTTACTTTAGAATTGCAGGAAAAAAGTTTTAACAGAATTGTGTACATTTAAATTTTGTTTAATATTCTTTTGGGACATTAAAATTGTTGTTCTCTTTTGATCTGGTTATGGTTGGGAAATAGAAGTTTTCAACAAGAATATTATTTCCTAAGAGAACATTAAACTTTTTATTGAATTATTTTATTTTCTTTACACATACGTTCATACGTTTTCAGATACGTTTATTTGTGGCTGTTAATAAAAAATATTTTTATTAGGGAAATGTTGTTAAATTCCAATCAACAGTTTAAAGTCATGATTATACCTAGAGTTTGCTAAAAACCGTAAAAATGTGAAACCGTGGTTTCGGTTTTAGAATGATTAAAACCGGTCGATTTCGGTTCGGGTTTGAAAATATAAAAGTTAAACTTCATAGATAAACATATATATTTTTTTGTATGTTATAAAATATTTTTATTTGTCTCAATACAGGTACTTTTATTAACCTTTAATTTTTTACCAGGGCCTGGCCAGGCAATTTTTGACTTTTTTCAATTTTTGTTTATATAATTATTAAGTATATTAGAACGAAACTTTATGTATTCCCCAATCGAAGTGTTTTTTTACAATAAAATGAGCAAAAGTGTAACCGCCGCGGGCGTCGCAATTGGCCCAATGAAAATTTTGGCGGCATGAAATAACCCCCCAAAATTTAACCCCCCAAAAAAATAATGAAATTACCCCCAAAGCGTGGGGTCTTGTTTCATATGCAATAAAGCCCCAATTTTGAAAATGATATTAACCCCCAACAAAATGAAATAACGCCCTAAACATAAATTAAATAATTCCCTAATTTTTGGGGGCTTATTTCATATGAAATAAAAACCCAATTTCCGAAATGAAATAAGAGCCCAGTATATTTAATACAATCAATTATACACTTTTGCTTTAAAGAATCACGCAATAGATATCATGGTATGATATACCAAACACAAGCTTCGCCAACTAAGGTTTTTCTGCATAGCTGGCCTTCGGTCGGGCGCAATGACTTTTTCCTCTATGGTATACCAAACACCAGCTTCGCTAACTAAAGCTTCTCTGCATAGCGCCACGATTTTCTCCTCTATAGTACAAAAATACCGAATCGACCCGGCTACGCAGAGAAGCTTTAGTAAGCGAAGCCGGTGTTTGGTTTACCATATAGAAGAAAACCATAGCGCCCGGCCGAAGGCCGGCTATGCAGAGCAGCTTTATTTATCGAAGCTGGTGTTCTGTATACCAAAGTGGATAAATTCTTGCGCCCAAAAACGTTTTCATTATAAATTCGAAAATGAAATAATCCCCCAAAAAATATATTGGGGCTTTATTTCATAATGATTTTTTGGGGGATAATTTCATATGAAATAATACCCCAATTAAAAAAATTAAATAACATCCCAAACAAAATGAAATAATCCCCCAAAAATCGTTTTTGTTGTTCTCTGTACAAACTTTTGGGGGGTTATTTCATTATTTTTTTGGGGGGTTATATTTTGGGGGGTTATTTCATGCCGCCGAACATTTTGTGCATATTGTATCCACCTGGTCCTGACTAGGCCCTGGCCTATAAAGTAAATACAATCAAAATGAAACGTAATAAGAATTATTCTATTCCAAACAAAATACCAGTCGTCCCAGCCAGGCCCAGGTGGTAGTTTGTGCCACACAAAATAGGTGTCTACTTAAGGGTTTAAAAGGTAACATTTGTTCTTCTTAGTACTTATTTTGGATTTTTAAGAAAGATGAAATAACTTGCCATTGTTGCAGGCTGTAATGTTTAAAGTTTTTGTATATGAAGTTCGCGTATTATGTATAACTAGCTGACCCAGACAGACAGACCCGACCTGTCCGAATTAGGAAAACATGTTTGAGTTCGATTTTTAAAATCCGTTAAAAAGATACGAACATTGGAAAGAAAAATTAGTCAAATCGATGGAGCCGTTTTCTGAGTTTAGGTAAATCGAAAAAAGTGCGCGTTAAAGTAGGCGGGGCAAAATTTTCTTTCTGTAAAAACCTAAGTTGGACCATGGCGATGATTTTAAAGAAAAATCGGTCAAGCCGTTCTCAAGTTATGCGCTTAATAGAAAAAGTGGGCGTAAAAGTAGGCGTGGTACACGAAAACGTAAAATGGATTAATACGAACATTTAAAAGAAACATTTGTCAAATCGATGGAGCCGTTTTTTTTAATTTTTGGTGAATCGAAAAAAGTGGGCGGGGCAACATTTTCTTTCCGTAAAAACCTAAGTTGGACCATGGCAATCATTTAAAAGAAAAAATCGTCCAAATCGGTCAAGCCGTTCTCAAGTTATGCGCTTAATAGAAAAAGTGGGCGTAAAAGTAGGCGTGGTAAATTTTTCTTTCGATCAAAACTTAAAATGGATTAAAACGAACATTGGAAAGAAAAATTTGTCAAAAACGATGCAGCCGTTTTCTGGTTTTAGGTAACTCGAAAAAGGTGGGCGTAAAAGTGGGCGGGGCAAAATTTTATTTTCGTATAAATCTAAGTTGGACCGTGGCGATAATTTTAAAGAAAAAATCGTCCAAATTATATAGAAGTCATTGGTGCAATATGAAAATTGGATTTTGCCAGGCCCCTCCGCCCGCAGACCGAAAATAAAAAATCAGACTTCACAGTGTCACCCGCCTGAATATTCTGAAGATTCCCTGAAAATTTTATCAAAATCGACCTAGCAGTTTTGGAGTCCATACGTTACATACATACATACACACATCCTGTTTTATATATATAAACTAGCTTAACCCGGTGTGCTTCGCTACCCCCATCGTTATAAAATATATAAGTATTTTTAAGATATTTTAACAAAAATTTATTTATTAAATTATTAACTGCTTCGTAGTAAGAGAATTCCGTGGCATTCAGTAGTTTAATTTTATGGGGGGTATTGCTCTCCCTCCGTCAACCATGCCCATTTTTCTTTTAAAATTTACCATAATAGTGGATTTTTCCACGTTTGAAAACTCTAGCTATCATAGTTCTTCAGTAACGTGATATTTAATATTTGCATCCTATGGGGGGTACCACTTCCACCTCTGCTATTTTATTTCAATTTTGTGGCTCAGAAGATCCTACTACCAAAAGTTCAACAAAATGCTTGCAGCGGCTTTTAAAATATGAGCTATTTATTATTGACATCCACCAAAAAATATGGCACCGCCCCTTTGTCCAACCACACCTTTTTGAACCCAACGACACATTAATTCAGAACAATAGCCTTCTGTGAAAATTTTGTGACGATCGGTTCAGTAGTTTATTAGATATAAGGTTTTTTACTTTTTCTATAAAGGGGCGGGGCCACGCCCACTTTTTTAATTAAACGTATTTCTGTTCATGCCAACAACAAATATACCAAATATTATCGCCGTAGCGCAAAAAATGTCATAAATAACACGAATTTAAATTTTGGGTTGTATGGGCGTGGCATCGCCCCTTTGCCATTTTATATAGCCTAATGTCTCTTCCAGGGTCACAGTTACATGCTGTGAAAATTTCAAGTTCATCGGTCAAGTGGTTTGGCCTCCTATAAGGCACAAATATATATATACAAATATATATACATACATTCACTTTTATATATATAGATAGATAGATAGATTTGCAATTTCTTTAAGCATAAATATATTGTTAAAGTAAAAGCTAAAACCGAGGTTTTTTGTCGGTTTTCGGTTTCGGTTTTTGGCATTTAAAACCGCGGTTTCGATTTCGGTTAAAACCGAACAGCAATCCCTAATTATACCCACAAACATATAAACAAATGTTATACAATTTTATTGAATACTAAGGAAAATAATTTTTATCGGCGTTCAAATATTCAAACAAGTGTAAACAGTTTTGAGGTGAAATATAAATATATGTGACAATTTCAGTTAAAAGGGATCTATGGGAAAAAATGAGTTTTGAACCGCGAACTACGTAGGGAGCTTTAAGTGATTTTCGATTTTAGTATCTACCTGATCTTTAAACATCTTTTCGTAATTTTACTGATAAGATTCTCTTAAAAATTTGCATTAACAAACGTAATATGCCAATGCAGCGAGGTACATTTTGGACAAAACCTCAAAATCTTTTTGATATATAAAAAAAAAATCGATGATGTATTAGAGCTAATACTTCAAAACATGTAATTACAAATTTCGACCATAATGAGTAGGCTGTTCATTGACTGCAGGACAGGCGGAAAATAAGCATATTTAGGTACTAGTTTTTCATACAATTATTAGATTTTTTAAACAACGTTATCCAGCTAGGCTAAATTTTTACAGACCTATTTTAAGCCAAACAAATTATTTTTTAATATTTTGACCGCATCGTTCATATAAAAATTCTGTGGTGTGATTCACAAACTTTTAACGAACCGATAATTGTAATGTTTGTCGTCATATATACTCGCTTGCAGTAACGATAGTGTTATGCTGTAATTTCTTTTTAACGTCCCAATAAAAAATTTTATCATTTTGCGAAGCACTAATGAAACATTTAAAAAAATAAGCGCACAATTTTGGCGCTACGCAAAAAGACATACAGAAATGCAGTAAAGTAAGTGAAAGAACTCTCAACAACTTTTATAAAAAAAATAACATTTCAAGTGCTACGGCATTCCCTTACTACGAAGCAGGTTTGTAAGGGAGAGTACTAAAAAATAACTGTATCAAAACATTAAGTGTGTAAGGCTGATCGTTACATCCAACAATTTTTATATGCGCTGAATAATGCGCTTTATGTGTCAAAAATGTATTGCTTCAGAGTGGGAACTCGCCATATAAAATGCAAGCCTTCCGTAAGCGCAATGGTAAGCGAAACGTTAATGTTTCTCCCTTACAAATCTGCTTCGCGGGAAGCTCCATTTTTTATTGGGGTATGTTTTGTATTTTTGTGGTATCTTTGTCTATAAAATGTTAAAATAAACGAAAAGCACAAAACATAATGAAATTAAATTAAATGAAATTGTGCTTAATTTGCGGTTTTTATATTTTTCTTTGTAATTTGCTTGTTTTTAAATTTTGAAAAGTTAATTCATATTTTTTACTATAATAGAAGGATCTTTGACAATAATGTGTGAAACAAAATATGGGCCAAATACTGGCCACGTATTTGGTGGCAAACCTCTACCTCTACCTCTTTGTGGATGCATCGGCTTTTCAACAATCGCTCCTGAATTCTTATTTGCGCAAATGTGGCAAATTTGCTTGTTAACGAATCCACTGAGGTGAAAATGTGCCTCACGAGGTGCACGAGGCTTCAACCATTTCAATGCGCTGCTCAATTCTGTAACTCTCCATGGTTGAATTTGACAAAACAAAAAGAAATGTCAAACTGAGTTGGGCAAAAAACTTGACGTTCAGGTGTGACTAACAATGAACATCGTGCATTATGGTTTGACCACCATTTACATATGTATGTATGTAAGAAGTCGCTAAAATAACGAATTAAACTGCTTAAAGCAACAGCTGACTTCAATCGACAGAAAATATCGTTAAAAAAAAAAAATTATTCGATGTTTTTTTTAGGAGTTTTTAGGGTTAAAAGGCCCCTATCACAGGGTAGTACCAAAGCTTACAAGTAACTACTAATAGTTTCACTACCAACTTCGGTCAAGTTTTTAAATTATAACCTTTTTAGTAGAGTTTGTTCCAGGGATTTTCCCACCCGAAGATATTTTTTTCTTTTTAACTAAAGTAATACGGCATTTAGGCGCGTTTTCACGACTTACTTTTAAAGATCGAAATAGTTAATGGTACCTTTAGCACTAGTGAGGAATAAAGTTACCTTCAACTATTTTTCGTTTTCACAACTTCTATATTAAATAAACTTAACATTTTTAAAAATGTGGCAATACTAAAGTAAATACCGATTATTTTTGTCAAAATAAAAATGCGAACTGGCAACTACTTACTTTCTTTTACTTTTCTCATTTTAAATTTTTGTGTGCACAAATATTTTTATTAATGGCAAATATTAATGAAATACCGCGTACACGCGAATTTAACATTTTGTAAATTTTATTTGTCAAAATACGAGTTTGTTATTAATTTACAAAATATACGTATACTTGGAGTTGCCATATATAAAAATATGTGAATATAATATGGCAATCTCAAATCTAAACCTCACGACAAAAGTTAAAGGTAGAACGTTTCTCTCTTTACCTTATCCTTCACTTTTAGATTAAAGGGAACTTGTGATAATTAAAAACTCATTATCTGTTCGATAACTTCCTACATTTAGCTATCGTTAAGTCGTGAAAACGGGCCTTAGACTATGTAATTAACGCCGAGTTTTTATTCTATTTTCTTTTAAAGTAGTTACTACGAAACTCTTTTCACATTTACATTTACATTTACATTTTTTTTCAAGCATTTTTTCAACTTTTTCAACTCCGTTTTCTTCCCTACACCTCTTGCTAACACACAAAAAGTTGCATGCGAAAGTTGCGGCGTTAATTGCATAATGAAAATATGGTCTAAGTCTATGCGGGGCTCGTGCCTTTGTTGTTTTATCCAAGTAAATTTCACCATAATATTAAAATATAAGGCATAGTAAAGTGTTTTCCGGGAGTGTGCTTTATATGGGGCACATGATAAATTAAGACTCGACCTTGAAAAAATCTATTAGTGTGATTTCGAGTCTTATCAATACTTACGAGATTTCCGAGAGTGTTCTTAAATATGGGGCCGTAGATAAATTATGGACCGATCCCTTCACGAAATTTGGTGACATAAAAAAGATCTAGCCCTTACCGCAAAAATAGCTTAAGCGACATTCTTTTCCTTTTTTTTATAAATGAAATTATTGGCAACACTTGCATCATCTCCTTAAATGCCATGGTCACACAAGGTACCGTAACGATTTTATACAAAAACCCATTTTGACTTAAACACCAACTTTCATTCAAAGTTTTTATGATATATAATAAAAAAAAAAACCTCCTTCTGCAAAATTGTGTTTTGGTCGTTTAAGTATTTTTTTGCGGTAAAAGGTAAAGGATATGTTGAAATATAATGACAATCAGATTGTTCCACATTATTGTGCAAGCTCTTTTCCTACTGAACGAATCTGCTGAAATTGAATCCTACACTGCCTTGGAGATCTAGAAATAATTTGACACCCAAATGGCTTAATCGACTTTGAGTTACTTAAGGACGCAGAATTTATACAAATATATTTAGTTAGATAAATATTAAAAAATATTAACAGGATTAGGATGGGTTATCATTACCAGTAGTATATTTTTAGGGTGTAAATAGTTACCCTCTCCTTACAAATATTTGTATGTACATTGTTTGCCTATACCCACCCGGGTATTATTGCAGGTTTATAAGCAGTGAAAACAAGTTTTCGTCATACACATTTTTTTAAGTTTAAATAATCAGCCCAATTATGAATACAAATTCCCCGGGAGTTTTTCCCTTTTCCCATTTTAACAATTTAATTTACATAGGAAAAATGGGAGAAGGGAGAAAACTCCCGGGGAATTTTTATTCTTAATTGGGCTGAATTTGATTAGTGAGTAACAATTTCCTTTTAACTGTAGCAAATTAAAGAAAGAAGGTAAGGAAATAAAACCGAAATGGTCACCTGGGTCCTAATTCTGGCAGTCGTGATCGAGCAATTTCTCGATTCGAATGCAATTTTATTTCAGTCGATACTGAACGATTCGAAATAATTTTTTCAGTATTGCGAAACTCAAATTAATGCCTTACAACACTGAAAAAATAATTCCGATTCGTTAAGTATTGACTTAAATAATTATATATTAAATTGCTTTCGAATCGAGAAAGTACTCGATCACGACTGCCAGAATCAGGCCAGAATCGTGCTGATGATACAGTATCGAGTTAAAATCTTTTTTTATCCTAAACAGGAATGAATAGAACTAGTATTTAGTTGAAAATAAAGTAAAAGTAAAAAAAAAACTTTGATAAAAATTTTTTTGTGTTTTGTTCACATAAAAAAATAAACTTTATATGAATTTGAAGTCTTGTTGGATCCATGTGAGCCACCTGAATGAATTTTTGACCTTAAACCTTGGCCTACAATAAAAATTTGTCGTTTACTTTTTTATTTTATTTTCTTATTATATTAATATCGAAACCTCAAATAAACTGACATTGATGTTGCAATGTCATTTATATTAGAACTAACAGTAAAAAATGTGAATCCTCTCTTGTAACACACATTAAATTTGAGCTTCGTTGTATTTACTTTCAAAATATTATTGTCAAAGTGAGATTAGTAGTTTCGGAAACTTCCTTAAACTAAGTGATGTAGAATTTTATCTATTTCTACACAGTGATAGATTCTTAGCAATAGTTGGGTCAAATGGATCTACAAAGATCATAGATGAAAAAAGTAAGAGAGCAGTGCGGAAGAGTTTAATGGAATTGTACCTGAAAAAAAAACTCAAAAATTATCCCGCCGACAACCTAAAGTAACTTTAATTTGAACTTTAATGAAATTTACATTTGCAATACTTCTGTGAAAATACATTCTTTGCCTAATAAATTATAAAAAAGTTGTGCACACATGTATGTAAGGTCTATTTCATATTTCGTAAAATTCAAAAAAAAACCTACAAATAAAACATTTTTCAATAATTTTATTCAATTATTTGTTTAAGCAATTATTTGCTTACAATAACTGGCAATATCAGTTTTATTTCAATACTTATTTCATGAAATGCAAAATCTTTACAAGTATTCATATAAAGTTATCAAAAGCATTTTTTATGCACAACAACATACGCACACAATATACAACATACATTAATATGCATACATACCATGTAGGAAAAGTCAATAGTGAAACTGTACTTATTGCGCCATTCACACAGGTGGAATTGGTATATATAAGTTTGTTATTTCGTTTAATGTTTCTCCAATATCGATCTAAGACCCTTTAAAGTATATCTGTGGTCACAAGTCATAACAGCCTAAGTCTGTTTTTCCATATTTTCAGTACAGCAGCTTAAAGTTTGGAAAATTCAATGGAAATCAGGAGACGGGTTTTTTTTAGGAAAAATTTGCTTCAGATGCTAAAGAAACAAATTTCTTTGCTTAGTTGCTAAAAAATAGTTGTTTATTCTAGTAGTCAAAAGATATTACCGAAAAACACTCTTATGAATTGTTGAACGAAACATAGTCAAAAAGTTAAAGTTAAGTTAGGCTATTTTATTCCAGATAAAATAAATAACTTTCAGTGCGCCTAAATTGACATACATAAGTCTGGGTTCACATTATGAAAATTTTCTTTCAAAAAGCCTGAGTTTATTGATGAGAGGGGAGAAAATAATAGATGTTCTCTTCCCCTCTCATCTATAAACTCAGCATTTCTGAAAGAAAACTTTTACAGTTAGCCCCCTTTCACACTCGGCAAGTTATTTGCCGACAACAACAAAGTCTGCACAAATTTTTTTGAAATTTGTTTTTTCCTTACAGACTTTGTTGTTGTCGGCAAGTAACTTGCGCAAAGTTAGCCGAGTGTGAAAGGGGGCTAAGAACCCAGACTAAGTTGTTATTCTATGCCAACATTTTTCAGATTCCATCTCTCATGTTGAGTAAGGTTGATATTCCTATATAATAATTCAGTAAGTTTAAAGTTGTTTTAGGCAATAATTAAAAAATAATGTTTATATATGTTGTAATCCTGAATTGACTAAGGCAGTTAAGCCAAAACAGTCAGTTAAAAAAATAACTTAAACTTTAAGGTTTTTTTTTAGGAAGGCAATTCCATAAGAGACACAAAAATTAAAAATAGATTTAGACACGCTGAATACGATACACACAAGGGCTAAAGGCAGTGATTTCACGGATTAATAAAGAAAAAAAGTTCAAGTACCGTAAAAACTAAAAGTGAACAAAATTCTGCATTAGTAGGCAAAAAAATAAATGCCAAATATGTAACGGTGCTTTTGTAGTGACGCGTTGAAATTAAACATTGTAACAAAAAATTTAAAAAAATTGGTAAAAAAACTAAATTTTTTTTCGTAAAGAAATCCGATTTACCGAAAGTGAAATAAAAAAGTAATTAATATAACCATGCAACCATCAAGGTCAGGTATTTATTCAAATGTGCAGCTTAAATTTGTAAAAAAGTTATTTGTAGATGTGGTTTTATTTTTTAAGTTTATATGGAAAATGCAAAAAAAAATGTATTTTCTCAATTTAAGTGGATAAAAAGTTATTAATTAGGCTTAATGTTTACTGTCACAAAATAGTTACAGAAAACATCTCAGCCAGGGATGATAAATGAGAAAACCAATATCGTACCAACGAACATTTAAAATCGTACTTTTTCGGCCCCAATAGTACTAAATATTTCTTTTTTTATTTTATTATTAAAAACAAAAATTTAATACAACAAAAACCACTACTTAAAATTCATTTGTACATTTCTACATAGCAAAAAATACATGATCATTAATTATACATAATAATAGGGTGGGTAAAATTTTTTTAAGCGTCAAAAGCACATCGCGATTTTGTTATATAAATCATTCCAGGAAAAATTGCCAAAGATACCATAGGTCAAAAATTAATTTTGAGCCGCGGACTTTTCAAAATACATAGTTAGTTTTCCAAAATATTCAAGAATACAAAAAAATTGTATTTGGTCCAGCCAGAATTGTATAATGCGGTTTTTAGAGTTGAGAAATACATTAATTTGTATTTTTGATTGTCGCCAGAGAGCGTCTTCATAAACTTTTTAGAATTTATCGTCTTTTTTATGGAAAATTTAAGAATATTTCTCAAAATGCAATCTCGAATTTGAAACGAAAATAAAATTTTTTAGCTTTCTAAAAAATGTGTATACGAGCATCTTCGGCTTGCATTTCCATTTCTATTGTGTTTACAATTTTCAATATCTATTGCAGCAACAGTAAAGACATTTAATAAGGTGGAGTAGAAAGTTTGGATATAATAACATTTAATTTAGCCCTTGTAAAATCTCCTTCAAAATAATTCGGAGTCAAATAATAATTAAGTGGGGGTCCCACTGTTTCAAAATTTTGTTGTTTACTTCTTGACGTGACAACCATCTTGTTGACGAATGAAAATATTATGAGTTCGTTCCGAAATAATCTTGAATTGAGAGGAAGTCAAACTAAGTCTGAGTTCATACGGCTCATGTCTTATTGACAAGATTCTTCCTTTTTGTTCTTTGAACATGAATTGGCGTTCAAATGATTGATATCATGTTGACGACATGTGCTTTTTTGATATTGAAAACAATAACAAAATTAAACAACGAATGAAAAAGCAAAACGTAAAGACAGTACATGCATCTGTGTACTCGTTTCTTTTCCCCTCGACCCTGTCGCCTATAAAGCAGCAATCATGTCAATAAGACAAGAGCCGTATGAACACAGACTAACTAACTAACTATGTAGAACTTTTGCAGAAGTAGTTTCCTATATCTTTTAAAAACTTGTCAATATCATCCGGAAATGCACGCTTACATAGCGTCTTCATCTGACAATTTTTTGTCAAACCAAACGTCCAACTTCATATTAAAAAACGCCGACAAAAATTTTCGAGTTTTTTTATATAGGCTTTGACGTTGGGTATGACAAAAAATTGTCAGGTGAAGACGCTATGCTATATGCTGCCGCTGATACTAAATTTAGAATGTGGCATATGCAATCGTTCAATGAACAAGTTCAAAAATCTATTCACAATAGCGGATTTCAGTGTTTGGTGCAAATGGTCTTGCAAAAGAGTAAATGCAGAATATCATAACTGTTTTGTTAAATCCAACAACAACAAAATAGTTTCCCTTAGATTTCATAAAAAAGCCACGACTGCACCAAAAATTTATCTCCGCTTATATTCATTGGACAATAAATACGAGTTGCCATTTTATATCAATTATGAATATGTATGTAGGTTTGAAAAATTTTTAAATAGTACCAAATGAGTCACGGGTGTACCAGCGTACTTTTTAGTTTTGAATTGTACCAAAAAAAGTACAATTGTACCAACTTTATCAACCCTGATCTCAGCTCACACATACAAACACACGATACACAAAAACAGAAAGAAACCAAAATAGAATGTGGAAAACATTAGTTGACAAAAGCTTACGGTTGAACAACAGCTCGAGTGAATTTATTTATTGTTTACATTTTCTGTTTTCGTTTATTAATTTTTAAATGTAATTATATTGTTTTTGTTTTGAAATGCTTTGTGTAATTTTTGTAATACATATATTTTTGTATTTTTATATAGAACCCCTGAAGATGGTCAACAAAGTTGACCGAAATATTGGGAAATAAAATAAAATAGAATTTTTAAAACAAAATATGTTTATATTTTTTATTTAAAAATTTGTTTTAACTTATGACCTTATGCCGAACAAAATTAACAAACAACAAAACTAAAGGTCAACAATTTACAACTTTAAACATTTTACGTTTTTGTATTTCCTTTAGCAAGTAATGAAGATAAATATGTATTTATTTATTATGCATTTTAATTTTTGTTATTAACAAATATGTATGTACATATGTTCACAAGCATACCATGTATGTAGCTGCTAAGTGCGAATATTTTTATCAAAGATATTTAATAAAACTAAGATGCCTATTATGAAGTAAATTCGATTTTCGACAGCAGTCGAAATAGCTGATCGAACGAATTTTCATTTGGTATTATGGCGGGCATTCGGTAAAAATTTACTATTGTGATTTTGTTAATTCACAGTAGTACATTTTCGATCAGCTGTCACTTAAAATAAAAAAATTTTTGTTTACAAATTTAAAAAATTAAATTAAAGTTAAACGTGATTACGGCGAATTATGGTTGTTTCCAAATAATTTAGCTTCAGTGGGGTTTCATCCCATTTTTTTTACATGCTGAACTTTGCTGCAAATCATTTGGTGAAAAAAGTATTTTGTTCCATAAGGAATATGAGCGCTTCCAATTGCTGTTAACGACGTTGGACTTGCATAAAATGAACAAAACAGATTAAGAATATTGCATTTGGTATACGAACACCAAAACATTTACAAATAGTTAAATTTTCAACAAGTTTTTTACATTTATTTGCACAGTCGAAAGCAAATTTGTTTTCGTTGAAAAATTCGATGCACAACGAAACTTTCGACAGTGCTGCCAACTCATAATACCAAATTAAGATTCGATAACCGATGTTCGATAGCCAGCGAAAATCGTTTATCGAATGTAACTCATAATAGGGGCCTAAGTTTGTTACCTTGAAAGCGAGAATAAAAAATTTGTAAAAGTCATCGGTAGTTCAATTTATAAAGTTACAGAATTAAGTTACTGATATTTAAATAATATTATTTAAATTTTAGTATTTCATAAAAATTTTCTATGCAAACGTTTACATTTGAAATTGTTGAACTAATTTTTGGAATTTCATAAATTTTTCTTAAAATATAACAACAAAAAATGTTCAACAAAAAATTGTAGAGAACCTATGAACAAGTTTTTCGTTTTTAATGAACATACCAACTAGAACTTCCAAACAAATAAAAAAGCTACCACAACAGCTGTTTCGCAGTTGTCAAGTAATAACAATCGTGTGAATGTGTTGCGGCAATTATTGTACCCATTTCACTTTGTACCAACTAGCGGCATTTAAATTTGTATAAAAGAGGGCAATCGCGTGATTTCAGAATATTTGATTGGTGCAATTTCTTTATTGTGCATCAATAAAGCACAATAAAAATTGTGCCATATTGGTGCATTTGCGGCAATCGTGTGATCCCAGCTTTAGAAGCAGTGTGACCATATTAGCTTTTTTTATTAGCTTTTTTCGAGCTAAATTTAGCTTTATTTTTTCCTTTTTAGCTTGAGATATTTCATTTAGCTTTAAGCTTTTTTCTAGCTTTTTTTGCATTTAGCATTTCCTAGCCTTTTTTTAATTTTCATTTCTAATCGCTGTTGCAGATTTGATTTACATTCATAACAGTGCTGCAAGGTAAAGAATACAAAAGTTTCTCTATTTTCCAAAAAAAAAATAAGAATTTTTGTCAAAAGTTACACTTCGAAAAATTTCTTGAATAAACAGTAAATTTATGTGATTTATAAGAACAAAAAATATACATAGTTCTATGCCATATTTCAGTGATAATAGCAAGACCACAAATCAATTATTTAACAAAAGCTAAGTTTAGAGTAAGTTTTATGCCTATGCCTATTGCATGAGAATTTAAAAATAAGATTTAAGCATACAGTACTTTTCATTTATAGTACAAAACAATAGTGTTTTAGCCAGTTTAGCGGTATATTACAATTTATCTGTTTTTTCTGCCGTTATAAGTAAATTTACTTATAAAGGATTTACGTGATAGTCTATTTAGAAATGAAAGCATATTTGCCACATACTTATTTCATCTATAAGCAGGCATCATGAGCAAAAGTAAATCGAATTATGGGAGTTATAGTTACATTAGCAAAACGCTCTACGTTCTTTTTAATTTTCGAAGACTCAAACCATTATAAGAACTAAGAATTAAATCGTTTATTTTTTTCATCATGAAAAAAATTAGTTTTTTGCTTAGGTATCAGGGAAAAATATCTTGTTTGGCCTTCCTATGAGTCTTGTCGTGGTCGAAATATAGTCGTTTTTAAAAGTTGGTATTATGATTGACGCAAACGACGTATGTACGGCGAACTTTTTACTTATGTGTTTTACATTGTCGTCGTGGTTTCGAATTTCAAACGGCTACGACTTCGATCACGACAACGACTTTCGTCAACTATTTTTTGAAAATTTCTACTACATAGTAAAAATTTTTTATGTTCATACCTATTAAATATTTGGCGTCTCTTGCTATAATAAAAAAATTATTTGCTTTTGCAAAACGTTTAGCTAGATCAAACATCATTATACAGTTTCTTAATTACATTATACAATTGAAGCACAACCGCGAATAACGTTTTAAGTTACAAAATCATAATTTTTCAGGAGAGCAAAAAAACGTTTTTTGACAGGCAGGATTACTTGTTTTAAAAAACGTTTTTTTCTATTATTAAAAATAATGATAATAAAAACTTTTATGCAAAAGGCTTTTAAAACATTATTCCGCACTGCAGGACCATTTCGGTTACATCATTTAAATAGTAACTTACAGGGTTCTTCAACTGGGTGACACTTTGTATGCCATTTTGAAGACGTAAAGGTGATTAATTTTTGGTGATTTGATATTTAAACTGTGTAAGAGAGTAAGGTTAACGGTTATCCGCTAAAAAACAGTTTTTGCAAAATGTGGCGTTTACAACGTTATTCGCGGCTGTGCTTCAATTATCTTCTTACAAATAAAGTTAAGCAAATCCATAGAAATTGTTAAAAATAAAGCTAAAGTTTGATCAATTTACTGGTCAAGCTTTATTTAGATTTTTTTCGTTTATTTATATAATTATTCTCTGCTATAATTACATAAGCAATACTTAGGCTCGTTTTCACAACTTAGGAAGGAAGCTATTGACGGTATAAAAAGTGTTTCATTATTACAACTTTACTTTAACCTCCCAGATAGGATAATTTACTTTATCGCTAACTTAAGGTTAAAGTAAAGTTTTAATAATATAACCCCTTTTATAAGTGCGGTTAAAGTCTATTTTTAGCTACCGGTAAGTTGTGAAAACTGGCCGTAATCTATGAAAAATATCGAAATAATTAAATATTACTACAAGAAGCTATAAAAAAATTTAGCTTTTTTTTGGCTTTAAATTTCCTTCCTAAGCTTTTTTTTAGCTCTATTTCAAGCATGATTTAGCTTTATATTTTTAAAAAATCTGGTCACACTGTTTAGAAGTTATGTACGAATTAGTAGCAACACGCGTTAAGTTTACCAACAAAAAGCGCTTCACGACTTCTGCTATAATTTTATTGCTGTTGTTGCTGTCATTGTTTTATGTGTTTTTATTAGAGATGTACAAATGTCGTGATTTCTTACGCGTGAGTGTCACATGAGTTTTGTTTTGTTTATTTCAATGCAATATATTGAAATTTGCAGGAACAAGCTCGAGCGTTGTTTTTTCCAGCCGCCAAAGCTTGTATGATACTTTTAAAAAATGCAATTGTAAAACAATGTAAAACGTTAAAAGAAGAACTAAAGAAACGCACTGGTTATTCGGAGGGCAACTCTTATGTTTTCAATAATACTTTTATAATAAGAAGTATTTAAAACAGAACTGATGAACAATAATTTGTAACATATGTTTTAGGAGTGCGCGTGAATAACACATCAACTTATTGTTTTATTAATAATTTTTTGTATGGGGTACCCGTCTCCTCCCTCTTATACTTCCAACATTTTGTTGGAATATGATCTAAGAGTTTGCCATATTAAATTTAGAGTTCCTCACTATTGTAGCTGAGGAGCTATGAATTTATCCTCGAAAAAGGGCTTTTGGCCCCAGTGTGCGATGGTACTAATAACTCAATTGTGTCCTAACTCGAGTATGGCTGTTATGGGTTGTGACCACAGATATATGTTTATACTGGGTCCTTATGAGTAGCGAAGTTGATTTAAGGATGTCTGTCTGTCTGTCCGTTGAATTGATTTTCCCGAAGACCCAAGATATAATGGGCACTAGGTTATTATATATTTACATCACGTATGATCCCAAAAATTTGCTATTAAAGGTCAGCCAAATCGGTCTACAAATGGCTTGGATATAAACAAAAAACCACAAAAGTTTCCATATTTGGCACAAGCATATTGGTTATCAATACACAAGCTTTCTAAGAAATGGACGGGATTGGAGCAGTGGGCATGTAAAAAAATAGAATTATAAACATCTAAAGAACGACTCCAATATGACTTTCTGTTATTATCGCATCATTGTGAAGGGTAAACAAAATTCGGTAAAGTCGAATATAACACTCTTATTTATTGAGTTCCATCTAGCATGCGGGTGATAACTTTTTGTAAAAATCGCCTTAATTTTAGATCACTTTTGATGATAAGACCCTGATTTATCACTTGAGCGATTAAAAAAGGATTCATATATGATTCAATGATATGCTCAAAAAGGATTCAGAAAATTGTATCACAAATGATTCTTTGAGATGATTCATCGTTAGGGAAATATTTTCTCACAACGAGAGAATCATTTATGAAAATGAGCTCATATACGCCTATTTTACTCTTGAAGCGGATTTCGATTATGATACAAAATGCTAACTGGGGTATTTTCCTTACCACCAGCATCACTGATCAACTATAGGCGAGACAAAACTTTGTGCTATGGATATTTAGCACTTTCTGTTCATTTGGAAACCACTTCTAACCTTAAAAATTATTGTCTACGTAGTTTTTGTGGGATCAAACGGAGACTTTAAATTATAGATTCACTAGAATATTTCAATTGTTCTAGTCTACATTTTAAGGCAATAATTTTAACCAAAATACCTGCATATATTTTTAATCAGGCTTAAATTCATCAAATATTATTTTCATTAAATTATTTTTATGAAGAAATGAATTTTACAACATGAAAATTAATTCAAATTGTTATTGATAATCATTCATTCTTGACTGACCTGAGATTCGAACCCAGGCGGCTGGTTACCCTGACATGTTTCGATCGCTACCACTCGATCTCCTCAGAGGGAATAACCGTCTTACACTCGCAGTCATCGACGACTGCTGACGTCAATAGTCAAACATCAATCCCTAAACCAAATTGTATTTTAACCTTTGGTAGATCGAAATTTGCTTTTTTGAATGATTATCCATTTTTATATGATTTTACATGTTTTTCCATTACCTCTGTTTTTCGTACTTTTTGTCAAGAATTCTTCTTGATGTCCAAAGTATATTTTTGTTTTTCATATTTGTCTTTCTTTTTAAGAGCTCGAGCCTTAGCTTTAACAATTATTATTGTGGTAATTTTGTCGACCTATTTAGGCACGAGCTCTATGTGCACATTTGTCCTTCAAGTTGTGCCGAAAAAGGTCAACAAGAAAAAGAAAGACAAACATGAAAAAACAAAAATCTACTTTGGACTTCAAGAAGAATTCTTGACAAAAAGTACGAAAAACATGTAAAATCAATTAAAAATGGATAAACATTTAAAAAAGCAAATTTCGATCTACCAAAGGTTAAAATACAATTTGGTTTAAGGATTTATGTTTGACTATTGACGTCAGCAGTCGTCGATGGCTGCGAGTGTAAGACGGCAAATACCTCTGAGGAGATCGAGTGGCAGCGATCGAAACATGTCAGGGTAACCAGCCGCCTGGTTTCGAATCTCAGGTCAGTCAAGAATGAATGATTATCAATAACAATTTTAATTAATTTTCGTGTTGTAAAATTCCTTTCTTCATAAAAATAATTTAATGAAAATTAAATTTGATGAACTTAAGCCTGATTAAAACTATTGAAAATTTGGATTATAAACCATAAATAGTTCAACAATATTACCACAATAATTATTTTGTTTAATTAGGATTTAATTTTTTCATAAAATAATACTTATTTTACTTTAAACTATATTTAAATACAGCTTTTTTCTCATTGACAGCGTTATTAAAAGTCATCAAACTAATCGACATCAATGGCGACACTTAATCCCAGGTTTTCTGCAGGGTATGTATACGAGTACGAATGTTAGTACACTTTCATTTTATTAGTTTTTATTTGCCAAATACAGTCGCCCTTTTACAAACAACATTTTTATATATTTTTAAGCAAGAATGAACGCACATGTTTCACAATTCTGTTCATATTTTACAAAAATACAAAAAAAAAGGAAAATCAAGCAAACCTATCTGTTTTAAAAGTATAACTTCAAGTAAAGTGGTAGATGCTTTTATCAATATTAAACAAATATTTACTTATAAATATTTTATTTAACATTATCGTTAGCAAATGCAACTGAAAGGTTAAATTTTATTTTACGGAACTATTAAACAAGACGTATGGGAAATTAAAAATGTTTGTCAAACACTTTGCCATATAATAAATATAAAAAAACTTATGCACATATTGCAAAGGGGTTTTAATACAGTTTTGACGTTGGGAGTTTTCTACATCGAAATTTAAATTTTCTTTAAATTTTTTATTTATTACTAAAATTTTCTACAAAAAAATGAGGGAGCTTTCCCCCTTTCCCATTTTTACAATAAAATTAAAATAGAAAAATTGGGGGAAGGGAAACAACTACCGGTGAACATTTATTCATAACTGTATTGATAGTTGGGCCATATATTTATTTTATATTAAAAGAGTTGACAAAAATTTTTTTTAAAAAAAAAAATTTTGTGACCCATTTTTTTCTTGGTATTTATGTATAGTCCGGTTTATTTGCTATTGAAATTCAGCCTGATCGGTCCACAAATAACTGAGATATGAGCTACAACCCAAGCCTGCCTCTAATTTTACCCAAAAATCCCTTGTTGTTTTTTTTTAATTTTATTTTAATATATGTTTATCTAGAGAACGGCAGGAGCTAGTTTCATCTTAGCATCTTAGTTATCAAGACACAACCCTCTACAAAATGTGGGCGAGATTGGACAAGTGGGCATGGTACTTTCCATGCAAGGACACTAAAGATTGCTGTATGTCTGGAGAGCTGCAAGAGGTTGAATATCTTAAAATAAAGAATCTGTTTTTATGTACACATGGTGTGAGCATCAGCACTTAAAAGTATCTAGTGAGATTCCCTCAATCTTCCACTACCTCCAGAAAAGTTACTTGACGAATGTGCAGGAGATTAAACTGCTCTGTGAATGTTGTCCTGGACAAAATAAAAGTTTGACTATAGTTATAATGTTGTGTAAATGGTAATGAGATACACAGTCTGGTGTGAAAAAGAAACTGTGTTTCCTGTTGGCGGACACATTTTAGGTTTCCCCGAAGCTAACGAATCATTAGTTCCAAAAGCATTTTAAGCAAGGAAAGACTCAAGCAATGATTAAGCCACGATAAGTTGGTTGACGTAGAAAAACTTCTTTAAAAACATTTTGGTGTTGACGGGCGAGGAATAGAAATTTCAAAGTTTTATCGTGATATTTTGGAGAACGATGAAGAAAATAACAACCGTTAAGAAAATGAAGACTTAAGGATTTGAATTATTTTTTTATTTAATCCTGAATCAAACTTTTAAGTGAATTTAAATTTTTTGTTTTTTATATATACACCATTTTAAAGAAGCAAAACTTGCTACTTGTAGAAAAGTTAATTTCAAAACTCTTTTCTTGCGCCACGCCAAAAAAAATACCCATTTTAAAATAACATGGCAAATTGTTGATTGAGATTCACGATAAATTTCTGCAAAAGTATGCCATTTATTTAAATTTATGATTATTTCATATTAATTTTAAATGAAAAATATTAAAATAACCTAAAATCACGTTTATTTAATATTATTTAGTGTTAAAATAACATTGTTCAATATTGAATCCATAAACACCTGTTTTATATTCAAATTAAAAGTTTATCTTGATAAATTAACATGCATACATACTTAAGTATGTAAATTTTTTTAATTTCATGTTTAAAATCTATATATATAAAAGAGACGTGTTTGTTTGTAATCGCTAAACTCAAAGACTACTGCACCGACTTTGACCAAAATGTGTGTGTTTGATGTATGAGGCATGAGGAGTGTTTCTGTGTAGTTTCGCGTTTGTTAAATAAATTTTGCGTTTTTTTTTTAAAAATTATTATTGGTTTATTAGGTGTTTTTGCATATATTTGTTTAAAAAATCAATTAAACACGTTCATATTTTATAAAATTTTAAATCTGTTTAAAGTTATAAATTGTTGACCTTTAGTTTTGTTGTTTGTTAATTTTGTTCGGCATAAGGTCATGAGTTAAAACAAATTTCTAAATAAAAATATAAACATATTTTGTTTTAAAAATTCCATTTTATTTTATTTTATATCCCAATATTTCGGTCAACTTAAATCTTTACTAGGGGCCATCAAAGCGGACCGGGTCCAGCTAGTATGTTATAAAAATCAAACAATTCCCGTATGCTTTTAATTAAAATTAATTAGTTTAATTGTACATCAAGTTTTCAAAGTAGAACGATGACGAAACCCATATCGGGCTATTCTGCTGATCCTTCTGTTAACAAAGGAGAATACAAAATAAGTGAAACATGTGTTTCAGGGGTAAGTGTTTTGAATTATTCCTAAATAAATGCATATGTTGTCTTCACACTGTTATATCACACTCCAACCAATTTAATTTTACATGAAATTCACGTTGTTTCAACTTGAAATAACTTTTATTCAACGTGATTCGGATTGTTTATCACTTGAGCGATTGAAAATTGTTAAAATAATGATTTCTTAATGTTTTGAATTTTAAACTGATTTATCAATAGAGCGATTGAAAAATACCATTTTCTCACAACGAGAGTATCACTTATGATCGAAAAATTAGCTCATATACTGTTATTTTGATCTTGAAGCTGAAAGATTCGATTATGATACAAAATATACTGTTATTTTGATCTTGAAGCTGAAAGATTCGATTATGATACAAAATGGGATATACCAGATATACATTTCATCATTGAAATAGCCAATTTTTAATAACGAATAACTCGAAAAATGTGTGTCAATTAATCGATGAAAACTAATTTCTTAAAAACCTCTACTTTTTTAATATTAAAATAAATTTTCTTCAAAGTTTTTGACTGACTAAATATTTCAGTTCTTATTTATATGTGGATGGGTGTGTGTGTGTGTGTGTGTGTGTACGACGTACGTTAGAAATTTCGTACTAAAATAGCACATGTTTCGTATGTAGTTTTACGTTTATTTTAATATAAATTTCGCCATCATTTATGAATGTGACAGACTATAGATTAACATAGGGGTTTTTTGCCAATCTAGCCGGACATTAAGCAAAAAACTAAATTTAAGAAATTTAAGTACGCAGCTCGACAGACAACAAAGTTCTGCATCGTATAGTGAATTTTCAAGTATTTTGCTTGAGATTTGTGGATTTGGGACACTGTTAAAACCAGGAAAGTTGATTAAATTGCATGCGTGTTCATTGACTTTTTACGGTTTTGGGAGGTTTACAATATATTTTTTTTGTAGATAAACAAATAAAGATTTTACATTGATTTTTTTTCTGTGAAAAACTATATAAACAGCTAGTTATGAAAATTTTTAGAAAAATTTTATTAGAAGTTTTTATGATAAAAAAATTTGTTCGAATTTAAAAAAACACCATTTTTTTGTTCACTTTTTTGTAAAAAAGAAAACTTAAAAGGTTTTTGAAGGTAAAGCCCGCTGAGTTCTTAAAAATGTTATACATCACGATAAAATTTGAAATCTCTACTTTTAAATTAAAAAAAAAAACGTTGCGCGTTGTTGCGCCATTTTTTTATGATTTTTTGAAAATTTCACCTTTTTTCTGTTTTTGCTCATCTTGCATAGGTACATATGATAGAAACACTTTCGTCAGTCATAAAATGTTTTGGTTGTACGTAGATGTTTTTTATTTAAATTATTACATCTAAGACTAATATTACCTGTGTAAAAAAGGGATGTGCGAAACAGTATAAAACGGGTTTTAACCACCTGTGCGGCCGCTAAATGACGTTATTTTATGGAGCAAAATAAATGTACCTGTTTTGCATAACTTTTAAAATCATTAACAACAAAAATAATATATAATAAAAAATCAAATCTGGGCTCTAGTTTTTAGTTTTTTTTTAATATATATTTTGGTTATAGCATAAAATTATTATCAGAACCATTTTGAAGCTTTGAGAGTAAAATGGAAAAAGTGTATAATACATGGCGCAACTGTAATGAGTGAGGCATTGTTGCCTATCGGGCTATTATCAGAAGAAGCGTTCGGCTTTACAGGCAGAATTTTTCTAGAAATTTTTCGAGGGTTCAGTGTAACAAAGATATTATAAATAGACTTTTGCACAGTTCTGACCCACTGATTACTAGTATAAGACCAACTCCAAAAAAAAGTCATTACCCTTTACGAAAGAAGCAATTTCTTTTATGCTTCCAACTGTACTTGGCTCTGAAGAGAATTCAGATTCAGAAGAGGATTTTGAAGAAGCAGACGAAAAAGAACCATGGCACTCATCATCATCTTAGTGCAAAAGAGAAGTTATTTTAAATAAAATTTGCTGTTACTATTATAAATAAGTTATAATTACGAATATATTAATTATTTTCAGATAAATAAAATACTATAAAATACATAAAAGTCACATAAAATCTTAAAAATTAATATGTTTTGGAAATTAGCAAAAAAAAAATTTTTTACAGGGTCGTTCCGGGGTAGGGGGGGAGGGTTTGGAGGGATACCTCCCCCTACCCATAAAAGTTCAAAAATTTAATTTTTATAGTATTAAGGCGTTAGTTATCTACTTCTTTTAATATTTAAATTTTTTTAAATATTATTTTATGTAACCGCCCTCAAAAGGGGGCGGGGGCGAAAAGTGTAATTTTACGATCTCATGGGTCTTATTTTAGGTTTTTTAACTTTCGCCGACGTTAAAAGTTGCAATTGCCAAACAGAAGTATGGGAAAACTTTAAAAAAAATTGCATTTTTCAGAGGTTGGATTAGTTCTTCTAGGGGGAACCTTTTCCTCCTTGCTCCGATTTTATTTATTTTTCAGGTTTACCTGCCTATGACAATATCACATATTTCTGCCAAGTTTCATCGATCTAGGCGCACTCAATAACTTTTAAGAAGCAATATAAGCTAAAACAAAAAGTAATGTCCGGCTATATTGGCAAAAAACCCCAATGTGCGATGTCCAAAATTGTGCGTAGACGATAAGAACTACATATATATTTTATTTCTTTTTTTGGCACATAGGAGCATAGCGCGCGCGATATTACCACTGTGGTAAAGTAATAACTGTGCAGACCTGCATGGTGCGAATGAACCATTTCATCTGTAATAGCGAATTAAACCGAAAAACACCTAAGCCATGATTTTGTGCCCGATTTTAGGAAGTCATAGAGGGATTCATCTCTAGCACTCAAAACAAAAAAAATTATAGACACTTTTATATGGAAAAGGTCTATACAGACCTGGTTGAACTTCCTAGGGTTAAAAGCCTAAGCATTATTATTAAAGTGTTTAAAAACAAAATGGCGGGTTTTTTGCGCGGAATTGATTTGCGACAAAAATTAGCCAAACCTATAGAGTAGAGTTTTAAAATTATAATGGGACTACAAAAATATTTACTTATAAGCTTTTTTCATGTTCTGGAAATTGAATACATACGAGTAAAATTGAAAACGGATGAACATAGAAATCGATCCCGTTTTTAAAATTTATAAAAAACCCCTTTTAATATATACTTTATTCTTTGAGTTGAAAGACAACAACTGTTTTCAATAAAAATGAATAGTATCAGTTAAAATATGAATATTTGTGACAATTGTAAAGAAAATCTATTTTAGTTTACGAAAAACGTGAAAGTTTTGTGATTTAAAACGAAATTATTATAGCAAAACAAAATGTATGTTCTCTATCCCACGTAGCCACATGCGGTTGTAGTCATATTTATTTACACATAAAAAGAAATTTCGAATATTTTACAAGATATAATAATTTTTTTGGTTTTTGAAACTAAGATTTGAACAATCTGCTCTTTACCGCTGACAAAAATTGTTTATATTTCAAAAGTATTGACATACATTATTATACCCACACTACCAACAGGTGGAACAGTATTATGAGTTTGTGCTAAAGTGTGTAACATAGAAAAATATTTGTCCTAGACCTTACTCTTAGTATACCGCTCGCCTCAGAATGATGTTCTTAATCGGTCTGTCCATCCGGCTGACGGGCAGGCTTACTGGCTGGCTGTCCAGGTTGAAATTATTGAGAGTTATTTGGTAAGAACTTGGTAATAATGTTTTAAATGGTATAGGGATCAAGCCTAATAAAAATGGAGAGAACGGGTTCATAATTTCACATATATATATATATAAAAAAAAAAAAATAAATATATATGTAATCCTTTAATCCTTAATTTGTCGTCTCCAAGTATTCGCAGATCTACCAGGTCTCCTGGTTCCTTGGGGGTTATATTCTACAGACTGTCGAGTTAAATCATGTGCTGGTTTTCTCATTGTGTGTCCTAGCCAACTAAATTTACGCAATCGGATACTGGTACTTAAAGGAATTTGATGGATTAAATTCCACAACTCCAGATTTGATATCGTGGCAGGCCAGAATATCCTTTCAATACGCCTGAGGCAGCGGTTTACAAAAGCTTGCATTTCACTCATTTCACGGCCCGAAATATTCCAAGTTTCAAACCCATACAGAAGCACAGATTTTACATTGCTATTAAAAACCTTGATTTTAGTGTGAGTTGAGATATTTTCAGATCTCCAGAATTTATTAAGCGTGCCATACGCTTGCTTTGCCTTACACAGTCTATTCAGTATATCTTCTTTGCTGCCCCCTGTTTTTGAAATTATACTCCCCAGGTAATAAAATATTTCAACATCGTCAATGGGTTGGCCCGAAAGCTGAAAATTCTCGTTGCATGAAGAATTTATGCGCATTGATTTGGTTTTGTTGATATTAATTTGTAATCCCGCTTTGGCTGCACGTGTAGCAAAGGTTTGAATCTTAGATTGCATGCTACAGAAGCGGTGGGATCGAAGACAGACGTTATCTGCATAATCAATACCTTCTAACCTATCATGAAGGCCCCACGAAATTCCATGATGCATATTCATGCAGTGGTTCATAACTACGACAAGTACTATGTTAAACAGTAGTGCAGACAAAACACAGCCTTGACGAACACCAACGTTTACTTTGATGGGGTTGCTTGCTGTACCCTCATGAAGTATCGAACAAAATGCGTTGTTGTATAGCTCCTTAATAAGATTAATTATCTTCTCGGGAACTCCTTTGCATCTCAGAGCTTCCCATATCGCCTTGTGTTGTAGTGTATCAAATGCACGTTTAAAGTCAACGAACACTAAGTATAGGGGTGAGCGCCATTCAACCGACTGTTCCACAATTACCCTCAAGCTGTTGATGTGATCAATACATGACTTGTTTGGTCTAAAGCCCGCTTGTTCTGGTCTTAGCTGTGGTTCAATAATGGATGCAATACGATTGTGGAGGATGTGGGGCATGTGGGGCATGATTTTGTTTACAATATTCAAAAGAGTAATACCCCTCATTCAAAAGAGTAATACCCCTCCAGTTGGAGCAATGTAGCAAGTTTCCTTTTTTTGGGAGTTTTATTATAAGGCCTTCTCTAATATCATCCGGAATTTTCTCGTTTAACCAAAAATTTGAAATCAAGGGTTCTAGTAACGCTGTTGTTAGAGTTATGTCTATTTTTAGAATCTCAGGAGGTATTCCATCAGGGCCTGCTGATTAACCGGACTTCAAACGTTTAGCTGCAGCTGCTATAATAATAATTTGGTGTAATAGTCCTCCCACAACTCCAACTGCTGATCTTTGGCAAAGATTAATTCGCCCTGGTCATTCCTCAGAGGTTTAATATTGTGGTGGCTATGCCCAGCGATCTCCTTCGTTATACGATACAGGTCCTTAGATCGACCCGTTTCACTATACTTACGTTTATCATTCCTTGCACTGCGTTTAACTTTTCGGTTCTCCTCTTGGTATTTACGTTGTTCGTCCTGCTTAGATTGTGGATTTTTAGCATCATTCACTTTTGACTTGGCTAGCTTTCTAGATTCTATTAATTGCCATGTATTATCGGATATCAAGGGCTTGTTGGTTTTTCTGGCGTATCCTATTTCACTTTTAGCCGTCTCAATAAGTGTTGATTTTAAATCTTTCCAATAAACATCTACATTTTGTAGGGGAGAAAATAAGAGAGTGACTGCCCTATTTTTCAAAACGTTGGAAAACTGACGAGAGACCTCCGGATTGATTAATTTTTTTGTAGGTCAAATCTTCTTCTGCTGAGGGCTGGTTTACGGTTTACAACTTTTAACTTGAATCGGACTGCAGCTATCATCAGGTGGTGATCACTACCCACATCAGCGCCTCTTTTGTTCCTCACGTCCTGCAGTGACCCTCTCCACATCCTGCTTATCGCAAAATGCTCGATCTGATTTTCGGTTATATGATCCGGGTACACCCAAGAAACTTTGTGGATATTCTTGTGGGGGAATAAAGTACCGCCCAAAACCAAGTTTAAATTAACGTATAGTTCAACCAGCCTTTCTCCGTTGTCTGTCATGCGGCCGATGCCATGCTTTCCCATCACGCTCTCTCTGCTTGTGTTGTCACAACCAACCTGCGCGTTGAAGTCACCCATTAGCATTTTGATATCACCATGACTGATACTGTTAATCACGTTTGTCAGCTTACTATAAAAGCTATCTTTTTCTTCATTTTCATCGCCTTCCGTTGGAGCATAGCATTGAATGCAGCTTAGGTTTCTTGCACGTGTTCTAAACCTAGCTACAATAATTCTGTCTGTGTGTGGTTGCCATTCAATGAGAGCGTTCTTTGCCTCTTTCGAGAAAAGAAAACCAACACCACTTGCTCTAGGTTGACCGGCTGCTTTGCCAGAATAAACTAATGTTAAACCACTTGATGTTATATGTTCACCGCTATCTGGCCAACGTATCTCGCTCAATCCCATAATAAGCATGATGTAGTTGTTGAACTCTTTTTCGATTTGCGCGAGCTTAGTTGTTTCTAGCATACTACGAACGTTCCAAGATCCAAATCGTGTCTTTTTTTTTCATTCCAATAGTCGTCGACGGGGGGTTTGAATTATTATTATTATATACATTTGCATAGGTTTCAGTAATAGATTAAGCTTCGGGGAGAATAAGTGATTGGCCTATAGCTCTCCTAGGCTGGCGCTGGGGATGCCAACTAAGCCACCTGCCAGGCTTGGTGAAAGTCAATAGCAAACTACGCAAATATGCCTACTTTCCGAGACGTAATTTTTTTAAATGACCATTCGGATATGCTGAAGACCGTCCCTCGAATTAGCTTCCACCTCAACAGAGGTGGTCCCCAGGGAGTACCACGAGGAGGCCACTGCCGTAGCAATGGGTTCAGCGCGCTGACCTACGAGTCGACTTGGAGTGAATTACTAAGGATAGTGGGAACACTTTACCTTATACTCGTCAGTTTTAGGGATGACAAGTCTTACTAAGGAACGCTTTAACCAATTTGCCTTACACACTCCCATACTCCCCATAATTTCACATAGACCCTATAAAAACTTCTTCCCGCAATAAAGTCTTTGTGCCCATAAACGATTTATTATGTTGGTATTTAGATTAAACTTGGTCCAAACTTATCACATCTTACCAAATATTAATGGAATCGGCCGATGTTTGGCCATAGCTCCCAAATATACCTTTTAAATCCTTCCATAACATCCTTTTAAATTCTGGCGACAATAACTTTTATAACAATTACTATGTCATGGCATAATTTTGTGCTGGTAGGTCTAGAGTTACCTATAAATCTCATAAAAACCCCATCACTAAAATCACTTTTAAATTAAAAAAATCTCTTATTAATGTTGATATCTAGATATTGTTTGGCACAAGGAACTCTTAAATAGATCTAAGCATCAAAACATGATTTTGTTTTATTAACAAGGTTTCGTTTATATGTGCTAAACTCCCATTTTATACTATTAATAAACTGAAATTTATTGTTGATGGGATAAGTTATTCCTATGCGCATTTCACAGGTTGCTTAGGCCAGATCGTCAGGAAACTTTATCTACAGATTTTAGAAAAACTAAACATATAATACAAATGAAACTGTAAAGCAATTAAGAATTATAAGCACCAGTTTTACTTGTAACAATATCAAAGCTTAAACAAAAACAACAACAATAAACAATAAGTTTATCCTTTCTTAAAGAGTACAAAGTTGCCCACTGGTCTTTAAGAGGATATTTTACTTATATGGTGTACCGTATCATATGGTCAGGCTTGATCGACTATACTTTCTTATTTGTTTTTATTTTAAAAGTATCTACCCAAGTTTGATAGCAGGAACATTTTTGCTACGATTTTCATCTACTACACCTGCAAAATATTGAATAAGTTTTGTTAATATTGTTTTTTTTTCTATACCCTTCACGCTTTTTTTCAAATCTTGCTTCCATCCACTCTATACACTTTTGGCAACACACCAGCAACATATTTAAAAAAATTCTTTTTTTTTCAACATCAAAATATTAAACTTTTTGCAAAATTTAAAACATTTTGTTTATTGTGCAAATATGTTGTTTATATAAATGAAAATTTCTGGTTTTAAAACAACCGTCACATTTTCTTGTATTACCATAAATTTTTAAAGCAAGGAAGTTTACTCATCATTAAATCTATTTTATTATTTAGCAGTACATTTAAATTTTAATATCTTTTAGTACTATTAGTCAAAGGTTACGGGTGAAAGACATTGTATCCACATGCTGCTTCACAAACAACTTCCAGAAAAACGTTTTTATTTAATTTTTTTTTTTTTTTTTTTTTTTTTTGCAAAAATTTAATATAAGGAAATATTTCTTGTTACATTGTTTGAGTATGGGCAAATATTTACCCAAGGTATGTTAAAAAACATGTACATGACTTTACTGGCATTAGCCAAAGTATAATGAAATATTCCAGGTTTGTTTGAAAGGTTCAGCAAAAGAATTTTAAAATTTCAATTACTTTAACTTTCGACTTTTTGTTTTTCTATGTTTTTATTTTATGTGTTGTGCCAAGGGACCAGGTCACTTTTAAATGATTCTCTCTACTTCCCCTTTGCAGAGAACAGTTTTATTAACACGTAAAATATAATTGCTAAAATTTCTGTTACAAATGTAGAATTTTATTTGATGGCATTATTAATAAAATAAATTTTATCATGATGGTAAAAATTAGCACAAAATATTTTATCCCAAAGGGTTGTTATACTTTAAATGGGTAGGAATGTAATTCAAAAAATTAAAATTAATACAGCATGTTGGGCATTAATCAGCTTGACATTGAGGAAATATAATAAGAAACATGTATGAAAGTATAGTCGGTCAAGCCCGCCCATATGATACCATGCACCACAGTACACTCAGGTCTCGTTTTATGCGATAGATGCGTTCCAAAAAAATTGCATAAATTGAATTCGCATAAAACGATACTCTAGCTTCATATACACAGAAAAATTTTTTAGTAATTTTTTATCAATTAAAAAAATTATTTAAAAAGTATTTAAACTTAATTAATGTAATAATTGAATCAATTATTTTTTTTGTTGAACGAATATTAAAAATATAATTTTGATTTAATTAACATTTTAGTTGTTTTGTTTGAAACGGCAAAGTTTTTTGAGCATTTTTTTAATTAAAATTAAAAATATCATTTATTGAAAAAAAAAATCTTCAAGATATAAAATTTTTACAATTTTTAGTAATCAATATAATCATTTTGGTAATAAGTGCAAAATCAACAAATGGGTTGCTTGATTCTATGGATTTGGTATAAAATTGGTGATTAGAGAAAATTTTTAATTTTTTCTGTGTAAAAACTAATTTTTCGTTCCAAAATTCTGAAAAACCGCATAAATTCCAATTTTAATTAAAAAATTCGAACTAAATCGCATAAATAGTCAACAAATATATATTTGGGGCATTATTTGTGAAGCGGACCACCCAATAAAAATATTTTGTTGGAATTCCTTTATATATATTTGGCATAACTAAGTTCAAGTAGATAAGAATCAGTTTGCGAAATATTTTTTTATGATGTTTATTTGTCAAGTTATGGGGTGATTAATTGTTGACGTTTTCAAAAAAAATGTTCTTTTAAATTATTATTTCAAACTAAAAACTAATAAAAGAAAAAAAAAATTTTAAAGTGATTCTTTTAGAAAATCGATTGATCTTTAAATAAAAAAAAAATTTTTTAATAAAAATTTTTCTTCTGCAAAACCGGAAATGACCAATTTATATCTAAATTTTTCTAACTAAGTTTTTTTTTTGTATTTTTTAATAAAATTGGCCTTTAGTGTCACAGTAAAAACTTCGGCTACTTTTTCAAATGAATAGCTTCTTGCACTTATTATTAAGTAGCTTTCTTCTATAACTTCTTCTATAACAACTTCTATAACTACTTTTTTCTGGATGTGTCTAAGTAAAAAAAATAATGACTTACTTTTAAATGCGTTAATTTTGGGGCATGCCTTGTAACATTCATTGGTTCTTTCAGTAGTATTGTAAGTAGTGCTTTATTGTTTTTCTGATTACTCAACACATTATTTTGTAGGCGAAGTTTTTACTGGGGTCCTTATTATATTGTAAAAGTTTTATTATGGGGCCTCTATTAGTTTAAAAGTTATGCAAATTTCTTTACACTCGCACATGTGGTTATTACAATGTTGTACCATACAAGACAGGAAATGACGAGTTTAAATTTAAATTTTTTTGACTTCCACTTAATTTTTGAATTGATTTTTACCGAAATTAGTCTTCGTTGTAAAACTAATATTATATGCTCTTCATTAGTTTAAAACCACTCATACATATGTACGTATAGGTTAAGCATATAAAAAATACAAAATAAAACAAACTATAACGATTACATCAGTGATGCAAACTTGACTTAATTTTAAAACGGTAAAAAAGCTTTAAAAACATCTACAATTTCAAAAACCGTAAATATTAAAAAAAAATCGTTAATTTAAAAATCGCATAAATTTGAATCCGCATAAGACGAGACCTAAGTGTATTTAAAAACACATCATGCTTAAGTGTCCATATTAATATGGATTTATCTATGTTTATAAACTTCATTAAAATCGGTTAGAAAGTTTGTGAGAGGCAAGAATTTCCCTCTACCTCCCCTTGTAGTCCTATTTTTGTAAAAATACATAGTTTATGTTTCCATATAAATATATTTCTATCTATGATTTAAATTTCATTAAAATCGGTTTGGTAGTTTCTGAGAGGCAGCAATTTCCCCCTATCTTCCCTCGTTGTCCTACGAGGCTTAGGCCTTGTGCCAATAAGAACCTTTGTCCCAAATTTTATCAAATTATCTTTAAAATTGCGACCTGTACTTTGCGCAAAAGTTTACATTGACAGCCAACCAGCCGGACGGACATCGTTAGTTCGACTCAGAAAGTGATTCTAAGTCGATCGGCATACTCACTAGAGTGGGTCAATTTGTTCGGGCCCAAAAAAAGTGACAAAGCGTACAGCAAAATCGTAATCTACGGAAAATTCTAAGAACTTTTCCTAAAGAAACCATGGTTCGAAAATCAGGAAAGTTTGGTGCTCAGAAAATCTGAAAAAATATTACTTTTTTGGAAATATTTATTGAAATTGGTTGGCCTGTATCGCTGAAAGAGGGCTTGTTTAAAACGAAATTTTCTCAGCTTTATATATGTATCTGCGCTCATTTTTAAAAAATTCTGTACATTAATAATTGGTTAGGAGATTTTTGTCAAAATATTCATAGTCAGCTGGTAAAATAAAAAAATGTATTTTATTTTTATTTTTTTTTAACCCAATTTTATATTTTAAATTCACTACCTTTTTAAAAGAGAAACTAAACAAACAAAATAAAATAAAATTACCCAATAAACATTTTTCTCATTTTGCGAAGCACTACGAAATAAGACATACAGAAATGCAGTAAAGTATGTAAGCGAAAGAACTCTCAACAACTTAAAAAAATAAAGCATTTCAAGTGCTACGGCATTCCCTTACTACGAAGCAGGTAAGGGAGAATAATAACATAGCGTTTACATTTGCCAGTACTGGCAAGACAGTAGCAATTCATTCAAACTTTTTCACTAATACATAAACACTTTTACAGCTATTTTGTTTTTGCATTGTTTTGCCAACTAATATGTATATGCTTACTGTCTTGCCAGTACTGGCAAATGTAAACGCTGTTTAAAAAATAACTGCATCAGTGTGTAAAGCTGATCGTTACATCTAACAATTTTTATATGCTTTATGTGTCATAAATGTATTGCTTCAAAGTGGGAACTCGCCATATAAAATTCATGTCTTCCTTACAAACCTGCTTTGTTCGAAGCTCCATTTTTTATAGGGTAACGACTTCAATAAAAATGTATTTATAACCTTTAAACCATGGCAGCACTTATAAAGTTCTGCGCTTAGTATGAGCTGTTGTTCTTTTTTTTAAATATTGCTGGCTATTCTTGAAAACGCGGCGAAAAAGTGAAAATTTTTATAAAAAAAAAATTATTTTTGTTTACCATACATTTCCAAAATGGAATAAACGTGAGAATTTTAACGGTAAATTGTGTGAACGATAGAATTACAAGCTTTTCAGTTGCTCATTACCTATTTATTTTTTGTTTTTAAATTATGGCTCTTATTATGTAAAAAGCAACGCCAAAGAATTGCATTGAAAGCAAAACAAATTCATAAATATTTTGTAATTTTGTTGTTGCTTTCTACAAAAATTCATGTACCGTTTTAATATTTTCAACGCCACAAGTAGTTTGTGGAAATTTTAAAACGCAAAAAGAATTTCTGTAGAAAGCAACAACAAAATTACAAAATATTTATGACATTGTTTTTGCTTTCAATGTTATTCTTTGGCGTAACTTTGCGAATTATATAGTTAAGGCGCCCGTACACGACATGTATTTGTCATCTGACATGTCAAATTTTCAAGTCACATGTCATGTCTGTCAAAATTGCTGTTTAACATAAGGTTTAAAATATTCGGTCACAAACGTACATGTAATTTGCTTCTGACATTGTCTCTGTTTTTTTTCGCATTGTTATTGCAAAAACCAAAGTAGTTCTCGGTTTCAAAATAGCTTGCTGCCGCCACGAAAATATTTATTTGCGCCGTAAAATAATTTAGCCATCTTAACATTTTTTTCTTTTATTTTAAAGATACCAATTTAGAATTTTATAATGAAACGGTTTTTATGTATATATTTACATAAATTCTATTCAATGGTAAGATGAGCATACATATCTTGGTATTGTAAAATATTAACTTCAGCCGGCTAATAATTCCGTCAATAGTTGACGCCGCTGCCAGTTTCTTCCCGGCATAGATTTCTGATGTCAGATGGTTTCTCAGAAGAAAATAGAGCACGCTCTAATTGAAATTTTGTCAGATGACTTTGCGTCTGACTTTTACAGAAGCAAAGTTAAAAAGGTAACACACGACATGTATGTGTTTTGCAGTGGGAAATTTGACATGTCAGATGACAAAAACATGTCGTCTATACGCTCCTTTAGGGACTATGATTCTTACTACACCATTTCCAATTGTATTTCAGACTTTTCTAACTATATTTCAGAAATTTCCAATTTAACTTAAAAAATTTCCAATTGTAACTTCTGAAATTTATGTTTTTATGGCAAATACAATTTTTGTCTGAGCCGCCATTTACTACAAGCATCTACCGTTTACTAATCTAGGGTAACCGGCACATATTCAGCGAACTGAGCGATTTGTACAATTGCTTACCAATGCTTTCCACGTGCCATAGAATGTAATCGAGATGATATTTTGGCAGTTACTATTAAGAGCCGCAACAGAATACCACGAATGGATAGAAAAAAGATATTGTATGTAAATTGCAGCTATAGGCCGAAACTAAATTTATTTACCCCCGGCTTGGCCAGTATTTTTTTTTATAAATTTTTTATTTTTATTTTAATCGGTTCCTTTTTTTAAGTTGTGAATTTCCAAAAAAATGCATTTTAATAAAAAAATAGAATAATAAAAATATTTATTTTAATTTTTTTTATTTTCAGTTTTTGCTTAAATTTTATTTAAAGAAACTTTCCTTTAATTGAATTTTGATTAATCAATTCCATGGCATTTTGACAAAACATCTTAAGTCAAAACTAAAAAGTTGAAAAAAATGGTGTCAAATCGTACGAATTTTCATTAAAAAATATTTTTGTTTACTTTTTTAAAATTTTGTATTATGAACAAAATTTTTCTTTAATATCGGTTTATTTTATTTTTTAACAAAAATGCTTTTTTCACCGAGTTTTTTTTAAATTTTTTTTTTTTGCTCTCTTATCTTCACTTAAGATGTTTTGTCAAAATGCTGCAGAATTATTTTATTTTAATCAACTTTGAATTAAAATTTACCCAGCAAACACAGAAATACACCTCATGTATTGCCAAACGTATTGCCAGGATGAAAAATATTATTGCGGCAATAATCGATTTCGTATTGCTGAAGATACTTCCTTCGGGAAGAAACGTGTCTCGATGGCAATACTTCTCAGCAATACGAAAGCGATACTTCTAGATGATTATCTAGTAATATCGCCAGATAATCACTAAATAGAAAATAGGCAGATATTGCCTTAATATCATTGGGATGATAAAAAGACTATCTTGCAATTTAAAAAATTGTCATTTACGTACAAAGAAGCACATCTTTTTATTTATTATTAAATAATTAAAGCAAAATAAAATTCTATACATAAATATTTAGTTTCCACCATATTTTTGAAGAAAAATCCTACCACTTCTTTAAAATAGCATCCAGGATGAGAAATATCTTGACTATATTGAAAAGGAAACAGATTAATATTTAACAGATTTATTTAATTTAAATATTTACCATTTGCAGAATATTTTGAGAACTAATTTTTTAGATATTATAATTTGATTAATTTTTATTTTTTAATTTGTGACGTACATTATTATTTAATTTTTATTTAGTTTATTTTGCGTAATTTTCTCGAAAATTTTAAAAGGAAGAAAATAAAAACTTACTTTGATTATTTTCTGTTAGATGACAAATTGGCGAAATTGCTAAACTATTGCCTTAGGGGATATTTTCCATTTGTTTGCAGGGTAGTTAAATTATTTTATTTAACTTTTGTGTATCAAAATTGTAACAGTTTTAGGTTTCTTATCAGCTTGACAATGATTATTTTGACAAAAACCTCTTAACCAATTATTGATGTACAGATTTTTCTAAAAATGTGCACAGATATAGAAAGATGAGAGAATTTTCTTTTAAACAAGCCCTCTTTCAGCGATACAGGCCAACTATTCACCAATTTCAATAAATATTTCCCAAAAAGTATTATGGTTTCTTAAGATAAAGTTCTTAGAATTTTGCGTAGATTATGATTTTGCTATACGCTTGGTTGGCAAAAAAATTAACCCACCCTAATGCTCACACATCAGTGCAAATACAAAATTCCCTCTCCACTATTGTGGTGTGGGTATAACAAGGAAGAATTCTATATTCGTATAAATGATATAATCAGATCTGTTACAGAAATCAATTCCGACCGAAAGTGATTTTGTTTTATGTGAAGCAAGATACGAAATCATGATGAAGTGCACTTCCACTTTCGATCGGGATTGATTTCTGTGACAGGCCTCAATATCTAGATATGTCTGTATATAATTTCCTTATTTATGCGTTCCTCTTTTTTGTCTATCCAGAGCTTTTTGAAGCCCACTGATGCGCTAGAAAGCTAAAAATCGACATACATATAGTTAAACACCTAGGCATAATCCTGCCGTAGCCGTATTTGGCCTGTGGGCGGAGAGTAAAGAGGAAAAGGAGCGTAGAAAAATTCAAATTTTTTAGATGTTAGCTTATATTAAAGCCCCTAATGACATTGGAAGTTGAAAATTGCATGTAATCCTAACAATGGAGCATAGCCTAAGGTAGTCGGATCTAAGATTTTGGGATCACGGGCGGAGAGTTTATATAGGTACATAAATTCACAAAGGCCCCATTTAAAGAACCTCCCGGAATTTGTTTTGTTTAGTAAAAATTGTTTTTAATTTTGATGATGTTACTGAAATGCAAATATCTCCAACAATTTTAAAAGATCAAGGCGAATTCAACAAGGTAAACTCGTCGCTACAACAATTACAACTCTAACAAAAATAACAGGCATTTTGTAAGTGTAACATATCCGAGTTGTCAAAATAGTTGTTTACAAAAAGTGTGAATAAAAAGTAAACAGTAAAAATTTTTATTGATTTTTTTATATTTAAAGTTGTGTGTTTATGAACCGATCTAAAAAAAATTTAATGTATTCTGTGTTTTTGAAGATTTAATGTTAAGGGTGCATTCTGCCATGCATTTATATTAGTTTTTTTTAATCAAAGTGTGTATAAACTTTTAAGGCACGATGTTTCACATCGGGTTTTTTGACTGGTTTCCAACTAAACCAATTGTGTTGGAGCTCAATTCAGAAATGCTTAGGAGAAGTGGAAAGAATTTTACACCAAAATTGTTCTTTTTATTTTGAGTTTTTTCGAAAGTGAGAGTGTTTTGAACAGTCGGACATGGCTAAATAGACTAAAAATTATGCATAAAAATTAGAAACAAATGTAGCTTACCAACGCAGCTCCAACAAAAAAGGACATAGAAGAATAGAAAATTGCAAAATAAGAAGAACAAATTTCATGGTAAAATTCTACAAAACGCATAGTTTAATTCAGAGAAATGGACTTCTGAAGTTTTCATATGAATTTGCGATTTTCCACTACATTTGTAAACGTATGTGGCCATTATTAGTGTCTTTTGAAAGCTTTTTAACAGATCTTTCTGAAAATGTAAAATTTATTGAAAACTTTTTAGCTCTTTACCTCCTAATACAGTTTTTACAAAATTTTTTATCAAAACGTCACGAAGTGCACTAGGAATCAAAAATTTAATCTAATAAAGCCCAGCTTCGCTTAATAAACCTTCTCCACATAGCCGGCCTTCGGTTGGGCGCAAGGATTTTCTCATCTATGGTATAACAAACACCGACTTTGCAAAATAAAGGTTCTTCGCATAGTAATTGATATGCTTACTATAATATTTTCGCCAACTCATCGCCGCTCCTTTATGGATTGAGAATTTTTAAATAAAAGCTCTTAAATTATACCAATATTAGCTATATAGGTTCAGATATGTAGTGGGAAACCGCAAATTTATATGAAGACTTAAGAGATCTATGACTCGGAAACTAAGCGTTTCCGAGAATTGTGCCATTTTATTTTTTCTTGCTATTTTTCATTTTTTATTCCCCTTTGTTTTTTTACTTGGAACTGCGGTGGTTAACTAGAATTAAGCCACAATTAATTTTATTGTCATAAAATTTCACAAATTAACACAATCAAAATTTTTTTAAATGAAAAACAAAAATAATTAAAAAATACAATTTATTGACAACTCGGATAATACAGCTGACGAACAGATGCTCTACAGAGTTTACCTTGTTGAATTCGCCTTGTAAAAGATTAGGTGTCAGATTCATTTGGTCACGACTTTGTTGGAAATTTGTAATCCACTGTACTCAACGTCATCTATTTTATCATTATTATTCGCCTTTTTCACTTTTTTAATAATTTTAATAAAAACTTATTATTGTTTTGTTTTTTATTAAAATGTAATTTTTTCTTGTGCTGGGAAGTATTTTTTAGTGCTATGTGGAAAAAACCTGTAGTTGCATTATTAAGTACTACTAGATTTTAAGTAGATTTCGTCAAAATCTAGTCACGAGGTAATTTTTTTTTTTATGTGAAATCTAGTCAAAAACAAATGGAATTTTCTCGAAATCTCAGGAGTACTATATTTCGTTTTAGCAGTGTTGCCAGAAGTAGGGGAAAATCCCTACATGTAGGTATTTTAGACACTAAAATAGAAGCGTCGGGAAAATCGGACAGTTTTTTTTATTATCACCAAAATGTAGGGATTTTTCGTCATATCGCATTATTTTTAACACATTATTGGCCGCTACCATAAAACGCAGAATTTTTTAAATCCCTTGCAGGGAGGTTTTTTTAAGACCTCAATTAAGAATATTTTTCCCAAAATTTTATCTCCCGATTTGTAGTTCTCTTAATAAAAAAAAAATTATTTTATTTTTTTTTTGTAAAAAAACATTTCTTTTGGCTTAATTTATAAGAATTTTTTAAAAAATGTTTTTTTTTACAAATCTTCCATTAAGATTGTAAATGAGGCTATAAGCGAAGAATTGGTGTAACCCCAGACTACTCATTATGAGATAATGAGGAGTTAACACTACTATTGCACTAAAGTACTTGGTTCTAACGGCCCGTGCTAAAACTTTGTTTCTAGCGCTATCTGTTTTGGATACAAACAGTTGGCTTACTCGACTATATAATAATAATATATCTAACACCGGAACCGCAACCAAATTACATTGTGGGATACACTACTTCTGCGCTGATATGTATTTTTGCATGTAAATATACAAAGTATGTGTCTAATAATTGAGGTGATTATGGCGGATTGAGGAGTATGTGTAAAAAAGACTTATATAAGCACCAATATGCGACAAATAGTACGTTTACCAGCCTCTGAAGCCAACTGAAGCCCTTCCCGTGACGTTGCCCAGAGGAAGTTACACAACAAGATGGCATATCCTTCAAATGTTTTCACATACCCTTTAGGGATCTAGGAACATATAAAAAAATGCTAAATGTTAAACTGTATTCTGACTTCAGGTCGAAAATCAATTTATGAAAGAGCGACATTGTCATGAAAGCTGACACCATCCATATCATGATTATACTCCTGAATTGCTTTCGGCTGTAAAATACCGCTTAATATTAGCCATTGGTTCGATTGAGGAGTTATTGATTATTACATTGGCTACAGCGCTGTTATTCCCGCGCTTATTCAATAAATAGATGATGATAAGAAAAATTGTCAAAAAAAACTATGTATATGACAATGGGGATCAGGTACGTTAATTATCTAGTAACAACAGAAAAGTTTGAGCCACCATATAAAATACTGAAGAATAAATCTTCACTTTCGCAGCATATGCAAAATGTTTTAAATCCAGCACGGATTGGTTTTCTCTTAACGAATTTGCATAAGCTAGATTCAATTGTTATTGGGAACATCGACAAGTTGGCGAACTTTGACAAAACAATATGTCGTACCTTAGTGACTATTATCTGATAGATGATAATGCCTTTTAGATGACCTGAACCGATTGCCAATTAGTGATAAGCTATTGTTGTGCTTCTGGCCAGTGGTCGATTTTTCGACCACCAAGGATTATGGGCATTTATAAGTCAGAAAACTTATCAACTTCACATTGATAATTGTCGATTCTTATAAATAATGAAAAACAAAAAATTTAATTTTATATTGTTTTATAACTTTTTTAAATGGAAAAATGTGTCAAAAATTTTTTTAATCCTTTTACCAAAATATTTTATAAAGTCTTTAAAAAAATCAATGAATTACTAATACATATATTAAAAATCAATTCAGATTTTATTTTTGTGAAAACAGATCAAAAAAATTATAGTTCACTTTAAATATATACGCTAATAAAGGTACTGGTCGAAAAATCGACCGGTGGCATAAGATGGGTTAAAGTAAATACAGAAAAAACGTTTTGTTAGTGATATTTGCTTGTCCAAAACGGTTGAACATTTTTCTTTTCACTACAGTCGCTTAGAAACATATTTCTAGAGTTGTTTATGTGTATGTTTTTTCTAAGATATCACTTAATTAAATACATATCGCACCTATTCAACAATACTGTATTAACTCGTAATTTTAAGTATTTTACTTTTTGGAAATAATCAACAGGTAAAATTCATATCTACTACCCACTGTAAAAACACCGAGCTCTTTTATCTACCTTTTGGTAAAGAAACGGTGGGTTTAAAAATACTTTTTCATATGCCTTTCATATTAAATTAAAAATAGTTTTGCTTCTACTGAAAATTTAAAAATTTTGAGTTCATACAGTATTTGTTGAACAAGTGCGATTTGTATAATTTTTTTTTTAAGTTGTGTACTTATTTTTTGTCAAAGCTTTAATATTTTTTATTACTAATGTTTTTTTCTCTATTTTAATGACAATAATGCGTAGGGGATTTAACGTGTAGGGAAAATCAGATTTTTTTTAGCATGTGTAGATATTTTTTCGAAAAATCCACTGGCAACACTGCGTTGTAGTGTAAATGGGCGAAGGTGTGATTATTTTTTTGCAAACGAATTTCTACGTAGAAATTTAATTCATTATATGTTCGTTTTTAATATTCGCCTACACTTAGGCGTTTTGAAATTTGCTCAAAAATGAAATATCAAAGAAAATTTATTTGTTCAATTACACAATTTCATTATAAACTTATTGGTGCAGCCCCAGAAGAAGGAAAGTGAATTTTTTTCGATGAATCAAAATTTTTATTTACACGGTTCAGATGATAACAGGTGCCTGGTGCACAGACCAAAGGTTTAAAGTCTTAAACCAAGACATACAAAACGTAATGTCAAATATGGTGTTGGCAACATTGTGGTCTGGTCCGTTTTTCCGGGCAATTCATTGGGCTATTTATAAAATCGATGGAATTCTGCGGAGGATACTCCGCCTCAATTCGATGCCGTTTTATCACAAAGAAAGGTCTAAGTTTGGCACATTAGACTAACTACCAACTTTTTCTAACCTAATATAGTATTTTTCGAGACAATTATTTCTTTCCTGGAATGTTGTTTTATAATGTATAAAAAAATATTACTGGTCAATATCCAAACAAACTTGTTTTAGTTTTTTCGTGTTTGCTGCGTTACCAAATTAAAATCCTTTAATAACAAAATAAATTAACAAAATTACTTCGGTTCCTGTTTCACTTTAAAACCCCTACTTTCTGGCCTATTCAAAAGAAATAAATAATTAAAAATTTCCTTACAGTGCGAGTTTAAATATTTTGTCTCATTATTTTCTGCAATAACATCTATAACATGTTTCCACCCAATAAAAGAATAATCACAAGAAAACAAATTAAACATAACATTAAATATTTTGTTCACAGTTACTGGAAGGCATTTGAAATAACCACAAGGAACAAATAAAGTATGTTTAGATAAATAATTGTTTAACATTTGTATAAAGAACTCTTAACAGTGTTGAACAACATTTTAAGGATTGCCTCCAGCATTAACATATTTGCTTTCAGTCTTTAACAAATAATAATAACAACAACAACTACTACCAACAAAAGTTTCATATTTACAAACATACATACATACATACGTACATATAAGAATAATGCAAAAAATAAACCGGAATGTTAAAATAAAAACTACGAAAGAAAAAAGTATTCAGGCATTATGTAAGTATTAGCAATAGAAATAAGTTTTCGCCTTGTGATAAGAAACAGGCACATGATGGCACAACCTTTATTCGAGTTTATTTATTTATCACAATGTAGTTGGCTTTCTAATACAACAAGATATGAAATCTTATGAATTATAGTATTAGAATCAGATAGGTTATACAAGACAGATAATATATTTAGCAATAGTAGGGTACACAATTGAACTAAACAAAAAAAAAACACAAGTTAGAGTGCTATATTCGGCTGTGCCGAATCTTTGATACCCTCCACCGACAGTTCAAATGTTTATGGAGTAATATCTGTATGATGTTATTATTATTTCAACTGTGACAATTTGTTATTAAGTATGGTTTTAGGCGACTAAACTGTTTTCCGGTAGTAGGGTTTATATGGGGCCTAGGGTAAATTATGTACCGATCATCATTATGACGAAATTTCACAGTATCATTTATAGTCCTATAAAACTGCGACGAGCAAAAATTTGTTATGATTGCATTATTTTTTACAGTTTTAGGCGTACTAAACTCTTTTCCGGGAGTATTGTTTATATGGGGCTTAGGGTAAATTATGAACGGATCTTCACGAAATTTAACAGCATGATTTCCAGTCAAACAAAACAAATTTTTCCAAATCTTATCTCATTCCGTGCCTTGTTCAAGCATTTATGTTATTTTTTGTAACAAAATTAACAATTTTTTTAGGTGGTGGTTCCACATTTTGATTCATAGCTCTGGTCCTACTGAACCGATTTTTCTGGATTTCAATCCGAAACTGCTTAGGATAACTTCAAGCAATTTGGCACCAAGTTTGTTCATTTATTTTCGAAAGTGAGCGTGTTTTCAACAGACGGACAGACGGACAGACAGACGGACATGGCTAAATCGACTTAGAATTACTCAAGCACCCAGAATATATATTCTTTATGGTGTCTGAGATGAATAATAAAAGAGTTTCACACGGAATGACAAACTTAATATACCCTCTTCACAACTTATTGTGGTGGAGGGTATAAAAAGATTAATAATATAATAGTAATAAAATATAATAATAATAAATAGGTATACAATTGAAATAAAAACATTCATAAAGATTAATTAAATAATAAATAATAATAATAGTAATTTAACAATTTAACAGCAATACAATCATCATATTTGATTAACGATAAGCTTTAGGAAAAATAATCACTAAGTAATTTTCTAAATTTTATTGCGTTGCGAGTGGTTTGCAAATGATTTGGAAGTTGATTGCAGAGACGTATACTAAATAAGAAAAATTGGCATTCTGATGCGTGACTTCGATGACGAAATTGTATAATAGATTTCCCTCTAAGCGATCTTACGAACTGCAAGCGATCGTAAAGGTACTTCGGTTCCAAAATTATTATAATCCTGTGTAGGAAATTAATGCTCCTAAATTTAAGAAAATTATTAAATGGTAAATGAAGTAAACGGCAGGAATATGAACTTATTCTATCAAACTTTTTCAGACCAAAAACGTAGCGGACAATGTTATTATACGTAGTGGTAAGTTTTCTCATATCCCGGGAGTTGCAGCCGGCATATACTTCAGAGGCATACAGTAGCGTCGGTAGTTAACAAGTCTTCGCAATTAAAGTTCTTATTCTAAGTGGTGTAAAATATTGTGTGATCCACAATCCCCTTAACATACCATATATCCTGCCACAAGCCTGATTTATCTGATCCGACCAAGTCAAAGTCCTATTCATTGTTATCCCTAGATTTTTAACCGTGGCAACAACAGCAATTCTAGCATCTCCAATATAAACATTCAGATCATCATCCATTACTACATTTTTTCTTCTTATCACTAAACATTTGGATTTTTCCGGATTTAGTTTCAAGCCATTAGCCGAAGCCCAATTGAAAATATTGTCCAAATCAAAATTTAAATCACTTAATCACACTTGTAAGGTATGAGTCCTTAGGACTGCTGAGGTATAGTTGAACGTCGTCAGCATACATTTGAATTTTCCAATAAAGTAGATTTTGTGGTAGGTCATTTGAGTATAGCGAATATAAAAGCGGTCCAAGGACCGAGCCCTGTGGAACACCATGTTTAACTTTCAACGGGTGAGAAATGCACCCATTTAGGGAGACGAGTTTTCGAAAATAAACACTAAACATCGCTCCTTAGTGTTCGGATCAATAAATTTGTGGAAAACAGAAACGCTAATAGTGTTTGTGTAGTAAAACATTAAAAAAAAAATAACGTTTCCCTGTTTCGAACACAAAAATAATACTGTTCTTATCCAAACCAACAAAACGATGAGAACATTAAATTCCGTTCGTTTTTTTTAACCACAAACTTCATTGTCTTCAGTTCAGCTCATAAATATTCGTTTATTTCTGTTGTGCTAAGCGCCTTTGGTTCGTGTTGCGGTCGTTGCTAATATTTTTTGTGTAATAATTTCTTCATCAATCTAAAAAAAGTAACACTAAAGAACTTTAAAATATAATGTTTGTATACAGTATCACTATAATTGTCTTGTTTTTTAACGAAGAACAGAACCCTATATTATGTTCGGCTTTTCTTGAAAAAATTTACGAACGGTATTAAGGGCTGTGTTCGTCTACACAAACATTAAAAAAAATAGATAACGTTCCTGGGTGTTTGAAGCCAATGCTAAATAATGTTCTGTTTATTTTCGAAGACTGCTTTATTCTTTCTTAAGATATTTTTTCATTTATTTATATTAGACTGGAAATGTAAAAAAAAATGTTCAAATGTTATATTATTAAGATCTCGTAAACAAATTTTGTATGAAGCGAATAAAGTTATTGCCAGAATTGTTTTTGAAATTTTTTAAAATTATTTACATATATGAAAACCTATTTTTATACAACGCTTGTTTAAATCAGTGTTGCCAAAAGTAGAAAAAAACATTATATGAGAAATTTTCCTTCTCTTAATTGTTAAAATTTCGAAGCTGCAGGAAAATTGTCTAATAACCTTTTTATCCTCTTCAGACCATGGGTACTAAAGGGCTGCAAGAATACATTCATTTGTTTATTACACACAAGCATTCCAATATTCATTCAAATATTTAAATAGTTAAGTACTGGTTTACAGAGTTTAATAGTTAAAACATAAAAGAGAGTGTAGTCTGTGTTTTACTTTATCACAACAAAGGCACACATTCTATTTACTCTTTTTCTTTGAATATTTATTTACTCAATTTGAAAATGCAAACACACACAAGTATATGGTAACAGTTACCTGTGTGCAAGAAATACTACATAGTAAAATTAGTACTTATGTTTATTCTCATTACAAATATATCTCTATCAAACAGAATTTTGCAACAAAAATTATAAAAATTGGATTAAAAGTATATTAAAAAGGACTTTTAAATTCTTGCGTTTTACGTTTTCGATTTCCATAACAAAAGTTGCTAGTAATAATATTAATGTATTCATGTTATGAGTAAAACATTCAAATAATATTATATTCGAAACTTATACACATTTTATTATGTCTGTTTTATTTGAATGTGGTAGTATTTGTTTCTGTTTAAATACAGTTGTTTTCTTTTCTCTTTTGCCTTGTGTGTTTATTCATTTGTTTTTTTAACATAAAATGTAAAGCACTGCGTACTTAAATCGTTTGTTGTACTTAACTTTACCTACTTAAAAAACAAATGAATGTATTCATATGCCTTTTAAATGTAGTCATGCAGACCTTTAATGGGTACACATATCGTCGTGCCGAAGTTATCTTGCCGTATATCACAAAAAATTTTTTTTGGGAAATCGAATTTTAAGGTTCAAATTTTTATACACAATAATGTACGTAAAAAAAGTCTTCCAATATTTTTGTCAGATTTTGTGTTTGAAGTTCTTTATCGATTTATGTAAAAATATCCAAAGTCATGGAAAAAAATTTTCAAGTTATAGCCATTGTCACGTCCGAAAAATATTTTAAATTTTGTCGTATACGCCACTTTTTGCGATATATTTTTTAGTGTGTGTGATATAAGTCAAAATAAGGTATTAAAAACCTACATTCACGTGTTTGACCAATATTGATAATTACGTTATAATAATTTTCAAAACGAAAATTTATGCAAGTGACAAATATATTTACGTATAGTTATAAATTTTATATTATCGAATTTCCTTATGTATGAATAATTTTAAGTTTATTATTACTTAAGGGTGTTCTACCCATTATGCACGATGTTAACTGTGAGTCACACCGTAACGTCAAATTTTTGTCCAACTTATTTTGACATTTCTTGGTATCAGTGCCAAATTCAATCATGGAGAGGTTCAGCAATGAGCAGCGCGTTAAGATTGCTGAAGCCTTTTACGAAAATTGGCGGTCAAATAAAAAATACATTTTGTGCACATCTTGATTTTTTTGGTCAGCATAATCGATCAAATGTGTCCACAATCGGGATAATTGTGCGCCAATTTTAGCAAACCAGCTCTGTAGGAAATGTGAAAACGCCTGTGCTTGCATGCTTGGTGCGGTTTATGTCCAGGCGGCATCATCGGGCCTTACTTCTTCGAAAATGAGGTATGGTGTTCGCAATCGCGAGCTGATAATGGATTTATTTTTGCCATGGAAATGGAGGATATGGACCTAAACGATAAGTAGTTCCAAAAGAATGGCCATGTTAATTGGCCGTCACGATCATATGATTTGAAACCGTTGGCCTTCTTTCTTTAGTAATATTAAAAATAAAAAGTGTACGTCAATAAGCCAAGAAGAAGAAAGAAGAAATTCAAGAGCTAAAGATAGATAATTTGACACATTAAGTACATTGAACCTCAATAATGTCTCAGAGCCATTGAAAATATGGACCATAGGACAAGGTATGCAACCGAAGCCGTGACGAGCATTTGGCCGAAAATTTGTCTCACACATAGTTGTCACAGATCCTTCTATAATAATTAAAAAATATTCAGATAATTCGCTAAAAACTTTTTGTTTTATTTACAATTTACATTGTGCATTATGGTTGGGCCACCCTGTATATTCAACCTTTAATTGCTTAGCAATAAAATGAGTTTAGGCAATATAGCAATAATTCCATCAATATAAATAGCCGTTGTGTACTACGTCCGAAAAATATCTTTACATATAAAACGAAAAATGTTAAAATAACAGTAATATTTATAAGATAGTATATTTTTTGTAACATGCCTAATATACTTTGTTCACATACAACAAGATAACGCAAGATTTTTTTAATTAAAAGTTTTCATACGTTTTTTGTCGTATATCCACAATTATGCTACATACGGTATTATAACGCATTAAATTTTTCGTAAAAGTGGATATACAACAAAATGGCTTCGTAATATCTCATTAACCATAAGAGATAGAGACGTGAGGATTGCGCAGATCGATAGATCTGTTAAATTTACCACAGGAAACGGTCTTATCTCATTTTTTTCGATTTTGTGATATACGACAAGATAACTCCGGAACGACGATATGTGTACCTTAACTTACTACAAGTTTTAAAGACTAGCGACATCGTGTGACCAATAGAAACAGTTTTATTACTTGCTTGAGGCTACTGCGCTTCAAAACAATATCAAAAGATGGCAGGGTTTAGAAGTTTTAACCGTTATTTTTACATTTCAATTTAACAGCTTGAAAACCCCATACTGTTGGGATATTTTTCCTCAATAACTAATCGCTAAGTCCTGAAGTACACATATGTGCACCTCTTTTTCTACCACTTTAAATAAAAAAATTAAAAAAATAATTTTTTTTTTGTCATTATTTTTTTATTGAATCTTCATATATTAAATATGAACTAACAATAATTAATCAAATCTTAACCTAATACGTTATTTTATCTCCTGCCAGTGCCAGACAAAATTTTCTTCATCACGGGTTATGTTCACTTTTATAGGTGTTTATCGCTCATCTAATTGGGTAAGTGCTGCAGTGTCTCTTCTTCTTAAGCGAGTGTGGCCGCCATGATTTAAAATATTTCGAGCTAGTGGATTTGGGTGTTGTTCAAGCCTTTTTAAATATTTTATTGCATATTTTGTAATCATAGATTTCACTAATGGCACATTGAGATCCTTATGAATGTTTGAGTTTTTAACATACCAGGGAGCGGCTGTGATTATTCGAAGAAGTTTATTTTGGCGCCTTTGAATTTTGTCGATATTAGAGGCCGAGGCAGTGCCCCATAGTTGAATACCGTAGCACCAGATAGGCTTTAAGATAGAGTTGTAAAGTAGAAGCTTGCAATCGAGACTAAGGACAGAATTTCTTCCAATAAGCCAATGAATTTGAATGGCTTTTAGTTTCATTTGAGTTAATTTTGCCTCTATATGGCATTTCCACGTTAATCGCCGATCCAGATGTATACCGAGATATTTAACATGCGAATGTTGAGGAATTATTTGATTATTGATTGTAATAGGGGGGCAAGATTCCCGGCGCAAAGTGAATGTTATATGTACACATTTTTGCTCATTGACCATTATCCTCCATTGTCTTAACCATATTTCTAGTTGAAATATATGATGCTGTAAGTAACGCGATGCTTCATAACGATTTTCGTGAACGCTTAGAAAAGCTGTATCGTCTGCAAATGTTGAAGTTTGTGTGTAGTTGCTTGTTGGCATGTCCGAAGTATAAATTAAGTATAATAGGGGGCCCAGGATGCTGCCTTGTGGGACTCCAGCGGCAATGGGCTGAGGTGAACTTAAGAAATTTCCTTCTTTAATAATAAATTGACGACCGAATAAGTAGCTTTCTAGCAGCTTGTGTGTGTTTGCTGGTAAATTTTGCTTCAATTTGTGTAATAAGCCTTCATGCCAGACTTTGTCAAAAGCTTGCGAAACATCGATGAAGAGTGCTGAGCAATATTTCTTTTCTTCAAATGCTTTTCTTATGACATTTACTATTCGATGAGTCTGCTCGATTGTGCTGTGTTTTCTTCTAAATCCGAACTGATGGTTTGGAATACATCTATTTTCACTTAAAATTGGTGTTAATTTTGAAACTAATAATTTCTCAAACAGCTTTGACATATTTGATAATAAGCTAATAGGTCTATAAGACTCAACTTTTGTATGATCTTTACCTGGCTTTGGTATCATGGTAACTAAGGAAACCTTCCATTTTTGAGGATAGTATTCAAGGCGTAAAATAGCATTAAAAATAAAAAGAATAATTTTCTTTGCTATGCGAGGTAGCTCCAAAAGCATTTTATTACTGATTTTATCAATACCAGGTGCCTTCTTAGTGTTTAAGTCACAAATAGCCTTTTCGATTTCTCTTATCTCAAATCTGAGGGGAATAGCTGCTCTAGCATCAACAGGTGGTAACTCGACCGCAATATTGTGAGATATATTTGGTGTAAATACTTTTTTCAAATGATTTACAAACAGGTTTCCTTTTTCATTATCATTTCTTGCCCAACTACCATTCAAGTTTCTTAATGGTGGCTTAGATATAACTGGCCTTTTTAGATTTCTAGCTGCACGCCATAATGAGTAGTCAGATTGTGGAGTTGCATCAAGTTCCTTAAGATATTTTTCTAGAGAAGCCGTTTTCTGATTCTGTAGCAACTTTCTTAGTCTTTTTGTGCATTCTTTTAATAAAATCTTAAGTTGCGGGGATCTGTAAAGTTGCCACTCTCTTCGAACTCTCCTTTTTTCAGTCAAGAGCCGCTCGACATCTGAAGAACATATTTTATTATTTTTAATTTTTTTGGGGGTAACGCTGGAGTGTTGAACAGCTAGTTTAAGATAACTGTCAAAGTTAACAAGAGAGAGATCCACATTCTCCGGTGTACTAAGCGGAATATTTTCTGTGCAATGGGCACTGAGAAATTTTTTATATTTTAACCAATTTATTTGTGTGGCTGGCGTCGCTAAGTAACCTGACGGAAATACAATTCTATTTGGGTTCGATATAGTAACAATTGTAGGTGTGTGGTCGGATGATAATTCTAAGGAAGCTTCAACATGAATCGTTTCTGTGGGGATGTTTTTAACCACGCCAAAGTCGATAACATCTGGAATTTTTTGCTGATCAGTAGGCCAATATGTTGGTTGCCCGCTCGCGACCACATTTAAACCCATTTTAGAGATTGTGTTAAACAAAACACGACCTTTTGGTGTTATAAGTCGTGACCCCCAGAAGGTATGTTTAGCGTTATAATCGCCAGCGGCCAGAAAACAGGGTCCTAATGATTTATAATATTTATAATATTGGCCTTCTGATATGGAAAATCTAGGTGGAGAGTATAAAGAAGAAATTACTATGTTTCGATTTAGCTCCTCAACACAAATAGTCGTTGCTTGCAGATAGTCTTCACGGTGATCACACATAATGTAGTGTTTGACTCGAGTTTTTATTAAGATGGCAGAACCTCCACAAGCTCTATCTCGAGGGTCCTTGGTATCATATAGTATATAACCATTGATTTTAAACGTATTTCTTGAGGTCAAATGAGTTTCAGAAATCATCATGACATCAATTTGTTTATTTTTAAGAAAGTATTCTAATTCATTTTTATGTTGGCGGATGCCGTTTGCGTTCCAAAAACAAATTTTTAAACAGTTCATGGTTTGTTAAGTACAGCTTGCAATAACATCGATTGCATTCTAAGCATTTCCTGCATCATATTACCCATTGTGTTCGTAAAATTATTTACTGTTTGCACTAATGTTTCCATGGTTTTTTCTAAACGACTTAAATTAGAAACCGGAGTTTCCTCATTACTTGGCGAGGCACCTTGCATTGGCTGATGGTTTGATTTTAGGACGTTAGCGTAAGAAGTTCTGTTATTACTAGGCTGGGGGGCTTGAATTGCATTTGTGTTTACCTGATTTGCAACCTGCATTTGAGGGGTATTTGTTTTCGGTCCAACCGTCTGCTTGACAATATTATATACTGGGCATCCTCTATAATTGGCAGTGTGATTACCGCCACAGTTGCTACATTTTTTTACGTTGGGGTCGGTTTTAGACTTATCGCAAGAAACTGTACCGTGTAGTTCCCCACATACTACGCAGACAGGGGGTAAGTAGCAGTATGCCTTGGTATGGCCAAATTCTTGGCAGTTTAAGCACTGAACAGGTCCATTTTTTTTGTGCGGCTCTTCTATAGTTATTCTTCTGTAGAGAATATATTTTAAATTGTAAATAGGATGTGTTTCGTTTTTTTTAAGTTTTACGTCGCCGGGTTCAAACTCCACTCGAAAAAGTGGTTGGGGAATTTTGTCTCTATTTTTAATATTTACTACATGTTTTACCTTGAAGCCTTTTTCTTCTAGGAATGTTTTAACCTCTTCTGGGTCCACACATGAGTCAATACCCTTAATCACTACCTGTAGACCTTTACTGCTTTTCAGTTGGTAGGTATAAAAGTTTTTTTTAAGCGTTTCAAAGTTGTTTACTATTTTGCGAAAATCATTCTCATTATTGACTTGTATTTTTGTCTCGTTTATACTTCCACGCTTTATAGCCGCTACGTAAAACGAATTTTCACCTATCGCCGATATCAAACTCTTTATGAGCTCATTTGAATTTTGCTCCCTTAGATATATCGGGGGAGGCTTGGATGGTTTAATGACGTTTGGTGCTTCAGAGGATTCATCCTCCAGAATTGCAAAACGATTTTGAGTATTTATTTTATCAAAAGATGGTACTTTTAAGCCGAAGCAACTGCTGCAGAGGTAGGGCTGCGTCCCCGTTTAAGCACCGTTATGTACCTGTCCATACCAACCTGTACTGTAGGCTTTTGACAACCTTTTACAGGGGGGTTTTCCATTGCACCCGTGTTTGAGTTCATGGTATCATTTCCCACTAAATTTGTTTTTGACGTCACGGCAATACTTGCTGGCCTGGCAACACTTGTCACCAAATCTTGTTGTAGTTTTTTTAATGAGTTACTATCCACCGTTTGTGTAAATACCGAGGGTGAGAGGGAACGTGTTCGAGTAATTGGCTTAGCCGTTAGGTAGTTAATATTGTTTTGTTTTGTTTTATTTATTTCTGCATTATTTTCATTTGCATTAACTAAAACGTAAACGTTTCTTTCATTTTGTCTTAGTGTTGTTTCACTGTTTGTACTCATGCAAAGAGTTGTTTTTGTTTTTCACCGTTTTGCTTTGCTTTAATATTTTTATTATTTATTGTATTTTACAACAACAAAAAAAGAAAAAACCAGAATTTAAATGTTTTGTTCAGAATATGTATACACATGTATGAACATTCATACGTACATACATATATATTTTTACTGTTTTATTTTATTTAATTTTATCGTTTTAAATTGTTCACTATTATGTTAAGTAATTTAAATAACAAAATATATTATTTTTTTTTTTTAAGCGTCCATTCGCTGCTTATATTTATGTATTACAAAATCAAATGTGATTAATTAATAGTTCAAATCGTATGCGGGGCTAAAAATACACGTCTGTATCACAACAAAGCACAAACCGAATTTGAAAAAATAATAAAAACCGAAATTTTAATTACACCTCATAAGATAAAACAAATAGTTCGTAAGCCCTTTACTTATTTATTTTTTATTTATTTATTATTCATATTTTAAGACCTGAAGTACACATATGTGCACTAGGGCTATAACTTTTTTACACTTTTTGCGAATATCACAAACGGCATAGTAAAGTCGAGTAGAACATCAAAAGTTATTAATAAAAAATATGACAATTTATTCAGATTGTTAAAAAAGTTCACGCAGGGATCGTGTTGAAGTTTGAAAACAACCATTTTTATCTCACGGAAATTTAAACAAATATACACCTGATATTTGCATATATTCCTTTACGTATCACTTAAATACTATTTTGGAATTTATCTACTGCTTTAGATTTAAAAATTTTCCCACGGTTTACAATTCATCGCGGCTCAAAACTTCTTGGAAGGTATTAGAAATTTGTTTTAGAAACATTCTTGGCCACTCCGTCCCAGGAAAAAACTTTTTGATTTTTAGTAATAGGTGGTAGTTATTTCATACATTACCTGGTAAGTGGTTGTCATTACAATTGTCATTATTCTGAAAACTTCAATAAGCACTTACAAGTAATGACCTCAGCAACTACTTATTACTTCTGTAATTTTCACTACTGAATATTTGCTTACTGGTTACGTACTCAATAACTAAAGGGTGGTTAAATTTCAAGGGCCGATGTTGATTTTGAATAAAACACAAACTATTTAGGAAATTATTGTAATTTTATTTTATTATGATATATTGGTATTACTCAATTATGTATGGAACAAAATATCGGCCAAATGGGCGCCGCGACCACGGCGGCACACCTCCATCCGATGGTCCAAATTTTCGATGACCCTGAGGCATAATGGAGGTTCTATGCTGTTAATGTGCCGAATTATCTCATCCTTTAGCTCTTGAATTGTTGCTGGCTTATAAACGTACACCTTTTCTTTCAAATAACCCCAAAGAAAAAAGTCCAACCGTGTCAAATCACATGATCTTGGCGGCCAATTGACATCGCCATTACGTGAGATAACACGGCCATTGAATTTGTTGCGCAAAAGAGCCATTGTTTCGTTAGCTGTGTGGCAAGTGGTACCGTCCTGCTGAAACCACATATCATCCACATCCATATCTTCCAATACGGGCCATAAAAAGTTCGTTATCATCTCACGATAGCGAACACCATTCACAGTAACTGCCTGACCGGCCTCATTTTGGAAAAAATACGGCCCGATGATGCCGCCAGCCCATAAACCGCACCAAACAGTCACTCTTTGTGGGTGCATTGGTTTTTCGACAATCACTCTTGGATTCTCATTCGCCCAAATGCGGCAATTCTGTTTATTGACGAATCCACTGAGGTGAAAATTTGCCTCATCACTGAAGATGATTTTCTTCGAAAATTTATCATCCACTGTTGCCATTTTTTTGCCACCATTCTGCCCAATCACGACGTTTGGAATGGTCAAGAGGCTTTAGTTCTTGAGCCAATTGCACCTTATAAGAGTGTAAATGCAAGTCTTTATGCATAATGTTCATCAACGACGAGCGTGAGAGGTGCAATTGTTGGGCACGACGACGAGTTGAGGTGGACGGCTCTTCAGCCACACTATCGCGAACAGCAGCAATATTTCCTGCAGTACGAGCTGTACGAGCATGCACTGGTGTTCTCACATCTTCTACAGACCCGGTTTGCTCGAATTTTTCCACGATTTTTGCGATTGTACGCACATTTGGACGATCAAATTGACCAAAAAAATCACGAAGTGCACGATATGCATTTTGATTTGAACGCCCATTTTCATAATAAGTCTGGATAACTTTAACACGTTGTTGGATTGTGTATCTCTCCACGGTTCAAATTGAGTAAGTCTGAAATAGAGAAATGTCAAATAAAATTCGGAAAAAAACTTGGCGTTTAGGTGTGGTTGACATTCAACATCGGCCCTTACCCTTTACTTATTCTATTAACTAGTGATTTTTTGGCTTCTGGTAAGTTTATTGTAAGTACTTACAATTCAACTTACTAGTAGTTTAATAATAACTAGGTATTGTTTTACTTCTAGTAAGTGTATTTTGTAAGTACTGAATTCTTTGGACACCTCGAACAAAAATAAGTAGTTATTCAGTCGAAAAATGAGTAGTGTTTATTTTCTCCAACATTATTTGCTAACTTACCAGGTAAGTAAAGTTTTTGCTGGGGTGCACCCTTATAGTGGAAGGCCAATGTAAGCGGCATGCGGCTGCGGGCGGCGATCAGCTGTTTAGTTTTTCGCTTGAAATTTTTTTGTAAGGCAAATGAAAGCGGCACATTTTAAAGCTGCAAATGTTGAATAAGCTGTAAAAAAATGTTCAATCTATAAAAAAAACGATTTATTTGAACGTAATAGGAATTTACTTATCAAATTGGATTTTTTCCACTTCATTTGTAATGTTTTTTAAATTTCTTTTGTTAAATGATTATGTGTGTGTATGGCAACGTCTACTTCACGCGGCTTAAAACAAAAGTTGAAAAAATTCAACTTTGCCGCGCGGCATCTTTTCTAAGTAATACCAAGTCTTAATTTTTGTGATGTGTCTTTTTTTTTGTATGAACATTTTTGTCAACAATGCTTATATTTTTACAATGGCAATGCTATTATCGCCCGCAGCCGCATGCCGCGTACATTGGCCTTCCACTATTAATTTCTAAGAATTCAAATAATATTTAAAAAAAAAAAATAAACAGTTGTCTTATTTGCTCCCCAAATAAATCAGTGAATGTTTAACGCCGGTTTTTTTTAAGCCAAACTTTTTTGTGTTGTTGTTGTCTCTACAACAAACTTTTACAAACACGCGCATATGCACGCATATTGGTTTTTAAAATGTATCCCATTTTGGATTGCTTTAAGTACTTTTAAGAGTTATTCGTACTAAAGTTTTTAAGTACGGCTCGTACTAAGGTTAGTAGAAAAAACTTAAATTTAGTTTTTTTCATTTTGTGTTGATCCGCCTTTGCCAGTCAGGACCGGGTTAACATCCATGTAAGTAAATTGTTCTAGAACAACCATTTTTAATACTCCTCAAGTTAGTTAAAGTAAACAAAAATGGAAACAGTAATTAATTTGGCACAGTATGGATTTAAAGATGATATATTTTGCAATACAAAAAACCAGCTTGAACTTATTTGTTAAACCAACATATATAATTAAGGGTGTTCCAAAAAAAAAGGGTTTTTAAAATACGAAATATCTAATGCAATTCTATTGCTTCTAAAAAATTTAACTACTATTTGGAATATGCAATTCTTGAATTTCTAACCGAATTTAAAATTTACCAATTATTTGTATGGAATAACCTAATACATACATTTGTCTGAACATTTTCATTTACACATAGAAATACATAAACATTTATTTGCTTTTATGTTCATGTTAAACATTAAAATGTTGTATGTATATTTAAGAACATTTTTGTAGGCTTTCCTTAAAGTACTTAAACATTATAATTCTACATCAACACAAATCCATACGTATTAGCACATGCATAACACACATGTGTAAATGTGTCCATGTGCTATGTTCGTATATGTGTAAATAAATATTAAAACCTAAAAAATATACAACATACATTTCCTAAACATAAACATTATTCATAAAATTTTATTCTTTGTTTTTGCTTAAAGCATCACCAAAGTAATAATAAATTTGGTCCTTTTGTCTCTTTCATAAACTTTTTTGCACGTTTGGGCAGATATATGCATATATACTTATGTACATATTCATACAACAACTTTGCTGCACATTAGTTTTAAAACAAAAAGAGTGTAAAATGATTTGTTAAACATTTTCGCAAAAATTACAGCATTTGTAAATTGTTTTGAGTGGCCATGTTTAGGAAGAGGATGGATAGAGCACGCATTTTATTACTTAACTATTTAGCTGAAATAAAGATAAACATACTTTCATATAAACAAACATATTTATAACTATGAATAATAATAACAACAAATAGTAAAATTCAGTTTTGAATAAATTACAAAATGTATGTATGCATTTTACTTTTACTAAAACTGGTTCTTTACCCAGCTTTAGTTATACCAATCGGCTCAGATTCACTTTCTTAATCGATTTAACGATGTCCGTTCGTTAGCTTTTAAAATATGTCAGATATTATCTTCTCCAAATCATTAACAAAAATAAAAAAAGTTGATGTCTTTTGTTTAAACTTTTATATTGTTTCAAGTAGAACTGGTGCTTATAAGTCTTATACGTTTAACAGTTTTATTTGGTTTAATATCTTTAGTTTTTCTAAAATCTTTATGGATGAAGTTTCCTGATGATCTGGCCTAAGCAACCAGTGAAATACGCATAGGAATAACTTATCCCATCAACAATAAATTTCAAGTGTTTATATCAAGAATAAAAACTGGGAATTAAGCACGAATAAAAGAATCTTTTGAAATTAAAATAAAAAAAAGTACTTGAAAAAATAATTAAAACTTTAAAAAAAAAAACAAATCTAACATGGACTCTCAAAAATATAACAGAAGATCTCAATGTTTATCGTCGCACTGTTTCGAAAGTCATTAAAAAGTATAAAGAAGACTCGAATATTTAAAGAAATCCTGTATCAGGGAAAAGGGACTAACAGATATTGGTAAGGCAAAAGAAGTCGAACAACTCTTTTGAAGAGATCCGAACACTTGAAACAGAAAAGCAGCTCGTAAAGCTTAATGCTCTGATTATTTTGTGCGCAGAGCCAAAGCAAGTGCTGGGTTGATGTTGTTTAAAGTTAAAAAAGTTCCGAGCGAAAAAATTCAGGTACAATTTTATAAAAAAAAACACCTGTGGTGTATTTTTATGTACTGACAGGCTTATGGGCGAGGTAATGTTCAAGTACAATACCGGACAAACAAACAAACAAAATTCCCAAAGAAGTTTCTTGTGTGGTTGTGACAAAAGAAGCCGATCATTTGCGACATCAGGCAAGATAAACACAGAAATATATATTACAGAGTGTCTACAAAAACGGCTTTAAGCTTCCTTAAAACAGCTTCTATAGAAAAAAGGACCTTGATTGGTATTCAAAAAATAATGTTAATTTTGTACCACGTAATCAAAATGTTGTACTTTAAGGTTAAGATTCGACTATAGATCTAACATAAACCCCCGCTCTAAAATCGCTTTAAGACAATGTAGATGGTTGGTTAGATAATATTTAGTAAGAAAAACTCTTAAATGAATCCTCATCGCATAACATAAACTTGATTTAGAGATTCCATGAATGCCGTTTATGTGTCTTTATATACTGTGTTCTAGGGTATTCAAATGAAGGCAAGTATCAAGCCCAACCATTAGGGTGGGTCAATTTGTTCTGGCCCAAAACAATGACGAAGCGTATGTCAAAATCGTAATCTACAGACAATTCATAGAATTTTTCCCAAAGAATCCATGGTTCTGAAATTAAAATCAAGCTTCCGGTTTTTGACTTGAAAATTTGGTGCTCAGGAAATCTGATAAAAAAAGCTACTTTTTTGGAAATATTTATTGCAATTGGTGAATAGTGGGAATAGTTAAATTTTACCTCTAAAATTTATTATAAAATAAGCAATACTTCTTACTTTGAACTTAAGGAACACTGATATTAAAAATTAGTGAAATATGATCGAGAATAGTGGCACCCATGCCATACGATGTAGTAGGACAACATTTAACTCAGATATTTTTATAGTGTTAAATATTAAAAAAGAACCAAATCGTTCCATTATTTAACTGGCCTCCATGCAAGTATGTTTCCGAAAGGTTGCATATAAAACACGATAAGTTGATAAAATTTAGGTTTTTTATTGAACTGTAGTCAAACATCAATCTTTTACCAATGGTATTGGTAGATCAATTTTAAATTTCATGTACATGTTTCTTCCTTACTGCTATTTTTTTGCATACTTTTTGTCAAGGCTTGTATGGGGGCTATCTAAATTAAAGACATATTCTAACGTTTTTTTTAATAGAATTGGGCCTGACCTAATGAGTACTAAAACGTATGTACATAGCAAATTTCATTAAGTGACCTTCAAATTTGCGAACTGTACTTTGTAAGATTAACATGGACATTGAGTCAGTCAACTGGTTGGACGGACATCATTAGATCGATTCAAAAATGTTAAGTAAAACGTTTTACTAAAAGGTGGGGCCAGAACTAATATTGCATAATACCCGGTCCACTTATAGTGGTGTAATAAAATATCCCAACAGAATTTTGAAAAGGAAGTTTAAAAGTAATTACAATACTTGACAGTTTTTTGACCAAATGAATTTGACACCTAATCTTTATGTAAAATTTTCCGCTAAAACCGAATATGAAGGCAGAATTGTCATAAGCAGAATAGTGTTTAAGATATTCCAAAATAACCGTTATTTGTGTTTTTAAAAAAGATAATGTGACTGAAATGCAAATATCTTCAAACATTTTAAACGGATTATGAATTTCTTTCCTTTTAGTGAATGGTTATAAAATTTCTAAAACAACCATATGATGTTTGTGAAGATTAGTCAATAAATGGCAGAATTATAGTGGACAACATTTTAAACTTCATTATAAATTTAATGATTTTTTGAAATTTTGCTCTTTTCAAGATATTTTTTAATCCAAAAAATAAATTTTTTTTTAATTTTATTACTTACGATATTAGCTTATTCAATACGAACATTTTGTGCCAAATAGGATTTACATCGGTGCAAAAATGGCAGAGATACAGAATACTAATTGAATCAAATCAAAGAAAAACACAACAAATAAATATACAAAGCTAAATTTGTAGTAACAATAAATATTAAAACAAGTAAGAAAGTATAGTCGGTCAAGCCCGACAATATGATACCCTAAACCACAGTATTTAAAAACACTTCATGCTTATATGTCCATATAAATATGGATTTATCCATGTTTATAAACTTCATTAAAATTGGTTTGAAAGTTTGTGAGAGGCAGAAATTGCCCCCTGCCTCCCCATTTGGTCCTATTTTTTAAAAACTGTATAGCTAATGTGTCCATATAGATATGTTTCTATCCGTGTTTTAAATTTCATTAATATCGGTTTGGGAGCCAGAAATTGCCCCTGACTGCCCCCGTGGTGCTATTTTTTAAAAAATGCATCCCTTTTGTCTCCATATAGATATGGATCTATCTATGTTTCAAATTTCATTAAAATCGGTTTGATAGTTAGTACAGGTCGCGATTTTGGAGATAATTTGATAAAATTTGGGTCATAGGTTCTTATTGGCACAAGGACCAAGCCTATTGAAAATGGGCCGAATCGTAGGACCACGAGGGAAGATAGGGGACAATTTTCGATTTTAATGAAATTTAAAACATAGATAGAACCATATCTATATGGAGACAAAAGGGATGCATTTTTTAAAAAATAGCACCACGGGGGCAGTCAGGGGCAATTTCTGGCTCCCAAACCGATATTAATGAAATTTAAAACACGGATAGAAACATATCTATATGGACACATTAGCTATACAGTTTTTAAAAAATAGGACCAAATGGGGAGGCAGGGGGCAATTTCTGCCTCTCACAAACTTTCAAACCAATTTTAATGAAGTTTATAAACATAGATAAATCCATATTAATATGGACACGTAAGCATGATGTGTTTTTAAATACTGTGGTGTAGCATATCATATAGTCGGGCTTGACCGACTCTACTTTATAACTTGTTTTTAATTTTTTTTTTAAAGTTCGTTTAATAAAGTTTAGAATCAATTGTTTTTTATACCCACACCACAATAGCGGAGAGGATGATATTATGCATTTGTATATGTGCTATATGTATGTCACAAAAATTGCTATTAAATGTCAGCTAAATCAATTAAAAAATGGCTTAGACATGGGCAAAATACAACTATTACCTTTAAATGTTACCTCTTAAATTTATAATAATATGAACAATATTTCTTACTTTGAACTTAAAGAGCACTGATATTAAAAATTAGTGAAATATGATCGAGAACAGTGGCACCCATGCCATACGATGTAGAAGGACAACATTTAACTCAGATATTTTTAGAGTGTTAAATATTAAAAAAGAACCAAATCGTTCCATTATTTCACTGGCCTCCATACAAGTATGTTGCCGAATTAAGGGTTTTGGTTCGAAAGGTTCCATATAAAACACGATAAGTAGATAAAATTTAGATACATAACAATTGAGGTTTTTTATTGAACTGCATGTTTTTAATTGTGAAAAGGGGTAAATTCATCATATTTAATTTTCAATGAATTATTTTTAGTGAAGGAAGAAATTTACAACATGAAATTAGTAAAAATGTTTTGATAATTTCATTCTTGCCTGAACCAGAGATTGAACTCGGGTCAAATTAAAATGTTTCAAAAATAACCACATTTCCATCATCATTCAGAATTCTTTGCCGTTCTAGCGTTTGCGCTACTGCGGCGCCTGCCAGTCAAAAGTCAAGCAACAATCATTAACCAATGGTATTGGTAGATCAAAAAGTGTTGTTATTGATTTTAAATTTTCAATTTTATTTATTTATATGTTTCTTTCTTACTTCTGTTTTTTTTTTTTTGCATACTTTTTGTCAAGAATTGTATGGGGGCTATCTTAATTAAAGTCATATTCTAATTTTTTTAATAGAATTAGGACTAATGAGTACCAAAATGTACATAACCAATTTCATCAAGAGACCTTCAAAATTGCGAACTGTACTTTGTGCATAAGATTAACATGGACATTTAGAGCCACTTTTTGGGTTTGAGATTAAAGCTAATTTTATTCTATAATTAGCTTATCTGAGAATTAAGTTAATCCAGTATCAATTGAATTTGATATTTTTGGGTGGTGGCTTAAACCATGTAGCGCTACCATACTGAGCACAAATAAATGGCAACATTTTTTGCAAATATCAACTTTTTATTAAGCAATATGGATGTTTTCAAAGAAGAAGAAGACAATGTGAGAATTTAAAATTGTTTACAAGGTAGAAATTTTTTGCGTTTAAAGAAAAAATATATTACAGAAAAAATATAGAATGGAAAAATTATATAAAAGTGCTAAGCAATGTGTTAAAATGTATTTTTTGTTTATATTTCTGCAAGTTCTTTATGTTAAACATGTGTATGTTGACAGTTTAAGTTTAGGTTTAAACCACCACCGTTGGCCGCTACAACTATAAGTAACTCAAAAAGTTAATACGAAGATTAAAGTTAATTTAATCGCTAATCTCTAACCCAAAAAGTGGCTCTTAGTCAGTCAACTGGATGGACGGACATCATTAGATCGATTCAAAAATTTTAAGTAAAACGTTTTAACAAATAGAAACTGGGAATTATTTCCTTCCGAAGGTTACCTTATATTATATTCAACATTTTTCATTTTTCGAATTTATTCTATGAGCTAAATTTCAGTTATGTATTTTATAAAGCTTTTTTGTAATAGTTCTATTGCTTTAAATAAAATACATAACTGAAATTTAGCTCATAGAATAAATTCGAAAAATGATAAATGTTGAGTAAAACGTTTTACTAAAAGGTGCGCCCAGAACTAATATTTTAATGTGTTACACACAAATGCATAATACCCTGTAGTAGTTGTGTAATAAAATATCCCAACAGAATTTTAAAAGTAATTATCTATGTTCTATGTAATTAATATAACTTTGTTGGTAAACTTTTGATTAAATGTGTCAAACAACTATGGAACACTGTTGTTCAAGTTTGCCAAGGACGGGCTGGCATCTCTGGATCAATACTAGGAGTCGTAAATTGGATTAAAAAAAATATATATTACATAAACCTTGTAATATTTAGCCTTTATAGAAAAATTTAACTTAAACTTTGTATTCGACAGTCCTAAATATGTAAAAAAATATAATTTTTGAAAACCACAGATAATTTTAAACGCAAATTAAGATATGCTTTGAATACGAAGATAAAGTGTACATAGTATAAGATTCGGCAAAGCCACGTATTGCAATAATAAATATTGTTTTTTTTTTTAATTTTTGAGCATATTTTTTATATTTAATTTTTTTTGAAATTTTTAGTTTTTTGCATACATAATTTCTAGTACGTATAAGTAATATTCATATTTTCTTATATAATAAATATTATTCATACGTTTTATTTTATTACAAATATTAAGATATCTGTGGCCGTATGGTAACACTAGTTAACTCCACTTTTTTCGTAAACTGAGATAACACCAAAAATAGAAAGCATGTTTCATTAACTATCACTCTGTCAGTTCGAAATTCTGTTAAAGTTTCTCATTTAAAAGTTATTTGAAAAACAAAAATCAGAGAAATACCAATTTTTGGGTCTATGAAATAACTCCCACGAAATAAGTCCCACTTTTAAAAACGAAATAAGTCCCACCAAAAATTGCTTAAAAAAATTAAATAACTCCCACGAAATAAGTCCCACTTTTGAAAACGAAATAAGTCCCACCAAAATGAAATGATTTAAAAATTTACTTGAAATGAAATAACTCCCACTCAAAATGAAAAAACTCCCCCTTGAATAATATATTTCTTAAATGAATTAAGTCCTACTTTCATAAACGAAATAAGTCCCACTATTTCACAGTAAGTATAAAGTAATTAATAACAAAAAAAGGAGAGCCATGAGAGATAAGGACAAAAAATTATAGTTGTCCCTTTTACGAAATGTCAAATATATAACTTTTTGCATAAGAAAAAAATGAGAAATTAAGCCATAATGGCCTTATATTTCATGGCTCTATCGCACTCCTCCATAAAAAAATCATTTATTTATCAGATAAATATTTGAAGGGTTTCATGAACTTCTGCACGACAGAATGGACATACTAGTTTACTGGTTTGATCAATTTTGTGAGTTTGCATTGTAAGACAGCATTCACTGCAAATTTTCAAGTGTTTACAAGGAAAAAATAAGATATTTGGCTGCTTTATGAAAGAAACCACGCACATATTATTATTAATTGTATTCTGGTTGGTTTTAATATGGTTTAACGACTCGTCTTCAATGTCCTCTTCCAAATATGATAATTCTTCATCAGGCTCCATTTGTACAATTAAATTATTTTTTGATAACACCAGTCGGTCAAGGAATTTAGAAGGAGTTATAGTACCTTGTAGGAGATCATTCTTGAATTTCGAAATCATATCTGCTTTCAAAACACAGGACTTTTTAATACGCTTTTTTCCCACACTACCATTGGTATTCATCAATAGTTCAAATTTTCTTACTTTTTCAAATTCTTGCATCTGTAAAAATGCTACAAATTTGAAAAAAGTAGCCTGCTTTGGAATGCTAAATGCTGAAATAACTCCCACTTTACAAAACGAATTTATTCCCACTCAAAACGAAATAAGTCCCACTTAAAATAAAAACGCGTAACGAAATAAGTCCCATCAATTGACGAAATAAGTCCCACTTTTAAAAACGAAATAACTCCCACTTTCAAAACAGCAATTTTTTGTGGGACTTATTTCATTTTTAAAAGAGGGACTTATTTCGTGGGAGTTATTTCATAGACCCCAATTTTTATGTAAAAACTAGATAACTCCATGCATTTTTTGAAAAAACAAGATAACTCCAAGATAAAACAGAAAAATTAGAAGTTTAAAACGACTTTGTTTCGAAAACTAAGAGAGAAAGAGCGAAATAGAACAAATTCGGGTCGCAAGTTCTTTCGGTCAAAATGTTGAACATAAAAATTGCAACTCCAGAGAATTCAAAGAATATTATATAAATTCTTTATATGCATATTAGAGCGACTCACCAAAAAAGTGCTCGATGTACCCTGCTAAAAATTAACCTTTGACTTAAATATTTCGGATCCAGCTCTGACCTCTCTTGAGCTGGACCATTTTGAAAAAAGGTATATTTTTGCATGTTTTGTTAATTTGAGAATCTGTTTCCTTACCAATATACAATATGGGTATCATAAGAAAGGTTTTTTAAGACGCTTCCAACTGTTTGTACAATTTGTCCAAGGAAGATCACCCATGTCTTTTTTTTAAAGATATTCTATAAAAAATAACGGTTTTTGTATTTAAGTTCGGGGTTGTTTGTAATAAAAATGCGAAATTAACATATTTTAATCTTTAGTCGATTTAATTAAATACGTGTCTCAGATTTTTCTTGAAATTCGTGCTAGTTCGCGTTTTGACAAAAATGCAATGGGGTTAAATAGGGCAATATGGGTATCAAATTTTTTCTTTGCCAAGTACATCCCCTTTGTATGAAAATAATTTAGATTTTTGCAAATCAGATGCATTTTTCACGGTGCTCTGGAATATATATATAAATGCAATTTTGTCGTAACTCTAATATGATAGCGGATCTAGTTTTTAGATCATGTATGGATGAAAATATGACTTAAGAAAGAAAAAAGGAAATGATCCACAACTTTTTGACGGCATATTTTTTCGCAAATTAAAAAAAAAAAAATATACTTAAACAATAACATTTTTTTTTTTTGTTTCTGTTGCAGAGATAAGACAGTGTTTTTGGTCAGCTAAACTAAAAAACAATTTTATTACCAAGTTTAGTATAAAAATTTAACGAACAATTTTTGTTTAAAATTTTGATATTTATTGAAATAATATAAACCACAGAGCCATTAGCTCTTTTTCAGTTTCAACCTATGTTAAATCCAGTATAACTTTAATCCACGTCGCATAAACTGGCATGTGAATTTTATAAAACCAAGAAGAGTTAACCATAAATTGTAAACTCTTTTAATTAAGTTTACGCATAAAAACAGACAAAAGCTCGGCTTATTTTTCATAAAAGGAAAAATATTTTTTTTTTTAAACTGGGTTACTCCATTTTTTCGTAAAAAAAACGGATTAATTAACGTGCTGAGTCAAATAGTTGATGTTTTTCAACAAATCATTGCTTTATTTGCCTTAATTCCATAAAATTTTAAAATAAATGAAAACAAATAAAGTTTTTTCGGAAAAACTAGATAACTCCATTTTTCGGAAAAACATGATAACTGACATTGATTTTTGGTTCTAATGTCTAAAAATTAGTTCAATGGAACCGGAAATCTTTAACATAATTTAAAATTATGTTTTGTTAAATGCGCATGTTAAGATAAATTCATATGAAATAATTAGCGAAATATGTTTAAAACTTTAAATGTGTTTTTCTCGTGTTTTCAAAAAATGGAGTTATCTAGTTTTTCCATACGGCCTCAGATATATACTCAGGTTTAAATCAACGATTTTTTTTTAATTTTTACGGTTTTTGAAATTTTAGAAACCAAGTTTGCATCACTGATATAATCGCTATACATAGTTTATTTTATTTTGTGTTTTTTGTATGCATAGCCGATACGTATTATGAGTGATTTTAAACTAATGAAGAGCACATTATATAAGTTTTACAACGAAGGCTAATGTCGGTAAATATCGAATCAAGACTAAGGTGAAAGTTAGAAAAATTTCAATTTAAACTCGTTCTTTCCTGTCTTTTACGCTACAACATTATAATAACCACATGTACGAGTGTAAAGAAATGAGCATACCTTTCTAATACTAATAGAGGTCCCATAATAAATTTTACAATATGATAAGGACACTAAAGGCCAATTTAGTTTAAAAAAATTAGAACTAAGTTAGAAAAATTAAAGATTGCTAAAAGAATCACCTAACATTTTTTTTCGTTGGATAAGTTTTTAGTTTGAAATAATAATTTAAAAAAAAACATTTTTTTTGAAAACGGCAACACTTTACCACCCACTCGACAAATAAACATCATAGAAAAAAACATTTCGCACAACTATTCATATCTACTAGAACTATATGTGTGCCAAATATAAAGGAGTTCCAACAAAATATTTTTTCTGGGTTGTCGCCAGGCGCGGATTCAGGGGGGGGAATAAGGAAATTTCCCCCCCCCCCCCGTAAATTATAAAAATATGTTTTGTTAATTTCGATAATACAAGAATTCCCAATAATAATATTTTTTTTAATTTTTAATATTTTTAATTAGGCTTAAGTTCATGAAATTTAATTTTCATTAAATTATTTTTGTGAAGAAAGGAATTTTACAACATGAAAATTAACTAAAATTGTTATTGATAATCTTTCATTCTAAATATTAAAAATTTGGATTAAAAACCATAAATAGTTCAACAAAATAACCACAATACTAATTATTGTTAAAGCTAAGGCACGAGCTCTATGTGTACATTTGTCCTTCAAGTTGTGCTGAAAAAGGTATACAGAAAAGAGAAAGACAAAGTGAAAAAACAAAAAATGTACTTGGACTTCAAGAAAAATTCTTGACGAAAGTACGAAAAAAAAGGAGTAAAGGAAAAAACATGTAAAATCAATTAAAATGGATAATCATTCAGGAAAGCAAATTTCGATCTACCAAATGTTAAAATACAATTTGGTTTAAGGATTGATGTTTGACTAGTGACGTCAGCAGTCGTCGATGGCTGCGAGTGTAAGACGGCAAATCCATCTGAGGAGATCGAGTGGTTGCGATCGAAACATGTCATGGTAAGCTGCCGGCCAGGGTTCGAGCCCGAGCCACGTCAAGAATGAAAGATTATCAATAACAATTTTAATTAATTTTCATGTTGTAAAATTCCTTTCTTCATAAAAAATAATTTAATAAAAAATCAATTTCATGAACTTAAGCCTAATTAAAAATATTAAAAATTTGGATTAAAAACCATAAATAGTTCAACAAAATAACCACAATACTAATTATTGTTAAAGCTAAGGCACGAGCTCTATGTGTACATTTGTCCTTCAAGTTGTGCTGAAAAAGGTCAACAGAAAAGACAAAGACAAAGTGAAAAAACAAAAAAAATGTACTTGGACTTCAAGAAAAATTCTTGACGAAAGTACGAAAAAACAGAAGTAAAGGAAAAAACATGTAAAATCAATTAAAATGGATAATCATTCAGGAAAGCAAATTTCGATCTACCAAATGTTAAAATACAATTTGGTTTAAGGATTGATGTTTGACTAGTGACGTCAGCAGTCGTCGATGGCTGCGAGTGTAAGACGGCAAATCCATCTGAGGAGATCGAGTGGTTGCGATCGAAACATGTCATGGTAAGCTGCCGGCCAGGGTTCGAGCCCGAGCCACGTCAAGAATGAAAGATTATCAATAACAATTTTAATTAATTTTCATGTTGTAAAATTCCTTTCTTCATAAAAAATAATTTAATAAAAAATCAATTTCATGAACTTAAGCCTAATTAAAAATATTAAAAATTTGGATTAAAAACCATAAATAGTTCAACAAAATAACCACAATACTAATTATTGTTAAAGCTAAGGCACGAGCTCTATGTGTACATTTGTCCTTCAAGTTGTGCTGAAAAAGGTCAACAGAAAAGACAAAGACAAAGTGAAAAAACAAAAAAAATGTACTTGGACTTCAAGAAAAATTCTTGACGAAAGTACGAAAAAACAGAAGTAAAGGAAAAAACATGTAAAATCAATTAAAATGGATAATCATTCAGGAAAGCAAATTTCGATCTACCAAATGTTAAAATACAATTTGGTTTAAGGATTGATGTTTGACTAGTGACGTCAGCAGTCGTCGATGGCTGCGAGTGTAAGACGGCAAATCCATCTGAGGAGATCGAGTGGTTGCGATCGAAACATGTCATGGTAACCTGCCGGCCAGGGTTCGAGCCCGAGCCACGTCAAGAATGAAAGATTATCAATAACAATTTTAATTAATTTTCATGTTGTAAAATTCCTTTCTTCATAAAAAATAATTTAATAAAAAATCAATTTCATGAACTTAAGCCTAATTAAAAATATTAAAAATTTGGATTAAAAACCATAAATAGTTCAACAAAATAACCACAATACTAATAAAAAAAAACATTTTTTTTGAAAACGGCAACACTTTACCACCCACTCGACAAATAAACATCATAGAAAAAAACATTTCGCACAACTATTCATATCTACTAGAACTATATGTGTGCCAAATATAAAGGAGTTCCAACAAAATATTTTTACTGGGTTGTCGCCAGGCGCGGATTCAGGGGGGGAATAAGGAAATTCCCCCCCTTCCCCCCCCGTAAATTATAAAAATATGTTTTGTTAATTTCGATAATACAAGAATTCCCAATAATAATATTTTTTTTAATGTACAAAATTTTTGGAAATTCCAGCAAGGTTTTTTTTGTTTTTTTTTACGGAATCTCTTACGAAATTTTCAATAGGTATCCATATCTTAATCCTAATAGTTATTTATTAGATCCAAAGAAACATCTAGTTTACCGTATTCAATTACATATTTTTCTACATTCAATCCCAGCAGGTGCCATCTATATCCAAAGACTAAACGTTTGACTTGATAATGCGTGCGGTTGAATTATTAAAAAGCCTTAGTATTTGCAATATTTATGTATATATTTATGTGTTATATGAATCAAACTTCTATTCGATCATTTTTGACGAAAGCACGGATTTGTCGGGGAAAAGCCAGATTTCCTTATCTTTAAGATATTTCAACATGCAACAAAAAGTTTTAGGGAAGAATTTATTGGCTTTGTTGTAAACGCATTTGAAGAGGCTTCAAAAGATATTGATAACGTTGATGTGTCCTTTGATGCGAAGGCACAATCGTCAATAGTTTATAAAGCTTTGACAAATTTTGGTCATGACCTAAAAAATTGTGTAGGAGATGGAGCAGATGGGTGTCCTCTGATGTCAGCAACAAATGGAGTTGTTCAAAATTTCTGGAAAAGTGACAAACGCGAAACAAACGCCTTGCTATTCCCATAAATCGAACAACTCAATTTCTAAAAGCAATAAAGTGCTATTAATACAAAAAGTTGTATCATTTGTTAAAGAAACGACAACATTTTTTAAATGTAAGCACCGCAAACGAAATGTAGTTTTAGCAAAGTATTTGGGAGCCAAATTCTCTTCATTACGAGTCTTTGCAACAAGTGTACATCATATAGTAGAAGTTTTGGAAAAAATATCTCAATGGAAAGGTAGTATCTCTACCTTTATATTAATGAACTCACTTAGTACTTTTAAATTTATTTGCGGAATATACATATTAATTGTGATACTTATTGTAACACAGCTACTTAGTATCATCAAAGTATCAAAAAGAATCAAGCCTTATTAAAATTTTAATCATGTGCCTCAAAGAAAAAATAAATAAAGCGGAAGAACAATTTAAAGCGATCTTTGAAAAAGTTAAAGTTATTTGCGTTCAAATCGAGGTTCCAATCGAAATGCTGAAGATTACTACCGAGTTGTAGGTTACATTCTTCTTATTGAATTTATTTTAGAAAATCTCATAACAACTTTCCCAATAGATATCCCAAATGTATTGAACATACCTAAACTTCTACCTCAAAGTGTAACCAAGTCATATACAGATACAAAACTGTTAAAACCACAGCTAGCTGATGAGCTGATTGTATTTGATTAAAGAGATAAACACCTACTAAGATCTAAACTTGAGCCTGATCTATCAGATAACGTTGTAGATGCTTTAGTAAACTGTGATGAAGATATCTACCCATCACGACATGGCTTGGCAGAAGATAGACTGTAATGTCAAAATTTGCCTCACAACACAGAAAAAATTATTTTTCAATTCAAACAAAAAATTTGTAGAATCAAACAATTTTTTGTTTAAAATCGGTCCTACAAACAAATTCGCATATTCAAACATTTATTTGCATTTTGTTTATTGAAAAAAACGCCGATTTTTTCAAACAAATAATTTTACAGAATCAAACAAAAAGTTTACTGAAATTCATATAAATTTCAAACAAATAATTTTGCTGAATCAAACAAAAAAGTTTTGGCACAAGCAATGACGCGCACACAAGCAAGCACTGTTGGCGAAGATGAAGCAGAGCAGAGCGGCCGGCTGGCTTTGATACACATTTTTTTTGTTGGAATAATTTTTGAACGAAGTCATATTTATACTCACATTGTTTTTCTTCATCACTCACTGTTGCTTTATCATTTCCTTTGAAGAAGAAATGTAACCAAAAACGGCGGCAGACCGACTCGATATGTTTTCCGCCATCATTCTATTTTTGTATTTGATGTATTTAAACAAACTATTTGAAAAAATTGAATACGGGATTTGTTTTTTTTTTTGCCAACTTTGAAACCAACCAAAAATTTATTTTGTTTCTTATAATGTGTTTTTTCTGTTGTTTAAAAAAAATTAAACGTTTTTTTTACCTGCTATTGTTTTTGTTGTTTTTTTACTACAAACCTCGTCACGCTATTTTATCATTTTTCTTATTGCTGTACTTTTTTAAAGCGTCCAAAAATAGACTGCATGTGTTTTTTGTTGTAGTTCTTATATTTCACATAAAGAAGTGTTGCTTACAATCAGTACAAAAATGCAAAAAGACGACAACATTAAAGAGCGTTAAATATTTCATACAAAATTATGAAAACTTCGAACCAATAGCGCGCTTATTAAATTTTTGAAGAGTTATCAACATTTTTATTGGTTAAATAAAAATCAAACAAAAATATTGATTGAATCAGTAAAAAATTTGTAGAAATCAAAAAAAAATTCAAACAAGCGTTTGTTTGAAAGAAATCAAAAATTGCTTATTTAAAAAGATTAATGTATATTGAACTGATCTTATATTTTATTTAACCTTTTTGTTTTAATTAGGGTAATGACTTTTTTTTGGACAAAATTTCTTCATCCCACCACGCGATGGGCAATTTAGTAATGATAATAAAAATAATTTGTTAGGTCATTTTGGCCAAAAAAGCTTTCATACCAAATGCAATTTCTAAAGCTCTTCAAAAAAAAATTTTTTTTTTTTTAATTTCCATACACATTATATATGGTTCATTTATTGTTTATATATGCTATATATTTCATAAAAGATTATAAAATTAATAAACGTTTAAAGGAAAATTTCCATAGAAAATTTGGTTTTCAAGCCTTTATTAAATTTAAAATATTTTAATGAATACAGGCATAAATACATAAAATAAGCAACTGAATAACAAAAATGTAAAGCTATTTTTTTTTGGGTTTAATGAAATAAATTTTAAGTTTAAAGTGCGAGTTGATTTACATAATGAAAAATTTCTTGTGCAATTTTAATAGCTCGTTCCGCGCATATATTACTACGCTGCTGAAAATGATCACTGTTTCATATATCCGCCAAACAACTCATCTATCATTTGCCATTAAAATGTAGTTTATTAAAAAACCTCGAAATAGAGACACAATTTTTTTGCGCTCTTCCGTACAAATGGTAAGTTCTTATTATATTCATGAAATTATTAGAAAATACTTAAATTTTGTAATTAAATGTAATTTTGTATAGTAAGAAGAAAAATTTAAATTCATAACTTTTTCGCGTTTGGTGCGGAAACTTTCTTCACGATAGCGAAAAAGTAACACATCATTTCTTCATATTTTTTCACGGTGTATACGGCTATACGATGAAGAATTTGATTTTTGCAAAAATTGCAAAAAGTACTTACCTTAATACACATATTGTTTTTAATAAACTTTTAAAAACAAATTTTTTACTTTTTGTATCATACAAAATTTCCTCCCCTAAGGCTCAAGCTTGATCCGCGCCTGGTTGTCGCCGATCTTGAAAAAAGTTGCGCACCAAACACGATAAAGTTTTGAATTTCAATTTTTCTACTTAGTAAAAAAAATTAACATTAACAGCCAGGACCACGATGTCACACGTTAACGTTCGCATAGAAAATTACATTTAAAACAAAAACAATTTCTAAAATTTCTAAAATTTGTTTTTGTTTCAAATGTAATTTATATGCGAACGTTAACGTGTGACATCGTGGCCCTGGCTGTAAATAACAAAATTTTCAGTACTTTCTAATAATTTCATGAATATAACAAGATCTTACCATTTGTACGGAAGAAGGGCGCAAAAAAACGCGATATTATGACTCTATTCGCAGTTTTTTTTTAACAAGCTAAATTTTAATGGCAAATGATCGATGTTGTGATAGATGAGTTGTTTGGCGGATATTATATGCAACAGTGACAATTTTCAGCAGGGTAGAAATATATGCGAGGAACAAGCTATTAAAGTTGCACAAGATATTTTTCCCGTATGTAAATCAACTGGCACTTTAAACTTAAAATTTATTTCATTAAACCCCAAAAAATAACTTTACATTTTTGTTTTACATTTACTTCTTTTAGTAAATTATAATCCTTTTTCTTCGACCTTTTTTATTAAATTTTTATACATACTTTATTAAATTATTTAAGCTTCAGGTCACTTTTTAAAAATTAATTAAAATGTTTTTATTCAATATTTCGATTTCCGTTGGAAATCTTCTTCAGGAAATTTTTTTTTTTTTTAAATAAAATAAAATTTGACAATAAATGGAAAAATAAAATATGGAAAAATAAATTTTAAAATTTCAAAAAAACAAAATTATCATAATAAATTTGAAAATTCCATTCTACAAACTTTAAACAAAAAGACAAACAAACAAAAAAGGAAAACAAAATTTTTTAAATTTATTCAAAGCCTAAAACCTATTTTAATGTCCCTTTCCGTCAATAATAAGCTATGCCATCTGAAATTTATTTTATAAACAATCAAGGAGAAATACCTATTTATAATTATCCCTAACATCAACCTATATATTTTTATTCAATAAATGTCTATAAATTTGAGCTAAGCCCTCAGTATCTTTTTTAAAATTAATCCTTTTCTCAAATGGAACATTATTTATCTGCAACATTTCTAACATATATCTACGTTTCTTAAAACTTTCCGTATTCAAAATTGATGTTTTTTCAAAATCAGGATAATGATTAAAATCCCTACAATGAGTTGATAACGCCGTTCGATGGGCTGAATTATAATTCCTATATTTTTGGTCATGTTATGTCCAGCTAATCTAATTTTCAGTTTTGTCCCAGTTGTTCCTACATATATTTTCGTACATTGTTCATTATCATTGCCACCACAATGAATCTTATAAACTAAATTCGACCTATCTGACTTTAGTAATCTATCCTTAGTTTTTGTGAATAATCTCCCTACATTATTAATCACCTTATGTGCCATTCTGTATTTCCCTTTATCATATATATTCGAGTTTTCTAATCTTTCTGAAAACCCAGGTACATAAGTTAATGACTTATAAATACGTGGTGCCGAAATCTCATCAATATTACGAGATCTATCTATATTGTATTGTCTTATTAATTTGCAAATCAATTTGTTGGGGAAAACTATTATTTCTCAAAATATTCCCAATAATTTCCTTATTTTTCTTATGAAATCTATTGTCACTAATTGTTAATATCCTGTCCATTAGATTCCTAGCTGTGTTAATGATAATTCTCTTTGGGTGTTTAGAATAATAATTTAAAATTCACCCTGATGAGGTTGGTTTTTGATACCAATCTACCAATAATCTACTTCCTTTCCTAATCACCAATGTGTCCAAATATGGAATTGAAAAATTCAATTCCCTTTCAATAGTGAACATAATATTCTGATCAAAAGAATTACAAATTAATTTTAAATTATTATTCTAAACACCCAAAGAGAATTATCATTAACACAGCTACGAATCTAATAGACAGGATATTAACAATTATTGACAATAGATTTCATAGGAAAAATAAGGAAATTATTGGGAATATTTTGAAGAATAATAGTTTTCCCAACAAATTGATTTGCAAATTAATAAGACAATACAATATAGATAGATCTCGTAATATTAATGAGATTTCGGCACCACGTATTTATAAGTCCTTAACTTATGTACCTGGGTTTTCAGAAAGATTAGAAAACTCGAATATATATGATAAAGGGAAATACAGAATGGCACATAAGGTGATTAATAATGTAGGGAAATTATTCACAAAAACTAAGGACAGCTTACTAAAGTCAGATAGGTCGAATTTAGTTTATAAGATTCATTGTGGTGGCAATGATAATGAACAATGTAGGGAAATATATGTAGGAACAACTGGGACAAAACTGAAAATTAGATTAGCTGGACATAAACATGACCAAAAATATAGGAATTATAATTCAGCCCATGGAACGGCGTTATCAACTCATTGTAGGGATTTTAATCATTATCCTGATTATGAAAACACATCAATTTTGAATACGGAAAGTTTTAAGAAACGTAGATATATGCTAGAAATGTTGCAGATAAATAATGTTCCATTTGAGAAAAGGATTAATTTAAAAAAAGATACTGAGGGCTTAGCTCAAATTTATAGACATTTATTAAATAAAAATAAATAGGTTGATGTAAAGGATAATTATAAATAGGTATTTGTCCTTGATTGTTTATAAAATAAATTTCAGATGGCATAGCTTATTATTGACGGAAAGGGACATTAAAATAGGTTTTAGGCTTTGAATAAATTTAAAAAATTTTGTTTTCCTTTTTTGTTTGTTTGTCTTTTTGTTTAAAGTTTGTAGAATGGAATTTTAATTTTATTATGATAATTTTGTTTTTTGAAATTTTAAAATTTATTTTTCCATATTTTATTTTTCCATTTATTGTCAAATTTTATTTTATTAAATAAAAAAAAAAAAATCCTAAAGAAGATTTCCAACGGAAATCGAAATATTGAATAAAAACATTTTAATTAATTTTTTAAAAAAGTGACCTGAAGCTTAAATAATTTAATAAAGTATAAAAGTTACTTCTTTTATATATTTAAAATATTTTTATGCGATATTGTTTTGATTTATTAATTAAAATTTGAATTTATGCGGTTTTTCAGAATTTTGGAAAGAGTAATTAATTTTTATATGAAGCTAGAGTATCGTTTTATGCGAATTCAATTCATGCGATTTTTTTTTTTGGAACGCATCTATCGCATAAAACGTGACCTGAGTGTACTATTTTTATTGTAAAGAGTTTACTTAAAAAATTAATCTTTTAAAATGTTCACTCTTTCTCAAGATTTTGTTAATATTTTAGACTCCTTCCAAGCAAGTATAAGCAATATTTATAATGCGCAAGTATTACAAAATACTCATACGCACTGCATGATTAATATGGTAGTTTTGACTGCAACATTAAAAAGAATATTTTCAATAGTTTTATTTTTTTTTTTTTAATATAATATTTGGACTGCTATTAGGTAACGATTTTTCAAATCATTTATTTGCATAAGGTTATTAAGTTCGTAACATCAAAATAAAAACCAAAAACTTATTTATATTATTTCTGATGATATATGTAATTTTACGTCAACAGTAAGTGCTTTACAGGCGGTATTTCCCTTACTTAAGGTATTTTAAAAGGCGGCATGAAATAACCCTCCAAAATATAAACCCCCAAAAAAATAATGAAATAACCCCAAAATAGTTTGTACAGAGAACAACAAAAACGATTTTTGGGGGGTTATTTCATTTTTTAATTGAGGTATTATTTCATATGAAATTTTCCCCCAAAAAATCATTATGAAATAAAGCCCCAATATATTTTTTTATTTCATTGGGGCAAGGATTTATCCACTTTGGTATACAGAACACCGGCTTCGATAAATAAAGCTGTCCTGCATAACCGGCCTTCGGCCGGGCGCAATGGTTTTCTTCTATATGGTATACCAAACATCGGCTTCGCTAGCTAAAGCTTCTCTGCGTAGCCGGGTCGAGTCAGTATTTTTATACTATAGAGGAGAAAAAGATACCTGGCGCTATGCAGAGAAGCTTTAGTTAGCGAAGCCGGTGTTTGTTATACCATAGAGGAAAAAGTCATTGCGCCCGGCCGAAGGCCGCCTATGCAGAAAAGCCTTAGTTGGCAAAGCTTGTGTTTGGCATATCATACCATGCTATCTATCGCGTGATTCTTTAAAGCAAAACTGTATAATTAATCGAATTACATATATTGGGCTCTTATTTCATTTCAGAAATTGTGGTCTTATTTGATATGAAATAAACCCCCAAAAATTAGGGAATTATTTCATTAATGTTTGGGGCGTTATTTCATTTCGTTGGGGGCAAATTTAACTTTTCAAATTGGGGCTTTCTTGCATATGAAATAAGACCCCACGCTTTGGGGGCTAGTTCATAATTTTTTTCGGGGTTATATTTTGGGGGGTTATTTCGGCGGTGCTCAAAATGACCCCAGGAAATATGGCCCCAAGAGTAAAATGAAAAACGGCCCCAAAATTTTACATGAGACACAACAACACGCAATTTTGGTGCAATTTTTTTTTTTTTGGGCTATTTTTCATTTTTTCGTTAGGGTGCTTTTGCATTTTAAGTGGAATGAAAAATGACCCCAATACCAAGGAATGAAAAATGGACCCAAATAAAATCACAATTTTTACTTTGGGGCTATTTTTCGTCTTGTAATAACAAATGCAAATTTTAAGAAATGAAAATTCACCCCAAACATTTTTACACAAATTTTATAAAATTCTATGTAAAAGTTTCTAGGGATAGTATAAAAACCGCGAATTCTTATATCAAAGTAGAGAAAATCCTTGCCGGTTATGCAGATATGCTTTAGTTAGCGAAGCCGGTGTTTGTTATACTATAGAGGAAAAAATCATTGAGCCCGGCCCAAGGCCGGCTATTAAGAAAAGCTTTACTGAGCGAAGCCAGAGTTCGTTATACCATAGAAAAGAAAATCCTTGCGCCCGGCCGAAAGCCGGCTATGTAGTGAAGCTTTAATGAGCGAAGCCAGTGTTCGTTATACCAAAGTGAAGCAAATCCTTTCACCCGGCCGAAGGCCGGCTATAAAGAGAAGCTTTAGTTAGCGAAGCCAGTATTCGTTATACCATAGAAGAGAAAATCCTTGCGCCAGGCCGCAGGCCGTCTATAACGTGAAGCTTATTAAGCAAACCCAGTTTTCGTTATACCATAGAGAAAAAAATCCTTGCGCATGGCAGAAAGCCCAACCATGCTATCAATCGTACGATTTTTAAAACCAAAACTGTATAATTATCCGGATTTTGAAATCGGGTTTCTAAATTTGTGATTTTTAGTTTCGGGCATAAGAACTGCAGCGAAAATGTTTAATGTAACTTACTTTGTGTTCTTTTTTGGGGTTAAAATTCATTATAAATTTTGGGGTGATTTTTCATAATGAAGAATAACCCCAAAAAATGGGGCTATATTGCATTATGAAAAAAATCCCTAAATTTGGGGTCAATTTTCATAAATTTTTTGGGGCCATATTTCCTGGGGCCATATTTCGCAGGGCGGCATGAAATAGACCCCCCTACGAAATAAGTCCCCAAAACGAAAATGAAATAACTCCCCAAAAAAATATATGAGAGGCAACAACAACGTTTTTTGGGGATTTACTTCATTTTTTTGGGGACTTATTTCATTTTCATATTGGGGAGTTATTTCATATGAAATAAGTCCCCAAAAATCTGAAATGAAATAAGTCCCTAAAAATATTTTGGGGACTTTTTTCATTTTCAAATTTATTCCAAAATCGTCAAAAATGTAGATTATGTCCCGTTATAATACGTAAACAAAACTTGTTTTAATGAATGGTCAAGACCACTCATTCATTAAAAATAATACTTACTAGGTAGTTAGTTTGAGAAATAATTTTGCGGTAAGGAATAAAATAAAGCCATAATGGTATTATTGCCCATTTAATTTTTTTTTTTTTTTTTTTTTGCTGGATGCAATGAATCCAGGTTTTTCATTCAATAGAGAGATAAAGCCTTTTATTTTTTTTTTCATTCCAATGGGAGGCAAAGCCATCATGGCCTTAGGACACATTAGTAATATTAGGAAATGGCTTTATCTCTCATTTCAGTTTTGAAAAACTTTTCCATTTTACATTGATTAATAGTTTTCTTATTTTTATAATTAAGAGCTAATGATTTTTCCTTTTACTAAAGTTAAGTATTGAAATCTGGCTTCGCATACTAAAGTTTTACTGCGGCCGCGCTTTTTTCCTGCAGTAGGACGCGGCAGGTGGCTTCGCTGAATAAAGTTTTTCTGCGTGCGTCACAAGAATAAAAAAATGGATTTCAATGATAACTAAGGATTTTCCCTTTTACAGAATGTTTACACCATGCGTAACAATATTCTGGAAAAATATGGCTTTGCCTCTCATTTGGGGGAAAAAATATGGCTATATCTCTCACTTCGCAAAATTTTACATATGACCTTACCTCTCAATGATTGGGCAATAAGACCATTACGGCTTTATCTCCCATTCAATTGAGCAATAAAGCCATCATGGCCTTACCTCCAATGGTTAAAAAGCACCCCCCCCCCCCCTATTTTGAATTGATTGGATGTTTTGAGTACTTTTTGGGGATTTATTTCATTTCAGGAAATGGGGACTTATTTCCAATGAAATAACTTCCCAATTTTTGGGAATTTATTTCATTTTGATTTGGGGAGTTATTTCATTTCGTTGGGGATTCATTTCATTCTTAAATTGGGGGTTTATTTCATATGAAATTTCATATGAAATAAGACCCCAAAAATTGGGGAATTATTTCATAATTTTGTTGGGGACTTATTTCGTGGGGGGCTATTTCATGCCGCCATTTCGCAGCGCCGGTTATTTCATGCCGCCATTTTAAAATATTTAGCTTATTTCTGTCGATTAAGCACTTATTCAGTTAAACTCTATTTATGTCAAAATCACAAGCTCCTTGTCAACTAATATACATATTGTAATATTTCGTATATATTTTCTTGTTTGGTATTAAAACATATTTTGCAATAAGTTATTTCAGTGAAATATTTGCAAATTTTGCCTCATTACTATCATCAAGGGAATATAAATTTTGCTATTAGCAGCTTATTTAAATATGGTATAAAATATAAATTAAGTAAAGTAAAAGACAACAATATAAATTATATTACAAATTAATATTATATTTACGAAACAAGTATCCAGTTCTAAATGTTTGTGTATAAACATACGTCTTAGGTTTGAAAACAAGTATGTAAGTAATTACCTCAGAGCCACGTAAAATGTCAAAGAGGTTATTTCTTCAAATTCCGAATGACCTATCAATACTGATTTTAGGAACCGCAAATAATTATTGTTTTTGAATTTATAAAGGCAAAAAGCAGCTACAAGAAAATATCGGAGAGCCAATTCGTACAAGGAATGAAGTATATTTTCTAAAGTAATCAACTTCAGTTCTTAAAACAATAAAATCCAAAATCCAAAATTAATTTCAAGATTTAACCTTATTTTGTTCGTATTGAGTAATATTTTCCTAAATAAAGAAACATTTTCTAATCCAAATTTTTAATATTTTTAATTAGGCTTAAGTTCATTAAATTTAATTTTCATTAAATTATTTTTATGAAGAAAGGAATTTTACAACATGAAAATTAATTAAAATTTATTGATAATTTTTCATTCTTGACTCAATCTGGGCTCGAACCCAGGTGTTTACGGACAGGTTACCCTGACATGTTTCGATTGCAACCACTCAATCTCCTCAGAGGGCTTGCCGTTTAACACTCGCAGCCATCGACGACTGCTGACGTCATTAGTCAAACATCAATCCTTAAACCAAATTGTATTCAACCTTTGGTAGATCGAAATTTGCTTTGAATGATTATCTATTTTAATTTATTTTAACATGTTATTCCTTTACTTCTGTTTTTTCGCACTTTTGTCAAGAATGAACTTAAGCCTAATTAAAAATATTAAAAATTTGGATTAAAAACCATAAATAGTTCAATAAAATAACCACAATACTAATAATTGTTAAAGCTAAGGCACGAGCTCTATGTTTACATTTGTCCTTCAAGTTGTGCTGAAAAGGTCAACAAGAATAAGAAAGACAAAAAAATTAAAAAACAAAAATATGTACTTTGAACTTCAAGAAGAATTCTTGACAAAAGTGCGAAAAAACAGAAGTAAAGGAATAACATGTTAAAATAAATTAAAATAGATAATCATTCAAAGCAAATTTCGATCTACCAAAGGTTGAATACAATTTGGTTTAAGGATTGATGTTTGACTAATGACGTCAGCAGTCGTCGATGGCGGCGAGTGTTAAACGGCAAGCCCTCTGAGGAGATTGAGTGGTTGCAATCGAAACATGTCAGGGTAACCTGTCCGTAAAAACGCCTGGGTTCGAGCCCAGATTGAGTCAAGAATGAAAAATTATCAATAAATTTGAATTAATTTTCATGTTGTAAAATTCCTTTCTTCATAAAAATAATTTAATGAAAATTAAATTTAATGAACTTAAGCCTAATTAAAAATATTAAAAATTTGGATTAAAAACCATAAATAGTTCAATAAAATAACCACAATACTAATAACATTTTCTCATTACCAAAAAATTCATGTTTTGGGTGTATGATCAAAAATGTCTTAAAACAAGAAATACAAAAGAAGCTTGTTTTTATTAAACATATGAAAGTTATTTCTGAGCTCAAGCTGCATTTATTTTATATTAGTCTGGTTTTCGTGATTATTTAATAAAATCGAATTTCTTGCATCAAGAGACAAATGCTCGGGATTTCTTTTAATTTTTCAAAAAATGCTCAAGAAAACTTAGTTTGATTCAATATATTTTAATTAAAAGCTTTTATTTAACTTACAATGTATGTGTGTTTGTTTTTTCGGATGGAATCTTGCAACTCAATTTTTATCTTCAGTTATCTTCTACCGATTAAGCTGAAATTGTGTATACACGATTAGTTTGGATGACAATGCATGGCAAACTGTGTGACGTCATTCTAAATCTAATGTGGCGGCCACGCACAACATGGCGGACTACTTATTTTTAATGCACTTCTACCTAATAGGTATCAAATGAAAGGTCTTGCTAAGAACAACCGGAAAAATAAAGTGGTCACTGTAATTCCAATATGGCGGGCACACACAACATGACGAACTTGTTATTTTTAATGCACTTCTACACTATGGGTATCAAATAAAAGAGTCTGCTAACAACAACTCGAAAAATAAAGCGGCCACTCTAAATCCAATGTGGCGGAAACACACAACATGGCGGACTAGTTATTTTTAATGCACTTCTACACTATGGATATCAAATAAAAGAGCTTGCTAAGAATATCTCGAAAAATAGAGTAGTGAGTATAAATCCAATATGGCGACAGAAACAAGATGGCGGACTAGTTAGTTTAATGCACTTCTTCAATATGCGTATCAACTAAAAAGGCTTGCTAAGAATAACCTGAAAAATAAAGTGACGTCACTCTAGTTACAATATGGCTGACTAAGTTTTTAATGATTGCTGAGAATACGAATGCGAGTTTTAATAAAGTAAAAATTCTTTTTTATAAAGTAGCTTGTAATTAAATGCGCTTTAAAGTAAAAATAAATTAAAAGTAAAAAAACTTTTTAAAAAACAAGCTTTTATTTGAATGCGCTTAAAAGAAAAAAAAATAATATATTGCTTTACAACTTATATCGTCATTACTCAATTTATATGATATTAATTAATGTTGGGAGAATTCCAATCAATTGTAGTAGGGAGTGTAAGATAAGATAAACTCACTGTTTATTGTTGATGTTTTTGTTTAAACTTTGATATTTTCTTTTTACTGTTAGGACCAGCACTCAGGGGATGACCCCTACCAATGCATTGCATTGTGTTGGAACTAGGAAAATAGGTTGTGGCAAGGGGGATAGAGGGAGTAGTGTTTGTGAACATTAGATTTGAACTTAATCATGTTGTAAGTGAGAGGGAAGACTTCTGCAGGAAGGTTATTCCACATACGAACTGTGCGGGAAAAAAACGAATTCTCTCTGTAATGCGTTGTACGATTCACCTGCCAATCGACCACATAAGGATGGGCTCTTGAGGAAAAACGTGTATTACTAACAAACGTACGGGTTTCGGGAACCAGATCCCTAATTTCGTCAGAACACATCCCATTGTAGTAACGATACAACAGACAAATACAACCCACATTGCGACGGTGCTCAAGGGAGTCAATAGAATTGGATACCCTACTGTCACCAATAAGAACCTTCGTCATCTCCTGCACGCGGTCGAGAAGCTCCAAAATAGACTTTGAAGCACCGGCCCACACATGAGAGTTGTATTCCATACGCGGTCGGATATAGGTGGTATAAATAGTAAGGAGATCAGATGGAGTGAAGTATATCTTACACCGTCTTAAAAAACCGAGGCACTTGAATGCTTCTTTCGACACCTTGAATATATGTTCTGTCCATGGGACATCACATTGTATCCTCATGCCCAGAACATCAAGAGATTCTGATTCCTCAATAATTATACCACCCATATATACAGATGAGGCACCTTGATTTGTCGCGCGTTTATGCGTCAGCACGCAACATTTGGTTTTTCGGGCATTAAAATCGACCCTATTCGCACGACTCCACTCCGAGATTATGTCAAGGTCTCGGCCAAGCGTATCATGCATATTCTGCCTCATAGCAGCGACATCGGATACGCTTGTTCTGCATTCGAATGAGAACGAGTGGCAAAGGCTGCTGTCATCTGCAAAAGAGTAGATAGGGATATTGATATTGTTACAAGTAGAACTGTTGCTTATAAGTCTTATACGTTTAACAGTTTTATTTGGTTTAATATCTTTAGTTTTTCTAAAATCTTTATGGATGAAGTTTCCTGATGATCTGGCCTAAGCAACCAGTGAAATGCGCATAGGAATACCTTATCCCATCAACAATAAATTTCAGTGCTTTTATCAATAATAAAAATTGGGAATTAAGCACGAATAACAAACTCTTTTAAAATTAATATTTTATATTTTTTATTAATGGCCTGTTCGTCGATAACGAATGAAGACTTCGCTTAACTTGCATGTAAAAAAAAAACAATAATTTATAATATGCAGGGCAAGGAAGTTCATGCACTTAAAATCGCAAAATATGCGCATAAAACAAGCACTAAAAATCGTAAAATATGCAAAAATAAAAGTAAGAAATATGCATTAAAAATATATTTATTTAACCATATTTAACAAAAAAAAAAACATAAATACATTTCATTCAGTTTTAAAAACTTAAAACATAGTTTAAAAAGTAGTAGTAGATAAAGATATATTTACATATATAAATAAATAAGTTTTTTTTTAAGTTATCAAATGTAAAACTCATTCTATTTGGTCTTAAAACAGTTTTAAGCATTGAAAATGTTCGTTCGACATCAACGGATGTAATAGGTGGATATTTAAAAGTGGTCAACTCCTTTGTAGAATATTCATTTTCTACAATATTTTCTTTACTGAAAGGTAAATTAAAAATATTACCAATTTCTTTAACTTTTTTAAATCCGGCATTCTTTTTTAAAACTGCATAAATTTTGGCTTTTATTTTTTCGCCGATTTTACCTTCTACTTTTCTTATTTTAATGATTTAAACCATTGAAGTTCGGTTATTGTCTCGACTAGAAACCCATTGTTTGAGTGTATAAATTCTAATTGAGCCTTTATATTAGGTTCATTTAAAATATTGTTCACTTTTTTATCGCGACTGCATTATTTTCGTTAAAATTATTTACCACATCTTTAAATTCTTCAAAATTTTTGGCATAATACTCAACTGCCTGCAACCAGGTACCCCATCTTGAAACGCAAAGGAGACTTTAAAATCTTTCATGCATGGCATGAGCTTAGCATGTGACATGTAACATTTTTGAGTAAGATATCTTAAAAAAAAGGTCAAGTAGAGCAAACTTTTATTTTTATTAAAGGATTCTAAAAGAGAAATTGAATCTTTGAAAGTTCGAGCTATTGAAGCATGATCCACCTTTTCAAACTTTACAATATTTAAAAAAAATTTGTGTTTACTCTGTTCTTCTTCTGCATTCAAGATCTTCTTCTGCATTCAAGATCCCAATTACGTAGACAACGAAACGTCCTTCAGTGTCCATTGCTTCGTCAATAGACAGCCACAAATTATGTTTGCGAAACGTTTTCATAAATCATAAATCTTTGTGTTTCTGGCTTTGAAGGTGCTGATTTACTTGAAATTTTTAAATGAAACACCTTTTTGTAAACTTTGCAAAAAAGTACTTTCCCCTCTATTTTGAAGACTCAAAAACACACTTATTTAAAAGATTATTTTTTGATATTTTTTCTTTTGGCATTTTTTTCCTTAGAAACAATTTTTTTTATTAATACTTTTTGGATTTTAGGTCATACTTCTTACACCGTAAATCAAAAATATTATGTTGAGTTCTATTTTTTCTTCGCCGAACATTATTTTTATTTGCCGTTTCTTCAAGTAAAAAAAACCGCGAACAAAATGAAATGTCAAAAACTGTTTTATTGTTACTTCTACAATTATGTGCACAATTATACAAATTGTATAATTTTTGTATGTGCTACTTTTTAAAAGTAAAAGAAACAAGGTGAATTTATAATAAAATGTAGGTAATTCAGTACCAAACACCAACATGTTGTTTTTGCTCCTTGAAAATGTCGAAGTTAGCAGATTTTCCCATACTATTTTGACTGTTTGACAGCTTCAGGGCTGAAACAACTATAACCAGCTGATTCACTGACTACACCTTATAATGAATTCGCCTTGAACAGAAAGATATTTCTAAACAAAAAACTAAGAAAGAGCAATTTTTTTTATAAATATTATAAAATATGACGAAAAATGTGAATTTATAACAAAATATGACGAAAAATATGCATTTATATCAAAATATGCAAAAACATGCATTTAAAGCAAAATATGCAAAAATATGCACTAACAAATTGATGCCATTTTACTGGTAATATTGTGATTCGCAAAGATATTAACTTTAGGTGGGTCTCAGAGTACCGACAACAAACATGCATTTGCATGAAGTCCCTTGCCCTGATAATATGTTTTAAATGTAATTTAAACGAACGAATTCTTCGTTTGTTATCGACCAACAGGCCCTAAGTAATGTTACACGTTTTTATGTAAAAAATTCAGACTTTTCTTCTAATTTCACCAATTTATTTTATACATAAATTTGTGTTTAAAATTCCTTTTTCATGTTAAATAAGAATAACATAATATGAAAAACTATATTTATATATGAATTACGTTTAAAAAAATTTGTTGAAATTGGCCATAAGCAACGAAAACTTGATTTAAGTAACTATAAAATTAAAACCAATTTTTTTTTTTTTTTTTTGGCTTTATTTAAGTAAATTTTAGTTCGCTTTGAGTCATAACTTTTTGCTTAAACCAAGCCACACATATGTTAACATATGTTAACATTTTTGACTTGGACAAGAATGGTACAAAATTTTCTTGGTTCAAGCCATATTTTCTGGTGATTTAGTAAATAATTCTTTCCGTGCAAAAACTTCGAGCAATTAGAAAGCTCAACTTAGACACATAGTTTTCTGAAAAAGTTAAAATTTTCGTCCTTAATTCTTTCAATAATTTGATGTTTAAAATACCCTTCACAATATATAATCATACATACATATGTATTCATTATGTACACTTTCTTCTTTCAATTGATCACCCATACTAATGAACCATACATTTATGTTTGGACTAAACTGTTCACATGTTTTACATATAATATTTTGATGTTCATGCTAATTTTATTAAAAGCTGATCTAAATTATTTTGCAGCCGCAAGACTAAGCATGCATATTTTAAATATTTTTAACCATATGACGGACACACACGTGCGGGTTTTATGATGAAATAAAATTAACACTGAAAATGAAAGGGGGAACTGCTAAATGTGTTTATGCACAAGTGGTAAAAGGTCTCGTACAATATGCATGCATGCATCAATATGAATTTCAGCCCCAACTTCATACTCTCGGCTTCTTTAATTAAATCACAAAGTCAATGTGTTGTACTCATACTCATTATACTTTTTATATTAGTTATTTTAATTAGTAACACAAAAAAAAAAAACAAAAAGTTAAGTGAATATGTAATCAAATTAGGCACCTTCTTTTTGGTTTATTTGCTTTTTTGTTCTTTTTTTTTTTTATTATAAATAGTCGTGCTTTTATGACAAAAAGGAGGACGTTTTTATTTCTTACAAATCTACCATACATGGAAAGATGTGTGTGCGTGTGTGTACACGTGCGTGTGAGTGTTTTCCATATATATTACACTTTTGTGTGTGTGAAAGTAGTTTTAGAATTTTTATTTTCGTTGTTTGAAAAAGGCTGTTTTTGTTTTATTAAGCACGCAATTAACATAATTTATATGAATTAAAGCACTTGACTTGCCACATACAAAGAAAACAAAACCCTAACAATGACACAAAAACTAACAACGAAAACGCCACCAAAAAAAAACAACAAAAAATAATAATAAAAACCGAACTTAAGTGTATGAGGATAAGGATCAGTACAATCTATTCTATATAGTTATTAGGCCTAAAACTTAGTTTTAGGAGTTTACCGCTGTATTTTAGAATATTTGGCAGAAAAAATAGCATTTTTGACAACGTTATACCCAGTGTTTTAAATGCAATCGCCATTTAAGATAACACCGCATATCTTGCGTTTTCCGTTACTAAATAAAAGATAAAAACCCAAAAGCTAACACGTTTCAAAACTAAAATAGCGCTCAGTTTTTATAGGAAGTAGCAAAATAAACACACTGCTTTTGAAATGTAACATTTTTACACAAATTTCTTTATTAAAAAATCTCAAAAAGTAGCAGCGTTAATTTTTATTCTTGGGGAAAGGCAAATTTTGTACTTCTTTCATTCTTTTCCTACTAGAAAAAATAATTAAATAAACAGCTTATGTAAACCGCCAAAAACGATTGTAGGCTAGTAGCCGCACAGCAGAAGATAATAGCAGCACGAACGATCGCTATAAGACACTCGCATGATATTTTATATAAAAACATCAAAGTTTTTAGTCACTTTTCGGCAAAGACTCTGTCCGTAAAGTAGCCCCACAAATAATTATCCAGTGGTGTTAAATAACACGATCTGGCTGGCCATTTAACAGCTGATGTTCGTGAAATTATGCGATCGGGAAATTTGGTTTGCAATAAACTGATTGTTTCATTTCTTCTGTGACATGTGGCACAGTCCTGTTGGTGCTGCCACATGTTGTATCTAGCCTGTCGACTTAAATTTAACGACCATATTCTTAATAGCGGTCTCAAAAGGACGATTATTTTGTCCGAAAATACCACAAATTTTCCGAAATGTAACTTTAATACAACCACCATTATCATAGTGGATTTTCATTATTTTAATACTGATTTCGAGCGAAATTGAATTCATTGTAACAAGTGGCAATGCATCCATCTACTACGAATACGTGAAAAAACTAATAATGTCGTTGGTGTTGCCACAATTAAAAAATAAAGTTCTTGTTGGAAAACCCGACATAAACCAGGGTTAAAAAACTGTATTCGAAACCCAAAACTATTGAATAAAAACGAAAATTTTTGCCGAATTTTTCGTTTTTTGAGTAGGTTTCACAGCTTCTGCATACATTTAATGAATCAGAATTAGGAGCAACAGTTTATTTTTTTTTTTTTTGCTAATGACAAATGAAGAAGTTGAAAGTTGAAGCGATATAATATCGTTTTTCTGCAAATGTAAGTTCGTGTATATGTGTCACCGGCTAGAAAAAATGTTTGCCAAAAATTGTTCAATTAAATAATTATTTGGGGTACATAAATTTTTTTCAATTAATTTTTTGTTTGTTGCAATAAATATTTTTTAATCAAAACACATAAATTTAAATGTTTGTGCATAAATATGTTGTGTATTTTTTAGTTTATGCAATTAATTTTTTAATTGACTGATTTTGAGTATCACGACTCGAATATAAAAATCCGTTAATTGATATAATCAATTCTTTTGCAGGGGCAAAATTAGTAAATAATTTAATTGTCTAAAGAATTGTTTAATTAAAGTCGACTTTCTATTTTTTCTGTGCACTAACTTATTTCAGAGTGAATAATTTTCTAGTTCACATATGACAGATTTAAAAAAACATCTGCTTATTTTGATATCAACTTTAGGGAGTTCTCAGAAGTATAATTTAAATACGCATTAACCCGCCAGAATTATGAAATTTGCAATCGTTTCTGAAATATTCGCTCTTACAAAATTTGGAAATCACAAGAGCAACAATCGAAATCATTTTTACACAAACGAACCGTTATAATAGTGTTGCATGATTTGCAGAGATTAACCCGCAATATGTTGTACTGTATTCTTTATTTATGTTAAATTACCATTAAAAGACCTAACCATATAAATGTGTTATGAACTTTAACAAAAAAAGTGTAATAAAGCGTAACATCATTTGTATTCGCGCTCGTGCGCCCTCAGGAAACCTATAAGTACCCCAAATGATCACCGGACCCAATTTGGAAACAGTTTCTGCAGAACGTCTCTTAAGATAAAATACCATTGTGATCAGAAACTACAAAACTTTTTGTTATTAATAAAAACTTACAAAAGAAAATTATTTTACAAATTTGACTGATCTCCGTCCCCATTATTTATTATCACACGCACACATAAGTAAGCAAAACAATAACAAGTAATATAACACATACGAGAGAGAGAAAAACGGGTCATTACATATTTTTATGTTTAAATGACAAAAAGGACAATGGTTGTATGTGTAAACGAACGTGCATGACCTCAATATTATTCTCAAATACGTTAGTGGTGTTTTAAAAATACCAAAAAAAAAACTTCAAAAGAAAAAAATATGTGTGTGGTAGGAAAAACTCACAACGAATACAAAACATTTATTAATGTAGCTTATGGTATTTATACATATTAACTCATACACAATCTTACATTTATTTTAAAAAAACAATCTTCCAAATGCTAGCAGGGTATATATACATTCATATATTTCCAAAAGTACATATGTATGTATATGCATTTACACATATATAAATATATATGAACGTACGTGATAACTATAAGAAAGTGAAACAGTAAAACGACAAATTAAAGTTGGCACAATATCGAAATCTATTCCAACTGAGATTGCTCTTAACTCCTAACTGTTAATGGCACGGATGCCATATTTGACGATTTTTGCATTCTAAAATAACCAACTGTCAATTTACCGACTTATTCCCTTAATTTGACGATTTTTCAAATGACAAACTTTGCACTAATTTACAAAAAGGTATGGTTGGGCATGGTTACGGCAACTACACTATGTTTATTGTTACAATACATTGTTGTCGTACACAAATAATTGTTATTTTTATTTAATATCAGCAATATTATAGTTACTGTAAATAATGATAACTTTGAAAACATTTTAAAATTCTTACAACCACAACATGATAAGATTCTATACGTGTAGTCATAGTATGCTTAAGAAACAAACAAAATATCTTTACTCTAATATGTAATATTATGTAAGCGCCATTTGTAAAATAATTTTGAATCAGTTGTGTCGTTTGCTTCAAACATGCCATCGAATTATTTATTAGTAAGCGGTTAAACAATTAAATAAAAAATACAAATTAAGAAAAAACAATTAAAACAATTATGAAAGTATAGTCGGTCAAACCCGACCATATGATACCCTACACCACAGTATTTAAAAACACATCATGCTTATGTGTCCATATAAATATGGATTTATCTATGTTTATAAACTTCATTAAAATTTGTTTGAAAGTTTGCCCCCTACCTCCCCTTGTGGTCCTTTTTTAGAAAACCTGTAAAGCTTAGGTGTCCATATAGATATGGATCAATCTATGTTTTAAATTTCATTAAAATCGGTTTGAGAGGCAGAAATTTAAATGTATACCTCTTGTGCCCATATAGATATGGTCCTACACTTATAAAATTATTACAGTGACTGATAGTGGGTTATTAAATTTAATAAAAATATAGTTATTTTACAAATAATTTAATTTTTTAACATTAATGTTTGTTATTCAAAAAACAAACGACCAAAAAATAATGTTTTTCCGTTTTTATTTTTTTATGTAGTTTGATTTAAGAATAAGAACCTATGACCCAAATTTTATTATACATATTATTTTTATTATATTATTGTCTGAGTCGAACTAACGACGGACTGCTAGCTGGCAGGCTGGCTGTCCATGTAACCTTGTGCGCAAAGTACAGGTCGCAATTTTGGATAAAATTTGGGTCATAGGTTCTTATTGCCACGAGGGAAGATAGGGGGAAATTTCTTCCTCTCAGAAACTATCAAACCGATCTTAATGAAATTTAAAACATAGATACACTCAAAATATTATGTAGTTAAATTCAAACGAAAACTCATTTTAAACAAATTAAAATTCTTTTAAAAAACGGATCATTTACATTTCATTTAAAACAAATGATTTTTACATTAATTTTTTAATTTTTTATTTATTCAACAGCATATTCGTTAAAATTTAATAGTTTTTACTTTTAAAAATTATATTTTAACCGACAAAAATCAAACTACATAAAAAAATAAATCAGCAAATCATCAAAACTAGATTAATATTATTTGGTTTTTATATCCCTGTACCCATGTTCTGTAACTTTAGTGAGAACTTCTTGCATCGAAAAGATGATGTGAAACAAACTATTCCATCGTTTCTCGAAAATTCAGAAAAAAGTGTGTGTCGAAAACTATTAAATGAGTTTACTTCGTTACGTTATTAATGTCATAATAATACACTCGAAGCCGATGTGAAATTACAGACTATGAGAGCGCCAGTCACACATATCGTTGACGGCGATCAAAATTTACTAAAATTTAACATTTTTCAATGACGGCGGCGAAAATACAACCGTCGGCTATACCAAATAATGTAATATGCGACTTTAATGTTTAATGTTCGTATATTTTATAAAAATGTTAAAAGGAAAATATCCCAGTAAAAACTTCGCTTACTTTTTCAAAACGAATAGCTTCTTTAACTCATTATTTAGTAGCTTTCTTCTATAACTACATGTATAACAACTTTTATAACTACTTTTTTCTGGATGTATTTGAGTAAAAAAATAATGACTTACTTTTTAATGCGTTAATTTTGGAACATGCCTTGTAAAATTCATTGGTTCTTTCAGTAGAATTGTAAGTAGTGCCTTTATATTTTTCTGATTACTAAACACATTATTTTGTAGGCGAAGTTTTTACTGGGTAGTTAAACAATGATGAAATGAGCCAAGAAAAAAGTATTATTATTATTACTCTATGCATTTTGCAATTGTAATCGTTTGTTTGTGTTAAAATTTTTTCTCGTCGTATTTTTTTCGTGTGTTAATTTGAAAGTTCAAGGCGGGAACTTTTCTCACAAAAATGTTACAGACACACTTTTTCTGTAAATTGGCGAGATATTTACTTACGTGACAGCTAGTACTCGCCAAAAAAAAAGTTACAGAGACAGTTTAGTGAGAAAACAGCTGTTTGTTTCAATATATGGCATTTTTGTTTCATTACACACATTTCAATCGAAAAGTTTCTCGACGCGAGAGTAATTTTGTGTATTTAAATTAACAATTAAAGAAAATAGAATGTGAGAACCTGTTTCCTCTTTTTTTCCTTTTCGTTGTTTGTTTTTGAACCTATTATTTACATTTAGTTAAAATCACTTCTTCGCTATCGTAGTGAATTTTTTTCATTCATATTAGGAAACATTAAAATTTACAATTTCGATTTTCATGATTATTATAAGTTAAAGGAAGAAAATATTTTATAGTTAGAAAACTTTTTTTGTTTTCAATGACTCAGGGACATTTTTCATTGAAAATATATTTTAATTAATCTTTTTAATATTGAAAATCTTTTTAAAAAATGTTAAACAATGAGTTAGATTTTTTAATTTGTCATTAATCCAAATAAAAAAATTTAACGAAATTACTGAACTCAATTTCGTAGTGCTAATGACACTGCTTCTTTGAATTTGTAAAATTTAATTTCCGAAATGAAATTTTTTATTGGATTAAAGAAATTGATTCATTAGATTTATAAAGCAAAATTCTTTTCTTCTTTTATATTTAAAAAACGCTAGCCACTATTATTTAAATTGGCCTTAAAAATAAGTTAAAACTTCCATACAAAGTTAATGGGATCAAAATTTTATTTAACTCAAACTAAAAATAGCTAAAAATTTAAAAAAAAAATCGCAAAGTTAGTGTCATTGTCAGTGTTCGAAAATAAACAGAACATTATTTAACGTACGGCTCACACACCCAAAAACAATATCAGTTTTTTTTTCGTGCCTGTGTATACGAACACAACCCTTAATAGCGTTCGTAATTATTTTCAAGAAACAGCCGAGCATTATGTAGTTTTCTGTTCTTCGTTAAAAAATTGAAGTGATACTGCAGACAAACATTATATTTTAATGTTCTATGATGTTTTTTTTTACATTGATAAAGAAATGAACAAACAAAAAAATTTTTCGACGACTATAGCACGAATAGCTTAAATTTTTTCGTTAGCTGTTTTTTCGAGTATGTATTTTGTTATTGTAAAAAATTGTACCAGCCAAAAACGAACTAAACACAACTGAACACAACAAAGTTTGTGAGTTAAAAAAAAAAACAGAATGCAATTAAATGCTCTCATCTTTTTGCTAAGTTGGATCAGTATAGTATTATTTTTGTGTTAGAAGATCACAAACCGAAAAACATATTTTTCTCTTAATGATTTACTTCACAAACACTATTAGCGTTTGTGTTTTCCACAAATCTACCAAACCGAATACAAAGAAACGATGTTAAATGTTTATTTTCAAACACTGGTCATTTTGCAATGATTTTCGCGACGCACAGTGGCGCCATTTGAGTTTTTTCGTTGCAAAAATCATATCTTTTGAACCGAATAAGATAATTGAACAGTTTAAACAGCATATGATAGATAACTGTTCAGCCTATGAAATGAGCGTTTGGAAAGGGTGCTACGCTCTGTAGGGGCCTAATTATGGGTTATCAAAGTTAAAATTAGTAGAAAAATCAATTTTATGGTAACTAAAAAAAATTATTTTTACATTTTTAGATTGTTTTTATTTTTTTTCTTTAGGTTTTTATGTTTTAAATTATTACCCAACAAATTAAAAAAAAAATTATTTTTTTTTAAATTTATTTTTTCAATTTTCTGTAAAATATTCATCACAGTTCGTAAGAGAAGGTATATCTAAAAGACTAACCATTTCTAAACTATAATTATTTTCTAACTCTATTCGTGACTTCACATGCCGCAGGGAAGATATAAGTGGATCGGAAGATGCTGCCAACATGTTGAAGAGGTCCTCATTTTGCCTTACCCTTGATGCTTTGAATGTGTTCTGCAATCTATATTTTTTATAAAATTTGTTAAGAGACTCCTGTGCTTCTTCAGAAAGCTCTCCAATTGGCAAAGACTGGTACTCAATTATATCTTTGCCATGCGCCAATATTTTATGGACGGTCGGGGTCAACTTCTTCTGTGGATACATTTCTGCTAAAAGAGATGCAGTTTTCGACGCATATTCTCCATATTTTGTAGAATTGACATTTTCTTTGCAGTTTAAAACATCCAAGATCGTTCCCAATCTTTTCACGATTTGATTGTCAATTCCAGTGATTCTAGTTACTGCCTCATCATTTTCAAAAAATCTCCTAGAAGTGTTTCCATCGTTTGAGTTACCGTATCCGTGCTTGGGACAGTCTACTTTTAGTCCAACTTGTTTAAAAAAAGCATCCTGTATTTGCTTCTTTCTGATCTTTTCCTTATCCTTTATTGATGTATTTTCATCGAAGTTTTCCTCCTCTTGTGGTAGGGTATACGCCAGTTTTAGCAAGAATTCCATACACCTTATCCTTGCGTGCAATGGTGACATTCCATATTCGTAATTCTCCTCATTTGTAGAATCGTTTAAATTACCAAAGTTCTTCTGACTCTTTTTGCAAATCGGGCATGACATTGTTGAGGTTGTTCCTGTCAGTTCGTTTACGACTTTTCCGTCAACCATGGTCAGATGGAACTCGTAATTGCATTCAATATATTTTCCTTCTCCAATTTGCAGCTTTGTAGGCTTAATCTTGCTTATTTGTTCTTCAATGTCCTTCACCGTGGTCCTTATGAGTTCTGCCGATTCCCTTGCAAACTGAAACATTATTGGTCGGCAATAATGCACTGATGACGGACGTGGATTTTTCCAGTGAAGGGAAACATCCGATTTAAGCCGCAAAGGAACAACAGATGCCATAAACATATTTCCGTCCGATATTGTAGCGTCATCGGAAGATATCCTTTGCTTATAAACGCTTTGTCCGGATGATCCATCGCAGCCCCATTTGCTGATCAATGTCAACTTCTCAGGAAGAATTTTCACCTCATTTTCAGGAAGACTCTCCAACAACCGTTTTGCTGTATGGCCCATGAGATCCTGCAGATTGGCTTTCGCAGAGACTTCCGTAAATTCCGTATGCAGTGGTCGTGAATTTATTTTGGCTTGCGTAATATGCTTGTATCCGGGTAAAACGTCAGCGCCGTGTCGCGTTAAAGATGCCCGTAGTTTCTCATATTTCTCTTTGGAAAGTTCTAAGTCCATAAACAAGGCCAAGGCTTCTTCGGAACCATACTTTTTAATGTGTGCGTTTGTGGGCGTGGGAATGCTTTCCTTAATCCTTTTTAGTCGCAGTGGGCTTGCATCAGCAACAGATTTGGTTATGTGCGACCTAACTCTTTCACTATCCTTTGTAAATTTAATAGACAGCGCTTCCGATAATTGCTTCGTGGTCAAGTCATTGGTGGCATCGGCAAGTTTCCTCTTTCTTGTGAAAATTGAACACTCCTCAATACTTTTTTTTGGCCTTCCTTTTGCTCCTCTGGTTGATGTGGTGGGTTTATCTACTGCCAATATATCCAGGATGGTATCTTCATTAAGCCAGTCCTCGTATTTGGAGTTGAAGTTCTGAATGGTTCGATTAGATTTCACCCATTTTGCCTTAATATTTGCATATATCAGATAAAAATTATTTTTTATAATTTCGCTTCTCTCAATATTTCCGTATAAGCTATCAAGTTCTTCTAAAGCAGCTTCCGTGAAAAAATTTGGTGTGGTTGACTTTCTAAACAGTTCAAATAATTTAAAATTGTTCAACGCCATGTTTTCAGTACTTAAATTGTTTAATGGTTTCAGTAATTGTTGCGCCAACTTTCAGTCGTAGACTAATCCAGGCATTATGCTTATTTTGCAATATATAGGCTTATGCTACCATGCCGAAAAATGTACCTGTTCCCTACATACATATGGATTTAGGCTGAATAATGCATTTTTATATTATGCACGTGTCCAAATAAGATTTGTGCCTACCTGTAGTCAATATTGTTCTTGACCATTTGCAATATATAGGCTTATGCTACCATGCCGAAAAATTTACCTGTTCCCTGCATACAAATGGAATTAGGCTGAATAATGCAATTTTGATATTATGCACGTGTCCAAATAAGATTTGTGCCTACCTGTAGTCAATATTGTTCTTGACCATTTGTACGCCAAAGTATTGTTTAAGTGAGGTACGTACCTGCTAATTTCAATGAGTAGTTTTTTTAGATTTTAGATCAAACTACTGTCATACAATTTCTGCAACCATGTCTTTTTAACCTTTTTTACCTCTAGAAGCCAAACGGGCACGTACGGGCAGATAAAATTTTTGAATTATGTAAAGAAATAATCAAAGAACAGATTTTGCAAATATGGCAAATATAGAAAAATATAGATTTTTGTTATTTTCCGTCAAAGTTGAAAAATAGTGAAAAAACGGATAGTTTTTAAATAGTGATTTACCAGGAGAAACACAAAGCAAACAGTTCATTTTTTTTTTATCATTACACATTTAATAAATGCATCAATCAATACAAACAAAAAATAAGGCGATTCGTTACCTATTTTTCGTGATATTACACCTGAAATCGCAACAAATTTACTAAAAATTGTGTGTTTTTTTGAAAACCGAAAGTCGGTCAACTTTGAACGGCTATATCTTCTAAACTAAAAATGTGATATTATTAAGAGTGGCAGATTTGAAATCGTTGAAAAGTTTCCTATAACATGAGTTTATTCAAAACTTCGTCGGCGCTCATGAAAATTTTGATTTTTGCAACCTCGTTTGTTCTACGGGCGCTACTGTGCGACGATTCAATTTTAAAATTTTGACGATATTTTCCGCTAAATTTGACGATTTTCAACAAATTTTATCTGGCAACTACGGTTAACAGCAAAGACCTTAAGAGCATTTATATGACCCATGTGACCGATATTTATTTTTGATTGTTTTGACCAAAAATAGGAATTAATAGACGATATTATAACTGATATTGCATGTTAAAAGAAGATTTGTGTTTTGCATGAATTGATTTGTTTAATGGACAAAAAACAAAAAAATTGGACAAATAACTTAGGTACTATAAAAAGTTTATAAAAAAGTGCTAAGTCTAAAATGTGTTAATGAAAGTCGAATTAACCTTTATATTATTGTTTAACCTCTTATAAATTTAAAGTTTCAGTTCTACAATAACAAAACAGTTTTTAAAAGAATTTTATTCACAACATAAAAATGTTGGATAATTGATAATTAAGTGGGTGTTAATAGGGATGAAACGATACGAGAAAATACAAGTACATATTCGATACTTTTATATAAGAACCAAGTATTTTTGTAATCGATACTTAGCAACCGATTACCAAGTAGTATCGGTAAAAAAATACTCGGTATCGGTCAAAAGTAATCGTTTAACTTTGGTATTGAAATTAATCTTAAATTTTTGATTATTTGCCAAAGCTGGAGCAGCAGTAACGGTATCGAGAAACCGTTTGACCAGTAAACACTAGGGATGCCAATCCCGAAAACCCGGGATTATTCTAAAAATGTAAGTCCCGAATCCCGGGGTTCGATATAAAAATCCCGAGATTTTGGGCTTAGTAAAAATTCAATTTTAAATCATACTGGCCATGAATCTAATTTTTAACTGGTTACAAAAAAAGTCACAAGTGAATAAATGTTACATGCAATGCATTACGTACCACGAAAACAAAATCAGATGGTGGGTCTTTTTCTAAGTGGATAATAATAGAACTGCGCACGCAAAATGCAAGTTGTGCAAAAAGGTGTTAACAACTTTAGGGGGTTCTACCATAGGTCTTTTGACACACATAAGTTTATTTTATTAGATTAATACATATATAACTGAGATAAAATAAATTAAATATTGTCATATAGCATATATGTAGTTATTTATTTACCATCCCACCCAGAAGTGTTGAATGCGAATATTGGTTTCGTCGGCAGCATATGTTTGCGATAAAATGAGGAATCAGTTATCTGACGTCATTAATTTGTTTAAGAATCTTTTTAAAATATAAGTTTTAATACATAATACTTCCATATTACTTTAAAAGAACACATTAAACAGTTTTATTTTGTAATGGGTTTAATTTTCTTCATGAATCAATTTGTTTTAATTCTTATACATACATAAACATTAAATTATAATTATATGAATTTTTAAATTGGCTTTTATATATGAAATCCCGAAAAATCCCGATCTGCCCCGGGATCCCTTTTTTTGAATTAAAAATCCCGAATCCCGGGTTTCAAAAAACCTGGTCCTGTTTGGCATCCCTAGTCAACACCTATAAACCACACATCGTCTAGATCCATTTCCTCAATTTCTGGCTATAGGAAGTCCGTTATCATCCCGCGATAGCGAACACCATACACGATAATTGCTTGCCCGATCTCATTTTCAAAGACGCCGCCAGCCGCAGAACTAACTGGGGAGCATGTACATATATTTTCCCATTTCCTACAGACCCGGTTTGCTCAAATTTACGCGCAATTCTCCCGATTGTGAAAACATTTGGTCGATTATACTGACCAAAAAAATCACGATGTGCATTAAATGAATTTTGATTGAACGCCCCTTTTCGTAAAAGGCTTTATATCTTAACGCGCTGCTCAATTGTGTACCTCTCAATGGTCGAAGAGGTCAAATACTTAAACAAAGATAGGTCAATTTAAGTTGCGCATGACGTTAAAGTGTGACTTACAATTAACATCATGGATTATGGTTTTACCACCCTTTTTTATATATTTATCAATTTAAAAATAAACAAGTAAGAAAGTATAGTCGGTCAAGCCCGACCATATGATACCCTACACCACAGTATTTAAAAACACATCACGCTTGTGTGTCCATGTAAATATGGATTTGTCTATGGTTTGAGAGGCAGAAATTGCCCCTATCTCCCCTCGTGGTGCTATTTTTTAAAAAATGCATACATTTTGTGTCCATATAGATATGGTTCTATCTATGTTTTAAATTTCATTGAAATCGGTTTGATAGTTTCTGAGAGGAAGAAATTTCCCCCTATCTTCCCTCGTGGTCCTACGATTCGGCCCATTTTCAATAGGCTTGGTCCTTGTGCCAATAAAAACCTATGACCCAAATTTCATCAAATTATCTCCAAAATTGCGACCTGTACTTTGCGCACAAGGTTACATGGACAGCCAGCCAGCCAGCCGGACGGACATCGTTAGTTCGACTCAGAAAGTGATTCTAAGACGATCTTTAAGGTGGATCTAGGACCAATATTTTAAGGCGTTACACACATCAGCACAAATGCATAATACCCTCTCCACTATTGTGGTGTGGGTATAAATACATACATTATTTAGCTTAATTTCTTCGATCTTCTAAATATTATTTCCTATTTTTTTTTAAATTTGTTTGAAATAAAAAAAACCAAAAAATCCCTGAAGAAGCTATCCATTGAGATAGCGAAATATTGGATAAATTTTAAATAAATATTCTTTATATAAAACGGACCTTGAGCTTGAGAAATTATTGAAAGGAAATAAAATACATATTTATTTATTTATTGAAAGGAAATAAAGGAAATAAAATACATAGTGACATTGTTGGTTTCCAGAATAAAAGGTGAATTAAGGTTGTTATCCTGAACGTTCTATAAAATTTTGTTTCCTAAGATAAAAAAGATTTTTCGAGAGGAAATTGGTACTAGGTGGTAACTAAAAGTGGTCTGAATCTTTACACCTATCGTTTTGCACAAAAATTCTTATAGGTCGTAGTTCTTATTTTATTGTACACTAATAAAACACTAATAAGAACGTTTTTAAATGCTGCTTTCTATTTTTTTATCATACAAACCGAAACAAATACCCATACAAGTAACTAAGTATCAATACTTTTTTTCGATTCTAAGTAGGTATCGATACTTTACGAGCGATACCACATCGAGTAAAAGTATCGATACCTTAGAGGTATCGTTTCATCCCTAGGTGTTAAAGATTACAGTCTTGTGTATAAAGAATATTTTGAAAGTTATAGTTTCTATTAACTTGAACCAAATTTAGTTATTACAGAACATACAAACGTTTGTCATGCCATGTGCTTAACAGGAGGTTTTAAATAATCAAACAATTTGTAATGTGTATTTTATATCAAAGTATCCAGAATTTGAGAAAAGGGCATGCTAACGTTTCAGATGCTTAATATATATTAACCAATATGTATGTAGAAAGAAATGTTTAATGCTGAAAAGGGTAAATTTGTTGTGATATAGGTACAGCTAGTGCTGGGATACTATCGACATTTTGCACTATCGATATTTATCGATAGTACAGATTTCACTATCGATATATCGATATTACTATCGACTGAATGTTTGTACTTGTGCAGGAAAACTTTAATTATTTTTTTATAAGGCTACAGTCCGTTGTTTTCATCAATTTATTGAATGTATGAGACGTATGTTATTTTAGATGGCAGTTTTTAAAAAATTGATAAGTACCTTTCTGAAGGAACCGAAGTAACAGGGACTATAAGATATTCCATTGCAACTTTAAAAAATTTTCTTAATTCTAAACCCAAAAAGGTAATCAATCTAGCGGACTTATCCTCTAATGGTCGTTCATTGTTTTGTCCTATGCTTGCAATTGCATTTGGATTTGCATTTTTTTACAACATTACATAAATATTTGACATTTCAGTCCCTATATAAACATGTACAAATTTCGACTTAAAGGCCTTTAATTAGCAGTAAAAAGCACTGCTAAGCAATCCATACCACTTGCCATTCTTGTTGTTTGTATTCATTGCTGTAATTCAGCGCGAATTAATAATAGCAAGTAAAAATTTTCGGCAAAAAACTGTGTGTGTATAGCTGCTGTTAGATGTCTTCATATCTTTATTTTAAATACTAAAAATATCGATATATATATTTTTCCTATCGATATTTTCGATATTTTCAGACTATCGATAATATCGATAGTCTATCGATAGTTTCCCAGCACTAGGTACAGCTACATTGAATAATCCATTTGCAAAAATCATATAAAGCTTTCAAAACCTCAGCAGTATTTCTGCAATAGGTGGACCAAGAATCAACTGTTGCCTTACAATATTGGAACAGCGAACGCCCGAGTTTATTTCAGTTTATCAAGCCGTTAGTGGAATTAGTGTTAACTGAGAGTTTCGTGCAAAAACTCATTTAAACCACGCAGTATCATCAAATAAAAATTCCACCAATGAAACTATTTTTTTAAATTATTAAATAGGAGGAGAAGCGTTCAATGCAGCTTCCTCTAAAGAAGTGTCCTAATATTTGACTTCCTCGAGCAATCCAAGAGCCTCGAAATATCGATGGAGGACACCGTTCACAGTCTTCAAGCCCTTTGACCTCATGAAGCAGCAGGCGAAGATGGTAAGATTATGTGTTGTAAGAATGAATTGTATACTAAGTTTTTTTTCAGAACGTGTTATTTTTCACTCCAGGCAAAATGCGCAAATAATCGAAGAAAACTGATTTTTTCAGGAATGACCTAGATATTTATTTGTCACCCCCGTAATTCCCAAAATTATGAATTTCCTTAAAAACTCGGAAAATACATTTAACCTGAAATTGTTTCTATCTAGGTGGATTCGAATTATAAAAGTTAAATTGTGAATAAAAAATATTTTTTGACTTTATCAGTCCGAATTTCAAAAAAGTACCGAAACACATTAAAGATGTTTCTAAGAAAGTATCAAAGCTCATTCGAAGGTAAATAAGGTAACAAAAAGTTCTAAAATAAGATGTTAACTCATTTAACCTTTTAAAAGTACAATATTCAAAAATGTATTAACTATGCATCAGCTTTTTCGTTGGCGGCACACAGCGGTCCCAATGGCATATTTAGCCCGAAAAAGTGTTTTTTGGGGGTGGTACAAAAGTAAAAAATGTTGCGGATTTTTTTAACTACAAGTACCCACCGCGTTAAGCGGCATACATTTTTTTTTTTTTTTTTTGTATACATATTTGCAATATTATCACTGCAGTATTGTTTTAAACACAAATAATTGCAATAATTAGTATTGTAGTTATTTTTTTGAACTATTTATGGTTTTTTAATCCAAATTTTTTATATTTTTAATTAGGCTTAAGTTCATCAAATTTAATTTTCATTAAATTATTTTTATGAAGAAAGGAATTTTACAACATGAAAATTAATTAAAATTGTTATTGATAATCTTTCATTCTTGACCGTGGCCGGGGCTCGAACCCTGGCCGGCAGGTTACCATGACATGGTTCGATCGCAACCACTCGATGTCTTCAGACGGATTTGCCGTCTTACACTCGCAGCCATCGACGACTGCTGAGGTCAATAGTCAAACATCAATCCTTAAATTGTATTTTAACCTTTGGTAGATCGAAATTTGCTTTTCTGAATGATTATCCATTTTAATTGATTTAACGTGTTTTTCCTTACTTCTGTTTTCTCGTACTTTTTGTCAAGAATTCTTCTTGAAGTCCAAAGTACATTTTTGTTGTTAATAATAATTGCCTAATTTTGTTTTAAATAAGAGATTAGTCGATAATTGTTTTGTGGTTTGGAGAGCTAATAAAATAAAGAGAAACAATATTGCTGTAATATTTTTTGGTTTCATTAAAACAAGAGGTATGTATTTTTTTTTTTAATTTAAAATATGCCGTTGATTGAGCATTACGTATTTTAACTTGAGTTAGACTTCTAAATGTGACTTTCACCAGCTTTCGCTTCTATTTTTGTGTCGCTATCATCTATAACACGTGAATTATTAAATGTAAAAAAAATCAGCTGCCTATTTTTGCCTTTATATCGAATCTTTAGGTTGCAGTTCATATCACCAACATGGATTTGTTTAATGTTCGGTACGCTGAAAAAGATCAACAGCCGTATTTATAATGAAAATTTGGCATGAAGTTAGCACAAAGTTTATTTATAATACACTTACCAAACTCTGGCTAACGACTTGCTAAACTGTTGGTAACGAGCTGCCAACTTGTGAAAAACAGCTGTTTAATGTTTAACCATTTGGTTGGTTTTATTTAAATTATTACTGTTTTATTTAAATTATTTTATTTTAATATCTTTTTTTTTATTTTAATTTAAAAACATTTAAAATTGTTATATGTGGAGAAAAAAAACAAAAAAAATTTACAAAAAACTGACAAACCAGCGATGTTTAATGCAAACGAGTTGCATTTTTGAGTAATACAATGTGGCATCATAAAAATTCAGAGTTTATTTATTAAAAGTTGGCAGATGGAGAAAAATTCGTTATGAATTAACTCTGTGCCAACAAGCTGATTAGCTCAATCGGCATTCTAGTTAGCAGCTCCTTGTTCGTAGTGTACAAACTGTGGCTAACTTAGGTTATGAATGCGGGCTGCAAATGATTAAAATAATGACCATAAAAATAAAGCGAAGTAAGCAGCTCAAAATTTGCAGAATGCAGACACAAAAAACATAGAACGTTTCGTGTCTACTTTTAAATGTTGGTTGGATGAATATTTCCTATTTCCTCTTTCTTTCGATGTTTTTGGAAGAAGTCCCGGAGGACGGACCGTGAACATTGAGAAACGTACGACCTTCCAAATCATTTATAGAAGGAGGCCAAATATCCAAAGAGTAGAATATGAAGTCTTTTGTGAACACTGGCTCCCTAAAAAAGTTAACATTCGCTGCTGCAAGTAATATGCAGTATAATTGGAAAACAAAAATCACTTGACTCTGCACGGCTTTTATCTTTAAAACTACAAGGCATATGGCAAATAATGTTACTGCTATTCAAACACAATATTGTGTTATAAATCCCATTCTATAAAAATCAATGAAATTTTTGAATGTGAAGTGGATAGATATTATTTACGAAATATAAAATCGCTTTTACGAATGCCTTGGAATTCTTCGTCCATTATTATTTTAACTTTAAACTTTTCTTTGAAAAAAATGATAATTCAAATAAATCTCCAAAAAAAAATATATGTATATACATATAATTTATAATTTTAAAAGATATTATTATTCGTGCTTAATTCCCAGTTTTTATTCTTGATAAAAACACTTGAAATTTATTATTGATGGGCTAAGCTATTCCTATGCGCATTTCACTGGTTGCTTAGGCCAGATCATCAGGAATCTTCATCCATAAAGATTTTAGAAAAACTAAAGATATTAAACCAAATTAAACTATTAAACGTATTAGACTTATAAGCAACAGTTCTACTTGTAACAATATCAAAGTTTAAACAAAAGCATCAACAATGAACAGTGAGTTTATCTCGTATTACATTCCCCACTACAATTGATTGGGATTCTCCCAACATTAATTGTAGTCATCGTGGCCATTTTGGCATTTTTGCAGCTAGATTTAGCATTTTTTTGTCTGATTTAGCTGCAAATTTTTCATTTAGCAGTTAGCATTTTTTTTAGCTTTTTTAAACTACATATTTAGCATTATTTAATTTAAGAATATTCAAGTTATATTTTTTGAAAATCTACCACGCGTTTTTGTTGAATCCACATACAAATCCCTACTCTTTTGCTATATAAACTATACAATCTTTTAAAAGACCTTTCATATCAATTTGTTTTAAAATTTGATCAGTTTGATCCATTAAATTTATGTTAAGCCGTATTTTTCCCTCAATTACGATCTTAAAAAATTGTTGGAAACGAAAAAAATACCATAACTTTTGAAATAGAAAAACAAATTCGAATTACATGCCGAGATTTTAAAGCTTACCCAGCAAAAACTTACATTGCAAAGTAATGAGTTAAAAAGCTAATATAACGACCCTTCACTACTTATACATTGGCATTTTAACTCATTATTTTAACACGGTGATGTCATTGGAGGCAAGTACTTACCACCCTCGCTTACAAATAGGGAGTTAAATAAGTCATTACCACATTCGCTTACAAATAGGGACTTAAATAAGTTATTACTCCGATGTCACCAAAATTACAACTAACATGTCATGACTTTAAAAAAAATTTTTTTTTATTATTTTTTTTATATTATTTTTTTTTTTTCTATTTTTTCTTATTTTATTTTACTTAAATTTATGTTTTTTTTCTATTTTTTCTTATTTTATTTTACTTTAATTTATGTTTTATTTTTTATTTTTTTTCTGTCTCTGGCGGGATTCGATCGCGCAACCTCGGTGCTGATAGACTAGCTCACTACCAGCTAGTCTACCGGGGCAGTGTAGTTTTTGTATAAAAAAACGATGTTTTTACTCAATTAAGAGCGTAAATATGAGATTAAATTATTGGAGGCAACTACTTACCACCCTCGCTTACAAATAGGGAGTTAAATAAGTCATTACCACATTCGCTTACAAATAGGGAGTTAAATAAGTCATTACCACATTCGCTTACAAATAGGGACTTAAATAACTTATTACTCCGATGTCACCAAAATTACAACTAACATGTCATGACTATAAAATTTCAGTACAGCATAATTTTTCATATTCAAATTTATTACAAATTGTTTTTTATTTATAATAAAAAAAAACAAATTGTAAGAACGAATATTTAAAATCAATTTGTATTAGATTTGAAAAAAATTAAACCGTAGATGCATTTTATTATGAATAAATTACAAATTTCGTTAATCAACTCATATACAAGTACTTAGGTATCAGATTATATGTCAGCCATTACTAAACTACTTCTATGTAATGCAGATGGCATGAAGTAGTCATTGAAAAGTAAGTTGTTCAGTAATGGCAAGTCATTACCAAGTTTTTGCTGGGTAATTAATATGTCAACTTAAACAACGATTGCCAAACAATTTTCATAATTTAACATATATCAACTTTTTTTGTGGAGAAAACAGTTTAAAAACTAATGAATGCAAATTAAGCGAACATTTAAAAGAAGAAATGATTGATTTCACTGTAGAAAAAATTACAACTTTGGAACATCAGTGGCAGAAACTAAATTCATATGAATTGTTAAATAGGAACTCAACAGTTGATTTCTGGATAAATGCATGTATATGGATATTAAAATGAATTAAATGAAAATCCATTCCGTGAATAAGCTTCTTTTGCAATAAAGTTCTTGGTTTTGCCATTTAGCAACGCGGAATTAAACATAGGTTTTTAGTGGTATAAATCACATAAAACCCAAAATTCGAAATAGAATGACGTTTAAGTCGATGAAATCGCTACTTTATATTAGGTGTGGTTTAAAATGTTGCGATAGTTTTAAAAAATGGTACGATCTCATATAAAAATGGAATAAGAACATATATTATAATGATATCTCGATCGATTCTTCAGAAGCTGAAGAAGGATATTTATTTGATGACGTATTTAATTTATAAAATGAAATTTTTATTTAACATGTTATATAATTTTTATTGAAATATTAAATTATAGCCATTTATGGGTCAAGTTCCCTTAATTTTTTGTTTGGTATGGTACCTTTTGCTTAAAAACTTTTTATGTACGTATATACCCAGCAAAAACTTACATTGCAAAGTAATGAGTTAAAAAGCTAATATAACGACTCTTCACTACTTATACATTGGCATTTTAACTTATTATTTTAACACGGTGATCTCATTGGAGGCAAGTACTTACCCCCCTCGCTTACAAATAGGAAGTTAAATAAGTCATTACCACATTCGCTTACAAATAGGGACTTAAATAACTTATTACTCCGATGTCACCAAAATTACAACTAACATGTAATGACTCTAAAAAAAATTTTTTTTTTTTTATTATTTTTTTTTTTAATTATTTTTTTTTTTCTATATTTTCTTATTTAATTTTTTTTTCTATTTTATTTTACTTTGTTTTATTTTTTTATTTTTTTCTGTCTCTGGTGGGATTCGATCACGCAACCTCGGTGCTGATAGACTAGCTCACTACCAGCTTGTCTACTGGGGCAGTGTAGTTTTTGCATAAAAAAACTATGTTTTTTACTCAATTAAGAGCGTAAATATAAGATTAAATTGTCCATAATAACAATTAAAACGTTGATTGAAAGTGGATTGCAAGTTTTTGTTTCATTACTATAATGACATTTTTATTGTCATTATAGTATAGTAATTTATGAAGGCAATTTTTGAAATAGGTATATATGTTGCTTTTATAAAAAAATTTTTTTAATTCATAAAATTAACGGCATACATGTAACATTAGATGTATGAAATTATTAAATCTTACATTTTTTAATTAACAATTAAACATTTTTTTTTAAGGAAACTATAATTTTGTATTAATTTATGAATATAGTTATGTTTGTATATTGTTTTTTTATGTTCCCAATTAAAATTTTTTGTTTAACTGGGACAAACTTAAGTTTTCATATATCCAATGAAAATTTTTAACGTAATTACGAAATCCAATGGAACGATTTTAACGAAAATATTTCATTATAACTATGAAATTCCATTTAGACAATGAAAATTTTCATTTACCTAAGGAAAATTTTTTTATCAAAATGAAGTTCGGTTTGTGCTTTGTTGTGATACAGACGTGTATTTTAGCCCCGCATACAATTTAAACTATTAATTAATCACATTTGATTTTGTAATCTAAGCAGCGAATGGACGCTTAAAAAAAAACAAAATAATATATTTTGTTAATTAAATTATTTAACATAATAGTGAACAATTTAAAACGATCAAATTAAATAAAATAAATCAGTAAAAATATATATGTACGTATGAATGTTCATACATGTGTATACATATTCTGAAAAAAAAACATTTAAATTCTGGTTTTTCTTTTGTTGTTGTAAAATACAATAAATAATAAAAATATTAAAGCAAAGCAAAACGGTGAAAAACAAAAACAACTGTTTGCATGAGTACAAATAGTGAAACAACACTAAGACAAAATGAAAGAAACGTTTACGTTTTAGTTAATGCAAATGAAAATAATGCAGAAATAAATAAAACAAAACAAAACAATATTAACTACCTAACGGCTAAGCCAATTACTCGAACACGTTCCCTCTCACCCTCGGTATTTACACAAACGGTGGATAGTGACTCATTAAAAAAACTACAACAAGATTTGGTGACAAGTGTTGCCAGGCCAGCAAGTATTGCCGTGACGTCAAAAACAAATTTAGTGGGCAATGATACCATGAACTTAAACACAAATGCAATGGAAAACCCCCCTGTAAAAAGTTGTCAAAAGCCTACAGTACAAGTTGGTATGGACAGGTACATAACAGTGCTTAAACGGGGACGCAGCCCTACCTCTGCAGCAGTTGCTTCGGCCTCAAAAGTACCATCTTTTGATAAAATAAATACACAAAATCGTTTCGCGATTCTGGAGGATGAATCCTCTGAAGCACCAAACGTCATTAAATCGTCTAAGCCACCCCCGATATACCTTAGAGAGCAAAACTCTAATGAGTTAATAAAAAGTTTAATTTCGGTGATTGGTGAAAATTCCTTTTATGTAGCTGCAATAAAGCGCGGTATCATTAACGAGACTAAAATACAGGTTAATCACGAGGATGATTTTCGAAAGGTAATTACAAGATTTGAGACTCTAAATAAAAACTTTTATACGTATCAACTGAAGAGCAGTAAAGGTCTTCAGGTAGTAATCAAGGGCATAGACTCATGCGTAGACCCAGGGGAAATTAAAGCTTTTTTGGAAGAGAAGGGCTTTAAAATCAAAAACGTAACAAATATCAAAAATAGGGAAAAAAATCCCCAACCACTATTTCGAGTGGAGCTTGAACCCGGCGACATTAAGCTCAAAAAAAATGAAACGCATCCAATTTATAATTTGAAATATATTCTGTACAGAAGGGTAACTATTGAGGAGCCGCACAAAAGAAATGGTCCTGTTCAATGTCTAAACTGCCAGGAATTTGGCCATACTAAGGCATACTGCTACTTACCCCCTGTTTGCGTAGTATGTGGTGAATTACATGGAACAGTTCTTTGCGACAAGTCTAAAACCGACCCCAACTTAAAAAAATGTAGCAACTGTGGCGGTAATCACACTGCCAATTATAGAGGATGCCCTGTATATACAATCGTCAAGCAGTCGGTCGGACCGAAAACTAATCCCCCTCAAATGCAGGTAACAAATCAGGTTAACACAAATGCAATTCAAGCCCCCCAGCCTAGTAATAACAGAACCTCTTACGCTAACGTCCTAAAATCAAACCATGAGCCAATGCAAGGTGCCTCGCCAAGTAATGATGAAACTCAATTTTCTAATTTAAGTCGTTTAGAAAAAACCATGGAAACATTAGTGCAAACAGTAAATAATTTTACGAACACAATGGGTAATATGATGCAGGAAATGCTTAGAATGCAATCGATGTTATTGCAAGCTGTACTTAACAAACCATGAACTGTTTAAAAATTTGTTTTTGGAACGCAAACGGCATCCGCCAACATAAAAATGAATTAGAATACTTTCTTAAAAATAAACAAATTGATGTCATGATGATTTCTGAAACTCATTTGACCTCAAGAAGTACGTTTAAAATAAATGGTTATATACTATATGATACCAAGGACCCTCGAGATAGAGCTTGTGGAGGTTCCGCCATTTTAATAAAGGCCCGAGTCAAACACTACCTAATGTGTGATCATCGTGAAGATTATCTCCAGGCAACGAACATTTGCGTTGAGGAATTAAATAGAAACCTAATAATTTCATCGTTATACTCCCCGCCTAGATTTTCAATATCGGAGGACCAATATTGTAAATATTTTAAATCATTAGGACCGTGTTTCCTAGCCGCTGGCGATTATAACGCTAAACATACCCTCTGGGGGTCGCGACTTATAACACCAAAGGGTCGTGTTTTATTTAACATAATTTCTAAAATGGATTTAAATGTGGTAGCGAGCGGACAACCAACATATTGGCCCACTGATCTTCAAAAAATTCCAGATGTCATAGATTTCGGCGTGGTTAAAAACATTCCCATAGAAACGATTCAAGTTGAAGCCTCCCTAGATTTATCTTCCGACCACACACCTACAATTGTTACTATAATGAACCCCAATAGAATTGTTCCTCCGACGACAGCTACGCAAATTAATTGGTTGAAATATAAAAAATATCTCAGTACCCATTGCACAGAAAATATTCCGCTCAGTACACCGGATTATGTAGATCGCTCTATTGACAATTTTGACAGTTTTCTGAAACTAGCTGTTCAACATTCCAATATTGCCCCCAAAAAAACAAAAACTATTAAAATATATTCCACAGATGTCGAGCATCTTTTGTCTGAAAAAAGGAGGGCTCGAAGAGAGTGGCAATTGCACAGATCCCCTCAACTTAAGAACTTACTTAAAGAGTGTACAAAAAGACTAAGAAAGTTACTGCAGACTAAGAAAACGGCTTCTCTGGAAAAATATCTTAAGGAACTTGATGCAACCCCACAATCAGACTACTCATTATGGCGTGCAGCTAGAAATCTCAAAAGGCCAGTTGTCTCTAAACCACCATTAAGAAACTTGAATGGAAGTTGGGCAAGAAATGATGTTGAAAAAGGAAATCTGTTTGTCAATCATTTAAAAAACGTATTTACCCCAAATATATCTCACGATATTGCGGTCGAGTTACCACCTGTTGCTGCTAGAGCAGCTGTTCCGCTAAGATTTGAGATAAGAGAAATCGAAAAGGTTATTTGTGATTTAAACCCCAAGAAGGCTCCTGGGTTTGACAAGATCAGCAACAAAATGCTTTTGGAGCTACCCAGCATAGCAAAGAAAATTACTCTTTTAATTTTTAATGCTATTTTACGCCTTGAATACTATCCTCAAAAGTGGAAGGTCTCCTTAGTCACCATGATACCTAAACCTGGAAAGGATCACACAAAAGTTGAGTCATATAGGCCTATAAGCTTACTTTCTAATATATCAAAGCTGTTTGAGAAGCTGTTAGCGTCAAAATTAACCCCAATTTTAAATGATAATAGATGTATTCCTAACCACCAATTCGGCTTTAGAAGAGAACACAGCACAATTGAGCAAACCCATCGTATAGTAAACGCAATAAGAAAAGCCTTTGAAGAAAAAAAATATTGTTCCGCTCTCTTCATCGATGTTTCTCAAGCTTTCGATAAAGTCTGGCATGAAGGCTTATTACATAAATTGAAGCTAAACTTACCAGTAAACATACACAAGCTGTTAGAAAGCTACTTAGTCGGTCGAAAGTTTATTATTAAAGAAGGTGATTATTTAAGCTCTCCTCAGCAAATTGACGCTGGTGTCCCTCAGGGAAGCATCCTGGGCCCACTTTTATACTTAATATATACCTCGGATATGCCAACAAACAACTACACACAAACTTCAACATTTGCTGATGATACAGCTTTTTTGAGCGTGCACGAAAACCGTCAAGAAGCATCTCGATACCTACAGGATCATATATTTCAACTCGAACTATGGTTAAAGCAATGGAGGATAGAGGTCAATGAGCAAAAATGCGTACATATAACATTCACCTTGCGTCGGGAATCATGCCCCCCTATTAAAATCAATAATCAAATAATACCTCAAAATTCGCATGTAAAATACCTCGGTATTCATCTAGATCGCCGTTTAACGTGGAAAAGCCATATAGAGGCAAAATTAACTCAAATGAAACTAAAAGCCATCCAAATTCATTGGCTTATTGGAAGAAACTCTGTCCTTAGTCTCGACTGCAAACTTCTTCTTTACAACTCTATCTTAAAGCCAATCTGGTGCTATGGTATTCAGCTATGGGGCACTGCCTCGGCCTCTAATATCGAAAAAATTCAAAGGCGCCAAAATAAACTACTTCGAATAATCACAGCTGCCCCTTGGTATGTTAAAAACTCAAATATTCACAAGGATCTCAATGTTCCATTAGTTAAAACTATGATTACGAAATATGCAGTAAAATACTTAAAAAGGCTCGAATTGCACCCGAACCCACTAGCACGAAATATTTTAAATGATAGCGGCCACACTCGCTTAAGAAGAAGAGACACTGCGGCACTTGTCCAATTAGATGAGCGATAAACACCTATAAAAGTGAACAGAACCCGCGATGAACAAAATTTTTGTCTGGCACTGGCAGGACAAAAAAATAATATTAGGTTAAGATTTGATTAATTATTGTTAGTTCATATTTAATATATGAAGATTCAATAAATAAATAATGAAGAAAAAAAAAAAAAAATATATGAAGCATTTTTCTTTCAGTGCAATAAAAAAAAAAACAAGTTGTAAGAATAAATATTTAAAACCAATTTGAATTAAATTTGAAAAAAAAAAATGGTAGATGCATTTTATTATGAATGAATTATAAATTTCGTTAATCAACTCATACACAAGTAATTAGGTATCAGATTATATGTCAGCCATTACTAAACTACTTCTATGTAATGCAGATGGTATAAAGTAGTCATTGAAAAGTAAGTTGTTCAGTAAGGGCAAGTCATTACCATGTTTTTGCTGGGTAAAGACTGAAATATATTTCTTTTATAGTTTTAAGACTTTTTATGTTTTATAAATATGTTATTGTTATTATATTCTCCACCACAATAAGTTGTGAAGAGGGTATATTAAGTTTGTCATTCCGTGTGAAACTTTTTTATTATTCATCTCAGACCCCATAAAGTACATATATTCTGGGTCCTTGAGTAATTTTAAGTCGATTTAGCCATGTCCGTCTGTCTGTCCATCTGTCCGTCTGTTGAAAACACGCTCACTTTCGAACAACTCAAAAGAAATGAACAAGCTTGATGCCAAATTGCTTGTAGTTATCCTAAGCAGTTTGGGATTGAAATCCAGCAAAATCGGTTTAGTAGGAACAGAGCTATAATTCAAAATGTGGAACCACCACCTAAAAAAATTGATAATTTTGTTACAAAAAATAACATAAATGCTGCAACAAGGCACGGAATGAAATAAGATTCTGCAAAAATTTGTTTTATTTGACTGGAAATCACGCTGTTAAATTTCGTGAAGTTCCGTCCATAATTTACCCTAAGCCCCATATAAACACTTCTCCCGGAAAACAGTTTAGTACACCTAAAACTACCATAACTACTAATGCTAGCATAACAGAAATTGGTACGTCACAGTTTTAAAATACTAGAATTGACGCTGTGAAATTTCGTGATGATCGGTCCATAATTTACCCTAGGCCCCATATAAATCTACTACCGGAAAACAGTTAAGTCGCCTAAAACCATAATTAATAACAAATCGTCACAGATTAAGATAATAATAACATCATTCAGATATTACTCCTTAAACATTCGAACTGGTTGGTACGTCACAGTTTTAAAATACTAGAATTGACGCTGTGAAATTTCGTGATGATCGGTCCATAATTTACCCTAGGCCCCATATAAATCTACTACCGGAAAACAGTTAAGTCGCCTAAAACCATAATTAATAACAAATCGTCACAGATTAAGATAATAATAACATCATTCAGATATTACTCCTTAAACATTCGAACTGTCGGTGGAGGGTATCACCGGTTTCGGTACAGCCGAATATAGTACTCTAACTTGTTTTTTAATCAGTTTGTTCTATTAATATAATGTGAGTTTATAGGGAAGAATTATGCAAAATAAATCATGTACAAAGGTATATTAACTAACATAAAAAAAAAATAATACAATTAAAATTTTAGCATTATTTTTTGGCAGTTTAGGAATTTTTTTTTTGCATTTTTTAGCAATATACCCACACTGATTGTAGTTGTAAGTAGGTTAAGTAAAACAAAATGAAAACAGATTTCAAATACATGATTGCCAATTAAGTTTTTTTCAGGCAGTACTGATTTTCAGTTGCAGTTTATATTGTCCGTTAATTAAGTTAAATTCTTCTTTATGTAAAATTAAATGAAAATTTAATTTAAAATAACGAAAAGTTCATTTAATTTTTTCTGCCAAAAATTCAACCGCAAATTCCGTAAAAACAGATGAGTATTCAGTTATTTTATATAAATTAACTATCAAAAAATAAAAACTACATATTCCGTAAAAACAGAGGAATATTCCGATATTTTAAGTAATTTAACTACCAAAAAATAAATTTTTACTTATCTATAAAAAACTGTTTGCTTGTTTTGTGTAAAAAATTACCATTTGCTATTTGTTAAAATTATTTTGTTAAATGCATCAAATGTTTAAAGTAAAACAAGGTGGCATGTCATAACGTCCAGTGACACAGTGACAGTGTCCATGGAAGTTTTGACCCTCAAATAGTGTCATAGCGTCCATGTACAATATGAGAGCAGTGTCGTAATGTCCGCGGAAGTTATGTCACTTTGCTAAGTGTCATAATGTTCATAACATGTTTACAAACTCCAAAGCATAGCCGGCCTTCGTTCGGAAACAAGTCACATTTTAGAAGCTTTACTTAGCGAAACAGGTACTTGTTGAACTATGAATAAGAATATCCTTACGCCCACCCAAAGGCCGCCTGTGCAGAGAAGCTTTAAATAGCGCAGCCGCACGTAGAGAAAAACATGTTTAAATATGGTCACCTCCAGTGTTATCACTGACAATAATATGCTTATATTAAACAGAATATGTTTAAAATGTTCTTTTAAAATAGTTTGGTTGGAGGTGACAATATTTAAACATGTTTTTTCTCTGGGTGCGGTATTTGTTATACCATAGAGGAGAAAATTCTTGCGCCCAAAAGTGTTTTCGTAATATATTCAATAAATACACCCAGAGAAAAAACAACAAAAAAATTGTTAAACAATATGTTAACCATATAATGTTTAATTTAACCAATTTATTGTCACCCACGATGGTTAAATTGGTTTCTTTAAAAATAGTTTTGTTGGTTGAATTTTTGACAGAAAAAATTTAATGAACTTTTCTTTATTTTAAACTTATTTTCACTTAATTTTACATAAATAAGAATTTAACTTAATCAACGTACAATATTAACTGCAACGGAAAATCCATATTAATATGCACTTAGTTTTTTGAATAATTGTTAGATCAGTTAAAAATAAATTTGCTTGAAATTTGTTTTTAATGTTTTTTAATTGAAAAATTACTGAACGGAATAGTTCTTAAATATACTACAGTCCGTTACTAAAATGATATTGTGAGTGTACCAATTTTTTTAATGATCGGTCTACGGGTTGGCGCATAATGGACGTTATGATTTATTAAGTGAATAACATTTTAGTTTTTTCTTTTTTTTTCAGAATAAACTCTGAAAAACGTGGGAAATTTTTGATGGGAAGATTAAGCTGTTCTAAAATTTTTAAAGAAAATGTTTCCTGATGATCTGGCCTATGCAACCAGTGAAATGCGCATCGAAACTAGCTTATCCTCCAACAATAAATTTCAGTGTTTTTATCAAGAATAAAAATTGGGAATTAAGCACGACAAACAAAATCTTATTAATTAAATTTTTTTATATTAAAAGGCTGACTACGTAAAACGCAAAAGCTTAAGCAAATTTACAGAATTGTTCTGTTCATATGTTTGTTTCCATTTTCGAAACATTTCTTTTTATTAAAATTTTTTTTATTTTTATATAGTTAAAGTTAAAATTCCTTAAGAATTTTTAGTTTTGCATTTAAAATAAGTGACACAATTTTCTACAGACTATAAAGCAACATCAACAGTTTTCCGTTTAAATTAAAGAAAATTTCAAAATTGTGTATTTTAGGTACAACTAAAAGTACGAGTATAATAAAATTATACTTTTTTATCTGCTCCTTTAATTTTGCAAACGAATTTTATTATGCAAAAAAAAATAAAAAAAAAACATAAGAAAACCTCATAATAATACAAATATGTGTACGAATACTACGTCAACATTTTGTGGGTTTGCATTCTTTTATGGCGAACATAAAAAGGGTTTCTTAAACGCTTATAAGAGTAGGAACTTGGATTTAGTAAACATTTTTCGGATAAACTTTTTTCCCAATAAAATATATATTTATGTTGTATTAATGTTCTATTAAGTATACCAAAACTTTTGAATATTCCCATTGTTGAAGGAACACCCTAAATATATGCAAAACCTCTTTAGTTTTAAAATAACCACAAAAATTTAAATTCAAGGATAAACTTTTGCTATGTTTCCTTTAACAGTAACTTTACTCCTTAAATTTATATTTGACTTGTTTCCGGTGTATGTACTCGTACTGGTAGCATCTATCTGGCTCTTCTTATTGCCAAAAATACTAAAATATTAAAAAAAAAAAAATATTGTCAACAACATGTGAACAGTTTTATTATATGTTGAACTATCATATTTTGATATTCGTTACTAGTAGTTGTTTTTATACGCTTCACCGAAGGTAAAAGGGTATATATAAATTTGTCATTCCGTTTGTAATTTCTACAATATTGATCCTACACCCTTCAAAGTATATATATTCTGGGTCCTTATGAAAAGCGAAGTTCAAATCCGGTTGTCCGTCTGTCCGTCTGACCGTCTGTCCGTCTGTCTGTTGAAATGGGTTTTCCGAAGCCCCCAGAAATGATGGGGGCTTGGTTGGGGTATCTTTCTGTCAGGTATTCTTATTATAATTTTGCTATTAAAATTCAGCCAGATCGGTCCACAAATGGCTGAGATATGAGCAAAAAACCACGACTACCTTTAATTTTTTCCAAAAATCCCTTGTGGTTGTTGTATTTTTATTACTTTTTGCTGTATATCTGGGGAACGGCAAAAGCCAAAGTTTCCAAATTAGGTACACACATTTAGGTTGCCAATACACACCATCTTACAAAATGTGGGCGGGATTGGAGAAGTGGGCGTGGTACCTCCCGTACAAAAAAGATCAAAAACTTCATAAAAACCTGTATTTGTGCACTGTTGTATGACCGATGGTTACACCTTATATATCAAAAGACCGGAAATCTTTAGTAGAAAATATTTTCTGAAAATTTCGGAAAAATCGGTTCAGATGCAAAAAAGTTATGGCCAAAATATTTATTAAAATACCCATTTTCGGGAAACATAGATCTTTCCGAGTCCAAACTTTATAACTAAAGTAAATGGTAAATTTCTTCTTCAACACGTCGGTATATAAATCTGCCAAATCGGTTAAAAACAGCTGAGTTATAACCGAAATACTGAATCCCCAAAAATTACTCTTTTTATACCCTTCACCGAAGGTAAGAGGGTATATATGTATAACTTTGTCATTCCGTTTGTATGTTCCACAATATTGATCCTACACCCTATAAAGAAGTATATATATATTCTGGGTCCTTATGAAAAGCGAAGTTCACAAATCGAAACTAGGAATTTTTGTGTTTTTTTGCTACTAAAAAACTCCCCAAAAAGATAAAATAAAACAAACACGCATACTAACATGCCACAAACTATTTTGGTGAATATATTTCCATATTTCGGTTCACAGCTGAAATAAGTTTTATGGTTTACAACTTTGCTATTGTGGTAAACAAAAACATCAAAAGTAATTACAACTCAACACGTGAATATTAAACGGGCCATATTTCATTTTAATGAAATTCAAACAACCTTCCTTCATGGTTTAGTTGTCTATGGGGTGTGTTAAGTTAGAAACTGTGAGTTCTCAGGTTCGAATCTTGTTTTTTTAAAAAGAAAATTTTTTTTTTAAATTTTTATTTTTTTTATGTTCTAAAAACGATTAAAAAAAATATTTACCAGTTTTCGCTTTTTAAATTTAATTTATAATGAAGTTTAAAGTATTATAAATATGTATGTATACATATGTAAAAATTATTAAGTTTTTGTCTAGTTGCTCTGTATTTTGCTCCCACAATGGTGAAGGGTATATAAGATTCGGCACAGCCGAATATAGCACTCTTACTTGTTTATACTCATGCTTTTATTTTATTTTTTATTATTTTTGGCAATAAAACTGTTATCACAACATTTTTAAGAGGACTAAATAGTCTTCATTTTACAACACTACAACATAATGGAGTGAAAATCTTAAGTTTATCTTTATGTTTATGACACATATATTTCTTTTGGGATCATTATCAAATAGCTTTATATAAGACTACACCTTATTAAGAAATGCTTTAAGTACCTTTGGGCCAGCGCCTTAATAAACGCATTTTCTATTTATTTTTCCATATACATACATATCGCTCATTTACTTCAATAGTGACATAACTCATAAATATCCATTTCGAAATAAACGCATTTAAAGTTTTTGTTTTGATTTAACCACTTAAGCGTGGTACTCTGTTCAACATTTCACGTGAAATGCTGTCAAAACGCATATGAAAAAAACTTGTGCGGAATATACATTCTGTGAAAAAGTTCCGAAATGTTTCTGGCAACATTTTTTTATAACTGCGAAATAATGTAAACTGCATTTAATTCACGTGGAATTTTAAGTAAAAACAAAAATATATGAACTGATTATTTTAAAAGAAGTAAAAAATTAATCAGGGGTGTGCTGGAAATCGCAAACGCAAAACGCAAGAATTTTAAAAGTCGTTTTTTAGTAAGATTTCTGTAATAAAAGAATTTTATGACAATTATTCAAACAGTTCTATATTAAACAGAATTTTATAACAAAAATTATAAAAATTTTATTAAAAGTGTATTATAAACAGCCTCCAAATTCTTGCGTTTTGCGTTTGCGAATTCCAGCACACCCCCCTATATAACACAACTGGAAACAGTTTTTTATCCATATTTACTATCTTTTTTATTAAATTTTTTATCAAAAAAAAATAAATTTTAGTAAAATACATGTGGGGTTTATTAACATACGCAAGACAATGTCGCATACTTAACATTAATAAAAACGCCAAATTCTACAAACTCGCAAGATAGCTAACACTCATACATGTCAAAATTTTCGTGTGAAATAAAAAATGTTGCTCAACATTTTTCACAAATTTGAACAGAGTATTAGGCTTAAGTAAAAAATAATGACCCATTATCTTCAGACGGGGAAAGAATAAGAGAGATAAAGATGAATTTCATACACAATATAAAAAAAACTAGCAAACAATTCTGCATCACTAACTTCAAAATTAAATTTTTTATTGAAGAAATGAGCGATAAGCATATTTTTAAAGCAGCTAAAATTGTTTCTACGCAATTCTTTTATATTTTCTAGAAAACTGCTTTACTAACAAGTATCATTTTTATTTTCTATAAAAACGAGACAAATCGGTGTCATATGTCAAAATGCGCTAGATTCAATTATAAAAAATCTGAAAATGAGATTGATTTAAGTAAAACTAAGATTGAATCAATTTCAAAATGCGCCCGATTCAAGTATTAGAAAGTTAATATAATCCCGAATTCGCATTTGAAATAATCCGAAAATGAAATTAGATTTATGCTAGCCTAAAACATTTACCCCAAAGAACCAAAGACAGAAGGAGAATATTATTACTGGGGGCAAATCGCGACATTCGATATCGATCGAAATTCCCATTTGACCCCTGATTTACTTACGCGTTTGACGCCTTACAGAATTTCAATTATAAAACACCGGCATTATGCCCGACATGGCTGGATTCAGCGTACCAATTAGGTTAAAATGTCAGGTGCCCGGCTTGTCTGTTTTTTGCAACGAGCACAATATTTACAATATTAAAATTCTATTTTAAGATAATTTTTTTAAAGGTTGCGAAAGAATCTTGAAAAAGATAAAAAAAAACAGCTCCTTCAAAGTTTCAGGATTTTTAAACAACAGTTTGAGGTACTTTATAGAAAAAATCAGCCAAATAAAATAATAAGTTTTTGACTTAGTTCGTTTTTAAAATTTAATATTTTGCAGATATTACATTTTTCCATTGTTTTTTCATTTTCCATTTTTTTTAATATATGGTTTGTAGCCCCAAGTATTCCTTTAAAAAAAATGACATTAAAATCATCTTCGAATGTCAAGTAGTTTTCGAGATATTGAAGAAATAAACTTAACACATTCGGTCAATTCGGCGAAGTAATGAGATTTTGAATATGACATAAAATTTTAAATTTTTTTTTCGTTGATATACTATGTTCCTTATAAGATAAAAGGAACCTACACGCATAGAAAAAATATGGTTGGGCATGGTTACGGCAACAACACTATGTTTAATGTAACAATATATTGTTGTCGTAAACAAATAATTGTTATTTTTATTTAATATCAACAATATTATGGTTACTGTAAACATATCAATGTTTATCGCAATTATGAATTTAAGTATTGTTGACCGAAAAATAATTATTTTTCTAACAACTTAATTATGATAACTTTCTAAACATATTATATTTCTCACAACCATATCATGATATTTAATAGCCATAACATGACAACTTTCTATACATTTATCATATTATGTTAAAGATGCAATCAAACTATTTTTACTCTAATCATATTATGTTAGCGCCATTTGTAAAATAATTTTGAAGCAGTTGTGTCGTTTTTTTTTATTTGTGAGCGGTTAAACAATTAAAAGATAAAATTCAATAAAAAAAATAAGTTTAAAGAAATTAAAAAATTAAAATATTAGCGGAGTTCATTCAAGTATTAGTGATGTAATAGTGCAAATGCAAAATATCATAGTTTTTTTGTAAAATCCAACAACAAAACACACAGAGATTTCGTTATATTTTATGAAAGTGCTACGATATTTCTGTCGTTTTCATTAGCAACCACATACATATGTCTTAAAAAAAATTGTTCAGGAAAGCCGAAAAACCATTCTAGATCAAACTATGGATTAGGTATTGCCATTTTAAACTTTGTCATTACGTTAAAAAATCGGAATTGATCCATCTTTTCTTCAAAAAAATGTAAAGAGCGTTCAAAATTAGGCAATATGGCATCAACATCTTAAAATCGAAAAAATGGACACACGCGGTTGCCCATGAAAACCACAGATTTTTCATTAGCTCTTTTGCAAGCCTTATATTGAACTCCGCTATTTGAATAACATTAAGAAAAATTGTAAAAAAGCCACAAAATAAAAAATCGATGCAAAAATATTTTAATTTATTTTGTATTTTTATGACAGCTATGAAAGGTGCTGTATCATAATATGATTGCTTCTAAATTTATTATGATTAACATGATGATAATATTACTTCATAGCTTATTATGATTAACATGACAATAATATGATTAATTTCTTAGCTTATTATGATTAACATGACAATAATTTGATTACTTCTTAACTTAGTATGATTAATAATATGATTAAGGGAAAAATATTATGATGTAATAGTACGAGTATATTAAGTCATAATATGATTCAATAATAATCTTAATATGGTGACTACAATCATAATTCTTATCATAATATGTTGCTCTTAGAATATGTTTACCACAACCATGTTTTTTCTTTGCGTGTACTCACCAAATTTCAATCGAAAGGGGGCGTGTCCCACTCTTGGTCGATTTGACATGGAATTACCCATATAGTATTAAGTGGCATTAATATGTGCTTACGAATGCCATATATTATAATTTCTTAGCAGGCATTTGTTGTCACAAAGTTTTGTGACGCACGCCACAAAAAGTGGAAGTACCCTAGTCTCGTGATAGGTCTTTGGTGGTCGAAACCGCTTCTGCTTCAAACACTTTTTATCAATAACCTGAGGGTTACACGATCAAGTTTTGGCTATCAAGTTTTAATACACTCACACTTTTTTACCAATACACTCATACTTTTAAAAATTGATACGAACTTGCCTCTAAAATTCTCTTGCCAGTGAGTGTATCAATTTTCGTTCAAGAAAACAGCTTATTACAAATCTTTTGAAGTTGTTTTTGTTTTTTTTTCACAAATATTTTGCCGGCAAAAGCTGAAGCTCTTTTTTTTACAAAGTGTTGCGGGAATTTTAAAATTTTAACTAAAAACCTAAAAAAATAGTGAAATATGTTTATTAATAAAATTAATAAGCAAAATGATAAAGTCCCTTCGAACAGCCTACAGTGCAGAAAAATCAAAAGTGGAAAATAGCAAAACATTTTGAGTTGTTTTTTCGGCGACGACATCTTGAAAAAGTAAATTGCTTTCAACTTGCGTGCAGCCTACGTCACAGCTGTCAACTTTTGCATATTTTGACAATCAGTATATGTAAAAGACTATCAAGAAAATCTTGATCGTGTGGCTGCACTGTAAGACCTATCACTTTTACATGGGGTTGCCATGTGAGGGGGTCAATGGACACAGTGACTATTTGTACTAATTTCATTTTCACAAATTCCAGGAACAGTCTGTTGGAACAATTGACCCAAATTTCCCGCAGGGTAACTTTAAAAGTTGAATATTGTTTTTCTAATTTTTAGCGAATTTTGCATGATAAGGTATACAAAATCTAATTCCTAAAAGAAAGATGAATATGGGTTATTCCATAGTGTTGAACGTGACAGTCGTACACATCAAAAATGCAATAACATTTAAAATAACAAATATTTTTACGTTCTTTTAACTCTTAAATTATAGCACTAAGAAAGCACTGTTATCTATGTTAAAGTTTAGGAAGGGCGCGATTCTAGGTCAAAGATAATGGCAAAAAAAATTGCGGTTCGAACGTGAAATAAATAGAAGTAGTTTTTGTGGACATTTATAAAAAGGCGTAATTCAGCGCTTAATGTGCTATTTTAAGCACATTAAGCATCTTAAATAATGTTTAATTCATATATAACATTAAAGCCTGGTACTCTGTTCAACATTTCGCATAAAATGCTGTCAAAACGCATATAAAAAAAACTTGTGCGGAATATCTATGAAATAATGTTGATATAGTTGTACTCTGTTCATTTTGTGAAAAAGTTCCGAAATGTTTCTGGCAACATTTTTTTACAACTGCGCAATAAAGTAAGCTGTACTTATTTCACGTGGAATTTTAAGCAAAAGCTAAAAATCATGAACTGATTATTAAATAAGAAATAAAAAATTAAAATAACACAACCAGATACAGTTTTTTATCCATATTTACTTTCTTTTTTATAAATTTTTTATTAAAAAAATAATTTTTGGTAAAATACATGTGGGGCTTGTTAACATACGCAAAGCAATGTCGCGTACTTTACAGGAATAAAAACGTCAAATTGTACAAACTCGCAAGATAGTTAACATTGATACATGTCAAAATTTTCGTGTGAAAGCTCAACATTTTTCACAAATTTGAACAGAGTACTAGGCTTAAGAGATTAGGGGTGGGGTAGGATTTGGTAAAAATTACTGGATTAATGATCATCGAAATACCTATTTTTTAATATAAAAATGAAATCATACATCTAGTCTTATATTCCATTAAAAAAAAATGAATTTGAAATTTTTTTGGTTGGCGGACTGTTTCTGGGATTTGCCCATAGTTTTAGAATGTTTGTAAGCAGAATTTACAAGTTGTATACCAAATATTTAGAAACACGAATTAAAATATGTATGCGCCTATTGTTCTTAAATTTTTGCCAACAACAAATTCCATTCTTTTGTTAAATTGTATATATGTATTTTATTCATTTGTTTTTTATTTTTAAATTGAAATATAAATTTCCTTACATTTTACACCTCTTACTTCGACAAGCGCTTGATGACTGGAACTGCACCATTAATAGTTTTTGTTCTCTTTTTTTATGATTTAAGTGTGGTGAAATTTAGAGTTGTGTGTATAAATGAAAATTTGAATTAAAAAAAAAAAAAATAAATCAATATAAGCAAATACAAAGACAACAAGTTTAGAAAAAAATTTAATATATTAAAATTACTCATACGTTATAAAGTTAATAAGATAACAAACAAGAAAAATAAATTTAATTTTGAATTCTTACAATAGTTTAGAAAATGTACGAATATGATAACTTTTACGTTATAAGAACCATTGTAAAATCTTATTTAAAATTAAATTTGTTTAAGAACAATTTTTGATTTTTAGTTGAACTGTTAATTTTTAATTTCTGATATTATTTAATCAGGCTTGAGTTCATCAAATTTAATTTTCATTAAGTTATTTTCACTGAGGGAAGGAATTTTACAACTTGGAATTTTTATTAAAATTTATTGATAATTTTTCTTGGCTGAGCTGGGATTTGAAACCGGGTTGATCTTAACATGTTTCAAAAAACACCACTTTATATCGTCAGAAGATCTTTGTGTTATACCCACTGCACCACTGCGGTGCCCGTTAGCCTACAGTCAAACATCAATTTTTAACCAGTAGTACTGGTGGTTCGAAATTTGCTGTTATTATCACTTAAATTTCAAATTACATGTTGCCTCCTTTTTCCACTTTCTGTCAAGACTTTGTCTTGAAAACCTGAATACATTTGTTTATTATGTTTTTTTGTCCACTTTCGTCGACATTTTTATTTGTACAAATTAAAGTACAAATATAAACATTAGAGCTTGTGCCAAAGCTATTCTAAGAACGATTTTTGATTTTTAGTTGAACTGTTAATTTTTAATTTCTGATATTCTTTAATCAGGCTTGAGTTCATCAAATTTAATTTTCATCAAATTTAATTTTCATTAAATTATTTTCACTGTTGGCTAACGGGCACCGCAGTGGTGCAGTGGGTAGAACACAAAGATCTTCTGACGATAGAAAGTGGTGTTTCTTAAAACATGTATAGATCAACCCGGGTTCAAATCCCAGCTTAGCCAAGAAAAATTATCAATAAATTTTAATAAAAATTCCAAGTTGTCAAATTCCTTCCCTCAGTGAAAATAACTTAATGAAAATTAAATTTGATGAACTCAAGCCTGATTTAAGTATATCAGAAATTAAAAATAAACAGTTCAACTAAAAATCAAAAATTGTTTTAAACTAAAAAAACACGTTTATGCCACAGGTTGTATTCTTGAGTTTTAACTTCAGAAATAAGCACTTTATTGTTGGCTATATTCAATTTAAACATACCATTTATTATATCGCCCGTTGCTATAATGTTGCCAATATTGTTTATAACCTTGCAACCTTTCTCATTAAATACGATTTCATAACAACTTTGAACTATTTTTGAAACGGACAAAAGATTGACATATAAGTTAGTTAGATTTACCCAATTTTATTTGTATTATTTTTTCACGAACTTACTCCAAAATAAATTAATGTTGCTTAAAATAGTGTGTTTTAACTATACAGAAATTTTCAATGCCGCCTTTCGTCAAAAAAACGTATATAGTGGTTGTATCTTAAAAGACACATTACGCATTCCACACAAATTAGGAATGTTGGGTGTTATTGTTTTATGTAGACTGTTTGCATTGTGTGTTCTTCTTGTTTAGTAATTTGATACAAGTTCTTTTCGCTCGCTACACAGAAAAAAATTATTGCCGAATTATTTTCAAACAAACACTTGTTTGAAAATTTTTTTAATTTCTACAAATTTTTTTACTGATTCAATTAAAATTTTTGTTTGATTTTTATTTAACCAACAAAAATTTTGACAACCATTCAAAAATATAATACACGCGTTAGTGGTTTGAAGTGTTCATAATTTTGTATGAAATATTTAACGCTTTTTAATGTTGTCGTCATTTTGCATTTTTTTTATTTGATCGTAAGCAGCACTTCCTAATGTCAAATATAAGAACTACAACAAAAAACACATACAGTCTATTTTTGGACACTTTAAAAAAGTACAACAGTAAGAAAGATGAAGAGGTTTGAAGTAAAAAAAAAAAATAAACAAAAAAATAGCAGGTCAAAAAACGTTTTACTCTTTTTAAACAACAGAAACAACAACAACATTATAAGAAGCAAAATAAATTTTTGGTTGGTTTCAAAGATGGTTAAAAAAAAACAAAATCCCGTATTCAATTTTTTCAAACTGTTTGCTTAAATACATCAAATACAAAAATATAATGATGACGAAAAACATATCTAGTCGGTCTGACGCCGTTTTTGGGTTACATTTCTTCTTCATTAGCAAAGGAAAGGATACAGCAACAGTAAGTGATGACGAAAAACATTGTGTGTATAAAAAAAGAACTTCGTTCAAAAGTTATTCCAACAAAAAAAATGTGTCTCAAAGCCAGCCGGCCGCTCTGCTCTCTCTGCCTTCATCTTCTAATACAGTGCCTGCTTGTGTGCGCATCATTGCTTGTGCAAAAACCTGTTTTTTTTTTTTTTTTGAAATTTAGTATATGAATTTCAGTAAACTTTTTGTTTGATTCAGTTAAATTATTTGTTTGAAAAAATCAGTGTTTTTTTCAATAAACAAAATGCAAATAAATTGTTTGAATATGCGAATTTGTTTACAGGACCGATTTCAGACAAAAAATTGTTTGATTCTACAAATTTTTTGTTTGAATTGGAAAAATAATTTTTTCTGTGTACTTTAATTTTTTTATTCTAATTATAATTACAAATATCGTCACCTTAAATGCAAAAGGCCCTATCTAACGTTTTGAAAATTTTACAGGAGAATTAAACACTATTTAAAATGATAAGTTGATAAACTGCCTTAAACTGTTTGTAATTTATTTGTCTTATATTTTTTAGTAAAACCTACAAGTTGGTTTGACAATTGACAATGTTGCACATTATGCAAACTCTTAGTTAGGCCTTTTAGTGCTTACCATTTGTAGAAAGGGCCTCTTGTTTTTTGCTAATTAAATCGCAAAATTTGGTCGAAAGATACCAAAATGTTTTGTAAACATTTGTGTTGATGCAATACAACAAGATCAATGAAAAAGTCGATCTTTAATATGGATGCGTTCAGACGTATTGGTAGATCCAAAATGACAAATGATAAAATGTGTTAAATGCCTTAAAAGAGCGCAGAATTTTCTTATGATAGCACTGATGAAAATAGTGACGATGAAATTGAAATTCCAAAAATAGTGTCCTCCAAAAATTAAAATGTTGTCCTTATTGATAATGATTCTGATCCGGAGGAAGGATCTGAAAATAGCGTTAGAGTCAGTTCATGACTCGTCTATTGCATTTGTGACCGACGATAATCTGTTTTCAAGCCATTTTCCTGTACACAGAAAAAATTATTTTTTCAATTCAAACAAAAAATTTGTAGAATCAAACAATTTTTTGTCTGAAATCGGTCCTACAAACAAATTCGCATATTCAAACAATTTATTTGCATTTTGTTTATTGAAAAAAAAACGCCGATTTGTTCAAACAAATAATTTTACAGAATCAAACAAAATGTTTACTGAAATTCATATAAATTTTAAACAAATAATTTTGCTGAATCAAACAAAATAGTTTTGGCACAAGCAATGACGCGCACACAAGCAAGCACTGTTGGTGAAGATGAAGCAGAGCAGAGCGGCCGGCTGGCTTCGAGACACATTTTTTTGTTGGATTAATTTTTGAACGAAGTCTTATTTATACACACAATGTTTTTCTTCGTCACTCACTTTTGCTGCATCCTTTCCTTTGCTAATGAAGAAGAAATGTAACCAAAAATGGCGGCAGACCGGCTCGATATGTTTTTCGTCATCATTCTATTTTTGTATTTGATGTATTTAAACAAACTGTTTGAAAAAATTGAATACGGGATTTTGTTTTTTTTTGTACCAACCAAAAATTTATTTTGTTTCTTATAATGTTGTCATTTCTGTTGTTTAAAAAAAATTAAACGTTTTTTTTACCTGCTATTGTTTTTGTTGTTTTTTTACTACAAACCTCGTTACGCTATTTTATCATTTTTCTTATTGCTGTACTTTTTTAAAGCGTCCAAAAATAGACTGCATGTGTTTTTTGTTGTAGTTCTTATATTTATCATAAAGAAGTGTTGCTTACAATCAATAAAAAAAATGCAAAAGGACGACAACATTAAAGAGCATTAAATATTTCATACAAAATTATGAAAACTTGAAACCAATAGCGCGTTTATTATATTTTTGAAGAGTTGTCCACATTTTTGTTGGTTAAATAAAAATCAAACAAAAATATTGATTGAATCAGTAAAAAATTTTGTAGAAATCAAAAAAAAATTCAAACAAGCGTTTGTTTGAAAATAATTCGGCAATAATTTTTTCTGTGTAGCTGCACGCTAAGTACCTGCTAAGTCTAGTACCCTTCTGTATCCTGGCCACGTACAATTTTGTACTTCAAATACCCTAGCACCAAATTTAAGAACGGATACATTCGTCCTATCTATCCCCCGTTGCCAGAAATAGTTTATAATCAGATCCTTCTGCATCCAGTTCTTCAACTGCGATCTTACAAGAGTCGGCAGCTAATCAGTGTCCAATTAACTCACAGGACTTACCATCAAGTCCAACGTCATTTCCTTTGCTCAAAATTTTAAAAAGTTTTCTTCGATCCAAAAGCTTTTGCAATTGAAAAAAATATCTAAAAACTGGGTAACATGGAATTCGTCAGACAGGAAGTAGAGCTAAAGGGCAATAGCTCTCTGCCTGATGATATCAAATCATTGCACTGAAAAAGGTGTCATAACGCTAATGTATTTTGCAAACAGTACTATGACAAGTGTCTTCGTTTTTGACCCCATGACACTTTTCATAATGGTGATGTCAACTTTAACATCACTTGATCAAAATGAAATTATGTCATCAATGGGATGGCACATCGGCATCACAGAAATTACGAACATGTCCTCAGTGCGATGACGCAGTCACATCGGAGGAAGAACACATTAGCATCAATTTAATGACAGTTTGTCATTAAGTCAAAGTCATTGAAATTGACTTAAGGCAAAGTGAGAGAATATTATTATTTACTTACCCGTTACATATGCTTATTTCACGTTTGTTGAATTACGACCTTTGTTTACAGCATAACTCTCAATAATAAGACACCAGAACCATGCCCCATATGGTTTTCGTAATCATTCTACTTTAAAAATTTAATGTTATTAACTAAATAATTTAAAAAAATAGAATATTGGAAATTTTGCTTCTTATAATACATTGTAATCATGAAAATAATGTTAATAATATACAAAATGTGGCATCGAATTGATGTCACTATAGCCATATAATAGATGACACGTAAAAAATGACAAAATTGTACGAAGACGTTAGTCATTGGATTGATGTTACTTTTTGCATCATTGATGCCATTTGTAGTAACATTGATATCACAATTCTGACGTTAGGGCATTATCAACATGAATATGCATTTTTCTATCAGTGTAGTTACTCCATATCAGGCTTGTCGTTACTAATTACCTGAGATATTGGAAAAATATATAGTTGAGGAAACTTTGCAATGTGCTGGAATGTATGAAAGATTTTCCTTCAATGTTTTAGAATTGCGAAAGACAACTAGTATTTAACATAATATGAGATATTTCAACATAACTCGAGAGACTATTGGTCAAATAAAGTGATAGGTCGGTGGCATTATTATTATCTTTAAGATATTAGATGTATTTAGAACTAGCAATAACCCGGCGTTTGCTACTACGTTCCCCCTTCTTGTGATCCCATTTTTTAAAACATTCATAGCTTATGTGCCTTTCTAAATAGGGATCTACTTGATTTAAATTCCATTCGAATCTGTTAGATAGTTTTGTAGAGGCAGATATTTTCCCGTACCTCCCTCGTGATCCTATTTCTTATGAAATGTATACCTAATGTTGACATATAAGTAGGGAGCTATCTATGCTTTAAATTTTTAATTTAAAATTAGATTCTGTTGGATAGTTTCGGATAGGCAGAAATTGCCCCCTAACTCCCCTCGTGGTCCTAGTTTTATTAATTTTAATTTAACTAGATGAATTTGAATTATATTTAATACAATCGCAGAAATTTTTTATTTTATTAAAGTTAAAAATAAACTGCACTTAAAAAATCCTTTCATTGTTTACGCGTTTTCCTCTGTGTTTGGAATGCGCAGTGTATCTCATAAGATACAACCAGGTTTTCCTTAATAAAACTACAAGAAAGCAAAAAATTTAAAAATAAAAAAGCAGTTTTTTTTATTCATGACCAAAGCTCCCACGCAAATACTTTAAAAATTTAATGTATTTAACTAAATAATTAATAAAAAAGAATATGGGAATTATAACTTCTTATTTTACTTTTTAAACATGAAAAAATCTATATTTTTCTTCTTGTAGTGTTGTTGTTGTGTCTACAACAAACTTTTATAAGCACACGCGTATGCACGCATATTGGTTTTCGAAAGTCATCCATTTTGGAATGTTTTAAGTACTTTTAAGTGTTATACGTACTTAAATTTTTGAGTACGACTCGTACTGGAAAAACTAAAATTTAGTATGAGTGTTTTCTTTCTGTGTAGAAACTGAGACAATAACTTTGACGATATTAACCGTTTTATGACATATAAGCCACCTGAATGAAATCGCTTAAATGCAAACAAATGAGTGCAAATTCTGTCACAAAATTAAACAAAACTCATACTTTTACTTATCAATCTAACAATGTATTAAAGAAAATATTTTCTTAGTTGCCATTGGACCGAAAATAAGAATTTACCTTTCAGCCAGGGCCGTAAAATATCGATTTGAATAATTTTCTTGCCATATTTAAACATTTAAAAGGTACTGCATTTAAAAAAAGAGTTTAAAGTCAAATAAGGACCTTCAGTATGAAGGTTAGAGTCGAACTTAAAAAATTTCAGCTTTTAACGATAAAACTTATACTTATGTTTCAAATAAGAAGGAAAAATTATCTTAAACTATAGTTTCTAAACAACAAACTGATGTTTTTTTTTTAATTCATAATTAAGTGATCAATATAAATTTTTGCAACCATTTTCTTCACTTTTGTATCTCAAAATTACCTATTTGTTGTTACCCATATTATAACGCCACGCTGTACTTCAATCAAACGAAATGGCTTGATCTTTCGTTATAAATTAAAATTTTAAAATCAGCTTAAACTCACATACTTATGTATATTGCAATTCAGGAAAAAATTTTGAAAGGACAGTTATCCGTGCTTGTTGTCAAATTGATACATTGTGTAGAATTATGCTGTAACCAGGGCTGCCAGGTAAATTTGTGAGGAAATCGTTAATTTCCTGAGAAAAAATAAAAAAATCGTCTTTATCGTTTCGAAAAATCGTCAAAAAAAATCGGACAACTTAAAATTTTGTTTTTTTTTAAATTTGTATTCGATTTTTATAAAAAAAAAAAACATTCAGATAACAACATCGTGTAAGAACTACTGGGAGTCTCATGAAAAGCGTATTTGATCGTCGGCTTCTTAAATCGTTGTGGGAATCGTTTTAGACGTGGGTAAAGATAATCTAACGAGACTTTCTTGTCAATAATCGTATGAGACTCATGTAGACTCTTGCAAACCGTGAAATGCTCGCCGTATAATTGTTGAAAATATGATTTACAAAGAGAGTCGTAAAAGGTTCATTCGATGATAGTCTGACGAAAGATAAACAAGGTGTAACATCGTTGTTTTTGTTCTCTGAAAATAATCAAAGATTTTCATAAGACTTGCATATTACAAGCGTACCTAAACAAAAGCGGCACGGCACGCTTGGCAATTTTATAAACCGATTTTGACAGCCCGTTTTATAGTCAAGTTTGCCGCTATTGTTAATTAGTAATGGCAATTTAGCTATTTGTTGGTCAATCAAGCGTTTTTATCTCTATTTTTATTTATAATTTGTGGTTTTTATTAAACAAGAAAGATATCACTACTGTTCGTTTTACAACGTCGACGCTCTAGCTTTGGTATAGCATATCAGCGTAAAAGCTAAGCAAAAGAAAACGTTCCGCCTTCCGCCCTTGTTAACGTACGGCTGTTAAACATTGCAAGAATAAAAACGAAATTGTCGAAAATATAATGTTTTATTCAGGCTTTAGAACCTGAAAAAAATCGTAATTTTTTAGAAAAAAATCAGCAAATCGGCACTTTGCTAATTTCGGAACAAAAAATCGTCAAATCTGGCAGCCCTGGCTGTAACACTTAATGAAATGCAACTGCAGATAAATTAATTTCATCAACATAAATATAATGATCACTATGAACATTTAATTTTGCTAATTTGTTGGACTTCACTCACACTTTATCTTCCAAAATAATGAACAATAGTTTTGTTTTCACAAAACGGTATTCATTATGAAAAACACAAAAAAAGTCGTTAAGGTACTTACTTCAAACAAATCAAGTTAGGTAATGAAAGGTACTTGCTTTACCTAAATACATTTACAAAATAGTATTCGTATTGCTATTGTTTTTGTTACTTTTATAAAATCTAGAAATGCCAATCGGAAATGGTTTTTAGGTTAACGTATGTAGGAATTTTAAATTTTCATTGTTGACTACTTCTTCTGATTTGTTTTATGGCAAAATAGGAGACTTAACTATTGAATGTTTAAATCACGCAACAAAAAAACAGATATTTTAAATAATCTGTAAATGAACGAAATTTTTCCTGACAAAAGGGTGCTGAACAAAAATCTCTCACTGTTTGTGAAATCGAATAAAATCGGTATATGTGAATGTAATATTTTGAAAGAAATTTTGCGGCTGAATATTTACAAAGATTAAATCACGATGGAAAATGTCAACCATATGTGGAGCTGCCTCCGACGAAGAATAAATGGCAGTGCATGTTACCCTGCGGCCACATGGTCAAGTTTTTCTTGATAGTCTTTTACAAATCGTTACTTTAATATAGAAAAGCCCTAACTAACGTTTTCCTTACTTTACAGGAGAAGGAAAAAACTTAATAAAACTTATAGGCCCGTTTTCACAACTTACCGATAGCTAAAGGTAGGATTTTATCGGCCGTATAAAACGTGTTCCATTATAACAACTTTAAGTTAACCTACCACGTAGGATGAACCTTAATCTACTTTATCGCTCACTTTAGGTTAAAGTAAAGTGTGAATAATGGAACATTTTTTATACGGCAGGTTCAAGTCTACTTTTAGCTATCGGTAAGTTGTGGAAACGGGTCATAGTCTTGTAGACGCGATTTTTTTTAAACGCAGTTTTTTTATTAAATTGTTTAGAGAATACTACAATTTTTATTAAGTTTTTTCCTTCTCCTGTAAAGTTAGGAAAATGTTAGTTAGGGCTTTTCTATATTAAAGTAACGATATACTTTTGTCAAAATGTACATAAATTGAAAGCTGTGACGTAGGCTGCACTCAAATTGTAAGCAATTTACTTTCAAGATCTCATCACGAAAACAATTTATAAAGCCAAACTTGTAATCAGCTGTTAATTAGAAAGAAAAATTGCCAAACAAATGGAAAGGTGAAATTGAAAGCAATTTCATGGTCAATTTAAAAAGTGTGAGTGTGTTAGTAAAAAACTGAGAGTGTACCGCAAATTGAATGGAATTGAAAGGCAAAACATATATAAAATTTATTAGCTAAATGGATTAATGAAGTGTGTGCAAAATCAAATATCCAAAAGAAAGCGTAATGTTGTTCCGCGTACCCAAGGATAAGCAAGGCAAACAAAATTGGAGTGACCGTCTGTTTAAAAAACTCTCACTTTTAAAAAACTCAAAATAAAAGAACAATATTGGTGTAAAATTCTTTCCACTTCTCCTAAGCATTTCTGAATTGAGCTCCACCACAATTGGTTTAGTAGCAAACGAGTTAAAAACAAAATGTGAAACCACTTGCCTTAAAACTAATATACATAAATGCATGGCAGAATGCACCGATTCACATTTAATCTTCGAAAACACAGAATCCATTGCATTTTGTTAAGATCGGTTCATAAACACACAAATTTAAATATAAAAAATCAATGAAATTATTGTTTACTTTTTAGTCACACTTTTTGTAAACAACTATTTTGACAAATTAGATTTGTTACACTAACAATATGCCTGTTATTTTTGTTAGAGTGAGAGTTTTGTTAGGTAAACTCGTCGCTATAACAATTATAGTTATTCTGCCTCTCTTTCTCTCTTTTTAAACGAAAAACGTATTTACCAAAAGTATGCATTTTTACCCTGTCTTGTCCCTTTAAAGTCCTTTATCAGTTTGCTGTATTTATGTAAAAGAATATAGATTTACCATTTGCGCAATGTTATTATGAGAATAAACGTGTTTACAAAAAGTAACAAAATTAAGAATTTAAACACTGTTTCTCCGCCCACAGACCGGAAATAAACCGGCTACGTTACGATCTTTCACAGAGAAAGGACATTAAGTATGCCAAGTTTCAGCTGTCTATGTCATCAGAAGGCTCGAGTTTTTTACAAAAAGTACTAAACGGACGCATTGTAAACCTGTTTTGTCCCTTAAAATCACATTAAATGTTTGTGTTTTTTGTGTTAAAGAAGATAGGATAGATAGATATAGTGAGCAAAATTGTTTTTAAAAAAGTGTTACCAAAAATAACTTAAAGTACGAATTAAAAACTTGCTACGCATCGTAAATATACTTTATTTGTTTGCTGCCTTTATGATAAGAACATAGATTTTAACTTCGCTTGAAATTTTTTTGAAAAAACGTATTTACAAAAAGAACCAAGAGTATGAATTTTTACCCTGTCTTGTCCTTTTAAAGTACCCTTTTTGCTTGTTGCCTTCATGTTAAACAACATAGGTTAAGAGTTTGCGCAAAATTATAAAAAAAAACGTGTTAACAAATACTACTGAAAGTACAAAATTCAAACCTGATCCGCCCCTCAAGTGTTCTTTAATTGTTTGCTGCCTTAATATTAAAGAACATTGGACTTAAGTTCGCGTGAAGTTATTTAAAACAAAGTGTTTACAAAAAGTACCAAAAACACGAATTTTTACTCTGTTTTGTTCCTTAAAAGATTCTTATTTTTTTGCTGTCCTTACGTGTTTACAAAAAAGACCAAAAGTTCGAATTTTAACCCTGTTTCTCCTCACACAGACCGAAAATAAAATAGAAAAAAAACCGGCTACATTAAGTGTGCCAAATTTCAGCTCTCTAGGCCATCAGCAAGTTGTGAAAAGAGAATAGTACATATACATATTTGGCCATACTATGCAAATACATACATCTATGCATTACACCGTCCGACAAAAAAAGAAAAAAATTGTGAGACACGAACCGGATGATAAAATTGTGAATCTATACATTAAATGGAGAAAAACAACGTTTTCAGTTTTTCATTTCGTGATCCTGTGTCCTTTTTAAAGGACTTCAAACTTTCAAAGAAGAACACTTTTCAAAAAATATTTTAAAATACTTCCGCGGATCCAACAATGCCAAATTTGATGTCAAAAGAACAAGAAGAGCTGTAAAATATTTTGTATTATTTTTATTTTATCCTGTCAGGATCAAAAGTGGTCAAAAATGTCCTTTAAAATATTTATCCTTTAAGATTGCCAATAAATTCGTTTTAAAAAAATTGTGCGTTAAAGACCCAAATATTTTATACTACATACCAAAATTTCATCCTCCTAGCTTTTTGACTTAAGTTTTAATAAATATTTTAAAATTTTAAGCAGGTGATTTTTTTTTTGTGGAATAAAAGCCAAACCAAACCAGCACTCTGTTCTTTTTGCGAAAACCATGTAAACATTATTTTTCAACGGCAACAAGTTTCTTGCAATATTTCTTTTTCGTACGAAATAATATGATCATCACTTCTTTCGCACGAAAATCAAAACAACAGTTTTCTCATGTCAAATTTTTCACCCGAAAAATAAATGTAACTCAACATACTTGGCAAATACGAACAGAGTACTAGCCTTCATATATATAAAGTTCAAATTAAAATATTAAAAAAATTTTTATTTATATACAAAAAAGGTTTATTTAGAAAAGTGCATATTGTTGGTTTGTCGTTTATGTAGACCAGTAGTATCACGACAAATTGACCAACAGTATTCGGCCAGCATATGGGCGGTATTTTTTCCACGGTACCGATTCTCAATTACAGCGAGATATTGATGGAATCTCTCCCCGTGTTCGTCACTAAAGTCTCCTAAATTACTGGGGAAAAAAATCCAGGTGGCTATCCAAAAAATGAATTTTAAGTGACATGTTGACTCCCATTATTCCATAACTATTCACTAGTTTCTTAACAATAGCTTCATAATCTACAGATTTATTATTGCCCAAAAATTTATTTATTACATCTTCCAAACTATTCCACGCTGCCTTTTCCACCGTCGTTAATAAATCGGGAAACTCATTCGATTTCATTAATTTTTTTAACTGTGGTCCATTAAATACACCTTAAAATATAAAACTTTAATAAAAATAACCCATTGTGATCATTTAACCTACCAGCCTCAATTTTCGCAGTACTTAGCTTTGGAAAAACTTTTTTCAAATATTCCATTGCTGAACCATCACTATCAAGTGCCCGAACAAAATTACGTATCAAACCCAATTTAATGTGCAGGGGAGGGAGAAGTATCTTAGATGATGAAATAAGTGGCATTTGATTAACGCTATTGATCCCAAGCTGATGACTTAGGCGATACGGCCATTTATGGTCGGTATAATGCAAATCACGTCGTCGACCTTCCCAAAGACATAAAAAGCACTGATGTTTAGAAAATCCATTTTTTATTCCCATGAGAATAGCCACCACTTTAAGGTCACAACAAATCAACCAACGATGTGCATCGTACTTAATTAACTTAAGAATGACTTTCATATTTTCATAAGTTTCTTTAATATCTGTACCATAAATAATGGGCACTGACGGGTACACGTTGCCATTATGTAATAATACTCCTTTAAGACTTTTAACGGATCCATCTATAAAAAGTCTCCATTCGGCAGGATCGTAATTCTTTCCAATTGTATCAAAGAGCTTCTGTATGTCAGTTGCATATGTAATACCAGTTTCGTCGTCTATCTTAAAACATTGATCGAATGAGCTAACTTTTAAACACTTTCGCGAAGATGTGACATAGAAATCAGAACAAACTAGTTTCCACTGCTGCAAGCGTGATGCCAAAAGTTCGGCCTTTTCTTAAGATACATTCATATCTCTGACAAGATCGTCAAAGTCGGTCTGAGTTACAAAATGTGGTTCAGCATACCCCAACTCGCTTTCTGCTGGTTGATATATAGAACATTCCTCAACATGTGTATCGTAACAATGTGATTCTTCTTCAATGATTTCTGAAGCTTGTACAAGTTCTTCAGACGGTGAGTTGAGGTTTATTGCTGAACGTAATACTGCAGGTTTCATAGACTCGGAACTATAGTAGTTTATACCTTCTCGCTTATTATATTTAACCTTCATAATACGCGGATTCGACTGACAAAAATAACAACATTCTGCAGAATGTTCACTGCGGCGTAACCATACCACTGGATACACGTATTTCATTGCATTGCGAGTTTTACCTATGTCCTTTGATCGTAGTACACCAGCGTAGCAATAGTAACATACAATTTCAGGCACATACCACAATCTTGGAGCTAAGTTTATTAAAAAGTATTCTTCGTGCCTTTTTTCAAAGGTTTTTGTTATATTTCGCGATTTATTAAATGGTACAAATAATCCACACACAACACAAAACTTATTACGGTTTGGGCACTTCATATTTAAACGCGTTTGCAAAAACTATTACGTTGACGAAAAATTATAATTTATTTAAACAATTCTAGTTGAATTTTTTTTTATAAAGTGGCAACTATTTCAGAACCCACGAAAAAATATGTTAGGTACCAAATAATCTAAGTACTAGCTATTTTTTTTTTCGAATGAAATTTTTAAATAAAATATAAAAAATAAAATAATGCAAATTTAAAGTATTAATTTACACTTAAGTAGTAAAGCTAGAAGGTTGAAATTTTGGCATGTGGTATTCAATATTTGGTCCTTCAACGCACTATTTGTTTTAAAAAAAATTATTGGAAATCTAAAAGGACATTAAAGGATAAAAATTTGAAAGGACATTTTTGACATCTTCTAATCCTAAAAGAATAATAACAAAATAATGCAAACTATTTTACAACTCTTCTTGATCATTTGACACCAAATTTGGCATAGTAGGATGAGCAGAAGTATTTTAAAACATTTTTTTAAAAATGTAGTCCTTTGAAATTTTGAAGACCTTTTAAAAGGAAACAGGATCAGAAAATAAAAAACTGTGAACGCAGTTTTGCTCCATTTAATCTCTAGTTTCAGACTTATGTCATCCGGTTCGTGTCTAATATTGAGTGTCGGACGGTGTTATTGAATATTTAAATTATTTATTTATTAATATAACATTTAATTGTAATTGCAAAGGCAAAACAAATAAAGTTTTGCGAATGAAAATTGTGTAAAAAATTAAAGTTTCTTTAAAAATTTTAATCGCGAAAAAAATGGTTCAGAGAAAAAAAAATCATAACGAAAAATTGTATTAAACAGAGTTGGATTGATTTAAATTGGATAATGATTCCATAATTATAGAAAATATGGTTTTATGGTACATTTCTATTAAATTTTCAATCGCGAATACGAGCGCTTAATTCGAAAACTGACTAACAGAATTGAATTTAGCGTATTCAAATTGGCTTTATCGGTAGGGTGCTCAGCTTGTTAAAAAAAGGGTTTGAATTCCCAGTGTAATTAATCAAATATTATTCAAATTCTAAAGTAATGTCCCTTCAATGCCAGACGACAAAATTTCCTCTCGACAGTTTGGCAGCTTTAATCCCGGCACCGTCGCTACAATAACTCATGCCTAGATACACATGATTCTTTATTGCCAAAGACTGTACTACACAATCTAATATTCTAAGCCCAGCAAAATTGAATTGATTTTGTTTGTTGTATTACTTTGTTGTTTCTGTCATACACACATAGATGATGTTGAAGCAATATTAAGAAGAGATCTTTTAAATAAATTTGCAAACTATTTTTTAACAAAGTAATTTCCAGGAAATGACTTAAATATTTTTGCAAAGATAACTAAAAAAATATTTCCTAGTTTCATCTCATTCTACATTATGTTTTGTTATTGAAGTACGCACTATCAACAATAAATAATGTGAGTTTTAAATTTAAAAATAAAATACACTTTAACACAAACTCCTTTAAACGGCTTTTCTGGATTAAGAGCTCGTAATTAAAACAAAAAAACCAAATATTATGAGCATCTACACACAAAATATTTTACACTTGACACCCAGTGCTTTCTATTATTCCCATCTTGGTGGTTAAATTTCTCATTATTATGAACTTTTCCCAAATTCACGTTTCAACTTTGATTGCGTTCTAAAAAGTTTCTCGTCGAATTAAACGGAACGTTGTTGAAATGTTATAAAACTTGATGTAGAAGCGGATGCGTTATTAATTCGAAACACTGTATTTAAGTACAATACATTGCATTACAAGTGAACCGCAATGTTTTGATTTTTCTCTGCTGTGAGTGTTTACAAGAACATATGATTTCTGTTCGTTTACATGCAATCATACGAGTGTGGTTTCGTCTGTTTTCACCCCGTGCTTTTTTATGTTTTTTTCTCATTACACTAAACTACATTAAACAGCTATAAGTATCGTTGGGGGCATAAAAAACATCGTTAATACTTTTGTGGTCATCCAAACACATCTTCATAGATGCAAGCACAAATACTAAAGTGAACATTGATGTGCGTGTGTACTTAAATTTAAGTGCACACGCATACATACACACTAATTTCTTGCTTGTGTGAATTTATGTACGTGGGTTGCTCAAATGCATTATTTTTTGTAAAAGTTTTCGGATTTATAAAACAAACAGAATATATGTATGTGTGAATTGCAAAAGAGGTGCGTACTGTACGTAAATCAAAAAAAAAACAAGATTGCGCACTTATCCGTACAGAAAAGTTTCTACTGCTCATCTACGTCATTGTAATTTGTTTAACACAAATTCTATGTCTACGTCACACAACAAAAGAGTAGACCTGCGCAATGCGTAATCTTTTTTTTTTTTATTCATGTATGCCCAAAAAAGTTAACAAGTCGTATTACGGATAGACTTTTGCATAGGCTGGGTAAAGAAAGTAGATCAACTTTTTCCCCTTTTTAATGACAAAAATAACCATACCTATTGGAAGATTTTGTATTTAATTACAACCGCTAATTCATCTTTTGCAAATACTACCGTGCCATTTTTTCAGTTTTCAGTTTTGTTCATAGTAAATTGACGCAAAAATTTAAAAAAAGTGTGAGTATTGAACTTGACAACCATTGACTGTATATAAAACCCTTTTGTATACCCTCCACCACAAGTGGAGAAATACCAAATAAAGTATATGTATATCGACGTCGCACTGTTGCTCGTTCTGCCTTTTCCTTTGCAAAAATCATAACTTTTGATGTAATACAGATATTTTAAATATTTAAACAGATATTGAAAGAAGTAATTTCTTTAAAATCACATTTGTAGCAGTCAAATTTACAATTGTTTTCGGTATATTTTCTGATAAAAACCTACTTTCGATTTGTTGAGGCTTACGCCATTTACGTTTTCCTACGTTGCAACTTTTTTTTAATAATGATATAATCACTTAAACCTATAATTCGATATTTGAAATTTGTTTTAGTTTGTCCTCGTCCATATTCAGAAACGCTTTCTGCAGAAATTTCTTTTGTTTTACAGCATTTTGCATGCCTTTTCTCTTTCTTCTAATTGCTTTCAATAACAAACTCACAAAAACTGCTTGTACAAGTAAAGGTACGCTTTGTAGCATGAAAAATTGCTGTCATTGCCGATGCTTTAGCATCGTTTTTTAATTACTTATTTGCTTACCACCTTTCGAAGAGAGTCAATCGAAGTTCTTGATTTATTTTATTTTATAACAATAAGTCAGTCGCAAATCAGTTTTAAGCCTACACAGTAGGTAACTTTAAATACAATTACTCATAGAAGTTAAAGTTCAATATTGTAAATTGAAAATTAAGTGAAGCACTTAAAAGTTTAGGAACCTTAAATTATATGAACAAAAGTGAAATACTTCTAATATTTGTAAAATATAACATTGTCTTGATGTGGGCCTTAAATTGTAAAAATAACATCATTTTAGAAATCATCATAAATGCCGTGGACTTAAATCATAAGTGAAGAAACGTCAAAGCCTAAACATTTAAAAAATAAATAGTTGATAAATTAGAACCTAAAATTATTATAAGGATAATAAAATTAATTGAATTAATATTTGTGTAAAACCAAATTATAACAGCGTTAGAATTATAATATTAAATAACTAAAATATGAGCGACTTATTTTTTACAAAATTATTAATAAAACGTTATACTGAATAAATTATCCAATAAGCGATAAATAGTGCGTTTTAGTCTTTTATTATTTACTAACTGGCCGCTCCGGCTTCGCTCGGTACTTGATTACTAATGATCGATGGAGCCGTTTTCTGATTCAGCATGAATGAGTGGTCGGCATATTTATTTTGACAAAGTATAGTGAAGAATTGTTTAATTGTTTTTAATATTGTAATTCCTATAACGGCACAGTTATCATGATATTTTCTTTACACTAATTCTTACGTATGCAAAATATTTTGTTCAAATCTTTACCCATTCTCATTCTGAAGGTAGAAATGCAATATGGTACAAGAATTTGTAACGGCATAATTATTTTGACATTCTATAATTTCATTTCATTTTGTTTTTTGTGTTAAGCTTTAATACAAAGCGGTCGTTTTTGAGTATTAAGTATTAACACTCGATGAAAGATTAATAAAAAAATTCTATTACTATTGTGTAAATATGGGAAAAATATCGGAATTAACCAACACCGTCAGAATGATAAGTATAATCTTGGAATATCTGTAACAAATATTGCCAAAGAGTACAATATACCTAGACAAACCGGCTCCGTGCAATAACTCCCAGGTGCAATAAGTCCCAGTGCAATAACTCCCATTAAATTAAATCCCAAAATAAATGAAATAAGTCCCAAACTGGAAAAAAGAAATAAATCCCAAAAAAAATTAAATAATTTCCAAGTCTTAAATGAAACAAACCCCAACTTTAATGAAATAACTTCCAAAAACAGTCCATCGAAAAGAAATGAAATAAGACCCAAAAAAAATTAAATTTATTATATATGTATTCGTTTTACTTGAATATTTACATATTAGGTTACCAAAAAACTAACATTGAGTCCTCGAAATTTTGACAACAAATGGGGCATTTTATTATATCCTGACCTCCTGCAATGGCAACTGCCTGCAGTTTAAGCACGCCAGGTACAAGGATTACCTCCTCTATGGTATAACAAACATCGGCTTCGCTAACTAAAGCAAACACCGGCTTCGCTAACTAAAGCTTTTGTGCATAGCCGGCCTTCGGCCGGGCGCAAGGATTTTATACTCTATGGTATAACAAACACCGACTTCGCTAACTAAAGCTTCTCTGCATATCCGGCCTTCGACCGCGCGCAAGGATTTTCTCCTCTATGGTATAACAAGCACTGGCTTCGCTAACTAAAGCTTCACTGCATAGCCGGTAACCATAAGTCACTGCAATTGCAATTAGCAAAATTTTCTTCTTTGATAAACTTAAGTCATTGTATTCAAATAGTTTGAAATATCCCGTTATAAATACCGTTTAAAATTTTAAACAATTTTAAGAAATTGCAAATAATTGAAAATGAAAAAACTCCCACAAAAAATGAAATAAATCCCACAGCAAATGAAATAACACCGAAAACCAAAATAAAATGAAATAACTTCCACGTTAATTTTTTCGGGGACTTATTTCATTTGGATTTTATTTCATTATGAAATAACTCCCAGGCAAAAAGTGAAATAACTTCCAAAAAAATAAAATAAAACCGAGAGGGCTGGGAGCTATTTCATAATGAAATTACTCCCACATTTGTATGAAAAATTTTTGGGTCTAATTTCATTTTTTTTCTTGGAACTTATTGCACCTGGGAGTTATTGCACGGAGCCGACAAACCGTTTATTATCAAATAAATAAATGTAAAGAAACAGACTCTGTCATTAATTTGCGTCGAACAGGAAGAAAACATAAAACAACGGCAGTGGAAGATCGACAAATTAGCAGAGAATTTAAATCTAATCCAGGTTTGACACCCAAAGCCGCTGCGTTGGATGGAATTCGCACTCTGATAGTTATTTAAGCGAAATAACAGTTCGACGACGTCGCGGCGTCTAAAAGAAGCCAATAATAATACATATGTAGCGAGATCAATTCCATGTATAGCCCCAAGAAACCAAATTAAAAGGTTAGAATTCGCAAACAGATACGTGGACAAGCCCCTATCATTCTGGCAAAGCGTCTTATGGACCGACGAAAGTACTTTCGAGTGTCACTCCTGAAAGAAAAAAGTTTTTGTTAGACTGGACCAAAAAACTCGAAAAAAAATCGCACCTGTTGTCGAAAAACTTAGTCATGGAGGTGGTACAGTCATGTTCTGGGGCTGTATAGCAAATAAAGGCTTGGGAGACTTTGTTCCCATCGACGGTTCGATGAACCAAAACCAATATTTGAACATTTAAAATGAACACGGATTTCCTTCTGGCGCTAGGTTGATTGGACCGTCATTTATTTTCCAACAGGACAATGCGCTTTGCCACAAGAGTAAAGTGATTAAAACATTTTTGACAGAAAATTGCATTGAAACTTTGGATTGGCCACCCCAAAGTCCGGATTTGAATGTGATTGAGAATGTTTGGTCATAAACAAAGCGCCAAAGAACCGCAGATCTGAAAAGAACCAGGGAAGGAACCATTGCAGAGGTTTAATCTTTGTGAGAGGACATAACAACAAAATACATTCAAAACTTTATCGATTTAGTTCCTAAAAGACTCCGAAAAGTCATTGCCGCTAAAGAAGGGTACACGTTTTATTAATATTAAAAATATCTAAAAGTATTATAAAAGTTGGAATAACATATTTTCGTTTAAAGAGTAAAAATACTATATGTCAAAATACTTATGCCACCCCCTTAATTTTTAAATTAGTTGCATAGAATGCAAATTTAATTTAACAAGTTATGATTTTAGTTTTAGTTATTAAATAAATCCTACTTTAATTTAAAAAAAAAATTTGGAATTTTTAATTTTTTGGAAATCTGAAAAAATTCAAAATGGTAAAAATTCTCAGGTGTCAAAATAAATATGCCGTTCACTGTAAACATGGATTTATTTATGCTTATAAACTTCATTAAAATCGGTTTGAAAGTTTGTGAGAGGCAGAAATTGCCCCATACCTCCCCTTGGGGTCCTATTTTTGAAAAACTGTATAGCTAATGTGTCCATATAGATATGGATCTATATATGTTTTAAATTTCATTAAAATCGGTTTGAGAGGCAGAAATTGCCCCTATCTCCCCTCGTGGTCCTATTTTTTACAAAATGCATACCTTTTGTGTCGATATAGATGTTGTTCTATCTATGTTTTAAATTTCATTAAAATCGGTTTGATAGTTTCTGCGAGAAAGGAACTTCCTCCTATCTTCCCTCGTGGCCCTACAATTCGGCCCATTTTCAATGGGCTGGGGCCTCGTGCGAATAAGAACCTATGTCCCACATTTTATCAAACTATCTGTAAAATTGCGACCTGTACTTTGCGCACAAGGTTACATGGACAGCCATCCAGCCAGCCTGCCAACCTGCCAGCCGGACGGACATCGTTAGTTCGACTCAGAAAATGATTCTGAGGCGATCGGTATACTTTAAGGTGGGTCTAGGACAGTGTTGCCAAAACTTGGTGACCAAAAATGGCTAAATTTACGGAGAAAAATGGCTAAAAAATGGCTAAAAATGGGCTAAAAAATAGCTAAAAGCTTTTTCAAATAAAATCACATTAAAATTCAATAACAAAACAGAAATAATTCATTTAAAGTTGTTAACGATGAAATTGTAAGTTAAGAAAAATATCTTAAAAAAGAATACACGTAAATTAATATTTAAAAAATGTAATCATCTATAAATTCGATGTCGTTATTGTTCATCTCATAGGAATCACTCGTGCCTATTGGGTTTAAACTAAAAAACAAGTAAGAAAGTATAGTCGGTCAACTCCGAACCCATGTACCAAATTTTATTAAATTATCTGCAAATTCGCGACATGTACTTTGCGCCTAAGGTTTACATGGACAGCCAGCCGGACAAACATCGTTAATTCGGCTCAGAAAGTGAGTCTGAGTCAATCGCTATACGTAAAGGTGAGCTTAGGACCAATATTTTAAGGTGTTACAAGCATCAGCACAAACGCATAGTACCTCTCCACTATTGTGGTGTTGGTATAAATATTTTATTGTTATGGTAAAAATATTAACCTAATTGATAAAATCGAATTACCGGTTGCTAAATGCAACCTATTTCTCAAATTACTTTTAACGATGTTTACCCTCTTTAAATAAACTCTGTACTTCAGCATTAGACCATGGAAGTGAGAGCAATTTTATAGTCAATTCTGAAATTTCTAAAAAAATTTTGTTGTCGCCTTTATTGAAATACTTGCTACCAGAAAGAAACACCGATGTTTGTGTTGATCCATTTTATAAATTTAATATTGGAATACCGTTTATTTTGAAAGATGTTTCATCATCATCGCTTATAGCGATTTTCAACAGTTGTTAAAGTCGTGATTAAAATTAAAGGCGTTTTAATTGTTAGAAATATTTATTTTACTTTTATAAATTTTTATAATAAAATAAATAAATTTATGGCTAAACGAGTTGAAAAATGGCTAAAAAAAATGACTAATGGCTAAACTCATTTTTTAATGGCTAAACAGGGTGAAAAATGGCTAAATCTAGCCACTTAATGGCTAAATTGGCAACACTGGTCTAGGACCAATATTTTAAGGCGCTACACACATCAGCACAAATGCATAACACCCTCTCCACTATTGTGGTGTGGGTATACTCATGCGAAGCCTGTAAAAATGCATGCGGGGCAGATAAGTAAATACAGTAGATTCCCGATAATTCGTAATCGCAAGGGACCGGTCATTTCTTACGAATTATAGGGGTTTTCGATTTAGCGGGGTTTCGATTTAACGGGGTTAAAATAAATACGAATTAACGGTGTTTTTCAAAAAATCATAAAAAACAATTGTTAAAAATAAAATATATAAAAATAATTCATGTAACAAACTGATCTTAAGAAAATAAGCACACACACAAGCAAAAACCCACGCAAAAAAAAATAGCGGTAAGCAAAAATCATTCTTTCCATGTTTCTGTTGTTTTTATTACGAATTATAAGTGGTAGTTAGCAAACAATTACGATAAAGAGATAAAGAAGATTTTATTTGAAAAAAAATTACGAATTAGCGAGGGGACCAAAATGTATGGACATTTTACGAATTAACGAGATTTTTTCAAGGGACCGACAGTTTATTACGAATTATCGGGAATTACGATTTATCGGGGTACGAATTATCGGGATTTGACTGTAGTTCGCAAAGAATATTCAAAATCATGCCTGATACCCTAAACAAAATAAAAATACAATCTTATTATATATTTATTTCTGATAAATTACTATGAACAACTGTCCTGCGCTTTTAAGAAAACCTACTTCTTTCAAGGAACTACCTGAAGTTTTTAGCATTGAATTAAGGTAAAAATTTGGAACTTCTGTCAAAACAACTGTTTGAAAAATGCTTCGGAAATCTGAGAAAGTCTCTGAAAAAAGCCCAACTGAGCGATACCAACAATCGGCTGCACTTACGCGACGTTTATTTTGATCAGCCCTGTATTCCATAGAAATTCTTTACAAAAAATATATATTAATTTTTGACAACGGTTAAGTTTAAAGAACTCATTTTGCAAATTAAATTAAAAAAACCCTGATGATGTTTAAAAAACTGTTTTAAAAATAAAGTTAAGTCAAAACAGTACACACAGAGTAGCCCTTAAATCAGTCTTCGAAATTTGAAACGGTTAAGTATATGAAAAATTATGCCCACAGAGGAGAACCATTGCAAATCTGTTTTCTTTTTTAATTTCCAGCGTACCCTCGTACGTATACAAAAAAAGGATAATATATAGCAAAACAGCTTCCACCTAAAATGTTGGTTGTTGGTTGTTGGTTTTAGTATAAACACTATGTATTTCGTACTTTTGCAAAGATAAAAAATTCTACTAAAACATGCGTGGGAGTATTGACTCGGTACCAAAATAAAATTTCGTTAAGTTAATTAAGTTCTTTAATTTTTTCCAAATATATAATTTTAATGTTTTTCATTAAAAGATTTTCTCATAAATTGTAATTATATTTAATTGTATGTCATATAATTACACATTAAAAATAACTTCCACTCGTTTTGTATATTTATACAACACATACGAGTATTCCAAATAATTATCAATATAATTGTTAAATTAAAACGTTAATAAGATATTCGTTTTGTGAAAAGAGAAATCAACAATTTCGTTTGCATTTATTAAAACATTAATTGATGGGATAAATTAATTAGTTCACATAATGTATAAGTCCCAGCTATGAATGATATAAAACCTATTGTATATAATAACTATATAGGGTGTTCTAAAATTATGTTAAATTCAGACAAAATCTTTCTGCAATATCGGCATGAATCTTAATTTTTATAAAATTTTAAAACTTTTTATATGTTCTAAGTTTCAAGGACAAGGGTAGAGAAGAAGACTTGTTTGTAAAAGATGTTACACATTTTTTTTTTTTTTTTTAAAGCCATAATCCAGTAAAAGAAAACAAAAAACATATCATGGCTCACCCTAATTCACACAACAAAATACATTCGAGTTGAGATTTTGTTGGTTGTTATTTTTATTATACGTTTCCCTACAGACGGAAAAGTTCATTTATAAATTTGTGACTCTGTTGGCAATTTTCTCATAATTTCTCTAAGATCATTTAGAGTGTACCAACGTCCTTATAAGAAGCAAATTGGATTTAACAATGTCCATATGTTGGCTTAAATCAAGGATGAAAAAAAAGGTTTAAAATGACCGATTAAAGGACAAGTAACAGCCAGTTTCTTTCCCATGTAAAGAATATGGCGCTTAAATTGTGATTTTTTTTTTTTTTATTAAGGCTGGTGTCCTGTTTAATATTTTACACGAAATACTGTCAAAACTCTATTAAAAAAAAAGAGTTCTCTGTTCATTTTGTGAAAATTTTCATACGAATGGTGATACCATAACTTTTGCAGGTGACGAATGACACTTATCCCTGTTTTCACAACTCACCGATATCTAAAGGTAGGATTTTATCTCCGTACACCCAGGGAAAAAATGTTTAAATATGGTTCACCTCCAACAAAACTATGTTTAAAGAATATTTTAAACATATTATGTTTAATTTAACCATATTATTGTTACCAAAACCCATATTAGGCATCCATCAAGAAGCCACAACCATATTATGGTTGTCTCCGAACATGTTATGGTTAATAATAACTAAAATAATTTTTAATATTTATAATAGCATGGTTGGTTTTCAACCACAGCATGCTGCTCTTGGAAGAGACGAAAACATTATTGTTAATTTAAAAACAAATAATTGTCATATATAACCAGAACATGTTTAGAGGCAACTATAAGATGGTTGTGGATTTTTGATGGAGGATAGATACATTTAACCATAATATGGTGATGGGTGATAATTATATGGTCAATTAAATTTAACCTATCAGCTAGTATGAACCTTACTTTAACTTATCGCTCATTTAAGGTTAAAGTAAAGTTGTAATAATGGAGCACTTTTAATACGGCCGATAAAATTCTACCTTAATCTATCGGTAAGTTGTGAAAACGGGACTTAATTGAAAATGGAGAGTTCGAAGAGTGTGGCAATTGCACAGATCCTCCCAACGTAAGAATTTATTTAAAGGGTGCACAAAAAGGAAAATTGCTGCAGTCTCAGAAAACAGCATCGCTGGGAAATATCTTAAAGAGCTTGATGCAACTCCACAATCTATGACTTCTACTCAGTTCGGCATGCAACCAGAATTCTTAAAATACCAGTTATTTTTAAGCCCCAATTAAGAAACTTGAACGAATATAAGTCAAGATAACGGGTATTGCGAAAAAAGAGGTTAAAATTCTTATGAAGCAACTCCACATAGCAAGATAAATTTTTTGTTTTAGATTTTCAATGATATTTTACGAGTTGAATACTGTTTCTAGAATGGAAGGTTTCCCCAGCTACCATGATACCTAAGCCAGGAAAAGCTCACATAAAAGTTAAGTAATATAGGCCTTTTAACTTATTATCTATTATATTAAAGCTATTTTAGAAATATTAATTCATGTTGCCCTAACATAAGAATTGTGACAATAATGTTATTACAAATGGCATCAATAAGGCAAAAAGTCACATGAATCCAATGACGAACGATGACTACAGTGACATCAATTCGGTGCAACATTTAGTGTATTATTATCATGTTTAAAAAGAAATATAAGAATCAAAAATTCCCATATTCTATTTGTATAAATTATTTAGTAAAATACATCAAATGTTTAAAGTAGAATGATTCGAAAACCATATCGGGCATGCTACGGTGCCTTATGGCCCAAACCATAATCTGCTTAAGTATGCTTAAGCTAATGTGTGTGAATACATGTAAATCATATGAGCCAAACCATATTGAACTTTAGGAAACTTTCCGTCAAGTTTTAAGAAACTGTCATTTGCTTAAGCAAAGTTCGAAACTGATCGCACATTCCGTACGGAATAAAAAGTTTTTTTTTATGTACATTTAAGAGACTTTTTGTTCATTTTTGGCAGTCGGTTAAGCAAGGCTATGCACATTATGGTTAGGCCTTTATAATTGAGAGATCTTCTGTAAACCAGAGGCGGAACACAACAAAAGTGAAACAAACATCTGTAACGGGTAAGTAAATAATAATATTCTCTCACTTTGACTTAGGTCAATCCCAAATGAAAAACTTTCATTAAATTGAGCTTTAAGAGTCCTTTCTCTGATGTTACTGGGTCTTCGCACTGATGACATTTTTTATTAAACTGACTCCGATTCGTCATTTCTGTTATGCCTATGGTATTCCATTGATGACATAATTTCACCTGTTAACAATTAGGCCAAGTGATGGCTAACATCACAATGACACAAAGTGTCATGGGGTTAAAAACGATTACACTTGTCATAGTACTGATTGCAAAATACATCAGCATTATAGCGCCTTTTCTAGCAGTGCAGAATATTTAAGCCCAGGCCCACGATGTCGACAAGAACATTTCTTTCGTATATTTGTATTGAAAACAAAAACAAATTTTAGTTTTTTTATTATTTTCAATATAAATATGCGAAAGAAATGCTCTTGTCGAAATCGTAGGCCTGGCAGTTAATATTAAACAAGGAGAATTTTTAAGTTCTGCTTATTCGATTAAAGCTGGAGTAACACAGGGAAGCAATTTAGGACCCATATGGTATTTGATTTATGTATACTTAAGACATGCTTAAAAACAACAAAACCCAAACCACAACATTCGCTGATGATACAGCTTTTCTAAGCATACACGAAAACCGTTATGAAGCGTCCCGATTCTTGTAGACCATACGTATACATATGTCTACTAGAAATTTGGTCAAAACAATAGAAGATAAAGGTCAATGAACAAAAATGTGTACATATAACTAATTAAATTTATATAGGGAATCATTCCAATGCCGTTCGAATCGTTTAATAATAAATGCCCAAGATTAAAACAACATAACAAATTATTTTAATAACCTACACAATAGCTGTTATTCCGTTCCGGATTTCTAAAGTATTTATCTTAGACCCTCGGTCATGTTCTGGAAATCAAAATCAATAGAGATTTTCAACTAATTTTTTTCAAAACTGTCCTTTGTTTTTCCTTAACTTGAGATCAGGATCGTTTTTAAATTTTGTTTGATTTAAAATTTTAGTTGAATTAAGTATCCAAATCATGGCTTGCTATAAAGGATGAATATTTTGGATCCTTATTAGTAACAGAGTTGATTTAACAATGTCCATTTGCCCGTGTGTTGGTAGAAATGTGTTTTCTGAAGACGCAAGATATCATGGAGACCAGTTTGATCTGAAGTTATCTTCACGTATATCACAAAAGCCAAAAAATGTTATGAGACCGTTCCGTGTCATAATATTGTAAAATATTAGGATATTATGACAATATGACTTGATAGCACACCTTGTGAATCATCCAATTGTAGAGATTCGATTTACCACAAAAAAAAAATGTTGTTATATACGTAAAGATAACATCGGTACAACGATATACATATACATATATATACATATACAGTCAAACCTCGATTTCATTCCGGATAACAATTTTTTCGGTTAATTAAGTACCAACTTTGTTTTCAGTTTTTACGACTTTTCTTTGTCTTGTTGCCACTGATACGGACACCATTGTAAAAATAAACACAACACTTCTCCGTACAAATGCGCTCAAATCATGGCATGCAAACTAAGCAACTCTCCTTTTTCGTGTTACTCACATTGTGTTTGATTGTTTAAAAATTATAAGAAAAAATTATGCTTATAATCCCGGATAATAAAGTAAATCACGCTTAATCGATGTACAAACATTTTAATCATGCAAAAAATTTTCTTTTTTCCCCCGCATAATCGAATCACAGATAATTTAGGTTCAACTGTATACATATATATCACGGTGGGGTGTCACAAAGCCATAGGACATAAAGCCATATGGCGTCAAGTCCCATTCCATTGAGACATAAGGGCATATGCCATTAAGTCTCAATAAAATGGGACTTAACGCCATAAATTTTTTCCGTAAAATGAGACATAAAGCCATATTTTTGATAATGATTGTATTTCCCCCTATTTCATGTAGAAAATGCTTTGTTGTTTCATGTCGCCCTGTTTTATGTCAAAAATGGCGGTATGAACTAAGTCCCCAATGAATTAACTCCCCAAACCCAAAATAAACTAAGCCCCTAAATTTGGGGACGTCGTTCATTTATGGAAAAAAAACCGAAAAAGCTACGCTAACTAGAGCTTCTCTGCATAGCCGGCCTTCGGCCGGACGCAATGATTTTCTCCTCTATGGTATAACAAAGACGCTAACTAAAGCTTCTCTGCATAGACGGCCTTCGGCCGGGCGCAAGGATTTTCTCCTCTAAGGTATAACAAACACCGGCTTCGCTAACTAAAGCTTCTCTGCGTAAACGGCCTTCGTTGGGAAACAAGACAGATTTTAGAAGCTTTACTTAGCGAAATCGGTACTTGTTATACCATAAAGGAGAAAATTCTTGCGTCCGCCAAAAGGCCGGCTATACAGAGAAGCTTTAGTAAGCGAAGCCGGTGTTTGTTATACTATGGAGGAGAAAATCCTTGCGCCCGGCCGAAGGCCGGCTATACAGCGAAGCTTTAGTTAGCGAAGCAGGTCTTTGTTATACCATATAAGCATTTGTAACGCAACATATCAAATGGGACATAACACCATAATGGCTTTATGTCCCATTCCACTAAAATTGATATGAGACTTAAGGCCATATCAAAATTATGGCTTTAAGTCCGTTTGGATTGAGACATAAAGCCATTATGGCTTTATGTCCTATGGCTTTGTGACACCCCACCATATATCACATATTGCTGATATTTGAGCAAAAAATCACGACTACACTAGACAACCAACAAATCCAAAGATTTCAAAGTATAATTGCTGTTTTAATACAATATTGAAGGGTATATAAGATTCGGCTCTTATTTGTTTTTTTCTGCTATTTTTTTAACATTTGTATGTTGTACGGGTACATGAGGCAGGCTGCTGCAATGAGTTATGTGGCTACAAAAAACAAACAACTACCATTCAAGTTCATTTGCATCGCTTCAGGTTGTTCGTCTGTAAAATTAAAAGAAATAAAAGGAAATTGTTCATGAGCGAAAATAATAAAAAACATACATGCACACAAACATTAAAAAAAATAGTAAAAAAATATGTTAAAAAAAAAACAAATAACGCTATTTGATTTTTTTATATTGTATATAAGGAATTCCACAGAAAAATTCCATTTTGGCATTAAGAACTTGCCTTTGAAAAGGACGAAAAAGAGATCAACGAATTGAGAAGCCAAAATGGAGAAAACAAATCGCCGAGATTTTATGAAATCTGCAAATTCAGTTTAAGTTTACAACGGTTAAATATGGTAAGTGTTAACTTTGGAATTAAGGTCAAATCAAAGAGTGTTCCTAAATAAAAAGTGTTTGTAAATAAAAATTTATAGTGTTCACAGGATTCAGTGTGGGAGAAAAGGAAGTTCCCCCAAATAATAAGTATACGTTCCCTTTATTTCGCTTATAAACGATTTGCCAAAAGTAAAATTTATTTCTTTTTACTTCATAATAAAATAACTCCTAAAGACATTAATGAAATAACTTCCAAAAACGGTCCATCGAAAAGAAATGAAATAAGGCCCAAAAAAAATTAAATTTATTATATATGTATTCGTTTTACTTGAATATTTACATATTAGGTTACCAAAAAACTAACATTGAGTCCTCGAAATGTTGACAACAAATGGGGCATTTTATTATATCCTGACCTCCTGCAATGGCAACTGCCTGCAGTTTAAGCACGCCAGGTACAAGGATTACCTCCTCTATGGTATAACAAACATTGGCTTCGCTAACTAAAGCAAACACCGGCTTCGCTAACTAAAGCTTCTGTGCATAGCCGGCCTTCGGCCGGGCGCAAGGATTTTATACTCATGGTATAACAAACATCGGCTTCGCTAACTAAAGATTCTCTGCATAGCCGGCCTTCGGCCGGGCGCAAGGATTTAATACTCTATGGTATAACAAACACCGACTTCGCTAACTAAAGCTTCTCTGAATAGCCGGCCTTCGGCCGCGCGCAAGGATTTTCTCCTCTATGGTATAAAGCTTCACTGCATAGCCGGTAACCATAAGACACTGCAATTGCAATTAGCAAAATTTTCTTCTTTGATAAACTTAAGTCATTGTATTCAAATAGTTTGAAATATCCCGTTATAAATACCGTTTAAAATTTTAAACAATTTTAAGAAATTCCAAATAATTGAAAATGAAAAAACTCCCACAAAAAAATGAAATAACTCCCACAGCAAATGAAATAACACCGAAAACCAAAATAAAATGAAATAACTGCCACGTTAATTTTTTCGGGGACTAATTTCATTTGGATTTTATTTCATTATGAAATAACTCCCAGGCAAAAAGTGAAATAACTTCCAAAAAAATGAAATAAAACCGAGAGGGCTGGGAGCTATTTCATAATGAAATTACTCCCACATTTGTATGAAAATTTTTTGGGTCTAATTTAATTTTTTTCTTGGGACTTATTGCACCTGGGAGTTATTGCACGGAGCCGCGAAATGATGACATTTTTTATTGGGATGTTTTATTCTAAAAAAATTCACCCTTACTAATGGCATAAGGCATTGCACTGAAAGTGCCCTGTAAATGAGGTGACTTCGGTTTATATATGAGTTTTTTTTTATGACGGCGACAATTGCATGAAAGTGCAGCAAAGCTATGCGGAAATTGCGAAAACAGCGAAAATTCGCGAAATTTTTTAATAATTAAACTATTAGGATTAGCAAAAATTCGTTTAAGTTGTAAAAAATCAGAAACCTACAGAAAAAAAATCGCTTCTCATTGTTCTCTCATTTGACAAAAAATTTATATAAGTTCGGTGGCATAAAAAAAGTTGTAACGACAAAAATCGAACAATGTAAATATCAGACCGACTTCAAATTAGAAACGACAATAACGCAACGACAAAAATCGTATAATGTAAATTGGGACTTTTTTGTTAAATTATATTGTTATATTGTCTTCTAATATTAAATATTCACTTAATTTATATTTTTTTAGAATATTTAAATAAGCTGCTAATAGAAAAATTACATATTTTTGAATAAATAAATTTTTAAAAACTTACCCTCTATACACATATATGTATATCGCATCGAATCAAGGAGTATTATACCTTTTTTTTTTTTTTATGACAAACATTAATAGCGGCGTATACCAATGCACAAATTGCTAGCTATAAGCTAATGAGCCTTCTCCAAAAGCCAGCAAAACTACCTAAACGTTCATGCAAGAAGCCAAAACTATTAAACCAACCTCTTATCTTAGATATAAAAATAAGTTTTTAGTTAGTGCTTCACATGTACGATACAAAATTAAGGTAATTATTTGTTATTTATGTTAGATTTTGAATACAAAATACAGTATAACCCGGTTAATTACCCCACGCTTAAATGCCTTTCACGCTTATTTACCTCGAGTTTTAAATCCCCGTTTTTTTTTCTTCCATTTTTTAAACAAAAATTTACATTTAATTGCCATACGCTTAATTACCCGATTCGGATAATTGCCTTAAAAATTTAACTCCCAAAACAAAATTATTCCTAAATTGCCTCAGTACTATTTGACAAAAACACAGCAAGTAATGCAACCAAGTTTTCCATGTTAATAATTTGAAAATATGCACAACATTTTTTTTAAAAAAGTATGCCTAAAAACAAAATATGTCTTGATTAAAAGCAAAATATTCAACAAATTAATATTTGCATTAAAAGTTATGTTAAGAGGTCAAGATTCATATAAGAGTTATATATTATCTAGATACACAAAATTTATCAGATATTTTGTCTTAAAGAGATTAAAGTTTGAAGTTTGCATGGGGACTACGTGATATTATAGACCGATTCTTACAATTTACATAGGTTTCGCTTATGACAATTAAACATATTTACCCAATTTTATCAAATTATCTAAAAACTGCTGCCTTTACTTTTCGCACAAGGTTTACATGGACAACCAGCAAGATGGAGGGACGGCCACGAAAAGATTACTTAAAAAAGTGTTTCTGATTCGATCGTTTACTAAACGATGCCTCTAGGTTTCTATGTTATAAGTTGCGAAAAACATTTATCTTCAACAAAAACTTGCTTTGGCTTTAAACTGTACAGTGAAAATTTAATGTAGGTGGCGAAATTAAAGCAACAGAAAATTCATCTGTTAACCAGAATTTTAAGCAATTTTTTTATTTGCTGAACATGTATTAAAATATGTTTTAATAACTTAAAATATGTGTGCAATAAAAATGCAGCAATGGCTAAAACATGTAAATTATTAACAAACAAATCGATACCAAAATTCATTAAAAGCTCTAAACGCATAAGTATAAAAATAAAATAAAAGTAAAAATTCCTGTCTTAAATTTTTTCATTCATCAAAGTTAAGTTATCTTGTAAATAAATATGTCTAATTACCTCACTGAGGTGTTTAAACGAATTCGCTTAATTACATCAATAAGGTAGTTAACCTTATTCTTATAATTACCTCAACGAGGTAGTAAAGCGTATTCGTTTAAATGCTTACCCCGCATAATTACCCAAAAATATTGGCATTTTCGTCGAGGTAATTATCCGTGGAATACTGTAGTCCTAAGAGACTAGCAACCACAATTAAATTTAAATTACTTAAATAAGATTTCCAAAATATTCTTCCATTCACTATATGAAACACTAATGTCTTTGTGATTAGATACATTTTTGAATAAACGCAAAGCTCCAAGCAAAGGTTCGTTTTACTCATGATGAGGTTTAGTTATTCAATAAAAACTAATTTATTTCTTAATCTAAGAGATCTAGGTGAAACGTAGATCACTATTAACTCCAGTAAATAACTGCAGTTAATTAAACCATTCAAAAAAATGTAATATAAAAAACTTAAAGAATTGAATTTTTCTTCTAGTTTTGAATGTTTTTAATCAAAGCAAAGTACATTTGCTCTTATTCGTACCAGTAGATGATGAATATGAGGGAAAAATTAAAGAAGAATGGGCAAATTTAATAATTTTTTTTAAATTCTCTATTCTATCAAAAAAAAAAATAAAACAGTACTTTTTTAATATAATGATTAAAAAATTTATTAGACTAACATCATTTGAATCTAAACAGCTATAGCCCAAACTTTGCGAATAATATTATTTAAATGAGTATAAGTGTTTAAACATAATCGAGTCTTCAACATCAGGCAAAAATCCTAAAACCCATTAATGAAACGTCTGCAGTAACTTCAAATTACCTCTCATTTACATTTTTTATTATCATTTTCATTGTTCGAAAATAAGCATTAAATATCCTTTAGGCTCAGTTAGCCGGGAGTAACAGTAACGTTGCAAATCAGCTGTTTCATTTTGTTGTATGTAAAGCAATTAGAACGATTACAGTTAGCAGTAAGATGTTACGTTTCAATCTGTAAGAAATAGATTGGTCTTACCTTTTTACGGTAAGGTTACTGTTACTGTTACTCCCGGCTAACTGAGCCTTTAGTGTTCGGTTCGGTAAATTTGTAGAACACACGAACGCTAATTGAGTTTGTGAAGTAAATCATTAAAAAAATAACGTTTCCCTGTTTGTCATCTTTGAGCACAAAAATAATACTGTTCTTATCCAACTTAACAAAAAGATGATAATATTTAATTCCGTTCGATATTTTTAAAAAACCACAAACTGTGTTCGGTTCAGCTCATTAGTGTTCGTTCGTTCAAGTTGTGCTTAGCGACCTTTTGGCTGGTAAAAAAAAAAATTTTTTTACAAAAACAAAATACACATACGAAAAAAACAAAAAGCCATTAAAAAAATTTTAGACAAACAAAACACAATACACACACAAGCAATACGTGCAATGGTCGTTTCTAAAATATTTTGTTTGCTCATTTCTTCATCAAGGTAAAAAAGAAACATTATAGAACATTTAAATATGTTTGTCTACAGTATCACTATAATTGTTCTGTTTTTTAACGAAGAACAGAACACTATATAATGTTCGGCTCGTTCCTGAAAATAGTTACGAACTGTGTTAAGGGTTGTGTTTGTCGAAATAAACACTAAAAAAAATGTATGTCGTTTCTGGCAGACGAACAAGAACAGCCTGATTGGCCTTTAAGCAAAAAGACAATGGCGAGTTAGCTGCTTCTGGCCGTCGATATCAACCACAAACGTTCGCTTGCATTTTCAACGACAAACAGGTTATTTAAGAACCACTTCAAATTTTCAATACGACAAGTCGATCGATAAAGCAAGCCAATTATAATGTAATAATTTTCATACAAATTTGCGGCCAGTAGATAGTATTTTTATTATTAACAATTAATCTTCATTGTGATGATGCTCTAACATCAGAACTGTTACAACAATGTTATTACAAATGGCATCAATAAAGCAAAAAGTTACGTCAATGCAATAACGAACGTCAGTATATAATTATGTCATATTTTACGCACCATATATGATATGACTATAGTGACATCAATTCGATGCCACATTTTGTTTACTATTAACATTATTTTTATGCTTTAAATGTAGAAAAGAAGAATTCCCATATTCTATTTTTTTAATCATTTAGTTAAATGCATCAAATGTTTAAAGTGGAATAAATCGAAGACCATATCAGGCATGCTAAAAGTATCTATAATTGAGTTCTTCTGTTAACAAAGGGCGGAATACAACTAAAGTTCTCTTGCAATTTCAACGACAAACAGCTGATTGTGGGGGAGCACTTAAAATCATAAATTTTGTCATATTTTGCGCGTCATCTATGCTATGACTATAGTGACATCAATTCGATGCCACATTTTGTGTAATATTTACATTAGTTTCATGTTTTAAAAGTGAAATAAGAAGCAAAAAATCCCATATTCTATTTTTTTAAGTCATTTACTTAAGTATATCAAATGTTTAAAGTAGAATGATTCGAAGACCATATCGGGCATGCTGCCAGTGTCTTATAATTACGAGTTCTGCCGGGTTAGTAATTAATCAAACAATAGGTCAATACTAATGTCTCAATGACAAAATGTCATTAAATTGAGCCTAATGTGTCCTTTCTCCGATGTTACTGAGTCATCGCATTGATGACATGGTCTAATAAAATGACTCCTATTCGTCATTTATGTACTGCCGATATGTCATGCCAATGATGACATAATTTAAATTTTTGACCCTGATAACATTTGGCCAAGTGATGTCAAGTCTGACATCATAATGATGAAGTGTCATGGGATCAAAAAAGAAGACACTTTTCATAGTACTGATGTCAAAATATATCAGCGTTATGACGCACATTCTTTCAGTGTGGGGCGCTTATGAATACAGTAATGAGTGACTTATTGTCACTCGCTTTAGTTGTCGATCGACGTGGTGGACCTGGTTGTAAATTTCAATAAGCCTTCTTTTGTTGTAATATCCTCCAAAGTATATTCTATTGTTATAGCTACTACTTTTTACACCTATAGACCTGGGGTGCCCAAGACTTAATCTACAGTTGGCATAAGTCATTTTGTTTTTAATTCGAGATATTTAAGGGTTTGCGTTTTAACACGTTTAAAAATATGGATGCTAACTTTCGAGAAGATCCACTTGTATTTGATATATCATGATACTGATATTTTTCTCAGTATTTTTTATTATTATTATTTATTATTAATTTGATTTTTTTTAAAAAGTTACTTATGCCACTTTCAAAATAAACGGCTCATATATGAAGAGAAACATAAACTGAAGAATTATTATAAGATTTGAATTATTATTGTTAGTTTATATTTTGAAACATAGAGAATCAATTAATAAATCTATATACATAAAAAACAGTTGCGTGAGTGACTGACTGACTGACTCATTCATCATCGCCCAGCTCAAGCCGCTGACCCAAAAAACTTGAAATTTGGACTAGCGATTGGTCACTCCCCAAATCGATCCACTAAGATGGGATTTTTCGAAATTCGAATGTTTAGGGGGTAAAAAAAAGTTAAAAACGGAAGAATTCGGTAACCTTATATCTCCAAAACTAAAAGAGATGCAAAATAATTGTAATATTTATCGTTGTTCTTTAGAAAAATAAGCGGAAAGGTGTCTGGTCCTTTTTGAAATTCGGCCCTATTAGGGAGTAAACGGGTAAAATCCGAATTTTAGTACTTTTTTGCCACCCAATCTATCATTTGAACCAATTAACATAGAAACAAAGTAAATACCACATTCGGAACTTAACAAAAAAATACGTATACGAATTTGGTACTTTTTCGAATTTCGAACATTTAAAGTGTGAAAATCGTAACTATTTTTGGTACTTTTTTTACAAAATATTTTCCTCCATTCATTGACATATTCGTACTAAATTATGGGCTACCACTACAATACTGAAATTTTTTATACTTTAATGGCGGAAATGGGGAAAGGAAATACGGGAAATGTGATATTTTTCTTTAGCTTTTTGGTTCTACTTAAGTAGCTGGTTAAATGCTAGAATTTACATAAGTTTAAGCCTAGAAAAAAAACTTTGGCATAAAAATATGTCCACGAAGAAAAAGGAGACGCTAACGAAGTAGCGGGTATATGCTAGTTTATAAATTAAACTTTAAAAAAAATGGCATATCTAACAATATGTGACAAGTAGAGCTATTTTTTTTTTTTTATTTCATAAGAAACACGGGAACTTTATTTTAAAAAAAGACCAGTTGGTCTTGTAAAGATTTAAGACAGTTTAAAATGTTCGAACATTTAAGAAAATCTAGTTAAATCTTCTAGGAATTATTACAAAGTTTGTTCTTTAAGAAGAATTATAGAAACTATTTATTCTAAATTTATTATATTGCGAACAATTTGGATTTTTTAGTTGAACTGTTAATTTTTAATTTTTGATATTCTTTTAATTATTATATTGCATTATTGAAATGCATATGTAGTCACCCATATTAATGTTTGTGAATAAAAATGTACATAGTACCACTATGTATGTGTATTATGTAAATATAAGTACATACATATGTACGAAATATATAAAAATGTCCCTATATGATGTTCTTTTCATTTTATTTGTTGAGTTCATAACACACAACTTATTGTAACAATTTTTTTTTTGTATATACCCGTATGATATTTATGTTGTATTTTTTGTTGATATACTATATATATTTATATTTTTTGTTATTAAATATTTAAAGAACAATCGTTAAGTAATGTCAAAGTTTAAAAGCGCGGAAATGTTCGTTATATAATTGCTACTATGTAAAACTATATGAGGACACACACTCGTCCTCGTAAAAATGCAAAAACTTACAAAAAAAAACTTATTTATTGCAATTATTATTTAATATTTAGAAAGCAATATGTAAATATATATCGTCGCTTTAATTTACAAGCGTTTGAGAAATAAATTTTGGTAAAAAAATATAAATAAAAAAGATTTAGAACTAAAAGATCTGTAGCATATTCCTTTCAAAAATACTCAAATGAATCGCTTATAATCTTGTTACTTAGAAATTGTGTGAAAAATAGCTGTATCATTTTAAATTTTCCGAAAAATAATAGATAGATCATCCCGATAGTCCAGAATGAAAATAAAGACTTTGGTCATATGTTCTGGGATACAAAATATTATTTATGGGTTTATTAATGGAATCGCTCAGATCATGTGATGCTATCTTTTTATACCCTTCACCACAGGTGGGAAAGGGTATATATATATATAAGTTTGTCATTCCGTTTGTAATTTCTACAATATTGATCTTAGACCCTATAAAGTATATATATTCTGGGTCCTTATAAAGAGAGAAGTTGATTTAACGATATCCGTCCGTCTGTCCGTCTTGCGTTTGATATGTGTTTTCCGGAGACTCCAGACATGATAGCGGCTAGGTTGTTTTACATTTATGTCACATATAGTCCACCATTTCTTGCTATTGAAATTCAGCCAGATCGGTCCAACAATGGCTGAGATATAACCAAAAAAACCACGACTGCCTTTAATTTTTCCAAAAAATCCTATGTGGTTGTTGTATTTTTTATAACTTTTTTCTGTATATCTGGAGAATGGCAAGAGCCAAAGTTTTCAAATTAGGTACAAACATCCCACAACATGTGTTCGGAATTGGAGAAGTGGGCGTGGTACCTCCCATACAAAAAGTATTAAAATTTTTATAAAAACCTGAATTTTTTACTGTAATATGACCTATGGTTACGCCTTATATATCAAAAGATCGGAAATTTTCAATTGAAAATATTTTCTGAAAAACTCGGTTTAGATACGAAAAAGTTATGACCAAAATATAAATTTTTTTTTTGAAAAATAACAATTTTCGGGAACAATATATCTTCCCGAGTCCAAGTTTTATAACCAAAATAACTGGCAATTTCTTCTTTAACACGTCGGTATATAAATCTGTCAAATCGGTTAAGAAATAGCAGAGTGACCAAAATACTGAAATCTCAAAAATTACTCTTTTTTATAATTAAGTTTGTTTTTTATACCCTTCACAGGAGGTCCTTTACCCTATAAAGTATATATATTCTGGGTCCTTATGAAAAGCGAAGTTCAAATCCGGTTGCCGTGTCATCCCCCCTTCGCATTTGTTTACATATACTAGCATAATGCCCAATATGATTTTCGTTATTACCCTTCTTTATTATTTCATATATTTAACGAAATAATTTTAACAAATAGAAACTAGGAATTTTTGTGTTTTTTTAGTCCTTAAAAACACGCCAAAAGTGATAAATCTACGGTATGACAACAGTTTCCTTTACAAAAAGAAAACAAACAAAAAACTGTGTTGACTTGTAAACAGTAAACGGTCCATATTTCATTTTAATGATATTTAAACAGCGTTCCTTCATGGTTCAGTTGTCTAGGGGGTGTGTTAAGTTAGAAACTGGGAGTTCCCTTGTTCGAATCTTGGTTTTTTAAAAATAAATTTTTAATTTTTAAAAACTGGTAAATATTTTTATGTTCTAAAAAATATTTACCAGTTTTCGCTTTTTAAATTTCATTTATAATGAAGTTTTAAGTATTGTAAATATGTATGTATATGTAAAAATTATTAAGTTGCTCTGTATTCTGCTCGCACAATGGTGAAGGGTATATAAGATTCGGCAAAGCCGAATATAGCACTCTTACTTGTTTAAATTAAATTGCGCTGGTAAGCGGATATTTTCGAACTCATTGTTTGAAAGCAAAAAAATTAAATAAAACAAGTGAAGACGTGAACAAAACTTTTTTTTTTAAATATAGAAACATGCAAACATGCAATATCCTGAGTGATACGACTCTATGGAAGAACTTTTTGGTACTTTTTCTAGTCTTTAACGGGTACTTTTTGAATTTCCGTTAGTATTGGACTTGAGACATAAAATTAAACATCCAAGGTCCTGAGGAATAAGCATCTTTAATGGGATCTATTTCATACCTTATTGAAATTTTTGATACTTCGATAGGGAGAAAAAAGTACAAAAAACTGAAAATTCTGAGAATTAAATTTCTTTCTTTAGGTTTTTGTTAATATTGGACCTATAAACATAAATTTTAACATGCAAGCTCAGGACCTGAATGAGAATCTGGAACACAGAAAAGATTTTCACCAAAATTTTTTCAATTAATACAATAATGCTGTTTTAAACAATTTTTTAATTGTTCCAATTAATTTCCCTTAATTGACAATAAAAATTATAATGATTGTGTGTATATTTGCAAATATGAAAACATACACACAAGCTTAAAAATATTTAAAATTTTCAAACAATGTTTTAATTGTTTCAATTAACTGTGTTGATTGAAAAAAAAATTGAATTTGTGTTTACGTTTTATTTAGCCTCTTTTGCTGGTGGTCACATTTCAATTAAACCTATTGATTGAAACTGAACAGCAAGAAAAGCTCAAACTTACAAACGTGTTAATTGATATGATCAATTTGTTTGCTGGCGGAAAATCAGTACAGAATTTAATTAATAGTACAAATTTCTAACAAATACGTTAATTGAAGTTGGTTTTTCATTTTTTCTGTGAACAGAACTTTTTATTTTTTGTTCTTTGACTGGTACTTTTTGAATTTTCATTAGTATGGCGCCTAGAAACATAAAAATAAACATATAATGCCCTGAGTGAATGAGAATCTGTAAGAGGCGCTTTTTTGGTACTTTTTTGTTCGTTAACGGGCACTTTTTGAATTTTCGTTAATATTGGACTTAGAAACATTAAACTATAATTACATGCAAAGTCCTGAATAAATGAGAATCTGTAAAAAAAAGTTTTTCTATTTAATTAGATTAGTAAAGTGCAAATTAAGCCACACATATGGCTTGGCGAACGCACAAATTTTTTTGTTTTGTGTTTGATAGTGCTGCGGCAAGTTTGCTCGCTATTTGTTTAAAACAGAGAAAACGTATAAAATAAAGGATAAGAATTAGGCGTAAAGAGTTGTGTAAACAACACGCTGTTTTGAGACTTAAAAAATTAGAATTTACGACTGAAAATATTGTTAATGCTTTTTCTTCACTCTGCATAGTTTGCGCTAAAATGATTACATTTAGCTCTAGACACCACAAAAAATTTTACAAATATCCAACATGTTTGTCAAATATTAAAAATTTTCAACATTTTTTTAACATTCCTTATGATTATTTTATTTAAGCAACAAAATTAAATTAATCTCCAATATAATTAATTTTCACATTAGGGTCCAGCAAAGCTTGAGAAATCATACTTCAGCATAATTGATGGCAAAAACAAAATAACCGAGTATGAAACTCAATATCATCTTGCAGTGACCAACGGTGTGAAAAAAAATGTTGTGCAGTTAACCCATATCGTCCCAATGTTCGATTTTTCGAACAGTAAATTTTACGCGTTTTTGTATTTTTTTTTACTCTTTTTAGGTAAGACAAATAAATAATTTTTTTAAACAATTATATATTGTAAGTCGTGAGCTACAAATATAAAAATAAAAGTTCTTACCCACTTCACTCCTCCCTTTTAAACCAAGGGTGATGAAAAAACATTAATTTTTGCATCATTTTAAAAACTAAAAACTTTGTATAAAATATAAAAAATGAAAAAAGTGAAAATGTAGTTCTATTACCCATTAAACATTCAACAAAAGCAAAAACATATCCGTGTTTTTCAATTGTGTTTTTATTATTTGACTTCAAAAAGCAGTGTTCGATTTTTCGAACACTGGGCACTTTTTAGCACTTTTGTTTTTTCTCAGAAAGGCTAACTGAATCATCGCATATTACCATAAGATTTTTCAAGCATTTGAATAAACGGAAATAAATTTATTCTGTGAGAAATGTTTTTCGTGCTATTCGAGGAACTTATGGTGCGCATAATCGGCCTACTGAAACCACTATTGCCAACATCATTCCCAAATCTGAGTCCCAGCTTACATTAGTGGATGATACTCGACCGGTTAAATCATATCCAGCACGAATTGAAGTGAATATAGCAGCTGTAGCTGAGAGTGTAATCATTGGTCCATATTTCTTCAAAATTGAGGAAAATCATAAGGTTACCGTCAATGGTAACCTTGCCCTTTTTTTTGTTAGTACCAGCACTCAGGGGATGACCCCTACTAAAGCATTGCATTGGTTGGGGATTTATTTAATTTTAATTTGGGGAGTTATTTCATTTCGTTGGGGTTTCCTTTCATTTTAAAATTGGGGGTTTATTTCATATGAAATCAGACCCCAAAAATTGGAGATTTATTTCGTGGGGGGTATTTAATGCCGCCTATATCTTGATTTCTTTGTGTTTTTTAATATGTTAATTGATTTAGGGTAAAAGTTTGTACAAAATAGTCAAAGCCTCAACATGTCTTTCATTTCCTATCTTAATCATGGTGTATCACATTGACAAAGCTTAAGAAGTTAAATTATCCTCGAGCAACACTTGGATAAAAAATAAACTCAACTAATAGTTATATTGGTGTGTCACCTAGATAACGAACCGTACCTTAAATTCTAATGTTTAACCAGCCTACGATTGAACTTAACCCTTACTTCAAAATTTTTAAATCAAATATTCAAAAGAAGAGAAAATCAAAATTTTTAAAACAACTGCTGGCAAAAGCTTACAGCCGTCTATTTCGAACGTTAACGATGTTAGTTCAACTGTTTGTTATTCGATTTGTCAGTTTGCTTTGAATGAAGCACAAGCAGAAGTAATATCAAAATAAAGTAAATACTGGTTTTAAAATACTGCTTAAAATTTCACAAAAAAGAAGAATAAAAAGCACGTTATTTTTACAGCGTTTTGAAATGAATATTACGTGTGGATTTGTTAAAAAAAATTAAAAAAATAAATTTTTTGAGTTAATAATTGGGTAATTCCATGTCAAAACGACCAAGAGTGGGACACGACCCCTTCCGATTTTAATGAAATTTGGTGAGAAGGTTCCTTTTATCTTATTAGGAACATATATGAATCTAGGATGCTCCTAGATGGGTCAAATGTATGACCAGCCCCACTTTATTATTTATTGCCGAATTTCGGTTTTTTTTAGTTATTTCAACAAACTAAACCGTTTTTGAGTTACGCGAATATATGCTGTGCCTCCTCTTACATTTTCGAAATAACGATATATCTTGAAAACAAGAGCTAACCTAAAAAATCGGTTAGCACCACTGGATTCAGCGTCCTCAATTAGGGTAAAATGCCAGGTGAGCTGTTGGTCTGTTGTTTGCAACTAGCACAGTGTACTTATAGCTCAAAATTACAATATTAAAATTCTATTTTAATATTATTTTTTTAAGGGTTGCGAAAGGAAAAAAATCATATCTTAAAAAAGAAAAAAAAAACACCTCCTTCAAAGTTTCAGGATTTTTAAAGAACAGTTTGAGGTATTATACAAAAAAAAATCTGCCAAATAAAAAAATAGGTTTTTGACTTAGTCCGTTTTTAAAATTTAACATTTTGCAGATATTACATTTTTCAAAAAAAATTTGTTTTTTCAATTTATGGTTTGTAGCGCCAAGTATTCTCTTTAAAATGACATCAAAGTCATCTTCGTATGTCAAGCAGTTTTCGAGATATTAAAGAAATAAGCTCAACACATTCGGCTAATTCTGCGAAATTATGACATTTTGAATATGACATAACTTTCGAAAAACAAATTTTAAAAATTTTTTTCGTTCATATATGTTCCTAATAAGATAAAAGGAACCTTCTCACCAAATTTCATTCAAATCGGAAGGGGTCGTGTCCCACTCTTGGTCGTTTTGACATGGAATTACCCTTATAGTTTCAGCGACTTTTAATCAATTTTATGGCTTTTTTGAAATGTTAAAAATTTTCGCTATTATTGAAAATCTTCCGTTTTTTTGAAATTTTCGCTAGACTATCAAATCTTAAATGGGTTTCGTTTCGAAAGTTCTTTAAGTCGTTCCACACGAAAAGTAGTTTGCACTCGATGGCAGTGTTCGTTAAATATACTAATTAATTAACAAAGATGCCACTTGATTGAAATTTTTAGCTATGTTGTTAAAATTGAGTTACTGAATTGCTGTATTGTTACCATAAGCAATAAACTGTGCCGGTGAAATTAACGTTAATTGTTAAAAGTTAGAGAATTGCACTACTTGCTTTTTTCAGGCACCTGTTACCTTTGTTTAAATGAATAAAATTAATAAAAATATTTGGGATACCCTAATGTATTAACCAGTGCTCGAAAATAAACAATTGATATCGCTTCTTAGTATTCGGTTCGTTGGATTTGTAGAAAACACAAACGCTAATAGTGTGTGTGTAGAAAATCATTAAACAAAACAACGTTTGCCATTTTTCGACAACAAAAATAATACTGTTCTCTTCCAACTCAACAAAAAGATGAGAATATTTAATTCCGTTCGGTTCTTTTTAACACAAACTTCATTGTGTTCGGTTTAACTCATTTATGTTTGTTTCTGTTGTGCGTGGCTGGTAAATAAAAACCAAAAATTTTGTTCAAATCAGTGTTCGAAAATAAACACTAAATATCGTTTCTTAATGTTCGGTTCGGTAGATTTGTGGAAAACACAAACGCTAATAGTGTTTGTGTAGAAAATCATTAAAAAAAAAAATAACGTCTCCCTGTTAGTCATCTTTCGAACACAAAAATATTACTGTTTTTATCAAACTCATCAAAAGATGTGAAGATTTAATTCCGTTCGGTTTTTTTCGAAAATCCACAAACTTCAATGTGTTCGGCTCGGCTCACTAATGTTCGTCCCTTTTGGCTGGTAAAAAAAACCAAACATTTTTTACAAAAACAAAATGCACACACGAAAAAAACATTATAGAACATAAAAATATAATGTTTGTCACAGTATCACTACAATTGTTCTGTTTTTTAACGAAGGCACGGCAAATGAAAATAGTTACGAACGGTATTAAGGGTTGTGTTCGTCTACACAAACACCAAAGAATAAATATCGTTCCTGGGTGTGTGAGCTGAACGCTAAATAATGTTCTGTTTATTCTCGAACACTGGTATTAACACAATTTTTAGTGCATTTTTATTAAGCTGACCCACATACCCATGTTTTAAAAAATTCTGCTATTTCTGCGGATTTTTTTGGGAAATATAAAGCTTTTATTATGAAACAATGAAAGTTTTCGTTATTCTTAGCTAAAATATATTGTTGCTATAATATATATTTTGTTATGCATATTCTAACGTGCAGTGTATTGCAGTGTATCAATTCAATTTATCAGTTATGTGCGGTACAGGTCCCATGTCGTCATCTGACCTCAATTTTAGGAGGTCATACCCTTCTGGTTGCATCAAGTCTAGAGCATTACCTTAATAAACTGGTGCATCAGTATGGTCGCTTAAAATGTTCGGCTTTGGCGTTTATTTAGCTGATTTGCCGGGCCTTACAGAAAATTTTTGGACACTCGAACCTAGCTTATGAAAAATGCAGTAAAGTGTACACACAGAAAAAAATCAATGTAAAATCGTCTAAAATGAAGTTGATTTTACCGTTTTCGGTAGTGATTTTGCTTCATTGTAACTTCATGTTAATTTAACATAATTTTACAATAACTTACGAACAACATTTTTTTCTTTTAAAATAACTATAATTCATGTTAATTTAGCATTGCAGTAAAGTTAGAGCAAAATGTAATTTATATTGAAATAACAATCCGAATCACGTTGAATGAAAGTTATTTCAAGTTGAAACAACGTGAATTTTATGTAGAATCATATTGGTTTGAGTGTGATATAACAGTGAGAAGAAACTTCAGAGACCACATATGCATTTATTTAAGAATAATTCAAAACACTTACCCCTGTAACACATGTTTCACTTATTTTGTATCCCCCTTTGTTAACAGAAGCATCAGCAGAATGGCCCGGTATGGTTTTCGTCAACATTCTACTTTGAAAACGTGATGAACTATTTAGCTTAATAATGTGTTTTTCTTTTGATGGTGTGGTTTTTTTCTATAGAAAACAAGTAAAACAGGTTTTTATGGTTTCAATATTAAACAAAGTTATTTTAATATTTTTCATTTAAAATTAATTTAAAGCAATGGTAATTTTAAATAAAGTCCGTACGTTTTCAGAAATTTAATATGATTTTTAATCAACATTGTGCCATGTTAATTTAACATTGATTTGTTTTCTGTGTATTCATGCATGTACACAAGCATACATAAGCACTAAGGTGGGTCGAAAAAAAAGTTGTGTCAGTCACCCCCTAGAATGAAAGATATGTCAATGAAGTTTCTAAAACAGAAACAAATTTTTTTTGCCACGCCCCAAAATACAGCACTTTTGGTTTTTTATATGTAGCCTCGCCATTTAAAGTCCGATCTCATCATATCGCATATCGTTGTTCATGGCTTGATATTGGCTTCATTTTTGCCTTTGGTGACTTTTTAATCCGAGCTCAAACTATGGGCGCCACTAATGCCATCTCGGATCCTTCCCCCAAATGTAAAATTTTTTTCACGTGCCAAGAAAGCCCTTCTAAAACTTAGTATGTATAGAATTTAATATGCTCACTTTTATGACACGCCTCCAAATTATTAAGCCCCTTATTTCTTTTTCACATACATATTACATTAAACCAGGTAGAAGCCAATATAAACAAAAAATGTTTATCTGTCACGCCCTAGAATAAAAGGTATATTTATTAATTTTGAAGCACTTCATAAAAATTGTTTTTGCCACGCATCGTCATTTAAAGTCCAATTTCATCGTATGGTATGTCATTGTTAATGGCTAGAATATGGCTTAATTTTTGTATTTAATGCTTTTTTTAAACTTACTTAAAATTCTAGATCGGATTTGTAGTATCTTGGATCCTTCCCCTCTGATGGTTAAAGTTTTTTACGAGCCAAGAAAGTCCTTCTAAGTATTAGTGTAAAAAGCTTTAATTATACTCGCGCGCTTCAATTTAATTTATATAATTTCCTTACCATTACAGTATAACCTAGCCAAGTTGAGTCTCGCCAAGATTAACATACACCGACTACCCAATTTATAATTTTTCTCACATGTATATGTTTTGCGGTATTCATTTTTATGCATTTAAATTATTTTGTATTTTTTAATTTTTAGAACTAACATATTTGTTTAGATTTTTTAGTTCTTGTTTTAACTCTGTACAATGGTTTCATATTTAACATTATTTTTGCTTTTACAAATGTCTTAATTGAGATTTTTTAAATAAATTAAGTTATAGTAGGTCCTATTTGTGGTATTGAAATAAATAAAAAAAATACGGAAAAACAGTGCCAGTAGAATATGCCATAAAAAACTAGGCCTGATTATGAAATAATAATATGGGTAATTTTGGGCGTGAGGAAAAAGTGAGAATATAAAAAACTTTACTTATAAAGTTTAAGAAGGAAATCTTTTCTAGTTATGAAATATTGGACATAAGAAGGGAAGCATCCGATATTTTATTAATGTCATCAAGATTAAAAAAGCATTAAATACAGAAATTAAGCCATATTCTAGCCATTGACAATCCATCTAGAATTTTAAGTTAGTCTTAATGATCAACAAATTGAAATAGTAGACTCCGTGAAGAATCTTGGAGTATATTTCAACAACACTCTCACGTGGTCTGATCATATTAATTATGCTTGTGGACGGACTTTTTCCATGTTGAGAACACTCTGGCAAACACAGCACTGCACGCAAATAAATATTAGAATACTTCTTGCTAAACCCTATTTAATACCTACTCTCATATATGGGTGTGAAATTTTTGCTAGTTGTGACACACAAAGTAAAAGAAAACTTAACATCGTTTTTAATAATATCGCCCGATATGTTTATGGTTTGAAACGATATGATAGGGTTTCAGCGTTTTCGATAAAGTTGTATGGCATAAGTTTTGATAGTCTTCTTAAAACTAGAATATTACTATTCCTACATAAGATTATTTACACTAAACAACCACAGCATTTATATGATCGATTGAATTTTTCAAGATCCAATAGGGGAAGAAGATTGATACTCTTTAGACATCATAGTTTGATATCCGAATGGCAATTCTTTTTATACGCTACTCGTCTCTGGAATAAACTTCCATATGACTCTCAAGTTATAAGTAATGCACTTCAGTTCAAAAATAACATTATTTGCTTATTCAAATGAAGAAACTGTATTTTTGTTTTTCCTTTTTTTACTTGGTTATGTTAAATTAATTACACTGTGCATGAAATTGACACTTTTTTTTCGTGACAAGCCGGGCACATGGCGTTTTAACATAATTCGAGGACGCTGAATTCATTGGTGCCCGCGGTTTTTTCAGATTGGCTCTGGTTTTCGAGATATACCGTTATATCGAACATGGAGGAGGTTGCACAACATATATTCGCGTAACTCAAAAACGGTTTAGTTTATTGAAATTACTAAAAAATCGAAATTCCGCAATAAAATTTACTTTAAGAATGCTAAAACTCTTTTTCTAATATGAGTAGTCGTTATTGAAACATAATTTTTTTTTTGAAAAAAAAATTAATTTTTTTATCAAAATTTCGAAATTTTTGTTTTTTAAAAATTCATATAAGTTTTTGCAGACTTATAAAAAACGAAGCTAAAAACAAAACAAGTCATAAATGATTAAAATCTGTTTGCAACTTTTAATTTTATTCACAAAAGTCGACAAATTTTACTTAGGGGGTAATTTTGTTGTTCACTTCACCTTGCGTTGAGAAAATTTTCATATAAAATTTTTTGAAATTTTGAATTTCATAAAACGCAATATTTGTATGGGAGCCCCCTAAGGGATGGTGATAAAGGGAAAGTATAATTTGAGAAAATGTTAAGAAAAAAAAAACTAATGGAGGCCAGTCATACATTTTATCATCCTAGGGGCAACTCCTGGGCATTGATGGGACTTTTTCTTCAATGTATTTCTAGTCTGCATTGAACATTTTGTATAGAAGCCCCCTTAAGGAATGGAGATAGCGGGTGGGTATGTTAGAAATAAATGATTGAGATGAAAAATAAAGTGGGGTTGGTCATACATTTGATCCATCTAGGGGCATCCTAGGCGCTGCAGGGGCCAAATTTAAGGCTAGGGTTCTACGCATATAAAAAACAAAGTTCCAAATAAAATAAGCTATAAGTGATTAAAGTCTGTCTACAACTTTTAATTTTTTCATAATAGATGAAATAAATTCACACAAAATTTTGTTAGATGGAAATATGCAAACATATTTGACGTTGTCAGTTTATATTAAATTATTTCATTCGAAAAGTTTTTCAATTACATAACTTTAATAACTTGGGGAAAGTTGAAGATAACGTCAGATATATTATTTTTCATTTAACATAGTTAATTTTTGTAGTATTTCTGTACTTATATAATTTCGTATATCATTTTCGTTAGTCATTAAAATGTTTGATTTTAAAATAATTTTTTACATAGTTTTATAGGTGATTTTAAATATAAAATTTAATTTCTAAATTGTTTGCAATGGCAAATACGTATACTTATTAATTATAATTAAATATTAATTATACGTAATTTGTAACAAATATATAAACAGTAGAATCCCGGTAATTCGTAATCGCAAGGGACCGGCCATTTCTTACGAATTATAGGGGTTTTCGATTTAGCGGGGTTACGATTTAACGGGGCTTAAATAAAATAAATACGAATTAACGGGGTTTTTCAATTTATTTACTAAAACGATAAAAAAAACATAAAAAAAAATTGCTAAAAATAAAATATATAAAAATTATTCATGTAACAAACTGATCTTAAGAAAATAAACACACACACAAGCAAAAGCAAAAACTAAAGAAAAAAAAATAGAGGCAAAAAATCATTCTTTTCATGTTTTTACTACGAATTATAAGTGGTAAATAGCAAACAATTACGATTTATAAGAGGTAAAGAAGATTTTAATTGAAAAAAAAATTACGAATTAGCGAGGGGACCGAAATGTATGGAAATTTTACGAATTAACGAGATTTTTTCAAGGGACTGACAGTTTATTACGAATTATCGGGAATTACGATTTATCGGGGTACGAATTATCGGGATTTGCCTGTAATTATATAATTTTAGACTCCAAATAAATTATATTCTTCATATATATTGAAGAAAAGGTTCCAAAACTGCCTAGGAGTCACTCCTAGTGGTATAAAATGTATGACTGGCCTCCATTAGTTTTTTGTTCTTAACATTTTCTCAAATTATACTTTCCCTTTATCACCATCCCTTAGGGGGCTCCCATACAAATATTGCGTTTTATGAAATTCTTAAATTAATTAAAATTTGTCGACTTTTGTGAATAAAATCAAAAGTTGCAAAAAGATTTTAATCATTTATGACTTGTTTTGTTTGTAGCTTCGTTTTTTGTAAGTCTGCAAAAAATTAGAAGCCTAGCTGCATTTTTTAATTTTTTTTTTGTATTTTTAAAAAACAAAAATTTCGAAATTTTGATAAAAAAATTAATTTTTTTTTTCAAAAAAAAAATTATGTTTCAATAACGACTACTCATATTAGAAAAAGAGTTTTAGCGTTCTTAAAGTAAATTTTATTGCGGAATTTCGATTTTTTTTAGTAATTTCAATAAACTAAACCGTTTTTGAGTTACGCGAACATATGCTGTGCAACCTCCTCCATTTTCGAAATAACGGTATATCTCGAAAACCAGAGCCAATCTGAAAAAACCGCGGCCACCACTGGATTCAGCGTCCCCGAATTATGTTAAAACGCCATGTGCCCGGCTTGTCTGTTTTTTCAACTAGCATAGTGTTATTGAAAACTAGTGCTGTTAACTCTTATTGGAATTGTAAGAAAATTTAATGTTGAAAATTGCTACAAGCGTGGTGAATATCGCTTTTAGTACAAACTTTGCATTCAATATTTAACACGCTAAATACACATAAGTGTTGAGTGTAAAACGTAGCTATATTTTGTTCCATTGTAATTTAGAAAAATGTATCACTTTTTAAGAGTTCGTGTAACTTAATAAATATATTACACAGCTAAAATGCATTATTATATTTTAGAAAAGAAAACCCCATAAATCTATTTTGTTTTACGGCCACTTCACTTCTCCAATCCCGCCCACATTTTTTCGGATATTATGTATTGATAAACAAAATTCTAGTTTCTAATTTAGAAACTTTAGTTCCTGCCTTTCTCGAGATATACAAAAATGTCTTTGTACGAGATGTTTCAAGCTCATTTCAGAAGATCATGAGCTGGGAAACCACAAATATGCAATTGCATGTTTTTCCTTGTGCGACCAATGAAGACAGAAATAATATATCCATCCGTTTTAGAGCTTTTTATGAATTTCGGCATCGATTTGTTAGTGCATATTTTGGCATATTTTACCGTTTGAAGCATATTTTTGCATAATTTAGTTAAAAGAGCATTTTTGTTTTAAGTTTTTAGCGCATATTTTGCCTTTTTAGGGCATATTTTGCCTTTTTATGGCATATTTTGATACATATTCGATTTTTTTAGATGCCTCTTGCAAGCTTTCGCCGCAGAAACAAAATTTGTTTACGAAATTCAGATGGCTTTTCTGTTTTAAATATCTATCTGTATACCTTACTTGTTGCTTTAATCCACATTTAATTTTAACTCTAAAATGAAGACAAAGGAGGTTGTCATTAAAGATAATTTTATTTTAAACTTTCATATTTTACATAAAAGCAAAAGTTAAAAAAAATGCAATTATAAACTTACGTTTTTGGCGATGCGTGCAATACATAGAAATCTGAGCCAATCTTTTAGTATACCGATCGACTGAGAATCACTTTTTAAAGTGATTTAACGATGCCCATCCTTCTAATTTGATGAAATTTCGTAAATACATTTTAATTGTACCAAGGACGAAGTCAATGTAAATGGTGAGAATCAGTCTTTAATTTAATATATTCCCCATAAAACTTCTTTTCAAATTAGACTCTTTGTGTACGTAAGCCATCTTTTTATGTTGGCATTTAGATTAAATTCGCGCAAAAAATATGTTACAGCAGATTAAATTCTATTTGAATTGGTCTGTAAATACTATTGTGCTTAGGCTTTACAGATTATAATTTTAGTATTTTTTTTTTTAAATGGAACTGATGAATATTTTGTTTTTAAATGAGTAATTTTAATTTTAGTAATTTTTTTTTTTTTTTTTTTTTTTGGCATATTTTCGAATGTTTGCTGCATATTTAATGCGCATAAAACGCAGTTTTTAGAGTATATTTTAGGTTTCTCTGATCATGAATATCTCTTAGAAATATATCTCACAATTTTCTTGCAAAAAAGGGCTGAATGTTACAAGAGCTGATAGAACTCGGATGCAACATGTCACTTAAAATACGCTTCTTGCTTTCGCATTTAGATTTTTCCCAGAAAATCTTGGTGTCGTAACTGATGAGCATGGTAAGTGGTTCCACCAAGATATTACGCACACGGAATATAAGAAACAAAGGCACACACAGAAATACCCATGTAAAATTAACATGGAAAAATGTTGATTGAGAATCATGTTAAATTTCAGAAAAATTATGCCCTTTACTTAAATTTATCATTATTTCATATTAATTTTTAATAAAAAATATCAAAATAACCTTAAATTACGTTTATTTAATATTATTCACTGTTAAAAAAATAAAAAAAAAAATATTAAAATATAAATAAATCTGGATTCAATATTGAACCCATAAAAACCTGTTTTGTATTAAAATCAAAAGTTTATCTTGTTAAATTAACATGCATACCTACTTAATTATGTACATTTTTTATTTTCACTTTTAAAATATGTTATAAAAAGAAGACAATTCCCGTATTCTTTTAATTAAAATTGTTTATTTAAATAGTACATCAAGTTTTCAAAGTAGAATGATGACCATATCGGGCGATTCTGCTGATGCTTCTGTTAACAAAGGAGAAAACAAAATAAGTGAAACATGTGTTACAGGGTTTTGAATTATTCTTACATAAATGCAAATGTTGTCTGAAGCTTCTTCACACTGTTAAAATACACTCAAACCCATTTGATTCTACATGAAATTCACGTTGTTTCAACTGGAAATAACTTTCATTCAACGTGATTCCGATTGTTATTTCAATATAAATTACATTTTGATCTAACTTTACTGCAATGTTAAATTAACATGAATTAAAGTTATATCAAAAGAAAAAAATGTTGTTCGCAGTTATTGTAAAATCAGGTTGAATTAACTTGAAACCCGTATGAAGCAAAATCACCACCGAAAAAATTTAAATCAACCTTGTTTTCGACGTTTTTAACTTGATTTTTTTCTGTGTGCAAGAGGTCTGCTAAAAATCAATTTTCACGATAAAAGAAATCGAACTACAAAATCAGTGTAAATTCGTTAATCCGGACTCCACTAATCCGGAATATTCGGTAATCCGGACAGAATTTTGCAGCTCATTGCGTATTCTATAATCCGGATTGATTGCAACCCTATAGTCCGGATTGAATAACACCCATTTTTATTTATTTTTTTTATTCAAATCACAGCATGCGTATTCTATAATCCGGATTGAATACAACTCTATAGTCCGGATTGAATAACACCCGTTTTATTTTATTTTTTTATTCAAATCACAGCATGCGTTGAAAAATACAGTTAGAATAGTGGGATCAAGGCGAATTCATAAAGGTGACATTTTCCAGTCATCTGTTTAATGTTTATTTTTTTGTGTGTATACTGATTGTCAAGCTTTGTTTACATTTTGTGAAAAAATTAATTCAAATTTAAAATGCAATAAAAATTTAAATAGTTGAAAAAAAACTTATTTAAATTGTATAAAACAAAAAAAAGTGAAAAAATATAAACAAAAGAGATTAAAGATGCGCAAGGAATAAGTGGAGCCACAATTAATTTGCAATTGAGGAGTTTCTTAAGAATTGTGTATATTTTATTAACAAAACAATTTCTTTTTTTGTATTTTCAACAAACATTTTTGACATTCACTCTAACTTTTACACAAACAAAATACAAAGTATTTTTCAATAAAAAGGGATAGCTAGCATAACTCTATCTCATGATGCGGTCACCTTTATAAATTCGCCTTGAGTGGGATATGAGTATGTTTGCACATGCGTTTTTAGTTTAGTATTGATGCAAGATGCCTTCAGTGAAGAGAGCAAACAAGACATTATCTTTTTTAGATAAAGTAAAATTTGCTAAAGAACTAAGCAAGGCGAATTCAACTACAGGTGGTGTCGGGACTACAACAATCCAAAAACAACAGAAACAACATACGGTTTTTTGCATTGAATTGTTAGTGCGATTAGCTCGAAATGTCAACCATTATTAGCAAAACACTAACAAATCAAAACAAATATGCCCGAACTGTCAAAATCAGATGCCGTTTCGACACCACCTGTAGGTAATTCGCCTTGGAACTAAGTAAAGGTATGAGTGGAAGGGTGTTGGCCGACAAATATGAAGTTTTTAGTATTGTAAATATGTATGTACAGTAAAAATTCGGTAATTCGGATAATTCGCTACTCCGGATTGGGGTCTGCAATCAATTATCGAATTTTTACTGTAGTTGGAAATTTTTTATGTTATATTAGTATTTATTCATTTAAGATTTAAATTTAACGTATTTTTTTATATGTTTAATTACAAATGTAATGACAAACTTATGTGCATCCTATCATTTTTCACTATGGTGACGGATATAATAGCAATAAAAAATTTTTTTTTTGCATAGTTTTGTTTTTTATTCATCCAAACATTTTTTGTGCATATACAAACTTATTTTAATGCAAAAATTTAATACATATGAATTTTGAATTCCGTACCTCTTGCATATAGGTAGCAATATCTTTTTCATTGTCAAAGGAGTTTTACCACACATCGTACGATTGTACTCGCATGTAGAGTATGTAAGAAGTGGTTAACGCTAACACATATGTATTGTTGTGGTTTGTTCATTGTACATCCCTGCAAGCAATTTTGATCGAAAAATAATACATTTAGCAAAAATCTACCGCTTTTGCCATCAAATTCTTATCAATGCACTATAGGTAATGTGACCCGAAACCTTGGCCAAAAATAATTTTTTGCACTATCAATAAAAATTTTTTTGCTAATGACGTTCGATTAAGAATATATCAAAGCCAATAACAGCATATTAGGTTTTTGTAAAAAAAAAAATATCAGCTGATTTATGGGCTGACATTTGCAAGCAACATTTAGAGTGCAGCATTAAAAGTGTAATTTTGATAAATTAAAAATTATTTAAACAAAAAGAAGAAAATCGTGCAAAATATGGAAAAGAGAGAGGAAAGTAAGTAATTAAAAAAAATTTTGGTGGACGTTATTGCTTTTGTTAACAAAACGTGTAATTCTAACTTAACCTAAAAAAAATGACTTTTTCCACAAATATAAACTTCGCATAAGCTTTTGATAATATTGGCCGTGTACTGCCGTGTTTTTGTTTGATGAAAAATGTTAAGAAAAGAATTGTGTATTTTTTTTTATTTTTTTTATTTTACGTTTTATGTCATTTTTTCCCGACAGCTTCAGCTTAAACTAAAGCGAACTTTCTAATGTTTCGTTTTGTGAAAAATATTAAAAGAAAATAAAAATGATGCTGTTTACAATGTTATTATCAGTGAAATTGATTTAAATAAAGTTTAAAAAAAATATTTGGCTTCGTTAAAGCAAAAGGTACAGACAGACTTTTTGTAAAACTTATCTTTAATTTGGGCGAGCACCACGGAAAAAATAACGACTTTTTCAAGCAAAACCAAAACTAATTGTGTCTGCATGGCTTGTAGACCCTTTTGTTGGCCCCCTTGTGTGTTTTCATCGTGCCGAATTTAAAAAAAAAAATGTATTCGTTAGTTTTTGAGATATTCAGTTGTTATACTTTTTTCTTATGGAGGCAGCCCTAAAAAATTATTTATCTTAATAAACGTATAAGTGTCTTAATTTTATGATGAATTAGAGTGTTTTAGTTGTTAAAAATTGCAGTGTTTTACATCAAATGCATATAACTTTTTAATTTCAACAAAATTGTTCACAATTCTTTTTATAGAATGCTAGCCCAACCCCGTGCGATTTGCTGCCCCTAAATAAAAGTTAAAAGTTCAGCACGCTTTTTGCCAGATATTTTTATTGACCAAACTATTTGTTCCAAATTTGAAAGCTTTTAGTTGAACGCGGGGTACTCAGAATATTAATATCAAAACTACAGGAAAATCCGTTTAGTAGTTTCTAATAAACAAACAAAGAAACATACGCATTTATTTGCATATTAATTGCTCCAAAAAAGAGTGGGTCATAGAAAGCATATTCAGCTGTGCGGTATTAAATATTTTCGTTCTGTGGGGGATAGTTCTCCTCCTCCGTCCACCCCATCTCGCCCATTTCAATATTGATATTTATAGTTTTCCATAATAGACTCTCGCTATAAAAGTTCTTCGGTTCGGTGATATTTAAGATATGCATCCAATGAGGGTATCGCTCCCTCAGCGCCTACCCCCTTTATTTACATTTTTAAAAGTGTAGTTTACTATAAGAGTGATTCCTAACAAGTTTGAACATTCTCACTATAACAGATCTTAAGATATCCATATATAACATTGGGGTCCAATGGGGGGTACCACGTCCCTTGCTGCTATATTATTTCAATTTCGCGCTTAGAAGATCCTACAACAAAAAGTTGAAGAAATGGGTGCAGCAGCTCTTAAGATGTGTTATACTTAATATGGAGGGTACCACTTGTTCTGAACCAATCGAAAAAAATAAGTAGCCTATTTTATTTTCGGAGCTCACGTGATGTTTAGGAGTTTAGGAGTCTAAAAGCCAACAGACAAACATTTTTCATTTGTATGTACCTGATATACAGGGCTGTTCTGGAAATCGAAAACGCAAGAATTTGGAAGTTGTTTTTATTGCACTTTTAATCAAATTTTTATAATTTTTGTTATGAAATTCTGTTTAGTAGAGAAATATTTGTAAAAAATATTTTTCATAAAATTCATTTATCACAGAAATCATTTTTAAAAACGACGTTTAAAATTCTTGCGTTTTCAATTTCCAGAACACCCGTGATAGATTTATTTATTTGCTGGTAATTCATACAAAAATATTAAAAAAAAAATATCGGTGCATATTTGGCCGTAGCATAGGTCAAATATAAACCCCGAAGTAGTGAAATTTAAGAAAATAATCGAAAAGCAGTCTATGAAATGCTTGGACGGATACTTTATAAATTTGTGCACACTCAGTCTCCCATTCGTTCACTTACTTATTCATTCGTTTATTCATATTCAGTCAAATAAAAAAAATCGCCTCACGAAATAATTACACTTCATGCATAAACTTAATTCTGAAAAGTGTTAATGTGTGTGTGTGTGTATTTTCCCAGCGGGAAAACTCAGAAGACCTTCTTACTTCAGGCCTTTTTAAAGGCCTGCTTAAAAAAATATTTGATTTAATTACTATTCTTACGTAACTGCTAAAGAATGCCTCATAGAAGGCCTCGGTTCTTTGGTATGAGAAGCGAGAAAAGAAGGAGTAACATTTTTTGTTTTGTTTTTTTGCACAAGCAAAAGCAAAAGAATTCAAATCCCTTTACAAAAACAAAGTAACATATGTTGTAAATCATTTTAGTTGAAGTGGAAAAGAGAAAGAGTAAAATTTTTTGTTTTGTTTTTTTTCGCCAAAGCGAAAGAATTCAGATCCCGTTATAAAAACAAAGTAACAAAGTAGGTACATACCTATTAAAATACAAAATAAAAAAAATAATGTAAATCATTTTAGTTGAGTTTTGTCCATTAAGGAAGATAGGCACTTGTGCTTAAAAGTTTTTTTTTTTTATTATAGGTATACTTTTATTTACAATCTATTTTACAATATTTAGCAAGTTTGATTATTTCAATAAAAAAATAGGTGTCACATGTGTTATTAAACCACAATAAGTTTAATAAAATATATAAACATACGTTTGTAAAATAGGTATACATATATAAAAAGTTAAGTGTTGTTCTATATTTCTATATTGGAGATCTGATATGTACATGAAGCCTATTCAGTCTTCTAATTTCATTTGTAAGGAAATATTCCTTAATGTTTTAGACTGATAGCCCTTCAATATGACCTTTAATGCATTTGTAGAAGGATGGTCTGAAAGGCCTTTTAAGAGCCATTAACTGAAAGGCCTTTTAACATACCTTTCTTAAAAACCCTTCAAGATAACCTTTCTGCTAAGGCTTTTTGAAAGTCATTCTCTGGAAAGCCTTTTAAGAGCCATTTATTTGAAGGTCTTTAAGAAGCTCTGGGGAAGAAAGGAAAGCGGAAGGCCTTCTCCGCAATGACAACGCGTGTAAAAAAGATATGAGTATGGAATGGAGCGAAAAGGCCTTGTTTATCCAAAAGAAGGGGTACGGAGGCCTTCCAGAAGGCCCGCTGGGTTGTTGCTTTTTTGTTCATGTGACTCGAAGATACAGTTTGGTGTGTTGGCTGATGATTTGTTTGTTTGCACGATGATTGTTTGAATTAATAAAACAATAGCCCCTAGAAGATGTCTGAGTTTCATACATTATGAGTGTTTACGAAGGTTGGTTGGAAATTGTTGACAGTCAATTATATTCAATTAAGCCTTAAATAATATCAATCTTAGCAGAATTGAAATATATTTACTTTCCTGTTTGAAGGAAAAGCTTTTCAAAGTTTCGAAAAAAAATTCAACCTAGTTTAAATATAAAAAAAGGTAAATAGTTTGCAACCTTCGATTTTGTATTTTCTTTAATTGTTTTCTCATTTTAGTATTTGATAACTTCTACCAGTATTCAAGCACAAACTTCCTTTTTAACGAGCTTTTCTGTTGTCTTGTAAAATTATTTCAACCATTATTCCTCATTACCACGTAAATAATTTTATGGTATTTGGCAAAATAAAAACAGAAAAAATAAATAAAACTTGCAAAAACAGAAATGTTCAAAGTCATTCATAAAATACATTCGTTACGTGTTGGTGTGCGTTCAAGTGGATGTGTGAATATTGGTCAAACATTCATGTTTAGATTAATGTTCATATAAACAAACACACACAAACTCATTTACTCCTAAACAAGTTTATAAGCCTGTGAGTATATTACAAAACAACAAAATGATAAATGATTTGAATGAGATTTCGAAAATGTTTACAAATTAGTGGTATTATTTATTGACATGACATGAGAAAATCGAAATTTGAAAAGTTTCAAGAAGGATTAATTAAAAAATAAATAAATCATAATGCAACAGCAATATTAATAAGTAAGGAAGTATAATCGGTCAAGCTCGACCATCTAATGACGTACTCTGCAATATGTAGGGCCCATGGGCAATGATGGACCTGTCAAAAGAAATATTATCTGGATTATCTTAAAGTAACTTAAGGGAAAAGTTTTATCAAGGCTCTATAAATATTCAATTTGGCACCTAAAAGCACATGCCCTGACACAGAAACTATTATGAAAGTTATCGCCAAATAAACTTTTTATTTCAAAAACTAATTTGATTTTAGTGTTTTTATTTATTTGAATAAAACTGGTTAGCTGGTTATTTTTTAAATACCTAACCGAGAACCGGTTAATAAAAATATTCGAAATATTTGCAATAACCGAAACTCGTTTTTTTAATAAAAGTCGAATAATCCATCATCCTGATTAATACCAACATTTATAAGGAAATTATTGCATTAAGAGCTACTTTCAAATATGGACCAATTTCAATATACTAAATGTAAACAAAAATCAGTATTACATCTCAAACTGAACCCAAGTTAAAGCTAAATCTATTTTATTAAATCAGTATGTGGCAGGGTTTAAATTACTGCAGTCGAAACCAAAAACATTGCCAGCGACTGTTTTTTTTTTTTTTCCAACGGCAAATGAAGAAGTGGCAGTTTTTCCATGGAGGGTTTCTAAAAATATTTTCAGTTTGCGTAAGTGAACCGCAAATAATTTCTGAAACAATTGACTTGGGTTTACTACCGTTACAGACTGGATAAAGTTAAACTTTGCGGAGAACTTCCCATCAGTTTTCTAATACATATATGTACATTAGGGGTCACAAAATTTTTTTTTGTCAGAGGCTCAAGCATAATTTGAAAGCTTATAGGTTCCAGTATTTTTGAATTTTTTTTTTTAGATTTTTAGGAAGAGGTTTAGAGGTCGCGCAAATCAAGTCTTTGTTAAAAATGGGGTTTTCGGCCTTTTTTCAAACTTGACTCATAACTTTGTCAATAACCTCGTTCATTTAATTTTTTGACCGAATATTTCTAAAGAAAATTTCCCAAACTTTATTTCCATATGCAAAAACTTTAAGTTCCGGCAATATTTTTGTCCATTACGATTCCACATATTAAGTTCTTTTGTAATTTTTTAACAAATTCTGTAAAAAACGGTTTATTACTTTTCAAATTTATATGAAAGGTATTAAAACTCGTGACGCGATTTTCAATACCGATGAGTTCTTAACAATTAAGAAAAACAAAAATGGAATTTTGTCCTACAGTTTCCGAGTTACACTATTTTTATAGTTTGTACCTTAAAAATGGTGATACTTTTTTCGTTCTAATTATTGTATATTTCTATCAATTGTTATAGTTAGGTTTTAGCTGTCATTAACTTATGACATTTATTGATCTAAGCCGTTACACGCTGTCATTTTCACTTTCTATTTTATGTGTGCTCCAGGAGCTATCAATTGGGCTCGCTGGATAATGAAAATTATATATTCTTTAAAAATATGCATTTTCCGAAACCAGTTGCATTCTTATATAGACAAATCAACAGTTGATGCCTTGCTTGAATTGAGTTCATTTATTTTAAGAATAAATATCAAATATTGGTACCTCTGCCAGTGCCCTCGATACGCTCCTCTCAATGATCTGAGCCTATTAAAGGAATTGGATAGTTATAGAATTATTAATAAAGCAGTTGCAAAAGCCTCGCTTTAACTTTTCTAGGTCATCAGTGGTACTTTACTCCGAAATTGGCTGCCCAGCGTTTTTTGATGAACGTATACGTACGTAGCGGCTGTAGGAAATATCGCCCAAAAAAAAAAAATGAAAAATCGCCCAAAAAAGTTGCATGTAAAATTGGGCCTGATTTCATATGAAAAATGGCCCAAAGTTTTTGGGCTATTTATCGTTATTGTTGGGTGATTTTTCGTATTTTAAATTTCATAATGAAAAATCACCCAAAAATGTTGTATGAAAAATGGCCCAAAAAAAATAGGCTATTTTTAAAATTCTACCATAATCTTACATAGCAGAGAAAACCATGTTTTATTATGGTTGCAAACAACAAAACTATTTTTCAAGAAACTAATTTAACCATTATATGGTTGTCGGCGACAATGATTTGGTTAAATTAAACATAATATCGGTAGAATTTTTTTAAAAATGGTTTTGTAGCTTTTTCTCTGGGTGTATATATTAAATATATACATAAATATCGAAAATAAGGATTTTCTCTTCTATGGTATAACAAATACTGGCTTCGCTAACTAAAGCTTCTCTGTATCGCCGGCCTTCGGCCGGGCGCAAGGATTTTCTCCTCTATGGTATAACAAAGACCGGCTTCGCTAACTAAAGCTTCTCTGTATAGCCGGCCTTCGGCCGGGCGCAAGGATTTTCTCCTCTATGGTATAACAAACTGCATCATTAGTTTTTTTCGTTTTTATTTAAACTTAAAAAGTTGAAAAGCGTTATTATAAAATTTTTTTTTAAAAGATACGAAAAATTGTAATTAAGGATATCTAATTGAGTAAACTCATCACCAAAACTTATAATTTTTTCACACAGGAATAAAGCTTGGATATTTTTCATTAAAACTGTTTCCTCAGCAGTGAAGAAACTCGTGGTATTAACCAAGTTATGAGTAAAGTTAAAAAAAGGCCGAAAACTCCGTTTTTTTATGAAAACTCCATTTGCGCGACCTCTAAACCTATTCCGAAAATTCTTAAAAAAGACCAAAAATACTTTACCCTATAAGCTTTAAAATTTTAATTGAGTACATTTGGGACACCCTAATGTACATCAATCGTATTTTGTCAAGTTTGATATTTTTGTATATATGATGGAACGATATTATCAACAAAATTGCAACTTTTCGCAAAACGTTTACATGGAAAGACATTTAGCTAACCGGACGGACATCGTTAGATCTTTGTTAATATTTTTTGCTTTTCATTTCTCTTTTTATTCACTGTTTAAGCATAAAACTACACTCCACCTTTTAAATTTTTTATTTATAGCACTTGTAATTTCATGTTTGAACATATTTAACGGCTCACACGTTACCATTTTTTTTTTTTTTTTTTTGTAAGATTTGACATGCCTGCCTGCCGTTTTAATAAATTTAAGAACATTCAAGATTTTATTAAATACATTTCTCTACAATTTCTTTTAGGAAATCAAGAATAAAAGCAAAGTAATGATTGATCAAAATTTAGTCATGCTTGTTTTCGAATTTTATCTTTAAATAAATGTTAAGCCTGCACTGCACATGCCTGAATACAATTTGTATTTCATTTTATTTAAAACACCGGTGAGTGTGCGATTTTTTAGTTCAATCAATTTCGAACCAAATACCATTTATCATGATGATGGAAAAATTCATTGTTTGCAAATGTGTAATTTCTAACACGCCCTGTGTACTAAGAAAAAAGATGAGGTGTAAATTTTTGGATAAGAAAAATCTTTTAATTAATTACAGAAATCATATCGTATTGTATGACGAACAGCTTTAATTATTAAATTATAAGCACGAAATTTTTTTTTTAGTTTTAAGAAAAAAAATTTTAAACGATTAATGGTAGTAACACAACCGGAACGAACGATGAATTTGTCGGCAAGAGTTCGTTGCGTAAATTCGTCAAATAAGACACAAAAAGTATTAATGGCATTTAAAACGGTTTTGAATTTGTCTTTATATTTTTTTTTTTTTTTTGTTAGGACCAGCACTCAGCGGATGACCCCTACTAATGCATTGCATTGTGTTGGAGCTAGGCAAAGGTTATGAGGAGGATAGAGAAGGAAGTGTTTGTGAACATTCGACTTGAACTAATTCTTGTTGAAAAAGAAACGGAAGACTTCAGCAGGAAGGTTATTCTACATACGAACGAATTTTCCTCACTGCTCTTTGGAAACCAGATCACTTATTTTATTACAACTCATCCCATTGTGCTAAAGACTAAACAGGCAAATACAACCCACATTGCGAATGCTCAAGGGAGTCAATATAATTGGATATAGTACTGTAACAAACGAGAAGCTCCAAAATAGACTTTGAAGCAACACACATGAGATTTGTATTCCAATGCGCATAGGATTAGCTTATCCCATCAACAATAAACTTATTTTGTCAATAGTATGAAATGGGAATTTAGCACATTATAACGAAGCCTTGTTAATTAATTTTTTTAATCCCAAGAAAAACTTTGATAATAGATTTTATTTAAGGACGGCTTTCTACGACAAATTTTGCACGTCAAATTGTATGAATGATGTGGTCTCGCCACAGTTCTTACCTAAAAAGAGTAAAAAAATACAAAAACGCGTGAAATTTCTGTACGATAAATCGTATATTGGAGCGATAGGGGATAAACTAATAACTTAAAGACTTAAGGCCGTTTTCTTGTTAGGCGATTATCTTTTTACCACCAAAAAACTGTACATTTAAGAAATTTGGTTTTCTCAATGTCTCATTTGCTACTATTCTGTCGCAAAGTTAAGGAGCACTCATCAGCCAATTATTTATTTGCCGTTTTTTTGTCATACAAATAAATTCTAACAGCTGACTCCCAAGTTTAACTTGTATTTTGAAACGTGTTGCCAACTGAAAACAATATTTTTGTCGGTATATTGAGAAACCCAAAAACGTTAACAGACAGTTAATCAGTTTAACGGCCAATTTCATCAAGTTTAGTTATAACTAACTGTCAGCTATAACTTTCACAAACATATTGTGCCTTTATTGACTTTATTGTCGGGTATTCATTTAATCGAGCTTTTACTTTAATCGGTTAATCGCTCGATTAATTAATCGAGGTTTTGGTTTAATCTTTTAATAATCGGTTCATTTTGTTATTGATCGGTTAACGTTTTTTTTATAAATTAAAAAATTTCAATAAATATGAATGAAAAATAACACTGTGGAACAGTAAGTTTGAGGCCTGGAATTTGATTGGAAATTTTTACTAATTTGAGGTCGCTGATTTCCAATATAATCTCCATTTTTCTCTATCAGCTCTAGTTTTTAGTTTAAGGCACCATATTCAGTTAAAAAAAACCGAAACTCGGCAACAATATTATCTTTAAACCGTGTTTACACTGTTCTTTAATTTTCCCTGTAGTTTCAGAGATATCGTTGAATTTTTTAAGAAAAAATAGGAAAATTTTGAAAAAAAAACCCAATTTCTTTATCTTTACAAATTCAAAAAAAATAATTACAGTTTTGGTCTAATAACATTTAGCTTAACATAATTTCAAATTAAATGAGGTTTGTATCATTGTAATCGGTGCACAACTTTTGATTTGATTCACAATTTACTGAGAAAACTGAATATCGATTTTCATACAAAAATAACATTTTAAATATGTGTGTGTCATGAACTTTTGTCCTTTTTGTATGGAACTTGCTATCCAGTTTTCTCAAGAAATTGTGAATCAAATCAAAAGTTGTGCACCGATTACAATCAAATAAACCTTATTTTACTCAAAATTATGTTAAGATAAATGTTTTAAGACCAAAACCGTGATTTGTATCTCAATTTTATTCTTTATGAATTTTTAAAAAACAAAAAAATTTGTTTTTTTTTCATAATTTTCCTTTTTGTTTTCAAAAATTCAACCACATCTCTGAAACTAAAAGGTAAATATAAAAACAATATAAGCACGGCATAAAGATAATACTGTTGCCGAGTATCGGATTTTTTTGTTAACTGAATATAGACCACCTTTTCACATTATTCCAATATATGTAGTGAAAGTGCCTTAATTTTGTACATAACAGTATATCTTGAAAACTAGAGCTGATAGAGAAAAATGGAGATTAGACTTGAAATCAGCGACCTCAAATTAGTAAAAATTTGCAATCAAATTCCAGGCCGCACAAAAAAAGTTCAAATTTGTTCCCCTGTGTTATTTATTATTTGGAGTTTATTAGTAAAAAAAAAACAATAACATCACAATTCTTGTACGAAAACGAGCAAACAAAAAAAAAATCATAACTATGTTATACATACATATTTTATGTATTTATTAAATAAACTGCGAGATCATTTTATTTCAATAATTTAAGAAGATCTTCAGGGGTGTGCTGGAAATCGTAAACGTAAAACGCCAGAATTTGGAAGTTGTTTTTAATGCACTTTTAATCTAACTTTTATAATTTTTGTTATAAAATTCTGTTTAACAGAGAAATATTTGTATAACATTTGTCAGAAAAATCTTTTATTACAGAAATCTTTCAGATTTCCGGCACACCTCTGCTTATAAAATAATCTTTTAGAAAAACAGTTGGTTAGTTTTGGCACTTTTCTTTAGCTTTGATAAAACTTGACAAGGAAAAAATTCTTCAACTGCCTATTTCATGATGTCACTCGAACGTTTACATTCGCACAAATAACATACAACACAAAATTCAAAAATTTGTAAACGTTCGAGTGACAGTAAATTATTGTAAATGTTGGAGAAATCGAAAGCAACCCATAATACAAAATTTCTAATTTCTCGGTCCTTTTACTGGATTTTTCTAAATATATTAAATATTTCATTATACCATTAGAGCCCTGTTTTAATTTTTTAAGTTTTTTATTAATATCGAGAGTTTCTTTTGTTGGCAGGTCATCATCTAACTCATCCTGGCAAAGCTCAGCACCGAGCATTCTGCAAAAAAGTTCATTTCCGAATTCCTTTATTTCTGTTTTTGTACTGTATTTTAAGAATGAATTTCTTAATCGAACTATATTGTATGAAAAAATATCTCTAACCACAACTTTTTTGGTGCCATTTGGTAACTTTTTTGGTAAACTTTGGTACAGATAACATTATAAAATTCTACATGATTGCATTGAAGAAATGCATTTGATAAAGCGAGTTTCTTTGCAACTGACGTCTTGGAACACACCCATAATTAAAAACACAAAAAATTATGGTTGAATACTACAAAAAATTCAAAATTTTGTACCATCGGTTAATCGACTGAAATTAACCGGTTTAATCGTTAATCGAAAAAAGCCAGTTTAAAATTAACCGATGAGTTAATGGGGTAGTAATTAATCGGTTAACCGATTAACAGAATGAATACCCTACTTTATTGGCAACACTTACATTATCTCCTAAAATGTCATGGTCACAAAAGAAAGAACAATTTTATCGTAAGCGACAAATTTCATACAAAATTTATATGAAATAAAATAAAAGAAACTCTCCTGTAAAATTTAAATTTTGGCCCTTACGTTATTTTCGCGGTAAGGGCTTGATATTGTTAACTAGAAGTTACAATCATAGTTAGTTTAAACTGTACTTTGTTAAATAACTTACGCAATAACTTTTTCCTCATTAAATAACAGCCAGTTTGACGATACATTGAGAAAATGGCCGTTAAACGGTGTTAAAAAATACAAAATGTTTTTTTTATACTTTAAAAAAGATTTCATGTTAACTTTGTTCGTTTACGCTTCAATAGTTTATGCTAACAAGATATTTTTACGCACAGAAATGTGTTTGTGATTTTACTAACAACTGCATTGCAGTGCCTTCTCTTAGCACGTTCTTCAACAACGATGTCAAAGTTTAAAACGCCTTCAAAGTCAAAGTGTAAAAAATTACATTGATACGCCCTCTCAAAGAACGGGTTATTTATATACAGTACTACCCTGCAAATAATAGGACCAGTCCAAAAACGCGTGCAAAGAGTAGCCCACAAGGGGCCAGGACTACTCCAAAATTAACCCAAACGTATGGAAAAAACATGATCTATTTAACAATACGATGTCCTAGGGGAGGACCATATAACCCACCTTTGGACTACTAAGGAGTAGTTTTAAAACATCTCCATGGTATACTCAAGAGGATTTGTTTTGAAGTCGTTTAAAAACGAAAGCACGTCGTTAAGGAACGAAGACATGTCGTCTCACTACAAACACTTTTTAACAATGACATGTTCCATGCTTGCATTACATCGGACCAGTCCATGGAGTAGTCCATTTTATCAAAATGGATCAGGTGGTTCAATTTTATTTGCAGGGTAGGGATGTCAAAATAAACGTTGAAGTTTGTTTTTATAACCTGTAACCAGAAAACAAGCGAATATATAATATAGTACAGTTTTAGGCTAAATTGAAACAAGCCAGCCGCCGTTGATGCAGTGGTAGCAATTTAACCGCATTATTTCGTCATTTGCTCTTAAAAAATACATAACGGTTAAAAGAAATTTGTTTTTATTAAAAAAACATTTACTCCTTTTTGTTATTTTCATTTAGTATTGCCTATCACATAAATAAAAAACGTACAATATCAAGTTCCAAGATTGTTTATACAATTGCGTTTGCATTGCACTTTATAGAAGCAAATTTTTCTTAGAAATAAAAAGAAACCAGGAAAAGTTGAAAAAAAAACAAATAAAAAAAAGGTTAGACAACAAAATTGGCATAAACAATTTTAAACAATAAATAAGTCTTTGGCAAAATCCAAGTATTCAAATATAAGCAAAGTACATTCTTTCTATACAATGATGTACACACATTTTATACTATAAGTTCATACAAACTACTTAAAAGGGAAACTCTATGATTAAACCTAAAAGTAATGGCAAAAAATATGCTTAAGAACAGTGTTTGTTGCGCGTTGCAAATATTACACATTTGAAATTATTTAAATAGAAAAATAGAAAACATTTAGTCTAATTTAAGGGAATTTCGATTAGAAGTTTTACAAATCGCGCTTGATCATAAAGAGGGTAATAACTCAAAACTTAAAAATTATCAGCAGAAGAAAAACAAGTTGTAATTCAATATTAAAGGCATATGAAAAATACCTAAAGGTGGGTCTTGAACCAAAATTGTTATTTTCCTGGGGTTATGGGTCTCAAAGTCACCACTTTTCTCGATTTTCGATTTGCATGTCTCCCAATCGTCTTCTCTTTTGACTTTGCTTTTCGCGTGTATAGAAAATTTTTGACAGTTGTAATTTTTTTATTAAAGAAAAACTGAAGAATCGTTTTTGAATTATTTTCATTTTAAATTAATTAAATACGAACTAAAAAAGTCGCCTAAGAACAACATATGATACACTAACTATTCCCAAATAAGGGTCACCAACAACTTGGGGCCTATTACAGATTTTGAGGGAGTCAAACAGGCGCGGATTCAGGGGGGGTGAAATAAGGAAATTCCCCCCCCCCCCCCCCCGTAAATTATAAAAATATGTTTTGTTAATTTGGATAATACAAGAATTTCCAATAATAATTTTTTTTTAATGTACAAAATTTTTGGAAATCCCAGCAAGGTTTTTTTATAATCTCTAACGAAAATTTCAATAAGTATTTTTCAATTTTTTTTTATTTAATCTCTAACGATTTTCAATCCATATCTTAATCCTAATAGTTATTTATTAGATACTTCCAAAGAAACATCTAGTTTACCGTATTCAATTACTTATTATTCTACATTCAATCCCAGCAGGTGCCAAAGTCTAAACGTTTGACTTAGTATTTGCAATATTTATGTATATATTTATGTGTTATATGAATCAAAATTCTATCCGATAATTTTTGACGAAAGCACGGATTTGTCGGGGAAAAGCCAGATTTCCTTATCTTTAAGATATTTCAACATACAACAAAAAGCTTTTAGGGAAGAATTTATTGGCTTTGAAAGGGCTTCAAAAGATATTGATGACGTTGATGTGTCAATTGATGCGAAGGCACTAGAGTTGTGTCGTTCCGGAACGACCTAGTTCCATTGAACGATTCCCTAAAAGGAACGGTGCGGACTTTTTCAATAGTTAATTTTTTGTCGTTCCTCGTTCCGCAATTGCAATCCGTGGGATGATCACATGTATTTTTGTAGGGTTATTTTTTGTGTATTGATCAATGTTGCCGACTTTTGTGTATTTTTGTCGTGACATATAAAAATTTTCTAATTAAATCAATTACTAATGTGATCCAAAGCAATATATTTTAGCAATACATAATTCTTATGTAGGTAGTTGTTACGCCACAACATAAAAACAAACAATAACAAATTTTTGATTGTTGACGTTTTAACGAACGACATAGAAGTTTTTTCGTTCCACGTTCATTCATTGTTCAAAGTAAAAACCGGGACGATGAACGAAAGGAACGACCTAGTTCCTTTGATCTTTCGGATCGGTCGGAACGATTCCACAAAAGGAACGATTTTGCCCAACTCTAGAAGGCACTATCATCAATATTTGTTAAAGATTTGACAAATTGTGGTCTTGACCCAACAAATTGTGTAGGAGATACAACAGATGGGTGTCCTCTGATGTCAGCAGAAAATGGAGCTGTTCAAAATTTCTGGAAAAGCGACATATGCGAAACAAACGCCTTGCTATTCCCATAAATCGAACAACTCAATTTCATTAATACAAACAGTGATACTTGTTAAAGAAACGACAAAATTTTTTAAATATAGTCATCCCAAGCGAAAACAAAAATATCTGAGTGGAAAGGGAGTATCTCAACCTTTATATTAAGGAACTATATTAGTACTTTTGAATTTTTTTGCGAAATATACATATTAAGTGTGATAATTATTGTAACACAGCCACTTAGTATCATTTTACAAAAGCAAGATATAGATCTTCAAAACGGATGAAGCCTTATCAAAATTTAAATCATGTGCCTTGAAGAAAAAAGAAATAAAGCCGAACTTATTTGTGTTCAAATCGAGGTTCCAATCGAAAAGACAATATTTGAAGGAAATAATCACATCCCAAATGTTGAAGATTACTACCGAGTTATAGTTACATTCATCTTATTGAATTTATTTTAGAAGATCTCAAAACACTTTTCCCAATAGATATCCTAAATGTATTGAACATACCTAAACTTCTACCTCAAAGTGTAATCAAAATTCCCCCCCCCCCCCCCCTAAGGCTCAAGCTGGATCCGCGCCTGGAGTCAAAGAATAAAAAATAGTTTCTTTTTAAAATGTTTAAATTATATTATTAAAATTTTTTTATAGAAAATGATATAGTAAAATTTTTCATAGATTATATCGAGGGCTTCTGTTCAAATAGTGCTATCTGCAGTTATACGAAAATGAGTTTTTTGTGGCAACGTGTTCACTGACTGAATTGTCATCTGTCATTTTAATTGAAAGGAAAAAATTATTTCCAAAAGCGTTTTTAATAAATTTGTTGTTATGGTATCTAGCACAGACGTTGTTTTGTTAGTAAAAAAGGTATATCTTCACTAAAAGACAATATAGCACCGGAGTTGCTGAAAATGTCGCCAAATATAAGCACACGAATACTACTCCCACTCATTCGCGCATTATACGTCGATGGTCTTTTAACAACAGACATTTAAAAAGGTATTATTTACTAGATACCAAAAAAATGTAACCTTACCAAGTGCGAAAATTTGATAGGGATAATGTTGTAGAGTATGGTTTATAAAATCATAGCTAACATCCTAAACGCAAGACTCAGTACATTGCAATGTGACGAACTAAAGGAGCGTATAGACGACATGTTTTTGTCATCTGACATGTCAAATTTCCAACTGCAAAACACATACATGTCGTGTGTTACCTTTTTAACTTTGCTTCTGTAAAAGTCAGACGCAAAGTCATCTGACAAAATTTCAATTAGAGCGTGCTCTATTTTCTTCTGACAAACCATCTGACATCAGAAATCTATGCCGGGAAGAAACTGGCAGCGGCGTCAACTATTGACGGAATCATTAGCCGGCTGAAGTTAATATTTTACAATACCAAGATATGTATGCTCATCTTACCATTGAATAGAATTTATGTAAATATATACATAAAAACCGTTTCATTATAAAATTCTAAATTGGTATCTTTAAAATAAAAGAAAAAAATGTTAAGATGGCTAAATTATTTTACGGCGCAAATAAATATTTTCGTGGCGGCAGCAAGCTATTTTGAAACTGAGAACTACTTTGGTTTCTGCAATAACAATGCGAAAAAAAAACAGAGACAATGTCAGAAGCAAATTACATGTACGTTTGTGACCGAATATTATAAACCTTATGTAAAACAGCAATTTTGACAGACATGAACAATTACATGTGAGTTGAAAATTTGACATGTCAGATGACAAATACATGTCGTGTACGGGCGCCTTAAGACCAGAACAGGCAGATTTTCGACCCGTAAGATCATGCATAGACCACGCCAAAAGTCTCAGAATGCTATTTAAACCATCAGATGAATGGCATTCAGCGCTCTACCTTGCATTTCTGATACCCTGCCACACGAAGCAGTTTGGGTGGCATACAATTGTAGGATTGCTTCAAAAAAGATAACACATCTTATAAAGAGCCTCTTCTCTGATGATTACTGCCGTATGTTACGTAAAAACCAGCTCGGGATGTAGAAGGGTGTTAGACAGGGTTGCGTGCTATCGCCACTTTTATTCAATATCATCTTGGAAAACGTCATAGCCAAAGCAACTCAGCCAAATGAAGGCATCTTTGGGGCCTCCAGAGCCGCTAAGATGATCTGGATGACATCTGCTTACTTGCGCACAATTTCGCGAAGATGCAGGATGGCCGCTAAGTTGGGTTTAAAAATAAACTCCCTTAAGACGAAAACAATGCGGATCAACACAGAAAATATCCAACCATTTGTGCTGTATAATGGCTCCCATTATGATGTAGGTTCTTTTGTATATCTAGACTCTGTCATTTTGAAGTCGGGAGGCTCCTCCTTAGACAAAAAGAATATACTTAGAAAGGCAAATTGCATATCGATGCCTTACTTTCTCAACCTAGTATCTTAAAAATACGGTTTTGACTTTTTCATATCAAACGACTGCTATTTTTGTGTTCTAACAATGCAACAACTTATTATTTCAATACAATTTACATAGATGTAATCAATTCTTTAATAATTCCATTTTAACTTTAACCCAAACACCGAAGTATACAAAGATAAAACGTTTTTTTTTCTCTCCTAAAAAGTTGTATTTTTTTAAGATACGAGGTTGTGAAAGTAAGGCATCGATATGGCATACTAAACGGCAAACAGGCACTAATATTAGAATCTTTAATAGTAATTTTAAATCAATACTGTTATACGGCTGCGAATCATTGAGCGTCGCACCAAAGGATGGCGGCGCTATATAATCATTCGTTAACCGCTTCGTTAATAATGAAGCGCTCTGGGCTACTACGCACCAAACCACTTTAATGGCCGAAATCCGTACACGAAAATGGCGCTGGACAAGACACACCTTTTGTGAAAGTGTGCAAGAAGAGTTACCTTAAAATCAGAGGGCTATGGTACGATAACCGACTTTTTAATGAATAATAAATCGGGTGGAACCCCTACCATATCACTTACTACTTCCTATTATGTTCCTTCTATCATAAATTCTTTATATCATGTTTTATTTAAATACATACTTATATGTACCTTTAAGGTTTAATTTTTTTTGAAGAAGAGGCAAGCAAAACGACTTGTGTAAAGCCTGGTACTCTGTTCAGAATATCGTGCGAAATGTGTTAAAAATCAATATAAAAAAATTTCTGTGAAATACAAACGAAAAAATTTTGATAAAGTTGTACTCTATTTATGTTACGAACAACTTGCGAAATGTTTCTAGCAACATTTTTATTTTCCGTGCGAAACAAGTGCAGCCCATATTATTTCGCACCGAATTTTAAGCAACACCTAATCATTTTTTGGAATTAATTTTTTTGTATATGTGAGGTGGGGTTTATAACAAGCGTTTCAAAAAGAAAAATATAGAAAAGTGGAAAAATTAAAAATTAAATTAAATTTTTTTGTTTTTTACTTTAGAAAATTATTTAAATAAAATTCTGTGGCATTTTGACAAAACATCTTAAGTCGAATTTAAAAAGTTAAAAAACATGTTGTTAATCATACGAATTTTCATTCAAAATACATTTTTGTTAACGTTTTCAAAATTTTGTATTATAAACGTAATTTTTCCTTAATTTTGGTTTATTTTATTATTTAATAAAAATGATTGCTTCACCGAGCTTTTTTTAAAAACTTTTTTGCTATCTTATCTCGACTTAAGATGTTTTGTCAAAATGCCACAGAATTGTTTTACTTTTTTAATGACAATTATCAAAACACATGGTTTTTGTCATAGATGGGGGTAGTTCACTATTTCAAAATTTTAATTATGATAACTTTCTAAACATATTATATTTCTCACAACCATATCATGATATTTAATAGCCATAACATGATAACTTTCTATACATTTGCCATATTATGTTAAAGATGCAATCAAACTATTTTTACTCTAATCATATTATGTTAGCGCCATTTGTAAAATAATTTTGAAGCAGTTGTGTCGTTTTTTTTTATTTGTGAGCGGTTAAACAATTAAAAGATAAAATTCCATAAAAAATAAGTTTAAAGAATTTAAAAAATTAAAATATTAGCGGAGTTCATTCAAGTATTAGTGATATAATAGTGCAAATGCAAAATATCATGGTTTTTTTGTAAAATCCAACAACAAAACACACAGAGTTTATTATTAATACGATCTTCGTATGACGTGCTAAATTCCCAGTTTTTCATATTTGATAAATACACTGAAATTTATTGTTGAGGGAAAGCAAGCCTCTATGCGCATTTCGCCGGTTGCTTACACCAGCTCATCAGGAAACCTTTTCCAAAGATTTTAGAAAAGCCAAAAATATTAAACAAATAAAACCTTAAGCGAATAAGAGCCAGTTTTTGACATAAAGATCAGCGATTAAATTAGAACTAATCTTTGAAATTCGTTTTTGGGTAGTCGATTATTTCATTTTGTTTCCAAGTTTGCGGTTTAAACTTGCGACAGAACTTTCAAAAGTACGAACAGCTTATAAAAGGAAATATTTTTTATTTTTTTTATTTAAAGTTTTATTAAATATTCTACCCTCAAGCTTAAATAATTAAAAGTAATTATAAAACAAAGGTCAAATAAGAATAAATATCTATTTATAAATATATAATATTATATAACACAATAGAAAATTCTCGCCTTTTCTTCTTCTTTTTCACGCTAAGAACAGTAATTTGATGACAATTTTTGGTATTTGTTTTAAACTGCCATACTTATACATAAAATTATTGTCAATTCATATGGCAATGCTAAAAGCTTTAATCTTTCACTCAAAAACGCCACAGAGGATTAAGGCTAGATTAATTTTATTATAAGATTAACAAATCTTACTATTGATCCTGGTTTAAACTCTAACTAAAAAACACGCTCTAAGAGTTATAAACACTCTAAGTCTTACCTGTAACAATATCAAAGCTTAAACAAAACACCAACAATAAACAGTGAGTTTATCTTTTCTTACATCCCCCTACAATTGGTTGGGTTCTTTCCGACTCGAATTGTAGTTGTAAGAGATTTCGTTATATTTTATAAAAGTGCTACGATATTTCATCAACATCTTAAATCGAAAAAATGGACACACGCGGTTGCCCATGAAAACCACGGATTCTTCATTTGCTCTTTTGCAAGCCTTATATTAAACTCCGCTATTTGATTTACATTAAGAAAAATTGTAAAAAGCCACAAAATAAAAAATCGATGCAAAAATATTTTAATATATTTTGTATTTTTATGACAGCTATGAAAGGTGCTGTATCATAATATGATTGCTTCTAAATTTATTATGATTAACATGACAGTAATATGATTAATTTCTTAGCTTATTATAATTACCATGACAATAATTTGATTACTTCTTAACTTAGTATGATTAACAGAATAATAATATGATTAAGGGAAAAATATTATGATGTAATAGTACGAGTATATTAAGTCATAATATGATTCAATAATAATCTTAATATGGTGACTACAATGATAATTCTTCATCATAATATGTTGCTCTTAGAATATGTTTACCACAACCATGTTTTTTCTTTGCGTGCATACAAAATTAATTTTTTTTTAATTATAGTGATATTATGCTTTTGTACAGCTTTTTGATTGTGAGTTCAAATTTTGAACTACATACATATTTGAATTGAGTGCAGATGCATTCAATCACAGTTAGTGATAGTGAAAAAATTTGCAATACCAATTAATTTTTTTAAAGCTAGTGAAAAAAATACCAATAATCACTAAAGCTGGTAAAAAATAGTAAAAACTAATTTTTGCAGTTTTATTTAGTGAGAGTGCAATGTTTATTAGTGCACTACCCCCAACTATGGTTTTGTTTACCTTCGCAAAATAATGTTGTATACTTGTAACTAAAAAAAACGTGAAGTCTTGAAAACCCGCAAGATAGACAATATTGATACATCGTCAGCTCAGAATTGGTTTGGCGCATATGCCAAAAAGTCGGTGTGGAGAAAAACGACAAAGAAAATTTACATGATTTCTCAAAATGTACCCGATAGAATTTTTTTATATTTTTACCACTGCTTCCGGTATATTTTTTGAAGAAAAATTTTAATTTTTGCGCACTTTCATGAATACAGTTAGAATTTAATAGTATTTTTCTGAAAATGAAAAATATTGTTTTGTGCCGCATACGCCACTTTTCTAAAAAAAAAATTAAAAAAGTGGCTTTTTGTGCTGCATACGTATACTTATTGCGTGAGTGACTGACTCATTCATCATCCTAAAGCCTAAACGCCTGAAGGTAAAGACTTGAAATTTGGTCGGAGGCGGATCTCTCCCCAAATCGGAAACCTTTTATCTCCAAAACTAAAAGAGATACAAAAAAACTGCAATACATATCGTTGTTCTTTTAAAAAATAAGTGGACAGGTGTGTGGTACTTTTTTAAAATTCGGCTCTTTTAGGGCGAAAACTGGTAAAACCTGAATTTTGGTACGTTTTTGTCAGCCCATCTACCTTTTGATCCAATAAACCTAGAAATAAAGTTCATACCACATTCGAAACTTATCAAAAAAATACGAATAAAAGTTTGGTACTTTTTCGAAATTCGTACGTTTAAGGGGTGAAAATCGTAACTATTTTTGGTACTTTTTTACAAAACATTTTGCATTTTGCAAATTTTGATACTATAATGGGGGTAAAAAATAGTACCAAGATGGGAAATACGGGAAATTTAATATCCTTTTTCAGCTTTTTGGTTCTACAACTGGTATTTTTTTAATTATCGTTAATATTTGACCTCAAAACAAAAAAATCAACATGCAATGCCCTGAATGAATGCTTTATATCTCAGAAACCACAAAAAATTTCGCGAAACAGATTTTGGATTCAAACAGGGGGTATTCAAAATATATATACCCCATACCTAACTCAATTTTTTTAAAAATGGTCGGTAGGACAAACCAATTCTGAGCTGACGACATGACAACATTTTCGTGTGAAATAATCAATGTTGCTCAACATTTTTCGCAAGTTCGAACAGAGTACTAGGCTTTAGAAACTAATGTTGGCAACATAATCAAAACATTACAAAAGATTCAGTGTTGTTCCGATTAAGCAGGCAGTTATGCCTTTTTTCATAAAAGTCAGATGAAAACAGTTATTTTTTTTATTTTTATTTTTTTGAACAAAAATAGCAGTTATTTTTTGATTTTTATTTTTTTTAACCAAAATAACTGTTATTTTTTGATTTTTATTTTTTTGAACAAAAATAACAGTTATTATTTGATTTTGATTTTTTTTTGAACAAAAATAACAGTTATATATTGAATTTTATTTTTTCGATCAAAAATAAAAGTTATTCTCTAAATAAATTTACGTGTTTTTATAATTTAGATGACTTTAATAATTATTTTAATGCGCATAAGCAATTCCAATGATAATTACACACTAAAATAAATATTTAAAGTCAACTAAATTATTAAATCACGCACATTTATTTAGAGAATTATTTTTATTTTTGCTCGAAAAAATAAAAATCCAAAAAAATAACTGTAATTTTTGTTCAAAAAAATAAAAATCAAAAAATAACTGTTATTTTTGATCGAAAAAATAAAAATCAAAAAATAACAGTTATTTTTGTTCAACATAATAAAAATCAAAAAATAACTGTTAAAATTGAGGAATATGGTACACTTGAATCTGTTTTTCGACATTTTATTCTATATGCTTTTTTTGTTTTAAAATTCCAATATAACTGTTATTTTCGGTCCCTGCGATTAAGAACGTGTTGCATAAAATGAGCAATGATAATAATTGTCAATAACTCTACGCCACAAAATATATTAACTTTAAAAATTAGATATTTTTTAAGCTAAATTAGGGCGGTTGAACACGAATATGGCAGTCATTTGATGTTCTTAAGAATCGTTTTCGAGATATTCGCAAAAATTTGGGTTCTCTAGAGTTATATTATTTATTTCCAAAAATCTCGAGAACTGTTCATTTAAATTAAACAAAATTTAAACTGTTGAAAAAATATTTCTCCTCTTTCAGCCCATATTTATGGTGTATTGAGCGGATGAAAATTTGCGGAGTTACAGGTCTTTTTTTTGAGGTTATTGCAAAAAGTTTAAAATTTGTGAACCAGTGTAATTGATTACATTTCATATTTGTACTCTTTTGTATTATTCTTCGCAAAAACTTCACAAAAAATTAAAAACTGTATGCTCTCATGGAAATCGAAAGAATGCGGGAAGTTTATTAATTTAACGTAAATCAACAAGAATTTCAAACAATTTTAGATTTTTTCATAGCTCGAAAACGAAATTTCTATTATGCAGTAATTATATTGAATAGATAAAAGTTTCCGTTATACACTTCTGTAAGTACTCTCTATACTTTTAATTTTTTGGTTAATGCATATTTTATTCTGAAATTTTTACAGCTTTCAAATCACTGTAATAAGATTATGCTAAATACTATGGTGTAGAAAAAGCATTTTTCTAACATAAAATTTAGTTGTACAATGTAACATGCAAAATGTCAGTTGCATTTATTTTATACTTTAAGAGCTGTAAGTGTGAATACTACAATGCAGAGGAGGGTTACTTTATATTTAGAACAAGAATCCCCAACAAAGTGTGTTTTGAGACATTTCATATCGAATCAAATTGATTTCAACTTAAATGTCAAATAAACTAAAATGTAAAAGACAGCTAACAAAATGTATTTTTGCAGTAAAAACTTAACACTTTGGGGGAGACCTGTATGTCTTGTGTCTTCAAATCATATCAAACAACTTCATCGCTGTGAAAAAGTAAATAAAAGAAACAAAATGACAAGAACAACTCAAAATGCAAACGAGCAAAGAAAGGAATTTAAAATAAATTTTGACTTCCGCCCTAACAAACTGCTTTCATCGACAGGATAATAAAATTTAGTTTTTACTTGCTCAAGTAACGATACAAACATATTGAACTTAATAATAAGATCATATCAAAGCGCTGTACATCTTTATGTATACAGTGTCTGTCATAACTATAGCCGCACTCTAAATTTCAGTAATATTCGATTTTAAAGTAAAGTTAAAGTATTCAAAACAACGCACTGTCTAGTAATCGTAATTATACGTTACTTCTTTAGTTAACGATTTCCTTTTTATGTGGGAGCTAATAAATTAATACTTATATCGACTATTCAATTCCAAAACATACTAAGTCGAAAAAGGGATTTTCGCAGGAGAAGCTTTTAAAGTTTACGGGCGATACAAAATCCAGTTGAATGCTAAGTTCTATTTTGTGAATAACTTTATTACAAAAACATAAAAAAATTATGACCATGCTTAATTTGAGTATTGAGAATGGAAAATTTTTTTTTAAAAACAAAGTACCAAGAAAAGGAACGATTTTCCCCCTTAAACATTAGAATTTCGAAAAAGTACCAAACTCATATTTGTATTTTTTTTTGAGTAAGTTACGAATGTGATATAACTTTTATTACTATGTTGATTGGTTTAAAAGATAGATGGGGTGATACAAATGTTCCAAAATACAGGTTTCATCCGTTTACTCCGAAAAGGGGAGGAAACGCTGTTCCAAGGCGAATTTATAAAGGTGACCGCATCATGAGATAGAGTTGTGCTAGCTATCCCTTTCTATTGAAAAATACTATGTATTTTGTTTTTGTAAAAAGTTAGAGTGAATGTCAAAAATACAAAAAAGGAAATTTGTTTGTTAAAAAAATATACACAATTGCTTAAGAAAGTCCTTAACTGCAAATTAATCGTGGCTCCACTTATTCCCTACAGATTTTTTATTTCTTGTGTTTATATTTTATATTCACTTTTTATATTTTATAAAATTTAAATAAGGTTTTTTTTTTCAAATTTTTACATTTTTATTGAATTTTAAGTTTGAAATGTAAACAAAGCATGACATTCAGTATACACACAAAAAATAAACAATAAACAGATCACTCGAAATATCACCTTTATGAATTCGCCTTGCGCTGTTCGCCTTGCGCTGTTCGCTTATTTTTTCAACGAACAACGGTAAGTTTTAATTTTTGTTATAAGGTTAGAGAATTAACAGTTCTTGCCTTTTTTAAGCCCTATAAGTTCAAATTACCAAAAATTCCGTCTTAGTGAATCGTTTTGGCCAGAGACCAAAGTTCAAGTTTTTAGCTTAAGGTGTTTAGGCTGACCGATGATGAATCAGTCAGCGTTATATTTTATAAAAAATTCTTTAATGTGACCTTCAATATAAGCCAGCATATTTCAAGCAGAAATATTGGCAATAAGAGAAGCGTGCCTTACTTTATGAAGGAGATACACAAGGCGAATTTAAAGTAAATTCGCCTTGGAGATATACATAAAAAGATCAGAATTTTTTTTAGCATTCAAACGGAACTGATAACACTCATCGCATTCTACCCTCCACCTAGGGTTGCCAGACGGTCTGAAATGGCCTGGATTGACAGTTTTTTTTTTTTTTATCTTGTCCAGTTAAAAAACTTTATTCCATTTTGAAAAATTACTTTTTAATTTATTAAATTTTTTAATAATTAAATTAATATTTGGAACAGAACAAATAACAAAATTCGGTCCAGTTTTTCAAAAATGCAATAAAAACAAGTAAGAGTGCAATATTCGGCTGTGCCGAATCTTATATACCCTTCATCATTGTGCGAACAGAATACAGAGAAACTAGACAAAAACTAAATAAAACTGGTAAATATTTTTTTTAAATCGTTTTTAGAACATAACAATTAAAAAAAAAATTTCTTTGAAAAACCAAGATTTGAACCAGAGGAATAAGAGACAACCGGTTTTGAACTTCGCTTTTCATAAGGACCCAGAATATATATACTTTATAGGGTGTAGGATCAATATTGTAGAAATTACAAACGGAATGATAAAGTTATATATACCCTTTTTACTTTCGGTGAAGAGTAATTTTTGGGAATTCAGTATTCCGGCTATAACTCAGCCATTTTTTAACCGATTTGACAGATTTATATACCGACGTGTTTAAGAAGAAATTTGGCATTTACTTGAGTTATAAAGCTTGGACTCGGGGAGATCTATGGTTCCCGAAAGTGGGTATTTAAAAAAAAAATAATTTTGGTCATAACTTTTTTGTATCTGAACCGATTTTTCCGAGTTTTTTATAAAATAAGTTCTACTAAAATATTTTGGTATATAAGTCATATCCATAGGACGTATGGCAGCCCTAAAATTTAGGTTTTTATACAATTTTTAATTTTTTTTGTACGGGAGGTACCACGCCCACTTCTCCAATCCCGCCCACATTTTGTAAGATGGTGTGTATTGGCAACCTAAATGTGTGTACCTAATTTGGCTTTTGCCGTTCCCCAGATATACAGCAAATAGTAATAAAAATACAACAACCACAAGGGATTTTTGGAAAAAATTAGAGGTAGTCGTGGTTTTTTATTCATATCTCAGCCATTTGTGGACCGATCTTGTTGAATTTCAATACCAAACAATTCCGGACCATATGCGACATAAATGTATAATAACCTGGCCCCCATCATATATGGGGTCTTCGAAAAATCCATTTCAACGGACAGACGCACATGGTTAAATCAACTTCGCTCCTCATAAGGACCCAGAATATATATACTTTATAGGGTCTTAGATCAATATTGTAGAAATTACAAACGGAATGACAAACTTATATATACCCTTTTTACCTTCGGTGAAGCGTATAAATTAAGTACAAAATCTATACAAATTGATCTCGTTTGTTATTCATGCCAATTAGCAATACTTTATAAAGACTACAAATTTAATAACACGAAGTTTTGAAGAAAGTAGCAAAATGTTTAAAAAATGTTTGCTTACAACTAAAGTAATAGAGTAATTAAAATCTTCAAATAACAAAATAACAAATTCCGGGGTGTGCTGGAAATCGAAAACGTAGACGTCGTTTTTTAATAAGATTTCTGTTATAAAAGAATTTTATGCTAAATATTATACAAATATATACCCAGCAAACAGAATTGTATACCAAAAATTAGAAAAACTAAATTAAAAAAAACTACTTCCAAATTCTTGCGTTTTACGTTAACACGTGGCTCATTGAGGTTTAACGTACGTCGCGACGTACAGATGCACTTTTAAACCATTATCGACTATAAGCTACCAAACTGATGTAACTCTGATATAGATTCCCGCGCACAACGACTATTCTGGCAACATACACGCGAATAGTCTAGTCGGGAATATCAAAAGGGACGTCTCCAGATAAAATCTTGAGAGTACCAAAAGGAGCTGGCGCAGGCTGAGCAAATGCAGGATTGCTACGAAATTGTGACGTTCCTCACACTTTCTGACATTCACCAGAAAGGATATTTCAAGACTTATAATGAGAGAACTTGCGAGCGGACAGAGTATCCCATTTAATAAAAACTTTCGCTGCTGCCACATACCAGAAGAGAAGAAGACAGTTATCCATCTTATCTGCAAATGTTCAGTACTTCACTTGACACGACAAAGTATTCTAGGCAAACCAATACAGGGCGACATATAGGAAGTATCGACGATCAGGATGGATCTGGTATCTTTATGCGACAAATGTCTAACCTTTGAATTTAGTATTAACATCCTAATGAATGGCGTATTCTTATCAAAACGATGTCTTAAGACTCTACTTGATTGCTTGTTTGTTTCTTTACAGACAGTCACGTTAACCAACCCACAAACCAAATATGTGCCCCGGTTGGCTAGCTGGTAGTGAGCTAGACTATCAGTGCAGGGGTTGCGGTTTCGATTTCTGCCAAAGACTCTGGTCTCCAGCGGACAAGCGTAGAGCTTCGCAGGATTAGCATAGGGAAAAAATGGCCTATAAAAAATAAAATGCGCCTTTAGTTATGACAGGCACTGTATGAGGAAAGTATATTAACTTTATGTATCTGGGTTATTAAGGAAGAACTGAAGCAATCAATAATGTTATTTCTCAAATGTATTCTTTTTAGAAATATGTTGCAATCAGTCTCGCTAGAAGAAGGAAAAAATCATACAATAGTTATTAAGAATAAAATAGATTTTTTGAAAATTTTACGAAAAAAGTTTCGTTTTAAATTCATGTTCGGAGTTAATAAATTTGTTAATTCTAACTTATTTTCAGTATTGAAATCGAACGATTTACAAAATTAAAATTAAACGTTCGAATGAAAAAGTAGAAAAAAATGCACAATTTTCTTATTTTTAAACGAAAAAAGCTACACCCATCGATTTGTCTACATTTGAAATTTCACGTCTATTGGTTAATGCTGCTCAAAAATTTATTAAATTACCGACTTATTTTTACTTTCTTATTTTTTCCATAATATTTTGAAGTTATAAAAAAGAATATTCTTTTAAACAAGATAGACTTGTCTATAGAAAGACAATCCTACACTCAGAATATTATGATTCAAGTTGCCAAAGTAACTACTAAATAGCTCAACTTTTACTCTACAAATGAAAAATGTTATACAAAAGTACCAAATACCCGTCTTCTCGTTCTAAGGCAAAGTGTATCCTGTTACATTAAAGGTTTTTTTTGCATTAAATCAAATTTTGCACCTTTTTACACTCTCAACATCGCAGGCATATTTTTTTTATAGATAACCCTTTATAACGAAAATAAAATCGACAGCTCGATGTACGGCGATAAACCTATTATTCAGTAAACTTTTTAACAGTACTCAATTATATTTTAATCTACTTTCCCCCTCTAAAAATTTAAAATTGAGAAGAGCTCCAAATACTCGTTAAATTTTCATATTTAACTTTAATTTTTTCACCCAGGACAACTATTAAAACTATCGTTTTTGTTATGAAACAGTGGGGTTAAATTTAAATTTGCAACAATTGGAATTGTCGACTTTGGACTCAAACCAATCTGTGTGAGATACAAGAGCATCCACCAACGACACGTGGTTTCAAGAGAAAGGCAATACGTGCAACACTCATTCCACATTGGACATTTTGTACAAGGTCATTTCGCATGCAGGTGATGTAAACTGGCCACCGATATCGTAATAAAACAAACAGTTTTTAGAGAAATATCTTAATATTTTTTAGAAACTGGGAATTATTTCCTTTCGAAGGTAACTTTATATTATATTCAACATTTTTTTTTTTATTTTTCGAATTTATTCTATGATTATGATGGATTGAACTATGGCAATTATGTGTGAAACCATTTATTGGTAAAATAATCGCCACGGCTTCGGAGGCATACCTCTATCCAATGATCCATATTTTCAATAACTCTGAGGCATAGTTGAGGTTCAATGTAGTTAATGTGCCGAATTATTTCATCCTCTAGCAGTTGAATTGTTTTTGGCTTATTGTCAAATCACATGATCGTGACAGCTAATTAACATCGCCACGACGTGGGATAACACGACCATTGAATTTCTCGCTTCGTTGGCTGTGCGCGGCAAGTGACACCATCCTGTTAGAAACACATATCGTCCAGGTCCATATCCTCAATTTCTGGCCACAAGAAGTCCGTTATCATTTCGCGATAGCGAACACCATTATCGGCTTTTCAACAATCACTCGTGGATTATCATTTGCCTAAGTGAAAATTCTCCTTGTTAAAGAATCCACTGCTGTGCAAGTGTGGCTCGAAATGCATTTTGAGTTGAACGCCAATTTTTTTAAAAGGCTTCAAGAATCTTAACACGCTGCTCAATTGGGTACTTCTTCATAATGGAATTTGTCAAATACTGAAACAAATACGTTAAGGTGTGACTCACAATTAACATCGTGCATTATGGTTTAAATAACAACATAACACATGTCGTCGGACCAATTCAGTCTGATTTATGCGCCAGAGTCATCAAAAATAATATATTTGGGATGCGGGTCACACAGCGAAGCTACGGCGAACATTTGCACGATGCTATATTCCATACATTATGGCATTGATAAGCCTTTCAAACGGTAGATTCATTTAAGAGAGCGTTACAAAAACACCCGACTCGACTTTTCAAAAATTGTCTCCATATAAAACCAAAATAATTAAACGCAAGAATGATAAAATACAAGATTACGCCATGCGCATGATTTATTGTTAGATGACGTAGTTTGTCCCTGGCAAGGGCTGCCATGTCTAATAGACCCTAAGATTTTCGAATTTCTAATAAAATATGAATTTTGAAAGAGGTGGCAATCTTGCAATTTAAAAAAATTTGAAGTTTCTAGAAAATATATTTTATTTGTTGTGTTTAAATTACGGATTTTACGCTACATTTCATAAAAAAGCAATATTAAAACATAACCCTTTTTAACCCTTTTCTTTAGCTTCACTTCGGAAAATCCAATCTTGTAACGTTAATTTAACCGCCTTATACTCAATGCAAATGGATGAAACTTTGTAGGCATACATATTCCCGATGACAATACACGAATACATGAGCGTAGCCGGGATAAAATATAGGGGAGGGCGGGTGGCAAAAATTTTTTTTTGGTAAAATGCTTTTTTGACCGCCTTTTACTCAATGCAAATGGATGAAACTTTGCAAGCATGCATATTCCCGATGAAAATACACGAATACATGGGCGTAGTCAGGATAAAATGTAGGGGGAGCAACATTTTTTTTAAAACCTTTTCTTTAGCTTCACTTCGGAAAATCAAATCTTGTAACATTAATTTAACCGCCTTATACTCAATGCAAATGGATGAAACTTTGCAGGCATACATATTCCCGATGACAATACACGAATAGAGGGGCGTAGCCAGGATAAAATCTAGGGGGGGGGGGGGCAAAATTTTTTTTTAATTTTCTTTTTTAAGAAAAGCGTTTCTTAAAAAAAATTTTTTTTAAATGTTCTTATTATTAATAGTGTTAACACAGAAATTTCTCAAAATATTTGTATAAGAAAGAGGAAATTTAACAAAATAACAACTTAATATATAAAACTAAAAAACAATATTTTACTACTAAATAATTTAAAGAACAAAATAATTAATTGTCACACTGAAATGTTACAACAACTATTTTTAGTTTGACAATTTAAAATTCGTAGCCAAAAGGAAAGCAGTTCACGTGACGTCATATGTGCGACATGCGCAGAAGATTTTAATTTTGTTTTCGGGATGGCGTAATCTTCTATTCTATCATTCTTGATTTATTTAACGAAATTTGATAATTGGGGTTTATGTTTGTTCGCCAATGAGTCAACCTTGTGTAAAAGAACCTTGATACATACTTTGTTTATTTAAATTTAAATAAAGCAAGCGCTCTATACAGACCGCATAACAACATTTTCACTTGCTATGTTTTAATTGATAAGGAATTTTTGTTGTTTTTTTTTTTTTTTTTACAAAAAACCGTGCTATATCATATACGGAATAGTTTTATCTGGCTACAATTTTCGTGACTAATCCATAGGAATGTTTGTTTTATAATAGTCCAAAAATATTGAAACACATGATTTATTTTTAATCTTTAAAGCATAACCAAATAATCTTAAGTGTTAGTCATCAAATATCTGCTGCTTTTAAGACCTTAAAAAAACATTATTATCCAAAGTCCGATAGACACCTCCCTGCACAATTCCATTTGAGAACAAATTTAAATCATTGAAAATTTTTCAAATTCAAACTCATGTAAAAACGTGTAGAAATAAAAATCAAATGCTTGGTTTAAGTGGATTTCAACTGAGAAGCTGGTATTAAAAATACCCTCAAAAATTAACAAGGGAATAAATGAAAAATGCACACATTACAAACAAAAATTCATAGCAAAAACAATTATTTTTAAACGTACGCCACATACGACCCTGCAGGAAATGTCACAAGTGAATCTGTGCTGATACACTATTGACACAGTCATTAGCACCAGTGATGGGATTTATTGCACAATCGGGCCATTTTTGGCACAACTGAATGATACTTTGCCCATGGCCCTTTCGCTCTTTTTGCCCTTTTTAGGTTCACATATATTTTTGGTTGTTAGCTTCTTTTGCATTCTAAGTGACAATACAATCGTATTTGTATTGTATATGAGATTTTAATAATAAAAAAGTTTAATCTGGGTTTGATAATTGTTAGCGAATTCGAAAATATACACTTAAAACAGTTTTATGATGTTTGCATATAACAAATAACGAAAAAAGTATAGTCGGTCAAGCCTACGCCACATTATGTACAGAAGAATTTTTGAGTGTCCATCTTTGGGGGCCATGGGCAGTAAAAGGCCAACTAGAATTAAATTATGTTATGAAGTTAAGGTTTATAAAAAAGTTATTTTTTCATTTAAAAAAAATAATAAGTGTCCAAATATGCATCAAAAGGTGGAATATACACTATTAACTATGCAGAAAATGCTGCAGAGGTGCCAAAAATCCATAAAAAGCACTAAAACGGATAAATATATTGTTTTTGCCTCCATTGCACACAGGGGTATTCTATGGCAAAAATAAGAATTAATTCCAAAAAAAAAAATTTTTGGAAAACAGTACAAACTTTTGCACAAAATTTTACATCACTAGGCAAAAATCATTTTTATTTAATTTTTCCTTTGTGGTGTTACGTATTTTCAAGCTAATATCCTAATGGATTTTTTCTTGAGCGTAATTTTCAAAAAATTAAAGTACATATGGAGGGCTCAGAGCTGAACCGAACCAAGTCATAAAATATATCACGTATATGTATTTCAAATCTGGTGCGAAATTCTCCGCAAAATTTAACTCAATCCAGTTCTGTAATGGGGTAAATCAAAAACAGTTTCGTTCCTAAGGTAAAGGTTATCAGGTATGTGATGATAATCGATTTTAAAAACGAAACGATTTGAAACCAAAATATCGTTTTCAGTATCTTTTAAAATGGATTTTAAATACATATTCCTTTTTATTTTCAGTCTTTATTCTTTTAAATGTTATTTTATATACGTTAAATGAAGTGTTTTCCGAACGAAAATTCAAGACAATAATTCAGAAATGGATTTTAAAATCCTTCGAAATTCATCACACCTTTTAAAAACGTTCGTTTTGAAAACGATCGATTTTCATCACATACCTGTATATACCAAGTCAGTGGCTCCAGTAATTAATAGCAATTTACTTACTCAAACTTAATATATTTTCGAATTTTCTTTTTTGACTTGGCTCGCTTCAGCTCTGAGCCCTCCATATGTTTATCCAAATACTAAAAGTTTATGCAAAAATTGTTTACTGAGTTGAAAGGTTTTGAAAGATACAAGTACTGTCTGTGTGTGTTTCTTTAGTTGTGGTTGTACACAAACGTTTTGTGTGATTTTTGTTTTGTATTTGATTTTCAAATACATTTATTTATGCAAGCCTTTAATATTTAAGTAGATTTAAAACATAGTTTATTAGCACTATGGCTCTAAACTTACCAAACGTTTTCCATTGCAGCAAAAATATAAAATTTTTAATTTATTCCTGAAAATATAACAAAAATATTCTTGCTGTTATTGTAGTTAATATTTTTAATGTAAAAATCCCGGGATTCGGGACTTAATTTTTTAGAATAATCCCGGAATTTCGGTATTCGGGATTGGCATCCCTAGCTGCACCGAATCTTTAATGCCCTCCACCAAGAGTTGGAATATTTCAGGAGTGAGCTGCTTATGAGATCTATTATTAATTATATGCCAATCTTTTTTAATCCTGTGTTCACATTATAATAATTCGTTGCTTACTGGGAAATCTTGAATTTACCACTTCAAGTATGACCTAAAATATGTCAATACTAATTTCTTATTCTATCTAACACAATTGTTTTATCTTTAAATGTTAGGATACGTGAGCAGCAATAACCGTAGTTGCCAATTTTGCGATTTAGTAGCTAGATTTGGCCATTTTGCATCTTGTTTAGCCACGAAAAAATGGACATTTGCAAACTTTTAAGCGATTGTTATTAAGCGTGGTAAATGCTGGTCTGATGATTATGGAATGCAGAGCTTTTCTTAAATTCCTACATTCAAAGGAACAATATGATGAAAAGTCCCACTCTTATTGATGTGTGGCCCTTGCAAATGGCCCTTTCTAACATTTAGAAAATTTTACAGGAGAAGCAAAAAAATTTTAAAAATTATAAATTGCATTGAACTGTTTATCTGGGTTGTGCTGAAAATCGAAAACGTAAACGCAAGAATTTTAAAAGTTGTATAAGATTTCTGTAATAAAATACAACTATTCCTCTATTAAACAAAAATTATATTATAAGTTTAAGTACAAGGCGAATTTACACAAGGTGAACTTATCTTGCTTCGTAAGCAACAGCTGATTACTAACCTTGTGTCAAAATGGTATACCGTCCTGTTGGTTCTGGGGAATCTTAACTAAATTCTTTAATTTTCGATTAAAATTGTGAAATTTAAAACTTTTTTAAGTTATAAAATTTCAAACAAACACAATTAAATATAAAAACAAAATTAAATATTCCTTTGAATTTTTGACACAACGTTAAAATGTTTAACAGTCTTGTAAAACGTTTTCAAAATAAGACCACCTTGTATGAATTCGCCTTGTTTAAGTACTTTTGGTAACAAAGAATCGGCAATATTGAACGACAAAGCCATCGAATTTAACGACGACCTATTTTTTTTTTTTTTTTTTTTTTTTTAATCAAAAAATTTAATTTATAATTTAATTATATAAAACGAATTGTGCTTTAATGAGAACCGGTGCATTTTGTCAGCAATTAAAGTTAATTTTTTTTTTAACAAAAATACCATTTTTAAGGCAGTTTGTTCCACATTCGGGTGGGTAACTCATTTTCTACTAAACCGATTGTGATATACTTCAATCCCACGCTACTAAGGCAAACTAGAAAGAATTTGATACCAATATTGTGTTTTTGTGTTTAGTCTTTGATAAGTGAGCGTGTTTTCAAAAAACACACGGACAAATGGACAGACAAACAAATGGGCAGACAGAAGGACGTACTTGGCTAAATCCAATTAGCATTTCCCAAGGGTCCAGATTATATATTAAATAAGTTTCAGACGGAATGACAAACTTAATATCCCCTTATACAACACTAGTGGTGGTGGAGGGTATAAAAATGATCGAATGCCATTAATAGCAAAAAAGCTCTTTTAAATTAAAATAGCACTAAGCGTGAATGGTATCAGTGCAAAATTGAGTATTTTAAAAAAGACAGAAATCTTATGAAAAAGGCTTGGGAAATTCGGATATATTAGCCTCCATTCTTAAGGTTTTCTGACAGAACTCATCGCACAGATTTCTTACAGAAATCTAAGGGATGTCCTATAGAAATATGATCGAAAGTTAAACGAGCCATTTATAAAATTGTTGTTTTTATTCATTTTTTTCTATAAAAGTACAGACGTTTGACCTTGATACATACATAAAATTTATGAGTAATAAATTGACAGGTTTTAAGCCTCTTTGGCGTCTTTCACGTTTACAAGCTTGAAACATTTTTGACGATGTCATCCACGGAACAGCTTCTTGTTCCTGATGTTTTCTCAAAACCAATATAAAGAGTAGTATATAAAAACTTTAAAGAAGTTGCATTAAAAAAAAATAATTTTTATCACACAGGTATTTAAAATTACCTTGCTGTTCCACGTTATTTTAAAAAAGGATTCTAACTTAAATTTGTTGTGCTTATATAAAACTTGCAAAACAGAACAAAAGATATTTCCTTGTCCATGAAGTTTTTGGGTTTAAGATCTCTTCCTATATCAAAAAAAAAAATCGAAAGCTATATTTTAATTGCAAAACACATATTTACAATTTTTTGAGGTTTTTTTAATAATAAAATAATATTAAAATTATTTTTAACTTAGTGACGATTGTCATTTTTACAAAAAAAAATAAGTACCGTTAGACACATCTATATGAATTCCGTCAGAAATCTATCAGACATATCGGTACATAAATTCCCCCCGATATATCCATTTGAAATCGATCAGAAAGCGGCCAGACAGTATGTATATATTTAATGTCTGAAAGTAATCTAAACGAAGTCTTTAATTGCCAGAAATGTCTGATTCAGACAACGTCTGAGTATGTTGCTGGCTGGGTTACTATTTAAAAGTTATATACAAATTTTTAATATTTTTAATTAGGCTTAAGTTCAAGAAATTTAATTTTTATTAAATTATTTTTGTGAAGAAAGGAATTTTACAACATGAAAATCAATTAAAATTGTTATTGATAATCTTTCATTCTTGACGTGGCTCGGGCTCGAACCCTGGCAATACTAATTATTGTTAAAGCTAAGGCACGAGCTCTATGTGTACATTTGTCCTTCAAGTTGTGCTGAAAAAAGGTCAACAGAAAAGAGAAAGACAAAGTGAAAAAACAAAAAAAAATGTACTTGGACTTCAAGAAAAATTCTTGACGAAAGTACGAAAAAACAGAAGTAAAGGAAAAAACATGTCAAATCAATTAAAATGGATAATCATTCAGGAAAGCAAATTTCGATCTACCAAATGTTAAAATACAATTTGGTTTAAGGATTGATGTTTGACTATTGACGTCAGCAGTCGTCGATGGCTGCGAGTGTAAGACGGCAAATCCATCTGAGGAGATCGAGTGGTTGCGATCGAAACATGTCATGGTAACCTGCCGGCCAGGGTTCGAGCCCGAGCCACGTCAAGAATGAAAGATTATCAATAACAATTTTAATTGATTTTCATGCTGTAAAATTCCTTTCTTCACAAAAATAATTTAATAAAAATTAAATTTCATGAACTTACCCCTAATTAAAACTATTAAAAATTTGGATTAAAAACCATAAATAGTTCAACAAAATAACCACAATACTAATTATTGTTAAAGCTAAGGCACGAGCTCTATGTATACATTTGTCCTTCAAGTTGTGCTGAAAAAAGGTCAACAGAAAAGAGAAAGACAAAGTGAAAAAACAAAAAAAAATTTACTTGGACTTCAAGAAAAATTCTTGACGAAAGTACGAAAAAACAGAAGTAAAGGAAAAAACATGTCAAATCAATTAAAATGGATAATCATTCAGGAAAGCAAATTTCGATCTACCAAATGTTAAAATACAATTTGGTTTAAGGATTGATGTTTGACTATTGACGTCAGCAGTCGTCGATGGCTGCGAGTGTAAGACGGCAAATCCATCTGAGGAGATCGAGTGGTTGCGATCGAAAAATGTCATGGTAACCTGCCGGCCAGGGTTCGAGCCCGAGCCACGTCAAGAATGAAAGATTATCAATAACAATTTTAATTGATTTTCATGCTGTAAAATTCCTTTCTTCACAAAAATAATTTAATAAAAATTAAATTTCATGAACTTACCCCTAATTAAAACTATTAAAAATTTGGATTAAAAACCATAAATAGTTCAACAAAATAACCACAATACTAATTATTTTTAAAGCTAAGGCACGAGCTCTATGTGTACATTTGTCCTTCAAGTTGTGCTGAAAAAAGGTCAACAGAAAAGAGAAAGACAAAGTGAAAAAACAAAAAATGTACTTGGACTTCAAGAAAAATTCTTGACGAAAGTACGAAAAAACGGAAGTAAAGGAAAAAACATGTCAAATCAATTAAAATGGATAATCATTCAGGAAAGCAAATTTCGATCTACCAAATGTTAAAATACAATTTGGTTTAAGGATTGATGTTTGACTAGTGACGTCAGCAGTCGTCGATGGCTGCGAGTGTAAGACGGCAAATCCATCTGAGGAGATCGAGTGGTTGCGATCGAAACATGTCATGGTAACCTGCCGGCCAGGGTTTGAGCCCGAGCCACGTCAAGAATGAAAGATTATCAATAACAATTTTAATTAATTTTCATGTTGTAAAATTCCTTTCTTCACAAAAATAATTTAATAAAAATTAAATTTCATGAACTTAAGCCTAATTAAAAATATTAAAAATTTGGATTAAAAACCATAAATAGTTCAACAAAATAACCACAATACTAATTATTGTTATATACAAATATTTACATTACAATATGTAACATTTCAATAAATAGAATTAAAAATATGAACAGTTCAAAGTAAATTTATACCAAGTACATGCAAGTCTACAACAAATCAACAATAAAACAAACAACATTGATTTTGTTTGTGTAAAAACATTTGATACTGTTAAACAGCCAAACATAAAGAAAACAAAAAAAAAATCATGGCGCACTAAAATGTAAGCAAATTTTGACACTATCGAAAATAAAACAACTGAACAGCTGATCACTTGCATGTACTTGTAATAAATATACTTTGGAACAGTTTTTTCAAAAAAGGATAAATTTTTTTCTTCTTCTAGCCATATACATTCTATTTGTTTTTATATTAAATTTTGACTTTTTATATGTTTCAATTGAACTTATTTTTACAAACGCGATTGCTTTGCAAAGGATTGGTTAGTACAACATCGTAAAATGGCGCCATAAATTTTTTATGTTTTTGAGTCTTCGAATAACGTACTAAATGAAAATGTTTGGCTTTTATTATTCAATTGAATTTTGACGGATCTTCTGTTGGCTTATACCATTTTTTAAACACAGGATTCCCAAGCCTATCTATACTTTTGACCGCAACAAAAAATATGTACACTTATTTAATTAAACCAAATACGAAACAAGAGGGTAGAAACGGGAGGATTTAATGATAGATGTAAAAAGTGTCAAACGTTCAAATATCACGTTTAAAAAGAGCCCGTGTCAGCTCTTTTTTATAAAAAGAGCTAACGGGAAAAATGATGAGTCAGGAGTAATTAAAAAGAGCTAAATCTAGCCCTATAATAGTTATGTTGGCATCACTGTTTCTCTCACAAGTCCAGAAACGGTTGAATATTTTGTTTCACACTTCATGTGAGAAATTTTAAGATGTTTTGTTTTAATCGCTTAACCATATTTTTTTATAATTATTGTTGGCTTTTTAAAGCCTTTCAAGAAAGCTATCCGTTTAGAGAGGTCACACGGTGTTTTCAAAATGCTCAGTTAATTTACAGATTCTGATAATAATTCAAGTTTCCATAATTACCTCAATTTACAATAATTAAATTTTTTTAAATGGTCGAAATAGTTGTTAAAAAAAAACAGGTTGCCCGGTTCTTTTGCTAAGCCCACATTCGAAATAGGGTTTTTGAATAACTCGAAAATCAGATTTTTTTTAACGAAGTGATAATTTGAATACTCTAGTGTACTCGAAACTTTTTCATTGTGCACTTTTATAAACAATATTAAAAGCTTTATCGATTTCTACTCACAATGCTTATCATAAATTTCTACATAAAAATAGCAATAAATTTGTAGCCAGATAACAAAAACATTGATAAACATTATCTTTGCGTTTCATATAAAATGGCTAAATCAATTTAGTTTGCAAGTAATTTTCAATAAAGAAAGACGCATAAAATTGAAGCTAGAGAAACGAACGAAATATTTATTACGAGAATGTGCGATTCATCGAAGCAACCTCCACCACCTTGTCAGGTACCGCCACAGCCACCAATACATGTCGAAGTATATAATATACCTGCTTCTTCGATACCAGCATATCCAGCAGTGCAACCAGTGCAACAAAATGAAGGGTGGTGGAGCCGCAACAATAAAAATAAGCCACAATCAAACTCAGTAGGAACAGGTATGCAAATATTATATATTTGTGATAAAACTTTTTAAATTATACTGATAAGTGACTTTATTTCAAAGAAATAATATTAAATATCTGACTAATGGCTTTTTAAATACATAAATACATTTTTTCTTTCTTTGTGTTATCACGTTTTAACAAAGTGTTAACAAATTTAAAAAAAAAAACAAGTAAAGTTTTAACTGACTGTATTTTCTGACAGTTTTTTGAGAATTTACGCTATTTGGGACAGACCTGGGCGATTTGCACTACTTTTTCATTGCCGTTAAATTGATCATAAAGTATTTACGTGCAAAATTAACCATTTAAATGTACTATTATTTGTACTTCAATATTTCCTTTTCAAAGTAGCGTATTAGTTTTTAAATACCATTAAATTAAATGCCAAATAATGCACTACTTTTGCATTATTATTAAAAGTCAACATAGATAGTACGTTATTAATTTTCTATTGAAAATAAATTAAAAGTAAAAAACCCTTTTAAAAAACAAGCTTTTATTTAATGCGCTAATTGCTAATGCGAGATATTGAATATTGGGTGACCACTTTGTTTTTCGAGTTATTCTTAGCAAGCCATTTAATTTGATACCTATATTGTAGAAGGGCATTAAATATAACTAGTCCGTCATGTTGTATGTGCCCGCCACATTAGATTTAGAATGACATCACACAGTTTGCCATGCATTGTCATCCAAGCTAAACGTGTATACAAAATTTCAGCTTAATCGGTTGAAGATAACTGCTTAAAAATTTAGTTGCAAAATTTCACCCGAACAAACATACATGTATTGTAAGTTAAATAAAAGCTTTGAATATCTTGTGAAGTAATTAAAGCCATTTTTTTTTAAAGAAATTCAGATGCTACTTTTGTAAATGGCTTAAGTAATTTGAATAAGCAAGCAAAGAGCCTTTTATCAAAGTAACACATACAATGCATTCTGCAATAGTACCTCCCTTCTTTTGTAAATATGCCGTGTTGGTTTATTAAAATTGTACGAGATATAATGTTGTATTGAGAAAGCTACTAGGTTAGCAGGTAACCTATCGTTTTTATTACCGATTTCACAAGTTAAAATATGTCTTAATATATGAAAAAAAATAAGCAACTTGTATTTAAGTTTGCTATTCATAATATGTATGTTTTAATGATAATGCAAAAAACCTGCATTATTATTTTTAAACTAGTCTAGTGAAAATGCATTAATAAGGCACTAATGATGATGTGTTTTAACAATAATTCCAAAGTAGTACATTAAACGACATCCAATTTAATGCTTTTTCAAAAAAATGCACTATTTTGATATGAAAATAATGTAGTGCATTAAATTGGTTAAAGTTAATGGTAATGCAATAAACTTGCACCGCTTAAATACCCTTATGATTACTATTAGAAGAAGTTGTGCTAGATTTAAGTTATTGATATGAAACGAATAAGACTAAAAATATAGTTAAACCTAATCTTAAACTCAAAATGCATCTTTTTTATTTAACACCTTTTTTCCTTACGTCAAAGAATAGAATACTGGTATATATCAATATTGATACCGATGCTGAAATAACAAATAGTTTAATGCTGGTGTTGATACCGATAACGAAATTCGCTTCGATTGACAACAGCATTTTAGTTTTTTTTTTTTTTTTTTTTTGTTTATAAACGTTTCTGTACCGGTATACCGAAACCGATATAATAAAATAAATAAAATAACTTATGGTTAATTTTGGACCTCCATACTACCACATTATTTTGCCATGGCATAGCAGCTAAAGGATAACAGCCAATCCCACGATGTCACACGTTGACGTTTGCATAGAAAATTAGATGTCACACGTTGACGTTTGCATAGAAAATTAAATGTAATTTAACTGTGCAAACGTTAACGTGTGACATCGTGGGATTGGCTATAAGTGATTAAAGCTAAATTTGAAATCACTTTTAAAACTTAAGAGGAAGTTCTGATATTGGAAGCTATTTCGGGAGTGGAAGTGGGAGCTATGGTCAAATACCTAGTAGGGACATAAATACTGTTACTAATATGTTGTGCTATAAAACAAAAACTAATGAATGGTTTTGGACCATTTTTTTTATATATTTATTGATATGTATTGTATAAAAAATCTTAGTTTCATTCAAAGTGTCCGCCCTTGGCATTCACACACGCCTTAAGTCGCTACGGCACGAACCAGAGCTGTCTCAAGGGAATCAATGTTTGGGTATCTTTTGTGGGAGACCATATCCTCTAAAACTGTCCATAATTTGTAATCGAAAGGGTTCAAATCAGGGCTGCCAGATGGCCAAACTTCAGAGCATATAAAAGATGGCAAATTGTTTCAAAGCCTTACGAGCCTTACGAGCTGGTGCAAAATCTTGCTGGAAAGTCCACGGCTGGTTTTGTAAAAGAGAATTGTTAAGCGGCTTCACAACTGCTTCCAAAACTGTTTCTTGGTAAACTTTGGCCGATGTTTTGACCCCTTGTTCACAGAAATGCAAGTCAGTCACCCCATCGTAAGAGACATCCCACCAAACGATGACTGCAGGTGGATAATGACCCTTTTCGACCAGTGAAATGAGTTCTGATGCTTCTTTAGATGACCGAGCATAAGCCCTATCGTTTTGTTTGTTAAACTTTTCCTGCACGGTAAAAATTTTTTCATCCGTAAACAAGATTTTTCTATGAAAGTACTCCGTTTGTAAGCTCCAAGACCCAAGTCTTTTTTAATAATACGACTCACGGACTTTTGTGTGAGTTTCATCTCACGGGCCATGATTTTCTGTTTCCGGAGAGGAATTTGTTGAATTCTTGCTTTGACGGCTTTGATTACTTGTTGTGTCCGAACGGTACGTGGGCGGCCCGACCGAGGGCGGTCTTTTAAATCTCCAGTCTCCCCGAACAATTGCATGCACCTGTAGACGAACATGCGACATGCCGAGCGGGCGGAGCGTTTTGAACATATCATTTTTTTTCTTTCCTCTCTTTGTGATGACCGATGATCTAGAACAGTGACGGGCACATTTGCAAATCCTATGTACGCGTGCATAGGAATAATAATGCTGCTTGTGCGACGTCGACACATGTAAACTATAAACTTCTTTGTGTGGCTGTGACAATGTACGTTCGGCTGTTGTTTTGTTGTTATTTCGTCAACACAAGCATAAATGTGATAGTATGTGTGTACCCTTCACTGATCTAGAACCATTATTTCTATAAGTTATACCCATCAATTTAAACTCATAATACCCTCCGCACTATAATTGTGCTATAGAAATTTTGAATTGAATTGAATTTTGACCTTCATAAACATTAATTTAGAAATAAATGTTAACATTTTAATATTTTAATACCTATTTTAAGATTTATCAGGCTTTAAACAAATACGATGATTCATTTGAAAACTGATGCAAAACAAAAAGAAATCCCCTTTTTGCTCTAGATATGACGAATATGTTTTTTTTTTTTTGCATTTGTATTCGTATAATTTTTCAATTTAGAAACAACTTTGAGTTACATTAAATGTTAATATGACGAAGAGTTTGTAAATACAAATTGCTTAAGGTGTTATGATACTTGCTATTTTTTGTATTGGATTTTTTTAGGATTGACTGAATGAAACAACAACAGTTCAAGATTTTTTATGATATAATCATACTCTTTACACTTAGTCAGTTTTTCTATGCAAATATATTTGCACTGTTCTCCAATATAGAAAAAATAAAAAAAATAGCAAGTATCATACCAGCTTAAAGCTAGTAAGTGCTAGGAAACTATCGATAGTGCTATTGATAGTAAAAAAATGTCGTTTAAAGTACACCAATACCTCACTTTGCGTCGTGCTTACGTTCCAAAAAACGCGACGCAAATTGAAACGACGCAAAGTAAATTATAATTTTCTATATCAAACCCTGTAAATATCGGAGATAGGTTCCAGGGTAACGAAAATACTACTATTTAAAAAGAAAATTTAATAAAGTAAACATTTAAAAAATAAAAATTATATAAAATTTTATTTCATACATACTTAAAAACAAAAAAGAAGCAAATTCAATTAAAACAAAATAAAATATTCAATGATATTATATAAAACAAAATAAAAATAAAAATTAATCACTGTCTGATAAGTCCATAGCGGCTGTTGTCGTAAACTTACCATGTATATAACTATACAGACTCTATAAATATTACACTTTACTAGACCCTTTGATAAAAATGTTGTTTTTGTATTGATAATTTGGTATTGAGTTTATTTAAGTTCAAGCACTTAGAACTCTTTACTAAATTCTTACTGTAAAATTTGTTACGGAAGGACCACAATTGACTATAGATTTAATGTAACGGCCTCATGCGCAAATTCTCTTTATCGCTTTAATGCTCGCATTCTTATTGCTATTGCGATACAATTTGGCAAAGTGACACTTTCTATGTATTGACAAATAACAATTAAAATTATATACGGGTCAATAGGAATCGGCCTTTTTATGTAGTTATAATAGAGTTTTTATTTCCCCAGACTTTTTCATTTCCCGGGAATTCCCGCTCAATACAAATCCATGCAAAATATTATCGAATTTAATTTACTTCAACAAAAAACAAATAACAATTTCTGAGATCTATTAAATAAGTTTATAAATCCACTATTGATGAAAATATGACAAGCAGTTAGGACGTATCAACTTTGTTCTAGTTTTTAATTTGACAGTGTTTTAAATCCCCTGAAGATGACCATCGATGCATGGTCGAAATATCGGATGAAAAATAAAAAGCAAAATTAAAAATACAAAAATTTATTGATTTTTTATTTATAATTTTTATATGACCTTAAGCCAAACAAAAAACAACAACAATCCACTAAACTTATTTATTTCTGTGGCAAAAGCAGCGCTTAAAAAACTGCAGTCAAAGTAGAATAACTGCCATTTCTTCCACTTCTTCAATTGTCATTGACCAAAAGAAAACGATTGCTTTTACTTCCGATTCATTTAATGCAAACAGTCGTTGTCAAACCAACTCAAAGTTGTACATAAATTTTTGTTATTTGTTCGACAGTTTTTGTTTTCGACTGCAGTTTTTAAACTTTGGGCAAAAGTACTCATGGGAAAAGTTTCAAATATTTTGTAAGATTTTTGGGAAAGTTATAGCAAAATGTTTTTTTGGTTATGTTTTTTCAATGTGCAATAACATTTGGAAAAAAAAAACTAAAATTGTCTTCCCATCTGTGACATTAAGAATATTAGCTGCAGAGAAGTAAAAATTATATTGCAATAGTATTACATTTTTAAAAATCTCGTTTAAAGTTGAGCACTGCTTTCCTACAAAACTAAAAAGTCACCACAGATTTTATGCAAAGCTTTCACAAAAACCCAAAAATTTAAACAAATTATTACAAAATATTTTTTTGGAAATAAGATTTTAGTTCAAAATATACATTTAAAGAATCGTTTCTTATTTTAGTCCAGAAGATGTGAATGAGAAAACACCTTCCTTTTCTACGGATGTATGCCTTTATAGTCAAGACGACATTATCGGGCATGTTCTAGAATTCAAAATGAAGTGGAATTGAAGTCGGACAAGGTTTTGATTTCATTATCGCTTATTCGATTTGAAAATTTAAAAAATTAACGATATTATACAGTTACTGGTTACTTAACTACCACAAGGTTATTTTCCATGGCATTTAGACATAAATTCGGCGGAAAACTGCCCAGAAACTAAAAGCAATATTATATTCCTTGAATTTTGGTAAAGTGCAATTTGTGAGGTTGTTGTGAGGTTGAATTGCTCGAAGCGAATGTATGTAAGACCATGGACTGAGCTCTAAACACTTTGTAATAAAACTTCCTTGCCATTGTTTTCCAAATAGAAACGTACAGTTATGTGCTTGAAATCAATTTAAATACCACTCTTACTTATTATATAAAAGGTAATAAGGTTTATAATTTTTTTTTTTAAATTTTGGAATAAAAAAAACACATAATAATTCTAATATCGAAGAACAGATTATGAGTAATTCAAAAAATTTTTGTTGAATTAAAATATTTATGTGGTGTTTATAGAACACGAGCGCCTTACTCGTCCGTTCAACTTACATTTAAAACAAAAACAAAAGTTTTAAATGTAATTTGAACGGACGAGTAAGGTGCTCGTGTTCTATAAACTACACATTAGGCATTTTTTTTTTATATTATAAAATTTTTTCATACGAAGCCTGAGATTTTTTTATTCAATAAGTTTTATACAAATTTATTTTGTTTCTTCTAAATTAAATTTTTTTCAAACAAATTTGTGTGCTTTTCTATTGATTTGAATATATTTTTAAAATATTAATTTGAATAATAAAAATTCAAATAATAGTGAATTTAACTTCCAAGAGAAGAAATAATATTTAAAAGACATTATCGTAAATTATTTGAAACTGATTTATATTTAATTTAAAGAAGTATTAAATAAATTTAACATATTTTAATTTTTGAAAAACAGTTACAAATTGTAAATAATTAATTTTGAGCCGATATTTAGAAGAAAATTATTTACAATGAACAGCTATGGTTTTTATAAAATAAATCTGGTTCTTTCAAAAGTTTAAAATTGTTTGCATTTTTATTCCTCTTCTTTCAATAATTAGAAATTTTAGAGCATAAAACATCGGAAATGAATTGACATACATTTATTTCTTGACATAAATTTTTAACAATTATAGCAGCAGTAAAGTTCCCATAATTAGAATAAAAAAAAAATTAGTTTTTTATACCCATCACTAATAGTAATATATGCCTTGTAAAAGTTAGATCTTTTTTATTTTTGTTTTTTTTTGTTTTGTTTTTTGATGTCTAGATAAACTAGGTAGTTAACTAGTTTATCAGTGTGGGAGCTCTGTATTTATATTGCTCGGTAATTGTATTTGCAACGTACATTTTATAAAAGTTAGCTTAAGTGTTTTTTGGAAATAAACCCTATCGGAAACTAGAGTCGTATAAAAATGAGAAAAACTATATAGGATTAATTATATTAATTACTAGCATATATGTACCCGCTACTTCGTTAGCGGCTCCTTATTTTCGTGGACATATTTTTATGCCAAAGTTTATTTTTCTAGGTTTAAACTTGTTTAAATTCTAAAATTTAACCCGATACTTTAGTAGAACCAAAAAGCTAAAGAAAAATATCAAATTTCCCGTATTTCCTTTTTTGGGTACTATATTTTTCCCCCATTAAAGTATCAAAAATTTCAGTATTGTAGTGGCAGCCCATAATTTAGTACGAATATGTCAATGAATGGAGGAAAATGTTTTTTAAAAAAAGTACCAAAAATAGTTACGATTTTCACCCCTTAAATGTTTGAATTTCGAAAAAGTACCAAATTTGTGTTCGTATTTTTTTGGATAAGTATCGAATGTGGTATAAACTTTGTTTCTATGTTTATTGGTTCAAAAGATAAATGGGGTGTCAAAAAAGTTCCAAAATTCAGGTTTTAACCGTTTACTCCCTAAAAAGGCCGAATTTAAAAAAAGTACCAGACACCTGTCCGCTTATTTTTCTAAAGAACAACAATAAGTATTAAATTTTTTTTTGTATCTCTTTTGGTTTTGAAGATATAGGTTACCGAATTTTCCCGTTTTTACCATTATTACCCCCTAAACATTCGAATTTCCAAAAAACCCGTCTTAGTGGATCGATTTGGGGAGTGACCAATCTCTGGTCTAAATTTCAAGTTTCTAGGGTCAGCGGTTTGGGCTGGGCAATGATGAATGAGTCAGTCAGTCACTCACGCAACTCTTTTATATATCTAAATAATAATTTATGACAGTTTAATGGATTTCAATGTGTTTAAGTAAAAACAAAATCGTTGGTTCGTATTGTTAGGGACCTGTTTTAAATAATCGAACCACACATAGGTCAGTAACTTTTTGTTTCAAAATTGTTGGCATCGTCCTACCACAAATGCAAAAAATAATTTTTTCAAAGATTTTTGCAGGCCATTACTTTAAATATACATTTGTTTAAATTTTTGCTAAATTAAGCCGGACAACTTTTGTCGACATCGATAAAACAAGAGCTGGTCCCATTGAATGTCACAAAACTGTGAGTTTCCTTAGTATCCAGGAAATCTTGAAAGTATTTTTTTCGGGAAATGTTTCCTGAATACAAACTCTACTATATAAACACTTGGAATTTGTTTAACCTTTACTTTGATTTTAGTATTTAATATTTTACAGCCTCCCTTATTTTCATATCGGGCGGTATGAATATGGCATGGAACCTTGGATTTGGTTTACCATTACCAGTACATATAATGATAAGCTGGTTTATTGGCGGCATAATTGGTGTAATTGTTGGAGCTTTCACTTGCAATTATGTGCCAAAAAAATTACTAATGGTAAGTTTTATTCGTTTTCCAATTTCCAAATAGAAAAGAAATTTACCTCAGCCATTTTCTTGCAGTGCTTTTCTTCGATCCTAGTGACAATCTGCGGTATACTACAGGTAGCCGATCCAAATACATATGCAGCTATTTTGGCTTCAAGATATATCAATGGAATAGCTGTGGGTTTAGTGTTTCCGATGACATTTGTTTTGATTGGCGAAGAGGTAGTTAAGCCTCTGCGTGGTATGAATGCAGCCTCCATCGACACACAGTGTTTTAGTTGCGGTATGTTTATACAGATTCTGTACTCCACGTCATGGACTAGTAGCATTGACGATACTTTTCAATCTATACAATTGAGTGGAGTTCTAAATATAGTCTATGGTGTATTAGCATTTATTATGGGAGCACTATTAATAATAGAATCGCCTGTACATTATTTGGCTCGAGGAGAAGAACAACAAGCCATTGATTCATTAAGACGTCTACAAAGACCTTGCACCATTACCTATGAAACTTACGAACTTTTAGAAGAGCACAAGCGATATTTGGAGGAGAGCAAGGAAAGAGATTTTGCGGAAAATGCCATCTACGGTTTACCAGCGTTGTTAAAACTTTGCTTCTACCGATCTTTTGCGGCTCTGGGATTTTCTTATTATGTTAATTTCGCCTTCACATATTCTTCCCGTGTAACAACACAACACCAAGTATGGCCCTTTATTTTGTACGCGTTCGCCAGATGGTTGGGACCATTGATTGTATCGTTTACTATGGACTCCAGAGGTCGCAAATCGCCCATGATAATTGGTTTTTTTGTTTGTACGATTTTGGCCTTTATAGTTGGTGGCATATTTGATAATAAATTAAACTACCTAGATTATCAATATATGACCGCCGTAAAATATATTTTGATTATCTTTCAACTATTCGCTACAGTGTCAATGGCGTCTTCGTCGCCATATTTGAGTGAAGCCTTTCCTTTGGCAGTGAAACCTTATTATGTAGCCATTGTTTTCATAGTGGAAATGTTGGTACAAATTATAATAATATCCTGCATTGATTTAAAAGGTATATTCCATGTGTCGGACTATTTTCTAAGTTTGGGCGCCCTTTCGCTAATATTCTTAAGCGTGGCAATATTTGTTATGCCGGAAACTAAATGTTATTCGTTGCGCGATTGTTTGCTAAAATTTAGACAAATTAATGCTTTCGCAATTAATTTAAAGTAAATTTGTATCATATTTATTTGCCCCTTTTACCAAAAGTGTTCTAGAAAATTTTAATAGGTATGTATATGTATATATTAGGGGTGCTTAATATATACCTGGAACCGAATTTTTATAAATCCTTTTATTATTTTAACATAAATGCCTAGTATTGTTTGAATTTGAGTTTTTGTACAGGATTTAGTTATTTTTAATACAAGCCAATTTTATTCATTTTAAGACTTTTTTTTATATTTCCTTTGAATGCACATAAATTTGTATGTACATAGTTGTTATATTAAAAATTTACACACATTTGCAACACCCCTTGTATACATATATTATATTTTTAAAACTTTTATAAATGTATATTTTTGTATCATAATAATCCTCTTAAATAAAGCTGTTTTATTTGATTTTTTTCTTTGAGTAAAAATTGTAAATTTCATTTACCTCTGAAAATGTAGTTAAATTGTTTGCAATTTTGCATTTACTGTAAAAAATATAAATTTTCTCTTAGTTTAGAAGAGTAAGAGAAATAAATTTTGTCTACCGATAATAAGGCTTCAACGAAAATTAGGAAATTCACAAAACTAATTTGAACTTTGATAGAATTTTAGTAAATAGCCAAATGACTACAATTTAACATCAAACACAAGCCTCAAACGTTTTTAAATTGTTTGATTTTAACATTTGAATTCGAATTGATAAGGATTTGAATATAAAGATTAGACATACAATGTTTAATCAATTTGATATCAAATGTTTATCAAATGTTATTTTCAAACATTAAAAAAATTGCGACCAAAGTTAAATGTGCTTTTATCGCATATTACGTAAAGTGAATTCGCCTTAAGAAAACCTTAATTTTTTGTGAAAAATATAAATTATTTTTTTTAAATGTACATATTTATATACAATTTAAGTTTATATGAAAATTAATAAAATATAGATTTAAAGAAGTATGTACTATCCAAGGCGAATTGACTAGAAGGTGAGGTCAACTCTACAACACCACTGCTAACGGGAAAGTGAAGAAATTAAAAGTATCGGTGCTACGCCATGACAATGCTCAAAATAAAAAGGAGCCAAGTATTTGGATACAATGCCGAATCTTCATAGAGAAAATTTTTTTAAATAAAAAAACCCTACATGAATGAGTGAATCATAATGAGGGTCTTCATGATGTTGCTTAAAATTACCATTTGTGCAAATGGGTAAACTTGCGAGACTCGTTTCATGAAGATCCTTTTTAAGTTTTGTGTAATTTTAAACAATTAATGTCATTTCAAACAGAAACGTCAATAAAAAATATATTAAAAAAAAATAATCAAAAATATAATAAAAAACTTGGAATTTGTAAATTATAAATGAAATTTGTTTTTAAACATGCATAAAGAAAGCCAAAAGACTAATATGCTTATATTATTACAAGAATTTATTGTTTGTGATTTATTTACACTTGAAGTTTTCATTGAAAACGGCGGTAAGCATTAAAAAAATTTGTCTGTATAAATGCACAATTGAACTGCGTAAGTTTACGAGTCAAAATTGTTGGGCAAATTTAAGCAGATGTGTAAATGAATTCTCATACAATTTTTGACAGTTCATTTACGAGGGCGTAAGAATGCACAGCTTGCACAGTTTACGAGACTTATAAACGATATCATGAGGACCCTTAATATTTTTCACGTTGGTGTAAAGAAAATGATGGGAGAAATGATGGAAAATCCAGTTTTCATGTTATAATAACCCACTGTCGAATTAAATGAAAACATATCTGCATAGTTTTTGCAGTGATTTTGCAGACTTCAACATGGAAAATTAACATGACAACTTTAACTCTTACATGCGACACATGCTACATATGCAGCATATGTTGTTAATGATGCATTGTAATCATCTGTATAATATTAGTAAAGATAATAATAATAAAATTATAAATCTGAAAAGTTTGTATGTTTGTAAGAGGTAATCTCCGGAACTGCCGGTCCGATTTTAAAAATTTCTTAAAAAAAATTAAAAATGGAAACTCCTAACGGACAATATGTAATACTTATCGTTGTTCTTAAGAAAAATAGGCGGATAGGGGTCTGGTACTTTTTTGTAAGTTGGCCCTTTATGGGAGTAAACGTGTAAAATCGGAATTTTGTCATTCCGGATCTCTTTAAAATGAATGAACTTATCTAAAAAATACAAATAAATATTTGGTACTTTTAAGAAATTCGAACGTTTAAGTGAAATTCGTAAATATTGTTGGAACATTTTTTTCAAAGTATTTTTCTCCATTCTTTGGTATATACGTAATAAATGGGCTTCCACTACAATATTGCAATTTTTGATTCTTCTTTGGGGAAAAAAAGTACCAAAAAGGCGAAAGACGGAAAATAAAATTTCTTTCCTTAGGTTTTTCGTTCTACAGCTGAAACTTTTTTTAATTACCCTTAATATTGGATCTAGAATCATAAAATTCAACATGCAATATCCTGAGTGATAGAGTCTTTTTGGTACTTTTTTTGATCGTCTTTAACTGGAACTTTTTGAATTTCCGTTAATATTGAAGTTAGAAACATCAAGTTAAACATGCAAAGTCCTGAGTGAATGAGAATCTCTAAAAGTGACTCTTTTTGTTATTTTGTACTTCTTTATCTAGTACTTACTTAGAATAGGGTTCAGGGCCGCTAAACCTCCTATATTCAGAAAATATTAATTATCGTTTGTGAAGAGATCCGTACTCAAAAGAAAAGAAAAGAAAAGATAAGCCGTTTTAACATGAGTACGCTGTTCACCCCCCATTCCGCCTCCGGTCTATCTTTCCGCTCGACAGGGGACATACGGAGAATTAACTCCACCTCCATATCTAACCATTTTGATTTTGAAATTTGAATAGATAGATCAGCGTATTTGATTTTGATGAAATTTAAAACTTAAATAAGTCGATCTACACACAATAAAATGTACAGGCTTTATGTTACTTTATAGTAAGTCAAAAATTATGTGCGAGCAACTCCGCGGGAACGGCTTGTATACAATATAACTACAAATAAAATAAGGCCCGTTTTCACAACTTACCGATAGCTAAAAGTAGACTTTTACCGGCCTTATCAAAAGTGTTCTATTATTAAAACTTTACTTTAACCTAAAGTGAGCGATAAAGTTAATAAAGGTTCATCACACCTGGCAGGTAAAAGTTAAGTTGTAATACTGGAACACTTTTTATACAGCCGACAAAATCCTTCCTTTAGCTATCGGTAAGTTGTGAAAACGGGCCTAAGAAAACTTATTAAATATGATTGTTATTAATTTCAAGGATTTTTTTCAAGGTATTAGAAGAAAAATATATTCAAATAAACCTTCTTCAGTAGATAAAGTAAATCATTCATACATTTTATACAAAAAATCTTACACTATAAAATTTAAAATAAAATTTTTGTTCTATTTGAGCGATTTAATTTAGAATCTTTATTTAAGAAATAAGGAATAATAAAAATTTTTTTATCGAAGGCAGGCAGGTTCAAACAGCATTAAATGCATGCTGCAGGTTAAAGATTTAAAATAACATGTTATGGAAAAACCAGCCTACATCAGCTTAACTAAATTGCAATGACATGCTTAGACATTAAGTTAATGTAGACATAACATGACATAATACCTGGTTTGAGTTAACATAACATAGCAATGCATGAAACAGGGTTGATAAAGTTGGTACAATTGTACTTTTTTTGGTACAATTCAAAACTAAAAAGTACGATGGTACCCCCGTGACTCATTTGGCACTACAGTAGAATCTCACAAATTAGAACCACTTTGTGCACCGGGCATTTCGAATTTCTAAAAAGTTCGAATTTCTGGACATTTTTTTTACAGAAAATTATAAAATTATAAAGAAATAGTGATAGATAATGAATAGTTGTGTAAGCTTTATTTTAACTCAAAACAGTTTTTATTTAATAGCATTTAATTAATTGAACATATCAAATTCACAGAAAAACTTTTAAAAAGTTTTTTATTTATTGTTTTAATTGACCTTCAGTTATCAACTGACCCAAATATGTACAAACTTATTAAATTTCATACGCATATGACCAAATTTACACACCACCAATAACTCGGTGATTCCCCGCTTTTATTTTTACTTTAATGAGCGAAAAAAATAGTTTGTACTGAAAATTCAAAAAAAATATAAAAAAAACTCCAGAAATTAGAATACCATGTTCTAATTTTAGAGCGTTTAATTTGGGTTTTCGCCTCGTAAGTTCAAAATCATAAAAATAAATTTTACCTAGTAAAAATAAAAAGAAATAAAAAAAACTTCCAGAAATTAGAACCACCAAGTTCCAATTTTAGAGCGTCCAATACATTGACATGGCCGGTTCTAATTTCTGGACGGTTCGAATTTGTGAGATTCTACTGTATTTCCAAATTTTCCAAACCTATTTCTAATTGATGTAAAATGGCAACTTATTGTCCAATTAATATAAACGGAGTTAAGTGTTTGGTGCAAATAGTCTTGCAAAAATGTAAAATGTCGTAGCTTTTTTATGAAATCTAAGGGAAACTCTATTTTTTGTTGTTGGATTTAACAAAACAGCTATGATATTCTGCTCTTTTGCAAGACCATTTGCACCAAACACTGAACTTCGCTATTGTGAATAGATTTTTGCACTTCTTCATTGAACGATTGCTTATGCCACATTCTAAATTTAGTATCAGCGGCAGCATATAAGCGTGCATTTTCTGATGATATTGACAAGTTTTTAAAATATATAGGAAACCGCTTTACAAAGTTCTACATAGTAGAAAAGACGACTTCCTTTCAATTCAAGATTATTTTGCAACGAATTCATAATATTTTCAAATATTCGTCAACAAAATGGTTGTCAAGTCAAGAAGTAATCAACAGAATTTTGGAACAGTGGGAGCCCTCTCCATTATTAATTTACTCAGAATTATTTTGAAGGAGATTTTACAAGCGCTAAATTAAATATTATTATAATCGGACTTTCTACTCCTTTCCTGTTCCTGCAGTACATATTGAAAATTGTAAACACAACAAATTTGGAAATACAATCTAAAGATGCTCGTATGCACATATTTTAAGAACGCTTAAAAATTTTATTTTCGTTTAAAATTCGATATGGCTTTTTGAAAAATATTCGTCAATTTTCCACAAAAAAGATAAGTTCTAAAAAGTGTACGAAAACGCTCTCTGGCGCAATCAAAAATAAAAATAAATGGGTTTCTCAACCCTAAAAATCGCATGATACAGGTCTTGCTAGACCAAATACAATTTGTTTGCCTCTATATATTTTGGAAAATCCGGGGCTCGAAATTCATTTTTGACCAATGGTTCCTTTTTGCTTTTGACGCGAAAAAATTGTACCCACCCAATTATTATGTATAATTACTGATCATGTATTTTTTGCTATCTATATTTTACATGTACAAATGAATTTTAAGTACCTTTTGTTTTTGTTCTATTAAATTTTTGTTTTTAAAAATAAAATAAAACAATTTATAAAAAAATGATTTAGTACTATTGGGGCCTAAAAAGTACGATTTTAAAAGTTCGTTGGTACGATATTGGTTTTCTCATTTATCATCCCTGGCATGAAAATATGGGGAATGACATTTTCACATAAAATGTTAAATTGTGCAGTACTTAAATCCGTGTTTTAAAGGAAAGTTTTTCTTTTTTCTAAAAAATTGTAAAAGACCCATTTATACAAGAATTAGAGGGTTAATGTATACGAACAAAATCTTGCTTTTCTACGTTTTTTTTACTACACAAGGGTGCAATTTTAATAGGCGGTAAAATGAGTTTTAGATGTAAACTCTTAAAATGCCGATACACGTATACCTTTTTGTGTGCCCTATACAAGAATCAGTTGGGAGAACATTGTTACAGTAGGCGCTCAAAAATTCGAACTCTCAGAAATTTGAATTTCCAGAAATTCGAATCAGTAATCTCATTACATTTGGGGCTCTAAAATTAGAATCCAAAATTCGAATTTCCGATTGGTTTTTTTCTTTTTATTGTAAACACTAAACTTTTGACAATGTAGTGTAACCAAATGCAAAGTAAAAAGGGAATCCCATTTTAAAACATGATTTACAGATCTTGTTAATGTTGTTAGAGTTTAAAAGTCGGTTTTTTGGTGCTTGTATTACACATCTATATCTTATATCTATCTATCTATCTATATATATAAAAATGAAAAATAGTGTACGTTTGTTTGTTTGCTTATAGACTCCTAAACTACTGAACCGATTTTCCTGAATGTGAGCATCATGTGAGCTCTAAAAATAAAATAGGCTACTTATTTTTTCGATAGGGGCAGGGGAATTGGTACCCCCCATTGGATGCCAATATTAAATATCGCATATCTTAAGAGCCGAAATTTAAATAAAATAGTAGCGGGGGAAGTGGTTCCCCCATAGGACGCCAATGTTTAATATAGCATATCTTAAGAACTGTTATAGTCAGAATGTTCAAACTTTGCAGAAGTCTCTCTTATGGTATACTACACTTTTGAAAATAAAAATAAAGCGGGTAGGCGCAAGGGGGGAAATACCTTCCATAGGATGCATAAATTAAATATCGCTCAACAGAAGAATTATTAAAGGGAGAGTCTTCAAACGTGGTTACAGCTACTACTATGGTAAACTATAAATTTCAATATAAAAATAGGCGGGGTAGATAGAGGAGGAGCAGTACCCCTCATAGATAGAAATATTAATAAGAGCCGCTGCACGCATTTTGTTTAACTTTTGGTAGTAGCATCTTCTAAGCCCCAAAATTGAAATAAAATAGCAGCGGGGGAAGTGTTACCCACCATAGGACGCCAATGTTTAATATCGGATATCTTAAAAACTATTAAAGTTAGAATGTTCAAACTTTGTAGAAGTCACACTTATGGTATACTACACTTTTAAAAATAAAAATAAAGCGGGAAGGCGCAGGGGGGAAATACCTTCCATAGGATGCATATATTAAATATATCTCAACTGAAGAAGTGGTTGAAGCAGTGTAGCGAAGCGCACCGGGTTAAGCTAGTAAGTATATAAAAATGAAAAATGTTTGTATGTTTGCTTGTTTGTTTGCTTATGGACTCCTAAGCTACTGAACCGATTTTCCTGAAATTTTGACAGTAACATTATGTGAGCCCTAAAAATAAAATAGGCTACTTATTTTTTCCATAGGGGTAGGGGAATTGGTACCCCCCATTGAATGCCAATATTAAATATCACATATCTTAAGAGCCGCTGCACGCATATTGTTGAACTTTTGGTAGTAGGATCTTCTGAGCCCCAAAATTAAAGTTAAATAGCAGCGGGGAAAGTGGTACCCCCCATAGGACCTAAATGTTTAATATCGCATATCTTAAGAACTGTTATAATAAACTAAACCGTTTTTGAGTTACGCGAATATATGTTGTGCAACCTTCTCCATTTTCGAAATAACGGCATATCTCAAAAACCAAAGCCAATCTAAAAAAACCGCGAGCACAACTGGATGCAGCGTACCCGAATTATGTAAAATCGCCATATGCCCGGCTTGCACAGTGAAATTGGTGACACAGTGTTATTTGAGAGTAAAAAATGAATTACAAAGTGAAGGAATGTGAATAAAAAAATAACGGGAAAGTGAAGAAAATATAAGTCTGCTGTACGATCGCGGAGCCAAGTATTTTGTCTTTCCGAGAATTAAAGTGCGGAAAGAAAACTATTTCATCTTTTAGCTATGGTGCCGAATGTTTATCTCACAGTTTATTTAAATAAATAATGAATTTAAATTAAAAAAAAGAATTAAGAAAGTTTGTCGTTTGAGAAAAGGTTTAATTTCAAATTAAAAGTGATTTTGGGATGTCACCGTAGGAACACAATTGCAGCGAATGAACGTAAAACCAATTTTTTGTAAGAAAATTTTTATTAAGTGTTTAATGTTATTAATAGGGATGCGATTTCCAAGCAAATGCATGCTTTTTGTCGACAGTCTTAGATCGATGTCGACCAATTACCTTTCCAAATCATTAAATTTGCGTTAAAATGCCATCGATTTGTTTTTGCGTATTGTTGCATATTTTTGCGAAAATGCATATTTTTGTATATTTCGGTTTTTAATGCATATTTTAACATTTTTTAGAGACATATTTTTAAGTTCCCATATTATAAAAAATTAATTAATTAATTTATTGAGGTCTGCGTAAAATACAAGATTTCGGCAAAAGATCCGTTAATTTTTAACCGATGCAGCACCTTACGTTGTTAAGGCTGCAAATTGGCCTAAAACAATTTATCCAAAACTTTTACATCGACCCCTTTGCGCGAAATTATCGTATGTTCCAAAAACCAAATTTTACAGGACAGCCATTTTTTACTTTTCTCTGCTTTCGCTTACAATATCAAAATGAAAATATACATTCAATTTTTGAAGCAACGAAGTGGAATTCCCCTACAATATTTTGTCAAGTGGCGTCTCTTTGAATGTCGAACAAGATTGCATCAAAAACTTAATTTCAAAAAAAATTAGCATAAACGATCATTTCGCGCAAAGGGGTCGACATGGTACTTGCTAGACACATGGGTAACATCAAGTGGCAGAGGAAATAAGAAGCCAATTCGATATTATTGATTTAATGATTTATTACGGGAAACAATGTGGAAAGAAGACTACCCCGACAAATAAAAAAAGCCAAAAGGTTTTGCAAAAAAATATGGGATTTCAAACAATAAAACAAATTTCTACTATTTTTGGTCTAGAATCAAATCTGGGATCTGAATTAGAAAATTAATATTCTCCAAATGAACTAGCATCCTTCAAGTATGTTTTAACTTCGGTTGACGTTGAGAGATCATTTTCCAAGTAGGTACCAACGCTTTTTAACAGACAAAGATTTACATTTGATGATATAAAAAAGAATTTATTTGATTATGCAAACAAAAATTCAAACTTTGTAGTTATTAAAATATTATACCTATGAATAACAATGGAATGAAAACAACAATAGAATTTTTTTTATTTTTTGTTTTAAATAAAATAAAAACAGCAAACGCTTTTTTATTAAAAATTATTAAGTTTTTAGTGCATATTTTTTATTTTTTTAATGGAAATTTTGGAGTTCTTAGTGCATATTTTATGCGCATATTTTCTATTTTTTAGTGCATGAAAATCTCAGGAAAATAGCTGAGGAACCTAAATAAGAGCGTTAGTTTTTTTAATACAAAAAAAATTTCGAACATAAATAATATGAATCGTTTTCATGAAATTTATGTATTATTTCTGAAATAGTAGTAACATTTTTTTATTTGCAAATTAAAACAACAAATTAAATGCTTGGAGAACAGTGTGACCATTGTGACAATTTTGTAGCTAAATTTGGCAATTTTAATTATAATTAAGCTGCAAAATTTCCATCCGGGTGGTGTTCAATTCGCGTTCTGAAGGGTGTCCCAAAATTAACGCAGGATTTGAACTAGTCGCCGTTTGTGCAGTATTAGATTCGTCATAGCCACTTTTACTTCATTAATCTATATTTGTTTATAAATAATTAGCATTAATACCAATTTAATAGTAATAATTACAGGGCAAGTTTTTATATGTACAAAATATTAAAATAAAGAAAAAAACAAGTTCAAAAAGACAAAGAAACATGCTTAAAAATATGCAAAAGAAAAATTAACATAAATGAATATACATACCAAAAAGCTTAATAAAAAGCTTTTAAGTAATTTTTTTCTGATTCATTCTCACACCACAAAGTCCAAATAATCTTATCAATTTCCTTAGATAATACTATTTATCTGTATATTGGGCTAGTGTTAATCGAGACACCAAAGGGGAGATATTATTTTAATGATAAGCCCCAATCAAATAAATTTGTATGGGAATAATACGTATTGCAAATATTTTAAGACATTTATTAAATTGATTGCAATAGTATTGAATTCAACGTTGTATACTAAACATGATGAATTTACGATTTAGTGTGTTAAAAGTGATTTAAATTTAAAAAGTTTTTTTAGTTTATTTAATAAGAAAATAATTTAAAGAAAATAGAGAAATATATTCGAATACCATGTCTTTGCTGCCTACTATTAAGGAGGAGGACAAAACCACATGGTTGCAACAGTTGTGGCAGTATCGTTTACAATTTGAAGTCATGATGCCAGGTACAAAGAAAATAAAAAATATCCGTAATATTTTTTTTTCTTTTAACAAACCAGTGGTGCTTTTAATTTCAAGCTGCAATAGTTTTTGTTGCTGGCGGTATGAAAATGGGTTGGTCTATATATGAATTGCCATCTGCTCAATATGATTACGATATCAATCCAATTTTTTTAATAATCTCATGGTTTGTTGGTATAATTTTGGGTGCTATTATTGCATCTCTCCTTGTTGGACGGGTAACAAAAAATATTTCTCATGTAAGTTTTTTCGTTTTAAATAAACTTTAAGACTATATAAAAATTGTATTTGTTGCCATATGTTAAGAATTCGAATGCATTATATTTGCTTTAAATGACGACTACAAAAATCCTACACTCAAATGACGAAATTATGTATAAACATATGCCCCTTTTTTTGGTAAAAAGGGAAAAACTTCAGAAAATCGGCTTATTATTTCACCTAGTCCAATATAAATGTCTTCTTGTAATGAAGATTTTCTACTATAAAAAAATAAATGCTGTATAAACGAAATAGAAATATGTATGTATAATATTTTTGATAGGTTAACCCACATTCGAATCTTTAACTCTTCCTCTACTGGATTTTAAGAACTGGAAACAATTTTTTTTTTTTTTTTTTTTTGAGCATAGACGGACATGGCTAAATCGATTTAGAAATATCTAAAACCAAATAATATTGTTTATAGTATACTTTAGCTTTAGATGAACGAAACATTTACGAGCCACTTATAATTGATACAAATTGTAAATACACTCTCCATTTAAGGTGATGTAGTAATGTTTTATAAAGTTTGATTGCAGTTTTACCTTCAATCATATTTTGCGAAAATAATTCCTTTTTAGTGCGCTATGGAATATAAGTACAGTGTCTTTCATAAGTTTGCCAATTTAGTATTTTTATTGAAGTTTTTAAAAGGGGCTCTTTATGAAAATTCGTAATGTTTGAGATTTTTTTATTTTACTACCGTAGGAACTCCAGATCGTTGTCCTAGTTCATATTTTATTTTATGGCCAAATCTCATGGTGGGTCTTAACCACTTGGTTATTTAGGCCCTAATTATGTAAATCGCAAAGCAATGCAAAAGAATTACATTGAATGCAAAAACAAAGTCATAAACATTTTGTAATTTTGTTGTTGCTTTCTACAGAAATTCTTATTTCTTTTTTAAATTTCAATTGCCTCATAGCTTGTGGCGTTGAAAATTTTAAAACGGTACATGAATTTCTATAGAAAGCAACAACAAAATTACAAATCCTCTAAGGATAATTTAAACATCGCAGCAGGTGCCCTTTGCAAATATCTTGCTCCCCCATGAATAATAACACCACTTTTAACCACAGCCACTACGTGATCCCCGAAAGTATCCCTTCATAGAATGGCAAGGACTCCGCATAGACAATCTTCTGAATCCTCGGAAGGTCTCAGCCAATAGTCATACCAATACCGAAGTAACGGTGGCCTGCTGCCTCCCGTAGCACCAGACGACAAAAGGGTACTCTGGTTAGTACCTCGGAATAAAAAAATCTGAAAACTTCCAAAGCCCTGTTATTTCCGATGTTTGTCGCATCATTGGTATGCATACACTGATCGCTCTCCATAGATTTTCAATGTCCGGGGGGAGAATAGCGACACATAATGAACTCCATGGCAGTACGTCTAAAAAACGGAAAAGTTAAATGTGTCATACCACCGGTAAAGACTGTACTGTAATTCATTACTTTTTCTACCTTTTTGTTATACATAAACCAGTTAAATGATTGGTTATCCTTTCACTGGTCATGAGTTCTTTCTTTTTGTACTTGTTTTGTTTTCACAAATCCCAGGACCAGTCTTTTGGTGCAAATTTCCCGCAGTATTAGTATACCCTTCATCAAAGGTAAAATTATATTTATAACTTTTTCATTCCGTTTGTAATTTTTACAATGTTGATCCTAGACCCTATAAAGTATGTATATTTTGGATCCTTATGAGAATAGAAGTTTAAATCTCGATGTCCGTCAGTACATGTTTCCGTTGAAATGGCTTTTCTGATGGCCCTATTATCAAACTATGATTAAGGGTATATCAGATTCGACATAGCCGAATATAGCACTAGTGATGCATAAAAACACTCTTTTTTATTATAGATAAATAAGAAAAATCTATTAAAGAAAAAATCCGTTCACAATTTTTACCAAGAGGTCTTAAAAGTTCAAAATTTGATAATTCCCCAATATCTGGGTAACAATATACATACTCACAAGCAAATATTTATTTAAAGCTGATAAAATTTAATTCCTTATTTAAGTTATTCGCAGTGTATGTGGATACGGCAAACGTCCATCTATAAAGTGCATACAACTATTTTTAGTCTTCCGTAACTTTATTTTTCAACATTTATTAAATTTCTTCCTTTTCTCCTTTGTAGACTTTAAGTGGATCTCTTTTAATCGTTGGTGGTATATTATTTATCCTTATGCCTACAACATTTATTGCAATAGCATGCAGTTGCATATTTGAGGGCTCAGCATTTGGCTTGCTACAATTACAAGCATTTGTTACTGGCGCGGAGGTGGCCAACAAAGATATACGTGGTTTAGTTATGTCAACCGAACGTTGCTTTATATGGTTGGGCATACTGCTGCAACTGACATTCACATATATTTGGTATACTTTTGAACCCACAACTGGCCATACTATGCATGCGGATCAAATACATGGAATTGCGGTTGCATGTTTAGGCATCACAGCCATTATATGGGCACTAAAACTACGAGCTGAATCTCCACTGCTATTGCTGAAGCAGCAACGAGGGGTGGCAGCAGCTGTGGTATTAAAACAATTACATGGCACACATTCAACTAATACCGAATTGATGCGCATGCGTGAGGATTGTTTGCAACTGTTGTCGATGGATGCTGATGACAGTTGTTGGTATATATTCCGAAAGTACAATATGGTGCCATTATTTAAACTATTTATTCTGCGATGTTTTGTGGCACTCTCAATGTCTCAACCTTTTAATAATATTTTTTTATCAGCCAGTTGGTTGGGGTTTGATTGTGATATGAATTGTTTATACGCTCTTACAATGGCCGGCTTGCTAGGCAGCCTACTTGGTGGCCTAGTTATCGATCGCTATGGACGTCGTAGATTGTGCGTTGCAACATTATTACCTGCCACCATATTTATGTTTATTGCGGGGGGCATTATGGATTACCTGACACAGGCTGAAGTTGCCATCATACCAATCGATTTGGAAATTGTTTCCATACTTATACTGCTATACCAGTTCATTATATGTACTGGTGTTTCCATAACTGCTGCCGTCTATCTTTCAGAGGCATTCACCGTAACACAAAAGCCAAAGTGCATTGCTGCAGTATTGGTTGGAGAAAATTTACTGCAAATCTTATTGACAGTCATTTCATTGAAGATGACTGTCAGTGCAACTGCTCTGTACTTCGTGATGGGCATAATGTGTCTGCAGTTGGGTTTGTACGTGTTCCTTTGCATGCCGGAAACAAAAAGTTTAACACTTTACGAATGTTTGCAGAAATTTAGAGGAGTGTCTTTAAGCAAATAAATGAAGGAAGAGTGCAGTTTAAAATAATTTTAAAAACAGGCAACATAACAGCGAATTTAATGACAATATATTTATTTAGGTTTACAATACACAATCTAAGAGTTTTTAATTGAGACAGTTAAATCAATGTCAGACACGCGAGTCGATATTCATTAATCTTCACCATATTTTTGAAATCCCTTATTAAGAATATACATATATTTTTAAGATTATGTAGACTTTTTTCGATTAAAGGTTCACAATCACTTGACCATCTTTTAGTAGATCGAGGGTTTTTATTCAATTTAAGTTACACAAATTTTTATTAAAATAATAAGTTTTTTTAACAAAACAATATTTAATATATTATGGAAAAGAAAGAAATAAGTATGATAATTCGAAAAAATAGTTAAATAATTTTACATAACTCCTTCACATGGCTTTTCTTTTGGCGCAGGAAAATGAAATTTGTTTTCTTTTACGAGGAGAGACTTTGGTTACAACTATAACTGTGACGAATTTTGAATGATAATTCTGTTATAGGTTCGTCCTCATCTTCTTTATATGGGGTACACAGAAAAATTTTCGCAAATTTTTTTTTTCAATTAAACTATTAATCAAAAATAAAATCAGTTTTAATTAAAAATTTAATCAAGTGAATTAAACGTTTACTTATATCAACAGCATTACTGCAAAAAATGTTTTTATATCAAAAAATATTTTATTAATTTAATACTATTAATTTGTTTGCTGCAAATTTAATTAATTTTTTGAAGCTCAGCCGCGAATGACGTTTTAAGTAACAAAATAATTATTTTTCAGGAGAGCAAAAGCACGTTTTTAACAGGCAAGATTATTAATTTTTTATTTTTTTTTTTTTAGATTATTAAAAATAATTAAAATAAAAACTTGTGTGAAAAATATCAAGAAATTAAAAATTTAAATTACATGCAAATTTATGGTATAAACACAACTAGTACGAACGACGAACTTCGCATAGTACGACGAATTCGTCGGCAAGAATTCGTTGCCGAAATTCGCCAAATGAGACACAATTAGTGCGTGAACCTTAAATTTATTTTAATTTATAAAAAAATATTAATCGGGTGTGTTCTAGAATCCGAACCCACTCGAAATGGATTACTTCAGCATTTTTGGTGTTCTGCATTCGATTTTGCGATCTCAAATTAGTTTTTGGGTTTGTTAAAAATTTTGCAATTTTTCGCGAATTTTAGCCACGTTCGCGATTTGTTCCTGTAAGTTTTCTGATTCTTTACAGCTTTAAGGATTTATAATAAATAGTAGACTTTGCTATCATGCAGCAGTTAGCAAATTTTTGCAAATTTCCGCTAATATAGCAATATTTACCGAATTTTAGTCATTCCTTATAGTTATAGGGACTTTAAATCAATTTTATTGCTTGTTTGAAATATTAAAAATTTTCGGCATTTTTGATAATTTTTTTTTTTTTTGCCATTTTCCGACATTTTGTTCTTTTCACCCATTAAGCGATTTCAAATAAATTTTAGTGTTTATTTAAAAGTTTGCAATTTTTCGCGAATTTTAGCCAAGTTTTATTTATTTATTTAATATATACTTTAAGTCTATGTATAAATCGTTACAGCCTAATACAAATGAGTATTTAACTTAAGTATAATATTACGTTTAACAATATTTAAATCTAGAGAAAAGTCAATAAAGCAGCAACACAGTTTTCTAAATGGGTCTGCCCTAGCATAGTTAGTTCGGAAAGTTTTTATAAATAAGGGATTATAGTACCGTACCGTACGTCGTGGAATGTTAAATGATAAACTACTTAATAAAAAATTCGAGCATACTTTTCCATTTATTAAGTTAATTACAAATCAGACATTTAGCATAACTCTGCGACTTTTCAGTGTTGGCAAACGTATTAAGGATAATCTTGTAGAATATGAGGGGAGATTATCTTATCCTCGATATGTATCTCTCAGGCAAAAAAGCAAGAATTGTTTTTGAATGGATTCAATATGATCACTATGAACCCTATAATGTGGATCCCATACAATGAACCGTATTCCAAGATTGGTCTAACGAGAGATGTGTAAAGTTGTTTAGTGACGAAAGGATCATTGAATTCTTTCGCCCAACGTTTAATAAAAGCCAGAGTACAAAGAGCCCTGTTGACAGTCATTGTTATGTGTTGAATAAAATCCAATTTTACATCCAGTAAGATGCCAAGATCTATAATTGGTTCAACTATCTCGATTTTATAGTCACCGAGTTTATAGTTATTTAAAATACTACGTTTTCTAGAAAAGCGCATATGATTACATTTCATTAGGTTTAATTCCATTAGGTTATGTTTACACCAATTATAAAAGGTATCTAGGTCTTCTTGAAGATAAATATGGTCTAAAGAGTTCGTGAAGTTTAAAAAAATTTTTACATCGTCTGCGAACATTAGTATATGTGAATGTGTAATAATATCAGGCATGTCGTTGATAAAGAGCAAAGAGATAAAGAGAAACAAAAGAGGGCCAAGGTGACTGACTACCTTGCGGACCACCGGATTTTACCAATATAGGTTTAGAAGTTGAAAACCCAAATGTTACTCATTGTATTCTGCCGAGAAGATATGACTTTAGCCAGCTTACATAAGTTTTGTCGAAACCCATAATATCAATTTTTTCAGAGAAGGTTTTGATTTACCTTATCAAATGCCTTACTGAAGTCGGTATATATAACGTCGCACAGTGGCTGAAAATTTTATTTCATTGGCCAAAAGTCCAATTTTTGTTTGTCACCGATTTCAAAAATTTTAAATTTATTTAATAGTAAACAAAAATTAGGTCAAAATATTGGTAATTGTGATTGTGGCATGTTGTTAAACACAACTTTTTTTTTTTAATTCAGAAAAAAGTGTTTTGTTTTAATATTTAATCCGAAAGAAATTATCATTGCACAAAAACTATCAGCGATAATGACCTGCTTGCTTTTTTGCCAGGTTGGTAGTCTTGTTATCTTGAAAAAGGTAATATTTGCGACTGTTGTGTTCTTTATATTTGAGATGTTAGGACATATTTTCTAAACTACTAAATTTTAGTCAAATTTCAACTTTAGTAGAATAGAACTTTTGCGGACCAAAAGGGACCAAGAAGGTGAAACCACTGATAGAAAGGTGAAAGTGTTTTCTTTACCCCTGTATATACTCTTGCACCCGTTTGGAACCGTCTGTTTAACACTTTTTTAAATTTCATGATATTACTCAAAAAAAAATTTCTAAACTACTATACACTCATAAAATTATTACAGTAACTGATTGTAGGTTATTAAATTCGTTTTCGGTACTGTTAAAATTGAATAAAAATATAGTTATTTTACGAATAAATTTATTTTTCAACATTTATGTTTGTTATTAAAAAAACAAACTACCAAAAAATAATGTTTTCTGTATTTTTTTTTTTTGTTAATTTGTTTGATTTTTATAGGTTAAAATATATTTTTTAAAAGTAAAAACTATTCAATTTTAACGAATATGATGTTCAATAACTAAAAAAAAACTTAGAAATTACTGAAAAAATCATTTGTTTTAAATGAAATGTAAATGATCCGTTTTTTAAATGAATTTTAATTTGTTTCAAATGAATTTTCGTTTGAATTTAACTACATAATATTTTGAGTGTATTTTTGTCAAATTTCAACTTTAGTAGAATAGAACTTTTGCGGATCAAAAGGGATTAAGAAGGTAAAACCACTGATAGAAAGGTAATTTTAATGAAATTACTCAAAAAAAAATTTTTTTTTTAAATTGTTTTTTTACAATTTTTTTTTTTTTTATTCCGCAAAAATGTTTGCAGAAGTAACAGAACTCATGTGCTATTGTCTTCAAAAAAATTGTATGATATAGGGAAAATTGATCGTGATCGAACATAATACAGGTAGTACATATAAAAAGGCCATTACAGTTAGATTTAGATGGGCAGCAAATTGAAGTTAGCTACCAATTAGTGCTAACAATGATAGATGGAAAAGTAGGCCAGGCTTTGACTAACACGAAGGCTGCATCCAGCTGCATCATATGCCATGCAACATCAAGCCAATTAAACCAAGTCCCGACAAAATCATTAGATAATACTGATGCATATGAATTTGGATTATCACCACTACATGCAAGAATACGACTTATGGAACACATACTTAAAATCAGTTATGATTTGGATCTTCAGGATCAATAAGAAACAACGAAACCAATAAGGAGTTAAGAAGTTCAAAAAGGAAACATATTAAAGATGAATATCGCAAATTTGGTTATAGATCAGTTGAAACAAGAGTCAGGCAATACAAATGATGGCAATACCGCAAGAACATTCTTTTCAGATCCAGAAATAGCATCTGAAATAACAGGTGTTGATTTTAACCTTATTTTTAGATTTAAAATAATCCTTGAAGTACTTGCGTGCAATGAAGAAATTGACTCTAGAAAATTTGGAGATTTAGCTAAGGAAACTGCAAAAATATATACAACCGAGTACCCATGGAGAAATATGTCTGCTACAGTTCACAAAATCCTTTATCATGGAGAAGATGTCATTAAATATCAGTTGGTGCCACTTGGAGATTTATCAGGGGAAGCTCAGGAAAAAAGGAATAAGGGTTACAGATTTTATAGAGAGCACAATACTAGAAAAATTTCATGAAATTCCACTAATGAAGATCTATTTAATATATTATTGGCAACGTCAGATCCGTTCATCTCCAGTATTCGAAATCAATGGAAAGTGGAAAATCGGGATTTAGATGAAGAAGTCAAAAAACTACTAAAGAACAGAAATAACACAGAACAGAATATGGAATATATGCAATCAATCTTTCAATTAAATAAACAATAATTATAATTCATTAGATCTAAGACAGACTTTGTATTAGTAAAAAATAATTATAAGCAGAAACTCACATTGTTACAAAAGCTATTAAAATCTATTGCTGGCTGCTATTATTTTCAAAAGGTTTTTTTTATCCACATATGTATGAAATGTTTTAATAAATATATAAGAATAAATTAAGTGTAAACAAATTGGAAAGCAAAAAATTGTTTCTTTTTCAGCAATAATAGCAAAATTTCCAGTGGATTTTACTATTTTTTTTTTTAATGTTAAAATTTTTTTTATAGTGTAAACATTTAATTTTTTGAGTGTCCCATTATTACAAAAAATGTTAATGATTATTATTTAAATCTAAAAATTACATTTTTAAATAATTAAAAGAAATAAAAAACCAATTGCACGCTAAAGTAAAAAAAATCGAAAGTTCCACTTTGCCCTTAAATTCCGCAATAACTACTCCACCGATTTTAATGAAATTTAAAGTGGAGAAAGTTTAAGGATCTATCTGTCGATTAACTCGATCACTAAAATATCTCCTTCGGTTCAAAAGTTACAGATTTTTGGCCAATGAAAAACGATTTTCAGCCACTGTGCGTCGGTATGTTGGCTGTTGACGAATCCTTCATTTACCAAAGTTGTCAGTTCTAAAATATTTGTTATAGTTGATTTTTCTTTACGAAATCCGTGTTGAAAAGGTGTTAATAACGGTGAAACTTGATGAACCAATGAATCTAAAATGCATTTTTCAAAAAGTTTTGGAATTGCGCTAAATTTGGCTATACCTCTGTAATTAATTATATTTGATTTATTTCCAGATTTGAACAAAGGAATTAAATATGACTCTTTCCATATATTTGGAAAATAACCATTTTTCATAGAAATATTAAAAATAATTGACAACGGCATTGCTAATGCTTTCATACATTTGATTAAAATACTGCTTGGTATACCATCAGGACACATTGAGTTTGAATATTTAAAAGATTTTAAGCAAGTTCGCAATAGAAGCGATTTGTCCCTGTGATTCTTTATAGCTTTCACGATTTTTAACAAATATTACACTTTTATATCATGCTGCACTGTCTCTTTTCCAATTTTTTCGTCGTTCGTCTGCGTAAGAAATAAAAATAAACCTATCGCAGAGTTCGTTACGCACGACGAATTTCGGTCTACGCAATGACCGTGTGTACTTTCATATACACTAATGTGTTCTATTTATGGTGGTCCCAGTTGTGTTTCTAGCATTACAATTTATAACTTTTTTTAGTGGAAAAACGTTTCATAGCCACAATCGCGATGTCATTTAAAACGTTCTTCCACTACGCAAGCGGCTTTTAAAACGTTATTCCAAGCTTCAAAACCATTTAATTTGTATAGTTTTGTAAGTAACTTCCAACGTTCTTCCACTAGCTTATTCTTTGTATGTCATTTTGAAGGCGTTAAGATACATAATTTGAGTGATTTGAGGTTTAAACAGTGTTAGAGAGTAATGTTAACAGTTATCTGCAAAAAAAAAACAGTTTTTGCAAAAAGTGGCTTTTACAACGTTATTCGCGGCTGTGCTTCAATTATAATATATATATATATATATATATATTTTTTTATTTTGTTTTTCTTAACCTACTTACAACTACAATTAATGTTGAGAGAATTTCAACTAATTGTAGTGGGGAATGTAAGATGAGATAAACCCACTGTTGTTTATTGTTGATGTGTTTTGTTCAAGCTTTGATATTGTTACAAGTAGAACTGTTGCTATAATTCTAATACGTTTAACAGTTTTATTTGGTTTAATATCTTTAGTTTGTCTAAAATCTTTATGGATGAAGTTTCCTGATGATCTGGCCTAAGCAACCAGTGAAATGCATAGGAATAGCTTATCCCATCAACAATAAATTTCAAGTGTTTTTGTCAAGAATAAAAACTGGGAATTAAGCACGAATAGCAAAATCTTTTGAAATATATAATATATATATATATAATAATAATTAGTATTGTGGTTATTTTGTTGAACTATTTATGGTTTTTAATCCAAATTTTTAATATTTTTAATTAGGTTTAAGTTCATGCAATTTAATTTTTATTAAATTATCTTTATGAAGAAAGGAATTTTACAACATGAAAATCAATTTAAATTGTTATTGATAATCTTTCATTCTTGACGTGGCTCGGGCTCGAACCCTGGCCGGCAGGTTACCATGACATGTTTCGATCGCAACCACTCGATCTCCTCAGATGGATTTGCCGTCTTAAGCTGAAGGTCCACGCCATGCGTTTATGCGTCTGTCCTTTTTATGCATTTGACAAAAAAGTTGAATCAGTGTAATTGTATATGACAAGATACACAACAAAATGCAGAGAATGCATAGACGCATCAACGCATGAAAGTAGGTTTACTTTCTACTTTTGTATCCGTCGCATGTGTGGTGAAAAAAAGTCAGCTGTTATTGATGGCCATGGATGGCAAATCATATTTATTTTCAATGTTATCGATAAATATGTTTGTGTGGTGGATTATTTTTTACTATGTTCTTGGATTATAAAAGAATATATAGCAAAAAGTTTCAAGCATGGCACGACATTTTCCATACGAGATGACAGAAAAAACCGGTGACCGCCGTAAAATAATATTTTTTTTAAAAAAATAAAAACAAATACATATTGATCATGCGTTTAAAAATAAAGATGATAGATTATGAAAATTATGATGATTGTCCTCTAAGGAAGAGTACGTACCTATGGTCACGTTACAATAACGCACAAACAAGAAGACAACAATAATTTTAGCTATTGAAAAATAGAAAATTCAGTACATCATTAACCCTGCCTTTACACATGCAAGTAGTGGCATGCCACTGTTGTATACATATTATCAAAGAAAATTTGTTCGAAATAGTCGAATCTCATGCCATTTACTTTTGTGATTACACATGCCACTGCGAGTTCATTTTCAAAATGTCGTAGAAGCGTCAACTTGAGCAATTTTGTTTACTTCTTAAAAAAAGTACCAGAAAACAAAATAGAGTTACCGAGTTAATTATAATGGCAAATTTTTGGGGAAATTTTTTCATTTATTTATATTAGCATTATTTTAACGATATTAATGCTCTATTATTAACAAACTTTCTTTTATTTGTGCGCGTTTTTAAAAAATTAATCATAATAATTCTTTATTAAGTTAAAACTTCAATAACAATTTGACACCAATCCAGTAAATGTGAATTAAATTTTTAACAGGGTAACATTGCTTATCGTTTTGACATTTAGTGGCATGCAAGTGCCAAATTTCCACTCGCATGCAATTTTTGCTGCCACTAGAGCAGAGAACTGCAAAATCACTATTTTTCTTTATTTATTCATACGCTAAAATTTACATTCAATCTTTGCTTGCAAAACAAAGTTCCACGTTGGTAATTTTTACATCGTTTCGTTCACATTTGATTTTTGCATTTATTCATTTTTTATTGAAAGTGCGGCTGTTTTCCTAAACGTTAAACGTCTGTCTCCGGGCTGTACACGTGGCTTATTTCATCATAAAACCCTCAATTTTGCATTATGTATTTTTTAAAGAATTTTTATATTTTCGTTATGACAACATAAAATTTGTTATACTGAAAGTACTTTCTCTGCCAGAAATCATAGTGGAATCAGATTTTAATACTGGTGTTGAAAAGTAATCTTATTGTATATCACATACATAATTGCTAACAAATATATTGGGTTTTTGTTTTGATTTTCAAGATTTGTTTGTAAAGTGATTTAAAGAACAATCATATTCTAAGAGAAAGTAACTGTTATTCACATTCATCTAAATTAAAAAATAATAATATTGAGTTATTGGAATTTATTCTTCATTGTGCCCATTTGAATTGGATTGAACTACATATTTACGGTGCGCTGCGCGTTTTTTAAATTATCATTAAAGGAAGAAACTATAACTACCTATTTGAAGTGAATTTATATATAAAGTTAAAGTTCTTTTTTTACAAAAAATCCTAATGAGACGAAATTGCAAAGGATTGTGTTCCGAAGAGACTCGTGCGCGGATTTGAAAGAGTACGAGCTAAAAACGGTTACTTTCGGTGTTACCTGTGCTCCTTTTTTTTTGGCGATTAGGACCTTGTTGCAATTAGCGGAAGATGTCGAATATAAATGGCCGTTAGCGGCGAAGATTTTGAGACACATGATGTATGTGGATGATGCTTTGATAGGGGCGCATGAAATTTCTTTGGCCATAGAAGCTCGAGACCAACTTATCTCAGCTTTAACATCCGCTGGTTTTTTTATGAAAAAATGGACGTCAAATGATAATCAAATTCTACATGGTATTTCAAAGAATGATCTTTTGAATGAGAATTTTTTGGAGATTAGCGATGAAAGTGTAGCTAAAACGTTAGGTATACGGTGGAACGCGAAAACGGATAGATTTTATTTTACCACCTCTCCAATCCCTTTAAAGGAACGGTATACTAAAAGGGAGGTATTGTCCGCTATTGCTCGCTTGTTTGATCCAGCTGGGTGGCTAGGTCCAATTGTTGTAATAGTGAAGATACTGATGCAACAGATTTGGAGTAAGGGAACATCCTGGGATGAAAATATATCTGAATCCGCGTTAATTAAATGGACTCAATTCCTTGCTGATAATACAGCGATAAACGATATTCGGATTTATCGCTGGATTGGTTTCAAGCCTTCTACAACTCTTGAGGTGCATGGGTTCTGTGATGCTTCGGAGAGGGCCTATGGGGCCTGTGTTTATGTTCGCGTTGATGATGGTGAGAACGGAATACAATCAAATTTACTGATAGCCAAATCTAGGGTCGCGCCACTAAAGACTGTATCGTTACCCCGCCTTGAACTTTGTGGCGCTCTTTTATCGGCAGACTTGTTGGAAGTTGTTCGCCGAGATTTTGATTTGGACAAGAATCGAACAAATTTTTATACTTGGAGTGATTCGATGATTGTTTTAGCGTGGCTACAAAAGCCTCCTAACTCGTGGACAATTTTTGTAGCTTATAGAGTTGCAAAGATTATCGCCAAAACTGGGAAGGAGTGTTGGAGGCACGTAAACACGAAAGATAATCCGGCTGATTTGATAAGTCGTGGGGTACGTCCACAGGACTTAGTTGGGAATTCCCTGTGGTGGAATGGGCCTTCGTGGCTATGTTCGGCACAGAATTTTTGGCTGTCTCATGCATCGGGAGATTTTGGTACGAATGAAGAGCAGCGGTCACATAAAGTTTTTTTCTCGTATTTTGAATTGCATACGGACCTCTTGAAGAGGTTTTCGTAGAACGCAAGGGCCCTTAGGGTAATGGCTTACGTCTATAGGGGTATTTCAAAATTTTTGAAAGTTGACGATCATGTATTCGATACTTTTGAGGTGTCAGTTGAGGAGTTAGATTCTGTTAGGGAGAGGTTAATTATAATCTCACAGAAAGTCGAGTTTGCGCATGAATATCATGCACTTTCGTGCGGGAAATCTTTAGTCAATGGTAAATTATTGAATTTGAACCTTTTTTTGGACGAAAAAGGCATTATAAGGGTAGGAGGTCGATTGGAAAATGCACCAAACTTGACCTATGATGAAAAATGTCCTATTTTGTTACCGTCTAATTGTCATTTTGCTAAGCTTTTTGTAAAATTTATTCATGATATTACTCTGCACGGAGGTAATCAATTGATGTTAAGGGTAATACGTACCCAGTTCTTCATTCCTCGGTCCAAAAATTTGATAAAGACAGTAATAGGTCGGTGTAAGACTTGTACCATTTGGAGAAAACAGACACACAGTCAGATTATGGCGGCGCTTCCCGCGGCTCGTACGGTTATCTCTCATCCCTTCACCACGACAGGCGTGGACTCTACTGGCCCTTTTGAGATTAAGAATTATACGGGCAGAGCTCGTCTAATTACAAAGGGGCAATCGCAAGAAGCCGTGATCATCTTGGGGACTCCTGCGTTCTTGGGAGCGTTTGCTAGATTTGTGTCTCGACGAGAATGTCCGAGTAATATGTACTCAGGTAATGGGACCAATTTTGTTGGTGCTTCGAGAGTGCTGAAGGCCGAATTTCGTGGGTTTTTGCGTGATATCGGTTCGGAAGTGAATGCCAGGTATGCACACCAAGGTGTAAGGTGGCACTTTAATCCTGCTAGCGCTACTCATATGGGCGGGTTATGGGAGTCCGGAGTCAAAAGTTTTAAACATCATTTTTGAAGAATTGCCGGTGGCTTAAAGTATACCTTTGAGGAATTCTCCACGTTGCTAGCTAGGATTGAATCATGTCTTAATTCAAGACCTTTGTGCCCCCTATCGGAGAGTGTTGAATGCATAGATTGCTTGACTCCAGGCCACTTTCTGACTGGCGGCCCATTACTTGCCCCTCCGGAGGTTGAGATTTCGGAGAGCCCAATGTCGATTGTAAATCGTTGGCAAAGGGTCAAGGCGTTAAATCAGAGGTTGTGCGCCAGATGGAAGGATGAATATTTGAAGGATCTCCAGAAGCGCAATAAATGGAAGTTTGCGCGTAAAGACTTACAAGTCGGTGACATGGTGGTTATTAAAGAAGATAACCTGCCGACAAACGAATGGCGTTTGGGTCGTGTCGAAAAATTACACATGGGTAAGGATGGCCACGTTAGAGTTGTAGAGGTAAAAAAGGCCATTACAGTTAGATTTAGATGGGCAGCAAATTGAAGTTAGCTACCAATTAGTGCTAACAATGATAGATGGAAAAGTAGGCCAGGCTTTGACTAACACGAAGGCTGCATCCAGCTGCATCATATGCCATGCAACATCAAGCCAATTAAACCAAGTCCCGACAAAATCATTAGATAATACTGATGCATATGAATTTGGATTATCACCACTACATGCAAGAATACGACTTATGGAACACATACTTAAAATCAGTTATGATTTGGATCTTCAGGATCAATAAGAAACAACGAAACCAATAAGGAGTTAAGAAGTTCAAAAAGGAAACATATTAAAGATGAATATCGCAAATTTGGTTATAGATCAGTTGAAACAAGAGTCAGGCAATACAAATGATGGCAATACCGCAAGAACATTCTTTTCAGATCCAGAAATAGCATCTGAAATAACAGGTGTTGATTTTAACCTTATTTTTAGATTTAAAATAATCCTTGAAGTACTTGCGTGCAATGAAGAAATTGACTCTAGAAAATTTGGAGATTTAGCTAAGGAAACTGCAAAAATATATACAACCGAGTACCCATGGAGAAATATGTCTGCTACAGTTCACAAAATCCTTTATCATGGAGAAGATGTCATTAAATATCAGTTGGTGCCACTTGGAGATTTATCAGGGGAAGCTCAGGAAAAAAGGAATAAGGGTTACAGATTTTATAGAGAGCACAATACTAGAAAAATTTCATGAAATTCCACTAATGAAGATCTATTTAATATATTATTGGCAACGTCAGATCCGTTCATCTCCAGTATTCGAAATCAATGGAAAGTGGAAAATCGGGATTTAGATGAAGAAGTCAAAAAACTACTAAAGAACAGAAATAACACAGAACAGAATATGGAATATATGCAATCAATCTTTCAATTAAATAAACAATAATTATAATTCATTAGATCTAAGACAGACTTTGTATTAGTAAAAAATAATTATAAGCAGAAACTCACATTGTTACAAAAGCTATTAAAATCTATTGCTGGCTGCTATTATTTTCAAAAGGTTTTTTTTATCCACATATGTATGAAATGTTTTAATAAATATATAAGAATAAATTAAGTGTAAACAAATTGGAAAGCAAAAAATTGTTTATTTTTCAGCAATAATAGCAAAATTTCCAGTGGATTTTACTATTTTTTTTTTTAATGTTAAAATTTTTTTTATAGTGTAAACATTTAATTTTTTGAGTGTCCCATTATTACAAAAAATGTTAATGATTATTATTTAAATCTAAAAATTACATTTTTAAATAATTAAAAGAAATAAAAAACCAATTGCACGCTAAAGTAAAAAAAATCGAAAGTTCCACTTTGCCCTTAAATTCCGCAATAACTACTCCACCGATTTTAATGAAATTTAAAGTGGAGAAAGTTTAAGGATCTATCTGTCGATTAACTCGATCACTAAAATATCTCCTTCGGTTCAAAAGTTACAGATTTTTGGCCAATGAAAAACGATTTTCAGCCACTGTGCGTCGGTATGTTGGCTGTTGACGAATCCTTCATTTACCAAAGTTGTCAGTTCTAAAATATTTGTTATAGTTGATTTTTCTTTACGAAATCCGTGTTGAAAAGGTGTTAATAACGGTGAAACTTGATGAACCAATGAATCTAAAATGCATTTTTCAAAAAGTTTTGGAATTGCGCTAAATTTGGCTATACCTCTGTAATTAATTATATTTGATTTATTTCCAGATTTGAACAAAGGAATTAAATATGACTCTTTCCATATATTTGGAAAATAACCATTTTTCATAGAAATATTAAAAATAATTGACAACGGCATTGCTAATGCTTTCATACATTTGATTAAAATACTGCTTGGTATACCATCAGGACACATTGAGTTTGAATATTTAAAAGATTTTAAGCAAGTTCGCAATAGAAGCGATTTGTCCCTGTGATTCTTTATAGCTTTCACGATTTTTAACAAATATTACACTTTTATATCATGCTGCACTGTCTCTTTTCCAATTTTTTCGTCGTTCGTCTGCGTAAGAAATAAAAATAAACCTATCGCAGAGTTCGTTACGCACGACGAATTTCGGTCTACGCAATGACCGTGTGTACTTTCATATACACTAATGTGTTCTATTTATGGTGGTCCCAGTTGTGTTTCTAGCATTACAATTTATAACTTTTTTTAGTGGAAAAACGTTTCATAGCCACAATCGCGATGTCATTTAAAACGTTCTTCCACTACGCAAGCGGCTTTTAAAACGTTATTCCAAGCTTCAAAACCATTTAATTTGTATAGTTTTGTAAGTAACTTCCAACGTTCTTCCACTAGCTTATTCTTTGTATGTCATTTTGAAGGCGTTAAGATACATAATTTGAGTGATTTGAGGTTTAAACAGTGTTAGAGAGTAATGTTAACAGTTATCTGCAAAAAAAAAAACAGTTTTTGCAAAAAGTGGCTTTTACAACGTTATTCGCGGCTGTGCTTCAATTATAATATATATATATATATATATATATATTTTTTTTTATTTTGTTTTTCTTAACCTACTTACAACTACAATTAATGTTGAGAGAATTTCAACTAATTGTAGTGGGGAATGTAAGATGAGATAAACCCACTGTTGTTTATTGTTGATGTGTTTTGTTCAAGCTTTGATATTGTTACAAGTAGAACTGTTGCTATAATTCTAATACGTTTAACAGTTTTATTTGGTTTAATATCTTTAGTTTGTCTAAAATCTTTATGGATGAAGTTTTCTGATGATCTGGCCTAAGCAACCAGTGAAATGCATAGGAATAGCTTATCCCATCAACAATAAATTTCAAGTGTTTTTGTCAAGAATAAAAACTGGGAATTAAGCACGAATAGCAAAATCTTTTGAAATATATAATATATATATATATAATAATAATTAGTATTGTGGTTATTTTGTTGAACTATTTATGGTTTTTAATCCAAATTTTTAATATTTTTAATTAGGTTTAAGTTCATGCAATTTAATTTTTATTAAATTATCTTTATGAAGAAAGGAATTTTACAACATGAAAATCAATTTAAATTGTTATTGATAATCTTTCATTCTTGACGTGGCTCGGGCTCGAACCCTGGCCGGCAGGTTACCATGACATGTTTCGATCGCAACCACTCGATCTCCTCAGATGGATTTGCCGTCTTAAGCTGAAGGTCCACGCCATGCGTTTATGCGTCTGTCCTTTTTATGCATTTGACAAAAAAGTTGAATCAGTGTAATTGTATATGACAAGATACACAACAAAATGCAGAGAATGCATAGACGCATCAACGCATGAAAGTAGGTTTACTTTCTACTTTTGTATCCGTCGCATGTGTGGTGAAAAAAAGTCAGCTGTTATTGATGGCCATGGATGGCAAATCATATTTATTTTCAATGTTATCGATAAATATGTTTGTGTGGTGGATTATTTTTTACTATGTTCTTGGATTATAAAAGAATATATAGCAAAAAGTTTCAAGCATGGCACGACATTTTCCATACGAGATGACAGAAAAAACCGGTGACCGCCGTAAAATAATATTTTTTTTAAAAAAATAAAAACAAATACATATTGATCATGCGTTTAAAAATAAAGATGATAGATTATGAAAATTATGATGATTGTCCTCTAAGGAAGAGTACGTACCTATGGTCACGTTACAATAACGCACAAACAAGAAGACAACAATAATTTTAGCTATTGAAAAATAGAAAATTCAGTACATCATTAACCCTGCCTTTACACATGCAAGTAGTGGCATGCCACTGTTGTATACATATTATCAAAGAAAATTTGTTCGAAATAGTCGAATCTCATGCCATTTACTTTTGTGATTACACATGCCACTGCGAGTTCATTTTCAAAATGTCGTAGAAGCGTCAACTTGAGCAATTTTGTTTACTTCTTAAAAAAAGTACCAGAAAACAAAATAGAGTTACCGAGTTAATTATAATGGCAAATTTTTGGGGAAATTTTTTCATTTATTTATATTAGCATTATTTTAACGATATTAATGCTCTATTATTAACAAACTTTCTTTTATTTGTGCGCGTTTTTAAAAAATTAATCATAATAATTCTTTATTAAGTTAAAACTTCAATAACAATTTGACACCAATCCAGTAAATGTGAATTAAATTTTTAACAGGGTAACATTGCTTATCGTTTTGACATTTAGTGGCATGCAAGTGCCAAATTTCCACTCGCATGCAATTTTTGCTGCCACTAGAGCAGAGAACTGCAAAATCACTATTTTTCTTTATTTATTCATACGCTAAAATTTACATTCAATCTTTGCTTGCAAAACAAAGTTCCACGTTGGTAATTTTTACATCGTTTCGTTCACATTTGATTTTTGCATTTATTCATTTTTTATTGAAAGTGCGGCTGTTTTCCTAAACGTTAAACGTCTGTCTCCGGGCTGTACACGTGGCTTATTTCATCATAAAACCCTCAATTTTGCATTATGTATTTTTTAAAGAATTTTTATATTTTCGTTATGACAACATAAAATTTGTTATACTGAAAGTACTTTCTCTGCCAGAAATCATAGTGGAATCAGATTTTAATACTGGTGTTGAAAAGTAATCTTATTTTATATCACATACATAATTGCTAACAAATATATTGGGTTTTTGTTTTGATTTTCAAGATTTGTTTGTAAAGTGATTTAAAGAACAATCATATTCTAAGAGAAAGTAACTGTTATTCACATTCATCTAAATTAAAAAATAATAATATTGAGTTATTGGAATTTATTCTTCATTGTGCCCATTTGAATTGGATTGAACTACATATTTACGGTGCGCTGCGCGTTTTTTAAATTATCATTAAAGGAAGAAACTATAACTACCTATTTGAAGTGAATTTATATATAAAGTTAAAGTTCTTTTTTTACAAAAAATCCTAATGAGACGAAATTGCAAAGGATTGTGTTCCGAAGAGACTCGTGCGCGGATTTGAAAGAGTACGAGCTAAAAACGGTTACTTTCGGTGTTACCTGTGCTCCTTTTTTTTTGGCGATTAGGACCTTGTTGCAATTAGCGGAAGATGTCGAATATAAATGGCCGTTAGCGGCGAAGATTTTGAGACACATGATGTATGTGGATGATGCTTTGATAGGGGCGCATGAAATTTCTTTGGCCATAGAAGCTCGAGACCAACTTATCTCAGCTTTAACATCCGCTGGTTTTTTTATGAAAAAATGGACGTCAAATGATAATCAAATTCTACATGGTATTTCAAAGAATGATCTTTTGAATGAGAATTTTTTGGAGATTAGCGATGAAAGTGTAGCTAAAACGTTAGGTATACGGTGGAACGCGAAAACGGATAGATTTTATTTTACCACCTCTCCAATCCCTTTAAAGGAACGGTATACTAAAAGGGAGGTATTGTCCGCTATTGCTCGCTTGTTTGATCCAGCTGGGTGGCTAGGTCCAATTGTTGTAATAGTGAAGATACTGATGCAACAGATTTGGAGTAAGGGAACATCCTGGGATGAAAATATATCTGAATCCGCGTTAATTAAATGGACTCAATTCCTTGCTGATAATACAGCGATAAACGATATTCGGATTTATCGCTGGATTGGTTTCAAGCCTTCTACAACTCTTGAGGTGCATGGGTTCTGTGATGCTTCGGAGAGGGCCTATGGGGCCTGTGTTTATGTTCGCGTTGATGATGGTGAGAACGGAATACAATCAAATTTACTGATAGCCAAATCTAGGGTCGCGCCACTAAAGACTGTATCGTTACCCCGCCTTGAACTTTGTGGCGCTCTTTTATCGGCAGACTTGTTGGAAGTTGTTCGCCGAGATTTTGATTTGGACAAGAATCGAACAAATTTTTATACTTGGAGTGATTCGATGATTGTTTTAGCGTGGCTACAAAAGCCTCCTAACTCGTGGACAATTTTTGTAGCTTATAGAGTTGCAAAGATTATCGCCAAAACTGGGAAGGAGTGTTGGAGGCACGTAAACACGAAAGATAATCCGGCTGATTTGATAAGTCGTGGGGTACGTCCACAGGACTTAGTTGGGAATTCCCTGTGGTGGAATGGGCCTTCGTGGCTATGTTCGGCACAGAATTTTTGGCTGTCTCATGCATCGGGAGATTTTGGTACGAATGAAGAGCAGCGGTCACATAAAGTTTTTTTCTCGTATTTTGAATTGCATACGGACCTCTTGAAGAGGTTTTCGTAGAACGCAAGGGCCCTTAGGGTAATGGCTTACGTCTATAGGGGTATTTCAAAATTTTTGAAAGTTGACGATCATGTATTCGATACTTTTGAGGTGTCAGTTGAGGAGTTAGATTCTGTTAGGGAGAGGTTAATTATAATCTCACAGAAAGTCGAGTTTGCGCATGAATATCATGCACTTTCGTGCGGGAAATCTTTAGTCAATGGTAAATTATTGAATTTGAACCTTTTTTTGGACGAAAAAGGCATTATAAGGGTAGGAGGTCGATTGGAAAATGCACCAAACTTGACCTATGATGAAAAATGTCCTATTTTGTTACCGTCTAATTGTCATTTTGCTAAGCTTTTTGTAAAATTTATTCATGATATTACTCTGCACGGAGGTAATCAATTGATGTTAAGGGTAATACGTACCCAGTTCTTCATTCCTCGGTCCAAAAATTTGATAAAGACAGTAATAGGTCGGTGTAAGACTTGTACCATTTGGAGAAAACAGACACACAGTCAGATTATGGCGGCGCTTCCCGCGGCTCGTACGGTTATCTCTCATCCCTTCACCACGACAGGCGTGGACTCTACTGGCCCTTTTGAGATTAAGAATTATACGGGCAGAGCTCGTCTAATTACAAAGGGGCAATCGCAAGAAGCCGTGATCATCTTGGGGACTCCTGCGTTCTTGGGAGCGTTTGCTAGATTTGTGTCTCGACGAGAATGTCCGAGTAATATGTACTCAGGTAATGGGACCAATTTTGTTGGTGCTTCGAGAGTGCTGAAGGCCGAATTTCGTGGGTTTTTGCGTGACATCGGTTCGGAAGTGAATGCCAGGTATGCACACCAAGGTGTAAGGTGGCACTTTAATCCTGCTAGCGCTACTCATATGGGCGGGTTATGGGAGTCCGGAGTCAAAAGTTTTAAACATCATTTTTGAAGAATTGCCGGTGGCTTAAAGTATACCTTTGAGGAATTCTCCACGTTGCTAGCTAGGATTGAATCATGTCTTAATTCAAGACCTTTGTGCCCCCTATCGGAGAGTGTTGAATGCATAGATTGCTTGACTCCAGGCCACTTTCTGACTGGCGGCCCATTACTTGCCCCTCCGGAGGTTGAGATTTCGGAGAGCCCAATGTCGATTGTAAATCGTTGGCAAAGGGTCAAGGCGTTAAATCAGAGGTTGTGCGCCAGATGGAAGGATGAATATTTGAAGGATCTCCAGAAGCGCAATAAATGGAAGTTTGCGCGTAAAGACTTACAAGTCGGTGACATGGTGGTTATTAAAGAAGATAACCTGCCGACAAACGAATGGCGTTTGGGTCGTGTCGAAAAATTACACATGGGTAAGGATGGCCACGTTAGAGTTGTAGAGGTAAAAACGGCACGGGGATCGGTAATAAGACCAGTTGTGAAGCTCGTAGTGCTTCCGACTTATTAGGTTTTTTCTATTTTTTCTATTTACTGTACAGGAACATGGTCGGAGCGAAAAAATATACTGATGGGCGTCCCTCTACCAACCAGATGGTGTGCCGGGTTTGCCTGAAAGACCACCCGCTGCGCTTCTGCAAGAAATTCTTACAGGTGAACTACGAAGAGAGAATGCAACTTGTGTCTATTTATCGGTATTGTGCTGGCTGCTTGAGTCATGACCATACCTGGCGTACGTGTGAGAGTAAAGGCAAGTGCAAACGCTGTGTTGACATGCATCACACGCTGTTACACAAAGAGGGCAGGCGGACCGTCAAAGGTGGCCAGAACCAAGCGTTTGCAGCGGGGACCTCGTTCGTCCAATCGCCGAGAGCATAATAGACCTAGTTCGTCTAATAGCTCCGCCAGGGGACCTCGTTCGTCCGATGGTCATGAGAGTGAGAGACCTAGTTCGTCTCAAGCTCTGGTTCTGAGCACTGGGAGGAACCGAAATACTCGCCGCCGACAAAGACAAGCTCATAAGGTGAGGCCAGAGTCGGCTGAAAGTACTCAAGTGAGGCCCTCGTATCAAGTAAGAGAGTCGATTTTGATCAGGGCAACTGCCATCGTGAAACTTGATGCGAATGGATGGTTTTTTGAGGAACGGGCTGTCATAGATGCCAGCTCTGAGTGCTCAGTGATATTAGAGTTGGAGGTAATTATAGGGACAGCACTGTGCTCGAATTTTACGCGGAAGTTAAGACTGGTTTTAAAATTGTGACGCCGACTCATTCGTTAGAAGCGCGGATTGTGGATGAGTTTCCTGGGCTGCAATTGGCAGATCCCCAGTTTCACGTATCCACTCCCGCAAGCTTGTTGTTGGGTGGTGATGATTATAGCCGAATCATTAAAAATGGGGTATATGGCGGCACGTTTGGCAAACCGCTGGCACAATTTTCGATATTTGGATGTATAATTTATGGATCCTGTTCCCCGTAATGAGAGTGTGTATGGAAGACTATTTTATTTTCATTGTCAAATACAATGTAGCCTTGTTGACAAAAAGATTTAATGTCATTTTCTTTGGTTTTTTAGTTTAATTCTAATTTCTTGTTTTTGGAGGAAGGTTTCCCGACTATGGAGTGCTTGAGGAGATTCATCACGTTTTATTATGATATTTGGATATTGAATTTTGAAAATAAATGGAGATTTTGAATTTCATATTTTATTGGATTTGTGTTTTTTAAATTTTGTCTCTTTTTATGTTATAGAGGTTTTCAGATGACCTTGTGGGTTGCTGTACAGCAAGGCCGGCGGGATGTTTACGTCTAAACTGAAGGCAACGATGTTTCCAGCCCTGGAGTCTAATTAGATTGACCTTTGACATCTTGCGGCGCCACCATCAGCAAGAAGTTTACAGTGAACTCGCGATAACGTGAACTAATTTTTTCCAAGGCGGTTCACGTTTTCGAGTTTGTTCACGTTATCGAATGCCAAAATTTAAAAAAAAAAATAGCACCTTTAACTATTCAAAAATAAATAATAAATAAATAAAAATAAATAAATAGATAAACAAGTATTTTAAAACAAATATTTTGTTCATTTTTAATAACATAAAATATATGTATATGCAATAATTCAGTTCAGTTTGCATTTGATTTATAAAAAAAAAATTCTTATAAATATCACAAAAAAATACACATAAAATTAACAAAAACTAATGGGAATTTTTTTTTTTCGAAGAATGTTTATAATATATATGCGTACGACTTTCACGTTCAACACTTTTTTTCTTCGTAAGCTACTAAATCCTTTTCGTTCCAGCGAAACTTGTCTAATTCATCATATGCTAGCTTTATTATTGGCGCTTTTTCTGCTATCTCATATATGAACTATTTCAAATAAAAATATTTAATAAGAGTTGCTCCATATTTTAATTGAAACCATTGTGCCGCTTATTGAATAATATGGGGCCATATAGAAATAATATGGCGAATAACATATACAATAATACTGTTAATTAATGGGGCACTTGACGCTTATGTATAACAGAAATATGATTTGCATGTGTACCTTAAATAAAAATACTGTTTCTTATTAAACACTAAGATAAATTAATTCTAATAAAATATATTTTGTTTCTTTTATTTTCATAACATATTGTTTTATTTTTTTAACAAAAAGTACCATTTGGTGGGAAAAATATTACTTTATTTGTAGTTCAGTACCCTTTCAAAATTTCAATTTTGCAACACTGAAGTACACCAATGTGTTCTATTTCTAACTTGAGGGCTACACGATCAAGTTTTGCCTATCAAGTTTTAATACACTCACACTTTTTTACCAATACACTCATACTTTTAAAAATTGATACGAACTTGCCTCTAAAATTCTCTTGCCAGTGAGTGTATCAATTTTCTTTCAAGAAAACATCTTATTACAAATTTTGAAGTTGTTTTTGTTTTTTTTTCACAAATATTTTGCCGGCAAAAGCTGAAGTTCTTTAGGCTCAACCATAATATGCATAGCCTTGCTTAACCTACTGTCAAAAATTAACAAAAAGTCTCTCAAATGTACTTAAAAAAACAAAAACAAAATAAAAAAACATTTGATTCCGTACGGAATGTGCGATTAGATTCGCACCTTGCTTAAGCAAATGACACTTTCATTAAACTTAGCAAAATGTTTCCTTAAGTTCAATATGGTTTGCCTTATATAATTTACATGTATTCGCACATTTGCTTAAGCCAACTTAAGCACATTATGGTTGAGCCTTTTTTTTTTAAATTGTTGCGAGAATTTTAAAATTTTAACTAAAAACCTAAAAAAATAGTGAAATATGTTTATTAATAAAATTTATTTATAAAATTAATAACCAAAATTATGTTCTGCGATTCATAGAGCTGTACAGACGCCATGAAATTGTATGAATCTTTCATCATATAGGCGAAATGATTTGAAAATAAAAGCCTACGAGTCTATAGCTTCTGAAACAAAAATGCCAGTGGAAGAAGTAAAGAAAAAAATAAAGTCCCTTCGAACAGCCTACAGTGCAGAAAAATCAAAAGTGGAAAATAGCAAAACATTTTGAGTTGTTTTCTCGGCGACGACATCTTGAAAAAGTAAATTGCTTTCAACTTGCGCGCAGCCTACGTCACAGCTGCCAATTTTTGCATATTTTGGCCTTCTGTTTGCACCCTTAGGCGCACTAAACCCTTTTCCGAATGTAGAATTTATATGGCGCCTATGGTAAATTATGAGCAGATCTTCACATAATTTAACAGTATGATTTCTAGCCATATTGAACGGGTTTGTGCAAAATCTTATATCAATATGTGCATTTTTTGTAACATGATCAACTTTTTAGGGTGGTGGTTCCACATTTGGATTCATAACTCGTATCCTACTTAGCCGATTTTGCTGGATTTCACTCCCAGATTGCATAGGATAACAACAACCAATTTGACACCAACATTCTTCATTTCTTTTGGGGTTTTCGAAAGTGAGCGTGTTTTCTACAGACGGACATTGCTAAATGGCCTTAAAATTACTGAATGAGCCAGAATGACCTTGTGGGTTGCTGTACAGCAAGGCCGGCGGGATGTTTACGTCTAAACTGAAGGCAACGATGTTTCCAGCCCTGGAGTCTAATTAGATTGACCTTTGACATCTTGCGGCGCCACCATCAGCAAGAAGTTTACAGTGAACTCGCGATAACGTGAACTAATTTTTTCCAAGGCGGTTCACGTTTTCGAGTTTGTTCACGTTATCGAATGCCAAAATTTAAAAAAAAAATAGCACCTTTAACTATTCAAAAATAAATAATAAATAAATAAAAATAAATAAATAGATAAACAAGTATTTTAAAACAAATATTTTGTTCATTTTTAATAACATAAAATATATGTATATGCAATAATTCAGTTCAGTTTGCATTTGATTTATAAAAAAAAAATTCTTATAAATATCACAAAAAAATACACATAAAATTAACAAAAACTAATGGGAATTTTTTTTTTTCGAAGAATGTTTATAATATATATGCGTACGACTTTCACGTTCAACACTTTTTTTCTTCGTAAGCTACTAAATCCTTTTCGTTCCAGCGAAACTTGTCTAATTCATCATATGCTAGCTTTATTATTGGCGCTTTTTCTGCTATCTCATATATGAACTATTTCAAATAAAAATATTTAATAAGAGTTGCTCCATATTTTAATTGAAACCATTGTGCCGCTTATTGAATAATATGGGGCCATATAGAAATAATATGGCGAATAACATATACAATAATACTGTTAATTAATGGGGCACTTGACGCTTATGTATAACAGAAATATGATTTGCATGTGTACCTTAAATAAAAATACTGTTTCTTATTAAACACTAAGATAAATTAATTCTAATAAAATATATTTTGTTTCTTTTATTTTCATAACATATTGTTTTATTTTTTTAACAAAAAGTACCATTTGGTGGGAAAAATATTACTTTATTTGTAGTTCAGTACCCTTTCAAAATTTCAATTTTGCAACACTGAAGTACACCAATGTGTTCTATTTCTAACTTGAGGGCTACACGATCAAGTTTTGCCTATCAAGTTTTAATACACTCACACTTTTTTACCAATACACTCATACTTTTAAAAATTGATACGAACTTGCCTCTAAAATTCTCTTGCCAGTGAGTGTATCAATTTTCTTTCAAGAAAACATCTTATTACAAATTTTGAAGTTGTTTTTGTTTTTTTTTCACAAATATTTTGCCGGCAAAAGCTGAAGTTCTTTAGGCTCAACCATAATATGCATAGCCTTGCTTGTGTGTCTCGACGAGAATGTCCGAGTAATATGTACTCAGGTAATGGGACCAATTTTGTTGGTGCTTCGAGAGTGCTGAAGGCCGAATTTCGTGGGTTTTTGCGTGACATCGGTTCGGAAGTGAATGCCAGGTATGCACACCAAGGTGTAAGGTGGCACTTTAATCCTGCTAGCGCTACTCATATGGGCGGGTTATGGGAGTCCGGAGTCAAAAGTTTTAAACATCATTTTTGAAGAATTGCCGGTGGCTTAAAGTATACCTTTGAGGAATTCTCCACGTTGCTAGCTAGGATTGAATCATGTCTTAATTCAAGACCTTTGTGCCCCCTATCGGAGAGTGTTGAATGCATAGATTGCTTGACTCCAGGCCACTTTCTGACTGGCGGCCCATTACTTGCCCCTCCGGAGGTTGAGATTTCGGAGAGCCCAATGTCGATTGTAAATCGTTGGCAAAGGGTCAAGGCGTTAAATCAGAGGTTGTGCGCCAGATGGAAGGATGAATATTTGAAGGATCTCCAGAAGCGCAATAAATGGAAGTTTGCGCGTAAAGACTTACAAGTCGGTGACATGGTGGTTATTAAAGAAGATAACCTGCCGACAAACGAATGGCGTTTGGGTCGTGTCGAAAAATTACACATGGGTAAGGATGGCCACGTTAGAGTTGTAGAGGTAAAAACGGCACGGGGATCGGTAATAAGACCAGTTGTGAAGCTCGTAGTGCTTCCGACTTATTAGGTTTTTTCTATTTTTTCTATTTACTGTACAGGAACATGGTCGGAGCGAAAAAATATACTGATGGGCGTCCCTCTACCAACCAGATGGTGTGCCGGGTTTGCCTGAAAGACCACCCGCTGCGCTTCTGCAAGAAATTCTTACAGGTGAACTACGAAGAGAGAATGCAACTTGTGTCTATTTATCGGTATTGTGCTGGCTGCTTGAGTCATGACCATACCTGGCGTACGTGTGAGAGTAAAGGCAAGTGCAAACGCTGTGTTGACATGCATCACACGCTGTTACACAAAGAGGGCAGGCGGACCGTCAAAGGTGGCCAGAACCAAGCGTTTGCAGCGGGGACCTCGTTCGTCCAATCGCCGAGAGCATAATAGACCTAGTTCGTCTAATAGCTCCGCCAGGGGACCTCGTTCGTCCGATGGTCATGAGAGTGAGAGACCTAGTTCGTCTCAAGCTCTGGTTCTGAGCACTGGGAGGAACCGAAATACTCGCCGCCGACAAAGACAAGCTCATAAGGTGAGGCCAGAGTCGGCTGAAAGTACTCAAGTGAGGCCCTCGTATCAAGTAAGAGAGTCGATTTTGATCAGGGCAACTGCCATCGTGAAACTTGATGCGAATGGATGGTTTTTTGAGGAACGGGCTGTCATAGATGCCAGCTCTGAGTGCTCAGTGATATTAGAGTTGGAGGTAATTATAGGGACAGCACTGTGCTCGAATTTTACGCGGAAGTTAAGACTGGTTTTAAAATTGTGACGCCGACTCATTCGTTAGAAGCGCGGATTGTGGATGAGTTTCCTGGGCTGCAATTGGCAGATCCCCAGTTTCACGTATCCACTCCCGCAAGCTTGTTGTTGGGTGGTGATGATTATAGCCGAATCATTAAAAATGGGGTATATGGCGGCACGTTTGGCAAACCGCTGGCACAATTTTCGATATTTGGATGTATAATTTATGGATCCTGTTCCCCGTAATGAGAGTGTGTATGGAAGACTATTTTATTTTCATTGTCAAATACAATGTAGCCTTGTTGACAAAAAGATTTAATGTCATTTTCTTTGGTTTTTTAGTTTAATTCTAATTTCTTGTTTTTGGAGGAAGGTTTCCCGACTATGGAGTGCTTGAGGAGATTCATCACGTTTTATTATGATATTTGGATATTGAATTTTGAAAATAAATGGAGATTTTGAATTTCATATTTTATTGGATTTGTGTTTTTTAAATTTTGTCTCTTTTTATGTTATAGAGGTTTTCAGATGACCTTGTGGGTTGCTGTACAGCAAGGCCGGCGGGATGTTTACGTCTAAACTGAAGGCAACGATGTTTCCAGCCCTGGAGTCTAATTAGATTGACCTTTGACATCTTGCGGCGCCACCATCAGCAAGAAGTTTACAGTGAACTCGCGATAACGTGAACTAATTTTTTCCAAGGCGGTTCACGTTTTCGAGTTTGTTCACGTTATCGAATGCCAAAATTTAAAAAAAAAAATAGCACCTTTAACTATTCAAAAATAAATAATAAATAAATAAAAATAAATAAATAGATAAACAAGTATTTTAAAACAAATATTTTGTTCATTTTTAATAACATAAAATATATGTATATGCAATAATTCAGTTCAGTTTGCATTTGATTTATAAAAAAAAAATTCTTATAAATATCACAAAAAAATACACATAAAATTAACAAAAACTAATGGGAATTTTTTTTTTTCGAAGAATGTTTATAATATATATGCGTACGACTTTCACGTTCAACACTTTTTTTCTTCGTAAGCTACTAAATCCTTTTCGTTCCAGCGAAACTTGTCTAATTCATCATATGCTAGCTTTATTATTGGCGCTTTTTCTGCTATCTCATATATGAACTATTTCAAATAAAAATATTTAATAAGAGTTGCTCCATATTTTAATTGAAACCATTGTGCCGCTTATTGAATAATATGGGGCCATATAGAAATAATATGGCGAATAACATATACAATAATACTGTTAATTAATGGGGCACTTGACGCTTATGTATAACAGAAATATGATTTGCATGTGTACCTTAAATAAAAATACTGTTTCTTATTAAACACTAAGATAAATTAATTCTAATAAAATATATTTTGTTTCTTTTATTTTCATAACATATTGTTTTATTTTTTTAACAAAAAGTACCATTTGGTGGGAAAAATATTACTTTATTTGTAGTTCAGTACCCTTTCAAAATTTCAATTTTGCAACACTGAAGTACACCAATGTGTTCTATTTCTAACTTGAGGGCTACACGATCAAGTTTTGCCTATCAAGTTTTAATACACTCACACTTTTTTACCAATACACTCATACTTTTAAAAATTGATACGAACTTGCCTCTAAAATTCTCTTGCCAGTGAGTGTATCAATTTTCTTTCAAGAAAACATCTTATTACAAATTTTGAAGTTGTTTTTGTTTTTTTTTCACAAATATTTTGCCGGCAAAAGCTGAAGTTCTTTAGGCTCAACCATAATATGCATAGCCTTGCTTAACCTACTGTCAAAAATTAACAAAAAGTCTCTCAAATGTACTTAAAAAAACAAAAACAAAATAAAAAAACATTTGATTCCGTACGGAATGTGCGATTAGATTCGCACCTTGCTTAAGCAAATGACACTTTCATTAAACTTAGCAAAATGTTTCCTTAAGTTCAATATGGTTTGCCTTATATAATTTACATGTATTCGCACATTTGCTTAAGCCAACTTAAGCACATTATGGTTGAGCCTTTTTTTTTTAAATTGTTGCGAGAATTTTAAAATTTTAACTAAAAACCTAAAAAAATAGTGAAATATGTTTATTAATAAAATTTATTTATAAAATTAATAACCAAAATTATGTTCTGCGATTCATAGAGCTGTACAGACGCCATGAAATTGTATGAATCTTTCATCATATAGGCGAAATGATTTGAAAATAAAAGCCTACGAGTCTATAGCTTCTGAAACAAAAATGCCAGTGGAAGAAGTAAAGAAAAAAATAAAGTCCCTTCGAACAGCCTACAGTGCAGAAAAATCAAAAGTGGAAAATAGCAAAACATTTTGAGTTGTTTTCTCGGCGACGACATCTTGAAAAAGTAAATTGCTTTCAACTTGCGCGCAGCCTACGTCACAGCTGCCAATTTTTGCATATTTTGGCCTTCTGTTTGCACCCTTAGGCGCACTAAACCCTTTTCCGAATGTAGAATTTATATGGCGCCTATGGTAAATTATGAGCAGATCTTCACATAATTTAACAGTATGATTTCTAGCCATATTGAACGGGTTTGTGCAAAATCTTATATCAATATGTGCATTTTTTGTAACATGATCAACTTTTTAGGGTGGTGGTTCCACATTTGGATTCATAACTCGTATCCTACTTAGCCGATTTTGCTGGATTTCACTCCCAGATTGCATAGGATAACAACAACCAATTTGACACCAACATTCTTCATTTCTTTTGGGGTTTTCGAAAGTGAGCGTGTTTTCTACAGACGGACATTGCTAAATGGCCTTAAAATTACTGAATGAGCCAGAATGACCTTGTGGGTTGCTGTACAGCAAGGCCGGCGGGATGTTTACGTCTAAACTGAAGGCAACGATGTTTCCAGCCCTGGAGTCTAATTAGATTGACCTTTGACATCTTGCGGCGCCACCATCAGCAAGAAGTTTACAGTGAACTCGCGATAACGTGAACTAATTTTTTCCAAGGCGGTTCACGTTTTCGAGTTTGTTCACGTTATCGAATGCCAAAATTTAAAAAAAAAATAGCACCTTTAACTATTCAAAAATAAATAATAAATAAATAAAAATAAATAAATAGATAAACAAGTATTTTAAAACAAATATTTTGTTCATTTTTAATAACATAAAATATATGTATATGCAATAATTCAGTTCAGTTTGCATTTGATTTATAAAAAAAAAATTCTTATGAATATCACAAAAAAATACACATAAAATTAACAAAAACTTATGGGAATTTTTTTTTTCGAAGAATGTTTATAAGGCAAAAAAAATTTTACAGGAAAAAATCGGTCATCTTTTTTGACAAGTCTTTTGTTCAACCATCTTTAACAAAGCTTTTTCTTTAAGTTTTCTTAACACACTAATTTCACTTTGGTCGACCATTTCATTTTCAGACCATATTAAAGCTTTATCAAGAGCTTCTACAGCATCCTTTGGGCTTACTTTAATTTGAGGCTGGTATATCAGTAAATCGTCATCATCGGTATCATCGTGAATTTCTAAATTTTCTACATCAATGCGATTTTCTTCAGGATTGTTGTTCCAGTCTTTCACCGTAGAAAGTGTCACTTCAATCTATCAAAAAATTAGTTAAGTTATAAAAAACTCTCTAAAACCTATAATAAAACAAACCTGAGGATTAAGAGCCCTAAGAAGTCTAGTGGCAGTTTCTTCTAGATGTATTATGTCTGGAGGAGAAACCCTTTCTCTTAAAACACTTAAGGGAATATTGTCATCAGGGTCATCTTGGTCAGAAAATAAATTTAAAATGTATTTCCAGCAGTTGTGTAAAATTTCTTGTGAAATATGACTCCATGCTGAGCAGAGCTGCCGTTTTTGGTTATTTCTAACCAAAATTGGTTATATTTTTTTTCAATGTGGATATGTGAATATTGTTTTCATTTTGGTTACTTTTTTCTAAAATAATAATACGTACGAATATGTTTTCCTGCTTTACAAATTTTTAATTTGGAAAAGTACCAAGAACGCCACATGCCTAGATAAGTTTATTGGGACCTCCTGAACACGAAAACCGCTGTAATTTTTTTCCCTAAGTACCGTTTTTTAGATAACGGTACTTTTGTGTTTTTTGATATATGGTCTCACTCAAACCCTTGTGGAGCCCAACCGCAATAAATGGCACATCGTTGGAAAGGTAATTGAATGCCTTTTCCGTCGATATGCTAAAAATTTCTATCTGATAAGAAATGAAGGAGTTATGGCACCTTCAAAATTTGCCTATTTTTTAAATTTTTTCAAAATGTTTCATTTTTATTTCGTTTTTTTTTCTACGTTATAGTAAATATCTGGAATCCTTTATTTTTAAGCCAAATATTTTATTTAATTACCAACATTTTAAGCGTGATTTGAAAAAAATCGGATGAAAAGTGAAGTTTTTATTTAGGATTTTGTGAAACGACAATATTTTCATATCATATAAAATTCCGCTTTTTTAAATACGTTAAAACTGATGGACGCCGAATATAGTGTGTGAGCAATGAAGATACAAATATTGTCGTTTCACAAAATCCTTAATAAAAACTTTCGTTTGGACTTTTCCGTTGTGCTCCACAATGTTTTGAGTGGGACCATACATCGAAAACACAAAGGAAAAAAATTACAGCGTTTTTCGTGTTCAGGAGGTCATAATTAACTTATCTAGGCATGTGGCGTTCTTGGTATTTTTTGGCTGTAAACCAGTGTAATTTTCTCGTTAGTTTTTTTTAATATGTAAAAGAATTTTTATTTCTTGTTTTGTTTTCTTGACTTATAATTATTATTTCAATATAAAGTGCAAATATTTGCAACTTAAAATAAATTTCAATGATTTATCAATTAATTAAAAGGCATTTTAAATTTGGTTACATATTTACTCATTTGGTAACTTTTTCAAAAATTTTGGTTGTAAAAATTATATTGGTGTGGCAGCACTGATGCTGAGTCTAAAAGATTAATTCCATCTTTAATAGACAACATCTTAATAGAATCTAACAAATCTGTTTGTTTTCCAGCGATAAGAGCTAAAAGGCTGTTTCTATAATGCAATTTCGTTATTTTAAAAATATTTTGGTCCATCGGCTGAATTAAAGACGTGACGTTGGGTGGCAAAAACATTGCGCAAATAGTTCCGTCCGCAGAAATTAATTTCGTTTCAGGGGGATGTGAAAGGGCATTGTCTATTAACAGAAGGGCTTTTACTGGTAGATTTTTTCTTGTTAGAAACTCAGTTACCTAAAGTAAAAAGTTATTAATCTTTTAGTTTAAAATTGTTCATTTTAAATTTACCTCTTTAACAAAACATTGATGAAACCAATCATAAAAAATTGTGGATGTCATCCATGCTGACTTTGAGCATTTATAATTCACTGGACATGTAAAATTTTTAAAACATCGTGGATTCTTAGATTTTCCAATTACCAGTAGTTTAAGTTTGTGTGCCCCAGACGCATTCGAACAGCACATGAAAGTTAATCGCTGTTTCTCCATCTTTGCGCCTGGAGCACTCTTCTCCAACGATGAAACGTATGTTTTATCTAGTAGCTGCTTTCAGTACAAACCGGATTCGTCAGCATTATAAAGCTGATTTTCACATAAAGAGAGTTCCTCCATTTTTGCCCTTAACTTTTCTTTAAACGGGTCAACAAGCTGTAGCTGAGCAGAAAGCTTTTCTCCGGAAATTTTGAGAAGACGAACACTAAACATCTGCTTAAATTTTTGAAGCCATCCATCACTGGCATTAAAACCTTGATCACTCTCTTTAATTTGTTGGTGAATTTCTAAAGCTTTCGCTTTTAGCATCAGTCCGCTTACCGGCAATTTTTTGTTTCGCATGCTAAGAAACCATTTGTAAAGAGAACGTAATGTTTTACGCTTTCTGGTACCATAAAGAGTATTATTTACACGATTTGTTATTTCCCGTTTTTTCTTTTTAATGGAACAAACTGTTGATTTAGCAACACCATATTTTCTTGCCAAGCCACTGACACTATAACCTTTTTGCAATAACTCAAGAATATTCACTTTATCTTTCAAAGATAACACTTTAGGTTTTTTAATGACATTTTTTACTTTCACGAAAAACAATTTTTAATAACTTTCAACTTTTACGTAGCAATGTCAAAAAACAATTAACAGGTCAGCGTATACATAAAATTAAGAAAAACAAACACTGTAACATAAACCAATAAGTGAACTCAATTCGGGGAATTCCCAATAAAAAAAAACATTTTAAACAGTAAACAGAGCTGCCAGATTTTGTTCACGTTTTAGAATAGCCTGTGTAAAAATAAATTTGTTCACGTTTCTGAGACGTTCACCCTTTTGAGTGTTCACGTTTTCGCGAGTTCACTGTATTTTAAGTTCTTATTTGAATTTGTATGTATTTTCGTTAAGTTTTTTTTATATAGTTATTTTGAGAAAATGAAGTTGTGCTAGAGAAAATTGGTTTTGATTATTCCTTGAATAACGGCCATAGCGAATAATTCAATTTTCTTCATCGCAGAAGTTTGTAAATTTCAAAGTTTTAATAAACCGAATTTTGTAACGTTTAAACGAAAGAAGGAAAGTGTCTTCATTTGGAGAAGCATTTTTAATGCGAAAAAATTACCTCTTTATTATTCTTTTTTTTCTACTACTGTAATTATTTAATGTATATAATATTCATGTGTATTAAGAAATTTTTATTTATTCATACTAATTAGTACTGCAGATAGGTTATTTGGTTTCAGATTTTTACAATTCCAAAAAACCTAAGTGTCATAACATAAGCTGGTAATTAGAAAAACAAAATTTTCTTAACCGATATATATTACTGGTTTCATTTTAATCAAAATGTGTAATATTCGTTTCAATATCGTTAATAGTTCCAATTTTATAACGTTTTTTTCCTCTCCTGTAAATTTTGAAAACTGCAGATAGGTTATTTCGTGTTTTAGTTTTCCAATTTTACTATAAAAAAATTCAGTGTGAACTGCGAGCATGTTTGTATATTAAAAGAAAGAATTATATCGAAAAAAACTGCACTCAAATCTTGTACATTTTTGCTTTTATGACAGTTTCGAAAAAGCATTAAATTTTTTTTTTAATTTTATTACTTATCCTACACACTGTATTTCAAACAAGATCAACTCATCTTCCGTACATGTGCAACTAAATTAATAAGCGAAAAAGAGAAAAACTTTTCAAGTTATGCTTGTTTTGTTTTGGTGGAAGTAATGTGTTGTTATGTTTGTTTTGCTATGTATGTTTACAGTGAAATAATATAATTGATAGTTGTGTGAAGTAGAACATTAAGAATATTTTGCGCAGCCCTTTAATAAATACCAGTATTAATTTATGTTGAAAAAAATAAATTTTTTAATAATTAGTATTGTGGTTATTAGTTGAACTATTTATGGTTTTTAATCCAAATTTTTAATATTTTTAATTAGGCTTAAGTTCATGAAATTTAATTTTTCATTAAATTATTTTTATGAAGAAAGGAATTTTACAACATGAAAATTAATTAAAATTGTTATTGATAATCTTTCATTCTTGACGTGGCTGGAGCTCGAACCGGCCGGCAGGTTACCATGACATGTTTCGATTGCAACCACTCAATCTCCTCAGATGGATTTGCGTCTTACACTCGCAGCCATCGACGGCTGCTGACGTCAATAGTCAAACATCAATCCTTAAACCAAATTGTATTCTAACATTTGGTAGATCGAAATTTGCTTTCCTGAATGATTATCCATTTTAATCGATTTTACATGTTTTTTCCTTACTTCTGTTTTTTCGTACTTTTGTCAAGAATTTTTCTTGAAGTCCAAGTACATTTTTTTGTTTTTTCATTTTGTCTTTTTCTTTTCTGTTGACCTTTTTCAGCACAACTTGAAGGACAAATGTACACATAGTGCTCGTGCCTTAGCTTTAACAATAATTAGTATTGTGGTTATTTAGTTGAACTATTTATGGTTTTTAATCCAAATTTTTAATATTTTTAATTAGGCTTAAGTTCATGAAATTTAATTTTTCAATAAATTATTTTTATGAAGAAAGGAATTTTACAACATGAAAATTAATTAAAATTGTTATTGATAATCTTTCATTCTTGATGTGGCTGGAGCTCGAACCGGCCGGCAGGTTACCATGACATGTTTCGATTGCAACCACTCAATCTCCTCAGATGGATTTGCCGTCTTACACTCGCAGCCATCTTATTCATAATTATGGGCATTTCCGTCAAAAGGTCCACCGTGACCGAAAATTTAAAAGTTATTAAAAGCTGATTATTTTACGATATTGTTATAGAGAAATATTTAGATTTTACTAATTTTATAAATTTACACATCAATTTGTTCATTTAGATGAACAATCACACTGCAAAGTTGTGCAAACGTAAATGTGAGAATGTTTTATTGTATGTTTTCTTTAATATTTATCTTTCTTAAAAGAGGTGATATATGATAAAAATTATTCCAAAAAAATTTTTTTACATGGTCTGTAATCTAAGGAAGAGTTCAAAGAGAAATATGTTATTCGGATTAACGGTAAATTTTTATTTTATTTTGATCATTATTCAGTTAAATTATTACGGAAGAAATTCACGTTCGAAATGTCACGTATCGACCCAGATTTTGGCTTAAAAAAAAGAAAATTCAGAAGATTTTGCAATCAAACCAAAGACATTTTAATGTTTTATTGCTACGTAAAATTCTGAAAGTAGTTTGACTAACAAATTGTGCCAGGTTTCGCTTAGTTACGCCTTTTTATACATGGCCAAACAAACTACTTCTGTTTTTTTCACGTTCGAACCGCTACTTCTTTTGCCATTATCTTTGACCTAGAATCGCGCACTCCGTAAACTTTAGCATAGATAACATTGCTTTCTTACTGCTATAATTTAGGGGTTAAGAGAACTCAAAAATAATTGTTGTTTAAAATGTTTTTGCATTTTTGATGCGTACGACTTTCACGTTCAACACTTTTTTTCTTCGTAAGCTACTAAATCTTTTTCGTTCCAGCGAAACTTGTCTAATTCATCATATGCTAGCTTTATTATTGGCGCTTTTTCTGCTATCTCATATATGAACTATTTCAAATAAAAATATTTAATAAGAGTTGCTCCATATTTTAATTGAAACCATTGTGCCACTTATTGAATAATATGGGGCCATATAGAAATAATATGGCGAATAACATATACAATAATACTGTTAATTAATGGGGCACTTGACGCTTATGTATAACAGAAATATCATTTGCATGTGTACCTTAAATAAAAATACTGTTTGTTATTAAACACTAAGATAAATTAATTCTAATAAAATATATTTTGTTTCTTTTATTTTCATAACATATTGTTTTATTTTTTTAACAAAAAGTACCATTTGGTGGGAAAAATACTCTTTTATTTGTAGTTCAGTACCCTTTTAAAATTTCAATTTTGCAACACTGAAGTACACCAATGTGTTCTATTTCTAACATAGCGTCTTCACCTGACAATTTTTTGTCATACCAAACGTCAAACTTCATATTAAAAAAACGCTGACAAAAATTTTCGAGTTTTTTTTATATAGACTTTGACGTTTGGTATGAAAAAAAATTGTCAGGTAAAGACGCTACCCTACAGATAATATTGGACTACGTGGTCCATAGTGGCTTAAATGGAATACTTACAACATGGTCCAATGTACTGTAGTATGGACCATGTTATAAGAAATTAACATGCAGTGCTGCCAACAACTGCATGATGTATACTATTCTATAGTTTACAGTATTACACATTGGCAGCCTTGATGGTGTCCATTATTAATTGTTTTTTTAAAAGTGAAAGTTTGTGAAATTTGTGGAAAAGAAGAAAAAAAATAAAAATACCAAGTAAATATATTAATTAATAGCAATAATAAAGTTAAAAATTAAAAAGAAACTACCCCTTAAGTGTACTCCATACAGTAGTAACATGGAGTACTTTTAAAACTAACCCACTTTAGTACTCCATGGAGTAGTTTAGGGACTACTTCGGTGGGTTATATGGTCCCCTCCTAGGACATCGTAATGTTAAATGGACCACCTTTTACCCATATATTTGGAGTAGTTTTGGAGTACTCCTACTCCTTTATGGACTACTCTTTACATGCATGTATGGACTAGTCTCGTTATCTGCAGGGTATGTAATGATTACTTTTCTCTTGCATTGGTTCTCGCAATAAGTGCAGTCCGCTCGGTTCGGCAACAAGCGGCCACTCTGTCTGTGGCCTTTCTGTTTGCACCCTTAGGCGCACTAAACCCTTTTCCGAATGTAGAATTTATATGGCGCCTATGGTAAATTATGAGCAGATCTTCACATAATTTAACAGTATGATTTCTAGCCATATTGAACGGGTTTGTGCAAAATCTTATATCAATATGTGCATTTTTTGTAACATGATCAACTTTTTAGGGTGGTGGTTCCACATTTGGATTCATAACTCTTATCCTACTTAGCCGATTTTGCTGGATTACACTCCCAGATTGCATAGGATAACAACAACCAATTTGACACCAATATTCTTCATTTCTTTTGGGGTTTTCGAAAGTGAGCGTGTTTTCAACAGACGGACATTGCTAAATGGCCTTAAAATTACTGAATGAGCCAGAATATACAGAAGTATGTATGCACATTATGAGGTCAAAGATGAATAATAAAAAAGTGCACACGAAATCACAAACTTTGTATCAGAAAACTTCAAATTTAATCGTCAACAGGCCATTTTTAAAAACTTTGAAAAGATGTGTTCATTAACTAAAAATGTTTACAAATTTATAACAATTGTTACTAGTAACATGTTTTTAAATGTACTTTTAACCACAGAGTATACAGAGGCGTCACGAGACAGAAAATTGTGTTTTTTCTGTCTTTTTCTTCGAAAGCTGCCCTTTTTGCGTTTTTTGTTTTGATTATGCAATTTGTGTAGATAGTAGCGGCCTGTTTTTACGCATTGTCACTTCACTAACAAAGGACATTTTCTTTCTCTTTCTTCGAAAGCTGCCCTCGCAAATGATTTAGGCATTTTTCATACGTCACTTTTTTCATCTCTGTATACTTTGTGCTTTTAACATTTACTTGCAACAATTGTTACAAATTTGTAGCAATTTTTAGTAAATTAGCGCAACTAAAAATTGTCGAAACGTAAATAAACCGTCAAGTCTGGCAACCATTTAAGTGCCATCTGTTTTTATTGTTTAAAAGCCATTAGAAAAGATATCTAGTGTTTTTTACTTGCATTGATTATTTAATAATACATTTTTGAGAAACAAACATTTTAACATAATTTAATTTAAGTTGTATACAAAGATAAAATTTAAAATGTTGGCTCTTCGAACAACTATGCGTTTCAATTCAGTGTCTAACACAATTTCTCGCAACACCTACAAATCGATGAAGTTTATACAAATTGAAAATAATTTCCCTGTGAGAAATGCATCTGTGTGTGGAAACATTTCAACTAAACATCTCCAAAAACAGCCTGCTTTATTGAATGGTTACTTTATGCAAAGAAGAAACTACGCCGCAAAACCTATGGAGGACGTTGATGTTAAAGATTTAGAGCGTGTATACTACGGGACTTTAACTCCACGCATGAGAGCTGTTAAGATATTCTCATTAACCACCAGCATAGCTGGTTTGGCCGCCCAACCCATTCTAATGGAACAAGGCATGAAAATTGGTGGTACCGGTATGGCTGTTTTATTATGTGGTTTTGGTGGATTCTTCACCTTTGTGACACCCTTGCTGCTACATTTTATAACCAAGAAGTATGTTACAGAAATACATTACAACCCAGCTACAGAAGAATATATCGCAACAACAATAAACATTATATTACAAAAAGTTCGGGTAAGTCTTCTCAGAGCAAATAAATGAAATTTTTATTACTTAAATCTTTTCAGACAAAATTCCGTCCGAATGATGTGAAAATTCCAGAAGTACCTGGTATGTTTACGTCATTTAATATAGGCAACAGGTCCCTATTTGTGGATCCCGCATTGTTTGAAGATCCTGAGCACTATGTGCGCATCATGGGCTACGATAAGCCAATCGATTTTAAATTGGATTTAAAAGCAACAGTTGGATCAACAACGAATAAAATAAATAATCAATAAAATAATAATATTGGAAAAAGTTTAAAAATATTTGTACTTATGTTTTAGCTGTGTTTATTAGTCATAAATACTCTATAAATGTTTTAGTGGCTCTAAAACTGTTTGCTTATAATAAATTTGCACACATGTTAATTTATCTGTCATTGTCAGCTGTTGGTAAACAGTTTGACAAGAGTCAGTATTTGTTTTTAACACAAAATTATGATTTTTAAGTAACTTTTGCATAAACATTTAACAATTTCCATTTCTTAAATTAAAATATGACCTCTGCAGATTTAAAAATAATTTTAGAATTTAGGTAAGTTTTTTTTATTTTATAAATATTGGTAATAATGTTGCATTCATATTTTAGTGCCGGAGCAGAGTTACTTTTTGGCAACATTAAAAAACGTGAATTATCTCTACCTTCAGAAAAATGTAAGTCAAATGAAGAAGAAATAATGGAACAAACTTAGTTTATGGTCGAAGCTCCAAATGAAAAATTGGGAGGATAGAAGGTTGAAAAATAAGAAGGAAATATTAAAGGGTAAAAGTCATATAAACGCAGTGTTCGATTTATGGACCTCTGAAGTTTTCATATACATTCATGCAATTTTCCACAACATTTCTGAACGTAGGTAAATACATATGTATGTAGTTTTTATACTCTTCACCACAATTTGTTGTGAAGAGGGTATACTAAGTTTGTCATTCCGTGTGAAACTTTTTTATTATTCATCTCGGACCCCATAAAGTACATATATATATTCTGGGTCCTTGAGTAATTCTAAGTCGATTTAGCCATGTCGGTCTGTCTGTCCGTCTGTTGAAAACACGCTTACTTTCGAAAAACTCAAAAGAAGTAAACAAACAGTGTCAAATTGCTTGTAGTTATCCTAAGCAGATTGGGATTGAAATCCAGCAAAATCGGATCAGTAGGATCAGAGCTATGAATTAAAATGTGGAACCACCACCTAAACAAAATTGATAATTTTGTTACAAAAACTTACATAAATAATAATAATGGACAGAATGATATACGATTTTGCAAAAGTTTGTTTTGTTCGACTGGAAATCACGTAAAATTTCGTGAAGATCCGTCCATTATTTACCCTAGGCTCCATATAAGCCCTTCTCCCGGAAAACAGTATAGTACGCCTTAACCCCGAATTAACAATGCTATCATAACAAAATTTGGCTCGTCACAGTTTTACAGGAAAAGAAATGACACTGTGAAACTTCGTGAAGATCGGCCCATAATTTACCATAGGCCCCATATAAACCCTACTCCCGTAAAACAGTTAAGTACGCCTAAAACCGTAAAAAATAAAGCTATCATAACAAAATTTGGTACATCCAAGTTCTATAGGACAAGAAATAAAACTATGTAATTTCGTGAAGATCAGTTCATAATTTACCCTAGGCCCCATATAAACCTTACTCCCGGAAAACAGATTAGTACGCCTAAAAACGTAAAAAATAACGCTATCATAACAAAATTTGGTACATCACAGTTTTATAGAACTAGTAATGATACTGTGAAATTTCGTGAAGATCGGTGCATAGGCCTTAAAGCCCACTCTGGTAAAATAATTAAATACGCGGTAAACTTTCTTCCAGTTTAGCTTCGTATGGCCAGAAAAAATGTTATGCAATTTTGTGATATACGGTCCATAATTTACCTTAGATTCCATTTTAGCAGCCTTCTGAAATTCACTGCAAACGCTTAAACTAATTGCACCGCTGTATAGAAATTTATGTTTTTTAATACCAAAAATCGTTCTGCAGAATTTGGGATGATTGGTTCATAGCTTACCATGGCTTCAATATAAATTGACCTCCTGAAAATCATTTTAGTTCGGCCTAAACTGTTACGAATCATGATATTTTACTCAAGCTTGTTAAAATTGCTAAAAAAAAGCATTAAACTTTCTGATTGTCGGTCAATAATTTAATTTAGATTTAAACCGCTGTTTTTATAAATATTATAATAATAAATAGACAACATACAGATATTACTCCAAAAACATTCGAAGTGTCGGTGGAGGGTATCAAAGATTATATATAGCAAACAAATGTGTAATAAAAATCAAACAACAAAGACTTACTGAGCTACCTAAATAACAGAGCTACCTCAACAAGAGCGGCAAGCGTTTTTTTAAACATGCAAATTCTATTACCAATAAATTTTCAATAAAATAAAACTACCAAGCGAACTATCAAGATTTTCAAGCCGGGTGGTGTTAAATTCGCGTTCTTAAGGTTTGTTTCGTATAAACTGTATGAAAATGATGAGTTTTGACATAAAAGAGACGCTTGCCGCTCTTATTTAGGTAGCTCAGTAAGAGCGGCAAGCGTCTGTTTTATGTCAAAACTTTTCATTTCCACACAGTTTATACGAAGCACCCCTTTATGCTAGTGAATTAAATTCATTTTCATTCATTCCAGATTGCATCAACATCAAAACGCTTTGATATTTTGAGGTTGCATTGAAACAGATTGCATGTAGATTGCACTGTGTGTACCCAGCATTAGAACAAGAATTCAGCACCACCCGGTTGGAAAATCTTATTAATTAGATCGCTTGGTCGTTTTATTTTATTAAAAATGAATTGGCAATATAATTTTCATGTTTAAAAAACGCTTGCCGCTCTTGTTTAGGTAGCTCAGTTACGGGCATGTTCTGTAAATCAAAATGAAATGGATTTAAAATTCAACAAATATTGAAAACGAGCATCTTAAAAAAGTTCTCAAAGATATGCCTTTTTTATATTCTTTATGCTTTGCGTACCAATTATATTTACAAGAAAAACTCTTAAAAACGAAAAAATCTAGAGTTTTTCGTAATTAATTGAAATAAAAATCTCGTTCGATTTCAATTGCACTTCATTTCGATTTCCAGAACATGCTCGTTAAGATTGTTTGCAAAGGCCGCCTTGACCGAGAGCAAGAAATTCCTCCTCTATGGCATATATATAACTTTAACTTCTCTGCATAGCAATTAACATGCTTACTTAAAACATATATTTTCGCAAATTCTCGCTTTATGGGTTGAGGAGTTTTAAACAAATTTTGTATATCCAGAAATATCTGTTTTAAAGCTTAAAAATGATACCAATCTTCAGAAATGAAGCGGAAAATCGCATATGGGCATTCCCCTAGAATGGTCTACCAGGATGAAAAAACAAAATGTTGATTATCATCGTCTTTTATTGTTTATTATTAGAAAAACAGTCTATGTTCTTATAAAAGAATAATTTCCTAGCATATCTGAGCTGTTTTACCTAAGAAAATTGGGCTGGAAACTGGAAAATTTTATAATTTCCTGTATTTTCTACTTCTATAGACATTTTTATATGCTTATTTTACATGCAAAAAATATGTTATGTTTACATTCTTTCTTCATAATCTCTCCATTACAATCAATTGTAAAAGGAGTATTAAGTTTTTTGTTAATAAAATTTGAAGACATTTATGGTAAAATGCATGGTGATAATAATAAAAAAAACATATGGAAAAATCGTACGTTCGCGATCCGTACGTTCGCGACCGGTACATAAGCCAATTTAATAAAAACCAAGAGAGATATTTTATTTTGTAAATACTGGATGGAGACCTACATTAATACACTTTTAAAATAAATTAATCACTTTTGAAAATTCCGTTTCATTACGCAGATTTTTACATTTCACTACTGTCAGCCGAAGTTGACTTCTATATTGCGTACGTTCGTGACCACAAGTTTATAACTTTTATTATGAAAACTTAAACTCGATGAAATCCATCTTTTGTACTAAACATAGAGCTACTCAAATGCTATCGAATCGCAAAAAAAATGCTAGGAAAAGTTTTGTATTCTATATTATTTGTACATCAAAAGCGTACGAACGTACGTTTGTGACCCCAGGAAATGCCCATATACATGTGTATCCAACCTTCAGAGTTACATAACTAGAAAACTATGCTATTGCTAAACTTTTACCATTTCGTACGTGTTTTCTTCTTATTTTTAAATTTTTTAGCACCCTAGGTATGTACTTATTTTTTTTATTTGGAGCGCTGCATCTATAAACTATATTAAAGCCGAAATAATAAATTAAAATTATGTTTTCTACAGGGACTATAAGAAATCTTTTAAAATGGATGCACGCAAATATTCTCACAGAAAGACCAGAATTGTTTATACAGGGGGATACAGTGTAAGTAATATTAAAATATTTAAAAAATATAAAATAGTTGAAAAGTTGGAAGACAGGGGCAAAGACGGGCATGTTCTAGTAATCGAAATGAAGTGAAATTGAAATCGAACAAGATTTTAAGTTCAATTCTTTACAAAATTACCATAGTTTTTCCTGGTTTTAAAAGTTCTTGTAAAGCTAATTGTTACTCAAAAAATGAAACTGATAAAATGGAATATTTTTATGAACTTGCAGTACAGGATCGTGTTTAAAATTTGCTCGATTTCAAATCCACTTCATTTCATTTTCTAGAACATGCCTGTATATCCTAATAAGAAAGTAATTAGAATAAATAGGATAAAGATTAATGTCATAAATGACAATCTTAAGATTTATGTTTCAAAACCCAAAAGAGATTTTTTATGTATGTTTGTAAGTTATATCGTCGTGCGGGAGTTTATGTGCTCTATATGCCAAAAGTGTATTTTGAGAAAATCGATCTTGAAGTTTTAACACAATTCAGGTTTGAAGGATATAGAACAAAACAGACACTATTTATCTCAGAAACTAGATGAGATAGCCGAAAACGGATTACATATTTGAAAAATTTGGGGTCGAAAACCTAAAGTGGCATAATTAACTCGAAATGTGTAAAATGGCGGATAGAGCACATAAACTCCCGCACGACGATATGCTAGAAACACAACTGGATCGTAGATCGTAAAAACGCGATCTATTTACCTACAATTCGTATTTATTTATAAGAATTAAATCCAAATTTATTGAAATTGTTTGTTTTTCCTTGATTTTATTTGTTTTTTATATTTAATTTTTTAATAGTCGTATATCGTCAGTTAAAATGCAAAAGGGCGTAACAACAATTTTAATTTGTATATTTTTAATTTTATAGGGACATGAATTTAGTCTAGTGTATCATAATCAGCCAAAAAATTGATTTTGAATTTTTTTTTTTTGTTACGTCCTTTTGCATTTTAGGTGACGATATACTCTTTTACCTATGCGACAAATTTTTTTGTGCTTTTGAATTAAATTTTATTTGACAACGTATCTACGTCATACGTTACTACGTTCATAAAGTTCAATTGTGTTCCTAAGGATAAACTCAAATATACGGACACTTTTAAAAACTCGAAATCAAATGAAATCAAACAAATTTTTTAGATGTTTCTGTTGCAAATTTTCATAAAAATATTTCCAGAACAAATCTTACAGTCAAGACAATAGGTGCGTTTGAGTACTTTTACAGTAAAATGCAGTAAATGAGTAAACTAAAAAATTTTCTCTCACAAAAAGCTGTTGTCCAAAAAAGTACGCGAACGCAAAATTTGTAAAAATTCGTAAAATAAAGGCAACAGCTGATGGCAAATAATTGAAGTGTTGAAAAATATTGACACTTTTGACTACTTAACTCGTTTTCTTATCGGTACTCGATTAAATACTTTTTATAACACGAACATTTTTGGAAAATACAAACAAACAATTTTATGTAATCTCTCATATTTGTTTGTTTTTTATTTTATTTGATTTTACTTATTTGTAGTGGGTTAAATTATTTAAAAGATGGTGAATAATTTTTTTGCTATTGATTACTTAAGTACCCAAATACTTCACACTTTTACAACTCTAAAAAATTAACATAATAAAAAAAATTTCAAAAGTTTGTATTTAGCCAAATAAATGCTTCACAAACAAGTTTAATTAATTAATATTAAATCACTTTTTGTTTTGGTTTAATTTTTATTTCAACTTTTCTTTTATTTAACAATTTTTTCACAATTTGTATGCTTTTTATTTGTTACTTTTGTTTGTTTACCTTTGAAACATATGTTTTTTTGATTTACTAAATTTTACTGCAAAAATTTCTGCAGTAAAACTTTGTAAATACTCAGACAAGAACTGTCACTTTTCGCTCTCAATTTATGTTCTCATTTACTGCATTTTGTGTACTCGAACGCAATTTCGTAAAATACAGTAAAAAATAGTAAAAACTTTTGTCTTCTCGAACGCAACTAATCTACCCTTAGGGAATTTCTAAAAATAATAACCAAACTTTAAAAAGAGTTTTAAATGCATCATAATTTAAACTGTTCACTTATAATTTTTTTTCTAATGTAGTTTTTAAACCTGTATCTTATTAAAAATTAGTTTTTTTATAAATAATTTTTTAATTTTTTAGGCGACCTGGCATTCTGGTATTGGTTAATGATACAGATTGGGAGTTATTGGTAAACTTGCACATTTTATAACGATTGCATTTATTTAACATTTTCTTAAATTCTTACAGGGGGAACTTGACTATGAACTACAACAAAACGACAACGTTTTATTTATTTCAACTTTACATGGTGGATAAATATGCAAAAACAATAAAATAAAACTCGAAACAAAAAACTTTAGTATAATAGTAATAAAATAATAATAGTTACTCGGGCATGTTCTACAAATCGAAAAGTGAAATTGAAATCGAATGAGATTTTAAGTTTAATTATTTACAAAATGACAGTAGTTTTTCCAAAAAGAGTTCTTCTTGTAAAGCTTGATATCTAGAACATATCCGAAAATAACCGTATATAATCAAATGTAGAATAGTTAACTTTAAGTTGAAGTTATTGCATTTAGAATATGGTGTTGGCATTATTGGCTATGTTCAGCCAACATTATTGGACATTTTATTATTAAATTTGGTTGAAATAACTTTCCTAAGGATCTAAATTTGGATTTTAAACTATGAGGTCCGTCGATAGATGCCACAAACGACAAAAAGTAAAAAAGGTTATACATTTCTTAGGCCCGTTTTCACAACTTACCGATAGCTAAAGGTAGGATTTTATTGGCCGTATAAAAAGTGTTCCATAATTACAACTTTACTTTTACCTACCAGGTACGATAAACCTTAATTTACTTTATCGCCCAATTCGGGTTAAAGTAAAGTTTTAATAAGGGAACACTTTTTATAGGGCTGTTTAAAGTCTACTTTTTGCTATCGGTAAGTTGTGAAAACGGGTCTTACAGTTCTAGAACTACCATAAGCTTTTTTGTATATTCTTTTTCATCAAGTTTTATGTGCCAAGCCTAAAAATTTTGTTAATTAAAGTAACAATATTTTAATGTTTTGTAGATATGCACCTACAAAGTAGATTATCAGGTATGTTCTAGGTTTCGAATCGAAAAAAAAAACGAAAAATATTTTGAATCCGCATAATTCATAAATTGGTGTTCTCAAATCCGCATGTTTTAATGTATTCGAAGTTTTCGTTCGAATTAAGTTGAACTAAAGATCGCTAATTTGCTAACCGCAGTATGAGAGCTAAGTCTTATATTTATCAGGCATGTTCTGAAATCACGTTGATTTCAAATCACGAACGATTTTGAAATCAACCGGGAAATATTTTGGTGTTCTGAAAATCACGAGATTTTTCATTTTTAGACGTGATTTTCATTGTTCTTAACCAAGAGAACACAACTGTGCGCTTCTTTTTAAAATGTTGCCATTCATTTAGGATGTATGGCTGCCATTTTCATTTATTTTTTACCTTCGTATATTACAATTTAACCAATCAAACTTCATAATTATCGTTTACTTTTAGTTTTTTTAACAAATTAATTTAATTTTTATTTTTAATGTTTAATTTAATTGAAGAAATTAGTCATATGCTTAACGACTTTAAGACTCCTTTGCTCTGGCAACCATTGACAAAAAGTAAATCACGAACAATGTAAACAAAACTAAAACATCGTTTGCAAAAAATACAGCGGCTTCCTATAATTTTAATGCAAAAACAAATCAAGGACAGATCATTTAATGTGTATGTGATAATTTTGTTATAGATTTAAAAAAAAATGCTTAAACAACTTCAAGTGATTTGAAGTCGTCATGCTGTAAGCTAACCAATTTTAAATCAGGAGATTTCAAAAATTTTTGTGGGCAGAACACCTTTTTAGTGATTTCAAATCACTTTACGAAAAAGTGATTTTCAGAACATGCCTGTATTAAAAATCGTGAAAGCTGTAAAGAATTACAGGAAAAAATCGCTTCTATCGCGAACTTGATACATATTGCTTTTTATTTTTACACGAAATTTTTTTTAAATTTCAAGACCGCAAATCAAGGCGAATTAATGTTTACAGTGGTGGCGATACTACCAACAAGTGCAAGACCAAAAACAACATTGTATTTTATTTGTTGCTTTCGTTGGTCAATATTTTTTTTATTTATTTTTTACACAATAAATTTTTGACATTCCTTTCTATAAATACGAAAAAAGTAGCCCAGCTGTGCTTTCAACGCCACCTGAGAAATGAATTCGCTTGCCACAAATATTAAAACATTTTCAATAATAACATTAGTAAACATTATTTCCCAGCGGTAAATATTGAAAGGACCGCAAGTGGCAGGCCTTTTTGAAGGCCTCTATACTCCTTTCTAAAAGATTCGCTTCGCATGATATCCTGCCTTCAGAAGTATGCCTTCTAGAAGGCATAAACTTTTTTTTACGTTTAATTTCTTTGTTTTATACTTTTATTATCTTTATCTTATATTATCTTTGTCATTTGCACTTTGTCACTAACAAAATAGCTTTCGAACAATTTCTTAACGCTTTTTACATAACTGACGATAGTTTTCGTAATACAGAGATGGAGTTTCGAAAGGGATTTTTATTGTTCTTAATGGAGAGTTTCCGTTACGAAAGGCACTTTTTTGTTTTCGAAAAGGTATAAACAACTCCCGTTCATTCGAAACAAATAGTACGAAAATCGTAATGCACAGTACAAATTGTTCGAAATCGTAAATTATTTCTTTCGAATCGAAATACGCGGTAACCCCCTAGATTTTGAAAATTAATATAGAGGACATAAAGAAAAAAATTTTATATCGTTTGAGTAAATTTTGTTTTTCTAAACACAGCTTATGTCACTTAGGTTATTTGGAATTGTAAAAATCTGAAGTCAAATAACCTATCAGCAGTACTAATTAGTATGAATAAATTACAATTTCTTTATATGTATGTACATATGAATATTATATACATTAAATAATAACAGTTATAGTTTCTTTTACTGGTATAAGCAAAAAAAGTACTTAGTGTTTGTTTAAATTACACTATGCAACAAAATGAAACTTTAATTTTGATGTTTGATGATTTCATTTTCTCTTTTTTATACCCTTCACCACAGGTGTAAAAGGGTATATATAAGTTTGTCATAACGTTTGTAATTTCCACAATATTGATTTTAGACCCCATAAAGTATATATATTCTGGGTCCATATGAGGAGCGAAGTTGATTTAACCATGTGCGTCTGTCCGTTGAAATGGATTTCCTGAAGACCCCATATATGATGGGGGCCAGGTTATTATACATTTATGTCACATATGGTCCGGAATTGTTTGGTATTGAAATTCAGCAAGATCGGTCCACAAATGCCTGAGATATGAGCAAAAAACCACGACTACCTCTAATTTTTTCCAAAAATCCCTTGTGGTTGTTGTATTTTTATTACTATTTGCTGTATATCTGGGGAACGGCAAGAGCCAAAGTTTCCAAATTAGGTACACACATTTAGGTTACCAATACACACCATCATACAAAATGTGGGCGGGATTGGAGAAGTGGGCGTGGTACCTCCCGTACAAAAAAATTAAAAATTTTATAAAAACCTAAATTTAAGGGCTGCCATATGTCCTATGGATATGACTTATATATCAAAATATCGGAAATTTTTAGTAGAACATATTTTATGAAAAACTCGGGAAAATCGGTTCAAATACAAAAAAGTTATGACCAAAATTAATTTTTTTTTAAATACCCAACTTTCGGGAACCATAGATCTCCCCGAGTCCAAGCTTTATAACTAAAGTAAATGGTAAATTTCTCTTCAACACGTCGGTATATAAAACTATCAAATCGGTTAGACAATGGGTAATTTATGAGCAAAATACTCAAAAAATGGGCTAAAAAACATCAAAATTTTTATAAAAACCTAAATTTTAGGGCTGCTATACGTCCTATGGATATGACTTATATATCAAAATGTCGGAAATTTGTATGAGTTATAACAGAAATACTGGGGTCTAATCACCGCATACGATATCGAGAAAAATTCATCGAAATTATTTATTTTGGTATCTTGAAACTCGATATCGAATGAAATGTATTGAATTTGAAATAATAGCATTCGACATCGAGTAACTCGACATTACATTTATCGAGTTTTCATTCGATACGCCAGTGTCTATCGTATGCAAAAAAATTCAATAGTTTATTCGATACAATAGTATCGAATGCAGTGATTAGAACCTTGAATTCCCGAAAATTACTCTTTTTATACCCTTCAGCGAAGGTAAAAAGGTATATACAATATTGATCCTACACCCTATAAAGTACATATATTCTGGGCCCTTATGAAAAGCGAAGTTCAAAACCGGTTGTCTCTTATTTAAAAAAAAAATATTTACCAGTTTTATTTAGTTTTTGTCTAGTTGCTCTGTATTCTGCTCGCACAATGGTGTAGGGTATATAAGATTCGGCACAGCCGAATATAGCACTCTTACTTGTTTTTGTGCGTAACGGTCCTCTAAGTACAAAAACTTTGTCATTTGTAATATTACATGTTCAAAATTTTGCACACATATGCGTTATGATATAGGGTATAAAAATCCTTAAGAAAACTCAATTTTGAAATTTTTGCAGATGGCTATTAGGTCTTTAAGATGATATACAAATATATATGTATATGTATGTATCTAAAGAAAATTAAAAAAAAAAAACATAAAAATGTACATTTTCTTATGTATCGATGGTTTTCTTCTGCAACCACGTAACTCGATTTTTTTGTTTTAACCGGAAAAGTAATCAGTAAATACCGCATTACAATTTTGCAATTTTTCCTAATTCTTGGATTATAAAAGAATAAAGTTTCAAATATTTGGTAAAAAGAAAAGTATTTTGTCTCTCCTGAAAAGTAGTTGTTTTTGAGTTATAAGTTTGCGGAAGAAAACCATCGATATGAGTAAAGTTAGTTTAAAAATATCGAAACTTAAAAATTCACTAATTCAAAATTGTATACTACAAGTGTATGAGAGACCAGTGGGGTAATTCTGTAACTCGTAGAACATTTTCAATTAAACATACTTAAATTTTCTACTTAACGACAAATTTTTGTCGTTAAAAAGTTAAAGAATTACCGCACAGTTGGAGTATGAACAGAACAAGCATGGCACATTTTCCATACGAGATGACAGCAAAAACCGGTGACCGCCGTGAAATAATATTTATTTTAATTTAAAAAAAGATGACAGATTATGAAAATTATAAAATTATGATGATTGTCCTCTAAAGAAGAGTACGTATCTATGGCCACGTTACAATAACGCACAAACAATGAAAGACAACAATAATTTTAGATATTGAAAAATAGAAAATTCAGTACATCATTAAGGCTTAGTGGTGATGCGGCATGGACAAATATTGTCTTTTCACCTGTTTTTAGTTAACTTATTTTGCAATGAAGGATTGTCGGTATTATTCAAGATGTTCTTAAAATTTTTAAATGTCGTACACCTAATTCTTATTTACAGTTTTTAAACAATATAGTTATTTTTAATCATCACTTACCCAAATATTAACATATGTATGTATGTATGTATGTCAATGATTAAAAAAAATGCAAGTAGTTTTTAATATTTTTTCTGTAATTAAGACACACAGCTCCACCATGTATAGGTATCAATAGAAATTTAACTCGTCGTTTTTAAATTATTTTAAAGACGTAAACTTAAACCGGCAATGTTTTGACAACCCGCTTAATTTATTAGATATGTTAACACTTTTAAGTTTTTGAAATGTTTATTTTCATCTTTATTCAAACACTTTTTTTCTCTAAAATTTTTTTTTATAAAGTTTTAAATATAACAGGGAAAGTGTTACCATATAAAAAACCTGATTATTTTAAAACACTGGTAGCTCTCTGTTATATTACAGTTTGAAACTCACTGCAAATAATGGATATAAGAAATAAACATTTTTTTACAGTTCTCGTATTCTTTTTTCTTAAGCTTTGTGTTTATATACCATATTATAGCCACATTGAATGATGTGGCGTTTAGATGAAGAAAAACTTTAACCCTTAATCTCCGTGTGGGCCTTGTCTTTGGCAAGGGACGTAATGCTGATAATCGCCTAACAAAAATATTTCTTTTAATCAGCGATGCTGATTTGACGCATTTCGCTCTAGATTAACTGCTATTTAACTAACTATTTAGAACTCATTTTAGGCTATTGTCATAGTGGTCGATATAAGCGATAATAGTTTTTTGATATACAAATGCTTGGTGTTTTGCGGCCCCTACACATTGCAACTATTCGTTACTTTTTGCGTGTTATTATTCTTTGTATTTTTAGGCCCCTATTACGGTTTCTTAATTTTTGTATTATGGTTTACAACTTTGCTAAATTGTAAACAAAAACGTAACAAAAATTACAACTGATCACAACCAGTTGTCTTAATAAATTATATTTTTTAGTGTTGAAATATTTTTCTCACCCTGTTTTTTATTCATGAGTTTCTTTTACAGTTCAAAACGCGAACTTCCTCACAAACATTTTACAGACAACCTTTTTCTGTAAATTGGCGAGTAATTTCCTTACGTGACAGCTATTACTATGCAAAAATGTTACAGATGCAGTTAAGTGAGAAAACCAGTTGTTTGTTACAATTTATGACATTTTTGATTCATTTCTCACATTTTAATCGTAAAGTTTCTCGACGCAAGGGTTGCAGAATATGGGCACAGGTATCGATTTCCATTACTTCAAAACTTTTCTATATAACAGATTATAAGTTTCTTTTATTTTGCTTAATTTTTTTTTTTTTTTTTGTTAATTTAACATATGGTCATATCCATTTTGATGTGACGTTATGTTTGTACTACAAAATGTAAAAAATTAAATAAAGAAGTCAAATTTGTTTTTATATGCATACATATGCAAAGTAGTGAAGAAGCACTATATTCAGAAAAAAATTACAACAATCGACGCTGAAGATATAAGCAAAAATATGCGGTGGCGTGACGTTGAAAAACCAAAGTGGATTTTGACTTGCATTACAAAACTGAATAAGACTGCGAATTGAGCAAGACGTTTTGTAGAAAACCTTTTGACTTATAAAGATTTATTTTTTTAGCTATCAAATTGAATAATCTTTGCTCGTTTAAAGGTACATATGGGCATTTTCAGCGAAAAGTCTACTTGTGTTAATGTAACGCCAGAATTCAAATAAGGTTGTATTTTAGGACCATGTTGTTTAACCGTTATCCCTTTTGTTCAGTGTTAGCAAAATTACCCGATTTAAATGAAATTACACCTGATATAAAATTGAAGTCTTATTTAATAAAAAGAAATTTACAAAGAAGCAAAAACACAACAAACTTTTTTACGAGGAAGTCAAACTATTAAGATTATAATTGTTATTTAAAATAAATTAACAAAAATAACATTAAAGACTTAAAAACAATCAATAAAGTTTAAAATAAAACTCCTAAAATAATAAGTTAAGCTTCCACATTTGGTTGCATAAATCTAGGTAAAGTTCAAAATTCTCACTGCCATTCCTTTTTAAGTCTGTGTTCATACGGCTCATGTCTTATTGACATGATTGCTACTTTATAGGCGAGGGGGACGAGGGGAAAAGAAACGAGTACACATATGCATGTACTGTTTTTACGTTTTGCTTTTTCATTCGTTGTTTAATTTTGTTATTGTTTCAAATATCAAAAAAGCACACATGCATACGCACGACTATACAAAATAAAAAACTTGTCGTCAGCATGACATGAATCGTTTGAAAGCCAATTCATATTCAAAGAAGAAAAAGGAAGAATCTTGTCAATAAGACATGAGCCGTATGAACTCAGACCAATGGCTGTTTTTTAAGCCCAATAGAACTTACGATCAGGGTTGTCAGATTGATTTTTTAAATTATTAAAAATAAAATTAGTTCCGTATCGCTTAAATACGCCAAAAATTCAAAAAAAGTCGCCATAATATAAATTTTGCTTAATTTTTCTTTAGAGCGAAATAAAAATAGTTAGTGAACACAAAAAAGGTACGATGTTAACTACAAAATAATTTATAGTAATCTACTTAAAGCAACAAAAAAAGCGGCTAGTACTAAACAAATATTAGAAATGCACTATATACAATAGTTGCAGTTTTATTATATATCTAAAACGCTGCACCGTCAAGACTCGCTATCTGTCTTCTAATTTGGAATACATTGTGAAGGTATTACATAAATTCAATGAAAGAAGTGCAACATGTACTATTCCCGTTCATATAACTTATCAGGTATGTTCTGAAAATCACTTTTTGTGAAAGTGATTTGAAATCACAAGGATTTCTGTACAAAAAGCTTTTTTCATAATTGTGATTTTAAACCAGTCAACTAAGTGGCTGCCGACTCAAAATTACTTGCTTATTTGTTTCCACCATTTTTAACTAAGTTAAAACTTTTGTGATTTTCAAAACACCCATTAATCACAATTGTGATTTTAAAATCACAAGTGATTTAAAATCTTGTGATTTAAAGAACATGCCTGTATAACTCCTAATAACGCGTCTAGAAGTTCGTATTGCATTCTAATTCGAAGAAGAGTTTTAGTGGAGTTCATAGTTTCAACACAGGCAGCCAAAGTAAAGTCCTTAAAATTTTACGTACCTGCCGTATTCTTGTAGCTTTAAAATGTTGGCCTTGCCTTAACTTATTTAGTTATCTTTCCAATTAACCAACGCTTATTTTTTCCATTGTGTTTCATAAACGTCCAAACGTATGATAGGATTTATAAAAATCTTTAAAATATCACTAACAACAACATATTTTATCTGTGATAATAAATTGCCACATACATATGTATAAGTATAATATGAAAATGTTTATAGACTTAAAACATATTAGTGTTTTAAGGAATTCTATTTATTGATTTTTTCAAGAGAAATTTTATATATAAAAAACACTTTTCTAGAAGATTTTCATTAACTTCATCAGCCATTTGAACATACCTTCAAATACCTATCATACATATGATTGCCTGAAATTTCATTTGTAAAAATACGAGAATTAAAATAATATTATTTCTAAGTATTGAATTTAACGAATTTCAAAACAAATTCATAGGTCATCTAAATAGCCAGTTGGCTATTTTATAAATATAAAGTTGAGTCTACTTTAACTTCAGCAACAATTTGTATGAAATTGTTTCTGAAGTTTAAAATAATTTTATTTGGTTTTGAATGAAAATTTTAACATAAGGTTTTAAAAAATAATAATAAATGCATAAAATTGTTGTTGCTAAAATGCAAAATGTGTGTGGTTGCAAAAGAAATTGTTGCTCTATAACATGGGGTCTTCACCTAAGATAATCACCCTTATTGTGTTTGGCGTAGTCGAAAAACGACAGGTGTCGTAGTTGCAGTCGTATTCACATTTTTATGTTACCGTCTAAAATTTTCGACTAGCAAAATTTTGTAAAAGAATCACAATGTAAAAGAATACACTTAATTAAAGATATGTTAAAGATCTGTCAAACAAGTGTTTGAATAAAAAATAATACGCATAGTAAAATTGTTGGTAAAACTATTATATTATTTTACTTGTGGTTTTCTTCCGCAACCCCGTAACTCCAAAAAAACTTCTTTTCAGGAGAGACAAAATACTTTTTACCAAATATTCGAAACTTTTTGCTATATATTCTTATATAATCCAAGAATAAGGAAAGATTCCGATATTCCGCCAAACAAAAAAAATGCAAAATTGTAAGACGGTATTTACTGATTACTTTTCCGGTTAAAACAACAAATCGAGTTACGTGGTTGCGGAAGAAAACCATCGATATATGTAAGAAGTTTTATTTACATGAACATAATTATATTAATTAAAACAAAATAAAAATTATAACATTTTCCTTTTTATTAAGTCTTCAAGTTCAAATTTCTAGTTCGGTTTTGCGTATTCTTAAATGAGCTTTTCTGTTTTTCTCTTTGCTTTAGAGTTCCGCCTTATATAAACCGATTTCTCCTCTTTAGCATTCTCCGTGTGTAACGTTCCGATTCCGATAATTTATTTTTCAAATTTAAGCATAACTCTTTTTGCAGTTTTACTTGTTGTTCTAAAAGCCCTAGTTTCGCTTGTTTTTATTTTTTCTAAGCGGAGGTATCACAGGTGAAGTACTCGGGCTTTCAACTTCGGTAATGCCAGTTTTTGTGTCTAAATTTGGCTCGGGGTCTGGTGAAATCCTTCGCTTTCTCTTAATTCCAAATGGATATTTATGTTCGACAATAGCACGCATGTCTAATAGATCAATTGCTGCTTCTTCGACAGATGAAAATGTATTTTGTTTGAGCCGCCCACCACCTGTTGCATAGCTTTCAGCTTTGTTATGAGTGAGTTTTTTCTTCAATTTAAATTTTAAATCGGCTTATAGCTTCATCTAACCCTCTCCGGAATGGCAATATAAATTTTCGGATACGGTGTTCCACTCCTCTTTAATATTGGTTTTGCTTAATTTTTTTTTGGAAGGCCTTTGCCAAAAAAGGTTTTTGCTCCATTATTGCTACTTACTTCGCAAATTGTGCGGCAGTTGTGAGATTTATCCTAAAATATATACCAGAGTTAGGTACACAAGCACATAAAAACTAAATTATATTTCAATGATATTAAATTTTTTGCATGTTTACATTTTATTTCCTTCCATAGAAATTATTTCTCAAATAATTTTAATAACGTCGTGACCAAAATGTTTAACGACAATTTTTTACACTTTTGACTGACAAATACGCCAAAAACGGTACTGTTTTGACGTCGTTTTTGTAATAGATTTGAAAAGTGTCGTATTCATTGGCGTTTTTCGCCAATCACGGTACCGTTTTAAAAAAAACGACTAATTTACGACGCAAAAACGCCAAAGACAATAAGGGTGAATATGTGAGAGAACGTCGCACAGTGGCGCCCGTAGAGCAAACGAGGTTGCAAAAATCAAAATTTTCATCAGCGCCGCCGAAGTTTTGAATAAACCCATGTTATAGGAAACTTTTCAACGATTTCAAATATGTCACTCTTAATAATATCACATTTTTAGTTTAGAAGATATAACCGTTCAAAGTTGACCGACTTTCGGTTTTCAAAAAACACACAATTTTTAGTCAATTTGTTGCGATTTCAGGTGTAATATCACGAAAAATATGTAACGAATCGCCTTATTTTTTGTTTGTATTGATTGATGTATTTATTAAATGTATAATGATAAAAAAAAAATTAACTGTATGCTTTGTGTTTCTCCTGGTAAATCACTATTTAAAAACTATCCGTTTTTTCACTATTTTTCAACTTTGACGGAAAATAAAATAAATCTATATTTTTCTATATTTGCCATATTTGCAAAACCTGTTCTTTGATTATTTCTTTACATAATTCAGAAGCCCGTTTGGCTTCTAGAGGTTAAAAAGGTTAAAAATACATGGTTGCAGAAATTGTATGGCGTCCATCCCTTATATGTTTTGACTGACAGTAGTTTGATCTAATAGTTTGAAAAAACTACTCATTGAAATTAGCAGGTACGTACCTCACTTAAACAATACTTTGGCGTACAAATGGTCAAGAACAATATTGACTTATGGTCCCTACAGGTAGGCACAAATCTTATTTGGACACGTGCATAATATAAAAATTGCATTATTCAGCCTAAATCCATATGTATGCAGGGAACAGGTAAATTTTTAGGCATGGTAGCATAAGCCTATATATTGCAAAATAAGCATTATGCCTGGATTAGTCTACGACTGAAAGTTGGCGCAACAATTACTGAAACCATTAAACAATTTAAGTACTGAAAACATGGCGTTGAACAACTTAAAATTATTTGAACTGCTTAGAAAGTCAACCACACCAAAGTTTTTCACGGAAGCTGCTTTAGAAGAACTTGATAGCTTATACGGAAATATTGAGAAAAGCGAAATTATAAAAAATAATTTTTATCTGATATATGCAAATATTAAGGCAAAATGGGTGAAATCTAATCGAACCATTCAGAACTTCAACTCCAAATACGAGGATTGGCTTAATGAAGACACCATCCTGGATATATTGGCAGTAGATAAACCCACCACATCAACCAGAGGAGCAAAAGGAACGCCAAAAAAAGTATTGAGGAGTGTTTAATTTTCACAGGAAAGAGGAAACTTGCCGATGCCACTAATGACTTGACGACGAAGCATTTATCGGACGCGCTGTCTATTAAATATACAAAGGAAAGTGAAAGAGTTAGGTCGCAGATAACAAAAAAAAAAAAGGATAAAGGAAAGCATTCCCACGCCCTCAAACGCACACATTAAAAAGTATGGTTCCGAAGAAGCCTTGGCCTTGTTAATGGACTTAGAACTTTCCAAAGAGAAATATGAAAACTACGGGCATCTTTAACGCGACACGGCGCTGACGTTTTACCCGGATACAAGCATATTACGCAAGCCAAAATAAATTCACGACCACTGCATACGGAGTTTACGGACGACTCTGCGAAAGCCAATCTGCAGGATCTCATGGGCCATACAGCAAAACGGTTGTTGGAGAGTCTTCCTGAAAATGAGGTGAAAATTCTTCCTGAGAAGTTGACATTGATCAGCAAATGGGGCTGCGATGGATCATCCGGACAAAGCGTTTATAAGCAAAGGATATCTTCCGATGACGCTACAATATCGGACGCAAATATGTTTATGGCATCTGTTGTTCCTTTGCGGCTAAAATCTGATGTTTCCCTACAATGGAAAATCCACGTCCGTCATCAGTGCATTATTGCCGACCAATAATGTTTCAGTTTGCAAGGGAATCGGTAGAACTCATAAGGACCACGGTGAAAAACAACTAAGCAAGATTAAGCCTACGAAGCTGCAAATTGGAGAAGGAAATATATTGAATGCAATTACGAGTTCCACCTGACCATGGTTGACGGAAAATTCGTAAACGAACTGACAGGAACAACCTCAACAATGTCATGCCCGATTTCCAAAAAGAGTCAGAAGAACTTTGGCAATTTAAACGATTCTACAAATGAGGAGAATTACGAATATGGAATGTCACCATTGCACGCAAGGATAAGGTGTATGGAATTCTTGCTAAAACTGGCGTATACCCTACCACAAGAGGAGGAAAACTTCGATGAAAATACATCAATAAAGGATAAGGAAAATATCAGAAAGAAGCAAATACAGGATGCTTTTATTAAACGGTAACTCAAACGATGGAAACACTTCTAGGAGATTTTGAAAATGATGAGGCAGTAACTAGAATCACTGGAATTGACAATCAAATCGTGAAAAGATTGGGACGATCTTGGATGTTTTATACTACAAAAAAATGTCAATTCTACAAAATATGGAGAATATGCGTCGAAAACTGCATCTCTTTTAGCAGAAATGTATCCACAGAAGACGTTGACCCCGACCGTCCATAAAATATTGGCGCATGGCAAAGATATAATTGAGTACCAGTCTTTGCCAATTGGAGAGCTGTCTGAAGAAGCACAGGAGTCTCTTAACAAATTTTATAAAAAATATAGATTGCAGAACACATTCAAAGCATCAAGGGTAAGGCAAAATGAGGACCTCTTCAACATGTTGGCAGCATCTTCCGATCCACTTATTTCTTCCCTGCGGCATGTGAAGTCACGAATAGAGTTAGAAAATAATTATAGTTTAGAAATGGTTAGTCTTTTAGATATCCTTCTCTTACGAATTGTGATGAATATTTTACAGAAAATTGAAAAAATAAATTTAAAAAAAAATTATTTTTTTTAAATTTATTTATTTATTTATTTATTTAATATGGATTGTAAGCCCTGCAGGCCAAATTAATCCAGCTTAATCATATGGCAAATATTACATTTTTACTTTTCTTATATCTTAAAATAATGTATAACTATTTTTAATACCCCCCTATTGCACAAATGTTGAAAACGATATAAGGACACAGAACTTGTGGCAACCTATACAGTCACTTCTTACTTGCTTACCTACAGATTTTCTAATAACATTTTCTTAAACATTATTAAAGAATTAGAGAATGTGCGCTCACTACAAGGTATGACGGAATTCCACAGTCTTGAGACCCTAACAGTAAACGACCTACTCATAATTTGAGTGGAGTGTCTAGGTATGACCATTAAACTAGTTCTAGTGGAATGACCGAAATTAAATTTTTCTTTAAGGTTAGAAGGGTTCCCGAATTGTTGGGTAATAATTTAAAACATAAAACCCTAAAGAAAAAAAAAAATAAAAACAATCTAAAATTGTAAAAATAATTTTTTTTAGTTACCATAAAATTGATTTTTCTACTAATTTTAACTTTGATAACCCATAAGTAGGCCCCTACAAAGCGTAGCACCCTTTCCAAACGCTCATTTCATAGACTGAGTTATCTATCATATGCTGATTAAACTGTTCAATTATCTTATTCGGTTCAAAATATATGATTTTTGCAACGAAAAAACTCAAATGGCGCCACTGTGCGTCGGCAGAATGAGAGAACAAATTTCTTCATGTTAATCTTAATCTTAAACAAGGGGAACACGCACTATTGCCAGAAGTGCAGATTTCTCAGCATTTTGCTGATTTTTCGTTGCAAAAACGACGAAGTGAGAGTTGCAGATTTTTAATATCAAATTGCAGATTTTTTGATATTGAAGAAATTGTAAAAATTGGACTTTTATATTGAACTTTGTGACTAACTTTTTAAAAGATTGTTTTTTGGAGATCAATTAATTAATTGTTATTTGATTCCGTACGGAATGTGCGATCAGTTTCGCACTTTGCTTAAGCAAATGACAGTTTCATAAAACTTAAAAAAATGTTCTTTAAGTTCAATATGGTTTGCCTCATATTACATGTATTTGCACATTTGCTTAAGCCAATTTAAGCACATTATGGTTGCGCCTGAACTGTTTTTTTTTTTTTGACAGTTGACAATGTTGCATATTTTGCAAATGGTAGGTTAGGGCTTTAAACGTTATCATGTTATATTTTGTAGATAGGGCCTTTTGTTTTTTTTTTTTAGTTAAAAAATCGCTAACTTTTATCGAACTACTGAATTTTTTTTTTATTTAATAAATCTATGTATGTATATAATTTTTTTATATAAACTTGCATTTTATTTTAAAGAAATATAATATTTTCAGGTAAATTAATGTATAATTCATTCATTAAAGTGGTACAATTATTTAAGAAAATGTAGCATTTTTTTAGCATTTTCAAATATTATTTTTAGCATTTTTAGTATTGTTTTAATCCACATTTAGCATCCAATTTTTTCTGATTTGTGGTCCCACTGCGCCACATACACTTTTAAATTCAATTGTCAACTGAGTCTTTCAACTGAATCGATGCTTGGGCACACACTTCATCAACTGAGTTAAAGTCTTAAAATTAATTTTAAAATTTAACGATATAAAAGACAATTTTTAAAATACTTAACTTTTTTTTTGCAAAAGAAAACTACAAACAATAATTTTGACAGCTTATCAATAGACTCGAGGACACACAGTACAATCGAATTGAAAGACTTAGTAGTCAACTTGAAGAAATCAAAATCTTTTGATTTTTCTTTAATCAACTCGACAACCGTCAAACTAAAGCATAGATTACACTATCTCACAAGTCTTATGTATTCCATAATACTTTGTGAGATAGAAATCTAATGAGTTTTGTTCCGACTGTCAAAAAATCTAATGTAACATGACAGTTTGTGTTCACACCATCACACAAAATATAAACACTCACACATAATAATAAAATGCAACCCTGATCCAATGAAAAGTATTATTGCTTAGAAATTTTTCAAAAAACGATAAAGTCGTATGGAGTGTCAAACTTTTTTCTTAATACTTGCCATTTTCGTGACACATTGCATTCACACTATCACACTTTGTCATATTACTTGAGTTTTTGACATGTATTAATACAAAGTATAATAGTGTAATCTAACCTTAATCAGTTGACATTGCATTCACACTATCACACTTTGTCATATTACTTGAGTTTTTGACATGTATTAATACAAAGTATAATAGTGTAATCTAACCTTAATCAGTTGACAAAGCCATACACGCTTTGATTTGGACAACAACCGACTCAGTTGACAACTGAATTGAATCGTGTATGGGCTGCTTTACAATATAATCATTGGAGTATTTTAGAATACCATCTGGTAGCTTTCCGTCATATTAACTATTTGAAAGTCACTGTAAATACAGGTGGTCCTCGATTTAGTGGGCTATTGTGAACAAAGATCGTCTGAATCAAATTCACGTAAAAAATGTTAAGGATTAGTACAGTCTTTTTTTGGGACCAATAATTTAACATATAGCGTTAATCAAACTATGTGATACAAACAAACTTAAAGTTCAGTACTTAAAAATATATAATATAAATTATTTGTTAGGCCATTTTGGCCAAACAAGTTTCCGCACCAAATGCAATTTCTAAAGATCCCCAAAAACAAATTTTTTTTTAAATTTCCTTACACATTATATATGGTACATTTATTGTTTATATATGCTATATATTTTAAATATATTCAATAAGTAACAAATTTACAAGCCTAAGGTCTTTTTTTATATATAAAATAAACTTAAAAATTTTTTTAATTTGGCACTTATTGTTAAATTTGTTAAAAATTTAAAGAAAAAAAACCCTGAAGAAGGCACTCAAGGAAGTGCCGAAATATTGGTTTTTAAATAAAAGTTAAAAGTTTTTTTTTTATATAAAAAAAAGACCTTAGGCTCGTAAATTTATTAATATTTAAAATAATAAAGGTCGAATAAAATACATAATTTTTAAATAAGTAACTGTATAACCAAAATGTAAAGCTATTTTTTGGGTTTAATGAAATAAATTTTAAGTTTAAAGTGCAAGCTGATTTACATAATGGAAAAATTTCTTGTGCAACTTTTATGCAAAGGAATTTTTTTCCAAAATTGTCCCTGTTTTATATAATATCCGCCAAACAACTCATCTATTGCAGCATCTATCATTTGACATTTAAATTTAGTTAATTAAAAAAAAGCCGCGAAAATGAGTCATAAAATCGCGATTTGTTTTGCGCCTTTCTTCCGCACAAATGGTGAGATCTTGTTGTATTCATGAAATTATTAGAAAATACTAAAAATTTTGTTATTAAATCTTAATTTTCTATACTAAGGAGAAAAATTGAGAATCAAAACTTCATCGCGTTTGGTGCAGCAACTTACGATCGCGAAAAATTCTTCATGCGATGAAGAATTTGATATTCGCAAAAATTGCAAAAAGTTATCCCCCTAATGTAGTATATGTATGTAATTGCCCAATTCATTTTGTAAACAGTATTATTTTATGTTATATTTTTATGAAATATTAAAATTAAACCAGATTCAAGTAGTTCTAATAATTTACAAATTTCCGATAACAATGAGTTTTCAATATTTTTTTGACATGTTATGCATAAATTTTAGTTCTCTTTCAATTAGCCAAAAATTTAAAATGATATAGTCCGCTGACCAGTTTTCAAAAATGTTGGTACATAGTTACCCATTTTTGAAGCGTGTTGAATTAAATTCGGCTAAAAAAGAACGCGCTTTTAAAAAATGGATACTACTATTGGTCCGTGTTATATTATCAAAATCTCGTAAATATAGTACCAAGTAAATCGAGGCTTACCTGTGATTTTTATAATTAAAATTTTTTTTTCCAATTCTCGTATTCTTTTTTTCTTGTAAGTAGTCATTATATACCATTAGTGCTACACTGTAGTGTGCGGCGTTAAGATGATGAAATAACGTTAACCCTTAATGTCCGTGTGGGCCTTTGTTATTGACAAGGCCGCTACCCGCGGGGCCTTTGTCATTGACAAGGGACGTAATTCTGATTTCGCCTCTTAAACACACTTTTTGAACGGCAAACCAATTAGCGCATATGCGCTTAATTAATATAATAGAGGCGTTTTGTTTTTATATGATTTTAAGAGTTTTTTTAGATTTTGGTCTATTATGGCTTAACATTTTTGTAATTAAATGGACTATACTATACAACTTTAAAACTGAATTAAGTTATTAATTGTGGTAAAAAAGCATCTTCCGAAAAGCCAAAAATGTTGAAAAAATTTTCATAAAATCTTAGATTTCTTCAACTATAACTCAGCCATTTTTTCCGATTAAAGCCAATTAGGCACTTTTCGACGCATAATTGAAGAAACCTGCATTTCACTCCTCTGTTAAGTAAGATTTGGCAAGTCATCAGAAACGCTTCCAAATTGTGAAAATTTACTGTAAAAAAATCTGTCCTATTTGGAGTGAAGCCAACAACCATTAAAATTGACTGTTTGGTCAATCACACAGAAAAACTTATTTTTCCAATTCAAACAAAAATTTTGTAGAATCAAACAATTTTTTGTCTGAAATCGGTCCTATAAACAAATTTGCATATTCAAACAATTTATTTGCATTTCGTTTATTGAAAAAAACACTGATTTTTTCAAACAAATAATTTAACTGAATCAAACAAAAAGTTTACTGAAATTCATATACTAAATTTCAAAATAAAAAAAAGTTTTTGCACAAGCAATGACGCGCACACAAGTAAGCACTGTATGAGAAGATGACGGCAGACAGAGCCGCCGGCTGGCTTTGAGACACATATTTTTTGTTGGAATAATTTTTGAACGAAGTCTTATTTATACACACAACCACTGTTGCCAATTTAGAGATTTTCCCGCTAAATCTAGCGTTTTTGAAATGTCAATCGCGGGAAAAAATATGTTTTAGCGGTAAGCGGGAAATCTAGCGATTTTCAAAGAACTCTCAGCGGCTCATTTTCGCTACAAAACCTTTCTCAAATTAAAAATTTACAGATTTTTTACTTTTTCTTTTTGTTTTTCTGGCTAATAACTTCTGGTTTATGTTCATGGTTTTAATTACTTTTATACAGGGTGTTCTTGAAATCGAAAACGCATGAATTTAAAACGTCGTTTTTTAATAAGATTTCTGTGATAAATGAATTTTATGACAAATATTTTACTAAATATTTCTCTATTAAACAGAATTTCATAACAAAAATTATAAAAATTTGATTAAAAGTGTATTAAAAATAACTACCAAATTCTTGCATTTTGCGTTTTCGATTTCCAGAACACCCCTGATAGTTTTAGTGAACTGAAGATTGTGTATGACATTTTTTTTTCGATTTTTAGTTAGTATTTTGTTAATCCTGTGTGTAAAAATTCACAACTTTAAGCACGCATTAAGGCATCTCCGTCTGTCTATGCGTCTGTTGTCACTTTCAAACGACTCAAAAGGGAATATAAATATTGGCATAAAATTGTTTAGAATTCACCTAAGCAGTTTGGGATTGCAGTCCAGCACAATCGGTTCAGTAGGAAAAGTGCTATAAATTAAAATGTGGAACAACCACCCTAAAAACTAACTAACTAATAGAATTATGCACAAATTCGTTCCATATGACTAAAAATCATACTGTTAAATCGGCCCATAATTATCGATAGGAAAAAAGCTCTAGTGTGCCTAAAAACGTAACAAATAATGCTATTGTAATAAATTTGGTCCGCCACAGTTTAATATGGCTAGAAATCACGCTGTCTCTTGGAAAACAGAACGTCTAAAGCCCTAAAAAATAATGCTATTTTTTAAATTTTGCTTTGTCACAGTTTAATATGACTGGAACTAACACTGTCAACTATCGTGCAGATCAATCCTTAACTTACCATAGGCCCCATATAAAGCATACTCTTGGAAAAAGGTATAGAACGCGTAGAACCGTAAAGCTTTCAATCTATGTTCTATTATAATAACATTTGGTCAGTCAAAGTTTTATAAGACAATAAATTACTTGTTCAAATTTTGTGAAGATCAGCCCATAATTTACGATATGTCCCATATAAACCCACTTCGGAAATATTCTAACTGTAGGTGGAGGGTATCAAAGATTCGCATAGATGAATATATAACTCTAACTTATTTTCTTTTAAGAATAAAATGACTAGGGAAGTTGGAAACCATAGTATGTAACGTAATTGAGAGTCATATACCTTTAAAAAGCAGCCTATATCTTGATTTATATAAAACTTTAAAAAATGTTTAGGTTTTAGCGGTAGTTTTAAAAAAATTCCCGCTAAATTAAATATTTAGCGGTTTCTAGCGGTTTTGACGTCCGATTTGGCGGGAAATGCTCAAAAAAAGTTGGCAACAGTGCACACAACACAATGTTTTTCTTTATCACTCTCTGTTGCTGTATCCTTTCCTTTGCTAAAGAAGAAATGTAACCCAAATACGGCAGCAGACCGACTCGATATGTTTTTCGTCATTATTCTATTTTTGTATTTGATGTATTTAACCAAACATTTTTAAAAAATTGAATACGGGATTTTGTTTCTTGTTTTTCTTATAGTTGCACTTTTTTAAAGCGTCCAAAAATAGACTGTGTGTGTTTTTTGTTGTTGTTCTTATATTTTACATAAAGAAGTGTTGCTTACGATCAAATAAAAAAAATGCAAAAAGACGACAACATTAAAAAGCGTTAAATATTTCATACAAAATTATGAAAACTTGACACCAATAACACGTTTATTATATTTTTGAAGAGTTGTCCACATTTTTGTTGGTTAAATAAAAATCAAACAAAAATATTGTTTGAATCAGTAAAAAAATTTATAGAAATTACAAAAATTTTCAAACAAGCGTTTGTTTGAAAATAATTCGGCAATAATTTTTTCTGTGCAGCAACTCTTAATTAATTGAAACACAATATTTAAGCCACTATTGACGCCATACTGCCTGATTTATTTGAAAAAGTAGTAAAACATTGGATTGGTCAATTGGATTATGTAACTAGAGGCCTCGGCGGACATATGCCGAAAATCATATTTAAAAAATAGATGTCATGAAATTATTCACCAGGTGAAGCTAAAAAAATTTAATTGCAACAATATTCTGTCTTTGCTTATAATTTTAAGTTCACATGCAGCTAATAAACCTCTCATTATAAGGAATGGCAAAAATTTGATAGAAATTCCAAATTGGCGGAAATTCGCACAAACTCAGCGGCATGATAGTAAAGTCTAATATTTAACGGAAACCAAACCAAACCAAACCAAACGGAATCAGCATGGAAAAAATTCGGGAAAAAAATCGTTAAAAATAAACTATAATAATGATGAACAAAAAGAATAGCAAAATACTTAGAGATGGGATTTATTTATTCAGATTTTCGATAACTAGTCGACGTCGACAAAACAATTTGAAACAATTTAAAATTGACGTCGACAACGACAATGACTTACATAATAGGGGTGAATATTTGAAAATAAAACGATGTATATTATTGTGTACTGGTGTGTGGGATGAACACCAGTGTTAAATAATCTTCCTCTGGACAGAGAACAGGGGATGGCCGCGGAGCTACACGGTGGGCTATCTAGAGGAAGGTTATTATTATAATTGCTCCAGAGGAGTAATTAAAATAGGGTGAATTAGGAGAAGAAAGTGAAAACAGAATTTTAGTAATATGTATTTTCAATTCACTTTATTACAATTCTATTTTACTTAAAGGTATACATACATGTAGGGTAAAGATAAATTATGTTAGGTTGATTAATATCCTAAGGCGTGTGGTTACTGCCAGTTGTTCGCACTGCCGGGTGGTTGAGGTGTTGCTCGCTTCGCTGCTGGAAGATAATTGAGTTAACACTCGTTACAAGAAAAAAGATAAGTCATGTTCGCTAGCATTTAACGAAAGTTCGTTGCAAATGACTATTGGAAAGGTTATGACGAGTATCGGCCTGGCAGTGCGTACAACTCACAGCAAATTCACGCGATTATTAATGGTGAGTATAAATTATATAAAAAAACGTTAAATACATACTAACAGATACAATGTATTTTATAATGGAATTCATTAGAACAAAGTTTGGGAAAAATTATAAAACAATTTTTGTACGGTAATTTTGGTTATGATCAGGGAAACCATAAATATGCAAATTGCATGTTTTTCCTGGTGCGACCAATGAACTATGTATATACTTATCAGTTTTAGAGTTTTTTTTATGAATTTTGACATCGATTTGTTAGTGCATATTTAACCGTTTGCACCATTTTTTTTTGCATAATTTAGTTAAAAGAGCTTTTTTGCAGCATTTTTTAAGTTTAAAGCGCATATTTTGCCTTTTTAAGGCATATTTTGATACATTTTAGATTTTTTTTGGTGCCTACAAAAGCTTTCGCAATATTTTTGTTTGCGAAATTCTTTTTTAAATATCTATCTGTAACCCAACGTGTTGCTTCAATTTCTCCAACACTTTTTAAAGTTATCTAACGATGTGCATCCGTCCGTCTGACTGGTTATCTGTCTATGTCAACCTTGTGCGCAAAGTACAAATTCCAATATTGTAGATAATTTGAACAAATTTGGTAAATACATTTTAATTGTACTAAGGACGAATTCGATGTAAATGGTGAGAATCGGTCTATAATTTCACATATTCAACATAAAAACTTCTTTCCAAATAAGACTTTTTGTGTCCGTTAACCATCTGATTATGTTGGTATTTAGATTGAAAGCGCCCCAAAATTCGTCTGTAAATACAATGATGTTTGGGCTTTACCGATTATAATTTTAGGATTGTTTTTATTAAATGGAACTATTAATAAATTGTTAAATATTTTGTTTTAAAATTAGCAATTTAAAATTTTTTTGGGGCATATTTTTAACTGTTTTCAGGGCACATTTTTAAGTTTTTACTGCATATTTAATGCGCATAAAACGCTTGTTTTAGGGCATATTTCTGGTTTCCCAGGTTATGATTAAGAAAATTTTATATAGTATGTACCAGGGACCGTAACAGTTATACCTTTTTTCATAAAAGTCAGATGAAAACAGTTATTTTTTTATTTTTGTTTTTTTGAACAAAAATAACTGTTATTTTTTTATTTTTATTTTTTCGATCAAAAATAACAGTTATTTTTTGATTTTTATTTTTTTGAACAAAAATAACTGTTATTTTTTGATTTTTATTTTTTCGATCAAAAGTAACAGTTATTTTTTGATTTTGATTTTTTCGAGCAAAAATAAAAGTTTTTCTCTAAAGAAATGTACGTGTTTTAATAATTAAGATGACTTTTAATAATTATTTTAATGTGCATAAGAAATCCCAATGATAATTACACATTAAAATAAACATTTTAATTCAACTAAATTATTAAGTCACGTACATTTCTTTAGAGAATAACTTTTATTTTTGCTCGGAAAAATAAAAATCAAAATATAACTGTTATTTTTGTTCAAAAAAATAAAAATCAAAAAATAACTGTTATTTTTGATCGAAAAAATTAAAAATCTAAATTTTAAAAATCAATATATTTCATCATTGACAAGTGCATAAGGAACAATATGGTATACTTGAATCAGTTTTTCGACGTTAACTGTTATAACTGTTATTTTCGGTCCCTGGTATGTACAAATGAAATTTGTACATATTGATTGCATACGAAATTTCGTTATTCTTAATTACAGTCTACAATTTTAAAAATTGTTTTGGAAAAAATCGTTTTCAAGAACTATAGTTTTCAAGAACTATAGTAGGTAGCTTATAAGCTACCTTTATTATTCGTATATTTCGTTTCTTTGTTCAAATGCCGAAGTCGAAAGATTAGAAATTAACTTTCTTAAAGCTCAGCCAATTCAGTATTGCATGTTAACTACGGTCTAAGAAAAGAAAAAAAATCAGAGTTCTTTTTATGTTTCACTTTAAAGAAAAACAAGTAATAAATGACGGTTGAATTGTTACATATGTCGTAAATTTATTAAGGATATCATCGACATAAAAAGCAATATGTATTAGAGTTATATAAATATTCGAGCTAAGGCAAATTTGCAAATTTTTAATACAGAGATAGAAGCACTTGTGATTCTCAACTTGTTTTTCCGGTCCCTGTATAATTATCAAAATGTGACTAAGTGTAGTTTACCTCGCACTAACAGAAATAATTAATTGTGATATTATTGAAATAACTTTATTTATTTTTTTTAGCTTATTTAAACATTGTTGCGAATTAAGTATAAATTTTTATAAAACTTATTAAAAAAAAATTTCGAAAATCTTAAATTACATTCCGGATTCATTTTCGAAGCAAAGAAATTATCAGCAAAAAAAAAATCTAAATGTAAAATAAATTTATAAGAATATGAGTAAAGATTAGAAGAAGATTGTATTTTACAAAATAAAAGAGTAATAAATAACAAAAAATTGTTTAAACAATAATGAAAAATATAAATAAATGTATAAATAATGACAAAATAATAATAATAATAAGAAAAATAATAGTTATTAAAATAAAAAAAGTAAACACACACGAATTAATTCACACTTTTTTAAATTTATATTATTTTGATTTTCGCTTTAATTAATTTAATTTCATATATAAAAAAATTCAAGTTTATTAATTAGGTTCCTATTTTTCAAGATGTCGAAAGATTTTTTTTCGTACAACAAAAATTTTGAATTTGCTTTTGTTTTAAGTGTAGTTGCTCGAGAGTAAGAATTCTATCGACATCGAGAACAAGACAGGAAATTTTATTTAAATAAATTAAATTTTTGTTTAGCATTCTGTAATTTCCTCAGATTTAAAATCCTTGTATTGTTGATGTTGTAAATGATGATTATGGGTTTGTTGTGAGTCTATTTTCTTACCCAGCGTATTTTTTGAATTACATTTGAGGGTGTACTTTTGGCCACCGATAGTGGGAGAGACTATGGCATCTGTTGAATGGGAGGGCCATGTTGTTAATATATCGTTATTATCCTGATCGGGTGTCATGCATATATCAGATATTATACCACTTTCTGTTGCACACAATACATATAATGAGTAAGAATTATTGTTAGTAAAATTGTTAAAAAAAAAAATTTTTTTTTGCACATAGAACATAGAAAAAGACTAGCTATAATTTAGTTTAAAGAAAAATTAGGATTTATAAGGAAGTGAAGTGTCATCAATTCGGAAATATACACACAAAAAATTGAGTTAATGTTAATTACAAACTAACAAAAAATTATACATACTTTAGTTACACAAGAACTATGTATATCTAAAGTTTATTTATTACTTAAAATTATGGAAATTTAAAAAATGTTTGGCTTTGGTAGCAATTCTGCCCTTCACCCAATGATACAAACTTAGCCCTTTTTTAAACACAAAACGCGAAAAACTTTTTTGTCACATTTTTGTTATAAATATCTGTTTAGTCCGTTTTTACTATTGGTTCGGAATGATTATATTTTTGGGTTTTCAGGCCACATCGAATTGGGTAATTCCAAAGTGTTGAACGTGACAGTCGTACGCATCAAAAATACAATAACCTTTAAATTATAGCACAAAGAAAGCACTATTATCTATGCTTAAGTTTATGGAGGGCGCGATTCTAGGTCAAAGATAATGGCAAAAATAGAAGTAGTTTTTGTGACCATGTTTAAAAAGGCGTAATTAATTAAAACAAAAATTTAAACAAAATAAAATAAATAAATGAACTCTTCTTTAGATTACAGACCATGTAAAAAAAGTTTTTTGGAATAATTTTTATCAAATATCACCTCTTTTAAAACATTCCCACAAATAAGAAATTACGTTTGCTCAACTTTGCAGTCTGATTGTTCATCTATGTAAGTGAACAAATTTATGGTTAATTTATAAAATTAGTAAAATCTAAATATGTATGTCTCTATAACAATATCGTAAAATAATCAGCTTTTAATAACTTTTTATTTTTCGGTTACGGTGTACCTTTTGACGGAAATTAAAAATGGCTCCACGAAAAGCCCCCCAATGAAATAACGCCCAAACGAGAAATGAAATATTCATTTTTAAAGCTGTAACAAGTAACTGTTTTTTGGAATAACAGTGTCAACAATCTGCCTTGCATGTTGAGTTGAGTTGTTGTAAAACATAAAATATTTTCAGATGTGCATCGAAGTTCGGACGCTTTACATCATCTCGTGGTAATATTTCAAATTTTAAATTTATGGAATTCGAAATTGTTGCTGGAAAACGAAGAAATAGCAAATTGCTATATTCTTTAAGGGCAAAACAAATATATTTAAACAGTGGTGGTAGTTGTGTAAAGGCCAAACGTAAAAGGCAAATTGTCTTCCGAATTGCAAAAATAGAGCAGGGCTACAAGGATCTACGGGCGGGTAAAATAACTGCAGCAATATTTTTGAACCCCATATATCTTTATTATGAAGAAGACGCTTGCGGGCCTCCACACGATTCATTTCAATAATTTTGCGACTTTGCTGTTGGTCCATATTGACTTCATGAAATCCTTGGTGAAACTGACTCTTTTATGAATTTTGGGCATAATTTCATTTTTGTTGCTGATGGGGCTTATTTCATTGGGGGTTATTTCATTTTCATCATTGGGTGTTATTTCATATGAAATAACTTCCAAATATTGGGGGTTGTTTCGTTTTCGTTTTGGGGTTTATTTCATTTATTTTTCGATGTTATTTCATTCACTGCTTTTGGGTGTTATTTCCTATTTTTTGGGGCTTATTTCATTGGGGGTTATTTCCTGGGCGTTATTTCATTGGGGGCTTTTCGTGGAGCCTTAAAAACGTGCAAATGGAATAACTTTGAATGTGGTTGAAGTTTTAGAGCGAGGTTTACTGTTGTAAAAATGCATTTGGTAACAATCATTTTATTTAACTTTCTAGTTTTGACATACCTATGTAAGTATGTATGTAAATATATTGATATATTCATACTAAGACGGTAAACGTGAGATCACTTTTAGGGCCATTATTACAACTTGAAGTTAGTTAAAGTTAAGATAAAATTGACAGGAAGTAATGCGTAGGGAGATCAATTATTCGACTTTTTTCAAAAACCGGTTTTTGAATATTCCGAATAGGTGCTATTTAAAAATAACCGGTTAACCGGTTTTAATTCGGATACATAAAAATACCAAAATAAAATTAGTTTTTTTTAATAAAAAGTTAATTTGAATCAAAACAAAACAATTAACGATGTAAGGAACCAACAAAATACATACATAGATATGACTTAAGGTAAGTTCAGACCCAACAAATATTTGACGAAAAAATGCAAATAGAAGGTGGCAGTTAATTGATCAAACTTTAGCTTTATTTTTAACAATTTCTATTTATTTACTAAACTTTCTTCCTAAGATAATAATTGTATTATGTAGTTAAGAAGCTGTTAAACAATGTTTGCTCTAGCCAAACCTTTTGCAAAAGCAAACAATTACACTGTGAAACAAAAAAAAAAAAAAACAAAAAAAAAAAAAAAAACAGCCTCAATACTTGCAACGCGAAATGTAACTAGACTTTTGGTAGAGCAAATCTGCCAAAGGGTTTTGAAAAGTTAACTCAGATTCCCGAAATATAGGCCCCTAAAGTTTTTGAATTTTTTGAAAAGGCGTTTGGTATAAGTCAAAAAAAAAAAAAAAATACTTAATGTACTTCTGAGCTAAAATACTATTTCAGATGTCTTCAGTAGGATTGTATGGCGATTCTTTGCTTAGAATACATTAACCCTCTAACACTCATTTTAAGGGGTACTTTTTGTCTTTTTTTTAACCTCCCCACAAAAGTATACTAAAACGGCACTTTAGAGGTTAAAAATGTTCTACGAATATTTTCTGCATCAAATTTTACTAGGGTTCTTAGGACCAAAAATAGGAAAAATTAGAAATCTGATGGCACAGTCCGTAGGTAAGAGGGAATTTGAAGACTTTATGACTAGACAAAAATCTAGATATATGAAGATTACAATGGAGAATAAAAATCACATTTGTTCAAAATTGAAAATTTGAAGAAAGAAAAGAAAATCCCTACAAAATTTTTAATTTAATTTGAAAAATGTTTGACTTTATTTGAATAAAGCTTGGTTTATTTTGAATAAAGTTTCGTTTATTTTGAAAAAGGTTTCGTTTATATTAAATAAAGTTTCATATATTTGGAATAAATGTCCGTTTAATTTGAAAAATGTTCGTTTAATTTGAAAACAATTTTATTCAAACCAGTGTTCGAAAATAAACAGTACATTATTTAGCGTTCAGCTCACACACCGAAGAACGATATCTATTTTTTAGTGTTTGTGTAAACATACACAAACCTTAATACCGTTCGTAACTATTTTCAAGAACGAACCGAACATTACATAATGTTCGGTTCTTCGTTAAAAAACAGAACAATTGTAGTGATACTGTAGAAAAACATTATATTTTAATGTTCTATAATGTTTTTTTCGTGTGTGTATTTTGTTTTTGTAAAAAATATTTGGTTTTTTTTATCAGCAAAAAACGACGAACATTAACGAGCCGCACCGAACACATTAAAGTTCGTGGATTTTCAAAAAAAACCGAACGGAATTTAATGCTCTCATCATTTGTTGAGTATGATGAAAACAGCATTATTTTTGTGTTCGAAAGATGACAAACAGGGAAACGTTATTTTTTTAATGAATTTCTACACAAACACTATTAGCGATTGTGTTTTCCACAAATCTACCGAACCGAACATTAAAGAACGATATTTAGTGTTTATTTTCGAACACTGATTTAAACTGAAAATGCTATATTTGTAAATTAAAATTTTTACTTTTTATAATTTTTTAAAAGACCTTGAACTTGAACAAATTATTTTTTTTTTATAAATTTTTTAATAGTTTTGATCAGGGCTGTGGAGTCGGAGTGGAGGTTTTCGTATCTCCACTTTTTAGTTGGGCTCCTATACAGTAATTGTTTTATGAAATTCTTAAATTAATTAAAATTGTTCGACTTTTGTGAAAAAAGTTGGTAACAGATTTTAATAATTTGAGCCGTTTATTTTGAAAGTGGCATAAGTCATTTTGTTTTTAAGTCGAGATATTTAAGGGTTTGCGTTATAACACGTTTTAAAATATGGATGCTAACTTTCGAGAAGATTCACTTGTATTTGATATATCATGATTTTTCTCAGTATTTATTATTATTATTATTTATTATTTAAATTTACTGCCAGGCCCACGATGTCGACAAGAACATTTCTTTCGCTTATTTATATTGAAAACAATAATAAAAAACCAAAATTTGTTTTTATTTTCAATACAAATATACGAAAGAAATGTTCTTGTCGACATCGTGGGCCTGGGCCTTAATTTTATTTAACCTTTATTTATTGAATTCCAATCTTATTTATTAAGCTTGAGGTTTTTCTTTTTTATATAAAAAATTAGATAACATTTATTTTATTAAAATTCCAATATTTCGATACAGCAATCAATGTGTATCATCGTCAGGGAAATAATTAAACAATAAAAATAACGTTCACAAAAAATAATAACAATTGTCACAATAGAAAAAATTATTTACAATTAGAAAAATTTTTATACAAATAATCTATTACATTCTAAAAAATTTTTTAATTTCCTAAATTTTGTTTTTGTTTTAAATGTTATTTCCTATGCGAACGTTAACGTGTGACATCGTGGGACTGGCTGTAAATGTCTATAATTTTGTGCTACATTTTCCGTGTCTGATTTAAAATTAATTCTTAACAATTCTGGTACTTTAATGATTTGCAACATTTCTAGCATTAAACGTCGTTTATAATTTTTTTCTGTGTTTAAAACTGATACATTCTCAAAGTCCGGAGAGTGATTTAAACTGGCACAGTGGGCTGTTAATGCTGTTTTTTGTGATGAAATATCCCTAAACTTTTGATTTGATTTGTGACCTGACGATGATACACATTGCTGTATCGAAATATTGCAATTTTAATAAAATAAATGTTATCTAATTTTTTATATAAAAAAGAAAAACCTCAAGCTTAATAAATAAGATTGGAATTATTTATTATTATTTATTATTATTATTTATTATTAACTCAATTTTTTTTTGAAAAAGTCACTTATGCCACTTTCAAAATAAACGGCTCATTTATGGCTTGTTTTGTTTGCAGCTTCTTTTTTAATATGTTTGCAAAAAATTAGAAGCCTTTGTAATTTTTTATGAATTTTTAAAAAACAAAAATTTCGAAATTTTAGCAAAAAAATTATGTTGTAAAAAACGACATTAAAAGGAAATTTTATTGCGGAATGTCGTTTTTTTTAGTAATTTCAATAAACTAAACCGTTTTTGGGTTACGCGAATATATGTTGTGCAACCTCCTCCATTTCCGATATAACGGTATATCTCGAAAACCAGAGCCAATCTAAAAAAACCGAGACCACCACGTACCCGAATTGTCTCAAAAAAAAGTGTCAATTTCTTGCACAGTGTAATTAATAGGATCTGCTTTAAAAATTTTGTAGTCAGAAAATAAGAACTAGTCTACTTTACATATGTATGTATATTAAAGCTCAATGCGGCACGTGTTAGAATTTTAACAAAATCATTTTCTTGCATTATTTTAGTATTAAAAGGTACTGCATTAGTCAGACTTAAAAAATTTCAGCGGATCGAGTCGGAGTTAAAATTATTTTTGACGACTCCACAGCCCTGGTTTTGATGCTTTTTGGTGTAAAATTTAATTTGGATTCCGGCAACACTGCATGCATATAAAGCTTATTTCTCGAATGTGAAAGAATGAAAATTAATAGTTTTTTAATTATTTACAACAAATGGAAAACTGTATTTAATAATGAAAATACCTTGAAATTTTAAATACGTTAAAACAAAAGTTTTAGTAAAAAAAGAACAATAGGAAGTTATATGTATACCATATTTACACATTTGCACATAAAAACATGCAATATACAAACTCTATTTACATTATTTACAACAATTACATACATACATATGTACATATTTACAAACAAGTAAAGTTCTCTACACACAACATACATCACAATATCAAAAAAATCATAACGTGCGTTATAAATTTCTAAAAATAGTAACATAAATCAAGTTCAATACCCATAGAAAGCTGACTAACGATAGTCGTCGAACGTTTATGATGGTTACGATGTCGGGAATTTAGGGTTCCACCACCACTTTGACTGCTAAAGCCACTACTCATAGTGTTTGTTATGAGTTGTTGGGATCTGTTGCAACTGTCAGTATTGCTCTCTAAAGCGAGAGTTTGACATTCGTTAATAAGTTCAAGAGCCTGATTCGGATGATGTTGCAGGTGCTGATTAGGTGATGGTTGATGATGCTGGTGATTGTGATGGTGGGCAGACGAAGATGACGATGAAGTGGAGGATTTACTTAGTGAAGAACTGCTGGTTCCACTAGACAAAGAACTCTCTGATATCAGAGAGTTGGGACGACGAGAAGTTTTCATTTGGTCCGTGTGTAAGCCGACAAATGAATGCCGTAACTTAGGGGCTGTTTTTTAGGGGTATACATAGAATATTTAATCATTTGTGCTTAGTTTGCAATTCAGAAAAACAAACCTTTTCCTAACTGACTAATAGTAATGGATCGATCATTTATTTGATTATTACTGGGTCTGATATCCAAACAGGGTTTACTGCCAATGCCCATTGAAGACATTTCTGCTAAGCGAATTTCTGTAAGAAAATAAACACCAAGTCTGAAATAGTTAAAATTTTATTAAACTATCATACCTCGATTTCTTTTCGCCTGTTGCCATAATAATTTTGAAATTTCCTCAGTCCAAGCATTTTTTATATCCTCCGACATGCATTGCAAGGTATATGTATCATCAGGTTTACGTTTTCTAAACCAAATCTCAAATTTCGTTGGCGAATCCCCCACATGTGCAGTTAAGCCAATATCCGAAGTCTTAATACTATTCTTGTAAATATAAATATCAAGATTCTAAAAGGGGAAAATTAAAACAAAATCTACATTTTCTTAAAACAAATTAATCTTGCTTACTTTATGGTCTGGAAATCTTCGGGCTTTACTAAATAATACTAATTCTTCGAATAGAAATATTTGACGTAGGGTTTTTTTACCTCCCTTACCCTGCCATACCAAGAATTCATTTTGCCTTAACAGGCGTCCCTGTTCTTTCACATTCACATCACAGTCTCTTAACGAGTCCATGGCCAGTAAGTCATTACCGTGTCGTAACTGAAATTTAACCATTTCTTCGGCTTTTTGCAATTCTTCAACGTCGGCTGCAATTTCTTGTAATGCTGAACCCTGTAATGATTTTAATATTATTTACATACATACGTATTTGATTTATTTCATATTTAATTTTTATATTTACCTGTACTGCGTTACAGGCCTTTACCAATTGCTGCAAAAGTAAAGCGTATTTACCCATACGTTGCACCGGCTTCAGTAGATATGAAGCCAAGTCCATTTTATCGGTAAGTTCGATTTGTTTAGTCTGAAAATAACAAAGTAGTTTCTTGATCAGTTTACTTGATTAAAAGCGATAAAGCACACCATATTACAAAAAGGCTCTATCAAAATGGATAATGACAGTTGGAAAATATATCCGGAAATTTGCTTAAAATTTTAAGTAAGAATATGATTCCATTTAATACTGAACACGCTTTAAATAAAGTCCTAATATAAATCATTTTAAAATATCTTGGAATATAGGCCTTATAAGTAGGACCTGTGATTCAGCATCACTTTTCCTTTTAACATACCGTCCAGACTAGGATTGCCATTTTTGAAATTAGAAAAATCAGTACATCGTAAGAAAAATACCAGTACATTCGAAAAAAACCAGTACACCAGTAGAAGTAATGTCATTGATCGGCACATTTGTTGTAAATGCACAAAAAATTCTAAATTGATACAAATTATTGTCAATATAATGAGGGTATTCACGAGGTCTCTTATCTTGCCATATTGTTATATAGGTTATAATTTTAAATCCACTTAAAATTTTTTGTTTTTGAATTTTGAAAAGCACTAATGACACTTCTATTTATTTGAATACAAAATATATGGTAAGTTAAGAGTAAACAAAAATAAAACGTAAGACTGAATTTTAACTGGGTGATTCATAACAAATCAAAAGTAATAAGGGAAGTAAACCAGTTTTAAACAAGTAAAATTATTTGGAGGCAAATTTTAAAAAAACCAGTACATTTGCGTACTGAATAAAAACCAGTACGTGTACTGGTAAAATCAGTACGAATGGCAACCCTAGTCCAGACTATCCATTGTTATATGTATGTGCACAAGAAAAAAAACGTTAGCAGAATTAGCGACGCACAATTTTTCATATTTTCTGATGTGGAAAACACGTAAAAGCACATTTTTTTTATGTTCAGTGATTTGGGAAAAAAGTAAAAGCAATAATAACAATCAAGATGGCAATACTGCAGAGATGTAAGACAACTTTTTGCGAAAACATTTTTACATGGGGTCTTAAACAACGCTGTTTGAACAAGGACAAAGCATCGGTCATTACACACAGAAAAAAATACCAATGTTAAAATAACATGGCGAAATGTTGATTGAGAATCATGGTAAATTTCTGCAAAAGTATGCCCTTTATTTAAATTTATCATTATTTCATATTAATTTTAAATAAAAAATATTAAAATAAACTTAAATCACGTTTATTTAATATTATTGACTGTTAAAATAACATTGTTCCATATTGAATCCATAAACACCTGTTTTATATTCAAATCAAAAGTTGATCTTGTTAAATTAACATGCATACATACTTAAGTATGTACATCTTTTTTTTCATGTTTAAAATATGTTATAAAAAGAAGACAATTCCCGTATTCTTTTAATTAAAATTATTTAGTAATAGTACATCAAGTTTTCAAAGTAGATGATGACGAAAACCATATCGGGCCATTCTGCTTATGTTTCTGTTAACAAAGGAGATACAAAATAAGTGAAACATGTGTTACAGGGGCAAGTGTTTTGAATTATTCTTAAATAAATGCATATGTTGTCTTTACACTGTTATATCACACTCCAACCAACATGAAATTCACGTTGTTTCAACTTGAAATAACATTCATTCAACGTGATTCGAATTGTTATTTCAATATAAATGACATTTTGCTTTAACTTTACTGCAATGTTAAATTAACATGAATTAAAGTTATTTTAAAAGAAAAAAATGTTCGCAAGTTATTGTAAAATCATGTTAAATAAACATGAAACAACAATGAAGCAAAAACACTACTTAAAAATGTAAAATCAACCTTGTTTTGAACGAATTTACATTGATTTTTCTCTGTGTGTATTAGCCTACACTATTAAAATGTATGTGTGCACAAGCCATTATTTGTTATTTGAACACAGCTGTTGTTAATCCTAACTGTAGGTTAGGTTTGGTAGAAAGGCTGGTGTCAACTTCACACCTACGCCCAGGAGCGCATTGTGACGCTTTAGTTAGTGGTAGAATTCTTATAAGAAAAGTAAAAGATAAAAATCGGACAAAACCAGCAAGAACAACCCCACCACACAGAAAACTGCCCTACATGTTCCCAGTCTCCAGGCTCCTGCTGTACAGCCAGGTCATTCCCTTAACTTTTCCCCTCAGCCCGAGACATCTCCCAATTCGCGAAAGAATCTACTACCTAGCCGTTTCAGCCTTCTGTTCTGTAGTCTAGAACAGTGACATGTGCTTTACTGTCTCTAACTCCTCTAGGTCCGTACACAGCGTACATATATCCGACAAGTTAGATCCCATCCTCACCGCCATCCTGCAAATCATACAGTGGCCCGTTCCTGACGCAGCCCTTCTTCTGCTCAGCAGCGAATACGAACTGATTCGATTAGTCCTGCTCAGAACCAATTCCCTGATTCTCATATAACAAAACGAGCTCTAAACATATGTATGTATGTATATCATTACCTGCTTGAGAAATCGAAACAATTCCCTGATTCTCATATAACAAAACGAGCTCTAAACATATGTATGTATGTATATCATTACCTGCTTGAGAAATCAAAAAACTGGATCCAGTAGATATCTATTGCTATATTCATAGATAAACTGTAATTGATGCCATGTTTCAATGGTGATGGCTCAAAAATACAGCTCTTTCACTTAATTTAGTTTAGCTTATGAATGCCAAATATAATTACCTTAAAGAAAGCAGTTCCATATTCACTCATCAATGTATCACTTTTTGGTTTATTCTTATTGTACAAAGCATATAAATAAAATTTGGATTCCATTTGAAGAAAAGCGGCACCAACTTTTAAAGGATTGTGTTCGTAACGTTCCAACTCCGATAGAAAATTATTGTTATGGAATTCAAAAATCTTCTCGATATTACCAAAAATCACATTGCGTTGGCCGCGTAAAGATTGTGGTATATCATCGCGCAACAACTCATCTATATAGTTTTCAATAACATAATACAATGAACGTACATAGTCACGTTCCGTGCCAATCATTTCTCGCATGATCAATAGGAGCGTTCTTTAATAAAGCAGAGAAAAATAAAGATTATAATTTAAATATGTTAGATGTTCAACATACTTTTGTATTTTTGGATCTAAGCAGCTGAGTTCTTCCAATTTAGGCAATTCGAAGGTGGAGGCAAAACATTGTAAATGTTTATTGGCCTCCCAAGGTGAATGGAGATTAAAATAATGTTTCGATGGTTGCTCGAAGCATTCATCGTCGAGCTCATCACTAAAAATAGTTGAAAAAATATTAAGAAACTTCGGTAGAAATTTTTTATTTTTTTTTAACGTACTGTTTTTCATATAAATTCTCTGACTCTTCGTTGAGACTTTGGCATGAGCATACTCTTGTGAATTTCGGATTCCCCTCACAACGTTGACATTCGCCCACTCCCGAATCAGCAATTTTTGATCTTCCTTCCTCATCATCATTATCCAACATTTCATCCATTTCATCAAGATTACGACTGTCACGCCAACACTGACATGTAGGACTCTCAAACGAACCCGTACCATAACTCGACCTATGACTGGTTGCCCGCAATTTATTGGTATCCGGCGTACTTGTAACCATTTGCGTTATCGATTTCTGCATCGTGTTCTGATTGATATGTAAATTTAAAGTTTCCGGTTTTGGCTTTAATCTTTCATTTTCCTTTTCCAAATATTTTTCCAAAAGTCCCTTTGTTCCATATTGCGCAGCTAAACGTTCCATTTCGTGTTGCATATTTTCATCTAGCATGTGTAAATGTATTAAATGATATAAGCGCGTGGCTCCCTCTATGCGCTCCCGAGCAACTTCTAGTTTTTCAGCAAAGTTATCAAGAGCTTTTTTCAAATTCACAGAACTTTCTTTAAGAGATTCCATGCAGGCAGCGGCTAAATGTAAATCTCGTCCTTTGGCCAAATGTTTCTGTGGAATTAACGTAATTATAAAGTGTAGTTTTTTTTTTTTTATTAAAGAGGTAATGTATGTTTGTTTACCATTGATATAAAGTAGTATTTTTCAAACTCATGCTCAAGTTCCTTCATAGGTGTTTCAAAATCAAGCTCCAAGCTTAAAAATCTTTGCAGAGATTCACTGCCATCACTTGTTATCCAAGAGGTCACCTAAAAAGAAAAAAATAATTATTGGATTTTTTTAGAATAAGCAACAGTGTTATTCCCCTAAGTGGCTAAATTTAGCAATTTTAATCATGTGCTGCCATGAAAAATTAAAAAAAGCCATTGGTATTTTTTTTAAAAATTTATCGTATTTGCAATTTTTTTAAAACCTATCTTGAGATATTAATAAATCTTCTTTGTACCACGCCCACTTCTCCAATCTCGCCCACATTTTGTGGGATGTTGTGTATTGATAACCAAGTTGTTTGTACCTAATAGTTTGGGGAAACTTTAGTTCTTGCGGTTCTCCAGATAAACCGAAAAAAAGAAAGAAAAAAAAAAACAACAACAACAACATGTGATTAGTTGGTAAAATAAGAGGTAATTGTAGGTTTTTTATTAAAATCTCCATCGTTTATGGACCGATCTGGCTAAATTTCAATAGCAAAAGTTAACGGAGCATATGTGAAAGAAATATTTAATAGCCTAGTATTCATCATTTCTGAGGTCTTCGAAAAACCCATTTCAACATCTGCACGGACAGACGGATAGACGGACATCGTCAAATCAATTTCGCTACTCATAAGGACCCAGAAATAATATACTTTACAGGGCATTTGATCACTATTGTAGTAATTACAAACGAAATGCACTCACTATGTTTTTATTCTACGCATACTTCTTTCGAAACTATAAATCAATAAATACACTTAACAAAAATGTCCACCGATAACAGCAATTAAAAAAAGGGGAAAATTCTGGGGTGGGCAGAAGCGGGTCTGGGTGGGGTTTGTTTACCATAGCCCCCCCCCCCCTTATCTACGCCAATGACTTTTAGAAATATAACGTTTACATTTTTTTTTAAAATAATAATAGATAATTATTCAAAAAACAAATTGCGATCTACCAATGTTAAAATACCATTGGTTTAAAGACTGATGTTTGACTACCCAATAAAAATTTGTATCATTTTGTGAAGCACTAATGGTACATTTGAAAAATAAGCGCACAATTTTGCGCTACGCAATAAGACATACAGAAATGCTGCAAAGTGAAAGAACAACTTTTATAAAAAAAATTACATTTCAAGTGCTACGGCATTCTCTTACTGCGAAGCAGGTTTGTATTGGAGAATACTAAAAAATGACTGACGAAACGTTTATGTTTCTCCCTTACAAACCTGCTTAGTTGGAAGCTCTTAAACGGCTTAAACCCCTCTGAAGACATTGTGTGGTTACAATTGAAACAAGTCAGGGCAACCTGTCCGTGAAAGCCTAGGTTCGATTCCCACTTCAGTCAAGAATGAAAAATTATCAATAAATTTTCAATTATTTCATGTTGTAAAATTCCTTTCTGCATAAAAATAATTAAATGACAATTAAATTTGATGAACTTTAGCCTGATAAAAATATTAAAAATTTGATTAAAAATCATACACAGTTCAAAAAAATAACCACAATAATATAGTATAAAATAATAATTATAATTATTATTTTAATAAAAATAAAACAATCCTACCCAGTAAACCAAGCGATATTGTAACGGTATCGAAACGATATCATATAGGTGATAGAAAGTATTACAAGTGATAATCGTTTTCGAATCGAAAACGATAGTTTTTACGGACTAAATTGTACCTTTCCTTATAATATCGTTTTTCCATCAAATTATGATATCGTTTTCGATATCATAATTTCCAATAATAACGATAGTGAAATCGCCTTTTTAAATTTCTTAGGGCCATTATTACAACTTGAAGTTAGCTAAAGTTAAGATTAAATTGACAGATAATAATGTGTTATCTGTCAAAAAGCGTCTGTTAACTGTCGGATAACAGCTAACGCCAAGTTATAATAATGGCCCTTAAAAAACTATAGTTTTATTATACTGATAATGATATCTAGCTAATGAAAAGGTGAAAATTTGTATCTAAAAAATAAAAACAGTTTTTATTTTTATATGTGAAAAAAAGTTATTATTTATAAAAGGTCAATAAAAAATTAATAATAGTAAATTAAAGCTAGAGTAATTAATAACACTAATTTACGCGCTTTATTATCTTAATGTATAAAAGGGATAAAGGGATTTAAAATTTTGTATATACCCATTCCTAGCCACTTTAACTGAATTTCGGAAAGACAAACATATGCACCTAATTTATTTTTATAGACACCTCTTACAGTAAATAAGAAACATTCAAAAATTTTAATAAAAAAATTTTTAAAATTTGTATATGTTTTGTTTAAATTATTTTCTTTGTTTAAAAAATTTTGATGATTTTTTCAAATGTTTGTTTTTAAATTGGAAAAATTATTTTAAAAAGTGATGTCGTAACGATATTGTTTCCAATAATAGTACATTATATTATAAACGCCGAAAAATATAATATTGTTTTCGCTATCATATCGTTCTATGGTTTATTGGGTATTCTCTTTCTACTGTGATAAATCTTTAAAAAGAGGTAGTTTAGTTTTTTTCAGTTGTTTTAAACATAAATTATCGAGGCTAAGAAGGTTATAAAAATGGGCGTTGAAATGAGGCGGGCATACATTAGGACCCGTTAAGTTTATAAGAAGAATATCGCAACTTAACTACACAGAAACAATTTAAAATTTTCTCAAATTGCCAAATTCATAGAATCAAGAAAACAATTTGTTGATTTTGGACATATTACCAAAATGATTATATAGATGACTAAATATTCTAAAAATTTAAAATTGTGAATATTTGGTGTTTTCAATAAATGATATATTAAATTTAAATTAAAAAAATTATCAAAAAACTTTGCAGTTTCGAAAAATGTGTTTATTGATTTCATTAAATATAGCTCAGTTTTTGACAATTCCCAACAACAATTTAACAAATTTAAATTATTTTATTTTAAACGAAAAAATCAGTTAGGATAGTTTGTTATTTATAAATACATATTTTAATTAAAAATTTATTTAAAAACAACTAAAATGTTAATCAAAATAAAAATTTTATTTTTAATTTTCTTACAGCATAAAAAACCGATGAATTCAATTATCACATTAATTAAATTGAAATTCTTTTTAAAGAATTTTTTTAATTGATAAATAACTACTGATAATTTTTTCTTTGTATACATATTAAATTAAGAAGTTTATTTGATTTAAAGAGACTACAACAATAAAAATGCCCATTAAAGATTTTGTTTTTTTTTTTTAATAAAAAGTCCATTTAAATGTTGAATCCAGATAAAGTTAAGTTCAATTATTTCCTCTTCAAAAGGTCATGTTAAAGAAATTGTCTATCATAGATTTTGTCATTTGAACGTTCTACTAAAAAAATTGCTTGAATTTATAAAACTCATTGTAAAACAAGTAAGAAGAAATAGTCAGTCAAGCCCAATCTGGGACACATGGGCACATTTTTACCCGACAAAAAGTAATGATGTGATGAGGTTAAAATCATATAAGAGTTCTTTGTGCCGAACATTATCTAGATGTCATCATCTTTTTGAGATTTTTTGTCTTAAATCGATTTGCGAAATTTTGGATCTCTAATGGCTAATAAATCAATAAATGGTAAAACATTAGTTTAGTTGAACTAAACTGCTGTAAAACAGTGTCCCATATATTATATGTTGTGCAAAAAATAAAAGTGTGGCAGCACTTCGATAAATGTTGTCAAATGCATATGGCTTGTATTGGTAGTTCAAACGCCCAATTTAATGCGTTTAGAGACCAAAAACATCCGAACATGTCGACTGCCGAAGTTCTTTGTTGTGTGTAACTTTTTGTTTTTTGCTTTTGACGTGACTGCGACACTTTTCATTTAATGAATCTGAAGTAAATAAAATAGTTTGTTTTTGTCCAATGAAAAAAAAACTATTTTTTTTATTTTGACTGCAGTTTTTTAAACACTGGTTTAAATGTCTACTGAGTTATAGATTTGCTGGTTTAATGTTTAAACCAGTGTTCGAAAATAAACACTAAATATCGTTTCTTAAAGTTCGGTTCGGTAGGTTTGTGAAAAACACAAACGCTAATAGTGTTTGTGTAGAGAATCATTAAAAAAAATAACGTTTCCCTGTTAGTCATCTTTCGAACACAAAAATATTACTGTTTTTATCAAACTCAACAAAAGATGTGAACATTTAATTCCGTTCGGTTTTTTTTTTTTGAAAACCCACAAACTTCAGTGTGTTCGGTTCGGGTCATTACTTTTTGTCCCTTTTGGCTGGTAAAATAACCAAACATTTTTTACAAAAACAAAATACAAACACGAAAAAATCATTATAGAACATTAAAATATAATGTTTGTCTTTTAATTTAAAAAGATTTTGATAATAATATTTGTCTACAGTATCACTACAATTTTTCTGTTTTTTAACATTATATAGTGTTCGGTTCTTTCTTGAAAATAGTTACAAACGGTATTAAGGGTTGTGTATGTCTACACAATCACTGAAAAGATAGATATCGTTCCAGGGTGTGTGAGCCGAACGTTAAATAATGTACTGTTTATTTCGAACACTGGTTTAAACACATTTTAAACCAAAAAGAAAGTTTCACTTGCAATTATTTATAAGCCCTTAGTTACAATATTTTATCATGACTAAGTATAAAACTTATCATTGCAAAATTTCAAAATTAATATCATAATATATAAGGAATTTATGGCATTTTAAGCTATTTTCGGGAGTGTATGGGAGTTAGGTCCAGTATGGACCGCTTTAACGAAAATTTGCAACAATTTTTCAATTTTTGTTTCAAATATATTTTACTTGTAGATTTGTAACTTGTAGTTTTGAAAAACAGGGCCATGAACTTCGTACACAAGGTTATGTGGACAGACAACTATCCATCCCGCCAGAGGGACATCACTTACTTAGGTTATACCAATAGGGATTTTCTTCTAAAAAAATTGGCCGTAGGGATAAAAGGACAGATTTTTTTAAATCATTAAAATGTAGGTACTTCTTAAAAATGTGGAGAAACTCGTTATATTTGGCAATCTTTTTCGATTTGAGACATTGCAAATTGTTAAATTTCTTTGAGTGATCGCTTGTCGCCATTTCCGCTTTGTGATTTAAAAGTAAATTAACAAGACTGGAAATGCCTTGAATTAAATTTTTTAGAGCAATAAATAGATAATTTGCTAAAGATGGAAATAAAAATGTTTTGGAGAAAAGTCCCCATTTTAATGAAAATTTCTTTTTCCCCCTTAAGTCAAAATTAACTTTTTTGATTTAACAACGCCACATGACAATACATCAAGCAAAAGGTTTTTTTCTATCATTGAAGTTAACTTTAGTGATTCTTCTTAGCCAATCTTTTTATTTGTTCGGTAATGAATCTATTCATATGAATCCTTTTCCAATCGCTCAAGTGATAAATCATCAAAAGTGATCTGAAAAGACTCATTTAGGTGAATTTTTAAAAAAATGATGACCCAACCCAAACTCAAGGCTGGGAACAATTTTAAATAACATTTATGTATGTAAAGTACTGCAAATGGTTTTGTTTGTATTGATATTTTATCATTTATTAGTGGTAGGGATTTTTGTAGAGACAATTTTCTTAACGCGTAGGGAAATTTCAAAAAAGTGTATAACATCACTGAACCTAAGGTTGATACTCACATATATTAGCTATTAATCGATTAAACAACTTTAATAATGTTTTTTATACATAATTGTTTTACCGAAGTAAATGGGAGCAGCTTATAAAACTAAATGCATTTTAGCCATTTTTATGAATCATTTTTATTATCATGCAAACAAATGTTATCAAAGTAAATAAATTTTCTAATGACTTTTAATTAAAAAATAAATACTTCAAAGCTTTATAAGTATAAAGTCGGTATGCTGCAAGAGGACCTAAATTCCACTTTTTTCTGAAAATTACTTCATAATGCAAAAATCTCCTAAAATGTGTCCAATGGCTATTTCAAGCAGTTTTTTACTTAGTTAATCAAAACAATCAATTTTACACCAAGTGGGCTTGGGAAAGGAGTGGGCTTGACATCAGGCAAAGGGACGAATTAGTTCGCCTGACTCGGCACCACCTTATGGGTTTTCCTTGATTTAATAAGCGTTCGAGTGCATTTTCTTTTCTGCAAACTCAAGCTTCCGTTAATGACTATCGATATTGATAACCCGGACAAGTTTAAAATGACATGAAGCATGGTTAAAAATGCTATTAATTTATATGGAGCTAAGTTTAAATATAGACCGATTTTAATCAAATTTGATAAGCAAATTTAATTAAAATACTATCATAACAAGTTTAGGGGCACAAAGATTTTATTCTGGAATGAAGTTTACAATGGGGCTATGTAAATTAATAGGCCTCTTCCTTATGGTAATTTAAAAGTATGCACCAAATTACATTAAATAAGCTTTTAAAGTGTGACCTAAACTTTGCTCACAAGGTTAACATGAACAGACAATCATCCGGACGGACATCGTTAAATCGGCTTTGAAAGTGATTCTAAGTCAATCGTTACATATATCAGCACAAACTACAACTATTGTAGTACGGGTACAATTATGTATAGTAGCTGAAAGGTTTAAGTAGTAGCAGAAAAATTAGGAATTCCCAAAATATTTTAAGCTTTGATCTAAAATATCCAATTATTTTCAAAATATTCCTGATTTAATAAAATATCAATACTTTGGATTAAAAACAATTAAAAGTTCAATAAAAAAACTAATTGATATTCCAGAATTTTGCGTTATTCAATATTTGAGGGGTAAAGATGCAAAGACTGCAGAGTCCACTTTTTTCACAAACGTAACTAATAAAACCTCTTAGTTGTTATTGAATGCTTCCAATTAGTGAATATTACATTACCAGAAACACTTTTATCAAATAAAAAAGTATGTTCAAAAATTAAGAATTGATTTTTTTTGCAATGATCACAGTTTGTTAAGCTCTTTTTCTCTCAACTATTTTCGAAAATGCAGGCTATTTTTTATTTTTTTCCTTTTTGCAAAACAAAACTAAAAAGAAATTAAAAATATAACAAATTTTTTTTTTAGATGAAGCAGTTTGTTTTATTGTTCATTTTATAACTTTGTCTTTAGTCGTAATTATGGAGCTAAGTTGTTATGAAGTTCCTCCAAATCAATCAATAAAAAACTAAGCCTTTGTTAAGTTTAAGTATTTTATAACTACTGATTTTTTTTCAGTACTTGGCCATGTAAAAAAGCAGCAATGTTGTTTTGATTAGAGCAAACACAGCAATCTCCAATTTTATTAATATAATTGCCAGCAAACCGCTATATCGATTTGATTGAAACTTGCGTCATATCTTCATCATATTCTTATTTACTGAATAGCATGATATACAATACATAAATATGAATATACTTTGAGCTAGAGGTTTTTACTATTTATAACGAAAACCATAAATGTGGACTTTGCAGTCTTTGCATCTATACCCCTCATTTGATCTCACAAATGATAAGAAAAATTTAATGTGCAACCTAGTGTTTTGTTACAATTGAAATAAAATGTATTTTGCGATAAGAAATGTTTTCAAGTCTTAAGCAAAAACTCAATAAACTATTTTAATTTTATTTTGCCAGTGAAACAATCAACACAATATTTAAAAAATTTTAAGCAAATAAATAATAATATTAATATGGAGAAGAAACATATAAAAGATTTGGTAATGAATCGTAAATATTAAAGTTATTAAAAATGCGGCATAAGCGATGCATTTTGATTTTACTTTTTTTTTTTTTTGCCAAATTGAAGTGCTTCGCATTCTAAAGATTTTCTGCGTGACTGCCTGTGACCGTGCTTAGGTGTTTTTTACTCCAGTAGGTGGCTTCGCTGAATAAAGTTTTCCTGCGTGCGTCAGAAGAATAAAAAAATGTTTTTCAATGATAACTAAGGATTTTTCCTTTTACAGAATGTTTACACCATGCATAATAATTTTCTGAAAAAATATGGCTTTATCTCTCATTACGCAAAATTTTAAATATGACCATACCTCTCAATGATTGGGCAATAAGGCCATTATGACTTTATCTCCCATTCAAATGAGCAATAATGCCATCATGGCCTTATCTACCATGGTTTTAAACCACCCCCCCCCCCCCCCGGTCCCGCCGGACCTTGTTATTTTTTTGTGTTGTACAGTGTAATCGATCACTTTTAAAATACTACTTTTTTTTTTTTGCTTTAAAACAGTGGAATTTTATTATAACCTTTCTTAGTTGGAGGAACATGCATGAATTTTAATATTTCTAGGCGAACGTTGCAGAAAGGCTTAACTGCGTCACATGACTTTCTGTACTCATCGCCTGTTTTCTTAAACAAAACAGTCATATTAAAATCCAGTCTTATTAATATTATTTTTTATTCACAGGAAAAATATTTACAAAAATGTTTGAGTCCCCTGGAAAAACCATTTAAATTAGAACATGCAGTTTTTATTGTTATGAAAACGTACGAACTTCAGAGCGTTGAACGAATATGGACATTTGGATCAGCACAAAATCTTTTATTAAATTATTTTACTACATGGAAATTTTGTTGCTTAATGCATAAAATACTACATGAAGGGCATCAGCATGCTTTAAGAGATTCTTTAAAGTATAATGAAAGACTGAATCAATATTGCGATTATTGGGCTAAACAAAATGATCACATGGGTATATGCATTGGTTGGTATTGTAAAGTTTTACACGAGAAAATTCTTTTTCATCGCAAATATATGAACTTTAAAGGAAATTTGCAGTTAGATGATGAAGAAACCCAAAGAGATTCAAATATGCGGTAAATATATATGTACATAAAAAATATTTCATATCTGCCTTATAGCCACAGACAAGGGTATATTAAGTTTGTCACTCCATGTGTACCTAATAAATATTAATCTTAGACCACACCGACGCATCGGTTCGAAAAAGCCAGAAACTGGGCAGGCATTATGGGCCCGGGCTTCCAAAAAGGCTTGCCAAAAGGGTAAACTGTCTACGATCTTTCAAGCGGAAATTTACGCTTTTCTCATTTGCTCAAGGAATTGTCTGACGAGGAGGGCGAAGGGCTTGAGAATATATTTAAAGTCGGGCAGCCAGGCCACTCTTAGAGCACTATTATCTTAAGAGGCACAATCCAGATTGGCTATGGACTGTATTACATTTCAAAATAATCTTTGGAAAAGCAATTATTTGAATTTGTGTTGGATAGCCGGACTAGAAGGCCATGGACAATGAAAGATCTGACTGCTTGGCAAACAGGGGCGCTTGCCGTCCATTTACGGGAACTAAGCCTTTCTTAGGCATCCCTATCGGCCACATTAAGGGAACGATACAATCATGTTCCAAAAATGAATTATTTTACACATGGACGTCGACTTCCGGGTTGAGTCAGACAAAGTGATTTGTGGCCCTGTCCCGTGTCAAAACGGTCAACCTACTTCTGCTTGAGAATAAAGAGCTCAAGTTGCTTTTCGGCCTGTTAAGAGGGCACTTAGGTCTCAGATAGCATTAGTTTTTAATAGGCAATATTAATACCAGGAACTAACGATTTTGTGAGGTTGATGATAATATATCAGAACATCTGCTCTGCTGCTGTCCCGCATTGGGGACTACCAAGCGGAAATTTTTATAGGGGCAACTGATAATACCGACTGACATTTATGATCTTTTAATAGGCAAAGTAATTGGATTCATAGTGAGATACGCAGGCTGCACAACAACCCTCTGGGTCGCGGTGCTTATGGCTTTCTACGTATTTTTCTAAGACCACATCAAGTATAAAAAATATATTTTGGGTCCGAGTGAAATTTTAATTCGATTTAGCCTTGTCTTTCTGTGGAGCACACGCTTACTTCCGAAGGACTTAACACAAAACGGTTATTTTGCTGTCGAATTTGCTTATGTTATCCGAAGCTGAGTAGAGTTGGAATCAAACCGTGGGTCAAACTCTAAAAAATTATATAATTTTGTCATATTTCAGTTTTTAAAATAAATTCAATATAAAATAAACATTTATCGCATCTTATATGTATGCTGGCAATATATTGTTACGTAGATCAACATTTTTTGACACGTTACATTATATGAAATAGATGCATTAAACAAGTATTATAATGAAATTTGAAACTTATATAAAATAAGGAACAACAATTTTGTTAAGACCAGTAACTTTTATGAGAATCGGTGCATAACTGGCCAAAGCTATCATATAAAAACAACTTCTTTGTAGTGGGTAGCAACGATTCGGCTTGGCCGAATATTTATTCTAACTTGTTTAAATGAACTTTACATGAATTTCAATTTAAGCATTTATGAAATTATAACTAACTTAACATTCATTTTGCCTTTTCTCTTCTTTTCATTTTTTTGTTTTCTTAGTTTTCAACTTTGTTTAGATTTGTTCGATTATCTAGAAAGTTTGCTACATTTACAACGTGTCATATTTGCCAACATGGCGCAACATCACATATCTGCTACATCTAAAAAAGGCATGTGCCGTTTGGCATCTCTTGTCACCATCATTACCGAATGTAATTTACTATGTCAGCATTCTATTACTACTTTACGACTATTGCATTTACAATTGTCCCCAGATGATATTTCCGGCTTGCGCCATCGCTTCAATGAGATTTTAAAAGAATTGAAATTGTTTTATGAACATGTGCGTAGTCAGCAATTGCCATTGGATAATTTGGTAATACCTGAATTGCAAGCAAACCCAACGAATTTGTATACATTTGCTGAAAGTCTATATGAACCCAGTGCACCGTTAATAAGCGATTTGGATTAAAGACTAAATTTAAGATACGTTATTTAAGTTAAATACATACATAAGATTTTTTGTAAGATTAGCATTTGTGTTGTTAATAATGTTCAAAGATTCATAAAACATGTGTTTAATAAGATTTTATTTTTTAATGTTTATAAATTTGTATACCCTCCACCACTAGTGGTGAATAAGGGTATACTAAGTTTGTCAGTCCGCGTGATACTTTTAATATTCATCACAGACCCCATCGAGTATAAACGTATATTCTGGGTCATTGATTAATTCTAAGTCGATTTAGCCATGTCCATCTATCTGTTGAAAATATGCTCACTTTCGAATAACTCAAAGAAACGAACATTATTGGAATAAAACTGTTTCTCATTATTTTAAGCAGTTTGAAATTGAGCAAAATCGCTTTATTAGGAAAATATAAGGTTAGAATCCAAATGTGGAACCACCCTAAAAATGGATAATTTTGATATTCAAACTAATATAATGCGCGGATTGACATAAGATTTTTCCCGAATTCGTTATATGTGATTAGAAATCCCACTGCCGAATTTCGTGACGATCGTAAGCCTGCTCTCGGAAAACAGATCAGTACATGTTAAATCGTAACGAATAATGCTAATGTAATAAAATTTGGAAAATTTTAGTGTTAAAGGACTAGAAATTACACTGTCGAATTTTGTGACGATCCGTCCATAATTAACCATAGTCGTCATGTAACGTTCGCTGTTGGAAAACAGTTTGTTCCGCCTAAAACAGTAACAAATATTGTAATGAAATTTGATACGTTATAGTTTTTTAAGTCTAGAAACTCTATTGTTAAATTTCATGAGAATCGGTAATTTACCAAATGAAAAAAAAATTAAACAAACTGATGCAATAATTACACCTTTTTAAGTTGAAATTGAGAAAACACAAATTAATATTCAGAAAAGCGAATTGATGTTGAGAAAATACAAATTGATATTAAGAATTCAAATTTGATATTGAGAAAATTCAAATTGATATTAAGAAATCCAAATTGATATTGAGAAAATACAAATTGGAATTGAGAAAACCCAAGTTAATATTAAGAAAAACCAAATTAATATTAAGATATAAATTCATAGTTTCATTGATATTAGGAACAAAAAAATTATGAGTTTAAAAACAAGCAACTGAAAATATTTGAAAATCATGTTTTATAAAAACATATGTATAAAAAATTATTCACCAACAGGCATATTCTCCAGTTCTACTGCCCTTTATTAAAATGTTGTACTGCTCTGCACAGTCAACTGTGGTTATAGTAGCCTTAGCTTCGTCGATACCACCATCCAAATAAACAAGACGTTGTATTTTGGACCATATAAACTGAATTGGATTCAACATTGGGCTATAAGGAGCCAATCGAAGAAGAGTCGCTGGTGAATTTTCAAAAATTATTTCCATTTGGATATGACATGGTGCATTATCACACACAACTAAATCTTATAAGGGCCATTATTACAACTTGAAGTTAGCTAAAGTTCAGATTAAATTGACAGATAATAATGTGTTATCTGTCAAAAAGCGTCTGTTAACTGTCGGATAACAGGTAACGCCAAGTTATAATAATGGCCCTAAGAGGTTTTCTAATTAATCCCATCGATTCATCAAGCTGTTTACCCACTCTTTTGCGTCTTGCATTCTGAATGATCCTCGTTTTCTCGTCATAAGAATTACACCAGAGGATGCTATTCCCCCGATTAGGTGGACATTTGGACCTCGGAAAGATGGTACGTGTATTGTAGCTCGTTTTTGTTTGTTTTTCATGCTGTTCATTTGAAATTGTTTTCGTTTTGACACATTTCTGAAACTCTCTTTGAACGTTTTCTTTTAGCTCCTGTAGCGTAATGGTAGGTATTGATGCAAAGCAATATGTATTGCGATTTGTAATGTTTATTTTACATAAATAAAGGACAATGTATTTTTTTATGTATACAATACATATTCAAAATATGTATTTTTTTATTCAAAATATAATAATGAAAATAATCTCAATATTAATTTGTTTTATCTCAATTTAATTTGTATTTTCTCATTATCAAATTGGAAATCTTAATATCAATTTATATTTTCTCAATATCAATTTGGATTTCTTAATATCAATTTGTATTTTCTCAATATCAAATTGGAATTCTTAATATCAATTTGTATTTTCTCAATATCAAATTGGAATTCTTAATATCAATTTGTTTTCTCTCAACATCAATTTAGATTTCTTAATATCAATTTGTATTTTCTGAACATCAATACGTTTTTCTGAATATTAAATTGTATTTTCTCAATATTAATTGTTTCAATTTCAACTTAAAAAGGTATTGCCACACTATTTTTTTTTCGTACAAACCACTTATTTTTGTGAGCAAACATTTATGAAGTTAAAAAACAATTTAGGCGCTGGCAACGCAAACGATGACCAAACCCACGAATTTTTTGTTTTGCCATGCACAACACTTCTATCAATGTGGCCAGAAGTCCAAATATATCTGTATTTTGCAGTTTTTATGCCTGAAGCCAATAAAATGTATTAATTTTTTACGACAAAGATATGCAAACTATCATCTTATTTGTGAGAATGTTTTATTGTATGTTTTCTTTAATACATATTATATTATCTTCCTTAAAAGAGAAAATATTTGATAAAAATTATTCCAAAAAAATTTCTTAAATGGTCTGTAATCTAAGGAAGAGTTTGGTCTTGACCAAACAAATTGTGTAAGAGATGGTACAGATGCGTGTCCTCTAATGTCAGCAGAAAATGGAACTGTTCAAAATGTCTGGAAAAGCGACAAATGCGAAACAAACGCCTTGCTATTCCCATAAATCGAATAACTCAATTTCTAAAAGCAATAAAGTGCCATTAATACAAAAAGTTGTATCATTTGTTAAAGAAACGACAAAATTTTTTAAATATAATTATCCCAAGCGAAAAACAGTTTTAGCAAAGTATTTGGGAGCCAAACTCTCTTCATTATGCGTCTTTGCAACAAGTGTACACTTTACATCATATAGTAGAAGCTTTGGAAAAAATATCTGAGTGGAAAGGTAGTAAATCTACCTTTATATTAAGGAACTCACTTTGTACTTTTAAATTTATTTGCGGAATATACATGTTAAGTGTGATACCTATTGTAACACAGCCACTTAGTATCATTTTACAAAAGCAAGATATATTTCTTCAAAAAGGATCAAGCCTTATCAACATTTTAATCATGTGCCTTGAAGAAAACAGAAATAAAGCCGAAGAATAATTTAAAGCGATTTTTTAAAAAGTTAAATCAGTGAAGGGCACACACATACTATCACATTTATGCTTGCGTTGACGAAATAACAACAAACCCTGCAGGAAATGTCACTAGTGAATCTGTACTGATTCACTATTGACACAGTCACCAGTACTAGTGACTTATTATACCCCAGGCAATGTTATTTACAATAGACACTTAACATGTGCGTGTCATTGGAAATCTACTACTGACGTTGGTACTAATGACTAGGTACTGACTAGGTAGTTCCTTTGCGAACATATGTAGACATTGGAACCAGAGAATCGCTAGCACATTTTATTAAAAGTAGTCTTCACTTTCTGTAAGAATACGAAATCATAACAATCTTTTTTTATTATTTCTTCAACTTTTATATGAATGGTACTTCTCAGTTGTAATTGATAAAATCTATTTCGCATTTAAGCCTAATATAGTGGCATATGTAATTTAGTGTTGACACTTCGTTGACAATGTCACCAATATAGTCGACAAAACTGGTGACTTGGAGACACTTGCACCCAGGTTTCCTTCAGGGAAGCAACAGCCGAATGTATATTGTCACAGACCACACAAAGAAGTTTATAGTGTACATGTGTTGACGTCACACAAGCAGCATTTTTATACCTATGCACGTGTACATAGGATTTGCAAATGTGCCCTTCACTTGTTTAAATCGAGGTTCCAATCGAAAAGACAAGATTTGAACGAAATAATCACATCCAAATGTTGAAGATTACTACCGAGTTGTAGGTTACATTCCTCTTACTGAATTTATTTTATAAGATCTCAAAACATCTTTCCCAATATATATCCTACCTCAAAGTGTAATCAAGTCATATACGGACACAAAACTTTTAAAACCACAACTTGCTGATAAGCTGATTATATTTGATAAAAGAGATAAACACCTACTAACAACTAAACTTGAGCTTGATCTATCAGATAACATTGTAGATGCTTTATTAAACTGTGATGAAGATATCTACCCAAATCTAAGAAAAATATTTCAAATTTTCGTTTCAATGCTCGTCAGTAATTTTACGAGCGGGAGGTCATTTCCTACTCTTCGTCGAATAAAAACATGGGTCAGATCAAAAATGACAGAAGATAGACTGTTCTAGTTTAATTTGCCTCACAAGGAAATCATAAATTGCTTATTTAAAAAGATTTATGTATATTGAACTGATCTTATATTTCTGTGGCATTTTGACAAAACACCTTAATTCAAATTTAAAAATTTAAATGTTGTAAATCATACGAATTTTCATTCAAAAACCATTTTGGTTTACGTTTTTAAAGTTTTGTATAATAAACGAAATTTTTCTTTAATTTTCGTTTATTTTATTATTTGATAAAGATGATTTTTTCACCGAGTTTTTTTAAAAAATTTTTGCTATCTTATCTCGACTTAAAATGTTTTCTCAAAATGCCACATTATTTATTCAAACTTTTTGTTGAGTTTTTTTTAATATATTATAGACATATTGTTTTTAATAAACTTTTAAAAACAAATTTTTTACTTTTTTGTATCATACAAAGGCTCAAGCTGGATCCGCGCCTGCTCCCTACAAAAACTTTTAACAATGACATGGTCCATGCTTGCATTACATTGGACCAGTCCAGGGAGTAGTCCATTTGATCAAAATGGATCAGGTAGTCCAATATTATTTGACGTGAATAAATTCATATTTATCAGGCTTGTGACAGAAGAAGAATTTTTAAAATCATATGCAAATTTTAAAAAGTTTTCATTAAAAACACGGGCAACACTGACTTCTATACTTTATTTGGAAAGCAGAGATTTTTTAATTTTTGGGAATAAGCGAAATCGTTTTGAATCTGAAGAATCTAAAACACAATTGCACAGACGTAATCAAAACCATTACGCTCGGAATGTGTGACATGCCTGAATTACTATAAACTTTATGTCTAATTTATTCTAAAGAGCACTCCCGGTCTGAAAATAATTAGTTTGATACTAACGAAATAAAAAAAGTTATATATTTTAAAAATATGCGAAAAAATTATTCATGTTCGCCATTAATTGCACAGCCTCATATTTCTATGTGTCTTAAACAACCAGTGATGCCAATTTAGCCATTGAGTGGGTAGCCATTTTTTAAGCCATTAACAATTTTTATTTAGAGAAAACTCCATAAAGTTTATAAAAATTTAAGACCAAAAAATTTTATAAAGCAATTTTTTAGCCACTGTTTAAACATTGTCTAAACATTTTTTACTTAAAATACTTAAAATAGTTGGCAGCACTAATAACTACCTACATAGCATGGATCTTCTGTTCTATATTTCGCTTTTAAAAATAAGTCCAACGTATTTATATGGAGCCTATGGCAAATTTCAAAATGATTTCTGGTCATATTTGTGTAAATTTTAATGATAATCGGGGCATTTCGCCCTCAATTTATGATAGTTTTTTTTTTTAAATATAAATTGTTGAGGGTGGTTGTTCCACATTTTTATAATAAGCCGATTTTGCTATATTTTAATCGCAAACAGCTTTTATGATAACTGGAAACAATCTGACACCAAAACTGTTCTTTTCTGTTAAGTTCTAAAATGAGTGAGTACAGACAGACAGACATGGCTAAAACGACTTAAAATTACAGATGGATCGAGAATATAAACATATATTTAATGGGGGTCTTAGATGAATATTAAAAAATTTCATTCACCACTAGTACCGAAGGGTATTAATATATCTTTACTAACATGCAACTGCAGCACATTATCAACGCACTGTGCAAGGCAAATTTAACTACAGGTGGTGTCGGAACTACAACAATCCCAAAATAACAGAAACAACATTGGGTTTTTTACATTGTATTGTTAGTGCTTATAGCTCGAAATGTCAACCATTCTTAGCGAAACCCTAACAAATCAAAACAAATAAGCTCGAACTGTCAAAATCAGAAGCCGTTTCCACACCGCCTATAATTAATTCGCCTTGGCACTGTGCAAGTAGAAAATTAACTTTGCTCACCACTTTCCTGGCAGATTAAGAACGGTTTCGATTTTCTTTTTTTATATGACTGTAAACGCATGCCACAATAATTAATTGATATTTCTACAATATCTGTGGAACTAAAAAACCTTAAATTTTCGTACAACTATGGACCGGATAAAATTCCAAGCAATATTTTAATTAAATGTGCCGATGCTATTGCCATCCCTTTAGAAATTATATTCAATGCATCAATAAAATATGGTTATTTTCCAGACGTTTGGAAAAATTCTTTCATAGTTCCTTTGTATAAATCAGGAAAAAAGTCTGAAGTGGAAAACTACCGTGGAATAGCTAAACTTAGTATTATACCTAAATTATTTGAAAAAATCATCACTGAATATTTATCCTATCGAGTGTCCAATTTAATATCCCCTTATCAGCATGGATTTAAAAAAAGGTGCTCTACTACGACAAACCTTCTTTAACTCACTACCGTTATAAATCGTGGATTTTTGGAACAAGAACAAACTGATGTTATATACACTGACTTCAGTAAAGCTTTCGATAAAGTTAACCATTTGCTCATCAAAAGGAAATTATATTTTTTGGGGTTCACAGACCTTAGTATTAAATGGATTTATTCATATTTAACTAATAGAAAACAAACCGTTCTTTTTAAAAACACCTTCATGGTGCTTAATAAATCTTATGGAGTTAAATCTTAATAAATGTAAATATATGCGATTTGTCAGAAAGAATCCGATACCTGCACAATATCATCTTGGTGGAAGTCAGCTGGAATTGGCCGTCAATTTCTTAGACCTTGGAATTCTGTTTGATCCGAAACTTAATTTTATTTCGCATATCACTATGATAGTAAATAAAGCTAGGGGTGTACTTGGTTTCGTCAAGCGCTGGGCTAAAGAGTTTAATGATCCATATGTCACAAAAACTTTGTATACTGCACTTGTAAGACCTATTCTAGAGTATGGATCTATAATATGGGACCCTATATATAACGCACATTCCGATGCTATTGAATCCGTCCAAAAGCAATTCTTGCTCTTTTGTCTTCGTGGACTAAACTTTAATCCAGTAAACTTGCCTTCGTATACTTCTAGACTCTCTCTTATAAAGCTGCCCACCCTGAAAAGTCATAGGACAATGTTAAACATATCGTTTATTTTCAACATAATTACTGGTGAAGTATGCTCTGGATTTCTAATACACAATATTTCGTTTAATGTTCCTCAACGCCCATCACGTCATTTTATCCCATTATCAGTTCGATGTTTTAGAGCTAATTATGCTAATGCTGATCCTCTTATTAGAATGTGCAATGAATTTAACAAATTCTATAGTTTTATTGATTTTTCTTCAAGTTCAAATGTCATTAAGAATAAAATTATTATTTCATTAAATTCATAGTTTTTATTTTTTATTGTTTTAAATAATCATTTTATATATTTTGTATTGTATTTTATGTTTAATGTACACTAAATTAAGAATATTAAATTTAAAATGTCTGTAAGGATAATCTTCCATAGACAAATAAATAAATAAATAAATAAAAATTTCTTTTTCAATAACTTTAGAAAAATTTTTACTCGCAAACAATTTAAATAGAAAGTGTAAGTTTCACACAACATTGATAGAATAACAATAAAAATACAATAATAAAACAACTTTTTTTTATTTAAAATTCTTAAAATTTCTTTCGCAAAACAATAATAGAAGATAACCTCTATAAAACAAAACAAGTATGTACTCGTATAACAATGAACAATGTTAATTATATTTATAAAATTTATTACTTTAAATCATCTGCAACTAGGGTTTTTTCCCGGGAATTCCCGCTTTCCCGGGATTTTTCATGCGGGATCCCGGGAAATAAAAAATTCCTCATAGTTTAAGAAAACAGCTATTTATACTTTGAAATTTAGTTTTCTATTCTCTTAAAATAAGCATCTGTGGATGGGTTGTCGATTAGATCAATTACAAGAAGTGAGTACATACGTAAATCAATGTCTCCTGATGCAATAAATCTACTTTAAGCAGAATAGGCAGTGCGACAGTTGATAATTAATGAATTTAGTGAAGTGAAAAGTTAATAAAGAACATTAATTAAAAATAAGATACAGGTAGTAAAGTTAAATTGTCCATGGACAAGACTTTAAAATAGCAGAAACTAAACATATAGCTCCTTTATTGTAACATAGTCATATCTACAAAAACAAATGAACTTGGCAAAATGCGATTAAAGTTTTCAAAATGTACCGATTTAAAGATATATTTTGCTATAACTTCGGTTCAGTTTGAGATAAAATACGAGACGGCATGAAGGAACACTTTGCTTAAATAACTTACAATTTTTGATTTTTTGAGATATGACTATGTTGCAATGAAGGAGCGATATGTTTATTAGGTGATAAACACAAATTTTTTTCAATTTGTGTTGGTTTATATACCCTTGAAGTGCGGGGAAACCGAAATAAAAAAAAATTTGGAAACTCGTGTAAGATTCTACAACATACAATTTGAAAAACACATTGTCCTAAAGATTACAGATATACCTAATGAAATGAAAAGGTTTGTAGGAGGTTGATGTTTTTTTTTTGCATGAACCTTGACATACATTTGACTGATACATATAGACGTTGTTTATAAAAAAAATGCTTCTTATTGTGAATCAAAAGCCTTCTACAACGATGCACTTTTAACTATTTATCCAACCTCGGTAAAAAAAATGAACGAAATTTCGAATCGGAAACATGGTAATTAGTAAATAAAATAATCAATATACTTTTTGACGACTTACTAAGCGCTTTGAGTGTGTCAGAAAGTTATTTCCTAAGCCGTTTAAAAATGTTAATATATTTATTTAAAATATTTTATCTATTTTATGAATTAACTTTTTGATCTCATATCTTGAGTACCTCAATTTGTGTTTGTTTTTATTATTGTTTTATGAATTAAATTGTTATGTTTATCTTAATTTTATATCTTGTATCTAGAGCATGATAATAATAATACGGAATTTACATATAAAACCGTAAGGTAATAATAATTCAAGTTCCACTTTTAATCTTCATTTAATTTTGTATTATTTAAGGATTTCTTTTATTTACTTTGTAAACAAGTTACCTTACGTTTTTTTATAAAAGTTTGTTTTATTTAAAAACAAATTAACTGTGTATTATTTATATGGAGCGGGATCCCGGGATCCCGGGAAATTCCAAAAAATTTCCCGCTTTCCCGGGAATCGAAAAACTCCGGGAAAAAAAAACTCTATCTGCAACACACAACAGAAAAAAAACTCAAGATATTTTGCAATTATCTTTAAACTACAACGAGCTGGCATTGTTTTCCGTCTTGTATACAGATTTAACTGAAGAAGGTTGCATAAAAGTAAAATAGTAAGTAAGTGAGTCTCATCGTAAGCACGTGACATGCAGTCAAGGAAAGATGCAGGTATGTATTAACGAGGTACAACAATCATGAACATCGAGCTTATTGCTAAAGCCTATCAGTAGTTAGCTGAAACTATAGTCTTACCTTGTGGTAAACCTGCAATAGAAATAATTGAGCAAAACATTTCATTCATTAAAATTGTAACGACTTGTTTGTTTATTCGTTGTAATTTTTTTGTTGTTGTTGCTGTTAAAACAAGATACACAAATAAAATTGCTTGATAAATTTGCCCCATCTAGCTAGTCAGTCAACAAATACTTGAATTGGTGAAAAGCTACAAGCAAATAAAAAAATTATGTAGAGATAATAGTGGGACAAGTTCGAATATATGGAACCAAACGCCAATACCGAGGGCATATTTGAATCTGCTTCTACAAAATTTTAAAGAATAGTTCAGATTTGAAAAAGAAATATTTGTGATAAATTAAATCTCGATCGCGGTGTTCTTGAGTACAAATACAGGGTGGCCCAAGCGGCTAAAATGTCCTATTACTTCATAAAAGTGTAGGGCGATATTCAAGAATTTTGAAGCATATGTTTTAGGTCACTAATGCCTAATTTTCACTATCACACAAGGCTTACGTATTTTGAGGAAAATACAACCCAGTCATGATAAGTTGTTATTTTTTTTTTTTTTAAATATTCAAACAATATTTAGATCAGAGATGCATTTTCGTAAAATTACGTAAGACTTGTGTGATAGTGTAAAAGAGTCTCAAATATCATAATTTTTTTATACCTTGTTCTTCCTCATACAAAATTTTGAGATCGAAGCAAAGAAGAAACGATACTTATCCCTCCTTAGCATGGTATAATCATCTAACAGGTACGCTCGAAGTGCCAGCTGATTTCTTTCTTCGCTTTGTTCAGGGCTTTTTTTTGTTGTTTTGTAATAGGAACTGTCAAATGTTGTTTACACATACACTTACTTAATAATAATATACACAACACTTTGACAGTTCCTTTTACACAACAACAATTAAAAGCTCTGAAATAAATAATTAGCTGGCGCTTTTTTAATTGAACTGTTGTAGTAGCTTCGAACAAACCTGGTAGTTAACACTGGTTCACAAATTTTAAACTTTTTTTCATAACCTCAAAATAAGATGTTTTCTAAGGTAATTTGTTCATCTATTGTTCAAAATTTAAACTGTTGAATAAATATGTTTTTCCTCTTTCAGCCTATATTTGTTGTGTGTTGATTGGATAAATATAAGAAAATTTTTAAAAAAAATTTTATGCTGAAAAATTTTGAAGTCGGTGTCGCGAGTTTTTGTGGGTACTTCAACTCCGACTCCGGTACAAAAAGCACAACTCCGACTCTACTGACAGGCGCCGCGGTGGTGCAAATGATAAAACGGCACAGAATTCTGATGATGGGTATGTGGTTATTCTCGAAACATATAAACTCAACCCGCAATCAGTCAAAAATAAAATTACCAAAAAAATTTTAATATGTGACAAATTTAATCAAATTATTTCCAAAATTGTGACCAGTTCTTTGCTCAGAAGTTAAGCTTAGAAAGATAACCAGCCAGCTAGACGGATGCTAGACGGATGGAAGGACGGAACTCGTAAGATTGATATTCAGTCAATCGGTATACTAAAAGATGAGTCTAGAACAGGGATTTCCATTTCTTTGCACAATTGTGTATACTACTACTAACTCATATTTTTATGCTCTTCAATTCAGTCGTCGATGTGACTTCGACAAGTGTACATTTCTAGCGGATACTATGTTATTTTGTTTTAGCTTAACAGAAAAAAACTTTATGATGACATTAAAAAAATATTGTGCGGTCAAAAATGCTTTTGGTAATATCCAAAAAAAGTGCAGTTTTAAAATCAGCGACATTGAATTTGTAAAGTACTGCTACAAATTGTCTATCAACACAAAAAATATTAAATTTTGTTCCCTTGTGATATTCAACTTATGAAATAACAACTTATAAAATATATTGCTAAGATTTTTCTGCGGCTGTAAATTAATGCATTCTCTCAATTTTTTACTCTCCGGTACTCACTAATACACAACCAAATTTAAATGTGTTTCACAGATTATCACAAGCAGGGTTGTGAACTATTTCTAATCAAAAAGCGCCTTGTCCCCAATCAAAAAGCGCTAAAAAGCGCTAAATAAAATTTAAATAAAAAACTTAATGAAATGTTTAAGAACCAAGTTTTATTAATTACACTGGCTGTCAAAAAAAATCGTTTTAAATAAAAATATATGAAAAACCAAAAATACTACTGCGCTAAATTCAAATCCGTTTTCAGTTTTTTCTATCATGTCTAGCCTTTGTCTTTTACAAATAATTATTTTCTAAATTATTTCTTAAATAGTGGTGACCATTTTTCCATGCAAATTAATTTTTTATCATTTATTAGAAATCTAGGTATATTGTGAATAAAATAAGACAAGAAATCAGTAAACAAAATGTTAACTAGACTTGATTGAATAAACTATTTGGATTCAGCACTCTAAAGTGAATTAAAATCACTAATCAAGTTCTCTAGATCGACTTTTTTTTTTTTTTTTTTGTCTTTTGCCGTGCAGTGTTAATAAAACATTAATATATTTAAAAAGCTTTTTCTGATATTTCAGGAAAATTAAAGAAATATAATTTCAAATATACACAGAAAGAATTATTTACTAAATCACCAGAAAATATGTCTTGAACCACGAAAATTTGGCACTTTTCTCGTCCAAGCCAAAAATTTCTTATTCTATATTAACCTGTGTTTGCCTGGTTTAAGCAAAAAGTTATGACTCAAAGCGAAAATTTTCTAAAATACAGCTAAAAAAAATTTGTTTAAAATCAAGTTTTCGCTGCTTTTTATTTTACAAAATCAGAAGAAAAGCCAAAATTTTTTCCATAAAAACGTATAGCACTAGTTAGTTTAAAAAAAAACTTAATATAAAAAAATAAGAACATTTTGATTGATTTGTTAACATGTCGATCCAAATAAAAACTAATTGAATCAAACCAAGTTTTCTTGAGCATTTTCTGGAAAAATTTGAAGAAATCGCTAGCATTTGTTTCTTGATTCTATTTTAAAATCAGACTAATATTAAATAAATGCTTCTTGAAATTTTTGATCATATACCAAAAACGTGAATTTATTAATCATGAGAAAATGTTTCTTTATTTAAGAAACTTTTACTTAATGCGACCAAAACAAGTTAAAATCAGTTATTTATTTTTGGATTTTCTTGTTTTAAGAAACAAAATGGATTTCTTTAGAAAATAAACTTCTTTCCTTGTTAAGAATGCTTTTCAGAGTAAAGTATTTACAAAACGGAAACAAATTTTGGTTTAATGTGTCTTGATTTTAATGTATGCAAATAAAAGTGAAAAAATGTTGGTATCAATAAAAGCGCTATTTTAGCGCTCTTTTTAAAAAAAGCGCTAAGGAAAAAATATGCGCTAAATCTAGCGCCAAAGGCGCTAAATTGGCAACTCTGATCACAAGCACATAATATTCTCTCCACATGTTGTGGGTGTTTAAATTAAGAGCAGAATATTGTGCTACAGTGGCTCCCTTTATATAAAAAGATTTGAAACTTACATATTTGTTTGGAAATATAATCAATATCAATTCGATTTTATTCATGTTTTCAACATTTTTGCAAGGAAATTTTTTTATATCGTCGGCTTAATATGCAAACCTGCTAACTCCGTTTCAATACATTTGACAGGAGAGACAAGAAACTTTTTAATTTTTCTATGTGCTGCTTGAAAGGAAAACCAATAATATAGTTGGTTTTACACACTTCAAGACTCAAATTGAAGAAAACCTGCATGCTGGTCGACGAGACATATCATTTTCTACCACACGGCATCAAAAATAATATTAATATTTCTAAACGACAATGTTTGTTAACTTAAAGTAGAGAATGAAAAATTAGTTAAAGTAACCGTACGTATTTCCTGGATAATACAACTCTGTCATGATAAGTTGTTATTGCATTTTAAAAATTTTCAAACTACAATAATTATATCAGAGATGCATTTTCTGCAAATTACATACGACTTGTGTGAGCGTGTAAGCTACCTTTTAACGATACCGGCAGTTAAATTCAAAAATTGACAGAATTGCTGTACAGAACTATAATTAAAATTTTATTTTACGACTTTTAGCCAGTTTGAGTTTGAACACTTTCTCCTTAAGCCAGATTAAAATAATATCTATAAAACTAAGAAAGAACTAACAAAACCAGTTATTTTTATAATTGTAAACACAACTAGGCTTTTTGTTATAAAGTCCCTTTTTTGTGATCCACATTCATGGCCATTATAAAAAAAATATTCGATGTAGGTATAGAAAACATCCATGTATTTTGCGAAATGTCAATGCGGTATGTAAGAATTGGTTTAACTAGGCAAGATTGTGGCCAAAACATATTTTATTTTTGTTTCAGTATTGTTTTTTTTTTGCCATTTAGACCCCGTTCCTCATATTATACACTCAAAATATTATGTAGTTAAATTAAAACGAAAATTCATTTTGAACAACTTAAAATTCATTGAAAAAACGGATCATTTACATATTATTTGATTTTTTGATTTTTTCATTAATTTTGTATTTTTTTTTATTAAACAGCATATTCCTTAAAATTTAAGAGTTTTTACTTTTTAAAAATATATTTTAACCGACAAAAATCAAACTACATAACAAATTAAATACCGAAAAACAATATTTTTTGGTAATTTGTTTTTTTGAATAACAAACATAAATGTTAAAAAATTTAATTATTCGGAAAATAACTATATTTTTATTCAATTTTAACAGTACGGAAAACGAATTTAATTACCCACAACCAGTTACTGTAAAAATTTTATGAGCGTATAAAAGCATTATAGGGGTTTTAATTTTTTTTTTTTTTATTTTTCTTCGTCCTTTTTTTAATTTTCAAACATAACCGGTATTATGGTTACCCAATTTAACATGTGTACTTCGCTGTACAAGATATTTATTTTTTTAATTTCTAGCTGTCAACAATTTTCAAATATATACAAAGTAGCTGAGTTTAAAAACTTGTTTATTTGTAAATTTATTACATTTTGCAATTAAGTGTACACAGATTTTCTTAAGCGGTCATTATTTTTATTCTTAAATAAATTGCTTTTCAGGTGCTAAATCTTCTATCTGTTGGGAGGAAAAGTAATTGTTAAATAAATTCTTATCATATGTTACTCCAAGATACTCATGTGAGTAAATATTTATGAACAAAAGCGTATAATCAGTCTACCATGACCATATAATACGCTAGATCATTTGCAATTATAAAATTAGTGGGTGTAATATACATTTGTTTAGAATTTTATATCGACATCAACATTAATAAATTATTTTTAGAAATAATGAAAACAATTTTAGAAAGAGAATGTTGCAAATCTTTTCTAATTCACCTATTCCAATTTCGAAAACTTTAAGGTTTACGAAATACTGAATTATGTTTCTATACTAGCACTTACTGTGGAGTTAAGAATCATTTTCGAGAGTTGCCCATAAAGTTGCCCATAGTGTGGGTGTAAAATTACTCTTGCAAATTAGTGCTATAAGAGAGCTTTGCGGTTCATAATGGGAACCCTCTTAATGGGGGTTTTAAGAGCTTTGGAAATTCTCAATGAATGTTGCAAAAATCGGACGTAAAAAGTTACTAAAGGCGCCCGTACACGACATGTATTTGTCATCTGACATGTCAAATTTTCAAGTCACATGTAATTGTTCATGTCTGTCAAAATTGCTGTTTTACATAAGGTTTATAATATTCGGTCACAAACGTACATGTAATTTGCTTCTGACATTGTCTCTGTTTTTTTTCGCATTGTTATTGCAGAAACCAAAGTGGTTCTCGGTTTCAAAATAGCTTGCTGCCGCCACGAAAATATTTATTTGCGCCGTAAAATAATTTAGCCATCTTAACATTTTTTCTTTTATTTTAAAGATACCAATTTAGAATTTTATAATTAAACGGTTTTTATGTTTATATTTACATAAATTCTATTCAATGGTGAGATGAGCATACATATCTTGCTATTGTAAAATATTAACTTCAGCCGGCTAATGAATCCGTCAATAGTTGACGCCGCTGCCAGTTTCTTCCCGGCATAGATTTCTGATGTCAGATGGTTTGTCAGAAGAAAATAGAGCACGCTCTAATTGAAATTTTGTCAGATGACTTTGCGTTTGACTTTTACAGAAGCAAAGTTAAAAAGGTAACACACGACATGTATGTGTTTTGCAGTGGGAAATTTGACATGTCAGATGACAAAAACATGTCGTCTATATGCTCCTTAAGTGTATATAAAAGAGCATTTTCAATGCATTTGCTCAAATCTCTTGATATTAAAAACAAAAGGGTTTTGTATTAATGAAAGCTTAGGTTTAATTGACAGTGCTAAGGAAAATATAAAAGATGCCAGTAAAAAAGATTTTGTTGTAAAGTTTAAAAAAAGTTTTAGATCGTAATACCGAATTACAAGATTAATTAAAATGAGAAAAAATATACGTGAGTAATCCACCTGCAAAGACGGCTAAGTCAGTGTTCCCAGTTTTGGGGATGTATCCCCAAATTGGGGATTTTTTTTGAAATTGTGGATAAAAATTTCGGATTTTTTGGGGCAAAGCACTTTTTTCGCTGCGGTTTTTTGGGGATAATTTATTATTGTTAATTTCATTTTTGCAATGGCAAGACCGATTTGGTCAAGATGTGGGTACAAATTTTAGTTTTTTTTTGTGGTTTCAAGGACTTGTTGAAATAGTTTTAAATATGCTTTTTGTACCATCTAGCGTTACTTCTGTTGAACTAGCTTTTTTCTGTAGTGAATACAACGACAATCAATATTTGCAACAGAATGCAATATGAGTTATTAGGAGCTCTTCTTAGAACGATATCTTTTTTTTAAGTGTTTGTGTAGACGAAAACAACCATTTATACCGTTTGTAACTATTTTCAATTAAGAGCCGAACATTATATAGTGTTCTGTTCTTCGTTAAACAACAGAACAATTGTAGTGTGTTACTGTAGACAACCATTATATTTTAATGTTGTATAATGGTTCTATTTTTACATTGATAAAGAAATGAACAAACTAAAAAATTAAGCAACGATCGCAGCATGTACAGCTTGTGTGTGTATTGTGTAAATTTATTTTGCTGGCTTTTTGTTTTTTTTCGTATGTGTACTTTGTTTTTGTAAAAATTTTTGGTTTTTTTTACCAGCCAAATGGGCGCTAAGCACAACAGAAACGAACGAACTCTAACAAGCTTAACCGAACACAATGAAGTTTGTTGTTATTTTAAAAAACCGAACGGAATTAATTGTTCTCATCTTTTTGTTGAGTTGGATATGAAGGGTACTATTTTTATGTTCGAAAGATGACAAAAAGTGAAACGTTTTTTTTTTAACAAATTACTACACAAACACTATTAGCGTTTGTGTTTTCCACAAATCTACCAAACCGAACACTACGGAGCGATACAAACATTAATTTTTCATTTTTGTTTGTTTTTTCAATGAATGAAGACGCCGATAGTGCGCGGCAATTTTGTTGCTTTTTGTTAAAAACGGAGAAGAAATATGAAAAAGACAAAGAATTCGGAGTAAAAAGTGATTAAAACAACAAGTTGTTTTGTGGCATGCAATACAATTCGTGACCTGTATTACATAGACACACTGATGAGCGGATTCAGTTGGATCAACTTGTAAAATGATTCTCAGTTCTGAAATTGACATACTGTGATAAGGGGGTGAGAATTGTCAACTGAAAACGACATTACTACTCTTGGTAAAGTAGGGTGCACACTTGCAACAGGTGAAACGTATGCCATTTATTTGTATATAAATACAATAACGTATTATATACTAGTATATAATAGACACCCATGCCCATTTAAAGCTAATTGTTATCGGTTAAGAATTTAATAGGAAATTTACAAGTTTTAAAAACCAGTCAAGCGAACAATTTTTGATTTTGAGTAAATTAAAGAAAACTTTCTAGCAATTTTAATATTATTTTTACAAAACTTTTTTTTTTGGATTTCTTGGCACTAATGCAATTTCAAAGCAGAATTTTCAACAATTGCAGCAAGAAAAATTGGAAGTCTGGACGATGACTAAATGATTCAATTATGAAAATCCCAGAAAACAATAAATAGAATTTCTTAGAAAAAACAATTAGCATTGGGGATTCAAAATTGCGAATGTCGAAAAGAATATTTATTTATATTAAAATAATAAAAAACTAAAATTTGTTTTTGTTTTCAATGTACATAAATAGACAAAAAAATATTTTCTTTTCGACATTGTAGGCGAATAAAATGTGCTGAATATTTTTAAAATTTGCTGAACCAAATATGAACTTCCACATTATGAGCCTCCACTCGTTGGGACTCTAGTGCATTGGGACCCTTAGTAACATGTTTTTTTTAAACACTTGTGATCCAAGTGTACTAGATTCTTTATATGAATCCCAAAAATTAAAAATTTCTTAAACTGTTAGATTTGTAATTCATGGAATTTTTAATTAACTTTTATTATTATCAAGTATAATTAATTTTATTTAATTATTTATGAACTAAGTAAGAAAAGAGAAATAAAAAAAAGACAACAAAAAGGTACGTACATATTCTGTTAATTGTGCTGCAATTGTTTCCACCAGAAGATTCTCATGATTATCATCATTTTGATGAGATTTTTTATTTTGACTAGATTCCATAATTCTTTTAGATATTATTTTCTCGTTTCGTTATTTTTTTTGTTTTGTTTCGTATGTTAAATTTTTTTTTATATCTACATAAAGAAAATATCACAGTAATTTGTTTTTATTAAAAACTTCATTATATTTATTAAGAAATACATTGAAGTTCTTTGCAATTTCATTTGAAGCCGTGTGAAATGGTTTTATTCGAATTTAATTTATAACTGAAATACAACGGAAATCATTATTAAATCTAGACTGATGAACATTGAAAGGCATTTAACGATTATTTACTTATGTGCATATATTTTTATATTGAAATAAGTAAATAAATAATAAATATAATCTTATAAATGCAGTAAATAAATGTAGCGTTTATCTTCAGGCAAACAATAAGATTCGCATGGATGAGATATTTGTATACATAAATGTATTGAAATTTATTCACCAAAACCATTAAATTCGTAATGAAAGTAAAAACAAAAGAATAAACATTTTAAATATTTTAACAGAGTTATTGTTGAATGGTCATCTTGTTGTACGTTTTACAATCTGCTTTGAAACAAATGCTTTTTTCTAACGTTTTTCAGTACACACAGAAAAAAATAACATGGCGAAATGTTGATTGAGAATCATGGTCAATTTTTGCAAAAGTATGCCCTTTATTTAAATTTATCATTATTTTATATTAATTTTAAATGAAAAATATTAAAATAACCTTAAATCACGTTTATTTAATATTATTCACTGTTAAAATAACATTGTTCAATATTTCATCCATAAAAACCTGTTTTATATTAAAATTAAAAGTTTTTCTTGTAAAATTAACATGCATACATACTTAAGTATGTACATTATTTTCATGTTTAAAATATGTTACAAAAGAAGACAATTCCCGTATTCTTTTAATTAAAATTATTTAGTTAAATAGTACATCAAGTTTTCAAAGTAGAATGATGACGAAACCCATATCGGGCCATTCTGCTGTTAACAAAGGAGATACAAAATAAGTGAAACATGTGTAACAGGGGTAAGTGTTTTCAGTTATAAAACAAATGCATATGTTGTCTCCACACTGTTATATCATACTCCAACCAATTTGATTCTACATGAAATTCACGTTGTTTCAACTTGAAATAACTTTCATTCAACGTGATTCGGATTGTTATTTCAATATAAATGACATTTTGCTCTAACTTTACTGCAATGTTAAATCAACATGAATAATAGTTATTTTAAAAGAAAAAAATATTGTTTGCAAGTTATTGTAATATCATGTTAAATTAACATTAAACAACAATGAAGCAAAATCACTACTGAAAAATGTAAAATCAACCTTGTTTTGAACGAATTTACATTGATTTTTCTCTGTGTGTACAAGTCATATAAAAATTGCACATAGTGTTCTTTAAGAAAGAATCCAATTAATTATGATAATAACATGATAATAGAGTTTGAAATACAAAGCCGGAATTAAAAAAACCCCTTTTTTTTTTTCAATTTTTGTTATTTTGTAAACCGAAATTTAGGTAAGTTAAAAAAAAGTCAAAATAAAATCAAACCTTTTCTCAAACGACTACACACAGAAAAAAATACCCATGTAAAATTAACATGGAAAATGTTGATTGAGAATCATGTTAAATTTCAGAAAAATTATGCCCTTTACTTAAATTTATCATTATTTCATATTAATTTTTAATAAAAAACATCAAAATAACCTTAAATTACGTTTATTTAATATTATTCACTGTTAAAAAAAAAAAAAAAAAAAAAAAAAAAAATATAAATAAATCTGGATTCAATATTGAACCCATAAAAACCTGTTTTGTATTAAAATCAAAAGTTTATCTTGTTAAATTAACATGCATACCTACTTAATTATGTACATTTTTTATTTTCACTTTTAAAATATGTTATAAAAAGAAGACAATTCCCGTATTCTTTTAATTAAAATTGTTTATTTAAATAGTACATCAAGTTTTCAAAGTAGAATGATGACCATATCGGGCGATTCTGCTGATGCTTCTGTTAACAAAGGAGAATACAAAATAAGTGAAACATGTGTTACAGGGTTTTGAATTATTCTTACATAAATGCAAATGTTGTCTGAAGCTTCTTCACACTGTTAAAATACACTCAAACCCATTTGATTCTACATGAAATTCACGTTGTTTCAACTGGAAATAACTTTCATTCAACGTGATTCCGATTGTTATTTCAATATAAATTACATTTTGCTCTAACTTTACTGCAATGTTAAATTAACATGAATTATAGTTATATCAAAAGAAAAAAATGTTGTTCGCAGTTATTGTAAAATCAGGTTGAATTAACATGAAACCCGTATGAAGCAAAATCACCACCGAAAAAATTTAAATCAACCTTGTTTTCGACGTTTTTAACTTGATTTTTTTCTGTGTGTACCGTTTAATAGTGATTTGAAATCATTTTCAATTGAGAAATGCATTTATTTTCAACTTGCTTTCAAACGTTATTCTCAAATGTTTTTAAAATGTGGATTTTAATATGTCGAACATAAATATTTTTTTTTTTTTTAATTCATTATTTATTTAAATAAACTGTGAGTAACATATTCGTCACCATAGCTGAAGGATGAAATTGTGTTCTTTCCTTCCTTAAATAATTAGAAAGACGAAATACTTGGCTCCTTTTAATTTTAAGGATTGTCATTGCGTAGCACCGCAATCGTACAACAAACAAACTTATATTTTCTTTACTTTCCCGTTTTATTTTTATTCGCATTTTTCCACTTTTTTTTTTTTTTTATTGAATCTTTCTTGTCGAAAATTACAATATGTATTCAAAGCTTAATCCTAATTCTTATTTTTTACACTTTGTAATCAATTTTTTACTCACAAGTAATTTATATTTTTTCACAAGAAAATAAGGGTATTTAAAGGCGAATTCACTTCAAGTAATATTTATATTCAAATGTTTATATGCAAATCATTATAAATTTAAAAAATTGAAAAAGGTTTGAGAATTGTGTTTGTTGATAAAGTCATTTCATATCAAAGGTTTGACTTCGTGTTTATTTGGATAATACCATTTATGTAGTTAAAGTTAGAAAGATTTTATTTGTATCTAAGCAAATATACTCTTTATTTCTTTGATGTGTAAAACTTATTCTTTAATAAAATATTGGTTTAAGTTATGCAATCCTGTTTACTTTACCTGTGCTTCATCTTCAAATCTATTCTATCAATTGATATAAACATACTTCAGGTTAAGTACACGTCAGAGAACTGCAAAATCACTATTTTCTCTTGATTTATTCATACGCTCAAATTTACATTCACTGTTTGCCTGCAAAACAAAGTTCAACGTTGGTAATTTGTTCGTTTTTTATTGAAAGTGCTTTGTTTGCATTTTTTGTTGCGCACGCAATATAACACAATTGTGTAAATTCAAAAGGCGCACATTCTTATACTTTTGCATTCAAGTAGTCATTGTCCACTCGATGAGACGCTTTGTTAACATTAACAACAATAAACCACTCGATGAGATGCTTTGTTAAAATTAACAACAATAACAAGAATACATTGTATATACAGAACTACTTGGGGTCTAATCACCGCATTCGATACTATCGTATCGAATAAACTATCGAATGTTTTTGCATACGATAGACACTGACGTATAATAAAAAGATAAAAAAAGTCTTCTGTTTCTATGGAAATTGTTTGTACCTACATATGTGCGTTAAGTTTCATTTCAATTTTTATTTTCTTGTACTACATAGTAACTGCTGAATGCCTACATGAGTAATAATTGCTTGATTTCTGGCTTTTTTTGTTTGCATTTTTTTTTTCTATGCCAAAACAATCATTATCGGACCAAACACACAAACATCTTAATTGACAAACGAAGCTTAACGATTGAATAAATAACAAAGCACGATGTGCTTTATTTGAATGACTGCAAACCAGCAGCGAATGTTCGCGGTTGCGCAAGTTTGATTGTATGACCGCAAGCGAGTGTATTTGTTGGTGTTCATTTACTGCGTTTTTTTTGCAATCGCACAAATACCTTCTCTGGTACACGTTGAAGCTAGAAGCGAGATATATTTACCATTTTGCAGCTTTTAAAAAACTGCAGTCAAAGACGAAAAACTGCCATTTCTTACACTTCTTCATTTGTAATTAGCCAAAGAAAAACTGTTGCTTTTTCTTTCAATTCATTTAATAATTATAGACAGTCTCTATCAAACCCGAACAAAAAGCGAAAAGTTGTACACAAATTTTCGTTTTTTGTTCGATCGGTTTTGGTTTCGACTGCAGTTTTTTAAACTCTGCCCTTTGTTTTTTTTTTCGACAAATTTTAAATACTTTGAAGAGATGTTTGTTAATCGCTCCTATTATGAAAGTCGACGTCGGCAGTCACTTGGTTTTTTAAGCGCTTTTGAATCGACAATGAGTATAATTTACTCTCATTTAGTCGTTAGCAAATTTTGCAATGGCGCAAATCAAAGTGAATGACATATTATTGAGAAAGTAAATATTTTTTTTTAATGCTTTTTAAATAATAATAAAATGTAAATTAAAAAGAACTTATGTACACACATTTTGTTAAAAATTTTTAAAAACTAATCTTTAAATTAGTCCACCAAAAGTATACAAAACATTTGTGGAGTATTCTTGAATAACAAAAGCCGTTAAAGTTTCGATAAATAGTCGAGTTTGTCATATCATTCTTAGAAACTATCAAATTAAAGTCGAAGTGAAGAAGTCGTCGAATTGATGTGACAACAACTTAAAATTGATGTCGGCAACGACTTATATAATGGGTGTGAATGTCTTTGAACAAATCAATACATATCTTACAGACGTATATCAATAGAATTTTGTATAGTTTCCATATGTCTTATTCGTTATTTAAAAAGTATAAAGAGAATAAATAGAAAAACTAAATATTTGGAAAAAATATTTTTCTACCACATTTTATAGGTTGCGTAAAAACAAAAATAAATTTATGAAAAATGTGCTTTGGACTTCAAGAAGAAAAAACATGTAAAATCAAATAAAATAGATAATCATTCATATCAAATTTTGATCTACCAAAGGTTAAATACAATTTGGTTAAAAGATTGATGTTTGACTATTGACTGCCAGCAGTCTTCGATGGCTGTCAGTGTTAAACGGCAAACCCCTCTGAAGAGATTGAGTGGTTGCAATCGAAACATGTAAGGGTAACCTGTCTGTAAAAGCCTGGGCTCGAGCCCAGCTGCAGTCAAGAATGAAAAATTATCAATAACAATTTTAATTAATTTTCATGTTGTAAAATTCCTTTCTTCATAAAAATAACACTACGTGACAATTTTTTGACCAAATGAATTTGACACCTAATCTTTATGTGAAATTTTCCGCTGAATCTGAATATGAAGTCAGAATTGTCAAAAGTAGAACAGTTTTTGAGATATTCCAAAGTAACCGTTATTTGTGTTTTTAAAAAAGATGCTGTGACTGCAAAAATGACAAAGTTACAGAAGATTAGATTTTAGTAACAATAAATATTAAAAATTGCTTAAAACTATTGAATTTCTATGTCGGTTAATTTACTAAATCTTCTGTAGCTTTGTCATTTTTGTACCAATCTATGTCTTGTTGGGCGCAAAATGTTCATATTAAAATAATCTAATGTCGCATGTAATACAAAATTAGGATTTTTAAATTATTGGTTTAAAAAAAATAACTTGAATAGAGCAAAATTGAACAAAATCATAAAATGTTCAATGAAGCTTGAACTTTTGTCCCTTGTACCTCTGTCATTTCTTGACCAATCTTCACAAGCAATCCATGGTTATTTTAAAAATTGTATAACCTTTCACTAGAAAGAAAGAATTACATACCCCGTTTAAAATTTTTGAAGATATTTGAATTTCAGTCACATCATATTTTTTAAGAACACAAATAACGGTTATTTTGAAATATCTCAAAAACTGTTCTACTTTGGACAATTCTAACTTCATATTCGGATTCAGCATAATTTTTTACATAATGATTAGCTGTCAGATTCATTTGGTCACGACTTTGTTGAAATTTTGTCACGTAGTGTAATTTGATCAAAATCAAATTTGTTGAACTTTAGGCTAATTAAAAATATTAAAATTGGGATTAAAAATTTGAATTCGGATTAAATGAAAAGTATAATTGTTAAGAATAATTAAAAAAAAAAAAAAAAAAACGATGAAGTCGTAAATACTTGTCATTTCATAACACATCACATTCACACCATCACACTTTTACATATTAACTTCTTCAGTTTTTGACATAAATTTAAAATTAAAAATAAAAGTGACAAATGGTCAAAAAATGAAAAGCATAAAACCTAATTTGAGAAAAGAATCACATATACAAATGTAAATACAAAGATTTCTTTATTTATTTAATTAGAATTGTTTGCTGGGCTATAAATGTATATGATATTATTTACTACAATTTCGTTTAAAGAAGAAAATCTTATCACCAGATTCGATTGTTTAAACTTCAGAAATAGGGCGAACAGACTATAAAACGTTTTGCTTTATTTACTTAATAAATTCTTATGCAAAGTTTTTTATTTTTCTTCTGTTGCAAAAAATCAGTAGCAAATTATAGAAACAGCAAATTTCTTTACTATTTGTTTAACTCATTGTTTATTTGAATGGAAAAACTGCTCTTGGGTGTCCATGATTTGTAATTGTTTACATTTTTAATATTTATGTATTTGCTAAAAAAATTTATATAAACATACATATATATATGAATACATAAAATATTTACAGATAATTTTATTGTTTATGTCTTTTTAAATGATGTGTATTGTAGAGATAGCCCCATTGATATTGTCAGAAAGTATTAAAATTTAAAAGTGTAGAGAATTCATTTTCTATACGTGTTGATATTAAAATAATTGGAATTTTAAGAATCGAAAAAACTTCATATGTTATGTATTGCATTTCATTTTTAAATAGTCTTACCGAAGTTAAATCGCAACTGCCAGATTTGACGAGTTTTCGTTCCGAAATTAGCAGTGTTGATTTGCCGATTTTTTTCTAAAAAGTGACGATTTTATTTTATTTTCAAAATTTGACAACTTAAAATTGTTTTATATTTTTGTGTGTAAAGCAGCACATAAATGGTAATTGTTTAAACGATACAGCCAGGGTTGCCAGATAAATTTGTGAGGAAACCGTAAATTTCCTGAGAAAAAATAAAAAAATCGTCTTTCACGTTTCGAAAAATTGTCAAAAAAAATCGGACAACTTAAAATTAAGTTTATTATTTAACAATTTTTGTTCGATTTTTATAAAAAAAAAAAAACGTTCAAACAAAAACAAAATTACTTCATACCCAGCTAGCATTTTCAATCGTGGACGAGATACTGGGACGTCTTTGATCGTCGATGACCGCATTTTTTAATCGTAGAAGATTCCTTACACGGAAAAAACTGTAACACGACTTAGAATTTTCCATAGCACAGCGAAAGATGCTGCTTCAATCATTGTGGGAATCGTTTAAGACGTCGGTAAATATTATCTTACGAGTCTTTCATATCAAGAATCGTATGAGACTGATGTAGATATTATCTTACAACTCGTGAAATGTTCGCCCTATAATTGTTGAATATATGATTTATACAGAGAGTCGTAAAAAGTTCATTCGATAATGGTATGACGTTGTTTTCGTACTCTGAAAATAATCATTTAAAGATTTAATTAAGACTTGCATATTACAGCCGTATCTAAACAAAAGTGGCCGCTTTTGGTAATTAATAATGCAAATGTAGCTATTTTCAGCTAATCTAGCGTTTTTATCTCAATTTTTATTTATAATTTGTGGGTTTTATTAAACAAGAAAGCTATCACTACTGTACGTGGCATAACGTTAACGCTCTTGCTTTGGTATGGCATACAAACGTAAAAGCTAAGCGAAACGTTCCACGGTTGTTAAACATTCCAAGATTAAAAGACGAACGTTTTCGGAAATTTTATTTTTTATTCAGATTTTGGAGACTGAAAAAATCGTCGCAAAAGGGTTCGATTTCAATTAAATTTCAAACTTCCGGATACAGAATGCAGAATCATTTAACTTATTATGTAACGATTAAGTTTAGTTTCCTATCTTAAGAAATATTTCATTGAAATTTTATGCAGTGAAGATGTCATGTGGCTGTTAATCTTAAAAAAAAACTTCATTATGTTTATGCCACACTTTACGAACAATTTTATATTTCCTATCTAACCATCAATAAATAATCGTGTATGTATAATTTTGTCTACCACAATGTTGCAAATACGAATTAAATCAATTTAAATGGTTATTGCGGTTGAGATCAAATAAAGTTAATACGCTTAAAATATCAAGCGGTTGCAGTTTCAAATTTCAATTAAACTATAAATTAAAATTACAAAAAAAAAAGAAATTTTGTCATTGAATTGAGTTCACATATCGGGTGATAAAATATGAAGTACTTTTTCAAAGAGCAATTTTTAACACATTACTTCTACTTAAGGTACCCGTCCTTAAGCCAAAGATACCAAAGTTACCTAAATTAATTGGTCGATCGATGCCAGTAGCGAAATCAGACAACGCCACTAATGTTAATATATAAAATAATTTTTTTTTGTATATTTTAACATAAGCGGCGCACTGTCGCCCAAGAGTCCAAATTTTTGCTATCGCTGACTTAAAAAATTTTAATGCCATTCGAAAGCAAACACATTAGAACTAAGATATAAAAAAAACTGCATCAAAATATTGGTAATTATGGGATTTATTGCAAACTGTTATCATAAATGGGTTGAAATTTTTTTGTTATAATAGTGGGATAGTAGTCTTTAGGAAATGATTCATTATACCTGATGTGTTGTTAAAAGTTTCCTCGGGTTCTATATTTTAGTTAAATCCGAAATTCAGAGGAATAGAACTTGTTAGGGTCAAAAGGGGTTAAAAAGATTTTGGTACCATTACAAAGCTCAAAGTGTCCTCTTTAACCCCGTATATACTTTTACAACTATTAGGAACTGTCTGTTGAATACTTTTTTCATTTTAATGAAATAAATCGCAACATTTGTTTGCTACACAATAATTTATATGGTTAACGAACATTTTGTTTTAAAAAATAATTCAGCAACTGATGCAATTCTTGCAGCTTTTGAGTTGATTTGAAAGAACACGGGTCCATAGAGGGTCGTGGGAGTGACTTGTGGTTCTTTAAAACTGATAGCCTTAGATATTAAAGTTTTTAAAAACATTCTCCAAGATTTTATGTATGTATGGATTGCAAGAAAATTAGACTAAAGCTGACCTACAAAAAAATATGCTTCAATATTAAGTTATTTTCTTTGCCTTTCGAGATATTCGGATAAAACGAATTTTTTGGGCTGATTTTTTTCAACGATTTTTCTAGTTTTTTAATCGAGAGGATTATGATTAATATCAACCTGTTATCAATAGGGGGTTAAACATTTTTTATATTGGTAAGTAGACTTTAAGCAAAGGTTTGTTGAAGTTTGAAATGCTTATGCATTTTTCTATAAGTATAGTGGTTTATTCTAGGCGAATGTTTATGCGTATAAAGGTAATACATATCAATACTCCTTTTTAATGTTACACCAAAAGATTTTCTTTCGCTGACAAAACAATATAACTCAAGAAATAAATAAAAATGCTTATATTTTTCGAAATAAAACGCTATCAGTATGCTTGTAGAAGCAAGTTTTAGTCAATTTGACATTTGTTCCTCCCACATGCCCTATCCAAAAAAAGCAAATTTTTCAAACAAAAGGAATTTATTTAAGTAAAATATTCTAGAATTTCAACACACCGATTTTAATAAAATTAGAACAGTAGCCTTTTCTAATATGTCCATGATTTTCTGGAAAATTCTGATCAATATCGAGTGCAAAATAGTAGTAGTTTTGACATTTTTGTAAATAAATCATTTATTTAAAGCGTTTTCCGGGATTGGGATTTTGGGGTATTTCTAAGTCAAAAATGGAGATGCTTTTAAGTCCACTGTTTTAAGATCTCTTCTACATAGTTTACAAATTTCATTGTGATTTCTCTATCCATGTCAGTTTCATGAAATGTCAAACATTAAAATTATTCACCCTTATTCTATTTGGCGTCGGCAATAACAACGGCAATTTTAAGGCAACAGCAAGTTTTATCAAAGACAACATAAATTCGATGTTAAATTGGTATTTTGTAAGAGTATTATGACGCCGTTGACTATTTGTCGATAATGTTAATAAAATACAGCACACATCTCTAATATTTAAATCAGCTGATTCATTTTGTTTACTTTTTTTTATAAGAAAAATTTTAAGTTAAATAAAAATTTGTTTGTAAAAAAATAATGTTTAAACAAAAATTTTTTTTATAAATTTAATTTTCCCAAATGCCTAATGGATTTTTTTAACCTTTTTAAGATATGAAAGTTATTTTCGGCTGAATAAACCTTTTTCTTCTGGCTAGTGATGGATTTTTTACAAGTTCTTCCACTAGCTTCTCGAACTGGCGCTTAGTTACTTTAATTTTTTCAATTATTTCCACAAAAAATATATCAAAACACAACACAAATGTAGAAAATCAAAAAAAGAAATCAAAATTGCAGCCAACCAAAGCAGCACAAGACAACACTAAAAACGTCGACGACAAAATCAAAGGCAATTAAAGGCAACAGCAACGCTAATTTTTCTTAGAAAATACCAAAGTCATTGAAATATGGCAATATTGCCAATGGGAATACGAAATTGAAACAAAACATAAAAAACTGATTTGTTTACTGTTGACGACGCCAAATAGAATAAGGGTTATTATTTCTACAGAGTAAAGGACTGGAAGGACTTTCAATATGAGTAAAAAATAGTTATTTTAAGGTTAGACGTTCTATAAATCTGACATGAATTAAGACATCATAATGAAATTTTACAGTTGTGTAGATTAAAAAGGTCTTAAAATAGTGCATTTTTTTTAATAAAAAACCATAATTCTCAAGCAAAAGCATTTTCTTACTAAATGCTAAAAAACATCAAAAGTTTAACTGTGACGTTAAATTTCTCAACAACTGCTAAGCCGGTTTTAATAAAATTAAAAGTTCAAGAAGCCTTCTCTATCCGTTCAAAAGTTACAGGTTTTTGGCCGATGAAAAACGATTTTATGCCACTGTCCGCCGTTGCCTAATTTCGCTGCTGGCAACCTAACTTCTGTTCTGTTGCTATCCGTAATTGACTCATTAGATTTTATGCAATTCCTACCGATTTCAATATTTTATTTATTTCACACTAATTATACTTTCTTAGAAAATAAAAAAAAAAACAGTGGAGTTTTAAACAAAGTGTTGCCAGGAAAAGCTAACAAAGTGGAAAGAATTGAAAAAAAAAATTTTGAAATGTTGCTCCGTAAATTTTTTTTAAATGTACCTTTAATTTCTTAAAGCTCCTCTATTGAACACGGTTAAAATTTTCCAAATCGATGCAAAATTAACTAAAAAAATGTTGCATAAGTGTTACATATGACCTGACAACATTTTTAAATGCTCCCCTAATTTTTAAGAAGTGTTTCATATTTTACGTTTACAAAAGAACACAAATTTCGGCAATAAACAATTAAGTACAATAAGCGGAAGGTAGATTCAATTACAGGTGGTGGCAAGACTACAACAATCCAAAGCCAACAGAAACAACAGATGTTTTTTGTATTGCATTGTTAGTGTTTACGGCTCGAAACTTGCCACCACCTTGATCTAGTGCTGCACTCATGCCCCATTAATTAAAATGGGTGTTGAACATGTAGCATTTTTTTTTAATTTTAAAGGGAACATCCTCAAAAAAGAAAGCTTGAAAATAACACATGTTTTTCAGAAAAGAACATAACAAAATGTAGAAGGCAGAATAAATGCAGAATTTTACTCAGAAATGAAAACGCCATAAGTTAAAAATTGTTAAGCTTACAAATTAGTGAGGGTGTAATTGAATTTCTTAAATTTACAAAATTATCCACGTAAATCGGTGTTTTATCTACACTGGGGCATTATAGAAGTATATTTTCAGTGATACATAGCGTTATGGTCTGGTACAGAGATTTTTAGTTTTATAAAGTAAATTGCAACAAATATCATTATAATTTCAATATTCGTTAGAGCTTTAGGCGTATTTAAGTTATTTTTTTATAGGGAGCTTTATATGGATTACTTATGAACCGATTAACATTACAGTGGTGGTATGGCGAAGAAATATTTAAACGGGTTTAGACTTTCCAATTACTGATCAATAGACAATAATTGATTTATTCAAAAAAAGTTATCAGGAAACTTCTAAAATATGTCATCAGACAGAAAACTATTATTTTCCACCCCCAGATGACTCACCCTATACTTTCTATATTATTTCTGCACTACCTTTTATAGCACAACTTCGCCAAAATAAGCGGAATGGCAAAAAAAAAAATTAAAAAACCTGTCCCGTTTTTAAAATTAATTACATTTTTTAAAACTAAACTTGAACTAGTTGAAAACAAATGTGGATTATTTAAGTAAAAGAGGTTTTTTGTTACGCTATACAAATTAATGTGACAAAAAATAGTTATGGATTGAATAAAGAACGGTCGATCGATCTTTAACACGATTTACGTGTTCTGTTTTTAAAAGTTGTTAAAATGTTGTTTCGAGACTGTGCCAAGCGATACGTACTAATCAGAGAATTATATCCATGTTTTATAAAAACCGATGTTAATCAAAAATATTTATGTTGTAAACTGTTAATAAAATAACTAAAACATCATAAATATTTAAAATATTTGAGCTGAGACCATTTCCTGCGAAAATAACGAAGTCTTACCGAAATAGTCAACGTACTTTTTTTAATTTTTTGTTTCTCATTTTATTAAAAAAATACTTAAACTTGATAGTTTCCAATCGAATATAAAATTGGAAGAACAGCTGTTGTTGCGGATAGTGGATATTCCCGCAGATATACCGTGCAGCTGATGCGGTCACGGCTAATCAAACGTCTTAGGTGGAAAGTCTCAGAGGGTCTCCGTGTGACAATGGACTCTTAAAAAATTCCGAGTGCCTACGTTACCTGTAACGTCAAGGCGGGCAATTGGCGCCTTTAAATAATCAAAAGCCATCAACTCACAGCGCCAATTCACTTGTTATGGGCAGCTAAAGGGGCATCGGTTCTTGCAATAAGCGGCTTGCTATATAACCTTGCATACTATATGAAGAAACTGTCTCGGTTACTGTTTTGTATAATAACGACAACAAGTTAGGTAAAAGCCGTGTTGTAGTAGGGTCGATCGTATTTCGCAATCTTTAAAACTTCCCTTTCTCAAGATATAAAGAATATTTGGTGCCAGAAAATAAACTTCGTTGACTTAATTCAAAGACAAAGTTATGATCTTTAGTATGGTTAAAGTTTAATACAGACATTTTTAAGCATATTAAAAAAAACTACGATGTGTAGAGTATTTCTAAATAAAATGTGTGTGCAACGCAGTCTTTATCGATGAATCGACTCAGAGAATTGCTACCACACAAACTTCAAACAGAAGAGCACCATTCTGTTGTCCAATAAATTAACTGTTGACCAAAACGCTTTTTTATCTCACAGCTTAAATGCTTGTGCGTTTCTTTCGCATGGTAGATCTGCAGGAAATGCTTCTCAAATATGGTCAAATGTACAAATGTCTACGAGGTTCCATACCAACGAACTTTATTTCTTGTGGCTTCTGTTTAGTTAACATAAATAGGCTTTTAAAGTCTACAATAAAAATAAATGTTGTGTTGCAAGCACATGCCGATTTGGTTAAAATTTTACCAAAAGGTGTTTAACAAATCAAAGCAGGTGACATTTCGAAATTCAATATAACTTCAAGTTAATAATATTGACTGCAAGTCTTACGTATTGAATTTGTTTTGTATGTTTTTTTCTTTAAACTTATAAACATTTTTCATTTTTTACACACATTCATATCCGTTGAAAGTATTTAATTTGAAAGTTTTAATTTTCAATATGATTTTGACTGTCGATCTTGAGTTGTTTGGCAAGAGTTTAATTGGTGGTGACATGAGTGTTAATGGGTTTAAGTAAAAGAAATAAAATTTCATTTTAATTAAAAAGTATGAAGTGATTTAAGATTATAAAGGTACCTTGTTTTTTTTTAAATTCCCGGAAAATTTTACCAATTTTTTGTTTTTTTTGTGGCTCTTATCTTTGTATTTGTTTGTCACGACTAGTTTTAATTTTTTTTACTTAATTCAAAAATTCCTTAGGTCCTCGTACACATTATGAAACATTTGCTGCAAAAAATTATTTAATTTTATTTTGACAATGCATTCGTTTCAATACAATGAAACTGGGTCACTGCCTCAGCCTCTAATATCGAAAAAAATCAAAGGAATATTCAAAGCTGCCTCTTGGTATGTTAAATTCTGAAATATTCATAAGGATCCAATGTGTCATTAGTTAAAACTATGAGTATCCTGCCGTCAAACTATAACATATGGAATTTTTCTTTTCTTCTAATTCTCTTTCAGCGATTCGAGAGCTGAAACCAGCATGTTGAAGGGTTCTGCGCACAGTAATGATGCCACTTGCAAGACATAATTTTTTCTTTATTTTCTTTTTTCCTTATAAGTAGGCTTTTGAGGGGTGCCAGTACCAGTACCAGGGTACCAATATCGGTCTAATTAATTATTTAAACGCTTTATGATAATTCTATTTAATTTTATCTGCGTCTGTATATAATTGTGCTGCTGATTTTTAATCCAAATGAACCTACAATTATATTGCCAAAGTTTCGATATGCAAAAATTGTAAAACGCATTTATAAGTCTAAACATAATCCTTAACATTCGATGTGTTGTATAAATACTACTGAAAAATGCAAAAATTTCAAAGTGCTGTAATAAAAATGTATTTAAATTAATTTGTTTCAACAAATTAATTTCGATTGGCCATAAAGTGCCGATTTAGTTCCCATGCTTTCACTTGTAGTCATATGTATGTAAGTTTTTCGTATTTATTAAAATTTGTTTGTATTCATACACATCCAAACTCGTATATTATTCATACTTGTATTTTAACAAAATCGAACAATATAATCAACAATGAACATAAATCTTAATTATACACAGATCAGTTCATTGAAGGTATTTATGTTTTTTTTAACTTGCCTTTTGGTCAATACGGTTATAATGTTTGGCAGAGAAACACCTTTTTGCACAATAAGAAAAAAAAAAATCATAATACTCGTAATAACCTTGATTGACAGCTTTAATTAATATTTTTAAAATGAAATTGGAAATGGGTCTGTAAAGGAGGCTAAATACTACTTGACGTATTTTATATGCACACACACACACACACACACACACGATTTTTTGATGTTGTTCAATTGCCATGGTTGCCGAAATCTGTAATGACTGTGTAAATACATTCGCAAAATGACTAATTTGCCATCCCTAATGACAAAATGATAAATGAACAAGATAAGAGGAAAAAACCTCATTGTCGGACTATATTTTACGAAATGTTTTTGAAAATTAAACTTTTTGTTGTTGCAGGATGTTTAGTTTTAAATAAATTATTGATTTTTAAATTAAAATTAAACTACATGACAACAATTTAATTTGGCTCTTTTGTTCGATGACAAGTGTTGTATTTCTCTCCGGCTTAATCTGATCAGCGATTTTTCGTGTTTAAGTTGGTGTCTCGATATGTGCGAAGGATGCTCTCTTTTTTGAGTCCTGCCATTTGGCGTCCAGTTGGTGGCGGTTTAAGCTAGTCCGCTGAAGTATCTGCGTAGCGTGGGACGATCCATCTCCATCTACGATTCAATATATCTTTAATTGGCATTTAGTAACTTCTGCTATACAGCCAATAGAATATTTGCAGATAGGAGCTAAGAAACACCTATACCGCATGTTTGCCACGAGTTGAAGCGTTCGATGTCTCGTAAAAGCATACAGGCGCACTCATTTAATACAGGAACCAAAAAGATTTGGCTTGTGTCGGAAATTTCTGAATAGGACATAGTTGTTTTCAAGCTCAAAATACTTTTTATCAGGATTCGAAAATAAACGGAACATTATTTAACGTACGGCTTACACAGTAGTGTAGGGTTAGTGTTTGTCTATACGAACACAACCCCTAATAGTAAAGCCCTGCACAAGTGCATTTGTTTCTTGTTCACAGTTCTCCACTCCAAGTTATTGTTGTTTCAACCACTGTATTTTTTTTTTAAATCAGTTCGAATTATACATAATGAAAAACCAAAGCAATGTTAAACAGTAGTTGGTTTCAAACAAATCCGTGTTAAGCAGTAGTTTGATTTAAAAAAAAAAAACAAATTAACGCAATGTATAGTTTGATGTGAAAGAAAATACAACACACAACAATTGCGTCTATAACAGGGAATTCCATTCCCTGTAATTTTTTCGTGACAATGTACCCCAAAAGTGGCAGTTCTATATACTGTAGACTGGTTATAAAACTATCCATATTGATACTATACTCTGAAGACTGGTTATAAAACTATCCACATTGATCCTATACCCGGAAGACTGCTTCTAAAACTGTGGAATATTTTACTGTCACTTTGTGCTGGCACTTAGTTGTCTTTTTGTGTCGCAGATGGTGGATGTATGTCATTGAGCATTATGTTCATTTTATGAGAGAGAGACAGAGAGAGAAACAGAACGTATGACAACACAATCAGAAAAGCAGATTTATGGTTGGTATAAGGAGACAGCTAAGGGTAAGCCAAGAAGAACCGGCTTATGAACTGTCTTTTTGTGGTCTCTTAGTGACAATTTACCCCCTCGTAGGATATCCCCTTGTTAAAGTGGTCAGTCATATGGCTAGCATTCAGACTGGTTGTGTCATAAACGAGCTAGTACTATAACCAGCTTGGAGACAGCCACATGAACTACAGGGTTTCTTTGCACAATTGTGTATACAACTACTAACACATATTTTTATGCGTGGCGCACGCCACGTTATTTTAGCTTTTCATTTCTTTTTTACTTTTAATAAAATATTTCATAATATATTTTTGTAACTTTTGAATAAAATAAAAACCTAATTTGCTCCATACAAATTTACTCCACCATTTTTCATTTAAAATGAGAAAATTCAAGATGAAATTGAGAAAATTCCAAATGAAATTGAGAATTTCAATTTGATATTGAGAAAATTCCAATTGAAAATGAGAAATTCAATTTTATATTGAGAAAATTCCAAATGAAATTGAGAATTTAAATTTGAAATTGAGAAAATTCCAAATGAAATTGGGAAATTTTAATTTGAAATTGAGAAAATTCCAAATGAAATTGAGAAATTTTAATTTTTCATTGATAAAATTGAATTATCTATATAATTTTTATTATATTCATTCAACAAACTACATAACTAACAACGATCGAAAAATATGAAAATAAATACAAATCGCAGTATTATTGACCAACAGGCATATCTTCCAGATCCAGAGCAGATTGGTAAAACGGTGAAGTATGTTGTATGGCTCTACTGCAATCTCCAGTAGTTATACATGTCTTAGAAGCATTAATCATCTGTTCTAAAAAGACAAGCCTCTGTTCTCCTACATGGGTGGGAATTACGTTCGGTACATTCATCGTTGTTGTTGCCGTACTTTTTATTTTTGACCAAATAATTTCAATGGGGTTAAGCATCGGTGAATAGAAGCTCAATCGCAGGAGCGTAGCTGGAGAGTTGTGAGAAATAATTTTTAGCCGACTGCGGCATTGAGCATTGTCACATACCAATACGATGATCTGGATGCCTGTTGGTCAATAATACTGCGATTTTTATTTAGTTTAATTTTTTCGATCCTTGTTAGTTATGTATGTTTGTTGAATGAATATAATAAAAATTATATAGATAATTCAATTTTATCAAGGAAAAATTAAAATTTCTCAATTTCATTTGGAATTTTTTCAATTTCAAATTTAAACTTCCCAATTTCATTTGGAATTTTCTCAATTTCAAATTTAAATTCTCAATTTCATTTGGAATTTTCTCAAGTTTTTTTGGTGTGATTTGGTGTAGTTAGTGTGATTTGTTTGTTTCGTTGTTGTGTTGAGCATATTCCGTGCTCTTTACACTTCGTATTTAGTCGTTTATAACACACTAATTAAAATTAATATGCATTTGTGTGTTTATATTTTTTTCGCGCTTTATGTGTTTTTCACAATAAAGTATTTGATTCGTAAGCAAAGAGCAATCGACAATCAGTATTTGAAAAACAAACAAATGTCTTGAAAAGGCATTCAAATGCATTCGTGCATGGCATTGCTTAATAGCGTTCGAAACTATTTACAAGAAAGTAACGTTATATAGTATTCCTCGTTATAAAACAGAACAATTGTAGTGCTACTGTAGAGTGTAGTGCAGACAACAAAAAAAAAGCGACACCAACGTTTGACCAAAAAAAAGTTTTTCGAAACCTCCTTGCAAAAATACTTTATATTAGACGGTGTACGGTAAAACTTTTTTAAACCTAGAGCACACACCCAGGTACAAATGTATCCACTTGCAACTTTGCAGAGCTGTAATTTTGGAACTGCTTAAATTAAGGAATAGAGATTTCGGATCTAGAAAACATAAGTAATTTCTAATTGTTTAAAGGTTTTGATGCAATTCGGATCAGTGGTTCGGGAGCTACGAGCTTTCAAAGTCGACACCTACGTAAATACCAGGGATACATTTGTGCCACACCAGTTTATATCAAAATAAAAGGCACAAACCATTTTATAGTGTGTTTAAATTATTTTATTTGAAAAATGAAAATTATGAATTATTGTTACATATTGTGCACTCGGTATTGGTGATCAGCAATGACGAATGCACAACAACATCAAAAAGCAACCGTTAGAATATCCAAATACTACAAACACTTGTTTATTACTTGAATATTAGTTGCCTGCATGCACTCTTTTGCTTATATCTTTTGAACCATGTAGAATATTTGCATGAAACAAAACTAAAACATTTTTAAAATATTTATTTACGCTTTTGTATAAAATAAACATAAGAAAATCCAAAATAAGCTAGTAGGTACAATCGTATCCCGAGTGTGTGTTCTCGTAGAAAAAGTTGGGTATGCATCGTACGGTTAGGGTACATTAGACCGGTACAGTGAAGTTGATTTAACGATGGCCGTCTGTTTTTCTGTATATCTGGAGAACGAAAAGAGCAAAACCTTCAAAATTAGGTACAAGCATCTTGGTTATCAATACGCAACATCTGTTAATACGTGGGTGCCATTGGAGACCCAAGCAAGAGCCAAAGTTTCCCACTTATGAAGAATTATCTTGGTTGTCAATAGACAACATCTGACAAAATGTGGACAGGAGCTCAGAAGTAGGCGTGGCACAAAATAGATTTATTTATATCTTAAGAACGGCAAGAGAAAATTTGTCCCAATTTCGTACACATAGCTGGGTCATCAATACACAATTACCGATGAAATGTGGGAGGGATTGAAGAAGTGGGCGTACGACAAAATATATTTATTTACATATATAACTTTCTGTTCTAATCGCACCATGGTAAAGGGTATATAAGATTCAGCAAAGCCGAATATAACACTCTTACTTGTTTTTTTTTATATAACGTTTAATCTCGAAAACCGGAGTCAATAAAAAAACAAACTTATATATATATACCCTTTTCCACCTGTGGTTAAAGGTATAAAAACAAAGAGAATTAATAGGCATTGATTATTTCCAATTTGTGTAAAATATAAAATATACAAAAATGTTGACTCTTTCGCATAAATAAAGTTAGACGGACATACAAATCGTTTTATGTAAGTCGAATTGGATTGGTATTCTTAAGAGTAGTCATTCGACTTTCAGACGTGGAAATCCTTTTTTTGGGGTGTCGGGTATTTGCTTAAAACCATACTAACAAAAATGTAGTGCAGTTAATATTATCGATTAATACCAACTTAATGTTATTTTAAACTTCAAAAATTAAATATATTCGCGATGAAATTTGTGCACAGGTTTAATCCTGCTACGCACTAAACATCCCATTAACCGTTCAATCATTAATAATAATTTAAAATTGATTTAGTGGGCGTTTTCGTAGCTGTCACATACGCGAACACTGACTAAAGAAAGTCGCAGAAAACGTTTTGTCTTTTTTACATTGCGGCAAAGATTAATAGCAGAGCAGGAGTGTACAAGAGGTATTCACATCAGATTCACATGTGAATACGATGCAAATATCTTAAGTTAAATAAGAGTTGCGTGTGAACGTAATTACTGCACCTTGATATAGTCATGTATAAATGAATAATAAACGCAATTATGTTTGAACTAGATGACCCGTGCGAATATTTCGCACCGTTAGTTGTCATTTTTGTAACATAAAATGAAAATAATTAATAGAAATTTTAGTAACTTCAATACATTTTAAAATATAATTTTTATCAATGAAAATGATGAATATAACTGACTTAGTAATAAACGGCATTATAGTAAATAGCGGTATTGCCAGAATGGATTTTAATACATACTATATTATGTAGAACTGCATTACTATTAAGCGACCCTGTATTAACACATTTGAACAGTATTATCATGCAGTTCTGTTAAGCGACCCTGTGTTACCACGTTTGAACAGTATTATCATGCAGTTCTATTGCAGTTCTATATAAAATATAATTTTTATCAATGAAAATATTAATTTTTCAATTTCTAATTATTTTTCGTCATTAGTGTTAGAAATAAGCTTTAAAATGAGATATCATTCATTAAATTTGATGCGGTGGTATGGGAGAAATTTGCAACCGACAAAAAAAAGTGCTTTAGAAATAATATATATGATATGATTTTAAAATATATATATGGGGAATGTTCCATAATATGTACACTAGGGCCTTCACAAAAAAACGTTTATTTTTATCATCCAAAAAGTTTCTTGTAGGCATAAAAAAGCTTTCCCACAAGATCTGCTCCATATTTTGATTATGCAACATTATTTTTTTGTATCAGTTTAAATATGACCGATCATCTCAAATTTACATGGTGTTATCTCTGGTTATACAAAACTAAATTAATTAGTTTTTAATTAAAATTTCAATTATACATTTTAATTCATTCAATAAAAATTTTAACTGAATCTAACAAATTACTTTATTAACAATTTTTTTATTACCAGTACTGAAATTCTGTAACTTTCTAACGACAAAAAATTGTCGTTAAGTAGTCAAAATTCGTTAGCTAACGAAAGTTGTTGTTAAGAGCTATTCTGTAATGAAATTTTAACAATTTTTATCGGCAAAAAATGTCGGTAGCTAACGACACAAAAAAAGTTCTTGTTAAATAATAACGACAATAAGTGTACTGTTAACAGATTAAAAATATAGAGAAAGTAGCCAATTTTTTACACAAAAAAAGTAAGAAAGTATAGTCGATCAAGTCCGACTCTACATTGCAGTATTTGGGCGATCATATTTCCGCCAAAAAGAGTATGTTGTGAGGTTAATATTCACATAAGACATTTTTGTGCCAAATATTATCTAAGTATCTACTACCATTATTAGTGTATTTGTATGGGAGCTTTGGTCAAATATGGACCGATTCTAAAAAAATTTGTTCTGGTGATTTATGTAGGTTGCGACAAAATACTTTTGGGTCTTATTCAACTCAAATGTCTATAAGACAAGATGGCTATTAATAGGCAAAAAACCCTATTCTGGAAAGAAGTTTTCATGTGGGCTATAAAATTAAATAAATGCTTTTCACCATTATAAAAAGGCTTCGACCTTGTTACAATAAACGCATATGTGGCAAATTTTATAAAATTATTTTTAAAATTGCTTCCTGTAATTTGCGCACAAGATTATCTTGTACAGACAACCAGCCATCCTGATAGAAGGTCGGGCTTCGTTAAATGGATTCTGACATTGATTCTGAGTTAATCGGTATACTAAAAGTCAGGCCCAGAACCTTTATTTAAATGTGTTACATACATTCGTACAAACACATAATTTCCTCTTCACATACAGTAGTGTAGGTATAAAAAGTAAGAGCAGATGTTTTGCTAGAGTGGCTCAGTCACCTGGAAATTTTTCCCTATATATAAAAATATTTAACACCACTGGTGCTGTAATTCGTGCAGAAAAATTGGTGTTACTTTCTACCGTTTTTTCCAAGGAAACAAAAACCATTTCTCTGAAATTCAAGATGAAGCAAATAAGCTATTGGATAGAATTTCTAACTATGGCAAGCTATTTGAAGATTTCAAATGTTTGGACTCCATAAAATCTCCTGTTCAGTCTTCACCCAAAAGACGTAAATCATCTAGGATTAACAATCAAGATAAACAAGACGACCCTCACACCGACTCCTTAAAATCTGATGCTGCTACTTCTTCTGTTCAATATAGTTCTTTAAAAAACTCTGCTTCAACCTCATCACAAAATTCTACTACGGCAATACGCGATGTTCCATTAAATAATGCGTCATTTAGTAATGCTCCATTAAATAATGCTCCATCAAATAATCCTGTCGCCTCTAGTTCTTCCATCAACAACAACCCTGTAACTAATTTAAATTATGCCGAAGTTTTAATAAATAATGTAAACAATATTAGTTCTCATGGAGAATTAAGAGTAGTTCCTCCAAAAAAACAAATTTTTATATCACGCTTTGCATTCGACACTTCTGCTGATGATATTGATTTCTATATTAAATCAAAGCTTAACCAAAATGCTGACATTGCTGTTCGTAAATTCACTTATTCACAAGCGAGGAGTATTACGTCTTTTAAAATTACTGTTCCGTTTAATATTTTTGATCGTGTGGTTGACCCGTCATTCTGGCCAAATCATGTTATAGTCCGAGAATACGAATACAATATAAACCAACGTGGAAATAATATTGTACATCTCCAACCTCGCCAACAAACAAGCCAAAAAAACTAATTAATACTAGAGATATTCAACTTAATATTATCTATCAAAATGTTCGAGGATTAAAAAGTAAATGCTCTAAACTATATCAAGACAGCTTTGACTTTAATAATCATATTATTTGCTTCACCGAGACCTGGCTTAACAATAACTTTTTAAATGCGGAAATTTTTTGCAAAAATTTTCAAGTCTTCCGTCGAGATAGAATTACAAATACGACTGGGGGTGGTGTATTAATAGCGATCTCTAATGACTTTTCAGCTGAGGAATTAAAAGTTGATATAGCCTGTAACATTGAATTTATCGCTGTGGTCCTGAAAATTAGTCACATAAAAGTTTTTATTACTTGTTCGTATATTCCTCCTCAATCAGATTTGTTAATTTATCAGCAACACATTGCTTTAATTAAAACAGTTTCTTTAAAGACTAATCCGGATGATCTCATTTTTGTTTTTGGTGATTTTAATTTACCTCGAATTAGCTGGCAATTCTCTCCTGAGAATTATAATTACATACCCATAAGTTCTGATGAAAATGGTGCCGATGTATTTTGTAATATTTCAAATCTTTGTCTACACCAAATCAACGGAGTCTACAATATTTTTAGAAAATTGCTTGATCTGGTATTTGTAAACGTACCTAATGAATGCACAGTAAATCGTGTTGATCCAATTACACTGCCCGAAGATCGATACCACCCCACAATTGAAATAAGCTGTAATGTTCAAGGTTTAAATTGCGCTAAAAATGTTACGAAAAAGGAAAAAAAATTCTGCTTCCAACGTACAAATTACGCGGATTTTAACAATCGTTTATATAATACTAATTGGCTTCAACTATTATCCATACCAAATGGTTTGACGACTTCTGTTGATAAAATGATTCAAATTTTTTATGAAACCATGTACCAATATATGGATGAATGTATTCCAAAATATTCGCCACGTTCTCAAACTGGTCCACCCTGGAACTCTAAACAACTATCTGCCTTAAAAAATCTTAAAAATAAATATTATAAAAAATACAAGAAATATGGCCACGCATTTGATTATGGAAAATACTCTGTTCTTCGTGCTGAACACAATTTGCTGAATGCTCAACTGTACAAAAACTACTTAACCAAAATGAAACATAGTTTCAATCGTAATCCGAGGTCGTTCTTTACGTTTGTTAACTCAAAAAGGAAGAATTACGGCACCCCATCATTTATGAAATATTTAAGTACAGAGTCAAGCAATGAATCAGACATTAGCAATTTATTCGCTGAATTTTTTGCCTCTACTTACTCTAACGCCGAATACGATGATGATGAACCCTATCCATTTAATGTTCACTCCATTCAAACAATATCTTTCCCATTACTTGACACTACGCACATAATAAAATGTTTAAAAAACTTCAAGTCCTCACTGTCGTGTGGTCCAGATGGCATACCAAGTTGTCTTTTGAAAAACTGTGCACCAGCTATTGCAACACCTTTATCAATTATATTTAATACTTCTTTAAAATATGGCTACTTCCCTAGAATTTGGAAAGAATCGTTTCTTATTCCTTTATTCAAATCTGGTAATAAGTCAAATATCATAAATTATCGAGGCATAGCTAAATTAAACGCTATTCCAAAACTATTTGAAAAATGTATTACTGATTCTCTCGTTCATCAAGTATCTCCCCTCCTTACGCCATATCAACACGGTTTTCGTAAAGGATCTTCAGCTATGACTAACATTCTACAATTAACTACTTTGGTTAATGAAGGATTTACTCTTGGTCAACAAACAGATGTCATTTATACTGACTTCAGTAAAGCCTTTGATAAAGTTAATCACAAGCTTCTGCTTAAAAAATTGGATAAAATGGGTTTCGATAATACTTATTTAAGCTGGTTAAAGTCATATCTGTTATGCAGAACACAGTCCGTTAAATTTAATTCTGCAAATTCAAGAAATATTTTAGTAAAATTCGGTGTTCCGCAGGGAAGTCATCTGGGCCCAATTTTATTTCTACTTTTCATCAACGATTTGCCTGAAGCAATAAATTATTCTAATATACTGATGTTCGCAGACGATGTTAAAATATTTTTAAGCCTCAAGCATTTACCAGATAATAATTATCTCAAAAAGGACTTGGATAATTTTTATAATTGGTGTAACATTAATTTAATGGAACTTAACCTCAAAAAATGCAAGCACATGACTTTTTCGAGAAGGCGTGACGCTCTTGGTCACTATTATATCAGTGGTCACAAACTGGAATCAGTAAACGTAATTATGGATCTTGGTGTTTTGTTGGATGGAAAATTAAACTTTGTACAACATATCATGATGGCTGTTAATAAAGCTCGAGGAATCTTGGCTTTCATCAAACGATGGGCAAAAGAATTTAAGGACCCCTTTATTACCAAAAAATTATTCATGTCACTTGTAAGACCGATTTTAGAGTATGGCTCAATTGTATGGGACCCCTACTATAACGTTCACATTAATCTTATCGAATCTGTTCAGAAACAGTTTTTACTTTTTTGTTTAAGAGATGCTTATAGAGGCTATTATGCGCTTCCATCTTATTCATCACGACTTGCTTTGATTCGACTGCCAACATTAAAAAGCCGAAGAATTATGCTTAACGTTTCATTTCTAGTAAATCTTTTAAACGGAAATGTTTTATCAGATTTTCTTTTAAGTAAAATATCATTGAATGTTCCTCAACGCACATTAAGATTTAATCAACCACTATATGTTAAAACTTTTAGAACAAACTACGAGATGGCAGACCCGTTTAGGAAATTATGTTGTTGTTTTAATGAAATGTTTAATTTTGTAGATTTTTCTTTAAATGTTAATGTTATTAAACGTAATATTATTTTAAGTTTAAACATGTAACTGCAGTTATATTGAGAAAAATTGTTAAATTTAATAGTTAGTCTGTAAGGATTGTATCTATAGACTTAATTTAATAAATAAATAAATAAATATATTTGTTTAGAAATATAATCAATATTTACACGTTTTCATTCATGTTTTGTTAAAATAAATGCAATAGAGCAAATTTATTTTGTATTTTTTATTAATTTTAAAATATTTTTACTTTGACGTTCTTATATTTTTACCGATATTTGTCGTCAATATTTCTAAACAAAAATATTTGTTTATTTAAAATACAGAATAACAAATTCGTTAAAGTAACCGAGATTTCTCGTTAATTAACGATATCGGTAGTTAAATTCAAAAGGTAATATTAAAGGTAATAATATGAATTAAATATAGAATTTTTTTTTATTTTTTTTTTAGTTGAATCAACTAACATTTGTTTCAAATCGGACAATTTTTTGATCATATTTTAAATCAAAATTTCAAATATCATTTATTTAAACAAATACAAAATATTTAATTCTTACAACTTTTAGTAATTAATATAAGGGTAGTTCCGTGTCAAAACGACCAAGAGTATACCACGATTGAAATGAAATTTGGTGAGAAGGTTCCTTTTATCTTATTAGGAACATATATGAACAAAAAAAACTTAAACATTTTTTTTTTTTAAAGTTATGTCATATTTAAAATGTCATAATTTAGCCAAATTATCCGAATGTGTTGAGCTTATTTCTTTAATATCTAGAAAATACTTCACATACGAAGATGATTTTAATGTCATTTTAAATAGAATACTTGGGGCTACAAACCATTTTTTTCGTTTATATATGTTCCTTATAAGATAAAAGGAACCTTCTCACCAAGTTTCATTAAAATCGGAAGAGGTCGTGTCCCACTCTTGATCGTTGCGACATGGAATTATCCATACTCATTTTGGTGAAAGGTGCAACATCAACAAACATTTTTTTTCTTTTGTTGACCCTAATGTACATACTAGGGATGCCAATCCCGATCGGGATTCGGCGAATACCGAAACCCGGGATTTAAATTTTATAATCCCAGGATTTTCGGGATTTAGTTAATCCCGAAATTGCTAACAAAATGTTCTTGCTTTACCATTTTTTATAAAAAGAAATTCATCATGACATTCCCCCTTTAAGAGCATAGGGAGCAAAATACTGATCTTTAATATTTACTTGATTATTTCTGTTAATACTGTCATTGAAAACGAAACAAAAAAGTTAAACTTTGTTTGTTTTAAGCGTGCCCAACAATTATAAAGAAATTTTAACGAGAAGTGAAGAAGAAAATTAATAAAGGAAAAAAATGTCTTTTGAAATGCACAAAACATTCCACTGGTACTCTTCACAGGGTTAGAATTATAAAAGTGTTGTACGAAAGAAGGCATAGGAACTACGACAATTTATGGAGCGATTTTACAAAATTAAGAAGTGTATTTTAAACACTACACAATTCCTACCACTTTGTGGTGGGTATAAAAATGTTTTTTGTTAAAATAAGATTTTTATAGTTGACTAAATAAATTGATTTTGATAATTAATTTCGAATTCAAATTTGAATTATTGATTCTAATTTACTTAATAAACATTTGAATAGAATCTTACAAATAAATCAATTACAAGTTTGCTCTACTCAATTGCAATATTAAAATTGTTTTATTTAGTTTGAATCAACTGAGGTAATTGAATAAAATATAGATTTTATGGTAATTATTTTTTAGTTAAATCAATTAACACATTGTTAGAAATCTTACGTTGTTTTGTTTTTATCATATTTTTAATTAAATCAATCATTAATTAAGAAAAAATCACAATTTTCAATATTTGTAAATGTAAGTAATAAATAAAAATTTATCTTTAACTTTTAAATAACAAATTAATATAAAAGTTTTGCTTGTAAACCGCTTTTAATGACGTTTTTTTTCAATAAATATCTATAAAAAGCATTTATCTTCTAATTTTCAAAAACCCCGAATCCCGAAATATCCCGATATCCTGAAAAATCCCGGGATACCGGGATCTGATTTTTTGAAATCCGAATCCCGGGATTTGCGAAAACCAGTCCCGATTGGCATCCCTAGTACATACATACATAAGTATTAAGTTGTTAAGGTATACTTTGTACAATATGCCATTGAAATCTTTTTGAATGATTTTATTCTGTTTTTAAAACAATACAAATGACACTAGATTATAATTTGATGTCTCTTATTTGTTACTTGTTCGTATATGACTTCAAGCTGTGTAAATTCGTATGAAAATGTAAATTTTTTAAGAAATCTGTCAATGTCGATTTTTATCTTTTTATTGCATTATATTCCTTTTGGACAGTTTTTAATGAATTAAAGCCCTTTTTAAACACAAGTCAACATTTTTTAAGGGATTTTGTGCAGAAAAGTAAAAGAATTGTTCCATTGAAAATTTTTAGGGACTTTAACAACGAAATTGTATTAGGATTTTACAATTCGAACCACTGTCGTTTATTTAGTGCTCAAATTAACTGTATTATATTTAGTAATGTCTCATATATGAAAGTTTAAAACAATATTATAAATTAATAATTTTAAATCTATAACAAATTTTGAACCCATTCCTAAAATTGTATGGCAAGTGATCAGTTTTAAATGAAGGCAAAACTTTTAAAAGGATTCCAGAAATAAAGGGTCTTCCAAAAAGACTACTGCACTTTGACAATTTATAGCGGACACATTTTAATACCCTTTCCCACAAGTGGTGAATGAGGACATAGCAAGTTTGTCAGTCTGTGTGAAAATATTTTTTTATATTCATGTTAAACCCCATAATGTATGGCAATAATATTTTCTGCTGTACGAGCTGTACGAGCATGCACTGGTGTTTTCACATCTCCTACACACAGAAAAAAATCAATGTAAAATCATCGAAAACAAGGTTGATTTATCGTTTTCGGTAGTGATTTTGCTTCATTACATGATTTTACGATAACTTGCGAACAACTTTTTTTCTTTTAAAATAACTATAATTCATGTTAATTTAACATTGCAGTAAAGTTAGAACAGAATGTCCCTTATATTGAAATAGCAATCCGAATCACGTTGAATGAAAATATTTCAAGTTGAAACAACCTGAATTTCATGTAGAATCAAATTGGTTTGTGTGTGATATAACAGTGAGAAGAAGCTTCAGAGACAACATATGCATGTATTTAAGAACAATTCAAAACACTTACCCCTGTAACACATGTTTCACTTATTTTGTATCTCCTTTGTTAACAGAAGCATCAGCATAATGGCCTGATGTGGTTTTCGCCATCATTCTACTTTGAAAACTTGATGTACTATTTTACTTAATAATTTTTACTAAAGGAATACGGGAATTTTCTTCTTTTTAAAACATATTTTAAACATGAAAATAAAAAAATGTACATACTTGAATTACACAGGTCAACAACAAAAAAGGGCTTGAATAACCACTTTATTTTTTGATCCGCTATAGTCACCTAACTGCAAAAAACATAATTTTTTAAAATTCTATGGTAAGGTTTTTTTTAAAAAATTTTTTTTTTCTAAAATTTGAGATTTTTGAAGAGGCTGCTCCATACATCTTATCGTAGCTTTTGAACGACTTACCTGATTTTGTTATCCAATCCCATTTTTTATTTTAACCATTACTTTTGGAGTTATTAAGGCCGAAGTGGCAAAAAAAATTCTTTTTTTGTTTTTTTATAAAATTTTTGATTTCAAAAAATTCATAAAAAATTTAAATCAACAAATACGCACCAGTTCTAGTACTTAAGCTTAAAGCTGCATGCATTAGAAGTAAAATACATTTTATTTCATAAAAATCCATGGATAAATACCTGTTTTATTCCCGATAAACTGAAAGTACCTAGTTTTGACATTTTTTATCGCTAATTTGTGTAGAGCTAAATATCACAAAGTTTTACCATTTTATTACACATTATTTTTTTTAATCCTTTACTTTAATTATTTTTTCATAAAGCTGCATATAATAGAAATAAAATAAATTTTGTTTCATGAAAATCCATGGATAAATTCGTGTTTTATTCCCGATAAAGTTAAAGTTCCTAGTTTTGACACTTTTTTATCGCAAATTTGTGTTGAGCAACATGCTGCAAACATAAAAATAAACATGTTGCTCAACACAAATTTGCGATAAAAATTTTACTTCTAAAGCCTAGTACCAAAGACTATAGATTTATAAAGATATTGCACGACCATACAAAGTTCATGCATTTTTCTCTCTATATTAATTTTTCTGGTGGATTTAGCCGCTAAATCCACTTGTGAGAGTAAATTACAGTCTTTATTATTACTCTCAGAGAACTTTTCTCACTTATCAGCGTATATACATGTGCACACGAGTGTGTGTGTTTGTATGTGTATACATTGCATTAAAAAAATAAAAACAAACTAAAAGAAGTCTGGTTTTCTCGTTGAAAACACATTTAAATAATAAAAGATGTTTTGTTTGCATTCCATTTCTGTGCAAATAACCTACGTTAAACCAAATGTGACAGATTTTAATTGTAGGGCAATAATATGTGTTTTATTGTTGTACAGATGAAATTGTATCGATTCGCACCGAAGTTCAAATGCTGTTATTGTCTAAATTTAAACAATTGCAGGCATATAACAAATAATTTTTCTGAAAGAATAAACTGCTTTGTTCATAAAAGATATTTTATATTTTCTAAAGCGACATGGCCACACATTAACATGCCTCATCAAACTCACAATTTTGTAATAAAAAACTCACAAGTATGGTTCAATGTGAATTTGATGATTATCAAAATACTTTTAATTTTCATAAAAATTTGCCACCAGTTTGATGTGTATGAACGTAATTTCTTTCAATTTTATTTTTATTAAAATTGTATTATTTGAAAAATTATTAAATCGTTTCCGCCGAAAAATCCAATTTTATTTATTATTACAACAAATTATTATCACAAATTATGCAACAGATTCAGGCTTTGGAAGTTTGTGTGCTCCCTCCGTCTTAGTATTTGAAGTTTGTAAAATTCTTTTAAAGGTCTGCAAAAATGTTTTTACAAGATAAAGCAAGAAGCACTACCAATTAGCCCCGAATATTGCGTAGTCTTCTGCACAATTTGAGGAACTAAATTGCATTATTTTTAAAAATAAAAGCTTGGCCATTGCGATGTTGAATTCGTGAACAGAAGGGTTTTTGCAATGGCCACCTTTGGCGCGTACATATGAAAATACGTTTTCTAATGGGTCTTGGTTAAAACGGCTGGTTAAAATGGTAAGTAAATTAGAATTTTCTTGTAACATTTCCTCGGTTAACGATAATATACCACTGGTGGTTTCGATTAGTCCACTGATGCAGAATATTTTGTTACCGAGATATTCAACTTGCCGTATGTACGAAACTAGCTCTTGCAGTACTTCCCAAGTTTTATTATTAAGCCTTAACCCACGCTTCAGCGGGTTGGGATCATTAAAATTTTTACTATTAAAACAGTCAAAGTAGTTATCGAGTTTTTTTTAGAAGATACTCAAAGTACTGGCAGTACATCAGAGAGTACTCACACCCCTGAAATAGAAATCGCAGATATGTATATACAATGAAAATGAAGAATATTTTAATGAAGATGCTGATTCTTTTACATCCAACAATGTGCCAATAGAATTAACATCGAGTCGATATTTTGTTGGTTACTTAGTACAACGAATATCATGCGTTAAATGTCGTATGGATATAATAAAACCAGCGCAAATTTAGTCATATCCTTCAGAAAAGTTTATTCATGCAAAAAATGATCAAAAAGAATCCGACTTTGGAGGTTTGTGTGCCCCCTCTGACTTATTTTTTGAAGTTTGTAAAATTCATATACATACATACATAAAGGTCTTTGAAAAAATATTTTTACAAAATAAAGAAATGAAAGGCATAAAAAAATTTATTGTTGAGCAATGCGTGAGTTGTACCAAAAATTCAATTTATTCTTTTTGGTTTGAGGAGAATGACGTATGTTATAAACACAGGATGGAGATGCTTAATTTACTAGTTCTAATTATTATTACGAAAGCATTAGTTCTAATTATTATTACAAATACAAATTATTTAGTACTGAAAAAGTTAAAATTTTAAACCATTAAACTTGTAAAGAGCTCATACGTAAAATTTATAAATACTCATAGTAAATAGTAAGAAAAAAACTCTCTTTTTATTTTTAAATTCGTTTGATATATGTATACTAGGGCGGGTCGATTTTTTTTTAAATCGTATAGCAAACACGTAATCTACATAAAATTTTAAGAAAATTCTCCGAAGAAACCATGGGTCTAAAATAAAATCCTAATCCGCGCCTCTTGACTTGAAAATTTATATGCCCGCCTCTGCAAAAAAAAAATTTTTAAAAAATAGTTTTTTCCAAAAAGAAATCGAATTTTTTGAATAAAATTGTTTAGTAACGTAGTTCTTTTGCACTTTTTATTTTTTTACACTAAAAATTTTTTTTAAATTAAAAAATGTTCAAGTCGAGAGGCGCGGATTAGGATTTTATTTTAGACCCATGGTTTCTTCGGAGAATTTTATGTATATTACGTTTTTGCTATACGATTTTTCATTTTTTTTTCATGCATACAAATCAACCCGCCCTAATGTATACATACACACATGGTAAGTACGTAATTAAATAATCTAAAAAATGGAATTATAATTCGGTGCAAATCGATATAGTATAATTTTTACAAAAATAAAACACATACTGCTGCCCTACAATTACGCAATTGGTCGCATTCCCTCTTACGTAGGTTATTTGCACATAAATTGTTTGAAAACAAAACGAAATCAATTAAAAAAAATACCAAAAACCGGTTTCAACGAAAAAAAAAACACAAACACACACACCTTGGCTGGCAAAAACAGCAAACATGTGAATTTTTTAATGCATGTGGTTTCTTGCTCTCTTTAGTTCTCTGAATGTGAGCACGAAGTTTTTGCTTTCTTGTTACTTCCCCCCCTCATCATTAAGAAGCACAAAATTTTTTAAAATTTCAAATGTACTAAGTGCAACATCTTTATATATTTATAGTATTTGCTAGTACTCTGTTCAAATTTGTGAAAAATGTTGAGCAACATATTTTATTTCACACGAAAATTTCGACATGTATCAGTGTTACCTATCTTCCGAGTTTGTACAATTTGACGTTTTTATTCATGTAAAGTACGCGACATTGTTTTGAGTATGTAAACAAACCCCACATTTATTTTACTAAAATTTATTTTTTTAATAAAAAATTTAATAAAAAAGAAAGTAAATACATATGGATAAAAAACTGTTACCGGTTGTGTTATATTAGTTTTTTATTTCTTTTTAAATAATCAGTTCATATTTTTTTGTTTTTGCTTAAAATTCCACGTGAAATAAATGCAGCTTACATTATTTCGCAGTTGTAAAAAAAAATCTTGCCAGAAACATTTCGGAACTTTTTCACAAAATGAACAGAGTACAACTCTATCAACATTATTTTTAGATATTTCGCACAAATTTTTTTCATATGCGTTTTGACAGCATTTCACCTGAAATGTTGAACAGAGTACCAGGCTTAATGCATGCAGCTTTAAGTTTAAGTACTAAAACGAAAGTGTTTGTTGATTTAAAATTTTTATGAATTTTTTGAAATCGAAAATTTTATAAAAAAACAAAAAAATAATTTTTTTTTGCCACTTCGGCCTTAATAACTCCAAACGTAATGGCTACATAAAAAGTTGATATTAGAGAAACTTAAATCTGGCGTAATTTAAAATGTTTTGACGGATTGCATTACAAAATCGAGTACGTCGTTTCAAAGTTACGATAAGATATAAGGAGCTGCCTTATCAAAAATCTAAATTTTTAGAAAAAAATTTTTAAACAAAAACATCTCCATAGAATTTAAAATTTGGACCATATTTGTACTACTGGAACCATACATCAAAATTGTATAGTGGGTTTTCAAGCCTTTAAAATTTTTTCGATTTTGTTGCCTTGTGTTATGTATGCATCAGAGAAAGCCAAAAAGTAATATTTTTAATACTTATAACCTATTCATACGCCACCGAGCACGAGTGCAGACAGGTATGACTACCAATAAGTATGAGCATGAATAAGTTTGTATATCGACCGGTATGAGTATGAACAAACACGCATGCTTATGGGTAATCCTTTGAATGCGTATGAGTAAAGGCATGTATCGTAAGTATCGACAAGTAACTTCAACATTTTGTATGGTTATTTTAAAGCAAGCAGTGTTGCCACGACCTAAAAATTTATGTTAAAGTTATATTTAAACATAAATATTTGCTATCAAATTAAAATAATGCTTCTAAAGCTATAATAAATTATAATCTATTTTACGAAAGAGTTTTTTTATAAAAATAATTAAAAAAGGAGGCTATCAACTATTTTGGGATCTTTTCTGTTTCTTTTGTTTCCAGCTAAAGAGAAATCTTAATCTAAAGCTGCGCTGCAGGCAAGAAATTTCATAAAATTCTTGATTCTTATTAAGACAACCGTGGATACCTTGTGGAGTTGTTTTTCCACCATAGCATGATGTCGAAGTCTTCTTTAAGGCTAACATTTTCGTTGGCATACTGATTGACTTCAGCAATTAAATTTTAAACCATTTTTTAACGTCTTAAAAATGCAACTAGCAACAGATAAACTACTTAAACTCATAATATAAATGAATGTATTTACCTGTGATATCTCATTTCTTAACTGCCAATATGAATATTCGATTTATTTTTGGATTACGGTAACTTTTTCTGTTTTTATTAAGAACGATTAAAATATCACGACGTGTTTTAATTTGCATCCATTTAGTAATTTTTTTAGATTTTCTTAAATAAGAACGCAAATCTTTATATCACAGAAATTTTTTTAAAGTCAACAATCGTTTATCAATAAAATTTTGTTGAATTTTACTCAAACGATTTTGAAAAAACGTATTTATTTGTGATTCAACAATTTGGAAAAAAAATTCTGGCAACATTTATGAAAAAATTTAACAAAAAAAAAATGTTGGAAGTCAATGCTATAACTATGGGTGTGGCTAAATATGTGCGAGTATGAAACACAATAAGTATGATAACATACATGAATGAAATCAAATGCGCATGGATATACACAAGTATGAGAATAAACAGATACGAGTACGCAAACGTATTGAAAATTGTCGATATGTGCTAGAGTACTTTAATTTTTTTTATACCCATTGGCTTTCTCTGGTATGCAAGTCAATTTAACAGGATAAACTATGATTGGGCTTCTATTTTGGTAGAATTAAGGAGTGGTAGAGGGGAGCCGAACGGACTGCCGGGTATCGCGGACGCTGTGGCCGGTGCTTAGAAAATCCGATTCGGTGTCGCTGCTTGGCAGGAGCAGGGTCTGCGTTAGGACCATGATAGGAATGATCACGGGCCACTGTATGATAGGCAGGATGGGGGTGAGGATGGGATCCGACTTGTCGGATATATGCAGGTGGTGCGAGGACCCTGAGGAGTTGGAGACAGTTGAGCAATTTCTGTGCCACTGTCCCAGTCTGCAGGGTAGCAGGCCGAAGTGGCTGGGCAGTAGATTCCTGGGCGAATTAGGGGATGTTTCGGGTTGCGGACTCGAGAATCTGATAGAATTCGTAATGGGGATGGCCTGGCTGCGCGAGAGGAGACTGGGTGCTAACCGCACGTAGGGCGAATTTGGTTTGAGTAGGATTTCTCTCGGGGTTGGTCCGTAAACTTCTTTTCTTTCCTTTCTTTTCTACCTATTTTCTGGATCTGCCTTGTGCTTTCGCTGTTTATTTCACCTACTTTCTACCTTCATATAGCTATCACTAATTAAGGCGTCGCAATGGACCATATTGGTCTCTGGGTGAAGGTGAAAAGGAGACTTCACACCGGCCTTTCTACCTACCTACCTACTTATAATGTTAATATAAAACAGGTTTTTATGGATTCAATATTGAAAAATGTTATTTTAACAGTGAATAATATTAAATAAACGTGATTTAAGGTTATTTTAATATTTTTCATTTTAAATAATACAAAATAACAATAAATTTAAATAAAGGGCATATGTTTGCAGAAATTTACTAGGATTCTCAATCAATATTTCGCAATGTTAATTTAACATTGGTAGTTTTTTCTGTGTGTACAGATCCGGTTTGGTAAATTTTGCACGATTTTTCCGATTCCTCGAAACTAACTTTGATATGTTTTATGAAGATTCATTAAATATTTTGGTTTTAGTAACAAATCCATGTCCAATAAATGACCAAATATAATAGATATTTAGGAATTCTTTGATTCTGCATTAAAACATTTTAAAAATCTAACCACAGACTGGAGATAGCGAGATGCTTATATTAGTTTTTTGATGCTATTCAATTTGATTTTAACGAAAATTAAAATAACTTAACCAAATAATCAAAGTTTTTCTTGGGTGTCAAAAAATTAATTAACGAGGTTTCGTTTAAATGTAGTAACTTCCCATTTCATATTATTAATAAACTAAAATTTATTTTATATTATGTTCGATTTTCATTTCCAATACGTCGTTAGAAAAGTCTCGATCACAACTTGACTTGGGATTTTAGTTAAAAATTCACCCTTTACTGCATTGTCTTACTTTTTATAACATTCACTTAGAAATCATTAGAAACACAAAAAGCATACATAATATATTTGTGCAGCAAACATGTTTTATTAACATATTAAGCTAATGTTAAATTAACCCGTTCATGACCAACATTTTTGAGAGGAGATTATCGCCAGAGCCCAACTATTTTATGAATCATTATATAAAATGACAAAGTAAATTTTCAGGGGGTAAAACTTTAACTTCTTTTGCCCATATAAGGTAAGGTATAATTCTGGGTACTGGAGTAATTTTAAGTCGATTAAGCCATATCCATCTGTCCGTCTGTCTGTCCACCTGTTGAAAACACACCAAATTTAGGTTAGATCCTTCCATAATTTACCAAAAGCCACTCCCGGAAAACACTCTAGTACGCCTTAAGCCGCAACAATTATAATACGGTGAGGTCAGATTGGTTTATAATTTGAAGATCCCATATACAACCCAATCTTGAAATATTCTTACTCTCGGAATTTTTTCAGTCTGTTTTGCAAATCCAATAGACAGATAGAGCGTTCAACAACACGTTCAAATAATAAGAATTTCAAAAATTTTAAACTGACCCTAATTTTTATTAAAAAATACATTTCAATAAACAAAATTGTCAATTTTGGGACGACGCCAATTTACATGACGTCGGTATAAAGTCAGTCTTTTTGCAATTTTATATTTAATTAAAAATTAAAATTAATTATATTAAAAAACTTTAAAAAAAGAATTTAAATTTGTTTAGTTAACACCTTTAGTACAAACTTCGCTTATGATTTTCTAGTGAATTGTTCTAGAAGATGCAATTACATCTCTCTAATAATGGAGAGGATATTATACGTTTTTAAGACCTTAAAATAAAAGTCCTAGATCAACCTTTAAGTATCACTTTTTAAATCGATCTATCGATATCTAATCACCAGATTCGATATCAAGAAAACTATCGTATCGAGTAAAATATCCTATTTTCTGCATACGATAGACACTGACGTATCGTAAGAAAACTCGAGAGATGTTATGTCTTTTGTTACTCGATATCGAATGCTATAATCTCAAATTACGATACATTTCATTCAATATCGAGTAACATGATACCAAAATGAAAAATTTCGACAAATTTTGCTCGATATCGTATGCGGTGATTAGACCCCAGATCGCAATTTTGAAGAAAATTTTACTAAATTTGGTACGTAATTTTTCACATGGACCAAGCCCATTAAAATGGTAACAATGGGTCCATAATTTCAGATATCCCCTACACAAGCTTCCTTACAGAATAGAGTCTTTGTGATTACAAAGGAACTTATTATGCTGGTATTAAGATTAAATTTGGCCCAAACTTATTTTATTGCAGTCCAAATCATCTTACCAAGCTTTGTTGGCATCGGTCCATATTTGACCATAACTCCGATACAAATACTACTCCCGATAAAAGCTTTAACATCATAACTTCCTAATAAATGTTGTTGGTGACATACAAAATTGTGACAAAAACTTTTATGACAAAATGTTGTGCTGGTAGGTCCAAAGTTAACCAACGGTCTTACAAGCCGCCTCCCTAATATCACTTAAAAGGAAACAAATCGATTATAGATGAAGATATCTAAATAATAGTTAGCACAATTTTTAATGAATCTTAACCTTGGCCATGGGTCCCAAAAAGGGTACACTTTCGAAAATTTGTTTTTTATTCTGTGGTGTAGGTATCATATGATCAAAAACGAAAGTTAAAATCATGATACTCTAAATATAAACAGTAACAAATCTTTTAATACAAACAAAGTACATGAAAACAACCCGCGTTAGTGTTATACCAGTGTGTTGCAAACGTAAACCTTTACTAAGCGACAAATATTCATTTATCATATCAATCTTAGTCAATCTAAGACCAAAGTAAAATTTTTTCAAACACTCTGTATTAATAAACTGTAACAAAAAAAAAAAAAAAAATTCCAAGTAAAAAAAAAACGTTTTAATATTTAAAAATAAATGATCATATCGGATCATATTCCAAAAGATAAATTAATAGTTGGAATGATCAACAAATCAAATTGTTAGTTGAATAGAAACAAAAACAGTATGGCCGGCAACAGTAATGTGGACGACGAACGACCGTTGACTTACCTCATTAATTTCATCTTCAAGAGCACGTTGGCGTGTTAATTCGCGTAAATGTTCGCGACGTTGTTCGGTGAGTTGTTCCAGACGCTTGGCGGCACGATCAATTTCATTGAATAATAATGTTACCTTCTGTAGTCTAATTGCAACATCAATGTTACCAATGGTCGTTGCTGTAACACTGTTATGGTTAATGCTGTAGTTGCAGTTGTTGTGGATAAAGTTGCTGCTGTTACTGTTGGCATAGATGGCGCTTACACGACTAGCTGGTGTGGTAGAAGTTTGTGAGTTGGATGAATAAATGGATGACTTAATGATGGGATTTGTTATTGTGGTTTGTAATAATGTTGCTGTTGCTGCTTGTTTTGATGATACTGTTGATGATGATAATGATGATTTGGTTGCTGTTGTTGAAATATTGTGACTAATCTGACTTTGATTTTGGTTGCTTTGGTAATTAAAGCTATAACTGCTGCTACCACTACCCATGATCTTGTTACGATTATATATACTGCCGCCACTACTACAAACAGTTGCAGTGGTCTTTAGACTTCCACCGTAGCCACCACTACCTCCACTACAACTACTACTACTGCCGTTATTGGTATTGCTATTAATACCTTTTGCCAATTCCTGCAAACGTATCATGGTGGCTGTACTACATTTGCGCAAATTATGTAACTCAGAATCCATAAGTGCACGACTAAGGGCTCTATGTTGAGCATACAACTGACGCCTGGTGGGTAAACCTTGTAGGTCAGCATAGCGTATGTCATTTAAAGCAGCCACCAAACGTTGTGCTGCACCCGTACACTGGTTATAAAATGGTTCATATTGCATGAAGAAATCACGCCACTTCCGTGCGTCATGATGATGTAAACCGCATAGACGGCCACTAGGTGTCTGAGATGGTGCAACACTTGTCGTGACTTCATCAATACTAATGAATTTGATCGCATGTGTTTGTGATTTCTGCAAAATTAAAAAAAGAAATATCACATTTTAAAATGGAAAAATAAATTGGTTAAAAACTACTATTATGGCAATTGATTTATTTCGTTATACTCATTTATTTGTTCATTTTTTAAAGTCTAATTTAGTTTCCTCGATTCTGTTCTCATTTTCCATTAAATTGCAGGTTAATTGAGGTTTTCTGTGTTTTATAGGCGTGTGGCGTTAACAAAAGTCTTTTTAAAATTGAGGTTTAAACTATTTTAAAGGCTTGAGTTGTTTAAATTTATCGTGAGACTTTAAGGAGTTTGATGTTAGTTAATAACAACTTATTTAGTAAACGTTGTTAATGTTTGTATTTGATAATATTAACTTAATATGATAATTAACTCTGTATTAGAATTAGCTTTAAAATTACATAGTTTTAGTTGCTGACAAACCAGCAAACGTTGTTCTGCCATACAAATTATTTCTAGTGAGAATTTTGTTTTTTGATGTAAAATAAAAAATAATGAATGTGTTCTAAGTGTGTAGGGATTGTATTCATGACAGCAAGAGGAATGTTCTGCTGAAGATTATGACCGCCGATAAATAAAAAACTAAACACAAATAAAAACAAGTATTAGTGCCTTATTTAGCTTAGCCGAATCTATTTACCCTTCGCAATGGTTCGATATGAATATATAAACGGTGTCGGTCTGTTCTGTATTATACACAGAAAAAAAATTAAGATCTATTAAAAAACGGACAAGAGTTGTAAAAATACTGTCTTTACTTTGGTTCAAATATTTTTTTTATTGTATATCGAGGGCCTTTATTGACCCCTAACCGCGAAAAATCAAATTTTACAGGAAAGAGCTTTTTTATTTTATTTAACATAAATTTTGTATGAAATTTTTAGCTTTCAATAAAATTGTTCTTGCTATAAAATCGCAACGGTACCTTATTTGACCATGACATTTTAGGAAATGATGGAAGTGTTGCCAATTAAGTCATTTATTAAAAAAACGTAAATTGAAAATCATGTCGCTTACGTTATTTTCGCGGTTAGGGCTCGATATTCAAAACCCCCTATCTAAAAATACACAACTTTTCAGGAGAGCCAAAAAACTATTTTTTTCGCGCATTACGTGAGTTATTAAATTTCGGTATTCTACAATATTTTTTTAAAGCAACTACTGAATCTCACATATAATTGGTTCTAAGAATTTTGCATTATTGGGGACTATATGATAGATAGAGGGTTTTGCTTCTCAAAATATTCAATGTGTATGTACGAAAATGATCAGATATAGGGTTTTTAAATAAAAATAAATTATTTTAATTTCATTTATGCCATCTGTCAGCTTAAAACATGATTTATTTAAGATAACGTCTAATAATATTTACAATATAAGATAAAAAAATTAACAATATTTAAAAAAAGTTATAGAAACAATGTTTATTTAAATTTTTTTTTTTGAGTTTGATTGGTGTAAATTATAGTTAAAATAATTGTACTCCGGTGGTATAACGCTCTTAAAATCTTGGAAAATCTTCCACTTATTTGGCTGCATTGACAGTGGACCAGAATAAAGAAGTTTTGGTTCAATATGTCCTGCACGCAAAGAAAAAACATGGTTGTGGTAAACATATTCTAAGAGCAACATATTATGATAAGAATTATGATTGTAGTCACCATATTAAGATTATTATTGAATCATATTATGGCTAAATATATTCGTAATATTTCATCATCATATGTTTCCCTTAATCATATTGTTATTCTGTTAATCATACTAAGTTAAGAAGTAATCAAATTATTGTCATGTTAATCCTAATAAGCTAAGAAATAATCATATTATCATCATGTTAATCATAATAAATTTAGAAGCAATCATATTATTATACAGCACCTTTCATAGCTGTCATAAAAATACAAAATAAATTAAAATATGTTTGCATCGATTTTTTATTTTGTGGCTTTTTACAATATTTCTTAATGCTAATCAAATAGCGGAGTTCAATATAAGGCTTGCAAAAGAGCAAATGAAAAATCTGTGGTTTTCATGGGCAACCGCGTGTGTCCATTTTTTCGATTTTAAGATGTTGATGAAATATCGTAGCACTTTTATAAAATATAACGAAATCTCTGTGTATTTTGTTGTTGGATTTTACAAAAAAACTATGATATTTTGCATTTGCACTATTACATCACTAATACTTGAATGAACTCCGCTAATATTTTAATTTTTTAATATCTTTAAACTTATTTTTTTATGGAATTTTATCTTTTAATTGTTTAACCGCTCACAAATAAAAAAAACGACACAACTGCTTCAAAATTATTTTACAAATGGCGCAAACATAATATGATTAGAGTAAAAATAGTTTGATTGCATCTTTAACATAATATGATAAATGTATAGAAAGTTATCATGTTATGGCTATTAAATATCATGATATGGTTGTGAGAAATATAATATGTTTAGAAAGTTATCATAATTAAGTTGTTAGAAAAATAATTATTTTTCGGCCAACAATACTCAAATTCATAATTGCGATAAACATTGATATGTTTACAGTAACTATAATATTGTTGATATTAAATAAAAATAACAATTATTTGTTTACGACAACAATATATTGTTACATTAAACATAGTGTTGTTGCCGTAACCATGCCCAACCATATTTTTTCTCTGCGTGTGTATAAGGTTGAATACAAACACCTAGATCAATGTGATCTGTTTCAAAATTGTATTTATATTTTAACCTGTCATATGCAAGATATAAAGTAGATCTAAAATTAGAAACAGTAGGTTCGTTGTTTACACGTCCTCGTATTAAAGAAATCAAAATTTATACATTCTGCATCAAACGACTATGTTACGATCTCATTTTTATTTATTACAGTCTTTCTGGCTACTCTAACAATTCGAACGTAATCGATTGGCAAGTGAATAGATTAATGTTTCAATTTAAGGCCTGTGAGTCGATAGCGAATGAAGACTTCGTTCGCTTAAATTACATTTAAAACAAAAACAAATTATAAAATATTGTGGTTCTTAAAAGGAACAAGGGGCCACTGATTTTAGTTGTGGTTTCAGTAATAGTATTTGTCTTAGACAAATCGATTTATTGGGCCACCTTTTTCGGTCCCAGTGTTGGGGCTGCTAACAACCGCTAAGCAGGCAAGCCATAAATCGGCAAAACAAAAAAACAACGGAGTTTCACACAGAAAACAAATTGGTTGGGAAACGGTTGCAGTAATAAAATATTGATCAAGTAACATGATTTTTTATTGCAACTATTAAAAATGTATAGTTCTAATTGATTTTTAATTCTCTTGCTTATAAAAATGATGTTCCAACTGAAATATGATTCCTTCAATTCTTTTATTAGTTATGATAACTAATTTAATTAAGTTCTAAAAATTAGTAGAAATGGTTAGAATTACAACCGAATTTAATATAGGGCAATACTGAATATTGGTCATTGCAATCAATAATTTGCTTTCGTCAATAAATTTTGTAATATAAATGTTTATTCATTTATTGCAGCTAATTATTGATTGTTGGAATAGATTCAATTCGAGTACAACAAATGAAAATATAATTATTCGGAATTCACAACCAAAAAATAGTTAAAAGCCCCAATTGCTTACTAAATTTTCTGTCAAAACATTTGATAGATTAAATTCATTTTTAGTATTTTATTTAAAAAATATCTTTGCGGTCAAAAATGGAAAATGTGAAAAATTTAATAAATAGGGGTAAGTTATTTACGTATTCTTATAGGTATGAACATATACACGTACATACATATGTATGTATGAATGTATGTATTATTTTTTATACATTGCAAATTATATTGGACTTCTTGATCCTGGACTGGACCAATGTAGAGCAAGTATGGACCATGTCATTATTAAAAAGAGTTTGCAGTGAAACGACATGTCTTCGTTTTTTAACGACATGTTTTCGTTTTGAAACGATTTCAAAGCTAATCCTCTGGTGTATACCATGGAGTAGTTTTAAGACTTCTCCTTTGTAATGCAAGCTGGGTTATATGGTGCTGCCCTAGGACATCGTACTGTAAAATAAGCCATTTTTTCCATTCATTGGACAAGTCCTTGCCCCTTATGGGCTACATTTGACCGGTTAAAAAAAATATGTTGATAACGACAATCGAATATCTTGTTATGAACACCAATTATGTGTTAATTCAGTTGCAGCTATCATTTATTCGGGTATAAGCACAATTTTGTTTCTAATAATCATACTAACAACTAACAATATCTGCTGTTATGACTGATAGTGTACTAAAATTCAAATGTTGCTATCAAAACTATTATGCTAAGCAACGAAATTTTCAGTATTTGGAACCGAATTGTGTGATAGTACATGCAACCGACGAAATTCGATTGGCGCCAAATTCGGTTGTGATCACGAATCTGTTTTCTCTGTGTAGTTACCTTAGACGAAACGTTGTTAGTATGCCATTCAGGTAACTCAATTCCAGTTGATTGTCACCTAGTTACCTTAGACGAAACGTTGTTAGTATGCCATTCAGGTAACTCAATGGTACGTCTCCTCGCTCTAGCTGCGGTCGAATAGGTATCCGAACCGCATTACCACGGGATACTTGGTACAATAAGTGGAAGTAGTGAGAAGCTCGAGTAATTCAAGACAAAGGAATCGCTTCGTGTTATCCGCAAGTGTATAACAGACGGCTATCTTTTCGCACAAGTGCACTTTTAGAAAAGACCCCATTCCCCAAAAAAACCATTAAAAGATTTCGGTCCACCAATAGTTTTGTAATTTATTACAAAAGAATAACAAAATACACAACAACAACAAAAAAATATTTATATGTATTTATATTTATAGCGTCAAAAGAAATTGTACTTAACATATCTCTATTTTAAAAAAAATAAAAATAATTTCCTTGGGATAATTTTAAAATTGTTTCTTAAAAAATTGTTTATTGGAACCAAGGACTTGCTTGTAGTAACTAACACCAAACACGTTTATTAAGAATAGATGTGTGTTCAAATGGTAGCTGTTAGGTGTCAATTTACCTCCTCCAATGACAACCCCATGTAAAGTGTTAGAACTAGGACCGGTCTCTACCATCAAACAACCTATCGCGGGATTACTTTAGTGTCAGATCTCTTCCCTCTAGGGCTGTTCTTTATAAAAAGAAATCAACTAAAAAATTTGCCATTGTCACAATTTTAAACGGCTTAAGTATGTCGTAGCTCTTTTAAGAAATCTAACGTCAACATTTTGTATTTTGTTGTTAGATTTAACAGAAGACCTACGATTTTATGCATTTGCTCTTTCAGAAAATTGTTAACAAGGCCGTTTGTTTTTTGCATTTGCTCTTCCAGAACTCCGCTAATGTACACAGAAAAAATATCACAAGCAAATTTTTAACAACGCCGTTTGTTAAAAATTAAATTTGAATTCAACAAACTTTTTATTTGATTCAATGAAAATATTTATCAAGATTACACTTTGCAAAATAGCACTCAATAAAACATTTTTAATCATGAAATAATTAAATATGTCTACATATTCAATAAAAAAGTATATGAAGCAAAGCTAAGTCAGAATTAATACTACTTTTGTCTGTTTTTTTTAATATCTTGGTCCATACCACAAACATCGTTTTTAAGTACCACAAAATCGTTTTTGAATCATAACCCTAATAATTAGTCATTACCCTAATATAAATATATTTTTACAAACTTAATTATAAAGAAAGTTCTCTTTACACTGAAAAAATTTTCTTCACAGATCCAATGAAATTTACATTAAAATTCAACCTATGTAACCCTTCATTGGATTAATGAAGGATTAATAAAATCAATGACACAATTTTCATTGATTTTATGAATTCTCATTGAAAAAATGGATAAAATAAACGTTTGTCATTAAACTAATGCAAAACTTTCATTGATTTTATGAAACATTTCATTAATTCAATGAAAGGTTACAAAGGTTGAATTTTAATGTAAATTTCATTGGATCTGTGAAGAAAATTTTTTCAGTGTAGGATTTCAGTATTGTAACACGTGTATTTTTTCACAGATTCGACAGATTTTACCATTTACTTGGAATATAAGACTTGGACTATGATCTATGGTTCCCGAAATTTAAAAATTTAAAAGTCGTTTATGAATACGGCGGTAAGTTTTTATAACAAGTTTGGTGTTTTTAGCCCATTTTTGTAGTATTTTAGTAATTTTTAACCTATTTCACAGTTTATATTTCGAAGTGCACTTCTTCAATCCCGCCCACATTTTATCGGATGTTGAGTATTGATAACCAAAATGCTTGTGCCTAATTTGGAAACTTAGGCTCGAGCCGATCTCCAGATATACAGAAATCTAAAATGTCTTTGTACTGGAGATGCCATGCCCACTTCTCCAATCCCGCCCATATTTTAAGAGATGATGTGTTTAAATAACCCACCAATGTGTACCAAATTTGGAAAATTTTTCTCTAAACGTTTTTATAAAATGATATAAAAATACTATTTTATATCACGCTCGCTTCTTTAATCCCGGGAATGTTATGCTGATAAACGCGATTTTTGTATATAATTTGAAAATTTTGCCGTTCTCCAGAGAATAAAGAAAAAAGTAATAAAAAAAAACAACAACAAGGGATTTATAGGTAAAATTAGAGACAGTCGTAGTTTTTGCTCATATCCTGTCATTTATGAAACGACCTAGCTGAATTTAAATAGCAAACTGAAGCTAAGTATATCTGTCCTTAATATATAGTAACCTTGTCCGTATCGTTTCTGGGACTTCGGAAAACCCATTTCAACATACACTTGGACAGACGGACATCGTTAACCGTGACTTTGGTTGAGAAGACTGTGCATTGAATCAACAATATTTTAAATTGTATTTTTTTTTTTCTGAAATCAAATCTTTTACAGAAAAAATTATCAGTAGTTTTTTTATTAATTAAAAAAAATTGTTTTAAAAGTACTATTTCAATTTAATTAATATGATAATTGAATCAATTTTTTTTTGTTAAAAGAAAACCAAAAATATAATTTTGTTTAAATTAACATTTAAGTTAAATCCATTAACACTTTGTTTAAAACGGCAAAGTTTTTTGATATTTTTTTAATTAAAAATATCATTTATTGAAAAAAATATATTTAAAATTTAAAATTTTTACAATTTTTGGTAATCTATATTATCATTTTGGTAATAGTGGCAAAATCAACAAATTGTTTGCTTGATTCTATGAATTTGGAATGACTTTCGTGATAAGAGACAATTTTGAATTTTTTCTGTGTTTTCGAAAGAATTTCAAGTTTGACCTTGAAGTACACGTATAAGAAATTACTCCGCTCTACTTAGTCTGGGTTCACCAGGCGCGGATTCAGGGGAGGGGGGGAATAAGGAAATTTCCCCCCCGTAAATTATAAAAATATGTTTTGTTAATTTTGATAATACAAGAATTCCCATTATAATATTTTTTTTAATGAAAAAAATTTTGGGAAATCCCAGCAAGGTTTTTTTTTTGTTTTTTTATGGAATCTCTAACGAAATTTTCAATAAGTATTTTTAATTGAATCTCTAACGATTTTCAATAAGTATCCATATCTTAATCCTAATAGTTATTTATTAGATATTTCTAAATAGACATCTAGCTTACCGTATTCAATTATTTACTTATTATTCTACATTCAATCCCAGCAGGTGCCATCTATATTCAAAGACTAAACGTTTGACTTGTTAATGCATGTGGTTAAATTATTGAAAAGCCTTAGCATTTGCAATAAATATGTATATATGTGTTATATGAATCAAAATTATATTCGATCATTTTTTACGAGAGCGGTGATTTGTCGGGGAAAAGTCAGATTTCCTTATCTTAAAGATATTTCAACATACAACAAAAAGTTTTTAGGGAAGAATTTATTGGCTTTGTTGTAAACGCATTTGAAGAGGCTTCAAAAAATATTGATGACGTTGATGTGTCAATTGATGCGAAGGCACTATCATCAATAGTTCTTAAAGCTTTGACAAATTTTGGTCTTGACTTAAAAAATTGTGTAAGAGATGAAACAGATGGGTGTCCTCTGATGTCAGCAGAAAATGGAGCTGTTCAAAATTTCTGGAAAAGCGACAAATGCGAAACAAACGCCTTGCTATTCCCATAAATCGAACAACTCAATTTCTAAAAGCAATAAAGTGCCATTAATACAAAAAGGTGTATCATTTGCTAAAGAAACGACAAAATTTTTAAATATTATCATCCCAAGCGAAAAACAGTTTTAGCAAAGTATTTGGGAGCCAAACTCTCTTCATTATGCGTCTTTGCAACAAGTATACATCATATAGTAGAAGCTTTGGAAAAAATATCTGAGTGAAAAGGTAGTATCTCTACATTTATTTTAAGGAACTCACTTAGTACTTTTAAATTTATTTGCGGAATATACATATTAAGTGTGATACCTATTGTAACACAGCCACTTAGTATCATTTTACAAAAGCAAGATATAGATCTTCAAAAAGTATCAAGCCTTATCAAAATTTTAATCATGTGCTTCGAAGAAAAAAGAAATAAAGCCGAAAAACAATTTAAAGCGATTTTTTAAAAAGTTAAAGTTATTTGCGTTCAAATCGAGGTTCCTATCGAAAAGACAAGACTTGAACGAAATAATCACATCCAAAATGTTGAAGATTATAACCAAGTTGTAGGTTACATTCCTCTTATTGAATTTATTTTAGAAGATCTCATAACGACTTTCCCAATAGATATCCTAAATGTATTGAACATTAATTAATTAATTAATTAATGTTCTTTATTAACTTTTCACTTCACTAAATTTATTAATTATCAACTGTTGCACTGCCTATTCTGTTTTAAGTAGATTTATTGCATCAGGAGACATTGATTTACGTATGTACTCACTCCTTGTAATTGATCTAATCGACAACCCATCCACAGATGCTTATTTTAAGAGAATAGAAAACTAAATTTCAAAGTATAAATAGCTGTTTTCTTAAACTATGAGGAATTTTTTATTTCCCGGGATCCCACATGAAAAATCCCGGGAAAGCGGGAAATATAATTATTGAAAAAACCCTAGTATTAACATAAAAATTGGCGACAATGACTTTTACGATAGGTACTCTGTCATGACAAAATGTTGTGCTGTTAGATATAAAATTAACCATAGGTCCCAAATAAACCCCCTTCCTTAAATCGGTTAGGGGCAAACAAATCTCATATAGATGAAGACAACTAAATAATATTCGGCACAAATAACCTTTATATAATTCTTAACCTCATAGCATAATTCTGTTTTGGCGACCTTGATTTGCCATGGGTACCAAATAGGGTACCCTCTCAAAAATTTTTTTTTTAAATATAATGGTGTAGGGTATCATATCGTCGGGCGTGCCCGACTATACTTTCTAACTTGTTTGTTTAAAGTTTTAATATACATATATTTACAAAAAATATATTTCATACCTTGTAAATACTATAAGAGTAAAATCTGGCACGTACGGTATGTCACGAACGATATTACATTTGGTTCATTATTAAACCATCCAAAAAAAAATGTTTTTTTCCAATTACGGATTATAAAGAATAAATATGTGGTTTAATGTATGAAATTAAAAAAAAGGAGAAAAACCTCCCACAATTCGCAGATTTTCGTATTATTTTACATTCACCCAAATATCACTTCCGTTTTATGTCACGTACGATATGCACTTATTTTGCCCGATATTTTGGACAACAATGTTCAGAATTTGAAAATTTTTTTCTTTCATATAAAGTTCCTTCTAAATGAAACATAATAAATTTTCCAGTTACTACTTTTTTTTACAAAATATCTATCGCTCTGAAGGCGTGCAAATGTCACGTACGATGACATGGAAATTCCCATATGGAACATTTATTGTTTATATATGCTATATATTTTAGCCCCTATATTCATAAATGAAAAAATTTGGAAAATTTGGTTTTCAAGACTTTATTAAATTTAAAATATTTTTATGAATACAGGCATAAATACGCATAAATAAGCAACTGTATAACAAAAATGTAAAGCTATTTTTTTTGGGTTTAATGAAATAAATTTTAAGTTTAAAGTGCGAGTTGATTTACATAATGGAAAAATATCTGAAAATTATCACTGTTTCGTATATCCGCCAAACAACTCATCTATCACAACATCTATCATTTGCCATTAAAATTTAGTTTATTAAAAAAACCGCGAAATAGAGTCGCGATTTTTTTTGGGCCCTTCTTCCGTACAAATGGTAAGATCTTTTTATATTCACGAAATTATTAGAAAACACTTAAAATTTTGTAATTAAATGTTAATTTTGTATAGTAAGGAGAAAAGTTGAAATTCAAAACTTTATCGCGTTTGGTGCGGAAACTTTCTTCACGATCGCGAAAAAGTAATACATAATTTCGTAATATTTTTCATGGTCTATACGGCTATGCGATGAAGAATTTGATATTCGCAAAAATTGCGAAAAGTACTTACCCTAATACACATATTGTTTTTAATAAACTTTTAAAAAGCAATTTTTTACTTTTTTGTATCATACAAAATTCCCCCCCCCCCCCCCTAAAGTTCAAGCTGGATCCGCGCCTGGGGTTCACACTATGAAAGTTTTCTTTCAGAAAGTCTGAGTTTATTGGTGAGAGGGGTAGAGAACATGCTGTTCCTTTTTCCCCTATCACCCATAAACTCAGACTTTCTGAAAGAAAACTTTCATAGTGTGATCCCAGGCTTACGACAGTAAAAATTACACACAATTTGGGAAACTACCAACAAAGTGGCAACACTGCCTCATTTACAACTTGTGTAAGTCGAGGTTATAAATACGTATAAAATTTAAAAACAAAACGGTACAATTGCAAAACTTTTGTTCCATCCCTTTATTTTAAGACTTATTACACTGCTTTACAAGTTTTTAATTTGGTAAAGTACCTAGAACGCCACATGCCTAGACAAGTTAATTGGGACCTCCTGAAAACGAAAAACGCTGTAATTTTTTTTCCTAAGTATCGTTTTTTAGATAACGATACTTTTGTGTTTTTCGGTGTATGGTCCCGCTCAAACCCTTGTGGAGCCCAACCGAAAAGTCCGACCGAAACATCGTTGCAAAGGTAATTGAATGCCTTTTCCGTCGATATGCTGAAAGTTTCTATCTGATAAGAAATGGCTGAGTTATGGTACCTCAAAATTCAAAATTTGCCTATTTTTTACGTTTTTTTCAAAATTTTTTTATTTTCATTTCGTTTTTTTACTACGTTATATTAAATATCTGGAATGTTTTATTTTTTAACCAATTAGTATATTTAATTATCCATCAGTTTTAACGTATTTAAAAAATACGGAATTTTATATGAGATGAAAATATTGTCGTTCCACAAAATCCTTAATGAAAACTTTATTTTTCATCCGATTTTTTTCAAATTACGCTTAAAATGTTGGTAATTAAATATACTATTTGGTTAAAAAATAAAACATTCCAGATATTTAATATAACGTAGTAAAAAAATTAAATAAAAATGAAAAATTTTGAAAAAAAACGTAAAAATAGGCAAACTTTGAATTTTGAGGTACCATAACTCAGCCATTTCTTATCAGATAGAAACTTTCAGCATATCGACGGAAAAGACATTCGATCGGACTTTTCGGACCATACACCGAAAAACACAAAAGTACCGTTATCTAAAAAACGGTACTTAGGAAAAAAAATTACAGCGTTTTTCGTGTTCAGGAGGTCCCAATTAACTTATGTAGGCATGTGGCGTTCTTGGTATTTTTTGGCTGTAAACCAGTGTTATCAAACATGGCCTCTCTTATTCATTTATTTATATCTATTATATGTTATTATTTTTATCAGTGCAACAACATGTAACAGATTTGCTTTAAAATATATAAAAATATGTTGTAAAAGCAAAATTACAACTTATTTGCTTATTGTGAGTCATTCACAAAAATTTATTTGCCAACAAAAACGCCTCGTAAAATCTTAAATAATAACTGCCACAAATAATACTCTTTGGAAACATTTCTTGGTAATTTTTTAAATCTTAATCATACAGTATGATTGGTCAAAAATTAGGTTAATCCGCCCTTTTTTGTGACAAATCAGTTTATCTCAAATATGTTGGTTCTCAAGGTGGGTCTGGTGTCAAATTCTCTTGAAAACTACACACATCACCGAAAACCTTAAATGCCCACTACGATGTCGGCTTTTAATAAATAGCAAAAATATTGAACAAGAAAAAAAATTATCTTCTAATTGATGTTAACCTTTTGTAGCCGTTCCACAGCAATAAGGTCACAAAAACGTAAAAAAATACAAAATAAAAAATAAAATTTAATGCACAACAATTTTAACGGTGTTAAACAGTTTGTCATGATCTCTTTAAAAGCCAATCTACTGATCATGCGATCAACCGAAAAATTACTTTTTATTTCTCGTAATTTTTCACTTGAAATAAGTTACATAAGTGTCATTTATCATATCGAGTTTAAAATCGAAATCGTGTCTTAAAAATATATTTTTAACGAAAATAAAGTTATGAATAGAACTAGTTCAATGACGTTTAATTTATTTGAAATTCTGATGGGAACGTACCTTATTACTGCAATGGTTGCCATTTGAATCAGTGGTTTTTAGATTTTCTGTGAAATCAGCAGTCGATGAACTTAATTCGATGTTGCTGACAGTGCTGCTGCTGGTGGTAGTGGCAACATTGTCGTCAGAGTTTACAATTTTATTTGATGTTGGCAGTAAATTGGTATCGAGACAAATGGCAAGTAATTCACAATACGCAATATGCCGTGTTAGGAGTTTTAAACTTTGGCTAATTAAATCGATTACGCACAGGTGTTGCGATTTTTCGATGGCAATTAAAATTGTAAATGTTACTTGTTGTTGCTGTTGTTCAGTTTGTTGTATGCTGTTGCAGTTGTTGTTGTTTTCGTTTGAGGAGGTACATGTGGCTTTTGTAGATGTTGTCAACGTTGTTTTCGTTAACAATTGTGTATTTGCTAAAACAACTGAATTTGTTGTTGCTGCTGCTGCATATTGTATTGCTGTTAATTGATTTAATGGCTGCTGTGGGGCTGGTGGTGCTAGTGATGATGTCGTCGTTATTGGTTGTGATCTCTGAGCTGCATTTGATATCGTCTTTCCATTTAAATGATTGTTGCTTTGCACACAGCTTTAAAGTCAAAAAAAAAAAAACACATAAAAGAAGAATAAAACAATTAAAAAAATTTAATAATACTCGTAAAAAGGACATACAAACATATGTACATAAAAATTGTATCTTGATTTTAAAATATTTTGTCTTGTGTCTTTTTTTTATTTCACAACTAAATCATTATTATTTATAGGTCATAAAAATATTTCCCACAAATCTTTAGGCCACATAAAGAAAGACTTCACATAAAAAGTGTATGCTTTAAATATCCTTAATGTCAGTTACATTTCATCTTTACGGCCTAGAGGTGTTATCAAAACACTAAATTTCTTATAGCATCGAGTGTGAAGTGCACCACTACAAATCATGCTGCGCAGTCGCAAAACAAAAAATGTTAAGAAAAAAGTGTAATGACTGCAACAAATCTAGAATAATTTTATAACTCATCATTGGTGTGAATGTAGTCCAGCATGGCTTAGGGCTTATTTTATGTGTAGTAGTTTGGTTTAGTCCCCCCTCTTTTATGTTTTTTTTTTTGTTGCCAAACAACCTGCATTTTTGATCTGACATAAATGTCAGTCAAAGAATTTTAACTGGTTCTAAGTAAGATGGCACTGTGGTCACTAGGGCTTACTTAATAAAAATTTAATCCATTCGATATTCTCACCGCTAATACCCTACATTAGCTGGAAATAATTAGAGGCTTGAAATATACGTTTCATAGATCCTTTGGATGGCTGTAGGAAATATCGCCCAAAGAAAAATGGCCCAAAAAAAAATAATGAAAAATCGCCCGAATGAAGAATCGCCCAAAAGAACATGAAAAATTACCCAAAAAGTTAAATATGAAATTTTGCCCAATAAAAACGAAAATGGGCAAAAAAAAAAATTAAAAATGACCCAAAAAGCAAAAACGAATTTTTTCTAAAAAAAAAAAAATTAAAAATTACCCAATTTGCAAAAAAGTGTTTATTATTCATATAAATTTAGTTACATACAAATGTAAGTTTTATGTAAAAAATTGCATTGTATCTTCAACAGCTGCTCGGCAGTATGGACAGTAATACTTATTTGAGCACTCCGCCAAACTTTGTACACTCTTCAATAGTTAAAAATTAATTAATCACTGCATAGTTATAATCAATTACTTAAAACAGAATATTGCTTTTTGCAAGGTGGCATGTCATAACGTCCAGTGTCGTAGTGTCTATGGACACTGTGGCACTTTTGAAAATGTCATAATGTCCGTGGGCATTAAGACTCTTTGCAAATGGACATTATGTTATTTTTAAAAATGTCATAAGGTCCATAATTACTAAAGATGTTAAATACAAAAAAAAAGATCACGCAGAGAAAAACATGTTTTAATATAATCACAATCAACAAAACTATTTTTAAAGAAACTTATTTTACCATTATATGGTTGTCGGTGACGGTGAAAAATAGCCCATTTTTCGGGCCATCTTTATTTAATATAATTGTAATTTATTTAAAAATAAGTTTGTTGTTTTTTCTCTGGGTGTTTATATTAATTATATAACGAAAACACTTTTGGGCGCAAGGATTTTCTCCTCAAGGATATAATATATACCGGCTGCGCTAACTAAAGCTTCTCTGCAAAGCCGGCCTTCGGCCGGGCGCATGGATTTTCTCCTCTATGGTATAACAAACACCGGCTTCGCTAACTAAAGCTTCTCTGTATAGCCGGCCTTCGGCCGGGCGCAAGGATTTCCCCTCTATGGTATAACAAACACCGGCTTCGCTAACTAAAGCTTCTCTGCGTATATGGCCTTCGTTCGAAAACAAGGCAGATTTTAGAAGCTTTACTTAGCGAAACCGGTACTTGTTCTACCATAGAGGAGAAAATCCTTGCGCCCGGCCGAAGGTCGGCTATACAGAGAAGCTTTAGTTAGCGAAGCCGGTGTTTGCTATACCATAGAGGAGAAAATCCTTGCGCCCGGCCAAAGGCCGGCTATGCAGAGAAGCTTAGCGAAGTTTGCGCAGCCGGTATTACTGTCCTTACTTCCGAGCAGCTGTTGAAGATAGAATGCAATTTTTTACATAAAACTTACACTTGTATGGAACTAAATTTAAATGAATAATAACCACTTTTCTGCAAATTGGGTAATTTTTAATTTTTTTTTCGGAAAAATTCGTTTTTGCTTTTTGGGTCATTTTTCTTTTTTTTTTTTGGGCCCTTTTTCGTTTTTGTTGGGCAAAATTTCATATACATATATCTTTTTGGGTCATTTTTCATGTTCTTTTGGGCGATTCTTCATTTGGGCGATTTTTAATTTTTTTTTGGGCCATTTTTCTTTGGGCGATATTTCCTACAGCCGAAAAATATCCCAAAAATTTTGGGCCACTTTTCATATGAATTCAGGCCCAATTTTACATGGAATTTTTTTGGGCGATTTTTCATTATTTTTTTTGGGCCATTTTTCTTTGGGCGATATTTCCTACAGCCCTTTTGGATATTTTTTTTTTAGCTGCATGAGATCTTAAAAGGATAATACATGGCAGAAATGAGGCTATTAGCGCAGAAGTAGTGTAACCCACAATTTAATTTGGTTACGGTTCTGGTGTAAAATATGTTCTTTGCACTGTTCTTTCCAAAACAGATGGCGGTAGAAACATAGTTTTTGCACTGTTTTTTCCAAAACAGATGGCGGTAGAAACATAAATTTTGCACGGGCCGTTACAACCAACTACTATAGTGCAAGAGTAGTGTTACCTCCTCATTATCGCATAATAAGTAGTCTGGGGTTACACCACTTCTGCACTGATAGCCTCAAATATTGTTGGAATTAAATTTTTTTTTATTATAATCTTATAGATAATTTCTCGGCATTTATGTTTTTTAAATGATTTCCGGCATATGTCCACCACGGTTGCGAGTTACAAGATCCATTTGATCAGTTCTGGCCAAATGACGTCAATGGTGGCTAGAATATTGACAAAAACCTTAACATAGCCCCAGTGAACATAGGGCCAGTGAATAGGACCACTTCTGAAAATAAAGTTATCACCAAGTTGATTTTGCAATAAAACGCCTGTTAAACGCGCTGTATGGCAAGTTGTGGCGTCTTGTTGGAACCAAATGTCGTTTATGTTAAGCTGATTAATTTTTATTAACAAAAGTTCAGTCAGCATGGCTCCATTGCGTTCGCCGTTCACTGTGACGGCAGCTCCTGGTTCATTTAGAAATAAATAAGAACCGATGATGTCACCAGTGGCCTGATTCTGGCAGTCGTGATCGAATACTTTCTCGATTCGAAAGCAATTTAATATCTAATTATTTCAGTCTATACTAAACGAATCAGAATTATTTTTTCAGTGTTATAAAGCATTAGTTTGTGTTTCTCAATACTGAAAAAATGATTTCTATTCGTTCAGTATCGACTGGAATAAAATTGCTTTCTAATCGAGAAATTACTCGATCACGACTGCCAGAATTAGGCCCCAGCTTGAGGGCCGCACCAAACAGTAAATTTTAAATAGATTAAATGGTGATTTGTTAACGGCTTGAGGATTGTATTCGCTCCAAATACGGCAGTTTTGCTTACTAAAGGCCCAACCATAATGTGCTTAAGTTGTCTTAAGCAAATGTGCGAATAGATGTTAGTTATATAAGGCAAACCATATTGAACTTAAGGAAATTTTTTGCTAAGTTTAATGAAACTGTCGTTTGCTTAAGCAAGTGCGAATCTAATCGCACATTCCGTACGGAATCAAATGTTTTTTTATTTTGTTTTTGTTTTCTTAAGTACATTTGAGAGACTTTTTTTAATTTTTGACAGTATAGGTTAAGCAAGGCTATGCATATCATGGTTAAGACTTTACTGTGAAATGAGCACAACAAACACAATTCTCTGATAAAAATGGTCGTTTGGCTTGAATTCTTGCATGAGCTGCTTTTTTTTGGCACGTAAGCCAATATCCTTACGTAAAATTTTCCACATAGTCGAAGGACAAAGGCCGACATGTTGAGATCGAAGATGAATCGATATTTTGGCGGCTTCTTCAATACTTCGCGCTGAAGCAGCAATATTCTCTTCGGTACACGGAAAGAATTATTTACTAAATCACCAGAAAATATGCCTTGAACCAAGAAATTTTTGCATGATTTCGTCCAAGGCAAAAATGACTTATTTTAAATATGTATATGTGTGGATTGGTTTAAACATTTAAGAAAATTTTACTAAATACGAACGATATTAACTTATCAAGAAGTGATTATGGATTTTCCTTTTTTAAGAAACGAAATTGATTACTTTAGAAAATAAACTTCTTTCCGTGTACGCACATTTCTTTGTCTTGTTGATGGTTTTGAATCGAAAAGAGTACAATCGATCAATAAAACCCGCGAATTGATTTATTTTGTTCAAAGTTAGTTTCCACCATTTGGAAGCGTTGTTCTAACGTTAAGCGATTCATGACGACTTGCCAAGCCTAACTGAACATAAATCTCAACACAGCTACACATTCTCAGCTGTCAAACCATAGTTAACGATATCGAAAGTTATCTTGCAGCTGAAAAAACACCCGATATGAAGAAATAAGAAGTTATTTCTAAAAAAAAAATCTAATCAGTTCCATAAAATTTGTGATTTGTAACGAATTTTTTTTAGATAGAGTGTTTGTGTACGGCCAATTAAGCCATCCCTTTAGATAATATCGTCTGAAGTTTAAGGTTAAATAAAAGTTATCGAGGACAAACTTAAAAAAAGTTTTTTCGTGGTGGAACATTTTATGGTCGCTATTATCAATTATGAATCTTTTGCCTCAAAATTATGTAATAACATGTGTAGAGGTCTTGCTCCTGTCGGTAAAGCTATGGCACGAGCTCTAGTTGTTAACATTTTTCTTTCAAGTTGTGCAAAAAAGGTCAACGAGAAAAAGGCAAAAAAAAAAAGAAAACATTTATACAAATGTACTAAGATATTCAAGAAAAATTCTTTTCAAAACCCAACAAACACGAAGTCAAACCTTTGATATGAAATGACTTTATCATTTGACATCAAACACAATTCTCAAAAGTTTTTCAATTGTTTGATTTAATATTTAAATCAAATTTATAATGATTTCAAAATAAGTATTTGCTATCAAAGGTTTTATCAATTTGATGCCAAATATTTGTCAAATGTTAAATTCAAATCAAAAATAAACTTGGCAGCACTTAAGCGAAAAGCATTAAAAATGGCGATTAAAGTTACATTTTTTACTTTGTGGTTACATGATTGTTACTATTAAAAAATAATTTTAATATAAAGTGACAGTTTATTTCTTGTGAAAAATAAAAATTATTTGTGAGTAATTACAATGATTAAGAATACGAAAAATAGGAATATAAAACGGGAAAGTGAAAAAGTTTGTTGAACGATCGCGGTGCTACAACCCTCAAAATAAAAGCGAGCCAATTTCGTCTTTGCAAGAGTTAGAGGACGGAAAGAACATTATTTCATCTTTTAGCTACGTTGCTGAATGTTAATCTCACAGTTTATTTAAATTACAAAAATAAAATGTTTTTTTTTTATGTTCCACATTGTATTATAAGCCACACTTGAAAAATATTTGAGATACATTTGATAATAATTTGCTTTTTTTGTTAAGAATGCTATGATTTTCAAATGATTTTCAAATCATTATCAAGCGTTTGCCGTTTGAGAAAACGTTTGAATTCAAATCATGTTCAATTTGAAATACAAAATAACAAAAGTGAGAAACATGTTAAAAATAAAAAAAGACAATCAATTACGTCAAATTTCAATCCATCAAAAATACCATGGGTAAAAAGATTGAAGGTTGTCTATAGAATGACAGCCGACTGTGGTGGTAAGGGAGAACATGCAACAACTCTGACGATGAAATACGTGGTTGTTCTCAAAATAACGTTGCCAGTTCGACCCGAGTTCGATCCCCAGCTAAGTCAAAAAGGAAAATTAACTATAAAAATTTCAATTTATTTCAAATTTCTTACTTTTTTAGAATTATCTAATGAAAACTAAATTCGAGGAACTAAAGCCCGATTAAAAAAGAAAACCAAATTCAGGAAGTTAAGAAATTTTCGAAAAGAACAAGAAATTGGTTTCGTTCCCGGAATTAGAAAAAGTATCGCAAATTAAAAAACCCTACTTGTAAGAAAGTCAAATTAAATAACAATAAATAGGCAAAACAGTACATTTAAGTTTAACATGTACCAAAAATATTTCCTAGGAAAAATCTGCAAATTTTTAGTTTAATTATTTAAAAATAGCCGTGCTGTTGTTATTGTTGTTTGTGCGAGACGTAAATAGCAGGTGTTGCTGAGTTAACAATTCTTGGTGGGTATTCGTTTAATAGTAGTTCTAGTAAAGATTATTATAGCTTTAAGTGTGAAGTGTAAAAAAAGGAACATTTTTATGAACTTTCAAAACAGGGTGCTTTTAAAAATTTGTTTGATTTTAGCTTCACTCGAATTTAATTTCCAGTGCATGGAATATAATTTCCAGCAATATAATGTATTTTTATGTAATTCAGTACAATACAGAACAACTAATTTTAGATTTTCATCAAAAATATTTCACAGACAGGGATGTCAGATAAATTTGTGAGAAAATCGTCAGTTTCCTGAGAAAAAATAAAAAAATCGATAAATTTCGATAAATCGTCAAAAAAATCGGACAACTTAAAGTTTGGTTTTTTTTAAACAATTTTTGTTCGACTTTTATAAATAAAACATTCAAACAAAAACATAATTACTTCATAACAAGCTAGCATTTTCAATCGTGTAAGAGCTATTGGAAGTCTAATGAAGAGCGTCTTTGATCGTCGATGATCGCATCTTTTAATCGTAGAAGATTCCTCACACGGGAAAAACTGTAACCCAAGTGAGATTCTTCCATAGCGCAGCAAAAGACGCTTCTTCAATCGTTGTGGGAATCGTTCAAGACGTGGGTAAAGATAATCTAACGGGACTTTCATGTCAAGAATCGTATGAGACTCATGTAGATATTCTGTTACAACTCCGGAAATGCTTGCCGTATAATTGTTGAAAATATGATTTATACAGAGTGCCGCAAAGGTTCATTCGATGATGGTTTGACGAAAGATAAACAAAATGTAAAATTGTTTTTTTTTGGTCAATCTAGCATTTTTATCTCTATTATATTTATAACTAGCAAACCCGGCGAACTCCGTTTCGCCACCAGATGGCTTCGTTTTATGTAACATTTCGTTTGGTGATTAAAAGATGAAGAAACATTTTTTTTGTTTTATATTTGAAAAGGAAAAATTGTATTTCATTTCACAACAGTAATGAATTCATTTCGATTACAAAAATGAAGTGTTATTTAGTTGAACTTCTCTAAGAAAATGGCGTTAAAATTTAATGCCATTTCGGTTGGAATCATTGGGATCCGAGGTATCAAAATATTTTCTCCCTTGTACTTTCCTTTAAGCATGACGTTATTCATCAGTTTTTTTTACCGTAAGTCGGGTGCCATTACAAAGACGTGGTTGGTTTATATTTCGTAACATTATGGTTACCGATCCAACTTTTAGTTTGAATTTATGAGGAGGTAATCCGGGTAATCCCAGGGAGTTCGATTGGATAGTTGACGACATCGTTCTGAGAAGTAATGGAATCTACAGATTTGTACGTCTCCAATTTGCCAGCGATTTCACTTTGAATCTTAAAATTCAGTTCGTCGACATCAACGTAGCTAATATAGCACGTTCGCTCAACAAATCATGATTTCTGTAATTTTGTGTAATGTTTGAAAACACATTTCGGATGAGTTCGGACTTTGATTCGGTGAACCGACAGAAATTGAAATATCCACCGGGATTTTGTCGTTTCCTATGTCCAGCAATTGTTTGGAAAATATGTCTCGAGATTGATTGTTTTGCAGCTCGACCCGCACTTTCAGAGTCAATTTGAGCTTCCTAACGTGTTTCCACAAAGCAGACGACTTCAAACATGCATTTAATTCATCGGCGGGCGTTGATCGTGGTATCACTGTAAGTGATTGCCAAAAATCACCTGCCAACAAATCATCGTACCTCCAAATCGGATTTGATTGTTTCGTAGTAGGCGTAAAAGTAGGCGTGGTAAATTTTTCTTTCGATGAAAACTTAAAATGGAATAATACGAATATTTGAAAGAAAAATTAGTCAAATCGATGGAGCCGTTTTCTGATTTTAGGTAAATCGAAAAAAGTGGGCGGGGAACAATTTTCTTTCCGTATAAACCCAAGTTGGACCATGGCGATCACTTTAAAGAAGAAATCGTCCAAATCGGTCAAAGCAGACGACTTCAAACATGCATTTAATTCATCGGCGGGCGTTGATCGTGGTATCACTGTAAGTGTTTGCCAAAAATCACCTGCCAACAAATCATCGTACCTCCAAATCGGCTTTGATTGTTTCGTAGTAGGCGTAAAAGTAGGCGTGGTAAATTTTTCTTTCGATGGAAACTTAGAATGCATTGATACGAACATTTGAAAGAAAAATTAGTCAAATCGATGGAGCCGTTTTCTGATTTTAGGTAAATCGAAAAAAGTGGGCGTAAAAGTGGGCGGGGAACAATTTTCTTTCCGTATAAACCTAAGTTGGACCATGGCGATCACTTTAAAGAAAAAATCGTCCAAATCGTCCAAATCGGTCAAGCCGTCCTCAAGTTATGTGCTTAATAGAAAAAGTGGGCGTAAAAGTGGGCGGGGAACAATTTTATATGCTATAAACCTCACGGAGCCCGAGACCTTTCCAACGAATGCAAAACCGTGGAAATCGGTTCGTGCGTTCTGGAGTTATAGCGTCAGGAAGGAAAACCCGACATATTTTTATATATGTAATAGATTTCTGGGTTTTTATTAAACAAGAAAGCTATCACTACTGTTCGTGACACAACATTGGCGCTCTTCCTTTGGTATGGCATAAAAGCTAAGAAAAAAAAAAAAAACGTTCCGCCTTCCGAAATTTCAAGATTAAAAAATAAAATTGGCAGCAGTTTTTAGAAAAAATCAGCACTTTGCTAATTACTGAACAAAAAATCTTCAAAATGACGATAAATCGTCAAATCTGGCAGTCCTGTTCACAGAGAACAAAGTTTTTAAACAGGGGTATAATCACCGCATACGATATCGAACATAATTGATCGAAATTATTTATTTTGGTATCATGAAACACGATATTGAATGAAATGTATTGAATTTGAAATAATAGCATTCGATATCGAGTAACTCGGCATTACATTTATCGAGTTTTCATTCTATACGTCAGAGTCTATCGTGTGTAAAAAAATTCTCTAGAGTATTCGAAACGATAGTATCGAATGCGGTGATTAGACCGCAGTACAGTACTGTTCTGTACAGTGTTGCCAATTTAGCCTCTTTGTGGTTTAGGTTTAGCAATTTTTCATCTTGCTTAGCTATAAAAAAAGAATTTAGCTATTCTTACTTAGCAAAATTTTATTTAGTCTGGGATCACACTATGAAAGCTTTCTTTCAGAAAGTCTGAGTTTATGGGTGAGAGGAGAGAGAAGAAAATCATGTTCTTTTCCCCTCTCACCAATAAACCCAAACTTTCTGAAAGAAAACTTTCATAGTGTGATCCCAGACTTAAGGAAGGTAATAAATGAACGCGACTAATATTACGAAAAATTTAGTTCTATTGATGAATTTTTCGTAATTAAAATAATTTTACTAATATTCTTCTTCGTTGCTATAAAATTTGTTTTAAGTAAAGAATATCATCTACTATTTAAAATTTTTTTTTGTAAAATAGATGGACAACAACTGTTCAAATTCTATTTACATAAATATAATAAAGAAAAAGTTAATCTCTACAAATCACTGTTTGGCGGTATAAATTCTTTGGTCTTTCTTTAATATTTGACTTTGGCACGAAATTGAATTCAAATATGATCCATGTTAAAAAATAAAAAAAAGCTAAAGGCATGTTTAGTCATTGTAAACTACAGAAAGCAAAAAAAAAAAAACGTATACATAATTCTTTACATTTAAAGTTGGTTTTAGTGTTTTTTTTTCTTATTTAGACTTTGTTTTCTTTATCTCATAAAAGAAAGACGAATGACTATTCTGACATTTTTATAACACACACTTTGTGCATTATGATGTGAACTTTTATTTGGCATGTCTTTCCTTAGTTTCGAATAGTATTGTATGTGTATATAACTCATAAATACTAAAAACAGTTAAAATGATTCTATTCATTTAGTTACTCACTCACTCACAAGTTATGCATGTCTTGCATGTGAATGCATTTAATACTTGTGCAACGGCGAAAAATGAGTGCTTTCTATTAAACTCTGTGAAAATTCATTGGTCACAAAGAATTCATTAGTTTCGCAATTGTTAGGTTTGGCTTGTCAAAAACATATCTTGCCAATAGACATGCTAACAACTAATTCAAAGCTATTTTTATTATGTTGGCCAAATGCATACATAAAAAAGTAACGATATTTTTTTTGTAAACATCTTAAGGAATTAGTAATTAGTTCCTTATTGTTGAATATAAGAGTTTTGGTGTGTAGAAAACATTACCTTATTAAGTATCAGTGATGTATTTAGTAAACCAAATCAATTCTATTGAAAGAAACATAAGGAAATATTTTGTCGGGAAAGTTTTAAGTAAAAATTTTTATTTAAAATATAGGAAGAATTTTTTTTTAGATATTTTAATATAATTAGTATTGTGGTTGTTTTGCTAAACTATTTATGGTTTTTAATCCAAATTTTAATATTTTTATTAGGATAAAGTTCATCAAATTTAATTTTCATTAAATTATTTTTATGAAGAAAGGAATTTTAAAACATGAAATTAATTACAATTTATTGATAATTTTTCATTCTTGACTGAATCTGGGCTCGAACCCAGGCGTTTTAACGGACAGGTTACCCCTACATGTTTCGATTGCTACGACTCAATCTCTTCAGAGGGGTTTGCCGTTTAACACTCACAGCCATCAACGACTGCTGACGTCAATAGTCAAACATCCTTAAACCAATTTGTATTTAATAGAGTTGTCAATTATTCGCCTTTCAACTTTCTTCGAATAATTCAAATAATTGTTTTTGTTCGTTCGATCAAACGATTAAATCTCAAAAATTATTCGATTAACCGATGAGAATAACGAATAAAAAAATTATTTAAACAAAAAAATTACTATGGAAAATCTTCTTTTTTTTTGATGCATAAAATTTTTCATCTTAACTCCACATCGTTGTATTACTTTAAGGCATCGTAAAACCCTTAATTGCTTAATAATCCGATATTACTCTGGATATTCGAAAGGCGTTGGAAGACCTACCATCTTCAGCCAAACTTCTGGTTTTTTTTTGCTGCACAGTGTAATAAGGAAAGGCCTAAGTTTCATAAATCCTTCTATAAAATTTAGTTGTAATAGAGCCATAATCGATTAAAACTCGCAAAAATCACTTTAACTGTCATAAATCTCATACTTATATAGAAATTAATATAGATTTAAAACTCATCACAAAATTGTGCGGTATTTTTCCAAAATCGTCAGTGGCTACCTTAATTATTTTATTGCTAGGAGCCACCATATTATGATTTAACTTGTCCTTCATAACGATGCCACGACCTTGTTATGGTTAATAAAAACATTTTTATGTTTGCAAGTAATTTTTTGCCTGTTCATAATGTTAATAATAACATTTTTCTCTTTTTCAGAACCAACATATTATGGCAAATAAACAGTTATAATATTATTTATGGCAAACATAATAATGTTATTCAGGTATTATCCATTACAAAATCAGAGCCAAGATCACTTAAATTTTTTGAAGACGGCAATCTTAAACTTGAGAATTGACTAGACCTCCCCAGTTGTGGTTAATGATTGTCGTTATTAAACGCTGATACAAAGTCGGGAATGCGTGGTGAAATGTTATTCGAGGTGAAAAGAAAAACGTCAATTTTTATAAGCTTAGTTACAAATCACCTAAAGGCGTGGACTTCGGAGTATACTTTAGAGTGCTCATGTAGGTTTTGAGAAACCAAAGCTCTCATTTCAAACTTTCTCCTGAAAATCTCTATCTTTCTATAAAATTAATTTCATTAATTAATTATAAGTTAAAATTTGAATTTCTAGGCGGGAAAGTATTCCCGGGAATCCCGGGACATTTCTTTTAAATTAATCCCGGGAAATTTTTTCCGGGAATTTCAAATTCAATTTTTTTTTAAATTTTAATTTGTTAGCATCGTTAAAATCAAAAACGAGCAGTAAAAATATATTCTTTACTAAAATTACTTAAAACTACCTACAAATCGAACTATTTTTCCTACACCAATAAATCCATTTGTCTTTTTAATTGCTGATGAAATGTATTAAAAGCTTCTTGAAGTAGAAAATGAAAATGTACACGATACACCATCACCAACACCAGATGATGAACCATCTACAAATTCTAAAAAAATAAATGTAAAGAAAATACAACAGCCTGAAAATATCGTAAAAAAAGAATTTGTCGTCTATGAAGTCACGGGTAACAGGCCAACAAATTTATAATCTTTGTATGATGCGCTTCTTACTATAAAACCAATGTCTGTAGAAAGCGAGAGCACGTTTTCGATAGCAGGCAATATACATTTCAACAAGGATTAGAAATAAAATCTCTGATGAGCTTTTAAATGCTTTAATAAAACTTAACATTTTATTCTTAAAAGAAAATGAATTTTACCAAGTTGCTATTAATAATAACTATAAAAGTTTAATAATTCGTGATCTCAAAAAAAAAAAAAAATAAATATATACATACATATATAATATGCATGTACATTAGACTGGTCGCAATTTTTTTTTTAAATTTACATGTTTGCGCTGCTTAAAATATGAGGTTTGGTGTAAGAAATCAAGTCCTAATTTTTCAGCTCAATCCGACGGTGCCTAGTCGTGCCAAGTGGGGCCCAAAGTTCCCCATATGATAAAAAAAACATCTATTCAATCAGATACTAGATGAAAAGCCGGTCTTAAAGACCGAAAGCGTTTTTGAGTTACGCGAACATATGTTGTGCAACATCCTTAATTTTCGAAATAACGGTATATCTCGAAAACTAAAGCTAACCTAAAAAACGGCTAGCACCACTGGATTCAGCGACCCCGAATTAGTTAAAATTAGTTAAAAATCTTTCGTTCGTATCATACTAAAATATTAAACTGCAAATACTTTAATCTATCTATACAATATATAATTTCTTAGTATGTAAGGATGTTTGCATGTATGTCCTATTCTTTCCGCAACTTTCTGAAGCCATCTGATGACATAGGAAGCTGAAATTTGGCATACTTAAAGTATTTTCTCTGCGGAAGATCGTAACGAAGCCAGATTTTCGATTTTCGGTCTTTAAGACCGGCTTTTCATCTAGTATCTGATTGAATAGATGTTTTTTTTATCATATGGGGAACTTTAGGCCCCACTTGGCACGACTAGGCACCGTCGGATTGAGCTGAAAAATTAGGACTTGATTTCTTACACCAAACCTCATATTTAAAGCAGCGCAAACATTTAAATTAAAAAAAAAAAAATCCCATACAAGATGCGACCAGTCTAATGTACATATGAATGTAACAATTTATTTGGTTTTCTGTGGAATTAAAGCTAATTTTTTAGAGTGTTGTTTTAAAGAAGTAAAAACTTTTGTCTTGAAATCATTTAATGAAATCATTGTTTTATTCAAAGGATCCCGGGAATAAGTTTTTTTTTGTTTTGTTTCCCGGGAATAGGAAAGGTCCGGGAAATAAGAAACCCTAGTTAAAATCCTACCAAATTTTCAAGTAATTGATCCATAATCCCAAGGTATCGGTATAAATTAAAAAAAAAACTCTTTTATTAATCAAAACCTGAAATAGTAGGTTTTAAAGGGTGCAAATCTCCCATATAAGTCTGAGTTCATACGGCTCATGTCTTATTGACAAGATTCTTCCTTTTTCTTCTTTGAACATGAATTATTTTAAGAATATATATCAAATATTGGAACCTCTGCCAGTGCCCTCGATACGCTCCTCTCAATGAATTGGATAGTTATAAAATTATTAATAAAGCAGTTGCAAAAGCCTCGCTTAAAACTTTTCTAGGTCATCAGTGGTACTTAACTTCGAAATTGGCTGCCTAAGCGTTTTTTGATGAACGTATCGACACCAAAACTTTGCACTTAATGACAAAAAAACTTGCAGATACTCCATGCAGCGATTATGAAGTAGCAAATGTAACTTTAACAGAAGAAAACTTTAGAAATAATGAAATTCAACAATTCATTTCAAAAGCCTGTCTAACCTTTTTTGAGGCTTGCAATATTTAAATCGATTTTTTTAAAATAGATCCACAGAATTGGAAAGCCAACAAGTCATTTCAAGAGGCAAAGAAAAGAGTTCAACAATTACAAGTGGTAAATGATGTGGCAGAACGAGGTGTGGCTTTGGCTAATACTTATATTAATGTTACAACTTCTGAAACTGATTACCAGAATTAATTGCAAGGTATAGAACTACATCCCAAGAATCTCAATAAAGGATTTTTCACAGAGCAAAATAAAAGTTTTTTTTCTTTGTTGATTGGGTAAGATTAGTGAACTGGCAAAAATCTTATAATAACATATACTGGGTATAAAGATAAAAACGGGTATAACTCAGGAACGGTAAGAACAAATTTAAAAAATGTTTATTCATATTAATAAGAATTAATTTGTCTTTTAAACTGCATGATTAGTTTTTTTTCGTTTTTATATAAACTTAAAAAGTTGTAAAGCGTTATTACAAAATTTTTTAAAAATTTCCAAAAATTATAATTAAGGGTATCTAAATGAGTAAACTCATCACCAAAACTTATAATTTTTTTACACAGGAATAAAGCTTGGATACTTTTCTTTAAAACTGTTTCCTCAGGAGTGAAGAAACTCGTGGTATTAACCAAGTTATGAGTAAAGTTCAAAAAACGCCGAAAACTTCGTTTTTTTATGAAAAATCCGTTTGCGCGACCTCTAAACCTATTCCGAAAATTCTTAAAAAAATACCAAAAATACTTTACCCTATAAGCTTTTAAATTTTAGTTGAGCACCTATGAAAATCAGAAAGAAAAAATTTTTTGGGACACCCTAATTTTTATATTCACGAATTTTTACTTGAAGAAAAATTATTTGTAACAAGTTTAAAACTGATATTAGCGTTTGTAAGAGATTAATGACACAGAAAGAGAGAGAGAGTGTGTTCTTATCTTTTTCTTTATATTCTAAATCAGAGTTGGCAATTTAGCGCCTTTGGCTAAAATGCGCATTTTTCCTTAGCGCTTTTTTTAAAGAGCGCTATATTAGTGCTTTTATAGATACCCAAAATTTTTGTACTTTTATTTGCATACATTTGCATATATAGTACTCTGAAATGCATAATATACACTGAAAGAAATTTATTTTCTAATGTAATCCACTTCGTTTCTTTAAACAAAAAAAACCAAAAATAATTTCCTGATTTTAACTTGTTTTGTTCGTATTAGGAAGAACTTTCTTAAATAAAGAAACATTTTCTCATGATCAAAAAATTCACGATTTTGGTAAATGTATGATCAAAAATTTCTTAAAACCAGAAATAAAAAAAAAACAAGAAAGATATTTCTGAAATCAAGCAGCATTTATTAAATATTAGTCTGATTTTCTTGATTTTTAAATAGAATCGAATTTCTTGCATCAAGAAACAAATGCTAGCGATTTCTTTAAATTTTTCAAAAAATGCTCAAGAAAACTTGATTTGATTCAATTAATTTTGTTAAAAAATCAATCAAAAGTTTCTTATTTCAATATAATGTTTTCTTCAACTAGCTAGTGCTACACGTTTTTATGAAAAAATTCAAGCTTTTCTTCTGATTTTGAAAAATAAAAAGTAACGAAAACTTAATTAAAGTAATAGAATTTTTTTTTAGCTGTATTTAAATTAATTTTAGTTCGCTTTGAGTCATAACTTTTTGCTTAAACCAGGCAACACATGTTTACAATAAGAAATTTTTGGCTTGGACGAGAATGGTGCCAGACATATGTATTTTCTGGTGATTAAGTACCAGGCGCGGATTCAGGGGGGGTGGGGAAATAAGAAAATTCCCCCCCCCCCCATAATTAAAAAATATGTTTTGTTTATTTCAATAATACAAGGATTCCCAATAATAATATTTTTTTTTAAATGTACAACATTTTTTGTTTATTTTCTTATTGAATCTCGAATTTTTCAAGAAGTACCAAATCTTAATCATAATAGTTATTTATTAGATATTTCTAATAAAACATCTAGTTTACCGTATTCAAATACTTATTATTCTACATTCAATCCCAGCAGGTGCCATCTATATCCAAAGACTAAACGTTTGACTTGATAATGCGTGCGGTTGAATTATTAATAAGCCTCAGTAAATGCAATATTTATGTATGTATGTGTTATATGAATCAAAATTCTATTCGATAATTTTTGACGAAGGCACGGATTTGTCGGGGAAAATCCAGATTTCCTTATCTTTAACATATTTCAATATCCAACATAAAGTTTTTGGTGAAGAATTTATTGGCTTTATTGTAAACGCATTTGAAGAGGCTTCAAAGGATATGGATGACACAGAAAAAATTATTGCCGAATTATTTTCAAACAAATGCTTGTTTGAAATTTTTTTTGATTTCTACAATTATTTTTACTGATTCAATCAATATTTTTGTTTGATTTTTATTTAACCAACAAAAATGAGGACAACTCTTCAAAAATTTAATAAGCGCGCTATTGGTTTGAAGTTTTCATAATTTTGTATGAAATATTTAACGCTCTTTAATGTTGTCGTCTTTTTGCATTTTTTTATTGATTGTAAGCAACACTTCTTTATGTGAAATGTAAGAACTACAACAAAAAACACATGCAGTCTATTTTTGGACGCTTTAAAAAAGTACAGCAATAAGAAAAATTATAAAATAGCGTGACGAGGTTTGTAGTAAAAAAAAACAGAAAAAACAATAGCAGGTAAAAAAACGTTTCATTTTTTTTAAACAACAGAAAAAACACATTATAAGAAACAAAATAAATTTTTGGTTGGTTTCAAAGTTGGTAAAAAAAAAAACAAAATCCCGTATTCAATTTTTTCAAATAGTTTGTTTAAATACATCAAATACAAAAATAGAATGATGGCGGAAAACATATCGAGTCGGTCTGCCGCCGTTTTTGGTTACATTTCTTCTTCATTAGCAAAGGAAAGGATAAAGCAACAGTGAGTGTTGAAGAAAAAACACAGTGAGTATAAATATGACTTCGTTCAAAAATTATTCCAACAAAAAAATGTGTCTCAAAGCCAGCCGGCCGCTCTGCTCTGCTCTGCTTCATCTTCGCCAACAGTGCTTGCTTGTGTGCGCGTCATTGCTCGTGCCAAAACTTTTTTGTTTGATTCAGCAAAATTATTTGTTTGAAATTTATATGAATTTCAGTAAACTATTTGTTTGATTCTGTAAAATTATTTGTTTGAAAAAATCGTCGTTTTTTTTCAATAAACAAAATGCAAATAAATTGTTTGAATATGCGAATTTGTTTGTAGGACCGATTTTAGACAAAAAATTGTTTGATTCTACAAATTTTTTGTTTGAATTGGAAAAATAATTTTTTCTGTGTGACGTTGATGTGTCAATTGATGCGAAGGCACTATCATCAATAGTTGTTAAAGCAAATTTTAGTCTTGACTCAAAAAATTGTGTAGGAGGTTGAACAGATGGGTGTCCTCTGATATCAGCAGAAAATGGAGCTGTAAAACTCTGGAAACCGCGACAAACGCGAAAAAGAACGCCTTTCTATTCCCATAAATCAAACAACTCAATTTCTAAAAGCAATAAAGTGCCATTAATACAAACAAATGTTTATAATTTTTTTAAAGAAACGACAAAATTTTTTAAATATAATCACCCCAAGCGAAACACAGTTTTAGCAAAATATTTGGGAGCCAAACTCTCTACATTATGCGAGACAAGATGGGTGGACCGTCACGACTCAATTTTACACTTTGCAACAAGTGTACATCATATAGTAGAAGCGTTGGAAAAAATATCTGAGTGGAAAGGTAGAATCTCTACCTTTATATTAAGGACCTCACTTAGTACTTTTGAATTTATTTGCGGAACATACATATTAAGTGTGATACTTATTTTAAAACAGCAACTTAGTATCATTTTACAAAAGCAAGATATAGATCTTCAAAAAGGATCAAGCCTTATCAAAACTTTAATCATGAGCCTTGAAGAGAAGAGAAATAAAGCCAAAGAACAATTTAAAGCGATTTTTGAAAAAGTTTAAGTTATTTGCGTTCAAATCGAGGTTCCAATCGAAAAGACAAGATTTTAACGAAATAATCACATCCAAATGTTAAAGATTACTACCGAGTTGTAGGTTACATTCCTCTTATTGAATTTATTTTAGAAGATCTCAAAACACCTCTCCCAATAGATATCCTAAATGTATTGAACATACCTAAACTTCTACCCCAAAGTGTAATCAAGTCATATACGGACACAAAACTGTTAAAACCACAACTAGCTAATGAGCTGATTAAATTTGATAAAAGAGATAAACACCTACTAACAACTAAACCATTGCATTGTAGATGCTTTAATATACTGTGATGAAGATATCTACCCAAATCTAAGAAAAATATTTAAAATTTTCGTTTCAATGCTCGTCAGTTATGCTACGAGCGGGAGGTCATTTCCTACTCTTCGTCGAATAAAAACGTGGCTCAGATCAACAATGAGAGAAGATAGACTGTACTGTCTTAATTTGCCTCGCAAGGAAATCATAAATTGCTTATTTAAAAAGATTAGTTTATTTTAATTTATATTGAATATTTTATTTAACTTTATTGTTCAGTTTTTTTTTAAATATATTATACACATATTGTTTTTAATAAACTTTTAAAAACAAATTTTTTACTTTTTTGTATCATACAAAAATTCATATATTTTTATTTAAAACGGTAATTAATTAATTTTGGTTCTTGAACATTTTATTAAGTTTTTTATTTAAATTTTATTAAGCGCCTTTTCTAAATTGGGGCGTGCTTTAAAAACATGGTAGATAAGGCCATGATGGCATTATTGCTCAATTGAATGGGAGATAAAGCCTTATTGCCAAATCATTGAGGGGTAAAGTCATATTTAAAATTTTGCGAAATGAGTGATATAGCCATATTTTTTTTTCGCAAATGAGAGATAAAGCCATATTTTTTCAGAAAATTATTATGCATGGTGTAAACATTCTGTAAAAGGGAAAATCCTAAGTTATCACTGAAAAACATTTTTTTTTATTCTTGAGACGCACGCAGAAAACTTTATTCAGCGAAGCCACCTGCCGCGTCCTACTGGAGGAAAAAACACCTAAGCACGGCCGCAGGCTGTCACGCTGAAACACTTTAGTATGCAAAGCCAGATTTCAATACTTAACTTTAGTGTCTCCGCAACTGAAATGAGAGATAAAGCCATTTTCTAATATTGCTAATATGAGCTAAGGCCATGATGGCTTTATCTCCCATTCAAATGGAAAAAAACAAAAAAGGCTTTATCTCCCTATTGAATGAGAGATAAAGCCATAATGGCCTTATCTACCATGGTATTAAAGCACCCCCCTCTACATATCATTATTTCGTCTTAGTGCCGGTTCACACACGTCAAGTTTGACTCGTCAAGTCTTGAGTTTTTAGTAGAGAGGGGAAAAGAAATGGCATTCTCTTTTCCCTTCTCTCCTAAAAGCTCAAGACTTGACGAGTCAAACTTGACGTGTGTGAACCGGCACTTAGTAATATAATTTGGTAGTATAATGCAATTGTAACTGTATAAATTAATATAACGTTTTATTGAACTTACCATTCTGGTAGCGTACTATAGTATAAAAGTAAAGTTGCAATTTCATAACAATTTAGGCCAGCAGTTACAACACTTTCGGCATCGACTGTAACTAACGGATTTCCATTCAAATCTCGGGTTCCTGTAATATAATCACAAAATTTTATATAAATTTAATAAACATACTCTAAATGGCTGTAAAATACTTTATAGGTGGTCCCTCATATGGTTAACACTTAACATGAACAATAAGTATCACACATGAGTATTTGTTTATTTAAAAACATATGAGATACATGACAAATCATATCGTTAAAATGCCTAACTTGACACACACACATAGCCGCTAACTCACATATACAATAGATCATAAAATCCAAAGAGAAATTCTTAGCGGTAACGTGCATAGGATAAATTGTTTTTTTAATTAAAATTTAATTTGCATATTTCCAATAAATATTTATACACTTTTTCCTCAATTGAGGAAGAAGAAAAAAAATGTGTTAAAACATGAAATCTTAGAGAACATAACAAAGAGAAAAGATCTCAACAACAAGGTGTGTTCCAAATCGCAAACATCAGCACTGATGATGATGACAAACATTGGCCAACATTGGCCTTGTTGTATAAAAGATACCGGGAAGACGGGTGTAGTGTAGTGTAGTTTAGTGTTTAATGATCAAATAAAAAATAGATGTAGATATTGAAATTTATGTTGTGCGTAAAATGGGGATTCCAATTGCAAATCAATTAACGCAAATGTTTACAATTTTACACAGATCTACTTACTATGCAAATTCTTAATGTATCAATGATGATGATAAATTTTTACTAGTGAAAGTAACTAGAACTGTGCCACAACGGAAGACGAAGCAACTACAACTACAACAGCCCAGCCATCATATCAAAAGCTGACTGCATTTAAAATGGTATCGAAGGTGTGTCCAAGAATTAAAAACAACCAGAAGAAAGTTTTTGTTTTATGTTTAATGAGTGACTGTTGAAAGGAACATAAAATAAAACAAACTTACCAGGTAAATAGATGCCAGATAAAAGTAGTTTTTCGGGTAAATCAGTAATTAAATTTGGCGGTATAATTTCACTTTCCAATTGATCTAAAAGTAATCGAAAATAAAAAAGAGCAATAAAAATGAAATTAATTAAAATTGGAAATTGCCTTGATCTAGTTTTAAATAAAACAAAAAAAAATGTCGAATGTTTTTTTAATTCAATTTATTAAATGTAAATTCATAAAAAATGGCCATGTCTTTGGAAAACACATAAAGTTGTAACATTTTTAAAGTAGAAAAAAAAAATCCAACCACCCTCCATTACACATTTAGCGGCTTTACTGTTTTTAACGGGTTATCTGTCAGTTGTGATGACTATTCTTATTCCAACCAATAAAAAGATTTCTTAAATTTAAGGTTAAATAATTATGATATCAACGTACAGTGGAATTGAGTAACACAAGTTTCCTAATAAACTCTATATTTTAATAAGATGCAAGATTTTCAGATGCATGATTGAAAAATACTTAACAATCAGAATCACAGCTACCTTTTACTACAAAAAATTAAATTACATAATTGTTATTAAAAAAGAAACGTATAAGTGCATTATGTTATTATGTTATTCATACACGGTGTACTACAAAATAATAAACAAAGCGATAAAACACGTTATTAAATTGTTAACTAATGGCATCAAAATGTCAACGAAATCTTGTAAATATTTTTGAGAACATTTTTTTTGTCATATTTATAACGTAATGTTGTTATATCGAGAACAAACACGTTAAAAAATATTATGGCAAGATTTTTATTTGACCTTTTTAATATAATAAATTTTTATTTTTATTTCTTTGTTATGAAAACAACAAAATTTTATTATTTATCCAGTTATCTCTAATATCTCGCAAACCTTTGTTAAACATCTTCAGGAAATTTAATTTTACAAAATTTCTTACATTTCTTGAGGTTTAGATCTTCATATGTTAAATATTGACCGACAATCAGAAAGCTTTATGCTTTTAATTCCACACCGAGAGAAAAAACATGTTTAAATATGGTTTGATTTTAAAATTTGAAATTTATTATGTTTATTTTTACAGACATATTTCATGTAACAGCGGATTGACGACGAATTATGTTAAGAAGATTGTAGGGTTGCACGAAAAGAAAAATCAAGTACAAATTTCAGGTTCCAGGAATAAGGCGGATTATTCGTTAAAATTTTTACAGTTGAATAGTTAAATTTAAATTAGGACTTAAACGTCAAATTAAAGCTTCCAAGATCGTATATGAGTTTTCCAACGGACAGCAAAAGAAAATACGAATTTTGTTGGAGGGACATGTCGCATAGTCTGAAACAGGTATAAGACCGTTGATATATACTTATTTGTATTAACCAACAACCTTGTTTTTAAGACTTAATACAGTTTACACATATTTGTACATCATACTGGAGTTGCGAAACGGAAAAAGTGCTTAAGCCGACTTAAGCAAAATTTGAGTTTATTGAGTTTGTAATCTCAATTTTTACAAGTACCCATGGACAAAGTCCCAATTACTTTGTCCCATTTGTACGAAGTTATAGCAAAATTACTTTTTGTTTTTTTTTTATATGCAGCAACATAAGTTTACTTTCGCTCTCTGACGACAGGAGTATTTCGGCATAAAAACTTAAAATAACTAAAGCCGATGAGAAGTATTGGTTTTGTTAGAAAAAAAATATTTTTTTAAAAATGTATTTGCGATCGAAACATGTCATGGTAACCTGCCGGCCAGGGTTCGAGCCCCGGCCACGGTCAAGAATGAGAGATTATCAATAACCATTTTAATTAATTTTCATGTTGTAAAATTCCTTTCATCATGAAAATAATTTAATGAAAAATAAATTTGATGATTTTAAGCCTAATTAAGAATATAAAAAAAAAATTTGGATTAAAAACCAAAAATAGTTCAACAAAATAACCACAATACTAAATATTGTTAAAGCTAAGGCACGAGCTCTATGTGTACATTTGTCGTTCAAGTTGTGCTGAAAAAGGTCAACAGAAAAAGGAAAGACAAAAATGAAAACAAAAAATGTACTTTGGACTTCAAGAAGAATTCTTGACAAAAAGTACGAGAAAACAGAAGTAAGGAAAAAACATGTTAAATCAATTAAAATGGATAATCATTCAGAAAAGCAAATTTCGACCTACCGAAGGTTAAAATACAATTTGGCTAAAGGATTAATTGTTGACTATTGACGTCTGCAGTCGTCGATGGCTGCGAGTGTAAGACGGCAAATCCATCTGAGAAGATCGAGTGTTTGCGATCATGGTAACCTGCCGGCCAGGGTTCGAGCCCCGTCCACGGTCAAGAATGAAAGATTATCAATAACAATTTTAATTAATTTTCATGTTGTAAAATTGCTTTCTTCATAAAAATAATTTAACGAAAATTAAATTTGATGATTTTAAGCCTAATTAAGAATTTGGATTAAAAACCATAAATAGTTCAACAAAATAACCACAATACTAACTATTTTTAAAAATGACCTTTAAAGATTAAAATTGCTTTCCTGCAACACTGAAAAAAATATACTTAAGCACTTTTTCCTTAATGCCACAAATATACAGACATATTGCAGTCAAATTAATTGCCACACAAAGTACGTTTGTTAAGAAATTTATGTGAAAATTACTAAAATGTTTTACGTCTGCTCTGTGTCAAATTGCTTAAAAGAAATCAAATCAATGCCACCTTATATAACATGGTAAATATAAATAATAAAAAAAAAAAAAAATTAATGCTTTGTTTTCCTCAGAAATAGCAAAAAAAAAAAAAAATCAGCCAGTTTTTGCAAAAAAATTTGCAAGTCTCCTTGCCTACATAAAATTGTTTAACAGGCATATAGTGGTTAATAGTTTCTATTACGTCTAATACTTATAGTTGTACTTTTTTGTAGCAATAATACAAATGTACCGTGGGACAGAATTAGAAAAATTTGAACAGATTGATATAAAATTTAACTGGGAACGGTAAATGTGAATTTGAGTTCAAATTTTGACAATGGACTGCAGAGCCAAGGTGGGTAAGCGTCTTAAGAAGTATACACCTTTTGGCATTACACTTTGGGAAAGCAGGGGTGCTAGCAATACCTCACGCTATTTTGGGGCTTAAAATTGCCTTCGGAAACCTGAGACTATCAGAAATTTATATGTACCGGACATGTTGTAAGTAAGTACCTAGAAACGGACATCTAGTTTAAAGAATGTCCTAGGCCAGTTTTAGAGTGGAATAATATGTCCCGTTAATACTTTGAACGGAACGCCATTTTTCCTGTTTTGAGAAAAACTTAATTTTTTCATTAGTTGCCAAACAAAATAATAATGAATTTTGGCACTTAATCCTTGTTTATATTATGAACGAAACATTAGAGTTTGACGGTGAAAGGGGAAAGATAAAAGATGAATAGAGAAGTGTACTTTGAGACTCGAACGCAGTTTCAAAAGAGAATTTAAGTTTCTACAGCAAATGCGAGGACTTATTTTGGAACCAATTATTTGTTAATAAGCACTGCAATTTGGTGTTCGTTTTTTTAAAATGTTTTGCTCTCTAAAATAGTAGCATGTTGTATTCTAAAAAATTCACCCTTACTAAAGACCTAAAGCATTACACTCTTCGTCTCGTCTAAATCGACAGTGTTGAAAGTGTCCTGTAAAGTAGGTGACTTCGGTTAATATATGGGTCTTTTTTCTTAACGGCGACGATTGCCTAAATGAGCAACAAAGCAACGCAAAAATTTTAAAATTTCGGAAAATATTGCACAAAAATTTGAGAAAATTTTTTATATTAGCAAATATAATCTGGCAATTTATTTCCCATGGTAAGTAACATCTATTTTATAAATTAACATATTAATTCGAATGTGTATTCTAAGTCTAATTACATTTTTAAAAGCTTTTATACATTAATAGTCTTATTCCTTCAATATGTTTCAGGAATATTTTCTATAAATTCCCAGATTCTATTTGTTTGGCCAGAAAATGCATTACTTTTTGCTGGTATCTAATAGTTGTGTAAATTTTCTGTACAATTTACTTCATTGCTAACCAAGGGATAGCTAAAGTAAGCCTCGTAACAGAAATATACAAACGACAAATCTGATAGTGCATAAAAATATTCCTGGAAAATATTGAAGAATAAGACTATTAAAGTACAAAAGCTTTAAAAAATGTAATTTGACTAAGAACACACATTCGAATTAATATAAAAATTTATTTTTAATATTTCTAACAAGCAAAAAAAAAAAAAAGATTTATGTGCTGTTGTTGTCTGCTCCACTGTGCAGTAAAAGAACAAGCATTTTCTAATATGTATGTATGTGGTACGTATGCTAAATATGACTAGAAACACTTGAAATTTAATTCGTTTAAACAGAAAACTTTTAACTTAATCTATGGCCAGGTGTAAATGTGTAAATTTTTACATTTGCACACACAATATGTTGCACAAGTACAATGGATGCTGACTATTGGTTGCATGCAATCAAATTTCTTTATTGACAAATTAAAGTGTTTATAGATGTATTGATTACATTTACCATTTACGATGTTTGGGCTGAATAGCTCTGTGTATGGGATTTTGTTTGGCGGTTCTTTTTTAGTCTGCTTAATACTCATACATAAATTTACAGTAAATGTATTAAATATTATGACCACTCTTAAATTTTGTTTGTAGTTTTTGGGCAATAAATGTGTTGTGTATGAAAAATATTACACTATAAATTTAAGAAATAAAAAAAAACAGTTCTAAAGAATTTAACCCTTAAATGCGCATTGTATCTTTAAAGATACAACCAATAAAACTGCTGCTATTTGCATAATTATTAAAAAAACTAAAAATATTTTGCTGATTACCACTAACAACACTTTTTTCTTTTATGCTGGATTAATTTTTTTTATCAAAAATGGATCGTTTCTGAAAAATACCGAGCCGTAGATTCAAAATTTCAAAATTCGTACTTTTAAAAATTAGGTTTTACCCAATTTTATTTGCATTATTTTTTCACGAATTTACTCCAGTACCCATGTTCTGTAACTATAGTGAGACCTTCTCGCGTCGAAAAGATGTGACACAAAATATTCCATCGTTTCTCGAAAAGTGAGAAAAAAGTGTGTCTGTAACTCATGTCGAAAACTATCAAAAGAGATTACGTCGTTACGTTATAAATGTCATAATATTGCACTCGAAGCCGATGTGACATTGCAGACATTGAAAACGCCAGTAACAAATAACGTTGACGGCGACCAAAATTTACTAAAATTGAAAATTTTTCAACGACGGCGGCGAAATTAGAACCGTCGGCTTTACCAAATAATGTAAAGTGCGACTTTAATGTTTGTTGTTTGCAAACGATTTAAAAACATTCGTATATTTTATATAAATGTTAAAAGCAAAATAATTAAACAATAAAAAAATGTGCCAAGAACAAAATATTATTATTATTATTATTCTTTGTATTTTGCATTTTTAAGTGTTTTTTGGTGTTACAAGTTTTTCTCGCCCCGTTTTTATACGTGAGTTTATTTGACAGTTCAAAGCGGAAACTTTTCGCACAAAAATATTACAGACATACTTTTTCTGAAATTTGGCGAGTAATTTCCTTACGTGACAGCTAGTACTCGCCAAAAAAAGTTGCAGATACAGTTTAGTGAGAAAAACAGCTGTTTGTTTCAATTTATGGCATTTCTGTTTCATTTCACACATTTCAATCGAAAAGTTTACTGACGCGAGAGTTACAGAACATGGGCACAGAGAAATATATGGTGATTAAAATAGTGTTCTTTAACCATACAGAAATTTTCAATGCGGTCTGATTTATACTTTCGTCAAAAAATCGTATATAGTGGTTGTATCTTAAAAGACACATTGCGCATTCCACACAAATTAGGAATGTTGGCTGTTATTGTTTTATGTAGACTGTTTAATTGTGTGTTCTTCTGGTTTAGTCATTTGACATAAGTTCTTTTCGCTCGCTACTTAAATTTTTTTATTCTAAATTTAATTACAAATATCGTCACATTAAATGCAAAAGGCCCTATCTTACATTTTGAAAATTTTACAGGATAAGTATTGCCTTAAACTATTTATAATTTATTTGTCTTCTATTTTTCTTGTAAAACCTACCCGTTTTTAGTGTTTACCATACAATCTTTTATAATTAGGGCCTTTTGTTTTTTGCTAATACAATTGCAAATTTTGGTCGAAAGATACTTAAATGTTTTGTTGACATTTGTGTTGATGCAATACATCAGAATCAATGAAAAAGTCGATCTTTAATTTATGGTTAGTTAGGGCCTTTTGCGTTTTAGGTAACGATATGAATATGAATGCGTTCAGACGTATTCGTAGATCCAAAATGACAAATGATAAAATATGATTAATTTCTTGAAACAGCGCAGAATTTCCTTATGACTGCACTGATAAAAATAGTTACGATGAAATTTAAATTCCAAAAATAGTTTCCTCTAAAAATTAAAATGTTGTCCTGATTGATAATGACTTTGATCCGGAGAAAGGATCGGAAAATATCGTTAGACTCAGTTCATGACTCGTTTATTCCATTTATGAACGATGCTAATCTGTTCTCAAGCCAAATACATTTTCCTGTATCTGCACGCTAAGTACCTGCTAAGGCTAGTACCCTCCTGTATCCTGGCCACGTACAATTTTGTGCCTCAAATACCCCAGTACCAAATTTGAGAACGGATACCTTCGTCCTATCCCGCGTTTCCAGAAATAGTTTATTATCAAATCCTACTGCATCCAGTTCCTCAACTGCGAGCTTACAAGAGTCGGCAGCTAATCAGTGCTCAATTCACTCACAGGACTTACCATCAAGTCCAACGTCATTTGATCTACTTTCCTCAAAATTTCAAAATGTTTTCCTCGATCCAAAAGCTTCTGCAATTGAGAAAAAATATCTAAAAAACAGGGTAGTATGCAATTCGTCTGTCAGGAAGTAGAGTTAAAGAGCGATAGCTCTCTGCCTGATGATATCAAATCATTAGTTAATCCGTATCAGTCTTGTCGTTACAAATTACCTGAGAGATTGGAAAATTATATAATTGAGGAAACTTTGCGATTTGCTATGAAAGATGTTCCTTCAATGTTTTTGAATTGCGAAAGATAATTGGTATTTTACATATTATGAGATATGTCAACCTACATAACTTGAGAGACTTTTGGTCAAATAATAATGATAGGTCAGTGGCATTATTATAATCTTTAAGATATTAGATGTATTTAGAACTAGCGGATACCCGGCGTCTGCTACTAGGTTCCGCCTTCTTGTAGTCCCATTTTGTAAAACATTCATAGCTTATGTGCCTATCTAAATAGGGATCTATTTGATTTAAATTTAGATTGTTTTGGAGAGGCAGATATTTCCCCGTACCTCCCTCGTGATCATATTTCTTACAAAATGTATACCTAATGTATACATATAAGAAGGGATCTATCTATGTTTTAAGTTTGATTAAATTCTGTTCGATAGTTTCGGAGAGGCAGAAATTGCCCCCTAACTCCCCTCGTGGTCCTAGTTTTGTTAATTTAAATTTGACTAAATGAATTTAATACAATCACAGTAATTTTTAATTTTGTTCATATTAAAAATAAACTGCACTTAAAAAATCCTTTTATTGTTCATGCGTTTCTCTTTGTGTGTGGAGTGCGCAGTGTATCTCATAAGATACAACCAGTTTTTCCTTAATAAAACTACAACAAAACAAAAAATTGAAAAAATAAAAAACGCAGTTTTTAATTTTTTTCTTATTTACGTTCAATATATTTTTTTCATTAAGATACAAGACGTTGCGCATTTAAGGGTTAAACCGTAATATTAATATGTCAATTTATTTCGAGGTCTTATATTAAATGCTGTAAATATATTACATCAGCTAAAGTTGTAAAGTTTAAGGAGTAAATTCCAATTGCTGCAAATATTTTTTTTTATTTCTCAAAGAATACCTTAACTCATATTTGTTACAACAAAAATTGTTATGAAATTTAGAACAAATTATTTTAAATGAATAGAAATTAAATGTAAACAAATTTTGAAAATTGATCCATAATTTACTGTAGATGTAAAGCCAGTTAAGCACGTTATCGCAATATAAGTACATCCGAAAGACGTGATGAAACAAACTAAAGAGGAAGGTATAAGGAAATACATATATAATAACATATATATATATATCAAAGTCAGAGCAAATTTTGCCCAAAAATTTTTAAAGAAAATATAAGTAAAAAAAAATTAGAGAACAAATTCTACATTCGCTATCGTGCTAAACTCTTTAACCCTACGGTCAATAACCAACAAAATATACGTTAGTCAATAACCGGGTACCCCGGTACCCCTTTGAAGATTGTTGCACTTTTACATTAGAAAATATTGTTTTTCGTCCAATTACATATTGAAAGTGTTGCAAAAAAGGCCAATAATTATTTTCCGTATATAAAAATAATCAAATTATGTAGATTTTGTGTTAAGTCGCTTCGCTTCACTTTGTCGTCTCAAAGCCATTTGTAGCTATCAAAAGAAGTCGCTTAAGTAAACACATTGTTAAAATTTTTAAAAGCAATTTCAATTTTTGGGAATACAAAATTTTAATTTCAAAAGATTTTGTTATTCGTGCTTAATTCCCAGTTTTTATTATTGATAAAAACACTTGAAATTTATTGTTGATGGGATAAGCTATTCCTATGCATTTCACTGGTTGCTTAGGCCAGATCATCAGGAAACTTCATCCATAAAGGTTTTAGACAAACTAAAGATATTAAACCAAATAAAACTGTTAAACGTATAAGAATTATAGCAACAGTTCTACTTGTAACAATATCAAAGTTTAAACAAAACACATCAACAATAAACAACAGTGGGTTCATCTCATCTTACATTTCCCCACTGTGAAATGCATAGGAATAGCTTATCCCATCAACAATAAATTTCAAGTGTTTTTATCAATAATAAAAACTGGGAATTAAGCACGAATAACAAAATCTTTTGAAATTAAAATTTTGTATTCCCAAAAATTGAAATTACTTTTTGATAATAAACAGGCAGTGCACGGCCTAAAAAACACTTAATTGACAACATCTTTTGTAAGTTGTTGTTTTTTTCATTTTGTTTTTCTTAACCTACTTACAACTACAATTAATGTTGAGAGAATTTCAACTAATTGTAGTGGGGAAATGTAAGATGAGATGAACCCACTGTTGTTTATTGTTGATGTGTTTTGTTTAAACTTTGATATTGTTACAAGTAGAACTGTTGCTATAATTCTTATACGTTTAACAGTTTTATTTGGTTTAATATCTTTAGTTTGTCTAAAACCTTTATGGATGAAGTTTCCTGATGATCTGGCCTAAGCAACCAGTGAAATGCATAGGAATAGCTTATCCCATCAACAATAAATTTCAAGTGTTTTTATCAATAATAAAAACTGGAAATTAAGCACGAATAACAAAATCTTTTGAAATTAAAATTTTGTATTCCCAAAAATTGAAATTACTTTTTGATAATAAACAGGCAGTGCACGGCCTAAAAAACACTTAATTGACAACATCTTTTGTAAGTTGTTGTTTTTTTCATTTTGTTTTTCTTAACCTACTTACAACTACAATTAATGTTGAGAGAATTTCAACTAATTGTAGTGGGGAATGTGAGATGAGATAAACCCACTGTTGTTTATTGTTGATGTGTTTTGTTTAAACTTTGATATTGTTACAAGTAGAACTGTTGCTATAATTCTTATACGTTTAACAGTTTTATTTGGTTTAATATCTTTAGTTTGTCTAAAACCTTTATGGATGAAGTTTCCTGATGATCTGGCCTAAGCAACCAGTGAAATGCATAGGAATAGCTTATCCCATCAACAATAAATTTCAAGTGTTTTTATCAATAATAAAAACTGGGAATTAAGCACGAATAACAAAATCTTTTGAAATTAAAATTTTGTATTCCCAAAAATTGAAATTACTTTTTGATAATAAACAGGCAGTGCACGGCCTATAAAACACTTAATTGACAACATCTTTTGTAAGTTGTTGTTTTTTTCATTTTGTTTTTCTTAACCTACTTACAACTACAATTAATGTTGAGAGAATTTCAACTAATTGTAGTGGGGAATGTGAGATGAGATAAACCCACTGTTGTTTATTGTTGATGTGTTTTGTTTAAACTTTGATATTGTTACAAGTAGAACTGTTGCTATAATTCTTATACGTTTAACAGTTTTATTTGGTTTAATATCTTTAGTTTGTCTAAAACCTTTATGGATGAAGTTTCCTGATGATCTGGCCTAAGCAACCAGTGAAATGCATAGGAATAGCTTATCCCATCAACAATAAATTTCAAGTGTTTTTATCAATAATAAAAACTGGGAATTAAGCACGAATAACAAAATCTTTTGAAATTAAAATTTTGTATTCCCAAAAATTGAAATTACTTTTTGATAATAAACAGGCAGTGCACGGCCTAAAAAACACTTAATTGACAACATCTTTTGTAAGTTGTTGTTTTTTTCATTTTGTTTTTCTTAACCTACTTACAACTACAATTAATGTTGAGAGAATTTCAACTAATTGTAGTGGGGAAATGTAAGATGAGATGAACCCACTGTTGTTTATTGTTGATGTGTTTTGTTTAAACTTTGATATTGTTACAAGTAGAACTGTTGCTATAATTCTTATACGTTTAACAGTTTTATTTGGTTTAATATCTTTAGTTTGTCTAAAACCTTTATGGATGAAGTTTCCTGATGATCTGGCCTAAGCAACCAGTGAAATGCATAGGAATAGCTTATCCCATCAACAATAAATTTCAAGTGTTTTTATCAATAATAAAAACTGGGAATTAAGCACGAATAACAAAATCTTTTGAAATTAAAATTTTGTATTCCCAAAAATTGAAATTACTTTTTGATAATAAACAGGCAGTGCACGGCCTAAAAAACACTTAATTGACAACATCTTTTGTAAGTTGTTGTTTTTTTCATTTTGTTTTTCTTAACCTACTTACAACTACAATTAATGTTGAGAGAATTTCAACTAATTGTAGTGGGGAATGTGAGATGAGATAAACCCACTGTTGTTTATTGTTGATGTGTTTTGTTTAAACTTTGATATTGTTACAAGTAGAACTGTTGCTATAATTCTTATACGTTTAACAGTTTTATTTGGTTTAATATCTTTAGTTTGTCTAAAACCTTTATGGATGAAGTTTCCTGATGATCTGGCCTAAGCAACCAGTGAAATGCATAGGAATAGCTTATCCCATCAACAATAAATTTCAAGTGTTTTTATCAATAATAAAAACTGGGAATTAAGCACGAATAACAAAATCTTTTGAAATTAAAATTTTGTATTCCCAAAAATTGAAATTACTTTTTGATAATAAACAGGCAGTGCACGGCCTAAAAAACACTTAATTGACAACATCTTTTGTAAGTTGTTGTTTTTTTCATTTTGTTTTTCTTAACCTACTTACAACTACAATTAATGTTGAGAGAATTTCAACTAATTGTAGTGGGGAAATGTAAGATGAGATGAACCCACTGTTGTTTATTGTTGATGTGTTTTGTTTAAACTTTGATATTGTTACAAGTAGAACTGTTGCTATAATTCTTATACGTTTAACAGTTTTATTTGGTTTAATATCTTTAGTTTGTCTAAAACCCTTATGGATGAAGTTTCCTGATGATCTGGCCTAAGCAACCAGTGAAATGCATAGGAATAGCTTATCCCATCAACAATAAATTTCAAGTGTTTTTATCAATAATAAAAACTGGGAATTAAGCACGAATAACAAAATCTTTTGAAATTAAAATTTTTAAAAGCTTTTAAATACTTAAAGCATTTGCTTTTTGCTCAAACATATGCATGTAGGTCGGTTTATAGAAGTATCGCGACTACCCTTGTAGGTATAATAAAGAAATAATTGAGAGAGTTTCACCAGAACATTTTATAGTGCTTGTGGAGTTTTAATTTAAAATAATGTAAGAATGTCGCGTAAAGTGAAGTTTCTATCATAAAGCAAAAAAAGCTAAATATAACTGATCTATTTTTGACGATATGCGGATGATGAACAGTTGTCTGAGAGAGTAGACCGTGAAACACCATTTACTGGAAATATAATCTGTCTAATGCTGATATTTACGATGAGTCTTCAGTTGAAAGTTATGCCGAAGTAAATATTTTGCCGTGTGGCAAAAGCACTATTTGTTATCCCATCAAAACTAGATCAACGGAATTGCTTTCAAAAGCTCAAACTTGAGAGTAAATATGGTGGACATAATAGTGCGTCAGACAAACAAAAAAGCAGATGCCACATATGCAGTCTATATTGGAACTAACCCGACAAAACCACGACTTAATTGGAAATATGTAACAGTAAATGAAATATATGCCTTTACTGACATTTTAATAATGAAAGGTGCAAATCATTCATGAAAAGATGTGATGTGAGAATACTCTTTGTCGAGTAACAATGGCCATTACCATTTTCTGATCACTGCGATGTTTCCTACGATTTGACGATGTAAATATCCAGTGAATGCGAAAGCGAATCAGACAAATTAGGGATTATAGTTTTGTAGATTTGTGATGCAAAAAACTCCTAACCGGTCGATGGCCAACTATATACCGGGAAATCACCAATGGGCCCTGAGATACGACAAGAAAAAAGAGTGGTTAAGGATCTAACAGGTCCTTTCCATGATAGTTGGTGCACCATCACAATAGATAATTTTTTTACCACTCTTGATTTAGCGCAACATTCCAATTAGTCGCCACTATTCATCACGATCTGCTATTAAATGCTGTCAACGCAAGCCGATACCCACAAATATAACATTTGAACAATAACAGAGTTGTTAAAAAAACAAATTTATATGTTTTATCGATCAAATTCAAAATAACCGTGGTAATTTGTAAGGAAAAACAAAAAAAACTTGTAGGGATACCGCGGTACCCGGTCATTGACTCGCGTAGGTGTCGAATGTTAAACGATTTTAAACAAAGATCTGGCTATATATATATATTTTTTTTTCTTTTATAATTTTTTAAGTCCTAAATAGCGACGATTTGGAGTTTCATCGCCACATCTTTATTGTGAAAGATTTGCGAGCATTTTTAAGTTGAAAAAGTTACCCGGGTACTCGGTTATTGACCGTAGGGTTAATATGGGCCCTAGTGAAATAACGGCCTGATTTAGTTCAATTTAAATAGTCGTAATGTACAAGATATAATATCTAGAAAATCTTGTTCCTACCAGTCCATATGGTACTGGCATTATTGCGCCAAAACCATTATTTTCGGAAGAAAACAGAGTTATTTGCCTGTAACTCGGTTATTTAAGACCGATTTCGCTAATTACCTGTAAGCAATTTAACCTTTTTAATCCATTAGTCAAATTTTTCTTTTTCTATCGAAATGGTTTTAAAAAAGATTAACAGCCTGGCCTCCGATGTCGACCGCTATCATTCGCTTGCATTTTCAACGACAAACAAACAGCTGATTTCCAGCCCACAATGCAAGCGACGATAACGTTACAGCTTTAATACAAATTTGTTAAAATACTGTTGTCACTTATTATATCGGGTGATTTTTTAGCTATTATCTTTTTGCCAACACTGGTCACAAAAAACGTTTCGTGTTTTGTTTCACTGTCAAACATCTTCAGTTTGGTCTATAATTTAACCATGAATCGTCTTACAAACGAACAACGCTTGCAAATTATTGAATTTTATTACCAAAATGCGTGCTCTGTTAAGAAAGTTCATCGCGCGCTTCTTGTGTTCAGCGACGAAGCTAATTTTTCGCTCAATGGGTACGTTAATAAGCAGAATTGTCGATTTTGGAGTGAAGATCAGCCAGAATCATTGCAAGAGCTACCAATGTATCCAGAAAAAGTCACAGTTTGGTGCGGTTTATGGGCTGGTGGCATCATTGGACCGTACTTCTTCAAAGATGATGCGAATCGTAACGTAACTGTGAATGGTGAGCGCTACCGTGAGATGATATCTAACTTTTTGTTTGCCCAAAATGCAAGAGCTTGACTTGCATGACATGTGGTTTTAACAAGACGGTGCCACATGCCACACAGCACGCTTAACAATGGATTTATTGAGAGTCGAGTTAGGTGAACATTTTATTTCACGTTCGGGGCCGGTCAATTGGCCGCCTAGATCGTGTGATTTAACGCCTTTAGACGATTTTTTGTGGGGCTATGTTAAAGCTCATGTCTATACTAGTGCTGGGAAACTATCGATAGACTATCGATAGTCTTAAAATATCGAAAATATCGATAGGAAAAATATCTAACATCTAATAATTAGTATTGTGGAATTTTTGTTGAACTATTTATGGTTTTTAATCCAAATTCTCAATATTTTTAATCAGGCTTTAGTTCATCAAATTTAATTTTCATTAAATTATTTTTATGAAGAAAGAAATTTTTACAACATGAAAATTAATTGAAATTGTTATTGATAATCATGCATTCTTGACTGACCTGAGATTCGAATCCAGGCGTCTGGTTACCCTGACATGTTTCGATCGCTACCACTCGATCTCCTCAGAGGGATTTGCCGTCTTAAACTCGCAGCCATCGACGACTGCTGACGTCAATAGTTAAACATCAATCCTTAAACCAAATTGTATTTTAACCTTTGGTAGATCGAAATTTTTGAATAATTATCCATTTTTAATTGATTTTACATGTTTTTCCTTTACCTCTGTTTTTGTTGTAACAAAAATGCAAATCCAAATGCAATTGCAGGCATAAGATAAAGCAATGAACCACCATTAGAGGATAAGTCCGCTAGAATGATTACCTTTTTGGGTTTAGAATTTAGAAAATTTTTTTAAATTGCAATGGAAGCTATCCGTGTAACCTTGCTGTCCGTGTAACCTTGTGCGCAAAGTACAGGTCGTAATGATCCGAATCGTAGGACCAAGAGGGAAGATAGGGACAATTTTTAACCTCTCAGAAACTATCAAACCGATTTTATTGAAATTTAAAACATAGATATATCCCTATTTATATGGACACATAAGCATGATTCTCCATGGATCCCGAATAGGGTGCACTCTCTTAAATGTGTTTTAGAATACTATGGTGTAGGGTATCATATTGTCGGTACTGTACTTTCTTACTTGTTACTTTTAAACCAGCGTTTCATTTGTGGAATTGTTGATGTGGCAATATTGTTACTCGATAGCAAATAAATAGATTACGATAATGAGTGGCTTGTTGTCGTTCGGTTAAGTTGTCGATCGACATCGTTTGCCAGGCTGTATATTTCATTTTTATTTTGCTCTTCACATTATAAAAACCTAAGGCTCAACCATAATATGCATAGTCTTGCTTAACCTACTGTCAAACATTAGCAAAAAGTCTCTCAAATGTATCTAAGAAAACAAAAACAAAACAAGTAAGAAAGTATAGTCGGCCAAGCCCGACCATATGATACCCTACACCACAGTATTTAAAAAAACACAGTATGTTTTTATGTCCATATTAATATGGATTTATCTATGTTTATAAACTTCATTCAAATGGCTTGAAAGTTTTTGAGAAGCAGAAATTGCCCTCTTACCTACCCTTGTGGTCATATTTTTAAAAAACTACATAGCTTATGTGTCCATAAACATATGTTTCTATCTATGTTTTAAATTTCATTAAAATCGGTTTGATAGTTTCTGACAGGCAGAAATTTCTCCCTATCTTCCCTCATGGTCCTATGATTCGGACCATTTTCAATAGGCTTAGTCCTTGTGCGAATAAGAACCTATGTCCCAAATTTTACCAAATTATCTCCAAATTGCGACCTGTACTTTGCGCACAAAGTTACATGGACAGCCAGCCAGCTAGTCATCCTGTCAGCCAGCCGGACGGACATCGTTAGTTCGACTCAGAAAGTGATTCTAAGACTACCGATCGTCTTAGAATCACTTTCTGGTGGGTCTATGACCAATATTTTAAGGCGTTACACACATCAGCACAAATGCGTAATACCCTCTCCACTATTGTGGTGTCTGTATAAAAACATTTGATTCCGTACGGAATGTGCGATTAGATTCGTACCTTGCTTAAGCAAATGACAGTTTCATTAAACTTAGCAAAAAGTTTCCTTAAGTTCAAAATGGTTTGCTTCATATAATTTACATGCATTCGCTCATTCGCTTAAGCCAACTTAATCACATTGTGGTTGGGCCTTAAGTCTTAATAGATATATACGTTATAGATATATAACTCGAAAAAATTATGCAGAACAGTGGTTCCCGTTCAATTCAAAGTAGACTCTATTTTTATGCAGGGCTTTAACGTTTATCCTGTTAAACACAATTTATTTTCGCTTAAAATCATTGGTGTTTAATAAACAGCATGTACTGTAGACGAAAAATATTGACAACCTCTTCTTTGTCACGATAACGCTTATTGGAATCAGGTTGTGTGACTAGGATTAAAAACTTAGCCATAATTTTGCACCAATAACATTAACCAATTACAAAAAAAACACAGAAAAACATGGTTGAAGTATGATTAAATGGCTATATTATGTACCCTGCATTAGCCACGAACTAGTTTTAACCAGTTCATGGTTAATTGTTTTTTTTACCAAATTATAGGTAATTTTGACCAAATCATGGTTTATTTTTATCACATTAGGCTTATACTTAACCATAATATGGTTACATACAAACATAAGCATTTGTTAAAATCCCATTAAAGTATCCCAGTAAAAAATGTGCTCCAATAGGAGCAGGTTTTACGTATGAATTCATACCTCAAATCGCTTCAAACCTGCTGATAGGATGCCTGATTTTTGTATGGGGTGTTCCCGGTTTGGAGGACTATTTTCTGCTGACAATAAGCGCTTCTTTTAGTATGCAAGCAGAGCACTCCTAAAGAACTTTTTTTAAGGGCTTGCTATATATAAACATATTCATTAATGTTTTGCTTTTACTTGTTTAAATGAATTTTTTTATTTTTTTCGCTTTAAAACCTTCTTCATTATCAGCACTAAAAAAGCAGCTTTTCTGTATATTTTATTCATTATCATTTACTGCTGTATTAGAGCTCTTTTATTGAAGCGCTCGATTATGCGCTTTTTCTCGTAAGTGCTTCAAAAAACTCGAATTTTTTTTACTGGGATGTTGCTTTTAGAATATGGTTACCTGCAATCATATTTTTTCCTGAGTGCATTTAGTCGAAAACATCTTCTAGCTCTACTGCGTGTCAATAGTTGTGTTTAATTGCTACCTTAATGGTCTTAGAGGGCAGATTGTGACTATTTGACAGTATTTATCAAGACTTTGGCTTTGTCGATTCGAAACAACCTGGCTGTAATATGTTCAAACTCAGTCGAAGTTTTGATTAATTCCTGACCATTTTTCTTGCCAGAAAAACGGAAATTGAAAACAACAATCCGAGTAAAAACACTAGGGATTGCCAAAGCTTTGAATATTACAATTAAAACAACTTTTAGAAACTGGACCCTTTTTAAGCTTCCAATACTAACTTTTATTTCTGACTACCCTTAAATATGCCAGTATTTATTATAAAACAGTCTTTTTAAAAACCTTAAAAGCATTTAAGGTTCTACCCCCGTATTCATAAACGATGATTAAATTTAACAAACGTTTATTAAGAAACATTTTTAAAGAAAATTTGGTTTTCAAACCTTTATTAAATTTAAAATATTTTTATGAATACAGGCACTAAGCTTTAAATAGCACTTATATATGATGTAAATACATTCATTCAGGTTGTTCCATTCAGAATGTTCAATTACAATTAAATAACAGAAAAATAAATCATCTTCATGGTAAATGTGAACACTTACCATCAGTTAATGAATTGCGTTTATCTTCGGTATTCTCTTCATCACTATCAATGTGAGGAAACGAATTGCCCAAACAAAATCTTGGCAAGGCAGGTGAATTCAGTTCATTGGATTTGGTTTCAAATTGTGGAATTGCTGTGGTAGTTGCTGTTGCTGCTGCTATTATTTTATGGCTACTAATGTTATTGTTGTTGCTAATATTGTTGTTTATATTTCTGGTATTGTTGCTGTTAAGATGACTTTTGGCATAAGAATCGCTATCACTTGAGGCGGTACTTAAACCACTGGCACTGCTATTACCCGAAGACGTTGAGTTCATACTATCCTGACGATTGGTCAAGCGTCTGAGCATGTATTTGTTGTTGTGTAATTTATTTTTGGTAATTAATTCACTACGTCTTAAAGCACATTTCGGTGAATTTGGCAATTGGAGTCTACCGTTAAGTGCCCCATAATGGGTTTTCTCATCTTTCAGAGACAATGCAGTGATCGTTGCTGTTGTTGTTGTTGCGGTAGTTGTGGTAGAGGCAGATGCATTATTAGAACCTGTATTGCCACCATTTAATGTTATTTGTGGCAATTGATTGAGTGATAAACGCTCAAGACTATTCTCCACGCCTATCAAAAGGTTTTGCAAGAGTTGGGGCAAATCGTCACTTAACATTTCGAGTGCTAGTGTGCTCAGGTACAATGTGTGATCTTGGTAATCAAGTCGACAACTTTTTAAAGTTGACCCTGATTTTAAAGTTAATGCTGCTGTTGTTGTTATAGTATTTTCTGCTAATGCGCCGTTTAAAGGGTGCACTGTTGGCGTACGCCAAACGGCATACAATTGAGGTTCTTTATTCGTTTTAACTAGAAAAATAAAAGTAAAATAAAAACGTTTTCGTTAAACATTTTGTTTTTAAAAATCACAATCGTTACTATTATTTTTATTATTATTATTAAAACACACATTGGGTTAATTTAAAACAAGTGGTAACAACAACTTTACACAAGTAATTTAAAAAAAAAAAAATATTATAAATTCAATATTTTAAAAATTAAAATTATATATAATGGATTTATTTATTTATTTTAAAAATCGCCGGAAAATGCATAAAGAACGATTTATTAGTCAAATTGGGCCAGATTGCTACATGTTTTTATCTTATCTCTTCTCTGAAAATGAGGGTTTAGAAGTAATATAAATATTAATGGAAACAATACAAGCAAAGTTCTTATAAATAGCAAATATTAAAAAATCCATTTAAATGGACGGTACACATTTTATTAAAATGAAGAAGTATTAAAGTATTTCTTTCTCATTTGAATAAAATTAACAAAATGTTTCATGACTTTTATCGAAATTTTACTTTTTGAGATCACCGTACTTGATATCAAATACCTTTAATAGAAATTTAAGATCATAGTATTCGATAACGAGAAGTCGAATACATTTCCTCGAAATATCATGTAATGTAGCTGTTGACATGCTCTTTGTAAAGTCGAATTGAGGCAATTTAAAGTACAATGCTTTTTTTTTTGTCAAACTTAATCGTTTTAAAAATCTAAAAGCGTTCACGTAGATACTTATAAGCAGGGAAACCAGAAATATGCTTTAAAAACGCTTCTTGTGCGCATTAAATGTGCAGTAAAAATTTGAAAATATGCCCTGAAAACTGTTTAAAATATGCCTTACAAAAATTCAAAAATTGCTAATTTGAAAACAAAATATTCAACAATTTAATAACAGTTCCATTGAATAACAAGTTAGAAAGTACAGTCGGCCAAGCCCGACTATGTGATACCCTACACCATAGTATTTTAGAACACATTTACGAGAGTGCACCCTATTCGGGACCCATGGAGAATCATGCTTATGTAGGGATTTTCTGTCTTAAGGGATTTTAGGGGTGGTCGCTAAATTGTTTACTATTGTTCACATTTAAAAGGAAGTTGGAGCTTTGGGCAAATATGAGCCGATTCGAAAATAATTTAAAAATATTCAACAATTTAATAACAGTTCCGTTGAATAACAAGTAAGAAAATAATTTAATTTGCAGTAATATATTTTTGGTGCGAATTAAATCTAAATTCCAACATTCATAATTAAATGGTTTACGGACACAAAGAGTCTAATTTAGGAAGAAGTTTTTATGGGGCATATGTGAAATAATAGACTGATTCTCACCAATAACAAAGACTTCGTCCTTAGTACAATTAAAAGGTATTAACCACATTTGATCAAATTAGCTGCAATATTGCAATTTGTACTTTGCGCACAAGGTTAACATGGACAGAAAACCAGCCAGACGGACGGATGGACATCGTTAGATCACTTTAAAAAGTGATTTCTATGTACAGAATTGTTATTTCCTTAATTTTTGCTTATAAATAAAATTTTAAAGTTAAAAATAACTTTTATCTTTAATGACTCTGCGGGAAATTTGTGTCAATTGGTCCAACAGACTAGTCCTGGGATTTGTGAAAACAGAACAATTAGGAAAATAAAGAGCTCATGACCAGTGAAAGGAGAACCAATTTTAACTGGTTTACGAAAAACTAAAGGATAGAAAAAGTAGTTACAGTACAGTACAGTCTTCTCCGGTGGTGTGATAAATTTTTTCGGACTTTCTAAAACTTGGTTCTTGAATTTAATTCTAGGACTTGTTTTATTGAAATAATACTACATTGTTCTGAAATAATACAACTGACACTGAACACGTCCATTAAGAATAGATGTGTGACTGGTCAAATGGTGTCAATTGACCCCCTCCAATGGCAACCCCATGTAAAATTGATAGGTCTTATTCATATAAAGTGTTAAGACTATAGTACATGGAATGTAAAAATGTAATTTTGACGTCACTACAAAGCCACAATAGCAAGTTCGTGTTGTGTGATGACGACAAAATTAAGTCAGAATCACATGCGCATGTGACTTTTTATATACCGTGTACTATAGGCTTTAGAACTAGAACCGGTCTCTACCACCAAAGACCTATCACGGGGCTACTTTGGTGTCAGTTCGCTTCCCTCTAGGGGACAGCCTGCCTTGTCTTAAAATTTTAGAGCACAAATTTAATGTAGATGGCGAAATTGAAGCTACATGTTGGGTATATATTCAAAAAAGAAAAGCCAGAATTAAAAATAAATTTGCACTAACAAATCGGTGCCAAAATTCATAAAAAGCTCTAAAACGGATAAATATGTTGTTACTGCGTTCACTGGTCGCACAGGGAAAACTTGCAATTGCATATTTATGGTTCCCCTGCTTATAAGGAATTTTTTTTAATAATATACATTTATTTCATTATTACTTTGTTTACATTTTTAAAGATAAATATGTTTTAAATCTACTAAAAAGCAAACAATTCTCGAAGAACTTAAAGTGGCAGCACTGTCTTCTATATTTGATCTATTTGGTTTGACATTTCTTTATGACTCACGCCAGAGAAATTTTAGCAAATTGTTAAAATTTATTACAAAAATCATGGTTAAATTTGTCAAATTTATTAAGCATCACGTGAATTAATCGTTCATCAAAGCAAGTAAATCGAGGTACTATAGTACGATATGTACGGATCTCCTTAATATAAGTACAGAATGCTTGGTTCAAATACGGAATAATCAAGTGCCCCGTACTTCAAATAATCCGAAAGCAAAAGTGAGATAAAAATTGATCTTGATTCAAGAATTTCAAAGTTGGTTTTAATCGCAATTCGTACTTGAAATAATCCGAAAGTGAGATTGTTTCTTAACCACAGAAGAACCCACAGATGGAGAATATTGTTACCCGTTTACACATATATATCCGTCATTGGCGTAGCTAGGGGGCTGGGGTGGGCTAAACCACTCCAGATCAACTTCTGTCCACCACAGACTTTTTTCCTTTTTTCTTTTAATTACTGTTTTCGTTTGACAATTTTTTAAGTATATGGATATTTTAAATAGCCGATTAAATATTTCTTTTACATAAGTGTTTACTTTGCATTTAACGAAATTTGTTCTCACTGTATAAAACACAATACATCATAATAATATGGGATTGACATTTATAAAAAAATGTAGATTAACACAAAGACAAAAAGCCAATACATTTTAATTTTTCAAGGCCTTATACAAACACTTTCTGAAACTAGGAAATCAAAATGATTTAAAAAGTATAATCCAAGCTATTCTAATTACACATTAGATGGAGATATGAGAATTGCAAGTCTATAATTAGAAATTGGGCTGTAATTAAGAATGCTCTTGAAGAAAAAATAAACCAAGCGAGAGACCAAAATTAAGAAGAGGCTCTTAGAATATTGCCTTTAACCCATTAAAGACTGGACCCCGATTTCGTGGTACGATTTTGATGAAATTTCACACATTTGATATTATGGGCATTTATATTGACATTGCGTTTGTTTTTTATTTTTACCTGTCAAACCTTGGCCCCTAGACCATGGGTATTTTTCTACCCACTTCGCTCTTAAAGAGTTCTAAAACACAAGATTTTTTGGAAACCAAAAATTTAAAAATTCATTTATTGCATGCATTGATGTACTATGTACATTTAATCTGTCCCAGCGGAAAAAGGAAGAAGTACGGATGCCTTCTAGAGGGCCTTTGTATTCCTTCTTTTGGATGAAAAGGATGGTTAAATTTTAAGGGCCGATGTTGGTTTTGAATAAAACACCAATTATTTAGGAAATTATTGTCATTTATTTTTATTATGAAAATATTGGTATGGTTCAAACATGCATAATTGAGGTTCTAAGCCGTTAATGGGCCGAATTATCTCATCCTATAGCTCTTGAATTGTTGCTTGCTTATCGACGTACACCTTTTCTGGCAAATAACCCCAAAGAAAGAAGACCAACGGTGTCAAATCAAATGATCTTGGCGGCCAATTGACAGCGCCACCACGTGAGATAACACGGCCATTGAATTCATTGCGCAAAAGAGCGATTGTTTCGTTAGCTGTGTGGCACCGTCCTTTTGAAAGCACATATCGTCCACATCCATATCTTCCAATCCGGGCCATAAAATGTTCGTTATCATCTCACGATAGCGAACACCTCATTTTGGAAAAAATACGGCCCGATGATGCCGCCAGCCCATAAGCCACACCAAACAGTCACTCTTGTGAGCGCATTGGTTTTTCGACAATCACTCTTGGATTATCATTCGCCCAAATGCGGCAACTCTGCTTGTTGCCGAATCCACTGAGGTGAAAATGTGCCTCATCGCTGAATCACGAAGTGCATTTTGATTTGAACGCCCATATTAATAATAAGCCATAATAAGGTGAGGTTCACATTCAACATTGGCCCTTTACTAGGTTTGCTCGCTTTATTCCACTCTCATATCTTTTTACACACGTTGTCATTGCTCTCGCTTCTTTTGCAGTTACATAAGAATGGTAACGGGATAAAAAAAAAAATTATTTTGCTTTTGCTTGTGCGAAAAAACATAACAAAAAATGTTACTCCTGTGTGAGCGTTGTTGAAGCATTGGTGTAAGAGAAAAAGTTGTCACAAATGCACAAGAAATGGCAAAGCGCATGGAGAGCTTTGACCATATGATAAGCCATATTATTCAGCTTGGCCGTTTCGGACAATGTGAAGCAAAACTGAGTTTGGTTGTACAAAATGCAAATTTAAGTTACACCCAAAGGCTTGTTTTGCACATTTTCATGCTGGTGTCCCAAAAAACATTAAAAATATAAAATTATCTCAATAATCGACCACAGTTGTGATATTTATTTCTTTATTTTTTACTAATAAATAAATCATTTTACATAAAACAACGCATTTTTACTTGCCAAAAATTAAAAAAAAAACTATGTGTTTTGAACCCTCTGACAGCGAAGAGGGTATTTAAATACCCATGTCATTGAATCAAACCTGTGGTCAACGTTATTGGCCCAATTTAGCTAATATTTTTTTCTAAAGCAGAGCACACTTAAGGCTATAAGTCACCAAGAGGGTTTTCCGATTTTCCACTCTCCCAATTTTCCAAAGCCGTTGTCGTTCCCTTTTTCCAAATATTAAAAATTGCTAACTTGTAAGCCGCTAACTTACCCAATTAAAAGGGGCAACAATTAATTTCAAAAATTTGTTTAAGTAGTCTCATCTCTTTTTTATCTATCTGTAAAAACCAATTTCCGATACCTCTTACCTGAAGTTAGCCAGAATTTTTCAACGAAGGCTCTGTTTTTGGGTATTTAAATACCCATCCGTCCTTAATGGGTTAATTAAGAAACCTGATTTCATTGTGAATTTGTTTATCTTTAGTTTTGCTTTTCAAACGATAAACCTTTTCAACAAATTTTTTCAAATGCTACCATTGGAATGTTTAAAGAGAATAATAAGTAGGGATGATATGTTCATGCACTAAAAAATCAAAAATATGCGCTTAAAAATGCACAAAAAATCCAAAATATGCACTAAAAAAAAATGTATGCACTTAAAACTTAAAAAATTGTTCTTTATTATATTGGCTTTTAATTTCCTCTGCAACGCGGTATAATCCATGTGCCAAGCAAATAACTTGTAGCAGTTTTGGGTAACATATTTTAACCCATTGGAAGCCTTAGAAGGATCTTTTGTCGAAATCTTGAAAATCTTGTACTTAAAGCAAACCTCCAAAATAATTTATTTATTGATTGATTTTAAAATTTTTTTGGAAGGTTTTTTTGGTGTATTTAAAATTTTTTTTACAACTTTTTTTATAATGAAAAATCGCCAAAAATGTCAAAATATGCATTAAATTCCTAAATATGCAAAAAAATTATAAATATATTTTTCACCAAAATATGCAAAAACAAATCGATGCCATTTTAACGCAAATTTAATGATTTGGAAAGATAATTGGTCGACATCGTTCTTAGGCTATCGACAAAAAACATGCATTTGCATGGAAATCGCATCCCTAGTAATAATTTGGATGAAATTTCAAGCAATTGAAAACCAATTCAAAAAGCTTCCGTTAGCTAAAGCTGCAAACAATTTCTTTAAACTCGATTTTAAATGCACTCATAAAATTATAATCAACTAGCTGTTTGGTCCCGGCTCTGCATGGGATTTTCTAGATAAAAATAAAAAATGAAATGCAAGAGAATTTTGTTAATAACTTGACCCCAGCGCTTTTTACCATCAATGAAAAAAAAATTTTAATATCACGAGAACAGTGCCACCTATCGGGATTTTTTAAGTAACCATCAGTGAAAGTAGACCTTTCCAACGCATGTACTCGTTTGAAAATCGGTTGAGTGGTTCTCGAGTTATAAAATCACGACCAGGACAACTTTTTTTATATACATATATAGATTACTTAAATATTTTGCAAATGGATTGTGATTTGAAAAAAGTATCTATCCAAACATTTACAAACTTTTGCAAGTGGAAATTAGCATTTCATGGTTAAGCAATAACCTTTTCAATAATAAATCGATTTTAATATAATTTTTTTTTAAGTTTGTTTTTGTTACATTAATTCCAGACTGAATTTTTGTGATATATTTTTTAATTTTGTTTTAATAAAAAATATTTGGCTTAAATAAAAAATTATTTTGTTTAAATAAGAAAAAAATTTTTATATATTATTTTTCAGAAGGAGTGCCCACTAGAGTTGTCAATTATTCGCCTTTCAACTTTGTTCGAATAATTCAAATAATTGTTTTAGTTCGTTCGATCAAACGATTATATCTCAAAAATTATTCGATTAACCGATGAGAATAACGAATAAAAGAATTATTTTTACAAAAAAATTAATATGGAAAATCTTTCGTTCCATAAAATTTTGAATTTTAACTCCATATCGTTGTATCGGGTGTTTTTTTCAGTGGTATAGAACTTCGAATTGAAATAAAACACAAGAAAATCGTTTTAATGACCATCAATTTGGCTTTATTGGAAGGATAATTTTATGCCATTAATGTTTAAATATGATTTCAGGCATGTGGCCGCCGCGGCTGGCTCGAATAAAGCCAATTCTACAGGTCCAATTTTCAACCACTTTTTCGAGCATATGGGGCCGTATGTCGGCAATAACTCCACGAATGTTGGCTTCCAATTCCCCTAACGTTTCTGGTTTGTTGGCGTAGACGAGCGACTTCACATATCCCCAAAGAAAATAATCCAATGGTGTCAAATCATACGATCTTGGTGGGCAATTGACAGGTCCATTCCGCGAAATTATGCGCTCATCGAATGTTTCCTTCAATAAATCGATTGTGGCGTGCGCTGTGTGGCATGTAGCGCCGTCTTGTTGGAACCACAACTCATCCACATTCATGCCATCCAATTCGGGAACAAAATAGTCGGTTATCATGGCTCTATACCGGTCTCCATTAACGGTAACTGCCTCTCCAGCATTATTTCGGAAGAAGTATGGCCCAATGACTCCACCAGCCCATAGAGCACACCAAACAGTCAGTTTTTGTGGATGTAATGGCGTCTCAAGGGTCTCATGTGGATTCTCTTCACTCCAAATGCGGCAATTTTGCTTGTTGACGTAGCCATTCAACCAAAAATGAGCCTCATCACTGAACAAAATTTTGCGATGAAAATCAGCATCGAGATCAATCTCATTTTCGGCCCATACACCAAAATCACGACGCATTGCATGGTCTCGCGGCTTTAATTCTTGCACAAGCTGGATCTTGTAAGGTCGCAAGCCAAGATCTTTGCGCAAAATCTTCCATAAAGTTGATGGACAAAGCTCCAATTGCTGTGCACGGTGGCGAATCGATTCATTCGGGTCCTCTTCAACACATTGCTCTACAGCGGCAATTGTTTCTTCGGTGCGCACTGTTCGACGTCTCTGCGGATGCGCATTATCACATAGAGTAAACGTAGTTCGAAAACGATCCATGGTTAACCGAATTAATTGCTCTGATGGACGATTATGTCGACCATAAAATGGACGGAGTTTGCGGTAAACTTCGCGAACTGAACCGTTATTTTCGAAATAAATTTGCACGATTTGCAAGCGTTGTTCTTTTGTCAACCTGTTCATGATGAAATGGCAAACCAAACTGAACATAAATGACATTAGAGTTGCCAGATTTGACCACAAAATGCCAGTTTTATCTCTATTCGAAAAACAAACCTGTAAAAAAAACACCCGATATTACTTAAAGGCATCGTAAAACCCTTAGTTTCTTAATAATCCAATATTATTCTGGATTTTTGGAAAGGCGTTGGCAGACCTACCATTTTCAGCGAAACTTCTGGCTACAATTTCTTCTATAGAACAACCGCTGTCTCTCCTAATGTATTTTCCGTTGGACCAAGTTCGGCATTTCTTGATGTTGTTGGATTATCTTCCACTACATCGTTTTTAATTGTAATATTGTGGCACTTACGCAAATGGTAAAGATTTAATTTAAAAAAAAAATATAAAAAATAAAAACATTTTCTACTTTCAAAATATGATTTATATAAATCAAATCTTGAGTTTTAAGCTTTTTGTTTATTTCTTAATTGTTCACCCGAAATTGAAAAATCCCATTACTTGAAAATGTTTTAACGTTTGATTTAAAAATAAAACAGCTGATACAATTGCAACTCTCCTTGTAAAACTCGTTTGTTGCTAAATTAAAAATACGAGATGGCAAATGATTCTTCAGTTATTTTGGCGCTTTATTAGACGAAATATTCTGATTGCATCAATGCATGTCCGTGCTAAAATAATAGAAGATGACAAGCATTGATATAATTAGTATATTTCTCCTCATAATGCGCCGAAAGAACTGTCAGAATCAATTGTCATCTCGTATTTTTAATTTCGTTACAGAGTTTTGCAACACACCTACTCAATTGTTTGTTTAAATTTCTTTAACAAGAACATTTTTGAAATACAATGAGTACTCAGCACGGTTTTTGCTTACTAAAAATTGAGATTAATTACAACCAGGGGTATGGCAACAATATTTTTTAACTTTCCTACATGTTGTAAAAAATCACTAAAAACCTAGGAGAATAAATTAAATTTTATGCTTTTATTTTATTTATTTTTTAATAAACAAAATTGTTCGATTAATCGACATTAATTAATCGATTTATTCGTTATTTGAAAATCGTCGTTTTGAAATTATTCGAACAAGAGTTTGGTTTTGTTTGATTAATCGAATTATTCTTAATCGGTTGACAACTCTAGTGCCCACCCCAGAATATCAGTCTAGCTACGCTTATTTTGTTGTTGTTTTCTCCCATTGTTTATAGAAGAGCCCACCAAAAAAAAAAGACACCAACTGCATGGCCGATATTGTTTTCGTAATCATTCTACTTTGAAAGTTTTATGTATTTAACTAAATAATTTTGACCAATAGAATTCGGGAATTTTTGCTTCTTATTTTACTTTTCAACATGAAAACAGTTTATGTTTTTCCTCTTTTAGTGTTATTTTTGCTTCTTCACAAATCAAGCAAATCGTTTCTGCAGTTTCTACAACAAACGTTTACAATTACAATCGTATACACGAATAAAGAATGCTATAGTTTTCGAAATTAATCCGATTTTTGGTTGTTTTCAGTACGTCTTAGTCTTAGTACTTAAGTTTTTAAGTGCGACTAGTACTCAAAGTCTGTTGAAAAAACTTTAATTTAGTACAAGATTTGTCTTTCTGTGATATACATATCGCACTGGTTTCTCTAAAGCAGCGAAGGGCAGATAGAGAACATTGAAAAAAAGAGAGTAAATAAATTGCTTACACTTAGAGAAGTTTTTGGAAAGTTCTTCAAACTGTTTGTAAATATGAAAAATTAATTTAGTAAAAAACTTATGACATTTATATAATCATATTACCTATCAAATTTTCAATGACGGTAAAAAATATATATATACATATAGTCACCTAAAATCGAAAAGGCCTTTAGTGACAACTCAAAATCAATTTTTTTGATTGACTATGTTGTTATTAACAAACATATATTAAATACCTATACGCAAGAAATAAATTCCTATACGAAAGAATTTTTAAAACAAGTAAAAAAAAAAATATGCATTAACACAGCTTGATCTTAACACAATTAATATTTTACCAGTGTATCACAAAAAAATTGCATAAACTGCTCAAATACCAACAACAACCTGCTTCGCTTAAATTTATTAACCCTCCGTCTTACACATGTTTTAATTTTCCATACAAAATGGATTAAAAAAGGTCTTGCCAGACTAATGAGTAAGATGAAGGGTAAAGCAACTGAAAAAAAGTTTATGTTTATCTCTCTCTGGTATTTGTATTTAGGGTTGCCTTTTGTCCTTTTTATTTATGAAAAAATGAATACAAGATGTTCAGTTTGTGGGCAGTAGTAATTAAGCGAAAACACCATCACACAAACACGTGTATGTGGTATACGGTAATTTTTTTACAATTTGATTTTAATGTAAAAATGGTTGTTTCTTTAAGTTTTGACTTCTAGAAAATTGTTTTTCATTTATATTCTCTATTTTGAACCTACTAAAAAAGAAGTATAATAAAACAAGTGTATGGTATGTTTTGGGGATTTTAAGGAATATCTAAGTAGGGAAATTTTTGAATTTGTAGCAGCTCTGGTAAAACAAAACACGATGAGTAAATGTAAAAACCCGAAAAACTTAGTAATCCAGGCAAACCAGCGCCCACCGCTGCTCTAAAGAGAGTCAACTCAAAATTTTTCAATTTTCACTTTTTGTAAGAAATCGATGGACTTAGATAAAGTTCTCTTGTATTTTGCCAAAAAATACAATTGTATCCTCCTTTAAGTATAATAACTACTACATATAAAAAGATAGCAGTTTTTTGTTTCTACTGTAAATTTATAAATTTTGAGAAACCCCCTTTAGAGAAACAAGTGCGATAATTGCAATATTTGCTACATGTCCCACAATGCGCGATACAATCAATTTACTGAAATAAACATTTGGCGAAAGAATTTTAGGAAAAGGGCATTTAAACCGAACGCCTCGTCCAGGTAGTTTTATGCCATTCGATTATTCACTGATTCACTGCATAGGGCAATTTTTAAAATTGGACACCCACGGTTATGCCACAGCGACGAAATCATTCGTGTTGATATAGGGTATATACATAAATAATTAGAAATTTTGTTAATTAATTTTTGTTTTTGCTTTCAATAGTGCCCACTGTGCTGCATTTTGTAGTTGCGGATGTTGATTTTTTTTGAGTCAGTTACTTACCTGTTTTAACGCATAAATATATTTCTGCAGATTTAACTTGATCGTCATCAAGGCCCCCCAAATGAAGTATAACTTCGCCAATCGGTGTTACTAGAGGCCATCCTTGACACCAAATTAAAGCCTACAAATAAACAAAAAGCAAAATATTTTAGTAGATAACAATTTTATTAATATTTTTTTCAAATTAAAAAACATGTTGCGAAATGTGTAATAGAATGCATTTATTTTAAGTTTTATGCCACATCATACTACATATGGGCATTTCCACAAAAAAGTCTACCTTTTGTCATGTAACGCCGGCATGTAATTTAGCTTGTACTTTAGACCCATTTAGTTAAAATTGTTCACCTTTTTCATTTAATGTAAAGCTTAAGCGATCTTCACCAAAATACAAAAAAGAAAATAATATAAAAAATTGTTCTTCGAGAACCAATTTTAACAAACAGTAGTCTTTTATGTGAAAATGCCCATATATAAATTTATTAAATAAACAAAAGCTGCATTCAAAAACATTTGTACGACATCAATATGAAACTGCAGGTGGTATTCAGAAGATTTCGTATTAAATATGTTTTAATAGTTGTGAACGTATTTTAATGTTTACAAATTTATATGATTTAAGTTTTTCTAATTTATTTTTCTTTCTTTGATTCGGCTCAGAGGCCACCCATTCGTAATTTATTTGTAGTTTTCAACAATAAATTTATTCAAATGGAAAATTGCTGTTTATTTTCGGGGGGAAATATATTTTTACTTGGCCAAAGAAAAGACCAAACCTTTTTTCCCCCATGTTACGCTTGATTGGTCGGTCGTCTATTGTGCCAAATTTTATTATTTTAATTTACGTTTTTTTTTTCACTTTCCAGCGTTTAGTTTTATTGTCAATATTAATTGTTTCCACAGATCTGTTCGTTCTTTGTCATTGCCATTAAAATACGGTGTCGTTTTTATACGTCATTTTAATGATCATCATTAATAGATATTTATGTAGCCTTAACCCGTTAGGGCGCCAAGATTGTTGTAAACAAATTAAAGATTATTTACAAAAAAAAAAAAAAAAAAATAGTGAATTAAAATGCAATTAACGTAATTGAGAAAACTTTAAAACGGACAATTAAAGTGTAATTAAAAGTAAGGAAACGATTTTTGGCGTACGAACGAATGTTGTTGAGTGAGACGCCGTGAAACCACAAGATGTAGAGTTAAGCTTAAATATTATCTTCGAAATCTCAGCAGACTTCTTGACATATTTTTACAATTTCAAATGTATGTGTATAAGAAAAAAAAAAATTATAAAAAAGCTTCCTGTGGATTTTTAAAGAAATACCACCCAAATAATCGTATGGATATGCAAAATAAAAAAAATAAGCAAAACAAATAATGTTTTTTGTAAGCCCCTTTCGCACTTTCATACAAGTCTTAAGACTTTTGCTCTTACAAAATCCGATGATTTTCGGTTATTTTTTGTTCTAGGTGCGATCTAATTTTTGGAGTGACTTAAATAGATGTTTAAATATTAATAAAAATGAAATGCCTACAACATAAAATATAACCAAATAGTTTTTATTCAGATACTGGCGGCAAATTTTTTAACAGCAGTTTTTGTTGTTTTCTTCATGGGTGGAAAAATTGTTACGATCTTACCAAAGCGAATTGACTAGAAGTTGAGGTCAACTTAACAACAACACTGCTTCTGCGGTCGGGTTGTCAAAAATATTGCTAGTGAAAAAAATAGGTTTGTTTTCATAAAAAACTAGTTTGTATACAAACTTTGACAAGTCGACCACCAAAAAAAAAAAAAACACCATATGTTGACATGATCTCACCTTCCAGTCAATTCGCCTTGGATCGTACCCTTTTCGTCTGTATACCGCGTTAACCAGTCAATTATGTGTAGCAACTGAACTTTAGTTGATTTGTGAGTAACCGAAAACATCTTACATATGCCAACTGATGTCGATTTAAGTTGCCAAATAATAAAAAAAAAGAATATAAAATAACCAGTATTTTTATTTGAAAAAATAATAATCAACATTTTTGAAAGCAATATATTTTACTATAGACTTGTTCATAAGGATCAATATGGTATTCTTGAATCGGTTTTCCGAATTCTTTTTCTATTAAAATTACTGTTATTTTCCGTCCTTGCTTTTGACAGTGGACATATTGCAGTAGAACGATGTATTTTTTTGGAGTATTTAAAGTCTCTACTAAAAATGACAAATGATCTTTGAGAAGACGAAGATATGCGCTTAAGAAAGAAAATTTGTTTCAAGGTTCTAGCGGATTAGAATAGCCTCTCAAGAGTCTCCAAACAGACGCCGCGCGTTCACTCCTTACTTACGGATCTTATTTATTAGTTTTTATTTATATGTGATAAGTAAGATGTTCACTAGACTGGTCGCAATTTTTTTTTTTTTTTAAATTTAATTGTTTGCGCTGCTTAAAATATGAGGTTTGGTGTAAGAAATCATGATCTAATTTTTCAGGTCAATCCGACGGTGCCTAGCCGTGCCGGGTGGGGCCCAAAGTTCCCTATATTATTAAAAAAAACATCTTTTCTATCAGATCTTTATAGTTATACTAGTTGAAAAGCCGAAAATCAAAAATATGGCTTCGTTACGATCTTCCGCAGAGAAAGTACTTCAAGTGTGCCAAATTTCAGCTTCCTAGAAATAAAATCAAAAGTTGTTAACAGATTTTAATCATTTATAGCTTGTTTTGTTTACAATGTTGTTTTTTATTAAAAGCATAGCTGCATTTTTAATTTTTTTATGAATTGAAACTGGGAATTATTTCCCTCCGAAGGTTACTCTATATTATATTCAACATTTTTAATTTTTCGAATTTATTCCATGAGCTAAATTTCAGTTATGTATTTTAAAAAGCTTTTTCGTAATAGTTCCATTCCTTCAATTTTTCAGAAATGACTCTATACACTACCAGACTATTATATTGTATTTTCTTTTTACATTTTACCTTAGCCTTCCTTTGGAAAGCAATGAGGTATATTGTATGTACAGAAAAATTTACAATTATTAGACACCAGCAGGCCAGCTACGGCCTTCGTCAGCATTCTTTGTGTCTCACTGGATAGTGTTACTTTATAAATTAAATGTATTTAACTCAACTATTTTAAAAAATAGAAACTGGGAATTATTTCCCTCCGAAGTTTACTCTATAAACTGAAATTTAGCTCATGGAATAAATTCGAAAAATTAAAAATGTTGAATATAATATAGAGTAACCTTCGGAGGGAAATAATTCCCAGTTTCTACTTGTTAAAATAGAAATGCGCCGAGACCACATTTTCCATACAATTTCACATAAAAGTTTGTCATAGAAAGCCGTCGTAAAATCGAAGATATTTATTTTAAGAAAGTTTATTCTAAAGCTCTCTCATTCATTTATTTTCCACAATACTACCATGCGTTTATTCATTTTCATACATTTTGTAAACAGAAAATCGAAAACAAAATAATATAAAAAATTAAAGCAATAAAATGAGAGAGAATTTAAGTTGCTGCCGATGTCTTATTTATGGTCATTAAGGTTCAACCATAATATGCATAGTCTACTGTCAAAAATTAACAAAAAGTCTTTCAAATGTATTTAAGAAAACAAAAACAAAATAAAACAAACTTAGTATACCCTCTTCACAACTAATTGTAGTGAAGGGTATAAAAACATTTGATTCCGTTCGGAACGTGCAAATGACAGTTTCATTTAACTTAGGAAAAAGTTTCCTAAAGTTCAATACGGTTTGCCTCATATAATTTACATGTATTCGCTCATTCGCTTAAGCGCACTTAAGTACATTGTGGTTGGGCCTTTAGGATTTTTGCCTGAAGTTGAAGACTCAATTCTGTTTGAACAATTATGGGGTTCCTTTTCTAACAAAAAATTTTTAATTTTATTTAAAAAAAGGTAATTTGGTGTTTATTTCTTAAAAATGTTTTGCTCTCTAAAAGCGAAGCATGTTTTATTCTAAAAATTTCACCCTTACTAATGGCATAAAGCATTGCACTTTTCGCCCCATATAAATCGACCGTGTTGATAGTGCCCCGTAAAATAGGAGACTTTGTTTTATATATGAGGCTATTTTTAAAACGGCGACGATTGGCATCAGAAAGCAACAAAGCTACGCGAAAATTGCAAAAATTCGAAAAAGTTTGGAGAAATAGGGAAAATTCAAACAAGCCAAAAAATTTATTAAAAGTCCCTAAAATTGTTAAACTAGTGGAAATTCGCAAAAATTTATTTATTTATTTAAAATCATTTAAGCTATAAAAGAATCAGAAAACTTAAAGAAAAAATCGCTTTTATCGCAAACATAAATAAATAAATACCATATAAAAGTTTGCGAAAATAGCGAAAATATTTAGTATCTGAAAATCACTTTAACTCAAATCACGTGATTTCAAATCACATGGGCCTTTTAAAATCACACGTGTGATATTTTGGTGTTCCGATTTTGTGTGTTTCGGTGTGATTTTCAATTGCCAAAAGCACACCGTGAAACACAAAAACGGTATGACTTTAAGAACACCACAAAATCACACGTGTGATTTTAAAAGGCCCATGATTTGAAATCACGTGATTTTCAGAACAGACCCGAAAGTCGATAAAACTAAAAGGAATGTCAAAAATTCGGCAAAAATTGCTAAATTAGCGGGACGAATCGCTTTCAACGCGAACATGGCTCAAACTCGCGAAAAATTGTAATATTTGAAACAAACCCTAAAATTTATTTAAATTCGCTAAATCGGTTAAAAAACAAAATATTGTAAAATAACAAAAGCGTTAAATATGAGCTATAATGATGAATAAATGATGTTTGTTTTAAGAACAGGGCATTCCACTTTATTTAGCATTTTATACATGCAACTTTTTAGAATGTGATATTTTTTGTCTTAGAAAAGAAAACACCATAAGTTTGTTTGTAAAAATAGATAATTTTTTTATTTTATTATTTAATTTTAACTTTGTATGGAATGTATTCCTCTAAAAAATTTAATAAAATTTTTGTGTTTTTGGTTGTGAAATGTTTATTTTATAACAAAATACGTTATTAAATTTTATATTTGCGGATACCTAAATAATTCAACAATTTAAATACATATCAAAATCCCATTGAATATTCTGATATTTATGATAACATTACCCTATAGAGTTTTAGTGCCGACCTTCAAATCACACCCTACTTTCATCGTGCTAGTGTTGTTGGATATAATATGGTTGTGCTTTGCCCGACTTTACCAATTTATTTTTTCTCTTTTCGTCACCTTGTTCAAATAATTAGAATTATATGACATTCAAAAATATGAATTACAAATTATTGCATTATTGATTTACAGTTCAAAACTTTGTTTTCCATTGACACTAATCCCGATGACAAAATAATTGAAGTAAATTTTTTTCTTGTTTTTTGAATTTCCAGAAATTTTAGTTGAAAGCCTGCAGCATAAAATGTTATTATACAATATGAAAAATTAGTAAAGCCTTCAACAAAATTAAATCAAAGTTTTCGTTGAAAATTATAAATATTGTAAAAATAACTGTAAATCAATAGTATTTTAAAATTTGACATATTTGGGACAAACAAACACTAACAAGAATGTGAACATGTTGTAATGGAAGAAAAAAAAACTGAAAGTTACATGCTAGTTTTTTAAAAGAATATTTTTGACAGGCTGAACTCGAAACAAAAACACAACTTTTCGAAACAAATGTTTATTTATTCGTTCTGTTTTAAAAATTCAACAAAAATAGAATGGTGTTAAATAAGGTCAAAAATGTTTTTATGTAAAATAAAGGGATGCCAACTTTTTTAACTAAAAACCAATCCAATTCACTTTTATATGCGTTCATACATAAGAATGTTTTAAATTTATGGTGTTATGTCCTAAATCGTTTTACTTAGCATTGAGAGATTTTTCCTATAAGATTTTTGGTTTATAAAGCAAATTTTTCATGTACATTTTTAAGTAACCTGCTTAAGTATTTTACCTTAAAAATTTCAATTATGTATCTTATGGCCAATTTTCAGGATTGATATTAAAATACATTTATTTTTAAAATCGTTTTAAATACAAAATTCTCTTTTTCACTAAAAACTTAAGTGAAACTTAAGTCACCGATGTTGTACACTTCATTTCAACTTAAGTTTTCATTGTAATATTTTAGCAAGGTGGCCTCAATATCATAACAACACAACAACAACAACAGGTAAAGCATTAATAGTCAGCTGTTTTTTCAGACCACCTTATAAATAAATACATTTTATTTATATATTTTTTTGGACTAAGTAGTGCTACCTTACCATAAGATAAAAATCTTAATTAAATAAGACTGTTCAAATAAAACTCAAAAAACCATCTGTTCTTAAATACGATTTAAGTTTGTTATGAAATTTAACTTCATATAGATTTAAATACTATCCTGAAAATTGGGCATTAAAATTCACAGCAACAATCTAAATGAACTGCTTCATTATCTCTTTCAAAGTGTTGGCATCCCTGTAAATGAATTGACTCAAAGCAATTAATAACGTTTTTCATAAGACAAAAACTAACGACTACGTTTACAAATTGAAAATGACTACAACATGAAAAATTACTTTAAATGAAAAATCTGTGTTTTTGTTTAATATAATTGTTAATAATATGAATATGTGAATGTTTTTTGCTTGAAGTTTGTATCAACAATTAATTCAAATTTCAAACAACTTTGACACTAACAGAAAAAAACGTTTGGAGATATACGAACATACATATTTACATACATCTTGATTAAGTATGTAATTTTAAATGGAATATGCATATAATTTAGATTCCAGGGCAGGTCCGTGACTATTTCAGTTTACCGTCTCTTAACTCAAAGGGCAATTCGGTTCTGTCAACAGGCATCTACACACAGAAAAAAATCAAGTTAAAAACGTCGAAAACAAGGTTGATTTAAATTTTTCGGTGGTGATTTTGCTTCATACGGGTTTCATGTTAATTCAACCTGATTTTACAATAACTGCGAACAACATTTTTTTCTTTTGATATAACTATAATTCATGTTAATTTAACAATGCAGTAAAGTTAGAGCAAAATGTAATTTATATTGAAATAACAATCGGAATCACGTTGAATGAAAGTTATTTGCAGTTGAAATAACGTGAATTTCATGTAGAATCAAATGGGTTTGAGTGTATTTTAACAGTGTGAAGAAGCTTCAGACAACATTTGCATTTATCTAAGAATAATTCAAAACCCTGTAACACATGGCTCACTTATTTTGTATTCTCCTTTGTTAACAGGAGCATCAGCAGAATCGCCCGATATGGTCATCATTCTACTTTGAAAACTTGATTTACTATTTAAATAAACAATTTTAATTAAAAGAATACCTATAATCAATTCTTGTTTTTATTCACTATTAATTTAAACTGTAATTTACCTTAAAATTAAACCTATTTTTTCCCTGTGTTTTAATGGTGACCAATAAGTTTTTTTTTTAAAGTCATTAAAAATTCTTTTCATTAATTACCTAATCTTTTAAATATATTTTAATAATTATAAATAAATAATGATTTGGTTTGCTATGGAATTTTAAGTTTTTATTCAATATTGTGAAAGGTGAAGTCACAGATATGGTATAGTTTTGTAATATAATTTTTTATGTTGGGCTGACAACCGAAATTTCAGAATCTGTCAGCATGGTGGGTGGGCATGGAAATAGTGTAGCGATTACCACCATCAGCTACACTTCAATCATCAACCAATTTCTTTTCTTTTATTTTTCTTCTATCAATTCAATGTTGGTCAATGTATAATTTATGTTAATGTTGCAATGCTACCTAAAGTAAAGTCTGTTGTAACCGGTTTTAAAATCTTTCAATTTGAATACATGTTATTTGGGAACTTAACACACCCCCTAACGACGAGCACGGCCGAATATTACAGGTAGCCTTTTTCCCAATAAGAATAAAACCCCGATGAATCGTTACAGAGATTTTTATAACATATTTTAAAAGTGAAAATAAAAAATGTACATAATTAAGTAGGTAATAATGTTAATTTAACAAGATAAACTTTTGATTTTAATACAAAACAGGTTTTTATGGGTTCAATATTGAATCCAGATTTATTTATATTTTAATATTTTTTATTTTTATTTTTTTAACAGTGAATAATATTAAATAAACGTAATTTAAGGTTATTTTGATATTTTTTATTAAAAATTAATATGAAATAATGATAAATTTAAGTAAAGGGCATAATTTTTCTGAAATTTAACATGATTCTCAATCAACATTTTTCCATGTTAATTTTACATGGGTATTTTTTTCTGTGTGTATCTGTAAGTTGGTTGCTGTCAAAATTTTAGTTAGGTGGGAAATTTTCTTTGTGATGTCAATGTAAAATCGTCGAAAACAAGGTTGATTTTACCGTTTTCGGTAGTGATTTTGCTTCATTGTTACTTCATGTTAATTTAACATGATTTTACAATTACTTGCGAACAACATTTTTTTCTTTTAAAATAACTATAATTCATGTTAATTTAACATTGCAGTAAAGTTAGAGCAAAATGTCATTTATATTGAAATAACAATCCGAATCACGTTGATTGAAAATATTTCAAGTTGAAACAACGTGAATAAAATTGGTTTGAGTGTGATATAACAGTGAGAAGAAGCTTCAGAGACAACATATCCCAGTACAAAATGTGCTCCAAAAGGAGCAGGTTTTGTATATGAATTCATACCACAAATCGCTTCAAACCTGCTGATGGGATGCCTGATTTTTGTATGGGGTGTTCCCGGTTTAGAGGACTATTTTCTGCTGACGATAAGCGCTTCTTTTAACATGCAAACAAAGCACTTCTAAAGTGCTTTTAAGGGGCTTACAATATTAACATTTTCATTCATGTTATGCTTTTACTTTTGTTTAAATGCCTTTTTCCAATAATTTTCGCAAATTTTTATTTTTTTTCGGTTTGCAACCTTCTTCGTTGTCAGCACTTAAATAGCAGCTTTTTTGTATATTTTATTCTATATCATTTACTGCTTTATAAAAGCTCTTTTATTGAAGCGCTCGATTATGCGCTTTTTCCCTTAAGTGCTTCAAAAAACCCCAATTTTTTTTAATGGGATGCATTTATTTAAGAATAATTCAAAACACTTACCCCAGTAACACATATTTCACTTATTTTGTATTCCCCTTTTGTTAACAGAAGCATCAGCAGAATAGCCCGATATGGTTTTCGTCATCATTCTACTTTGAAAACTTTATGTACGTTTTAAATAAATAATTTTAACTAAAATAATACGGGAATTTCGTTCTTTTTATAACATATTTTAAACATGAAAATAAAAAAATTTATGTTTTTCTTTTTATGGTGTTGTTTTTTTTTTCTACACAAAACAAGTAAAACAGGTTTTTATGGTTTCAAAATTGAACAATGTTATTTTAAAATTTTTTATTTAAAATTAGCTTAAAACAATTGTAATTTTAAATGGAGTCCATACTTTTGCAGAAATTCACTAAGCTTTGTAATCAACATTGCGCCATGTTAATTTAACATTGATATTTTTTCTGTGTGTACATGCATATACATATATGTATGTGTATACATAAGTACCTACATACATACTTAAGTATGAAAGCATGTTAATTTAACAAGATTAACTTTTGATTTTAATATAAAACAGGTTTTTATGGATTCAATATTGAACAATGTTATTTCAACGGTGAATAATATTAAATAAACGTGATTTAAGGTTATTTCAATATTTTCCATTTAATATTAATATAAAATAATTATAAATTTAAATAAAGGGCATATTTTTGCAGAAATTTACTATGATTCTCAATCAACATTCGCAATGTTAATTTAACATTTGAATTTTTTCTATGTGTTCGTTACTTGCAGAGAAAATAGAAAAATGGGTTTCGTGGGCTGATTAAGCATTCCATAGTAAAAATTCATGAATTAGACAACGAGTTGATTTCCAGACATACGAGAAGTGGCTGGAATGAGATTTGACTAAGACGATGAAATCATCACACAAAGAAATTAAATAAACCATTTTTTGGATAGGATTAACATATTGGAGAAAAGTTGGACAAAGATTATCGAGCTCAAAGAAGTCTAGGTTGAAAAATAAAATTGACCCGCCCTCGTGTACTCAAAGAAGACTAGATGAATTGTGTTTATGTAAAACTCCATTAAAATTGAAATCTTGTAATTTTTAAACAAGAGTTTGTTGCGGACTAAATGTATAATATCGGGTGATTTTTTAAGAGCTTTAGAAAAGTTTTAAAAAAAATAAGAAAAATTCATGAAATCTTTATTTGAATCGATAGAACGGTCCATATAATTTAATGTTTGAAGATTATTTCATGCAAATGTTAGCCGTGACTGCGCCTTAAATGGTCCATCCGTTTAGTCCAATTTTGTCATACTCTTTCCAACATTTCGGCCGGTATCTCATGAATAAATGCTCCAATGTTGTCTTCCAATGCGTCAATTGAAGCGGGCATGTGTGTATAGACATGAGCTTTAACATAGCCTCACACAAAATAGTCTAAAGGCGTAAAATCGCACGACCTAGGCGGCCAATTGATCGGTACCGAACGAGAAATAAAATGTTCACCGAACTCGCCTCTTAATAAGTCCATTGTTAAGCGTGCTGTGTAGCATGTGGCACCGTCTTGTTGAAACCCAGTTAAGCTCTTGCATTTTGGGCAAAAAACAGTTGGATATCATCTCACGTTGTTGAGTAACAGAGGCCCAATTGCTGCGAACGGAGACAAATCGATAATTGATGGTCATCATTAACACTGGCCGATACAGCTGCGATATTTTCTTCACTTCGCCCTCTACGTAAGCGTGTTGGTGGTTTTATGTCCAACAATGTAAATTTGGTGTGAAATTTAGTTACAATAGCCCGAATAGCCGCTTCAGTGGGTCGATTAAACTGACAATGATGAACTTTCTTAACAGAGCACGCATTTTGATAATAAAATTCACTAATTTGCAAGCGTTCTTCGTTTGTAAGACGATTCATGGTTAAATTATAGACCAAACTGAAGATGTTTGACAGTGAAACAAAACACGAAACGTGCGTCAGCTGTTTAAACCAGTGTTGCCAAAAAGATAATAGCTAAAAAATCACCCGATATTATAAATTGAGATATACAAATACAATTTTTCATTTCCAACAATAAAACATTCCAAAAATGCAACGTGTCCAATAACACTGGTCTGTTTTTGAAATCCCACTGCAAATAAACGTATAATAAGTTCGTAGAATTAAGTGCGCTGAACACATAAAAGTCCTTAGTTTTCTTCTATCGAACAGATCTTCATATTCTTAAAATCGTATTCGAATGAAATTTTGGAAACGATCCTTTTGTATTCCTCGTAATTTGAGGACTACTTATCTTTACCAGAACTTCTCTTAAAATCATGTAATAAAGGATGTTTTTTTAGAGTGTCACAACTTTGAGTTGGCATCACTGCTTTATTTGATCACCCATTTAACAGCTGATAGTTCTTTTTTATTAAGTTTTCTTTGAAATTTCATTTTGAATCGACTTACACCAGAGCAACGCGAGTAAATTGTGGAAATTTTGGCGAATGGGCTGAAAATTTTGAATTTCCATTCAAAACTTTACTTTCCGATGAAGCCCATTTCTGGTTGAATGGGTACGTAAATAAGCAGAATTGTCGCTTTTGGAGTGAGGAGAATCCACAAGTTTTTGTCGAAACACCATTAATTACATCCACAGAAAATTACTGTTTGGTGCGCTTCATGGGCTGGCGGAGTCATTGGCCTAAATGTCTTCAAACACGATGATGGTCAGAACGCGAAAAGTTATTGAAATTGGTGTTCCAGATTGCGCCATCTACGCTCCAGCCGTGGCAGAAGTCATAATTAAACATTAATTCATTAAAATTTTCTTTCTAATAAACACAATTTCATTGATATTAAAAGTATATTTCCTAGTTTCCTTTATTATGTAAATTAATTGGATGGTTAAAAAAAAGTAAAAAAAAACATATGTTGAGTTAAAACCCTCTTTTTGATCAAGTGCGACATATAAAAAAACAGTTTTTATGTCTCTACTGAAAACTTGAACATTTTGAGTTAACGCCCTTAAGAGGAACCAGTGCGATATATCGCAAGCAAATATTTTTTATATAATATAATTTATTTGTTGATTCAAAAAACGTTTATATGTATATTTTAAAAAGGTGATTGACTCCATAGAGACTGTAATACAAAATTTGCAACCAATGAATTGTTGTCTGGCCTATAATTTCTATTTATATTAATGTGTGTTTTAAAAAAATGCATCTGCTTGAAAAATCATTCTCTCCTCCATGTACACATTTATGTTTGTTTATAAATAAGGGCATATGCATTTTTTGCAATCGTTTGTTTAAAACAGATTTTGCAGCTAAATGGTTCTCTTGTGGAGTGGCAAAGACGAATTTAATAAACCCTTTTGAGAACCTTTCAATAATTTTTTTCAATATGACGACTAGCATTTAACCGATACTTCGTAGGCGTTTGCCTTTCTTTCGCACAAACATTCATAAGCCAAAGTTTATGTTTCTAGGTTTTAACAAAAAAAAAGCACCTAAATGTTTCGTCTTATAAATTCCCATTCACTCAGAATCCTGCAACTATAATTTTATGGTTCAAGTTCAGTATTAAAAAAATAGCACATATAGAACGGAAAAGTAAGAGAGGAATTTAATTTCCCTTATTTTACCTTTTCGATACTTTTTCCTCCCTATTGATGTGGGAGCCCATTGTTTAATAAGTATATGTCAATGAATAGAGATTAATGATTTGTAAAAAATTGACAAAAATGGGAACGATTTTCACTTCACACCTTAATCGGTCGAATTGTGAAAGGGTACCAAATTCATATTTGTATTTTTTAAATATTTAAGTTAAGAATGTGGTATAATTTTTATTTTTATGTTTTTGTTTAAACGATAAATACAGGTTTTACCTGTTTACGCCCCAAAAGGCCGCTTATTTTTTAATGGACAACGGAAGGTATAACATTTTGTTGTATCTCTTTAGTTTATAAGGTTTACGAATTTACATTTTTACCCACATAACATACTAAATTCTAACTTTTTAGCTTAAGGCTGTGCGATGATGATGATGATCAGTCAGTCAATAGCAGTTATCCGGCGGTAAATATTAGAAGGACCGCAAGTGGCAAGACTTTTTGAAAGTCTCTATACTCCTTTCTAAAAGATTCGCTTCGTATGGTATCCTGGTGCAGAAGTATGCCTTCTAGAAGGTATCAATTTCTTTTTTAAAGACCTTCCAAAATATTCAGTACACAAACGCTACTCCCTTCTTAAAGGAGGGAGAAAGGAAGTTGTTAATTTTTATTTATTTTTTATTTTTAGTGACCTTCCTTACTCCCTTCTTTGGGAAGGGATCGAAGTTGTTATTAAAGGGAGTGTTGAAGGGCTTGCACCCAATGACAACCTGTGTAATAAATAAATAAGTATGGAATGCGACGGGGAGGGCTTTTAAATAGGGCCATGTATTAGGCCCCTTTACTCTTTTTAATTACCGCTGGGTATAGATAAAAACAAATTATAATGATTTTTGATGATAAAATGATGATGAAATTTTGACTTTGCACAAGCAAACACTTTTTTGTGTACAGGTTGTCAGGTCGAAATGTCGAATTTTGCATGATTTGCGGGAAACTCTTTATAATTTTTTTCAATTAATAAAGAAATGCAGCTAAAGCCCATAAATTGCTCCCCGAAGCTTGCCCTCAACATTTTCCCTCAATTGTGAAGAATGATATTCTTGAAATGAAAGATTCTACTAAATTGTATATTGATGGCATTTGCACTCATTTATTGAAAAAATGTATTGCTTCGATGTCGTCAGTGCTTACCTACATTTTTAATTTGTCATTAAAAGAGGGAGTTTTTATTGATCGATGGAAAGCTGCATGTACAACTCCAGTTTTAAAAAAATGGTAATAGGGATGATGTTACATGTTACAGACCTATATCTAAATTATCATCTGTTTCCAAATTATTTGAACGTATTTGAATCATGGATTATCCCTAACCAGCATGGTTTTTTTGACGGCAGATCAACGATATGAAATTTAATTGTCTTAAGTGAATATTATCTTGATGCTATTGAGCATAATAGTCAAGTGGAGGTTATCTACACTGCTTTTTCAAAGGCGTTTGATAAATTGTCTCATTCTGTCCTTTTGTTAAAATTTTGGCAATTTGGCTATCATTCTAATTTTTTAGACTGGATAAAATCTTATTTATTTGGCAGAATGTGTAAGCACGTGATTGAAGGCTAGGAATCTCATCCTTATATTCAAACTTCTGGTGTACCTCAGGGAAGTATATTACGGCCATTAGTTTTCAATTTATTTATCAATGATATAATTTCTTGTTTCAATAAATCTAAATTTCTTTTATATGCTGATGATCTGAAAATTTTCCTGAAGGTTGATTCGGCGGCTGATGTATTTAGTTTACAGAGTGATTTAAATAAGCTAGTTAGTAAGTGTAAACTAAATAAGCTTAAATTAAACTTTGAAAAATGCTTTCATGTTTGGTTTTATAGGAAATTTAATCCTTTTATGAATGATTTTAATCTTAATGGTGTTAATCTAAAAAATGTCGACTCCAAACTTGGTTTAGGTGATGTCTTGGATTCATCCATGTCTTTTGTTCCTCATATTGAGTACATTATTCCTAAGGTTTTTAAAACGTTAGCTTTTTTAAAAAGGAATTGTTCTGTATTCCATGACCCATGCACATTTGGACATATTTACACATCTTTTCTTAGAATATGCTTCAGTTATCTGGAGTCCATATATATCCACTCACATTTCTCGTGTTGAAAGAGTACAACGAGTGTTTATTAAATATGCTTTTCGCTCACATACTCAATTCTAGTTTGCTCCTTATGAGGCTAAATGTCTCCTTATTGGTATGAGAACAATGGAATACCGTAGAAAATTACAGTCTTTCCTACTTATTTATGATATAATTAATTCAAGGGTTGATTGTCCCGAATTGTTATCTTTAATACCATTCAATATACCAGCTAGAAACTTGAGGAAAATTGACACATTAAAAGTTCCTGTTCATCGTACTAATTATGCTCTTAATGGTACTTTAACGAGAGCACTTCTTTTACATTAAATACATGTCTACGAAAAAAATCTAAATTACATTTTGAATTTTGCATATCAAAAGATAATTTTAAGTTATTTCTTTTGAGTATTTTATAAATTTTATATATGTATATGTTCCAATTATTAACTTTTTCTTTTTTTTTAACATTGTAATTTATTGTCTATGTAAGTTTAGTAATAGTTGCATAGTCTGTAAGGAATTTTGTTTTCCAAAGTCTGAAATAAATATATAAATAAAGATCGAAAATCGCCTGGAATATGTCTCCGTAAATTTCCAGCAGGAAAATACTCGGCTACATGTTGCAAGGTCAATTAAACATTATTTAGAAAAAGGGTTTGAGAAGTTGTCCCCTCACACACCTTTTAGTACAGACCATGTCCCGTTTGACAAACATTGGCCCCAAAAAATTAACATTTCTTTTGGCGCGGAATTAATAAACTGCCAGCAAAATAGAAAAAGTTCGAAGATAATAATAGACATTAATCTAAATAAAATATGCCATAAGCGCTCAAGTTTGCCAAAAATTCTGCATTTTTAAGTATTTCATACAAAAACCAAAGAAATTGTAGACAGATATAAAGAAAGAAACCTATTAATGCCCTTCATTATTAGGTTTATTTCGCATATTTACATTGAAAACACAAATAAATGTTTGTTTTTTATTATTGTTTTCAATATAAAAACAAGAAAGAAATGTTCTTGTAAATATCGTGGGCCAGGCAGTTAATAAATCGGTGTCACAAACATTATATTAATCAAATTATACCAACTACTCTCACAGTAGCAATTTTACCTAAACAAAATGTTTAGTGTCTGCCAGTACTCTACAAGTGGTATGTGCTGCAGCGAAACAATAACACAATTCAATGGAATTGTTTAATTGTTTAAACGTCTGTACATCGTTAAATACTCTTAAATGATTCTGAAGAGACCGGAAATCAAACATTAAACGCTTTAATGTTTATTTATTAAATCAGTTAAATAATGCGTTTTTAAAAAGGGCTACAAAATGAATGCAAATTATTTTTTTATTTTTCTTTTTTAGGTCTCTGAAGTTTGTTATTGTTAAATTTGTTTTTTTCCTCTTAAGTTTTATTTTGTTCAGGATCTGGTTTTCAAGATGCAAAACTATTCTAAGTGTTAACATACGTTTCGCTTAGATTTTGTCGTTCTTATTTTTATATTGTTTTAAAATTGCATTGTTGTTGTTTAAGTTGGCTGTTTGGTTTTATGTATTTTGTTAAAAAATTCTCATAAATCATGGCCATTATCATGACACCATCTATTCAAAGTCATGTTAAGTGCTTTGGAGTCAATGTATGAATACATTGAGCAAATGTACTTAATATATAAATACAAATATATTTTTGAGTTCGGTTGCAAATATAGCGAGTAGATCGGAAAATGTCTTAAAAAATGTAAAAGAAAATTGTTTTAAAGAATTTGTTAAAAAATGCTTAATTTGTATCAAAGTTCTTTTATAACCTTCAACAAGAATTGGAGTGTAACTAGAATAAATATTGATGAACACGGAGACTATTGAAAACAAGTAACATTATTTATGCCGTCCGTCAAGAGATTAGTACAAAATGCACATATTTTTCTTTTAAAGTATTTTAATTGGTTCTATTTTGTTAATGGCATGGAAAAGTGTACCGTGTTTCAATATTGTTTATTTCAAAATATTGTAAAATTTTTTTTATGTTGTCTAATAGTGCGTTTTTGTCTAGGGTGATGTTTAAATGAGTTTCAAACAAAAACGTTAATTTAAAAATAAATTAAGATCAAGACCACACATTTTTCCGCCGGTTTTTCCATTTAAACAATTGAAGCACAGCCGCGAAAAACGTTGTAAACGCCACATTTTGCAAAAACTGTTTTTTTGCAGATAAACGTTGACTTTACTCTCTTACACAGTTTAAACATCAAATCAACCAAAACTATGCACCTTAACGCCTTCAAAATGGCGTACAAAGTGTCAGCCAGCGGAAGAACATTGCAAGTTACTAACATAATGATGAAACCGAAATGGTTATGCAGTGCGGAATAATGTTTTAAAAGCCTTTTGCATTAAAGTTTTTATTATCACTATTTTAAATAATAGAAAAAAAAAATTTTTAAAACAAATAATGCTGCTTGTCAAAAAACGTTTTTTTGCTCTCCTGAAAAATTATTATTTTGTAACTTAAAACGTTATTCGCGGCTGTGCTTCAATTAATAAGCAACTTTGAAGGTAACGATATAACCTGTTCCAAAAAAAAAAACAACACTTATAATTTCAAGCTTCTTTTTAAAATTAAAATTAAATTTATAAATAAATTTTAGTACTCTCAGGTAAATCAATTACAATTTTTTGGTTTAATGTTCCCCGAAAATTTTTTGTAAATTGGTATCCCGGTTTAACGAATAGTCATAGCTTAACGAATTCGCGACTAAACAAACGCACAGTGGGAGGTTTTGGAAAAAAGGAAGTACTACTGGATTTTGTTAACGGTTAGTCTGATTTTAAATAAATTTCAGCGGACAATTAAGGAGTTTTATATTTGGGTTTTATAAACATATCAGTAAGTCTACCATTGGTTGCCAAAACAGGGCAACTCGGATATTAAAAAAAAAAAAACGTTCCAGAATTCTTTATTTTAGTCTGATTTAAAAAATTTGTTTAGCAATAAAATTAGGGAGTAACGAGTACAACGATACTTTTTAAATTTTTTTTTTTTTAATATTTTTGGACAAACAATTGGGGTATTTCATGTCAAGTGACCCAATTTTAAAAACGATGTCTTCCGATTTGGATGAAATTTGCACCAAGGTTAGTCTTATTGGATAGTAGTTTATACACAAAAATTCCCGCTTAAAAAAATAAAAATAAAGTTTTAATTTAAAAGATTTTGTTATTCGTGCTTAATTCCCAATTTTTATTCTTGATAAAACACTGAAATTTATTGTTGATTGCTAAATTCAAATGAAATGACTCAAATTTCATTCAATTCATTTCTTTGTGTGAAAAGAATTAATTCAAAATTTGCTAATTCTGTGCATGCATGATTCACGAATTAATTCAAAAATGAATGATTCATTTACATCTCTGATATTAAAGTATAGACAAAAACGGACTCATACTCAATAATGTTTTTGTTTTTGCAGTTTTACTTTAAAAAATCAATTAAGCCCTTTTTGCGCTTTTTTGAAAAACTGTCGTGATAATGTCAAAACAGCATGATTTTGGCACCACTGGCTACAAAAATTTAGAATTGAGATTTTAAAATTATTTCAAATCTCTCGTTTATTCTAAAGATCTTTTCGGCTTGACTTCGAACATATTGTATTTTTTCTAGACATACAAATATTTGTATTCATATTCAAATGTTCATAAAAAACACACACAAATAGTGTTGATTCATCAGTATGCCGAATACATGTTGCGTTCTTGCGACAAAAGTCTTAAATATTGTTGACGACAATTGTTGTTGTTTCTGCTGTTGCGGCGGCTGATATTGCTGTTGTTGCCTTTTTCTGTTGCAATTACGTTGCAAAGTTGTTGATATTAGTAATTCATAGCCAGCAATAAAACAAAGTATTTTATATTTCTTATTTACATCTACGGTATGTGACCCAAACATAAAAAACAGAAAAAACCAAAAAATATAAATAAGTATATTTTACATTGTGCAAAATGAAATGGAAATACACACTCTCTAAAGTTAGCAAATATTTGTGGTAGTCGTTCGACTCATTCATAGGCAACATGCCACCTCTATTATGATTTCCTTTAATGTATCTATTTTGTAACATTTTAATCAGCAGCATAATTTTGCTTTTATTTTTAGTCTTTCCTCAATTTCTCATATGTATGTTATAATCTAAAAAACACAAAAATGTTTTTGAGGAAAAAGAACCCATTACTTTTCTTAAGAAAAAATACTTGTATAGTGACTGAATCATAAATGAATATGTGTATGTATATGTGTGTTTATTTAAGATGATTTTAATCTGAGAAATAAAATATTTGTCTGATGCATTTTTATTCTGATTAAAAATCATTAGTGAACTTTTAATTTGTATTTAAATATGTATGTAACATAAAATTCACTGCACTATTTTGATGACACTTTTGCGCACTTATAAACTAAAGACGTGCAAAAGTGTATCATAAAATATTGTCAAAACAGATGTATCATAATCATACCTGTTACTATTGATATAAATGAGAGACTGAGTGTAACTGATATTCAAGACTGTCACAAAAATCAATTCCGATCGAAAGTTTTATGTGAAGCAAGATACGAAATCACTTCCACTTTCGATCGGAACTGGTTTCTGTGATAGACATGATTGAATGGTTTTGCTTTTGCACACGCACTATTCTCCTAAAAAATACGCACCCACTTTTGTAATACCTAGCTACGAATTCTTTGTCATATTAATTAAAAAATTAATGAAATTTGCACCAGTTAACAAATTAATAGTATCAATTAAACTTTTAATTTACTTGATTAAACGTTTCATCTACTTGATTAAATTTTGAATAAAAACTAATTTTATTTATGATGCTTTAATTAGTGAAACATTTTGGAAACATTTTTCTGTATACTTTACACCATCACACAAGTCTTACGTATTCCATAACACTTTGTGATATAGAAATCCAATAAGTTTTGTGCGACTGTCAACAAATCTATTTAAACCTTACAGTTTGTATTTTAACTATCACACATGAACATGCTTTTGTTAACTTGTTTAGAAAAATTTCAAAAAAATTATGAAGTTGTATGGGATGTAAAATTTTTTTTCGTTATACTTGTCATTTTCATAAGACCACACTTTGACATATTACTTGAGTTTTTGACAAGTATTAATACAAGGTACAGTAGTGTAAACTTGCCTTTAAGGTGGTAAAAAATCTATATGTTATTGCGCATGTCGGTCAAAATTAACAAATTCAGAATGTTTATAATTTTTGCTTTTATATATCATACTTTTCATATTATCAACGAACCCTTCTCGGTAATTATGGTTTCTTCGCAAGCAAACAAATTCTTAAATAAATAAAAGAAAGCAAATTGCATGTTTCAAAAAATCACTGCAGAAATTAGTCCTTCGAATCGGGAACTCCCTATATAAAATTATCCATCCCATCAGCAGTTTTATATTCACTTATGTTGCATTTTCATAGTGAAAACCTGCTCTTTTTGGAGCACATTTTTTGCTTGGTTATAGCCACTGTGCTCCTGTGTAGTCTTATATAATCGATGAAAACTATAACAGTTCCAATAAAAATGTTGCAACTGCACTTAAAAATTGATTTCTTTCATATTTATGTTTGGGCCGAAACATAAATTATAAAAAAGTAACGCACGCAAATATATTATTCGTCATCATAACGCAAAAAATATTAGTCATTCACACCGAGATTTGCATACACAACAGTAACATGTTTGCGAATAAGCCAGATTTCAATAAAAATAATATTAAAATTTTCTCATAAATAATGCAAAATCTAATAATCCAAATGTATCATAAATACATTTGTCATTTAAACTTACATTGCGCTACTGAAATTTCAGGCAAATGCAATTCAATATTGCCCAGACGCTTCTACTACGGTCTCGTTTCTTTTGTCTCCTGTCCAAACAAATACACGATGATAATGTGAAGAAAGAGTTCTTTGAACCTTCTTGTAACTTTTCAATTTGTTACTTCGTGCCTTAAGTACATTATGAAATACATTAGCTACCGCCAATCGAACGCCACAAATTGTCTGTGCTATCAGTTAAAAAGACGTTTATTTAGACATTTGCTAGGACGAATGGCAAAAGAAAAAAAATTACACTGACTGACAATCGCCACAACAACAGAAATAACAACATAGAAGTTACGACATCATGTAAAAGACAGCAACAGCAATAATGTACCTACCGACCGGCATTTGTTGGCGATAATGAATCGTAAATTTTTTTTAGTTTTACATATTCGTATGTTTTGTTTTTGTACAACAAACACATTCATTATTTGTACGCACAGTTACATAAATATTTGTGTTTTCAATTGCCAACTCTGGTAGAGCTGTTTGTTTTTTGGTTGTTTATATTCGAATGCCGAGGTCTGATATTCTAGCAGGGATGAGACTTTTGGCCAGAAGTAGTTTAAAAATATACTGATTTTTTTGTATAACGAAATTTGAAGTGAAAATTAATGCAGGCGGCAAATTCTTGCAGTCGTGATCGAATAGTTTTTTCAATTCGAAAGCAATTTTATTTCTAATTCTTGCAGTCGATACTTAACGAATCGAAATTATTTTTCAGTGTTGTTAAGCATTTCTTTGAATTTTAAAAACACTGAACAAATAGTTTCGATATCGTTTCAAAGAATTTAAAATAAAATTCATTTTGAATCAAAAAAGAATTAAACCCTGATCTTTGTGATTTTAAATCACAGTTATATTTAAAGTCGCTTTAAATATAAATTCTTTTTAAACGTAATTCACCAATCGGGTACATTAAAAATTAATTTGAGTTTCCATTGTGTATAGTTTAAGGCTAGTTTACTAGATTGGTGATAGGGCTGCTATTTATGTGAACAATCTCACGTTGCAGTCATGCTTTAGCAAACAGTTATATCACGTTAACATACCTGTCTGAAGCTTCGGTCACACTTATTAAATGTTTGACCAAAGAAGCGTAACCCCTACTTTTGTCAATAGTTAGTGAGATTTAACATGGTCTTAATATCACAAAATAAACTAATTATACTACAAGACATAGCAAAGAATTGTTTTTTGTAAGTTGTGATATTATAATCAAAATAAATATTGGAATTTTAGGAAACGATTATTTCGTTTGCTTGCTGGTCACGCTTTTTTCGTCAAATATTTGACATATGTGACCGTAGCTTGAGGCTTCCTGATGTAATTTGACCATTCAGGCTACAAAACTATTCGCCTTCTAACTCTATGCCCGAAAGTAGTGAGCTACGTGAATAGTCAGGCAATGGAATTATTTCTAGTCAATCCCAAGTGAATGACAGTCAGAAACTTTCCGCACTACATGCACCTCTGTACAAAGTCCCTATAAAATAATTTCAAAAAGTTTTATTTTCATTTCAGCGATTTCTTATAAAACTATGTCATGTTTAGGTGCATTCTCTCGTGTTGGAGCTGATCCATTAATGCAAAAATAAGGAAATATGAATGCAGCAAGATACTGTGACATTCGCCAAGACTATATGATGTTGCATTTGAGAGACAAAATGGCAGCTGCCGCCATATTCCAATATTATTATATTTCCAAAAGCGCACAAGTTGCTTAGTTCGTGCATTTCTAAGTAACAGTACTGTGGAAGTTTTGGAGTGGCCACCCCGAAGCCAAGAACTCAACCGCATAGAAAATCTATGGTAACTTGTAGAACGCGAAGTGGCAAGCAAAAGTCGACAGATTGCAATCACCCATCAAATAAAATTGAACCACCTGATCCATTTTGATAAAATGGACTACTCCATGTACTGGTCCGATGTAATGCAAGCATGGACCATTTCATTGTTAAAAAGTGTTTGTAGTGAGACGACATGTCTTCGTTTTTTAGCGAAATGTGTTCGTTTTTGAACGACTTCAAAACTAATCCTCTTGAGTATACCATGGAGTAGTTTTAAAACTACTCCTTAGTGGTCCAAAGGTGGGTTATAGGGTCCTCTCCTAGGACATCGTAATGTTAAATAGACCAGGCTTTTTCCACACGTTTGGGTTACTTTTGGACTAGTCCTGGTCCCTTGTGGACTTCTCTTTACACGCGTGTTTGGACTGGTCCTATTATTTGCAGGGCATATAGAAATAGCCTTTAATATATTTGCTCGCATAGAGTTTTGTCGCATAATCAATTATTAGCTTCGAACTTAACAATACCAAAATGTGCTCCCAGAGAAAAAACATGTTTAACTGTGGTCACCTCCAACAAAACTATGTTTAAAGAACATTTTATACATATTATGTTTTATTAAACCATAATATGTTTTTCACCGACAAACATATTTTGGTTAAATTAGTCCTCCATCAAGAAGCCACAACCATATTATGGTTGCCTCCGAATATCTTATGGTTAATAATTACTATAATATGTTTAGTAGTTAAAAGACGAAAATCCGAAGGGGTCAAATATGAAGATTTGCTAAAAAGATTAAGTAAAATCATAAAGATTGCGACTAGACTGGCAAGAAGTATTTATTATAACGATAATTTGAATAGAGTTGATGAACAAATGCTTTGCGTTTTTAAATAACATACTTGGGAGAGAGCAAAAAAAACTGTAAGTTTTACATCATCTGCAGGCGTTCCTATCTTTGATGACTTTGAAGATGAAAATTCTCCAAAATTTTTCACCAATTAAAGCATTAATCAAAAATAAAATCAGTTGTAATTAAAAATTTAATCAAGTGAATTAAACGTTTAATCAAGTAAATTCAACGTTTAATTATTACTATTAACTGGTTTAATTGATACTATTAATTTGTTTACTGGTGCAAATTTAATTAATATCACAAATTTTTTAATTGAAATCAATTTTTATTTTTTTCTGTGTAGTAAAGGCTAACAAAATAAAGCAGTATTTTATACAGTCGGTTGCAGAAGTGAGGAGCCAGATACAAACATTTTCTAGTGATTATAGTAATCAACTTAGAACATTATTTCCAAGATTGCGCCTAAATTGATAGTTAACTGCAAAGAAGTAATTTTGCAAATATTGGTTAACATTTTTAATAAAATAATAAGCTCGTCTGTTTTTCCAGATCGCTTAAGAATCAGCAAAATTATACCTATTCCTTAAGTTTCTAATGCTTCTGCGGTAAACAATTTTCGTCCAGTCGCAGTTCTTTCTACTATTAACAAAATCTTTGAAAAACTGATATATCAAAAGCTTTTGTTGTATATTAAAAACAATTATACAAATACCAATTTGGTTTTAAAAAAGGTTGTGGACCAGAAGAAGCTGTTATAAATGTTGTTAATTATATATATAATGGTTTGGACAGAGGTTCGAATGGAGTTGCTGGTCTTTTCCAAGACTTTAGTAAAGTTTTTGATTTAGTTGGTCATGGAATTATGCTGCAAAAATTTAAATACTATGGTGTGGATGGAAGGGAGTGGATGATTTTTGAGAGCTATTTTAAAAACAGAAAGCAATACGTGCAGATTGATAAGATTAAAACCGATATGTTAAATATTCAGTGAGGTGTACCACAGGGTAGTTGTTTGGGTCCTCTCCTTTTCTCCATTTATATAAATGATACATGCAATTTAGACTTAAGTGGCCGTTTGTACATGTTTGCGGATGATGGTTGCCTCTTTTATTCTTAAAAATTTGACTTGACTTTGAAAACAAACATGGAACGGGATGTGTCTCTAATTTTTGAATTTGGTTGTCGGAATAAACTAGTATTATATATATATATATATTTATTCCTTTTATTCCTAGGTGGAACATAGGGCCATACAATTTTCGTTGTGGTTTCGTTAATCATATTGAATTTGAGGTAAGCAGGAGATTAACCTACCCGATCCTGGTGCTAGGGCTGCTAGCAAAGCCTCCAGGCTTGCTTTACTTTGAACCTTGAAAGGTGCAAAGTTTCCAAGTGGTCTACCTAACTGAGACTATGCATGCCGCCGTTGGTTCTTTGTGAATTCATCCGCCGCCAATGCTTCAGTTTGCCCTTGGATACAAACCGTTGCTAGTTTTTTCTCCACCTCAGGTATTTCATTTCCCTGATACCACCCACGGATGACAGGCATTCATGGGAGGCGTTCCCTATTCGAAGGGAGGCACCCGATGGGGGAACTAGCAAAACCCCGCACTAGTATTAAATGCTGACAAAGCTAGATTGGTTCGTTGTAGACCGCATGCTATAAGCAACAATTTTAACATTTATGTTGATTGTAATATAATTTATGAAATAAATTCAGTATTTAGGTGTGACGCTAAACTTTCAGTGGAGGTTATCGGATATTCGTCATTGAAAAGTATAGCTAGCTTTTATACCAGTTTGGATCCTTGGTTAAATATAGCAGGGTATGATGTTATATTTCGTTATATTTTCCTCGTTAAAAAAATTTTAATATGAATAATAATAAAAACTGGGAATTATTTCCTTCCGAAGGTTACTTTATATTATATTCAACATTTTTCATTTTTCGAATTTATTCTATGAGCTAAATTTCAGTTATGTATTTTATAAAGCTTTTTTGTAATAGTTCTATTCCTTCAATTTTTCAGAAATGACTTTATACACTACCAGACTATTATATTGTATTATGAATAATTATATTTATAAAATTATTCGTTTAAAGTTGTAAGTCAATAGTAAACAAATCTTTAGAAATTCCGTTTGAATATTTTTTATACAATTGCCGATTTCTTAACTTTAAACGCAATTGGTGTAGTTCAGTTCCTTAAAGAATTTTTGTGGTACCTTTATTAATCCGTCAAAATGTACTCCGGTATATGTTGTTGCCCCTTTGTTTTTGAGTACGCCCCAGCGCAAACACTGCTCTCTGGCGTTTTTTACACTCAAAAACTATGTGAAATTTAAACAATTGTGCGGCGTATATTTATTTGCGTTGTGGGGTTGTTTGTGTGCAACCAGTGAAGCCATCCAGTACTCACACTCTGCTTTTGTAAAAGCTCATCATGAATATTTTTGTATTTCGTTCTTGTCATTGCTGCTTTTCGGCTCAAGCACTATTCCAAATGTCAGTGTTTGTATTGTTTGTTTGAGCAAAATGTTGTTGTAGTTGTATGGTGGAGTCGAGTGCCTCACGTTCATGTTAATACATGCTGTTTTCGAATTTGTTAACATTAATGCTGGATTTGTGTTTTGAATTTGTTTAATTTCAACATTGGCCAAAAAGAAAAGCCACTAACTGGCACCACTACCAAAAAGAAACAAAAAACATTAAAAAAGCAACAAACAGCGAGCGACAACAACAAGAAGCAGTCTGCCTGCCTATCCGGTACAAATGTCTGGCATTTAAAGTCAATAGTAGTTTCATATAATATGTACTTTTATTTCTTGACTTTTGTTGTTTTTGTTGTTGTTCTGTTGCGAGTGTTTTTTGCATTGACCGGAAAGATGTAAAAACAATATTTATTGTTTTTCTTTAAACTTTTAATGTGTGGTTTGTTTAGATTTCATGTTAGTTTTTAGTAAAATTGTGTGCAATTTATTTATGTATTAATTAAAATGTTCTATGAATTTATTTTTGCTGATTTTTGTTGTTGCTGTTGTACGTTGTTTCGCTATAAATTTATTTAACACAGAATTAAATTGAAATTCATTTAGAGAAGTTGAATCAAAAACCAATATAATCAAACTTGAACTCTTCATGCGGATGCAAAATGTTTGCTAAAGTAAATAATTGAATACTTTTGATTCTTTTTGTGAGTGGGTAATATGGTAATCACAAAAATAGGAGGTGGAGTATTGGAGAAAGTGACACTCAACTGCTGTAGGAGGCATTAAATTGTAAGAACTTTTTCTTTGAAAAATGCCGAAACACAAAATATTTACAAATTATGTTATTATAGATCAGTGAATTTATTATTTTAAAGGTAACTTTATTTTAAATTTCTTAAATGTTCAATTACACTACGTGACAGTTTTTTGACCAAATGAATTTGACACCTAATCTGTATGTAAAATTTTCCTCTGAATCCGAATATGAATTGCAAGAATTGTCAAAAGTAGAACAGTTTTTGAGATATTCCAAAATAACCGTTATTTGTGTTTTTAAAAAAGGTGATGTGACTGAAATGCAAATATCTTCCAAAATTTTTAACGGACTATATGTTTAATTTTTTTAGTCAAAGGTTATACAATTGCTAAAATAACCATGGACTGCTAGTGAAAATTGGTCAAGAAATGACAGAGTTACAGTGGGCAAAATTTTACATAAAGATTAGGTGTCAAATTCATTTGGCAACGACTTTGTTGAAATTTTGTCACGTAGTGTTATTATCTAAAAAAAGTGTTGTTTGTTTCACTTATAAATGTGTCTCAGAAAGAGTGCACTTTTTAAATTTAGTGTCATTTTGTTTTTTGAAAGTGGCAACTCTAAAATTTGCCAGTTGTAACTTTAGTTTATTCCGATTATTAAAAATGGAGCGATTTACGAAGAAAAACGCGTCATGAAAACTTATTACAAAAATTTGGAAAGTTATGCTTAGACCGCTCGCAAACTTCGAACAATTTTCAGTTGAGAAAGTGCACCTAATGTGTCGACCATTCGAGGAGGTGTCAAACAAATTTGAAGAAACTGGGTCGGTTATGGACATTACGAAACCTGTGCGTTAATTTACCGTGCGGTTTCTTGAAAACATTGCTTCTGTAAACAAGTTTGTTGACCGAAAACACGAAAACTCCATTCTGTTCCGTTATGTGAATGGCATTCGTTACAGGAACATGATAACGGAGTTATTGTGGCCTAAAATTTCAAGCCGATCTTTTCTGTTAAACAAAAAAAAAAAAAAAAAAATTTTTTTTAAGCACTCATTCTTTAAAAATTTTTTTTTTATTAGCAACACTTTTTCTGTTTTGTAGTGCGCAAAAATAGAAATTAGTTTAATTTGACTACAACGACAAAATAAGCACAGACAACAACCTGCAGCCAAGTAGCTGTGTCGTCGTGAAAATAATAATTTTCATATACACACATGTATTCTATTTTTGACATATTGAAGTCGGAAGCTTGCTGTCTCGAATGTGTTTAAAGCATAACTCTGACTCCGTCACCAACTGCTGAAATTTTTTAATCCGATTTGATGCTTAATGCACTACCTATATGAAACTGACTCTTATTTGGCTTTTAAGTCTTTTTTTAATGCAGTACCTTTTAAGTGGTTAAATATAGCAAGAAAATGATGCTGCTAAAATTTTAAATCGTTATTTTAAATATTGCATCGGCAAATTCAAAGAATTCTTTTTTAAAAATATTAAAAATTTTTTATGCTGAAAAATTTTGTAGTGGGAGTCGCGAGTATTTGTGGGCTCCGGTACCAAAACCTCAACCCAACTCTTCAACTTCGACTTCGACTCCACAGTCATGCCTGTCTAATTTCTTCATGAATTATTTTTTGATTTTCGACTTCGCAGAATATATTAATAAGAATTTAGAAAGGTTTCCATTGTATTGTAAGGAGCCGTATACATTTTTCCTAAATTACCTACTGTACCTAATTAGTAACACATATTAATTACATACATTACATTGCTTACAATAAGAATACAAAAAGCATGCAAATAACTTTAAAACTTGAAAAAACTAATAATTATATTGTTCGGTATGCAGCTACTTCCACTTCTTAACTAATTCTAATTGCAAATTTAGTAGTTGTATCCCAACATAACACATACGAGTACTTGCAATTGCTAATACAAACAATTTAAGTAATTATATGCAAATTATAAGCTAATTCTTTTTCACCCAAGTAAATACATATGTTATTCAACAACTAAGTTAATTATTCTTGTATAATATTACTTCGACCCAATTACGGCTAGATATTGCATAAATTCCAAAGCTTATGGGTTTTATTCTTTCTTTGTTGCTTCGGCTATTAAGAATGTATAAAAATAAACTTTAGCAAAGAAATAATGAAAAAAACGGTCAAAGAAATAATGTGACTGCAAAGAAGCAACTAAAAGAAATACTCATCCATAGATACTTCGCGAAGGCACACATGCATATTGGCGTAGTTCAAATTGATATGTGGGTCAGAAAACTAATTAAATTAGATCTTCTTAAAAATGCTTTCAGTGGAGTTGAATAGTTGTACTTCATTAAAAGAAGATCTCTATCTTCACTCTTGTATGTGTGAATAAGAACTTTATTTTATGTTTGTGGGGTGAGAAAAGTACTCATGTGCCATCGTGATGCCTGATTTCTTTTTAATGATGGAAATATAATTTAAAACAAATAAAATTATGTATGTCTGTTTTAAAAGGGGAAAAATTAAAAATTTTAGCACATGATTTGCCGAGTGTTTTATTCAAAACATATGGAGGTAGGTTATGAAATATATTCCATTCATTGCATTGTAAATCGGAAATTTCACAATTTAATACTCTTTTATGTTAATTTGATCTACAAAAAATTTCATATTATCTTTTTATATGTAAGAATTAATGTGTACATTAATAAAAACATTTTTAATAAAAAATAAATATTGCGCCATGTCACAGAGTACAATTCCGTTCGGAATGATTCCGTTCGGAATTGAAGAAAACATATTTGTTTGTTGATGGAAAGTGTATTTTGATAGTTTTATGGCCTTTCAGATACAGACAACTCCCATACCGTTCATGAAAATAAAAATGGTTTCATTCCGAAACATTTCTTCGCCATTTTCTGAAGCACCAAAATACGGAATGAATTCCGTTTCCGAACGGAATTGTACTCTGTGACATGGCTGATTGTTTTCTATTTAGGTTGTAAGTATTCCATAAATCTATTTAAACTCCAAAGTGCTTGATGTCGCCTTTTTTAAAAATGAATCTGTACAAATATTTAAAAAATGCATATCAAAATATTTTCAAAATGTCACATCTTTAGCCTTTGAAGCTCATCAAATTTAGCGATGAAAATAATAAAAAAACGCATTAACATTTATAAAGATGCCTTGTTATTTATCTATTGTTAGAGTATTCCAGCTCTTCAGGCTGGAAAAAGCAAACAGATACATATCGCACCTGTTCATCAAAAGTAACACAACTCAAAATTTACAAGTTTTCAGTAGAGGCAAAAAACTAATTCCGCCAATATAATGTAATTATTGTTATAAACAAATATACCGTTGTAAAGGAAACTCAATAATATTTCAATAAAATCACAAAATTTATTTCTCTTCTTCCTTTTTCGAAAATTATTCCGGTTTTTTGATTTAATACAGTTTTCATGAAATTTTTTGATCTACATGTCAATATTATTTTAAGTTATGCTTATCACAACCCAAAATCAACAGCTATTGATAAACAGATTTTTAACATGAAAACAATCACAACTCGAATTAATACAGTTTCGCTGATTCATTTGAGCACCATAACCCTTGAACACTTCAACGCAACTAAAATTACAACTCTTTAATTGAATAAAAACAAACAATATGAGTATGCAAAGAAAGACATAAAGGCATTTCTCTCATGAAATATTACAAATAGAATACCAAAATTTTTACAGTCGTTAGATATGGTAATCATACACTGTTTCCTTCAAAAAAGTGGAAAATAGAATTTTTTGAGTTGTGTTACTTTTGATGAACAGGTGCGATATGTTTCTTTACAAATATTTAATGGGCGTGGCACCTCCCATAAAAAGTACTGCCGTGTATTGAAAAAAACTGATTAAGATAGAATTTCATACATTCTGGGAATCAAAAGAACGTTAATCTATACTACAAGGCTTAAAATTTCCTCAGAAGGAGCAGGTACACATTTCACCCCAATACAAAGCAAATTATTAGGGCTTATAAGCCAGTGCAAGTTAAACTCTCTTTAAGATCATCAAATCTGTAAGTAAGGTAATATATATAAACCACCTCTAAACGCATTAAGTTGGGGGTTTAAGCTACCAATACAAATCATAAGAAATTGTCAACATTTAACGTAGTGCTGCCACATTATTATTTCTTAAACTACATATTATATATGGGGCACTGACTTACAGCTATTGAGTTTAAACTACATATTAATTTTAGTTTAGTTCAAGTAAGCAATTTCTTTAACATTTACTAATTTATAAGCCATTAATAAAGTTTATTACGAAAGCTAAAACTTTCAAACTATCCAAACAATATTATTCTGCATTTTCGAGTTTTATATTGACTGTGTTGAGCAGGGGCAAAGTTACCTCTAAAAAAGTAGAGTATTATTTCTGAGTGTTATTAGAATTAAAAATTATCTCGGTAGGAGCAGAAAAAAGCTTTTAAACATTCTGAGAATCTTTAGAACATTAAAGTTTTCTCAGTAAGAGCAGTGGCAAAGTTTCCTCTATTCCCCCAAACAAGGTGAATACTTATTATCATTTATTTAGAAAAGTGTAAATGATAGAGATTTTAAACTTTATGAGTATCAAGAGAACATTAACTACTAAAAACTATCCACCTATAAAAAACATGGAGCTTTAAAACTTTCGGAGCATTACGTAAAATATCAATCTGTTTGTCGCTATATGGCAGGGGACTAATCCTTAATATCCTTAGCGTTATGTTAAGACTTTATGCCCATAATTTTAATAAAAGGGTTCATATTGCAACTAACAATGAGTGAGAAAAGGCTCCTCATTATAATTGTAATCTGCATTGCCAGCTTTAAAAATGTGACGATAGGAGTAGGAAGAAGGGTACCTCCATACAATGTTAGTGCTATTTAGTTCATAGAGGGGAATAGTTAATGCCATTTCTTTTCCTCTCTCTCCTAAAAACTCAAGACTTGACGACCAAAACTGGAAGAATGTGAACCAGCACTTAGTGCTTATTATCACTTTTTTTGAGAACTGTTAAAGCTAGATTATGCAAAACTATGGAAATATTGCTATAAGACAAAAAATTATCGATTTATCTAAGAACGAGAGGGATAGGAATATAAGTTGAGGCTTTTATCATACAAATAAAGTTGTTAATGCTATTAATCTAGGTATCTCTTAGGACTGTAGTTTTAAGTTTTTGTAGACAAAATAGTTTGTGTTTGACTAAGGGAACTTTCTGGTTTCGCACTATGAAAATGTACGTTCAGAAAGTCTAAGCTTATTGGCGAAAGGGGGTGAGAACTTGCTATTCGAGAGAGGAAGAGAACATGCTAATCTTCTCTTCCCTCTCACCAATAAACTAAGACAGAAAGCAAACTGTAATAGTATTTAACTCGACTAATGGCTTGACCGAACTTAACATCTGATATATAATAAAAAGGAACCACCACATACATATATTTTTGTTTGTTTTTAACTATGTAATTTTGGTATCGACATACATAATTAAGCTAAGACTATTCAAAATATATTTTTCATATTGAGGCTTTAACCACAGTGACATGTATTTAAAAAAATTAACATTACTTTCGTAGTTTTTTTAAAGCCGGAAAAATTTGATTTAAAACAAGTAAGAAAGTATAGTCGGTCCAGCCCGACCATAATATACCCTATACCACAGTATTTAAAAACACATCATGCTTATGTGTCCATATAAATATAAATTTATCCATGTTTATAAACGTCATGAAAAACGGTTTGAAAGTTTGTGAGAGGCAGAAATTGCCCCCTACCTCCCCTTGTGCTACTATTTTTGAAAATCCGTATTGCTTATGTGTCCATATATATATGGATCTATCTATGTTTTAATTTTCATTAAAATTGGTTTGAGAGGCAGAAATTGCCACAATCTCCCCTGATGGTCCTATTTTTTAAAAAATGTATAGCTTATGTGTGCATATAAATATGGATCTATCTATGTTTTTAATTTCATTAAAATCGGTTTGACAGTCTCTGAGAGGAAGAAATTTCCCCCTATCTTCCCTCGTTGTCATATGATTCGACCCATTTTAAATAGGCTTGGTCCTTGTGCCAACAAGAACCTATGACCCAAATTTTATCAAAAATTATCTCCAAAATTACGACCTGTACTTTGCGCACAAGGTTACACGGACGGCTGGCTGTCGGACATCGTTAGTTCGACTCAGAAAATGATTCTGAGTCGATCGGTATACTTTAAGGAGGGTCTAGGACCAATATTTTAATGCGTTTCACACATCAGCACAAATGCATAATACCCTCTCCACTATTGTGGTGTGGGTATAAAGTTAATTAGCTTTATTAATTCAATAGTTTTACGGCATTAATGTTTTAATATGACTTAAGACATGCCGTCGACGCTATCGCGTGCAAGGCGTTACTTTGAGGTCTCACTTTAAACACTTTTAAATTAAACTGTTTTGCAAAAATACCGAGGCGCATATTCGCTCCGAAGTGGTTAATTAAAACAGAAAAATTCACTAACACAGTTCTAACACATAAAACACAGTTGTTCGTTGGATGGGTCCTCCTTTCATTATAGCTGTCGCATTTGACAAAAAACATAGAGCTAGAAAAATAGATCTACTAAATTTTGTGGGTATACTTTTATAATTCTTGCATTTGTTCCTTTTAAAAAATCGCCCTCATCCGCTAAAACCTTTAATTACGTTAAAGACAAATCAGTAATAACTACATCAAATTTCAAAAGTTTTCTTGGGAGTGTGCATTTTTTTCATTAATAAGATTTGGTTTTAATGTGCTAAATTCCCAATTCTTACTTTAGATAAACTGAAATTTATTGTTGGTGGGATGAGCTATTCCTATGCGCATTTCACTTGTTGCTTAGGCCAGATCATCAGGAAACTTCATCCAAAAATTTTAGATAAACTAAAGATATTATACAAATACAACTGTTAAGCGAATAGGAATTATAATCCCCAGTTTTACGTGTAACAATGTCAAAGCTTAAACAAAAACAACAAAAATAAACAGTAAGTTTATCTTTTCTTACAAAATTTGGTTAAGATAGGCCCATAACTGCCCATAAATCCTTTCGAAATCGGTAGACCTTTAACAAATGTTAGTAGCAAAACTAAATGCAAAAATTACTTTAATTTGAACGTAAATTAATCCACAAAATGACTTTACGACAATACTTAATGGTCGGGATTTACTAAATATTCATTGTAGACTCACGCTCATGCTATTTGACAATATAAATATAAATTTTACAGGCCTATTTTCATTAAAAACCACTAGATTTATTTTAAGTATTGTTAGTTTTTATTTTGCTTTTTTATAATTTTTAAATAAAATAAACTATCGAGAATTTAAATCAATTAAAAAAGTTCGTTAAAATAATCCAACATATTTTCCTTAAGATTGTTTTAATTGAAGCGCGAAAAGGATTAAAAAATCGCTATACGGAATTTAAACACAATTTTTAATAGTTCTCATATAAGACCTATTCCATAATGCAGCATTTAAACATACTTTTATTATAAACTGATTTAAAACTAATTTATATCAAAAATTTTATTAAACATATTTTATTTAAATTATTAATCTTGCCCGTAGTCATTACGAAATTGAAGCACATTATTTAGCGTTTTATCGTTTATCGTAAGTTCGTATGTTTTAAATACACAGGAGTGCAAATTTTGATAGTTCTCGAGAATGAGTTCTGTGCAGAATCTATCATCACGTATGCATAACAGACCAACCTAAATCAACGGGTCGACCGTAACGTTTTCTAGCGCCTATCTTTGACGCTGCAATGACACACTTAAATAAAAGCGTCAACGTTATGTCATGAACAGTAATGTTAACGTAACTTAATTGGTTAATCAAAATACACACAAAATTAAAAAATAAAATAACTGAAGATGATACCGCTAGGTTGACCTTAAAATCACTGAACACTTGTTAACAAAAGCTACTTCTATGCTTAACGCGCTATCAAAATCGGATTTTCCATGACCATTTTTGACATATAGAAAACATCTGACGCGCTGATTTAGTTAAAATAATTTAATGTCGGAACTGCTTTAACAAAATTTTTTCGTATGGTTGTATTCGCAGCTTTCGGGTCAAATTGATTCTATATGGTAACCTTAATACAAGATCCATTCAATTTGAAGTAACTTTTGATAATGGTGCTCTTAATGGTGATTTTTGGACATAACTTTACAAAAATTATTAATATTTTACTTTAATTTTAAATATTTTTAATTAGGCTTAAGTTCATCAAATTTTTATTAAATTTTCATTAAAATATTGAAAGTTTGGATTAAAAACCATAAATAGTTCAACAAAATTACCACAATACTTATTATTTTACATTAATTTTACTGTTTACAAGAAATTCATGGTAGTACAAATAAGTATCGGGTTTTATGTGGGGTTTATAAGGGTACATTTGGTTAGTTTGGATCCCAAAAATGTTTTTTAAGATGATTCTGTTGTTAATAATATCAAAATAATTAACTACAATTTTCCTAGGCGCTGAGGCTTTTTGGAGGGTGGACATTTCTTAAAAGCTTAGTAATTTTATAGACTGATTCAATAAGATTCGTCCTAAGGACAATAATGGCCTGTTCAGCGATGTCGAAGGAAAACTTTGTTCGCTTAGCTTTCATGTAAAACAAAACTAATATTTTTTAATATTTTTTTTTTTATGTAAGTTAACCTTAAGAGGTTGCAGTACTCAAACCTACCATTTTACAAGCTTCCAAGCAAAACCAAAGAAGTTTAAATCGTTGTACCGTTATTTATGTTAACAATTATACTACAAACAGTAGCTAAAAAAGAATTTGTGTTTTTTTTTTTTTTTTGTTTACAAAAGTATAAGTCTGATTTGTTTCACGAAAACACAATTTTGATTTTTTTTTTTTTATAATATTTAATTTTTATAATTAAAATCGTATCAGAATAACTCACAGACAAAAACAATTACTTATATAAAAAAATAGTAAAACCCAGCTAGCATTTTCAATCGTCTAGGAGTCTACTGGGAATCTTACAAAGAGTGTTTTTGATCGTCGACGAGCTCATTTTTTAATTGTTGACGATTCCTCGCACGGGAGAAACTGTTACACGTGCTGATTCGTATGAGAGATTCTTCTATAACACAGCGAATGAGGCTTATATTAATCGTAAAGGTAATCGTTTGTGATGTATATAGAGATTATCTAACGAGTCTTTCAAAAAGCATGCCAAGAGTCGTATGAGACTCATGTAGGTTATATTTTACAACTCGTAAAATGCTCAGCCGTATAACTGAGCTACCTAAAAAGGGGCATCAAGCGTATTTTTCATGTTAAAACTTCTAATTTTCATAAAATTTATATAAAACAAACCTTAAGGTTGCGAAATCAACACTATACTGTCGGAAAATACTTTTTTACAGATCCTTAGGTCGGTTTGTTTTATTGAAATTGTATTGGCAATAGAATTTTCATATTTCAAAAACGCTCTTATTAAGTAATTGTTATATGACTCTTACAGAGAGTCGCAAAAGGTGCATTCCAAGATTAAAAGACGAGCGTGTCAAAAAATTAAAAAAAAAAAAAAAAAATAAATTAAAAAAAAATGTAGATGTTTTTGTTACTCGTCAGATAATAATCAGAATATTCTTTTGGGAATTGTATATTAAACATAATCGCCAAACAAACAGCCTATGCTATGCTTAAGTAGATCAGTATAAAATTAACTGTACACTGACAACATGCATAGGTAGAATTAAGTTTTTATTTTAGATTTTAACTTTGAGTGGAGAACATTGTACGGCCCAAAAGTGATCAAACGCCTTCAAAAAGCTGTTGATACCATATCATGTGATGAAGAAGGAGGTATTTAGGAACATATAACGATTTCAAGCCCACCAAAAAACAAACCTGGTACTACTGAAGTTTTCGTAAATCTTAAAATCATTGACATTGGCACCAAAGAAAACTCGGGAAGACTTCGCGAAGCAAATTAATCCTATTTGGAAATGCTTTCCATCGCAAAGCTCAACCCCTTAGCAGAACTCTGAAGTTTGGGAAAGATTAAATAGTGTACGTGAAGAAATATTGAAAAAACTTTGATTACATTGTCTCTGACCTTATATCCTCCAGTTCTTGAAGTCGAATCGACCTGGCTTTCTTCGAATGAAATGCTTAGCGGGATGGTGACCAAAATATTCCTAAAGACGAGTCAATGGTAACACATTTTGACTACCATCCTGCTCAGCAATTCATTCGATTCGGCTTTTATATTTGGAGTTAGATTTGTACTCCAAAAAATCTCATGTGGAATCTCCTGATCCATTTGTTTCAAGTGTTGTTAACAATTTGTTGGAGTAGTAGAACTGTACTGCACGAAATTATCGTGTGTCTTAAAACTTTTTTTAGATACAATCTTTATGTTGATCGTAGAAATTTAGAGTAACGTCTGGGCCAATGTTTACAGATTAATCTCAAGCCTAAGTCCGCGATCTGACAAGCCATACGGAAGGCCAGCATTTATAATGGTGATGTAGGGTATACGAAAGTTCCATTATCGAATTCTTTTTTTTTTTAAATAAGGAAACTTGATTTTGCCTTAATCTATTACTTGATAAACCTTTACAAGATCCATAAGTTTTCTTGTATTTAATAAAATGTTTATTCAATGTGTAGTCCAAAAATTCATTAACTGTTTCCACCATTTTAATGAAAAACTATTAAAGTAGGAGAAAATACAACTTTAAATCGTTAAATGCTTGAAGTACACTCGTGCTCTTAACGTGATTTTTATGTTGATTTTCTCACTTACAAATCATTTCACTTTCAATGTCAATGCAATTTACATGCACAAGTCATTTTTAACAGCTAAACCTTAACCTTTTCTAACAGTTAATTTTACATTTCTTAGATTTCATAATGATAAATTGTTGCCACTTCTGCTCAGCCAGACAGTAACAAAAAAAAAAAAAAAAAAAAAAATGTCTACCATTAGCAAATTTAAAAAGTTTAACACTATTTTTCCTTTTATATGCACAATATTTTCGATTTTATTTCTTCTTTACGATATTTTGTTGCTAAAGTCAATGTACGAAAAAATTTGTTTTTGCGTATTTTATAATTTGAAAATCGTGATTGTGTCTCAACACCCGCAACCCAACAACTGCAAATATGGCAACCAGGCAGGTCTTTAATGTTACAACAAAAACAGCAATAGCAGAAATTTAAGCATTTGTTTTCCGTTTAGTTTTTAGTGCTTTTATAAAAAAAAACTTTTTCAAATTAAAAACATTAAATAATGTTAACAATTGTATACAATTTTGGTTTAATGTTGTTGTTAATTGTCTTTATTGTTTTAAATTTTGAACTGTTCCGTAGGAGAAGTAATAACCGACCGACCGACCATAAGTGTGAGTGAAATGAGTCAGCCGTTGGCGAGAAACCACATACACGCTTGCACCCGTAAGCACTTCTGCCAAAAGACTTCTTACGTCAGTGCAAATATTAATTTAACATGTCTGCTTATATTTTTAGCAAGTACGACTGACTACGTAATAATTTCTTGGGGTAGGTCAATAAACGTTTAATTATAATGTTTATTATTTCTCTATTTTGCTTTATAAGTTTCATTAAATTTTATTGATTTTTTTTTTGCTCTACATGCATTAATTGACATACTTTTAATAGTAGAGGATTGAATATAAATAGTATGAAATGATTTTAATAAATAATTGATCAGTTTCTCTACTTTTTGGGCAAAGTTTAGACAACTGAGAGTAAATGCGAACGTAGCTCAAAAATTATCAAAAATTAACAAAAACAACCCTAGAGGGAAGCCAACTAACATCAAAGTAGTTCCGTGATGGGTCGTTGGTAGTAGAGACCGGTTCCAGTTCTAAAACTTTATATGAATGAGACATATCACTCTTACATGGGGTTGTCATTGGAGGGGGTCAATTGACACCTAACAGCCACAATTTGACAATTCACACATCTATTCTCAATGAATGTGTTTGGCGTTAGTTACTACAATTTAGTATTATTTCAATAAAACAAGACCTAGAACTAAATTTTAAAACCAAATTTTAAAAAGCCCCAAAAAAGCCACAGGTTAAGGCTGAACTGTAACTTTTTCTACCCTTTTGTGCTTCATTTACCAGTTAAATGATTCTTTCTCCGTTTACTGGTCATAAGTTCTTTCTTTTTGTACTTGTTCTATGTTCACAAATCCCAGACACAGTCTGTTCAAACAATTGACACAAATTTCCGGCGGGTAAATTTCAGGTTGGATTCAAGAAAAAAAAAAAAAAAAAATAACACAGCTGTGCTCTCAACGCCACCTGAAAAATTTATTCGCCTTGGTGTTCAGATGTACCTTTTTTATTGAGTCAATATTCAGTTTATTGGTATAATTATCTTTCTTGTGACATGGTCGCATTTTAATTTTACTCAATATTTATAACAATTTTATATTAATTGAGCAATAACTTAATTGCAATTTTATGTGGAAAGTGAGCTCAATAATGACATTTATTGCATAAAACTCAATTAAGGTGCATATCTGAACACGCTATTACGTTTCTTGCAAAGTTGGGTAAAATAAGAATAAAATAAAAGTTTACTCACTTAGAGGTAAAACGTCAGAGCATATTTTATATTTTTGTGTTATCAATATATTTTTTATAATGGTTTCTTTTTACGACAGCTGACTTTTGGATATTTCACCCAATATACCCGAAGAAAAAGTTTGGGCTATTTTGTGCAAGAAGAAGAAAATTTTACTCTCAAAATATTTTCGAATTTTCTTTTTTGATTTGGTTCGCTTCGGCTGTGAGCCCTTCATCTGTGGTTATTGCCGTAAAAGTAAAGGGAAACGTCATTAATATTATTATAAGCACGTCACATGTGCCAGTTAACGTGGCATTTGTGTTCAAAGTATATTTCTCTTTTACAGCCGTCCAGAGTAAAATGCCTTTGTTAAATAGGACAGGATATAACATTCAACTTTATTTGAAAAACCCTGAGCGTTTAAGAAATTAATTAGCAGTATAATATATAACAAACATTTAAAAGCAAAATCAACGGCTTTGTGGCAATTATTGTGAGTTATTATTGTATTGTAGAATCTTTAAAATATTTTCAATAAAAAAACAGAAATGTTATTGCTAAAAGATAAAAATTCAAAACAAATTCACTTTTTTTTCATATCCTAGGCCCATCATTATCACACAGGTTCCTGCCATCTCTCCGGAGCCTTCCTGTACGGCTCGCGTTTTATTAGAGTTCTGCATAAATAATAATCTTAATAATCTTTGTAACCACTTTCAGATGCCAAGATTCAAATCCGTGTGCAGCTAAGTTTATAAATCAGTGATGGAAAATTCAGTACCATGGTACTTTTTTCAGTACCTTTTTCCTTTCAAAAATACCTCGGTACTCTTACGTCCCACGTTTTAGTACTCTTTTCTTGTTATGCTTCGTTGTTTAGAAATTTAGCGTTAATATTTTATTTTAACATTGACAACCAGGGCTTTGGAGTCGTCAACAAAAAGTACTAACTCCGACTCCAACCGCTGAGATTCCAACTCCGACTGCTAGTCTAACCCTAATGCTTAATGTATATGAGACTGGTCATTATTTGACTTTATTTTTTTTTTTTAATGCAGTACCTTTAAAATGGTTTAATATAACAAGAAAAGAATTCAGTAAAAATTTCGAGTCAATATTTTAAATATTGCATCGCCAATTTCCAAGTACAATTTTTATTTTGGAAATTATTAGAAAAAAATTTTTTTTTTGAGGGTAATTCGACTCCGACTCCGGTACAAAAACCTCAACGTCGACTCTACAACTCCGACTTCATAGCCCTGTTGATAACATTGCCTGCACAAAATTTATTCTTATCAAAAGTATATAAGCTTTTTGGTATATTTTAATGTCAGATATTCTCATCAGAATTTTGCTGTTGAGATTTAGCCAGCTCGATTCATAAATGGCTGAGATATGAGCAAATAACTGTGTATTTTAGTTTTTTATTTTTAACTTATTTTACAAAAACAAAGTACCAAAATGTTAAAAAAAAGAACTCTTTTGTTTGGTGGTTAGTAAAATCTAAATTTTTTAATTTTCCATCGCTGAAATAAATACTAAATCCGTTTTGAAATAATTTCATATTATTGTATTATTTCCCATTTTCCTTTACACAAAATTACTGGGATTTCCCGGCAACGAAAATCACGCTTTCCAAAAAAAAAAAAAAAAAAAAAAATTTGTCCGGGAAATTAGAACAAACATTTGTCGATGAGATTATTTATGACCAATAATTAGTATTGTGGTTATTTTGTTGAACTATTTATGGTTTTTAATCCAAATTTGTAATATTTTTAATTAGGCTTAAGTTCATGAAATTTAATTTTTATTAAATTATTTTTATGAAGAAAGGAATTTTACAACATGAAAATTAATCAAAATTGTTATTGATAATCTTTCATTCTTGACGTGGCTCGGGCTCGAACCCCGGCCGGCAGGTTACCATGACATGTGAAAAAACAAAAAATGTACTTGGACTTCAAGAAAAATTCTTGACGAAAGTACGAAAAAACAGAAGTAAAGGAAAAAAACATGTAAAATCAATTAAAATGGATAATCATTCAGGAAAGCAAATTTCGATCTACCAAATGTTAAAATACAATTTGGTTTAAGGATTGATGTTTGACTAGTGACGTCAGCAGTCGTCGATGGCTGCGAGTGTAAGACGGCAAATCCATCTGAGGAGATCGAGTGGTTGCGATCGAAACATGTCATGGTAAACTGCCCGAGCCCGAGCCACGTCAAGAATGAAAGATTATCAATAAAAATTTTGATTAATTTTCATGTTGAAAAATTCCTTTCTTCATAAAAATAATTTAATAAAAATTAAATTTCATGAACTTAAGCCTAATTAAAAATATTACAAATTATTTATGACCTTTTTTTAGTAGTACTTATACAGGCTCATAGAAATTTTGGCTAAGATAAATTCCAAAATTTAATCTTTAGGAAAAAATGGTCCAAATTAAGTTTCAGTTAGTCGGAAATTGTTTAATTTTGAGATACATGCTAACTGAATTTCGGGGTTCATATTTACTTGTAGAACTCTATACCTTGAGGGATTTTCGTTTTTTATTTGTAATTAACAGGGATATATGCCCTTAAATATGCAATAGAAACTTGACACTATGCCCTAAAATTGCTAAAAAATATGTCAAAATATGGCTTATTTGAAAGCAACATAATCAGTAAATTTACAACAGGTTAAAAAAAAACAAAAATTTAAATCAGTAAAGCCCACACACAATAGTAATTACAGACGAATTTTAAAGATTGTACTCTATTGGGAATCGAGGTGCAGTCATGTGCTATCGAAAACAAAGTTATGTTATGAGGTTAAAATTCTCTAAAGTTGGCAGAAAGATCCTTAGTCAGAATTTGTAATTTTTCGTATTGTTAAATTGTAAATTATTAATTGCCTTATTTAATTTACTTATTTCCTAACGATCAAATGATTACGATTGGAAACAGTTGTGCTAGGCTTAGGTTATTGATACCAAACGGAAGAGAAAAAAATATTGCATTAAAAACAAACAAAAATCAAAATGCATATCGTGCACTTCGTGATTTTGTCGGTCAATTTAATCGTCCAAATGTGCGTACTATCGGAAAAATTGTGCAAAAATTTGAGCAAACCGGGTCTGTAGGGGATGTGAAAACACCAGTGCATGCTCGTACAGCTCGTACTGCAGAAAATATTGTCGTGCCCAACAACTGCACCTCTCACGTTCGTCTTTGATTAACATTATCCATTTAGACTTGCATTTACACGCTTACAAGGTGCAATTGACTCAAGATCTAAAGTGTCTTGACAATTCCAAACGTCGTCAATGGTCAAAATGGTTGCAAGAAATAACAACAGTGGATGATACATTTTCGAAGAAAGTCATCTTAAGTGATGAGGCACATTTTCACATCAGTGGATTTGTCAATAAGCAGAATTGCCGCATTTGGGCGAATGATAATCCAAGAGTGATGGTCGAAAATGCACCCACAAAGAGTGATTGTTTGGTGCGGTTTATGGGCTTTGTATTCATATAATTTTTTTTTTTTGATAAATAAAGGCAACACTTGCATCATCTCCTAAAATGTCATGGTCACAAAAGGTACCGTTACGATTTTATAGCAAAAACAATTTTATTGTAAGCGACAAATTTCATACAAAATTAATATGAAATTAAATAAAAAAAAGCTCTCTCCTGTAAAATTTGATTTTTGTCGCTTACGTTATTTTCGCGGTTAGGGGTCGATATACATATGTATATGGGCTGGCGGCATCATCGTAGTTTTTCCAAAATGAGGCCGGTCAGTTAATGTGAATGGTGTTCGCTATCGTAAGATGATAACGAACTTTTTATGGCCCGAATTGGAAGATATGGATGTGGACGATATGTGGTTTTAAAAGGACGGTGCCACTTGCCACACAGCTAACGAAACAATGACTCTTTTGCGCGACAAATTCAATGGCCGTGTTATCTCACGTGGTGGCGATGTCAATTGGCCGCCAAGATCATGTGATTTGACACCGTTGGACTTCTTTCTTTGGGGTAATTTGAAATAAAAGGTGTACGTCGATAAGCCAGCAACAGTTCAAGTTATCATTACTTAGTTGTTAGAAAAATAATGATTTTTCATTGAACCATACTCAAATTTATAACAGCGATAAACATTGAAATGTTTACAGTAACCAAAATATTGCTGATATTTCATAAAAATAGCAATTTTTTCTGTACGACAACAATATATTGTTACAATAAACATAATGTAGTTGTTGTTACCATGCTCAATAATATTTTTTCTCTGCGTGTTTATTGAAAATGAAATGAAGATGGCAAAATAAGAGCAACTCGTCGCTACGAAAGCACTTCTAGAACAAAAGAAATTTTACATCTAACAAAAATAAAAATAAAAAAATTTCAAAAGTTGAAATCTACGTTAAAAAATAAAAAATGCTTAAAAAATAATATTTTAACTAAATAGTGCAAAAAATATGCTGCAAATAGTAAAATATCCACCGACAAATCGATGCCAAAATTCATAAAAAGCCCTAAAATAAATAAATATAAATAAATATATTTTTTCTGCCTTCGTTGGTCGCACAAGGAAAAATATGCAAATGCATATTCACAACTTCCCTGCCAATTAGTTTAAACAAAACTTATCTAACGTTTATTTTTAATCTTTTGAATTGTAGTGCATTACTGTTCGTGTGTCAGTACACGAGCAATTAAATATGTATGTAAACTTTTTTCTTATGTTCAACAAAATTAACCTGTCCAATTCAATTTACACAATTTTGTCAAAACACTTACGACATTTGTTATACATTTGAGAAAGTGCGTTTGGACACACACATTTGCTATTATTACAAAGGTTTTGAAAAACAGCTGTTACTATTTTGTAAAGATATTTATTTGTTATTGTGAAATGAATTACAAAAAGCGTGAGTGTAAATACATAATTTTTAAATATTTTATAGACCAAGTAAAATGTTAACTATGGGAAATTTTACAATGCTGATTTATTTGTATGAATGAATGAATGTTTTACCTGTGAAAGTACATTTCAGTAACATAATTCATATCTGTGTCATTTTGACAAAACATCTTAAGTCAAATTAAAATAGTTGAAAGAAATGTTGTTAATCATACGTTTTTAAAATTTTGTATTATAAACCAAATTTTTCTTTAATTTTTGTTTATTTTATTTTGTAATACAAATTATGTTTTTAAAAACTTTTTTGCTATCTTATCTTGACTTAAGATGTTATGCCAAAATGCCGCAGATAAAAGATTGTATTTTTGAAAAAATTTATGCAAGCATTTTATTAAAATGTCTTCAATTTTAAAATATTTATTGAGGAAAAGAAATTCAAAGAGTATATTATTTTGTTTATTTACATTAATCATAAAAAAAAAACAGGAAATATAGTTCGTCAAGCCCAACCATATGAACTTACCCTACACCACAGTATTGACAGACAAATTTTAAAGAGACCCATTAGAAGAGAATTACGTTATGAACTTAAGACTTTATTAGAGTAATTTGTGTCAGATTGCTCAGCACACCGACATCTATATAAAATTTTTTAATTTTACAAGGAATTAAAAGGTCATTCTCCTCCAATTTAATATGAGAGCTATGCTCAAATATGGACCAATTAAGTAAGGGAACAAAGACTTAATTTCGAAAAAAAGTTTGCTTTGGGGCTATTTAAAACTGTGACCAGTGATGCCAATAGTAGGGAATTTTCCCTTTTTGTAGGGAATTTTTCGAAAAATTTAAAGCGTAGGGAAAAGAGGACATATTTTTTATTTTAAGACAAATGTTGGGAATTTTCAAAATATTATCTTATTTTCAATATATTGTGTAAAAATACGTTAGTATTCGTATTATTTTCATCTAAAAATACATACTAGGGTATTCGGTTAACCGATTAATTACTACCCAAGGTGTAAGCAACTTATAGCGCATAAGTTTCATCTTATCGCCAGTCAGAGGTGGCACGATGAAACCACCTGTGGGGAAACCAGGAAAATCTGGCCCATCATAGATGAAAAAAGGACACGGCGGGCATTACAGCTGTCCAGACATCATCTAAGAAACCTAATTACGGTTATAACTGGCCACTGGCCCATTGGGAGGCACGCGCAGAGGTTGGGGCTTCCTTATAATGACTTGTGTAGAAGCGGCGATGAGGAGGAGGAAGAGTCAACGGAACATCTTCTCTGTAATTGCCCGGCATTCGGAGACTTAAGACTCGAAATGTTTGGTCGAAGAGCCCTTGGGGACAAAACTTGTCTCTCCGATGTTGATGTAAACGGGATTAACTCCTTTATTGAATCGACCGGATGGCTGCATGGGAATACTAGCAGCCAGATAGGACCAATGGGAGACGGTGTGATATGGTAACACAACGGGAACTAGTTAATGGACCCACGTGAGCTGTGCTTGATCACGGCTGCCAATGGAACCTAACCTACTACCCGATTAACTGGTCGGTTAACTAAAAATTGGCTTTTTCCGATTAACGATTTAACCGGTAAATTCCAGTCGATTAACCAATGTAACAAAATTTTTATTTGTTGTGGTATTAAACCATATTTTTTTGTGTTTTAAATTATGGGTGAGTTCCAAAACGTCAGTTGCAAAGCAACTCGCTTTTTCAAATGCATTCTACAATGTAACCATGTAGAATTTTAAAATGTTATCTGTACCAAAGTTCACCAAAAGGTTAACAAAGTACACCAAAAAAGTTGTGTTTAGACATATCTTTTCAAAAACAATATATTTTCTTCTAGAAATACGTTCTTTAAATACAGTACATAAACAGAAATTAAGGAATTCGGAAATGCACTTTTTTGCAGAATGTTCGGTGCTTAGCTTTGTCAGGATAAGTTAGATGATGACCTGAGAAACTCTTGATAGTAACAAAACAACAAAATTAACCGAAAAAATTAGAAGTTTAAACAGGACTCTAATGGCATATTTAATTTGGTTTTCTTCTTGTTAATAAATGCTTAAATTATAAATTTTAATAAATGCTTTAAATATAATATTTACAAAATGTTAAGAAAATAAGTACTTGTTTGCCTGTTGCTTAAACGTTGCTTTTAACGTAGAGAAAAGTGTAGGGAACATTTTTTTAGTAGTAGGGAAAAAGGAGATTTTTTTAAGACACGTAGGGATTTTTTAAAATTTTTGCTGGCTTCAGTAATTGTGGCAGACAACCAGCCAGCCATAAAGCCGGATGGACGGAAGGATTGACATAGTTAGATTGACTCAGATTCACTATCCTTTAAGGAAGGTCCAATATTTTTATGCGTGGCACACAGAAGCACAAGCGCATAACAACCTCTACACTTTTGTAATGTGTAGGTATAAGAATATTTCAATATTGGCAAAAAAAAAAAAAAAATGAAACGAAAGCTTTTTTATACCCTTCACCAAGAGTAGTTTATGATGATGTATATATTCATTGAGTAATTTTTAGTCAACTTAGCCACTTTCGAAAGAACTGACAAAAATAAAACATATTGCTGTCAAAGGTTTTCTAATTCTCTTAAGCTGTTTGGAATTTAAGTCCAGCACAGTGAACCCAAATTTGGAACAACCTGCCTAAAAAATCTATTTGTCTGTTGCAAAAACTAACATAAATTAGCGACGGAGTGCACCGATTCTCATTAAATTTTTCACAAATTTGTTTGATATGACTAGAAATCATAGTACTGAATTTTGCGAAGATCGGTTGTTAATTTACCATAGGCCCCTTACAAAGCCCATTCTGGGAAATCATTTAAAAACTACTAAAACCGTAAAAAATAGGGATATTGAGGCAAAAATGGATCCAATTCAGCTTAATATGACTAGAAATAACATATAGAAACTAACTATGTAAACTATTTAAAGTAATCGGGAAAAAGGTCGTCCAACACTTATAATTATAACACAAAGTTTTTTGTGATAATCGGTCTATAATTTACCATAGGCCCCATATAAAGTGGCTTTACGAAAATCAATTTACGAAGAATTAAATATAATATAAAAATTATATTGAAATACTTAGTATTGTGGTTATTTTGTTGAACTATTTATGGTTTTTAATCCAAATTTTTAATATTTTTAATTAGGCTTAAGTTCATGAAATTTAATTTTTATTAAATTATTTTTATGAAGAAAGGAATTTTACAACATGAAAATTAATTAAAATTGTTATTGATAATCTTTCATTCTTGACGTTGCTCGGGCTCGAACCCTGGCCGGCAGGTTACCATGACATGTTTCGATCGCAACCACTCGATCTCCTCAGATGGATTTGCCGTCTTACACTCGCAGCCATCGACGACTGCTGACGTCACTAGTCAAACATCAATCCTTAAACCAAATTGTATTTTTTTTTAACATTTGGTAGATCGAAATTTGCTTTTCCTGAATGATTATCCATTTTAATTGATTTTACATGTTTTTTCCTTTACTTCTGTTTTTTCGTACTTTCGTCAAGAATTTTTCTTGAAGTCCAAGTACATTTTTTTGTTTTTTTTTTTTCTTTCACTTTGTCTTTCTCTTTTCTGTTGACCTTTTTTCAGCACAACTTGACGTCAGCAGTCGTCGATGGCTGCGAGTGTAAGACGGCAAATCCATCTGAGGAGATCGAGTGGTTGCGATCGAAACATGTCATGGTAACCTGCCGGCCAGGGTTCGAGCCCGAGCCACGTTAAGAATGAAAGATTATCAATAACAATTTTAATTAATTTTCATGTTGTAAAATTCCTTTCTTCATAAAAATAATTTAATAAAAATTAAATTTCATGAACTTAAGCCTATATTGAAATACATTTAGGGTTTTTGAGTTCTCCTTCAAACTTGGTTCAGTTAATCTGTAAACAGATTATTGCCACCATTAACATTGTTGGTACACAAAATTTTGACGGAACAGCTTAGTTTTGCTTAAAATGTTGGTCTTTAATGAAATAATAAAATAATCACATTTCGCCGAAAAAAATCCAAGTTTCAGACTTAAACTTAGTGTAAACTTAATGCACATCTTAGACTTAAACTAAGTGTAAACTTAATCCACATCTTAAAAACCCGACCAAAATCAATCATTTCCAACTTTGAATCAATTTAGTTTCAACATATTTCGTAGCATTCATTGAATCAACATTGTTTTAGAGTCGACATATCTTTATTGCAACATAGTCATATCTCAAAAACCAAAAATTTTAAGTTACTTAAACTTTATTATTTTCTTTATTCTGTTTTATTATTTTCCTTATTATTTTTTTATATATATATATTTTCTTTTTATTATTATTGTAATTTATGTTTAAGAAAATTTAAAATTTTTTTTTTTTTTTTTTTTTAATTATTTCTCGTTATATTGTATAACATATACTCAGTCCTATACTGTAATATAAGACTTTAAGTCTTGTGTATGGGACAACAAATAAATAAATAAAATAAATAAATAAATAAATAAATAAAGGTGCTCCTTTATACCTCCTTTGTATGTAAAACAAAAAACAGCATTATATCTCAAACTGAACCAAAGTTATAGCAAAATATAAAACGGTACATTTTTAAAACATTAATCGCATTTTACTGTAATAAAGCAGCGATATGTATATTACACAGTGCAACAAAATTCGGGTCATCGCCGCCAGCCTCAAAACTTGCAACGCGAAATGAAAGTAGACTACTAGTAGAGCAAATCTGCCAAAGGGTTTTGAAAAGTTAGCTCGGGTTCCAGAAATATGGGCCCCTACAGTTTTTGAATTTTTTTAAGTCAAAAAAATTACATTAAATATACTTCTGAGCTAAAAAATAATTTCAGACGTCTTCAGTAGAATCGTATGGCGATCCTTTTCTTAGAATTCATTAACCCTAACTCTCAGTTTAAGGGGTAATTTTTGTTCTTTTTCCCATCTTTTACACAAAAGTATACTAAAACGGCACTTTTAGGGGTTAAAATGTTTTACGAATATTTTAGCATCAAATTTCAGTAGGGGTCTTCTAAGACCAAAAGTTCGTGTGATGTATTTAAAACGGATTTTCAAAATTTCGGGTATTGCAATTTTTGAATTTCGTGAACACCCGTTTTAAGCTGTTATGATACTTGCTATTTTTTGTATTTTTTCTATATTGGAGAACAGTGCAAATATATTTGCATAGGAAAACTGACTAAGTGTAAAGAGTATGATTATATCATAAAAAATCTTGAAATGTCAAACAAATATACATGTGTTATCGATAAATAATCTAAGACTGTCAAAAAAAAATATAAAATTTTTTAACTTAAAATTGACATTTCCAGATTAATTGTTAGCACTGTTGCCAATTTTTTTAGTTTTTGATCGAAAGAAACGGTTTTTAACTTTTTTTTTTTGCGATTTTTAGCTTTTATGACGGTTTTTTGTGGGGAAAAAACGTGGACAGTATTGTTTGTTTTGTTTACATTTTATCAAATTGTATTTCTTGTTCTTTCTCGCATTTGTTGTTTCATTCAGTCAATCCTAAAAAAATCCAATACAAAAAATAGCAAGTATCATAACACCTTTAGATATATTGCATGATTGGCTGGTTATTTTTGTTGCAAAATGTTATTTAAATGTTTTATTTCATTAATTAAGTTGCAATTTAAATCGCAAGATATTGAATTAAATAAGAAGCATTTACAAATCTAAATGGCAACAATTTACATTAATATTGAAACCATATCAGCAATATTGTTCTTGTTCTTGTTCTTGTAAGAATTCAATATTAATTAAAAGCCGAAAATATTAATTATATATTGTTTCCATATTATTTTTATATTATTTCTAAATAAAAAGGGTCAAAATAGGACAACATTAAATTAATATTGTTTTATATTAAAATAAAAAATTTCAACATTGGTAGACATATTGAATAAATAAGAAATAAGATTATTTATAAAATATGGTTGTTTTTTTTATACCCTCCACCACAATTAGTTGTGAAGAGGGTATATTCAGTTTGTCATTCCGTGTGAAACTTTTTTACTATTCATCTCAGACCCTATAAAGTATATATATTCTGGGTCATTGGGTAATTTTAAGTCGATTTAGCCATGTCCGTCTGTCTGTCCGTCTGTCCGTCTGTTGAAAACACGCTCACTTTCGAAAAACTCAAAAGAAATCAACAAACTTGGTGTCAAATTTCTTGTAGTTATCCTAAGCAGTTTGGGATTGAAATTCAGCAAAATCGGTTCAATATGATCTGAGCTATGAATCAAAATGTGGAACCACCACCTAAAAAAAATTGATAATTTTGTTACAAAAACTAACACAAATGGTGGAAAAATGCACAGAATGATATAAGATTTCGCAACAATTCGTTTTATTCAACTGGAAATCACGCTGTGAAATTTCGTGAAGATCCGTCAGTAATTTACCCTAGGCCCCATATAAGCCCTACTCCCGGAAAACAGTATATTAAGCCTAAAACCCTAACTAACAATGCTATCATTACAAATTTTGGCAAGTCACAGTTACATAGGACTAGAAATTAAACCGTTAAGTTTCGTGAAGATCGGTCCATAATTTACCATAGGCCCCATATAAGCCCTACTGCCGGAAAACAGTATATTAAGCCTAAAACCCTAACTAACAATGCTATCATTACAAATTTTGGCAAGTCACAGTTACATAGGACTAGAAATTAAACTGTTAAGTTTCGTGAAGATTGGTCCATAATTTACCATAGGCCCCATATAAAACCTACTTCCGGAAAACAACTTAGTACGCCTAAAAACGTAAAAAATAATGCTATCATAACAAAATTTGGTACATCCAAGTTTTATTGGACAAGAAATAAAATTGTGTTATTTCGTGAAGATCGGTCCATAATTTACCCTGGGCCCCATATAAACCTTACTCCCGGAAAACAGTTTAGTACGCCTAAATCCGTAAAAAATAATGCTATCATAACAAAATTTGGTACATCAAAGTTTTATAGGACAAGAAATAAAACTGTGTAATTTCGTGAAGATCGGTCCATAATTTACCCTGGGCCCCATATAAACCCTACTCCCGGAAAACAGTTTAGTACGCCTAAATCCGTAAAAAATAATGCTATCATAACCAAATTTTGGTACATCAAAGTTTTATAGAACTGGGAAAAAGACTGTGAAATTTCGTGAAGATCGGTCCATAATTTACCCTAGGCCCCATATAAACCCTACTACCGGAAAACAGTTTAGTCGCCTAAATCCATAATTAATAACAAATCGTCACAGTTTAAGATAATAATAACATCATACAGATATTACTCTTTAAACATTCGAACTGTCGGTGGAGGGTATCAAAGATTCGGCACAGCCGAATATAGCACTCTAACTTGTTTTAATATTAAGTTGTTTTTTCTCTGGGTGGTGCAGAATTCACGTTGGTCAATACAGACCACCCTTGGCGTTTTAATTATGTTTTGTAATTAATAAGACTTATAATTATACAATTGCATGGACTTGTAACAACGAAATTTTAAATAACATTTATTAAAAAATTTTCATTTAGTACTTCTTTTTCGTCAATTATCTTTAACACAAGGGAACAAGGTTTTTGTTGATTAAGAACTGATTGTTGCCTTTAAGATTATCTGGAACGCTTTACTAGGTTTTTTCTATCAGTTCGACTTTTTGCGATATACAGTTATGTTAAAAATTAAGGCACTTCCGCAACATATATTAGAATAACTTAAAAACGGCTTAGCATATTCGGTTAAAAAACAAATCCGAAACTCGTCAACGATATTATCTTTAAAAGTAGAAGTGCATATCACGCGTTAGTGCGTGTCCGCTCTGTAGACTTCTGTCAAAAAAGTTAAACTAGTGTTTTTTTCATAGAACAAGTTACATGCAAAATATTTTGACGCGTTTTCGCCAGAAAGTTGGTTTACTATAAATTGCTTATGGTGCTTACATTGGTCTTAAATTTGCCCAGAAGTTTTAGAGATAACGTTAAAATTTAAAAATAAACAATTAAAAAAAAGCCAAACAAAAAACAACAGCAAAAAGAAAAATTTATAAAAAATAAAAACGCGACGAAAATCACAGTTTTAGTCTAAAAACATTTAGTTAAATATATTTCGAATAAAATGAGCTTTATTTCATTGTTATCGGTGCACAACGTATGATTTTATTTACAATTTACTGAGATGAGAAAACTGGGACCTTATTCTGGCAGTCGTGATCGAGTGCTTTCTCGATCCGAAAGCAATTTTATTTCTAATTTTTTCAGTCGATACTGAATGAAACGAAATTATTTTTCAGTATTGTGAAACTCAAATTAATGCTTTGCAACACTGAAGAAATAATTTCGATTCGTTCAGTATTGACTATAATTAGATATTAAATGGCTTTCGAGTCGAGAAAGTACTCGATCACGACTGCCAGAATCAGGCCTCTGATGTAATAAAATCGCAATTTCCATACAAAATAAAATTTTTTCATGTGTGTGTTTGCTGCTGTTCTATTTATGGACGTTATTTTCTTTGACTTAAAAATGTGGAACCTTCACTTAAGCCGAGTACTCGGTTGTGTTAAATTAATTTTTATTTCTTATTAAATAATCAGTTCATATTAAGGGTATTCACGTCACAAGTAGCACCCTTGCAAAAAAGCAAAAGTGCAAAAATAAAACAACAGCCACACAGACAATTAGATGTGCGTAAATAATTGTCTTTGTGGTTGTTGTTATATTTTTGCACTTTTGCTTTTTTGCAAGGGTGCAACTTGGGACGTGAATACCCTTATTTTTTTTGCTCTTGCATAAAATTCCACGTGATATAAGTGCAGCTTACATTATTTCGCAGTTGTAAAAAATGTTGCCAGAAACATTTCGGAACTTTTTCACAAAATGGACAGAGTACAACTCTATCAACATTATTTCATAGATATTCCGTACAAGTTTTTATACCCTCCACCACAGTTAGTTGTGAAGAGGGTATATTAAGTTTATCATGCCGTGTGAAACTTTTTTATTATTTATCTCAGACCCTATAAAGTATATATATTCTGGGTCCTTGAGTAATTTTAAGTCGATTTAGCCATGTCCATCTGTCTGTCCGTCTATCCGTCTGTCCGTCTGTCCGTCTGTTGAAAACACGCTCACTTTCGAAAAACTCAAAAGAAATAAACAAACTTGGTGTCAAATTGCTTGTAGTTATCCTAAGCAGTTTTAAATTGAAATCCAGCAAAATCGGTTCAATAGGATCTGAGCTATGAATCAAAATGTGGAACCACCACCTAAAAAAAATTGATAATTTTGTTACAAAAACTAACATAAATGGTGGAAAAATACACAGAATGTTATACGATTTCGCAACAGTTCGTTTTATTTAACTGGAAATCACGCTGTAAAATTTCTTGAAGATCCGTCCATGATTTACCCTAGGCCCCATATAAGCCCTTCTCCCGGAAAACAGTATAGTAAGCCTAAAACCCTAACTAACAATGCTATCATAACAAATTTTGGCACGTCACAGTTAAATAGGACTAGAAATGAAACTGTTAAGTTTCGTAAAGATCGGTCCATAATTTACAATAGGCCCCATATAAAACCTACTTCCAAAAAACAGTTTAGTACGCCTAAATCCGTAAAAAATAATGCTATCATAACAAAACTTGGTACATCAAAATTTTTTAGAACTAAAAATAAGACTGTGAAATTTCGTGAAGATCGGTCCATAATTTACCATAGGCCCCATATAAACCTTATTCCCGGAAAACAGCTTAGTACGCCTAAAAACGTAAAAAATAACGCTATCATAACAAAATTTGATACAGTTTTATAGAACTAGAAATGACACTGTGAAATTTGGTGAAGATCGGTGCATAACAGTTTAGCTTCATATGGCCAGAAAAAATGTTATGCAATTGTGTGATATACGGTCCATAATTTTCCTTAGATTCCATTTTAGCAGCCTTCTGAAATTTACTGCAAACGCTTAAACTAATTGCACCGCTGTATTGAAATTTATGTTTTTTAATACCAGAAATCGTTCTGCAGAATTTGGGATGATTGGTTCATAGCTTACCATGGCTTTTATATAATTTGTTCTCTTGAAAATCATTTAAGTTCATCTTAAAATTGATTCTGATTGTCGATCAATAATTTTATATAGGTCTAAACCGCAACAAATTTTAATGCAGATGTCTGATTTTACAAAGATTATAATAATAAATAGACATCATACAGATATTACTCCTAAAACATTCGAAGTGTCGGTGGAGGGTATCAAAGATTCGGCATCGCCGAATATAGCAATCTAACTTGTTTTCATATGCGTTTTGACAGCATTTCACGTGAAATGTTGATCTGAGTACCAGACTTTAATTGTGAATAAAAGTGAAACGAATTCTTTTTTTTATAATCTATATCTCATTTTATTCAAAGGTTATGTGACTTTACGCGAAAGTAATAAGACTTTAACTTTTTCCCGTTTTCGATTTTTCATGATTTTTCAAAACACAAAATTTTTAATGTTTTTTTTACGTATACAACCACTACCCATCCATTTTTTTTTTTTTTTTTTGGTGATTTTCAAAATTTAATAGTTTTTCATCGATAACTTTTATCTTTAAAAAAAATAAATTTGAAAAACGCTTAATGAGGAGTAAAGTTGTGAATTTTTTAACTTTTAATTTTTGGAAAAAAGTCAAAAATACGATTAGACCCTGTAACTTAAAAATGTGAGCTGGTGGAGAAAAACCAGGGTTGTGGAGTCTCAAATAAATAGTTCTTACTATTACTCCGACTCCATTCGCTGAAAGTTTTTAAATACGACTCCAACTCCGACTCCTCCTTAAGTTAAGGCTAAAGGCTCAGTTAGCCGGAAGTAACAGTAACGTTGCAAATCAGCTGCTTCATTTTGTTGTATGTAAAGCAATTAGAACGATTATAGTTAGCAGTCAGATGTTACGTCTCAATCTGTAAGAAATAGATTGGTCTTACTTTTTTACGGTAAGGTTACTGTTACTGTTACTCCCGGCTAACTGAGCCTTAAATGTATATGAGACTGACCATTAGTTGACTTTAAACTCTTTTTAATGTGGTACCTTCGAAATAGTAATATACGTCACGGAAATGATTCTGCAAAAATTCGATGAAAAAATCGATATTTTTATTATTACACGTGCTGCTTTGAGCTTTAATATAGTTTTTTACATATGTAAAGTAGATTGATCTTTATTTTATGACTTAAACATTTTTAATGCAGACCCTCTTAAAGGTTTTTTTTATTTTGAAAAATATTAGAAAATTTTTTATGTTGAAAATTTTCGGAATTGGTGTCGTGAGTTTTTGTGGGTACTTCGCTCCGACTCTGGCACAACAACCTTAAATCATACTCCACAGCCCTGAGAAAAACCGATATAAGATTTGAAATCAGCGGACTTAAATTAGTAAAAAATTGCATTTAATTTAGAATAAACACAAAAAAATCGAAATCGAGAGGAATTGAAATCGAACGAGATTTTTAGGATAATTTTTTAAAATTCAATTGCAGTTTTCCGGGTTTAAGAATAGTTCTGGTAAAGATTATTGTTACACAAAGTATGAAATATATTTTTATGAACATTCGCAACAGGATCGTTTAAAAATTTGTTAAATTTTAATTTAACTCCCATTCGATTTTCAAGACATGGCCGATTATGGCAAATTCTATACCGAGAAAAATTACCATAAATTTTTTTTTACCAAAATAAAAGAGAACTAATTTAAATTTCTTGTATAACATAAGGGAATTGAGGTAGCGCAGGATTTGGTAATAATTTTTGTATTAATAATCATCGAAATACAATTCTTATATTTATAAAATAGTAAACCTAGTCAAATATTCCATTAAAAAATTCAAGTTGGATTAATTAAAAAAAATTTTGATTGGTGGACTCTTTCTATATTGACAAAATTTTAAATCGTATTTTATTTTAAAGTGTGGTGAAGTGCTTTTTTAAAGGTTTATTTATTTTTCCTTTTTCGCAATTAAAGTTTAACAAAAATAAAACTTTTTTAAAACTAAATTTTTCATTTTAATATTTACCTTTTAAACGGTTTAGATCTGAATCTAAAATTATTTTTATGTCTTAATCCAATTTTTTTAAAAACGAATTTGCATAAAAAAATTACAAAAATTTTTGCAGCAGTTATTTATTAAAAAAATATTTTTTTTTTTTTAATTTATTTAAAATTAAAACAAAATTAATTCACTTTTAAATTTGTCATCTAAAATTTTTGCAAGGACATTTTATTAAAAAACAATTTCAAAAATTTTTTTAAAGATGCAATTTATGATTTGAAATCTTTTTGAAAAGTAGGTGTAAAATGTAAACTTTTATTTTTTCAATATTTTCGTTTAATTATATGTATTGTTTTTATTTGTTTTAATATTTTCAAAGATAGCCACCAAGTTTTATCACTTATGAGCACATAATTAGATACAAAATTTTTAAATTTATTTTTTGAGTTTTGCAATTAAAATGTTTTAGTTTTAACAAGGTAACGTCTAATTTTTCTATTTTATAAAAATTCAAAAAATGATTTTATGGTTTTTAAGACACTTTATTTAAAAATTGTTTAAGGCACTTAACAAATAATATTTAAAAAAAAAACCGTTTTGCACCGTTTCGGAATTTTATATCGAACGTTCGAAAAGATACGACTGAGCACTGCAAACGCAGCTGATAAACTGCATCAACTGTGGCAACATTCGAACCCAATGACTTCATTGGAAATATTCGCACGTTTTTCTGAATGTTTTTTTTTTTGTTTGTTTGTTCATGTCTTGTTTTGTTTCGACTTTTGTTTACATTGTGAGTTTGTGTTTGGGGCTCTGTTATTAGCGCCGTTTGTATTGTATTCCAAACTGGAAATATTAGTGTTTATAATGGAGACGAAATAAATGCTTTTACAGTTAGAGAGCTTTAACATAAGAGAGAGAGCTTCCATTTAAATTGAGCAATAACTTCATAATTTTTGTGAAAGAGCGATATTCGACTAGTTTGAACAAGTATTGGAATGAGTAACAATGTAATATTTTACATGATAATGTTAAGAAGTTAATGTATTATATTGAAGAATAAAACACTTCCAGATAGGTATATTTTAGAGACTACACAACATTGTTTTATAATTTTATTGTTTTTGATAGGGATAGCACAATATTGGCAGTTTTTGTTTCCCTGAAGAGAGAAATGATTGTTCTTAATCTGCATTTTTAAGGATCCCGGTTGACAAATACTATAATTACATTTTCTTGATATTTGTAAATACAGCTACACATACTATAAGTGGGACACTTTCAAAAAATTCTGAGTTTACTTATTGTTAATTAAATTTACGTAATTAACTTATGCTGGGTACACACAGTGCAATCTACATGCAATCTGTTTCAATGCAACCTTAAAATATCAAAGCGTTTTGATGTTGATGCAATCTGGAATGAATGAAAATGAATTTAATTCACTAGATTGCGTAAATGCGTTGCATAGTGTGTACCCAGCATAATGTATATAAACTGATGTACAGTCACCCACAAAAGAAAGTGTACACCGAGCAGTTCAACATTTATAAGTCCGTAGATGTTAAAAGGGGGAGAGTACAAAAAATCTGTTTTTAAAGTGTATTCAGTACTTGTTTATTTTAATAAAAAAAATTTGTCATTTATTTCTTCTTCATTTTCAAATTAACATTAATCTCAGAAAACGCCTTATGTTACGCGTCAAAAAAAGTGTACAATCTCATATTATTTCCATGTTCCTGCGTCATAAAGGTAATTTGACCCCTAGTTTTTTGTTTTTTTCTTCTTACAATCATATTACGGATGTTTAATTATCTTTTCTATCTAAACTGATCAATTAAAAGTCAAGTTAACTTTAGTTTGTAAATAATAGTCAACATGGGTAGGAAGACTATAGTAGAAACTCGTAGTTTAGTGGTAAAATTGGCATCTGAAGGCAAATATTTGATAGAAATTGGCAGTACTATTGGCAGATGTCATAATAATATGAAAAAAAATAAGGTAAGTACAAAAATATGAAAAATGTTAAAGACCTTCCACCCTCTAGCAGACCTAAAACCTTGTCCGACGTGGAGAAGAGGACAAAAGTGCGAAGAGTAAAGGCTAATCCCTGGCGCAGTACAGTAAAAAAAGCAGAGGAACGAGCAATAACATAAGGAGCAAGTGTTAGCGACAGTACTTTTCGCCATTTTTTCAATTTTTTCTTTGGCCAAGTACATAATCTTTGTATGTACATAATTTAGATTTTTGCAAATTAGATGCATTTTACACGGTGCTCACGAATATATATTTGTAAATGCAATTTTGTGGTAACTCTAATATTATAGCGGATCTAGTTTCTGGATCATGTATGGATGAAAATAGGACTAAAGAAGGAAAAAAAGAAAAGCTCCACGACTTTTTTTTTGGGGAAAAAAATATGCAGCCAAAAAGTTGTGGATCATTAATTTTTTTCTTAAATTTTTCTTGTACATGTTGGTATGTTTCCTTAACAAAACATGCAAAAATATGCCATTTTTCAAAATAGGCCAGCTCACGAGACGTCAAAGCTAAGGTTCATTTTTAAAAGGGTACATCAAGCACTTTTTTTGCTGAGTCGCTCTAATGTATACAAATAGAATGTTTTTCTTCTATATTAAATATACAACATTATTTATTATAAATACATGTATTTTGCCTTTTTTTTTTGAGGCCCTAATTGTGTAAAAACCAACGCCAAAAATGACACTGAAAGCAAAACGAAGTCAAAAATATTTAATATTTTTTTTTTTGGTTTAGTTCATTTAACTATAGTACCGATACATACCGTTTAAATATTTCTATATAATTATAAAACCGATAACGATATCCCCGGTAGCCTAGCTGGTAGTGAGAAAGTCTATAAGTGCAGTGGTTGCGGGTTCGATTCCCGCCAGAGACTCTGGCAGAATTAGGTTAAGGAATAAAAAAATTTGCTTAATACAATTTTTCTTTAAACAAACAAGTAAGACAATATTTTGGAGCTGATTAGTTTGCGAATAGTTTCTGGAACATTTTAAATTAGTTCTTTGAAATTTAGTTTCGGGAATTGGTTGTTAATACATATCGTCGGCTTAATATGCAAACCTACTAAATCCATTTTTTAAGTAAATTGAGATTTTTTTTCTTGAGTCTTGAAGTGTTTCAAATCAACTAAATTTTTGGTGTTTCTCTCAATCAGCAAATAGGAAAAATAAAAAGTTTTTTGTCTCTCCTGTAAAATATGTTGAATGGCAGTAAGCAGGTTTGCATATTAAGCCGACGATATCAACCAAATGAACGAAAAGTTATTGTATTAAAACCATTTAAGTGGAGTTTCTAATAAGCCCTTAACAAAATTTATTTGTCTTCTTTTCTATTTGTCGCATAAATACCCCCTGGGGGGAGTATTTAGGGAAACATTTTGGTGTAACATCCTCCGGGGAAGACAAATGCCGGCAATGCCTTAAATTCGGCAGAGTTTAAAATTCAGTAGGATCCTCCGAGGATCACGTGGCCATTGTAGTCCAGACCCAAAGTCTCGGGAAAGGCGCTTTTAAAAAGTCAGCTTTAATGGCTGAATTTACCACTTGTGGAAAAAAACGGTCTGCTGGCGGATCTCGCTAGATGCTGTTGATATTAAGCAGGTGCTACTAGCAGGCTAAATATGAAGGTTAGAAAGCTCTAGCTCCTAAAGAAGACGCTACTGTATAATTTTGCCGAGCTATACACTTAAATTGCTGCCTGTGTGTGCTGGTTGCGTTCACGCATGGGGACGATTTCTAAACGCATTGTTTGTCATTGGTTAAGACCACCATGGGGTTAGGCATTAGGACATCAGGTATTCATGTAAATGTTTTTTACATCTTTAGACTTCATTAAACAATATTAAGCATTAAAGTTAAAATAAAATTTGACCGTAAATGCTTGTAATATATAATTTTATTATTTGCAATTGAAACAATAAAAGATAAATTGGGTATTCGTTTACTTAAAGTCTTTAATGTGAGCTTTAAAAAATGTTTGATTTCTTTTTGAAAGTTTTAGAAAATATTTAACGGATGTGCGAATTATGGAACGGTGCTTAACCGTTGCTTATGCAATGAAAAATTTCAAATTTTATTTTCTAAAATATTCGAAAATATCACCGATAAATTATAAATATTTATCATATTTAAATGAAAGCTTTCTTGTTTCGTTTGACGTGTTTACGACAAAACTTCTAAGACCATTACAAAAACTTAGTATTTAAGCTATTTGTGATTATAATTTTTTTATTAATATTTATTAAGATGTATATTAATCTATTTGCCTTTAAAATGTTTCCTTCGTCTTTTAAACTAATGACACTTAGATAACGGATTAAAATCATCTTAAAGCTATTTCATAACAAAACAAGTTCTTTAAAAGTCTTTCAGTATACAAAAATTTTTATCATTTAGCTAATGGTTTGATGTGGAAAATGAAAAAAGCTTTGCAAATTCTTTGGGCAATAGCAATCAACGGAACTTACCTCACCAACACGATGTCGTTCCTTTAGTATGACAGCGATTTCAGTAAATTTACATAGGAATTGCTGTTCAAATGTTGTCAAACAACCGTGATAGATATTCACGAGCACGTCACGTGCCTCACGTATCAAAACTGCACGTGTTGTTTGAGTAAAGACGGGATAAATGCTGGCAAGATGCCTGTCAATCAAAGCAGCCACATGAGACTCCTAAAAGACAAAAATAATCGTTAAAGAAGAGAGAGAATACTTGTACAAACTAAAGCAAGACAGATATTAAGGTTTAAGACAACAGAATATATACATTTAGGGCCATGGCAACACTTAACAAATATTTAACACCAAAGACGGAGCCACTTTTCTTTTTTTAAAACATTTGTTTGGTGTTAAATAGCGTTTACTAGATTAAACAGCATTTTACAGTTAAATAATTACATTCTACTCGATTTTTTGAAATATACAGCCTGGTCCACGATGTGGGCCGCCACCGTTCGTTTGCATTTTATACGACAATTTTCAGCATGACAAGTCGATCGACATATGATGAAATAAACAGATGGCATTACTACGTCAGATGAGGATATTTTTGACGTACGCTCGGACTAATTTACATATTGGTTGTATTTGTTGCCATAGCGATGCCACCTGCATTATTTGACCATGAGTCGACAATGCAAGCGAACGAAAACGTTACAGTTTGCATAAAAATTTGCGGCTCACTCAAAAATTTTATACGACCACCAATGTCAAAATCAGCCACTTGTGTGTCGACAGAGGCATTTTGTTAAGATATAAACGCAATTTTTCATTAAACACAAACACAAAATTTTTTTAATTAGATTTTTTTTTAAACAACACCACTAATAAAATTATTTAGTTTTGTTTTTACAAAATTATATTCCATATTTTTTGCTTTTTCTTTAATATTTTGTTTTGTTTTTAGTTGTAGTTTTTTTTTAGCCGATTTTTCAAACTAGCGTTTTATTAGTGAAATTGTTTATGTGTAAACAGAGTCATTTGGCAATAAATAAATGGATTACTTAAGAAACGTAAAAGCTGTCGACTGACAAGTCAATAGTTAAGGCCAAGTCACATAAAACTTCATCGCTTTGCGTGACGTTTATAACTTTGACAGAAAAGCGTAAAGCAAAAGGTGTATGCCACAATAAACACTTTGACAACACTCACGCATTGTGTGTTAAAAAAAAATAAACAAAAAAAATGTATACTAGTAGATTGTCAAAGCACGCAAAAAGATGAGAGTTGGCTAACTTTTCGCTTCGCTCTGCGTTAAAAGTACTTTATGTGACGTCTTTCGTATAAGTATGCATATTTTATCTTAGATGTCAAAGCGAATCTCTAACGCAAAGCGAAGCAAAAGTTTTATCTGACATGGCCTTTAGTGGGCGACTTAAGAGAACGATAATGTGTAAATTGTTGTCGCTCGCTTAGGTTGTCGATCGACATCGTGGGCCAGGGTTTTCTAAGTTCATCAATTTAGTGGTCTCGCTTTTTCGGATTTTTTTCTTCAAATATTTGTTTAGTGTGAATATATCTTAAGTTAAGAAATTATTGGGAGACTAAAGTAATAAAACAAGTTAATAGTTGGTTAGAATACGTACCATTTGCGAAGAATCGACTAATTGTTCTACATGTTGTTCATCATCATGGTCATGCTCTTCTTGTTGGGCCATTGACTTGAAATGTTTTTGTTCTTGTCGTGTTTCAATTTGACCGGAATTGCAAACATTATTTTTGTATGTTGATGTTGGTAAAGTACTACGATTACAATTCAGTTTTGTTTTTGTTGCTGTTGCTGACTTAGACAATGCAGAACCTAAACCGAAATCAATATCTTCATACGATTCATCAACAACATCATCGTCGTCGTCTTCGTCAACATAATTCTCATCTCTGATTTTCTGCACATTCCCAAGGGCACAATTAGTGGGACTTCCTTTGTTGACGTACTCACTAGCACCACCCATCCTAGATGACGAACGCTTGTTTGAAATTACCGTTACTGTTGTTGATGTTAATGGAATTGATGTTGATGCTGTTATTGGTGTTGTTGTTGTTGTTGCTGCTATTGTTTGCCTCAAGCCTTGACTGACATCTAACTCATTTATTGTAGACATTGTTGATTTTGGATCATGACCTGTATTATTATTATATTCTTGAATTTGGTTATGCAAACCAACTGCCAACCAGCGATCTTTACATTTTCTTAAATAATTACGTACACGCGATGATTTACTACCACCACCATCTCCTCCTCCACCGCCACCAAGTCGCACCACCATTTCATTGATCTCTTGGTACTTTTGTTGCGGTTGCTTCTGATATTCTTCTTCAAAGTCTTTGGTTTTCATTTCCATATTCCGGCTTTGCTCTTCGCACGTTTCTTCGATTTCTTCCTCGGCATCTTCTTCACGTGCAATTGGTGCAGTTTGATTAGTTGGCATTGTTGACATGACTTCATTGTTGTTATGAATTGTTGCTAAATTTGTAGAATTATTAACAATTGCAGGAGTTATGATTGTGGGAGTTTCGTTGACTATTAATATTTCGTTTAAATCTCGTATGTTTTCTTGATTTTCGTTGCTACTTTTTAATATTTTGGCTGGGGTATGTTCTACGTTTGTTGACGTATTGGTGTTGTTCTGAAAAGGTTGGGAAAAATTTAACTTATATTTTTTTAAAAATAGGTATAATTTAATATTCCTAATTAGTTTGTAAGATAATATTTTTTATTATTTATATATTTATTTTTGTGCATAATGTATGAATAATAATGACATTTTTAATTCTTCACATAAACAGCAAATGTAAAGTGTTGTTAATATAAGCTGCGTTCCTTTACCCCAAAATTTTTACAAATTTGTACTGGATTTTACTGAAATGCGTTCGCGTACACATAAATTTGTAAAATTTTCATATTACTCACCTACTGGATTTTACTGGGATTTTACTGGAAAAGTAAACGAACGCACATATAGTTAAACCCAACTTCAGCCAGTTTTAAAATTTAAACCGGTTACAACGTATAACGTATAAAGTATGCTTTTGCTTTTCTATAGTAGAGCAAAAGCACATTTTTAACAAAAGTTTACTTTAGAACTCTTATGCTGGGTTTTTGAGATTTCACTTAAACGAAAAACAGAAGTAAGGAAGAACATGTAAATGAATCAAAATGGATAATCATTTAAAACAAAACTTTCAATCTACTAAGTGTTGAATACAATTTGGTTTAAAGATTAATGTTTGCCTATTAAACGGCAAATCCCTTTGAAGATATCGAGTGGTTACGATTGAAACATGTAAGGGTAACCTGTCCGTAAAAACGCCTGGGTTCGAGCCCGGCTTCAGTCAAGAATGAAAAATTGTCAATAAATTTTAAGTAATTTCTTGTTGTAAAATTCCTTTCTTCATAAAAATAATTTAATGAAAATCAAATTTGATGAACTTTAGCCTTATTAAAATATCAAAGTTTGGATTAAAACCCATAAACAGTTCAACAAAATAACCACAATACTATTAGGTTTAGTTAATCTGAAAACAAATTTTTGCCGCCATTAGCAAGTTTGTATACCAAATTTTGACGGAACAGCTTAGTATTGCTTAAAATGTTGGTCTTTAATGAACTAATACAAAAAACCCTTATTTCTCCGGAAAGATCTGAGTTTCAGATTTCGTTAAACTAAGTTTAAACTTAATCCACATCTTAAAAAGCCTCACTTAAATAAACTTTGCTTAAGACTATGGTTGTGGGCTTATTTATTCAGGAAAGCCGGAACACTATCAAGTTAGCAATTCAAATATTCAAAAAGATGATTGATTCATTTTGTCATTGTCGTTTGTAGCACATCGACATATTATCGAAGATTGCACGAAGTTGAATTCACGATAGAGGTTGCAATAAAAACCATACGAGAAAGAGATAAAGCTAAAATAAGTCAATTCGTTCCACCATTTAATTTTTTTTAAATTTAAGTTTCAAATAGTGAAATGTGTCTTCAAATATATTTTAAATTTACTGTTATACTTATGGGGCATTCCACGCCTAATCGGATGGTTTAAAAAAAAATTCTTTTTGATTTCTCCAATTTTGTGATATTTGTGTACACTTCAAAGGGTCTTCCTGGTAAATTTTGAAAGTTTTTATTACTCCTTAAAAGTATTCTTTTTTTAGTTGTTTCTACATAACATTCTTAAAAATTGGGCCAAATTGGAATTTTATTCGTTTTAAGATGTTTTTTTACTGAAATAAATAAAAAAAAAAAATTTCAAGTTTTTTTGATTTTGGTTTTGAAATTTTAAATCGTGTTTTTGAAAATGAGTATTTCCTTCAATTTTGTTTGAAAATGTATAAGTCCGGTCCAGTAGTGGGCCAACCATAACAACTATTTTTCGATTCTTTAATTTGACAAATTTTAAAAATTAGACATATTATGATTGTTAGGGCAAGCAACATCATGCATTTTTGAATGCACTTCTCGAGTCAATATATAATTCTGTTTCCTTTTTTATAAAGGGTGCCCATTTTGCTACCATTTTTTTTTATACTGTAACACTACGTGACAATTTTTTTTGACCAAATGAATTTGACACCTTATCTTTATGTAAAATTTTCCGCTGAATCCGAATATGAAGTCAGAATTGTCAAAAGTAGAACAGATATTTCAAAATAACCGTTATTTGTGTTTTTAAAAAAGATGCTGTGACTGAAATGCATAATCCAAAAAATAAAATTTTAGCCTATTTCAATACGAACATTTTGTGCCCAGTAGGATCCAGATCGGTGCAAAAATGTTATTCCAAATTATACAAGAATGTAATGCTAAACTCGTTGAAGAGAAATTACAATTTTTAGTCAGATAATTGTGCGAAATTTCAATATGTCAAGGAAATAGTGACGTATCAGTAGTAAATCAGTGCTTAAAGAATTTCAAATATTTTTTTAAAATATTTTGGCATTCAGCACAAAGAAAAAAAGATCGATTTGTAAGCATGCATGCCAAATGGCTGAAAGGAACAGTGACAATACATACATATATTTGGGAGTTCGTCTTTAAAACGACTACAAAAGCCGTTCGTTGAATTGACCGAAAGAACTAAGAGAAGAAAAACTGAAATCTTGCGAACTCAATGCGATGCTGATTTATTGATGCATGCTGCCCAAAGTAAAAAAAGATGCCTCAGGTCTGCTTAAAGAAATTGTGTCTTATCCGACAAGAGCTACAAAGTCAAAAAAGCATACAAAGATGCACAAGAGGATAAAGTAAAACAGCAAACCCCTCTAAAGGCTCTTTCTATATTTGTAGAAGCTGAGCTTTCTCAAAAACAATATGAAATAATCCAAAGTGCCGATAATAAGCTTTATTCTAGCTACAACATTCTGCAGAGAGAAAAAAGTGATAGGCATTGTTGCCTATCGGGCTATTATCAGAAGATGCGTCTGAGGCACGAAATAAACATTTTCGGCTTTACAGGCAGATTTTTGCTAGAAAGTTTTCGAGGGTTCAGTGTTAGAAAGATATTATAAATAGACTTTTGCTCAGTTCTGACCCACTGATTACTAGCATAAGACCAACTCGAAAAAAAAGTCATTTCCCTTTACGAAAGAAGCAATTTCTTTTATGCTTCCACCTGTACTTGGCTCTGAAGAGAATTCAGATTCGGATGAGGATTTTGAAGAAACAGACGAAGACGAACCATGGCACTCATCATCATCTTAATGCAAAAGAGAAGTTATTTTAAATAAATTAGTTGTTATTATTTTAAATTAAATTTGTTGTTACTATTACAGATAAGTTATAATTACGAATAAATTAATTATTTTCAGATAAATTAAATACTATGAAATACATTAAAGTCACATAAAATCTTAAAAATGAATAAAAAATTTAATTTGTATAGTATTAAGGCGTAAGTAATCTATTTCTTTAAATATATAAATATTATTTTATGTTACCGCACACAAAAGGGGGCGGGGGCGAAAAGTGTTATTTTACGATCTCCTCCAATTTAAGGTTTTTAAACTTTCGGCGACGTTAAAAGTTGCATTTGCCAAACAAAAGTATGGGAAAACTTAAAAAAAATGCATTTTTCAGAGGTTGGATTAGTTCTTCTAGGGGGAACTTTTTCCTCCTTGGCCCGATTTTATTTATTTTTAGGGATTACCTGCCTGTGACAATAATACATATTTCTGCCAAGTTTCTAAGAAGCAATATTAGCTAAAACAAAAAGTAATGTCCGGCTAGATTGGCAAAAAAACCCTATGTGCATCGGTAATATTCGTTTAATTAGAAATGGGCTTTTTTAAGTTTGCAATTTAATCGATATTCGAACGAAACAAATTTGTTTCCCAAAATTTCAAAATATTCTAGTTCCTGTGCGACAAATCCTTGCGACAATTTTGGTATTTTCTTTTGGTGTCCCTTCGAAAGCTCGTACACGTTCAGACGTTACGTTTTTTTGTTTCAAGGCACAGTATGATGTTTGATTATTAAATTCAAATTTAAATATTGAATTTCAAAAATTTTTTCGAATCATGTTTAAAAGGAATATGAAATTATTTCTTGATTTTAAAGTTTGTGTTACCTTGTTTACCCCTCAAGCATTTTTATGCCTATCGTCCGAAATATTCGGTTACCTGAAATATTTTTGTTTGACATGTCACATTGTGTGAGACAGGTATAAGTAATTTATTGTTAAATTTCAATTTTCATATTACTCTAGTTTTCAAAGCAATTTGTATAAATTTTATTAAGCACCATTGCAAACTACTTTAAAACTGAGCAAAAAAAGCTTATACGCTTCTATATCTACAAAATGGGCAAATACAAATATTTAACTATTTGTATTATACTCGTTTATAAGTATAAAAGAAAATTCTAAAATTGAGGACATTTATTGATCGCCTTTTACTTTGCTAGACACATAAAAGTAAAGAAAAAAAAAATACATAAACGTTAATAAACTAAACAATATATCGAGCAAAAAAATGTAATAAAGAGCACAAGTGTTTTTCTTTCTACCTAACACCACATATGTATGTAGAGCAAATATTGGTTGAACAACTTTAACAACAGACAATGCCCAAACCTTAAAACCACAATATCGCAAGACAATCAGCAACACCTCAAATGATGTCACGTCTGAGGAGGGGGTGGAACAAAAGAGACAAAAATTAAATCAACATTTTATTAAAAGTATTTGTTGCATGTAAAATAATTGACAGCCACAAAAACAGAAAAATTCTTAAAAGACTAAAAACATTCATACGTACGAAATGGCCGAGTTTCTTAATGAAACGTCATATTGATTTTTATAACGGAATTAAGTAATTGACGTAGGTCAAGAGTGCTGCTTCGAAACTATTCAAAAATTATTTCACTTTCACATTTTGTATATATATGTAGTAGTATTTTATGTATGTATATAAAAACAATAGAACAAACAATTTATTAATATTAAGGAAAAAGGAAGTTAAATTTTAGATTACTGTAATTTGTCTCAGAATTTAAAAACTACCTTTTTTTAAATACTATAATTTAATAGTTTGTTTTTTTAAATTTTTTTCAAATTTTTCTGCAATATTTTTTAAGTACCACTGCAGCAAAAGAACTAATTTTCAAACTATTTTTAATACACTTTTTATAATTTGTATTATTTTTAATAACCACAGCATATCGCACAAACTTAATTTAGACAGTAAATAATTTTAACTTGTTTGTTGTTAGTTTATGCTAATAGTTAGACATTTCCTTGGAAATGCTTTAAGTTTTTTTTTTAATTGAATATTTTCTATTTAAAAGCTTTAGAGAGTTTTTTTAGACTTCATTAAATGGTTACTCTCATAAAAGCAATAGATGGCGCCTAAATGGTTGATGATGTTGACATGCGCATAATAAAGAATTTATTATACATAATTGCATGTTGGTATTCTTCACCAATAAATCTAGAATACATTTTGACTTAGTAGGGATTTTCGCTCATTACCACCCATATCCAAAAGGTCTAGAAGGACCAAATTTGGCCTAGAAATTTTGAGCTAGTTGAGCCAAAAAGAATGGACCGTGTTTTACCTGGTCACTATACAAATGCCTTCCTAAAGTAAGCGAATAAAAGTGAAAACAGTAACAAAGAGGTCTTCAATTTTTAATTTAAGGTCATATATTCTCTCTATGTTTGTTTCATTTGGTAATCACAATGGGGTCATTGGGTCTACTATTTGACTTCGCCCCATACAATTGTCCCCCAAAATACAAATTTTGCCAGTGAATTGATTTAAGGAAGTTCCTATTTAACTACTAATAACTTACTTAAATTTGCTTTGCATAGTTAAAAGGACATTTTTTTTCATCGAACAAATTGTTAAGGTCTTTAAAAAAACAGAAACACAAAAAAAATTTTCAGTTTATTTTTCTTTTTAAGCTAATAAGACCTACTGATGTTGGTGTAAATAAAAACAAATTTTTTACATATCATATTTAGCCCAGTCATTGGGTATTTTTACTTGGGAAAGTTTTCCGGGAGTTTTGAAAAACCAGTTTTTTGATAATAACTCCTTTCCGACGCATTTTACAGGAAAAACCTATTTATACAAAATAATCAATATTTTTTGTCAGGCTTAAGTTCATCAAATTAAATTTTCATTAAATTATTTTTATGAAGAAAGGAATTTTACAACATGAAAATTAATTAAAATTGTGATTGATAATCATTCATTATTGACTGACCTGAGATTCGAACCCAGGCGGCTGGTTACCCTGACATGTTTCGATCGCTACCACTCGATCTCCTCAGAGGGATTTGCCGTCTTACACTCGCAGCCATCGACGACTGCTGACGTCAATAGTCAAACTTCAATCCTTAAACCAAATTGTATTTTTTTTTGTAGATCCAAATTTGCTTTTTTGAATGATTTTGTATTTTTAATTGATTTTACATGTTTTTCCTTCACCTCTGTTTTTTCGTACTTTTTGTAAAGAATTCTTCTTGAAGTCCAAAGTACATTTTTGTTTTTTCAAGTTTGTCTATCTTTCCTTTACAGAGGTAAAGGAACGTTTCCTCATTGAAATATACAGTTACAGTAATGTGAAAAGTCATTAAAGAACATCTTTAAATATTTATAGATATGCATGCTTCACAGCATCAGCATATAAAAGTGAATTTAATATTGCGTCGCTACCACCAACAGAAGTAGCAGCAAGACAACATTCGTTTCGAACTTATCACCAGATTCAGCAGTGGTATGGGAACGAACAACATCTACAACAATGGGGATGGAAAAAAGACAAGAACGGGCTCATTCCTGTTACTACATTCGAGCCCCCTGCTCCGGAAAACTTGCCGAAACTTATTTCTTACAAAGGTTGTCAAAAAGCTTGAGGATGCAGAAAGGCAGGGCTTAAGTGCGAAACGGACACTATTCTCGAGCAAATAAAAGACGACATCGAGAACGAAGAGGACCGCGATGAAGGAAACTTCCGTCTTTGATATTTCAATCAGTACTTAATCACCACTCCTGGTCCATCAACAACAATAAAGCAACGGAGATTGAACTAAATTTGGAAATAGTGAGTCAGATGTGGATTAGTCCTACTGGAGATACCACGACGAAAAAAAATCCGCCGCTTTCTCTGCCTCATGGTGGTGTGGAAATTACTATTTCTGCGAGTGTTGAACAACACTTTACGGCGCTCTTACGTCGAAGCTATTGATTTTAGGGGAAAAAGGTTATAACATAAATAGTAGAAAATTTCTTTACAATTATTTTGTATAAAAATGTTTTTCCTGTAAAATGCGTCGGAAAGGAGTTATTAATATAAAACTGCTTTTAGGCGCCATTTTTCCAATATGGCGGCACGAGCGGCAGAGATACGAAGTGGCAAAGTTGAAATTCGTAAAGAGCACGTCAAAATCTTAAAAATTGCAAATTTTCAAAACTCCCGGAAAACTTTCCGTGTAACCTTTATTTTTCAACCAAATGACTGTATAATTTGTGTTTTTTTTTTTTTTTTTTGACAAACACATTGACAACGACTATAATTATGTGGCAGTATCATCCGGGTGGGCATCGGTGTATGATCTACATTAAAGTCTTTGATAAGGCGAAGGTTAAAAGCTATTTTAGGGAGTGGTGTCTGTTTTAGCTTCTATAATAAGGTCAAATAATTTAGTAAGATGTTAATTGTGCTGTTTTAATAAAACAAGTGATTGAACGTGTAGTAAGATTTATATGAAAAGCACTCAGTTTTTTGAGACACCAGCAGCATGACCGATATAGTTTTCGCAATTATTTTACTTTAAAAAAATTAATTTTAACAAACAGAATATGGGAATTTTTTTAAACAAAATAAGCAAATCGTTTTTTTAGAAAACTGAAAATTTCATTTTTGTTAGTTAAATTATATAAAAATTAACTCTTGCTATGATATCGAGGATTATAAGATATTAAAGTACTATTTAGGTATTAATTAAATTTGTTTGCTTTGAAGATTCATCCAATATTGTAAATTCCCAACTATAATATGCTTAAATTGATTTAAGCAATTGAGCGAATTCATGTGATTCATATGTGTCGAACCATATTGAACTTAAGAAAACGAAACTGATCGCACTTTCCGTACGGAATCAAATATTTGTTGATTTTGTTTGTGTTTTCTTTAATGCATTTGAGAGCAAGCTTATGCATATTATAGCTGGACCTTAAAGCCCATTATTTAATCGTTGTCATTAACTTCAAATTCTCTCTTATTTTGCTTTTTTAATTTTTCTCTTTACAAAATGCATGAAATATAATAAAAGGATGGTAGAATTGAGCATTATAAAAAACATTCTCAAAATAAAATAGATTATATTTCACGACGGCTTCATACTACAAATTTTGATGTCAAATTTTATGGAAAATGTGGTCTCGACGTTTTACAAATCATCCCAGTTGGCAAAATAGTCATAGACGCAAATGTCGTCAGGAATGTCTTTAGGACATTTTTGAATTTGTCGCCCATATAACATATTTGGAGACATATTTTTAATATTATCTTAAATAATACTTTATTGAGGACAACGTAACTGACCATTGCATTAATTTTTTTCGTGTTTCAAACCACTTTGACGACAAAATGCATGAAATGGTCGCTTACGTTGTCCTCTACTAAAAAAAATTATAAACTTTAAATTTGTATTTAATTTAAAATAAAATTAAAAATTTCTTGATATTTTGCTTTTATTTTCATTATTTTTGATAACAAAAAAAAAAAAAAAACAAATTTAAAAAAAAAAAATAATCCTAAACGTAGAAAACGTTTTTTTACTCTGCTGAACAATCAGTTTGTAACTTACAACGGTTTTCGCGGCTGTGCTTTAATTGTGAAATTGGACATATGTATGTGAATTGATAGGTTAAGCACAAAGAAATTAATGTTCCTGCTGACTACATTGTCATATGTTTAATTCAGAACACAGTCCCTTAATAGTTTGAATTCACAGCCCATCAAGGCCCGTACAACTGTCCACATATACATATAGTGACCGTCGAGCCCCAGCAATGTTACCTTTTACCAATTCTACGGCCTTCAAAATCCCTACAGCCTCCGCCAAAAATATACTGCAGTCGGCAGGATCTTGAAGTACCCTGCAAATAAAATTGGACCACCTGCTCCATTTTGATAAAATGGACTACTCCATGGACTGGTCCCATGTAATGCAAGCATGAACCATGTCATTGTTAAAAAGTGTTTGTAGTGAGACGACATGCCTTTGTTTTTTAACGACATGCTTTCGTTTTTAAACGACTTCAAAACTAATACTCTTGAGTGAACCATGGAGTAGTTTTAAAACTACTCCTTAGTGGTCCAAAGGTGGGTTATATGGTCCTCTCCTAGGACATCGTAATGTTAAATAGACCATGTTTTTCCATAAGTTTGGGTTAGTTTTGGACTAGTCCTGGTCCCTTGTGGGCTACTCTTTACACGCGTGTTTGGACTGGTCCTATTATTTGCAGGGTATCTTTATCCTTAAGGCAGACCCCTTTTACCGTTCGCCTTATCCTGGTAATATCGGAAAATCTGTATTGTCGCCGATATATCGGTTAATGTTACATCCCTAAATGCCAATTACCTATCAGCGACTAAATCGTAGACAGTGTCCACAATACTGTCATCAACGACAATATTAAAGTAATGTCGCTAATCGGGCATTAACGAATTTATGAGAAAAAAATCGTTTATATAGTCGCCAATGATCATTAACGACAATGTGCATGATAATGTCGCTCATATTCAGTGTTGCCAAAACTTGGTGACAAAAAATTGCCAAATTTACGGGGAAAAATGGCTAAAAATGGGCTAAAAAATTGATAAAAGCTTTTCTAAATAAAAACACATTAAAATTCAATAACAAAACAGAAATAATTAATTTAAAGTTGTTTACGAAGAAATTGTGAGTTAAGATCAATTTGTTAAATAAGAATAAACGTAAATTAATATAAAAAAATTAAATCATCGAAAAATTCGATGTCGTTATTGGTCATCTCATAGGAATCTATCATTAGTTTCAAATAATCATAAGCTTTAAATAATTTGAAGGTAAATCATAATCACGACCCAACCTTTTGAGTCCAGATCTCCAATAAAAAACAAGTAAGAAAGAATAGTCGGTTAAACCCGACTGTATGATACCCTACACCACATTAGAACCTTTGTACCAAATTTGATCAAATAATCTCTAAATTGCGACCAGTACTTTGCGCACAAGGTTTACATGGACAGCTAGCCAGCCGGACAAACATCGTTAATTAGACTCAGAAAGTGATTCGTAGTTAATCGGTATACGTAAAGGTGGGCTAAGGACCAATATTTTAAGGTGTTACAGACATCAGCATAAACCTCTCCACTATTGTGGTGGTAGAAATATTGTGTTGTTATGATAAAAATATTTACCTAATTGATAAAATCGAATTAGCGGTTGCTTAATGTAACCTATTTCTCAAATTACTTTTAACGATGTTTACTTGGCTAAACACCCTCTCTACTTCCGCATTAGACCATGGAAGTGAGAGAAACTTTACAGTCAATTCTGAAATTTCTAAAATAATTTTGTTACCGCCTGCATCCCTTTATTGAAATACTTGCAACCAGAAAGAAATTTAATAGTGCAATCGATTTTATAAATTGAATAGTGGAATACTGTTCCTTTATTTTGAAAGATGTTTTAGCGTCCTAGTTTATAGCGAATTTCAACATATGTAAAAGTTGTGATTTAAATTAAAGGCGCTTTAATTGTTCAAAATGTTTATTTACTTTTATAAATTTTTATAATAAAATAAAAATTATTATTTTAAAAGAAAAACGGGGAAAAAATTATATGGCTCAACAAGTTGAAAAATGGCTAATGGCTAAACTCATTTTTTAATGGCTAAACAGGGTGAAAAATGGCTAAATCTAGCCACTAAATGCCTAAGTTGGCAACACTGCTCATATTGTCGTGTACGACATGAGTCCCCTTTGTTCGAAAAAGTCGGCGATGATTTACATGGGCTATCGCCAACATGTCTTCAGGGATTTACTATGGGTCTTGTAAGCGTCGTCGACATTGTCTTGAAGACATGGCCAACTGGGATTTTAGGAGGAATATAAAATTGTTGTTTGATTTAACATTTCAACAACCCTTGTCTCCAATCTTCTGTTTTATGAAATACTAGTATATCCGCTACTTCGTTAGCGTCTACTTAATCTTCGTGGACATATTTTTATGCCAAAGTTTATTTTTCTAGGTTTAAACTTGTTTAAATTCTAACATTTAACCCGCTACTTAAGTAGAACGAAAAAGCTAAAGATACATATCAAATTTCCCGTATTTCCTTTTTTTGGTACTATATATTTCCCCCATTAAAGTAACAAAAATTTCAGTATTGTAGCGGCAGCCCATAATTTAGTACGAATATGTCAATGAATGGAGGAAAATGCTTTGTAAAAAAAGTACCAATAATAGTTAAGATTTTCACCCCTTAAATGTTCGAATTTCGAAAAAGTACCAAATTCGTATTCCTTTTTTTTATAAGTTTCGAATGTGGTTCAAAAGATAGATTTGGAGCAGAGTGACCCTTTTAGCATTTTCACTGCTAAATTTAGCATTATTTATTTTGATTTATCAGCGAATTTTTCAAATAGCATTTAGCATTATTTTCAGCATTTTTGTAAAATTTTTTTAGCATTATTTAGCATTTTTTAATCTTAAAAATTTTATGTATTGGTATTTCAAAATATATTTTATCACTTCTGTCACTCTCTATAATTGTATTTTGTCATTTATACGTTTATACAAATTTATAATAAAAGCAACCCTGTAAACACCAAAAAAAAAAAAAAAAAAATAAAGAAGAAATGGTAGATTTTACTGCAGAAGAAATAACGGTTTTGGAACAGCAATGGCAAAAGCTGAATGCATTCGAATTGATGAATCAAAGTTTAACTGTTGAATTCTGGATACGTGTTTAGAATATGATGAAAACAGATCATATTAATTAATATAATGGTATTTTGACCAACACTTTGGAAATTAAGGAAAATTATTCATATAATAGTGTGTTTAATGTGTAATTAAATTTTACTGAAAATGCTGTGGAATAGCCTTTTATGTTGTCAATGAAAATTTTTGTTTTTACTTATAGGTATTTTGTATTTAATAATATATATATATGTGGCAATAAATAAGAATGGCTTAAGTTGACTTAAGTGCTTTTTAATTTTATTACATATTCTTATTATCTTCTTCAAGATCTATGACGCTGCTAAATTTCAAGTATAAAATGTCATTATTAATAAAACTATACTCATTTATATTTTAACTTTCACAATACAACACACAATTCATTTTAGACAAAACCCTTAATATCTCCAAACTCGAAATTTCGACTTAAGCCATTATTATTTATTGACACAGATATGTATGTATATCGTTACCATAAACGCAAAAACCCTATCAAACATTTTTAAAATTTTACAAAAAAATATTTAAAATGATAAATTTATTAATCGCCTTAAACTGCTTATAATATCTTTTTCTTTTACTTTTCATGTAAACCCTAAAGGCCCAACCATAATTTGCGTAACCTTGCTTAACCTACTGTCAAAAATTAACAAAAAGTCTCTCAAATGTTTTTAAAAGAACAAAATCAAAAAACATTTGATTCCGTACGGAATGTGCGATCAGTTTCGCACTTTGCTTAAGCAAATGACAGTTTCATAAAACTTAACAAAAATTTTCTTTAAGTTCAATATGGTTTGCCTCATATGATTTACATGTATTCGCACATTTGCTTAAGCCAACTTAAGCACATTACGGTTGCGCCTTAACAGTTTTTTTGACAGTTGACAATGTTGAATATTTTGCAAACTGTAGGTTAGGGCTTTAAGCGTTTATCATGTAATATTTTGTAGATAGGGACTTTTGTTTTTTTTTTTGTTAAAAAATCGCTAACTTTTGTCAAACTACCGAATTGTTTTTATTAAATAAATCTATGTATGTATATAATTTATTTTTATATAAACTTCATTTTATTTTAACGAAATATAATATTTTCAGGTTAATTAATGTATAATTCATTAATTAATGTGATACAATTATTTAAGAAAATTTAGCATATTTTTAGCATTTTCAAATTTTATTTTTAGCATTTTTAGCATTGTTTTAATCCCCATTTAGCATCCAAATTTTTTTTAGTTGTGGTCACACTGATGGGGAGGCAAAAAGTATTGAAATTCAGATTTTTCCTGTTTACTCCCTAATAGGACCAACTTTCAAAAAAGTACCAGACACCTGTCCGCAAATTTTTCTAAAGAACAACGATAAGTATTACATTTATTTTGCATCAATTTAAGTTTGGAGATATAAGGTTCCCGTTTATATCTTTTTTTACCCCCTAAACATTCGAACTTCGAAAAATTCCGTCTTAGTGGATCGTGGGGAGTGACCAATCGCTAGTACAAATTTCAAGTTTCTAGGGTCAGCGGTTTGGGCTGGGCGATGATGAATGAGTCAGTCAGTCAACTTTTTTATATATATATATATAGATTTCTGTGTTTTATGTTGCAAAGTCTGAATCAGGTAGTGGACACAAACATTAAGTCAAGAGTTTTTATTTTCGGAAAATTTCAATAACGTCTATTTTGCAACATCAAACATTTTTTTTTTTTATTAAAAAGGAAAAATTTACCTATTCCGTTAAGGCCTATTTTATTTTCCCACAAACATTTTAAAATAACAATTACCCAAAGTTTTCTTTTGTAACACAAACTGGTTAACAGTACAAAAAAGACACAATATAAATGGCAGGTGTCTCTCATAACTTTTTCCCTCCTAACGCATTAAATTTCATTTCTGCCGGCAACAAAAATTTATCATATTTCTGCCAATCCACCAACCAATTCATTTCATATTTCCCCATTTTAGTTTCTAAATATCTACAATTTCTGATAACAAACGATAAGGATTTCATTTAATATTTTTAGTCTTAAAGTAATTAATCTTGAAACCACGTTCGATTAGACAATAGTTGAAATCCTAAATTGTTAGTTTTTGTTTAATATTTTCAACTGCTACATAAAGTAAGGATTTTATTTGAATTATATTTTTTTGTGTGTGCTGCTTTGTTTGGTTTTTAAGTCATCTATTAACCATAATAATTTGTAAGATGTTAAGCTTTATTAGCCAACCACACACAGGGTTGTCGTCGTAGCAACAACAGCACAGGCCAGATAAATAAAGCAACAACAAACAGCAGCAGGCTGTAAAAGCCGGACAACAAAAGATTGCAATGAATAGAGGCAGTGGTGAATATCATTAAATACACAGCGATATGAGTGCTGTGGCAAGTTGCAAATAAAAAAAAATATTAAACTAAATTCAAAAGATACTACGATACGATAAGTGTTTTTCATATGGGATTTCCGGGGATAAAAATCCCGGGATTATGGTAATTTTACTGCTGATATAATTGTAAGTAAATTACTTATATCGAGGAATAGATGTTAATTCAATTCCGATAAAAAAGACAATGTTTACTATTTGATGCTCTGAAATTTCGAAGAGAAGTAAAAATGATTTTTTTTTGACCCTGATTTATTTTATAATAAAAAAAATCTGTTTTCAGATTAACTTAACCTAGTTTTATCGAAATCTCAAAAATCCGGCCGCAGAGCTTTAAAGAACCATGATTTAAGAATATGCACTTGAAATGTGAGAACGCTCCTACGGCTAGGTGCCTCAATCCAACTGGCTGATGTCCTCGATAAATATAAGGTTTTACCACCATTTAGGAAATAATACGATGGAAAGGACACGGCTTGAATAAGATAAGCAACTGCGATATATACTACGTTGAAATAAGAACACATTTGGATGTTGATTTGTTGTAGACAGGCGATTACGTCATTAAGTCGCTGGTTTTACTCCAGTGTATGAAAGGCTGGCCACAATTCGCATCAAATCTAAGTTCTTCTATAAAAGGACTAGATACTGAAATTGAGTAAATAACATTTCTGTAAGAGATGATGGCAGAAGCATAAAATTGACATTTAAGAAAATTTTGAATGCAGCAAAAAAACAGAAATGGCTGATTCCAGGCCAGATTTTCTTTAAAGTTTCTTTTTAAAATAAATTTCACGATTTTAAAGGAAGTGGTGAAAAAGTTGAAAGTCTCCAGAATTTATATTATGCTCTTTTGACTTTAAGGCCAATATCTGCAGAAAGTGAACGTGTTTCTGATTGACAGAACTAATCTTGAATAAAATTATAAAAAGGCTGTACTAAAATTATATTTTCAAAGATATATTTTGGTTTTATACCAAACTGTTGGCATGTACATAACTTTTATTTTTCTACTTACGCTTAATGCATTGATAAGCTGTTTAATAGATCTCATGAATTGTTATTTGTTTTTTGTTCAAATAAATTAAATTAAATTATATTTTGTATAATTTTATATTAAGTGGGAATTTAAAAATTATTCCCTCTTTCCCGGGAAATGAAAAAGTCCGGGAAAAGAAAACCTCTAAAAGCGATATAGTAAACAAACACTCTTACACACATCCACATTTATTGTTAGTAGTTTACCCGCACACATGGTAATAAAACTACTAATACTGTTTATTTAATTGTTCGTGTTTGTATGTATGATTCCATGGATCTACGAATATTTGTTTGATCGCTGTAAGTCTGTATAATAATCCATACCGAATATTCATTCGTTCACTCAGTAACTCATTCATTCATTTATATTTCTGAGTTGCATCCTTATAATAAACCACCTCAAAATAAATGTATATTTTTAAGCTCTTTGGCATATTTGTTGATTTTGCAATTTATTTTGAATTGTACACTTAATTTGTTGTTAGTTTTTTTTTTTTTTATTTACATTGCTCTACTCTTATAGTTTTATAGAGGACTACCTACTACGAGTACTTAGAGTGTAAAACGAATAAATCTACCATAGTATCCGCTAATATCCTTACACCAACCGTCAATGGGTTAGGGAGGAGTTATAAATTGTATTTAATAAAATTCTGGGCTCATCACTAAGACTTCAAATATCTGTTTAACCAACTTTAAATAGAAAACAAGTAAAAAACAAGTAAGAGTGCTATATTCGGCTATGCCGAATCTTATATACCCTTCCTCATGATGAGATAAGAACAAAAAGTTATATACATAAATAACGTACTTTAGATAGGTATAAATAAATATTAATTGAGCCACGCCAACTTTTCATTTCGTCATACCGAAGAATAAAAAAAAACAAAAAATTTATATGTACCTAAGCCCGTTTCCTCTTTTGCCAAAGTTGATGTTTGAAATTCGTTTTATAATCTTAAAATCGTTTTTTAGAACATAAGATAATTGAATAAAAGAAATGAAAAAAAATTATTTTTGGGATTCGAACTGGCAATATCATCAGTCTCAGGAGAGAACTTAACAACTCGGCTACGAATGTTTTTACTGAAGAAGCGTTAAACTAAAATATATTGAGTCTATGAGTTTGTTTCTTTATTTGAACGGCATATCATATACGTGCATTAATGTGTATGTGTATGCGTAAAATTAAACATATTACAAATAAAAACCACCACTTGTAGTGAAGGGTATAAAAAACAACAAAAAAAAAACCACATTACCAACACTGTATTACCGTAGCCACTGTATGACCGTAGAAACCAAAATTGAATTGGTTTGTATGGTATGTTTATGTCGTTTTGGTAATACAGTGTTGGTATGGTAATGTCACGTCTAATTGGACCTTTAAAGGAAAAAAACTTGAGGCAGTCGTGGTTTTTTACTCATATCTCAGCCATTTGTGGACCGATCTTGCTGAATTTCAATAGCAAACAATTCCGGACCATATGTGACATAAATGTATAATAACCTGGCCCCCATCATATATGGGGTCTTCGGAAAATCCATTTCAACGGCCAGACGGACATCGTTAAATCAACTTCGCTCCTCATAAGGACCCAGAATGTATATACTTTATAGGGTCTAACATCAATATTATAGAAATTACAAACGGAATGACAAACTTAAATATACCCTTTTCACCACCTGTGGTGAAGGGTATAATAAAAAAATATAGTCGGTCAAGCCCTAAACCACAGTATTTAAAAGCAAAATTTCAAAAGTTTAACATATTTGGGACCCATAGGCATTCATGGACCCGCCAGAACAATATTATGTTATGAGTTTAAGATTCATGTAAAAGTTATTTGTGCCGAATATTAATTAGATATCTTCGTCTATATGAGATTTGTTTACATTTAAGTGATTTTAGTATGGGGGTTAATATGGGACCCATGGTTAATTTTGGACCTACCAGCATAAGTTCTTGTCATAAAAATTATTTTCGCCAATTTGTCAATACTTAGATTTATAAGGAGTTTAGGCATTTAAAGCTATTTTTGGAAGTAGCATTTTTACGGGAGTTACGGTCAAATATGGACAGATTCCAATAAAATTTGGTCAAATGTTTTAGATTTCAAACAATTAAGGTTGGCCCATATTTAACCTAAATGCCAAAATAATAAGATAGTTTAAAGGCACAAAGACTCTTGAGAAGCTTGTATGGGGCTATGTGAACTTATGGACCGATTCGCGCAATTTTTTATAGGCTTGGTCCTTGTGGTAATTTGAACCTACAAATTTCATCAAATTATCTCCAAAATTGTGACCTGTTCTTTACGCACAATGTTTGCATGGACATCTTCAGATCGACTCAGAAAATGGTTCGAAGTCTATTGGCACACTTACGGTGGGTCTAGGACCAATTATTTAAGGTATTACAAACATCAGCCCAAACGCATGATACCCTCTCCACTATTGTGGTGTGGGTACGTATATTCAAACGATATAATTCCGGTTTGAATTGTGAACCCATTTCTAAAAAAATTTAGTTGCTATAAATTTTCAAATCCTGATAAGTTTTTTAAAACATGTTATCTGCTCATATTTTTTAATACTAAGAGGCCCAAATTTAATTATTAGTTTACTAAAATGATAACTTTTTCTTAACTAGCATTTAATATTAACAGTATATTGGTTAACTAAAAAATTTCACCAGAGCAAAAAATGGTAACTCCATCAAAATACTAAATTTCAATGTTGGTAGCAGTGTTTTTGTTCACATTTTTATACCCACACCACAATAGTGGAGAGGGTATTATGCATTTGTGAAAATATGGGTCCTGGACCCACCATATAGTATACCGATCGACTCAGAATAAATTTCTTAGTCGGGCTTGGCCGACTGTACTATCTTACTTGTTTTTGTTTCTAAAGCCTAGTACTCTGTTCGAACTTGCGAAAAATGTTGAGCAACATTGATTATTTCACACGAAAATTTTGTCATGTATCAATATTGTCTGTCTTGCGGATTTTCAAAACTAAACGTTTTTATTAGTTACAAGTATACAACATTACTTTGCGAAGGTAAGCAAATACCATAGTTGGGGGTAGTCCACTAAATATTGATTAAAATCAACATTGCTCAAACTGCAAACAAATTTGTTTTTACTATTTAATTTTGTATGTGCATGGTTTTTTGATGATATGCATAAACAAAGGAAATTAAACTAAATGAAATTCTGTCAATAACGGAATAATTCTTGGATTTAATCATGAAAACACAAGTTTTCTATTTTTAATTGTGTGCAATATTGTTATTCAAATAAGTGAAGAAAAAAATTTGGAATATACTAATGATTGCTTTTTTAAATTAAACTATTTTTTAGCGTAAAATGTGTTAAGATTACAATCACTCATTTGTAGTGAGATTGCTAATTTTCAATTCATTACTTAACATCAACAAAATTATTGCAATCATTTTGAACTAGTGCACTACCCCCATCTATGACAAAAACCATGTGTTTTGATAATTGTCATTAAAAAAAGTAAAACAATTTTATTTAAATAATTTTCTAAAGTAAAAAACAAAAAAACTTAATTTTATTATTAATTTTTGCACTTTTCTACATTTTTCTTTTTGAAACGCTTGTTATAGACCCCACCTCACATATGTATGCAAAATAAAATTTTCCAAAAAATTATTAGCTGTTGCTTAAAATTCCGTGCGAAATAATATGAGTTGCACTTGTTTCGCACGGAAAATAAAAATGTTGCTAGAAACATTTTGCATGTTTTTCTTAATATAAATAGAGTACAACTCTATCAACATTTTTTTGTTTGAATTTCACAGAAATTCATTTATATTGATTTTTAAAACATTTCGCACGAAATACTAAACAGAGTACCAGGCTTAAAAAAACAGAAATGTTATTGAAAGAAAAAAAAAATGACAGTGTTACTGCTAAGCTAAAAGAAGATGCGTGGCAGCGTCGTGGCACAATTTATAATAGTAATTTTTCACAAAAAAAAAAAAAAAATGTAAATAATAATTTTTAACAGCCGTCTAACTAGTAGCTAACCAATAACATTTGGTGGTTAACCTATTGGTTACCAAAAAGATGGAAATAATATTTTATTGGTTAAACCATTACTATTAGCTAACAAATGACTGTAAATTTGGGCCTTAATGTATGAATCACCATGGTTCTTACAACTTTTAAAATTTTTTTGTGCGCAGTTTTTTAAAAGTACTTTTATGCGTTACGTTTTTATATTCATATAAGTGGGCTTTGAATGTGGGCTTTATTAATAACTAATATTAATATAGTTCAATCTGTTTTTATTTCGTAATTTTAAGTCAAAAAGAAATTTTTTGTGAAAGTAATATAAGTCGTTTATTATGGAGATTTAGTTTAAATGACATAGAAAATGACATAAAATTTAAAATGTTTAATGGCGTCTTATAAATGTCTAATAGTGTTTTCTTTTCTATAAAAAAATACCACCTTGTAAAAAGGTGCATGTATAAAATATCTTGCTAACATTCTAATAATGCAATTTCTTTTTAACAACAGTGCTACCGCCACTGCCAAGCCGCACCTCGTTATTAAACTTTTGTTGAAGTGGCAACACTTATATTGTCAAAACAGTAAAATGTCAAAGATTGATTTCCAAGCGGGAAAATTAATTATTGCTTACGAAGACATATTTTTTCTGTAGTTTCAATTTCAATTTGTATTCACATTTGTACTGCATATTGTATGTTATCCTATTTTAAAAATAAAAGAAAGTTAAGAAGATTGCTCCGAGTTCAAACTAAAAAAGTTTGTACACACAGAAAAAAATCAAGTTAAAAACGTAGAAAACAAGGTTGATTTAAAATTTTTCGGTGATGATTTTGCTTCATACGTTTTTCATGTTAATCTGATTTTACAATAACTGCGAACAACATTTTTTTCTTTTGAAATAACTATAATTCATGTTAATTTAACATTGCAGTAAAGTTAGAGCAAAATGTAATTTATATTGAAATAACAATCGGAATCACGTTGAATGAAAGTTATTTCAAGTTGAAACAACGTGAATTTCATGTAGAATCAAATTGGTTTGAGTGTGTTTTAACAGTGTGAAGAAGCTTCAGAGAGAACATATGCATTTATTTAAGAATAATTCAAAACACTTACCCCTGTAACACATGTTTCACTTATTTTGTATTCTCCTTTGTTAACAGAAGCATCAGCAGAATGGCCCGATGTGGTTTTCGTCATCATTCTACTTTGAAAACTTGATGTACTATTTAACTTAATAATTTTAATTAAAAGAATACGGGAATTGTCTTCTTTTTATAACATACATATATTAAAAATGAAAATAAAAAATGTACATACTTAAGTATGTATGCATGTTAATTTAACAAGATAAACTTTTGATTTTAATATAAAACAGGTTTTTATGGATTCAATATTGAATTGTATTGTGTATATGTTTTGTTTGTGTACAATTATTTTGCTGACTTTTTGTTTTTTTTCGTATGTGTATTTAGTTTTTGTAAAATTAAATTAAATGTTCTCATCTTTTGTTCAGTTAGATAAAAACAGCATTATTTTTGTTTTCAAAATGATTAATGATTTTCGACACAAACACTATTAGCGTTTGTGTTTTCCACAAATCTACCGAACCGAACACTAAGGAGCAATATTTTGTGTTTATTTTAGAACACTGTTTTTACTATAAAATAATAGAACAAATAACTATTAAAATTTAAAATTTTTATTGCCCTGATTAGAGGTGATTATTTTCCAACTTCGTCTTGTAGCCCTATGTATAAAGAAAAAAGTCACTTTTTACAGGGCTTCGATTTATACGGGGCGTAAATTAGTAAGGGTTTGTTTTATAAAATTAAACAAGCCATCCTTTTAGAGAGCAAAGCATTTCTAAGACACGAACACCAAATTGTAATTTTTTAAATAAAATGTCACATTTTTTTGTAGAAAAGAAAACACCATAAGATAATCGGACAATGCCCGAACGCTATTTTGTTAAATATTAAGTGCCAATTTGGGTAGTAAACCCCATGAAGTAATGAAGTCATACTGACTTTGTCATTCTTTTTTTACCTCGTACACAAATAGTCGAACGGTCCACTATAGGAAATTATGAAGAAGCAGTTTTGCTTAAGTAACTTAAAATTTTTGATTATTTGAGATGTGACTATGTTGCAATAAAGGAGCGATATGTGATTTGATACGGAGTTAAAGTAAATTATTGAGTGAAGAAAAATAATACTGATTTTTAATTAAAGTCGAAAGTGAGTATTTTTTTATACATATTTGTGTAACGCCTTAAAATATTGGTCCTAGATCCACCTTAAAGTATACCGATCGACTAAGAATCACTTTCTAACTCGAACTTACGATGTCCGTCCGGCTGGCAGGCAGGCAAATTTGGGACATAGGTACATATTATTCGCACAAGGACCAAGCCTATTAAAAATTGGCCAAATCGTAGGACCACGAGGGAAGATAGGGGAAAATTTCTTCCTCTCAGAAACTATCTAACGGATTTTAATGAAATTTAAAAAATTAGATAGAACCATAGGTATGCATTTTTTAAAAAATAGGACCACGAGGGGAGATTTCTGCCTCTCAAACCGATTTTAATGAAATTTAAAACAGATAGATCCATATGTATATGGACACATAAGCTATACAGTTGTTCAAAAATAGGACCACTAGGGGAGGTAGGGGGCCATTTCTGCCTCTCACAAGCTTTCAAACCGATTTTCATGATAAATCCATATTTATATGGACACATAAGCATGCTGTGTTTTTAAATACTGTGGTGTACGGTATCTTATGGTCGGGCTTGACCGACTATACTTTTTTCTTGCTATATATACTGATTTAAGTTGTTATTCAAACCGATATAAAGAGAATCCTAGTAGCAATTTAGGATTTTAGTATTTACACTATTTTTTAAAGGATAAACCGGAAGTAGCCAGATTGTTTTTCAAAAAGTGCAAAACATTTCGATGGTAAAAGCTTTTACAATTCTTCTGTAAAATTTCACAATTTTCTTTACCCTTAAAAAAAAGCTGTGCTCTATTGTAATATCTCACAGTGTTTGTGACAGCAAAAAACGCAGTTGTTGCAAGCTAGTGCTACAGAAAATATATGTTAAACAAATGTTGTTGCTTGGTGTAGTCTGCAATTAATAATAACAATTTAACACTTTTCAAATGAAAAATTATATCTTTTACTTAACAGTTTCAGTGTTGCATACGATATTTAACTTTTTTTTTTTGGTTCCCCAAAGATAGTGTTTTATCAACAAGCGTTGGAAAAATGGGATTCAAACAAAGACAATACGATTATCGCTGTTTGGGGCTGTGGTTGTTGCAGTTGTTAAAATGAATGATTTTTATATTAGATAATGTGCATTAATAATAATAAGACGTGTACAATGTATAAGTATTAAAAACATAATAAAAGGAAGTATTTTAGAGATTTTTTTCCTACTGTCTGCGCATAAATACAATAGAGAGAAATAAACTGAAATTATGACAGGTTAAATATGAATTTAGTTAATTTCAGCATATTATCATTATTACTATTATTATTTTTTTTTTTATAAGTTAATGTGAAACTTTAAATAGTTTATTATCGTGATAGAGAGATTTTAAATTAAATTTAAACTTTCTAACACAATGAATGAATTTGCACTAACTCTAAAAAGGAAAAGAAATGGCGAAATGGAAGAATGATGAGAAAATGTTTGCAGGAATTTCAACAATAAATTTAGGTATTTCGATAGTGAATTTAAAAATTAAAGGGAAATGAAAACAGTTTTAATATTAAAGAAAAGCTGTCTAAATATTTGAATGCTTTGAATCAATTTTGTAAAATTTAAATAAATCGCTAAGTGCAGAAAGGGAACAACTACAAAACATTAGCTTTGAGACAATCAATTAAAATAGTGCTGTTAATTATGGACAATAAAATATGCATGTTTTATATTAGGGTCAAGAGACTTTTATTTGAAGTGTTCTCATATGAAACTTTTTACACTAGTTTCTAAGCAATACCCAAATATGGTATGCACTTAATAGCATTAAAATGCAAAGAACACGGTATAAATGTAAATACAAGATTCGCTTATTACATTAGCGAAATTGTATATTTGTTATTCAAATGAATAATTATCTTCTTCTTCTTTATTTGCATATTCGGTTTTCGAATGTAAGCAACCATACAATTACAAAATTTGCATTTCAAAAGTTTAATGATTAAAAAAAAAATCAAAAAATATTGTGTTATTGATTAGAATTATCATAAAATTTATTAATCATTAAACTTTTGAAGTGCAAATTTTGTATAAGAATCATAAGAAGATTCATAAGAATCATCCGCTACCGCTTCTATAATAGACCATTCAAGCAGTTCCAATTAAAATTTGTTTGATGATAACGAAAACTGTAGGGATACCAAGTCGCGCAGAGGTCTAAAATCCGGTTATTGACATAACGGTTTATGCATATTACATTGATTAAAAGATTAGGACACATCGCTCCTTTATTGCAACATAGTCATATCTCAAAAAATTAAAAGTTTTCAGTTACTAAGTCTGAGTTTATACGGCTCATGTCTTATTGACAAGATTCTTCCTTTTTCTTCTTTGAACATGAATTGGCGTTCAAACGAATCATGTCATGTTGACGGCATGTTTTTTATTTTGTTTTATTTGATATTGAAAACAAACACCAAATTAAACAACGAATAAGAAAGCAAAACGTAAAGACTGTACATGCATATGTGTACTCGTTGCTTTTCCCCTCGTCCCTCTCGCCTATAAAGTAGCAATCTTGTCAATAAGACATGAGCCGTATGAACACAGACTTAAGGCTCAGTTAGCCGGGAGTAACAGTAACGTTGAAAATCAGCTGATGCATTTTGTTGTTTGTAAAGCAATTAGAACGATTACAGGTAGCAGTAAGATGTTACGTCTCAATCTGTAAGAAATAGATTGGTCTTACTTTTTTACGGTAAGGTTACTGTCACTATTAATCCCGGCTAACTGAGCCCTAAGTTAAGTTACTATAACACAGTGCAACAAAATTTGGGTCATCGCCGCCAGCCTCAATACTTGCAACGCGAAATGAAACTAGACTATTGGTAGAGCAAATCTGAAAAATGGTTTTAAAAAGTTAGCTCGGGTTCCCGAAATATCGGCCCCTATAATTTTTGACTTTTTTGAAAAGGCGTTTGGTTTAAGTCAAAGTAAATATACTAAATGTACTTCTGAGCTGAAATACTAATTCAGATGTCTTTAGTAGAATCGTATAGCGATTCTTTGCTTAGAATATATTAACCCTATAATAATCATTTTAAGGGGTTATTTTTGTCCTTTTTCTTAACTTCCCCTCAAAAGTCTAGTAAATTGCTCTTTATAGGGTTAAAATGTTCCATGAATATTTTCTGCATCATATTTCACTTGGGGTCTTTTAAGACAAAAAATCGTGAAATGTATGTAAAACGGATTTTTGAAATTTCGGGCATTGAAATTGTTGAAGTTTTCGACTCAGAAGTACATGTAGTATATTTTTTTTGACTTTAACGAAACGCCTTTTTAAAAAATTCAAAAACTTTGGGGCCGATATATCGGGAACCCGAGCTAACTTTTCAAACCCCTTTGGCATATTTGCTCTACCTATAGTCTAGTTTCATTTCGCGTTGCAAGTATTGCGGCTGTTTTTTTTTTTTTTTTTTTGTTGCACAATGTAGTCAGCATCATATCTCAAACCGAACCGAAGTTATAGCAAAATATATTTTATTATATCTGTATATAAAGGTAATTTTGAAAAATTTAATCGCATTTTGCAGAGTTTGATTTTTTTTAAGATATGACTATGTTGCAAATAAAGGAGCGATATGTATATTATAAAATCTGTTCAACGATATGATGAAACTGTATAGTATATAAAATCTAAAAAATAAAAATAAGGAGGTCTGCTGCTGAAGATGTTCCCTTTTTGTACTTAATGGTAATTTGTAAACTTTTAAAGCTACACTCACAATATTATTACAGTAACGGACTGTAGTTTATTTAAGAAATATTCCATTCAGTCATTTTTAAATAAATAAACATTTAAAATTTCAAGCAAATTTATTTTTGACTGATTCTAACAGTTATTCAAAAAACTAAGTACATACTAATACTGATTTTCAGTTGTAGTTAATATTGTCCGTTGATTGAGTTAAATTCTTCTTTATGATAAATTAAATAAAAATTTAATTTAAAGCAACGAAAAGTTCATATAATTTTTACTGTCAAAAATTCAACCACGAATTCCGTAAAACCAAATGAATTTTCAGTTATCTTATATAAATTAATTTTCAAAAAATTAACTACATGTTCCGCAAAAACAAATAAATATGCAGTTATTTTATAAAATTTTACTGTCAGAAATTCAACACCATATTCAGTAAAAACAATTAAATATTCAGTTATTTTATATAATTGTACTACCAAAAATTAATTTTTACTTATTTATAAAAAATTAATTGCTTGTTTTGTGTAAGCAATACCCATTTTCTATTTGTTTAAATAATTTAGTTAAATACATCAAATTTTAAAAGTAAAATAATTGCGAAGCCATATCGGTCATGCTGCTGGTGTCTTATAATTGAGAGTTCTTCTGTAAACAACGTGGTCAGTACAACAAAAGTAAAACAATCTTGTGTATCAGGGTAAGTAAATAATAATATTCTCCCTCTCTCGCTTATAAGAAAAACAAGCGGACAGGTGTCTGTCTGGTATTTTTTAGAAATTCGGCTCTTTTGTGGAGTAAACGAAAATTTAATGAAATAACTGAATATTTTATTGTTTTTACTGAATATGGGGTCAATTTTTTGACAGTAAACTTTTAAAAAATAACTGAACATTTAATTGTTTTTACTGAATATGGGGTCAATTTTGTGACAGTAAACTTTAAAAAAATAACTGAATATTTATTTGATTTTACGGAATATGGTGTTGAATTTTTTACAGTAAAAATGAAATGGACTTTTTGTTAAAAATAAATGAAAAATAAGTAGACCGGTTTTTAATTGAAGTTTCATTTATTTTATATTACAATTTCAGTTAATTTTACGTACAGAATATTGTGAGTGTATTAACATCAAAACACATAATTTTCGCATTATTTTATAAGGCCACTTAATCAAAAAAGCGTATTTGAATCTATATAAATACATTATTAGCTAATTTTGACCAAAAATGTCAGTAGTTCCCTTTCTGCACTTTGCGATTCAAATATTTATAAATTTATTTATATAATTTTTTTTGGCTTACCATTTGTGAACCATGAATCAGTTAATTACTCTCTCACTTCATATAAATAAAGGGTGTTTTAAAAGCAAATTACGAACTTTGGACAGTTGATAGTGGCCAAGTTGAACAGTTCTCGAGATTTTTCGAAATACCTAAAACAACTGTAGAAAAACACAATTTCCGCGTATATATCGAAAACGCTTCTTGAGAAAAATAAATGAATGCCATATTCGTGATCAGCAGCCCCGATTTATTTTAGAAAATATTTCATTTTTGAGGTTAAGGTAAAAAGTTTAACACTTGTGAACCAGTGTAATTTTTATCTAAAAGTTATTTCTAGCGGTAAGTCCTATTTCTGGATGAATGGCAAAAGTGTAAAACTTAGCAAGATACCAATCCGCATGTGATCAAAGAGCTTCTAATGAAACCCCCAAGTCACTTGGTGAAGATTTTGGAATGGAGTCATTTATCGATTTATATCTCTTAAAAAATATGTTAGCCAGTTCATCACCGTCGACGGCGAGCGCTGTAGGTGATAAAGATGATATGTACACCAGCAGGCGCAATAAACTAAGTCCCGATAGCAAAAACTAATTCCCCAATTTTCTGCACAGATTCACGCTCATAATTCACGATGTTAATTGTGAGTCACACCTTAATGTCAAGTTTTTTTACCCAACTTAATTTGACACTTGTTTGTTTCAGTGTTTGACAAATTAAACCATGGAGAGGAACACAATTGAGCAGCGCGTTAAGATTGTTGAAGACTTTTACCAAAATGGGCTTTCAAATTAAAATGCATTTCGTGCGCTTCGTGATTTTTTTTTTGGTCAGCATAATTGACCAAATTGTTTCACAATCGGGAGAATTGAGCGCAAATTTCAGCAAACCGGGTGTGTAGGAGATGACAAAACACCTGTATATGCTCGCCATCTTCGAAAATGAGGTCGATAACGGATTTCTTTTTTTTCTTAGTATTTATTTATTAAAACTTCATATATTAAATATGAACTTACAATAACACTGTGCTAGTTAAAAAAAGACAAGCCGGGCAACAAACGTTTTAACATAATTCGGGTACGCTGAATCCAATGGTGCTAACTGTTTTTTAGGTTATAAAGGAAAAACAAACTGAAAATTAGGTTAGATCTTGTTTTCGAGATATACCGTTATTTCGAAAATGGGGGAGGTTCTCAACATATATTCGCGTAACTCAAAAACGGTTTAGTTTATTGAAATACTAAAAAACCGAAATTCCACAATAAAATTACCTCTAAGCAAATTTAAACTTTTTTCTAATATTTGTTTGTTAAATTTTTATTTGTAAAATATTCATAACAAATTCGAAAATGCAGCTACGCTTCAAATTTTTTCCAGACATATTAGAAATGAAGTTGCAAACAAATCAAGGCGCACAGGATTTTATTCACAAAAGACGGAAAGTTTTAATTTAAACGCAATATTTGTATAGAAGCCCCCCTAAGAAGTGGAGAAAAAGGGAAAGTATGTCTCAAGAAAATGTTCAGTACAAAAGACTAATTGAGATCGGTCATACATTATATTCCACTAGGGGCGACTCCTGGGCATTTATGGGACTTTTTCTTCAATACATTTTTAGTCTGTATTGAATATTTTGTATGGGAGCCCCTTTAAGGAATGGTGATAGCGGGTAGGTTTGTAAAAAATAAATAATTGACGTGAAAAAAAACTCTCTACTGTGATTGAGCGCTATTTACAAGATCATCTGTCACAGAAAGCATCCACCTGAAATGCTCTCGGATGCCTCCACAGGTTGCGGCCTCATCAAATGTCTGAGCTTTTATGAGGTGACGCCAACGCTTTTATGAGGGCGAGTCCAGATTTTTCGAATATGAGTCAACGTAGGCGACCAAAATTGAATAAGGACAATTAAGTAAGTTATTTTAAAAATCGCCAAATTTAGGGCATAAATCGACAATAGTGGACTATTTTTGGGCTGCAAAATCATCAAAATTATAACGAATCGTCAAAATTATGTTTCACAAATTGATCGAATTGATCTTGATGCTGCGATGAAGAGCTAAAAGTAATCACCAATATTTTTTTAGAATTTTCCGCATCAACCTATACTATACGAAATTCAAATTCACAAAAAAATCTGAAGCTGCATCCAGCCTAATGTACATGTACTGAAAGAAAAATGCTTCATATATTTAATGAATAATTTTCATAAAAAAAGTTTCCTTGGGTAAATGAAAATTTTCATTGTCTAAATGGAATTTCATAGCTTTAATGAAGTATTTTCGTTAAAATCGCTTCATTAGTTTTCGTAATTACGCTAAAAATTTTCATTGGATATATGAAAACTTAAGTTTGTCCAAGTTAAACAACAAATTTTAATTGGGAACATAAAAAAAACAATATACAAACATAACTATATTCATTAATTAAAAAATGTAAGATTTAATAATTTCATACATCTAATGTTTTTTGTATGCCATTAAGTTTATGAAATCAAACATTTTTTTATAAAAGCAACATATTTCAATAATTGCCTTCATAAATTTATTTTCATTATGACAATAAAAATGTCATTATAGTAATGAAACAAAAACTTTCAATCAACTTTGTTATTGTTGTTATGGACAATTTAGGCCCGTTTTCACGACTTACCTTTAAAGATCGAAATAGTTAATGGTACCTTTAGCACTAGTGAGGAATAAAGTTACCTTCAACTATTTTTCGTTTTCACAACTTCTGTATAAAATAAACTTAACATTTTTAAAAATGTGGCAATAATTAATTAAATACCGATTATTTTTGTTAAAATAAAAATACGAACTGGCAACTACGTACTTTCTTTTTCTTTTCTCATTTTAAATTTTTGTGTGCACAGATATTTTTTAACAATCGAAAATATTAATGAAATACCGGGAAACGCGAATTTAACATTTTGTAAATTTTATTTGTCAAAATACGATTTTGTTATTAATTTACAAAATATACGTATACTTGGAGTTGCCATATAATAAATATGTGAATATAATATGGCAATCTCAAATCTAAACCTTACGACAAAAGTTAAAGATAGAACGTTCCTCTCTTTACCTTATGCTTCACTTTTAGATTAAAGGGAACTTGTGATAATTAAAAACTCATTATCTGTTCGATAACTTCCTACATTTAGCTATCGTTAAGTCGTGAAAACGGGCCTTAATCTCATATTTACGCTCTTAATTGAGTAAAAAACAAGTTTTTATTATCCAAAAACATACTGCCCCGGTAGGCTAGAGCTAGTCTACCAGCACCGAGGTTGCGCGATCGATTCCCGCCAGAGACAGAAAAAAAAAAAAAAATAAAAAATAAAATAAAATAAGAAAAAAAAAATTATTAAAAAAATAAAAAAAAAAATAAAAAATTTTTACATTATTGAAAGTATTCATCCAATGAATAATATTCATAGATCAAATGTAATGTTTCATTAAATCCTTTTAATGAAACAGGTTTCATTGATCCAACGAAGCGCTGCATAGGTTCCTTTTTAATGCAATTTTTAATGGGATTAATGTCAAAATTCATTGGTATTGCGAAGAAAATTCTTTCAGTGTGGAGAATATAGTGCATTATATATTTTTTTTTCATTTAAATAATCAATTAAACGCATTTATCCTACAAACTTTATCAAAAGCTGTAACTATTGAAATTTTGTGATTTTATTATGTAACGTGAAGACATAAAATAAATACTTGATTGAAATCGTGGTTAATATGTCATAATGCCGAAAGGAAATTGCAAGATGTTCATGCGTAGTGCATGAGCTATAAAAAAAATTAATATTAAAACTTAAAAAACAAAATGCAATTTTTTTCTGGAGAGTGGGAAACATTATGAAATTGTGTTGGCCACAAAAACCAGTAAGAAAATAATGCCTCAAGAAAAATTGATTTTAGATCAAAAAGCTGCATATGGTTTTGGCGGTAATTATTGTTAAACCGAAAGGCAATTGAATGAATCAGTGAATGAAAACACAACAAGTGTATGGAGATATTGAACAGAGACTTTTTCTGCGTACAAATATTCCATTCAGAAGATGTAGAAAAAGAAGTAAAGAAAGAAAATACATAAAAACCTAAAGATTATTACATAATTTATATTAAAAATAAAAATAAAAAAACAATTTGGTTTTACATGTAGATTTTTATCAGTTTTGTTTGCGAACGTGTATTTAAAGAGTTTTTTTTTTTTTTTTTGGTATTTTAACATATTTTGTACAATTTACACGTTTAAACATAGGAAAAAGAAACGTATTTAGTTTGAGAAAATATTTTTTTTGAGGTTAAAAAAAAAAAAAATAATATGTATACCCTACACCACAAGAGTAACTGGGTAAAGTTATTATGCAAATATGTATTATAAACACCACAGAAATGGGGTCAGGGTATTACATTCAAATTTGTTTAACCACAAGCAAAGTGTTGATTAAGTTCACCAACAGTTATTTAAATTAGTTAATAGTTATGTCTAAACTATTATAAAAGTATTATTTCTGTGAAAGTAGCCAAACACATTTTTTTGGGATCTTAACAAAGTTTTAAGCTTGTTTTAATAGCACTGTGTTAGAATTTTTTCTGTGACAAGGGGTGCGCTGAATCCGATGGTGCTAGCCGTTTTTTTTTTTGGTTAGCTCTTATTTTCAAAATATATCGTTATTTCGAAAATGAAGGAGGTTGCACAACATTTACTCGCCTAACTCAAAAACGGTTTAGCTTATTGGAATTACTAAAAAAAATTCCCATACAAAATTTTCCATACAGACTAGAAATATATTGAGGAAATACCCGATAACTGCCAAGGAGTCACCGCACTGTGGCTGAAAATTGAATTTCATCGCCCAAAAGTCCAATATTTTGTTATCACCGATTTTAAAAATTTAATGCCATTCGATAGCAAATATATTAGAACTAAGGTATCCAAAAAACTGCATCAAAATATTGGGATTTGTTGGGGTGGCATGCTGCTGGAAACAAATATTTTATGTTGTTTTAGAATAAATTAAACTTGTGTAAATTTGATTAGAACTAAATTATGATTTCTCGCAAACAGTTATCAGTCATGGGTCGAATTTTTTTTTGTTATATTAGTAGGATAGTAGTCTTTAAGAAATGGTTCGTTTTATCGCTGTATAACTTATACCTGATTTGTTATTAAAAGTTTCCATAGGTTCTTTATGTTAGTTAAATTCTAATTTCAGAGGAATATAACTTGTTAGAGTAAAAAGAGGTTAAAGAAATTTTAGTACCATCGGAAAGCTGAAGGTATCCTTTTTAACCCCATATATACTTTTATACCTGTATTGAACTGTCTGTTGATAACTTTTTTCATTTTAATGAAACTACTCGCAACATTTTTTTGATATTTTTATTTTACTGAAATATAACAAAATGGTTTACGGATGTTTTGTTTTGAAAAGTAATCCTGCAACTGATGCAATTCTTGGAACTGTCAAAGCCGGACAGCTTTTGAGTTGATTTGAAAGATTAGGGGTCCATAGAGGGACGTGAGGGTGGCTTGTGGTCCTCTTAAAGTTGTAGCCTCGGATATTTAGGTTTTCAAAAAATTCGCCAAAAATAAATGTTTTTATGGATTGCAAAATAATTAGACTTAAGCTTAAATTTTAAGTTATATCCTTTGCCTTTAGAGATATTTGGATAAAACGGATTTTTAAGTTTGGATTTTTTTTAATGATTTTCTGGTTTTTTAATCGGATGGATTATGTTTAATATCAACCTGTTATCAATAGTGGGTTAAACATGAAAGCAGACTTTAAACAATGGTTTGTTGTATTTTTAAATGCTTATGCATTTTTCTGTAAGTATAGTGGTTTATTTTAGGCGAATGTATATGCGTATAAAGGTAACACATATGAATACTAATATTTACTATTTTACCAAAAGATGTTCTTTCGCTCATAAAACAATATTTTCTCCAGAAATACAAAAATAAAAATGTTTGTTCTTATTTAGAAGCATTTTTTAGTCAATTTGACATTTTTCCAGATGGCCCATCCAAAAAAATTAATTTTTCAAACTAAAAAAAATTTATTAAGGTAAAAAATTCTAGTAATTCAACACACCGACTTTTATAAAATTAGAAAAGTAATATTTTCTAATATTTCCATGATCTTCTGGAAAATTTTGAGCAATATTGAGTGGTAAATAATGGCAGTTTTGCCATTTTTGTAAAAAAAAAATAATTTTTTTAAAGCATTTTCCAGGATTGGGAATTTGGGTTATTTCTTAATCAAAAATGGGGATGTTTTTTAAAACAGGGTTTAAAAAACTGCAGTCGAAACTAAAAAATGTCGAAAAAAAACGAAAAAAAACTGTACTTTTTCAATTTTTGAGTTGGTTTGACAGCGACTGTTTATATTTTATTATTTCTATAGTGTAAATGAACGAAAGGGCTTCTAATATGAGTAAACAAATAGTAATTTTAAGTTTTGACATTCTTTAAATCTGATATCATCATGAAATTTGGCAGTTATGTAGTTAAAGAAGTTCTTAAAACAGTGCACTTCAAAACATGCATAAAAAAAATACCATAATTCTCAATCTCAATCAAAAGCATTTTCTTACTAAATGCTAAATAACATCAAAAGTTTAACTTTGACCTTAATTTTCTCAAACACTGCTTAGCCGATTTTAATAAAATTAAAACTGTAGGAAAGTTCAAGAAGTCTTCTCTCCAGCAAAAATTATGAGCAAAATTTTCTCTGTCGGTTCAAAAGTTACAGACTTTTGGCCGATGAAAACCGGTTTTCAGCCACTGTGCGCCCCTAGAAGAATAAAATGTATGACAGACCTCAATTAGTTTTTTGTCCTTAAGATTTTCTCAAAACATACTTGCCCTTCTCCTCCACCCCTTAAGGGTGGAGATATATAGCGGTTTAATGAAATCCTTAAATTTGGCCCCAGCAGCGCTAAGGATGCCCCTAGATGGGTCAAATGTATGACAAACCCAACTTTATTTTTCATCTCAATAATTTATTTCTAACATACCTAACCGCTATCTCCATTCCTTTAGGGGGCTCCCATATGAAATGTTCAGTACAGATTCCCATAACTGATCAGGAGTCGCCCCTTGTGGTGTATACTGTATGCCCGATCTAAACTATTTTGTATGCAATTTTAACAAGCAAAAACTTCGAAATGTTGCTAAAAAATTATTTTTTTTCCCCAAAAAAAAAAAAAAGAAATTGTGTTTCTAAAACGATTGCTCATTTTAGAAAAAAGTTTAACTTTGCCTAAAGGTCAATTAGTAATTTCAATAAACTAAACCGTTTTTGAGTTACGCGCAGTTAATGTTGTACAACCTGCTCCATTTTCGAAATAACGGTATATCTCGAAAACAAGAGCTAACCTAATAAAACGGTTAGCACCACTGGACTCAGCGTGTCCGAATAAGGTTAAAACGCCAGGTGCCCGTCTTGTCTGTTTTTACAATTAGCACTGTTTAATAGGAGCACAATAATAGGGGAATTTATTCTTGAAATTTTAATGTGGCAACATTGTGACAACTTGAAATTTTCATTGCATGAAAAAAACATTTCAGAACTTTTTTGAAAAAATAGTCAAAAATTTACTTGTATTTTTTTTTCCAAAGTTCCCTACTGTGATTATGATTTTCGTATAAAGCGCTCAGCCAGCAAAATAGTTCGACGTTTTCCAGATAACATGGAGAAACATTTACAAAAAGAAGGAATCCTATACGAACTCTATCAGATTTCTGACCCAAAAATGTATAAAGTGGTTGACGCAAATTATGGCAGACATCCCTTAAAAAATTTTTTGCCGGTTTTTTGAAAGATATCTGACGGGAATCTAATGAAAAAGGCATGGGGAATTTTAATGTGTTAGCCGGAGCTAATCACATTCAATGTCCATACTGTCGAACATTAGTAGCAAACACAATTGAAGTCTTTATATAACTAAGTAGCGCTAGTAGTATTCAAATACTTAATTTGAAAATCCCGAAACGCCAATAACCCGATTTTTCTAAATCCGAAATTTCAGAACTCAGAATTATAAAATCTCGAACTTTATTAATCGGAATTATGAAATCCTTAATTTAAAAATCGCGATACCAAATCACGAATTCAGAAGCCGGTGTTGGTTATACGATGGAGGAGAAACTCTTTGCGCAGTGCCGAACGTCGGCTATGCGGAGAAGCTGTAATTAGCGATGCCGGTATTTTTAACCATAGAGGAGAACATCCTTGTAAACCGCTGAAGGCAGTCTATGCAGAGAAGCTTTAGTAAGCAATTCGAGATTTTATCTAACCCAAATAAGAATGTATGTATGGTTCAAACTTCCATTTATTATTTTTGGGCCATTTTTCTTTTACGCTAGGCGATTATTCTTACATTGCTTTGGGCGATTTTGCTTAGGATTATTTTGCTGGCAGCCTATATATTTACATTTACATTATACATGATACAATAAAATAATTTGTTATCCATTTTATTAAGTTTCTTTCGCCCTTTTCAAAGTTATTTTTTTTTAAGTTTTTACCACATTTTTCTAACTGCATGAAATGCTTACTCAACTAATTGTTTAACTTTTAATTATACATTTAATATGAATTTGATACAGAACAAATTGCATCTAATTTTAACAAAACATAAAGATAAAACCGCTTTGTGTTCATATAATTTGCATAATTTTTGTTAAGTTTATATGCCCATATCCCAAAACTCGAGCTAATCTGACGAAATGATGTACACCATTCGATTCCTTGGCCCCAAATCATATAAGCTCAACTGTCAGAACCTTTGGACCAATTTTTTAACTACAACAGTGACTACTACTAGACATTAGTTTGTAATCAATTATTTGAGGGTGGATCAAAAAGTCCGTGACTTTATGAATTTCCCACCCCTTAACTAAAACGGCAACACTGTTCCTCTAACCTTTCAAAATTTTAATATTATAATGGCCGTTTTCTCATTACACGATTATCTCTTTCCCCAACGAAAAACTGCACATTAAAGAAATTTGGTTTTCTCAATGTCTAATTTGCTTCTATTCTGCAGCAAAGCTAAACAGCATTCATCTGCCAATCAGTTATTTTTCTTTTATTTGCCGTACAGATAAATTCAATCAGCTGTCTCCCAGCTTTAACATGTATTGTGAGAGGTGTTGCCAGCTGAAAATGATGTTTTTTGTCGGTATATTGAGAAACCCAAAATCGTTAACGGACAGTTTATCGCTCTAATAAATTTTTGTTGACATTAAGTAACAGCAAGTTTATCGATACATTGAGAAAATGGTCATAAGTCATTTAGTTTGTGTTTTACAGCCATTGAAAGCAGACTACCGCGAGTTTTGTAAAGAAAATGGAATAATCCATGAATTAGACTACGAATTGTCCCTCATGTACCCTCTTTTTGGGATTTAGCCCCGAGTTAATATTTCTTGCTTCTAAACCTGAAGGAACGGCTAGCAAGAAAGAGAGAGAGAGAGAGACTTTAACGATGAAATCATCGCACGTACATATACCAAACGACCTACCAAATCTTATTTTATTGGAAAGGCTACAAGAATTGGACAAAGAGTAGAGGGCTCAATTCAGACTACGTTAAAATAATTATTCTTTTACTAAAGGCTGTGTATAAAACGAATTTTCTATGAAAATTTGTTATTGAAACCTTTTATAAAACTAAAATATTTTTTATGAATAAGTCGCTGAGAAATCGCTCCTGTGATTTCATGTATTTTAAAATATTTCAAAATATGCGCATAAAAAGAATTTTAAAAATTTTAAAATTATGCACAAATAGTTAACCAGTTTTTAATATTGACATAAATTATAAAAGAATCAAAGTTATAATGTACTTAAAAGTTTCAGAAAAAATTATGCTTTTGCATAAAACTTCACCCCTTACTATTACAAAAAAAAAAAAAAAAAATAAAAAAATTGCTCTTACCAATTGCTGTTATATTTGTGCTTTGTTATAATTTTAGTATTTTAGTCATATTTTGATCAATCAGTTGTTATTGCAATCGGTTATGAAAATAAAAAATTTTCAATAAAACTACTTTTCTTTTAAAAATATTTATTTGCAATAACTTTGGGTTTTAATAGCTCCATGAAAATAAGGCAAACCAACAAATACCGACACTTTTCACAAACAAATTATTAATAATTCAGCACTTTTTATTACAATTATTTGGCAAAATTACTGCAAAAACACATTTTGTATATCAGACTTTAGATTTGTAAACAAATTAATTATTTTTCAAAGACTTTTTTATGAAAACAAAATTTCTTTTTAACCACCTTCCGCTGCCAATTATTTTTTAACAACTTCTTCACATACTCGTCATAAAAACACTAGAATACATTTGCATTTACTCCCCTCTACGCGATTGTGTATATGATGTTTTTTAAACAAAAACCAATGTTCAAAACTATTCGCTAGATTTTAGCCGACTGAATGTATTAATGTGTGGTAAATTTTGAAAAAGCCCTGTTTTTTGTATGGCGCACTTTTCATTTTATTATTTTGTTTTTGGCCATTAAATACAAAAAAAAAATTAGTTTTTTAGGTTTTTGCTTTGAGAATGAGTAGAAAAGCCAATAAACTTATGAATGAATTTTAACAGAAATAAAAAAAAAAATTTTTTTTTAAAACGCCCAACTTATATCAAATATTTGAAAGATGGACATACACATTTTTACATGTACAATTTACACTATAGTTTAGTATTACTGTAGTAGAGCACTACAGCACATTGTGTGAAATAGTTATAGGAATGAATTTTTGAAGAAAGTTGCAGCAGTTCTGTTTTTACCCTACACCACAATAGCATCGAGCCTATTAAAATTGGTGGATATACCTTTATGATTTCATCTAGCTGCCATCAAAATGATCTCGCAATTTAAAGATAATCGGATAAAATTTAGTGCAAGAGTGTGTAAGAAAAGATAAACTCACTGTTTATTGTTGGTGTTTTGTTTAAGCTTTGATATTGTTACAGGTAAGACTTATGGCCATTTTCTCATTAGGCGATTATCTTTTTTCCCAACGAAAAACTGCACATTAAAGAAATTTGGTTTTCTCAATGTCACATTTGCTTCGATTTTATCGCAAAGCTAACCGGCACTCATCTACCAATTATTTAATTTCCTTTTATTTGCCGTACAGATAAATTTTATCAGCTGACTTCCAACTTTTACATGTATTTTGAGTGGTGTTGCCAGCTGAAAACTTTGTTTTTTTGTCGGTATATTGAGAAAACCAAATCGTTAACGGACAGTTTTTCGGTCCAATAAATTTATGTTGACATTAAGTAACAGACAGTTTTTCGATACATTAAGAAAATGGCCATTAGAGTGTTTATAACTCTTATTCGCTTAAGGTTTTATTTGTTTAATATTTTTGGCTTTTCTAAAATCTTTGGAAAAGGTTTCCTGATGAGCTGGTGTAAGCAACCGGCGAAATGCGCATAGAGGCTTGCTTTCCCTCAACAATAAATTTCAGTGTATTTATCAAATATGAAAAACTGGGAATTTAGCACGTCATACGAAGATCGTATTAATAATAAACTTTGTATTCCCGAAAATAACTTTGATAATATAATTGCATGTGCCCGTGCAAAAAACTGAATTGGCAAATTGGTTTAGTTCGTTGTTTTCTTACGAAGACAATAGAATGAAGCGGTTTGTTTTTTAATTTTGTTTTTTCTTTTAACCCACTTACAACTACAATTCGAGTCGGAAAGAACCCAACCAATTGTTGGGGGATGTAAGAAAAGATAAACTCACTGTTTATTGTTGGTGTTTTGTTTAAGCTTTGATATTGTTACAGGTAAGACTTAGAGTGTTTATAACTCTTATTCGCTTAAGGTTTTATTTGTTTAATATTTTTGGCTTTTCTAAAATCTTTGGAAAAGGTTTCCTGATGAGCTGGTGTAAGCAACCGGCGAAATGCGCATAGAGGCTTGCTTTCCCTCAACAATAAATTTCAGTGTATTTATCAAATATGAAAAACTGGGAATTTAGCACGTCATACGAAGATCGTATTAATAATAAACTTTGTATTCCCGAAAATAACTTTGTTAGTGCATTAGTTTTTTCAACCAATTAACGGAGGTTATTGAAATTGGTGAATATGTATCCATTATTTCTTTTAGTCCTCGGAAAAGTCATAAACTGCCTTAGATCGTGATATATGATTATAGTTGGGTCATAAAGATCGAAACTATTGAAATGGATAAAAATTGGTCCAGGTTTTCCTTTAGCCCCCATAAGAATCAGGGAGATCATTTCTAAGCGGGCTAAATGAAACATAAATCGAATAGGCATGTCTAGTTTGTGATCGCAATTTTAAGTATGTACAATTTGGTAAAATTTTTGTGCAGTTTCCATATGACAGGCGATTGAGTATGTAGGAAAATTTATACGAAAAGCACTTTTTTGAGTGATGATTTTTTTTGAGTGCTTTTCATCAACATTTTTTTACGCAATGAACTAACTGTCATGTAAAACCGTACATTAATCTATACGCTTCCTAACTCATTTCCGAAAACCGCTTAATAATTCGAGAGAATATGTCAATAATTAGCCATAGATTTAATATAGGGTTCTATCCTAAAATCCTTTTAACCCAAAAAAAATCCTTACAAACTGTTAGTACTAAAACTACCTGTCAAGTGTGACCCTTAAAATAACTCTTAAACAAAAATAAAAAATTCCAATAATCTGCAGTAAAAAGTGTTAATATCAAAGTAAGAACGACGTAAGATCCAATGACAAAAATTTGAAACTGCATTCGTGTCCAGACAATGATACTTTTATTTTTCAGCATTTAAAGTATTTTAAATTCCTCGTGACTTTCTTCATGTACGCATGTACGCTTTTCCTTTCTGGTATCCCTTTTTATCTTAATTACTTACTTAGTTAGCTGGCCATTTATAGCAACCCATATTGGCCCTTAGTCGAACTAAGAACTGATTTCTAGGCTCCTTGGTCATCTGCACTTCTTCTCCAATTTCTCAAGTTGACTTTGGAAGGGTTTTCCTCACTTTGTCTTTCCAACGGAGTTTTGATCGTCCTCTTTTGCATCTTTTCTTGAGGTCATATTCACACGCCTTTTTTTGCAGAAGCATCGTCATTCATTTGCATAACATGACCAAGCCAGCGCAATCTTTGGATCTACACAAGTTTTACCACATCGATGTCGGCGAATAGCTCAAAGCGCTATTGGTTCGCACGCTACCGGTATTCTCCGTCTACGCAGATTGGTTCATATATCTTGCAAAGTAGTTTTTTTGTCGAACAATATAAAAACCACTTCATACGATTGAGAAAGTATCCATGAATCTGTGCCATCAAATAGCACAGGAGCCTCTCTCAGAATACGAAGATCACACTATACAAGACACTAAAGGCTCAGTTAGCCGGGAGTAACAGTAACGTTGCAAATCAGCTGCTTCATTTTGTGTGTGTAAAGCAATTAAAACTATTATAGTTAGCAGTTAGATGTAGCGTCTCAATCTGTCAGAAATGGACTGGTCTTACTTTGTTGCAGTAAGTTAATTTACTGTTACTCCCGGCTAACTGAGCCTTTAGTGTCTTGTATAGTGTGACCTTCGTATTCTGAGAGAGGCTCCTGTTCATTAATTCTTGCTAAGCCCATGCAAAGAAGCATATATAAGGTAGTATAATTCTTCGCTTAGTTTCTAAGCTGATGCCATTCGTGTTATTCATAGTCAGTAGTGAGGTATACAAATCCATCTTGAAGTTGAAGTTACCAGCGTTTACAGATTTTCCCAATCTCGTAGATTCTCCATTCTTTGAAACCATCAGTTTTGTTTTGTCTTCATTTCTAAGCTGATGTCATTCGTGTTATTCATAGCAGTAGTGAGGTATACAAATCCATCTTGAAGTTGAAGTTACCAGCGTTTACAGATTTTCCCAATCTCGTAGATTCTCCATTCTTTGAAACCATCAGTTTTGTTTTGTCTTCATTTACTGCCAAACCCATTTTTGCTGATTATTTGTTTATATTTGGAAGCCAGCTGTGACATCTCGAAAGATTCATCCCATTATGTCATGTGGCTTCTGGTGAATATTATGCTGTTTCTATTTAAAGCCGCGGCAGGTACGACCTCCACCAACAAAATATTGAAAGTTCGCATGACAGAATGTCACTTTTCTTGAAGCCGCATTGAGTGGTAAATGACTTAAAAAGATCCCTTCCAATTTCACTGATGATTTAGTGTCAACTATAGTCACCTTGAACAGTCTAATCAGCTTTGCCGAATTCAGACATGGCTCCAAACACCTTTGCAAGCGTTGGACTGTCGAAGGTGGCCAACTATTTTGTTGACTTTAGCGTTCAATCTTTTAAACAGTATTAATGACAGTATCTTATACGCGATGGGTAGGAAACTTATCTCTCTATAGTTGGCTCAAATTATTTTATATATTGCATACTTAGGATCCAAGTTTCGGGCCGTTTTTAGCATCGAACTGAAATGTTTCGCAATTTAGACGAGGATAAGCAGGAACAAAAATCCATGTTTAATTGCCATACGCTTTATTACTCAATTCGCCTTATAATAATCATAATTGCCTTAAAAATTAAACACTCAAAATAAAATGTCCCCAAAATTTTATTTGTTTAATTGCCTCAGTACTAAGTAAAGACAACTGCAAGTAATGCAACCAAGTTTACATGTTAGATAAAATTTAAGACTAAAAAACTCTGTACTTTTATTTCATGGCAGCAAAGGAAAATCTTTTGCCCACCAAAAAATGCGTTATGTTTGTCTAGTGTCTCTTCTCCTTAAGCGAGTGTGGCCACTATCATTTAGTTTTTTTAGGGGTACTGTCGTATGGCATTGGAAGGACGCAAACCTAAGAATTACTAGATTAAGATTTGATTATGAAGATTCAATAAATAAATACGAAAGAAAAATGTTTGTCCAAATGATATGGCTACTTCCAACAAAACTACTTTTACAGAGATATTTTTAAACACGTTATTATTATTATATTATATAATTTATTTTTCATAATTTATAGAAGCACATCCGAATAACTATTTAATATATTATGGTTACATTAACCATATTATTGTAACCGGCAGCCACATTATGGTTAAATTATTCCTCCGTAAATGAGTAACAACCATATTGTGATTGCCTCCGAACATATTATAGTTAATACTAACAATAATATGTTTATTATTGGTAAATGATACGACTGTTAGTAAATAAAATATTTATATTTTCATAGAACAACATGCTATAATTGAAAAACAACATTATTATTATTATTGGAGAATATATAATTGTTATTATTAACCATAACATGGTCGAAGTGAATCATCATATGCTTAACTTAACCAAAATATGGTTGGGAGTGAGAATTATATGGTTTAAGAAATCATAATATGTTTAAAATCTTTGCGTTAAAAATAGTTTTGTTGGCCGTGACAATATTGAAAAATGTGTTTTCTCTATTTCGTTTTGTCTGTTTTTCTACAAGACATGAATATTAACTTTATAATTATTTTCTTCGCTAAAAGTTTTTAGTTACTATTTAATATATTGTTAAACTTGATGTTTAAACCTTCATTGACCCCCCTACTGGCCTCTCCACAAACCACCTTTGTATGTTCAGCAACTGAAGCAACCCTCTTAATTTTTTATTTTTAGTGCAAGACGAACACACCTTCATTCGTAATTCATTCACAAGAAAGTCAGGAAAATGTAAAGTGAAATACAACAGTTTCGTGTGAAAACCTCATCCATATCTCCTAGAAAAAAAAAGAAACGAAATCCACTTTATGAATACATTAAAGTTGTACGAAAAGTATGCAATTTTTAGAGGTGTTTTCTATATGCTAGTGCTAGTTTCAGGTTCAAATTGGATGGGTACTCGATATCTTTCCATCATACCTAAAAACACATCGCCATCATCATCATCCTCATCACCATCAAATGTCTAGCATTGAAGTTGAGTTTGCGTGTTTCAGAAATGAAATAAAAAACTTAATGCAAGTATTTTCCAAAGGCATGTATATTTTCACACATTCAAACAGTGATTTTTTTCTCTTTGCAAATATTTAAATTATTTTTAGATTTATTTATATGTAAAGGAAATATATTTATTTGTGGATTAATAAATGTGATTTATTAATACCCTACACTTTCTTAACAGCTCTAGATAGCTGCTTTCATTCGGTTGTTTTTGATTAAAGTTTATAGCCATTATATTTCTTTGACGTTAGGCAAAAAGGTTTTAATTAAAAACAAGTAAGAAAGTATAGTCTGTCAAGCCCGACCATATGATACCCTACACCACAGAATTTAAAAACACATTATGCTTATGTTTCCATGTAAATATGGATTTATCTATGTTTATTAACTTCATGAAAATCGGTTTGAAAGTTTGTGAGAGGCAGAAATTGCCCCCTGCCCCCCCTTGTGGTCCTATTTTTTAAAAACTGTATAGCTAATGTGTCCCTATAGATATGGATCTATCTATGTTTTTAATTTCATTAAAATCGGTGTTCCGATTTTTTTAAAAATTTATACATTTTGTGTTCATATACCACATACCACAATTGTGGAAATGAATTCACACACATTCTTCACACGCATTCTTACGCTCTTTCATTTAGTCCACGAGAGTACACAATTCAGTCGTTGATTACCAAGCGACGAGTGCACATGCGGCGGATGCTTACATATTTTTTGTATTTTTATTAAGAATATTTGTCTCTTTATTCACTAATACTAATAAAAAGCAATACAATCACAATTTAAATTTTGGACGTCACTGATATAGATATGGTTCTATCTATGTTTTAAATTTCATTAAAATCGGTTTGATAGTTTCTGCGAGGAAGAAATTTCCCCCTACCTCCCTCGTGGTCCTACGATTCGGCCGATTTTCAATAGGCTTGGTCCTTGCGCCAATAAGAACCTATGACCCAAATTATCTCCAAAATTGCGACCTGTACTTTGCGCACAAGGTTACATGGACAGCCAGCCAGCCGGACGGACATCGTTAGTTCGACTCAGAAAGTAATTCACACATCAGCACAAATGCATAATACCCTCTCCACTACTGTGGTGTGGGTATAAAAATACATTTTAAATTTTGGATTGGGTTTAACTTATTTTTTCTATTTCGTTTGGTATCAATTACTAAAGTCAAGCACAGCTACTTTCAATTGTAATCATTTGCCCTTTAACCTTCGCTCTCATAGTATCTACCGAGGAAGTTATTTTGATCTCATTTCTTAATAGCTTACACAGTTTTCATCAACTTTTAAATTACTTTCAGCTTAGTTATAAAAATTTGGTTCCTTTTTAGGAAATAAACAGTCAAAGAATGTTAAAGCAAGATGGCGGAAGTTTTTTTGGGTTTATGCGCGGTTATAAATATATATCGTGGTAGATAATCTTGATAAAAAACTTATGAACTACTGTCTGGTTTTCGGATCGAGATTCGAGTGTTTTTAACTGTTATTTGTGTGTTGTTTTTGGCAAAAGGTCTAAAATATATTATAAATAAAAAACATCACCGAAGGCCAACGTCTTGTTGATCGTTTGGTTGAGCATTGGCACAACATTTTGTCCATTGTGTCAACTCCTTTACTAAGTTTTCTTATAATATTCGTTTTTTTTTTTTTTTGATAAACAATTTTGTGCATACATAAAATGCATTACACATTGAATGGATATGGTTATTATCTACCCAGGAATATACCATGAGTTCACGTACAAAAATTTCTTCAAGAGAGCGAAGGTAAAATATAATTCAATTAAATACAGAAAACCCCATCATTTCCAATTTTACATAACGAAAAACTACAGTTTCTGGCTTAAGACCTTTTTATACAGATTCTTAGATTTGGAAAATGACAAAAAATAACTAAAATTCAGTTTTTCAGAGCTAAACAGAATAAAAAATTTAAATCTAGCCGTTTAATTGCGAAGTCGATAGCACTGCTACTGGTCAGACATACGGACTAAAATTGAGAAAGAATCGGTATACACGTCCTAGAAAGCGGACTTCGAACTTATAGGCTGTTTGCGATAACAAATTAAGTCTTTGCTTGATTAACTTACATACATGTGAAACAAAAACAATATCTTCCAATCTGTTTTTGTATTAAATGTAATTCAAGCGAACGAAGTCTTCATTCGTTATCGACGAACAGGCCATTAACAATAAACACTAACACAAACGCATAATGTAGAGAATTCGCATTAATGCTTTTTATTTGACCACCGTTTAATTGTTTTCAAGAAGTCGGAATATATGTAAGCTATATTCATTTTATGGGGAGTTAAAGTTCCCCCTTTTTGGCACATTCCGTTCTTTGATGAATTGGCCTAGAAAAATGTTAAATTTTAGGTGTAAGATGCTTTGAGAAGACTTATGTAAAAGCCTACAAGGCACATTTCTACTAAACATTTTAACCCTCTAAATATGGAAAATACGGTTCCTTTTTTTAACTTTCTTAACAGAAATCCTGCAAAACGGAACTGGTAATTTTCGCAAGAAGATAAAATATTCCTTAATTTATTAAATAAATGGGGTCACACTGAAACTATATGATAATGCCAAATATCTTAGACAAACTGGACTGGGAAATTAACCATGTCCAGGACTTCTAAGGTAGCAACTGCACTATGTTCCTGCAAAAAGGCGATTGGCTTAACTGGGGAAACAACCCGAGGAATGTATACTGGCTATACGAATGTGCCATTAAGCCCATTCTATTCTATGGTGCAGCTGATTGGTGGTTGCGCTTAATTGAAAGGGTCATAAAACTAAGTTTGATCGTATAATGTGAATGGTGGCAAAAACGGTAACGGGTGCCATTAGGATCACCTACAAACACAGCGGTAATACTAAAGCTTCGTACGGTGGTGGGATCTTAAAATATTATCAGAAAAATTTCTTTTAAATGTTTCACAACCGTCTGAACGGACAATTTTTGTTTAGTAACGTCAGAAAAAGCATTGACAGTCCACTATAACAGCAAAATTTTTCTTTGGCAGTGTATTGTTAACACATTGTGAGAACTTACATTATTGTTAGATCTAACCACCATCTGTACGAAGCTTAAGGATCACTACGGCATAGAGTGGTTACAACATCAGACATGTTAGAATCCTGTATCAGATAAAATTGCACTTGGATGTTGACTACATCTTACCAATCTTTGATCTTGGCTTCTTCTTGTATCACATATTTACTTTACTTGGATGACCTATGAATGCCCGCGAATGCAATACCGATATACACTGACGGGTATAAAACACAGTATGGAGTAGGTTCTGGCATTTATTCCGAATATTTGGACTGAAGAATTAATCTAAGTTTGCCGGATTATTGCAATGTCATGCAGGCCGAGAAATGGCCACCTACATACATAGCCGCCAGACACATTCGATATGGTGAGGATGTTTACATTATTACCGATTATTAAGCAGCCATAAGATCCCTTGAGAATGTGTTAATAGCATTGAGAATTGATTAAGAATGCCGGTTTTCTATGGAGAAGCCATTCAATAGTTACCCTTAAATGAAAACTGTATGACTGACTCGTTGGAGCATGCTGGAACCATTTCGAATCAGAACGGTATAATGTATGGTACAGGTTAGAGGCCTGCAACAAGACAACTTTCAATCATTTTTATTTACGCACACAATTATTAATTTTTTTTTTTGCAATTCATTTGATGAATGGATTTGCGTTTTTTAATGTTTATTTCTTATTTATTTATTTATTTATTTATTTAATAGATAATATAAACATAATTACAAATTTTAAATATAGAAATACTTATTATCTATAAATGGCTTAACATATTGGTTGTTAGCCAGACTGGCAAAATAGGGAGATAAAGAAAAAAATAGAAAATAGAAACAAAAAATAAAATTCATAAACAAGGGAATATCTTATTGTATATAAATAATGACATTTTACATGCACTAAGTAGTTACATATACAATTTATTCAAATTCATTAATTATTAATCTTCTGTATCTTAAACAAGTCTCTAAATAGTTAGCAAGGATGTTAAAAGAAAATGTTAGGCCGTTGAGAATATCAAACACCTCCGCTTGACTCAGTTGGCATTTATTAAAGAACCTAAGTGGCATTCAAAATAGGACAACATCCAATAAAATGTAGGGTGTTTTCTGTTGCATCGAGGTTGAAAACGGTGCAAAGACCTATTGTATTGCTTCTAAACGGTCTCGAATTAATATATGTACAATAGACAGCCTCTAGCTCTTATGAGAAGACTTATAGCACGAGCAGTTAGAGTTGAGTCTGTAATATCTAACAAATTGTAATTTAACTGCGAGTAAAGATCATGGAATTGAGAACTACTTGCAGCACAGGCAAAATTTTCATTTTAATATACGATAACTAAAGGTAATATTAGCTTGACATATTTGCTAATTGGATTGGAATTATTTGGTGGAACGGAATTTATTGTGGAACACAGATTTGACCATTCCTCAGCCCAAAAAGTGTGTTTTTCAATTACAGTTTCAGCAAGCTTACGAGGCAGTCTATTGTTCGGCATGTTAAGTATTTTATTTATGTAGTCAAAATGTAGTTTTAGTGTTTCCACAAATAACGAGTTAAGACCCGTTTCTAGGAAGAGCAAGTAGTTTGGAGTGTTTCTAGGTAAGAGCAGCATCTTTTTTATAAAAAAAACGAAGAAGTTTTTCGACGACATCATATTTTTTGTAACCCCATATTTGAGCACCATAGAACATAATAGAACGGGCAGCAGATCTGAAGATTCTAAGCTTATTTATGTTTGAAATTTTGGGATGGTGAATATATTTAGCCCAGTACGATGAGATTGCCAATTTAGATGTTAAAAGTTTGTTTTCCAAATGGACGCGGAAGGATAAATTGTAACAAAGGTTCATCCCCAGATACTTATATGAGTTTACAGTTTCAATTCTGTCTTCAACATATGACCAGCTTAGATTTCTGGGAATCCTTGAGCCACTACGAAAAACTAAAATCTTGGATTTAGACATATTAACTCTTAATTGCCATAAGTTGCAGTATGCCTGCAAAGAATTAATCATATTCTGCAAGCCGTCTGGGGAGTCAGATAAAATGACAATGTCATCCGCATACATTAGTGTTTTCACTGAGAGATTCACAACTTCTACACCGCCAGGAAGAGCATCAGCTAGATCGTTCATGTAGAGAGCAAACAATATTGGACTTGCTTAACGCCAAGATTAACATAAAAAGCATTGGAGAGGGTGTTATTGAAAAGGATTTTGCTTGTAGTGTCTGCATACGATTTCATAAGAATTCTTATTATTTTTGATAATAGTCCCATACTCGACAGTTTGTAGAACAATGAATTTCTTGGTATCAAATAAAAAGCGGAGCAAAAGTCAACAAAAAATGCATATGCCTTCTTTCCATTAAGTTGGTTTAAATGAATAATATTAGAGATTAAAAATATTATCAATGGTCGAATAATTTTTCCTAAAACCAGCTTGATATTCATTCAGAATATTGTATTTATTTGTCCAGGCTGTAATACGATTTAACAGAATGCTGTTGAAGATCTTGCAGGCTGTATCCATTAGTGACAAATCACGATAATTCGTGGGACAGTTGGGGTCACCCTTCTTCAGCAATGGAATAAGGATTGCCTCTTTAAAGCTTGACGGTATAGTTTCCTTAATAAAAATGATATTTAAGACATATAATAGCTTGCTTGTAAAAGCATAGGGCGCATGTTTGAAGAACTCGTATCTAATACCATCTTGCCCTGGGGCCTTACTATCCTTAAGAGACTTTAGAACAGAGATAAGTTCACAAGGTTCGATCGGCGAGTCCAAAAACGGATCAATGTTGCAGGGCAAACACCATTGAACTGAAACCATAGGGTCAGGATTCGCCAATATACTGCTAAAATGTTGAACGAAGTTGAAGAAGCAACGAGTTGATAGAGTACGAGCTTTTAAATCATTGGCTAATTTCCACCACTGTTTACTGCATTTAATCGTATTTAATTTGACTATGTTTGCTTTATAATAATTAAGTTTAGTATTACGACATACATTAAGGAATTTCCTTTTAGACGACATATACTTAATTTTGTTGGCGTTTGAGCATATCTAAAACGCCCGGGAGACTATCAAATAAATACATCAATCACATAGTTGTGTGCGTGCAGTCGTTCTTTTTCGGGTACGCATACGCGTTGTCGGCAATGCTTGATGAAAATCAAAAAGTTTTGATTTTTTTATTTGATGGCTGATTATTTGATAGTCTCCAGTTGTGATTGACAAAAAAAAAATTTATTTGCTTTGTGTATGTTGTCATGTACGGAAGAAAAAAAAATATAAATACTTGACATTGTTTGAAACGCACCCTATGAAATCAAAATTACAAATGTTGATTGACGGGTTTATTTGTAGGTCTCCAAAAAAGCCTCAAATAAACGACACTAACACATATGCACTGATTGACGGGTTTATTTGAAAGGCTCCAGAGCCCTTTACTGAAATTTTTTAAATTTTCTAACATCTTTTTTTTAAAACGAGCACATCTCCAGTCAAACCACTTTTGTTTCGGTTCAAAATATAATGTTGGATTCGGTTTGTTTGCAGAGTGTATGATTTTACTTTCTTTTGATATCTAATAACAACTCATCCACGGATGCGCTATGCTTGAAGGTGTGTGTACAACAAAGTTCATTTAATTTTTCGGCATATCTAGACGCATGATTTTTGCTCCAGTATAATCTATGAATGGGTGTTAGTAAAAAATTTTCGCGGCTTATTGGAATATTGATTTTGAGTTTTAAGGGCATGTGGTCAGAGTATGGTTTATTTGCAACTACAAAATTATCAATAAAGGTAAGAAAGCTGTGTGAACATATGCAGTAATCAATCAAAGAATTGCCTCTTCCGCCATAAAAACTCAAGTCACCTTGAGCATCACCATTGGTTCTACCATTTAAAACTATACCCTCAACATAATCAAGAAGTTCCATTAATTTTCTTCCCTGGATGTTGAAAATTTTATCTTTAGAGTATCTAATTTTATTTATGTGTTGTAAATCAGTCAATAAATTCCGATCTAATAAATGTTGTTCCGTACCAATGCGGGCATTTAGGTCACCAACGATATTTATTATTAAGTCTTAAATGAAAATGGTCCCCATCAACGCCGTCGCCTTTTTTTTTTTTTTTAAATCTTGGAGGTATATTTTTTTTTATTTTTTTTTAATTCCCTATGCTAATTCCCGCGAAGCTTGACGCTTGTCTGCAGGAAAGAAACCAGAGTCTCTGGCGGGAATCGAACCCGCAACCCCGGGGTTGATAAACTAGCTCACTACTAGCTAGCCTACCGGGGCACTCAAATGCAAAAATTAGTAGGGCAAAAATCAATCAGAAATTTTCTAAAGTAATCAAACTCTGCATCCCAGTTAGAACAATTCCAATAACGTGGGATAAAATGAAAAACATCGTTGTTTTTAATGTTTATAAAGTCATAGCCGTGTGTATTTGCACATAAGGTAGCAAAATTATGTGTTTATTGTAGCTGGTCTTAATCTGTCATTTGTGTAAATATATATGAATATGACTGTATATGGGCACTTCCACGAAGGGGTCACGTTACGTCACTTAGCAATTTAGCTTGTATTATAGACCCATGTTGTTCAAACTTTTGCTTTCTTTCAACAAATTGCACTTTACACCAAAATGCAAACAAATTAATTCATATATAAATTATTCTTTAAGAAAAAATTCTGTAGAATATGAGTATTTCCATAATTTTTTTTTTAATTTTCTAAGCTAATCCCGTAAAACTATACGCTTGTCTGCAGGAAAGAAACCAGAGTTTCTGGCGGGAATCGAACCCGCAACCCCGGCGCTGAAAGACTAGCTCACTACCAGCTAGCCTACCGGGGCACTCTCACAAAATATGTAAAAACACAAAACGATTCATTCAAAAAAAATTCGATGCATTCGATTCAATGCGTGCGTCAATTGAAATGATTTGTATGTTGGCTTGTGGGCTCCCGAAGAGAAGGCAATTTATAGCACACAAATTTCATATAATTGCTAGTCAGAGATGGTTCGATGAAACTACCTGTGGAAGTTTTTACTTGTCAAGATTTCTTTTCAAAATCTTGAGTTTTCTTTTACGGAATTTTAAGCATTTTGCAAATTTGAGTCTAGCAAGAATATGCTGGTAGGTCCAAAGTTGACCATATGTCCCACATAAACCCCCGTCATAAAATCACTTAAAGGCAAAGAAATTTGATATATTTCTATAAACACATATAAAATTCTCGTATCACGGTGTTTGTAATCGAACTCCTCCGAAACGGCTTGACCGATCTTTATGAAATTTTGTATGAGTATTTTTTAGGTATAGCTATGGGGCGTTAAATAGGGCAAAAGAGGTAAAATCTCCCTCGGCCTATATCTTATTAGATAATTAAGCGGTTTTCTTAAAGTGTGGCACGCATACACTGTAACATCTGGAAGTAAATAGGGAATAGAGCGTGAAATAGGCCAAGAAGGGTAAAAGCTGCCCCTCCCTATATATTCTTAACTAATCAATCGGTTTTCTTAAAATCTGGCACGCAGACACTGTAACATCTAAAAAGAAATAGGGAGTAAGGCATGAAGTAGGGCAAGAAGGGTAAAAGCTCCTCCTCTATATATCTTCTTAACTAATCAACCTATTTTCTTGAAATTTGGTAGGCAAACAGTGTGACATCTGGAATGAACCCATAACTTTTATTATCTAGGGCGTGAAATAGGGCAGGAGGGGTAAAATCTCTCCCTCCCTATATCTTCTTAACTACTCAACCGTTTTTTTTTTTAAATTTGGAACGCAGATACTGCAACATCTGAAAGATAGTAATCGGCAAAAATAACTTTTACATTAATCATAACCTCATAACAATTGTTTGTTCTATTGAGTTCAGGATTGCCGATGAGTCCCATAGGTATATATTACCTTCTTAGAAATCTGATTTTAAGAACTTTGGTGTAGGGTATCATATAGTCGGGCTTGACCGACTCTAACTTGTTATAGTTAAAAGTTGTAGAGCATTTTCATTGTTCGGTAGTGCTTGTTGTCAACGAATCATATTTTCTCATATAAATAAATGCGAATTAAATAAATACTTTTCAACTAAGGAAATTATTGCTTGAAAACTGTAATTTAAAGTTTTGAAGCTAAAACGTTTTCGACTTTCCCAAATAGTTTTATGCTATTTAAACAATTTAAAAGAAAAAATAAACAGAATGCAAAGGAAATTTAAATTATTTTTTTATTTTGAAAAATTTTGCCTAGAATATCAACTAAAGTGTAACCCTTCACAACATGCAGTGGTGCATTGCTGTTAAATACTGCAGTGTACACTTAAGCCTTGAATGTCACTAGAAAATTGCTATAAAGTTTTTTATGGGTCATACAACCCTTTTTATTGTTGGTAAATTTAGTCTTTTTACAGGCAAAAAAAAAAAAAACAAATATTCATACTAAAAATAAGGTTTGATTAATTTTGCGTGACTAGAGACTATATAACTACAACCCCCAGTAATCCTTATTAAATTCATATATTTCCACTAATAAAACAAACAGACAACAAAAGTGTATGAAATATTTGTACTACTTCCTTTTTGGACTTAATTGTTTAGTGGTTTTATGCCTTTTTTATAACACCATGCAAGGAACTTCCAAAGTGGGAGCGGAAAAGAAGTAAATTTTGTGGAAAATAGAAAAAGTAAACAATTTTTAAGAACAACAAAGTAAATATTCGAACAGGATAATAAGTGTTTAGTCGCATTCACTATACATATCTAAAGCTGAATACAAGAGTATTGGAGTGAGTTGTTATGTAAAGTAGACTCCACAGGGAGTGCTACTATTTTCATTTAACAGGTTTCAACTAATGAATAATAATTTCAATTAAAAATAAAAAAAAAACATAATTTAATTACTCAAGTCAGACAATTTTAAGTGAAATTTTATAGAAATTGAAAAGACGGCAGTAAAAGTACATACTTGGCACTCGTTCAGTACTATTTTCATGATAAAATTATCAATAACACACAATGCAACAAACAAATTTAACTATTTATTATGCTTTAACAACTTTGTTGGCTAAATTTCACTACATTTTTGGTTTTTTCTTTAATATATCTTGCATGAATAATGTGTTTTAATACGGCAATAAATTTGCAAATTTCTATTTAGTTATGAATTTAAATATTTTATTATTTTTATTCAAAAAAAAAAAAACTTTATCAATATGGCACAATAATGGAATAATAAAATTTTTTTGGGTTACCATTTTGTTGAAAACCCCAAAAGCGGTTAACCGATTTTTTCGCTTCAAAACCCCCGCCTGGTTTTGAATCTATGTATATACAATGGGGCCTTATAAATGGAAACGACTTTGCAAATAATTTGTTAAATACTTTACACTTATTACATCAGATTGAAATAAGTTGAAATTTTTGTGTCGATCCAGAGAACTCTTTCCCCATTGGGATATTTGGATATTTTTGCAGTTACATGTTGTCCAATTTCAGGTTTTTTTGCATGCGAAATTATTTTTATTTTTTTATTTTATTTTAAAAATTCATCTTTATTAAATTATTTGAGTACACAGAAAAAATTATTTTTCCAATTCAAACAAAAAATTTGTAGAATGAAACAATTTTTTGTCTGAAATCGGTCCTGTAAACAAATTCGCATATTCAAACAATTTATTTGCATTTTGTTTATTGAAAAAACACTGATTTTTTCAAACAAATAATTTAACTGAATCAAACAAAAAGTTTACTGAAATTCATATACAAAATTTCAAAATCAAAAAAAAAAAAAAAAGGTTTTTGCACAAGCAATGATGCCCACACAAGCAGGCACTGTATTAGAAGATAATGGCAGAGAGAGCAGAGCGGCCGGCTGGCTTTGAGACACATTTTTTTGTTGGAATAATTTTTGAACGAAGTCTTTTTTTATACACACAATGTTTTTCGTCATCACTCACTGTTGCTGTATCCTTTCCTTTGCTAATGAAGAAGAAATGTAACCCAAAAACGGCGACAGACCGACTCGATATGTTTTTCGTCATCATTATATTTTTGTATTTGATGTATTAAAGCAAACAGTTTGAAAAAATTGAATACGGGATTTTGTTTTTTTTAACCAACTTTGAAACCAACCAAAAATTTATTTTGTTTCTTATAATGTTGTTGTTGTTTCTGTTGTTTAAAAAGAGTGAAACGTTTTTTTACCTGCTATTATTTTGTTTTTTTTTTACTTCAAGCCTCTTCATCTTTCTTACTGTTGCAGTTTTTTAAAGTGTCCAAAAATAGACTGTATGTGTTTTTTGTTGTAGTTCTTATATTTCACATTAGGAAGTGTTGCTAACGATCAAATAAAAAAATGCAAAAAGACGACAACATTAAAAAGCGTTAAATATTTCATACAAAATTATGAAAACTTGAAACCAATAACGCGTGTATTATATTTTTGAATGGTTGTCAACATTTTTGTGGGTTAAATAAAAATCAAACAAAAATTTTAATTGAATCAGTAAAAAAATTTGTAGAAATTAAAAAAAATTTCAAACAAGCGTTTGTTTGAAAATAATTCGGCAATAATTTTTTCTGTGTATATTCTTATTTACATTTTTCGAGATTTTATCTATAGATATTACAGCGAATTATTATTATTTTTATTTATTTAATAAGAGTTACAAATACAATTACAAATTATATTCTAACCGAGCAATAGTAACGTAGATCTCAGCCCGTTGTAGTGAAACAGACCAGAGTCTCTGGCGGGAATCAAACCCACAACCCCCGCACTGATAGACTAGCTCACCACCTACTAGTCTACCTAAATTAAAAAAGGATTTCTTTTGCTGACCCTATAAATAACTGTATCATCTATTGGAGTGGTCTTTCCTGACTTAGGCTGAGTTTTCAAACTCCTTTGTCTTTTTAAAGCAGTGAATTGCATCAAATATCATTTTTTTTTAGCAAGCAAACTATTGTACTATAGCCAACATTGACAGTTTTCACTCTGAGAATACTGCACAATTAACTATCTCGTTAGTGGAGTACATGAATTCAAATTGTCAGTTGGTATGAAGTTAAACAATGATACCAAGTGTTTCGCGTTGCACGTTCTACACAAAATGCATAGAAAAATTCTCAGTATAAAAGCGCTTTTCTTGCTAAATAATGCTCCAAGCCATCCACTTGAAGAAGGATTGGTGCAAGAACCTAAATATGAAAAAATTCGAATTTTAAATACTTTATGTGACAATTAATGTCCCCACTAATTCAACCGGTGGATCAGAATGAAATAAGACTTTTAAAGTTGAATAATCGTAGTAGCCTGTAATTGAAAATAACGGTCTCATTTGAAGATTTGAAAACATCTCTCAAAAAGAAAAAAAAAATATTTAATGAAGTATCTTTAATTGCAGGTAATTCTGGTAATTCGGAAAGTATTTTAGGTTATAGCGGTTTGAATGATGAATATGATCCTCCCTTTCAAAATCAATTGAATTCAATTTAAGCATTCTTGATTTCTTTTATTTTCATTATTTTGAATAAAAACAAATTTAAGTTAAGCTATCCAAATGTGTTTGGGTAAATATGTATAAAAGGAAGAAAAAACTGTAGTTCAATTAAACGAATTTTCCAATATCACGAAAAGACCTGACATTAAATAATTCGTACTATTGGACTGTGCTTGGAAAATAATCTTAAATTTTTTTTCTTAAAACAACCTTAAATTTCGTTAAATAATGGTACTTATAAGTAACAGTAAAGGTCTTGAAACAAGTTACACTGCGATAGTTCTTTTCTTAAAACATCGTTTATAATTATGTGGTCATCACTGTACATAAAAATGCATTTGTTTCTGGGCTTGTTTGCGCCCTATACACTCTTAAACAACTGAAATTTCATAAAAAATTCCTGGTTAACCGGCGCCTAACATAGGCTATAAATATTTGTAAATTTTCAAGTGGGCGTGGCACCTATCATACAAAGTCAGCAAAATAAATGTCACAAGCGAATGGTAGCACCAAGAGCGCCTACCAAAAATACCACCATGTAGATGGTAGCACGGTAAAATACGAAATGCACCACACAGTACGATAAGCTATTTACAGCTAAAGATTGTTTTTATTTATGAAATTAATGTTTAAATATGAGTTGTGCCATGTAGCCGTCACGGCTGGCGGGTAAAAGGCGCAATCTGGAACAACTGTTCGCAGCATTTGCGGTCGTATTTCGCCGATAACTCTTCGAATGTTAATTTCCAGGTGTTCAATTCTTGTGGTTTATCGACGTAGACAAGTGACTTAATATAACCCCAAAGAAAATAATCCAATGGGGTTGAATCACACGATTTGGTGGCCAATTAATTGGGACATTACGTGAAATTATTTTTTCATCAAAAGTTTCTTTGAATAAATCAATTGTAGCTCCCGCTGTGTGACATGTGTCTCCGTCCTGTTGGAACCACATACATATCAGCAAGATTAATGACACGTCACTGAAGTACGAACAAATTTAGAATCATGTTCCTTTACCGTTCAACATTGACAGTAACATTTTGACCATCATCGTATTTGAAAATATTTGGGCTAATTACCCCGGCAGCCCATGAAGCGCACCAAACAGTTATTTTCTGTAGATGTAATGGTGTTTCGACAAAAGAAGTACGATTATGTTCGCCATAAAATTGAAGAGTTTGACGAATAGAACAATTATTTTGAATAAAAATTTCAACAATTTGCACGTGTTGCTCTGATGTAAGTCGATTCATAATGAAATTTCAAAGCAAACTAAACAAAAAGCAACTATCAGCTGTTAAATAGGTGCTCAAATAAAGTAGTGATGCCAACTCAAAGTTGTGGCACTCGAAAAAACACGCTTTTATTATGGCCAATTTCACCAATTAACTTAAATATCAATTTATGTTTAATTAGTCAAATTTCAAATAAAATAAAAATTATATGAGAAACTATATTTAAATATGAATTGATATTTTAACAGAATTGGTGAAATTGCCCATTAGTATTATTAATACAAAAATTATTAAACTGGATTCATTGAAGCAACGTGTGCTTTCTCTACTTCCATATAAATATGTACATACATACATAGTGTATCAATGGATGTCCACTTCCATGTTTTTCCAAGGACTTGCATTGATACAATCTGGGTATTTCTTCTCCTAAAGCACAAAAAGAACTGTTAAAATCAATGCTCATCTCGATTTTTAATGTTGTAACGAACGGGGTTTGCCACTCAGCTGCTCATATGCAGAAAAAAATTCGTTTGTTTGTGTGTTCCTTATAGACACCTAAATTACTTTATTTGTTAATTTCCAAGTGGGCAGTATATTTAAAGAATGTTTATAGTAAAAGTTTCCATATTTAGAACAATTAAGTAGTTTGGTTATCAATACAAAGTATCTGTCAAAAAGCAAGCAGAACTGGAAAAGTGAGTGGGGAACCTGCCATACAAAGACAAACTAAATGTCTAAATATCTGGAGAAGGATAATAGTAGAAGTATCTTAGTTTGGTACAATATGCAAGATCTTTTTCAAGAAAGTTTTATAAATTTTATTTTAAATTTATTTATATTTTCGAACTAACCGACAAGCTGTGTTTTGAAGTCAGTTTTTTAAAAACAGTTTCTTAGTTTTCACATTAAAAATCGCAATTAAAGTATTATAAGTCATACAGCAATTCTAATAGTAACAGTGCTTTTTTTTAACAATTTACCGAAAAAAATCGCCCAATAATCGAAAATTTAATTGATGTCTAATCATAAAACTTAGTATAATTAGAGTCGAATTAATTAATTCCCTTAATATTAATTTAAGGTCTGACAATCACCCATTAGCATAAAACATTTTGGTTTATAATTGAAGTTTTGGATATTTTAATTAGGCTAAATTAAATTTTCATTAAATTATTTTTAGTGAAGGACGGAATTTAAAGCATTAAATGAATTAAAAGTATTTGATAATTTTATTCTTGACTGAACATGGGATTGAACCCGGGTCGAATTTACTAGTTTCGAGAACAACCTCATTCTCATCAACAGATTTCTTTGCCGTTCTACCATTTGAAGCACTTCGGCGCCTGCCAGTCTATAGTCGAACATCAATCTTTAACCAATGGTAATAGTGGATCGAAATTGGTTGTAATTGATTATCCACTTTTAATTTTATTTACATGTTTTTTGAATTATTTCACCAAAATGGATCCTAATCAATTAACCGAATTTCTTATCGTATAAAGGCAAAGCTTACACATAACTTACTGCTATGAAATTAGAAAAGTCGAAGAAATTAATAACTACTTTATTTCAAATGTCCATTTAAACTCTAAAAAAGTTTATCTTTGAAATTATTTTTAGATTTACTTGCGAATTTTTAACAAGTTTAACAAGGACCAAAAGGGGTTAATTTTATTTAAGCAAAACTGTGTTGAATCTTTAACTCGTATCACCAAGAACTGAAATTTTTCAGAATTAGAAGTAGATTAAAACCAATCTTCTAAAGACCCGATATCACAATTTCAGGTGTTATTCGAGTAAAGAATTTTTATGGGATGCGTGGTTAATTATGGACCGATTATCACATAATCCTAATAAAACTAAATACAGTAATTTTGTCTAAGCTGCACAATCTCCTTTGTCCGGTTTTTTGTGCAGATAAATCAAAAGTGCTGCTACCTTAAATGTATTAATCTGCCTTAATGTGCAGGTACACAATTGTGGTTACCTAAAGCAGCTATTTACTATAATATTTTAAGGAAGAATAAAAACTTTTTTATTTATAAATTTATATTTTATTCAAATTTTATAAAACTGGAAATTCGTATGAAAAAGTGGCCACCATATTTTTTTCATGTGTTCAGCTTACTTAAAGCTGCCCCAAAATATGATAAATATGCAGGTATACAAAAGGCACTTAGACAAGGATTTTAAAGAATAATTGCAGAAAATATGTATTTTGGACAGTTTAGTCAAAGTGCAGCTAGTTTTGATTTTTTGTATGAAAATAATTTAAAAATGCTCAAAATTTTGGAAATTTATCTCAAATGTGCAGGTATAGAAAGTGCACTTAAAAAACAAATTATTTATTTATGTATTCACATATAATCGCCCAAATGACCAAAGTTATTTATTATGTGCAGTTAAGTAAAAATTGCACTTAAACAGAAGGCAGTTAAGTCAAAACTAGTGTAATGTCAAATTTCAACACAATACAGACAGATATTCGTAACGATTAAAGTCGTTTTAAGGAGTCTTATGGGAGTGGGCTAAATATAGGACCATGGTTAATTACGGAGCGGTTAACAGCAAAGTTGGTAATATAACTAAGTGTAAAACGAGTTTGTGTATTTTATTGCATTAACACAGAAGATTGGTTATTTTCTTTAGAGGTGGGAAATTTTAAATTAAAATAATATAGAGAAAAACAAGCAAAAAAGTAAAGTCAGTCAACCTTTTCGAGAGAGTACCTTACTTGTGGCACATGGGCAATCATGGACCCGCTAGAGCAAAATCAGGATATGGGGTTAAGATTAATGTAACAGTTCTTTGTGCCGAATATTATATTGATAATTTTTATTTTGGACCTACAAGTAGTAGTAGTACATAGTAGCAACCGTAAAAATTATTGTCGCCATTTTAAAAACAATACCAACATTTTTAAGGGTAAGCAGTATTTGTTTGATCAAAAATGAACCGATTCCAACAAAATTTGGTAAGATCCCTGCAAATAATACGACCAGTCCAAACACGCGTGTAAAATGTAGCCCACAAGGAACTAGGACCAGTCCAAAAGTAACCCAAACGTATGGAAAAAACATGGTTTATTTAACATTAAGATGTTTTAGGGAAGGACCATATAGCCCAGCTTTGGATTACAATGGAGAAGTTTTAAAACTATTCCATGGTATATTCAAAAGGATTAGTTTTAAAGTCGTTAAAAAACGAAAGAATGTCATTAAAAAACGAATACATGTCCATGCTTGCATTACATTGGGCCAGTCCATGGAGTAGTCCATTTTTTCAAAATGGATCAGGTAGTCCAATATTATTTGCAGGGATGATCTAGACTGCAATCAAATAAGTTTGAACAACAGTTAACACTCTAATGCCTAAGAGTGCCTCAATGCATGCTTTACAAAATTTATACTGACGTCCAATATATATTTAATTTATATTAATTTCCCTTTTTTACAAATTGCTTAAAGATCTTGTAGAAGCTTCGAAAACTCTTAAAAGCATTGTAAACAATCACTAACACAATGCTCTTGTTCGAAATGCAAACTTCATTTATGCTTCTCACATAATAAATTTTTTTTTTCTGATTATCATTAGCAAAACCATAGTAGAATAAGTACAAGGTATAGTCATAAGAAATGTTGTTCTCAAGTTCATTACCCATATAACGTCAAACAAAAGAAACTATGGAAAAAAGATTAAAGCAAGCTCCAAAAATTAAATAAATTAATTTGGCATTACATGGGTAAATAATGACAACGCTCCCTAATGAACATACCTGGTACTTATTATACTATGAGCAAAACTAAATATTTTTAATTTGCTTCATTATTTTCAATTAAAATAACAAACAGAGTTCCCCGAAAATTAAATGTGTTTTTATTACTAGATGCCAAAGGGTGCCTCTAGAAACTCCTTGATGTTTTCTCATTTGGAACGTAAATTAATCATTGTATGGGCTTAAAAATATTTTTTTTGTACTCAGAGGCCCAAAAATGCCGTAAAAATTATTTTCATAATATATTCCCTAATTTTCTTAAGGTGGGCATTAGAGGGTTAATATAAATACCAACGTTAAAAGGTGGTTAATGGGCACATATACTCTGTTCCTGAAAGATGCTCGTATAGGGTCTGTGTGGAATTATAGACTGCTTCTCGCCATTTTCAAAGGGCTTGGACCTTGTGACAGTTAGAACATATATACTTAATTTCATAAAATTATCTTTAAAATTGCGACCTGTACTTTGCGCACAAGGTTTACATGGACGTGCGAACGGACATAATTTTATCGACCCGAAAAATTTTTCGCATAGTTCACATTAGTGAAAACTATAATTTGGCTCGTTTTCATCAGAATCAGCACAAACATAGAAATCAGAGCAATCCGATTTAGTTTTAAATTTTCACCATTAAAGTTTTAGACTAGAGGCCCAACCATAATGTGCTTAAGTTGGCTTAAACAACTGTACGAAAACGTGTTAATCATATGATTTAAACCATATTGAATTTAATGCCACTTTTTGTTAAGTTTTTTGAATCGGTTATTTGCTTAAGAAAAGTGCGAAACTTATCACACATTTCATTCGGAATGAACACAGAAAAAATTGTTTGAGCCAGTAAAAGAATTAATCAAAACTAAAATCAGTTTTGATTAAATATTTAATCAGGTTAATTAAACATTTAACCAAGCGAATTAAACGTTTAATTGAAATATGGTCAATTAAATATTTAATACACTTGATTAAAACTGTTATTCACCTGATTAAATATTTAGTTAAAACTGATTTTATTTTTGATTAATTCTTTTGCTGGCGCAAAAATTTTTTTCTGTGAAATGTTTTTTGATTTTTTTTTTAAATACATTTGATAGACTTTTTTGTTAATTTTTGACAGTAGGTTAAGCAAGCTTATGCATATTATGGTTGGGCCTTAATTGTTAAAATAATTCTCCTGGGCTTTTAAGAAAATACAAAGTAGGATATGTAGTGCCACTCTAATGTACATACATATGCTTTTCAATTTAGACATGACAAAAATTAGTAAGTAGTCTTTATACTGCTCGTTTTTTATGAAGACATATGGATTATTGATTTAACGAGCCCATAAGGAATACCAAACAGTGAGTTTTTCTAAATTTGTATGTGTTTCGACAATGACTTGATGATTTTTATCGCTACAAATGCTTTAATTTTGTTCATGATGGACGATAATGAGCACCAAAAAATGCGCGTAATACTTTTTAAGTTTGTCGAATTGAATCCTGATTTTAAAAATAAATTTTAAACATTGCTCTGGCGTAAGTCTATAAATGAACAATTTCTAAACCAAACTACCGATAACGAAATAAGCCCTTACAAAAGACAGTGCTGCCGATTTTAAGTTCGACATCCCTTTAAACAATAACTGTCAAATAATCCCTTACAAGAGACAGTGCTGCCCATTTTAAGTTCGACATCCCTTAAAACATCCGATAAAGGTTTTTACGATATGTCGCCCACCTAAGTGGGTGGGTTAGCATTTTTCTTACTCGTTAAAATGTTATAAAAAAACTTGATCAATATTTGTTTTAAATAATATTTACTGTGTGCACAGAATAGAAACATCAGTTTTTTAGTAATGATGCTCCACATATGGCTGCACAACTATTTTCTTGCTAAACCAATTGTGCCGTATTTTAATTCAAACTGCTTAAGAGAAATAAAAGAAATTTTACACAAAAGTTATTTAAATATGTATGTATATTTGTCTGTCGTACGGAATAAAGGCTGTTTTCAAAGACCCATTATAAACATACATGTAGAATATGCACTATGGGATCTTCGATGGCCATTTCATGGTGTTACATAAGGAATCGTAAACTAGGCCTTTATTCACCACTAGTGTTGTTGTATTTGCAAATAATAATGCAATAATTCCATTTTTTTTTACCATATGGAAATTTGTATCTTGTTAAAAATAAGATCAATCAACTGATTTGATATTACCACAAACAATAATTATACTAATTAAAGCAAAACTTACCCTTTTTGTAAATTTTCGACGTATCCATTTTATTGATTCACTGCGTCCCAAAAACATGATGATATTTTGATAGACGAAAATAAGAAATACACAAATCTGGTGGCATAAAACACCACAACCGCTGAGAGATATATCAAACATTGATCAACAAATTCAAATGAGTAACAGATAATGACGTTATTAATGATAATAAAGTTGTGATTGAAGAATAAATGCACAAAGAGACGAAGAAGATGACGATCAAGTAAAGCGAACTGAGCATAATAATTCTTAAAATACGAATGCGTGACAGATGAAATGCAATAAAATTCGTATTAAATCAAAATATTTATGAACGGAAATGTAAAAACAACAGCAGCAATAAGAAATGTACGAACAATTTTAAGATGAAATTTTAAAACACTTGTTTTATGATTGATTGACACATTAAATGACACTAGAAAAATATTAAACGAAAAAAATATGTGGATGAAATTTGGATTTTCATTTTCTTTAATTCATATTTTGATTTGTTGATCTTTTGTTTTTCTTTTTTTTTTTTGTTTTAATATTTTTCTTATTTTAATAAATGGGTTGTTCACAATGTCACAATTACACGCGTATTTTGTTGCAGCGCGCTCAATATTAAACTTTCGTTTGTTTCGTTTTTTTATTTTCGATTTTTTATTTCTTTATTTTCGATGCACTTCTAACGATAGTAAGTCCGTTAATGAGAAATTTAACTAGCGTATTAACAAAAAGCGGTGAGCGTACGTTGCAAACACGAGTCAGCGTTGTATACATTTGTAAATAATTTTATTTTTTTGATTTTGTTTTTGTCAATGTTGATGGTGGATGTTTAGAGTTTTTTGTTTTCTTTACGCGACGATTCGGTAGTCGGTTACTTAATAATTGTTGAATATACTTAATTGAAGAGGGATTTGTTTAAATTTTACTCCTCATTTGAAAATCTCTGCAATTAATTATCATTAAAATAAACATTTTCTAAAAACTTAAATATAAAAACTACACACAGAGAAAAAATATGGTTCGGAATTGTTACGGCAACAACACTATATTTATTATAGAAATATATTGTTGTCGTACACGAAAAATTTTTATTTTAATCTAATATCAGCAATATTTTAGTTACAATAAACATTTAATTGATTATCGCAAAATAATTAATTTTCTAACAGGTAAATAATGATATCTTTAAAAACATATTATATTTCTTACAACCATTTAATGATATTTAATAACCATTACATGATAACTTTCTACACGTTTAGTCCTGGTATACTTAAGATGCACACAAAATATCTTTAAACTAATAATATTTTGCCTTAGTTCTTAGGTTTATATTATTTCGAATTATTTGTTATTTCGAAAAAAGTGGTAAAACGATTAAACAAAACAATAACCAATTAAAATAAAGACAAAATTATAATTTTAAAGAAATTAAAAAAAATTGTTAAGTGTTTCAAAATAAAATAGCATTGCTTTACAAATTTTAATTTATATTCCTATAATTGTGAAAGTGTGAACATATTGGTGTAAAAATATATGGTCACCTCTAACATAAGTTTAACCTTCATAAGGTCTTAAAATTTGCTGACGTTAACGGTCTTCGGGTCAAATTCGACCCAAATAGAAAATTGTGTATAAAAGCTCACTTTTTTCAATTAAGTATGTTTTAAATGTTGATATTTTATTTTTAAATTTATTCAGTATACTGAAGCTGTAGTTATTGTTAACATTTATTGCGAATACAAAAGTACATTTAAAATAAAATAAAGTGGTTGTATCTGTTTTGTGACATAATTGGCAACGAATTATTTTTGCGGGTAAAAATATTTTTTCTTAGGTTTTGGTTGAAGATGGAAGGTGGTGTTTCTGCTCAGCGACTACATTTTTTTGCAATTTTTCGGGAAAATTAGTCTTTGGGTAATGTTTTTGGCTACTTGATATGGGGGGCGGCAAGTTGAAAACCTAAATTTCCTAAGAAATGTCCACGTTTGGCAAACCAGTTTTCGTTCTAGCCATTTTTAGCTGATGTAAATGAATGGCTTTAGTTGCCAAAAGCTCTCGTGGAAACTCAATCTTGTTTTTACATATAGTTCATACTAAAGTAATTTGATTTTCTAGCAATTTTTGTCCCAATTAGTACGATGTAAAACCATTGTCTGCAGTCATACTGTGACATTTCAAACCAACTGTCAAATTAAGAACTACATGAATACATTTGTTTATTTCAGGCAAAGTTCCTATTGTATATTCCAGGCATAACTGATCAACCCATAGATTTTATAGCCCACGTATCGGCGCAAACTTCTCTAATATTTGACGTTCACCGCGAGTGTCCTTGTTGTCAAAACTTAGTACTCTCGAAAGCTTTTTGAATCTGTTACAATTCAACTAACTAGAGAACCAATAAATGCGAAATTTAAATGTCGCCAACTTCAGTCCAATCAATACCATATATGCATTTACCTTCATTATTAGTAAACTTCAAAATAACTTATGTCACAGGAGGTGAAAAAAATAAATAACAACTGTAAATTTCTAACGAAAATTCAAGAATTTTGCTACAGGTCAAATATTTTTTTCTGAAAACCTAACGTCGTTGTTGGAATTTAAAATTAAATAAAAGTAAAAAATATCAAAAATATGAAAAATATAAGTCACTCACTCTTAGAAAAAATTTAACTTTTATTTTATAATGGGTCAGATTTGACCCGAAGAGCTTATGAAGGTTAATGTATTAAAAAAAAAGTATGCAAATTTTATAAAATAATTTATAAATAATTGCGATCTACGACAAATGATTACGACGATATTATGATAACCTACGATTATATTTAATATGATTACAGTAATCATGTTAAAATCATAATGTAATTCTTTCAGACTGTATTTTAATCTCGGGAGTTTAGTGCCGTTCCTAAGTTGTTGTTGGGTTTGCACTCTTGCAATGGTTATTTAGATTAACGTTGGTTTGACAAATAGGGGATGATTTTCATTTACAGGCAATCTATAATGAAGAGTGTAGTTATAATTACTCACAGAGTAATTATAATACAACAACGTGAACAACAATAAAGGGGATTAGTTTCGTGTTTGGATAAGGGGGCTGGATCTTGGGCTAATGCTCACCTCTTACTAAGTCCACCGTTGAAATAATGATTAAGGTAAGTAGGTATTTAATTAATAATTCACGGTTTATTAAGCAATTAATTCATTTAGTTGGTTAAGGTTTAACGCTAGGTAAGTATAACTTTAAGGTAAGTACTAGTAGCTAATGTAAGTTAACTTTAGGTAACGTGGTAGTTATAAATTTGAAGTAAGTATAAGTTTTATGTAAATTTAACGTTTATGTAAATTAACTTTAGGCTAAGCACGGAGGCGAGTTAAAGTTGGCGGATCAGACAAAGTTGTTAATTGCGCAACGTACAAAGGGCAAGTAAGTTTGCATCGCCAAGTTAAAAAAAATGGATGATTTGCAATTTTCCAATCGGGTGAAAATTTCCCTCTAGTTTTACTTTTAGCGAGTACTAAATGTGGTGATGCCAAATTTAGTGCTGTACATTTTACGTTAGTACTATAATTCATTCAAATACTTAAATAATGTAGATACTACAATACTTATATTAATATGTAAGAAAATACTTAATATAAAAATTATAATTCATAACTTCATGTGGATTATAATTTGAGGGTTCAATCTCCATTGAACACAGACTATAATTTGATTACTTATAAACATAACGTAATCACTTTGTATCATAATACAATTAATATAATAAGAGTATAATTACATTCAATTATAATATAATGTTATAAAAACAAATTATGATTAAGGGGAAAATATTATGACGTAATATTATGAATATATTTAGTCATAATATGAAATTTTATGATTCTAATAATAATCATAATATGTTGACTACAATCATGAATCTTATCATAAGATGTTGCTCTTAGAATATGTTTACCACAACCATGTTTTTTCTCTGCGAGTCCTTAAAAAAAATCGGATTTATCTTGTATACTAGAGGTCTTATTTACATTACTTCCATATATTCACAGAATGAAAAACACTCCGGATAAACACATCGTTTAATCTTTTTTAAGTTTGCAATAATAGATCTACAAGCTAATTGTTGTGTATTTTTGTGACTCGGCATTCCAATGGATGTCTAAATGTTGAAAAATGAAGAATTAAAAGGGGGAAAAACTGACCTCGAGCTTGAGTATTATTATTATTTTATTTTTTTTTTTAACTTTGTTTAATACTTTCTTTAAAACGAGTCGTTCTCAACAATTCAAGTACGAATAACACTAAAGCGCATTAAAAACAATCCTAAATGGGATTACTTTTAAAAATCAATCCTGGAATTTCTTTAAACAAGTACAAAATTCTAAAATCAAGTAAAAAAAAGAATAAACTTTTCGTTGGTAGTGTCACTCTGAGAGTAAAATTACAAACTGAGCGTTTTAATCTCATTTAACTTAACAAAGTTTGTTAGAGACACTACAACAACACCACACAAGTTGTTAAAAAATGATTTGCTTGTTGTGTGTAGAAACAACAAAAACTACAGAACAACACGAAAACATATTATTTTTATGTTTAAAAAGTAAAATTGAGAACTGTTGCTTCTCATTTAGTTTATATTTTCAGTTATTTATGAACATAAAGTTTTTAATGATGCTGGTGTTTAATAATTGAAATTCTGTAAGGTGTAAAACGGGTAAGTAAATTAATCATAATTAAATTCATCTCCTAATTTCAATTTTGGTTTATTTCAAGTACGAATTCGGGATTGAATCCACTTTATTTTAATTGGTTCAATCTTAGTTTTACTTAAATCAATCTCATTTTCGGATTATTTCAAGTACGAAATCGGAATTAAATATGGTTAAGTTAAGTATTTTGCGATTAAAAATCCGTACTTTTTTTGGAAAAAAAAATCGTGTGTGTTCATAAATTATGATAGTATGACCTAAAAATTAAATTTAGTGGCAGGTATTTTTAAAAGGTCTGTCAAACTTGTAAATGAAACAGTATTTTTCGTTAAGCTGCACATTCAAGTTTGCACGAAAATTGGTGCAAACTTTGTATTTTGTGCAGATATGCAAAAAATGCAGTTAAGTGAAATGCAGCTAAACGAAAAATACTGTAATGAAATTTTTCATAAAATGTTAGATTCTATGAAATCAGAGTTGCATTTTCTTGTAAATGAGCTTAATCATATTATTAAGTACCTTTTTGGTGTGATAGTGTGGCATTTACAACCGACTTTTTCTTATGTCGTATAGAATTCTGTCAAATTGAGATGAAAATCAAAAGTTTTTTAATTCACGTCAAATTCACAACAAACCAAACGTGTGAGTTTTTCTTTTATAAACAACACAATTATAGGTAAAAAATGTGAGATTGATGAGCCAGCTTGATCTGGGTCCATGCCGCGTTACATATCGTTCATTCAACTCAAAAAAATACATCTCCAAATAAACGTGTTCAAAGTTTTTGACTGGCTAGCTTCACTTCGAAAAAATACCGACAGATTTTCTTCAAACAAGTGGAAAGTATATATAGACGAATTTTATACACAACTAGCATTTAAACCACTACTTCGTTAGCGTCTCCTTTTTGTTCGTGGACATATTTGTATGCCAAAGTTTATTTTCCAGGTTTGAACTTGTATTTAACCCGCTGCTTTGTTATCGGGCCTTTTCTTTCATAAACATATTTATATGAGAAAGTTTATATTCCAAATTTTTTAAAAAATGTAACCTATAATTTTGTGTTTCTTAGTTCAATAGTACAGAAAATTAAAAAAGTAGCACTCGTAGAACACAAAAGCAAATGAAAGAAAGTAAATTTCAAGTATTATTCCAAAATATGCACAGGTTGTACGCGTTCTCAGGACATTGCGTCTTAAATGTATGTTTCTAGGTCCAATACTTACGAAAATTCAAAAGTACCAGTAAAAGAACAAAAAAAGTACCAAAAAGTTCCCTCATAGATTCGTATCCACTCAGGACATTGCATGTTGAATTCTATGTTTTAAGGTCCAATATTAACGATAATTCAAAAATACCAGTTGTAGAACCAAAAAGCTGAAGAAAGATATTAAATTTCCCGTATTTTCCATTTATGTACTATTCCCCCCCCCCCCCCCCCCCCCCCTCATTAAAGTATCAAAAATTTAGTACGAATTTGTCAATGTCGAGTGCCCCGGTAGGCTAGCTGGTGGCGAGCTAGATTATCAGCGCCGAGGTTGTGGGTTCGATTCCCGCCAGAGACTCTGGTCTCTTTCCTGCAGACAAGCATAGAGCTTCGCGAGATTAGCTTAGGAAATTAAAAAAAAAAAAAATTAATGAAGCACATTGTTTTGTAAAAACGTATCAAAAACAGTTACGATTTTGACCCCTTAAACGTACCAAACTCGTATTCGTATTTTTTTGATAAGTTTCGAATATGGTATAAACTTTATTTCTAGGTTTATTGGTTCGAAACATAGATGGGCTGACAAAAACATACTAAAATTCAGGTTTCACCCGTTTTCCCCCTAAAAGAACCTAATTTCAAAAAAATACCAGACAACTTCCACTTATTTTTCAAAATAGCAACGATAAGTATTACGGTTTTTTTGTATCTCTTTTAGTTTTGGAGATAAAAGGTTTCCGAATTTACCCTTTTTACCCCCTAAACATTCGAATTTCAAAACATCCCGTTTTAGTCAGCCGATTTGGGGAGAGACCCACCTCCGGTCCAAATTTCAAGATTTTAGCTTCAGGTGTTTAGGCTGTGCGGTAACGTTACAATTTTATATATATAGATTGGGGGAACCAAACGGTAGTCATAAAGTCTTATATCTTAAAATAATAACACGAAAAAGATGACTGCTGTGAGCTGCCCCTCATAATTAAGATTTCTAATTTGTACTTATGACAAAACGACAAAGAACATAAAAAGTCTTATTATTTTAAAACTTTTTTGTATGAAACACAACAACAATTTTTTTAAACTTTTGTAAAATATGAGGATATTATGAGTCATAATTTATAATAATTTATGACAATATGACTTGAAAGTATACCGTTTAAGATCCCCAGATATAAAGAAAAACATCGCGAGCAATTCTGAACCACTAATTTCAAAATTAAATCTTCTGAGTTATGACAACGTTACAGCAAATGAGATATATGGGTGGGTACTAGGTGATATTATGGACAACTTCCTCATAAGCAAATAATGTAAATTGCCTGTTGATTTATCTTCCACTTAAATTGAAAGTATGACAGCCATGTCCCCATATTTAAGCTTGATATAAAAACTTACCGAATAATCGTTAATATCACAAGCACTAATTATAGTACAAGGTAATATCTCCGTTGTCTGTTAGTGATACGAGTGATTTCGATTGTTTTAATGTGTTGCTTTGGTTTTCTTATGATAGGTACTATTTTTTAGGTTTTTTTCTCTTTTGTTGTGTATTTCTATAATTGTTGATTTGTTGTTTTTATTACTGTGGCATACTATGTAAATAAATAAATAATGCAAAAAAGACATAAATATAAACAACAGTAACAACAACACCAACAACAATAATAATAATGACAAATACAACAAGTAAGAAACTTTTAGAAATTATCCATATGGACTGACACAGAAACCTGAGAAAATAACAACAACAAAGCAGATAAAATATTTTTTTTTTAACAAATAGACTCGCTTGCTCGCTCGCTCACTCACTATAAAAATACATTTTCGTAAAACAACGTAATAATGCGCGCGCGTAATTTAAATTCGATACCTTACGTTTTATGTTCCTCATATTTAAAAAAATGTTTTCTTTTAATTTATTTATATGTATTGTATGTATTATATTGTTGTTTTTGTTTTTTGGGCTTTACTTTTGTGTTAATATTGTTGCAATGGCCTAGTCTGGTATTGTCAACATAATTGAATACCGTAGCGTATTGTACTACTTAAGGCAGTTTCACACTATAATACAAGTCTTACGTATTTTGAGGAAAATATAACCCTGACATGATAAATTTTTGTTGCTTCTTTAAAGTTCCCAAACAACAATTAAATCAGGAAAGCATTTTTGTCAAAATATTTAAAACTTGTATTATAGTGTAAAATGGCTTTAAGTAGTAATCTCTTAATAAGTAAACACACAAACCTGCATCGCAAATCTGCTGATTATGCAGACAATGATGTTTTTAAAACAAATATTTTACTCAGCACCTTCTGCTTATTTGTAACAAGGCAAGACAAAGTTGGAACAATTTTACTATTTTGGTACTATTATATTGTACACTCAAAAGCAGACTCAATCCATCCGAAGCGGTATTAATAGTACGGTGAGTACGGATTTTGGCTGTAGGAAATATCGCCCAAAGAAAAATGGCCCAAAAAATAAATGAAAAATCGCCCAAAAAAATTCCATGTAAAATTGGGCCTGAATTCATATGTGACCCAAAATTGTTGGGCTATTTTTCGTTATTATGGGGTGATTTTTCGTTTTTTAAATTTGGTGATTTTTCATTAAGAAAAATCACTCAAAAATATCATATGAAAAATAGCCCATTTAAAATTTTTAAAATTTCGTCAAAATCTTACATACTATTTGTCTAAATCGTTCATTATTACTATACGTCGAATTCCTAAATGTTATTTATAAAAATAACGGGACATATTGCAAAAAGGTGGCATGTCATAACGTCCAGTGTCATAGTGTCCGTGGACAAAGGATTTTGTCCTCCATCGTATAACAAAAACTGGCTTCGCTAACTATAGCTTATCTGCGAAGACGGCCTTCGTTTGGAAACAAGGCAGATTTTAGAGCTTTACTTAGCAAAACCGGTACTTGTTATACCATAAAGCAAAAAATCCTTGCGCCCGCACAAAAGCCGTCAGCGCAGAGAAGCTTAAGTTAGCGAAGCCGGTCTTTGTTATATCATAGAGGATAAAATCCTTGCGCCCGGCCGAAGGCCGGCTATGCAGAGAAGCTTTAGTTAGCGAAGCCGGTTTTTGTTATACCATAGAGTAGAAAATACTTGCGCCTGGCCGAAGGCCGGCTATGCCGAGACGCTTTAGTAAGCGCTGCCGGTATTTGTTACACCATATGACATAATGCCCATTTGCAAAGTGTCTTAATGCCCACGGACGTTATGACATTTTCAAAAGTGTCACAGTGTCCATGGACATTACGACACTGGACTTAATGACATGCCACCTTGCAAAAAGCTATATTCTTTTTTGAGTAATTGATTATAACTATGCAGTGATTAGCTAATATTTAACTATTGAATAGTACACAAAGTTTGGCGGAGGACTCAAATAGGTATAACTGTCCATACTGTCGCGCAGCTGTTGAAGATTCAAAGCAATAATAATAAACACTGTTTTGCAAATTGGGTAATTTTAAAATTGTTTTTTTTTTTTGGGAAAAAAGTCTTTTTTTCTTTTTGGGTCATTTTTCATTTTTATTTTGGGCCTTTTTTCGTTTCTTTTGGGCAAAATTTCATATATAACTTTTGGGTATTTTTTCATGTTCTTTTGGGCGATTTTTAATTTTTTTTTTTTTGCCATTTTTCTTTGGGCGATTTTTCCTACAGCCACGGATTTTCTTGAATTAAGTACAGAAAGATTGATTCACTTACGGATTTTCAATCGCAAAATACTAAACTTGCCCATATTCAATCCTGATTTCGTACTTGATTCAAGAATTATAAATTTGATTTAATTTCGAATTCGATCTTGCAATAATCCGAAAATGAGTTTGATTTGAGGAAAACTAAGATTAACCCATCTTACAATGCGCTTGATTCAAGTGAAAAGGTAAAATTAGAAACAGAATTTTATTATGATTGATGTGCTTACCCGTTTTACACCTGACGGAATTTCAATTATAAAACACCAGCATCAATCCCGATATGAGGTTTACTTTAAAAACTTAATGTACATATATAACTGAAAATATAAACTCAATGAGAAGCAAGAGTTCTCAGTTTTACTTTTAAACATGAAAATAATATGTTTTCGTCTTGTTCTCTGATTTTTGTTGTTTTTACACACAACAAGCAAATTGTTGTTTAACTACTTGTGTGGTGTTGTTGTAGTGTCTGCAACAAACTTTGATAAGTTAAATGAGATTTAAAGTTTGTAATTTTACTCTCAGAGTGCCACTACCAACTGAAAGTTTAATATTTTTTTACTTGGTTTAAGAATGTTGTACTTATTTTAAGATATTCCGGGATTGATTTTCGAAAGTAGTCCTATTTATGATTGTTTTAGTGTTATTCGTATTTGAACTTTTGGGTACGAATTGTACTTAAAGTAAGTATAAAAAACTCAATTTATCCTGAGTGTTTTTTTTTTTCTTTCTGCGTAAAAGTGCAATGGTACCTCAATGACAAATTTAGTCAAATTACAAAACTTTCTTTTTTTTAGTGCAAAGAACTAGCTAAACTAAATCCGCTACGTTAAGGGGATTTCCTCGTCTTAAGCCTGGTACTCTGTTCAACATTTCACGTGAAATGCTGTCAAAACACATGTGAAAAAAACTTGTACGGAATATCTTTGAAATAATGTTGATAGAGTTGTACTCTGTTCATTTTGTGAATAAGTTCCAAAATGTGTCTGGCAACATTTTTTTACAACTGCGAAATAAGGTAAGCTGCACTTCTTTCACGTGGAATTTTAAGCAAAAGCAAAAAAGTATGAACTGATTATTAAATACGAATAAAAAATTTAAATAACACAACCGGTAACAGTTTTTTATCCATATTTACTTTCTTTTTTATTAAATTTGTTATTAAAAAAAATTATTAATTTTTGATATTCTATAATTATTCTTTAATTCTTTAAAATTCTAAGTTGTAAAATTCCTTCCCTCAGTGAAAATAATTTAATGAAAATTAAATTTGAAGAACTCAAGCCTAATTAAAGAATATCAAAAAATAAAAATAAACGGTTCAACTAAAAATCAAAATTGTTCTTAGAAATAGCTACGGCACAGGCTCTAATGTTTACATTTGTACTTTAATTCGTACAAATAAAAATGTCGACGAAAGTGGACAAAAAAATATAATAAACAAATGTATTCAGGTTTTCAAGACAAAGTCTTGACAGAAAGAATACGAAAAAACAGAGGAAAAAGGAGGCAACATGTAATTTGAAATTTAAGTGATAATAACAGCAAATTTCGAACCACCAGTACTACTGGTTAAAGATTGATGTTTGACTGTTGGCTAACGGGCACCGCAGTGGTGCAGTGGGTAGAACACAAAGATCATCTGACGATAGAAAGTGGTGTTTCTTGAAACATGTAAAGATCAACCCGGGTTCAAATCCCAGCTCAGCCAAGAAAAATTATCAATTATCCCTCAGTGAAAATAATTTAATGAAAATTAAATTTGATGAACTCAAGCCTAATTAAAGAATATCAAAAATTAAAAATTAACAGTTTAACTAAAAATCAAAATTGTTCTTAAAAAATTATTTTTAGTAAAATATATGTGGGATTTGTTTACATACGCAAAACAATGTCGCATACTATGCAGGAATAAAATCGGCGATTTGTACAAACTGGCATGATAGGTAACATCGATACATGTCAAAATTTTCGTGTGAAATAATTAATGTTGCTCAACATTTTTCACAAATTTGAACAGAGTACTAGGCTTTACTTTGCGGTACAATCTTCCATTATGAATTTACTCAATTAACAGGGCAAAGAAAATTGCCATAAATCCCAATAAAACTAAATTTACTTCACTTTGTAGGCCGACAAGGTAAAACAATATATTCTCGCCAGTGCTCTTAGCTCTAAATTTGCTAATTTAATTTCTTCGAATACGTTAGATTACAATACAAACCAGGCGATAATCGAATTACGTCCAAATCAAGAGATTACAATACAAACCAGGCGATAATCGAATTACGTCCAAATCAAGAGTTTGTTTGAAAATAACAAGGTTCGTAATGTGCAACGTCCCCCAGGTAAAGGTTCAGTTAGGCGAATGTTGCTGTACCGTATCGGTGCTGTATCAATCAGCTGTTCGCTTTATACTATTGCTTTTTGTTTATGTGTGGGAAAATCATATGACACGTTTTAAATGTTCTGTAACGGAACCAACGCGCTTACAGTACGGTGCGGTTAATTACGGGTACAGAAACTTTTGCCTAACTGAGCCTTAAGACATTTTACACAAGTCATGGCAAAATTTTGTATTGGTTGCTCCAAAATTTACATTAAGTCTCTGTATCCAAAACAGCTTTAAGACGTACAAAGCGCATATAGATGTCGGTGTTTTAAAATATTCCACAAAAAAAAAAGCATTATACGAATCTTAACCTCATAATATAAGCTAGCTGGTAGTGAGCTAGTCTATCAGCGCCGGGGTTGCGGGTTCGATTCCTGCCAGAGACTCTGGTTTCTTTCCTATAGACAAGCGTTCAGCTTCGAGGGATTAGCTTAGGGAATTAAAAAAAAAAAATCTGGACTATTGGCACAAAACCTTGCCATGACATAAAAACTATTATTAAAGTTAGTCTCGGCAAATTTTATTATGAAACCAACTTTTATAAATAACTTATAGCATTAAATCTATTTTCGGAAGTAGTCCTTGTATAGTTTGATAAGATAAGTAGAAGACAGCTTATAGGACAATAGGAACGATGTAGTTGAGTTTTGTTAGATACACACAGGAATTTACTATAACAGAAATGAAAGGTTTTATAGGCTTGTCAATGGACACTAGACTGGTCGCATCTTGTATGGGATTTTTTTTTTAATTTAATTGTTTGCGCTGATTAAAATATGAGGTTTGGTGTAAGAAATCATGATCTAATTTTTCAGGTCAATCCGACGGTGCCTAGCCGTGCCGGGTGGGGCCCAAAGTTCCCCATATTATAAAAAAAACATATTTTCTTTCAGATCTTTATAGTTATACTAGTTGAAAAGCCGAAAATCAAAAATATGGCTTCGTTACGATCTTCCGCAGAGAAAGTACTTTAAGTGTGCCAAATTTCAGCTTCCTATGTCATCAGATGGCTTCAGAAAGTTGCGGAAAGAATAGGACATACATGCAAACATCTCGACATACTAAGAAATTATATATTGTAAAGATAGATTAACATATGTTCGCGCAACTCAAAAACACTTAAGTTTATCAAAAAACAAAAAAAAAAACCAAATTCCGCAATAAAATTTACTTTAAGAAAGGTAAAACTTGTTTCTTTATGTTGGCTTTGGTTTTCGAGATATACCGTTATTTCGAAAATTAAGGAGGTTGCACAACATATGTTCGCGTAACTCAAACACGCTTAAGCTTAGTGAAAAACAAAAAAAAAAAAACCGAAATTCCGTAATAAAATTTACTTTAAGAAAGGTAAAATGTTTTTCTTATATGCGCAGTCGTTTTAGAAACATAATTTTTTTTTCTGAAAAAAAATAATTTTTTTATAAAAATTTCGGAATTTTTGTTTTTAAAAATTCATAAAAAATTGAAAAATGCAGCTATGCTTCTAATTTTATGCAGAAATATAAAAAAACAACATTGCAAACAAAACAAGCTATAAATGATTAAAATCTGTTCACAACTTTTGATTTTATGTATTCACAAAAGACGAAAAATTTAAATTAATTTAAGAATTTTATTAAACCGCCATATGTGTATAATTGAAATTCTTATATTTGGCCCGTGTAGTGCCTAGGATGCCTCAAGACCAACTCCAGTCATACATTTGACCCTTCTTGAGGCATCCTAGGCACTACACGGGCCAAATATAAGAATTTCAATTATACACATATGGCGGTTTAATAAAATTCTTAAATTAATTTAAATTTTTCGTCTTTTGTGAATACATAAAATCAAAAGTTGTGAACAGATTTTAATCATTTATAGCTTGTTTTGTTTGCAATTTTTCAATTTTTTATGAATTTTTAAAAACAAAAATTCCGAAATTTTAATAAAAAAATAATTTTTTTTTTTCAGAAAAAAAAAATTATGTTTCTAAAACGACTGCGCATATAAGAGAAACGTTTTACCTTTCTTAAAGTAAATTTTATTGCGGAATTTCGGTTTTTTTTTAGTTTTTCAATAAACTAAAGCGTTTTTGAGTTACGCGAACATTTGTTGCGCAACCTCCTTAATTTTAGAAATAACGGTATATCTCGAAAACCAAAGCCAACATAAAGAAAAAAGTTTAAACTTTCTTAAAGTAAATTTTATTGCGGAATTTCGGGTTTTTTTAGTATTTCAATAAACTAAAGCGTTTTTGAGTTACGCGAACATATGTTGTGCAACCTCCTTAATTTTCGAAATAACGGTATATCTCGAAAACCAAAGCCAACATAAAGAAAAAAGTTTAAACTTTCTTAAAGTAAATTTTATTGCGGAATTTCGGTTTTTTTTTAGTTTTTCAATAAACTAAAGCGTTTTTGAGTTACGCGAACATATGTTGTGCAACCTCCTTAATTTTCGAAATAACGGTATATCTCGAAAACCAAAGCCAACATAAAGAGAAAAGTTTTAACTTTCTTAAAGTAAATTTTATTGCGGAATTTCGGGTTTTTTTAGTTTTTTAATAAACTAAAGCGTTTTTGAGTTGCGCGAACATATGTTAATCTATCTATACAATATATAATTTCTTAGTATGTCAGGATGTTTGCATGTGTGTTCTATTCTTTCCGCAACTTTCTGAAGCCATCTGATGACATAGGAAGCTGAAATTTGGCACACTTGAAGTACTTTCTCTGCGGAAGATCGTAAGGAAGCCATATTTTTGATTTTCGGCTTTTCAACTAGTATAACTATAAAGATCTGATAGAAAATATGTTTTTTTTTTATTCTATGGGGAACTTTGGGCCCCACCCGGCACGGCTAGGCACCGTCGGATTGACCTGAAAAATTAGATCATGATTTCTTACACCAAACCTCATATTTAAGCAGCGCAAACAATTAAATTTAAAAAAAAAAAAATTGCGACCAGTCTAATGGACACCATAATCGCGAAAGTTGCTACTAAGTAGATTTGAAATCAGTTTCATAACTATGTAGAGGGAGAGCATAAAATCATAGTGATTTTTTTCTCACAATTGGAATAACGTCCGTAAACTACTGTGATAACTTGAAGTGTACACCAGGTACCTTATCTAGCTCAACAAACGATTCATTTACCCGACTTAATGACTGTGATTTTTTTTTTTTATGTCAGCAATTTAATTTTCTCCAAGTAACAACGTTAAGTACCTTTTTTGTGCAAAAAGTACTGTTTTGGTAGTCATTCGCACCATTTCAGAATTTGAATTGTCCATCCCTGTTCTGAATACAAGCCGACTTGTTGTCACAAAAAAGTGAAACAATAATAACTCTTACGATACGACTTAAACTTGAATAGTACTCGTATAAACTTTTCATACTGTTGACTAGAAAATTTGTAAGTTAATTTACATTGTAAATTATTTTATGCTACCGTTTTTTTTCCACCTTTCAGTGTAGAAAAATTTCCATTTTAGATTGACCATCATAGTTTAATTTGCAGATTTTGCAAAATTTTTAAAAAATTGTCATTGTGAATTTTAAGTAATTTTTGTAATAAAAAAAAAAAATTCTTTCCGGTTTTTTTATAAACTACTTATGCCCGTAATTTCTACAAAAATAAATCTAGCAGTGTATAGAAATCGATGGTGCAAAAGCTGCCATATTTTAAAAGAAAACTGAAGGTTAACACACGTTGGCCAGACGTTAGTCGAAAAAGGTAAATTTAACTGTTAGGTACGAACACGACTAGCTTTATTTTTGTAGAAATTACGGGCATTAGGGCAACAAACAATCTGTAAGAAAAAGAAAGTTATTTTAATACCCCCCACCACAACTAGTGGTTATGGTGGGGGGGGGAGGGAGAGGGGGTGGTGGAGCATCTTCTTCAAGTACTATGTTATGGCCACTGTGTAAGTGGTAAATTAGTGAAGTTGTTGAAGAACATTTACGTTCATACATTTTTAAACACCTGTTACATTTAACATTATAAGATAACTTCTTCGTACAATATTTTTAAGCCAAACTCATTTTAAAGAGAGAAACTCATGAACTATTTTGTTAAAAAATACGGGCGTGTTCTAAAAATCGAAATGAGGTGGATTTAAAATCGAGCAAATGAAAGTTCATAAAATAATTTCAAAAGATTTTGTTATTCGTGCTTAATTCCCAGTTTTTATTATTGATAAAAACACTTGAAATTTATTGTTGATGGGATAAGCTATTCCTATGCATTTCACTGGTTGCTTAGGCCAGATCATCAGGAAACTTCATCCATAAAGGTTTTAGACAAACTAAAGATATTAAACCAAATAAAACTGTTAAACGTATACGAATTATAGCAACAGTTCTACTTGTAATAACATCAACAATAAACAGTGGCTTTATCTCATCTTACATTCCCCACTACAATTGGTGTTAATTCTCTCAACATTAATTGTAGTTGTAAGTAGGTTAAGAAAAACCAAATAAAAACAACAACAACTTACAAAAGATGTTGTCAATTAAGATGAGATAAAGCCACTGTTTATTGTTGATGTGTTTTGTTTAAATAGCTTATCCCAAATAAATTTCAAGTGTTTTTATCAAGAATAAAAACTGGGAATTAAGCACGAATAACAAAATCTTTTGAAATTAAAATTTTGTATTCCCAAAAATTGAAATTACTTTTTGTTCATAAAAATATTCCGTTCGGTATAAATTCTTCGATTAATTTAATTAATCGACTGAACACCCTAGTACTCTGTCAAGATCTCACAATGGACTATATTGTTCTCTGAATGAGTGTGTGAAGTTGGCTTCGCACCAGTTATTCTGCCTTAACATACTGATCCAGGGTTTTAATATATTTATTAAAAATAAACACAGTACTAGAATAAATCTAACTATAGAAAATGTTTATTAAGGTAAAATAACTCATGTATACGTTTTTATATTAAACTCCTATTAGGAAATTTTTTCCAAGAACCTAAAAAACAAATTTTCGATGTACTTTTCGCGACGAAGGTGTAAAAAAATCTCACAATGCTGCACGGCATAGCTTTCCGACAACATATTTTATCATAAAAGAAGCAGCTGATGTTAAATGGTTTATTAGAAGGAAATATGGACTTTCACTGAAGCAATGTTACCACATACATTATTTTGCAGTGGGAAATTTTAAAAGTCAAATGATAAAAACATGCTGTGTACGGGGAGTTTTTAAAAGTAAAACATAACTGAACAACCTAAACAAAAGCGGCAAGCGTTTTTTTAAGCATGAAAATTTTATTTAAATACAGTTTCAATAAAACAAACCGACATAGCGATCTGTCAAATAAGATTTATCAGCCGGGTGGTTTCTAATTCGCATTATAATGGTTTGTTTCGTATAAATTGTATGCAAATGAGAAGTTTTGACATACAAAAAACGCTTCCGCTCTTATTTAGGTAGCTCAGTAAGGTTTTATAAAATAAACAATTAGTTAACAGCACATTTCTATAATTCTCTTAACGAACACCACTTTTTTCTTTGCTTTTTTTTTTTGGTTAATGCTTTAACAGCTGTTCGATATTTTTAGCAATTTGCACGAAGAATAATTCGGTATCGTTCCGGCGAGAAGAATGTGAAGACTTTTATTCTCTGAAACCTGCTTTTATTTATACAAATTTAATGTATGCATCCCAAACAAAAGTAAAGAAACAGACCTTCCTTTTAAATACGAAGTCAAAAACTGGCCATAAATCTGTCAATTTAAATAATTTTTAATTTAAGTCACAAACATATCCAAACAATTTGTATGCCCAAATGAGAAAGTGAATTTAAGCCGATCGATCGTTGTGTAAAGCAGTTTTTACGATTTTAGTTTCTATTTTTTATAATTTATTTTCGTTAAATAAAAGCACACAATTTTATTTTTGTTTCCATTACAAATAATGTATTGTACTGTTATTGTAGTAATCGATGTGTACACACAAAGAATAATAAATTAAAACCTAGACTCATTATCATTTATTCAACTGGCCACCTTAATTGTATACAACTGGAGAGATATGAAGCCCTATATATTGATTTATTAACGATTTTAAGTTACTTTTTGTAATCAAACACATACACTCACTATTGACTTGGCTTAACTCGAATTCGATGTCATGTAAATTGTAGATACACAGTTGTGGCTGTCAGATACAATTAAAAAGTTACACTTTACAACCAAATTGTATTGATTTCGTATGTGACATGAGAACAGATTAAGAATTAAAGAAAAGTGAAAATTGACAAGCAAATAAAAATATTGATGTCAAGGATTTTTTTTTTAATATTTTGTTCTAATGCTACCGTTAGGGCCTTTTAAGATTAACTGTAATTTCATTTGAAAAAATACGTTATTTTCGTTTTTGTTTGACTGTGTAAGTGTTAGTTGTATCGAATCGTCATACATTACTTACGCTAATTACTCATGATATAAATTAAACGGTTTATAGAACGAAAATGACACAATTTAAAAATATATAAGATTGTTAGAACATTATTAATAAATATTTAATAATGTTAATCGTTAAAAATTACAAGTTTTCTCTACTCTTAAGTGCATAGTTTTTTTGTTTGAGAAAATTATGTGTTCGCATAAGGTGGTAATGACAGTTTGTCATTAAATTGAGCCTTATGAGTTCTTTCTGTGATGTTACTGAGTCATCGCACTGATGAACATTTTTATTAAACTGACTCCGACTCGTCATTTCTGTGATGCCAATGTGTCATCCCATTAATGACATAATTTCACCTGATGACAACGCTGGCACTTGTCATAGTACTGATGTCAAAGAACATAAACGGTATGACGCTTTTTCTATAATTTTTTATGATTCACATTTAATATGGCTTTTATGGCTAATAACAAATAATTCATAACTTTTTTTTGAATTTTTCAGTGAATATAATAAAAGTTTTAACTTACACTGTACAATAGACCGGATCGACCTCCATACAAAAAAAAAAAAAGTTGTGACAGTCACCCCCTAGACTGAAAGATATGTAAATGAAGTTTATAAAACAGGAAACAATTTTTTTTTGCCACGCCTTAAAATACAGCACTTTTGGTTTTTTATATGTAGCGCTGCCATTTAAAGTCCGATCGCATCATATCGCATATCGTTGTTCATGCCTTGATAGTGGCTTTATTTTTGTCTTTGGTGACTTTTCAATCCGACCTGAAATTCTGGGCGCCACTTATGCCATCTCAGATCCTTCCCCCAAATGTCCAATTTTTTTACGGTCCAAGAAAGTCCTTATAAAACTACGTATGTATAGATTTTAATATGCTCACTTTTATGACACGCCTCCAAATTAAGCCCCTTCTTTTCTTTTTCACATACATACTACATTAAACCAAGTAGAAGCCAATACAAACCAAACAAATTTTCATCAGTCACACCCTAGAATGATCAAATAGCTATCTAAGCTACTTGGGACAAATTTGTCTAACACCAATAGGTAATAAGTTACATGGATTAGAAACAACACCTGTATGGACAAAATACCAAACTTTGGACCCCTCTAACTCAAACTACTATTTAATAGGACTAAGCTTGGTGGTAATTTCACCCAAATCGGAAGACATCGATTTAAAAATTGGGTCACTTGACATGAAATTCCCCATATATTAAGTTTGAAAAACTATAAAAAAATTATTTTTGCCACGCCCTAAATTACTGCTCTTTTTGTTTTATATATACAGCATCGTCATTTAAAGTTCAATCTCATCGTATCGTATATCATTGTTAATGGCTAGAATGTGCCTTTATTTTCGTATTTAATGCTTTTTTAAACTTACCTAAAATTCTAGATGGCAGTTATGGTATCTCGGATCCTTCCCCTCTGATGTCAAATTTTTTCACGTGCTAAGAAAGTCCCTCTAAAACTTAGTATATCTTGTTTTTAATATACTCGCCATGCTCCAATTTGAGTCACCTTGAGTCTAGCTAAGATTTATATACACCGACTATCTAATTTATAATTTTTCGCATATATGTTTTGAGGCATTAATTTTTATGCATTTAAAATATTTAATATTTTTTAATTTTTAGAATTCTGCAGTTTCTTTATATTTTTTTAGATCTGGTTTTAACTCTGTATCATGGTCTCATATTTAACATTATGTATGTTTGCTTTTACAAATGTCTTAATTAAGATTTTTAATTTGTAGTATTTAAATAAATAAAAAAATACGGAAAAACAGTGTACGAAAAATTGTACAAGATATCAAAACTGGCAAAAAAAACGCTAGTAGTTCAGATTGAGAAAGCTTGTCAATAAATTCATCCGTCTGACTTTCATTAAAATATGATTAGTCCACTTGCAAGCACCGCTAAGTTAAAAAAAAAACCAAAGGCAAAGGATCTATGGCCAAGCCATAGAGAGTGGTTTTCAGGATTATTGAATAATTAACCAAAAATTGCGCGTAACTTACAGAGTTTTGTACGAGATTGATAATGGCTTAGGGAGCCATTTAAAGAAAAAAAATAAAATGGAGGCCTTTACAGAATTTTTATTTTCCTATATGTCTTAAACTGTAATTTGGGGCGTGGCAAAAAATTTTTTTTTAAGTTTTTAAAACTTAATATATATGTATACTTTTTATTCTAGGGCGTGTCTGATGAAAATTTTTTTGGTTTGTATTGGCTTCTACTTGGTTTAATGCAGTATGTATGTGAAAAAGAAAACATGGGCTTAATTTGGAGGCGTGTCATAAAAGAGAGCATATTAAAATCTTTACATACGTAGTTTTGTAAGGACTTTCTTGGACCGTCAAAAAAAATTGGACATTTGGGGGAAGGATCCGAGATGGCATAAGTGGCGCCCAGAATTTCAGGACGGATTGAAAAGTCACCAAGGACAAAAATGAAGCCACTATCAAGCCATGAACAAAGATATGCGATATGATGAGATCGGGCTTTAAATGGCAGCGCTACATACTTATAAAAAACCAAAAATTTTTTCCTGTTTTTGAAACTTTATTGACATATCTTTCATTCTAGGGGGTGACTGTCACAACTTTTTTTTTCGACCCGCCCTACTGTACAACACACAAAAAAAATAACAATGTTCTGCCAACTGATTCTTATAGAGGGGGCTAAAAAAAGATATACGAGGATTGGCATTTTAAGAGCTTACATCTGAAACTCATTTTACGGCCTATTTAAAGTTGCACCCTTGTATAGTGAAAAAACGTATAAAACCGAGTGATACTTAGGTTTTTAGTTTATACTGTCTTCAGTGGTTTTATTCAGAAAATTACAAGCAACATTTTGTTGGCATACATTAACCCTTTAATTCATGTATAAATGTGTCTTTTTTTCATTTTTTTCTTTTTTAAAGTCTCGTTCAAAATAGCGAAAATATTTGTCATTAAATTCTACTTTAGGTCCCCAAACACACTTAAGTCAAAAATTCAACTTTAATACCAGAAATAAGCCAAAACTTAAAAGGTGGGTTAAGGGTTAATTATACAATTATCCCAACATGGCACAAATATACCAGAAAAATTATGTTGCAACAAAACAAAGTTATAAAGGCAAATCAAAAACAAAACTTAAAAAATATTCTGCTCTTAATCTTAACTCTATCGTTATACTGATCACAAGTTTTGATGCTTTAAAGGAGTCTGTATTCGGTAAAAATGCTTGTCATGCAGGCGAATTCACTCGTGCTGAACGTAATATTCGCCGTCATATCTAAATATTTTTCATTTCCAACCCGCATCATCGGTGTCACACATACAAACACATTTTTACTAATATTAATTGATGATAAATGCTTGGAAGTGTACAGACCCCTTACAATCGCAGACTAATTTTAAAGTAAAATTTGAGTGATTTAATAAATAAAACTTTTGCCACAAAAAATCATAGAACATTTTTTAGGATTTAGAAAATGTGTAATTGTTCCGAAAAATACGACTACTGTTGTTATGTCTGCGGCAAACATATTTTTCCTAAGCATAGAGTAAAAAAGCATACATTCTCTTTTAGCTGAAATATGTTAGACTTTGTTTGATACACGGAAAGAATCATTAACTAAATATGGCTTGAACCTAGAAAATTTTGCATGATTCTCGTCTATAATACAAACAAAATAAGTTAAAATCAAGTAATTATTTTTGGCCATCCCTCTGCTCGATGATACTGAAGAAGTTAAAAGACTAAAACGGCACCACATCCCCATACATAGACATATATTTTTATTTTCCTTTTTTTCTTAAATACATTCCTAATTAATTTGTAAATAAAAGTATAAAAACATAAAATTATGTTCTTAATGAGTAATCCCAGCAAAAACTTCCCAGCAAAAACTTACATTGCAAAGTAATGAGTTAAAAAGCTAATATAACGACTCTTCACTACTTATACATTGGCATTTTAACTCATTATTTTAACACGGCATAGATCTAACATTAGATGTATGAAATTATTAAATCTTACATTTTTTAATTAACAATTAAACATTTTTTTTAAGGAAACTATAATTTTGTATTAATTTATGAATATAGTTATGTTTGTATATTGTTTTTTTATGTTCCCAATTAAAATTTTTTGTTTAACTTGGACAAACTTAAGTTTTCATATATCCAATGAAAATTTTTAACATAATTACGAAATCCAATGAAGCGATTTTAACGAAAATACTTCATTATAACTATGAAATTCCATTTAGACAATGAAAATTTTCATTTACCCAAGGAATATTTTTTTATGAAAATGATTCATTAATTATATGAAGCATTTTTCTTTCAGTGTAATACAAAAAAAAAACAAATTGTAAGAATAAATATTTAAAACCAATTTGTATTAGATTTGAAAAAAGTAATTTCAATTTTTGGGCATACAAAATTTTAATTTCAAAAGATTTTGTTATTCGTGCTTAATTCCCAGTTTTTATTCTTGATAAAACCACTTGAAATTTATTGTTGATGGGATAAGCTATTCCTATGCATTTCACTGGTTGCTTAGGCCAGATCATCAGGAAACTTCATCCATAAAGATTTTAGAAAAACTAAATTACTTTTTGATTATAAACAGGCAAGTGCACGGCCTAAAAAACACTTAATTGACAACATCTTTTGTAAGTTGTTGTTATTTTTTATTTTGTTTTTCTTAACCTACTTACAACTACAATTTATGTTGAGAGAATTTCAACTAATTGTAGTGGGGAATGTAAGATGAGATAATCCCACTTTTTTTTATTTTTTTTTTATTGTTGATGTGTTTTGTTTAAGCTTTGATATTATTACAAGCAGAACTGTTGCTATAAGTCTTATACGTTTTACAGTTTTATTTGGTTTAATATCTTTAGTTTTTCTAAAATCTTTATGGATGAAGTTTCCTGATGATCTGGCCTAAGCAACCAGTGAAATGCATAGGAATAGCTTATCCCATCAACAATAAATTTCAAGTGGTTTTATCAAGAATAAAAACTGGGAATTAAGCACGAATAACAAAATCTTTTGAAATTAAGATTTGAAAAAAATTAAACCGTATATGCATTTTATTATGAATGAATTATAAATTTAGTTAATCAACTCATACACAAGTACTTAGGTACAGATTATATGTCAGCCATTACTAAACTACTTCTATGTAATGCAGATGGTATTAAGTAGTCATTGAAAAGTAAGTTGTTCAGTAATGGCAAGTTTTTGCTGGGATTGTTCTCACTGGAGTCTAACAACTAATGAAATTCTTTATTGTATCCAATTTGCATATTACCCTTAAATGGATAGATTGTAAATAAAAATGTATTATAAAAAAAAAAAAAGAGAAAGGAAATTATTTTTAGATTTTAGAATTTCTTGTTTTAAGAAATGAAACTGATTACTTTAGAAAATAAACTTCTTTCCGAGTAATCATGTAGAATTACCTAGAGTCAAAAAGAAACTGCAGTAAAACAAGTATGAGTGCTATATTCGGCTGTGCCGAATCTTATCTACCCTTCACCATTGTGCGAGCAGAATACAGAGCAACTAGACAAAAACTAAATAAAACTGGTAAATATTTTTTAAAATAAGAGACAACCGGTTTCGAACTTCGCTTTTCATAAGGGCCCAGAACATATATACTTTATAGGGTGTAGGATCAATATTGTAGAAATTACAGTTATATATATATACCTTTTTTACCTTCGGTGAAGGGTATAAAAAGAGTAATTTTTGGGAATTCGGGGGTCTAATCACCGCATTCGATACTATCGTATCGAATAAACTGTTGATTTTTTTTTGCATACGATAGACACTGGCGTATCGAATAAAAACTCGATAAATGTAATCTCGAGTTACTCGATGTCGAATGCTATTATTTCAAATTCAATACATTTCATTCGATATCGAGTTTCAAGATACCAAAATAAATAATTTCGATCAATTTTGCTCGATATCGTATGCGGTGATTAGACCCCAGTATTTCGGCTATAACTCATAAAAATTTCCGATATTTTGGTATATAGTAAGTCATATACATAGGACATATGGCAGCCCTAAAATTTAGGTTTTTATAAAAATTTTGATGTTTTTTACCCCATTTTTGGAGTATTTTGCTCATAAATTACCCATTGTCTAAACGATTTGATATTTTTATATACCGACGTGTAAAGGAAGAATTTTACCAATAACTTAAGTTATATTTATATATAAACATTTAAATATACTTGTATACATATATTTTAACAAAGTTAATTATAAAAAAATGTATTTTTTGGGGATTCTGTATTTTGGGTATAACTCAGCCATTTTTTAAACGATTTGACAGATCTGTTTACCGACGTGTTTAAGAACAAATTTGCCATTTAGTTGAGTTATAAAGCTTGGACTCGGGGTGATCTATGGTTTTCGAAAGTGGGTATTTTAAAAAAAATTTAATTTTGGTCATAACTTTTTTGTATCTGAACCGATTTTTCCGAGTTTTTTATAAAATATGTTTTACTAAAAATTTCCGATATTTTGGTGTATAAGTTATATCCAGAGGACATATGGTAGCCCTAAAATTTAGGTTTTTATACAATTTTTATTTTTTTTGTACGGGAGGTACCACGCCCACTTCTCCAATCCCGCCCACATTTTGTAGGATGGTGTGTATTGGCAACCTTAATGTGTGTACCTAATTTGGAAGCTTTGGCTTTTGCCGTTCCCCAGATATACAGCAAAAAGTAATAAAAATACAACAACCACAAGGGATTTTTGGAAAAAATTAGAGGTAGTCGTGGTTTTTTGGTCATATCTCAGCCATTGTGGACCGATCTTGCTGAATTTCAATAGCACGAAATGGTGGACTATATGTGACATAAATGTAAAACAACCTAGCCGCTATCATGTCTGGAGTCTCCGGAAAACACATATCAAACGTAAGACGGACAGACGGACGGACATCGTTAAATCAAGTTCTCTGCTCATAAGGACCCAGAATATATATACTTTATAGGGTCTTAGATCACTATTTTAGAAATTACAAACGGAATGACAAACTTATATATACCCTTTTCCACCTGAGGTGAAGGGTATAAAAATGCTTTGGTGCTCACTTTTTCCTTTTATTTAATGTTAATATCTCAAGGTACAAAAACATTTGCTCAATAGCTTTTTGTTTTGGATTTTAACTATGTATATAAACCCTCAAACCACCTTTCAGTTTTTGCTTATTTCTGGTATTAAAGTCGGATTTTCGACTTAAGTGTATTGGAAGATCTATAGTAGAATTTTATGACAAATATTTCCGCAAAATATTTAAACTATATACATCCCTGTTTTTAATGTTATTTTTGCTGATCTTCAAAATAATTGAAAAAGCCCCATTTCCAGAAGAATTAGAGGCTTGATGTTGCTTGAAATTGTATGAAGAAATCTTCTGAGGGCACTATATACCAAAAACTTAAGTATCACACGATCTTCTACGTTTTTTTTTACTATACAAGGGTTTAACTTTAAATAGGCCGTAAAATGAGTAGCAGATGTAAACTTTTAAAACGCCGATACACGTTTATCCGTTTTTAGTCCCCTTTATAAGAATGAGTTGGAAGAACATTGTTATTTAAAATAAAGCTTCATTTTGTTGTACAGTGTTATTTCTAATTTCATACTGAAATTTAATTTATAAATGAAAAATAAGCAAGATCACATTTAATTACAAGTCACTTAATAAGGTTAAGAGAAATGATTACATTAAAAGCGATATTCTTAGGTAAATCTTATAAGGGATATATTGCAAATTATGAACCTATTACCACAAACTTTTGTTTTGAGATTTGGGGTTTGGTTACAATTAGAATATTAAAGTATATGAAAGAGAAGTCCAAATGAGATTTAATTAATTTGGGACATACCGCTATTAAATATGGCGCTGCGAAATATGGCCCCAGGAAATATGGCCCCAAAAATATAAATGAATATTGACACCAAATTTGGGGTTTTTTTTCATAATGCCAATATGGCTTAATTTTTTTAATGAAAAATTACCCAAAGAAAATGAAAAATAAAATTAAATATGACCCTAAATTTGGGGTTATTCTGCATTATGAAAAATCACCTCAAAATTTTTTAATGAATTTGAACCCCAAAAAAGAACACAAAGAAAGTTACATTAAACATTTTCGTTGGAGTTCATATGTTCGAAACTAAAAATCCCAAATTTAGAATCCCGATTTCAAAATCCGACTCAGAAAGTGATTCTGAGTCGATCGGTATGGGTCTAGGACCAATATTTTAAGGCGTTACACACATCAGCACAAATGCATAATACCCTCTCCACTATTGTGGTGTGAGTATAACAAAAAAATTGCGCCAAAATTGCGTGTTGTTGTATCTTATGCAGGCGCGGATCCAGCTTTAGCCTTAGGGGGGCGGGGGGGAAATTTTTTATAATACAAAAAAAATTGTTTTTAAAAGTTTATTAAAAGCAATATGGGCAAATCCCAGAAACAGTCCACCAACCAAAAATTTTTCAAATGAATTTTTTTTTAACGGAATATAAGACTAGATGTATAATTTCATTTTTATATTAAAAAATATGTATTTCAATGATCATCAATGCAATAATTTTTACCAAATCCTACCCCACTGCTGATTTTTTAATAAAATACGTGAATTTAGCATTATTTTAGGTGATTTTTGTGCTTAAAATAGCACTTACAGCAGACTTATCAAAATATAAATTTCGTTAAAATAAAAGTTGATATTCATTAGTTAACAAATTAGTTAAAGAAATGCAATTCATAAAAATATAATTTGTTTTGTTAAAATAAATAAAATATAATAATAAAATACCACTGGAAAAACTGTAGCGTGCGTTACGTAGCGTGCGTCACAAAGGGTTCACGGCTCTTGTCAAAAAATCACAACATTTTTTGGCTGCAAATAAGTGCGTTTAGAATTCTCTTATACTCATCTTTCATTTAGGAATCAGATTTTGTATACCTTATCATGCAAAATTCGCTAAAAATTAGGAAAACGCACTTCAACCTTTGAAGTTACTTCCACTTTTTGTAGCGTGCGTCACAAAACTTTGTGATCAATTATTTCGCAACAAATACTTGCTAAGAAATTATGATATATGCCATTTGTAAGTTCATATTAATGTCAGTAAATACTATATATAAGTTGAAGCTATCTTTTTTGAAAGACCAAAAAATGTGTATATTCCAATCAGAAAACGCGTGCGAATGTAGCGTTCGTCACGCAGGATTTGCCCATATGTGTTTATTATATTAAAAAACTCAACAATAAGGTTAAATAAAATATTCAATATTAATTAAAATAAACTAATCTTTTTAAATAAGCAGTTTATGATTTCCTTGTGAGGCAAATTTAGATAGTTCAATCTATCTTCAGTTTGTCATTGTTGATCTGAGCCATGTTTTTATTCGCCGAAGGGTAGGAAATGACCTCTCGCTCGTAGCATTACTGATGAGCATTGAAACGCAAAATTGAAATATTTTTCTTAGATTTGGGTAGATATCTTCATTACAGTTTATTAAAGCATCTACAACGTTATCTGATAGATTTTCAGATATTTTCCATGTTTGTTGCCAATGCTCAGGCTCAAGTTTAGATGTTAGTACGTGTTTATCTCTTTTATCAAATATAAGCAGCTCATCAGCTTCTTGTGGGTTTTAAAGTTTTATAGCTGTATATGACTTGATTACACTTTGAGTAGAAGTTTTGGTATGTTCAATACATTAAGGATATCTATTGGGAAAAGTGTTTTGAGATCTTCTGGATTTGAACGCAAATAACTTTAACATTTTCAAAAATCACTTTAAGGGCCATTATTACAACTTGAAGTTAGCTAAAGTTAAGATTAAATTGACAGATAATAATGTGTTATCTGTCAAAAAGCGTCTGTTAACTGTCGGATAACAGCTAACGCCCTAAATTGTTCTTCGGCTTTATTTCTTTTTTCTTCAAGGCCCATGATTAAAGTTTTGATAAGGCTTGGTCCTTTTTGCAGATCTATATCGTGCTTTTGTAAAATGATACTAAGCGGCTGTGTTACAATAAGTATCATACTTAATATGCTTATTCCGCAAATAAATTCAAAAGTTCTAAGTTCCTTAATATAAGGCTTTTAATGAAGTATCTCCACCTTTCCACTCAGATATTTTTTCCAAAGCTTCTACTATATGATGTACACTTGTTGCAAAGTGTAAAGCTGAGTCGTTTCCGGTCCACCCATCTTGTCTCAACTGATACAACTTTTTGTATTAGTGGCACTTTATTGCTTTTAGAAATTGAGTTGTTTAATTTATGGGAATAGCAAGGCGTTTGTTTCGCATTTGTCGCGGTTTCCAGAATTTTTTAACAGCTCTGCTGACATCAAAGGACACCCATCGGTTCCAACTCCTACACAAAGTTTTAGGTCAAGACCAAAATTTGTCCAAGTTTTACGAACTATTGATGATAGTGCCTTCGCATCAATTGACACATCCGCGTCATTATCAATATCCTGTGAAGGCTCTTCAAATGCGTTTACAACAAAGCCAAAAAATTCTTCCCTAACAACTTTTTGTTGTATGTTGAAATATTTTAAAGATAAGGAAATCTGGCTTTTCCCCGACAAATACGTGCTTTCGTCAAAAATTATCGAATAGAATTTTGATTCATATAACACATACATACATAAATACTGCATATTAAAACTCAGGCTTATTAATAATTTAACCGCACACATTTTCAAGTCAAACGTTTACTCTTTGGTTATACATAGATGGCACCTGCTGGGATTGAATGTTGAATAATAAGTATTTTAATACAGTCAACTAGATGTTTCATTGAAAATATCTAATAAATAACTATAAGGATTAAGATTTGGATACTTATTGAAAATTTGGTTAGAGATTCAATAAAAAATACCTTGCTGGGATTTCCAAAAATTTTGTACATTTAAAAAAAAATAATATTGATGGGTATTCTTGTATTATCGAAATAAACAAAACATATTTTTATAATTTACGGGGGGGGGGGGGGGAATTTCCTTATCTCCCCCCCTGAATCCGCGTCTGATCTCATGTAAAACTTTGGGGGCGTTTTTATTTTCCTTTTGTGCCATATTTCCTGGGCTGATTTTGCGCACCGCCATTAAATATTCCTTTAACATGTTAGCTACTATTTTTTATTTAAATTTTATCTCACAATTATACCCAACAAGTGATCTACGCAGGTAGCCTTTATATGGAATTTATACTTTTATCTATAAATTGAAACAATTCCTGCAAAATTTGGCAAAAATATAAGGATTACAATTAAGCCTTTTTGTGCCAAAAAAGTGACATTATGACAACGATTACAAACATATATTAGGATTAAATCTAATCTACATAGTCTATTTTATATTATAGATATAGACATTTTTAATAATTTTAATACCATTAAATAAACAAATTTGGGTAATTAATTGCATAAATATTTAAAAACAAAAAATTAGTAATCTATTTAATTGGCTTAGGTCAACACCAAGAAAGTCGACAGAAATAAAAGCAGCTCATTTTTCTTATATTTTTTTGACTTTAAACAATTAGTAAAAGTTAACCAGTTTCAATTAAAATTGCTATAACCATATTTGACAAAAAATCAATGAAAGTTATTATTATTACTTTGCTTTATATAATACAAGTATGTAATATTATTTAAGATTTAATAACTCATCGCAATAACCACAAGGTGACACATGGGAATTAACAAAATTCAAACAAGTAAGAAAGTAAAGCCAGTCAAGACCGACTGAATAAAACCCTACACTACAGCGTTTACAGAAAAATGTTTAAAAGTGTACCCTACCTGGGACCCATCAGGATAAAAATATGTTGTGAGGTTAAGATTCATTTAAACATTATTTATCTTCATGGAAGTTTTGGTTTTTTGATAATTTTAGGAACAATGTTTGTATGGCACTTAGAGTCACTACTGGACCTGACAACACAAAATGTCATGTGGCAAATTTGCCTTGAAATAGAAGCTACACTGAGCGAAAAATATCCTAAATATTGTCAACAATATTATTCAAACAACAGCGAAGTGTTGTCAATATTTCGACAACATCTCGCGACATTAGAACAACAAGGTTCTATTTGCACCTAAAGTTCTTACATGTAAAACCTTGTTGTTCGATCTGTTGTCAAGTTGTAACAAACGGTTATCAAATTAAAATATATACAACGCCCAGTTGTCATTATTGATAGCATACGTACACAGTTAGGCCCGTTTTCACAACTTACCAATAGCTAAAGGTAGGATTTTATCGTCAGTATAAAAAGTGTTCCATTATTACAACTTTACTTTTACCTACCAGGTAGGATGAACCTAAATTTACTTTATAGCTCACTTTATATAAAATTAAAGTTTTAATAATGGCACACTTTTTATAAGGCCGGTTAAAGTCTACTTTTAGCTATCGGTTAGTTGTGAAAACGGGCCTTAGGATGTCAAATTATGTAACAACTTTTGAATTTACCTCATTATTAGCAGTTTAAACCAGTGTTCGAAAATAAACACTAAATATCGCTCCTAAGTATTGGGTTCGGGTTCGCTAAAGGTAGAAGTACATAACACTCGTTAATTCATCGACGTGTGTCGTGCGTTTAAAACTTTAGCGCATTAAAAGTTGCAAGTTACACAACGCGCGTTACAAAAGCCATTCCTGTCAGCTGTTTTTTTTATTTTTTTTACTTATTTGTACATTGAAAACGGATTTGAAAATATATTTTTTTATTTTATTGAATTTCTTCTATTTATATATATTGTATGTTTGTTAATCTCTTCAATAAGATTTTCTTTCATGATTCACAAATTTGTTAAAATATTCTTTTTTTATTGTCAGCTTATTGCTTGTCAAAAATACACGACACGTCAAAAAGTTCAAAGTCAACCAACATTCTGGCGCAAACGCGTCAAAATATTTTGGGTGCAACTTGTTCTATGAAAGAACACTAGTTTAATTTTTTTGACAGAAGTCTATAAAGCGCGCGCGCACTAAAGCGTGCTATGTACTTCTACCTTAAAAGTGTTTGTGTAGAAAATCATTAAAAAAATAACGTTTCCCTGTTAGTCATCTTTTGAACACAAAAATAATACTGATTTTATCAAACTCAACAAAAGATGAGAACATTTCGAGCCCCAATAGCAAAAATGATGTAACCAACAAAAATACAATTTTACAGGAGAGTGCTTTTTTATTTTATTTCATATAAATTTTGTATGAAATTTGTCGGTTACCTCAAAATTGTTCTTGGTATAAAATCGTAACGGTGCCTTATGTGACCACGACATTTTAGGAGATGATGCAAGTGTTGCCAATAAAGTCATTTATTAAAAAAAACTAAAATTGAAAATGATGTCGGCTACATAATTTTTGCTATTATGGCTCGATTTAATTTCACACAAACAAGACATATACACAACACACACACAAGCTATTCGTGCTGTGTTCGTTGCTAAAATTTTTTGTTTGTTCATTTCTTTATCAATGTAAAAAAACAGAAACACTATAGAACATTAACATATAATGTTTGTCTACAGTATCACTACAATTGTTTTGTTTTTTTTTAACGAAGAACAGGGGTCTAATCACCGCATTCGATACTATCGTATCGAATAAACTATCGAATTTTTTTGAATACGACAGACACTGACGTATCGAATGAAAACTCGATAAATCTAATGTCGAGTTACTCGATAACAAATGCTATTATTTCAAATTCCATAATTTTCATTCGATATCGAGTTTCATGATACCAAAATAAATAATTTCGATCAATTTTGCTCGATATCGTATGCGGTGATTAGACCCCAGAACATTATATAATGTTCGGCTGTTTCTTGAAAATAGTTACGGATGGTATTAAGGGCTGTGTTCGTCTACGCAAACACTATAACAATAGATATCGTTCTTGGATGTGTGAACCGAATAATGTACTGTTCATTTTCGAACACTGGTTTAAACAGTAAATAAGGTTGCAAATTATGAATAAGTTAATACTTGCATCTAATTTAGAAACCTTGGCTCTTGACATTCACCGGATATGTACACCAAAAACAAAGGATTTTTGAGTAAAATTAGAGGCAGTTGTGGTTTTTTGCTTATATCCCAGCCATTTATGGACCGATCTGTCTGAATTTTAATAAAAAAATTCTTTATATTGTCCAGGATCAATATTATGGAATATAAATACCCTTTTACCTTCGGTGAAGGGTATAAAAATACTGTTGTAAGAACATTAGAATTCGGGAGATATCTCCTTATTAAAGAAAATTTACATATATACATATCTATAAGTCCAGTGACCATGTGTTCTGTATTATACAGAACAGCAATACTGTATTTTAGAGCTTTGTCCTGTGTGAATTTTTCTCTGGTCGAAAACCTTTAATTGTTCTGTATTTCATTAAATATTATCTATTTGTTCTGTATTTATTCCCGTAATTTCTACAAAAAGATAGCAGGTCTTTTTCGTACCTAACAGTTATCTTTACCTTTTTCAATGTTTATAAGGCCTACGTGTTTTTGCCTTCAAAAATATGGCAGCTTTTACACCATTGGTTTCTATACACAGCTAAAATAAATACATTCCCAATTTGTCTGACTTTTTGTGTTACCGAAAACATGTAAAATTTTTCTATTTTTTTTACAAAAAATTTCTAAAAGTAAAATTTCTTACTTAACTGCAAGTTCAAGTCTTCTAATTTTGACACTTACGAAATAAAAAGATTTTTTTCATGTTCATCGATTTCGAACGAAGATTTCATTCGCTAATGTACATTTTACACAAAATTTTAAAATTTGTAATTGTTTAAAATGTAAAATAAACAAATGAAATTTGTATTTGCAAGCGATGGACAGGCAGTTATTTTCTAATTAGCAAAAAATAAATACTGAGACATTCAATTTCTTAAAAAGTTTTTAACGGAATTTAAAAAAACTAACATTAAACATTTTGTAAATTTAATGCAGGGTAATAATATTCCAGTATCTCGTTTTAAAAAATGAATTACAAGTTCTTGATTATAAAGATAAAACATTCGTAGGAAGGAAAACTGTTTTCTCATTGACAGGACTTTACTTGATTAAAATTAGGAATAGGCTGACAAACGATTCTGTTATTGCTTTTTCTTTACTAAAATTCTTTTTTCAAAGAAACATGTTGCAATATTTTGTTGAAATAATGTAAGGAGTTGGGTTTTTAATTCTTTACAAACTTATTTAATTTATCTCATGAATTGTTATTTGTTTTTGTTCAAATAAATGAATACGGGTACCCAACACAGCCTGACTGTGAATACCTCCATGAGCTCTCTCAAAGCATTCCTCCACCGAGCGACCAGGAACGATCGCAGCGTATAATTTGGCAATGCTCTGAGCGCAGACTGACTGTCGACGTAAATTGTCATCACAGACCCTCCTACGATTTGACCCAGTATAGCCTAAGTCGCCCTCCAGATCGCTGGGATCCAGTCAGTGAAGACACTGCACTCCTCCGGGAGTCCGAATGACGTATTTATGTCAGTGTCAGCTATATAAATACGTGTAAGTAAATAATAATATTCTCTCACTTTGCCTTAAGTCAATCCAAATGACTCAATTTAATGATAGTTTACCATTAAATTGAGCCTAATGAGTCTTTCATCCGATGTTACTGAGTCATCACACTGATGACATTTTTTTTATATTAAAATTGATAACATAATATCACCTGATGACAATTTGGCCAAGGGATGTTAAGGCTGACATCACAATGTTGAAAAGTGTCATGGTGACAAAAACGAAGACACTTGAAATAGCACTGATGTCTAATAATATCAGCGTTAGGACGCCTTATCTATCAGTGTATAAGGTTCGTCCTTAAGACAAATGAAACGAGACTTATTTTTTATGTGTTCGATCAGCTTTTTGGTTTGTTTTTTAATAAACATACCGAGCGACTTTATTGAATCATTAAATACAATACAAATCAGTTGGAAAAAACACTTTGAACTTAAATTATTAGGAATTTCATAATTTCATAAATTTAATTTTGAAGTGCCTTGTTATATCACTACTTTCCCTACAGAAATATAACTGAAGTAACAAAAAAAAAAAGCTTTAAAAATAAAAACACCGCAAGCCAAAATGAAACCATCTATTCATTCAGGCAACCCATTCATACATCCATCCATCCATCCATCTATTCGTTGTCTACAAGGGAGTACTGCGAACATCTTACACTAATCAACCAGAAAAGTTTTTTTTTTTTTGCTTAAACATACTTAAGTGGCAAATTTCATGACTTTTTTCAATTTTAGTTTTATTTGGCTCTTTTTCATTCATTTAATAGCTAAAATAATTGGCTACCTTTTTATATGAAAAACTAAAAAAATAATCCGCACAATGCAAACCGCGCAATACAAGAAGCAAGTTGGGGCTTCTGTTGTTCAAATGAGCAAAATACATGTTTAAGTGTCTTATCCAAGGGCTTAAAGGTGGGCTTCCGTGTGTCATTTTTTGTACCAGAGATATTGTTTGATGACAAGGCATAAATAGTTTTTTGTCTCCCCCTTTTTATTTTGATGAAAACTAAAAGAAATTCAATTTATGGTCGTATAAAAAAAAAAAAAACAACCAATAATCTTACACACTATTCATTGTAAATTTATATTCGTTCATTGTTCAGACACTAAATGATGAAAACTTTATTGTTTGAAAAATTTTAATCAAGTTGGATGTAACTTTTACTCTTGTACTTATTATAATTAATATATTAATAAAATATATAAATTATATTTAAGGAAATGTAAGGCATTAATTCATATATGGGCCTCTAATTTTATCTGCATTTTTTATGAGTTTTACTTCCCAGCGGGAAAATGGAATCAATAGGAATCGAGAAAGTAATACATATCTTGTATGATATTTGATTCCAGATTTGAGTCCTAGGATTGTAATAAATTATTTTAATGTATCCTGCGAATGAATTAAATAATTCATTCTTTGGAATAAATTATATTATTCAAAAGTCTTATAATAAAAGTCTTCTCCAATGCCGTTTGGAATACATTTTTTAATACCTGTTTACTTTAAATAACTTTGACCCACAGACATATAATTTGTGCTTTGACCGTACGCTTTCAAACCAAACTGCGACTAAAATAAAAATTATAAGTAGGCCACATAAAGACAGCAAAAAAATAACGGATTTTTATTAAGGAAATATGTATGTAAAGCAAAAATACGAATAATTGTTACTAACAGAAACAATACATTCCTTGTTCTGCAAATGTGGGAATATACGTGGTAATCAGTGCTTAAATTTTGTGTCTGATGAAATTACCTTCTCGATTCCAATGAATGCATTATTATTCTTTCGAAAATAATGCACTATTTTTTAAATTATTTATGTAATCAATTCCTCATTTTCCCGCTGGGAAGCTTGCACAGATTCAACAACGCTTTAGGTATGTTAATTTCAATACTGAAAGTAACTTTAATTTTGAATAGAATTCGCAGAAAAGAGTATGGAAATGGAATTGCATTATCAAAGCCAATAACTGCATATTAGGTTTTTGCAAAAACTTAATATTAGCTGATTTATGGGCAGTCGAAGTTGGCATTTGCGAGCAACGTTCACAGTACAGCACAAAAAGTATAATTTTTATATAATTTAAGCGGTTTTTTCTATCACTTATTAAACAAAAAGAAGAAATTCGTGCATTATATGGTAAATAAACGGAAAAGTAAATAATTAAAATAACCAACATATTTTGGTGAATGTTATTGCTTTTGTTAACAAAATGTGTAATTTTAATTTAACCTAAACCTTTATGTTCTCGGGATTGTAAAGTTATGTTGGCGGTTGGAAGACTACATTTGTAGAAAATATGTATTTGAATGGAAAACTATGTATGTCCACTATGGTGTCCCAAAAAATTTGTTCTTTCTGATTTTCATAGGTGCTCAATTAAAATTTAAAAGCTTATAGGGTAAAGTATTTTTAACAAATAGAAACTGGGAATTATTTCCTTCCGAAGGTAACTTTTTTATATTATATTCAACATTTTTCATTTTTCGAATTTATTCTATGAGCTAAATTTCAGTTATGTATTTTATAAAGCTTTTTTGTAATAGTTCTATTCCTACAATTTTTCAGAAATTTTTCTGTACATTCAATATACCTCATTGCTTTCCAACGGAAGGCTAAGGTAAAATGTTAAAAGAAAATACAATATAATAGTCTGGTAGTGTATAAAGTCATTTCTGAAAATTTTTAGGAACAGAACTATTACAAAAAAGCTTTATAAAATACATAACTGAAATTTTGCTCATAGAATAAATTCGAAAAATGAAAAATGTTGAATATAATGTAAAGTATTTTTAATTTTTTTTAAAGAATTTTCGGAATAGGTTTAGAGGTCGCGCAAATGCAGTTTTCATAAAAAAACGGAGTTTTCGGCCTTTTTTTAACTTTACTCATAATTTGGTTAATACCACGAGTTCTTCACTCCTGAGGAAACAGTTTTAAAAAAAGTATCCATGCTTTATTCCTGTGTGAAAAAGTTATGAGTTTTGGTGATGAGTTTACTCATTTAGATACCCTTAAATAAAACTTTTCGTAATTTTTTAAAAAAAATTTGTAATAACGCTTTACAACTTTTTAAGTTTAAATAAAAACGAAAAAAAACTAATGATGCAGTTTCAAAGACAAATTAATTCTTATTAATATCAATGAGTTATACCCGTTTTTAACTTTATACCCAGTATATGTTATTATAAGCTGTTTGCCAGTTCACCCAATCAACAAAAAAAAAACTTTTCTTTTGCTCTATAAAAATCATTTATTGAGGCTCTTGCGATGTAGTTCTATACCTTGCAATAAATTCTGGTAAATAGTTTCAGAAGTTGTGACATTAATATAAGTATTAGCCAAAGCCACACCTCTTTCTGGCACATCATTTACCACTTGTAATTGTTGAACTTTCTTCTTTGCCTCTTGAAATGACTTGTTGGCTTTCCAATTCTCTGGATCTATTTTTAAAAATATTGCAAGCTTAACAAAAGTTAGAATGGCTTTTGAAATGAATTGTTGAATTTCTTTATTTTTAAAGTTTTCTTCTGTTAAAGTTACATTTGCTACTAAATAATCGCTGCATGGAGTATCTGCAAGTTTTTTTTGTCATTAAGTGCAAAGTTGTAGTGTCGATACGTTCATTAAGTTCAAGTTAAGTACCACTGATGACCTAGAAAAGTTTTAAGCGAGGCTTTTGCGACTGCTTTATTTATAATTTTATAACTACCCAATTCCTTTAATAGGCTCAGATCATTGAGAGGAGCGTATCGAGGGCACTGGCAGAGGTACCAATATTTGATATATATTCTTAAAATAAATAACTAAATTCAAGCAAGGCATCAACTGTTGATTTGTCAATATAAGATTGCAACTGGTTTCGGAAAATGCATATTTTCAAAGAATAGATAATTTTCATCATCCAGCGAGCCAGATTGATAGCTCCTGGAGCACACATAAAATAGAAAGCGTGTAACGATTTAGATCAATAAATGTCAGAAGTTAATGACAGTTAAAACCTAACTTTAAATATTTATGGAAATATACAATAATTATAATGAAAAAAGTATCACCATTTTGAAGGTACAAACTATAAAAATAGTGTAACTCGGAAACTATAGGACAAAATTCCATTTTTGTTATTCTTAATTGCTTAGAACTTATCGGTATTCAAAATCGCGTCACTAGTTTTTATTCCTTTCATATACATTTCAAAAGTAATAAACCGTTTTTTACAGAATTTGTTAAAAAATTACAAAAATACTTAATATGTGGAATCGTAATAGACAAAAATATTGTCGGAACTTAAAGTTTTTGCATATGGAAATAAAGTTTGGGAAATTTTCTTTAGAAATCTTCGGTCAAAAAATTAAATAGACGTGGTTATTGACAAAGTTATGAGTCCAGTTTGAAAAAAGGCCGTAAAACCAGATTTTTAACAAAGAATTGATTTGCGCGACCTCTAAACCTCTTCCTAAAAATCTAAAAAAAAAAATTCAAAAATACTGGACCCTATAAGCTTTCAAATTATGCTTGAGCCTCTGACAAAAACAAATTGTGGGCCAGCCTAATGTCCACATATCAAAAAACATTAGTAGGAGAGTTTTATACTTTAATGCATATTGGTAAAATATAATAAGGTCAAATATGCAAGCACACTAGGCTTGCCAGATTGAAATCGGCAAAAAGCTTATCATTGAAAAGAAAAAGCTTGGATTTTCTATACCCTACTTCTATACGCGCAATTTGTGTTTGTAAACATAAGCAATATCGTCGGCAGAATGACGTCACAGAAATGTTCTTTGTTTAACATTTTTTTCAGAGTGGACTAAACGTATGTCTAAACACAAAACATGAATTTGGATGTAAATAAATACTTACATTTTCTTTGGCAACCAATTTATTTTTGGTTATTTTTTTATTTTTAATTTGTAAATTTTGTATTTAAATTTTATGTTTTAAGTCTAAAATTTGATTTTGAATATTGATCTAATAAATGCAGAGTTGATTTAACGATTCCCGTCTATTCGTCCGTCAGTTTTTATGTCCGTGTAAACGTTGAAATAAGTTTTCTGTAGAACATATCGCTCATTTGCTGCAAGACCGGCATAACTCAATAAATGAAATTTTGGAGTAAGAGATGCAGAATTATTCGCTTTGTTTTTCTTTATATTGTGTATTAAATTAATCTTTATATCTTTTATACTTTCCCAGTTTGAAGAGAATGTGTCTTCATTTTATCTAAGTGGTTAGAGGAAATCAAAAACTTTAAATGCGTTTATCTCGAAATGGATTTTTTTGAGTTATGCCGGTCTAGCAGCAAATAAGCGATATGTATTTATAAAGTCCGGAATAGCTTGCAAATAAAATTCGGCCAGATCGGTCTACAAATGTTTGAGATATCCGCAACAAAATACGACTGCCTCAAATTTTTAAAAATTTTTTAATTATGAACTTTATATTTAAACTTTTGCATAAAATAAACTTCAAAAAAAAAAAAAAAAATTCTATAAATTATCTAGTTATAGGTAAATAACTACCTCTTTCTTCAAGAAATTACGGTTTTGGTACAGGAACGCCCACACAATATCGATTATGGTATAAACAGGGATGATAAATGGGAAAACCAATAATGTACCAACGAACTTTTAAAATAGTACTTTTTCGGCCCCATTAGTACTAAAGCATTTTTTTATAATTTTTTTTTATTTTATTTTAAAAAACAGACATTAACACAACAAAAACAAAAGGTACTTAAAATTAATTTGTATATGTAAAGTATAGATAGCAAAAAATACATGATCATTAGTTATACATAATAATGGGGTGGGTAAAATTTTAAGGCATCAAAAGCACATCGCGATTCTTGTTCTATAAGTCATTCCAAGAAACTTTGCCAAAGAAACCATAGGTCAAAAATGAATTTCGGGCTCCAGATTTTTCAAAATAGTTAGTTTTCCAAAATATTCAAGTATAGAGGCAAAAAAATTGTACTTGGTCTAGCCAGACCTGTATCATGCGGTTTTAAGGGTCAAGATATCCATTTATTTTTATTTTTGATTGCAGCCAGAGAGTGTTTTCATTCACTTTTAAATATGTATCGTCTTTTTGTGGAAAATTGACGAAAATTTCTCAAAATGCAATCTCGAATTTTAAACGAAAATAAAACTTTTAAGCGTTCTAAAAATATGTGCATACGAGCATCTTCGGATTGCATTTCCAAATTTATTGTGTTTACAATTTTCAATATGTACTGCAGAAACATGAATGGAGTAGAAAGTCCGAATATACTAAAATTTAATTGAGTGCTAAAAAAGCGCTAAAATATCCTTCAAAATAATTCGGAGTAAAATAATAATGGAGTGGGTTCCCACTGTTCCAAAATTCTGTTGATTACTTTTTAACGTGACAATCATCATGTTGACGAATATTTAAAAGCATTATGAATTTGTTCCAAAATAATCTTGAAGACGAAGTCGCCTTTCCTACTATGTAGAACGTTTGCAGAAGTGGTTTCCAATATCTTTTAAAAACTTGTCAATATCATTAGAAAATGCACGCTTTTATGCTGCCGCTGATACTAAATTTAGAATGTGGCATAAGCAATCGTTCAATGAACAAATGCAAAAATCTATTCACAATAGCGGAGTTCTGTGTTTGGTGCAAATGGTTTTGCAAAAGAGCAAATGCAAAATATCATAGCTGTTTTGTTAAATCCAACAACAAAAAAATGGAGTTTCCCTTAAATTTCATAAAAAAGCTACGACATTTTGTATTTTTGCAAGACCAAACCACCAAACACTAAACTCCGCTTATATTCATACGAGTTTCCATTTTTATCAATTATAAATATGTATGTGGGTTTAATAAATTTGGAAATAGTACCAAATGAGTCACGGGGGTACCAGCGTACTTTTTAGTTTTGAATCGTACCAAAAAAAGTACAATTGTACCAACTTTATCAACCCTGGGTATAAATGAATAACAAAAAAAAGTCAGATAGTCCTGCTATACATTCTACTTCTAACAATTCAAAATTCCTTGGGATACCAATCCCCACAGCTCTTTCCGACAAAATACATTATAACTGCAGCCCAAAAATACCAAATAGATCAATAATTGTTATTGTTTCTTGATTTTTTTTAACAATTTAATGGAACAATTTTCAAAATTCCGATTTAGCTTGGAAAATGATTTTTTCTTGATTCTTGACATTCATTGAAAAAGTGTAACAATGAAGCCAAATCAAGACCGGTGGCAGCCCTGAAGCACACGCATGCATGCACATACGTGCACAAGAAAACAAAAGTTAAAAAAAAATACTCAATTACATATTCAACATTCCCCATTGAGTAAAAGAACGTTGTGAATTTCCATACATTTTATGTCGTGTCTACGTTTGAAGACTACCGGCCAGGAGATGGTCATTTTTAAAAGTAGGGTCTGGGGGGTGCTGTAAATTATTTTTTTAACGTGCCAGTAGCCAAAACTCCTTAGAATTGATTTTTAGTTTTGGAAATTTATTTTTATTCATCTTTTTCTGCAAAAGTGCTACAAATGTAGACAACCGAGCACATCAAGGTTAAATAAATGAAATTTTCCAGTGAAATGCGTATAGGAATAGCTTATCCCATCAATAATAAATTTCAGTGTTTTTATCAAGAATAAAAATCGGGAATTAATCACGAATAACTAAATCTTTTGAATTAAAATTTTGTATTCCCAAAAAGTAATTTTTGATAAATTTCCATAAATTTAAACTTCGCATAAGCTTTTGACAATGTTGGCCGTGGACTGCCGTGTTTTTTATCGATGAAAACTGTTAGTAAAAATAATTTTGAATAGTTTTTTTTGTTATTTTAAGTTTCGGTTGTTCGTCTTATTCGGTTTTCGATTAATATCATTTTCAGCCTCTATTTTAAGTTGAGCGAACTTTTTAATATTGGGATTTGCAAAAAAAAGATAAAGAAAAAAACTGATGGTGTTTACAATTTTAAGACCAGTAAAGTTGATTTAAATATTGTTTCAAAACAAGATTTGGCTTGTCAATAGATGAGAGTTAACATCTGGGCCCGTATTTCTTAAAATGTTGGCCTTCGCTTCTCGTAAATCGTCTAACCAAAAATTTTAAACATTAATTTATTTATTTACAATCATATTAAAGTTTTTTAAAATGTGCTTGCGTATTTATTGAACTTAAAGCTTGTTAAGCACAAGAAATATCTGAACATTTTTTCAAGTATTTTGCTGATTACTTCGCACATAATTAGTTGTAAAATATTTAAATAAAACACTTTTTCTAGGAAAATACAAAAATTACAAGGAAAAATGGTGATGGTTCGTTACTGGAGAAGGCGGTCGATTAGAGTTTTGGTCATTAAGGAAACACTTGTATGAGTACAATAGCACCAGCAACAACAACAACAACACAATAAAAGATGGAAATAATGAAGGCAAAAGTCCAGTGCCGCATAGTCTTTTTAAAGTCACACTATGTGGACTCTTGTAACCACACCGCTGCCACCACCATCAGTACCAAAGCATCATCATCGGTAGCCATTGTGTTGTTTGTTTATATTTTAATTTTTTCTTTATCGGATATTCGTTGCAAAAATTTGAATTTTTCAATATATCGAATATAAGGAAGTCGTTGTTAATAAAATGATTATTTTTCCTTACTTTTTTAGTCGTATTAGAAAATTTAATTTTTTTTCTTAATTTGTTACGCTCTTTAATTGTTTTCTTAAACAAATACGTTTACAAGTTTATATATATATTAGGGTGGTAAATAATTTAAAAAGTTTAAGAAAAACTTCAACATTTTTTAAAGGTAAAATGGAAGGAGAACTAGACGATTTGATAATGATTCGAGAGTTTTGAATTTTTAAGAAAAAAAATATCAGAGTCGGGATTTAATTTTAGAAAAACGTTGTAATAAAATATCCGCAAGAGTAGCTTCCCTAATGTGTATCCGCAGCCTATATGCTTGACTTTGTAGATTAATATGACTGTGTGGGTCTCCAATTAAGAGATTATTTAACAACTTTGCTTTTATCCACCGGATTCAATACATTGTTGTATGCATATAATGCTGCAATATCTTGTGGTTATTTTAATTATTTTACTTTTAAACTGATTAATATTTTTTGTAATTGATTTTGTTATAAAAGGATTAAAAATGGCTTTAAACTTTTAATGTATTCATTAAAGTTTAACGTTAACGTTTTATTTTTTTCGTTTTTGATATTTCAAGTGTTTTCTTTCTACTACGGGATAAATGTCAATTTTGGTCCGACTGGTAAAAAATTCTTAACTTGAATTGCAAGAACTTGTGGTTGAATGTGAACCGCACCTAAGCGTCAAGTTTTTTTCTGCATTTCATTTGACATTTCTCAATTTCAGACTAACCCACCTGGAACCATGGAAAGATACACAATCGAGCAACGCGTTTAGGTTATTCAGGCTTATTTTAAAAATGGGCGTTAAGACTTGCATTAACATGCTTACAAGGTGCAATTGACTCAATAAATAAAGCCTCTTGACCATTTCAAACGTCGTCAATGGCCAGAATGGTGGCAAGAAATGATGAGGCACATTTTCACTTCAGTGGATTAGTCAGTAAGCAGAATTTCCTGGGCGAATGATTATCCAAGAGTCGAATTGTCGAAAAACCAATGCACCCACAAATAGTGAATGTTTGGTGGGGTTTATGAGCTGGCGGCATCATCGGGCCATGGTGCGGTTTATGGGCTGGCGGCATCATCGGGCTCTATTTTTTTTTCAAAATGAGGCCGGTCATTCAGTTACTGTGAAAGGTGTTCGCTATCGTAAGATGATAACGAAATTGTTATGGCCCGAAGTGGAAGATATGGATGTGGACGATATGTGGTTTTATCAGGATGGTAACACTTGCCACACAACTAACGAAACAATGACTCTTTTGCGCGTCAAATTCAATGGCCGTATTATCTCACGTGGTGGTGATGTCAATTGGCCGCCAAGATCATGCGTTTTGACACCGTTGGACATATTTTTTGGGGTTATTTGAAAGAAAAGGTGTACGTCGATAAGCCATCAACAATTCAAGAGCTAAAGGATGAGATAATTCGATACATTAACAGCATAGAACCTCAATTATGCCTCAACGTCATCGAAAATTTGGACCATCGGATGGATGTGTTACATAATTGAACCATACCAATATTATCATAATAAAAAGAAATGACAATAATTTCCTAAATAATTTGTGTTTTATTCAAAATCAACATTGGCGCTTAATATTTAACCTTGTTAAATATTGATGTTTTGATTTAAAATAATCCCACTCTAAGGAAAAATGATTCGATGATTCAGATTCTTGTCAGCTTAATAATGATATTTTGTATTTGTTTTAGGGGTTCAGATTCCTAAAACTTTTATCGCGAAAGACCTGAAGACACAATGGTATGAAATTGCGAGTTGATCGCTGAGGAACGTTGACTTAAACATTGTATACGTCTGAACAGAAGGCAGCGGATTTCCCATGCCTGGTGTCAATTGTGTGTGAAGGGAGTGGACAACTTGAGACGCCACTGTCATCATGTTTTATATTTTAAAATGTTCTTTACATTTTACATATATATTTAATTTTTTATTGTTGTAAGTTACAAATTTTTAAGTCGAATCGTTGTTTTGAAAGTCATCTTGGACGGCTGAATTTTTAATCGTTTTAAAATAGCTAAATTGTTTCTGTGACTTATTTTTATAAAGTAATTAATTGAATTGTTTGGAAATTTTAAACTTTGTAGTAAACTTGGTTTTTTGCATTAAACTAATGGAAACTTAATAACGTTTCGGAAAACAAGGAAAGTTTTTTTTTATGGTTAAAAGTGCCTTTTTCTAGTTATCTTTTTAGCCTTTTTAATATCACCAAGTTGCTTGGATAGCGCTAGATCTCGAAGCCACCCTACACACTCTATGAAACGTATCGGCGTTTCGCCCGGACCACGCAATCGGCGTTCTCTCGGGGAATATACCAAGGTGTTTGGATCCTTGGCTGGTATTCTGGAACTGTAGCCCAAATGCACCCCTATATACAGTCCACACTCAACGAAACGTATTGGCGTTCCGTCCGGACCACTAGAAGACGTAATCGGCGTTTTTAACATTATTAAGCAGGAATTCAGAACAAACATTGCTATAAGCAAATTAAGGTAATTCATCTAGTTAAAGTCTAAGAGAATAGGATGAAAGAACTTTAGATGGGTTCCATTTGGACTTTCCTAAGTAGAACAATACAGATTGTGTTTGGGCAGATTCTATTCGATTTATGTGTACCTTATAATCAGGATTCCAGATAATAAAACCATATTCGATAAATGGTCTTACCAACGATGCTATGTAATCTAAGGTTCACTGAACTCCTTATTTTTTCTATTTATTAAAATTATACAATACAGTAAATGCGATTATATGATACAAAAGTCGAGTATAAGCAGCTAGATCTTCAATTCAGTTAACTAATTCAAGTTGGCTGTCACCTAAAGTATAGTAAGGCCCGTTTTGACTTAACTAACCTTATAAAAAGTGTTCCATTATTAAAACGTTACTTTCACCTAAAGTGAGCGATACAATAAATTAACGTTCATCCTTTATACGGCCGATAAAATCCTACCTTTAGCTACCGGTCAGTTGTGAAAACGTCCCTAAGTCAAATAATTCCATTTTCTACAAAAACGCATATGCTTGCATTTTGTTAAATTAAGATTCATGAAGTTGGTATTACCAGGGACCGTAACAGTTATTTTTTGATTTTTATTTTTTTTTTTAACAAAAATAACTGTTATTTTTTGATTTTTATTTTTTCGATCAAAAATAACAGTTATTTTTTGATTTTTATTTTTTTGAACAAAAATAACTGTTATTTCTTGATTTTTATTTTTTCGATCAAAAGTAACAGTTATTTTTTGATTTTTATTTTTTCGAGCAAAAATAAAAGTTATTCTCTAAAGAAATATACGTGATTTAATAATTTAGATGGCTTTTAATAATTATTTTAATGTGCATAAAAAATTCCAATGATAATTACACATTCGAGCAAAAATAAAAGTTATTCTCTAAAGAAATGTACGTGATTTAATAATTTAGTTGAATTAAAATTTTTATTTTAATGTGTAATTATCATTGGAATTTTTTATGCACATTAAAATAATTATTAAAAGCCATCTAAATTATTTAAACACGTAAATTTCTTTAGATAATAACTTTTATTTTAGCTCGAAAAAAAAATCAAAAAATAACTGTTACTTTTGATCGAAAAAATAAAAATCAAAAAATAACAGTTATTTTTGTTTAAAAAAAATAAAAATCAAAAAATAACTGTTATTTTTGTTCAAAAAAATAAAAATCAAAAAATAACTGTTATTTTTTATCGAAAAAATAAAAATCAATATATTTTATCATTGACAAGTGCATAAGGAACAATATGGTATACTTGAATCAGTTTTTCGACGTTTACTTCTATGTGCTCTTTTTGTTTTAAAATTCCAATATAACTGTTATTTTCGGTCCCTGGGTATTACACCACACCGTAAGAATTTTCTTCACAGATCCAATGGATTTTGACATTCATCCAATGAAAAATTACATTAAAAGTCAACTTATGTAACCCTCCATTGGACTAATGAAGAATGTTACATAAGCTCCCGCTAGTGAAGTGTTTCATAAAATCGATGAAAGTTTTGCATTATTTTACTCTCAGAAAATTTTTATAGTAGTCGACCGGTTTACACTGGTTATTTTTGCTCAAGTCGGATATTTTAAAATGTCAATTTTTCGAATATCGAATAATCGAAATTAGTAATGTGTAATTTATATACGTTTTCCTTACTTTTGTTATAAATGTACCCTATTTTTCTAATTAAATATGGGGCAAAATGAAACTTTTTATGAAGAATGTCAAAACAAAATGTAACAAAAGTCAAAAAAATTTATGAGCAATGTAAAAACAAATCGCTTACATCGGGGCTTTCACCCAGAACTTTGTTTTCTAAAACAAAATAAAGCAAAAACATCAGATGAAGAAGTTTCAAATTTTATTTGTATTACGAAGAGAAAAGTTCGGCAATTATGAATGAAAAATGATATCTGGCAAATGTCCACCACGAGCACGCTGACAGATGCCGAATCTTTCATCAAAGTTTTTAATCACTTTTTGACAAAATGGCGGGCCTATTTCGTTAGTAACATCACAGATTTTGAGTTTTAAGGCTTCAATCGATACGATTGACTCCGTATAGACTCTGTCCTTAATATAACCGGTCGACCGGTTTAAACGATTATTTTTGCCCAAGTCGGATATTTTAAAATGTAAATTTTTCGAATATCGAATAATCGAAATTAGTAATGTGTAATTTATATACGTTTTCCTTACTTTTGTTATAAATGTACCCGTAATTTAGCTATTTTTCTAATTAAATATGGGGCAAAATTAAACTTTTTATGAAGAATGTCAAAACAAAATGTAACAAAAGTCAAAAAAATTTATGAGCAATGTAAAAACAAATCGCTTATATCGGGGCTTTCACCCAGAACTTTGTTTTCTAAAACAAAATAAAGCAAAAACATCAGATGAAGTTGATTTAAATTTTATTTGAATTACGAAGAGAAAAGTTCGGCAATTATGAATGAAAAATGATATCTGGCAAATATCCACCACGAGCACGCTGACAGATGCCGAATCTTTCATCAAAGTTTTTAATCACTTTTTGGCAAAATGGCGGGCCTATTTCGTTAGTCACATCACAGATTTTGAGTTTTAAGGCTTCAATCGATACGATTGACTCCGTATAGACTCTGTCCTTAATATAACCCCACAAAAAAATCCAGTGGTGTTAAATCACACGATTAACATGGCCACTTAAAAGCTTATCAGTGATGCCAACTTAGTGCTTTTGGCACTATTTATGGTGCTTTTTGATGCCTCAAAACACCAAAATTTTATCCTTAGTGCCAAACTAAGAAAAAGCACTAACTTGGTGCTTTTTCAATTTTTCGTTAGTGCTTTTTACAATTTTTATTTTTTTTTCTCACATTTTTTTAAACGTCGATTATAAAGCGGATGATTTAGATGAGATTTACTATTTGGAGTACAATTTTGAGAAGGCCTGTAAAGATTTTAAGATTTCAAATGATAAAAAGAAGTGGTAAAAGAAAGCTGCAATCGTTTTACCAAAAACTTTATTTACGAGGTTAGAGATAGGCTTCCTAGCAATTTGGAAATTTTACAAAACGCTGCACTTTTTAGCGATGACAACATATTTAGTAATCGTAATAAAAACGATGTATTTGTTTTCGTTTTTTAAAGAAATAGACACTGTTTTAAAAATAGAAAATGGCTTGAAAAATATTAGAAACTGTAAATGTAAAAATAAACAAAAATTATGAATCATGTAGAAAAAACGTTTAAAAACATGCATTCGGAAACCGTACAAAAGAACGAAAAGACTTTAAAAACAAAAAAACAGCCGTAACTTGGTATAAGCAAAGTGTTAAATGAATTAAAAACAGCTGACAGAAAATGCTTTTATAACGAGCGTTGTGTAACCTGCCATTTTTCATGCGCTTTAGTTTTCAAACGCACGACACTCGTCTCCAAATAAACGCGTGTTGTGCACTTCTACCTTTAGTGATATTGTCAAAAAGTTTGACTAAGTATCAGAGTACAAACATATATGTTTTTTCTATTTTACGCCTTATGTGTGTTCTTTATTAGAAGCGTACATAGGTTAAAATAATTGGATAATATCACACGCCAATTGTTTTATTAAACTTTGCACGATTTTAATTTAGATTTATTTAAACGATAAAATATAATTTTTTTTTTATCAAATATAGGCTGTCATTAAGTTTAATAAACAGTGGTCAGTCATTGCAAATTTTCGGTAATGGCAAAATCGAGCTCGCACTGTATTACTTTAATATTGTTTTATGGCCACCTCAAACTCAGCTGATGATGCTGACATTATTTTTACTGATGATAATATCAAAACATTTAAAAATGTTTATATACAAATGTAAATATATTTACTATTTAATTTTAAATGAAATTGGTCCCCCATAAACTCCGTAAGCTTTTTTTAAAATAGTGCTTTTTGTGCTGTTTTTAAATTTTGAAGTGCTTTTTGCTTTCAAAAAGTTGGCATCACTATAGCTGATGTTCGTGAAATTATGCGATCGGGCAATTTGGTTTCCAATAAATTGATCGTTTCATTGGCTGTGCGAATGTAACTTTAACAGAACCTTATATTAGAATGAAATTTAAAAATTGTTCAGTGACATAAATTCATTAAATTAATGCTTATATTTGGTAATGACAGTCTTTTATTAGTTTAATGATTGTTATGGTTATTTATTTATGTTTATTTATTTCGGCCATTTTTTAATGTGCATTTTGAGTTGTTGTGAATTTTTTTTAGTCTGTTTCAAATCATCCAGTTATGTTAATTTAATTTCGTTTTTATCTTTCTGTTACATCATGTTATGTTCAACTTTCATGCGCTTACCTTTAAGTAAATTGTGTTTAGCTCATTTCCCAGTTCGCGATGAGATTCATCAGCCTTCTTTCGATTTTACTTTTTAAATAAAAAAGAATGTGAAACTTTTTTGATCTTGTTTTTTCTTCCTCTTTGTTTATTCTTAATCCAATTACTAACTTTTAGCTTAAATCAGTATTTCGTTATCTTAATGATTTTTTTCATTATTGTTATGAAATATTAAAATTATAAATTTTTTTCATATATTTATATGCCTATCGCTAAAAATGGAATTAACTTAATATTGTTTTCATTGATTTAGTGATATTTTTCATGCAAAATATAAAGTTACAAAAAATTCCTTTTTAATATTTTAATATTTAATATTGAATATTTTAATTAATAGTTAATTTTAATCTTAAAAAATCTACTGAAATAATGTATAACAATTAGTTGAAGTTTTCTTTTGAAAGAGATATTCAGTAATCATTAATTTAATGAAAAATTTTAACGAAATTACGAAACTCAATTTCGTAATGTTTGTCGTTACATTTGGCTCGCTTTAGCTTAATATGGTCAGAAATAATACCATTCAATTTTGAGATATTCAGTCCATAATTTGCCATAGGTTCCATATAAAGCAGGCTTCTGAAAATCACTTTGAAATAATTGGAACACTAAAACAAATTGAACTATTGTAAGAAAATTTGGTCTTTTTAAGGTTTTTAAATTGCCGAGATCACTGATAAAAAAGGCGTCATAACTACTATAACAAGTGCTACTTGGCCAAATTGTCATCAGGGTCAAAATTTAAATTATGTCATCAATGGAATTGGAGTCAGTGTAATAAAAATATCAGAAGTGTGACGACTCAGTAACGTCGGAAAAGAGAACTCATTGGGCTAAATTAAATTACAACTTTCATTAAATAGAGTCATTGGGATTGACTCAAGTCAAAGTTAGAGAATATTATTTTTTTGTTGAACTTTTGTTGTATTCCGCCCTTTGTTTATATGGTTTTCACAATCATTGTTCTTTAAAAATCTGATGTATTTAACTAAATAAATTAAACAAATTGAATATGGGAATTTTTGCTTCTGATTTTACTTTTTAAACATGAAAATAATGTAAGTTTTTCTTCTAGAAGTGTTGTTGTTGTTTCTACAACAAACTTTTACAAGCACACGTGTATCAGTTATGAGATTTGAAAAGGTTCATTTTGTGCCAAAATTTTAAAGAAAACAGGCCAAATTGACTAAAAAGGAGCCAGAACCCTTAATGTAGAAATTAATTTTTAAAAGTTATTAGAAATATTGCATTTTGTGTTATTTGTATATTTTCTTATTTAAATTTTGTTTAATTTTTATTTTGTCTAACGATAAATTAAAATTTTTCATTTCTATTTCTTCTTCGTATATGAAAGTTGCAAAAGCTTATTTTTCTAGGTTTTAACTAGTTTAAATTCAATGACATTACAAAATAGGGGGTTATACTTTGTAATCGGGCCTTTTTTTTCATGTACATATTTATATGCCCTCTTACAGATTCTCATTCGCTCAGGACATTGCATGTTTAATTTTATGTTTCTATGTCCAATACTAAAGGGAATTCAAAAAGTACCAGTTAATATACAAAATCGTTCCAAAAACTTTCCTCTTATAGATTCTTATCCACTCAGGACCTTGAATCTTTAATTTTATGTTTCTAGGTCCAATACTTACGGAACTTCAAAAAGTACCAAATGAAGAATAAAATAGTTCCCTCATAGATTGGTATCCACTCAGGACATTGCATGTTGAATTTTACGTTTAAAGGTCCAATTTTAACGATAATTAAAAAAATACCTGGTGTAGAACCAAAAAGCTGAAGAAAGATATTAAATTTCCCGTAATTCCCATTTTAGTACTATTTTTTCCCCCCATTATAGTATCCAAACCAGAGAACGGCTTTGTGCAATTGAAATTCATGTGAAAGTTCATTGTGCCAAATATTTTTTAGATATCTTCATCTATATGAGATTTCTTTGCCCCTAAGTGATTTTAGGAAGGGGGCTTGTATGGGATCTATGGTAAATCTAGGGCCTACCAGCACAAAATTTAAATATGACGTAGCAGCTATAACAAAAGTTATCGTCGTCAATTTTGTATATCAATTCCAACATTTAAAAGGAAGTTGTGGCACTAAAAGCTATATGGGGAGTAGTATTTGTATGGGAGCTATCGTCAAATATGGACCGATTCCAATATAATTTGGTCAGATGATTTAGATTGCAATAAAATAGGTCTGGTATGTATCAACGTAATTTGATAGTTTATGGCACAAACACTGTTCCGGAAGGAAGTTTGTATGGGAGCCATGTGATATTATGGACCGATTCTTACTATTTTCAGTATGCTTTGTCCTTATAAATTGAAACCGATGTAAAAAATTCCACCGATTTACCTTAAAGATTGCGACCTGTACTTGGCGCACAAGGTCACATGGACACACAACCAGCTGGATGGACGGACATAGTTAAATCGACTCAGAAAGTGATTCCGAATCAATCGGTATACTAATTATATCACACATCAGCACAAACGCATAATACCCTCTCCACTATTGTGGCGTGGGTATAAAAAACGTATCTATTTCTATTTTTTTTATCAAAGGCATACAAAAATGTAGATACTTGGTTGATAGTATCACAAAATAATCGACAAAAGTGGCGATTTGGAGACACTTGATCTCGGTCTTTATACAGGGATACAAGTACACATACTTATTTATGTATGTATTTAATATATTAGCATAACATCATGAAAATAAATAAACAATAATTAAATTTTAAGTAGTTCTCGATAGGACTGGAGATATGTTATTATAAATTGTATTATTAAAGAGAAAAGTAACTTAATCAACCTCAAAGAAATGATAAAACTTCGTGGGTCTTCTTTAAAATTGTACCAAAAAAGGATGAATTGTACCAGTGTACCAATAAAGTTTCGATTGTACCAAATTTGGTACAATTGTATCATAAATCCCATCAGTGGTTTGCAGTCATTCAAATAATACACATCGTTCTTTGTTATTTATACCATCGTTAGCATCGTTTTTTAATAAAGATGTTTGTGTGTTCGGTGCGACAATGATTGTTTTGGTAAAGAAAAAAAAAAAATACAAACAAAAAAACCAGAAATCAAGCAATTATTACTCATGTATTCATTCAGCATTAACTATGTAGTACAAGAAAAAAAAATGTAAATGAAACTAAACGCACATAAACGCACAATTTCCATAGAAACAGACTTTTTTTCATCTTAAAAGGTACAGTAGTTCTGTATGTAGGTACAATGTATTCTTGTTATTGTTGTTTTTATTTTTGTTAATTTTAACAAAGCGTCTCATCGAGTGGTTTATTGTTGTTAATGTTAACAAAGCATCTCATCAAGTGGACAATGACTACTTGAATGCAAAAGTATAAGAATGTGTTCCTATGAATTTACACAGTTTTGTTAAATGGCGTGCGCAACAAAAATGCAAATAAAGCACTTTCAATAAAAAACGAATAAATGCAAAAATCAAATGTGTACGAAACGATGTAAAAATTACCAACGTTGAGCTTAGTTTTGCAAGCAAAGATTGAATGTAAATTTTAGCGTATGAATAAATCAAGAAAAATAGTGATATTGCAGTTCTCTGATTCAAACTTGCAGTATTGCAGTGGTGGACCACAATTTGGTACGAATATATCAATGAATGGAGAAAAATGTTTTTTTTTTGAAAAGTACCAAAAATAGTTACGATTTTCACCCCTTAAACGTTCGCATTTCGAAAAACTACCAAATCTATATTCGTATTTTTTGATAAGTTTTGAATGTGGTATAAACTTTATTTCTAGATTTATTGGTTCAAAAGATAGATGGGGTGACAAAAAATACCAAAATTCAGGTTTTACTTCTTTTACTCCCTTAAAGAGCCGAATTTCAAAAAAGTACCAAACACACGTCCGCTTATTTTTCTAAAGAACAACGATGGGTATTTTAGTTTTTTTTATCTCTTTTAGTTTTGGAGGCATTAAGTTATCGAATTAACCCGTTTTTACCCTTTTTTTACCCCCTAAGCATTTGAATTTCCAAAACTCCCGTCTTAGTCCGATAGACCGATTTGGGGGAGTTACCCACCTCCATTCAAAATTTCAAGTAGCTTCAGGCGTTAAGGCTGTGCGAGGATGAATCAGTGAGTAACGTTACACTTTTATAAATATAGATCAAATGTTCCATAAGAAATGTGTCATCAAATATACTAAAATATATGAATAAATATTGTTAAAAGTTGTTGTAATTTTTACATTTTAATACTTTTAAATGCTTAACGTTTATTTAGAAAACAAAATAAAATATTGTCGATTTTTAAAGTAGTATTTCACAATAAGAATGTGAAGTAGATTTCGAGGAGCGATTCTCTCAAGTCTTTTTTTTTTAACGCCAAAAGTGTACATATGTGAGCAATGAATTTGTTTGTTTGTTTTTTGTTATCTTTTGACTTTCTTCATAAAACATGCCCATATTAAATATTATTTAATTATTTTCAAACAAATTTCAGAACATTTTAAACACAAACTTTACTGATTTTTATGTGTTTTTAATTTGAAAAATGCATTAATTATAAACCCCCCATGTAATGTAAATAGTGCCTTAACAACAATTCGTACAAGCCATTATTTCTTAATTTCACCGAATACCACTCCCAAGTGATATTTTGAATTTGATTAGAATCGAAACGGAAATCGATAGTCAACAACTTACAAATTCGCCATCAGCTCTTGTACCGCAGTCTGCAACTCCGATATGTGTACGCACAAATCTAAAGTAATTTACTAAAGAAACTTACCAATTCAACTAAAACTAAATCCTTAGAGAATTATACTTGTCTTTAGCAAAAGTCAACACTCAAAATGAGACTTAATTAAAAATAACATGCACAGACTATTAAACCGAAAAACGACAAATCCAGTTTCAATATTTTTTTTTCTTTTGTCAGAGTGTTGTCATACTTTTTTGTTGTAAATTTCATTATAAATTTATAATTTTGTATTTATTTATGAAATGCCTACAAAGTGTAGTTAGACGTGTGTAAGTGTGCAATTTAAAACAATTTTATAAACTTATTAATGCAATTTAGCATGACAAGTTTGTCATCACCTTGATTGGCTAATAAGTCACTTTGGTTTGCTTGACAAGACTTTGGCTTAAAAATAACAAACAAACAAACGCCAAGAGATCAGTGTGCCTTTGAAGAAATGATACCGAAAGCAAAGTCAACGAAAACAAAAATAATTAAGTTTAGGCCTCCTTGATCAAATAATGTCATTTATTTGAAATGTGTTGCAACTTGTTAAGGTGCAACTTGAACAAATGCAAACAATTAAAACAGCCGATAAATACTAACTCCCCATAATATCGAGCAACAGTTGAACCGTTCTCTCTCTCTTTTCTTCATCTTTTTTTTTAATGTGTTTGTTATCTGGCCTCTAATCAATAGTTTTGTTTCATCACATAAACACAAGATATAAAACGATATCATATCTCAGTGTTCATCTTTTGAAATACACGTATGGACATATTTCAAATACACCTATAACCCATTTGACGAACTTAAGTATTTTGGTGGTTGCTCACTTTGCGCAAGAAGTCAATTAGAGTCGAAAGGACTTCGTTTTGACAAGATCAGAACACTAGACCAGACTCGATTGTGATTTTAGTAGAGATGCAGACAAATTTATTTTCGAAGGCTTTCGAAGAATCAGTCCAGAAATTTAATGAATGAATTAAAACTGTTATAATTGAAATATAAAATGAAACTTGTCACTATCTACTATCGATTTAGGTAACAAGAACTTTCACATGAATCTTAACCTTCTAATATTATTTTATTCTGGCGGCTCCCAAAAAGGGTATACTTATATAAAAATGTTCTTGGTCGGGCTATAATTTTGCACTTGTTTTTTCTTTTAAATTGGTGCACAACTTTAGATTTTATTCAGAATTAAGCGATAGAATAAAAGGTGGATTTTTAAGAAAAACCTAAATTTTTAATACAAAAATATTAGACTGCAATTTCAACTCATCGAAAATTTTTTTATGAGATATTCTTAATTAATCTTGTTTACATGGCTTGTTTTTAATGCACCCACTAAAGTCAGGCTTTATATAGGCATCCTAGTGATCCTGGCAAAAATCCTCTGTAGTACGTTTTTCTTAATTGAAATTGAGTTTGTATTCGAAATCAACGATCCAATATTAGTTGCATGGAACTATAAAGTATCATGCAAAGGAAAACATTATAGTTCTTTCCACCTAATTAGGTGTCTTAATCGGTTTACAAATCATCGATCCTTGAATGTTACGATTTAATGTAAATTAAATTCATTTTATATATCAGCCTAGAATCCTTGAACAAAATTCTTCATAACAGACATAAAGTATAATTGCGATACTAAACTTTGTACAAGGACGTTACGACAACGCACACATATCACACACATAATTTTTATTGAACAAACTGAGTTTTTAATATTATTTTTAAGAAAGTAATCTTTAGAATTGTCTCAGGGAAATTTCCAACTCGATATCTTATATCTAGATTAAACAAACTGTGTGAGGGACTTGTGACGAAGAACGTTGATAAAGCCAGATATATACCTTTCCATTTTAAAATACGAGGGTACCTAAAGATTTGAATTGGTATTCGGTCGAGTTAAGGTTACAGAAATCTTTACATTGATAAACTTTTCTACGTCCTAGTCACTGTATTGTTGAACGAAATGAACAATGACAAGAATCTGCCTTAAAGCAAGTATTGCAAGAGGGTCCAATTAACGATAATAAGAATGTATTATTAACTTATCATAGGCAGGAACACACAGAGAAAAAATAACTTAAAGGCATTAAAAACCATTTTGAACCTATATGAAACATTAACGAAAGTAACAATATTTATTAAAAGTTGCCCTATTTTGATAATTTTAATGTGGAAACAATATTGAACTGATATTTTTCGGCATTGAATTAATATTGAATTCTTAAAGAACAATATTATAGTCTTATTGAAACAAAGTGAAAAAGTTTGGATATAAAATTAAAACAATATTGAATTAAGAACGAAACAATTTCAAAATGAGGTTATTCAGTTTTGATTTGATATTGATGCGTTATAACATTAAAATGCGCACCCTTTATACCAGGATAGACATATTTTGAATTTTTAAGCCATTCGAATATTATACTTCGACATGTAATCCCCTGTGATGCTGCTCAAGATGTACTATATATTGTATTAACTTTTATGTGCTCGGGATTGTAAACTACCGTTGGCGGTTGGAAGTCTACATTTGTAGCAAATACGATATTTATGGAAATCTATGTCAACATATGAAAAAAACACTAGTACGCAGAGTGTTATACTTAAATGCATATTTATTAAGAAATATATGATATTTAAGAAGTACAAAGTTAAAATGAAAATGTTTAAATTAATTTCATGGTACAGCATTTACCCAAAGTATATGCGAAGGCTTATGGATTATGGTTCTACCGGTATTTTGCCAAGGGTATACCAGTCTTATAACGACATTCTCTCCTACATTGGTTGCACGACTTGCATTTGAGCTCTTTACTGTATAAATCTTGCTGTTGAGAGGATAAAATGAATTTGCATCGCATGCGAACCAGACTTTTATGCCATACTTTTCGTTAGTATCAATTAGAGCTTGTTCGAGCACCGACGGTAGGCCAACGGCAAAACGCCACGCCTTGTATCTGCTCATCAGATCGAATATCGTCTTCTTCAAGTATCTTTTCTTTTTCGGCATCAGATTCTTCGGGATTTACACCAATTGGACCTTTTGTAGCAGCACCAGAAGCATCAGTTGAACAGGAACTTGTATGGTGGTCAGATGGTACATAATCATCAGTCGATATCTCTGATTCTTCATCAACCTCGCTCAATAGACACTCAATAAGCTTTTGAAGCTCTTCGTATCTTAGCCTTTAATTACGATTTTCCTTTATATCATCCGTATCATAGAAAAATATACACCATAAAAGAATCGCTTCGGACAGTTTGAGGCAAGTCCATACATGTTTATTGTTGTTTTTAATTAAGCACCTCATAATGAAAAAAAGCATTCAATTTAGTACTTGGTATCTTCCTTATCTGCTTATGTGTGACACAATATTTTGCAATAAATTGATTTACACTTGCTGTTGTCTTAAAGTTTGATTTGTCAAAGGAAAAACCAAACTTGACGAGTACGGCCAAGTCTATACCCTTTTCCATTTTCTTTTCCCATCTCTCCAGACAGCCTGATATGTTCATTTTATATTAAAAACAAACAAAAAATGTCAACATCGCAAATTCTTTCTTCTTCGTTTTAATTAAAAGTATCTTATGCCAAATCTAACTTTAAAGGGATGCGTGTATTATTTTTTTCCATACCGAAGCAGTCGTGTATGATCAAAACTTTATTGGGTGCCTTAAAAGTTTTTCTGCGTATGCTGCCTTTAAAGACACTGCTGGCTGCTGTGGCTAAAATTGTCGTGAATAAGTTCGAAAGAAATATAACATCTTGGACAGGTGGAAAATGATAGTGACGATGATGTTAATAATGATCTTCAAAGTTAATCATGGTGTAGATGGAAAGTGATGCGGTTGCTTCGACGTTATTTTGATGTGATATCGAAAAACGAAAGCAAATGTTTTTAAGTTTTTCTTAATTACAGTGGGAATAATTACAAATGGATATAAAAAGTGTATGGAAAAAGTCTTCTTTATTTGAAAATTTCACAAAAAGGCCTAATCATATTTAGCTTTATTTATCAGAGTAATTGCTTAATTAGATACATATTAAATAAATGCGAAACTTATTTGTTTATGTGTAAGTTAATATAAAATTATAAACTTGAAATTTTCACAACAAGTTAGCAGTAATTACCAAAATATTTATTAAGTTAATAAAATTATATAAAATATGTCTTTTGTCGGTCAAGACCGGTATATTGTAATGCAGATACTTTACGAGTAGATATTGGAATTAAAACAAATTTTTTAAATTTCCTAAGAAAATATTTTCACACGCAATGACAAGCGCTACATTTGGAAAAGTTAGTAATTAAAAAATATTTATTTAAGCAGTTATAATCATTATTTAATTTGTAGGGAAAATGCATAAATACGAGGTTTATTAAAACATAATTGGTTCAATTAATTTAAATATTCATGGTTAGGATTATTACGGGAACTATGACAATTGGTAGACTTAAAACTACAATTTTTTTTCAATAGAAGCTTTTTTAAAGTTTCAATACTCAAAAGAAATATAAGGCTTTCAAATTAAATTTCGAGAAAAACTGTGTCTATCTCTAAATCCCTTTCTTTAAGAGGACACTTGTATTCGGGCTAGCTTAGGCTTGCCAGATTTAAAATTTTTGATATTTACTAAGAAAAAGATCTCTATTTTAAAGAGAATTCTCGACAATTAAAACATCCTAAAATAATCTTTTACTAGCTGACCCGACAGACTTTGTCCTGTCCAAATTTGGAAAAATGTTTGCGTTCGATTTTTAATATCCGTTAAAAAGAAACGAACATTTGAAAGAAAAATTAGTCAAATCGATGGAGCCGTTTTCTGATTTTAGGTTAATCGAAAAAAGTGGGCGTTAAAGTGGGCGGGGCAAAATTTTCTTTCTGTAAAAACCTTAGTTGGACCATGGCGATGATTTTAAAGAAGCGTACAAATCGGTCAAGCCGTTCTTAAGTTATGCGCTTAATAGAAAAAGTGGGCGTAAAAGTAGAAGTGGTACATTTTTCTTTCGATGAAAACGTAAAATGGATTAATACGAACATTTAAATGAAAAATTAGTCAAAGCGATGGAGCCGTTTTTTGATTTTAGGTAAATCGAAAAAAGTGGTCGGGGCAAAATTTTCTTTCCGTAAAAACCTAAGTTGGACCATAGCAATCATTCTAAAGAAAAAATCGGTCAAGCCGTTCTCAAGTTATGCGCTTAATAGAAAAAGTGGGCGTTAAAGTAGGCGTGGTAAAATTTGTCAAATCGATGGAGCCGTTTTCTGATTTTAGGTAATTTAAAAAAGTGGGCGGGCCAAAATTTTCTTTTCGTATAAATCTAAGTTGGACCATGGCGATCATTTTAAAGAAAAAATCGTCCAAATTATATAGATGTCATTGGTGGTGCAATATGAAAATGGGATTTTGCTGAGCCCCTCCGCCCGCAGACCGAAAATCAGACTTCACAGTGTCACCCGCCTGAATATTCTGAAGATTCCCTGAAAATTTCATTCAAATCGGCCCAGCCGTTTTGGAGCCCATACGTTACATACATACATACACACATCCTGTTTTATATATATAGATATAACACAATTGTTAAAACCATTTACTAGGAAATTAACTCACAATTGGCACCAACAATTTCTGTACGCTTTTGTTTTAGGTTGTTAGTGCTGAGTGCTAATGCTTGTTTCGGCTTCAAATCAGCATCTCAGTGTCAAATTACACAGGTCAACATTGAAAAAGTTTTGTTAACCGATTCCAACTACAATGATAGAAAAGGCGTCATAACGCTGATATATATTGTAACATCAGTACTATGACAAATGTCTTTGTTTTTGACCCGATAACACTTTTCATCGCTGTGCGTAGCCTTAACATCATTTTGCCAAATTGTCATCAGGGTCAAAATTGAAATAATGTCAACAATGGGATAAAACTTCGGTATCACAGAAATGACGAATCGGAGTCCGTTTAAAAAGAAGTCATTAGAGCGATAACTCAGTAACATCGGAAAAAAATACTCATAAGGCTCAACTTGGTGACAAACTGTCATTATATTGAGTCATTGGGGTTGACTTAAGTCTAATGGCCATTTTCTCAATATATCGACAAACTGTCTGTTACTTAATGTCAATATAAATTTATGAGACCGCTAAACTGTCCTCAATATACCGACAAAAAACATTGTTTGGCATCATATCTCAAAATACATGTAAAAGTTGGGAGTCAGCTGATTGAATTGAGTGCTGGTTAGCTTTCCGACAGAATTGAAGCAATTAAGACGTAGAGAAAACCAAATTTCTTTAATGGACAGTATTTCGTTGGGAAAAAGATAATCGTGTAATGAGAAAACGGCCATAAGTGAGTTGTTTCACTTTTGTTGTAGTTCGCCCTTTGTTTACAGAAGAACTCTCAATTATAAGACACCAGCAGCATGCCCGACATGGTTTTCGTATTCATTCTACTTTGCAAAATTTGATGTATTTAACTAAATAATTTTAACAAATAGGATATGGGAATTTTTGCTTCTTATTTTTCTTTTAAACATGAAAAATAATCTTAATATACACCAAATGTGGCATCGAATTGATGTCACTGTGGTCATAGATGGCACATAAAATATGACAAAATTTTAAATTGACGTTGGTCATTAAATTGAAGTTACTTTTTGCCTCATTGATGTCACTTGTAATAACATTGATGTAACAATTCTGATGTTATGGCATCACCAATATGAATATGCATTTTTCAATCAGTGTGGTTGTTAAGATTGTTTGGCATAAGATTACAGATTACTCCCATCACATCACATTTATCTAATCATTTTTGTTATTTTAGCAGCCAGCGAGAGTCAAAATCTACCCAATAAAAAATTTTATCATTTTGCGAAGCACTGATGGTACATTTAAAAAAATAAGCGCACAATTATGCGCTACGCAATAAGACATACAGAAATGCTGTAAAGTAAGTGAAATAACTCTTAACAATTTTTATAAAAAATAGATAAAATTTCAAGTGCTACGGCATTCCCTTACTACGAAGCAGGTTTGTAAGGGAGAATACTAAAAAATAACTGTTACATCCAACCATTTTTTTATGCGCTGAATAATGCGCTTTATGTGTCAAAAATGTGTTGCTTCAAAGTGGTAACTCGCCATATAAAATTCATGTCTTCCGTAAGCGCAATGGTAAGCGAAACTCTTACATTTCTCCCTTACAAACCTGCTTCGCTCGAAGCTCAATTTTTTATTGGGTAGTTATATTAAAATTAATTGGTATTCTTTTCAAAAGGTTTTTAAATTACGCATCGAACAGTGGCTAACTCTTGTGCATAAAAGCTAAGCTTTTTTTAAAATTCTAACGCGTTTCACCAATTATTGTTATTTCGGAAGATTTTGACTTTAAAAAATCTTAACTAAACATATTTGTTCTTTATTCTTGACTAGCAGTAAATTCTTGTAAATCAAAATCATCTGGCAAGCCTGATATCTGATCTTTGTAACTTATAGCCTGTTCGTCGATTTCGAACGTTAACGTTCGCCTAGAAAATTATATTCAAAACAGAAACAAAATTCGAAAATTTGTTTTAAATGTAATTTTATATGCGAACGTTAACGTTCGAAATCGACGAACAGGCTGTTAATTTTACATTCGGTAAAGGGTATCAGAGATTCGGCACAGCCGAGGTGAAATAGTAGACCTATTTATTTCAAACCAAACGAACTTACAATGAAAACAAATGTTTGTGTTACAAATTTCGTCTCCCTAATCGCAGCAAATGTCAAAATCCTCTTCTCCGGGTTTACATATCAATGACTTCTGCTCTAGGTGAATAAATAATGCGTTTAGGCACATATTGATCACGAAATGAATTTTTCAAATAAAAATTATTTCTACCTAATATTATTTTTTTTATAATTTGTTTTGTATGCCGTCTGCTAATTGGCTGAAGGAAATCTTAAATTTACACTGGCAGAAAGAACTCCAGACCGTTTAAGGATTAAAAAATATCCAGAAAATGTATACTTTGAAAAGGTTTCGATGACAATTTAAACAAATTTTTGGTTGCTAGTAAAAAAAATATTTTTTGATTCCCCTTAGATTCCATTCTGAATGCGTATTTCTTTCATGAAACTTTTTTTAAACAAACTTTTGCACTTGTTTACAAACACTTTGTTGGTCAGATTTCATCTCAATCTTGTTTTAATAAAAAAAATTTTTACAGAAAAAAAAAACAAAAATAAAAAATGTTAATTAAACAAACCTTAAAATCATATTCATTTATCACAAAACTTTCACATCTGTGTATCGGAACAATCCGAACGTTTTAAACAAGCAAAATAAATGTACACCAACATCAATTCAAGAGCAGCAAACATATCCTTTCCATAGGAATTTTTATACGAAATAAAAATTTTAAGCAAAATATATTTTCATTCGATTGAAAATGTTGTTATTGTGTGTTTATGGGTGGGCTTTTCACATTTTTCTGTTTTGTTTTTAAACAAAATAAAATTAAAACAAAAAAATACAAAAAACAATATCAAAAATAAATAAAAATCACAACGACAAACTAACCAAAGATTATGTCTCTCTTTCTCTGCATACAAGTACATCCAACATGTTTTATTAAATTGCATCCACACGCACTTGTATTAACCAACAATATAATTAAGTTGCCGGTAAATCGATTTTAACAGTCAGAGGCAGACAGGCGTACACTCGAATGTTTTCACTTCATTTTCTGTTCAACGATAATCACATCGGTGTAGAGGCAATTGTATATACATAAGTATTTATATGTATGTATCCTTCTTTGTTTGTGTTTGTAAGTACCTTTATTTGACAACGATTTTCATATACAATTCTTTTGTATTTGAATTCTGTTTTAGAATGACCTTCAAAGAATGATTTCATTATTATGTAAACCTTAATGAAATGTTGATAAAAATTACAAAAGTAGTTTTGTAATTTAGTTTTGTGTTGATTTTTATTCAAATATTTGAATTAAAGAAATAATTCGAGTTTAAAAATTTCCAATTATTTCGATAAGCCAAAAAAAAGTAATTTCTTAGGAAATTCGGCTTACTTTGCATTTAAGGGGGTGCCAAACTTATATTTTATTACCAAGAGAAGAACGAAAGTTTCGTCGGGCCAACATAACAATATGATATGAAAAACTCAATTTTGACAATTTTCGATATAAATAAAACACAATTTTACAATTTTATTTTAAAAGAAAAAATCAATTAAGGTTTTAATTTATTTAATTAATATTTTAATTAATTAAATCAAAAATTTATTTGTAGTTTTTGTTCAATGAAAAATATAATTCATTAATTAAATAAAAAGACTTTTCAAGCAATGTTTTTATTTGATTAAAAACGAATGAACATTTTTTCTGTGCAGTAATAGGATCCACTACCAAAAATAAAAATAAATAAGGTTTGAGTATATTAACCCTAGAGTAATACCCATATTTTACGTACGTTGTTACTAATGATTGTCGATTCGACGATTTATATATATATGTATATATCATAACAAATTGAAATTTACTCTAGAGAGGGAGAAGGACAATGCAATACCATATCTGGATATGAAGATACTCCGACAAAATGGCAAAATAATAACAGATTGGTATATGAAACCAATTGCTTCTGGACGCTTAATGAATTTCCACTCAACACAACCCATGAAACAGAAGATAAATACGGCAATGAATCTAATTGACAAAGATATAAAAATAAGCAACGTAAAATTTCAATCTCAGAATATGGCAAGAATAAAGGATATCTTAGTGCTGGTTCACACTCTTCAAGTTTTAGCCGTCAAGTCTTGAGTTTTTTAGGAGAGAAGGGAAAAGAGAATGCCATTTCTTGTCCCCTCTCTCCTAAAAACTCGAGACTTGACGAGTCAAACTTGACGTGTGTGAACCGGCACTTAATGAAAAACAATTTTCCAAAGGGGTTGATTAATTCATTACTGACTAAAGCTAAAAATAATATTTCTTCAGGGGGAAAAACAGCAAGGACACATCTGGTAACGCCAAATACTATAGTCTACCGTTTATTCCAAGACTTACGGAGAACAACAATCTGAGAGAGATAATAAAAGACCAACAAATAATATTCGCGCATAAATCAAACAAGACAATACATAATTTATTTACGCAAACAAAAACAAAGATTGAGTACAGGGATCAAAGTGATGTTGTTTATCAAATTGAATGTGATGGCGGTGATAATGAGGAGTGTGGAAAAATCTACATTGGTACAACGAAAAGAAATTTAGGCGTGAGAATAGACGAACATAAAGCTGACATAAAAATTAAGATTATAATTATTGTTATTATTGACTACTTTTTACTTTGTATTTTTACAATGTTGCCAGATTTTAATAAAACTCAATCCCTGAAGAAGTTGGAAAGAATACCAACGAAACGTCGGATTTTATTGATAATGAAATAAATAATCTTTTATTTACATTAAATTAATGACCTTGAAAGCCTGTATATAGAAAACTATAAAAACTATTTAGAGTAATTAAAAAATGTCGATAATTACTTATAGTTATAGATATATTTTTTAACTGCCTATAACTTTGACTTGAAACCAAATAAATTTTAATTCCTATAGATAAATGAAATATTTAATTTTTTTACTAATTCATTTTATATTGCATATATTTTTGGGATCAATTATTAGTATTGTGGTTATTTAATTGAACTATTTATGGTTTTTAATCCAAATTTTTAATATTTTTAATTAGGCTTAATTTCATTAAATTTAATTTTCATTAAATTATTTTTATGAAGAAAGGAATTTTACAACATGAAAATCAATTAAAATTTACTGATAATTTTTCATTCTTGACTCAATCTGGGCTCGAACCCAGGTGTTTACGGACAGGTTACCCTGACATGTTTCGATTGCAACCACTCAATCTCTTCAGAGGGCTTGCTGTTTAACACTCGCAGCCATCGACGACTGCTGACGTCATTAGTCAAACATCAATCCTTAAACCAAATTGTATTCAACCTTTGGTAGATCGAAATTTGCTTTGAATGATTATCTATTTAAATTTATTTTAACATGTTGTTCCTTTACTTCTGTTTTTTCGTACTTTTGTCAAGAATTCTTCTTGAAGTTCAAAGTACATATTTTTTGTTTTTTCATTTTTTGTCTTTCTTTTTCTGTTGACCTTTTCAGCACAACTTGAAGGACAAATGCAAACATAGAGCTCGTGCCTTAGCTTTAACAATTATTAGTATTGTGGTTATTTTATTGAACTATTTATGGTTTTTAATCCAAATTTTTTATATTTTTAATTAGGCTTAAGTTCATTAAATTTAATTTTCATTAAATTATTTTTATGAAGAAAGGAATTTTACAACATGAAAATCAATTAAAATTTACTGATAATTTTTCATTCTTGACTCAATCTGGGCTCGAACCCAGGTGTTTACGGACAGGTTACCCTGACATGTTTCGATTGCAACCACTCAATCTCCTCAGAGGGCTTGCCGTTTAAAGGCTCAGTTAGGCGAACGTTGCTGTACCGTATCTGTACTGTATCAATCAGCTGTTCGCTTTTTGTTATATGAAAACCAATAGAAAAGCTTACCGAAATGCAATGTACCGTAGTTGCAACGTACCAATCTGTATAAAATAGAATTTCATGGCGTTGTTACGTGACATTTGTAAGACAGTGATGGGCGGCTTGTATGTTACATTGAATGCGGGTAATTTTGCTCTTTTTTTTGGTACTTTTTTAGTATATCTATGGCTTGTATGTTACATTGAATGCGGGTAATTTTGCTCTTTTTTTGGTACTTTTTTAGTATATCTATATAATTGCGACAAAACAACTTACAATACAACATATTTCCAAATATACAAATATACATACGTTTAGATGTTTAAAATAAACAAATGCATATACACATAGAATGAAAATGGGAAACATATAAAAGACTTTAAATGGTATTAAAACCTTGTTTGGTGTATGCACATTTACAATATATGTATGCTAAAAATGTATATATGCTTAGATACAAATTTATTTATTGTAAATCTATAATATTAATATTAATTTTTAATCCAAATTTTTAATATTTTTAATTAGGCTTAAGTTCATTAAATTTAATTTTCATTAAATTATTTTTATGAAGAAAGGAATTTTACAACATGAAAATCAATTAAAATTTACAGATAATTTTTCATTCTTGACTCAATCTGGGCTCGAACCCAGGTGTTTACGGACAGGTTACCCTGACATGTTTCGATTGCAACCACTCAATCTCCTCAGAGGGCTTGCCGTTTAACACTCGCAGCCATCGACGACTGCTGACGTCATTAGTCAAACATCAATCCTTAAACCAAATTGTATTCAACCTTTGGTAGATCGAAATTTGCTTTGAATGATTATCTATTTTAATTTACTTTAACATGTTGTTCCTTTACTTCTGTTTTTTCGTACTTTTGTCAAGAATTCTTCTTGAAGTCCAAGTACATTTTTTGTTTTTTTCACTTTTTTGTCTTTCTTTTTCTTGTTGACCTTTTTCAGCACAACTTGAAGGACAAATGCAAACATAGAGCTCGTGCCTTAGCTTTAACAATTATTAGTATTGTGGTTATTTTATTGAACTATTTATGGTTTTTAATCTAAATTTTTAATATTTTTAATTAGGCTTAAGTTCATTAAATTTTAAAATAGATAATCATTCAAAGCAAATTTCGATCTACCAAAGGTTGAATACAATTTGGTTTAAGGATTGATGTTTGACTAATGAAGTCGTCGATGGCTGCGAGTGTTAAACGGCAAGCCCTCTGAGGAGATTGAGTGGTTGCAATCGAAACATGTCAGGGTAACCTGTCCGTAAACACCTGGGTTCGAGCCCAGATTGAGTCAAGAATGATAAATTATCAGTAAATTTTAATTGATTTTCATGTTGTAAAATTCCTTTCTTCATAAAAATAATTTAATGAAAATTAAATTTAATGAACTTAAGCCTAATTAAAAATATTAAAAATTTGGATTAAAAACCATAAATAGTTCAATAAAATAACCACAATACTAATAATTAATATTAATATTAAATTACTAACATTTTTTAAAAATACACAAAATACTGTTTTAATACCATTTAAATCACGTGGTACCTTTTCTGCACAACGGTCACCATTTGAAAATTTTTGATTCTCATCACTGTTTGTTTTGTTTTATGTATACTATTGCTTTTTGTTTATGTATGGGAAAACATATGACACGTTTTTAAACGTTCTATAAGTGCACCAACGTGTTTACAGTACGGTGCGTTACATTACGGGTACAGCAACGTTCGCCTAACTGAACCTTAACACTCGCAGCCATCGACGACTGCTGACGTCATTAGTCAAACATCAATCCTTAAACCAAATTGTATTCAACCTTTGGTAGATCGAAATTTGCTTTGAATGATTATCTATTTTAATTTATTTAAACATGTTGTTCCTTTACTTCTGTTTTTTCGTACTTTTGTCAAGAATTCTTCTTGAAGTTCAAAGTACATATTTTTTGTTTTTTAATTTTTTTGTCTTTCTTTTTCTTGTTGACCTTTTCAGCACAACTTGAAGGACAAATGCAAACACAGAGCTCGTGCCTTAGCTTTAACAACTATTAGTATTGTGGTTATTTTATTGAACTATTTATGGTTTGTAATCCAAATTTTTAATATTTTTAATTAGGCTTAAGTTCATTAAATTCAATTTTCATTAAATTATTTTTATGAAGAAAGAAATTTTACAACATGAAAATCAATTAAAATTTACTGATAATTTTTCAATCTTGACTCATTAAAGGAAGAAAGGATATTAAACTAAAAACCTTAAAAAGAGTAAAAGACATTTTAATCTTGAAAAAAAGTAATATTTTTTTTTTTTTTAAATAACACTTTGAGCAAGAGTCACAAAGCCCAACTTTGTGGTCTACCCATATGGGTTTTGGCATATATCACATTTTTATTTTGACATTCGGCATTTTTCGTAGGGGCATGAGTTACACGTACTTCATTTGTGTTTTTTTTCCTTAGCTGGTCACTGTTATCACTTTTGTTTGGTGTAAGAACATTTGCCCCTGTGGGGATTGCTAGATCCTCCATCGGGACCCTCCCATTGGCGAATTGGGGAAGTTCAGCATCTTCTTTTTAGAATATGGCGGACACCGTTGAAATAAAATACCTGGGGGTGACCAAAATTAAGCCTTAAAGACGGCAGCTGGTCTTTTAGTACCTTTGGTAGGCAGAAGTTGAGACAACTGGTATGGCTATCTTTGGAAATCAGTCGGCGTTGTGGTATACACCGATTTTCGACCGCCTAAATACAGCTCGCTTTTACACTAATGTCGGTAAATTCATTACTATCGTCCAGTGTTATGCTCCCACGGAGGAAGCAGAGAGTGATGTAAAAGACGAATTCTACAGCCAATTAACTACTACGGTACTAAATATGCCAAAGGGAGACATACTCTTACTAAAAGGTGATTTTAATGCAACGATAGGCAACGATAATCCCAGTCTGTCAGAGATAATGGGACCACACGGAATGGGATCGAGAAACAACAACGTAGAGCGTTTTATAGAATTCTGCCAGACATTCCAACTAGTCATTGGTGGATCAATGTTTCCACACAAAGAAATACACAAATACACGTGGTCACATCCAAATGGCTACACGCGAAACCAAATAGATCGAATTTGTATCCACCGCAAATGGAGAAGCTCATTACAAGACGTGCGCACCAAGAGAAGTGCTGACATCAATAGCGACCACGAACTAGTAGTGGCTACAATACAAATTAAATTTAAGAACATGTTGAAGGGAATCGCCCAAAAAATACACAAAAGCCAATGCGTACCCACAAACAGAACAACATGGGAAGAGACATGCAACTCTTTAAGAAATATAGCAAAAGAGCAAAAAGGATACAAACAAAAAGTGAATAGGAAAGTTTAGATATCAGACAACTAATACAGGAAAGAAATAATCTTAAACAACTAAAGTTAGAAAATCCAAACCTCACAACTCGATACGAAGCCACTGCGAAAGCTGTTAAGAAATCAGCCCGATCTGACAAAAGAAAACACTTCGAGAATTTAACATGTGAAGCCGAAGTAGCAGCAGGGTCGAATAATATTCGAGAACTTTGTCGCATCACAGATCAAAACATGAACCGTAAAACTATCTTAAAGGATTAAAATGGACAGCTGCTTACAAATGTAGATGAACAAACTTGTAGATGGAGAGATCACTTCGAGTCTATAAGCAATTTTACCAAGGAAAACAACATCACAGGAAACAACACTTCCTCAGAAACAACCACAACAATTAACACCTCAATTTCGGACACCCCACCAGACACCGAAGAGATTTCCACCGCTATTTCAAAACTGAACCGAAACAAGGCACCTGGAGAGGATGGCATCCCCCCAGAACTCCTCCAGACAAACCCCTTTACATCCGCTGAAATGTTAGTCCCCTATATTTACAACGCTTGGATGAATGAAGAACTCTCAAACACATGGACGAAAGGCGTCATTTTAAAACTTCCCAAGAAAAATAATTTTACTGTATGCGACAATTGGAGGGGTATTACCCTTCTCAACACAATCTAAAAGATAATTGCAATAATTATTAACACTAGGCTGGCAGGGGTTGAACAAACACTAAAGGTGGAAGTACATAACACGCGTTAGTTCGTCGACAAGTATCGTGCGTTTATAAACTTTAGCGCGTCAAAAACTGCAAGTTACACAACACGCGTTACAAAAGCCATTCCTGTCAGCTGTTTTTTATTTGTTTACTTATTTGAGCATTAAAAACGGGTTCGAAAGTATATCAAGATGTTGTTATTTTATTAAATTTATTCTTTTTGTATAAATATTGTATGTTTTTAAAGCTCTTCAATAAGTTTTTCTATCATGATTCACAAATTTGTTAAATTATTATTTTTATTGTCAGCTGATTACTTGTCAAAAACACACAACGCGTTAAAAAGTTCAAAGTTAACCAACTTTCTGGCGCCAACGCGTCAAAATATTTTGCATGTAGCTTGTTCTATGAAAACACACTAGCTTATCTTTTTTTGACAGAAGACGACAGAGCGCGCGCGCACTAACGCGTGTTTTGTACTTCTACCTTAAGGGATGAACAGGCAAGTTTTCGTCCACATCGCAACTGTGTGGATCAGACAAATACCTTGCGCGTCATAATAGAACAATCAGTTGAATGGCGTACACCTCTTTATTTAGTTTTCATCGATTTTAAAAAAGCCTTCGACTCAATAAGGCGTAGTGCAATATGGGAAGCACTTAGAGCTAAATGAGTGCCTACAAAAATAATAAATATGATAAAGATAATGTACAACAATACTACACTCTACGTCAGACACAATGGAAGAACTAGTGAACCCTTTACGACAAATGCTGGTGTGAAACAAGGGTGGCCTCTTTCGCCGCTGCTTTTTGCCGTTGTACAAGATGAAATAATGGAAAAACTAACCACAAAAAGAAGAGGAATTGTATGGACCTTCAATAAACACCTCGAAGATCTAGATTTTGCTGATGACATCTGTCTCATTTCACACAACTTTAATGACATGCAGAGTAAAGCAAGCCGCGCAGGTTTGGAAATAAATTTTACAAAAACAAGTGCAATGCAAATAAATAACACTTCCAACAAACATATCAACATACAACATGAGAAAATTGAATATGTGAAATCTTTTTGTTATCTGGGTTCCATGATGTCGGTCGATGGGGGTGTCGACGAAGATGTATCAAACAGGCTAAAAAAAAGCTAGAGCTGCCTTTGGACATCTTAGCATAACGTGGCGGTCTCCGTTATATTTAACGCTTGTGTAAAGTCTACTCTTCTTTACGGAAGCGAAACCTGGCTGATGTCCAACAACATAGCGCAGAGACTGCAGGTCTTTATAAACAATTGCCTGCGTATTATATGTAGAATCTTTTGGCCTAACGCAATAAGAAACGCTGAACTATGAAGAATGGCGAAAGTGGAGCCAAAAACCCCCCAAATTGCTAAAAAGAAGTGGAGTTGGATAAGTCACACACTGCGCAGACCAAGGAACAGTATTACAAGGACAGCGCTAGAATGGAATCCTCAAGGCAGCCGACGTCGCGGACGCTCTATTAATACTTGGAGAAGAACGGTATTGAGTGAACTAAGCAAAGACAACAAAACCTTTAATGAAATTAAAACAATATGTTATGACAAAATTAAATTTAAAGGGGGAAAAAAACAACATTTGCAATATTTTCTCACAACGTTGAAAAGCAAATCACCTTAATACTAACCTTCGACGATTCGACGAGTACAAAACCAATCAAAGCAATGTTCCAGCAACGCGGTTTTAAAAAGACAATTACACACAGCAAAAGTTAATCATCTACTTACAGCATACAACATTTTAGATTGTTAGGCACACCCATTTAAAAGTAAATTAATTAAAAGGGAGCGATGCTCGTTGAAACGTCAATCATTAGTACTCTAGGGTTAAAAGTGTATTTACAACAAAATTTATACAAATACAAACATTTGTACAAGATTTTTGGAACGGGGTCAATATGAGACATGCAGATCTGGACCAACCACAACTAAACTTGTCATAAACGAAAAATTATTTAAACTCGGAAAGAACCCAACCAATTGTAGGGGGATGTAAGAAAAGATAAACTCACTGTTTATTGTTGGTGTTTTGTTTAAGCTTTGATATTGTTACAGGTAAGACTTAGAGTGTTTATAACTCTTATTCGCTTAAGGTTTTATTTGTTTAATATTTTTGGCTTTTCTAAAACCTTTGGAAAAGGTTTCCTGATGAGCTGGTGTAAGCTTTCCCTCAACAATAAATTTCAGTGTATTTATCAAATATGAAAAACTGGGAATTTAGCACGTCATACGAAGATCGTATTTAACTTTGTATTCCCGAAAATAACTTTGATAATATAATTGCATGTGCCCGTGCATAAAACTGAATTGGCAAATTGGTTTAGTTCGTTGTTTTCTTCCGAAGACAATAGAATGAAGCGGTTTGTTTTTTAATTTTGTTTTTTCTTTTAACCCACTTACAACTACAATTCGAGTCGGAAAGAACCCAACCAATTGTAGGGGGATGTAAGAAAAGATAAACTCACTGTTTATTGTTGGTGTTTTGTTTAAGCTTTGATATTGTTACAGGTAAGACTTAGAGTGTTTATAACTCTTATTCGCTTAAGGTTTTATTTGTTTAATATTTTTGGCTTTTCTAAAACCTTTGGAAAAAGTTTCCTGATGAGCTGGTGTAAGCAACCGGCGAAATGCGCATAGAGGCTTGCTTTCCCTCAACAATAAATTTCAGTGTATTTATCAAATATGAAAAACTGGGAATTTAGCACGTCATACGAAGATCGTATTAATAATAAACTTTGTATTCCCGAAAATAACTTTGATAAATTTTATCTCGATACGATTTTAAAAGAGTCATTAAATGTAAAAGCTTTGTTAATATTGATATACAATTTGGCAAAAATAACTATTATATTATATACTAGTGGCTTGCTGTCCCTGTAAACATTGTTCGCAAAGTATAGGTCGGAATTTTGGAGACAACTAAATAAAATTTGGTAGTTAGGTTCTTATTAGCACAATGAAAATGGGGCGAATCGGTCTATGATTTCACATAGCCCCCATACCAGCTTCTTTCCGGAATAGGGTCTTTCTTATCTTTCTTATTATGTTGGTACCAGGCGCGGATTCAGGTGGGGGGGGGGGGTGAAATAAGGAAATTTCCCCCCCGTAAATTATAAAAATATGTTTTGTTTATTTCGATAATACAAGAGTTCCCATTAATATTATCTTCTTTTAATGTACAAAATTTTTGGAAATCCCAGCAAGGTTTTTTTTTTGTTTTTTTATTGAATCTCTAACGAAATTTTCAATAAATATCCAAATCTTCATCCTAATAGTTATTTATTAGATATTTTCAATGAAACATCTAGTTTACTGTATTCAAATACTTATTATTCTACATTCAATCGCAGCAGGTGCCATCTATGTATAACCAAAGAGTAAACGTTTGACTTGAAAATGCGTGCGGTTGAATTATTAAAAAGCCTTGGTGTTTGCAATATTTATGTTTATATTAATGTGTTATATGAATCAAAATTCTATTCGATAATTTTTGACGAAAGCACGGATTTGTCGGGGAAAGCCAGATTTCTTTACATTCAACATATTTCACCATACAACAAAAAGTTGTTAGGCAAGAATTGTTTTGGCTTTGTTGTAAAAGCATTTGAAGAGCCTTCACAGGATATTGATAATGACGCTGATGTGTCAATTGATGCGATGGCACTATCATCAACAGTTCTTAAAACTTTGACACATTTTAGTCTTGACCTAAAAAATTGTATAGGAGTTGGAACTGATGGGTGTCGTTTGATGTCAGCAGAAAAAGGAGCTGTAAAAAAATTCTGGAAACCGCGACAAATGCGAAACAAACGCCTTGCTATTTCCCGTAAATCAGTATTTGGGAGCCAAACTCTCTACATTAAGCGAGACAAGATGGGTGGACCGTCACGACTCAGCTTTACACTTTGCAACAAGTGTACATCATATAGTAGAAGCTTTGGAAAAAATATCTGAGTGGAAAGGTAATACTTCATCAAGAGCCTTATATTAAGGAACTCACTTAGAACTTTTGAATTTATTTGCGGAATAAACATATTAAGTGTGATACTTATTGTAACACAGCCGCTTAGTATCATTTTACAAAAGCACGATATAGATCTTCAAAAAGGATCAAGCCTTATCAAAACTTTGATCATGTGCCTTGAAGAAAAAAGAAATAAAGCCGAAGAACAATGTAAAGTGATTTTTAAAAAAGTTAAAGTGATTTGCGTTCAAATCGAGGTTCCAACCTAAAAAAACAAGATTTGAACGAAATAATTACATCTAAAATGTTGAAGATTTCTACCGAGTTGTAGGTTTCATTCTCTTATTGAATTTATTTTAGAAGATCGCAAAACACCTTTCCAAAAGATATCTTTAATGTATTGAACATACCAAAACTTCTACTCAAAGTGTAATCAAGTCATATATAGATATAAAACTTTTAAAACCACAACTCAGGATAAACACCTACTAACATCTAAACTTGAGCCTGAACTGTAGCATTGGCAACAAACATGGAAATTATCTAAAATCTATCAGATAACGTTGTAAATGCTTTAATAAACTGTGATGAAGATATCTACCCAAATCTAAGAAAAATATTTCAAATTTTCGTTTCAATGCTCGTAAGTAATGCTACGAGCGAGAGGTCATTTCCTACCCTTCGTCGAATAAAAACATGGCTCAGATCAACAATGACAAACTGAACATAGACTTTACTATCTAAATTTGCCTCACAAGGAAATCATAAATTGCTTATTTAAAAAGATTAGTTGATTTTAATTTATATTGAATATTTTATTTACCCTTATTGTTGAGTTTTTTTAATATAATATACACAAATTGCTTTTAATAAACTTTTAAAAACAAATTTTTTTTTTGTATCATAAAAAATTTCCCCCCCCCCCCCTTAGGCTCAAGCTGGATCCGCGCCTGGTTGGTACTAGGTTAAATTTAATCCAAACTTCTCTCATTTTACAAAATATTATTGGAATCGGTCCATATTTGACCGTATCTCCCATACAAATACTTCTCCCGAGAATAGCTTTTAATGCCATAACTTCCCAGTAAAAAATGAGCTCCAAATGGAGCAGGTTTTATGTTTGAATTCATATTCGGCATAAAAACATCTCTCACTTCGGTTTAGGTAATATTCAATATTTCTAAATGAATTCCAATGTTTATCAATTTTTCTTGCGAAATTATAGTAAAATACAAGACTCTACTTTGGGGAATTTTTAAAATATTTTGCAAGATCTGGGATTATTTTTTGATATCGTTAATAAAAATCCCAGATTGCAAAGATTTTCCTTAATAACAATTTAGAAATAAATAAAATTATCTTGCCCAAAGTCATAATTAAAAACTTGTTAAAAAAATAATTTTTGGCTCTGCTACTTTTTAGTGTTTGTGTTTACGAAAACAGTACGTTCGTAACAATTTTCAAGAAAGTAATGAACATAAGTGTCATGTTCTTCGTTATAAAACACAACAATTGTAGTGGTACTGAAGACAAACATTATATTTTAATGTTCTTTAATGTTTCTTTTTTTGCATTGATGAAGAAATTAACAAACAAACAAAATTTTAGCAACGACCACAGCACGATTAGCTTGTGTGTGTATTGCGAATGTGTTTTGTTTGTGAAACTTTGCTTGCTGGCGTTTTTTTTCGTATATGTCTTTTGTTATTATACATTTTTTTTTGTTTTTTTACTACCAGACAAAAGCGTGCTAAGCGCAACTAAAGCGAACGAACATTAATGAGCTGAACCGAACACAACGAAGTTTGTGGTTAAAAAAAACAGAACGCTATTGAATGTTCTCATCTTTTTGTTGAATTGAATAAGTACAGTATTATTTTTGTGTTCGAAGATAACAATAAGAAAAACGTAATTTTTTGAATGGTTAACTACAAAAACACTATAAGCGTTTGTGTTTTCAACAAATCTACCGAACCGAACACTAATGAACGATATTTAATATTTATTTTCGTATTAACATAATTCGGATACGCTGAATCCAGTGGCGCCCACCGTTTTTTTTAGGTTGGCTCTGGTTTTCGAGATATACCGTTATTTCGAAAATGGAGGAGGTTACACAACATATCGACCCCTTTGCGCGAAATTATCGTATGTTCCAAACACCAAATTTTACAGGAAAGCCATTTTTCTACTTTTCTCTGCTATCACTTGCAATATCAAAATAAAAATATACATTAAATTTTTGGAGCAACGGAGTGGAATTCGCTTATAATATTTTGTCAGGTGACGTCTCTTTGAATGTAGAACAAGATTGCATCAAAAACTCAATTTCAAAAAAATTTGCATATATGTACCATGATTTCGCGCAAAGGGGTCGATATGTTCGCGTAACTCGAAAACGCTTTAACTTATTGAAAAAACTATAAGACCGAAATTCCGCAATTTCCTTTCCTTTTCTAATATGCGCAGTCGGTTAAGACACATATTTTTTTTTTTTTTTTTTTTTTTTGGAAAAAAATAATGTTTTTATCAAAATTTCGAAATTTTTGTTTTTTAAAAGATCATTAAAATTGGAATATGTAGCTATGCTTCTAAAAATGCAGACATATAAATAACGAAGCTGCTAACAAAACAAGCCGTAAATGATTAAAATCTGTTAGTCTTAATTTACACGTTTCATCTTTTGATGCTCAACTTCTTTTCAATTCCCTTTTAAAGATGCCAACATAATCACACGCAGCAATCGGTTTCAACTTTTTTCGGTTCAAAACAACAACAATTTCTTTAACAGCGAATCAAAGAGAAAAAGAAAAGAAAAAAATTACATGCAGCCATTGCTAGCATATACCAACGAATAAAAACACAAAGCGTACTGACCGAGTACAGGCATCTCTGTACTAACCCCCATTCTTCTTTCTTCTCTCACCTAAAAACTTAAGAGTTGAGCATCAAAAGATGAAACGTGTGAAAGTAGACTTAGAAACTTTTGAATTAATTTTCTTCAATATATTTTTAGTCTGCATTGAACATTGCATTGACCCCCCTTAAGGAATGGAGCTAGCGGGTGGGTATGCTAGAAATAAATGATTGAGATAAAAAATAAAGCAGGGTAAGTCATTTATGTGCCCTGCTTATCTGTTTTTCCAACTAGCATAGTGTAATTGTTCTAAGTTTTTCATAAATATAGGAACAAATTCTTTAATAGTCCTGTTTTTTTACTTGTATGATCGTGCATGTACTTGCATCACTTAATTTCTTTCTTAAAGTGGTAAATTGAGGTATGGCGCTTAATGCTTCCAATAATTTTTGGTATGTTGTACAATTTTCTTCTTTTTTTTTTTTTTTTTTGTCTTCCGATTAATTGTGTTTGTAAGTGTCTTCTTTTGTAGATTTTTGTCTTTTGTTTTTTTTTTGGTCCTATATATTTTTATTTAAACAATGACATTGGCCTCTGTTATTTATTAGCTTCGAGCATGAATGACTTAAACAAGTGCAGTTCTTCGAAAAGAAGACACAACAACTCATTCGCTGTAACAAGCTTAAACATTACATGTTAATAAAACTTGTATAAGTTTTCTTTGTCATTTACCGGCCGTTCTGACAACTTTCCTTTTCATTAAAAGAATGTGAATGTTGAGAAGGAAAAAGAAAATAAGCTGCACGACAAGAAAAGAGTTTTAATGCAGATAAAAAAAAAATATATTTCGTAATATAAAAGACTGGACAAGGAAAGTTAAATGTGGGTCGTTGAATATTTTTGTGTTCTTTGTTAAATAATTTTTATATTTTAAATGCTGTTATAAGAAATATATTTGTAAGGCCTTTATAAGTATTTCTTTTATGCATAAAATTTGTTGTAAAGAAGTGATTAAAAATACTAATGATATTTTTTCTGTATTCCCAAAAATAACTTTGATACTAAAATGCTATAATTTGTTTCTTTTATATATTTATTTTATTACAAACATAAAATATTCAAGTTCCTTTAATGATTTTCTCTTATACAAAGTGGCCCAAAATGACCGAAGGGGTTTGAGTTTATTATTTTTATTTCATTTTATTTTTTGTTTATTTTGTTTAAGACAAAATTACTACTTTTAAGATGGGGAAGGGTAAATATCCAATTGGTAAAAACCCACTAAATAGCAAAAATTGGTAAATACCCTGTTATTTGGTAAGCATTTATTGTTTAATTTAATTAATATTATCTCCACTTATAAACACATACCTTCTTCACAATTTTGATCCAATATTCTCAGGTTTATTTTTTAGCTCAATGTAACCGGCTTTTTAATATTAAATGACGTTTTTAAAAAACGAAAAGTAATTTTAAACTAAAGGCAGAATTAGTCTTTACTTTCTGTTCTGTACTGTTACGAATCAGCCGATTTGTTTTTGTCACCAGTCATAGCTGATATAATTGTGGAACAACTTCTTGACATATCACTGGATAAAATGGACGAAAAACCGAGAATAATTATGAAATATGTGGATGATTTATTCGCAATAGTAAAAAAGGACAGAATAAATGACACCATCGAAAAACTGAATTCATTTGATGGACAAATACAGTTTACCATGGAGGAAGAAAATGACAACCAACTACCATACTTTGACGCAATTGCTATTAGAAAAGGGAACAATATAAAAATTAATTGGTAACAAAAACCAACAGCCTCGGGACGATTAATAAATTTTAATTCTAAGCACCATAGAAAACAGCATCAAATTTCATACGACGAGTTCTAAAAATAAGTGACACGGAATTCCATAAACACAATATAACTAAAAAATCGAATATTTTAACCATGAATGACTTCCCAATAAGGACAATTAAAAATCTTATAAAACGTGCAAAAAACAATAGGCAACAGGTGGTAAGAGAACCAAAAAGGTATAAAAGCATATCATATGTTTCTGGACTCTCGGAGAGATGGAAAAACTCAGATATATATGACGAAGAAAAATTTGAACTAGCATTTAGAACGGTCAACACTGTGAATCAGTTATTTAGCAAAACTAAATCAAAAATTAAAAAGGAGGACAAGTCAAATGTGGTATACAAAATTCCCTGTAGTGGTGACGGGCTCAATATATGCAATAAAGTATATGTTGGGACGACAAAAACAAAACTTAAGACAAGAATATCTTCGCACAAATCTGACCATAAAGCTATTGACAAACCTATTGAACAAAAAACTGCACTAGCAGCCCACTGTACGTTGAAAAATCACAAGCCACATTTTGAAGGAGTAAAAATATTACAGGAAGAGAGAAATTATTCAAGAAGATTTACATTGGAGATGCTGCATATTATTGATGTTAATCCACAGCTTCGTCTCAATTACCGACAAGACACAGAAAATTGTGCACACATATACAGACAATTAATAAACAAAAACAGACGATCGATAAACTAGATTTAGTTAAGAAAATCTAATAAGTAGTGGCACAAGTGTTATTGTGAAGTTTTTGTGTTATTATATTTTTTAATTGTTTACATGTAATTATCTTTGTAATATTATGTTTTGTTTTTTGTTTAATATTAATAATAATTATTATAGTATTTATTAATCCAGACCCCTGAAGATGGTTAGCGATGCTAACCGAAATATTGGGAAAATAATAAATATATAAAAAACAAAAATACCTATCAAGAATTTTTATTTTATTTATTTACTGGGACCTGCAGCCAAACAAAAACAACAAATAAGTTATTAAAAAACCTGTGAAATTGATTAGTTTTTCTGTTCTGTTGCGGTTCAGTTGGTTAAAATCAAAAACTTGTTAATTTATCGTAACTGACAGCAAAATCAAAAATAAAAAATACATATTTATATTGAAATAAACTGTTTTTTGATTTTAAAATTTCATAAAATATAATTTCTTAAATTTTATGTGCATTAAAGTTATTGAAATAAACCAATGGACGGTGTAACTATTGCAATTTCGTAACAGAACGGCACGGAACAAAACAGAAACAGAAAGTAAAGACTAATTCTGCCTTAAATTAAGTTTATTGAGAGTAAATGATTGCTTTATGCTTTTGTGTTTTATAAATACCCAAATAAATTCCCAAAAAAGGAATATACCCAGTATTTACGCAGACATCAGGTAAATACCCGGTAGAATGCCATCTATATTAATAATTTTTTTTGAAAAATTTCACGACTAATTGTTTTTGTGCGACTTTAAGTTATTCCAACTTAATTTCCCAAGCCTTATTGACAAAATGCTCAAAAAAAACAATGAAAAAATAATAAATAAAAAGTTTTAATTAATTTAAAACCATTCTCTCATTTTGGGCCACCCTGTTTAATAAAAACAAACTCCTTCAGACAACTAATATTTAAGCAATAAGATAAAGTTTGTTGCTTAATTCCTTTGTATATAAGAAGCTGTGACAATATCCAGCAAAGTTTTTGTCTTAAGTCTATTTTGTTTGTACTAAAAAGTTTACTGCTTAAGTCCTGTGTATACTAAAAGCTGTGAGAAGTTTCCAGTTAGTGTCTTAAGTCTATTTATAATTGTACCAAAAAGTTTGTTGCTTTAGTCCTTTGATATTAAAAACTGATATCCAGCAAAGTTTGTGTCTTAAGTCTATTATTATTGGTATGTACCGTGTGAAACTTTTTTATTATTCATCTCACACCCCATAAAGTATATATATTCTGGATCCTTGAGTAATTCTAAGTCGATTTAGCCATGTCCGTCTGTCTGTCCGTCTGTCTGTCTGTTGAAAACACGCTCACTTTCGAACAACTCAAAGGAAATGATCAAACTTGGTGCCAAATTGCTTGTAGTTATCCTAAGCAGTTTGGGATTGAAATCCAGCAAAATCGCTTCAGTAGGACCAGACCTATGAATCAAAATATGGAACCACCACCTAAAAAAATTGATAATTTTGTTACAAAAAGTAGCATAAATGCTGGAACAAGGCACCGAATGAGACCAGATTTTGCAAACATTTGTTTTATTGGACGGGAAATCTCGCTGTTAAATTTCGTGAAGATCCATCCTTAATTTACCCTAAGCCCCATATAAACAGTACTCCCGGAAAACAGTTTAGTACGCCTAAAACCGTTAAAAATAACGCTACCGTAACAAAATTTGGTACATCACAGTTTTTTAGGACTAGAAATAACACTGTGAAATTTCGTGACGATCGGTCCATATTTTACCTTAGGCCCCATATAAACCCTACTACCGGAAAACCGTTTAGTCGCCTTAAACCATAATTAATAACAAACGTCACAGTTTAAGATAATAATAACATCATACAGATATTACTCCTTAAACATTCGCACTGTCGGTGGAGGGTATCAAAGATTCGGCACAGCCGAATATAGCACTCTAACTTGTTTTTCTTGATTTATTCATACGCTAAAATTTACATTCACTCCTTGCTTGCAAAATAAAGTTCAACGTTTGTAATTTTTACATCGCTTCGTACACATTTGATTTTTGCACTTATTCGTTTTTTATTGAAACTGTTTTTTTTTTGCATTTTTGTTGCGCACGCAATATAACACAACTGTGTAAATTCAAAAGGAACAAATTCTAATACTTTTGCATTCAAGTAGTTATTGTCCACACGCTTTGTTAACATTAACAACAATAAACCACTCGATGAGACGCTTTGTTAAAATTAAAAACAATAAAAACAACAATAACAAGAATACATTGTACCTACATACAGAACTACTGTACTTTTTAAGATGAAAAAAAGTCTCTTTCTATTGAAATTGTATGCACCTACATATGTGCGTTAAGTTTCATTTCAATTTTTTTTTTCTTGTACTACATAGCAACTGCTGAATGAATACATGAGTAATAATTGCTTCATTTCTGGCTTTCTTGTTTGTATTTTTTTTTTTTTTACCAAAACAATCATTGTCGCACCGAACACACAAAATCTTTATTAAAAATAAAGCACGATGTGCATTATTTGAATGACTGCAAAACAGCAGCGAATATTTGCGGTTGCGCAAGTTTGATTGTACGACCGCAAGTGAGTGTATTTGTTGCTGTTCGTTTAATGCGATTTTTTTACAATTGCACAAAGCCGTTCTCTGGTATGTACTAAAAAAATTGTTGCTTTATATCGAACTCTGCTTTAAAAAGCTACAAAAAACGTATAAAACAGAAGAAAGAAAAATAGAAATTTAAATAAGTTATAAAACAGAAAAATATTCTTAGCCGATTTAAGATGTCCATCCATAAGCATGTTCATACAAAAGATTCATAATTATAAATGATTCCACAAAAAGTTAGATAAAGCTTGGAGTCAATCTCTTAAGACCGCAATGTCAAACATAATTTGATGAAATTTGGTAAATAATATTTCTTCCATAACAGTTGCATTTTCAAATTAACAATATGTCAAACAAAAAGCAAACTTTACAAAATAAAAGTGGAAAAGACTTAATAAATGTTTGTGACTAAACCAACACACAATGCTGCAGAGAAGGCTAAATATTTTGCCGAGCATTTACCCAGTTAACAAAATGGACTTGGACGTAAATGTCGTCAACGATGTCTTCAGGACATTTTTGAATTTGTCACCTATATAACATTGATGACGACAACTTAAGTAACAAAACGAGTATTTTGTCGTGTTTAAAATCGTATTCCCGTTTTTTGCAGAAATTTTTTTAAAATTTTCTTGAATAATACTTTATAGAGGACAATGAAAGTGACCATTGCATGCATTTTGTCGTGTTTCAAATCACTTTGACGTCAAAATGCATGCCAATGGTCGCTTTCGTTGTCCTGTAATAAAAAAAATTCAAATTTCTTGATATTTTGCTTTTATTATCATTATTTTTGATAATAAAAAAATTAAATAAAATTCACAGCCCATCAAAGCCCTAAGAGCTGTCCACTATACCCAGTTGGCCATGTCTTCAAGACAACGTCGACGACGCGTACAACACCCAGAGTAAATCCCTGACGACATGTTGGCGACAGCCCATGCAAATCATCGACGACCTTTTTCGAACAAAGGGCACTCAAGTCGTACACGACAATATGAGCGACATTACCATGCACATTGTCGTTAATGATCATATGGGTAACAATGTGGTTAAAGTTGTCATTGGCGACTTTTTTCCCATAAAGTCGTTAATGCCCGATTAGCGACATTGCTTTAGTATTGTCGTTGATGACAGTATTGTGGACACTGTCTACGATTTAGTCGGTGATATGAAAGTGACAATTAGGGATGTAACGAAAACCGATATATCGGCGATACTACAGATTTTCGGATACAACCAGGATAAGGGGAACGGGAAAAGGGGTCTTACTTGAGGATATACACAGATACTTCAAGTTCAAATAGGTTTCCTGACGACTGCAGTATATTTTTGGTGGAGGCTCTAGGTATTTTGAAGGCCGTAGAGTTGGTAAAAGGTAACATTGCTGCAGCTCGACGGTCACTATAAATATGGACAGTTCTAAGGGCCTTATTGGGCTGTGAATTCAAACTAGTAAGGGAATGGGTTCTGAACTAAACATATGTCAATGTAGTCATCAGGAACATTAATTTCTTTGTGCTTAACCCATCAATTCACATATGTCCAATTTCACAATTAAAGCACAGCCGCGAATTACGTTGTAAGTTACAAACTAATTGTTCAGGAGAGCAAAAAAACCTTTTTCTACGTTTAGGATTATTTTTTTTTTAAATTTTTTTTTTATTTTAAAAAGATTTTGTTATTCGTGCTTAATTCCCAGTTTTTACTCTTGACAAAAACACTTGAAATTTATTGTTGATGGGATAAGCTATTCCTATGCGCATTTCACTGGTTGCTTAGGCCAGATCATCAGGAAACTTCATCCATAAAGATTTTAGAAAAACTAAAGATATTAAACCAAATAAAACTGTTAAACGTATAAGAATTATAGCAACAGTTCTATTTGTAACAATATCAAAGCTTAAACAAAACACATCAACAATAAACAACAGTGGGTATATCTCATCTTACATTCCCCACTACAATTAGTTGAAATTCTCTCAACATTAATTGTAGTTGTAAGTAGGTTAAGAAAAACAAAATAAAAACAACAACAACTTACAAAAGAAGATGTTGTCAATTAAGTATTTTTTAGGCCGTGCACTTGCCTGTTTATTATCAAAAAGTAATTTCAATTTTTGGGAATACAAAATTTTAATTTAAAAAGATTTTGTTATTCGTGCTTAATTCCCAGTTTTTATTCTTGACAAAAACACTTGAAATTTAGTGTTGATGGGATAAGCTATTCCTATGCGCATTTCACTGGTTGCTTAGGCCAGATCATCAGGAAACTTCATCCATAAAGATTTTAGAAAAACTAAAGATATTAAACCAAATAAAACTGTTAAACGTATAAGAATTATAGCAACAGTTCTACTTGTAACAATATCAAAGCTTAAACAAAACACATCAACAATAAACAACAGTGGGTATATCTCATCTTACATTCCCCACTACAATTAGTTGAAATTCTCTCAACATTAATTGTAGTTGTAAGTAGGTTAAGAAAAACAAAATAAAAACAACAACAACTTACAAAAGAAGATGTTGTCAATTAAGTGTTTTTTAGGCCGTGCACTTGCCTGTTTATTATCAAAAAGTAATTTCAATTTTTGGGAATCCAAAATTTTAATTTAAAAAGATTTTGTTATTCGTGCTTAATTCCCAGTTTTTATTCTTGACAAAAACACTTGAAATTTATTGGTCAAGAATAAAAACTGGGAATTAAGCACGAATAACAAAATCTTTTTAAATTAAAATTTTTTATTCCCAAAAATTGAAATTACTTTTTGATTTTTTTTTATTATCAAAAATAGTGATAATAAAAGCAAAATATCAAGACATTTTTAATTAAATTCAAATTTAAAGTCTATAATTTTTTTTAGTAAAGGACAACGTAAGCGACCATTGCATGCATTTTGTCGTCATAGTGGTTTGAAACACGACAAAATTAATGCAGTAGTCACTTACGTTGTCCTCAATAAAGTATTATTCAAGACAAATTTAAAAATGTCTCTAAATATGTTATATAGATGACAAATTAAAAAATGTCCTAAAGACATCGTTGACGACATTTGCGTCTATCACCATTTTGCCTACTGGGTAGTGAACGTCAAGCCCTAGCAATGTTACCTCTTACCCATTCTGCGGCCTTCAAAATCCCTAGAGCCTCCGCTAAAAATATACTGGAGTTGTCAGGAAGCCTTTTAGTATCTTTATCCTCAAGGTAGACGACCCCTTCCCCTTATCGGGGATATATCGGCAAATCCGAAGTATCACCGATAAATCGGTATAGGTATTCGTTACATCCCTTATTGTCACTTACTTATCGGCGACTAAATTGTAGATAGTGTCCACAATACTGTCATTAACGGCAATATTAAGGAAATGCTGCTAATCGGGCATAAACGACTTTATGAGAAAAAGTCGTTTATATAGTCGCCAATGACAACTTAACCCACAATGTTACCCATATGATCATTTACGACAATGTGCATGATAATGTCGCTCACATTGTCGGGTACGACTTAAGTGCTCTTTTTTCGAAAAAGTCGACGATTTGCATGGGCTGTCGCCAACATATCGTCACGGATTTACTATGGGTCTTGTACGCTTCGTCGAAGTTGTCTTGAAGACATGACCAGCTGGGTAAAAGCGGGGTTTTAAGCAAATAGCCCAACGAATGATTTTGGTCTGGGTGAGGCATTTACAACAACTCCAACGAATGCACTATTAAGCATTGATTCTATATGAAAACGGTTATCAATTAATATACGCGTTGGATAACAAGATTCTCTTTGCACCTAAACTACATGTTATATAAAATCTTGTTGTCCTAAAGTAGCGATATGAAAGCTACAAAATCTGCGGGACTTAACTCTTTATCACCTTTCATGATTAAAAACCTAGCTAACATGGCTATAAATATACTAAGTTTATTAATGAAATCTTTTTAATAGCTTTTTTACCCACATATAAGAAAATATCTACGAAAATAATGACACCATAGTCGGATAAAGATTTAGCAGTGTTATTTTCTTTAAGACCTATTATCTTACTTGCTTGTCTATCCGAACTTTTCGAAAAGCTACTTAAATTGAAAATTATTTTTTATTTGAACAACAGAAATATTATCCCAGTCCACCAATTTGGTTTAACCTGACGACCACAAATTGCAAGAGGGCTATCTAACATTTCGCTTATTTAGGGTACGAAACAAGGAATATGTGACAAAAGCTGGTGTTTTTCGACCTTCTCTTTATTTAAAATACCCCAGGATATTCAAACGATAAACTGTTGTTCGATTAATCGATTAATTTTGAACGATTAACTGTTCGAATAATTCACAGTGTTAGTTTTTTCCCTTAATGTTTGGGAATAATTTATTTTTAAGAATGTTTGGTACAGACTTTTACCGCAATGATGCAGATGAAGAAGATAATTTTCTTGAGACGAATGAAAACAAGCTTCTACCGGACCTTAAAAAGACTATTAAAAGTATTAAAATTGTTAAAAACTCAAAAAGAGATTTAAGTGTTAAAATGGAAGGCTACCAATTTTTAAAAACGACAAGAAAAAGAACTGAGAAATGCTTTATAATGCTTTACTTTTAATTTCTCCAACGTCAACAATAAGTGAAAGAATCTTTTCTAAATAAAGTTGAATAAAAACAAAACAAAGAAATCGTTTGAATCATAAAACTTTAAACCGCATAAAAAAATGTAAAACCATCTTCAATTAATGTATTTGTTAGAAATTTGTACTTTTAATTAAATTCCGTACTGATTTTCCGCCTGCAAACAAATTGATCATATCAAATAACACATTTATTTGTAAGTTTGAGGTTTACTTGCTGTTCAGTTTCAATCAATAGGTTTAATTGAAATGTGACCACCAGCAAATGAGGCCACATAATATGTAAACACAAATCAAAATATTTTTTTCAATCAACACTGTTAATTGAAACATTTAAAAAATGGTTTGAAACTTTAAAATATTTTAAAGGTTGTGTGTATGTTTTCATATTTGCAAATATACTAGGCTGTTCAATCGACTAATTATTGTTCGATTAATCGAAGAATTTACACCGATTAATCGAATGATAACAATATATAATATTTCTGTTAAATGTATAATTTTTATAAAGTTTTAAGTCGAATAAACCAACAAAATGTATGTGTCCCTTGGAATTAAAAAAAAACAGACATGTTTAGTGAGTAATTTAGGCCCTAATTATATAAAACGCAACGCCAAAAAATTACATTGAAAGCAAAAACAAAGTCATAAATATTTTGTCATTTTGTTGTTGCTTTTTACAGAAATTCATGTACCGTTTTAAAATTTTCAACGCCACAAGTTATGAGCCGGTTATTTATTGGCGTTGCGTTGCGATTAACAATATTAGGGCCTTAGCTTATATTTTTGTTAAATTTTTTCAACACTTTTTAATAATTCATTTCACAAAAGAAAATCGGCAAAGGTATGTTAACTCAAAGATTTATATAAATTTATCGGGTATATTCTAAAAATCGAAATGAAGTGAGATTGAAATCCAACTTGAAGTTAAATTCAATTATTACGAACTGATCGTAGTTTTTCGTGGTTTAAAGTGTTGTTCTTGCAAAATAAGAGATGCTTAAAGAATGAAGTAGATAAAATGGAATATTTTTAGGAACTTTCAGTACAGGGTCGTTTTTAAAACTAGCTTTATTTTAAATGCACTTCATTTCGAATTCTAGAACACGCCCGTATATTTAAACAAAATAGTTCATGCGTTTCTCTAGAGGAAAGTATTTGAAGAAGCATAGCGGATAGAGGCATAGAGGATGGAATGTCCGTGAAAAGTAGCAAAAAATCCAAAGACTCTCTTAAAATGTAAGTGCCTGAAGTGAAGCAAAAATTTGGAGCTACATTGACAAGTTTTATTTGAACAAGAATGTTTATTTGCTCAATAACTAATTTATAAAATTTCGAATTAAGAATTATTCGATTAATCGAATAATTTTAAAATTTTATTCGTTTAATCGAATAAGTAAAAAATGCCAAATATCGATTAATCGTTTAATCGAACAAAAATAAAACCCGATTAATTGAACACCTTAAAATATACACCCAAACATTATAATTTGTATTTTCAATTAAGGCAAATTAATTGGAACAATTAAAACAATTGCTTGAAACAGCATTATTGAATTGAAAAAATTTTGGTGAACATTTTTTCTTTGTGTATACGCTTTTTTGAAAGATTATTTTAGGAGATAAGCTAAGATTTTGTTGCTATTTGTTATTGAAAAAGTTTTCCTTTTACCACTTCCACATGTACAGATTATATAGTTATTCTCTGTTTGTAAGTGGCATCTCCTTTATTTTAATTACTATTTTAGCCAAGAGAAAAACTGTTTGAATAAATGGCAAATTTGAACACGCGAAGTAAACGCCACTCTTTACACTCAGAAGAGGAAATTGTCCACGTGTCACACTTGATAATGTTATACAAGTTTTACATGCGTCGCAACTTATTTGGATAAACGATTCACTTGGCATCGACATATAGACTTTAGATTTCATTGGTTATTTCTTTGCCCTTAGTCAAAATGGTATGAATTCAAATAAACCCATTTTGAGCTTTTGATTGTGTTTACCTCGCTTTCATGATTCTGTTTTCGGTTGCTATCAATAACTTAAGTCTACCACAACTGACTCCAATCGTTATCATTTGCTCTAAAGGAAATAATTAAAAAATTATAATAATTAATAACACGAATTTAATAACACAGGTAGACATTTTAACACTTTTTAAAAGTTTTTTTGAGGCATCCCAACTCATTCTTATGTTTTTTTTTTTGTCATGCTGAAATCAGTTTTCTGCCATCACGTCACATTTATCTGATAACGATCCATTTGTATTTTTCGCCGTATACTTTTCTTAAAGATGTCATCCAGAGTCAGTGATGGCTCAATTGAAAAGAATTTTATCTTGTTGCACACAAGAAAACTCATAGGTAAAATTATATAAAAATATGGTATAAAATTATCTAAGCGCAAGGGTAGCATGGCAGTTGCAAAGTTTCTTAGGTAATATGACTATTAACTAAGGTAATTTCCATGTTCGAAAAATTATCTACAACTTTTGTTAAAATAAATTAAAAACTTTGAAAATTCACCAATAATACAAAGTTATTTTATATATTTATTTCAGGAAAATTATCAAAGATCAATTTTGTACAAGAACATAGCTTTGAGGTAAATTTAATACTTTTTTTGTTAATTTAAATAAAATTTACTACCTTCTTCATTCTTAACAACATTTTATTTATAAATATATAATTTTTACAAAGTTATAAATTTAATGATAAACTTTTACACGTTACGTAACATTTTAATTTTCAAGAATTAACTAAATAATCTACTGAAACTTTCTAAATAGTTTTCATTGTCTTTCTAAATCTAAGTTTATACTTATTTTTAATAAATATTAGAAAATATGGACACAATTGGGCTACATTTCTTTTGCATTTACTTAAAATCGGATATTGTTGAACCGGCTACATTATTTTTAGCTTGTTTTCCACCACTCAACGCAACATACGGGGTTTTCATCGAAAATGGCCCCCTTTCCAATTCATCAACAATTTTATACAAATCGGCAGGTTAATAAGCTTATTCGGGATTATCTGAGTTCTATATTTAAGTTTCCTTTGCATTTTTATTTGTCTCAAAATCCATCATATTATTGGAATATTCATATCGATTTCCGGTCATGTCATTAGTAGGTATATCACCTTGTGTCCTACAAAATTCAGATAATTTATGAAGTATAATATGTGAATCACGATTGGCCTCTTAATCCACTGAGATTTTCTTAGTTATACTTTCGTTTTGTTTAAGGTTACGTGCTGTAGAGACCACATGCTCTAGATCTTCTGTCTGTAAATGTACTTCAGAGTCTTTGGGTTCATCTTGATTACGAGGGCTGTGATGGCACACCCACTAACTACCCAAATGTTAAGTATAACAAATTATCGCCTCTTAGTTTCCGTCTTTATTTTGTAGCTTTCTTGTTGGGTTTTTTTTAGCCATTTCCATTTTTTTTTCTCACATGCACCCTCTAACATAATAGTGTCCATGGACGTTATGACACTCCAAAAAGTGTCATAATGTCCGGCTGTGCAGAGAAGCTTTAGTTAGCGAAGCCGGTATTTGTTATAAAATTTGTTAGAAAATCCTTGCGCCCGGCTGAAGGCCGGCTATGATCCCAAATTTGTTTACATTCTTGATTGTTAGAATTTTTGGCATTGTACTTACTTATTTTGACATTTCAAAACAAATTTTACACATCTTAATATTTTTCATTATAATTTAAGTTGTGGACATTATGACACTTTGCAAAGTCCGCGGACGCTATGACATTTCTTTGATGGACGTTATGACACTTTTGAAAGTGTCATAATGTCCATGGACACTATGACACTTTCAAAAGTGTCATAACGTCCATGGACACTATGGCACTGGACGTTATAAGATGCCACCTCTAACATATTGCTATTGATCAAAGTTTCAAGTTACTTTTCATCCAAATGTCGGTGTCTTTAAGTATTAAAATAGCTGTTTTACCCTCAGAAATTAATCCATATCTTGGTCGACTTTTAAACCCTTACTTCACGTCTACAAGAGCAGAGATTTGCTGTTATAACATGATGTTATAAAAGCGGTGTTAAAACATTTGCATTAACAACCATGTTATGACATGTGACAACCTCTAACATGATGAGTCCATACTTAACACTAACATCATATAACTGTTAATGTTAAGCATTTCATGTCTGTGGTAGACTGTGTGTTAAGATGTTCATCGGTCTAGGCTTTTTAGCACTCTTCTTCTTTTTACCAAATTATCCACTCTAAATTCGTTAATTATACTTTTAATTTCATTTCTTTTAGTTTTATTTAAATTTGAACGTTTTTTCACAAAACAAAATCCAACTGACAATAAAATAAAACTATATTAAAAAATTCGAAGAAGATACATACCCAACTCAATTAGGAATATTATCAAAAATTTTAGGCTAAACTTATTTTATAATTTACCAATTATCTTAGGCAATTCAACTTAGTTTTTTGTTTTAATATGAAAGTAAAATGCCTATGCGAGCCTTGGTAAACTTACCTAGATTATTTTTTTGTGTGTGGAAAGACTAGTCCAGAGGTATTATAGAATTTTTAGTTTTTATTTGATTTCAGTCCATCATGCCTTAAAATTTTTGGACTGTAGAACAAAATTGTAAAACTAAAGATTTTGCTGTTAGTTGTGGTAAAAACCTCTTCCCTCCCTCCCACAGTGGTCCCAATTACAAATTTAGAGCGAAAAAACTCAACTCTTTTTTATAAGTTCTTATAAGGACAAAAATTTTTACGGACTATTGACTTGGCACGATCTAACGCCAAAAATTGACGGATTCGATTGCGTTGCTGTGGCGCTGCGCTATCCATATAAAATTAACTGACATAAAACCTACAAAATCATTTCATAATACAAGGGAACAATGTTTTTTGGTGATTTAGAACTGAATGTTGTTTTTAAGGTTATTTGGGACGCTAAATCGAAATCTGCACTTAATTTTTTTCTATCAGCTCGACTTTTTGAGATATACCGTTAGGGCCAAAATTAAGGCACTTCCGCTACATATATAGGAATAACGTGAAAATGAGTCACCATATCAAGTTCAAAAAAAAATTTAAAATTCAACAACGATATTATCTTAAGGCCGTACTTACATTGGTTTTAAATATGAACAGTAGTTTTAGAGATATCGTTGAAGTTTAAAAAAATAAACTAAAAATTAAAAAAACAAAAGTTTGTTTTTTAAAAATTCATAAAAAATCAAATTTCAACGTTCCAAATAACCTTGAAAACAACATTCAATTCCTAATCAACACAAAAAAGTTAAATTTTGATCCCCTGTGTAATCTTATAAGATGGATATATGTCAGCATTACGTTTTTTGGCGCCTTCACGCATAGAAACACACGAACTTTTTGAGAATTTGCCATGAATGTAAATCGCCAGCACTTCTTTACGTATGGCGTATTTTACCATTATTTTTATTTTTAGTGCCCTTTTTGAAGACACAACAATGGTTCTAACAACGTTTGCAGCAACGCTTTTGACCGCTTTATGAAGCCTACTTTTAGCAGCAAATGTTAACTCCGGGAACAAGTGTTCACAAGAGACTTAATTTTCAAGTGCTTTGATCTTTCTGTCCTTCTAAAAACGATTTGGATGGTCGTTCGGGTCTTGATGGTCCTTCCTCCGAGTCTTCTTCCAAAAAACTTGACGAGGCTTTGCTGGGAAAGAGAAAAGATTCGTCCAACCAATTTTAAAGATTGACTTGGAAACATTATTTGTTTTGTGTGCATGCATCCACTTGTTCGATAGTTTGCTAATTTGAGCTGATTACTTAACTTCATGCTTATGGTCATCATCTTCATAATTTTCTATACCACTTTTCATGAAAATGTAATGTATGACAGCGTTATTTTTATTTCTTCTGGTCTTTTTCAGAGTACCAAACATTGAACAAATCCTTTTTAGTGACAGACATTCCAACCTAAAGATACGATAGAAAATGTTTAGGCAAAATTAGGCAGCTAATTGCTTAAACATTTAACAATGCACATTAGTGTGACCGCAAGTTATATGGGCAATTTTTTTTCGTATTTTCAATTGGCAAACCCCTTAGAATGATTCCAAATTAGAAAAAATATATATATAAAAAATTTTGGATCGTTTGCATAGTTATTACCAGTGCCTTGATCCCACAAAGTTTGCTAAAATGCTATTTTTCTCACTATGGGTCGCTTTAATTGTTTATAAATTCCGTAATATTTATTTTAGAGAAAACCCTTATTTACAAATATTCTAGGGCTATATCTTATGAACAATGTTGCTCAGTATTAGTTTTTTTTAACATGAATATTTTATCCAGAAAAAACCAAATTAAAAAATCACACCGGAATTTTCACATATCTTCGCATTCTTTGCCTGGTGATTACACTACGTGGCAAATTTTCAACAAAATCGTGACCAAATGATTCTGACAGCTTTATGTAAAACTTTCCCCTGAATCCGAATATGAAGTCAGAATTGTCAAAAGTATAACAGTTTTTGAGATATTCCAAAATAACCGTTATTTTTGTTTTTAAAAAAGATGATGTGACGGAAATGCAAATATCTTCAACAATTTTGAACGGGCTATGTATTTCTTTCTTTTTATTGAGAGGTTATATATATTCATATTCGGATTCAGGGGAAAGTTTAACATAAAGATAAGCTGTCACGACTTTATTGAAAATTTATCACGTAGTGTAATCACCAGGCAAAGAATGCGAAGATTTGTGAAAATTTCGGTGTTATTTTTGAATTTGGTTTTTTCTGGATAAAATATTCGGCTCCGTGCAATAACTCCCAAGTGCAATAAGTCCCAGTGCAATAACTCCCAATGAATTAAACCCCAAAATAAATGAAATAAGTCCCAAACTGGAAAAAAGAAATAAATCCGAAAAAAAGAAAAATGAAATAATTTCCAAGTCTTAAATGAAACAAACCCCAACTTTTGGGAGTTATTTCATAATGAAATAACTCCTAAAGACATTAATGAAATAACTTCCAAAAACAGTCCATCGAAAAGAAATGAAATAAGACCCAAAAAAAATGAAATAACTTCCAAAGAAATTTATTATATATGTATTCGTTTTACTTGAATATTTACATATTAGGTTGCCAAAAAACTAACATTGAGTCCTCGACATTTTGACAACAAATGGGGCATTTTATTATATCCTGACCTCCTGCAATGGCAACTGCCTGCAGATTAAGCACGCCGGGTACAAGGATTACCTCCTCTATGGTATAACAAACATCGGCTTCGCTAACTAAAGCAAAAACCGGCTTCGCTCACTAAAGCTTCACTGCATAGCCGATAACCATAAGACACTGCAATTAGCAAATTTTCTTCTTTGATAAACTTAAGTCATTGCATTCAAATAGTTTGAAATATCCCGTTATAAATACCGTTAAAAATTTTAAACAATTTTAAGAATTTGCAAATAAATGAAAATGAAAAAACTCCCACAAAAAATTAAATAACTCCCACAGCAAATGAAATAACACCGAAAACCAAAATATAATGAAATAACTTCCACGTTAATTTTTTCGGGGACTTATTTCATTTGGATTTTATTTCATTATGAAATAACTCCCAGGCAAAAAATGTAATAACTTCCAAAAAAATGAAATAAAACCGAGAGGGCTGGGGGCTATTTCATAATGAAATTACTCCCACATTTGTATGAAAATAGCTTTGGGTCTAATTTAATTTTTTTCTTGGGACTTATTGCACCTGGGAATTATTGCGGCTCCACGAAAAGCCCCCCAATGAAATAACGCCCAAACGAGAAATGAAATATTCCCCAATTTTTTTTCATACATTTTTGGTTGTTATTTCATATGAAATAACTCCCAATATTTTTGGGCCGTTTTTCATTTTTTTTTTTTTTTTTTGGGAATTATTTCATTCCTCATTTGGGGTTTTCAAATTATGAAATAATCTCCAATGAAATAACACCCAACAAATTTTTAAAATTCGGGGCTTCATCGCTTAATTTGGGTGTTATTTCATTTTTGATTCGGGGGTTATTTCTTTTTTAAAGCTGTTTGTTTTTGGAGGTTATTTCATTTTATTTGGGGTTTATTTCATTTGCTTAGTTTGATCTTTTTCCTTTTTTTTTTTGAGAATTTAAGTATTTGTTTTTTGGAATAACAGTGTCAACATAGAAGTAAAATTTGCCTTGCATGTTGAGTTGAGTTGTTGTAAAACATAAAATATTTTCAGTTGTGCATCGAAGTTCGGACGCTTTACATCATCTCGTGTTAATATTTAAAAAAATGGAATTCGAAGTTGTTAGTGGAAAACGAAGAAATAGCATTTTTCTATATTCTTCAGTGAAAAACAATTATATTTAAACAGTGGAGGTAGTTGTGTAAAGGCCAAACGTAAAAGGCAAATTCTCTTCCGAACTGCAAAAATAGAGGGGCTACAAGGATCTACTGCGGCAAAATTTTTGAACCGAATATATCCTTATCATGAAGAAGACGCCTGCGGGCCTCCACACGATTCGTTTCAATAATTTTGCGACTTTGATGTTGGTCCATATTGACTTCATCCTTAGTGAAACTGACTCTTTTATGAATTTTGGGCATAATTTCATTTTTGTTGCTGATGGGGTTTATTTCATTGGGGGTTATTTGATTTTCATCATTGGGTGTTATTTCATATGAAATAACTTCCAAATATTGGGGGTTGTTTCGTTTTCGTTTTGGGGTTTACTTCATTTATTTTTCGATGTTATTTCATTCACAGTTTTTGGGTGTTATTTCCTATTTTTTGGGGATTATTTCATTGGGGGTTATTTCCTGGGCGTTATTTCATTGGGGGGCTTTTCATGGAGCCGTTATTGCACGGAGCCAAATATTCATGTTAAAGAAAACTAATTCAGAGCAACATTGTTCATAAGAATATTTGTAATAAACAATTAAAGCGTCCCATAGTTAGAAAAAAAGCATTTTAGCACACTTTGTGGGCTCAAGGCACGGCTAATAACTATGCAAACGATCTAAAATTTTATATATATATTTTTTTTCTAATTTGGAATCATTCTAAGAGGTTTGACAAGTGAAAATACGGGGAAAAAAATTACGGCCACGCTAATGCACATGTTATATATGATAAAAACGCAAAAATAGCAGCGGCAGCTGGTGAAATTCCCATTTAAAAGTCTATCACAATTTACAATACGTATTAATCCACAATTAATGAATACATATTAATTTGCATACATATTCTTCTAAACGGAATGCCAAATCAGCGGAACATTTTAAATTTAAAAAATATATATGTACGTCTATTGTAGACATAAAACCAACAAATATTACAGAAAACGTTTTCACTTTATTTTATTAGCTCTCGAAACCACATACAATTATCAACTAATCTGTTATTGAATATTAAACTTAGCAATTACTGATGTTTAAATCAGTGGAGTAGTTTAAAATAGTGTGCGTTTTGCAAGAACAAAAAATCATTATAGAGGGCATGAATTGGTAAGTTACATGAAAAGTAAGCTTCGACGTATGTTGTTACTATAAAAATGCAAATTTTTCGAAAGTAATTTTTCGGAAATTAAATCTCTTCGCGAAACAAAAACAATTTTATGCTGTTAATAGCTTTTTACATCCACCTAGCGTGATGAACTGCACCCGGTGCTCGAAACTTTACGGTGTTGGGGTTTTTTGATGTTTTCCCTAAAAATATTAAAGTGAGTTCTAGAAGTTCCTTATAGTAGACTCTTGGCTGACGACTGATGGAATTTTTTAAATGTCGGAATGCCATTTTGCCTTCAATCCCAGAACGAAAGTTTTGTAAATAAAATTTCGGCCATGCAGTCTTAAATTGTTCGAAAATGGCCGCATTCGGACTTCCTTTTTTTTACAAATTTCTCTTCAAAAATACTTCGCAAAATAATTTCATAGATATGGTGTCTTCATGGTAACTGTAAAAGTGATTTTTCTAAAAAATATCCAATGCTAGCAGGTCCCATTTATACGACCGGTGTTGACGGCTGGTGCGTCAAATACCATGGCTTTTATGTGGTCCTGAAGGTTCCATTCTTGAATGACATTGCAAACCCCTAATGCTTGTTGTTTTCCGGTTCACCTTCTAAGGAAGGAACTTGAAGCAACTGCTAATTGCATCCGCTTGAAATAATTATAGGCAGCCTGTTAATTTTATCGTTTTCAGTTAAAGCGGGTAAGAGCTTTCCATCCCAATGCAAGCATAGAGCATCTAGTGTCATGGCTTTGAATTGTTCTTTCAGAACTTACTCTTCTTCTTTTTACCAAATTATCCACTCTAAATTCGTTAATTATACTTTTAATTTCATTTCTTTTAGTTTTATTTAAATTTGAACGTTTTTTCACAAAACAAAATCCAACTGACAATTATCTTAGGCAATTTAACTTAGTTTTTTGTTTTAATATGAAAGCAAAATACCTATGCGAGCCTTGGTAAACTTACCTAGATTATTTTTTTGTGTGTGGAAAGGCTAGTCCAGAGGTATTATAGAATTTTTAGTTTTTATTTGATTTCAGTCCATCATGCCTTAAAATTTTTGGACTATAGAACAAAATTGTAAAACTAAAGATTTTACTGTTAGTTGTGGTAAAAACCTCTTCCCTCCCTCCCACAGTGGCCACAATGACAAATTTAGAGCGAAAAAACTCATAACTCTTTTTTATAAGTTCTTATAAGGACAAAAATTTGTATGGACAATTGACTTGGCACGATCTAACGCCAAAAATTGACGGATTCGATTGCGTTGGTGTGGCGCTGCGCTATCCATATAAAATTAACTGACATAAAACCTACAAAATCATTTCATAATACAAGGGAACAATGTTTTTTGGTGATTTAGAACTGAATGTTGTTTTTAAGGTTATTTGGGACGCTAAATCGAAATCTGCACTTAATTTTTTTCTATCAGCTCGACTTTTTGAGATATACCGTTAGGGCCAAAATTAAGGCACTTCCGCTACATATATAGGAATAACGTGAAAATGAGTCACCATATCAAGTTCAAAAAAACTCAAAATTCAACAACGATATTATCTTAAGGTCGTGCTTACATTGGTTTTAAATATGACCAGTAGTTTTAGAGATATCGTTGAAGTTTGAAAAAATAAACTAAAAGTTTGTTTTTTCAAAATCCATAAAAAATCAAATTTCAACGTTCCAAATAACCTTGAAAGCAACATTCAATTCCTAATCAACACAAAAGTTCAATTTTGATCCCCTGTGTAATCTTATAACATGGATATATGTCAGCATTACGTTTTTTGGCGCCTTCACGCATAGAAACACACGAACTTTTTGAGTATTTACCATCAATGTAAATCGCCAGCGCTTCTTTACGTATGGCGTATTTTACCATTATTTTTATTTTTAGTGCCCTTTCTGGAGACACAACAATGGTTCTAACAACATCTGCAGCAACTCTTTTGACTGCTTTATGAAACCTACTTTTAGCAGCAAATGTTAACTCTGGGAACAAGTGTTCACAAGAGACTTAATTTTCAACTGCTTTGATCTTTCTGTCCTTCTAAAAACGATTTGGATGGTCGTTCGGGTCTTGATGGTCTTTCCTCCGAGTCATCTTCCAAAAAACTTGACGAGGCTTTACTGGGAAAGAGAAAAGATTCGTCCAACCAATTTTAAAGATTGACTTGGAAACATTATTTGTTTTGTGTGCATGCATCCACTTGTTCGATAGTTTGCTAAGAAAATTTTGAGCTGATTACTTAACTTCATGCTTATGGTCATCATCTTCATAATTTTCTATACCACTTTTCATGAAAATGTAATGTATGACAGCGTTTTTTTTATTTCTTCTGGTATTTTTCAGAGTACCAAACATTGAACAAATCCTTTTTAGTGACAGACATTCCAACCTAAAGATACGATAGAAAGTGTTTAGGCAAAATTAGGCAGCTAATTGCTTAAACATTTAACAATGCACATTAGTGTGACCGCAAGTTATATGGGCAATTTTTTTTTTTCGTATTTTCAATTGGCAACCCCCTTAGAATGATTAAAATTAGAAAAAAAATATATTTTAAAAATTTTAGATCGTTTGCATTTATTACCAGTGCCTTGATCCCACAAAGTTTGCTAAAATGCTATTTTTCTCACTATGGGTCGTTTTAATTGTTTATAAATTCCGTAATATTTATTTTAGAGAAAACCCTTATTTACAAATATTCTAGGGCTATATCTTATGAACAATGTTGCTCAGTATTAGTTTTCTTTAACATGAATATTTTATCCAGAAAAAACCAAATTAAAAAATCACACCGGAATTTTCACATATCTTCGCATTCTTTGCCTGGTGATTACACTACGTGGCAAATTTTCAACAAAATCGTGACCAAATGATTCTGACAGCTTTTTGTAAAACTTTCCCCTGAATCCGAATATGAAGTCAGAATTGTCAAAAGTATAACAGTTTTTGAGATATTCCAAAATAACCGTTATTTTTGTTTTTAAAAAAGATGATGTGACGGAAATGCAAATATCTTCAACAATTTTGAACGGGCTATGTATTTCTTTCTTTTTATTGAGAGGTTATATATATTCATATTCGGATTCAGGGGAAAGTTTAACATAAAGATAAGCTGTCACGACTTTATTGAAAATTTATCACGTAGTGTAATCACCAGGCAAAGAATGCGAAGATTTGTGAAAATTTCGGTGTTATTTTTGAATTTGGTTTTTTCTGGATAAAATATTCGGCTCCGTGCAATAACTCCCAAGTGCAATAAGTCCCAGTGCAATAACTCCCAATGAATTAAACCCCAAAATAAATGAAATAAGTCCCAAACTGGAAAAAAGAAATAAATCCGAAAAAAAGAAAAATGAAATAATTTCCAAGTCTTAAATGAAACAAACCCCAACTTTTGGGAGTTATTTCATAATGAAATAACTCCTAAAGACATTAATGAAATAACTTCCAAAAACAGTCCATCGAAAAGAAATGAAATAAGACCCAAAAAAAATGAAATAACTTCCAAAGAAATTTATTATATATGTATTCGTTTTACTTGAATATTTACATATTAGGTTGCCAAAAAACTAACATTGAGTCCTCGACATTTTGACAACAAATGGGGCATTTTATTATATCCTGACCTCCTGCAATGGCAACTGCCTGCAGATTAAGCACGCCGGGTATAACAAACATCGGCTTCTCTAACTAAAGCAAAAACCGGCTTCGCTCACTAAAGCTTCACTGCATAGCCGATAACCATAAGACACTGCAATTGCAATTAGCAAAATTTTCTTCTTTGATAAACTTAAGTCATTGCATTCAAATAGTTTGAAATATCCCGTTATAAATACCGTTAAAAATTTTAAACAATTTTAAGAATTTGCAAATAAATGAAAATGAAAAAACTCCCACAAAAAATTAAATAACTCCCACAGCAAATGAAATAACACCGAAAACCAAAATATAATGAAATAACTTCCACGTTAATTTTTTCGGGGACTTATTTCATTTGGATTTTATTTCATTATGAAATAACTCCCAGGCAAAAAATTTAATAACTTCTAAAAAAATTAAATAAAACCGAGAGGGCTGGGGGCTATTTCATAATGAAATTACTCCCACATTTGTATGAAAATAGTTTTGGGTCTAATTTCATTTTTTTCTTGGGACTTATTGCACCTGGGAATTATTGCGGCTCCACGAAAAGCCCCCCAATGAAATAACGCCCAAACGAGAAATGAAATATTCCCCAATTTTTTTTCATACATTTTTGGTTGTTATTTCATATGAAATAACTCCCAATATTTTTGGGCCGTTTTTCATTTTTTTTTTTTTTTTTTGGGAATTATTTCATTCCTCATTTGGGGTTTTCAAATTATGAAATAATCTCCAATGAAATAATACCCAACAAATTTTTAAAATTCGGGGCTTGTTTCATCGCTTAATTTGGGTGTTATTTCATTTTTGATTCGGGGGTTATTTCTTTTTTAAAGCTGTTTGTTTTTGGAGGTTATTTCATTTTATTTGGGGTTTATTTCATTTGCTTAGTTTGATCTTTTTCCTTTTTTTTTGAGAATTTAAGTATCTGTTTTTTGGAATAACAGTGTCAACATAGAAGTAAAATTTTCCTTGCATGTTGAGTTAAGTTGTTGTAAAACATAAAATATTTTCAGTTGTGCATCGAAGTTCGGACGCTTTACATCATCTCGTGTTAATATTTAAAAAAATGGAATTCGAAGTTGTTAGCGGAAAACGAAGAAATAGCAATTTTCTATATTCTTTAAGTGAAAAACAATTATATTTAAACAGTGGTGGTAGTTGTGTAAAGGCCAAACGTAAAAGGCAAATTCTCTTCCGAACTGCAAAAATAGAGGGGCTACAAGGATCTACTGCGGCAAAATTTTTGAACCGAATATATCCTTATCATGAAGAAGACGCCTGCGGGCCTCCACACGATTCATTTCAATAATTTTGCGACTTTGATGTTGGTCCATATTGACTTCATCCTTGGTGAAACTGACTCTTTTATGAATTTTGGTCATAATTTCATTTTTGTTGCTGATGGGGTTTATTTCATTGGGAGTTATTTGATTTTCATCATTGGGTGTTATTTCATATGAAATAACTTCCAAATATTGGGGGTTGTTTCGTTTTCGTTTTGGGGTTTACTTCATTTATTTTTCGATGTTATTTCATTCACAGTTTTTGGGTGTTATTTCCTATTTTTTGTGGTTTATTTCATTGGGGGTTATTTCCTGGGCGTTATTTCATTGGGGGGCTTTTCATGGAGCCGTTATTGCACGGAGCCAAATATTCATGTTAAAGAAAACTAATTCAGAGCAACATTGTTCATAAGAATATTTGTAAATAAGGTTTTTCTCTTAAATAAATATTACGGAAGTTATCAACAATTAAAGCGTCCCATAGTGAGAAAAAACGAATTTTAGCAAACTTTGTGGGCTCAAGGCACGGCTAATAACTATGCAAACGATCTAAAATTTTATATTTATATTTTTTTTCTAATTTGGAATCATTCTAAAATGAAAATACGGGGAAAAATAACGGCCACCCTAATGCACATGTTATAGATGATAAAAACGCAAAAATAGCAGCGGCAGCTGGTGAAATTCCCATTTAAAATGGAATACGTATTAATCCACAATTAATGAATACATATTAATTTGCATACATATTCTTCTAAACGGAATGCCAAATCAGCGGAACATTTAAAATTTAAAAAATATATATGTACGTCTATTGTAGAAATAAAACCAACAAATATTACAGAAAACGTTTTCACTTTATTTTATTAGCTCTCGAAACCACATACAATTATCAACTAATCTGTTATTGAAAATTAAACTTAGCAATTACTGATGTTTAAATCAGTGGAGTAGTTTAAAATAGTGTGCGTTTTGCAAGAACAAAAAATCATTATAGAGGGCATGAATTGGTAAGTTACATGAAAAGCAAGCTTCGACGTATGTTGTTACTATAAAAATGCAAATTTTTCGAAAGTAATTTTTCGGAAATTAAATCTCTTCGCGAAACAAAAACAATTTTATGCTGTTAATAGCTTTTTACATCCACCTAGCGTGATGAACTGCACCCGGTGCTCGAAACTTTACGGTGTTGGGGTTTTTTGATGTTTTCCCTAAAAATATTAAAGTGAGTTCTAGAAGTTCCTTATAGTAGACTCTTGGCTGACGACTGATGGAATTTTTTAAATGTCGGAATGCCATTTTGTCTTCAATCCCAGAACGAAAGTTTTGTAAATAAAATTTTGGCCATGCAGTCTTAAATTGTTCGAAAATGGCCGCATTCGGACTTCCTTTTTTTTTACAAATTTCTCTTCAAAAATACTTCGCAAAATAATTTCATAGATATGGTGTCTTCATAGTAACTGTAAAAGTGATTTTTCTAAAAAATGTCCAATGATAGCAGGTCCCATGTATACGACCGGTGTTGACGGCTGGTGTGTCAAATACCATGGCTTTTATGTGGTCCTGAAGGTTCCATTCTTGAATGACATTGCAAACCGCTAATGCTTGTTGTTTTCCGTTTCACCTTCTAAGGAAGGAACTTGAAGCAACTGCTCATTGCATCCGCTTGAAATAATTATAGGCAGCCTGTTAATTTTATCGTTTCCAGTTAAAGCGGGTAAGAGCTTTCCATCCCAATGCAAGCATAGAGCATCTAGTGTCATGGCTTTGAATTGTTCTTTCAGAACTAAAACGAGCTCTTTTCGCAGTCTTTGTCTTGCATTTCGGATGGAACTTCAATTTATAATATAATTTTGTGGATCTAGTTCTAACGCTTCAACTATCGCAATAAGAATATGCACTGCTTTTCTGTCGCTTGGCCTTATGAAAATTTTAAGAACACTGTTTGTGAAACAAATGGGCATTTTATGAACATGTTAATATGAAGTATAGGGTTTTTTACGATAATTTCTAGTTTATTTTCTAAATATACGATTTACAGAAAAGTCGTTTAGAGCTTTGTTGTAATAAAATTAATATTTATTAAATTATGAGACATATATAAAAAAACATTTTTTCAAACATGTGGACTCGTGGCGACTCGCCTTAATCTAAACTGATTCGTTAGGGATAGTTTCTCCCTTATACCAATCGATTTGGGGTACGAGAGTATGAAAAAATCAGGACAAAAATTGTTCGATATATGTAGCTAATAACCACCCTAATGGAGCAGTGATAATATTGCAAATATTTATCTAATCTAATCTAATATCTAAATTTGTAATTGGGACCACTGTGCCTCCCCCGGATGACATTATTAGCGCGATATTGCTAAGAAGTAAGACTTAACTACTTATTGTTGTTTGGAATTGCGCATCAATTCTTTCTATAAACAAAGATAGTTTGCTGGTCAAAATGAACAGATTAAATTTCAAATGGATTTTGTTTTAAAATAGCTGAAGATTCTTGATTAAGGGCTACATAAGAGTAATGTTTGAAGACAAATGATGTATACACAACTATAAATAAAATAATTCTAAAACCCACGTGTTTATTAACTTAAACAAATTAGCCTAAAGGTAGACATATTCATAGCAAAGCCCCATTAACAAAATCACGTTTTCTACTAATGAGTTTAAAGCCCCTTAAAATTTCTACTACACTATAAAATTAAACAATACAACAATTTTAGACAATTAACAAAACGATTTCGAACATGAATTAATTACTGTATTAATGTTTGCTTTCCCAATTGAACGAGTAATAAATATTTATGAGTCTCTATGATCGTCTATGACCAAATAAACTCTATAATTTTCACTTGTAAGCAATTCATATTTAGTTGATCGTAAAACAGAAAATATTAATTTAAAATAATTTTGCTATAAAACAATAAGATGTTTTTTTTTTTTTTGCTTTCTTATTAATATTTTTTTATCCTTTTCTATGCGTATGATGCGTAAAATTTTATTAAGTAACATAAATCATTTTATTGCCTGGTGCAAAACAAACTTGTTGGCTGTTGTTAAATGTCATGCCGGGCTTGTAAAAGGAAATTGCATTTTATTTCTTCGTTTGCAATTTTTTTTTGTTTTTTTTTTTTTTTGTTTTTGTAAATTTTTTTTTTCATGTTGTAACTTCACTTTCGATGTTTTATAGCCGGCTACCTACAATTTTAATTTCACACATTTCAATACTATCGGCTCTGTACGATTGTAAACATATTTGGGGTGTTTAAAAAACGATAAAACTTTTTAATGTTTTATTTTTTAAATTTTCGCAATATTTTTTTTTTTTTTTTTTTTTTTGTATTTTTTGTGTGGTTCCATTGGACATTTGTACTGAAGCCTATACTTATGTGTAATTGTATGGTGGGAAATTTAAACACAAATTTTGATTTTAAAACTCACAGGTCAAGTGTGCATGTGAGTATCGGCTGGTATGTGTTTAAATATATTTAAAATAGTTTATATTTGGAATATCCTGTACTATTGGAAAAACGGAAACAAGCTTCGAAATAAAAATAACCTTAAGTTATGAAAAAATTACGAAATTATGGAGGTTGTTAACATTTGATTTGATGATTGAAACGAACATGAAAAGACATGTGTTTTGGATGAAATAAGCTAATGTTATTTAAAACCGATATTTGGATAATAAATGTTTGACAATATTATTGCAGGTTAATTTTGTTGTTTTAATAAGTAACGGTTTTTTAATATTAACCCTTAAGCAAACACCAAAAAGATTTTACACAAACGAACCCCAGGGCGTGGCTTGTACTTCTTGTATTTTGTATGGAGCGTTTTGTGGCTATAGACAAAACTCACACTAACGAACCCCTGGACCAGGCTGGGACTACATTTATATGTATGGAGTTTTATGGCTTTAGCAGGAACATTTTGTTGTCAAATAGAATAATTTTTCGAAAAAAGAACTTAAGAAAGGATTCTTATGTGTTGCGTATGCTTTTTAATACGTTTAGTTTTGATTTTATTTACTACAGTACAAATATTATAGGGTTGGGCCTGACCAGGCCCTGGTGGATACAATATGCATATTTTTAAATTTACACTTTTTTCTCGTTTTCTTGTAAAAAACACTTTGATTGAGGAAAACATAAAGTTTCGTTCTAATATATTTAATAATTATATTAAAAAAAAAAACTGGAAAAAGTCAAAAAAATGCTTGGCCAGGACCTGGTGTTCGCTTCAGGGTTAAAGGGAAGATAAAAATATTGTTCACATATGACGATCCTTTTTTTAGTTTATCGTTTATCTCAAAATCGCTTTTCAACTCTACAAAGCCCGTTTGTCACAAGTGTGAAATAATAGTTGTTCAGTTTTGATCTGAGCATGACTTTCAAGCTTAGACGGATAAGCTACACATTTTTGTTTGGCTTCAAAATATCATATCAAATTAATTTTAGGGTAGAATATACGAGTCTGAAGTTATTTTTTTATTGGAGTACTCGTTAACCTGCTACAGGTTTAAACTATATGGACCGCCTTTATGCAGTGTCGGGCATTTTCACGGTAATTTGGATAACTTATATAATTTTTTTAATATAGTTATAGTGGTAAAAATTCATTTTGGCTGAGTTCCAAAACATCATAATTCTTTGCAGTCAAAGTCCAAAATGCATTATGCGTTGTAAGCGTTGTTAGCTGAAGACAATAACGAGACAAATTCAGCATGCGGAATATTTTCTTTGCTATAGTTATGGTAACAATTATGGTATTTAACAAAAACTTAGGAGAATTGCCCAAGCGATCTTAGTCTGGGTTCACACTATGAAAGTTTTATTTCAGACTCTCACTAATAAACTCAGACTTTCTGAAAGAAAACTTTCATAGTGTGATCCCAGACTAACTCTTTTTCGCCAGCAGGGCAAGGAAAATTCGGATGTCCATGTTACAGTTAGGGACAAAATTGTTCACGAAATTATAAAAATGTATGCATAATATCTTTTGCGAAAAAATTCCAGTTTTTTATTTTATTAAAAACTATCGATTTTCCAAAGCTTGAATTTATATAAATTCAAGTTGAATATTGAGGATGTTTTTTTATTCAAAGTTTTTAACACGAGTAGCAAAAAAAGAAATACATATAATAGGGTATTCATTTAATCGACCTTTTGCTTTAATCGGTTAATCGCTCGAGTAATTAACCGAGGTTTTGGTTTAACCGGTTAATAATCGGTTAATTTAGTTTTTGATCGGTTAACCGATTAATAAAGCTTTTTTTATAAAGTAAGAAATTTCAATATATAAAAATGCATTAATTGCTTATTATTTGGAGTTTATAAGCAAAAAAAACAATAACATACCAAACATAACAATTCTTGAACTAAAACGAGCAAGCAAAAAAAAAAAAACAATTCATAAATATGTAATATGCATTTTTCAATTAATGCACAAGGTGTTGTATCAAGTCATATCGTCATAATATCCTAAATAAAATTTAAAATTGTTTAAAATAAATATTGTTGTGTTTCAAACAAAATAAAAATTGTAATGCTGTGTTCATTGTTTCGTCATAACTGTATAGTAGAAATCTAAATTATAAGCGGTAGCTTACAACAGTCATATCGTTGGCTTAATATGCAAACCTGCTAACTCACTTTCAGCACATTATACAGGAAAGAAAATAAACTTTTTATTTTTCCTATTGGAAGCTTGATAGAAAATTAAAATTACAGTCAGTTTTACACACTTCAAGACCAGGGCTGTCAGATATGGCGATTTCTCGCCAAACGTGGCGATTTTGAAAAGTGTTTGGCGATGGGATTTCCCATTTGGCGACTGGCGACTTTTATGGCGTTTTCTGATATAACTGGCGATTAACTTGGCTATTTTTAACATTTATATTATTTCGGCAATTTTCTTTAAAAACATATTAAGTGAATTTTATATTCAGTCACTATTTAATTCTAATAGTATGTATGTAATTCTAATAGTATGTAGGTCAAAACTCCAGTAATGAAATCGGTGAGGCTGAAGTGTACGATCTTATAGACTTGTGTACTTAATTTAAGTTTTTAACTGAATACATATCGCTCATTTGCTGCAAGACCGGCATAACTCAAAAAAATCCATTTCGAGATAAACGCATTTAAAGTTTTTGATTTGCTCTAACTACTTAGAAAAAAGAAGACACATTTAATAGACAATATAAAGAAAAACAAAGGGAACAATTCTGCATCTCTAACTCCAAAATTTCATTTTTTGAGTTATGCCGCTCTTGCATAACTCAACAAAATTTACTTCGGCGACTTTTTTGTATTTTTTCTCAGTTTTTGGCGATTTTTGACTGAAAAATTATACTAGCGTTTTTTGTATGCAAAATTTAATTTAAAAAAAAGAAAATTTTACAAAAACTGAACAAAATTGACGTTTGGCGATTTTTGGCGATTTCTGACATCCGGTTTGGCGATGGAGCTCAAAAAAATCTGACAACCCTGTTCAAGACTTAAATAGAAGAAAAACTACATGCTGGTCGACGGGGCGTATCTTTCTCTACCACACGGCATCAAAATCTCAATTTACATAAAAAGTGGATTTAGCCGGTTGGCATATTAAACCGACGATATATATTTCCTGTTATTATTTTAAGACATAAGACTTTATGACTACCTTGTGAATCCCCCAAATATTTACATATTTAAACAAAAATAAACTGAGATAATTTTATTAGTTATTTCAATCGTTAAGGAGATCTTATAAAATGATATTTAAGAAAAGTTATTTATTTTAAATGTTTAGAATTAAAGCGACTCTTTTCTTTAGTTCAACAAAATTTGACTTGGAAAATATTATTTCACTTATCGAAGATAAATGTCTAATTTGTCAGTCCTTTTCCAGGATTTCTCTTAACATATAAAATACTCCATTACGCCATTAAAGTTGTTTTAAATTTTTAACACCTCTAATTGTTTCGGTTAATTCTGTTAAAAGACTGATATGAAAAGAAACAAATAACTAAACACATACATATAAAAAGTACGTGAAACAAAAAAAGGTGTTGGCAATCAAATATTTAACCCATTTTTCGTCACATTCCTGTTGATCGATGATGAAGATAAAAAAAACATTGAAAAACATTGTAATTTTAGTCATCGGTCGGCGGAAAATGGATTAAAATTAAGATAACTGAACACCTTCTTTGTTAGTATGAAAAAATATTTACTAAACAAATACGAAACAAATAAATAAAACCACAAAAAAATATGTTATAATACTACAAAATATTGAAAATTTTGTTACTTCGGTTAATCGGATAATCGACTGAAATTAACCGGTTTAATCGTTAATCGAAAAAAACCAATTTGAAATTAACCGATCAGTTGTTGATGATTGAAACTTAACCGAATGAATACCCTAACATATGACCTTTAAATCGTTGAACATAAAATCTCGTCAGAAGACTATCTTAGATTGACAATAATTGAATTTTAGTGTCAAACTTTTTTAAAAATCATTATGGTGCTGTATGGCAGTTAAGTGCGTTTTAAACACGCATGTACCATAATTCTTCATACTAAAGCACAATCAAAACCACATACGTTTTATTTATTTTAGATAAAAAAATAATTATAAGTTTTCTATTTTTTATTTTTTAGTTTTACTTTTTAAACATGATAATAATTCATTAATATTTAACGGTCACATCATTGAAAATATTAATAAACGACATGCAAAGTAAAGATTTGAATTGAAGACATTCTCACGCAATATGTAAATTGTGCGCGGTCGGTAAATTTTTTGTTGCACATTTTTTCTATTTTGACGTAAATGATCGTACATTTTCGAACGCAACAATTATGAAGGAAAAAATATAACTACAATCTTTTTTTTTTTTTTTTTGGTTTGTTGAGACGATAACGCAAAGCCAAAATAAAAATAATAAAAAAAATTAATCAGCATAATTTACATTAAAACATTAAATAAAATAAAGCCTATCAAAGATGCATAAATAAAATAGGTTTTTTTATATTTTATTTGCCTTTATAAAATAATAAGAAAAAAAAGTTATCTATCTTCAAAACAAATCAAGTTCAATGACACTGCATTGTGTTTTGGTTTCAATTTCAGTTTCTATTTCAATTTGGTTTTTTTTTGTTTCGATTTTTTTTTAAATGTTGGTGGATTTATGGGTATCAAATCATTAAAATCTTAACTACAACAATGTTTGTTTTTTCTTCTTCTTGGCTTTTTGAAGACAAGAAGAAGAAATCAAATACATACAAGCATACAATTTACAATTTATGATACTTATCAATGGCACTTAATCGATTTATATACACCATTAAGCAAAACAATTGTCTAAATGTCCAAATGATCACTTGTATAAATGCACAGACATGTGTGCAAAATTTTTACACCCAGCCCTCTATTTAAAAGCTTAAGAGGTTTAAGAATTAGTCATAAAATGTTCTCTTCTTTTAGCCATGGTTTTCCCTAATAATTCCGAAACTTTAAACGTTGCAGATTGAAAATTTCCGCTTATAAGTAAAAGGTGTCCAAAATTTCAGGTATCATTTTAATTTTAATAAAAACAAGTTAGAGTGCTATATTCGGCTGTGCCGAATCTTTGATACCCTCCACCGACAGTTCGAATGTTCAAGGAGTAATATCTGTATGATGTTATTATTATCTTAAACTGTGACGATTTGTTATTAATTGTGGATTTAGGCGACTAAACTGTTTTCCGGTAGTAGGGTTTGTATTGGGGCCTAGGGTAAATTATGGACCGATCTTCACGAAATTTCACAGTCTTTTTCCCAGTTCTATAAAACTTTGATGTACCAAATTTTGTTATGATAGCATTATTTTTTACGGATTTAGGCGTACTAAACTGTTTTCCGGGAGTAGGGTTTATATGGGGCCCAGGGTAAATTATGGACCGATCTTCACGAAATTACACAGTTTTATTTCTTGTCCTATAAAACTTTGATGTACCAAAGCTTTATCTCTCATAAATATGAACTTACCTCTCAATGATTGGGCAATTGAGCAATAATACCATCATGGCCTGATCTACCATGGTATTAAATTATTATGGCTGATCTTCACTCCAAAATCGACAATTCTGCTTATTAACGTACCCATTGAGCCAAAAATGAGCTGACCATAAAATGGAAGAAGCGCGCGATGAACTTTCTTAACAGAGCACGCATTTTGATAATAAAATTCAATAATTTGCAAGCGTTGTTCGTTTGTAAGACGATTCATGGTTAAATTATAGACCAAACTGAAGATGTTTGACAGTGAAACAAAACACGAAACGTGCGTCAGCTGTTTAAACCAATGTTGCCAAAAAGATAATAGCTAAAAAATCACCCGATATATGTGTGCTTATATTGAAAAAAAAATAAAAATTTGAATCCTTACGTTTTTTTTTTAAACAACCACACAATCCGGTCCTGAGTTTAAGAGAAATTGGTAAAAAATATTTTTTTTTGTTTGAAGAGGGAAGATCTAGAAACATCCTAGTAAAATGATCTGTGTGTGATAGAAGTAATCTTGTGACCGATATTTGTTCGTCGTACATAACTAAAACCTATCATATTTTGACTTTTGCAAACGGGTGTAATGAACCGATTTGGCCTATTTTTAAAATAAAGTTAATTTTTCAAACAAAAAGCTTCTTGTTCAAACTTCGTAGTCATAGTTCTTCTCCTGGGTGCACTATCTTAACAAAGTTCTTATTTTAGTAGAAAACTTTGCATTTTCGCTAAGTGAAAAAAGGACGCGACTTTATTTCAGCAAATAAATTTTTACCAAAATGGTATGTTAATACAAATGTATGAAAACTGTTAACGTTTATTATTCTGGGTGGACTTTTTTATAAGTAATATGGAAAATGGTGGGCTTTTTTGAATTTTTTTAACGGCTAATAATTCTCGAAGAATGTTAATTCGACACGAGTTCACCAAACACGGGTGTGAAGAATAAAATTATCAGAAAAAAACTATTTATTTAATTTCATGTTGTAAATTTCTTCCTTAACTAAAAATAGTTAATTGAAAATTAAATTTGATGAGCCTAGTTTAAATATCAAAAAACATCAATTAAAAACCAACAGTTCATTGAAAAAATTATAAAAAAAATCGCAATTGTTAATTTCATTAATATTTTTCCTCCAAAGTCTTCTTCATTTGGTGCTTGATTTCTTCTTGTACGTTGAAGCTGAAGTTTCTCGCGTTTTTCCAACTGCTTGCATGTTGGGAAGATATTTTCCCAAACTGAGTCATGCCTTGACGAATAATGAATAATCGTAACTGCAATTCACCTTTAAAAAAACCGGCGCAAAAAAAATGTTAACTGTTCACAGATTCCTCGCCGAAAACACCGAGATGTTGAATTTCCAGTCACTAGAGATCCACTGCAGTAACATATAGAGAAAAGTAAAGCCTAAAAAAATTCTTGATATCATGCCAACCAGTGATATTTATGTATGAGTAATTGTTTTTGTCTTGTCACATTTCGTGTGAACAATTATAATTGCCATTCGATAGCAAACATATTAGAACTAAGGTATCCAAAAAACTAGATTAAAATATTGATAATTGTGGCTGTGGCATGCTGCTGGAAACAAATATTTTATGTTGTTTTAGAAAAAAATTTATTTTTGTAAATTTGATCAGAACTAAATTATGATTTCTCGCAAACCGTTATCAATAACTGGTCGAAATTTTTTTTGTTATATTAGTGGGATAGTAGTCTTTAAGAAGTGGTTCATTACATCTCTGTATCATTTATACCTGATGTGTTATTAAATGTTTCCCCAGGTTCTATATTTTAGTTAAATCCGAATTTTAGAGGAGTAGAACTTGTTAGGGTCAAAATAGGTTAAAGAGATTTTAGTACCATCAGAAAGCTGAAAGTATCCTCTTTAACCCCATATATACTTGTGCAACTGCTTGGAACTGTCTGTTGAACACTTTTTTTATTTTAATGAAATTACTCGCAACATTTTTGTTTGCTCTTTTTATTTAAGCTGCTCATATGACTGAAATATAACACAAGGGTTTACGAACGTTTTGTTTTGAAAAATTATTTTGCTTCTTATGAACGGCTGAACATATTTGAATGAAATTTTAAACTGTCATGGCCGGGTAGCTTTTGAGTTGAATTGAATGAACACGGGTCCATGGAGGGTCGGGAGAGTGACTTGCGGACCTCTAAAATTGCAAACCTCGGAAATTCAAACTTTTAAAAAATTATTCGGGTGGATAATGTTTTATGTCAAACTGTTATCAATAGTGGGCTCAACACTTTTTGTATTGGGAACTAGATAAAATATGGAACCCATTAAGGCATTTAAGCAGAAAAGTGATCTGACTATCAACAAAGTAAATATTTTTTTATATTTCTGTATCGCAAATTGAGAGAGCCCTTAGCACAGACAAACATACAGACGGAGATCGCCAAAAGTATCCTTTTTATTCATACTTCACAGGATTTATGTGCTACAAACAGATTGATTAATGAAATTTCATTAAAAACACCTACAATTTTTTTCCTTTCAGATTTCAGCGCTGGCTAGCGCTATATTCACACTACAACCAATTTCATGTGCACACATAAATAGGTAAAATGACCCGAAACCTTGGCCAAAAATAATTTTTAGGACTAAAAATAATTCTTAATACGTTCGATTAAGATCATATCGAAGCAACTAACTGCACCCAGAGAAAAAACATGTTTAAATATGGTCACCTCCAACAAAACTATTTTTAATGAAAATGTTAATCATATTATGTTTAAATTAACCATATTATTGTCGCCGGCAGCCATATTATGGTTAAATTGTATCTCCATCCAGAAGCTACAAACATATAATGGTTGCCTCCGAACATGTTATGTTTAATAATAACAAAAATATGTTAAACACTTATGTTCGAATGATTGTTTTTCAACAACAGCATGTTGCTCTTATAAAAGAGGAAAATACTATTGTCAATTTAAAAACATATTAGTGATATATTTATCCATAACATGTTTAGAGGCAACCATAATATGGTTGAAGCTTCTTGATGGAGGTCTAATTTAATCATAATATGGTTGTCGGTGGCAGTAATATGGTTAAATTAAACAAAATATGTTTACACTTTTCTTTAAAAATAGTTTTCTTGGAGGTGACCATATTAAATCATGTTTTTCCTCTGCGTGGGCATATAAGGTTTTTGCAATATACAAATGTCAGCTGATTTATGGGCAGTCGAAGTTGACATTTGCAAGCAACGTTCACAGTGCAGCATAAAAAGTGTAATTTTTATATAAATTATAACGTTTTTTTTTTGATCAGATATCAAACAAAAATAGGGAAATCGTGCATAATATGGTGAAGAGAGGGAAAAGTAGTACTTAAAAACAACCAAAAAATTTGTGTGGACGTTATTGCTTTTGTTAACAAAATGTGTAATTCTAACTCCACCTATATTAACTTCGCAAATGCTTTTGGTAATGATGGCCTGTACGGCCGTGTTTTTTTTATTGTTAAAAAGTGTTAATAAAGGAATTCCAAATAAGCTTTTTGTTATTTTAAGTTTCGGTTTTTTCGGTTTTTTATTTATATCATTTTCTTTCACACAGCCTCAGTTTAAGATATAGCGAAATTTATATTGTTTGGATATGTGAAGTAGCTCATTCTGCGCCACCCTGTATATGTTGAGTCTTAAGATTACTTTGCTGTTTTGTGCAAATCTTAATGGTAGGAGATCTTTCCTGCAAACCTAAATATTGGTTTGAGATTATAGGGACTTGATTAAATATAACGGATCTCACTTGAACTGAAAATATCGGTTTTAGCTACTTATGTACTCCTGTAAACGATGGCCTAAAATCGCAACTATGATATGCATTACTTGGCTTAAGCAACTGTGGGAATGCATGTAAATCATATGTGTAAAATTATATTGATTAAAGAGTCTTTTGGTTTAGTTTCATTAAACTGTCAATCATTTGTCTAAGCAAAGTGCGAAGCTGATCGCACATTCCGCACGGAATAAGCTTGCTCATGCATATTATAGTTGACTAAAGTATGGGCTACTTATAATTATTGCAGGACAAAACAAAACCCTTAATTTTGAAGTAAAATAAAATCTACACTAAATGGAAAACAAAGGGACTTTTTAAATTATCTCTGAGTCTACTTAAGGCTGTTTTATGCTACGACACAAGTCTTTGCTATCGCATCTCTAGTCTAATTATTGTTTGAAAACTTTTAAAAAAATAACATCTTATTAAGACAGGGTTGTATTTTTCTGAAAATGCGTAAGACTTTTGTGATAGTGTGAGGTAGCTTTTAGCAAAAGTTGCTACAAATTGGTAAATTTTAGAGCAATTTAATCATTTAAGTGTTATGAAGTCGTTTTAATAATAGGTAATTTAAATAAGAAAAACCCTTAAATATCCATACCTTGGGCCCTGTTTCTCTAAACTACAAGTTACAAATCTACAAGTAAAATATATTTAAAACTAAAACAAACATTTTAAATTTGTTGCTTTTTTTTAATGTATTTTACTTGTAGTTTTGTAACTTGAAGTTTTGAGAACCAGGGCTCTGAACGGTGACCAAGTTTTATAATATTTACACCTATATCAGCAACAATTTATCATTGTAATACGATCCGTTTATTTGTATTTATTAAATTTGTTATCATGTTGTGAACCGACGCTTCCGTGTGAAAATAGTATTCGGTGTAAGCTGTTAACGAATTATACGCAATATCAAATTGATGATTTGACTTGGCTACTTGTACACTGTAATACATCCAATGATCAGCTCAATTGATGCCAATGAAATGGTAAATGTTCGTAAACAAAAGAAATAAAAATAAACAAATAAAATTGAATGAAATTACCGAAAACAAAAACCAAACACACAAAAGCAAACACTGTAATTCTTAATGTGAAATTTCACTTTCTTTTGTGACGATCGCGATGTTAATATTGTTAAAACTTTGTATTATTATCATCGTTCAATGCAATACAGTAAGTACAAACAAATGCAATAATACGATCACTCCAACGACAACAGCACAGCTACTTACCACCACCATTCGCGGTAACAACGACAACATCAATAACAGCATCAGTAATACGAACGAGTAATGTTGCAGAATCTGTATGAAACACATCTCAGTGTCAATTGTATGTAGTGGCGGTAGTAGCTCACCCACTTACATTTTCATCATTTAACATGATAACCAAAATGCAGTACACTACACAGTGTTCAATGCATGTTAGTTTTATAGAAAATAATGCAATAAGCATACATATGTCTTGTGGAATTTTATAGTTGGGAACAAACGACTATAAAGGGAGCTATTTTATTATACCTTTTATCGCATGTACACTAGACTGGTCGCATCTTGTATGGGATTTTTTTTTTTTATTTAATTGTTTGCGCTGCTTAAAATATGAGGTTTGGTGTAAGAAATCATGAACTAATTTTTCAGGTCAATCCGACGGTTCCTAGCCGTGCCGGGTGGGGCCCAAAGTTCCCCATATTATAAAAAAAACATCTTTTCTATCACATCTTTATAGTTATACTAGTTGAAAAGCCGAAAATCAAAAATATGGCTCCGTTACGATCTTCCGCAGATAAAGTACTTCAAGTGTGCCAAATTTCAGCTTCCTATGTCATCAGATGGCTTCAGAAAGTTGCGGAAAGAATAGGACATACATGCAAACATCCTGACATACTAAGAAATTATATATTGTATAGATAGATTAACATATGTTCGCGCAACTCAAAAACGCTTTAGTTTATTGAAAAACTAAAAAAAAACCGAAATTACGCAATAAAATTTACTTTAAGAAAGGTAAAACGTTCTTCTTATATGCGCAGTCGTTTTAGAAACATAATTTTTTTTCTGGAAAAAAAATAATTTTTTTATTAAAATTTCGGAATTTTTGTTTTTAAAAATTCATAAAAAATTTAAAAATGGAGCTATGCTTCTAATTTTATGCAGACATATAAAAAACAACATTGCAAACAAAACAAGCTATAAATGATTAAAATCTGTAAACAACTTTTGATTTTATGTATTCACAAAAGATGTGGCGGTTTAATAAAATTCTTAAATTAATTAAAATTTTTCGTCTTTTGTGAATACATAAAATCAAAAGTTGTTAACAGATTTTAATTTTATTTAATTTAAATTTTATTGCGGAATTTCGTTTTTTTTTTAGTTTTTCAATAAGCTAAAGCGTTTTTGAGTTGCGCGACCATATGTTAATCTATCTATACAATATATAATTTCTTAGTATGTCAGGATGTCCTATTCTTTCCGCAACTTTCTGAAGCCATCTGAAGACATAGGAAGCTGAAATTTGGCGCACTTGAAGTACTTTCTCTGTGGAAGATCGTAACGAAGCCATATTTTTGATTTTCGGCTTTTCAACTAGTATAACTATAAAGATCTTATAGAAAATATGTTTTTTTTTATAATATGGGGAAATTTGGGCCCCACCCGGCACGGCTAGGCACCGTCGGATTGACCTGAAAAATTAGATCATGATTTCTTACACCAAACCTCATATTTTAAGCAGCGCAAACACTTAAATTAAACAAAAAAAAAAAAATTGCGACCAGTCTAATGTATACGCAGAGAAAAAATATGTTTCAATATGGTCACCTCCAACAAAACTATTTTTAAAGAAAATTTTAACCATATTATGGTTAATAAAACCATTATATTGCCACCTACAAACATTTTATGGTTGAAATATGGTTGCCTCTAAACATGTTATGGTTAAATATGACAATAATTTGTTTTAAAATTAACAAAAGTATTTTCCTCTTTTCCAAGAGCAACATGCTATGGTTGAAAACCAACCATGCTATTATAAGTGTTAAACATGTTTTAGTTATTTTTGACCATAACATGTTCGGAGGCAACCATAAAATGGTTATGGCTCCTTGATGGAGGACTAATTCATCCATAATATGGTTGTCAGTGACAATAATATTGTTAAATGAATCATAATATGTTTAAAATTTTTTTTTTAAAATAGTATTGTTGGAGGTGACCATATTTAAACATGTTTTTTCTCTGGGTATAGAAAGGATAATTATACGTTTTTCACAATTTGTTGTTAAGCTGATTTAGAGCTATTGAACTCAAATATAGCTCAGTTTGCTTAAATTTGAGTTTAACTGAGCAAGATTTGCAAGTTAAACTTGACCTAAAACCTTCAGAACTCCACCAAATTATTTCCATACGGAGTACTTAGCCGATAAAGGTTTGTTACTTAATGGAGCATATTGGCAATTCCATCATGTCGAACGTGACCGACATACACATTTAAAGTGAAAAAATTCAAAATAAAACGGATTTTTATTTTGACAACAGATTTAAATAAAAGCTCTTAATTAGCCCTATAATAATTTTTTTTTCAAGACAATTGCAAAAAATCAAGGCATTCGCACGGGGAAAAAATAGAACGGATTTTTGCGGCCACCAATTTTAACGCCGATATCAGCGAAACTTGAGGCAATATTTTAATGCGGCAAACTTTAGAGTCATTGATTTTACCTATAAATGGTTTATACTTATCTTTTTTAAGTTAGTTTTAATCACTGTAGTATTTGACATGTCGCACGAGACATTTTTGCCATCATTACATTTATGTTGCTTCTGTTCCTATTTTTACCAAATTATATATAAACGAGTTTAGTAAAAATGTTTTTAAATGAACAGAAGTACTCAATGTACTATGTTAGGCCGGTGGCCACTTGACAGTTAGAAACCATGGGTCTAAAATAAAATCCTAATCCGCGCCTCTCGTTTCGTTGAAATTATTTTCTTATTTTTGATAAACAATAAAGGTTGGGTCGAAAAAAAGTTGTGCCTGTCACCCCTTGGAATGTAAGATACGTCAATGAGGTTTCTAAAATAGGAAAACATTTTTTTGCCACGCCCCAAAATACTGCCATTTTGGGTTTAAATATGTAGCACTGCCATTTAAAAACCGATATCATCATATCGCATATCGTTGTTCACGGATTGACAATGGCTTAATTTTTGCGTTTGGTAACTTTTTAATCCGAGCTCAAATTTTTGGCTCCACTTGTGCCATCTCGGATTCTTCCCCAAAATGTCAAATTTTTTCACGTGCCCAGAAAGCCCTTCTTAAACTTATATGCGCAGTCGTTTTAGAAACATAATTTTTTTTCTGGAAAAAAAATAATTTTTTTATTAAAATTTCGGAATTTTTGTTTTTAAAAATTCATAAAAAATTTAAAAATGGAGCTATGCTTCTAATTTTATGCAGACATATAAAAAACAACATTGCAAACAAAACAAGCTATAAATGATTAAAATCTGTAAACAACTTTTGATTTTATGTATTCACAAAAGATGTGGCGGTTTAATAAAATTCTTAAATTAATTAAAATTTTTCGTCTTTTGTGAATACATAAAATCAAAAGTTGTTAACAGATTTTAATTTTATTTAATTTAAATTTTATTGCGGAATTTCGTTTTTTTTTTAGTTTTTCAATAAGCTAAAGCGTTTTTGAGTTGCGCGACCATATGTTAATCTATCTATACAATATATAATTTCTTAGTATGTCAGGATGTCCTATTCTTTCCGCAACTTTCTGAAGCCATCTGAAGACATAGGAAGCTGAAATTTGGCGCACTTGAAGTACTTTCTCTGTGGAAGATCGTAACGAAGCCATATTTTTGATTTTCGGCTTTTCAACTAGTATAACTATAAAGATCTTATAGAAAATATGTTTTTTTTTATAATATGGGGAAATTTGGGCCCCACCCGGCACGGCTAGGCACCGTCGGATTGACCTGAAAAATTAGATCATGATTCCTTACACCAAACCTCATATTTTAAGCAGCGCAAACACTTAAATTAAACAAAAAAAAAAAAAAATTGCGACCAGTCTAATGTATACGCAGAGAAAAAATATGTTTCAATATGGTCACCTCCAACAAAACTATTTTTAAAGAAAATTTTAACCATATTATGGTTAATAAAACCATTATATTGCCACCTACAAACATTTTATGGTTGAATTATGGTTGCCTCTAAACATGTTATGGTTAAATATGACAATAATTTGTTTTAAAATTAACAAAAGTATTTTCCTCTTTTCCAAGAGCAACATGCTATGGTTGAAAACCAACCATGCTATTATAAGTGTTAAACATGTTTTAGTTATTTTTGACCATAACATGTTCGGAGGCAACCATAAAATGGTTATGGCTCCTTGATGGAGGACTAATTCATCCATAATATGGTTGTCAGTGACAATAATATTGTTAAATGAATCATAATATGTTTAAAATTTTTTTTTTAAAATAGTATTGTTGGAGGTGACCATATTTAAACATGTTTTTTCTCTGGGTATAGAAAGGATAATTATACGTTTTTCACAATTTGTTGTTAAGCTGATTTAGAGCTATTGAACTCAAATATAGCTCAGTTTGCTTAAATTTGAGTTTAACTGAGCAAGATTTGCAAGTTAAACTTGACCTAAAACCTTCAGAACTCCACCAAATTATTTCCATACGGAGTACTTAGCCGATAAAGGTTTGTTACTTAATGGAGCATATTGGCAATTCCATCATGTCGAACGTGACCGACATACACATTTAAAGTGAAAAAATTCAAAATAAAACGGATTTTTATTTTGACAACAGATTTAAATAAAAGCTCTTAATTAGCCCTATAATAATTTTTTTTTCAAGACAATTGCAAAAAATCAAGGCATTCGCACGGGGAAAAAATAGAACGGATTTTTGCGGCCACCAATTTTAACGCCGATATCAGCGAAACTTGAGGCAATATTTTAATGCGGCAAACTTTAGAGTCATTGATTTTACCTATAAATGGTTTATACTTATCTTTTTTAAGTTAGTTTTAATCACTGTAGTATTTGACATGTCGCACGAGACATTTTTGCCATCATTACATTTATGTTGCTTCTGTTCCTATTTTTACCAAATTATATATAAACGAGTTTAGTAAAAATGTTTTTAAATGAACAGAAGTACTCAATGTACTATGTTAGGCCGGTGGCCACTTGACAGTTAGAAACCATGGGTCTAAAATAAAATCCTAATCCGCGCCTCTCGTTTCGTTGAAATTATTTTCTTATTTTTGATAAACAATAAAGGTTGGGTCGAAAAAAAGTTGTGCCTGTCACCCCTTGGAATGTAAGATACGTCAATGAGGTTTCTAAAATAGGAAAACATTTTTTTGCCACGCCCCAAAATACTGCCATTTTGGGTTTAAATATGTAGCACTGCCATTTAAAAACCGATATCATCATATCGCATATCGTTGTTCACGGATTGACAATGGCTTAATTTTTGCGTTTGGTAACTTTTTAATCCGAGCTCAAATTTTTGGCTCCACTTGTGCCATCTCGGATTCTTCCCCAAAATGTCAAATTTTTTCACGTGCCCAGAAAGCCCTTCTTAAACTTAGTATATATAGCTTTTAACATGTTCGCTTTTATGACACGCCTCCAAATTAAGCGCCTTTTTTCTTTTTCACATATATATTACATTAAACTTTATTAAAGTAAATTTCATCATATCGTATATCATTGTAAATGGCTAGAATACGGGTTTCCTTTTGTATTTAATGCATTTTTTAATCTTACTTAAAATTCTAGATGGCATTTATGATATCTTGGAAAATACGGAAAAACAGTGCCAGTAGAGTTTCACAGTCCACTCAAATATTGATCATTAAAATATTTATATCCACGATACGATTGTTGATAGCAAATTTTTCGAAATGGCATAAGTGCCCAGAATTTGAGCTCGGATTAAAAAGTCACCAAAGGCAAAAATTAAACCATTGTCAACCCATGATATGATGATATCAGACTTTAAATGGCAGCGCTATTTTGGGGCGTGGCACAAAAAATTCTTCCTGTTTTAGAAACTTCATTGACATATAATTTATCTACATGTGGTCGGAATTAACACTATGCTGTTTTTCAGTTGTTTGGCTAATTTTTCATAGATCCCGTATATAGGATATTCCTGCAATATTCTAATCGTTGGAGGGTATTAAAGATTCGGCATGCCGAATATGGCATTCTAACTTGTCGACAATAAATACCTTTTTAATAGTTCAATAAAAGAAAATCTCAAAAACATGATAGAATCAATCTAACTGTGAACACTTCTGGATTCAACCACCTAAAGTCCACATAAAATATATAACACAGTTCTTGTACTTTTTTTGTGACCAGTGTAACTAGCCAATGATCAGAGACAGAGGCGGTTTTTCAGGATCTTATGAAGAGCTTGTTTAGCTTTATATAAATGTAAATACGATAGCTCATTAAGACAGTGGCCAAATTACGGCACAAGAAAGCGATCAAAATTACAATACAATATAAACGGGAAATGAAATCGATATCGAAAACCGTAATTTGGCTACTGCCTTAGTGAACTTTCGCCTCTACACCCAAAAACACATCGCTTCAAAATTAAAATTTTATTATTATATTTGATAGCAATAATGCCTTAACTATTTAAGACTTCTGCAGATTTATAATAACATTCGGTTTAAAGATTGATGTTTGACTATTGACTGGCAGCCATCGTCGGTGAGTGGCGGTGAGTGTTAAACGGCATCTGTCTGTGAAAACCTGGGTTTGATTCCCAGGTCAGTCAAGAATGAATAATTATTCATGAATTTTAATTAATTTCATGCTGTAAAATTCCTTTCTTTATAAAAATAATTTAATGAAAATGAAATTTGATGAGCTTTAGCCTGATTAAAAATATTAAAATTTGGATTAAAAATCATGAACAGTTCAAAAAAATAACCACATACTAATTATTAAAAATAGAAGCTTGATTCAAGCTTTATAAACCATTCATAGCCATCTGCTATAGGGTACAAAGCACTCCACAATCAGCATTAGTCACTAAAGCATGGAAAGAAGCTCATCTTAGTAACATAGTTATAATGTTGAAAGCTTCTGTTGTTGTTAACATGTACGAGCACATTTTTTCCAATATTTTTTTTTCTTGGTTTGCTTCTTTGCTCTCCTACTTACTACTTACTCCTTAGCAGTGTACATTGACCTTTACCGTATTAGTGGCCAGAGTTGGTAGCGTTTGCCTTTTATTGTTGTTTGGCGTTGTTGTATTGTTGCGTTGTTGTTATAATAGCATTAAGCTCTAGTAAGTATTTTTGGCTACTGTGACCATAGAAATAGAGAAGAAAAGAAAAAAATATATAAAAACAATTTTCGCTAAAATGCTAAAAATGGCAATTTCTTGCAACAAATCAAGGTGACTGGGCATCAAGATAAAAACGACATAACAAACGATTTAACAAACATTCGTTTTCATTTACCACTTCTACACCGATTCTCATTGTTTCGCTATATATTGCATTTCTTTCTTATTATTTTTTGTTTTTTTCATTTCTTTCTCTTCTTCTAGTAGTATAGACTATCAAATCGATGTTTAAGCAAATAAAAATATGCGCCAGCACTTTAGGATGCTTGAATGGTCGATCGGTTTTGTTGACTGGCTGCCTCTGCCACTGAGTCAGATGTCGCACTTTTCATTTGGCGATGACAATGGCAAAGACAACCGTTAAAGCCAAATTTGGGTTAGAAAGAAGAAAGAAATAAATGATTGGTGGCAACATTGTGAATTTTTTACATGATTGCATTTATTAAACTTACTCTGTGAACTTTGAAAATAAATTTATGCTAGAGTCAACAAACAAAACGAAAAAAGAAATTAAATATTTGTGTGTAGTTAAGAGTTCACACATTATTGTATGTATATGTGTTTATGAATTTATTTGTTATTATAACATAATTTTCTTAACATCGTTGAAAATTGTATAGTTCTCATCTTAGAAAAATGTTTCAGAAGCATTTTCCAAAATTGTTGAATTTCTTCGAAGTAAGGTCCACTTTACATAATATTGTTAATTTAATAGAGTGCTAAATAATTATTTTTATTAGCCTAGAAAAAAAAAATAGTCTAATAAATAAATGAAGATTTACTTTGGTAAATTTAAATTTAACGGACATTCTTTATAAAGCCAACGAAGACAGTATCTGAAAAAAGGACACTTAGGGACTAAGGGGCAGCGCAGAAACGTTTGTGACTGCATTTATTATATTACCGGGCTCCGGGCAAGTTTCGAGGTTGTCGAAAGTACCGAGTATTAATTTCCCATACAAAATAAAAGGCACTTTCATCTATTTAAAATCTAGGTTTAATATTTCAATTCAAAACACTTAAGTTCAACGCATTCCTATAACGGTAGATACATTTTTGTTTGTTTTTTACAAAGTCGCTTGTTCAGTACTACACTGCTTCTTAGTCTCTAGAGCATCATGAAATCGTCTCATGAAGCATTGTTTTGCTCCGCCCATTCTAAGCAAATATTGAACGCTAATATAGTCTCCTTCGATGTAACATGCTTCGTATTGAGTACCACGTCACCGGTTTCTTCAGCATCAGTAAAACTTCGTACAGAATGTGGTCGGATCTTACAATCTTGTCATGTTTCTGACAATTGTGCCATTGCCAGATGCGTTAATTTTACACATCTGCCAAATGAAAATAAGCTTACAATGTACACACAGTTGCAAGACATTTTTATTGTAAGATCTGACCACCGCCTGTACGAAGCTTAAGGTCAAAAAAAAATTATGTACAACATTTCATCAGCAGCATTAAACGACGGGGATTTCCCGAAATATATTCAGTCTAAGAAAACGTAAACAAAGCAGAACGCAAGAGTAAAAGTAATGTTGCAAGTATCGAGTTCAAAATTTTCGGATGTCGCAAGAATCGAGGTGTGCAAGTACTTAAGACTCGTATAAAATGGTAAACAGTTTATTCCAGCCAGAGTTCGAAAATAAACACTAAATATTGTGTTCGGTTCAGCAGATTTGTGGAAAACACAAACGCTAATAGTGTTTGTAAAGTAAATCATTTAAAAAATTAACGTTTCCCTGTTTGTCATCTTTCGAACACAAAAATAATACTGTTGTTATCCAACTCAACAAAAAGATGAGAACGTTTAATTCCGTTCAGTTTTTTTTAACCACAAACTTCATTGTGTTCGGTACAGCTTATTAAGTCCAAATGTAAATTTGTTTTTTTTAGTAGTTAAAAAAATTGGCTGATATAATTTTTTTTTTAATATTACCTTTCCAAGGTGAAATTGTACACTAAAAATGATGGCGGTAGCATTTTTTATCCAAAAAAAAAAATGTTTTTCTTAAGGTTTTGGACGAGTTGTTGACACAATATGACGAGTTTTGTCATAATATGGAAAAATATCGATTGTTAAATCGACCCACCCTAATGTACATACATTTATGTACGTTTATTCTCGAAGCTTGTCAACAGCTGACTTTGCTTGTCTTGTATTTTTCAGGATGTCATGTATCCGAATATGCTACGTCTAGAATTAGAGCCATGACTCATTCAGAAAATCAGAAATTTTGTTTCTGAGCTTAAAAGCAATTGTTGTAAAATGGATCTGTTACCAGGATCCCAAGCGTAAGCTATTATATAAATAGGGGATTTCATGTCAAATGACCCAACTTTTCTATAGAAAAAACTGATTTTATTTCTGGGATTAACATATTATGGGTCTTACAGTTTCAAAGGTATAAAATGCTAGTTGGGTATGTTACATACCCTAGTTTCTCAGCATTAGTTTTATTGTTTAGGTTTTAGAAACACTTAAGCAAAAATATGGAAAAAATCAACAAAGTGCATAAGCTAAAAATTGAAAAACCCTCGTCTTGAGTTAGAAATAATTGTTTTTATACATAAGCCATTTGCAGCCCCATTACATTAAACGAAAAGACAAGTTTTATTTAATCAAAAAATTACCCGCTTAAAAATAAAAAAATGTTTTAAATTTAAAAAAAAAACTCTTAAAAAATTAAAAAAAAACCAAAAAAATTGTTTCGAAAGATTGATCAAATAGCTATCTGAGCTACTTGGAACAAATTTTGCTAACACCAATGGGACATAAGTTACATGGATGAGAAGGAACCTGTTTGCCAAAATGTCAAACGTTCAGCCCCTCTTACTCAGAAAGTATTTGAACGATCTTGTTGAAAATTTGTGTCTAAGCTACTATCCAATAGCACTTACCTTGGTGCAAATTTCATCCAAATCGGAATGCATCGAATTCAAAAGTTGGGTCACTTGCTTTTACGGGACAATTTCTGTAAATAAAATAAACGAAAGTATCTAAGGAATTATTCAAAAACACGATATAATATTAAAAACTTTTGGAAATTCGTAAAAATATTAAAAATCATCGAATTTGGGTTATAACCAGGGCTTAAAAACTGCAGTCGAATCCAAAAACTGTCGTAAAACAATCGAAAATTTGGGTACAACTTTTCACTTGTTGAGTTGGAATGGCAGCGACTGTTGATGAATCAGAAGAAAAAGCAACAATTTTCTTTTGGCCAATAGCAAATGAAGAAGTGGAAGAAATGTCAGTTTTTCCACTTTGACTGCAGTTTTTTAAACGCTGGTTATAACTCGTCAGAATGTCAATAGGCCATATTAGAACCCCAATAGGCCATATTTGGACCCAAAAGTAAATAAATGGCTTAAAAATGGCTAGCATTTGTATGGTCAAATATGAACCGATTCCATTAAAAGAAGTTTCCCTATTCCGGAAAGAAGCTTGTATGGAGGGTATATGAAAGTATTAATAAAAAATTTTGAAGTGACTTGAATGTAACTCAAATTACAGATTGTGTCACTAGAGAAGATTGGATGTATATGAGAGAAGAAATTTTAACTAAATTGAAACTGAAAGTAAAGACTTTATTATTGAAGAAGGCATCTGAAACAAATCGGTTCCATAAACAATTAAATAAAATGTTAATTTTAGGCAAACTTGCTAATTAAAAAATTTGGGGCTAATTTTCTATTAATATGAATTCTTGCGCAAATTTGATATTTAAAAGGTATTTTACGCAAATTTGCTACTTATTGCAAATATTGTTATTTATAAAAAACTTGCTACTTTTAAAAATTTTGCAATTTGTATGCAAATTTAGCAAAAAAAAAAAAAAAAAATATGTAGGAATTTTTCGAAAAAATAATGAATTTATAGTTAAATTTGTTACTTAGGGGAATTCGCAATTTTCTACCAGTGATGAAAAATTGAAATATTTAGATGGTACTGACCACCAAGGAAAAGAGTACATTTTCAACATATTGGTACTTTTTTAAAACACTTTTTTTTTGCTCATATCTCAGCCATTTATGGAGCGAGATAAATTTCAACAGCAAAATTCTGATGAGGATATGTAAAATAAAAACATATACCAAAAAGCAGTGTTGCCACAACATTTTGATAATAATAAATTTTGTGCAGGCAATGTTGTAAACAGGGCTGTCGAGTCGAAGCTGTAGAGTCGGAGTTAAGGTTTTTGTACCGGCATTTTCGGCATAAAAAATTTTAAAAAATATTCTTATAATTTCCAAAATAAAAATACTTCGAAATTTCCGATGCAATATTAAAAATATTGATTCGAAACTTTTACTGAATCCTTTTTTTTGCTATATTTAACCATTATACAAAATAAGGACCAGTCTCATATACAGTCAGCATTAAGGTTAGTTTAGGAGTCGGAGCTGGAATTTCAGCGAATGGAGTCGGAGTTAGTACTTTTTGTTGACGACTCAATGTTAAAAAAATCAAGGCTTTATTTCTAAATAAGAAGCATAACAAAAAGAGTACTAAAACGGACGTGGGGGTACCGTCGTATTTTTGAAAGGAAAAAGTACTGAAAATAGTACCATAGTACTGAATATCCCATCACTGTTTTCTACACACATGTGATTTCATGTGTTTGTCAAAATTTGAGTCTTACATAACATAGGGTCTTCACCTGACAATTTTTTGTAATACTTTAATAATAAACGTCAAACTTCATATAAAAAAACGCTGACAAAAATTTTAAAGTTTTTTTATATGGACTTTGACGTTTGGTATGACACAAAATTGTTAGGTGAAGACCCCATGTAAGGTTTATAATTTACATGTTCACATATTGGTATATAACCTAAATTTTTTTCTTCCATTTTCAATAATGAATTTGTGTAATTTTTGTATTATTTATTTACTATTATAATTTATATTTATTAAATTTTCAAATAATTTCTGCCGCCACAAACAATTTTGCTAACAAAAAATAACTGAAAATCACTTAAAAATAGAACTCATTCGAAATCAAAAATGTCATAATAAATAACACATGCTATTGTTACGTTACTGCCTTTTCAATAACGTTTAAGGTTTATTTCCTTTATAATAAACCGTTGCGAGTTCTTTTATTGCAATTCAATTAAAATTAAATAAACACAACACTTTAATGTATAACACTTATTTATTAAGAACTCAGTGACTTTAACAACCATAATTTACAGCTTTTATTTAAAACTCACTATTGTAATCAACACACTTCAATGTTTATAGTTAATTGACAAAGTCTGAACTAATACTGTTTGATGCTAGTCGCCGCAAGTATCTATACTGTAATTCAGCCATCTAGAAAATTCGAAATGTTTCTCGAAGGTTCAAGGCTTTACTATTTACCACTCTATCGTCTATTATGATTTATGGCGGCACTTATGTTAACATAATTTATCCACTTATACGAAAGCTTTTTTTAACGGTCATTTATAAGGCTTTCTGCACATTGGGATTGAAGTGAACTAAATTATAACAATTTTTAATAACAATAATAAAATTACTTAGGAATACAAAACAACTAATAAATACAAGATAGACAAGTAAGAGTGCTATTTTCGGCTATGCCGAATCTTATATACCCTTCACCATGATGAGATAGGAACAAAAAGTTATATACATAAATAACGTTCTTTAGATAGGTATAAATAAATATTAATTGAGCCACGCCAACTTTTTATTTCGTCATGCCGAAGAATATAAAAAAAAAACAAAAAATTTATATATGTACCTTAGCCCGTTTCCTCTTTTGCCAAAGTTGACGTTGATGTTTCGTTTTATAATCTTAAATCGTTTTTTAGAACATAAAAAAATTAAATAAAAAAAAAATGAAAAAAAATCTTTTTGGGATTCGAACTGGCAATATCATCATTCTCAGCAGTGAACTTAACAACTCGTATACGAATGCTTTTACTGAAGAAGCGTTAAATTAAAATATATTGAGTATATGAGTTTGTTTCTTTATTTGAGCGGCATATCATATACATGCATTAATGTGTATGTGTATGCGTAAAATTAAACACATTACAAATAAAATCCACCACTTGTAGTGAAGGGTATAAAAAAACAATCGAAACATGTCAGGGTAACCTGTCCGTAAAAACGCCTGGGTTCGAGCCCAGATTGAGTCAAGAATGAAAAATTATCAGTAAATTTTAATTAATTTTCATGTTGTAAAATTCCTTTCTTCATAAAAATAATTTAATGAAAATTAAATTTGATGAACTTAAGCCTTATTAAAAATATTAAAAATTTGGATTAAAAACCATAAATAGTTCAACAAAATAACCACAATACTAATTATTGTTAAAGCTAAGGCACGGGCTCTTTGTTTGCATTTGTCCGTCAAGTTGTGCTGAAAAGGTCAGCAAGAAAAAGAAAGACAAAAAAATGAAAAAAACAAAACAAAATATGTACGTTAGGGTGGGTCGAAAAAAAAAGTTGTGCCAGTCACCCCCTAGAATGAAAGATATGTCAATGAAGTTTCTAAAACAGGAACAAATTTTTTTTTGCCACGCCCCAAAATACAGCACTTTTGGTTTTTTATATGTAGCGCTGCCATTTAAAGTCCGATCTCATCATATCGTTGTTCATGGCTTGAAAGTTGCTTCATTTTTGTCTTTGGTGACTTTTCAATCCGACCTGAAATTCTGGACACCACTTATGCCACCTCGGATCCTTCCCACATATGTAAAATTTTTTTGACGGTCCAAGAAAGTCCTTATAAAATTACTTATGTATCGATTTTAATTTGCTCACTTTTATGACACACCTCCAAATTAAGGCCCTTTTTTCTTTTTCACACACATATTACATTAAACCAAGTAGAAGCCAATGCAAACCAAAAAAATGTTCATCAGTCACGCCCTAGAATAAAAGGTGTATTTATTAAGTTTTAAGAACTTTAAAAAAATTGTTTTTGCCATGCCCTAAATTACTGCCCTTTTTGTTTTATATATACAGCACCGTCAATTAAAGTTCAATCTCATATCGTATATCATTGTTAATGGCTAGAATGTACCTTTATTTTCGTATTTAATGCTTTTTTAAACTAACTTAAAATTCTAGATGGCAATTATGATATCTCGGATCCTTCCCTCTGATGTCTAATTTTTTCACGTGCTAAGTAAGTCCCTCTAAAACTTTGAGTCACCTTGAGTCTAGCTAAGATTTATATACACCGACTGCCCAATTTATAATTTTTCGCATACATGTTTTGAGGCATTCATTTTTATGCATTTAAATTATTTTTTTTTTTCATTTTTAGAATTCTGCAGTTTCTTTATATTTTTTAGTTCTTGTTTTAACTCTGTATCATGGTCTCATATATGACATTATGTTTGCTTTTACAAATGTCTTAATTTAAATTTTTAATTTGAGTTTCACAGTCCAGCAAAAAAAAAAATGGCACGAAAAATTGCACAAAATATGAAAACTGGCAAAAAAAACGCTAGTAGTTCAGATCGAGAAAGCTTGTCAATAAATTCATCCGACTCACTTTCATTAAAATATGAGTAGTCCACTTGAAAACACCGCTTAGTTAAAAAAAACCAAAGGCTAAGAAACAGTTTTTAAAAATTCAAATGACAAGCCATAGAGGGTGGTTTTCAGGATTATTGAATAATTAAGCAAAAATTGCGCGTAACTTACAGAGTTTTGAACGAGATTGATAATGGCTTAGGGAGCCATTAAAAAAAATGGAGGCTTTTACAGAATTTTTATTTTGCTATATACATATCTAAAACAAAAAGGGCTGTTATTTAGGGCGTGGCAAATTTTTTTTTAAAGTCCTTAAAACTGTATAAATATACCTTTTATTCTAGGGCGTGACTGAGGAAAATTTTTTTGGTTTGTATTGACTTCTACTTATTTTAATGTAGTATGTATGTGAAACAGAAAAAGGGGCTTTATTTGGAGGCGTGTCATAAAAGTGAGCATATTAAAATCTCAACATACGTAGTTTTATAAGGACTCTCTTGGACCGTCAAAAAAATTGGACATTTGGGGGAAGGATCCGAGATGGCATAAGTGGCGCCCAGAATTTCAGGACGGATTGAAAAGTCACCGAAGACAAAAATGAAGCCACTATCAAGCCATGAACAACGATATGCGATATGATGAGATCGGACTTTAAATGGCAGCGCTACATATAAAAAACCAAAAGTGCTGTATTTTGGGGCGTGGCAAACAAAATTTTTTTCCTGTTTTAGAAACTTCATTGACATATCTTTCATTCTAGGGGGTGACTGGCACAACTTTTTTTTTTTGTATGGAGGTCGACGTGGTCTAATGTACGTTGAACTTCAAGAAGAATTCTTGACAAAAGTACGAAAAAACAGAAGTAAAGGAAGAACATGTAAAAAAAAATTAAAATAGATAATCATTCAAAGCAAATTTCAATCTACCAAAGGTTAAATACAATTTGGTTTAAGGATTGATGTTTGACTAATGACGTCAGCAGTCGTCGATGGCTGCGAGTGTAAGACGGCAAATCCATCTGAGGAGATCGAGTGCTTGCGATCGAAACATGTCATGGTAACCTGCCGGCCGGGGTTCTAGCCCCAGCCACGTCAAGAATGAAAGATTATCAATAACAATTTGAATTAATTTTCATGTTGTAAAATTCCTTTCTTCATAAAAATAATTTAATGAAAAATTAAATTTCATGAACTTAAGCCTAATTAAAAAAATATTAAAATTTGGATTAAAAACCATATATAGTTCAACAAAATAACCACAATACTCATTATTGTTAAAGCTAAGGCACGAGCTCTATGTGTACATTTGTCCTTCAAGTTGTGCTGAAAAAGGTCAACAGAAAAGAGAAAGACAAAATGAAAAAACAAAAAAAAAAAAAAAAAATGTACTTGGACTTCAAGAAAAATTCTTGACAAAAGTACGAAAAAACAGAAGTGAGGAAAAAACATGTAAAATCAATTAAAATGGATAATCATTCAGGAAAGCAAATTTCGATTTACCAAATGTTAGAATACAATTTGGTTTAAGGATTGATGTTTGACTATTGACGTCAGCAGTGGTCGATGGCTGCGAGTGTAAGTCGGCAAATCCATCTGAGGAGATCGAGTGGTTGCGATCGAAACATGTCATGGTAACCTGCCGGCCGGTGTTCGAGCCCCAGCCACGTCAAGAATGAAAGATTATCAATAACAATTTGAATTAATTTTCATGTTGTAAAATTCCTTTCTTCATAAAAATAATTTAATGAAAAATTAAATTTCATGAACTTAAGCCTAATTAAAAAAATATTAAAATTTGGTTTAAAGGAAATCTTTGAAAAATATGCTTTTTCAAAAACATTTCAAGATAATTTAAAATGGATTTTGATCAAAATGTATTGTTCAAAAAATATTGCTATATAAAACAAATTTTATTTTAATAAAGATTTTACAAATGTTCCGTTTGTTTGAATTTATGAAGTCTTTTAGAAAAAAAACAGGTGACATACATATGGGCGAATTTATTTCGAGTGACCCAATTTTTAAATCGATGTCTTCCAATTTGGATGAAAATAGCACCAAGGTAAGTCCTATTGGATTGTAGCTTAGACAGTTTTAAATTAAAAAAAATACGGAGCTACTTGGTACAAATTTTGCTAACACCAGTAGGTATTAAGTTACATGGATGAGAAAGAACACCTGTATGGCCAAAATTTCAAACTTTGGCCCGCTCTAACTCAGAAACTTTTTGACCGATCTTGCTGAAAATTTGTGTCTAAACTACTTTCCAAATCGGAAGCTATCGATTTTAAAATTGTCACTTGACATGAAATCCCCCATATGTATGTAGTCAATTTTTTTTTATCATTTAGCATTATTTGGCATGATTGATACAAATAATTTTACAAAATGTTCAACTTTTACTTTCGTTTCTGTGCATCAAATGCAACCGTCCATTTGGGTACTAAATCTCATTTAGCTATGGTAAAACTTTAAATTCTTGCAATACTTTTCTAACTATTTTCAAATGCATACAAACATAACTCTGCAAAAGCAATTTTGATCCACAAAAATTGTGTTATAAACAACAAGAGATAAATTTATTTTAAGTAGTCGCTGTAGTCTTGAAATATGTCAAATTAGCACGCCTAAAATATTGAACATAATATGATTGATATACTTTTTGGTCATGCTATTTCTAGACATTTTTCATCAGTTTTGCGTTATTTTCATTTATGATACTCTTTATTTAAGTAAAAGTTTGGCGGATTTTTATAAGACTCTTTTTGATTTTATTTTCTTTTTGAGTTAAAGTATACGCAATAATTTATGTATTCCAAAATAGCCAGAAGTATTTATTGAAATTTCACTTCACAAATTGGCACGTATACTACAGTTTTATTTTTATGTTTTATATTTTTTTTTTTTTTTTTTTTTTTTGACAGAAGTTAGTAGGTTTGATTTCAGAAAAAAGGCACACACACACAATCGCGGGTACTCGTATTCGTACTTACAAACAAACATGCGAGCTACGGTCCAGCAGCAGCAACAGTATTCCTCCTGCACTTGAATCAAGTAACAAGTAATCTGGTCATACAAGTGGTAAGATGAAGAATGGCGCCCCATAAGTGAAAAATATTTAAGTGTGTTTGTGTGTATAGGAATTTATTTTATAACCATATATTCATACAGATCTCCTCTTATACTCAATCGCCGTACTATATAGTACTTATAACAATGTTTGGCTAAATGGTTGTTGTATGGAATGGAGGATGGATGTGTTGTGTACCTACAAACGTTATGAGAGCAAGCTGTATCAGCTCCAGAAACAGCAACAACAACAACAATACAATAAACACCAATATTGAACAGTATCAAAGTTATTGTAGTTGCCGGCAGTTCTGAAACTAAATGCAACAAGCAACAACAACAAAAAAAGATAAATAAATGAAATAAAACTTAAAGAAAAAGATATATTGTATATAAACTTTCATTTTCAAATCAATGATGTCTGCTAACTGCCAGATTGCTGGACTGTTTGTTGGTCTACCTGACTGTTTTCTGTTCGCTCATCGATAAAAAAGTGATGTGAACGAAATGAAAAGTGAAAATTTAATTGAATAAATCAAAATACTTGCGATTATTCGGACATAACAAAAAACTTAAATAAACTGATAAGCTGTTGTAAAAGAAGTAAATGCAATATAGCAAAAAAAAAAAAATCTGTATCTACTTCTGAAAACTCGCATGCATTGTGAGTAGATAAATATTAACTGAATTATCAATGATTTTGAAAGAAAAATATTATTTCACAAGTTGTGGTCGTAATAATCAAGAGATGTATTCATGTTGTTATGAAAATGTTTTACAAACAACTTGAGATATTTTTTTCTCATCCGACAAGTTTATTAAATTTGTCGGATAGAATTATTAAAATGCATTATGTTGATAGTAAATTATGATCGCATATATATTGTGCGTAATAACACATGTTTCTAATGTTTGTTTTATTCAATTCTATTGTGCAATGGCAAGTTCATTGCACTGTACAACACTTAAAACTTTTTAACAAGTGAGTGATTCTGATAAAATAGACATAACCATATTTATATGTATCGTTTGTTTCAAGAGTTTACGTTCAGACTAAATTAAGTTTAGACAGAAGGTTTATTATATCTTAAATCCGAATTTTTATATTTTTATTAGGCTTAAGGTCATCAAATTTAATTTTCATTAAATTATTTTAAAGAAGAAAGAAATTTTACAACATGAAATTAATTAAAATTTATTAATAATTTTTTATTCTCGACTGAATGCGGAATTGAGCCCACGGACTTGACATGTTTTGATAGTAACCACATTATCTCTTTAGAAGGGTTTGTCGTTTGGCAATTTGTGTGCATTAAGTTGCTAACTTCTTGGGAGCGAAACACCTATAATATATGTGGAACTGCTATGATTCATGGTAGTGCCTGCATGCGCCAACAAATCAGCCATACAGTTTCCATATAAACACACGCTCTAGGGATCTTATGGTCGCTTAACTATCGGTAATAATGTGAATATCCCTTCCAGATATCACACCATACCTAGTGTGCCACGCGCCGGTGTAGATTGCCATTGTCGGCCTGAGTGACACTGCAATGATCTGGCAGCCTAAGAGTTTAACTGCTCGGAGTAAATGCCAGAACCGTGAATATCCGTATCGTAGCCGTGGGTATATGTAGGTCATCGTAGTAAGGCATTCTATCAAAAATGCTTGCTTCACCATGATTACAGATTGGCTCAGGTGTGACATAATCAACGACCGTTTGCCAATTTATGTATATCATACAGGATTCTGGCTTGTCCGATCTAGTAATCCATACATTTTCTAGTGGCCCTTAGTCTTATCACTCACTTTTTTGCCAAATTGTCTGGTGATAACCAGTTCAAGTTCGTAAACAGTATCTTAGCAGGGGTGGTTCTAATAGTCGTGCCACCGTTTTTGCCACCATTCTCATTATACGCTCAAACCTGGCTTAGCTACACCGTCAACCGGTTTACCGATTAATTACTACCCGATTAACTGATCGGTTAATTTCAAATTGGCTTTTTTCGATTAACGATTAAACCGGTTAATTTCAGTCGATTAACCGATTAACCGAAGTAACAAAATTTTCAATATTTTGTAGTATTATAACATATTTTTTTTGTGTTTTTAATTATTTGTTTCGTCTTATATACAAAATGTATTTGTTTAGAAAATAATTTTTAATACAAACAAAGAAGGTGTTCAGTTATATTCATTTTAACCTATTTTCCGCCGACCGATGACTAAAATTACAATATTTTTCAATGTTTTTTTATCTTCATCACCGATCAACATGAATGTGGCGAAAAATGGGTTAAATATTTGATTGCCAACACCTTTTTTTGTTTTACGTACTTTTTATGTGGATGTGTTTAGTTATTTGTTTCTTCTCATATCAGTCTTTTAACAGAATTAACCGAAACAATTAGAAGTGTTAAAAATTTAAAACAACTTTAATGGCATAATGGAGCATTTTATATGTTAAGAGAAATCCTGGAAAAGGACTGAGAAATTAGACATTCATCTACGATAAGTGAAATATTATTTTCCAAGTCAAATTTTGTTAAACGAAAGAAAAGAGTCGCTTTAATCCTAAACATTTAAAATAAATAACTTTTTTTAAAGATTATTTTATAACCCAGCAAAAACTTTACTTACAATCCTACTTTTAATGACTTCAAGAATTCATTACTTTGTAGCTTTATTCGCCACTTTTTGGATTATTAGTTATATATTAAATAATAACTTTATTATTATATCTTAACTATACAGAAAAATTTATATTTTCATTATGACAATAAAAATGCCATTATAGTCATTATAGTCAAAAAACATAGTTTTTTAATACAAAAACTACACTGCCCAGGTAGACTAGCTGGTAGAGAGCTAGTCTATCAGCACCGAGGTTGCGGGATCAAATCCCGCCAGAGACAGAAAAAAAAATAAATAAAAAATAAAATAAAGTAAAATAGAATAAGAAAAAATAAAAATAAAATAATAAAAAAAAAAAAAAATTAAAAAAATTTTACTTATTGACTTTGTGTAACTATATATTTTTATAAAAATTTAAAGTATAAAAAAAACATATTCAGCCTGTTCAACGATTTCGAACGTTAACGTTCGAATAGAATATTACATTTAAAACAAAAACAAATTTTCGAATTTTGTTTTTGTTTTTTTTTTTTTTTTTTTGTCATTATTTTTTTATTGAATCTTCATATATTAAATATGAACTAACAATAATTAATCAAATCTTAACCTAATACGTTATTTTATCTCCTGCCAGTGCCAGACAAAATTTTCTTCATCACGGGTTATGTTCACTTTTATAGGTGTTTATCGCTCATCTAATTGAGTAAGTGCTGCAGTGTCTCTTCTTCTTAAGCGAGTGTGGCCGCCATGATTTAAAATATTTCGAGCTAGTGGATTTGGGTGTTGTTCAAGCCTTTTTAAATATTTTATTGCATATTTTGTAATCATAGATTTCACTAATGGCACATTGAGATCCTTATGAATGTTTGAGTTTTTAACATACCAGGGAGCGGCTGTGATTATTCGAAGAAGTTTATTTTGGCGCCTTTGAATTTTGTCGATATTAGAGGCCGAGGCAGTGCCCCATAGTTGAATACCGTAGCACCAGATAGGCTTTAAGATAGAGTTGTAAAGTAGAAGCTTGCAATCGAGACTAAGGACAGAATTTCTTCCAATAAGCCAATGAATTTGAATGGCTTTTAGTTTCATTTGAGTTAATTTTGCCTCTATATGGCATTTCCACGTTAATCGCCGATCCAGATGTATACCGAGATATTTAACATGCGAATGTTGAGGTATTATTTGATTATTGATTGTAATAGGGGGGCAAGATTCCCGGCGCAAAGTGAATGTTATATGTACACATTTTTGCTCATTGACCATTATCCTCCATTGTCTTAACCATATTTCTAGTTGAAATATATGATGCTGTAAGTAACGCGATGCTTCATAACGATTTTCGTGGACGCTTAGAAAAGCTGTATCGTCTGCAAATGTTGAAGTTTGTGTGTAGTTGCTTGTTGGCATGTCCGAAGTATAAATTAAGTATAATAGGGGGCCCAGGATGCTGCCTTGTGGGACTCCAGCGGCAATGGGCTGAGGTGAACTTAAGAAATTTCCTTCTTTAATAATAAATTGACGACCGACTAAGTAGCTTTCTAGCAGCTTGTGTGTGTTTGCTGGTAAATTTTGCTTCAATTTGTGTAATAAGCCTTCATGCCAGACTTTGTCAAAAGCTTGCGAAACATCGATGAAGAGTGCTGAGCAATATTTCTTTTCTTCAAATGCTTTTCTTATGACATTTACTATTCGATGAGTCTGCTCGATTGTGCTGTGTTTTCTTCTAAATCCGAACTGATGGTTTGGAATACATCTATTTTCACTTAAAATTGGTGTTAATTTTGAAACTAATAATTTCTCAAACAGCTTTGACATATTTGATAATAAGCTAATAGGTCTATAAGACTCAACTTTTGTATGATCTTTACCTGGCTTTGGTATCATGGTAACTAAGGAAACCTTCCATTTTTCAGGATAGTATTCAAGGCGTAAAATAGCATTAAAAATAAAAAGAATAATTTTCTTTGCTATGCGAGGTAGCTCCAAAAGCATTTTATTACTGATTTTATCAATACCAGGTGCCTTCTTAGTGTTTAAGTCACAAATAGCCTTTTCGATTTCTCTTATCTCAAATCTGAGGGGAATAGCTGCTCTAGCATCAACAGGTGGTAACTCGACCGCAATATTGTGAGATATATTTGGTGTAAATACGTTTTTCAAATGATTTACAAACAGGTTTCCTTTTTCATTATCATTTCTTGCCCAACTACCATTCAAGTTTCTTAATGGTGGCTTAGATATAACTGGCCTTTTTAGATTTCTAGCTGCACGCCATAATGAGTAGTCAGATTGTGGAGTTGCATCAAGTTCCTTAAGATATTTTTCTAGAGAAGCCGTTTTCTGATTCTGTAGCAACTTTCTTAGCCTTTTTGTGCATTCTTTTAATAAAATCTTAAGTTGCGGGGATCTGTAAAGTTGCCACTCTCTTCGAACTCTCCTTTTTTCAGTCAAGAGCCGCTCGACATCTGAAGAACATATTTTATTATTTTTAATTTTTTTGAGGGTAACGCTGGAGTGTTGAACAGCTAGTTTAAGATAACTGTCAAAGTTAACAAGAGAGAGATCCACATTCTCCGGTGTACTAAGCGGAATATTTTCTGTGCAATGGGCACTGAGAAATTTTTTATATTTTAACCAATTTATTTGTGTGGCTGGCGTCGCTAAGTAACCTGACGGAAATACAATTCTATTTGGGTTCGATATAGTAACAATTGTAGGTGTGTGGTCGGATGATAATTCTAGGGAAGCTTCAACATGAATCGTTTCTGTGGGGATGTTTTTAACCACGCCAAAGTCGATAACATCTGGAATTTTTTGCTGATCAGTAGGCCAATATGTTGGTTGCCCGCTCGCGACCACATTTAAACGCATTTTAGAGATTGTGTTAAACAAAACACGACCTTTTGGTGTTATAAGTCGTGACCCCCAGAAGGTATGTTTAGCGTTATAATCGCCAGCGGCCAGAAAACAGGGTCCTAATGATTTATAATATTTATAATATTGGCCTTCTGATATGGAAAATCTAGGTGGAGAGTATAAAGAAGAAATTACTATGTTTCGATTTAGCTCCTCAACACAAATAGTCGTTGCTTGCAGATAGTCTTCACGGTGATCACACATAATGTAGTGTTTGACTCGAGTTTTTATTAAGATGGCAGAACCTCCACAAGCTCTATCTCGAGGGTCCTTGGTATCATATAGTATATAACCATTGATTTTAAACGTATTTCTTGAGGTCAAATGAGTTTCAGAAATCATCATGACATCAATTTGTTTATTTTTAAGAAAGTATTCTAATTCATTTTTATGTTGGCGGATGCCGTTTGCCTTCCAAAAACAAATTTTTAAACAGTTCATGGTTTGTTAAGTACAGCTTGCAATAACATCGATTGCATTCGTAAAATTATTTACTGTTTGCACTAATGTTTCCATGGTTTTTTCTAAACGACTTAAATTAGAAACCGGAGTTTCATCATTACTTGGCGAGGCACCTTGCATTGGCTGATGGTTTGATTTTAGGACGTTAGCGTAAGAGGTTCTGTTATTACTAGGCTGGGGGGCTTGAATTGCATTTGTGTTTACCTGATTTGCAACCTGCATTTGAGGGGTATTTGTTTTCGGTCCAACCGTCTGCTTGACAATATTATATACTGGGCATCCTCTATAATTGGCAGTGTGATTACCGCCACAGTTGCTACATTTTTTTACGTTGGGGTCGGTTTTAGACTTATCGCAAGAAACTGTACCGTGTAGTTCACCACATACTACGCAGACAGGGGGTAAGTAGCAGTATGCCTTGGTATGGCCAAATTCTTGGCAGTTTAAGCACTGAACAGGTCCATTTTTTTTGTGCGGCTCTTCTATAGTTATTCTTCTGTAGAGAATATATTTTAAATTGTAAATAGGATGTGTTTCGTTTTTTTTAAGTTTTACGTCGCCGGGTTCAAACTCCACTCGAAAAAGTGGTTGGGGAATTTTTTCTTTATTTTTAATATTTACTACATGTTTTACCTTGAAGCCTTTTTCTTCTAGGAATGTTTTAACCTCTTCTGGGTCCACACATGAGTCAATACCCTTAATCACTACCTGTAGACCTTTACTGCTTTTCAGTTGGTAGGTATAAAAGTTTTTTTTAAGCGTTTCAAAGTTGTTTACTATTTTGCGAAAATCATTCTCATTATTGACTTGTATTTTTGTCTCGTTTATACTTCCACGCTTTATAGCCGCTACGTAAAACGAATTTTCACCTATCACCGATATCAAACTCTTTATGAGCTCATTTGAATTTTGCTCCCTTAGATATATCGGGGGAGGCTTGGATGGTTTAATGACGTTTGGTGCTTCAGAGGATTCATCCTCCAGAATTGCAAAACGATTTTGAGTATTTATTTTATCAAAAGATGGTACTTTTGAGGCCGAAGCAACTGCTGCAGAGGTAGGGCTGCGTCCCCGTTTAAGCACTGTTATGTACCTGTCCATACCAACTTGTACTGTAGGCTTTTGACAACTTTTTACAGGGGGGTTTTCCATTGCATTTGTGTTTGAGTTCATGGTATCATTTCCCACTAAATTTGTTTTTGACGTCACGGCAATACTTGCTGGCCTGGCAACACTTGTCACCAAATCTTGTTGTAGTTTTTTTAATGAGTCACTATCCACCGTTTGTGTAAATACCGAGGGTGAGAGGGAACGTGTTCGAGTAATTGGCTTAGCCGTTAGGTAGTTTATATTGTTTTGTTTTGTTTTATTTATTTCTGCATTATTTTCATTTGCATTAACTAAAACGTAAACGTTTCTTTCATTTTGTCTTAGTGTTGTTTCACTGTTTGTACTCATGCAAAGAGTTGTTTTTGTTTTTCACCGTTTTGCTTTGCTTTAATATTTTTATTATTTATTGTATTTGACAACAACAAAAGAAAAAACCAGAATTTAAATGTTTTGTTCAGAATATGTTTACACATGTATGAACATTCATACGTACATACATATATATTTTTACTGTTTTATTTAATTTAATTTTATCGTTTTAAATTGTTCACTATTATGTTAAGTAATTTAAATAACAAAATATATTATTTTTTTTTTTTTAAGCGTCCATTCGCTGCTTATATTTATGTATGTATTACAAAATCAAATGTGATTAATTAATAGTTCAAATCGTATGCGGGGCTAAAAATACACGTCTGTATCACAACAAAGCACAAACCGAACTGTTTTTGTTTTAAATATAATTTTCTATGCGAACGATGACGTTCGACATCGTTAAACCGGCAGATTATTTTTTAGATTATAATAGGCTAAATTATAAAGGATTACTTTTGGGACATCTCGAACAAAAATAAGTACTTTTTCTAGTAGAAAAGTAAGTAGACGGCTCGTCAAATTCTCATTATTTTTCTGCTTATTTTGTAAGCAAAGTTTTTGCTGGGAACTATTGAAATAACTAATAAAATTATCTCAGTTTATTTTTGTATAAATATGTAAATATTTGGGGGATTCAGATTAAATCCCTTTTTTATGTAAATTGAGATTTTGATGCCGTGTGGTAGAGAAAGATACGCCTCGTCGACCAGCATGTAGTTTTTCTTCTATTTAAGTCTTGAAGTGTGTAAAACTGACTGTAATTTTAATTTTCTATCAACCTTCAAATAGGAAATATAAAAAGTTTTTTTCTCTCCTGTAAAATGTGCTGAAAGTGAGTTAGCAGGTTTGCATATTAAGCCAACGATATGACTTCTGTAAGCTACTGCTTATATTTTGAATTAAAATATACAGTTGTGACGAATCAATGAACACAGCATTACAATTTTCATTTTGTTTGAAATATTTACTTTAAAAAATTTTAAATTTTTTTTAGGATATTATGACGATATGACTTGATACCACACCTTGTGCATTAATTGGAAAATGCATATTACGTATTTATGAATTTTTTTTTGCTTGCTCGTTTTAGTTCAAGAATTATTATGTTTGGTATTTTATTGATTTTTTTACTTATAAACTCCAAATAATAAGCAATTAATGCATTTTTATATATTGAAATTACTTAATTTATACAAAAACTTTATTAATCGGTTAACCGATCAAAAACTAAATTAACCGGTTAAACCAAAACCTCGGTTAATTAATCGAGCGATTAACCGATTAATGCAAAAGGTCGATTAAATGAATACCCTTGTTGATACCCTAGTTTAAGCCAGTGCACAGCGGTACATTTCAGCTAAAATTTGAAATTTTTTTTGGATATGCTTAAAAAAATTTTGATGGAATACTTGATATTGCGACAGATTTAAGAATCACAAATCTCAGAAATAAAGCTGTCGTAAAATGATGTATATATCTTTAATATTGCATAACAAATGGCGACAAAATGGTTACTACATTATAAGAAGCGTTAAATATGGGCGTGGCAAAAAGTTTAAAACGTCAGTACAACGGCCTCTTCATCCAATTATTAAGTGCAATCTCCGGAATCTCCAACTGTGCAATGACCCTTTTACAGCAGTATGGTGCAGTTGCCGCCTTAGAAGTCATGGATATGGTGTTCATCTTCTAGTTCAGTTTGCTGTCCAATATTAGTCCCAGGCATTTGGCATTATTAGACCCCATTTAGTTTCATGTTAAAGAAATTGAGGAATTTTGTATCGTGTTGGCTGCCACAATTTTGTAGGACGTCCAGTGTAGACTCCAAAAGCTGTAACTATAGCTTAGGACCCTTACTTATAGCCACAACTGCCACGTAGGGTAGTCACAATTTTGAAAATGTTCGAGGCATCAAGTTGAACTCGATATGCCTCTGGTGCAGAACAGGGTTCAAGAACTGCAGTCGAAACCAAAAACTGTCGAACAAAAATCGAAAATTTGTGTACAATTTTCACTTTTTGAGTTGAGGCCTAAGCATAATGTGCTTAAGTTGGATTAAGCAAATGTGCGAATACATGTTAATCATATGAAGAAAACCATATTGAACTTACGGAAACTTTTTGTTAAGTTTTATGAAACTGTTTAAAGTTGTAAATTGTTGACCTTTAGTTTTGTTGTTTGTAAATTTTGTTCGGCATTAGGTCATGAGTTAAACAAATTTTTAAATGAAAAATATAAACATATTTTGTTTTAAAAATTCTATTATATAATTAGTATTGTGGTTATTTTGTTGAACTATTTATGGTTTTTAATCCAAATTTTTAATATTTTTTAATTAGGCTTAAGTTCATGAAATTTTAATTTTTTTTATTAAATTATTTTTGTGAAGAAAGGAATTTTTACAACATAAAAATTAATTAAAATTGTTATTGATAATCTTTCATTCTTGACGTGGCTCGGGCTCGAACCCTGGCCGGCAGGTTACCATGACATGTTTCGATCGCAACCACTCGATCTCCTCAGATGGATTTGCCGTCTTACACTCGCAGCCATCGACGACTGCTGACGTCACTAGTCAAACATCAATCCTTAAACCAAATTGTATTTTAACATTTGGTAGATCGAAATTTGCTTTTCCTGAATGATTATCCATTTTAATTGATTTTACATGTTTTTTCCTTTACTTCTGTTTTTTCGTACTTTCGTCAAGAATTTTTCTTGAAGTCCAAGTACATTTTTTGTTTTTTCACTTTGTCTTTCTCTTTTTCTGTTGTCTTTTTTCAGCACAACTTGAAGGACAAATGTACACATAGAGCTCGTGCCTTAGCTTTAACAATAATTAGTATTGTGGTTATTTTGTTGAACTATTTATGGTTTTTAATCCAAATTTTTAATATTTTTTAATTAGGCTTAAGTTCATGAAATTTAATTTTTTTTATTAAATTATTTTTGTGAAGAAAGGAATTTTACAACATGAAAATAAATTAAAATTGTTATTGATAATCTTTCATTCTTGACGTGGCTCGGGCTCGAACCCTGGCCGGCAGGTTACCATGACATGTTTCGATCGCAACCACTCGATCTCCTCAGATGGATTTGCCGTCTTACACTCGCAGCCATCGACGACTGCTGACGTCACTAGTCAAACATCAATCCTTCAACCAAATTGTATTTTAACTTTCTTCACAAAAATAATTTAATAAAAAAAAATTAAATTTCATGAACTTAAGCCTAATTAAAAAATATTAAAAATTCTATTATATTTTATTTCCCAATATTTCGGTCAACTTTAAAACTGTCATTTGTTTAAGCAAAGTGCGAAACTGATCGCACATTCCGCACGGAATCAAATGTTTTTGACTTTGTTATTGTTTTTTTAAATTAAAGTAGGTTAAGCACGGCTATGCATATTAGGGTTGGGCCATTGGTTTGACAGCAACTGCTTATATTTAATGAATCAGAAGTAAAAGCAACAGTTTTTCTTTGGCCAATGGCCAAAATGTAGAAGTGGAAGAAATGGCAGTTTTTCTACTTTGACTGCAGTTGTTTTAAACACTGGTGCAGAAAACTGCTGACAAATTGAATGATCACTGAGTCTATCTCAAAAAGTTCATGGCGTTAAAACCCGATTCAGGTCTAACGTTGTTGAAATATCCAGGAATGCAAATAAAACAAATTTCTTGTAGCGCAGAGATCTCTCAATGTGGCCTTATAACAAATAGAGCGCATTTTCAGTGAACCTTCCCTTCGAATAGGCGTGTTGAGCCCCCAACAAGGAATGATGTTCCTGTAGTTATCTCATATGAATTTCTATAATTATACCCACACCACAATAGTGGAGAGGGTATTATACATTTGTGCTAATGTGTGTAACGCCTTAAAAATTGTGGTCCTAGACCCACCTTAAAATGAGTCGAACTAACGATGTCCGTCCAGATGGCTGGCAGGCTGGGTCATAGATTCTTATTGGCACAAGGACAAAGCCTATTGAAAATTTGCCGAATCGTAGGACCACGAGGGAAGATAGGGGGAAATTTTTTTCTCTCAGAAACTATCAAAGCGATTTTAATGTAATGTAAAACATAGATAGAACCATATCTATATGGACACAAAATGTATAAATTTTAAAAAAAATCGGACCACGAGGGGAGATGGGGGCAATTTCTGCCTCTCAAACCGATTTTAATGAAATTTAAAACATAGATAGATCCATATCTATAGGGACACATTAGCTAAACGGTTTTAAAAAATAGGACCACAAGGGGAGGCAGGGGCAATTTCTGCCTCCCACAAACTTTCAAACTTATAAACATAGATAAATCCATATTTACATGGACACATAAGCATGATGTGTTTTTAAATACTGTGGTGTAGGGTATCATATGGTCGGGCTTGACCGACTATATTTTCTTACTTGTTTTTTATAGTGTTTTCAGTAGTAAGGAGGATAGACTAATTAGTCTTAAGTTATTAGACTAAGTGTGGGATGTCTTCCCTCCCTTGAGAATGAAGACCAATTTGAATGCCGTCCACATATGATATCTTTACAAGTTCTAACTTAAACACGAATATTTTTTTAAATTGGTAAAGTAGTAACAGCAAAAAGTTTTTTTATTTAAATTTGGTCACTTTTTTCACAACTTACAAATTCTAAAACTCATTTAGATTTTTTGGCGTAGTTTTTGTTTTTCAAATCCTTTTAAGTAAATCCAATTTTATTTTGTCCATTATGTTCTCCATAATGCGAATATATCCATATAATGACCATACTTAATGCCAATAATTTTTCACCTTTTTTTATTTATTTCTTAATAATAATTTCTTTTCTTTTAAGATTTTTGTCATTTCGTTAATTTTAAATTAAAAAAAAAAAAAATCTCAGACAAACTGCTTAATTCTGACCAAAATGGTAAAACTCATTTTAATAAGTGAAAATTTCGTTATGTCCAAATAAGTTACTTTTGCCAAATGTCGTTTGATATTCAATATAACCATAAAACAACAAATTTAACCCGTAAACAAACAATATTATGCCAAAAAAAAAAACAACTGAACAACATAGAAATAACAAAAATATGTATTCATAGCAAATAAGTTTAACAGAAAATGCTCATTGGTAGGAACAGATGACGAGGAGTATCGTTTCGTATTCGTTGGATATGGTATTTTTTTTTTCTTATAGAAAAATGAAATACGCGTGATAGATACTTTATTTATAATTTAGAAAATTTATGCAGCAACTCTTAACAATTGTTACTTTGTTTTCTTGGTTTTGTTTTCAAAATGTTGTTGTCATTGCTTTTTTAAGAGTTCATTGCTTCGTATGGATTAATGTGACACTTTCTTGAAGAGGCTAATTCCGAAATGAAAAAAAAAACAAAACAAAACTGAAAGATACATTTTCCACTTTTCTATAGGATAATGATTTTTTTTTCGTTGCCAGCATAAAATGGTTTCCCTTTTTATAAAAGTAAGACTAAATTTATGCTCGTATACAAATAAGTATGGCTAGCAATTTATATTAGTTTCTTTAAAATCTTGAGGCGGTTTCCATAGATTTTATTAGATTATAATGAGTTGTTAATTCACAATACTTATTCCAATGTTTGGCTGCCAAATTCAGAAAAAATTAATTGTCTGAAAATTCTTTGTCGTATAAGATATTTACACCATTTCCAAAAATTATTCTAAAAAGTCTTACGAAAATGTTGGCATAAGCACAAAAGTTTCTCATATAAGCAGTGCTGCCATAATTTTTTTTTTTTTTTTTTTGCACAATTACAAAATAATCGAATTTTCACTTACACTTACTTTGAATCAGGGGATCCCACCATTTACTGCTTGACGGGTCCCTTGAGCAATCAAACATTTGTTGCAGACCCCTATTTATTAAATTTATGGAAGAGGAGTTGTACCTCCCATAGAACAAAAATATTAAATACCGCATATCTGAAGACAAAAGCCTTCAAACTTTGTAGGAACCACTCCTATGGTAAACTGCACCTTTTAAAGACAAATAAAGGGGTAGGTTCAGGGGGAGCAATACATTTTTACAGAAGCATCCTGTGAGCCAAAAAAAAAATAAAATACACTACTTATTTTGTCAAAAGGGGTAGGGGAGCAGTACCTCCATAGGACGAAAATGTTGAATACAATTTGTGACTTAGTCAGGGGACTGATTCATCGTCGCGCAGCCCAAACGGCTGAAGTTACAGTAATGAAATTTGGACAGTGAATAAGTTCTCCAACGAATAAATTCACGGAAAAGAGATTTTTGGAAATTTAAATATTTATGGGATAACATGGGTTAAATTATAAATATTTTTAAAATAATTTTGTTAACAATGCACAACATCGGCCAAAAAGTGGACTGAATTGGAGAAGTGGGAGTGGCTCATCCATTCACGCAGAGAAAAAGCATGTTTAAATAGGTGACCATATTTAAACAGTACTTTTTTTAAAGAAAATTTTAAACATATTATTTTTAATTTAACCATATTATTGTAACCGATAATCATATTATGTTTAAATTAGTCCCCCATCAAGAAGCCATAACTTATTATGGTTGCCTCCTAACATGTTAAAGTTAAATATAACAATAATTAGTTTTTAAATTAACAACAGTATTTTCCTCTTTTCCAAGAGCAAAATGCTATGGTTGAAAACCAACCATGCTATTATAAGTCTTAAATATATATAAGTTATTATTAACCATAACATGTTCGGAGGCAACCATAATATGTTTGTGGCTTCTTGATGGAGGACCAATTAACCATAATAAGGTTGTCACTGACAATAATATTGTTAAACTTAACATTATATGTTTAAAATTTTCTTTAAAAATATTATTGTTGGAGGTGGCCATATTTAAACATGTTTTTTCTCTGGGTGTTACAAAGATAGTGTAAATAACAGGGATCCGGAGAACGGTTACAGGAAAAAAATGAAGACTTTGTACAATTATTTAGCTTTGTTATCAATGTGAGAAGTGAGCGTGTCACCTCCCATACAAAGACAACATAGATTTCTTTCAAGTGGGAATGAGTGCTTCACATTTTCTAAATATTTGATGGTAGATATTAGATGTTGATAAGTGTCAAAAAGCCAATATCGTAAGTTTAAGTAAAAATAAGGGCTTCTACGAGGGAAAAATATATTTGTGTTATTAACGAGAATTTTATTTTAGGAAGTTTCAGGAAGTTAATTATAAGATTTTGTTATTAATCTATCTATATATATAAAATAGGATGTGTGTATGTATGTATGTATGTATGTATGGATGTATGTATGTATGTATGTATGTAACGTATGGACTTCAAAACGGCCGGGCCGATTTTGATGACATTTTCAGGGAATATTCAGGCGGTTGACACTGCGAAGTCTGATTTTTGATTTTTGATTTTCGGTCTGCGGGCGGAGGGGCGTGGCAAAATCCAATCTTCATCTTGCACCACCAATGACGTCTATATAATTTGGACGATTTTTGCTTTAAAATTATCACCATGGTCCAACTAAGATTTATGCGAAAAGAAAATTTTGCCCCGCCCACTTTTACGCTCACTTTTTTCGAATAACCTAAAAACAGAAAACGGCTCCATCGATTTGATAAATTTTTCTTTCAAATGTTCGTTTTAACCCATTGTAAGCTTCCATCGAAAGAAAAATTTACCACGCCTACTTTTACGCCCACTTTTGCTATTAAGAACATAACTTGAGAACGGCTTGACCGATTTGGACGATTTTATCTTTAAAATGATTGCCATGGTCCAACTTAGGCCCACTTTTTTCGATTTACCTAAAATCAGAAAACGGTTCCATCGATTTGACTAATTTTGCTTTCAACTGTTTGTATCTTTTTAACGAATTTTAAAAATCGAACGCAAACATTTTTCCTAATTTGGACAGGACAACGTCTGTCGGGTCAGCTAGTTGTGATATAAGTTTAAGTCAAATTTCTAATTTAAGTCAACAAATACTGTCATTCATGTAAAGATCCACTTTAATAATAAAAATAAATTTTTTTTTATTTAATCTTTAAGTCAATATGTTTTTAATTAGTTTAAGTGAGAGTGATTTTCGAGCATATATTCAAAATATTAGTTATGACTTTTGCCTTAAATCTAAGGTGGTCAAGACGAGTTTACGACTACCCACTCAAATCATGGGATATAATGCCATCATATTGATTTCTTTGGGTTTATTTGAAGTCAATGGTTTATTCGATCTAGAACTTGTATATATAAATAGTTGGAATAGTTGTAAATGTACAGCGATGCTCGTTGAGAAAAATTGCCTATAGATGTAAACATAAAAATCGAGACAGAAATTTAAATTTCCCACGACGAATAATCAATGTAACATCCTTCGGTTGCCAAGGCTTTAAACTTGTGAAACAAAGTTTATACAAACAGAGTGTTTGCGTAAATCATTTTATTCAAACCAAAAACTAAAATATTATTTTATTCCTTTACAAAAAATTCCTGGAATTTCCCGGGAGGTAAAATAATATCATGATTTATTTCAGAAATATTATTATTCGTATTAAAGTGATTGGGATTTACATGGGTTTACAAAATGCTTAGGAGAACTAGAAAGTTTTTGACACCAGTTATAATAATTTTTTTAAATATAAAATTTAAAAAAACTTTTTATAGGACTTATATCATGGAAAGCATCATATGTGTTAATGCCTGTTTCGTACGAGTATCTACGAAATTTTTATTTATAATGTGAACACATAAAAGTGGGTTACTGGCGCTTATTTGGTTATAAGATCGTGTATTTAGATCACTATCACAAATAGGAAAAACAAATTTTTGTTTCAGTTTTGTAGTCATTGAGGATCAATGTATTTGTACTTTATAAGTGCACACACACTTATTAACATTTACTTGTATGAGTTCTTCTTTGCTTATTCAGTTTGTTCAAAAGGGCAACACATTTTATTTGAACTTTTTCAATACGAAATCAAACACTAGCACTGGCTTACAAGTTTCAATTTAGCAATTAAAAAGGGAGAGTTGTTGCAATTTTTAAATAAATTTAGTTTTAATGAGAACAAAGTTTGTCTTAAACTTAAAGCAGAAGCAGGTCTGGATAAATTAAAGTTTTTGGTTGTTTGATTCCTTTAACATTAAACTCATGTAAACTTTTGAGTTTTGATGTTTATAAATATGTAGGTATGTATGTATTTTTGTATGAACGTATGTATGTATGCAATGTATGTATGAAAGTATATGAAGTGTATCATTTTATTTTAAAATTTATTTATAACTTTAATTCATGTTGACAACTTAAACAAGTTTTATTATTTTAAAGCAGATGTCACTCAAAGTCACGTTGTTTTTTTTTTTTATTTTACTTTTCTTGAAAGAAAAAATATAAAAGCGAAAATGAAATTTCACTTACATATTTATCTGCTACAACAAGTATCTGTGTATCATCTGTCTGTATGTATCTAAAGGGGATAAGTGAGCAAACACATACAGGTGACAAATGTAGGAGACATTTATTTAATTTTTTATATTATTATTGCTGTCTGTCTGTATGTCTGTCACCCAAAGATAAACTCTAAGAAAATATGCAGGTTTCTATGAAAAATAATTTGCATAATTTTTAATTTGCAGGAAAGAAAAACTGCACAAATGAAATGGAAAGTTGCAGAAAATATTTCACTAAATAATCTTGTTAACATAATTTTTAAACAACTTAATGATGTGTGCGTGTAATAATTTGAATTATAATTAGTAGATATGATAAAAAATATATAAAACAAGTGTTTCTGATGTTAAAAACTTGAACAAGGATTTTCTATTCTGTGGTTGGTTTTCAAATGTTGTTTTTTAGCCCAGAAAGGTATTAAGTTGTTTTTTCAACCGTCTTAAAATCTGGGCTCTTTTTTTAAATTGTATTTTCATATTGTGACTTTAGTATATATCGAGCCCTAACCGCGAAAATAACGTAAGCGACATGGTTTTCAATTTTCGTTTTTTTTTTAATAAATTACTTAATTGGCAACACTTGCATCATCTCCTAAATGTCATGGTCACATAAGGTACCGTAACGATTTTATAGCAAGAACAATTTTTTTGTAAGCGCCAAATTTCATACAAAATTTATATGAAATAAAATAAAATAGCTCTCTCCTGTAAAATTTGATTTTTGGCGCTTACGTTATTTTCGCGGTTAGGGGTCGATATATATGTATAGTCTAACTAGCCCGACTATAATATACCCTATACCATTTATGAGTACTGCAACACCATTTTCGTAAGGCAATTCTAGTTGGAAGTTATGAACCGACAAACACAAAATTTTATTGTTTTTGTATTTTGTAGTTGGATACCAACATAAGATTTAATAAATTTTAGGTTCATGCTTTTCATAATGCGGTCTATATGTACGGTGGTCATCCGTTCTGTGTTCTATTAAAATTAAAATTAATATTATGTATTTGTACTGTATTAAAAAATTGCTTAAACAATACATTCCAAATCTTTCGGACTGGCCCGGTAGACTGGTTTGTAGTGAGCTAGTCTATCCGTGCAGGGGTTGCAGGTTCAATTCCCGCCAGAGACTCTGGTCTATTTTCACTTCAACGGGCTGAAGGTCTACGTTACTATTGCTCGGTTAATTAAGTTAGAATAAAATTTGTAATTGTATTTGTAACTCTTATTAAATTAAAAAAATAATAAATATGTAAAATAGTTAAACAAAATAACCACAATACTAATTATTGTTAAAGCTAAGGCACGAGCTCTATGTGTACATTTGTCCTTCAAGTTGTGCTGAAAAAGGTCAAAAGAAAAGAGAAAGACAAAGTGAAAAAACAAAAAAAAAAAAAAAAAAAAAAATGTACTTGGACTTCAAGAAAAATTCTTGACGAAAGTACGAAAAAACAGAAGTAAAGGAAAAAACATGTAAAATCAATTAAGATGGATAATCATTCAGGAAAGCAAATTTCGATCTACCAAATGTTAAAATACAATTTGGTTTAAGGATTGATGTTTGACTAGTGACGTCAGCAGTCGTCGATGGCTGCGAGTGTAAGACGGCAAATCCATCTGAGGAGATCGAGTGGTTGCGATCGAAACGTGTCATGGTAACCTGCCGGCCAGGGTTCGAGCCCGAGCCACGTCAAGAATGAAAGATTATCAATAACAATTTTAATTGATTTTCATGTTGTAAAATTCCTTTCTTCATAAAAATAAATTAATAAAAATTAAATTTCATGAACTTAAGCCTAATTAAAAATATTAAAAATTTGGATTAAAAACCATAAATAGTTCAACAAAATAACCACAATACTAATTAATATGTAAAATCCTTCTTTCTTTCTAGGAAATTTTCAGAAATACACCCAGATAAAAAACAACTTAAAATCAATAAAAACCATATTAAATCAGTAAACAGAAACTTTAGCGTAAGTCTAGTTATTTTGAAATTTATTATTTCAATATCGAATACTATTAAAGTTGCCCTTTTTTGACAAATTTAAATTTACATTGAATTCTTATAGAAACAATTTGGAATTATTATTGAAATTATATTTTTTATTTTAGAAATAAAATTGAAACAATATTGATTTAAGAATTAAACAATTTTAAAATAATGCTATTCAGCTTTGATTTAACATTAAAGCGTTTAAATTCAGATCACCTGCACCCATGTTCCATTACAAACAAAATATTTCATCGTTTCTCGAAAAGTGAGAAAAAAGTGTGTCTGTCATTACGTTATAAATGTTTTAATATTTCACTCGAGACCGATATGAAGTTGTTGACAGAGATCAAAATCTACTTAAATTTAAAACTTTTTAACGACGGCTTTACCAAATATGAAATATTGGGAATCTAGCACATCATACGGAAATCTTATTAATAATAAATTTTGTATGCGCAAAAAATAACTTTGATAATATTGTGTTTTTAATTTAATAATCTTGCTAATGCAAAATTTGACTACCCTGCATTTAGGACATATTCATACCAAATAAACGATATGATTGAAAAAAAGACAAGATATTTTCATGGAATGGTATAATTTAAATACATTAAAATAGAAGATCGATATTATAATTTATATCACCTAGACGATATCGTTATAATATCGTATGGTTGATTGGGTAGTATAGTTTTACTAAAAATTTAAATTTTAAAATACATCTTAAAATCAATTAAGTATTTAGATTATATGTAAGCCATTAATAAACTACTTCTATGTAATGCGGATGGTATTAAGTAGTGATAGAAAAGTAAGTTGTTCAGTAATTGCAAGCCATTACCAAGTTTTTGCTGCGATACTCTCGATTTCGATGCAAGTAAAATTGTTTTCATTCATATTGTTGATAAAATTGATTAATTTTTAACAGTTCTAGTTTAAAAGCACCAAAAGATGGGAAATTTATAAAGTTCACATAAGCGGTAAGTACAGTATTCTTTCGATATTCGACAAATCTCTTTGTGTGTATATTCTGTACATTACGGAAAATTGTTTTATGAGCTTGCCATTTTTATTAAATCCTAAATTTTAATATCAGCTTCAAGATAGTTTAGAATTTTAAATTTGAAATAATCTTTAGAATGAAGAATTCCTTTCAAAGATTAAATTTGCAGGGTAAATCAAAACATATTTCCACATTGGCGAAGAAATCTGAAAGCGCCATAATTTGTTAGGAATGGAACAGGATAATTCTAACTTTTAAATTTGAATTTTTTTGCCAAGAAGTTTGTAAATTTACTGGACTTTCTTACAAAAGATTGGCCATCTGATGTACCTGCATCATCTTCAATTGCGCTTTTTGCATTCAAATGTTTTCATTAAAAGTGAATATGAATTTTACTTGCCACAACTTTTCTGTTAGTATCAATCTATTTCCAAACTCAAATATGAACCAATTTTTTCTTCTTTTACCTTTTGTCAAAAATTTTTTTTTATTTTGTTTTGATCAAGTTCTTCACTTTTAAAACATTTTCAAATCAAATGTGTGTGTTGGGTTAGACATACATAGCAAACAAATCTAATCCTTTTTTTTTGTCAGTAGAAGCGCTGAATTTATAACAGTTCTTAGTAGTACTTAATTCAACAAAAAGTTACCGTGTTTTAGACGCATATCAAAAAATCGGCAAAACGTCACTTTGTATGATTGATAACAAAAGATTTAAGAAAGTTTATTCTTTCTCCTCTAAAATTTTTTAAATTGCACAGAAATTTAAAAGATTTTGTTATTCGTGCTTAATTCCCAATTTTTATTCTTGATAAAAACACTGAAATTTATTGTTGATGGGATAAGCTATTCCTATGCGCATTTCACTGGTTGCTTAGGCCAGATCGTCAGGAAACTTCATCCAAAGATTTTAGTAAAACTAAAGAAAACTGTTAAGCGTTTAAGAATTAAATGCAACAGTTCTACTTGTAATAATATCAAAGTTTAAACAAAAACATCAACAGAAACAAAATCACTCGGGATAAATTAATGTGGTGTTTCCAGATGACAGTCAATTGATTGTGTACACTGATAGAAAAGGCGTCATAACGCTGATGTATTTTGATATCAGTACTATGACAAGTGTCTTCGTTTTTGACCCCATGACACTTTTCATCATGGTGATGTCAACCTTAACATCACTTGGTCAAAGTATCATCAGGGTCAAAATGAAATTACGTCATCAATTGGATGACACATCGGCATCACAGAAATGACGAACATATCCTCAGTGCGATGACGCAGTAACATCGGAGAAAGGCCACATTAGCATCAATTTAATGACAGTTTGTCATTACCCAATAAAAAATTTTATCATTTTGCGAAGCACTAAATTTACATTTAAAAAAATAAGCGCACAATTATGCGCTACGCAATGAGACATACAGAAATGCAGTAAAGTAAGTGAAATAACTCTCAACAACTTTAATAAAAAAAAAAACATTTCAAGTGCTACGGCATTCCCTTATTACGAAGCAGGTTTGTAAGGGAGAATACTAAAAAAACTGTATCAGAACATTCAGTGTGTAAATATGTTCGTTACATCCAAAAAATTTTATGTGCGCTGAATAATGCGGTTTATGTGTCAAAAATGTTTTGCTTGAAAGTGGGAACCCGCCATATAAAATTCATGTTTTCCGTAAGCGCAATGGTAAGCGAAACCCTTATGTTTCTCCCTAACAAACCTGCTTCGTTGGAAGCTCCATTTTTTATTGGGTAAGTCCAATTCATCAAAGTTAGAGAATATTATTATTTACTTACCCGTTGCGTATGTTTGTTTCACGTTTGTTGAATTACGACCTTTGTTTACAGCAGAACTCTCAATAATAAGACACCAACCACCATGCCCCATATGGTTTTCGAAACCATTCTACTTTAAAAATTTGATGTATTTAACTAAATAATTTAAAAAAATGGAATATAGGAATTTTTGCTTCTTATAATACATTGTAATCATGAAAATAATGTTAATAATATACAAAATGTGGCATCGAATTGATGTCACTATAGTCATAAAAAAGATGACACGTAAAAAATGACAAAATTGTACGAAGACGTTAGTCATTGGATTGATGTTAATTTTTGCATCACTGATGCCATTTGTAGTAACATTGATGTCACAATTCTGATGTCAGGGCATCATCAATATGCATTTTTCTATCAGTGTAGGAAAATTTTTATGAAAATCACTGTTTTTTGAGTCAACTGGAATTGGTGTTTTATAAATAAAATTTTAAAGGGTTTACACCAACGGGTAACTAAATCAATTATAATAAAATTCTTCTTCCGTTTTAGGTTAGAATTAATTTAAGTATTTCGCACTAAAATATATCGTACTTGAATCAATCTTTCTGTACTTGATGCAAGAAAATACGTACTCACCGTACTATTATTACTGTTTCATTTTATTGATTGCAATTCACTTTTACACAAATACTTAAGTTTAAGAGAGATGGTAAAAATACCTTACAGCTATAATATTTAACTTATTGAACCAAAGGAGCATACTATAATTAAACATAGAAACACGGGGAAGGAAAATTGACATAAAAACCTTCAATAAATTAAGAAGTATAGATATATTATATGAAATTAGCAATATTTACAGTTTTAACATAAACAGTTTTTTTTTTTAACATACATAAATAGTGCTTCTTACTACAAGTATTAAAATTTGACATATGTTCTGTATGAACTAAGATTAAAAATAAAATGTTTTATGAAAACAAGTTGCGAAGATATTCAATGTCTGAATAAGTACAAGAGTTCTGAAATTTTTCAGTTCAATACGAGTCTGTTTGTGGAGTAATGCCACGGTAGATTCAAAATCATTTTAAGAAGTTTGTTCTGTCTAATCTGCAGTTTCTTGATGTGAGTCCTAGCGCAATGGCCCCATACTGGGCATGCATATAAAATTATAGTCTGGAATATAGTTTTTACCAAAATAACTTTATTATATGTACTAAGCTGAGATCTGCGATTAATAAGAGGGCATAATGTTCTGATACTAATATTAAACTTTCGTATTATGTGCATTACGTGATTGTTATAAGTTAGACGTTTATCAAGAGCTACACCTAAATATTTAATATTGTCAGACCAGGGCATATCTATACCATTTAAAAATAAGTTGGAGCTAGGAAGATTACATGATAGCTTGTGATTTTCCTGCATTAATTTTGATTTTCCATTTAGTAAAGTAATGACATAAGCTATTGAGGGCAGATTGCATATTGCCGATTGTTATTTCTGGTGAAGACCCAGAGCTATAAATAGCAGTATCATCCGCAAAAAAAGCATAGTTACATGAGTCCAGCATAAGAATATCAGAGCAGTATATAATGTAAAGTGATGGCCCTAGTACCGAGCCTTGAGGAACACCAGCCATTATGTTAAAAGAATTTGAAAATACATTATTAATAGCCACATAAAATGAACGGTTAGAGAGAAAACTTTATATAATGTTAATCAACTATGGGGGGAAACTTAATCTAATTAATTTATAGACTAAGCCTCGATGCCAAACTGAATCAAATGCTTTCTCGATATCTAAACAGATCATACCAACTGATTCCTTATAGTCTAATTTGCTTTTTACAAATTTTGTAATACATTTAAGTTGGAGTGTTCTATTATGAGAAGGTCTAAGCCCGAACTGTTCGTCCGGAATTTCGATGACGCTTCGGATTGATTGATTTTTCTTTTCAGTGTGGACTTACCTCTTTTAAGACTGAAGGTAACGATGTGTTAATTGATGTAGTTGAAATAAAGTCTTGGACTATTGCTTTTTGCAGATTTTTAACCAAATTCAGTTGACAATTGATAAGTTATAAGGAAAAAAAAAAGGAAAATATTCTGTACAAGCTCTCAAAGACTCATCCTAAGATATCGTAATTGATTAAATTTATTTAATTAAAAAAAAAAAAACTATTAAGTTCTCAAGTGATTTCTATTTAACATGATCATTAAATTTTTATTAATTAAAAAGTTTTACACTGTTTGACATTCAAAGACTTCTTGTGACTCTATTTGTGTAATGAATGTTATTGCAACATTAGCGCATATATGGCTGTTAAAGTTTTTTTTTTAAGCTACCCTCTCCAAATATGTGCATTTTTAAGCAGTTGTTTATTTTCTTAGCTTTTTAGTCGCCCATTTTTTCTTTAATTTTAAAATTTATTTTAGTTTTATTTTTTCTTTGGTAAAAATTGTACTGTTAACTTAGCAAATAATGATAAATAGTTTTAACATTTGACTGCAATTAACACATAAAGTCGCTGTCTAGTGACAATAAGGTGTGGAAGTGCAGGTAAACACAAACCATGTCAAAGCATGCAATATATTTTTTCTATTCATTAAAATGTTAGACATTTTTGAGTATTGGATTTTTTTTTGTGCACACATGTTTGCAAAACTTTGATTTATATAGTTCAATAAACTTTAAATACTTGGAAATATTTGTCATTTACCAAGATGTGAAAAATGTTCGAGTTTTAAACAAGAATAATTTATAAATTTTTTTTTTTTAATTTTATTAAAATTTCAAACAATTGATTTAAATGCATTTAATATGCCAATCATTTAATGATGAGTTTTGAGTTACTACTTATAACTTTGCATGAAAACTGAAACGACTGGATTTAAGTTTAACATAATAATGTTTGTGTCTTAAGTCTTTTGTTTTCTTGCACTTGCCAACCCATTGAAACATGCGAGTCTCAGTTTTCATTGCGCAATTTCTATTAAAACTTCTTCCGCCATTCAAGGTCAAACTGACGTTGAATGTTTAACATGTCAATTTCATATTAACTCGTTTCCATATGATTCGTTTCAAACATCATCGTTTGAAATTTAATGTTTTTTTCTCCCAGGCAAAAAGAAACAATAAAATGTATTTGTATTGTATTTCTCTTCATTACTATTTTACTTTTTAGTTAAACAAAACAAAATTGATGCGTGCTTGGCATTAAAAGTATTTAGATATTTATTGTATAATAAAGGAAATATTATTTAATAGTCATTATTTTATTTGTTTTAAGTTAAATGGTAATAGATGCATGATTATAAATTATGAAAAGGAATTTTTTAAATGAAAATTTTAAAATATTTGCTTCTCATTGTTATAATCATTAAATGTGAAGAGTTTGTAGTCATATTGAACAGGAACAATTTTATATTATAAGTTTTTAATTAACTTTCTTTTTAGTAATTTTCTTATTGTAAATACAACAAATAATACTAAGCGGTAACAAGAATGAGTAAAGAGGCCTAATAATGGGCCTTTTTTAGCAGACGCAAGCGCTTCTCGTCGCATTCCATACTTATTTATTTTTTAACACAGGTTGTCATTGGAAGCAAGCCCTTCCACACTGCCTGTAATAACAACTCCATTCCCATTCCAAAGAAGGGAGTAAGGAAGGTCACTAAACAAAAAAATAAAACACAAAACTGAATAACTTCCCTTCTCCCTTCTTAAAGAAGGGAGTGCTTGAATATTTTGGAAGGCCTTTCAGAAAGAAATGTATACCATCCAGAAGGCATACTTCTTAAGGCAGGATATCATACAAAACGAATCTTTTATAAAGGAGCACAGAGACCTTCAAAAAGGCCTGCCATTTGTGGTCCTTTCAATATTTACCGCTGGGTTCAATCTAAAACAAATAAGAGAGTTTAGTCGGACAGATATGGCCATATGATAACCTAAATAAAAGTGGACCTATGGACAATAATAGATATATTAATATTATGATATTCAAACGCTTAACCGTTGTTCGATTAATCGATTACTTTTGGGCGATTTACTGTTCGAATAATTATTTGCGATTAACGAATAATTTATATCGATTAATGGAAAATTGGTTTTTTCACAGTATAAGTTTTTTTCTTTAATGTTAAACAACAAAGCGGTAGGTTTTAAATACCCTTTTATTGTTTCTTAACTCAGGAACATTTCTTGCGAAGTAACAATTTTGTAAAATATAGTATTGTACAAAGACCGAAACCAAAGAGTTTGGGAATATTTAATTTTTTAGAATGTTTAGTACAGACTTTTATCACAGTGATTTAGATGAAGAAGATGATTATTTTTTGAGACGAAGCAAAACAACCTTCTACCAGACCTTAACACGACTATTTAAAGTATTAAAATTGTTAAAAAATCAAAAAAAAAAGGTTCAAGTGGTATAATGGAAGACTATTGATTTTTAAGAAAGACAAGAAAAAGAACAGAGATATTGGTTGTGCTTTTAAACGCTTTGCTTTTAATCTCTCCAACGTCATCAATAAGTGGAAGAATCCTTTCTTAATCAAGTTTTATCAAAACAAAAGAAAGAAATCGTTTGAAACATAAACATTTTAACTGTAAACTCATTTTGAAAGATTATTTTAGAAGCTAAGCTTAAATTTTGATGCTATTTATTATTTAAAAAGTTTTCTTTTCTTATTACATGAAGTAATTTTTGTTAAATTGTCACTTTTGTAAAATGGAAAAGTGAAGTTACATTTAAGAATACATAAAAAACTTTAAATGGGACGTACGAGTACAAAATACTTTAAAAAGGTTTTGACTTTCATAAAAATTAATTGTGCCAAATTTTATCCCATCATCAAAATTTATAAGTTATTTATGGCATTGGGAGTGCTTTTTGAAGAGTGCAATATCTATATAATAAAAATTAAATGTTGTCTGTTTCTAATCGCATAACTTGAGAACGACTTGACCGATTTGGACGATTTTTTCTTTAAAATGATCGATCGCCATGGTCCAACTTAGGTTTTTACGGAAAGAAATTTTTGCCCCACCCACTTTTTTCGATTTACCTAAAATTTGAAAACTGCTGCATCGATTTGACTAATTTTTTTCGAATGTTCGTATTAATCCATTTTAAGTTTTCATCGAAAGAAAAATTTACCACGCTTACTTTTACGCCCACTTTTTCTATTTATTTGACCGATTTGGACGATTAGGTTTTTACGTAAAGAAAATATTGCCCCGCCCACTTTTACGCCCACTTTTTTCGATTTACCTAAAATTAGAAAACGGCTCCATCGATCATTAATAATCAGCTACCGAGCGAAGCCGGGGCGACCAGCTAGTAAGAAATAAAATTAAATATGGACCGACTATTTGGTAACATTCTTACTGTTTAATAAACCTTATATTATTATTCATTTATTTAATCTAAAGAATGAATTCTAAGACTAGATATAGGCCGTCAGCTCTACCTTATAAAAATATTTTATTTTTTTTTTTTATTTATTTATTTAATAGATTCATTTACTAATATAATAACAAAATTTGTTTAAATTTAAATAATGATCTATAACTGGCATAACATACAGTTGTGAGCCAGATTGGCAAAATTAAAGCTGTTAAAAAATAAAAATTCAAAAAGATAAATTTGTAAGCTAATTTACAGCATAAAATTTGTTTAACAAATGAACTTAGTACAAATATTTATATAAATTATAAAAATATAAAAAGGAATTAACAAATTCAAAAATATAAAATGTTAAAAGGAACTAAGCAAATTCATTTAATATCACTTTTCTGTATTTGAGACAAGATTCCATGTAATTAACAAGGGAACCAAAATTAAAGGCATCCCCATTCAGAATATTTAGAACGTCGAGTAGGTTTAGTTGATGTTTATTGAAAAATGTACTTCTAAATCCACTATAAATGGGGCATGTACCAATAAAGTGTAGAGTATTTTCCGTTGCGTCTAGATTGCAGAGAGTGCAGATTCCGTCGGATGTTCTTCTAAAAGATCTAGCATTTATATCCAACAGTCCTCCTCTTGCTCTTATCAATAGACTTATTGCACGAGACGAGAGTTCTGTAGTAGTGATTTGAAGTAAAGAATAATTTAATTGTGAGTATAAGTCATGAAACTGAGAGTTTCTAGCGTCGGCAATAAAGGTTTGATATTCATAAATTTTAACAAGTGGTAAAATTGATTTGCAATGTTTGCTTAGTGGTACAGAATTATTATGTGGCACAAAATTAATTTTAGCACACAAGTTCGTCCAATCCTCAGCCCAAAAAGTTTGTTTAGCGATTATTATTTCTGCAAGCTTTCGAGGTAATCTGTCGCAAGGCATGTTAAGAACTTTGTTGATGTAATCAAAATGCAATTTTAACGTATCTATGTATAAAGAGTTTAAACCCGTTTCTAAAAAGAGCATATAGTTTGGAGTGTTGCTAGGTAAAAGTAACATCTTTTTAATAAAAAATCTAAATAGTTTTTCAACTATTTCGTATTTCATGTAACCCCATACTTGGGCTCCGTAAAACATGATTGACCGAGATACAGCGCTGAAGATTTTAAGTTTATTTTTATTAGATATTTTGGGATGGTTTATATATTTTGACCAAGATGAAGATATTGCCATTTTTGATGTAGTAAGTTTATTTTCCAAATGTTTTCTAAAGGATAAGTTGTAACACAAGTCCATACCAAGATATTTATATGAATTTACGATTTCAATTTCATTTTCTCCAAATTTCCACTTTAAGTTGTTTGATATTCTAGTGCCACTGCGAAAAACTAATACTTTGGATTTAGCAAGGTTGACTTTTAAATGCCATAAGTTACTATACACATGAAGGGAATCAATCATCTTATAAAAATATATCGTAATATAAAACGCAAAAGGCCCCTAACTAACAAAAAATTAGAAAGTAAGAGTTCTATATTTGGCTATGACGAATCTTATCAACCCTTCACCATGGTGCGTTAATAGCAGAAAGTTGTATTAATACCGTTCGTTAGATATAAGTTAATCAACTTTGTGAAACGACCACTTGTCCAATCCCGCCAAATTTTGTCAGATGTTGTATATTGATAGCCAAGATGCTTGCATCTAATTTGGAAACTTTAGCTCCTGCCGTTCTCCAAATGTACAGAAATCTAAAATGTCTTTATATTGGAAGCACCACACCCACTTGTCCAATCGCGATCACATTTTGTCAGATGTTGTATATTGATAACCAAGATGCTTCTACCTAATTTGATATATTTGGCTCTTGCCGTTCTTTAGATATACATAAATATAATATAAACAATAGGGTGTTAAATTAATCGGTTTTTTCGAATAAACGATTAATCGATATTTGGCATTTTAAGCTTATTCGATTAAACGAATAAAATTTTAAAATTAATCGATTAATCGAATAATTCTAAATCCAGAAATTTTTTAAATTACGAGATTTTTTCGATTATTTAAGAAAAAATTAGTACTTGATAGGCATTCTTTTTTATATAAAACTTGTCAATGTAGCTCCAAATTGTTGCTTCACTTTCGGAAACTAAGATTTTAAAAGAATCAATATAACTTTGGATTTTTTGAAACTTTTGACGGACATTCCATCATCTGCTATGAATTTGCAAATAATTTCCTCTAGAAAATCGATCGAAGTATCTTGTTTAAAATATTTATTCATTTGATCACTTGTAGCGCCCTTTGATTTTGTTGCTGCAGCATCTGATTTATGTATAATGTTATAGTCACTGTGTAAGTGGTAATTTAATGAAGTTGTTGAAGAATATTTACGTTAATAAATTTTTTGACACCTGTTACATTTAGCATTATTAGATGTTTCCTTCGTACAATATTTTTAAAACTCATTCTAAAGAGAGAAACGTATGAACTATTTTGTTAAAAAATACGGACGTGTTCTAGAAATGAAGTGGATTTAAAATCGAGCAAATTTTAAAAACGACCTGTAATGAAAGTTCATAAAAAAATTCCATTTGACCTACTTCATTCTTTAAGTATCTATTTTTTTTTTTTTTTTTTTTTTTTTTTTGTTGCAAGAACACAACCAAGAAATACTACGGCCATTTCTAGATTTCTAGAACATACCCGATACATTCTTTTTAATCTTTGAGTTAACAGCCCTCCTTTTGTCGTTTTTTTTTTTGTGAAATGAATTACTAAATTGTGTTTAAAGAACGTAACAAAAATATAAGCTAAATTACTCACTAAAAAGTACGGTTTTTTTAATTCCAACGGACACAAACATTTGGTTTGTTTACTCGACATAAAACTTTAAAAAAATTATACATTTAAAAGAAATATATAATTATTATTCGAATAATCGGTACCAATTCTTCGATTAATCCTTTAATCGACATTAGCAACTTTAAATTATTCGAACAATTAATCGTCTAAAATTGTTTGATTAATCGAACAAGAATTAATCGATTGAACATCCTAATAAACAAACAACAAGGGATTTTCGGGTAAAATTAGAGCCAGTTGTGGTTTTTGCTCATATCTCAGCCATTTGTGTACCGATCAGGTTGAATTTCAATAGCAAGCAATTCCGGACTATATGTGACATAACTATACAACTAACAAGTTCTCAGCATATCTGGAGTCTTCGGAAAACTTATTTCATCAGACAGACGGAAATCAACTTCGCTCCTCATAAGGACACAAAATATAATAATATTGTAAAAATTACAAACGGAATGACAGTTTTATATTATATCCATATTAGCATTAGCGCTTTTATCTACAAAAATAAACGGCCCTATCTACGAAAGATTAAATGATTAACGCTGAAAGACCAAACTAACAGTTTGTATAATATACAATATTATTAATTTTCAAAACAACTGATAACTTTTACAAGTAAAATTGTAGAAAAATTTATTATAAACAGTTCAATGCACTTTATAAGTTTATCATTTAAAAAAGTTTTTTCTTCTCTTTGCGTTTTAGGTGACGATATGTGAGTATAGAAATATGTATATTAGAGCGACTCAAGTTGTTTCATACGCGAACTAGCACGAATTTCAAAAAAAGCTGAGATACGTATTTAATTAAATCGACTAAAGAATAAAATATGTTGATTTGGCATTTTTATTACAAACAACCCCGAACAAAAAATTCAAAACCCCTTTTTATTACAGAAAATCCTTAAAAAAAAGGATATGGATGATGGTCCTTGGATAAATTGTATATACAGTTGGATGCGCCTTAAAAAAACCTTTTTATGATACCCAATTGGTGTATGTTGGTAAGGAAACAGATTCTTAAATAAACAAAACATTCAAAAATAGACCCTTTGCCAAACTCTTCATGCTCACGAAAGGACAAAGCTGGAGCCGGAATATTTAAAATGTCTTCTTAAAAAAGTCCAAGGTTCATTTTTAGGAGGGTACATCGAGCACTTTTTTGGTGAGTCGGTCTAATGTACAGTGAACTCGCGAAAACGTGAACACTCAAAAGGGTGAACGTTTCAGAAACGTGAACAAATTTATTTTTACACAGACTATTCTAAAACGTGAACAAAATCTGGAAGCTCTAAAACGTGAACACATTTCTTTCTTTTTTTGTTTACCTTTTTAAATGTTTTTTTTTCAATTGAATTGAGTTCACTTATTGGTTTATGTCACAGCGTTCTTTTTTTCTTAATTGTATCCATGTATGTATTCGCTCACATGTTAGCTGTTTTTAACATCGCTACGTTATTCGTGTTATTTGTGAAAGTGAAAAATGTTATTAAAAACCCGAAAGTGTTATCTTTGAAAGATAAAGTAAATATTCTTGAATTATTGCAAAAACGTTATAATGGCTGTGGCTTGGCTAGAAAATATGGTGTTGCTTAATCAACAGTTTGTTCCATTAAGAAAAAAAAAATAGGGAATAACAAATCGTGTAAAGAAAACTGTTTATGGTACCGGAAAGCATAAAACATTACGTTCTTCTCAGCTTCCGAAAATGGAAGAAATTCTTTACAAATGGTTTCTTAGCATGCGAAATAAAAATAACCGGTAAGCGGACTGAGGCTAAAAGCAAGTGCTTTAGAAATTCACCAACAAATTAAAGAGAGTTATTGTGGTTTTCGTGCCAGCGATAGCTGTCTTTAAAAAATTAAGCAGAGGTTTATTGTTCGTCTTCTCCAAATTTCCGGAGAAAAGCTTTTTGATCAGCCACAACTTGTTGACCCGTTCAAAGAAAAGTTAAGATCAAAAATGAAGGTACTCTCTTTATGTGCAACTCAGCTTGTAATGGAAGCAGCAGGTAGCCCATACTTTTAATCATTGGAGAACGAAAGCTTTGTTAAAGATGATCAAACAAAACAACTTTCAAAAAAAGATGACCCGTTTTTTCCTGAGAAATTTTTTATCCCTTATAAACATTCCTTAAACAAAAAAATATTTCTATTCGTTTTTGTTAATTTTATGTTTATTTTTTTTTTTTATGGTATTCATAAGAAATAAATTTTTTATGTATCATATGCAAAGTCAACTGAATTATTGCGTATACATATATTTTTTGTTATTAAAAATAAATAAAATATGTTTTTTAAAATACTTGGTTATCTAACTATTTGAAAATAGGGGTGTAATTTTTTTCAAATTTTGGCATTCGATAACGTAAACAAACGCGAAAACGTGAAACGATATGGTACAAATTAGTTCACGTTATCGCGAGTTGACTGTATATACATTTTTTTTATAAATGTGTATACAAAATGTGTTTCGGTCCATGTTTGACATAAATATAAAATGGATCAACACAAACATCGGTGTTTCTTTCTGGTTGCAAGTATGTATTTCAATAAAAAGATGCAGGCGGTAACAAAATTTTTTCATGGTCTAATGCTGAAGTAGAGAGGGTATTTAGCCAAGTAAACATCGTGAAAAGTTTCTCAAATTACTTTAGGTTACATTAAGTAACCGTTAATTCGATTTTATCAGTTAGGTTTTACAATAACAATAAAAAATGATGTTTGTAACACCTTAAAATATTGTTCCTAAGCCCACATTTACGTATGCCGATCGACTGAGAATCACTTTCTGACCGAGTTAACATCCGGCTGGATGGCTGTCCATGTAAACCTTGTGCGCAAAGTACAGGTCGCAATTTGGAGATTATTTGATAACATTTGGTACAAAGTTTCTAATGTGGTGTAGGGTATTATATAATCGAGGTAAACCGACTATATTTTCTTACTTGTTTTTATTGTATATCTGGACTCAAAGGGTTATGTAAATGTTGTCGTGATTATGATTTACCATCAAATTATTCAAAACTAATAGGCACGAATGATTCCTTTGAGATAAACAATAACGACACCGAATTTATTGATGATTTAATTGTTTAAATATCTATCAAAATATTATATATGTATATATGTTCCCGAAGATCCTTAAAGGAGCATAGGGCCCCAAAAGGAGCATAGGGCCCCAATAAGGAGCATAGGGCCCCAAAAATATTAATTTACGTTTATTCCTTTTTAACAAATTGATCTTAACTTACAATTTAATCGTAAGCAACTTTAAATTAATTATTGCTGTTTTGTTATTTAATTTAAATGTGTTTTTATTTAAAAAAGCTTTTAGCAATTTTTAGCCAATTTGAAACCATTTTTCCGCAAATTTAGCCATTTTTGGTCACCAAGTTTTGGCAACACTGGTCTGCATCAACATTAAGAGTTTGTTCAAAAACTTGTAATGTCCCTGCGGGAAATTTGTGTCAATTGGTCCCACAGACTGGTCCTGGGAGTTGTGAAAATAGAACAGGTAAAAAAAGAAAGAGCTCATGACCAGTGAAAGGAGAACCAATCATGTAACTGGTTTATGAAGAACAAAAAGGTAGAAAAAGTAATGAATTACAGTACAGTCTTCACCGGTGGTGTGATACATTTTTTTGGGACTTTCTAAAATTTGGTTCTTGAATTTAATTCTAGGACTTGTTTTATTGAAATAATACTACATTGTATTGAAATAATACTTCATTTTAGTAACTGTCACTAAACACGTCCATTGAGAATAGATTTGTGACTGGTCAAATGGTGTCAATTGACCCCCTCCAATGACAACCCCATGTAAAAGTGATAGGTCTTATTCATAGAAAGTGTTAAAACTAGAACCGGTCTCTACCACCAAAGACCTATCACAGGACTACTTTGGTGTCAGTTCGCTTCCCTCTAGGGGTATAACAACATTTGTCTCTTAGTGGATCACTTGAATTTATCACTTTTTAAGTCAACTTTACATTAACCTTGCGTACAAATTACATTTCGCGAGAATGCTTTATTCAGCAGTGTCAAATCTTCATCAAAAAATATAAGTTGTCGAGAGTGGACTTTTTTATATGAGATCTGTGATAAATTATAAGCCAATCTGTCAAAAGACCTAGTAATATAAAACTATATTGCAACTAATTTTTCTAGTCAATCGTTATTTGTTTGAAGTATTGAAGTATTTTCGGAGCACGGGTTTTTTATAAGGCCTATCCTAAATCATCGACTACTGATCACAAAATTACCAAATTTTTTTTGTATGATTTTTATTCTTTTTAAACAAAAACAAAATTTCGAAATTTAAAATTTCTTGAAGATCGGTCCATAATTTACTATTAGAACCATATAAAGCCCGCTCTGGTAAATTAATTAAATGCGCCTAAAACCGTAGAAGATGTAAAATTTCTTCCCTATAAGCTTCATATGACCAGAAAAAATGTCATGCCATTTTTCTTTTTATAACATTCTTAGGATTCCCGGAAACGAACAAAAAGACAGGAAAATTAAAAACCCGACTCAGCTACCATAAAACCGCTAGTAGAGCAAACATTCGATATAACTAAAAAAAATACACGTTTAATTCAATAAATTTATAAACACAATTTAAAGATTTGTTAACTACTAGTAACATTTTACCAATTACAGCCAAATCTCAAAAACTATTCATTTTAGTGCGCGCATAAATTTAAATGTATTTCCTGTTACACACTTTTCACCACTGATTTGTAATTGAAATTAATAGAAAGAAATTAAAATTGACTAGATGTAAGAAGATAAAGCAAAAGTTTTTAAAATTAAAAAAAAAAAATAAGTCATCAAAAGATAGAAAGTTGACAATAAATCAAGCCAATGAAAGAAAACTCATCTCATTTTAAATTCTATTAATCTATGTAAATTCAATAGTTGTTGAAAAAGTTATAGAGTATGAAATGTTTTAAAAATAAGCAAAACTTCCAAAATAAATTATTGTGGTAATATTTGCATTTCTAAATGAAAATAATTTATTATGCTATTGCGTACATTTTAGTTGTTTGAAGCCATTTACTAGACTAGATTTATGTATTTGGCTTTGATTTATCTAAATGTTTGGGTAGATGAAGTTTAAGATCTTTTTTTGTTGTAATTTTTGTGTAAGAAAATGTATGACTTTTGAATGAAATTAATACATACAAATAATTAATTTCCATATTAAATATAAAATGCTGATTATCAAGTTTTATAACTTATTAAATTTCAATTATTGAAAAAGATAAATTTAATTAAAATTGCTGATTTTTATTCTAGCAACATAAGTAGGGAGGGTAGTATGCGTTTGTTCAGATATTTATTACATACATAGATAAATAATGGTTCTAGATTTTAGTATCTAGGCCAGAGCTCGGCGAAGCTACTAAACCGTGATTTTTTTCTATTTTTTGTCACACCTACTTGCACTCATGTCTTGAATTAAACTGGAGCTTTCACACAATATGCTTGCTGCTTCCATTCAGTGTAACCATTTAAGCATATTCATATTTAAGATAGCTTAAAAATTCAGATAAAGTGCTCTAAAATTGTGTAGATATGATACATTATTAACAAAATTATATATGTAGCTTAAAAGGAATGTTTTCTATTTAGAAGATTTAAGAATAATATTTTAATATAGGCATAAAAGTCATTTCTATTCTCATTAATACTGCTTAAGCATTCCAAAGTATAAGTTTGCAAGGCTCTGATCTTAGTGTATGTCCAATTAAAAGTTTGCGCAAACTTATGGTTGCAATTTAAGAGATCAGTAGCTCGTTTCCCGCATCGTAAAATTTCTCACATGAAGTGTGAAACGAAATATTCCATCGTTTCTCGATTTGTGAGAAAAAAGTGTTTCGGTATTTGAATGCGAAAACAGACAACACAGATTCTGTTTTAACTGGAATATTTCCATTAATTAATGGTGATTTCTTTTCTAAAAAATAATGATGCATTATAGTTGTGTAATATATTTATTAGGTTACACGAACCCTTACAAGTGATACATTTTTCTAAACTACAATGGATCAAAATAATAGCTACGTTTTACACTCAACACTAATGTGTATTTAGCGTGTTAAATATTGAATGCAAAGTTTGTACTAAAAGCGATATTCACCACGCTTGTAGCAATTTTCAACATTAAATTTTCTTGTAATTCCAATAAGCGTTAACAGCACTGATTTTCAATAATTAATGTCAGTTGTTGTTAAACATTTTGCGACAAAAAAAAATATAATAAAAGCAAAACAGAAAGTTTTTATATCCATCCCATAATAACTAAAAATCACAATATAACGGAAGAAAAAAAAATACTTGCTTGCATAAAAAAGTACTTTACGCAGATGCAAAAAAGGGTATTATCTCACACTCAGTTATAACTGCGGGTAAGAAATGGAACAAATTTGCCATTTATTGTTGCAACATGTTTAGAAAGGAAAACGACAACTTTTCACATTTTTGCATATATTTTTAGAATAGAACAAAAACCCGCACGAATGGTAGCATATATGGAACATTATTGTCAGAAAAGAAAACACCATAAGTGTCAAATAAAAGCGAAACGGCAACAAAAGAAATAAATAAATAAAAACAGGGCTGACAGATTTTATGATTTATCGTCATTTAGACGATTTTCTTGTTCCGAAATTAGCAAAGTGTCGGTTTGCTGATTTTTTCTTATTATTTAGCCTTTGAAATAAGACAATTTTAGAATTTTTATATGTTTGGTTACTAGGCATTACAAAAAAGATATCTTTAGAAACAAGGCAGCCTTAATTTTCATATTTATCCCTATTGTGAAAATTGTCCTCGAAATTGTTTGTCTTCTCCCTAAAAAATATATTGGCAAAAGCAAAATTTCGAGGGAAAAGTGTTTACTTTTTATTCCCGTGATTATTTAATACAATTGTTTGTGTTCAAAACATTAAACCCTTTTTCAGTCAATATAGAAAAAAGTTTGAGTCAAGATGAAAATTATTGGCAACTTATGAGCATAAATGTAAGTGAAAATTGTTTCTTTTCTTCTTTTTTTTGGTTCAAAATAAAGCTGGTTTGAACCATCAAAAGCCATAATGTTGTAGATTTTATCGGAGAAAAATTAAAAAGCATGGCAACGAAAAAATGATATGAAATACAATCAGAAACTATATAATTTACGATTGAAAAATGAGACGAAAACTATTCAATAATGATTATAGAAAATAAAATTAAAAGGATAAAAAATTGTATCACATATGATTCTTTCAGGTGATTCATATGTAGGCTACCATTTTCTCACAACGAAAGTATCATTTATGATTGAAAAATGAGCTCATATACGGCTATTTCGTGACGCTGATTCCTAAATGATTAGATTATGATACAAAATGCTAGCTGGGCATGAACATTTACTATGCTTGTGTTTGATTATGTTTTAAAAAAAATCCAACAAAATTTGTTTAAAATTAATTTTAATTATTTTAAACAAAAAAAAACGATCTTATTATTTTTTTCAGGAATTTGACGTTCCTTACACAAATTAACCTGGCAGCACTAAATAAACCAAAACAAGTAAAGGCTAAAAAAAATTTAAAATAACAAAATATAAAAATTGTGTTCTGTTTATTTTCATCATATAAATTATGCATTCATCATTTAAATTCCTTCTATTTTTTATTTATTTTAAAAAAATAATATGTAAACATATTTTAAATTTAAAATATCTACATTTAGTTTTTCTCGCATCAATTTCAAATGTGACTTATTTTGACAGATCTTGTAAGAAACTTTTCGCAAAATATTGTTACAGAAACACTTATTCTCACATCCTTCCAATAATTGCTGGAAAATTATTTAAACGACAGTTAATTTTCGCAAAGGAAAGATACAGAAACACTTGTGTGAGAAAACCCATTTTTTGTTTCATTTCAAACTATTTTTGTTGCAATTCACACGTTTCATGCAAAAAGTTTTACGATGTGAGAAATACAGAAACGGGCTACTGTTGATAAAATTTAATACATAAGCTTGTATTGTCACATGAACGAAGGTTATATTTAAATTTCTTTTGAAATAGAGCTCTTGTGTCCATGAACCTTCTTAATAATTATGTTGGCATTGGAATAAATTTAGCAGAAAAGTTTTTCAACCTTATTATTATTAAAATTTTATTGGTATCGGTGCCCCACAAATATGAATATGGAAATTCGCTTTCCCTGCTAAAAAAAATTCTTATTACTGTTGAAATTGGGTTACAGAATAGCAAAAAAACTTCTAAAATTGGCTAGTATTTAGCTAAAAAACTTTGTAATGTAAGGTCAAAAGTAAGGCCACTACCATAAAGGTATTACAATATTGAACATTCTAAAATCCTGAATGCCAATCTTTGATCATGGATTATCCATAGGCATTTTGGTTAATGTGGTTCCCTATTATGACCTACAAATTCCAATCAAAAGGATTCAGTTATTCACTGACGAGTCTAAAACACTGTAAGGTATCTCTTCGGGCATATACACCGAGGGGCTATACTTCTAGTTCCTATTAAGCTGCCGGACCACTGCAGCGTCTTTCTGGCCGAATAAATGGCCAACTACACGACACATTTGGTATGGTGAAACATCTGGCAGCGATATTCATATTATTATCAATAGCAAGGCGGCCATAAGCTCCCGAGAGGATGTGTTCATCTCACCAAGCCCGAAAAAATTAAGTTCTGAATAGATGCCCTTTTAAACTAAAGATGATATAGGTTTTTCTCTCCCAAGAAGTAAGCGACTTATTGCACACAAGTTAGATAATATTTCCGGCCAGAGATGGCTGGGGAAACTATTTATCGTGAAACCACTAAAATCTGGACAATGGTAGATGAAAAAAGGACTCGGCGGGCATTAAAGCTGTCCAGACATCACCTCAGAAACCTAATTGTAGTTATAATTAACCACTGACCCATTGGCAGGCACGCCCAAAGTCTAGGGCTCTATTTTAATGACCTATATAGAAGTTGTGGCTACGTGGAGGAGGAAAAATCACCGGAACATCTTCTCTGTCATTGTCCGCCCTTCGTTGATCTAAGACTTTAGTTGTTTGTTTGAAGAACCATTGGGGACAAAACCAGAGTCTGATGGACTAGCTCACTACCAGCTAGCCTACTGGAGCACTCTAATATTGTTTTAAATAGGATCCATTTCTTTATAGACTCAACTAGTTGTCTGAGTGAGAATATTAGCAGCCATGTAAAATAGGGCCCTTGGAAGACTTTTTGACATGGTAACACAACAGGAGCTTATTAATGGACCCACGTGAGCTTGACATAAGATTTGGCAAAAATTTATTTTATATGACTAGAAATCATACTACCAAATTTTGTGAAAATCGGTCTATAATTTCTTTTAGACCCAATATAAAGCACACTCTCGTAAACCACTTCAACAGGCATTGAACCGTAACGAAAAATGCTGTTGTAATAAAATTTGGTCGGTTACAGTTTTATATTTGCTTAAAGATTGGTCCATAATTTACCATGTGCGCCATAAAAAGCCCTTTCTCGAAATCCACGCCTAATTCGTCTAAAACCCTAACAAATAATGTTATTTTTATCAAATTTGGTCTATAAATTTTTATTAAGACTAGTAATCACTCTGCCATACTCCTTTAAGATCGGTCCATAATTTACCATAGGTCCCATTAAAAGTCCACTGTCAAAAATCGCTTCCACATATAGTCCACTCCTGATATATTTCAACTGTCGGTGAAGGGTTTCACAGATTCGGCATATCCGGAAAGGTACTTTCAATTGTTACCTGATAATATGTTTTTTTGTTTTATATATTTAGACTGGAAATCGCAGGGGCAACGGCGACATGGACAGCCTCGAAATACCTGGCTACGTTATGTGACAATAGAACACGAAGCACGATCGAATTAGATGGAGAGAATTCGTAAACGCCCTATTTTCTTAGAACCCTGACCACACGAACAAAAAGTTTGGCAGGTATTGCCCAGGCAACTGTAACACACGCCATTAACGTGTGCCCTGCTTAAATATGTTTAAGAACACACGTTTAGCAACAAATGTAACAATACCTTGCTGAGCAATTATATTTAAATACATCAGTCAAATTGAATTGCCATTTACTTAAGAGTTGCTTTTGCATAATGATACAAAAAGAAAAGAAAAATAAAAAAAATTGGAAAACCCTTAATTATATATTTTTAAAACACTACAAATCAATAAAACTAAATTATAACTTGCTTTTAAAGCTTTTAAATATTTAATGTATTTATTTTTATCGCTAACCTTATTCTTCGCAATGAAACACACTTCTCTTTAACATATTTTTTCTATTTATGGTCTAGGAGATTTTCGTAATCGCCTCCATAAGATTTTAGCTTGAACATTGGGAGTTCGACGCAGTTTTTCTGCCGGAGTTATTGCCTTTGTTAAGATATTGCAAATTGCTTGTGTGGTCGGAGGGTGATGAATAGTTTATTTATCAACATATAAGCAGGGCAAGTTTTTTATGCTTTTTGCATTTTCATTTGCATATTTTTCAGTTTTTTCCAAAGCTGTATGCTCTGCTTGAATTTGCGTATTATTCTTTTAAGTCAATCTGTCTCAACTACAATATAAAAATGTATCGGTTCTTGTTTTGCATATGCATTTACTTATATTGAAATTTTTAACAAAACCCAAAAGACATAACATCGGTTTAATTTTTTTTTAAATAAACCTTTACTGAACAATTTTGGATGTTTTGTTTTTGTTAGTGATTTATATAAAAATGTCAAAAGAAACAAAAAAAAAAGCTTAACTGCTCGTATGGTGAGAAATAACCCATCAACTTAAAGAGTGTTTTGTTCCTTTCCGTTTTGTTTGCTTTACCAGAAATTGTATCCGTCATAGAAGAAGTAAAAAATATAAGGACTAAAATATCTTATATATAAATCGGCAATCGCAAAACACTTTCCTTCTTTTCTTGTCAACCGATTTGAACAAAAAATTCACCACTTGAAATGGTATTTACTTACAGAAGTGCACAATATATCGAGCCCTAACCGCGAAAATAACGTAAGCGATATCAATTTCAATTTTCGTTTTTTTAATTAATGAGTTTTTTTTTTTTTCTTCTAAAATATCATGGACACATAAGGTACCGTTCCGATTTTATAGCAAGAACAATATTATCGTAAGAGACAAATTTCATACAAAATTTATACGAAGTAAAATAAAAAACTCTCTCCAATAAAATTTTATTTTTGGCGCTTACTTTATTTTCGCGTTAAAACGGGTAAATGGTGTAACCACATATCTGCAAATGTAAAAAGATGCAAAAGAAATTCAATACTTATCGTTGGTCATTTCAAATATAAGCGGATTGGAATTTAGCCTTTAAAGTGATCTAAGTTTCTACCCTGTATTTTTGAACTTTTTGTCGTCTCATCTTACTTTTAAGCCAATAAACTTAGAAATAAAGATTAAACCTGATTCGTTACTTATCTTATAAAAAATACAAATATATATATGCTACTTTTTCGAAATACGAACATTTAAGGGGTTATGGGCACCCACTACAATATTGAAATTTTCGACACTTCAATCGAGAAAAAAAGGTATCAAAAAGGGAAATTAAATTTCCTTCTTTTACTTTTCCAAACTGCATGTGGTTATTTTTGAATTTTATTTAATATTGAACTTAGAAACATAAAATTACAGGTACAGGGTCCTGCATTAGTGAGAACCTGTAAAATGAAAAATATTGTTACTTTTTTTTCTTCAACTGGCACTTTTTGAATTTTCGTTATATTGGACTTAGAAGCATAAATTTAAACAGCATGGTCCTCAGTGAATAAAAATCTAAACGAGGGTATTTCTTTGTTCGACAACTGGTACGGTTTTAATTTTCGTAAATATTCGTTAATAGAAACATAATATTAAACATGCAATGACCTGAGTGGAAGAGAATCTATAAAAGGAATTTTTGTCACTTTTTCGTTCTTTAACTCCTTTTCATAATTTTTTGTTAATACTGATCCTACACGCAGAGAAAAAACATGTTTAAATATGGTCACCTCCAAGCAAACTATTTTCAAAGAAAATTTAAACATGTTAGGAGGCAACAATAATATGGTTGGGGCTTCTTGATGGAGGCCTAATTTAACCATAATATGGTTATCGCTGGCAATAATATGGTAGCATTAAGCAAAATATGTTTGAAATTTTATTTAAAAACATGTTTTTCTCTGGGTGTAGAAACATAAAATACAAAATGCAGTGTCCAGCGTGATTGAGAATCGATAAGAGAAGAGTTTTGGGTACTTCTTAGTTTTTCAATTGGTACTTTCGTATTTTTTTATATTATTGAACTTACAAAATAAATTTACCATAGACGGACTTGGGTGGAAGATAACATATGGACCGAAGATTGGTCCCTCGCCAAATCGTTCCGCTAAGACGGAAAAATCAAATGCTTGAAACATATAAATTCATAATTACTAATGTGTATGTTTTCTTTATATATGCATAAATAATTATGGTCGAATTTCGACCACAACTAGTTTATCCAAAAACCTAACAAACTTTTTAATTCCCAACTATAATATACATGATGACGCTTAAGCTACTGTCAAAAGTTAACGAAAAACCTGTCAAATGCATTAGAAAAAAAAACAAAAAAAAAAAATTTGATTCCATAAGGAATGAGCGATCAACTTCACACTTTGCTTAAGCAAATGACAGTTACATATACCTGATCAAAGTTTACTTCCGTTCAATATGGTTTGTCACATATAATTTACATGTATTCGCACAGCTACTTAAGCCAGCACATGCACATTATGATTAAGCCATTGGTTTTCAGACGTTGACGAAGTTAAAAAAAGACAAATATTTTATAAATAACACAGTGCAGCACTAAAATCTTGAACCAATTGAGACCCCCAATTCCAATTCCCAAATCCCGACCCGGTCTCTATTGGTTCAGATTATGAAGTTAAAAAATGTGCTACTGTGTAATTAGTATTGTGGTTATTTTGTTGAACTGTTTATGGTTTTTAATCGAAATTTTGATATTTTTAATTAGGCAAACATTCATCAAATTTAATTTTCATTAAATTATCTTTATGAAGAAATATATATGGGTAATTCCAAAGAGTTGAACGTGACAGTCGTACGCATCAAAAATGCAATAACATTTTAAGCAAAAAATATTTTTACGTTTTCTCAACCCTTTAATTATAGAACTTAGAAAGCACTGTTATCTATGCTAAAGTTTATGGAGGGCACGATTTCAAAGATAATGGCAAAAGAAGTAACGGTGCGAACGTGAAATAAACAGAAGTAGTTTTTGTGGCCATGTATAAAAAGGCGTAATTCAGCGAAACCTGGCACAATTTTTAAGTCAAACTACTTTCAGAATTTTACGTAGCAATGTAACATTGAAATGTCTTGGTTTGATTCCAAAATCTGCTGTATTTTTTTTTTTTTTTTTTTTTGTAAGCCAAAATCTAGGTCGATACGTGACATTTCGAACGTGAAATTTTTTTCGTAATAATTTAACTGAATAATGATTAAAATAAATTAAAAATTTACCGTTAATCCGAATAACACATTTCTCTTTGAACTCTTCCTTAGATAACAGACCATGTAAGAAAATTTTTTGGAATAATTTTTATCAAATATCACCTCTTTTAAGAAAGATAAATATTAAAGAAAACATAAAAAAAAGATTCCCACATATAAGAAATTACGTTTGTACAACTTTGCAGTCTGATTGTTCATCTAAGTGAACAAATTTATGGGTAAATTTATAAAATTAGTAAAATCTAAATATTTCTCTATAACAATATCGTAAAATAATCCGTTTTTAATAACTTTTCAATTTTCACGTGCATATTTTTAATTTCTTTTCGGTATATTTGCGTGAATATTTAAAGCTTTTTTGTGCATACTTGCCCTGCATATTAAAATTTTGTAACGCTAAAGTGTTATTAAAGGCCAAAATAAAACTACTTTTTCACCATAATGATATAATTCTGCTACCTCGCATCCTTCCCCGCTAATGAGCAATTTTTCTTCAAAGAGCTAAAAGGCCAACCAAAGCAATAAAGTTGAACTTTCAAGTATTTTAATATATTTTTAATGCGTTTAAAGCAAAACGCTTGACAAATTTGTTCTGCTCACAAGTTATAAAAATGATTTGTAAAGACGTCCATATTTTTAATGTTTGACATTTTGTTTGTCGGGTTAAAGCAAAATCTCGTTATTAGCTACAAACGTTACTATGTACGTTGTAAGGATAAGGTGTTAGCAGATGCTTTTAATAGTACAACATTCCTTACCTCTGATTATGTATAAAATCTTAATTAATTACTGTTATTATATGGTTGGACTTCAATGACCATAATTTATTAAACAGTTTACAAAGCAAGCATTTTTTTTTAGCTGCACCTACATATTTTTACCAGTGTAAAAAACGTCATTCCCTTACGCCGCTTCGGTTGCAACTAGAGTTTCGTATTCATGATTTTGTTGTTTCTTATTTTAACAACGAAGCAAAAACAAACATGTGTGAATAGAAACATTTAAAAGTATACATGATTTGTTTTTATGTTTCTTCTATGTCCAAGGTGTCAACATTAAAATGTTGAAAATATTGTTAGTCAGTCAGTTGGTCATAATTTTATACAACCTGCATTCAAGGCACTCAATTTAATCTAAAACTAAAGTTTCTCTTATCTTAAATGTTCGACTACCACTGTGAGCATCCGTCTGTTCATCCACCCATCCATTCATTCATTCGTCTATCCATTCATCCATCCATCCATCCATCCATCCATCCATCTTGTCAGCCAACCAACCTGGCTGCCTGCCTTCAAACTGACAAGTCATTTAAACATTTTTATATTTTATAGTTAAAGTGAAAATGAAAGTTTTTTTAGGCAAAATTTTAGCTGAAAATACGCATATATTATGAAAATGCAATTTAATTATTAAATATTTTCGCACCAATTTAATAAAGACATAATGTTTGTTGTGTGTGACATTAGTGGTTGTAGTGGCAGTAGCTGTTGCTCTGGGAGTAACAGTGCAACATGGCTGGTGTTGGTGTTGGCGGTGGCGATGATGCTGTTGGCGAAGAAATTTTGATTTAATATGTCAATACGCCATAAAGTGTTTTGAAAAGTTTATCATTAAAAGAAAACTTAAAGTAAAACCACCAACTTTCAACAATTATGTTTGTTGACCAATCCTTACAAGAAGTATTTTCTTTTGTTGCCACCAAATTGAAATTTCTTTAGTTGTCAAAATGGTTGTTTGATAATAACAAATCTACTAAGTGATACACTGAAGGCAATTTTAAATAGTTCAGTGGAAATCAAGAAGAGAACCTAAAAAAAATCCTAAAACACATTTTCCCATGGGTGGTATAGGAATCTTTAGCAAACTCATGCTATCTGGGAATTATCTTCTAAACTATCATGGAAACACTCAACACAGGGTCAGGAAAGCTACGGTTTCTTACTACACCTGCCGTAAAATTTTTAGCGCTAGATGGGGCCTTGATCCAGGACTGCTAAAATGGCTGTACACGGCAATAGTGGCTATTCTAACCTATGGTTCTTTGGTATGGAGGACCTGTTAATTGTCCTCATAGGTCGTGCGATCCGACATCTTTCTAGGTAAAGGGACAGGCTAATGCTGACAAGCCAGCAACAATTGACGCCTGTTCGAAATAATTTTGAAAAATTTATCACCATCATCTTTTGGGACTACAGCTCGGTGTGGGCCTTAACTTCGTGCACTTTCAGCTTCCAATCGGATCTGTCTTATGCAGCATTCTTCCAATCTTCAATATTGACTTTCCTTCAACCTTCTTCCAAGCCATCAAACCATCTTGACCTTGGTTTGCCTCTTACTCTGGTTCTGCATAAAGCAGCGTTCATGATTCTGTATTGAGCTCTGTTCTGGGGCATTCTGGCAACGAGCGCTTCCTAGCTTAATCTTTCAGCCCTTATAAATTTCACCACGTCCTTACCTTCGATTATATGGTCGGCCTCACGGTTGCTTTTGCTAAGATAGCATCCGTCGTCATCGCGTTTTGGGCCGTATATTCTTCTTATAATTTTTCTTTCAAAGATCCTTTAGTTTTCTTTATCTGGCTGAGTCAGAGCCCATATTTCACAGCTGTATGTTAATACTGGCAGCACAATTGTAAGGCGCGTGGTATAAGCTTCCACTTAAATAGTTTGATGTGGACATAAAATGCCTTATGAACGGAGTGAATGCGATCCTTTATTGAGAGGTACATGTCGTTCAAATGTTAATTTATGTAATTGAGCCACAAATAGAAACTGGGAATTATTTCCAAAGGAAAGCTAAGGTAAAATGTAACAAGAAAATACAACATAATAGTCTGGTAGTGTATAAAGTCATTTCTGAAAAATTGAAGGAATAGAACTATTACAAAAAAGCTTTATAAAATACATAACTGAAATTTAGCTCATAGAATAAATTCGAAAAATGAAAAATGTTGAATGTAATTTAGCCACCGTATTTATGAATAATTATTAAATTTAACAAGCGTTTATTAAGGAAAGTTTTCAAAGAAAATTCGTTTTGTAAACCTACATATCATTACAGTACTTTTCGCTTATTGTCACATCCTTTAGTTGCAACCATAACGTGGACTATATCGCTAATGTGACTATAAGGCTAATTCACATATGTGACGCGAAAAATAGAAAGGGACCTAAGGGTTTTGCCATTTTAAAGATTTGAATAAGTGTATCTTTGGTGTACCATCACTGAGCGTGTTGGTATTGGTCTCATTTGAAAGCGACACATCTCAACCTTGTTGGTCAACCTTGAAAACGCGCGTAGGTCGTCCCTACCTCTTGTTTTATGTAGTTGGTTTTTACTGTTCCCTTTACCTTACTGGTCCCTTTCTCTATGCGCTGTCACACATATGCCACTATGACGCATATAACCGAATTCGAATATAATCAAGTTATGTGAATAAAGGAAGTAAAAAATTCATATAAATTACACCGACATTAGGCTTATGGTTTTACAACAGAGTTGCATACTATATAAAAAATAGTTAAAATAATAACAAGATATTTCATAACTGATACCAACGGCAAAAACTAATTTTTTACGAGTAGAGAGTTGATGACAAAAATTAAATGATTTAATTCATTCTTTTTAATTTCATTCGAAAACTAAAAAGAACTTAGTAAATTTTGCTAATGTGACTATAACGCCATTAATTTGCTTTACTTTTCCCTTTGAATGCTGTTGATTAATGGCATATATGACAAATGTGCTTATATCGCTAAATGGAGTAGAACGTTAATACTTTATATTAAATTTATTTATAGCGGATAAATAAATAGATAAAATGGACTATATAGCTAATGTGACTAAAAGCGTAGTGACTAAAAACGAAAAGTACTGTACTTTAATTTAGAAAAGGCGTTTCTAACGGTGGCATGTCATAACGGGCAGTGTCCACTTTGCAAAGTCACTTTGCAAAGTGACATAATGTCCACAACTTAACTTATAACCAAAAATATTAAATTGTGTAAAATTTGTTTAAAACACAGGTAAAATTTTTTACAATTCGAATCTTTGACTTTTCATACAGACTATGAAGCAGCTTTAATGCAGCCTTTGGAAAATGTGTTTCCTAATGAGTCATTTAAAGGTTGCTGGTTCTATTACTGCCAAGCTCTGAGACGCAGAGGTCAAAAGCTAAGCAGGTTTGGAAATTTAATAAAAAGAAATAAAGACTGTAGTACGTACTGAGAAATCCTAAGTCTGCCATTGGTTGACTAAAGCTTCTCTGCACAGCCGGACTTCGGCCGGACGCAAGGATTTTCTCCTCTATGGTATAACAAAAACCGGCTTCGCTAACTAAAGCTCCTCTACGTAGTCGGCCTTCGTTCGGAAACAAGGCAGATTTTAGAAGCTTTACTTAGCGAAACCGGTACTTGTTATACCATAAAGGAGAAAATCCTTTCGCACGGCAAAAGGCCAGTTGTGCACAGAAGCTTTAGTTAGTTAGACGGTTAGACGGTTTTTGTTATACCATAGAGGAGGAAATCCTTGCGCCCGGCCAAAGGCCGGCTATACAGACCAGATTTAGTTAGCGAAGCCGGTGTTTGTTATACCATAGAGGAGAAAAGTGTTTTCGTTATATATTTAATATATACACCCAGAGAAAAAGCAGCAAAACCATTTTTAAAAAAATTTTAACCATATTATGTTTAATTTAACCAAATCATTGTTACCAACAACCATATTATGATTAAATTAGTTTCTGAAAAAATGTAAAAGTGTCATATTGTCCATTTGTAAAGTGTCGTAATGCCCACGGACATTATGACACTTTTAAAAGTGCCGTAGTGACACTGGACGTTATGACATGCCACCTATCTAACGTATACAATTTTTTAAAAGTTTGAGACATAGAACTTGGTAAAAATAGAGTTTATAAAAAAGCTTTTGGATATGTTTGGAACTATAAGATATATAGGACCTTTCTCTCTTATATACGCCTGCTCTAAATTAAAGTAACGATATATTTAACAGTGTTCGAAAATAAACAGTACATTATTTAGCGTTCGGCTCACACACCGAAGAACGATATCTATTTTTTTAGTGTTTGTGTAAACATACACAAACCTTAATACCGTTCGTAACTATTTTCAAGAAAGAACCGAACATTATATAATGTTCGGTTCTTCGTTAAAAAACAGAACAATTGTAGTGATACTGTAGAAAAACATTTTATTTTAATGTTCTATGTTTTTTTCGTGTGTGTATTTTGTTTTTGTAAAAAATGTTTGTTTTTTTTTTTATTAGCAAAAAGCGACGAACATTAACGAGCCGAACCGAACACATTGAAGTTCGTGGATTTTCAAAAAAAACCTAACGGAATTTAATGTTCTCATCATTTGTTGAGTATGATGAAAACAGCATTAGTGTTCGAAAGATGACAAACAGGGAAACGTTATTTTTTTAATGAATTTCTACACAAACACTATTAGCGTTTGTGTTTTCCACAGATCTACCGAACCGAACATTAAAGAACGATATTTAGTGTTTATTTTCGAGCACTGATATTTAATTTAAAATTTGTTTGTAAATACATACATATATATTTTTAGAAATATTTATGCGCCTTATTACATAACCGAGATAAACGTGGAGAGAATGAAATATTTGTTCATAGTCAGGCGGTACTGAAGTAACTCAAAGATCGTATTCCACCTCAGCCATTCTAGTACGTAAATGTAAAACTTAGTTATCCACTATATGCTATCGTACTGATGTTACTCTGATATAAATCCCGCGCACAGCGATTACTCTGGCAATAATCAGGCAAATAATCTGGCTGGAGCGGGGTGTGCATTCGCCATCTCAAACTCTTTGTCGGTCTTGACACCTATAAGGATAATCAAAAGAGACACCTTTAGATATTATCTTCAGAGTGCTGAAAGGAGAAAGGGCTGACTAAGCAAATGCAAGTTGCAATTACTGAACTAAAAGTTGGTCCAACCAAAACGCACGATGTTATATGTAAATAAAACAAAAATGTTTCAGAGAATTATCTTAATATTTTTTATTCTAACTAAGTTTATGCAAGAAACAGAAAAGATTAAAAAATAAAAAAAAAAACTAATATTTTTTTAGAGTGTATCAAAAGAAAACAAAAAGCACTACTTGTCGTTTTCATATCAGGTGTGGCAATTTTCCTTTTTTTAATTGTTTGCAATTTCATACAAAATGTTGTAAACGAAAACAACAACAGTAACGGCAGCGACAGCGAAAATAAAAAGGCCAACCACAAAACTATAAATCTATCTATTGTTTGGATTTCGTCTATGATTTTTAACAAAAATGTTTGCTGTTAAAGTATTGTTTGTTTTTTGACAAATAATCTTAAGTTTGTTTTTCTGTTCATTTATTTAGTTTGTTTTTCCTTTTTCGCCTTTATTTTTCTCTCCCAATAGTATGCAAATTGGCCAACTAACAACCACGATAACAACAAGTGTGCCAGGCTGTCTTTTCTTATTTTATTTTCAGTTATTTTGTATGTTGGTTTTTTTTTCTTTGAGTTTTCTTATTTTAACGCTGCCATAAATCTCAATGAAAATTGAAAGCCATAATTTGTGCAACTGTCAATAAACTATTTTAACTTGTATGCAATTTTTATGCATGCTCGAACATTCATTTAAGTTTATTTGATATGCAAAAGTACGTAAGTATGTATGAATGTACTTTTATGCCATGCCATACATTAGTTTTTTTCTTTTTTCCTTTTTTTCGAATCATATTCTCAACGGCTATTCAAGACGTGGGTCTACATAATTTAATATGAACGATCATTTAATACTCCAAGAAGTACGAGTATTTATGAATGTATTGCTTGCATTTGTACTCACGAGACTGTAAATGTTTGTTTATTGCAAATGTGTGGGCGCAATTACTTCCGTTGATTAGATTTTTTTATTCAATATTTGGTTTTTTTTAATGGCCTGCAAAAATTTTAATTTAACAATTATTTTTAATTTTTTTTGTAACCCAAAATATGTTGGTTTCATATAATTCAAGTATTAAGTCTGTTTAATATTGTAACATTTTTGTATTTATCAAGTGTAAACACAGCTGTTCTTAAAGCAATTCGTTTGAATGACTATCATTTGACTACTGTTAACTTCTAATTGAACATATTTTATATGGCAAGCGTGACCATTTTAGCATTTTTGGAGCTTAATTTAGCATTTGGCAGAAATAGCTACAAAATTTTCGATTTAGCAGTTAGCATTTTCTTTGGCATTTTCAAGCTATTTATTTAGCATTTTCTAGCATTTTTTATAATAGAGTTTACACAATTTTAAAAGATTTTATGTATGCAATTTTCGGTATATTAGAATTTTCACGTATAACCATTGCAATAATGTGAACGTATATATGGCAGAACCTTGCTATTATGTTAAGGCCAAAATAAACCACACAAATTGCTTGGCAAACGTGTTAAAATTATACGTTTGTACAAATATTTTGTGCTTTTTATTGGGGTGTTAGCTGTTTAGACAAACGTTTGAAGCATCTTTGTAGAAGTATTAAAAATTTTAATGTTTGGCAGAATGTTGGACATTTTTCAAAGTTTTTGTGGTGTTAAATGTTTTTGTCTGAAGCCGCATTGTTTGCAACAAGCAGCTCGTTGTTTTAACCGCTGTTTTCTCAAAATTCTTTTCCTTAAGTTTATATTTCTCCTCCGTTTTAAACAAAAAGCGAGTAAAATTGTCGCAGCACTGTCGTCGTCTGCTTTCATAAAACACATATTTATATTGGTGCTATTCTCGAATACGCGCCGAATTTTAAAAGTAACATAAACTATTTTATGCTTAAAGGATACTATAATATTGTTGTGTTTTAGAAAACGTATTTCGAGTACGTACACTAATGATGTTTTCTTTTCTACAAAAAAAAAAAATGTTTTTAAAATGTTTTTCTCTCTTAAAGAATAGCATATTTTATTTTAAAACATTCACTCGTACTTATGGCTTCAATAAACAGGATTGAAAGTGCCCTGTAAATACGTAACTTCGGTTTATATATGAGGTATTTTTATAACGGCAAAAATTGCCTCAAAGAGCAAGTTTGCAAATATAGCGAATATTCGCGAAAACTTTTAATATCGGGTGATATTTTAGCTATTATCTTTATTATTGTTTCACTGTCAAACATCTTCAGTTTGGTATGTAATTTAACCATGAATCGTCTTACAAACGAACAACGCTTGCAAATTAATGAATTTTATTACCAAAATGCGTGCTCTGTTAAGAAAGTTCATCGCGCGCTTCTTGTGTTCAGCGACGAAGCTCAGTTTTGGCTCAATTGGTACGTTAATAAGCAGAATTGTCGATTTTGGAGTGAAGATCCGCCAGAAGCATTGCAAGAGCTACCAATGCATCCAGAAAAAGTCACAGTTTGGTGCGGTTTATGGGCTGGTGGCATCATTGGACCGTACTTCTTCAAAGATGATGCGAATCGTAACGTAACTGTGAATGGTAATCGCTACCGTGAGATGATATCCAACTTTTTTTGCCCAAAATGCAAGAGCTTGACTTGCATGACATGTGGTTTCAACAAGACGGTGCCAAATGCCACACAGCACGCTTAACAAAGTACTTATTGAGAGTCGAGTTCGGTGAACATTTTATTTCACGTTCGGGACCGGTCAATTGGCCGCCTAGCTCGTGAGATTTAACGCCTTTAGACTATTTTTTTTTTTGGGGCTATGTTAAAGCTCATGTCTATACACACATGCCCGCTTCAATTGACGCATTGGAAGACAACATTGAAACATTTATTCATGAGATACCGGCCGAAATGTTGGAAAGAGTATGCCAAAATAATGAAATAATCTTCAAACATTGAATTATATGGACCGTACTATCGATTTAAATAAAGATTTCATGCATTTTTCTGAATTTTATGTGTTTTTTTAAACTTGCCTATAGCTCTTAAAAAATCACCCGATATTTCAAACAAGCCCTAAAATTGATTAAAGGTTCTTTAAACTATAAGAAATGACAAAAATTCAGTAAAAATTGCTAAATTAGCGGAATTTTGCAAAAAAGCTGTAAAAAATCAGAAAACATTAAGGAAAAAATCGAATCCGCGATATTGGTTAAAATTCGCGAAAAATTGGAAGCACACCCTAAAATTTATTTCAAGTCCCGAAATCGGTAAAAAAAAAGTTATTTTAACATTTTTCAATATTGAGACTATAAAACCGGGTTTTTTCATGTTTAAAATTATTTATAAAATGAAGACAGATTCCCGTATTCTTTTTGTTAAAATTATTTAGTAAAATACATTTAATTTTCAAAGTAGAATGATGACGAAAGCCATATCTAGTCATTATGCTGGTGTCTCTTAATTGCGAGGGCTTCTGTAAACCAAGGGAATACAAAAAAGTGAAACATGAGTTACAAGAAAATATTTAATAACATTATCTTTCTCTCTGGTTCCGGAGGTAAGTGTTACGAATTATTCTAAGATAAATGCATATGTGACTCTGAGGCTTCTCACTTTTATTGAAAACTCAAACCAATTTCATTCTACATGAAATTCATGTTGTTTCAACATGAAATAACTTTCATTTAACATGATTCGTAGTGTCATTTCAATATCAATGTCATTTCGCTCCAACTTTACTGGAATTTTAAATTAACATGAATTAGGTGGGGTGCTTTAAAACCATGGGAGGTAAGGCCATGATGGCTTTATCTCTCATTCAAAAGGGAGATAAAGTCTTTTATTTTTTTTTTGTTCATTTGAATGGGAGATAAAGCCATCATGGCCTTAGCTCACATTAGCTATATTAGAAAATGGCTTTATCTCTCATTTCAGTTTTGAAGAACTTTTGCATTTTACATTGATAAAAAGTTTTCACTTCCGGAAACACTAAAGTCAAGTATTGAAATCTGGCTTCGCATACTAAAGTTTTTCTGCGTGGCGTCCTGCGGCCGCGCTTAGGGGTTTTTTCCTCCAGTAGGACACGGCAGGTGGCTTCGCTGAATGAAGTTTTCCTGCGTGCGTCACAAGAATAAAAAAATTTTTTTTCAATGATAACTAAGGATTTTCCCTTTTACAGAACGTTCACACTATGCATAATAATATTCTGAAAAAAATGGCTTTATCTCTCATTTGCGAAAAAAAAATATGGCAAAAATTTCGCAAAATTTTAAATATGACATAATCTCTCAATGATTGGGCAATAAGGCCATTATGGCTATATCTCCCATTCAATTGAGCAATAAAGCCATCATGGCCTTATCTCCCTTGGTTTTAAAGCACCCCACCCATGAATTATAGTTATTGTAAAAGAAAAAATATTGTTGTTCGGAAGTAATTGTAAAATCATGTTACGCATTGTAAAAGAAAAAATATTGTTGTTCGCAAGTTATTGTAATATCATTTTGAAAACCTTGTTTTCGGCGTTTTTTTCTGTGCTTAATTGGTGAACAATTGTGGAAAATTTTTCCTGTCTACCAAACTGCTAAGCATACAACAATTTCTTTTCAAATTAAAAGATTTTGTCAGCGAAATACACTTGGGGGAATCACAAGGTAGTCATAAAGTTATGTGTCTTGAAATAATAACAAGAAAAAAATATGAGGGCCGTGAGGAATCCTCATAATTTAGATTTCTACTAAGTAGCTATGTCAAAACAATAAACACAGTATTTAAAGTTTTATTATTTTAGAACTTTTTTTGTATGAAACACAACAATAATATTTTAAACTATTGTAAAATATTGAAGATATTATGAAAATATGACTTGATAGCACACCTTCTGAATGCCCCAACTGTTTCACTAAGCAAGAATCTCTAGTGTTGTTAAACGATTAGAAAATTTATCTTGTTCTCCTTTTTTTCATATTTTGACATTTGCTTTCATTTTTTCACTTAACGAGAATCCAAAGTTGTATGAAAATCTCAAGAAACTTAACATTTCAGATAACGAGAATTGACCCCTGTATTAACAAATAAATCAACAGTATGAAATAGGAATTTAGCACATTATCAGGGTCAAAATGAAATTATGTTATCAGTGGGATGACACATCGGCACCACAGAAATGACGAACATGTCCTCAGTGCGATCAATTTAATTACAGTTTGTCATTGAGTCAAAGTCATTGGAATTGACTTAAGTCAAATTGAGAGAGTATTATTATTAACTTACCCGTTGCATATGTTTGTTTCACGTTTGTTGAATTTCGACCTTTGTTTACAGCAGAACTCTCAATAATAAGACACCAACCACCATGCCCCATATGGTTTTCGTAATCATTCTACTTTAAAAATTTGATGTATTTAACTAAATAATTTAAAAAAATGGAATAAAGGAATTTTTGCTTCTTATAATACATTGTAATGATGAAAATAATGTTAAAAATATACAAAATGTGGCATCGAATTGATGTCACTTTAGTCATAAAATAGATGACACGTAAAAAATTACAAAATTGTACGAAGACGTTAGTCATTGGATTGATGTTACTTTTTGCATCATTGATGCCATTTGTAGTACCATTGATGTCACAATTCTGATGTTAGAGCATCATCAATATGAAGATGCATTTTTCTATCAGTCTATCAGTAAGAAATGCTATCATTCTGTGGTCCCAAAATTAACTTCATTTATTTTATATTGATAAATTTGTAAGTAAGTGTCATTATATATTTTAAAAACTTGAATTAAAGTCAAAACCTTTGCTAGAAAATTCACGCAATATCCCGCTTAAAAATTCCTGAGAATTTTAAAAATATTTTTTCTCGTGAATTCCCGGGAATAACTTTCCCTAAAACCCTGGTACTTTTTGGACGTTCATTGAGAATTTTATTGATATCTCGGTTGCAAGCGAAAGAAAAATTGTTGACTTACATAAACTCTTTCAGTTACAATTTTTAAGCCAATTTTAAAACAAGTTTTGAATTATAATAAAACTTTTACACATAAATTTAAATAACATGTAGTTTTAAATATTGCATAATTTGTTAAAAATCATTTTCCAATAAAATCACAAAATAACTACAAAAAAAAACACTTGTTTATTTTTCCTTTATCATAATTGTTACATGATTTTCGATGAAACAAAAAAAAAAAAAAATCAATGAAAAAATATGGTTTTTGCTCATGCAAATCATGCGAATTAAGCTGCATGCAAACTCAAACTTTAACAAACATAAAAACGAACTTTAAAATGCGTAACACATTTTTTTTCATTGTAGTTGCTGGCCTGTGTGTTTGCTTAAATTTACAATACTTGTAACTACATGCATGCGAGTACTTCTGTATGTTCAAAATTTTTATTGAAAATTGATTTAACTGTCAAGAAATTTACAAGATACGCTCATATTTTTAGGCATTCGTTCAGTTTTATTTTTTTTTTTTTGTTGTCTTTAGCATTTTGTGGTAGACATTTATTTAGTCACTCACCCATTCGTTCCTTTAGTAACGGTTTACATTAAGCGATAAAAATCGCTTAATGTAAACGGTTATATATATATATATATATATATATACATACATAAAAACAGAGAAAGAATTGCAGCGATAATAATTGCCTAATGGAAACACAAAAACAACTTTATCAGGCCTGTCACAGAAATCAATTCTGATTAAAAGTGGGAGTGCTTTTCGGGTTTTCTTCTCCAAAACAGTGGAAGTGCTTTCAATTCCGATCGCATTATCGTATTTTGCCTCTTCAAAAAACGAAATCACTTTAGATCGGAATTGATTTCTGTGGCGGGCCTGTATAGAAGAAAGGGCAATCGTTGCAGCAACTAAAATCGCTTAATGTAAACAAGCACTTATTTATCCATGTTATATAACCGTATCAACCATTAACAAAAACAGAAATTTATTAATGTTTTTTTTTATGTTAAAACATGATGCTGTTGCAAGTTTGTAAGTTGTTCGTTCGTACTTTGGTAGTTCAGAAGAAGTAAAGTTTTAATATTTTTTTGTTTACAGTTTAGTAGTTGTGATTATATTTTGTTTGTAAACAAATTAATACTCATGTTACTTTTAGCAATCATTTTCGCTTAAATCATTATGCTCCACCTCCTACCAATAAATTACTGTAATCATGTATTTAAGTAGTAAAAGATAAAAGCAGGCAAGAAAAATTCGAATAAAAATAATTTTACTTTAAAGTATTGCGATATTCAATATTTACATAAAGAAAGTAAAAGTATAGCAAATGATAAATTTCAACAATGTTAAACGAATACACCTTGTGTGGGTTTATTCAATGTGATCCTTTGAATTTAATTTATTTAGGTTTGGCTGATTTTTACAGCCTAGCTGACGATGTCGATCGACAACTTAAGCGAGTGACAACAAGTCACTCATTTTCGTTCTCATAAGCGCCCCACTTTCTATCAACTTGTTGTTCGACGGGGGGCTTATTCTAGCAGTAGTGATCGAATACTTTTTCAATTCGAACGAACGAATCAAAATTATGTCTACAGTGCTGTGAAGCCCAAATAAATGATAGAAAAAATTATTTGGATTTATTCAATATCGACTGAATTAATGCGAATTCATACAAGGTACAAAGTTTAAATAAACAAAATCTTAAAAGCTTTTCTTGGGATTCAAAAAATTATTTAGCAAGGTTTCGTTTAAATGTGCTAAATTCCCATTTCATACTACAGTCAAATCCCGATAACTCGTACCTCGATAAATCGTTATTCCCGATAATTCGCAATAAACTGTCGGTCCCTTGAAAAAATCTCGTTAATTCGTAAAATTTTCATACATTTTGGTCCCCTCGCTAATTCGTAATTTTTTTTGTTTCAAATAAAATCTTCTTTACCTCTTATAAATCGTAATTGTTTGCTAACTACCACTTATAATTCGTAATAAAAACAACAGAAACATGGAAAGAATGATTTTTTGTTTGCCGCTATTTTTTGCGTAGGTTTTTGCTTTTTTTTATATATTTTATTTTTAACAATTGTTTTTTATGTTTTTTTTATCGTTTTAGTAAAAAAAATTTAAAAAACCCCGTTAATTCGTATTTATTTTATTTTAACCCCGTTAAATCGAAACCCCGCTAAATCGAAAACCCCTATAATTCGTAAGAAATAGCCAGTGCCTTGCGAATACGAATTATCGGGATTCTACTGTATTGATAAACTGAAATGAATTGTTGATGGGTTAAGCTATTCCTATACGATTTTCACTGGCTGCTTAAGCCAGATCGTCAGGAAACTTCATCCAAAGATTTTAGAAAAACTAAAGATATTATCTATATATAAATCGGCAAAGACGAAACAGTTAAGAACACTTTCCTTCTCTGTAGGTCAACCGATTTGAACAATTTACACCATTTGAAAGATATTTACTTACAGAAGTGCACAATATATATTTTATTTAAATCTGTTCAATACTTTCAGAGCTATAAGCGTTCTAATTTGCTACTAACCCATATGCAGAACACATAACTAAAAAATTAGTTTTTTTCAATTACCAAATAATAAAAATAGGGTGGTCGATTATTCGACATTTTCAAGAAACCGGTTTTTGAATATTTCGACAATTTAAATCTTATATATAAACCGACACAGGCAAACCAGTTAAATATACTATATTTTCTTCATATTAAAAAAAATTATGGCCGAATTTCGACCATTAGGCAAACACTTGTACAAATAAACTGTTTACCGAACAAGAATTATAAGCAACAGTCTTACTTGTAACAATATCAAAGCTTAAACAAAAACAACAACAATAAACAGTGAGTTTATCGTGTCTTACAGTCCCGACTACAATTGGTTGATTTTTTGTCAACTCTAATCTTGTTTTAAAATGAAATTAAATATCTGGAGGGTTTTCCAATTTACCTTAAATCTTTATTTACTATTTTTTTGAAAACTGTTGATTTTTGCGATTTTATAAAAAATTAAAAAAAAAATTATGTCAATAAATAATTGTCAAATAGTTTAATATCTTTCGGACAACAAAAAAAAAAAAAAAACGAGTCGAAAATTTCATAACATTGTGACTTTGCGCTACACAGGAAAACACGCTAAGCGGCTCATACACTTGCAATTAAATTGATCAATTTTACGTATTGTACAATTATATCGCCTATATGTATGTGATATTCGAATTTGGCACAATATATTTGCAACAATCAAAAGACTTTTGATTTTTATTGCACAACGAAATGAAAGTTAAATGTGTTGGTAACATTGTGCAATGCTGTTTATGTTATTCCCATAGGTTATGTTCACCTTTTTATTGAATGAATGAAACCATTGTGCGACTTATTGCATAATATATGTAGGACAAAATAGAAAAATTATAGCGAATATAATATACAATAATATTGCAAGTGTATGGGCAGCTTTAGATATAAATAGTATATTGAACACATTTTTGGACTTACTGAACTTCATTTAGTGAAGTTATTATTTTTTTCATTAAAGATTTTCAAACATTGATATTGTCACTTATATGCCCTGTCCTAATTTACATTAAAGTTATAGGTACCAAATTTGATCCCAGATTTAAAATCTTATATGGATTTAGGCGGGCTATTGCGATTGTGTCCTATATAAGAGTTTTAAACAACAAAAGTTTATGATTAAAAGTGTTCGAAAATTAACATTAAATAATGCTCTTTAGTGTTCGGTTTCGTAGATTTGTGGAAAACACAAACGCTAAAAGTGTTTGTGTAGAAAATCATAAAAAATAAAGTTTCCCTTGTTTGTCATCTTTTGAACACAAAAATAATACTGTTTTTATCCAACTCAAAACCACAAACTTCCTTGTGTTCGGTTCGGCTCATTAATGATCTTCGCTTTTGGCTGGTAAAAAAACCAAACATTTTTTACAAAAACAAAAATAATTTTACACAAACAAAACGCATACACAGTACACACAAAAGCTGTTTGTGCTGCGGTCGTTGCTAAAATTTTTTGTTTGTTTATCAATGTAAAAAAGAAACATTAAAGAACATTAAAATACAATGTTTGTCTACAGTATCATTACAATTGTTCGGTTTTTTAAAGAAGAACAGAACACTATATAATGTTCGGCTCTTTCTTGAAAATAGTTACGAACGGTATTAAGGGTTTTGTTCATCTACACAATTACTAAAAAAATCGATATCGTTCCTGGGTGTGTGAGCCGAACGCTAAATAATATACTGTTTATTTTCGAACCCTGGTTCAAATACTTTTTTTTATGTAAATAATATTTTCAGCGACAAATTTCATTAGCTTACAGGTTGCATGCAAATTGCTACTTTGACCAGGAACATTTTGCATTGGTTTGTATTTTAATAAACAGATTATGGTGAAAACATAATTCAATTAAACCTATCAAAATGTAATTCGTTTAAATAATAATAATTACAAATATGAAAATATTGCAGATGCAACCAACATTGCGTAATCTTTTTTATTTGCAACTTTAATTGCAAATGAATTTGCGAGTCTTGACTCTAAAGATAACTTCTGGTGAATGATGCAAGACAATTGAAAATTTTCATTACACATAGTTTTATCTTTTAACATATTTTTATAACTTTTTTTGTCCTATCAGTTAAATATTTACAGTAGCTTTTTTACAATAATACGAGTAAAATACTTTGTAAATTTTAAATAATCATATTGAAGAAAGACAATTTTACCTCCTATTGAATTTATCACTTGAGGCATCAATGAAAAATATACTCATTTTAATGTCTCTCATATTTTATCATTATTAAAGTAATTTTTCTTCTAATCTATACTTTGGACGTGTTTGATGTATAATTTTTTATTCCAGGCCAAAAGTGTAAAAATTTATTTTATCAATTTCACACTTTTATGCTACAAACAAAAATAAAAGTGAATACATATACAAACATATTTTACCAATTGCATTGGCTTATAATAATTTAAAAATTTTTGATAAAAAATAATACGAGATTTTTTAGTTCCAAGAAATAAAAACCACTTTTTTCGGGAGGATAGAAATCGAAAGTTTTGTTATTTCAGCGGTTTTCTTGCATATCATGCAGCAATTAAAATATTAAATTAAATATGCATACATACATTAAAAACACAAACCAGAGGTTATCGTCAAAAATATTAAGAAAAAAAAAGAAATGACATTTACAAAAAAAGTCAAGGCTGTCAAGTGCCTCCATTCATCAGACCGCAACCAGAAAAAAGTTATTTCATACAGCGATTTGAAAGATTTAGTTCATTAAAACAAAACATACTTTTTTTAATAAGAACAAGGAATGTAAAGTTTTGCAAGTCCAACTATCTTTTAGTTAACGTCGCCCTTGACACAATTATTCTTAGCGGCAAACGGGGCAACAATGGATAAAAGTGTGGAGTGCAGGGAAATTTAGAATACCGTGACTACGAGGACGATATCTGTCTCCTCGCACATACATACACAGAAAGTAAAACACCTTCCTTACTTCTTTCTTTGGGAAGGGATCGAAGTTGACATTAAAAGGTTTTTGTACTTTATTTAAGTACGAGTCGTACTCAAAAATTCAAATACGAATAACACTAAAATGTACTTAAAACAATCCTTAATGGGATAATTTTAAAAAATCAATCCCGAAATTTCTTTCAAAAAAGTATAAAATACTTAAACCAAGTACAAAAATATTGAACTTTTCATTACTCTAAGGGCCATTATTACAACTTGAAGTTAGCTAAAGTTAAGATTAAATTGACAGATAATAATGTGTTATCTGTCAAAAAGCGTCTGTTAACTGTCGGATAACAGCTAACGCCAAGTTGTAATAATGGCCCTAAGAGTAAAATAACATAGTGAGCGTTTTAATCTCATTAAACTTATTAAAGTTTGTGGTAGACTTCTGCATACAACACCACACAAGTAGTTAAAAAACGATTTGCTTGTTGTATGTAGAAACAACAAAAACAAAAGAACATGACGAAAACACATTATTTTCTTGTTTAAAGTAAAATTGAGAACTCTTGCTTCTCATTTAGTTTATATTTTCAGTTATATATGAACATTAAGTTTTTAAAGTAAAAACCATATCGGAAATGATGCTGGTGTTTTATAATTGAAATTCTGTAAGGTATAAAGCGGGTAAGTAAACCGATCCTAATAAAATTCTCCCTATAAACCCACTTTTGGTTTATTTCAAGAACGAATTCCAGATTGAATCAACACTATAATTCTTAAATCAAGCGCATTTTGAAATCGCTTTAATCTTAGTTTTACTAAATCAATCAATCAATCTCATTTTCGGATTATTTCAAGTACAAATTCGGGATTGAATATGGATAAGTTAAGAATTTCGCGATTGAAAATCCGTACATGATTCAATATTTCTTTCTTGATTTAAAAAAATCCGTACTCACCGTACTTTTAAAACCGCTTCGGATTGATTTGAGTACAGACGGATTGATTTTTCTTTTGAAATGTCCACAAGAGATAAACTGCAAATAAACGCAGGAAAAATCAAAATCAAGCTCATTATTGCATTCATAGCACAACCTTTTCATCCTCAACACCAAACAATAGAAGATTTAAGAAACTTTGTGTATCTGATTGTTAATCACGAGACATATCTGAAGTGCAGGCAAGACAAAGCAAGATAAGCATTTTGCATGCTTAACACCGTGTTACATTTCTCCCATCTGGCGACCAACAGAACTCTTAAGACTTTCAACTCCAACCTTAAGTTAATATTACTTAATAGTTGCGAATCTTAGAATGCTGCACCTAAATACACCAACAGTCTTCAATGCTTTATGAACAGTTGCCTCCGTAAAATCTTACATATATCTGGCAAGATTAGATATAATTTTCATATCGTCATCTCATTATGACGATCATATGAAACTTAAAGCAGCTCAACTACATTGGCTAATAGGTCGAAACTCAAACTTATCCTTAGACAACAAAGTTCTAATATAAAACCAATATGGACATATGACATCCAATTATGGGGTACTGCATGCGCATTAAACATCCAGAAGCTAGGATATTACGACAAATTGTCTGCGCCCCATGGTATATACGTAATGACATTATCCACAGAGATCTTAACATCGCTACCATCCAGGAAGAAATTAAAAAGTATTCAGTCAAATACATAGATAAACTAATGGTCCATCCCAACTGCCTCGCTCGGGATCTAATAAAGTTCGAAGGTCACCGGAGGCTGAAAATATCCGACACTTTGAGCCTAGCAGGCTTTTTTTGACACTTGAATGCAATTAATTAGCGGTTACATTGGTAATGGCTAACAAATACAAAAAAGAATTAGGATTAAGCTTTGAATACATATTGTAATTTTCGACAAAAAAGATTAAAAAAAAAAAAAAAAATTATTGGATTGGCGCATATACAAAAAAAGTCGTAGTGAAGAAAAACGACTATTAAGGTTTACGTGAAGTTTTCTGAAAATATACCCGATAGAATTTTCTTGTATTTTCACCACTGCCATAAGCATATCGCACTGGTTCCTCTAAAGAGAGTCAACTCAAAATTTACAAATTTTTAGTAGAGGAAAAATATTTACAAATATGGCATTGTAAAGAAATACGAATTAGAAGTATACAACGGTAGTTTTTTTTAATTTTTCAGGGATTATAGAAAAATAACAAGTTTTTTAAGTTGTTCCCCTTTATGTGAAATTTGTTCATTTATATAGTAGTATTATTTTATAAATATAGTAACAAAAGGAAATATGACAACACAATAAACTAATCTATAACAACTAAAAAAAGACAACGCATAATGAGGCCACTCTTCATCGAAGTCTTGCAAAAAGTTATAATATTAAAATCTTAAGTTGACTCTATTTAGAGGCACCAGTGTTTTCAAGAAAAATTTTAATTTTTGTGAACGTTCATGAACAAACTTACTTCCAGCTTATTGGCCGAGCGTCTACTTCTGCCATACAGATGTTCAGACCGACATAGATCTGCGAATCAAGCCTTTTCCGATTTTCACATCGCATTTAGTCGTGAAGTTGGGTACTATTGTTAAAAATTAATGGAAATTTAGCGGTTTTATCTTAACCTTTAATCTTAATTTTGTAGATTGTATTGAAATAGATAAGCTAAAAGTCAAAGTGGAGAAAAACGACAATGAAGGTTTACGTAAACTTTTCAGAAGTTTGTGTTTTCAACACTGCAACTGGCATATGTCTTGATGAAAAATGAAAATTATTGTTTTGTGCCGCATATGCCACTTTTCTAAAATTTATTTCTAAAAAGAAGCTTTTTGTGCTGCACACGTATAGTTACTGCTGTGTGTTAAGTTTTTGACATATTATTTTGCCTTTGAAGCAAAAAAAGAGTGAAATTTATTTATTTATTTAATTATCTATTTGTCGTTCCATACACAAGACTAAGAGTCTCATATTGCAGTACAGAAATAAGTATTAGCAAAATGTTGTAATGTTAAATCTTAAAACTAGTTACAATAACCAACAATTTATACCCAGCAAAAACTTGGTAATGACTTGCCATTACTGATCAACTTACTTTTCAATGACTACTTCATACCATCTGCATTACATAGAAGTAGTTTGGTAATGACTGACATATAATCTGATACCTAAGTACTTGTGTATGAGTTGATTAACGAAATTTATAATTCATTCGTAATAAAATGCATCTACGGTTGAAGTTTTTTCAAATCTAATACAAATTGATTTAAAATATTTGTTCTTACAATTTGTTTTTTTTTTTATTATAAATAAAAAAACAATTTGTAATAAATTTGAATATGAAAAATTATGCTGTACTGAAATTTTATAGTCATGACATGTTAGTTGTAATTTTGGTGACATCGGAGTAATAAGTTATTTAAGTCCATATTTGTAAGCGAATGTGGTAATGACTTATTTAACTCCCTATTTGTAAGCGAATGTGGTAATGACTTATTTAACTCCCTATTTGTAAGCGAGGGTGGTAAGTAGTTGCCTCCAATAATTTAATCTCATATTACGCTCTTAATTGAGTAAAAACATCGTTTTTTTATACAAAAACTACACTGCCCCGGTAGACTAGCTGGTAGTGAGCTAGTCTATCAGCACCGAGGTTGCGCGATCGAATCCCGCCAGAGACAGAAAAAAAATAAAAAATAAAACAAAGTAAAATAAAATAAGAAAAAATAGAAAAAAAACATAAAGTAAAGTAAAATAAAATAAGAAAAAATAGAAAAAAAATAATTTAAAAAAAATTATAGAAAAATAATTTTTTTAAAGTCATGACATGTTAGTTGTAATTTTGGTGACATCGGAGTAATAACTTATTTAAGTCCCTATTTGTAAGCGAATGTGGTAATGACTTATTTAACTCCCTATTTGTAAGCGAGGGTAGTAAGTACTTGCCTCCAATGACATCACCGTGTTAAAATAATGAGTTAAAATGCCAATGTATAAGTAGTGAAGAGTCGTTATATTAGCTTTTTAACTCATTACTTTGCAATGTATGTTTTTGCTGGGTATGTAATAAAGAAATAAATTAAAATATTTTGTAGTTTTTGTATAAGGTATTTGCAGCATTCGCCAGAAAGTGACATTTACAGCAAAACAATACGTATCAAACTTAAAAATAGATGATATAGAGCAAAATCAATGCTCGATATCTCAGAAACCATAAAAAATTCGTTAAACTGGTTTTGGATTTAGAAAGGAGGCATTCCAAATACATAAACCCCATACCTAACTCAATATTTTCAAAAATGGTCGGTAGGTCAAACCAATAATGAGCTGACGATGTGGGATTATGAAAAATTCCTATAAATTTCGAAAGTAGACCCTATTAATGGAGCAGTTCGAAAAGTTTTTTATTAGGTAACGATTTATATAGAAGTAATAAGAGCCGAGTATTAATGTACATAGTATATGAAAATCATTTGTTTCAAAGTTATTTTTGGGATGAGGTCTACATGGCACTTATAGTCAATTAAAGGTCTATCATCACAACAAAACATATTCCATACTTTTAAAGCTATTATAAAAGTTTTTTCTGAATATGTACCAAGATTTATAAGCAATGTTTGGTAGCCGAAGGGATTTTCTCGAGTGCTACCTGTATGAGCTAATATGAACCGATTTTCATAAAATAGTTTAGGTTGTCAAACAACATTTCTAGGATGAAATTAACAAGAAGGATTATGAACTTATGGGCCGATTCTAACCACTAATTCTAACCATAATTAAGTCAAATTTTATTAAATTATATTAAAAATTTATCTACCAGTGTCCACCCTGCCAGACGGATTAACATCGATAAATCGGATTTAGAAAATGGATCAAAGTCAGGAGGCAGACAAGATCCAATATTATAATCCGTTAAAATTTTAGCACAACCCCGTAAAATCCTCCCAAAATTTTATCAATAAAGTTAATAAGAATCCATTCTTTAATGATCGAATTTAAAGCGGGTGCTTGCTCTTAAATACACTCCTTTTCACACAGACACAACCAATGTGTTAACTCTCTGGTCCACAAGCCAAATAACGAAAAAAAACAACAACTACACAATCAGCATTACGATTCAAAAATGTATGTCATTGCATAAATTCACATTATTTAGGCACAAATATACGAGTGCAAAATTTTTTTTATCAATTTTTTCTCTTTAGCATTTCTTAAGTCACTGACCATTGTCCTCTGAAGACCACTACGACAAAGAAGAAGAAGAAAAGAAGCTAAAGCAAAGGCTAAGAGTCAGACTGGTAAGAAAAAGAAGTAGGAGCAAATCACACAAGTACATATATGGTGTAAGAGTAAAGTATGTCTAAACTTGCCAAAAAAAAAAATATACATAAAAGAGCTTGAAATGAAAAAGAGTTCGCACGCTTTTCAATGCAGAACTTTCAATTTCAGTTTGCCAGTGAAAGTCACAAGTTCACCAAAAGAAAGACAAAAGTAACAGATAAAAAAAATTATACATTAACAATAACATGACATTTTAGTGGACAAAAGTTTCATTTGGGCAATTTATGCATGGTTGTGTTTGCCTTATTATATTCATTTATTAGTTAGTAGTTAGTTCTTGTTCAAATAATAATGACTGATTTAATATTTAAATAAGAATGTAAGAGGTCGAAACTCATTACACATAGCCTATGTGACCTAAATGTCAGTCTCCGCCTTTACGTAGCGCACCCTATTTTAACAGAGGAGAAAATGGCGACCACACATGTCGGAATGACTATGCGAAAAATTACACTATCGCGGGAATTAATTTAAGTAAACGTCGGGTTCATGGCACACTTGCACGCCATGGATCAACAATACCCTGTTCACAAGGCAGCACCCTGCCACAAACTTAAGAATCAAATCCTGATTCCCTTTGTAATCCTTTTCAACATTTCAATATTTGAATAATTTATAATACTCTGAACGAAGCCTGGGGCAAAGTGTCTACAAGTCACCACTTTTGTCGAATATTTTGGGTGACTTTTTGGTGACAATGTCCAAATGACCCCATACGACTAATGTGAAAATTTTACAAAAAGTTCCGTAGACAAGAGCTTTTAAAATGTCCAATGTCTCTATGTGGTTGCATAAGAACCATTTATTCAAAAGTACTATGGGCACTAGTGGATTCTCTATGACAAGCACATGTAAATGTCTACAGTAGAAAGCATTGCTTGAGACATAAGTGGTCAGTAGTACTCTTGACAAAGTCATTAGTGAATGAGGGGGCTAATTCTTGTTTTATGAAACTGTGAAATTAAAAGTTTTTTTCATTTTCATAGCACATTTGATTCCTGTTAAGAAAAAACTTAAAAATATTTTAAAAATGTATCACATGAAAAAAAATGGAACAAAACAAAAAATTTTTTGCGTTACACAACTCTGTCGATTCCCTTTCTGAGATAAAGTGAATACTAACGCCAAGATATTTTTTTATGAAAAAATAAAATATAAAATGTCAAAAAGATGTAAAAATTACTATGAGAAAAGAAAGACAGTGGAAATCAAAGAAATATATAATCAACTATTTAGAAAAGGATGTGGACATTAAAAGTAAGCGTTTCAGATTAACTATTTATAGCACTGTTACTTCAGATGGTAACAAATTTAGAGAGGAAAGTGAAAAGAACCAGTGGAAGTGTAAAATTGCCTTGCTAAGGGCAGGGAAAATATTACCCACATATAAAATAACTTCTTATCTTCGTTTAGTTAGAACCTATTAAACTTTCTAAGTACCAATTAGGCATTAATAAGCAAAAGTTTATTTTCTTAGGTCCATTATTATAACTTGGCGTTAGCTTTTATCCGACAGTTAACACACAGAAAAAAATATCTCAAGAAAATTTTTAACAACACAGTTTGTTAAATATATACAGGTATGTGATGAAAATCGATCGATTTCAAAACGAACGTTTTTAAAAGGTGTGATGAATTTCGATGTATTTTAAAATCCATTTCTGAATTATAGTCTTTAATTTTCGTTCAGAATACACTTCAGTTGACGTATATAAAATAAAATTTAAAAGAATAAAGACTGAACATAAAAGGAATATGTATTTAAAATCCATTTTAAAAGATACTGAAAACGATATTTACGGTTTCAAATCGTTTCGTTTTTAAAATCGATTTCCATCACATACCCGATAATTTTTGTTCAACAAACTTTGTGTTTGATTCAATGAAAAAATTTATCAAATATACACTTTACAAAATAGCACTCAATAAAACATATTTAATAATGAAATATTTAAATATTTCTTGATATTCAATAAAACAAATATTTGAATCAACGTTAAAACAGTATTTTTACAACTCTTGTTCATTTTATAATAGGTCATAATTCTCATTCGCTTAACAGTTTTATTTGGTCAAATACCTTTACATTTGCCAAAGTCTTTAGAAAAAGGTTTCCTGATGATCTGGATTAAGCAACCAGCGAAATGCACATAGGAACTAGCTTATCCCCCCATAATAAATTTCTGTGTATTTATTTATAATGGAAAAAAATTGGCAATTAAGCACGTCACCATTAATAAATAAAGATTCGATTAACATTTTATTTGATTTATACAACATTTCCAACAATTTATTTTAACAAATCAAGCAAAAATTTTGTTGAAAAAAATAATTTTGGGCAACAACTATAAATTCAATAACTATACCTACAAACTTTTTTATCAATAATGCAAAAATCGTCATCGCAGAAAATTCAAAAATTTTTTTTTTATCAAATATGCGATTTTCGTATTCAAATATGAAAATTATTTTTTTCTGTGCAGACGCTTTTTGACAGATAACACATTATTATCTGTCAATTTAATCTTAACTTTAGCTAACTTCAAGTTGTAATAATGGCCCTTAGTGGAGTACAATGAAAAAAGAATTGCATTAATTTAAGGTTGATATTTATTAATAATAAAGCTAACAATCCTCACCAAAGGTGGTTAGACTGTAAACATATGTAAATGATATAAGTTTCGGCATATCCGAAAATAGGACTTTACCGTAGGAACACAGTTGCACCGTATGAATATGTTAATGTACGAAGTACATACGTTGTCAATATTTTATCATATCATGTCATATTTTTTACAAAGGCTCACAATACCTGACGTAAACATAAAGCCGTTTACGTCGTACGTCGATTTAAATCTAATTATATATCGTACGCCGCACACAGGGACAAATGGAGGATTTAGCGCGACAATATTATTTACTTCATATGGATTCAATAAATTTTAATAAAACTAAGTACGTTAAAGGTTTTAGGGTTGCTGATTACGAATCTGATGTCAGTTTTTAAAAATTCAAAATGGCGGATCCAATATGGCGGACAATTTTTAAAAAATTGATCGAATTCACTTAAAACTTATTACACGGGATTTTTTTTGGGTCGCTGATTACGAATCTGATGTTAGTTTTGAAAAATTCAAAATGGCGGATTCAAAATGGCGGACAATTTTAAAAAAATTTATCGAATTCGCTTAAAACTTATTACACGGGATTTTTGATATCAGTTTTTAAAAATTAAAAATTCAAATTTCAAAACATAAGGCCTAATTAAAAACTTAAAACGAGAATATGTACTTATAAAAAACGGAATTAATAATTATATTTTTTAAAAGTTTTTATTTAAATTTGATCAACTGGTGATGCTACTACTTAAAATAATAAGAATTATAATTAATTGTTTTACATTTTTTTTTTAATTACAATATTAATTTTTATTTTATTCTATATTAACATCTTCATCGTCTTGGACGTCATCGAACTCCTGTTCATTATTCTCTTCTTCGTTGCCACAGAAAGTGGGCAGCCTTAGCATATTTAATACAGTTTCATTAAATTTTGCTTTACTTTTTTTAGCTTTTTTTCGGTTATCGGTCACAACAGGGTCCGAAGAAACCAGCATCCAGTTAAATATGTCACTGTTGGTATTGACTCTTGAAGTTTTTCTGGAGTGATATTGTCTTAAATTTTTATACTCTATATATATATTTTCGTAGCAGTTTAAGTATACATCAATGATGCACACAAGTATTTTGTGAGCAGACTGCACAGAATGAATAATTAAGCGAATTAAAAAAAATGTCATACCTAAGAAAAATATGCTCTATTTATTGAAAGTGGAAACGGGTGGACCTCCACTTTACTTTTTTACACTTTATAGTAGTTGTTTTTTTTAACTTATAAGGAAAAGTCGTTGAACTGTTTGGAACTTTTAAACGAATTTGGAACGAATTAAAAAAATGTCATTTGCATGTGGGATTTTCAGAATTAGGTGTACTACCTAAGCAAAATATGCTCTATCTATTGAAGGGGGAAACGGGGGGACCTCCACTTGACTTTTTTACACTTATTAGTGGTTGTTTGTTTTAACTTGTAAGGAAACGTCGTGGAACTCTGTGGAACTTTTTTTATAGCTCTAGCTAAAGTAAATTTTTAAATATATTTCATAATAAAAACATTAAACTATATCTACACTACATAAAATTGTTATTTTAATAATAACTGCAAATTAAATTAAATATCTGATGCTTAAAATTTTTTATAAAAAACTTCAAACTGTAAATTTACAAACAATTGTCGAGTGTATAAACAATAAACGCTATAGATGCTGCTGACAGGAATAAGTGCGTGTAACAGATACTTATACTTTGCACGCACGTACAGACTAATGTGAAGCGTTAAAAAAAAAAAAAAAATTATAGGTTGAGTGCGTACTGGTATATAGAACATATTAAGTGCAATAGTGGTTACATTTAACAAAATGAAAAATTCTATTTTTGTCGTCCTAATTTGGCTATTTGTCCTTGTGTGCGCCGGCTACGATAGTATTGTCATAGAAAAATTAATCAAATTATTTTTGGGTTTTCAATTGAATATTTAATAATAATATAAAAGGAAAGAACAATAAACAAAAATTTTAATAAATTTAAAATTTTTAATATACTTTTCAAAAGAAAACAAAATACGTTAACAACAGCATTGTGGGTAAGTTAAAGGCAGAATTAGTCTGTAGTTTCTGTTGTGGTCCGTGCTGTTCTGTTACGAAATTGTAATAATTACTTTTTCTGTAGCAACTTATCAGCCATTTATGACAAATTTATTAGTTTTGCACCGTCCAATGTTTTATTTCATTCACTTGAATGCAAATAAATTTGAAGAAATTAAATTTTATGAATTCTTAAAATCAATAACTTAAGAAAATACATGATCTAGAAACTAAATCCGCTATCATATTAGAGTTACTAAAAAATTGCATTTTTATATATTCCTCAGAACCGTGTAAAATGCATCTAATAAGCAAAAATCCATATTATTTACACACAAAGATGATGTACTTGGCAAAAGAAAATATTTGATACCCATATTGCCCTATTTAAAACGAAGGGTTACCACCCCATTGTATGTTTGTCAAAACGCGAACTAGCACGAATTTCAAAAAAAGCTGAGATACGTATTTAATTAAATCGACTAAAGATTAAAATATGTTGATTTGGCATTTTTATTACAAACAACCCCGAACAAAAAATTCAAAAACCCTTTTTATTACAGAAAATCCTTAAAAAAAAGGATATGGATGATCGTCCTTGGACAAATTGTATATACAGTTTGATGCGCCTTAAAAAAACCTTTCTTATGATATTCAATTGGTATATCTTGGTAAGGAAACAGATTCTTAAATAAACAAAATATTCAAAAATATACCCTTTTTCAAACTGGTCCAGCTCACGTCATCTTGTCATCTTTAAAATGTACAAAGTTCATTTTTAGGAGGATAAGTAAAGCACTTTTTTTGGTGAGTCTCCCTAATGTACAAACATATTTATGAAAAGCTACAGTGATAAGTTAAATTGAAAACGAAAATGAATTTATTTTTTTTCACTTCACATTATCATGAAACAGGAATTGGCCCTCAGTAAAGTTTTACTATCGATATTCCCTTCAGGGTATATTAACATATTAAACATATCAAAACTTCTTTGGATTCATACATATGAACATATATCTAATGTGTGTATGTATGTATGTATGTATATATAAAGTTCTAACAAAATAAACTTTAGTGTTTTGTCATCTTTGTAATTTGGTAAAATATTCATTCTGCACAATGCAATTTTGAAAATATTTCAATTGCTTCTTGATACAGCACCTCATTAGTAAAATAAAATGCAAAATAGATAAATTCTAACTTATTGTTAATAGATTATTTGCTTATTTATTATCATGTCTCAGAAAAACCAGGTGCGGCAATAATTTTGTTCGGTCGCGTAATTTACACACACGAAACAATAGGCATATAAAATAATATACAAAAAAAAAAAACATAAGTGAAATAAACCAATAAACATTTTTTATTTCGCTTTGTTATGATCAATTTACAAATATTTTAATTAAAATATTATTGCAAATGAAGTTTTACAGTAGAAGACAAAAAAGAGTTGGCTTAATGATGCAAAATTCAACTGACGAGCATTGGGAGTTATTAATTAAAGCACTTAAAAGAAAAATTAGTCCCTCCGTAATTAAATCAAGCCGAAGTGGTATTAATAGGACGGTCGGTACGAATTTTCTTAAATCAAGACCGAAAGATTCATTTTAGTTCGCATTCAGAATTCATACTTGAAATTATCCGAAAATGGAATTCATTTAAGTAAAACTAAGATTAAATCGATCTCAAAATGCGATTGATTTAAGTACTATAAATTTAATCCAATCCCGAATTCGTCCTTGAAATAAACCAGAAGTGAGATTAGAAGTAGAATTTTATTATGATTGATGTACTTACCCCTTTTACACCTTACAGAATTTCAATTATAAAACAACAGCATCATTCCCGATATGGTACTAACTCTAAAAATGTAATGTAAATATACATACAACTGAAAATTAAAACTAAATGAGAACTCTTGCTTGCATTTTTACTTTTTAGACATGAAAATAATGTGTTTTTGTCTGTTCAACAAGCAAATCGTTTTGTAACTACTTGTGTGATGTTGTTGTAGAGTCTGCAACAGAATTTGACCTACACAAGCGTATGCACAAAGAATGCTATGCTGAGAGATAAGACCAAGGCGAATTGACTAGAAGGTGGGGTCAAGTCAATATATGGTGTTTTTTCGATGGTTGACTTGTCAAAGTTTGTAACAAACCTATTTTTTTACTATAAAAATTTTTGACATCCCGACCACAGAAGCAGTCTTGTTGTAGAGTTGACCTAACCTTCTAGTCAATTCGCCTTGGATAAGACTAACAAGTTATTTGAGATTAAAGCGCGCACTTTGTAATTTTACTCTCAGAGTAGCACTACCAACGAAAAGCTTAATCTTTTTTTTTGATTGGTTTAAGAATTTTGTACTTGTTTTAAGAAATTTCGGGATTGATTTTCGAAAGTAATCCCATTTAAGGCTCAATAAGCCGGGAGTAATAGTAACAGTAACCTTACCATAAAAAAGTAAGACCAATCAGTTTCTTGCAGATTGAGACGTAACATCTTACTGCTAACTGTAATCGTTCTAATTGCTTTACATACAACAACATGAATCAGCAGATTTTCAACGTTACTGTTACTCCCGGCTAACTGAGCCTTTAGGATTATTAAGTACGACTCGTACTTAAAGTAAGTATAAAAAAAAAACTTAATTTATCCCGAGTGTTTCTCTTTCCGTGAATGCATATTTGTCTTTTTTGTTAATCCACGGGAATTCTGTTAACCAAGACACCTTTGCGGTACCCAGAATCTATGCCAATCAGCTAGCGATCAGCTACTCCAAAAAGAAAGAGCAACTTTGGTTCTATCCAAACATGTTGGCACTGTATTCCCAGGTATCTCTCTCTTACTCTCTCTAACATAATGTATTCCCAGACATTGAAACAGATAATGCACCAACCACAGTTTCCTCCTCATCCTCGTCATGGTAACTCCTATAGTAGTCATTAAATTAAATCGGTGTTCGAAAATAAATATCAAATACTATTCTTAAGTGATTGCTTTGGTAGATATGTAAAACATACAAACGCTGATGAGTTTGTCTAGTCAGTACATTAATGTTTCTTTGTTTCAGTTATGGCAAGCGCTCTTTTGGCTGGTAAAGAAAGCCAAACATTTTTTACAAAAACAAAATACATCTACGTTAAAAAAAAACCAAAAGCAACCTAAAATAATTTTACACAGACAAAACATGTGCACAATACACAGACAAGCTATTCGTGCTGTGGTCGTTGCTAAAATTTATTGTTTGCTCATTCCAATGTAAAAAGAAACACTATAAAGGGTGGGTTAATTGTAAGGCCCGATGTTGAATGTGAACCACACCTAAGCGCCAAGTTTTTTTCCGAATTTTATTTGACATTTCTCTATTTCAGGCTTACTCAATTTGAACCATGGAGAGATACACAATTCAACAACGTGTTTAAGTTATCCAGACTTATTATGAAAATGGGCGTTCAAATCAAAATGCATATCGTGCACTTCGTGATTTTTTTGGTCAATTTGATCGTCCAAATGTGCGTACAATCGCAAAAATCGTGGAAAAATTCGAGCAAACCGGGTCTGTAGAAGATGTGAGAACACCAGTGCATGCTCGTACAGCTCGTACTGCAGAAAATATTGCTGCTGTTCGCGATAGTGTGGCTGAAGAGCCGTCCACCTCAACTCGTCGTCGTGCCCAACAATTGCACCTCTCACGCTCGTCGTTGATGAACATTATGCATAAAGACTTGCATTTACACGCTTACAAGGTGCAATTGGCTCAAGAACTAAAGCCTCTTGACCATTCCAAACGTCGTGAATGGGCAGAATGGTGGCAAGAAATGGCAACAGTGGATGATCAATTTTCGAAGAAAATCATCTTCAGTGATGAGGCACATTTTCACCTCAGTGGATTCGTCAATAAACAGAATTGCCGCATTTGGGCGAATGAGAATCCAAGAGTGATTGTCGAAAAACCAATGCACCCACAAAGAGTGACTGTTTGGTGCGGTTTATGGGCTGGCGGCATCATCGGGCCGTATTTTTTCCAAAATGAGGCCGGTCAGGCAGTTACTGTGAATGGTGTTCGCTATCGTGAGATGATAACGAACTTTTTATGGCCCGAATTGGAAGATATGGATGTGGACGATATGTGGTTTCAGCAGGACGGTGCCACTTGCCACACAGCTAACGAAACAATGGCTCATTTGCGCAACAAATTCAATGGCCGTGTTATCTCACGTAATGGCGATGGCAATTGGCCGCCAAGATCATGTGATTTGACACCATTGGAATTTTTTCTTTGGGGTTATTTGAAAGAAAAGGTGTACGTCGATAAGCCAGCAACAATTCAAGAGCTAAAGGATAAGATAATTCGGCACATTAACGGCATAGAACCTCCATTATGCCTCAGGGTCATCGAAAATTTGGACCATCGGATGGAGGTGTGCCGCCGTGGTCGCGGCGCCCATTTGGCCGATATTTTGTTCCATACATAATTGAGTAATACCAATATATCATAATAAAATAAAATTACAATAATTTCCTAAATAGTTTGTGTTTTATTCAAAATCAACATCGGCCCTTGAAATTTAACCACCCTTTAGAACATTAAAATATAATGTATGTCTACAAAACCGCGACAATTGTTCTGTTTTATAACGAACAACAGAACACTATCACTATATAATGTTCCTTACTTTTTTGAAAATACTTACATATGAACGGTATTAAGGATTGTGTATTAAACACAAACACTAATAAAAAATAGATATTGTTTCTGGGTGTGTGAGCCGTACGCTAAATAATGTTCTGCTTATTTTCATAAACTAAATCAAATTATTACTGAAATCACTCAACTAATTTGTTCCCTCTAAATAGTTTATACCTGTATAGTTTCCTATATGCAGGCTTTCAAAGTCATTAATTAAATGTTAATAATATTTAAGTTAATAATAAAAGAGTTGGTTCTCCGCTAATCGTAGCTAGGCTGCAGAAACCGGGGCGTATGAAGCCCCTAAGGCTGATATGCCATCTTAAAAACCGATATTTCCATAGTCAATCACACAAGTTAAAATTTAACCCTGGCTTTTAATTTAAATGAGAAATTTTGTCTGTTCTAATCCTTGAAGGGTGATCTTTGTATTAAATTTAATGTTTATTATATGCTATAAATTAAACTTAACCCTAAAGTAACCGTCTTGGTCTGGCCAAATTTGTGTTCTGCTTGCAATATTTTTCGATTATAGCAAAAAAAAAAAAAAAAACCTGGGACATGAATTCTATAAATGATATGTGCTGAATGGAATGAAACTAATTTGGATTCGATTGGAGCAAATAAGTGTGTTGAAATTCCATTTTTATATAAAAGTCTTTGAAATTACCCTCTTGGTCTAGGAACAAAAATATTAAATAAACAGAAACGTGAATTCTTTAAATGATATGTGCTGAATCGAATGAATCAAGTCAGAAAACAAATGCCCATTAAGTGCTTTGTTCAATTTAACTACGCAAACCAAATGCTAAACTCGTTTTAGCTGTAGTAGATGCGAAAAAACAATGTGCAATATAAAATAATGAAAAGATAAAATTATATAATAAATTCGTATAATCTGACAACCATATTTATAAAAAATATTTCAGGTTTATAAAAGGCTTAGGGAACGATTTTTCTATGAAAATTTGTTCAATAAGCCATTTATATGTCAAAATTTTTTTTATGAATATGGGGGTAAAGTAATAAGCATACGTTCAATAAAAAATTTATATATATTCACTTCTTTTTTAATTGGGTTTTTAGCTGTTCCAATTATGTCTGGCCAGATCAAGAAGAGAACTTAGTGGAGAATCCTAGGGTTAACCGAGCAATATTAACAAAGGCCTTCCCGCCAATTGTGGTGAAAGAGACCAGAGAGTCTGTCAAGATCCGAACCCGGAACCTTCATAGCGATAGACCAACTCACTACCAACAAGCTCCCATGCACACGAGTTTAAAATTAGTATTTTTTTTTAGGTGGGGTGCTTTAAAACCATGGGAGATAAGGTCATGATGGCTTTATTGCTCAATTGAATGGGAGGCAAAGCCATAATGGCCTTATTGCCCAATCATTGAGAGATAATGTCATATTTAAAATTTTGCGAAATGAGAGATATAGTCATATTTTTTTTTTCGCAAATGAGAAATAAAACCATATTTTCTCAGAATATTGTTATGCATGGTGTAAACATTCTGTAAAAGGGAAAATCCTTAGTTATCATTGAAAAAACATTTTTTTTATTCTTGTGACGCATGCAGGAAAACTTTATTCAGCGAAGCCACCTGCCGTGTCCTACTGGAGGAAAAAACCCCTAAGCGCGGCCGCAGGCCGCCACGCAAAAAAACTTTAGTATGCGAAGCCAGATTTCAATACTTGACTTTAGTGTTTCCGGAAGTGAAAACTATTAATCAATGTTAAATGCAAAAGTTCTTCAAAACTGAAATGAGAGTAAAGCCATTTTCTAATATCGCTAATGTGAGCTAAGGCCATGATGGCTTTATCTCCCATTCAAATGAACAAAAAAAATAAAAGACTTTATCTCCCTTTTGAATGAGAGATAAAGCCATCATGGCCTTATCTCCCATGGTTTTAAAGCACCCCACCTTTTTTTTATTAAAAATAAGTTTTTAACCCTAGAACATAAACTAGCTTCCACTAAAATTACTAGACACTGTAATACTGTGGTTCCTTTGTTCTTTCCATTTCAACAATTTATCCAAATTTGGCAGTACCTCCATTGTATTTCTGCTGCTGTTTGTTTATTTTTTTTATATAGAATTAAAATATTTTCCATGAGTAATAGGCGCTTATGAAAACTACACACAAAAAAAACTCTGACGGACAGAAAGACAACAATAAATTGTTTGTTTACCAAAAAGCCCAACATTATGATGGATCAGAAGCGGTCTGGTAATTACGATAAACGCATAAATTTATAGTTCACTATTTTTTTTTTTTTTTTTTTTTTTTTTTTTGTTTAATCAATATTTTCGTATTCGTTCGTACAAGTACTTCTCGAATATTTAAAATTATTTTTTTTTTTTGTTTTAAAATTTTTGTTTTGTTTTCTTTTGTTGAATTCAATAATAAAATGTTCCATATATGTCGAATGAAAAGAAAATTAAATTAAATTGAGTTTGCAAAAAAATTTTAAATAATATTGCGAACAAATCTTGGGCTTGTCATGTTCATACAGAATTATTTAAGTTCAACGTCAGACCCTGACATGGAAACTAAAATAAGAGTAAATTTAATAGGAAATCAAAAAATGCTTTTTTTAATAAACAATTTTTATAAATAAAGTATGTACAATGTACGTAAATGTTTTAATATAAACAATTAAGGAATTCGTAAATAAATTAATTTCTATGTTAATGGTGGTTGAAAGATCCAACTTGGTGTACCAAGAAATTAAAAATACATATTTAGCCTTTTCTCACTTTGTTCTGTAAATTTTTGAAATTTATATACCAGTAAGAAAGAAAAGTCAGTCAAGCGTGACAAGCGTGACAACCTGAAACCCTACACCACAGTTATTACAGACATATTTTTGGAAGTGTGCACTACTTAAGACCCATGAGCAATCATGGACCCGGCAGATGAAAATTATGTTATCAGGGTGAGATTTATCTAAGAGTTCTGTGTATCAAATAAAATTTTTTCGACTTCAAGTGATTTTTTGGAGTAGGTTTGTATGGAGCCAACAAATCATTCTGGATCTACCAGCGCCATCACATCGTAACTACTCTATAATAATATATAAAGGGTGGTCCAACCACAAGGCACGATGTTAATTGTGAGTCACACCTCAACGTCAAGTTGTTTGCCCAACTTAATTTGACATTTCTTTGTTTCAGTGTTTGACAAATTCAATCATGGAGAGGCACACAATTGAGTAGCACGGTAAGATTGTTGAAGCCTTTTGCGAAAATGGGCGTTCAAATCAAAATGCATTTTGTGCACTTCGTGTTTTTTTTTTGGTCAGCATAATCGACCAAATGTGTCCACAAATGGGAGACTTGTGCGTAAATTTCAGCAAACCGGGTCTGTAGGCAGGGCTGCCAGAAACATTTGTGAGAAAAACGTCAGTTTCCTGCGAAAAAATAGAAAAACCGTCTTTATCGTTTCGAAAAATCGTAAAAAAAAATCGGACAACTTAAAATTAGTTTTTTTTAAACAATTTTTGCTCGATTTTTATAAAAAAAAAACATTCAAACAAAAACATAATTACTCCATATCCAGCTAGCATTTTCAATCGTGTAAGACCTACTGGGAGTCTCATGAAGAGCGTCTTTGATCGTCGGTGACCGCATTTTTTGATCGTAGTAGATTCCTCACACAGAAAAAACTGTAACACGAGTGAGATTCTTCCATAGCACAGCGAAAGACGCATCTTAAATCGTTGTGGGAATCGGTTAAGACGTGGGTGAAGATAATCTAACGAGACTTTTATGTTAAGAATCGTGTGAGACTCATGTAGATATTCTCTTAAAAATCGTGAAATGCTCTCCGTATAATTGTGGAAAATATGATTTATACAGAGAGTCGTAAAAGGTTCATTCGGTGGTGGTTTTTGTTTTTTTATTCTGCAAATAACCAAAGAATTTCTTAAGACTTGCATATTACAGCCGTATCTAAGCAAAAGCGTCACGCGCTTTATAGTTTTTGAATAAAGCGGCCTGAGCGCTTTGCAATTGGAAAAACTAATTTTGACAGCTTGTTTAATATTGTTAATTAATAATGGCAATTTAGCTATTTTTTGGTCATTCTATAGATATATATATATATATATATAGCGTTTTTATCTTTATTTTTATTTATAATTTGTTCGTGACACAACGTTGACGCTCTTGCTTGGGTATGGCATATGGCAGCCTTTAGTTAGCATTCAAAGATAACAAAACACCTGTGAATCGGTGGCATGTCATAACGTCCAGTGTCATAGTGTCCATGGACTTTATGACACTTTTAAAAGTGTCATAGTGTCACTTTGCAAAGTGTCATAATTACTAAAGAAGTTATATACAATAAAAAAGAAAACAATGTTTTATTATGGTCGCAAACAACAAAACTATTTTTAAAGAAACTAATTTAACCATAATATGGTTGTCAGTGACAATGATTTGGTTAAATTAAACATAATAATATGGATAACATTTTTTTAAAAATGTTTTTGTAGCTTTTTCTCTGGGTGTATATTAGAGTGGGTCAATTTTTTTGCCTACCAAGCGTATAGCAAAATCGTAATCTACACATAATTCTAAGAACTTTTCCTAAAGAAACCATGGTTCTAAAATCAAAATCGAGCTTCCGGTTTTTGACTTGAAAGTTTGGTGCTCAGAAACTCTGGAAAAAATAATACTTTTTTGGATATATTTATTGCAATTGGTGAATAGTTGGCCTGTATCTCTGAAAAAGGGCTTGTTTAAAAGAAAATTCTCTCAGCTTTCTATATCTGTGCTCATTTTTAGAAAATTCTGTACATAAATAATTGGTTGGGAGACTTTTGTCAAAATGTTCATAGTCAAGCTGGTAAAATAAAAAAAATTTATTTTATTTTTTATTAAAACCCAATTTTCTATTTTAAAAACTCACTACCTTTTAAAAAAGAAACTAAATGAAAAAAAAAAAATTTAATTACCCAATAAAAATTTTTCTTATTTTGCGAAGCACTAATGGTACATTTAAAAAAATAAGGGCAAAGTTATGCGCTACGGAATAAGACATACAGAAATACAGTAAAGTAAGTGATAGAACTCTCAAAAACTTTAAAGAAAAATAACATTTCAAGTGCAACGGTTTGTAAGGGAGAATTTATGTGTCAAAAATGTATTGCTTCAAAGTGGGAACACGCCGTATAAAATGCATGTCTTCAGTAAGCGCAATGGTAAGCTAAACTTTTATGTTTCTCCCTTACAAACCTGCTTTGTTCGAAACTCCATTTTTTTTGGGGTAACAACTTCAATAAACATGTCTTTAAAAGAAAAAATACTGGCCAAACCGGAAATTAAACCATTACATTCTTAATACGAGTTTTTGTACATTTTTAAATATTGTTGGCTATACTTGAAAACGCGTCGAAAAAGTAAAAATTTTTATTAAAAAAAAATTATTTTTGTTTACCATACATTTTTAAAATGGAATCAACGTGAGAGTTGTAACGATAAATTGTGTGATACAACGACAGAATTACAAACTTTTCAGTTTTTCATTACCTATTAATTTTCTGTTTTTAAATTATGTCCCTTATTATGTAAATCGCAACGCAACGCCAAAGAATTACATTGAAAGCAAAACAAAATCATAAATGTTTTGTAATTTTGTTGTTGCGTTCTACAAAAATTCATGTACCGTTTTAAAATTTCTGAAATATAGTTTGTTATGATTTTTCTTGAAGTGGGTTTTTTGCAAACCGAAACCCTAAAATAGGAATTAAAGGTAGATTTACGTTTTTTCTTCTTTGTTTAAAACATTATCTCTTATACATGCATTTTAATTGCGTATTAATTTATCACAATTAGATACGTTGAAAAGAGATGATCAGATTGAAACACTAAATTTTGAGAGAAAAAGAAAAAAATACACATTGAATCCCGTTTATTTTTTTATATACCTTATTGCGCCAAATATAGAAAAAAACCATATAGTAGGGCTTAATGCTGTTCTATACTTGGTTTTAAAATTCACTTTAAGTTTGTGTTCCAAGAGGCAGAGACAAAAATTGGAAGTTTTTTTTAAGTGCTAAAAGTGATATTAAAGAAGTATATTTTTTTACATGTGGAAATATTTAAAATTTAAAAAAAAATACCTATACAGTTTTCCTAATACCAACAAGGAAACTAATACGAATCAAAAACCTCGAGGCACCCAGATTTCTATGTACTAGTTGGGTTATAGGATTTTCTGGAACATTTTGCCTAGTTGGAATCACGTGTTAATCACCTACCTTGTCAATACGAAAATTTAACCAAGTGGTATATCTTCTATATATACATATATGAAGATATCAAGAATCTGGGGAAATAAGTTCCAATCAGCCTTACACCTAGTGAGTGTAGAAATTTCTACACAGGCTAAAGAGGACACAAATGTGTATGTTGGAAATTTACTTTTCTTCAGCAATTGAAGTAATCACACCCTGATTATAGTGACGCCTTGCAAAAGGCCCCATTTTAATATCACCACAATAGTTTTGACTCATCAATACTTAAGTACCAGAAAACAATTGAAAGTTTCCTTACTATTTTTTCTTGCTAACCTAAGCTTAAAAATTTATCACATACTTTAAAACCAACTATTTAACTAAAAATTTAATATCTATACTACATTAATTATTCTCTATTATTCGTACTTAAATTAAAACTCTTTTTTATTATATATTTAGAATGCATTTACCCTAAAGCCACTTTTTACATTTAATTTATCATCAATCAATGAAATAATCAATGAAATAATTAATACAAAAAAAAATTACTAAATTGTAACACAATAACTTCCTAACTTTAAATAATATATAAACAAAGCCTAATTCTAATAATAAATTCATAATCCGTTAAATTAATTAATACTATGGAATCTACTACTTAGTTGATAATTATAAAAACATACATTTAACATTTACTCTTACATAATATACCTATATACCTAATTGATTAGATTTTTTTTTCCATTCCTAAACCTACTTATAAATATTACCCATTTCAAAATTTTTCTTGTATAGCTAACCCTACTTAATCATTTTTTTTTTTGTTCTTTGGCATCTTTATTAATTTAATTCTAATTTTAGAAGTATCTAAAATTGAGAGTAGTTTTTTTTTCATTATTGTGAAACATCTTTAATTTCTTTTTAGTATTTTGTTTTAAATCAAAATTATTTGGCTCATCTTTATTCCTTGCTGCGCCCATCATTGGGTTTATTGTTTTGCGAGTATGTATTTTCTTTTTTTATTATTATTTTTTTTTTCTTTGCTTAAGAAAACATTCGTTTAAAATGATGAATTCGTAAATAAGTAAATTTAAATTATTTTATATGATCCTATTTGTTCAAATGAATTGTAGTGTTAATATAAAATCAATTTACTATTATTTTTTTTAAAAAAAATTATTTAAATAAAAACAATGAATTGCTAAATTTTAAAATAATGGGAATGACAATGCGATTGAAATATAAATAGAATTATGGTAATCTAGGCTTCTTTAGGGACATTCGTGAAAATTCAAGGTGTTAAGAATGTCATTGGTGTATAAAACGATAAAACAGGGTAGGGAAAAGTGCACCTTATGTGGCTAACATCGAGCCGTGTTGAATAAACTTTAAGTATACTTTTTTTGGCATATAAAGTATACGCGTGCCATAGAATGTAACCGCGATGATATTTTGGCAGTTACTATTAAAAGCCGCAACAGAATACCACGAATGGATGGCAAAAAAGATATTGTATGTAAATTGCAGCTATAGGCCGAAACTTTATTTATTTACCCCCGGCTTGGCCCGTATTTTTTTTTTTATAAATTTTTTATTTTAATCGGTTCCTTTTTTTTTTTTTTTGTTGTGAATTTTCAAAAAAAATTGCGTTTTAATAAAAAATAGAATAAAAATAATAAATATTTGTTTTTTTAATTTTTTTATTTTCAGTTTTTGCTTAAATTTTATTTAAAGAAACTTTCTTTTAATGAAGTTTTGATTAATGAATTCTATTGCATTTTGACAAAACATCTTAAGTCAAAATTAAAAAGTTGAAAAAAATGATGTTTTTGCTTTTTTATTATTAATTAATTGAAAAAAATGCTTTTTTCACCGAGTTTTGTTTTAATTCTCTTATCTCCACTTAAGATGTTTTGTCAAAATCCCGCAGAATTGTTTTATTTTATTCAACTTTGAATTAAAATTTAGTTAGATTATTTTATTTAACTTTTGTGTATCAAAATTGTAACAGTTTTAGGCTTCTTATCAGCTTGACTATGATTATTTTGACAAAAGTCTCCTAACCAATTATTTATGTACAGAATTTTCTAAAAATGAGCACAGATATAGAAAGTTGAGAGAATTTTCTTTTAAACAAGCCCTCTTTCAGCGATACAGGACAACTATTCACCAATTGCAATAAATATTTCCAAAAAAGTATTATTTTTTCCAGATTTTCAGAGCACCAAACTTTCAAGTCAAAAACCGGAAGCTCGATTTTGATTTTCGAACCATGGTTTCTTTAGGAAAAGTTCTTAGAATTATGTATAGATTACGATTTTGCTATACGCTTTGTCACCTTTTTTGGGCCCGAACAAATTGACCCACTCTAGTGTATATATTAAATATATATATATCGAAAATAAGGATTTTCTCCTCTATGGTATAACAAACACCGGCTTCGCTAACTAAAGCTTCTCTGTATATGTCACTTTTAAAAGTGGCATAATGTCCATTTCCAAAGTGTCACAGTGCCCACGGACATTATGACAATTTTAAAAGTGTCACAGTGTCCATGGACACTACGAAACTGGAAGTTATGACATGCCACCTGTGAATCCACAAAGAGTGACTGTTTGGTTCGGTTTATGGGTTGGCCAAGCATTTACCGTTAAAAGTGTTCGCTATCGCAGGATGATAACGGACTTCTTGTGGCCAAGAATTGAGGATATGGACCTGGATTATATGTAGTTCCGACAGAATAGTCCCACTTGCCGCACAGCCAACGGAACAATTGTTCTTTTGCGCGAGAAATTCAATGGCCGTATTATTTCACAATGCGGCGTTGTTAATTGACCGTCACGATCATGTGATTTGACACCGGGGGACTTCGTTCTTTGCGGATATTAAAAAGAAAAAGTGTATGTGAATAAGCCAAGAATATTTCAAGAGCTAAAGGATGAGATAATTCGGTGCATTAACGACTTTGAACCTCAATTATGTCTCAGAGTCATTGATAATATGGACCATCGGATAGAAGAGATATGGGCAAATCCCAGAAACAGTCCACCATCCAAAAATTTTTCAAATGAATTTTTTTTTAATGGAATATAAGACTAGATGTATAATATCATTTTTATATTAAAAAATATGTTATACGAGAATTTAGCATTATTTCAGGTGATTTTTGTGCTTAAAATAGCACTTACAGCAGACTTATCAAAATATAAATTTCATTAAAAAAAAGTTGATATTCATAAGTTAAGAAATTAGTTTAAGAAATGCTATTCATAAAAATATAATTTGTTTTGTTAAAATAAATAAAATATAGTAATAAAATACTACTGAAAATACTGTAGCGTGCGTCACAAAGGGTTCACGGCTTTTGTCAAGAAATCACAACATTTTTTGGCTACGAATAAGTGCGTTTAGAATTCTCTTATAGTCATCTTTCTTTTAGGAATTAGATTTTGTATACCTTATAACCACAATACTAATTAGACCAAAAAAATTTTATATTTCAATCAGAAAACGCGTGCGAATATCGCGTTCGTCACGCAGGATTTGCCCATATGCCTTCAAAGCCGTGGCGATCATTTGGCCGATATTTTGTTTCACAAATAATTGTCACAGATCATTCTATCAAAATAAAATATATAAAGATAATTCTCTAAAACCTTTTTGTTTTATTTACAATAAACATCGTCCGTTTTGGTTGGACCACCCTTTATATTTGATTTAAAGCAATTTTCGAAGGTGCTACTTGTAAGAAGCTGTAATGAATATAGACCGATTCTTAATACTATTTGTCAACATGATTAATGTGCTAGCCAACCAGACGGATAGACCTTATTAGATCTATTAAGAAAGTAATTCTGAGTCTATCGGTACATCAAAATATAGGTCTAGAAGCAATATTTTTATGTGTTACGAACATAAGCACGACCGCTAATCTCCCATTTTGCAATTGCGGTGTGAATCAGTGTTGCCAGAAAAGTTTTATTTCATGTTAATTTACTTAATCTTAATCGTCTTAATTTCCAAATTTTAATTTTATTCAAAATTTATTTAAACTCAAGTTTCAACTTGCAAGTTTATATTTATTATCTTGTCTTCAAAATACAAGTGTCAACATTGGCTGAAACACGTACTGGCAATTATAGTCCCACGTACGAAGTAAACAACTAATTATATTGTTCTTTATTAAACAATTTCAAGGAATTTATTGAACATGAATATAAAATACAAAAAATCGTACGGTCGAATGTATAAATTTGTTAAACAAGTAGTACAGGTGCGATTTATAGCAACTTGAACGATTTGTTTTGTTGTTGCAAGTACCAAAAATTGCATTGTATTTAAATACTTTATAACATTATTTCTTTTGATATTGTAGGCGTATGTCTATTAGGAAATATGATATAAAAAAGGTGTCCAGATATTGTGTAATTCTTGAAAAAAATTTCAGTTCTTTAATAAATATTTCAGACTAACAGCGCATATGGGGCATTAACTGCACTATGGAACTTATGTTTGTTTTTAATTCCATTAAATTAACGACAATTTTAGCACTTATCTTTAAGCTCAGAATGAATCTAATTCAAATATTTATCTCGGCCATAAGATGGACCAAATGGTTTTCGTTTTATTTTTCTCTCCAATTCCAACAATGTCCAAAACAATTTGATTAAAATTCACAACCCACAATCTTGCCACTTTTAATCATAAATTGCTTAAATGCAACAATTTGTCAAAAACGAAATATTTAACTGTATTTCACATTTAATAACAACCGGCATTGTTGCCACAAAACTTACATATCGTGTCCATAAATATTTATGTTAAAGGAATTTATCGTAATATTTGACAAGTATGCAAAACATTTGAAGTTTTGGTACCGAAAAAAAAAAATTTTAAACCATAAAAATACATTTGCAATAATATTGCACTGTAAGCATTAACTGGAATCGAATGCCACATTTTCTTTTTTGCTTTATAAAAGATTAAGTAAAGTGCTACCATACATAAAACAACATGCAACATGTTCAACCTGATCATATTCAGATCTGTTGTTATTGCATTGTATAGTTTAATATTTATGTGGGCGCTTTTGATGCAGGAAATTCTTAAAAATCATTTGATCATTTTGTTTTTGTGCACCCTACAATACGTTATGATCGAATTAATTAAAAGTTTGCCATTTAGAAATATTATATACAAATAGTGGAATTTGAATGTTGTTTTAAAATTTGCGCAGTTTCGCTATTTACAGGAAATTTTTGCTAACTCAATAGAAAATGTGTTCGCAAATTGAATAGAAAATTTTTTCCAAAATTGCTGTTAATAGGAATTTCTACACAAATTTCTTATTATGAAAAAGTTTAGGCAAACTTTATTTTTATAGAAATTGTTGTGAAAATTTGCCATTTATAAAAAATTTTGCCCAAATTTCCTATTTATAAAAGTCTTGCCCAAATTTGCTTTTTTTATGGAACATTTTACTGAAATTTGGTATTAATAGGATATTTTGCGAAAATTTGCTATTTAAAATTTATAAGAAATTTTAACTATATTTGCCATTTATAGGAAATTTTGTAAGAAAAGATATACTCACTGTTTATTGTTGTTGTTTTTGTTTAAGCTTTGATATTATTACTGGGGGCTTATAATTTTTATTTGCTTAACAGTTTTATTTGTTTAATATCTTTAGTTTTTCTAAAATCTTTGGATGAAGTTTCCTGACGATCTGGCCTAAGCAACCCGTGAAATGCGCATAGGAATAGCTTATCCCATCAACAATAAACTTCAGTTTGTTAATAGTATGAAATGGGAATTTAGCACATTATAACGAAACCTTTTTAATAAATTTGCTATTTATAAGAAATCTTAGCTAAATTTGGTACTTATAGGAAATTCAAACTAAACTGTCTATTTTAACAGGAAATGTTGCCTTAATTTTCTGTTTAGAGGAAATTTGACTTATGTTAGCAATTTCTACGATATTTTACCTTAATTGTCTATTTAAAGGAAATTTTACCTAAATTTGATATATACAAAGGAAATTTTGCATGAATTTTATATTTATAGTTGTACTTAAATTTGCTATTTATAGGATATTTTACCTAAATTTGCTATTTAAAGGATATTTTACATAAATTTGCTTTTTATAGGAAATTTTACTTAAATTTGTTATTTATAGGAAATTTTACCTTAATATGTTATTTATAGGAAATTTTACCTTAATTTGCTATTTATAGGAAATTTTACCTTAATTTGCTAATAATTAGTATTATGGTTATTTTGTTGAACTATTTATGGTTTTTAATCCAAATTTTTAATATTTTTAATTAGGCTTAAGTTTATCAAATTTAATTTTAATTAAATTATTTTTATGAAGAAAGGAATTTTACAACATGAAAATTAATTAAAATTGTTATTGATAATCTTTCATTCTTGACCGTGGCCAGGGCTCGAACCCTGGCCGGCAGGTTACCATGACATGTTTCGATCGCAACCACTCGATCTCCTCAGATGGATTTGCCGTCTTACACTTGCAGCCATCGACGACTGCTGACGTCAATAGTCAAACACGAGAAAACAGACGTAAGGAAAAAACACTTAAAATCAGGGACCGAAAATAACAGTTATATTGGAATTTTAAAACAAAAAAAGCCCATAGAAGTAAACGTCGAAAAAACTGATTCAAGTATACCATATTGTTCCTTATGCACTTGTCCTTGATAAAATATATTGATTTTTAAAATGTTGATTTTTATTTTTTCGATCAAAAATAACAGTTATTTTTTGATTTTTATTTTTTTGAACAAAAATAACAGTTATTTTTTGATTTTTATTTTTTTGAACAAAAATAACTGTTATTTTTTGATTTTTATTTTTTCGATCAAAAGTAACAGTTATTTTTTTATTTTTTATTTTTTCGAGCAAAAATAAAAGTTATTCTCTAAAGAAATGTACGTGTTTTAATAATTTAGATGACTTTTAATAATTATTTTAATGTGCATACGAAATTCCAATGATAACTACACACTAAAATAAAAATTTTAATTCAACTAAATTATTAAATCACGTACATTTCTTTAGAGAATAACTTTTATTTTTGCTCGAAAAAAAAAATCAAAAAATAACTGTTACTTTTGATCGAAAAAATAAAAATCAAGAAATAACAGTTATTTTTGTTCAAAAAAATAAAAATCAAAAAATAACTGTTACTTTTGATCGAAAAAATAAAAATCAAAAAATAACAGTTATTTTTGTTCAAAAAAATAAAAATCAAAAAATAACTGTTTTCATCTGACTTTTATGAAAAAAGGTATAACTGTTACGGTCCCTGCTTAAAATCAATTAAAATGGATAATCATTCAGGAAAGCAAATTTCGATCTACCAAAGGTTAAAATACAATTTGTTTTAAGGATTGATGTTTGCCTATTGACGTCAGCAGTCGTCGATGGCTGGGAGTGTAAGACGGCAAATCCATCTGAGGAGATCGAGTGGTTGCGATCGAAACATATCATGGTATCCTGCCGGGCAGGGTTCGAGCCCCGGCCACGGTCAAGAATGAAAGATTATCCAATTTTAATTAATTTCATGTTGTAAAATTTCTTTCTTCATTAAAATAATTTAATGAAAGTTAAATTTGATGAACTAAAGCCTTATTAATTTGCTAATTATAGGAAATTTAACATAAATTTGCTACTTATAGAATATTTTACCTAAATTGTCTCTTTATAGATTATCTTTATAGAAAATATTGACCAAATTTGGAATTAATAGGAAATTTTGCCTAATTTTGCTATTTTCAGAAAATTTTACCTAAATTTGCTATTTATAGCAAATCTTACCTTAATTTGCTATTTATAGCAAATTTTACCTAAATTTGATATTATAGGAAATGTTACCTAAATGTCCTATTTATAGGAAATGTTACCTAAATTTCTTATTAATAGAATATCTTGCCCAAATTTGTTTTTTTTGTATAAAAAAAATCGCCCAAATTTGGTATTAATAGGAATTTTGCCTAAATTTGCTTTTTATAGGAAATTTTGTCTCAATTCGCTATTTACAGGAAATTTTCCTATTTATGGAATATTTTTTTCCAAATTAGCTTTTTAGAGGATATTTTGTGCAAATTTGCTTTTGTTTAGGAAATTATGCTTCAATTTGCTTTCTTTTTGGGTAATTATGCACGAATTTGTTTTTTAATATTCTTTTCTTTTTTTGGAAATTCTAAGTCGCTTTAGCCTTTTCCGTCTGTTGAAAACACGCTTACCTTCAAGCCGCTCAAAATAAAAATGTTGTTGTCAAATTGCTTTTATTTATCCAAAGCAGTTTGGAATTAGAATCAATCAAAATCGGTTCGTTAGAATAACAGTTCTGAATACAAATGTGGAACCTAAAACGCTAAAAAATTAAGGAAAAAACCATGTTAAATGGAGGCACAAATTAGTTTTATATGATGATAAATCACACTTCCGAATTCTGTAAAGATCGGCCCACTCTCGGAAAACCCTTCAGTGTGTTTAAAACCGTAGCGAATAGTGTTATCGTAATTTTTGTAAATTTTGGTTTTTTACAGTTTTATAAAAATGTAAATCACTTTGCCAAATTTCGTTAGCGGTATATAATTTACCACATATTAAGCGGCTATCCGGCAAGCACTTTAAGGCCCGCTTTCTCAACTTACCCATAGCTAAAGGTAGGATTTTATCAGCTGTTTAAAAAGTGTTCCATTAGTACTACTTTTCTTGAACCTAAAGTGAGCGGTGATTTAAAGGAAGGTTCATTCTACCTGCACGCAAAGAAAAAACATGTTTAAATATGGTCACCTCCAACAAAATTATTTTTAAATAAAATTTCAAGCATATTATGTTTATTTTAACCCTATTATTGCCACCGACAACCATTTTATGGTTGTTCGGAGGCAACATGGTTGTGATTTCTTGATGGAGGACCAATTCAACCATAATATGATTGACGGTGTACATAATATGATAATATGGTTATATATAAACATAATATGTCTAAAATTGGCTTTAAAAATAGTTTTTTTGGAGGTGAGCATATTTAAACATGTTTTTTCTCTGAGTGTGGTAGGTTAAGGTTAAGATGTAATAATCAAATATCATAAGCCTTAATAAAGATTGGGTTATAATTTATAGATCCCAAATAAAGCCTACTACTGTAAAATTCGAGCTCTCGATGGCGGTCATTTAATATTCGGCATACCCGAATATAGCTGTTGAGGCGCCCTCTGAGGAAATGCTTTTATATCAGGAGGACGATTTTCTTGGTCTGGACATCGAGCCCCTGCTGTAGGGTTTTTAACTATTGTTAATGCCGTTTGTCAAAAAGTCTAAGCGCCAATACAGTTTTTTTGTAACCCTTGCATACCAGTGCGCTAGCTCCACTTTTTTTTAATAAATAAGTTAATCAAATTTTAACACCCCAAGTTTATTAATTACAAGCTTTGTTGAACCGTGAGTATATTTATCTCTTACCAAATTTAAAGGGGGGTGCTTTAAACCATGGTAGATAAGGCCATGATGGCATTATTGCTCAATTGAATAGCAGATAAAGCCATAATGGCCTTATTGCCCAATCATTGAGAGGTAAGGTCATATTTTAAATTTTGCGAAATGCGAGATATAGCCATATTTTTTTCGCAAATATTATGCATGGTGTAAACATTTCGTAAAAGGGAAAATCCTTAGTTATCATTGAAAAACATTTTTTTTCTTTTGACGCACGCAGGAAAACTTTATTCAGCGAAGCCACCTGCCGCGTCCTACTGGAGGAAAAAACCCCTAAGCACGGCCGTCACGCAGAAGAACTTTAGTATGCAAAGCCAGATTTCAATACTTAACTTTAGTGTCACCGGAACTGAAATGAGAGATAAAGCTATTTTCTAATATTGCTAATGTGAGCTAACGCCATGATGGCTTTATCTCCCATTCAAATGATAAAAAAAAAGGCTTTATCTCTCTATTGAATGAGAGATATATTTATAAAAAATGGTTCCCCAATTTGATTATCTGCATGAAAACTTAAAAATTATATTTAAGGGTGGGCCTATTTGTAAGGACATTTTGTCAATATTCTTCCAGTGATTTTTTCGATAGCTTTTGGCATGAGGAAAAAAACATTGGATTGGATGAATTTAAAACATTTTAAATTTTTTTTAACATACCTACTAAAAATAACCTTAAAAATTAACGCGTAAAAAAATTATTTTGTAGACAAAAAGTCACCCAAAACCTCAAGAAAAACATTTGTCTGAGTTCACACTATGAAAGTTTCCTTTCAGAAAGTCTGAGTTTATTGGTAAACAGTGAGATAATAATAGCATGTTCTTTTCTCCTCTCACCTTTAAGCTCAGATTTTCTAAAAGAAAACATTCACACTTTTAATTCAGACTTTGGTAAGGTTATACTAAAAAAAAATTCAATCGGGCAATTTTTTTATTACCTGCTAAAAAACCTTAAAAATGTTTCAATTTTTTATTTTTAAGGTTTTTTTAGCAGGTATCGAAAATGATTTTTTTGATATGCCGTTTCTCATGCCAAAAGCTATCGAAAAATCGATATGTATATAAATTTATTCAGAAAACTCCAAGACTACGGGTTGCATAGTCCATTCGATTAGTCTTATTCCAATTAATCTGACCGTATGGAGTCAATGGGAGCTTAAATATTGGCCTCCAACGCTTCAAGTGTTGCTGGTTTGTATGCATAAGCCAACGACTTAAATTCGCCCCCATAAAAAGGAATCCAGAGGCGTTAAATCGCATGAACAACAAGGGTGCCAGTGAATAGGACCACTTCTGGAAAAATTGCTGTCACCAAATTAATTTTGCAATAAACCGCTTGTTAAACGCGCTGTATGGCAAGTTGTACCATCTTGTTGGAACAAAATCTCGTTGATATTTAGCTGCTAAATTTTTGGTAAACAAAGCTGTATTAATAGTACGGTGATTACGGATTTTCTTGAATCAAGTACAGAAAGATTGATTAAAGTACGTATTTTCAATCTCAAAATACTTTAATTATCCATATTCAATCCCGGTTTCATACTTAACATAATCCGAAAATGAGATTGATTTAAGAAAAACTATGATTGAATCAATCTCAAAATGCGCTTGATTCAGGTATTATAAAGTTGATTTTATCCCGAATTGGAAAGAAAAAAATTATAATGATTGATTGACTTACTCGTATTACACCTTACAGAATGATAAAACACCAACATCATGCCCTATATGGTTTTTACTTTAGAAATCTTATCTACATATTTAAACAAAAATATAAACTAAATGAGAAGCAAAAGTTCAAATTTACCTTTTAATCCTTCGTGGTACACATGAGTCTGGCCAGACTTTTTTCAATGTGTATAAATAATCAAAACATACGTAAGTCGGAGGGTTAAACACAACGAAAAGTTTAATCTTTTTTTTTTTTGCTTGATTTTAGAATTTTATACTTATTTCAAGAAATTCCGGTTTTGAGTACGTTTTTGTGTTATTCGTACTTGAATTTTTGAGTACGACTCGTACTTAAAGTAATCCTAAAAAACTTGATTTATCCCGAGTGTGTTTCTTTCTGTGTGCTTAGTTCGAAAGAGAGTGTAAACCGCACTAAACAGTCAATTCAAATGGATTTTAATAAAGATTCGTTAACGGCTTGAAGATTGTCTCAACTCCAAATACGGCAATTCTGGCCAAATCTGCTTTTTTAGGAAATGTTGCCCAAATTTGGTATTAATAGAAAATTTTCTCTAATTTGCTATTTGTAGAAAATGTTTCCCCAATTTGCTATTTATAGGAAATTTTGCGTAAATTAGCTATTTATACGTAACTTTGCTCGAATTTGCTAAAATATAACAAATCTACCCCAAATTTACTAGAAATAGAAAATTTTTTTGCAAATTTGTTATCTATAGGAAAAATTCCCAAAATCTGCTATTTGCAGGAAGTTTTTCGCTATTAACAGTTAACTTTTGATTACTTTCCCAAATTTGGTTTTTATAAAAATTTTTTCGCATATGTCCTTTTTATAGAAAATGTTCTTAAATTTGTTATTTATACATGAAGTTTCGCTGAATAGCCTATTAATAAGATTTTTAATAAATTTTTGCAACAAATAACTATTTATATTTTTTCTATTTTTTATTTAAATGTTGCAATTTATACAAGATATTGTTATTTATACATAAACTTTGCATTAGTTTGCTGTCTTAGCTGTTTGCTAAAATTTTGTAGCAATGAAAAAATGTTTGCAATCTTTTTTATTTGATTTCTTAGGAACTAATGTAGGGGATCATATAATCAGTCCTATTACTTGATTTATAAATTTTTTTTATGGGTTGCGTTCTTGTGTTTCTTTCAAATTAAATTAAAGCACCATTTATATCAAACTTGTATTCATTTCATGTCAGTACTGGGATAACGATTATTTTTAATTTATTTTGAATATGATTGATGTTTCAAGAACCCATGTTCATCTCACCATAAAACTTACTACAGTATTTACTTTAAATGTACACATACAGACAAAAGATATTTTGTGTATAAAAATTCTTTTGTAATCTTTGTGGCTTCCGTTTCATTAATCGCTTCAGATGTCATTTTGTACCCCATCGTGTTCAACGAAAAAAATGGCTAAATATTTGTTCATATTACCTGTGATTATGTTGAAATTTCTATAGAGAAGAAATATGCTTAAGCAATTATTTATGTTAATCTATGACTATTGATGAAATATCTAATGGATTTGAGATCATAACATATTAATTTTTCTACCTGCATAAAAGTTTTTTAAGCACATACATTTTTAATAAATAGTAAAAGATCGATTGAATAATGCAGAATCCAAATCCAAGAAATTAATAACAACAAAACCAAACTAAACAAGTTTTGTTTATTTTTATTTTAGTTGCTGAAACTTATATGGTCATTAAGGAGATTGATACGTGTACTAAAAAATATCTTAAGTGCAAGTAGTCAAATGACAGTTGTGATAAATAATATTTCAATTAAGACATTTTATTATGAAACAGGTTGTCACACTAATTTATCTTAAGTAAAAATGTTCAATCGATTTAAGTTAAAGTATATCGTAAAGTTGTAGGGTGAATGTGGTAGAAATCAATTTCGGTAAAGTCTTAACGTTTGTTCAAGTTGAAGTTAAAAAAAATTTAACCGCAATTCTACCTAAGAACGACCCATTTTTTTATATTAAATTGAGAACGAAGATAGCCTTTATTCTATGAAATAAAAAAATATTAAGCCAATAATGTGTAATATAATTTCATATTTACATATCCGACAAACAGGGAAACAACTTAAAGGCATTTTCATTTTAAATTTAAAGTTTAATGAAAATGTAAGCTGTGCCGCATATTTTATTTTAACGTTAAATTGAATTTCATGCTGTTCAAAAGAATAAAGCTTCATAGACCGCATATTTCCTGACAAACTGTCAGCAGGGCATTTTAAAATCAGCGCCATGTTCTTAATCAATAACCTTCAAGCACTCAAATCAAATCAACTCAATAAAAAAAATCATATAGAAAAGGCAAACAAAAAATGTTTACCCAAAAAAAAAACTACAACAGGGTGGCAATTAATTTAGGAAACAAAACTATACTTTTTTGGAATTCTAATTTATTAAAAATTTTAAGTAATCTAAAATTCTTTATTTATTAAAAGTTACATATACCGATTATAATTTTGATTTACGTCAGTACCTGCCGTGTAGTTGATAGCACACGGTGAATATCAACTACACGGTGTGTTCTTATTGAGCCCTTACCAAAAGATAATTTCCACCCACAGGTCGCAATTCGAGTATTTCACCCATCAAAAATTATTCACCCACCCCCCGTTTAAGTGCCGGAGCTGTCTTACCTCCACTGCTATTCAGTAATTCTAGCAGCTTCTGTTGAATAGCAACAACAACAAGGGATCCCTCCACAGACCGAACTTTCCCACACCGGTAAAAAATCAGCCATCCATGTGAAAGTCACCCTCCCTGCGATTTAAGCATAAACCACAGCCCCCACGTTATCCCGGAGTACTCCATCACAAAGAAGGTACCTCCTTAACGAGCAAATATTGTTGACAAAAGCACACCATATACGAATAGTCAAACCTTCATCCTACCATCATGATCCTTCATTGCCACGTTTGCACAATATTAACATAATATTCTTCACTAAGCATTCACTCATTATTGGCTACGGGGGAATCTTCACACGACATATATCAACCGGGGACTGGGCCAAAATTCCCATTCATACATCAGACAAAATTAAATCATTCACTCTTCATACATGAATCGGGCGGAAGTCTTCATTGAAACATGGTTTTTTCTGGTGGTGGCATACAATTACTCAATCATTTTCAAACAGCATGCAATCTTCACAGACTTCTTCTTCATATTTTTCTACCATCGTCTCAACTTCTTCCATCAGCATAATCACCTTCTCCTTCTTCATCTTCCCATTTGACTACATCCAATGCAACGCTAGTGCAAGTAGATCTCCCGTGTGTAAAAAGCTACTTTCCTCTGGTAGGTGTACTTTCAAAATCCTCAACCAATAGTAGTACTGATTCAGAAGTACCGGCGGCTACTGACTTCCATTGCACCTCAGTTAAGTACTGAGGTTCAATTTCAAACTGGTTTGAAATCATTGTTTCCAAAAAACCCTAGCATTCGGATTTTTGGTGCATCCTAGGTTGCGTAAACCTGGAATTAAATTAACCAAGCAGATTGTTCCTTAGTGGATGTACCACCAAGAAGTCTAACTTCTCAAGATGCTATAACTACGTCCCCTGAGCGGCGCAGCACATCCCCCGTGGGGATTTTTCTAATACAATTATAAATTATATTCTAACATAATTAATAAAGCAAAAGTAACTTAGACCTAAAGCCCGTTGTAGTGAAACAAACCCGCAGCCAACGAACTGATAGACTGCCTCACTACTAACTAGTCTACCGGGGCACATACATCATAAGCTAAATGAGACAATATTTACCAAGTAGATGTTAGTACATTACATACTCTAGCATTTTAAAATTTATTGAAAAATACTTCTGGACTGACACCAATTTTCAAATGAGACAAGCCGACCACATTTTGAAAATTATTATATCAAGTATCGATACAGTCGAATATTGGATTCTAAAGTGCCCTAAAATATAAATAATATTTTTACATCTTTCTATTATATATAAAAATTAAAATGCGTTTGTTATATGAGGTAAAAAAGTGACCTATGAAAATGCCCAAATCGTTGTATTGCGGCATAAAAGAAAAATTTCTGTATATCTGGTAAACGGTTACAGTAAAAGTGTGCAAGTCTGGAACAAATAGCTTTGTTATCATTTGTCAAAAAGCGAGATATATTAGAAAAGTAAGCGTGGAACCTCCTGTAAACGGTCAATATAAATAAACATCTCTAAATATCTGGAGAAGGATAACAGTAAAAGGTTTTAATTTGATACAATTTGCTTCGATATCTGTTCTAAGGGTAGCGAACCGTACTGGATTAATCTACATATTGATTGTTTGTTGCCTTTAGACTCCTGACCTATTGGAATTTTTATATCTAGAGAAAAATTATAGTAAAATTTTCTAAATTTGTATCAAATAGTTTGGCTATCAATACAAAATATCTGTCAATAAATGTACGGTTTTCGAAAAGTGAGCGTGGCGTCTCCCATACAAATACAATACATATTAATTTCTAAATATCTGTAGACGGAACGGAATATCTTCTCTGTTATTGCCCGGCTTTCGGAGACCTAAGACCCAAACTGTTTGGGCGATGAACATTTAGGGACAAAACCTCTCTCTCTGACACTGCTTGAACAGGATACATTCCTTTATTGAATCAGCCGGTTGGCTTCAAGATAATGTTAACAGCCAGGTAACATAGAACTCTTGGGAGACCGTGAAACATGGTAACACAACGGGAACTAATTACTGGACACAGGTGTGCTGTGCTTAACTGTGGCTGGGTCCTAACCTGACAATTCATAAAAATAGGGGAAACTGCTTCGTTATGAATACTTTTGTCCTTTTTTATATTTTTGTTCTTTAATTTAAATTTTAGTCCGATCTAGATTACATTGTCCTTTTTACTATTTTTAAGAACAGATTCTTTTTTAATTCGGACCTGTGTTCCTTGTTGAAATTACAGGAAACAGTATATATCTTTTATAATGGGAATCGACGAAATTCAGTATGGACAAATCTCTACCGGCATATTGAACTCTGCCTTTTTCCACACAATTCCTGGAACCTTTGATCTTTAATTTGTGTTAAAGCTTCCAGGATTTAGGTCGGGAGATTAACTAAATCATTCAGCATCACTTAAACTGTGTTCTCGAAGCCATGCACTCATCAATTTCCATGAGTGCTTTGATTAATTGTCTTGTTGGAATTTTATTACTAGAGGCATTTTTTCTTTAGAAAAGGGTATTATCAATATCTCATATTAAACCTCGTTCACATATCTTTCCATTGTGTTTTCAATTAAGCACCTCCATTTCAACAAAAAAAACCAGCCGCATGAAATAACATTATCCGTGTTTAACACTTTTTTTGTGAGAAACTAATATAAACCCTAGTGCTGGGATACTATCGATATTTATCGATTGTTCAGATTTCACTATCGATACTATCAATGTTATTATCGATTGAATGTTTGTACTTATGCAGGAAAACTTTAACTAGTTTTTTATCAGGCTACAGTTCGTTATTTTTAACACTTTATTGAACGTATAAGACGTATGTATGTACGCACGTTATTTTAGATGACAGTTTTTGAAAAATTTATAAGCACCTTTCTGAAGGAACCGAAGTAGCAGGGACTATAAGATATGTTATTGCAACCTTAGATAATTTTCTTAATTGGCTTTGATTCTCAACCCAATCAATCTAGCGGACTTTTCACTAATGGTCGTTCATTGTTTTATCCTATGCTCGCAATTGCATTTTAATTTGATTTTTTTACAACATCATAAAACTATCTGACATTTCAGTCCCTACGTAAACATAAAAAATTTCGACATAAAGGCCTTAAGTTAGTAGTAAAAAAAGCACAGCTAAGCAATCCATACCACCTGCCTTTCTTGTTGTTTGTATACATTGCTGTAATTCTGCGCAAATTAAAAATAGCAAGTAAAAACTTGCGGCAAAAAACAGTGTGTAAAGCTTCTGTTATATGACTTCATAGCTGTATTTAAAATAATAATAATATCGAAATTAATATTTTACCTATTGATATTTTTGCTATTTTAAGACTATCGATGATATCGATAGTACTATCGATAATATCAAAGCACTAATATAACCCCACCCTTTCGATCAATTTACATTTCGTATTCCGCATCAATAGCAAACAAATTAATTTAAGTTTCATCACCCAAAAATATATTTCGCTCCTTCTTTACACCTTATACTTCCCACACAGGAAAAAATGTTGCACCCGTAAAAGTATTAATCAAAAATTAAAATATGTTTGAATTAAAAATTTAATCAAGTGAATTAACCGTTTAATCAAGTGAATTAAACGTTTAATTGATACAGTGGTTTCCCGATTTAACGAACTCTCGATTTAGCGAATTCGGGATTTAACGAACAGGCAAAAATTTTACCTTAGGTACTGTGTATAACGAATTAAAATCCAATTTGGTACTCGATGTAATGAACAAATAAAAATAATATATAAAAAATTCGTAAAACTTAGATGGAGTAGTCAGGCAAACAGTTGTAGTCTTGACGAAGATGGTGAAATTAATGCACGATTAGAAAACGATGTACCTGCCGGTGAAGGGATAAAAATTAAACACAGAGATGCAATCAAAAGCTTTGATGTATGTATCCAGTGGGGACAGGAAGAAATTATCGATATACCCAAGATATTAAGGGTTTACGTGATATCGCTTAAAAGTCTCGCAATCTGTGCAAACTGTGTATATTTACGCCCTCGCAAATGAATTGTCAAAAATCGTATGAGAATTAATTTACACAAACTTCGTAAATTTGCCCAGCAATTTTGACTCGTTAACATGCGCAGTTCAATTGTGCATTTATAAAAAAACATTTTTTATGCTTACCGCCATTTCCGCTGAAAAATTCAAGTGCTTATGACTCGCAAACAATTAATTCTTGCAATAATTTCAGCACTTTAGTCCTTTAGCTTTCTTGATGCTTTTAAGAAACAAATTTCATATTTTAATCGCATATTTCACAAATTTTAATATTTTTAATTCATTTTTCTATTGACGTTTCTTACAAATTGACATAATTGTGGTGTTTATAGAACACGAGCGCCTTACTCGGCCGTTCAACTTACATTTAAAACAAAAACAAAGTTTCGAAATTTGTTTTAGTTTTAAATGTAAGTTGAACGGACGAGTAAGGCGCTCGTGTTCTATAAACTACACATAATTGTTTAAAATTGCACTCAAATTAAATAGGGTCTTCATGAAACGAGTCTCGCAAGTTTGCCCATTTGCACAAATGGCAATTTTAAGCGATATCATGAAAACCCTTATTAATTTTACGTGAGCTTCAAGAGAAAGCAATTGAAAAAAGTTAAAAGAAATCTCAAAAACAAACGTCAATAACAAGTTTCTTTTAATAAATTTGTACTTTTTCTTATTTTTCTTAAATAATTACTTTTTTAATTAATTTTTTTTTAAAAAATCCATTTGCATGTAATACGATATGAAATGAATTGTTCTTTTAATTTGTTGTTACATGAATAAATATTTTTTTAGTACTGGATTTAACGAATTTTTCAATTTACCGAACAGGTCTGACAATCAATTGTTCGTTAAATCGGGAAACCATTGTATTATTATTTTTTACATGGTATACATTTATATTGTCAATTAAACGTTAAAAACACTTGATTAAACGTTTAATTCACTTGATTAAAGCTTTGTCCACAATCACATTAACAATTTCGTTTTTTCTTCAATCTTATTTCTTCCCAAAGTATTTCATATATTTTCTTTTCATTTTATAAACAAAAAATTTAACAACATTTTTTTTTTTAAAGTTGACTCAACTAGAACTTCAGCAACAATTTGTATGAAATTGTTTCCGACGTTAAAAATTTTTTTATTTTGTTTTGAATGAAAATTGTAGGGTATCATATGGGCTTGGCCGACTATACTTTCTTACTTGTTTTTGATTAATGCTTTTACTGGTGCAAAATTTTTTTCTGTGCATCAAGATTTATGAGCTTAAGCAAAAGTTTCCTCTTTTTCAAATCAGCTTGTCTGAGTAAAGGCTCTTTCGAGCTAATCTATGTACTTGAAAGATTAGCATTAACCAACGTTCACCGGACCCATCGAAATGAGAAAACATTACCTACCAATTTCAATTCAAATTGTCTTTGAGAATTTAAAAAAAATTCAGTTAATCTACAAAAAGAATACAAAACTCTATCATCAATGCGTTATAAAAGCATTTTGGCCAAATTAATATGCAGGGTATTTTCATTTATTTAAATTTTTCTATAAAAGTCTTTTGATTTTTCAAATCATCCTTACAAACTAGTCGTTTATATTAAATTAAGTAAATTAGTTTTAAACTTTTTTTTTTAATAGTTAAATATATTACCCGCCACCCTGTAAAGCTCTCAATGCATATATTAAGGCAGCCTAACATTTGGAATTTTTTTTTAAACTTTTCATTAGTTTTTTTTTTAATACCATAAAAAATATAAATCAAATCCATAAGAAGTTTTCTAAATCGATATGGCAAATTGACTGACACTTAAGAACTTTAGGTTGTATCTATATGTCTGTCTCATGTTAAAGTTAACATATTTTGTATAACTATGTGTTTCTGGTTTTGTATGTATAAAAGAACGTATACACCTAACAAAGAGTTATCAAGAAAAAAAAAACACTCGAAAAAAGCGTGACCACTAAATTAATATACCTTAAAAAAAAATTTCATGGATCTTCTAAACTTTATATTTAGAAAAAGTTGTAGATGAATCACAATCGTTGTTAAAATTAAAGTAAATGTTTACTCAAACATAGTGGTTACGTGTGGATCGAAAAATGTTTGTGAAGTGTAACCATGTATTTTAACTCAAAGAACAAATTTCTCTCCTTGGTTCGATTTTGTGTATTTAAATTCTCACGTTTCTTGATAGTGACCTACAAAACAGCCAAAATTTGTTGAAAAGATACTTGAGGCGTATCGTGAAATGTGTAGACGGCAAATTAAAGAAAACTGATACACAAAATAAATTATTTTTTTTTTTCAATTGAATTCTAACTAAATTAGAAGAATATAGAATTAAATAAACATTTGTCAAGAGATATTTTTTTTAATTTTAGGACATAAAATGATTAATCTCTTGAAAAGTTCTAAAAAAAAAATCCGAAGTGAAACGAAATTGAAACCGTGATTAAACTTAATTGCCAAGACATCTTGATTTATGTTGGTTAATTACTCGAGACAAATTTAAGGCAAAGCCGTAATTAGAACAGGATGAAAAAATTTTAGATTTGACTTTAGAAGTATTTTTTGTGAAATAAAATTATAATTATCATTTACCAAAGTGCAAATTTTATAGTCGGCTGCATCAAAGCTTTTACATCTAACACCTTTTGTTTCTATTAGGAAAATAAAATAACCAATAACTTTCGGGAAAAGTATTTTTAGGATATTTTTTGTACAGCGCGGCGAAGACGTGGAACATTTTTTCTACACGGAAAAAATGTCTTAGTCATCGTCCAGACTTGCAATTTTTGTTGCTGCAGTTTTTAAAAAGTCTGCTTTGAAATTGCATTAGTGTCCAGATTATGAAATTATAGCTTTGCAATTTTTGTATTTTTATCTTGCTCTTTTTATATTTAACTAACTGACCTGGTAAACTTTGTTTTGCCATATAACTTATTTATTTCAGATGTTAGAGAGTAAGCATGTCAAATGTTAAGAAAACCGGTTGATAAATTAAGAAGATAATAAAAATTACAGGCTATAGTTATTTCCGAAATTTCAATAAAATCGGTTGATTAGTTAAGAAGATATAGGGAGGGGGAGTTTTTACCCCTCTTGCCCCATGTCACGACCTATTTCCTTTCAGATGTTACAGTGTCTGCATGCCAAATTGTAAGAAAACCAGTTGATTAGTTAAGAAGGTATAAGGAGGGGGAGCTTTTATCCCTCTTGCCATATTTGACGCCCTCTAGCGATATGAAAAATACTTTACGACCTATTCTCATATCTTACAAATACTTAAAAATGGAGAACATTTGTTGATATTTGTATGGGATTTTATAGGAAAATCTAAATGCCATATCTCAGAAACCCCTGTGCAAGCTTAACGTACACAATCTACAGACTATCCCCAACGCACCCTGAAATTTTGTTTGAAATCGGTCGAACCGTTTCCGCAATTAGTGGTGTCTTTATATATATGGTCTTTTTATATATATAGAAGATTGAGTTACCTTTAGTTAAATTCGCGATATTTTCGTTAACTTCAATCAACCCCTTTTAAGAATTTAGTCGATAAATATAGGTCGGGTACACTGAAAGAAAAATGCTTCATATATTTAATGAATCATTTTCATAAAAAAGTTTTCCTTGGGTAAATGAAAATTTTCATTGTCTAAATGGAATTTCATAGCTTTGATGAAGTATTTTCGTTAAAATCGCTTCATTAGATTTCGTAATTACGTTAAAAATTTTCATTGGATATATGAAAACTTAAGTTTGTCCAAGTTAAACAAAAAATTTTAATTGGGAACTTAAAAAAACAATATACAAACATAACTGTATTCATAAATTAATACAAAATTATAGTTTCCTTAAAAAAATGTTTAATTGTTATTTAAAAAATGTAAGATTTAATAACTTCATACATCTAATGTTACATGTATGCCATTAAATTTATGAAATCAAAAAATTTTTTTATAAAAGCAACATATTTCAATAATTGCCTTCATAAATTTTAATTTTCATTATGACAATAAAAATGTCATTATAGTAATGAAACAAAAACTTTCAATCCACTTTCAATCAACGTTGTTATTGTTATTATGGACAATTTAATCTCACATTTACGGTCTTAATTGAGAAAAAAACATAGTTTTTTTGTACAAAAACTACACTGCCCCGGTAGACTAGCTGGTAGTGAGCTAGTCTATCAGCACCGAGGTTACATGTTCGAATCCCACCAGAGACAGAAAAAAAAAAAAAAAATAAAATAAAGTAAAATAAAATAAGAAAAAAGAAAAAAAAAATAAATAAATAAAAAAAAAAAAATAAAAAAAAATAAAATTTTTACTTTATTGAAAGTATTCATCCAATGAATAATATTCATGGATCTAATGTAATGTTTCATTAAGTCCTTTTAATGAAACAGGTTTCATTGATCCAACGAAGCGCTGCATAGGTTCCTTTATAATGCAATTTTTCATGGGATTAATGTCAAAATTCGTTAGTATTGCGAAGAAAATTCTTTCAGTGTAGCTCGCTACATAATGTACTTACACAAACTAAACATAAGTAATCACAGTTCCCACATAAACCGTACTTGCGGGATACACCTTAATACGATACACCTTAACCTTAACCTATAAAAATAACTTTTTAAAGATAAATTAATCAATCATGTCCCATAAAAAGGACACTCTTGAAAATTGCAAGTTCTTAGACAAGGGTTCGAATTATTCGACAGAGAGGAATATAGCATTTTTACTTGTTCTTTGCAAAAAAAATTCCCGAAAATGAAACTAAATTTAGAAATGCTTGCAGGAATAGTAAAAGTACCATATATTAGAAACTAGAAGATATACACGCCTTTTTACTGTCAAGTATGATATAAATCTCAAACTAGCTATTCAACATTCTTTACTAACCCCTAGACTAATCAGATGTAATAAAATATTTTTCGCAGATGTCAAACGTCTCCTCATTGAAAAAAGGAGTTCAAAGAGAGTGATTACTTTACAGATAAACTCAACTTTAAAATTTACAGAAAGAATATGCTCAAAAAAGCTAAGAAAGTTACTGCAGACTTGAAAACTACTTCCTTGGCTACTTATCTTAAAGAACTTGGTGCAAAATCCCAATCGGACTATTACTTTGGCCTGCAACTAAAAACCTTAAAAGGCCGTTAAATAATAAACCCTGGCGAAACTTAAATGGAACCCCTAGTAAAGCAAACTATTGGGAGATTCACAAGGTGTCATAAAGTCATAAGTCTTAAAATAATAAGATGAAAAAATACGAATGTTGTGAACAACCCCTCATAATTTAGTGTGCTATTTTGAACTTAAATCAGCTGATTTAAAACAAATATAAAAAAATAAATATTTGCCTAACATCAAAATATTTTTTAATTCTAATCCATGAATCAATAAATTAAACTAGATCTTACCTGAATATTTTCCATTTTATTAGACGCAAATCACAAATAAATTTTATCTTGTTTGTTTACCAAACATCAGAATCCTAAGCCGATATAATTTGACGCCGCAAGTGTTAAATTCGGATATAAGCCGGATAAAACTATACCATCAACGGCGACGGCTACAAAAACTAATGCGGATCGGCTTAGCCTCTCAGCGCAGGTATCTTCTGATTAATTACGACAACACAATAAATATAGCAAGCAAATTTCTATTTATTTAAGACACTTTTTGTTTACAAAGCAACAACAATATTTTACAACCATTGTAAAATGTTAGAACATTATGACAATATAACATGATAGCATACCTTGTGAATACCCTATATATATATATTAGTCGAGTTGCCAACTGTCTCAAGCGGAACAGCAGGGAAACTGAAGAGGCTATTGATAATTTAAATCCCAAAAAAGCAACTGGTATATATGAAATACGGAGCAAGATGCTTATGGGGCTATAAATAACTTTTAATGCACTTTTACGAATTGATACTTAATACATAAACTGAAGCTTAACTTACCCATAAATACTCACAAGCTATAAAATATTTTTTTAATTGGTAAATTTAATTTATTATTAAAAAAGGAAATTTTTTAAGTTCTCCTTAATCTGTTAATGCTGGAGTCAAACAGCGGATAAAACTTCAGACATGCCAACCAACAACTACAAATAAACATTTTGCTTATTATAAAGCTTTTCTTAGCATCCACGAAAACCGATATGAAGCTCTTGGTACTTACAGAACCTCTATTTAAATTGTAAAAATTGTTAAAGCATTGCAAAGGTTAATGTCCTTAATATTTTCTCAAAAAATACTTGCCTCATATACAAATACGGCGGCTTAATGAAATTCTTAAATTTGGCTTCTGCAGCGCCTATGATGCCCCTAGACAGGTCAAATGTATGGCCAACACCACTTAATTTGTTTGTAAATTACCAACCCGTTATTTCCATTTGTTAGTGGGGGCTTAAAATTTTCAATACTGGCGTCTAATCACCGCATACGATATCGAGCAAAATTGATCGATATTATTTATTTTAGTATCTTGTAACTCGATATCGAATGAAATATATTGAATTTGAAATAATAGCATTCGACATCGAGTAACTCGACATTACATTTATCGAGTTTTCATTCGATACGCCAGTGTCTATCGTATGCAAAAAAATTCAATAGTTTATTCGATACGATAGTATCGAATGCGGTGATTAGACCCCTGGCTAGAAATATATTGAAGAAAATGTTCCAAAGTTCTAAGGAGTCGTCCCTAACGGAATATTTTACAGATGTCCATTAGTCTTTCGTCCTAAACATGTGCTCAAAACATACTTTCCTTTTATCTTCACCGCTTATAGCGATCCCATAAAAATATAGCGTATTATGAAATTTTTAAATTTAATTAATTAAGTTGTAGAGTCTACAATGAAGAAAAATTTTAATCATTTATGGCTTGTTTTAGCTGTATTTTCTAACTTTTTATGAATTTTTAATATGCAAAAATTTTGCTTTAAAATAATTTTTTTTTTTTTTTTTTTTTTTGCCAAAAAGTCTTTGGAAAAGGTTTCCTGATGAGCTGGCCTAAGCAACCAGTGGAATGCGCATAGGGACTGGTTTTATCACATCAACAATAAATTTCAGTATGTTTATCAAGAGTACGAATTGGGAATTTAGCACATAAAAACGGAATCTTACTAAAGAATTTTTTACTCCCAAGAAAAACCCTGATAACAAATATGCAAATGGCTGTGCAATAAAACTGAACAGACAAATTGCTTTAATTATGCCCGTTTCCCACTCCGCAAGTTACTTGTGCAAGTCTCTTGCGCAACTCTTGGTTTGTAGACATCAGCGGTAAGGTCACACTAATAAATAAAATTTGTACAGACTTTGTTGTACTCGGCAAGTAACTTGCCGAGTCTGAAAGGGGTCTTAGATTTTCTTACGTAAACAATAAAATAAAGTAATTATTTTTTTAATTTTTTTAATTTGAATTTTTTTACTCCCAAGAATAGCTCTGATGGTGAAAAATGTTATGTTTCTAAAACCACTGCGAATATTTGAAAAGGGTTTTTCTCACTAAAACTTAATTTTATTGCGGAGTTTCCGTTTTTTAGTTAATTCCATCTAAACCGTTTTTTAGTTACGCCAGTATATGCTGTGCAACCTCCTACATTTTCGAAATAACGGTATATCTTGAAAATAATAGCTTCCCTAAAAAACGGTAAGCCTCACTGGCTTCAGAGTACCCGATGTAGGTTAAAACGCCTGTTGACACTCTTTTCACAAAAAAGTGTCAAATTCTGGCACAGTGTATTTTTAATTCATAACACTGTGCTCGAAATTTTGCACTTTTTTAAGACAAGCTGGCCACTTAGCGTTTTAACATAATTGAGGTACGCTGAATCCGGTGGTGCCTGCCGTGTTTTTATGTTGCCTCTGGTTTTCGAGAACACCGCTATTTCGAAAATGGAGGAGGTTGCACAATATATGTTGTGCAAAAGCGCAATTCCGCAATAATGATGGGTAAAATGTATTACCAACCCCTATGTATTTTTCATCTCAATCATTTATTTCCTACATACCCGCACGCTAGCTCCATTCCTTAAGGGGGTTCCCATACAAAATGTTCAATGCAGACTAGAAATGTATTGAAGAAAAAGTCCCATAAATGCCCAGCAGTCGCCCCTAGAGGGATAAAATGTATGACTGACCTCCATTAGTTTTTTGTTCTTAACATTCTCTTAAAACATACTTGCCCCTTATCACAAATATTGCGTTGTATGAAATTCTTAAATTAATTAAACTAGTGCTCGCCTAATGGTCAATACTCGACCATAAATTTTTATATACTTATGAAGAAAACATATTGCATCTAAGTATATATGAATTTGCATGTTTAGAGGATTTATTTTTTCTGTCTTAGTGGATCGATTTGGGGACGGACCAGCCTCCAGTTGATATTTTTATCTTTCACGTGAGTTAATTTAATTTCTTAGTTTTATATAAAAAAATTTCAGAGAATATCAATTAAAAAACCAAACAAGTATCAAAAAAGCTGCTTTATAGATTGTCATCATGCATGTTTAATTTTATATTAATATGCCTAGTATTAACGAAAATTATTCAATTTACCAGACGTTGAATGAAAAAGTACCAAAAAGCTGCCCTTTCATGTTCTTTTTCATCCAGTTTAATGTATAATTTTATCTTTATAGGTCGAATATTAACAAAAATTCAAAAAGTACCAGTTGAAAAACAAAAAGTACCAAAATGTTTCATCTTATAGGTTTTAATTGACTTAGGACCCCGCACCTATAATTTTATGTTCCTACGATAAATATTATAGAAAATTATATAATTATCACATGCAGCACGGAAAAATAAAAGAACGAGTTTTAATTTCCCATATTTATATAGTCGAAATATTCGAAAATCGGTTTGAACGCTTATTACTCCGAAAATATTGAACAGATATTAATTAAATATATATTGTGCACTTCTGTAAGTAAATATATTTCAAATGGTGTATATTTTTGTTCCAATCGGTTGGCATGCATTTGGAAAGTGTTCTTAACTGTTTTCCCTTTGCCGATTTATATACAGATTCTTGATCATTTGTAGCTTTTTTTTTTGTTAGCAGCTTCGTTATTTATATGTCTGTAAAAATAACCATAGCTGTATCCAATTCCAATTTTTTATGAATTTTTTAAAAACAAAAATTTCGAAATTTTGATAAAAAAAATTATGTTTCTAAAACGACTTTACTTTTCATAAAGGACATTTTATTGCGGAATTTCGTTTTTTTTTTAAGTTTTTTTCAATAAGTTTTTGAGTTACGCGAACATGTGTTGTGCAACCTCCTCCATTTTCGAAATTACGGTATATCTCGAAAACCAGAGCCAACCGGATTCAGCGTACCCGAATTATGTTAAAACGCCGTGTTTCGGCTTGTCTGTTTTTTAACTTGCATAGTGTTATTAATAAATAAAATAATATGAAAAAAAAAATATAATAAAATATTGAACGTAGGAGAATATTTCGTTGTATAATACAAAGTCCCTTTTATATATTTTAATGAAATTTAAAAGAGCAGTTTTGCTAAATTAATAAGTTTTAAGTAAAAATTATTTAACAAGCAAGAAGCATCATTTAAAAAAGAATTTAAACAAATTTGCCTAACTTCCTTTCCATAAATTCCATTTAAAGTGACCACACATACTTTTTAAAATGTATAAAATATATTTTTACTCATGTATTCATTCTAAAAACCTGTACTGGCCGCTAGCAACTCATGATGATGGGTAAAACCATCTCATTTATAGTTTTTTTTTCTTTACCAGACGGTAAACATCAAGTAAATGTTAAAACCGTAAATTTACAACATAAGCAATAAAAAAAAAATATATTTTAAAAATATTAAACTAATATTTAAGAGCAGTGTAACAACTGTCAAGGAACATGACAGTTACATGTGTACTATAAATTAAGATTATTTGTAATAATAAAAAACAAAAATGACAGGATGTGACTTTATTAAGAGCAAAAATATTTTAACACAAATAATTCAGTTGAACAGAAAAACATAAAAACTCATTAGAAAACTTTAACACATTCGAAACTGACACAAACATTTTGCTGCTTTTTAAACTGTGACTTGGCAAAACGTCTTGTAGGTAGTCAATCATTGAAATTCAATAAAATATTAATAATAATAATAATGGAAAATATGAGAAAAAATTTAAAAAAAAACATACCTTGAACTCAAAATTATTTTCGCAATTAATTCTACAATCATTAAAGTCAACCATGAATTTGGGTTTGAGTACGAGTGTGCATGAATTTAAGACTTTTCTGTAAAAAGTTTATGGCCGTTGCAGTAGATCAAGCATAAATTATGCATAATTTAATCGATTAAATTAGAAAATAAATCGAAAATTTATGTCAATATAAATTATTTATAAGACCGTATGAGAAACAGTTTAATTTAGAACATTTGCTTTGCATTTTTTTTTTTTTTTTGAAATATGAAGATAAAATAAATAACTTTTAATTAAACTAATGAATGAAGGGTAATTGTTTTAAACTGTTTCTTTCGCTGTTGGTGAATGAAATAACTCTGTGTGTTTAAGATTTTGATATAGCAAGCATATAATTCCTTTAATTCTGACTGTTATTCGAGAATCTTTTATCCAAAAATGCTAAATTGTTTCACTAAGGGAATCAACTTATGGCGTTTTCTTTACTGACGCAAAATGTTGCCAACATCCCAGTAAAACTTCGCTTACTTTTTCAAAATGAATAACTTTTTTAACTCATTATTAAGTAGATTTCTTCTAAACCTACATCTATAACAACTTCTACAACTACTTTTTTCTGGATGTATTTAAGTAAACAAATAATGACTTACTTTTGAATGCGTTCATTTTGGGACATCCCATGCAGTGTTGCCAAAACGTGGTGACCAATAAATGGCTAAATTTACGGAAAAAATGGCTAAAAGCTTTTTTAAATAAAAACACATTAAAATGCAATAACAAAACAGAAATAATTCATTTAAAGTTGTTTACGATAAAATTGTGAGTTAAGATCAATTTGTTAAATAAGAACAAACGTAAATAAACAGGGAAACCAGAAATATGCTCTAAAAACACGTTTTATGCGCATTAAATTTGCAGTAAAAACTGGAAAATATGCCCTGAAAAATGTTAAAAATATGCCCTAAAAATTAAAAATTGCTCATTTTAAGACACAATATTCCAAAATTTAATAACAAAATTTAAAAAAAAACCTAAAAAAGGTTAAAATTCATATAAAAGATGTTTGCGCCAAATATTATCTAGATATAAACATCCATATGGATTTTTGTCTTAAAGGGATTTTAGGTACGGTCGCTAAATTATTAACAAATGTTAACATTTAAAAGGAATATAAAGCTAGTTAAGGATAGGAGCTTTGAGCAAATGTGAACCGATTCGAAAATAATTTCATTTGAAGTTATTTTTGGCACGAATTTAATTAAAATACCATCGTAATAAGATAGCTTGCGGACACAAAGAGTCTAATTTAGATGTGAAATTTATAGACCGATTTTCACCATTTTCATAGACTTCGTCCATATTTGATCAAATTATCTACAAAATGGGAACTTGTACTCTGCGCACAAGGCTAACATGGAAAGACAACCAGCCAGGCGGATGGATGGACATCGTAAGATCACTTTAAAAAGTGATTCTGAGTCGATCGGAATACTTAAAGATTGGTTTCAATTCAAATCGCATAACATTTATCCTTAATGACAACCTGCTTTGTCTTACAATTTTAGAGTAAAAATTAAATGTAGATGTCGAAATTGAAGTAACAGATTTTTGAAATAAAAAAAATTTATTTGCTGAGAAAGCTATTGTAGGCATCTAAAAAATTGAATATGTATCAAAATATGCATTAAAAAGGCAAAATATGCGCTATAAACCTAAAAAATGCTACAAACGGTAAAATATGCAAAAATATGCACTAACAAATCGATGCCAACATTCATAAAAAGCTCTATAACGGATAAATATATTGTTACTGCCTTCATTAGTCGCACAAGGAATAACATGCAATTGCATATTTCTGGTTTCCCTGTAAATAAATAATAAAAAATTAAATCATCGAAAAAGTCGATATCGTATTGTTCATCTCAAGGTTTACATGGACAGCCAGCCCGCCGGACAAACATCGTTAATTCGACTCAGAAAATGATTCTGAGTTAATCGGTATACGTAAAGGTGAGCACAAACACATAGTACCCTCTCCACTATTGTGGTGGTGGTATAAATATTGTATTGTTATGGTAAAAATATTTACCTAATTGATAAAATCGAATTAACGGTTGCTTAATGTAACCTATTTCTCAAATTACTTTTAAAGATGTTTACTTGGCTAAACACCCTCTCTACTTCAGTATTAGACCATGGAACTTTATAGTCAATTCTGAAATTTCTAAAACAATTTTGTTACCGCCTGCATCCCTTTATTGAAATACTTGAAACCAGAAAGAGACAGCGATGTTTGTGTTGATCCATTTTATAAATTTAATAATGGAATACTGTTCCTTTATTTTCAAATAAGTTTTTCATCATCATAGTTTATAGCGATTTCCAACATTTGTAAAAGTTGTGATTTAAATTAAAGGCGTTTTAATTGTTCCAAATGTTTATTTTACTTTTATAAATTTATATAATAAAATAAAAATTATTCTTTTAAAAGAAAAACGGCAAAAACATTGTTATGGCTTAACAAGTTGAAAAATGGCTAAAAAAATGGCTCATGGCTAAACTCATTTCTAAATGGCTAAACAGGGTGAAAAATTGCTAAATCTAGCGACGAAATGGCTAAATTGGCAACACTGATCCCATGTAAAATTCATTGGTTCTTTCAGAAGAATTGTTAGTAGTGCTGTTATGTTTTTCTGATTACTCAACACATTATTTTGTAGGCGAAGTTTTTTCTGGGATATTTTTACCACCTATTAAGGGCTTCTCACACTCTTATAATGTGTTGCATTTTTTACTCACAAACAACAAAAATTATTGCCATCTATGTAATAACACCCTTGACCAAAGGTGGAAAGGGTATGTATAAGTTTGTCAATCCGTTTGTAAATTCAACAATTTTGATCTTAAGCCCTTAAAGGTGCAGATATATATTGAAGGTCCTTATGAGTAGCAAAGTTGGTTTAACAAAGTCCGTCTGTCCGCCTGAATATATCACTCTTACTTGGTTAAGTGAGTGAGTGAGTGGTTATGGTGAAGGGTCCCAGCAAAAACTGAGCTTCCTCGGAAGCAGTAGTGTAAGGGAGAATTCGGAGTGAAAATCAAACAATTTTAGCACTGAAACAAAAATTTAAAAAAATATTTTGAAAAATTTGGGTACAATAAATGACTTTATTAACAGCCCGGCCCCCGTTTTCAATCGACAACTTAAGCGAGCGATAACAAGTCACTCATTATCGTTCTCTTAAGGGGCCCACTCACTATCGACTTATCGGTCGACTGGTTTTACGTTTCTAACGTCATTCATTTATTTATTGCCAAATGACTGTATTGCCACATCAGCAATTACACAAATAAAACGAATCGACAAAACATGTAAATTAAACCATAAAAATAGAACTCTGGCAACACACAAAGCAGAATAAAAAACAAAGGAGTAAACAAAAAATACAGAATAGAATTTTATGAAAAACATTTAAAAAACCTACATATATAATTTTATAAGTGGTGGTGTTTTAAAAGTGTATACCCACGTGTTAACTTTTGCAGGCCTTTACTTATAAGGCCTTCTGTAAGACCTTCCTAGATCTTTTTTTAAGATCCAGTACTTATGCTCGCTTATCCCTTCTCCCTTTTAAATTTTAAGGGCCGATGTTGATTTTGAATAAAACACAAATTATTTAGGAAATTATTGTCATTTCTCTTTATTATGATAATATTGGTATGGTTCAATTTTGTGTGGAACAAAATACCGGCCAAATGGCGGAACACCTACATCCGGTTGTCCGAATTTCCGATGATGCTGAGGCATTATTGAGGTTCTAAGCCGTTAATGGGCCGAATTATCTCATCCTTTAGCTCTTGAATTGTTTCTGGCTTATCGACGTACACCTTTTCTTTCAAATAACCCTTAAGAAAGAAGTCCAACCGTGTCAAATCCCAAGATCTTGGCGGCCAATTGACATCGCCACCACGTGAGATAACATGGCCATTGAATTTGTCGCGCAAAAGAGCCATTGTTTAGTTAGCTGTGTGGCAAGTGGCACCGCCTTGTGGAAACCAAATAATGTTCACATTCATATCTTCCAATTCGGGCCATATAAAGTTTGTTATTATCTCACGATAGCGAACACCATTCACAGTAACTGCCTGACCGGCCTCATTTTGAAAAAAGTACGGCCCGATGATGCCGTCGATTGACGAATCCACTGAGGTGAAAATGTGCTCATCACTGAATAAGCCTAAATAACTTTAATGCGTTGCTCGAATGTGTATGTTTTCATGGTTCAAATTGAGTTAGTCTGAAATTCATAAGAGTCAAATGAAATGCAGAAAAAATTTGACGTTTAGGTTGGTTTACATTCAACATCGGCCCTTTGTTTGTTTAATAAACCATAAAATTTAGCATACATAGCGCTGCTGAAAAAGGGAACGCAGAAGGCCTTGGCTGGCTAGGACATCGTGTGTAAAAAAGGTATGAGTATGGAATATGGATGTAAGGCCTTGTGTCTAAAGCTTCCTACAGACGGTGGTCAGATCTTACAATGTTGTCATTAAAATTGCCTAAAAACGTCTTGCAACTGTGTGAACATTGTAAGCTCAGTTTCATTTGGCAGATGTGTAAAATTAATGCATCTGGCAATGACACCGTTGTCAGATAAATGACAACATTGTAAGATCTGACCACCGCCTATGCGAAGCTTAATAAATAAACGCTTGCATAAAGCCTGCTTACTACTTCTATTTACCGTTGGGTAATAATAAAGAAAAATTTTGTTAATTTTTTTAACAAATTGCATCTGTCGACGACCACAACACAAATTACTGATTATGACATTTATGGTCGCATAAAATTTGTATGAAAACTGTTACGTTATTGCCGCTTGCATTGTCGATCGACTTGTCGTGCTAAAAATTATTAGTGGACCACAAATCAGCTGTTTGTCGTTGAAAATGCAAACGAACGATAGCAGACGACAACGGGGGCCAGGTTGTAAAAATCAAAACACGTGCATACTTAAAATTACACAATGCAACAAGCAAAAATTCCTTGAATTGCCACTATATTTTTTTGATCCGCTATAGTCACCTAACTGCAAAAATCATCATTATTTAAAACTCTATGGTAAGGTTTTTTTTTAATTTTTTTCTAAAATTTGAGATTTTTGAAGAGGTTGGTCCATACATCTTGTCGTAACTTTGGAACGACGTCCTCGATTTTGTTTTGCATATGCTTATCGACTGACCTGTTAACTTGCAGGTTTGCCATAAAAATGTTAAATTTTGTCACTATTTGATATCAAATGAACTCGTTTCCTAAGCGAGGTTCACTTTTTGGAGTTTAACAACAGGTTTTTAATGGTGTTTTGTTAAATGTGCCTTGAAAGCAATTATATAAATTTTTTAAGTATACAACTGGACTTACTTTTTTCCTACAATATTTTTATTGTAATGTCCTCTTTAAACTATTGGTCATAAAAGGGTTAATTTAATAGTATCTAAATATATTAATAAAACATGTTTCTTCCACAAATATATGATTTTTGTGGTTATAACATGGGTTTTTAGTGACGTCTAAATGAATGTTATAAAACAGTAGGATAGGCAGTTATGAATTAATTTTTAACTTAAATCTCAAGCGGTGGTCAACATCTTTCTAACAACGTATTGGAAATAAAAATCGGACAAAAAATGGTTAAGTTACTAAAATTTTCATTAAAATCGAATTGAAAATCATCAAAAAACTGACATAAACATCTCGTTATCTCGAGTCTGTGGTTAGAATTTTAAAATGTTTTAATGCAGAATCAAAGAATTCCTAAATATCTATTATATTTGGCCACTCATTGGACAAAAAAAAAATTACCAAACTTTTTATGTATGAAACTTAAACTTTTTTTTGCCCATGTAATGTGAGTCGATATAATGTAGAGTTTGCTAAAACCTGTAAAAATGTGAACCGCGGTTTCGGTTTTAAAATGATTGAAACCGGTCGGTATATGTATAAATGTATATATTTAAATATTTTTTTATGATATATAATTTATTTTATTTGTTTCAACCCAGTTAGCATTTGTGTAACAATTTTTTATAAAAATCCCCCAAATAAGTTTCCTCAGATCACTTATGATGATAACAAACTAATTTATTAATTGTGCGATTGAAAAAGCTTTCATATGTGAATCAATCATCATATAAAAACATTGTAAAAATCATTGATTCATTCATATTCTCAAAAAGAAATCAGAAAATTTTGTACCAATTGATTCTTTGAGGTGATTTATCCGTAGGGTACCATTTTCTCACAACAAATAGATTAATTATCGAAAAATTGGCTAATGTGCGTTTATTTTGTTTTTAAAGTTGATTCCTCGACGTTTAAACTATGATACATTTTTAATCATATTCGAGTCTTTTTGACTTATCAGCGCGATTAAAAAACAAGAATATGCACTTAATTTCTGATTCTAAAAGGTACCCTACCCGCGATTCTTCTTGATGTGTCATTTATGATTCGCTTTTTTATACCCTCCACCACAATTAGTTGTGAAGAGGGTATATTAAGTTTGTCATTCCGTGTGAAACTTTTTTAATTAATCATCTCAGACCCCATAAAGTATATATATTCTGGGTCCTTGAGTAATTCTTAGTCGATTTAGCCATGTCCGTCTGCCCGTCTGTTCGTCTGTTGAAAACACGCTCACTATCGAACAACTCAAAAGAAATGAACAAACTTGATGCCAAATTGCTTGTAGTTATCCTAAGCAGTTTGGGATTGAAATCCAGCAAAATCGGTTTAGTAGGACCAGAGCTATGAATGAATTGATAATTTTGTTACAAAAAATAACAAACATGCTGGAACAAGGCACGGAATGAGATAAGATTTTGCCAAAATTTGTTTTATTTGACTGGAAATGACGCTGTGAAATTTCGTGATGATCGGTCTATAATTTACCCTAGGCCCCATAGAAACCCTACTCCCGTAAAACAGTTTAGTACACCTAAAACCATAATTTATTACAAATCGTCACAGTTTAAGATAATAATAACATCATACAGATATTACTCCTTAAACATTCGAACTGTCGGTGGAGGGTATCAATGATTCGGCACAGCCGAATATAGCACTCTAACTTGTTATTAGTGTAACTGTTACTGATTAATCAGGTTTTGGATCACAAAAACTACTCAAAAAAGATTCGTCAAGATAATTTTTGAAAAACGATCTTCCAAATGCTAGCAGAACTTATTTTTTTCTTATTGCTTATTTTAAATTTTAAGAATTTTTAAAACACCTTGCCATTGTTGCAGGCTGTTATTTATAAACTTTTTTTTGTTGAAGTACTATGTGAATATACAGGTATGTGATGAAAATCGATCGATTTCAAAACGAACGTTTTTAAAAGGTGTGATGAATTTAGAAGAAGTTTAAAGTCTATTTTTGAATAATAGTTTTTAATTTTCGTTCAGAATACACTTCAGTTAACGTATATAATATAAAATTTGAAAGAATAAAGACTGAAAATAAAAGGAATATGCATTTAAAATCCATTTTAAAAGATACTGAAAACGATATTTTCGGTTTCAAATCGTATCGTTTTTAAAATCGATTTCCATCACATACCTGATAATTTGCAATTTCTTTAAGCATTAATTTATTTTTAAAGTAAAAGCTTAAAACCGAGGGTTTTAGTCGGTTTTCGGTGTATGTACATACCAAATTTCATCAAATTAGCTTATTAATAATTGTGACCAGTTCTTTGCACACAAGGTTTACATAGACATTCAGCCAGTCAGGTGGATGGACGGACATCATTAGATCAATTCAGAAATTCTAAGTTATACGGTATGTCTTACATGCAGTACTGCAAACGCATAATCCTCTGTCCACTCATAAAGGCGTAATAAAATATCCTAACAGAATTAAACAGAAAAAAATATGCTTAAACGTTATTATATATGTTCTATTAGTTACTTGCAACTTTGTTCCTAAAAATTTCATCACAAGTGACATACAACTATGAAATACTGTTATTCAAGGTAGCCGGAACCGTCGTGCCGTCTCTGGGTTGAACCTTAGAGTTGTAAATTGTCCCATACAACACTAAAATATTACTTACAGAAAATCAATAAAAAAATTTTACATATAAATGATGAAACAGAACTGGGGCTGAACGATGTTTTTCATAAAGTTTGACATAAAATTATGCCAGAGAATGCGGTCGAGCAATAAAATCAATTTTATTTTGAAGACGTTTTTTCCAATGCTCTCACTTATTCTCTTAACAATGCTACCATACTTTCATTCAATTACATACATATTGTAAACAAAGAAAAATAAGAACAAAAGAAATGAGTGAGAATTTGAAGTTACTGCCGATTTTTCAATTATGGGCTTTAAAATTTTTGCCTGAAGTTAAAGACTCAATTCTGTTTCATCATTAACCCTGTAATATTGAGCCACCGATATGAATAATTTTGAAAATTCCTACTGCATATTTTTTCTTCAATTCATCATATTTTTTTTCCAATTAACTCAGAAGACAAACTAAAACTACTTATGACATTTGTTAAAATGTTAATTTCAAAAATAATTTGATTTCAAGTGAATACATTTACAAAGTCTATTTATTTTATTTATGTAAAAAAATGTATATATTCGTACATACATTCCCAGGTGGCCATGGCTTCCAGATAACATCGACGACGCATACAAGATACAAAACGTCGAAGACAAGATCAATTGTTTTCGACATTGTCAGCTACAGTATCGAGTCACTGACGATCAAATAGAAGACATTATGCCATAACAAGGCGGAAACGGCCCCAAAGCCGCAATTTTAAGTGAGACTAAATTTGGTTTCGATTTATTTCAGCATTTTGTTCACTTCATTGCTCAGCCATTTCTAATTTAGTGACGCAACTATTACCACATTTAATTCATTTAAAGAAATCACATTTAGGGCTAATTAATCACTGATGGTTTAAACGCTGGTTTAGTTGAACTAAAGTTGAATTTATATGTAGTTTTAAATCAGAAACTATAAATCAGTGTCCCATGTATTATTTGTAGTTAAAAAAAAATAACATGTGGCAGCACTACGATAAGTCTTATAAAATTCATATTGTCTGTATTGGTAGTTTAAACGCCAAGTTTTATACGTTTAAAGATGGTGTATATGTTAAATGATTTATAGATTTGTTGGTTTAACACATTTTAAACAAAAAAGAGAGTTTAACTTGATCTGATTTTAAAAACTGCAGTCAAAACCAAAAACTGTCGAACAAAAAACGAAAATTTGTGTACAACTGTTCGCTTAATGAGTTGGTTGGACAGGGGCTGTTTACATTTACTGAATTACAAGTAAAAGCAATAATTTTTTTGCCAATGATAAATTAGGAAGGAATAAGAAGGAAAAAGCCATTTTTTTTAGCGCTGATTACAATTTATCTTTGTCAAAATCTTAATCAAGTGAATTAAAAGTTTACTAGTAGTAACAACATTACTGCAAAAAATGCTGTTAATATCAAACATTTTTTTAATTTATACCATTAATTTGTTTGCTGGTGCAAAATTAATTAACTTTTTAATTAATATCACAAATTTTTTAATCGAAAACAATTTTAATTTTTTTTTTTTTTTTTTGATTTTGTAAGAGCAAAAAAAAACATTCTTACGACTTGTAGAATAGTGAAAAAGGGGCTTTACTTTTTAAAAATAATCTGTTTTGACTAATTTTCTTGTTATTTCGTTTTATTTTCTTTATTTTCATTGATTTTTCACACGCATAAAAAAATTATGTTTAAACAATTTTTTTAAGTTCTTGACAACTACTTCAAATTATCTTAAACAGGACGCAACTGTATCCAACGCGATGTATCCAACTATTTCCTAACTTGTCCCTTATAACGTTTAAGAAATACAAGTTCAAGTCATTGTCGCTCATCTTGTCGTCGAAAAGGCTTGAAATACAACAATAAGCATTATTATTTTAACAAAAACATTTGTCTCTAACATAGTCCCCATAATATGTCTTGAGCAACATTTTATAGATGGCAATTCAAAAAATTTCCTGCAGCCAACTATGACGTCAATATCGTCTGTGACCATTTGGCCAACTGGGTTGATACATAATATTTATGTATATGTATTATATTTTGTGCGCCTAAAAAGAAATCAAATTTCGTTAAATTTTGATTTCACATTACCGTAGGGGTGAAATTTTTGGTTTTTGTAATAATAACCAAAATGCAACAAAAACAAAAAATATTAACAAAAAAAAACTAAACTGAAAAATTGCCAAAGTTTGACTTGCATGATTTATCTATTATTTTACATCATTTTTGTATTTTTTGCTTTTTTTTTATTTAGCAAAATGTAAAACTTTGTTGTTATTTGCGGTTTAAGTTGCTGTCGTTTTTTGTTGCTCATGTTATAGTTGCAACCACAATTGTTGACTTTCAATCTCTTTATACAGTTTAAGGGGGGGAGATTTTTTTTAGTCGCTGAAAAAAAATTTTTTTTTCTATTTTTTGGACTTCACCACATCAGATATTATTTATGCTTGCGCTATTTTTAATGCGATTATAGCCTAAACATCTATAAAATGTTGTATTTTTTTCTCTTCTTGGTTTTGGTAGTTTTTCATCAGTTTTCGGTGTTTTCGTTTCTGTTTTTGTTGCAGTTTTACACTTGCGGGTGTTGATGCCATAATTTTGTAATTTTCTTTGAAAGACCAACATTTTAAATATAATTTCTATGTTAAACAGAGTTTAACAATGCGGGGTGTTATATGTTCTTTAATAGTTTTTTATTTAAAAAAACTCTCTGAAAGATCAATCATATATTATTGAATGCAAAATTCTTTTAAAGGGTGTTTTAAGACCGGTATAACTTACAAAAGAGTTTGCTATCAAACGAACTTTCATACTGCGGTCCATTTTTAATATTTATGATCAGTATTAATTAATTAACGCTACCAAATTATCCAAATTTATTTTGAAAATTATATTAACGCAACTTTAAGACGAAGAGAGTTTTTTTTTGCTTAAATACACAACTGACCCTTAAGACTACATTACATCAAGAAAAATGCACCGTTTGGTGCGGCTTACACCCTGGTGATATTATCGAACCTTTGTTCTTCAAAATTTTGATGACTTTGATCCAGGCGACTGATAGAAATAAAAGTCTGGTGACGATTCGGCAAAAAGACCTGTAAATTTGCCTACAAAGTCGCCCAATTTGACATCTTTCGATTGTTTATTGTAGGACTACGTGAAGTTTCTATTAAATGCTGATAAGCAAGCAACAATTTAATATCGTTCATGCTATTTTTGGCATACGGCTCGAAAAAGTGGACAAAATGTAAAGAATTGAAGGGGTGTGAAATTGATAAATATTCATTAATTTAACAAAATTTAAAACAAACTTATTCAATAAATTATTATCTTACACTCAAAATTAAAATCAATACACCCGTACTAAAATCAATCCGAAGCGGCATCATGACCGAGATGGTTTCTACTTTAAAAATGTAATGTACATATTTAACTTAATATATAAACTAAATGGGAACTGTTACTTTTTAAACATGAAAATAATGTACACATGCTTTTCTCCTCGTTCTGTTGTTTTTGTACACAAAACAAGCAAATCGTTTTTTTATCTACATGTTTGGTGTTGTTGTAGTTTCGACAGCAAACTTTGACAAACACACGCGTATGCACGCATATAAAATGCAAATTTTATCTAAATGCCAGCATAATAAGATGGTTGGCTTATGGGTACAAGCACTCTATTCTGGAAAGAAGTTTGTGTGGGGCTGTGCGAAATTATGAACCGCTTGTCACCATTTTCAACTGGCTTGGTTCTTTTAACATACCAAATTCATTAAATGATCACTAAGCTACCTGAACTTTCCGCACAAGGGTAACATAGACAGCCAGCTAGCCGAACGGAGGGACATCGTTAGATAACTTCAATCTATTTTCAAGTCAATCGGTATACACATCAGTAGAAGCGCATAAGACTTAAACTTTTAGTAGAACTTTTTAAAATTATTGATGACTGATTGTTGGAGGACTTTCAATCCATTTTACTCTATTTAATTCCCATTTTCGGTTTAGTTTATAGCAACTTCAGGATGATGCCATAAGAATTTTAAAGTAAAAAAATTAATTCCATAATATTAAAAATTTGTCTAATGCAACACCCTGTATGGACTATAAAATATTGCATTTTTAAACAAAAAATATTAATGTATGTATATATGTAGGTATATACATATATAAAAGGATTTTTGTGTAAATGTAATTTTGATCGTTTTTCTTTATACATTCATACATACCTACTTATTTTACATAAAATTTAAAAGTTTTCAAGTTTCATTTCATTTGTCGTACCATGATGTTTTATTGTTGTAATTTTCTATGGATTTGAGGGGTTAAGGAAATTATTGGTATGTGATGTAAAACTGATTATATTTTTCTTTACTTCTTAAATTGTTGTTACTCAATAGTATTAAATTGTATGCACTTTAAGTAAAATGCTATTTTCATCAAAAATGCTGATGTCCAACTTTATGATTATGTTAATGTTACTTTTTTTTTAAAACATTTATCTATAAAAATATTGTTGCCAACAAAACTTCTTTTATTTATTACAAAATTTAGGTAAAGAAAATTATACAGATGTAAATTTTCGAAAAAAAAACTTAAACTTTTAATACTTAAGTGTCTTTTTATGATGTGAAAATTTAAATAATATAAGATGAACCATTACGGACGAACTGAAAGATCCATATTAAAAATGAGTAAAAAATTATCCGTTTAAATAAAAAATTGAAACAATTTAAACAAATTTTTGTAATAATTTCTTCTTTGGTTAAATTTTATTAACAAATCGTAATTTAAATATGAACTTATTAAGGTGATACATACAGTGACTCTCATTAGTATTCGTTTTTTCTTATTGCGTGTTATTAATATTGAAATTTTATTAAGAATAAAACAAAAATTCTGAAATAAAATTTTTTTTAAATTGAGTAGAGTAGACGTACAAATTAGTGCAATTGTATCTAAAGTACAACCATAACATAAGATTAACGGAAAAATAAAAAGCAAAATTCCATAAATTTTATGCTTACAACAATTAATATTAAGAACATTGAAAAAAAAATAAAAAAAAACAAACAAAAAGAAGATGATACTGATGAAAGTGATGGTATTTGGCAGCAGGTTTCTGATACAAATAAACGTCGGCTGACAAAAGCCAATAAAATGCATGTGCATAAAAAATGTATCTCGTCAGGAGAAACAAACTCCCAAAATGTAAACCAATTTCAACTGCTAAGTGATGATGACGATATTGATGATGGTAATAATAAAGCTAATGAAGGCGAAGAAGGAACAGCACCTAAACCTCCACCAATATTTATTCCTAATGTTGAAAACATGAATTTAATGACAAAGACTATTTCAAAAGTAATTCCAAGTGATGAGTTTAATTATAAGTCAATGAGAGATGGTCAAGTTAGGTTAATGATTAAACGATTGATTCTTATAGAAAGGCAGTCAAGTATTTTGAATCGAAAAACATTTCATTTTATACCTACCAACTGAAGCAGGAAAGGGCATACAGGGCTGTCATTAAGGGATTACATCACTCAACTCCACTTTTAGATATAAAAACAGAACTAATTATTTTAGGCCACCAAGTAAGAAACGTTTTTAATATGAAAAGTAAAGTAAACAAGACACCACTTCCAATGTTCCTAGTTGAAATTGACCCGAATCTTAATAACAAAGAAATATATAAAATAAAAATTCTTAATAACGCAATAGTCACAGTCGAACCACCCAAGAGAGAAGATGATTTAATTCAGTGCTTCCGTTGTCAGCAATTTGGTCATACAAAATCATATTGCAAAAAACCATTTAAATGTGTGAAGATCATCCTACAGCTGAATGCAAAAAAGACATCAATACTCCGCCAAAATGTGTACATTGTCTCCAAAATCAATCAGCTAATTACAAAGGTTGTAAAATCTATCAAGAATTAGTCCATAAAAAGCGATCAGTATATTCTATATACCAGCCTAACACTTCAGGCTTTCATGCTAACCCTAGAGATTTTCCTCAGCTAGGAACACATATTAATAGCAACAGTAATAACGCCAATGGTACTGAACATATATCATATTCCCAAGCTGCTAGAGGCGATGTAAATAATAATGATGTTAAGGTTGTATTTACCAGATTGGAAGCCATGTTAGATAAGCTTATGAACTTGATGACAGTTATAATAACAAAGTTATACAAATAAATCTAAAAATTGCAACATGGAACGCCAATGGTGCCTCCAATCATACAAAGGAAATTGAAGTCTTTCTCAAAGTCAACTTAATTGACATATTATTAATTTCAGAAACTAATTTTACCAGATGACAGGTCTCATGATGGCTCTGCTATCCTGATAAGATCATCTCTACAATACAAAGTTTTGGATCCAGTGATAACTAACTCTATACAAGGAAGTGGAATACTAATCAATTGCAACAACTATGATTTAAGCGTATTTTCGGCATATTTTCCACCTAGACATAGCGTAACACATCAGGAATGTGATAACTTTTTTAGGAAACTTGGTGCTAGATTTATAGTTGGTGGAGATTTTAATGCGAAACATCCTTGGTGGGGGTCTAGAGCTATTAATCCAAAAGAAAGGGAACTTTACAAATGTTTAACTATAAACAAATATAAAACAATATCAACTGGTAGTCCAACTTACTGGCCTAGCGATAGTAGTAAAATCACCGATTTACTCTACTTTTTTGTTTATTCTGGAGTTTAAGCACATCTGCTAGATATTAAAGATAATTATGACCTTAGTTCAGATCACTCACCAATCATTTTAAACTATAACACCTGTTTTCAATATAAATGCATAGACCAAAAAATTATCTCACGTAAAACAGACATTGTGTCTTTTCAGTATTGGCTAGAAAGAAATTTAAATCTTAATACCCAAATTGAAAACCATTATGATATACACGCAAAGAAAAAACATGGTTGTGGTAAACATATTCTAAGAGCAACATATTATGATAAGAATTATGATTGTAGTCACCATATTAAGATTATTATTGAATCATATTATGACTAAATATACTCGTAATATGTCATCATAATATTTTTCCCTTAATCATATTATTATTCTGTTAATCATACTAAGTTAAGAAGTAATCAAATTATTGTCATGTTAATCATAATAAGCTAGGAAGAAATCATATTATCATCATGTTAATCATAATAAATTTAGGAGCAATCATATTATGATACAGCACCTTTCATAGCTGTCATAAAAATACAAAATAAATTAAAATATTTTTGCTTCGATTTTTTATTTTGTGGCTTTTTACAATTTTTCTTAATGTTAATCAAATAGCGGAGTTCAAGATAAGGCTTCCAAAGAGCAAATAAAAAATCTGTGGTTTTCATGGGCAACCGCGTGTGTTCATTTTTTTGATTTTAAGATGTTGATAAAATATCGTAGCACTTTTATAAAATATAACGAAATCTCTGTGTGTTTTGTTGTTGGATTTTACAAAAAAACTATGATATTTTGCATTTGCACTATTACATCACTAATTCTTGAATGAACTCCGCTAATATTTTAATTTTTTAATTTCTTTAGACTTATTTTTTTATGGAATTTTATCTTTTAATTGTTTAACCATTCACAAATAAAAAAAAACGACACAACTTCTTCAAAATTATTTTACAAATGGCGCTAACATAATATGATTAGAGTAAAAATAGTTTGATTGCATCTTTAACATTATATGATAAATGTATAGAAAGTTATCATGTTATGGCTATTAAATATCATGATATGGTTGTGAGAAATATAATATGTTTAGAAAGTTATCATAATTAAGTTGTTAGAAAAATAATTATTTTTCGGTCAACAATACTCAAATTCATAATTGCGATAAACATTGATATGTTTACAGTAACTATAATATTGTTGATATTAAATAAAAATAACAATTATTTGTGTACGACAACAATATATTGTTATATTAAACATAGTGTTGTTGCCGTAACCATGCCCAACCATATTTTTTCTCTGCGTGTAGACTCAGCGGTCGAGCATTTTACAAGTCTCATTCATGAAGCTGCGCTACTCTCAACTCCACAGCCAGTGCAAAACTATGAAAGACGGGTCGTTTTACCAGCAGAAATAAGACAAATGATTTTGCATAAACGAAGATTAAGAAGAATATGGCAAACAACAAGGAGCCCACTTGACAAAGCAAATTTGAATCGCGCCTCTAATCTGTTGAAAAGGCATTTGTTTGAGTTAAAAAGTTATGAAACTGCAAGTTTTTTACAAAGAATAAATTATTCAAGAGATAATTCACACAGCTTGTGGAAATCCACAAAATACTTAAAAAGACCAATTAAAAAAGAGGATGGCACTTGGTGCAGAACGAATAAAAAACGAGGCGGAATTATTTTCTAATTATTTAGAAGAAACTTTCAAACCATTTCCAGCTACAAATTCTCCTCATGAAAACAATTTAATAGAGTTCCTTTATTCTCCTTTGGAGAAGTCAAAAATGAAATACTCAAATTAAACAATACTAAATCACCTGGATGCTATAAAATAGATGCCACTGTTTTGAAAAACTTGCCAAACAAAGCCTTATTATATTTGACACTAATAAACAATGCAATACTTAGGCTTTCTCATTATCCTACTCAATGGAAGTGTGCAGTAATTACAATGATTCCGACACCAAATAATCCCGAGCACTCTATATCTTCGTACAGACCAATAAGCCTGCTACCTTTGTTTTCTAAAATATTTGAGAGAATAGTTTAAAATCGTTTAACGCCCTTGTTGCAAAAAAAAATATAATACCGGAGTATCAATTTGGATTTCGCCATAAACATGGTACTCCAGAGCAATGCCATCGTATAATTCAAAAATTTACAGACGCCTTTGAAAAGAAATTATACTACTCAGCTGTATTTCTCGACGTCAAACAAGCTTTTGATAGGGTCTGGCATCAAGGCTTATTATTTAAACTTAAAACTTTTTTACCAACTCCAATGTATTTGTTGCTAAAATCTTATTTGGAAGAGAGATCGTTTTATGTACGAGTGAGTGATGAAAGCTCTGAAATACGCTATATTTACTCTGGTAAATATCCGACTTGCCAAATTATGAAAACTCAACAATTGCAACAAAGGCTGATGATGACTGCCATAATAGCGTCCGATAAATCACCAATTACAGCTTCTGAGTGTGTCAAATATTTAGGTATGCATCTTGACAAAAGATTTACCTGGAGGAGCCATATTAAAGCTAAAAGAACGCATCTAAACATTAAAACCAAGAAAATATATACGCTTTTGGGACCTAAGTCAGCACTGAATCTTAACAACAAAATTTTAATATACAAAGCTATAATAAAACCAATATGGACATATGGTATACAGTTGTGGGGAACGAGAAGTAACTCAAGCATCGAAATACTACAACGATATCAATCGAAAACCTTGAGACTTTTGGTTAATGCTCCGTGGTTTGTTACCAACAAACGAATACATGAAGATTTACAAATACCATACATCAGTGATGAAATAAAAACATTTAGCACCCGTTACCTTTTGAGACTAAGTAATCACTCCAATACTTTAGCCATATCCTTACTAGATGAGTCAGAAGAGGTAAAGCGACGAAGATTCCACATACTTGATCTGCCTTTTAGATAATAAAACCAAAATTGCATTAAATGTATGTTAGACTCTTGCATACAGCCTTTAGCTGTTAATCTATCATAGCTGAATAGCACATGTTAAGATTTATTGTTATGTTTGAAATTTTTGTTAAACCATTTACTTAATATTGTCAAATAGATTGTAAATAAAATTTCTTATATATAAATACGGGAACAATTTTTTCGCGGTTGATTTTTAAGTATCTTATCGTCCACCGATTTTGATGAAACATATATCGTTTTAAAGGAATTTGTGTTTAGATATGCACAATATATTTTTTTTCTAAATTTTTTGAATTCAAGTGTTTGAAAAGCGTTTTAATTTATCTTACAGACATACGTACAAAGTTGGGTGAATAGTGCATTTTTGCCGTTCTCTTAAAATGTGTACGTTTTTATTGTATAACGCACAGGCTTTCTCGAAAGTAAATGTTGAGTGGTCGAATTTCGGCCACCGGGCGATCCTAGTCTATATAAAAAAAAAAAAAATCATATATTTTTTTTTTTAAATAAAAAAAACCAATTCTAATAAATCTAATCAGTTTTTTTTATAAATTTTAACTAAATTTCTTAAAAAATGTTTAAAAATAAAAAAATTATTTCCTGTACAACAGCAGTATCTTTCACAAGTTCAAATAGACGATAGGGAATACTGGAAGTGATTTGCTTTTAGTAAAGAAAGAACAGAACACTATATCGTCCCCTCAATAGTGTATACGCATGTACACCATTAATTTTTTTATTGCATAATAAGAATCTACATAACTGATTCTAAATATGGTCAATATTTGGTGAAATTCCACATCCACAAAGTAGGTCAAAAGATCAATTGAAATATTAGCGTGTAATTGCGAGTTTGAAGTTTTATATTAATAATTGTGTAAGTGCTGGTATGGTGTTTTAATTAGTTGTTACTCTGAATATAATTTTAAAGAAAAATAGTGAATAAAAAGCATACACTATTTTTATTATTCACTATTTTTATTACATATTTCATAACAAAATAAAATTGAAAATTGACGTACGTTGATATACACAATTTTTTAATAATATAAATAGTGTAAAATATTCAAATAAAATAGTGTATACGATACAAAATAAAATGTGTATAACGATTTCCATACATATTATAAAACAAATAAAGTAGCCTAAGTGACATCATGGTACTTTGAATCCCATTTATTTGCAATAAAAACACTTTTAAATTAATGAAATATCATGAGATAGTAGCCTCATTATTCCACCACATATTTAAATGACCACAACTTAGAAACATAGATTATTTTCTGAAATATTACCGTTTTCCCAGATGTCTAATAGCACAAAAATTATAAACTCCATTATCGCGAAATGACAAAAAAATTATACACTATTGTTTTATTAAGGGGACGATATACTGTTCGGCTCTTTCTTGAAAATATTTACGAACTGTATTAAGGGTTGTGTTCATCTACACAACTAATAAAAAAATATATGTAAAAAGTTCCTGGGTGTGTGAGCCGAATGCTAAATAATGTTCTGTTTATTTTCGAAAACTGGTCAAATGTATTGTCTTTTAATGGAGGCATATCACATTGTGTTCTGAATATTGTTTTGATTTGTTGTTCATTAATATGTATAATATACATCTATATATAAAAATGAAAAATGTATGTATGTTTGTTTGTGTGTTTGTTTGTTTGTTTGTTGGCTTATAGACTCCTAAACTACTAAGCCGATTTTCCTGAAATTTTTACAGATACATCACGTGAGCCCTAAAAATAAAATAGGCTACTTATTTTTTCGATAGGGGCAGGGGAATTGGTATCCCCCATAGGATGCCAATATTAATTATCGCATATATTAAGATCCGCTGCACGCATTATGCAGAACTTTTGGTAGTAAGAACTTCTGAGCCCCAAAATTAAAATAAAATAGCAGCGGGGGAAGTGGAATCCTCCATAGGACGCCAATGTTTAACATCGCATATCTAAAGAACTGTAATAGTGAGAATGTTCAAACTTTCTAGAAGTCACTCTTATGGTATACTTCACTTTTGAAAATAACAATAAAGCGGGTAGGCGCAGGGGGGGAAATACCTCCCATAGGATGCATATATTAAATATCGCTCAACTGAAGAATTATTAAAGGGAGAGTCTTCAAAAGTGGTTAAAGCTATTATTATAGTAAACTATAAATTTCAATATACAAATGGGCGGGGTAGACGGGGGAGGAGCAGTACCCCTCATATATAGAAATATTAATAAGAGCCACTGCACGCATTTTGTTGAACTTTTGGTAGTAGGATCTTCTGAGCCCCAAAATTAAAACAAAATAGCGGCGGGGGTAGTGGTACCCACCATAGGACGCCAATGTTTAATATCGCATATCTTAAAAACTGTTATAGTGAGAATGTTCAAACTTTGTGGAAGTCACTCTTATGGTATACTTCACTTTTGAAAATAAAAATAAAGCGAGTAGGTGCATAGGGGAAACACCTCCCATAGGATGCATATATTAAATATCGCTCAACTTAAGAACTATTAAAGGGAGAGTTTTCAAACGTGGTTAAAGCTACTATTATGGCAAACTTTAAATTTCAATATATAAATGGGCGGCGTAGACAGAGGAGGAGCAGTACCCCTCATAGATAGAAATAGAATTTAGAGCCGCTGCACTCATTTTATTAAACTTTTTGTAGTATGATCTTCTGAACCCCAAAATTGAAATAAAATAGCAGCGGGGAAATGTTACCCCCCATAGGACGCCAATGTTTAATATCACATATCTTAAGAACTGTTATAGTAAGAATATTCAAACTTAGTAGAGTCACTCCTATGGTATACTACACTTTTGAAAATAAAAATAAAGCATATATTAAATATCTCTCAACTGAAGAAGTGGTTTAAGCAGTGTAGCGAAGCGCACCGGGTTAAGCTAGTTGTATATAAACCAGGTTACGCATTGCGCATGTTTTCAAAATTCAACTGTTTAATATGACGTCACATCAGTATATTAAAGACATGTTTGTATGCTTGTGTTTCTATATTTTAGCTGTACTTATACGCTGATGTGACGTAGATGTACAAAAACATTTAATTTTTAAAAGCTGAATGCGTTACCTAACCATTTTTGCGATAAGTTCATATAAAACTGGATATTAAAGTCACTTCTTACATCATTTATTCTCTGCCCAAAATATATTTTTTCTTAGAATCTTTAATATTTTATATCAAGCTTTCTCAGAAATCACATACGAGTTGTTATTGATGGGGTTTTGTCTAACGAGCTCGAGATCCTTTCTTAACCTACTCTATTTCTTGAGCTACGGTCACATTTGTCAAACATTTGACGAAAAAACGTGACCAACTGCAAACTAAAATAAAACTTTCTTTAATTTCAATATTTACTTTGATTTTATAAAACAAAGTTTTTTCTATGTCTTGAAACATAAATAATTTTATTTTGTTATATTAACCCCTAATTTCACCAAGTTCAATTAAAACTAACTATTAATTTAATTTCCAATTAGCAATATGTTTTGACAGGTATAACTGACAGCTAATTAAGTAATAGAGCGAAGGTTCTCATTGGCGACAGTAGGGCATCCATTTCTATTGACTCCCTTGAGCACCGTCGCAATGTGGGATGTGTTCTGATGAAATAAGGGATCTGTTTTCCGAAATTCGTACCTTTGTTCGCAATCCTTTTGTGGTGGATTGGCCGGTGCATCATAAAACGCATTACTGGGAAAACTCGTTTTTTGGCTGGACTGTTCGTATGTGGAAAATCCGTCCTGCTGAAGTCTTCCTTCTTCCTTTTAACATGAAGAAGTTCAAGTCGAATGTTCCCAAGCACTACTCCCTCTATCAGCCTTCCCATAACCTGTTTTCCTAGTTCCAACATAATGTAAAGCATTAGTAGGGGTAATCCCCTGAGTTATTGTCCTAACAAAAAAAAATTATGACTTGTATTGTATCTGTTGTCATTAACTTGAAAAATATTCTTTAAAATGTTATTCATTTGCAAATTTAATGTATAAATTTAACTGATTTCTGCAATTGTTTCTTATTTTAGTTTTGACTGTTAAGGAGGGTGGGGAAAAACGAATGGTAAGGGGTAAAAACTTGACCGTGCACTTAAATATTCTTCTTTCTATTTGTTTTGGTATTCGCAATCTGCTAGATAAGTTTAAGTTATTTGGGTATGAAGGTGCATGCAAGTTCAAAAGGGAATTAAAGAAAACCTGTGCAACTTAACCTGGCTTGTCTGAACAGGCACTGTAAGCATAATAAAGAGTAAACTCTGGTAAGCAAAAGATTCTTTTCAGAAAGTTACGTTGTAATTTTTCTACTTCGTGCTGCAACTACAGATTTGAGCAGCATGCAAGTGTAAAAATAACTGTTTTCCCCCTTTCAAGAGCGACGTGTTTTTATCAGTTATTGTAATATAAGATAAAAACTATTATTATGAAGCTTTTTGATGGAGAACTGATAAAACCATAGTATCGAAAATAACGTAAGCGCGAAAAATAAAATTTTACAGGAGAGAGTTTTTTTAATTTTATTTCATATAAATTTTGTATGAAATTTATCGCTGACGATAAAATTGTGTTTGCTATAAATTTGTAACGGTACCTTATGTGACCATGACATTTTAGGATATGATCCAAGTGTTGCCAATAAATTCATTTATTGAAAAAAAAACGAAAATTTAAAACGATGTCACTTACGTTATTTTCGCGGTATGGCTCGATAAGGTTGCGGGTGACAATAATATGGTTAAAGTAATCAACCCTTTTCATTAAAAATTGTTTTTTGGAGCTGAACATATCATATTGAATTTTCATCTTACAAGCATTACTGCCTTCTTTATGTTAGAGTAGATTTTTTTTTATTGAATTAATATTATAAAATTTAATAAGCAAATTCCACTACAGCATTCAAAACTTACATTGTAACAAAAGCGTTTAGCAACAGTGTCAATCAGGTAAAATCAAAGGGCCGAAACTTAAAAAGAAAACCATTTATACCACGATTAAGACATAAATCATGTAAAATTATACAGTTTTGTGTTGTTACTACTGACACACAAAACCGATTTGTTTGCGTTTCATGAACATTGTCATACGAGCAAATATGATTCTGCAACTGGGGTGCCGGTACGTACTTGTTCCACCTTAAGACAGGCAGCCGTCAGTCTGTCTGTTTGTCAGGCAAGCATTTACATGTTATACGAGTATTGTTCGTCTGTCCAACTTATAGATAGACGGACATAACGTATATTCAATAAACATTAATTTGATGAATGTATGTATGTATGTTTATATGTGGTTATTTTATTTAGTTATTCATAACTAACTACGCTTTAAAATATGATTGACATATTTACGTTAAAAAACAAAAAACAAGACCTTACTGAACGTATGTACATATTTAGTTATTGTACATGTAAATGAAGTACTCGTGCATGAAAAGATGCAGATTTGTACTCTCAACCAGTAACAAATCATGGGTGGTAAATATAACAAATCAACTGCAGTATTTATCACTTGACAGAAGTGGAGCAAAAATATTGTTGTACATAATACAAGACGCATTCAGTGTTACTTACAAACGAACTTCTATATTTGTTGTCTTTATGCATATTTATAAGGCACAGTGGTGTTAAAGTATGGATGATTCCCAAATTATTATAGGGTTAATATAATAATACAAAATTATTATCTGATTCGGTTAATTTTGTCCTTCTGAGTGCTTCTTATCATTATTATGTTGACGCAATGTAGAAGTTGATTTAGATCAGTAACCCTCTCTCTAATGGAACTTTGTCTGCACAAATTTGTTATTAACAGTGTTTTATTGTTTATTACCTTAAACAATTTTGTTTCAGTTTGACAATAAAAAAAGTACATTTTGCAATGATTATTCAAAAGGTGGACTAAGTTGTAATATGGATTTAAATTACATCCTGAACATAGATTTTTGTGTCATGCTTATTTTGCGAATACAAGAATTCAAACTGATTGTTTGAAATGAGCTCAATGACCTAAAAGCCGGCACAAGTTAGATATGTTTCATTCGCAGACGAGTCGCTTTTAACCAAAAAAATAATAGTATAATTTTGTTACTTATTTTTTATTTTTTTTTTTCATGTTGACGTTTGAACGGGGAAAAACTGTAGAATACTTTTTTGATTTTTCTAAATTTTTTGCTGTAGTGTAGCCCGATCATACTTGTTGCAGCTCTCTGTTGCCTACCTTACCTGTAGTAATATGCTGGAACTATAAAATCTCCAATCGTAAAGCAACTTGTGCTGAATAGCAACAGTATACCTGAACACCCAGCAAATGAACCAACTCTTGTCGGACCAATGTTTAACTCATCGATATATCATATATCTGTCAGTTTTATACACTACATATATTTATGCTGGATCAGGGAAGTATTCTCGAGGGAATTTCAGATCATAGGATTATGACCTTAGACTTTGAAGTTTGGCGTAAATCCAATGAACAGTTTGAGGTGTGGGCAGAATTTACGGACGGGTCCAACATGGACGCTGGTCATTCAGATGGACGCTGGCACTGGTGCCGGTGTTTATATTGCTGACACTGACGTGAAAAGGACATTCAGACTCCGATGAATGCAGTGTCTTTCAGCGACGGAGGTGATACTGGGTCACATCGTAGGGGGTATGTGGTAACAATTTACGCCTATAGTCAGGCTGCGCTCAGAGCATTGACAGATTATACGGTGCCATCGTGCCTGGTCACACGGTGTAGTAATGCTCATGGAGATTTTCACAGTCAGGCTGTGTTGGGTACCCAGACACTGCAGGGTAATGAGGTGGCGGACGACCTCGTGAGAGAGGGTTCAAATTTTGACTTATAGGAGGGGGAGGGGGTTAAGCAACTCTTTTGTCACTTCTATTAGGTAATACGGAATAGATTCGTCGATACCGTTTACCTGTCCTAGGGGATAGAACGGATTGCAAATTTCAAGGGCAGAATGGCCCTGATTTGACACAGGGTCAACCAGGTTTATATTAGGATTGGATAGGAGTTGTCTCAGGACTTTTATAGGGTTCTTGTTCTGTTAGGGTTTAACGAGCAAGTGGGACAATAACATACCGGACTTCCGCAGATTATGCGAGGATGCTGAGCAGCTAGAGACGATTGAGCATGTACTGTGCCATTGTCCTAGTATTCAGGGTCCCAGGCAGAAATGACTGAAGATAGATTACATGACGAACTGGGGTGCATCTCTGGATGTAATCCAGTCGATCTACTGGGGTTCATCAGGGAAATAGGAGGGTTAATTCTGATGAGGGGCCTTTCTATTGTCAACTAACTATCATAAATCTATCCGTAAATTTTTCTTCTTCTCTACTTCTCTCCATCTTCTTCTCTATATTAAAGGGATTCACAATGTACCGCATTGGTCTCCGAGTGGAGGTGGGACCTTGGGCGCATTACCCTTCCTAACATAACCTAACCTTAGTCCTTGTAGATATTATGAAACATTTGTTTCGAAACATTTGAGTTTCAGGGTAAAAGGGAAAATACAAATTGAAAAGTGTATTTTGTTTCGTATACAAGCAGTTTTGTGATTATGTTATTGGGGTGAAGAAGAAGAATATTTAAAATACTGCAAAACCAAAGCGAATTGAATTCTTGTTGGCCTCGTTAGCCTACGTCATCATCAGCAATGCAAAGGCAAATTGGCTTTTCAAACCCCAAGTGTCCAAAATTGTTTATGTTTTCCTCTTGGCTTTCATTACAATTGATAGGTTATGCAAGTGATAAGTGAAAATAATCTAATCAAATTTAGCAAACAATAAGAAATTCTTTTTAGACAAACATTGTTACTTTTTTCATATTTGCTTGGTGTTTTTAGTTCGATGCTTTTGACAGATGGGTAAAGTTGTACCAGGCGAATTGGATGTTTTTTTATGAATTTGCCAACGAGGCCACCTTATATAAATTTATCTTGTGCAAAACCAAAGTTTTATTGTATGAATACGACTCTTATTTCAAAAGGGAACTTAAGAAAGTTTCTGCAGCAAATGTCTTATATTATGGGCGACGATTAATAAATATTATTTTGAAATCTTAACTTTTATAACAACTTCCATTACACTGTAAGAAATATATTTATGATGCATAAGAACAAAAAATCAACCAACATAAAAATATATTTATTTTTTAGCTTTAAGGTAAAAACATTTCAAAATAAATAAATACGAGGAGAGTAAACAAATAAAGAAAGAAAAAAAAGAACAAAAATTAAATATAACCCATAAATACAAAAATGATAAAACGTAAAACTAAATGCTGAACTTAGGAATATGGGTACAAATTAAAGTTGCATGAATTTTAAGTGTTTTTAGTTGTTTTCGTTTTACCTTTTTTTTTTGGTCGCCTTTTTTACGTAAAATTTGCATATTTCACATTGAAGTCGTGGATTTTTTAGACTGGCCCAGAGAGTTTAATGCGTCCAAGTTCTGCAAGAGCAAGTAATTTTGTGTGTGTGTGTGTGTGTGTGTGTACAATAGCTTGGCATTTATGGGCTAAAGCAACTCTATTGATACTACAAATTCATTCATTCGTTCACATGCACACATCGATCGTAGGTCAGAAACAGTCAATCGAAATTTTAGATTGTATTTTAGTGCCGTTTATAACTTTTTAAAAGCATTTAAGTTATTGTGTCAGTATTTATATTCATACCATTTGCGGTTGTTTTCAATTAAAATACACAAGAATTTAATTCAATTTATTAAAATATTACATGAAAAATTAATTTAGTAACTAAATAATACGAACAGAAAATACCGCTTCAAAAATACAAATATTTGAATAATAACACTGCTACACACATGGTTGTGTAACACATTAAATATGAACTAAAATTGTGTAAAGTAACTAGGTTTTGAAAACCCTTTTACTTTTAAAATTTTAAATTGAAAACCAACTAAATGATTTGAGTTTCGTAAATTAACGGTATATTTGAAATACAAATTTGTACCCTTTACCGAAGGTAAAAGAGTTTATATAAGCTCATCATTCCGTTTGTTATTTCTTCAATAATGATCTTATACCCTATAAAGTACATATATTCTAGGTCCGTCAGTCTGTTGAAATGGGTTTTCCGAAGACTTTAGGTATGATGGGGACTTGCTTGTTATATATTTCTGTCACATCTGCTCTGTTAAATTTTGCTATTGAATTTAAAAACCAGATCCGTCAATAAATGGCTGAGATATGAGCAAAAACCACGCCTTTTTTTTTTTATAAAATCCCATGTTATTGTTTTTGTTTATACCAATTTCAGTAATTAACTTGGTGTATACATTGTATAAGTTGGTTATTTTAAAAGATATTTGGTCGTTTTTACACATAACAACTACATACATGTACATGTACAGTGTGGCATAAAAATATATTATAGACTTCTGTGAAACTGGAGAACTGCAAAAGCAAAGATTTCAAATAAAGGTACAATAATTTTAGTTATGAATAGACAACATTAGGCAAAATGTGGGAGAGATTGGAGAAGTGGACGTGGAACAAATTAGTTATGAATAGACAACATCCGACAAAATGTGTGAGGGATTGAAAAGTGGGTGTGGGACAAAATATGTGTAAAACATATTATGTATATCTTAAGAACGGTTAGAGAAAAATTTTCAAATTTAGTACACATAGCTGGGCTATCAATACACAACCTCTATTAAATATGGGCAGAATTGAAGAACTAGGCGTGGCACCTCCCATACAAACCCATTATAAATATCTTTATATTAAGAGCACGGCAAGACCCAAAGTTTTCTAATTAGGAACAAGCATATTGGTTATCAATACAAACATCTGATAAAATGTGGGCGGATTGAAAAGTGGGCGTGGCACACAATAGATTTTTTTATATCTAAAGAAGAGTAATATCGTTCAATGGTAATTTAATCGCGAAAATTGAGAATACCACTGTTAACTTTGATAAATGACTAGCACCATTGAATTCAGCGTACTCGAATTAGTTTTACCAGTACGGTGCCCATCTTGTGAAAAAAGTGTCAAATTAAACCACAGTCCATAAAAGAAAAAAATATGTATTTAAGATAGTGTTCGAAAACAAACAGAACATTATTAAGCCTTCGGCTCATACACCCAGGAACGATATTTTTTTTTTTTAGTGTTTGTGTATACAAACACAACCTTTAATATCGTTCGTAACTATTTTCAAGAAAGAGGAAAACTTTATATATTCTGTTCTTCGTTCAAAAAAATAACAATTGTAGTGATACTGTAGACATACATTATATTTGAAATTTTTATAGTGTTTCTTTTTTATATTGATAATGAACAAACAAAAAATGTTTGCAACGACCGCAGCACGAACCGCTTGTGTGTGTGTTGTGTAAAATTATTTTGCTGGCGTTTTGTTTTTTTTCGAATGTGTATTTTGTTTTGTTAAAAAATTGTTGGTTTTTTTACTAGCCAAAAGGGCGCTACGGACAACAGAAACGAACGAACATTAATGAGCTGAACCGAACACAATGAAATTTCTTGTTTTTAAAAACCCCTGAACAGAATTTAATGTTCTCATCTTTTTGTTGAGTTGGATAAGAACAGTATTGTTTTTGTGTTCGAAAGATGACAAACAGGGAAACGTTATGTTTTTAATGATTTTCTACACAAACACGTGTGTTTTCCACAAATCTATCGAACCGAATACTAACGAGCGATATTAAATGCTTATTTTCTAACACTGATTTAAAATATGACTTAATTTATGAAACTCAGTTTATAAAGTTTGTTAACAATTTTAAGTTTTGAAAGTAAAAGGGTTTGCTAAATATGGACCGATTCCAATGCAATTTAGTATGACGATTAAAAATTGCAATAAAATATGTTGTGATAACTTTCAAGACCAGTAGGTAGTTTTCATAGTCATACAAGTCATTTTCCCTAAAAAACTCGTGTTGTGTAAATTACTTGTGCTTTCACATGCATATGGGTTGCACGACGCACGTACTATTAGTCTTTTTGTAAACGCATGTTGTGTGCAATCAGTTAAAAAACCAAGTGGGATTTAATTGTCAAGTTGATTTCTACAGACCTCTAGTATGTAGGTCTTTACAAATGCTGGTTCGATGGATTATTTCTAGGTAAGTTTAAAAAAATTTTTAATGTCTTAAATCAGCCATTACTTTTCAAAAATGTTTATTAAAATATTACTTACATCTAATAAATTGAACATGACCTTATTCATAATAATGCAAATGGTTTCTTAAAAGTCTTCCATTCTTATTTACTTTTCAGAAGGTATGTGTGGGCATAATTCAGTAAGTGGTGACTAGGCCAAGTAAAGTACTACTGTTTATTCTACCATAAATTCAACATATTTACATTCTTAAGAATCATTCATAAATCACTGCCCACTTATTCACCAATAATATTTGAATTAAATTCAGAAATAAAATAAAACAATTTAAGTTCATTATCATCAAAACATTATTTTACATTTAGAACAACAGCAATTGAGAAAATATTGAAATCCATTTGACAATGACCTTCAACTTTATCATTTTTTCCGTTCAATGTTCAATAAAATCAAAGAAATATTAAATAAAAACTCTTTAAGAGTTTGCTGCCATAAAGCCTACTTGAACTTAAATTAAGAAAAAAAAAAAAATAAAGAAATAAAAATGTTGTTAGTAAAAGGTGGCTGGCTGCAAGTAGATATAAAATTATCTTAGTTAGCGAGGGAATGAGTGAATAAATATTAAGACTATGAAGTCATTGAACGTCTTAGTAGCAGCAGCCAACAATTTAATATGAAAATCGTGAATGTCTATTGACACCTGCAAAAAAGAAAAAAAAAACTATGCTGAAGTACGATATTTTACTGTGTTTATTACTTTAAGTGTGACGCCGACTAAATATTGATAGGAAACTGAATCGTAATGAAATGCAGCGAAAACAAAACACACAGAAAAACAGTTGAAATAAAATGTTTAAGCATTAAAACATACAAATGTTTTCACAACAAACAGACCAATATTCAGTAGAAAAAACAAATATCATTTGCAATTAAAAACACTAAAAACCAAAAGATAACGTTTTAATTAGAAATATTAATAAAAACAACAAAACAAACAGACAGCAAACTTTAATTAAACTTTACCCACCCAGGTATCGACCAAAAGAGTAACAAATAATAACTCTTAACATAGAAATGTATGTATGTATATGTGTGTGCGTGTGTGTGTAGGTATGTAGCTGCTACACACAATGTGGGATAAATGGATGTATCTTTGGATAGTTGGCTGAATGTCTGAATTGTTGCAATGATCAAGGCCACACACACCTACATAAAAACATAGTTTTTAAATGTAGCTACCAAAATTAACACCAACTAATAAGTCTCCCCAACTCGTGTGGAGACCAAAAGACGGACAATTAAAGAATTGATAAATTTGTTGATTAAAAAGATTTTGCTTAAATTTTTTTAATTATTTTTAAGAATGCCAGTTTTCTATTCAAGAGCAAATAAAAGTTTGTTTTAATTTTATGTATTTAACCATTTTAATTCAACAAAAAATTAAAAAAATTTGTATTGTGGTTATCTTTGTTGAACTTCTTATTGGTTTTGATCCCAATTTTAATATTTTAATTAGGCTAAAGTTTGTCAAATTAAATTTTTATTAAATTACCAGCTGGCCGCCCCGGCATCGCTCAGTAGCTGATTACTAATGATCGATGGAGCCGTTTTCTGATTTTAGGTAAACCGAAAAAGTGGGCGTAAAAGTGTGCGGCGCAATAAATTTTTATTAATTCTTGTTGTAAAATTCTTTTCTTCATAAAAATGATTTAACAAAAATTATTAAAAAAATTAAAATTTTCAAATGTTTAATAGAAAAATGCATCTTCATATTGATTATGCCCTAACATCTGTGCCATCAATTTATTAAAAATTGCATCAATGAGACAAAAAGTGACATCAAGTCAATGACGTATGTCATAATAAAATTTTGTCATATTTTACGGGCCACCATGCTATGACTACAGTGCCATCAATTTGAAGCCACATTTTGTGAATTATTAAAATTATTTTCCACGTTTAAAAACTGAATTAATTATAAGCATATTCCATTTTTTTAAATTATTTAGTTAAATACATCAAATTTTTAAATTAAAATGATTAGGAAAACCATATCGGGCTTTCTGCTGGTGTCTTATATTTGAGAGTTCTTTTGTTAACGAAGGGCGGAATACATCAAAAGTGAAACATTCATGTGTAACGGGTAAGTAATAATAATATTCTCTCACTTTGACTTAAGTCAATCCCAATGACTCAAGCCTAATATGTCCTTTCTCCGATGTTACTGAGTCGTCGCACTGATGACTATTTTTATTAAACTGTCTTCGATTTGTCACTTCTGTGTTGCCGAAGTGTCATCCCATTGATGTTAAGGCATCATAAAGGTGATGTATTTTTACATCAGTACTATGACAAGTGTCTTCGTTTTTGACCCCATGACACTTTTCATCATGGTGATGCCAACCTTAACATCACTTGACCAAAGTGTCATCAGGGTCAAAATGAAATAATGTCATCAATGGGATGACAAATCGGCATCACAGAAATGACGAAAATAGTAACACCGGAGAAAGGACACATAAGCATCAATTTAATGACAGTTTGTCATTGAGTCAGTCATTGGAATTGACTTAAGTCAAATTGAGATAGTATTATTATTTACTTACCCGTTACATATGTTTGTTTCAGGTTTGTTGAATTATGACCTTTGTTTACAGAAGAACTCTCAGTAATAAGACACCAGCACCATGCCCCATATGGTTTTCGTAATCATTCTACTTTAAAAATTTGATGTACTTAACTAAATAATTTAAAAAAATATAATGTAGGAATTTTGGCTTCTTAAATAACATTTTAATCATGAAAATAATGTTAATAATATACAAAATGTGACATCGAATTGATGACACTATAGTCATAAAAAAGATGACATGTAAAAAATGACAAAATTATACGAAGACGTTAGTCATTGGATTGATGTTACTTTTTGCATCATTGATGACATTTGTAGTAACATTGATGTCATAATTCTGATGCTAGGGCTCATCAATATGAAGATGCATTTTTCTATTAGTGTATAGGCTTTAGTCATAACAACATTTTATAAACCACTAGAAGAACCATAAACTATTCGACAGCAAAATTTTATTTTCTGTTGAGTCTCTGAAATGTGACAATGACAGACAGACCGGGGAAGTACATACATACCTGTGGGGTCTAAAATAAGTATTTCTTGGAGTTACACGCGGAATGACAAACTCATTCACAACTTGTTGGGGGGGAGCAGAATGAAAGTTTAGTTGGACAACATCAACCTTATGATGCCCTACACCACTTGTAAATAATGAGTGGATACTATTGGGGGCCTATGGGCAGTTATTGTCCTCCCAGAAAATGATTTTGATTATAAAGTTTCAATTTATTTGTGCCAAATTACCAACCTTGACAAAATTTTGCCATAACAAACTAGTTGTTATAAAAGTCAAATTGTATTTTAATCAGGGTTTAAAAACTGCAGTCGAAACATAAACCGGTAATTTGTGTGCAACTTTTTGCTTTTTGAGTTGGTTTGACACCGACATTTCACATTTATTGAATCAAAAGTAAAAGCAACAGTTTTTTTAGCCAATGACAAATTAAGAAGTGGAAGAAATGACAGTAATTCTTCTTCGACAGCAGTTTTTAAACGCTGATTTTAATATTAACATTTATAAGGTTTTCATGTACGTGAAGCCAATTTTTTGAAAAAGGTATTTTAAAAGCGTTCTCATAAAACTTTGTTATATTATAAACTTTACAATGCGTTAGATTAAATTTAAATTCCAAATGCTCTCTTCCAGGAGGAAAATAAATAAAACTTGTATAACTAAATGTCATTCAATTATCTCCAAAAGCTAACACAAACAGACTCGCCATTCAAATAGGTCAAGATTAAGAGGAGGGGTGCCCATTTCACCAAACAATTGTTTAGTAGCCACATCTCGTTGTTTTTGATCTTTATTATTCGTGTATGAGTGTACGAATGCACATGTTAAGAACTCTGCGTAGATTTTTTTTTTTTCAAATATAGTGCATAAAATAATTGATGGAAATAATAAAATATTTTATAATGTCTTTGGTAATGACATTGAATATTTATGTCATCTAACATTTAAAAGGCATTGGGAAATTATTATTACAGTACTTTTCGCTTATACTCACATCCTTTAGTTGCAACAATAACGTTGAATATATCGGTAATGTGACTATAAGGCTAATTCACATATATGCCACTATGAGCTATATAACCGAATTCGTATATAATCAAGTTATGTGAATAAAGAAAATAAAAATGTCATATAAATTACACCGACATCAGGATAACAAGATATTTCATAACTGATACCAACGGCAAAAACTTATTTTTTACAAGTAGAGGGTTGATGACAAAAATTAAACGATTTAATTCATTTCTTCTTTGGATGGATTGCGGATTTCAAAACTAAAACTTAGTAAATTTCGCCAATGTGACTATTACGCCATTAATTTCCTCTACTTTTCCCTTTGACGATTTTTGATAAATGGCATGTATTGCAAATATGCTTATATCGCTTAATGGACTATGTATAACGTTAATACTTTATATTAAATTAACTTATAGCGGCAAAATAAACAGATAAAATGTAGAGACTATAAACGAAAAGTACTGTAGTAGGCATTATTGCAATATTATACATTTTTTGCAACCAAAACCATTTCTTTGTGTCAGTGTACTTTAAAGTTCTGTTGCCAAACATATTTGTGCACCACTAATTTATAATTTAATAGGTTCAGTATGTTAAAAAAATTTTAGTAGTTCCCAAAGTGACTTACTTTGAGGTTGTTGAGACCACTTTTCTATACCATACTTATTCTGTGTACATGTTAAATGTTATCATACTACTCAGCAAAAAATTTAGCTAACTGGTAAGCAGCTTTGTAAGGGAGAGAAGCACAATACCGCCTTCAAACCAGCTTACAAGAGGCATGATTTTTTATATGACGAATTCCCACTTGAAAGCACTACTTTTTTTTGCTCACTGCTACAAAAACCTGTTTGATGACTGATTGCGTTATAAAAAGAAAGTAATTTTTATGATCGGTAATATTTTGGGAAGGATCGTAAACACATTTTAAAATCATTGCAATACAACCTGCTTCCATGTAAAAGAATAACCGAAGCACTTAGAACATTGTTCGTGAATTTTTTCTTTAAAATAATGATTTGGATTATTCACTTGCAACCTGCTTACTTATAAGGGATAATGTGAAGTTATTCAATCATTAAATTAAAAATTCACTTAAATTGCTGTCGCTTCTCTGCTGCTTCTTAGTAGTGTGTATAGTCAGCGCATATATCAGCGCTCATATAGCTTTCGTGCTTCCAGAAACTTAAGATAAACGTAAAGTCGAGTATCTATTTTGAAAACAAAAAAATGTTCTAAATTTTACGACAAAGATCCTGGAGCTCTTAATCTATGTTGAGTGCCCCGGTAGGCTAGCTGGTAGTGAGCTAGTCTATCAGCGCCGGGGTTGTGGGTACGATTCCCGCCAGAGACTCTGGTTTCTTTCCTGCAGACAAGCGAAAAGCTTCGCGGGATTAGCTTAAGAAATTAAAAAAAAATGTATCAACATTCAAACTCGAACACAACTTTTCTATGTCAAAGTCTGTGTTCATACGGCTCTTGTCTTATTGACAAGATTGCTACTTTATTGGCGAGAGGGACGAGCGGAAAAGAAACGAATACACAGATGCATGTACTGTCTTTACGTTTTGCTTTTTCATTCGTTGTTTAATTTTGTTATTGTTTTCAATATCAAAAAAGCACATGTCGTCAACATGACATGAATCATTTGAACGCCAATTCACGTTCAAAGAAGAAAAATTAAGAATCTTGTCAATAAGACATGAGCCGTATGAACTCAGACAAAGCTTAAAGCCGTTTAATGTAAACACTAGATTTTTCTAAAAAATTCAGTTCTAAGTCTTGCATTTTCTTTTGACATGCTAAATTTAATGGCTTACAAAATTCAATACAAAAAAAAAAGCTTTAGTTATTTAACTTTTCAATTAATTTTTATATGTTCCACATTAAATATTTTGAACCACATTTTAATAAAATGTACCACATTATTAAAGGCATCGCCAGCCACAGAGACTCATAACTTAAATGCTTTTTGTTTAATAATGTTTTAACATTTTTGACACGATTTTTAAAGCTCCCGCATCATTTTGATATGTCTAATGACTTTCAAGTTGCTTCTTTGTTATTGCGTCTAACATGTTTGTGTTTTGGAAATTCAATAACATTATTGGAAGTGAAGAGTAAATATAACATTATTTGAGCAATATTTATTTCCACTGGCATAAGAGCGCAAGTTTTTGAGTTTGGGAACGTTAACATTTAGCCGTCTCGTTCGACCACTTTTAGCAGATTATAATTAAAATACGACTTTATGTGACTGTGTTTTAACAGATTCTATTAACGGGATCAAATGTTGCATATTAAGTTTTTCAGGTATGTAATGGAAATCGATTTTAAAAACGAAACTATTTAAACCGAAAATTTTGTCTATAGTATGTATTATTAATTAAATTTCCGCTTATTTTCAGTGTACATTCTGTTAAATTTCATATTATACATGTTCAATTAGAATTGTATTTTGAACAAAAAATTCAAAAAGAAATCACTCAAAAGTAATTAAGGCCCCTATTACGGTTTACAACTCAACTCAGTTGAGTTGTAATTTCTTAATTTTTGTATTATGGTTTACAACTTTGCTAAATTGCGGTGAACAAAAACATAACAAATATTACAACTGATCACAACCAGTTGTCTTTATTACAACTCAGCTGAGTTGGCAACACTGCTTTAAACAGCTGACGCACGTTTCGTGTTTTGTTTCACTGTCAAACATCTTCAGTTTGGTAATTTAACCATGAACCGTCTTACAAACGAACAACGCTTGCAAATTATTGAATTTGTTCATCGCGCGCTTCTTCCATTTTATTGTCACTTTAATCGACCCACAGAAGCGGCTATTCGGTACGTTAATAAGCAGAATTGTCGATTTTGGAGTGAAGATCAGCCAGAAGCATTGCAAGAGCTACCAATGCATCCAGAAAAAGTCACAGTTTGGTGCGGTTTATGGGCTGGTGGCATCATTGGTCCGTACTTCTTCAAAGATGATGTGAATCGTAACGTAACTGTGAATGGTGAGCGCTACCGTGAGATGATGTCCAACATTTTTTTGCCCAAAATGCAAGAGCTTGACTTGCATGACATGTGGTTTCAACAAGACGGTGCCACATGCCACACAGCACGCTTAACAATGGACTTATTGAGAGGCGAGTTCGGTGAACATTTTATTTCACTTTCGGGACCGGTCAATTGGCCGCCTAGATCGTGCGATTTAGCGCCTTTAGACTATTTTTTTTTGGGGCTATGTTAAAGCTCATGTCTATACACACATGCCCGCTTCAATTGACGCATTGGAAGACAGCATTGAAGCATTTATTCATGAGATACCGGCCGAAATGTTGGAAAGAGTATGACAAAATTGGACTAAGCGGATGGACCATTTGAGGCGCAGTCACGGTCAACATTTGCATGAAATAATCTTCAAACATTCAATTGTATGGACCGTACTATCGATTCAAATAAAGATTTCATGCATTTTTCTGAATTTTATGTGTTTTTTTTTTAAACTTTCCTATAGCTCTTAAAAAATCACCCGATATAAGACTTAGTTTTGATGTGCAGGAAATCATCAATAAATAAATCGTTAAACTAACTGTGCTGTACATGTACGTATGTATGTGTTTGTTATGTGCAGGGAAACCAGAAAATGCTCTAAATAACACGTTTTATGCGCATTAAATATGTAGTAAAAACTTGAAAATATGCCTTGAAAATTGTTAAAAATATGCCCCAAAAAATTCAAAAATTTAAAACAAAATATTCAACAATTTAATATCATTTCCATTTACTGAAAACAATCCTTAAAATATAATCGGTAAAGCACAAGCAACACATCGGCGCTCAAAAACAGAGTAATGTTAAGAGGTTAAAATTCATATATGTAAGAGTTATTTGTGCCGCAAATTATCTAGATATTAAGATCCCTATGAGATTTTGTGTCTTAAAGGGATTTTAGGGACGATCGCTAGATTATTTATTATTGTTAACATTTAAAAGGAACTTAAATCTTTTTAAAGATAGGAGCTTTGGGCATATGTGAACTGATTCGAAAATTATTTGATTTGCGGTAAAATATTTTTGGGGTGAATTTAATCAAAATACCAACATAATTAGGTGGCTTTCGGACACAAAGAATCTTATTTAGAAAAAAGTTTTTTTGGTATAAATGTAAAATTTTAGATCTATTCTCACCATTTACACTAGAGTTTGCTAAAAACCGTAAAAATGTGAAACCGCGGTTTCGGTTTTAAAATGATTAAAACCGACCGGTTTCGGTTCGGTTTTCGGTTTTGAAAATATCAAAGGAAAATTCATACATAAACATATATATTTTTATATTCAACATTTTTCATTTTTCGAATTTATTCTATGAGCTAAATTTCAGTTATGTATTTTATAAAGCTTTTTTGTAATAGTTCTACTCCTACAATTTTTCGGAAATGACTTTATACACTACCAGACTATTATATTGTATTTTCTATTTACATTTGTATAAAGTCATTTCTGCAAAAATTATAGGAATAGAACTATTACAAAAAAGCTTTATAAAATACATAACTGAAATTTAGCTCATAGAATAAATTCGAAAAATGAAAAATGTTGAATATAATATAAAGTTACCTTCGGAAGGAAATAATTCCCGGTTTTCTATTTGTTAAAATAGTTGAGTTAAATACATTCAATTTATAAAGTAACACTATCCAGTGAGACACAAAGAATGCTGACGAAGGCCGTAGCGGGCCAGAAAATGCATTACATTCTGCTGGTGTCTAATAATTGTAAATTTTTCTGTACATTCAATATACCTCATTGCTTTCCAACGGAAGGCTAAGGTAAAATGTAAAAAGAAAATACAATATAATAGTCTGATGGTGTATAAAGTCATTTCTGAAAAATTTAAGGAATATAACTATTACAAAAAAGCTTTATAAAATACATAACTGAAATTTAGCTCATAGAATAAATTCGAAAAATGAAAAATGTTGAATATAATATAAAGTTACCTTCGGAAGGAAATAATTCCCGGTTTTCTATTTGTTAAAATAGTTGAGTTAAATACATTCAATTTATAAAGTAACACTATCCAGTGAGACACAAAGAATGCTGACGACGGCCGTAGCGGGCCAGAAAATGCATTACATTCTGCTGGTGTCTAATAATTGTAAATTTTTCTGTACATTCAATATAACTCATTGCTTTCCAACGGAAGGCTAAGGTAAAATGTAAATAGAAAATACAATATAATAGTCTGGTAGTGTATAAAGTCATTTCTGAAAAATTATAGGAATAGAACTATTACAAAAAAGCTTTATAAAATACATAACTGAAATTTAGCTCATAGAATAAATTCGAAAAATGAAAAATGTTGAATATAATATAAAGTTACCTTCGGAAGGAAATGATTCCCGGTTTCTATTCATATATATTTTTTTTTGCAAGTTTTTTATTTGTTTCAATACAGGTACTTTTATTCGCCCTTAAGTGTATACCTGGGCCTGGCCAGGCATTTTTTGACTTTTTCTAGTTTTTTTTTACAAATAATTATTAAGTATATTAGAACGAAACTTTATGTATTCCTCAATTCCGCAATTGGCCAAATGAAAATTTTGTGCAAATTGTATCCACCTGGGCCTGGTCAGGCCCTTCCCTATAATATATGTACTGCAGTTAGTAAATTCAAAATGAAACTTTTTAAAAAAACATACGCAACACATAAGAATTCTTTCTTTTCTGTTTTTTCGAAAAATTATTTTATTTCCCTTCCAAATTTTCCTGCTATTGCCATAAAACTCCATACATATGAAAGTAGTCCCAGCCTTGGCCGGGGTTCGTTAGTGTGAGTTTTTTCTATAGCGACAAGAAACTCCATACAAGTCAGGTGGCAGTTTATGCCTCACAAATAAGGTGTGTACTTAAGAGTTATAAAGATAACATTTGTTCTTTTTAGTACTTATTTTGAATTTAAAGAATTTTGAAATACCTTGTCATTGTTGAAGGCAGTTATGTATAAAGTTTTTGTATATTAAGTACGAGTATGATGTTTAATTTGCAATTTCTTCAATCATAAATACATTGTTAAAGTTAAAGCTAAAACCGAGGTTTTTTTGTCGGTTTTCGGTTTCGGGTTTTAGGCATTTAAAACCGCGGTTTCGGTTTCGGTTAAAACCGAACAGCAATCCCTAATTTACACAGACTTCGTTCTTTGTACAAATAAAACTTATTAATCAAATTTGATTAAATTATCTACTTTGCGCATAGGGTTTACATGGACAGGCAAACAACCAGACGTACGGATGGACATCGTTAGATCACTTTAAGAAATTATTCTGAGTCGATTGGTAAACTAAAAGATTGGTCCAGACTTCTAAACATTACACACATTGCCAAAAACTATATAAGTTTTGATTGATTCATGTAAATAGTCAATGTAGATGGCCCAATTTAAGCAACACGTTGGGTATACAGATAGATATTCAAAACAGAAAAGCCAAAATTTCGCAAAAAAAAAAAATATTTGCTGCGAATTCTTAAAACATTAAACCTGTATCAAAATATGCTTCAAAAAGGCAAAATACGTCTAAAAACTTAAAAAATGCTGCAAAAACGCTCTTTTAACTAAATTATGCAAAAAAAAAAAATGCTACAATCTGTAAAATATGCAAAAATATGCACTAACAAATCGATGCCAAAATTCATAAAAAGCTCTAAAACGGATAAATATACTGTTTCGCCTTCATTGGTCGCACTAGGTAAAACATGCAATTGCATATTTTTGGATTCCCTGGTTATGTTTAACAAAACGCAGAAAAGTCTTAACAAAAACAAACTGCTATTTCCATTGACGGATATAAAAAAACCATAACAACATGGAATCTTATAGGTAAAATTAGAGGCAGTCGTGGTTTATTGTTCATATCTCGGTCATTTATGGAACAATCAGGCTGAATTTCCAAACCAAACCATTCCGGACTATAGGTGACATAAATGTATAACAACCTAGCTCACATCATTTCTTCGGAAACCCCATTTCAACGAAAAGACGAACAGGCGTACATCATTAAATCAACTTCGCTCATCATAAGGACTCAGAATATATATACTTTATATGGTCTAAGATCAAATTGTAATGCAATTACATTTTAAACAACAAATACTTTTACGTTCTTTTAACCCTTAAATTGAAGCACAGCCGCGAATAACGTTTTAAGTTACAAAATAATAATTTTTCAGGAGAACAAAAAAACGTTTTTTGATAGGCAGCATTATTTGTTTTAAAAAATTTTTTTTTTCTATTATTAAAAATAATGATAATAAAACCTTTAATGCAAAAGGCTTTTAAAACATTATTCCGCACTGCAAAGCCATTTCGGTTTCATAATTTTGTTAGTAACTTGCAATGTTCTTCCACTGGCTGACACTTTGTACGCCATTTTGAAGGCGTTAAGGTGCATAGTTTTTGTTGATTTGATGTTTAAACTGTGTAAGAAGTGAATGTAAAAAGTCATCTGCAAAAAAACAGTTTTTGCAAAATGTGGCGTTTACAACGTTATTCGCGGCTGTGCTTCAATTATAGCACTAAGAAAGCACTGTTATCTATGATAAAGTTTATGGAGGGCGCGATTCTAGGTCAAAGATAATGGCAAAAAAAGTAGCGGTTCGAACGTGAAAAAAATAGAAGTAGTTTTTGTGGCCATGTATAAAAAGGCGTTATTTAGCAAAACCTAGCACAAATTTTTAGTCAAACTACTTTCAGAATTTTACGTAGCAATGTAACATTAAAATGTCTTTGGTTTGATTGCAAAATCTTCTGTATTTTTTTTTAAGCAGAAATCTTTGTGGATACGTGACATTTCGAACGTGAAGTTTTTTCCATAATAGTTTAACTGAATAATAATTAAAACAAAATAAATATTTACCGTAAAGCCGAATAACATATTTCTTTTCGAACACTTCTTTAGATTACAGACCATGTAAGAAATTTTTTTGGAATACATAATTTTTATCAAATATCACGTCTTTTAAGGAAGATAATATTTGAGAAAACATACCATAAAACTTTCTCACAAATAAGAAATTTCGTTTGTACAACTTTGCAGTCTACTTGTTCGTCTTAGTTAATGATCGATACTCATTTGATCTAAAAAAGTGAAACCAATCAACGGGTATTCTATCAATTGAAAGCCAAACCTTTATGCGTACTTCGAGCACCAAATTGTTTTCAAAAACTACATAATTTACAAAGAAAATGATCAAGACTTACCCTAATAAAGATCAGGATTTGTTTCAGGCTTAAAAAAAATATAAACAGGAAAATAATTTTAATAAGTTTCTCTAATTAATTTTTTACAGTATATCTTCAAGGGTTAATTTAAATCTCATAAAGGGCTTGGAAATCATAAATATTGTATGCACAGTTGGCATGTAAACTGACAAAATAGGTGAATAATTAATACTTTAATACACATTATTAAACAGAAAATAACTCGCAACAAATAAAATAAAATAAAATAAAATATAATCAAGAGTGTTCGAAATTTCACTTTTCACCTGCCGCGTTATTCTGCGAACACCACAAATCGCGGAGGCTACACGCAAAAACACAAATTATCTTTAATAAAGGTTCAAGCTTAAATTTATAGCCATTAAATCATGGTTTAACGTATTTTTAGCATGATTTTTTTTTATTGTAGTCCATTCAAACGTTTAAGTACAAGACTGTGAAAATTTATCTCACCAATATTGTTCAAAAAAAAAAGTGCGGTCAAAATGTTCAATCTTATTCATACACACGTAATAAGCGTTTAAACACTTACCATGATAATAATGATCAGTATCATCTGCATCATCATCATCTTATTGCTATTAAGGATGTTAAAGCGGGTGTTTAACAATAAAACATGGCATGTTTGAAAGAAAACAAGTTCCTTAATATAATAAATAATCATAATTTGTTAAAAACTTAAATAAACAAATAAGTATTACGAGTTCGAATGGTTTTGTTAATTTTCGGGATACAAATTTTACATACTGTGTGCGTTAAAAGAAACTGTACGCATAAAACTATTATATTTAAAACTTTTTTTTAATTTTGATTTTTTTAATTGTAATACCTTCCTCCTTTGCATCTTATTAAAAAAGTATAACAAAACTCTACCAACAACAAAAAATCTTCATATTCTTAGCGTCAAAAGAAATTGTACATGATCTCCATTTTGATTTTTTAACAGCTTGTATTGATTCTAGGCATGGATTCGACTAGCTTTCTAGTGTCTTCGGGCGAAATCTTTTGTCATTCCTCCCTTATAACGGATGTAAGAGAATTCTTGCTCTTTTTCTTATTTGCCGGTCCATACTCTACCACTAATGTTCGATGGGCTTAAGATCGGGTGACGGGGGTATGATCCAACTGCTTGGAAGTATGGTAAAGCAGCCGTTTCTTTTATATTTTGACAGTGTGTTTGAGATTGTTGCCTTGCTAAAAGAGCCAAGATAGATCGAAGCCTCAAACGAGTACTTCTGTTTTTTTTCAGGCAATAACCCATTTTTCCACAAATAACCTTATTCCATTATTGAGTAAAAAATAAAAACCTAGGAGCTACAAAACTTATTTCGAATCTGGCGTTAGTTTTGGAAAACACTTTAAAATTATATCAAAATACATCTTAACAAATATAGTATTTTGTGATATTTAAGATCGATGTGAAGACTACCCTTAATCTTAACTTCCCTGTTCAAACTATTCATAAAACATTTTTCATAGACACAGAGCATTTTCTTATAAAAGCCCTAAATTTTTTCATAATATAAAAATAAGTCCGTATATGTACGTCGCCGAACTACTCATAATCGCGTCGTGCGATTTCAACCAAACTTATACACTACGTAGGCAGTGGCGCATATATGGTTTATATGAAGTTTGGTTGAAATCCGATAACGCATGTGTGTGCGGTGCGTATGTGAAGTGAGTGTGTTTTTGCCGCAGGAAAACCAACTTTATTAAAAACAAGGGTGTTTATTTTCTTATTTTGTTTTGCCGTGCGAAGCAGGCAACGGGCCCGCTAGTTTCTTCATAAGAGCTTCATATCAACTTTATCCTAGTACACACACTTTTTCTGCAATTTGTTAATTTTTTCAAAATATTTTTTAAATAATAAATATATTAGGCGTGTTCATGTACTAAAAATTGCTATAAATTTGTTACAATTGTTACTGGAAAGGGTTCATTAAACCAAAAAATTTGCAACAAACTTCTTGGGTACATACATCTCGTTCATTTACTTCCATAGTGTTATTGTTAAAAAGCACGAGTTTTAGCTTAATATGCAAAAATGTGCGCAATATCCCAATAAACAATTGAGCTTCAAACGAAGCAGGTTTGTAAGGGAGAAATGTAAGAGTTTCGCTTACCATCTCGCTTACGGAAGGCATGAATTTTATATGATGAGATCCTAATTTGAAGCAACACATTTTTGACACATAAAGCGCATTATTCAGTGCATATAAAAATTGTTGGATGTAACGATCAGCCTTACACACTAATTGTTTTGTTACAGTTATTTTTTAGTATTCTCCCTTATAAACCTGCTTCGTAGTAAGGGAATGCCGTAGCACTTAAAATGTTTTTTCTTTTATTAAACTGGTGGAGAGGTCGTTCACTTACTTAACTGCATCTCTGTATGTCTTATTGCGTAGCGCATAATTGTGCGCTTATTTTTATAAATGCACCATTAGTGCTGCGCAAAATGATAAAATTTTTATTGGGATTATGATCGATATTTTTTAAAACAAATTATTTCTGAATCGTTGAAAATTTAACGTGTGTGTAATTACGCTTTTTATGTACAACAAGGACACATCTCAATTTCGAAGCGTCGTCTTAAGTCGTAGGTAGGGACGAGATTTTCATGCACTAAAAAGTCGACAATATGCGCTTAAAATATGCAATCAAAAATCCAAAATATGTACTAAAAAAAAATAAAAAATATGCACAAAAACTGAAAGCATTTCCATAAAAAATCGTTTTTAAATTTTACTAAAAAACTAAATATACAAACTTCGATTCGCATCATCTTTGTAGAAGTACGGTCCAATGATGCCACCAGCCCATAAACCGCACCAAACTGTGACTTTTTCTGGATGCATTGGTAGCTCTTGCAATGCTTCAGGCTGATCTTCACTCCAAAATCGACAATCCTGCTTATTAACGTACCCATTCAGTGGGTCGATTAAACTGACCATAAAATGTAAGAAGCGCGCAATGAACTTTCTTAACAGAGCACGCATTTTGATAATAAAATTTAATAATTTGCAAGCGTTGTTCGTTTGTAAGACGATTCATGGTTAAATTATAGACCAAACTGAAGATGTTTGACAGTGAAACAAAACACGAAACGTGCGTCAGCTGTTTAAACCAGTGTTGCCAAAAAGATAATAGATAAAAAATCACCCGATATTTAACTAAAAAATCCAAAAAAAAGCGTAACCAGTAAATTGACCAAACCCAGTAAAAAAAATTTGGGTTTTTTGAAGCACTACAGGGAAAAAGCGCATACTCAAGCGCTTCAATTAGAGAGCTCTTATAAAGCAGTAAATGATAACGAATAAAACATACAAAAAAGCTATTTTAGTGCTGACAACGAAGAGGGGTTTCAAGCGAAAAAAAAAATATATTATGGTTTACGAAAATGATTAAAAAAAGGCATTTAAACAAGTAAAAGCAAAACATTAATGAACATGTTTACATAGTTAGCCCTTAAAAAAGCACTCTAGGAGCGCTTTGTTTGCATGTTAAAAGAAGCGCTTATTGTCAGCAGAAAATAGTCCTCCAAACCGGGAACACCCCATACAAAAATCAGTCATCCCATCAGCAGGTTCGAAGCGATTTGAGGTATGAATTCATACAAAAAACCTGCTCCTTTTGGAGCACGTTTTTTACTGGGAACTTTCGCTTTATTTTTAACTATTTCTATTGAGAAATAGTAATAAGATAATTTTATGATATAATGTAGAAACTGTTAAATAATGTTTGATCTAGCCAAACGTATTGCCAAAGCAAATAATTTTTAAATAAAATTTTAAATAACATACGTGTAGGATGTTAAATATTTAATAGGTGTGAATAAAGCTTTACTATTTAAATTTTTGTTTGTTTAAATAAATAAGTACTGTCTTATTAAAGGTAAAACGTTGCTTTGTACTTGAATAATGCTAATGCATCCCACTTGATTTCCCGATCAGATTAAAAACATTTGAAATATATTTTATTTTTTTAAATCCCTAATTTTTTTGCAAAACGTTTCGGATTTTTTTGAATTTGTCGGCCTATTCTTCCTTCCACATTGCTAATTTTACTTTTTGCAATATCAATTAATTCGACTTGAGCATTAAGAAACTAAACCCCTTCTAATTAACTATTGTTTCACCAATATATCCGTAGTTGTAAAATACACATGCTAACTGATTTCTGATGTTATTTAAATTTAATAGTTCTTTTCCTTTTTTAATTGCATAATCATCGGTATCAACAAGCCCTTCTAACATTCTTAAATTACTCAAAGCTAATAGAATTCTAATGCATCTAGCCAGGCCTCATCTTGTTACTACTGAATGCTAAATGTGATACAATTAGTAAAGCAAAATTAAAAGTTGCATTTAATAACATAGTCCGTTACGTGTATGGACTTAATAGGCGTTCTAGTATATCCTTGTTTTCATCTCGGTTATATGGCCTTTCTTTAGATAATATACTGAGCATGAGAGTTTTAATTTTTTTACATAAGATAATATATACCCACAAACCTGATCATCTGTACGGCAAACTTTGTATATCAGATATAAGCAGGGGAAAAAGAATAAGATCGTTTAGATACAAAAGTTTAATTTCGGAGTGGCATTTCTACATATTCTCAATTTCTCTCTGGAATTCTATACCCCATAGTTTTCAACTTTTAAGTAACGCACGAAAGTTTAAAGAAAGTATTTTTAAACTGTTTTCAACATAACAATTTGAAACATTATTATTTGAGATTTAAGTACATATGATTAAATTATTTAAATATTGTTTGATTTTAATTGATTTTGCTTTATATATTTTAAACTGTAATTAGATATTAAGTTGTTAATTAATAAATGATTTATAATTATACATATTCTCAGTTCCATACTGCAAAATAAGACTCGTAAGTCTTGTGTATGGAGCAATTCAATTAAATAAATAAAATAAATAAATAAAAAATGCGGTGGAAGGCAAACCAGGGAAATTATTAAAAATTGCAATATTATCGAATTGGCTTATAATTTCCTCTGCAACGCGGTATAACCCAAGCAAGTTGTTTGTAAAAGTTTTGGATAAAATATTTAAAAATCATGTAAGGTGCCGGCTGCATTGTTTTAAAATAGAAGGATCTTTAGTCGAAATGTTGAAAATCTTGTATTTAAAGCAAAGCTCCAAAAGAATTTATTTATTAATTTAATAAAAAAAAAAAAAATTTTGCAGTTTTTTTTTGTGTCTTTAAATTTTTTTTTTTATGACTTTTTTTCTAATTTTAAATTTAAAAAAAAATCACTCAAAAATGTCAAAACATGCAAAAATTAAAAACATAAATATGCAAAAATATGCCTTTTCACCAAAATATTCAGAAACAAATCGATGCCATTTTATCGCAAATTTAATGATTCGGAAAGACAATTGGCCGACATCGTTCTTAGACTGTCGTCAGAAAATATGCACTTGCATGGAAATCGCATCCCTAGTCGTAGGCTTTTAGAATAAACGAATTGAAAGTCAAATAGCAACACAGAGCTTGGTTTCGCTTACTATATATTGTAGAATATTCATGAAACAGTACTACAGGCAAAGAAATTGTATTTTAAATTTTTGTTAAAATAAAAACAGTTGAATTTTTTTGCTAGAAAACATTCATTTACATATTAGTCAAATACTTACAAATAACCGAATTATGAATAAAAATTCCCCGCAAGTTTTCTCCCTTCTCCCATTTTTCCTATATGTAAATTCAATTGTTAAAATGGGAAAAGGGAAAAAACTCTCGGGGAATTTTTATTCATAATTGGGCTGATATTAACATTTCATTAAAATATTTGAAAAATAATTTTTTTTATTGCATACATTTATAAACTTGACAAATGAAATTTTAAGTAATTAAAAGCAGCACACGCATCAAACAATAAAAAGTAGAACAAGAATCCATAAAGTTCTCATAAGAAAAAATGCTAAACCATCGAGCAAAAATGTCCAAAGATTTTAGAAAAGCTAAAGATATTATTCAAATAAAACTGTTAAGCGAATAGGAAATATAAACACTCAAAAGTCTTAAGGCTCAACCATAATATGCATAGGCTTGCTTAACCCACTGTCAAAAGTTAACAAAAAGTCTCTCAAATGTACTTAAGAAAACCAAAACATAATAAAAAAACATTGCATTCCGTACGGAATGTGCGATTAGATTCGCATCTTTCTTAAGCAAATTAGCAAAAAGTTTCCTTAAGTTTAATATGGTTTGCCTCATATAATTTACATGTATTCGCACATTTGCTTAAGCCAACTTTAACACATTATGGTAGGGCCTTTGCCCTTAATAATATAGAAAATAGCAGTGACTTCTTTATGGAGGATTATTTTAACCATAAAATGGCTACTGGTGAAAATATACAGATATTCATAAAAAAAAAATTTAAATGAAACTTTGATATAAAAAACGTTTGTTCCTACCCTCCTCCACTATCCATCAACTTGGTAAAAACAGCATTTCTCACATGAATTCTACTCGTTTAGACTGTTCATGTTCATGTTCATGTTTCGTCCATGTGCTATCAAGTGAGTAGAGCTTAATCATGACTCATAAATTCTTGAACTAATACGCACTCATACTTATTCTAATGTTATTCAAACTCATATTCATAATCACAAGTTTAATTTTATTCATCGTACTCATACTTAATGCCGTTACACACTATCCCACAAAGTCTTTCGTATTTTATGAAAATGCTTCCCTGATCTAATTATTGTTTATACATTTTCAAAAAACAATAACAACTTAACATGACAGGGTTGCATTTTCATAAAATACGTAAGACTTTGTGGGATAGTGTGTAACGGCCTTTAGCAACATTTGTAGTGGTGGATTTAGAATCTACTCAACTCAATGTGTGTAGGCGAAGCAAAATGCGAGGCTGCCAGATTTGTCCCCGAAATAGCAAAGTGACGATTTGGCAATTACAGTTTACTAAAGTTACATGTATGAAGTGGACGATTTTTCGGCAAATTTATCTGGCAGCGCTGATTAAAACGGTAAATAGATGAGCTAAATGAGTTGAATCAATGTGAGTATTATAAGTATTTTGAAATTATCAGAGTTGCCAATTTAGCGCCTTTGGCGCTAGAATTAGCGCTTTTTAACTGTCGAAAAGGCGCATATTTTTTCCTTAGCGCTTTTTTTAAAAAGAGCGCTAAATTAGCGCTTTTTTTATACCCAACATTTTTGTACTTTTATTTGCATTCATTAAAATCATTTTTAAATTCTTGACTCTGAAATGTATACAATGAAAGAAGTTACTTTTCTAAATTAATCCATTTCGTTTCTTATAACAAGAAAATCAAATAATAATTTCCTGATTATAAATTGTTTAGTTCGTATTAAGTAAAACTTTCTTAAATAAGAAACATTTTCTCATGATCAAAAATTCACGTTTTTCAAGCAGCATTTATGTATTTAATAAATGTTAGTCTGATTTTCTTGATTTTTTAATGGAATCGAATTTCTTGGATCAAGAAACAAATGCTAGCGATTGGTTTGATTCAAATAATTTTTATTTGGATCGACATGTTAATAAATCAATTAAAAGTTTCATATTTTTATGTCAGGTTTTTTTTAACTAACTAGTGCTACACGTTTTTATGAAAAAAAAAACGAAAACTTGATTTAAGTAACTATAGAATTAAAATGAACTTTGTTTATCTGTATACCTATATGTAAATTTTAACTCGCTTTGAGTCATAACTTTTTGCTTAAACCAGGCAACACATGTTTACAATAAGAAATTTTTGGCTGGGACGAAAATGGTGCAAAATTTTCTTGGCTCAAGACATATTTTCTGGTGATTTAGTAAATAGTTTTTTCCGTATAAATCTGATACTATATTACTTTACTTTTCCTTAAATATCAGAAAAGGCTTTTTCAAAATGTTAATGTTTTAATAACACTGCTCAGCAAAAATCAAAAAAAGTCGGGGTAAATAACTTGATTATGTGAGTTTAGCGTGCTGAATCCAAATAGTTTATTTAATCACGTCTAGTTAACATTTTCTTTACTAATCCTAATGATTTCATGTCTAATTTAATTCAAAATATACCTGGATTTCTAATTATTTTAATTATTAAAATGTGTACATACTAATTTGCATGAAAAAATGGTCGCCACTAATTAAGAAAAAATTTTGAAAATAATCATTTGTAAAAGATCAAAATCGCACAAATCGTTCTAAAGTTATGATTAAATGTATGTAGCATAAATGCCTAATTTCGGTCGAAATATTAGTCTAGCCCATAAAAAACTAGACATGATAGAAACAACTGAATATGGATTTTAATTTAGCGCTGTATTTCATATATTTTTTTAAACGATTTTTTTAGACGGCCAGTGTAATTAATTAAACTTGGTTCATAACCATTAGATTAACTTTTTTATTTAGCGCTTTTTGATTGGGGGCATGGCGCTTTTTGATTAGAAATAGTTCACAACCCTGGAAATTATAAATCAAACTGAGGTAATTTATGAGTAAGCGTATAATGTCGACGTCACATTCATATTAATTTCTCTTGTGAGTATGAGTGAATCAGAGTAGTTTATTTTAAATCAGTGAAGGGCACACACATACTATCACATTTATGCTTGTGTTGACGAAATAACAACAAAGCAACAGCCGAACGTACATCGTCACAGCCACACAAAGAAGTTTATAGTGTACATGTGTTGACGTCGCACAGTAGCGCCCGTAGAGCAAACGAGGTTGCAAAAATCAAAATTTTCATGAGCACCGACGAAGTTTTGAATAAACTCATGTTATAGGAAACTTTTCAACGATTTCAAATCTGCCACTCTTAATAATATCACATTTTTAGTTTAGAAGATATAGCCGTTCAAAGTTGACCGACTTTCGGTTTTCAAAAAAACACACAATTTTTAGTAAATTTGTTGCGATTTCAGGTGTAATATCACGAAAAATAGGTAACGAATCGCCTTATTTTTTGTTTGTATTGATTGATGCATTTATTAAATGTGTAATGATAAAAAAAAAATGAACTGTTTGCTTTGTGTTTCTCCTGGTAAATCACTATTTAAAAACTATCCGTTTTTTCACTATTTTTCAACTTTGACGGAAAATAACAAAAATCTATATTTTTCTATATTTGCCATATTTGCAAAATCTGTTCTTTGATTATTTCTTTACATAATTCAAAAATTTTATCTGCCCGTACGTGCCCGTTTGGCTTCTAGAGGTAAAAAAGGTTAAAAAGACATGGTTGCCATACTAATATTGCGGTTTAATAAAATTCTTTAATTTGGCCCCTACAGCGCGTAGGATGCTCCTAGATGGGTCAAATGTATGACCAACCCCACTTTATTATTTATTGCCGAATTTCGGTTTTTTTAGTTATTTCAATAAACTAAACCATTTTTGAGTTACGCGAATATATGCTGTGCAGCGCCTTACATTTTCGAAATAACGGTATATCTTGAAAACAAGAGCTAATTTAAAAAAACGGTTAGCACCACTGAATTCAGCGTCCCCAATTAGGGTGAAATGCCAGGTGCGCGGCATTCGAGTTATCGAGTATTCGAGTTATTCGAGTTATTGAAGAAATAAGCTCAACACATTCGGCTAATTCGGCGAAATTATGACATTTTGAGTATGACATAACTTTTGAAAAAAAAATTTTAAAATTTTTTTTCGTTCATATATGTTCCTTATAAGATAAAAGGAACATTCTCACCAAATTTCATTAAAATCGGAAGGGGTCGTGTCCCACTCTTGGTCGTTTTGACATGGAATTACCCATATACCGAAAATACAGAAAATTGAAAAAATAAATTTAAAAAAAAAAAATTTTTTTTTTTAATTTGTTGGGTAATAATTTAGAACCCTAAAGAAAAAAAAAAATAAAAACAATCTAAAAATGTAAAAATAATTTTTTTTTAGGTACCATAAAATTGATTTTTCTACTAATTTTAACTTTGATAACCCATAAGTAGGCCCCTACACAGCGTAGCACCCTTTTCAAATGCACATTTCATAGGCTGAACAGTTATCTATCATATGCTGTTTAAACTGTTCAATTACCTTATTCGGTTCAAAAGATATGATTTTTGCAACGAAAAAACTCAAATGGCGCCACTGTGCGTCGCACAAGCAGCATTTTTATTCCTATGCACGCGTACATAGGATTTGCAAATGTGCCCGTCACTGTTTTAAATGATTTCTACGCACTTATACTTACAATTGCATGAGTCAGTATGAGTATCATTGCTGATCTCTGATGTAAAATATATATCCTGTCTACAACGAAACGCCACAACAACAAAAATTGTGGTCAGTCAGAACATGAAGATCAACACGTATACGCCACATATAAACAAGAACGTGAACAAATTAATACCGTTGCTCTGCCAGCGTTATGGTCATGTCATGTTCAAATCGAAAGTGCATGAAGACGTGAGGTTAAATTTTATAATGGTTTATTAATACGGAGGTCCATATATGTTTAAGAATTCTAGTTAAAAATTGGTTTGGTGCAGGTGACCATAATAAAATATGTTTTTTGTTACAGGTCACTGAAATTACCGAAATGGACACATTACATTTTTAATTAAAATAGTGCCTGTCCCGAGTGAACCATGTTAATATGATAGATCCACTTCATATAAAGTATTAGAACTAGATAGAATCAGATGGAATCATCCACTACCCACACAAAGTCCAGTTACATGACTAGTTGTTTACCAATTACCTTTCTTCTGGAGTAACTATAGTTATACTAGTATACTCTTATAGTATGTTCTGTTTTCACCTATCACAATTCGTGCCTTTTTATTTTAAAACTGTGGGATAAATGCTTTAAAAGCAATTGACACAAATTTCCCTCAGGGAAGTTTCTTTTCCGGGGGGCACTTGTTTAGCGCTGGTTTCATGGTCAAATAAAAGTATGGCTACCAAACTTCATTAAATCTGCTAACGTGTTTAATCATTTTATTATACATTAACTGGCAATAAACACAAGCTTAGTGATTTAAACGACGTAAATAAATTAACAATTATGTATCTTAATGTAAAATTATTAAAATTAACCTTTAATTTCAGGTCGCTACATTTTCATGGCTCTGACAGTGTGAGAATAATTTATATTTTATTTAACTATTCGTAACATGTTTCTTTTTTTCATTTTTTGTTGTTGTTTTTCTGACAAAAAGTATAACATTAAAGTAAATGCAATTATATTTTAACTTCCAACTACTAAGTATCAAGTACCAAGCCTTCTAGTTTTGTGAATATAGATTTTTTTCTTAAAATTTATTTTTGTCATATTATTGTTAAATGCAAAGAAATAAAAAAAATCGTAAATTATTCTTGCACTAAATCACAGTTTAAGATGTCAAATTGTTATTTTATTACTCGTATTTCGGTACGAGAACAACATTTAAGCGGACGGACAGATGCTTCAGTGAATACGTAGAAAGACATTCTTAAGGTAACATTGACTTAAAAAAACTAAGTAAATCGTTAACCTTTTTGTCATTATGTTTTAAATGCATTGATTTATGACAGATATCGTTGTAGGTGGTCTTATTTAGAAGTTTAGAAGAATTGGAAGAGGCAGTGAATAGAAGTAGTAGTTCAAATTATAATGGCAAAGATCGTGATTTTGCAAATAGGGAGCCTGGGAATCATTTCATTTATTCCCTGCACAAGTTCAGATTAGTTTATGTTCGTACTATAAACCTTTTAGATTTCAAAATTGCATGTTATAAATCAAATTTATGTTTTTATGTTTGTTTAAATAAAATTGTATGTTTCTTTTCTTATTCATTCTATCTTCCTTTTTTGCTTTGTGTTCTGTGGAAAAATATCATTTTATTACATCACAGTGACTGCATTGTTTGGGTGGTTAAGCCAAAAGCCAGTGTACAAAAATAAAAGTGAAGATATAAAAATATTTGGAAGAAAACATTTTGCACTATTCCCATCCATGAAGTTACAAAAAGTATGATGTTGTATCCTTTTTGTTTTATTGGCTTGTTTTTTTTTTTTTTTTTGTTATTTATGTTAAAGGTTTGGTTTTTTATTGATCTATAAATGAACCGTAAAATCTAGAAGACAAAAATTTTTAGATTTAAGAATAAGTGTGTAGACATTGAGATGATTTTTTGGTTAATCCTATCTTGTAGCTCAGAATGTGTAGTCAATCCCACACGCAAAGAAAAAACATGGTTGTGGTAAACATATTCTAAGAGCAACATATTATGATAAGATTCATGATTGTAGTCACCATATTAAGATTATTATTGAATCATATTATGACTAAATATACTCGTACTATTACATCATAATATTTTTCCCTTAATCATATTATTATTCTGTTAATCATACTAAGTTAAGAAGTAATCAAATTATTGTCATGTTAATCATAATAAGCTAAGAAATTAATCATATTATTGTCATGTTAATCATAATAAGTTAAGAAGCAATCATGTTATTATCATGTTAATCATAATAAGCTAAGAAATTAATCATATTATGGTCATATTAATCATAATAAGGTAAGAAGTAATCATATTATCATCATGTTAATCATAATTAATTTAGAAGCAATAATATTATGATACAGCTCCTTTAATAACTGTCATAACAATACAAAATAAATTAAAATTTTTATGTATCGATTTTTAATTTTGTGACTTTTTACAATTTTTCTTGATGTAAATAAAATAGCGGAGTTCAGTATTTGTTGTTGGATTTTACTACGATATTTTGCACTATTAATTATTTTAATTTCTTTAAATTTATTATTTTTTATGGTAATTTATCTTGTTTAACCGCTCACATATAAAACAAACGCCACAACTGATTCAAAATAATTTTACAAATGGCGCTACCATAATATTAGGTATTAGAGTACAAATAGTTTGATTGCATCTTAAACATAATATGATAAATGTATAGAAAGTTATCATGTTATGGCTATTAAATATCATGATATGGTTGTGGGTAATATAATATGTTTTGAAAGTTATCATAATTAAGTTGTTAGAAAAATAAATATTTTTCGGTCAACAATACTCATATTTATAATTGCGATAAACATTGATATGTTTACAGTAACTATAATATTGTTGATATTAAATAAAAATAACAATTATTTGTGTACGACAACAATATATTGTTACAATAAACATAGTGTTGTTGCCGTAACCATGCCCAACCATATTTTTTCTCTGCGTGCACGCTAATTGATAATCGCTTTGAACTAATTTGTATATACATACCAAGTAAAGCGAAAAAAAGATCATTTATAGCATTTTTAAATAAGGAGTCAAATTGCACTTTCTCGGTGGCCAGTTTGCATCACCTCAAAGTAAGATGACCATGGCCTCAAAAAGCTTGTGCAGAACATCCAATGTGGCATGAGCTGTGTATCATCCAAATCAGGCCAACAGAATTTGGTAATCATCGAGCTTTAGTGCCCGCCGTTGGCAGTGTTGCCTTGCTAACGTCGTTCTCAAAGAAATGTGGACTGATGACGGCGCACAGTGCTTTGGCCCATAGACATAAATCAAAAAAAAAACAAGTCTTATATTGTACTTAAAAATGTACAGATCGATAGATAACAAAATAATTAAAATGAATTTTGAAGAATTTTTAAGATTTAACTGTTTTTGGCGGCGCTAGAGGGCGCCAAAGTTTGAGAATTTATAGTAAAAATGCCCAAACAACTACTTGAGTTTTACATGCTTTAGGAAAACTGCTGTAAAACTGTTGTTTTTTAAAGCACGAGATTGAAATTTTTTTCTGTAGTAGTTTACTATATTTAGAACTAACTGTTAAGAAATTTTATTGAATTATTTTCTCAAAAGTGTTTTTTATTGGTTTGAAAAATGCTTATTATTTACTTAAGCTCTAAAAATTTTCTAACTTTGATGGAATATTAAAAAAAAAAGAAAAATACTCCAAGAAACACAATTTAAAAAAATTTTACCACAACTTTAAAAAAAAATTTTTTTTAATGGCCATTTTCATGATTTTTGCTCAAATTTTGATAGTTTTCAGGAGTTTAAAAGACAATTAACTACTAATACTGTAAAATATTAATTCAAACTTATACCGTTCAATAAAAAACAACAAAAATCAAAATATGTATAAAAAATTTTTTGTGTTTGTCTGCATTTTACGGTATAAGAGGGCGCTGAAATCACAAATGCCCTTGGTTTTTTATTGTTTCAAGAAAATAATTGTAAAAAATTCATTTTCTCGATTACGAGATTCAAATTTTTTTCTGTAACACCTAACTATATTCTAAACCAACTTTAAAATAATGTTAGGGGAATTATGCTCCTATACATATTTTTTTAATGGTTTGAAAAATGATTATTATTTAGTTAAGCTCTAAACATTTCTAAACTTTGATGGAATATTAAAAAAAAAAAGAAAAATATCTTCTATGGGTTTTTTTCTGATTTCGAATATTAAGACTGTTTTCTAAAAACTACAAGAAAAAAAATTTAAAAAATTATACCACAACTTGAAAAAAAATTTATTTAAAAATACAGCTATTTTCGTGATTTTTGCTCAAATTTTCATAGATTGAATTAGTTTAAAAAAAATAAACTAGGAACATATTAGGTATTAAAGTGGTTTTATGTAATTATAATGAAACGTAACTAATAAATAAAATAAATTTCAGGGTGCTTGTCCGAAGAAGCATTGGGAGCCAACAACAAAATCGTTGTAGAAAAACCAGACTGTCCCACGACGACACTCATAAAGATTTAATGACTCATTTAATACTTTCCTTAGATCCGTTGTTATATTCAAAAAGGAATCCAAAGACTAAAAAAAATATATTTTTGGAAGAAATTGAGAAATATATACTGAGAGAAAATGTTGATGAACCAGCTAAAGATGACGAAACAAATGTTTCGTTGAGCGGAAATATTTTTTTGGAAGAATCCAGTACTGAAGATGATTTATTGTAATTAAAAAAATGACCATATGTATGTAAATGTTATAAATAAATTAGTTTAAAGAAAATTAATTAGGAATATAATAAGAAATAATTCCAAATAATTCGTTACATCGGCTCAGAATCACTTTCTGAGTCGATCTAACGATGTCCGTCCGGCCAGCTGGCTGTCAATGCAACCTTGTGCATACAGATCACAAATTCGGAGACAATTTGATGAAAATTGTCGCAGAGGCTCTGAATTGTACAAGGACCAAGCCTATTGAAAATGGAACGAATCGGTCCATTATTTTACAAAAACCATCTTATTACACCGGCAAGATTAAATTTGGTCCAAACCAAACTAATTTTATTGCAATCAAAATCAGTTTATCAAATTTTATTGGAATCTTTCTATTTTTGAGCATAGCTCCCATACAAATCATTCTCCCTAAAATAGCTTTTAATGCCAGCTTCCTTAAAAATATTAGTATTTACATACAAATTGGCGACAATGACGTTTACTATAGCTACTATGTCATGACAAAATGTTGTCCAGGTAGTTCCAAATTAAACCATAGGTTCCATATAAACCCTCATCCAAAAAACTCATATATGTAGATGAAGATATCTAAATAATATTCGGCAGAAAGAACTTTTAAACGAATCTTAGCCTCATAACATAATTTTGTTCTGGCGGGTCCATGATTGCCCATACAGATTACACTCTAGGAAATTTGTTTACACTCTAGGAAATTTGTTTTTAAATACTATGCTATAGGGTATCACATGGTCGTGCTTGACCGATTATACTTTCTTACTTGTTATTTTTGCAAGTGCGTTTTAAGCGTTTTTAACTAATTTTTCATTTAATGATGTTTTTGTATTTTTCACATTAATGATCCGATTCTACTAAAATTTGGTATACATATATATCTAACAAATATCAATTTTCATAACAAATTTTAATACGATTGGACCGTTCTTGTAAATGTTATAGCATTTTTAAGAAAAAGGATATATGGCAGGACCTTGAGTCCTTGTTCAGATTTAAATGAAAATTTGCACACACGTTGCTAGTTGCGTGTGTATTAGCATGACCATTTTTTGTAGTTTTGTGGGCATTATTGAAGCTAAAATAACATTTTCCATTTCAGGACACATGGGTGGTAGGCGTGTCCTTGGACCGATTTGTCCAAAAATTCATATTTTTCTTAACTAAGCTATTTTATGCTAGTGTACAAAATTTTAAAAATTTCTGACAACTCCTTCTATTTCTGTCCCTTCGTTATATGGGGACAAAGCACTGTGCGGCGCTGCCACACCAAACAGTGACTTTTTCTGATGAGGTTTTCTTAAGTCGCAGGCGCATGCGAAAATTCTATAATAATTGAAATCGGTAAATTCAGCCTGATTTATGCGCCAGAGTCATAGAAAATAGAACATTTCGAATGCGCTATAGACAGAAAATCGTGGCGGGCATTAAATGATGTTATTTAACGAAACATTTTGATGATATCTCACACATACTTTTTATACCCTTCACCGAAGGTAAAAGGGTATATATAACTTTGTCATTCCGTTTGTAATTTCTACAATATTGATCTTAGACTTTATAAAGTATATATATTCTGGATCCTTATGAGAAGGGACCCAGGACAAAAAGTGCTCCAAAAGCAGGTTTTATGTATGAATTCATACCTCAAAACGCTGCAAACCTGCTGATGGGATGCCTGATTTTTGTATGGGGTGTTCCCGGTTTGGAGGACTATTTTCTGCTGACAATAAGCTTTTCTTTTAACATGCAAACAAAGCACTCCTAAAGTGCTTTTTAAGGGCTAACTATATTAACACATTCATTAATGTTTTGCTTTTACTGGTTAAAATGCCTTTTTTCAATCATTTCCGTAATATAATATTTTTATTATTTTCGCTTTAAAACCTACTTCGTTATCAGCACTAAAATTGTAGCTTTTTGTATATTTCATTCTATATCATTTACTTTAAAGCAAAAGCTTTATAAGAGCTCGTTTATTGAAGCGCTCGATTATGCGCTTTTTCTCCTAAGTGCTTCAAAAAACCCAAATTTTTTTACTGGGGAAGTTCAAATCCAGTTGTCCGTCTGTCTGTTGAAATGGGTTTTCCGAAGCCCCCCGAAATGATGGGGGCTTGGTTGGTATATATTTCTGGCAGGTATTCTTATTATAATTTTGCTAAAAAAATTCATCCAGATCGGTCCAAAAATGCCTGAGATATGAGCAAAAAACCACGACTATCTCTAATTTTCTCAAAAAAATGCCTTGTTGTTGTATTTTTATTACTTTTTTCTGTATATCTGGAGAACGGCAAGAGTCAAAGTTTTCAAATTAGGTACAAACATTTAGGTTATCAATACACATCCTTAAACAAAATGTGGGCGGGATTGGAGAAAAAATATCAAAAATTGTATAAGAGCCTGAATTTTCGGACTGTCATATGACCTATGGTTACACCTTACATATCAAAAGATCGGAAATCTTTAGTAGATAATATTTTCTGAAAATTTTGGAAAAATCGGTTCAGATACGAAAAAGTAATGGCCAAAATAAATCGAGAACCATATTTCTTCCTGAGTCCAACTTTAATAGTTCAAATTAATGGAAAATATGTTCTTTAACACATCGATACATAAATCTGTCAAATCGGTTACAAAATGGGCAAGTTATGAGTAAAATACTCATAAAATAGACTACTATTTTGCCCCAAACAGGGGCTTGCAAAAAGCACTATGCCATATGGCATTGATCAACCGAAAGGGTTAAGGATTGATGTTTGACTATTGACGTCAGCAGTAGTCAATGGCTGCGAGTGTAAGACGGCAAATCCATCTGAGGAGATCGAGTGGTTGCGATCGAAACATGTCATAGTTACCTGCCGGCCAGGGTTCGAGCCCCGGCCACGGTCAAGAATGAAAGATTATCAATAACAATTTTTATTAATTTTCATGTTGTAAAATTTAATGAAAATTAAATTTGATGAACTTAAGCCTAATTAAAAATATTAAACATATTAATTAAATTTGTAATATATTTAATAGCACGCACACATGTGCAAAAAATCAAATTAAATTAAGTGATATATACTATAGAAATATACATGTATATATACATATATATTTAGATATATATATATATATATATATATATATATATATATATATATATATATATATATATATATATATATATATATATATATATATACATATATATGTATATAAACTTCTGTTCTGTCCAAACCATGGTGAAGGGTATATAAGATTCGGCATAGCCGAAAATACCACTCTTCCTTGTTTTAAATAAACTTTAAAGATAAGAAGCGCTCAATGAAAGACCCTTTATATATGCTCGTATATAGGTGGCATATATATACCCAGTTGGCAAAACTGCCGTCGACGATATTTACGTCAACGATTTATGCACGACATGACCTCTATCACATAGAATTTCTGGAAGACAATTTGAGGAAAATGTCGTGGACGACAACATACTCGACACTGTCTAGTGCACTGTCTTCTAAAGAAGTTTATAAACGATGACATGACATGACCGACATTGTTTTCCAAGTTGTCTTTTATATAAGCCTATCCACGTAAACATGACCGACATTGTCTTGTAAGGTGTCTTATATCAACAACTATGCACGATATAAAGAGCGACAGTGCCTTTCTTTGTATCGTGCACGATTCTAGCGAAACTGGTTTGAAAATTTCGTTGACGATTTGCTCTGGATGTCCCTCACACGTTATATGTCATTTATGAATCCTTTTTCAATCGCTGAAGTGATAAATCAGTTTTTTATCATCAAAAGTGATCTGAGAAGGTCCATTTAAGTGATTTTTACAAAAAATTATCACCCAAATGCTAGCTGGGGACAGAAAAACTTAAATAAAATTTATATACATTTACAAGATTTTTATAGAGACAATTTTTGTCAACGAGTAGGGAAAAATAGTGATTTTTTTGGGCTGCGTAAGGACTTTAGTATGCCTAAGACCGATTCGAATAATGCTATTGTAATAAAATTTGGTGCGCCATGGTTTTTTTTTTTTTTTTTTTTTTTTTTTTTTTTAATTTATTTTTATTATTGAATCTTTCTTATCGAAATTTACAATATGTATTCAAATCTTAGTTCTACTTGTTGTTTATTAGTTGTTACCAGTGTAACCACTAACTGCTGTATTCAAATTTTAAGACTGTCTTCTAGTTAGGCTCAAAGTATCGGTTCTTTTTAGCCTCTGGTGACCTTCGAACTGAAGCAAACCCCGAGCGAGGTAGTTAGGGTGGACCATTAGTTTATCGATGTAGCTTATTGAATATTTTTTAATTTCCTCCTGGATAGTGGGGACGTTGAGATCTCTGTGGATAATATCATTACGTATATACCATGGGGCGCAGACAATTTGTCGGTTTTCATATGACTAGAAATCTTCAAGATCGGTTTATAATTTACTACAGGCTCCATTTAACAAGCTGACTAAGTTTTGGTTTACTTATTTTCAGAAGTGGTCCTATTCACTGGCCCCCTTGTTCGTGCGATTTAACGTCTCTGGATTACTTTTTATGGGTCAATGTTAAGTCATTGGCTTATGCCGACAAGCCAGCAACTCTTGAAGCATTGAATGCAATTTTTAAGCCACAATTGATGCCATACGGTCAGATTTATAGGAAAAGGACGATGCAACTCGTAGCCGTGGTGGACATATGCTAGAAATCGCATTTAAAAAATAATTATCATGAAATTATCTATTAGACTATACAAATCATTCCAATAATATTTATGTCTGGTATTATCATTTTATTATTTGCTATATATGTGACAGCGCATAAAAAAAGGGACCAGTAAGGTAAAGGGAACAATAAAAACCAACTACACAAAACAAGAGGTAGGGACGACCTACACGCGTTTTCAAGGTTGACCAACACGTTCCTGACGTCATGTGTCGCTTTCAAATGAGACCAATACCAACACGCTCAGTGATGGAACACCAAAGATACACGTATTTAAATCTTTAAAATGGCTCTCCTGAACAAAACCCTTAGGTCCCTTTCTATTTTGCGCGTCACATATCTTGAATTTTCAATTCGCCATTTTTTTTTTTTTCAAATAAACACACATGAATTATTACATAAGTCGGTAACATTTGAAAACCTTATTCGATTAACATAATAATTTGAGCTTGAGCATAAACTGGCCAAACTTCTCGCTTTATTAGATACACTATGCCACAAAAAAAATTTACCTAAAAATTAGATATTTTCTAAGCTAAATTAGGGCTGCTTAACACGCATATGGCATTCATTTAATTTTCTCAATAAGCGTTTTCAAGAACTGCTAAACTGAATTGTACAAAATTTAAACTTTTGTCTTTTCTCTTTCAGCCCATATGTATTCTGTGTCGATCAGATGAAGATTTACTCAGCTACAGGACTTTAAACTTGAAAAAAAATGTGATTTTTTATGTTTTTGCAAAATTACCATTTTAATTCGCTCCAGTAAGGCAATAAAAAAAAATGTTTTACATGTCTCTTAAATAATATTTTGTTCAAAATGTAGTAAGCGTAAAAATGTTATCGTTGGACAAAAAATTTTTAGAAATAACGACAAATGTAGTGAAAACATCCGAATTTGATTTTTTTAACAATATGATTTATCAATGCTACTTTTATATTTACATATGTACCTTATTGCGGGTTTAGGTAGTATACTCGGTCTATTTCAAGATACCTGATGACATCGTAAATGCAATATTGCAAAGCAACACTGAAAACGATTACATTGGCAAAGCATCACAAATAAAAAACAATGATTGAAACCGCTGTGCTGTGATGACGGTTTCCATTCAATAATCAACTCAAGGCATTGCTTTTAGAAAAGTTGTCTATGAATTTTATGCCTTTCAGTGTTGCATTGCAACACCGAGTTTAAAAAAGTCAGCCACTGTCCCGCTTTCGTTGTTGTAATAACTTTTGAAATTTCTAAATTACATTGTCTATTAATTATATAAATATTCACTCGATAAATCTTAGTTTGATTGTGGTTTGTCTACATCATTAAAAAAAAGTGTCCGATGAAAGTTGATCCACTTTTTTGGATTCTTATAAATTTTATTTTCGGTACTTAGCCAGATTTGTTAATAAGCCATTGCCTCGAAACGTATTTTTGGTAAAGGCATGTTGTCATTTCATGAGCCAGTTGATTCGATTGATTCAAGTGATCATATGACTAATTGCTACATATTAGGGTATTCATTTAACCGGGCTTTTGATTTAATCGGTTAATCGCTCGATTAATTAGCCGAGGTTTTTGTATAATCGGTTAATAATCGGTTAATTTTGTTATTGATCGGTTAACCGATTAATAAAGTTTTTTTTATAAATTAGGTACTTTCAATGAATATAAATGAAAAATTATTTATTATTTGCAGTTTTGTAGTAAAAAATAAACAATAACATAACAACACGTGAACTAAAACGAGCAAAAAAAAATAATTTATAACTCTGTAATACATATTTTTTAATAAATACATATTCGGCCACGTTCTGTAAATCGAAATCACGTGAAATTAAAATCGATGGAGATTTCAAGTTCAATTTTTTTAAATGAACGTAGCTCTTCCAGATTTCAAAAGTAGTTTTGGTAAAGATATGTGGTCTTCAAAGTATTTGGTAATGAAAAAGAAATATTTGTATCAATTTTAAACACAGGATAGAATTAAAAACTTGTTCGATTTCTATTTCACGTGATTTCGATTTCCAGAACAAGGCCGATTATTTATTTATTAAAAAGTAAACTCTGATATCATTTTATTAGTAATTTATATAGTTTAAGAAATTCTTATAAAATAATCTTTTAGATAAATAATTTGGTTAAAATGTATTACATTAAAAAGACTCTTTTCTTTGGTTTTGATAAATTTTGACTTGGAAAAATTTCTTTCACTTATCGTAGATGTTGGAGAAATCGAAAGCAACCCATAATACAGAATATCTAAATTCTCAGTCTTTTTTCTGGATTTCTCTAAACATATAAAATCTTCCATTATTCCATTTAAATCCTGTTTTATTTTTAACACTTCTAATTGTTTGGGTTAATTCTGTTGTTGCGTTTGCGTCCTGGCAAAGCTCAGCACCGAACATTCTGCAAAAAAGTTCATTTCCGAATTCCGTAATTAATGTTTTTGTACTGTATTTTAAAAATGTATTTATAGAAGGAAATATATTGTATAAAAAAATAATTCTAATTGGTGCACCTTGGCAACTTTTTTGGTGACTGTAAAATGAATGTATTTAAAAAAGGGAGTTGCTTTGCAACCTACGTTTTGGAACTCAACTATTTCTTAAAACACAAAAAATATGGTTTAATACTACAAAAAATTATAATTTTTATTACAACGGTTAATCGGTTAATCGACTGAAATTAACCGGTTTAATCGTTAATCGAAAAAAGCCAATTTTAAATTAACCGATCAGTTAATCGGGTAGTAATTAATCGGTTAACCGATTAACGGTTAACCGAATGAATACCCTACTACATATGCATGACCAAAGTTAAAAGTGGTAAAAATGGCTATGTTATTTATCCGGATATAAATCAATTGATCTCCATTCCCAAAGAGAAAACCTCAAGCTTTAAAAGTTAGATCAGATAATGAAGAAAACGATTTTATTCTGAGTTTTAATTCTATAGGAGATACGAAGAAAGGAATTTAACAACATGAAAATTAATTAAAATTGTTATTGAAAATCCTTCATTCTCGACTGACCTGAGATTCGAACTGAGGCGGCTGGCTTGAGATTCGAACCCAGGCGGCTGGTTACCCTGACATGTTTCGATCACAACCACTTGAGCTCTTCAGAGGAATTTTCCGTCTTACACTCGCAGCCATCGACGACTGCTGACGTCAATAGTCAAAAATGAATCCTTAAACCAAATTGTATTTTAACCTTTGATCAAGTGGTTGTGATCGAAACATGTCAGGGTAACCAGCCGCCTAGGTTCGAATCTCAAGCCAGCCACCTGGGTTCGAATCTCAGGTCAGTCGAGAATAAGGGATTATCAATAAAAATTTTAATTAATTTTCATGTTGTAAAATTCCTTTCTTCATAAAAATAATTTAATGAAAAATTAAATTTGATGAACTTAAGCCCCATTGAAAATATTAAAATTTGGATTGAAAACCCATGAATAGTTCGACAAAATAACCACAATACTAATTATTGTTAAAGCTGGTGCACGAGCTCTATGTGTACATTTGTCATTCAAGTTGTGCTGAAAAAGGTCAACAAGAAAGAGAAAATGGAAAAAACAAAAAAGTACTTTGGACTTCAAGAAGAATTCTTGAAAAAAGTAAAGACAAAAGAAAAACCATGAATAGTTCGACAAAATAACCACAATATTAATTATTGAGATACGAATATTTAATTACTCGCTTCATGTTTGAAAGAAAGACGATTTTTGGACACACAGACACACGTTTTTTTACTATCGAAATCGCTCCAAGATATATGGAATTCTTTTCAGAATGTAATAAGTACGTTTTTAGGAAACAACAGAAGCCATAATGGTGGTCAACTAATTCCACACATGCCATAGTGTATATCTAAATGGTTTTCCAGTAATAACAGGACCACACATGTCAATGAAAATGCGTTTTCTTTAAGCAAATTCGTGAAACGTCATCGCACTATAAAATAATAAATCGAAGAGGAAATATATAAAAATTTTGACCAAAAATAGAATTATGTAAATTGTTGAACACTTAATCCTAATCAAATCAACACAACCAAGCAAAAAAAATTGTTTATTGAAAATTTGAAAACATCACGTTTTTGCCAATTATATTGCAGCCAGAAAAACAAGAAAAAATCAATTTTTCGCAATCTTAAGGCATGTAACTCAGTTAATAAACACAGTATGGATATCGGCGGAAAGAGGAAATAGATATGTTTGTAACAGTGTAAACTTTGCGCAATTAAAAAGATCAGTTCTCAAGATTTTTGGAAACAGCCTTATGAACTGCAAAAAAACTGGGCTTTCGCGTATATCTCGAAAACACTTGTTGAGAAAAATAATTGAATGCCGTATTCGTGTTCAGCAGCCCCAAATTATCTTAGAAAACATCTCATTTTCGAGGTTATGGCAAAAAGTTAAAAATTTGTGAACCAGTGTTATATAAGAATCGATATAAGATTCGTTCGACATTTTCCCTTTATACATGTCTTTTTTTACATTTCAGTTTTTTTAATTTCATTAGTTTTTATATAACATGACTTATGAAAAAGGATTTAAAATTAAATAAATTTTTTTCAAAACAAAATCTTTAATCTTTACTCAAACACCAAAATTATAGTCATCTATCATAATGCACTTTTTGTTAAACACTTTAAGTAAACTTTTTTTAAGCTTAAATAAATTTGTTGTAATTATTGTGAAAATTTTAAAAATAGAAGAAAAAAAACCAAATATAAATCTCCAAAACTGTTATTTAGACATGAAATGTGTTAAAGGGGAACACAAATTATAATTGGTGTTTACAAAAATAATATTTACTTAAAGTACCAGTGTCCAAAAGTAAAATAAAAATAGCCAAAAAGAAAGAAGCACATCATATGATGATCATTATTAGTTGTACGAAGAGTTAGTTTTTGTGATTGTAATTGTTTTCATTACAATCAGGGCAAGTTTTCAAGCTTTTTTTGCAACATGTTTATATATGCATATATATATTTGACGACTAGGTGGGGTCTTATAGAAAATCGAAGAACTACCAAAAAAAAAGCAGAAATAATGCCATTAAGCCATTATTAACCAGTAAAAATGTGCTCCAAAAGGAGCAGGTTTTATGTATGAATTCATACCTCAAATCGCTTCAAACTTGCTGATATGATGCCTGATTTTTGTATGGGGTGTTCCCGGTTTGGAGGACTATTTTCTGCTGACAATAAGCGATTCTTTTAACATACAAACAAAGCACTAACATTTTAATTAATGTTTGGGGAAGACAGGATACCTTACGAATTCTTTGTAAATGCCACTGATGAATTTCTTAAAGAACTTGCCCGTATATACAATACAATTATTGAAGATAGAATTATAGATGAATCATTTAGAAAAAGCATAATTCTTCCTATTTACAAAAAGGGATGTGTAATTGACTCAGCAAATTATAGGGGTATATCGTTTATGAATTCTATCGCAAAAATATTTATGGGAATCCTTAATGATAGACTTGTAGCATGGATTGACGATAGAAAGATTATGAATGAATACCAAGCAGGATTTCGAAGGAAATACTCTACAGCAGACAACATATATAATTTAGCTTCAATTGTTAATATTAAACTCGAGGAAGGAAATAAAGTTTATGCTTTTTTCGTGGATTTCAAGGCAGCTTTTGACAAAGTTTCCAGAAAATCTATGATCTACAAACTGTACACAGTTGGAGTATCCTATAAATTCGTTAAAATTATAAAAGAAATATATGAGCACACACAATTGGCGGTCTGAAATGGAATTGAGTTGTCTGAATACTTTGACACAACATCTGGCGTCAAACAGGGCTGTTTATTATCACCGATTTTATTTGCTCTTTATATAAACGATTTACATGAATTTTTGGAAGGTGGACTTGAGATTGAAGGAACCAACATCCGAATGTTATTATACGCAGACGATATTGTTATCTTGGCCGATGATAAGAAAACGATGGAAAAGATGATACGAAAGCTCGAGATATATTGTGATCTATGGAATTTAGAAGTGAACAAACAAAAATCAAAGATGATGGCATTTAGGAATGGGGAAAGACTAAGTATGCAGGAAAAGTGGATCTTCAAAGGAGAAGAAATAGACATAGTATCAGAATACAACTATCTTGGAGTCATCCTTACTCCTAAAATGTCATTTTTTAATCATTTGCAAAATAGAAACGCGCAGGCAAAGTGTGCAATAAATGTAACATGGCAAAACTTTTTAAAAAATAATGATATAACACTAGAAATGAAGTGGAAACTCTTTATGGCAGTATGCAGATCCGTTCAAGCATACTCAGCACAGGTTTGGGGCTATGGCCTTTTCGAAGAAGTAGATAAACTACATAGATTCTTTCTAAAAAGAGTGTTAAAACTCCCTATAAATACACCAAACTATGCATTAGAGCTTGAAACTGGCATAGAAGAAGGGCATATATATACCTTGCAACTCCATCTCCATTATATAACCAAAACGATGTTTAGCTACACAGAAGATAGGTTACCACACCACTTAACAAAAATAATCCTTAGAAAAAATATATTTTGGGCAAAAAGCCTTAACGATTTGGCAAATAAGCTTAACACACAATGGGCAGATATAAATACTACGGAACCAGATTGGAACTTCCGAAACAGCTTGTTAATACAGAATCTCAAATATGAAAATTTTTTAAATAAAACACTAAGAGCTATGAGAAGCGAAACACGTATATATAAACACTTAGATTATAGAGTTGGGGCCATATATTTTCAAAGGTTCAACCAAAATGATATCACCTGGATAATCAAAGCACGTTGTAATCTTATATGTCTCAATGGTAATAAGTATTCAGCAAATGAACGGGATCACCTTTGTACACTATGTAATCGGAGGGAAGTATAAACATTGCAACACTTCCTAGGTCGATGTCCTATACTCCTCTCTCCTCTTTCCGAATGAGATATTTTTCAACAGCTATATTATCAGAAGATGAAATCAAAAGAGTTCTAAATGGGCGATTGCATTCAGATTGGACAAAATTAGTTAGTTATTTAAAAGCATCCCTTAATTACCGAAAACTAATTATAAATGAATTTGAATGATATTTTATTAAGTAAATTACCGTATAAAAATAATAGCAATTTTAAAATGTATCCAGCTGACGACTTTTTGTTATAGCTGTATAATCTTTATTATATATGAAATTATACAAATTAATAATGTATATGAAATAATTATCCAAAAATAAAGATTTGCTATTATTATTATTATTATTATTATTATAATGTTTGGCTTTTACTTGCTTAAATGCTTTTTTCGATCATTTTCGTAAACCATGATATATTTTTACTCGTTGTCAGCACTAATATAGGAGCTTTTTAAAAGTGCTTCAAAAAACGCAAATTTTTTTTACTGGGTATTGACATTTTTGATTGATCTGTGTAAGAAGTGACAATTTTAATTAAGTCCAAAACATGAAAAATCTTTTTTTTATCAACAATTTGGTTAAAACAAATTCGTTCACAAAAGTTTTTGCTACGCTTTTCTTTGGTTATAATTGAGCACATTTCTTTGCTTTTTTGAGAATAATAAAACTTGCCCTGATTACAATGGTGTTAGTGGTTGTTAGGTCACTTGTAGTGGTATGAAAATGTGTGGTCGATAAATCGCTTGTTGATTCATTCCATCGCATTTCATTTTCTGATCAATTACCATTCGAGAAAAGTTTTATTATAATAAGTCATGTCTTTTTATTTTTCTACAATGATTTAACTGTTTTATTTTCTTTTTTATTTATTGCATAATTATAATTTGTGGTACACACTCTTTATTTAAGAGACTAAATAAATGAAAAAAAAAAACACTGTGAAAGAAAAAGCGACAGACTTGCGGACAGACAAAGATGCAGAAATTATAAGTTTAATAAATGTATGTGAGAGAATTAAACAAATAATAGAAACACATTATTGAGTTGAAAGTAACTTATGAAATGCTCTACATTCAAATATCATTTCATGAATTGCAATAAAAAAATCAAACTAATTTGTTTAATTTTTTTGAAGAAAACCTAAAATCGCGAATTTTTTTAATTACAAAACTTCTTTCAGCCGGAATGCAGAGTGTGCAGTTTTCTTCTACATAAACTTAATTTTAATCGAGTACCCTATACAAAATGTGTCTTGTTTTCAGCATATTGTCAGCTTTTTATTGGTTTGCCGCATATGGCAAAAAGTTGTAGTGGAGAAAAACGAAAATGAAGGTTTATATGAAGTTTTCTGAAATACACCCGATAGCATTTTTTTTATTTTTTATTATTTTTTTTTTTTTTTTGTATTTTCACCACTGCTTCCTGTATAGGTTTTTTGATAAACTGTAAATTGTTTGTGACCGTTCATGATCGAACTTGCAAGTTAATAGTATTTTATTGATTGGGAAAATTGTTGATTTGTGCCGCATGCGCCACATTTTTTAATTTATTTTTAAAAATTAGCTTTTTGTGCTGTATACTTACGGCTGTGTATTGAGTTGTTGACATTTTATTTTGCTTTTGCTTTAACTACTTATTTTCTTACGGAAATGAAGCAAAGCAAGAGTTAAATTTATTTTGTACGTTTTTGTATGAGCTTTTCGCTTTATTCGCCAAACAGTGGCGTTTAGAGCAAAACATTATTAAAAAAAACTTTAAAATAGTCGATATGGAGCAAAATTATTGCTTATATCTCAGAAACCATAAAAAATTTTGTGAAACTGGTTTTGGATTCAGAAAGGGGGTATTCAAAATATATGTATATTCACCCTTTACCTAACTCAATGTTTAAAAAATGGTTGGTAGGTCCAACAAATAATGAGAGGACGAAATAAAGATTTGGTATCCTACACCACCATTGGTGGGAAGGCTATTATGCGTCTGTTCTGATGTGTATAACACACTTGCATTTTAGTCTAAATCGATCTAACGATGACGGTTCGACCTATTTATCTTTCCATGTAAACTTTGTGCGCAAAGTGCAGGTCACAATTTTGAAGATAATTTAAAAAATGTTGCTAATAACGGGTATGTTTAAATTGTCATAAGGACGAAATACAATTTTTTTTTTGCTTATAAACCATCAAACTATGTTCGTTTATTTAAACTCTGGCCAAAAATATTTTATTGCATCCTCAATAACCACGCAAGTCGATACTTATTTTTCTATAGCTCCCTAATAAATAACTTTCGCGAAAATGGGTTCACAGAAAAAAATATTGCCCCAGTAAACGCATTAATCAAAAATAAAATAATACATTAATTTGCACCAGTATACAAATTAATAATATCAATTAAACTTTTAATTCACTTGATAAAACGTTTAATTCACTTGATTAAACGTTTAATTCACTTATTAAACGTTTAATTCACTTGATTAAATTTTTAATTAAAACTGATTTTATTTTTGATTAATGCGTTTACTGGGGCAAAATTTTTTCTGTGTTATTATACACTTTAACTCTAATACAAATTTCAACCTCATAACATTATTTTGTTCTGGAAGGTCCAGGATTGCAAATCGATCCCAAAAAGGTAGAATAAAACGTTTAGCTTCACAACTTTCTATAAGATTTTTATGATTTTATTTTTGATTAATGCGTTTACTGGGGCAAAATTTTTTCTGTGTTATTATACACTTTAACTCTTATACAAATTTCAACCTCATAACATTATTTTGTTCTGGAAGGTCCAGGATTGCAAATCGATCCCAAAAAGGTAGAATAAAACGTTTAGCTTCACAACTTTCTATAAGATTAGAGAGCTTAACTTTCTTAAATTCCTCAACGCTATGCAAGGTTTTTAATTGATCTCAAGTAATGTAGAGGTCTATGGTGACAATGTGTAGGAATGATCTGAAAGAGTTCATGTAGGTATTCATAGTAAGGCTGTGTTGGGTAGCCGGACACTGCAAGGTGGATGGTAATGAGGTGGCGGACGAACTCATGAGATACGGTTCGAATCTTGACTAAGAGGTAATGGATGGTGGGGTGTTAAAACCCTCTTTATGTAACTTCTATGATCTAAAACGGAATAGATTCCGCGATACCATTAACCAGTCCTGAAGGGATAGAACGGATTGCAGGGTGTCTCTGGGTATTATGGTCCAAATTGGTCGCAGGCGCAACCAGGGTTCTATTAGGATTGGATATTAGTGGCCTCAGGACCCTTAAAGGGTTCTTGATGGGTCATTGTTCTGTTAGAGCTTTTACGAGTAAATGGGACAGTATAATACCGGACTTCTGCAGATTATACGAGGATGCTGAGCAGCTAGAGACGATTGAGCATGTACTGTGCCATTGTCCTAGGATGCAGGGTCTCAGGCAGAAATGGCTAGAAGATAGATTTCACGATGAACTGGGGTGTATCGCTGGATGTAATCCATTGGATTTACTAGGCTTTGTCAGGGAAATAGGACGGTTGTTTCTGATGAGGAGACAATAGGGGCAGTTTTGTCTTATGTAGTATCTACTAACTATCTTAAATTTATCCGTACACTCTTCTTTTCTATACTTTATATTGAAGGGATTCGCAATGAACCGCATTGGCCTCCGAGTGAAGGTGTGCCCCTGGGCGAAAAACGCTTTTAACCTTACCGTACCAAATGTAGAGAAAATTATACCTTAACACGATATAATTCAACAATTTGGTTTTTCTTGTAATAGAAATTGCTAATTTACCTTTTAACTAATATCTTCCTAATTCATGGTATAGAGTATTTGCAAAAAAAATATCTTTGATGGACAATGGCCGTTTAAGGAAATTTGTTTAACCAAGGCAAGGTTGTTGCTTGTTTTTTTTTTTTTATTGAACAAAGGAAAAGAGACATATGTGGACCATTCATTCAATGTGGATGGTGGACATGTTTAATTTTTTCCTTAACCTTTTTTATAAGCTGCGTTTTTTTTTTTTTTTTTTTTTTTTTTTTTTGTAAATAAAAAATATTTATTGCGTCAGCATAATAACCACAATATTGAACAAGTACTTTGGTCATTTACTATAGTAATAATAATAATAACAACAATCAAGGCAAAAACAAAAAAATATATAAAAATAGGAATAGTTTCAAGTAGAGACATTGTTCGGACATTACAGACACACGTTGTGGGGCAATAAGGCCATTTTTTCTTATTGTACTTGTTCATAAATACAAACATATGTACATACAATGCATGTGTGTTTGTACACTTACTTAATCAATTGTAAAGGACCAGTGCAGGAAACCGATTTAAAACATTGTATGTTATAAGGTACAATTTGCTCATGAAAAGTACTCGACCAAGTATAATTTGTTACTCGAGAAAATTCGGTGGAACGAAAATGGAAGATGATTTTTCCAGATCCCGATATTTATAATCAGATAACTCCGGCACAGAATTCATTATAGGACGGCATGGCATTGGAAGAATGACTTTAAACTCAGAGCTATTCATGGAAATATGCAGCAACCGAAATCTCGTGGTCGTATGGATCATATTTCCGCACAGAACCTTCCATAAAACCACATGGGCACCCCTGGACAAAATTACACAGAATTCAGCTTAAAGTAGGTCATGGCGTGGAAGCTTTCTTGATGCTCGATGCGACCACAAAAGTCAAAATCTGTCACTTGCGTTGTAGTTGTCGACAGAAGTATTTTGTAGAAACAATTAGCGAAATTATTTCTTTACACAACAACACTAAATATTTATTTTAATTAAATACTTTTATGCAACACCACTATTAAAATTATATATGGAGGATTCATAAGGTAGTCATAAAGTTGTTAAGTCATATGTCTTAAAATAATTACAAGAAACATATATATGACTGCTATATGGGCAACCGCTTATAATTAAGATTTCTAATGTACAGTTATTACGAATCAATGAACACATCATTAAAATTTTTATTTTGTTTGAAACACGGCAATATTTTTATTAAACAATTGTAAAATATTATTTAGGACATTATGAATACAGTCGAACTTCCATAACTCGAATCACCATTATCACAAACAAAACTTCGACTTATGGAGACTTCGAGATACAGAATTTTCTTGTTGAAAAGAGAATAAATTGCAAACTTGTGTTCATTTTGTATTTTTTGTTTAAAACAGGCACTATTTGAAAGCTTCATACCTAAGCATGTAGGTATGTATTTGTAATAAACAAGTTACAATGAAGTAAAATATCGGCATGGTTTGACTTCTAGCTGCTGTAAACCAATTGTGGACTGCTATGTCGATTATTTTGTATATTTGGGTCTTAATCATTTTACTAAAGAGATGAGATACTAACTAAAACGAGTTGATAATTAATTCTTTATTTTTAAAAATCTATGAGGCCGTACTAGCTGGGACACCATATTTATTGTCTGCTTCCTTTTTCTTGAATCCACCCTCGACTTCTTTTATAAACTTATATTTCCCTCCATCGACAAACATTATAAAACACGTTAACTTGCCATGAAATAAACACATACAAATAATTTTAACATATTTAGGCAAACCAAAAGACACACGTAATGTACAAAAAGGGATTTCCCCGAAAAAAGAGCAAAGTAAAATATACAAACCTGCTAAACAAGCAAAAAAAAGCGAAATATGTAAATAAACAAAACAAGCAAAAAACTTCGAGTTATAGAATACAAATTTGAGTATTTGGTTCGAGTTATGGAGAATTTCAAGTTATGGAAGTTCGAGTTACGGAAGGAGAATTGTATGTAGTTTATTGTTTTAGAGCTACTGCCAATCAAATTGGTTCGAGTAAGAGAAAATTCGAGTTAGAGAAGTTCGAGTTATGGGAGTAACATAATAGAACCTTCGAAAAACATTTCGAATATTCTAGATGGCCGAATTACAGTATAAATACCCTCGGCGGCTATCATCAAAAGTCAGTATTAGTTCAGACTTTGTCAAGTTTACTTTAAACGTTTAATTGTGCAGATCATTAATAAAGGTCGCAATCAATAAATTACAATTGTTGAAGTGACTGAGTACTAAATAAAGTTGTGTAAATTGTAAACGGTGTTTAAAGTGTTGTGTTTGATTTAGTTTTATTTGAATTGCAAGAAAAGAACTCAAGAGGTTTATTATAAAGGAAATAAACCGAAAACGTTATTGAAAAGGCAGTAGCGTAACAATATGTATAACAATTTTCAAATTGCCTAATTATTCAATTCACCAAGTTCAGTTAAAACTAACTATTACTTTAACTTTCGGTTAACAAGAGGTTATAACTTAAAGTTAATAATAACTTAACTTGGTGAAATTCGTTAATAAATTATGATTTTAATTTATCTAAAAATGAATAAATCGATTAATAAAAAATCTCAATTTATCGAAATTCTGTCAAATCAATGATTTATTTATTATTTTATTATTATAATTATCAAATTTTTGATTTGGATTAATTAAATTTTTGATAAATCGAGTAACTGCTAAATCAGAATTTTCATTAATTGAGTTTGTTGATTAATTGATAAAATGCGCATCTCTACATGAAATATAAGCAGTCAAAAACGGAATACTTATGACTATATCCAGGTAAGGTACCAGGCTAAAACACAGTGGGAGGAGTTCACTAGAGCAAATTTGCTAAAGGTTTAAAGTTGGGCATATTTTAATTAAAAAGTAGTTTAAGATTGTAAATAAATGTTGGTGGTCAATTTTTATTGGCACACAACATTTTAAAGTTAAAACTACCTGCCATAGCCATAAAAATACTTTTAGTTTAATAACGGCTTACAAAACAAATTTTCTATTAAATTTTACTAAATAAACGTTTGTTAAATTTTATAATCGTCTTTGAATAAACCACATATTCATTAAAATTAGAATAGTTTTAATAGAAATTATATTCATTACACCCTAAAGCCTGGTACTCTGTTCAACATTTCACGTGAAATGCTGTCAAAACGCATATGAAAAAAACTTGTGCGGAATATCTTTGATATAATGTTGATGGAGTTGTATTCTAAATAATAAAAATATGAACTGATTATTAAATAAGAAATAAAAAATTAAACAACGCAACCGGTAACAGTTTTTTTTTAAGCATATTTACTTTCTTTTTTATTAAATTTTTTATAAAAAAAAAATAATTTTTAGTAAAATACATGTGGCGTTTGTTTACATACGCAAAACAATGTCGCATACATTGCAGGAGAAAACGTCAAATTATACAAACTCGCATGTTAGGTAACATTGATACATGTCAAAATTTTCGTGTGAAATAATTAATGTGTTTCAACATTTTCCACAAAGTTGAACAGAGTACTAGGCTTAAATATGGGATTAAACCAGGGCTGTGGAGTCAGAGTGACTCCAACATCAAAATTTTTCGGCATAAAAAAATGTTCTAATATTTATTAAAATATAAGAATTTTAAGAGAGTCCGTCTTAAAAATTTTGAAGTCAGAAAATAAGGACTTTACAATGAGACACTTGTTAAAATTGAAATATCGTTTTCGAATGTTTACAAATCCATTTTCTTTCGTTATTTAACCATTTAAATAATACTGCATTAAAAAAGAGTGTAAAGTCAAAGAAGGACCAGTCTTATATACATTTAGTATCAAGGTTGAAGTAGGAGCCGGAGTTGGAGTCGGAGTCGTACTTAAAAAATTTCTGCGGATAGAGTCGGACTTAGAACTATCTCTTGACGATCAAACATAAAACTAGCCTTTCTGACATTGTTTTAAATACGATATTCTTCTTTACTGAATCAACTAGCTTGCTGAATAAAAATGTCGGCAGCCAGATAATATATGTAGGATCCTTGCGACACAGATGTGAAAAATATTTACTTGGATACCTGCTGCGTATGCCTACTCTAGATTGAATCTTATCCGCTGGGTGACAAACAATGCATTTACCAAGCACCCCTGAAAGTAAGAGCAACCAGTGTATCCAGGTTGCGATTTGAGTGCATAATCAGGCAAGATTGAACACTCGTCCCTTAATTAGGAGCTGGAGCTACCTAACCTCTTCTGCTTTTGGAAATATGCTAGCAGCAGGTGTTAGTTAGAAGTAGCACCCATCAAAAATTCTTTCCAAGACGAACGAGTGGTGAAAAATCAATCTTTTAGTGGGATTATCAGGATAACCCTCCCGTGACTTTTGGTTTAAGCCACATCTTACATCTGATCCCCAAAAATATCCATTCGTCTAAAAAGTATATGTTCGTCGCACTCCATTCGTCAATCTGGACACAAGTTGAAACTGGGAAGTAGTAATTATCAGAAAAGAAAAACTTCCGCAAAGAAAATTTTCCTTAAAGACAGGAAGCATTTCCCACAAGAAGTATATTAAATGAAGCCTCAACAAATAGTCAGTCTGGTGCCTGCTTACCGGGCGCAACTGGCTTCCGTAGTACCAGATAGGATCCCAGGACAGCCGCGATCACAAGATATTTTAAAGATCTCCTGTAATCTGACAACTTTAGATTCCGAAATCCCGAATCCCAAGTATTGGCTGCACCTGCTTAGGCCCTGGAGGATGTACACAGAAAAAATTATCCAAAATTGTTCATTAATTAAAGCATTAATCAAAAATAAAATCAGTTTTAATTAAAAATTTAATCTAGTGCATTCAACGTTTAATCAAGGTTATTAAACGTTTAACTGATATTATTCATTTGTTTTCTGGTGCAAATTTAAATTATTTTTAATTAATTAATTAAAAAAAAATCTTCTGGCTTGTATTTATCGACCACATGCTAGAATAGATATTACACAACTAATAACTGGAATTGAATTGTTATCTTTATTTTACAATGATGTTATTATTGCTGGCGCTCTAAACAGCAATTTACTTAATGACAATTTGTTATCTGTTGATATGCAAGCTGATATTAGGCTTCTGCCAGTGAACAGTATTGTTCCCACACATTATCCAAATGGTGCAAAAAGCTGGCTTGACGTTTTAACAGCAGAAGGAAAATATTGTTGTATGATCAAGTATCTGCTGCAAACCCAAACTATAGATTTTAGTTATAGCTACCGAGATTTTAAGAACATTAATTATAATATTTTATACCAGCGTTTTGACTGTATCAGATGGATATCTCATCTATAATATCGAAGACGTAAATGATCAAACCGCTTTCTTTCAAAATAATGTTATAGACTTATATGATGAATTTGTGCCGGTTAAAACTAAAACTGTAAAATCTAAACAGCCACTGTGGTTTAGTTCAACCCTAAAACGCTTAATCAATGTTCGGGACTTATCTTACATTCGTTGGGATAAATTTAAAACCCCAGAACTATGTGCGATCTTTAAATCTGCGAAGAAAGATGACGTTAAAGGCATAACTACTGCGAAGTCTACGTATTATGGATTGGAATTCTCATCGGCCTTAGGAAGCAAAGAAAAGTGGAAGAATTTTCGTAAAATAGGTATTTGAAAGAGTATACGTTAACGAATTAAACAACAAATTTGTCAATGTCCCAGTTAAAAGACAAACAGTAAACAAGTATGCCCAATTTAACATCGTGCCATTTGAATTCAGCTTTTGCTTTTGTTGATCAAGCGAAAGTTCAAAAAACTGTATTTGGCATTAAATCAAACGCTGAGGGTCTAGACGACATAAAACCTAGTTTTTTGTATGCTTGTTGTTCATAAACTCCTGCCGTTTTTGACATATTTGTTTAATTCTATATTAGCTAAGTCAGTTTTTCCTGACACGTGCAACAAAGCCAAAATTATGCCAATTTCCAAGAATAACAATGATTTCAGACCTTTTGCAATACTTCCATTCCTGTCAAAAGCTTTGGAAAATATCATGAAAAGATAGTGACACGTGGTAACACAATGAAGAACTGATTGCTGGACTTACGTGAGCTGTGCTTGAGTACGCTGCCAACGGATACTTACTTCCTTATCTTACTGAATGTATACTTATATTCTTTTGCCGTTTGCGTAAATGATTTTTACATACTAAACAATGCACTATGGGACGGTCTCTGGATAATGTTTTTAATTATAATTAGATAAAACATTTTCAATTCATGCAGCAACGTTGCTGGATCTGAATATATAAGAACTTATATTATGGTAGGCTGTAGGGAAAATCGCCCAAAGAAAAATGACCCAAAAAAAAAATTAAAAATCGCCCAAATGAAGAAACGCCCAAAAGAACATGAAAAATGACCCAAAAAGTTATATATGAAATTTTGCCCAAAAAAACGAAAAAGGGCCCAAAAAAATGAAAAATCACCCAAAAAGCACAAACGAATTTTTTCCCCAAAAAAAGTTGAAAAGTTTCCCAATTTGCAAAAAACTGTTTATTAGTCATATAAATCTAGGACAAATGTAAGTTTTATGTAAAAACTTGCATTGTATCTTCAACAGCTGCTCGGCAGTATGGACAGTAAAACTTATTTAAGCCCTCCGCCAAACTTTGTGCACTCTTCAATAGTTAAATATTAATTAATCACTGCATTGTTATAATCAATAACTCAAAACAGAATATAGCTTTTTGCAAGGTGCCATGTCATAACGTCCAGTGTCGTAGTGTCCATGGAACTGTGACACTTTTGAAAATATCATAATGTCCGTGGGCATTAAGACACTTTGCAAATGGACATTATGTCATTTTTAAAAATGTCATAAAACGGATCTAAGGTTGATTATGGACTGTATATCACAAAAATACATTACATTGTTTGTGACCATATGAAGCTACATAAGTTGGAAGAAAGTTTACCGCAATATCTATATCTGCTACGTTTTTAAGCGTATTTAATTATTTTACCAGATTGGGTTTTATATAGGACTAGGGTAAATTATGGACCGATCTTCACGAAATTTCACATTCTTTGTAGTCCTATAAAACTGTGATGTACAAAATTTTGTTATAATCGAATTATTTTTTACGGTTTTAGGCGTACTAAACAGTTTACCGGAAGAAGTGTTTATATGGGGCCTATGATAAATTATGGACCGATCTTCACGAAATTTCACAGTGTCATTGCTAGTTCTATAAAACTGTGACCCACCTATTTCTATTATGATAGCATCGTTGATTACGGTTTTAAGCGTACTAAACTGTTTTCCGGGAGTAGGGTTTATATGAGGCCGATGGTAAATTATGGACCGATCTTCACGAAACTTATTGTCTTATTTCTTGTCCTATAAAACTGTGATGCACCAAATTTTGATATGATAGCATTATTTTTACAGTTTTAGGCATACTAAACTGTTGTCAGGGAGTAGGGTTTATATGGGCCTAGAGTAAATTATGCACCGATCTTCACGAAATTGTACAGCGTCATTTCTAGTCCTTTTAAACTGTGACGTACCGAAATTGGCAATGATACCATTATAAGTTAGGGTTTTCGGCGTACTATACTGTTTTGCAGGAGTAGGCCTTATATGGGGCCTAGGGTATATCATGAATGGAACGTCACGAAACCTTACAGCGCAATTTACAGTCGAATAAAACTAATTTTTGCAAAATCCTATATCATTCCGTGCATTCTTCCACCATTTATGTTAGTTTTTGTATCAAAACTATGCATTTTTTTTAGGTGGTGGTTCCACATTTTGATTCATAGCTCTAATCCTACTAAACCGATTTTGCTTGATTTCAATCCCAAACTGCTTAGGATAACACCAAGCAATTTGACACCAAGTTTGTTTATTTCTTTTGATAGACAGACAGACAGACAGACATGGCTAAATCGACTTAGAATTACTCAAGGAACCAGAATATATCGCTGGCTTAGAGTGCAAACCTGCTAAATCCACTTTTTAGGTAAATTGAGATTTTAATGCCGTATGGTAGAGAAAGATAAGCCTCGTCAACGAGCATGTAGTTTTTCTTCAATTTGAGTCCTGAAGTGTGTCAAATCAACAATATTTTTGGTTTTCCTCTCATGCAGCAAATAGGAAAAATAAAAAGTTTTTTGGCTCTCCTGTAAAATTTGTTTAAAGGGAGTTAGTAGGTTAACACTCTAAGCCGACGATATATACTTTATGGGGTCTGAGATGAATTATAAAAAAGTTTCACACGGAATGACAAACTTAGTATACCTTCTTCACAACTAATTAAGGTGAAGGGTTTATATATAAATACGTTTTTTTCAACATCAACATTCTGAGCCATAAATTCAAATACTGTTAAAATAAAGAAATCTTGCACAAAAAATGGCAAGCCTGCTTTGGCTGCAGCAAAAAATTCAATCTCATGCGACATAAATTGAAATCAAATGACGCTTAACAAATCGAAACAAAACGAAGTTAAAATTAACTCAAATCCAATCCAACCGACGACAATTGAAATCGCAACAACGCTTAGCGAATTTAATTTCTTTAAGCAACGCAAATCGGGGCCCAAGTGTATGTATATATTTTTCTTTCCCTTGGTACATTTTGTAATATTTTTTACGCATCCCTGATATTTATTTTTAAATATATTTAACTATTTGAATGTAAGAAATTTCTGCTCATATGTTCGAACATGTATAAAAGTTCGAACGTAAATTTGTATGTTTATAAATTTATTTTTTTGAAGTTAATCTAAACCGCAAAAACACTTAAAAATCGTTTGCCTTTTTTTCTACTACACATTCAGTGTACAGACATATTTTGTTTTTCTGTTTTTCTTTCTTTAGTTTTTAAAACCGAAAAAAGTGCATTCATGGCAAGAAGAAAAACCGAAAAAAAGTATTATTGATAGATTGCAAGTTGTTGGCCGTTGATTTCCGTCGTGACCTGCGTTATGCAAAATGTGAAAATTCACCTTAAACAACAAACAAACAAAAACAGAATTGTAAAAAAATAAATAAAGTTTTTCTTTTCAAAATAAATAAATGAAAAGTTAAATGGTTAAGTCACAAACTACCACACAACCAACAAAAAGTAAGGATTTTTAGATCTATGGAATAAAAATAAAAAAGCAAAATAAAAAGATATTCAAAAAATGCGGCATTATACTTTTATCTGGCTGGACACACACAAAATACAATAAAAGAAACTAAAATAAAATCTGACAAAATTCTCAATGAATCAATTAATTTTGGATAATTGATCACCGCCCACGGTAAATACATATTCGAATGAAGTAAATGAGCATTTCATTGTTGTGGCAACATTTAACTTCATGGAGTCATGTATCATCATTAATGTAATTTTAGATTATCCACATTTAATTGAAAAGCATTAAATTGCATTTGTTCAATCTCGGGAAATGTTATAAATTACGCATAATAACTCTTTTGTAATATTCTTTTTTCTAGTAGAATGTTTGATGGAGCAATCAAGAAATGTCAGTGCTGCCACTTTTCCTGCACAGTAAAACCACAACCATATTATGGTTGTTTAAAGTCATTTAATGCTTATTAATAGCATTAATATGTTTACCACAAATAAATGCATGATAGCGTGAACAACAGTAACATGTTGCTTTTAAAATATAATAAAAAGAGCGTAATGTCATTGTTAATTTTTAAAACCATGGTGGCGTTCACAATTACACTGTGATAGAAATTCACACTTTTTTAGACAAGCACTTGTCGTTTTAACCTAATTCAGATACGCTGAATCCAGCGGTGCTAGTCGTTTTTTTTAGGTTAGCTCTGGTTTTCGAGATATACCGTTATTTCGAAAATGGAGGAGGTTACATATGTTCGCGTAACTCAAAAACGCTCTAGCTTATTGAAAAAACTAACAAAACCGAAATTCCGCAAAAATGTCATACAAATATTGCGGCTTATAAACATTTTTAAATTTGGCGCCTGCAGTGCCTAGAATGCCCTTAGATGGGTCAAATGTATAACCAACCCCACTTTATTGTTTATCTCAATCATATATTTCGACTTTTGTGAATAAAAGAAAAAGTTGGTAAAAGATTTTAATCATTTATGTATTGTTTTATTTGCAATTTCGTTTTTTATACGTCTGGAAAAATTAGAAGGGTAGCTACATTTTCCAATTCAAAAAAAAAAAATTGTTTCTGCAACGACTGCGCACATTAGAAAAAGGTTTTACCTTTCTTAAAGGAAATTTTATTGTGGAATTTCGGTTTTTCAGTCATTTTAATAAACTAAACCGTTTTTGTGCAACCTCCTCCATTTTCGAAATAACAGTATATCTCGAAAACAAAAGCTAACCTTAAAAAAACCGTTAGCACCATTGGATTCAGCGAATTATGTTAAAACACCATATGCCCGACTTTTCTATTTTTTCAACTAGCACAGTGTTATTAAAAAAATATTTTTATGCAGAATAGAAATTTAGGTGTTCAAAAATTTAAGCGGTGCTACATATGCACATGACACATCTGCGAGTGGTTCCCGTACACAGAAAAAAATAAAAATTTGTTTTCAATTGCATGTTTTTTCCTTGTGCGACCAAGGAAGGCAAAAACAATATATTTATCCGTTTAAGAGCTTTTTATGAATTTTGGCATCGATTTGTTAGTGCATATTTTTGCATATTTTACCGTTTGCAGCATTTTTTTGCATAATTTAGTTAAAAGAGCCTTTTTGCAGCATTTTTTTAGGTTTATACCGCATATTTTGTCTTTTTAAGGCATATTTTGATACATTTTCAATTTTTCAATTTGCTTTCGCAGCAAATAAATTTTTTTTTTCGAAAATCGTTTACCTTAATTTTGACATCTACATTTAATTCTTACTCTAAAATTGTAAGACAAAGCAGGTTGTCATTAAGGATAAATGCTATGCGATTTGTATCTAAACCAGTCTTTTAGTATTCCGATCGACTCAGAATCACTTTTTAAAGAGATCTAATTATGTCCATGGCTGGTTGTCTGTCCATGTTAGCCTTGTGCGCAAAGAACAAGTTACATTTTTTTTAGATAATTTGATCAAATATGGAAGAAGTCTATGCAAATGATGAGAATCGGTCTATAATTTCACATCCAAATTAGGCTCTTTGTGTCCTTAAGCTATCTTATTGCGATGGTATTTAAATTAAGCTTGTCCCAAAAATATTTTACTGCAAATTAAATTAGTTGCGAATCGGTTCACATTTGCTCAAAGCTCCCATCCTTAAATACCTTTAACTTCCTTTCAAATGTTAAGATTTGTTAACAATTTAGCGGCCGTACCTAAAATTCCTTTAAGACAACAAACCCATATGGATGTTAATATCTAGATAATATTCGGCGCAAACATCTATTACATGAATTTTAACCTAATATGGGCTTAAGCGACAATATTTTTAGATTTTTTTATGTTTTGTTATTAAATTGTTGAATATTGTGTCTTCAAATGAAAAATTTTTAATTTTTAGGGCATATTTTTAACATTTTTCACGGCATATTTTCCAATTTTTACTGCATATTTAATGCGCATAAAACGCGTTTTATAGAGCATATTTCTGGTTTCACTGGTGATAACACTTATTTCCCACTCATAGTGTTAGGCGGTATAGAAAGGTACCGAAAAGTGAGAGTTTTTTAATGGTGTGATGAATTTCAATCACAAACTACTTAGAAAAATTGAAAGCATTAAAATCCTTCTTTCTTTTCAGTCGTTAGAAAGTGAGCGAGTTTTAACAAACGGATAGACAGACGAACCTACCTTAATAGACTTCTAATTACTGAAGAACACAATACATTCATATGTTTTTACTTTAATCCCAATAAAAATGGAGCTTTCAACGAAGCAGGTTAGTAAGGGAGAAACATAAACGTTTCGCTTACCATTGCGCTTACGGAAGGCGTGAAATTTATATGATGAGTTCCAACTTAAGGCTAGATTACACTATTATACTTTGTATTAATACATGTCAAAAACTCAAGTAAAATGACAAAGTGTGATAGTGTGAATGCAATGTGTCACAAAAATGACAAGTATTATGAAAAAAGTTTGACATCCCATACGACTTCATCGTTTTTTGAAAAATTTCTAAACAATAATACTTTTCATTGGATCAGGGTTGCATTTTATTTCATGTGTAAGTGTTTATACTTTGTGTGATGGTGTGTACACAAACTGTCATGTTACATTAGATTTTTTGACAGTCGCAACAAAACTCATTTGATTTCTATCTCACAAAGTATTATGGAATACGTAAGACTTGTGAGATAGTGTAATCTAGGCTTTAGAAGCAAAACATTTTTGACACATAAAGCGCATTATTCAGCGCATATAAAAATTGTTGGATGTAACGATCAGCCTTACACACTGAATGTTTTGTAACAGGTTTTCTTTAGTAGTCTCCCTTACAAACCTGCTTCGTAGTAAGGGAATGCCGTAGCACTTGAAATGTTATTATACCCACACCACAATAGTGGAGAGGGTATTATGCATTTGTGCTGATGTGTGTAACGCCTTAAAATAGTGGTCCTAGACCCACCTCAAAGTATACCGATCTACTCAGAATCACTTTCTGAGTCGAACAACGATGTCCGTCCGGCTGGCAGGCTGGCAGGCTGGCTGGCTGTTTATGTAACCTTGTGCGCAAAGTACAGGTCGCAATTTTGGAGATCATTTGATAAAATTTGGGTCATAGGTTCTTATTGGCACAAGGACCAAACCTATTGAAAATGGGCCGAACCGTAGGACCACGAGGGAAGATAGGGGAAATTCCCTCCTCCCAGAAACTATCAAACCGATTTTAATGAAATTTAAAACATAGATAAAACCATATCTCTATTGCCACAAAATGTATAAATTTTTAAAAAAAACGGACCACGAGGGGAGATAGGGGCAATTTCTGTCTCTCAAACCGATTTTAAAGAAATTTAAAACATAGATAGATCCATATCTATAGGGGCACATTAGCTATACAGTTTTTAAAAAATAGGACCACAAGGGGAGACAGGGGGCAATTTCTGCCTCTCACAAACTTTCAACCCGATTTTCATGAAATTTATAAACATAGATAAATCCATATTTACATGGACATATAAGCATGATGTGTTTTTAAATACTGTAGGGTATCATATGGTCGCGCTTGACCGACTATACTTTCTTTCTTATTTTTTTAATAAAAAGTTGTTGAGGGTTCTTTCACTTACTTTACTGCATTTCTGTATGTCTTATTGCGTAGCGCATAATTGTGCGCTTATTTTTTTAAATGTACCATAAGTGCTTCGCAAAATGATTCAATTTTTTATTGGGATGGGTGTAAGATTAGTACCCAGTAAAAACTTCGCCTACTTTTTCAAAATGAATAGCTTCTTTAACTCATTATTTTGTAGCTTTCTTCTATATCTATATCTATATCTATATCTATATCTATATCTATATCTACATCTATAACAACTTATGTAACTACTTTTTTCTGGATGTATGTAGGTAAAAAAAAATTAATGACTTACTTTTTAATGCGTTCATTCTGGGACATCCCTTATAAAATTCATTGGTTCTTTCAGTATAATTGTAAGTAGTGCTCTAATGTTTTTCTGATTACTCAACACATTATTTTGTAGGCGAAGTTTTTACTGGGTATTAAGAAAGTTTCACACAGAATGATAAACTTATTGGTGAAGTGTACAAAAAGGTACTGGAAGTTGAAAGGATTTGACCAGGGTTTCTAATTTCCCGGACTTTTTCTATTCCCGGGAAATGAAAAAAAGTCTTATTCCCGGGAATCCCGGGATTCTTTGAATAAAACAATGATTTCATTAAATGAGTTTAAGATAAAAGTTTTTACTTTAAAAAAAAATATACACATATACAACAGTACAAAAAAATAGCTTTATTAATTCCACAGAAAACCAAAACAAAACTAAATAAATTGTTACATTCTTATGTACATGCCTATTATATGGGTGATTTTTTAAGAGCTATAGGAAAGTTTTTAAAAAAACACATAAAATTCGGAAAAATGCATGAAACTTTATTTGAATCGATAGTACGGTCCATATAATTTAATGTTTTAAGATTATTTCTTGCAAATGTTGACTGCGCCTCAAATGGTCCATCCGCTAAGTCCAATTTTGGCATACTCTTTCCAACATTTCGGCCGGTATCTCATGAATAAATGCTTCAATGTTGTCTTCCAATGCGTCAATTGAAGCGGGCATATGTGTATTAGACCGGGTCGACCTCCATACAAAAAAAAAAAATGAAGTTTCTAAAACAGGAAAAAATTTTTTTTTGCCACGCCCCAAAATACAGCACTTTTGGTTTTTTATATGTAGCGCTGCCATTTTAAGTCCGATCTCATCATATCGCATATCGTTGTTCATGGCTTGACAGTGGCTTAATTTTTGCCTTTGATGACTTTTAAATCCGAGCTCAAACTATGGGCGCCACTTATGCTATCTTGGATCCTTCCCCCAAATGGCAAATTTTATTCACGTGCCAAGAAAGCCCTTCTAAAACTTAGTATGTATTGCTTTTAATTTGCTCACTTTTATAACACGCCTCCAAATAAAGCGCCTTTTTTTCTTTTTCACATACATATTACATAAAACCAGGTAGAAGCCAATACAACCCAAAAAATTTTCATCAGTCTCGGCCTAGAATAAAAGGTATATTTATTAAGTTTGACGCACTTTAAAAAAATCGGTTTTGTCACGCCCTAAATTACAGCTTGTTTTGCTATATATATGTAGCATCGTCATTTAAAGTCCAATGTCATCGTATCGTATATCATTGTTAATGGCTACAATATGGCTTAATTTTTGTATTTAATGCTTTTTTAAACTAACTTGAAATTCTAGATGGATTGTTAATGTCTGGAATATGGCTTAATTTCTGTATTAAATGCTTTGTTAATCTAACTTCAAATTCTAGATGACATTTATAAAATATCGGATGCTTCCCCTCTTATGTCCAATATTTCATAACTAGAAAAGATTTCCTTCTAAAACTTTATAAGTAAAGTTTTTCATATTCTCACTTTTTCCTCACGCCCTAAACTGGCACTGTTTTTCCGTATTTTTTTATTTATTTCAATACCACAAATAGGACCTATTGTAACTATATTTATTTAAAAAATCTTAAGTAGGACATTTGTAAAAGCAAACATAATGTTAAATATGAAACCATGTTACAGAGTTAAAACAAGAACTAAAAAATCTAAAGAAATTACTTAGTTCTAAAAATGTAAAAAAACAAAATAATTTAAATGCGTGAAAATGAATGCCTCAAAACATATACATATGAGAAAAATTATAAATTAAAAAAAATTAAAAAAAGGACTTTCTTGGCTCGTAAAAAAAAATTAAACATCAGAGGGGAAGGATCCGAGATACCATAAATCCCATCTGGAACTTTAAGTTAGTTTAAAAAAAGCATTAAATACAAAAATTAAGCCAAACTCCAGCCATTAACAATGATATACGATACGATGAAATTTGACTTTAAATGACGATGCTACATATATAAAGCAAAAAGAGCTGTAATTTAGGGCGTGGCAAAAACAATTTTTTTAAAGTGCTTCAAACTTAATAAATATATCTTTTATTCAAGGGCGTGACAGATGAACATTTTTTTATATTGGCCTAGTTTAATGTAATATGTATGTGAAAAAGAAATAAGGGGCTTAATAATTTAGAGGCATGTCATAAAAGTGAGCATATTAAAAGCTATGCATACTAAGTTTTAGAAGGGCTTTCTTGGCACGTGAAAAAAATTTGACATTTGGGGGAAGGACCGGATTAAAAAGTCACCAAAGGCAAAAATGAAGCCACTGTCAAGCCATGAACAACGATATGTGATATGATGAGATCGGACTTTAAATGGCAGCGCTACATATAAAAAACCAAAAGTGCTGTATTTTGGGGCGTGGCAAAAAAAAAATTTTTCCTGTTTTAGAAACTTCATTGACATATCTTTCATTCTAGGGGGTGACTGGCACAACTTTTTTTTTCGACCCACCTTAATGTGTATAGACATGAGCTTTAACATAGCCCCACAAAAAATAGTCTTAAGGCGTTAAATCGCACGATCTAGGCGGCCAATTGACCGGTCCCGAACGTGAAATAAAATGTTCACCGAACTCGCCTCTCAATAAGTCCATTGTTAAGCGTGCTGTGTAGCATGTGGCACCGTCTTGTTGAAACCACATGTCATGCAAGTCAAGCTCTTGCATTTTGGGCAAAAAAAAGTTGGATATCATCTCACGGTAGCGCTCACCATTCACAGTTACGTTACGATTTGCATCATCTTTGAAGAAGTTCGGTCCAATGATGCCACCAGTCCATAAAGCGCACCAAACTGTGACTTTTTCTGGATGCATTGGTAGCTCTTGCAATGCTTCGGGCTGATATTCACTCCAAAATCAACAATTCTGCTTATTAACGTTCCCATTAAGCCAAAAATGAGCTTCGGCGCTGAACACAAGAAGCGCGCGATAAACTTTCTTAAAAGAGCACGCATTTTGATAATAAAATTCAATAATTTGCAAGCGTTGTTCGTTTGTAAGACGATTCATAATTATATTATAGACCAAACTGAAGATGTTTGACAGTGAAACGAAACAAGAAACGTGCGTCAGCTGTTTAAACCAGTGTTGCCAAAAATATAATAGCTGAAAAACCACCCGAATATGCATGTATGAATATTATTATTAATTAAGAAGTTATTATTAATAGCAACTTGGTAAAATTAATTGTCTTATTCTCAAAAAGTTTTAAGTATTATTAAGGCTGTAGGAAAAATCGCCCAAAGAAAAATGGCCCAAAAAAATAAATGAAAAATCGCCCAAAAAAATTTTCCATTTTTCAGGCCATTTTTCATTTTTAAAATTTCGTCAAAATCTTACATACTATTTGTTTAAATCATTCATTATTACTATACGTCGAATTCCTAAATGTTATTTATAAAAATAACGGGACATATTGCAAAAAGGTGGCATGTCATAACGTCCAGTGTCATAGTGTCCGTGGACAAACTCGAAAGCATAGCTTACAAACTCGAAAGCATAGCCGGCCTTCGGCCGGGCGCAAGGATTTTCTCCTCTTTGATAAAACAAGTACCGGCTTCGCTAACTAAAGCTTCTCTGCACAGCCGGCCTTCCGCCGGGGGCAAGGATTTTTTTCCTCTATGGTATAACAAAAACCGGCTTCTCTAACTAAAGCTTCTCGGCATAGCCGGCCTTCGGTCGGGCGCAAGGATTTTGTCCTCTATGGTATAACAAATACTGGCTTCACTAACTAAAGCTTATCTGCGAAGTCGGCCTTCGTTCGGAAACAAGGCAGATTTTAGAAGCTTTACTTAGCGAAACCGGTACTTGTTATACCATAAAGAAAAAATCCTTGGGCCCGCCCAAAGGCCGTCTACGCAGAGAAGCTTTAGTTAGCGAAGCTGGTCTTTGTTATATCATAGAGGAGAAAATCCTTGCGCCCGGCCGAAGGCCGGCTATGCAAAGAAGCTTTAGATAGCGAAGCCGGCCATAGAGTAGCCTGGCCGAAGGCCGGCTATGCCGAGACGCTTTAGTTAGCGATGCCGGTATTTATTACACCATAGGGGAGAAAATCCTTGCGCCCAAAAGTTTTTTCGTTATATGTTTAATATATGCACCCAGAGATAAAACAACAAAACCATTTTTAAATGTTTAATTTAACTATATCATTGTCACCGACAACCATATTATGGTAAAATAAGTTTCTTTAAAAATAGTTTTGTAGGTTGTGACTATAATAAAACATGTTTTTCTCTGCGTGTATGTAGATCTTTTTTGTATTAAGCATCTTTAGTAATTATGGACCTTATGGCATTTTTAAAAATGACATAATGTCAATTTGCAAAGTGTCTTAATGCCCACGGAAGTTATGACATTTTCAAAAGTGTCACAGTGTCCATGGACATTACGACACTAGACTTTATGACATGCCACCTTGCAAAAAGCTATATTCTCTTTTGAGTAATTGATTATAACTATGCAGTGATTAATTAATATTTAACTATTGAATAGTGCACAAAGTTTGGCGGAGGGCTCAAATAGGTATTACTGTCCATACTGCCGCGCAGCTGTTGAAGATACAATGCAATTTTTTACATAAAACTTACATTTGTATGTTACTAAATTTATATGAATAATAACACAAATTGGGTAATTTTTAATTTTTTTTTTTTTTTTTTTTTTTGGGAAAACATTCTTTTTTTCTTTTTGGGCCATTTTTCATTTTTATTTTGGGCCCTTTTTCGTTTCTTTTGGGCAAAATTTCATATTTAACTTTTTGGATCATTTTTCATGTTCTTTTGGGCGGTTCTTCATTTGGGTGATTTTTCATTTTATTTTTTGGGCCATTTTTCTTTGGGCGATTTTTCCTACAGCCATTATTAATGCATTTAAAAGCTTATCAGAGATTTTATTTATAATCCTTGTTGATATATATATTGCCTACTACCGAAAACGTGCTCTCGCTTTCTACAGACGTTGGTTTTTTAGTAAGAAGTGTATCACACAAAGATTATAAATTTGTTGGCCTGTTACTTGAGTTTCCACGCGGGAAAGAATTTCAAATTGAATTTTTTGAAATTTTAATTTGTTAGCATCGTTTAAATCAAAAACGAGCAATAAAAATATATTCTTTACTAAAATTATATCACAAATTTTTTATTTTTATATGAAAAAAAATTGTTTTAAAAGTATTAACATACGGTCTCTGCTTTAAGACCTTGTATTTTAATTTTAAATATTACAATTAATAAACTCTTCCAATTAACAAAATGTTTACTTTCTGAAGCTGTCAAAAACAGCAGTACTTTCTTTAACAAGTTCGACTTTACCGAATTTAGTTCAGATTAATAATACAATTACTTTATTAATATATCGGGTTTTTCAACAAGAACTTTGTTTTCTAAAACAAAATAAAACAACAAATTTTGATGAAGATGATTAAAATTTTTATTGTTTTACGAAGAGAAAAGTTCGGCAATTATGAATGGAAAATGATATGACCGTTACCGCATTTCCAGCCTCATCTTAGAAAAAAAAAAAACGTTCGAATCACGCCTACAGCACAAAGCAAACACAGATGAAAAAAGTGACGTATGAAAAATGCCTAAATCATTTGCGACGGCAGCTTTCGAAGAAAGAGAAAGAAAACGTTTTTTGGTAGTGAGTGGCAATGTGTAAAAACAGGCCGCTACTGTCAACACAAATTGCGTGATTAAAACAAAAAATGCAAAAAGGGCAGCTTTCGAAGAAAAATACAGAAAAAATACAATATTTGATGTCTTGTGACGCCTCTGTGTGATCTGTGCCTACAGACCACACAGCGCAACATACAGTGATACGTTGAGCATGCAAAGGCTTGTCAATAATCGCTCTAGGATTTTCAGAAGCCCATATGCGGCAATTTTGCTTGTTGACATACCCTGAGAAGTGAAAATGGGCTTTGGCTGAATTTTACGAAATGTAACTTTAACAGAACCACCATTTTCATAGCGGATTTTAATTATTTTAATGCGATTTTCGAGCGAAATTGAATTCATTGTAACAATTGCCTATGCATCTACTACGAATACGTCAAAAACTAAATGTCAAAACTATCATGTTGTTGCCTTTGCCACAATTAAAAAACAAAGTTCTTATTGAAAACCCCGGTATATGTATGTACATATGCAGTATATTACATTACATATGCATATACATATGTCTGTTTGTATATATGTATGTATATATTATATACACATCCGAAACTTACTTGTTTTTCATTTCTAATCATTTCGCTTTCATCACACTATAAAAATCCAGCCCTAAAATAATCGTGTGTCTGTGTTTGTTTGTAGCCTATGTCCTGCAATACGTGACTTATAAACTTTTTCAATATGTAAACATAAATTTTTATATTTTCTATGGAAATTGTATTTTCTATATTTTTTTTTTTTAACTTTTTTAAAAGTTTGTTTTCAAGAAAGAAATCGAAATTTGAAGGAGATGGAGAGAAAAAAAACAACAACCGATATACCATAAACATGAAAAGTACAATCAAATAGACTAAAACAACGAAATTGAAAACACACAAAACATTATAGTTCGTGACAATTTTTGTGGCAAGAATCATTGTAACAACTGCAACAATTTTTTTTGCTTTCTGTCACAAAAAAAGTAACACATTTCATGCAAAAATTGTCAAAGTAAATCATTTATTTATTTATTTTATTTTTGTCGTACTTTGCTGAAAAAAACTACTGCGAACAAGAAGCAAAAAATAAGCATTTAGCAAGAAATAATAAAAACAGAGACTACTTTAAAGGTAAACAACCGTAGGAACAAAATTAAACTATCCACCCCCTTCTTAAATACACCCGAAGTGTAATTGTGAGTAAATTTTGAAAAAAAAAGTTATTAACGGTTTCCAAAGCATCGCTAACAAAGTAAAATTATAATGTAAATGAATGGCCGTGAATGATTCATCAACAAATGTGGTAGAAAGTCTATGTATATTATTTTTAAGGAAAAGAAATATGAAAACTGCCTGGAAAATACTCATAAAATTACCAAGCATTTTCTAAAGGATCTAGTCATACGCACACTTCCCAATAACAAGTGGAGCTTCAAACGTAGCTTGTTAGTAAAAGTTTCACTAACCTTCGGACGCTTACGGAACGTGTGAACTTTTTATGTCGAGTTCCCACTTTGATGAAGTAAATTTTTTACATAAAAAGTTCTTTTCCGTAGGAACACAATTGCACCGTATGAACAAGGGATCAGGGCTGTCAGACTTGGGGATCTATCCCCAAAGTTGGGGATTTCATGTCAGCAAAAAGGGCAAAGAAAGTCATTTGGGTATTGGGGATTTTTTTGGGGATTTGAAATAAAAATTCGGGGATTTTTTGGGGATTTTACACTTTTCCAATATATATTTTCCCTTCTTGTATTATTTACGCTTATTTTTCTTTGTTACTCTTATACAGTGTAAAGGTACCTAATTAAGATAACCATTTTTGTTAAGTGTCTAAAAGGTACTTTATAAACTTAAGTTATTTTTCTTGAGTGAGTGTTTAAACACAAATTTTTAAAAATTGAATCTAAAACGCTTGATAACACATAAAATTTTTGATTTTTTAAAGACACTTTTCAAGCAAATATGTATGTCTTCCCCAAAAATAAGTAAATATGAAGGACAATATAATAAAGTTAGGGAAAAGAATGCAACGCTATTGGTTAGCAGTTATGATGCATCGATGTATTAAATAAATGACGGATATATGTATTTTTTATTGTTAATTATAAGGTTTGCTTAAACCGATTCTTATGGTGTCAAATCGCATGACCATGGCGACCAATTAACATCGCTGCGACGTGAGATATACGGCCATTGAATTTCTCTCGAAGAGAGCAAGTGGCACCATCCTGTTGGAACAACATATCATATCCTAAATTGTTGGCCACAAGAAGTGCCTTATCATCTCGCGATAGCGAACACCATTCACGGTAATTGCTTGGCCAACCACATTTTCGAAGAAGTATGGCCCGATGATGCCGCCAGCCCACAAACTGTACCAAACAGGCATTCTTGGTGGATGCATCGGCTTTTCAATAATAACTCGTGGATTCTCATTTTCCCAAATGCGGCAATTCTGCCTGTTAACGAATCCACTGAGGTAAAAGTGTGCCTCATATTAATTTACATTTTGATTTCAACGCTCACTTTCGTAAGAGGCTTCAACAATCTTAACGCGCTGCTCAATTATGTACCTCTCCATGGTCCTGTATCATCAGCAAAGGTTGATGTTTGGGTGTATTTGTTGATTGGCATTTCTGAGTTATATATCACATGCAGAAAAGGTCCTTTATTGCTTTCCTTCAGTATTAATCGGTTCAGGAGAACTTAAAAAACTTCCTTCTTTAGTAATAAACTTTCGACCAATCAAATAGCGCTACAACTGCTTGTGTGTGATTAAGTTTAGCTGCAGTTTAGTAGTTTTATTATATTACCAAGTCCGCGTATAGTTTTGCTTAAAATTTTACGGTCCTTTAAAACTTTTCTTTTTGTGATGGGTATGTAAGATTCGTCAAAGCCAAATATATATTTATGTAATTCTACTAGCTCTGTTTAACAAACATTTAATTTCGAGTCTAATCATATAGTTTTAAACAAAAATGACAACAGTATGAGTCAGACTTAAATGTTGGATTGTTAACAAAAGTGTATGAATGAATGTGTGTTGTACTGTGTTCCAAAACAATCAATTTGAATGGCTAGAAAAATAATTCAACTTACAAATATACAACAATGTTGTCAACTATTGATTGAAATATAATTGGATTACTAAAATTATAAATTTGTTTGCCAAAAGCATAATAAAATAAAAATTAGATTGCAGAATTAAACATGTTTAAATATAGTAGTTATTTAACGCTTCTAGTAAAATTCTTTCGCTAGAAGAATTTTGTTACCCGTAGGTCAAATCATTGAGACGGTGGCCAATTTTTAAAGGCATCTGATAATTTTAATGTAAGAAAATAATCTATTTTTTTGATCCATCTGCATAAAATGGTTAATCTTTGTAATCTTTATTAAATATAATTCTCATATTCCAATTAGTTTAACCAGTATTTACTAAATTATTGCACAGTGGGATATTTCGGCCAAAAACCTATAACTTTGTTATTAATTTTTGTAAAGCAATAAAACTTAGAACGTGGATCAAGTAGATTTCATCGGTAACTGTGCTTGTGATAACCCTTTAAGCATAACAATTTTCCATTCTAAGTAACTTACACAGTTTTTTGTGTTCTCGTTTTTTAATTTCAATTGCTTCACTTTTTAAGGGCTTTGTTAGTTTCTTCTCATCTACACCCCCTATTACAATCAATAAGCAAATAATTCCTCAACATTCGCATGTAAAATATCTCGGTATACATCTGGATCGGCGATTAACGTGGAAATGCCATATAGAGGCAAAATTAACTCAAATGAAACTAAAAGCCATTCAAATTCATTGGCTTATTGGAAGAAATTCTGTCCTTAGTCTCGATTGCAAGCTTCTACTTTACAACTCTATCTTAAAGCCTATCTGGTGCTACGGTATTCAACTATGGGGCACTGCCTCGGCCTCTTATGTCGACAAAATTCAAAGGCGCCAAAATAAACTTCTTCGAATAATCACAGCAGCTCCTGGTATGTTAAAAACTCAAACATTCATAAGGATCTCAATGTGCCATTAGTTAAAACTATGATTACAAAATATGCAATAAAATATTTAAAAAGGCTTGAACAACACCCAAATCCACTAGCTCGAAATATTTTAAATCATGGCGGCCACACTCGCTTAAGAAGAAGAGACACTGCAGCACTTACCCAATTAGAAGAGCGATAAACATAAGTTTATTTATGAGCGAAATATATAAGTGAACAGAACCCGTGATGAAGAAAATTTTGTCTGGCACTGGCAGGACATAAAACAACGTATTAGGTTAAGATTTGATTAATTATTGTTAGTTCATATTTAATATATGAAGATTCAATAAAAAATAATGACAAAAAAAAAAAAATCTACACCCACAGCTTCCTCATAAAACTCAAGGAGATCTCCAACCTTCCTTTTCCAAATGGAACAATTAGACTCACTAGAAAGTTGTTTAATTGCTTTAAAAAATTCCAATTTTCTTGTCTTGATTTATCTGGAGAATATTATTTCCGTTGAATATTTTTCTTTCTTTTTAACACAAAAAAAAAATATTTAATTTAATTTTCTTGGGTGACTGGGCACTAGAGTGGTCCAAGTTTACATGTATGGCGGTTTGTCAAAGTGAATAAATGGCCTAGTTTGATTCCTTTGTATAAAAAACAATAAATATGAAGTTTGATGCCGATAGGATAAAGAAAAGTCGAGGTGGAAATCGATTGAAAATTTGAATGTAAAATGCAAGACGAAAAAGTCTCTTGTGTTAGTATTTATCAAATTTTTTAAATGTCGTGAAAGTTTTATTTTAGATGATAAATTAATCTAAATGTAGATACAATTGTGCTTTCAAAAAGGTATAAAAACCCAAAGTCGGTTAGGAACTAGGCCAGTAATTAATATTGGCCCAGATCACTAAAGAGTAGGGTATTCATTTGGTTAACCGTCAATCGGTTAACCGATTAATTACTACCCGATTAACTGATTGGTTAATTTCAAATTGGCTTTTTTCGATTAACGATTAAACCGGTTAACTTCAATCGATTAACCGATTAACCGATGTAACAAAATTTTCAATATTTTGTAGTATTAAACCATATTTTTTTGTGTTTTTAATTATTTGTTTCGTCACATATACAAAATGTATATAAGAAAATATTTTTTCATACGAACAAAGAAGGTGTCCAGTGATTTTGATTTTAACCCATTTTTCGCCGACCGGTGACTTAAATTACAATGTTTTTTATCTTCAAAATCGATCAACAAGAATGTTGCGAAAAATGGGTTAAATGTTTGATTGCCAACACCTTTTTTGGTTTCACGTTCTTTTTAGATGTATGTGTTTAGTTATTTGTTTCTTTTCATATCTTTTCATATCAGTCTTTTAACAGAACTAACCGAAACAATTAGAAGTGTTGAATTAAATCGTAAACTCTGCATTTGACGATGCTATGATCTTAAACAAAGTTGTTGAGCATGAGCCGGCGAAGGTTTATAAGTTGATATGACCAATTTCAGACAGGTGGCGCCACTGAAAATGACTTAAATCATAAACTGTGCATTTGATCATGCCATGATCTTTAGCACAGCTGTTGAGCATTATCATACAAAGGTTTCTAGGTTGGTATGACCAATTTCCGATAGGCGGCACCATTGAAAATTACTCAAAATAAATTATATCATTTGATCATGCTATGGTCTTTAGTAAAGTTGTTGCGCATGAGCCGGCAAAGGTTTCTATGTTGGTATGAACAATTTCCGACAAGAAGTGCCATTGAAAATGAATCAAATCGTAAGCTATGCAATTGATCATGCCTTGACCTGTTAGCAAAAAAATGTCTAAAATATTCCAGAAAAAAGAAATTATAAAGAAAATTATTTTTCTCATACATTTTGTATGGAGTGCTTAAAGGAAAGTTTAAAGGAGAGGAAGTTCTCATTCCGAGAATTCCAATGATCCTAACCGATATGCCATTCGAGATTAAGCGAATCCAATTTCCAATTCGTCTCGCATTCGCCATGACAATCAACAAATCCCAAGGGCAATCATTGAGTGTATGTGGCCTTAATTTGGAGAACGACTGTTTTTCACACGGTCAACTCTATGTCGCATGTTCCCGTGTCGGAAAGCCATCCTCTTTGATCATTTTCGCACCTGACAACAAAACGAAAAATATTGTTTATCAATGCTTCAATGATATTCTCTTAACTTATTCAATAGTTTACTTATAATTCACATTTTCATATTCTTTTTTTTTTTTTTTTTTTTTTTTTTTTTGTAAATAAAGATAAATCATCTGCACCGAATATTACCTGTACCTGATTCTGTATCTGTATTTTAAATAATAAATAAATTATTCTTTAAGAAAAAATTGAAAATGCTTGGTGGCGTAACATGACAAAAAGTAGACTTTCCTGTGGAAATACCCATATTCAAATAATGATAAAAAAAAAGAATTTTTTTCCAAAAAAAATTAAACGAAAAATTGTAATTAAAAGAGTTGAATTGTTTTAAATTAAAGAATGATCCCAAATGATAGGGTTATGGTACATCAGTATAGGAATATTTCATCGCGAATACGAGCTCTAACTTTAAAAAACAGCTAACACCATTTACTTAAGCCTACTCGAATTAGCTTTAATAGTAGGAAGCCCAGCTTGTTAAAATTTGCGACTAGCACCATTTTTTCAATATAATTTTCCAAAAGTTTGTTGAATCGGTTTTTATAAAATTAATTAAATCAACTCGGCTAACTATTTTGGCCAAGTAGCCTTTAACGAGTAAAAACAAATCGCTAGAGCGGCATCACTACATACATGAAGAGTAGAAGATAGAAATGAAGTTTAGATACATGCCCAACAACAAACAAGTACAATTCATACGATACACTCGTACAAATGTATGTATGTACAAAACAAAATAAACAGGGATTATAACTACGATTCCAATAACAAATGTCCACACAAATGTTTCCAGCACTGCTTCATAAAACCCTTTTTAATGGGTTACCAGCTCTTAAGTCCAAAATCCTATAGAGTCTTGTATATTTGAGTATGTGGTGTTGTAGTATGTTTTGTTGTTGTTTTAAGTTAGTTTTACTTTTCTGCGGTTTTTTGTTTAATTTGAATTGTTGTTGTAGATGTTGCTGGTGTTGTTGTTATTATTTTAGTTTGTTGTTACTATTTTAACAACTTACGATAAAATCTTGTGACACGATCTTTTGGCCCAAACCAGGCGCCAGTAACCCACTTTAATAGATTTTATTTTGTTTATTTGTTTAAAACATTTAAAATTTTTCTTCTCAGATGCATTAAAATTAAATTCAACAAAAAAAAAAAATACAAAAAGGGAGTTTCTCTTTTTTCTAAATTTCAGTTGTTTTTAATTTTTTTATTTTTTTCCTAATTTTGCAATTGCGGCTGTTGCCAAATACAAGAAAACATTGTTGGTTACTAATTTATTTTAATGTATTTTAGTTTTTTCTACTAAATTTATTTTTGGTTTTTTTTTTTTTTGTTACTAACAAATGTTAATCAAATGGCTCATTAACTCTTGCCAAAAAAAAAAAAAAAAAAACTCTCAGATTTCTACATTGAATAATTTGCCAATAACAAAATAATTTATTTTCACTTAAAGGATATAAACAATTAGAAAACATAAAATATTATGAATTTGATTTTAGGTATCATCCTCTTAAGTGTGTATAATTATAAGTGTAGAAAATAATTGGTATTATTAATGAGCCATTAATTCTGGCCATCGGCAAGACTCCTCCCAAAACTAATATCAACTTAATTGCTTGTCCGTATGCTGGTTTACGCTCATACTCTTCGGATGGGTTAGATAAACGGTGTGGATTTTTGTAAAATTTTTTATTTAATATTAATTAAATTTTTATATTAGAACAGTTGATAAATTTTATTTTAATGCACAGAAAAAAAAGTTTAAGCAAAAAAATTATTATTTTATTTTATTAATTTTTTTTTATTTGTACATTCATTTCATTAAGAATTTAATTTTTTCAGTGTAAATTTAATTGACCATTAAGAATTTTAGCAACAAGATATACGAATTGCAAGGAATCTTATCTTTAATAATAAAAAAAGAAAATAAAAATTAAATTTTTGTTTTTTGCAATTTTTATTGAAAAAAAAACCAACAAGTCAAGCTAACATTTTTTGAATAAAATTTTTTTATTGAATATTTGTTTGTTTTTACACACTGTTTTTAACACAAACCGCATTTAACAATTTATTTTTAACGTTATTCTATAATTATTACCCCTCGCCACAGTTGGAATGGGTATTAATGATTTAGTTTTTATATATGGGTAAATCCAAAGTGTTGAACGTGACAGTCGTACGCATCAAAAATGCAATAACATTTTAAACAACAAATATTTTTACGTTCTCTTAAACATTAAATTATAGCACTAAGAAAGCACTGTTATCTCTGCTAAAGTTTATGTAGGCCGCGATTCTAGGTCAAAGAAAATGGCAAAAGAAGTAGAGGTTCGACCGTGAAAAAATAGAAGTAGTTTTTGTGGCCATGTATAAAAAGGCCTAATTAAGCGAAACCTGGCACAATTTTTTAGTCAAACTACTTTGAGAATTTTACGTAGCAATGTAACATTTAAATGTCTTCTGTTTGATTCCAAAATCTTCTGTATTTTCTTTTTTTTAAGAAAAAATCTGGGTCGATACGTGACATTTCGAACGTGAAATTTTTTCCAAAGTCATTTAACTGAATAATGATTAAACCAAAATAAAAATTTACCGTTAATCCGAATAACATATTTCTCTTCGAACTATTCCCTAGATTACAGACCATGTAAGAACATTTTTTTGGAATAATTTTTATCAAATATCACCTCTTTTAATACAGATGTATTTTTTGAAAAAGCGTAGAGAAAATGCTTTAAAATTTCTACAGTGGCTTGCATCTTTATATTGATGATGCCCTTACATCAGAATTGTGACATCAATGTTACTACAAATAGCATTAATGATGCAAAAAGTAACATTAATCCAATGACTAACGTCTTCGTACAGTTTCGTCATTTTTTACGTGTCATCTATTTTATGACTATAGTGACATCAATTCGATGCCACATTTTGTATATTATTAACATTATTTTCATGATTACAATGTATTATAAGCAGAGCAGACTTAAATGCTTTTTTTGCTTTTTTAGCTGTTTTTCATAAAACCTGCTGGTTTTTGCTTCTTTTACAATGGTGTTGCTTTTTTGGATTTTTTTTTTAATTCCCATTTTTGTATTAAAAACTTCGTATGTTACTACCAAGGCGAATTTCTCTATAAAAGTGAATTCGCCTTGGTAACTACCTTTTTGCAACTCTGTTTTCATTTTAAAAACAATCAACTGAAAAATAAATTAAAAAAATTTTAAAAATGCCGAAAAAGAAAAGTAATAGAAATTTATTATTAAAAATGGTAAAAACATATGAAGGAGTCTTTAAAATTTAAGAAAATTGGCAATTTATGCTGCTGCACATAAAAGATGTGGCAAACACCAAATGACGTCTTCTAAGCAAGAGAACCATCCACAGAAACTAATTACGGAATATCCACACGCAAAGAAAAAACATGGTTGTGGTAAACATATTCTAAGAGCAACATATTATGATAAGAATTATGATTGTAGTCACCATATTAAGATTATTATTGAATCATATTATGACTAAATATACTCGTACTATTACATCATAATATTTTCGCCTTAATCATATTATTATTCTGTTAATCATACTAAATTCAGAAGTAATCAAATTATTGTCATGTTAATCGTAATAAGCTAAGAAATTAATCATATTATTGTCATGTTAATCATAATAAGCTAAGAAGTAATCATATTATCCTCATGTTAATCATAATAAATTTAGAAGCAATCATATTATGATACAGCACCTTTCATAGCTGTCATAAAAATACAAAATAAATTAAAATATTTTTGCATCAATTTTTTATTTTGAGGCTTTTTACAATTTTTCGTAATGTTAATAAAAAAAACAGCGTTCAATATAAGGCTTGCAAAAGAGCAAATGAAAAATCTGTGGTTTTCATGGGCAACCGCGTGTGTCCATTTTTTCGATTTTAAGATGTTGATGAAATATCGTAGCACTTTTATAAAATATAACGAAATCTCTGTGTGTTTTGTTGTTGGATTTTACAAAAAAACTACAATATTTTGCATTTGCACTGTTACATCACTAATACTTGAATGAACTCCGCTAATATTTTCATTTTTTAGTTTCTTTTAACTTATTTTTTTTTTGAATTTTATCTTTTAATTGTTTAACCGCTCACAAAATAAAAAAACGACACAACTGCTTTAAAATTATTTTACAAATGGCGCTAACATAATATGATTAGAGTAAAAATAGTTTGATTGCATCTTTAACATAATATGATAAATGTACAGAAAGTTATCATGTTATGGCTATTAAATATCATGATATAGTTGTGAGAAATATAATATGCTTAGAAAGTTATCATAATTAAGTTGTTAGAAAAATAATTATTTTTCGGTCAACAATACTCAAATTCATAATTGCGATAAACATTGATATGTTTTCAGTAACTATAATATTGTTGATATTAAATAAAAATAACAATTATTTGCGTACGACAACAATATATTGTTACATTAAACATAGTGTAGTTGCCGTAACAATGCCCAACCATATTTTTTCTCTGCGTGCAGTGACTCAAACTGCCACAACATTTAAAAAGGATCTTTGTAAAACATTGTTAGAATCCAATATCCCAATAAAAAAAGTAAGTTCGCCCAGTTTCAAAAATTTCATTGAGAAATATTCTCAAAAGTCGGTTCCGTCTGAAACTTGCATTCGCTAGAAATACATACCAGAATTGTATAGGGAATCTATAGAAAAGTGCGTCAAGTAGCCAAAGACAAATATATATGGAATTCTGTAGATAAAACTACGGACAGCGAACAAAGATATGTTGCAAATTTTATTTTTGGAGTCTAAGAAGAATTGAAAGACAATAAATCTTATTTATTGAACATGCAAGTACTTGAAACGGCAAATGGTGCAACTATTGCAGCATTTTGTAATGATTCGTTACAAATATTGTGGCCAGATGGTAAAGTAGAAAAGAAATCGAGTTTAGATTTGATATTAATTTTCTGTATTTAGGCATAAAATATAACAAAGTGTAACTTGTAGTAACGGATGCAGCTGCATATCTGCTAAGTGGAATATCTTCTCTTAAGGCAATGTATCCGAAAATGCTTCATTTAACTTGTTTTGCACATCGATTAGCTAAATTCATTCGAACAAACTTTGAAAATGTCAATAAATTGATTTCCAATTTTAAAAATATTTTCTTAAAGGTAAATATAACTATAAATCAGAGGTGTTATGGAAATCGAAAACGCAAGAATTTAAAAGTAGTTTTTTTAATATGATTTTTGTAGTAAAAGAATTTTGTGACAAATATTTCTCTATTAAACAGAATTCTATAAGAAAATTATAAAAATGGATTAAGAGTGTGTTAAAAGAACTCTAAAGTTCTTGCGTTTTTTTAATATATACAAACATATGTACATACCGCGGAGAAAACAACTCTTTCAAAAATAAATTCTAATGTGGTACTTCCACCGTCTCCATGCCCAACTCGTTGGGGTACTTGGCTAGAAGAGGCAATGTACTACGCTTTACATCTTGAAGAAGTTAAAGCCGTTGTTTTAGAACTTGACAATCAAGATGTCGACTCAATTGTGCAATCCAAAAAAATATTTGAAAACTCCAAACTAAGTTTTCAACTTGTATTTCTAAAATACAATTTTGCAAACATTTTGGTTGCTATAAAAAAATTGTAAACTGCGGGATTATCAATTTCAGAGAGCACTAATGCTTTATCAACAGTTTCTAACGGACTATGCACAGAAAAAATTAAAAAATTTCTCTAATCACCAAATTTGTTCCAAATTCATAGAATCAAGCAACCCATTTGTTGATTTTGCACCTATTACCAAAATGATTATATTGATTACTAAAAATTGTAAAAATTTAATATTTTGAATATTTTTTTTTCAACAAATGATATTTTTAATTTTAATTAAACAAGTTATCAAAAAACTTTGCCGTTTCAAACAATGTGTTGATTGATTTTGACAATTTCCAAAAACAATTTCACAAGTTTAAATTATTTGATTTCAAACGAAATACTTTTTTGTTATTTGATTATTATTTTAATTCAAAATTTATTTCAAAACAACTAAAATGTTTATTAAATCAATATTATATTTTTAATTTTCGTTCAACAAAATAAAATAATTGATTCAATTATCACATTAATTAAGTTTTAATACTTTTACAATAATTTTTTTAATTGATAAAAAACTACTAATAATTTTTTCTGTGTGGAAGATCGAGGACCAACAATATAAAAAGAAATTTGAGAAAATATTAAAAAGAAATCCGAGATATCAGCAGCAGGAAATAAAATATATTTTAGAGTCTGGTACTGTTCCAAAAGATGAATATGTAAAAAGTTTGTCCTCTTATGAAATTCTCAAACTAAAATTTGCACCGTCAACCTCCGTCGATTTAGAAAGAAGCTTCTCTTTATACAAAACGCTTTTAACAGATCGACGTAGAAAATTAAAATTTGAAAACATAAAAGCCCACATGATAGTATATTGTAATAACTTTGATGATGTGGAAGAATTAGAATAAAACATTTTTTAGTGCGTTTTTTTGCTGTTTTATCAATTTTTTGTTGCTTTTTTTTATAATTTTTTTTTTGCTGTAAAAGTATTGAATATTGCTTTTTTTGTCTTCTCTGATTATAAGAAGCAAAAATTCCTTTATTCTATTTTTTCAATTATTTAGTTAAATACATCAAATTTTTTAACCATATGGGGTATGGTGCTGGTGTCTTATTATTGAGAGTTCTGCTGTAAACAAAGGTCGTAATTCAACAAACGTGAAACAAACATATGCAACGGGTAAGTAAATAATAATAGTCTCTCACTTTGACTTAAGTCAATTTCAATGACTTTGACTTAATGACATACAGTCATTAAATTGATGCTAAAGTGTCCTTTCTCCGATGTTACTGCGTCGTCGAACTGAGGGCATGTTCGTCATTTCTGTGATGCCGATGTGTCATCCCATTGATGACATAATTTCATTTTAACCCTGATGATACTTTGGCCAAGTGATGTTAAGGTTGACATCACCATGATGAAAAGTGTTATGGGTTCAAAAACGAAGACACTTGTCATAGTACTGATGTCGAAATACATCAGCGTTATGAAGCCTTTTCTATCAGTGTAAGCATTAATTTACAATAGACACAATATCAAGACTACTATCGGAAAACACTTTATCATGCCTAAAACCTTAACGAATAATGCCTTTGTAGTAAAATTTGGCTTGTCAAAGTTTATAAGACTAAAAATCACACCGCCAAATTTTTTGACGATCGGTCGATAAATTGTGATATGTTCCATATAAAGCAACTTTCCGAAAAGGACTTAAAAATTCACTTTACCAAATTTCGTGATGATCGGTCTATAATTTCCTAAAGATCCAATATAAAACCTTCTCCTGAAGATCGATATATAATATTTTATTGCAATTGGCGAAAATTTTCGTATTCCTTTTAGAAGTTTTAACATTTAATTTTAAATCCGCTTTAAAATTTTCTTTTTAATATAAAATTGCAATAGTGCTAATGCAATGTATTATGAATATAACAAGTATTACGAAAAAAATTCGAAATCAAATCGTTATTTGAAACTTTTCATTTGATCAGGGTTGCAATTTAACAAAAGTAAAAAAAGAATTATTTCATGTGTGACAGTGTGAATACAAACTGAAATGTTTAATTAGATTTATTGACAGTCGTAACAAAAGTCATTTGATTTCTCTCTCGCAGAGTATAATGGAATACGTAAGACTTGTTTGACAGTGTAAACAAGCCTTAGTTATTTTTTTTTGATTGCTTTAAATTTTCGTGCTTATCAGATAAGTTTTTTTGTTATCCAAAATGAAATATTTAATTAGATCAATATTAATATGTAACATACGCCACTTGTTATATTTTTCTGGCTTATAGGCTCCTAAGGGTTTAAAAACCAGTGTTCGAAAATAAACACTTAATAACGCTCTTCAGTGTTCGGTTCAGTAGATTTGTAGAAAAGACAAACGCTAATAGTGTTTGTGTAGAAAATCATTAAAAAAATTAAATTTCCCTGTTAGTAATCTTTCGAACACAAAAATAATATTGTTTTTATTAAACTCAACAAACGATGAGAACATTTAATTTCGTGCGGTTTTTTTTTTAAATCCACAAACTTCATTGTGCTCGGTTCGGCTCATTAATGTTCGTCCCTTTTGGCTGGTAAAAAAACACATTTTTTACAAAACTAAAATACACATACGATAACACAAACAAAACACACACACAAAAGCTGTTCGTGGTGCGGTCGTTGCTTAAATTTTTTATTTGTTCATTTCTTCAATGTAAAAAAAGAAACACTATAGAACATTCAAATATAATGTTTGTCTACAGTTTTACTGAAATTGTTCTTTAACGAAGAACAGAACACTATATAATGTTCGGCTCTTTCTTGAAAATAGTTACGAACGGTATTAAGGGTTGTGTTTGTCTACACAATCACACAAAAAAAGATCGTTCTTGGTTGTGTGAGCTGAACTCTTAACAATGTACTCTTTATTTTTGAACACTATTAAAAACTTAAATAAATAATAATTTCCCACGTGACATTTGTACGCCTTCAGAAAGATAGAAATTTTGCAAAAATAGTATTAACTGGAAAATTTTTTTTATCATTTAGAGGGTACTATATATGAAAAAAAAAATTATTAAATTCGGAACCTTGTTGTCAAAAATATCGAGCAAAATAAGTGCATATCGTACGTGACATAAAACGGAGTGAGTTTGTGGTGAATGTAAAAAAAATTCGAAAATCTGCGAATTGTGGGAGGTTTTTCTTCTTTTTTTTTTAATTTTTTACATTAAACCACATATATTTCCTTTATAATCCGTAATTGGAAAAAAAATTTTTCTTATGATGGTTTTATAATGAGCAAAATATAATATCGTTCGTGACATACCGTACGTGACAGATTTGTCTCGTATAGTACTTACATGGCTTTAAATATATTTTTTGTAAATATATGTACATAAAAACTTAAAACAAATAAGTAAGTAAGTTTAGTCGGTCAAGCCCGACCATATGATACCCTACAGTATAATATTTAAAAAAAAAAAATTTTTTGAGAGTGTACCCTCCTTGGGGCCCGTGGCCAATCAAGATCGCCAGAACAGGTTAAGAATTATAAAAAAGTTATTTGTGCCGAATATTATTTAGTTAACACCATCATTATGAGATTTGTTTGCCCCTTGCCGATTGAAGGGAGGGGGTTTATATGGGACCTATGGTTAATTTTGGACCTACCCGCACAACATTTTGTCATGACATAGTACCAGGCGCGGATTCAGAAATAAGGAAATTTCCCCCCCGTAAATTATAAAAATATGTTTGGTTAATTTCGATAATACAAGAATTCCCATAATAATATTTTTTTAATGTACAAAATTTTTGTTTTTATTGTTTTTTATGTTTTATTTGTTTTTTTTTTATGGATTCTCTAACGAAATTTTCAATAAGTATTTTTTTATTTTCTTTTATTGAAACTCTAACGATTTTCAATAAGTATCCACATCTTAATCCTAATAGTTATTTATTAGATATTTCCAAAGAAACATTTAGTTTACCGTATTCAATTACTTATTATTCTACATTCAATCCCAGCAGGTGCCATCTATATTCAAAGACTAAACGTTTGACTTGATAATGCGTGCGGCTTAATTATTAAAAAGCCTTAGTATTTGCAATATTTATGTATAAATGTGTTATATGAATCAAAATTCTATTCGATAATTTTTGACGAAAGCACTGATTTGTCGGGGAAAAGCCAGATTTCCTTATCTTTTTAATATTTGAACATACAACAAAAAGTTTTTAGGGAAGAATTTATTTGCTTTGTTGTAAACGCATTTGAATAGGCTTCAAAAGATATTGATGACGTTGATGTGTCAATTGAAGCGAAGTCACTATCATCAATAGTTCTTAAAATTTTGACAAATTTTGGTCTTGACCTAAAAAATTGTGTAGGAGATGGAACAGATGGGTGTCCTCTGATGTCAGCGGAAAATGGAGCTTTTCAAAATTTCTGGAAAAGCGACAAATGCGAAAATAACTCCTTGCTATTCCCATAAATCGAACAACTCAATTTCTAAAAGCAATAAAGTGCCATTAATACAAAAAGTTGTATCATTTGTTAAGAAACGACAAAATTTTTTAAATATAATCATCCCAAGCGAAAAACAGTTTAAGCAAAGTATTTGGGAGCCAAACTCTCTTCATTATGCGTGTTTGCAACTAGTGTACATCATATAGTAGAACCTTTGGAAAAAATATCTGAGTGGAAAGGAAGTAGTATCTCTACCTTTATATTAAGGAGCTCACTTAGTACTTTTAAATTTATTTGCGGAATATACATATTAAGTGTGATACCTATTGTAGCACAGCCACTTAGTATCATTTTACAAAAGCAAGATATAGATCTTCAAAAAGGATCAAGCCTTATCCAAATTTTTATCATGTGCCTTGAAGAAAAAAGAAATAAAGTCGAAGAACAATTTAAAGCGATTTTTGAAAAAGTTAAAGTTATTTGCGTTCAATCGAAAAGACAAAATTTGAACGAAATAATCACTTCCAAAATGTTGAAGATTACTACCGAGTTGTAGGTTACATTCCTCTTATTGAATTTATTTTAGAAGATCTCAAAACATCTTTCCCAATAGATATCCTAAATGTATTGAACATACCTAAACTTCAACCTCAAAGTGTAATCAAGTCATATGGACAAATCCTGCGTAACGAACGCTACACTCGCTCGTGTTTTCTGATTGATATACACCCATTTTTTGGCCTTTCAAAAGAGATAGCTTCAACTTATATATAGTACTTAGTGACATTAATATGTACTTACGAATGGCATATATCATAATTTCTTAGCAAGCATTTGTTGCGAAATAATTAATCACAAAATTTTGATACGCACGCCACAAAACTTAGAAGCAACTTTAAAAGTTGAAGGGTGTTTTCCTAGTTTTTAGCGAATTTTACATCATAAGGTATACAAAGTCTTATTCCTAAAAGAAAGATGAATATAAGAGAACTCTAAAATCACTTATTCGCAGCTTAAAAATTTTGTAATTTTTTGATAAAATCCGTGAACCCTTTGTGACGCACGCCTTACAACGCACGCTACTGTTTTTTTAGTACTATATAATAAACACAATTTTATTTATTTTAACAAAACAAATTATATATTTAAACTAATTTTGTGATCATTAATAAATGTATGAATGAATATCAATCTTTTTTTTAACGAAATTTATATTGCGATGAGTCTGCTGGCTGTAAGTGCTATTTTAAGCTCAAAAAGCACCTAAAATAATGTTAAATTCATGTGTAACATCAAGAGATCAGGGAAGGGGTTATATTTGGTAAAAATTATTATATTAATGATCGTCGAAATACATATTTTTAAATATAAAAATTAAATTATACATCTAAAAAAAATTAATATGAACAATTTTTGGTTTGTGGACTGTTTTTGAGATTTGCCCATATACCATTTATTTTAAAACCACAACTAGCTGATGAGCTGATTATATTTGATAAACGAGATTAACACATTTTAACTTGAGCCTGAACTGTTGCATTGGCAACAAACATGGAAAATATCTGAAAATCTATCAGATAACATTGTAGATGCTTTAATAAATTGTGATGAAGACATCTTCCCAAATCTAAGAAAAATATTTAAAATTTTCGTGTCAATGCTCTTCAGTAATGCTACAAGCGAGAGATCATTTCCTACCCTTCGTCGAATAAAAACATGGCTCAGATCAACAATGACCGAAGATAGACTGTACTATTTCAATTTGCCTCACAAGGAAATCACAATTTACTTATTTAAAAAGATTAATTTATTTTAATTTATATTGAACGGATCTTATATTTTATTTAACCCTATTGTTTTTTTTTATATAATATACATACATATATTGTTTTTAATAAACTTTTAAAAACAAATTTTTTACTTTTTTGTATCATACAAAATTTCCCCCCCGTAAGGCTCGAGCTGGATCCGCGCCTGCATAGTACCTATCGTAAAAGTCATTGTCGGAAATTTTTATGTTAATACTAGTGCTGGGAAACTATCGATAGTACTCTCGATAGTCGTTAACTATCGAAAATATTGATAGGAAAAATATCAATATCGATTTTATTATTATTTAAAATACAGCTATGAAGACATGTTACAGCAGCTATACACACACAGTTTTTTGCCGCAAATGTTTACTTGCTATAATTAATTCGCGCAGAATTACAGCAATGAATACAAGCAGCAAGAATGGCAGGTGGTATAGATTGCTTAGCTGTGCCTTTTTACTACTAACTTAAGGCCGTTAAGCCGAAATTTTTATATGTTTACATAGGGACTGAAATGTCAGATAGTTTTATGATGTTGTAAAAAAAATCAAATAAAAATGCAATTGCAATTGCGAGTATAGAATAAAATAATTGAGGAAAAGTCCGTTAGATTGATTACCTTTTGGGTTGAGAGTCAAATCCAATTTAGAACATTATCTAAAGTTTCAATAAAATATCTTATAGTCCCTGTAATTTTGGTTCCTTCAGAAAGGAGCTTATTATCATCACAATTTTTAAAAACTGTCATATAAAAGAACGTGCGTACATACATAGTACGTCTCTTACGTTCAATAAAGTGATAAAAACAACGAACTGTAGCCTGATAAAAAAAGCTTATAAAATTTTTATTGTACCAATTTAAAAAAAATTCCGATCCATATTTGTTTGCAGCAATTATCTTGCTTTGAAATTTTGAAATATCTAAGACTGACCAATTTCAAATGACAAAGATAAATGATGTTTTTGCACCACGTACGTGATATTAGAATAGCATCCAAAACAAACACAAAAATATACCGCTAATCGAACTATAAATTTGTTCTTTCGTCATGGATCTTGTTCATTGTTGTTGTAACATAAATTTTAAAGCATAATTCCAGGGTTACCAGTATCTGTATTTAATCGGCAGAATATAAAAAATTGTCAATTGCAGTTACTAAAAATGAATCAATGAGAATGTGAGTTAAGACTATTATTTTTGCTTTTTTAAAATTGTAATAAGCTATAGGTACCTCGGCATGGTAAAGTTTAGGTGTTTTTTTTTTTCATTTCTACCATATTTGAAAAAAAATTTCAGGTGTTTTAATTTTTTAAGTCGTGGTTGAACATCTCATGGAAATGCCCATATTGCAATTCGAAAATATTGTTCACTTATAGATGAACTAAATGAGCCCCAGCTTACAAAAATGTTACCGCCATAAATTTTTCAAATATGATGAAATCAAGATGTTATTCGGCACCTAAAACTTTGTTAAATGTGAAGATACAAAATTTCGTGCTGGTAGGTGTAAAATGTTAGTTAATATAGATAAAATTTAGACCAAATTTACGAAAAGGAGTTTTGGTAAGACTTTTCAAGATTTTTTAACTGTTGGTGTATTATGAACCTTAACCTAGTCCCAAAATTTTCTGGTCGTAGGTACACAACAAAAAACTTAATTTTTAAAAAAATTGTGTATTTGTAGAAGTGCTTTTGTTTTTTTCAGTTTATATGGAAAATGCCAAAAAAGATCGACTTTCTTTGTTTAAGTGGACATAAGCGTATTAATTGGGTTCAATTAAGCCGAGATTTTAACTTAATTTTAAAGGTTGAACAAATAAGCGTTATATAAGAAAAATGTATGCTCCGCATCGGTTTGCTTTAGAAGTTATGTACGAATAAGTACGAACACGCGTTAAGTTTTTTTTTTTTTTTTTTTTTTTTTTTGTATATTATAATAATTATTACATTTATTCAATAATTTATGTAATAGCCTCAGCGTCATAAAGACATTTTTGAGGCGAGTTGGCATAAAAATTTTTAACAATAAATCAATAAAATGTAAAGAAATGAGGATAAAAAAAAATAAAAAATAACAAAAAGCGACTTCTGCTATAACTTTTATTGCTGTTGTTGCTGTCATTGTTTTTTTTTTTTTTGTTTTTATTTAAATTTAAAAATTTAATTCTCAGGCACTCACGAACTAATTTTCTAAGGTTTATTCAAAAAATTTATTTATGGGTAATCCGTATAAAAACGTATTTAATGGCAGGCAATTAATTAGAAATTTGTATGGTGGGGTACCACCTCCCCCTCATATATCTCCAAGATTTTGTTGGAAACTCACTTTTGTTGTTTTGTAGTTATACAAAAAAAAAACAAATACTTTGTATCGGGGTGTGCGTCTCCCCCTCCTTTGCCTTAAAGATTTTTTTGGAACATACAGTTTGCTCTTAGAGCTGCGCTTATCAAATTTAGTGTGCCTCACTATTGTAGTTATTCAAATACAAATATAAGCAAAATAATAATTGTTTGTGTGGAAGTTCCCGTCTCCCCCTCCCATACCTCCTAGATTTTTTAAAAATATGCACTTTGTTTTAAGAGTTACGTACGTCAACTGTAATGTGCCTCACTATTGTAATTATAATATCCAAGATTCTGTAGGAACACGCAGTTTGTTCTAAGAGCTAAACACATCAAATTAAGTATGCCTTAGTATTGGAGCTGAGGATATATGAGTTGATCCGCGAAAACAGTGATTTTTGGACCCATTGTGCGTTGTTTCAACTGATTTTATAGTCGTGGTTAGCTCTCGTCACTTTTTTTTAGAAATTATATTTACTTCTACCAAGTCTTGACTGGTGTCACTTTTTATATAAACGGTCCAAATAAATAGCAGAGAAAAATAATTTTCACTGATATGCATATTTATTAAAATTTTACGTGTAAATAAATTTTATGAGAAATGCTATAAAAAATTAAATATAATACTAATTAAGATCCACCTTAAGACCAAAGCCATTAATTATGCTCGTACACACTTTTCGCGCTTGGTAAGACGATCTACCTCACATTTTTCAAAGGGGCCACACTTGACATTGCCACAGTAGACAGAACCGGATCCTGAACACAAGTTTAAATATGAACAACAAAAGTGATAATAATTAATGAATCAAAATAAGTTAAAATAAATATTGGTTAGTTTTAAATTTATTACCATATTTATCGGGTTTTGTACCGTATTTATCCCCACTGCCACCATTCGTCAACATGTGTGGGGCAACACATGAATTTTGGTTACACAAATTAGGGCAACATTTGCCACCAATCGAAGCGCAATCACTGTCTTTATAGCAACGTGGACCGCAATTATAAATTTTCGATGATGGAGGACAATCTATATAATTATATATTGAAATAATTATTATTAAAAGTTTTAATTGAATTTTTATACTTTTTGCTCCTACCTTTTGCCTGTATGGCTAAAATAAAAGTCAGCAACATCAACAAGCCAGTGAAGTTAATTAATAGAAATTTTGCTGTCAATTAATTATTATGTACATATAAACAATATTTATTTAATACAACAAAACAAATTATTATTTGTTAAAAAAAAAACATACCCATTGTTGTCTATAATTATTTTCTTTATTTTTTGTAACGTAAAATCTCAGATACAAGTGTATTTAACGAGCAATAATAATAAATGCCAACAAAAACTCAATTCAATTGAAAACAAGCGGAACAAAAGATTGTGATTTTGTATGAACGAGAACTATAACTAGACTGAAGATACAAAACTTTTGTTTACAGATACGTACCTCTTTTATAAGTTGACAAGCTTTTTTTTTTTTTTGTTTGGGTTTTTCTCTGCTTTTTATAGGAAGTTTTATTGTGTTTATTTTTTTATATTTTTAGTTTCCAAGTACTGGTACTTTTGTTGATGTTTTGTTTTTATTGAATACCCTAAAACCGGTTAATGCATAAAATTCATTGATAGGAAACTTCTCTTACATTGCCAACTTGAACTTGTTACTAGGTTTTCTGTTTTTTCTTTTCAGTTTTGCATAATTTATACTATTTAATATTCAAATAAGTTTTAAATGTACGACTTTTAAATTAAGCCAGATCCTTAATTCAAATTAAATTTGAGGTTGCCAGATAATTTTAATGAAAAATCGGAACCATTTGGAAAAAAAATTCAGCATTATTGTTACGTAAATAACAAAAAAGTGGCAAGAGATTCGGTTCAAATAAAACCAAGCGTTTTTCGTAGTTTTCCTTAGCTTGTAATAATAAAAAAAAATAATCATCCCCAGTAGTTTAATCTCTTTTGTAAACATAGATAACAGAATAATCTACAGTTTTTAAATTTGTTTTTATAAAGATAACATTTTAAAAAGGTGGGTATTAAAAGCATTTGATTTAAGCGGAACTTTGGTGATGCCGAAATCGCTCTGCACATTACGAGTGACCTTGATAGACTAAAATACTGTGTTTTAGAACCCTAATTCAGAGCTTTTTTCACAACCAGTGTTAAAACTGCTTGCTTTAAAATAGCAGCAGCACTAAAATGTTTGCTTTGCTTAAATATTTTGCAGCAAAATAAAAAATAGATAGGAAATCAGCAAAAGCAAAAGGCGTAAGCAGAAAAGAAAGAGAGATAGTTAATACTAAGATTCAGAACACTATGTGTATGTTTCCTGTTTAAACAATCAGCCAAGCAACTACTTTAAAAAGAATTGCTGTTGCTGTAAGAAATAATTTCTTGTTTTTGCTTAACTGTTATGTCTACTTTAGGTTTTTTTTTTCTTTGCTGTATTTTTCCAAAGTTTAGTCAAGCAATTACAAAAGCATTAAAAATAGTCAAGCATTTTTAAACCCTGTTTACAACTCATTTCGGTACTGAGGATGGCCTGACTTACGAAACGCAGTCATCTGAATCAAAGTTGCTGTTACGGCTGCCAGACGACAGCATTGTCCTTTAGGGGGAAATTTTTCAAAACGGACACTGACTTTCCAACTTCCAGCTTAATTCGGAGAACGGATCTACTGCATTCTGGCCTCCCCTTGAGTTATTCAAGTAGTCTTATTTTAAAATCATAAATTGGGTTTGGAGGATACTCTGAACCCCTAGAGAAAAAACATCTCTAAATATGGTCTCCTCCAACAAAACTATTTTTAAAGAAAATTTTAAACATGTTATGTTTACTTTAAACCAGTGAAGGGCACACACATACTATCACATTTATACTTGTGTTGACGAAATAACAACAACCCTGCAAATAATAGGACCAGTCCAAACACGCGTGTAAAGAGTAGTCCACAAGGGACCAGGACTAGTCCAAAAGTAACCCAAACGTATGGAAAAACCTGGTCTATTTAACATTACGATGTCCTAGGAAAGGACCATATAACCCAGCTTTGGACCACTACGGAGTAGTTTTAAAACTACTCCATGGTATACTCAAGAGGATTAGTTTTGAAGTCGTTTAAAAACGAAAGCATGTCGTTAAAAAACGAAGACATGTCGTCTCACTACAAACACTTTTTAACAATGACATGGTCCATGCTTGCAGTACATCGGACCAGTCCATGGAGTAGTCCATTTTATCAAAATGGATCAGGGAAAGGGCACACACATACTATCACATTTATACTTGTGTTGACGAAATAACAACAAACCCTGCAAATAAAATTGACCTCACAGTATTAATTATAATTCGTTGCAGTTTGAGGCGTTTTAAAGTTATTTTAAAATGTATATAAAACTTAATTTGGCCTAATTTGAATGAATCATGGTAAGGTATTCAAGTGATATTCAGGAGTGGACTTTATATTGGAACTTTTGGAAATTATAAATCGGTGATTATAAAATTCGATAGAGGGACTTATAGTATTATAAAAAAAAACCTTAATTAGATCAAATTTCAATATATTAATAAATTTTTTTAGCATTTTATGCGTCTTAGGGCATTTGGAAATTTATGGACCGATCTTTACGAAGTTTAGTTGTATGATTTCCAGCCATAGAAAACGAATTTGTGCAAAATCTTACTTTTAATACGTGCATTTCTTCACCATTTGCATGTGTCGGTTTTTGTAAAAGAAAACCCAATAAAAAATTGAGCTTCGAGCGAAGCAGGTTTGTAAGGGAGAAATGTAAGAGTTTCGCTTACCATTGCGCTTACGGAAGACATGAATTTTATATGGCGAGTTCCCACTTTGTGCGCTTATTTTTTTAAATGTACCATAAGTGCTTCGCAAAATGATAAAATTTTTTATTGGGAAACTATAAATATTTTAGGGTGGTAGTTTCACATTTGTACTCGTAACTCTTAGCCTACTGAACAGATATTGCTGTATTTCAAACTCGAAAGTGAGCTTGTGCTTAATAGACAGAAGGACATGCTAAATCGTCTTCGAATTACTCAAGGACCCATAATATATAAACGTTATAGGTTCTTAAAAGTTTCCCACAGAATGACAAACTTAGCATACCCTCCTTCACCACTTTTGGCAAAAGGTATAAAAAAACTTCTACATCCAGTAATGTCAGGAGAATTTTAAAAAAATTCCTGCGTGTCTAGAAAAAAATTCCTTTTTTCCCAACAACCAAAAAATATGTTCCCTACGCTTTTCCCTACGTTAAAAATGTATTGATTTTAGCAACAGGCAAAAAAATTCATCTATTGTTAACATTTTGTACAAATTAACATTAAGGCATTTATTGGCATTAACTATGGAAGGATTAATTTACAGCAATTTGCTAGAACCGCCAATATTTATCCTTTAATCTAGAGACAAAACTTTTTAAGTCAAACTGCGTTCTTGATTTTTCATTTTCTCATCGTTTGTCCTTTTTTAAGGACTTAATGATTTTCAAGAACACTTATGCTAAATTATTTTTTTAAATATAAGTATCTATCAAATATTTTAAGTAAGATTGGTACTAAATTAAAGGGAATGATCTGTAGATTTTTTAAAAATATGTACTTCAGTTCCACTGAACAAAAATATAAAAAAAAAATTCCTTTTAAGAATATTGCCTTTCATATCCCTAAAAGCTTTCATTAAAATTTTTTTAAAAATTCCAAATTGTATGAACTCTTAGGTTAGAAGATGGAATTGTTTTTTTTTTCTCGGTATTTCTATGTAGAAATTTCATTCATTAAATATTCGCTTAAATTTAAGCGAATATGAGTGCGAATATTTATCCCCGCGCCCCTTCTAAAATATACGTACATGGTTTTAGTAATGGTATAAGATTGCCAGGCTATTAGGACTCATAGTATAGAGGTTCTGTTAAAAAAAATACTACATTTGTACCTAAATTCTTTTGTGTATGAAAAATTTTAATTTTGAAATGAAAATAATAGAACATTTATGTATTTTTACACAATATATTGAAAATATCTGTCCTTTTTTCCCTATGGTTGAAATTTTCCGAAAAAATCTCTACAAAAAGGGAAAATTCCCTACTATTGGCATCACTGTCTGCATCATGCATACATACATATCGCTCACTAAAACATAAACAGTCCAAACTCAAAATTCAAAAATGTTCAGAAACGGCAAAAAACTGGCTTAAAAAACTTTGTAACTTTGTAAGAAAACTTAGTTACACAAATTTTAAGGAAAAAAAATTTAAAAAAACAGTAACGAAAACGAAGTTTTCGATGTCGTTATGGATTTGATTTGAAAACTATGCCCATGTTTAGAAACTCTCGATTCGAGAAACTTTTCGCTTTATATGTGAAAAATGAAACAAAAATGCCATAAATTGAAACAAGCAAATGTTTTTCTCACTTAACTGCGTCTGTAACATTTTTGGCGAGTAATCGCTGTCACGTAAGGAAATTACTCGGCAATTTACAGAAAAAGTATTTCTGTAAAATTATTGTGAGAAAGTTCCCGCTTAGAACTGTCAAATAAACTCAAGCATTATGAATGGGGCGAGAAAAAATGTTAACACTAAAAAATATATTAAAAATGCAAAGAGTAATAATAATATTTTTTTCTTTGCACATTTTTTCATTGTTTAATCATTTGCTTTTAACATTTTTATAAAATATACGAATGTTTTTAAAGCTCGTTTGGAAACAACAAACATTTATGTCGCACTTTACATTATTTGGTAAAGCCGACGATTTTTTTTCGCCGTCATCATTGAAAATTGTTCAATTTTAGTAAATTTTGGTCGCCATCAACAATATGTGCTACTGGCGTTCTCAACGTCTGCAATGTCACATCGGCTTCGATTGCAATATTATGACATTTATAACGTAAAGACGTAATCTCTTTTGATTGTTTTGGACATGAGTTACAGACACACTTTTTTCTTACTTTTCGAGAAACGATGGAATATTTTGTTTCACATCTTTTCGATGCGAGAAGTTCTCACTTAAGTTACGTGGATACTGGTTTATGAATAAATAACGATTTTGATAGGTTTTAAGTTGTGGCTTTTTATGATTTAGTGTGAGATATGTACATTAGAGTGATGACTTTTTGCATTTTTTGTTAATCACCAAATCAAAAAATCACCAACAAAAACTGTAAAGATGTACAAATGTAAGTACATATATTAGTTCTGCTTTAAATATTTTATACATTTTGGGGTTGTACGAAATTCACGAATAATGCATGTCAGGTAATATTAAGTCGAGCTAACCCGATTATACTTTCGTACTAGTTTTAAATTGCATTGGAAATGTATTTTTTTTTTTTTTTTGCTTAGACTAATGAAAGTATTTTACAACTAAAACTAAGCATTAGCATCATAGTTGTAGCGAAATTTAACATAATACAGAACCAGTTAGTGGGACCTCTTCACAAATAGTTGTGGGGGATATAATTGCAATACCAGATTTACAAGAGTATAATTAACTTTGCATATTAATTTTATTAACTACACTGGGAATTTTATCTATAAAAAATATTTTTGTGATTCCGAAGAATTTTATTTTAGAAAATTTTGTAATTTTTATTGTAACATTTTGTTATTTAACCATTAAAAAATTCGCTTACTTTTTCAAAATGAATAGCTTCTTTTACTCATTATTTAGTAGCTTTCTACTACTACAACAACTTCTAGTTATAACTACTTCTTTTTGAATGTATGTATGTAGGTAAAAAATAATGACTTACTTTTCAATGCGTTAATTTTTTTGGGACTTCCCTTGTAAAATTCATTGGTTCTTTCAGTAGAATTGTAAGTAGTGCATTTATGTTTTTCTGATTACTCAACACATTATTTTGTAGACGAAGTTTTTATTAGTAATTGCAGGTTTTGTGCCACATACAGACATAAATACATATTAATACCGATTTATTTTTTGATAAAAATATGTTACACTAGTAGCGGGTTACTTCGTAAGCATCTCCTTTTTCTTCGTGGATATATCTGTATGCCAAAGTTTGTTTTTCTAGGTTTTAACTTGCTTAAATTCCAGAAATTCATTAGTTTGCTAATTTTCTTAGCGTACAGACGTGCTTTTAAATATCAGCTGTGAATTTTCTAAAAATCCACTCGTGTTAAATATTTTTCTTTGTAAACATTTCTTTTGAAATGGCCACAAAACGCTGGGGAAACAACCCGAAATATAAAAAAACTAAATCTAATAATAGATTTGATTTATTATCTGACGAAGATAGTGATGAAGACCCAAGTAATTATGAAGAGCAAAAAGAGGAAGTCATAAAAATTCCTCCAATCATTGTAGATAGCTGTCACAACCTTACAGCAATAATGAAACTTCTGGGAAAAACTTGGAAATATAAGAAAATGTCAATTGGAACAAAGATAATTCCAAATTCGTTATCTGATTATGACGATATTATTAATGAATTAAACTCAGAGAAGTTGCAGTTCTTCACTCACCCGGTGAGAGACAACAAGAAGTATAAGCTTGTGTTGTTTGGTTTACCAAAAATTGATATAAAAACGCTTGTTGATGAATTTAAATACGCTTTTAATATTGAACTTGCAAATATAAAAGATATCCAAACATCTCGGTCTAATGCTGATGATGCCTTGTATATGCTTGAATTCAATAGAGACCAAATTTCTAAACGCGAGGTTATTAAAATTAAGCATGTCTATGATGTTGTCGTACACTGGAGAAATCCACTTCGACATTCTAGAGGACCAACTCAATGCTCGAAATACGCCATGTATGGACATGGGTCAGCAAATTGCCACAGAGGTGCAGCTTGCTTGGGATGTGGGGGAACCCACGATTATGCTAACTGTCAGCTTAACAAAACGACTGTAAATGGCCCTGTAATTTACAAATTCTACAATTGCATAAGAAGAAATTTTAAAAACATCAGTCATCGAGCTGACGACCCACACTGTCCCTTAAGAAAGGAGTACATGGATATTTGTCAAAAAGTTACAAGCAGAACGCGTCGAAGCAGATCGGTGTCCCAAAACCATAACAGTTTCCTCCCACTGGACAATGAACTTCCTCGTGTAAATACACAGAATAAAACAGGTAATACAGAAAATATTTCTTATGCCACTGTGGCTAGTACCAGTCGACGTGTTACTGACAATAATGATATTTCTAACCAACAAATTTTAGAAATATATTTTGAAGCTCTTGATGCATTAGAAAAATGTAAAACAAAGTACGATAAACTAAGAGTACGTGGTAATATGCTTCGGCATGTCATATAATCAAGCAAAATGTTGCCTTAAGGTTATGCATTGGAATGCTCAAGGTATAACGAGCTCTGCGTCAATATTAGAATTAGAAAATTTCGTAAATGAAAAACAAATTGACATAATATTAATTAACGAAACGTTCCTGAATCCAAATCACAAATTCAAAATTGCAAATTACAAAATGCATAGGGAGGACCGAATAACACATGGCGGAGGTGTTCTTATAGGTGTTAAAAGATCTATACCACATGAACGAATTGAAAAATACGCAACAACCGTAATCGAAAACGTTTGTATCATGACGAAAATAAATAATAAACCAATTCGATTTACTTCGGCTTACTGCTCAAGATATACGACAAGCTTTATTTTTCATTCTTGGCGACTTTAACGCCCACCATTCAAGTTGGTGTTGTGTTCAAAATAATTCAGCAGGAAATAGTCTTTACATCCATCAGATCAGCTCCCAGTATTACGTTTATGCTCCAATCTCTTTTACGCGGTTTAGGCAAAATACAGTTAATACACAATCATCCGTAGTGGATATCCTACTCTCGAACTCAATTTTGCAAATTTCACAAATTCAAACTATGCCAGGGCTGCTTAGGTCGGACCATGTTCCAATAACGTGTGAAATTCGTGGCACAGTCTTTGAACGCACGATTCAATTCCCATTATACAAACCAGCGAACTGGAATGCAATAGGTAAATGGGTGGTAGATGAAATTAGAAATAACAACTTACAGGATGCAATATTGACTGAGACAAATATCGATGCTGTATTATGTAAAATCACTTATATTTTTCAAGAATCATCGAAACAAATTCCAATGGGCGATAAACAAGTGTGGCAAAATAAACTATCTCTTCTTACTTTGTATTTAATAGGTCAAAGAAATAAATATCGAAGAAAATTGCAAAGGTGTAATATTACGCCTGAAAGAAATCAAATATTGTGTATATTAAAACAGCTGACTTTGTTTATTACGTATAACATTAATAAAGACAGAAACAACAACTGGTCACATTTTCTGCAAAAGTTGCCAACAGGTAATAAAAAGTTTTGGAAGTTAACTAAAGCAATTAAAGGCAAACAAACAACAATCGGTAATTTAACAAAAGTTGGCGCTGTAATTCAAAACAGTTGTGAAAAGGCTAATATTATTGCACTAAATTTTGAAAAAATTCATTCAACTACGGGAAATTTAATATCACATGTTGAGCATCTTGTTACGAAGCATCTCAATGGTTGGACAATCAAATAGTTCCAGGTAATATCCCACAACATTAAACATCGAAAGATGGTAACCTGCCGGCCAGGGTTCGAGCCCGAGCCACGTCAAGAATGAAAGATTATCAATAACAATTTTAATTAATTTTCATGTTGTAAAAATTCCTTTCTTCATAAAAATAATTTAATGAAAATTAAATTTCATGAACTTAAGCCTAATTAAAATATTAAAAAATTTGGATTAAAAACCATAAAATAGTTCAACAAAATAACCACAATACTAATTATTGTTAAAGCTAAGGCACGAGCTCTATGTGTACATTTGTCCTTCAAGTTGTGCTGAAAAAGGTCAACAGAAAAGAGAAAGACAAAATGAAAAAACAAAAAATGTACTTGGACTTCAAGAAAAATTCTTGACAAAAGTACGAAAAAACAGAAGTAAGGAAAAAACATGTAAAATCAATTAAAATGGATAATCATTCAGGAAAGCAAATTTCGATCTACCAAATGTTAAAATACAATTTGGTTTAAGGATTGATGTTTGACTATTGACGTCAGCAGTCGTCGATGGCTGCGAGTGTAAGACGGCAAATCCATCTGAGGAGATCGAGTGGTTGCGATCGAAACATGTCATGGTAACCTGCCGGCCAGGGTTCGAGCCCGAGCCACGTCAAGAATGAAAGATTATCAATAACAATTTTAATTAATTTTCATGTTGTAAAAATTCCTTTCTTCATAAAAATAATTTAATGAAAATTAAATTTCATGAACTTAAGCCTAATTAAAATATTAAAAAATTTGGATTAAAAACCATAAAATAGTTCAACAAAATAACCACAATACTAATTATGTTTTGTTAAATCGTTAAAAAATTCAAAGGCTCCTGGTATACCTATATATAGATGGTATTAAGGCTATTCTCTTAAAAAATATGACTGACACCTTCTTTGACTTAATAGTAAAAATATTTAATTGGTGCATACAAAATGGTTACTTTCCAAAAATTTTCAAGACTGCGAAAGTAATTCCAATCCTTAAGTCTAGTAAAGATCCAAATTCTGAGGAAAGTTATCATCCTATTAGCATGCTTAAGGGAAAGTTTCAAATGCAATCGTAAAAAGAATGGAAAAAGGTCTTATACAATGGAAAATTAAGATCAACGAAGCAAAAAAGCAAGCAATAATATTTCCTTTTAACAAATCGCCAAAGAGGATACCTAGTATTAGTCCCTCAATTCAAGGAGCTCACATTCCATTTCAAAATTCTGTTAAGTATTTAGGAGTTAAATTAGATAAAAAATTGACTTTCAAACAACACATTGAACAAGCTTGTTCTAAAGCAATAAGGTGCGGAAAAGCGCTTTATACTTTATTGAATCGTCGATCCAGTTTAAATTTCAAAAATAAGATTTTATTTTACAGAATTTGTATAAGACCGATAATGACTTATGGATGCCAAATCTGGTCAACAGATGCGCTAAAACTCACATGAAAAAGTTGCAAAAAATACAAAACAAAAATCTCAAAATTATTTATAATTTACCAAGGCGATTCTCTACATATCGCTTACATAAAAACTATAAGGAAGATTTTTTTGCAAAAGTAACTAGTAAAATTACACAAAGCTTCGAACATCGTAATAGAAATTCAAAGTTTGAATTTATGAATTTATGTAAGCGATATGTAGAGAATCGCCTTGGTAAATTATAAATAATTTTGAGATTTTTGTTTTGTATTTTTTGCAACTTTTTCATGTGAGTTTTAGCGCATCTGTTGACCAGATTTGGCATCCATAAGTCATTATCGGTCTTATACAAATTCTGTAAAATAAAATCTTATTTTTGAAATTTAAACTGGATCGACGATTCAATAAAGTATAAAGCGCTTTTCCGCACCTTATTGCTTTAGAACAAGCTTGTTCAATGTGTTGTTTGAAAGTCAATTTTTTATCTAATTTAACTCCTAAATACTTAACAGAATTTTGAAATGGAATGTGAGCTCCTTGAATTGAGGGATTAATACTAGGTATCCTCTTTGGCGATTTGTTAAAAGGAAATATTATTGCTTGCTTTTTTGCTTCGTTGATCTTAATTTTCCATTGTATAAGACCTTTTTCCATTCTTTTTACGATTGCATTTGAAACTTTCCCTAGTGTTATTAAGGCAGTGTCGTCTGCGTATAAAGCTGATATGTAATTCTTAAACAATTTAAAGTCAGATATGTATATTGAGTATAATGTTGGTGACAACACAGGGCCCTGTGGTACACCAGCTAGACTTTGACGTTTAGTTGAAAATACGATATCAACATTCACAACGAAATATCTTTCATTTAAAAAGCTTTTTATTAATTTTTGCAAATAAATTGGATATCCAAGCTTACCGAGTTTATAAATTAAGCCATTGTGCCAAATAGAGTCAAATGCTTTTTCGATATCCAAAAATGCTCCATTTCTTATTTTTGTTATGTTGTATAAAGTTAACAATTCTCATAACCTGGTGGAATGACTTTTTCTAAATCCAAATTGTTCCGATTGTATGATGTCATTATCTTCGGTAAAATCATTTAGTATTTTCAGTATCATTTTTTCAAAAACTTTATCTAACATATTAATGGCCATTTTCTCAATGTATCGACAAACTGCCTGTTACTTAATGTCAACATAAATTTATTGGACCGATAAACTGTCCGTTAACGATTTTGGTTTTCTCAATATACCGGCAAAAAACATTGTTTTCAGCTGGCAACGCCACTCAAAATACATGTAAAAGTTGGGAGTCAGCTGATTGAATTTATCTGTACGACAAATAAAAGGAAAATAAATAATTGGCAGATGAGTGCTGGTTAGCTTTGCGACAGAATGGAAGCAAATTAGACATTGAGAAAACCAAATTTCTTTAATGTGCAGTTTTTCGTTGGGTAAAAAGATAATTGCCTAATGAGAAAATGGCCATAAGCATGCTAATAGGATGATAACTTTCCTCAGAATTTGGATCTTTACTAGACTTAAGGATTGGAATTACTTTCGCAGTCTTGAAAATTTTTGGAAAGTAACCATTTTGTATGCACCAATTAAATATTTTTACTATTAAGTCAAAGAAGGTGTCAGTCATATTTTTTAAGAGAATAGCCTTAATACCATCTATATATAGGTATACCAGGAGCCTTTGAATTTTTTAACGATTTAACAAAACATAATTAGTATTGTGGTTATTTTGTTGAACTATTTTATGGTTTTTAATCCAAATTTTTTAATATTTTAATTAGGCTTAAGTTCATGAAATTTAATTTTCATTAAATTATTTTTATGAAGAAAGGAATTTTTACAACATGAAAATTAATTAAAATTGTTATTGATAATCTTTCATTCTTGACGTGGCTCGGGCTCGAACCCTGGCCGGCAGGTTACCATGACATGTTTCGATCGCAACCACTCGATCTCCTCAGATGGATTTGCCGTCTTACACTCGCAGCCATCGACGACTGCTGACGTCAATAGTCAAACATCAATCCTTAAACCAAATTGTATTTTAACATTTGGTAGATCGAAATTTGCTTTCCTGAATGATTATCCATTTTAATTGATTTTACATGTTTTTTCCTTACTTCTGTTTTTTCGTACTTTTGTCAAGAATTTTTCTTGAAGTCCAAGTACATTTTTTGTTTTTTCATTTTGTCTTTCTCTTTTCTGTTGACCTTTTTCAGCACAACTTGAAGGACAAATGTACACATAGAGCTCGTGCCTTAGCTTTAACAATAATTAGTATTGTGGTTATTTTGTTGAACTATTTTATGGTTTTTAATCCAAATTTTTTAATATTTTAATTAGGCTTAAGTTCATGAAATTTAATTTTCATTAAATTATTTTTATGAAGAAAGGAATTTTTACAACATGAAAATTAATTAAAATTGTTATTGATAATCTTTCATTCTTGACGTGGCTCGGGCTCGAACCCTGGCCGGCAGGTTACCATCTTTCGATGTTTAATGTTGTGGGATATTACCTGGAACTATTTGATTGTCCAACCATTGAGATGCTTCGTAACAAGATGCTCAACATGTGATATTAAATTTCCCGTAGTTGAATGAATTTTTTCAAAATTTAGTGCAATAATATTAGCCTTTTCACAACTGTTTTGAATTACAGCGCCAACTTTTGTTAAATTACCGATTGTTGTTTGTTTGCCTTTAATTGCTTTAGTTAACTTCCAAAACTTTTTATTACCTGTTGGCAACTTTTGCAGAAAATGTGACCAGTTGTTGTTTCTGTCTTTATTAATGTTATACGTAATAAACAAAGTCAGCTGTTTTAATATACACAATATTTGATTTCTTTCAGGCGTAATATTACACCTTTGCAATTTTCTTCGATATTTATTTCTTTGACCTATTAAATACAAAGTAAGAAGAGATAGTTTATTTTGCCACACTTGTTTATCGCCCATTGGAATTTGTTTCGATGATTCTTGAAAAATATAAGTGATTTTACATAATACAGCATCGATATTTGTCTCAGTCAATATTGCATCCTGTAAGTTGTTATTTCTAATTTCATCTACCACCCATTTACCTATTGCATTCCAGTTCGCTGGTTTGTATAATGGGAATTGAATCGTGCGTTCAAAGACTGTGCCACGAATTTCACACGTTATTGGAACATGGTCCGACCTAAGCAGCCCTGGCATAGTTTGAATTTGTGAAATTTGCAAAATTGAGTTCGAGAGTAGGATATCCACTACGGATGATTGTGTATTAACTGTATTTTGCCTAAACCGCGTAAAAGAGATTGGAGCATAAACGTAATACTGGGAGCTGATCTGATGGATGTAAAGACTATTTCCTGCTGAATTATTTTGAACACAACACCAACTTGAATGGTGGGCGTTAAAGTCGCCAAGAATGAAAAATAAAGCTTGTCGTATATCTTGAGCAGTAAGCCGAAGTAAATCGAATTGGTTTATTATTTATTTTCGTCATGATACAAACGTTTTCGATTACGGTTGTTGCGTATTTTTCAATTCGTTCATGTGGTATAGATCTTTTAACACCTATAAGAACACCTCCGCCATGTGTTATTCGGTCCTCCCTATGCATTTTGTAATTTGCAATTTTGAATTTGTGATTTGGATTCAGGAACGTTTCGTTAATTAATATTATGTCAATTTGTTTTTCATTTACGAAATTTTCTAATTCTAATATTGACGCAGAGCTCGTTATACCTTGAGCATTCCAATGCATAACCTTAAGGCAACATTTTGCTTGATTATATGACATGCCGAAGCATATTACCACGTACTCTTAGTTTATCGTACTTTGTTTTACATTTTTCTAATGCATCAAGAGCTTCAAAATATATTTCTAAAATTTGTTGGTTAGAAATATCATTATTGTCAGTAACACGTCGACTGGTACTAGCCACAGTGGCATAAGAAATATTTTCTGTATTACCTGTTTTATTCTGTGTATTTACACGAGGAAGTTCATTGTCCAGTGGGAGGAAACTGTTATGGTTTTGGGACACCGATCTGCTTCGACGCGTTCTGCTTGTAACTTTTTGACAAATATCCATGTACTCCTTTCTTAAGGGACAGTGTGGGTCGTCAGCTCGATGACTGATGTTTTTAAAATTTCTTCTTATGCAATTGTAGAATTTGTAAATTACAGGGCCATTTACAGTCGTTTTGTTAAGCTGACAGTTAGCATAATCGTGGGTTCCCCCACATCCCAAGCAAGCTGCACCTCTGTGGCAATTTGCTGACCCATGTCCATACATGGCGTATTTCGAGCATTGAGTTGGTCCTCTAGAATGTCGAAGTGGATTTCTCCAGTGTACGACAACATCATAGACATGCTTAATTTTAATAACCTCGCGTTTAGAAATTTGGTCTCTATTGAATTCAAGCATATACAAGGCATCATCAGCATTAGACCGAGATGTTTGGATATCTTTTATATTTGCAAGTTCAATATTAAAAGCGTATTTAAATTCATCAACAAGCGTTTTTATATCAATTTTTGGTAAACCAAACAACACAAGCTTATACTTCTTGTTGTCTCTCACCGGGTGAGTGAAGAACTGCAACTTCTCTGAGTTTAATTCATTAATAATATCGTCATAATCAGATAACGAATTTGGAATTATCTTTGTTCCAATTGACATTTTCTTATATTTCCAAGTTTTTCCCAGAAGTTTCATTATTGCTGTAAGGTTGTGACAGCTATCTACAATGATTGGAGGAATTTTTATGACTTCCTCTTTTTGCTCTTCATAATTACTTGGGTCTTCATCACTATCTTCGTCAGATAATAAATCAAATCTATTATTAGATTTAGTTTTTTTATATTTCGGGTTGTTTCCCCAGCGTTTTGTGGCCATTTCAAAAGAAATGTTTACAAAGAAAAATATTTAACACGAGTGGATTTTTAGAAAATTCACAGCTGATATTTAAAAGCACGTCTGTACGCTAAGAAAATTAGCAAACTAATGAATTTCTGGAATTTAAGCAAGTTAAAACCTAGAAAAACAAACTTTGGCATACAGATATATCCACGAAGAAAAAGGAGATGCTTACGAAGTAACCCGCTACTAGTGTAACATATTTTTATCAAAAAATAAATCGGTATTAATATGTATTTATGTCTGTATGTGGCACAAAACCTGCAATTACTAATAAAAACTTCGTCTACAAAATAATGTGTTGAGTAATCAGAAAAACATAAATGCACTACTTACAATTCTACTGAAAGAACCAATGAATTTTACAAGGGAAGTCCCAAAAAAATTAACGCATTGAAAAGTAAGTCATTATTTTTTACCTACATACATACATTCAAAAAGAAGTAGTTATAACTAGAAGTTGTTGTAGTAGTAGAAAGCTACTAAATAATGAGTAAAAGAAGCTATTCATTTTGAAAAAGTAAGCGAATTTTTTAATGGTTAAATAACAAAATGTTACAATAAAAATTACAAAATTTTCTAAAATAAAATTCTTCGGAATCACAAAAATATTTTTTATAGATAAAATTCCCAGTGTAGTTAATAAAATTAATATGCAAAGTTAATTATACTCTTGTAAATCTGGTATTGCAATTATATCCCCCACAACTATTTGTGAAGAGGTCCCACTAACTGGTTCTGTATTATGTTAAATTTCGCTACAACTATGATGCTAATGCTTAGTTTTAGTTGTAAAATACTTTCATTAGTCTAAGCAAAAAAAAAAAAAAAATACATTTCCAATGCAATTTAAAACTAGTACGAAAGTATAATCGGGTTAGCTCGACTTAATATTACCTGACATGCATTATTCGTGAATTTCGTACAACCCCAAAATGTATAAAATATTTAAAGCAGAACTAATATATGTACTTACATTTGTACATCTTTACAGTTTTTGTTGGTGATTTTTTGATTTGGTGATTAACAAAAAATGCAAAAAGTCATCACTCTAATGTACATATCTCACACTAAATCATAAAAAGCCACAACTTAAAACCTATCAAAATCGTTATTTATTCATAAACCAGTATCCACGTAACTTAAGTGAGAACTTCTCGCATCGAAAAGATGTGAAACAAAATATTCCATCGTTTCTCGAAAAGTAAGAAAAAAGTGTGTCTGTAACTCATGTCCAAAACAATCAAAAGAGATTACGTCTTTACGTTATAAATGTCATAATATTGCAATCGAAGCCGATGTGACATTGCAGACGTTGAGAACGCCAGTAGCACATATTGTTGATGGCGACCAAAATTTACTAAAATTGAACAATTTTCAATGATGACGGCGAAAAAAAATCGTCGGCTTTACCAAATAATGTAAAGTGCGACATAAATGTTTGTTGTTTCCAAACGAGCTTTAAAAACATTCGTATATTTTATAAAAATGTTAAAAGCAAATGATTAAACAATGAAAAAATGTGCAAAGAAAAAAATATTATTATTACTCTTTGCATTTTTAATATATTTTTTAGTGTTAACATTTTTTCTCGCCCCATTCATAATGCTTGAGTTTATTTGACAGTTCTAAGCGGGAACTTTCTCACAATAATTTTACAGAAATACTTTTTCTGTAAATTGCCGAGTAATTTCCTTACGTGACAGCGATTACTCGCCAAAAATGTTACAGACGCAGTTAAGTGAGAAAAACATTTGCTTGTTTCAATTTATGGCATTTTTGTTTCATTTTTCACATATAAAGCGAAAAGTTTCTCGAATCGAGAGTTTCTAAACATGGGCATAGTTTTCAAATCAAATCCATAACGACATCGAAAACTTCGTTTTCGTTACTGTTTTTTTAAATTTTTTTTCTTTAAAATTTGTGTAACTAAGTTTTCTTACAAAGTTACAAAGTTTTTTAAGCCAGTTTTTTGCCGTTTCTGAACATTTTTGAATTTTGAGTTTGGACTGTTTATGTTTTAGTGAGCGATATGTATGTATGCATGATGCAGACAGTGATGCCAATAGTAGGGAATTTTCCCTTTTTGTAGAGATTTTTTCGGAAAATTTCAACCATAGGGAAAAAAGGACAGATATTTTCAATATATTGTGTAAAAATACATAAATGTTCTATTATTTTCATTTCAAAATTAAAATTTTTCATACACAAAAGAATTTAGGTACAAATGTAGTATTTTTTTTAACAGAACCTCTATACTATGAGTCCTAATAGCCTGGCAATCTTATACCATTACTAAAACCATGTACGTATATTTTAGAAGGGGCGCGGGGATAAATATTCGCACTCATATTCGCTTAAATTTAAGCGAATATTTAATGAATGAAATTTCTACATAGAAATACCGAGAAAAAAAAAACAATTCCATCTTCTAACCTAAGAGTTCATACAATTTGGAATTTTTAAAAAAATTTTAATGAAAGCTTTTAGGGATATGAAAGGCAATATTCTTAAAAGGAATTTTTTTTTTATATTTTTGTTCAGTGGAACTGAAGTACATATTTTTAAAAAATCTACAGATCATTCCCTTTAATTTAGTACCAATCTTACTTAAAATATTTGATAGATACTTATATTTAAAAAAATAATTTAGCATAAGTGTTCTTGAAAATCATTAAGTCCTTAAAAAAGGACAAACGATGAGAAAATGAAAAATCAAGAACGCAGTTTGACTTAAAAAGTTTTGTCTCTAGATTAAAGGATAAATATTGGCGGTTCTAGCAAATTGCTGTAAATTAATCCTTCCATAGTTAATGCCAATAAATGCCTTAATGTTAATTTGTACAAAATGTTAACAATAGATGAATTTTTTTGCCTGTTGCTAAAATCAATACATTTTTAACGTAGGGAAAAGCGTAGGGAACATATTTTTTGGTTGTTGGGAAAAAAGGAATTTTTTTCTAGACACGCAGGAATTTTTTTAAAATTCTCCTGACATTACTGGATGTAGAAGTTTTTTTATACCTTTTGCCAAAAGTGGTGAAGGAGGGTATGCTAAGTTTGTCATTCTGTGGGAAACTTTTAAGAACCTATAACGTTTATATATTATGGGTCCTTGAGTAATTCGAAGACGATTTAGCATGTCCTTCTGTCTATTAAGCACAAGCTCACTTTCGAGTTTGAAATACAGCAATATCTGTTCAGTAGGCTAAGAGTTACGAGTACAAATGTGAAACTACCACCCTAAAATATTTATAGTTTCCCAATAAAAAATTTTATCATTTTGCGAAGCACTTATGGTACATTTAAAAAAATAAGCGCACAAAGTGGGAACTCGCCATATAAAATTCATGTCTTCCGTAAGCGCAATGGTAAGCGAAACTCTTACATTTCTCCCTTACAAACCTGCTTCGCTCGAAGCTCAATTTTTTATTGGGTTTTCTTTTACAAAAACCGACACATGCAAATGGTGAAGAAATGCACGTATTAAAAGTAAGATTTTGCACAAATTCGTTTTCTATGGCTGGAAATCATACAACTAAACTTCGTAAAGATCGGTCCATAAATTTCCAAATGCCCTAAGACGCATAAAATGCTAAAAAAATTTATTAATATATTGAAATTTGATCTAATTAAGGTTTTTTTTTATAATACTATAAGTCCCTCTATCGAATTTTATAATCACCGATTTATAATTTCCAAAAGTTCCAATATAAAGTCCACTCCTGAATATCACTTGAATACCTTACCATGATTCATTCAAATTAGGCCAAATTAAGTTTTATATACATTTTAAAATAACTTTAAAACGCCTCAAACTGCAACGAATTATAATTAATACTGTGAGGTCAATTTTATTTGCAGGGTTTGTTGTTATTTCGTCAACACAAGTATAAATGTGATAGTATGTGTGTGCCCTTTCTCTGATCCATTTTGATAAAATGGACAAGATTTTATTTTACAGAATTTGTATAAGACCGATAATGACTTATGGATGTCAAATCTGGTCAACAGATGCGCTAAAACTCACATGAAAAAGTTGCAAAAAATACAAAACAAAAATCTCAAAATTATTTATAATTTACCAAGGCGATTCTCTACATATCGCTTACATAAAAACTATAAGGAAGATTTTTTTGCAAAAGTAACTAGTAAAATTACACAAAGCTTCGAACATCGTAATAGAAATTCAAACTTTGAATCAGTAAGAAATTTGCAAAGTTAACATCTTTTATGACTTTAGGAATAAAGTTTATAAAAGTGTTAACGTAAGAATTTCTTATAAATTTTATTTTTACCAGTACGTAAATACCTACTTATCTTTTTAACCTAACAAAAATTAATATCCATAATTGCATATTTCTTATTATTCATATAATAATTCAATATATGCTGCAATTCTTTTAGTAATACCTCAAACCTTGTTAATTATAATTATTTTAATATTTTATTTTAATTTGTAATGATGATAGTTAAGTAAATAAAAAAAAAAAATAAAAAATTCCAGAAATTCAAAAAGTACCAGTTAATATACAAAAAAGTACCAAAAAGTTCCCTCATAGATTCGTATCCACTCAGGACATTGCATGTTGAATTTTATGTTTTAAGGTCCAATATTAACGAAAATCAAAAAAATACCAGTTGTAGAACCAAAAAGCTGAAGAAAGATATTAAGTTTCCCGTATTTCCCGTTTTGGTACTGTTTTCCCCCCATTAAATTTGATACTTGATTGCAGTATGTCAGTGACAGGAGAAAAATGTTTTTAAAGAAAAGTACCAACAATAGTTACGATTTTTATCCCTTAAACGTTCAAATTTCGAAAAAGTACCAAATTTATATTCGTATTTTTTTGATTAGTTCCGAATTTGGTATAAACTTTATTTCTAGGTTTATTTGTTCAAAAGATAGATGGGGTGACGAAAAAGTACCAAAATTCGGGGTTTACTCGTTTTCTCCCTAAAAGAGCCGAATTTCAAAAAAGTACCAGACACCTATGCGCTTATTTTTCTAAAGCACAACAGTAAGTATTATAGTTTTTTTGTATCTCTTTTAGTTTTGGAGATATAAGGTTATCGAGTTTACCTGTTCTTACCCTTTTTTACCCCCTAAATATTCGACGCGTTTTCGCCTTTACGCATTGTATGATTTGTATACCTTTCATGCGCTCTATGTTTCAAGTTACATGCAACGCTTTTAATGCGGCATCATTACAAGTAAAAATTATAATTCATTTGTCAAAACCAGCTGATTTGTTCGAACGCTGCTTGTGACGCTTACAAAAGTAGAAAGTAAACCTACTTTTCGCATTCAACGCCTTAATGTATCCTACGCTTTTGTGCATGTAACTTGTTACATATAACTACACAGATTCTACTTCTTTGACAGCTGCGTAGACAGCGAAAATGCGTGTAACGCGTGGTGTGGACCTCCAGCGTAACATGTATGCAACATATTTCTCAGTAAAAAATTGCGTTAGTTTGAAACTAAATTGATATAAATAATGGTGCTGTAAAACAAAGAGACTATTTTACGAACATTTGTTAAAAAAAAATTTTTGGCGCTTAATTAAAACTTTGGATTCGTCTCTCAAAATTGGTTTTTAGTTTTCTAACACCATTTTTATTAAACCAAAACTTATAGAAAGAAATTAGATTGTATTTTTATTGCTTTAATGAACAGTCATGACCAGGGAAACCAGATATATGCTCTAAAAAACGCGTTTTATTCGCATTAAATATGCAGTAAAACTGGAAAATATACCCTGAAAAATGTTAAAAATATGCCCTAAAAAATTAAAATTGCTCATTTGAAGACACAATATTCAACAATTTAATAACAAAATTTAAAAAAAAAAAAAATTTAAAAATAATATCTCTTAAGCCCATTAAAATTAAAATTCATATAAGAGATGTTTGCGCCGAATATTATCTAGATATTAAAATCCATATGGGATTTTTTCTTAAAGGGATTTTAGGTACAGTCGATAGATTGTTAACATTTAAAAGGAAGTTAAAGCTATTTAAGGATGGGAACTTTGGCCAAATGTGAACCGATTTGAAAATAATTTAATTTGCAGTAAAATATGTTTGGGACGAATTTCATTTAAATACCATCATAACTAGATAGCTTTCGGACACAAAGAGTCTAACTTGGATGTGAAATTATAGACCGATTCTCACCATTTGCATAGACTTCGTCCATATTTGATCAAATTATCTACAAAATTGGAACTTTTACTTTGCGCACAAGGACAGACAACCAACCAGACGGACGGATGGACACTGTTAGATCACTTTAAAAGGTTATTCTGAGTCGATCGGAATACTAAAAGATTGGACTAGATACAAATCGCATAACATTTATCCTTAATGACAACCTGCTTTGTCTTACAATTTTAGAGTAAAAATTAAATGTAGATGTCGAAATTGAAGTAACAGGTTTTCGAAAAAAAAAAAATTGTTATTTGCTGCGAAAGCTATTGAAGGCATCTAAAAATATTTAAATGTATCAAAATATATGCCTTAAAAAGGCAAAATATGCGGTATAAGCCTGAAAAATGCTACAAAAGAGCTCTATTAACTAAATTATGCAAAAAAAATGCTGCAAACGGTAAAATATGCAAAAATATGCACTAGCAAATCGATGCCAAAATTCATAAAAAGCTCTAAAACGGATAAATATATTGTTTCTGCCTTCATTGGTCGCACAAGGAGAAACATGCAATTGCCAATTTATGGTTTCCCTGGTTCTGACTTTGAAATTTTTTAGGCGAAGGATGTAAAAATACTGAATAGGCACTTATTTGACAAATTACTGCAAAAGTAATATGTTTAAAGACCCGCCTAGCATCTTAGCGTTAGATTTTTATTATGATTAATTCCGCAGCTGTAGAGATGAAAAAGAAGAGCAAAGCATAGAACTGCGCTGGCAAAAAAACAACGACGAAAGTAGAAAGAAGGAAGGATCTGAAACATTCTTATGTTTAACGCATTTAATTGCGGTGTTGGTTTAATGATGGAAATATTATCTAAAAAGTGTTCCGTTCTTCTGATAAGACTGATCGTTATTCCTATCTTGTAATGTAATTAATTATAAATCTTAAAATTCTGTGTCCCAATTACACAAACACCAAAAAAATTTCGCCACATTTTTTTCAATTAAACCATTAATTAAAACTAAAATCAGTTTTAATTAAAAATGGAATCAAGTGAATTAAACGTTTTATTATATTAACAACATTACTGCAAAAAACTTTATTAATATCAAAAAATATCTAATTGATTGAAATTTAATTAATTTTTTAATTTTTATCACGATTTTTTTGTTTAAAATCAAATTTTATTTGTTCTTTTTATTTGGCTCTTAAGATCACTTATAATTTTTTTTTTTTTCAAAACAAAATATTTTGATTTTATTTAAATTCCCTGTTTCGGGAATGAAATAAAAATTAAATATACATACGTTCTGGAATTTCAAAAATACTTAAATATTAAAAACACCTAAATTTACTTTGATATCACCTAATGCATTATGATACCGCTAATAGCATCGGTTATCATAACTGTAATATCGTGTCAAGTTATTAAAATTATAATATTATTTTCTTAAGTGACTAAAGAAAAAATTTTTTCGAGTGTAATAAACAGATTTTATTTATAGAAAAAGTTTTTAAGTTCACATCGTACCTGTTTTATTTAATGTTCTTTTAAAAACTAAACATCTTGTGTGTGAAAAATATTTCAGGTTTGTAAAAAACATTTTTTTAAAAGCCTTTAATAAAACTAAATGTATAAGGGGGGTATAATTCTAAATTTATTTGTTATTTGTTGCAGATGTTGTTAGTTATTAAATGAATCATATTTTAGTTGATAATCATTAAACTTTTTATAAAAGATCTAATAAATAGATATAAAAAGAATATTGCATATGACTAATATTGCAATCTATATTGTTTACTAGATTAACTAATTGAAATAAAAATAAGTTTAAGTTTTTTATGCGATATCGTCTAATGAAAACGAAACTATTTGTACGAAATTTTTAAACTTTTACTGTAACCGTTGCCCTGATGTATATATACACTGATAGAAAAATGCAAATTTATATTGATAATGCCCTAATATCAGAATTGTGACATCAATGTTATTAAAAATGGCTTCGAAACTCGTCCGTTCAAAAACAAATTTGGAAATTTTGATTTTGTTTTAAATGTAAGTAGAACGGACGAGTTTAGCGCTCGTGTTCTATAAACCACACATAAGATTATTTTCAATGTTTAAAAAGTAAAAAAAAAGCAAAAATTCGTATATTCTATTTGTTTTAATTATTTAGTTAAATAAATAAAGTTTTCAAAGTTAAAAGATTGCGAAAACCATATCGGGCTGGTGTTTTATAATTGAGAGTTCTTCTGTAAACAATGGGCAGAATAAAACAAAAGAGAAACAATCATGTGTAACGGGTAAGAGCTTAGTTACTCTTACGTAAATGTTGGGGATACGTAAACGTAGCGGTCGACTTGAAATGTTGGTAGTTACTACCCACCAAGCAATTGGTAGTAGAGTAATTTTCGATTATCTGCGAAATTTAAACTACTTCGTCACATTTGGTAGGTAAACAGTAGATTTTGCGGAATTTAACGACAACAAAATACGTTAGAATCGAATAATGAGTTTTAAACTTATACTCTTTCGTCACTTTAAAGAGTTGTTTAGATAATTGCAACAGTTATACAATTACAACAATAGCACAAATTAACATTGCCCATATATTATTGACTTCTTCGCAACGATTTGCAGTTAAAAATTGAATACGAAGTACAAAAGAAATCTGCTTAAGTTATGACAGTTTTTATTAAAATTTCAATGAGATCGGTTGTGCGGGAGTGTAAAATAACAAAATTTAGATTTAAAAATAAAAGTTATATTGTACTCAAAGTTAGGACCCCGCTGGAACCAAAAGTACACGAAAAATGAGTGCACAAAAAAGCCCAAGCTCATTCTTCGAGTAGATTGGGTAATTTTTTAATAATTTCTTGAACATTAATTTTTTATTTATTTATTTAGATATTTATTATAATTAAAATTATAATAAATCTTAAGGCTAAAGCACTAGCAACTAAGTCTATCGGCTTGTGTTATACAAAATAAATTTAATACAAAAAGGATTAGTAGGTATAAAGTACTTATGCGAACGTTAAATTTTGTTTTGTAGCTGAAGATGTTGTAAGAAATCATATGTTTTATTTATATTGTCCTCTGAAGGACATTTGAGCATATCGTTGCAGGAATTAATGAACGCTGTAACTGACAAAACATAAAATATGAAAGAAAATAGAAAAAAAATCATATCACAAAATCGAAACAACTTAGGAACATGATTTTAAAAACGAATTTTTATTTTTTCTCGCTTTATATATTGGGTCTAAACATTTCCTCTCAAGTCTTTTATTTCCGGTGATTCTGCGGCTTACAGCTTTTATTTTTTTTTTTGCGTAAGTGAATTTTTTTCATCATACAAATATGGGACCGGGACCAATCGACGCAGTATTTTTTTCTGATAAAAATGATGCAAGAAAACGTATTTTCGATTTTATGTCAGTTATGCGGCTCATACACTTGCAATAAAACTGTTCAAATTTACGTATTGTATGTGATATTCGAAGGGGCACAATATATTGGAAACAATCAAAAGTCTTTTGATTTTTATTGCACAACGTATACAATAATATTGCTAGTGTATGTGTAATAAGTAGTTATTAAGATTATTTATAGTTGACGACATTGTAATTAGCAATTTAGTGGCAACATTGTAATTTGTAATAGGAATTAAGATGACATTGCATTTTAATCAATTGAAGCGTTGAGAACCTTATAGACAATCAATAAAAGATAAACCTTTTAAATAAAAAACATAAAATTTTATTTGCTAATAAATAACATCAACCATTGATGTTATATGGTGTCAGATGTGGGGTTGTGTACGTTTCCACAAATAATAGATTATTATTATTATTAAACAAAATCGTGCGGAAGTATTTAAACATTACAAGTGAAAACGCATTCTTGTTGCTAAAGCTTAGCAGGTGGTTTTCAGGAAAGAGCAACGTCTACATCGAATTGTCCTCAACTAACTAACACCAAGGTACTATTTGTCAGGGAGTTGTTCAAGTTTTCTTGGAATGGCAGCAGCTGATCGCTTACCACCGGAGTTAGATTGCTCTAATTTGGCCAATGAGTGGCCAAATTGGAAGCGTAGCTTCATGGTGTACATGATAGCTAGTGGTAAGTCAAAGGAGTCAGAAATGACAAAGATAGCAAACTTCATCTGGCTCATTGGCACAGGCGGTGCGAACATTTACAATTCACTATTTCCTAATGACGGTACGGAGAAGTCTCTGCTGGGTACTACGACCGCAGGAGAGGATTAAAGCAACGCAAACTAGATGAGGTGTTGGCAAAGTTCGATGAACACTGCTTGCCACAACGTAACGTGACAATGGAATCCTACAAGTTCAACATGATATCCCAGAAAGAACGTCAATCATTTGCTGAGTTTGAGACCGAGCTAAGAACGCAGATGCGGTACTGTGATTTTAAATGTAAATGTGGAGAGGTTTACGAGAACCGTATGCTGCGTGACCGGATTATCGTTGGAGTTTATGAGAAGAAATTACAGCTGAAATTGTTAGACGGTCGTGACGAAGAATTAGCACGTGTTATTGAGATGTGCAAGACTTACGAAACAGCAAACGCCAACAAAGATATATTGGATGCGAAACTAACAATAAATGCCGTTAAAGCAGTTGAGAAGTCTGAACCAACAGCAAGGCCAATTAACAGATTCTGTTTTAACTGTGGTGGCCCATGGAAGCTTGGTCATCAATCTGAGTGCAAGGCTAAGGACGTTATTTGCCATTCGTGCGAAAAAAAAAAGGACATTTTAGAAAGATGTGCCGTAAACCCCGGGAGAAAGCAGTACACGGGAAATGACAACAAGCCTAGAGTAGCAGGAATAAATTGGAGTGAAACGGAAGGTAAACAAATTATTGGTAATATTAGCAATTTAAGTAGTATATTAAGTTGTAATCACATTCTTAGGGTAAATTCATTAGCACCGGAAAGCAAACGCTGGACAAAGAAGTATATTATAGGAGAAGAAAACGTAACATTTAAATTGGACACTGGGGCCGACGTGAACTGCATTCCACTGAAAATAGTAAAAAAAATAGGTGTTAAGCTATATAATGAAAATTGTGAGCTACCAGTGTTTGATTATAATGACAATAAACTGCAAGTCTTTGGTACTTGTAAGCTAAAATTAAAGGATTTAGACACAAAGTTATTTAAATTAGCAGAGTTTGTTGTAGTTAATGATAAATGTGAACCAATACTCGGATTAGCAGCATGTGAGAGGTTGAAATTGATAAAACGGCTTGACGTGGATAGCATTACTGGTACAGTATCGAAAGCTTCATTCATGGATAAGTATGGTAGTGTTTTTCAAGGACTTGGAAAATTTCCAAGAACATTTTCAATATCATTAAAGGAGAATTCGAAGCCAGTGCTTCACTATAGAAAGCGAATTCCTAATTCGCTATTAGGGAAATTGAAACTAGAACTTGAAAAAATGGTAGAAGACGGAATTATATCACAAGTTGATTATCCCACGGATTGGGTCAATAACTTACAACTGGTAGAGAAGTCAAATGGTACAATTCGAATATGTCTAGACCCAAAAGCTTTGAATGAGTGTATAAAGCGAGAATATTTTTTGATTCCAACAATTGATGATCTTACTTCGAATCTCGCAGGTAAAAAAATTTTCTCGGTATTAGATTTGAAAAGTGGTTTCTGGCATATGGAACTGGACAAAAGAATTTCAGACCTGACAACATTTTTAACACCTTTTGGGAGTTTTAAATTTTTACGCGTGCCCTTTGGCCTAAATTGTGCCCCTGAAATGTTTCAGCAGGAAATGATTAGAATTTTTGGGGACATAAAAGGAGTGCTTGTTTATTTTGATGATTTAGCGATCTGCGCTGACAGTGAGGAAGAACATGATCGAATCATGAATTTAGTTATGAATCGGGCCAAAGCGAACAATATTAAGTTTAATCCGGAAAAAATTCAATATCGTCAGAGGGAAGTTAAATTCATGGGAAATATTTTATCGGAAGGGAAAATCAAAGCGGACTTAAAATATGTTGAAGCAATTTTAAGAATGAAGAAACCTCATAATAAATCTGATGTGTTAAGGTTTTTGGGACTTTTAAAATATTTGTCCAGATTTATTCCTAGCCTGTCAAGACGAACGGCTGAGTTACGTAATCTGACTCGAAATGATGTAGAATTTGAATGGACAGAAAAACATGATAAGGAATTTGAAAATTTACTTGGATTAGTGACAACGGGACCTGTTTTAGCTATTTATGACCCAAATTTACCAGTGGTCATACAAACTGATGCCTCTAAAGATGGGTTGGGTTGTGTCTTAACTCAGAATGGACATCCGGTTGTATTTGCTTCTCGCACACTCAGCAAGAGTGAACAGAAGTGGGCACAAATCGAGAAGGAACTATTAGCGATTGTTTTTTCCTGTCAAAGATTTCATTTCTTCTTGTACGGAAGGGAATTCACTGTAGAAAGTGATCACAAGCCCCTGGAAGCCCTTGTCAAACGGGATATCGATGATGTGACCATGCGTCTACAACGCATGTTCATGTTTCTTCTTAAGTATCCCCTTATGAAAGTGATTTATAAGCCAGGAAAAGTCATGTTAGTAGCGGACTGTTTATCGAGGGCACAATTGTCTGAAGTTTCAGAAATAGAAGGATTATCGGGTGTTATTCATTCGGTGACGAAATCTGTTTGTCTCACTGAACAGAATTACAATTTTTATAGGAGCGTACTGGAAAATGATTCAGAATATTTACGTGTTCGTGGATACATTGAAAATGGTTGGCCGAGATTCCATCGTTTAGATCCGTTAAGTCAACAATTCTTTAAATTGAAGACTGAATTACATGTCGAGAATGGATTATTATTTGTAAATCATAGATTAGTAATTCCTTCGGGCATGCAACGTAGATTACTCAATTGGTTGCATTCATCGCACCTTGGCATTGAGAAAACGCTTGCTCGTGCAAGAAAGTTATATTATTGGCCGGGAATGAATAAAGACATCAGGGATGTAGTGTCGTCATGTAGGATTTGTGAGAAATTTAAAAGGAACCAACGAAAAGAGCCTTTAGTGCAGGAGGAACCTCCGAGATATCCATTTCATATTGTTGGAATGGATATTTTTGAGTACGCAGGACGAGATTACATAGCACTATTTGACGCCTATTGAAATTTCCTCTTGTCAGCTAGAATACAGAATAAGACTTCTGGTCATGTCATCAATATAATTAGCCAAATATTTAATATTATAGGATACCCAACGATACTTAAATGTGACAACAGTCCATTTAGTTCAGGGGAGTTCAAGCATTTCGCGGATGAGTATAACATACAGTTTAAATTTTCAAGTCCAGGGTACCCTCAAAGCAACGGGTTGGCTGAAAAGGGGGTAGCAATAGCAAAAAATATTATTAAACGCTGCTTTGAAATGAATGAAGCTGACCGTTTTCAATATCATCTACTAGATTATAACACCACTCCCTTGGCGGACATGCACGTCGCTCCGGCCGAATTATTTTTTGGGAGATTATTAAAAACAAAGTTACCAGTAAGTGATTCCTTGTTAACCAGGAATAGAATAGATGAACGGGAAATTTCAAACAGGCTGTATAAAAAAAAGGAAAGGCAAAAATATTATTATAATAGGAGCGCAAGATCGTTACCAGTATTAAAGGAGGGTGACCTAATAATGTTTAAAAAACAGGGGAAAAATTGGAATTATGGTCAAATTGTATCATCTTTTAATGGCAGATCATACATAATCAGGGACAGTTTTAACAATTATTTTAGGCGTAACAGACGTTTTATTGTTAAAACAAAGAACAATGACTTCAATGCTAGTGACCTTGCATTTGAGGAGGATTGTGGGGGTGACGGAAACAATATTGACGCAGGCCGCAGGGAAACACAGAGCCCAGCCTCTAATCGACATGGGTTAAATAATGATATTGTTACTGATGTGAGTTTTCCTGAGGTGAGGCGAAGAAGTATTGATCAAGATAATAGTAACGCAATTGAATCAGTCCCTTCGGTGAATGTGGAATCTCCTATGGGGATGACCTTGAACGAAAAAATTCCCGAAGCGAGTGAATCAAATGCTCCAGAGTCCGAAACTCTACAACTAAATGTTGGACATCCCCGAGTAACTAGGAGTGGGCGCGTGATAAAGCCTCCATCGCGTTATGGTAGGGATTATGCAGTTTAAATGTGGCCGAAACGCTAGTCTGTTAAAAGGAATTTCTAAAATAAATTAAATACAAAAAATTAATAAAAAGAAAGCATGTAATAAGTAGTTATTAAGATTATTTATAGTTGACGACATTGTAATTAGCAATTAAGTGGTAACATTGTAATTTGTAATAGGAATTAAGATGACATTGCATTTTAATCAATTGAAGCATTGAGAACCTTATAGACAATCAATAAAAGATAAACCTTTTAAATAAAAAACATAAAATTTTATTTGCTAATAAATAACATCAACCATTGATGTTATAGTATGGGCCGCTATACAGCGTTCTTAAATTCCTGCGACGACATCTATAATACTGTGAGAGTTGCATACTCTTAACCGGGTGCTATAACAAGTCTGAAATTCTAATAGCAGATGAATTGTTGTTAATGTTGCGTTGTTGCAAAAAACGCAAACAGGTTGTGAATCTGTTGATATGAAGTGTTGGTGTGTGAGCCTAGTGTGTGTTAGGCGAAGTCTTATAAAGCATTTATTTTTGTGGCAGTTTGTTTAATTTGGAAGGATGACTGGTATTCGATTAGGGTTTATTGTTTGGTAAAGATGACTATTTCTGCTCCATTTTTGGAGAATGGTGGAATCAAAATTTTTTATCGTGGATCTTGAGATATAACTTATTGTCCGGGGTATGTAAAGGTATGTTGGTTGTATACAAGTATTTTTTGCGGCATTGTCTGCAACCTCACATTGATTTTTTATGGCCAATAAAAGTTAACTTAAAAAAAAGATTTTTTTAAAGGACTTTAGTGATTTTTTGAACTGTTTGTAAGTAGTATGTTTGTGTACCTTCTAATCCACTTTTTTCATACAAAGTTGGGAGCAAGCCATTAGGGTGTTCACAGTTTGTAGTTGGATACATGCCATTAGGGGTGTTCACAGTTTGTAATTGGATACATACCAATAGAGGTGTTCACAGTTTGTGATTTTATTTTCACCCTACAGTCGGTTGGTTTACTTAATAAGATATTCGTAAGGTTCGCAGCATTGGAGAGATAATATTTTTTATATAAACATATATTGTATATATATATTTTTAAACCCTTTACAAAGTTTCGTTAACAAATGGTTAACATTATCATTTGATTTTGTTAGTTCAATTACCATTCATATAAATCCAACCCTAACAATCGTTATTCCAAATCTTTACATATTGAATACTCTTCCACAAGAATACCCGTTTTGATAGCTATAATATATAGGTAATTCACTTTTTATGTAATAAATTAAAAAATTAACATATAACATGCATTTAAAGTCGCTTATGCCAACTAAATAATGAATCTAATTCAAGGATTTAAAAATTTTGTGAATAAAATACCAACAAAATGGGTATTTCGAGTGTATTTAAGGGTTGATTTGAATATTTATTTAAGATTTGAATAAGTTTGTGAACAAAATACCAGCAAAATGGGTATTTCGAGGGTATTTAAGGGTTGATTTGAATATTTATTTAGGATTTTAATAATTTTGTGAATAAAATACCAACAAAATGGGTATTTCGAGGGTATTTAAGGGTTGATTTGAATATTTATTTAAGATTTTAATAAGTTTGTGAAGAAAATACCAACAAAAATGGGTATTTTGAGGGTATTTAAGCGTTGATTTCAATATTTATTTAGGATTTTAATAAGTTTGTGAAGAAAATACCAATAAAATGGATATTTCGAGGGTATTTAAGCGTTGATTTCAATATTTATTTAGGATTTTAATAAGTTTGTGAAGAAAATACCAACAAAATGGGTATTTTGAGGGTATTTAAGCGTTGATTTCAATATTTATTTAGGATTTTAATAATTTTGTGAATAAAATACCAGCAAAATGGATATTTTGAGGGTATTTAAGGGTTGATTTTAATATTTATTTAAGATTTGAATAAGTTTGTGAACAAAATACCAGCAAAATGGGTATTTCGAGGGTATTTAAGGGTTGATTTGAATATTTATTTAGGATTTTAATAATTTTGTGAATAAAATACCAACAAAATGGGTATTTCGAGGGTATTTAAGCGTTAATTTTGAATATTTATTTAGGATTTTAAAAATTTTGTGAAGAAAATACCAACAAAATGGGTATTTTGAGGATATTTAAGCGTTGATTTGAATATTTATTTAGGATTTTAAAAATTTTGTGAAGAAAATACCAATAAAATGGGTATTTTGAGGATATTTTAGCGTTGATTTGAATATTTATTTAGGGTTTTTTAAATTTTTGTGAAGAAAATACCAACAGAATAGGTATTTTGAGGGGATTTAAGCGTTGATTTGAATATAAATTAAAAAATTTACGTTTAACATGAATTTAAAGTCGCTTATATCAACTAAATAATTAATCTGATACATTTTTAACTTTTTTCTTTGATATACGTATGTATATTAATATACGTATGTATTATATTAACGAACTCGTAGTGTTTAATTAATACATATATCGTTAATTTGATATTCTGCAATATAAGTTTAGTGAAGAATTTAATTCGATCTATGCTTATATTACATATATACCTTTAAACTGTTGATATAGTATAGATTTAAACCTTATACATGTTGATGCAATAAAATTTATATTTAAATAACCATAGAATATGGTTTATTTAATGATTTGATAACATTTAGTAAAAGTTTATATATGGTATAAACTTGAAGTTGACTATACCATTAGAATTAAATATTATTGAGAAAAAACTAAAATCATATAACAAAATCAATAAAGATGTTTTAAAAAAGAGGATAACATAGGGTTTTTGAATGCTTGATAAAGAAAAACCTAAAATATATGCGCATAATGTATTATTATAACCACTTTATATTTTTTTTTCTGGTTTAATAATAAACCATAAACCCATTCCATAACAACCCATAGAATATTATACAAAACGATACAATTTATATAATTAAAAACCACAAAAAAAAATCCCAAACTATCCTTATGTATATAATTCACTTTTTATATTATATATTAAAAAATTAATGTAAACCATAAACTTTAAGTCGCTTATGCCAACTAAAAATTTAATCTGATACTTTTTAAACTTTTTTTCTTTGTTTTATGTGTGTGCGTTGCTAAAAATTTCATTTGTTTGTATTAACTAACTCGTAGTGTTTGTTTAATATATCGTATTAAATTTCTTCAAAAATTAAAATTATACAAACTGGATATTTATAATTATGTATAATCAATTAATCCAACAATTGTTTATATATGTATGTATGTAACGCTGAATTAGCATTATTTTTAAAGTTTTTTTTGTTTTGTTGTTACTATATTTAAAGATTTCACATTATGATGAAATTCTTATAACCCTTAATAATAATCCTTATCTACAGCAACTTAACATATACATTAATAAAGATGACTCAACTAACCAAACCAAACAAAACCAAACCAAACATGTTTGGTTTTCTAAAATTCTTTTATTCTACTGAAATAAGCCCCGCCCCTTATTTATAAGTTTAAGGCTAAACAATAATAACGTGACTGCATCAAATATGATTAGTTGCGAAAAATTTTAGTATAAATACCGCTGCTATTTCTCAATTGAAATCAGTCTTGTTTGACAATTCATCCAGTGTACATTTGATTTTTATTAAATAAAAAAAAAAAATAAAATTATAAAATAAAATGGCTGTTTTTATTTGTGAATATTGTAAAAAAGAATTTACACAAAACAGAAATTTAAATCGTCACATTAGATTGTATCATGACGGTCCGTCCTCATCGTGGAAGTGTTTAACATGCAGCTTAAAATTTTCAAATCGCAAAGAGTTTTCAAAACATGCACATCTTACAGAACACATTAAAGAAATGGATAAAGCTAATGATGTTTATTGCGATGCATGTAATAAACATATTCCAAAATTAAATTATCATTATCATTTGAGGACAAATGACCATAAATTTTATTGTGACAAATCTACTGATACTAATAGTGTGAAATATATTAAATCAGCCTTAAAAAATCGCATCGCTACATATATATTAGAGAATGATAACAAAGGAAACTTAATACCAGAAACATATTTATGTGAACAGAAATCCAAAATAGGCCAATTGTTGATGAATATTATTCAAAAATATTCATCAATAAAATTCAACATTGAACTATTTTGTGAATATATATTGGTAAAGGAAGAAGAAGACTCGTGCACTATCGAAGTCAAGTCTCATCAAACGAAAATGGTCATCCTAAGTACAGCAACAACAATAGATGAGATTCACCAGATTTATGATAACCATTGTAATATCGTTGTGAAAAAGATGAGCGAATTTCAAGAGCGTGATAGTGGATGGGCGTTAATTAAGATTTCTCATCTCGAAATCAATATTAACCAATATAATTCCATCAAAGGATCACAATACCTTCCTTTACCAGCAAAAATAATGCAGAAAAAAGCATGTGCCAACGTACAAAATAGAGACGAGTACTGCTTCAAGTGGGCTATAATATCAGCAATTTCTCCAGTAGCCGCTCATACAGAAAGATGTTCAGTATACAAAATTAAAGATATTGAAGAGGACGTAATTGTATTGAATAATGGAATCAAATTAAATTTCACCAATTTAAATTTCCCTTTAGCAGTTAATAAAATAAGAGATTTTGAACTAATGAATCCTGAAATTAGTGTGAATGTGTTTGGATTAGAAGGTGATGTTGTAGTGGGGCCATACTACTTCACCAAAGAAGAAAAGTCTAAACATATTAATTTATTACTGCTAGAGGACGGTGAAAGATTCCATTATGTATGGATCAAAAATATTTCTAGGTATGTTCATAATATTTACAAAACTATTTATATATGTACATTCAAAAATTATATTTATTTAAATAATTTCTTTTTTTTCTTCATTTAATTACAGATTGATACATAGCCGAATAACTAAACATAGACGTCAACTTTTCATCTGCAACACATGTTTGATTCATTTTCATACTGAGTCATCATTAAAACAGCACCAAGATGAATGCAATAAAATGGTGACAAGGATGCCTTCTTTAGATAAAAGTATTGTAAGCTATAAAAATTTTAAAAAGCAAATGGATGTGCCTTTTGTTGTATACGCTGATTTTGAATGTATACTGGAAACAGTTAACATTAAAAATTCTACGTACGTAACATCAACACAAAAACATATTCCATTTGCTTATAGTTATTACATTAAATGTTCGTTTGACTCAAGTTTAGATATATTTAGAATTTATAGTGGTGATAATTCACCAAGTCATTTTTTCACTAGTTTAGTTAAGGATAGCATAGACATTTACAATAATTATTTAAGTATAGTCAAGCCAATGAATTCTTTGACAATACTGCAACAGATAAGACAAAATGAAGATATAAATTGTCATATTTGTAACGAATTTTTAACTGTTGAAGATAGAGTAGCTGATCATTGTCATCTAACTGGCGATTATAGAGGTCCTGCTCATAATAAATGTAATTTAGAGTATCAAATCGCCAGTTTCATCCCAATATTTTTTCATAATCTCTCGTCATATGATTGTCATTTGTTTGTACGAGAACTGTCATCTATTGAAGGAGATATAAATATAATTCCTTTAAATAAGGAATTATACATTTCAATATCAAAAAAAATATCGGTCAATGAAAAGAAAACCATTGAATTGCGTTTTCTTGATTCGTTTAGATTTATGTCATCTAGTTTAGACAAATTATCGAGCTATTTAACCGATGATGATTTAAATATTATAAAATCGAATTATACCAATGACAATGAATTTAGTTTAATGAAACGTAAAGGTGTCTTTCCGTATGACTATTTGAATTCTGTGAATCGTCTCCAAGAGACTCAATTACCGCCCCTTTCAGTATTTTTCAATAAGCTTACTAATGAATCGTGTAGTGAGGATGATTATAAACATGCCGAAATGGTTTGGTCTACATTTCAATGTAAAACCTTAATGGATTATTTGCTTTTATATTTAAAAGTAGATGTTCTCTTGTTATGTGATATTTTTGAAAATTTCCGTAAAGTTTGTAAAACCATATATAATTTAGACCCTTGTCAATATTATACAATCCCTGGTCTATCATGGGATGCAATGTTAAAAACAACTAAAATTGAGTTGGAATTGCTAACTGATATTAACATATATAATTTTGTTTTCCGGGGTATAAGGGGAGGTATTGTACAATGCAGTAAACGTCATTCTATTGCTAACAATAAATATATTAGTGATTATGATTCCACCAAGGAATCAAATTATCTTATGTATTTAGATGTAAATAATTTATATGGATATGCAATGTCTCAATATCTCCCTTATAAAAATTTTAAATGGGTTGAAGACATAGAAAATTTTAATATCAATAACATTAAAGAAGATTCCGATTTAGGATATATATTAGAAGTAGATTTAGAATATCCATCCACATTACACGATTATCATAATGATTTACCGTTTTGTGTTGAAAATAAAAAAATAGAAACAATGAAACAAATAAAATTAATTGCAGACTTAAATAACAAAACAAACTACATAATACATTACAGAACATTACAACAATGTCTTCAACATGGATTGATTTTAAAGAAAATTCATAGAATTCTTCAATTTAATCAATCCAATTGGTTGAAGATATACATTGACTTAAATAACAACCATAGAACGTTAGCAAAAAACACTTTTCAACAAAATTTCTTTAAATTATTAAATAACGCCGTATACGGTAAAACTATGGAAAACGTTGATAAACGTAAAGATATTAAAATAGTATGTGAATGGGAAAGCAGGGGTAAGAGATTAGGTGCTAGAGCTCTTATAGCTAAACCCAATTTCCATAGTTCCCTTACAATTCACGAGGATATGGTTGCTATTGAGTTGGGAAGAGTAAAGACTGTATATAATAAACCAATTTACATCGGATTTTCGGTCTTAGAATTATCAAAATGGAAAATGTATAATTTCCATTATGACTATATGAAACCGAAATATCTCGATAATATTAGTTTGAACTACATGGATACCGATTCCTTTATTTATGACGTTACAACAAATGACATGTATGATGACATTCGAAATGATATAAGAACCCATTTCGATACATCAGCATATCCGCGAGATAATGCTTTTAACATACCATTGTTAAATAAAAAAGTATTGGGTATGATGAAGGATGAGTGCAATGGTAAAGCTATAAAGGAATTCATTGGCTTAAGAGCAAAAATGTATTCAGTTAAAATAGATAAGGATGATAAAGAAATTAAAAGAATAAAAGGTGTTAAACACTCAGTAACTAATAAATTAAATATAAGTGATTTTAGGGAATGTTTAGTTGATAAGAAATTAATTTATGATTATATGTATGTATTTAAATCTAAAATACATGAAATTTATACACAGCATATTAAAAAGTTAGTTTTAAGTTACTTAGATGATAAGCGTTTCATAAGAGAAGGTGGTGTTGATACATATGCATGGGGACATTATCAAATAAATAAACCGTCATCATCATCATCATTACAATTATCTACAAATTTAAGGTTGCAGAAGGAAAATATGGAATATGTTAATTATAATAGTATTCTACTTAATGAAGATTATCCCCCATCAATATCAACATCATTAAATATTTATAATGAAATGATGGAAGTTGATAATTAAATTGTATAAATATAAATTAAGTAGAATACTATTATAATTAACATATTCCATATTTTCCTTCTGCAACCTTAAATTTGTAGATAATTGTAATGATGATGATGATGACGGTTTATTTATTTGATAATGTCCCCATGCATATGTATCAACACCACCTTCTCTTATGAAACGCTTATCATCTAAGTAACTTAAAACTAACTTTTTAATATGCTGTGTATAAATTTCATGTATTTTAGATTTAAATACATACATATAATCATAAATTAATTTCTTATCAACTAAACATTCCCTAAAATCACTTATATTTAATTTATTAGTTACTGAGTGTTTAACACCTTTTATTCTTTTAATTTCTTTATCATCCTTATCTATTTTAACTGAATACATTTTTGCTCTTAAGCCAATGAATTCCTTTATAGCTTTACCATTGCACTCATCCTTCATCATACCCAATACTTTTTTATTTAACAATGGTATGTTAAAAGCATTATCTCGCGGATATGCTGATGTATCGAAATGGGTTCTTATATCATTTCGAATGTCATCATACATGTCATTTGTTGTAACGTCATAAATAAAGGAATCGGTATCCATGTAGTTCAAACTAATATTATCGAGATATTTCGGTTTCATATAGTCATAATGGAAATTATACATTTTCCATTTTGATAATTCTAAGACCGAAAATCCGATGTAAATTGGTTTATTATATACAGTCTTTACTCTTCCCAACTCAATAGCAACCATATCCTCGTGAATTGTAAGGGAACTATGGAAATTGGGTTTAGCTATAAGAGCTCTAGCACCTAATCTCTTACCCCTGCTTTCCCATTCACATACTATTTTAATATCTTTACGTTTATCAACGTTTTCCATAGTTTTACCGTATACGGCGTTATTTAATAATTTAAAGAAATTTTGTTGAAAAGTGTTTTTTGCTAACGTTCTATGGTTGTTATTTAAGTCAATGTATATCTTCAACCAATTGGATTGATTAAATTGAAGAATTCTATGAATTTTCTTTAAAATCAATCCATGTTGAAGACATTGTTGTAATGTTCTGTAATGTATTATGTAGTTTGTTTTGTTATTTAAGTCTGCAATTAATTTTATTTGTTTCATTGTTTCTATTTTTTTATTTTCAACACAAAACGGTAAATCATTATGATAATCGTGTAATGTGGATGGATATTCTAAATCTACTTCTAATATATATCCTAAATCGGAATCTTCTTTAATGTTATTGATATTAAAATTTTCTATGTCTTCAACCCATTTAAAATTTTTATAAGGGAGATATTGAGACATTGCATATCCATATAAATTATTTACATCTAAATACATAAGATAATTTGATTCCTTGGTGGAATCATAATCACTAATATATTTATTGTTAGCAATAGAATGACGTTTACTGCATTGTACAATACCTCCCCTTATACCCCGGAAAACAAAATTATATATGTTAATATCAGTTAGCAATTCCAACTCAATTTTAGTTGTTTTTAACATTGCATCCCATGATAGACCAGGGATTGTATAATATTGACAAGGGTCTAAATTATATATGGTTTTACAAACTTTACGGAAATTTTCAAAAATATCACATAACAAGAGAACATCTACTTTTAAATATAAAAGCAAATAATCCATTAAGGTTTTACATTGAAATGTAGACCAAACCATTTCGGCATGTTTATAATCATCCTCACTACACGATTCATTAGTAAGCTTATTGAAAAATACTGAAAGGGGCGGTAATTGAGTCTCTTGGAGACGATTCACAGAATTCAAATAGTCATACGGAAAGACACCTTTACGTTTCATTAAACTAAATTCATTGTCATTGGTATAATTCGATTTTATAATATTTAAATCATCATCGGTTAAATAGCTCGATAATTTGTCTAAACTAGATGACATAAATCTAAACGAATCAAGAAAACGCAATTCAATGGTTTTCTTTTCATTGACCGATATTTTTTTTGATATTGAAATGTATAATTCCTTATTTAAAGGAATTATATTTATATCTCCTTCAATAGATGACAGTTCTCGTACAAACAAATGACAATCATATGACGAGAGATTATGAAAAAATATTGGGATGAAACTGGCGATTTGATACTCTAAATTACATTTATTATGAGCAGGACCTCTATAATCGCCAGTTAGATGACAATGATCAGCTACTCTATCTTCAACAGTTAAAAATTCGTTACAAATATGACAATTTATATCTTCATTTTGTCTTATCTGTTGCAGTATTGTCAAAGAATTCATTGGCTTGACTATACTTAAATAATTATTGTAAATGTCTATGCTATCCTTAACTAAACTAGTGAAAAAATGACTTGGTGAATTATCACCACTATAAATTCTAAATATATCTAAACTTGAGTCAAACGAACATTTAATGTAATAACTATAAGCAAATGGAATATGTTTTTGTGTTGATGTTACGTACGTAGAATTTTTAATGTTAACTGTTTCCAGTATACATTCAAAATCAGCGTATACAACAAAAGGCACATCCATTTGCTTTTTAAAATTTTTATAGCTTACAATACTTTTATCTAAAGAAGGCATCCTTGTCACCATTTTATTGCATTCATCTTGGTGCTGTTTTAATGATGACTCAGTATGAAAATGAATCAAACATGTGTTGCAGATGAAAAGTTGACGTCTATGTTTAGTTATTCGGCTATGTATCAATCTGTAATTAAATGAAGAAAAAAAAGAAATTATTTAAATAAATATAATTTTTGAATGTACATATATAAATAGTTTTGTAAATATTATGAACATACCTAGAAATATTTTTGATCCATACATAATGGAATCTTTCACCGTCCTCTAGCAGTAATAAATTAATATGTTTAGACTTTTCTTCTTTGGTGAAGTAGTATGGCCCCACTACAACATCACCTTCTAATCCAAACACATTCACACTAATTTCAGGATTCATTAGTTCAAAATCTCTTATTTTATTAACTGCTAAAGGGAAATTTAAATTGGTGAAATTTAATTTGATTCCATTATTCAATACAATTACGTCCTCTTCAATATCTTTAATTTTGTATACTGAACATCTTTCTGTATGAGCGGCTACTGGAGAAATTGCTGATATTATAGCCCACTTGAAGCAGTACTCGTCTCTATTTTGTACGTTGGCACATGCTTTTTTCTGCATTATTTTTGCTGGTAAAGGAAGGTATTGTGATCCTTTGATGGAATTATATTGGTTAATATTGATTTCGAGATGAGAAATCTTAATTAACGCCCATCCACTATCACGCTCTTGAAATTCGCTCATCTTTTTCACAACGATATTACAATGGTTATCATAAATCTGGTGAATCTCATCTATTGTTGTTGCTGTACTTAGGATGACCATTTTCGTTTGATGAGACTTGACTTCGATAGTGCACGAGTCTTCTTCTTCCTTTACCAATATATATTCACAAAATAGTTCAATGTTGAATTTTATTGATGAATATTTTTGAATAATATTCATCAACAATTGGCCTATTTTGGATTTCTGTTCACATAAATATGTTTCTGGTATTAAGTTTCCTTTGTTATCATTCTCTAATATATATGTAGCGATGCGATTTTTTAAGGCTGATTTAATATATTTCACACTATTAGTATCAGTAGATTTGTCACAATAAAATTTATGGTCATTTGTCCTCAAATGATAATGATAATTTAATTTTGGAATATGTTTATTACATGCATCGCAATAAACATCATTAGCTTTATCCATTTCTTTAATGTGTTCTGTAAGATGTGCATGTTTTGAAAACTCTTTGCGATTTGAAAATTTTAAGCTGCATGTTAAACACTTCCACGATGAGGACGGACCGTCATGATACAATCTAATGTGACGATTTAAATTTCTGTTTTGTGTAAATTCTTTTTTACAATATTCACAAATAAAAACAGCCATTTTATTTTATAATTTTATTTTTTTTTTTTATTTAATAAAAATCAAATGTACACTGGATGAATTGTCAAACAAGACTGATTTCAATTGAGAAATAGCAGCGGTATTTATACTAAAATTTTTCGCAACTAATCATATTTGATGCAGTCACGTTATTATTGTTTAGCCTTAAACTTATAAATAAGGGGCGGGGCTTATTTCAGTAGAATAAAAGAATTTTAGAAAACCAAACATGTTTGGTTTGGTTTTGTTTGGTTTGGTTAGTTGAGTCATCTTTATTAATGTATATGTTAAGTTGCTGTAGATAAGGATTATTATTAAGGGTTATAAGAATTTCATCATAATGTGAAATCTTTAAATATAGTAACAACAAAACAAAAAAAACTTTAAAAATAATGCTAATTCAGCGTTACATACATACATATATAAACAATTGTTGGATTAATTGATTATACATAATTATAAATATCCAGTTTGTATAATTTTAATTTTTGAAGAAATTTAATACGATATATTAAACAAACACTACGAGTTAGTTAATACAAACAAATGAAATTTTTAGCAACGCACACACATAAAACAAAGAAAAAAAGTTTAAAAAGTATCAGATTAAATTTTTAGTTGGCATAAGCGACTTAAAGTTTATGGTTTACATTAATTTTTTAATATATAATATAAAAAGTGAATTATATACATAAGGATAGTTTGGGATTTTTTTTTGTGGTTTTTAATTATATAAATTGTATCGTTTTGTATAATATTCTATGGGTTGTTATGGAATGGGTTTATGGTTTATTATTAAACCAGAAAAAAAAATATAAAGTGGTTATAATAATACATTATGCGCATATATTTTAGGTTTTTCTTTATCAAGCATTCAAAAACCCTATGTTATCCTCTTTTTTAAAACATCTTTATTGATTTTGTTATATGATTTTAGTTTTTTCTCAATAATATTTAATTCTAATGGTATAGTCAACTTCAAGTTTATACCATATATAAACTTTTACTAAATGTTATCAAATCATTAAATAAACCATATTCTATGGTTATTTAAATATAAATTTTATTGCATCAACATGTATAAGGTTTAAATCTATACTATATCAACAGTTTAAAGGTATATATGTAATATAAGCATAGATCGAATTAAATTCTTCACTAAACTTATATTGTAGAATATCAAATTAACGATATATGTATTAATTAAACACTACGAGTTCGTTAATATAATACATACGTATATTAATATACATACGTATATCAAAGAAAAAAGTTAAAAATGTATCAGATTAATTATTTAGTTGATATAAGCGACTTTAAATTCATGTTAAACGTAAATTTTTTAATTTATATTCAAATCAACGCTTAAATCCCCTCAAAATACCTATTCTGTTGGTATTTTCTTCACAAAAATTTAAAAAACCCTAAATAAATATTCAAATCAACGCTAAAATATCCTCAAAATACCCATTTTATTGGTATTTTCTTCACAAAATTTTTAAAATCCTAAATAAATATTCAAATCAACGCTTAAATATCCTCAAAATACCCATTTTGTTGGTATTTTCTTCACAAAATTTTTAAAATCCTAAATAAATATTCAAAATTAACGCTTAAATACCCTCGAAATACCCATTTTGTTGGTATTTTATTCACAAAATTATTAAAATCCTAAATAAATATTCAAATCAACCCTTAAATACCCTCGAAATACCCATTTTGCTGGTATTTTGTTCACAAACTTATTCAAATCTTAAATAAATATTAAAATCAACCCTTAAATACCCTCAAAATATCCATTTTGCTGGTATTTTATTCACAAAATTATTAAAATCCTAAATAAATATTGAAATCAACGCTTAAATACCCTCAAAATACCCATTTTGTTGGTATTTTCTTCACAAACTTATTAAAATCCTAAATAAATATTGAAATCAACGCTTAAATACCCTCGAAATATCCATTTTATTGGTATTTTCTTCACAAACTTATTAAAATCCTAAATAAATATTGAAATCAACGCTTAAATACCCTCAAAATACCCATTTTTGTTGGTATTTTCTTCACAAACTTATTAAAATCTTAAATAAATATTCAAATCAACCCTTAAATACCCTCGAAATACCCATTTTGTTGGTATTTTATTCACAAAATTATTAAAATCCTAAATAAATATTCAAATCAACCCTTAAATACCCTCGAAATACCCATTTTGCTGGTATTTTGTTCACAAACTTATTCAAATCTTAAATAAATATTCAAATCAACCCTTAAATACACTCGAAATACCCATTTTGTTGGTATTTTATTCACAAAATTTTTAAATCCTTGAATTAGATTCATTATTTAGTTGGCATAAGCGACTTTAAATGCATGTTATATGTTAATTTTTTAATTTATTACATAAAAAGTGAATTACCTATATATTATAGCTATCAAAACGGGTATTCTTGTGGAAGAGTATTCAATATGTAAAGATTTGGAATAACGATTGTTAGGGTTGGATTTATATGAATGGTAATTGAACTAACAAAATCAAATGATAATGTTAACCATTTGTTAACGAAACTTTGTAAAGGGTTTAAAAATATATATATACAATATATGTTTATATAAAAAATATTATCTCTCCAATGCTGCGAACCTTACGAATATCTTATTAAGTAAACCAACCGACTGTAGGGTGAAAATAAAATCACAAACTGTGAACACCTCTATTGGTATGTATCCAATTACAAACTGTGAACACCCCTAATGGCATGTATCCAACTACAAACTGTGAACACCCTAATGGCTTGCTCCCAACTTTGTATGAAAAAAGTGGATTAGAAGGTACACAAACATACTACTTTTGTAAATTCAATGACTTAAATAATTTTTGTTGTAACTTATGTCCGTTTTCTCATTGTACGATTATCTCTTTTCCCAACGAAAAACTGCACATTAAAGAAATTTGGTTTTCTCAATGTCTAATTTGCTTCTATTCTGTCGCAAAGCTAACCAGCACTCATCTGCCAATTAGTTATTTTCCTTTTATTTGCCGTACAGATAAATTCAATCAGGGGGCATATTATGGCAGTCGTGATCGAATACTTTTTCAATTCGAAAGCAATTTTATTTCAGTCAATACTGAACGAATCGTAATTATTATTTCAGTGTTGTGAAAACACAAATAAATGCTTTACAACACAAAAAAAATAATTTCGATCCGTTCAGTATGGACAAAAAGAATTAGAAATAAAATTGCTTTCGTATCGAAAAAGTATTCGATCACGACTGCCATAATTTGCACCCAGCTGACTCCCAACTTTAACATGTACTTTTAGAGGTGTTGCCAGCTGAAAACAATGTTTTTTGTCGGTATATTGAGAAACCCAAAATCGTTAACGGACAGTTTATCACTCTAATGGCCATTTTCTCATTAGGCGATTATCTTTTTTCCCAACGAAAAACTGCACATTAAAGAAATTTGGTTTTCTCAATGTCTCATTTGCTTCGGTTTTATCGCAAAGCTAACCGGCACTCATCTGCCAATTATTTATTTTCCTTATATTTGCCGTACAGATAAATTTAATCAGCTGACTCCCAACTTTTACATGTATTTTGAGTGGTGTTGCCAGCTGAAAACTTTATTTTTTGTCGGTATATTGAGAAAACCAAAATCGTTAACGGACAGTTTATCGGTCCAATAAACTTATGTTGACATTAAGTAACAGACAGTTTTTCGATACATTGAGAAAATGGCCATAATACATTTTTGTTGACATTAAGTAACAGCCAGTTTATCGATACATTGAGAAAATGGCCATTAGTGTTTTTAATTTATTTTTCTAGTGAATATCAACGTTATCAGTGAAAAAAATTTATAAAATAAGTTTTGTAGTCCTTAACAAAATATGCTAGTAATCACATGATGAATTTTTTATAAGGTTAGTGTTTTAAAAAATTTGCGACTTTCTGTAAATTCCTTTAAAATAATTTGTCCATATTAGGTTTTAACTATTAAACTTAACAATTATTTTGATTAAATGTACTGTAGATATTTGATTATTTGTTAAACTTTCAGCAAAGCTATTTATTATTTTACTCAGACTTGCCTTACAAAAACAAACAAATATTAACCGTAAAATGACCCACTTTCTATTTTAAAAAACAATTTAACTTTAAAAGTGTTCTTTTGATTTAATTTTTATTACAATCTGGTAAAAAATTTCCAGTTTATTTTTATTTTTTTAATATGATTTTCGGCATGTGTATGTACGAATTACATGGTCGATTAGTCCAATTTTTTACTACTTTTTCCATAAATCTGGCCGTATGGCGCCAGTAGTGGCTTGAATATTTGCTTCTAATGCTTCAAGAGTTGCTGGTTTATCGATATTAGCCAATGGCTTAACATAGCATCAGAAAAAGTAATACAAAGGCGTTAAATCGCAAGAACGAGGCCAATGAACAGGACAAATTATTAAGCGCGCTGTATGGCAAGTTATGCGGTCTTGCTGGAACCAAATGTTTGCTGTTTAGCTGATTAATTTTTAGAAGCAAAAATTCGAAAGAACGTGTAAACCGCACCAAACATTCAATTTTAATGGATGTAATGGTAATTCGTTAGTGGCTGCAGGATTGTCTTCGCTCCTTATAAGGCAATTTTGCTTATATTGAACAGAAATGTAAATACAGTTTGACAGTCTCAGCTATCAAACCATAGTTATCGATACCTATAGTTCTCATGCAGCTAATAAAATACCCAATACAACATTTATATAGCCTTTGTTTGAGAGTTGCTCCATTCACTTATTGGCAGATGTTATATGTCAATAAGCAAACTATTTATATCAAATTTAGAAACTTTTATTTTCCAATCCAGCCTTAAAGAAAAATTTGTCGAAGAATTAGACGATCTCTTCGATAATGCTTATGTTAATTTTCTTACAACGATTACAATAGAGGGGGAAAAAAAGATTTTGCTTGCATAGAGGAAAATAGCCGTTCAGACAGCATGATTGCCCTTGACATGGCTCTTGTATAAATGAAAAAAAGAAATTTAAAACGTGAAAAGTCAGAAGATTTAGCAAGGATTAAGTAATTTATTGTTATCATAGAATTATTTATAGTTTTTTTTATAAGTTACTATTCTTTCAGATGTAACAGTGTCTCCTAGCCAAATTTTAAGAAAAAATTATAGGCTTTAGTTCTTTCCAGATGTTACACTATTTGCCTGCCCAATTTCAAGATAATTAATTGATTAGTTAAAAAGATATAGGGAGGCGGGGCTTTTACCCCTCTTGGCCTATTCAATGCCCTGTCCTTTTTGCGATCTTACAGTGTATGCATGCCAAATTTTAAGAAAACCGGTTGATTAGTTAAGAAGATAGAGGGAGGAGGAGCTTTTACCCCTCTTGATCTATTTTACGCCCTAAATAATAAAAACTTTTGGCTTTAGTTCTTTCATACTGTAACACTATTTGCCTGCGAAATTAAAAAAAAACGGTTGATTAGTTACGAACATAAAGAGAGGGAGAGCTTTTAGCCCTCTTACCCTATTTCACACCCTATTCCCTATTCTCTTACCGATGTTACACTGTCTGCATGCCAAATTTTAAGAAAACCGGTTGATTAGTTTAGAAGATTGGGGAATGGGAGCTTTTACCTCTATTGCAATATTTTGCGCCCTCTAGCGATATACTCTACGACCTATTCTTATACCTAACAAATACAAATACAAAATTTCATAAAAATCGGTCAAGCCGTTTCGGAGGAGTTCAAAATGGAGGACATTTTGTTGATATTTGTATGGGAATATAAATACATGTTTCGGAATGAATGCAGTGTTCACTAATGGCTATAACTCATGAACCAATGCACATTTGAAGACCGTTGATACATAAAAACCTTGGTATTGAAGTCACCTTCCACGTGAACTTTACAGAAACAAAATCGGTTCAGAGATGATCAATTAAAATGCAACTTATTTTTATATATATATAGATGTTGCAAGTTTAAAATTGTTATGCATAATTTCATTTCAACTCTTCTGTACGGAACTTTCTAGTGTTATCAATATATTTGTAACGCCTCAAGGTAGACTTTAGATTTATTTGTATAAAAGTTATTTTACCATAATCAGAAAAGGAATGCTCAGGAAACTTCTAGAAAAGGTTGTGAACTGTAAATACAACTACAATTCGAGTCGGAAAGAACCCAACCAATTGTAGGGGGATGTAAGAAAAGATAAACTCACTGTTTATTGTTGGTGTTTTGTTTAAGCGTTGATATTGTTACAAGTAAGACTTAGAGTGTTTATAACTCTTATTCGCTTAAGGTTTTATTTGTTTAATATTTTTGGCTTTTCTAAAATCTTTGGAAAAGGTTTCCTGATGAGCTGGTGTAAGCAACCGGCGAAATGCGCATAGAGGCTTGCTTTCCCTCAACAATAAATTTCAGTGTATTTATCAAATATGAAAAACTGGGAATTTAGCACGTCATACGAAGATCGTATTAATAATAAACTTTGTATTCCCGAAAATAACTTTGATAATATAATTGCATGTGCCCGTGCATAAAACTGAATTGGCAAATTGGTTTAGTTCGTTGTTTTCTTACGAAGACAATAGAATGAAGCGGTTTGTTTTTTAATTTTGTTTTTTCTTTTAACCCACTTACAACTACAATTCGAGTCGGAAAGAACCCAACCAATTGTAGGGGGATGTAAGAAAAGATAAACTCACTGTTTATTGTTGGTGTTTTGTTTAAGCTTTGATATTGTTACAAGTAAGACTTAGAGTGTTTATAACTCTTATTCGCTTAAGGTTTTATTTGTTTAATATTTTTGGCTTTTCTAAAATCTTTGGAAAAGGTTTCCTGATGAGCTGGTGTAAGCAACCGTCGAAATGCGAATAGAGGCTTGCTTTCCCTCAACAATAAATTTCAGTGTATTTATCAAATATGAAAAACTGGGAATTTAGCACGTCATACGAAGATCGTATTAATAACAGCCTGATTCAGTTGAGCTTTATTTGAGACATTAAACGATTCAGTTCGTTACTAACAACAGTGGATACATTTTGTGAACATTATAGTTAATATTTTATAACAATTGTAATTTTATTGAACTCTGTTGGTTTTTTATTACAATTTTTTATATTTTAAGTTAGGCTTCACTTCATTAAATTTAATTTTCACTAAATTATTTTTTAGAAATTTTATTTACGATTTTTATTCTTGACTGAACGACGGCTCGAACCGAGTTCGAATTGTATTTAATTTCAATAAAGTTAAGTTGAATAAGTTGTAGGTTGTATTTATTTTGATTTGTATTTGTTTTGATTTGCAACATTATATTGAGAAGATGAACAATTTTATTGTTTGTATTTAATATGTAATTGAACAGTTCATACACATCACCTACAGAATCGTCAAACAGCGGCACTGGTGAAATGGAATTGGAAGAAGACGCTCAACCGTCGTATTCGAAAGTTGTAAAAAGAGGAACACAGTCATTTATCAAGGAACGGATCGCTTCTGCTTTGGATAAATATATAAAAGCAGACCGAAATTCAATGTATTTAATGACTATAGCTCTACGATCCGATTCACATTCAAAGTTTTTATATTTGATGTGATTCCTTTGTTTTTTATTTTAGTATATTTTCGTGAAAATTCAGTTGTTTTGTATGGAAACCCCTTAAGGTTTAAAGATAGAGAGTAAGTTTGTTCTAGAGAAATATTGGGGACATTAAAATAATGTGAGCGTCTCATTTTCCCCTTTTTCTCCATTCACCCCCTCGTACGGCACGCCAAAAAAGCCCTTCGTTTTCGGAACATCGAAAAAAAAATAATAAGGATCCCCAAAATATATACATATAGTTCCCGTTAATCCGTGGGGTTATCAATTTGTAGTGTCATATTATTTTTAATATTTAGAAAGATTTGAGACTTTTGGGAATAAGTTAGGCTGGCTGAGAATTAGTTAGTATTAATCATTTAAAAGCATGTTATTGACATTAAATTCAAGTTTAAAAAAACTTAAACTATGCCATTGCTCTGGCAAGCTTTTCTTCTTTTATCTCATAAATATAGAAATTGAATTAAAGTAAAAACTCAGTAAGTAATGCTTCTATGAAGTTTTATTGAAAAGTTTTATAACAAGTTTAATAAAATATTGCTATGCCTAATTATAAAACTAGAACTACAACAATAACAATTTTTTATTCTATCGATTACACCATTTTAAAAACCCCAGTGAGTACCAAAACCATCGAAACTCATATGTGAAACCATTTCGGCTGGTGAATAGTGAACAGTTTGACTGGAACCATAAGCAGAAACAGTAGGAGAATTATGGGTGTAAGTAGTGGCAGCTGGACCGTGACTATAAGATGTAGACGCGGTGGATGGAACTTCCTGATGATGAGTATAAACAGCAGCAGTGGGAGCGTGGGAAGCATAAACGCCATGGGCAGGGTGTTCGTGGGTGTAAACCGTATGAGAAGCTGGTGAAGCATAGACAGAATGAGTTGGCTCTTGATGAGTATATAAAGTTTTAGTCAAAACAGGAGCAGAGTGCGTGGTGTAAACAGCAGAAGCAGCAGCCGTGGGAGCAGGAGCATAAGATATGGTCTTGGCAACAACTGGAGCAGCATAGGTAACAGTCTTAGCCACAGCTGGAGTATAAACATTATTGTTTACACGTGTATCTTCCTTGTGAACACTGGAGTATGGAGTATGAACCGATTTCGAGTATTGGGATACAGTACCGCCAAAGGAACGTACAACATTTTGATGAGTTGAAGCAACAGCATCAACAGCAGGATTAGTTACTTCAGTAAGAACAGCGGGGGCAGCAGCATAATGTGTCGCAACAGGAGCCAAATAACCAGCATTAACTACAGCCAAAAGGGCAGACAAGATAACAAGTTTAAAAGCCATTTTTTTTCGTTAAGGAATGTTGAAAACTCCAAATTTTATTAAAATCCAAAGGCGTCTTACTGTAACTCTGGCAAGAAACTGATGTCAAATCATTCAAACCGAACGAAATTTATACAAATTTGAAATTGAAAATGAACGTTATAATAAGTGTGCAAAATCAAAACATTATCAATCAATTGATGTAAAACAAACAAAAAAAAACGAAGAAATAATCCATTTCAATGTTACATTAACTTTTTTTTTGCAATAAATAATATACTTTTGTTATTTTACGTATTAGATTCGAAAAGCAACAATCTACATAAAATATAAAAATATTCATGACTTTTAATTTCATTTACAGTTATTTTTAGACTGCCATCTACTTTGGTCCATATTTTCAGTTATGTCATTATTTAATTGCTTGTTATTGCTGTACACACCCACGCAAGAGTATTGTTTGATTCAGTATATCAGTATTATTTTATTAAATTGTTATTTCGGTACCCTTCCACTTACCCAACAAACACGAAGGTGTGATTTCAAATCAAACCCATTCTCAAATGACAAACGTTTGTGAATGATTGGAAAATTACTTGAAAAACATATCGTTCTCAACAAAAAGAGTAAATTTGCTTTTAAAAGTTTTTCTTAAATGTTTTTTAAATGTGGATTGAATTACAATATGGAACATAAATGAAAAATTAATTTTCTTTCAATTATTTTAAGTTCATTATAAAATTAACATTCGACACCATGGCTGCAGCTGAAAGATGGAGTAGCACTCTTGCCATCCTTTAATTCTTGGAAAGACAAAATCCTCCTCTTTTTTCCAGGATTATATATACGCAAACCTCTCGATTATACAACAAAATCGTAGCCTCTGCTCTTTCAAGTGTTATCCTTTTCTTATTCGCATTCTTACTCCTGGTAATTAATTTTTTACTTACAAATTATTTTATATATTTTTAAAAGTAATTCTTCTTTAATTGTAAAAGAAGTTTGAATTTAATCGCCATGTAAAAATGGGTACATTTCTTTTTCGCTTTTTTGTTTACAAGTTTATTTCTAATTTGAGAATAATACTTGATAAAAAATTAATAAAACATAGTTAGTCAAATGTTTACATCCAAATCATTATCAATTTGAATTCGAATGGTAAAATCAAATCATAAAAAAAGGTTTGAGAATTGTGCTTGAAATCAAATGATAAAGTTTTTTTATAATAAAAGTTTAATTTCGTGTTTGTTGGGTAGGCAGTAGGGCTATGATGCGTGTATGCTAATGCTTATAACGCCTTCAAATAGTCTTCCCGGTATATTCAGTTTGCTAACCAAATCATAATAACGTTATATGAAGATTTAACGATATTTACCCTTCTTGGTTGGCGTAGAAAAGTTGGATACAAAAGCTTTCTGAAACTAATACACCAAAAACGATTTTAGAAATACAAATGTTTTGTAAATTAATTATATAATTTTTTGCCTAATAAAGATTCAAAAGTGCGGTTTTTTCTTAATTTCAAATTTTGGGATTTTTGCTTATTTTTATTTCTTTTCACATCCCTAATTGTGTGAACAAACATTTACCAAAATGGCAAATATCATTTCAACCACCATTCGTAATCATTTTTCTGTATTACTCTGTATGGGACTATGCTCTGTCAATTCTAGCAATTCTTGAAGCATTGGAAGCCAATATTCAAGCCCCTATTGAGGCTATACGGCCGGATTTATTGGATAAAGTAATTTAAAAATTCGACTCATCGAATGGACTATGTAACTCTTAGCCGCTGCGGGCATATGCAGCAAATCATATTTTAAGAATAAATACCATGAAATCTACCAGCTTATAATTAAACCAATTTCATTCCAACAATATTTCTGTCATGTACAGGGAAACCAAAAATATGAAATTAAATGAAGGCAGAAACAATATATTTATCCATTTTAGTGCTTTTATGAATTTTGGCATCGATTTGTTAGTGCATATTTTTGCATATTTTACCACTTGGAGCAATATTTTGCATAATTTGGTTGAATTAGCTTTTTTGCAGCATATTTTGGTACAGGTTAAATTTTTAAGCTGCCTAGAAGAGGTTTCGCAACATATAAAAAATAGTTTTTTCCAAATTTAACTTCAACATTTAATTTTTGTTCGAAAATTGTAAGACAAAGCAGGTTGTCGGTAAAGATTAATGTTATTTTAAACTTACAAATTATAATCAAAAAGTAATTTCAATTTTGAAAATACAAAATTTTAATTTCAAAAGATGTTGAGAGAATTTCAACTAATTGTAGTGGGGAATGTAAGATGAGATAAACCCACTGTTGTTTATTGTTGATGTGTTTTGTTTAAGCTTTGATATTGTTACAAGTTGAACTGTTGCTATAATTCTTATACGTTTAACAGTTTTATTTGGTTTAATATCTTTAGTTTGTCTAAAATCTTTATGGATGAAGTTTCCTGATGATCTGGCCTAAGCAACCAGTGAAATGCATAGGAATAGCTTATCCCATCAACAATAAATTTCAAGTGTTTTTGTCAAGAATAAAAACTGGGAATTAAGCACGAATAGCAAAATCTTTTGAAACTTACAAATTATATATATAAGAAAAAATTAAGGAAAAAGCAATTATGTACGTTTTGTCTTTTAGTATATCGACTTAGAATCACTTTTTAAAGTGATATATCGATCTCCATCCGTCCGTCTGGCTAGTTGTCTGTCCATGTCACTTTATGGATGTTAATATGTTGATAATATTCGGCACAAATAACTTTTATATGAATTAACATACCTCTGTTTTTGTGAGCCGATGACGTCCCATCGTTTCCAAATAGGGTAAAACCTCGCAAATTCGTCTCTAAGTGCTGGTTCACACAGGTCAAGTTTACTTGAACAGTTTTATTTAAATTTTCTTTTCAACTTGCGTTCACGTTCATGCACAAAATTAATTTTTGTTTTCTTTTCCTTCAACTTTGTAGCTTTTTATTATATAACGGATGAAAAAAGAAAAGAAAAATACAAAACTGACTGGTACGGTCAAGTATGTACCCCTTTCCATTCTCTTTACCCCTCTCTCCTAAAAGCTCAAGACTTGAAGCGTCAAACTTGACCTGTGTGAACCAGCACTAAATACTATGGTGTTAAGGTTTACCAATTATAATTTTAGGATTGTTTTTATTAAATGGAACTCATATTAAATATTTGGATTTCAAATTAGCAACTTTTGAATTTTTTGAGGCATATTTTTAACAATTTTCAGGGCATATTTTCAAGTTTTTAATGCATATTTAATGCGCATAAAACGTGTTTTTTAGAGCATATTTCTGGTTTCCCTGGTCATGTATTATCTTAAGTTCTCATACACTAAAAAAAAGCAAACTATATGAAGAAAATATAATATATAAAAACTAAATAAAAAAAACTATTATGGTAACAAATGTAATTAAATTTAATTCCCAATCTAAATAATTTTTTAAAATTTAAAGTAAACTTGTATGTGTTAACACAAAAGCATAACCTCAAAACAATTACAAGATTGGATTTTTTTGACATTATTTCTACACAAACAATTTTTTCTTATCCACTCCAAATATGGAATAAGTAAATCCAATATAAAACAAAGTAATGGGACAAAATCTTTTGTTATAAAAATTATTATAAGGGCAATTTAATATACACAAAAAATTTAAAAATATGCATATCGAAAATATTTGCCTTATTTTAATATTTTATCAGACATTTCCCCAAGATCTCAACATAGTCAGTCGTTAATTGCAAAATAGTACAATTTTTGTTTATCTTGCAATATATGCAAAAACTTATTTTGCAACAAAAAACCTTGAAGAAACAATAAAAAAACTCATTTGATAATAAGGCGCCCTTCTTCAGCATTGATTTTTGTAAAAGATTTTATAACAATAGTCAAGGTTAGAATAAACACTTGTTTTTGTATTTAAAAAAAATAAATGAATGACGTTTTATTTCGTGGTTTTTTTTTAACAAAATGCGCACCTGGAATATTTTAAATTGTTAAATTTTATGTATGTATTTATAATTTGAAGGCGTTATTTCTGTTGTGTAAAAAAACAAGTAAAAGCGCTTTATTCGGCTGCGCCGAAAATTTGATACCCTCCAGCGCAAGTTCGACTATTTCAGGAGTGGGCTTTAAATGGGATCTATAAATTAAAATTATACAAATTTTAACCTTTGTCCTGACCTTTGATGACCACTTTACATTCTTTTTTTTTTTTTTTTTTGTTAGGATCACATCACTACAAAAATAGTCGAAATTAAATATTTTTTGTTATGTGAAGGGGTCGTGTCCCACTCTTGGTCGTTTTGACATGAAATTACCCATAACTTTCTATACATTTATCATAATATGTTTAAGATTAAATTAACACGTTTTTAATCTAATAATTAGCCTTATTCCGGTTGTCGTTGTCGTAATCTCTTACAAAAAACGACTTAATCGAATTAGCCGAATGTGTTTAGCTTATTTCTTGAATATCTCGAAAACTACTTGACATACGAAGATGATTTTTATATCATTTTAAAGAAAATACTTGGGTTTTAACATTAAAGAAAAATTGTAAAGTGCCACAACAAAATAAAAAATCGATGCAATAAAATTAAATTTTACTTATTATGATAAACAGAATAACAATATGATTAAGGGAAAAATATTATGTTGTAATAATTCGAATATATTTGGTCATAATATGATTCAATAATAATCGTAATATGGTGACTAAAAGCATGAATCTTATCATAATATATTTTTTTTTTTTAACGATAAACCAACACTCAGGGGATGCCCCCTATATATGCAGTGCATTGTGTTGATCGGGAAAATAAGGTTTGGGAAGGAGGAAAGAGGGAATAGTGTTTGTGGACATTTGACTTGAATCTTAATAAATTATAAGTATCGGGAAAGACCTCTGCGGGAAGTTTATTCCACATACGGATAGTTCGACTGAAAAACGAATTTTCTCTATAATGCGTTGTGCGAAACACAGGACAATCGACTACAAACGGATGTGATCCACTGGATGAGCGAGTATTACGAAGAAATACTCGGGCGGGTGGAATAAGTTCACTTATCTCAGTGGAACACCTCCCATGGTAATATCGATAGAAAAGTGTCACACAACCCATATTCCGACGATGCCCCAATGAGTCAATAGAGTTGGATACCCTACTGTCATTGATGAGCTTCACCGCCCTCCTTTGTACACGGTCCAGAAGGTTCAAAATAGACTTTGAAGCCCCTGCCCATATATGGGAGTTGTATTCCATCTTCGGTCGGATATAGGTGGTATAGATAGTAAGGAGATCGGAGGAAGTGAAGTAAGTCTTGCACCGTTTTAAAAAACCTAAACACTTGAATGCCTCTTTCGACACTTTAAAAACGTGTTTATTCCAGCGGACATCGCACTGTATTCTCATGCCCAGAACATCAAGAGTATCCGATTCCTTAATATCAATGCCACCCATTAATACAGATGACATAGTTGGTCCCACGGCCCGTCTGTGGGTCAACATACAACATTGGGTCTTGCGTGCATTAAATTCGACCCTATTCGCTTGACCCCACTCAGAGATTGCAGCTAGGTCCTGATTAAGAGTGTCATTCATATTTTGCCTTTTTCCCCCAATCTCAACAAGGCTTGGCCTATGATCGAAGGAATATGAATGACAAATGTTGCTGTCATCTGCAAAATAGTAGATAGGATTTGAAGTATGACCAAGAAGGTCATTAAGAAATATAAGAAATAGCGTAGGAGAAAGGACAGAACCTTGCGGTACCCCTGAATTTACCTGAAACTCGTTTGATGCAATCCCATCTATAACAACACGTATAGTGCGATCACTGAGGAAACTCGATATAAATCGAGAGAAATCATTACCGACACCAAAAGCAATAAGCTTTGACACAAGCGCACCATGCCACACCCGATCAAACGCCTTGGAAATATCCAGAGCAACCACTTTGCATTCACCAAAGCGGTGAATGGACCGACTCCAACGTTCTGAAAGAAACGCTAACAGGTCTCCTGTAGATCGGCTACCACGAAAACCATACTGTCTGTCACTGAGAAGTGAATTTGTCTCCAGATATTTCACAAGATGGTAATTAAGCATGCTCTCCATCACCTTCGAGAGCGAAGAGCAAATTGCGATTGGGCGGTAATTATCAGGGTTAGTTGCCTTAACCTTCTTGGGGATTGGCTGAACATTGGCCACCTTCCAGCAAGAGGGAAAGATTCCCGCACGGTACGAAGAGCTGAAAAGGTTGGCCAATCGACGAGCTAACGTCGAACAGCACTGTTTCAATACCAGTTCTGATATGCCATCCGGCCCCGGTGACTTGTTTACGCTCTTAAAATATGTTTACCACAACCATGTTTTTTCTTTGCGTGTACGGAAATCTTATTAATAATAAATTTTGTATTCCCAAAATAACTTTGAAAATTTTTATTTTTTAAAAACTTAAACAAATTTAAAATTTACAAAACTTACAACAGCAAAATTATTTTTTAACCGTGCAAACATTTTTTCTAAATCTGCACAGTAGTTTTAGCCACATCGTAAAAGTTTAAGCTAAAAAAAATTATTATTTATAAAAAATTTTTTAATTTTTGTTTTTAAACCTTCATAAAAAAAATAAAGATACAGCAATTGGCCATTTTTTTCTAGTAGCATGTAGCTTAATATGTTCCCAAGGAATTGAGCCCTTTTTCATTAATTCGGTGCATAATTTTTGATTTTATTCACAATATAGGGACAGAACAAAACTGATAGTAAATTAAATTTCCATAACATCACGGGCTTAAGATAATTTTGTTGTCGAGAAAACTATAGAGTTGATGAAAAAACGGAATGTAGTTTTGCGTTAAGCGTTCCAAATAAATAAAGAAACAACTTTCATTTCTAGCAAACGAAAAAGTTTATCAAAAGTTTTAAACAGGTTATAAAAACTAGGGATGTAACGATACGCCTTTTTGCCGATACGATACCGATATTCAAAAATAAATATTTGCGATAGCGATAGCGATACGAATATAAAATTTAAATACAAGGTAAAATTAACAAAACTCAAGTAGAGTCATATTTTAATAATTATTATTAATATTTAAAATTGATATAAATAAGATTTTAAAAACAACGAATTAAATTTGAATTTATGGTAAAATTATCAAAATAATAATAATAATAAGATTTTTGTTCAAAAAACAAAATATTCTTAACTTTTGCAGCGATAGAAGACTTTGCAAATCCGTTTTAAGCAGACCGGCAGTGGAAAACTGTCTCTTAAATGCCCCAGAACTCATTTGAAAATATGCTTAAGTTGGCAACTGTGCGAATACATGTAAATCGTATGTGTCAAACCATATTGAACTTTTGGAACCTTTTTGTTAAGTTTTATGAATCTGTCATTTACTTAAGCAAAGTGCGAAACTGGTCACACTTTCCGTACGGAATCAAATGTTTTTGATTCTGGTTTTGTTTTTTAAATGTATTTGATAGATTTTTCGATAATTTTTGACAGAAGCTTAAACAAACTTATGCATATTAACGTTGAACCTTAAGTATTTCTTCGCCTTCTACTTAAATTTTGGGTATATCATTTCATTCCGCCAGTAAACAAGCGATTATGCCTCTCTAAAATAATTAGCAGATCTTAGGTCTTCTAGACTTCTTCGTTACCTAACCACAGCGTAGGATGGACAGAGGATCATCCTTCTCCAAATTTTCTTTTAAGATTTTTACAAACGCTTTAAGGTGCAGTTCTTGTAGACTTATCAGAACTTTTTTTGGGTGTAGGGCGACCGTGTCGTCAACACTTTCCGCAAGCAGAGTCATGTTAAGTAGCCTAATAAGACATTTTTTAATATATTGTCTCTGAAATTTTCAAGCTTTTTGTCTCAAATCTTTCATTCATTGAAATTGGTTTGAACTATTCTGCATCTACACTGATAGAAAAGGCGCCATAACGCTGATGTATTTTGACATCAGAACTATGACAAGTGTTTCGTTTTGACCCAATGACACATTTCATCATGGTGATGTCAACCCTAACATCACTTGGAAAAAGTGCCATCAGGGTCAAAATGAAATTATGTCATCAATGGCATGACACATCGACATCACAGAAATGACGAACATGTCCTCAGAGCGATGACGCAATAACATCGGAGAAAGGACACATTAGCATCAATTTAATGACAGTTTGTCATAAAGTCAAAGTGAGAGAATATTATTATTTACTTACCCGTTACCTGTGTCTGTTTCACGTTTGTTGAATTACAACCTTTGTTTACAGCAGAACTCTCAATAATAAGACACCAGCACCACGCTCCATATGGTTTTCGTAATCATTCTACTTTAAAAATTTGATGTAATTAACAAAATAATTTAAAAAAATAGAATATAGGAATTTTGGCTTCTTAGATAACATTGTAATCATGAAAATAATGTTAATATGTATATACAAAATGTGGCATCAAATTGATGTCACTATAGTCATAAAATAGATAACACGCAAAAAATTACAAAATTGTACGAAGACGTTAGTCATTGTATTGATGTTACTTTTTGCATCATTGATGCCATTTATAGTAACATTGATGTCACAATTCTGATGTTAGGGCATCATCAATATGAAGATGCATTTTTCTATCAGTGTAAGTTTATTTATTTAATATATTTTCTTATAATGTTCGAAGACTGTTAACTTGCGGAATAGCGTCAAACATTGTAGCACAGTGGCTTTGCTATGGATTTTGTGGTATCTTCCAAGTAACTCAAAAATTTGTAGAAAAATGATTTTTGTTCTCACAAAAAATTATTAAAACGAAGAAAGAAAGTATAGCCAGTCAAGCCCGCCATATGATACCCTACACCACAGTATATAAAAACTTTTTTTTGCTAGTATACCGTCTTAAATTATGTAATTGAGGTTAAGATTCATATAAAAGTTCTTTGTGCCGAATATTATTTAGATATCTTAATCATCTATATGAAATTTGTCTGCCTTTAAGTGATTTTAGGAAGGGGGTTTATATAGGACCGGTGGTTAATTTTGGAACTACCAGGATAACATTTTGTCCTGACATAGTAGCTATCCTAAAAGTTATGATTGCCAACTTTTATGGTAATACCAATATTTTTAAGAAATCTATGGCACTAAAACCCATTTTCGGGAGTAGTTTTGTATGGGAGCTATGGTCAAATATGGACCAATTGCAATAAAATGTGGTAAGATGATTTCGATTGTAATAAAGTAAGTTTGGACCAAATTTATTCTAAATACCAACATAATAAGATGGTTTATGGGTACAAAGACCCTATTCCAGAAGGATGCTTGTATGGGGGATATTTGAAATTATGGATCGACTCGCCCTATTTTCAATAGTCCTTGGTCCTTGTGCCAATTAGAGCCTTTGTACCAAATTTAATCAAATTATCTTCAAAATTTCGACCCTTACTTTGCGCACATGGCTTACTTGGACAGTCAGCCAGCCGGACGGACATAATTAAAAAAAAATCGGTGTATCGACAATAATATATCGCTGATACCGATATATCGGTAAATCCGAAGTATCGCTGATGTATCGCTATCGGTATTCATTACATCCCTAAAAAAAACATATTCGCATTCGTATTCGCGAATATTAAAAATTGATATCCGTAACATCATTACTAGGGATGAGATTTTCATGCAGTAAATAATCGAAAATATGCAGTAAAAACTTCAAAATATGCATTAAAAAATAAAAAGTTTGCACTAAAAACCTGACCATTGTTTTTTTGTTTTTTTTATTTTATTTAAAACAAAACAAAATAAAAAATTCTATTGTTGTTTTTACTCTATTGTTACTCAAAGGTATAATATTTTTTAAAACTTAATTTAACATTTAAATTTTTGTTTGCATAATAAAATAAATAAATAAAATCCTGTGTTTTTTTTTTTTTTGCAACACGTTTTGGATATTTTTTTAATTTGTCGGTCTATTTTTCCTTCCACATGTTAATTTTACTTTCTGCCATACCAATTAATTTGAGTTGACTATTAAGTGAACTAAATCCTTCCAATTTACTTATTATTTCACCGATATATCCGAAGAGACACATTTCATTAAAAATTGCATCTCGTGAAGGAGCCTTTAAAAATATTTTTTTCCAGTAGGAAACCAATAAATCAATATTATCGAATTGGCTTCTTATTTCCTCTGCAACTCGGTGTAACCCATGTGCCAAGAAAGTAACATGTAACAGTTTTGGATAAATTGTTTTAGGACAATTGGCAGCCTTAACGATGTAAGGTACTGCATCGGTTAAAAATTTAAGGATCTTTTGTCGAAATCTTGTATTTTAAGAGGAGCTCAAACAAATTAATTAACTGATTTAAAAAAAAATGTTTTGAAGGGCTTTATTTTGCATGTACTCTGGAAATTTTTTGAATAACTTTTTTTAATATGGAAATTTAAAAAAATATATCACTCAAAAATGTTAAAATATGCTAAAATATGCATTTAAAACCAAAATATGCAAAAATATGCATTTTCACCAAAATATGCAACAATATGCAAAAACAAATCGATGCCATTTTAAGGCAAATTTAATGATTCGGAAAGATAATTGGTCGACATCGATTTTAGACTAAAGACAAAAAACATCCATTTGCATGGAAATCGCATCCCTAATCATTACCAAAAATTATCTTTAATTAACCAAGTTATTTTTTAACTCTTTGTCTTCACTCATTACTTTATATCCCACTAGTGAAGGATAAAATATATACTAGACTGGTCGCAATTTTTTTTTTTTAAATTTAATTGTTTGTGCTGCTTAAAATATGAGGTTTGGTGTAAGAAATCATGATCTAATTTTTTAGGTCAATCCGACGGTGCCTAGCCGTGCCGGGTGGGGCCCAAAGTTCCCCATATTATAAAAATCTTTTCTATCAGATCTTTATAGTTATACTAGTTGAAAAGCCACATTGCAAACAAAACAAGCTATAAATGATTAAAATCTGTTAACAACTTTTGATTTTATGTATTCACAAAAGACGAAAAATTGTAATTAATTTAAGAATTTTATTAAACCGCCACATCTTTTGTGAATACATAAAATCAAAAGTTGTTTACAGATTTTAATCATTTATAGGTTGTTTTGTTTGCAATGTTGTTTTTTATATGTCTGCATAAAATTAGAAGCATAGCTGCATTTTTCAATTTTTAATGAATTTTTAAAAACGAAAATTCCGAAATTTTAATAAAAAAATTATTTTTTTTTCCAGAAAAAAAAATCATGTTTCTAAAACGACTGCGCATATAAGAAAAACGTTTTACCTTTCTTAAAGTAAATTTTATTGGGTAATTTCGGTTTTTTTTTAGTTTTTCAATAAGCTAAAGCGTTTTTGAGTTACGCGAACATATGTTAATCTATCTATACAATATATAATTTCTTAGTATGTCAGGATGTTTGCATGTATGTCCTATTCTTTCCGCAACTTTCCGTAGCAATCTGATGACATAGGAAATTTGGCACACTTGAAGAACTTTCTCTGCGGAAGATCGTAACGAACTAGTATAACTACACAGAAAAAATTCTTGCCGAATGATTTTCAAACAAACGCTTGTTTGAAAATTTTTTTAATTTCTATAAATTTTTTTTACTGATTCAAACAATATTTTTGTTTGATTTTTATTTAACCAACAAAAATGTGGACAACTCTTCAAAAATCTAATAAACGCGTTATTGGTGTCAAGTTTTCATAATTTTGTATGAAATATTTAACGCTCTTTAATGTTGTCGTCTTTTTGCATTTTTTTATTTGATCGTAAGCAACACTTCTTTATGTGAAATATAAGAACAAGAACAAAAAACACACACAGTCTATTTTTGGACGCTTTAAAAAAGTGCAACTATAAGAAAAACAATAGCAGAAACAACATTATAAGAAACAAAATCCCGTATTCAATTTTTTAAAACTGTTTGGTTAAATACATCAAATACAAAAATAGAATGATGACGAAAAACATATTGAGTCGGTCTGCTGCCGTTTTTGGTTACATTTCTTCTTTAGCAAAGGAAAGGATACAGCAACAGAGGAGAGTGATAAAGAAAAACATTGTGTTGTGTGTATAAATAAAATAAGACTTCGTTCAAAAATTATTCCAAGAAAAAAAATGTGTCTCAAAGCCAGCCGGCGGCTCTGCTCTGCCGTCATCTTCTCATAGAGTGCTTACTTGTGTGCGCGTCATGTCATTGCTTGTGCAAAAACTTTTTTTTTTCTTTGAAATTTAATATATGAATTTCAGTCAACTTTTTGTTTGATTCAGTTAAATTATTTGTTTGAAAAAATCCGTGTTTTTTTTCAATAAACCAAATGCAAATAAATTGTTCGAATATGCGAATTTGTTTATAGGACCGATTTCAGACAAAAATTTGTTTGATTTTACAAATTTTTTGTTTGAATTGGAAAAATAATTTTTTCTGTGTATAAAGATCTGATAGAAAATATGTTTTTTTATAATATGGGGAACTTTGGGCCCCACCCGGCACGGCTAGGCACCGTCGGATTGACCTGAAAAATTAGATCATGATTTCTTACACCAAACCTCATATTTTAAGCAGCGCAAACAATTAAATTTAAAAAAAAAATCCCATACAAGATACGACCAGTCTAATATATACTTTAACAAATTTTTTTTTTTTTTTTAGTAATTTATATCCTTAGTTCAAATTTTTAAAGATATTAACGTTTTCCTTTTGTAACTTATAACTTGTTTTCAACTAAATCGAATGAGCATGAGAGACTAGAATGAGTTTAAGAGACTAGAAGTAATTTGACATTAAAACTGTCCTTTTCTATGAAGTCGTTAAAAAGTAAGCATGTTTTCAACAGACGAACAGACCGCGGGACATGGCTAAATGGACTTACAATTACCTAAGAATCTAAAATAGGCATATAATACTTACTTTATGAAGTCTTTTATGAATATTTAAGATGTTGCACACATTTTAAATGTCATTTTATTTTCTAAATTTATTTTGAATTTAATAACAGTCAAATCACTTAGGCCGGTGTCCATTATTCACCTACAAATGATCCTAATGAACACCATTAGTTCACAATGAAAAAAATTAAACTAGAAATTTTACCTCCCAACAAGTAAAAGCATTTCTAACAATGACTTTTTTTTGGTTTGTTTAAAAAAAGAAAGAGCGAAACAGTAAAAAAGATCACACTCGTACCAAAATATACCAACGACACTGCCACCGCCACCAACACCACGTAATCCAGTAAATTTATCTTCATTTGCATGTGTCACCATCAACACCTTCAAACTTATACTCCAGTTGTTGGGCAATTTTGTTATTGTTGTTGTTGTTTCATTTGTCTTGTTGCATGAATGTAACAAATAACGAACATATTAAGGCTTAAGACCAAATTACCCACATAATCAATCAGTTTCACCATTGGTTAAAACGATTAGATAATAGAGTATAGTATTTTTAAAAATCCGCTCCTTATAACCACAACAACAACTACTTGTTTGCTGTTAACTGAATATGTATGTATGTATGATTTTATGTATGAGTGTACGAATATGTTGTTAGGAACGCTAACAACACGAAAAGTAAGTAATTGCTGCCACTGACAATGAGTTAAACTATTTATTATGTACCTGAATACTTTATGATACTTGCCACTCTATGCTGCACTATCAACTTTTGCTTTTGAAGTTAACAAAAAAAAAAACAAAAATCAAGAGAAACAAGTGGGATAACGTTAAAGTTGTTCTTAGAATACCCTAAATTTAACATTATTTACAGTAAATTCATTAACGGTAATTCAGAAATTCACCCAATGTACAGAGAGATAAAATGTATTCCCAGATTTTGTTTCTTTTCGTTAATATGTACTTATATTTTACTTAAAAATCAAATTTCTACTGAAATTAAGTAAATTTTGTAATAACAATTTCAGCCTCATTAACCATAATATTTTAAACCATCATTGGTACATTTTATTTTAGTTTTAGAATCCTATTAAATCTTTCTTATATTTTTTTCAAGATTTTCCACCACAACTTTAACTTTAATTCTCGTTTATGAATCAAATTTCAAAAATTTCTTGAAAGCACGCAAAATGGTACCAAATTACCCCATTTATCCGTTTCGCCAAAGTACTAACTACTCCTCTGCTCTGTTTTGGTTAGGATAAACTCGAAGCTTTATTTATACAGTTATTATATTGTATACAGAAAGAAAAAAACTCGTACTAAATTTAAGTTTTTTTCCACTTACTTCTACACTGAAAGAAAAATGCTTCATATATTTAATGAATCATTTTCATAAAAAAATTTTCCTTGGGTAAATGAAAACTTTCATTGTCTAAATGGAATTTCATAGTTATAATGAAGTATTTTCGTTAAAATCAATTCATTGGATTTCGTAATTACGTTAAATATTTTCATTGGATATATGAAAACTTAAGTTTGTCCAAGTTAAACAAAAAATTTTAATTGGGAACATAAAAAAAATAATATACAAACATACCTATATTCATAAATTAATACAAAATTATAGTTTCCTTAAAAAAATGTTTAATTATTAATTAAAAAATGTAAGATTTAATAATTTCATACATCTAATGTTACATGTTATGAAATCAAAAAATTTTTTTATAAAAGCAACATATTTCAATAATTGCCTTCATAAATTTAAATTTTCATTATGACCATAAAAATGTCATTATAGTAATGAAACCAAAACTTTCAATCCACTTTCAATCAACGTTGTTATTGTTATTATGGACAATTAAATCTCATATTTACGCTCTTAATTGAGTAAAAAACATAGTTTTTTATCTAAAAACTACACTGCACCGGTAGACTAGCTGGTAGTGAGCTAGTCTATCAGCACCGAGGTTGCGCGATCGATTCCCGCCAGAGACAGAAAAACAATAAAAAATTAAATAAAGTAAAATATAATAAGACGAAATAAAAAATAAAAAAATAATTAAAAAAAAATTTAAAAAAAAAAATTTTACTTTGTTGAAAGTATTCATCCAATGAATAATATTCATAGATCTAATGAAATGCATCATTAAATCCTTTTAATGAAACAGGTTTCATTGATCCAGCGAAGCGCTGCATAGGTTCCTTTTTAATGCAATTTTTCATGGGATTAATGTCAAAATTCATTGGTATTGCGAAGAAAATTCTTTCAGTGTAGTACAAGTCGTAATGATTAACAGATGCAAATAGCACAAATTCTTATTACATTTTTATATTACAACTTATTAAAGCAAAAAAAAAAACAAGTAAGAAAGTTTAATCGGTCAAGCGAAACTACAAATATGATAACCTACGACACACTTTTTGAGAGTGCCCGTATTTAGTATCCATGGGCAATCATGAACCCGCCAAAGCATATGTTATGATTAGAGTTGTTTTTTCCCCGGACTCTTTCATTTCCCGGGAAAGCGGGATTTATTTTTAAATTTTCCGGGATCCCGGGAATTCCCGCTCAATACAAATCGATTCAAAATAGAACTTAATTTAATTTATTTGAACAAATAACATATCCTGAGATCAATTAAATAAGTTTATAAATGCATTCAACTTTTTTATTTCTGTGGCAAAAAGGAAAAATTGCTTAACGGAATCTTAAGATCTTCATGTTCAAAAGTACACATTATTTTGTAGGATTTTTGAGGAAGTTATAGCAAAATGACTGTTTGGTTATCTTTTTTCAATGTGCTTTTGGAATATTGAAAACTTCCTATCTGTGACTTTAGGAATAAAATCTTAAAAAACTATAGCCGCAGAGAAATGATGATTACATTAAATTAGAAGTAAATTTGTAAATGCCACCTTTAAAGTTTTAAGTTGTTCTCCTATAAAACTAAACAAATAGACTTAAGCACTAATTGCCACAGAATTGATTCAAAGCCAACAGTATTTATGTAAAACCAAAAAAGTTTAATTATTTAAACAAATTATTACAAAATATTTCTTTTCAATTGGGATTTTAGTTCAGGTCTTAAAAAAAAAAAATATTTTCTTCGAATCGAATAAGGGTTTTCTTTATTAATAACTTTTATCATCATCTCTTACGGGATCTTATCCGAAAAATCTTTTATACAGCTGCTCTGCCTATAAAATCATAAAATTTTTTGAAGCAAGTGGGAACAACATTTTTTGTTTTTATAAAATAAATCTGGGTCTTTAAACAAATTTAAAATTCTGTAAATTTTTACATTTTTCATATGAATTGACATCTCTTTGGCGTTTGGCAAACATTTCTTAAGTCAAAAACTGTAGTTGGAAGTTTCACTCTCTCTCGTTTTGCAACGAAAATAAATGAAGACTGACTTCAGAAATGATCCTGTGAAGTATAGTGAACTGTAGTTTTTGTTATGTTAAATTGAAAAATATTTATTTGGTGTATTTCATAGACTTTTCTCCTAAGAAAAGATGATAACGATTGGAAGCAGTTGTGCTAGACTAAAGTAATTTAAGCCAAACAAAAAAGAAAAACAATTTAATTAAGCGCAATCAAAAACTGAAAATGCGTTTTTTTTTTTTTTTTTTTTTTTTGACTTAACCCTTTTTTGCCTAACGGCTAAGATCTATTTCATGACACATCTAAATTACAATTAGTAATTATCAGCAGTAAAATTGCCGCAATTAAATAAATAAAAAAAATCCAGGAAATTCCCGCACAAATTTCCTGAAAAATGTGCGGGATCCCGGGATTTTTGTCCCGTATGAAAAACACTAGTTATGATGTTAATACCAAATATTATCTAGATATCTATATTTATACGAGATTTTTTCGACTTAAAGCGATTTTACGGAGGGGGTTTATATTGGACCTGTGGCCAATTCTGGAAATTACATAGTAGCTATTAAAGAAGTTATTGTCGCAGAATTTTATAAAAATAACAATATTAATTGGCATTTAAAGTTCCTTTGTGGAGTGCTTTTTGTATGGTCGCTATGTTCAAATGTGAACCAATTCCAATAAAATATTTTTGGGCCAAATTTGATCTAAATAAAAAGATAATAAGGTGTATGGAATTAAAGACAGAAATAAGTTTGAATGGGGGCTATATAAAACAATGGACCCATTCTCACTATTTTCAATGCTTCAGTCTAATAAGAATTAAAACAAATTCGCATATTCAAACAATTTATTTGCATTTTGTTTATTGAAAAAAACACTGATTTTTTCAAACAAATAATTTAACTGAATCAAACAAAAAGTTTACTGAAATTCATATACTAAATTTCAAAATCAAAAAAAAATAGGTTTTTGCACAAGCAATGATGCGCACACAAGCTGGCACTGTATTAGAAGATGATGGCAGAGAGAGCAGAGCGGCCGGCTGGCTTTGAGACACATTTTTTTGTTGGAATAATTTTTGAACGAAGTCTTTTTTTATACACACAATGTTTTTCGTCATCACTCACTGTTGCTGTATCCTTTCCTTTGCTAATGAAGAAGAAATGTAACCCAAAAACGGCGACAGACCGACTCGATATGTTTTTCGTCATCATTATATTTTTGTATTTGATGTATTTAAGCAAACTGTTTGAAAAAATTGCATACGGGATTATGGTTTTTTTTTAACAAACTTTGAAACCAACCAAAAATTTATTTTGTTTTTTATAATGTTGTTGTTGTTTCTGTTGCTTAAAAAGAGTGAAACGTTTTTTTACCTGCTATTTTTTTGTTTTTTTTTTTTTTTACTTCAAACCTCTTCATCTTTCTTACTGTTGTACTTTTTTAAAGTGTCCAAAAATAGACTGTATGTGTTTTTTGTTGTAGTTCTTATATTTCACATTAGGAAGTGTTCCTTACGATCAAATAAAAAAATGCAAAAAGACGACAACATTAAAAAGCGTTAAATATTTCATACAAAATTATGAAAACTTGAAACCAATAACGCGTGTATTATATTTTTGAATGGTTGTCAACATTTTTGTTGGTTAAATAAAAATCAAACAAAAATTTTAATTGAATCAGTAAAAATATTTGTAGAAATTGAAAAAATTTTCAAACAAGCGTTTGTTTGAAAATAATTCGGCAATAATTTTTTCTGTGTATATACCAAATTGTATCAAATTATATCCAAAACTTCGACCTATACTTTGCGCACAAGATTTACATGAAGAGACTGCCAACCAGCCAGACGGATCGATACAGAGTCGATCGGTATACTAAAAGCTGGGCTTACGACTAATATTTGCATGTGTAACACACATCAGCACAAACGCATATTACCCCTCCACCTATGATGGTGGTTTGGGTATAATAAGACAAAAATCTTTTTCTACAGCTTATTGTAGATTTTATTTGAAGTTTTGTCAGTTGTTAGTCTCACTAGTTACTTAGTTAGTTAGATTTTGTTGGTGGCACTCACTCACTAAATTGTTCCAACACCATTACACTTCTCTCAGTAAACTATCGAATGCGAGAAAAAAGAAAATTTATTCGCAATACCTTATTCAGTCAAAAACTGTTAAAGCGATAGATAAGCGTCTCGGCGCCGATAAAAGGGACGAATAGGAAAAAAAAAGTAATTGTAGTAAAGTAGTAGTAAGTATATTTAAATTTTTATTTTATTAATGTTGTTTCTTGTACAATCAACCAAACAACCGCAATCAAAAATCCAGCCGACGAAGCAGCAAACGAACGCCTTTTATATTAAACAGCTTGAAAATATTGCTTCCGTATTACACTCAACAAAAGTATGTAACCAAATATTTACACACTCCTTCTCACTTATTTAGCTGGATTGGATGGTGTGTTTAGCACTTTTCGAGTGAGTGTCTGGCATAAATGTGAAAAATACATAATTTTTTTTAGTTAATTCAAAAATTATATTTAAACTGATAAGATATTTACAACTAACACCGTATTCAAATTAGTTGGTAAGTTATGTGCCGTTGTTATAAAGGAGTATGTCTATTTGTTTGCCTGTGTGTCTGTATATTCGTAAAACTGTTGTACTGTGAGAAATTCAATTATAAGCAAATTACACAATAAAGAAAATATACGCTTTTTAAGATGAAATTGCATTTTTGCGAAAATTTGATGTCAATCTAAAACATTGTTGCAAGAAATAATCGTAAAGTTACAAAAATTAATTAATTTTTTAAAAGTTAAATAAAAATTAATCTAAATTTAAGAATCTGAAGTGAACATTAGAGTAGTCCAAAAACTGAAATATGAAAAAATACATCGTTGCTTTAAGAAATCTTAGCAAGAATTATTGACCATTCCCAGTAAAAAATTTTAAGGTTTTCGGAAGCAAGAAAAGTACAAGAGCGCTGATATATGCGCTGGCTATTACATACTACTTAGAAGCAACAGGGAAGCGAAAACCATTGAAGTAAATTTTTAATATAAGTAAATGAAAATTATTTAATAGCTTCGCATAATCCCTTATAAGTAAGCAGGTTGTAAGGGAGTAGTTGAAATGATTATTTAAAAGAAAAAATGTTCGACCAAAGTTCAAAGTGCTTCTGTTAATCCCTTACATGGAAGCACGTTGCATTGCAATGATTTCAAAATGTGTTTACGATTATTCCCGACATGTAATCGAAAACAACAGATGCTTAAAATGACTTCTTTTTTATTACGCAATCAGTCGGCAAATTGTTTTTGAGCAGAGAGGACGCAAGCAAATTTTTGTGTGGTCAAACACAAGATTTGTTGTTGTTTTCTTTTTAATTTGCGTACAGTTTCATTCTATTTTAAAAATTACATATTAACTGTGTTGTGTGTTTGTTTTGCTTTTTGTTCTTTTGCATAAGTTTTTGCTTCTATACTGTTGTATACAGTATAGAAGCAATTAATCAAAGGTATGAAAGCTGCGGTTTTTGGAAGCTCTTCCTTCACGGAATAATGTAAGCCATGAAAAACGCAGTGATTTTACAAAAAAGTAGTGCTTCCAAGTGGGAATTCGTCATATAAAAATCATGCCTCTTGTAAGCAGGTTTGCAAGGGGGAATTGTGCTTCTCTCCCTTACAAACCTGCTTACCAGTAAGCACCATTTTTTACTGGGTTTATATTATTTCATTTTTCAAAAACCAGTCATACGAAAGTTGACGATTTTATAAACAGTCAAATGAGAAATTAATGCAAAATGAACAAAATATACAAGTAAAATAATTTCCAATTTTTAAACTGAAAGCTAAAATTTAATTCCAAAAATGTAAATGCTTTTTTTTACAGAATACAATAATGCAGAAAATGAAATGAAGAAACTGGCTAAAAAGATATGCTAGACTACTATAACTATATTGCCCCACAAGCTGGAAGAGCAGTATATCTTACAGACTTACGCAACGTATATAATGCAATCAACATCTTGGCTAACGTTAAGCCTTTCATACCCCTTTAAAGGAACAAAATGGCAATATTCTAGAAACTGATGCAGAACAATTGAACCATTGGTGAAATTTCTTCGATGACACCTTGACAAAACAAGAAACAATTAAAGCACAGCCGCAAATAACGTTTTAAGTTACAAAATAATAATTTTTCAGGAGAGCAAAAAAAAGTTTTTTGACAGGCAGCATTATTTGTTTTAAAAATTTTTTTTTTGATTATTAAAAATAATGATAATAAAAATCTACCAAAGGTTAAAATACAATTTGGTTTAAGGATTGATGTTTGACTATTGACGTCAGCAGTCGTCGATGGCTGCGAGTGTAAGACGGCAAATCCCTCTGAGGAGATCTAGTGGTAGCGATCGCAACATGTCAGGGTAACTAGCCGCCTGGGTTCGAATCTCAGGTCAGTCAAGAATGAATGATTATCAATAACAGTTTTAATCAATTTTCATGCTGTAAAATTCCTTTCTTCATAAAAATAATTTAATGAAAATTAAATTTGATGAACTAAACCCTGATGAAAAAAAAAATATTGAAAATTTGGATTAAAAACCATAAATAGTTCAACAAAATTACCACAATACTAATTTTTGATGGTAAAAACTTTAATGCAAAAGGCTTTTAAAACATTATTCCGCACTGCAAAACCATTTCGGTTTCATCATTTTGTTAGTATGTAACTTGCAATGTTCTTCCACTGGCTGACACTTTGTAAGCCATTTTGAAGGCGTTAAGGTGCATAGTATTGGTTGATTTGATGTTTAAACTGTGTAAGAGAGTAACGTTCACGGTTATCTGCAAAAAACCAGTTTTTGCAAAATGTGGCGTTTACAACGTTATTCGCGGCTGTGCTTCAATTGTACAACATCCTACTTACATTCAAAGAAACACATGTAGAAATAATTCGATTCAACCACAGTGACGAGTAGAATGGAATGCCAAAAAGTAATAATATATTGACAACAACAACAAGAGCAAATATACATATACGTACATATGTTAAAACTAGGGTGTTCAGTCGATTAATTCTTGTTCGATTAATCGAACAATTTTAGACGATTAATTGTTCGACTAATTTAAAATTGCTCATTTCGATTAAAGGATTAATTAATAATAAAAAAAATGTATAACGATTAATTGAATGAATATTTAGTATGTCTGTTAAATGTATAATTTTTTTACAGTTTTAAATTGAATAAAGTACTTTCATTACAGGGTCGTTTTTAAAATTTGCTCGATTTTAAATCTAAAACTCGACCGTATTTTTTAACCAAATATTTCATGCGTTTCTCTCTTTAGAATGAGTTTGGTTTAAAAATATTGTACGAAAGATAAGTCTAATAATGCTAAATGTAGCAGGTGTACAAAACGGTATTAACGTAAAACAACTTAACTAATTTACCACTTAAACAATGACTATAAAATAGTACTTGAATAAGATGATCCACCAACAACATCCGATGAATAAACATTTTAAACAATATACTTCAATCGATTCTCTAAAGGAAATTATTTGCAGAAGCATAGCAGAGAATAGAATGTCCGTGAAAAGTTTAAAAAAATCTAAAGTTATATTGACTCTTTTAAAATCTAAGTGCCGAAAGTGAAGCAACAATTTGGAGCTACATTGACAAGTACTAATTTTTGCTAAACTTATCGCAAAAAAACCTCTTAATTTATAAAATTTCTGGATTTAGAATTATTCGATTAATTGATTAATTTTAAAATTTTATTTGTTTAATCGAATAAGTTAAAATTGTCAAATATCGATTAATCGTTTAATCGAACAAAAATAAAACCCGATTAATTGAACGCCCATGTTAAAACTAACTTCTTTGATTCTAATACTTTAATATTAAGATAATGTATCTTGTTCGATTAGAAAATTATTAAAAAATAATAAAATTAATAATTATACGTTAAAACGGAGAAAAGAAATCATCCGCAAAGCAAAGTCACTTTAACGTAAGAGTCAGTGATGTTATACGTAGGGAAAAATCCCTATTCGAAAGGATTTTCTTCTAAAAAGAAATTGGCCGTAGGGAAAAAAGGACAGATTTTTTTAAATCATTAAAATGTAGGAACTTCTTAAAAATGTGGAAAAACTCTACTATATTTGGCAATCTTTTTCGATTTGTGACAACATAATAATAAAATTGTTAATAGGGCAACATTACAAATTGTTAAACTTTTTTGAGTGATCGCTTGTCGCCATTTCAGCTTTGATTTAAAGGTAAATTTGTGTAACTCTCTTTACAAGAATAGAAATGCCTTGAATTAAATTTTTAAGAGCAATAAATAGATAATTTGGTAAAGATGGGAATAAAAAAGTTATGCAGAAAAGTCTCCATTTTAATGAAAATATCATTTTCCCCTTTAGTCAAAATTAGCTATCTTTGATTTATCACTGCCACATGACAATACATAAATAAAGCAAAAGGTTTTTTTTCCATCATTGATGTTAATGTTTGTACTTTTTTTTTAGCCAATATTTTTATTTGTTCGGTAGTGAATCATATACAGTGTAAATTCGATAATCCGGACTCCACTAATCCGGAATATTCGATAATCCGGACAGAACTTTGCAGCTCATTGCATGTTCTATAATCCGGATTGATTGCAACTCCATAGTCCGGATTAAATAACACGTTGTCAAACGAAATTAATATTATTTATTGATAACCCAACAAACACGGAGGTTTGATTTCAAATTGAAAATGATTTAAAATCAAACGTTTTCTCAAACGACAAACGTTTGATAATGATTTAAAAATCATTTGTAAATCATAGCGTTCTCAACAAAAAGGGGAAATTATTTTCAAATTTAAAAATGCCTTTATTTTCAACTTGCTTTCAAACGTTATTCTCAAATGTTTTTCAAATGTGGATTATAATACAATGTGGAATATAAATAAAACTATTTTATTTTTTTTAATTTAAATTTAATATTTATTTAAATAAACTGTGAGATAAACATTCGGCACCATAGTTAAAATATGGAAAAATGTTCTTTCCGTCCCCTAATTCTTGGAAAGACAACTACTTGGCTCCTTTTATTTTGAGGATTGTAGCACCGCGATCGTTTAACAAACTTTCTTCACTTTCCCGTTTTATTTCCCTTTTTTTCGTATTCTTAATCATTGTAATTACTCACAAATAATTTATATTTTTCACAAGAAATAAACTGTCACTTTATATTAAAATTTATTTTTAATAGTAAAACACATGTAACCACAGAGCAAAAAATTTAACTTTAATCGCCATTTTTAATGATTACATTTGTTTTTCACTTTAGTATTGCCTAGTTTATTTTTGATTTGAATTTGACATTTGACAAACATTTGACATCAAATTGATAAAACATTTGATATCAAATGTTTATTTTCAAATCATTATCAATTTGAATTTAAATGTTAAATCAAACAATTGAAAAACGTTTGAAAATTGTGTTTGATGTCAAATGATAAAGTCATTTCATATCAAAGGTTTGACTTCGTGTTTGTTGGGAAGTATGTGTGTATGTATGTAAATGTGTATTTTTTTATTTTAACTGAACTGTACAATTTATATTTATGTTTTTATGTTTAATTTTGCTATGAATAATCATAATTTTTCATAAATACATATGAACATGCGGTAATCCGGATAATTCGCTATTCCGGATTGGGGTCTGCAATCAATTATCCTGATTATCGAATTTTTACTGTACATATAAATCCTTTTTCAATCGCTCAAGTGATAAAACATCAAGAGTGATCTGAAAAGACTCATTTAGGTGAATTTTTCAAAAAATGATGACCCAACCCAAACACAAGGTTGGAAACAATTTTTAATAACATTTGATTTTATTTGTATCGATATTTTATCAATTTACAGTTGTAGGGACTTTTTTAGATACAATTTTCTTAACGCGTAGGGAAAAATAGGGATTTTTTTGGGCTGCGTAAGGATTTTTCAAAAAAGTGTATAACATCATTGGTAAGAGTTCCTATTTTTAAGTACATCAGCTTGGTAAGGAAAATGGAACAGCTGATCCGTAACGTTAAGAGTAACGAGAGTAACGATTAATGTCAAGAAATACGTAAAAAAAATTTAACAGTCTTATGGCTCTCACCATTTCTTGAACTTTTATTAAACGATACAATTTTTTATTTTTTTTTAAAGTTGTATTGTTATAGAAACATAAGAAGAAAATCAGGGATGGAAAATGGAAATTTTGTGGACACATTTTCACTATTATTTTTTTTTCTTTTTTTGATGCAAAATGATAAAGGAAAATATATAACATTTCAATTTTAAATAAACTTTTTATTGACACAGACGAAAAAAAATCCATTCGGATCAATTTTTCCACCCTTGATGAAAATAACATCAAAAGTTATTGAACAATATGCTGCCAACATCAGAATAAAAATCGTTTAAGAAATATTAAATTTTATGTTCTTAGCTTCTTACTTTTATTTATAACTAGCTTAACCCGGTGCGCTTTGCTATCCCAATCGAAATAAAATTAGTAAACATTTTTTAAAACAGATCTCGTGTATTTTGAATACAAAGCATCTTGTAACAAATTTAATTGCTTTTACAGTAACCGTCTTACAATTTAAGAGTAAAAATTAAATGTAGATGTCGAAAGTGAAGTAACAGATTTTCGAAAAAAAAAAAATTGTATTTGCTGCGAAGGCTATTGTAGGCACCTAAAAAAATTGAATATGTATCCAAAATGCATTAAAAAGGCAAAATATGCGCTATAAACCTAAAAATACTGCAAAAAGGCTCTTTTAGCTAAAATATGCCAAAAAAAAATGCTGCAAAAGGTAAAATATGCAAAAATATGCACTAACAAGTCGATGCCAAAATTCATAAAAAGCTCTAAAACGGATAAATATATTGTTTCTGCCTTCATTAGTCGCACAAGGAAAAACATGCAATTGCATATTTCTGGTTTCCCTGGTTATAACTTTAGATGGCTGTTTTTATTTAGTTATTTAACGTTTTTTTTTGCAATAATACTATTAAAAAGATAATTTTCTTTTACAAAAAAAAAAAAACATTAAAACAAAAGAAAACTTAATTGAAACGCATTCAAAAAGTATCATCTACAAATTTGAATAATTTTAATAGTTTGCCGCCTTTTTATAGCAATTAATTTTTTTATTATTTCAACACTTTCCATTTCACTCGATTAGCATAAACATGCCGTTTAAATTGCATAAAAAATTTATAATCTAAAAATTTAATAAAGATTTACATGAAAGTAAACGTAAACGGCAGAAATAAGTTTTTAATTCACTCATACAAGTTGTTGTAGTTGTTGTTATGCTGAAATTATGAAAAATAAAAGTGTGACTATCGGTGACAAGTAAAACAACGCCTCTGCTTATTTGGTGACCAAGATTACGGTCAATCCACTGGCAGTACGAGTATCACATAAAACTAAACAAAAAATGTTTAAACAAAACATCTGGAAAGAAAAAATGTGGTATTAGGACTTACAACTTATTTATGATAAGAAAAAAAATGGGGAAGTGAACGTTAAACTTATTATTTCTACTAACAAAAAGTAACGTATACTGAAAGCAGTTGCTATTTAAACTGGATTACTATTTGCATTACAAGATTAAACAAAAACGAGCTTTGCTAGAAGCCTAATTATTATAATTTCTGCTATGAATCCACTGAATACATTACAAAGTAGCTAACACTAGATACTCATCATGAGTACAAACGCTACATTATCAATATCATTTTATAATTTAAACATTTCTTTACATTTTTTCCCTCACCAATTTTAAAGTTGGCCACACTGTTTATGGAGGTGTAACTATGACACTTTAATACTCCACTATTTGAATACAATCACATTGAACAAATACCATATACATGGATACATTATAAATATGATCGAGTAGATAGATCAACCTTTAGTTTTAAAGCTTAAACAAAATTCACACACCTTTTTGCCTTTAGCAATATTTGCTTTTTGTATTTCTCTGAATCGGGAATATTTTGTTGTGCGTTTTAAATGAATTTTGACAGTTTAATATTTATAAAAAAAAAAAAAAAATCACAAAAATAAATTCAAGTTTGCTCTTACATATAGTTTGAATAGACTCCAGACTTCAAATGTGCAAACTAGGTTACATTTATGTAAATTTAATTAAAAGAAAGAAAGCATAACCCACCTGTCATTCGTTATCAAGTTTTTTTTTTTTTTTCAAATTAAAACTTTTTCAATATCAAGTGCACAGAAACACACACACATCCATATGCTATGTCAATGGGAGTAGATTCGGTATCGCCCAAATCATTTACTTCAAGATAAATAAATTATTAATATTTGAAGTTTTAATGATAAATGATAAATCAACTACTGATGGGTAATTTATTATCTATATAAAAGTAGATTTGTCTTTTTTTCGTTGGTTTAACGTAAGTTCTCATACCAACGCTTAATTAAACTTTATGGAAAAAGAATATTTATCGTACTGCAATGAATTACTGGTACCCTAAAAATAGCATAAAATAGACATGCTCGCGTGAGTGAATAGAAACTTATTCAGGTACGCTTTCAAGCAGTCACGCCAAACTATTTTGAAAAAAACTTGTTATGCCCTCCACCACTAGTGGTGCATGAGGAAAATAAAAACTTTTTGTTTTTCGTTTGGATTACTTTTATTTAATAACTTATTAAATAATTTTTTTTACAGCAGCTGACCTTAATTATTGAAAATCAGTGTAATCCTTATTGGAATATAAAGAAAATTTAATGTTGAAAATCGCTACAACCGTTGTGAATATCGCTTATTAGTATTAACATTAGAGTTGAGTGTAATACGTAGATACATATTATTTTGTTCCATTGAAATTTAGAATAATTTATCACTTTGTAAGGGTGCGTGTATCCTGATAAATATGCTACACAATTATAATGCATTATTATTTTTTAGAAAAGAAAACACCATAAGTTTGTCATTAAGTGTGAAACTTTATTAATATTCATCTAAAGCGGCTCATACACTTGCAATACAATTGTTCAATTTTACATAATGTATAATTATATCGGCGATGTGTATGTGATATTCGAAGGTGATACAATATATTATCAACAATAAAAAGACTTTTGATTTTAATTGCACAACAAAGGTTATGTTCACCTTTTTATTAAATGAAACTTAAGCAATATTTAAATTAAAACCAGTGTGCGACTTATTGCATAATAGAGGACAATATGGAAATAATACATAAAGTATAAAATATTTTGGGTCTTTAAGTAATTCCCAATCGATTTAGCCACGTCCTTCTGTCTATCATTCTGTTATTAATACGCTCATTTTTAAATTAGTCAAAATTTAATAGCAATATGGTTGGTGTCAAAATCCTTCTAGTTATTCTAAGCAGTTTAGACTGGAAATCCAGTAAAGTCGGTCCAGTAGGATAAGTGTTATGTCTGAAAATTGATGAACTTAAACCTGATTAAAAATATTAATATTTCAATTAATTGTGTAACATATTTATCAAGTTACACGCACCCTTAAAAGTGATAAATTTGTATACCCTTCACCGAAGGTAAAAGAGTATATTCATTCATTGTCATTCTGTTTTTAATTTCTACAATATTGATCTTAGACCCTTTAAAGTATAAATATTCAGGTTCCTTAGAAGGAGCGAAGTTGATTTAACGATAACTGACTGTCCGTCTGTCCGTTTAAATGGGTTTTCCGAAGGTCCTAAAGAGTATGGGGGCTAGATTGTTATACATTTATGTCACAAATAGTCCCGAATCGTTTTATATTGAAATTCAGCAAGATCAGTCCAAAAATGGCTGAGATATGAGCAAAAAACCACTACTGTCTCTAATTTTTCCCATAAATCCCCTGCTAATGATGTTTTTTTTTTATTTATTTTTACTGTATATCTTAATTAGGTACATCCCACAAAATGTGGGCGGGATTGTAGAAGAGGGCGTGGTAGCTCCCGTAAAGAAAACACAAAGGGCTGTCATATGACCTATGGATACGCCTTTTATATCAAAAGAGCGGAAAACTTTAGTATAACATATCTTTCGAAAACTCGGAAAAATCGGTTTAGATACAAAAAGTTATGACCAAAATATAATATAATTTTTTTTTTTTTTTGAACAATACCCATTTTCGGGAACCATAGTTCTTCCCGAGGTGAAGGGTATATAAGGTTCGGCATAGCCTTACTTACTTGTTCTAAATTACAATGGAACAAAATTATCACCCCTATCGTGAATACCACTTTTTATTTTTGTTCCCATGAAATTTTCATTGCTCTCGAAGAGAAAAAAGCAATCGTGAATATCATGTGAAAAATTTTTCACGCTATCAGTTCCAGTGAATGTAAAAAAAGAAGTAAAAATAAAAAAAAAATAAAAATCAATGAAATTTTTCTTCAAAAATATACACGTATATATTTAATAAAAAGAAAAGTTTAAATAATAAAGCAAAATATTTAGTATTGGAGATATAGTTATTTTGATTACAACGTTAGTTTTTTGCAATTTTTTAAATTTTATGTAGTAAAATATTTTCCAAAATTCACTACGTCTGTCGAAAACTTCACAAATCAGCAAGCAATCGGTCTTTTGTATTGCAATTTGTTTTTATTATTAACGGATCTAGCCCTTAATATACGATTTATAGGAGGAACTACTTACATACATGTTCTGTTCCCTAGCAAAAATAATGTGAACAAATCTAAGGGAAACTTGAACAAATAACGAGCGAAAAAACTTTTCACCATAAGGGGAATTTTTCCCCGTGAACATTTTTTCACATAATTATTCTCCTTTGAATAACCTTTTTTCCATGGGAGTGTTTCATGATCGCAAATATGTGAAAAGTGGAAAAATTACGAGGGAAAAATTATTCTCGATAGGGGTGAATATCTATGTTTTACGCTCAACACTAATATGCAATTAGTATTTACATGGCTTTATATCAAATACATATTTGCATATAACGAGTTTTAAATAATTATTACATAACGTCACTTTAGTTAAGACAGAGCAGGATTTGTTTATGTTTGAAACATAAAATTTGATGAAAAATAACATATAAAAATGCTTATGTATAGTTTTAGAACTGTTCTAAATGTACAGGCGCGGATTCAGGGGGGGAAAGGAAATCCCCTCCCCCCCTAAATTATAAAAATACGTGTTGTTTATTTCGATAATATAAGAATTCCCAGTAAAAATATTTTTTTTAAATGTACAAAATTTTTGGAAATCCAAGCAAGGTTTTTTTTGTTTTTTTATTGAATCTCTAACGAAATTTTCAATAAGTATCCAAATTTTAATCCTTATAGTTATTTACTAGATATTTCCAATGAAACATCTAGTTTACCGTATTCAAATACTTTTTATTCTACATACAATCCCAGCAGGTGCCATCTATATCCAAAGACTAAACGTTTAACTTGATAATGCGTGCGGTGCGGTTGAATTATTAATATGCCTTAGTATATGCAATATTTATGTATAAATGTGTTATATGAATCAAAATTCTATTCGATATTTTTTGACGAAAGCACGGATTTGTCGGGGAAAAGCCGAATTTCCTTATCTTTAAAATATATCAACATATGTACAACCAAAAGTTGTTAGGGAAGAATTTATTGACTTTGCTAAACTCATTTGAAGAGGCTTCAAAGGATATTGAAGACGTTGATGTGGCAATTAATGCGAAGGCACTATCATCAAAAATTCTTAAAGCTTTGACAAATTTTGGTCTTGACCTAAAAAATTGTGTAGGAGTTGGAACATTTTAGTGTCCTCTGATGTCAGCAGAAAATGGAGCGAAACCTAGTTTCAGCAAATACAAGTGTCCATCATATAGTAGAAGCGTTGGAAAAAATACCTAAGTGAAAAGTTAGTATCTCTACCTTTATATTAAGGAACTCACTTAGTACTTTTGAATTTATTTGCGGAACATACATATTAAGTGTTATACTTATTGTAACACAGCCGCTTAGTATCATTTTACAAAAGCAAGATATAGATCTTCAAAAAGGATTAAGCCTTATCAAAATTTTAATCATGTGCCTTGAAGAGAAAAGAAATAAAGCCGAAGAACAATTTAAAGCAATTTTTGCAAAAGTTAAAGCTATTTGCGTTCAAATCGAGGTTCCAATCGAAAAGACAAGATTTGAAGGAAATAATCACATCCCAAATGTTGAAGATTTATACCGAGTTGTAGTTACATTCCTCTTATTGAATTTATTTTAGAAGATCTCAAAACACTTTTCCCAATAGATATCCTAAATGTATTGAACATACCTAAACTTCTACCGCAAAGTGTAATCAAGTCATATACATATACAAAACTTTTAAAACCACAACTAGCGGATGAGCTGATTAGCATCTAAACTTGAGCCTGAACTGTTGCATTGGCAACAAACATGAAAAATATCTGAAAATCTATCAGATAACGTTGTAGATGCTTTACTAAACTGTGATGAAGATATCTACCCAAATCTAAGAAAAATATTTCAAATTTGAGTTTTAATGCTCGTCAGTAATGCTACGAGCGAGAGGTCATTTCCTACCCTTCGTCGAATAAAAACATAGCTCACATCAACAATGACAGAAGATAGACTGTACTATCTAAATTTGCCTCACAATGAAATCATAAATTGCTTATTTTAAAACGATAATTTATATGTATAATGTATATTGAACTGATCTTATATTTTATTAAACCTAATTGTTGAGTTTTTTTTTTTTAATATAATATACACATATTCAGCGGTGTGCTGGAAATCGAAAACGTAAAAAGCAAGAACTTGGAAGTTGTTTTTAATACACTTTTAATCTAATTTATATAATTTTTGTTATAAAGTTCTATTTAATAGAGAAATATTTGATATAAAATTACTTAATTACAGAAATCTAATTAAAAAACGACTGTTAAAATTCTTGCGTTTTACGTTTTCGATTTCCAGCATACCCCTGATTGTTTTTAATAAACTTTTAAAAACAATTTTTTACTTTTTTGTATCATACAAAATTTCCCCCCCCCCTAAGTCTCACGCTGGATCCATGCCTGTAAATGTAAGATATTTCCCAATTTACGATAAACTTAATTTTTAGGCAAGTTAACAATAACACTACGTAACAGTTTTTTGACCAAATGAATTTGACACCTAATCTTTATCCGCTGAATCCGAATATGAAGTCAGAATTGTCAAAAGTAGAACAGTTTTTGAGATATTCCAAAATAACCGTTATTTGTGTTTTTAAAAAAGATGATGTGACTGAAATGCAAATATCTTCAAGAATTTTAACGGGATTATGTAATTCTTTCCTTCTAGTGAGAGGTTATAAAATTTCCAAGATAACCATGGGTCGTTTGTAATCATTGGTCCAGAAATGACAGAGTTACAGTGGACAAAATTTGAAAATTTATTAAAAATTTTATGATTTTTTGCAATTTTGTTCTTTTAAAGTTTTTTTTTTTAAATGAAACAACTGAAAAGTTTATTGTTTTATTACATAGGACATTAGTCTATTTTGATACGAACATTTTGCGCCCAACGAGACTAATTTCTGCGCAAAAATGACAAAGCTACAGAAGATTTAGTGAATTAACCCACTTTTCGCTTTTTAGTGTTTTATAACACTACGTAACAATTTTTTTGACCAAATGAATTTGATACCTAATCTTTATTGAAAATTTTCCGCTGAATCCGAATATGAAGTTAGAATTGTCAAAAGTTCAACAGTTTTTGAGATATTTCAAAATAACCGTTATATGTGTTTTTAAAAAAGAGGCTGTGACTGAAATGCAAATATCCAAAAAATTAAATATTAGCCTATTTCAATACGAACATTTTGTGCCCAATAGGAACCAGATCGGTGCAAAAATGACAAAGTTGCAGAAGATTAATTGAATTAACCCACAACAAATAAATATACAAAGCTAAATTTTTAGTAACAATAAATATTAAAAATTGCTTAAAACTATTGAAATTCTATATGGGTTAATTTACTAAATCTTCTGTAGCATTTTCGTACCAATCTATATCTTGTTGGGCTCAAAATGTTCATATTAAAATAATCTAATGTCGCATGCAATAAAACATTAGGATTTTTAAATCATTGGTTTAAAAAAAATAACTTGAAAAGAACAATATCGAACAAAATCATAAAATTTTCAATGAAGCTTGAACTTTTGGCCCCTGTAACTCTGTCATTTCTTGACTAATCTTCACAAGCAATCCATGGTTATTTTAGAAATTTTATAACCTTTCACTTTAAAGAAAGAATTACATAATCCGTTTAAAATTTTTTTAAGATATTTGCATTTCAGTCACATCATCTTTTTTTAAAACACAAATAACGGTTATTTTAGAATATCTCAAAAACTGTTCTACTTTTGACAATTCTGACTTCATACATATTCGGATTCAGCGGAAAATTTTACAAAAAGATTAGCTGTCAGATTCATTTGGTCACGAATTTGTTGAAATTTTGTTACGTAGTGTAATTAGGGAAACCTTAAATATGCAATGACATATGGGCATTTCCATTTTGACGTGACGGAACATTTGTACGAAAAAATTTTAAAAAATTAAATGAAGTCAATCTTCAATTCAAATGTTTAAAAAGGGTTTTTTATATATGGGCAAATCCTGCGCGACGAACGCTACATTCGCACGCGTTTTCTGATTGAAATATAAATAATTTTTGGTCTTTCAAAAGAGATATCTTCAATTTATATAAAGTATTTAGTGACCTTAATTTGTACTTAAGAATGGCATATATCATAATTTCTTAGCAAGTATTTGTTGCGAAATAATTGATCACAGTATCGAGTATCGAGAGAATTTTTTGTCATTATTTGATCGAATAATGAAAATAGCCAATTTCGATTAACAAATAACTCGAACAATGTGGTTCAATTAATCGAGCAAATTGTATGTGCAAAATTTAGGCCGTAAAATAGCAAATGTTCATGTTTATTTAGTTTACGCTTATATTATCCGTTAAAATTATGTTTAAAAATGAGACATGTTTAGTTATCACTTCATTTTTGCCTGCTCTCAGATCATAATGGTTTGTTTGACATTTAAGTTAAAGTTTTTAAAATCAACGAAATTTTTATTGATGCTAAATAAAGACAGCAAATGTGTTTATAAACCTAAAAAAATTAAGCGGAAATAATTCTTAAAGAAAGTAAAGTATTGTCAAACGAGTAACTAAAATTTACATCAAGTAAGTTGAATGTTGCAAGAAATAGACAAGTGAATAAAAATTTGTATACTGACAAACATATTTAAATTTCTTGTTTAAGAATGAGCTTCGTTTGGAAATATTTTACTAAAGATGGAAACAATGGCAAGTACAACAATTGTCCAAAAATGTATTAATGCTCAAGTTCCGCCATATCTTCCCTTATTTATCATCTGCGCCAAGCACACAACACTAAATTGGATGAAGAACCAACAACTTCTGCTAACGGTCCGCTGACAAAATATTTTAAAAAGGATGCACAGTTGTCCCTTGAAGAAATTATTTGTAGGTGTGTGGCTGAATACGGTATGTCGGTGCATTCGTTAAACAAATCTAAAGTGATAATATCATTTTTGAAGTTGAAAGGTATTTTAATGCCACAGAGCGAAAGCACTATTTGGAAATTTATAGATAGTTTTTATACTAAGAAAAAAGAAAACTTGTTAACGAAATAAACGAAATGTTGAACAATGATGTACGATTTTCCATTGTAGTAGACGAGTAACATTAAGATGCTATGATTCTAAAAATAAGAATTTTAAGCTGTTCAATTTAGGACTTGAAGAAATGAAAAAAAGGGGAACCTCTGCAAATATTTATTCTAAAATAAACAAAAAACCTAAAGAATTTGGCATCAATTTTAACAAACATATAGTTGGATCTACGCATGATGGCGCCGCTGCAATGAAAAAATATGGAAACGATATACTAGCTGAGTCGCAATTATGTTTAAACCATGCTATTCATTTGTCAGTCCTTGATACATTTTATTCAAAAAAAGTTATTAGATGTCCAGAAGTGAATGAAGAGGAAAGTTGTGATGAAAGTGATGACGAAAATGAAAATATTGAAATAACTGAAAAAGAAAACGAAATTGACATAGATGAGGGATTTGGTTTAAATCTGAAATACAGAGTGTTGTTACTCGCGTGCGTAAGTGTTGCAAACGTTTCAACAAGACTACCGAAAAGCAAAAAAATTTACAAACCTATGTAATTATTCAAGAAAAAAAAAAAGAAATTCGACTTATTCATGACGTTTAACATCGTTGGTCGTCCTTAGCTAATATGGTTCAAAAGATTCTTCGCATGCATTGGCATATTATGGGTTACCTGTTTTCACAGACAGAGAAATACTTATACTCTCTGCAATTATTAATACTTTACGACCGCTGGATGTAGCCATCAAGGAGCTCAGTAACGATTCCGCAACACCAATTGAGTTGGATGGAATAATTAAGTTTTTAATCAACAATTTAGAAAAGACAAACAATTCTTTTTTAAAAGATTTACTTGTTTGTCTTAAAGAGAGAGAGAACGAAAGACGAATTAAAGTTCTTAAAACACTTACACTCTACCTCAATTCCGCAATGTTTCCCAATAGCGATAACTTTTTAAAATATAGCTCATAAACCGAAACAAAAGAGTTTGCAATCAAATTGTACAATCGATTGTTTAATACTGAACCGGACCAAAATGTATCAGACGATGAATTTTTAGAAGAAGAAGATGTGGATCCCAACGAAAACAATCTTCTAGGCGAGCTTAACAAAACAATACAAAGTATTGCAAATTTTAAAAAATCAAACACAAAAAGTATAAGTATAATAGATGATTTCATGTATTTAGACAAAACAAAGACAAGATCAGAAAAACTTGACAATCTTTTTAATGCAATTTTATCGTTATCACCAACATCGACTTTAAGTTAAAGGGTGTTTTCAACGTCAAGTTTTATTAAAACAAAACAAAAAACCGTTAAAGAGCAAACACCTGAATTCTGTATTATTTTTAAAAGACTTTTTTAAAAGATGTGACTGAAATATCTTCATTATTATTAAACATATTTTTAAATATATGTGGGATCGGGTGGCAGCCGACATATGACTAGAAGTGGTAGCACTTATTGAACGTGCAACTCTGCACGTATACGACTCTGTATTGACAGGTGGCGAGATGTTTAATGCTGGCGATCTGGTAATATGAGGGATATGTGGCGAGTTGAGACTGAGACGAGAAGTAGTTTGTAGGACATAGGACAGAGTATAATTGGACATCGAACTGAATACACCTTAAGCTTATCTCTAATTTAATATTTTTTGAATAAACGTTTTATTTCTTTATAATTAATCAAAATTATAATTGAGTTTCATTTATAAAACCTACATTTTTGGGGGCTCGTCCGGGATTTTGCCAAGTGTGTTTATGTTCGAATTTTGTGATATTTATTCTGGGTGAATAATATGTGAACTCCTTAGAGAACCTTATATTCTGAGTGAAAGTAAGAACAAAGTTTAAATAATAGAAATTAAAAATTCGTGAAAATCTTAAAGTGGACTTTTTAAATAAAATATTCTGAGTGAATTGAAAAAGAAATTATTATTATTCTGAGTGACTAAAGAGAATGAGAAACTACAATTAAAAATTAAATTCTGAGTGAATTAATAAAGTAAAAAAAAAAAAAAGAAATTCAGAAATTCCTGGGTGGATTTTTTAAAGAAAAATTCTGAGTGAATTGAAAAAACTTTTATTCTGAGTGAATAAGAAAAAATAGAAAAATACTGTGTGAATTCGAAAAATTATTATTCTGAGTGAATAAAGGAAAAAAACAGTAAACGTTAAGTAATATTCTGAGTGAATAAAGGAAGATATTAAACGAAAAATTTTAATAATCAGATTCGGAGAAAAGTAAAGATTTATGAAAAACTTATTAGTGGACATTTTAAGAAAGAATTCTGAGTGAATTATAGCCTGTGGAAAATCTTAATGTTAAAAAAGGGAAAATTAAATTCCTAAAAGTGATTAAAACGGTGAGAAAAGAAGTAAAAAAAAAGAGAAAATTCTGAGTGAATTAAAGGCTGAGTATAACAACATTAAAATATAATACATATCGTTAACTTAATACGAAAAGGCCCTAACTCATGTTTTTCATAGTTTACAGGAGAAGGAAAAAACTAAATAAAAAAAGATGCAATATTGATACAAAATTTGTTTAAACGCAATTTTTATTAAAAACACTTTACAAATTTAGTGTTATATTAGTTTTATTAATTTTTATTTATTAATATGAGTAAGGGCTTTTTGTTGTTGTATTTTCTGAAAAAAAAATGAGTTGGGGCTTTTTTTTTTAACGAGAACAAAAAGTAATTAAAAAGAAATTCATGTTTTAGACAAAGAAACAAGGAAATTAAAAAAATTATAATCATATTACATTGAAAAGTAATAAAATCTTCATAATATATTAGTTTTTATATGGTAAATTTTCATAAAAGTGATGGCAGTCTTTGGGCAGCAACTTCTTTAAATCTTGCAAGTGATCCCACTTTTTCTTGGAGATTTCCAATTTTGAAGTATAAAGGGGGCCAGGTTCAATATGTTTATTAGCAGACTTTGTTCTTAGGGGTAGAAGCTCGTATTCGCCACATATATCTGTTTTAAAATAAATTAACCCTGAGTGGTCGTATCCTAATGCCCGTAGCAAGTTTACAGTAGGGTCGCCACTACTTCGACCTGAAGTTGAATCAACGTTTTGAATATACGGGCAAGGTATATTCAAGTTGAATCAACGTTTTGAATATACGGGCAAGGTATATACGGGCAAGGTATATTCAAGTTGAATCAACGTTTTGAATATACGGGCAAGGTATATTTATAGCAGGTAGCCGCGAGATTACAACAATTGTACATTCAATTCAAGTTGAATCAACGTTTTGAATATACGGGCAAGGTATATACGGGCAAGGTATATACGGGCAAGGTATATTCAAGTTGAATCAACGTTTTGAATATACGGGCAAGGTATATTTATAGCAGGTAGCCGCGAGATTACAACAATTGTACAATAAAACAAACAACAGGGCTTTTTATTGTTGTTATGTGATACAAACTGTCAAACAGCAAAGGGGTTGATAAGAGACAAAAAAGACAAAAGATAAAGACGAAAAACTTGTTTACTTGTTTTCTATACAACATTTGACAGTTCGTATCACAAAACAAGCAAATAAAAAATAAACAGCTGGCTTTCCGCGACTACCTGCTATAAATATACCTTGAATACGGGGGTAAATTTATAACGGCATTTTAAAACTCACTACCACACATAAATGCCAAGGCGTATATAACAGGTGGGAGCACTAAAACAGCTGACTGCCATTTAATGCTCTATGCAGAATCAAAGGTAATAAATAAAATAAAAGCAGCACATCGCGCAAAGCAAACACTAAACAACAACAGAGATTATAAAAATTGATGCTTTGTTGCTGTTTCCTCAGCAAAAATGAGTTAGGGCTTTTTTCTTTAGAAAATTGTAAGAGATGAGTTAGGGCTTTTCGTTTTTAGGCTATAACTTCGGTATTTTTTTCCGAATTCATCTGATTTTTTTTCGAGAATGTGTATCTAGTAATGGTCTATCAAAATATGTAAAAATATCGATTTCGAAAAATTATGAGTTAGGGCCTTTTCGTATTAAGTTAACGATATGTATGTATATGAAAAGTCGTTATTTTGAAAAGAAGCCAACTAATAAAAGAAAAGTGCAACGAGTGTCAAAAAAAAAACAACAACGAAAAACCAATTCTGTCAAAATGTAATAGAGAAAATCCAAAATGATGCAATAATATACAAAACAGCCGTTATTTTGAAAAATAAAGACAGCTGTGTAATAAGAAGAGCAACGAGTGTCGTGAAAAAAAGAACGAAAAAACATTTCTGTCAAAACAAAAATGTGAAAATACAACATTGAAACAAGTGTACAAAAACAGATGATGCAATAATATATGAAAAGTCGTTATTTTGAAAAAGAAAGACAACTAATAAAAAAAAAAAACAACAACGAGTGTCGTAAAAAAAGAAAAAACAGCAAAAAAATAAAAATTCTGTTGAAATTATAACGGAAAAAATCAAACACTGAAAAAAGTGTACAGAAAAAGTTATGCTGGATAAATTTAACGTTGAAAACAACAACAACATCATAACATGTACGTGAAAAATAAGGGTTGAAATTGTGAACTGCCAAAGAAAAGAAGTTTGCCTAGATAATTTTCTTTGCTGACGAGAAGAAAAAGGCGGAGCTTATGCAGATTGAAGATCATTTAATGATAAGTTATTTACAGTTTTTTTTATTTAAACATTTTTTGAGTGTTTTTGTATTGAAAGGAAAGAAGAGCAAAGAGAGTTACTTTTACTTTGATTTTATTTAATACCGTAGTTTGATGTTTTCTTTTTATTTTTTTGTTTTGAGAAAAATCAAGTTGGAAATAATTTCTCTTTTAAAATTATTATGTAGTATGTGGAAAAAAAATTGTTTTTGTTTTGAGTACTTGAATTTAACGTAAAATGTGTTGCTACTTCATTTTTTTTATTTTGTGGTTGTGTGTAAAGTATTTCATGTGAATTTAATTTTTGATATTATAACGTAAATTTGAATTGTTTGTTTTTTGTTAACAGGAACTGAATACGTTACAATTGTGTTTCTTTAAATATTTCATTGAAATTAATTTAATTGTTTTGTACATATATAATTTTATTTTGATATTCTGGTATAACAATTGCTTTTAAGTGACAATGGACAGACAGGGAGTTTTAGGTTTGAACGTTGATGGTTTGAGGGGTAAATTGGGTGAGTTGGGTTTGAGTACAGTGGGACGGAAGGAAGATCTTAGGAGGAGACTTATTGAACACTTCGGCCTGAACGCGGAGGATTCCGCTTCTGAGTACGATGATGTGGCATCCCATCGGGGTGCTGCTGCTGTACAGTTTAGTAGAAATGTGTTCACACTGAGGGATATTGAGGATTCACTTTCAACTTACTGTGGTACGGATAGTTTGGAGATTCTCAACTGGATCGAAGATTTTGAGGACAATGCTGAGGCTGTGGGGTGGACAGACTTACAAAAGTTTATTTACTCGAAACAATTATTGAAAGGGGCTGCTCGAATGTTTATTCGTAGCCAGAGTGGTATTAAAAGTTGGAGTTCTCTTAAGGAATCATTGATTGAGGAGTTTGGCACTAAATTACCAGCAGTTGAGGTACATAAGATGTTGAAAAACCGCAGAAAAAGGAATAACGAAACCTTTAGGGAATACCTTTACACACTAATGGAAATGGGAAAACCTATACGTTTGGATGAAGAAAGCTTGATTCAATATTTTGTGGATGGGATTCCTGACTCCAAATTTGGTAAATGTATTTTATATCAAGCGAAGGATATAAATGACCTTAAGGATAAATTGAGGACATATGAAAAGATTCGTGGATCAATTCAACAGGCATCAACCTCCAAACAAATCCCAGAATCTTCTAAAGAGGAAAAGGTAAAAATCGACACAAAAGGAAAAAAGAAATGTTACAAATGTGGTGGTGAAAATCATTTTGCAAAGAATTGTGGATCGACGAGTGTAAAATGTTTTAAATGTGGAAAGCTAGGACACAAATCGTTTGATTGTAAGCAACAAACCAATGAAATTGTGAAATCGGAGAATAATAATTCCTGCATGGTGACTGATTTCAGCGAATCTTTGGGAAGCAGACCATTAGCACATCGTAATTTTAAGGAGATAGAAATAAATGGTGTGAAGATTTCGGCAATTATTGATTCGGGTAGCGACATATCGATTATACGACTTGATGTTTTTCATAGCATAGATGAGGTAAATTTTATAAGAAACGAAAAAAGTTTCATCACAGCTGGAGACTACAAATTGATCTGTACCGGATATTTTGATAAGACGATAACTATAGATGGTAGTGATTTCAACATAAGATTTTTCGTGGCTAAAAATTTTGTCTATCCGGCAGCAATCGGAAACGACCTTTTACGGGAAGCGGATATAATAATGACTTCGAGTGGGGCAACAATTGTGAAGAAAACATATCGAATGGAGGATCTGAAGAGGAAAATTGAAAGTATCAACAACGAAGCCAATGAGTTCGAAAAGTTTTGTTCAACGGTAGTTATAGAGAATGTTGATAAGGAATTCGACTTTTCGCATATGAGTAAAGGAATAGGGTCAGAAATTCGAGATTTAATAAATAACTACTCTCCAGATAGAAAGGAAACATCACCAATTGAAATGAAAATTGTTTTATCAGATGATACACCCGTATTTCAGAGACCTCGTCGGATATCGTATGAGGACCAAAGTATTGTAGAGGAACAAGTCAAAGACTGGTTGCGCGACGGTGTAATACAACCGAGTACCTCAGCGTATGCATCGCCGGTAGTACTGGTGAATAAGAAAGATGGCAGCAAAAGGTTGTGCTGTGACTATCGTAAGCTGAACGAGAAAATATTGAGGGATAACTTTCCAATGGTGCTGATCGATGATGTTATGCACAAGTTACAATCAGCGAAGATTTTTACAACTTTGGACTTGAGAAATGGATTCTTTCATGTGCCAGTAGAGGAACAATCAAAGAGGTATACGTCCTTTGTTACGCATAATGGACAATACGAGTTTTTATATGTCCCATTTGGTATTTGTAATTCGCCGGCAGTATTTTCTAGATTTATATTTTCGATTTATAGGGAACTGATACAGAATGGTACTATTATAATATATGTCGATGATATTATAATTCCTTCACTAAACGAGGAAGAAGGGGTCATCAAATTGAAGAAGGTGTTAGAAGTCGCTGAAAAACATGGATTGCAAATTAAATGGCAGAAATGTCAATTTTTACAGAGGCGAGTAAATTTTCTAGGCTACATAGTAGAAAACTCTACGATTAAGCCGTCGTCGGAGAAAACGAGTGCAGTCGCTAATTTCCCGCTCCCGAGGGACAACAAGTCGCTTCAACGATTTTTGGGTCTCACGTCGTATTTTAGAAGATTTATATGCAACTATGCCATGATCGCTAAACCATTGACTGATTTACTGAAAAAAGATGCTACTTTTAAATTAGAAGAAATGCAGATGATTGCCTTTAATCAGCTAAAGCTAAATCTTACAAATGCACCAGTTTTAAATTTGTACAACCCCAGAGCGATAACTGAAGTACATACAGATGCAAGTATGTATGGGTACGGTGGTGTATTACTCCAGAAAAACGCAGAAGACCAACAACTGCATCCTGTAGAGTATATGAGTCGTAAAACAACGGATGCGCAACAGAAATATCACTCATACGAGCTTGAGGTTCTGGCTATAATTGAAGCATTAAAGAAGTGGAGAGTGTACTTAATAGGTAGTCAGGTAACGATAATTACTGACTGCAATGCTTTTGCCATGACAATCAAAAAGAAGGAAGTACCGTTGAGAGTATCTAGGTGGGCAATGTACCTTCAGGACTTTGATTATAAAATAGAACACCGATCTGGTACAAGGATGCGGCACGTGGATGCTCTAAGCAGAGTTTCTTGCCTTTTGGTAGAGGATTCTATTATACATCGGTTAAGAGAGGCACAGTTGAGAGACGAACAGATCAAAGCCATAAGAAAAATTTTGGAAAAGGATTCTTATGAGGATTTTTATTTGAGGTACGATTTACTGTACAAAGACTTAAATAGAGAACTTATTGTAATCCCTAATAGCATGGAGGAGGAAGTCATCCGAATTGCACATCGTGTAGGTCACTTCGGAAGTAAGAAGACTAAGGAAATATTAGAAAGGGAATTTTATATTCCAAATGTAACGACGAAAGTGGAGAAAGTAGTACGTAGCTGCATCGAATGCATTATAAGTGATGCAAAAACCGGTAAAAGCGAAGGGTTATTAAACCCTATTGATAAATCAGATAGACCGTTAAGGACATACCATATTGACCACGTTGGTCCAATGGAGCAAACGACCAAGCGATATAACCATATTTTTGTAGTAGTGGACTCTTTTTCAAAATTCGTATGGTTATACCCTACAAAAAGTACCAATTCGGAAGAGGTAATCGAAAGATTAAAGAGACAAGCAGTTATTTTCGGAAATCCGGAGCGGATTATCTCTGACAGGGGAACTGCTTTTACCTCAAATGCCTTCAAGGAATATTGTGAGGAAAATACTATACAACATCTCTTAATAGCAACAGGAGTACCAAGAGGTAATGGCCAAGTAGAGCGTATGAACAAGACAGTTGTTTCTTTGCTTTCAAAATTGTGTGCAGAAAACCCTCAGCAGTGGTACCGTCATGTTGAGAGAGTTCAACAATGTCTTAACAATACCCCACCCCGTAGCACAAAAGTTTCTCCGTTTAGAATTCTTACAGGTTTGGAGATGAAAACCGAAAGACATGAGGATATACGGAAACTAATTGACGAGTTTGCTCTAATCGAACTGGATAAGGAAAGAAATGAAGTTCGTGAAATTGCCAAGGAGAATATATCTCAAATACAGGAAGAAAACAGGAAAACTTTTAATAGAAAAAGAAAGGAGGCACCTGTCTATAGCGAGAACGATTTGGTGGCGATCAAACGAACTCAATTTGGTGCAGGTCTTAAGCTGAAACCCAAATTCTTCGGTCCATATAGAGTAATTAGGCTACTCAACCACGATAGGTATGAAGTTGAAAAAGTTGGGGAAAGTGAGGGTCCGAAAAGATCTTACACAGTGGCTGAATACATGAAGAGGTGGAATCCGTCGTTCGGGTCGAACGAGCGTGCAGGAGGGCCGAATGTGGGATCGGGTGGCAGCCGACATATGACTAGAAGTGGTAACACTTATTGAACGTGCAACTCTGCACGTATACGACTCTGTATTGACAGGTGGCGAGATGTTTAATGCTGGCGATCTGGTAATATGAGGGATATGTGGCGAGTTGAGACTGAGACGAGAAGTAGTTTGTAGGACATAGGACAGAGTATAATTGGACATCGAACTGAATACACCTTAAGCTTATCTCTAATTTAATATTTTTTGAATAAACGTTTTATTTCTTTATAATTAATCAAAATTATAATTGAGTTTCATTTATAAAACCTACATATATGTGCTGTTTTCACAACACAAGTGATTGAACGAGTAGTAAAATTTATATGAAAAGCACTTATGTGGTGTTTATAGAAAACGAGCTCCTTACTCGTCCGTTCAACTTACATTTAAAACAAAAACAAAATTTCGAAATTTGTTTTAAATGTAAGTTGAACGGACGAGTGAGGCGCTCGTGTTCTATAAACTACACATTAGTTTTCTGAGTGATTTGCATATAAATTTTACTACACGTCCAATCACTTGTGTTGTGAAAACAGCACAATAATTTTAATAACGCAGTATACGTAGTACAAATGAATTGTGATTTTTTTTTTTTTTTATTACTTTTGTCTTGTTATTTTTTCCGTTTTTAAATAAACAAGTAAGAGTGCTATATTCGGCTGTGCCGAATCTTATATACTCTTCACCATTGTGCGAGCAGAATACAGAGCAACTAGACAAAAACTAAATAAAACTGGTAAATATTTTATTTTTTAAATAAGAGACAACCGGTTTTGAACTTCGCTTTTCATAAGGGCCCAGAATATATATACTTTATAGGGTGTAGGATTAATATTGTATATACCTTTTTACCTTCGGTGAAGGGTATAAAAAGAGTAATTTTCGGGAATTCAGGGGTCTAATCACTGCATTCGATACTATCGTATCGAATAAACTACTGAATTTTTTTGCATACGATAGACACTGGCGTATCGAATGAAAATCGATAAATGTAATGTCGAGTTACTCGATGTCGAATGCTATTATTTCAAATTCAATACATTTCATTCGATATCGAGTTTCAAGATACCAAAATAAATAATTTCGATGAATTTTGCTCGATATCGTATGCGGTGATTAGACCTCAGTATTTCGGTTATAACTCATACAAATTTCCGACATTTTGGTATATAAGTCATATACATAGGACATATGGCAGCCCTAAAATTTAGGTTTTTATAAAAATGTTGATGTTTTTTAGCCCATTTTTTGGAGTATTTTGCTCATAAATTACCCATTGTCTAATCGATTTTATAGTTTTATATACCGACGTGTTAAGGAAGAATTTTACCATTTACTTAAGTTATATGTATTTATATATAAACATTTATATAAACTTGTAAATATATATTTTAAGAAAGTTAATTATAAAAAGAGTAATTTTTGTGAATTCAGTATTTCGGTTATAACTCTGTCATTTTTTAACCGATTTGGCAGATTTATATACCGACGTGTTGAAGAAGAAATTTACCATTTACTTTAGTTATAAAGCTTAGACTCGGGGAGATCTATGGTTCCCGAAAGTGGGTATTAAAAAAAAAATTTAATTTTGGTCATAACTTTTTTGTATCTGAACCGATTTTCCCGAGTTTTTTATTAAATATGTTCTACTAAAAATGTCCGATATTTTGATATATAAGTCATATCCATAGGACATATGGCAGCCCTTAAATTTAGGTACCACGCCCACTATCCAATCCCGCCCACATTTTGTAGGATGGTGTGTATTGTATTTGGAAACTTTGGCACTTGCCGTTCTCAAGATATACAGAAATAAAAAAAAATACAACAACAAGGGATTTTTGGAAAAATTTAGAGGTAGTCGTGGTTTTTTGCTCATATCTCCGTCATTTTTGGACCGATCTGGCTGAATTTAAATAGCAAACTTAAACGGAGTATATGTGACATAAATATACATCAACCTAGTCCACATCATTTCTGAGGTTTTCGGAAAACCCATTTCAACATACACACGGACAGACGGACAACCGGATTTGAACTTCGCTTTTCATAAGGACCCAGAATATATATACTTTATAGGGTGTAGTATCAATATTGTGGAACATACAAACGGAATGACAAAGTTATATATACCCTCTTACCTTCGGTGAAGGGTATAAAAATTATAAAACCAAATACACATTGTCGTTTTTTTACAGTAGATTAAATTTTTGGAAAATTATTTTAATTGTTCGAGTTATTCGAACAATTTGAAAACCTTACTCGATTAATCGAGCAATTTTTAAATTAAAAAACCGATTAATTCCTTACTCGAATAATTGGATACTCTACGCACGACACAGAAAGTGGAAGTAACTTCAAATGTTGAAGTGTATTTTCCTAATTTTTAGCTAATTTTGCATCATCAGGTATACAAAATCGAATTCCCAAAAGAAAGATGACTATAAGAGAATTCTAAACTCATTTATTCGCAGCCAAAAAAGTTGTGATTTTTTGACAAAAGCCTTGAACCCTTTGTGACGCACTACTCACAACGCACGCAAAAGTTTTTCCAGTAGTATTTTATTATTATATTTTAACAAAACAAATTATATTTTTATGAATTGCATTTCTTAGCTAATGAATATCAACTTTTTTTTAACGAAATTTATATTTTGATAAGTCTGCTGTAAGTGCTATTTTAATCACAAAAATCACCGAAAATAATGCTAAATTCACGTATAACATTAAGATATCAGCAGTGGGGTAGGATTTGGTAAAAATTATTGCATTAATGATCATTGAAATACACACTCTTTAATATAAAAATGAAATTATACATCTAGTCTTATATTCCATTAAAATAAAATTCATTTGAAAATGTTTGGTTGATGGACTGTTTCTGGGATTTGCCCATATGCAAAGTAATGAAGAAGCACTATATTCAGAAAAATTAAAAAAATCGACGCTAAAGATTTGCAGATATAAGCAAAAATATGCGCTGGCGTGAGGTTAAAACAGAAGTAGATTTTGATTTGCATTAAAACTGAATAAGACTGCGAATTTCGCAAGACGTTTTGTATTTATAAAACCTTTTTTAGTAAGCTTTGGACTTGGCGGCATAAAATAACCCCCCAAAAAAATAATGAAATAACCCCCAGAACTTTGTACATAGAATAACAACAACGATTTTGAGGGGGTTATTTCATTTTATTTATTTATTGAATTGGGGGAGTATTTCATATGAAATAAAGTCCCAATAAATATTTTGGGGGATTATATTCTTTTTAAATTTATAAGAAAAACGTTAACAACACTGATTTTCAATAATTAATGTCAGCTGTTATTAAAAATGTTGCGCCAAAAATAAATAGTATTATTAAATAAAAGTAAAACAAACGAAAAACAAAAAGTTTTTTTATCCATCACAATATAACCAACAATCACAATAAAACACACATATTGTATGCAAACACAAGAAAAAAGTTAATAAAAAAATACTTGCTTGCATTAAAAAGGTGTTATCTCACACTGAATTATAACTGCGGGTAAAGCAAATATCCCACTATCGGCTCAAATAGCACAATCTGTGAAGATTTTTATCGTGCTAAATCGGCGCCAATTTAAAAACATTGCACAATTTATTCTTATGCTTGCGGTCACAGTATCGTGCTATTTGGTCAAATTAAATCATATATTTTTGTTTATTTGCTTGTTGGCAGACATAATTTAACTTTAGAAATTAGCAAAATTCTCCGTCTGAATATTCCATTACTAAAATTCTGCATTTATTCTGCCTTTTACATTTGTTTATGTTCTTTTCTGAAAAACATGTGTTATTGTAAAAGTGTAAAGCGTTCTTTTCTGAAGATGTTCCCTTTAACATTAAAAAAATGCTACATGTTCCACACTCATTTTAATTAAAGGGGCATGAGTGCAGCACTAGATCAAGGCGAATTTAGTACAAGGTTGTGGTAAGTTTCGAGCCGTAAACATTTGTTGTTTCTGTTGGCCTTGGATTGTTGAAGTCTTGCCACCACCTGCAATTGAATTTACCTTGCGCTAATTGTACTTTATTGTTTAATGCCGAAATTTGTGTTCTTTTGTAAACGCAAAATATGAAACACTTCTTAAAAATTAGGGGAGCATTTAAAAATGTTGCCAAGTCACATGTAACACTTATGCAACACTTTTTTTTAGAAAAGAAAACGCCATTAAATAATATCAGGGCCCGGACTTTTATGCAGTTAAAATCGCGTTTTATGCGCATAAAAAATGCACTAAAAATAGAAATATATGCGCTAAAATTTTAAAAATATGCAGCTAAAATTATTTAAAATTTTATTATCTATATATATAAAAATGAAAAATGTTTGTATGTTTGTTTGTTTGTTTATTTGTTGGCTTACTCCTAAACTACTGAAACGATTTTCCTGAAATTTTTACAGTAACATTACGATAGCCCTTAAAATAAAATAGGCTACTTCTTTTTTCGATAGGGGCAGGGTAATTGGTACCCCCCATTGGATGCCAATATTAAATATCGCATATCTTAAGAGCCGCTGCACGCATTTTGTTGAACTTTTGGTAGAAGGATCTTCTGAGCCCCAAAAAATATAGCAGAGGGGGAAATGGTACCTACCATAGGACGCCAATGTTTAACAGCGCATATCTTAAGAACTGTTATAGTGAGAATGTTCAAACATTGTGGAAGTCGCTCTTATGGTATGCTACACTTTTAAAAATAAAAACAAAGCGGGTAGGCGCAGGGGGGAAACACCTCCCATAGGATGCATATATTAAGTATCGCTCAACTGAAGAACTATTAAAGGCTAAGTCTTTAAACGTGGTTAAAGCTACGATTATGGTAAACTATAAATTTCAATATAAAAATGGGCGGGGTAGACAGGGGACGAGCAGTACCCCTCATATATGAAATATTAATATGAACCACTGCACGCATTTTGTTGAACTTTTGGTAGTAGGATCTTCTGAGCCCCAAAATTTAAATAAAATAGAAGCGAGGGAAGTGGTACCCACCATAGGGCGCCAATGTTTAATATCGTATATCTTTAGAACTGTTATAGTGAGAATGTTCAAACTTTCTGGATGACACTCTTATGGTATACTGCACTTTTGAAAATAAAAATAAAGCGGGTAGGCGTAGGGGGGAAATACCTCCAATAGGATGCATATATTAAATATCTCTCAACCTAAAAACTATTAAAGGGAAAGTCTTCAAAAGTGGTTAAAGCAGTGTAGCGAAGCGCACCGGGTTAAGATAGTTAGTGCTAAAAAAAAACATAAAAATAACAAGAAAAAACGAAAATAGTATGAAGAACGTTAAAATTCAGTCTCATACACGTAAGTAATGCACAATAACCACAAAAAACAAGTTAAAATAAAGTAAAATACAAATATATAATGAAACAGTAAGAGCATCATGCAAATTAAGTCACTTGTAAAGGTCCAACTATAATATGCATAAGCTGGCTTGAGCAACTGTGAGAAAACATGTTAATCATAAGTATCAAACCATATTAAACTTTGGAAAATTTTTGTGTTAAATTTTTTGAAACTATCATTTGCTTAAGCAAAGTGCGAAACTGATCGCAATTACATACGAATCAAATGTTTATTGATTTTGTTTTTTAAAATGCCTTAAGAGATATATTTGTCCCTACATTTTTTAAAAATAAAAGTTTACTGCCTGTTTTTCAAAACAAAATAAAACGGAAGTAATAGGTGCATGATTAAATGTCTCTGTGGTACATTCATTTTCACTACGCTGTTTTCGAAAACAATTTAAATTAAATATGCAAGCAGGACTTAAAACAAAAAATTTAAATCCCTTAATTTTTGTTTGAACTTTATCAAGCTTGCTACGAATTTGTTAACTCAAGTTACCGTCCACAAAATACATCTTATTTATGGCAATTTCAAAATTCACCATTGTTGAATCCTTTTACCACATCATTGAATTGGCAAAATTGCTTTCAACCACTTCCCCCATCTGGTTGTTATAGGCTGTAAAGGAAGACATTAAACCGGATTATTCTTTTTATATGCGGCAACACGCGAAAATATAGTGGGATCTAAAGCTTCGTACAGACGATGGTTAGATCTTACAATGTTGTCATTAAAATTGCCTAAAAATGTCTTGCAACTATGTGTACATTGTAAGCTTATTTTAATTTGGAAGATGTGTAAAATTAATGCATCTCACAATGGCACCATTGTCAGAAAAATTACAACATTGTAAGATCTGACCATCGTCTGTACGAAGATTTAGCTTAAGAAATGGAACAAATTCGCCATTTATTGTTGCAACATATTTAGAAAGGAAAACGACAACTTTTCACATATTTAAGTTTTTTTATCGACGTGTTAGCTCCAATCTAAAGGTCTTAACCTCTGTGCTATGGTGCAAACCAAAACGGTAAGAATTTAAAAATCAGGGACCGAAAATAACAGTTATATTGGAATTTAAAAAAAAAAAATCATATAGAAGTAAATGTCGAAAAACTGATTCAAGTATACCATATTGTTCCTTATGCACTTGTCAATGATAAAATATATTGATTTTTAAAATTTTGACTTTTATATTTTCGATCAAACTTAGCGGTTATTTTTTAATTTTTATTTTTTCGATCAAAAATAAAAGTTATTCTCTAAAGAAATGTACGTGATTTAATAATTTAGTCGACTTTAAATTTTTATTTTAATGTGTAATTATCAATGGAATTTCGTATGCACGTTAAAATAATTCTTATAAGTGAACTAAATTATAAAAACACGTACATTTCTTTAGAGAATAACTTTTATTTTTGATCCAAAAAATAAAAATTAAAAAATAACCGCTAAGTTTGATCGAAAATATAAAAGTCAAAATTTTAAAAATCAATATATTTTATCATTGACAAGTGCATAAGGAACAATATGGTATACTTGAATCAGTTTTTCGACATTTACTTCTATATAAAAATCAAAAAAATAACTGTTATTTTTGATCGAAAAAATAAAAATATGACTGTTTTCAACCAACTTTTATGAAAAAAGGAATAACTGTTGCGATCCCTGGTAAAAAAATATTTTATTTGATTTCATTTTATGCTCTGTTTTTAAATATTTTATTTCCCTATTTCTTCTTATGTAAAAAAAAAGATTGTTTATTGCAAAAATTCAAAATTAAATTCATTTTAAAACTACCGTCGTATCGAGAGTAAAATATCGCCGATATCGATATATCGGCAAAGCTTAAGTCTCGCATAAAAACGATAGGAATAAATCAATTGTAGACATAGTTCTATAAGACTAAAAGTCACACAGATAAATTTTGTCAAACCTTTTTTTAAATTTTTCTTTCAATAATATGTATTTCTATTCACAAAAGTTTATCTCTGCATTTTAAGTCTTTAAAATTTTTGTAGACATTGAAAAAATTACCTTATAAAAATCAAAAACTTTCCTTCAAACTGCTTCAAAATTCTATAAACTTTTATAAAATCTTATTTTATTTTTCTATATACATATCTTTTATGAATTTTAACTTTCTCTTAATTTTATTTAATTTTTGCACATTTTAAATAAAAAACACATTTTTTATAAAAACAGGCCATATTTTGTGGAAATTTACCATCTTTAATTTTTTAATTTTAATTAAATCTAATTTATTTTTCCCTATTTCTTTAATGCTATTTTGACTTTCTTTTAATTTTTGCACATTTTAAATTAAAACAGGACATATTTTGTGGAAATTTACCATCTTTAATTATTTACTTTTAATTAAATCTTATTTTATTTTTCTATATTTTTTATGCTATTTTAACTTTCTTTTAATTTTTTTTTAATTTTTGTACATTTTAAATAAAAACCGGAAATTTGCCATCTTTAATTATTTACTTTTAATTAAATCTTATTTTATTTTTCTACATTTCTTTTATGCTATTTTTACTTTCTTTTAATTTTGCACATTTTTCATAATAACAGGCCATTTATTGTGGAAATTTACCATCTTTATAAATTCACTTTCTTTAATTTACCAACAAACTCAACAAACCCTTTTTTCTTTTATTTACTTTGCTTTTAGATAAGACACTTTTTTCTTATTATTAAATTTGCTTTTATTTCCCAAAATACTGCACAGAGAAACTCACACTTCAAAAAAAAACACGATACAACATACTCAATGCTGCCACAACCGCGGCGATTTCATCAAATTAAAACCAACAGAGACTGCGCTGTCGTTAGCTCTGCTTTTTTATAAAAAAAATACTTCACAAACTCACACGCTACAAAAACACGACACAACTCACTCAATACTGCCCACTACCGCGGCGATTTCAACAACTTAAAACAAACAGAGACTGCGCTGTCGTTAGCTCTGCTTTTTATGAAAAATTTCTATAATCGTTTTTACTAAGTTACATTCATCTTTTTACTTATATTTTTTAATAATATAATATAATGACGTTTTAATTTTATTTATTTATACAAATTACAAATGTTCTACCACTTTTTACTCTCTTTTTAATTGATTTAAGGGAGTATTATTTTAAGACGTTCACGCACTTTGTAAATTTCTAGAAACTAAGAAGAAAGGAAAAGGAAATTAGGAAAAAACGAATTTAAAAAATCTGTGTTGGTTAAACTTGAGTGTGAGAGTAAAAAAGACAGATAGTGCCACGTAAGAAAGAATAAGTGATTTTCAAACCATACGAAAAAATGGTAAGGGAAATTATTAGGTTTTGTTTAAGGCGAATTCATTGCAGTTGGTCTTAAAAGCCCTGCTGATAACCTTTTTTTTTTTTGTTAAATAATTGTTGGATTGTTAAAATTGCTTTTAGCTAAAACACTTTTCTTCTTATTAATAAATTTGCTTTCATTTCCTAACATACTGCACAAACAAACTCACACTACAAAAAAAACACGAACCAATGCACTTAATACTGCCCACAACCGCGGCGATGTTAACAACTTTAAACTAACAGAGACTGCGCTGTCGTTAGCTCTGCTTTTTATGAAAAATTTTCTATCACCTTTTTTACTAAGTTGCATTAAACTTTTTACTTAGATTTTTTTAAATTATAATATACTTTTGTTTTAATTTTATTTATTTATAAAAATTACAAATGTTCTACCACTTTTTACTCTCTTTTCAATTGATTTAACGGAGTATTTTTTAAGACGTTCACGCTCTAGAAACGTTCTAGAAACTAAGAAAAATAGGAAAAGGAAATTAAGAAAAGGGAATTTAAAAAAAACTCTGTTGGTTAATCTTGAGTGCAGCGTTACCGTTGTGATACTAAAGTATCAATTTGACGGTGTTTTATGACCCTTTTTTAAATTATACTTTTGTATCATTATCACCTATTTTGTGACACTTTTTGACCCTTTTATGGAAATAGCTCTCACATTTTGTTTTTTGTCAACACTGAGGAACAGAAGTGCTAAACAAATGTTTTCGAAATAAGCATTGCTTGATATGGAACAGACTCAAAGTATAAACCTTCAATTCCATGCTTTCTTTTCCTTGATTTTTGATAGTAAAGTACAATTTCCCTAAAAGCAAACATAACTCATATAAATATTTGTTATTTTTTACGGTGGTTTCTTTTTAAAACAAAAATTTTACATTTTATTAAAAAATGCAATTTGGTGTTTTGCCACAGAGTATACAGAGGCGTCACGAGACAGAAAATATTGTGTTTTTTTCTGTCTTTTTCTTCGAAAGCTGCCCTTTTTTGTTTTGATTATGCAATTTGTGTAGATAGTAGCGGCCTGTTTTTACGCATTGTCACTTCACTAACAAAAAACATTTTCTTTCATACGTCACTTTTTTCATCTCTGTATACTTTGTGGTTTTGCTCTCTTAAACAGTAGCATGTTTTATTCAAAAAAATTCGTCCTTAATAATTGCAAAAGGTGTTGAACTTTTCGCCCCCTTTTGAATCGACAGTGTTGAGAGTGCCCTAACAGGAATGAAAACAAGAGGTAAAAATTGCTCAATTAGCGAAAATTCCCAAATATTTGGTAAAAGCGGTATAATATAGCAAAAAAGTCTTATATTTATTAAAAACCGTAAAAGCTTTAAAAAATCTGACACTTACAGGAAAAAATCGCTTTAATCGAGAAAATGGTTACAATTCGCGAACGATAGCAAAATTTAAAACAAACACTAAAATTTATTTCACATCGCTAAATAGGAAAATTACATAAAAAGTATGAACAAATTAATTATAATGATCAAGAATAAACTTTTTGACAGGTGTTTAAAACAGGACAGAGCATTCCATAAAAAAATTAAGTTTTTTGAGCTCTTCCTACCTGAAATATTATTTTTTTGTTTGCTTATAAAAAAACTTGGTTCATTAAAATGGGAAATACTGCTTATAAAAAACTTGACCCTTTATTTATTGAAATACCCTTTTTTTTGATCCCTTTTTCTGGAAAATCCCCTTTTTGTGACCCTTTTCGAAAATTTCCAACGGTAACCCTGCTTGAGTGTGAAAAGAGAAAGATAGTGCCGGCAAAGGAAGAATAAGTGCTTTTATAATACAGTAGAGTCCCGATAATTCGTAATCGCAAGGAACCGGCCATTTCTTACGAATTATAGGGGTTTTAGATTTAGCGGGGTTTCGATTTACCGGGGTTAAAATAAAATTGATACGAATTAACGGGGTTTTTCAATTTATTTACTAAAACAATAACAAAATTATAAAAGACAATTGCTAAAAATAAATTATAGAAAATAAACACACACACAAGCAAAAACAAAAACCCACGCAAAAAAATAGCAGTAAACAAAAAATCATTCTTTCCATGTTTCTGTTGTTTTTATTACGAATTATAAGTGGTAGTTACAAATAATTACGATTTATAAGAGGTAAAGAAAATTTTATTTGAAAAAAAAAATTACGAATTATCGAGGGGACCAAAATGTATGGAAATTTTACGAATAAACGAGATTTTTTTAAGGGACCGACAGTTTATTACGAATTATCGGGAATTACGATTTATCGGGGTACGAATCATCGGGATTTGACTGTAATAAGAAAATATGGTTAGTCATCGTCCAGACTTGCAATTTTTGTTGCAGGAATTTTTAAAAATTCTGTACCTCGTTTCTGTATTTCTCGCATCGTAAAATTTCTAACATGAAGTGTGAAACGAAAAATTCCATCGTTTCTCGATTTATGAGATAAATGTGTTTCTGTATTTGAATGCGAAAACAGACACAACAAATTCTGTTTATACTGGAATATTTCCAGTAAATAAGTGCCAAATAAAAGCGAAACGTCAACAAAAGAAATAAATATAATAAAAACGGGGCTGCCAGATTTGACGAGTTATTGTCATTTTGACAGCTTTTTGTTCCGAAATTAGCAAAGTGACGATTTAATGATTTTTTCTAAAAAAGTGACGAAAGCCAAAACAAAATCAAAAATATTTTATAATTTTGTTGTTACTTTCTAAAGAAATTCATATTGAATTTTTAAATTTCAAACACTTCATATTTTGTGGCGTTGAAAATTGAAAAAACAAAATGAATTTCTATAGAAAGTAACAACAAATTTATAAAATACTTTTGATTTTTTTTTTTTTTTTTTTGCTTTCAATGAAATTGTTGGCGTTGCCCCTTAGTCTTCGAAATAAGATAGTTTTAAATATTTTAATATGTTTGTTTATTAGTAAAAAAAATATCTTTAAAAACAAGACAGCTTAAATTTTTTTATTTATCCCTTTTGTGAAAATTGTCCTCGAAGTTGTTTGCCTCTTCCCTGAAAAATGTATCGGCAAAAGCAAAATTTCGAGGGAAAGAAATGGACTGATTTGGCTTATTTTGAACATTTAATACTTCTTATATACATTAACAAAATATGATTGATATTTGGGTGTATCCAAAGTAACGGCCGTTACTTTATAAATGTGCTGTTTTTAAATGTCTGAAACAAACATCATGTATTTTAAAATTTTGCACAGGATGTGTCAAGTTAAATATCTGATTAAATTCTTTGAAATGTTTTGTTTAATTAATACATTATAAAAATTACAAGTTTTTTGCGTGTGAATTCATTTATTATCGGTGACAAAAAAAAAAATATTTTTGTTAGTATAAATAAAATTAAAGTTAATCTTTAGGAATATGACACGATACATTTATTTTGTATAATAGCGGAAAAATTAATTCAAAATAAAAATTTAATTTTTGTGCTATAAGGGGTCAATTTCTGTGGAAACACCCTTTTGATATTCTTATCTTATATGGACATTTTTGGGCCAAAAACATTATTTCTATTCTATTTCAGGTAAAAAAAAGAAAAACAATTTATAGTAATAGGTAAATTACAGATTTATATCTCAGCCATTTGTAAACCGATATAGTTAAATTTCAATAATATACTATTTCGGACTACATACGATATAAATATAAAACACCGTTGTCACTATGAATTCTAGGTTTTTCACAAAGCTGATTTAATTAAAAAATTTTATATTTTGATCTCAGTATTTGTAAATATATATCTATTTTAAATAAGGATGTATGTTTATTTTATTAAGCTTGGCTTCTTTTTGCTTTTGTAAAAATATTGGCCCATAATCATAGTCAAACGCTAAAGTCGGTTCTATTTAAAAACAACTTTAAAATAAAAACATTCTTTTAAATATTTTGCTACTATAGTCGAAACTAAAGTATGTTTTAAATTGAACCGACTTTAACTGGGTGCCACCTCAAATGTAGCAAATTTTTCATACAACATGCAACAAAATATAAGCAAGTGGCAACTTTAAGCAGCCGACATTGAAAATTAAAATATAAATAAAACACTGCATATCTTGTAGGGTTGAAACACGCAATATGATTTTATGTAGAAAGCAACAACAAAATTACGAAACTGCCTAGCGTTTTACACAATTAGGGCCTATACATATGTATTTTGTGTTTCTTTCCATAAAAGTTTTCCTGCAAATCATTAATAATTGCAAAATATCGGCCAACATCTTATAACATAAACATTTTTAACTTTTTGCAAGTACTTTTTTATTTGGCGAAAAACAGCTGATGCTGTTGTTAAATGAGTTAAACACAACTTCAGCTGGTTTTAAATTTAACATCGGGTTTAACGTGTAAAGTATGCTTTTGCTTGTCTATAGTAGATCAAAGGCATATTTTTAATAAAAGTTTACTTTAGAACTCTTAAAGTATGCTTTGTTTATGACTATAGTTATGGGCCATTTATTTTATTTTTTGTTTAATATGCTATTTTCTAATGCCTTTGTGTGACTTCTTCAGGGAAAAATAATTTTTAATTGTTATCGGATTAAAGAAAATAAATAGTTTTATAGAAAATAATCCTTCAGCTTAACAAAAGAAATATAAATTTAAAGAAATTATTAAATACTCATGAGCTTTAACTTTGTTTTTTGTTTGATTATGTTTTAATAAAAGTCGAAACAAATTTGTTTAAAATTTATTTTAAATTACACGATTTTTAAAACAAAAAAGGAGGATCTTTTATATTTTTTTCTCAGGAAATTGACGATTTTGACACAAATTTATCTGGCAGTACTGATTAAAACCAAAACAAGAAAAGGCTAAAAAAAATTTAAAATAACAAAATATAACAATGGTTTTTTGTTTATTTTCATCATATAAATTATGCGTTCATCATTTATATTCCTTCTATTTTTTTATTTATTTTAAAAAAATAGTATATAAACATATTTTAAATTCAAAATATCTACATTTTGTTTTTCTCGTCACCAATTTCAAATGCGACTTATTTTGACTGTTCTTGAAAGAAACTCTTCGCAAAACATTGTTATAGAAACACTTTTTCTTGCATCCTTCCAATAATTGCTGGAAAATTATAAAAATGACAGATAATTCTCGCCAAGAAAAGATACAGAAACACTTGCGTGAGAAAAACCATTTTTTGTTTCATTTCACACTATTTTTGTTGCAATTCACACGTTTCTTGCGGAAAATTTTACGAAGCGAGAAATACAGAAACGAGGTACTGCTTTGAAATTGCATTAGTATCTAGATCAGAGCTGCCGTTATTGGTTATTTCTGACCAAAATTGGTTTTTTTTTTCAATGTGGAGATGAGAATATTCTTTCATTTTGGTTACTTTTTTCTAAAATAATAATACGTATGAATACGTTTATCTTTAAGTTTCCTTAAGTTTAATATGGTTTGCCTCATATAATGTTCATGTATTCGCACATTTGCTTAAGCCAACTTAAGCCCATTATGGTTGGGCCTTAACGATAAATATTAAACTGTCAAAAAAATTTTAAAAGTTAGTCTGAGTTCATACGGCTCATGTCTTATTGACAAGATTCTTCCGTTTTCTTCATTGAACATGAATTGGCGTTCAAGTGATTCATGTCATGTTGACGACATGTGCTTTTTTGATATTGAAAACAATAACAAAATTAAACAACGAATGGAAAAGCAAAACGTAAAGACAGTACATGCATCTGTGTACTCGTTTCTTTTCCCGTCGTCCCTCTCGCCTATAAAGTAGCAATCTTGTCAATAAGACATGAGCTGTATGAACTCAGACTTATCGATAAAAAATTAAGTTATGTCAAAAAAAAATTAAAATTGTTCAACTTAAAATTTACATTTCAAGCTTGAAATATTAAAAGTGTTGCTAAATCATCGACTTATGGGCTAATTCAGCGATTTACCGCCTTTTGTTTGTTTTGTTTTTATGTTTCCTTAAAACAAAAAAAAAATATATATACATATATATGTACCTATTCCTTTAACTCCCACTGGAGCATAGGGCACCCACATAAACAAAAAATTGACAACATTTAATAAAATAAACAAAATATTAGCAAAGGAAAAACTGAAAAAAAAAAATTTTTCACATTTTTTATAGTTTGTTCTTTCCAACATTTCTTTCAATCCTATATTAATTCAATGAAAAAAAAAAAAATGTAGTGTCATAAGGGCTTAACCCCAGGTGTACATTAGAGATAAATATCTCAGCGCGTTAGCAATAACGTTCGCAGAATAACCGCCATCGGGATGAAATTGGCCAATATATATAGGTTTTCTAGGCATATATGTATATCAGTAAGTTTTATTCCTTGGGAAGCACAGCTGAATGCTATCGGGCGCGTCCACATCTTGCGGATAGTGGACGCGCTTAGCAGTCGCGGACAATTCAGCGGCTCAGAGCGGAGGGTCTCAGTTGGATTTCTGGCTTACGCTGTTTTCCAGTTAAATTATAAGTGCCAAAGAGGCTCGGGCCGATAAATAACCAATTTGAATGGCTATAATCCAACTTGGCGTCTCAGGTAATTAGGTGACTACTGGTGTGATAGTCACTGAAGAGGGGTTCCTTGAAATTTCCGTCATACGGGTGTGTGTTTGGACACAAAGATAGCAGCCCTATCACCAAACTATGAAAGGCGTGCTAGCAACCCACTTTTTCGATTTTAATCTTGCTACCGAATTGCTAGATTATGTTAAAGGCATGTTAATATGTTATGTTAATTCACTATTTGAAAAAAAGAAGGTGCAGTGTAAAAACTAACGACATCTTGCAAAAAATTATTGTTAATAATATAAATTCTGTCTTATTCGACTTTATTAAGCTTGAAATCTTTTTTATATAAAAATATTAACTTGTACTAAATTAATTTTTTTTTTTTTTTTGTAAAATAAAAGTAAATTTTTATATAAAAAGGAAAAGAAATAAAACAAATTTTGGCAATTTTATTTTAGTGTTTATTTAATTCTTTGAATTGATTCTTTTACTTCAATTATAATTTTAATTCCAAATTAAATTCCAAATCCGACATTTTATGTTAGCAATAATTGTCAACGAATTATTGCAACATAAATTGCCGGTAATAAATATATACAAAAAATGGCTGTCTACATTAAAGATAACATAATTTTGACATTTACTGCAATATATGTCCCAATATTTATCTCTGGTATAGACGGCCAGTGAATATCCTGTGTTAGCAATAGAATTTGGCAGTTGCAACGGCAATAATTGCCGAACATTTTGCGCGTATGGTCAGGTAGTAAGGTTTTGTTTCATGTACGCTGCAATTCTGTTTTGCTTCGTAAATCTCACACTTTTCAACATGAAGTTGGCTATAGGTGTATTTATATTTATATAAGACATGTAAAAAGAACAAGATAAAAATACAAAAATTGCAACACAAGAATTTTATAATCTGGACACTAGTGCAATTTCAAAGCAGAATTTAAAAAAATTTTAGCAACAAAAATTTTAAGTCCGGACGATGACTTTAGATTCTAAAGTTTAGAAAATAAGAGCATTGTTGTCAGATATGGAGACTTAAAATTTTTTATTTTGAGACATGGTAATTTTTAAGCGATTTATAAAATAGTAAGCTCTTCACTAAGTAATTATGTTTTTGTTTGATTATTTTTTTTTATAAAAATCGAATAAAAATTGTTTAAAAAAAAAACTAAATATTAAGTTGTCCGATTTTTTTTTTTTTGACGATTTTTCAAAACGAGATTTTTTTTATTTTTTCTAAGGAAATGGACGATTTTTTAAAAATTTATCTGGCAGCCCTGATTAAAGCGTTGACGCACAATGACATTTTCCAGAAACTTAAAAGAAGATGAAAAGGAAACCAAATAAAAATTGTGTGAAAAAAATCTATTTTGTTGATTCAATAAAGAGGGAGTGGGGAGAGGAAAGAATATGCAATTTAAACAACAAGATTATTTTTTTATTTGCATGTTGTTATTGTATGTAACACTAATATACATAGTGATTAGCGCATCACAAATATTTTACGAAGCATAAAAGATGATAAAATTGTATTAATACAAGAAGTAGGGGAGAGGAATTAAATAATTTTGCAATAACCACAACAACAACAATAAGATATTAATAGGAATATGTAGTGTTTTGTTGTTGTAAGTCAGTTAAATGAAATTGCCTTTATTTTTAACAGAGATGGGTAATACTAATCGATATACCTACCTACAATAAGAGTAAAATTATTAAAATAATTTAAATTGTTTAAGGAGTTATAGGTATTCAAAAAAAATTAATATTGAATTTAATTGTATTTATTGGGAACAGACATTGAAGATAATAAATTTTGTATTACAACAAAAAGAAAGAGAACGTGGATAATAATCATCACAAATCCAAATTTTGAATAGAAAAACTAAATTTACATAGGTATGTATATGAAAACATGGATACATAGTACATACATATGACCCTATGTCATCAAACTTCAATATTTTATGAATAGGTACCTACATCCTAGGTAGGTATATAAAATCAGTTCTAGTTTGTTTTATCACCGTCTAATCGTGAAAACTGCGAAAATATGAAATTTTTTTTACCTATGTATGTATGTACATATGGGCATTCCCACCGAAAGGTCCACCGCAACAAAAAAACTATAAGTTCTTGAAAAAACTTTGTTTTATCATATTTTAAGAAGAAAACAATCAAATTTAATAAAAGTAAAAAAATTTTATATTTATTTAAGTATAACCCATTTCAAGATTTATGAATGCAAAGTGGAACAAGTGCAACTTTTCTTATTTGGATATTTCTATTGTACCTACGTTTTGCTATGATAACAGTTCTTTAAGAGAGACATTATGCATTGACTTTTTCTATCTAAAACCTTTCGGAAGGTAAAAAGAGTCAAAATAGAATGCACAAGAAACTATGCGATTGCAAATAACTGCAATTTTTTTCTTTGTATTATCTCATATTTCGATGTCATATGCGACATTGAAAAACATCATTTTCTATCCATGCGTCGAAAGTAAAAGTAGAAAGCTCATCAAATTACCAGGCCAAACAGAGATTTTTTATAGTATTAAAATAAAAAAAAATTTTCTGTAAAATAGCAAGATTTGTGATCTTGGTACTTATATAAAGTTGTTCACGTGCGACATCGTAAGTGTGAAAATTAATAATTTGAAAATAATTTTTTATATATGTAAATGGTTTATTTATGTTATTATATATGTACATTTCAATCACTTAAATCTAGATGAGCAAAAAAAAGCACTAAATTCAAAAATAAAGCCATATTCTAGCCATTAACAATGATATACGATACGATGAGATTAGACTTTAAATGACGATGCTATATACATATGTATATAAAACAAAAAGGGCTGTAATTTAGGGCGTGGCAAAAACAATTTTTTTAAAGTTTTTTAAACTTAATAACTATACCTTTTATTTAAGGGCGTGACTGATGAAAATATTATTGCTTGTATGTATTGGCTTCTACCTGATTTAATGTAGTATGTGTGTCAAAAAGAAAAAAGGGGCTTAATTTGTAGGCGTGTAATAAAAGTGGGCATATTAAAATCTATACATACGTAGTTTTAGAAGGACTTTCTTGGCACGTAAAAAAAATTGGACATTTGGGGGAAGGATCCGAGATGGCATAAGTGGCGCTCGTTTGAGGTCAGATTAAAAAGTCACTTAAGACAAAAATGAAGTCACTATCAAGCCATTAAAAACGATATGCAATATGATGAGATCGGACTTTAAATGGCAGCGCTAAATATAAAAAACCAAAAGAGCTGTATTCTAGGGCGAGGCAAAAAAAATGTTTCCTGTTTTAGAAACTTCATTGATATATCTTTAATTCTAGGGGTGACTGGTACAACTTTTTTTTGTATGGAGGTCGACCCGGTCTAATCAACATATATTTATATTAATGTTGCTGGAAAAAAATGTCATGTGCGACAGATCACGTGCGACAGCGATTAAACCTAAATAAAAAAAAAAAAGTATACATTATTTTTATTTAAAATGACAGCCATGTTTAAGAGGTATGAGTGCATAACATTCTACAATTTTTTGCATTCAAATATTGCCTCAGGTTTCGCTGAAATCGGCATTCGAAAAAATGGCCACAAAAACCACTTCTGTTTTCATCACGTGCAAATGCCTTGTTTTTTGCAATTTTCTTAAAAACGAAACAATTTATCAAAATGAACAATAGCACCAATTATAGGGCTAATTTAAAGCTATAACTTGAATCTATTGCCAAAATAAATATACGTTTTATTTTGAATTTTTTTTAACTTTGAATGTGTACGATGGTCACGTTCGACATGATGGAAATGCCCAAATGGATGTACCTATGTATGTAGTTTTTAAAAAATCAATATTTATTACGAATCTCTCAGTTTAACGAAAGGGGCTGACATTATATTATTCGTTATACCGCTCTTTGCCTGTATTTAAATTAAAATACGTAATTGCGGTATTTATACAAAATTAAATTGTAGGTTTAAAATTGTGTTTTAGTTATATTTTCCAAAAAAAAAAATACATTTTAAATGCACTTAATTTCTAATAAATAAGAACGTAAAAAAGTCCATCTATATAAAGAGGATTCATCGAAAGTTATTAAATTCTTATATTAGAGATGTATAAATTTTGGGCAAAAAATTTTGGTTTGGGAGCTATGAAGCTCATACATCATATGAAATCTTGAGGGTTCTGAATTCAATATAATATTTTTTGATACCGTTGTTATATCAAAGGCATTTTGGGAAATTGCATTTAAAGAAAAGCTCACTGAAAACTATGGATTTTCCTAAATATATTCCTAATGAATTTTTTGTTGGTACACGTTTAAACAGATATTCTTAAGCATTTATGTATAAATACTTTGTTTACAAATTATCATAAACATGGAATGTGGAATTTGCAAACCAAAAGCTTCATAACCCTTAACTATAACTTTTTACCACTCCTCTTGGTCTAGGCAGACCACAATTGGAACAGCTAAAAAACCCAATAAAATAAAAAGCTAATAAATATATTGTTGTTATTGAACGTATGTTATTTGCTAGATTATACGAATTTGTTATATATTTTTATTATTTTATTTTACATGCAAGTTATCGAAAATGTAGTCCTTAATTTTGCACATTGCTTTTTCGCATCTACCACACATTTGATTCAAACTTGATTCATTCAATTCAGAACATATCATTTATAGAATCACGTTTCTTTTTTTTTTTTTTTTTTGATATTTTTACTATTTGAAAAATATTGCAAGAAAACAAGAATTTGGTCTGGCCAAAAGAGTAATTTCATAGACTTTTATATAAAAATAAAATTTCACCCCATTCGTTTGCTTCAATCGAATCCATATTATATTCATTCGATTCAGCACGTATCATTATAGAACTCACGCCCCTGTTTTTTTGTTATATTGGAAAAATATTGCAAAGAAAACACATATTTGGTCTGGCCCGACCAAGACGGTAATCCTAGGGTTAAGTTCCATTAGTTCCACCTTTTGGAACTAAGACATAGTAACTAAATACATGAACTTTTTTATTCTTTAATAAATTAATCTTGAAATATATACTATAAATTTTTTCTTTTCACAAATAATTTTTTATCAATATTCCCAAAATGAACAACTGCGATTCTATGACGCTTTTTTAATGTTTTGTATGCCCAGAAATAGTGATGCATGTTAGTACAAAAGTACAAAAGTGTGCAAAAACAATAGACAACAAGCTGATATAAAACCTCATTGTTTTAAAAATTTACTGTTTAAAAAACTGTAAAAGAAAATTATGTATGTTGTACAAACTTAAAGTTATAAATCTTTATATCTAAAAATAAAAAATCTTAATTTGAGAAAAAAAATCTTTAAATCTTATTTTGTTCAAAAAATCTTGAAAAATAAGATAAAATCTTAATTCTGGCAACGCTGCGTGTATGGGTTGCTTTACATTCAAAAATTATAAAGCTAAAAAAAAAAGTTATCAGCAGTCCTCAGTGAGTTCGCACTTAAGGCTCAGTTAGCCGAGAGTAATAGTAACAGTAACCTTACCGTAAAAAAGTAAGACCAATCTATTTCTTACAGATTGAGACGTAACATCTTACTGCTAACTGTAATCGTTTGCTTTACATACAACAAAATGAAACAGCTGATTTGCAACGTTACTGTTACTCCCGGCTAACTGAGCCTTTATTCTTCTTTAGCTGGCACTATCTGTATCTTTAACTCTCACACTCAAATTTAACCAACAGAGTTTGTTTTAAATTTATCTTCTTAATTTCCTTTTCCTACTTTTCTTAGTTTCTAGAAATTTACAAAGTGCGTGAACGTCTTAAAATAATACTCCGTTAAATCAATTGAAAAGAGAGTAAAAAATGGTAGAAAATTTGTAATTTTTATAAATAAATAAAATTATATTATAATTTTAATAAATCTAAGTAAAAAGTTGAATGCAACTTAGTAAAAAAGGTGATAGAACATTTTTCATAAAAAGCAGAGCTAACGACAGCGCAGTCTCTGTTAGTTTAAAGTTGTTAAAATCGCCGCGGTTGTGGGCGGTATTGATTGAATTGGTTCGTGTTTTTTTGTAGTGTGAGTTTGTTTGTGCAGTATGTTAGGAAATAAAAGCAAATTCAATTATAAGAAGAAAAGTGTTTTAGCAAGGCGAATTCATTTAAACGGTGGTGTCGATACTACAACAATTAACAACACCAAAAACACAACAATGTATTTTGTTGCTGCTTTCGTTGGCCGATAAGTCAAAAACACAAGTAACTTTTGACATTCCTCTCTCTATTTAAAAAAAAAAAGTAGCACAGCTGTGTTTTCAACGCCACCTGAAAGTCAATTCGCCTTGTGTTTTAGCTTACAGCAATTTTAACATCAAACCATTATTAAGCTAAAAAAAAGTTACAGCAGCGCTTTTAAGACCAACTGCAATGATTTCGCCTTAAACAAAACCTAATAATTTCCGTTACCATCTTTTCATATGGTTTTAAAAGCACTTATCAAGGCGAGTTCATACAAGGTGGTATTATTTTGAAAACGTTTTACAGCACTGTAAAATATTTTAACGTTGTGTCAAAAATTCAAACAAATATTTGATTTTGTTTTTATATTAAATTGTGTTTTTTTGAAATGTTATAACTTAAAAAAGTTTTAAATTTCACAATTTTAATCGAAAATTATAGAATTTCGTTAAGGTTCCCCAGAACCAACAGGACGGTATACCATTTTGACACAAGGTTAGTAATCAGCTGTTGCCTACGTAGCAAGATAAGTTCACCTGGTGTAAATTGGCCTTGTTACTTATCTTCCTTAGGTGGCACTATCTGTCTTGCTTACTCTCACACTCAAGTTTAACCAACGAAGTTTTTTTAAATTCGCTTTTTCCTAATTTCCTTTTCCTTTCTTCTTAGTTTCTAGAAATTTTCAAAGTGCGTGAACGTCTTAAAATAATGCTCCCTTAAAATCAATTAAAAAGAGAGTAAAAAGTGGTAGTACATTTGTAATTTTTATAAATAAATGAAATTAAAACGCCATTATATTATATTATTAAAAAATAAAAGTAAAAAGTTGAATGTAATTTGGTAAGCACGACGGTAGAAATTTTTTCATAAAAAGCAGAGCTAACGACAGCGCAGTCTCTGTTGGTCTTAAGGTGTTGAAATCGCCGCGGTTGTGGGCAGTATTGAGTTAGTTGTGTCGTGTTTTTTTATGTGTGAGCTTGTGTAGTATTTTTTTATAAAAAAGCAGAGCTAACGACAGCGCAGTCTCTGTTGGTTTGAATTTGATGAAATCGCCGCGGTTGTGGCAGCATTGAGCAAGTTGTGTCGTGTTTTTTTTTTGGAGTGTGAGTTTCTCTGTGCAGTATTTTAGGAAATAAAAGCAAATTCAATAATAAAAAAAGTGTCTTAGCTAAAAGCAAAGTAACTGAACAACCTAAACAAAAGCGGCAAGCGTTTTTTTAAACATGAAAATTTTATTTAAACACAATTTCAATAAAAAAACCGACATAGCGATCTGTCAAATAAGATTTATCAGCCGGGTGGTTTCTAATTCGCATTCTAATGGTTTGTTTCGTATAAATTGTATACAAATGAGAAGTTTTGACATACAAAAAACGCTTCCGCTCTTATTTAGGTTGCTCAGTAAATAAAAGAGAAAAGGGTTTGTTGGTAAATTAAAGAAAGTGAATTAATAAAGATGGTAAATTTCCACAATAAATGGCCTGTTATTATGAAAAATGTGCAAAATTAAAAGAAAGTAAAAATAGCATAAAAGAAATGTAGAAAAATAAAATAAGATTTAATTAAAAGTAAATAATTAAAGATGGCAAATTTCCGGTTTTTATTTAAAATGTGCAAAAATTAAAAAAAAATTAAAAGAAAGTTAAAATAGCATAAAAAATATAGAAAAATAAAATAAGATTTAATTAAAAGTAAATAATTAAAAATGGTAAATTTCCGCAAAATATGGCCTGTTTTTACGAAAAATGTGCAAAATTAAATAAAATTTTAAAAAAGTTAAAATATCATAAAAAATATAGAAAAATAAAATAAGATTTAATTAAAAATAAATAATTAAAGATGGTAAATTTCCACAAAATATGGCCTGTTTTTATGAAAAATGTGCAAAATTAAATAAAATTTAAAAAAAGTTAAAATGGCATAAAGAAATATAGAAAAATAAAATAAGATTTAATTAAAAGTAAATAATTAAAGATGGTAAATTTTCACAAAATATGTCTGGTTTTTATTTAAAATATTCAAAAATTAAAAGAAAGTTAAAATATCATAAAAATATAGAAAAATAAAATAAGATTTAATTAAAAATAAATAATTAAAGATGGTAAATTTCCACAAAATATGGCCTGTTTTTATGAAAAATGTGTAAAATTAAATAAAATTTAAAAAAAGTTAAAATGGCATAAAGAAATATAATATAAGATTTAATAAAAGTTTAAAGAATTTTGAAGCAGTTTAAAGGAAAGTTATTGATTTTTGTAAGGTAAGTTTTACAATATCTACAAAAATTAAAAAGACTTAAAACGCAGAGATAAAATTTTGTGAATAGAAATACACATGGGCATTTTCTGGGGTCACGAACGTAAGTTCGTACGCTTTTGATGTACAAATAATATAGAAAACAAAACTTTTCCTAGCATTTTTTTGCGATTCGATTGTTTTTGGGAAGCTCTATGTTTAGTGCAAAAGATGAATTTTATCAAGTGTAAATTTTCATAATAATAGCTTTAAACATGTGGTCACGAATATACGCAAAGTAGAAGTCAACTTTGGCTGACAGTAGTGAAATATAAAAATCTGGAAAATGGAACGAAATATTCAAAAGTGATTTATTTATTTTAAAAATGTATTAATGTAGGTCTCCTTCCAGTATTTACAAAATAAAATATCTCCCTTGGTTTTTGTTTAATTGGCTTATGTACCGGTCGCGAATGTACGGGTCGCGAACGTACGATTTTTCCATATATTTTTTTATTGTTATCACCATGCATTTTCCCATAAATATCTTACAATTTCCTTAACAAAAAAACTTAATACTCCTTTTACAATTGATTGTAATGGAGAGATTGTGAAGAAAGAGTCTAAAAATAACATATTTTTTTGCATGTAAAATAGGTATATAAAAATGTCTTTAAAAGTAGAAAATATAAGAAAATAAAAAATTTTCCAGTTTCCAGCGCAATTTCCTCAAGTTAAACAGCTGAGATATGCTATGAAACCATTCTTTTATAAAATCATTGACTTTTTTTTATTAGATTAAACAATAAAAGACGTTGATTATCAACATTTTATTTTTTCATCCTGGTAGACCATTCTGGGGAAATGCCCATATTATTGAAAGAAAATTATGTATTAAAAAAATGTTTGACAAAATTTATCTACTATGTGAATTTTAGTCTTATAAAACTATGTCTACAATTGATTTATTCCTATCGTTTTTATGCTATACTTAAGCTTTTCCGATTTATCGATATCAGCGATATTTTACTCTCGATACGACGATAGTTAAAAAAAAATTTTTAGTTTTTTCAATAAACAATGTTTCATGTTTGTTTTTTGCATAAGAAAAATATAGAAAATATGTAAGAACAGAGCATAAAATCAAAACAGAATACAGAATATTGCACTTTGAAAGTGAAATAAGGCCTTTATTTAAATTTAGCCAATTGTGCAATAAAGCCTTTATTTTATATTTTTTGATTCTTTTGTTACACTGTTCAATTTATCGATTTTTGTTGTTGTTGGTAGCAGCATTTCGACCGATTAGTAGTTCCAATATCTTTAAACAACTCCTAATAATACATATTGCTCATAATGAACATGTAAGTATATATTTCCGGTGGCATGTCATAATGTCCATGAACATTGTGACACACGAATAGTGACATAATGTCCATGGACTTTATGCACTACGTAGGAAAAAGCCACCTAAATCTTCACTTAATACAGTATTTCTGCATGGCGGCCTGCGGCCGCTCTTAGGGGTTTTCTCCTCCATGGGACGCGGCAGGTGGCTTCGCTGAATACAGTTTTCCTGCGCGGGACTCATTATCAACCGTAGTGTGACGCGCGCAGAAAAACTTTATAAAGCAAAGATTTTCAATATTGTTGCAGTTAAATTAACATTTGTTTTTTTTAATTGTTAATGTTCTATTAATTTTTGTTAAAATGAAATTTTTTTTATAATTTTTCAATAAAATATAAGAAAAATAAAAAATTTTATTGCTTTATTAAAAAAAAAATTTAAGTGCAATAAGGCCTTTACGGCTTTATTTCACTTTCAAAGTGCAATAAAGCCTTTTTGCAATTAAAGGCCTTATTTCTCAATTGAAAGTGAAATAAAGCCTTAAAGGCCTTATTTCGTAAGGCATTATTGCACTCCACCGTAGTATAAAGGTACACCAGTCAGTATTATGAAATTCACAACCAACTTTTCAATGTGTGAAGGAAAGCAAATAAACATCAAAAATGTAGAAAATAGTAGCAGTTATTACTGAATAATTAAAAAAAAAAAACTTTAATTCAACCTTGATGGGATTAATTCACAATTGTGCCATTTTTAGCACAATTGACTGTTGCTTGGCCATTTTGCGCTTTTTTGATTATAACTATGGATTACAAAAAATTGTAAAAATTTAAAATTGTGAATATTTTCTTTTAAACAAATTATATTTTTAATTTTAATTAAATTAAATAAAAAAAAAATTTGTCATTTCAAACAATGTGTTAATTGATATAATTAACTATAGCTCAAGTTTTGACAATTCCCAACAACAATTCTAAAAGCTTAAATTATTAATTTTAAACCAAAAAATTAAAAAAATGTTGAATGTTAGTTAAACGTACAAGTTTTGCGATCGTGGTCTATAAACCAAACACAAAAGATTTTTTGTTATTTAATTAAAATTTTAACTATTTATTTATTTTAAAATAACTAAAATGTTAATTTCCCGTTTGGCATCGCTAATATATATATAATATGCATGTACATAATATGTACATATTGTAGTGGGGAATGTAAGATGAGATAAACCCACTGTTGTTTATTGTTGATGTGTTTTGTTCAAGCTTTGATATTGTTACAAGTAGAACTGTTGCTATAATTCTTATACGTTTAACAGTTTTATTTGGTTTAATATCTTTAGTTTGTCTAAAATCTTAATGGATGAAGTTTCCTGATGATCTGGCCTAAGCAACCAGTGAAATGCGTATAGGAATAGCTTATCCCATCAACAATAAATTTCAAGTGTTTTTGTCAAGAATAAAAGCTGGGAATTAAGCACGAATAGCAAAATCTTTTGAAATGATTGTAAAAATTTATTTGGTCTTGTTTTGGTTTTTTGTGGAATTGGTAAAGCTAATTTTTTTTGGACTGTTGTATATGTGTATATTCTTTAAAAAAAGTAAAAACTTTTGTCTTGAACTCATTTAATGAAATCATTGTTTTGTTCAAAGAATCCCGGGATTCCCGGGAATGAGATTTTTTTTGTTTCGTTTCCCGGGAATAGAAAAAGTCTGGGAAATTACAAAGCATATTTAGCAATATATCATATCTTTTTTTTTTTTTTTTTTGCTAAAAAGAACATTTTTATTGTTGAAAAAGGTTGTCGGGGACGCTTAAAGAATAGTTGTTTTACGATTTCTTTCATATTCGTAAATGTATCTTTATTTTTCTGTTGTTGAAAAAAATCGCTAAAAATAAACATCGAAAGATGACTTAACAGTGTTCTACAATTTTAAAACAGTTTTTGCTACATTTTTTGTAAACATGCCGACCTCAAAAATTAATAGCATCATCTTTCGTTTTGAAACAACTAATAAAGCAGTAAAAAAACATGTTAAAACAAATGTTACTGCTGTATTGAAATTTGATTTAATTTAAGTTTTTTAATACCAAAAATCACCCTACAGAATTTTGTGATGTTTGATCCAAAATTTACTAGGGGTACAATATAAATTCCCCTTCTGAAAATCATTTTTGTACGGCAAAAACGGTTCCGAATCATGATAATTTATTTAAATTAGGTCAAATTAACTCTTATATGACTGGAAATAAAGCATAAAACTTTCTGATGGTTGGCCGATAATTTAACATAGATCTAAACTGCAACCAATAATAATACTGACGTCAGTTTTTATAGAGATTGGTTAACATAATAATATAATAAGTTGAAAAAAAAACAAGTGAAAATGTATTATAAAATATGCTAGAGTGTTCGATTATGGACCAGTGTGTAGAGACAATATTGCACTATTTGTTTATTTGTAGTTGAATTTGTTATTAATTAATCTAATAAATAAACTTTTCATATAAAAAAAAAAAAAAAAAAAAAAAAAAAATAAAGAGCCTACTCCAGAAATATTTCAACATTCGATGGAGGGTACAAAAGATTCGGCACAGCCGAATATAGCATTCTAACCTGTGCATAAATATTTTCAAACCAAAGCTTTAAAAATTTAGACCATTTTTTATTGAACTAAAAATCATTAGTCAAGTCTTTATCTTATAAACAGGGCTGTGGAGTCAGAGTCGGAATCGACATCGGAGTTGCAGAGTCGGAGTTGAAGTACCAACAAAAACTCGCTACTCTGACTCCAAAATTTTTCGGCATTTTCTAATATTTTCCAAAATAAAATTAAAAAAAGTCCAGCCAATGCAATATCGTCAGATCATTATTGGTTTGACCTATCGACCATTTAAAAAAAAATGAGATATTTTGAATAACCCATTTCTGAATCCAAAGCCTGTTTCATGAAATTTTTAATGGTTTCTGCGGTATTAAGCATTAATTTTACCCCATATTAAATATTTTAAACTTTTTTTGAACGCCACACTTTGGCAAACGCTTCAAATTCCTCATACAAAACGTAAAAAAAATTATTTTACTTTTGACTTGCTTCAGTGGCGTTAGGAAATTTCCTGAGAAAAAAATAAAAAAATCAGCTTTCTCGTTTTGAAAAAACGTCAAAAAATCGGACAACTTAAAATTTATTTCTTTTAAAATATTTTTGTTCGATATTAACTTTGTCGAGTTATCTAAAAAAAACACCATCAAACAAAAAAGTAATCACTTCATACCCAGCTAGCATTTTCAATCGTGTTGTATAATCAACCAATCGGCTAAAAAACATCCTATGTAAGCTGGGTAGGTACTTGTTTATTTTATATATGTACGTATACCGATGTCAAAATTCCGTTTGTAACTTCTACAATAGTTATTAACCATGCACCCTATAAAGTTTTGTTTGAATTGGGTTTTCCGAAGACCCCTTGTATAATGGTAACTAGGTTCTTATATTTTTATATCATATATAGTCCAGAAATGTTTGCTATGAAAACTTTATTAGATCGCTTCACAAGTGGCTGAGTTATTAGGCAATGGCCACGATTGCTTTTAATTTTTACCCATAAATTTCTAATTTTTGCCTATAAACCTTTTTTTTAATGTTATTTTGATTTCAAACGTTTTCTCAAACGACAAACGTTTAATAATGATTTGAAAATCATAGTATAAAAAGGGGAAATTATTTTCAAATTGAAAAATGCCTTTATTTTCAACTTGCTTTCAAACGTAATTCTCAAATGTTTATCAAATGTGGATTAAAATACAATGTGGAACATAAATAAAAGTATTTTTATTTTTTTAATTGAAATTCATTCTTTATATAAATAAATTGTGAGATTAACATTCGGCCCCAAAGCTAAAAGATGACATAATGCTCTTTTCGTCCTCTAATTCTTGGAAAGACGAAATACTTGTCTTCCTTTTATTTTCAGTATTGTAGCACCGCGATCATACAACAAACTTATAATTTCTTAACTTTTCCGTTTTAATTTTTTTAATTCGTATTCTTAATCATTGTAATAACTTAAGAAATAAATTGTTCACTTGTAAAACACATTTAACCACGAAATAAAAATTTGACTTTAATCGCCATTTTTAATGTTTACATTAGTTGCGTTCGAGAATACAAAAGTGTTTACTATGTTTTACTGAAGTTTACTGCATCTTACAAAATTGCGTTCGAATACACAAAATACAGTAAATGAGAACACAAATTGAGAGCGTAAAGTGACAGTTCTTGTCTGAGTATTTACAAATTTTTACTGCAGAAATTTTTGCAGAAAAATTTAGTAAATCAAAAAAAACATGTTTCAAAAGGTAAACAAACAAAAGTAGCATAAAAAGCATACAAATTCTGCAAAATTGTTAAATTAAAGAAAAGTTGAAATAAAAATTAAACAAAAACAAAAAGTGAATAAATTTTAATTAATTAAACTTGTTTGTGAAGCATTTATTTGGCTAAATACAAACTTTTGAAATTTTTTTTGTTATGTTAATTTTTTAGCGTTGTAAAAGTGTGAAGTATTTGGGTACTTAAGTAATCAATAGCAAAAAAATTATTCATGTTCTTTTAAATAATTTTACCCGCTACAAATTAGTAAATAAAAATAAAATAAAATGAAATAAAAAACAAACAAATATGAAAGATTTCATAAATCAATTTGTTTGTATTTTCCAAAAATATTCGTGTTAAAAAAAAGTATTTAATCGAGTACCGAAAAGAAAACGAGTTAAGTAGTCAAAAGTGTAAACATTTTTCAACACTTCAATTATTTGCCATCAGCTGTTGCATTTATTTTACGAATTTTGCGTTCGCGTACTTTTTGGGCAACAGCTTTTTGTGAGAGCAAATTTTTCAGTTTACTCATTTACTGCGATTTACTGTAAAAGTACTCAAACGCACCTATTTATTTTTCGCTTTATAATATTATAGTATTGCCAAGTTTATTTTTGATTTGAAATTAACATTTGATACCAATTTGACATCAAATTGATAAAACATTTGATGTCAAATGGTATTTTTCAAATCATTATCAATTTGAATCTAAATGTTAAAATCATATAATTGAAAAACGTTTGAGAATTGCGTATGATGTCAAATGATAAATTCATTTTATATCAAAGTTTTGACTTCGTGTGGAGATTTCTGCCTCTCACAAGCTTTCAAACCGATTTTAATGAAGTTTATAAAAATGGATAAATCCATATTAATATGGGCACATAAGCATGATGTGTTTTTAATATTGTGGTGTAGGGTATCATATGGTCGGGTTTGACTGACTTTACTTTCTTACTTGTTTTATCCAGAATTTGGCGTTATATGAGCTAGTGGGATCAAATTTGGCCCACATTTTTTTCTATATAAGAAGTATTATATATCAAGAAAGAGCCATGTCTAGGTTTTAAAGTTTTGGTACGATTTTTGATACAATTGTGAAGGGTATATAAGATTCGACACAGCCGCATATTACACTTTATCTTGTTGTTTAATTTAAATTTACTTGACTCAATAATTTATTTACAATATTAATAAGGGAAAAGAAAACTTAAAAATTCAAATTTTCTGTGTGTCTTGTATCTTATCATATAAAAACATAGTCACTTTTTAGATAAAAATCAGCAATTCGGCACTTTGCTAATATCAGAACAAAAAATCGTCAAAATGACGATAAATCGCCAAAATGACCATAAATCTGGCAGCCCTGCTTTGCTTCATTGTCGTAAGCAGGGTTACCGTTGGAAATTTTCGAAAAGGGTCACAAAAAGGGTATTTTCCAGAAAAAGGGGTCAAAAAAAGGGTATTTCAATAAAAAAAGGGTCAAGTTTTTTATTAGCAGTATTTCCCATTTTAATGAACATAATAAGATCAAGTTTTTTTATAAGCAAACAAAAAAATAATATACTTACTGCCTGTTTGTAGAACGCGAGCACAAAAGTCACTATTGCGGTCGCGTTCTACAAACAGGCAGTTAATTTTTTTATGGAATGCTCTGTTCTATTTTAAACACCTGACAAAATGTTTATTCTTTATCATTATACATAGCTTAGTTTTTAATATTTTTTATGTAATTTTCCGATTAAGTGATGTCAAAAAATTTTAGTGTTTGTTTTAAATTTTGCAATCGTTCGCAAATTGTAACCATTTTCGCGATTAAAGCGATTTTTTCCTGTAAGTGTCAGATTTTTTTAAAGCTTTTACGATTTTTAATAAATATAAGACTTTGCTATCATACCGCTGTTACCAAATATATGGGAATTTCCGCTAATTTAGCAATTTTTACCTCTTGTTTTCATTCCTGTTAGGGCACTCTCAACACTGTCGATTCAAAAGAAGGCGAAAAGTTCAATACCTTTTGCCATTATTAAGGGCGAATTTTTTTGAATAAAAAGAAACCACCGTAAAAAATAACAAATATTTATATGAGTTATGTTTGCTTTAAGGGAAATTGTACTTTACTATCAAAAATCAAGGAGAAGAAAGCATGGAATTGTAAGTTTATACTTTGAGTCTGTTCCATATCAAGCAATGCTTATTTCGAAAATATTTGTTTAGCACTTCTGTTCCGCAGTGTTGAGTGTTGACAAAAAACAAAATGTGAGAGCTATTTCCATAAGAGGGTCATAAAGTGTCACAAAATAGGTGATAATGATACAAAAGTATAATTTAAAAAAAGGGTCATAAAAGGTATCAACACCGTCGAAAAAGGGTCAAATTGATACTTTAGTATCACAACGGTAACGCTGGTCGTAAGATAAGTGCCGTTTAAGGCTCGAAACAATATTTTTCACTTTCAATAAAATACTCACCCTTATTCTATTTGGCGTCGTCAACAGTAAACAACGCCGTTTTTTATGTTTTGTTTCAATTTCGTATTCCCGTTGGCAATATTGCCATATTTCGACGACTGTTAACATATGTTTGGTATTTTCTAAGAAAAATTGGCGTTGCTGTTGCCTTAAATTGCCCTTGATTTTGTCGTCGGCATTTTTAGTGTTGTCTTGTGCTGCTTTGTATCGTGTTTTAAAAATTTTACGTTATGGATGGCTGCAATTTTGATTTCTACGGCGGTTTTGATATTTTTCTTCATTTGTTTTGATATATTTTTTGTGGATATCATTGAAAAAAGTAAAATAACAACAAGTGCCAGTTCGAGAAGCTAGTGGAAGAGCTAGCCAGAGGATTATGCAGGGTCCCTTTTCCTATTAAATTAAATATCCCTTGCGATTAAAGAAGAGATGGTGGTCTTGTTTTTTTTTTTTTTTTCTTTGGAGCTAAAATTTTGATGTGGGTTCCGTCCACACAGCCAATTACACCTGGAAATGCTGCTTTTCAAAGAAATGCAACTTTAATTTATCCATTGTGGACAGAGTTTTCTCTTCATGACTTCCAGAGTCTCAGACAAAATTTTTAAACTTGTGGCTGGGACAGTCAAAAGTTGAAATAATTTCCAACGCTGAGCTGGTACGATCCCTGGGCCAAAAAACGCAATGTGGCTGCAAACATATTGTGTTTGGAACAAACGTTCCCTTTTTTAAATGAGGCTCTCTTATTTCCAACACATGTTTAAAAGAAAGTTTATTTAGCCGAAAATAACTTTCAAATTTTAAAAAAAATATAATATAATAAAAAAATTTTCATTTAAACATTATTTTTTTACAAACAAATTTTTATTTAACTTATAATTTCACAAACAGCACAGAATTTTTTTTCTTATAAAAAAAATAAATCAGCTGATTTTAATATTAGAGATGTGTGCTGTATTTTATTAACATTATCGATAAATAGTCAACGGCGTCATAAACTCTTACAAAATACCAATTTATCATAGAATTGATGTTGTCTTTGATAAGAATTGTTGTTGCCTTAAAATTGTCGTTGTTATTGCCGACGCCAAATAGAATAAGGGTGACTATTTACTTCTAAGTTCGTTCATGAACTTTTTAGAAATGTACATTTTTCTTTAAAACATATGCCAAAAGCAGTGGTGAAAATACAAAAAAAATCTTTAGGGTAAATTTTCATTGTCGTTTTTATCCACTAGGATTTTGTTTGGCATATGCGCCAAAACAATAATGAGCTGACGATATATGGACATAAATAAGCTAAATATTGTCTTAAGTTCATTGAGGTATGCTAAGAGTATTGTTATATTTTTCTTAATTAAGTAGACACCAATATCGCTGAAAGTTTTCTTTCAAAAGCCAAAAGTCTTTGTTATCAAGCCTCTTGATCTACATTAATCCTCAAAATCTACATGGCCTAGACCAGAACAGCTACTCTTTATTGCGCTGCGAATGCAATTCCGATATGAAGGCTAAATGTGATAAGATTGCAATTTGGTACCATCTATCGCTTTCGCAACCGACTCGAGAGAGTTGTCCCCAGGAATTTTCAAGAATTGTATTATTATTATGAGATTGTTTTAAAAAATATGCCATTTTTTTAGGGGGGGGGGGTGCTTTAAAACCATGTGAGATAAGGCCATGATAACCTTATTGCTCAATTGATTGGGAGATAAAGCCATAATGGCCTTATTACCCAATCATTGAGAGGTAAGGTCATATTTAAAATTTTGTGAAATGAGAGATATAGCCATATTTTTTTTTGCAAATGAGATTTAAAGCCATATTTTTTCAGAATATTCTTATGCATGGTGTAAACATTCTGTTATCATTGAAAAACATTTTTTTATTCTTGTGACGCACGCAGGAAAACTTGATTCAGCGAAGCCACCTGCCGCGTCCTACTGGAGAAAAAAACACCCTAAGCACGGCCGCAGGCCGCCACGCAGAAAAAATTTAGTATGAGAAGCCAGATTTCAATACTTAACGTTATTGTCTGCGGAACTGAATTGAGAGATAAAGCCATTTTCTAATATTGCTAATGTGAGCTAAGGCCACAATGGCTTTATCTCCCAAAAAAAAAGTTGTATCTCCCTATTGAATGAGAGATAAAGCCATCATGGCTTTATCTCACATGGTATTAAATCACCACCCCCCCCCCCCCCCCCCTTTTTAATCTGGCCAATAAATTTTTTTGTTTGACATATTCCACTTTAATTAAAATCCATTTTCCACTGGTAGATAAAATAACAATTTAAATACAATCTGTCCCCTTTTATAATTTTTTCCCCCCGTTTTCCACTTCTCTTTAAATTCGTTTTTAATGTGATCAAAATGTGTGTACATAATTTAAATTAAAGGCTTATGTAATAGGATTAGGAAAAGGATTTATCAAGAATTTAATGACTTTTATTAAAAAGATACCCTAAATTTTCAAAAATCGTGTTAATAAGGGCTGATCCTCTGAAAAAAATACTTTTGTTAGTTTCGTACTTTTTTCCTGCAAAAAGTTTTCGGGAATTCTTGAAAATTAAAAACAAATATTTTTATGTTCTCCCGTGGACGGAAAACTTGATGAAATTAGGACCACTTGTATAAAGTAATTAAAGTAAGTGAGATTATCATACAAATTGCTATATTCTTAAATTTAGGGTATCGAAATAATTGTGATATGTATTTATAAGTTAGTACGTAAGAAAACAAGTCGTTCTGATTGTTTGTTATCATAAATTATTTTACGAGTCTATCGGCATTTCTCAAGATCAAGCATCACGTTTGCATAATGTTGTCTAGTTAAACAACCAGTTTTAAAGTAACAAATAAAAATAAATAAATAACAAATAAGAATATATAGCCGGTCTAGCCCGATCATACATAACCCTACGCCACAGCCTTTACAGACAAATTTAAAACTCTGCCCTTTTTTTAAACCGCCAAAACCAAATTATGAATCAATTAAGATTTATATAAGAGTTATTTTTGCCCAATATTATTCAGATATCTACATCTATATAAGATTTTAAGTGTTAAAGCTATTTCAGGAAAAGTGTTAATGTGGAACCTATGGTTTTGTTTGGACCTAGCAGCACAAAATTTTTCCAAGACACTTCAAATAGTTATTAAAAAATTGATCGTCGTCAAATTTTATATCAATAAAATATTTTTATGAAAGTTACATATAGCAGTTATGAGCCTCATCTATATCTGTGGCTTGGTGCTAAAAGGGCCAATGTCAATATATGTCTGTTTTGAGTTAATCGTTGCATTAGGTGTTTTCTCTTAATAACTTTTTTTTTTTTTTTTTTTGATGATGAATAAGCCAATGTTTTTAGCCCTGAACATCTTCATAAGGGTTTTGCTAGCAAATATAAGTAAGAACTCTTCTCTAAAAGCAATTTAATTTAAATTTTCTCAAAAGTAATTATGTTGACATTGGCCCTTTTAGCACTAAGCCACTGATATATCTGTGGCATTTTAACAAAACATCTTTATTCGAGATAAGATAGCAAAAAAGTTTTTAAAAAAACTCAGTGATAAAATCATTTTCTTCAAATAATAAAATAAACCAAAATTAAAGAAAAATTTCGTTTATAATACCAAATTTTAAAAACGTAAACAAAAATTGTATTTGAATGAAAATTCGTATGATCAACAACATTTTTTTCAACTTTTTAAATCTATATATATAAAAATAAATGTGTGGATTTACTTTGTTTGTACCTTTTAGACGCCTAAGCCGCTAAGTTGATCTTGATAAAACTTTTTTCAGCATATAAATTATGGCCTGGAAGAAGTTATAGTCAATATATTCTTTTAAAATTTCCATACAGAGACAATATAGATCTGGAGAACGGCAAGACCTAAACCGTTCACATTTTGTACAAGCATCTTAGCTATTAATACAGAACGGTAAAAAAAAAATGGTCCAAATTTGGTACACATATGTAGCTGGGTTATCAATACACAACCTCTAAAAAATAGACGAGATTGGTGAGCGTGGCAAGGCACCTCTCATTGACAGTAATAATTAATTTCGGAATTTGTGGAGAGCGGCTAGATTCAACGTTTTCAAATTAAGTACAAGCATCTTCCGCAACATCCGACAAAATGTGAGCGGGGCTGGAGAAGTAGGAGTGCCACCTCCCATACAAATAAAAATTGATTTCTGAATATCTGGAGAATCGTAGCAGCAAAAGTTTTTTAATTTGGCACAAATAGCTTCGTTATCAATGAACCAAAAGAGTCAATAAATGGGCGGGCTTTAAGAAGTAGGCGTGCAAAATATTAAATTCTATATATCTAGAGAACGGTAGCTATTGCCAAAATTTGGTACACATGGCAGGGTTATCAATACACAACCTCCCAAAAAAATAGGCAGAGAAGTGGGCATGGTACCTCCTGAACAAAAGACATTAAAAAGTTCCGTATATCTGAAAAGTTTGACCTAAGGTTTGTTCTAGATCTACCAGTACAAAAGTTTGCCATGACACAGTAGCTATGTATAATAAAAGTGATCATTAAAATAAAGACGATTGATTGTGTAGCAAACTTTTTAAGAAAAGCAATCAGTTTTTTTAGTGCTTTTCTATAAATGTTACTACACACTCAATCGCCTGTGTTTTAGAAACCGCACGTTAATCTTAATACTAACAAAATTAACAAGTTTATGGCTACAAAGACTCTTTTCCAAAAGGAAGTTTGTATGGGGCCTTACCATTTTCAATTGACTTCGTTCTTGTTATATTCGCAACTAATGTACAAGATTTTATTAAATTATCTTCAAAATTCCGACATCTACTATCGGGTGATTTTTTAGCTATTATCTTTTTGGCAACACTGGTTTAAACAGCTGACGCACGTTTCGTGTTTTGTTTCACTGTCAAGCATCTTCAGTTTGGTCTATAATTTAACCATGAATCGTCTTACAAACGAACAACGCTTGCAAATTATTGAATTTTATTATCAAAATGCGTGATCTGTTAAGAAAGTTTATCGCGCGCTTCTTGTGTTCAGCGACGAAGCTCATTTTTGGCTCAATGACGTTAATAAGCAGAATTGTCGATTGTGGAGTGAAGATCAGCCAGAAGCATTGCAAGATCTACCAATGCATTCAGAAAAAGTCACAGTTTGGTGCGGTTTATGGGCTGGTGGCATCATTGGACCGTACTTCTTCAAAGATGATGCGAATCATAACGTTACTGTGAATGGTGAGCGATACCGTGAGATGATATCCAACTTGGTTTGCAAAAAATGCAAGAGCTTGACTTGCATGACATGTTGTTTCAACAAGAAGGTGCCACATGCCACACAGCACGCTTAACAATGCACTTATTGAGAGGCGAGTTCGTTGTACATTTTATTTCACGTTCGGGACCGGTCAATTGGCCGCCTATATCGTGCGATTTAACGCCTTTAGACTATTTTTTGTGGGGCTATGTTAAAGCTCATGTCTATACCAGAGACCTGCGCCGTCAAGTTTTGTCGGCGGCGGCGGCTTGCAAAGATATTGCCGGCGGCGGCTCAAAGCCGACTTAAACTTAGGCCAATTTAAAAATTATTTTTTATTTATTTTTATTAAAAATAAAAAGAATGGAAAAAATTTTTTTCTTGTTTTGGTTATGCATTTCTTGTAGGGAATATTCGATTAAATGACTGTGACCGGCGGCTGATTTTAAGCCGACTTTAGTCGATAAATTGCCGGCGGCGGCGGCTGTTAAAAATAATCGGCGGCGCGGCTCAGCCGGCTTAAGCCGTCAAGGCGCAGGGGTCTGGTCTATACACACAAGCGGGCATGTGTGTCGCATTGGAAGACAGCATTGAATCATTTATTCATGAGATACCGGCCGAAATGTTGGAAAGAGTATGCCAAAATTGGACTAAGAGGACTAAGACTAAGGTCAACATTTGCATGAAATAATCTTCAAACATTAAATTATATGGACCGTACTATCGATTCAAATGAAGATTTCATGCATTTTTCTGAATTTTATGTGTTTTTTTTTTTAACTTTCCTATAGCTCTTAAAAAATCACCCGATATAAACAAAAACGCATTATAACCTCTCTACTATTTTGGTGTTTTGTATTTGTTGTATTTGAATGAAAATTCGTATGATCAACAACATTTTTTTCAACTTTTTAAATCTATATATATAAAAATAAATGTGTGGATTTACTTTGTTTGTACCTTTTAGACGCCTAAGCCGCTAAGTTGATCTTGATAAAACTTTTTTCAGCATATAAATTATGGCCTGGAAGAAGTTATAGTCAATATATTCTTTTAAAATTTCCATACAGAGACAATATAGATCTGGAGAACGGCAAGACCTAAACCGTTCACATTTTGTACAAGCATCTTAGCTATTAATACAGAACGGTAAAAAAAAATGGTCCAAATTTGGTACACATATGTAGCTGGGTTATCAATACACAACCTCTAAAAAATAGACGAGATTGGTGAGCGTGGCAAGGCACCTCTCATTGACAGTAATAATTAATTTCGGAATTTGTGGAGAGCGGCTAGATTCAACGTTTTCAAATTAAGTACAAGCATCTTCCGCAACATCCGACAAAATGTGAGCGGGGCTGGAGAAGTAGGAGTGCCACCTCCCATACAAATAAAAATTGATTTCTGAATATCTGGAGAATCGTAGCAGCAAAAGTTTTTTAATTTGGCACAAATAGCTTCGTTATCAATGAACCAAAAGAGTCAATAAATGGGCGGGCTTTAAGAAGTAGGCGTGCAAAATATTAAATTCTATATATCTAGAGAACGGTAGCTATTGCCAAAATTTGGTACACATGGCAGGGTTATCAATACACAACCTCCCAAAAAAATAGGCAGAGAAGTGGGCATGGTACCTCCTGAACAAAAGACATTAAAAAGTTCCGTATATCTGAAAAGTTTGACCTAAGGTTTGTTCTAGATCTACCAGTACAAAAGTTTGCCATGACACAGTAGCTATGTATAATAAAAGTGATCATTAAAATAAAGACGATTGATTGTGTAGCAAACTTTTTAAGAAAAGCAATCAGTTTTTTTAGTGCTTTTCTATAAATGTTACTACACACTCAATCGCCTGTGTTTTAGAAACCGCACGTTAATCTTAATACTAACAAAATTAACAAGTTTATGGCTACAAAGACTCTTTTCCAAAAGGAAGTTTGTATGGGGCCTTACCATTTTCAATTGACTTCGTTCTTGTTATATTCGCAACTAATGTACAAGATTTTATTAAATTATCTTCAAAATTCCGACATCTACTATCGGGTGATTTTTTAGCTATTATCTTTTTGGCAACACTGGTTTAAACAGCTGACGCACGTTTCGTGTTTTGTTTCACTGTCAAGCATCTTCAGTTTGGTCTATAATTTAACCATGAATCGTCTTACAAACGAACAACGCTTGCAAATTATTGAATTTTATTATCAAAATGCGTGATCTGTTAAGAAAGTTTATCGCGCGCTTCTTGTGTTCAGCGACGAAGCTCATTTTTGGCTCAATGACGTTAATAAGCAGAATTGTCGATTGTGGAGTGAAGATCAGCCAGAAGCATTGCAAGATCTACCAATGCATTCAGAAAAAGTCACAGTTTGGTGCGGTTTATGGGCTGGTGGCATCATTGGACCGTACTTCTTCAAAGATGATGCGAATCATAACGTTACTGTGAATGGTGAGCGATACCGTGAGATGATATCCAACTTGGTTTGCAAAAAATGCAAGAGCTTGACTTGCATGACATGTTGTTTCAACAAGAAGGTGCCACATGCCACACAGCACGCTTAACAATGCACTTATTGAGAGGCGAGTTCGTTGTACATTTTATTTCACGTTCGGGACCGGTCAATTGGCCGCCTATATCGTGCGATTTAACGCCTTTAGACTATTTTTTGTGGGGCTATGTTAAAGCTCATGTCTATACCAGAGACCTGCGCCGTCAAGTTTTGTCGGCGGCGGCGGCTTGCAAAGATATTGCCGGCGGCGGCTCAAAGCCGACTTAAACTTAGGCCAATTTAAAAATTATTTTTTATTTATTTTTATTAAAAATAAAAAGAATGGAAAAAATTTTTTTCTTGTTTTGGTTATGCATTTCTTGTAGGGAATATTCGATTAAATGACTGTGACCGGCGGCTGATTTTAAGCCGACTTTAGTCGATAAATTGCCGGCGGCGGCGGCTGTTAAAAATAATCGGCGGCGCGGCTCAGCCGGCTTAAGCCGTCAAGGCGCAGGGGTCTGGTCTATACACACAAGCGGGCATGTGTGTCGCATTGGAAGACAGCAATGAATCATTTATTCATGAGATACCGGCCGAAATGTTGGAAAGAGTATGCCAAAATTGGACTAAGAGGACTAAGACTAAGGTCAACATTTGCATGAAATAATCTTCAAACATTAAATTATATGGACCGTACTATCGATTCAAATGAAGATTTCATGCATTTTTCTGAATTTTATGTGTTTTTTTTTTAACTTTCCTATAGCTCTTAAAAAATCACCCGATATAAACAAAAACGCATTATAACCTCTCTACTATTTTGGTGTTTTGTATTTGTTGTATTTGAATGAAAATTCGTATGATCAACAACATTTTTTTCAACTTTTTAAATCTATATATATAAAAATAAATGTGTGGATTTACTTTGTTTGTACCTTTTAGACGCCTAAGCCGCTAAGTTGATCTTGATAAAACTTTTTTCAGCATATAAATTATGGCCTGGAAGAAGTTATAGTCAATATATTCTTTTAAAATTTCCATACAGAGACAATATAGATCTGGAGAACGGCAAGACCTAAACCGTTCACATTTTGTACAAGCATCTTAGCTATTAATACAGAACGGTAAAAAAAAATGGTCCAAATTTGGTACACATATGTAGCTGGGTTATCAATACACAACCTCTAAAAAATAGACGAGATTGGTGAGCGTGGCAAGGCACCTCTCATTGACAGTAATAATTAATTTCGGAATTTGTGGAGAGCGGCTAGATTCAACGTTTTCAAATTAAGTACAAGCATCTTCCGCAACATCCGACAAAATGTGAGCGGGGCTGGAGAAGTAGGAGTGCCACCTCCCATACAAATAAAAATTGATTTCTGAATATCTGGAGAATCGTAGCAGCAAAAGTTTTTTAATTTGGCACAAATAGCTTCGTTATCAATGAACCAAAAGAGTCAATAAATGGGCGGGCTTTAAGAAGTAGGCGTGCAAAATATTAAATTCTATATATCTAGAGAACGGTAGCTATTGCCAAAATTTGGTACACATGGCAGGGTTATCAATACACAACCTCCCAAAAAAATAGGCAGAGAAGTGGGCATGGTACCTCCTGAACAAAAGACATTAAAAAGTTCCGTATATCTGAAAAGTTTGACCTAAGGTTTGTTCTAGATCTACCAGTACAAAAGTTTGCCATGACACAGTAGCTATGTATAATAAAAGTGATCATTAAAATAAAGACGATTGATTGTGTAGCAAACTTTTTAAGAAAAGCAATCAGTTTTTTTAGTGCTTTTCTATAAATGTTACTACACACTCAATCGCCTGTGTTTTAGAAACCGCACGTTAATCTTAATACTAACAAAATTAACAAGTTTATGGCTACAAAGACTCTTTTCCAAAAGGAAGTTTGTATGGGGCCTTACCATTTTCAATTGACTTCGTTCTTGTTATATTCGCAACTAATGTACAAGATTTTATTAAATTATCTTCAAAATTCCGACATCTACTATCGGGTGATTTTTTAGCTATTATCTTTTTGGCAACACTGGTTTAAACAGCTGACGCACGTTTCGTGTTTTGTTTCACTGTCAAGCATCTTCAGTTTGGTCTATAATTTAACCATGAATCGTCTTACAAACGAACAACGCTTGCAAATTATTGAATTTTATTATCAAAATGCGTGATCTGTTAAGAAAGTTTATCGCGCGCTTCTTGTGTTCAGCGACGAAGCTCATTTTTGGCTCAATGACGTTAATAAGCAGAATTGTCGATTGTGGAGTGAAGATCAGCCAGAAGCATTGCAAGATCTACCAATGCATTCAGAAAAAGTCACAGTTTGGTGCGGTTTATGGGCTGGTGGCATCATTGGACCGTACTTCTTCAAAGATGATGCGAATCATAACGTTACTGTGAATGGTGAGCGATACCGTGAGATGATATCCAACTTGGTTTGCAAAAAATGCAAGAGCTTGACTTGCATGACATGTTGTTTCAACAAGAAGGTGCCACATGCCACACAGCACGCTTAACAATGCACTTATTGAGAGGCGAGTTCGTTGTACATTTTATTTCACGTTCGGGACCGGTCAATTGGCCGCCTATATCGTGCGATTTAACGCCTTTAGACTATTTTTTGTGGGGCTATGTTAAAGCTCATGTCTATACCAGAGACCTGCGCCGTCAAGTTTTGTCGGCGCCGGCGGCTTGCAAAGATATTGCCGGCGGCGGCTCAAAGCCGACTTAAACTTAGGCCAATTTAAAAATTATTTTTTATTTATTTTTATTAAAAATAAAAAGAATGGAAAAAATTTTTTTCTTGTTTTGGTTATGCATTTCTTGTAGGGAATATTCGATTAAATGACTGTGACCGGCGGCTGATTTTAAGCCGACTTTAGTCGATAAATTGCCGGCGGCGGCGGCTGTTAAAAATAATCGGCGGCGCGGCTCAGCCGGCTTAAGCCGTCAAGGCGCAGGGGTCTGGTCTATACACACAAGCGGGCATGTGTGTCGCATTGGAAGACAGCATTGAATCATTTATTCATGAGATACCGGCCGAAATGTTGGAAAGAGTATGCCAAAATTGGACTAAGAGGACTAAGACTAAGGTCAACATTTGCATGAAATAATCTTCAAACATTAAATTATATGGACCGTACTATCGATTCAAATGAAGATTTCATGCATTTTTCTGAATTTTATGTGTTTTTTTTTAACTTTCCTATAGCTCTTAAAAAATCACCCGATATAAACAAAAACGCATTATAACCTCTCTACTATTTTGGTGTGGATTAAACTCCGTTAACTTTACTTTTTCTAAACTTGTTAACTCAAGAACCAGAATACAATTAAACAGAAGAAATCTAATTTTCCTAATAATCAATTTTAAAATTCGTAAAGTGTGCAGTTTAATCGGTTTAAACAGTTTAACAATTTAACAACATTTAATTTATTAATAAACACAAGATTAATAAATAAACAACAAAATACCAAAAAAAAAAAAAAACATTTTTAATTTAAAGGTCATGCCGGTACACATTATCCATTTGTATGTATGTCATTCTGTTATATTCTTAATCTTAATCGCAAATTCTGCTCATCTTAAACGTATTAAACGAAACATAAATTCATAAACAAACTTAAAAATCAGGGTTCATTTATTTAAACTGAATAGTTTTTGTATTCAGTTTGATTTTAATACTCAAAGTGTGAAGAACAAAAAGTGCCAGTTTTAAATCATAAAAACTTGAAATTATTTAATAAAATGGGTGGGTTTTTAATTTTTGTTTTTTTTTTTTTTAATTTTATGTCTGCGTGCTTAAAATTCAAAAAAAAAAAAATATTTGTCTTGCTTCAATTTCAGCAAATAAAACAATTATTTTTACATTGTGCGCCTTAAGTCTTATTATGTTGACCTTGGCCAGTGGTGGTAAGTGAACTTGTTGTTTATTGAGTTTTATTTGCGGATTTAAAGTCTATTGAATTTATTTAAATATTTGTTTGTTTGATGTTAAGACTGTCCTTCATCGACTAAAATTCAAAAATGTACTCCAAAGTGTTTACACGACAGCGAATGTAGTTCCATTGGCGGTAAATGTTGTCCTAATTTGTGTAACGGCCGTTCATGTGTGGATCCCAATCTTTTGTCTAATGCTGGTAGCCGCGATACCTCTCCTTTCAGCAAGAATTGTAAGTATAAAAGAAACAACATCATTTTATTATTTTCCAAAAGATATTAAAACTTTTCTGCAAAAACGCAATATTTTAAGAAATTTAATTAAAATTCAACTTTTAATTTAAAAGCTATCACTTAATATATTTTTTAATATGCATTTATAATATAAATACATAATATACAAAATATAATATACAAATTTTATATATATATATATATATATGTACATACATAAACCGCAATTTGTTAAGAACTTTTTTAAACCTTTTTGGTAGCTTTCTTGAAGGAAACATCTCTAGTAAATCTGTACTGATTCACTATATGCACAGCTCAGGCGCCAGTACTAGTAACTAAATACACCCCCTGACAATGTTATTTACTATAGACATTTTACATGTGCGGAAATCTATTACTGATGTTGCTACTGTTCACTAGGTACACAGAAAAAATTTGCACCAGTAAACGCATTAATCAAAAATAAAATCAGTTGGAATTAAAAATTTCATCAAGTGAATTAAACGTTTAATCAAGTGAATAAAACTTTTAATCAAGTGAATTAAAAGTTTAATTGATATTATTAATTTGTATGCTGGTGCAAATTAATGTTGTCAATTAAACTTTTAATACACTTGATTAAACGTTGAATTCTCTTGATTAAACGTTTAATTCACGTGATTAAATTTTTAATTAAAACTGATTTTATTTTTGATTAATGCGTTTACTGGTGCAAAATTTTTTTCTGTGCAGGTTTTTTGGGACCATACGTAGACATTGGAACCGGAGAATGATTCACTAGTACATTTTAGTAAATCTAGTCTACACTTTCGGTGTCGAATTGAAAATTGCATATTTTTTGACATTTAATTATTTTATTACAAAACAAGTAAGAGTGCCATATTTATTTGTATACCCTTCACCATGGTGCGATAAAAACAAAAAGTTATAATAATAACGTTCTTTAGATATAAATAAATCTATTTGTTTCACACCTTATTCTCCAATCACACCCACATTTTGTCGGATGTTGTGTATTTATAACCACAATGCATGCACCTAATTTGTAAGCTTTGGCTGGAACATTTTTCTTTTGCCGTTCTCAAGATTTAAATAAAACTATTTTGTGACACGCCCACTTATCTTATCCCGCCCAAATTTTGTCGGATATTTTCTTTTGATAACCAAGTTTCTTTCCGTTCCCCAGTTATACAGGAAAACAGACAAACAGACGGATATCGTTAAATCAACTTCGGTGTAGTTGTATTTTTTTGTTATTTGTAAAATAAACGAAAAAAACATTAAAAACTTTAGAAAAACCTTGTTACTTTCGGTGACTGATATAAAAAAACAGCAACAACATGGAATTTTATGAAAACAAGAAGCAGTCGTAGTTTTTTGCTCATATCTGCGACTCTTATTGACCGATTTAGCTGAATTTTTAAAGCAAAATTTTAAGAATCAGATGTGATGGAAATATATAACAACCAAGTCCCCATCATATCTGGGGTCTTCGGAAAACCGATTTCCACAGACAGACGGGCAATGTTTAATCAACTTCGCTACTCATAAGGACCCAGAATTTATAAACTCAACTGAGTTGAGTTGTAAACCGTAATAGGGGCCTATATACATACATTAACTTTATAGGGTCTAAAATCAATATTGTAGAAATTACAAACGAAATGAACAACTTAAAAAGGTCTTTTACCTGCACTATGGCATTTTTACTCATATGTTGTCATTTATTTCATATATTTATTCTAAATTACCTTAAATTACAGAAATTTTAAAATTTATTTTCCTTTGCAGCCGGTTCCAGCGGTTCATATTGCGGAAATGTCAAGTGCAGTGCCTTTGAAAAATGTGAAAGCGATCGGTCTACCAAAAGACCAAAGTGTGTGCGTTCATAAGCTATTAACGCCTGATATTACGAGTACCATTAAGTTTTAAATTTATATTAACATTTGTTAAAAATATTTAAAACCAGTTTCTAAATATATGAGAATTTAAATATTTTGAGAATTATTAAAATTTGTTTAATTCGTAGAAAAATAAAGGTTTTTTTAATACTAAAAAAGTCTATAGAGTTTTGTGCATGTTTTAATCATTATAATTGTTTTGTTAATAAATCACCGCTAGCTTGTAAACTGTCCACATTAGAGTGTTTTATACTGTTATATATGGGCAGTTCCAGCGAAAAGTCTACTTTTTGTAATGTAACGCCAGAAGTAATTTAAATTGTTTCTCAAAAAATTTTATATGTATAGTTTCCTTTTTTTCTATTTTTTGTGTAAAGCGCAACGAGCTCTACATTTAGTAACAAAAGTTAACATTTTACATATGGAATTTAAAGATAAGAAATAGTCAGATTCCAATATGTACACCACTAACAAAACTTTTTCGAAAGAAAATTTGTACCTTATTATTGTAACCGACAACCATATTGTGGTTAAGTTAGTCCATCAAAAAGCCAGATTCAAATTATCGTTGCCTCGGAACAAGGTATAGATAATAATAACTAAAATATGTTTAACAATTATAATAGGATGGTTGTTTTTCAACAATAGCATGTTGCTCTTGGAAAAGATTAAAATACTATTGATAATTAAAAAACAAATCATTGTCATATTTTACCATACCATGCTTAGACGCAACCATAATATGGTTGTGGCTTCTTGATGACGACCATTTTGAAGCAAGTTTTTTCTCTGCGTGTATAATTTGAAAATGACGTTTGGTCCTTAAAATTTTTAAAAGAATAAAACGTTCTAGCCTTATTTTGCAGCAAACTCTTAATTAGCCCCAAAGAAAGAAAACCGTGCAAACGGTCTTTAGAAGGTATTTAATCATAGCCCGGTATTGAATTCATCTTAAATTCAAAGCAACAAGTACAATGCTACTTTTTGAAATTAGTTAACAAGAAAACTGTGTATGTATCTAAGTGGTTGCCTTTGGTGTTTTACTGAACTCGTTGTTTTCTACCCAGATTTTTTTAATAAAATAAATTCTTTATTTGGGATTTTAAAGAAAACTTAAAGCAATAAACAGAAAAAAATTCTTCTAAGCACTTTTGAACTGAATTTTAGTGCAATTGGCTTAGTAGTTAAAGAGCTATCGAACCAAATGTTGATCATCCTCCCTAGAAAATTGATAGTTACATTCTGTTTGCACAGAATATAACACATTCTCAGAGTCAGTGTTGCCAATTTAGCAGATTTAGCAATTTTCCATCTTGCTTAGCCGTTAAAAATTTTATTTCGAACAATTTTCTTCAAGGTTTTACAAGTTTTAGATCTAAACTGTCGTAATTGCTGCTTTAATGAATATGTAATGATGAATTTTTTTTCAATTTATATCTGCAAATAATATAATATAAAAATTCCATTTGTTACTCACTCGTTGTTTTCTACCCAGATTTTTTTAATAAAATAAATTCTTTATTTGGGATTTTAAAGAAAACTTAAAGCAATAAACAGAAAAAAATTCTTTTAAGCACTTCTGAACTGAATTTTAGTGCAATTGGCTTAGTAGTTAAAGAGCTATCGAACCATATGTGGATCATCCTCCCTAGAAAATTGATAGTTCCATTCTGTTTGCACAGAATATAACACATTCTCAGAGTCAGGGATGCCAATTTAGCAGATTTAGCAATTTTCCATCTTGCTTAGCCATTAAAAATTTTATTTCGAACAATTTTCTTCAAGGTTTTACAAGTTTTAGATCTAAACTGTCGTAATTGCTGCTTTAATGAATATGTAATGATGAATTTTTTTTCAATTTATATCTGCAAATAATATAATATAAAAATTCCATTTGTTACTCACTCGTTGTTTTCTACCCAGATTTTTTTAATAAAATAAATTCTTTATTTGGGATTTTAAAGAAAACTTAAAGCAATAAACAGAAAAAAATTCTTTTAAGCACTTCTGAACTGAATTTTAGTGCAATTGGCTTAGTAGTTAAAGAGCTATCGAACCATATGTGGATCATCCTCCCTAGAAAATTGATAGTTACATTCTGTTTGCACAGAATATAACACATTCTCAGAGTCAGGGATGCCAATTTAGCAGATTTAGCAATTTTCCATCTTGCTTAGCCATTAAAAATTTTATTTCGAACAATTTTCTTTAAGGTTTTACAAGTTTTAGATCTAAACTGTCGTAATTGCCATTCTATTTGTTACTCACTTATATTTTATTGTTATAAAAAATCGTTAAGTACAGAGAAAATCATCTCTTATTTTCAATTGTATTGCAAACAATTAATTTTGTATTTTTATTTTCAAAATCTGGTCGCCTTAACACATATGACTCGAAATTGTTAAGGCCAATTGTGTTTCTGGTTTCCGTGCGTTTTGCGTTTAATCTTGCATTGACATTTTCTGGCCCACTACGACCTTTGTCAGCATTCTTTGTGTCACACTGGATAGTGATACTTTATAAATTGAATGTATTTAACTCAAGAATTTTAACAAATAGAAACTGGGAATTATTTCCTTTCGAAGGTTACTTTATATGATATTCAACATTTTTCATTTTTCGAATTTATTCTATGAGAAAATGCATTACTTTCTGCTGGTGTCTAATAATTGTAAATTTTTCTGTACATACAATATAGCTCATTGCTGTCCAAAGGAAAGCTAAGGTAAAATGTAACAAGAAAATACAATATAATAGTCTGATAGTGTATTAAGTCATTTCTGAAAAATTTAAGGAATAGGACAAGGCCCATCTATCAGGTCTGCTTACTTGAACAAAAACAAAAAACGACATGTATTTTGTTTGTGTAAAATTTCTTTTTAGTTGTCAAAAACTTACTACCACATATACAAAGCAAAAGGAAAAAACGTGTATGTGTGGCATACCATAAACGTATGTGAGGGAAAAAACAATAAACGCCCTGCAAATAAAACTAGACCACCTGATCCATTTTGATAAAATGGACTACTCCATGGACTGGTCCGATGTACTGCAAGCATGGACCATGTCATTGTTAAAAAGTGTTTGTAGTGAGACGACATGTCTTCGTTTTTTAACGACATGCTTGTTTCAATTTATGGCATTTTTGTTTCATTTTTCACATATAAAGCGAAAAGTTTCTCGACGCGAGAGTTTCTAAACATGGGCATAGTTTTCAAATCAAATCCATAACGACATCGAAAACTTCGTTTTCGTTACTGTTTTTTTAAATTTTTTTTCTTTAAAATTTGTGTAACTAAGTTTTCTTAAAAGTTTTTTAAGCCAGTTTTTTGCCGTTTCTGAACATTTTTGAATTTTGAGTTTGGACTGTTTATGTTTTAGTGAAAAGGGAATTTTCCCTTTATGTAGAGATTTTTTCGGAAAATTTCAAGCATAGGGAAAAAAGGACAGATATTTTCAATATATTGTGTAAAAATACATAAATGTTCTATTATTTTCATTTCAAAATTAAAATTTTTCATACACAAAAGAATTTAGGTACAAATGTAGTATTTTTTTTAACAGAAACTCTATAATATGAGTCCTAAAAGCCTGGCAATCTTATACCATTACTAAAACCATGTACGTATATTTTAGAAGGGGCGCGGGGATAAATATTCGCACTCATATTCGCTTAAATTCAAGCGAATATTTAATGAATGAAATTTCTACATAGAAATACCGAGAAAAAAAAACAATTCCATCTTCTAACCTAAGAGTTCATACAATTTGGAATTTTTAAAAAATTTTTAATTTAGTACCAATCTTACTTAAAATATTTGATAGATACTTATATTTAAAAAAATAATTTAGCATAAGTGTTCTTGAAAATTATTAAGGCCTTAAAAAAGGACAAACAATGAGAAAATGAAAAATCAAGCACGCAGTTTGACTTAAAAAGTTTTGTCTCTAGATTAAAGGATAAATATTGGCGGTTCTAGCAAATTGCTGTAAAGTAATCCTTCAATAGTTAATGGCAATAAATGCCTTAATGTTAATTTTTACGAAATGTTAACAATATATGAATTTTTTTGCCTGTTGCTAAAATCAATACATTTTTAACGTAGGGAAAAGCGTAGGGAACATATTTTTTGGTTGTTGGGAAAAAAGGAATTTTTTGCTAGACACGCAGGAATTTCTTTAAAATTCTCCTGACATTACTGGATGTAGAAGTTTTTTTTATACCCTTTACCAAAAGTGGTGAAGGAGGGTATACTAAGTTTGTCATTCTGTGGGAAACTTTTAAGAACCTATAACGTTTATATATTATGGGTCCTTGAGTAATTCGAAGACGATTTAGCCATGTCCTTCTGTCTATTAAGCACAAGCTCACTTTCGAGTTTGAAATACAGCAATATCTGTTCAGTAGGCTAAGAGTAACGACCCAGTAAAAAATGGAGCTTCCAACGAAGCAGGTTTGTAAGGGAGAAACATAAGAGTTGCACTTACCATTGCGCATACGGAAGACATGAATTTTATATGGCGAGTTCCCACTTTGAAGCAATACATTTTTGACACATGAATCGCATTATTCAGCGCATTAAAAAAATGTTGGATGTAACGATCAGCTTTACACACTGAATGTTTTGATACAGTTATTTTTTAGTATTCTCCCTTACAAATCTGCTTCTTAGTAAGGGAATGCCGTACCACTTTAAATGTTATTTTTTTTTTTATAAAAGTTGCTGAGAGTTTTTTCACTTACTTTACTGCATTTCTGTATGTCTTATTGCGTAGCGCATAATTCTACGCTTATTTTTTTAAATGTACCATTAGTGCTTCGCAATATGATAAAATTTTTTATTGGGGAGTACAAATGTGAAACTACCACCCTAAAATATTTATAGTTTCCCAATAAAAAATTTTATCATTTTGCGAAGCACTAATGGTACATTTAAAAAAATAAGCGCACAATTATGCGCTACGCAATAAGACATACAGAAATGCAGTAAAGTAAGTGAAATAACTCTTAACAATTTTTATAAAAAATAAATAAAATTTCAAGTGCTACGGCATTCCCTTACTACGAAGCAGGTTTGTAAGGGAGAATACTAAAAAATTACTATAAAAAAACATTCAATGTGTGAAGCTGTTCGTTACATCCAACAATTTTTTTATGCGCTGAATAATGCGCTTTATGTGTCAAACATGTATTGCTTCAAAGTGGGAACTCGCCATATAAAATTCATGTCTTCCGTAAGCGCAATGGTAAGCGAAACTCTTACATTTCTCCCTTACAAACCTGCTTCGCTCGAAGCTCAATTTTTTATTGGGTTTTCTTTTACAAAAACCGACACATGCAAATGGTGAAGAAATGCACGTATTAAAAGTACGATTTTGCACAAATTCGTTTTCTATGGCTGGAAATCATACTACTAAACTTCGTAAAGATCGGTCCATAAATTTCCATATGCCCTAAGACGCATAAAATGCTAAAAAAATTTATTAATATATTGAAATTTGATCTAATTAAGGTTTTTTTTTATAATACTATAAGTCCCTCTATCGAATTTTATAATCACCGATTTATAATTTCCAAAAGTTCCAATATAAAGTCCACTCCTGAATATCACTTGAATACCTTACCATGATTCATTCAAATTAGGCCAAATTAAGTTTTATATACATTTTTAAAATAACTTTAAAACGCCTCAAACTGTAACGAATTATAATTAATACTGTGAGGTCAGTTTATAATTTATTGATCCCAAAAAGCCCCCCGCCCCCCTGAAATATTCCAACTCTTGATGGTATAATGGTTATTCGAAAAGCTGCTTTGAAGTCACAATTATATTATGGTTGCCTCTGAGCATATAATGGTTAAATATGACAATAATTTGTTTTCCAATTATCAATTAACGTTTTTCGCTTTTTAAAGAGCAACATGCTATGGTTTTAAAACAACCATAACATGTTCCCAGGCAACCATAATGTGGTTGTGGATTCTTGATGGAGGACTAATTTAACCATAATATGATTGTCGGTGACAATTATACGTTTAAAGCAGTGAAGAGCACATTTGCAAATCCTATGTACGCGTGCATAGAAATAAAAATGCTGCTTGTGTGACGTCGACACATGTACACTTTAAACTTCTCTGTGTGGTCTGTGACAATGTACGTTCGGCTGTTGCTTCCCTGCAAATAATAGGACCAGTCCAAACACGGGTGTAAAGAGTATTCCACAAGGGACCAGGACTAGTCCAAAACTAACCCAAACGTATGGAAAAAACCTGGTCTATTTAACATTACGATGTCCTAGGAGAGGACCTTATAACCCACCTTTGGCCACTAAGGAGTAGTTTTAAAACTACTCCATGGTGTGCACAAGAGGATTCGTTTTGAAGTCGTTTAAAAACGAAAGCATGTCGTTAAAAAACGAAGACATGTCGTCTCACTACAAACACTTTTTAACAATGACATGGTTCATGCTTGCATTACATCGGACCAGTCCATGAAGTAGTCCATTTTATCAAAATGGATCAGGTGGTCCAATTTTATTTGCAGGGTTTGTTGTTATTTCGTCAACACAAGTATAAATGTGATAGTATGTGTGTGCCCTTTCCCTACAAATAAAATTGGACCACCTGCACATGTAAGCAAAATTTAAACAACTTTTGACAACTAAAAAGAACATAAACGATGATCATTAGGCTGCTTGCGCAGACCTATTTAATGGGCCTTGGAATAGGACTATTACAAAAAAGCTTTATAAAATACAAAACTGAAATTTACTCATAGAATAAATTCGAAAAATGAAAAATGTTGAATATTAAAATATAATGTTTGTCTACAGCATCACTACAATTGTTTTGTTTTTTTAACGAAGAACAGAACAATATATAATGTTCGGCTCTTTCTTGAAAATAGTTAACGGTATTAAGGGTTGTGTTCGTCTACAAAATCACTAAAAAAAAATAGATATCGTTCTTGGGTGTGTGAGCCGAACGCTTAATTATGTACTGTTTATTTTCGAACGCTGTTTTTAACCTAACATTTGTAGCTTGTCCGTCTGGTAGAGAGCCATTAAAAAACTTAATGTTACTTGGTGCAGAACCATACCAAATTTAGACGATGTACTGTTGGAGAACCATTAAAAACTCAAATTAATAACTGGTGGAGACCAAAACACTCTGGAGCGGATTCTGCAAATTGTCACCTTCGTAAATAGTTAGCCAAAACCTTATAGTGTTAAGTTAAAATAATACTCACAAGTGGTGTTAGATATCATATGAACTTACTATACTCTCTTACCTGCATTTGATTTCTTTTAATAGGTTGAAGTCGTATTACAAAATTAATTATTTTATATTCAACTTATACTTAATATGAAATGTAACATTATGAAACAAATTTAATAACATATGAAATGTATTTATTAGATAGTTTTTAATGTATAACTTAATTGAATATTCCTGATAACCTGCAGACAACAATAAAAAACAGTTAAGGTGTTTGATGAAAAACAACACAACAAAACAATTTTTCAATTATGCAATATTAGATATTCAACAACAGTAACAGCAAAAACACATCCTTACATATACTCTAATACTTATGGAAGCTGTTTACAAAATTTACATCTAGCCCTAAATATTAAAGATGTTTAAAAAAGTCTATTTAATTGAAAATTACATCAAAGTAAATCTTAGGAGGATGAAAGCCCATTTCTGAAAATTCGTACACGTATATAAAATAGTATTGAGTAAGGGTTCCGGACTTTACCAACTTTTTGCCCTTTCAAAATTAACTAACGTTAGTAAAGAAATATATGTATGTATGTATATAAAGGGCTTTAAAAATGAATAAATACAAGAACATTTGTATTTTGAAAGCACAAAAAGGCGTACATATGTATATGGTGGTTAAAATAATTCTTATATTTCATATTTACATATCCTTAAGTAAAAAGGCCAAATCGTCCTAGGACTTCACAATGCCCTGTTACGAATGTTCTCTAGAATGAGGGTTATGGCAAAGAGCTGGCAAACAATCGATAGTATACTATCGATAGTTCTGCTTCCATTGGACTATCGATGGTTTCTTTTCGATAGCGATACTAACGTGGAAATTTGTTTTTAGGATATTGTCCCTAAATTTTTGTTTCTATCTAAGAACAACAAGTCTTCGTTCAGTGAACCCAGCCGAACCCTGTTGATTTTATTTAAATAAAATAAAAACAATAATTTTATATTCCTTACTATACCTGATTTGTTCAAATTTGTGATTAATTTTAACGGTGTCTCAGTAAGAATGCACTTCTTCATTTAAACGTATTTTTCATAATTATAACGTGTTCTGTCTTAAGGGGTCTGTACACGGTCAAAATGCTCGACGTCACAGCGAATTCACCCGTTTACGTATGCTGGACGTAAAATTCGCCGCCATATCTAAATTTTTGGATTTTCCATCCAGCATCGCTTGATGAGAAATGCTTGACCGTGTACAGACTCCTTTAAAGAGCTCGATTTTTCATAATCGGAATAAACATATGGTAGAGTTGCCACTTGCACAAAAAATTTACACTAAATTTAAAAAGCGCACTCTTACTGAAAACCCCTATAGTTAATCCAAACTTAAGACATGAACTCCAAAATTTTACCTTTTAAAAAACTGTGAGTTCGAAATAAAAATAATTTTTTGGAGGCGACCAAAACATATTTGCCGAGTTATGGACTCCTAAATTTTGGATATATTATTCAAAGTGTTCATTAACCAAGAACTTTGTACATCAAACCGATTTAAACGAACACTTCAAGTTCACATTAATTTTTTTGCATAAGAACGTATATCTTCAAGACTACTGGTTCAATTGGGGAAAAATTGGTATCATGTAATAGTTTAAAAAATTACCTTTCCAATTTGACAATTCTATTAACAACTTAATAAAGAAAAACAATTTTAAATATGTTAAAAGGAAAATTAATCCATTAAAACCCGAATATATTTGATTAAACATATTATCTGGCATTTTCATTTTAAAAGTGTTCAAATTCCATATTGAAAATTGTATTTTTTAAATCGCTAGGTGAGTACAAAAGATTAAATTTAACAATTGAGTAGGTGAGTTTCAAAACTCGTTCGTTACAAAATTAACAATATGAGATGACAATTTATTCGAATAGTTCTTTTGGCGCTTTAAGCTTCGTTCACAATAGGCAGCAACATTTTCACTGGTGTTCATAATAGAGCAACAATTTTTTTCGCGACCACACACACTTAATAAAGAAACGGTTGGCAAATGTTGCCCAAACCAATATTACGTATTTATTTTTACTTGTTGGAACATTTTGTTAAAATTTTCATTCAGAACTAAATAAAATTATTATAAACATCATAAACAATTTTATACAAATTGTGACTGAAGTAGACTCAACTTTTTAAAAAACTTAAGTTACATTTAAGTACCTTAAAGGAAAAGGCATAAGCTATCTTTTGAGCAAAAAAAGAAAAAAAAAAACATTCCGGATAAAAAAAAATTTAAAAAAAAGTTTTAAATTTAAAAAAAAAAATAAAAAATGTGGAACGACAAATAAATAAAATAAATTTTTTTAAAAAACAAAAAAAAAATTTTTAAAATATTGGTCAATTAGCTTTCGAAACTACTTGGGACAAATTTTGATAACACCAATATTAAATAAAGGCGCCCGTACACGACATGTATTTGTCATCTGACATGTCAAATTTTCAAGTCACATGTAATTGTTCATGTCTGTCAAAATTGCTGTTTTACATAAGGTTTATAATATTCGGTCACAAACGTACATGTTATTTGCTTCTGACATTGTCTCTGTTTTTTTTCGCATTGTTATTGCAGAAACCAAAGTAGTTCTCGGTTTCAAAATAGCTTGCTGCCGCCACGAAAATATTTATTTGCGCCGTAAAATAATTTAGCCATCGTAACATTTTTTTCTTTTATTTTAAAGATACCAATTTAGAATTTTATAATGAAACGGTTTTTATGTATATATTTACATAAATTATATTCAATGGTGAGATGAATATAATAATACATATATTGGTATTGTAAAATATTAACTTCAGCCGGCTAATGATTCCGTCAATAGTTGACGCCGCTGCCAGTTTCTTCCCGGCATAGATTTCTGATGTCAGATGGTTTGTCAGAAGAAAATAGAGCACGCTCTAATTGAAATTTTGTCAGATGACTTTGCGTCTGACTTTTACAGAAGCAAAGTTAAAAAGGTAACACACGACATGTTTGTGTTTTGCAGTGGGAAATTTGACATGTCAGATGACAAAAACATGTCGTCTATACGCTCCTTAAGTTACATGGATGAGAAATATCACATTTGTGGCCAAAATGTCAAACTTTGACCCCCTCTTACTCTGAAACTTTTTGACCGATCTTGTTGAAAATTTGTGTCTAAACTAGGACTAACCTTGGTGCAAATTTCATCCGAATCGGAAGACATCGATTTAAAAATTGGATCCAGTGTTCGAAAATAAACAGTACATTATTTAACGTTCAGCTCACACACCCAGGAACGATATCCATTTTGTTAGTGATTGTGTAGACATACAGAACCCTTAATACTGTTCGTAACTATTTTCAAGAAAGAACCGAACATTATATAATGCTCTGTAGACAAACATTATATTTTAATGTTCTATAATGTTTTTTTCGTGTGTGTATTTTGTTTTTGTAAAAAATTTTTGGTTTTTTTATACCAGCCAAAAGGGACGAACATTAACGAGCCGAACCGAACACATTGAAGTTTGTGGATTTTCAAAAAAAAAAAACCGAACGGAATTAAATGTTCACATCTTTTGTTGAGTTTGATAAAAACAGTAATATTTTTGTGTTCGAAAGATGACTAACAGGGAAACGTTATTTTTTTTAATGATTTTCTACACAAACACTATTAGCGTTTGTGTTTTCCACAAATCTACCGAACCGAACATTAAGAAACGATATTTAGTGTTTATTTTCGAACACTGATTGGATCACTTGACATGAAATCCCCCATATGTATTACGATATTCATTTAATCGAGCTTTTTCTTGAATCGGTTAATTGCTCGATTCATTAATTAATGTTTTGGTTTAATCGGTTAATTTTGTTATTGATCGGTAAGCCGATAAATAAATTTTTTTTTAAATTAAGTTTTTTGAATAAATAAAAATGAAAACTTATGACAATTAACAGTGAGTTCATCTTTTCTTACACAATCTTTTAGAAAATTAAGCGACTCTTTTCTTTAGTTTTGAAAAATTTTCACTTGGAAAAAATTCTTTCACTTAAATCTACGTTAATCTACGTTGGAGAAATCGAAAACAACCCATAATACATTCTGTATTTTTTCAGTCCTTTTCCTGAATTTCTCGAAACAAGTAAGACCTTTAATTATGCTATAATTTTTAAAATTTTAACCACTCCTATTTGTTTCGGGTAATTCTGTTGTTGTGTTACTATCGAGAGTTTCTTCTGTTGTCAGGTCATCTTCTAACTCATTCTGAAAAAGTTCAGCACCGAGCATTCTGCGAAAAATCTCATTTCCGAATTCCTTAATTTCTGTTTTTGTACAGTATTTTAAGAATGTATTTCTAGAAGAAAAATAAATTTATGAAAAAATATTTCTAAACACAACTTTTTTGGTGCACTTTGGTTACTTTAATACAGATAACGTTGTAAGATTCTATTAACTTGCATTGTAGAAACCGGTTTAAACGTTAATCGAAAAAAAAAATAATTTTAAATTAACCGATCAGTTAATCGGGTAGTAATAAATCGGTTAACCGATTAACGGTTAACCGAATGAATACCCTAATATGTAAACATTAGAGCTTACCACCTTACCTCCTATGAATATTTTTACAAGGCGGTGTCGAAAAAAATGTTTTATTTTATGCTGAACGTAGGGGTAACCTTTATAAATTTTTTAATATCTTTGGCATTTACAGGCGGATCTTAAAGCATGTTATATTAAAGCTTGTCTTAAATTAAATTAATAAATTTATAGATACATACCATATAGGGCCCGCGCCTGAAATATTCTAACTGTCGGTGGAGGGTATCAAAGAATCGCCACAGCCGAATATAGCACTCTTGCATCTGTATGCAATGCGTGATCGACGTCTGTGTAAACGTGATACGACCGTAATGCCCCGTTTTTTAATATTTGGATAAACAAGATGTGTATGCCGTACGTGAAAGGGGTCACATGGATCCACCTGTGCCTACTTTCCCCAGGATTATTAAAGTTTGTCCCATGCTTTTTTTAATAAAATTCAAATAGGTTAAGAAATAATGTACCATAATGGCAAAGTGGTAGACTTCTTGGTAGAAACAAAAATTTTCAAATTACATTTTTTACATTTTGTAATCAAAATCTATTTCACCTTAATTCAATATCCTCTAATGTCCTTTTAAACCCGACTTTTAAAAATTAATTTGTACAAATTTTAAAGCTTATAAAAAAAAATGATTTTCAACACCGTTAACACAGACATTAGTGTACACTTATATGTACTTGGTTACTGCGCACTTTAACAATTTGCTATTGTTTAAAGACATTTTCATGTTGATGTTGCTTCAATTGTTTATCGTTTTGTGCAAATTATAAAATTGTTTAAACAAGCCTGTCTGTATCCTCTAACAACTAACAAAATTCAAACCGTAAATTTGAAGTGTGGGCGGGCCGTCATCGTTTTCTGCATGTTTCTTTGACTTTTTTTTTCTTCTTCTCGAAGGAAATATTCAATTCAACATGTATATGTACATACATATGTAAGTATGTAACAAATATGTAAACACTTTCTCTGCTGACAAACCATTCATAACAAATTAAAAGGAAAAATCACAAACTCATACATACACACAAATAAAAGGAAAAACGAAATAATTAGCATAATCGTGCCGATATGTTTTTCTTTCATTTTTTGCCAAAAAAAAAAAAAAAAATTATTTCTAAAGGCTCTTATGGCATAGTGTTGGATACGAGTGAGTATTTGGATTATTTCAGCACCTATTTGCTATTTAAAACAAATGGCAGGCAGCAAATATCAAACGAACAACAAACATTATCATGTTGATGAAAATGTAATGTGGCTCTTCTTGGGTTTCCTAAATAAATGGCATAATTTTATATGGCCTGAAGGGAATAATTTTCTTAGTTTATAAACAATTTCGAAAGAAACAAAAAGAAAAAATTTTTAAGATTGTAATTTGTAAATCTGACCTATAAAATTATAATTATTATCAAAATTATAGTATTCTACATCAGCCTTTTTAATCATACCTTGCCTTTTAATAATGGATTACAATTGGGAATTTAATATCAGAAGATTAACGACTTTATTGTAGCAATTTTACGAATTTATAATATAATTAAGTATTAATCGTTTAAGCCAAAGGTTCCCGAGTCAGGGTCCGGGGACTTCTTAAGGGTCCGTGACTGTTTTCCAGGGGTTCGCAAAGAAATTTACAAATCTGCGCATATTAAAAATAAACAAAACCTTTATATCTAAAATCGTTTTCAAGGCATATTAAAGTGAACAAAACATAAGCTAAAAGTAGTGGTTACGTTTATTTTGACAAAAATTTCTCCATATCTTTTGTAATCAAAGTACGTGAAAAAAAATTTAGATCCTGATTGTTGGTTGGAGGAACAAGGAAAAAATAATAAACAATTAATTTCAGTGTATTTATCAAATATGAAAAATTGGGAATTTAGCACGTCATACACAAATCTTATTAATAATTAAGAAAGTTAAAATGAAATCAAACCATACAGCTCATTATGAGCCACCCTTTAGATCCACACAAAGCGCCTTCCCAAAATATTCTTACTGGTGGTAAACGATATACATCGATGTTTTAAAACCACTCGTTGTAAGGTATCGATGCATCTAATCATTCCGATGTTTTTTTTACTAATCAGCATCGATTGAACATGGATATTTTGATTAGGAATGGGCAAAAAATATCGATATATCAAAATATCTAAATAGCTAATGTGTCCCTATGTTTTAAATTTCATTAAAATCGGTTTGATAATTTCTGAGATTAAGAAATTTCCCCCTATCTTCCCTCGTGGTCCTACGATTTTCAATAGGCTTTGTCCTTGTGCCAATAAGAATCTATGACCTAAATTTTATCAAATTATCTCCAAAATTGCGACCTGTACTTTGCGCACAAGGTTACATGGACAGCCAGCCAGCCGGACGGACATCGTTTGTTCGACTCAGAAAGTGATTCTGAGTAAATCGGTATACTTTAAGGTGGGTCTAGGACCACTATTTTAAGGCGTTACACACATCAGCACAAATGCAAAATACCCCTGTTGGCCAAACTGCCGTCGACGACATTGTCGTCAACAATTTATGCACGACATGTCTTCTATCACTTAGGATTTCTAGAAGACAATTTTGTGGAAAATGTCGTGGACGACAAAATACTCGACATTATCTAGTGCACTGTCTTTTGAAGAAGTTAATAAACGACGACATGACCGACATTGTCTTTCAAGTTGTCTTTTGTTAAAACTTATCCACGACAACATGACAGACATTTTCTTGTAAGGTATCCTCTATCAACAACTATACACGACAATATGAGCGACAGTGTCTTGTAAGCTGTCCTGTATTAAAGTGTATGCACGACAACATGACCGACAGTGTCTTTTAAGGTGTCCTTTATCAACTTCTAAGCACGACAATATGAGCGAGATTGTCTTGTAAGCTGTCTTCTTAACAAACAAAAATAAGTTGTTCCCAATAAAAAATAAAAATAACTGTAAAATAACGATAATAAAAAAACAACCAAAGCAAAGTGAAGAAAATCAGTCAGTAAAGTCTGAGAACTCAAAGACTAAGGTATTATTTTAAAAACATATATGTGCTATTGTTTATTTTTATTTATTCATTTAGGTTTATAGCTTATGGAAGGCTGTACGGCATATGAAATGCCCTATAACCCAAGAATCTCCATTAAGACTGGAAAACCGCACTTGGGCCAAAAACACACATGAAAAATTGAACGCTTTCGCGGGCCACCTTGAGAAAGTTTTCACGCCACATGATGCACATACTTGTTCCTGTCGTCCAATCATTCCTGATAAGGTAAACCATCCATTAAAATTTAACATAACTCAAGTAAAATCTGCAATAGAAAAAGTGAATATTAGAAAATCTCCCGGACCTGACCGCATCACAGGGTCCATGATAAGAAACCTACCATCGTCTGCTTCCAGAATCTTGCTGCTCATTTTTAACGCTATATTAGGAGTCGGATACTTCCCATCCTCATGGAAGAGGTCTATAATTGTGATGATTCCCAAGCCAGGAAAAGATGCTAGCCAGGTTGCGTCGTACAGACCGATAAGCTTATTGTCAATCCTATCGAAGCTTTTCGAAAAAATATTCGTTTTAAGTATAACTCCTCATCTAAATGAACACGACATCATCCCGGATCACCAGTGTGGTTTCAGAGCGAAACATGGTACAATAGAACAAGTGCATAGAATTGTCACCCTTATTAGATCGGCGTTTGAGAAAAAGCAATACTGCTCAGCACTGTTTATAGACATTTCCCAAGCCTTTGACAAAGTTTGGCATGATGGGCTACTCATCAAAATAACACGAATGCTTCCTCAAAACACTCACAAGCTTCTGGAGAGCTATCTAACAGGCAGAACATTCATAGTAAGGTCGCAAGATAAATACTCCCCCCTCAAGAAAATTACTGCTGATGTCCCCCAAGGCAGCATTTTAGGACCGCTTCTATATATAATATACACAGCAGATATGCCAACAAACCTGAGCACGCATACCTCTACATTTGCACATCATTTATTAGCGTTAACCATGACCCAAAAGTCGCATCGCAAAATCTGCAGTCCCACATCAATGAACTAGAGGCCTGGCTAGAAAAATGGAGAATAAAGGTTAACCCGGCTAAATGTGCTCACTTAACTTTCACGCTCAGAAGACAAACGTGCCCAGCTGTAAAAATAAATAACATCACTTTTCCGGTAGAAAACCATGTTAAGTACTTGGGAATTCATATAGATAGACGCTTGACCTGGTCGCGTCATATTGAAGCGAAAATAACGCCTATGAAACTTAAAGCAGCTCAACTACATTGGCTTCTCGGTCGAAACTCAAACTTGTCCTTAGACAACAAAATTCTCTTATACAAGTCCATCATAAAACCAATATGGACATATGGCATCCAATTATGGGGTACTGCATGCGCATCTAACATCCAAAAGCTTCAAAGAAGACAGTCTAGAATATTACGACAAATTGTCTGCGCCCCATGGTATATACGTAATGATATTATCCACAGAGATCTCAACGTCCCCACTATCCAGGAGGAAATTAAAAAATATTCAATAAGTTACATCGATAAACTAATGGCCCACCCTAACTACCTCGCTCGGGGTCTGCTTCAGTTCGAAGGTCACCAAAGGCTAAAAAGAACCGATACTTTGAGCCTAACTAGAAGACATTTTTAGAATTTGAATACAGCAGTTAGTGGTTACACTGGTAACAACTAATAAACAACAAGTAGAATTAAGATTTGAATACATATTGTAAATTTCGATAAGAAAGATTCAATAATAAAAATAAATTAAAAAAAAAAAAAAAAAAAAGTTTATAGGCGACATTGTCGTGTAAGCTATATCTCCTGCAACTTCATCGATATTGTCCTTTACGCAGACGTTGACGTCAAAGTAGAATCCATTGTCGTCTATATAGTCATCAAAGACAATACAAACGATAATGCTTTTCATGTAGTCATTAACGACTATATGGACGACAATGTGATGTGACAAATGAATGACAATGCATGTGGTCATCAACGACAGGCTGAGCGACATTGTCTCTCTTTGTGTCGTGCACGATTTACGCGACACTTGTTTGAAAATGTCATCGACGATTTGCATTAGTTGTCCCTTACGTGTCGTGCAGGAATTAACATTGTCGTGAACGATTCATCAATGATTCTTGCACGACATAGCCAACTGGGACCCTCTCCACTATTGTGGTGTGGGTATAAATATCAAAGCTTAAACAAAAACAACAGCAATAAACAGTGAGTTTATCTTTTCTTACATTAATTGTAGTTGTAAGTAGGTTAAGAAAAAATAAAAACAAAAACAACTTGCTTTATTATTTTCGCAAGAAAATCAAAAAATAAAGCAAGTTGCTAATTCAGTTTTTTAGGCCGTGCACTTGCCAGTTTATTATCAAATTAATTTTTGGAAATACAAAATCTTATTCATTATTTAAATTTTGTTTATTTTAATTGTTTAATTTATTTATCGCTGTTTTTTATGCACAAAATTTTACTTTTTATTAAAATGTTTAAAAAATTGCTTATTTTTCTGTTCCGATGTCATACGTTTTATATCAAATCTGCAAATCTTTTTCTTTCGATCCAGTTTTTTGTTGGAATACCTTATTGCGAATGATGCGTAACGTAATGAATGCTGGATAGTAATCGAAATGCGTAATAATGGTGATAATCAACACCAAATTCCCTTTTGATATCTGCACCGGAATGACAGTTATTTATTTAGAGGTACGGTCGACAAAGCTATTTCTCATACAAAGTGGTACTTAGTGAAACATCAAGAAATCAAATGGTTGCTAGATCATGAATAGTCAGGAAACACTTGAAGTGTTGATTATATTCCCTACGGACCTTCCTAGGAATACGCGAAATGTTTAAGATGTGAGTATATCCCTGTGAAATGTACCATGTGTAGAGTTGCCTTATCCCTAAGGTGGAAAGGCTTCCCACACTAGACCGATCAGTGTTGCTTCATTTCTTCTTTAGGCTCTTCTGAGGGTCTGTTGAGACAGGTCTCCACTCACTTGTATGATTCATTGAAAAATCATTCGAATTTGACGTGTGTGCGCTTATGGCTTTCCTTCATTTTTAGACCGGGCTCTATTGTGGCTTTTATGAGGTGCTTGGAAATTGATGAAGGCATTTGTAGGTTTTAGAATAATCTACTCAGAAAAGGGGAATTTGTTATACAATTGACGAGACCATATTTCAGAAACTGGTGTACAGGGCCACTGCTCAAGGAGTTCTAGCTCCACCGTTGTAAAAATTTAATATGAATACCATGTTGAGCATTAAAACTGTGGAATATTCTGATGGCGTTGCGGTAGTCCTAACTGCTTAACAGTTAAATATTAAGTCTTATTGCATGAAGGCAGGATTAAAGGTATTGAAAACCTGGAGCATCTCGTGTGGATTAGGTGTTAATCCGTCAAAAACGGAACTGGTACTATTCACGGGGAATTATACAACCAAAAGCTTCGAAATTCCGAGGTTGAATAGGATTGCTCATGGGGACTGAATTTCTGAACAGGGATGGTTAAGGGAAAAGTTTCTGTTTATGATGCAGATATGGTATTGGCTGTCGTTGCGGTTAAATTGCCTCTTTTATTAGATAATGATATGGTGAAGTGTAGTTTACAAGGGCAGATATCGTGCAATTCTCGCGTAAGTATATATGCTGGTCGCGTTGATGATAATTCCCACGAGGGCGCTTTTAATATTTCTGAACTGGTTTCCGGTGGATATAATGGCTAAACAGCTGGCTCGATACGCAACACATACGGCTAACAGGAATAAGTTGGCCAAAGCCAGGACTTTGGTGACTGGCTTTGACAATAGGGAACAAATCAGGACAGAAATCTTAGTAACAACTGGACAGTAGCCAGGACTTTCTGGCTATCACAAAAGGGAACAAATCAGGAGAGAAATCGTAGTTACTGGACACTGGCCGGTAAGGAAGAAGAGCAATCTGTGTCAATGGCCTTGAAATAAGTACATTAGAGGGAGATATCTGACAAACCGATATTTGCATGTCTGAATGATATATCTATACTAATATTATAAAGCAAAAGTTTGTATGGTTATATATTTGTGTGTTTGTAAGAGGTAACCTCCGGAACTGCCGGTCCGATTTTAAACATTTCTTCAACAAAATGAAGAATTGAACCTCCTAACGGGCATAGGCTTTATGAGATTCCACTAAAGTGCTTAGGATAGGGTGCTAAGCCACCTATTCTAACCTCACTCATATCTCCAAAACTAAAGAGACAGAAAAAAATTTAATACTTATCGTTGTTCTTTAGAAAAATAAGCAGGTGTCTGGTACTTTTTGGGAGTAAACGGGTAAAACCTACCTTTTGGTACTTTTTTGTCAGCCCGTTAATCATTTAAATGAGCATTTTCAGGTATGTCGCAGAATAAAATCGAAATCGATTTCATTCCGTATAACCAAATCGATCAAGTTCCGTACTCAAAAGAAAAGCCATTTTAACATGAGCATACTCACCCTGCATTCCGCCTGCAGTCTACCTCTCCACTCGATCGTCCCCTGGCCGAATGCGAAAGCGACCAATATGGGACATACAGAGAATTACTGCCTCTTCGAAAATTTCTAGCCAATTTTGATAAAATTTTAATAGATGGATCAGCGTAATTAAAACACACAGGGTTTTCCAAGTTTTTCAAAGCTAAGAATATGATAGGCAATTTCGATTTTGATGAAAAAAACTTAAAACTTACACAGAAAAAATTATTGCCGAATTATTTTCAAACAAACGCTTGTTTGAAAATTTTTTTGATTTCTACAAATTTTTTTACTGATTCAATCAATATTTTTGTTTGATTTTTATTTAACCAACAAAAATGTGGACAACTCTTCAAAAATTTAATAAACGCGCTATTGGTTTGAAGTTTTCATAATTTTGTATGAAATATTTAACGCTCTTTAATGTTGTCGTCTTTTTACATTTTTTTATTGATTGTAAGCAACACTTCTTTATGATAAATATAAGAACTACAACAAAAAACACATGCAGTCTATTTTTGGACGCTTTAAAAAAGTACAGCAATAAGAAAAATGATAAAATAGCGTGATAAAATAGCAGGTAAAAAAAAACGTTTCATTTTTTTAAACAACAGAAAAAACACGTTACAAGAAACAAAATAAATTTTTGGTTGATTTCAAAGTTGGTAAAAAAAAAAAAAACAAAATCCCGTATTCAATTTTTTCAAACAGTTTGTTTAAATACATCAAATACAAAAATAGAATGAAGGCGGAAAACATATTGAGTCGGTCTGCCGCCATTTTTGGTAACATTTCGTCTTCATTAGCAAAGGAAAGGATAAAGCAACAGTGAGTGATGAAGAAAAACACTGTGAGTATAAATATGACTTCGTTCAAAAATTATTCCAACAAAAAAATGTGTCTCAAAGCCAGCCGGCCGCTCTGCTCTGCTTCATCTTCGCCAACAGTGCTTGCTTGTGTGCGCGTCATTGCTTGTGCCAAAACTTTTTTGTTTGATTCAGCAAAATTATTTGTTTGAAATTTATATCAATTTCAGTAAACTTTTTGTTTGATTCTGTAAAATTTTTTGTTTGAAAAAATCGGCGTTTTTTTTCAATAAACAATATGCAAATAAATTGTTTGAATATGCGAATTTGTTTGTAGGACCGATTTTAGACAAAAAATTTTTTGATTCTACAAATTTTTTGTTTGAATTGGAAAAATAATTTTTTCTGTGTATGTAGATCGAAATGCATACAATTAAACACGCAGGCTTTATATTTCTTTACAGTTAGTAAAAAATTCATTCTGGGCGGGCAACACCACGAGAACGGATCCAAGTGAGCTGCTTTTTCGGATGGCTACCAGTGAACTGCAAAATCCACTATTTTTGTTGATTTACTCATACGCTGTAATTTACATTAACTCTACCCCTGCAAAACAAAGTTCAACGTTGTTAATTTTTACATCGTTTTGTACACATTTGATTTGTGCATGTGTGAGTTTTTTATTGAAAGTGCTTTATTTGCATTTATTGTTGCGCACGCAATAACACAATTTCTTAAAGTCAAACGGCATTTGTTCTTTTGCTTTTGCATTTAAGTAGTCATTGTCCACTCGATGACACAACGACGAATGTAAATTGGTATGAGTACGAGTCGCTTTTTTGGTATGATTGTTGTAGGCATAAGTTCAAATAAACTAGTTGTATTGTCCAATTTGTTTTTGTGTTTACCCTGCAAATAATATTGGACCACCTGATTTTGATCAAATGCTCTAGTCCGATGTAATGCAAGCATGGACCATGTCATTGTTAAAAAGTGTTTGTAGTGAGACGACATGTCTTCGTTTTTTAACGAAATGTGTTCGTTCTTAAACGACTTTAAGACTAATTCCTTGAGTATACCATGGAGTAGTGTTAATACTACTCCTTTGTAATCCAAAGCTGGGTTATATGGTCCTGCCCTAGGACATCGTAATGTTAAATAGACCATGTTTTTTCCATACGTTTGGGTTACTTTTGGACTAGTCCTAGTCCCTTGTGGGCTACATTTTACACGCGTGTCTGGACTAGTCCTATTATTTGCAGGGTATTTTTTTAAAAGCGTAACAAGCAACATTAACAACAATACATTGTACATACAGAACTACTGTACTTTTTAAGGAATGATAAAAAATAAAAACGTTTTCTGTTTCTATGGAAATTGTTTCAGCTGCTGAATAGTCATCAGAGCAATGATTTTTGTGTATTTTTTCTTTGTATATGTTTTTTACTAAAGCAATAATTGGCGAACGAAGCTAAACATGGTATGAATGGCAAAGCCAATACGCTGTGCAAGACTTGAATAAATTTTAAAACAACACCAATGTGTGTGGCTGAGAAAGTTTGATTGCATGAACACAAATGAGTGTATTTGATGTTGTTATTTTAATGCGAATTTTTTGCAATCGCACAAAGCCGTTCTCTGATGGCTACCTAAGGTAGAAAGACTGACGCGAAGTTAACTTCACACCCGCACCCAGACACCAATATGGTCCATTGTAACGCACAGTGGGTTGAAACATATGTAAACTAAGTATTAATTCAGTGAAGACCATTACATATTATCGATACTTATTTTTTTTAATAACTTTAGAACAGTGATAACCACTCCATAGGCTCGCGAGTAAGTCAATAATCGTAGTTTTCACACAGACACGGTCGGCAATTCACATGTATACAACAACTTTGTTCGTTTCAAAACATCAGGCTATCATCAGTCTCTGCGACCGCACCCAAGTACATAATATCTTTGTGTGCGTGCGTTCGGGGCTTGGTTAGTTCGGGGCTTGGTTATCACTGCTTTAGAATATTTAGTTAAAAAAAATGATTTTTGAAAACAAAATCGATAAAAAATTTAACCTTAATTGAAATTCGAAGCATTTGCAGAGATAATCCTGAAATTTTCGCCAAACAGTGGCGTGTACGCCAAAACAACACTTAAAAAACTTTAATAAAGTTGATATGGAGCAAAATGAATGCTTAATATTTCAGAAATTAAACAAATTTTGTGAAACAGGTTTTGGATTCAGAAAGGAGGTATTCAAAATATTTAAACTCTATACCTAGCTAATTTTTTTTTAAATGGTTGATACGTCAAACCAATATTATGTTAAATAAATTCGTTAGCATTTTACTTTTTTTAAGCATTTTTTTATTTTTATATTTATTACAATTATAATACTTAAAGATTAAAAAAAGAATTAATTTATAATCGTTATTTATCATCATCATCCTTGTTTTTTAATCTAAATTTACATAAAAATATTATTGAATTAATTTTTTGTGTTTTTCTCTCTTTTATCATTTTTATAATTTATTTATAGGCAATTATGTGTGTATGTGTGTGTATAAGTGTGTATAAATTATTTTCCAAAAATTTAAAACATTATTTTTTGTTGTTGTAACTAATTTGTTCAACTAGGAAAAATTAAATATAATTAATCGACTTAATTTAAAAAAAAAAATTATAAACAAATTATATAAATATTTTGAATTTTCGCTTCTTTGTTATTTATGACAAAAATGGATTCGATGCTGTTGCTTCCGGTTTTATCCAAGGCATGTTATTGTTGTTCTAAAAGAAATTTAAAAAAAAGTATAAGAAAAAAAAGAACATTATTTAAAAAATTGTTAAATTAATAATATATAAATACATAACTAGCATGCAGTATTGTTTTCTTTTTAAATTTAAGAAAGTAAGTTTGGAAAAAGTAAAAGAATTTTACCAATCATTTATGTATGTTTTCAAATGCTATTCTAATTTTCTACAGTTTTATTAGATATATAAAAAAAAATTTTAAACTAACTACATTTTGGTTAGTACTTAATTTGAAAATGTTAGAGAAAATATGTACACAGTAGAGATTTAGTTAAGAAATAACATGGTTTTGTTTTAATTTTACCCAGTTTATTTAAGCGTCCAAGCTTCCATTGTTGGCTACAAGATATAAAATTGCAATCGAGTATTAAATATTAGCATTACATTTATTTAGCATTAGTTGAATCAAATATAGCATTTTTAATTTTTTTTTTTTAATAAAATCTTTTATTAATTATTAATTGCATCAACAACAAAGTAACTGTACGTATATTAAAAGTTTTTAAGCAGACAAACATGTTTCAAAACAAACATTTATTGCTATATAAAATACGTTTTATGATCCCTTTATTAACCTGTTATATCTATATATATATATAAAAATAAGTTGTCCTATGTTCGTGATTTTATAACTCGAGAACCACTCAACCGATTTTTAAACGAGTACATGCGTTAGAAAGGTCTATTTTCCTGATGGTATATAAAAAAAACTCCCGATAGGTGGCGCTTTTGTCGTGATATTTAAATTTGTTTATTGATGGTAGATAGCGCTGGGGTCAAGTTATTAACAAAATTCTCCAGTATTTAATTTTTTTTTTTTTTTTAGAAAATCGCGAGCAGCTCCGGGACCAAACAGCTAGTTTTTTATAAATAAGGCAGAAAGAATTTAGAATTACTTTATTCATAAAATTATTATCGTCAATAACACTGTGCAACAAAATTCGCGTCCTCGCCGACAGCCTCAACACTTGCAACGCGAAATGAAAGTAGACTACTAGTAGAGCAAATCTGCCAAAGGGATTTGAAAAGTTAGCTCGGGCTCCCGAAATATGGGCCCCTAAAATTTTTGAATTTTTTGAAAAGGCGTTTGTTATAAGTCAAAAAAAAATATACAAATGTACTTTTGAGCTAAAAAATAATTTCAGACGTCTTCAGTAGAATCGTATGGCGATTCTTTTCTTAGAATTTGTTAACCCTCTAACTTTCATTTTAAGGGGTTATTTATGTTCTTTTTCCCAATTCTTACACAAAAGTATACTAAAACGGCACTTTTAAGGGTTAACATGTTCTACAAATATTTTCTGCATCAAATTTCACCAGGGGTCTTCTAAGACCAAAAGTTCGTGCAATGTATATTAAACGAATTCTGGAAATTTCGGGCATTGAAATTTTTGAATTTCTTGAAAAGGCGTTTGCTACAAGAAAAAATATATACTAAATGTACTTCTGACCTGAAAGACTATTTCAGATGTCTTGAATAGAATTGTATGGCGATTCTTTTCATAGAATATATCAACCTTCTAATACTCATTTTAAGGGGTCATTTTTGTCTTTTTTTTAACTTCTACACTAAAACGGTACGTTAGAGGGTTAAAATGTTCTACGAATATTTTTTGCATCAAATTTCACTAGGGGTCTGCTAAGACCCAAAAGTCGTGCAATGTTTGTTAAACTGGTTTTCGAAATTCCGGGCCTTGAATTTTTTTATTTTTTCGAAACCCCGCTTAGCAAACAATGCACGATTTTTTGGTCTTAGAAGACCCCTAGTGAAATTTGATGCAAAAAATATTCGTAGAACATTTTAACCCTTAAAAGTGGCGTTTTAGTATACTTTTGTGTAAAAAATGGGAAAAAGGACATAAATGACCCCTTAAAATGAGAGTTAGAGGGTTAATAAATTCTAAGACAAAAATCGCCATACGATTCTACTGAAGACACCTGGAATTATTTTTAAGCTCAGAAGTATATTTAGTATATTTTTTTTTTTGACTTATACCACACGCATTTTCAAAAAATTCAAAAACTTTAGGGGCCCATATTTCGGAAGCCCGAGCTAACTTTTCAAAACCCTTTGGCAGATTTGCTCTGCTAGTAGTCTACTTTCATTTCGCATTGCAAGTGCTGAGGCTGGTTTTTTTTTGTTGCACAGTGTAATTATATAACAAGTGAAATAGACGTTAAACTAAGTTTGTTATTTTTTGTAAGAGAATAAAGATCACTGGCTGTGTGTTACTTTAATCTCTTACAAAAAATGACTTGATCGATTACGAGAACGACAACCGGAATAAGGCTGATTATTTTATTGAAATTTGGTCTTATTTAGTTCTATATGACTAGAAATCACACTACAAAATTTCGTAAAGAGCGGTCTAAAATTTACAAAAAACACATATAAACCCCGAAACGATTAGTTATATTTTGATGAAATCAGATCAATTTAAAGTGTGCTCTCGGAATATACCTAAAAACGTATCAAATACCGTAATCATATTGGAAGGTTGATAATCATCACCGATGCCATATAAAGTCAACTCCTAAGACATTATAATTCTCGAGGCACAATGTTGCGGTAGGCCAATCTAGCTAAAATAAAGTCATAACTTTTCTGTGGAAGCAGCTAAAAAAGCAAGAAATTTTAGAACTTCGTATTTCTTGTTGAAAGCATTCCTTGTGCCAAACATAAAATTGGCGAGGCACTTTTCCTAAAGGCTTATTAAAAAAATGTTTTGCATTATGAAGTTTTAAAGAATTTCTACATTAAGAGGTTTCCTGAGTATACCATGAACATTTTTGAGTATCGACCTTATGTGCGCATAAATTAAATCGGACAAGGGCATTGAAATGAAAAACATTAACATTTTCATTATCACTAAGGCCCGTTTTCACAACTTACCGATAGCTAAAGGTAGGATCAAGGACCGGATTTTACGAACGGAAAACACAAAATTAAATTTTATTTTTTAAATAAAAAATTTTTGTGTGTGAAAAAAAGAATATTGTTTTTCTGTGTTTAAAATTTAAACGAAAAAGAAAAAAAACATTTTCTTTGAAAACAAAATTTATAGTTTCAAAAAATAGCAAAAACTTTTTTTGTAAAAAAAAAACAAATACAAATTTTCAAAAAACTTTTTTTTTTTGTTGAAAAATATTTTTTAAAACGTTTTTTTTTAGAATTTTTTTTTCTATGTATGTATTTTTCAAAAATGAAATATGTATGTATGTATTCTCAGAAACCTCTTCATAAATTTTATTGAAATTTGTTTTGAAGAATGAAATTTTTATAACAATGCTTAAATATAATTATTTTGTTTTTGTTTTTTTATGTTTTTAAGAAAAAGTTTTATTTTAAAAACTTTATTTAATGTTTTTAAGAAAACGTTTTATTTCAAAAACTTTATTTTATTTATTTTTTTCGACGGCTTTTTTTTTCAAAACTATTTTAGAAATTTTTTGTTTTCTGTAAAATGTAGAATTTTTTAAACTTGCACAATAAATATTTTTTTAGAAACAAAATAAAAAAACATTTTCCGATCCTTGGGTAGGATTTTATCGGCCTTTTAAAAAGTGTTCCATTATTACAACTTTACTTTAACCTACCAGGTAGGATGAACCTTAATCTACTTTATCGCTCACTTAAGGTTAAAGTAAAGTTTTAATAATGGAACTCTTTTTATAAGGGCGGTTAAAGTCTACTTTTAGCTATTGGTAAGTTGTGAAAACGGGCCTAAAATCTTTTTTTTTTTTCTTTCTCAAGTTCGAATTGAACAGATACAATGATGACTATTTATTACACGGGAATCCCTTTTTAAAGCTACACTTAATGTCTGACAATAAAAAATATTTGCTGCACAAAAAGCATAATTGCCCTGTCGGAAAGTTAGATTAGTTAGATTAAAGGTTACTCATGGCTCATCAGAAGACAGTCACAGTTGACTCAAAAGCTAACTCGTTTACATTGTTAAAGCTTTTCAGTTTTAACACGCAATGTCCTCAGTACGAGTCAGTACTCACTTACACTGCATAGCTTTCAGATAATCACAAGTTAGCTAATTTTGAGTTAGTTTCTGGTCGATAAAATTCGAATGCACTTTAAGTTAGCTGCGAACTGGCTAACTAATGGTTGACACATTATGAGTTAGCTTGAGGTGCATAAGATATGTTGAATCTAATAAAAGAATAAAAGAAATTTACGTATTTTTGCTTTATACATTTTTTAAATCAATATTGTGATTCTAACATAAACTCTAACCGTTACACGTTACAAAACATACATAGTTTTCTTTCACTTTTGTAGTATTGCTGTCAACTATAAGACAGCAGATGTATGCCCGATATGGTTTTCATAATAGTTCTACTTTGAAAATTATATTAACAAATAGAAAATGGGAATTTTTGCTTCTTATTTTTCTTTGAAAAAGTAAATAAAACAAGGAAAATGTTATTTACCAAAGTTTTTTTTTCAATGTTGTATTTATATCTGCATCAGCTTTAAGTTAGCCAAAAGCTAGTTCAATACTTATCGAGAAGAAGTTAAATGTACACGAAACAACTGACTCGAATCTGTACCAATTATGAGTTAGTACAGAAGTCAGTTGTTAATAAGTTTTAGCTAACTTAAGTTGTTAACTAATTGTTGAGCTAGCTAATAAAAAATCCGACAGGATGCTAATCGTCTATTTTATACACAACGAAAATTTCAATTTAACACATACATATTTACATTAAAGCTTAAACATTCCTGTCATAATACAGTAAAAATTCATGAATGTGTTATTGTTTGATATTACGATCATTTTATAAGTATATGATGTTAAAAATAACCTTTTATAAAAGCTCATACAAACTGCGACAATGCAATTGCTCATTCTGCGATTAGCATAACAAAGCAAATAGTGAATAAATAAAAAAAAACTGATAAAGTCATAAACAGTAAATAAGTTATAAAACAACCCAGCTAGCGTAGGCTGTTTGTTAGACGATAATGTTTAAATTTCATATATTCATCTTAATACGGTCTTCGGGTGAAATTTCACACATTTTTATTTTGTCTAAAAAAAAAATAAAAAACACCGTCAATTAAGGAAAAAACCCTGTATTTAATGAAAAATAATCAGTATGGTTGACTTTTCATCCGAAGAACTTTCCTGCAAGTTATTTTGAGGAACGTCGGATGATTATTTGACGAGTAACAACAACAAAAACATCTAAATTTTTTTATTTATTACTTTTATATACATTTTCTGACACGCTCGTCTTTTAATCTTAGAATTAATCTTTTAGCGACTCTCTGTATGAGTCATATAACCATTACTTTGATATGATATACTTACATACATATGTAAATATGTATCATCATATATCGATGGTTTTCTTCCGCAACCTCGTAACTCAAAAACAACTACTTTTCAGGAGAGACAAAATACTTTTTTACCAACTATTTGAAACTTTTTGCTATATATTCTTTTATAATCCAAGAATTAGGAAAAATTCCGATATTCCGCCAAGCAAAAAAAATTGTAAAATTGTAAAGCGGTATTTAATCCAAATTTTAATATTTTAATTAGGCTAAAGTTCATCAAATTTAATTTTCATTCAATTATTTGTATGAAGAAGAGATTGAGTTATTGCAATCGAAACATGTAAGGGTTACCTGTCCGTAAAAGCCTGGGTTCGAGCCCCAGCTGCAGTCAAGAATGGATAGTTATCAATAACATTTTTAATTAATTTTCTTATTGTAAAATTTCTTTCTTCATAATAATAAATGAATGGAAATTAAATTTGATAAACTTTAGCCTAATTAAAAATATATTAAAATTTTTTATAATCTTTCTACTCAATTACAATGTATTTAAAATGGATCGTTGCAGAAGAGAACGAAGTGCTGGAAATTTTGTCTTTTTTTTGCATATTGCCAATCTGGCTAACAACTAATATGTTAAGCCATCTATAGATAATAATAAGTTATATACTTGAAATTTGCAAATACAAATTTATCTATTAAATAAATAAATAAAATAAAATACATAAGACGCTTGACGCTCTTATTTAGGTAGTTCAGTTATACGGCTGAGCATTTTACGAGTTGTAAAATAACCCCTGCATGAGTCTCGTACGATTCTTGACATGCTTTCTAACAGACTCGTTAGGTATTCTTTACACACATTTTAAACGACTCCCTCTACGATTAATATAAGCGTCTTTCGCTCACAGAGGAATCAGCTTGTCTTACAGTTTCTCCCGTGCGAAGAATCTTTTTCGATTAAAAAATGCTCTCGTCGACGATCAAAAAGAAATAACCATAAAAATTAAATTCAACAAATTTATTTTATTCCAGTGTGGTTGGTCTGCGGCAACTCTGTGCGATGGAGGGAATCAAACATTCGGCACATAAAAACGCAAGTATTTCCCTATAATTTGCAATCACTCTTATATTTCATTAAAAAGTATTTATTAAGTAACTCAAATTTCCTAAAGTGAAAAGGATAGAAAGCTGTTATCATTTTAAATCTTCACTAAATCTCGCCACTCTTCTTTAAATTCGATTTTTGTTTGGTAATTTTGTTCGGCATTAGGTCATTTTGTGCAATAAAAAATATAAACATATTTTGTTTTAAAAATTCTATTTCATTTAATTTTCCAATATTTCAGTCAACCATCTTCAGGGGTAATTTAAAAATAAATAAACGAAAACAAAAAGTCACTTTCTTGAGCTGTAAGCTTTTGTCACATACAATCGCATTTATTTTGCATATCAAGGTCCTAGGATATGAATCAGTGATCAAATTTGTTTCCTCCAAAAATACGAGTTTCTTCTTAATATATCAATTTTTCAGAGAAAAACATAAGATCACATTAAAACCCTTAATTTATAAAAAGCAAACGCAACGCCAAAAATTATATTTAAAGCAAAAACAAATCGAAATATTTCATAATTTTGTTGTAGTTTTCTATAGAACTGTATATTGAATTTTTAAATTTTAAACACTGTATATCTTGTGGCGTTGATAATTTTAAAAAGCAATATGTATTTCTGTAGAAAGCAACAACAAAATGTTGACCAACTTTTGACATTGTTTTTGCTTTCAATGTTATCTTTGGCATTTCGTTTGCGTTTAACAAATTTAGGGCCTAAGTTTTAACTAAAATTGTTTTCAAAATTTTTCAAAAATTACACTTTTGTTAGAGTTGTTGCATCATTTCCTACAACTTATGCTGGAGACGTAATTACCTTTCTAATAAAAAAGTCATAACAAATTTTGATTTCAGATTTTGCGATTAGAAAAATGTTTTACTGCCGTATAGAATTTTATATGGAAAATATTTTTAAAACTGAGTGTTTTTATAAAAATATTCTATGTGAGCGTTAACGTTCATAACGTTCTTTATCGCTAGAAGCTCCTTCTATAGAGTAGCACTTCCTGATCTGTGCTAACAGGCATATGTTCTCTGTATGCTCAATTCGCAATTCTTTTCTGGTCTCAAAATATGAAAAGTGGTTTTAGGATAAAATTTATAAAGTGCCAAAAAGATGGGAAAGTCTTAGCTTTAGATTGAGTTAAATACATTGTATCTTTAACAGAAACATTAATTTTTCACATAAAGAAATAGTTAAGTTAATGCAGTCAATTGTAGAAAATGAAAACAATGAAGGTTTGTTTAATCCACTTCATTCAGGTTTACGGTTTTTGTCACCATTTCATTACACTTCGAATACTTTGTCTTCGAAAACAATTTTATGCCAAAAATACCAAAGGCATTCAAAAAAAATGGATAACCATGAAGATTTTATTACCTGAAATCAGTCTAATTGGCGATTCCTACTTTTGCACCCGTAAATAATACAAATTTACGTCCCAATTATTCAGATAACAAACATTCGAATTGCAAAATATGCAAAATTATTTGTTTAAGATATTTAAAGGGTTAAAAAAATAAAATTAGCAGTAGTAAATCAATTACAAATTTAAACATAAACAAACAAAATAAGGCAAAGAAAACAACAACAACTTATAATAACAGTAGAATTAAAAAAATATAACAAATTCACTAGCAAACAATATGTCTCAACAATAAACAAAGAAAGAGAAAAATTATTTTTATAACAACAATCTAGTCTTTAGTTGTGTGTACTCACTTCGAGTTTGCACTGAGTATTATTAAAGTCATTATTGGAATCATAAAAACCATAATTGAATAAATTTGAAGTTGAGGTTGTTTGAGAATTCAGTGGCATTATAGTTACTCCGGGAGTGGATGCCAGGGATGCCGATAGGGCATGACTGTAGTTGGGATCAAACGATTTGGTTGCTGTAGCGTTGCCTAAAGTCGACGACATCATGTATGATGAATTGTTATTGTTGTTGGTATTGTTATAGTTGTAGCATTGGTTATTGTTGTGGTTATTGTAATTGTTATTATAATTGCTATTGACGTTATCTTGTAGTGTTAAGGGCGTTAAGGGTGTATATGGAACGAATGATGATAATGTTGGCGATGTTTGTTGTATGGGAGAGGAGGGTGGTGATCTTGAATACATTTGATTATTATTAACAATTTCCACATGAGGATACAAAGAAGGATAGGATATATTTCTAGTTTTATGTGCATTAAACACATCTGAAGCATTTAAAAAACTATTGTCTTCATTAAAGGTATCACTGCGCAAATTCTCCATAGTTTGAGAAGTTGTAAAATTTGATTTGAAAGTTTTTGAGGCCGACGCCATATTTTCTGCAGTTTCAATTGGGAAAGCGTTTCTGAGAGCATTATAGTCACTTTGAGAATGTTTCATAGTTGTGGCATGTGTAGAATTAAGAGAATTATTCAAATTAGGATTGCTGCTGCTATTAAAACCGCTGAAGGTTTGATTAAAAATACTATTATTGTTATTGAAATTTAAAGTATTTGGTCTTACAGGAGCAGTATGAGGTGGGGAATCAAAACTTAGCAACTTTTCACATTTCATATGTAGTCAAAACGAACAAAATAAAGTTAAAAAACATGCATAATAAAATAAACCAGTAATGCGCAGGAAAGAGATGAATTATTATGTAAAGATAGAAAGAAAGACAGAGTGATGTTTCGCACAAAGTTTTGAAGAGTTTAAAAAATTGTAAAAAAAGAAGAGAAATAAATAAAGAAAAAGAAATCATTATAAAAGGTAAAGAAAAGCAAATTACAATTAAAATAAGATTAAAAAGAAATTAGAAATGTAATTAAAAAAGGAAATTAGAATTAAATAAAAGAGTACAAGAATTGCCTAACATTTTAAACACCATTTTAATACAAAATTCTAGTTATGTTGTGTATTGCAAATTCGTCCATTTTCCCTTTTTTTAAATTTCAATTGCATTTAACAAGAACTTACCTGAGCAACTGCTACATTTGTATTATTGACAGGTGCCCAAGGGTCTTGATTGATGGTTATTTGAAAACTTTGTTGTTTCAATTGATTTATGGACGGCACCTACAAAAAACAAGACAATAATATCAAGTCTTGTATGAAAATAAAATGATTTAATTAAAACACATACTGCTGGTTGCTGTTGTTGGAATAGATTTGTTTTTGGTGGTATAACTGTATCACTGAATGGATTATAAGCTGCGGCATTTGCTGCTGTGTTTTGTGGTACGGCAGGTTTTATTAAATTTTCTAAATTAACCAAACCAGAATTTTCACCCAAAAATGATTGTGGATCTTTAAGCGGTTTCTTAGCTGTTGCGCCAGTGGAATTTGTAGTTGAAGAAGTATTCGTTAACGATAAAGGATCTAAATCATCAAGTAGTAGTGCTTTAAAAATAAAAATGAAATATTAATTAGCTTAGATTATAAGAATTTCAATATTTCCTTTACAATGTTTACCATTATTATTACTGATATTTGTTGTGGAATCATTAGTTGTTAATAAATCACCAGTCTTATTACGATTCGTTATTATATCAAATTCGTCCATATCAGGTGAAGGTTTCTGTAAAATAAATAAATAAAAAATTTGTAAGTTTGGAATATTAATTATTTTTAAATTAAAAATCAGGGGTTTCCTAAGATGAGCTTATACATTTGCTAGACACTTGAACAAGATTAAGATTAACATTAGTCTTCTTCAGCCTTATAACGGTTGTCGTTTGCGTACTCGACTGTTTCGTTTTTTGTAATAGGTTAAAGATCACAGGTTGTAATTTTTTTTTTTTTTTTTTTGTTAACATGGAAATTTATTGAAGAACTTTTTTTATAATATGTAAGACCATATTTACATTATGCAATTAACGCCGCAACTTGCCGCAACTTTCGCATTTTTTGTTTCTTAGCAAGAGGTGTAGGGAAGAAAACGGGGTTAAAAAAGTTGAAAAAATGCTTGGAAAAAATGTAAATGTAAATGTGGAAAGAGTTTTGTAGAAACTTCTTTAAAAGAAAATGGAAAAAAAACTCGGCGTTTATTGCATAGATGTAAATGCGGTCGAAATTAAAAAATATATCATTCAAAAATATTAAAATATTCATTTAAAACCAAAATAGGCAACAGTATTCAAAAACAAATCAATGCCATTTTAACGCAAACTTAATGATTCGGAAAGATAATTGGTCGACATCGATCTTAGACTATCGATAAAAAACATGCATTTGCATGAAAATCGCATACCTAATCATTAAAATCGACTATGAAAGTGCTGGTTCTGTTAAAGTTTCATTACACACAGCCAATGAAACGAACAATTTATTGCAAACCAAATTTCTCGATCGCGTCATTTCACGAACATTAGCTGTTAAGGGGCCAGCCAGATCGTGTGATTTAACACCACTGAATTATTTTTTGTGGGGCTATGTTAAGGACAGAGTCTATACGGAGCCGATCGAATCGATTGCAGCCTTAAAACTCAAAGTCCGTGATGTGATTAACGTAATATACCCATTTTGCCAAAAAGTGATTAAAACCTTTTATGAAAGAATTGACATATGTCAGCGTGCTCGTTTTGGACATTTGTCAGATAAAAGTTTTCATTCATAATTGTCGAACTTTTCCCTTCGTAATACAATAAAAAATTTAATAATCTTCATCTAAATTTTTTGTTTATTTTGTCTTAGAAAACAAAGTTCTTGTTAATAACCTTGATATTTTTGCTAAGTTTGGTATGCAGATTGCATACTGTCAGGATTAAAATACAGGGCATCTCTTAAGGGATAAAATTAGTTATTTTTAAGGGGGGGGGGGGGGGGGGAGGGGGGAATAGGTAAAAGTTATAGGAAACCACTTCTGCAAAAGTTCTACATTATAGAAAAGACGAATTCATCTCAATAATATTTGCAAATATTTTCAACAAGATGGTTTTCACATTAAGAAGTAATCAACAGAATTTTGGAACACTCAATTATTATTTTACTCCGAATTATTTTGAAGGAGATTTTACAAGCGCTAAATTAAATATTATTATATTCGGACTTTCTACTCATTTCCTGTTTCTGCAGTACATCTTGAAAATTCTCAACTCAATTATTATTTTACTCCGAATTATTTTGAAGGAGATTTTACAAGCGCTAAATTAAATATTATTATATTCGGACTTTCTACTCCTTTCCTGTTTCTGCAGTACATCTTGAAAGTTGTAAAAACAATAAATTTGGAAATGCAATCCGAAGATGTTCGTATGCACATATTTTTAGGACGCGTAAAAATTTTATTTTCTTTTAAAATTCGAGATTGCATTTTGAGAAATATTCGCAAATTTTCCACAAAAAAGACGATAATTTCTAAAAAAAAATTATGAAAACTCTCTATGGTGGCAATCAAAAATAAAAATTAATGGGATTCTCGACTCTAAAAACCGCATGAAACAGGTCTGGCTAGATCAAATACAATTTGTTTGCCTCTATTCTTGAATATTTTGGAAATCTAACTATTTTGAAAAATCTGGGGCTCGAAATTAATTTTTGACCTATGGTTTCTTTGGCAAAGTTTCTTGCAATGACTTATAGAACAAGAATCGCGATGTGCTGTTGACGCGAAAAAATTTTACCCACCCTATTATTATGTATAATTAATGTACAAATGGATTTTGAGTACCTTTTGTTTTTGTTGTATTAAATTGTTGTTTTTAAAAATAAAATAAGAAAAATTTATAAAAAAAGATTAAGTACTTTTGGGACCGAAAAAGTACGATTTCAAAAGTTAGTTGGTACGATATTGGTATTCTCAATTATCATCCCTGCATAGGACCCTTGGGAGACGGTGCGACATGGTAACTCAACGGCAACTAATTAATGGACCTACATGAGCTGTGCTTGATAACGGCTGCCAATCTAACCTGACCTAACCTTTCCTACGCTCCTATTTTAATATTAAAAAACCAACATTAACAGATTTTCCCTACTTTTGACAACACTGCTCTGCAGTTAAATATTTCGAAATAATGGTATAAATTAATATTTTACCGAAATTAAGTATCGCACACTAAAATAACTCCACGTACATACATGAAATATTTTATGTTTAGAAAGACATAAACAAAATTGTTGTGTGTGATTTTAGTAAATTTTTTGTGGAAATTATAATGGAAAATTAAATATAATGGAAATTGAATAAAATCAGTTTAGTTGTTTGATATAAAACAAAATAAATAAATAAAAATAACAAAAAATATTTCAAAACCTACCTTAGCTGTCGTCGTATTCTCAATATTCTTCCACGGATCATCATTAGCGGCTGTTAATGTTTTTGTTGCCCAAGGATCAGCTATCAAAGGTTTAGATTGAGGAGGTGCAGCAACTATATTTGGTTTAGCATTCTCCGTTAACCAAGAATCTATGGGTGCATTATTAGCAGACGCTGCCAACGCACTTGCTGATTGTTTTGAAATCCAAGGATCCACTGCGGCGGCACCACCTACGGCTCCTATCATATTTGAAGAATTCTGAGTATTACCATTAGTATGTAGCCAGCCTTCTGAAGAGGAACCCGAAGTAACAGAAGGTGATTGCGCACGCAAACCACCCCATGCCTCACCGCCATTAGTGCCATTGGTGGCCATCGAAAGGCCCATACCGCCAACAGCTCCCATTTGAGCTGAACTCAATGGAGTAGAACGAGACGCTGTGGCTGGTTGCCAAGGGTCGACGGGTGGCGAGGCTGTGTCAGTCCAAGGATCAGACATTTGACTAGTCGCTCGTGCTGGTGTACCCCAGGGGTCCGTAGTGTTGTTGGTTAAGCCGCCAGCGGCTAAACCTAAAGGTGGACTGGAGATACTAGTGGCTCCCAATTGTATATCCAAAAGATCCAATAAATGTGATTGTGGCTCTTCCTTGTGTTGTTTTTGCACCCTAGAATTTAAAACGATTCCTTTATTAGAACAAGTTGTTTCGCTAATATTCGTAATTAAAATTTATTAAAGAAAAAAAAAAATTTTTTTTTGTGAAGCTCTACAAAAAAACTTACTTAAAATCTTGTTCGCTTTGGCTTAAAGCCAACTGAAGACGTACATCGTCGCTGCGACGTTTAGCCTCTTCCTGTTCAGCTTCTTCACGTGACATTGCCATTGCCAATTGCAGTTGTAACTCCTCTTCTCCTGCTGTTTGAGGGCGTACCATTTCCAGCTCAGATACGGGCTTAGCTGGCTCCTCTTGCCAACCGGGCGGCATATCACGCATATCACGTTGTGTGGGCCCATCTATGTAGCCATCACTGCCAAAACCACTAGGATATTGCGCGAAACGTTCCTTAGCTTTTAAGGCTTTCACACGTTCATTCTTCAAGCGTTCATCATCTTTAAGAAGATTTACCAATTGTTTAGCCTTTTCTCTCACGTGGGTGCCTTGATCTTTACCCTCCTCAAAATAAACAAACTCCCGCAGAGTTTGTATGGCAAATATGTTCTCTTTGCACTGTTGAGCCACCTTTTCATTGCCAGTTTTGATGAGATATTCCAACAATATAAGTGCTTTATAGACATGTCGCCAATTTTTGCCATGATCATTTAGACGTTTCCATATCATTTGCATTATTTCCGAAAAGGCCACAACATTGTTGGTAAGTTCGGCGATTTCTGCCATTATAGTGGCCGAGGGACCCCATGGATCATTTGAAGTAGCCTCACGTACTTTAACCTGAAATTTAGTAAATTGTTTTTTTTTAATCTGTTGATCAAAATTAAAAGTAAAATTCTAACCTGTGCGTCAGAGTAATTGTGAGCTAAGTTTTTTATATTGCGACGTAAACCTGCCACATTGACTTGCATATCGTCTTTATGTTTTCGCACTTTAAAATAAAATAAAAAGGAAAATAAAAATTTAACTAGTTATTAAGAAGAAAAAAATACAAAAACAAAAGAAACTTATTTTTAAATTTTATATACTTTAATAAAAGTTATGTTTTCTTTTCCAGTTAGTTTTACGATGGTTTTTAGAAATACTGCTCTCAGTACTCGCCTAGCAAAAGTCTAAAAAAAAACTACATTTAACCACATTAGAAATTATGATTTAGAATTTTCAAAGAATAACAACAGACAGTTGGAAGAATGTTGGAAAATACTAACAAAGAAGAAGAAAATAAAAAAGCCCTACAAGTTCTTAATCTGACACTAAAGACTTTTGCTTGTCTTTAACATGTTTACGTCATTTGTGTTTGTACAAAAATAAAACTATTTTATAATTGCAAAAACCAGAAGCACATTCCTAGACAAACTTATGCAAAAACAGATTTAAATGACAATAAAAAAAATTGTTCTTTTTTATTCTTTATTCTTTTTTTTCAATTAAAAACATAACTTTTATATCAGTTAAAAAATAGAAATATTATTTAAGTGTACAGTGGAGGAAACTTAAAATGGAAATATTAAATATACATGTGTAAAATCGTTTTGATTTCAACAATTACTTTATTTAATAGAAAGGGGCAATGAGCTTCTAGTGCCCATAAAACCAATTTAATTTCAATTAATTTTCAATGTTAAAACTTATCAATTTAAATAAATAAAATTCCAGGAGGCAGTTAAGGACTTGCATTCATGTTTAAATTTTGGACTTGGGGTCTATTTCAAACTGGGACACACAAATTAAAAACGATCCAGAATTCTTAATTGTAGCCCCATTTTAAAACTTTAGCTTGAAATATACTAATCGAGTTTTGCAAAAGGTTAGCAACATGCATAGTTTATCATCTCCTATAGTTTATGAAATAAGCGTCTTTGAAATTAAAGTGAGCTACTTTTTACCTGCCTTGGAGTAGTATTTAATAACATTGAAATTTGTCCCGATTTTTTTGATATATTCTACAAAAAGGAATTGTGAAAAAATCATTTGTAAGTTGGTATTAAAATTGTATTATTAACACTTTTTTAAAGATCACTACGTCTATAATATTGCTATACAAAACATGTTCAAAAATTTCAATATCTACGGTATCCAGGCTCTATCGAAATTGACCTGTTTTTTTTACAAATTTCCTCTTTATGCCGCCATATTTTCTCTAATCGCAAAACTAGAATAAAAAATTGTAAACATTGTTTATATGACCCAATATGTTTATAATAAATGTGTAATGGGAATCCTAACCCCAGTTCTAGATAAGGAGAATATTTCCATAAAGCTAAAAAAATCATTTTTGGGAATTTTTGGAAGTTTTTTTTGGAATTGTGGGATTTTGGCAAAATGTCTTTAATGAATTTTTAAATTGTTAAGTATTCACCCCTATTATGAAAGTCGACGGCACCTGAACAGTAATGGTATTTTCTGAGTCGTTGTTGACAATTATCGATGACTATTGACAGTCAATTGATATTTTCTAAGGCGCTTTTAAGTCGACGTCGAGTAGTATTATCCCTGTTTTAGCCGACAGGAAATTTTGCGACGACTCAAATGAAAGTTAAAGAAGTTTTAAATGAAATGTAAACATATTTATTGAAAACGCTTAAAATAAAAAAATGCAAATTTAAAAGAAGTTATGGGCACAAATTTTATTAGTAAATTTAACGCGAAAATTGCGAAAGTTCGGAAAAGTTTCCTAAAATAGCGAAAATTCGCGAAAATGTCCAATTTAAGGCGAACGCCTCAAAGAGCCAACATTGCGAAAATTCGGAAACATTTGCAAAAATAGCGAAAATTCTCGAAAATTTTTAATATATAAAAAAAGCCATAAAATTGATTAAAGTCCCTTAAACTGTAACGAATGGCAAAAATTCGGTGAAAATTGGTCAATTAACGGAAATTCGCAAAAATTTGCTAACAGCGGCATGAAAGAAAAGTCTTATATTTATATTTTATATTTATAACAAATTAAAGCTATAAAGAATCAGAAAACTTACAGTAAAAATATCTTTTATCAAAAACATGCCAAAAATTCGCGAAAAAATACAAAATTGGAAACAAACTCTACACTTTATTTTAAAAAGCTAAATCAGTTAAAAAACCATGTCGGAAAATAGCGTTAAAAAGTAAGTGAAGAACAAAAAAATATAAAATTTTCGATAACTAGTCGACGTCGACACAACATTCTTATAAAATACCAAACTAACGTCGAAGTGATGTAGTCGTCGCCTTGATGTGACAACAATTAAAAATTAATGTCGACGTCGACAACGCCGTACATAATAGGGGTGATTATATTATTTTTTTAATTAGACACAATTCCCTACACATTGATGTATAAAATGTCTACCTTGCCGAAGTTTTTATGTAGACCAATTTGCATTAAGTACATAAAGAAATCAACAATTGGGACCCAAAATTGATAATTTGAAGCAACAATTTAATGTATACAACATATTTTCAGCTAAATATTGGTTTGACCTACTGACCATTTAAAAAAAATGAGTTAGGAATGGAGAATATATTTTTAATGCCCCCTTTCTAAATCCAAAAACTGTTTCGCGAAATTTTTGTGGTTTCTGATATATTAAGCATTTATTTTGCTCCATATCAACTATTTTAAAGTTTTTTAAGTACGGTTTTGCTTTACACGCCACTATTTGGCGATTGCACCAAATTCTTTATATAAAAACGAACAAAATTAATTTCACTCTTGCTTTGCTTCATTGCCGTAGGAAAAAAAAGTAGCTAAAGCTAAAGCATTGTCGAATCAGTATACTATAGGGGTAGGTCTACGCAAAACAACTACTGATTTTGTAGAGTTGTGTTTTTTTGTAGCAATTGTTTTTGATATTTTTATCATGTTTTACACAAACAAAGTGCGTGTTGTTTTTTTTTTAATTGTTGTATTTCTGCATAGATCTTATGACTGGACCATGAGCAAAAGCAAAATAAAGTGACAACAAGTAAAGGAAAATTGTTTTATAATATAATAAAACACGTGTTAATAAATAGTAAAAATGGATAAAATTTACGTTAAATATAAAAACGTGTGTGCCGTGTATGTGCTCTTAAAACACAAGAGGCGCTGGACCAATTGGCACCAAACTTGGACCATAAATAATATTAGTCGGAAGCCAGGTTTCTCTTAAGTTAAATTCTCATAGGATGCGCTGTTTTCGTGATATTCAAATTTTTTTTATTTATGGTACGATTTAGCTAAAATTCACAAAATATAATAATTATAATTATAAATAAGCTTCCTGCTAAAATTTTGACCCGGTAGATAGCGCTGGGGTCAAGTTATCAACAAAATTCTCCAGTATTTATTTTTTTTATTTATATTTAGAAAATCCCGAGCAGTGAAAATGGAACTGTTTTTGTAAAATAAAACCAAATAAAAGAAAAAAAATCATCAATGTCGTTGACTTTCTATTAGATTAATAATATAGAAATTTTCATTTCAGCAAGTTACTCAATGCATAGCAATAAGTATACATATGCAGCGCAAAAAGCTAATTTTTAAAAATATTTTTAGAAACGTGGCGTATGCGGCACAAACTAATCAGCTTTATTCCGGTTGTCGTTATTGTCATCGACAGTGTCATTTTTGGTAATAGATTAAAGTGACACACAGGCTGTGTTCTCTAATCTTCTATAAAAAACGACACTGTCGATGACGACAACCGAAATAAGGCTTAATATTTTTCACTTTCAAAAAAATACTATTAACTTCTAACTTCATTCAAGAAAGATAACAAAAACTTAAATTTTTCGTCAAAACATATGCAGGAAGCAGCGGAAAAAATATTAAAAAAAATTGTATCGTATACATTATGAGAAATCATCATGTAAACCTTCTTTGTCGTTTTTCTCCACTCAAACTTTTGGGCATATGCGCCAAACCAATAACGAGCTGACGACATTACTGTGAAAGTAGTTAATATAATTTTCCATATTCATTAATTAGATGTATGGAAGGGGTAAGGTAGACCAAACAATATTATGTCATGAGGTTACGATACATAAAGGAGTGCTTTGTGTTGAATATTATAAATTTATTTTAACTACATATATGGGATTTGTTCGCCTTGTAAGTGATTTTAGGGTGGGGGTTAATGTGGAACCTATGGTCAATTCTGAGCCAATCAACTCGATATTTTGCCATGACATAGCAGCTATCTTTATAAGGAAGTGATGGCAATTAAAGCTTTTTTCGACAATGGTATTTGGGGAACTATGGTCAAATATTGACCGATTCTAATAAAATTTGATAAGGCAATACATATGTTCATATGTATCAAATCTAATCTAAACACTAATAACTTAAGATAGTTAATGGGCACAACGGCTGTTTAAAATTATAAACCGATTCTCACCAAATAGGGCTTGGTCCTTGTGACTATGAGGACATGTGCACCAAAATTCATCGAATTATCTCCAAAATTGTGACGTGTACTTTGCGAACAAGATTTACAAGGGCAGCCTGTCAGCTAGCCGGGTGGACGAACATCGTTAGATCGATTGGAAAAGTGATTCTGAGTCGATCGATATACTAAAACAAATATTTTAAAGTGTTCCACGCATAAGCACAAACACATAATACCCACTCTACCTATGATGGTTGTTTTCTAGAAAATAATCCTATCCAGTATGTCTTGATTTGTATGTATTTATGTTTATTTGATTATTGAAATCCTGATTTTTATTAACCTTTTAAAAACTTGACATACATTGTTTGCGGTTTGCGAATTGAATCAAAAGAAAATTCCTCAGCTCATAAATAGATTGGCACATATGCCAATAAGTCGTAGTGGAGAAAAACAACAATGAAGTTTTCTGAAAATATACCCGATAGAATTTTCACTACTGTTCCTGCATATGTTTTAAAGAAAAATTAACATTTTTTTGAACGTTCATTAACGCACATAGCAGTTAATAGTAGCATTTTATTGCAAGTGAAAATTATTGTTTTGTGCCGCATACGCCACTTTTCTAAATTTATTTTTAAAAAGTAGCTTTTTGTGCTGTTTACATATACTTACTGCTGTGTATTGATTTGTTGACATATTATCGGGCATGTTCTGACAATCGCAAAACGTTAAACATTTGCGATTTGACTTGAAATTGCAAAATACGTTTACTGTTAATCGCAATCGCAAGAAATTTGGCAACTTCAAACTTCAAAAGAATGCTAAAGGGATCTTTTAGAAACTGTGGCAGATCGCAAGCAAAACCCACGATTTTCAGAACACCATAAAATAAATCTGGCGTTTTGCGATTTCAAATCGTGCGATTTTCAGAACATGGCAATATGTTACTTTAAATACTTTTTTTCTTAGGGCAATTAAGCGAAGCAAGAGTAAAATTGATTTTCTTGTTGCCATTTTATTTTTCTCTCGCTTTAACTACTTTTTTTCTTACGGCAATGAAGCAATGCAAGAATTAAATTTTTGTACGTTTTTGTATGAGGACTTTTCTGCATTCGCTAAACAGTGGCGTATAGAGCAAAACAATACTTAATAAACTTTAAAATAGTTGGTATGGATGATGATGCTTATTATCTCAGAAACAATCACCCTTATCGTGGTTGGCGTATTTAAAATACGCCTGCGACTGTTTGGTAATAGATTAATAAGAACGTAAACTTATCTCCCTTAATATATTACCAAACAGTAGCGGGCGTATTTTTAATTCGCCAACCACCATAAGGGTGAATAAAAACTTTGGTGAAACCGGTTTTGTATACCCCATACCTAACTCAATTTTTTTTTTTAATGGTCGGTAGGTCAAACCAATAATAAACTGACGAATTTTCAATTGAAAAAATTATTTTTTTTGATACTGTTGATATGTATGTAACACATTCTGATCGAAATACTTTTATTTCCGTTATTACAATTCCGATTAAATTTTTTTTAGATTCTTTAATTAAATCTTCGTTTTTTGGAAAAGCAAAATACGGAATTACTTGCACTTTCGATCAGAATCGATATCTGGGACAGGACTGTACGAATTATTTAAATAGTTTCTAAAGTTGTTTGTCTGAATATTTTGAATTAATATAAATTTTTTTATTTAAAATAAATATTCTGTTCTCTCCACTGTAAAATTAAATTGATAGTATTGACTTTATTAACATTTACAAAGTCCATCTATTAAAAAAAAGTTCTAATAATAAATTTATTTAGATTAAATAAAATATGCCAAATAACTTAAAAACAACTAAGCACAAAAAAATTTTAGAAAAGTTTTGCAAATTAAATTATGTTTATAACGAGTGATAAAAAACAAAGCAAAATACAATGCATACAAAGATATGAACTTGAAAAATTTTTAAAGAAACAACCATTATTTTAACAAGTGTGTAAAATAATTAAAAGGATTGATAAATTAGTTAAAAATATTCTTTTTAAAATGTTAATTTTATTGTGTTTATAAGTGTAGAAATAATGGAAGTGAAGAAGTGGATAGAGTGTTTGCTTAAAATGTGTTGTATTGAAAATTATAAACTTTTCAGTTTTTTTTTTTTTTTTTTTTTTTTTTTTTTTTTTGTTAAAGTAAAAAATAAAAGTGTAAACAAATATTATCCATTTTGTTTTTTATTGTATTTTTTATTAGAACTTACTTTTTCGGACCTTGTTTGTACTAAGGCTTAGTTTGATTTGCAAATTAAGTTTAAAGTGATTTTATACTTTGTATGTTTAAACTTTATTGAATTGGCGTTTTATTTTAATTTATTTGGTTTAGTGCTCCAAAGCAAGCTAAGAGATACAACAAGATTAAAAATGTTTTTATAAATAATTTTAAGCATTTTTATTTAAATATTTAATTAACAATATAGTAGTGAAATTAAAAAAAAAGAAATAAAAAACCGTATGTGTAATACTAACAATTCTAAAGACAATAAATTATATGTAAAATATACAGGTATTTTATAAGGGTATAACTAAAATAATAAAAGGAATACATATACATTAGGGTCTCCCAAAATTTTTTTTTTGATGATTTTGTACAGAGCTGGCAAACAGCTTATAATAACATATACTGGGTATAAAGATAAAAACGGGTATAACTCAGGAATGGTAGGAACAAATTTAAAAATTGTTTATTCGTAATAATTAGAATTAATTTGTCTTTCAAACTGCATCATTAGTTTTAATACCTTTCATATAAATTTGAAAAGTAATAAACCGTTATTCACAGAATTTGTTAAAAAATTACGAAAAATTGTAATTAAGGGTATCTAAATGTACACTCATCACCAAAACTTATAATTTTTTTGCACAGGAATAAAGCTTGGATACTTTTCTTTAAAACTGTTTCCTCAAAAGTGAAGAAACTCGTGGTATTAACCAAGTTATGAGTAAAGTTAAATAAATGGCCGAAAACTCCGTTTTTTTATGAAAACTCCATTTGCGCGACCTCTAAACCTATTCCGAAAATTCTAAAAAAAAATCAAAATTACTTTACCCTATAAGCTTTCAAATTATGCTTGAGCCTCTTACAAAAAAAAATTTTGGGACACCCTAATATACGTACGTATTTTTTAGGTTAATAAAAAAAGGAGATTGCCACCAAATTCAAAACAAAACGGTGCCGATTAAAAATATTACAAATTTTGTAATACAAATTAATACAATCAGCCCAATTTTAAATTAAAATTCCCCAGGAGTTTATTCCCTTCTCCCATTTTTCCTATGTAAATTCAATTGTAAAAATGGGAAAAGGGAAAAAACTCTCGGGGAATTTTTATTCATAATTGAACTGAATCTGTCGAATTCATAAAAATTATTTTAGACTTTAAAAGTATTTTACACTTGATTTCCAAAAACAAAAATCTCCTAGAAAATTATTTCAAATCCATTTCAATATTTTATGAATACGGCAGTAATCAAAGTTAATCAGTTATTTAAATACACTACTCCGGTGTCAATGGCATTTGTATTAAAATCAAAATTGATAAGTGAAAAATGTAAAGACAGACGTAACTAGTGCTACCAGTAAAAATTTAAAAAAAATCCCTACGTGTCTTAAAAAAAATTCCTTTTTATCCCTGCAACTAAAAATATTTATGTTTTAAGCACCAGGAAGTATCTAAAAAATTTTTGCAAACTCGGTACCAAATAAGAGAGAAGGATCTGTAAACTTTTGAAAAAGATTAATTTCAGTTATATATAATACTAGCTGGTCCGGCAAGCGTTGTTTTGCCACATAACTTATGTAACAGTGTGTACTAGCCAAATTTTAAGAAAAAATTATATGCTATAGTTCTTTCCAGATGTTACACTATTTGCCTGTCCAATTTCAAGAAAATTAATTGATTAGTTAGGAAGATATAGGGAGGCGAAGCTTTTACCCCTCTTGCCCTGTTCTCTTTCCGATGTTACAGTGTATGCATGCCAAATTTTAAGAAAACCGGTTGATTAGTTAAGAAGATAGAGGGAGGGGGAGCTTTTACCCCTCTAGCTCTATTTGACGCCCTAAATAATAAAAACTATAGGCTATAGTTCTTTCCAACTGTAACACTATTATTTGCCTGCGAAATTTCAAAAAAATCGGTTGATTAGTTACGAAGATATAGGAAGGGGGGGGAGCTTTTAGCCCTCTTACCCTATTTCACACCCTATTCCTTATTCTCTTTCAGATGTTACATTGTCTGCATGCCAAATTTTAAGAAAACCGGTTGATTAGTTTAGAAGATTAGGGAGTGGGAGCTTTTACCTCTATTGCAATATTTTGCGCCCTCTACGATATAAAATATACTCTACGACCTATTCTCAGACCTAACAAATACACATACAAAATTTCAAAAAAATCGGTCAAGACGTTTCGGAGGAGTTCAAAACGGGCGGCATTTTGTTGATATTTGTATGGGAATATAAATACATGTTTCGGAATGAATGCAGTGTTCACTATCCCTCATATAACTCAAGAACCAATACACATTTGAAGACCGTTGATACATAAAAAACCTTGGTATTGACTCCACCTTCCACGTGAACTTTACAGAAACAAAATCGGATTTCAGAGAACATCAATTACTAACACAATGCAACTTATTTTTATATATATACTAGATAAAATATAAAAAAACTTCCTTCTAAAAATATATCCTTCTAATCCTTAAAAGTTTTTATTAAAAACTTAAAAAAAATCGATATTGCATGATTTTATTACTCTTAGTTTAGAAGGGTACAAAATTAATTTATTTGTAAAATTTTAATCATTAGATATATTCGCTTTTAATATTCGCATACATTTTAGCTATTCATAAACGATTATTAAATTTAACAAACGTTTTTTAAGGCAAATTTTCATACAAAATTTGTTTTGTAAACCTTTATTATACCCACACCACAATAGTGGAGAGGGTATTATGCATTTGTGCTGATGTGTGTAACGCCTTATAATATTGGTCCTAGACCCACCTTAAAGTATACCGATCGTCTTAGAATCACTTTCTGAGTCGAACTAACGATGTCCGTCCGGCTGGCTGGCAGGCAGGCTGGCTGGCAGGCTGGCTGGCTAGCTGTCCATGTAACCTTGTGCGCAAAGTACAGGTCGCAATTTTGGAGATAAATTGATGAAATTTGGGTCATAGGTTCTTATTGGCACAAGGACCAAGCCTATTGAAAATGGGCTGAATCGTAAGACCACGAGGGAAGATAGGGGGAAATTTCTTCCTCTCAGAAACTATCAAACCACATCTATATGGACACAAAATGTATGCATTTTTTAAAAAATAGGACCACGAGGGGAGATAGGGGCAATTTCTGCCTCTTAAACCGATTTTAATGAAATTTAAACCATAGATAGATCCATATCTATATGGACACATTAGCTGTACAGTTTTTTAAAAATAGGACCACAAGGGAGGTAGGAGGCAATTTCTGCCTCTCACAAACCGATTTTCATGAAGTTTATAAATATACTTAGATAAATCTATATTTATATGGACACATAAGCATGATGTGTTTTTAAATACTGTGGTGTAGGGTATCATATGGTCGGGCTTGACCGACTATACTTTCTTACTTGTTAAATTTAAATTTTTTTATGAATACGGACGAAAGACATAACCAAGACAAACCACACCAAGAAAACCAATGTCTTATCAGACCAAAACAGTTTTTGATTTAAAAGGCAACAGGTAATCATACAGCAATGCGACAATATTTATCGTCTTTTTTCGTTTCTTTTAGTTGTCTTAATTAGTGTAGATTACATCCTAAGAAAACACGCAAATAAGTGCAACGAGTTTTGTTTCAGTCGGTTTTGTCTTACTTTGTGTGGCTATGTTGTATCAAACTACATGTATTTTCTGCAAACCACGTTTTGTCGCAGTTAGTCAAAAATACAGTTTTGCGTTTTCGTTGGTGTGGGTTTAGCCTAACTTTTTTTTTGCATAAGACATTATGACTTTTAATTCAGAAATTAATCGATCGATTTTCATCACATACCTGGTTTTTTCACTACCTTTTATACAAATATGCTGCCGGAATAAGGTTGTTGGCAAAAACCGTATGAACTGGGAAGCAATTGACTTTTCAATGCTTTGGTTACGAGTGTAATTTAGTACTTATTCTTTTATAAGACCAGGGACCAAAATTTGGCAATTGATATTGATTGAAATTCCATTTAGTTTCCATTTTATTTCGATCGATATCGAATGTCCTTATTTTGTCCCCTGGACTCATTTCACTAAAAGTTATATTTCTACAAGCAAAATTAATTTTAAGAAAAAATAAATATTGTAAAACTGTTGCTATCTTGAACGAACATATTTCATATTTCTTGAGAACAATGAATCCCCTAATAAAGACATCCTGTTCCACTTTTAGGCAACATAAAGAATGGCCCAACCATAATGCACGATGTTAATTGTGAGTCACACCTTAACGTCAAGTTTTTGCCCAACTTAATTTGACATTCCTTTTTTTTTAATGTTTAACGAATTCAACCATGACCATTTTAAGCGTCGTCAATACGCCGAATGGTTGGTTGACTTTTCAATGAAAATCATCTTCAGCGACGAGGGACACTTTCACCTCAGTTGATTCGTTAACAAGCGGAATTGTCGCATTTGGGCATATGAGAATCCACGAGAGATTGTGGATAAGCCGATGCGTTAACAAAGAGTAAATGTTTGGTGCGGTTTATGGCCTTGCGTCGTCATCGGGCTGTACTTCTTCGAAAATGGGGTCGGCCAAGCAGTTACCGTGAATGGTGTTCGCTATCGCGAAGTCATAACGGACTTCTTATGGTTAGAAATTAAGGATATGGACCTGGACGATATGTGGTTCCAACAGGATGGTGCCACTTGCCACACAGCCAACGAAACAATGGCTCTTTTACGCGAGAAATTCAATGGTCGTGTTATCTTACGCCGTGGCGATGGTAATTGGCCGCCACGATCATGTGATTTGACATCATTGGACTGCTTTCTTTGCGGATATTTAAAAGAAAATTTGTACGTCAATAAGACAAGAACAACTCAAGAGCTAAAGGAAGAGATAATTCGGCACATTAACGACATTGAACCTCAATTATTTCTCAGAGTCATTGAAAATATAGACCATCGGACAGAGACATAAAAAATAAAAATATTAACATAATTCTCTAAAACCTTTTTGTTTTATTTACAACTAACATCGTGCATTTGTTTAAACTAGCAAGAAGCAAAGCATGTGGCTTTACAAACTTTGCCAAATATGTTGAAAAAAACTCTGAATAAGTCTGCCTTTTGAACAGTGTAACGAGAGCACTCGTCAAACACTTTCAAAAGCCTCAAAACAAAAGACTTTAAACTCGTACAAAAACACTTATAAATTTAAGGTCATTGGTACTTGAAACAAAAATGTTTTTTAATGTTTGAATACAGAACAACTTTTAAATAAATACAAAAAAAAAAAAAATAAGATACAAGTTCAATGCAGGCCAATACCAATACCAAAAACAATTAAATTAATATGCCAAAATACATGCATATAAACACAAGGAAATAATTAAATTTGCAATAAAACTCAAAAAAAAAATCGTCTGAAAGGAAAAAGCAAAAATAAAGTTAAATTCTAACAAGAAAAAATTAAATCAATATACAAATGAAACCATACAAATTAAAAAACAAAAGGAACAACAAAACGAGAAAATAGTTGAACAGCACGGGTAAATGGGGGGAACAGCAATGGACAAGAAATGTAATCAGTTTCAACGAATTTATTTAAATACATTTAAAATCAAATATTGTTCAATAAATACTTCCCTCCATAAACAACAATTCAGACAAAACAATTTGAAATTCGATATTGTAGTGTTGCCACAAAAGTTTATCAAAAATACTTACGCAGACTACAAAAAATCTACCACTGTCTTACCATACACCACTAACAAATTGTACCCTGCACAAATTTTGCCCTTAGAAATTTCATACACAAAATTTTAATATATACATACGTAAGACCAAACTTTACATAAAACAAGGGTTTTCCAAGGAAATATTGGCCGTAGAATGTTTTGTTTACAAATTTGGTACAGATAGCTTGGTTATCAATGCACAATATTTGCCAAGAAGTGGACTGGATTAGCTAAATGAGCGTGGTACCTCCATTCTAAGACAATACAGATTTATTTACTGTAACAGTGAAAGTATTATAATTTTGTACAAATAGCTAAAATCAAAAAGTAGGTTCAATTGGAGAAGTAGGCATGGTACCTCCCATTCAAGGACACTAGCCGAAATTGTTTCGTGTATAAGAGTTTTCTTATATGTACATATGTATATCCCGCATTTATGCATTACAATATAAAACAATTCTATTAAATTGCATTAAAAAGTTCTCATATAGGCATCATTTCAAACTCAAGTCCAATACAATAAAAAAAAGCAATAAAATTATTCTATCAAAACTTAATTTGCTAAATTTTTATTATACTTTGAATGTATTCATGCACTTTTGTTTTAAGCATAATAGCTTTTTTCATGAATTAAGCGAGTTTTTAAGCACCGTATATGCAATATATATTTATAAATGCATTTCTCGTTTAAAAGCACGAAAAAACTTGCAAATTATGAAATGCTTATAAACGATAAATACAGTAGTAAAAATTGCCTCGTTATCAATACACAAGATCTGTTTAACAAAAATGTTACTATTTTATTTTGATGGGTGTAGCGAAGCGCACCGGGTAAGTTAGTTTTATATATGTAAGTGTTACTCATTGAAGTACAACAGCTAAGACAACAACATGTTTGCCTTAAAAAACATTTTAATAATATTTATAATTTCATTGCGCTCAATTTCAATAACTTTGTAAGTTTTGTATAAAAATACAAATAGTCACGTGTTTTAAATACTTTTAAATGAAAATTTATTTTTATGTTTATACTAGCTTAACCCGGTGCGCTTCGCTACACTGCTTTAACCACTTCTTCAGTTGAGAGATATTTAATATATGCGTCCTATGGAATGTTTTTTCCCCTGCGCATTCCCGCTTTATTTTTATTTTCAAAAGTGTAGTATACCATAGGAGTGATTTCTTCTAAGTTTGAACATTCTTACTTTAACAGTTCTTAAGATATGCGATATTTAACATTGGCGTCCTATGGGGGTTTCGATTTTGGGGCTCAGATGATCCTACTACCAAAAGTTCAACAAATTGCTTGCAGCGGCTCTTATTAATAATGCTATCTATGAGTGGTACTGCTCCTCCTCTGGCTACCCCGCCCATTTCTATATTGACATTTATAGTTTACCATAATAGAAGCTTTAACCACGTTTGAAGACTCTGCCTTCAATAGTTCTTAAGTTGAGCGATATTGAATATATGCATCCTATGGAAGATATTTCCCCCTGCGCATACCCGCTTTATTTCTGTTTTCAAAAGTGTAGTATACCATAACTGTGACTTCTACAAAGTTTGAACATTCTTACTATAACAGTTTTTAAGATATCCGATATTAAACATTGGCATCCTATGGGGGGTAACACTTCCCCCGCTGCTATTTTGCTTCAATTTTGGGGCTCAGAAGATCCTACTACCAAAAGTTCAACAAATTGCTTGCAGCGGCTCTTCATTACATTTCTATCTATGAGGGGAACTGCTCCTCCTCTGTCTACCCCGCCCATTACTATATTGAAATTTAAAGTTTGCCATAATAGTAGTTTTAACTACGTTTGAAGACCCTCCCTTTAATAGTTCTTCAGTTGAGCGATATTTAATGTATGGATCCTATGGGAGGTATTTCCCCCCCTGCGCCTATCCGCTTTATTTTTATTTTCAATAGTGTAGTATACCATATGAGTGACTTCTACAAAGTTTGAACATTATCACTATAACAGTTCTTAAGATATGCGATATTAAACATTGGCGTCCTATGGGGAAAACCACTTCCCCCGCTGCTACTTTATTTTAATTTTGGGACTCAGAAGATCCTACTACCAAAATTTCAACAAAATGCGTGCAGTGGCTCTTATTAATATTTCTATATATGAGGGGTACTGCTCCTCCCCTGTCTCTCCCGCCCATTTTTATATTGAAAATTTATAGTTTACCATAATAGAAGCTTTAACCACGTTTGAAGACTCTGCCTTCAATAGTTCTTAAGTTGAGCGATATTGAATATATGCATCCTATGGAAGATATTTCCCCCTGCGCATACCCGCTTTATTTCTGTTTTCAAAAGTGTAGTATACCATAACTGTGACTTCTACAAAGTTTGAACATTCTTACTACAACAGTTTTTAAGATATCCGATATTAAACATTGGCATCCTATGGGGGGTAACACTTCCCCCGCTGCTATTTTGCTTCAATTTCGGGGCTCAGAAGATCCTACTACCAAAAGTTCAACAAATTGCTTGCAGCGGCTCTTCATTACATTTCTATCTATGAGGGGAACTGCTCCTCCTCTGTCTACCCCGCCCATTACTATATTGAAATTTAAAGTTTGCCATAATAGTAGTTTTAACTACGTTTGAAGACCCTCCCTTTAATAGTTCTTCAGTTGAGCGATATTTAATGTATGGATCCTATGGGAGGTATTTCCCCCCCTGCGCCTATCCGCTTTATTTTTATTTTCAATAGTGTAGTATACCATATGAGTGACTTCTAGAAAGTTTGAACATTCTCACTATAACAGTTCTTAAGATATGCGATGTTAAACATTGGCGTCCTATGGGGGATTCAAATACCCCCGCTGCTATTTTATTTCAATTTCGGGGCTCAGAAGATCCTACTACAAAAAGTTCAGCAAAATGCGTCCAGCGGCTCTTAAGATATGCGATAATAAATATTGGCATCCTATGGGGGGTACCAATTCCCCTGCCCCAATCGAAAAAATAAGTAGCCTATTTTAATAAGTAGCCTATTTTATTTTTAGGGCTCACGTGATGTTACTGTAAAAATTTCAAGAAAATCGGTTCAGTAGTTTCGGAGTCTATAAGCCAACAAACAAACAAACAAACACACAAACATACAAACATTTTTCATTTTTATATATATAGATAGCTTAACCCGGTGCGCTTCGCTACACTGCTTTCACCACCTTTGAAGACTCTCCCTTTAATAGTTCTTCAGTAGAGAGATATTTAATATCCTTAGAGAGGTATTTTCCCGCCTGCGCCTACCCGCTTTATTTTTATTTGCAAAAGTGTAGTATACCATAAGAGAGACTTCCACAAAGTTTGAACATTCTCACTATAACAGTTCTTAAGATATGCGTTATTAAACATTGGCGTCCTTGGTGGGTACCACTACCCCCGCCGCTATTTTGTTTTAATTTTGGGGCTCAGAAGATCCTACTACCAAAAGTTCAACAAAATGCGTGCAGTGGCTCTTATTAATATTTCTATATATGAGGGGTACTGCTCCTCCCCCGTCTACCCCGCCCATTTGTAAATTGAAATTTATAGTTTACTATAATAGTAGCTTTAACCACTTTTGAAGACTCTCCCTTTAATAGTTCTTCAGTTGAGCGATATTTAATATATGCATCCTATGGGAGGTATTCCCCCCCCCCCTGCGCCTACCCGCTTTATTGTTATTTTCAAAAGTGTTGTATACCATAAGAGTGACTTCTAGAAAGTTTGAACATTCTCACTATTACAGTTCTTTAGATATGCGATGTTAAACATTGGGGTCCTATGGGGGATTCCACTTCCCCCGCTGCTATTTTATTTTAATTTTGGGGCTCAGAAGATCTTACTACCAAAAGTTCTGCATAATGCGTGCAGCGGATCTTAATATATGCGATAATTAATATTGGCATCCTATGGGGGATACCAATTCCCCTGCCCCTATCGAAAAAATAAGTAGCCTATTTTATTTTTAGGGCTCACGTGATGTTACTGTAAAAATTTCAGGAAAATCGGTTCAGTAGTTTCGGAGTCTATAAGCCAACAAACAAACAAACAAACACACAAACACACAAACATACAAACATTTTTCATTTTTATATATACATATATGTTTATGTTTATATTTAAGAATGTATGTATGTATGTAAGCGCAAATCAAAATGTATACATACATATGCATTACATAATTACGCACTTAAAGCATACATACATACATGTAGAGACTTTATTATAAGAATTATTTATAAAATTAACAATTTATTTGTCTTAAATATGGGTAATTCCATGACAAATCGACCAAGAGTGGGACACGACCCCTTTCGTTTTTAATGAAATTTGGTGAGAAGGTTCCTTTTATCCTTTAAGGAACATATATGAACGAAAAAAAAACATTTTTAATTTTTTTTTCGAAAGTTATGTCATATTCAAAATGTCATTATTTCGCCGAATCAGCCAAATGTTTTGAGTTAATGTCTTCAATATCTCGAAAACTACTTTACATACGAAGATGATTTTTATATAATTTTGGAGCTACAAACCATATATTGAAAAAAATGCTCCTAGATGGGTCGAATGTATGACCAACCCCACATTATTTTTTATTTCGGAGTTTCGGTTTTTTTTTATAGTAATTTCAATAAATTGAACGTTTTAGAGCAGCGGTGGGCGCTCGTTTGCCTGGATTACGAAGTTTTTCGGGTTTTTACATTTACTCTTCGTGTTTTTTTTTACCAGAGCTGCTAAAAATGGAAAAATTACCCTACTAAGGTATTCCTTAAAATCACCAAAACATACCATACACTTGTTTTATTATACTACTTTTTAACTTCAAAAAAGTAGGTTTAAAATAGAGAAAATGAATAAAAAACAATTTTTTAGCAGTCAAAACAAGAAGAAACAACAATATTTACATTGAAATTAGAATGTGAAAAAATTTACCGTGTGTGATGTTGCTTTCGCTCATTTACAACTGCCCACAAACTGAAAATCTTGAATTCATTGTTTCATGCGTAAAAAGTAACAAAGGCAACCCGAAAAACAAATACAACAGAAAGAAAAAAAATTAAATTGTATTCAGTTGCTTAATAAATTTCAACAAAGCAGGACTGTTGCCACTGTTGCCAGAAGTGCAGATTTCTCTGCATTTTGCTGATTTTTCGTTGCAAAAATGACGAAGTGAGATTTGAAGATTTTTGCTATGAAATTGCAGATTTTTTAAAATTTTATAAATTGGACTTTTATATTGAACTTTGTGACTAACTTCAAAAGATTTTGTTATTCGTGCTTAATTCCCAGTTTTTATTATTGATAAAAACACTTGAAATTTATTGTTGATGGGATAAGCTATTCCTATACATTTCACTGGTTGCTTAGGCCAGATTATCAGGAAACTTCATCCATAAAGGTTTTAGACAAACTAAAGATATTAAACCAAATAAAACTGTTAAACGTATAAGAATTATAGCAACAGTTCTACTTGTAACAATATCAAAGTTTAAACAAAACACATCAACAATAAACAACAGTGGGTTCATCTCATCTTACATTTCCCCACTGCAATTAGTTGAAATTCTCTCAACATTAATTGTAGTTGTAAGTAGGTTAAGAAAAACAAAATGAAAAAAAAAAAAAACAACAACTTACAAAAGATGTTGTCAATTAAGTGTTTTTTAGGCCGTGCACTGCCTGTTTATTATCAAAAAGTAATTTCAATTTTTGGGAATACAAAATTTTAATTTCAAAAGATTTTGTTATTCGTGCTTAATTCCCAGTTTTTATTATTGATAAAAACACTTGAAATTTATTGTTGATGGGATAAGCTATTCCTATGCATTTCACTGGTTGCTTAGGCCAGATCATCAGGAAACTTCATCCATAAAGGTTTTAGACAAACTAAAGATATTAAACCAAATAAAACTGTTAAACGTATAAGAATTATAGCAACAGTTCTACTTGTAACAATATCAAAGTTTAAACAAAACACATCAACAATAAACAACAGTGGGTTCATCTCATCTTACATTTCCCCACTACAATTAGTTGAAATTCTCTCAACATTAATTGTAGTTGTAAGTAGGTTAAGAAAAACAAAATGAAAAAAAAAAAAAAGCACGAATAACAAAATCTTTTGAAATTAAAATTTTGTATTCCCAAAAATTGAAATTACTTTTTGATAATAAACAGGCAGTGCACGGCCTAAAAAACACTTAATTGACAACATCTTTTGTAAGTTGTTGTTTTTTTTTTTTTTTTTTCATTTTGTTTTTCTTAACCTACTTACAACTACAATTAATGTTGAGAGAATTTCAACTAATTGTAGTGGGGAAATGTAAGATGAGATGAACCCACTGTTGTTTATTGTTGATGTGTTTTGTTTAAACTTTGATATTGTTACAAGTAGAACTGTTGCTATAATTCTTATACGTTTAACAGTTTTATTTGGTTTAATATCTTTAGTTTGTCTAAAACCTTTATGGATGAAGTTTCCTGATGATCTGGCCTAAGCAACCAGTGAAATGCATAGGAATAGCTTATCCCATCAACAATAAATTTCAAGTGTTTTTATCAATAATAAAAACTGGGAATTAAGCACGAATAACAAAATCTTTTGAAATTAAAATTTTGTATTCCCAAAAATTTAAATTACTTTTTGATAATAAACAGGCAGTGCACGGCCTAAAAACACTTAATTGACAACATCTTTTGTAAGTTGTTGTTTTTTTTTTTCATTTTGTTTTTCTTAACCTACTTACAACTACAATTAATGTTGAGAGAATTTCAACTAATTGTAGTGGGGAAATGTAAGATGAGATGAACCCACTGTTGTTTATTGTTGATGTGTTTTGTTTAAACTTTGATATTGTTACAAGTAGAACTGTTGCTATAATTCTTATACGTTTAACAGTTTTATTTGGTTTAATATCTTTAGTTTGTCTAAAACCTTTATGGATGAAGTTTCCTGATGATCTGGCCTAAGCAACCAGTGAAATGCATAGGAATAGCTTATCCCATCAACAATAAATTTCAAGTGTTTTTATCAATAATAAAAACTGGGAATTAAGCACGAATAACAAAATCTTTTGAAATTAAAATTTTGTATTCCCAAAAATTGAAATTACTTTTTGATAATAAGCAGGCGGTGCACGGCCTAAAAAACACTTAATTGACAACATCTTTTGTAAGTTGTTGTTTTTTTTTTTTCATTTTGTTTTTCTTAACCTACTTACAACTACAATTAATGTTGAGAGAATTTCAACTAATTGTAGTGGGGAAATGTAAGATGAGATGAACCCACTGTTGTTTATTGTTGATGTGTTTTGTTTAAACTTTGATATTGTTACAAGTAGAACTGTTGCTATAATTCTTATACGTTTAACAGTTTTATTTGGTTTAATATCTTTAGTTTGTCTAAAACCTTTATGGATGAAGTTTCCTGATGATCTGGCCTAAGCAACCAGTGAAATGCATAGGAATAGCTTATCCCATCAACAATAAATTTCAAGTGTTTTTATCAATAATAAAAACTGGGAATTAAGCACGAATAACAAAATCTTTTGAAATTAAAATTTTGTATTCCCAAAAATTGAAATTACTTTTTGATAATAAACAGGCGGTGCACGGCCTAAAAAACACTTAATTGACAACATCTTTTGTAAGTTGTTGTTTTTTTTTTTTCATTTTGTTTTTCTTAACCTACTTACAACTACAATTAATGTTGAGAGAATTTCAACTAATTGTAGTGGGGAAATGTAAGATGAGATGAACCCACTGTTGTTTATTGTTGATGTGTTTTGTTTAAACTTTGATATTGTTACAAGTAGAACTGTTGCTATAATTCTTATACGTTTAACAGTTTTATTTGGTTTAATATCTTTAGTTTGTCTAAAACCTTTATGGATGAAGTTTCCTGATGATCTGGCCTAAGCAACCAGTGAAATGCATAGGAATAGCTTATCCCATCAACAATAAATTTCAAGTGTTTTTATCAATAATAAAAACTGGGAATTAAGCACGAATAACAAAATCTTTTGAAATCAAATTATTTTAATACTCTCATTCAAAGTAAAATTTAACGACAAATGAGATTCTGAAATTTACAATAGATAAATGTATAAAATTATTTTATATACGATGATATGATACTATGTATGCACAATGTTTTTTAATATACATTTAAGTATATATATACATACATTCATATAATATATATTTGTTCTCTTTTGTATATATTAACTTTTAATTTTAATGTACCAAAAGAATGTTAGATATCGGCTTAAGTTTTAGTTTGTTGTACGAGTTCGAAAATAAAAACAAAATCAACCCCAAAATAAAGTATTTTAAGTTCCCAGATATTTTGCAGATTTTAACAATTTTTTCCAGATTTTTTAAGTCCAATTTTTCAGATTTATTAGAAAAAATTTCTGGCAACAACAGTGACTGTTGCGCATGTTGTTATTTTGGCAAATTTTGCAATTTCGTAGTGGTACACTGACAATATATTTATTGTGTTGTGATCAAGCTGTGCTTATGTATGTTTTTTTTCAGCTTGTTTTAAAAACTTTTCAGCAATCATGTGGGATGATGAATTATATTATAATCAAGTTTTTTAATGAATTCCTTTTTTTTGCATAGGAACATATAAATAGTACACATTTTGAAGTTTTTGCTCACGGTCTTTTCGATTTCAGGTGACCATATGCATATACAATATATTTTACCGTTAATGAAAACTTGATGAATTGTATAATAATAATATTTTTACTGAACTTTTTTTTTTTTTGGTTCTGCATATTTAGATACAGTTTGAAAAACTTTTCAAAAATTTATCTAAGTGTAAATCACCTAATTTACTCTCTTTTATTCAACGTTCTCTATCTGCCCTTCGCTGTTTTAGACCCAGCAAAAACTTGGTAATGACTTGCCATTACTGAACAACTTACTTTTCAATGACTACTTCATACCATCTGCATTACATAGAAGTAGTTTGGTAATGGCTGACATATAATCTGATACCTAAGTACTTGTGTATGAGTTGATTAACGAAATTTATAATTCATTCGTAATAAAATGCATCTACGGTTGAAGTTTTTTCAAACCTAATACAATTTATTTAAAATATTTGTTCTTACAATTTGTTTTTTTTTTTATTATAAATAAAAAATATGGAAAATTATGCTGTACTGAAATTTTATAGTCATGACATGTTAGTTGTAATTTTGGTGACATCGGAGTAATAAGTTATTTAAGTCCCTATTTGTAAGCGAATGTGGTAATGACTTATTTAGCTCCCTATTTGTAAGCGAATGTGGTAATGACTTATTTAACTCCCTATTTGTAAGCGAGGGTGGTAAGTAGTTGCCTCCAATAATTTAATCTCATATTTACGCTCTTAATTGAGTAAAAAACATCATTTTTTTATACAAAAACTACACTGCCCCGGTTGACTAGCTGGTAGTGAGCTAGTCAATCAGCACCGAGGTTGCGCGATCGAATCCCGCCAGAGACAAAAAAAAATAATAAAAAATAAAACAAAGTAAATTAAAATAAGAAAAAATAGAAAAAAAACATAAAGTAAAATAAAATAAGAAAAAATAGAAAAAAAATAATTTAAAAAAAATAATAAAAAAATTTTTTTTTAAAGTCACGACATGTTAGTTGTAATTTTGGTGACATCGGAGTAATAACTTATTTAAGTCACTATTTGTAAGCGAATGTGGTAATGACTTATTTAACTCCCTATTTGTAAGCGAGGGTGGTAAGTACTTGCCTCCAATGACATCACCGTGTTAAATTAATGAGTTAAAATGCCAATGTATAAGTAGTGAAGACTCGTCATATTAGCTTTTTAACTCCTTACTTTGCAATGTAAGTTTTTGCTGGGGAGTTACACGAATATATGCAGTGCAATCTCCTACATTTTCGAAATAGCGGTATATCTTGAAAACAAGAGCTTACCAAAAAAAGCGGTTAGCACCACTAGATTCAGCGTACCCCAATTAGGTTAAAATGCCAAGTGCCCGGCTTGTCTGTTTTTTGCAACTAGCACAGTGTACTTATTGCTCTAAATTACAATATAAAAATTCTATTTTAAGAATATTTTTTTAAAGGTTGCGAAAGAAAAAAAATCATATCTTAAAAAAAAAAAAAAACACCTCATTCAAACTCAATACATTCGGCTAGTTCGACAAAATTATGACATTTTGAATATGACATAACTTTCGAAAAAAAATTTTTAACTTTTTTTTTCGTTCATATACATATGTTCTTTATAAGATGAAAGGAACCTTCTCACCAAATTTCATTAAAATCGAAAGGGGTCGTGTCCCACACTCTTAGACGATTTGACATGGAATTACCCATATATTTAAAAAATAAATATTTTTAATGCTTTTTATACCCTTCAACAAGGCTTGCCAGACAGCCTTGATTAATAATGTGTGTTAGTGGGTGAGTGGTTTAAGACGCTACATTACATTAGGTAAAGGGTCTTAAAGATTTGATACTGTCGAATATAGCACTATGACTTGTTTTTATCATTATTCATTATCATAATGTAAATATAACGGCAGAAACAAAATTTTTGTGTTTTTTTTATCAAACATGCAGTTAGTTTTATTTACTTAAGTGTTTAATAGATTGATATCAAGGTCAAAATTCAAGGGGTTACTTGACTTAAGAGAATGAGTAAGTAGCACACATATTTTGTTAGATATAATTATTTTATAAAACTATTGAAATAAGAAATACGTACTGTCATGTCACTATTAAGATTTTCCCAAAAAAAATTAAAATATGTTTGAAAACAAAAAGATATTTTGACAAAGACAAATTTTAAATATCTATAAAAAAATTATTTATTTTTACACAGCACTACCAAATTATGTATGAATTCAATTTTGGGAACTTCTTCTTACAAAAAAATTCCCGACATTTTCCGAAACAGAATTCCCGAGAATTAAGAAAAAAAATTTCCGTGAAGAATCCCTGATTTTATTCTAAACTGCATTTACATAGTTCTACGGTACTACTTTTTAATTCAATAAAATAAATATCTCAACTAAAAATTCTAAAAACTGAAGAAACTTTTTAATTATCAATCTAGTTTACTGGTTTAAAATTACTAGTTTAAAATTATAGGCATGTTTTTTCCTGATCGTGATTGTTGGTTAAAGCAAAAAATTTAAAAAAAAAATTACTTACTTTTTTTCTGTTAGGACCAGAGCACTCAGGGGATGACCTCTACTAATGCATTGCATTGTGTTGGAACTAAGATAATAGGTTGTGGGAAGGAGGATAGAGGGAGTAGTGTTTGTGAACATTCGATTTGAACTTAATCATTTTGTAAGTGAGAGGGAAGACTTCTGCAGGAAGGTTATTCCCCATACGAACAGTCCGGGAAAAAAACGAATTTTCTCTGTATTGCGATACGATTCACCTGCCAATCGACCACATAAGGATGGGCTTTTGAGGAAAATCGTTTATTACGAACAAACGTACGGATTTCGGGAACCAGATCCCTAATTTCGTCAGAACACATCCCATTGTAGTAACGATAAAACAGGCAAATGCAACCCACATTGTGACGGTGCTCCAGGGAGTCAATAGAATTGGATACCCTACTGTTCTCAATGGATTGAGAAATAAGGCTTTATTTCCTATGGCTTTATTGCACGGCACCGCACCGGCCCACACATGAGAGTTGTATTCCATACGCGGTCGGATATAGGTGATATAAATAGTAAGGAGATCAGATGGAGTGAAGTATATCTTACACCGTCTTAGAAGACCGAGGCACTTGAATGCTTCTTTCAACACCTTGAATATAAGTTCTGTCCATTGGACATCACATTGTATCCTCATGCCCAGAACATCAAGAGATTCTAATTCCTCAATAATTATACCACCCATATATACAGAAGCACGCAACATTGGATTTTTCGGTCATTAAAGTCGACCATATTTGCACGACCCCATTCCGAGACTATGTCAAGGTCTCGGCCAAGCGTATCATTCATATTCTGCCTCATAACACCGACATCGGATACGCTTGGCAGAGAAGCAAGCCGTAACGGCTTGCGCCGCCGCTAATATACTCGGCTGATCGACGGCTCAATTGCTAGCTGATTATCTTTTTTTCTATTTTTTTTTTTATATTAAGCCAAAATTAGTTATTTAATTAATTTTTGGTATTTTTTAATATTATTTAAGTTAGTGAATACTTACGAAAATCGGTATTTAATTAATTTTGTAGCACTGTTGCCTTATACAAATACTTAAAGAGTTTTAACGAAACTTTTTTGTATTTTGCATGTGGAAAAGGTGGTTAAGGTCCGTTTTCACAACTAACCGTATATAAGTGTACCATTAGTTGCGTTCGAGAACACAAAAGTTTTTACCATTTTTTACAAAACTTTACTGCATTTTACGAAATTGCGTTCGAGTACACAAAATGCAGTAAATAAGAACATAAATTGAGAGCGAAAAGTGACAGTTCTTTTTTAAGTATTAACAAATTTTTACTGCAGAAATTTTTGCTTTAAAAAGCATACAAATTGTTAAATAAAAATTAAACCAAAACAAAAAGTGAAAAAATATTAATTAATTAAACTTGTTTGTGAATCATTTATTTGGCTAAATACAAACTTTTGAAATTTTTTTTGTTATGTTAATTTTTTAGAGTTGTAAAAGTGTGAAGTATTTGGGTACTTAAGTAATCAATAGCAAAAAAATTATTGATGTTCTTTTAAATAATTTAACCCGCTACAAATAAGAAAATCAAATAAAAATAAAAAACAAACAAATATGAAAGATTACATAAAAAAATTTGTTTGTATTTTCCAAAAATGTTCGCGTTATAAAAAGTATTTAATCGAGTACCGATAAGAAAACGAGTTATGTAGCCAAAAGTGTAAACATTTTTCAACACTTCCATTATTTGCCATCAGCTGTTGCCTTTATTTAACGAATTTTTACAAATTTTGCGTTCGCGTACTTTTTTGGACAACAGCTTTTTGTGAGAGAAAATTTTTTAGTTTACTCATTTACCGCATTTTACTGTAAAAGTACTCAAACGGAACTATTATTACAACTACTTTAACATACCAGGTAGGATAAACCTTAATTTACTTTATCGCTCTTTACAATTGAGCTTTGAGTTTTAATAATGAAAAACTTTTTAAAAGGCTACTTTTAGCTATCGGTAAGTTGTGAAAACGGACCTAAGTGCAGTGTTTAAAAAGCTGCAGTTGAGATAGTAAAAGTCATAAGGTTGTGCTGTTACTTCGACTTCCTCATTTGTCATTGGACAAAAACAAACTTTTGCCTTTACTATGGTGGAATAAGCCACCATGTTAACTTCTGATTCATTAAATGAAAACAGTCGCAGTCAAGGCAAAAACAAAAAGTTGTACACAACAAAGAACATCTGCAGTCGACATGTTCGTTAATTTTCCCTAAAGTAGTTACACAAAGGTGTGACGAAATATCGGATTAAATAAAACAAATATTAATTAAAATAATCAGTATTGTGGTTATTTTGTTGAACTATTTATGGTTTTTAATCCAAATTTTTTTTAATATTTTAATTAGGCTAAAGTTCATCAAATTTAATTTTCATTAAATTATTTTTATGAAGAAAGGAATTTTACAACATGAAATTAATTAAAATTTATTGATAATTTTTCATTCTCGACTGAAGCTGGGCTCGAAACTATATATATGTATATCGTTATAAATCGTTATTTGTCTTTTTGTTTTGTTTATCCATATGTTTACTGTACATAAGTTCGGCGCAGCCGAATATTTTTTTTAGTCGTCAAAAAAATCGGCGCAAAGCAGCTCAGCCGCCGCCGCCGAATATTTTTGGTTTTCAGCCGCCGCCGAACATGTTTAATCGGCTTGCTTCTCTGACGCTTGGTCTGCACTCTAATGAGTACGAATGGCAAAAGTTGCTGTCATCTGCAAAAGAGTAGATAGGGTTGGAAGTTTGACAAAAGAGGTCATTTAGAAATTTAAGAAATAGAGTAGGAGAAAGAACGGAGCCTTGCGGCACCCCTGAACTCGTTTGACGAAACACCATCTATAACAACTCGTATAGTGCGATCTCAGAGAAAACTCGATATAAATCGAGAAAAATTATCACCGACACCAAATGCAGCAAGTTTTGACAAGAGTGCACCATGCCAGACTCTGTCAAACGCCTTGGAAATATCTAAAGCAATAACCTTACTTTCGCCAAAATAGTGAATGGAACCGCACCATTTTTCCGATAACAGAGCTAGTAAGTGTCCAGTAGAGCGACCTCTACGAAAGCCATACTGGCGGCCGCTTATTAGGCAGTTTGACTCTCAATATTTGACAAGATGGTAATTTACCATACTCTCCATAACTTTGGAAAGTGCCGAACAAATTGCAATTGGGCGGTAATTTTCAGGGTTATAAGCCATTCCTTTTTTAGGAATTGGCATTACGTTAGCAACTTTTCAGCAGACTGGAAATTCCGCGGCACGGTATAAAGTGCTGAAAAGATTTGCTAAGGGACGAGCTAGCGTAGAAGAGCACTGCTTCAAGACCAGTGCAGGTGTACCATCCTGCCCAGGAGACTTGTTTATGTCGAGATCCGCAAGAACCCTTTTAACAGCTCGAGCCCGAAAAAAATATTCTAGGCATAGTTACGGAAACTTTTTTTTCCATTTTGCGTAGCAATTCAATATCAGTATTCGAAAAAAATATGTATTTCAGTAGGACATTTGTATGGGAGCAAAGTAAAATTAGGCACTATTGAACCATATTGTATAATATATAATAACCTAAACAAAATTTGGCAGTCCCTATTATAAAACAACATTAAAAAGCCCTGTTGTTTTTTTAGTAGTGTGGCATTTGCTGTTGCTTCGAGCGTACCTGGACGATGATTATACCATGAAATTATTCATCGATTTGACTCTTTTTTTAATACAAAACCTAGTCAAACAGGACACAATATGTCTAGGTCTTTCGTAAAGCCGCTTTCGTGCTTGTATTTTTAATTCAAGAGTTTTTCCCGCCCAAAAATAGGTTATACACATAAATATATAAAACAAAGTTGACTGTATTCATAAAAAATTTAAAACTTAATAAAGGTTTAGAAACAAATTTTCTACGAAAATATCTCTTAACAAACGTTTGTTCAATTAAATAATCGTTTATGAGTACGAGGGAGTATCTATAGTTTTTATTTATTTTATATTTAAAAGATTTGTATACATAAATTCTTTTAAATCCCTGTAGATCAGATTTTACAACCAAATCAATTTAGCAAATATCACAATAACTTGCTATAATTTTTTTCCTTACTACAATAAATATTTTAATTTAATACCGATACGATGACTTTCAAGTTACAAACAATTTACTTATGAAACCAAGAATAATTACTCACAAGAGCTTGAATAAAAGATAAAAGTGTATTGAGAAACTACAGTTTTAAAATGTATGACTCATTTTCAAACGTTAAACACATTTCTCATTATAAACTATCCAGTTCATTATCTTATCAACAAATAAAGTTAAATAAATATAACGCTTCATATAAAAAGTAAATAACAACAGAATTTAAGCAAAAATAAAAAAAAAAAAAAAAACAAAGAGAGACAAGAGTTTAAAAAACGCAAAAGAAAGTGTTTATTCAAAAAAAAAAACCAAATTTAACTGAAAAAGTCAAGATCAACGACCAGTCAGTGTCTCAAGGCAAACATTTTTTCAAATGTTTGTCGTTTAAAGATTTGGAAGAACTTTTCAACAAAAATCATATTAAGGGCAAAAATAGTCTATGTATATTAAAAGGTTTGCTGTTTTCAAAACCACTACGGTTTTCACGCTTGGTAGTACATTTGTACTTGGATTTTAAACTACAAAGTGTGAGTGTCCGCTTGTGGGTATAATAAACAAATCGAGAAGCAAATGTTTATTTTGTTTCTTCTAAAACCACAAAAAGTTTTTCGCTAATTTGTATTGCTGAAATCTATATACATACATACATATAAAAAAATAAATTGCATTGTGTTAGTAATTGATGTTCTCTGTAATGCGTGAACCGATTTTGTTCATGAGTTATAGCCATTTTAGTGAACACTGAATTCATTCCAAAACATGTATTTTTTTGCATGGAAATTTTTCGAATTTCACTTAATATTTTGAAAAACTGAAATTCAATTAGTTTTTAAATTAATTACAATTCGATTTAAGTCAAACCATTTAGTTTAGCCATTTAAGAGCGGGCTTTTTACTTAGAGCCACTTTTTGGGTTTGAGATTAAAGTTAATTTTATTCTATAATTAGCTAATCTGAGAATTAAGTTAATCTAGTATCAATTGAATTTGATATTTTTGGGTGGTGGCTTAAACCATGTAGCGCTACCATACTGAGCACAAATAAATGGCAACATTTTTTTGCAAATATCAACTTTCTATCAAGTAATATGGATGTTTTCAAAGAAGAAGAAGAAAATGCACGAATTTAATATTGTTTACAAGGTAGAAATTTTTTGCGTTTAAAGAAAAAAATATATTAAAGAACAAATATAGAATGGAAAAATTATATAAAAGTGTTAAGCAATGTTTTAAAATGTATTTGTTGTTTATATTTTTGCAATTTCTTTATGCTAAACATGTGTATGTTGACAGTTTAAGTTTAGGTTTAAACCACCACCGTTGGCCGCTTAAACTAGCAAAAAAAGTTTAAAAAATGCAACTCAAAAAGTAAATACAGAGATTAAATTTAATTTAATCGCTAATCTCTAACCCAAAAAGTGGCTCTTAGAGTTTAAACCAGGATCAATAGTAAGATTTGTTAATCTTATTATAAAATTAATCTAGCCTTAATCCTCTGTGGCGTTTTTGAGTGAAAGATTATAGCTTTTAGCATTGCCATATGAATTGACAATACTTTTATGTATAAGTATGGCAGTTTAAAACAAATACCAAAAATTGTCGTCAAATTTCTGTTCTTAACGTGAAAAAGAAGAAGAAAAGGCGAGAATTTTGTATTGTGTTATATAATATTATATGTTTATAAATATATATTTATTATTATTGGAGCTTTATTTCATAATTACTTTTAATTATTTAAGCTTGAGGGTGGAATATTTAATAAAACTTTAAATAAAAAAAAATTAAAAATATTTTCTTTTATAAGCTGTTCGTACTTTTGAAAGTTCTGTCGCAAGTTTAAACCACCAACTTTGGGCGTTTAAACTTGGCAACAAAATGAAATAATCGACTACCCAAAAACGAATTTCAAAGATTAGTTCTAATTTAATCGCTGATATTTATGTCAAAAACTGGCTCTAAGTGAACACCGCTTTCATTTCGAAACATGTATTTTTTCGTTCATGAAAATTTTGCAAATTTAAGTTAATATTTTGAGAAACTGAAAGGCGTCTTCTGGCATTGCAGCCGCTTTGTTAGATGGTGGTCGCACAGCACATTCTGCTTTGAAATTGTCATTGAATTACCAAGTTAATTAAACTCCCACATGTAACGTTTCAAAAACATCTGGAACGGCAAAATTATTGAAACGTTGCGGTATCATTATTTGGGATGAATGCATTATGGCGAATAAGAAATCTCTTGAAGCATTGGAAAGACCAATGAAAGACCTTCGAGATAATTCAGAGTTGTTTGATGATGCCTTGATTTTATAGGTCTACAGCTGCCAATGAAATTAACTCTTGCTTAAAGTCTTCATGCTTATGGAGATTTGTAAAAACATTGAAACTCACTACTAACGTTCGTGTTGAGTTCCAGAATGATCCATCTGCTGATAAGTTCTCTAAGCAATTGCTGAAAATTGGGAATGGTACAATGCCTGTTAATGACACTGGATTGATAACATTGCCACATGATTTTTGCCATTTCGTACATTCGAAAGAGGAATTGATTGAACTTGTGTTCCCTAACATAGCACAAAAATATACATGCCGTATATGGTTGAATAACAAAGCAATTTTAGCAGCAAAGAACAAAGATGTTAGTGAATTAAATATGGCTATACAATCAAAGATAGCTGGCGAATTGGTTTCGTACAAGTCTGTGGATACTGTTACCAATGTAGAAGATGTTGTGAATTATCCAACAGAATTTTTGAATTCGTTGGATTTACCAGGATTACCTCCGTTTAATCTCCAATTGAAAGTTGGAGTCACTATTGTTTTGCTTCGCAATATCAATCAACCCCGTTCGTGTAATGGCTCAAGACTTGATATTAAAAGGTTTATGGCTTATGTTATTGAAGCTACTATTTTAACTGGAAAATTCAAAGGCGAAAATGTATTCATTCCACATCCCAATGACTCCGTCTAATATGCCATTTGAATTCAAACGACTTCAGTTCAGCAAGGCCAATCATAAGGAACTTGTGGAGTGAATTTAGAGTATCCAGCTTTCTCACATGGACAGTTGTATGTAGCCTGTTCGCGTGTTGGCAAACCATCGGTTTTGTATATTTGCACCGAAAATGGAAAAACAAGAAATGTTGTGTGAAATGCTCTGTATTACAATAAAAACAAATTATCACTGATTTAAATGAATTCGTATTGATTTCTTATTTTCTTTTTTGCACTACGAAGTGTGCAGGGGTTCGCTAGTACATAAATAAAAATGCCTACATAAATTTTATGTATTTTTACGAAATTTGGCTTTTTATTAGGAAGCTGTATTAATTTTCATATGTATTTATTAAATTTTTTCACAAAACAGAAAGAAACGGAAACCAAAAGCTTGTAAATAAATGTACATAGCTTACCAAAGTTTTTGTTATAGTAAGGGTAATCACGATTGTCATTGTGCAAATTTGCAATTTGTTAATTTGCAGTGCATATTGATCGTGAGCATACCACTTTTATTTTTTGTGCTTATGTGCTACTTTTCTAAAAATTTATTCTGGCAACACAAGAAACTTCTGGCAGCACTGTAAAAAATCTGCAATTGTTTACAATTATACGCAAGTATATTAAAATAAATTTTTCTTTTTTAGTTATTTAAATTAAATTATCTATTTTATATTAAAATCCACGAAAATTTTAAATTTAAAAGTTTTCTTAAAACCAATATGGCGCTTAATATGTCAAATGTTATTGTTTACATTTGTTTGCAAAGTATGCACAAATAATTTTGCACATGGTTTTTTTTGTGCAAACGAAGTAAAATAGAGCAAATTTTGTGCAAATTTAAACAATTAATATCAATTTGCAAGAAAAGTTAGTATCAAAAATGAATTAAAATAAATAAAACAAGTAAGGAAGTAAAGTCGATCAATCCCGATTATATAATACCCTACACCACAGTATATAAAAACGATTTTTGCTTGTGTGCCCTATTTGGGACCCATGGGCAATCATGGACCCGGCTTAACACTATTATGTTATGAGGTTAAGATTCATATAAGAGTTCTTTGTTCCGAACATTATTTAGATATCTTCATCTATATGAGATTTTTGGATATGAGGTTAATTGAAGTAGAAGCTATCGTTAAAGTTATTATTATCAATTTTTGACCGTTACAAGGTACTAATTTTAACAAGAGTACATTCTGATGAAAGCTGCAAAAATTTAAAATATTTCTGCCTTCAACTAAAGCAAAAAAGTTATTAAATTTCTGTAAATAACAATACAAAATATGTATGTATACATATGTGGCTAAACAACCACGTAACTCGATTTTATCCGATTTTTTGTTGTAAACGGAAAAGTAATCAGTTAATACCGCCTTGCAATTTTGCAATGTTTTTGTTTGGAGGAATATCGGAATTTTTCCTAATTATTGGATTATAAAAGAATATATAGCAAAAAGTTTCAAAGGTTTGGTAAAAAAAATATGTTTTTGAGTTACGAGGTTGTGGAAGAAACCATCGATATGTACATTCGGCTTAGTTTTTAAAAATTAAAATAGATTAATAAAATGTTTATTAAAAAGTTTTTCCAACAAAATTCGTTTTATAAACCCTTTATTTACCAAGAGGATAATTGTGACAGTCGCGATCGAATACTTTTTCGATTCAAAAGCAATTATACTTCTAGTATTTATTTGAGTTTTAACTACACTGAAAAAAACATCGATTTTTTCGGTATCGATTGAAAAAATTAGAAATAAAATTGCTTTCGAATCGAAAAAGTATTGGATCGCGACTACTAGAATAAGCCCCCTGTTTAAATTTTTATAAATAAGGCCGAAATACTTTTTTTTATGTGATTTAAGTTTAAATATGCCAAGGCGAATGTCAACAAATTTCAAAACAAAACATTGTTAAACCGAAACAAGTTGGTTCGAACTGCCAAAGCCAGCAGGCCGTACGACTGACGTAAGACTGATTTTAGACTGCTGTGTTTCATTGTTTTATAAGTTATTTTTTTATTTTAAACTAGCTGACCCGACAGAAGTTGTCCTGTCCAAATTAGTCAAATCGATGGAGCCGTTTTTTGATTTTAGGTAAATCGAAAAAAGTGGGCGGGGCAAAATGTTCTTGCCGAAAAAACCTAAGTTGGACCATGGCGATCATTTTAAAGAAAAAATCGTCCAAATCGGTCAAGCCGTTCTGAAGTTATGCGCTTAATAAAAAAAGTGGGCGTGGTTCGATGAAAACTTAAAATGGATTAATACGAACATTTGAAAGAACATTTTAAATCGATGGAGCCGTTTTCTGATTTTATGTAATTCGAAAAAAGTGGGCGGGGCAAAATTTTTTTTTCGTGTAAATCTAAGTTGGACCATGGCGATCTTTTTAAAGAAAAAATCGTCCAAATTATATAGATGTCATTGGTGGTGCAATATGAAAATTGGATTTTACCACGCACCTCCGCCCGCAGACTGAAAATCAAAAATCAGACTTCACAGTGTCACCCGCCTGAATATTCTGAAGATTCCCTGAAAATTTTATCAAAATCGGCTCGGCCGTTTTGGAGTCCATACGTTACATACATACATACTAGGGATGCCAATCGGGATTGATTTTCGAAAATCCCGGGATTTCTGGCAACGCTACTATGGACAGATATTGCGTTAAACAAAACGTGACAATGATAAAATTGTTTTATCGAAATGGGTGTTCTGTTCGGGCAAAAAATCATTTTCAGCGATGAGGCTCTTTTCTAGAAAAGTACGACGTCAACAAATAAAATGTTCGAATTTGCGACAACACCAATCCACATGAGATCAAAGAGTTTTTTTTAATGCTCCCCGAGGAAGTCACTACTGAATACATATTTCTTAGGGCCATTATTATAACTTGGCGTTAGCTGTTATCCGACAGTTAACAGACGCTTTTTGACAGATAACACATTAGTATCTGTCAATTTAATCTTGACTTTAGCCAACTTCAAGTTGTAATAATGGCCCTTAGTGAACAACGTTAGGTAGACCACCAACGTCAAAGGCGAGCGGTTTATATATTACCATTATTTTGGCCCTAATTGAATATTTTTTTTGGCGGAAATCGAACCCGCAACCTCGGCACTGATAGACTAGCCCACTACCAGCTACCATACCGGGGCACTCTATGTATATGGATCCCAATGACATGTAGTTTCAAATGGAATCTACGTGCCACACCAACTCATGCACTATTTGGCATTATGCACGAACAATTTTAGTGCATAGTCATCACATTGGAAGTAGGGAATTTTATACTGAAATCGATTATTGGGCTTTTAAAATCGATTTTTTAATTTTTATCAAAATTTTGGCAATTTTTAATTTAAATCTTACTTAAATCAATAAATTATGGGCATGCACAATATGACTTGAGATTTTTTTTGTGCGTACATACGTGTGAATTTAAAGTTGAAGTTTTACGTATTTACCTATTAGTGTCCTTGGTTTACTTTCAACTTTAATATAGGGGCTCTTGATTTTCAGAAATTAAAGTAATCAATGGACAGTGAACAAAACAGTCCAAACATATTGTACTGAACCAAACATTGAAAGTCAGCTTTGTGAAAATCAACATATTATAGAAACACAACAGGTGAATTAAACCATGACATTTCTGTTGAAATACGCTAATATTCAAACAGACCAGGGTGTGAGCGACATTTAAATCTAGTTATAAGAAGAGTGAAAAACGCAAAGGATGTATTTTATCCTAACAAATACTTAATTACAAGGAAAATCTAACTTAATAGTAACTTTGCGAAGAAACAGTCGCCACTGATCAGGAACTATTGTCATAATCCTTTGACATACTATCCATACATTCAGGCATGTCACAGAAATAAATCAAAAGTGATTTCGTTTTATGTGAAGCAAGATTCGAATTCACTTTCGAACGGAATTGATTTATGTGACAGGTCTGATTGACTACACAAGAACACAATTTTAATGTGAAATCTACATACGTATCGCACTTGTTCCTCTAAAGGCCATCTCAAAATTAACACATTTCCACTTTTTGCAGGAAAATTATAAACAGTAGTCAGATCTATCTACAAGCCGTAAAAATCTTAGTCCAATTTCTATAGTAGTTTGCTGGTGTATCCCCTTTGTGATATAAGGAAAAAGTTTGCAAATTAATCTTAAACAGTTTTGAAATCGATTTTGAGGTTCGATTAATCGATCTCAAAAACTGAAATAAAAAAAGTCGATCGAAAAATCGAAAATCGATTTTGGAATCCATTTACCATTCCCTAATTGGAAGGTGATGTGAACTGGTAACAGAGATCTTAAAATTAAAGTCGCAGGTTTATGTTATCCTCAAAGCCAACATAATTTATGCCATTGGTCAAATTCAGCTATATTGAATATTTGTTCGAAAAACCTGCATTGATATCAAAGTAATTTAAAACTAGAACATGGGATTGTTAAACATCTCGCTTTTATTTTATGTCAATGAACTTTAATAATGTTCTGCCAAACTTAATTTCTTAATTTATGACTCGTCTTTTGTTTAATTTAATTTCGCTAAAGCAATTTCATACTTAAGAATCCAATAAAACCATACAAAACAAAGGAAGGCCATATTTTTTAATACATTTAGAAAAACAAAGCAATATTTTTGTGCATATAATAAAAACAAACAAAATTATATGATATGAATATAAAAGTACTTTGCTTTTAAAAGAAAGTTTTAAATTAACAACAAACAGATTAAAGATAAAATTTACTTTATAATTGATAAAAATATTAATTGTATGTTCTTATTTTTAAGTGAAATTCATCTGTTTAAGGCATTTATTGGGTTTGAATTCCCTTATTTTGGACTATTTAAACAGTAAGACAGTCTGCATTTGCAACCACATTCCGCGTGGCTTGAGCAAGGATTATCCGCTAGCCAAGTCTCCGTACTAACTGCTCAATCAATATTATTGTTAACCAAAAAAATTTCCCAGTTCTTTGATACCCGGTTTTTTTCAAATTTTACTTTCTTGAAAAATTGATTCCAATGGTATAGAGCGGCTGGTAAGTCCACTAATAATTCATGCTTCTATTCAAAGTCGTGTTTGTAGTAGACTAAAGAACACAAGTGTGTATAACTTTAATCTATTACAAAATCTATTTCCAAAAACGATTGAAAAAAGGCATTTAAACAAGTAAAAGCAAAACATTATAGAATATGTTAATATAGTTAGCCCTTAAAAAAGAACTTAAGGAGTGCTTTGTTTGCATATTAAAAGAAGCGCTTATTGTCAGCAGAAAATAGTCCTCCAAACCGGGAACACGCCATACAATAATCAGGCATCCTCTCAGCAGGTTTGAAGCGATTTCAGGTATAAATTTATATAAAAAACCTGCTCCTTATATACTTTTTAATTGCATACAACGTTACATACCTATTGAGTTTATTTTCTCAAATATTTGCCTAGTATGACTGAAGATTTTAAAATACATACAAGTTTTAAATTCTAATCATTAATCATGTGTACTCTCATTAAGACTTAATACCTAGTTAGTTGCCTATAAATAGGTATATAAAAAATAACTGAATACCTATCAATTTGTTTAAACTTAAAACTTTAAACTTATTCAATGGGTACCTACAAATTTTATAACAATAATTTCTAACCAAATCAACTACTTTCTAATTTGAGGCACAAAGAAAGCAAAAACATAAAACAAAAGCAAAATAAAAGAAAAAAATAAATCGTAAATTATAAAATTTCCGGTTTTGAACAAACGTATTTAGAAAAACACAAATAAACAAAGTGGAGAAAAAAACACATCACGATGGAACGGAGGGCAAAGGGAAGATGAAAGAACAACAAGAGTCCATATACACAAATTAACACAAAAAAAATATAGGAGGTAGGTAGGTACTTAAAAATGAACTTAATTAAAAAGTAATAGATAATTTAGAAGTGTTTGCAAAAAAATAGCAGAATTATGTGTGCCTTTGTGTAACTCACCTGAATTAACAGACGTCAAATAATAAAATTTTAACAAATAAAAATATTAATGGAATTTTTTGCTTGTAATTTGCGAAATACCAATTTTCGTTGGTTGGTGAATGTCGGCTGTTAATGTTTTTCCTTTTAGTTTGTTAAGTTTGGCGAGTAAAGTTAGTGAACCCAATCAAACAATATCCAACGGGGAATGTGCAACACTGCTAAAACAAAATGTTAACCAACGTACGTCATGAGACACCACAAACGTAAAAATACTAATTTAAAAGTTGGTTGTAGAGCATGTATAGTATCTTAAACACCACAAACGTAATTGTACAAATATTGAGTAGTACCTATGGTGTTGTTTAGATATGGTAACTAGTAGCAAAAGCAAAGATAGATTTTAAAAAACTAAACATAAAAAATACAATACGATTACTGAATGTGGCTGGCTAGCTAGCTGACTGTCTGACTGATAGACAGACTACTTTGAAAATTGCAAAACAAAACTAGAGGTAGAAGAAATGCTGAAAATAGGTGTAGTCTTTCTCTTCCACAATATGTTGGTTGCTGTTCGTCTGCCTTTTTACGATTTGCTCCAATTTAATATTTACTTAATTTACAACCCACGCAATTAAATTATCAAATTCAATTCACAATTTTGATTTTTGTTTGGTTATTCAAATAAAATATAGAAAGCAAAATAAGAATTTTTTACTTTTTCGTAATTTATGGCTGCAATAACTTTTTTTTATTCTTTTTTACTTGATGACACAGCACTGAATGACGTTTTACAAAATTTTCTTTAATTACAATTTCGTTTTTCTTTTATTAAAAATTGCTTAAAACACTTAATTTCGTTAAAACTTATTTGAGTAAAAAATTGCACATATTATTTAAAATTTAATTTTGTTTTAAATTTTTTAAGGAATAAAAATTTTTACAAAATAATATTGTTTTTTCCGAGGCGCAGCAAATTTGCACTTCTATGCAGTACGAATGTCAATAATAAAATATAATGGACGAAAAGAAAAATACTACGAAAAGCGAATATCGAAAAAGGGAGAAAATTAAAAAAATGCTGCCATATTGACAAAAAAGATGTCGCAAGTTGCCATATAAAACTTTAAATCAATTTTTCGAAGCAATCACACTAGCATCGGAAATATAATAGCGGTTTTCACTCTTATAAAAAAAATTGTTACAATATAAGATTTATCTCAAAGCATCTCATACACTTGCAATAAAATTGCTCAATTTAACGTATCCCTGTAGTAAATAAAATAGTCAGTTGCAAAAAACACTAACTATAAATTAACTTTTTTAAATGACTACAAATTGGTTTAAATCTCATGAAGATATCAACCAAAAAGGCACACGTTAAACACAAATAAAATCAAAATAAGTAAAACAAGCATGCCTGAAGTCAAATGAAAAAAATATACACAAACATTTTAAAATAATTAAAAAATGAATCATTACAAATCTGTTTATGTGCTAGCAATTACATATGTGGCGTATTTATTTCAGGACTATTATACATCATCATTTAGGGCAGTTTAATGCAAAATTTTCATAAATAATTATTTCTATGTATAACAAAATATATAAAGATATACATATATATGCATGTTCATATGTACATATATTTTTTTGACAAAAATTATTTAAAATTTAAATAATTTATTATAATTTGACAATACTTTTAATTAATTACAAATAGGTTGAAAAATAAGTAGATAGTAGTCAGTTAAAAAGTCATGCAAAGATGGCCAATTGACTACTGCCTATGACATGCCCATGTTAAAATAATGAGTCGTCGACAAGGAAAAAAGTCACTTAATCAACTAGATGTGGTTATAAAAAAACCAGTATGAAGTTAGTTATAAATGTGTTTGACTTCCTACAGGGATTGTACAATTATATCGCCAATGAGTATGTGATATTCGTAGGTGGCACAATGTATTAGAAACAATCAAAAGACTTTTGATTTTTATTGCACAACGAAAAGAAAGTGAACTGTGTTGTCAACATTGTATGTTATTCCTAAAGGTTATGTTCACATTTTTTATTGCATGAATTAACATGGCGTTTACATTTGCCAGTACTGTCAAGACAGTAGAAATACATGCAAACTTTTTCACTAATACATGCCCACTTTTCCAACTGTCTTGTCTACCCAGTTGGCCACGTCTTTAAGACATCCTCGAAGACGGAAACACGAAAATGTTAATACCTGCACGACATGTGAGGGACAGCGGGAACAAATCGTCAACGACATTTTCGAACAAGTATCGTAGTTGAGTTCGCCTTGATATATACAAAGTAATGAAATAGCCAAGGCGAATTTAAAAAGGTAAGTGCAACTTTACAACTACAAAAGGCTCCATGTATTTTGTTTATGCAATTTAATAGATAGCTTTCAAAAAAATTTTAATGAAAATTAAAATAATCACTTTTTTATAAAAGAAATTATTAAATAAACTTTAATTATTCGCAGTTTTGAAATTTTTTTTTTATAAAAACATGTGTGCAAAAAACCGAAAACGTTAACAAAAATACACATGTATAAGGAAAATGTAAACAACTTTTGACATCGTTGAAGAATAAACCAAGTAAACATCTGGCTTCTTGCGCAGACCTATTGGATAGACCTTGGATTTGCAGATATAAGCAAAAATATGCGCTGGCCTGACGTTAAAAAAACGGAAATGGATTTTGACTTGCATTACAAAACTGAATAAGATTGCGAATTGAGCAAGACGTTTTGTATAAAACCTTTTTTGGTAAACTTTGGACTTATATAGATTTATTTTTCAAGCTATCAAATTTAAAAGTCTTTGCTCGTTTTAAGCTACCTTTGGGAATTTTCAGCGAAAAGTCTACTTTTTTTAATGTAACGCCAGAATGCAAATAAGGTTGTATTTTAGGTCCATGTTGTTCAACCATTATCCCTTTTGTTATTTATTGTAGGGCTAGTTGCGCTTTACACCAAAACATAAAAAACAATTTAAATTACTTCTGGCGTTACATGACAAAAAGTAAACTTTTCGCTGGAACTGCCTATATATAGAAGATGAAGAATACATAGTACATCTAGGTAAATATGAATTTACATGTTTCGAGGATTTATGTTTTCCGTCTTAGTGCATCGATTTGGCGAGGGATCGACCTACGGTTATCTTCCAAGTGAGTTAATTTAATATTGTAAATTCAATATAAAAAAATATCAATTGAAAAACATAAAAGTATCAATAAGACTCCTCTTATATATAGATTATAATCCACTCAAGAACATGTTTGTTTATTTTATATTTATAGGACGTATTTAAAAAAAAAATTCAAAAAGGACCAGATGAAAAGCAAAACAGTACCAACATTTTTCATCTAATATGTTCTCATTCACTCAGGACCCTGAACCTGGAAGAAAGCGTTCTTAACTGCTTTGCCTTCGCCGATTTATATACAGACAGTCGAAATGATCGAAAACCGGTTTCTGGAAAATGTCAAAAATCGACCAGTAGGGTATTATTTGATAATTGGATTTTTTTTTCAAATCGGTTGAAATACAGAGGAGGAAAGTGTTCTTAACAATTTTGCCTTTGCCGATTTATATATTCATAGATTTGCAATTTAAGAACTCAAAAGTTTATTATAAAGGGAATAAACCAAAAAGCATTTTATAACGTTAAAAGGTGACAATATATTTGGATAAAGGTGGACTAAAGATTAGTGGAAAACCATTTCAGAATTATTTTTTTAACTACATATGTATATCGACCCCTTTGAGCGAAATTATCGTATGTTACAAAAACCAAATTTCACAGGAGAGCCATTTTTCTATTTTTCTCTGCTATCACTTGCAATATAAAAATGAAAATATACATTAAATTTTTGGAACAACGAAGTGGAATTTGCCTACAATATTATGTCAGGCGACGTCTCTTTGAATGTAGAACAAGACTGCATCAAAAACTCAATTTCAAAAAAATTGCCATATACGATAATTCCGCGCATAGGGGTCGATATGCCAAGTCTAGTAGCTTTAATACATCCCACTTTTTAAACATGCCTTAAATTGAGAACCTTTTTTATTTTTTATATGCATGTTTTATCTAACCAGATCGAAACCACTAGAAAACAAAAAAAAATTTCATCAGTCACCCCCTAGAATGAAAGATATGTACAAATATCAATGAAGTTTCGAGAACTAGAATTTTTTTTGGCATGCAAATTTTTTATAACTGGAGTTCTTTCTTAATTATTGAATTAAGTATAAAAGGCCAGTTAATCCAGATTTTTTTTAATATACATATAATATAAGCTGAAGTCTCAATCAATAAAATTTTCTCGATCTCTTGTTGATAGTCCGCTATAAAATACTCAATTTTTAATTTTAACTTTTAAAATGATTTGACTTTAACCGCTTACTGCCAATTAAGTAAGTTATTCAAGCCAGTTATTTTAGCAATTAGTGATTATTATTAGTTTTATTAGTAGGATATATAATACTTTTAAATTACATTTTAATTAAATTTAACAAATACGACATATTCTGATTTAACATTTTCTGTAAGTGCAATTTGATATTTGACAATTTTTTCTTTTTAAGGCCCGTTTTCACAAATTGCCGATACCTAAAAGTAGAAATGAAACTATGCATCAAGATTTAATTTAGTTAGCTAAATAACTAATTTTAAAAAAATAATGTAAAATACTTTTGAAACTACATATTTATTATAAATAATCAAATACAGTGCACAGAAAAAGTTAAGTAAAAGAAAAAAAGTATGTAGTATGCTTGCTTAATATTATTATGAGTAGTGGAGTTGTATGTCTTCTGACCCTGTATGTACATATATAGCTAAATATTTAATTTTGGACTAAAATGTAGAATAAAACGAAAGAAAGAACTCAGTTAAATTTAATTTTGTTAAACCGGTATATCCGCTTAAAAACTGCATTATATTTTCAAATTAAAAAAAAAGTAATGAGTACAGTAGACGCTCAGAACTTCGAACTCTCAGAAATTCGAATTTGAATCTGTAATTTCATTACATTTGGTGCTCTATAATTAGAATCCAAAATTCGAATTTCCGAGTGGTTTTTTTTTTTATTGTAAATACTAAGATTTTGACAATTTAGTTTAACCAAATACAAAGTAAAAAGGGGAATTCTATTTTAAAAGATGATTTACAGATCTTGTTAGTGATGTAAGAGTTTAAAAGTCAAATGAACTGAATTGTTATTTTTTTTTATATTTACACATACTAAATAAAGTCAAATGAACTGAATTGTTATTTTTTTATATTTCGTTAAGCTTTTAATAGTTGTTATGTGAAATAAATTAAAATAAAAAAGCATAGTTTTGTATATCTTTATGGTAAAATTTACCAAACTTTTTGTATAAAAAAACCGTCCAGAAATTCGAATCGCCCTAAAAACAAAGTGGTTTGAATTTCCGAGCGTGTGCTGTACTTTTATTTTGACAATTATTTCTACAATTTTTTTGATTTCTACAGGTTGGAAATTGAAAGATAGATAGAAGAAGTTTGTTGGAAAGGATCCTACGCTGTGGATTTTAACATTTTAAAGGCCAGTTTACACGGTAATACAATGTATTACGACATTGCAAAAAATGATGTAGAATGAGAAAAATCTTATCATGTAAATGCAAAATGTATTGAGTAAGAGAGAATACGAATACAAAATCTGAAAAGCGGTCGGTAAATGGTTTTTTTCTAAACCATTTTAGAAACTTATGTATTCTCATCACACCAGAGGTGTATTTTAACAGAGCATATCGAAAGTGGTATCATTTTTATACAATTACAAAAACAACTAAATTCAACTCAGGAAATTTTCATCTTGTTTTTGTAAAAATTTAAAACTGCAACCATCTGCTTTTTTGTTATTATTTTTGATTTTACTTGTACCATCCGTGTAAACATGAATTATACTTACAAAAGATTTTTATTTTTTTTTCTTTTAAGCACGGAGAGAATTTCATAATATTTTGATTCTACAAAGTCGTAATACATTGTATTACCGTGTAAACTGGCCTTAAACAATATCCAGTTATTTTTTTTAAATTTCAAATTTGCTACATTAAAAATTAAATATGGCAACAGCATTAAAATATGTAATAATTTTATCTGGCAGTACCTGAATGCCTTACATCTCTGTTTTTTATTAAATTGCGAATAAATTTTTAAAACAATCGATTGTGTGTTATTAAATAGTGTGTTTTCTGTTATTAAATAGTTATTTTGAAAAGTTGTGCAAGCTTTAGAAAAACTTAATACCGGTAAGTTTTCTTACATTGTAATATACCCAGTCTACAACAGGTATGAAATGATTAACATTAGGCAGTTCTAATTCTAATAATCTAGGTAATTTGACCACGGCAACGAAAAACCTAGTTTAATTTTCAAAGATAATAAGTAATTATTTTAAATTAATTTATTAAATAAGTATGTATGTATTGCCCTAAATGTTTGAGTAAGGTACATTCTTCGATTTTGTATGTATATTTGTATAGATATGTGCATATGTACATACTAGTTACATATGTAGGAAAGGCGAATATTTTACAGTTGGTCTTAAAAGCCCTGCTTATAACTTTATTTTAGCTTTATAGTATGTACTTTATAGTTGTTGGATGCCAAAACTTTGTTTATTAGCTTTGATTTTGTTTTTAACGATTTAAAAAAAGACAAATTGCTTTTGGTTTTGGTACGAGTTATTCTTGTAGTACTGAGAGCTTTATCAAAAAAAGCAGTCATTTTACATAAGCTAAGATAATTTTACAAAAATAAAAATATTAAATATCTTTGCTATCTACATATCATTGGTAAATTTTCAAAGCTTTTATGTAATTTTTACACACTTTTCAAACATGGAAATTACTTATGTATGTACATAAGTTTGCATTACCTAAAAAACTTCGTAACTTCCATTATACCCTTGCGCTTATAAAAATATGGAAAACACAAACGCTAATAGTAAGTTAAGTTAAGTTAAGTGAATGGTCGAGGAATTGACAATCTTGGATCTTATTTACCTACGACTTGTTTCAATTTGACACATGATGTATGTTGAATTAAAATAGGTATGTACATAAGGGCCATCCTTTGTGCAATTTTTGTAAATATGCAAGCTCCAAACGAAGAACTGCGATTTTACTTTTTCGCGATTCAACCAAATGCATTGAAGCTTTGTATAAACGAATTTTGTTATTAAAAAAGGGATATTTTACTGGTGCTATAAAAGTAGTTCAAGACATTAAACCACTTTGTAAAAAAACTCCTACCCTTAACTTATAGTTGTAATCTATTCCACTGTAAGTAAAATTTAAACTTTCGAAATGACTCCCCAACTTAATTTTGGGTCGTAAAGCACAGTGTTACACTTTGACTTAAAAAGTTAGGTCAAAATCAAAAATATCTTTTGAAATCACTAGGTTTTGTTTATTTGTCGAAAATAAATTTTTTTGATGATGACCTTCAACCTTCCTTTTTTTTGTAATTTATTTTTTTTTTAAATTTTTGAACGCATGGGACTGATTTCAGGCGGTAACGATATCGAAAAAACGAAATTGCAGTTCTTAGTTTTTCCTGCCCTACACGATTTTGGAACTGAAGGATATGGAAAAAAATTCACCACCCTAATGTATATATCACGAATTTTACGAAACATAGATTTTACTGGTACACCATTTTCAAAGTAGATGGCCGAACATTTTTTGAATTTTTAGTATTTAATAAAAAAAGGACTCTTAATAAATAATTTTGAGACTGTGCGTGCTCGTAAGCTTGTGCGTTTTTAAATCTTCTTGTTTTTGTGAGCGTGCGTGATCATGAGCCAAAAATCACTTAAGCTAACAGCTCTAATCCAATCCAAACCATTCGGCTCAGTTAAACTGTTTTTGCAAATTTATTTGCAACCTCAACTACATTATCAAGTAGAATGAGAATCGGTGCATAGCTACCATAATAGAACGATTCCTGAGTATTGCTTTAACCGCCATAAGTACCTTATAAGTATTGGTATTAATATAAACATAAGCAAAATTATGTTAACTTCCTAAATTCACATTAAAACTAATATGTATTTCTCACATGGATTTTGTTATCTAGATAAACATAAGTGAATCTAAACGTCACAAAATTTTGTGCTGGTAGGTCCATAATTTTCCATTGGTTCTAAATAAGGACTTACCCGACTATCCTTTGTTACATTTTTTTTAAATTGTTGCCAGGTTCATCATGGTAATGATAATGAGCTGCTCGATAAAACGCAATCTCTGGAACCGGTCGTACGGGTCTACACCGATGGTTCCAGGATGGGCAATAGAGTGGGTGGAGGTTTCTTCATCGACGAATTGGACATTCGGGTCTCTTTTATGCTGCCAGATGGCAGTAGTGTGCTGCAGGCAGAAATCTCTGCCATAAAGCGGGCGGCAAACTGGCTGAAGTACTTTCGAATATCGAGGGATATATCGTCATCTTAAAGACCTAATAACCTATCTGCAAAAATTTCAAAATGAGTTTTTTATGGATTTTTATTCCCTATATCATAACGCATATGTGTGCAAAATTTTGAACATGTAATATTAAAAATGACAAAGTTTTTGTAAATCATCAAAAATCACGATAAAAGTTTAATTTTGTTGCATAGTGTAATTTAAACAAACATTAAGTACTTGTTTTTGCTTAAACCAGTAAAAGAAACTACTACTGTAATTATTTAATGTATATAATATTCATGTGTATAAATAAATTTTTATTTATTCATACTAATTAGTACTGCAGATAGGTTATTTGGTTTCAGATTTTTACAATTCCAAAAAAAGTGTCATAACATAAGCAGTAATTAGAAAAACAAAATTTTCTCAACCGATATATATTACTGGCTTCATTTTAATCAAAATGTGTAATTTTCGTTTGAATATCGTTAATAGTTCCAATTTTATAAAGTTTTTTCTCTCTCCTGTAAACTTTTGAAAACTGCAGATAGGTTATTCGTCTTTTAGGTGACGATATGTATATTTACGGACAGCAAGGCTGCCATTGCAGCTCTGGCTGGTGTCTTTACCAGGGTTACCGCTGGAAATTTTCGAAAAGGGTCACAAAAAGTGGATTTTCCAGCAAAAGGAGTCAAAAACAAGTAAGAGTGCTATATTCGGCTATGCCGAATCTTATATACCCTTCACCATGGTTTGGAAAGAACAGAAGTTTATATATATATTTAAATACATGTATGGTTAGGTTAGGTTAGGTTAGGTTAAATGGGTAGCCGTCACGAAGACGACTCACTTGGGTCCTTATAGCGGTCCCTTTGTGATACCCCTAGCCAGTGACAAGGGCCAGCCAGTATCCACCAGACTATTCCCCAGAGGTCACCGCAGTCTCGAACCACCCCGATTCCCTGCAGAACAGGGAGATCGATTTCAGTCCCGCATTGGACAAATCGTCCAGACATGGCAATTCCGGTCTCCCAAAATGCCTCAACCTAACGCCCGCCAGACCGGGGCATTGACAGAGGAAGTGAAACACCGTCTCCTCCTCCTCCTCATTATGACAACTCCTGCAGTAGTCATTATACTCAAGACCCATCCTCCTAGCATGAGTCCCTATCACCCAGTGACCCGTGATAACCGATATCACTGTCCTTATCCGGTCCCTGCCGAGACCGAGTAGTACGCGCGTTTTCGCCGCGTCATAGCCAGGCCATAGAGTCCTGGCCATCAAACAGGTATGCTCGCCCTGCCATCTCCCCTGAGCCCTTCTGTACGACTCCCGTCTGATGAGAGTCCTGCAGCGGGCCATTGAAGTGCCAATTAGGCCGTCGACGAACATGTCGTCCAAGAGACAGCCTTGTTTGGCCAGACTGTCCGCAGTATGGTTGCCCAGGAGCCCACTGTGTCCTGGTACCCATGTCAGCGTTACACTGGAATGTTTCGCGATCTCATTTAGAGACATCCGGCATTCCACTGTCAACATAGATGTCGTAAAGACACCAGCCAGAGCTGCAATGGCAGCCTTGCTGTCCGTAAATATACATATATCCCTCGATATACGATAGTACTTCAGCCAGTTTGCCGCCCGCTTTATGGCAGAGATTTCCGCCTGCAGCACACTACTGCCATCTGGCAGCCTAAAAGAGACCCTGATGTCCAATTCTTCGATGAAGAAACCTCCACCCACTCTGTCGCCCATCCTGGAACCATCGGTGTAGACCCGCAGGGTCGGCTCCAGAGATCGCGTATTATCGAGCAGCTCATCATAGCTACCATGATGAACCGTGAACAAAGCACCGAAAAAGGGTTCCGGAGTGCAATAGTCCAGCCCCGCCAGGTCGTATGACGCGTGAAGCGTGACCCTGGCATGACCATAGTTCCGCGTAGACCACAGGCCCACCGCCCCCAGTCTCATAGCGGAAGTCAAGGCCTGTTGTTCGGCCATGATATCAATCGGCAACCAGTCTAGCATAGTAAACAGTGCCTTCGTCGGTGTCGAGCGGAGTGATCCCGTGATCATCAGCGCAGCCAACCTATATACTTTCTCAAGCATCCTGCAGTACCGTCCCCTTTCCACGGCAGGCCACCACACTATGACCCCATAGAAGAGAATCGGTTTTACCACCGCTTCAAAGATCCATTCGACACCCCTGGGGCCCAGGCCCCAGCTCCTGCCCAAGGATCTCTTGCAGGTGTATAAGGCCACAATAGCCCTATCAACCCTCGTCCGAACGTTGAGTTCCCATGATAGTTTGCTATCGAGAATTACGCCCAAATATTTGGCACTGTTCGAGAGCCTCAGCTCCGTGCCGTTTAGCCTAGGAAGCCTAAAGTTGCCAACCTTGTACTTCCTGGTAAAGAGTACCAACTCAGTTTTCTGTGGATTGACACCAAGTCCACAGGAAATGCTCCAAGAGCTTAGAATCTGCAATGCAGATTCCATACAATGGGACAGTGTATCCAGGTGTTTACCCGCGACCGCCACCGCCACGTCATCCGCATACGCGACGGTTTTTATCCCTAATCTGTCGAACCGACCCAGCAAAGTGTTCACCGTCAGGTTCCACAGTAGAGGGGAGAGAACCCCACCTTGCGGGGTGCCCCTGTGCACAAATCTGCAAACATTAGTAGCACCCATTGTGGATTCAATGATCCTATTATCGAGTAGATTACCAATAAATCTACAAATTACATCGTCAACCCCAACCTCCCTCATCGACTCCAAGATGGAGTTGGGTTTGACATTATTGAAAGCTCCCTCAATGTCCAGAAAGGCCACAAGTGAGTATTCCCGAAATTCAAGGGATTTCTCAATGTAGCCGACCAGTGAGTGGAGCGCCGTCTCTACAGACTTGCCCTTGGTGTAGGCATGCTGCGATGAAGAGAGCAAATGTCTAGGAATAGACATCCTCAGATGAATATCAATGACCCTTTCAAGGGTCTTGAGAAGAAATGACGACAGGCTGATTGGCCTGTAGTCCTTAGGTCTGGTGTGGGATGCTTTACCTCCCTTTGGGATGAAAACAACCCTACATCTAGTCCATCGGATGGGAACGTACGAGAATCTAATACATTCCGTATAAATAGCGGACAGCCAAGGAACCAGAAGCCCCGCGTTCTTTTGAAGGTCGGCCGGAATAATACCGTCCGGACCAGGAGCCTTAAAGGAGTCGAAGCTCCTTATCGCCCAATTGAGCCTATCATAGCACAGAGAAATGGACACGGGTCCAGGCTCTGATAGGCAGTTGATCTTCCGTGGTGTTGGAAGGGAATTGCCAGGAAAGTGCGTGTCAATTAACACCTCCAGCGTCTCCTGACTATTCGTAGTCCAGCTACCATCAGCTTTCTGAATGTAGCTAGGGACAGTCGGGCAAGAAGCCATTATTTTGCGCAACCGGTTTGTCTCAGAGGAGCCTTCCACGCCGCTGCAGAAGTTCCTCCAGGCATTCCGTTTCGCCGATCTAACCAAATTCTTGAACCTATTCAATGCCGACTTATAATCCGCCCAGTTTCCCAGTCGTTTAGCCATATTGAATAACCTACGACAGTCTCTGCGAGACTGTGCAATCTCAGGGCTCCACCATGGTGGCTTGCCCCCCTTTTTCCTAACCACTGGCCTACAGGCCAGTGCCGTTGCCTGACGCAGTGCCCCCGATAGGAATTCCACTGCCATTTCAGTCTTCGTAATGCCACTAATGACAGGGACTGGGCCCAGAGAATCAGCGAGTAGACTAGCCTGATAGTCCCACCTCGTTCTCCTCCTATTCACAAAAGTACACACCCCCAAGGGGGGTGGACCTAATTGAAACTCAACATACCTGTGGTCCGAAAAAGAACAGTCATTTGAGACCGCCCAGTTACTTATTAAGTCGGAGTGTTCCGAGCTGACCAATGTCACATCAAGAACCTCCTGCCTATTAGCTACAATGAACGTAGGTTCCGCGCCTATGTTTGCTATTTCCAAATTACTGCTACAGATAAAAGAAAATAGCGACTCACCTCTAGAGTTGGTGTTGGTGCTGCCCCACGTGATGTGGTGCGCATTAGCGTCAGCACAGATAACCACCGGGGTACCCATGGAGCCGGCTTTGGCTACCAAGCCGCGAACAAGCCCATTAGGTGGCCCATTGTCCTGGTCATGCGCCATATAGCCCGAGACGATCCAGATCGGCATGTCGCCCATCTCTAGGGCCGCTGAAGTTGTGTCTTCATCACTGAAATCAGAAAGAATGAAGATATCCAGCGTGTTTTTAGCCAAAATACAAGATCTAATTTTACCTGTTGCTTTGGCATATAGGAGCTTATAGCCCTTGAGGTTTAATCCGCAAACCCGATCCTTGTGGATCCATGGCTCTTGGATCATTATTAGCTCCTCCTCTCTCTCTACCACCCGGAGGAGCAGTGCAGCGGATGCTGCCTTAGAGTGGTGAAGGTTTATCTGTGTCACCTTCACCATGTCCAGTATTAACGACCGTGACATTGGCGTCCTCCTGATCTGATTCCAGGAGGGCGTCCTCATCAGCCAATTCACCCATGCGTTCAAAGAGGTCACCCAGCATGTCAGAGACGGACGGGGTGTCTTCTTTGTCACATGAATGAACGGAAGCGTCATTCGTGCAGTCCGCAGACTGCGTAGGCTCCACAACCTTCGGAGCGGGATCGCCCTTGTCATCACCTCGGTAGACACGGAGCAAGATGGTACTGAAACCATAGTAAATCTTGCCCTGTTTCTCCCTCAGTGGCTTCAAGGAGTCCTGATTCAGGACTACGATCGCCGTTCTTGAGGATCCTTCAGCTGCTGAAACCTTGACAACTTTCCAGTTATGAGTGGGAAGTTGGGGGTTGCAGCACTGAATAATCTTCAAGATTTCCTCCGGTGCAGAGGGTTCCGCTGGGATGGTGACGATGGATCTAGGTCTCCGTGGTATCTCACTCATCAAAACCACGTCGAGCCTAGCACCTTCCCATATTTCGCCAATCGCTCCAATGGCAAGCTTCAGCAGAAGTGCAGAGCGCTCGTCCACACACGCCATCAGCTTAACGTGACCCTGGTACCAGCCAGCATCGTCGCATTGCGGGGGTGCTCCTGGATTCTCACTAAGGATCTTCCAAAAGACACCCATCATTTGCTGCTTCACCAAGTCCCACCTAGAGTGGGAGATGGATCCATCAGCAGCACTTCTGTCTATAATAGCCCTAACAAGATGGTCTTTCGCCACCTCGCTGTAGGACCTATTAGTCGACTTTGGTGCGTACTTGGGACGTTTTGTCCCTGGTTGCTGTCTAACGGCTGTCGCTTCTTCCTCCGAACGTTGCCGTTTAGGCATTGCCTTTGCAGGGGCGGGAGGTGAAACGCTTTGAAGCCCAGCAGTAAGGGCCTTAGCCCATGCCAATGAAGCTTCCTGTTCTGCAGAAAGCTCATTGGCATCTTTGGAGCCGAATAGCTCGATAACACGCAAGGCAGCTCGCCTTGAGTTAGATGCCCTCTTAGAAGGATTTTTATGCCGAGGTGTCTTCTTAGTGACGCCGGACTTGGCGGGGGGAGGTGCAGAAGTGGGACAGGATGTAATCATCTCCGTCCCTCTTTGCACAATAGGCATATGGGAGGCTGCTTTGTTGGACGACTTTGTCATTTCCAACTTTGCAGTACCCGAAGCATGGGCTTTATCCGCTCTGGCGGAAAGGGCTGATGCGGCTTTTGATGTACTTGGCGCGAAAGACAGAGGTACATCGCCGCTGTTAGGTGTCGAGGCTGATACAGCCACCGACGGGATCGTCTTCGTCTCATTGTCCTTATCATTGGTCCTTTTCGTGTCCTGTTCCGTGCCATTGTTAGTTTGTTGTTTGTTTTGTTTTTGATATGTTTTAAAAGGAGTTGTCATTTTGTTTTTGGTCCCACGAGTGTAGGGGATCTGGAGGTCCGCCACGTCATAGCCCCCGATAACGCGGTAAGGGCGTAGTCTATTTGCTGAGGTGCCCAGGTATCAGCAAAGCTCCGTGATAATACAGTCGGTAACCCCTGACTGCAAACCAACCGATAGGCACGGGTCGCATAACACCTCGGTTTAGGGGATGGATAACCTTTCGTTGCCAAGGCCTTTAAGTTCACTGCCCTCATCTCGGGAATCACCAGATGCTGGCAAAATGCCCGGATCAAGACACGAACCACAGCCAAGACGTAAGCCACCACATCGCTTCAAGATTGTTATCCATAATAGTGGTGGAAATACATGTATATATACATGTATATTTATAAAATATATATCGTTTAGTTTTATTTAATTATTTGCACATGATTGCGTGCTATTAAATATATTAAAAGTTTAATTAATATATAGCACGTTAAGTTTTGATCGAATTTCAGTATTTGGTCATGCCGGCATCTTAAAGTATAAAATTACCATTTACTTTGGTGATAAAACTTGTAGTCGGGAAGTTCTATGGTTCACGAAAATAGGTATTAAAAAAAAACTATATTTTTGACATTACTTTTTTTTTACCGATATTCCGAGTTTTTCTAAAGATTTCCGATATTTTGATATCTAAAACGTATGAATAGGTCATAATACAGCTCTAAAATTTTAGTTTTTATAAAAATGTTAATGTTTTTAGTCCTTTTTTGGAGTATTTTGCACATAACTTAACCATTTTTAACCGATTTGGCAGATTTATATACCAATGTGCTTAAAAATAATATTTCCATTAAATTGGCTTATAGGCATATATATATATACATACATATTTGTACATATATTTAAGCAAACTTAATTATAAAAAAAACAAACTTAATTATAAAAAAGAGTAACTTTTGGGATTTCAGTATTTTGATTATAACTCAGCCATTTTTTAACCGATTTGACAGATTTATATACCGACGTGTTTAGCAAGAAATTTACCATTTATTTGTGTTATAAAACTTGGACTCGGGAAGATCCATGGCTACCGAAAATGGGTATTTAAAAAAAAACAGGTTTTCCCGAGTTCTTTATAAAATATGTTCTACTTAAAATTTCCGATATTTTGGTATATAAGTCATTTCCATAGGACATATGACAGCCCTAAAATTTAGGTTTTTATACAATTTTTAAAACGTATGAATAGGTCATAATACAGCTGTAAAATTTTAGTTTTTATAAAAATGTTAATGTTTTTAGTCCTTTTTTGGAGTATTTTGCACATAACTTAACCATTTTTAACCGATTTGGCAGATTTATATACCAACGTGCTTAAAAATAACATTTCCATTAAATTGGCTTTTAGGCATATATATATATATATATATAAATATATATATATATATATACCTACATATGTGTACATATATTTAAGCAAACTTAATTATAAAAAAAACAAACTTAATTATAAAAAAGAGTAACTTTTGGGATTTCAGTATTTTGATTATAACTCAGCCATTTTTTAACCGATTTGACAGATTTATATACCGACGTGTTTAGCAAGAAATTTACCATTTATTTGTGTTATAAAACTTGGACTCGGGAAGATCCATGGCTACCGAAAATTGGTATTTAAAAAAAAAAAAAATAATTTTGGTCATAACTTTTTTGTATCTGAACCGATTTTCCCGAGTTCTTTATAAAATATGTTCTACTAAAAATTTCCGATATTTTGGTATATAAGTCATATCCATAGGACATATGACAGCCCTAAAATTAAGGTTTTTATACAATTTTTACTTTTTTTTGTACGGGAGGTACCACGCCCACTTCTCCCATCCCGCCCACATTTTGTAGGGTGGTGTGTATTGACAACCAAAAAATGTGTACCCAATTTGGAAACTTTGGCTCTTACCGTTCTCCAGATATACAGAAAAAAGCAATAAAAATACAATAACAACAAGGGATTTTTGGAAAAAATTAGAGGCAGTCGTGGTTTTTTGATCATATCTCAGCCATTTGTGGACCGATCTTGCTGAATTTCAATAGCAAGAAATGGTGGACTATATGTGACATAAATGTAAAACAACCTAGCCGCTATCATGTCTGGATTATCCGGAAAACACATATCAAACGTAAGACGGACAGACGGACAGACGGACAGACGGACATCGTTAAATCAACTTCTCTTCTCATATGGACCCAGAATATATATACTTTATGGGGTCTAAAATCAATATTGTGGAAATTACAAACGTTATGACAAACTTATATATACCCTTTTACACCTGTGGTGAAGGGTATAAAAAGGGTATTTCAATAAAAAAGGGGTCAAGTTTTTTAAAAGCAGTATTTTCCATTTGAATAAATAAAATATGAGCAAGTTTTTTATAAACAAACGAAAAATATATATTTCAGGTAGGCAGTCCTTAAAACAGTAAGTTTTTGTATAGAATGCCTTTTCCTGTTTTTAACACCTGACCAAAAGTTTGTTCTTCATCATTATAAGTTATTTCTTTAATACGTTTTATGTTATGTTCCGACATTTTCTTTTTTACCGATTTAGCGATTTCAAATAAATTTTAGGGATTGTTTCCAATTTTGCAATCATTCGCGAATTTTAGTGCTGTTCAGGATTGAAGTGATTTTTTCCTGTAAGTTTTCTGATTCTTGAATAAAGTTTTTACAATTTTTAATAAATACTCGACTTAGCTATCATACCGCTGTTACCAAATATTTTAAAGTTTCAGCAATTTTACCAATTTTTTTTCATTTCTGATAGTTCAAGAGACTTTTGATCAATTCGATGGCGCTATCTTTGCAAACTATTTCGAGTTTTTAAAATTTTGCTCTTTGAGGCAATCGTCGTCGTTTTAAAACCAGCCCCATACATAAACCTAACTCACCTATTTTACAGGGCACTCTTAACATTGTCGATTTAAAAGAGGGCGAAAAGTTCAATGCTTTATGCCATTATTAATGGTGAATTTGAACTTGCTTCTCTTTAAGAGACCAACATATTTTTAAGAAACAAACACCTAATTGCATTTCTTTTTTTGAAAAGAAACCACCATAAGTTATTCAATAAATAAAAAAATACTTAATTCGTATATGAGTTAGTTATGTTTGCTATTAGGGAAATTGTACTTTAATTTGTACTTTATTATAGAAAATGAATTTTAGAAGTCATAACAAATTTTTTAACAAAAACTTTTTACGAATACTAACTACCTTTTTAGGAATTTGCGTTCTATATTTTGGTATTAAATCATCACTTGAAGTTCATTCCTCCATCTTCGCTTATTTTGAAAACAGTTTTTAGCACTAACGTTCAGCTGTGTTGACAAAAAAATAAAATGTGAGTGCCATTTCCAAAATGGGTCAAAAAGTGGCACAAAATAGGTGAAAATGATACAAAAGTATAATTTAAAAAAAGGGTCATAAAAGATATCAAGACCGTCGAAAAAGGGTCAAATTGATACTTTAGTATCACAACGGTAACGCTGGTCTTTACGACATCTATGTTAACAGTGGAATGCCGGATGTCTCTAAATGAGATCGCGAAACATTCCAGTGTTACGCTGACATGGGTACCAGGCCACAGTGGATGCCTGGTTAACCAAACTGCGAACGGTCTGGCCAAACGGGGCTGTCTCTTGGACGAAATGTTCGTCGATGGCCTGATTGGCACTTCAATGGCCCGCTGCAAGACTCTCATCAGACGAGAGTCGTACAGAAGGGCTCAGGGGAGATGGCAGGGGGAGCATACCTGCTTGATGGCCAGGATTCTATGGCCTGGCTATGACGTGGTGAGAACGCGCGTACTACTCGGTCTCGGCAGGGACCGGATGAGGACAGTGATATCGGTCATCACGGGTCGCTGGGTGATAGGGACTAATGCTAGGAGAATGGGTCTTGCGTATAATGATTACTGTAGGAGTTGTCATGATGTTCTGCACGGAGTCGGGGTGGTTCGAGGCTGCAGTGACCTCTGGGGAATAGTCTGGTGGGTACTGGCTGACTCTTGTCACTGGCTAGGGGTATCACAAAGGGACCGCTATAAGGACCCAAGTGAGTCGTCGTCGTGACGGCTACCCATTTAACCTAACCTAACCTAAGAGATTTTAAATTATACGTTTTAAAATTTTTTTTACAAAATAGCGATACATGCAGCTACGTCACAGAGTACAATTCCGTTCGGAATCGAAGAAAACATATTTGTTCATTGATAGAAAGGGTAATTTGATAGTTTTTTGGCTTTTATATACAGAAACGTCCCATTCCGTTCATGAAAACAAAAATGGTTTCATCCCGAAAATTTTTTCCTCATTTTCTGAAGCATCAAAATACGGGATGAATTCCGTTTCCGAACGGAACTGTACTCTGTGACATGGCTGATAAATTAAAAAATTCTTTAGGATTTGAATTAAATATCTATTTATTACCTTCATACATATTACATACATATACATATATACATATATATATATATATATATATATATCCAAAAGAAATACTAAATATCTTAGCTACAAATAGTATGATGTTTAACCATTCTGGTAAAATTAGTAGTAGTAGACGTAATAAAAGTATCTATATTGAGACAATACAGCTCAAAAAAAAAATAATATTTAATCTTATAAAACTATACAGAACAAAAAAAAAAAAAAATTATTGTAAAAAATGTACTAAAAATAACTTAAAAACAAAAACCACATACAAATTAAGATTCTTTAATTTTCTTTTCATTTAAATATCGTATATTGTAATAATAATCTAAATTTTATCTGGTATACATAGGTATTGAAATCGTATTTAATAACTTGTTTTAATTTGACACTTCGACACTATTCCGTTACACAGAGGGCGCACACTAACGCCAATTTGAATGTAGACCTAAGGTGAAATTAATTAATAAAAGAAAATAATTTATACATTTTTAAGGATTTTCGGGCGGCTCTTCCGGTTGTAGTAGACTCTGGGGAGCATTATCATAGTCAGTTATGACTTTTGTATGATACTCCTCATGTATTGAATTTGATTTGGAGTCCTCTTCCATGAGGATATTGGGAGGGCCTACTAACTCATGATTCCCGATATTGGGTATATATTCCACAGTGGCATATTGCGTTTTAGGCACATTATTGCTTTGTGCATCGACGGCTGTATTAGTTGGTATAACCGATGGAGGAGTATCATCCATGTTTAAAACCAAAATTGAGGGTTTTTGAGTAGTAGTGTGATTCTTTAATTCCACTTGTTGTATTTGAAAGTTTAAAGTTTCTTGAGAAAAATTTAAGGGTGGCATTAAAGTCGAAACTTGAGGTTCGTTATCGCCGTTTTCCACATTTTCGTTAAATTCAAGTGTCTGTATTATAGTTTCGTTGTTAGTGGTTTCGTTACCATTTTCAATAGTTTCGCTCAGTTGAATAGATGTTGTTACAGGCCTCAAAGTAGTACTAGGTGTTTCTGTAGTTGTGGTTGTTGTTGTCGTGGTCGTAGTAGTTGTTGTTGTGGTTGGTTCTAAAATTTGTATGGCTGGTGCCAAAATCAAAGGTTGAATGTTAGCTTGACCACCTAAAGGAGCAAATAACGGTGGTAATAAATTGTCTGCCTTCTTCAGTAGATCCGTGGAGGGTAAAATTACTGGTATAACTTGTTGCGTAAGATCATTTGTGGGCACCATTAATACGAATTGGCGATTCTTGCATACATCTTCATAGGCTTCAAAACATTTAGTGCGCAAACGTATACGTTTTTCTGTATTCGCCATCAAAGGACAATACTCATCCAAAAGCATTTTACAATGGAAGGGATTATCTGTCAAATAAAGAAGAAAATGTAAGTTTCATTTTTTTTTAAATATGTAGTTGAATGAAATTACCTTCCAAGTACAATTCCAATTTTCCAGGAACATTATGATTCATACAGTTAGTTTTAGCTACTAACTCGTGAGAAATGCTAATGATTTGGTTATTTCTCAAATGGGCTTGGCATAAGACGGGTAAACCATGGAAATCCTTATCCAGTATTGTTAAATTATTGTAATCCACTTTAAGAATCTTTAAGCTGGGAAGCACTGTCTGCAAAAAATGAGTTATACATTTAATAATTATTGTTCCTACTCTGAGTTATTTATTAAGAAATACGTATATAGAAATATAAATTTTGCTTAAAACCGTAATAACTAAAGGTATGGCTAATTTAAAAGTTCTTCAGCAAAGAATCAATTCTTCCTAGCCGACACTTAAGGTATGTTTAGAGTCTTAACTTTAGACCTAACAAATATTTGACGAAAATACATAAAAAAAGCGTGAACAGTAAATTTATCAAAATTAAGCTTTATGCAATAACTCCATTGGTAAGAACTGGGGTCTGAGGCCGGATATGGTAAACTGGATTTACACATCGATGGTTAGGCCTACACTTACCTATGGATGCACTGTTTGGTGGGGTGCGTTGAGAGTGGATAGCTATAGGAAGATGCTCAGCAAGGTTCAAACAAGTGCATCTCTTGGCATCACAGGCGCAAGGAGAAGCACTCCGCAGGCAGCGCTGGACATTCTACTATATCTGTCCCCTATTGAGCATTATGTGAGGAGTGTGGCTGCTAGGAACTTACTTAGGCTTTACGAGTCTTCCTTATTTAGACCTAGGCGGGATGATCACACGAGAATTTTGTACGAGATGGGTCTGCTTGATCAGGGTATTATTCTCGAGGGAATTTCGGATCATAAGACTATGACCCTGGACTTCGGTGCAACACCACCAGTGGAGTTCCCGGATAGGGAAATTTTGGCGTGGATCCAATGGACTGTTTGAGGGGTGGGCAGTATTTACGGATGGATCCAAGATGGAAACCGGCACTGGTGTATATATCGCGGACACCGAGGTGTAAAGGTCATTCAGACTCCCCGATGAGTGCAGTGTCTTCCAGGCTGAGATCCTAGCGATCTGGAGGGCGACAGAGGTGATACTGGAACACATCGTGGGTGGATCTGTGGTGACAATTTACGTCGATAGTCAGGCGGCGCTTAGGGCATTGACAAATTATACGGTGCGATCGTGCCTGGTCGCTCGGTGTAGAAATGCTCTTGGTGGACTCATGGAGGCATTCAATGTAAGGCTGTGCCGGGTACCTGTACACTGCATGGTTGATGGAAATGAGGTGGCTGACGAACTCGCGAGAGGGGGTTCGAATCTGGACTTAGGGACAGGGGGGCTAAGCCCTCCCTATGTTACTACTATGGGGTGATACGGGAGAAATTCCGTGATGACGTTAACCGATCCTGGAGGGACAGAACGGATTGCATTGTGTCCAGGGCACTATGGCCCAGATTGGACGCGGGGGCAACCAGGGTTCTACTGGGATTGGGTAGGGGTAGTCTTAGAACAATTATAGGGTTCTTGACGGGTAATTGTCCTGTCCGGGCTTTTGCGGGCAGATGGGACAATGCCATACCGGACTTCTGCAGATTGTGCGATGATTCGGAGGAGCTGGAGACGATCAAGCATGTACTGTGCCATTGCCCCAGGATGCAGGGTCTCAGGCGGAAGTGGCTAGGAGATAGGTTTCACGACGAACTGGGGTGCATCGCTGGATGTAGTCCGGCTGATCTACTGGGGTTTATCAGGGAAATAGTGCGGCTGTTTCTGTTGAGGGAACTGTAGAGAGGGCAATAGTTCTACGCGAAATCTTCTAACTTTCTATCTTTCTTGTTTCTATATCTCTCATACTTCTTTTCTTTACTGTCTTTTATTTTTTCTTTTAATTGAAGGGATTCACAATGGACCATATTGGTCTCCGGGTAGAAGTGTGTCCTTGGCCGCATAACCCTTCTTAACCTACCCTATTTAGAAAGTGTTTAATGATGCTGATCTGCAAAAGCAAACAATTTTTTAATAAAATTAGTGGTTACGTGTAGGGCGTCAAACAGGGATGATAAATGAGAAAAACAATATCGTACCAACGAATTTTTAAAATCGTACTTTTTCGACCCCAATAGTACTAAATCATTTTTTATTACTTTTTCTATTTTATTTTTATTAACAAAAATTAAATACAACAAAAACAAAGGGTACTCAAAATTCATTTGTACATATTAAGTATAGATAGCAGAACAAAAAATAATAAATACATGTTCATTAATTATAGATTTATGATAGGGTGGATCAAATTTTTCGCGTCAAAAGCACATTGCGGTTATGTATAAATACTCCTCTAATATCCATATTTACAAGTTCAATTCAATCGGTTTATCCGTTTAGAGAATATCAGAGTTATTTTTTAAAAATTTCAGATGTCAGATTTATTTTCCAAAAATGTCTGTCCCACTGTACCTAAACGGTAATACGCAATAATACTGGCGTTAAGGGAAACATATACCGGTATTTTACGCAAAAAAAATAGTTTCGGTATCGGTATCAAAACCGGTATTTAATTTTAAACGGTATTTAAGCGGTAGAGTCTTACTAACGGTATATATTGGTTTTCATTATTCCAGAAACATTTCGGTTTGTTAGCACCGATAGGAATAATATTTTAACTTAATAATATAAACTTGCATTGCTTAATGATCTTAAGGCTCTCTTAAGATTTTTGAAGAAGAGTTTGTAATATACAGGATAGATAGCTAAATAAAGCCTCGTAACAAAAATATACAAAGGAAAATTCTGATAGTGCATAGAACATATTCCTGGAAAATATTGAAGGAATAAGACTATTAAAGTATAAAAGCTTTTGAGGATTGTAATTTGACTTAGAATACACATTCGAATAATATGAAAATTTATATAATAAATGAAATAAATTCCCAAATTCTATTTGCTAAAATAAAATATTGTAATTAGCAAATGAGAATGGAATACCGCATCGTTCATGACCGATTTATCGAGGTATTTTTTTTTATAAAATTTTAATTAAAACTAAAGAGAGTTATAAGCAGGAAAACCGGAAATATGCTCTAAAAAGTGTTAATATGCGCATTAAAAATACAGTAACAACTTGAAAATATTTCTTTAAATTGTAAAAAATATTTCCCAAAAAGCAAAATTGGCTTATTTCCATATAAGGTAAAAACGTATAGTCGGTCAAGTCCAACTATATGATTCCTTATATTACAATATTAACAAGCAAATATTTCCTATTGGAGCCCATGGACATAAAATTATATTATGGGGTTAAGATTTATATAAAGTTATTTGTGCCGAAAATTTTCTTGATATAAACAACATATGAGATTTTTTTAGGTGTCAATTCAGGACCTACCATTGCAAAGGTTTGCCTTGGCATAGTAGCTATGTATTATAAATGTAATTGCAGCTAAATATATCAATTTAATATTAACAAGGAAGTTATGTCAAAAAAGTTATTTTTGGGAGTGGTATTTGTATGGAAGTTGAAAAAATTTGGTAAGTTAATTTTAGAGTAAAAAATTTTTGGGACGAATTTAATTTAAATACTAAAACAATTAAAATGTATGTACCAAATATCTTTTAAAACTACATATCTCCAAATTGCTACCTGTACTTTGCGCATACAGTTAATATGGACAGACAACTAGCTGGACGGGCCGGCAGCGTTAGATTGATTCAGAAAGTGATCCTGAGTCGACCGGTATACTAAAATATTCGTCTAGAACTAATATTTATAAGGCTGGGTTTTTGAGATCTCAGTTAAACTAGGTTTACTAAATCTGAAAACCGATTTGTGCCGCCACTACCAAGCTTGTATACAAAATTTTGACAGAACAGCTATGTTTTGCACAAAATGTTGGTATTTAATGAAATAATAACAAAAAAATCACATTTCGCCGGAAAAACTGAGTTTTATACTCATTAAACCAAGTTTAAACTTAATCCACATCTCAAAAACTCGGCCTAAATGCTACACGTCTATGTTTATATGCGTAAAAAAATAAAAGCTATCTGGTAACCAAAATTAAATTCATTATTTGTTTTGTTCCAAGTGTGGATTAAAAAAAATCAGCAAGTATCTAAATAGGCTTCATTGAGGTAAAATATGCACTATACACTTAAAAATATGCTTCCAAATTGCTCTTTTAACTAAAATATGTAAAAAATGCTGTATAGGCTAAAATATGCACAAACAAAAGCTGTAAAACAGATAAATATTTATATACACAGTTTCTGCTTTCATTGGGCGCTCAGGGAAAAACATTCAAATGCATATTTACGTTTTCCCTGCACTGCGGGAAATTTGTGTCAATTGTTCCAACGGACAGGTCCTGGGATTTGTGAAAATAGGACAAGTTCAACAAGAAAGAGCTCATGACCAGTGAAAGGAGAACCAATCATTTAACTGGTATATGAAGAACAAAAAGGTAGACAAATTAATGACTTACAATACGGTCTTCACCGGTGGTGTGACATATTTTTTTGGGACTTTCTAAAATTTGGCTCTTAAATTTATTTCTAGGTCTTGTTTTATTGAAATAATACTCCATTGTAGTAACTAATTTAAAAATGATCTTATTAATAGAAAGTGTTAGAACTAGAACCGGTCTCTACCACCAAAGACCCCAAGAGTCAGCGATACTCAGTGGAAGAAGCTTCAGAGCTGTCGAAATGCGACCGTAACAGGCGATGTTCAGATGAACACCATCATGATGAAGCAAAGATGATGACGGTCAAGAAACATAACATAATGCTGACAAAGCAGTTCCTTCTGGGATGTCATCTGAGGGGACATCTGAATTACCATCTGACGGAATTACACCCCCCGAGACATGAAAGGAAAGGTCTTCGCTGGTATAAGAGTGAAGTACAACAGCACCTGGACTCTATGACAGACTACACCTCATACAGAGCAGCTCTAAGTGCAATTCATAGGGATTCGGTGGAGAGTGTAATGAACAGCCACCGAAATAATATTGTTTTAGGAGGTCGTCCCCGACCAGTTGCAAACGAAGAGCGGGACTTACCACGACGGACGAGAGTGACATTGGCGCAATTAAGGACAGAATGGTACGCTCGTTTAAACTCATACTGGTCCAGAATAAATAGCACCATCCCTGACTTTAGCCTTTCATGTGGAATAGGCCCACACGACGTACGACTCCTATTCCACTGCAGTGCAAACCCAACCCAGCTGGAATCAGTGTCCTTTTGGACCCCCTCACGTGAGGTGGCACAGCAACTGTGCCTTTATTTAGCTGAGTTGGATAGGCAGAGCGAAGAAGAAGAATAGAAAATAAATTTTATACATACTTGTTTTTCAGTTCGAGCAATAACAAAAACAACAACCAAAGACCTATCACGGGACTACTTTGGTGTCAGTTCGCTTCCCTCTAGGGTGGTTATAAGTGTTGTTACCATTCATTGGAAATAGATTTAACATGAAAAATACCTGACGAACCGAAAAACACTAATAAAAGCCATTTTACACTATCACACAAGTCTTAAGTGTTTTGACCAAAATGCTTCAATGATCTTATTTTTGTCTAAAATTATTCAAAAAACAATAAAATTTTATCATGACAGGGTTGTATTTTTCTTAAAATATATAAGACTTGTGTGACAGTGTAAAATTCCCTTTAGTATTAGCTTCACAACGAAAAAAATATTATGAACCCATTTCACAATTTATACTAAAACTTTTTATATCCCAAATGGGTTCTTCCATACTATTTCTAAGGTCTAAGGTGAAAAATTAGGGTTTAGTTTCTAATTAAATCGTTTAAGTCATTTGGCGTTACAAACATAGTGGGTTCTTCTCATTCCCATCTGGAATAAGCAAAATTATAGTACAAATTATGAAATTATTCATATTCTTAAATCAAATATTGTCCGCAATTTTACTTTAAACTAAAACTTCTGCGTTGTTGTGATTTAGAAAAAATGCATGTCTTATTTATTTACATCTACTCACCGTTTGCATTTCTCTTAAAGTCAATAGTTTATTATGCGAAAGCTCTAAGATTTCCAACTTTTCCAAGCCAATAAAATCCTCTGGCAAAATGCGTTCAATCTTATTATGTGTCAAACCCAAAATACGCAAACTATTCAGACCCATTAGAGCACCATCTAAAGACGTCAACTCATTAAAATCCAAATAAAATTCAATTAAATACGAATTCTTATCGATGTTATTCTCTTGACGACCAGATAATTTGCATATGCGATTGTTCGATAAATCCAATTGCTTTAGGCTCATTAGTCCGCGTATTTCATCCATAGAGAATTCATCAATGGAATTAAATGAAAAATTTGCCTTACAAAGTCTTTGCATGGGCAACAGCGAACCATTTAACGATTTTATGTTATTGCTGGCTATATATAGTTCTTCCAGTTTAGTTGCCATTTGGAATTCATCGCGTGCCAAGGATTCGATGCGATTGTTGAAAGCATAAAACTCATTTAAATTCTTTGCATTCTTTAGCACACGATCCAGTGATATGAGATGATTGTGCTGTACATGTAATGTCTCTAACTTATCCATTTGTCGCATACGTTCGGGTAAATGTACCAACATATTGTTTTGGGCCATAATCAGTTTAAGACGATTCGATTCAGGCAACTCATCTTCCAAAGTGGAAATACGATTCTTATTGATAAACAACGATTCCAGTTTATTTAGATAGCGCAAGGTTCCATTTAGATTTTCAATATTATTTCTACCCAAATGTAGAGTGACCAAACCAGGCGGAAATGTTGCACGATCGAGACGCGTTAGATTGTTGGTCGGCATAAAGAGATTTGTCAGCATTTGTGTGCCCTTGAAATCGTCTTGCAATGCTGATCGTATGCGACATCTTCCTATATCAAGTGTCTTCACAACCGGCATATGGTTAAGCATGTGTTTTGGAATTTCTTCAAGTTCATTGTCACCAAGACCCAAATATTCAACATTTGATAACCCTCGAAATGGTAATTCAGGCACAGATCTAAAATTAAATCAAGAGACAAATATTTAAAAGTTATTTGTGTCTTTAGGTACATTTGTATGCATATTTGTTTGTAGTATATCTGTTTATTGTATTGTGTGGTATTCAAACAAGAAAAGAAAAATTTGTAAATACTTGTCCAATATTTCGTCAAAATTAACATAGCAATAAAAAAATTAAAAAAATGCATTATTTTTAAAAAAAAAATTATTGATATTAAAAATAAACCTGCTAGAAATATATAAGTGATTCACAATTTTGTTTACATTTCAAGCCATGCGAATTTAAACCCAATTTTAAAGTAATTTCAAAGGTCAAAATATATACAGATTAAAATTGTTATTGTATTTTTTTAACGTTCGCTATAGTTTTAATTGGTTAAGATTAGTGTTTTTCATACAGGATTCTGTATCCTGTACATTTTTCGGGAAAAAATTCGGGGAAATTTGTGCGAAAATTCTCGAAATTTTGTTATTTATTTAATAATGGTAGCTTTATAAAATACGTTTTCGATAAGATTCTGAAAATTTAGCAAATACTTTACTCCCTTATCCATAAAAATCAAACTGGCTTATTAAACGAATTTTTTACGAAAGTTTCAAACACACAACCTACAAATAGTTCCAGAAAGAGAAAAAAAATACATGAAATTACTCGAGACAAGATTGAATTTCTGTAGAATTTTTTTTATAAGACAAATTCTTAACAGAAACTTTTTTCGATTCTATTTTGTTGTGCGCTGTTCATATGTAGTTTTTAATTTTTAGTACACCAAATAACTTACTTTTCAAAAATTTGATGTTTGTACTAAAGACCTGCACGAGTGTATCAGTAAGTATTGTTGAAACAGATACACCAGATATATATCTGTTACTACTGATATAAATGAGAGAATGAGTGTAACTGATATTGTATGGTTTTGCTTTTGCCCACTCACCATATCTTAAAAACAAAAACAGATGTTTATGGTTTTCGATTGAGTATGTCATAACATTTTTTTTTTGCTTACAAATATTTGTTGTCACCATAAGTATTTCTACAATATCTGTGGTAATCTGTTGTATTTTTAAATATTGTTGGCGAGTTGCTGAAAATAAGAGAGTTTGTAAAAATTTGTATAAGATCTCAACCAGGGGTGCCAGATGGTTTTAGTAAAAAATCGGCATATTCTCAAAAACAAATGGGAAATCAAATTATGAAAAAACGGCAAATTAAAATTACTGTTTTAAACACAATAAAACATATTTTTAATGACAAAAACAACAAAGCAAAACCATTAACCATTACATAATGCTTTAAAAAAAATAAATAAAAATAAATGTTTTATAAATAAATTTTATTTAATTAAAAAAATACGGGGTATCTGATAGCAGATTTATATTTTCAAACTTAAATAAAAAATTTAATAATTGACACAAAGTTTTATTAAAAGCATTGAACTGTAGAATAGAAATGCGGATTTTATTGTTTAAAGAGTATGTCATCCACATGTCTTTTGTCGACTTGAACACACTGTTCAAAACGGAGCCTTGTTTTTCGAGAATTAAAAAAAAAATGACCCAATTTTCTCATGCGTGGATAAAGCACACCAAACCTTTACCCTGGGGCAATGTAAAGGTATTTGATGTTTCAATCGATTGTTGGTGGTTCTTGGAGACCAGTAACGGTAGATTTGTTTGTTGACGTGGCAATTTAAATGAAAATGAACTTTGAACAAAATTGTCGACGAGCAATTACGTAAGAATCATTACCCTTAAAAAATGTCTCCTCAGCGAACGCACGATGCTCACTCGACTACTGTGACTGACAAATCCTCCCAATCGATAATTCCAACGGCGCCAACCTCCCTCCGCACCGTTTATTACTTTTTGAAATAATCGTATTTAAAAATATAATTTTGCCACCAGACACCCTTTACATGAATAGATTTTACTTAAGGGTAAATTGCAGGGACCGTTAATAAGAGCGATCCATATAATTTTAGCTTGAAAACTCTCCATATTAGAGTCAGCGGAGACCTATACTGTCTTATACCAATAGGTTCGTCTCTTTAAGAACCTATGGTGATCTAGAATAAACGATCTCAACTCCACAGTTAAAAATCATTTTTCGACGAAAAAATAAAAGTAGGTATGGATGAACTCTTAAAAAGAGAGTTTTATTTCGCAGTCATAAAATTGTCGGCCTACAATTCTTCTTCTTCGTCTTTTTAATGACAATTAGTTTAATTGCAGTGCAAGCTGATTAGATAACACTGCTTTACAAATTGTAGTGATCTGACCAGCTACAAGCTTTGGGTGTCCATGTACAAAAAATTAATTTAATTAAATGTCGGTTAAAATCAAACCCCTGAAATGAGTTTTAATTTATGACGGCTTAATAAAACTCTTTTTTTTTAAGAGTTAAATTCGACCTTTTATGATTACGTTGAAAAATAGCTGTTTCATATGGACTTTTCTGTTTTTATTCCAAAAATAACTCAGGGACTAAAAATAATTACTTTTATTATTTTTTGTAAGTGCCGGTTCACACACGTCAAGTTTGACTCTTCAAGTCTTGAGCTTTTAGGAGAGAAGGGTAAAGAGAATGCCATTTCTTTTCCCCTCTCTCCTAAAAACTCAAGACTTGACGAGTCAAACTTGACGTGTGTGAACTGGCACTAAAGGTTACGAGAAAAATTCCTTTATTTTCAATTGGGAATCTGTAACCGTTATCGTTATATATATTTTATTTTGGTTGTGGTAACCAATTAAAGTAAAATTTATTTATTTTTGGTTATTGATAACCTAAGTAATTTTTTGTTTACAAATATCTATTGGAAAAAATTATTTATTTTTCTGGTTACAATTCTAAGGTCAAGTAAAACATATTTTCCTTTAAGCTTCTCATATGAAGTATATTTTTCGAAATGTGTTTGTTGGGTTAGACACAATACAAACACTGCATATTTTTTAAATAAACATATTATTAATTTTTCTTAACCAAAAAGAAAATTAAAAATTTTAAAAACTTCATCGCGGTTGGTGCGTAAACTTTTTTGACCTTAGCGAAAAAATAAATATATGTTCCCTTATAGTTGTTTATGCTCTATCGGACTGTGCTATGCCAATTTTGATATTTTAAAAAATTGTTAAAAAGTTATATCCCTAATGTACCTACACGTGTTCAGTTCCTTCAGAATTTTTTTTTTTCAATAATTTTTGTCTACTTGGCACTTGAACGAAGAAAACGCAACCTTTCAATTTCATGAAAGAATTTTTTACACAAACAAAATACATATCGGTATTGAAAATTTCAAAAATGTTTGCCTTCCAAAAAAACAAGCAACACATTTTGTTCTTGTAAAGTTTTTTTGTTTGTTTTTTTTTGTGCTCGAAGCACATCACGCAAAAATTATTGAAAAAAATAACTGTTCATGTGTACATATTTTGTTTTTGTAAAAAATTATTTTTTCACCAGCCAAAGGGTCGGCTCTTTTGCGTTGAAAAATAATTGAAAATAACGGTATCGTACAATAAGTAACTTATTGTATTCCATCAGTATCCACTAGTATCTGCTTTTGCGAAACAGCTATTAGCAGATATGATACTCTCTTTCGCTTTTTTATCAACTTACATCCACTCTTTTACAAATCATATCAATTTATATCAGAAACACAAGAGCACTCATCCATACGCATCCACTTTAGAAAAAAACACAGAAACAGGTATAAACAGATATATCTGTGAAGGTCTTTAGTTTGTACATAAAAGTAACTTTAATTCTTTTAAAATGTAAGTCAAAATTGAAGAACAAATACAGTAAGTACACTGTCAGTTTTTTCTTTGAATAATAAATGCATATTTTGTACATTTTTAAAGCATATTTAAAATTTTTTTTATCTTTTTTTAATAAATGCATCAAATTCCACGCCTTACCCCCCATTTCACCAAGTTCAGTAACTATCAGTTATAGCTTTCAAAAAATATTGTTTAAGGTGTTATGATACTTGCTATTTTTTGTATTGGATTTTTTTAGGATTGACTGAGTGAAACAACAAATGCGAGAAAGAACAAGAAATACAATTTGATAAAATGTAAACAAAACAAACAATACTGCCCACGTTTTTTCCCCACAAAAAACCGTCATAAAAGCTAAGAATCGCAAAAAAAGTTAAAAACCGTTTCTTTCGATCAAAAACTAAAAATATTGGCAACAGTGCTAACAATTAATCTGGAAATGTCAACTTTAAGTTAAAAAATTTTATATTTTTTTTGACAGTCTTAGATTATTTATCGATAACACATGTATATTTGTTTGACAAATCAAGAGTTTTTATGATATAATCATACTCTTTACACTTAGTCAGTTTTCCTATGCAAATATATTTGCACTGTTCTCCAATATAGAAAAAATACAAAAAATAGCAAGTATCATAACAGCTTTACTAAGAGTTAAAGTAATAATTGATTTTAACCGAACTTGGTGAAATTGGGGGTTAGTCATAAAAATGTTTTGTGTTAGTAGGTCAATAGCTTCTAAACAGGGACCAGTTAGTGGTGTACGGGAATTTTATGGTTGGGCTTGCCTGCCCAACTGTACTACTCACGTTTGATGAGAGTCAGTCCGGCCGTCGACGAACATGTCGTCCAAGAGGCAGCCATGTTTGGCCAGACCGTCCGCAGTTTGGTTCCCCAGGCAACCACTGTACCCTGGTAACAATGCCAGCGTTTCAGTGGAATGATCCGCAATTTTACTTAGAGAAATCCGGCATTCCACAGATAACATCGATGCTTTGAAGACACCAGCTGTCATTCGGCAGCCTTAAATCTTAAGTCATACTTCCATAAAACTAGAAATCACATCACAATATGTCCCATATCGATTCCCTTCTGAAAATCGTTAATATTAGTGCTGATCGGCCTATATTTTTACATAGGTCTGATTTAAAGCGTCCATACGGAATTTAACTTTATACGACTTAAACTGCAACAAAGTTTGAATACTAAAGTTCTTAATTAATCATTGTTCCCAAATGAACCGCCTGAAATATTCTTATTCTCGGTGGAGGGTATCAAAGACTCGGCACAGCCGAATACGGCACTTTTAATGGTTTTAAAATCCAATTTTTTAGAAGTTAGTCAATTAGTATTACATATTTTCAAAAGCAACTTCCTCTTCATATCAGGCCTAGAACAAACGGTGAAGCGCAACGTCGGTTTCAATGCAACTAATTTTAAATGAGTCTATGGCACAAGCTCAGAATTTGAAGTAAATACACCTTTAAGTGCCCACGTCGCTTATTTCGATATATTGACAACGGGCACATTCATAAGACGTAACTTTTGCGCAACCTTTGAGTGTTTTTCATACTTTTCATACAAAAACATTGAATGGTTGCGCAACAGTAACGTCTTATGAATGTACCCAAAGTGACAAAGTTAGTATTTTTAGTGGCTACAAATGTTTTTTATGAAGTCAAAAATGTATTTGATAGCGAAACAATTTTCTCATTATCATCCGTAAAATTTATTTGAATCAGAAATTTCTGATATAACTGGACTAAAATATTTTTAATCATTAAAAATTATTGAAATCATTTTGAACACCGTAGAAAAAATATTAATATCTTAAAACATTATAAATGTATATACGATTCTAAACTTTTTGAATAATTTGTTAAACAGTGTAGACAAAATAATCATCAATAAAACAAAGATATAATAAAAAGTAACAACAAATAAGAAATTTACCATCCATCGGTGGTGTTTAGGGTCATTGTTTGTGTGGAATACTAAAAAATATGACGAAGTTATTTAATTGAATTTTTTTATTACATTCAATCAATGATCAGGAGGCCAATTAGGTCGTGCGACAATTAAATTTCGTATCTGTTGATATAAATGATGAGCTGCACATACACACACACGTGAGCACTTTATGTATTTGGAAAATTGTACACAGCTACATTCAAAAAGAATAATTTGCATAGATGTATGTACCATTGATCTTTTAACAAGTGTTTTTTTTTGTACGTACATACATATGTACGCGTTACTTTGTAGATACATTTTTAAATGTACCACAGTATCTGCCAGAGTGTATTTAGTGATCAAGTTCATAATAAATTCTAGATTCCTAAAATAATGATGAAAATTCTTCTTTTTTTTTCTTGAGCTTAATTTATTACATCATGTTTCCAGCTAAAACAAAAAAAGTATAAGTATAAAAAAATAGTGCATTAAAAATATCCAGAGGAATTCCTTTTCAGACAATTACTTAAGGGGGGTTTTAACCCATGTAACTAAAAATAGCTTTAACGGCATTCAAGGAATGTTTAGCAAAACTGTCAAGAAAATCTTCTAAAGGACGTCAAGTTTGTGTAGACAACAACAATTTCTACTATTTGCCACTACAACTTATCGTACTAGCAACATTCTATTTAACCATTATCAATTTAATAACAAGTTGTTGCAGACACATTCTAGGCATTTGCAGCACTTTTCTTCTTCTTATTTTTCTCTTTAACATTAAGTTGTGACTGAATGGGTTTCGTTCGTGTTTTTAAGATCACAGTCATCATCTTCCTCATTACTATGATCACAGTAAACAAGTGATGTTCATCCCATTATAGATGATTTTAACACATTCTAGAGATTTATGTTGTCGTCTGGGTTCCCATATGAATAATGTATTGGTTGCAATCCGGCATGTAACCAGTAGCAATTTATGTGTTTAATATGGCAGTATCTTATCTATGTTTGTATTTCGGTATTTATGAACATTTATCGACATCTACACATAAATTAGCAAGCATCCTTGTTAAAATTGTGTACACCAGACGCCTTTTAATTGTTTATTGATCAGGCGCCACAAATAAAATTGAACATTTTATGAGTTTATTTTATATCTTTTTTTACTTAACATTTATCTAACTAATTGCACCTAAGACTCTTTTTACATGAAGTAGCTTTTTGATAAATATCTACCTACCTTTTAAACAAATCAATTTAGAGGAGCTCAAAAATGATTGCAAATGGGCTTGCAAAATATCGTCGGCTTAATATGCAAACCTGCTAAATCCACTTTTTAAGTAAATTGAGATTTTGATGCCGTGAGTAAGAGATAGATACGCCTCGTTGACCAGCAAGTAGTTTTTCTTCAATTTAAGTCTAAAACCAACTCTAATTTTGGTTTTCTCTCAAGCAGTACATAGGAAAAATAAAAAGTTTTTTGTCTCTCCTGTAAAATATGTTAGCAGGTTTGCATATTAAGCCGACGATATGCAAAATGGTTTAGTAATTTACTATAGTGTACTTATGAGATTATAGTAAATACTATACTATTTTGCAAATGCTAAGTGATCGTAATTGATTTTGAAATTTTGGTATCGTAATTAGAAATTCTATTGCACAGATCAGGAGCCCAATGCAAATTGCCTTACATCGTAGCATTTACAAAGTTGTATAGTATTTGAACTTCACTATTGCAAAATACTAATCTTGAACTTAAAAAAGAAAAATTGTTATAAAATTTTAATAACGCTTATGGTACCAATTATTTAAAATTTTCTGATTATGGGTCAAAATCGTATTAGCCTTATAAGACTTCTTGGAAGATGTAGGTAGGTAGGTAGGTAGAAAGGCCGGTGTGAAGTTTCCTTCACACCTTCACCCAGAGACCAATATGGTCCATTGTGACGCCTTAATTAGAGATAGCTAAGAAGGTATAAAGTAGGTGAAATAAGCAGCAAAAGCATAAGACAGATCCGAAAGATAGGTAGAAAAGAAAGGAAAGAAAAGAAGGTAAAGGACCAACCGCGAGAGAAATCCCACTTAAACCAAATCCGTCCTACGTGCGGTTAGCACCCAGTCTCCCCTCGCGCAGCCAGGCCATCCCCATTACGAATTCTATCAGATTCTCGAGTCCGCAACCCGAGACATCCCCTAATTCGCCCAGGAATCTACTGCCCAGCCACCTCAACCTGCTACCCTGCAACCTGGGACAGTGGCACAGAAAGTGCTCAACTGACTCCAACTCCTCAGGGTCCTCGCACAACCTGCATATATCCGACAAGTCGGATCTTATCCTCACCGCCATCCTGCCTATCATACAGTGGCCCGTGATAATTCCTATCATGGTCCTAACGCAGACCCTGCTCCTGCCCAACAGCGACACCGAATCGGACTTCCTAAGCACCGGCCACAGTGTCCGTGATACCCGACAGTCCGTTCGGCTCCCCCAGGCCCAATTGGTCACGCTCAGTATCCATTCCCTAATTCTACCAAAATAGAAGCCCAATGGAGGCCTAACCGCCTCCACACAGTCAGGATCCTCCATCTCTGAGCCCTGTCTTGCCAACTCATCAGCAATCTCATTGCCGCCTATGTCGCAATGACCCGGCACCCAGCATAACCTTAGCAGATACTCCCCTAAGGCTCCCCTCAGAGCCCTCCTACACTCATCAACCAGCCTGGAGTTCACATAACAGCCCCTTACGTCCATAAGAGCCGCCTGGCTGTCCACATATATAGTGACCTCCGAGCCCCTATCAATGTTGTCCCTCATCAGTTCCACGGCCCTCCAGACCCCCAGAACCTCCGCTTGAAAAACACTGCAGTCGTCAGGAAGCCAATATGACCTTCTTATGTTCAGATCCTCAATGTAGACCCCTGCACCCGTGCCCCTCATCTTTGAGCCATCAGTGAAAATAGCAAATCCACCAAATAATCTGCCCTGCCCGACCAGCTCTCCCTAGAGGGCATTATTACCTCTGGCAACCGACCAAAATCCAAACTGGTGCTAACATAATCAGTGGATCCCGGCGGTCCCAGGCAATAGCCACCAGCCTCAATCTCACCCAGGATCCGTGAGTGACCCTGAGTGTCATTCCCCGTAAGTCCTAACTCCCTCAGTCTAAGAATGCTCCTGGCCGCCATTCCCATCACATACTGCTCAATGGGCAGAAGATGTAGCATGACATCCAGGGCAGCCTGAGGAGTACTTCTCAAGGCACCTGTCATGCCGATTGAAGCACACCTCTGAGCCTTAGAAAGAAGGTTCCTACGACTTGCCAATCTCAATGACTTCCACCAAACACAGCATCCATACGTAAGAATGGGTCTAACCAAAGAAGTGTACAGCCATCCCACCACTGACGGCCGTAGTCCCCAGCTCCTACCTATCGATGATCTGCAAGCATTGAGACCCCTTTTGAGTCTCTCCTGAGTATTCCTACCCCATGACAGCTTGCTGTCCAGAAAAACCCCCAGATACTTGGAAGATGTTACAATATGTTAATTGTTAAAAATGTAAAATTTTCGTCATTTAACCCTTTTAAGTCTAGTAAGACCCCTTTTTTTAACGCAAAGTTTACTTTTCAAAGTTGAGTTTGCTGGAAGAAGGAAAAGAAGAATCGAGGTGAGTAAAGACTTTGATTTACTTGCGAAGCTGATTCATCTTCGTTCATCGTTTATACACAGTTATATTTCGTTGCGTGTTTAGTTTGACAAACAACAATTAAAGACAAGCAATGAACCCAAAATTTGTTAAAGTAAACTTTGTGTCAGTGTTACCACAGTAAACTCCAAAATTACAATTAAGATAAAGCAAAATTACCAGATTTAAATGAACTCCATAGCCAAACCCGAACGTTCGGGTCGGAAACTATTTATTTATAACAAAGCCTTTTAAAAGTGATTGGCATTGATGTGTAAAAAGAGGCTCCAATTCATGTGTGCTATAAATCAATGTGATGCTTTTTGATGGACACTGACATGAACGTGTTAGAATTTAGTGTAGTCTTTAAAAAAGTTTCTGCAGCATTTCCATTTATAGTAAGTTATTATATTTCTAATTCTATTTTTAAACATTTTCTGGTTTTCTATTGTATAGATTAAAATTAGTTAGGCTTACATTTATAGACACACTTGTTAAATTAATAGGAAAAATCAGTTGATTGAATGTGAAAAAAATATAAGATAACAGGATGATTAAATAAGATGTGTTATTTTTTTGTGTTTATTGCAATATTGTAGCTTCCATTTACATATTTAGAGATTATTATTTTTGGGGTGCACATTACATATTACATAAAACATTTTCAAGATTAATTTTGTTTAAATGCTAAATATCATTGATCCACAAAATATTGGCACTTTAAAATTAAATGTTTACTTAAGCAATTGTGAAAATACTTGTAATTCATGTGTGTCGAACCATATTGTACTTAAGTAAACTTTTTGGTTAATATTATGAAACTGGCATTTGCTTAAGCAAGGTATGGAAGAGATCGCAGATTTTTATCAAAGTTTCTCTTGGGATTCAAAAATTAACTATCAAGGTTTCGTTATAATGTGCTAAACTCCCATTTCATACCATTGACAAACTGAAGTTTATTGTTGATGGGATAAGCTATTCCTATGCGCATTTCACCAGTTGCTAAGGCCAGATCATCAGGAAACTTCATCCAAAGATTTTAGAAAAACTAAAGATATTATTTGAATATAACTGTTAAGCGAATAGGAATTATAAGCCCCAGTTTCACTTGTAACAATATCAAAGCTTTAACAAAAACAACAACAATAAACAGTGAGTTTATCTTTTCTTACAATCCCGACCACAATTGGTTGATTTTTTGTCAACTCTAAATGTAGTTGTAAGTGGGTAAAGAAAAAACAATAATATCTTTTTATTTTATCCTGCCAGTTCAGTTTTATTAACACTGCCACATGCATATTAGTTATCAAAGTTTCCCATCAATCATAAACTTCAGTTTGTCAATAGTATGAAATGGGAACTTCCCAGTAAAAAATGTGCTCCAAAAGGAGCAGGTTTTGTATATGAAATCATACCACAAATCGCTTCAAACCTGCTGATGGGATGCCTGATTTTTGTATGGGGTGTTCCCGGTTTAGAGGACTATTTTCTGCTGACGTTAAGCGCTTCTTTTAACATGCAAACAAAGCACTCCTAAAGTGCTTTTTAGGGGCTTACTATATTAACATATTCATTCATGTTTTGCTTTTACTTTTGCTTAAATGCCTTTTTCCAATCATTTTCGCAAATTTTTATTTTTTTTCGGTTTGCAACCTTCTTCGTTGTCAGCACTAAAATAGCAGCTTTTTTGTATATTTTATTCTATATCATTTACTGCTTTATAAAAGCTCTTTTATTGAAGCGCTCGATTATGCGCTTTTTCCCTTAAGTGCTTCAAAAAACCCCAATTTTTTTTACTGGGTTAGCACATTATATCGAAACCTTGAAAATATTTTTTGATTTTATTTTTGTTTTTTTAAATATGTACTTTTTTTATATTTTATGACAGTAGCTTAAGCCAGCTTATGCATATTATAGTTGGGCCTTAAACAATTAAAAATAAAAACAAAAGTTGTGGGTTTGTTATTTAAATAGAAAAATATTTTTTTTAATGTACTTTGGTTTTTGTTTTTCTTTGGTGTTGTTAATCAAACAGAATCAGTGTTTTAATGCTATCATTTATAAGAAAATAAAATTTTTTTAATTTTAATCTATTTGCAGGGCTTATTTATTGTAATAACATCATAAGCCACTCGAATTAAAAACAGAAGTTATGTGTTTTTCCTATTGATCATAACCATCACAAAACTTCCTCAAAAGATTTACTGTCTTATGCAAAAAAAAAAAAAAAGTAAAAGTTTACGTTAGTTAACCTATAAACTAAGCCAATATAGATTTGTTAGTCTTAGACCCGTTTTCACAACTTACCGATAGCTAAAGGTAGGATTTTATCAGACGCATAAAAAGCGTTTTATTATTAAAACTTAACTTTTACATTCCCGGTAGAAGGACCTTCCATTAACATAAAACTAACTTAAGGTTAAAGTAAAAAAGTATTAATTTTATTCATATGGCAAATACATGACTTTTTCGAAAGTCCCTACGCATGCCCAAAAAAGACCAATTTTTCCATACGGGCTAAAAAAATGTTCCCTTCAACTTGTAATGAATAATATATTAATCCAAATATAAATATACATTTTATTAAAATTTGTGCTGAGTTCCAAAACATTGGTTGCATAGCAACTCTCTTTAGTAAGTGCATGCTTCAATGCAACCGTGTACATTATAACAATGTTATATGTCCCAAAGTGCGCCAAAAAAGTATACGATGCATCAGTGATGGAAAATTGAAAAATCGAGATGGTACTGAACGCCAAGCAAAGAAGTACTTTTGTCAATATTTTGGTACTTTTTTCAAACATATTTTTATTGAAAAAAAAAACTTGAAAATAATAAACAAAAATACATAAAATTAAAAAACTAATTAATTTTAAAAAACAAAATATAAAATATTTTGGTTAAGAAACTAAAAATAATTTAATTTTTGAAATAAACATTTATGTATGCATACGTGTGTATTTACATACATACTATCAGCCGTATTCATAACAAAAAGTTAGTCACAGTTTGTACACTACGTACAACGAGCTGCTAACTAGAATGCCGATTAAGCTTAGCAGCTTGTTGGCACAGAGTTAATTCATAACGAACTTTTTTCCATCTGCCAACTTTAAATAAATCAACTCTGAATTTTTATGATGCCATATTGTATTACTCGAAAATGCAACACGTTTTGCATTAATCATCGCTGAATTTGTAATTTTTCCTTTTTTTGTTTTTCCCTTCACATATAAAAATTTTAAAAAGTTTTTAAAATTAAAATAAATTAAGTAAAAGACAGTTAATTAAAAAAAAACCAACAATATTGTTTGACATTAAACGGCTGTTTTTCACAAGTTGGCAGCTCGTCAGCAAGAGTTTAGCAAATCGTTAGCCAGAGTTTGGTTGGTGTATTATGAATAAACTTTTTGTTAACTTTATGCCAAATTTTCATTATGAATACGACTGTATGTATTTGCTTATGATTTAATATAAACCAGCTAGCATAGGCTGTTTGTTAGACGATTATGTTTAATATACAACTGCTAAAAGAATCGTCTGATGATTATCTGACTAGTAACAAAAACATCTACATTTTTTTTATTCATAACTTTTTTATTATTTTTTGACACGCTCGTCTTTTTATCTTGGAATGAACCTTTTGCGACTCTCTGTAAGAGTCGTATAACAATAACTGAGCTAGCTAAATAAGAGCGTTTTGAAATATGAAAATTCTATTGCCAATACAATTTCAATAAAACAAACCGGCCTAAGGATCTGTGAAAAGGATTTTCCGACAGGATGGTGTTGATTTCGCGACCTTAAGGCTTGTTTTATATAAATTGTATACAAATTAGAAGTTTTGACATGTAAAATACGCTTGATGTCCTTCTTTAGGTGACTCAGTTATACGGCTAAGCATTTCACGAGTTGTAAAATAATCCCTACATGAGTCTCATATGAGTCTCATGTTTTTTGAAAGACTCGTTTGATAATCTACATAAACATAAACAATTCCCTTTATGATTAATTTAAGCGTCTTTCGGAATCATCTACAATTAAAAAATGAGCTCGTCGACGATCAAAAACACTCTTTATGAGATTCCTAGTAGACTCCTAGGCGATTGAAAATGCTAGCTGGGAAGGTACACACATTTCGATGACTAAGATTATTAGGCACTTAATGAGATCATTAGTAATATTATAATTGTAAGAACAAGAATCAGTTGATTTTATTAAATCTTTAATTTTAATTAAATTTGAAAGAGTTTGTACTTGCAAACGATTTCTTTCTTTCGTTATTGTATCATTTTGAATTAAAAACGTGCGCTTAACTGCTGCTGATGAATGGGATATTAACAATATTTTGATAGCGATACGTGAAATATCAGGAAACATCTTAATTTCGTTCTTAATTTGGCTTATATTTAAAAAACAAATCGAAATATCTTACGAATTGGAAATAGATGCTTAAAATGTAAGACAACGCTTAAAATCTAAGTTCCAATAAATTTAAGGCGTGCATTTTTATGTCCGCTTTCAGAGTTATGTGGGGGTACCGTGGTATATTTGAAATGAAAAAGGACCAAAGTGCTGAATTTTCCATCACTGCGATGCATCATTAAACTTTATAATAGATTTTTGACTTGTGCCCAGTGTTGCCGTTAGGATACGAAAGGTACATTTTTCGTATCTTTTGATAACTTCATGTACCATGTATAATCCTGACATTTTTCGTATCTTTTGAATCTTTACGTAAAATGTACAGAAATAAAATATTAAATCTTAATTTAAAAAAATAAATGTTAATGAGCCGATGTGTAAAAATTTGAAAAAAGTATTTGGTTTAACATTTGTACTTCCATTTTCGAATGCATGTGTGGAGAGAATTTTTAGCCAACTAAAACTTATTAAGACTGATCATCGTAACCGACTCAATACTGATACAATAGCAGCTTTAATTATGGTGAAAGAGAACATTAATGATGTTTCAACATACGATCCACCTAAATCGATGATTACTAGTAGTGCGAAGTTGTTCTGAGGAAATATGAACATCTTTTTTATTTTCAGGAAATTTATACTTATGCATTTTTTGATATAATCGCCCTAGTATAAACGCCTTAACTCGTATATTATATATATAAATGAATTTGTTTTAATAACATCCAAAGATAGTTACATATAATCATTTTAAAATTTTGCTTACTGTATTTTTTGAAATTACATACCTAATATTTATGACTATTTATTTTATTTATTGATAAAAAAGAATTTATTTAATATAATTTCCTTCACAGTATTCATTAAATATGAAATAAAAATGTTATGTTAATTAATGTTAACGTTAAAAATGGATTTTCAATTTCTTTCGTGAAATTTCGTTAGCAACACTGCTTGTGCAGCAAAGTATTATATTCAGGGCTGCCAGATTAATTTGTGAAAAAATTATCTATTTCCTGAGAAAAAATAAAAATATCGTCCACTTAAAATTTAGTTTTTTTTTATATAAAAAAAAATTCAAACAACAATTTAATAACTTCATACCCAATAACTTCATACCCAATAACTTCATAATCGTGTAATAGCTACTGGGAGTCGCTTTAAGAGCGTTTTAGATTGTCAATTAGCGCATTTTTTAATTCCTCACACGGGAGAATCTGTAACACGAGTGAGATTCTTTTATAACACAGTGATAGACGCTTACTTAAATTGTTGTGGGAATCGTTTGAGATGTGGGTACAGATTACACTGTACAACAAAAAAACCAGCCTGAATACTTGCAACGCGAAATGAAACTAGACTATTGGTAGAGCAAATCTGCCAAAGGGTTTTGAAAAGTTAGCTCGTGTTCCCGAAATATCGGGCCCTAAAGGTTTTCAATTTTTTGAACAGGCGTTTGGTATAAGTCAAAGAATATATCGTCATATTAAATGCAAACGGACGTAACTACACTTTTTATTTTTTTACAGGAGAAACAAAAAACTTTACAAAATCAATAACAACAAGGTGTAATTGGCGTTTGAATTTCGTTAATAAAATCGCAATTTTTCATCGTAGAAATCTAAAATTTTGCACGAACATGTATTTTGATAAAACTCAATTTCGAAATTTTGTGTAGTTACGTCCGTTTGCATTTAATTTGACGATAAACTTAATGTAATTCTGAGCTAAAATACTATTTCAGATGTCTTCGGTAGAATTGTATGGCGATTCTTTTCTAAGAATATATTAACACTCTAACACTCATTTTAAGGGGTAATTTTTGACTTTTTTTTAATTTCGCTACAAAGATTTGCTCTACCAATAGTCTTGTTTCATTTCGCGTTGCAAGTATTGGGGCTGGCGGCGATGACCCGAATTTTATTGCACTGTGTTATCTGACGAGTCTTTCAAAAAGCATGAATCGTATGAGACTCATGTAGATATTATCTTACAACTTGTGAAATACTCGCCGTATAATTGGTAAAAATATGTTTTTCATTCATTCAATGATGGTTTGCAGAAAGATAAACAAAGAGTAACACTGTGTTTTTTAATAGTTACTTGTCACAAAAGCGGCACGCGTTTTCTAGTTGTCAAATTTGTACTGCCCATACAATTTATATGAAGCAGCTCTAAATTGCGTGGCGTCAATGCTTTGCAATTGGAAAATCCGATTTTGAGAGCCCGTTAAATAGTAAATTTATTGTTTATAAATAATGGCAATTTAGCTAGTTTTGGTCAATTTAGCGTTTTTATCTCCATTTGTATTTATAATTTTGTTGGTTTTATTTAACAAGAAGTAATCACTACTGTCCGTGACACAACGTTGACGCTCTTGTTAAGGTATGGCATATCAGCGTAGTAGCTAAGAGGAAGGAAACGTTCCACCTTTCGCTCTTGTTAATATAAGGCTGTTAAACATACCAAGATTAAAATTAAAAATGTCAGAAAATGTTATGTTTAATTTAAATTGACTAGAGTCAAAACTCCCTCTACATTGGAAATACATTAAATTATCACGACTATCGTGAATAAAGAGTGAACAGTTTTTTCCTTTGAAATGTTGCTTTTCCCCATACATTTTTAAGGGAAAACCTATCTAAACATTTAAAACCATTTAGAGTGGGTTTTTATCATCGAGTTTAATTGTAGCGGCAAACTATAATTAATTAATCTGAGAATACATTTAATTGAGTACTAATTGTGTTTGTCGTTTTTACGAAGTAGTTTTAAGTTTTAACGTTTTTTTTTTTGAAGACGGAATAAAATCGTCACTTGGCTAATTTCGGAGCAAAAAATCGTCAAATGACGATACATCGCCAAATCTGGCAGCACTGATTATGATGTATTATGATTTTGGGTGCACTGGAAGTGCTGGGAAACTATCGAAAGAATATCGATAGGAAAAATATCAATATCGATATTATTATTATTTAAAATACAGCTATGAAGACATGTTACAGCAGCTCTACACACTCAGTATTTTACCGCAAATTTTTACTTGCTATTATTAATTCGCGCTGAATTACAGCAATGAATACAAACAACAAGAATGGCAAGTGGTATGATTTGCCTAGCAGTGCTTTTTACTGCTAATTAAAGGACTTCAAGTCGAAATTTTTACATGCTTATATTGGGACTGAAATGGCAAATATTTTTGTAATGTTGTAAAAAAAATGCAAATCCAAATGCAATTGCAAGCATAAGACAAAACAATGAACGACCATTAGAGGATAAGTCCGCTAGATTGATTACCTTTTTGGGTTTAGAATTTAGAAAGTTTTTAAAAGTTGCAATGGAATATCTTATAGTCCATGTTACTTTGGTTCCTTCAGAAAGGTACTTAACAATTTTTAAAAAACTGCCATCTAAAGTAACGTGCGTATATATGTACATAAATAAGTCTTATACATTCAATAAAGTGATAAAAACTACGAACTGTAGCCTTATAAAAAAATAATTAAAGTTTTCCTGCACAAGTACAAACATTCAGTCGATAGTAATATCGATATATCGATAGTGATATCTGAACTATCGATAAATATCGATAGTTGAAAATATCGATAGTATCCCAGCACTACTGGAAGGTACATTCGACAGTGCAAATTGAAGATACAATTGTATGACTAAAGATATATTCAGACCTAAAAAATATTTGACACAAAACTGGCAGAAAGCGTGACCAGTAAACTGATAAAACTTTAGCTTTATTTTGGAAAATTTCTATTGATTTAAGTTGTTTTGTAAGAAGATAAGTGTATAATGTAATTTAAAAACTGTTCAATGATGTTTGATCTAGACAGAAGTTTTCAGAAGCAAATAATTTTTCAATAAAACTTTTTTAGTGGGAATATCAATGATAGAAAAAACCTTTCGCTATTTTTTTGTATTTGCATGTGGCAGTGATTAATCAAAGATAGTTTTTGACTTACGTTCATTTTCCCCTTTTAGTCACAAGTATAGTGGGCAGCTTTAAAGAAATTTAGCAATTTGTAACGTTCGAAAAAGATTGTGAAATATACATATACAGATTTGCCACATTTTTTAAGTCCCAACTTTTAATGATTTCAAAAAATATGTCATTCTCTTTCCTACGGCCATTTCTTTAAAAGAAAATCCCTACGAATAGGGATTTTTCTCTACGAGCGGACATATAGACTGGATGGAAAATGAAGGGTGAACAGCGCACTCAGGTTAAAATGGCTTTGTTTTTTTTTGAGATATTGCTTTTTTAGTACATTTCATGTTGTAAAAATCCTTTTTTAAATAAAATAACATGGTGCTACACGAAAAAAATAACCATATACGGACAATAAATAACCATAAAGGACAAAAAAAAAAAAAGACCCGTGTCTCCCAGTTTTGCCGAAAGTCATGCACTTTTTTTAGTGGCCCTTAAAGATTTAAGGCCTCGGTCTCATTTTTGCAAAAAAAGTGATCATTTTCTCAGGCTCATATCTTGCAAACCGTTTTTGATTAACCCTCTTAGACAAACTTGTAGCTCTTGCCATAAGGAACAAACAGCCACACTACCAGTGCTTGCACCTGAAAATTATGTATCACCAGGGCCGCCAACTCCAGGTCGTAGGACATAATTTACAGGAATGACTACAGCAAGTGGTGTTACTTATGAAGATCCATTTATTACCGATTACGAGCCCCAACAGGGAAGAGATAGACCACAACTAATAACAAAAATGGAAATGGATTTCATTGTGTTCTGTGCTTACTGCTTTGCCGGTGATGTTGCGGTCGGTGCGTGATCGCGTGAATTGTATGTTGAGACCTTAGGTACATTTTTGTAGTTAATTGTTTCCTTGAATTTTTAACGGTTTGCTACCTATGGACCTGATCAGTGGAAAAAAAGGTAAAAAATTTAATTTTCGGGAGATTTTTCGCTTTTGCGGAAATCATTCTTAGGAAGTTCTTATGTTCGAAAAAGTTGTTTATTGAGACCTGAGGTACATTTCTGTGATCGATTGTTTCCTTGAATTTTTAACGGTTTGCTACCTATGGACTTGAACAGTGGAAAAAAGGTAAACAAAATTGAAATTGCGGGAGATTTTTCACTTTTGCGGCTACCTAAATGGTGTTAAGAAACATTCCTAGGAAGTTTATATGCTCCAGAAAGTTGTTTATTTAGATCTTAGGTAAATTTTTGTGGTTGATTGTTTTCTTGAATTTTGAACGGTTTGCTACCTATGGACCTGAACTGGGAGAAAAAAAGGTAAAAAAAAATCGAATTTTTTAAAGTTTTTTGCGATTTTGATCTTGAAGATGACGTTTTTTTGATTTTATATGTTCACAATTTATATGTTCAAAATCACAGTTTCTTATGGCAAGGGCTACAACTTTGTTTCAGAGGGTTAATCAAAATTCCGAACGGCTTGCAAGATATGAGCCTGAGAAAATGATTACTTTTTTGCAAAAACGACACCTAGGCCCTAAATCTTTAAGGGCCCATAAAAAAAGTGCATGACTTTCGGCAAAACTGGGAGATACGGGTCTTTTTTTTTTTGGTCCTTTATGGTTATTTATTGTCCGTATATGGTTATTTTGCCATGACTTAAAAATTTACACACAGTGTAATTCAATAAAAATTTAATTTAATAAAGTTTAGCCTGATTTAAAAATACCGAAAATTTCAATTAGATGCCTAATAACTGCTTCATATATTAATGAAGTTTTAAGCAACTTTATTAAAATCCCCACAGATTTAAATAGATAAAATTTTTTAGAACAAAAAATTTGCTTATATTTTTAACATTCTACATTAAGAAAATTTATTTAATTTTTTAGTACAATTTTCTTTTAAAGAAAGCATCAAGATTTATAACCGCAACATAAGCGAAATTTGGCGCCATAGTAAAGTAATACAATATAATACAAAGTTTTTTTACGATCGGTTTTACGACCAGATTATCATTTTCAAAATAAACATACATATAATTTAATAACGAGGCATTAAGTCGTAAAAATTAAACATAAACAAATTCTAGGCGATAAGAATATTTTAAAAATATTACAAATTATAAAGTAATTAAAAATTCTGCAAATTCAAAAGACTCTACTTTCAGGAAGGGTGAATTAAGTATTTATAATAAGCAATTTTGCATAGTTTATGGCGCACAAGCAGTGTTGCCGGAATCCAAATTAAATTTTACATCGGCAAAGCTTCAAAATTGTCCAAAAAATTTTAAATTACACACAACAATTTTTGTGTTGTTAATGACTAGGGTTTTTTCCCGGGATATCCCGTCCCGGGAATTCCCGGGAATTTCACTTATTATATTTCCCGTTTTCCCGGGATTTTTGTTGCGGGATCCCGGGAAATAAAAAGTTCTTCATAGTTTCAGAAAACAGCTATTTTTACTCTGAAATTTATTTTTCTTTTCTCTAAAAATTAGTATCTGTGGATGGGTTGTCGATTAGATCAATTATAAGAAATGTGTACAAACGTAAATTAATGTCTCCTGCGGCAATAAATCTATTTAAAGCAGAATGGGCAGTGCAACAGTTGATAATTTATAAATTAAGTGAAGTGATGAATTGATAAAGAACATAAATTCAAAATAAGATGCAGACAGTAAATTCTCATTGTCCATGGACAAGTCTTAAAAATAGGATATACATAAGCATATCGATCCGTTATTGCAACATAGTCGTATCTACAAAAAAAAAAAAAAAAAATCGAGCTTGGTAATATATCCGGGAAGTGCGGGGAAACCGAAATAAAAAAAATAATGAAACTCGTGTAAGTTACTAAAACATACAAATTGAAAAATACATTGTCCTAAAGATTACAGATGGACCTAATGAAAAGAAATAGTTTGTAAGAAGTAGTCCGGATGATGCTATTTTTTGCATCAACCTTGACATACAGAAGCATGCAACAACGGTGCACTTTTAATTATTTGTCCAACCTCGGTAAAAAAGTAAACGAAATTTTTCGGAAACATGGTAATCAGTAAACAAAATCAGAAATATACTCTTTGGCGACTCACTAAACGCTTTGAGTGTGTCAGAAAGTAATTTCCTACGCCGTTAAAAAATGTTAATATATTTATTAAAATATTTTATATATTTTATGAATTTACTTTTCGATCTCATATCTTGAGTACCTCAATTGTTATGTTTATTTTATCTTGTACTAGATCATCATAATACGGAATTTACTTATAATAGCCAAAGGTAATAATAATTCAAGTTCCGCTTTCAATCTTCAATTATTTTTGTAGTATTTAAGCATTTATTTTACTTACTTTGTAGACAAGTTCCCTCACGTTTGTTTATAAAAGTTTTTTTCATTAATAAAACAAAGTTTACTTTGTATTATTTGTATGGAGCGGGATCCCGGGATCCCGGGAAATTTAAAAATTTTTCCCGCTTTCCCGGGAATCGAAAAACTCCGGGAAAAAAAAAACTCTATTAATGACTCACATTTTTTTACGAATATTTAGTACATAGGGTTGCAAAAAAAGCTACATGACTTAATTTTTAATTGATGTTTTTTTTTTATTTATTATTGGAGGTTTATTTTTTAATTAAGTTAGTTAGTGTTGGCCATGTTATTCTACGCACATACGTTTTTTATTAACATATTTTGCATAACGTGTGTTTCCCAAGAAACGCGGAGGTCTGATTTCAAATTGAAAATGATTTTAAATAAAACCTTTTCCCAAACTACTGATGCTTAAAAATGATTTGAAAATCATAGAATTCTCGACAAAAAGGGGAAATTATATTCAGATTAAAGGCAGAACTAGTCTTTACTTTCTGTTACGAAATTGTAATAATTACTTTTTCAGTAGCAATTTTTTGACAAATTTATTAGTTTTGCACCGTCCATTGTTTTATTTCAATCACTTTAATGCAAATAAATTTAAGAAATTAAATTTTGTGAATTCTTAAAATCAAAAAATAGTTTATTTCAATATATGTAAATATGTATTTTTTTATCATTTATTTTGCTGTCACTTACAATAACTTAACCAAGGCCCATTGAAAAGGTCTGCGCAAGAAGCCTGATGATCATTGTTTATGTTCTTTTTAGTTGTCAAAAGTTGTTTACATTTTGCTTACATGTGCATGTATACGTTTGTTTACGTTTATGGTATGCCACAAATACACGTTTTTTCCTTTTGCTTTGTATATGTGGTAGTAAATTTTTGACAACTAAAAAGAATCGTTTTTTGTTTTTGTACAAGTCAGCAGACCTGATAAATGGGCCTTGAACTTAACAAGTTTTTGATTTTAACAAACTGAACCGCAACAGAACAGAAAAACTAATCAATTTCACAGGTTTTTGAATAACAAAAACAAATTCGTAACAGAACAGAAAGTAAAGACTAACTGAGCCTTAAATGTATTTATTTTCAACTTGCTTTCACACGTTATTTTCAAATGTTTTTAAAAGGTAGATTGTTATACAATGTGGAACATAAATGTAAAATATGGGTTTTTAACTTTAGTTTTTATTTAAAGTTATTGTTTATACCACAGAGCACACAGAGGCGTCACGAGACAGAAAATATTGTGTTGCTTTTTCGACTTTATTCGAAAGCTGCCCTTTTTGCATTTTTGTTTCGATCACGCAATTTGTGTTTATTGCGACGGCCTGTTTTTACACATTGCCCTCACAAATAATTTGGGCATTTTTCTTACGTCACTTTTTTCATCTATGTGATCTCAACTTAATAAATATGTGTTCATTGTATTGCGGCATAAAATATGATGCAAAGAGAAATGCAGCTTCCGAAGAAAGTGACAAAAAAAAAAACCCAAAGTCTTCCGTCTCCTGACATATCTGTTTAGTAATATGTGTTCGTACTCATTAGCCCAATTCACAATCTTATGCAAATGGTCTTGCATCGTAGCATTTTCAAAAGGGTATAGTATTTACCAAGGCCTATTTCAATAGGTCTGCTTACCTCTACAACAATAAGACAACAGAGAAAACAACAGGCATTTTGTTTGTGTAGCATTCCTCGTCGTTGTCAAAATCTTACTACAACATAGAGGGAAAAAAAAGGAAAAATGTGTCTTCTGTGCGTGTATGTGTGGCAAAAAAGATTTGTTAATGCCTTAATGGGTATTCCTGCCTCGGCTTTTTTTTTGGCAGCGTATTTTAGTAATGTATTATTGTATTATCTCTTAAGAACTACTTGGAACGTAGTCAAGTTTTATTAATGGTGATTAATTAGTGCGGACGTCAACGAAGCTTTGTAACTTATCATTTCAGGCACTTCAAGCACCATTGAATTTTTGTTTCAAAAAGTTAAAGAAATAGGAAAAAATTAATAAAATGAAACTTCCCTTTGGAAAGAAGCATGCTGAAATAGCTACATCCTTTATTTCCTCTGCCGTTGGTTTTGGTGGCGCTGCCAGCTTGGGAGAGTTTGTACTTCACTGACTGGAAATTGGTATTGCAATATGTACCATTCTATGGATCTAAATTCGAAAAATCCGAATAAATAAACATTTTTCGCCATCATTTTCAGATTGTATTTTGCTAAGTTAAATTTTGGGTTCTTTAGAAATAAAAGATGAATTGACAATTAGTAAAAAAAAAAAAAAAAAAAAAAAAAAAAAAAAATATCTCCAGAGATGACATCTGAATTAAAATATATTTAATATTTCGAATACTCTCACACACATTGCTATTTACTTTTTTAACTGAACATTTTTTTGTAGTATATTGAATTGTTTTTAGTTTTTTTTTTGTTGACAAGAACACACGCTTTTATAAGCGATTTGTATTGACATTGTTTTTAATGTTTTTTGACTTTTGTTACATTTTGTTTTGGCACTCTTCATAAGAAGTTTAAGTTTGCCCAATATTCAAATTAGAAAAATACTTAAATTATGGGTCAATTTACAACAACAGTAAGGAAAACGTATTTAAATTACACATTATTAAAATAACCGGTTTATTATACCAAAATTCAATATTCGAAAAATGGACATTTTAAAATAACCGGCATGGGCAAAACTAAAATAACCGGTTAAAACCGGTCGAATAAAAACCGTTCAATCTTCCTAGTCAATCTAAATTTAACCAATGTTTAACAATAAATGTTAAAAATTTGCAAAAACAAACAGTATCTATCTATCTACATATTATATAATTTCCTAAATTGTGTGTGTTTTTTTTTGTCTATCCAGAGCTTTTTACCTACCTAGTCAGATTTTATATTTTTGGTCTGCGGACAGAAAAAAGGGACGTGGCAAACTTAAATTTTTAAAATTTTAGCTTATATTATATACATAACCCTAGTATATAGGCCTCATAATGGAGCATATCCTGAGAAGTCCGATCTTAATGTATGACGTATAGAAAGCGGAATATTGTTATGATCCTTTAAAACAGGATCGTTTTGAAAATATGTTCCATGTGGCGACTGTTTCTTTGCTAAGTTACTATTAAGTTAGTTTTAGAAAAGAAACGTTTGCATGTCGGAAAGATGCAGATTTATTTCCTTATAATTTTGAATTTGTTAGGATAACTTACATACTTTTTGTTTTTTCACTCTGCTGATAACTAGATTTTAATATCGCTTACGCACTGGTCTGTTTGAATATTAGCGCATTTCCACAGGAATGTCATGGTTTAATTCACCTGTTTTTTGTGCTTCTATAATATGTTGATTTTCACAAAGCTCACTTTTAGTGTTTGGTTTGGTGCGATAAATTTAGTTAGGACTGTTTTATTAAATGTCCATTGATGACTTCAATTTCTGAAGAACAAGAGGACCTATTTTAAAGGTAAATAGGTAAATACGTTAAACTACAACGGTTTTTTTACTTTAAACCAGGGAAACATTTCAAGTTTTATTGTGCATGCCCATAATTTATCGATTTAATTAAGATTAAAATTTAAAATTTACAAAATTTTGATAAAAATAAAAAAATCGATTTTAAAAGCACAATAATCGATTTCAGTATAAAATCGCATACGTAAATTCGATTGCAAAAAATCGATTTTTTTTACCACAAAATCGATTTTCGATTGGAATCGAAATCGATTTACCATTCCCTAGTACCAAACAAAAAAATTCACATTTTCATTCAAATTTTATATACTTATGGTAGTAGGTCGTATTTTTTGCTGAAACATTCCACTTATTTCAAATTAGAATTCAAGAGCTAAACTTATTTATATGTAACATTTTGCTGGGTTTAAGCTTTGAGTAACGAGTTCGTAGGCATTTAATGCATAATCATATTCACATTCTTATATCGGCGAATCGCTTTTACAAATGCAAGACATAATGACGATGAAAGAAATTTTATACTATGGAATATTTATAAATTTTATTTTTTATAAAATTCAATTCAATGTACTAAAGAGTTATTCACATGTGATTCTATATCAGCATAAAACAATTATTCAATTGAAATATTTGTTTGTGTATGTCCTGTGTACTGATAAAAAAGAAATGAAATATTAAATTACTAGAAAATAAAACAATACGAAAGAGTATTAGAACTGATTTAAATTACATTTACATATATATTCGTACACACAAAAAACCTTAACAAAACTAGTTAGTAGGGGTGCGACGAATATTCGATTTCGCATTTGCAAACTGTTCGCTTATTTTTGCTATTTGCATTAGTATTTGCTGATGATGGTAATATTAATAAAATCTGAAAACTTTTAATTAACTATTCTTAACGCAATCTTTTTAAGAGTGATAAATAGGGAAACCATAAATATGTAATTGCATGTTTTTCCTTGTGCAACCAATGAAGGCAGAAACAATATATTTATCCGTTTTAAGGCTTTTTATGAATTTTGGCATCGATTTGTTGGTGCATATTTTTGCATATTTTAGCATATTTTAGGTTTATAGCGCATATTTTGCCTTTTTAATGCATGTTTTGATATAATTTTTTTAGATGCCTACAAAGCTTTCGCAGCAATTTAATTTTTTTAAATTTATTTTTTTTTTCGAAAATCCGTTACTTCAATTTCGACATCTACATTAAATATTTACTCTAAGGTTGTCATTGAGGATAAATGTTATGCGATTTGTATCTAGACCAATCTTTTAGTATCCCGATCGACTTAGAATCACATTTTAAAGTGATCTAACGATGTCCATCCGTTCGTCTGGCTGACATGTTAGCATTGTGCGCAAAGTATAAGTTCCAATTTTGTATATAAATTGATCAAATATGGACGATAGACTTCGTGGTGAATAGTTAGAACCGGGCTTTAATTTCACATCCAAATTAGACTCTTTGTGTCCGTAAGCTATCTAATTATGGTGGTATTTAAATTAAATTCGTACCAAAAATATTTTACTGCAAGTTAAATTACTTTCGAATCGGTTCACATTCGCTCAAAGCTCCCATCCTTAAATAGCTTTAACTTCCTTTTAAAAGTTAACATTTGTTAACAATTTTGCAACCGTACCTAAAATCCCTTAAAGACAAAAACCCATATGGATGTTAATATCTAGATAATATTCGGCGCAAACATCTCTTACATATATTAATTTTAACCTAATATGGGCTTAAGCGATAATATTTTAAGTTTTTTTTTTTAAATTTTGTTATTAAATTGTTCAATATTTTGTCTTCAAATGAGCAATTTTGGATTTTTTAGGCCATATATTTTTGCAATTTTCAGGGCATATTTTCCAATTTTTACTGCATATTTAATGCGCATAAAACACGTTTTTAAGAGCATATTTCTGGTTTCCCTGGTGATTAAGCATCAAGAACTAAATTTTAAAATATTTTTGAATTTGTTTTGCTTTCAATGAAATTTTTGACATTTCGTTGCGATTTACACAATTAAGGTGGAAGTACATAACACGCATTAGTTCGTCGACGAGTATCGTGCGTTTAAAAACTTTAGCGCGTAAAAAATTGCAAGTTACACAACACGCGTTACAAAAGCCATTCCTGTCAGCTGTTTTTTATTTGTTTACTTATTTGTGCATTAAAAACGGGTTCGAAAGTATATCAAGATTTTGTTATTTTATTGAATTTATTATTTTTATATAAATATTGTATGTTTTTTAAACTCTTCAATAAGTTTTTCTTTCATGATTCACAAATTTATTAAATTATTCCTTTTATTGTCAGCTGATTACTTGTCAAAAATACACAACGCGTTAAAAAGTTCAAAGTTAACCAACTTTCTGGCGCAAGCGCGTCAAAATATTTTGCATGTAGCTTGTTCTATGAAAATACACTAGCTTAACTTTTTTTGACAGAAGACGACAGAGCGCGCGCCCTAACGCGTGTTATGCACTTCTTTAGGCCTTATTATTAGGGACCATATGCACAATAGTTATTTTTTGGCTAAAAATATATACAAGTACGTTTATGAACCAAAATTTCTATGTCAACTTCTTCTATAAAACCTTTTATAGAATCTAATTATATTTAAATTTAATTATAAACAAGTAAGAAAGTATAGTCGGTCAAGCCCGACCATATGATACCTAGCACCATAGTATTTAAAAACACATCATGCTTATGTGTCCATATAAATATTGATTTATCTATGCTTATAAACTTCATGAAATTCGGTTTGAAAGTTTGTGAGAGGTAGAAATCGCCCCCTACCTCCCCTTGTGGTCCTATTTTTGAAAAACTGTATAGCTAATGTGTCCATATAGATATGGATCTATTTATGTTTTAAATTTCATTAAAATCGGTTTGAGAGCCAGAAATTGCCCCTATCTCCCCTTGTGGTCCTATTTTTTTAAAAATGCATACATTTTGTGTCAACATAGATATGGTTCTATCCATGGTGAAATAAACAGGTGGCAGCACTACGCCAGATGACGATTTTTTGCTCTTGCATTGTTTGTCTAGGTTTATGTCAAAGTTTTGTTTATGTTTACAAAAAGTCCACGTTTTCTGCTGTGATTATTGTATTTTATTAAAGTTTTTGATAATTTTAAATTAAAATAAATAAGATATTGACCATAATTAAATAAAAATTGGCATTCAGCAGCACGCTTTGAATTTTGTTTAAAGTATTTTTTGACGTAAACTGTGATATAATTTTCATTTTTGTTGTAATGCTGTATTTAATGTCGTAACGATGCCACCTGCTTATTCCACCATGGTTCTATCTATGTTTTAAATTTCAATAAAATCGGTTCGATAGTTTCTGAGAGGAAGAAATTTCCCCCTATCTTCTCTCGTGGTCCTACGATTCGGCGCATTTTTAACAGGCTTGGTCCTTGTGCCAATAAGAACCTATGACCCAAATTGTATCAAATTATCTCCAAAATTGCGACCTGTACTTTGCGCACAAGGTTACATGGACAGCCAGCCAGCCGGACGGACATCGTTAGTTCGACTCAGAAAGTGATTCTGAGTCGATCGGTATACTTTAAGGTGGGGTAGGACCACTATAAGGCGTTACACACATCAGCACAAATGCATAATACCTTCTTCACTATTGTGGTGTTGGTATAAAAATGCAATTTTTTTATATATTGTCATGTATCCTTCTTATATATGGGATTAAGTTTATTTTTCAAGCAGTTTCTGTTTTTTTTCTAAACATACGTATGTATGTTAAAACTATTGGGGATTCACGAGGTAGTCATAAAGTCATATGTCTTAAGAAACAACACGAAAAATCTTGACTGCCGCAAGAAGCCCCTCATAATTTAGTGCGCTATTTCCAATTTGAGTCAGCGGATAGAAAAAAATATTTTGAATATTTAATGACTCAAGTAAGTATGAAAAAAAATATATATTTTAACTTCAATGAACCAATTTGTAGGCGATGAATACGTGGAAGAGCAAATTAATTAAATTAATTTGATAAAAGTTGTCAGTTTGCTTACTAACCTTGGAGTCCCAAAATCTGATAAGTGGCGGCAAAACGTGGCAAGAAAATTTGAAGACAATTGATTTAATCAGAAAGTTCGGGTTCGACTACAGGATTTTTTGTATATACTGGATTTAATAAAATACCATGCTGTGTTAATTACAACTGCAAGCGGTGCTAACTCTCAATAGATATACAGTTAAAAATCTGGTGATGGAAGGACTCTTAATACGTAGAGAGAGTAGTCACAATTTGAACTTTGTTTTGCAGGCATAGAGTGAATGTAAATTTGAGCGTATGAATAAATCAAGAAAAATAGTGATTTTGCAGTTCTGTGGTAGCAATGTTAAAACAATAAGCACAGCGTAAGAAATTTTATTATTTTAGGCCATTTTTGTTTGAAACACAGCAATTTTTTTAAACTATTGTAAAATATTTGGATATTATGACAATATGACTTGAAAGCTTAACATGTGAATCTCCCATATGTATATAAGTATATATGTATATAAGATTAACCATTGTTCGATTAATCGATTAATTTGGGCGATTAATTGTTCAAAAATTTAAAAATTCTTTTTTTCGATTAACGAATAATTCGAATAATTTATGCCGATTAATTGGTTAACCGAAAATTTGTTTTTTACAGTATTAGTTTTTTTCGTTTATGTAAAAACAAGCCGGTACGTTTTAAATATCCTATTATTATGTCTTAAATCAGGATCATTTCCTTCGCGTAACAATTTTTTAAAATATAGTATAAAGACTGAAGCCAACGAGATTGGGAATAAATTAAGAATGTTTAGTACAGACTTTAACCAGAATGATGAAGAAGATGATTTTTTTGAGACGAATGAAAACAACCTTCTACCAGACTTTAACAAGACCATTAAAAATATTCAAAAATCAAAAAGAGATTAATATGGTATAATGGAAGACTACCAATTTTCAGGAAAGACAAGAAAAAGAACAGAAATTGGATATTGGTATTTCCACAGAAATGTCTACTTTTTGTCACGTAACGTCACCAACCATTTTTAATTGTTTCTCAAAGAATAATGAAAATACTATTTACTTTTTTGCATTTGAATGTAGAGCGCAACTAGGTTTTCATTTAGTGAAAGAGAGGAAACATTTCAACAACGTGGTTCTAAAATACAAGAATAATTGCTAGGTGACGTGACGTGACAAAAAGAGAGCTTTTCTGTGGAAGTGCCCATATGCTTTATAAAAAAGTTTTTAAAATCGTATTTAAGGGGAAAAATCAGCTTAACATGAATTTAATGGATCAAACTGATCAAATATTAAAACAATTTGATATGAAAGGTCTTTTAAAAGATTGTACAGTTTATATAGCAAAAGAGTAGGGATTTGTGTGTGCATAGGACAAAAAAAATTTTTCAAAAAAAGATAACTTGAATATTCCAAAATTAAATAATGCTAAATATGTAGTTGAAAAATGCTAAGAAAAATGATGCTAACTGCTAAATGGAAAATTTGCAGATAAATGAGAGGAAAAAATGCTAAATTTAGCTGCAAAAATGCCTAAGTGGCCACGCTGTTTAAAACATAAAAAAACTAATTGCAATTATTTAAAAAATAATTAAAGAGAATATGCCCACGAACGCATTCATTTTAATTAATTACAATATAACTTTAAATTGGTTGTTTAAAATAAAAAGATTTTATAAAATGAATTAAACATGTCCATTTATAAATAAAACGTTTTTGCCATTTTATTAAAGTATTTATCAAAATGTCCTTTTATTTATGGTTTAAAGAAGGGTAAATGCAACAATAAATTTTCTTACTTTATGGTTTATTAACGGTTTAATAGGCTATTTTTCGTTTATGAATACAACTTTAGCAATTTTTCCTTAAATATTGTTAATTAATCATAAGTAAGTTTTTATGATTGTAAACTGTATTTTCTATTGAAAGGTTATTTTAGAATATTAGCTTAAATTTTGATGCTATTTTTTCTATGAAAATTTGTTTAATAAACCTATCATAAATCAAAAATAGTTTTTATGAATATGGGGGTTAAACTATACAAAATCAAAATTATTTGATTAACCGAATAATATTAAATTGTTCGATTATTAATCGATTAATTAAATTTTTACCTCGAATTATTATTTGTGCGATTAATCGATTAATACAAAACATCGATTTATTGAATACCCTAGTACATATTTTATATATTCTTTAAATATACATACATCGATATACATATATGTACGTCTTCTGTCATCCTTCTTTCCCATTGGAGCATAGGGCCTCTAGTTTTCTTCTGTAAATGACTCTGTTATTTGCCTCGCTAGTGATGGCAATCTAAATATAACTTGCGGCACGCAATTCGTCATCAATACTTCTTCACCAGGTCGTCGACTATCTTGAGGGTTCTATCTTAATGCTTGTCGGGCGATATTGGGGAAGACTGTGCTGTGTGACTGTGTCTAACGCTACTTTCGCTATTTTATTTCTATGGGAACCGGTTTTTGACTGGTCCACATCCACAGGCTATTATTGCTTATACGTTAGGGCCACCATAAATCCAGAATATTTCTGAGATATTTGTTGTTGAATGTCTGCAATCGTGTGTCTATATTTCTGTCTATATGTATATCCATTACGACAATAACTTTTTTTCTACAAAATTTCTTCATTAAAAACCACTTTTTAAGGCCAGAACCACCAGAACGGTTTACCATTTTATCACATGGTTAGTTATCAGCTGTTGCTGTTGTATGGTACATTAATGAACAGTCGAACTTTCCAATAATGAATCTGCATGGAATCAGAAAATGTCATCATCATATAGAAAAGTTTCTGCACAACCTGCATTTTTTCCACTTTTGTTTAAAAAAAAAACTGGTTCTTTAGTTTGGATTATAGTTCTACGGGCGGCGGTTATCGATTTGAGCTTTGCTTTATCAATATCCTTGAAAATACAGGGTTGAAGACTTTTGCGTAACGCTTAATTGCTTGTTTCTAAATTTTTAGAATAAATAAACTGGTTAGCTAGAAAACTTTTTCTGTGTTTCTTCTTTAACTTTGACTAGTAACATTTCTTTAAATAAATGCTTCTGCTAAATTTTCGGTCACTGAACACGAGCGACTGCTGTCAAAATTGTTATCGCAGATACTTTTTTCTTTTGTTCTAATTTTAATCTTTAGGAATCCACTAACAGAAATTTTTTTAAATTAATAATTATATAGAGACCAAAATGTATGAGAATCAAATTTATATATAAAATTTTTTAAAACTTCATTGCATGGAGATCCAGTTACACTAAAATTTAAATGAGAAAGCAGTGTTCATATGGAGAGCTTAGCATAGCGATGTTCGACTTTATATGAATACATATATATATGCTATATATGTATTCTATAGTCGACTTTAAAACATTATTATTGACAATATTTAAAGCCGGTTTTAACTTAAAGCCGACTTTATTTTCGACTATGAACATGTTTTTAGAACGAGCTGCAACGGAAAAATATCTTGCGCAGCTGTGATAGCGCGTTCTGCGCATATATTACTGCGCTGCTGATTTTAAATTGCAGACGATTCACTCACCCAGTGCTTAAAATACTAATGATACGATTTCCATGCAAATGCATGTTTTGTGTCGATAGTCTAAGAACGATGTCGACCAATTATCTTTCCGAATTATTAAATTTGCGTTAAAATGGCATCAATTTGTTTTTGGATATTATTGCATACTTTGATGAAAATGCATATTTTTGCATATTTAGGTTTTTAATGCATATTTTGAAATTCTTGAGTGATTTTTTTTTTAATTTCTATATTATAAAAAAGTTCTTGGAAAATTTTTAAATACAACAAAGAACCCAAAAAAAAGTTTTTTTAAATTAATGAATAAATTCTTTGGGATCTTTGCTTTAAATACAAGATTTTGAAGATCTCGCCAAAATATCCTTCTATTTTAAAACGATGCAGCACCTCACATGGTTAAGGCTTTCAATGGGTGTAAAATATTTTATCCAAAACTGTTACAAGTTACTTTCTTGGCACATGGGTTATGCTGCGTTGCAAAGGAAATTAGAAGCCAAATCGATAATATTGCAATTTTTAATGAAATGTTTCCCTTGATTCCCCTTCCACAAGATGGGGGCCTGGCTAGATGCTTCAGCATTCTATTCAAAAACTGAGTAATTTAAGAATGTTAAGAGAGCTCGTTGATATTGATGATTATACAATTAAAAAAAGTAAAAGAAATATTAAATTTAAATAACATCAGAAGTCAGTTAGCATTTGAATTTTACGACTACGGATATATTGGTGAAACAATGACTAATTAGGAGGGATTTAGTTTACTTAATATCCAAGTTTAAGATTAATTGGTATTGATAAGGAAGAATAGCCCGATAAATAAAAAAAAAAAAAAAAATCCAAAACGTTTTGCAAAAAAAAATTAAGGATTTCAAAAAATTAAATAAATTTCAAATATTTTGATCTGATCTGGAATCCAAGTGGGATCTGAACAAATTTATTCAAAATGCATTGCCATTCTTCAAGTACAAGACAAAGTTTAACTTTTAATAAAACAGTACTTATTTGTTTAAACAAAAAAAAATTTAATTAGTTATTTAAGTTTTTTTTAAAGATATTCGAATAAAAATAGACTGAATTTTTGATATTTTTGTTTAAAGTAAAATTAAAAAACGATTTTTTTTATCGAATTTTTTTAAGTTTCTAGTGCATATTTTTTAGTGCATATTTAAAGCGCATATTTTCGATTTAAAGTGGATAAAAATCTCATCCCTAGTTATCACCCTTATATACAGTAAAAAAGTATGTATTTGTATTATAAATAAAAACAAATAAAAATTTGTTTGCATGAGAATTTTTACCACATTGCAAGCACTAACCAAAGGTAAAAATTCAATTTGCTTATTCACTTTCCTATTTGCTACATTCGTCGCACCCCTACTAGTTAGCATTAATCGTTCTTAAATTTTTTAATTCATAATTATAGATGGGATTCTACCGTCTATTTACCTGATGTCTGGGTATATACCGGGTAAATAACAGGTTTATTCCTTTTTTGGGAATTCATTTCGGTATTTATAAAACACAAATCAATATGGCAATCAACAACTGCCAATTGAATTAATTTTATTTTAAATTACTTTTCGTTTTTTATAACTGTCTTTAAATATTAAAAAGCTGGTTAAATTTCACTCAAACTACAATAAACCTGAATATATTGATTTAAAATTGTGAAGAAGGTATGTGTTTATTGGTTAGGCTAATACACCAATACCTTGATTTACACGATACTTTTTTTGCGCAATTTCACTTTTACATATTTTTTTTTTGATTTGGTGTACATCGAGGGATGGGAAAATTACCTCAGTTTAAACGATTTTTTATTTTTAATTTTTTTTTTAGCAAATTTTTATCAAAAATATTTTTTTTCATAACGTTTAAGAATTATGAAGCTTTTACAAATTATTTCAGTATGCTTCAAAACGTTTATTTTCATATGGTACCAATAGCATTTACTGTCTGTTTAACGATTTCGAACGTCAACGTTCGGGTAGAAAATTATATTTAAGAAAAAAAAAAATTCTTAAATGTGTTCGTTCGAAATAGATGAACAGGATTCCCGTTTTTTTTATTCACATGCACAAAGCATAAAAATATATCAAGGTTGTATACCGAAACGAATTTCGGTATCGGCATTGGTATCGGTATTTTAATTATATCGGTTTACAATAAAATTAATCAAACAAAAAAATAAATAAAAATTATATTTACCTCACTAGCATTTGGAAGATTGTTTTATAAAAAATCACCTAACTAAGTCTTCCTCGAGTACTTTTGACGATTAAAACTGATGAATCACTTGCGCGCTTGAAAAAAGACTCGAAAATGATTCGTTCTTATGCTTTAAAAGTAATGTATTGAAAATGCAATAACAAAACATACTGCAATAGATAATGGATCATACAGGTGTTTGAAATATGGCTGTTTTGACTTTAAAACTTATATAAATTCATTTAAATATTATTCAAAAATCTGCCAAAAGGAAAATAATTGTTTTCTTGAAACTAAATATTTTTTCTAATTGTATCGCATCTACGCCATTTTAGAGCATTGTACATATAAAATAAATAAATAAAAACCCGCCTAGTGTGAAAGCTCAAGCGAGACTTTTGGGTTTATTCAAGTGTTCAAGAGTGCACGTAGGTGTGAGATCAAAAGAGAAAAGAGCACGGCGCAGTAGTTTTGCCGCGGTCTGTTTAAAGTCAATTATTTATATACATATGTATTTTTCATATAATAAAACGTAAGTTTATTTTCTTTAGCAATTTGTTTTTTCACAAACAAACTTATTATGGAGGAAAAAACATGTAAACTCAATTAAAATGGATAATCATTCAGGAAAGCAAATTTCGATCTACCAAATGTTAAAATACAATTTGGTTTAAGGATTGATGTTTGACTAGTGACGTCAGCAGTCGTCGATGGCTGCGAGTGTAAGACGGCAAATCCATCTGAGGAGATCGAGTGGTTGCGATCGAAACATGTCATGGTAACCTGCCGGCCAGGGTTCGAGCCCGAGCCACGTCAAGAATGAAAGATTATCAATAACAATTTTAATTAATTTTCATGTTGTAAAATTCCTTTCTTCATAAAAAAATAATTTAATAAAAATTAAATTTCATGAACTTAAGCCTAATTAAAAATATTAAAAATTTGGTTTTTACTTATATTTTTATGTGCGGTTGCTTGCAAATTGTCCATTGAACTAATCGAAAAACGTTCAACAACTGCCGGAAATAAAATTAATAAAGCAAGCATCCTTTTCTTAGAAGACAACAATTTAAAAATAATCACCCCTATTATATAAGTTGTTGTCAATGTCGATGTTAATTTTAAGTTGTTGTTACATCAAGTTGACTACAACATCACTTTTACGTTAATTTGGTATTTTCTAAGAATAAATGAATTTTATATACACAGGCATTTGGTAAAGTTTGATAGAGTAATTCAAACATTAAATTTTAGCAATTATTAATACAAATTATGTTCATTTGATACATAATACAAATTATGTATTTAATAAATATATATTTACTTTTTTACTAAAGTTTCTTTAACTTTCATTTGAGTCGTCGCTATACTTTCTGTTGACTAAAACAGAGTCAATTCTACTCAACGCTATACAGAGGGGTATTTTGCCAATCTGGCAGGGCAGGGTGTGTTTATGACCTGCTAGCATTGATCGTTTTTTCTTAAATCATCGGTATGACTCTTTTTGTGTTCTTTTGGCGATTAAAAACTGATTAATCACTTGCACGCTTAAAAATCGACACAAAAATGACTCGCGCTTATGATTTAAAGGTGCTTGATTTAAAATTCAATAACAAAATCTATTAGAAAAGAGTCGAAAATGTCTGTAAACTAATAAAAAAACGAATCATATTCAGGTATTTTAATCGCACTGCAGAGTCAAAAATGACTCGAATATGATTAATCAATAGATAAATAAATAAATAAATATTATCATCACAATAACTATAGAAACTTAAATCAGTAAAGTGCCAAATACACTTGTCAAATGCTTGTCATGCTGGCAAATTTATTTGTGGTCGTGTGCTGGATGTATCTTAACCATAATATCTAAATATTTTGATTTTTCATCCATCATCGTCGGTGTTACACAGAGAATCACATTTTCACTAGTACATACACAATGCTTGATGAGTATTTTGATAAGTGTATTTGGCCATTCAGAAAGCTGATGGAATGTTTTTATACTTGAACTTTTGTATTTCAAACTAATTTCGGTTTCGGTATCAAAACCGATATTAGTACCGGTATCGACTGCCGACCCTGAAATATATTGAAAAATGAATACAATATTTAGCGCTTATTTGCACACCGGTTATAAGCATTTTACGCTTTTATACACCCAAACTAGTGCAATTACAGTTTACTATTTAAAATTGTTTCAAGTGTAAGCAGTTGCTTATATGCATATTCCGCATTGATGCATCACGATATACATTATATGTACGTTGTACAATTTTAATAAATTGTATTAAAAAAATGTCCATATACGCATCGCTTCAAGCTTGAGTCAAATGCAATAAAAACGGACAAGAACTAAATTTGCTTAATATCGATGCAAGTAAAAAACTTTTTTCATGATGCTATGATCGAGTTTTTATTTTTTTTTTCTAGTATAAAAGCTTGAAAGCGACAAATAGTGTAGTACAATTACAGCGGTATTCATAACAAAAAGTTATCCACAGTTTGTACACTACGCACAACGAGCTGCTAACTAGAATGGCGGTTAAGCCTAGCAGCTTGCGAGCGCAGAGTTTATTCATAACAAACTTTTGTCCATCTGCTAACTTTTAATAAATCAACTCTGAATTTTAATGATGCCACATTATATTACCTATATATTATTATTAAAAATGCAACACGTTTGCATTAATCATCACTTGTTTTGTCATTTTTTTTGTAAGTTTTTAAAATTAAAATAAAATAAAAAAGATAGAAAAATAAAATTAAACAGTAATTGAAATAAAACCAACCAAATTGTTTAAAATTAAACTGTTGTTTTTCACAAGTTGGCAAACGTTTGGCAGCTCGTTAACAAGAGTTTATCAAATCGTTAGCCAGAGTTTGGTAAGTGTATTATAAATAAACTTTGTGCTAACTTCATCAAAAACAGAGAGGTAGGTGTGTATCGTGGAACATATTTTAATCAGAAATTAAAAAATATTTGTGAGTCGATTTTTTTCAAAGTGTGTATGGTATAATTAAGTTAACGTTTTTTATCACGTTAAAAAAATATTAATAAAAACTAGGCGATTTTAGATAGACTATGTAAATGAGACAGAGTAACAACAGTTTCTAAATTTATATCCATTCACGAAGTGACAATGAGATCTATAAAAAAAGGAAAACAGAATCATGAAAGGTGTAGCAGCTGGAACTAAAACGAACATGGGTAAAACCCCTGCGGGGAATTTGTGTCAATTGGTCCAACAGACTGGTCCTGGGATTGGTGAAAATAGTGCAAGTACAAAAAGAAAGAACTCATGACCAGTGAAAGGAGAACCGATCATTTAACTGGTTTATGAAGAACAAAAAAAAAGTAGAAAAAGTAGTGAATTACAGTATAGTCTTCATAAGTGGTGTAACACATTTTTTGAGACTTTCTAAAATTTGGTTCTTGCATTTAATTCTAGGATTTGTTTTATTAAAATAATACAACATTGTGTTGACATAAAACTACATTGTAGTAACTGACACTAAACACGTTCATTAAGAATAGATGTGTGACAGGTCAAATGGTGTTAATTGACCTGACCCCCTCCAATGACAATCCCATGTAATAGGTCTTATTCATATAAAGTGTTAGAACTAGAACCGGTCCCTACAACCAAATACCTATCACGGGACTACTTTGGTGTCAGTTCGCTTCCCTCTAAGGACCTTTTACGTTCGGGACATTACAATTGAAAATATGGCAAAGTCAATAATAATTTGGATAGAATATCAAACTCAAAAGCGAATCTCAATTGATACCAATGCTATTACAAATAAAGCTTTGAGGGCTTATGCAAAACTTTGATCAGTTACCATCTACAAAAAACATCGTTTAGGCAAGTCAATTACCCTGCAAGAAATTTGTGTCAATTGTTCTTAAAGCACTAATCCTGTGACCAGTGACCAGAATATAATAATAAAATGGAAGGAATTGTGATAGGTGCAAACAACACACATCGCTTTACTGGTAATAAAGTGAAAAGGTAATTGACACAAAACTTGTCATGGAACTGGATTTTATGCGGCTGATGCTATCTGCTTATATTACTTTATATGAAGGAAATCTATCATATAAATATGGTTCACTCGGGACAAAATCTGCGACAGTCATTCTTTTAACCGAAAATGAATTTGTTTATTAAGTAACCTTAATCAGTAACCAGTTACAAAGTGTTAAAACGGTGCCAAATAACCCCCTCTTTAAAATATTTTTTTGTTAGAAACTTAATAAAACAAACATGATTCCGTTTTCGATTTAATTTCAACATTTTAAAAATTCAAAATAGGAGATTTTAGTAAAAACTAAAACAAGGCAGTTTCATTTGCTTTTATCTCGTACAAAAAATTTTGTATGTGGACTTTACTAGAATTAAGTAAAGAAATTCATTATTTTTAATCGTCAGTTAGAAAGTCGTATTTTTGTATTAATTATTTTGCATTTAATTTAAATAAGGTTTTTTTTTACTTAGACTTCGTTTGTATCCCACGAAAGATTGATAACAATTATTTTTTTGTTAAATTATTATTCATACGTTCAATAAACAATACAAATGCCGCAAAATCAGTGACGATAAGATTTTTTTATTTTTTTTTTTAGATTTTTTAAGATGATACTTTTGTTTTGGTTGTTTCTTTTTTTTTTTTTATTTATAAAGTATGTTTTTAAATAAATTATAAAAATTGTTGCAATTTTTGATCTACGAGAACGTTGCATTTTTCGGAATTCAGCGAAATTTGTATGTAATTTTTAAAACTTAAGAATTAGCTTGAAAGCTTTTTAGATTTTGCCCATAATTGTTATAATATCCTTATATTGTTGTGACAACCGGGTTTTTCGCTCGCTCACGAGCAAACATTTTTTAAAAGTCTTTGGAGGTACAATGAAGTTCTTTGTTGCTTTTAAGTATAAACAAGTAATTTGAATATGAAGTTTTTGTGCTAAGTCGAGCATCTCGATACCGTAACTTAAATGTGATTTTTACAAGTAAATAAGTGAATTCGGTCAAGCCCGACCATATGATACCACACATCAAAGTATATAAAAACATTTTTTGCGAGTGTACCCTATTTTACACCCATGGACAATCATGGACCCGCCAATATTTAGATATCTTCATCTATATGAGATTTTATGATGGGGGTTTATATGGGATCTGTGGCTTATTTCGGACCTACCAGGACAAAATTCTGTCTTGACATAGTAACTATCTTAAATACTATTATCGTAAAAACTATTATCGTAAATTTTTATGTTAATACCAACATTTATAAGAAAGTTATGGCATTAAAAGCTAGTTTCGGGAGTAGTTCTTGTAAGAAAGCTGTGGTCAAATATAGACCGATTCCAATAACATTTTGTAAGATGATTTTAGTTGTAACAAAATAAGTTTGGACCAAATTTAATCTAAATATGATAAAAATAAGATGGTTTATTGGCACAAAGATCCTATTTCGGAAAGAAGCTGGTATGGGGCCAATATAAAATAATGGACCTATCCGGCCGATATATTTGGTCCGTGTGCCAATTTTAATCTATATACAAAATTTCATCAAATGAACTTCAAAACAACGACCTGTACTTCGCGCACAAGGTTTATATGGTCAGCCAGCCGGACGGACATCGTAAGACCAACCCAGAAATTGATTCTGAGTCTGAATCTGTATACTTTAATATTTTAAGGTGTTATAAACGGACAAAAGCATCCCAGCTAGCATAGGCTGTTTGTTTGATGATTGTGTTTAATATACAACTCCCAAAAGAATCTTCTGATGATTATCACTGGGAGACCAAATATCCTATTTAGTACCTCGGGAGTCAGTATCCCCTGGTGGCATGGCAACGGACTGACTATTAAATAATGCCTACGTTAGTATGCTTCTTCATTAGTGGTTGCGGCTTACCACCCGAAAACTCGGAAAGGGATACCCTGAAAATCCTACTAACTCGACGGATGTTGTTTTCATTTTTCCAAAAGCTGCGGAGGTAAGATAGGTCTAAGCTCCTAAATAAAGGGCGAGTGTATAATCTTGTCGGATTATGCACTCCAATTTCTACCTGGGCGCGCTGGTTGGGGCGGTTGGTCAACACATTGTTTGTCACCCAATGGTAAGGATTCACCACGGAGAAGGCCCAAGAGCAGGGATGAGACTTAACTGATTTTAGTTTCGTCATTTACATACTTAAAGTAATTTATGCAGATTCAAAAGGATTGCAGAAACTGATGCTTTGTAGAAACTATAATCACCTGACAAAATTAATTTACTTTAAATCTCTATTATTGCCAATAAAAACTAAAAATTAAATTAGTTTTTGCGATCGCTGAAATTATACTCTTCCAAAATTTAAAAACTTTAATCAAGTGCTAAATATGCTTGTAAATTACATACTTATTTTTATTTTATTATTTAGCATCTTTACATGCATTTTTTCTCTCAATATTATTGTTTTTAAAGCCTGGTTGTATTTACTAATTAAGATAATAAAATAATTGTATATAAATGATTTTATGTCTTGATCATCATTGTATATGATCATTAAGTAATTAAGTGATGGAAGTAGAAAAGCATTTTAAAGTAAAATGAAAAAAATAAATATTTTTAAAAAATATGCAAAAAAGCGAAACGATACCTTACAAAATGAACTAAATGATATTTTTTAAAAAAATACTTTCATAGATGGGAGGCGCATTATGCGTTAATACGCATAAAAATATTTGCTACACCGATCGATTTGGAATCAATTTCTGAGTTCATTTCAATAAAAACTTGGTAGATATAATTTATATACACATAAATCCCCACTCAAAAATCGCGGTTTAACGAATAGATCTTACATTAATTTTGCAGTTAAGATAACATTCGACACAAATAACTGTTGTACTAAACATTGTACTAAAAGGACCATTATTACCCATAGCTCTAAAAAAGACTATTCACAATAAAACTGTGTAAAAATTCATCTAATTAAGAATATAAAATCGCTCTTTTATTGCAAACAAATCAAACTTGGGAAAATGCGATTAAAGTTTAAAAATGAACTTTTATACACCCAGAGAAAAAACATGTTTAAATATGGTCAGCTCCAACCAAACTATTTTTAAAGAAAATTTTAAACATATTATGTTTAATATAACCATATTAATCTCAGCGGTAATGATATTATGGTTTTATTAGGCCTCATATTATAGTTGTCACTGACAATTATATGGTTATATTAACCATAATATGTTTAAAATTTTTTTTAAAAATAGTTTGGTTGGAGGTGACCATATTTAAACATGTTTTTTTCTACGTGTATGTATACTGGTTGAAAAATAAAGATTTGCTATAACTTCGGTTCAGTTTAAGATATAATCACCCTTATCGTGGTTGGCGAATTTAAAATACGCCTGCGACTGTTTCACTTTAATCTATTACCAAATAGTCGCAGGCGTATCTTAAATTCGACAACCACGGTAAGGGTAAATATTGATTTTGCACATTTAGAGAAGGCATGAAGGAGCACTTTTGCTTAAGTAATTTAAAATTTTTTATTTTTTGAGATATGACTACGTTGCAATAAAGGAGCGATAAATATGTCAGAGACAATAAATTAAAAAATTCATAAATTTTTCTTTAGGCACAAACATCTTAGAGTCAGGGACCGAAGATAATTATTATCTTTAAATTTTACAAGGGGAAAAGCAACCACAAAACAGTGTCGAAGAGCCAAGTCAAACACACCCTTTTGATCGTATACCCTTCGCCGAATGTTAAAGGGCATATTTTTATAAGTTGGTTATTTCGTTTGTAATTGATCATAGACCCCTATAAAGTTTGAGTGATTAGCGAAGTTTAACGATGTCCGTCTGTCCGTGTGTATGATGAAATTGGGTTTCTAAAGATCCCACAATTGATGATGGGGACTAGGTTGATACACATTTATGTCACATATACTCCGTAAAAGTTTGCTATTGAAATTCAGCCAGATCGCTCGATAAAGTATATATATTAGGGTGGGTCACTGAAGTTTGAGAAAAAATAGAAGTTCTCGAATCATGTTCTAATAGCAATATTTTTTTGTCTTACGTCAAAAAAATAAAAACTGAAAAAAAAGTTAAATAAAGTCCCATCTTCAGCCCGCGCAAGAGCTCCTAAAAATTAAGTATATGTAAGAAAAGTAAATTTTTTAAATTTAAATATTTTATTTACTATCATTAATAATTAAAACTGAAAACGTTTGAATTTAATTAAAAAAAAAAAATAAAACTTTGGTGTTTATACAACAGAAAACAATAAAATCATTTTTTGGTCACAAAATCTTGTTAACTGTTAAATCTAGGGATCTCTCGTCTTGATTCAAGTTTCGTCTATGTTAAACCTTCTCTTAATTTTTTATTTTATCATGGATGCTTCTAATACTATTTCCACGAACTTTCAAGTCGAAAAAATACAGTAATATGCTTTTCTGCAATACAAATTTGTAGATCAATAATTTTTATTGTTTCTTGATTATCATAACTATTTAATGGAACAATTTTAAAATTCCGGTTAAGCTTGGCAAATTATATTTTTTCTTGATTCTTGTCATTCATTGAAAATTCTTAACAATCAAGCCAAATCAAGCCCGTCTGGCAACGCTAAATACAATGCTATTGTTGTTATACATACTCAAAATTTAACAAAATTGAAGGTCAAAGCGCGGGCTGTTGCACTAAAAATAAATTAATTATATTTTACAGGGGTCTATTGCAGGCAAAAATACAGCATATTAACGCTATTAGAAGTCGATAAGAGAAAAAAAATATTTTCGACCCACCCTAATACATATATTGGATTACTATGCGGAAGGAAATTGATTTACCGATGACCGTCTGACGGCGTCTCCGTAGAAATGGAATTTCTGAAGACCCCAGATATGATGGCCCTATATGTTGTGTATTTATATAACAGTGGGCGGGATAAGAGAAGTCAGCGTAGCACGTCTTATGCAAACACATTATAAATTTCTTTATATCCAGAGAACGGAAAGAGCCAAATTATTTTTGCAAAAAAATAGCAAAAATAAAAATTATATAGACTAGAGTTTACATAAAATTGTTTACAAAGTCTTCTAAATATTCCCTATAATAGTTTCGAGCTAATTTTTTGATGTGCACCCCGTTGGAATAGTTGGTAATGACCCTATAAGAAATTAATCATCATATTTTTCACGTTAGCGTTAAGAAAATGATGGGAGAAATGAGCTAGTCTAATAACGCGAAGGCTTAACGTCTAAGTTACTATTGCTCTCCAAATTAAGTTTAATTTTAATTTTGTAATTGTATTTGTAACATTTAAAAAATAGATCACATCATTTTTTTTTTTTAATTAGCTGTGCAAATAAAGCCTATAGTACACGGAATGTAAAAGCCAGATGCGCATGTGGTTCTGACGTAGTTTTGACGTCACTACAAAGCCACCACAGCCAGTTCGTGTTATGTGATGACGAAAAAATTACGTCAGAAGCACATTCGCATGTGGCTTTTTACATTTCGTGTATTATAGGCTTAAATCTTCGCGTATGGAAAATTTTACATTATCTGTTGATGCTATCGATTAAGTAAATTTAACCGTTACCTTAAATTGAACTGATCCATTTCTGGTCTTAAAAGACAATGATGAACGGTTGTTAATGTTATGGAATGAATTTTACTACAGCACATGACTTTCGCACCCATTTAAAAAATAAATAACTCGAATTGCTATTACAAATGTAAGTTATAATCAAACCTTCATTTTGAAAACTGCCTATATTTTTTTCCGATCTTTCGAAACATAAAATAAGTATGTAATACTTTAAAAATAGGAAGCCATGCTCATAGTCCAATTAATGTATACTTTAAACTAAAACCGGCTTTAAATGCATTTTAACAACATTGTTCTAAAGTATACTTTAGAAAAAGACGACTTTATTTTTGACTATGATTATGGGCCAGAGTTTATAGAATCGTGTCTTAGCTACAAATATTAAAACTTACTTTAGACCATTCCACAGCATTCGCAATTTCACCAAATTCAGTTTCATATCCGTAAATGAACGCATTTCCAAGTCTTCCAGTTGTGAATGGGTTATTTTTAAACTTATATTAACGTACGGTTCAAATTTATTCGATAGGGCATCAACAATTGTATGAAACGAATCGACCTTTTCACACGATAGCTCAACATAGTTGTGGGCGTATGTAGGTTCACATGTGCACGGAGAAATTTCAGGACGCACCGAACAATGAACCGATGCAACATTTGTTATACTCCAAACGGCATAAACAAATGATGCCATTTTGGAAAATGTTTGTTATTAGTTTGCTTGATAAAACGAAAACTTTTCTAAATACTAACTTTACAAACTTTTTTTGAATTAAACTTTCCAAAAGTTATTGCATAAAATAATTTAACATAATTGAAACGAAATAATTGTTTGTTTTTCTTTTAATTTCACTGTCAACTTTAGATAGAACTTATTTGTTTTATATTAATTCTGGGGATTTTTTTTTTTGTAATACAGACATCAGCGGCTTGTAGTGGTTTGTTTTAGTTTTATTTTTGTGTATATTCCTATTTTCAAAATTTTACGTTTGTTATTATTCTAATGAATTTTTACAACTCAATTATTTCTCTTTAGTTGTATTTTAATTTTTTTTTTCTATTTGGACTTTTGTAACACAGATGTTTGGATTTTCCATAAGGCTCTTTTGGTTTTTTTATGTTTAAATGTAAAAACAAAAATCACATTGCAATCACTTACAGACGACAAGAACTCCTTAAATTTTAAATCCTCTGTGCAATAACACTTCAAAGACAACAACAAAATTGTTGTAAAATTATTACGATTATTGACAAAATTTTGTACACGTCTGTTTTTCTGAATTCTCACTTGGTGGAAACTCTGAACGCTGCTCTCACTTTTTTCTTCGCTATGACTCTTTCACTTCACTTATCACAATCTTTTTTGACAGTTATCACTTTGGTTGACATTTTTGTTAATATTTTTCGGGTTTTAAATAATTAAAATAATGTTTTTTTTTTGTTTTTTTTTGACAGCGAGAGCTCGGGTGATTTTTAATCGCAATCACAATAAAGAGTTTAAGTATTATAGAAAATTCGTGCTTGTGTCGGATAATAACTGTCTACGAGGGTGACTATTTAGGATCGGTATTACTGATAGCGACAGCAAGAACAATTTTTATGATAATTTGTATAGTCAGTCAGTCATACATACATACATATGAAGAAGATGTTTATTATTTATTATTATTACTTATATTTTTTGTTTAAATGTTCATTTATACAATACGAACAAAAACTGGCATACTGTTGACATTTGACACGATCTATCAATTAAATTAATCTATTAGAAATTCCTCTTCTAACTAAAAACAAAAAAGAAGAGAAAACAATTTAAATGAAATCTTTTTTGTACGATTTATTACTGTCGTCGTTTTGAGTAAGTGTATTTGTTATTTTTAAATTATTTGTTTTTTTTTTATTAATTCGATTTTTATATGATTTTGAAAAAATCTGAATGATCGTTTTAATTTTTTTTTGTTGTTGTCGTTATTTTCAAGATAACTTGTTAATATTTTTCACTCTGTATGAATTTTTATTATTTTGTTGGTTCGTCTCTTTAAGTTTTCTAAATATATATATTTTGTGTGATTATACGTCTGTATTCCAACACGTTCCGTTTGTGACTGGGAAAAACACTTTGCTGCTTTTTTAGTTGGGAGGATCGTTGTCGCAGTTGTCGTTTCAATTTTTGTTATTATTGTGGTTGTTAGTAAATTTGTGATAGTATTAGTTAGCAGCAGCAGTATTATCAGCCTCAGTGGCTTATGAGGCAGTTAGTTGGCCGATCGATTGATCGGTTGTCTCAGCATCAATTTCTACAGCCAATATCACTATTATCATAACCATCAGTTTAAATTGTGTTGTTTGTATTTTAATTTTACTTATCGTATTTTTGCTTCGTATTCCTTTCCTCTGACTGAAATTCTATGAATGGATTGCTTTTATTTATTTGTATAATTGCTCTTTTTCTTTAGTCTTTCTTCAACTTCAAGATCATTACGACTAATTGTTTTTGATAATTAGTATTCCTTACCTCAAACCCGGCATTTGTTATTTAACTCATGTATGGTTGGTTGATCTTTCGATCGGTCGCATAATCTATAAATTCGTTGTGCAGTTTTATTCTTTTCAATTACATCCATTCTCACTCGTTCATACATACATTCATTTCTGTAATAAATATCTCAGAGAGTCCTTATCAACCCCCACTGTGTGGTGGTATTGTTGTGATAATCGTATGCATGTGTGTTTTTTGTTGCGGCATCATCTCGTTCTCAATGGTTGCTTGTATGTATATAATTGATAACGGTATTTTTGTATTTTAAATACACTCATACAAATAAATGTTCGATTGAAATAAGAGAACATTATGTTCGTGTCTTGTGTTTTTCCAAACACCCACACTTTGTTCAGAAAAACTTTGTAAACGATTTGATTTGCGCTGTAAGCGAAAAATTAGAAATAATCCAACACTGCTTCTTGTTATGAAATACTAGTACAATACATTTGTGTAAAAAATTGTAGTTTTACTCTTTTAAATTTAACAAAGTTTTTTTTTTATAATTTATATAATTTTATTATAACTTTTTTTTTTAATATTTTGGAAATTCAACCTTAATAAGTCAATTTAATATCAACCGTTATATATCAATAACTTTAAGATGCCGAAATTGATTCGTAAGTTCAGCTTTTTTCGGTATTCTTGTCCTGGAACTTCCCTAAAAAGGGCTTATCTAACATTTCTCGTTGCTTGAAGAACTTTAAAAAAATGTACAATAGTACTTACTTACGGTCAATTTCACTTAGTTCCGTAATAACAAACTTTTACTTCAACTTCCAGTTAACAAGAAGTTTTTGACAGTTAGGCTCAACCATAATATGCATAGCTTTGCTTAACCTACTGTCTAAAATTAGCAAAAAAGTCTCTCAAATGTATTTAAAAAACAAAATCAAAATAAAAAAAATTGGACCTTTAAGCCGTAAAGTCTTACGTTTTTAGAAGAGAGAGATGAAAATAAATGATATTTTCTCATGACATTTATCATTTGAGTGCCAATTCATGTTCAAAGAAGAAAGAATCTTGTCAATAAGACATGAGCCGTATGAACTCAGACTAACTGAACTTGGTGAAATTGATTGGCCGTTATTGTCTTTAATTGAGAATACTATTTTTGATACTTACGATGCCAATTAATAAGGCGTTCAAACTTTTTGTAAATTTATTGTTGGACATTATTTTTTTTTTCTAAGATCCTTAATATTCTTTTCGATTTTCGATAATTTCTCCGTGTTAGTTTCCTTACTAGGTTTGTATCGTTGTTTATTTGCTTTTAATTCCAAATATTTAAAACTCGTACTAAGATTCATAATATCCAAAGTTTTTAACAATAACTATCATTATAAAACGGCCTTAATTTGCTCATCACGGCAAAGTCGATGTTCTAATTCCGTTTGAATATGGTTCAGGAAAAAGCTAAATTCGAATCCGAAATCCACTTAAAAAAAGATTTTAAAGAATATAAATTTTAACATGGACTCAAAAAAACAGACAGCCGAGCATGTTTAGATCAATTCAATAAATTATTCTTAATCGTTCAGTATAAAACAAATATTAATCTTCTTATTTATGGAGGTGTTGGTTAAAAACAGTAGAAATGGAGTCATTGGAATCAGTTTTAATCAGGATCTAAAATACAAAATTCTTTATTGATCGAAATTTCAATATAGTAATTTAAAAGGAGATTTCGATCGATATCGAATAATTTAGTTTGTTTTTTATAAAGCAAACATAAAAGAATCAATTCTAGGGAATTCCTAATAAACCAAAACACAAAAAACGTTATTTAATTACAATTTGTAAACAATAAGTTTCCGTTTTAAAATTTCCTGAAAAGTTTTCTCGAATAACTAGGAACCAAATTATAGAAAAAATCAGGACTAACAAAAAATATAATTCAAAACCAAAGTTATTTTTGGGAATAGAAAATTTATTATTAATAAGATTTCTATATGACGTGCTAAATTCCCAATTTTTCATATTTGATGATAAATACACTGAAAATGTATTGTGAGGGAAAGCTAGCTTCAATACGCATTTTACTGGTTGCTTAGGCCAGATCATCGGGAAACCTTTTCCAAAGATTTTAGAAAAGCTAAAAATATTATACAAATAAAACCTTAAAGCGAATAAGAATTATAAACACTCAAAATCTTACTTGTAACAATATCAAAGCTAAAGGCTTAACCATAATGTGCTTAAGTTGCATTAAGCAAATGTGTGGATACACGTAAATCATATGAAGCAAACCATATTGAACTTACGGAAACTTTTTGTTTTATGAAACTGTCATTTGCTTAAGCAAAGTGCGAAACTGATAGCACATTCCGTAGGGAATCAAATGTTTTTTGATTTTGTTATTGTTTTTTAATTCATTTGAGAGACTTTTTTGGTAATTTTATGGTTGGGCCTTTAAACAAAACACCAACAATAAACAGTGAGTTTATCTTTTCTTATATTCCCCTATAATTGGTTGGCTTTTTGTGAGTTTTTATAATTCTTATTCGCTTTAAGGTTTTATTTGTATAATATTTTTAACTTTTCTAAAATTTTGGAAAAGGTTGCCTGATAATCTGGCCTAAGCAACCAGTGAAATGCGCAAAGAAGCTACCTTTCCAAAAATTGGGAATTTAGGAGGTCATACAGAAATTCTATTAATTCAAAATGTTTTGGTAGTGTTCTAAAGAGTTTGCATAGACAAGATTTCAATTGCTAAAAAAATAAGTTTCTTATTTGGGAACGGCAACAATTTCTTATCACTGTCTTCAATTGTTTTACTCTTTCTTTAAGTCTTTCTCTTTCTTTGTAATCAGTACGAAACACTCAAACTGAAATCGAATCGCTTGTGCTAGCCAGGGATGGAAAATTACTTTTCTAATTTCGTTCTATTAAAAGAAAATGGTTTTTTTTCTACTACGACAGTAAACATTTTTTAAATTTTTTGAGCAATATAAATATGTTTTTAAGGCTTGAAATATTGTAGAATCGGGGAAGGGCACAGTTTGCATGTTTGCTGTACAGATGTTGACAGCCTTACCGTTGGTGCTACTAAAATAGCAATTTGCCACTTTTTCGACACTTTGGATATTTTTTTGCTACTTTAACAAAATGCACCCAAATGTGATACTTTTTGAAATTCTTGCCATTTTTTTGATACTTTTTACTAAATGAAGAGACAAGTTTTTGTTACTTTCTGTTTTATTGAAGGGAAAAATAATGCAAGTTACATAAAATATATGTAAGCAAGCCTTTCTGAAACCTTTTTCTTGTAATGCCAGGTTAGCTTTTGTATTTATTGCGAATAAATTATGTAAACATGTACATTAGGGATATAACTTTTTAACGATTTTTTAAAATATCAAAATTGGCATAGCACAGTCCGATAGAGCATAAACAACTATAAGGGAACGTATATTTATTTTTTCGCTAAGGTCAAACAAGTTCACGCACCAACCGCGATGAAGTTTTGAAAATATTTAATTTTCTTTTTGGTTAAGAAAAATTAATAATATGTTTATTTAAAACAAAAAATAGCTCATGTATGAAATTTCATTAATATTTAGAGATGGTAAGAGATTTTTCCGCAAACTAAAACGTATCTTTTACCTTGTTTAACAAACAAAAAAATTAAAAGAGAATAAAAAACACCGTATAAAATTATGAATATTCAATATTGCATTGGTTTAGAAAAACCAATTGGTGCGTGAACTTTTTTGGGAAAAATTACAAAAGATTATGATTTTCGGGGTTACTAGAACATGGTTGACCTCATGGTACTATGGCAAAAAAATTGGTTATACCCCTAATGTACATGTTTGCAGGAGGGTGCACTTGGAAAATGCCACTTGTTTTAATGCGTAAACCATTGCGTATCCTTATCTCTGTATTAATCAGGGTCGTCAGATTTTTTTTATCTTCGTTGCCAATTATTATACAAAAAAAATTGGCCAAATTTAAGTTTCTTAAGATTTTTGTTAAGAACAATTCGCAGTAAATCGCAAAATTTGATTTTTTATACGTATTATAAACAAAAATGTCAATAGCGGAGTTCAGTATTTGATGCGAATGGTCTTGCGAAAGTGCAAATGCAAAATATTGTAGCTTTTGTTTGCAATCCAATAATAAAATATTCAGAATTGCAATTGTCACATCATTGCTTTTGCGCAACACTAAAACGGTTAAGCTTTTTTTTGCTACATGGATTGCGTTTACATAACTGATACTCGAACAGCTGACATTTGTAAACAATAATTTAGAATCGTAAAACAAAATGTAAGATATGGAGCCGACAACTCTAAATAAAAAAAATAAAAACTGTTTTGGATTATTTGGAGTAGTCAGAAAACATAGAGGTAAGTATTTAAGAGAAGTCCGTAATTTTTCAAAAGCAATTTCTTTACGATGTAATCTGCGATATTATAAGGTGCATCTTATAAATAGGCCAATGATCGGCGTAGTTCTACTAATGCTGCGATAATATTTTCTTTTGCACTGCTTCTTTCACAAAATAATCAAACACCTTTTTGTAAATTTTCACGATAAATAATTCCGAAAAACAAAGTTGCTTAAAATACCGCTCACTGTCTATTATAAAATTATTGCAATACCAAACCGTTGCAACCTAAAACGCACCAAACATTGAATACCGCTAATGAATTCTAACTAGAATAATTATTTTCATGCTTAATGGCTTATTTTATTCTTAATATACCTAGCTTTCCAATAATATACATATATTTATGTAAAATTTTTGTTCTTATAATTTTTTTTACTTACAAAAATTTACCTCTTCTATATTCTGAATACTTCTGAAGCTGTTTTAAATAGAAAAAACTATTGTTAAGATGGCTGATAATTGTATCCAAACGTACAAATATCCTTAAGTCATGATTAAAAAATCGACTTATTTCGGGCGAAATATAAAAAATACTTAAAACTAGCGTATGTCCTACGATTTTCATGTTATATGCCGTATTTTATTCAAAATATACGTGGCTTTCAGAAATATGATGAAAATTTCGTATTTTTATCCTTATCATTTTTGTATGAAATTTTGAAAATAAAAATAGTTTTAATTTTGCAATTTATCGCTACTAATTTTTGAATAATTTCGAAACAGTTGAAAATATAAGCCGTTTATTTGGATAACTCAAAGTTAATTTTATTAATAATCATCTGTAATTGTTTTAACAAAATCGGCCAAATCGATCTTAAGTTATGATAAGATGTATTAGCCCAGGAATTTTTTTACCATTTAAAAAATGTTATTTGAAATTTTAAATAAATTGAACAGCATACGTGGAAAAACATTATTTTGTGTCTTTATTCTGCTTTTTAAAAAAGTGCCCCCTTTTTTCTTAAATCCTCTTTTTGGTGCCACTTTTTTTGTAAATATCCCCTTTTTTTGGTACTTTTTGAAAATATCCAACGGTAACGCTGGATGTAGAATGGCAAGGGATCTGCCACATATTTTGAAAAATTTAAAGATAAATCTCAGCTTTTGTAGTAACTGTAAATATTTGATTCTTTATATTAATGCACATTATAAAATAAAGAGAATTGAAGGCACACATGCAAATTTTATTTTGAATCAAGTACGGAAAGATTAATGCAAGTACGGATTTTCAATCGCAAAATACTTAAATTATCCATATTCAATCCCGATTTCGTACTCGAAATAACCCGAAAATGAGATGGATTTAAGTAAAACTAAGATTGAATCCATCTTAAACTGCGCTTGATTCAAGAATTATAAAATTGTTTTTAACCGAAATCGTACTTAAAATAATCCGAAAATTATATTGATTTAAGTAAAACTAAGATAGAATCAATCTCAAAATGAGCTTGATTAAATTATTATAAAGTTGATTTGATCCCGTATTAGAAAGAACAAATTATTATGATTGATTTACTTACCCGAATTACATCAAGCCCGATATTGTTTTTACTTTAGAAATCTTATGTTTATATTTAAACAAAAATATAATAAACTAATTGAGAAGCAAGAGTTCAAATTTACTTTTTAACCCTTCGTGGTACACATGAGTTTGGCCAGACCTTTTTTCAATGTGTATAGAAAATCAAAACATGCGTAAGCCGGAGGGTTAAACACAACGAAAAGTTTAATATTTTTTTACTTGATTTAAGAATTTTATACTTAGTTCAAGAAATTCCAGGATTGATTTTCGAAAGGTATCCCATTTAGGATTGTTTTGAGTACGTTTAAGTGTTATTCGTACTTGAATTTTTGAGTACGACTCGTACTTAAAGCAATCACAAAAAACTTGATTATCCCGAGTGTTTTTCTTTCTGTGTATAGATACGAAATAAACAACTTTTGACAATTTCGAATTATGAATACGCATTGCTCTCTCTGATGTATATAACTTATGAATGTGCCTTGCTTTGTATGTTTTAAATTGCATCAAATCGGGTAGTGCTCTATATCAAGACTTTATTTCTTTAAAACTAACGCTATTTTATATTCATATAAATTACCTGTATATTGAGTTTTACAAAAAAAAAATCTATAATTATTTAGAAGTTTTGTAAACTAATAAGTTTGTAATTAATTATTAAAGTGAACTGTTGTCCTAAAACCATTGATAAATTAAGCATCAAAATTTTCAGCATTTTATTTAATATTAGTTTTGTATTGACAAATTCATATTGTACCTAAAAAGTCGAGGTAGCACCACAGTACCGACAAAAAAAAGTATAATTGTACCATGATATCCATCGCTGGTTTCGGCTGTCCAGCCAGCGTTGCCGTTGTAATACTAAAGTGTTTGACCCTTTTTCGACAGTGATACCCTTTGTGAACCTATTTTAGATTTGTGACCCTTTTTGGAAAAAGCACTCACATTTTTTTTGTTAACACTGCTGGACAGGGGTGCCAGATAATTTTGATAAAAAATCGGCATATTTAAAAAAAAAATCGGCATTATCGGCACTTTAATATAAAAAAATAGGCAAAAAATCGGCAAATTAAAAATACCTATTTTAAATACAATAAACCCTATTCTTACTTACAAATAAGAAGAATTCAGAATTATCTAATGTTTATAACTTACGAAATTTCAAAAGAATCAATCAAAATAAACGTTTTACAAAGAAATTGTAGTTAAATATAAAGTTTTTTTTTTAAACTTTCTTATAATTAAGTATATTCCATATACAAATATTTGAGTTTGACATTTTTATTAAATCCGTTTTAATATTAAGTGAACATCAAAACTCTGTTGCATTAAACAATTCTTTCCACATTTGCGGAAGAATGTGGAAGGACCAAAAATTGTACCAAATGCTGCCATAAAATGTTCACGTTATTAATCTGAAATTTTTTGCCAAAAAGTTTGCAAATTTATTTAATTTTCCTTACATAAGAATTGGCTATTTAATTTATGTACTAACATCGTCCTCAATTGCGTTATAATCTTAAAAAAAAAAAATTATTTAATTATCAAAGTAATTATTATTTTAATTATATTCATTGATAGTGAATATAAATTTATGTTACCTTTATTCTTTTGTAAGTATTTATCTATCCATTTTCAAACACAAATATAAAGTGTTTTATATTTTCCTAATAGAAAAAGAAATTTTAACTGAATTATTTTAGGTTTAAAAATTATTTCTTTTTTAACTTTGGCCTTTAATTCTTCATAGCGGAATATTTTTCAAATAAAAATGTATTAACTCAACACACATTACAAACACTGCATTTAATATTGAATATAACTTACCCCTTTTTCTTTAGTAGAAGCGCTGACTTAATAACAGTTGTCTCTTTTCAATGTTACAACTGTTTCAGTATCGCTTAAAGTTGGTGTATTATTATCAAACAAATAAAAAGTAATCGCCTTTTACGTGTTAGTCAAAAAATCGGCATTTTTGGAGCAAAAATCGGCAAATCGGCACTTTGATAATTTAGGGGCAAAAAATCGGCAAAATGCCGATAAATCGGCAAAAATGGCAGGCCTGCTGCTGGACAGTAGTGCTTCAGCTAAACAAATGTTTTCGAAATTACAAGTAAAAATTTACAATTCAAAGTTTTCTTCTCTTAATTTGTTCAAAGCGGATTTGGTGTTCGTTTCTTAAAAATGTTTTGCTGTCCAAAAGGGTAGCCCGTACTTATGTCACTTTATGAACTTTTTGCAAAAATTGAAAAATTCGTGAAATATTTTATATTTCAAACAAGCGATAAAATTGAATAAAAGTCCGTAAAACTAAAAGGAATGACAAAAATTCGCTAAAAGATGCTAAATTAGCGGAAATTTCCAATAATTTGGTAACAGCGGTATAGCCAAGCCTAATTTTTATTAAAAATCTTATAAGTTTTAAAGAATCAGTAAACTTACAGTAAAAATTGCTTTTATCGCGAACATTGCTAAAATTCGCGAACAATTGCAAAATTGGAAACAACCCCTAAAATTAATTTGAAATCGCTAAATCGATAAAAAAAAAAAATTTCGGAAAATAACATAAAAATTATTACAAAACTAGCCTAAATGATGAAGATTTAAAACAGAAAAGGGCATTCAATAAAAAAGTTAAGTTTTTTAAGCACTAATTTATAAAAAACTTGGTCTTGGCTTATAAAAAACTTGACCCTTTTTTAATTAGAATACCCTTTTTTGGCCCCTTTTCCTGGAAAATCCCCTTTTTGAAAATTTCCAACGGTAACCCTGTATCCAGCAACTTGCTCTCTGGCTCGTTAAAAAGCGCATCTCTTGTTATTTTTGTTTTTACATGCCGTCCACAGAAACAAAAAATGTTGTTATTGGTGAATCGGTTGTTGTCAATATTACTTTACTTTGCGATGATTAAACAATCAGTTCGATCGAAGATTTCCACAATACCAAAACAATCCTTATCTGTGTATGGGGGCAACAACAGAAGCTGCATCAAAAACACCAACAACAACCAGCAATATATAAAAAGTTAAAAAACAATTAAGAGTGCTATATTTGGCTATGCCGAATCTTATATACCCTTCAGCATGTTGCGATAAGAACAGAAAGTAATATAAATACTAGGATGTTCAATTAATCGTGTTATTTTGTTGTTCGATTAAACGATTAATCGATATTTGACATTTTTGACTTATTCGATTAAGAGAATAAAATTTTAAAATTAATCGATTAATCGAATAATGCCAAACCCAGAAAAAAATTAGTACTTGAGTAAATAAACATTCTTTTTTAAATAAAACTTGTCAATGTAGCTCCAAATTGTTGCTTCACTTCGAGCATATGGGGCATTATTTGTGAAGCGGACAACCCAATAAAAAAATTTTGTTCGAATTCCTTTATATTTGGCATAACTATGGCTCTAGTAGATATGAATAAGTGTGCGAAATATTTTTTTCTATGATGTTTATTTGTCGAGTTACGGGATGGTAAAGTGTTGCCGTTTTCAAAAAAATGTTTTTTTTAAATTATTTTTTCGAAATAAAAATCAAATCAAACAAAACAAAAATTTTAAGTGATTCTTATAGAAAATCGATTGATCTTTAAATAAAAAGAAATTAATTTGAAAAAAAAAAAAATTTTTCATCTGCAAAACCGGAAATGACCAATTTAAATTAAAATTTTTCTAACTTAGTTCTTTTTTTTACCAAAATTAGCCTATAGTGTCCTTATTATATTGTAAAAGCTTTATTGTGTGACATCTATTAGTTTAAAAGTTATACAAATTTCTTTACACTTGTACATGCGGTTATTGCAATGTTGTACCGTAAAAGAAAGGAAACAACGAGTTAAAATTTTTCTCGAACTTATTTTTGGGAATACAAAATTTATTATTAATAAGATTTTTTTGACGTGCTAAATTCCAAATTTTTATTTTTGATAAGTACACTGAAATTAATTGTAGAGGGAAACCTAGTTTCCATGCGCATTTCACTCGTTGCTTAGGTCAGATCATCAGGAAACCTTTTTTTTGCTAACTTTGACCTTATTTTTTAATTTTCTTTTTAGCGAAATAAGTCTGCGGCATACTTTTTTTATTATATTGTAAAACTTTTATTATGTGCTCTACATAAGTTTAAAAGTTATGCAAATGATCATTTTAGGCGCTTGTTTATGTAGGCTGGTTAATTAAGAAAAATCTATATATGCGTCGAAAGTAATATAAATAACTGATGGGGCCCCACAACATTTTAAAAATAATTTTAATACGGATGCCGAGATACACTTTCACGCAACTTCTCACGGAAATGGGTCATGTGACGGTATTGGATGAAACCTCAAGCGTTTAGCGAAGCGCACCTTATTAAGAAATTTTGGCTATTGCCTATCTTTAGATATAAATACATTAAAATAAATAAAAAAACACCGAGGGATTTATGGGTAAATTAAGAGTCAGTCGTGGTTTTTTGTTCAAATCTCAGCCATTTGTGGACCGATAGTGCTGAATTGCAATACCAAACAATTCCAGATTATATGTAACATAAACATATAACAATATAGTCCCCATCATATCTGGAGTCTTCGAAAAACCTTTTTCAACGGACACACGGTCACACGGACAGCCACTTTATATATATATATATATATATATATATATATATAAATATATGTTCCCATCGATCCTATAAGGAGCATAGGGCCTCAATAAAATGGTTGAACATATTCCTGTCTTGTGCCAACGCTCTCACTTAGCCCCAGGTTTTAAACATTCCGGCCATTTCTAAATCAATTTGCCTTCTCCACGTATGAGCTGGGCGTCCTCTTCTTCGACTTCCTTGCGGGTTCCAGTCTATGGCGTTTCTTGTAATGTCGTTTCGTGATCTTCTTAACGTGTGGCCAATCCACCGCCATTTACGAATTTTTATTTCTTTGGCCATTTGTTGTTGGTTGGATTGATCCCAGATCCTGTTGTTAGACACCACTCTAGGCCAGAATATTCGCAATATCCTGGATTATCTGCATGTCACGAGAGGCAGCGTTCCATGCTTCGCAACCTTAAAGGAGAGAGGACTTGACATTTGTATTGAAAATTGTTAACTTTGTGCGCTGAGATAATGAAGACGAATTCCAAATGGGTCTTAAACGGCCGAAAGTTTGTCGCGCTTTCTGTACACGGTTGTCAATGTCTGCACTTGATCCGCCATTTTTGGAAATTATGCTCCCAAGATAACAAAATTGGCTGACATCCTCCACTTGATTACTTCCTATTGTAAATAATACCTGAGACGTCGCATTAACTAGCAGTGTTTTGGTTTTAGCAGTGTTGATCTTATGTCCAGCCGCATCTGCTGTTGTTGTTATGTTTCGCAGATTTGATGCCAGATCTGAGAAGCTGTGAGCTAATAGGCAAATATCATCCGCGTAATCCAGATCTTTTTAGTGGCCTTGCAGTCCCCTAGTAATTCCCTTTCCGTTTTCTAGGGCACTTTTAAGAACTGTGTCTAAGACTATATTAAATAGGAGTGGTGAAAAAACACAACCTTGGCGAGCACCGATTTCCACTTTTACCCTCCTGCTCAACGCTTGACCATGTTTAATTCGACAGCTGGCATTGTGGTAAAGGCACCTTATAAGTGATATAAGTTTACGCGGGACGTTTTTGCATCGAAGTGCGCTTTTTCAAAATCGATAAAGCACATATAGAGTGGTGATCGCCATTCAACAGATAGCTCGACGATAACACGGAGACTGTTTATATGGTCGATAGTGGATTTGTGGGGTCTGAACCCCGCCTGTTCCTGTCTCAGTACTGGTGTCACCCTTGCGGAGATTCGTTTGGCGATTATTTTGACAATGACCTTGTTGACCATACAAAGCAAAGTAACAAAACGCCAATTATTCGAAAGATCTCCCTTCTTCGGAATGTTTATTATTATGCTTTCTATCACTCCGTCTGGAAGACTTTCATTTTCCCAAAACGTGCGGATGATTGGATGGATTATTTTGGTATGCAGCCACTGTATTCCACCCATAATATATATACATACTTTATACATCAATATTGTAGAAATTACAAACGGAATGACAAACTTATATAGACCCTTTTACCTTCGGTAAAGGGTATATAAATAGCAAAAATCTTGAGTAGAATTAGCACCAGGTCTTGCCTGTGGTCATTGTATTTATTGGCCAGCTGTAAAAAACTGGATAAAATAAAACAAATCGTACTCCGCGCACTCCTGTATACTTTCGATTATGACGTTAAATCGATCAATCAATGATCTGGCTAAATGCGGAAAGAAGACACCAATACGGAAAGAAGGCATCAATTTAATTATGGTCATGTGTTTGTTATGATGATCTGTTTGTTTTGTATCGTAGCAATGTTTTTTTTTTTTTGTATTCTCAGGTTTTATTTTTTGAGAATTTGTGCCACTTGTAAAGTAGACCAAATAATAGAAATGATCATTACTTTCGATATGACGTACAATATACGCGAGTTGTAGTGGGTAAAATACTTTGGAAGTTTTTAAAAGGAGGTGTTTCTATTGTGTATGAGATTTTAGTCTTAACAAATTTTTTTTATGAATGGAACTACTCGTTTATATACACATATTTTAAATTTTTGTGATGATAAAAATCTTCTGTTTTAAGAGCTTCTTTCCGTTTGCGTCATAAAATTAAATTCTGGAAGAAATCTGGTGATATTTAAGAATTTTTTTCTTGGAAAACAAATTAAAATTTTTCCAAAATCTTATAATACTAAAAACAATTAAACAAATGATTCTAAATTAATCAGAAAATTCAGTTTGCAAATACAATTTTTATTATTTATTAAAATCTTTTTTCAAATTTTTTTAATGGCTTGTAATAAGTTTATCCATTACTCTTTTGCATAATCTGTAAAAGTTAACATGTTTAACACTATGAATACTTCTTAACATTATGTATTATGATGGCCATATCTGTAAGAATGTTTTTTTTTCATATTCACTGAGTTCAAATTAATTTTTGGAAAACTTAACTACGCAGTATCCTAATTTAAAAATTTTAAATTGGTCAACATCCTTTAATTTATTCCAGATGTCTTTCGAGTCGTATTTTTAATTTGAAAATTTTCATTCCCAAAATTCCTTAAAAAGCGGATTATATTATCCCTTAACATATACAAACATGGAAAAGATTTATATGAGCACCTGCCGGAAAGGCCTAACCTCAGGTTGGACTAAACCACTGGGTGACAAGCAATGCGTTTACTAACTACCCCTGTGTGTGAGAGCAACAAACCAACACACACAGGTAGCAGTATGAGTTTATAACTCGGCAGAATGTTATACCCGCCGCTTGGGTAGGAACTGTATTAATCTAACCTTCACTGCTTTTTCGCATGCTAGCAGCATTTGTAGAATATTAACAGTACCTAGGGAGATCTGCCAGAAGACATTACTTCCTTTACAAGTGGTCGTTAATCAGCCTATGACCTTGGGTTTAAGCCACAACGACCTCGTGATCCCCTAGGGAGCTTAATCCAATAGTCAGACATGAGCCGTGCTCCCAGAGGCTTATAACTAGCGTGAGACCAGATAGGATATCTGTTCATTCGATGCGAGAAGTTCTCACAAAAGTTACAGAACATGGGTACAGTTTCATCATCTTTAGTTTTCAAGATACGATACTTTTTACTATACGCTCACACACAGAGGGAAAACTCCGGTATAAATAAAATAACAAAAAAAAAAAAAATTTGCAAAAAAAATTTTAATATTTCAAAAAAGCCAAAAATTGACTAAAAGTCCCTTAAACTATAAGAAATGGCTAAAATTCGGTAAAATTGCAAAATTAGCGGAGATTCGCAAAAATTTGCTAACAGCGGCATGATAGCAAAGTCTACTATTTATTATAAATCGTTAAAGCTGCAAAGAATCAGAAAACTTCCAGGAACGAATCGCGAACATGGCTGAAATTCGCGAAAAATTGCAAAATATTAAACAAACCCAAAAACTAATTTAAAATCGCAAAATCGAACTGCAGAACACCAAAAATGCTGAAGTAATCCATTTCGAGTGGATTCGGATTCTTGAAAACACCCGATTAATAGTTTTTTATAAATTAAAAAAAAATTTAGGTTCACGCACTTATTTTGTCTCATTTGACGAATTTACGCAACGAATTCTTGCCGACGAATTCGTTGTACTATGCGAAGTTCGTCTTTCGTCCCAGTTGTGTTTATACCATTATACATACACTTTTTGAAACTACCCAGCCAGCAAAATAATCCGACGTCGTTCAGATATCTGAGGGAAACGTCGGCAAAAAAAGTCGGAATCGTATACGAATTCTGTCAGATTTCTGACCCAAAAACGTATGGAGTGGTTGTATGATACAAAAAAGTAAAAAAATTGTTTTTAAAAGTTTATTAAAAACAATATGTGTATTATGGTAAGTACTATTTGCAATTTTTGCGAATATCAAATTCATCATCGCATAGCCGTATAGACAGTGAAAAAATATTAAGAAATTTTGTATTACTTTTTCGCGATCGCACAGAGAAGTATTTGGCCTGAAAAGCTGGCCAAAATTATTAAACGTGTTTTTTGAATTAAAAGTTTTAGTTTTTTGATAGTTTTAGGTGTAGTATGATATAAAAAGTCTAGTGGAAGATTTTGAAAAAATTACACTGCGCAACAAAAAAAATTTTTTCTACCCTAGAAATAAAATTTTGTGGATTATATGGATTTTGATGCCCTTAATTCAAATCTGTTTTCCGTTTTTCTCTAGTACGCAAGGATTTTCTTTTAAAGGCGTGGCATACTTCACCCCCTAAATCGTTGGGTTGCCTTATATCCCGATTTTAATAGTAGGAGAATCAGAAGATGCACCGGAAAATTCTGCTTAAACTAACCATACACATTTATTTTATATCTATTACTATTTTGGAGTTATTAAAAATTTAATGGCGAAAAAAAAAATTTGCATGCAAAATGTGTAAAATTTTTTGTTTTCAACATGCAATAAAAAAATTTAAGAACCAAAAAGTTTACATTTTTAAGATTTTTCTATAAGCCACATTCCTAAAGCTTCGTACAGACGATGGTCTGATCTTACAATATTGTAAGAAGGCGTTGCCAACAGCAAAATTTTTCTGACAATGGTCCATTGTCAGATGCATTAATTTTGCACATATGCAAATACAAATGAGCTTACAATGTTCACACAGTTGTAAGACATTTTAGCCAATTTTAATGCAATTTAAGCAACGCTGTTTACCAATATTGTAAGATCTGACCGTCGTGCGTACGAAGCTTAAGGAATAAAATTTGGTATAAATCGCAAAACTCAATTAACAAATGTTGATTTTAAAGGTTTAAACTCATTCTTGACAGACTGTATGTACATTAGGGCGGGTCGATTTGTGTGGATGAAAAAAAAAATTTTAAATCGTATAGCAAAAACGTAATCTTCATAAAATTCTAAGAAAATTCTCCGAAGAAACCATGGGTCTAAAATAAAATCCTAATCCGCGCCTCTCGACTTGAAAATTTTTTACTTGGGTGACAATTTTTTTTAATGTAAAAAAAATTTTGAGTTGTTAAAAAATATAAAGTCCAAAAGAACTACCTTACTAAACAATTTTATTCAAAAAATTCGATTTCTTTTTGGAAAAAGCTATTTTTTCAAAAAAAAATTTTTTATGGGGATGTGTGGGACATTCCCTTAAAACTATTACGGATAATTAAGAATTTTTGCAATTTATAAATACATATAGGCAGGTATTAATATTGTGAAGTGTTAAAAAAGATGTGAATAACAGTTGAAATCAATCATTCAAAATAAATAAAAGTTTATGACGATATAAAGGTATAAGAAAAAGTGCCCGATGAGCAAAAATAGACAAAATGTGAAAATTTAAAAAAATCGTCAAAAATAATGGCACAAACTTGCGCACACTTTTTTTTTGGTTTCTAAAATTAGAGATTCCAAATTTTATTGTGGTATCAAACATAATTCGTAGACATGCTAACCTCACTTTTAAAAACCTCTTCTTTTCCTTTTTTTGCAAAAAAAAAAGTGTATAATTTGTTTTTTTTTGCTTTTGAACGAATTGTTTCAACATGAATATTCAACATATTTTAAATTTTTTTTTCTGTTTTAAATAACTTTCATAACCTTTCAGCGAAAAAAAAATCTTTGTTAAACCTTTATTCGTTTAGCCGCAAAAAAAATCATATAAACATCCAGAAACCGAAAAAAAACATTTAAATCTCATATAATTTTCTTCACTTTCCTGACTTTAGCAGGGTCTCAGAGCTGCAAATCGCAACTAAAAGTCTTCAAAATTTACAATATAATGTAAAATATTGTTGTCTGTCGAGCTGCGTACTTAGTTCTTAAGATTTCTTAAAATTCAGTTTTGCCTTTTTGGCCAGCTTTTCAGGCCAAATACTCCTCTGTGGATCGTGAAGAAAGTTTCCGCACCAAACGCGATAAAGTTTTGAATTTAAATTTTTCTCCTTACTATACAAAATTAACTTTTAATTACAAAATTTTAAGTATTTTTTAATAATTTCATGAATATAACAAGATCGTACCATTTGTACAGAAGAAGGGCGCAAAAAAAATCGGGACTCTATTTCGCGGTTTTTTAATAAACTAAATTTTAATGGCAAATGATAGATGTTGTGAAAGATGAGTTTTTTGGCGCATATATGCAACAGTGATAATTTTCAGCACAAGATATTTTTCCATTATGTAAATCAACTCGCAGTTTAAACTTAAAATTTATTTCATTAAACCCAAAAAAATTACCTTTACATTTTTGTAATACAGTTGCTTATTTTATGTATTTATGCCTGTATTCATAAAATTTTAAATTGAATAAAGGCTTTTCTATGAAAATTTTCCTTAATAAACGTTTATTAAATTTTAATCATTTATAGCGTACCATATATAATCTGTATGGAAATTAAAAAAAAAAAATTTTTTTTTTTGAGGAGCTTTAGAAATTGCATTTGGTGCGAAAACTTTTTTGGCCAAAATGGCTTAAAACAATTATTTTCATTATCAATACTAAATTGCCCATCGCGTGGTGGGATGAAGAAATTTTGTCCAAAAAAACTCATTACCCTAATTAAAAAAACTCAACAAAAATGTTAAATAAAATATAAGATAAGTTCAATATACATGTATCTTTTTAAATAAGCAATTTATGATTTTCTTATTAGGCAAATTTAGATCTTCTGTCATTGTTAATCTGAGCCAAGTTTTTATTTGACGAAGGGTAGGAAATGACCTCCCGCTCGTAGCATTACTGACGATCATTGAAACGAAAATTTGGGTAGATGTCTTCATCACAGTTTATTAAAGCATCTACAACGTCAACTGATAGATCAGGCTCAAGTTTAGATCTTAGTAGGTGTTTATCTCTTTTATCGAATATAATCAGCTACTTGTGGTTTTAACAGTTTTGTATCTGTATATGACTTGATTACACTTTGAGGTAGAAGTTTAGGTATGTTCAATACATTTGGGATATCTATTGGGAAAGTTGTTATGAGATCTCCTAAAATAAATTCAATAAGAGGAATGTAACCTATAACTTGGTAGTAATCTTCAACATGCTGTCTTGTCTTTTCGATTGGAAACTCGATTTAAACGCAAATAACTTTAACTTTTTCAAAAAACGCTTTAAATTATTCTTCGGCTTTATTTCTTTTTTCTTCAAGGCACATGATTAAAATTTTGATAAGGCTTGATCCTTTTTTAAGATCTATATCTGGCTTTTGTAAAATGATACGAAGTGGCTGTGTTACAATAGGTATCACACTTAATATGTATATTCCGCAAATAAATTTAAAAGTACTAAGTAAGTTCCTTAAAATAAAGGTAGAGATACTACCTTTCCACTCAGATATTTTTGCCAAAGCTTCTACTATATGATGTACACTTGTTGCAAAGAGGCATAATGAAGAGAGTTTGGCTCCCAAATACTTTGCTAAAACTGTTTTTCGCTTGGGATGATTATATTTAAAAAATTCTGTCGTTTCTTTAACAAATAATACAACTTTTTGTATTAATGGCACTTTATTGCTTTTAGAAATTGAGTTGTTCGATTTATGGGAATAGCAAGGAATTTGTTTCGCATTTGTCGCTTTTCCAGAAATTTTGAACAGCTCCATTTTCTGCTGACATCAGAGGACACCCATATGTTCCTTCTCCTACACAATTTTTTAGGTCAGGACCAAAATTTGTCAAACCTATTAAAATTTGTTAGAACTATTGATGATAGTGCCTTCGCATCAATTGACATATTACGTCATCAATATCTTTTGAAGCTTCTTCAAATGCGTTTACAACAAAGCCAATAAATTCTTCCCTAAAAACTTTTTATTGTATGTTGAAATATCTTAAAGATAAGGAAATCTGGCTTTTCCCCGACAAATCACAGCTTTCGTCAAAAATTATTGATTCATTTAACACCTGCTGGGATTGAATGTAGAATAATAAGTAATTGAATACGGTAAACTAGATGTTTCTTTGGAAATATCTAATAAATAACTATTAGGATTAAGATATGGATACTTATTGAAAATCGTTAGAGATTCAATAAAAAAAAAAAAAAAAAAAATTACTTATTGAAAATTTCGTTAGAGATTCCATAAAAAAAATCCTTGCTGGGATTTCCAAAAATTTTGTACATTAAAAAAAATATTATTATTGGGAAATCTTGTATTATCGAAATAAACAAAACATATTTTTATAATTTACGGGGCGGAAATTTCCATATTTCCCCCCCCTCCCCCCGCCTCTGAATCCGCGCCTGCTTTAGACATATCTGAGTGAATTCCGTCGGAATTCTATTGGACATATCTGTACATAAATTCTCCCCGATATCATGCGAAATCGATCAGAAATCGGCCAGACAGTAGGAATATTCAACGTCTGACAGAAATCTGAACGAAATCTCTAATAATGAAGTCAGACATTTGCACGAAATGTCTGATTCCGACAATGTCGAAGTATTTTGCTGGCTGGGTAGTCCATCATAATGGTTTAAAAAGAATAATGGCCGATTTCACCAATATCTTTAAATATCAATTTATATTTAATACTTGTTTTTCATGTCAAATAAAAATTAAATTACATATGTATGTATGTATATCAAAAACTATATTTAAATTTGAATCGATATTTAAATAGAATTGGTGAAATTGGCCATAAGCCAAGCTATTCAAATTAAACATTATGAAATAAACAGTCTTAACACAACTGGATGGAGTTGCAGATACATATGAGTATTGCAAGTCTATTATTAAAAATTACGCTGTTATAAAAATAGCTCTTGAAGAGGAAATAAACCAAGCAAATTCAGGAGAGGCTCTTCGAATATTGACTTTAAATAAGATACCTGATTTCATTGTGAATTTGTTTATCTTTAATTTTGCTCTTCAAACGATAAACCTTTTGTAAAAATATTTTCAAACGAAAAATTCGACACTTGGAGAAGCTCATGATACAGTTACCGCTCCTATTGGAATATTTAAAGAGAATCGTAATAAGTTTGATAAAATTTGGAGCGATATAGAAACCATCTCAAGAGAAAATAATATATCATTGAAAGCAATGCAAGTTACGATAAGAAAAAAAGGCAACTCTTTAAATTCGAATTAGAAGGCGCTGGTGAATTCATTATTAATTACAAAAATGTTTTGCAACTCGATTCTATGAAGGCACTACATAGCACAAGAGTTACACTGAAAAAAATTTCTTCACAGATCTAATGAAAGTTACATTAAAATTCAACCTATGTAACCTTTCATTGGATTAATGAAATGTTTCATAAAATCAATGAAAATTTTGCATTAGTTTAATGACAAACGTTTATTTTATCCATTTTTTCAATGAGGATTCATAAAATCAATGAAAATTTTGTCATTGATTTTATTAATCCTTCATTAATCCAATGAAAGGTTACATAGGTTGAATTTTAATGTAAATTTCATTGGATCTGTGAAGAAAATTTTTTCAGTGTATGTTCAAAACATATCTAGCAAAAAACAATTGAACTATCCAAACTTTTACAAACTTTACAAGTGACAATTAGCCCTACTATTAGTTCTTTAAGTTGCGAAAGAACTTTCTCAGCTATGCGTGGAATAAAAAAAAATAGTTCGCAGTGCAATGTTTCAGGAACGATTTTCAAACTTAGCAATTTTAGGTATTGAAATTGAAATGGTCAAATACAAAATAACTCCGGAAAAAGTATTAAACATAATTTGTAAAAAAAATAATAAAAACATAACGTTCGAATAACCTTAAAGCAATACATTTATTTAAACATAATTATTATTTTTATGCTTTAAACTCGAAAATACTAGTTACCATTTATTTTTTGAATACTTTGGCGCATATTCATAAATTATCACTAAGTGTTAACTTTTTTAAGTACCTATTTAAGTAATTCACAGTTGGTTACTTTCAGCAAGAAAAGTTTACACCTAATTATGGATAAAGCTGTAACTAAATGCCAACTAACTAATATGTATATACATACAAAGAACAGCTTATTAATATTATGTATCTTAAAATTTATTTGAATATCAAAACAATTTTGGCGACCGGGATTAGGTGAATCCCGAATCTCGGGATTTCTGATTTTTTATCTCAGGATTTTCGGGATCCCGATTTTTTTTATATTCTTTATTATTTTACATTTTTTTAATAACTTGTGTAAAGATACGTGTATTTGTTGACAAAAAAAGTTTAAATTACATTTGGATTTGGACAATTTGAAAATCTATATAATAAAAATGAAATGTTGTCTGTTGCTGATCGCATAAGTGCCCCCCCTCCCCACTTTTTTCGATTTACCTAAACTCCGAAAACTGCTCCATCGATTTGACTATTTTTTTTCCAAATGTTCGTATTAATCCATTTTAAGTTTTCTTCGAAAGAAAAATTTACCACGCCTACTTTTACGCCCACTTTTTCTATTTATTTGACCGATTTGGACGATTTTTTTTTAAATAATCGCCATGGTCCAACTCAGGTTTTTCCGTTAAGAAAGATTGCCCCGCCCACTTTTTTTCGATTTACCTAAAATCAGAAAACGGCTCCATCGATCATTAGTAATCAGCTACCGAGCGAAGCTGGGGCGACCAGCTAGCTTTTAATATAATTGGACAATTTTAAAATATATTTGACAAATTTAAAATATTTGGATAATTTCAAAATACATTTAGGCTGGGTTTTTGCGATGTAAGGTCAAGTAGGTTTAGTAAATTTGAAAACATATTTGTTGCGCCATTTGTAAACATAATTTTGACGGAACAGCTTAGTCTTACTTAAAATGTTAGTCTTTAATGCAACTCAACTCTAGTTCAGTTGAAAATTTGCAGTTTTTGTATTATGGTTTATAACTTTGTGTAAGTGTGGTTAACAAAACCATAAAAAATTTACAACTCAAAAGTTGTTCCATTTCAACTCAACTGAATTAATATATAGGGGCGTATATAGGCTATAATAGGGGCAAAAATAATAAAGAAAAATACATTTCGCCGGAAAAATCTGAGTTTTATACAACGGCTAACTAAGTTTAAATTTAATCCACATCTCAAAAACCCGGCCTTAGAAAACTTAAAAAACTTGTAATTTTTTTTTATCAATAATTAAATATACTTAGATAAAAATAAGATTTTTGTATGTGATTTTGTTTCGTTTTTTATAACATGTTTTTTATGAATTTTGATCAATTAATAATTTAAGTTTGTTTTTATTTTATTTTTACAAATAAATAATATACTTTCATGAAATGTTTATTTTAACTCGGAAATTATGTGGTGTTTTATAAAGTTTTAAAAGTTTTTTTTTATACTGGGTATATAAAAAAAACTTTAAATAACCCGAAATATCCCGAAAATTTTTAAATAATCCCGTGAATCCCGGGATTCAAAATATCCCGAAAATTCCGGGATCCCGGAATCGGAATCCCGAAATATTTTCTTCAATCCCGAATCCCGGGATTCAGAAAAACCAAGCCCGATTGAAAGCCCTAATTAATACTAACATTTGCTAATTACATTTGCTACTTGCGTCCATTTTTACTGCGTCCAAAAGCATCCATACAAAAAATAAAAAATAAAAAATTTTTTTTTTAAAATTATATTTTAATATTTATATAAAAACTATAACCAAAAAATTACTTTTAAGCATTTGTATGCTTTTTTTGGTAGCCAAGCTATTTGTTCCCAATTTGGAAACTTAAGCTGTTACCGCTTAGGCAATTTTACATTTTTTACCGTTCTTTAGATATAAATTAATCTGTTTAATGCCACGCCCACTTTTCAAATCCCGGCTTTTTTTAGAGAGGTTGTGTATTGATAACCCAGCCTTGTGTACCAAATTTAGACAATTTTTCTCTTACTGTTCATTAGATTTAAAAAAAATGTATTTTGTGCCACGCCCAATTCTCTAATCCCACCCACATTTTGTCGGAAGTTATGTATTGCTAACCAAGATGCTAGTTTCGAAACTTTGAATCTTGGCATTCTTAAGATATATAAAAATCTATTAGGTATTTGCTTGGGAGGTACCACGCCCACTTCTCCAGTCCCGCCCAGATGTTCTTTATTCCCTGCAAATAATAGGACCCGTCCAAACACGCGTGTAAAGAGTAGTCCAAAAGGGACCAGGACAAGTCCAAAACTAACACAAAGGTATGGAAAAACCTGGTCTATTTAACATTACGATGTCCTAGGAGAGGACCGCTAAGGAGTAGTTTAAAACTACTCCATGGTATACTCAAGAGGATTAGTTTTGAAGTCGTTTAAAAACGAAAGCATGTCGTTAAAAAACGAAGACATGTCGTATCACTACAAACACTTTTTAACAATGACATGGTCCATGCTTGCATTACATCGGACCAGTCCATGGAGTAGTCCATTTTATCAAAATGGATCAGGTGGTCCAATTTTATTTGCTGGGTTGTTAACCAAGATATTTCGTCCAAAGTTGGAATCTTGTTCTTGCCGATTTGTCTACAATGTAGTAAGCTTATGTGTATGGGATGCAGATTTTGATAAGTTAAACACCTCCAAAAAGGTTGACCTGAAGTTTCTACACCTAAATATTTTTTTTATGATCTCTTTTATATCTTTAAATACATACATTTGGAAGTGAAAAAATGCCCTTTAAGTTTTTGTCTTTTTTTTAATTCATATTTTTTTGATAAGTTTTTGCTATATTGTATTGTTTTTGTTATATTAAAAAAAAATGTTTGTGAAGTTAACTACCTGATTTGTTTAAACAAATAAAAATAATTTTTGGTTTCTTTATTTTTTGTAATTAAAAATGTAGTAGCTTATTTTTCAGAAACAAATAATTATAAAAAAATATTTTTTACTAAATTTTTTTTAGTAAAATTTAGAGGGGTTAAATTTACCACCACGTCATAAGGTATGTCCCAAAATATCACCTCCACAGTAAAAGGTTAATTTTGTTTTAATTAAAAAATATTTCGTTTTAATAAAGAATTATTTTGTTTTAGTAAAAAAGTAGTTGTTTTTTGTTTTTGAGAAGGGGGTGCGCTTGCCCACCCCAGAACAACAGTCTAGCTACGCTTACGCAACATTGGTGTGTTTTACATCTTTGGTTTCAATTTGAAACCGTTTTGTTTTTAATTTGACAACAGATGTTGTCGAAATATTGACAATCATTTTACCGTGTTATTTTAATACAATTGGTTGACTATTTTGATATCTCTTTTTTCGCTCAGTGCAGTGAGCAGGGCTGCCAGATTTGACGATTTTTTGTACCGAAATTAGCAAAGTGCCGATTTGCAGATTTTTTTTCTAAAAAGTGACGATTTTTTTCAGTCTCCAAGGTCTGAATAAAACATTACATTTTCTGACTATTTCGTTTTTTTAATCTTGGAATGTTTAACAGCCGCACCTAAACAAGAGCGGAAGGCGGAACGTTTTCTTTCGCTTAGCTTTCACGCTGATAGCTTTCTTGTTTAATAAAACCCACAAGTTATAAAGAAAAATAGAGATAAAAACGCTAGATTGACCAAAAAAATAGCTAAATTGCCATTATTTATTAACAACATGGAAAAGCTTCACTACTAAACGAGCTGTCCTATTCTATTCTATTCTATTCTATTCTATTATATTCTATTCTATTCTATTCTATTCTATTCTATTCTATTCTATTCTATTCTATTCTATTCTATTCTATTCTATTCTATTCTATTCTATTCTATTCTATTCTATTCTATTCTATTCTATTCTATTCTATTCTATTCTATTCTATTCTATTCTATTCTATTCTATTCTATTCTATTCTATTCTATTCTATTCTATTCTATTCTATTCTATTCTATTCTATTCTATTCTATTCTATTCTATTCTATTCTATTCTATTCTATTCTATTCTATTCTATTCTATTCTATTCTATTCTATTCTATTCTATTCTATTCTATTCTATTCTATTCTATTCTATTCTATTCTATTCTATTCTATTCTATTCTATTCTATTCTATTCTATTCTATTCTATTCTATTCTATTCTATTCTATTCTATTCTATTCTATTCTATTCTATTCTATTCTATTCTATTCTATTCTATTCTATTCTATTCTATTCTATTCTATTCTATTCTATTCTATTCTATTCTATTCTATTCTATTCTATTCTATTCTATTCTATTCTATTCTATTCTATTCTATTCTATTCTATTCAATAACTAGAAAAACTTTTGTTTAGGTACGGCTGTAATATGCAAGTCTTAAGAAAATCTTTGATTCTTTTCAAAGTACAAAAACAACAATGTTACACTTTGTTTATCTTTCGTCAAACCATCATCGAATGAACCTTTTACGGCTCGCTGTATAAATCATATTTTCAACAATTATACGGCAAGCATTTCACGAGTTGTAAGAGAATATCTACATGAGTCTTATACTATTCTTGACATTAAAGTCTCCTTAGACTATCTTTATCCACGTCTTATACGATTCCTACAACGATTGAACAAGCATCTCTCGCTGTGCTATGGAAGAATCTCACTCGTGTTACAGTTTTCCCCGTGTGAGGAATCTTCTACGATTAAAATATGCAGTCATCGACGATCAAAGATGCTCTTCATGAGACTCCCAGCAGCTCTTACACGATTGAAAATGATAGCTGGGTATGAAGTAATTATGTTTCTGCTTAAATGTTTTTTTTTTATAAAAATCTAATAAAAATGGTTTAAAAAAACTAAATTTAAAGTTGTTAGATTTTTTTGACGATTGTTCGAAACAACAAAGACGATTTTTTTATTTTTTCTCAGGAAACAGACGATTTTCTGACAAATTTATCTGGCAGCCCTGGCAGTGAGGCTTAATGCAGAGATTTTCCCCTTTTGTAGAGATTTATTTTAAAAATTTTACATGTAGGAAAAAAGGGAAAGATTTCTTACTTTTGTTGAAATGTAGGGATTTTTGTTCAATTGCGGATTTATTCTAAAAATTTCCAATTGTAAAATTTAAAACTATATATTATAAACTGTTTTAAGTGTATTGATAATAAATTCGTTAATCTGATCCGATAATGCGAAGAAAGTAAATACATATGTGACATATTTAACAACAATGAAAATTAAACACTTGTTTATTTACTTTTTTTTAAATAAATAAACATTATTAAAAAAGAATGCCTAAAGAAAATCTAGAGGCAATCCTTTAAATGATATAAAAGTTTCATCGGAATCAAAGCTTTATGTGTATTTTTTATAAATTTACTTTTGAAGCCGAAAAATGGACAACACGTTATAATTAATAAATAACTATTGAATATAGCCTGCAATTGAACATAGAATTCAAAAGGAATTAAAAAGTTATAGATTAAAAACTGCTGTATATATTTGTATTAAAGTTTAATAAAAAAAAAAAAATAATATGATTGGCGCCTAAAAGGGCGCCAACTTTTCCTTTGTATTGTGTTATAATATAAAAACAATTAATTATTTTTAAATGAAACGAGTAGAATCAGAACAAAAATATTCTACAATGTACGTTATGCTTAATTAAGCACATGTTACAAGTACTACGCAGAACGTCCAAAGAATAATTTTATATAAAAAATGCAGAAGCATTTAAATCCGACTTTAATCGAAAACCTCATCAGCAAACAGTCAGTAGCTGCAATTGTAGCAATAACAGAAGCAACATCATTGTCATTTTCTCTCCTTACTAATGCACTGCAACAATCACAACATGATTTTGAGGCGTCATGCTACTGTTATACAAACATATGAACGTAATTATTTATAATGCATTCCCATGATGATGCTTAAAATTAATAGCTATTAACATTAAACATTTTATGATTTATATTTTTTATACTCGTATTTTCAAAATAAGTCAGTCCATTGTACTCAGTCTTTTTGATTGGATAAAATGTTAAGGCGCGTGCCATAACGATTTTAATCAACAATTATATTTTTCCCCCAGATTTTGAGTAGGGATCTTCAAGTTAAGGGTGATGTTGATATCAAGCCGTAAATAAAAATGGTAAATTCTTTTGCCATATGATTAATATTTTCATGTTAATTTTATCTTTAGGCTGGTTTTTTATTTTGTCTAAAAAAATTTAAAGATTGTGTTTTATACACTCTACCAAAAAAAATGTTGCATGCGCATTTTGTATTTCTGCTTGTAGGTTAGGTTAAGTAGAAATGGCGTCCAGTACTCATCTAATATATTTCTATTTTGATAATATGAAATTAAGCTAAACAGTAATCCCATCGTATAACCAACACAAACTTCTAACGAATTTCAAAATATGCTCCGACTCAAAACCAGGGATATCGTACAATACGTCAAAGGTAGCTTATTCCATTTCAGCCAGTTGCATTCTCGTCAGTACAGGACAGTGAAATAAGAGGTGTTCCGCGTTCTCCTAATGTCTGGCTCCTAGATGCTGTGCATGCCTACCTAAAAGACAATGTCCCGTGATAATAAATACCAAGAGTGATACATCCCATCTAGTCACCGATAGTGGAGACATGCAACGCCTTCATTGGGGCCCACAATTGGCAGGCCATATCGATAGTAAACCGCCACAGCTCGAGTATGCAGGAAAGCAAAAGTACCCCAACGCCTTCCAATTCAAATGTAGCCCGCAAGGTAGTGCCGAGGAGTGCAGCCAAAACTTGGTGACCAAAAATGGCTAAATTTACGGAAACAATTTTTTTTTTTTATTTAAAAACACATTAAAATTCAATAACAATACAAAAATAATTCATTAAAAATGTTTTCATATGAAACTGTAAATTAAGAAGAATAAACGTAAATTAAATTAAAAAATTAAGCCCCGTTTTCACTACCTCTTGATAGCTAAAAGAAGACTTTAACCGGCCTTAAAAAAGTGTTCCGTTATTAAAACTTTACTTTAAACTAAAGTAAGCGATAAAGTTAATTAAGGTTCATCCTACCTGGTAGGTTGAAGTGAAGTTATAATAATGAAACACTTATTATACGGCCGATAAAATCCTACCTTTAGCTATCGGTAAGTTGTGAAAACGGGCCTAAATCATTGATAAATTCGATTGCGTATTGTTCATCTCAAAAGAATCACTTGTGCCTATTACAGCCGTACCTAAATAAGAGCGGAAGGCGGAACGTTTCTTCCGCTTAGCTTTTACGCTAATATGCCATACCTAAACAAGAGTGTCAACGTCACTATTAAAAGCGCTGTCAAAATGGGATTTTCCAATTGCAAAGCGTTGACGCCGCGCTATTTACGGATGCTTCGAATTTTTGACAGCTACACTAAAAGAAAAAGCTTCGTAAATGTAATGTTTTTTTGCAGTACAGAAACGATTTTGTCATCGACTTTGATCAACGTAACGCGTCATTCCCGCTATGAAAATTGTTTCATTAGGTTAGAAATGTTCATTAATATAACGAAATTATGTCATTATTATTATAACACTCAAATATTTATATAATGAAACCTTACGTTACCATAATGTAAGTTTTCATAATTGCAATGAAAACATTTGGAATTTACAATGAAATTGTGTCCTTATTGGAATGTACGTTTGTCGTAGATAAAATGAAAAGCTGCATTCATTTAATGATATTGTTTCATTAATGTAATGATATTTAACATTAATATATTATTTTGAAATAACTATAATTCATGTTAATTTAACATTGCAGTAAAGTTAGAGCAAAATGTAATTTATTTTGAAATAACAATCGGAATCACGTTGAATGAAAGTTATTTCAAGTTGAAACAACGTGAATTTCATGTAGAATCAAATGGGTTTGAGTGTATTTTAACAGTGTGAAGATGCTTCAGAGACAACATTTGCATTTATGTAAGAATAATTCAAAACACTTACCCTGTAACACATGTTTCATTTATTTTGTATTCTCCTTTGTTAACAGAAACATCAGCAGAATCCCCCGATATGGTCATCATTCTACTTTGAAAACTTGATGTACTATTTAACTAAACAATTTTAATTAAAAGAATACGGGAATTGTCTTCCTTTTTTATAACATATTTAAATAATGAAAATAAAAAATGTACATACTTACATGTGTATATATGTGAATAAGTGTATTGTTTCTGTATTAAGAATAACTGTATGAAAAGATACATTACTATAATGCAATTTTGTCATTAAAGTTTACTCATAGTTACGAAATTACAAGAACACTTCCATAGAAAGTTAACGTAAAATGACAAAAAGAATGACATTTGTCATAATATTAATGTAAATTGTACGTTACTAAAAACTCGTAAAATAAACAATAAAATCAATAAAAACTTTAAAAATTATATTCTTTTAATTAAAAGTTTTACTTTTAATTTATAATCTGTACACATATTACATTATTTTTCTTAAAAAACAGAAACAGCTTTTGTCACTCAGAAATGTAAAGCTTCATTAATGCTACGTAAATATTTCATTAAAATTTTGCAGATGCTGTTATTGCTGCAGTTCAATACTTATTTAAATAAGGGTAACTTAAATTAATAGATTTTAATAATTGTAGCCCAAAAAGGTAATCATAATCACTTTTTTCTATAACTATATGCCTTAAATCGTGCTTAAAAATTGTTCGTTGCTCGAATGTAATACATTTCGTAGCCCCAATGAAACTACGAATTGTCTAAAAACTCCTGTCTTACACGATTCATTGCATTAATGTAACTTTCATTACTATTATGTACATTTTCATTTAATTAATGAAACTTTTCATTACATTAATGTAAGGGGGTTAACGTAACGGCTTCATTCCTGTTACGAAGCGTTTTTCTTTCCGTGTAGAAAACGCTTTCCGCTCTTGTTTAGGTACGGCTGTTAGTTTTAAATATGTTGAAGGTAAATCATATTCATGACAACATTTACCTAACCTTTTGATTCCAAATCTAGAATCAAAAATAAAAAAAAGATAAAAACAAGTAAGAAAGTATAGTTGGTCAAGCCTGACTATATGATACCCTACCCAACAGTATATAGAAACAATTTTTGCTAGTGTACCCTAAGTGGGACCCATGAGCTGTCATGGACCCACCTAAACAATATTATGTTGTGAGGTTAAGATTCAGAGCTCTTTGTGCCGAATATTATTAAGATATCTTCATCTATATGAGATTTGAGGATGGGGGTTTATATGGGGCCTATGGTTAATTTTGGACCTACCACGACAACATTTTGTAATAACATAGTAGCTATCGTGTAAGCTTAATCGCCAATTTTTTTTTGTTACTTGTTAGTATTTGACCGGTTTTAACCGGTCATTTTAGTTTTACCCAAGTCGAATATTTTAAAATGTCTACACGTAGAGAAAAAACATGCTTAAATATGGTCACCTCCAACCAAACTATTTTAAAAGAAAATTGTAAACATATTATGGTTAATATAACCATATATATTAAACATAAGATGTTTAAAATTTTCTTTAAAAATAGTTTGGTATTTAAACATGTTTTTTCTCTGGGCGTATTTTTCGAATATTTTATATTCGTTTTGTAATTTATATTCGTTTTCCTTTCTTTAATTATAAATGTACGCAAATTTTTATGAAGCATGTCAAAACAAAATGTAACCAAATTTAAAAAAAAAACATTATGAGCATTGTGGCCTTAAAATGATAAGTTGCAAAGGTTATTCAACGGAAAAACTTGAGTAGTTCTTAAGAGACTGCAAATAATACTTATATGCCAAAAATGAATCATTGGGTGAAATATTAGCTTGTTGTGTTGCCGAGGTGGAATGCCCGTTAAGGCACTAAAAACTCTTAAGAAGCTCTAGCATATATTCATGCTTAAAACTACTCATACCGGCGGAATCAATGATATGGGAAATTTCATCAGTTTTATTTACACCAAGAACTTAAAACTAAATTGAGGGAATCAAACAATGTCATAGAAGGTTTTAAATTGTGATCGATGAATAGACAGATATTTCAAACAAAAAGCGTGTTCATATTACTATTCGTTTTTGTTATGCTGAAACAAAATAATTTGAAATATATAATCCTGTCAAACATTATTTAACAGTTTCTAAGTTAAAACATTTGACCGTGGAAGTGAGAGCAACTTTATAGTAAATTCTGAAATTTATAAAAAAAATTTTGTTGCCGCCAGCATTTCTATATTGAAAAGCTTCCGAACAAAAAGAAACAGTGTTGTTTGTGTTGATCCATTCTAAAAATTTTATATTGGAATACTGTTCCTTTAATTATATACATTTTTATAAGAAAATAACAATTATTATTTTAAAAGAAAAACGACAAAAAAAATTTTATGGCTAAACAAATTGGAAAATGGCTGAAAAAATGGCGAATGGTTAACTAATTTTAATGGCTAAGTTAGCAACACTTTAACATCCTTTTCCATCTTAATGTTTCCCAGTACATCTCTGTTCCGTCGAACCCAAATGGTCTTGATGTCAAATAAATAAAAATTTGTTCTCGGGAACATTTTTTTTTGAACAGAAAACCTTGTTAATATTCTTAACCCATATTATTATGATAGTTATGTTTGGCATTATCGAATTTCGTTAAACAAAAAAAAAAAAAAAAAAATCCCAAGAGCATGCGAGCAGGGTTGTCAGATGTCTCGCTAAGCGTGGCGATTTTAAAACTTGTTTGGCGTTTTAAATTTCAATTTTGCGACATCGCAATTTTAAAAATAGTAGGCGATTTTGTCAATACGGAAAAATAATATTATATGAATATATTATGAATTTGTATTCTGATTTTTATTTATGAAATTTAGGCATTCAAATGTATGGTCAAAATTTGAAACTGAATTAAGTTATAAAATGTAGAAATTTATTATCACCAACAAAACTGAACTGGCAACAATAAAATTAAGTATGTAAAGTATACTTTGGTATGTAATTTGTTTCCCGATGATCTGGCCTAAGCAACCAGTGAAATGCGCTAGGAATAGCTTATCCCACCAACAATTAATTTCAGTTTATCAATAGTAAGAATTCGGAATTTAGAACATTAAAACTAAATCTTATTAATGAAAAAATTTTCGACTCCCAAGAAAATCTTTGATAAAACTTGTTGTTGTTAAGAATATTTTTAAGATTTTTATAAATTCTAAAAAGCTTAAAATTAAACAAAATATATATCATGGTGACCTTTTTTTAATTTTTGGCGTATTTAAGCGATTCGAAACCAACTTTATTAGGATTTAAAAAAAATATTTTTTTTTTAATAAATTAAATTTTATTCCTTGACCTTTTTTTTAATAAAAATAAATAGTTTTTTCGAGCTCAAGGCCAATTATTTGTAAAAAATATATATATTATTTACTCCAATATTTTGATATCCATCGGATACCATTATCAAGGAATGAGTTACAAGTATATTTGTAAGAGACGTATAACTATCTCCACATTCAATATTGAAAATAAAAAAAAAATAATGCTTTGGTGTTTTTATACCCACACCACAATAGTGGAGAGGGTATTATGCATTTGTGCTGAAGTGTGTAACGCCTTAAAATAGTGGTCCTAGACCCACCTTTAAGTATACCGATCTACTCAGAATCACTTTCTGAGTCGAACTAACGATGTCCGTCCGGCTGACAGGCTGGCTGGCTGTCCATGTAACCTTGTGCGCAAAGTACAGGTCGCAATTTTGGAGATAATTTGATAAAATTTGGGACATAGGTTCTTATTGACACAAGGACCAAGCCTATTGAAAATGGGCCAAATCGTAGGACCACAAGGGAAGATAGGGGGAAATTTCTTCCTCTCAGAAACTATCAAACCGATTTTAATGAAATTTAAAACATTCTATCTATGTCCATATCTATATGGACACAAAATGTATAAATTTTTAAAAAAATCGGACCACGAGGGGAGATAGGGGCAATTTCTGCCTCTCAAACCGATTTTAATGAAATTTAAAACATAGATAGATCTATAGGGACACATTAGCTATACAGTTTTAAAAAATAGGACCACAAGGGAAGGCAGGGGGCAATTTCTGCCTCTCACAAACTTTCAAACCGATTTCCATGAAGTATATAAACATAGATAAATCCATATTTACATGGGCACATAAGCATGATGTGTTTTTAAATACTGTGGTGTATGGTATCATATGGTCGGGCTTGACCGACTATACTTTCTTACTTGTTTTACATTGAATTTGGCAAAAAATAAATCTGACAACCCTGCATGCGAGTAATTTATTGCATTTTCTTAACCCGTGGATAAGTTTTAATTTTGTAACATTTAATTAACACTACGTTAAAGAAAAGTATTTATGGAAAATTCTTAAGATTACTTGGAACTCTTTGGCCCATTTAGTAAGAATTTTTGTAGCACAATTTAACTCAGCTAAAGAGCAAAATTTTAAAATTGTCAATGTACTCGCTCGTAATCATTTTCTTTTATTGCAACGCTTTACAAATTTCGTACCAATAATGTAGCAGTTTTATTTTATTTTATTTTTTTTTTATTCGCTAAATAAAGTTATTGGAATATGTATTTTTAGAAATTGTTTAGATTTTTTCGATTAAAAAAGCCTATTTAAAAAAGTGATATTTAAATTTAAACTTAATCTTATACATAAATAAAATATTCAATAAATAATGTTTCTATATTTACAAAAAAATGTCTAGCTAATTTTAAAAATACACATCATTATACCCTTCACCACAGGTGGAAAGTGTGTATAAAAGTTTTTCATTCCGTTTGTAACTTAAACAATATTGATCTTAATTCTTTTAAGTATATATGTATGTATATTCTGGATCCTTATGAGAAGACAAGTTGTGTGTATGTCGAAATGGGGTTTCCGAAGAGTCCAGATATAATGGGAAACAGTACCCATGTTCTGTAACTTTAGTGAGAACTTCTTGCATCGAAAAGATGCAAAACAAAATATCCCATCGTTTCTCGAAAAGTGAGAAAAATGTGTGTCTGTAACTCATGTCGAAAACTATCAAAAGAGATTACGTCGTTAAGTTATAAATGTCATAATATTGCACTCGAAGCCGATGTGACATTGCAGACGTTCAGAACGCCAGTAACACATATCGTTGACGGCGACCAAAATTTACTTAAATTGAAAATTTTTCAACGACGGCGGCGAAAACACAACCGTCGGCTATGCCAAATTGTGTAAAGAGCGACTTTAATGTTTGTTGTTTGCAAACGAGCTTTGAAGACATTCGTAAATTTTATGAAAATGTTAAAAGCAAAATAATAAAACAATGAAAAATGTGCCAAGAATAAAATATTATTATCATTATTATTTGAAGTTTACATTTTTAATTGTTTTTTAGTTTTAACATTTTTTCTCGCCCCATTTTTATTCGTTAGTTTATTTGACAGTTCAAAGCGGGAACTTTTCTCACCAAAATGTTACAGACACACTTTTTCTGTAAATTGGCGAGTAATTTCCTTACGTGACAGCTTGTACTCGCCAAAAAAAGTTACAGACATAGTTAAGTGAGAAAAACAGCTGTTTGTTTCAATTTATGGCATTTTTTGTTTCATTTCACACATTTCAATCGAAAACTTCCACGACGCGAGAGTTACAGAACATGGGCACAGGTTATTATATATTTATATCACATACATATCTTCCGTAATAGTATGCTATTGAAATTCAGCCATATCGGTTCACAAAAACCACGACTACCGCAAAAATTTTCTCATAAATATCTCATTTTTACCCATTCATTTTTCCTTTTAAGAATCTATGAACTTAAGTTTTTCACTTTCACCTTAAGTTAACTAAATAGAATACTGGATGTCAAAAATTAACAAATAACACCCATTTCATATGAGCTAGGAAGACCAAATTTTGCTTAAATATTTCTGAAGTATAAGGAGTATTAAATATTGAAATGGGGTCAAATCGGTCAACTAATTGACCTGGCCTTCACATAAGTGTCCTTCTGAATATAGGGGTTTGGTAAGGAAGCAAGTCAAGTTGATAAAATTGAGCTCACATATTCTATATATGTACATATTTATGAGATTTTTGTGGTTGTAAAATAAAAATGTAGTCGAATTTTGACATGATAACGCCCATACCATGTGATCTAGAAAATAATTGGCTTTTTAGTTCTATGGTCAAGGGTATCTAAGATTCGGCACAGCCAATTATAGCACTTTTACTTTTTTTTAAATCAAGTGGGTGGTCGAGAACAAAATATTTTTAATTATATTATCGTATATCGTTGACATTTTTATTAAGTCTTAAAATATTTTAATAGTCGCTAATTTGACAATAAATATTATAAATTACCAAGTAGATAATATTAGACATTCTTTAAAATTTATAAATATTGTGTGACTTAACATAATTATATTTTCGTATCGCTTAGTCAATTCTTCAATATTGATGAATTATATATATGTATATTGGAGACCCTTTGGAAAACCTTTTTTTTTTATCAAGTAGACGAACGTCAGTAATTAAACCACTTTTCTTATAACATTTCCAATAAATTATATAAAATATATGGGGGATTTCATGCCAAGTGATGTTAAAGTTAAATCGATGACTTCCGATTTGGATGAAATTTGCACCAAGGTTAGTCGTATTGGATAGTAGTTTGATGTTTCTGAGTTAGTGGGGGTCAAAATTTGACATGTTGGCCAAACAGGTGTTCTTTCTAATACATGTAACTTATTACCAAGGTTGGCAACCGATACCAATACCGTTAAAATTGAATATCGGTATCGATCGCGCATAAAATACCGGTATAAGTATACTGTTTCCCTTAATACCGGTATAATACCGGTACAATCGTTTCGATATTAAAAAAAATAAGATAATTTTTCAAATAGAAACAAATTAAAAGTGCTAATGAAAAATATTTTTGTTTACTTGACGCTCTATGGTTGCAAATTGCAACACTGTTTTTGTTTTGTTACGAACAGGGCACATACTCGCACTTACTCGCCCCGCTTTTCTGAACATACATATACTTATAATTGTGTATGGTATTGATCAGTGTTGGACAAAATACATGGTTTGCGGTATTTAAAATACAAAATACTTGCTGGTCATGTATTTAAAATACAACCCAATAAAAAATGGAGCTTCCAATGAAACAGGTTTGTAAGGGAGAAACATAAGGGTTTCGCTTACCATTGCGCTTACGGAAGACATGAATCTTATATGGCGAGTTCCCACTTTGAAACAATACATTTGTGACACATAAAGCGCATTATTCAGCTCACATAAACATTGTTGGATGTAACGATCATCTTTACACACTGAATGTTTTGATACAGTTATTTTTTAGTATTCTCCCTTACAAACCTGCTTCGTAGTAAGGGAATGCCGTAGCACTTAAAATTTTATTTTTTTTTTTAAGTTGTTAAGAGTTCTTTCACTTACTTTACTGCATTTCTGTATGTCTTATTGCGTAGCGCATAATTGTGCGCTTATTTTTTAAATGTACCTTTAGTGCTTCGCAAAATGATAAAATTTTTTATTGGGAAAATACTTTCAGGTTATGTATTTAAAATACAAAATACTTACACATCTGTATGTATTTAAAATACAAAACACTTCCATTTATGCCCGTAATTTCTACAAAAAGAAATCGAGCTGTGCATAGAATTCTATGGTGTAAAAGCTGCCATATTTTAAAGGGAAACTGAAGGTAAAAACACGTAGGCAAAATAAATGTTAAAAAAGGTAAACATAGCTGTTAGGTACAAATACGATCTGCTTTCTTTTTGTAGAAATTAGGGGCATTATTGTAAGTATTTCAAATACAACCCTGCAGGAAATGTAACTAGTGAATCTGTACTGATTCACTGTTGACACAGTCACCCCAGGCAATGTTATTTACAATAAACATTTAACATGTGCGTGTCATACTGACGTTGGTACTACTGACTGACTAGGTAGTTCCTTTGGGAACATACGTAGAGATTGGAACCAGAGAATCGCTAGTAGATTTTAGTAAAAGTTGTCTACACTTTTGTAGGAATACGAAATCATAACAATCTTTTTTTATTATTTCTTTAACTTTTATAGGAATTGCACTTTTCAGTTGTTATTAATAAAATCTTTTGCGTATTAAAGCCAAATATAGTGGCAAATGTAATGTAGTGTAGACACTTCGTTGACATTGTCACCAAAATAGTCGAAAAAATTGGCGACTTGGAGACACTTGCACCCAGGTTTCCTTCAGGGAAAATACAAAATACTTCCACGTCATGTACATTAGACTGGTCGCATCTTGTATGGGATTTTTTTTTTAAATTTAATTGTTTGCGCTGCTTAAAATATGAGGTTTGGTGTAAGAAATCATGATCTAATTTTTCAGGTCAATCCGACGGTGCCTAGCCGTGCCGGGTGGTGCCCAAAGTTCCCCATATTATAAAAAAAACATCTTTTCTATCAGATCTTTATAGTTATACTAGTTGAAAAGCCGAAAATCAAAAATATGGCTTCGTAACGATCTTCCGCAGAGAAAGTACTTCAAGTGTGCCAAATTTCAGCTTCCTATGTCATCAGATGGCTTCAGAAAGTTGCGGAAAGAATAGGACATACATGCAAACATCCTGACATATTAAGAAATTATATATTGTATAGATAGATTAACATATTTTCGCGCAACTCAAAAACGCTTTAGCTTATTGAAAAACTAAAAAAAACCGAAATTCCGCAATAAAATTTTTCTTTAAGAAAGGTAAAACGTTTTTCTTATATGCGCAGTCGTTTTAGAAACATAATTTTTTTTTCTGGAAAAAAAAAATAATTTTTTTATTAAAATTTCGGAATTTTTGTTTTTAAAAATTCATAAAAAATTGAAAAATGCAGCTATGCTTCTAATTTTATGCCGACATATAAAAAACAACTTTGCAAACAAAACACGCTATAAATGATTGAAATCTGTAAACAACTTTTGATTTTATGTGTTCACAAAAGATGTGGTGGTTTAATAAAATTCTTAAATTAATTACAATTTTTCGTCTTTTGTGAATACATAAAATTAAAAGTTGTTAACAGATTTTAATCATTTATAGCTTGTTTTGTTTGCAATGTTGTTTTTTATATGTCTGCATAAAATTAGAAGCATAGCTGCATTTTTCAATTTTTTATGAATTTTTAAAAACAAAAATTCCGAAATTTTAATAAAAAAATTATTTTTTTTCCAGAAAAAAAATTATGTTTCTAAAACGACTGCGCATATAGAAAAAAGTTTCAATTTTCTTAAAGTAAATTTTATTGCCGAATTTCGGTTTTTTTTAGTTTTTCAATAAACTAAAGCGTTTTTAATTTACGCGAACATATGTTGTGCAACCTCCTTAATTTTCGAAATAACGGTATATCTCGAAAACCAAAGCCAACATAAAGAAAAAAGTTTTAACTTTCTTAAAGTAAATTTTATTGCGGAATTTCGGTTTTTTTTTTAGTTTTTCAATAAGCTAAAGCGTTTTTGAGTTGCGCGAACATATGTTAATCTATCTATACAATATATAATTTCTTAGTATGGCAGGATGTGTGCATGTATGTCCTATTCTTTCCGCAACTTTCTGAAGCCATCTGATGACATAGGAAGCTGAAGTTTAGCACACTTGAAGTACTTTCTCTGGGGAAGATCGTAACGAAGCCATATTTTTGATTTTCGGCTTTTCAACTAGTATAACTATAAAGATCTGATAGAAAATATGTTTTTTTTATAATATGGGGAACTTTGGGCGGTCACCCGGCACGGCTAGGCACCGTCGGATTGACCTGAAAAATTAGATCATGATTTCTTACACCAAACCTCATATTTTAAGCAGCGCAAACAATTTAAATTAAAAAAAAAATTGCGACCAGTCTAATGTACATGTATGTACTTAAAATACGAAATACACCATTTTTTTTTTTCAAACAGAAAAATGCATTAGATAAAACTAATTAACAAAACAACTGTTTCCTTTCATAAATATCAGATTTTTTAATGTAGCATCAGACAAACAGTTTCTTGTTGGAGGATAAATAAAACCTGCTGAAGAAAATAATCTTTCTACAGGTCTTGATGAGCACAAACTTGTATTAAATTCTATGAATACTCTTTTTATATTTAGATAGCTGTCAAGAGTGATAATGTCTTTGCTCTTTTCAATGAGGAAACTGACAAATTCCAATTCCAAATTTGATGTCCTAGATTCACCATCATCCCTATCTACGAAAACAACAAAATCATCGCCTTCTTTACTGGTGCTTCTACTTCTTAATTTGCAGGTGGCATTTTAAGTTTTTGTAATTTTCCTCCAGAGTATAAATTGCAAGTTTTGGATTCGCCTTTCTTCTTATGTATTTAAAATACAAACTACTTCTATTTATTGTATGTATTTAAAATACAAAATACTTGCTAGACATGTATTTTAAATACAAAATACTTGCGCGTCATGTATTTAAAATACAAATACAAAATACGTATTTCAAATACATGTATTTCAAATACTGCCCAGCCCTGGTATTGATGCATTCAACATTTAAACTATTTTTTCATTCACTTTATAACGATTGTAACCGATTATCAATTAAGCCATATAAGCTAAATATACTGTAAATAAAAATTACTGCTGAGGTATACTTTGCTCTACTCCTATCGAGGCAATATGAAACCTGGTAATGTACATAGATTTATTGTCTGTTAATTCTTAAAAAGTTTGAAAGGTCTAAAGCCTATAGTACACGGAATGTAAAAAGCAACATGCGCATGTCGTTCTGACGTAATTTTTACGTCACTACAAAGCCACAATAGCCAGTTCATGTTGTGTTATGACGACAAAATTACGTCAGAAGCACATGTGCATGTGGCTTTTTGCATTCCGTGTACTATAGGCTTAACTCATACAGTTTTGTTAAGTGTAAGCTTTCTTGGGAGGTGCCAATTCCACTAAAAACTTCGAATAATTATTAAGTCTATTGTACCTTCCAGATCATCAGTAACATACTGTACAAATTTTTATGAAAATCGGTCCAGGGGTTTAGGTGTCTATATGTGCAAATAAAAAAGTATTTTTCATACATAAATATTTTGGTTACTTTTTTTTGCAATTGGTTACTTTAATTTTACATTTTGGTTAAAATTTATTTTTGGTCGTGGCAACACTGAACATAAGTTCTACAACAACATTAAAAGGAAATTTTAGGTGTGGTGTTTGACAGTTTGAAATACTAAAACTTAAGTATAAAAACATTCCGCCAGCTCTCTGAAGGGCCAAATACACTTGTCAAAATACTCATCAAGCATTGTGGTAGTATTAGGGAAAATGTGTTTCCATGTGCGACAACGACGATACTGGATGGAAAATCAAAAAGTTTAGATATGATGGGTTACATACTTTAAGCACACGACCACTAGTGAATTTTCCAGCATGACAAGCATTTGAAAGGCGTATTCGCTTTGCTGATTTAAGTTTGTATTGTTATTGTGATGATAATATTTTTAGTTGAAATCAATAAATAAAATATAATACATAAGGCATGTACATTAGGGGTATAACCAATTTTTTTGGCATAGTACCATGAGGTCAACCATGTCCTAGTAACCACGAAAATCATAATCTTTTGTAATTTTTCTCAAAAAAGTTCACGCACCAATTGGTTTTTCTAAACCAATGCAATATTGACTATTCATAATTTTATACGGTGTTTTTTATTCTTTTTTAATTTTTTTTTTTGTAAAAAAGGTAAAAGATACGTTTTACTTTACGGAAAAATCTCTTACCATCTCAAAATATTAATGAAATTTCATACTTGAGCTATTTTTTGTTTTAAATAAACATATTATTAATTTTTCTTAACCAAAAAGGAAATTAAATGTTTTCAAAACTTCATCGCGGTTGGTGCGTAAACTTTTTTGACCTTAGCGAAAAAATAAATATACGTTCCCTTATAGTTGTTTATGCTCTATCAGACTGTGCTATGCCAATTTTGATCTTTTAAAAAATTGTTAAAAAGTTATCTCCCTAATGTACATATGAGCCGTTTATTTTGAAAGTGGCATTAGTCACTTTTAAAAAAAAAATCGAGTTAATAATAAATAATAATAATAAATAATAATAATAAATAATAATAATAAATAATAATAATAAATAATAATAATAATACTGAGAAAAATATCATTATCATGATGTATCAAATACAAGTGAATCTTCTCGAAAGTTATCATCCATATTTTTAAACGTGTTAAAACGCAAACCCTTAAATATCTCGACTTAAAAACCGAAATGACTTATGCCACTTTCAAAATAAACGGCTCATATATAAATATATTTTTCTTTTTTAAAACCTTTTCTTTAGCTTCACTTCGCAAAATCAAATCTTGTAACGTTAATTTAACCGCCTTATACTCAATGCAAATGGATGAAACTTTGCAGGCATACATATTCCCGATGACAAAACGCGAATACATGGGCGTAGCCGGGATAAAATCTAGGGGGGGGGGGGGGGCAAAAAAAATTTTTTTTTTGGTAAAATGCTTTTTTGACCGCCTTTTAATCAATGCAAATGGATGAAACTTTGCAGGCATGCATATTGCCGATGACAATACACGAATACATGGGCGTAGCCAGGATAAAATCTAGGGGGGGGGGGCAAATTTTTTTTAAAACCTTTTCTTTAGCTTCACTTCGGAAAATCAAATCTTGTAACGTTAATTTAACCGAAAGAAATGCGAAAGAAAAGCGTTTCCTAAAAAATTTTTTTTTTAAATGTTCTTATTTTGAATTTTTTTTCCTTTAATTGTAATTGTATAAAAGTTGCTATGCTGGTATAGCGATGTAATTAAAATACCGATACCGAAATGAAAAAAATTTATTACCGATACCGAAATTCGTTTCGGTATCCAACCTTGCTTATTACCTATTGGTGTAACACCAATGGTGTTAAGCTGTTATGATACTTGCTATTTTTTGTATTTTTTCTATATTGGAGAACATTGCAAATATATTTGCATAGGAAAACTGACTAAGTGTAAAGAGTATGATTATATCATAAAAAATCTTGAAATGCCAAACAAATATACATGTGTTATCGATAAATAATCTAAGACTGTCAAAAAAAATATAAAATTTTTTAACTTAAAATTGACATTTCCAGATTAATTGTTAGCACTGTTGCCAATTTTTTTAGTTTTTGATCGAAAGAAACGGTTTTAACTTTTTTTTTTGCGATTTTTAGCTTTTATGACGATTTTTTGTGGGGAAAAAAACGTGGACAGTATTGTTTGTTTTGTTTACATTTTATCAAATTGTATTTCTTGTTCTTTCTCGCATTTGTTGTTTCATTCAGTCAATCCTAAAAAAATTCAATACAAAAAATAGCAAGTATAATAAATAACACCTTTAGCAAAATTTGTCCCAAAAAATTAGATAGCATTTTCTTCAATCTTTCGAAAATTTGTTTTTTGTTTTTACAAAATTTTTTAAATTTAAAACATTTAAAATTTTTTTTTTTTTTAAATTAGTATTTTTTTGTCTCTACAGAAAGCTTATCTGCCTTCGTTTAGAAATTTATATTGAAGACAAAACAAATTTAAGTTTTTATTTTTTTGTTTCGATATAATATTTTCCCAAGCTAAAGTTTTTATTTTATTTCAAAAACAGGCAGTTAAATTAAAAAAAAAAAAAAAAAATAACAGCAATGCCCACGATGTCACACGTTAACGTTCGCATAGAAAATTACATTTAAAACAAAAACAATTTCTAAAATTTGTAAATAAAATTTTTAAAAAAACAAAAAATGTTTGGAAAGAATAAAGAAAAAGCTATCTTATTTGTTTGGGACAAATTTTGCTAGCACGTATAGGTGTGTAAACTACTATCCAAATCGGAAGACATCGATTTCAAAAGTTGGGTCACTTGATATGACATCCACCATATGTATAAGCAAAAATTAAGTAAAAATCAGTTAAATAAATTTGGCTGATGTGTGTCGTACACAGAACCTTTTTATACCCTTCACCACAGGTGGAAAAGGGTATATATAAGTTTGTCATTCCGTTTGTAATTTCTATAATATTGATCTTAGACCCTATAAATTATATATATTCTGGGTCCTTATGAGGAGAGAAGTTGATTTAACGATGTCCGTCTGTCCGTCCGTCTGTCTGTTTGTCCGTCTTACGTTTGATATGTGTTTTCCGGAGACTCCAGACATGATAGCGACTAGGTTGTTTTACATTTATGCCACATATAGTCTTCCATTTCTTGCTATTGAAATTCAGCAAGATCGGTCCACAACCACGACTACCTCTAATTTTTTCCGAAAATCCCTTGTTGTTGTTGTATTTTTATTACTTTTTTCTGTATATCTGGTGAACGGCAAGAGCCAAAGTTTCCAAATTAGGTACAAACATTTAAGTGGGCGTGGTACCTCCCATACAAAAAATATCAAAAATTGTGTAAAAACCTGAATTTTTTGACTGTAATATGACCTATGGTTACGCCTTATATATCAAAAGATCAGATTTTTAGTAGAAAATATTTTCTGAAAAATACCCATTTTCGGGAACCATAGATCTTCCTCAGTCCACGTTTTATAACCAAATTAACTGGCAAATTTCTTCTTTAACACGTCGGTATATACAAAATCTGTCAAACCGGTTGCCGTGTGAGTTGTGAACAGTAAACGGTGCATATTTCATTTTAATATTATTTAAACAACGTTCCTTCATGGTTCAGTTGTCTAGGCGGTGTGTTAAATTAGAAACTGTAAGTTCCCTGGTTCGAATCTTGGTTTTTAAAATAATTTTTTTTAATATTTTTATGTTTTAAAAACGATTTAAAAAAAATATTTACCAGTTTTCGCTTTTTAAATTTCATTTATAATGGAGTTTTAAGTATTGTTAATATGTATGTATATGTAAAAGTTATTTAGTTAGAATACAGATTCTGCTCGCACAATGGTGAAGGGTATATAAGATTCGGCAGAGCCGGATATAGCACTCTTACTTGTATAGTATACCGATCGACTCAGAATCACTTTTTAAAGTGATCTAACGTTGTCCATCCGTCCGTCAGGCTGAGTATCTGTTCATGGTAACCATGCACAAGCTGCAATTTTGTAGATAATTTGATGCAATTTGGTATAGGTATACGTTTTAATTGTACTTAGGACAAAGCCTTTATAATATATAATATAACAATATGGTTTGAATCGGTCTATAATGTCACATAGCCCCCATGTAAGCTTTTTTCCGAAATGGACTCTTTCTGCTTATTTTGCTAAGAAGGCTTTAAAACAAAACAAAGTTTTTAGAATTTTAAATGTAGCTGTGGGAAGGAAGGAGTTTGGCATTTTATCTAGTGAAATAGGCAGAAATTGTCCATTAACCTTCATTTATTGTTTTAAATGTAGTTGTGGGAAGGAAGGAGTTTCACATTTAGTCTAGTTAAATAGGCAGTAATTGTCCATTAACCTTAATTTATCTTCGTATTTAAATTAAACTCGCCCAACAATTAGATTAAATTGGCCCCATCGGTTGCAAGTAGGGAACAATCTTTTAAATTAGTCCGTAAATACTATGGTGGCTTTAACCATTATAATTTTTTTTTTAATGCAAATACATATTTTTAAACTCAAGCGACAAAAATAAAATTTTACAGGAGTAGCTTTTTTATTTTATTTCATAAAAATTTCGTATAAAGGGTGTCGCTTAAGATAAAATTGTTTTTGCTATAAAATCGTAACGGTACATTATGTGACCATGACATTTTTGGAGATGATGCAAGTGTTGCCAATAAAGTCAGTTATTAAAAAAAACGAAACTTGAAAAATTATGTCGCATAAGCTTTTTTTGCGGTAATGACTCTTTATGTTGTTTTTAAATAACCCATCTTTAGTTTTCGGGGTATATTTTTAAAAATTTTAGGGCATAAAACACCTCTTAGAACATATTTATGTTTACCCTGTTTAGGATATTTATTGCCAAATTAACAACTATTTAAATATTTAAATCTTAATAAAAATTTCGACGATATGCGATAATACATAAAGTGGTATAATTAAACATTTTTTGCTCTCAACCACCCACTTCATTTAAAAATGATGTGTATATTTAAAATTAGATGAACATTTTCTTTATAAATATAAAAACATAAATTATTAAATATGTTTTTTTATTCTTACGTTTATTTAGTCTGTAAGTTCAAATTTAAATAGCGCTTTTTTATAAATAGGTGTTGTTAGTCGAAAAAATGTTAACAATTTCTAAAAATACATATTCAAATGACTTTATTCAGCGAATAAAAAAAAAACCAAAAACAAATCTGCACGCCACTAAAATTTAAAAAGATAAAAAAATTAACAATTTAACAATTACATTGCCAAATGTAAAATGTTGTGCCTTAAGTTTGCAAAGTTTAGCAATAAAAAAAATTTTGCTAAAGAGTTTTAAGAAATCTTAAGTATTTTCAATAAATACTTTTCTTTTTTATTGTACTCATTGAATGTAATGCAAGAAATGACTTTGGTGCTTAGATATTTTTTTTGTTCTACGAATACTCTAATATATGTATATTTGATAACTCTGCTCGGGGATTGTTGGTAAAAAAATTATATGTCAATGTTCTGGAAATCAAAATCGACTAATCGACTTTATCTTTTTTTTAATTTTTCCTGAATTATTAGTTGTTTTGGTGATACTTAAAGTATGCAGTAGTATTAAAACAATGAATATTTTTTTATCAACTTTTAAACAGGATCGTTTTTAAAATTTGGTGGTTTTCAATTTCACTCGAATTCATTTTCCAGAACATGGCCGACAGAAAAACAATTTTTAAATTGTGTAACCAAGCTGAAGCGAATTTTAATTATATTTGCAAAATTAAATACCTTTAATTTCATTATTTGATTGCTGTACTAAAACAAGTTGAATTCTATATGGGAACTTCCCCAGAATGGTCTACCAGGATGAAAAAATAAAAAGTTGATAATCATTATATTGTTTTTTATTATAAAATAAGAACATTAAAAAAACGCGTTTCTTAAAAAAGAACATTTAAAAAAATTTTATCCTGGCTACGCCCATGTATTCGTGTTTTGTCATCGGAAGTTTCATCCATTTGCATTAAGTTTAAGGCGGTTAAATTAAAGTTACAAGATTTGATTTTCCGAAGTGAAGCTAAAGAAAAGGTTTTAAAAAAGTCTATGTTTTATAAAAGAATGCTTTCATAGCATATCTCAGCTGTTTTACTTGAGGAAATTGCGCTGGAAACTGAAAAATTTTATATTTTTATTTTTAAGCTACATACTTCTAAAGACATTTTTATATATTTATTTGAAACTGACAAATTTTATATTTTTAAGCTACTTTTAAAGACATTTTTATATATTTATTTTACATGCAAAAAATATGTTATGTTTACACTCTATCTTCACAATCTCTCCATTACAATCAATTGTACAAGGAGCATTAAGTTGTTTTGTTAAAGAAATTTGAAGATATTTATGATGTAAGGTGATAATAATAAAAAAAAAAAGATGAAAAAATCGTACGTTCACGATCGGTACATAAGCCAATTAAACAAAACCATGAGAGATATTTCATTAGGTGTGATCCCGTACTCAAAGTTGGGAGCCTGCGGGATCCCACTCAAGGCGGATTGACTAGAAGGTGAGGTCAACTCTACAACAACACTGCTTCTGTGGTAGGGTTGTCAAAAATATTGCAAGTAAAAAAATAGGTGTGTTTACATAAAAAACTAGTTTGTATACTAACTTTGACAAGTCGACCACCGAAAAAAACACCATATGTTGACTTGACCCCACCTTCTACTCAATGCGCCCTTGATCCAAATCTTACCGAAAACTGCTCCCGTACTCAAAGTTTGGCTTTTAAGAGAAAAATATTCTTCTTCTCGCACAAAGTAGCCCGTACCAAGGTCCATCTATCAGGTCTGCTTACTTGTACAAAAACAAAAAACGACATGAATTTTGGTTGTGAAAAATTTCTTTTAAGCTGTCAAAAACTTACTATCAAATATACAAAGCAAAAGGAAAAAACCTGTATATGTGGCATACCATAAACGTCCCAGCGGGAAAAAGAAGGAGTACGGATGCCTTCTAGAAGGGTTTTGTACTCCTTCTTTTGGATAAACAAGGCCTGCTCGCTCCATTCCATACTCATATCTTTTTTACACACGTTGTTATTGCGGAGTAGGCCTTCCGCTCTCGCTCATTGAAATAACACTATGCGACAGTCAAAATCGGGATGGGATGAAACCAACGGGAAATGTTATATCGGTAAAAAATAAGTTATACGTGTCCCAGCGTTTCGCTGGGTTATATCAAAAAAAGACCACCAAAGGTCACAATTTCCCCTATATGATAGTTCCTAACTTCAAATCGATATATCTCGATTCCTAGACGTGACCCAGCGAAACGCCGGGACACGTATAACTTCTTTTTTACCGATATATCTTTCCCCGGTAGTTTGAACCCTTCCCGATCACTGACCCCTACCATTTGTCGCACAGTGTAATTTATTACAATCCTAGGACATGTTCTGTGTTAAGAGTAATGAGTTCTGGAATCAAATATTAATCAATATATGTATATTATATATTCTCGTTTCCTATTGATTACATTTTCCCGCTCGGTACGAATGGTAACGGGAACAAAAAAAAATTATTATTTTGCTTTTGCTTGTGCAATAAAAACAATACAAAAAATGTCACTCCTTCTTTACTCCCTTCTCATAGAAGCGAGTATGGGAGGTGTATCTTATCTTTTATACCAAAGAGCCGAGGCCTTCTATAAGGCATTATTTAGCTGTTAGATAAGAATAGCAATTGAACCAAAAAAATGTTTAAGCAGGCCTTTAAAAAGGCCTGAAGTGAGAAGTTCTTCTGAGTTTTCCCGCTGGGGTATGTGTGGGAAAAAACAATAAACGTAAACAAACATATGTATATGAACATGCACATGTAAGCAAAATGTAAACAACTTTTGACTTCTTCTTGCGCAGACCTTTTCAATGGGCCTTGACCCGTACTTTTTCTTTGAGCTGATTGGGGAAATTGTTAAACAAGTATTACCATAAGAAATAAAATAAAAAATATTAATAAAATAAACAAAAGAAAATGTTAAAATGTAGGAACAGACTTAAATTTTACTTTTGTACATGCTAATGTGTTATTTATGTATTTTTTTGAAAGATTTCATTGTAACGTTTGCTTTTGGGGTAGAAATTTGGTTTTTTATTGTTTCCGTACTTTTGTACATTTTTGTCTATTAGTCTGAGTTCATAGGGCTCATGTCTTATTGACAAAACTGCTACTTTATAGGCGAGAGGGACGAGGGGAAAAGAAACGAGTACACAGATGCATGTAATGTCTTTACGTTTTGCTTTTTCATTCGTTGTTAAATTTTGTTATTGTTTTCAATATAAAAAAAGCACATGTCGTCAAAATGACTGTATCATTTGAAAGCCAATTCATGTTCAAAGAAGAAAAAGGAAGAATCTTGTCAATAAGACATGAGCCGTATGAACTCAGACTTAGTGAGAGAAATTCTTGTTTACTCTCATTTTACCGAACTTTACCCAAAAAGTACGGGATCGCAACTATTTTGTAAATACTGGATGGAGACCTACATTAATACACTTTTAAAATAAATAAATCACTTTAGAATATTCCGTTCCATTACGCAGATTTTTACATTTCACTACTGTCAGCCAAAGTTGACTTCTATTTTGCGTACGTTCGTGACCACATGTTTATAACTATCATTATGAAAATTTAAATCCATCTTTTGCACTTAACATAGAGCTACCCAAATGCTATCGAATCGCCAAAAAAAATTCTAGGAAAGGTTTTGTTTTCATTTGTTTTGTTTTTATTTGTACATCAAAAGCGTACGAACGTACGTACGTTCGTGACCCCAGGAAATGCCCATATCCAATTATACTAAAACCAAAAAAATTAATAAATTTTTTACAATAATTAGCATAAATGATAGCATAATGCATGGATTGATATAAGATTTGGCACAAATTCGTTTTTCAAGACTAGATATCATACTGATAAATTTCGTGAAGATCGGTCCATAATTAACCATAGGCCCCATATAAAGCGCACTCTCGGAAAACAGTTTAGTACACCTAAAACCGTACAAAATAATGGAACTGTTATAAAATTTGGTACGTAACAGTTTTATAGGACTAGAAATTACACTGTCAAATTTGGTGAAGATCGAGCCATAATTTACCATACGCCCTAACTTGTTTTTTTTTATAAAATTTTCTACAATTTCACTACTTTTATTTATAGTACGGGTAATTTGTTATTTCCTTTATAAAGCTTCATTATCAAATCCTTTTAATCCTAAGTAAACTCCTTTTTTCTTGGTGCTATTGTTAAATAAAATGGGGGTTTTTTTGAATACGTACTTCTATTTTTTTTTATTATTAAACTTGTACAGATCGGTTTAAACATACAAAAATAATTAACAACTTTATGCTCATTAACTGTATACATTCATAATTTTGTGATGGCAAAATTGGCATTTTCTTATAAAGCTTTAAATAAAATTACAGGATCGATGTAAGCAGCTTAAATTTTTAAGTATTTATTTGTAAAAAATTTCACCATGACAAAAAGAAAATAGGAAGTATTATGATCCTTATGCAAAGTATGGAGTGTATTCTTATTTTAGTCATACTTTTCATAAAAAAAACGAATAATATTAGAAGAAATAAAAGAGATTAATGGGTAAAATACAAGGCAGTCGTGATTTTTTGCTCATATCTAAGAGATTTGTGAGCCGACCAGGTTGAATTTCAATAGCAAATATCTGTGGTCTTCGGAAAACCCATTTCAACAGACAGAAGGACATCGTTAAATCAACTTCGCTGCTCATAAGGACCCAAAACGTATAAACTTTATAGGGTCTTAAATCAATATTGTAGAAATTACAAACAACGATATACTTATACCGTTTTACCTTCGGTGAAGGGTAGTGTCCGACCGAACGCACTTTTTTAGAACGAACCGAACTTTGGTAAATTTTGCAAAGTTCGGCGGAACACAAACTTTTTGTCATTAATATAAATAATACTTTTTTTAATTTATTAATTTAAAACATAAATAAAATTTCAGGAGACCATACGCAAAATGAAAAAAAATAAATTGCCCTTTAAAGTGGTGAAACTATTTTATAGTGAAAAAATCAGAAAAAATACACGCAAGAAAAACCATGGTACTATAGTACATACAGTACATAATTAGTACTCAAAATTAAATATTTAAATATTATAATGGACTAGCAGTTCCCGCGGCATTGCCCGCCCAAAATGAATTTTTGACTTACTATAAAGAAATATAAAGCCTGTGTGTTTTAAAGTATGTAGATCGATTAACATAAGGACCCTATTACGGTTCACAACTCAACTCCGTAATAACACAACTGGTTATGTTAAGTTGTAATTTGTTGATGTTTTTGTTGGCCCATTTTTTTTTTTTTTTTAACGATAAACCAACACTCAGGGGATGCCCCCTATATATGCAGTGCATTGTGTTGATCGGGAAAATAAGGTTTGGGAAGGAGGAAAGAGGGAATCGTGTTTGTGGACATTTGACTTGAATCTTAATAAATTATAAGTACCGGGAAAGACCTCTGCGGGAAGTTTATTCCACATACGGATAGTTCGACTGAAAAACGAATTTTCTCTATAATGCGTTGTGCGAAACACAGGACAATCGACCACAAACGGATGTGATCCACTGGATGAGCGAGTATTACGAAGAAATACTCGGGCGGGTGGAATAAGTTCACTTATCTCAGTGGAACACCTCCCATGGTAATATCGATAGAAAAGTGTCACACAACCCACATTCCGACGATGCCCCAATGAGTCAATAGAGTTGGATACCCTACTGTCATTGATGAGCTTCACCGCCCTCTTTTGTACACGGTCCAGAAGGTTCAAAATAGACTTTGAAGCCCCTGCCCATATATGGGAGTTGTATTCCATCTTCGGTCGGATATAGGTGGTATAGATAGTAAGGAGATCGGAGGAAGTGAAGTAAGTCTTGCACCGTTTTAAAAAACCTAAACACTTGAATGCCTCTTTCGACACTTTAAAAACGTGTTTATTCCAGCGGACATCGCACTGTATTCTCATGCCCAGAACATCAAGAGTATCCGATTCCTTAATATCAATGCCACCCATTAATACAGATGACATAGTTGGTCCCACGGCCCGTCTGTGGGTCAATATACAACATTGGGTCTTGCGTGCATTAAATTCGACCCTATTCGCTTGACCCCACTCAGAGATTGCAGCTAGGTCCTGATTACGAGTGTCATTCATATTTTGCCTTTTGCCCCCAATCTCAACAAGGCTTGGCCTATGATCGAAGGAATATGAATGACAAATGTTGCTGTCATCTGCAAAAGAGTAGATAGGATTTGAAGTATGACCAAAAAGGTCATTAAGAAATATAAGAAATAGCGTAGGAGAAAGGACAGAACCTTGCGGTACCCCTGAATTTTCCTGAAACTCGTTTGATGCAATCCCATCTAAAGGGTGGTTAAATTTCAAGGGCCGATGTTGATTTTGAATAAAACACAAAGTATTTAGGAAATTATTGTAATTTTATTTTATTATGATATATTGGTATTACTCAATTATGTATGGAACAAAATATCGGCCAAATGGGCGCCGCGACCACGGCGGCACACCTCCATTCGATGGTCCAAATTTTCGATGACCCTGAGGCATAATGGAGGTTCTATGCCGTTTATGTGCCGAATTATCTCATCGTTTAGCTCTTGAATTGTTGCTGGCTTATCGATGTACACCTTTTCTTTCAAATAACCCCAAAGAAAAAAGTCCAACGGTGTCAAATCACATGATCTTGGCGGCCAATTGACATCGCCATTACGTGAGATAACACGGCCATTGAATTTGTTGCGCAAAAGAGCCATTGTTTCGTTAGCTGTGTGGCAAGTGGCACCGTCCTGCTGAAACCACATATCGTCCACATCCATATCTTCCAATTCGGGCCATAAAAAGTTCGTTATCATCTCACGATAGCGAACACCATTCACAGTAACTGCCTGACCGGCCTCATTTTTTCGACAATCACTCTTGGCTTATCATTCGCCCAAATGCGCCAATTCTGCTTATTGACGAATCCACTGAGGTGAAAATGTGCCTCATCACTGAATCACGAAGTGCACGATATGCATTTTGATTTGAACGCCCATTTTCATATTAAGCCTGAATAACTTTAACACGTTGTTGGATTGTGTATCTCTCCATGGTTCAAATTGAGTAAGTCTGAAATAGAGAAATGTCAAATAAAATTCGGAAAAAAACTTGGCGTTAAGGTGTGGTTCACATTCAACAATTTAACCACCCTTTATAACAACACGTATAGTGCGATCACTGAGGAAACTCGATATAAATCGAGAGAAATCATTACCGACACCAAAAGCAATAAGCTTTGACACAAGCGCACCATGCCACACCCGATCAAACGCTTTGGAAATATCCAGAGCAACCACTTTGCATTCACCAAAGCGGCGAATGGACCGCCTCCAACGTTCTGAAAGAAACGCTAACATGTCTCCTGTAGATCGGCTACCACGAAAACCATACTGTCTGTCACTAAGAAGTGAATTTGTCTCCAGATACTTCACAAGATGGTAATTAACCATGCTCTCCATCACCTTCGAGAGCGAAGAGCAAATTGCGATTGGGCGGTAATTATCAGGTTTAGTAGCCTCACCCTTCTTGGGGATTGGCTGAACATTGGCCACCTTCCAGCAAGAGGGAAAGATTCCCGCACGGTACGAAGAGCTGAAAAGGTTGGCCAATGGACGAGCTAACGTCGAACAGCACTGTTTCAATACCAGTGCTGATATGCCATCCGGCCCCGGTGACTTGTTTACGTTAAGATCCGAAAGAACCCTTTTGACTGCGCGTGATCGGAAAAATATCTTGGGCATAGTGCATGATACTCTTTCGACAACGGGCAGTGATTGATTGCTTTCCGGCAAGAACGAATTACTTGCAAACAGTTCAGCCAAGAGGTTAGCTTTATCAATCGGGTCAGTAAATATTTGGTCGTCCTTTAAAAGCGCTGGGATAGAAGAACTAGCACTGTCCCTTACTCTTTTAACGAAGGACCAAAAGGTCTTACTGCCCCGAGGAGCAGCAAGGACCTTAGCACGAAGACGCTGTTCGTGTAGAAATTTTCCCCGTCTAAGTACTTTGGCACACTCAGATCTTGCCCTCTTTCGTAGCTGATCAGTAGTTGCGTTTTTATTCAAACGCCAACTACTAAACGCCTCCTCTCTGGATCTGACTGCATTTTTGCACGTCTGGTTAAGTTTTGGTTTAACCGAAATTTGCTTCGAGGGAATAAAAAGTTTCATTCCAAGCAAAATTACATTTACGACCATTTTTGCAGCGGCATCAACATTATCGTCAAGGAAACAAAGTTTCCAGTTGAAATGCCGGTAAAATTCGTTAAGCTCGGCCCAACGAGCCTTTTCATAAATAAAAATCGAGCGTTTCGGGGCTGTTTTCGAGACGCTATGAAGTGCCGAATATGAAAAGTAAGCAGAAATGGTATTGTGATCCGAATTCCCGAGAGGATCGAGTGTTCTCACTTCGTACTTTTCAGGGTGAGAAGTGAGAAAAAGGTCAAGAGTATTCCGAGATTGCCCTACAACACACGAATTGTGTGTTGGCTCATTTACTAGTTGCGCTAAGTGGTTATGCGCGGCGAATAACTCAACGTATTGGCCCACGGGAGTTGTACGGCCCGAATGGCGAAGCCAGGAACAGTTATGAACATTAAAATCGCCAGCAACTACAATTTCACTGTTCGGACAACTTTCCAGGATTCTAGAAATGGTATCGGAAAGGGCGTCAAAGCCATTAAGAGAAGCCGCCGTTTCCATGATTGGACTTCTATACAGAAATCCGAAATGCAACATGTGTGTCCTGATCTGGAATTTAACCCAGAGGGAACTAAATTCCGCATCACCACATGTAAGATGTTGCTGGTACTGGTACACAACATCGTTGCGAATGTACATCGCAAGGCCCCTATGAAGAGAAAAAAGGGATAGAAGTTGATACCCAGGTATGGGAAAATCCTGTGGATCAGCATCCCCACACACCTGGGTTTCACATAAGGCGAAAACATCCGGCCGATGGAAGCGAATGTGAGCATATAAAGAGAAATAATTCGCTCTCAATCCCCGTATATTGCAGAAGTCTATGCGAAATCTACCTGTCATTACAAATTAAGAAGATTCAAGGCAATACTCCCTACGATAATAAACGTGACAAAAATACCAAATTGCTGTTGAGAAAGTTACTCAATGGCCAGTGTTATACCTTTGTCATTAAGTAACCAACAGCAATCTGGCATGATGCCAATTAAACTTCGTAGAAGAATGGTATGGGAAAAGTGAACAGCAATGGCACTGCAAACGGGGACATAAAAGCCCCTCGTTTGGTAATTGCCAAAAAAAAAAAAATATATTGTTAATAGCAAAGTTGTAAACCATTATACAAAAGTTAAAAAACTACAACTCAAATTGCCCATCTGTCTCTTATATTCCTAGATTTGAAAAACATAAAAACCACATGTGCTTTAATTACGCTGATCCATCTATTCAAATTTCATCAAAATTGGTTAGATTTTTTCGGAGTGTCAGTAACTATCCGTATATCTCTTATTGGTCGCTTTCGGTCAGGGGACGGTCGAGCGGAGAGATAGACTGGAGGCGGAATGGAGGATGAGCAGCGTACTCATGTAAAATGATTTATTTTACTTTCTCTTTCTAAAACGCTAACTATTTCAATTCAATTTATTTATTTACATAACATGGATATATATTTACAAAGTAATAAAACAAATGTAAAGAGTTCAGGCGATAATTAGCCTTTTCTACTTAGAAAATTAATTACCAAAGATATATGTAGTAATATTTTATTTTACATTATATTTTATTTTTTAAGTTTAGGAAAAAAGTAACAAAACCTATTTAAATAATAAAAAAAAAAAAAAAAAAGTTTTTAATGTTAAGATAAAACTTTAAACTACGTGCTAACTGACAATTCGTTAATGTGTAAATATTCAGAAATTTGACATCTGATATCATAATTGTGAGTGAGCTTCAAAATTCTATCATTGACCATTTCGATACCGTTTTTGGAGTGCAATTGTTGAGTCGAATAATGCCGAGGAAGATTGTAATTCATCTTGAGTAGCTTATTTTGACTTGTTTGAAGTTTTTTTACATGACAGGTTGCGACATCATTCCACACGGGGGCAGCATAATAAAGTATGGACATAAAAATAGCTTTGAATATTATAAGTTTATTATCTGGACTTACTGTTGAGTTTCTATTAACATAGCGTCTTCACCTGACAATTTTTTGTCATACCAAACGTCAAACTTCATATTAAAAAAACGCTGACAAAAATTTTCGAGTTTTTTTTATATAGACTTTGACGTTTGGTATGACAAAAAATTGTCAGGTGAAGACGCTATGTAATGAAAGAATACAAAAGTCTTGTGACATTATTTATTTTTTTTATGACGTAAGAAACATGTTTACTAAAGTTAATTTTTGAGTCCAATATTACTCCAAGATACTTAACTTCAGACTCCCATTTTATAGTTGTGTTGTTATTAACGTTTAAATCTCTTTGTGGGATAAAACAAGAATTTCTTCTGCGAGTGAAGTATATTGCTTGAGTTTTTTGTAGATTTATAAGAATTTTCCATTTCTTGAAATATTCTTCTAAATTAATTAACGCGTTTTGTAGGCTTGCGATGATATCTTCAGCATAAACCCCATGACAGAGAATCGCCGTGTCGTCAGCAAATATAGATGAAGTGCAGTCAAACAATGTAGGAAAATCAGACGTAAATATTTTATACAATATTGGAAACCCGCTGGAATATTAATTTGTGTAGAGGAGTTCTTGCCTATATAAACTTTGAACGATCGGCCAAACTACCTACTAAGCGACCGCCAGTGTGGCTTTCGTAGAGGTCGCTCTACTGGAGACTTACTAGCTCTGTTATCGGAAAAATGGTGCCGTTCCATTCACCATTTTGGCGAAAGTAAGGTAATTGCTTTAGATATTTCCAAGGCGTTTGACAGAGTCTGGCATGGTGCACTCTTGTCAAAACTTGCTGCATTTGGTGTCGGTGATAATTTCTCACGATTTATATCGAGCTTTCTCAGAGATCGCACTATACGAGTTGTTATAGATGGGGTTTCGTCAAACGAGTTCAAGATTCATTCAGGGGTGCCGCAAGGCTCCGTTCTTTCTCCTACTCTATTTCTTATCTTTCTAAACGACCTCCTTTGTCAAACTTCCAACCCTATCTACTCTTTTGCAGATGACAGCAACCCTTGCCACTCGTTCTTATTCGAATGCAGACCAAGCGTATCCGATGTCGCTGATATGAGGCAGAATATGAATGATACGCTTGGCCGAGACCTTGACATAATCTCGGAATGGGGTCGTGCGAATAGGGTCGATTTTAATGCCCGAAAAACCAAATGTTGCGTGCTGACGCATAAACGCGCGACAAATGAAGGTACCTCATCTGTATATATGGGTGGTATAATTATTGAGGAATCAGAATCTCTTGATGTTCTGGGCATGAGGATACAATGTGATGTCCGATGGACAGAACATATATTCAAGGTGTCGAAAGAAGCATTCAAGTGCCTCGGTTTTCTAAGACGGTGTAAGATATACTTCACTCCATCTGATCTCCTTACTATTTATACCACCTATATCCGACCGCGTATGAAATACAACTCTCATGTGTGGGCCGGTGCTTCAAAGTCTATTTTGTAGCTTCTCGACCGCGTGCAGGAGAGGGCGAAGGTTCTCATTGGTGACAGTAGGGTATCCAATTCTATTGACTCCCTTGAGCACCGTCGCAATGTGGGTTGTATTTGTCTGTTTTATCGTTACTACAATGGGATGTATTCTGACGAAATTAGGGTTCAGGTTCCCGAAACCCGTACGTTTGTTCGTAATACATGTTTTTCCTCAAGAGCCCATCCTTATGTGGTCGATTGGCAGGTGAATCGTACAACGCATTACAGAGAGAATTCGTTTTTTTCCCGCACAGTTCGTATGTGGAATAACCTTCCTGCAGAAGTCTTCCCTCTCACTTACAACATGATTAAGTTCAAATCGAATGTTCACAAACACTACTCCCTCTATCCCCCTTCCCACAACCTATTTTCCTAGTTCCAACACAATGCAATGCATTAGTAGGGGTCATCCCCTGAGTGCTGGTCCTAACAGTAAAAAAAAAAAAAAATTAAAAAGCTCTGTAATATTTTTAATATTTCCGGAGGAAAATTTAAATTAATCATTTTGTACACCAGACCATCGTGCCATTCAGAGTCAAAAGCAGACTTGATATCCAACAACACCATACCCGCGGACTTCATAATATTAAAGTTATGTTTTATTTTAGATTTAATTCTGTATAAAGGATGAGAGGTGTTGTGACCAGACCGGAATCCGAATTGTTGCGTTGGGAACACCTGATTAACGTCACATAATTTTAATATTTTTTCCTTGATAACTTTCTCTAGGACTTTGCTTAAAGAGGATAACAAGCTGATTGGTCTATATGATAATGGACACGATGCGACTTTGTTCGGTTTACATAAAGCACTCACTTTTGCCTCCTTCCAACAGTCTGGAAAATAACTATATTTAAGGCAGTTATTAATAATATTTGCCAAGCTTTGTAACCCTTTTTTAGGAAGTGCCTTTAATATTTTATTACTGATACCATCAATGCCAGGTGATTTTTTTATCTTAAAACTTTTGATTATGTTTCTTATTTTTTCAATTGAAACGTAGTAATCATTATTAATAGCATATTGCACGTGTTGGAAAGAATCTATAGCGTTGTTTACCGTATTTATTGTGGTGAAATCACTTAGGCTTGATGAAAGCGTATGGTTTGATTTAAATGTGTTAGCAAGCAATTGACATTTTTCTAGAGCAGTTGAGTAACGAGTACCATAATGTTTAAGAATCGGCATGACATATGTTTTTTTCGTAGCACTTTTGAAGTATTCCAAAAGGGAGAAGAATTTTTTTCAAGAAATACCAGAATATTGCTCCAAGATTTGTTTCTTTCAATAATGAGTTCTTGCTTAATTTGTTTATTAAGTCTGTTCATTTCAATTTTATCTGCATATTCTCTATTTAGCATCCATTGTCGTCTAAAAAAATTACGATTCACGATCAGCATTCTGATATGTGTAGGCAGAGGTTTGGTTTTGGGCAAAATATTTCTTTGTGGGACACTTATTTTGTGGCATTCTTAATTACATTTTTAAAGTTATCGATCCTCCTATTTACTTCGTTTTCATTCATACATTCAGAATCGTATTCTGAAATGTTATTATTAATAAGATGTTTGAACTGCGCCCAGTTAGCTCTACTAAAATCGTATACAAAGTTCGTAGTGTGATAATTTGAGCCATAAAGGTTTACTTTAACCAATAGGTGGTCAGAGGTTAACTTATTCAAAGCAACAGGTTCCGAAAGCTTCATTGGTATATTGGTCAAAAAAAGTCTAAAGTTGATGATTGGTGAGTTTGGTTAGAAGGCACATATGTAGGGTCACATGTGTGCTTAATCCAAGCGTTGTTGATTTCAATTTTCTGTATATAGGAGATTTAGCGGCCCGGAAACCAATCCTAAGTTAGTACCAGTTAGAGAAATACAAATTACCTAAAAAATACTTCCAGATTCGCATCCACTCAGGACTTTGCATGTTTAATTTTATGTTCAACTCAGTTGAGTTGTAACAAAGACAACTGGCTGTGATCAGTTATAATTTTTGTTATGTTTTTGTTCACCGTAATTTAGCACAGTTGTAAACCATAATACAAAAATTAAGAAAATACACCGTTATAGGGGCCTTAAGTCCAATACTAACGGAAATTCAAAAAGGACCAGTGAAATACCAAAAAAGTACCAAAAAATTTCCCCACAGTGTCTTATTACTCAGGATATTGCATATTGAATTTAATGTTTAATTTAATTAAAACAAGTTAGAGTGCTATATTCAGCTGTGCCGAATCTTTGATACCCTCCACCGACAGTTCGAATGTTTAAGGAGTAATATCTGTATGATGTTATTATTATCTTAAACTGTAACGATTTGTTATTAATTATGGTTTTAGGCGACTAAACTGTTTTCCGGTAGTAGGGTTCATATGGGGCCTAGGGTAAATTATGGACCGATCATCACGAAATTTCACAGCGTCATTTCTAGTCCTTTAAAACAGTGACGTACCAATTTCTGTTATGATAGCATTATTAGTTATGGTTTTAGGTGTACTAAACTGTTTTCCGGGAGTAGGGTTTCTATGGGGCCTAGGGTAAATTATGGACCGATCATCAAGAAATTTCACAGCGTCATTTCTAGTCCTTTAAAACTGTGACGTACCAATTTCTGTTATGATAGCATTATAAATTATGGTTTTAGGTGTACTAAACTGTTTTCCGGGAGTAGGGTTTTTATGGGGCCTAGGGTAAATTATGTACCGATCTTCACGAAATTTCACAGTATCATTTATAGTCCTATAAAACTGGGACGAGCCAAAATTTGTTATGATTGCATTATTTTTTACGGTTTTAGGCGTACTAAACTGTTTTCATCGTCACGAAATTTCACAGTGTTATTTCTAGTCCTAAAAAACTGTGACGTACCAAATTTTGTTACGCAAGCGTTATTTTTTACGGTTTTAGGCGTACTAAACTGTTTTCCGGGAGTAGTGTTTATATGGGGCTTAGGGTAAATTATGGACGGATCTGCACAAAATTTAACAGCGTGATTTCCAGTCAAATAAAACAAATTTTTGCAAAATCTTATCTCATTCCGTGCCTTGTTTCAGCATTTATGTTATTTTTTGTAACAAAATTATCAATTTTTTTAGGTGGTGGTTCCACATTTTGATTCATAGCTCTGGTCCTACTGAACCGATTTTGCTGGATTTCAATCCCAAACTGCTTAGGATAACTACAAGCAATTTGGCACCAAGCTTGTTCGTTTCTTTTGAGTTGTTCGAAAGTGAGCGTGTTTTCAACAGACGGATAGACGGACAGACAGACGGACATGGCTAAATCGACTTAGAATTACTCAAGGACCCAGAATATATATACTTTATGGGGTCTGAGATAAATAATAAGAAAGTTTCACACGGAATGACAAACTTAATATACCCTCCTCACAACTAATTGTGGTGGAGGGTATAAAAAGGTACCAGTTTTAGAACTCAAAATCTCAAGAAACTTTTCTCCCCATCGAAGTGACAAACATTTTAATATTGTAGTGGGAGCCCATTTAATACGTTTAAGCCAAAGAATGGAGAAAAATACTTTGCAATAAAAGTACCAACAATAGTTACGAATTTCACCCCTTAAACGTTCGAATTTATAAAAAGTACCGAATTTGTATTTTTTAGATAAGTTTCGAACGTGATAAAATGTTTATTTTTCGTTTATTGACTTAAAAGATAGACGGGGTGACAAAAAAGCACAAAAAATTCAGGTTTTGCCCCGTTTACTCCCTAAAAAAAGGTTCGAATTTCAAAAAGTACCAGTCACCTGTCCGCTTATTTTTCTAAAGAACAATGATAAAAATGTTGGGAAAAAGTACATCTTTTTGGAAACTAAAATGTATCTTTCTCGAAATTTTACTGGTAACACTGATACCACGTCACATTTGCGAGATGACGGTACATTTGTGTTTTTCGTATGAATACTTTCTCCTTGAGGCGCCACCCAGAGTGAAATGCTGGTTTCGATTGAAAAGAATAATACCGTTTGAAAGGATACTAAGTAACGCGTCGAATAGTGGCCAATTAGCTTTGATCGGATAAATAGCTGAGTGGATCAAATCCAAGATTTTATGAAAACTTTAGGGTTTTACCATTTTGTCTAGTATTTTAGTCTGGATGGCGCCTAAAAGGGAAGTATATGTATATCGAAAACACACAAATGTACCGTTATCTCGCACGTGCTATGAATCATATCAATATCGTTTCCTGTTACTTTTAAGGACAATAACCATCAATTATAATAGTTTGAGAAAAAAATTTAAAAACACTATAATTTCGCAAGCCTGTGTATGGACCTCGAGTAGAATCTAAATCGATGGAGATTCTTATGCATATTTTTTAAAATCGAATCGAAATTTGTTTAAAAAATGTGATAGATTTTTTGCTAGTATACTAATGGCATAAGGCATTCTTTGCACTTTTCGCCCCATATAAATCAACAGTGTTGATAGTGCGCTATAAGATAAGTGACTTCGGTTTATTTATGGGTCTTTTTTATAACGGCGGCGCTTGCCAAAAAGTGCTGCAAAGCAACGCAAAAATTCTTTGTATTGTCAGCCCAATTATGAACAACAATTCCCCGGGAATTTTTTCCCTTTTCCCTGTTCCCCTATTATAAATAAAATCTCCCCGGGAAAATTCTCTCTTTTCCCTTTTCCCTTATTCTAAACAGAATTCGAAAATGGGAAACTGTTCCCCGGGAAACAAGTAGGTATTACGAAAGGCAATTAAAGGGAGAATGTGTTAACAAATTTAGAAAATAATTCCGCCAAAAAATTGCAAGGGAGTTGTGCTTTAAACTATTTTTTAAACTATTATTTTTATTTTGTTTAGTTTTTCCTTTTAGTTTTTTAAGAATATTATAAGTTTTCTTTTTAATTAATTGATTTCTTCCCTTTTTTTAAATATACAAATCGTTACTAAAATATATAATTGAGGTACCTAAATATTAGAGTTATTCGCCTTTCAACTTAGTTCGAATAATTGAAATAATTGTTTTTGTTCGTTCGATCAAACGATTAAACCTTAAAAATTATTCGATTAATCGATGAGAATAACAAATAAAAAAAATTATTTTAACAAAAAAGTTACGTATTTTAAATAGATACATCTGTCCATTTATCTTCAATTATGGAAAATCTTCCATTTTCTTCTTTATTTTTTTCTCAAATCCGCTTTGACTTCATCTTTTTTATGATATCGGAATTCTTGTAGCCATAAATTGAGAATATGGACATGGAAGATATGCGGTTCCAACAGAATAGTGCCACCTGCCACACATCCAACGAAGCAATGGCTCTTTTGCGCGAGAAATTCAACGGCTGCGTTAAAAGAAAAAGTGTACGTAAATAAGCCAAGGACAATTCAAGAGCTTAAGGATGAGATTATTCGGCACATTAACGATATTGGACCTTAATTATATCTCAGTATGCCACCGAAGAGGTGGCGAGCATTTTGCCGATATTTTGTTTCACAAATAGGTGTCATAGAGCCTTCTATAATAATAAAAAATATAAAACGTTATGTTTTATTTACAACTAGCTGACCCGACAGACGTTGTCCTGTCCAAATTAGGAAAAATGTTTGCGTTCAATTTTTAAAATCCGTTAAAAAGATACCAACATTTGAAAGAAAAATTAGTCAAATCGATGGAGCCGTTTTCTAATTTTAGGTAAATCGAAAAAAAGTGGGCGGGGCACCAGCAGCTCCCTAGCACCAAAAATGCACCTCCATCTATTTTTGAGGACACCATTGGTTATTTCAATAACATTGCGGCACTTAAAATGAATTTCATTTCGGTCAACCCCTCTTCTGGAGTTTTGTGAGGTTTCAGAAGCCACGGATATCCAGGGGATATCCTGCGTCGCCTATGTATAATAATCACCCATATTGTGTTTGGCGTGTTTAAAATACGCCTACGATTGTTTGGTAATAGCTTAAAGGAAATAAGTTCACGTTCTCTTTAATCTATTACCAAACAGTCGTAGGCGTACATATTTTAAATACGCCAAATACAATAAGGGTGAATATCTTTATACACTTATAACGTTTGCGGCAGCTCAAGTGGGTTTGCGTTATCACGCAACCCTTTGCTCGTTTTTTAAATGTTGCTGATTTTCTGCTTCTTCAGCTACCATCCGAATGCTACACTAAACATTTTCTTTTGTTTTTTATTAAAAAATATTTTATTTTTATTATTTTTAGTCAACACAACATATTTTTCACTTATTCGCTTGTTTTTTGCAAAATTTTTACAAGTTTTAAGTTAACACAACACAGCTGAAAGGAAAACAACTGAAAGCGAAAATTCGAAATTCCCTTTCCCATAATACTATTCTCCCCGTCTGTTTAGAATAGGGGAATGTTATTCCCGGGAAAAACAAATTCCCCGGGAGCTCATTTCCCCGGGAATATTTATAATTGGGCTGTGTATGTATTTAAATTTGTTATATTGCATATATCAAGACATTTCCAATAGGTCTGCTTACCTCTACAATAATACAAAAAACAACAGGCATTTTGTTTGTGTAAAATTTACCCGCCGTTGTAAAAATCTTATTACTTCATAGGGAAAACAAAAGGAAAAATGTAGCTTATAATACATTCCCATAATGCATATAAAAATTAATATCGAGCACCAATGAAAATACGTATTAAGATCATTAAAGAATTATTGCTTTTCATTCACAATCATTTCAGTTAATATTCCAGATCAATGAAAACCCCGATCTAATCACTGAACTTTCATTGGTTCTAAGCAATGTTTTTAATGACGAGCTGTTTTCCTAAATGTGAGCCCATGCTCGCCAACGACACGCTAATGTTAAAATCATGCATGTTTCCCCTAAAAAGAACCAGTGCATTATCCGCGGAACCCATGCATTTACTACTTCTTTTGCATGTCTTTTTTTGGGTGGTAATTGAACTGTCATTTACAGAAATTTTTAGATTTTACAAATTTTTTTAATTCCCCCATAAATTCGTTCACAAAGACGAACAAGCAGACTGCAAAGTTGTACAAACGTAATTTCTTATTTGTGAGAAAGTTTTATTCTGTTTTCTTTAATATTATTTCTTTAAAAGAGGTGATATATGATAACAATTATTCCAAAAAAGTTCCTTACATGGTCTGTAATCTAAGGAAGAGTTCGAAGAGAAATATGTTATTCGGATTAACGGTACATTTTTGTTTTAATCATTATTCTGTTAAAATACTATGGACAAAATTTCACGTTCGAAATGTCACGTATAGACACAGATTTTTGCTTAAAAAAATACTGGGGTCTAATCACCGCATTCGATACTATCGTATCGAATAAACTATCGAATGTTTTTGCATACGACAGACACTGACATATCGAATGAAAACTCGATAAATGTTATCTCGAGTTACTCGATAACGAATGCAATTATTTCCAATTCCATAATTTTCATTCGATATCGAGTTTCATGATCCCAAAATAAATAATTTCGACCAATTTTGCTCGATTCGATATCGTATGCGGTGATTAGACCCCTGAAGATTTTGAAATCAAATCAGAGACATATTCACCCCTATCGCGAATGTTATGGATATATGTTATATAGGAGCAAACCTATATTGCCATCCCCAACAAATCGGTATCGCAAATATTTTGTGAGTTATAATTACTATTGTGAATTATTTGTTAGTATTTTATAAACAAACGTCTCTATTGTGAATAACGTGTCAATGCTTGTATTGTGAAAGAAAAATATACAAAATAAAATACTTAGTTCATTTTCTTAATTAAAACTCCTTCAATAAAAGAAAAAATAAATTTAATTGAGTCCTACTTTAGAATACAAATTAAAATTTACATGTTCCCTTCTCGTTCACATTTACACTTGTTGGGAATTTATTTAGTAAAAATAATCGCGGGAGTAAACATTGGCGATGCCAAATTTGTTAAGTTTGGGAATTTATTCCCAAAAAATTTGTCATGGGAATCATTAACAATACAAAATAAAAAAATATGGGAATATTTTCATGGGAGTAGTTGTTTGCGATAGGGGTGATTAATTTTACATTGTTATGTACGTTAAATGCTGAAAGTAGTGTGAGTATAAAATTGTGCCAGGTTTCGCTGAATTGCGCCTTTTTATACATGGCCACAAAAACAGAAATATAAGTACTTTTTTCACGTTCGAACCGCTACTTTTATTGCCATTATCATTGACCTAGAATCGCGCCCTCCATCAACTTTAACATAGATAACAGTGCTTTCTAAATGGTATAATGTAAAAATATTATTTGTTTAAAATGTTATTGTCACGTTCAACACTATGGAATTACCCATATGTGTTGTTGAACCTTTTTTTGGAACAAAAATTAAGACTTTAATTCATTCGTTTAAATTCGTCACACCTGATTAAAGAATTAAAGAGTTTTTTTTTAATTTTTTATTTTGATTATGTATATTTTTTTTATTTCCTTAATTTGTTTAAGTCCACTATACATAAAAGTGATATATTGTGTTTATAATATTACTCGTAGTAATTATAAATGTTTCTTTTTTTTTTAATGAATTTACTAATTGCAATCAATTCATTTACTTGCAGTTTACTTCATCAATCAGTTTATCTGGCTTCAGTTTGGAGTAGTGAAAAACAATAACGTATGTTTATGGAAAGTTAGGTAAGTTTTCATATTAATATTTTCGGCGATTGCTGCTGATGACTTGATTTATGCATATAATTCATGTAAAAGATGATTTTTATAGTATATATTCTAAAATATGAATTGCCTTCGAAAGCATAATTATGGTTATTTTTATTTATAGTTAATTCTTATAAACATATATAGTTGATGTATTATGTATGCAGTTAAGTGTTTTTTTTTATAATTAAGGTTAATATACATTGTTTATAAATAATAGTTTGTTTAATGTTTCGTTTTTCTTTTTGTTTATTAATTCCGTTGTTTTCTTTTTAAACAATAAAAACTCAAAAATAAATCAAAACTTATTTAAAAAGATCTTATTTATAAAAATTTTTAAATTTATAAAAGGCTTTAAAACGAAGTTTCTATGAAAATTTGTTTAATAAACCTTTTAGAAAATCTAAAATATATTTTATGAATAAGGGGGTTATTAAAGTTTAAGTCCTCGCTAAAGTTTTATATGACATTTTAAAATATTTTTTTTTATTTATATAATATAAATATTAACAAAAACACCTTGACTGAGTGATTTAGAAGAAAAAATGTGAAGATAATACCGACACAAAATAATAATTTAAAAAAAAAACTTAAATTTTTTATTATTAGCATTTTTTAAATATATAACACAAATTAAAAATGATTTTTTATCAGTAGTATACCTTACATTAGCCTAGATTTAAGAAAGAATTTAAAGACACCTTGTTTTAAGTTCTATTGTGGTTTAATTGTTTTTTTTTTTTCTTTTACCATTAAACCATAATCAGTTATAGTGGTAAACTGTTTATGTATTTATTTAGTTAAAAATGAAAGCGCTGGTGTCCTAAAAGTCTGTTGTAAAAGTTCCATTTGAATGGAGATGTGTGTGTGTATGCGTGGGGTTAATATTTTTATTTATTTATAAACTTGTTGGATTTGGGAAATTTTTCGGCTTCAAAGTCGGGGTCCTTCTTTAGACGTTCTCGTACATTTGTACGTACGGCATCTATACACGACGAATGCACAGCTGGATCACAAGAAATTACATTGGCTACAACGTCCGGTGTATGGCCCTGAATGCTGTTTGCAGATGTATTTACTCCTGGTGTTTGTATGGCTTTTCTTACACTGTCGGCTACTAAAGTGCGAATATCTGTTGGTGGTTTTGAATTTTGCACTAGCTTTCTTCGTTTCGATGACATACCAGATATGTATGCATCTGAAAAGGGTGGTTGATCGGGAGGATTCTACAAAAATCGTAAAAAAAAGATAATTTTAGAAACTAGTTTTTTTATAAAAAGATTTGGAAAACATAACTTAATGGGTATTAAATTTAAAAACGGGTTTTTTTCGAAGTGGATGATTGTGGTGAAATGAACTGAGAATATATTTATAAATACATATATACATATTTACAACGACGTTTAAATTTTGCATTTACTGTCGCCGAACAGGTTTTGACTTTAGTTTAAGGATTTGGCTTCAAATCCTATTAACTAGAGGCGAACATTCACATAATTTATTATTAATCACTTTGAGCTCTCCAGGAAGCTTAATTTAGTAATGCTGAACGGTTTGTGAAATGTAAGTGAGAAGCTATTGGTAGCTGTCGGGAAAGTCCTTAATACATATATGGCTAAAACAGTTTTTGGACCATTTATTTTCATGTTTATTGGTTCTCCTTACAACTTAAAAAAAAATTGGATTTAATCATTTTACGGTTGTGAAATTCATGTGCGTGACAAGCTTTTAAGCGCATTAATGACTAAAAAAATTTATGGGGCAGTGGTTTTTCTTTGCTACTTAGAAAAATGGGATTTACGTTCTCTCTTACTTTTGTTTTTTTAACTAATCAAATCGAAAAGGCTTGCTATGGTTGATTGTTGGGCCATTTCAAAGGGTCAAAACCTACGACAGCACACAAGTTTGTTTAATTAAGGGACTCATTGAGCCATGTCACAGAGTACAATTCCGTTCGGAATGATTCCATTCGGAATTAAAGAAAACATATTTGTTTGTTGATGGAAAGTGTATTTTGATAGTTTTATGGCCTTTCAGATACAGACAACTCCCATACCGTTCATGAAAACAAAAATGGTTTCATTCCGAAACATTTTTTCGTCATTTTCTGAAGCACCAAAATACGGAATGAATTCCGTTTCCGAACGGAATTGTACTCTGTGACATGGCTGATTATTTCGGTTTTGAAATTCACAATTAAGCCTTCATAAAGATACGTCCAGCGTAATTTTTAAATACATTTTTATTCTTGTCGTTTCTCACAAGGATATGTTTAAAATTATTATAAATTAAAAATGTGTATTAACTCGCTTTTCATTAAGCCACTAAAAAACAAAAAGGAACAAAATTTAAATGACTTACATCTGCTTGTCTCTGCATATCACGTGTTATTATCGGCAACCAATCGTTAGGGAAATGACGATGCCAAGTAGCTGAACCTGGCACAACAGAGGGCAAAGGATCATCTTCAACACCTGGCTGCGATGTGGTTGCAGCTTCAGACATTTCAACATCTGTATCCATTGGCTGAGGATGAAAGTAATTGGGGGGTGAGACAAAAGACTAATAAATTTGAGTAGTTTATTCTTAAAGTTTTTTATTTGCGAATACAAACCATTTGCACATTGTTGGTTGCGTTAGATGCTTGTGTATTACGGACAACAATAAATTGTTGAGCATCGGTTTCATCGGTTGAACTGGGTATGGTTGGTGTTAAATAGAGGCCCAAGAGTTCGACAACATCTCCCTGTAAATCTATAATAAATAACATACATTTTAGTTTTTCTATTACTATTTTAATGTTTTATTGTAAATTTCTTACTAGTTCTTATGGAATTACACAATAAGCGCATTAGTTGAACCCAAAATATTTCTGCATTTGCCTGGCCAATGCAGATGTATAATACGCTGTACAAACGTTTGCGAAATTGTTCACAGATTTGTTTAAGTTTCTTTTCAAATTCTTTTAAATTGACTGGATTTTTATTTAAAAGTTTAATTACTGTTGGTAAAGTACTTCTTAATATGTTGAACAATGAATCTCTTGAATCGTACTCGGGCTTCTCGTATTGCGGCAAATACAATAAAGACTCACCAAACCATTGTATTGCACGATTGATGGCCGGAGGTATAGTGTCATCGTTTATTGGCTGCCCCTCGAAAATGTTGTTATTTAAACAATTCATCAGTTCAGAGTGTATATTGAGCCTTTGAGCATCGTGATTTGATTCAGTTCCCGTAGTGGCTGCACTCGATGATGAGGTTGATGCTACATCTGCATTTTCAAGACCAAACATTTCACGCATTACCATGAAAGGTGGAAAATTAGGTAAACGTGGTGTTTCAGATACAGCATTATTTTCTGAGCGTGGTGTACTGGTCATTGTTGAACCTACTATACGAGATGAACGAGGACGCATCGGTTGATAGACATCATTCAATGAGCGTAATGGTCGTCGTGTAACGATATTTGCTAATATATTAGAACATTTTTGTTTTTCACAATAGGTAAACAAATTATTATGAGGGAGGGGAAAATGTGTGGATGGTTAAGATAAATGATTATGGAATCAAATGCTTAGCAGCATTTTTGAGGCCTAATTGTTCTTTTCATTTTTTGTAAAATATTTTCTATAAATGTGAATTTAATGACTTGGGAAATTTTGAATAGTTTTAAGCATGAGATACCATCACCAGAATTAAGGCCCCTATTACGGTTTACAACTCAACTCAGTTGAGTTGTAATTTCTTAATTTTTGTATTATGGTTTACAACTTTGCTAAATTGCGGTGAAATAACAAAAATTACAACTGATCACAACCAGTTGTCTTTATTACAACTCAACTGAGTTGAGTTGTAAACCGTAATATGGGCCTTATATGCATTTGCAGGACATTGAAAAAAAATCATAATCGCATTCTTAAACAAACGCACAGAAACAACTTACCCATAGTTGGATTATTGCGATTTGTTGGTGGTGTTGCTGATGCGGTATTATTGGAACCATTGTCATTTGAGGCATTATTGGCCGTTTCGGATTCGCGTATGTGATGACTGTTACAGGGTAAGAACCTATCAAACGATGATACATTATTGCTGGGTAAAACACGACCATTCCAACCAGTTGGCATACCCAATACCGGTATGTTACCAAAGTGTACTTGAGGACGTGATGTTGAGCGTGTTTGTGTGGATGTAGTTGGCAAAGTAGCTGTAGTTACACGTGCGGGATTTGCTGTAGAAGAGGAGGATGAATTTGTTGTTGTATTAGCGTTTGCATTATCATTTGTAGAAGTTGTTGTTGCAGCAGTAGCTGAAGATGTTGCATTGTTATCATTATTATTCAAATTTGTATTGGTTGTTTGGGAAGCTTGAGTACTGACAACACCATCGCGACCACTACTACCGCTTACACTAATGGGCACATCAATTGAAACTACATTCGGAGTGTTGATATGAACATGAAATTCAGTATCAAATGGCGCTGCACTAACTACATCTTGCAGTAAACGTGCTACTTGGCGTTGGAAATTGCCTGTATAGTGAAATTATTAAAAGTATACAAACAATTTAAATAAAAACTACAATATTTACTCATCAATAACACTGTGCAACATTTTGGAAATCATCGAGTGCAAACTCTTTCTCGTGCAGAATTTCTCGAAGTACTTTTAGAAACCAACAACCACTAGTTTGCCTTAGATAGTTAAGCTGCCTCATGGACATAACTTGATTTCTCCAAAGAACATGTAGTTTTCTCATGTCTATCAATATATCGGAAACCAATTGGATTTTTGTTTTTTTGTCTTCGCGAAAATTGTAGCTATGCACTGAGAGAAAAAAATAGAACAAACTAATCCAAGAAAAATTCATCTTCGGAAAATTTTCAATTTTTATATATTTTTTACCAGTAAAGTAGTCTTTAGATTTCACAATTTCCAGCCGTATTTCCATCGGAAATGCGGGAAATATATGAAATATTTAGCAAAAGGTAAACAAACCATGAGTTAATCAATAATAATTTTAAAAAGTTTTTTCGAATTTTCAGTGATAATACAGCTGGAAAATTAAAAAAAAGCATAACGTATTCATAAAAAATTAAAATGCATTTGAAATGCATTTTAAGAAAAATTTGTATGCAATTTTTTTTATTTTTTATGAATACGGCAGTTAATGTTCTGAGTAATTTTGAATTATATTACAATGATTATTACTTTACTAAATTGTGCACAGTTTGGAAGCTTTGATCCAAAAATGGTGAAACAAGATATAAAAAATAAACATTTTACGACATATGTATATTAGCAAAAGAACGCTAGATGCAGAGTTTTCGCGATAGTATTTTACACACTTTTTTCTCGTAGTCTATAACTACAGTTGCGCTAAGGACAAGAAAACAAAATATCCATTGGTTTCCGTGAAAATTGCACGTTCTTCGAAAATCTTCATGAGGCCATAAAATCCAAACAGCAGCTTAATTAGCAAAACCAAAAAATAAAAAGGGTTTGTTAGTTGCGATAAGTACTTCGAAAATTTCCACGCGAGAGAGGGTTTGCATTTTATGTGTTGCATATAGTGTAATTTATATGAAAAGTTGTTTTTTTTTTCAATAACTTCAGAAAGAAAATTTAACTCAAATTTGTTAACAATTTAATTTATATGAATGATATACATATATAAATATTTTTTTTGTTTAAAAATTATGGCTTGTATTCCAAAAAAAAAAAATGGTTAATAACAATTATGTATTAATTAAATAAATTTACATTCATTAAAAACTCAATGTGCTTCTATGGAATAATATAATAAATTGATTGTGACAATTTTCATTGAGTTTTTTAAAGAATGTAGGAAGCCAAGCATACATGTTCCTTAGTGCTTTAAGATGGTGATTAATAAATGCAAAGAAATATGTAATAAATTATTATGAATATACATTCTTATGTTAAGTTAGGCGCAAACTCGTGTTTTGGGCAACGCTAGTAGATTTCGTATTGAAAGGCATTTTTAATTTTGTGAATATATTTGTTAATAATCAGGGGTGTACTGGAAATCGAAAACGTAAAACGCAAGAATTTTAAGTCATTTTTTAAAAATATTTCTGTACTAAACAGAATTTATAACAAAAAATTAAAAAAACTTGATTAAAATAAAGCAGATTTTTAGAGCAAAAAATTAAAAAATGAGATTAAAAGTGAATTAAGTACAACTTCCAAATTTTTGCGTCTTACGTTTTCGATTTCCAGCACACCCCTGAATAAAATAGTTAGTGCTAGGAATGTAACGATACAATTTTTGCCGATACGATACTGATACCTATACTCAAATACCTTTATTTAAATTCAATGTAAAGTTAGCAAAACTCAAGTAGAGTAATTTCTTTTTATTATACAGAATTGGTTTGGCGCATATGCCAAAAAGTCGGAGTGGAGAAAAACGACAAAGAAGATTACATGAAGATTTCTCAAAATGTAGCCGATATAATTTTTTTATATTTTTACCACTGCTTTCGGTATATGTTTTGAAGAAAAATTTAAATTTTTGCGCACTTTTATGAATATAGTTAGAATTTAGTAGTATTTTTTTGAAAATGAAAAATAATGTATTGTGCCGCATACGCCAATTTTCTAAAAAAAATTAAAAAAGTGGCTTTTTGTGCTTTTTTTCATTGTAGATTTGCTTAGGTATGTGTTGTCATGATTATGATTTACCTTCAGAGTGTTTAAAACTAATAGGAACTAATAGGAGTCAAACATTTTGCAAAAGCAAAGAATATAAAAAAAAACAAAACAATAGGTGTGAACAAAGCTTAAGTGGTTTTATTTCTGGACTTTTCACAAATGAAGTTAACAAGTAAAACTTTCACTGAGTCCCTATTGTTCATACTTTGATATAATCACCCTTATCGTGGTTGGCGAATTGAAAATACGCCTGCGATTGTTGGGTAATATATAAATGGAAATACTTCACGTATTATATATATGGAGTATTTTAAATTTGCCAACCACAATAAGGGTGAATGTTTTCCACTTTATATGAGTAACGCAAATGGTCTTTGGCTCAAATGTTCTTTCCACTTATGCCCGTAATGTCTACAAATAGATATGTGCAAATCCCAGAAACAGTCCACCAACCAAAAATTTTTCAAATTAAATTTTTTTTAATGGAATAGAAGACTAGATGTATTATTTCATTTTTATATTAAAAAATATGTATATCAATGATCATTAGTGCAATAATTTTTACCAAATTCTACCCCACTGAGGATTTCTTAATGTTATACGTGAATTTAGCATTATTTTAGGTGATTTTTGTGCTTAAAATAGCACTTACAGCAGACTTATCAAAATATTAATTTCGTTAAAAAAAAGTTGATATTCATTAGTTAAGAAATTAGTTTTAGAAATGCAATTCATAAAAATATAATTTGTTTTGTTAAAATAAATAAAATACTACTGGAAAAACTGTGGCGTGCGTTATGTAGCGTGCGTCACAAAGAGTTCACGGCTTTTGTCAAAAAATCACAACATTTTTTGGCTGCGAATAAGTGCGTTTAGAATTCTCTTATAGTCATCTTTCTTTTAGGAATTAGATTTTGTAAACCTTATCATGCCAAATTCGCTAAAAGTTCGGAAAACGCACTTCAACCTTTGAAGTTACTTCCACTTTTTGTAGAGTGCGTCACAAAACTTTGTGATCAATTATTTCGCAACAAATACTTGCTCAGAAATTATGATATATGCCATTCATAAGTACATATTAATGTCACTAAATACTATACATAAGTTGAAGCTATCTTTTTTTAAAGACCAAAAAATGTTTATATTTCAATCAGAAAACGCGTGCGAATGTAGCGTTCGTCACGCAGGATTTGCCCATATATCAAACTGTGTGTAGAATAGTAATACAAATGTTACTATATTTTAAAAGAAAACTTAACGGAAAAAACACGTATGCAAAATAAATGGGGAAATTACCAAAATAGGTCGCACGAACGCGACCAGATATCAATTTATAGAAATTACGGACATTATTACTCTACCTACATAACAAACATATTTTGTATAAAACAAATTAATAGCTTGTACAAATAGACCATATTTACATTATGCAATTAATGCCGCAACTTTCGCATGCAACTTTTTATTTATAAGCAAGAGGTGTAGGGAAGAAAACGGGGTTGAAAAAGTTGAAAAATGCATGAAAAAATATGTAAATGCGAAAAGAGTTTCGTAGCAACTTCTTTAAAAGAAAATAGAAAAAAAAAACTCGGCGTTAATTGCATAGTCTAAATGCGGTCATAACAAATTATGTACCTAATATTTGGCTTATATAACTGTTAACATGTTTGACCTAATCACATTTCTTATCTTCTACGGTCTCACAAGAGTGTAAAGAACAGGTCGCAATTATAGAGATAATTTGATAAAATTTGGGTCATAAGTTCTTATTGGCACAAGGACCAAGCCTATTGAAAATGGGCCGAATCGTAGGACCACGAGGGAAGATAGGGGGAAATTTCTTCCTCTCAGAAACTATCAGACCGATTTTAATGAAATTCAAAACGTAGATAGAACCTTATCTATATGGACACAAAATGTATACATTTTTAAAAAAATCGGACCACGAGGGGAGATAGGGTCAATTTCTGCCTCTCAAACCGATTTTAATGAAATTTAAAACATAGATAGATCCATATCTATAGGGACACATTAGCTATACAGTTTAAAAAAAAAAAGACCACAAGGGGAGGCAGGGGGCAATTTTTGCTTTTCACAAACTTTCAAACCGATTTTCATGAAGTTTGTAAACATAGATAAATCCATATTTACATGGACACATAAGCATGATGTGTTTTTAAATACTGTGGTGTAGGGTATCATATGGTCGGGCTTGACCGACTATACTTTCTTACTTGTTTAATTTTTTTTTTTTGTTAAAAAAGGTTAAAGATACGTTTTAGTTTGCGGAAAAATCTCTTACCATCTCTAAATATTAATGGAATTTCATACTTGAGCTATTTTTTTGTCTTAAATAAACATTTTATTAATTTTTCTTAACCAAAAAGAAAATTAAAAATTTTCAAAAACTTCATCGCGGTTGGTGCGTAAACTTTTTTGACCTAAGCGAAAAAATAAATATATGTTCCCTTATAGTTGTTTATGCTCTATCGGACTGTGCTATGCCAATTTTGATATTTTAAAAAATTGTTAAAAAGTTATATCCCTAATGGACAGCCAGCCAGCCAGCCGGACGGACATCGTTAGTTCGACTCAGAAAGTGATTCTGAGTAGATCGGTATACTTTAAGATGGGTCTAGGACCACTATTTTAAGGCGTTACACACATCAGCACAAATGCAAAATACCCTCTCCACTATTGTGGTGTGGGTATAATGACTTTAAAAAAATTAAGCAAATAACAGTTCCATAAAATTTAACAAAAAGATTTCTTAAGTTCAATATGGTTTGACACATATGATTAACATATATTCCCACAATTGCTTAAGCCAACTTCTTAAGCATATTATAGTTGGGCCTTTACTTTTTTTCACAATTATAATGTTAACAAAATGCAGCTGATTGATGTATACCTTACCAAACTATCTTACGGTAACGCACTTGAACAAGTTTGTGTAATGTTGAGTTTTTGTTCGGTATAGTACGAAACACACAACTTATAATTTTATGTCAAATGATTTAGACAGGGTCTCCACCTGAGATAAGGTCTACGATTTTTATATCAGAAAACGTCAAACTCAATCGTAGAGATTATTATCTTACGTGTGGACTCTCAAATAGTGTTAGTATTAATATTAAAATAAATGTTATAAGATAGTTGTTAGGAGAAATTTTTTAACAACAACATGTATTACATTAGCGTGGCCGTTAGTTGTATGGAGAACTTTTTTTTTGATTTCTTATATTCTCCCCCCTCAAATCGGTTCAGTTTTATGTAAAAAAAAAAAATACAAAAAAATTTCGTAGCGATAAGTTGTGTTTTAGGGGGGGGGCGTCCGCCCCTCAAAGTTTGCCATCAAGCCATTTATATTCAAATATAATTTGTTTGCATATTACTATCTCTTTAAAACAACATTTTACAAGAATATGATATATGGCAATATTTTAGCTCTTCTAGTCAACAACATAATTTGCACCAAGGTTAGTCCTATTGGATAGTAGTTTAGGTACAAATTTTCAACAAGATTGGTCAAAAATTTTCAGAGTTAGAGCGGGTGAAAGTTTGCCATACAGGTGTTTTTTCTCATATGTACATGTAACTTATTACTAGGGATGCGATTTCCATGCAAATGCATGTTTTTTGTCGATAGTCTAAGAACGATGTCGATTAATTATCTTTCCGAATCATTAAATTTGCGTTAAAATGGCATCGATTTGTTCTTGCATATTGTTGCATATTTTAGTGAAAATGCATATTTTTGCATATTTAGGTTTTAAATGCATATTTTTGCATATTTTGACATTTTTGAGGGATTTTTTAATTTCCATATTATAAAAATGTTCTGAAAAATAATTTTGAAATACACAAAAAAAATTTCCAAAAACTATTATCAATTTATATCATATATTGGAAATACAAAATTTTAATTTAAAAGATTTTGTTATTCGTGCTTAATTCCCAATTTTTATTCTTGATAAAAACACTGAAATTTATTGTTGATGGGATAAGCTATTCCTATGCGCATTTCACTCGTTGCTTAGGCCAGATCATCAGGAAACTTCAATCAAAGATTTTAGAAAAACTAAAGATATTAAACCAAATAAAACTGTTAAGCGTTTGAGAATTTAATTCAACAGTTCTACTTGTAACAATATCAAAGTTTAAACAAGAACATCAACAATAAAAAGTGAGTTTATCTCTTCTTAAATTCCCCACTACAATTGGTTCGAATTCTTCCAACATTAACATTTTTAAATAATAAATAAATTCTTTTGTAGCTTTGCTTTTAATACATGATTGATTTTCAAGATTTCGACAAAAGATGCTTACATTTCTAACCGATTCAGCACCTTACATCGTTAAGGCTTCCAATGGGTTACAAATTACTTGCTTGGTACATGGGTTAAACCGCGTTGCAGAGAATTTAGAAGCCAATTCGGTAATATTGCAATTTTTAATAAAATGTATCCCTTGATTCACCTTCCACCACAGCCAGTAGTATCAAAATGGGGGCCTGGCTAGACGCTTCAGAATTTTATTCAAAAAAACTTCGAGTAATTTAAGAATGTTTGAAGAGTCTTTTGGTGCCGATGATTGAGCAATTGAAAAAAGGAAAAGAAATATTAAATTTAAATAACATCAGAAGTCAATTAGCATTTGTATTTTTCAATTACGGATATATTGGTGAAACCATAACTAATTAGGAGGCATATAGTTCTCTAAATACTCAAGTCAAATTAAATTTATATTGCAAAATTTAAAATTAACAATGTGGAAGGAAGAATAGCCCGACAAATTAAAAAAATCCCAAACGTTTTGCAGAAAAAAAATTATGGATTTCAAAAAATAAAATAAATTTCAAATATTTTTGATCTGATCTGGAATCAAAGTGGGATCTGCAAAAAAAGTTTTCCAAAATGCATTGGCATTCTTTAAGAACATGACAAAGTTTAACTTTTAATCAAACAGTACTTATTTATTTAAACAAACAAAAATTAAAATTAGTTATTTAAGTTTTTAAAGATATTTGAATAACAAAAGATTGAATTTTATATATTTTTGTTTTTAGTAAATTTAAAAACGATTTTTTATGGAACTTTTTTAAGTTTTGAATGCATATTTTCTATTTTTTTAGTGCATATATTGGATTTTTTAGTGCACATTAATTTTTGAAAGATTGAACAATAATTAGCTATCTAAGAGCCAGTTTTTGACATAAAGATCAGCGATTAATTTAGAACTAATCTTTGAAATTCGTTTTTGGGTAGTCGATTATTTCATTTTGTTTCCAAGTTTAAGCGCCGAGAGTTGGCGGTTTAAACTTGCGACAGAATTTTCAAAAGTACGAACAGCTTATAAAAGGAAATATTTTTTATTTAAAGGTTTATTAAATATTCCACCTCGTAAGATAAAATATTGCTTGATTATTTTGCTTCTTTTTCGATTTCATTTGTTTAACTTATACATAAAATATACATAAAAGTATTGTCAATTCAATATGGCAATGCTTAAAGCTTTAATCTTTCACTCAAAAACGCCTAAGAGGATTAAGGCTAGATTAATTTTATTATAAGATTTAAAAATCTTACTATTGATCCTGGTTTAAACTCTTAGTAAAAAACCTGCTCTAAGCTACTTAGGACAAATTTTGCTAACACCAATAGGTAATAAGTTACATGGATGAGAAAAAATACCTGTATGGCCAAAATTTCAAAATTTGACTCCCTCTAACTCAGAAACGTTTTGACCGATCGTGTTTGGTTAAAACTAACTTTCAATTAAAGTTCCGGTTACCAATATGTTTTGACAGCTATAACCGATGGTTAATTATAACCGAACTTGGTGAAAATGGCCGTAAATTGTTAAATTTTTTTAGTGCAAATAGTGAAAATCTTGTGATAAGTGTTTAAAAAAAATAATATTTTTAACTAAAAACAAAAAAAAAACTAAAAAAAAATAATAAAATAGACATGTTTACTGTACGAGAATCATTCGATTATGAAATCTTATTAGATACGTGTTCCCCTTGTTTAAGATAACAATTAATATGAAGAAATGTGTTCTCTCATTCTGCCGACGTTCTCTCACATATTATATCAGATATTATCTTAAGTGAAAACCCCATGTTAGACAAACAAATATTTTATAAATTGTTTCTTTTTTGTATATTTTAATATTCCGCAAAATCATTAATGTTCTTCGTTATTCGCTATTGTGATTGATAACAAACTGGTAACCATGTTTTTGGATTACTAGATTTTAAAAGATCCAATGAATTATTTTCTAATTATAATTAAAATAAGTTGTTTTTGAAATTACCTGCCTGTTTTTAGAACATTTAAAACAAAATTTCGAAATTAAATTATGCTCTTTTTAGAAAATACATCCCAACAAACACGGAGGTTTGATTTCAAATTGATAATGATTTGAAATCAAACATGTTCTCAAACGACAAACGTTTGATAATGATTTGAAAACCATAGCATTCTCAACAAAAAGGGGAAATTATTTTCAAATTGAAAAATGCCTTTATTTTCATTGGCTCTCTTTTATTTTGAGGATTGTAGCAACGCGATCATACAACAAACTTAAAATTTCCGAAATTTTTTGTTTTATTTTTTTTAATTCGTATTCTTAACCATTGTAATTTCTCACAAATAATTTTTTTTCACAAGAAATAAATCGTTTACTTGTCAAACACGTTTAACCACGAAGTAAAAATTTAACTTTAATCGCCATTTTTAATGTGTAAATTTATTTTTCGCTTTAGTACTGCCAAATTTAGTTTTGATTTGAGTTTAACATTTAATACCAATTTCATAGAACATTTGATGTCAAATATTTATTTTCAAATCATTATCAATTTGAATTTAAATGTTAAAATCAATTATTTGAAAAATGTTTGAGAATTGTATTTGATTTCAAATGATAAATTCATTTCATATCAAAGGTTTGACTTCGTGTTTGAAATTGTTAGTGAGAGCAAAGGTTATTTAAATTTATATTCTTTGTTTGCATATATTTTATTAAATGTATGGACAAATTCAAAGCATATTAAAAAAACGGTTAGTTTTTATAAAACTTCAATAGACAAGCAAATCAATATACAAAGAAACTAATAACACAAATAGAACATACGCTCTAAATACATGACACGGCTAGGTTGTAGTATAATTTCAAGAGCACTACCTTCTTGAGCTGTTACAATTTGATGGGTTGGCAAATCATTATACAAGCAAACAATTTACAAAGATTTTTTTACAAAATAAACAAACAAAAAATATTAAAATTGGAAAACAAACTAACCTCTACCAGCAGCTGTGGCATTGTTGTTTGAAACATTTGTATTATTAGTGTTTGTATTACTTGCTGGAGGAGTACCGAAATTAATTGTTGGTTGCCAAACGACAGGATCGTCAATGGGATCATCAACTGTGTAGTTATTAGCATCACTTGGTGTTGAAGAACCTGAAATAGAATCACTACGTGCTGCATTTGTTGAAACATTATTACTACTATTAGTGGCGGTAGCTGTTGATGTAGCAGCGATTGCTGCATTGGAAATAGTATTCGCACTTGCTGCATTTCGGGGTTGCTGTTGACGTAATGCAGCTGGTAACATAGCGGGAGTAAGGAAATTATTTGAACTTACATAGCCGCTTTGTTCAACTAGGATTGGACGACAAGTTAAATATCTAGGAGTAGCCTGAGAAACATCCAACATTAAATCCGAAATAGCATGTTGAGCATGCGACATGTAGTGGAATGCTTCTGAAACACGGTCAAACAAACGTTGAGCATTTTCACGTCCAGTAGTGTCCTGTAAAAATTTCAAATCAAATTTAAATAGTTTTTTCTTTAAAAAAAGTAAAGAACTTACATCCTCCTCAAATACAGGCTCATTCTGTAGTAATTCATAATATTGTTCTATGAAAGGGTTAAGACGATTTTGAACGTTACGCATTTGTTCAATAACACTTGCCAAAACAGGAGTGCCAGTACGACGTCTGGAATTGTCATTGCCATCGTCAGTATTGTTGGCAGCAGCAGCAGCATCATTATTATCATCAGCTGCTGGTGCTGTTGCAATTGGAGTTGCAGAATTATAATCACTCTGCTCATTGGTAGGAGTATCCTCATCGTCATCGATTACATCCTCAATAACCACAGATGCTGCGGTTGTAGATGGATTTATTGTTTCAGCTGTATTAGAATCAGTATCGTTTGCTGAAGCACCTTCAGTAGCTGCTGCTGCTGCTGCTGCTGCTGCAGTACCATTTGTCTCATTTTCATTCGAACTAAAAACAGTTGGTAATTGGACCAGAGTTACATTGGTATTGCCACTTCTTCGTAAAGCAGCTTGTACAGCTCCTTGTACCATTTCGACAATTTGTTGACTTTGCGGTATATCAGAGGTTATGCCTACCTCAACAACAGTTGATTCCATAGTCCAACGACCACGTGCCAAAATATCAAGCGATTGATTATTTAAACCCTTAAACAATTGATTAAAATTATTCTTTTAATTAAAGCTCTTGGGATTTTTTTTCAACTTATTTACCCTGGATGGATCTTCCAAATAGGCTGCGATATTATTGGCACATTCCAACATATGGCGGGCGACAGTTATGCGATTCATGCAGAACGAAGACGATGCCGCGAATGGATTAACGGGAGCTTGTCCATTGGTCTAAAAAAAAATTGGAAAAAAACATTACGAAATATTGCTTATGACATAAGTAACGCGAAATTAATTTAGATGTATAATGACAGCATTAATGCACAAATTAAACAAAGTTCGAAAACAACTTCAAGAGAGGTTAACTTAATTCTTAAACGGTTTGTCAAAGTTGTGAGAGTTTTAATAAATTTCTACTTTATTTTCTTTTTAATTTCTTAGCTTATGTTTATGTCAAACAAAAATAAATTTAATGAGGATATGAATTTTCAACAATACAACTTTCTTATGGGGTTTCGGCATTCATATCTATGCCATGAAATTTTATTACAATACTTGTAAAACTCGTGGTCCTCCCCACGCGATAAACGCCTTTTCGCATCTGTCAAAAAAGTACAATCAATGAAGGACATGCACAAAAGCGTAGGTTGCCATGATGCATAAAGTACGATAAATAGGGTAATTTTTTACCTTCGTAAACTTTACAACCGGTGTTTAAACAAATCAGATAATTTGTGCACATTAAATTTCATTTGTATTTGGAGTGATACGACGTAAAAAGTGATGCATGTTAAATGAAGCGTAGTACATAAGTAATTTACGAAAAATATTAGCTTTAGCGCTTACAACAAATATTCACTGGACGATGAAGAGTATATCCAAACCACTGTTGAATATGTGAAGTAGTTAGAATAGGTTAAACACAAACCAAATAAAAGTTGCGTTAGGACGATCTATGCCGCTCAAGTACAGGTTTAGCCATTTAGTGGCTAGATTTAGCCATTTTTCACCCTGTTTAGCCATTAAAAAATGAGTTAAAAATTTATAAAAGTAAAATAAACATTTTGAACAATTAAGGACGGGTTTTTGAGATGGGGATTAAGTTTGAACTTAGTTTAACGTTCTCTGCAATTTGGATTTTTCCGGTGAAATGTGATTTCTTTTTTTATACTTCACATACTAGACCCACATTTTAAGCAAGACTGCGCTGTTCCGGCAACATTTTGTAACTTGGTATTGGCGGCACAAATCAGTTGTTAGATTAACTAAACCTAGTTTAACTGAGATCTCAAACACCCAGCCTAAAACGCCTTTAATTTAAATCACAACTTTTACAAATGTTGAAAATCGCTATAAACAATGACGCTGAAACATCTCTCAAAATAAAGGAACAGTATCCCACTATTAAATTTATAAAATGGATCAACACACACATCGCTGTTTCTTTCTGGTTGCAAGTATTTCAATAAAGGGATGCAGGCGGTAACAAAATTGTTTTAGAAATTTCAGAATTGACTATAAAGTTGCTCTCACTTCCATGGTCTAATGCTGAAGTAGAGAAGGTGTTTAGCCAAGAAAACATCGTTAAAAGTAATTTGAGAAATAGGTTACATTATTCAACCGTTAATTCGATTTTACCAATTAGGTAAATATTTTTACCATAACAATACAATATTTATACCACCACCACAATAGTGCAGAGGGTACTATGCGTTTGTGCTGATGTCTGTAACAACTTAAAATATTGGTCCTTAGCCCACCTTTACCAATACCGATTAAATCAGAATCACTTTCTAAGTCGAATTAACGATGTTTGTCTGGCTGGCTGGCTGTCCATGCAAACCTTGTGCGCAAAGTACAGGTCGCGATTTAGAGATTATTTGATACAATTTGGTACAAAGGTTCTAATGTGGTGTAGGTTATCATAAAGTCGGGGTTAACCGACTATACTTTCTTACTTGTTTTTGATTGTAGATCTTGGCTTATTTTGAAGATTTAATACTTCTTATATACATATCGTTAGCTAAAATGCAAAAAAACGTAACTAACAAAAATATAATTTTACAGGAGAAGCAAAAAACTTTGTAAAGTGAAAACTATAAACATGTCAGAAAAACATGCATTGATAAGTCGGCCATGGAATTCTTCAACCAATTCTCAGAGAAAACCATTTCATTATATTTTCTTAGAAAAAAATGTGTAATTACGTCGTTTTGCATACATCAAACAATAAAACTTGTAGTTACGTCCCTTTGTTTTTTGTTAATAAAAGCGCAATTTTTGATCGCAGAAGTGTACAATTTCGTCAAGACATGTAGTTTTATAGCATTCATAATAATCAATCAAAACCTCGGTTTTTGAATTTTTTGTTAGTTACGTCTTTTTGCATTTTAGCTAACGATATACAAAATATGATTGATATTTGATATTCTTATCTTATATGTACACTTTTGTGCCACAACCATTATTCCGGCAAGAAAGAAATTTGTTTGTCTCCCAGAAAAAACTTTTTCAAAATGGATAGCTTTTTTCACTCGTTATTTAGTAGCTTTCTTCCATGACTACTTTTTTCTGGATGTATTTAGATAAAAACAAATTACTTACTTTTGAATCCCTTGAAACCCTTGTAAAATTCATTAGTTTTTCAGTAGAATTGTATGTAGTGCTTTTATGTGTTTCTGATTACTTAACATATTCGTGGTTATTCCAAAATACGCGTCGAAGAAGTGAACATTTACATGAAAACAAAAACAAAACCAAACCAGCGACGAAAATTGTTTTTGTTATCTATACACTTCTAAAATAAAATTAACGCGAGAGTTATAACGCGTTTCTTTCTCTTTTAAAAACTGTAAACTTTGTATGAAAAACAAAAACAATTTTTGTCAATTTGGTTTTGTTTTTGTTTTCATGTAAATGTTCACTTCTTCGACGCGTATTTTGGAAAAACCCCGATTATTTTGTAGGCGAAGATTTTACTGGGTCTTTAACCCGTTTATTTATGAACCGATTTTTTTAATTTTAACTACCAGGTATTCTACTAAGTCTCTTTCAGGTAAAAAAGAAAAAGATTATAGGAATAGGTAAATTAAAGATTTATATCTCAGCCATTTGTAAACCGATATAGTTAAATTTCAATAATATACTATTTCGGACTACATACGATATAAATATAAAACAACGTTGTCACTATCAATTCCATAAAAACCCAGAATATTTATAATACTGTTATCAAAGCTGATTTAATTTAAAAATTTTCCATTTTGATCTCGGTTTTTGTAAATATGTATATATCTAATTTAAAAAAGGATGTATGTTTATTTTATTAAGCTTGGTTTCTTTTGCTTTTGGAAAAATATTCATTTTATTTTTTGTTTAAAATGATATTTTCTCATGCCTTTGTGTAACATCTCCAGGGAAAAATAACAATTTTAAATTGTTATCGGATTAAAGAAAATAAATAATTTTTTAAAAAATAATCCTCCAGCTTAACAAAATAAATATAAATTTAATGAAATTATTAAATACCCATGAACTTTAACTATGTTTTTATTTGATTATTTTTTAATAAAAGTCGAAACAAATTTGTTTAAAATTGATTTTAAATTGCACGATTTTTAAAACAAAAAAGACGATCTTTTTTATTTTTTTCTCAGGAAATTGACGATTTTGACACAAATTTATCTGGCAGTACTGATTAAAACCAAAACAAGAAAAGGCTAAAAAAAATTTAAAATAACAAAATATAACAATTGTTTTTTGTTTATTTTCATCATATAAATTATGCATTCATCATTTATATTCCTTCTATTTTTTTATTTATTTTAAAAAAATACTATATAAACATATTTTAAATTCAAAATATCTACATTTTGTTTTTCTCGCCACCAGTTTCAAATGTGACTTATTTTGACACGTTCTTGAAAGAAACTTTTCGCAAAATATTGTTATAGAAACACTTTCTCGCATCCTTCCAATAATTGCTGGAAAATTATTTAAATGACAGACAATTCTCGCAAAAAAAGATACAGAAGCACTTGTGTGAGAAAACCCATTTTTTGTTTAATTTCACACTATTTTTGTTGCAATTCACACGTTTCATGCGAAAAGTTTTACGATGTGAGAAATACAGAAACGGGCTACTGGACTCAAAAGGTTGGGTAAATGTTGTCGTAATTATGATTAACTTCAAATTATTTAAAACTTATGATTATTTGAATCTAATGAGTGATTCCTATGAGATGAACAATAACGACATCGAATTTTTCGATGATTTAATTTTTTTAATATTAATTGACGTTTATTCTTATTTAAAAAATTGATCTTAACTCACAATTTCATCGTAAACAACTTTAAATGAATTATTTTTGTTTTGTTATTGAATTTTAATGTGTTTTTCTTTAAAAAAGCTTTTAGCCCATTTTTAACCCATTTTTGCCGTAAATTTAGCCATTTTTGATCACCAAGTTTTGGCAACACTGAACCCATTGGTCAATTGATATTATTTCGATTGGTTTATCTTTATGCTTTCAAATTGCAAAGTTAGATTCCGCAATTATTATTCTATGCTCTTCTAGTATATTTATATCAGGGTCTCTCCTTATATCTATATTAGGTTTTTCAACTATTTTATCTTCTATTTAAATTCAATTGTATTTAAATTTTGTGCAATAAATTTACATTAACTTAAAAATTTATGTAAACTTTTAAGCGTCTCATCGAGTGGTTTATTGTTGTTAATGTTAACAAAGCGTCTCATCGAGTGCACAATGACTTCTTGAATGCAAAAGTATAAAGCTGGGATCAAACGATTGCCCCAAATGCACCAATATGACACAATTTTGATTGTGCTTTATTGACGTACAATAAAGAAATTGCACCAATCAAATATTCTGAAATCACACGATTGCCCTGTTTTATACAAATTTAATTGCCGCTAGTTGGTACAAAGTGAAATGGTACAATAATTGCCGCAGCACAGTCACACGATTGTTATTACTTGACAACTGCGAAAACAGCTGTTGTGGTAGCTTTTTCATTTGCTTGGAAGTTCTAGTTGGTATGTTCATTAAAAACGAGAAATTTTTTCATATGTACTCTAAAATTTTTTGTTAAATAGTTTTATTTGAAATTTTTAAGAAAAATTTATGAAATTCCAAAAATTAGTTCAACAATTTCGAATGTTAACGTTTGCTAAAGCAAACACAAAAACGTAAAATTTATAAAAAAAAAAGGCAAACATTGGCGCGTATTGTGTTGTTTGATTGCCGCACAAGAAACAACGCGCGGTTGCATAGCAAACAGTCACACGATTGCCGCACCAGAGTTGCATTTGATTGGTAAAAGTAAGCACAATATTGTCCTCGATTGGTACATGAGCCAATAGGTTGTGCAGTCACACGATTGGTGTATTAAAAAGTGTGAAAATTGGAGCATTGCGGCAATCGTGTGATACCTGCTTAAGAATATGTGCCTTTTGACTTTACACAAATAATTTATATTGCATGCGCAACAAAAATGCAAACAAAGCACTCTCAATAAAAAACGCACAAGTGCAAAAATCAAATGTGTACGAAACGATGTAAAAATTACCAACGTTGAACTTTGTTTTGCAGGCAAAGAGTGAATGTAAATTTGAGCGTATGAATAAATCAAGAAAAATAGTGATTTTGCAGTTCTCTGAATCAAACCATAGACATTTTAATGTTAAACTGCTACGTAAAATTCTGAAAGTAGTTTGACTAAAAAATTGAGCCAAGTTTCGCTGAATTACGCCTTTTTATACATGGCTACAAAAACTACTTCCATTTTTTTCACGTTCGAACCGCATCTTCTTTTGCCATTATCTTTGACCTAGAATCGCTCCCTCCATAAACTTAAGCATAGATAACAGTGCTTTCTTAGGGCTATTATATAAGGGTTTAGAGAACGTAAAAATATTTGTTGCTTAAAACGTTATTGCATTTTTGATGCGTACGACTGTCACGTTCAACACTTTGGATTTACCCATATATATCATTGGTAGAAGTCAGACAGAAATTAATACTTTAATGTGACCTACGAAAAGTAAGAAAGAGAAATGAAAAAATGTCCAGTACAAATAGTCATGTACTACACACTCTACCTTTTCGACACCTCGCCAACAAACTTCGTCTGTCCGGCATGAAATTTTCCTAGTGTAAATTGGGACTAAACAAATAAGAAACAAAGTATGAACACTAACGGCTATAAACATTTATAACACAATGATAAAACAACATTTTGAGTTTGGTTCAACAAGACTATAAAAATTACAAAAAAGCAATGATATCAATTATAAAATGTAATATTTATACACCAATAGAGTACCTATGTATATGGTAGAAACTCTTAAGTGGCTTAATATAAGACAAAGTCTTGAATAGCAAAAGTGAAAAACTGGGAAGTTTGTAATCATAATGCGGTAATTAGACCCCAGGCAGTTAGTTTTTTTACCATATTGAAAGCATATATTTTTTGAATATTGAATAATTTAACTCAGTGCACAGAAATAGTTTTTCCAAATACCTACTACTCTGTCTTAACATTTGCTTAACTAAATATTTGTCAAATTTCTATTCTCAATTCTTAGAATTTAAATATTTTTATTTCAGTATCAACTAGGTACTTAGTCATACAATAATCTGCGTCATTATTAATAAGCTTCCCTACCCACACTTCAATTGAATGTAAAATTGTTATTTTTAGTTGTTAATTTGATCTTCCAAGTGCGTAATAAATCAATTTGCTTCAAATACGTTACTCTGTTTACATAAGTAATAGTTAATAAGAAAAAATAGGTAGGTATCTACATGTATTTTTAAAGACTTACATTAGCATTCATGGGAAAAGCCATAGTTCCAAGAACCATTCCGTCTAGTGCACGAAACAAGGGGGAATTTCGCATACTGCCTGCTCTACCACGATTCCGACGTTCATACGGTGGATTCGCATTTGAAGTGGAAGAGTCAGTAGCTGGAAGACGTTGAGAGGGCGGTGGTCTTTCGGCAACATGCACAACTTTTCCATTAACATCTGAATCAATAATATGAACAAATACGATTCTTCGTAAACAAATTTAGAAATTTCACAATATTCATTAAATACAAACCATATTCCTTAAGTTTTTTGTCATCGACCATAACACGCCCGCAATAAATAATACGCTGCTGATCGGCAGCAATATTTGTTTTTTCTGCCACTTTATCCTTGAATTCACGCACCGTAATCTTTTAATGCAAAAAAAAAACAAAAAAAAAAATAAAAGAAATTACCAATATTTTCACAAATTCCAATAATTTATTTTACTAACCTCATTATCGATGCTAAACTCATGGGTTTGAGCATCCAAAGTTTTCACTTTTAGATTTATAAGCATTTTTACAATTTAATTTTCCCCTTTTTCTATCACTCGAATAATTTCCACGCAACAATCAAAAATAAATAATCTGTAAACTAATAAGGATTTATTATTTGCTTTATAGTTAAGAAAAAAAAAATAAATTTTTTTAACAAAATTGTTTGCAGAAAACAAAATTTTTCACAATTTCTTTTCCTCTTCTTTTTGAGGCAGACCGACACACATACAAATAACAAAGAAAAAGAATGACGTTTATTTGTTGATAGCTGATATGTCAAACATAAAATCAACCGCTGTAACTTTATTGGTAGAAAATTTTTTCTCTTTCACTCCCGAATGCCCTGACTCTTTTACTCACAATTTGATATTGGGAAAAAATAGTCTGATGCAAACGTGACCAGTAGAGAATTTAATTGAAAAAACCAATTAACTTTAATTTTTATGCAGCAATCTTTGATTTGCCTTAACTATTTGCTATATTTAAACACTTTTATAACACTCTATTATTGTTTTCTCGCTTAGAATTTATAATTTTATCACTTTTTTTCTAGTACGTTCTGCACCTGGGTGAAAAAAGTGACAATTTACAATAAACTGCGGCTTGTCAAAAGGTGTTGTCATTTGTTTGACATATGCCAACATATAACGCCACTGTTTAACCAGGGCTGTATTTAAATAGTATAAATTCTTTAAAAAATTTTCTGTTAAATTTAAAATACAAATTTATGTAATTTTTAAGCTGCGTTCACAATTAAAAAAACATTTTCACTTGGTGTTCATAATAGAGCAACAATTTCTTTTGTAACTACACACATTTTGCATCAAGAAACCGTTGGCAAACTTTAGCCACAACAATATTATGCATTTATTTTTATTTTTGGAAACATTTTGTTAAAATTTTCATTCAAAACTAAATAAAATTATTTTAAACGTCAGAAACAATTTCATACAAATTGTTGCTGGAGTTATAGTTGAGTTAACTTTAGTTACATTTTTAAAAAAAATTTAGTTACATTTTTGTTCTAAAAATGAAAGGAAAATATATGAAATACTTTGGGAAAAAAAAGACAGAAGAAAAACCGAAATTGTTTTTTTGATTGTGAACGTAGCTTTACTAACTATAAAAGAGAATTACCGATTTTAGCATAGCTGTTGATTTTAAACGAGTATTAAAACAAATCAAGGTACATTAACATTAATACATTAAATATACCTTGAAACAAATGAAATTATTATTTTTCCATTGAAATGTTAAGATAATCGGCTTTTAAGGCGTTGTCGTTAACGCCTTAGTCGTTTTTTTATAATAGATTAAAGAAGACAGTTTGTGTGTTACTTTAATCTATTATAAAAAATGACTCAGGCGTTAGCGACAACGCCTTACAAAATAGGGCCGAATATTCATTTTATTTATTCATAACAACTTTATTTGAATAACCTGTTTTGTCTATTACATATTTATTTTTAAACTTGGTAAGCTGTTAAGTTTAAATGTAAATATAAAATTAAATTGTTATTGTATCAGATCTTGCTTGGTTCTCTACCGTTAGTGCCGGTTCACACACGTCAAGTTTGTCTCATCAAGTCTTGAGTTTTTAGGAGAGAGGGGAAAATAAATGGCATTCTCTTTTCCCTTCTCTCCTTAAGGCCCAAACACACTGGATTACTTATTTGATATTGTGAAGTCTAAGTTAGTCCACTCGTTTTGTATTAGGAGTATTATGGCTGTATGCCATAATTATAAGCCAACTCATTATGATTTAAATCATTTATCCTTTTTAACCTTTTCAAACCAGGTTCAGTGCCCTTCGATTTTGCAGCTTTCACGATGAAATTAGATGCTGTTACTGAGTAGCGTGACTTTTCATGTATTGATTGGGGTAATATGCTTTGTTTTTTAAATGAATATGAGCTTGCGCGTTTTTGTCATACTGCTGATGTTGATGAAAAATTTGATTTTCTTCTGATTTATTAGAATCTCTCTTTCGGTTTGTTCCAGTAAAGAGGTTTATTAAGTCGAATAACTCTGATTTTATGAATTCTAGGGAAATAATTCTAGCCCGATAACCCTACAATATTAAATTGGAAGATTTTTTGCAAATACCGCAAAAGAGCTAAGTCAGTTGTTAGGCGCCTGAAGAGGAAACATTACGCGAAAATATTTTCAAGGTTGGACAATAGTGGTATGTGGAGGATTCGATTAATCGATCAAACAAAACCAAACTCTTGTTCGAATAATTTCAAAACGACGATTTTCGAATAACGAATAAATCGTATAATTAACGTCGATTAATCGAAAAATTTTTTTTATTAAAAAATAAATTAAATAAAAGCTTAGAATTTGATTTATTCTCATACGTTTTTAGTGATGTTATACAAAATTTAGGAAAGTTAAAAAAATATTGTTGCCATAGCGTGGTTATAATTAATCTCAATTTTTAGTAAGCAAAAACCGTGTTGAGTACTCATTGTATTTCAAAAATGTATTTTATGTTATTATTAAACAAATCTTAACAAACAATTTAGAAGGTGAGTTGCAAAACTCGTTCGTTACAAACACTTCTTTTGGCGCTAATGAGGAGAAATATACTATATCAATGCATGTCCTCTTACATGATTTTAGCACGGACATGCATTCATGCAATCAGAATATTTCTTCTTATAAAGCGCCAAAAGAACTGTAAGAATCATTTCTTGAAAGTAGAAAATGTTGTATTGTATTATATTTATTTTAATTATGTATGTATATCTTTACCATTTGCGTGTCACAATATTATCATTGAAAACGATGTAGTGGAAGATAATCCTACGACATCGAGAAATGCCGAACTTGGTCCAATGGAAAAATACATTAAGAGAGACAGCGGCTGTTCTATAGAAGAAATTGAAGACAGAAGTTAGGCTGACGATGGTAGTCTGCCTTTCGAAAATCCAGATTAATATCGGATTATTAAGGACTTAAGGGGTTTACGATGCCTTTAAGTAATACAATGATGTGGAGTTAAGATGAAAAATTTTATGCTTCAAAAAAAGAAGAAGTCAAAGCGGATGGAATGGAAGATTTTTCATAGTAATTTTTTGTAAAACAAATTGTTTTATTCGTTAATTTCATCGATTAATCGAATCATTTTTTAGATTTAATCGTTTGATCGAACGAACAAAAACAATTACATATTTGAATTATTCGAACAAAGTTGAAAGGCGAATAATTGACAACTCAAGTCAGGACCCTGATGTTGTTAATGAATTCTCTGCTACCGGTGCAGGATTCAGCCAACAATCTGGTATTAACTTTGATGCTTTCTCTGACTCCACTAACTCTTTTTCATTCCGTTGTATAGGTGAGATCGAACTAGTGGAAGATCTTAACAGGGTGACATCGCAATCTATTGGAATAGATGGAATTCCAGTACGTTTCTTTAAAGTTATTTTTCTTTTCATTTCTTACCTTGTGTTTCCAAGTGCTTGGAAGATCGCACGTGTGGTACCAATTCCCAAGTCTGCAATAGTGAAGAGCTTTGATGACCAAATACCTATTTCTATTCCACCAACCATATAAAAAAAAGTGGAGCTTCTGATAAAAACCAAATCTTGTCTTATGATAACTTATGCCGACCTTGCTCTTTGCTGACGACATTTTCCTTTTGTTTACTGTTGAGCAGGAGTTTGCAGATATATTGGAACCTAATGTACATTACTGCCTTGAAAACATTTCTCAATGGACAGCTTCTAACTCCCTTTCTATTAATCCACTTAAAAGAAGGTGATTGATATCAGCATAAGTGTTTGGGTGTAATAATGGACAGTCATTTGAGCTTTGATCCCTCAGATTAGCTCAGTCCATCAGAAGATTTTCTTTATTCTACGCATGTTGTACTCTATGAATATTTTATTATATAGTTTAGAGGTCATGTCGGGGACAATCTCGACGAATTTACAGAAACTTGGACGGGTGCTTAATTTATTGTGAGATATCTATACAGTGTTCGTAGGTTCATTCATTCAATACGTTTAATGTCGAAATCTTGTGTTTTTTTTAAAAGACTTTAAAGGTGGCAGTGTAAGCCAACGTTGTGAAGATTTCCCTTCTCCCGTTCTAACTACAAGAAATAAGCCAATATGTATTGATCCCTAGGATTTCTTGCTCTTTTTTTAAGCAGATCATACATATGTAGTAAGAATTGCTCGAATGTGGAGTTATCTGCCACTTGAGTTGAGGCTGTCTACTTATACAAACAATTCGTCTTAAACTAATGACGTACCTCTTAGGTCCTCATTAATTTATTAAACTCAATATTCGTCAAGCACTGCTTTAAACTATTACCGGAATAATCATTTCTGCCAATACTAATAGTAATTTGATGTGTTTTTATCGGCAGGGGAGCCAAGTAAGTAGGTAACTAATACTTTAAATAAGAGTAAGAAAACAAACAAAACGAAACGTTTGCTTTCGTTTAGTTTACGAATAAATCGTGTTTTTAGTTTTTCATGTAAAAATCCATTTTTGACTGATGCCAGATTTTCATCCGTTTTGCTCTAGGACGTCTAGCTTACGAATAAACCGACTTTTTAGTTTTTCATATAAAGAATCCATTTTTGCTAGAAAATTTGAGTGATCCCAGATGATCATCCGTTGTGCTTAAGAAAAAAGCATTTAAAGTTTTCCATATAAAAATCCTTAGAATATCAATTTGTATATGAAAATAGAAGGGATCACAGATTTTGCTTATTTTGGCTGTAGCTCTTATAGTTTTCAAGAAAAACGCATTTAAAGTTTTCCATATAAAAATCCTTAGAATATAAATTTTTATATGAAAATAGAAGTGATCACAGATTTTGCTTATTTTGGCTCTAGCTCTTATAGTTTTCAAGAAAAACGCATTTAAAGTTTTCCATATAAAATCCTTAGAACATCAATTTTTATATGAAAATAGAAGGGATCACAGATTTTGCTTATTTTAGCTCTAGCTCTTATAGTTTTCAAGAAACACGCATTTAAAGTTTTCCATATAAAAATCCTTAGAAAGTTAATTTTTATATGAAAATAGAAGGGATCACAGATTTTGCTTATTTTGGCTCTAGCTCTTATAGTTTTCAAGAAAAACGCATTTAAAGTTTTCCATATAAAACTCCTTAGAAAGTTAATTTTTATATGAAAATAGAAGTGATCACAGATTTTGCTTATTTTGGCTCTAGCTCTTATAGTTTTCAAGAAAAACGCATTTAAAGTTTTCCATATAAAAAAGAATATTAATTTTTATATGAAAATAGAAGGGATCACAGATTTTGCTTATTTTGGCTCTAGCTCTTATAGTTTTCAAGAAAAACGCATTTAAAGTTTTCCATATTAAAATCCTTAGAATATTAATTTTTATATGAAAATAGAAGTGATCACAGATTTTGCTTATTTTGGCTCTAGCTCTTATAGTTTTCAAGAAAACGCATTTAAAGTTTTCCATATAAAAATCCTTAGAACATCAATTTTTATATGAAAATAGAAGTGATCACAGATTTTGCTTATTTTGGCTCTAGCTCTTATAGTTTTCAAGAAAAACGCATTTAAAGTTTTCCATATAAAAAAAGAATATTAATTTTTATATGAAAATAGAAGGGATCACAGATTTGGCTTATTTTGGCTCTAGCTCTTATAGTTTTCAAGAAAAACGCATTTAAAGTTTTCCATATAAAAATCCTTAGAACATCAATTTTTATATGAAAATAGAAGTGATCACAGATTTTGCTTATTTTGGCTCTAGCTCTTATAGTTTTCAAGAAAAACGCATTTAAAGTTTTCCATATAAAAATCCTTAGAAAATCAATTTTTATATGAAAATAGAAGGGATCACAGATTTTGCTTATTTTGGCTCTAGCTCTTATAGTTTTCAAGAAAACGCATTTAAAGTTTTCCATATAAAAATCCTTAGAATATAAATTTTTATATGAAAATAGAAGGGATCACAGATTTTGCTTATTTTGGCTGTAGCTCTTATAGTTTTCAAGAAAAATGCATTTAAAGTTTTCCATATAAAAATCCTTAGAATATCAATTTTTATATGAAAATGCAAGTGATCACAGATTTTGCTTATTTTGGCTCTAGCTCTTATAGTTTCAAGAAAACGCATTTAAAGTTTTCCATATAAAAATCCTTAGAAAGTTAAGTTTTATATGAAAATAGAAGGGATCACAGATTTTGCTTATTTTGGCTCTAGCTCTTATAGTTTTCAAGAAAAACGCATTTAAAGTTTTCCATATTAAAATCCTTAGAATATTAATTTTTATATGAAAATAGAAGTGATCACAGATTTTGCTTATTTTGGCTCTAGCTCTTATAGTTTTCAAGAAAAACGCATTTAAAGTTTTCCATATAAAAATCCTTAGAACATCAATTTTTATATGGAAAATAGAAGTGATCACAGATTTAGCTTATTTTGGCTCTAGCTCTTATAGTTTTCAAGAAAAACGCATTTAAAGTTTTCCATATAAAAATCCTTAGAACATAAATTTTTATATGAAAATAGAAGTGATCACAGATTTTGCTTATTTTGGCTCTAGCTCTTATAGTTTTCAAGAAAAACGCATTTAAAGTTTTCCATATAAAAATCCTTAGAAAGTTAATTTTTATATGAAAATAGAAGTGATCACAGATTTTGCTTATTTCGGCTCTAGCTCTTATAGTTTTCAAGAAAAACGCATTTAAAGTTTTCCATATAAAACTCCTTAGAAAGTTAATTTTTATATGAAAATAGAAGTGATCACAGATTTTGCTTATTTTGGCTCTAGCTCTTATAGTTTTCAAGAAAAACGCATTTAAAGTTTTCCATATAAAAAAGAATATTAATTTTTATATGAAAATAGAAGGGATCACAGATTTAGCCTATTTTGGCTCTAGCTCTTATAGTTTTCAAGAAAAACGCATTTAAAGTTTTCCATATTAAAATCCTTAGAATATTAATTTTTATATGAAAATAGAAGTGATCACAGATTTTGCTTATTTTGGCTCTAGCTCTTATAGTTTTCAAGAAAACGCATTTAAAGTTTTCCATATAAAAATCCTTAGAACATCAATTTTTATATGAAAATAGAAGTGATCACAGATTTTGCTTATTTTGGCTCTAGCTCTTATAGTTTTCAAGAAAAACGCATTTAAAGTTTTCCATATAAAAAAGAATATTAATTTTTATATGAAAATAGAAGGGATCACAGATTTGGCTTATTTTGGCTCTAGCTCTTATAGTTTTCAAGAAAAACGCATTTAAAGTTTTCCATATAAAAATCCTTAGAACATCAATTTTTATATGAAAATAGAAGTGATCACAGATTTTGCTTATTTTGGCTCTAGCTCTTATAGTTTTCAAGAAAAACGCATTTAAAGTTTTCCATATAAAAATCCTTAGAAAATCAATTTTTATATGAAAATAGAAGGGATCACAGATTTTGCTTATTTTGGCTCTAGCTCTTATAGTTTTCAAGAAAACGCATTTAAAGTTTTCCATATAAAAATCCTTAGAATATAAATTTTTATATGAAAATAGAAGGGATCACAGATTTTGCTTATTTTGGCTGTAGCTCTTATAGTTTTCAAGAAAAATGCATTTAAAGTTTTCCATATAAAAATCCTTAGAATATCAATTTTTATATGAAAATGCAAGTGATCACAGATTTTGCTTATTTTGGCTCTAGCTCTTATAGTTTTCAAGAAAACGCATTTAAAGTTTTCCATATAAAAATCCTTAGAAAGTTAAGTTTTATATGAAAATAGAAGGGATCACAGATTTTGCTTATTTTGGCTCTAGCTCTTATAGTTTTCAAGAAAAACGCATTTAAAGTTTTCCATATAAAACTCCTTAGAAAGTTAATTTTTATATGAAAATAGAAGTGATCACAGATTTTGCTTATTTTGGCTCTAGCTCTTATAGTTTTCAAGAAAAACGCATTTAAAGTTTTCCATATTAAAATCCTTAGAATATTAATTTTTATATGAAAATAGAAGTGATCACAGATTTTGCTTATTTTGGCTCTAGCTCTTATAGTTTTCAAGAAAAACGCATTTAAAGTTTTCCATATAAAAATCCTTAGAACATCAATTTTTATATGAAAATAGAAGTGATCACAGATTTAGCTTATTTTGGCTCTAGCTCTTATAGTTTTCAAGAAAAACGCATTTAAAGTTTTCCATATAAAAATCCTTAGAACATAAATTTTTATATGAAAATAGAAGTGATCACAGATTTTGCTTATTTTGGCTCTAGCTCTTATAGTTTTCAAGAAAAACGCATTTAAAGTTTTCCATATAAAAATCCTTAGAAAGTTAATTTTTATATGAAAATAGAAGTGATCACAGATTTTGCTTATTTCGGCTCTAGCTCTTATAGTTTTCAAGAAAAACGCATTTAAAGTTTTCCATATAAAAAAGAATATTAATTTTTATATGAAAATAGAAGGGATCACAGATTTTGCTTATTTTGGCTCTAGCTCTTATAGTTTTCAAGAAAAACGCATTTAAAGTTTTCCATATTAAAATCCTTAGAATATTAATTTTTATATGAAAATAGAAGTGATTACAGATTTTGCTTATTTTGGCTCTAGCTCTTATAGTTTTCAAGAAAAACGCATTTAAAGTTTTCCATATAAAAATCCTTAGAACATCAATTTTTATATGAAAATAGAAGTGATCACAGATTTTGCTTATTTTGGCTCTAGCTCTTATAGTTTTCAAGAAAAACGCATTTAAAGTTTTCCATATAAAAATCCTTAGAAAGTTAATTTTTATATGAAAATAGAAGTGATCACAGATTTTGCTTATTTCGGCTCTAGCTCTTATAGTTTTCAAGAAAAACGCATTTAAAGTTTTCCATATAAAAAAGAATATTAATTTTTATATGAAAATAGAAGGGATCACAGATTTTGCTTATTTTGGCTCTAGCTCTTATAGTTTTCAAGAAAAACGCATTTAAAGTTTTCCATATTAAAATCCTTAGAATATTAATTTTTATATGAAAATAGAAGTGATCACAGATTTTGCTTATTTTGGCTCTAGCTCTTATAGTTTTCAAGAAAAACGCATTTAAAGTTTTCCATATAAAAATCCTTAGAACATCAATTTTTATATGAAAATAGAAGTGATCACAGATTTAGCTTATTTTGGCTCTAGCTCTTATAGTTTTCAAGAAAAACGCATTTAAAGTTTTCCATATAAAAATCCTTAGAACATAAATTTTTATATGAAAATAGAAGTGATCACAGATTTTGCTTATTTTGGCTCTAGCTCTTATAGTTTTCAAGAAAAACGCATTTAAAGTTTTCCATATAAAAATCCTTAGAAAGTTAATTTTTATATGAAAATAGAAGTGATCACAGATTTTGCTTATTTCGGCTCTAGCTCTTATAGTTTTCAAGAAAAACGCATTTAAAGTTTTCCATATAAAAAAGAATATTAATTTTTATATGAAAATAGAAGGGATCACAGATTTTGCTTATTTTGGCTCTAGCTCTTATAGTTTTCAAGAAAAACGCATTTAAAGTTTTCCATATTAAAATCCTTAGAATATTAATTTTTATATGAAAATAGAAGTGATTACAGATTTTGCTTATTTTGGCTCTAGCTCTTATAGTTTTCAAGAAAAACGCATTTAAAGTTTTCCATATAAAAATCCTTAGAACATCAATTTTTATATGAAAATAGAAGTGATCACAGATTTTGCTTATTTTGGCTCTAGCTCTTATAGTTTTCAAGAAAAACGCATTTAAAGTTTTCCATATAAAAATCCTTAGAAAGTTAATTTTTATATGAAAATAGAAGTGATCACAGATTTTGCTTATTTCGGCTCTAGCTCTTATAGTTTTCAAGAAAAACGCATTTAAAGTTTTCCATATAAAAAAGAATATTAATTTTTATATGAAAATAGAAGGGATCACAGATTTTGCTTATTTTGGCTCTAGCTCTTATAGTTTTCAAGAAAAACGCATTTAAAGTTTTCCATATTAAAATCCTTAGAATATTAATTTTTATATGAAAATAGAAGTGATTACAGATTTTGCTTATTTTGGCTCTAGCTCTTATAGTTTTCAAGAAAAACGCATTTAAAGTTTTCCATATAAAAATCCTTAGAACATCAATTTTTATATGAAAATAGAAGGGATCACAGATTTTGCTTATTTTAGCTCTAGCTCTTATAGTTTTCAAGAAACACGCATTTAAAGTTTTCCATATAAAAATCCTTAGAAAGTTAATTTTTATATGAAAATAGAAGGGATCACAGATTTTGCTTATTTTGGCTCTAGCTCTTATAGTTTTCAAGAAAAACGCATTTAAAGTTTTCCATATAAAAAAGAATATTAATTTTTATATGAAAATAGAAGGGATCACAGATTTTGCTTATTTTGGCTCTAGCTCTTATAGTTTTCAAGAAAAACGCATTTAAAGTTTTCCATATAAAAATCCTTAGAAAGTTAATTTTTATATGAAAATAGAAGTGATCACAGATTTTGCTTATTTTGGCTCTAGCTCTTATAGTTTTCAAGAAAAACGCATTTAAAGTTTTCCATATTAAAATCCTTAGAATATTAATTTTTATATGAAAATAGAAGTGATCACAGATTTTGCTTATTTTGGCTCTAGCACTTATAGTTTTCAAGAAAAACGCATTTAAAGTTTTCCATATAAAAATCCTTAGAAAGTTAATTTTTATATGAAAATAGAAGGGATCACAGATTTTGCTTATTTTGGCTCTAGCTCTTATAGTTTTCAAGAAAAACGCATTTAAAGTTTTCCATATTAAAATCCTTAGAATATTAATTTTGATATGAAAATAGAAAGGATCACAGATTTTGCTTATTTTGGCTCTAGCTCTTATAGTTTTCAAGAAAAACGCATTTAAAGTTTTCCATATAAAAATCCTTAGAAAGTTAATTTTTATATGAAAATAGAAGGGATCACAGATTTTGCTTATTTTGGCTCTAGCTCTTATAGTTTTCAAGAAAAACGCATTTAAAGTTTTCCATATAAAAATCCTTAGAAAGTTAATTTTTATATGAAAATAGAAGGGATCACAGATTTTGCTTATTTTGGCTCTAGCTCTTATAGTTTTCAAGAAAAACGCATTTAAAGTTTTCCATATAAAAATCCTTAGAAAGTTAATTTTTATATGAAAATAGAAGGGATCACAGATTTTGCTTATTTTGGCTCTAGCTCTTATAGTTTTCAAGAAAAACGCATTTAAAGTTTTCCATATAAAAATCCTTAGAAAGTTAATTTTTATATAAAAATAGAAGGGATCACAGATTTTGCTTATTTTGGCTCTAGCTCTTATAGTTTTCAAGAAAAACGCATTTAAAGTTTTCCATATAAAAATCCTTAGAAAGTTAATTTTTATATGAAAATAGAAGGGATCAAAGATTTTGCTTATTTTGGCTCTAGCTCTTATAGTTTTCAAGAAAATCGCATTTAGAGTTTTCCATATAAAAATCCTTAGAATATTAATTTTTATATGAAAATAGAAGGGATCACAGATTTTGCTTATTTTGGCTCTAGCTATTATAGTTTTCAAGAAAAACGCATTTAAAGTTTTCCATATAAAAATCCTTAGAAAGTTAATTTTTATATGAAAATAGAAGGGATCACAGATTTTGCTTATTTTGGCTCTAGCTCTTATAGTTTTCAAGAAAAACGCATTTAAAGTTTTCCATTTAAAAATCCTTAGAAAGTCAATTTTTATATGAAAATAGAAGGGATCACAGATTTTGCTTATTTTGGCTCTAGCTCTTATAGTTTTCAATAAAAACGCATTTAAAGTTTTCCATTTAAAAATCCTTAGAAAGTCAATTTTTATATGAAAATAGAAGGGATCACAGATTTTGCTTATTTTGGCTCTAGCTCTTATAGTTTTCAAGAAAAACGCATTTAAAGTTTTCCATATAAAAATCCTTAGAAAGTTAATTTTTATATGAAAATAGAAGGGATCACAGATTTTGCTTATTTTGGCTCTAGCTCTTATAGTTTTCAAGAAAAACGCATTTAAAGTTTTCCATATAAAAATCCTTAGAAAGTTAATTTTTATATGAAAATAGAAGGGATCACAGATTTTGCTTATTTTCGCTCTAGCTCTTATAGTTTTCAAGAAAAACGCATTTAAAGTTTTCCATATAAAAATCCTTAGAAAGTCAATTATTATATGAAAATAGAAGGGATCACAGATTTTGCTTATTTTCGCTCTAGCTCTTATAGTTTTCAAGAAAAACGCATTTAAAGTTTTCCATATAAAAATCCTTAGAAAGTCAATTTTTATATGAAAATAGAAGGGATCACAGATTTTGCTTATTTTGGCTCTAGCTATTATAGTTTTCAAGAAAAACGCATTTAAAGTTTTCCATATAAAAATCCTTAGAAAGTTAATTTTTATATGAAAATAGAAGGGATCACAGATTTTGTTTATTTTGGCTCTAGCTCTTATAGTTTTCAAGAAAAACGCATTTAAAGTTTTCCATATAAAAATCCTTAGAAAGTTAATTTTTATATGAAAATAGAAGGGATCACAGATTTTGCTTATTTTGGCTCTAGCTCTTATAGTTTTCAAGAAAAACGCATTTAAAGTTTTCCATATAAAAATCCTTAGAATATTAATTTTTATATGAAAATAGAAGGGATCACAGATTTTGCTTATTTTGGCTCTAGCTCTTATAGTTTTCAAGAAAAACGCATTTAAAGTTTTCCATATAAAAATCCTTAGAAAGTCAATTTTTATATGAAAATAGAAGGGATTACAGATTTTGCTTATTTTCGCTCTAGCTCTTATAGTTTTCAAGAAAAACGCATTTAAAGTTTTCCATATAAAAATCCTTAGAAAGTCAATTTTTATATGAAAATAGAAGGGATCACAGATTTTGCTTATTTTGGCTCTAGCTCTTATAGTTTTCAAGAAAAACGCATTTAAAGTTTTCCATATAAAAATCCTTAGAAAGTTAATTTTTAGAAAGTTAATTTTTATATGAAAATAGAAGGGATCACAGATTTTGCTTATTTTGGCTCTAGCTCTTATAGTTTTCAAGAAAAACGCATTTAAAGTTTTCCATATAAAAATCCTTAGAAAGTTAATTTTTAGAAAGTTAATTTTTATATGAAAATAGAAGGGATCACAGATTTTGCTTATTTTCGCTCTAGCTCTTATAGTTTTCAAGAAAAACGCATTTAAAGTTTTCCATATAAAAATCCTTAGAAAGTCAATTTTTATATGAAAATAGAAGGGATTACAGATTTTGCTTATTTTCGCTCTAGCTCTTATAGTTTTCAAGAAAAACGCATTTAAAGTTTTCCATATAAAAATCCTTAGAAAGTAAATTTTTATATGAAAATAGAAGGGATCACAGATTTTGCTTATTTTGGCTCTAGCTCTTATAGTTTTCAAGAAAAACGCATTTAAAGTTTTCCATATAAAAATCCTTAGAAAGTTAATTTTTAGAAAGTTAATTTTTATATGAAAATAGAAGGGATCACAGATTTTGCTTATTTTCGCTCTAGCTCTTATAGTTTTCAAGAAAAACGCATTTAAAGTTTTCCATATAAAAATCCTTAGAAAGTCAATTTTTATATGAAAATAGAAGGGATCACAGATTTTGCTTATTTTCGCTCTAGCTCTTATAGTTTTCAAGAAAAACGCATTTAAAGTTTTCCATATAAAAATCCTAAGAAAGTCAATTTTTATATGAAAATATAAGGGATCACAGATTTTGCTTATTTTGGCTCTAGCTCTTATAGTTTTCAAGAAAAACGCATTTAAAGTTTTCCATATAAAAATCCTTAGAAAGTTAATTTTTAGAAAGTTAATTTTTATATGAAAATAGAAGGGATCACAGATTTTGCTTATTTTGGCTCTAGCTCTTATAGTTTTCAAGAAAAACGCATTTAAAGTTTTCCATATAAAAATCCTTAGAAAGTTAATTTTTAGAAAGTTAATTTTTATATGAAAATAGAAGGGATCACAGATTTTGCTTATTTTCGCTCTAGCTCTTATAGTTTTCAAGAAAAACGCATTTAAAGTTTTCCATATAAAAATCCTTAGAAAGTCAATTTTTATATGAAAATAGAAGGGATTACAGATTTTGCTTATTTTCGCTCTAGCTCTTATAGTTTTCAAGAAAAACGCATTTAAAGTTTTCCATATAAAAATCCTTAGAAAGTCAATTTTTATATGAAAATAGAAGGGATCACAGATTTTGCTTATTTTGGCTCTAGCTCTTATAGTTTTCAAGAAAAACGCATTTAAAGTTTTCCATATAAAAATCCTTAGAAAGTTAATTTTTAGAAAGTTAATTTTTATATGAAAATAGAAGGGATCACAGATTTTGCTTATTTTCGCTCTAGCTCTTATAGTTTTCAAGAAAAACGCATTTAAAGTTTTCCATATAAAAATCCTTAGAAAGTCAATTTTTATATGAAAATAGAAGGGATCACAGATTTTGCTTATTTTGGCTCTAGCTCTTATAGTTTTCAAGAAAAACGCATTTAAAGTTTTCCATATAAAAATCCTTAGAAAGTTAATTTTTAGAAAGTTAATTTTTATATGAAAATAGAAGGGATCACAGATTTTGCTTATTTTGGCTCTAGCTCTTATAGTTTTCAAGAAAAACGCATTTAAAGTTTTCCATATAAAAATCCTTAGAATATTAATTTTTATATGAAAATAGAAGGGATCACAGATTTTGCTTATTTTGGCTCTAGCTCTTATAGTTTTCAAGAAAAACGCATTTAAAGTTTTCCATATAAAAATCCTTAGAATATTAATTTTTATATGAAAATAGAAGGGATCACAGATTTTGCTTATTTTGGCTCTAGCTCTTATAGTTTTCAAGAAAAACGCATTTAAAGTTTTCCATATAAAAATCCTTAGAAAGTCAATTTTTATATGAAAATAGAAGGGATTACAGATTTTGCTTATTTTCGCTCTAGCTCTTATAGTTTTCAAGAAAAACGCATTTAAAGTTTTCCATATAAAAATCCTTAGAAAGTCAATTTTTATATGAAAATAGAAGGGATCACAGATTTTGCTTATTTTGGCTCTAGCTCTTATAGTTTTCAAGAAAAACGCATTTAAAGTTTTCCATATAAAAATCCTTAGAAAGTTAATTTTTAGAAAGTTAATTTTTATATGAAAATAGAAGGGATCACAGATTTTGCTTATTTTCGCTCTAGCTCTTATAGTTTTCAAGAAAAACTCATATAAAGTTTTCCATATAAAAATCCTTAGAAAGTCAATTTTTATATGAAAATAGAAGGGATCACAGATTTTGCTTATTTTGGCTCTAGCTCTTATAGTTTTCAAGAAAAACGCATTTAAAGTTTTCCATATAAAAATCCTTAGAAAGTTAATTTTTAGAAAGTTAATTTTTATATGAAAATAGAAGGGATCACAGATTTTGCTTATTTTCGCTCTAGCTCTTATAGTTTTCAAGAAAAACGCATTTAAAGTTTTCCATATAAAAATCCTTAGAAAGTCAATTTTTATATGAAAATAGAAGGGATTACAGATTTTGCTTATTTTCGCTCTAGCTCTTATAGTTTTCAAGAAAAACGCATTTAAAGTTTTCCATATAAAAATCCTTAGAAAGTAAATTTTTATATGAAAATAGAAGGGATCACAGATTTTGCTTATTTTGGCTCTAGCTCTTATAGTTTTCAAGAAAAACGCATTTAAAGTTTTCCATATAAAAATCCTTAGAAAGTTAATTTTTAGAAAGTTAATTTTTATATGAAAATAGAAGGGATCACAGATTTTGCTTATTTTCGCTCTAGCTCTTATAGTTTTCAAGAAAAACGCATTTAAAGTTTTCCATATAAAAATCCTTAGAAAGTCAATTTTTATATGAAAATAGAAGGGATCACAGATTTTGCTTATTTTCGCTCTAGCTCTTATAGTTTTCAAGAAAAACGCATTTAAAGTTTTCCATATAAAAATCCTAAGAAAGTCAATTTTTATATGAAAATAGAAGGGATCACAGATTTTGCTTATTTTGGCTCTAGCTCTTATAGTTTTCAAGAAAAACGCATTTAAAGTTTTCCATATAAAAATCCTTAGAAAGTTAATTTTTAGAAAGTTAATTTTTATATGAAAATAGAAGGGATCACAGATTTTGCTTATTTTGGCTCTAGCTCTTATAGTTTTCAAGAAAAACGCATTTAAAGTTTTCCATATAAAAATCCTTAGAAAGTTAATTTTTAGAAAGTTAATTTTTATATGAAAATAGAAGGGATCACAGATTTTGCTTATTTTCGCTCTAGCTCTTATAGTTTTCAAGAAAAACGCATTTAAAGTTTTCCATATAAAAATCCTTAGAAAGTCAATTTTTATATGAAAATAGAAGGGATTACAGATTTTGCTTATTTTCGCTCTAGCTCTTATAGTTTTCAAGAAAAACGCATTTAAAGTTTTCCATATAAAAATCCTTAGAAAGTCAATTTTTATATGAAAATAGAAGGGATCACAGATTTTGCTTATTTTGGCTCTAGCTCTTATAGTTTTCAAGAAAAACGCATTTAAAGTTTTCCACATAAAAATCCTTAGAAAGTTAATTTTTAGAAAGTTAATTTTTATATGAAAATAGAAGGGATCACAGATTTTGCTTATTTTCGCTCTAGCTCTTATATTTTTCAAGAAAAACGCATTTAAAGTTTTCCATATAAAAATCCTTAGAAAGTCAATTTTTATATGAAAATAGAAGGGATCACAGATTTTGCTTATTTTGGCTCTAGCTCTTATAGTTTTCAAGAAAAACGCATTTAAAGTTTTCCATATAAAAATCCTTAGAAAGTTAATTTTTAGAAAGTTAATTTTTATATGAAAATAGAAGGGATCACAGATTTTGCTTATTTTGGCTCTAGCTCTTATAGTTTTCAAGAAAAACGCATTTAAAGTTTTCCATATAAAAATCCTTAGAAAGTTAATTTTTAGAAAGTTAATTTTTATATGAAAATAGAAGGGATCACAGATTTTGCTTATTTTCGCTCTAGCTCTTATAGTTTTCAAGAAAAACGCATTTAAAGTTTTCCATATAAAAATCCTTAGAAAGTCAATTTTTATATGAAAATAGAAGGGATTACAGATTTTGCTTATTTTCGCTCTAGCTCTTATAGTTTTCAAGAAAAACGCATTTAAAGTTTTCCATATAAAAATCCTTAGAAAGTCAATTTTTATATGAAAATAGAAGGGATCACAGATTTTGCTTATTTTGGCTCTAGCTCTTATAGTTTTCAAGAAAAACGCATTTAAAGTTTTCCATATAAAAATCCTTAGAAAGTTAATTTTTAGAAAGTTAATTTTTATATGAAAATAGAAGGGATCACAGATTTTGCTTATTTTCGCTCTAGCTCTTATAGTTTTCAAGAAAAACGCATTTAAAGTTTTCCATATAAAAATCCTTAGAAAGTCAATTTTTATATGAAAATAGAAGGGATCACAGATTTTGCTTATTTTGGCTCTAGCTCTTATAGTTTTCAAGAAAAACGCATTTAAAGTTTTCCATATAAAAATCCTTAGAAAGTTAATTTTTAGAAAGTTAATTTTTATATGAAAATAGAAGGGATCACAGATTTTGCTTATTTTCGCTCTAGCTCTTATAGTTTTCAAGAAAAACTCATTTAAAGTTTTCCATATAAAAATCCTTAGAAAGTCAATTTTTATATGAAAATAGAAGGGATCACAGATTTTGCTTATTTTGGCTCTAGCTCTTATAGTTTTCAAGAAAAACGCATTTAAAGTTTTCCATATAAAAATCCTTAGAAAGTTAATTTTTAGAAAGTTAATTTTTATATGAAAATAGAAGGGATCACAGATTTTGCTTATTTTCGCTCTAGCTCTTATAGTTTTCAAGAAAAACTCATTTAAAGTTTTCCATATAAAAATCCTTAGAAAGTCAATTTTTATATGAAAATAGAAGGGATCACAGATTTTGCTTATTTTGGCTCTAGCTCTTATAGTTTTCAAGAAAAACGCATTTAAAGTTTTCCATATAAAAATCCTTAGAAAGTCAATTTTTATATGAAAATAGAAGGGATCACAGATTTTGCTTATTTTGGCTCTAGCTCTTATAGTTTTCAAGAAAAACGCATTTAAAGTTTTCCATATAAAAATCCTTAGAAAGTCAATTTTTATATGAAAATAGAAGGGATCACAGATTTTGCTTATTTTCGCTCTAGCTCTTATAGTTTTCAAGAAAAACGCATTTAAAGTTTTCCATATAAAAATCCTTAGAAAGTCAATTTTTATATGCAAATAGAAGGGATCACAGATTTTGCTTATTTTGGCTCTAGCTCTTATAGTTTTCAAGAAAAATGCATTTAAAGTTTTCCATATAAAAATCCTTAGAAAGTCAATTTTTATATGAAAATAGAAGGGATCACAGATTTTGCTTATTTTCGCTCTAGCTCTTATAGTTTTCAAGAAAAACGCATTTAAAGTTTTCCATATAAAAATCCTTAGAAAGTCAATTTTTATATGAAAATAGAAGGGATCACAGATTTTGCTTATTTTGGCTCTAGCTCTTATAGTTTTCAAGAAAAACGCATTTAAAGTTTTCCGTATAAAAATCCTTAGAAAGTCAATTTTTATATGAAAATAGAAGGGATCACAGATTTTGCTTATTTTGGCTCTAGCTCTTATAGTTTTCAAGAAAAACGCATTTAAAGTTTTCCATATAAAAATCCTTAGAAAGTCAATTTTTATATGAAAATAGAAGGGATCACAGATTTTGCTTATTTACGCTCTAGCTCTTATAGTTTTCAAGAAAAACGCATTTAAAGTTTTCCATATAAAAATCCTTAGAAAGTCAATTTTTATATGAAAATAGAAGGGATCACAGATTTTGCTTATTTTGGCTCTAGCTCTTATAGTTTTCAAGAAAAACGCATTTAAAGTTTTCCATATAAAAATCCTTAGAAAGTTAATTTTTATTTTGGCTCTAGCTCTTATAGTTTTCAAGAAAAACGCATTTAAAGTTTTCCATATAAAAATCCTTAGAAAGTCAATTTTTATATGAAAATAGAAGGGATCACAGATTTTGCTTATTTACGCTCTAGCTCTTATAGTTTTCAAGAAAAACGCATTTAAAGTTTTCCATATAAAAATCCTTAGAAAGTCAATTTTTATATGAAAATAGAAGGGATCACAGATTTTGCTTATTTTCGCTCTAGCTCTTATAGTTTTCAAGAAAAACGCATTTAAAGTTTTCCATATAAAAATCCTTAGAAAGTCAATTTTTATATGAAAATAGAAGGGATCACAGATTTTGCTTATTTTCGCTCTAGCTCTTATAGTTTTCAAGAAAAACGCATTTAAAGTTTTCCATATAAAAATCCTTAGAAAGTTAATTTTTATATGAAAATAGAAGGGATCACAGATTTTGCTTATTTTGGCTCTAGCTCTTATAGTTTTCAAGAAAAACGCATTTAAAGTTTTCCGTATAAAAATCCTTAGAAAGTCAATTTTTATATGAAAATAGAAGGGATCACAGATTTTGCTTATTTTGGCTCTAGCTCTTATAGTTTTCAAGAAAAATGCATTTAAAGTTTTCCATATAAAAATCCTTAGAAAGTCAATTTTTATATGAAAATAGAAGGGATCACAGATTTTGCTTATTTTCGCTCTAGCTCTTATAGTTTTCAAGAAAAACGCATTTAAAGTTTTCCATATAAAAATCCTTAGAAAGTCAATTTTTATATGAAAATAGAAGGGATCACAGATTTTGCTTATTTTGGCTCTAGCTCTTATAGTTTTCAAGAAAAACGCATTTAAAGTTTTCCGTATAAAAATCCTTAGAAAGTCAATTTTTATATGAAAATAGAAGGGATCACAGATTTTGCTTATTTTGGCTCTAGCTCTTATAGTTTTCAAGAAAAACGCATTTAAAGTTTTCCATATAAAAATCCTTAGAAAGTCAATTTTTATATGAAAATAGAAGGGATCACAGATTTTGCTTATTTACGCTCTAGCTCTTATAGTTTTCAAGAAAAACGCATTTAAAGTTTTCCATATAAAAATCCTTAGAAAGTCAATTTTTATATGAAAATAGAAGGGATCACAGATTTTGCTTATTTTGGCTCTAGCTCTTATAGTTTTCAAGAAAAACGCATTTAAAGTTTTCCATATAAAAATCCTTAGAAAGTTAATTTTTATTTTGGCTCTAGCTCTTATAGTTTTCAAGAAAAACGCATTTAAAGTTTTCCATATAAAAATCCTTAGAAAGTCAATTTTTATATGAAAATAGAAGGGATCACAGATTTTGCTTATTTACGCTCTAGCTCTTATAGTTTTCAAGAAAAACGCATTTAAAGTTTTCCATATAAAAATCCTTAGAAAGTCAATTTTTATATGAAAATAGAAGGGATCACAGATTTTGCTTATTTTCGCTCTAGCTCTTATAGTTTTCAAGAAAAACGCATTTAAAGTTTTCCATATAAAAATCCTTAGAAAGTCAATTTTTATATGAAAATAGAAGGGATCACAGATTTTGCTTATTTTCGCTCTAGCTCTTATAGTTTTCAAGAAAAACGCATTTAAAGTTTTCCATATAAAAATCCTTAGAAAGTTAATTTTTATATGAAAATAGAAGGGATCACAGATTTTGCTTATTTTGGCTCTAGCTCTTATAGTTTTCAAGAAAAACGCATTTAAAGTTTTCCATATAAAAATCCTTAGAAAGTCAATTTTTATATGAAGATAGAAGGGATCACAGATTTTGCTTATTTTCGCTCTAGCTCTTATAGTTTTCAAGAAAAACGCATTTAAAGTTTTCCATATAAAAATCCTTAGAAAGTTAATTTTTATATGAAAATAGAAGGGATCACAGATTTTGTTTATTTTGGCTCTAGCTCTTATAGTTTTCAAGAAAAACGCATTTAAAGTTTTCCATATAAAAATCCTTAGAAAGTCAATTTTTATATGAAAATGGAAGGGATCACAGATTTTGCTTATTTTGGCTCTAGCTCTTATAGTTTTCAAGAAAAACGCATTTAAAGTTTTCCATATAAAAATCCTTAGAAAGTAAATTTTTATATGAAAATAGAAGGGATCACAGATTTTGCTTATTTTGGCTCTAGCTCTTATAGTTTTCAAGAAAAACGCATTTAAAGTTTTCCATATAAAAATCCTTAGAAAGTCAATTTTTATATGAAAATAGAAGGGATCACAGATTTTGCTTATTTTCGCTCTAGCTCTTATAGTTTTCAAGAAAAACGCATTTAAAGTTTTCCATATAAAAATCCTTAGAATATTAATTTTTATATGAAAATAGAAGGGATCACAGATTTTGCTTATTTTGGCTCTAGCTCTTATAGTTTTCAAGAAAAACGCATTTAAAGTTTTCCATATAAAAATCCTTAGAATATTAATTTTTATATGAAAATAGAAGGGATCACAGATTTTGCTTATTTTGGCTCTAGCTCTTATAGTTTTCAAGAAAACGCATTTAAAGTTTTCCATATAAAAATCCTTAGAAAGTTAATTTTTATATGAAAATAGAAGGGATCACAGATTTTGCTTATTTTGGCTCTAGCTCTTATAGTTTTCAAGAAAAACGCATTTAAAGTTTTCCATATAAAAATCCTTAGAATATTAATTTTTATATGAAAATAGAAGGGATCACAAATTTTGCTTATTTTGGCTCTAGCTCTTATAGTTTTCAAGAAAAACGCATTTAAAGTTTTCCATATAAAAATCCTTAGAAAGTTAATTTTTATATGAAAATAGAAGGGATCACAGATTTTGATTATTTTGGCTCTAGCTCTTATAGTTTTCAAGAAAAACGCATTTAAAGTTTTCCATATAAAAATCCTTAGAAAGTCAATTTTTATATGAAAATAGAAGGGATCACAGATTTTGCTTATTTTGGCTCTAGCTCTTATAGTTTTCAAGAAAAACGCATTTAAAGTTTTCCATATTAAAATCCTTAGAATATTAATTTTTATATGAAAATAGAAGGGATCACAAATTTTGCTTATTTTGGCTCTAGCTCTTATAGTTTTCAAGAAAAACGCATTTAAAGTTTTCCATTTAAAAATCCTTAGAAAGTCAATTTTTATATGAAAATAGAAGGGATCACAAATTTTGCTTATTTTGGCTCTAGCTCTTATAGTTTTCAAGAAAAACGCATTTAAAGTTTTCCATATTAAAATCCTTAGAATATTAATTTTTATATGAAAATAGAAGGGATCACAAATTTTGCTTATTTTGGCTCTAGCTCTTATAGTTTTCAAGAAAAACGCATTTAAAGTTTTCCATATAAAAATCCTTAGAAAGTCAATTTTTATATGAAAATGGAAGGGATCACAGATTTTGCTTATTTTGGCTCTAGCTCTTATAGTTTTCAAGAAAAACGCATTTAAAGTTTTCCATATAAAAATCCTTAGAAAGTAAATTTTTATATGAAAATAGAAGGGATCACAGATTTTGCTTATTTTGGCTCTAGCTCTTATAGTTTTCAAGAAAAACGCATTTAAAGTTTTCCATATAAAAATCCTTAGAAAGTCAATTTTTATATGAAAATAGAAGGGATCACAGATTTTGCTTATTTTCGCTCTAGCTCTTATAGTTTTCAAGAAAAACGCATTTAAAGTTTTCCATATAAAAATCCTTAGAATATTAATTTTTATATGAAAATAGAAGGGATCACAGATTTTGCTTATTTTGGCTCTAGCTCTTATAGTTTTCAAGAAAAACGCATTTAAAGTTTTCCATTTAAAAATCCTTAGAAAGTCAATTTTTATATGAAAATAGAAGGGATCACAAATTTTGCTTATTTTGGCTCTAGCTCTTATAGTTTTCAAGAAAAACGCATTTAAAGTTTTCCATATTAAAATCCTTAGAATATTAATTTTTATATGAAAATAGAAGGGATCACAAATTTTGCTTATTTTGGCTCTAGCTCTTATAGTTTTCAAGAAAAACGCATTTAAAGTTTTCCATATAAAAATCCTTAGAAAGTCAATTTTTATATGAAAATGGAAGGGATCACAGATTTTGCTTATTTTGGCTCTAGCTCTTATAGTTTTCAAGAAAAACGCATTTAAAGTTTTCCATATAAAAATCCTTAGAAAGTAAATTTTTATATGAAAATAGAAGGGATCACAGATTTTGCTTATTTTGGCTCTAGCTCTTATAGTTTTCAAGAAAAACGCATTTAAAGTTTTCCATATAAAAATCCTTAGAAAGTCAATTTTTATATGAAAATAGAAGGGATCACAGATTTTGCTTATTTTCGCTCTAGCTCTTATAGTTTTCAAGAAAAACGCATTTAAAGTTTTCCATATAAAAATCCTTAGAATATTAATTTTTATATGAAAATAGAAGGGATCACAGATTTTGCTTATTTTGGCTCTAGCTCTTATAGTTTTCAAGAAAAACGCATTTAAAGTTTTCCATATAAAAATCCTTAGAATATCAATTTTTATATGAAAATAGAAGGGATCACAGATTTTGCTTATTTTGGCTCTAGCTCTTATAGTTTTCAAGAAAACGCATTTAAAGTTTTCCATATAAAAATCCTTAGAAAGTTAATTTTTATATGAAAATAGAAGGGATCACAGATTTTGCTTATTTTGGCTCTAGCTCTTATAGTTTTCAAGAAAAACGCATTTAAAGTTTTCCATATAAAAATCCTTAGAATATTAATTTTTATATGAAAATAGAAGGGATCACAAATTTTGCTTATTTTGGCTCTAGCTCTTATAGTTTTCAAGAAAAACGCATTTAAAGTTTTCCATATAAAAATCCTTAGAAAGTTAATTTTTATATGAAAATAGAAGGGATCACAGATTTTGATTATTTTGGCTCTAGCTCTTATAGTTTTCAAGAAAAACGCATTTAAAGTTTTCCATATAAAAATCCTTAGAAAGTCAATTTTTATATGAAAATAGAAGGGATCACAGATTTTGCTTATTTTGGCTCTAGCTCTTATAGTTTTCAAGAAAAACGCATTTAAAGTTTTCCATATTAAAATCCTTAGAATATTAATTTTTATATGAAAATAGAAGGGATCACAAATTTTGCTTATTTTGGCTCTAGCTCTTATAGTTTTCAAGAAAAACGCATTTAAAGTTTTCCATTTAAAAATCCTTAGAAAGTCAATTTTTATATGAAAATAGAAGGGATCACAGATTTTGCTTATTTTGGCTCTAGCTCTTATAGTTTTCAAGAAAAACGCATTTAAAGTTTTCCATATAAAAATTCTTAGAAAGTCAATTTTTATATGAAAATAGAAGGGATCACAGATTTTGCTTATTTTGGCTCTAGCTCTTATAGTTTTCAAGAAAAACGCATTTAAAGTTTTCCATATAAAAATCCTTAGAAAGTCAATTTTTATATGAAAATAGAAGGGATCACAGATTTTGCTTATTTTCGCTCTAGCTCTTATAGTTTTCAAGAAAAACGCATTTAAAGTTTTCCATATAAAAATCCTTAGAAAGTCAATTTTTATATGAAAATAGAAGGGATCACAGATTTTGCTTATTTTGGCTCTAGCTCTTATAGTTTTCAAGAAAAACGCATTTAAAGTTTTCCATATAAAAATCCTTAGAAAGTCAATTTTTATATGAAAATAGAAGGGATCACAGATTTTGCTTATTTTCGCTCTAGCTCTTATAGTTTTCAAGAAAAACGCATTTAAAGTTTTCCATATAAAAATCCTTAGAAAGTCAATTTTTATATGAAGATAGAAGGGATCACAGATTTTGCTTATTTTCGCTCTAGCTCTTATAGTTTTCAAGAAAAACGTATTTAAAGTTTTCCATATAAAAATCCTTAGAAAGTCAATTTTTATATGAAAATAGAAGGGATCACAGATTTTGCTTATTTTCGCTCTAGCTCTTATAGTTTTCAAGAAAAACGCATTTAAAGTTTTCCATATAAAAATCCTTAGAAAGTCAATTTTTATATGAAAATAGAAGGGATCACAGATTTTGCTTATTTTCGCTCTAGCTCTTATAGTTTTCAAGAAAAACGCATTTAAAGTTTTCCATATAAAAATCCTTAGAAAGTCAATTTTTATATGAAAATAGAAGGGATCACAGATTTTGCTTATTTTGGCTCTAGCTCTTATAGTTTTCAAGAAAAACGCATTTAAAGCTTTCCATATAAAAATCCTTAGAAAATCCATTTTTATATGAAAATAGAAGGGATCACAGATTTTGCTTATTTTCGCTCTAGCTCTTATAGTTTTCAAGAAAAACGCATTTAAAGCTTTCCATATAAAAATCCTTAGAAAATCCATTTTTATATGAAAATAGAAGGGATCACAGATTTTGCTTATTTTCGCTCTAGCTCTTATAGTTTTCAAGAAAAACGCATTTAAAGCTTTCCATATAAAAATCCTTAGAAAATCCATTTTTATATGAAAATAGAAGGGATCACAGATTTTGCTTATTTTCGCTCTAGCTCTTATAGTTTTCAAGAAAAACGCATTTAAAGTTTTCCATATAAAAATCCTTAGAAAGTCAATTTTTATATGAAAATGGAAGGGATCACAGATTTTGCTTATTTTGGCTCTAGCTCTTATAGTTTTCAAGAAAAACGCATTTAAAGTTTTCCATATAAAAATCCTTAGAAAGTCAACTTTTATATGAAAATAGAAGGGATCACAGATTTTGCTTATTTTGGCTCTAGCTCTTATAGTTTTCAAGAAAAACGTATTTAAAGTTTTCCATATAAAAATCCTTAGAAAGTCAATTTTTATATTAAAATAGAAGGGATCACAGATTTTGCTTATTTTCGCTCTAGCTCTTATAGTTTTCAAGAAAAACGCATTTAAAGTTTTCCATATAAAAATCCTTAGAATATTAATTTTTATATGAAAATAGAAGGGATCACAGATTTTGCTTATTTTGGCTCTAGCTCTTATAGTTTTCAAGAAAAACGCATTTAAAGTTTTCCATATTAAAATCCTTAGAAAGTTAATTTTTATATGAAAATTGAAGGGATCACAGATTTTGCTTATTTTGGCTCTAGCTCTTATAGTTTTCAAGAAAACGCATTTAAAGTTTTCCATATAAAAATCCTTAGAAAGTTAATTTTTATATGAAAATAGAAGGGATCACAGATTTTGCTTATTTTCGCTCTAGCTCTTATAGTTTTCAAGAAAAACGCATTTAAAGTTTTCCATATAAAAATCCTTAGAATATTAATTTTTATATGAAAATAGAAGGGATCACAAATTTTGCTTATTTTGGCTCTAGCTCTTATAGTTTTCAAGAAAAACGCATTTAAAGTTTTCCATATAAAAATCCTTAGAATATTAATTTTTATATGAAAATAGAAGGGATCACAAATTTTGCTTATTTTGGCTCTAGCTCTTATAGTTTTCAAGAAAAACGCATTTAAAGTTTTCCATATAAAAATCCTTAGAAAGTTAATTTTTATATGAAAATAGAAGGGATCACAGATTTTGCTTATTTTGGCTCTAGCTCTTATAGTTTTCAAGAAAAACGCATTTAAAGTTTTCCATATAAAAATCCTTAGAAAGTCAATTTTTATATGAAAATAGAAGGGATCACAGATTTTGCTTATTTTGGCTCTAGCTCTTATAGTTTTCAAGAAAAACGCATTTAAAGTTTTCCATATTAAAATCCTTAGAATATTAATTTTTATATGAAAATAGAAGGGATCACAAATTTTGCTTATTTTGGCTCTAGCTCTTATAGTTTTCAAGAAAAACGCATTTAAAGTTTTCCATATAAAAATCCTTAGAAAGTTAATTTTTATATGAAAATAGAAGGGATCACAGATTTTGCTTATTTTGGCTCTAGCTCTTATTGTTTTCAAGAAAAACGCATTTAAAGTTTTCCATATAAAAATCCTTAGAAAGTCAATTTTTATATGAAAATAGAAGGGATCACAAATTTTGCTTATTTTGGCTCTAGCTCTTATAGTTTTCAAGAAAAACGCATTTAAAGTTTTCCATATAAAAATCCTTAGAATATTAATTTTTATATGAAAATAGAAGGGATCACAGATTTTGCTTATTTTGGCTCTAGCTCTTATAGTTTTCAAGAAAAACGCATTTAAAGTTTTCCATATAAAAATCCTTAGAAAGTCAATTTTTATATGAAAATAGAAGGGATCACAAATTTTGCTTATTTTGGCTCTAGCTCTTATAGTTTTCAAGAAAAACGCATTTAAAGTTTTCCATATAAAAATCCTTAGAAAGTTAATTTTTATATGAAAATAGAAGGGATCACAGATTTTGCTTATTTTGGCTCTAGCTCTTATAGTTTTCAAGAAAAACGCATTTAAAGTTTTCCATATAAAAATCCTTAGAATATTAATTTTTATATGAAAATAGAAGGGATCACAGATTTTGCTTATTTTGGCTCTAGCTCTTATAGTTTTCAAGAAAAACGCATTTAAAGTTTTCCATATAAAAATCCTTAGAAAGTCAATTTTTATATGAAAATAGAAGGGATCACAGATTTTGCTTATTTTGGCTCTAGCTCTTATAGTTTTCAAGAAAAACGCATTTAAAGTTTTCCATATTAAAATCCTTAGAATATTAATTTTTATATGAAAATAGAAGGGATCACAAATTTTGCTTATTTTGGCTCTAGCTCTTATAGTTTTCAAGAAAAACGTATTTAAAGTTTTCCATATAAAAATCCTTAGAAAGTTAATTTTTATATGAAAATAGAAGGGATCACAGATTTTGCTTATTTTGGCTCTAGCTCTTATAGTTTTCAAGAAAAACGCATTTAAAGTTTTCCATATAAAAATCCTTAGAAAGTCAATTTTTATATGAAAATAGAAGGGATCATAGATTTTGCTTATTTTCGCTCTAGCTCTTATAGTTTTCAAGAAAAACGCATTTAAAGTTTTCCATATAAAAATCCTTAGAAAGTCAATTTTTATATGAAAATAGAAGGGATCACAGATTTTGCTTATTTTGGCTCTAGCTCTTATAGTTTTCAAGAAAAACGCATTTAAAGCTTTCCATATAAAAATCCTTAGAAAGTCAATTTTTATATGAAAATAGAAGGGATCACAGATTTTGCTTATTTTCGCTCTAGCTCTTATAGTTTTCAAGAAAAACGCATTTAAAGTTTTCCATATAAAAATCCTTAGAAAGTCAATTTTGATATAAAAATAGAAGGGATCACAGATTTTGCTTATTTTCGCTCTAGCTCTTATAGTTTTCAAGAAAAACGCATTTAAAGTTTTCCATATAAAAATCCTTAGAAAGTCAATTTTTATATGAAAATAGAAGGGATTACAGATTTTGGCTCTAGCTCTTATAGTTTTCAAGAAAAACGCATTTAAAGTTTTCCATATAAAAATCCTTAGAATATTAATTTTTATATGAAAATAGAAGGGATCACAGATTTTGCTTATTTTGGCTCTAGCTCTTATAGTTTTCAAGAAAAACGCATTTAAAGTTTTCCATATAAAAATCCTTAGAAAGTCAATTTTTATATGAAAATAGAAGGGATCACAGATTTTGCTTATTTTGACTCTAGCTCTTATAGTTTTCAAGAAAAACGCATTTAAAGTTTTCCATATTAAAATCCTTAGAATATTAATTTTTATATGAAAATAGAAGGGATCACAAATTTTGCTTATTTTGGCTCTAGCTCTTATAGTTTTCAAGATAAACGCATTTAAAGTTTTCCATATAAAAATCCTTAGAAAGTTAATTTTTATATGAAAATAGAAGGGATCACAGATTTTGCTTATTTTGGCTCTAGCTCTTATAGTTTTCAAGAAAAACGCATTTAAAGTTTTCCATATAAAAATCCTTAGAAAGTTAATTTTTATATGAAAATAGAAGGGATCACAGATTTTGCTTATTTTGGCTCTAGCTCTTATAGTTTTCAAGAAAAACGCATTTAAAGTTTTCCATATAAAAATCCTTAGAAAGTCAATTTTTATATGAAAATAGAAGGGATCACAGATTTTGCTTATTTTGGCTCTAGCTCTTATAGTTTTCAAGAAAAACGCATTTAAAGCTTTCCATATAAAAATCCTTAGCAAGTCAATTTTTATATGAAAATAGAAGGGATCACAGATTTTGCTTATTTTGGCTCTAGCTCTTATAGTTTTCAAGAAAAACGCATTTAAAGTTTTCCATATAAAAATCCTTAGAAAGTCAATTTTTATATGAAAATAGAAGGGATCACAGATTTTGCTTATTTTGGCTCTAGCTCTTATAGTTTTCAAGAAAAACGCATTTAAAGTTTTCCATATAAAAATCCTTAGAAAGTTAATTTTTATATGAAAATAGAAGGGATCACAGATTTTGCTTATTTTGGCTCTAGCTCTTATAGTTTTCAAGAAAAACGCATTTAAAGTTTTCCATATAAAAATCCTTAGAATATTAATTTTTATATGAAAATAGAAGGGATCACAGATTTTGCTTATTTTGGCTCTAGCTCTTATAGTTTTCAAGAAAAACGCATTTAAAGTTTTCCATATAAAAATCCTTAGAAAGTCAATTTTTATATGAAAATAGAAGGGATCACAGATTTTGCTTATTTTGGCTCTAGCTCTTATAGTTTTCAAGAAAAACGCATTTAAAGTTTTCCATATTAAAATCTTTAGAATATTAATTTTTATATGAAAATAGAAGGGATCACAAATTTTGCTTATTTTGGCTCTAGCTCTTATAGTTTTCAAGAAAAACGCATTTAAAGTTTTCCATATAAAAATCCTTAGAAAGTTAATTTTTATATGAAAATAGAAGGGATCACAGATTTTGCTTATTTTGGCTCTAGCTCTTATAGTTTTCAAGAAAAACGCATTTAAAGTTTTCCATATAAAAATCCTTAGAAAGTCAATTTTTATATGAAAATAGAAGGGATCATAGATTTTGCTTATTTTCGCTCTAGCTCTTATAGTTTTCAAGAAAAACGCATTTAAAGTTTTCCATATAAAAATCCTTAGAAAGTCAATTTTTATATGAAAATAGAAGGGATCACAGATTTTGCTTATTTTGGCTCTAGCTCTTATAGTTTTCAAGAAAAACGCATTTAAAGCTTTCCATATAAAAATCCTTAGAAAGTCAATTTTTATATGAAAATAGAAGGGATCACAGATTTTGCTTATTTTCGCTCTAGCTCTTATAGTTTTCAAGAAAAACGCATTTAAAGTTTTCCATATAAAAATCCTTAGAAAGTCAATTTTGATATAAAAATAGAAGGGATCACAGATTTTGCTTATTTTCGCTCTAGCTCTTATAGTTTTCAAAAAAAACGCATTTAAAGTTTTCCATATAAAAATCCTAAGAAAGTAAATTTTTATATGAAAATAGAAGGGATCACAGATTTTGCTTATTTTCGCTCTAGCTCTTATAGTTTTCAAGAAAAACGCATTTAAAGTTTTCCATATAAAAATCCTTAGAAAGTCAATTTTTATATGAAAATAGAAGGGATCACAGATTTTGCTTATTTTCGCTCTAGCTCTTATAGTTTTCAAGAAAAACGCATTTAAAGTTTTCCATATAAAAATCCTTAGAAAGTCAATTTTGATATAAAAATAGAAGGGATCACAGATTTTGCTTATTTTCGCTCTAGCTCTTATAGTTTTCAAGAAATACGCATTTAAAGTTTTCCATATAAAAATCCTAAGAAAGTCAATTTTTATATGAAAATAGAAGGGATCACAGATTTTGCTTATTTTCGCTCTAGCTCTTATAGTTTTCAAGAAAAACGCATTTAAAGTTTTCCATATAAAAATCCTTAGAAAGTCAATTTTTATATGAAAATAGAAGGGATCACAGATTTTGCTTATTTTCGCTCTAGCTCTTATAGTTTTCAAGAAAAACGCATTTAAAGTTTTCCATATAAAAATCCTTAGAAAGTCAATTTTTATATGAAAATAGAAGGGATCACAGATTTTGCTTATTTTCGCTCTAGCTCTTATAGTTTTCAAGAAAAACGCATTTAAAGTTTTCCATATAAAAATCCTAAGAAAGTCAATTTTTATATGAAAATAGAAGGGATCACAGATTTTGCTTATTTTCGCTCCTAGCTCTTATAGTTTTCAAGAAAAACGCATTTAAAGTTTTCCATATAAAAATCCTAAGAAAGTCAATTTTTATATGAAAATAGAAGGGATCACAGATTTTGCTTATTTTCGCTCTAGCTCTTATAGTTTTCAAGAAAAACGCATTTAAAGTTTTCCATATAAAAATCCTTAGAAAGTCAATTTTTATATGAAAATAGAAGGGATCACAGATTTTGCTTATTTTGGCTCTAGCTCTTATAGTTTTCAAGAAAAACGCATTTAAAGTTTTCCATATAAAAATCCCAAGAAAGTCAATTTTTATATGAAAATAGAAGGGATCACAGATTTTGCTTATTTTCGCTCTAGCTCTTATAGTTTTCAAGAAAAACGCATTTAAAGTTTTCCATATAAAAATCCTTAGAAAGTCAATTTTTATATGAAAATAGAAGGGATCACAGATTTTGCTTATTTTCGCTCTAGCTGTTATAGTTTTCAAGAAAAACGCATTAAAGTTTTCCATATAAAAATCCTAAGAAAGTCAATTTTTATATGAAAATAGAAGGGATCACAGATTTTGCTTATTTTCGCTCTAGCTCTTATAGTTTTCAAGAAAAACGCATTTAAAGTTTTCCATATAAAAATCCTTAGAAAGTCAATTTTTATATGAAAATAGAAGGGATCACAGATTTTGCTTATTTTCGCTCTAGCTCTTATAGTTTTCAAGAAAAACGCATTTAAAGTTTTCCATATAAAAATCCTTAGAAAGTCAATTTTTATATGAAAATAGAAGGGATCACAGATTTTGCTTATTTTCGCTCTAGCTGTTATAGTTTTCAAGAAAAACGCATTAAAGTTTTCCATATAAAAATCCTAAGAAAGTCAATTTTTATATGAAAATAGAAGGGATCACAGATTTTGCTTATTTTCGCTCTAGCTCTTATAGTTTTCAAGAAAAACGCATTTAAAGTTTTCCATATAAAAATCCTTAGAAAGTCAATTTTTATATGAAAATAGAAGGGATCACAGATTTTGCTTATTTTCGCTCTAGCTGTTATAGTTTTCAAGAAAAACGCATTAAAGTTTTCCATATAAAAATCCTAAGAAAGTCAATTTTTATATGAAAATAGAAGGGATCACAGATTTTGCTTATTTTCGCTCTAGCTCTTATAGTTTTCAAGAAAAACGCATTTAAAGTTTTCCATATAAAAATCCTTAGAAAGTCAATTTTTATATGAAAATAGAAGGGATCACAGATTTTGCTTATTTTCGCTCTAGCTCTTATAGTTTTCAAGAAAAACGCATTTAAAGTTTTCCATATAAAAATCCTAAGAGTGTCAATTTTTATATGAAAATAGAAGGGATCACAGATTTTGCTTATTTTCGCTCCTAGCTCTTATAGTTTTCAAGAAAAACGCATTTAAAGTTTTCCATATAAAAATCCTAAGAAAGTCAATTTTTATATGAAAATAGAAGGGATCACAGATTTTGCTTATTTTCGCTCTAGCTGTTATAGTTTTCAAGAAAAACGCATTAAAGTTTTCCATATAAAAATCCTAAGAAAGTCAATTTTTATATGAAAATAGAAGGGATCACAGATTTTGCTTATTTTCGCTCTAGCTCTTATAGTTTTCAAGAAAAACGCATTTAAAGTTTTCCATATAAAAATCCTTAGAAAGTCAATTTTTATATGAAAATAGAAGGGATCACAGATTTTGCTTATTTTCGCTCTAGCTCTTATAGTTTTCAAGAAAAACGCATTTAAAGTTTTCCATATAAAAATCCTTAGAAAGTCAATTTTTATATGAAAATAGAAGGGATCACAGATTTTGCTTATTTTCGCTCTAGCTGTTATAGTTTTCAAGAAAAACGCATTAAAGTTTTCCATATAAAAATCCTAAGAAAGTCAATTTTTATATAAAAATAGAAGGGATCACAGATTTTGCTTATTTTCGCTCTAGCTCTTATAGTTTTCAAGAAAAACGCATTTAAAGTTTTCCATATAAAAATCCTTAGAAAGTCAATTTTTATATGAAAATAGAAGGGATCACAGATTTTGCTTATTTTCGCTCTAGCTGTTATAGTTTTCAAGAAAAACGCATTAAAGTTTTCCATATAAAAATCCTAAGAAAGTCAATTTTTATATGAAAATAGAAGGGATCACAGATTTTGCTTATTTTCGCTCTAGCTCTTATAGTTTTCAAGAAAAACGCATTTAAAGTTTTCCATATAAAAATCCTTAGAAAGTCAATTTTTATATGAAAATAGAAGGGATCACAGATTTTGCTTATTTTCGCTCTAGCTCTTATAGTTTTCAAGAAAAACGCATTTAAAGTTTTCCATATAAAAATCCTAAGAAAGTCAATTTTTATATGAAAATAGAAGGGATCACAGATTTTGCTTATTTTCGCTCTAGCTCTTATAGTTTTCAAGAAAAACGCATTTAAAGTTTTCCATATAAAAATCCTTAGAAAGTCAATTTTTATATGAAAATAGAAGGGATCACAGATTTTGCTTATTTTGGCTCTAGCTCTTATAGTTTTCAAGAAAAACGCATTTAAAGTTTTCCATATAAAAATCCCAAGAAAGTCAATTTTTATATAAAAAAAGAAGGGATCACAGATTTTGCTTATTTTCGCTCTAGCTCTTATAGTTTTCAAGAAAAACGCATTTAAAGTTTTCCATATAAAAATCCTTAGAAAGTCAATTTTTATATGAAAATAGAAGGGATCACAGATTTTCCTTATTTTCGCTCTAGCTCTTATAGTTTTCAAGAAAAACGCATTTAAAGTTTTCCATATAAAAATCCTAAGAAAGTCAATTTTTATATGAAAATAGAAGGGATCACAGATTTTGCTTATTTTCGCTCTAGCTCTTATAGTTTTCAAGAAAAACGCATTTAAAGTTTTCCATTTAAAAATCCTTAGAAAGTCAATTTTTATATGAAAATAGAAGGGATCACAGATTTTGCTTATTTTCGCTCTAGCTCTTATAGTTTTCAAGAAAAACGCATTTAAAGTTTTCCATATAAAAATCCTTAGAAAGTCAATTTTTATATGAAAACTAGCTTAACCCGGTGCGCTTCGCAACACTGCTTTAACCACTTTATCGATTGAGAGATATTTAATATATGCATCCTATGGAAGGTATTTCTCCCCTGCGCCTACCCGCTTAATTTTTATTTTTAAAAGTGTAGTATACCATAAGAGTGACTTCTACAAAGTCTGAACATTCTCACTTTAACAGTTTTTCGGATATCCGATATTAAGCATTGGCGTCCTATAGGGCGTAACGCTTCCCCGCTGCTATTTTATTTCAATTTTGGGGCTCAGAGGATCCTACTACCAAAAGTTCAACAAAATACTTGCAGCGACTCTTATTAATATTTCTATCTATGAGGGGAACTGCTCCTCCACTGTCTACCCCGCCCATTACTATATTGAAATTTAAAGTTTGCCATAATAGTGTTTTAACTACGTTTGAAGACTCGCCCTTTAATAGTTCTTCAGTTGAGCGATATTTAATATATGCATCCTATGAGAGGTATTTCCCCCCTGCGCCTTCCCCTATCTATTTTTATTTTCAATAGTGTAGTATACCATATGAGTGACTTTTACAAAGTTTGAACATTCTCACTATAACAGTTCTTAAGATATGCGATATTAAACATTGGCGTCCTATGGGGAAAACCACTTCCCCCGCTGCTACTTTATTTCAATTTCGGGGCTCAGAAGATCATACTACCAAAAGTTGAACAAAATGCGTACAATGGCTCTTATTAATATTTCTATCTATGAGGGGTACTGCTCCTCCCCTGTCTCTCCCGCCCATTTTTATATTGAAATTTATAGTTTACTATAATAGTAGCTTTAACCACGTTTGAAGGCTCTCCCTTTAATAGTTCTTCAGTTGAGCGATATTTAATGTATGCATCCTATGAGAGGTATTTCCCCCCTGCGCCTACCCGCTTTATTTTTATTTTCAAAAGTGTAGTATACCATAAGAGTGACTTCTAGAAAGTTTGAACATTCTCACTATTACAGTTCTTAAGATATGCGATGTTAAACATTGGTGTCCTATGGGGGATTCCAATACCCCCGCTGCTATTTTATTTCAATTTCGGGGCTCAGAAGATCCTACTACAAAAGTTCAGCAAAATGCGTCCAGCGGCTCTTAAGATATGCGATAATTAATATTGGCATTCTATGGGGGGTACCAATTCCCCTGCCCCTATCGAAAAAATAAGTAGCCTATTTTATTTTTAGGGCTGACGTGATGTTACTGTAAAAATTTCAGGAAAATCGGTTCAGTAGTTTCGGAGTCTATAAGCCAACAAACAAACAAACAAACACACATACAAACATTTTTCATTTTTATATATATAGATAGAAGGGATCACAGATTTTGCTTATTTTCGCTCTAGCTCTTATAGTTTTCAAGAAAAACGCATTTAAAGTTTTCCATATAAAAATCACAAGAAAGTCAATTTTTATATGAAAATAGAAGGGATCACAGATTTTGCTTATTTTCGCTCTAGCTCTTATAGTTTTCAAGAAAAACGCATTTAAAGTTTTCCATATAAAAATCCCAAGAAAGTCAATTTTTATATGAAAATAGAAGGGATCACAGATTTTGCTTATTTTCGCTCTAGCTCTTATAGTTTTCAAGAAAAACGCATTTAAAGTTTTCCATATAAAAATCCTTAGAAAGTCAATTTTTATATGAAAATAGAAGGGATCACAGATTTTGCTTATTTTCGCTCTAGCTCTTATAATTTTCAAGAAAAACGCATTTAAAGTTTTCCATATAAAAATCCTAAGAAAGTCAATTTTTATATGAAAATAGAAGGGATCACAGATTTTGCTTATTTTCGCTCTAGCTCTTATAGTTTTCAAGAAAAACGCATTTAAAGTTTTCCATATAAAAATCCTTAGAAAGTCAATTTTTATATGAAAATAGAAGGGATCACAGATTTTGCTTATTTTCGCTCTAGCTCTTATAGTTTTCAAGAAAAACGCATTTAAAGTTTTCCATATAAAAATCCTAAGAAAGTCAATTTTTATATGAAAATAGAAGGGATCACAGATTTTGCTTATTTTCGCTCCTAGCTCTTATAGTTTTCAAGAAAAACGCATTTAAAGTTTTCCATATAAAAATCCTAAGAAAGTCAATTTTTATATGAAAATAGAAGGGATCACAGATTTTGCTTATTTTCGCTCTAGCTCTTATAGTTTTCAAGAAAAACGCATTTAAAGTTTTCCATATAAAAATCCTTAGAAAGTCAATTTTTATATGAAAATAGAAGGGATCACAGATTTTGCTTATTTTGGCTCTAGCTCTTATAGTTTTCAAGAAAAACGCATTTAAAGTTTTCCATATAAAAATCCCAAGAAAGTCAATTTTTATATGAAAATAGAAGGGATCACAGATTTTGCTTATTTTCGCTCTAGCTCTTATAGTTTTCAAGAAAAACGCATTTAAAGTTTTCCATATAAAAATCCTTAGAAAGTCAATTTTTATATGAAAATAGAAGGGATCACAGATTTTGCTTATTTTCGCTCTAGCTGTTATAGTTTTCAAGAAAAACGCATTAAAGTTTTCCATATAAAAATCCTAAGAAAGTCAATTTTTATATGAAAATAGAAGGGATCACAGATTTTGCTTATTTTCGCTCTAGCTCTTATAGTTTTCAAGAAAAACGCATTTAAAGTTTTCCATATAAAAATCCTTAGAAAGTCAATTTTTATATGAAAATAGAAGGGATCACAGATTTTGCTTATTTTCGCTCTAGCTCTTATAGTTTTCAAGAAAAACGCATTTAAAGTTTTCCATATAAAAATCCTTAGAAAGTCAATTTTTATATGAAAATAGAAGGGATCACAGATTTTGCTTATTTTCGCTCTAGCTCTTATAGTTTTCAAGAAAAACGCATTAAAGTTTTCCATATAAAAATCCTAAGAAAGTCAATTTTTATATGAAAATAGAAGGGATCACAGATTTTGCTTATTTTCGCTCTAGCTCTTATAGTTTTCAAGAAAAACGCATTTAAAGTTTTCCATATAAAAATCCTTAGAAAGTCAATTTTTATATGAAAATAGAAGGGATCACAGATTTTGCTTATTTTCGCTCTAGCTGTTATAGTTTTCAAGAAAAACGCATTAAAGTTTTCCATATAAAAATCCTAAGAAAGTCAATTTTTATATGAAAATAGAAGGGATCACTGATTTTGCTTATTTTCGCTCTAGCTCTTATAGTTTTCAAGAAAAACGCATTTAAAGTTTTCCATATAAAAATCCTTAGAAAGTCAATTTTTATATGAAAATAGAAGGGATCACAGATTTTGCTTATTTTCGCTCTAGCTCTTATAGTTTTCAAGAAAAACGCATTTAAAGTTTTCCATATAAAAATCCTAAGAAAGTCAATTTTTATATGAAAATAGAAGGGATCACAGATTTTGCTTATTTTCGCTCCTAGCTCTTATAGTTTTCAAGAAAAACGCATTTAAAGTTTTCCATATAAAAATCCTAAGAAAGTCAATTTTTATATGAAAATAGAAGGGATCACAGATTTTGCTTATTTTCGCTCTAGCTCTTATAGTTTTCAAGAAAAACGCATTTAAAGTTTTCCATATAAAAATCCTTAGAAAGTCAATTTTTATATGAAAATAGAAGGGATCACAGATTTTGCTTATTTTGGCTCTAGCTCTTATAGTTTTCAAGAAAAACGCATTTAAAGTTTTCCATATAAAAATCCCAAGAAAGTCAATTTTTATATGAAAATAGAAGGGATCACAGATTTTGCTTATTTTCGCTCTAGCTCTTATAGTTTTCAAGAAAAACGCATTTAAAGTTTTCCATATAAAAATCCTTAGAAAGTCAATTTTTATATGAAAATAGAAGGGATCACAGATTTGCTTCAAAAAAAACGCATTTAAAGTTTTCCATATAAAAATCCTTAGAAAGTTAATTTTTATATGAAAATAGAAGGGATCACAGATTTTGCTTATTTTCGCTCTAGCTCTTATAGTTTTCAAGAAAAACGCATTTAAAGTTTTCCATATAAAAATCCTTAGAAAGTCAATATTTATATGAAAATAGAAGGGATCACAGATTTTGCTTATTTTGGCTCTAGCTCTTATAGTTTTCAAGAAAAACGCATTTAAAGTTTTCCATATAAAAATCCTTAGAAAGTTAATTTTTATATGAAAATAGAAGGGATCACAGATTTGCTTATTTTCGCTCTAGCTCTTATAGTTTTCAAGAAAAACGCATTTAAAGTTTTCCATATAAAAATCCTTAGAAAGTCAATTTTTATATGAAAATAGAAGGGATCACAGATTTTGCTTATTTTGGCTCTAGCTCTTATAGTTTTCAAGAAAAACGCATTTAAAGTTTTCCATATAAAAATCCTTAGAAAGTAAATTTTTATATGAAAATAGAAGGGATCACAGATTTTGCTTATTTTGGCTCTAGCTCTTATAGTTTTCAAGAAAAACGCATTTAAAGTTTTCCATATAAAAATCCTTAGAAAGTCAATTTTTATATGAAAATAGAAGGGATCGCAGATTTTGCTTATTTTTGCTCTAGCTCTTATAGTTTTCAAGAAAAACGCATTTAAAGTTTTCCATATAAAAATCCTTAGAAAGTTAATTTTTATATGAAAATAGAAGGGATCACAGATTTTGCTTATTTTCGCTCTAGCTCTTATAGTTTTCAAGAAAAACGCATTTAAAGTTTTCCATATAAAAATCCTTAGAAAGTCAATTTTTATATGAAAATAGAAGGGATCACAGATTTTGCTTATTTTGGCTCTAGCTCTTATAGTTTTCAAGAAAAACGCATTTAAAGTTTCCATATAAAAATCCTTAGAAAGTCAATTTTTATATGAAAATAGAAGGGATCACAGATTTTGCTTATTTTCGCTCTAGCTCTTATAGTTTTCAAGAAAAACGCATTTAAAGTTTTCCATATTAAAATCCTTAGAAAGTCAATTTTTATATGAAAATAGAAGGGATCACAGATTTTGCTTATTTTGGCTCTAGCTCTTATATTTTTCAAGAAAAACGCATTTAAAGTTTTCCATATAAAAATCCTTAGAAAGTCAATTTTTATATGAAAATAGAAGGGATCACAGATTTTGCTTATTTTGGCTCTAGCTCTTATAGTTTTCAAGAAAAACGCATTTAAAGTTTTCCATATAAAAATCCTTAGAAAGTCAATTTTTATATGAAAATAGAAGGGATCACAGATTTTGCTTATTTTCGCTTTAGCTCTTATAGTTTTCAAGAAAAACGCATTTAAAGTTTTCCATATAAAAATCCATAGAAAGTCAATTTTTATATGAAAATAGAAGGGATCACAGATTTTGCTTATTTTGGCTCTAGCTCTTATAGTTTTCATGAAAAACGCATTTAAAGTTTTCCATATAAAAATCCTTAGAAAGTCAATTTTTATATGAAAATAGAAGGGATCACAGATTTTGCTTATTTTGGCTCTAGCTCTTATAGTTTTCAAGAAAAACGCATTTAAAGTTTTCCATATAAAAATCCTTAGAAAGTCAATTTTTATATGAAAATAGAAGGGATCACAGATTTTGCTTATTTTGGCTCTAGCTCTTATAGTTTTCAAGGAAAACGCATTTAAAGTTTTCCTTATAAAAATCCTTAGAAAGTCAATTTTTATATGAAAATAGAAGGGATCACAGATTTTGCTTATTTTCGCTCTAGCTCTTATAGTTTTCAAGAAAAACGCATTTAAAGTTTTCCATATAAAAATCCTTAGAAAGTCAATTTTTATATGAAAATAGAAGGGATCACAGATTTTGCTTATTTTCGCTTTAGCTCTTATAGTTTTCAAGAAAAACGCATTTAAAGTTTTCCATATAAAAATCCATAGAAAGTCAATTTTTATATGAAAATAGAAGGGATCACAGATTTTGCTTATTTTCGCTCTAGCTCTTATAGTTTTCAAGAAAAACGCATTTAAAGTTTTCCATATTAAAATCCTTAGAAAGTCAATTTTTATATGAAAATAGAAGGGATCACAGATTTTGCTTATTTTGGCTCTAGCTCTTATATTTTTCAAGAAAAACGCATTTAAAGTTTTCCATATAAAAATCCTTAGAAAGTCAATTTTTATATGAAAATAGAAGGGATCACAGATTTTGCTTATTTTCGCTCTAGCTCTTATAGTTTTCAAGAAAAACGCATTTAAAGTTTTCCATATTAAAATCCTTAGAAAGTCAATTTTTATATGAAAATAGAAGGGATCACAGATTTAGCTTATTTTGGCTCTAGCTCTTATATTTTTCAAGAAAAACGCATTTAAAGTTTTCCATATAAAAATCCTTAGAAAGTCAATTTTTATATGAAAATAGAAGGGATCACAGATTTTGCTTATTTTGGCTCTAGCTCTTATAGTTTTCAAGAAAAACGCATTTAAAGTTTTCCATATAAAAATCCTTAGAAAGTCAATTTTTATATGAAAATAGAAGGGATCACAGATTTTGCTTATTTTCGCTTTAGCTCTTATAGTTTTCAAGAAAAACGCATTTAAAGTTTTCCATATAAAAATCCATAGAAAGTCAATTTTTATATGAAAATAGAAGGGATCACAGATTTTGCTTATTTTGGCTCTAGCTCTTATAGTTTTCATGAAAAACGCATTTAAAGTTTTCCATATAAAAATCCTTAGAAAGTCAATTTTTATATGAAAATAGAAGGGATCACAGATTTTGCTTATTTTGGCTCTAGCTCTTATAGTTTTCAAGAAAAACGCATTTAAAGTTTTCCATATAAAAATCCTTAGAAAGTCAATTTTTATATGAAAATAGAAGGGATCACAGATTTTGCTTATTTTGGCTCTAGCTCTTATAGTTTTCAAGGAAAACGCATTTAAAGTTTTCCTTATAAAAATCCTTAGAAAGTCAATTTTTATATGAAAATAGAAGGGATCACAGATTTTGCTTATTTTCGCTCTAGCTCTTATAGTTTTCAAGAAAAACGCATTTAAAGTTTTCCATATAAAAATCCTTAGAAAGTTAATTTTTATATGAAAATAGAAGGGATCACAGATTTTGCTTATTTTGGCTCTAGCTCTTATAGTTTTCAAGAAAAACGCATTTAAAGTTTTCCATATAAAAATCCTTAGAAAGTCAATTTTTATATGAAAATAGAAGGGATCACAGATTTTGCTTATTTTGGCTCTAGCTCTTATAGTTTTCAAGAAAAACGCATTTAAAGTTTTCCATATAAAAATCCTTAGAAAGTCAATTTTTATATAAAAATAGAAGGGATCACAGATTTTGCTTATTTTGGCTCTAGCTCTTATAGTTTTCAAGGAAAACGCATTTAAACTTTTCCATATAAAAATCCTTAGAAAGTCAATTTTTATATGAAAATAGAAGGGATCACAGATTTTGCTTATTTTCGCTCTAGCTCTTATAGTTTTCAAGAAAAACGCATTTAAAGTTTGCCATATAAAAATCCTTAGAAAGTTAATTTTTATATGAAAATAGAAGGGATCACAGATTTTGCTTATTTTGGCTCTAGCTCTTATAGTTTTCAAGAAAAACGCATTTAAAGTTTTCCATATAAAAATCCTTAGAAAGTCAATTTTTATATGAAAATAGAAGGGATCACAGATTTTGCTTATTTTGGCTCTAGCTCTTATAGTTTTCATGAAAAACGCATTTAAAGTTTTCCATATAAAAATCCTTAGAAAGTCAATTTTTATATGAAAATAGAAGGGATCACAGATTTTGCTTATTTTGGCTCTAGCTCTTATAGTTTTCAAGAAAAACGCATTTAAAGTTTTCCATATAAAAATCCTTAGAAAGTCAATTTTTATATGAAAATAAAAGGGATCACAGATTTTGCTTATTTTGGCTCTAGCTCTTATAGTTTTCAAGGAAAACGCATTTAAAGTTTTCCTTATAAAAATCCTTAGAAAGTCAATTTTTATATGAAAATAGAAGGGATCACAGATTTTGCTTATTTTGGCTCTAGCTCTTATAGTTTTCAAGAAAAACGCATTTAAAGTTTTCCATATAAAAATCCTTAGAAAGTCAATTTTTATATGAAAATAGAAGGGATCACAGATTTTGCTTATTTTGGCTCTAGCTCTTATAGTTTTCAAGAAAAACGCATTTAAAGTTTTCCATATAAAAATCCTTAGAAAGTCAATTTTTATATGAAAATAGAAGGGATCACAGATTTTGCTTATTTTGGCTCTAGCTCTTATAGTTTTCAAGAAAAACGCATTTAAAGTTTTCCATATAAAAATCCTTAGAAAGTTAATTTTTATATGAAAATAGAAGGGATCACAGATTTTGCTTATTTTGGCTCTAGCTCTTATAGTTTTCAAGAAAAACGCATTTAAAGTTTTCCATATAAAAATCCTTAGAAAGTCAATTTTTATATGAAAATAGAAGGGATCACAGATTTTGCTTATTTTGGCTCTAGCTCTTATAGTTTTCAAGAAAAACGCATTTAAAGTTTTCCATATAAAAATCCTTAGAAAGTCAATTTTTATATGAAAATAGAAGGGATCACAGATTTTGCTTATTTTGGCTCTAGCTCTTATAGTTTTCAAGAAAAACGCATTTAAAGTTTTCCATATAAAAATCCTTAGAAAGTCAATTTTTATATGAAAATAGAAGGGATCACAGATTTTGCTTATTTTCGCTCTAGCTCTTATAGTTTTCAAGAAAAACGCATTTAAAGTTTTCCATATAAAAATCCTTAGAAAGTCAATTTTTATATGAAAATAGAAGGGATCACAGATTTTGCTTATTTTGGCTCTAGCTCTTATAGTTTTCAAGAAAAACGCATTTAAAGTTTTCCATATAAAAATCCTTAGAAAGTCAATTTTTATATGAAAAAAGAAGGGATCACAGATTTTGCTTATTTTCGCTCTAGCTCTTATAGTTTTCAAGAAAAACGCAGTTAAAGTTTTCCATATAAAAATCCTTAGAAAGTTAATTTTTATATGAAAATAGAAGGGATCACAGATTTTGCTTATTTTGGCTCTAGCTCTTATAGTTTTCAAGAAAAACGCATTTAAAGTTTTCCATATAAAAATCCTTAGAAAGTCAATTTTTATATGAAAATAGAAGGGATCACAGATTTTGCTTATTTTGGCTCTAGCTCTTATAGTTTTCAAGAAAAACGCATTTAAAGTTTTCCATATAAAAATCCTTAGAAAGTCAATTTTTATATGAAAATAGAAGGGATCACAGATTTTGCTTATTTTCCCTCTAGCTCTTATAGTTTTCAAGAAAAACGCATTTAAAGTTTTCCATATAAAAATCCTTAGAAAGTCAATTTTTATATGAAAATAGAAGGGATCACAGATTTTTCTTCTTTTGGCTCTAGCTCTTATAGTTTTCAAGAAAAACGCATTTAAAGTTTTCCATATAAAAATCCTTAGAAAGTCAATTTTTATATGAAAAAAGAAGGGATCACAGATTTTGCTTATTTTCGCTCTAGCTCTTATAGTTTTCAAGAAAAACGCAGTTAAAGTTTTCCATATAAAAATCCTTAGAAAGTTAATTTTTATATGAAAATAGAAGGGATCACAGATTTTGCTTATTTTCGCTCTAGCTCTTATAGTTTTCAAGAAAAACGCATTTAAAGTTTTCCATATAAAAATCCTTAGAAAGTTAATTTTTATATGAAAATAGAAGGGATCACAGATTTGCTTCAAGAAAAACGCATTTAAAGTTTTCCATATAAAAATCCTTAGAAACTTAATTTTTATATGAAAATAGAAGGGATCACAGATTTTGCTTATTTTCGCTCTAGCTCTTATAGTTTTCAAGAAAAACGCATTTAAAGTTTTCCATATAAAAATCCTTAGAAAGTCAATTTTTATATGAAAATAGAAGGGATCACAGATTTTGCTTATTTTGGCTCTAGCTCTTATAGTTTTCAAGAAAAACGCATTTAAAGTTTTCCATATAAAAATCCTTAGAAAGTTAATTTTTATATGAAAATAGAAGGGATCACAGATTTGCTTATTTTCGCTCTAGCTCTTATAGTTTTCAAGAAAAACGCATTTAAAGAAAAACGCATTTAAAGTTTTCCATATAAAAATCCTTAGAAAGTCAATTTTTATATGAAAATAGAAGGGATCACAGATTTTGCTTATTTTGGCTCTAGCTCTTATAGTTTTCAAGAAAAACGCATTTAAAGTTTTCCATATAAAAATCCTTAGAAAGTCAATTTTTATATGAAAATAGAAGGGATCACAGATTTTGCTTATTTTGGCTCTAGCTCTTATAGTTGTCAAGAAAAACGCATTTAAAGTTTTCCATATAAAAATCCTTAGAAAGTCAATTTTTATATGAAAATAGAAGGGATCACAGATTTTGCTTATTTTCGCTCTAGCTCTTATAGTTTTCAAGAAAAACGCATTTAAAGTTTTCCATATAAAAATCCTTAGAAAGTCAATTTTATATGAAAATAGAAGGGATCACAGATTTTGCTTATTTTGGCTCTAGCTCTTATAGTTTTCAAGAAAAACGCATTTAAAGTTTTCCATATAAAAATCCTTAGAAAGTTAATTTTTATATGAAAATAGAAGGGATCACAGATTTTGCTTATTTTCGCTCTAGCTCTTATAGTTTTCAAGAAAAACGCATTTAAAGTTTTCCATATAAAAATCCTTAGAAAGTCAATTTTTATATGAAAATAGAAGGGATCACAGATTTAGCTTATTTTGGCTCTAGCTCTTATATTTTTCAAGAAAAACGCATTTAAAGTTTTCCATATAAAAATCCTTAGAAAGTCAATTTTTATATGAAAATAGAAGGGATCACAGATTTTGCTTATTTTGGCTCTAGCTCTTATAGTTTTCAAGAAAAACGCATTTAAAGTTTTCCATATAAAAATCCTTAGAAAGTCAATTTTTATATGAAAATAGAAGGGATCACAGATTTTGCTTATTTTCGCTTTAGCTCTTATAGTTTTCAAGAAAAACGCATTTAAAGTTTTCCATATAAAAATCCATAGAAAGTCAATTTTTATATGAAAATAGAAGGGATCACAGATTTTGCTTATTTTGGCTCTAGCTCTTATAGTTTTCATGAAAAACGCATTTAAAGTTTTCCATATAAAAATCCTTAGAAAGTCAATTTTTATATGAAAATAAAAGGGATCACAGATTTTGCTTATTTTCGCTCTAGCTCTTATAGTTTTCAAGAAAAACGCATTTAAAGTTTTCCATATAAAAATCCTTAGAAAATCAATTTTTATATGAAAATAGAAGGGATCACAGATTTTGCTTATTTTGGCTCTAGCTCTTATAGTTTTCAAGAAAAACGCATTTAAAGTTTTCCATATAAAAATCCTTAGAAAGTCAATTTTTATATGAAAATAGAAGGGATCACAGATTTTGCTTATTTTCGCTCTAGCTCTTATAGTTTTCAAGAAAAACGCATTTAAAGTTTTCCATATAAAAATCCTTAGAAAGTTAATTTTTATATGAAAATAGAAGGGATCACAGATTTTGCTTATTTTCGCTCTAGCTCTTATAGTTTTCAAGAAAAACGCATTTAAAGTTTTCCATATAAAAATCCTTAGAAAGTCAATTTTTATATGAAAATAGAAGGGATCACAGATTTAGCTTATTTTGGCTCTAGCTCTTATAGTTTTCAAGAAAAACGCATTTAAAGTTTTCCATATAAAAATCCTTAGAAAGTTAATTTTTATATGAAAATAGAAGGGATCACAGATTTGCTTCAAAAAAAAACGCATTTAAAGTTTTCCATATAAAAATCCTTAGAAAGTTAATTTTTATATGAAAATAGAAGGGATCACAGATTTTGCTTATTTTCGCTCTAGCTCTTATAGTTTTCAAGAAAAACGCATTTAAAGTTTTCCATATAAAAATCCTTAGAAAGTCAATTTTTATATGAAAATAGAAGGGATCACAGATTTTGCTTATTTTGGCTCTAGCTCTTATAGTTTTCAAGAAAAACGCATTTAAAGTTTTCCATATAAAAATCCTTAGAAAGTTAATTTTTATATGAAAATAGAAGGGATCACAGATTTGCTTATTTTCGCTCTAGCTCTTATAGTTTTCAAGAAAAACGCATTTAAAGTTTTCCATATAAAAATCCTTAGAAAGTCAATTTTTATATGAAAATAGAAGGGATCACAGATTTTGCTTATTTTGGCTCTAGCTCTTATAGTTTTCAAGAAAAACGCATTTAAAGTTTTCCATATAAAAATCCTTAGAAATTCAATTTTTATATGAAAATAGAAGGGATCACAGATTTTGCTTATTTTGGCTCTAGCTCTTATAGTTTTCAAGAAAAACGCATTTAAAGTTTTCCATATAAAAATCCTTAGAAAGTCAATTTTTATATGAAAATAGAAGGGATCACAGATTTTGCTTATTTTCGCTCTAGCTCTTATAGTTTTCAAGAAAAACGCATTTAAAGTTTTCCATATAAAAATCCTTAGAAAGTTAATTTTTATATGAAAATAGAAGGGATCACAGATTTTGCTTATTTTCGCTCTAGCTCTTATAGTTTTCAAGAAAAACGCATTTAAAGTTTTCCATATAAAAATCCTTAGAAAGTCAATTTTTATATGAAAATAGAAGGGATCACAGATTTAGCTTATTTTGGCTCTAGCTCTTATATTTTTCAAGAAAAACGCATTTAAAGTTTTCCATATAAAAATCCTTAGAAAGTCAATTTTTATATGAAAATAGAAGGGATCACAGATTTTGCTTATTTTGGCTCTAGCTCTTATAGTTTTCAAGAAAAACGCATTTAAAGTTTTCCATATAAAAATCCTTAGAAAGTCAATTTTTATATGAAAATAGAAGGGATCACAGATTTTGCTTATTTTCGCTTTAGCTCTTATAGTTTTCAAGAAAAACGCATTTAAAGTTTTCCATATAAAAATCCATAGAAAGTCAATTTTTATATGAAAATAGAAGGGATCACAGATTTTGCTTATTTTGGCTCCAGCTCTTATAGTTTTCATGAAAAACGCATTTAAAGTTTTCCATATAAAAATCCTTAGAAAGTCAATTTTTATATGAAAATAGAAGGGATCACAGATTTTGCTTATTTTGGCTCTAGCTCTTATAGTTTTCAAGAAAAACGCATTTAAAGTTTTCCATATAAAAATCCTTAGAAAGTCAATTTTTATATGAAAATAGAAGGGATCACAGATTTTGCTTATTTTGGCTCTAGCTCTTATAGTTCTCAAGGAAAACGCATTTAAAGTTTTCCATATAAAAATCCTTAGAAAGTCAATTTTTATATGAAAATAGAAGGGATCACAGATTTTGCTTATTTTCGCTCTAGCTCTTATAGTTTTCAAGAAAAACGCATTTAAAGTTTTCCATATAAAAATCCTTAGAAAGTTAATTTTTATATGAAAATAGAAGGGATCACAGATTTTGCTTATTTTGGCTCTAGATCTTATAGTTTTCAAGAAAAACGCATTTAAAGTTTTCCATATAAAAATCCTTAGAAAGTCAATTTTTATATGAAAATAGAAGGGATCACAGATTTTGCTTATTTTGGCTCTAGCTCTTATAGTTTTCAAGAAAAACGCATTTAAAGTTTTCCATATAAAAATCCTTAGAAAGTCAATTTTTATATAAAAATAGAAGGGATCACAGATTTTGCTTATTTTGGCTCTAGCTCTTATAGTTTTCAAGGAAAACGCATTTAAACTTTTCCATATAAAAATCCTTAGAAAGTCAATTTTTATATGAAAATAGAAGGGATCACAGATTTTGCTTATTTTCGCTCTAGCTCTTATAGTTTTCAAGAAAAACGCATTTAAAGTTTTCCATATAAAAATCCTTAGAAAGTTAATTTTTATATGAAAATAGAAGGGATCACAGATTTTGCTTATTTTGGCTCTAGCTCTTATAGTTTTCAAGAAAAACGCATTTAAAGTTTTCCATATAAAAATCCTTAGAAAGTCAATTTTTATATGAAAATAGAAGGGATCACAGATTTTGCTTATTTTGGCTCTAGCTCTTATAGTTTTCAAGAAAAACGCATTTAAAGTTTTCCATATAAAAATCCTTAGAAAGTCAATTTTTATATGAAAATAGAAGGGATCACAGATTTTGCTTATTTTCGCTCTAGCTCTTATAGTTTTCAAGAAAAACGCATTTAAAGTTTTCCATATAAAAATCCTTAGAAAGTTAATTTTTATATGAAAATAGAAGGGATCACAGATTTTGCTTATTTTGGCTCTAGCTCTTATAGTTTTCAAGAAAAACGCATTTAAAGTTTTCCATATAAAAATCCTTAGAAAGTCAATTTTTATATGAAAATAGAAGGGATCACAGATTTTGCTTATTTTGGCTCTAGCTCTTATAGTTTTCAAGAAAAACGCATTTAAAGTTTTCCATATAAAAATCCTTAGAAAGTCAATTTTTATATGAAAATAGAAGGGATCACAGATTTTGCTTATTTTGGCTCTAGCTCTTATAGTTTTCAAGAAAAACGCATTTAAAGTTTTCTATATAAAAATCCTTAGAAAGTCAATTTTTATATGAAAATAGAAGGGATCACAGATTTTGCTTATTTTCGCTCTAGCTCTTATAGTTTTCAAGAAAAACGCATTTAAAGTTTTCCATATAAAAATCGTTAGAAAGTCAATTTTTATATGAAAATAGAAGGGATCACATATTTTGCTTATTTTGGCTCTAGCTCTTATATTTTTCAAGAAAAACGCATTTAAAGTTTTCCATATAAAAATCCTTAGAAAGTCAATTTTTATATGAAAATAGAAGGGATCACAGATTTTGCTTATTTTGGCTCTAGCTCTTATAGTTTTCAAGAAAAACGCATTTAAAGTTTTCCATATAAAAATCCTTAGAAAGTCAATTTTTATATGAAAATAGAAGGGATCACAGATTTTGCTTATTTTCGCTTTAGCTCTTATAGTTTTCAAGAAAAACGCATTTAAAGTTTTCCATATAAAAATCCATAGAAAGTCAATTTTTATATGAAAATAGAAGGGATCACAGATTTTGCTTATTTTGGCTCTAGCTCTTATAGTTTTCATGAAAAACGCATTTAAAGTTTTCCATATAAAAATCCTTAGAAAGTCAATTTTTATATGAAAATAGAAGGGATCACAGATTTTGCTTATTTTGGCTCTAGCTCTTATAGTTTTCAAGAAAAACGCATTTAAAGTTTTCCATATAAAAATCCTTAGAAAGTCAATTTTTATATGAAAATAGAAGGGATCACAGATTTTGCTTATTTTGGCTCTAGCTCTTATAGTTCTCAAGGAAAACGCATTTAAAGTTTTCCATATAAAAATCCTTAGAAAGTCAATTTTTATATGAAAATAGAAGGGATCACAGATTTTGCTTATTTTCGCTCTAGCTCTTATAGTTTTCAAGAAAAACGCATTTAAAGTTTTCCATATAAAAATCCTTAGAAAGTTAATTTTTATATGAAAATAGAAGGGATCACAGATTTTGCTTATTTTGGCTCTAGATCTTATAGTTTTCAAGAAAAACGCATTTAAAGTTTTCCATATAAAAATCCTTAGAAAGTCAATTTTTATATGAAAATAGAAGGGATCACAGATTTTGCTTATTTTGGCTCTAGCTCTTATAGTTTTCAAGAAAAACGCATTTAAAGTTTTCCATATAAAAATCCTTAGAAAGTCAATTTTTATATAAAAATAGAAGGGATCACAGATTTTGCTTATTTTGGCTCTAGCTCTTATAGTTTTCAAGGAAAACGCATTTAAACTTTTCCATATAAAAATCCTTAGAAAGTCAATTTTTATATGAAAATAGAAGGGATCACAGATTTTGCTTATTTTCGCTCTAGCTCTTATAGTTTTCAAGAAAAACGCATTTAAAGTTTTCCATATAAAAATCCTTAGAAAGTTAATTTTTATATGAAAATAGAAGGGATCACAGATTTTGCTTATTTTGGCTCTAGCTCTTATAGTTTTCAAGAAAAACGCATTTAAAGTTTTCCATATAAAAATCCTTAGAAAGTCAATTTTTATATGAAAATAGAAGGGATCACAGATTTTGCTTATTTTGGCTCTAGCTCTTATAGTTTTCAAGAAAAACGCATTTAAAGTTTTCCATATAAAAATCCTTAGAAAGTCAATTTTTATATGAAAATAGAAGGGATCACAGATTTTGCTTATTTTCGCTCTAGCTCTTATAGTTTTCAAGAAAAACGCATTTAAAGTTTTCCATATAAAAATCCTTAGAAAGTTAATTTTTATATGAAAATAGAAGGGATCACAGATTTTGCTTATTTTGGCTCTAGCTCTTATAGTTTTCAAGAAAAACGCATTTAAAGTTTTCCATATAAAAATCCTTAGAAAGTCAATTTTTATATGAAAATAGAAGGGATCACAGATTTTGCTTATTTTGGCTCTAGCTCTTATAGTTTTCAAGAAAAACGCATTTAAAGTTTTCCATATAAAAATCCTTAGAAAGTCAATTTTTATATGAAAATAGAAGGGATCACAGATTTTGCTTATTTTGGCTCTAGCTCTTATAGTTTTCAAGAAAAACGCATTTAAAGTTTTCTATATAAAAATCCTTAGAAAGTCAATTTTTATATGAAAATAGAAGGGATCACAGATTTTGCTTATTTTCGCTCTAGCTCTTATAGTTTTCAAGAAAAACGCATTTAAAGTTTTCCATATAAAAATCGTTAGAAAGTCAATTTTTATATGAAAATAGAAGGGATCACAGATTTTGCTTATTTTGGCTCTAGCTCTTATAGTTTTCAAGAAAAACGCATTTAAAGTTTTCCATATAAAAATCCTTAGAAAGTCAATTTTTATATGAAAAAAGAAGGGATCACAGATTTTGCTTATTTTCGCTCTAGCTCTTATAGTTTTCAAGAAAAACGCAGTTAAAGTTTTCCATATAAAAATCCTTAGAAAGTTAATTTTTATATGAAAATAGAAGGGATCACAGATTTTGCTTATTTTCGCTCTAGCTCTTATAGTTTTCAAGAAAAACGCATTTAAAGTTTTCCATATAAAAATCCTTAGAAAGTCAATTTTTATATGAAAATAGAAGGGATCACAGATTTTGCTTATTTTGGCTCTAGCTCTTATAGTTTTCAAGAAAAACGCATTTAAAGTTTTCCATATAAAAATCCTTAGAAAGTCAATTTTTATATGAAAATAGAAGGGATCACAGATTTTGCTTATTTTGGCTCTAGCTCTTATAGTTTTCAAGAAAAACGCATTTAAAGTTTTCCATATAAAAATCCTTAGAAAGTCAATTTTTATATGAAAATAGAAGGGATCACAGATTTTGCTTATTTTCGCTCTAGCTCTTATAGTTTTCAAGAAAAACGCATTTAAAGTTTTCCATATAAAAATCCTTAGAAAGTCAATTTTTATATGAAAAAAGAAGGGATCACAGATTTTGCTTATTTTCGCTCTAGCTATTATAGTTTTCAAGAAAAACGCAGTTAAAGTTTTCCATATAAAAATCCTTAGAAAGTTAATTTTTATATGAAAATAGAAGGGATCACAGATTTTGCTTATTTTCGCTCTAGCTCTTATAGTTTTCAAGAAAAACGCATTTAAAGTTTTCCATATAAAAATCCTTAGAAAGTTAATTTTTATATGAAAATAGAAGGGATCACAGATTTGCTTCAAGAAAAACGCATTTAAAGTTTTCCATATAAAAATCCTTAGAAAGTTAATTTTTATATGAAAATAGAAGGGATCACAGATTTTGCTTATTTTCGCTCTAGCTCTTATAGTTTTCAAGAAAAACGCATTTAAAGTTTTCCATATAAAAATCCTTAGAAAGTCAATTTTTATATGAAAATAGAAGGGATCACAGATTTTGCTTATTTTGGCTCTAGCTCTTATAGTTTTCAAGAAAAACGCATTTAAAGTTTTCCATATAAAAATCCTTAGAAAGTCAATTTTTATATAAAAATAGAAGGGATCACAGATTTTGCTTATTTTGGCTCTAGCTCTTATAGTTTTCAAGGAAAACGCATTTAAACTTTTCCATATAAAAATCCTTAGAAAGTCAATTTTTATATGAAAATAGAAGGGATCACAGATTTTGCTTATTTTCGCTCTAGCTCTTATAGTTTTCAAGAAAAACGCATTTAAAGTTTTCCATATAAAAATCCTTAGAAAGTTAATTTTTATATGAAAATAGAAGGGATCACAGATTTTGCTTATTTTGGCTCTAGCTCTTATAGTTTTCAAGAAAAACGCATTTAAAGTTTTCCATATAAAAATCCTTAGAAAGTCAATTTTTATATGAAAATAGAAGGGATCACAGATTTTGCTTATTTTGGCTCTAGCTCTTATAGTTTTCAAGAAAAACGCATTTAAAGTTTTCCATATAAAAATCCTTAGAAAGTCAATTTTTATATGAAAATAGAAGGGATCACAGATTTTGCTTATTTTCGCTCTAGCTCTTATAGTTTTCAAGAAAAACGCATTTAAAGTTTTCCATATAAAAATCCTTAGAAAGTTAATTTTTATATGAAAATAGAAGGGATCACAGATTTTGCTTATTTTGGCTCTAGCTCTTATAGTTTTCAAGAAAAACGCATTTAAAGTTTTCCATATAAAAATCCTTAGAAAGTCAATTTTTATATGAAAATAGAAGGGATCACAGATTTTGCTTATTTTGGCTCTAGCTCTTATAGTTTTCAAGAAAAACGCATTTAAAGTTTTCCATATAAAAATCCTTAGAAAGTCAATTTTTATATGAAAATAGAAGGGATCACAGATTTTGCTTATTTTGGCTCTAGCTCTTATAGTTTTCAAGAAAAACGCATTTAAAGTTTTCTATATAAAAATCCTTAGAAAGTCAATTTTTATATGAAAATAGAAGGGATCACAGATTTTGCTTATTTTCGCTCTAGCTCTTATAGTTTTCAAGAAAAACGCATTTAAAGTTTTCCATATAAAAATCGTTAGAAAGTCAATTTTTATATGAAAATAGAAGGGATCACAGATTTTGCTTATTTTGGCTCTAGCTCTTATAGTTTTCAAGAAAAACGCATTTAAAGTTTTCCATATAAAAATCCTTAGAAAGTCAATTTTTATATGAAAAAAGAAGGGATCACAGATTTTGCTTATTTTCGCTCTAGCTCTTATAGTTTTCAAGAAAAACGCAGTTAAAGTTTTCCATATAAAAATCCTTAGAAAGTTAATTTTTATATGAAAATAGAAGGGATCACAGATTTTGCTTATTTTCGCTCTAGCTCTTATAGTTTTCAAGAAAAACGCATTTAAAGTTTTCCATATAAAAATCCTTAGAAAGTCAATTTTTATATGAAAATAGAAGGGATCACAGATTTTGCTTATTTTGGCTCTAGCTCTTATAGTTTTCAAGAAAAACGCATTTAAAGTTTTCCATATAAAAATCCTTAGAAAGTCAATTTTTATATGAAAATAGAAGGGATCACAGATTTTGCTTATTTTGGCTCTAGCTCTTATAGTTTTCAAGAAAAACGCATTTAAAGTTTTCCATATAAAAATCCTTAGAAAGTCAATTTTTATATGAAAATAGAAGGGATCACAGATTTTGCTTATTTTCGCTCTAGCTCTTATAGTTTTCAAGAAAAACGCATTTAAAGTTTTCCATATAAAAATCCTTAGAAAGTCAATTTTTATATGAAAAAAGAAGGGATCACAGATTTTGCTTATTTTCGCTCTAGCTATTATAGTTTTCAAGAAAAACGCAGTTAAAGTTTTCCATATAAAAATCCTTAGAAAGTTAATTTTTATATGAAAATAGAAGGGATCACAGATTTTGCTTATTTTCGCTCTAGCTCTTATAGTTTTCAAGAAAAACGCATTTAAAGTTTTCCATATAAAAATCCTTAGAAAGTTAATTTTTATATGAAAATAGAAGGGATCACAGATTTGCTTCAAGAAAAACGCATTTAAAGTTTTCCATATAAAAATCCTTAGAAAGTTAATTTTTATATGAAAATAGAAGGGATCACAGATTTTGCTTATTTTCGCTCTAGCTCTTATAGTTTTCAAGAAAAACGCATTTAAAGTTTTCCATATAAAAATCCTTAGAAAGTCAATTTTTATATGAAAATAGAAGGGATCACAGATTTTGCTTATTTTGGCTCTAGCTCTTATAGTTTTCAAGAAAAACGCATTTAAAGTTTTCCATATAAAAATCCTTAGAAAGTTAATTTTTATATGAAAATAGAAGGGATCACAGATTTGCTTATTTTCGCTCTAGCTCTTATAGTTTTCAAGAAAAACGCATTTAAAGAAAAACGCATTTAAAGTTTTCCATATAAAAATCCTTAGAAAGTCAATTTTTATATGAAAATAGAAGGGATCACAGATTTTGCTTATTTTGGCTCTAGCTCTTATAGTTTTCAAGAAAAACGCATTTAAAGTTTTCCATATAAAAATCCTTAGAAAGTCAATTTTTATATGAAAATAGAAGGGATCACAGATTTTGCTTATTTTCGCTCTAGCTCTTATAGTTTTCAAGAAAAACGCATTTAAAGTTTTCCATATAAAAATCCTTAGAAAGTCAATTTTTATATGAAAATAGAAGGGATCACAGATTTTGCTTATTTTCGCTCTAGCTCTTATAGTTTTCAAGAAAAACGCATTTAAAGTTTTCCATATAAAAATCCTTAGAAAGTCAATTTTTATATGAAAATAGAAGGGATCACAGATTTTGCTTATTTTGGCTCTAGCTCTTATAGTTTTCAAGAAAAACGCATTTAAAGTTTTCCATATAAAAATCCTTAGAAAGTCAATTTTTATATGAAAATAGAAGGGATCACAGATTTTGCTTATTTTCGCTCTAGCTCTTATAGTTTTCAAGAAAAACGCATTTAAAGTTTTCCATATAAAAATCCTTAGAAAGTTAATTTTTATATGAAAATAGAAGGGATCACAGATTTTGCTTATTTTCGCTCTAGCTCTTATAGTTTTCAAGAAAAACGCATTTAAAGTTTTCCATATAAAAATCCTTAGAAAGTCAATTTTTATATGAAAATAGAAGGGATCACAGATTTAGCTTATTTTGGCTCTAGCTCTTATATTTTTCAAGAAAAACGCATTTAAAGTTTTCCATATAAAAATCCTTAGAAAGTCAATTTTTATATGAAAATAGAAGGGATCACAGATTTTGCTTATTTTGGCTCTAGCTCTTATAGTTTTCAAGAAAAACGCATTTAAAGTTTTCCATATAAAAATCCTTAGAAAGTCAATTTTTATATGAAAATAGAAGGGATCACAGATTTTGCTTATTTTCGCTTTAGCTCTTATAGTTTTCAAGAAAAACGCATTTAAAGTTTTCCATATAAAAATCCATAGAAAGTCAATTTTTATATGAAAATAGAAGGGATCACAGATTTTGCTTATTTTGGCTCTAGCTCTTATAGTTTTCATGAAAAACGCATTTAAAGTTTTCCATATAAAAATCCTTAGAAAGTCAATTTTTATATGAAAATAGAAGGGATCACAGATTTTGCTTATTTTGGCTCTAGCTCTTATAGTTTTCAGGAAAAACGCATTTAAAGTTTTCCATATAAAAATCCTTAGAAAGTCAATTTTTATATGAAAATAGAAGGGATCACAGATTTTGCTTAT